>JAIOJX010000030.1:131326781-137131781 GCA_022376925.1 Tragulus kanchil
AAGGGGAAAAAGGGAGGGAGGGCTCAGGGGAGAGGGGTCAGGGATATACCTGTGACCGTTTTGGGACTACATATACCTGTGGACAAGAAAACTCTATAAAAACGTATATTGAGGGCTTCCCTGGTGGTCCAGTGGGTAAAGACACCACCTTGCAGTGCAAGGAGCACCGGTTCGATCCCTGGCCTGGGAAGATCCCACGTGCTGTGGAACAGCTGTACCGATGTGTCCAATTACCGAGCCAGAGCTCTGGAGCGCATGCGCCCAGAGCTGGTGCTCTGCGACAACAGGGGCCACTGCGATGGGAGGCCCACATGGGCCAAAGAACAAAGATGGATGAAACTAGACAAATGAAAGACCAGTGGAAGTGGTCCCGCCCCCTCCATCCCCACCCCCCGAAAATAAATAAATAAATGTTTTTTTAAAAAAACAAAAAACGTTTATTGATAACTTCACTGTGCACTTGAAGCTAATGCAACATTGTAAAACAAATATACCCCAATAAAAAAGAGATCAATACATGTATGTTTTATATTTAGTGTTTTGAAACAGGCCTCTGAAACATGCCTGATGGTCTAGGTTTGGGAAACACTCATCCAAGGTTTACATTAATGATTGATACCACTTAACTAGTATTTCTCAAATATAAGGTCTACTGAGCTGACGCCCATTAAATAATTCTCTCTCAGTCAGACGTTCTAGAATTGTATCTGAAGCAAGCTCCCTGAGTTATCTTGTGCACACTAAGTTTCAAGAACCATCACTACATGCTTGCTGAGTCCTATCCTTAATATACCTTAGCTGGGCTCCCTAGTATTTTCATGACTGAAAAACTAATATTGAGTTTAGGGTTTGTGGAGGATCCAAAAGCAGTAACAGATAAAACAAAAACACAGGCATATGGAGGAGAAGACTTCAACATTCTTTGCAAAATTATCGTCAGCAAAATTCTACTGATCATCACTTGAGAACCAAGCTGAAAGCTCAAGATAACTGGAATGTTTTGTTAGACTAATTATACAAGGTTTGTGATCAAATGATTGTTCTATTCTTTTTATCCCAGTGCCCCAGTCATTGACATTTGGGGGCCAGACAAGGCTGTGCTGGGGGATGGGAGTGGTTGGCGTGTGCACTGCAGGACATGTAGCAGCACCCCTTGCCTCTGTCCACTACACAGCATACACAGCAGTAGAAGTCTACCAGCTAGCTCCCCCTACACCAACTGTGACAACTGACAATATCTTAACGCATTGCCAAATGCCCTGGAGGGCAAAATTGCTCCCCAATTCCCCACTGCACCGCAGGATTCTCACTGACTATATCATTACGAGTCCAACTTGACTATTTGAATTATGACCCTCTTTAAGTAATTGTGTGCATGCATGTGTGCTAAGTTGCTTCAGTCATGTTTGACTCTTTGCAACTCTACGGACAATAGCCCACCAGGCTAAGCTGCTTCAGTCTCATCTGATCTGTGCCCCCCTATAGACTGTAGCCCACTAGGCTCCTCTGTCCATGGGATTCTCCAGGCAAGAATAGTGAAGTGGATTGCCATGCCATCCTTCTGGGGAGCTTCCTGACCCAGGAACTGAACCTGTCTCTTATGTCTACTGCATTGGCAGGTGGGTTCTTTACCACTAGTGCCACCTGAGAAGCCCCTTGAGTAATTGTGGGAGTTATAAAATATATAAGCATTTAAAACAACATTACTACTTTATTAAAAATCCATTCATTGGTCAAAATTCAGAAACTGAGTCTTTATATAATTGTTATCAGATTCTAAAATAATTTTATAGATTCTTGACTTCAGTCTGACCTTTTAGAGATCTGTGACATAACCGGCCACCCCTAGCTTGCTTTCCTGTTTAATGATTTAGCTAGCATAATAAATAATTCTTCAAAAATATATCGTAGGTCATTAGTGCATGATAGCATGTGAGATCTATCCATGGACACTACAGCAGATAAATTATACAGACCTGGGCGGATGAAGAGGGGATGAATGGAACCATAGAGTTAATATTTGTCCTTCATCATATTTGTCTTTTCACCCATTGTACAGGAAAAATCTCATAACAAAGTTCATCATAGCTCAGTGTTTGATGCTGGGCCCAGATAAGTATTGGTCCAGAAGAATAAGTATTTATTTGTAATATTTGAGACCCAGCTAATCTTAGATTTCAGAGCCAATTCTCATTAAAATCACCAGCAGTTCTATTTACACTTTTTCCTATCTGTCGACATTTTTGTAAATAAATATTTAGGCAGAAAGTGGCTGTATCTACAGGCCTTCAAATATGGGGATAAAAAATGAGAAATATCATTATCTAGTCATTCCCCAAGTCTGCATGTTTTGTTCAATGCTAATGATGCTAATTAAAACCAAACAGGGCAAATAAAAAGTAACAAGAGGTTCCATTTCCCTACACATTCATATAAAAGAAGGCATGAGAAACAGTAATTTAAGGATATCTTGGGCTTATATAAATCAGAAAATACATATTTGACTAAAATTCATTTCCTTTTTAATTTCTAAAAGATTTTTATTTCAAACAGAGGAACACTGTCATGGTACATTTAGGATTCTGGTATTCATTAGAGCTATGCTGCTTTACATAATTACAAGGCCACTGAAAATAAAAGTAGTTTACTTTCATTCAATTAACACTAATTGAGTGTATATATTGTGCAGATGTTGTGCCAGGTGCTGGGGAGACTAAGATGAATAAGCAGAGTCGTTGTCCTTAGGGACCCTGTAGTCCATGGAGGAACGAGATGGTGACTAATGGTGGTGAGAGGTGAGAAGACACAGGAGCTGTGTGGACACAGGCCATGGGCGAAGGGGCCAGTGGGCAGTGCTCAAGTGTGGCTGGCGGTCACAGTGCACAGGAGGAGGGTGTCAGAGAAGATGGACTGCAACAGTGGCCTGGAGAGTCCATAGAGAAAAATGAAGGAAAACTGTTTTCCTCACAGGTACGTTCTGAAGGTATACAAAAGCGGGATCCATACACTTTTTGCTGCTTTTTTAATGTAACAAAACTCAAGTTTTTAAAAACTCAAGTCTGGCCAGTAGTAAGTCACTGAGTCGTACCTGACTCTTTTGTGACACCATGGATGGTAGCTGGCCAGGCTCCTCCATCCATAGGATTCTCCAGACAAGAATACTGGAGTGGGTGGCCATTTCCTTCTCCAGAGAATCTGACCCAGGGATCAAACCCACATCTCCTGCACTACTGACAGGCGGTTATTTACCAATGAGCCACTAGGGAAGCCCAGCCAATAAAAACACTCCAAGCCAAAAGTAATTTCTCTGTTTAGAGGAAAGGTTTTTAAAGACAGAGTGAGGGAGGGGAGGGGGGATTGAAGGGTGGACAAAAAAAAAAATTCTCCATTTGGTACCTTTGGTTTCAAATATTCTCTCTCCTAGTCTAATTAGTCTAAAAAGACAAGTAAAATGTTTTAAAACAATACAAAAGCTTAAAGTGATAAAACATCTGAGTCATTAACTTTGTTAATCTGAGTATATACCATTTTATTAAAGGTCATATCAACCATAGACTTGATGCTCTCATGTTTTAACCAACTGAAATCAACTCCTGTCGTTTTTTCCCTCCATAACAATGTTGGCTAAGGGTTTAAATCTATATTTCGACAAGTATACTTAATATACAACTCAAATCAAAAGTATTGGCACACTATAGACTATTAGGGTTCTCAGGATATATCCAAAAGCATTCAGTCAAGGGTATCAACACAAGAAATAACCTTGGCTTCCCAACTTACATGTTCCTTTACTCTCACACTCTGCCTCTAGGTCAAAGTGTTCTGCATCTCCTGTTTTTTTCTTTCCTCTCTCTTTACCAAACTCCACTCTCAGAAAAGGATCCAACATTTATATTTTGGTGTCAGACATGACTGAAATGACTTAGCACACACATACACATAAATCTGTCATTGCATTACCTCTCCTTGTGTGACTTGCTTCTAAAGTCTTACCTTTAATTATGTGTACAAGACATTTTAGATATTTGTGAGCTCCAATTGAATGAAATGTGTTAACCCAGCCATGTTTCAATATTCAGTACAATGTGAAAAGGACATACTTAGTAAATAATGTAATGTCTGGTTGTTGGATTGGGTATAGGAAAGCAAAGCATATGATTTGGTGTCTTCAAATCACGTTAGAGGTGGAAAAGACACCTACTTTAACTTCTCCACATTATAGATTACAGGATTTATGGCTAGCAAGTGAAGAACCAGAAACCTGGATACCACAGCTGGAAACAGAGCTTGGATCTCCTGCTGTGCAGCACTGTTTTCTGCAGAGAAGGCTACTTTGTCCAAAGTGTCAAAGACTGAAGATGGATGGAGTTTATAACATACAAAGCTTAGCTGTGCATTTCGAGTCTTATATTATTGTATCTGGTTAACTTTACCAGAAAATTTCCAGGACAGCCTTAGACCATTGAGACCCACTACTATGAAGGGTGGACAAAAAAAAAAATTCTCCATTTGGTACCTTTGGTTTCAAATATTCTCTCTCCTAGTCTAATTAGTCTAAAAAGACAAGTAAAATGTTTTAAAACAATACAAAAGCTTAAAGTGATAAAACATCTGAGTCATTAACTTTGTTAATCTGAGTATATACCATTTTATTAAAGGTCATATCAACCATAGACTTGATGCTCTCATGTTTTAACCAACTGAAATCAACTCCTGTCGTTTTTTCCCTCCATAACAATGTTGGCTAAGGGTTTAAATCTATATTTCGACAAGTATACTTAATATACAACTCAAATCAAAAGTATTGGCACACTATAGACTATTAGGGTTCTCAGGATATATCCAAAAGCATTCAGTCAAGGGTATCAACACAAGAAATAACCTTGGCTTCCCAACTTACATGTTCCTTTACTCTCACACTCTGCCTCTAGGTCAAAGTGTTCTGCATCTCCTGTTTTTTTCTTTCCTCTCTCTTTACCAAACTCCACTCTCAGAAAAGGATCCAACATTTATATTTTGGTGTCAGACATGACTGAAATGACTTAGCACACACATACACATAAATCTGTCATTGCATTACCTCTCCTTGTGTGACTTGCTTCTAAAGTCTTACCTTTAATTATGTGTACAAGACATTTTAGATATTTGTGAGCTCCAATTGAATGAAATGTGTTAACCCAGCCATGTTTCAATATTCAGTACAATGTGAAAAGGACATACTTAGTAAATAATGTAATGTCTGGTTGTTGGATTGGGTATAGGAAAGCAAAGCATATGATTTGGTGTCTTCAAATCACGTTAGAGGTGGAAAAGACACCTACTTTAACTTCTCCACATTATAGATTACAGGATTTATGGCTAGCAAGTGAAGAACCAGAAACCTGGATACCACAGCTGGAAACAGAGCTTGGATCTCCTGCTGTGCAGCACTGTTTTCTGCAGAGAAGGCTACTTTGTCCAAAGTGTCAAAGACTGAAGATGGATGGAGTTTATAACATACAAAGCTTAGCTGTGCATTTCGAGTCTTATATTATTGTATCTGGTTAACTTTTACCAGAATACCAGGACAGCCTTAGCCATTGAGACCCACTCTATAGCACTGCTATTGGTTACCAATTTCAACTTTGACCTTTGTTTTCAGAGACACTAATCATCCTGACTATTGTGTTATGGTTGTATTTCATCACATAGCTGTCTTTGCTGGGATTGTACATGATTTGCCATCATCACTGAGAGCTTTAAGCCTCACCTTCTTCATCAATTTTTAATCAAAATGTTTTACGTATATGTGTAAAGCAAATGTTCTCTGGCCTTACTGGCTTATACTTACAAAGTAAAATTACCTTTCTGTTAATAACTGTATTCTGATGACTGAGAGCGAGCACTCTGCTCTATGTCAGGGAGTCTAGTGTCTCTTCTGGGGAGGTTTACATACCCTGCACATCCAGGCTGTTTTCTGGGGCCTCGGCCTCCTCTGATCCCTACTCTGCCCCTTGAGCTGCCACTTGCCCCACCACAGGTCACCTCCCGACAGGCTGAGGATGCAGGGCCTCTCAAGCTATTATCCCTTCTCCATGCATCCTCAATGGGGTGATATTGCATTCACAGGAGTGAAAATTGGTTCTTGGGGGTTGGAAGACATCTTCCTCCTCTTCTTTTAACATATAAAGCACAAAAGCACATATAGTACATAAACAGTCTGCAGCATGAAAATTGCATGAGGAGGGAAGCAATTGGGGTGGGGGGAATTGGGAGAAAAATCTCTTTTTAACTTTTCATGGCCCAGTTGAGACCAACCTGCAGGTGTTTACAAGCTTTACGTAACTAAAGATTTGAGGAGTGACATGAGACGAGCATCCTACATAAGTGCTAAATGGAGCTCTGGTCAGGATATATCCTCCCTTAGGGCACCTCACCAGGCACCTCTCTGCTTGCATGCCTGATTGATCCTTTTTCTCATCAGTGTTATGAGCCTCCCTCTATGAGAGTTCTGGACGTATCTGTGATTTACATTTTATATTCCCTCCTCCCCAGTTTTATTCTCTGTCCTGAAGCTGCCAGGTTCTAGGGTTGTTGACCTAGGAAATTTCCATTGCCTCCAGGGTACTCACTACTTATAATGGGTCACCTTGAATCATGGCCTCCAGCAGGAAAATCTTGTTGGAATATCTTAGTCATATGCATTACAGTGTTTAAGTCCGTGATATGTGGTTTTAAATTACTCTAAACTTGTAACATTAACAGTTTAATCTAGGTTGGGATTAGTCAAACCCAACCTAATACTCTTGTCAGTTTCCCTTCTGTCTGACATGAGATCATACTGCCAAGTCTTCCCAGTCATCTCTGAGATCACTGTGCCCAAACTATCAGTACAAATAATTAGAAAAATGGAGAAATTATTGAACCAAAATGTAAATGTTTTACCAAAGTGTAAAAAATTTTGTAATCTTGAACAATCTATTATCACTTTGCTTGCTAAGTCACTTCAGTCATGTTTGAATCTTTGCAACACTGTGGACTGTAGCCTGCCAGTCTCCTCTGTCCATGGGATTTTCCTCACAAGAATACCGAAATTGATTGCCATTTCCTTCTTCAGGTGATCTTCTCCACCTAGGGATAGAATCCTCATTTCCCATGCCTCCTTTGTTAGCAGATTTTCCATGAAAACCGGAAATTTTTAATTGATTGCCATGTTTTTCTCCATGCATCCTCAATGGGGTGATATTGCATTCACAGGAGTGAAAATTGGTTCTTGGGGGTTGGAAGACATCTTCCTCCTCTTCTTTTAACATATAAAGCACAAAAGCACATATAGTACATAAACAGTCTGCAGCATGAAAATTGCATGAGGAGGGAAGCAATTGGGGTGGGGGGAATTGGGAGAAAAATCTCTTTTTAACTTTTCATGGCCCAGTTGAGACCAACCTGCAGGTGTTTACAAGCTTTACGTAACTAAAGATTTGAGGAGTGACATGAGACGAGCATCCTACATAAGTGCTAAATGGAGCTCTGGTCAGGATATATCCTCCCTTAGGGCACCTCACCAGGCACCTCTCTGCTTGCATGCCTGATTGATCCTTTTTCTCATCAGTGTTATGAGCCTCCCTCTATGAGAGTTCTGGACGTATCTGTGATTTACATTTTATATTCCCTCCTCCCCAGTTTTATTCTCTGTCCTGAAGCTGCCAGGTTCTAGGGTTGTTGACCTAGGAAATTTCCATTGCCTCCAGGGTACTCACTACTTATAATGGGTCACCTTGAATCATGGCCTCCAGCAGGAAAATCTTGTTGGAATATCTTAGTCATATGCATTACAGTGTTTAAGTCCGTGATATGTGGTTTTAAATTACTCTAAACTTGTAACATTAACAGTTTAATCTAGGTTGGGATTAGTCAAACCCAACCTAATACTCTTGTCAGTTTCCCTTCTGTCTGACATGAGATCATACTGCCAAGTCTTCCCAGTCATCTCTGAGATCACTGTGCCCAAACTATCAGTACAAATAATTAGAAAAAAAATGGAGAAATTATTGAACCAAAATGTAAATGTTTTACCAAAGTGTAAAAATTGTGTAATCTTGAACAATCTATTATCACTTTGCTTGCTAAGTCACTTCAGTCATGTTTGAATCTTTGCAACACTGTGGACTGTAGCCTGCCAGTCTCCTCTGTCCATGGGATTTTCCTCACAAGAATACCGAAATTGATTGCCATTTCCTTCTTCAGGTGATCTTCTCCACCTAGGGATAGAATCCTCATTTCCCATGCCTCCTTTGTTAGCAGATTCTTTACCCACTGAAACACCCGAGAAGCCCTATTAATACTTTGTCTCCCTTTAAGTTCCAGCACAAGAGTGACCCAGCAGAGAGGGAGTTGTTGGGTAGCTAACATATGGTTTTACACTATTTCAGATCCAAGTGGCACTGATGATCAGTGAAAAGTTTCCAGCAGGTGACCAACTTACCCCTGTTTTTCTGGGACGTTCTTGATTCTGGTACTGAAACTCCTGGGCCCCCGGGAACCACTCAGTCTTGCAAAAACGAGTTTCCAGCTCAGTTAAGTGACTACTGGGATACCATTCCAACAAAGGCAACATAACACCAGCAGGTATTACCACTAGTTTCTGTGGTGCACTGCTGAGTGTGTTTTCTGGATACTGCCAGAAATATTTTTCCTTATTCTATTTCTCATTATAAAAGCAAAGCTAGGAGGAGGGGGCCAAGATGGCGGAGGAATGAGGAGAGGATTTCACCAGCTCCCCAAAAGAATCAGCAGAATTCATCAAGAAATGAAACAGCACCAGCAAATCAGCTGCTAGATGACAAAAGAACTCCTTAGGTCTCCGAGGGTCGAGGAGCGAACAGCCAGAACTTTCCTGGAGCTCCTATTCTGAGATCCCTAACTCCTACGCGGACTGACGGAGAGAGAGCTGCTCCTATTCTGAGAACCCTGCTCCCTAACCCCTACATCGGACAACGGAGAGAGCACTGGGGAGTGCGCCAAGAAGACTGAAGGCAGCGCTCAGCGTTCCGGGTTGCCAGGCACCGGGGACCTGACTCGAGCCGGACAGCAGGGTGCGCTGTGAGAGAGCGCTTAAAAGTGCACCAGAGAACAGAGGGCAGCGCTTGGCGCAAAAACCCAGCCAGGGCGCAGGGCGCAGCGCCTGGTAAGTTGAGTCACTGCTAGCGGGGTGGTGTAGAACTTAACGCGGAAATCCCCTGCTGGTTGCTGCCCAGAGACCTGGCTCGAGCCGGACGGGGAAGCCCGAGCCCACATCTTAGCCCCGTAACCGGCAGTGTATGCGCGCCAGCGGCTGGAGTCCCTGTAGCCCCAGAGCTGCAGCAGGGAAGCCGCAGAGGAAGAGGAAACCAGGAGAAGAGCAGGGATTAGAGGCTGCTGGCGAGTGTGCAGTGGAACCTGGGCCCCCTCCAACATGCGACCACGTGCGCACAGCCCCACCCAACGGGCTGGGAAGCCGCCGCCCTGCCCAGCACCTGAGCTCCCTGCATAGCCTTTGTTTGCTGAAAACAAACACAGAAACCATAGCAACCAACGGAAAAACTACGTCATCAAGAGCGGACAGGAAAAAGATCCTCAGGCAGATGAGAAGATAAAAACCAGGGACAGTATTTAACCCCCACCCACCCCACCTTTTTTTATATACTTTTTTTTTCTGGGTTTTTTTTTTTGATCATTTTGTTTTGGACTGTTCTGTTTATTCGCTTGTTTGGTCTGGTAGTTTCTTTGTCTCTTCCTGTAATTTTTTTCCCTTTTTTAATTTTAATATTTTTTAAAAAGTTTTAATTTTCTCTCCTCTTTGCCACTGCTTCCTCCCTCTATATTGTAAATGTAAAATCTTTTCCTATATACTACTATTCTCTATATAAATAATTTCCTATCTCCCTGTGCCTACTATTCCCTTCCAGCTGCACCAAACCCCACAACACATTAATCTTTGCTACCTAACTCTACAAAATCCTTGAAAGATGAAATCTATGCCTTCTCATTACCCATACACGCTCCTCCCCCTCACCCCCAACACATGTCTTCGTTAAAAATTGCCTTCATTGTAACAGTCCAAGCCAGGAACTTGCCCTGGATCTATTTTTCCAGACAGTATTTTGGTTAATTTAGAGCCTAAGGGTCAGGAACCATCTTTGTTTGTGCCATTCGCCAGAAAAATTTCCTATGCTATATCTCTGTAAGCCTGTTCAGTTGTGGTTATTGATGTGTACGTATGTATATTTTTGCACTAGGTTAGAAAATATCTGCATGCTTTTATGACTGTTACCCATCAGGGATGCACTACTTATTCCTCATATGCTAGTATTTGAACTTATATCACTGAACACCATAGCAAACCAGTCATAGAGTCTACACCCCCTGACCAGTCATCAAACCAAGGATCCTCAGAGTGAAAGCCCTGATTCCAAGACCCACACTATCAAAGAATATACAACACTAGAGATTATGCAAACAAGACCTAATGCCACCCAAGACAAACCACAGGACCCTTCTACAAGGACAGAAACCCAAAGAAAGGGAGAATTCAAACACGAAGCCTGGTGGGAGAAAGAACTCCACACACACAGACACATAAAGAAACAAAAACTAACCTAATAATGAAAAGACAGAGAAACAATGCACAAATGAAGGACCAAGCTAGAGAAACACAACTCCAAATGACAGAGGAGGAGATAGACAAATTATCTGAAAGAGAGTTCAGAAAATTGGTATTAGTGAGGATTCAAACCACCAAAAACAGAATATTAGAGGAAATTAGTGCACTGAGAAGAGACGTGCAAGAAATGAAAAATAAGCAAATAGAGACCACCAACTCCATTGCTGAATTCAAAAATACTACAGAAGATCTCAACAGTAGAGTATCAGAAGTAGAAAAACGGATAAGTGAGCTGGAAGACAGAAATATGTGCTGAAGAACAGAACAAAACACAAAGAGTCAAAAGAACTGAGAACAGCCTCAGAGACCTATGGGACAATATCAAATGCACCAACATTAGAATTATAGGAGTTCCAGAGGAAGAGGGAAGAAAGGCTGAAACAATTCTTGAAGAGGTTAGTTGAAAACTTCAAAAATTGCACCAACATTAGAATTATCAGAAGATACATGTCTTCGTTAAAAATTGCCTTCATTGTAACAGTCCAAGCCAGGAACTTGCCCTGGATCTATTTTTCCAGACAGTATTTTGGTTAATTTAGAGCCTAAGGGTCAGGAACCATCTTTGTTTGTGCCATTCGCCAGAAAAATTTCCTATGCTATATCTCTGTAAGCCTGTTCAGTTGTGGTTATTGATGTACGTATGTATATTTTTGCACTAGGTTAGAAAATATCTGCATGCTTTTATGACTGTTACCCATCAGGGATGCACTACTTATTCCTCATATGCTAGTATTTGAACTTATATCACTGAACACCATAGCAAACCAGTCATAGAGTCTACACCCCCTGACCAGTCATCAAACCAAGGATCCTCAGAGTGAAAGCCCTGATTCCAAGACCCACACTATCAAAGAATATACAACACTAGAGATTATGCAAACAAGACCTAATGCCACCCAAGACAAACCACAGGACCCTTCTACAAGGACAGAAACCCAAAGAAAGGGAGAATTCAAACACGAAGCCTGGTGGGAGAAAGAACTCCACACACACAGACACATAAAGAAACAAAAACTAACCTAATAATGAAAAGACAGAGAAACAATGCACAAATGAAGGACCAAGCTAGAGAAACACAACTCCAAATGACAGAGGAGGAGATAGACAAATTATCTGAAAGAGAGTTCAGAAAATTGGTATTAGTGAGGATTCAAACCACCAAAAACAGAATATTAGAGGAAATTAGTGCACTGAGAAGAGACGTGCAAGAAATGAAAAATAAGCAAATAGAGACCACCAACTCCATTGCTGAATTCAAAAATACTACAGAAGATCTCAACAGTAGAGTATCAGAAGTAGAAAAACGGATAAGTGAGCTGGAAGACAGAAATATGTGCTGAAGAACAGAACAAAACACAAAGAGTCAAAAGAACTGAGAACAGCCTCAGAGACCTATGGGACAATATCAAATGCACCAACATTAGAATTATAGGAGTTCCAGAGGAAGAAGAGGGGAAGAAAGGCTACGAAACAATTCTTGAAGAGGTTATAGTTGAAAACTTCCCCAGCATGGGAAAGGAAATGGTCAACCAAGTCCAAGAAGCACAAAGAGTTCCATATAGAATAAACCTCAAAAGAAACACACCAAGACACATTCTAATCAAACTAACACAGACTAAATATAAAGACAGATTACTAAAAGCACCTAGGAGCAAACAACAAATAACATATAAAGGAAACCCCATACTCTAACTGCGGATCTTTCAACAGAAACCCTGCAGGCCAGAAGAGAATGGCAAGACACATTTAAATGGCTAAAAGAGAATAACCTCCAACCAAGAATTCTCTACCCAGCAAAGATCTCATTTAGAATTGATGGTGAAGTCAAAAGCTTCACAGACAAGCAAAAGCTAAAAGAATTCTGTACCACAAAACCAGCCCTACAACAAGTGTTAAAGGCCCTGATATAGCCAGTAAATACAAGAGTAGGAGAAGTCCTACAAATCAAACCCCAAACTTCTAAGAAGATGGCAATAGGAACATGTGTATCAATAATTACTTTGAATGTAAATGGACTAAATGCTCCAACCAAATGACACAGGCTGGCTGAATGGATTCAGAAACATGACTCATATATATGCTGTTTACAAGAGACCCACTTCGGACCTAGAGACACTCATAGACTGAAAGTGAGAGGCTGGAAAAAGATATTCCATGCAAAGGGAAATCAAAAGAAAGCTGGAGTAGCAATCCTCATATCAGACAAATTAGATTTTAAAGTAAAGAAGACTCTAATAGACAAGGCAGGTCACTACATCATGATTAAGGGATCTATCCAAGAGGAAGACATAACAGTCATAAATATCTATGCACCCAACACAGGGGTACCTCAATACATAAGACAGATACTTTCAGACATAAAAGAAGAAATCAACAATAACACAATAATAGTAGAATTTACATTCCTCTCACACCAATGGACAGATCATCCAAACAGAAAATTAATAAAGAAACACAAGCCTTAAATGCCACACTAGAAGAGATGGAGCGCATTGATATCTTTAGGACATTCCATCCTAAAGCAGAAGAAAACACTTTCTTTTCAAGTGCTCATGGAACATTCTCCAGGACAGATCACATCTTGGGCCACAAATCAAACCTTAGTAAATTCAAGAAAACTGAAATTATATCAACCATCTTCTCAGACCACAATCTAGTGAGACTAGAGATCAACGACAGGAAAAAAACCGCTAAAAACACAAACACATGGCGATTAAACAATACATACCTAAAAAACCAACTGATTACTGAGGAAATCAAAGGAGAAATTTAAAAATTCCTAGAAGAGAATGAAAATGAACACACGACAGTGCAAAACCTAAGGGATAATGCAAAAGCAGTTCTAAGAGGGAAATTTATAGCAATACAATCCTACCTCAAGAAACTAGGAAAATACCAAGCAGATGATCTAACCCTACACTTAAAACAACTGGAGAAAGAAGAACAAAAACAGCCCAAAGCCAGTATAAGAAGAGAAATCACAAGGATCAGAGCAGAAATAAATGAAAAAGAAATAAAAGAAACAATAGTAAAGATAAACAAAACGAGAAGCTGGTTCTTTGAAAAGGCAGACAAAATTGACATGCCACTGGCCAGACTCTTCAAGAAAAAAAGAGAGAAGAACCAGATCAATAAAATCAAAAATGAAAAAGGAGAGATTACAACAGATAATGCAGAAATCCAAAGGATTATAAGAGACTATTATGAGCAACTCTATGGCAACAAACTGGACAACCTGGAAGAAATGGACAGTTTTTTGGAGAAGATTAATCTCCCAAGACTGAGCCAGGAAGAAATAGAAACTATGAACAACCCAATCACAAGTTCAGAAATCGACTCTGTGAAACTATAAATATCTATGCACCCAACACAGGGGCACCTCAATACATAAGACAGATACTTTCAGACATAAAAGAAGAAATCAACAATAACACAATAATAGTAGAATTTACATTCCTCTCACACCAATGGACAGATCATCCAAACAGAAAATTAATAAAGAAACACAGCCTTAAATGCCACACTAGAAGAGATGGAGCGCATTGATATCTTTAGGACATTCCATCCTAAAGCAGAAGAAAACACTTTCTTTTCAAGTGCTCATGGAACATTCTCCAGGACAGATCACATCTTGGGCCACAAATCAAACCTTAGTAAATTCAAGAAAACTGAAATTATATCAACCATCTTCTCAGACCACAATCTAGTGAGACTAGAGATCAACGACAGGAAAAAAACCGCTAAAAACACAAACACATGGCGATTAAACAATACATACCTAAAAAACCAACTGATTACTGAGGAAATCAAAGGAGAAATTTAAAAATTCCTAGAAGAGAATGAAAATGAACACACGACAGTGCAAAACCTAAGGGATAATGCAAAAGCAGTTCTAAGAGGGAAATTTATAGCAATACAATCCTACCTCAAGAAACTAGGAAAATACCAAGCAGATGATCTAACCCTACACTTAAAACAACTGGAGAAAGAAGAACAAAAACAGCCCAAAGCCAGTATAAGAAGAGAAATCACAAGGATCAGAGCAGAAATAAATGAAAAAGAAATAAAAGAAACAATAGTAAAGATAAACAAAACGAGAAGCTGGTTCTTTGAAAAGGCAGACAAAATTGACATGCCACTGGCCAGACTCTTCAAGAAAAAAAGAGAGAAGAACCAGATCAATAAAATCAAAAATGAAAAAGGAGAGATTACAACAGATAATGCAGAAATCCAAAGGATTATAAGAGACTATTATGAGCAACTCTATGGCAACAAACTGGACAACCTGGAAGAAATGGACAGTTTTTTGGAGAAGATTAATCTCCCAAGACTGAGCCAGGAAGAAATAGAAACTATGAACAACCCAATCACAAGTTCAGAAATCGACTCTGTGATAAAAAAAAAAAAATTCTACCCAAAAATAAAAGCCCAGGGCCAGATGGTTTCACAAGTGAATTCTACCAAACATTTAAAGAAGAGCTAATGCCTGTCCTTCTAAAACTCTTTCGAAAAATTACACAGGAAGGAAAACTTCCAAACACACTCTACAAGGCCACCATCACCCTGATACCAAAAGGCAAAGACAACACAAAAAAAGAAAATTATAGGCCAATTTCACTGATGAACTTAGATGCCAAGATCCTCAACAAAATCTTAGCAAACAGAATTCAACAGCACATCAAAAAGCTCATACATCATGATCAACTCGGGTTCATTCCAGGCATGCAAGGATTCTTCAATATCCACAAATCAATCAATGTGATCCACCATATTAATAAATTGAGAGACAAAAAACACATGATAATTTCAATAGATGCAGAAAAAGCCTTCTACAAAGTAAATAAAACACACATTTATGATAAAAACGCTTCAAAAAATGGGCATAGAAGGAACCTATCTCAACATAGTGAAAGCCATATATGAGAAGCCCACAGCGAATATTATCCTCAATGGTGAAAAACTGAAAGCAGTCCCTCTAAGATCAGGAACAAGACAGGGTTGTCCACTTTCACCACTCTTATTCAACGTAGTCCTGGAAGTTCTAGCAACAGCAATAACAAAAGAAAAACAAATAAAAGGAATCCAGATTGGAAAGGAAGAAGTCAAGCTCTCTCTTTTTGCAGACGACATGCTATTTTACATAGAAAATCCCAAAGACACTATTACAAAGCTACTAGAGCTAATCAACGAATTCAGCAAAACTGTGGGATACAAAATCAATACACAGAAATCACTGGCATTCCTATACACGAACAATGAAAAATCAGAAAATGAAATCAATGAGGCAATCCCCTTCACCACTGCAACCAAAAGAATGAAATATCTAGGAATACAACTACCCAAAGACACAAAAGAACCATATACAGAAAATTACAAGACACTCATGAGAGAAATTAAAGACTAAAACAGATGGAGAGTATTCCATGTCCCTGGGTTGGAAGAATCAATACTGTAAAAATGAACATACTACCAAATATCATCTACAGATTCAATGCGATCCCTATCAAACTACCAATGACATTCTTCACAGAACTAGACCAAGGAATAACACAGTTCATATGGAGACACAAAAGACCTCGAATAGCCAAAGCAATCCTGAGGAAGAATAGAGCTGGAGGGATCAACCTACCCAACTTCAAACTATACTACAAAGCAACAGTCATCAAGACAGTATGTTTCTGGCACAAAAACAGAACTATAGACCAATGGAACAAGATCAAGAACCCAGAGATAAACCCACACACCTATGAATACCTTATTTTTCACAAAGGAGGCAAAACTATAAAATAGGACAAAGACAGCCTTTTCAACAAACGGTGCTGGGAAAACTGGACAGTTACATGCAAAAAGCTGAAGTTGGAACATTCCCTGACACCATGCACAAAGATCAACTCAAAATGGATTAAAGACCTAAATGGAAGACCAGAAACCCTAAAACTCTTAGAGGAGAATATAGGCAAAACACTCAAGGACATCAATCAAAGCAAGATCTTCTCTGACCCACCTACTAGAATAGCGGAACTAAAAACAAAAATGAACATGTGGGACCTCATGAATATTAAAAGCTTTTGTACAGCAAAAGCAATTACAAAAAAGGTGAACAGACAGCCCACAGAATGGGAGAAAATCATAGCAAATGAAACAGCAGACAAAGAATTCATCTCCAAAATCTACAAGCAACTCAGACAACTCAGCACTGGAAATATGAACAACCCAATCAAAAAATGGGGAAAAGACCTAAAGAGACATCACACCAAAAGGGACATACCAATGGGTAAAAAGCACATGAAACAATGCTCCACTTTACTTATAATTAGAGAAATGCAAATCACAATTACAATGATATCAACTCACACCCGTCAGAATGGCCATCATCATCAAATCGACAGACAATAAATGCTTGAGAGGGTGCGGAGAAAAGGGAACCCTCCTGCATTGCTGGTGGGAATGTAAATTGATACAACCTCTATGGAATACAGTGTGGAGATTCAAGCTCGAGAGAAATTAAAGACTAAAACAGATGGAGAGTATTCCATGTCCCTGGGTTGGAAGAATCAATACTGTAAAAATGAACATACTACCAAATATCATCTACAGATTCAATGCGATCCCTATCAAACTACCAATGACATTCTTCACAGAACTAGACCAAGGAATAACACAGTTCATATGGAGACACAAAAGACCTCGAATAGCCAAAGCAATCCTGAGGAAGAATAGAGCTGGAGGGATCAACCTACCCAACTTCAAACTATACTACAAAGCAACAGTCATCAAGACAGTATGTTTCTGGCACAAAAACAGAACTATAGACCAATGGAACAAGATCAAGAACCCAGAGATAAACCCACACACCTATGAATACCTTATTTTTCACAAAGGAGGCAAAACTATAAAATAGGACAAAGACAGCCTTTTCAACAAACGGTGCTGGGAAAACTGGACAGTTACATGCAAAAAGCTGAAGTTGGAACATTCCCTGACACCATGCACAAAGATCAACTCAAAATGGATTAAAGACCTAAATGGAAGACCAGAAACCCTAAAACTCTTAGAGGAGAATATAGGCAAAACACTCAAGGACATCAATCAAAGCAAGATCTTCTCTGACCCACCTACTAGAATAGCGGAACTAAAAACAAAAATGAACATGTGGGACCTCATGAATATTAAAAGCTTTTGTACAGCAAAAGCAATTACAAAAAAGGTGAACAGACAGCCCACAGAATGGGAGAAAATCATAGCAAATGAAACAGCAGACAAAGAATTCATCTCCAAAATCTACAAGCAACTCAGACAACTCAGCACTGGAAATATGAACAACCCAATCAAAAAATGGGGAAAAGACCTAAAGAGACATCACACCAAAAGGGACATACCAATGGGTAAAAAGCACATGAAACAATGCTCCACTTTACTTATAATTAGAGAAATGCAAATCACAATTACAATGATATCAACTCACACCCGTCAGAATGGCCATCATCATCAAATCGACAGACAATAAATGCTTGAGAGGGTGCGGAGAAAAGGGAACCCTCCTGCATTGCTGGTGGGAATGTAAATTGATACAACCTCTATGGAATACAGTGTGGAGATTCCTTAAAAAACTAAAAATAGAAGCACCATACGACCCAGCAATCCCACTCTTAGGCTTATACCTTGATGAAATCAAAACCGAAAGAAGCACCTGTACCCCAAGGTGCATTGCAGCTCTCTATACAATAGCCAGAACATGGAAGCAACCTAGATGTCCATCAACGAATGAATGGATAAAGAATCCCTGGTACATATATACAATGGAATACTACTCAGCTGTTAAAAGAAATGCAGAACAATCAGTCTTAATGCGGTGGTTGGATCTAGAACCTATTATAAAAAGTGAAGTCATTCAAAAAGAGAAGGACAAGTACAGCATAATAACACACACATATGGAATCTAGTAACAGGGTAATAATAACACATGCAAGTGAACCCATGGAAAAACAATCAGAGAATAGGCATATGAACATTGTGGGGAATGAACACTGGGTGGGAGGCATAGAGGGAGTAACATGGAAACCTATACTATCATGTGTGAAAAAGATAGCTACTGTCGTTGTGCTAAGGGAATAGGAGTACTTACAATGGCCTGGTGTGATGCCCTGGAGGGGTGGGATGAGGGGGGGCCTGGGACGGCGGAGGGGACCAGGGATATGCATATGACTGATCTGGGAATGTGCATGTCTGTGAACAATAAAACTCTGTAAAAACTTTAAAATAAAGAAATAAACATAAAAAAAAAAAAAAGCAAAGCTAGGGCTTCCCTGTTGGTCCACTGGCTAAGACTCCACGCTCCCAATGCAAGGGGCCTGGATTCTCTCCCTGGTGAGGGAAGTAGATCCCACATGGCACAACTAAGTCTATATGCTACAAGAAAGATCCCATAAGCCACAACTAAGACCAAGCACAGCCAAAATAAATAAATATTTTTTAAAAAGAAAAGCTATATGGTAATTTCCATATATTATTAGGTAGACATTTTATCTTATAATCAATATGTGAACATACATATTCTTTGGAAACTGGACATTTAGACGGTCATTTTGTAACAGGGCTCTAATAGGAGATGCTATTATTTTTAACAAGTGAATGTGGTAAGTCATTGTATTTGGTAATCGCAGTCTGCTGGTTGTCCTGAACCAACCATTTTAAATATGGCATGATTCTTCTTAGCCCTCTGCCCCTCCTTGTCAGTGCCTCTGCTGTGTCTCCTGAGAGACCCAATATGTTAGGGCATGTCCACTGAAAATTGAAGCTGTATAATCTATTACCATGCAAAACAGAAATCAGCTTCATGCTGTGGGGAGCACTGAAACACGCTTGTTACACTTACAAAGACTGTTCTGATAAGAGCATCCCTGGTTGACCGACATATGGGCTCTGATGAGGCTCTGTGTCTCTTTTAATTTATAGCTGGAGCTTCCACATTTGAGGTCTCACTAGCTTTTCACTGGTACATTTTGCACCTGTGCAGTGTTGCTTAATCTCAGAGACTATCTCCCTTTTTATCCTGTGGAATTATTGAGAGAGGGCAATTAAGGCGGGGGGAAAAAAGCCATTCAGCGAAACAGAAATGTGCTTTATCTCAGAGGCTATGAGATGGAGCACACAAGGGGAAATAAATTCATCTTTAAATTTGCTACTGTAATTTAAAGCAATGTTACCTATACCTCTCCCTATATAAATCAGCACATACTGCAGGGAGCTTTTACTGAGCTTTAAAAATCTCTATTAATTCCTAATGTATATAATTCACATATTTGCAAACCTCCTGCTGTGTAGATTAATGACAACAGACAACTCTCTTCTTTCCTCGCCAGAAAGAACAGAGGTCAGTATTGCATAACTTCCGTGGTAGCTGGAGGAAAGTAGAAGAGGCACCTATTTCTATTTTACAAATGGAAAGACCAACATACAAAGGCACTGGGACATCTCCAGCAACCTCAGCATTGGCCAGCATGCCTGAAATATGATCAAGTCAAAGCTCTTAATTCCCTGTGAGCTATGTGGTGGGAAAATGGACCTATTTTTTTCTCTTGATTTAGTTTTGTTTTGAAAAATGTACTTTATTAAGTCTTCAAAAGATTGATTTTGTAATAGGTTTTTTTTTTTTTTTTTTGATGATAATGCTTAAGCACAGCCTGGAAGGAAATCAAAACATCACATATCAGAAGTTCAGTGACAGTGAAAGTGAAAGTGAAAGTCATGTCCAACTCTTTGCCGAACCTATGGCGGAGCCATGGAATTCTCCAGGCAAGAATACTGGAGTGGGTAGCTTATCCCTTCTCCAGGGGATCTTCCGACCAGGAATTGAACCAGGGTCTCCTGTATTGAAGGAGGATTCTTTACCATGCAAAACAGAAATCAGCTTCATGCTGTGGGAGCACTGAAACACGCTTGTTACACTTACAAAGACTGTTCTGATAAGAGCATCCCTGGTTGACCGACATATGGGCTCTGATGAGGCTCTGTGTCTCTTTTAATTTATAGCTGGAGCTTCCACATTTGAGGTCTCACTAGCTTTTCACTGGTACATTTTGCACCTGTGCAGTGTTGCTTAATCTCAGAGACTATCTCCCTTTTTATCCTGTGGAATTATTGAGAGAGGGCAATTAAGGCGGGGGGAAAAAAGCCATTCAGCGAAACAGAAATGTGCTTTATCTCAGAGGCTATGAGATGGAGCACACAAGGGGAAATAAATTCATCTTTAAATTTGCTACTGTAATTTAAAGCAATGTTACCTATACCTCTCCCTATATAAATCAGCACATACTGCAGGGAGCTTTTACTGAGCTTTAAAAATCTCTATTAATTCCTAATGTATATAATTCACATATTTGCAAACCTCCTGCTGTGTAGATTAATGACAACAGACAACTCTCTTCTTTCCTCGCCAGAAAGAACAGAGGTCAGTATTGCATAACTTCCGTGGTAGCTGGAGGAAAGTAGAAGAGGCACCTATTTCTATTTTACAAATGGAAAGACCAACATACAAAGGCACTGGGACATCTCCAGCAACCTCAGCATTGGCCAGCATGCCTGAAATATGATCAAGTCAAAGCTCTTAATTCCCTGTGAGCTATGTGGTGGGAAAATGGACCTATTTTTTTCTCTTGATTTAGTTTTGTTTTGAAAAATGTACTTTATTAAGTCTTCAAAAGATTGATTTTGTAATAGGTTTTTTTTTTTGATGATAATGCTTAAGCACAGCCTGGAAGGAAATCAAAACATCACATATCAGAAGTTCAGTGACAGTGAAAGTGAAAGTGAAAGTCATGTCCAACTCTTTGCCGAACCTATGGCGGAGCCATGGAATTCTCCAGGCAAGAATACTGGAGTGGGTAGCTTATCCCTTCTCCAGGGGATCTTCCCGACCCAGGAATTGAACCAGGGTCTCCTGTATTGAAGGAGGATTCTTTACCAGCTGAACTACATTAGAAGTTCTATGCAACTTAACAAGGAAAGAGGTTGAAATATATAATATATAAACTGGAATAAGTGGAGTGTTGTCACATTTCAAAGCTTCAGTTATAGCAGTGTTTCTTTCTGCTGTGTCAAGATTATAACCCTTTATGCCTATTCTTATTTTGAAGGGCTTAAAAAGCACGTACTCTATTTATGTCCTATTTTGATGGAAGGCAGCAAGTTCTGGTGCCATGGAATGAAATCTGATCAATTATGGAAGATTTTATGTAATTTTTTCTGCTTATACTAGAAAGATTTAATAGTGCCCTAACTGCTTAATGTGACTGCTCGGATTTCATTAAGATAACATTATAGTATATTATTGTAATATTTAATTATGAGCAAGAGACTTGGCTTCATTACAGGGAGTTCTGACCAAATACATAAGTTAAATTATATGATTCAGTTTCATTCAGTTCAATCTCACAATTTCAGATCCTAAAACCACAGTGGTTATGCTATTTCAATAAGCCAGTCCTGATGTAGATAGGTTTTCCCCTCTTCACAAAAAGCTCAGTAAATACATTAATAAGCTCTGTACTTGGAATTTTAGACTAAGAGAGAGTTGGGAAAACTAAGTTTTAAAGATAATCCAAGCTTTTTGAAATTTTGATATATACTTATTATTTCTTTATTTCTTTTGGTGTGTTCTTTTGCTAAAAGAACCATTCAAAATATCAGCAAATGAATTCATATGCAATGAACATTCAAAGCTTAATTCCCTGTGAAAAATGGACCTATTTTTTTCTCTTGATTTAGTTTTGTTTTGAAAAATGTACTTTATTAAGTCTTCAAAAGATTGATTTTGTAATAGGTTTTTTTTTTTTTTTTTTTGATGATAATGCTTAAGCACAGCCTGGAAGGAAATCAAAACATCACATATCAGAAGTTCAGTGACAGTGAAAGTGAAAGTGAAAGTCATGTCCAACTCTTTGCCGAACCTATGGCGGAGCCATGGAATTCTCCAGGCAAGAATACTGGAGTGGGTAGCTTATCCCTTCTCCAGGGGATCTTCCCGACCCAGGAATTGAACCAGGGTCTCCTGTATTGAAGGAGGATTCTTTACCAGCTGAACTACATTAGAAGTTCTATGCAACTTAACAAGGAAAGAGGTTGAAATATATAATATATAAACTGGAATAAGTGGAGTGTTGTCACATTTCAAAGCTTCAGTTATAGCAGTGTTTCTTTCTGCTGTGTCAAGATTATAACCCTTTATGCCTATTCTTATTTTGAAGGGCTTAAAAAGCACGTACTCCATTTATGTCCTATTTTGATGGAAGGCAGCAAGTTCTGGTGCCATGGAATGAAATCTGATCAATTATGGAAGATTTTATGTAATTTTTTCTGCTTATACTAGAAAGATTTAATAGTGCCCTAACTGCTTAATGTGACTGCTCGGATTTCATTAAGATAACATTATAGTATATTATTGTAATATTTAATTATGAGCAAGAGACTTGGCTTCATTACAGGGAGTTCTGACCAAATACATAAGTTAAATTATATGATTCAGTTTCATTCAGTTCAATCTCACAATTTCAGATCCTAAAACCACAGTGGTTATGCTATTTCAATAAGCCAGTCCTGATGTAGATAGGTTTTCCCCTCTTCACAAAAAGCTCAGTAAATACATTAATAAGCTCTGTACTTGGAATTTTAGACTAAGAGAGAGTTGGGAAAACTAAGTTTTAAAGATAATCCAAGCTTTTTGAAATTTTGATATATACTTATTATTTCTTTATTTCTTTTGGTGTGTTCTTTTGCTAAAAGAACCATTCAAAATATCAGCAAATGAATTCATATGCAATGAACATTCTTTAAAAATAGGTTTTATGGCCAAAGAAGTTTTGAAACTTTTATAATATGTAAGATTCCATGGAAACCTCTTAATATAATGGAAGCCTAAATTGGTTCATCCTTCAAATTCAGAGTTGACTATTTAAACTTCATCTTTTCCTGAAAGAATGAGTTAGCTCACAAAAATACACATAAAAGGATGATAAATAAATTAGGAAACTGAAAAACATTTATTAAAAAAAAAAAAACTAAATAATTGATTCTTTCTGACCCCATGGACTATAGTCCAACAGGATCCTCTGCCTATGGAATTCTCCAGGCAAGAATACTGGAGTGGGTAGCCATTCCCTTCTCCAGGGGATCTTCCCAACCCAAGGATGGAACCTGGGCCTCCTGCATTTCAGGGAGATTCTTTACCATCTGAGCCACCTTTCTGCCAAATAATTGGCTGGGAAATGGAACTCACAGATTCTACATTAGCTCTTTCTTTCTTAGATCAGTACTTTCTCAACCCTGTCTGTATGTTCAGATCAACAGGTAACCTTTCTTAAAAGGCAAAAGATTTATATGATCTGAAGAAAAAACAGAGTATTAAAGAAGTTTTTTTATAAAACACAAACGGCTCACCCCACATCTGATCAGTTATGTAAGAATTTTGAGGGTGACGTCTGGGCACTGCTTCTTTCAGAAAATTAGGGGGTTATTCTAGTATGCAACCAAAATTAAGAATCATTGCCCTATGCCAAAAAAAAAAAAAAACCACTTACACCAAAACAAACCAATAACACCCCCACAACATGTTCTCTCCCACTAAACGTAATGAAAGCTATACAACTTTCACAGCAACCCATTCATTCTCTTCCATTATTTTATCGTCTCACTTTATCTTCATAGTAATCCTATAAAATAAGCACTAGTTTTATCTCCCTTATACAGATGACATCAGATCAGTCAACTTGGTAAGGTCACTCAACAAGGATACAGGGAACTCAAATTCAACCTTAGGCTGACATCACAAAAACCTGTTTCCTTAATGTAATTCTATATCCAGCTTTAGAATCCTCATTCTCTGCTGCCATTAGTAAAAACATACTCGCTAATAAACCAAACAAAAGGAACGCTGTCAGCAAAGGACTTATGCCATTTCCTTCCTTGACAATAAGAACAAACTCTGATAAAAGGGCTGAACAAATTCAGTCACCAAGTGTACTGCACACCCACCTGGAGATAACTGGAAGAGAAGCAGCTGCCCTGTAACCCAGTCTGCTCTCCTAGGTATCTCTGCACATCTATTCCTTTCCCTACGACTGCACATTTTTTCTCTGGAAATGACTGCTTGTCATTTACATTCATTGTGTTCTGATAAAGGACTGTCATAACCTTAATGCAACCTTCAAAGAAACCATCCCAAATCAAAGGCTTATAGATCTTTTGTCACACTACTCCTTATTGTAAAATGAATATCTGAGGAGGAAATCCTTTCACCACATATTCCTAGGGAAGGAAAAATGGACTGCATTTTCCATATGCGAGGCAGGATTTCTGATGAACTTCGAGATAGTCTAGTGTTTTATGCACCTATCACTTTGTTCAAAGCAGTTTTGTTTCTTGACAACTTGTTCAGGGGTATTGAGAGGCCACTGAGACACTGAGCTAAATTAGGTGAGAAATTCCTAAATGGTACTTGTTTTGAGAGTGGCTTCTTATAAATGCATTTAAGAGTGAAGATATGAGAAATAAAGAGGCCCTAGGGCTTTCCTGGTGTCTAATACCCTGTTCCTTTATTTTGAGAAGGTGTGTTTTAGAAAACCCTTGCAAGAGCCAGAGACTGGATGAGTGTGTTCATTCTGACACATTCTTTATGACTATAGAAACATTAGTAGTTTCAACTGGCCATTCAAGGTGGTGAGATTTGGTGCCAGGTTTATCTTCTACTATTTATTATTATTCTCTAAGAGACATATTTTTCTAAAGTACACATTTATAATTTATAATAATAATTTATAAACGAAATCATGAACAAGGCATGGAAATAGCCTCAGTGGATGTCTGAAAAAAAAAATGAAGAAACTAGAGAACAGTATCTTGAAATATCATCAAAGACCAATCAAAAGGGCACACAACATTTTGTCACTCACAGGCAATGCCTCTGCAAGTCTTGGAAGGCAGAAGGGGACAACTGGATGGGTCATCCGGACAGCAGAGGGAACTGCTGGACAAGTCGGTAGTTTGTCCAACTGAGTTCTTCAAAGAGCAAGGTAATTGAACACACAGTTCTGGACCTCTTTAATCTAGGGTCCTCCTTGTCAGGAGAATGACACCCCAGAAGGAATGAAATGAGGGTGGCCTTGTGACTCTATCAGACACAAAAGGTGTGGAGGGAGGCTCAGGATTCTGCTGTTCCTCATCTTTCTGTTCCCAACCCCAAAGATTTCTTTTAAATGAATAATGCAATACCTTTATCAGTTTGTATCTTTCCCAGTTAGAGAAAAGAGAGTCTTGGAGATTGGACTTAGGGATTTGGAACACAGATCAGAGAAGCATGCTATGTAGCTTCAGTCGTGTCTGACTCTTTGCGATCCCATGGACTGTACCCGCCCGGGCCCCTCTGTTCATGGGACTCTCCAGGCAAGAATACTAGAGTGGGTTGCCATTTCCTTCTCAAGGGGATCTTTCCATCCCAGGTAACAAACCACATTTCTTGTATCTCCTACATTGGCAGATGGATTCTTTACCACTAAAGACACCTGGGAAGCCAGGTCAGAGAATCATTGCTGGGTGAACATGGCTCTCTGCAAGCTCATCTGGTTGCAGGCGTCTGCCCCCAGTCTTGCTGACAAGGCTACAGTGCAATGGTAGCTCCCAGCAAACCTCTTTTGGAGTGTAGAAAACCCTTGCAAGAGCCAGAGACTGGATGAGTGTGTTCATTCTGACACATTCTTTATGACTATAGAAACATTAGTAGTTTCAACTGGCCATTCAAGGTGGTGAGATTTGGTGCCAGGTTTATCTTCTACTATTTATTATTATTCTCTAAGAGACATATTTTTCTAAAGTACACATTTATAATTTATAATAATAATTTATAAACGAAATCATGAACAAGGCATGGAAATAGCCTCAGTGGATGTCTGAAAAAAAAAATGAAGAAACTAGAGAACAGTATCTTGAAATATCATCAAAGACCAATCAAAAGGGCACACAACATTTTGTCACTCACAGGCAATGCCTCTGCAAGTCTTGGAAGGCAGAAGGGGACAACTGGATGGGTCATCCGGACAGCAGAGGGAACTGCTGGACAAGTCGGTAGTTTGTCCAACTGAGTTCTTCAAAGAGCAAGGTAATTGAACACACAGTTCTGGACCTCTTTAATCTAGGGTCCTCCTTGTCAGGAGAATGACACCCCAGAAGGAATGAAATGAGGGTGGCCTTGTGACTCTATCAGACACAAAAGGTGTGGAGGGAGGCTCAGGATTCTGCTGTTCCTCATCTTTCTGTTCCCAACCCCAAAGATTTCTTTTTAAATGAATAATGCAATACCTTTATCAGTTTGTATCTTTCCCAGTTAGAGAAAAGAGAGTCTTGGAGATTGGACTTAGGGATTTGGAACACAGATCAGAGAAGCATGCTATGTAGCTTCAGTCGTGTCTGACTCTTTGCGATCCCATGGACTGTACCCGCCCGGGCCCCTCTGTTCATGAGACTCTCCAGGCAAGAATACTAGAGTGGGTTGCCATTTCCTTCTCAAGGGGATCTTTCCATCCCAGGTAACAAACCACATTTCTTGTATCTCCTACATTGGCAGATGGATTCTTTACCACTAAAGACACCTGGGAAGCCAGGTCAGAGAATCATTGCTGGGTGAACATGGCTCTCTGCAAGCTCATCTGGTTGCAGGCGTCTGCCCCCAGTCTTGCTGACAAGGCTACAGTGCAATGGTAGCTCCCAGCAGATAGTTTGGTGGTTTTGTTACATAAGGAGTTTCATTTTCCGAGGAGGAATTATGAGGAAAATTTTCCCCTCTCTTTTTGTTGTTTTAAGGCTGTCTTAACTGAAAATGTGTTAATTAAGTTATCATGCATTGCCTCGTTTCCAGCCCTGCACGTTTGATACAGGCAAATTACTTCTTACAAGATAACTTCTCATGTTTGGAATAGCAGCTGGAGTAATTCAACCAAGAGTGCAGTTCAGCAGGGTTGGGCTTGAGATGTGGGTTTGGCGAAAGAGTTGTCGACTGAAAAAGATGCACAACTTGAGAGTTGTGAGTGAAGTTTTATTTGGGGCAAAATGAAGACTTCAGCCTAGGGGACAGCACCTCAGATAGCTCTGAGAGACTGCTCCAAAGAGGCAGTAGGAGAAAGGTCAATCAATATGCAAGATTTGGGTGAATGGGGAGTTCAGGGCAATTACACTCATTTTACAGGTTTACTGCTAGTTATGAGAAGCTGATGTCATCATGAGATTTCGTGCTTGTCTAGATATGAAGAGATACAAGAACTGGGGTCATGAAATCAGTTCCTGAAGATGTCTAACTCTCTAAAGACCTGTCCCACCAGATTCCCTGGAGCACAGAGTGCCTCACTCCGCCCTGAACTCCCTCAGCAGGTGTTGCAGGTCCACAGTTGCAGCAGCACAGGGTTCAGTCTCTGCAGAGGCAGACAGCAAATGCCCTTCTCATTCAGTCCCTGGCAGTACCCCTGGCAAGCATCAATTTGTAGTTGACAGAGTAAAGAAATGAGCAGATCAGGCTCAGAGGCAAGCAGGGTCCCTGTGGGGCCCTTGGTTGGGTCCCTTTCTCTATTTGTCTGCTCGTCAGACTCGTTATCTACCCACTGACCTGTGTCCCCATGTCTCTTTTCAAGCTGCCCTCCTACTAAATCTCTCTCTCCACTGGCTAAACATTAGCCTTTCCCAGCTAAGAACCAGTCAGAAAACTACTACCTCCATCTCCGACCGGCTGGAGCTTGGCACTCTAGGAATGGAAGCAACAGCCTTGCCATTTCCTTCTCTAGGGGATAGGCATCTACTGTCTTCAATCCCCCGGGGATAGTGTAGCAAGAGATGCAGAGATTAAAACACTGTCCCTGTCCTTGGGTAGTTTGGGACCTGCTTTGGGGATAAATCAATTGTTTTCAAGAACAATAGTAAGCTCAGTAGGAGAGATGAGGCACTGTGTTATGAAAAGGAGATATTCAGAGAATTTTCTCTGCTGTTCTCCCTCCCCGCTCCCCCTGCCACACACATGCAGTGGACTCCTAACAATGTGAGGTGTTAGGCCTTCGTGCTCTCTGCACCCTGGGGACTGTCTCTTGGCACACAGTGTTTGCAAACCATCATTGTGGAGTGGAGATGCACAGGGGTGTAAATCAGAAAAGGCTTACTAGTCATGAGAAGTGATGCCAAAGAGTCAGTAGGAGAGAGGACAATCAATATGCAAGATTTGGGTGAATGGGGAGTTCAGGGCAATTACACTCATTTTACAGGTTTACTGCTAGTTATGAGAAGCTGATGTCATCATGAGATTTCGTGCTTGTCTAGATATGAAGAGATACAAGAACTGGGGTCATGAAATCAGTTCCTGAAGATGTCTAACTCTCTAAAGACCTGTCCCACCAGATTCCCTGGAGCACAGAGTGCCTCACTCCGCCCTGAACTCCCTCAGCAGGTGTTGCAGGTCCACAGTTGCAGCAGCACAGGGTTCAGTCTCTGCAGAGGCAGACAGCAAATGCCCTTCTCATTCAGTCCCTGGCAGTACCCCTGGCAAGCATCAATTTGTAGTTGACAGAGTAAAGAAATGAGCAGATCAGGCTCAGAGGCAAGCAGGGTCCCTGTGGGGGCCCTTGGTTGGGTCCATTTCTCTATTTGTCTGCTCGTCAGACTCGTTATCTACCCACTGACCTGTGTCCCCATGTCTCTTTTCAAGCTGCCCTCCTACTAAATCTCTCTCTCCACTGGCTAAACATTAGCCTTTCCCAGCTAAGAACCAGTCAGAAAACTACTACCTCCATCTCCGACCGGCTGGAGCTTGGCACTCTAGGAATGGAAGCAACAGCCTTGCCATTTCCTTCTCTAGGGGATAGGCATCTACTGTCTTCAATCCCCCGGGGATAGTGTAGCAAGAGATGCAGAGATTAAAACACTGTCCCTGTCCTTGGGTAGTTTGGGACCTGCTTTGGGGATAAATCAATTGTTTTCAAGAACAATAGTAAGCTCAGTAGGAGAGATGAGGCACTGTGTTATGAAAAGGAGATATTCAGAGAATTTTCTCTGCTGTTCTCCCTCCCCGCTCCCCCTGCCACACACATGCAGTGGACTCCTAACAATGTGAGGTGTTAGGCCTTCGTGCTCTCTGCACCCTGGGGACTGTCTCTTGGCACACAGTGTTTGCAAACCATCATTGTGGAGTGGAGATGCACAGGGGTGTAAATCAGAAAAGGCTTACTAGTCATGAGAAGTGATGCCAAAGAGTCAGGGATGAGGGCTGAAAGAGCGTTCTGATCAAAAAACAATATACGCACAACAATCCAGAGACAGATAACTCCTGTCCAACTTCCTGAGCTCACTGACTCCGACTTTAACCAGGATTTCTCAGGGATTTCCACACAGATATTTGAAAGATAGGACTTACCTGGTTAAAAAAAGAAAAAACTTAGCTGGTCTTCTAACTTTGACATTAGGAACACTGGTTAGGTCTCCTAACTTTGGCTAGGAACCCTTGCTGGATTGCCTTCTATTCCTTCCATTCTGCAATTCCTCACCCTGCTCCTTTAGTTCCTGTTGCCCTTTTCCTTTTACTGGAGCTCTCCAAGCCTGCCTTATCCCTTCAGATGAAGGCGAGAGGGCACAGGTGCATTCCCTCACAGCCAGGTGCTTTGCAGTTGGTCTTTTGTACAGCGTGGCTCTCCTGACTCCCTCTAGTATTCGTCTCTTTTCTGTGCCTGGCAGAACAGAAGTGAGTCGATGTGGCTGCAGCATGACATGAAAACGTTCATTTTCCACAGCTGTATTTAGCCTCTGCAATACTTAATAAAACCTCTCCTCTCCCCACTGCATCACGCCCCTGAAATTCCCCATCAAGCTCATATGCCTCTTCAACTCTCTTCTCTTCAATTTCACCCAATGGAACTCTTCACAATGTTTTCGCTACCCATGAGATCTGAGGATCCAGTCCATGGCTTTGGTTTTATAACAAAAGGCTGGTAAAATGTCTTTTTTTTTTTTCCTTCCATCTTCTCCACTGAATTGTTCAGTTTCGGCTTTCCTATCTTCCCTTGCATCTTAGTGAGATATCCTTCCAGACATTTCTTTAAATGACTTGACAACAGCCCTTCCATCTTCTGAGAACCTAACATCACTTTGGCTGCTTTAAAAAAAAAAAAAAATGCGTGTCTTTCCTCTCATTAAGAAGCATTCACAATCTCTCTGAAAACACATGAAAGGGATATACAGAGGGCATCCTGGAAGCTGAGAGTCCCATTGAAATTAAAGCCCATTAGTGTTTTTTTATGACATCAAAGAGTTACCCACGCATTAAAAAAAAAAAATCATACTATTTTGTTTTGGATATAGGTAGGGTAATTTGTAAAAGCAAATACATTTGCTTCTTCGTTTATCAGAGGAATCAAAGAATAAGAAAAAGAGAAAAGGGAAAGAAGAGACTAAGACAGCTCTGACTCTTTTCATCTCAGGTTATTTCTGAGATGACAAAATGATGGTCTTTCACAATTCTCAGAGCTCTCTTCCTATTGCTACCGTTCCTGGGCTCTCATGGGTGACCTGGCCCAGAGAAGGTCCCTCTCAGTCTCTCTGGCTACTAAGCCGAGGCAGACATAGCCACAAGATGTCACTATTGCTAAAACAGCTCTCCGCCTATAGACTCTGGTGTGATTGTGTGTGGATAACTTAGCTTTCATTTTGTTTTTAAGCAGGGTCTTTGGGAGAGGCACTTTTGGATTGACAGGATTACTTGCGTCTTTCATTTCAAACACACTGTGCCCTTGAGTGAGGCTCGGATTTTTCATCTGGAAATTGGATAGAAGAAAACAATTCCTGTTTTTCAGGACTGCTCTCAGCTTTAAATTAGAAAACCCTGGTGTAGCTGAGTTTCACAGGCAACACTGGAAAAAAGCTCTCAGCAATGCTTAGCCCTGCTAACTCAGAAAGTGAGGACGGGGGTGGCAGGAATGAGCGAGAAGGCGGTCAATTTTCGAGTCTTCCTTCCTTCCTTCTTTTTGAGAGCTGCAAAAAATCTCATAGCAGAGTACAGAGATCTGGCTATTGCTAATAGCTGGACCATTAAAACAACTGTTTGGGAAAAGCTTAACACTATAGATTCTTCTGACAGGGTCAAAATATTAAGGTCATATTACAGTGTCTAAGGAGTCCTGCTATAAAGAAACCTGTTTTATCAACCTATTTTGTGGAATGCAAAGTTACCCAAGTTTCTTTGAGTCAAGACACATGTTTTTTTTTTTTTAATTATCACCCAGATTGGGCAACTTTTTTAGCTGGAGAATAATTGCTTTGCAAAGTTGTGTTAGTTTCCATACAACAATGTGAATCAGTCATAAGGAAATAGCAACCCACTCCAGTATTCTTGTCTGGAAAAGTCCATGGGCAGAGGAGCCTGGTAGGGCACAGTCCATGGGGTCACAAAGAATCGGACACGACACAGCGACTGAACAACAATACATTTATCTTCTCCCTCTGAGACTCTCTCCCACACCATCAGCCCGTCCTTCTAGGTGGTCACAGAGTGCTGCACTGGGCTCCCTGTGCTATAGAGCAGCTTCCCACTATTTAGTCTGGTTTAACTTCATTGTGACATAGATAGGAAAACAGAAACCCAAAGAGAAAGTTCATTAAACACATGCCTTGACTGTTGAATATTTACGAATTATGTTAGTTGGATACGGCTGGTGCCCAGGGCCGGTTACCCCCAAATATGACCTAATTGCATACTGATTTTGAATTAAATTTACTGAAGATATGGGCCATGCAAGAGAAACATTCTGACCCTCTTTTCTCTCTCTATCTCTCTACATATATTAAAACAAACAAACAAACAAACAAAAACCTGGTTACTTCTTTCCTTTACTAACCCAAACCCCAAAATGGTTTAGATTCTTTACTGACTGAACTTCCCACTACTGAGTCCCACTAGTGGTAAAAAGAAAAACTCACCTAGCAATGCAGGAGATATAAGAGATGCGGGTTCAATCCTTAGTCAGGAAGAGCTGTTAGAAAAGGGCATGGCAACCACGCCAGTATTCCTGCCTTGAGAGTCTGGCTACAGTTCACAGGGTCACAGAGAAATGAACACAACTGAGTGACTTAGCATGCACTAATTGAGCACCCCAAACTCAAATTTCTTTGTCCTGTCAATTCCTCACAAATATTTTTGTTTCTTCATCTAAAAAGTGTAAAAGCTGCCTGCTTTGCTTGCTTCTTAGATCCCATTTCTATGAGACCTCCATAAGCACAAATTAAAATTTCTTTTTCTCTTGTAAACAATGTTTTTTAAATAAAATAAAATTAAATACATGCCTTGGAAGTGGCAATGCCGGTCCGGAGCCGCTGCTGTGTCGGAGGTGGCTTGTACCAGCTCAGGAGAAAGGAGGGTTCCTCTCTTCCCAGCCCTGCATCAAGAGACAACCAGGCTTGCTTTCCTGACATGCAGCAAGTCAAAGGCTGAAATGTGGAACTTCACAGCTGAGAAAGTTTATTCACAAGGCAGCCAGGTGAGGAGACAAGAGAACAAGTCTCAGAGCTCCTCCCCCACAGGCCTTGGTATTGGAGTATTTATGGGATAAGCAGGTGGTCTTAGGCTGAGGAAAGGTAATTGGAAGCAAAGAAAAACCTGAAGAAATCCGAGTTCTACGCAGGCACATCTGAGTTATGTGCTTCAGCGTATTCAACATGGAGGAGCTTAGTGTGAGCTGAGGGTGTAGTTTTCACTCCTGTGACGCCTAAAGGCCATTCACTGGACAGCTGCACAGGTCCAGTTTTGGGGTCCCAGCCAATCCCTGGCCAGCCTGCCCTGGAGGGAACTGACTCCAAGTTCCTGTGAAGCAACTTGGTTTTAAGAAGCTGGGAGAGTATGCAATTAAAAGGAGCAAAAAAGAACGAAAGAAAAAAAAAAAAAAAAAACCTAAAACTTAATGATGCTGGTTTACAAGCAAAGAGGTTCTCTTATCTGTTACTCCCATAAGACAAGTTTAAGAATTTCTAGTAGTTATCAGCTCCTAATAACTCTATTGGGCAGGGTTTCAAGGTTGAAAGTTTGAAATGAGGCTTGGTAGGAAGAGCTATACCACAGAAAGTGTCAAACACTACAAATTATTATCATTTTTTCTTCAGAGGAAAAGTTTACCAGCATACCACTGTTAGAACCGAACCCCACATTTCAATGAGGTTTTTAGCTTCTAAGATACTTCCAAGCATATATTTTGGTAGGGGAATGACAAGCTTAGAATTGTGGTACTGCTGAAAGTGAAGTGAGAGTTGCTCAATGGTGCCTAACTCTTTGTGACCCCATGGGCTGTAGCCCGCCAGCCTCCTCTGTCCATGGGATTTCCCAGGCAAGAATACTTCAGTGGGTTGCCGTTCCCTTCTCCAGGAGATCTTCCCAGCCCAGGGACTGAACCTGCATCTCTTATATCTCCTGCATTGCAGGCAGGTTCTTTACCATCTGAGCCACCAGCGAAGCCCAGGACTACTGAATGCACATGCATATATTGATGCCACTGGGGAAAGAAGCAGAATCTTCCTTCTATGCTAGGAGGTATTTCAGTTTCCATCTGGGGTCTAAACTGGCAGGACACAGGCAGTCAAATTTCAAGACAGAGGAAGACTATTTGATAACTGGATAGTATCTCTTTCAGTCCAGCTCTGAATCTTGGAGAATCTTCAGGGACCAGAACAAACTCAGTCACTCCATCCAACCCACTGCTTGCCCACGATGGCTTCATTTATATGGGGTGATACAAAGTCTCTCTCGACAACACATAGATGTACCAGTACTGAGGAGGTTGACAGCCATCAGTGGAGTACTTTTTCCATGCCACTTATTCCACTCAAATGTCTCACACTCTGTCCTAGTCTCACAGAGGAGAAAACTGAGATGCAACCAAATTTAATAATGTGTCCATGGTCACACAATTAATATCTGTCTACTGCTGCTGCTAAGTTGCTTCCGTCCTATTTGACTCTTTGCAACTCACCAGGCTCCTCTGTCCTGGAGATTCTCCAAGCAAGAATAATAGAGTGGACTGGCATATCTTTCTCCAGTATCCATGTATCATTAAACAGGCACTCAAGCCACTTCAGGAACCCTGAAGAGAAGCAGAAATGAGGTGCCTGGCAGAGGCGTTTCTGAATAAGAAAACAACACAGAACCAAGGAAGAAACCACTCTGTGGGGGAACCACCTGCCTGCTCTGTATAAAACCCACCCTTACCTTAGACAGGACAGTGGAGATGGAACTGTTCCAAACCTGACGGGGAAATATTAGGTAAATACATTGGGAAGAGAGAGATGGCTGTGGTTGATTGCTGGCCTCTGAGCAGAGAAAATATGGAAGTTAAAATAACTTTTACAAATAACAGGTTGGGTGGTAAACCAGAATGACAAACTGCTTCATGCTTTGGGGAAATGGTTTCAAATCATTCATCAATCGTTTCAGTCACAACAATGTTAGCAGAGACTCTGAAGTTTGAAATGAGACAGCAGCGGAAAGCAGAAGTCCAGAGTCATGTGGGTGCTGGCCAGGGCTCTGGGCTGTGGGGTTCCCAGGTGGGGAGCTGATGCCGTGGAAGCCCAGAGCCCAAGCAGGAGAGAGTCGGGACCACTGGTGTGTCCTCTGCGTGTGCCTCAGTTCCACCTCTAAACAGTGGGTGCCAAGAACCCAGTCTCACGACAGGAGAAGCTAAGAACCCCTGGAAGTGAACAGTCATGGTTGCTCTGCCTCCACTGTGATCTGCTTACTCCTGCTATTCCGTTTGGAAAATGAAGCGCTTGGAGCCATGAAGCCACCTTTGCATTCAGGCACCAATATTCAGTGTGTGTTCCATCTAGTCTACTGGTTGAGCTTCACACAGATTTATCATCGTGGTTTGGTTGATAAATCTAAATGTGCCACCACCAGATTCAAACCAGAAATTATTTCATATACCACTATTTGCGGTTCAAATTAGGTAAATGCCACTTCTCAACAATGGATTAGAAATCTGTTAGTCATGGTCAAGCATGCCAAATTAAGCCCTCATTATTTGAGGATGGCTGAATTGTCTTTCTGAGCATGGAGTATGCCATTTAAGGGCTTCTCTGGTAGCTCAGCAGTAAAGAATCTGCCTGCCAATGCAGAAGACACAGGTTCAATCTCTGGGTTGGGAAGAGCCTCTGGAAAAGGAAATATAACCCACTCCAGTATTCTTGACTGGGATATCCCACAGACAGGGAGCCTGGTGGGCTACAGTCCATGGGGTTGAAAAAGAGTCGAACATGACTTAGTGACTAACCAGGGCTTAACCACCTGCCTGCTCTGTATAAAACCCACCCTTACCTTAGACAGGACAGTGGAGATGGAACTGTTCCAAACCTGACGGGGAAATATTAGGTAAATACATTGGGAAGAGAGAGATGGCTGTGGTTGATTGCTGGCCTCTGAGCAGAGAAAATATGGAAGTTAAAATAACTTTTACAAATAACAGGTTGGGTGGTAAACCAGAATGACAAACTGCTTCATGCTTTGGGGAAATGGTTTCAAATCATTCATCAATCGTTTCAGTCACAACAATGTTAGCAGAGACTCTGAAGTTTGAAATGAGACAGCAGCGGAAAGCAGAAGTCCAGAGTCATGTGGGTGCTGGCCAGGGCTCTGGGCTGTGGGGTTCCCAGGTGGGGAGCTGATGCCGTGGAAGCCCAGAGCCCAAGCAGGAGAGAGTCGGGACCACTGGTGTGTCCTCTGCGTGTGCCTCAGTTCCACCTCTAAACAGTGGGTGCCAAGAACCCAGTCTCACGACAGGAGAAGCTAAGAACCCCTGGAAGTGAACAGTCATGGTTGCTCTGCCTCCACTGTGATCTGCTTACTCCTGCTATTCCGTTTGGAAAATGAAGCGCTTGGAGCCATGAAGCCACCTTTGCATTCAGGCACCAATATTCAGTGTGTGTTCCATCTAGTCTACTGGTTGAGCTTCACACAGATTTATCATCGTGGTTTGGTTGATAAATCTAAATGTGCCACCACCAGATTCAAACCAGAAATTATTTCATATACCACTATTTGCGGTTCAAATTAGGTAAATGCCACTTCTCAACAATGGATTAGAAATCTGTTAGTCATGGTCAAGCATGCCAAATTAAGCCCTCATTATTTGAGGATGGCTGAATTGTCTTTCTGAGCATGGAGTATGCCATTTAAGGGCTTCTCTGGTAGCTCAGCAGTAAAGAATCTGCCTGCCAATGCAGAAGACACAGGTTCAATCTCTGGGTTGGGAAGAGCCTCTGGAAAAGGAAATATAACCCACTCCAGTATTCTTGACTGGGATATCCCACAGACAGGGAGCCTGGTGGGCTACAGTCCATGGGGTTGAAAAAGAGTCGAACATGACTTAGTGACTAAACAACAATAAATACCATTTGTATATAATGGAAAAGTCGTGCACTGAGTATCTCATATCCTGAAGTGAAAAAGCTGGAAGTGATCACAACTCCCTCCCAGGGGGTCCAAGAGCAGCTTTGATGTGTTGGCTTATAGAAGTAACCGTGCTCTGCATTCTATGGTCCTGGATTATTCTTCCACTGCAGCTGTGGGACACAGCTTGATGGAAGGAATGGCTGAGAAGGAACAACCCTTAGAGTGTGGTTCAGCATCCTTCCAGCATGACACTGCCAAAAACGCTTGTGGCCTAGCACTTGATTGTCCCCACAGTGTACAGGCTTCCCACCGAGAAGCATCGATGGAAAGTTCAACCCATTCACTCAACAAAAGTAGTTGGCACACACCCCTGGATTGGGACCTAAAGTGTAGTCGGCACACACCCCTGGACTAGGAGCTAAAGTGGCCTAAGAGTGACAAAGCATGAAAATTTAGAGTCTGATAGAATCGTAAGTTTAAAAAATAATAATAGAATATTAAATAGACTAGCAAGCTCTGCTTTCCATTGGTGCTATGGAATGGAATTGATGATGAAACTTTTGTTGCCTACCATTTTATTTTAGACCCTAAAAGGCAAAACAGATTCCAAAAGTTAATTACAAAAAGCAAGGGCAACTACATCAGAGTTGTCATGCGCTTATCTCCCTCCACCACAGTAGCCCATTAGCACTGCTTTATCAGAGGCTGCTAGAATGCAGACACATCAACAAAGCTCATTTATTAATGCCATGAACAAAATTAGATCGTCAGAGCTTATTCATATACCACTATTTGCGGTTCAAATTAGGTAAATGCCACTTCTCAACAATGGATTAGAAATCTGTTAGTCATGGTCAAGCATGCCAAATTAAGCCCTCATTATTTGAGGATGGCTGAATTGTCTTTCTGAGCATGGAGTATGCCATTTAAGGGCTTCTCTGGTAGCTCAGCAGTAAAGAATCTGCCTGCCAATGCAGAAGACACAGGTTCAATCTCTGGGTTGGGAAGAGCCTCTGGAAAAGGAAATATAACCCACTCCAGTATTCTTGACTGGGATATCCCACAGACAGGGAGCCTGGTGGGCTACAGTCCATGGGGTTGAAAAAGAGTCGAACATGACTTAGTGACTAAACAACAATAAATACCATTTGTATATAATGGAAAAGTCGTGCACTGAGTATCTCATATCCTGAAGTGAAAAAGCTGGAAGTGATCACAACTCCCTCCCAGGGGGTCCAAGAGCAGCTTTGATGTGTTGGCTTATAGAAGTAACCGTGCTCTGCATTCTATGGTCCTGGATTATTCTTCCACTGCAGCTGTGGGACACAGCTTGATGGAAGGAATGGCTGAGAAGGAACAACCCTTAGAGTGTGGTTCAGCATCCTTCCAGCATGACACTGCCAAAAACGCTTGTGGCCTAGCACTTGATTGTCCCCACAGTGTACAGGCTTCCCACCGAGAAGCATCGATGGAAAGTTCAACCCATTCACTCAACAAAAGTAGTTGGCACACACCCCTGGATTGGGACCTAAAGTGTAGTCGGCACACACCCCTGGACTAGGAGCTAAAGTGGCCTAAGAGTGACAAAGCATGAAAATTTAGAGTCTGATAGAATCGTAAGTTTAAAAAATAATAATAGAATATTAAATAGACTAGCAAGCTCTGCTTTCCATTGGTGCTATGGAATGGAATTGATGATGAAACTTTTGTTGCCTACCATTTTATTTTAGACCCTAAAAGGCAAAACAGATTCCAAAAGTTAATTACAAAAAGCAAGGGCAACTACATCAGAGTTGTCATGCGCTTATCTCCCTCCACCACAGTAGCCCATTAGCACTGCTTTATCAGAGGCTGCTAGAATGCAGACACATCAACAAAGCTCATTTATTAATGCCATGAACAAAATTAGATCGTCAGAGCTTATTCCTAAATTTTTGGACCAAAGCTGAATGAATATTAATAAGTAAATAGTTCAAAACAAAAGAGTGCATATGCTATAGAAAGCTCTTTTCTCCCAGTCCCCCTTCCCAGTGGAATTTTCTTCATCTTTGAATCTATAAAGTTTGCTCTATTTGCCTAGGTTACCTGTACCTGAGGGACCTCCTGCATGTTCTTCATTGTGGTTGTGGACAGGGGTTCTTTCCAGTAAGACAACCCGTGTTCAACTCTTGTGTGCTTTCTCCTATTTCTCTTCTCTCCTCCATTATCAGTGTTTTCCTGGTGGCTCAGTGGTAAAGAATCCACCTGCAATGTGGGAGATGTGAATTCAATCTCTGGGTTGGGAAGATCCTCTGGAGTAGGAAATGACAACATTCTTGCCTGGAAAATTCCATGGATGGAGGGAGTCTGGCAGGCTACAGTCCATGGAGTAGAAAAAGAGTCAGATATGACTTAGCAACGAAATAACAAGTCCTACATTATACCTTGTCTCCAACAGATCCAGTCTTTTCACCATTCAATAAATATATTTTATTTTTCCGTCCCTGTGTATCTATCCATACCATTGTTTCCAGCTAGAAGGCCCCTTCCTTTCAGTTTTAACTCTCAAATACTACTCATCCTTCAAAAGTCAGCTAAAAATCATCTAACCTGGCCTTGACAACAGGATATGATCTTGTCTATCTGCATGTTTTTAAAAATCTTGTTTTAAATTAGATCATCTCCCAGTGACAAAGCATGAAAATTTAGAGTCTGATAGAATCGTAAGTTTAAAAATAATAATAGAATATTAAATAGACTAGCAAGCTCTGCTTTCCATTGGTGCTATGGAATGGAATTGATGATGAAACTTTTGTTGCCTACCATTTTATTTTAGACCCTAAAAGGCAAAACAGATTCCAAAAGTTAATTACAAAAAGCAAGGGCAACTACATCAGAGTTGTCAGGGCTTATCTCCCTCCACCACAGTAGCCCATTAGCACTGCTTTATCAGAGGCTGCTAGAATGCAGACACATCAACAAAGCTCATTTATTAATGCCATGAACAAAATTAGATCGTCAGAGCTTATTCCTAAATTTTTGGACCAAAGCTGAATGAATATTAATAAGTAAATAGTTCAAAACAAAAGAGTGCATATGCTATAGAAAGCTCTTTTCTCCCAGTCCCCCTTCCCAGTGGAATTTTCTTCATCTTTGAATCTATAAAGTTTGCTCTATTTGCCTAGGTTACCTGTACCTGAGGGACCTCCTGCATGTTCTTCATTGTGGTTGTGGACAGGGGTTCTTTCCAGTAAGACAACCCGTGTTCAACTCTTGTGTGCTTTCTCCTATTTCTCTTCTCTCCTCCATTATCAGTGTTTTCCTGGTGGCTCAGTGGTAAAGAATCCACCTGCAATGTGGGAGATGTGAATTCAATCTCTGGGTTGGGAAGATCCTCTGGAGTAGGAAATGACAACATTCTTGCCTGGAAAATTCCATGGATGGAGGGAGTCTGGCAGGCTACAGTCCATGGAGTAGAAAAAGAGTCAGATATGACTTAGCAACGAAATAACAAGTCCTACATTATACCTTGTCTCCAACAGATCCAGTCTTTTCACCATTCAATAAATATATTTTATTTTTCCGTCCCTGTGTATCTATCCATACCATTGTTTCCAGCTAGAAGGCCCCTTCCTTTCAGTTTTAACTCTCAAATACTACTCATCCTTCAAAAGTCAGCTAAAAATCATCTAACCTGGCCTTGACAACAGGATATGATCTTGTCTATCTGCAGTCATCTGAAAAAATTATTTTCTAATTTTTGTGTGTATAAGAATCATATGTAGAGTATATTCAAAATGTAGATGTCCAGGCCTTCCTCCCAATGATTCTGATTAATCAGATCTGGAATGGGGCTCCATAATCTTCGCTAAAAATATACATATATGCCACCAGTTCATTATGATGCACTAAATTTGTGGGCCATTCCTGCTGTAGACGGACTGTTTATGTCCCCACCCCCAATTCACAGATTGAAACCTAGTCTCCACTGTGATGGTCTCAGAAGGCTTTGGGATGACTTCTTGATGAGAGTCGAGTCCTCATGAATGGAATTAGGGACCTCACAAAAGAGGGTCCAGCCCAATGTCATTTTTGAGGCCATTCTCTTTTATTCTCATTACAAAAATATAAAGCCTTGCTCCCTATCTTTAGAATTGCAAGAAGATTTGTCAGTGTTGAGGGCACTGTTTTTATTCAGTGCTCATGGTTGTGACTCGATGCCAGCTAATTCATCAACACCTTCAAAAGTGGCTGAAGAGTCTTTATGTCCGAGTTGTTTGTTCCTCTGCCAACGGAAAAAATTATGGTTTTTCATTAAGCATGCATGCACATATGCTCAGTCACTTCAGTCATGCCTGACTCTTTGCAATCCTATGGACTGTAACCACCAGGCTCCTCTATCCATGGGATTTCTCATGTAAGAATACTGGAGTGGGTTGCTATTCCCTCCACTAGGGCATCTTCCCTACCCAGGGATCAAACCCACATCAGCCTGTGTCTCTTGCATTGCAGGTGGATTCTTTTTTTTTTTTTTTAAGATTTATTTATTTATTTATTTTGGTGGGGGTGGGGTGGGGAGGGAGGGGAGCAGGTGGGCCACTTCTATTGGTCTTTCATTTGTCCATTTTCATCCATCTTTGTTCTTTGGCCCGTGTGGGCCTCCCATTGTGGTGGCCTCTGCTGTTGCAGAGCACCGGCTCTGGGCACATGCGCTCCAGAGCTCCGACTTGGTAATTGGACACATGGGTCCAGCCGCTCCACAGCACGTGGGATCTTCCCAGGCCAGGGATCAAACCGGCGTCCCCCTGCACTGCAAGGCAGTGTCCTTACCCACTGGAGCACCTAGGAAGACCTTCATTAAGCATCTTCTTAGGTTGTTCAGTTGTGTCTGACTCTTGGCAACCCCATGGACTGTAGCCTGCAAGGCACCTCTGGCCAAGGGATTCTCCAGGCAAGAATACTAGAGCGGGGCTTCCCCTGGTGGTCCAGTGGGTAAGGACATCGCCTTGCACTGCAAGGGGCGCTGGTTCGATCCCTAGCCTGGGAAGATCCCACGTGCCGCGGAGCGGCTGGACTGATGTGTTCAATTACCGAGCCGGAGCTCTGGAGCGCATGCGCCCAGAGCTGGTGCTCTGCAACAACAGACGCCACCGCGATGGAAGGCCCACAGGAACCAAAGAACAAAGACGGATGGAAATAGAGAAATGAAAGACCAATAGAAGTGGCCCGCCTACTCCCCTCCCTCCCCAACCCGACCCTCGCCCAAAATGTAAAATAAATAAATAAATCTTTAAAAAAAAAAAAAAAAAAGAATACTAGAGCGGGTTGCCACTGCATTAAGCATACACCTAGCTAAATGTAGTGAACTCTTGCTTTGCAGAAAAACCTCGACCCGATTTTACTTAATTTGGTTTGCATTAAAATTGTTCAATTAGACCAGGGAAGAAAAATAAGGTGTTCCTCTAGTGTTCATATGAAAGCCATTTTTCTAAATGAGTTCCTATATGAATATATATAGCATTTTATCAAAAGTTAATAGTCTTGGCCTGAAAAAAAAATCATAGCACTATATATTAATTCTCCAAGGCAGTGGCTTTATTTATGACCTCTTTGACATAGCCTTCACCTCAGTAGTCTTAGCCCCAGAAGCTATGAAGAAAATAAAAAAAGGACCTGAATGTAGGTTTTCAACCGGAACGATGGTTAATTACTTCTGTTCTACACTATTTGTCCTGTATGGTCAGTAACATGCTAATAAGTTTCAATTAAGTTACCTCTGCAAAACTAAGTTAGCTTTGCAAAATTCCGCCAAGAAACAAATTGTGTCACATAACGTGGGGTGTTGGATGGATATTGTCTTATCAGCATAGATGGTTAACCCCTTTTCTTTTCCACTATCTGTTATTCAGAATCACTGATATGTGTTATGGGGTTAAGGTCATGATTACAAGTGGCTGAGAAGGAAGTAAAAGAATTAATAGGTGAAACAACTGTAACTCTAAGACATTCTGTGAAATGAATGGTGTTTTGTGGACTACTGCACCCTAAGCCTTGTCATCAGAATGCTGATGTGGAAAGGTGCTTGGCCTGAAAAAAGGGACTAGAATTAGAACATTTATCAGTGTATTCTTCACGGTACACTAATCTGTTAAAGAATAAGAGGGCAAAATTTCTTTTCCATGGCTAAAGAATTTGGAAAACCTTATACACTCTATCTTCTCATACTGCCTTGGGGATTTATACACCTGAAGATTCTGAAATTCCTGCAATTAAAAAAAGAATGGAAAAGTAATTAAATTTGTTAACCAATCGTGCATGTGTGCTAAGTCACTTCAACTGTGTCTGACTCTTTGCGACCCCATGGACTGTAGCCCACCAGGCTCCTCTGTCCTTGGGATTCTCTAGGCAAAAACACTAGAGTAGGTTTTCATGCCCTCCTCCATTGTTAACCAATACCTCCTGATATATTCCTGAATTCAGCCTTTATTTTGAGAACATCCAAGGAAATGAAGTCCTGATGTCTGGGAAGGTTCCTGCGACTTCCAGAACTGAAAAGTAAAAGCAGCTCTCTCTCTGTGCCTAAACCATTTATTCAAACCATGTGGTTTATGAGGAACACTTGGCTTACCTTCTAGGAGTCTGGGGTTAAGGGATGTGCTAGGCAGAGGCTGCCTATGTTACCAACGCCCCCAACCTTGGACGTGGAGTATCAAAATTAATCTTTCTGGTTGGAACATTTCACACATGTTATAACAATGCATTGGAGGAGGAGGTAGACAAATTATCTGAAAGAGAATTCAGAAAAGCTATACTAATGAGGATGCAAAACACCGAAAACAGAATATTAGAAGAAATTAGTGCACTGAGAAAAGACATGCAGGAAATGAAAAATAAGCAAATAGAAACCACCAACTCCATTGCTGAACTCAAAAATACTATAGAAGGTCGCAACAGTAGAGTATTGGAGGCAGAAGAATGGATAAGTGAGCTGGAAGACAGAATGGTGGAAATACGTGCTGAAGAACAGAACAAAACACAAAGAGTCAAAAGAACTGAGAACAGCCTCAGAGACCTATGGGACAATATCAAATGCACCAACATTAGAATTATAGGAGTTCCAGAGGAAGAAGAGGGGAAGAAAGGCTACGAAAAAATTCTTGAAGAGGCTATAGTTGAAAACTTCCCCAGCATGGGAAAGGAAATGGTCAACCAAGTCCAAGAAGCACAAAGAGTTCCATACAGGAGAAACCCCAGAAGAAACACACCAAGACACATTCTAATCAAACTAACACAGACTAAATATAAAGACAGATTACTAAAAGCACCTAGGAGCAAACAACAAATAACATATAAAGGAAACCCCATACTCTAACTGCGGATCTTTCAACAGAAACCCTGCAGGCCAGAAGAGAATGGCAAGACACATTTAAATGGCTAAAAGAGAATAACCTCCAACCAAGAATTCTCTACCCAGCAAAGATCTCATTTAGAATTGATGGTGAAGTCAAAAGCTTCACAGACAAGCAAAAGCTAAAAGAATTCTGTACCACAAAACCAGCCCTACAACAAGTGTTAAAGGCCCTGATATAGCCAATAAATACAAGAGTAGGAGAAGTCCTACAGATCAAACCCCAAACATCGAAGAACATGACAGTAGGAACATGTGTATCAGCTCTCTCTGTGCCTAAACCATTTATTCAAACCATGTGGTTTATGAGGAACACTTGGCTTACCTTCTAGGAGTCTGGGGTTAAGGGATGTGCTAGGCAGAGGCTGCCTATGTTACCAACGCCCCCAACCTTGGACGTGGAGTATCAAAATTAATCTTTCTGGTTGGAACATTTCACACATGTTATAACAATGCATTGGAGGAGGAGGTAGACAAATTATCTGAAAGAGAATTCAGAAAAGCTATACTAATGAGGATGCAAAACACCGAAAACAGAATATTAGAAGAAATTAGTGCACTGAGAAAAGACATGCAGGAAATGAAAAATAAGCAAATAGAAACCACCAACTCCATTGCTGAACTCAAAAATACTATAGAAGGTCGCAACAGTAGAGTATTGGAGGCAGAAGAATGGATAAGTGAGCTGGAAGACAGAATGGTGGAAATACGTGCTGAAGAACAGAACAAAACACAAAGAGTCAAAAGAACTGAGAACAGCCTCAGAGACCTATGGGACAATATCAAACGCACCAACATTAGAATTATAGGAGTTCCAGAGGAAGAAGATGGGAAGAAAGGCTATGAAAAAATTCTTGAAGAGGCTATAGTTGAAAACTTCGCAAGCATGGGAAAGGAAATAGTCAACCAAATCCAAGAAGCATAAAGAGTTCCATACAGGAGAAACCCCAGAAGAAACACACCAAGACACATTCTAATCAAACTAACACAGACTAAATATAAAGACAGATTACTAAAAGCACCTAGGAGCAAACAACAAATAACATATAAAGGAAACCCCATACTCTAACTGCGGATCTTTCAACAGAAACCCTGCAGGCCAGAAGAGAATGGCAAGACACATTTAAATGGCTAAAAGAGAATAACCTCCAACCAAGAATTCTCTACCCAGCAAAGATCTCATTTAGAATTGATGGTGAAGTCAAAAGCTTCACAGACAAGCAAAAGCTAAAAGAATTCTGTACCACAAAACCAGCCCTACAACAAGTGTTAAAGGCCCTGATATAGCCAATAAATACAAGAGTAGGAGAAGTCCTACAGATCAAACCCCAAACATCGAAGAACATGACAGTAGGAACATGTGTATCAATAATTACTTTGAATGTAAATGGACTAAATGCTCCAACCAAATGACACAGGCTGGCTGAATGGATTCAGAAACATGACTCATATATATGCTGTTTACAAGAGACCCACTTCGGACCTAGAGACACTCATAGACTGAAAGTGAGAGGCTGGAAAAAGATATTCCATGCAAAGGGAAATCAAAAGAAAGCTGGAGTAGCAATCCTCATATCAGACAAATTAGATTTAAAGTAAAGAAGACTCTAAGAGACAAGGCAGGTCACTACATCATGATTAAGGGATCTATCCAAGAGGAAGACATAACAATCATAAATATCTATGCACCCAACACAGGGGCACCTCAATACATAAGACAGATACTTTCAGACATAAAAGAAGAAATCAACAATAACACAGTAATAGTAGAATTTACACTCCTCTCACACCAATGGACAGATCATCCAAACAGAAAATTAATAAAGAAACACAAGCCTTAAATGCCACAACAGAAGAGATGGAGCTCATTGATATCTTTAGGACGTTCCACTCAAAAGCAGAAGAAAACACTTTCTTCTCAAAGCTCACGGAACATTCTCCAGGATAGATCACATCTTGGGCCACAAATCAAACCTTAGTAAATTCAAGAAAACTGAAATTATATCAACCATCTTCTCAGACCACAATCTAGTGAGACTAGAGATCAACTACAGGAAAAAAACTGGTACAAACACAAACACATGGAGATTAAATAACACATACCTAAAAAACCAACTGATTACTGAGGAAATCAAAGGAGAAATTTAAAAATTCCTAGAAGAGAATGATAATGAACATACGACAGTGTAAAACCTATGGGATACCACAAAGCAGTTCTAAGAGGGAAATTTATAGCAATACAATCCCACCTCAAGACACTAGGAAAATACCAACCAGGCGATCTAACCCTACACTTAAAACAATTAGAGAAAGAAAAACAAAAACAGCCCAAAGTCAGCAGAAGAAGAGAAATTATAAAGACCAGAGCAGAAATAAATGAGAAAGAAATGAAAGAAACTATAGTATGGATAAATAAAACAAAAAGCTGGTTCTTTGAAAAGGTAAACAAAATTGACAAGCCACTGGCCAGATTCATCAAGAGAAAGAGAGAGAAGAACCAGATCAACAAATCAAAAACGAAAAAGGAGAGATTACAACAGAGAATGCAGAAATCCAAAGGATTATAAGAGACTATTATGAGCAACTCTATGGCAACAAACTGGACAACCTAGAAGAAATGGACAGTTTCTTGGAGAAGATTAATCTCCCAAGACTGAGCCAGGAAGAAACAGAAACCTTGAACAACCCAATCACAAGCTCAGAATTCAAATTTGTGATTAAAAATCTACCCAAAAATAAAAGCCCAGGGCCAGATGGCTTCACAGCTGAATTCTACCAAACATTTAAAGAAGAGCCAATGCCTGTCCTTCTAAAACTCTTTCAAAAAATTGCACAGGAAGGAAAACTCCCAAACACATTCTACGAGGCCACCATCACCCTGATACCCAAACAGAAAATTAATAAAGAAACACAAGCCTTAAATGCCACAACAGAAGAGATGGAGCTCATTGATATCTTTAGGACGTTCCACTCAAAAGCAGAAGAAAACACTTTCTTCTCAAAGCTCACGGAACATTCTCCAGGATAGATCACATCTTGGGCCACAAATCAAACCTTAGTAAATTCAAGAAAACTGAAATTATATCAACCATCTTCTCGGACCACAATCTAGTGAGACTAGAGATCAACTACAGGAAAAAAACTGGTACAAACACAAACACATGGAGATTAAATAACACATACCTAAAAAACCAACTGATTACTGAGGAAATCAAAGGAGAAATTTAAAAATTCCTAGAAGAGAATGATAATGAACATACGACAGTGTAAAACCTATGGGATACCACAAAAGCAGTTCTAAGAGGGAAATTTATAGCAATACAATCCCACCTCAAGACACTAGGAAAATACCAACCAGGCGATCTAACCCTACACTTAAAACAATTAGAGAAAGAAAAACAAAAACAGCCCAAAGTCAGCAGAAGAAGAGAAATTATAAAGACCAGAGCAGAAATAAATGAGAAAGAAATGAAAGAAACTATAGTATGGATAAATAAAACAAAAAGCTGGTTCTTTGAAAAGGTAAACAAAATTGACAAGCCACTGGCCAGATTCATCAAGAGAAAGAGAGAGAAGAACCAGATCAACAAATCAAAAACGAAAAAGGAGAGATTACAACAGAGAATGCAGAAATCCAAAGGATTATAAGAGACTATTATGAGCAACTCTATGGCAACAAACTGGACAACCTAGAAGAAATGGACAGTTTCTTGGAGAAGATTAATCTCCCAAGACTGAGCCAGGAAGAAACAGAAACCTTGAACAACCCAATCACAAGCTCAGAATTCAAATTTGTGATTAAAAATCTACCCAAAAATAAAAGCCCAGGGCCAGATGGCTTCACAGCTGAATTCTACCAAACATTTAAAGAAGAGCCAATGCCTGTCCTTCTAAAACTCTTTCAAAAAATTGCATAGGAAGGAAAACTTCCAAACACATTCTATGAGGCCACCATCACCCTGATACCCAAACCAGGCAGACAACACAAAAAAGGAAAATTACAGACCAACTTCTCTGATGAATTTAGATGCCAAGATCCTCAACAAAATCCTAGCAAACAGAATTCAACGACACATTAAAAAACTCATATATCATGATCAAGTCGGGTTCATCCCAGGCATGCAAGGATTCTTCAATATCCACAAATCAATCAGTGTGATCCACCATATCAACAAATTGAGAGACAAAAATCACATGATCATCTCAATAGATGCAGAAAAAGCCTTCGACAAAGTACAACATCCATTTATGATCAAAACTCTTCAGAAAATGGGCATAGAAGGAACCTATCTCAACATAGTGAAAGGCATATATGAGAAGCCCACAGCGAACATTATCCTCAATGGTGAAAAACTGAAAGCATTCCCTCTAAGATCAGGAACAAGACAGGGTTGTCCACTTTCACCACTACTATTCAACATAGTCCTGGAAGTTCTAGCAACAGCAATAAGAGAAGAGAAAGAAATCAAAGGAATTCAGATTGGAAAGGAAGAAGTCAAGCTCTCTTTTTTTGAAGATGACATGATATTATACATAGAAAATCCCAAAGACTCTATTACAAAGCTACTAGAGCTAATCAACGAATTCAGCAAATCCCAGGATACAAAGTCAACACACAGAAATCACTGGCACTTCTATACACAAACAATGAAAAATCAGAAAACAAAATCAAAGAGGCAATCCCCTTCACCATTGCAACCAAAAGAATCAAACACCTAGGAATAAACCTACCCAAAGAAACAAAAAAGTTAAAAAAAACAATAAAAGAGACTATTATGAGCAACTCTATGGCAACAAACTGGACAACCTAGAAGAAATGGACAGTTTCTTGGAGAAGATTAATCTCCCAAGACTGAGCCAGGAAGAAACAGAAACCTTGAACAACCCAATCACAAGCTCAGAATTCAAATTTGTGATTAAAAATCTACCCAAAAATAAAAGCCCAGGGCCAGATGGCTTCACAGCTGAATTCTACCAAACATTTAAAGAAGAGCCAATGCCTGTCCTTCTAAAACTCTTTCAAAAAATTGCATAGGAAGGAAAACTTCCAAACACATTCTATGAGGCCACCATCACCCTGATACCCAAACCAGGCAGACAACACAAAAAAGGAAAATTACAGACCAACTTCTCTGATGAATTTAGATGCCAAGATCCTCAACAAAATCCTAGCAAACAGAATTCAACGACACATTAAAAAACTCATATATCATGATCAAGTCGGGTTCATCCCAGGCATGCAAGGATTCTTCAATATCCACAAATCAATCAGTGTGATCCACCATATCAACAAATTGAGAGACAAAAATCACATGATCATCTCAATAGATGCAGAAAAAGCCTTCGACAAAGTACAACATCCATTTATGATCAAAACTCTTCAGAAAATGGGCATAGAAGGAACCTATCTCAACATAGTGAAAGGCATATATGAGAAGCCCACAGCGAACATTATCCTCAATGGTGAAAAACTGAAAGCATTCCCTCTAAGATCAGGAACAAGACAGGGTTGTCCACTTTCACCACTACTATTCAACATAGTCCTGGAAGTTCTAGCAACAGCAATAAGAGAAGAGAAAGAAATCAAAGGAATTCAGATTGGAAAGGAAGAAGTCAAGCTCTCTTTTTTTGAAGATGACATGATATTATACATAGAAAATCCCAAAGACTCTATTACAAAGCTACTAGAGCTAATCAACGAATTCAGCAAATCCCAGGATACAAAGTCAACACACAGAAATCACTGGCACTTCTATACACAAACAATGAAAAATCAGAAAACAAAATCAAAGAGGCAATCCCCTTCACCATTGCAACCAAAAGAATCAAACACCTAGGAATAAACCTACCCAAAGAAACAAAAGAATTGTACACAGAAAATTACAAGACACTCATGAGAGAAATTAAAGAAGAGTTAAACAGATGGAGAGATATTCCATGTTCCTGGATCGGAAGAATCAATATTGTGAAAATGACCATACTACCAAATGTCATCTACAGATTCAATGCAATACCTATTCAACTACCATTGACATTTTTCACAGAACTAGACCAAAGAATAACACAGTTCATATGGAAACACGAAAGACCTCGAATAGCCAAAGCAATCTAGAGAAAGAAAAACGGAGTTGGAGGAATCAGCCTCCCTAACTTCAGACTCTACTACAAAGCAACAGTCATCAAGACAGCATGGTACTGGCACAAAAACAGAAATATCGACCAATGGAACAAGACTGAGAACCCAGAGATAAACCCACACACCTATGGGTACCTTATTTTTGACAAAGGAGGCGAAACTATAAAATGGGACAAAGACAGCCTCTTCAACAAACGGTGCTGGGAAAACTGGACAGCTACATGCAAAAAGCTGAAGTTGGAACATTCCCTGACACCATGCACAAAGATCAACTCAAAATGGATTAAAGACCTAAATGGAAGACCAGAAACCATCAAACTCTTAGAGAAGAATATAGGCAAAACCCTCAAGGACATCAATCAAAGCAAGATCTTCTCTGACCCACCTACTAGAATAGCAGAAATGAAAAGACAAATGAACATATGGGACCTCATGAAACTTAAAAGCTTTTGTACAGCAAAAGCAATCACAAAAAAGCTGAACAGACAGCTCACAGAATGGGAGAAAATCATAGAAAATGAAACACAAAGAATTCATCTCCAAAATCTACAAGCAACTCAGACAACTCAGCACTGGAAAAACGAACAACCCAATCAAAAAATGGGAAAAGGACCTAAACAGACACCTCTCCAAAGAGGACATACAGATGGCCCAAAAGCACATGAAATGATGCTCAACCTTGCTTATCATTAGAGAAATGCAAATCAAAACTGCAATGAGATACCACCTCACACCCGGCAGAATGGCCATCATCCACAAATCGACAGACAATAAATGCTGGAGAGGGTGTGGAGAAAAGGGAACGCTCCTGCATTGCTGGTGGGAATGTAAATTGATACAGCCCCTAAGGAAGACAGTCTGGAGATTTCTCAAAAAACTAAAAATAGAAGCACCCTCTGACCCAGCAATCCCACCCTTAGGCTTATATCCTGATGAAATCAAAACTGAAAGAAGCATCTGTACCCCTATGTCCATTGCAACTCTCTATACAGTAGCTAGAACATGGAAGCAACCTAGATGTCCATCAATGAATGAATGGATACAGAAGCCCTGGTACATATATACAATGGAATACTACTCAGCTGTAAAGAGAAATGCAGAAGACTCAGTCCTAATGAAGTGACTGGCTCTAGAACCTATCATCAAAAGTGAAGTAAGTCAAAAAGAGAAAGACAAATACAGTACATTAACACATGTATATGGAATCTAGTAAGACGGTCTTGATAACACACGAGTGAACTCATAGAAAAACAGACAGAGCATAGACATATGGACGTTGTGGGAAGAAATAGGAGGGAGGCATGGGGGACAGGAGTAACTGTCAGGTGTGCAAGGGAATTTGACAACAGCCCACAAAGGTGCTGGGAAAACTGGACAGCTACATGCAAAAAGCTGAAGTTGGAACATTCCCTGACACCATGCACAAAGATCAACTCAAAATGGATTAAAGACCTAAATGGAAGACCAGAAACCATCAAACTCTTAGAGAAGAATATAGGCAAAACCCTCAAGGACATCAATCAAAGCAAGATCTTCTCTGACCCACCTACTAGAATAGCAGAAATGAAAAGACAAATGAACATATGGGACCTCATGAAACTTAAAAGCTTTTGTACAGCAAAAGCAATCACAAAAAAGCTGAACAGACAGCTCACAGAATGGGAGAAAATCATAGAAAATGAAACACAAAGAATTCATCTCCAAAATCTACAAGCAACTCAGACAACTCAGCACTGGAAAAACGAACAACCCAATCAAAAAATGGGAAAAGGACCTAAACAGACACCTCTCCAAAGAGGACATACAGATGGCCCAAAAGCACATGAAATGATGCTCAACCTTGCTTATCATTAGAGAAATGCAAATCAAAACTGCAATGAGATACCACCTCACACCCGGCAGAATGGCCATCATCCACAAATCGACAGACAATAAATGCTGGAGAGGGTGTGGAGAAAAGGGAACGCTCCTGCATTGCTGGTGGGAATGTAAATTGATACAGCCCCTAAGGAAGACAGTCTGGAGATTTCTCAAAAAACTAAAAATAGAAGCACCCTCTGACCCAGCAATCCCACCCTTAGGCTTATATCCTGATGAAATCAAAACTGAAAGAAGCATCTGTACCCCTATGTCCATTGCAACTCTCTATACAGTAGCTAGAACATGGAAGCAACCTAGATGTCCATCAATGAATGAATGGATACAGAAGCCCTGGTACATATATACAATGGAATACTACTCAGCTGTAAAGAGAAATGCAGAAGACTCAGTCCTAATGAAGTGACTGGCTCTAGAACCTATCATCAAAAGTGAAGTAAGTCAAAAAGAGAAAGACAAATACAGTACATTAACACATGTATATGGAATCTAGTAAGACGGTCTTGATAACACACGCAGTGAACTCATAGAAAAACAGACAGAGCATAGACATATGGACGTTGTGGGGAAGAAATAGGGAGGGGGAGGCATGGAGGGAGTAACATGGAGACCTATACTGTCAGGTGTGGGAAAGATAGCTACTGTCATTGTGCTAAGGGAATAGGAATGCTTACAATGGTGTGGGGCGATGATCCGGTGGGGTGGAAAGGGGGGAAGTGGGGGGGAAGGGACCAGGGATATGCATATGACTGATCTGGGAACATACATGTCTATGAACAACAAAACTCTGTAAAACCTTTAAAGTAAAGAAAACAACGACAACAACAACAACAATGCATTGGTGGGTGAAATTAGGTGCATCTGTGGGGCTCACTGAGCGAGGAGGCTTGTGCTCCGATTTCCCTGTGCTGAGTGTTACTGGTATCATTTCACACTAACACTACTGAGCCCTGTGAGTCCTTGTTAGCAAATCACTGAATCTGAGGGTGATTTGGGCACCCCCAAACTCACATGATGAACAAGAAAGACATGTCTCCACCTGCACAGACCTCATGATGATAGTGATAAACCAATGCTTAGAAAAAAGATCATTTATAAACCTCTGATTAAAGAGAGTTTTTAGGTGTTTCTCTGGTTGCTCAGTGGTAAATAATCTTCCAGGAGACACAGATTCAATCCCTGGTCCAGGAAGATCCCATACACTGTGGAACAACTAAGCCTGTGTGCCATAACTATTGAGCCTGTGCTCTAGAGCCTGGGAGCCACAACTTCTAAACCCACGTGCCACAAGTACTGAAGCCCACGCATGCTAGAACCCATGCTCTGAAACAAGAGAAGCCACTGCAATACAGTAAACAGAGAGTAGCTCCTCCTCACCACAAGAGAAAAGCCTGCACAGCAAAGAAGATATAGAATATTGAAAAACAAGAAAAAAGAAATTCTTAAGAAAAAGATAAATAGCTTTTAGAAAGAGGAAAAGAACAAGTTCTGTGAGACAAGTAACAGCAAACTAAATCTGGATAGGAAATATAAGAAAAGTTTATACTGAGGAAGTGAGAAATAAGCAGAAGGATGGACAGGAGTTACTCAAGATGAAAAGAAGGGGCTGAACAATTGGGACAAAGGGAACAATGATTACAACGACTAAGACTGTTGATGATGGTGCACTTAAGTAAGAAATTGGTATTTGAAACTGGTTTCCAGATTCTTTGTTAAATATCCTTTCTATAGCAATTCTCATACAATACTGCTCAACTCCAATAGCATCCAAAAAGGTTTTCAATCCATCTTAACATCTTCACCTGCCCTGATCTTACCACTGTATCGTGTGTTTATCACAAGGAAGTCCAGTCATCCTGAGGATATTTATAGCTTCTGATAGACCTAAGAGTACAAAGATCTAGCTTCTCTCATGTATATCTTATAGGGCAGCAATTGCACGCCTAGGTATATATTCAATAGAGGCAGTGCCCCTATATATACCAAAGTAGATGTCCAATGATAAGAGGCAGGCAGAAGACAAGATGGCTGGGTGGCATCACTGAGTCAATGGACATGAGTTTGAGCAAACTCTGGGAGATGGTGAAGCATAGGGAAGCCTAGTATGCTGTAGTCCATGAGGTTGCAGAGTTAGACATGACTTAGCAACTGAACACACACACACATATGCACACACAGATGTCCAATGGTATTCACAGCAGACAAAACCCATAAATGGCACAAATGTTTCCTATAGAAGTACAGATACCTCGAATAGCCAAAGCAATCCTGAGGAAGAAGAATGGAGCTGGCAGAATCAGCCTCCCTAACTTCAGACTCTACTACAAAGCAACAGTCACCAAGACAGTATGGTACTGGCACAAAAACAGAAATATCGACCAATGGAACAAGACTGAGAACCCAGAGATAAACCCACACACCTATGGGTACCTTATTTTTGACAAAGGAGGCGAAACTATAAAATGGGACAAAGACAGCCTCTTCAACAAACGGTGCTGGGAAAACTGGACAGCTACATGCAAAAAGCTGAAGTTGGAACATTCCCTGACACCATGCACAAAGATCAACTCAAAATGGATTAAAGACCTAAATGGAAGACCAGAAACCCTAAAACTCTTAGAGGAGAATATAGGCAAAACACTCAAGGACATCAATCAAAGCAAGATCTTCTCTGACACCACTAGAATAGCAGAAGGATGGACAGGAGTTACTCAAGATGAAAAGAAGGGGCTGAACAATTGGGACAAAGGGAACAATGATTACAACGACTAAGACTGTTGATGATGGTGCACTTAAGTAAGAAATTGGTATTTGAAACTGGTTTCCAGATTCTTTGTTAAATATCCTTTCTATAGCAATTCTCATACAATACTGCTCAACTCCAATAGCATCCAAAAAGGTTTTCAATCCATCTTAACATCTTCACCTGCCCTGATCTTACCACTGTATCGTGTGTTTATCACAAGGAAGTCCAGTCATCCTGAGGATATTTATAGCTTCTGATAGACCTAAGAGTACAAAGATCTAGCTTCTCTCATGTATATCTTATAGGGCAGCAATTGCACGCCTAGGTATATATTCAATAGAGGCAGTGCCCCTATATATACCAAAGTAGATGTCCAATGATAAGAGGCAGGCAGAAGACAAGATGGCTGGGTGGCATCACTGAGTCAATGGACATGAGTTTGAGCAAACTCTGGGAGATGGTGAAGCATAGGGAAGCCTAGTATGCTGTAGTCCATGAGGTTGCAGAGTTAGACATGACTTAGCAACTGAACACACACACACATATGCACACACAGATGTCCAATGGTATTCACAGCAGACAAAACCCATAAATGGCACAAATGTTTCCTATAGAAGTACAGATACCTCGAATAGCCAAAGCAATCCTGAGGAAGAAGAATGGAGCTGGAGGGATCAGCCTCCCTAACTTCAGACTCTACTACAAAGCAACAGTCACCAAGACAGTATGGTACTGGCACAAAAACAGAAATATCGACCAATGGAACAAGACTGAGAACCCAGAGATAAACCCACACACCTATGGGTACCTTATTTTTGACAAAGGAGGCGAAACTATAAAATGGGACAAAGACAGCCTCTTCAACAAACGGTGCTGGGAAAACTGGACAGCTACATGCAAAAAGCTGAAGTTGGAACATTCCCTGACACCATGCACAAAGATCAACTCAAAATGGATTAAAGACCTAAATGGAAGACCAGAAACCCTAAAACTCTTAGAGGAGAATATAGGCAAAACACTCAAGGACATCAATCAAAGCAAGATCTTCTCTGACCCACCTACTAGAATAGCAGAACTAAAAACAAAACTGAACATGTGGGACCTCATGAAACGTAAAAGCTTTTGTACAGCAAAAGCAATTACAAAAAAGCTGAACAGACAGCTCACAGAATGGGAGAAAATCATAGAAAATGAAACAACAGACAAAGAATTCATCTCCAAAATCTACAAGCAACTCAGACAACTCAGCACTGGAAAAACAAACAACCCAATCAAAAAATGGGAAAAGGACCTAAACAGACACCTCTCCAAAGAGGACATACAGATGGCCCAAAAGTACATGAAACGATGCTTAACCTCACTTATCATTAGAGAAATACAAACCAAAACTGCAATGAGATACCACCTCACACCCGGCAGAATGGCCATCATCCACAAATCGACAGACAATAAATGCTGGAGAGGGTGTGGAGAAAAGGGAACGCTCCTGCATTGCTGGTGGGAATGTAAATTGATACAGCCCCTAAGGAAGACAGTCTGGAGATTTCTCAAAAAACTAAAAATAGAAGCACCCTCTGACCCAGCAATCCCACTCTTAGGCTTATATTCTGATGAAATCAAAACTGAAAGAAACACCTGTACCCCAATGTTCACTGCAGCTCTCTATACAGTAGCTAGAACATGGAAGCAACCTAGATGCCCATCGACAAACGAATGGATACAGAAGCCCTGGTACATATATACAATGGAATACTACTCAGCTGTAAAGAGAAATGCAGAAGAATCAGCCCTAATGAGGTGGCTGGATCTAGAACCTATCCTAAAAAGTGAAGTAAGTCAAAAAGAGAAGGACAAATACAGTATATTAACACATATATATGGAATCTAGTAGGATGGTGCTGATGGCACACGCAGTGAAGCGACAGAAAGATAGACACGGACAGTGGACATACGGACATTGTGGGGAAGGAACAGAGAGTGGGAGGCGTAAAGGAAGTAGCATGAAGGTCTGTACTATCATAAGTGAAGAAAATAGCTATAGTCATTGCTCTGTGATAAAAGGGGATCCTTCAGGGATGCTGTGTGATGGCTGGGAGGGGTGGGAAGGGGGGGATATACATATGACTAATCTGGGAACATACATATCTGTAAACAACAAAACTCTGTAAAAGTTAAAAGCAAAATAAAGGTTTTTTTAAAAAAAGAAGTACAGATAAATATTACAGAATATTTATATAATGGAATATTACACAGCAATGAATTTGAAGAAACCATTGGTATATGCAGCTAGATGGATGAATCTCAAAAAACACAATGATCAAAAGAAACCAGACATAGAATAAATCATTTACACTAATTTTTATCAAATTGTATAACTATGAAACAAATCAGTGGTGACAAATGTGAAGAGACTGGTTACCTTGAAGTGTAGTAACCAGGAGTGGCATAAGTTGTGCTGGAAGCTACTAATACTCTATTTCTTGATCTGGGTGGTGAATATATGAATGTGTTCAGTTTATGAGAACTTACTGTACTGAACACTTAAAGTCTGTGTACTTTTCTATAGACAAGTTTTAGCTCAAAAAAACAATTTACCATAAAAAATCTTGCTTAATAAAGCTCTTTTCCTTTGGACAAACCACAGACTCATCAAGCCCCAAATTTCTCATCTATGAAATGAATGAAAACATCTCCCTTTTAATATTTCATAGAAATCAAATGTTTTCATGAATGATACTATAATCCAATTGGCAGATGTGATCACAACCTGTGATGTCACTTTAAAAATTCATCCTCATCACCACTGACTCTCAATTATTCATTCAGTGTCTAATTATCTAATCTGTGAGTTCCCTGGACTTCAGCTCTTCTCATCCAAACTATGCACCCATAGCAGGAAATGCAGAAACAAGAAACTAATAGTCTGTGTTTAATGAGCACTTATACCTTAACATTTTATGTTGTAGTATAATTTTTAGATTCATGAAGTATTGCCATTGTGGATGCTGACTTGAATCTCTGTAAAAATTTATTTTGATTACTCAAAACAATTGCTATCATTTATTGACTGTTTATCTCATAGACAGGCATCAGATATATCTTAATATATGTGTATATATGTATCATCTATGTGCTATATGTATATACAAATATGTATTATCTGATCCTCACTGCCAATCCATTAAGTAAGTTCTGTAAAAAAAAAAAAAAATAGTGCAGATATAAAAACTGAGGTTCCACGAAGTTACAGGACCTGTGTAAAGTTATGTAAAATGTGGCTGACCTAGGTTTGGTACCTGGGACTTTTGCCTCTACAGCTCTTGCTTTTCATCCACACTGGTGGTACCTTTAGAGCTCAGGGCCCTTCCACGCTCCCTAAATGGATCAGCTGGGTTGACACAGACCAGTAGCAGCAGCTCCTGTATTTAGCAAACACTGACACTGAATAGTCTGCCTTGCACACAACAGAGTCTACGTTAGAGAACATGTGTAATCTATTTATTTGGGTATTCACTGCATCTCACAATTTGTTCCATACAAGATGCTTCATAGAAGCATCTTTTGAGGTGAAATCAGAGCTTCAAGGCAAAGATTTGCAAAAAGGGATTGTAAAGTCTACTTTCTATAGACAAGTTTTAGCTCAAAAAAACAATTTACCATAAAAAATCTTGCTTAATAAAGCTCTTTTCCTTTGGACAAACCACAGACTCATCAAGCCCCAAATTTCTCATCTATGAAATGAATGAAAACATCTCCCTTTTAATATTTCATAGAAATCAAATGTTTTCATGAATGATACTATAATCCAATTGGCAGATGTGATCACAACCTGTGATGTCACTTTAAAAATTCATCCTCATCACCACTGACTCTCAATTATTCATTCAGTGTCTAATTATCTAATCTGTGAGTTCCCTGGACTTCAGCTCTTCTCATCCAAACTATGCACCCATAGCAGGAAATGCAGAAACAAGAAACTAATAGTCTGTGTTTAATGAGCACTTATACCTTAACATTTTATGTTGTAGTATAATTTTTAGATTCATGAAGTATTGCCATTGTGGATGCTGACTTGAATCTCTGTAAAAATTTATTTTGATTACTCAAAACAATTGCTATCATTTATTGACTGTTTATCTCATAGACAGGCATCAGATATATCTTAATATATGTGTATATATGTATCATCTATGTGCTATATGTATATACAAATATGTATTATCTGATCCTCACTGCCAATCCATTAAGTAAGTTCTGTAAAAAAAAAAAAAAATAGTGCAGATATAAAAACTGAGGTTCCACGAAGTTACAGGACCTGTGTAAAGTTATGTAAAATGTGGCTGACCTAGGTTTGGTACCTGGGACTTTTGCCTCTACAGCTCTTGCTTTTCATCCACACTGGTGGTACCTTTAGAGCTCAGGGCCCTTCCACGCTCCCTAAATGGATCAGCTGGGTTGACACAGACCAGTAGCAGCAGCTCCTGTATTTAGCAAACACTGACACTGAATAGTCTGCCTTGCACACAACAGAGTCTACGTTAGAGAGAACATGTGTAATCTATTTATTTGGGTATTCACTGCATCTCACAATTTGTTCCATACAAGATGCTTCATAGAAGCATCTTTTGAGGTGAAATCAGAGCTTCAAGGCAAAGATTTGCAGTGTTAGAAAGGCATGTGTAAAGGACCTCTTGTGATTTGACCTTTTTTAAATTTTTCTATAGAACTTTGTCTTCCAGGGGCTTCCTGGGTGGGGAAGTGGTAAAGAACTCACCTGCCAATGCAGGAGATATAAAAGATGCAGGTTCTATCCTCAGGTCAGGAAGAGTTCCTAGAGAAGGAAATGGCAACCCACTCCAGTATTCTTCCTGGAGGATCCCAAGGACAGAGGAGGCTGGCGAATTACAGGCCACAGGGTCACAAAGAGTCAGACAGGACTGAAGCCACTGACAGATATGTTTTCTAGGAACCTCTCAGCCCTTCATTTTAGAAGAGATCTCAGTCTCCCTCCCCCATATCTATGATCTTCGCCCAGGGTTTCAAGAGACTTTTGTCTAAAACATGCCTGCATGCAAGGATTGTTGAAAAGGGAGAGGAACGGAGCTGATGAGGGGTTGAGGTAGAGGCAAAACCTTAGGGAGTCAAAGAAAGGACAAGAAGTGTTAAAGGACAGGCTAGAGTATGCAGACCAAGGCATCACAGTGCTTGGATTTAGATAAAGACAGATGAGGCCTTTGAAAGAGGTCTCATAAGAAGAGGGCCTTGGCTCCTAGGACCTGCAACACCAGGAACCAAGATGTCAGGTAGCCTAGAAAAGTGACAAAGGTGAGGGCAGGCAGGGTGAGGTGGGAACAAGGGCTGAGGAGAGCCCAGGGGAAGGGAATGGGAGAAACTGCTTGCTGCATGTGGGAACGCTCTCCAGATGTAGGGCTAGATGAACTCTCCAACTGTGGTTACAGGCTATTGAGAAACAAGGATTTGTCTTCTGCTCATTTTGTGGCCCTCATGGTTCTTGGCATGGACTGATGCAAATAACAGACACTTGTTGGACAGTATTTTATCACCAATTGTAATGTTCTCCAGAAGTAAGCTAGTTGTAAGTTGCCTACAAACAACTTAAGAAAGTTTGTCTTTTCTCTCCATTTTCTGCTCAGCATTTTGATAATTTTATTTATTTTTTGGGTATTCACTGCATCTCACAATTTGTTCCATACAAGATGCTTCATAGAAGCATCTTTTGAGGTGAAATCAGAGCTTCAAGGCAAAGATTTGCAGTGTTAGAAAGGCATGTGTAAAGGACCTCTTGTGATTTGACCTTTTTTAAATTTTTCTATAGAACTTTGTCTTCCAGGGGCTTCCTGGGTGGGGAAGTGGTAAAGAACTCACCTGCCAATGCAGGAGATATAAAAGATGCAGGTTCTATCCTCAGGTCAGGAAGAGTTCCTAGAGAAGGAAATGGCAACCCACTCCAGTATTCTTCCTGGAGGATCCCAAGGACAGAGGAGGCTGGCGAATTACAGGCCACAGGGTCACAAAGAGTCAGACAGGACTGAAGCCACTGACAGATATGTTTTCTAGGAACCTCTCAGCCCTTCATTTTAGAAGAGATCTCAGTCTCCCTCCCCCATATCTATGATCTTCGCCCAGGGTTTCAAGAGACTTTTGTCTAAAACATGCCTGCATGCAAGGATTGTTGAAAAGGGAGAGGAACGGAGCTGATGAGGGGTTGAGGTAGAGGCAAAACCTTAGGGAGTCAAAGAAAGGACAAGAAGTGTTAAAGGACAGGCTAGAGTATGCAGACCAAGGCATCACAGTGCTTGGATTTAGATAAAGACAGATGAGGCCTTTGAAAGAGGTCTCATAAGAAGAGGGCCTTGGCTCCTAGGACCTGCAACACCAGGAACCAAGATGTCAGGTAGCCTAGAAAAGTGACAAAGGTGAGGGCAGGCAGGGTGAGGTGGGAACAAGGGCTGAGGAGAGCCCAGGGGAAGGGAATGGGAGAAACTGCTTGCTGCATGTGGGAACGCTCTCCAGATGTAGGGCTAGATGAACTCTCCAACTGTGGTTACAGGCTATTGAGAAACAAGGATTTGTCTTCTGCTCATTTTGTGGCCCTCATGGTTCTTGGCATGGACTGATGCAAATAACAGACACTTGTTGACGACAGTATTTTATCACCAATTGTAATGTTCTCCAGAAGTAAGCTAGTTGTAAGTTGCCTACAAACAACTTAAGAAAGTTTGTGTCTCTTTTTCTCTCCATTCTGCTTATCACATCCCTGGAGCCTTTTGTCTCCCCTGTAAAAGAAAGGCACAGAAATGGATATCTCCGAGGTCCTCGCCCGCTCTGACAGCCTATGACTAATCCTTGCGTGTGAATGCAGTGCTTCACAATGTAATACCACGTTGCCTTTGGGGAGAAAACTAGACTGAGTGTAGAATTATGAATTTGACCTTTGAAATTTAAACTGTTTTGATTGCATTTTTACTGTGTTCTGAAGGGAGCCGTTCACACTGCTTTTGTATTTGAAAACTAAACATAGTTCTTAGAGGGAATTGGTGAAAATGACGATTATCCATCATTCAACCCTGGGGTCTGTCTCAAGGGCTGGTTAGAGGCCGTGTGGCTATCTGACGTGGTGAAAATGAAGCAGGGGAGGAAGTTTATTATGCCAAATACAGTGCCCACTAGAAATCTTAGGAAACGCAGCCTCTTGAGCTCAATGGGATTTTGAGCCACTTGCTGTTTGAAATAATTCACTCTTGCCTAAAGGTATATAAAAAAAATCGTTCCAATTTTCTTCTTGAAATATCACCAGCTGTCCCAGGCATTTTAAAAAATAGCAGTATTTGGATGTATTGTATTTAAAAAAAAAAAAAGAGTCAGCAAGATTCGGTTTACTTTTGCCTTAAGGCTGTGTGACTTTACATTTGCAGTCAGTCTGAAAAATAGTTGGAGATCTCTGTTAAACTTTGCACACAGAGAGACTTACCCATCTCCCTTTTTCAGATGACATGATGATTCTGTATATTTTGATAAAGAGCCAATAAATTGACCCTAGGAAAGAAGTAAATCATATGTATATCTGGAATGGGAGAAACTGCTTGCTGCATGTGGGAACGCTCTCCAGATGTAGGGCTAGATGAACTCTCCAACTGTGGTTACAGGCTATTGAGAAACAAGGATTTGTCTTCTGCTCATTTTGTGGCCCTCATGGTTCTTGGCATGGACTGATGCAAATAACAGACACTTGTTGACGACAGTATTTTATCACCAATTGTAATGTTCTCCAGAAGTAAGCTAGTTGTAAGTTGCCTACAAACAACTTAAGAAAGTTTGTGTCTCTTTTTCTCTCCATTCTGCTTATCACATCCCTGGAGCCTTTTGTCTCCCCTGTAAAAGAAAGGCACAGAAATGGATATCTCCGAGGTCCTCGCCCGCTCTGACAGCCTATGACTAATCCTTGCGTGTGAATGCAGTGCTTCACAATGTAATACCACGTTGCCTTTGGGGAGAAAACTAGACTGAGTGTAGAATTATGAATTTGACCTTTGAAATTTAAACTGTTTTGATTGCATTTTTACTGTGTTCTAAAGGGGAGCCGTTCACACTGCTTTTGTATTTGAAAACTAAACATAGTTCTTAGAGGGAATTGGTGAAAATGACGATTATCCATCATTCAACCCTGGGGTCTGTCTCAAGGGCTGGTTAGAGGCCGTGTGGCTATCTGACGTGGTGAAAATGAAGCAGGGGAGGAAGTTTATTATGCCAAATACAGTGCCCACTAGAAATCTTGGGAAAACGCAGCCTCTTGAGCTCAATGGGATTTTGAGCCACTTGCTGTTTGAAATAATTCACTCTTGCCTAAAGGTATATAAAAAAAATCGTTCCAATTTTCTTCTTGAAATATCACCAGCTGTCCCAGGCATTTTAAAAAATAGCAGTATTTGGATGTATTGTATTTAAAAAAAAAAAAAGAGTCAGCAAGATTCGGTTTACTTTTGCCTTAAGGCTGTGTGACTTTACATTTGCAGTCAGTCTGAAAAATAGTTGGAGATCTCTGTTAAACTTTGCACACAGAGAGACTTACCCATCTCCCTTTTTCAGATGACATGATGATTCTGTATATTTTGATAAAGAGCCAATAAATTGACCCCTAGGAAAGAAGTAAATCATATGTATATCTCTAAATGCTTCTGGCAAGAGAGCTTGCTCTTTTCTGGACATAAATTTAACCCAGCAACAGCTCCAAAATCTGTTTTTTGGAAGAACCTCAGAGAATTCTTAGTTCAGAACAGCCTGGAGGAAACCGCTGAGTACTATGTGAATTATGTGGGATCTACTTTGAAAATGGTTATTTCCATATTCTGCTTAATATGTGACATTTGCTTCAAGAACTCTATGGACTACAGATGCGGACAGAGCTGTTTTATTACATCAGTTTATGTTCCCAGGGGTGGCCCACAGGTATATGAGATAGATTTACCCCAATAAGTTTTGTCATAATGGAGGTATATCTGTTTCTTTTTGTGGTTGTTGTTCAGTCCCTCAGTCCGGTCTGACTCTTTCTGACTCCATGGACTAAAGCACACCATGCTTCCCTGTCCTTTACTATTTCCTGGAGTCTGCTCAGACTCGTGTCCATTGAGTTGGTGAAGCCATCCAGCCATTCTGTCCTCTGTTGTCCCCTTCTCCTTCTGCCCTCAATCATTCCCAGCATCAGGGTCTTTTCCAATGAACTGGCTTTTCACATAAGGTGGCCAAAGTACTGGAACTTTAGCATCAGTCCAATGAATATTCAGGGTGGATTTCCTTTAAGATTGACTGATTTGATCAACTTGCAATCCAAGGGACCCTCAACAGTCTTGTCCAGCACCACAGTATGAAAGCATCAATTCTTTGGTGCTCAGCATTCTTTATTTTTTGTTTTAAAATTACTTTATGTGACAGTAAACTAAGGCCACTTAGACAGGTCACTGATAACGTCCTATTGCCTTCAATCAAGTTCCTGAGAAATAGATTCTGGGACAGATGTTTGTGATCAGGAAGTTTACTGGAAGGGGATGGGTACTCTTAGGAATGGTATCTTTGATGGGTGAAAGAAGCAAGATGAAGCCGAAGAAGAAACTCACCTGTCTGTGTATGGCTCCTATGGCCACATATGCACTCCTGTACTCTCTGTGATGGTTAGTTCTATGTATCAGGTTTTCTGAGCCAAAGGGTGTCCAGTTATTTGGTCAAACATTGCTCTGCATGTTTCTGTATTCTACAGGAAGGGTTTTCTGGACAATATTAACCTTTGAATTGAGAGAGTGAGCAAGGCAGATTGCTCTCCCTAATCTGGGTGGGCCTCATCCATTCGGCTGAAGGCTGAATGGAATTAAGGAATGACCCTCCCCTGAGTAAGAGATAAGTCTCCTGTCTGGTAAATTTCAAGCTGAAATAATGCTTCTTCTTTCTTGGAGTTGTTCAAACAGGGATATCCAACTCTTCCCAGTTCCACAGCAGCTTGTGATACTGGCTTTGAAGATTTTGGACTTGCCAGCCTGCATTTCCATAACTGTGGGAGCCAATTTCTTATAATAAATCGTTCTCTCTTTCTCTACCTCTCTCTTTCCCTGGCATTTTTTAGCAGGAAAAGTACTCCAGAGAATTCTTCCAGAGACACCTGGGGACAACAACACTTTAAGAAACACAGATCTACTAGACCCACCCTAGGAGATACTGACCAGTGACAGAGCCACTCTCTGTGGCTTTCAGACTATTGGGAAGATCACACTGATAACTCTTGGTGAAGTGCATTCTGCAGTGAATTTTAGTATTCACATGCTTTTTAGGCAGTAGGGAGTTTTTCTCATCCAACTGAGAATAAATACAATACAGATTCGATTGGGTTTTCTTTTTCTCTGTTCACTGAGTGAAAGACAGACATCAGAAGCACAGAGAATTGGTAGAGGAGATTTGCAACAATCAAAATAATGCTTGGATGGCTTGATTTGAACTCTGGCTTCTCATTTAGACATGCTGACAACTCTGAAGGCATTGTGCTGCTCCATAGCTTGGACTGCCAAGCAACTAACCATGAAATAGGAAAAGAATTTCAAAACAATTTCTTAAGAAGTGAAATGTGAACAATAAACTTACCAACTCCATTTAGTCATTCTTTATTGACAGAATGTTCCTGTCTGAATATCTGAATGAAATATTCATTAATAGATTGTTTAAGTTACTGTATACTGCCTTTATTTTTAGAGTTTTTTTTTTTTTATATATATAAAAGTAAACAAACTTCCTTCCTTCTTTCTTTTCACTTCAAATGGTATTTTTCCTACGTCTACAAACAAGTGTCACAAAATTTAGCACTTGATCATGCGTTCCTTTGCCCTGTGTATATATAATAAGAAAATGCACTGAAAACACGCTGAAAATGTAGAGCACTATGTTCCTATAAAATTACCATGACAGCATTAGAAGGGCTGGATGCGCTCCCCTTCTGTAGTACAGGCTATTGGAAAATAAGGATCTGTCTCTTTGTAGCCCTCGTGGTTCTTGGCATGAACTACGGCAAACAATAGACAAGTGTTGACTTGACAATATTTTATCACCATTTGTAACCACATTTATTCTGTGTGTGTGCTCAGTCATTCAGTCAGTCCAACTCTTTGTGACTGCATGCTCTGGAGCTCACCAGGCTCCTCTGTCCATGGAATTTTCTAGGTATGAATACCGGAGTGGGCTGCCATTTCCTTTTCCAAGGTATCTTCCTGACCCAGGGATTGAACCTGCATCTCTTGCGTCTCCTGCATAGGCAGGAAGATTCTTCCAGAGACACCTGGGGACAACAACACTTTAAGAAACACAGATCTACTAGACCCACCCTAGGAGATACTGACCAGTGACAGAGCCACTCTCTGTGGCTTTCAGACTATTGGGAAGATCACACTGATAACTCTTGGTGAAGTGCATTCTGCAGTGAATTTTAGTATTCACATGCTTTTTAGGCAGTAGGGAGTTTTTCTCATCCAACTGAGAATAAATACAATACAGATTCGATTGGGTTTTCTTTTTCTCTGTTCACTGAGTGAAAGACAGACATCAGAAGCACAGAGAATTGGTAGAGGAGATTTGCAACAATCAAAATAATGCTTGGATGGCTTGATTTGAACTCTGGCTTCTCATTTAGACATGCTGACAACTCTGAAGGCATTGTGCTGCTCCATAGCTTGGACTGCCAAGCAACTAACCATGAAATAGGAAAAGAATTTCAAAACAATTTCTTAAGAAGTGAAATGTGAACAATAAACTTACCAACTCCATTTAGTCATTCTTTATTGACAGAATGTTCCTGTCTGAATATCTGAATGAAATATTCATTAATAGATTGTTTAAGTTACTGTATACTGCCTTTATTTTTAGAGGTTTTTTTTTTTATATATATAAAAGTAAACAAACTTCCTTCCTTCTTTCTTTTCACTTCAAATGGTATTTTTCCTACGTCTACAAACAAGTGTCACAAAATTTAGCACTTGATCATGCGTTCCTTTGCCCTGTGTATATATAATAAGAAAATGCACTGAAAACACGCTGAAAATGTAGAGCACTATGTTCCTATAAAATTACCATGACAGCATTAGAAGGGCTGGATGCGCTCCCCTTCTGTAGTACAGGCTATTGGAAAATAAGGATCTGTCTCTTTGTAGCCCTCGTGGTTCTTGGCATGAACTACGGCAAACAATAGACAAGTGTTGACTTGACAATATTTTATCACCATTTGTAACCACATTTATTCTGTGTGTGTGCTCAGTCATTCAGTCAGTCCAACTCTTTGTGACTGCATGCTCTGGAGCTCACCAGGCTCCTCTGTCCATGGAATTTTCTAGGTATGAATACCGGAGTGGGCTGCCATTTCCTTTTCCAAGGTATCTTCCTGACCCAGGGATTGAACCTGCATCTCTTGCGTCTCCTGCATAGGCAGGAAGATTCTTTACCACTAGCGCCCCTGGAAAGTCCCTTATTCTCTATAGTCCCCTTCATTCAAATCTGATAAAAATCAATTACTCAAACCATCACCTAACACATCTGATAATGACTGTAGAACAGTTGGGTACTCCTGTATTAGAAACATATGGCACCTGGCGTCTCTCTCTCTTTTATTTTTTTCCATGACAAAAATTGAATTTGTCCTTGGGAACTATTTTCTGAGAAGCCCGAGATTCCAGAATCCTTTAAACATCCACTCCAGGATTCCTTGCAAGTCAATGAAGGTTCCCTCTCAATTAAGACTCAGGGTGACGTCTTTATCAGGCTTATCCTAGATACTAACTCCAAGTTATAAGTCCATTTAGACTTCTGGAAAACAAACTAGTGAGGACATCATAAAACTTGAGCTTCCAGAGCCAACACTGCCATCAACAAGCTGTTTGACCCTAGGCAAGTGACTCAGTATGTCAGAACCTTCATTTTCTCATCTGTGATTTAAGTGATTTGGACCAGATGCTCTCAAGGTACTCACTGTCAGTTGTGGAGCTCTGAGATGCAGTGGATGGAAGCCAGGTGATCACAGTTTGGTCAGACTCTCAGCAGTTGTAAAAATTCAAAAAAAAAAAAAAAATCCAATAAAATACACTTCTTTCTCTTCTTTTTTGTTCTACCACGGAAAGAACACCTGGGTTTGACATAGCTGCTAGATAGTTCCATGAGCCTGTGTTTGCAAATTCTTGATGATTGTTTAATTTTTATAGTTTCTCTGTGAGATGAGCAGCTACACTGGTTGTAAATGAGGTAACCAAGCCTTGGCTGCACAAAGATTTGAAGGGTTTTGGCATAACTCAAAATTTCACTAGACAAGTGTTGCCGTGACAAGATTTTACCACCAGTTGTAACCACATTTATTCTGTGTGTGTGCTCAGTCATTCAGTCAGTCCAACTCTTTGTGACTGCATGCTCTGGAGCTCACCAGGCTCCTCTGTCCATGGAATTTTCTAGGTATGAATACCGGAGTGGGCTGCCATTTCCTTTTCCAAGGTATCTTCCTGACCCAGGGATTGAACCTGCATCTCTTGCGTCTCCTGCATAGGCAGGAAGATTCTTTACCACTAGCGCCCCTGGAAAGTCCCTTATTCTCTATAGTCCCCTTCATTCAAATCTGATAAAAATCAATTACTCAAACCATCACCTAACACATCTGATAATGACTGTAGAACAGTTGGGTACTCCTGTATTAGAAACATATGGCACCTGGCGTCTCTCTCTCTTTTATTTTTTTCCATGACAAAAATTGAATTTGTCCTTGGGAACTATTTTCTGAGAACCCCGAGATTCCAGAATCCTTTAAACATCCACTCCAGGATTCCTTGCAAGTCAATGAAGGTTCCCTCTCAATTAAGACTCAGGGTGACGTCTTTATCAGGCTTATCCTAGATACTAACTCCAAGTTATAAGTCCATTTAGACTTCTGGAAAACAAACTAGTGAGGACATCATAAAACTTGAGCTTCCAGAGCCAACACTGCCATCAACAAGCTGTTTGACCCTAGGCAAGTGACTCAGTATGTCAGAACCTTCATTTTCTCATCTGTGATTTAAGTGATTTGGACCAGATGCTCTCAAGGTACTCACTGTCAGTTGTGGAGCTCTGAGATGCAGTGGATGGAAGCCAGGTGATCACAGTTTGGTCAGACTCTCAGCAGTTGTAAAAATTCAAAAAAAAAAAAAAATCCAATAAAATACACTTCTTTCTCTTCTTTTTTGTTCTACCACGGAAAGAACACCTGGGTTTGACATAGCTGCTAGATAGTTCCATGAGCCTGTGTTTGCAAATTCTTGATGATTGTTTAATTTTTATAGTTTCTCTGTGAGATGAGCAGCTACACTGGTTGTAAATGAGGTAACCAAGCCTTGGCTGCACAAAGTATTTGGAAGGGTCTGTGGCATAACTCAAAATTTCCACAACTATTCCCCAGGTCCCACTGGGAGGGCACTTTGAGACATTAAATGTACCTATTCCTTAATGCTTCTACAACAGTCATGCTCTGACTCTAAAGCAAAAACTTTATACCAAGGTTCACTATGTGACGCTTTGGACAATGATGTTATTATATGCCTGAAGCAGAAGAGTCTAATAACAAACAAGTCAGCCAAGGATGCTGCAGTTTACAAAACTCTCAGGAAGTAGGCTGCCCTGCTCTTTCCTGCTCCAGGAGGACCACAGTTGTTATATCATGTCTGAAGTCCAAAAGTCACCCTTGACTATTGGTGGCTTGATCACTCCCTCAAACAGACCTACCAGAAACTATGAATAGGAGGTAAGGATGCAGTAGGGGAGGTTTGAGCACCATGTAAACCACAGAGCAAAAGCACGGTATTCTCTGAGAGAAAGAGAAGCATTGCATAAACAAGGCTAAAATTTATTTATATTGTGAAGGTACATCCTGAGTGGTCAACTAGCAAGAAATGATAATATTTAGAGTTGTTTTGTAACTTCTCAACTAAAGTGCAATGGTGATCATAGAATCTTTGTCATCCACGATTAATGTTCCCAGGAGCTCATCTGAAGGAGATTTCAGGCCCTCTTCCTGTTGTTTCTCTCTCCAGCCTCTCTCGCTCCGTCGCTCCCTCTCTCTGACTCACACACACATACACAAGCACACACACACTCCTTTGTAACAACCTAACAATTCTGATCACAACGTTATCTCTGAGGACTGTAGACAGAGGTCCAGCTATTTTCTATAGCCTTCCAAACTGTTTCTTTTACAAGGATGTTTACAGACTAAGAACAAAACCGATGAGTCATTCGGAGGTTGACAAACACACTGCAACAACGGTTTTTTCTCCTACGCACAGGTTTTACTAAGTCATACTTGCAACCTTGTTGTTTGTGGATAGAGAGCCAATTTAATTTGTTTCCTTGGATATTCATTTAATCATATATTAACTAGGAGTGAGCTTGCAAATTCTTGATGATTGTTTAATTTATAGTTTTTTTAACACTGGTTGTAAATGAGGTAACCAAGCCTTTGCTGCACAAAGTATTTGGAAGGGTCTGTGGCATAACTCAAAATTTCCACAACTATTCCCCAGGTCCCACTGGGAGGGCACTTTGAGACATTAAATGTACCTATTCCTTAATGCTTCTACAACAGTCATGCTCTGACTCTAAAGCAAAAACTTTATACCAAGGTTCACTATGTGACGCTTTGGACAATGATGTTATTATATGCCTGAAGCAGAAGAGTCTAATAACAAACAAGTCAGCCAAGGATGCTGCAGTTTACAAAACTCTCAGGAAGTAGGCTGCCCTGCTCTTTCCTGCTCCAGGAGGACCACAGTTGTTATATCATGTCTGAAGTCCAAAAGTCACCCTTGACTATTGGTGGCTTGATCACTCCCTCAAACAGACCTACCAGAAACTATGAATAGGAGGTAAGGATGCAGTAGGGGAGGTTTGAGCACCATGTAAACCACAGAGCAAAAGCACGGTATTCTCTGAGAGAAAGAGAAGCATTGCATAAACAAGGCTAAAATTTATTTATATTGTGAAGGTACATCCTGAGTGGTCAACTAGCAAGAAATGATAATATTTAGAGTTGTTTTGTAACTTCTCAACTAAAGTGCAATGGTGATCATAGAATCTTTGTCATCCACGATTAATGTTCCCAGGAGCTCATCTGAAGGAGATTTCAGGCCCTCTTCCTGTTGTTTCTCTCTCCAGCCTCTCTCGCTCCGTCGCTCCCTCTCTCTGACTCACACACACATACACAAGCACACACACACTCCTTTGTAACAACCTAACAATTCTGATCACAACGTTATCTCTGAGGACTGTAGACAGAGGTCCAGCTATTTTCTATAGCCTTCCAAACTGTTTCTTTTACAAGGATGTTTACAGACTAAGAACAAAACCGATGAGTCATTCGGAGGTTGACAAACACACTGCAACAACGGTTTTTTCTCCTACGCACAGGTTTTACTAAGTCATACTTGCAACCTTGTTGTTTGTGGATAGAGAGCCAATTTAATTTGTTTCCTTGGATATTCATTTAATCATATATTAACTAGGAGTGAGCTATATGACAGTCTTATCAAGTAACTTGAAGACCTCAAAAGATGCCTGGGATTTGTGTGGCATCTGAGGATTCTCAAATAGTCCTCCCACATGTGACAGGGTTAAGGAAGATTCATCTAGCAGAATTCTAACACTTCTATGAGAAAGTTAGAGGAAAATATGAGAACAGGCAGGACACTTTTTAAATCTGTTTATCTGTTCAAACTCAGAGAGCTAGCTAACTTTCTGAATTTAAACAAAGGACCCAAGTTGAAGGAAGCTACTAAAGCTGTGTTGACAAGCGGATGCACAATGGCTCTCCCTTTGTTCCCCCAAATTGTTTTGAACTATATCTGCTTTATTTTACATTTTCAGAGGAAAAGAGGTTTTAAAGTTCCTCTGTTGTATGATACATAACTTTTAAACTACCTAGGCTTTTCAAAAAAAAAATAAATTCACATAAAGTATGATTTCATGGATGGAGGAAGTAAGTGCCCAAGAGAAGCCACCCTCTGGCCTCAATTGTTAATGAACATGGTCTGTCATGGTGACAGGAGGTTGTCATAACCAGTACAAAATAGCAAATCTATAAATATCTGTAAAAGTTTTCTTCATCAGTTCAAAGTGGACTGAGCTACCATCTTCTCCTATGAAATCCATAAAATACACATCTGAAAAATCACTAGGACCCGGAAGAATGCCTAGAACATTGTAAGCTCTTGATCAATATTTATGCTTTAATGAAAATAAAACATTTTCAGGGGGGAAGCAGTAGATCCCCTACATTATCCTGAAAGTTTCTGCATTATCCCGAAAGCCAAAGAGAACACAGCTAGGAGAGGCATTCACATCACTATTCTCAAACATCAAGAGCACCAGAAAGGTCTGGAAACCACCTGCTGTGCCAGGTTGACCCTTTCTTGGCCAGAAATGAAAGGGGTTTGGGGAAGTCTGGGGTTGCCACCTGGGCACTGTGTGTTTCTCTAGTTCTGGGCAGCACTTCCTTAAAAACTATTATAGAAGAGTATCAGTTTTTCAACAACCAGTAAGGCCACGCATCATCCAATCAGTCCAACTTAAGAATGGAGGGGTCACAGCACCAGTAACAACATTCTTCATCCCCTTAGGGCAGCGGATCCCAACACTTTGGCACCAGGTACTAGTTTCATGGAAGATAATTTTCCCATGGATGGTGGGAAGTGGTTCAGGAATGATTCAAGAGGATTACATTTATAATGCACTTAATGTCTATTATTATTACATCAGCTCCACCTCAGATCATCAGATATTAGATCCTGGAAGTTGGAGATTCCTGTCTTAAGGCATTACAACAAAGGGTAGGACATGTGCAGGGCTAAAGTACCTCATTCCCAGTCTACAGCATCCTGTTTTCTTTTTCTAGCCTCTGGGAGGAAAAGACCTGGAAGGGGCTCCTGGCTGGGCTGGATTATGAGAGGGGCTGACCTTAGAGGTGCTCTCTGAGGGACATGCTAATGCTCTGCCTGCAAGTGCTCAGGAAAAGCACCCAACGCCGATGAGAATAAATGATCACAGTGCTTGGCTTTGGAAGATATCAGGGTGACCAAACACAAGTCTGGGTGTCTGGGCAGTTAGATTCACTCAGTCATAACTGCTGCCATATTTGATTTGGAAAAAGAGTCAAGGAAAGTATCAGCCAGTTAGAACCTGAAGGTAAATGTTCATCTAGTTTACTTAACTAATGACGCAGCTGAAGAATATTCCTCCATCGTGACTAAGCTAGGAGGATAAAAACGTCTAATGTGGACTTCCAGTTCACAAACGGATGTTTACCTTTCAACACAGCAAGTTCAATATTGTTTTACATTTACCGTATTGGGATATGGATGCTCAACTAAGCCTTGTGGTCATGTAGTTACTCAAGGCTTCTAGTCATTCTAACATGTTTGCTTGCTCTATACTAAAGCTCTCTTTTCAGAGATCACCTTCAACCTTTCTTCTCCCTTGGTTTGATGGCCTGTCATTTTAAAAAATAAAAACAGTAGCAGTACCTTACTATTCATAATTCTTGAATACCTATTGAAATAATATTAAATCTAAATTATTTATGTATTTGTGTGTTAGTCGCTCAGTTGTGTCCAACTGTTTGCCCAGGGACTGCAGCCTTCTAGGCTCCTCTATTCAGGAGATTCTCCAGGCAAGGATACTGGAATGGGTTGCCACTCCCTTCTCTAGGGGATCTTCCTGACTCAGGGATCAAATCTGCATCACCTGCATTGTAGGTATACTGTTTACCATCTAAGCCACCAGGGAAGCCCTAAACTACTAATAATTTGAGGGAACTATGGCTATCTTTGGACTGAATAAAAAGTGTATTGGTACTTAAATTTTCTTGAAAGGGAAAGATACAGTCATGTCCTCTTTAGGAATGAAATTTTTTTAGGAAAGATACACACAATCTTATTTGGAGGGCAGGGTACATATGGCAAAAATAACTTGCTTATTACTGAAGAAATGTTAACTAAAGTCCTTGGCAATTCTTTTCCTACTGTCAATGAACTTGCAAATACATTGGGGAAAAGGGCTCCTGGCTGGGCTGGATTATGAGAGGGGCTGACCTTAGAGGTGCTCTCTGAGGGACATGCTAATGCTCTGCCTGCAAGTGCTCAGGAAAAGCACCCAACGCCGATGAGAATAAATGATCACAGTGCTTGGCTTTGGAAGATATCAGGGTGACCAAACACAAGTCTGGGTGTCTGGGCAGTTAGATTCACTCAGTCATAACTGCTGCCATATTTGATTTGGAAAAAGAGTCAAGGAAAGTATCAGCCAGTTAGAACCTGAAGGTAAATGTTCATCTAGTTTACTTAACTAATGACGCAGCTGAAGAATATTCCTCCATCGTGACTAAGCTAGGAGGATAAAAACGTCTAATGTGGACTTCCAGTTCACAAACGGATGTTTACCTTTCAACACAGCAAGTTCAATATTGTTTTACATTTACCGTATTGGGATATGGATGCTCAACTAAGCCTTGTGGTCATGTAGTTACTCAAGGCTTCTAGTCATTCTAACATGTTTGCTTGCTCTATACTAAAGCTCTCTTTTCAGAGATCACCTTCAACCTTTCTTCTCCCTTGGTTTGATGGCCTGTCATTTTAAAAAATAAAAACAGTAGCAGTACCTTACTATTCATAATTCTTGAATACCTATTGAAATAATATTAAATCTAAATTATTTATGTATTTGTGTGTTAGTCGCTCAGTTGTGTCCAACTGTTTGCCCAGGGACTGCAGCCTTCTAGGCTCCTCTATTCAGGAGATTCTCCAGGCAAGGATACTGGAATGGGTTGCCACTCCCTTCTCTAGGGGATCTTCCTGACTCAGGGATCAAATCTGCATCACCTGCATTGTAGGTATACTGTTTACCATCTAAGCCACCAGGGAAGCCCTAAACTACTAATAATTTGAGGGAACTATGGCTATCTTTGGACTGAATAAAAAGTGTATTGGTACTTAAATTTTCTTGAAAGGGAAAGATACAGTCATGTCCTCTTTAGGAATGAAATTTTTTTAGGAAAGATACACACAATCTTATTTGGAGGGCAGGGTAGATATGGCAAAAAATAACTTGCTTATTCTCCATTGTCTGAAGAAATGTTAACTAAAGTCCTTGGCAATTCTTTTCCTACTGTCAATGAACTTGCAAATACACTTGATAATTAAACAAGAAATTCAAGTAGCACAATTTAAGTTTTGATAGCATGAGGTGAGTTACCACAAAGGAAGATGAACTCCCTATTCTTTCTTTCAAGAGGAGTGGAACTTGTTTGTAACACAGAAAAAGTCAGTAAGAAAACTGGGAACATGGCCACAGGGATTAATGTTGTCAGTAATAGGTTGGGTCTCTGTCCTTCCCACTGACTTCCCCTTTGCAGTTGCCACTTGGAATTAGCTCTGTTCTGTGGATGGAACCAAGTCACCCTGCTTTAGAAACCAGACTCAGAAGTGACTGCATCTTGGGACTTTCCTGGTTGTCCAGTGGCTGGGACTCCATGCTCCCAATGCAGGGGACCCTGGTTCAATCCCTGGTCAGAGAACTAGATTCCCACATGCCACAACTAAGTGTTCTCATGCTGCAACTAAAGATCCCACATGCCACAACAAAGATGAAAGGTCCCATGTGATGCAACTAAGACCCAGCACAGCCAAATAAATAAATGATTTTTTAAAGTGGCTGTATCTCTTGTCTGACAGTGGTTTTCAGTCCAATGACCTTGACCAATACTAAATCTTATCTCATAGCCTGTTTGCTGGACTCTATGCTCCATACAGGACAATTTGTGGTGCCCTCGGGCCTTAGCACTAAGCTGCCTTGTGTGCCTGGATAGCAAATGGAATTGAAAATTCAACCAGTCAAGACACACTAAAGAGTCCGGCTTTAGTACAAGAGTTCTCAGAGGCATAAAACAGCACTTTCATGCTCATTTTCCGGCCACTCCACTCACTAATTTTTTTGTTTTTTCTGTACACAGGATAAGGCAATGCCTTTTTACTTGGTAAAGTCTATAATATCAAAAAGTTGTCACAGAGCACAGATTCATCTGATAGCAAATCAATGATGAGTATTAAAGCAACCAGCTGTCTTATCGAACTATGTGGGTGCAAATAAGAACACTTGATTGATGCCTTGCACACAGCAGTCACTGTCGGCAGATTACCTCCAACTTGAAAAAACAGACACAAAGAGCAACAAAGTTCTCCTAAACTGTAAAACACAGCTCTCTTGATTCTGCCTCCCAATTTTTTATTCCGTTTCAAGGTGATTTTGATTACTTCAGAGCACTGACCAAGATAGATAGCCAGACACTTAGGGGGAAAAGTCACAAATGACAGGTTAGGAAAAAAATCATAAGATATTTTTGAGAGATGCAGCAAAAAAGATTCGACTAAAAGGTCTTAAAATATCTAACGACAGTAATTATGAGGAGAATAAATGGGGTGAAAGTAAGAAACTTTGTGTCATGTTCTCTGACTAAAGACTAAATGGCCAGTTATTTCTTTGTGGTGAGTTAAATAATGCCTGTGCATGCTGCCTGCTAAGTCGCTTCAGGCATGTCTGACTCTTTACAACCCCATGGACTGTAGCTCGCCAGGCTCCTCTGCCCGTGGGATTTCCCAGGCAAGAATACTGGAGTGGAAGTGCCATGCCCTTTTCCAATGGATCTTCCTGACCCAGGGATTGGACCTGGGTGCCTATGTCTCCTGCACTGGCAGGCAGGTGCTTTACCCCTAGCACCACCTGGGGATCCAATTTCACTTCACTATCCATTTGTGGTGAGTCAAATAATGTGTCCCCCTCCCAAAGATATCTACATCCTAAAACGTGAATCTGTAAATTTTAACTTTCTGGCCAGAAGAAAAAAAGATCTTAAAGATGTGGCTAAGAATTTTGGAATGGTTTGCTGTCCTGCATTAGCCAGAAGAGCCCTCAATTCAATTACATGTGTTCTTATGAGGTATCAAAGAAGGGATGAAGACATCTCCACAGAGGAGGAGATCAGAGGGATGTGGCTACAAGCCAAGGAATACCAGTGGTCATCAAGGGATGAAAGACACAAGGACTAGATTCTTCCTAGAGTCTCTATTTTCCGGCCACTCCACTCACTAATTTTTTGTTTTTCTGTACACAGGATAAGGCAATGCCTTTTACTTGGTAAAGTCTATAATATCAAAAAGTTGTCACAGAGCACAGATTCATCTGATAGCAAATCAATGATGAGTATTAAAGCAACCAGCTGTCTTATCGAACTATGTGGGTGCAAATAAGAACACTTGATTGATGCCTTGCACACAGCAGTCACTGTCGGCAGATTACCTCCAACTTGAAAAAACAGACACAAAGAGCAACAAAGTTCTCCTAAACTGTAAAACACAGCTCTCTTGATTCTGCCTCCCAATTTTTTATTCCGTTTCAAGGTGATTTTGATTACTTCAGAGCACTGACCAAGATAGATAGCCAGACACTTAGGGGGAAAAGTCACAAATGACAGGTTAGGAAAAAAATCATAAGATATTTTTGAGAGATGCAGCAAAAAAGATTCGACTAAAAGGTCTTAAAATATCTAACGACAGTAATTATGAGGAGAATAAATGGGGTGAAAGTAAGAAACTTTGTGTCATGTTCTCTGACTAAAGACTAAATGGCCAGTTATTTCTTTGTGGTGAGTTAAATAATGCCTGTGCATGCTGCCTGCTAAGTCGCTTCAGGCATGTCTGACTCTTTACAACCCCATGGACTGTAGCTCGCCAGGCTCCTCTGCCCGTGGGATTTCCCAGGCAAGAATACTGGAGTGGAAGTGCCATGCCCTTTTCCAATGGATCTTCCTGACCCAGGGATTGGACCTGGGTGCCTATGTCTCCTGCACTGGCAGGCAGGTGCTTCCCCCTAGCACCACCTGGGGATCCAATTTCACTTCACTATCCATTTGTGGTGAGTCAAATAATGTGTCCCCTCCCAAAGATATCTACATCCTAAAACGTGAATCTGTAAATTTTAACTTTCTGGCCAGAAGAAAAAAAGATCTTAAAGATGTGGCTAAGAATTTTGGAATGGTTTGCTGTCCTGCATTAGCCAGAAGAGCCCTCAATTCAATTACATGTGTTCTTATGAGGTATCAAAGAAGGGATGAAGACATCTCCACAGAGGAGGAGATCAGAGGGATGTGGCTACAAGCCAAGGAATACCAGTGGTCATCAAAGAATGAAAGACACAAGGACTAGATTCTTCCCTAGAGTCTCTATGGGAGGCTCCCAATGTCTTGATTTCAAGCCAGCAATAATGATCTCAAATTTCTGTTCTATGGAACTGTGCACAAATACATGTCTATTATTATAAGTTTGTGATCACTTGTTACAGTAACCATAGGAAACTAATACCCCACCCATCAGACAAAAGATGTTTTACTAAAACATGCCCAGTAGACATTTATCTCAGGTTGGTGACACTCTTCAAAAAAAAAAAAAGTACTGCCATTCTTGAGTAGAGTTTTCAGAATGGCTTTCTATCTTGGGTCTCTCTATTCTTCTAATTCTCTTATTAAAAAATGCAGACCATCAGGTTTGCCTACCAGATGTGGCTGCTGAGACTGCAAGGAGGTCAAATCAGATGAGGCCAGGGATGGGCATAATGAGTAAAATCAAAATATCTTCTCCCACAGGCTGTATAAAGGATTAGGAAAGCTGAAATCTAACACTAATTTCCAGTGATTACTTGTGTCTTCCTATTTCTCTAAATCTGTTTTAGAGTCTGTTAGACTCTGTTTCTCTAAGTCTCAGTCTCCTCATCTATGAAATGAGAGGGTCAGACACACTCAGCAATTCTTTGAAGCCCTAATATTTTATAGCTTTATCCAGCCTCAAGTTGGAATAAAAATGTGTAACAAGCTCAACCTTACATAGAGTCAAAGAGCTTGTGGTCCCCCATCTGACATCAGACATCTCACTACCCTCATCACTTATACATCACACATCACACATAGGAGCATGTGTGGGAGAAACATTCCTCTGTCCACTCAAGAACTTCCAGATTAAATGATATAACAGAGAGTAAAAACACTTATCAATCTCTTTTATAACTCTTCTCATTTGGTCATTGTTTTAGACACTATAACTATTGGTTTATACATCTGTCTCTGGTTGTTGTTGTTCAGTTGTTAAGTCCTGTCTGACTCTTTGTGACACCATGCACTGCAGTAGTCACCAAACCATCTCATCTTCTGTTGCCCCCTCCTTCTCCTCCTGTCTTTCCCAGCATTAGGGTCTATTCCAATGAGTCAGCTCTTCACATCAAGTAGCCAAAGTATTGGGGCTTCAGCTTCAGCATCAGTCCTGTCAATAAATATTCAGGGTTGATTTCCTTCAGGATTGATAGGTTTGAACTCCTTGCAGCCAAAGGGACTCTCAAGAGTCTTCTCCAGAACCGTATTTTGAAACTATAAGATCTCAAATTTCTGTTCTATGGAACTGTGCACAAATACATGTCTATTATTATAAGTTTGTGATCACTTGTTACAGTAACCATAGGAAACTAATACCCCACCCATCAGACAAAAGATGTTTTACTAAAACATGCCCAGTAGACATTTATCTCAGGTTGGTGACACTCTTCAAAAAAAGTACTGCCATTCTTGAGTAGAGTTTTCAGAATGGCTTTCTATCTTGGGTCTTTTATTCTTCTAATTCTCTTATTAAAAAATGCAGACCATCAGGTTTGCCTACCAGATGTGGCTGCTGAGACTGCAAGGAGGTCAAATCAGATGAGGCCAGGGATGGGCATAATGAGTAAAATCAAAATATCTTCTCCCACAGGCTGTATAAAGGATTAGGAAAGCTGAAATCTAACACTAATTTCCAGTGATTACTTGTGTCTTCCTATTTCTCTAAATCTGTTTTAGAGTCTGTTAGACTCTGTTTCTCTAAGTCTCAGTCTCCTCATCTATGAAATGAGAGGGTCAGACACACTCAGCAATTCTTTGAAGCCCTAATATTTTATAGCTTTATCCAGCCTCAAGTTGGAATAAAAATGTGTAACAAGCTCAACCTTACATAGAGTCAAAGAGCTTGTGGTCCCCTATCTGACATCAGACATCTCACTACCCTCATCACTTATACATCACACATCACACATAGGAGCATGTGTGGGAGAAACATTCCTCTGTCCACTCAAGAACTTCCAGATTAAATGATATAACAGAGAGTAAAAACACTTATCAATCTCTTTTATAACTCTTCTCATTTGGTCATTGTTTTAGACACTATAACTATTGGTTTATACATCTGTCTCTGGTTGTTGTTGTTCAGTTGTTAAGTCCTGTCTGACTCTTTGTGACACCATGCACTGCAGTAGTCACCAAACCATCTCATCTTCTGTTGCCCCCTCCTTCTCCTCCTGTCTTTCCCAGCATTAGGGTCTATTCCAATGAGTCAGCTCTTCACATCAAGTAGCCAAAGTATTGGGGCTTCAGCTTCAGCATCAGTCCTGTCAATAAATATTCAGGGTTGATTTCCTTCAGGATTGATAGGTTTGAACTCCTTGCAGCCAAAGGGACTCTCAAGAGTCTTCTCCAGAACCGTATTTTGAAACTATATGCCTGTTGCTACCACCAAACACAAATTTTCCCAAGAGAAGAGACTGAATCTTATTCATCATTGAATCCCCAGGGCCCAGCACTAAAATGCATAAAGTAGGTCCTCAATAAAGTGGGTCCTCAATAAATATTTGTTGGGTAGATACATGACTGGCTTGCTGGCCTCTCCTCCATGATAGGATATCGGAACACGTATGTGCAGTAGAACAGAAGGTTCCAGGAAGGGAGGAACATTAAAACCAACAAACAGAAAAAGAAAACATAATTTGCATCTTCTACCCATGGTGGAGAGTACCATCCATAATGGTGGAGAGTACCATCCATAAAATATCTATCCCAAGGTTTTTTTTTCATAGCTTGAAGCCTTTATCATGTTTTCTTTGGGGAGAAAACTGTGGGTGCTTTATCAGATGTTTGTCTTTTTAGAACATTATTTATCTCTCTAAAGCAGCATTAAATTGTTAATTGAAATAAAAGAAACCTTATTTGTAATGGGGACTTGATAAAGTAGTAATTAGAAACAACTGCTATCTTGTGATGGAATGCTTTTCCTTATTATTAGCATGCCTATTGATTCTTTTTAAATTACTCTATTTGGTAGATGAACTTCAGGTATTTTTCCACTGAAAATAGCAGTTAAGAAAATTGCCCAGCAATGCAACAGTAGGTAAAGAAATGAGTGCTTGGTTGGGCTGCATTTCATGGTTTTTCTCTCTTTTTTTAATGAATTAATTCAATTTGTGAGAGATAAAATATGCTGAGTTATACTCCACTCTACCTAAAAAGAACCTAGTCTACAGACACAATGTTATCAAGAACTGGATTAAGCTCGGTTTGTAACAGGGTACTCTTTAACATTTATGGTTAAAAAAAAATTCCATTAGAGGGTCCTTAATTTATAGCATCTTTAGGAGAAAGCACTATAGCAAACTAACAGTAAATTAAAAATACTAAACTTAGAGGTTTTGTTGTTCAGCTGCTCAGTTGTGTCTGACTCTGCAACCCCATGGACTTCAGCCCACCCAGCCACTCAGATAGAAGACCCTGTGACTACTCTGAATCCCTTCCATTACTATGAACCAAGATGTCAGATGTCTTCTTTCTTTTGAGGCTGATCTGGGTCCTGCTGGGCCACAGGATCCTTTCCATCTCCTCAGGCAAGTCATTCAAATGACAACTATCGCTTGTAGTACAGGATCATTTTTATTACACCCTGACATGCCATTCATAAAATATATACTCAAGTGAGTTACAGTCAGCTGAGTTATATAATTCAGCTGTACATACTTTAGCTAGTAAGTCTAATTTCTTTTCATCCAAGCAAGCTTTATATTTCTTTTAAATCTTGTCCCTGGGAAAGTTGCTTCCTTACTAACTGATCTGTGGGTACAAACAGATTAATTCTAAACCATTCCTTCTCAGCACCAGGCCCCCTTTGCTATTCTTAAACCTCTTTCTCTGTGCCTCTAGTTCCAATATCCCTCTTCCAAAACCATCTCTTCACTCTAACAGCTTTTCTGCCCTTCACTCTGCAATTGTTCTTTTAAATGCCGTCTTTCTCTGGCTCCACCAACCAGGCTATAGGGTGTATTTTTCTTAGTTATTTCATGACTTATTAGTAAATGATTATTCCCCAATATCTATACCAAATCATGAGTCAGGAAGAGTGAAAAAATTCCAAAATCCTTATCACAGGGCAGGGCTGTTTAAAATCTCTGCCAGTTTTAGCAGAATATGAATAGAGCTGCATGTAGCCCTTGAGTTTTCTTATCCTGGCCACTATTTTTGGATGACGTCTCAAAAAGAGTCAAGAAATCCTGGCCAGAGTTTCCTGGGGTATTTAGACCCTGTGAGGAAGTTTATCACAATCAGTTAACTGCAGGATAATTTATGACATTAACATTTATTCATTCACCTGCCTCATCAGCTATTCCAGACTTCAAAACAAAACAAAAACCAACTAACTCCTGGGCAAAATTTTCCCAATTAGTAGAACAACATCCTGTCTCCCAAGTCTAACTTTCATGTGATGGAAAGTGTTGTAATGCTACTAAGGATACACTTTTCCTGGGGCAGACCCAAGGAAACAAGGAAAGGAAGAGCAGGAATCCTAATAAAAAAAACTAAACTTAGAGGTTTTGTTGTTCTCCTTTCAGGCACCACCCAGCCACTCAGATAGAAGACCCTGTGACTACTCTGAATCCCTTCCATTACTATGAACCAAGATGTCAGATGTCTTCTTTCTTTTGAGGCTGATCTGGGTCCTGCTGGGCCACAGGATCCTTTCCATCTCCTCAGGCAAGTCATTCAAATGACAACTATCGCTTGTAGTACAGGATCATTTTTATTACACCCTGACATGCCATTCATAAAATATATACTCAAGTGAGTTACAGTCAGCTGAGTTATATAATTCAGCTGTACATACTTTAGCTAGTAAGTCTAATTTCTTTTCATCCAAGCAAGCTTTATATTTCTTTTAAATCTTGTCCCTGGGAAAGTTGCTTCCTTACTAACTGATCTGTGGGTACAAACAGATTAATTCTAAACCATTCCTTCTCAGCACCAGGCCCCCTTTGCTATTCTTAAACCTCTTTCTCTGTGCCTCTAGTTCCAATATCCCTCTTCCAAAACCATCTCTTCACTCTAACAGCTTTTCTGCCCTTCACTCTGCAATTGTTCTTTTAAATGCCGTCTTTCTCTGGCTCCACCAACCAGGCTATAGGGTGTATTTTTCTTAGTTATTTCATGACTTATTAGTAAATGATTATTCCCCAATATCTATACCAAATCATGAGTCAGGAAGAGTGAAAAAATTCCAAAATCCTTATCACAGGGCAGGGCTGTTTAAAATCTCTGCCAGTTTTAGCAGAATATGAATAGAGCTGCATGTAGCCCTTGAGTTTTCTTATCCTGGCCACTATTTTTGGATGACGTCTCAAAAAGAGTCAAGAAATCCTGGCCAGAGTTTCCTGGGGTATTTAGACCCTGTGAGGAAGTTTATCACAATCAGTTAACTGCAGGATAATTTATGACATTAACATTTATTCATTCACCTGCCTCATCAGCTATTCCAGACTTCAAAACAAAACAAAAACCAACTAACTCCTGGGCAAAATTTTCCCAATTAGTAGAACAACATCCTGTCTCCCAAGTCTAACTTTCATGTGATGGAAAGTGTTGTAATGCTACTAAGGATACACTTTTCCTGGGGCAGACCCAAGGAAACAAGGAAAGGAAGAGCAGAGTGGTGTGGCTTTGGAAATTCAGACTTTCCCAAGATTCCTCAGTTGCTTTCCTGCTTACCTGCTATTCTGCAGATTAGCGTCTTGAAGAGCTGAGGAGATTAATGGCCACATCAATGTTATCCCCTGATTTACTTACAAGGCATGAGCCATGAGGCTTCTGGGCCAGGGTCACTCACCATTTTATATCACTGTGAGTTGGTCCTGGGATATTAGAAAAAGATCAGAGGAAATGTCGCTTATTCAACAGAACAAGACAAAGTGGAAGAAAGAAGAGAGTAAATTATGGTAGGGACAGGATGCTGTTAGAAAGAAGCTGGAAGGATGGGTCTCTGACCTTGATGGCTGAGATCCATCTTGGGTCTACAATGAAAAAGACTGATTGCTCTTCCTCTAGGGAAAACCAAGAGTAAAGCATATCATTTGATCTCCCTTCAGCTCTCTCCATTCTCCACATACCTAAAGTGCTTCTCTGATCTTGCTTCTGAATTCCACAGTGTCCTAGATTCACCTGGGGGACTTCCTCTTTGATAGCTACCAAAGTTATCTCCCTAAATGCAAATCAGCAATCTAAAAGTCATAAGCAGGGGGCTTCTCCGGTGGTCCAGTGGTAAGGACACCACCTTGCAGTGCAAGGGGCACCAGTTCGATCCCTGGCCTGGGAAGATCCCATGTGCCGTGGAGTGGCTGGACCGATGTGTCCAATTACCGCGTTGGAGCTCTGGAGCGCATACGCCCAGAGCCAGTGCTCTGCAACAACAGAGGCCACTGCGATGGGAGGCCCACACAGGCCAAAGAACAAAGATGGATGAAAATAGAAAAATGAAAGACCAATAGAAGTGGCCTGCCTGCCCCTCTTCCACCCCCTCAACCCCCCGCCCCCCGCCAAAAAGTCATAAGCATTTTCAGACTAAATCAAATAGATGTAACTAAACAATACAATGAGACTTTCTCAAGAAAATTTAATACCTAGGTCAAGTCAAAGTCATCCAACAGGGCTTCCCTCGTGGCTCAGTGGTAAAGAATCCCCTTGCCAGATTCCTGATCCAGAAGGATCCCACCTGCCGTGGAGCAACTTAAGTCCATGCACCACAACCACTAAGCCTGCGCTCTAGATCCCAGGAACAGCAACTACTGAGCCCATGTGCTCCAAACTACTGAAGCCTCCACACATAGAGCCAGTACTCTGCAACAAGAGATGCCACCACAACGACAAGCTCTCACATCACAATGAAGAGTAGCCCTCACTTGCCAAAAATAGAGAAAAGCTCACACAGCAATGCAGACCTAACTCAGCCAAAAATAAATAAAACAATTTTTTAAAAGTTTCTCAACAAAAGCAATAAGTAAACCACTTACCTCCAAATAAATTTCAATGACATTGATTATCAAGGGTGTTTGGCAAAGAAAACCAGGTTGGGACTTGTAGTCAAAAATCAAAAGTCTTAGATTCTTGTTCTAGATTGACTACTTACAAGTTCTGTGACCACAGCCAAATCATTTAATGTTTCTGTGTCTTTCCTCTCTGTTTCTTACCTGTAAAATATGGATAACAATGCATGTCCTACACCAATTTGTTACAGCTATAGCACTAATTACATAGCTCTTCCTCTAGGGAAAACCAAGAGTAAAGCATATCATTTGATCTCCTTCAGCTCTCCATTCTCCACTTACCTAAAGTGCTTCTCTGATCTTGCTTCTGAATTCCACAGTGTCCTAGATTCACCTGGGGGACTTCCTCTTTGATAGCTACCAAAGTTATCTCCCTAAATGCAAATCAGCAATCTAAAAGTCATAAGCAGGGGGCTTCTCCGGTGGTCCAGTGGTAAGGACACCACCTTGCAGTGCAAGGGGCACCAGTTCGATCCCTGGCCTGGGAAGATCCCATGTGCCGTGGAGTGGCTGGACCGATGTGTCCAATTACCGAGTTGGAGCTCTGGAGCACATACGCCCAGAGCCAGTGCTCTGCAACAACAGAGGCCACTGCGATGGGAGGCCCACACAGGCCAAAGAACAAAGATGGATGAAAATAGAAAAATGAAAGACCAATAGAAGTGGCCTGCCTGCCCCTCTTCCACCCCCTCAACCCCCCGCCCCCCGCCAAAAAGTCATAAGCATTTTCAGACTAAATCAAATAGATGTAACTAAACAATACAATGAGACTTTCTCAAGAAAATTTAATACCTAGGTCAAGTCAAAGTCACCCAACAGGGCTTCCCTCGTGGCTCAGTGGTAAAGAATCCCCTTGCCAGATTCCTGATCCAGAAGGATCCCACCTGCCGTGGAGCAACTTAAGTCCATGCACCACAACCACTAAGCCTGCGCTCTAGATCCCAGGAACAGCAACTACTGAGCCCATGTGCTCCAAACTACTGAAGCCTCCACACATAGAGCCAGTACTCTGCAACAAGAGATGCCACCACAACGACAAGCTCTCACATCACAATGAAGAGTAGCCCTCACTTGCCAAAAATAGAGAAAAGCTCACACAGCAATGCAGACCTAACTCAGCCAAAAATAAATAAAACAATTTTTTAAAAGTTTCTCAACAAAAGCAATAAGTAAACCACTTACCTCCAAATAAATTTCAATGACATTGATTATCAAGGGTGTTTGGCAAAGAAAACCAGGTTGGGACTTGTAGTCAAAAATCAAAAGTCTTAGATTCTTGTTCTAGATTGACTACTTACAAGTTCTGTGACCACAGCCAAATCATTTAATGTTTCTGTGTCTTTCCTCTCTGTTTCTTACCTGTAAAATATGGATAACAATGCATGTCCTACACCAATTTGTTCCACATACAGCTATAGCACTAATTACATACATTAAATTAAAAAACAACATGTACCACAACAAAATCATCTTAATCCAGTCCTCTTCTCTGCTCCTTTTATATCTAGGTAAAGTCAGAGTGTTTAGATAACTAACCTGATATTGTGAACATCTGTCTAGAAAGCTTTCTCACTTAAGAAGAACCCCAAATCAAAAGACTAATAAAAAGTTTTCCTCTTAGGTGTTACTTTCCTTGGACGTGAAATAATCCCCAGAGCCTGACACTAGCTGATGTGGCCGTGGTATTATTTGTGAGGAAAGTGGGAAATGAAGAGGATGGCTATGATTTTAACTGTGTACAGAGTCAGTTCCCCTCTGGGGTCAATGGTGAGTGCTGCATGGAATGAAATCTGATATGGCCACCTGGGGCCATCTGTCTGGGACTGCTGTCTGACTAGTCACCGTTCTTCTGTGTGTTACACAGCCACTTTCACTGGAGGGATTAAAAAGTATTTACAATATTTTTCTTTTTCTGATTTACTTCACTCTGTATGACCATCTCTAGATTCATCCACGTCTCTGCAAATGGCAAAGTTTTGTTCATTTTTATGGCCAAGTAATATTCCATTGTTTACATATACCACATCTTCTCTATCCACTCATATGTCAATAGAAATATAGGTTGCTTCCATGTCTTGGCTGTTGTAAATCGTGCTGCAGTGAACATTAGGGTGTGTGTGTCTTTTGGAATTATGGTTTTTCCAGGGGAGGGGAGTTCTGTCTGGGGTTTTATCTGGGGGACGGGGGAACTGCTGGGTCATATGGTAGTTTTTAGTTTTTTAAAGAGTCTCCATAGTGGCTGTATCAATTTGTATTCCCACAAACAGTGTAATGTAACTTTATTTTTCTCCACACCCTCTCCAGCATTTATTGTTTGTAGATATTCTGATGATGGCTGTGACAGATGGTTACTAGCCTTATTGTAGTAATAATGCCATAATTATGCAGACATCAAATTACTATATATCTGAAACTAACATAATATTGTACATCAATGATATTCCAATAGTAAAATTTTCGCTAACTACTTACAAGTTCTGTGACCACAGCCAAATCATTAATGTTTCTGTGTCTTTCCTCTCTGTTTCTTACCTGTAAAATATGGATAACAATGCATGTCCTACACCAATTTGTTCCACATACAGCTATAGCACTAATTACATACATTAAATTAAAAAACAACATGTACCACAACAAAATCATCTTAATCCAGTCCTCTTCTCTGCTCCTTTTATATCTAGGTAAAGTCAGAGTGTTTAGATAACTAACCTGATATTGTGAACATCTGTCTAGAAAGCTTTCTCACTTAAGAAGAACCCCAAATCAAAAGACTAATAAAAAGTTTTCCTCTTAGGCGTTACTTTCCTTGGACGTGAAATAATCCCCAGAGCCTGACACTAGCTGATGTGGCCGTGATATTATTTGTGAGGAAAGTGGGAAATGAAGAGGATGGCTATGATTTTAACTGTGTACAGAGTCAGTTCCCCTCTGGGGTCAATGGTGAGTGCTGCATGGAATGAAATCTGATATGGCCACCTGGGGCCATCTGTCTGGGACTGCTGTCTGACTAGTCACCGTTCTTCTGTGTGTTACACAGCCACTTTCACTGGAGGGATTAAAAAGTATTTACAATATTTTTCTTTTTCTGATTTACTTCACTCTGTATGACCATCTCTAGATTCATCCACGTCTCTGCAAATGGCAAAGTTTTGTTCATTTTTATGGCCAAGTAATATTCCATTGTTTACATATACCACATCTTCTCTATCCACTCATATGTCAATAGAAATATAGGTTGCTTCCATGTCTTGGCTGTTGTAAATCGTGCTGCAGTGAACATTAGGGTGTGTGTGTCTTTTGGAATTATGGTTTTTCCAGGGGAGGGGAGTTCTGTCTGGGGTTTTATCTGGGGGACGGGGGAACTGCTGGGTCATATGGTAGTTTTTAGTTTTTTAAAGAGTCTCCATAGTGGCTGTATCAATTTGTATTCCCACAAACAGTGTAATGTAACTTTATTTTTCTCCACACCCTCTCCAGCATTTATTGTTTGTAGATATTCTGATGATGGCTGTGACAGATGGTTACTAGCCTTATTGTAGTAATAATGCCATAATTATGCAGACATCAAATTACTATATATCTGAAACTAACATAATATTGTACATCAATGATATTCCAATAGTAAAACATAATGTGTCTTTCAAAAAATATTTATGTCCTTTCTCTTTAATATGTGCCAAATTTGTCAGAGAAATGCCTGAATGCTCTCAATTTCTAAAAGGAGAAGGGGTAGTGACAGAGGATGAGATGGTTGGATGGCATCACCAACTCAATGGACATGAGTTTGAGTAGACTCAGGGAGACAGTGAAGGACAAGGAAGCCTGGCATGCTGCAGCCCATGGGGTCACAAAGTCGGACACGACTGAGGGACTGAACAACAAAGAAAAATAAAGGCAAAAAGAAAGGTTGGAGGTAGCACTGATTTTCTTTCATCACTGACAAACACAAATGTGGGTATCAGATCCTTAGGTGCTCCAACTTCTGAGCAACACCCTACATCTTGCCATGCTTAGCCAAGGACATGTATGATTTGCTAAATAACGGCTGCATAGAGATGTCTGTTTCAGGATTCAGTCAAGTGGCAAAGTTTTTCCTTTTAGATTAAGAAAGTTGAAAGAACTTCCTTGTTACGCCATTGGGTAAGGATTGGGTCAGGACTGGAATGCAGTTTGGTTCAACTTGCAGAGCTAGGAAGTATGTCACCTCTCTACCCTGAAGCAATAGCTCTGATTCACATCCCTGGTGCTTATTTGAGCCTGAAAGGGTCTGAAGTGATTGAAAAGTGGCAGAAGGAGCACCTCATTTCCCATTGCATTCAGAAGGTTTCTTCTCCTTTGCAGATTGTGCAACCTTCACTGCCCCCATTACTGACACCCATGACACATACAGGTTTGCTTGGCTGTCACAGACAGAGGTGCTCTGTCTGCCTTTGTTGAATGGTAAGTGGAAATTCATCATGAGGACTCTTGGAAAGTGAGCATGGAAAATACCTAGCAGGAAAATGTCCTCTGAAAAAGTTAAGCAATTTACAGAGTATGAGTGTGCTTTCTTAGGAACTTTGTGGTCGGGTTTAACAAATTTTTAGATATTCTGATGATGGCTGTGACAGATGGTTACTAGCCTTGTTGTAGTAATAATGCCATAATTATGCAGACATCAAATTACTATATATCTGAAACTAACATAATATTGTACATCAATGATATTCCAATAGTAAAACATAATGTGTCTTTCAAAAAATATTTATGTCCTTTCTCTTTAATATGTGCCAAATTTGTCAGAGAAATGCCTGAATGCTCTCAATTTCTAAAAGGAGAAGGGGTAGTGACAGAGGATGAGATGGTTGGATGGCATCACCAACTCAATGGACATGAGTTTGAGTAGACTCAGGGAGACAGTGAAGGACAAGGAAGCCTGGCATGCTGCAGCCCATGGGGTCACAAAGTCGGACACGACTGAGGGACTGAACAACAAAGAAAAATAAAGGCAAAAAGAAAGGTTGGAGGTAGCACTGATTTTCTTTCATCACTGACAAACACAAATGTGGGTATCAGATCCTTAGGTGCTCCAACTTCTGAGCAACACCCTACATCTTGCCATGCTTAGCCAAGGACATGTATGATTTGCTAAATAACGGCTGCATAGAGATGTCTGTTTCAGGATTCAGTCAAGTGGCAAAGTTTTTCCTTTTAGATTAAGAAAGTTGAAAGAACTTCCTTGTTACGCCATTGGGTAAGGATTGGGTCAGGACTGGAATGCAGTTTGGTTCAACTTGCAGAGCTAGGAAGTATGTCACCTCTCTACCCTGAAGCAATAGCTCTGATTCACATCCCTGGTGCTTATTTGAGCCTGAAAGGGTCTGAAGTGATTGAAAAGTGGCAGAAGGAGCACCTCATTTCCCATTGCATTCAGAAGGTTTCTTCTCCTTTGCAGATTGTGCAACCTTCACTGCCCCCATTACTGACACCCATGACACATACAGGTTTGCTTGGCTGTCACAGACAGAGGTGCTCTGTCTGCCTTTGTTGAATGGTAAGTGGAAATTCATCATGAGGACTCTTGGAAAGTGAGCATGGAAAATACCTAGCAGGAAAATGTCCTCTGAAAAAGTTAAGCAATTTACAGAGTATGAGTGTGCTTTCTTAGGAACTTTGTGGTCGTAAAGAAGTTTTTAATGCTCTTAACTCAACAAATGTGTAGCACCAAGTGTGGGCTAATATTGTCAGGGCTTTACAATAATCAACTTTTCAGTTCTTATGAGAACTTGTGAGGTAGATACTATTTTTTTTCTATTAATATTTTGCATATGAGGGAGCTGAGGCACACAGAGGGTACGTGATTTCCTGTCCAAAGTCACAAATCTAATTAGTGGAACCTATGATTCACATGCAGCTTCCTGCTCCAGGATCCATGAACCTTCTGCTTTGTTGTTTCCAGGCGGCATTTGGAACACACATGATATAAACCAATAGTCAATAAGTCACCTAAGCATTATGAACCTGAATGTTTTTCCCTTGAATCTTCAGCGTTTTATTAACTGCAATGTAAAAATATTTTCAAAATCTTAAAGTTAGAAGTCTGACATTTAACAGATTCCTATTTAAAAAGGAACTGAAACAAACTTCAATTAGTAAGGATACAGAGGAGGAGTCTGCCCTCCGTGCACACTTGTTGGGACCAAGCCTGTCTCAGTCTCTGCACTGGGGACTAGAGACAGTCCACTGCCTACTATGGGTCTCTAGGAGCAGCATATGCTTGAGACACAGTGGCTCCTGAGGGCTGAATGAATAAATACCACCCCTTATCCTTCCATTCCACAAACGGGCAGGGGTCTTAACTCAAGTCCTGGGGAAAGACAGCTTTGTCCTGCTGTCATCGGACCCTGAGATACTGCCTTCGGTCTCCATTGGACCTTTTCAACTTCAACCCTGCTTCACGGTGACCCTGTCTCCGTGTGTGTGTGTGTGTGTGTGTGTGTGTGTGTGTGTGTGCGTGTGTGTGTTTTACCAGTTCCACCTTTGGGGTCCTCTACTTTCTAATCATTTAATTGGCATGTATATCATTTAATTTATATCTATTGAACAATTGCCCTGAACAGACACTCCAGCTATATTTTCATAGAATTACAGAAAACTCCTAAGTCATCTCAATTTATGTCATGTACAAACAACTGGGCCAACCAAAGGTTCTATGAGTTTTTGTTTTTTTTTTTAGGTTATTTATTTATTTGGCTGCACTGAGTCTTAGCTGCATGCAGGACATAGGACCTTTTTTTTTAATTTATTTATTCTTTATTTTAAAGGTTTTACAGAGTTTTGTTGTTCACAGACATGTATGTTCCCAGATCAGTCAAATGCATATCCATGGTCCCCACCCGCCCAGATTCCCCCATCCCACCCCTCCAGACCTTCGCCCCAAGCCATTGTAAGCACTCCTATTCCCTTAGCCCTATGACACTAGCTATCTTTCACACACATAACAGTATAGGTTTCCATGTTACTCCCTCCATGCTTCCCCCTCCCTATTTCTTCCCTGCAATGTCCCTATGTCTATGCTCTGTCTGTTTTTCCATGAGTTCCCTGTATGTGTTATCAAGACTGTCCTACTAGATTCCATATATATGTGTTAGTATACTGTATTTGTCTTTCTCTTTTTGACTTACTTCACTTTTTATGATAGGTTCTAGAGCCAGCCACTTCATTAGGACTGAGTCTTCTGCATTTCTTTTAACAGCTGAGTAGTATCCATTGTATATATGTACCAAAGCTTCTGCATCCATTCATTCATCGATGGACATCTAGGTTGCTTCCATGTTTTGGCTATTGTATAGAGAGCTGCAATGAACATTGGGGTATAGGTGCTTCTTTCAGTTTTGATTTCGTCAGGATATAAGCCTAATAGTGGGATTGCTGGGTCAGAGGGTGCTTCTGTTTTTAGTTTTTTGAGAAATCTCCATACTGTCTTCCATAGAGGCTGTATCAATTTACATTCCCACCAGCAATGCAAGAGGGTTCCCTTTTCTCCGCACCCTCTCCAGCATTTATTGTCTGCAGATTTTTTGATGATGGCCATTCTGACGGGTGTGAGGTGGTATCTCATTGTAGTCTTAATTTGCATTTCTCCAATAATCCATGAGTTTTAATAAGAGGATTCATTAGTTTCCTTCGGCTGCTGTCACACATTGCCATCAATCTGGTGGCTTAAGACAATCTCTCGTCACCTCTCTTACTTTCTCTTCTGATCAAATCTCCTTCTGCTTCCCTCCTTTAAGGACATTTTTTGATTATGCTTGAGGCCTCTCTGGATAATCCAGGATAACTTCTCTATCTCAAGATCCTTAATCAGTCTGCAAAGTTCCTCTGGCCATATAAAGTATCACTCGCAGGTTCTAGATATCTTTGGGGCCATTATTCAGCCTCCTATAGATGTCCCATAAAATTCCATTTTATTTCTAAGAGTCAGATTGCCATTTTTACACACAGTGGACAAACCAAAAACACAAAGTATCAACTGGTGCTAAATCTACACATTTGAAAAACAAAGAGGTCAATAATGTGTTTCTTCTTTTCAGTAAAACAAGGAGTCTGGATGCAGTTCAGCACCACCATAGTTGAACTCTGTAAGGAGCCATTTTTTCTTTTTCTTCAAAACCATTCCAAAGAAAATTACAAAATGACTGTGTGGCTACAATTCTCTATTTTTAACCAAAATTTCAGAAACACCTGAGTTATTGTGAAACATCAAAATTTTCTCCTAACAAAAAAAAAAAAAAAAGAAAAGAAAAGAAAGAAAGAAAGTCTCTTGACCTTTAGGTGATTTCTTAAAGTATGGTGGTTTTAAACATGTCCATAAATTTCAAAGTTCCTCCCAGTGAGAGAAAACTTGCTGTCTTTCCTCTATTCTTTAATCTTGTGAGACCTTTGGGACGACATCAACAAATGAAATACAGCTGAAGTGACACTCCATGACTTCCAAGACTTGGTAATAAAAATCTGTAGATTCTGCCAGTTTTTCCTGGAATGCTCACTTTCAAACACTGAGCCACCGTTTTTAGAGTGTAACTCACTTGAAGCCACCATGTTGAGTGATCCCATGGATAGACCACTGAAATGGAAAGAAATGCTGAAGGAGTTGTAGCGTTTCTGCTCCAGCTAGCAAGTCTCCACCCCCAGCCCCAGGTCTTCACATCCTGTCTTCTCAATGAGGCCTCTGACATTCCAGGCCAGGAGTCTACAACCTAGGACCTGGAGGCTGAGTCCAGTCCACGGCCCACATCTAATGCTTTTTAAACAAAGTTTTATTGGAATGCAGCCACCCTCTTTCTTTTATGTATTGTCTGTGGCCATGAGTTTTAATAAGAGGATTCATTAGTTTCCTTCGGCTGCTGTCACACATTGCCATCAATCTGGTGGCTTAAGACAATCTCTCACCTCTCTTACTTTCTCTTCTGATCAAATCTCCTTCTGCTTCCCTCCTTTAAGGACATTTTTTGATTATGCTTGAGGCCTCTCTGGATAATCCAGGATAACTTCTCTATCTCAAGATCCTTAATCAGTCTGCAAAGTTCCTCTGGCCATATAAAGTATCACTCGCAGGTTCTAGATATCTTTGGGGCCATTATTCAGCCTCCTATAGATGTCCCATAAAATTCCATTTTATTTCTAAGAGTCAGATTGCCATTTTTACACACAGTGGACAAACCAAAAACACAAAGTATCAACTGGTGCTAAATCTACACATTTGAAAAACAAAGAGGTCAATAATGTGTTTCTTCTTTTCAGTAAAACAAGGAGTCTGGATGCAGTTCAGCACCACCATAGTTGAACTCTGTAAGGAGCCATTTTTTCTTTTTCTTCAAAACCATTCCAAAGAAAATTACAAAATGACTGTGTGGCTACAATTCTCTATTTTTAACCAAAATTTCAGAAACACCTGAGTTATTGTGAAACATCAAAATTTTCTCCTAACAAAAAAAAAAAAAAAAGAAAAGAAAGAAAGAAAGTCTCTTGACCTTTAGGTGATTTCTTAAAGTATGGTGGTTTTAAACATGTCCATAAATTTCAAAGTTCCTCCCAGTGAGAGAAAACTTGCTGTCTTTCCTCTATTCTTTAATCTTGTGAGACCTTTGGGACGACATCAACAAATGAAATACAGCTGAAGTGACACTCCATGACTTCCAAGACTTGGTAATAAAAATCTGTAGATTCTGCCAGTTTTTCCTGGAATGCTCACTTTCAAACACTGAGCCACCGTTTTTAGAGTGTAACTCACTTGAAGCCACCATGTTGAGTGATCCCATGGATAGACCACTGAAATGGAAAGAAATGCTGAAGGAGTTGTAGCGTTTCTGCTCCAGCTAGCAAGTCTCCACCCCCAGCCCCAGGTCTTCACATCCTGTCTTCTCAATGAGGCCTCTGACATTCCAGGCCAGGAGTCTACAACCTAGGACCTGGAGGCTGAGTCCAGTCCACGGCCCACATCTAATGCTTTTTAAACAAAGTTTTATTGGAATGCAGCCACCCTCTTTCTTTTATGTATTGTCTGTGGCTATTTGAGTGCTCTGATGACTGAGTGGAGTCGTTGTGATGGTGACTATCGGGTTTGAAAAGCCAAGAATATTTACTGTTAATATCTGGCCCTTTACAGAAAAAATTTGCCAATCTCTGTAGTAGCATACAGACAAACTTTCCCGACTGTGCTGTATCCAAATTTTCAACCCACAAAATCCTTGAGTATAATACATGCTTGTTTTATATTAGTAAGATTTAGAGTACTTTATTATACAGTCTCACATAACTGGAACAGAGTTAGGGTGATATTACTAAGACATTTCTTGGAGTCTTTTTGTTTTTAAATTATATATAAGCTCATTTCATATCACTGATTCTGAAAAAAAAAAAAGAAAAGAAAAGTTCCCTTCAGCTAGCACCTAAACTCTTGGCCTCCTTCACTGCAAACTCCTCTGAAGGGAGCATCTGTTATTCTGCTCAGTTACTTCCAACCAGGTCATTGCTCTTCATCCTTATCACTTTTCCCACAGCACTTGTTTTTATCAGGACTGTAAAAAACATCTTGCCAAAATTAATGTGCTCAGTCTGCTCAACCTCTGAGCTTTTGCTTCTGTTCTTGTTTTTGTTTTTACATCTTGGTTGATCACGCTTTCCTTTCTTTTCTACATTTCCAGGGTGTCCTCATATGCCTCAAATTTTACCTGACGTGACTTGGTGTGCTCTACCATCTCTCTTTGACTCTTCCTCTTCCTGTAAGCTTCCAGTTGTTTTCAGTCCTCCAGGGCTTGCTCCTGTATCCTTATTTTCTCCTTATCTACTGTTTCTATTGGTGACTTCATTCATCTCTGTAGCTACAACCTTGAATATCCAAGGGTCTACTGAAATTTCCACTGGGATATTTAAGAAGTATCACACTTCACAAGGCCCAAACATAAATACTGAGTTTTGCTATAAAACCTGCCCCTCTCAAAGACTTCCTCATCATATCAAATGGCATCACTACCTACTCAACTTTCCAGGTCAAATTTTTTGTCATCCTTGATTTCTCTCTCATAGAGAATTCATGCTTAATCCATCAGTAAATCCAATGGAATTAATTTAAAAATATGTCCTAAAAAATAAAAAACAAATTAAATTAAAAAATAAAAATATGTCCTAACATTCAACATATCATCTTTAAGCCACCATCATTCCCCACCTTCAGCTAATATTAAATTTGTGTTATTTCTTTATGTATGCAATATTTATCTTCATTGCTACTATATAAGTTCCTTAAGAGTCTAAAATAATGCATGGGACACAAAATATACTTCCTAAATACCTTTTGACAAACTTACTAAATTAGAAAAGGCATTCAGCTAAAAATTTTCCTGAGAAGTAAAAATAAATGAATGCAGGATAATGTCCAAAGACTCCATTAATTCTACAAGCAGCAAAGACGGAGATTTCAAGGCCTTGGTTATAACACTCTACTCCATGAATTAAATGGTGAATAGTATAGTAGTTTATGAAATTACTGTTTACAAACATATCTTACAGCTTTCTGTTTTATAACATAAACTATAAATGTTTTATAAAATGAAAGGAGGTGTTGCAGAAAATGGAAAACTAATGTAACACATATAATCTGCATCCTGCTGTTGTACAATCTTTCAGCTAAGGAGAGTTTTTACATTTTAAAAGGTTATTAACAAGAAGAAGAAGTGACAGAGACAGCATGTCACCTACAAAGTCTAAAATATTTACTATTGGTCCTTTACAGGACATGTTTGTCACTTACATGAAAATACAAGCACCAGTAGATGTTTTATTGTCTTAGAAAGCATTTCAAAATCCCACAATTTTAACATGAGGATTTGATGAAGAAGGTGATGAATAAGCAAGTGGCCCAAAGCCCTACAGACCTGATAAAGACAATTCATAAAAATCTTATAAATAATACAAGTGCTTCTAATTGACACAACCAAGGTCAATTAAATTAATGCCAAAGGATATTAAGGAGAGACATAATTGCTGAATATTAAAGACTTGAAAGAAGAAACATTTATGATTCAGTGTTCATTTAATATAAAATTTCTGGCATACATTTAAGAATAGAGTAATTTTCCATTTCCTAAAGGGTTTACAGGTTTTTAGCTTTTTCTTCAGCTTGTAGATACAATTTCACATCTTAAGCTTAAATTCCTATTCCATCTCTCCAAATTGAAGACCAATTAAAATCTTAAGCACTAAAAATATTAAACTGATTACATGAGAGAAAAATTGTTAGATAAAACACTTCTAGAAAGTAGATGAAAATGTTCAGGTCTGTATTAAATATTTACTGTCTATAGAGCCTTCAATAAATTAGCAGGATTGCCAAAGTTTTTATTGCTAATGCTATTAAAAGTGAAATTCAAAGTAGCCATTGCATTAGATGCAAGTAAACTAACCTTTCAAATGAACATATTCCTTTTAATGAGTTTCACCTTGCCATCTTGGATATTTACATCAAATATTAACTCTTAGGCAATTCAATGCACATAGCACACGGACTTCAGAATTTGGATAAGTTGAGGACTAGAGTTGTGTTTTTAAGATGCTTTGGGCTTCTAAGACAATGGAATTTTTTTTCTCTCAAGTTAAATGAACAAATGTAAACAATGCATTTATGCATTTTTTGTACTAGGTAAGCTACACATTTTTGTGTCCACTTTTTTTTACATGTGTAACAGCAGGCTATCTCTTTAGGGGATCCCCCTGATCACCACAAATTGTATACGGCACAAGTGGAACTGTCAATCAAGGTTCCCTGCTCTCTCCTGACAATAGATGAGCTCTAGACCTGAGCCAGACAAGGCAAAGGGGCAGTTATCCCTTGAGCAGAAAGACTCACAGATGGAGACACATCAGCACCCAAGAGAGTCAGCGTGCTGAACAGGATGTCTGAGCTCTTCTGTTTCTTGTTCCCTCTTGGCCTGTTTCATCTACTTTCTTTAGTTCAGTGCCCCCACACCCTGCCAATCAATCTCATGTTTTGCCCCTTCCAGCACACACAGCTGGTTTCGCCTTAAGTGAACCAGAGTAACTTTCTTCTGTTTGCTCTGTTCCATCAGAACATCTTCACTTAGGTTCACCTGACATAGATCAAAAGCCTGAGAAATAAAATGTTATGAGTTGTATTTAAAAGATAAAAGCTGTTAAATCTTGGCACAAATTATGTCATTGCATTTTGACATATGTTTGCCAGGTTTGCCTCACCGAAGCTGCGAATACTTTTATACCAGGAATAGTCTGTGTTTGTCCCAAGAAATGTTTTCCAACCGGTTTCACATGTGTTGATGTTAACCTAGCGTATTCCAACATGATCTATGTGAATGGAGAAAAGTCCTTTCCAGTCCTCTGCTTTTTTTTTTTTTAAAGATTTATTTATTTATTTTATTTTGGGCAGGGGGTCAGGTTGGGGAGGGACGGGGTGAGCCACTTCTATTGGTCTTTCATTTCTCTATTTTCCAGTCCTCTGCTATTGATTTGAACTGTGTGAATTCTCTTAGCTAATATTGATTCAGGCAAACACGGAAGTAAGACACTAAACAAACACATCTACTTTATGATAAATAGTGAAAACCATGTAGTTTGTTAACAGGACCTTCTTATAATATCCATGTGTGTGTTAGCTCTCAGTCATGTCCAACTCCAAGTCCATGACCCCATGGATTGTAGCCCGCCAGGCTTCTCTGCTCATGGACTTCTTCAGGCAAGAATACTGGAGTGGATTGCCATTTCCTTCTCGAGGGCATCTTCCCAAACCAGGGAATGAACCCAGGTCTACTGCATTGTGGGCAGATTCTTTATCAGCTAAGCTGCAAGGGAATCCCTGTAATATCCAGTATATGCAAATACATTTTTTTCTCTAATTTTCCACTGAGCTTTTTCTCTATAAACTATACAGTTGAGTTGTAGAGAAGGTTAAAAGCTTTGGAAAAAGGATCATATATAAGAAATAACCATAGATTCCATTTAGAAAGTTTGTTATTAATATCATCTAAATCAGCCCTCACAACAACCCAAAGTGGAAGCATTATCTCTGTTACTGGTGAAAAAAACTAAGGCTCAAACAGGAAAAATGAACTTGCCTGAGGTCACCCCTTATTTATGAAGGAACAGAGCTGAAATCTGAACCAAGGAATATCTGTCAGCGAAGTCCATGTTTTTACCCACTACACTATTTAATTTCTATAACAGATTCTATACTCTGTTCATCAGTCTATGAAAAAATATCTACAGGGTGCAAGAAAAAATTGGATACAATTTGTCACATAAAATGACTTTTTAAAACCAACTCAGATAAGAGACTTGAGTAGGCTGTACCTGAAGAAGATAAAATGATATCATATATGTGTGTATGTGTGTGTGTGTGTGTGTGTGTATATATATATATATATATGTATATATATATATATATATATATATATCTCAGCAATTCCAGTCTCTGCTTTCTCACCCTGCTCAGAACCCTAGAACTCTTAAGTTCAATGTATAATACTTATGGCTAATTAAGAGACAAGTTCAGAGTCCCCTTTAACCATAAAATTTACAAATCAAAAAGAAAAACTTGAAGCATTTCAAGTGTGAGAGAAAAATGCCATAATTTTATCTGGTGCTTTCACAAGCCCTGTGAAAAATGAGCATTAAAATATATTTCCAGGGCTTCCTGGTGGTCCAAAATGGGTAAGGAGGCCCAAACCCATTGCAGTGTAAGGGCACCGAGTTCTCTGCTTCCATGAGCCCCATGGATTGTAGCCCGCCAGGCTTCTCTGCTCATGGACTTCTTCAGGCAAGAATACTGGAGTGGATTGCCATTTCCTTCTCGAGGGCATCTTCCCAAACCAGGGAATGAACCCAGGTCTACTGCATTGTGGGCAGATTCTTTATCAGCTAAGCTGCAAGGGAATCCCTGTAATATCCAGTATATGCAAATACATTTTTTTCTCTAATTTTCCACTGAGCTTTTTCTCTATAAACTATACAGTTGAGTTGTAGAGAAGGTTAAAAGTTTTGGGAAAAAAGGATCATATATAAGAAATAACCATAGATTCCATTTAGAAAGTTTGTTATTAATATCATCTAAATCAGCCCTCACAACAACCCAAAGTGGAAGCATTATCTCTGTTACTGGTGAAAAAAACTAAGGCTCAAACAGGAAAAATGAACTTGCCTGAGGTCACCCCTTATTTATGAAGGAACAGAGCTGAAATCTGAACCAAGGAATATCTGTCAGCGAAGTCCATGTTTTTACCCACTACACTATTTAATTTCTATAACAGATTCTATACTCTGTTCATCAGTCTATGAAAAAATATCTACAGGGTGCAAGAAAAAATTGGATACAATTTGTCACATAAAATGACTTTTTAAAACCAACTCAGATAAGAGACTTGAGTAGGCTGTACCTGAAGAAGATAAAATGATATTATATATGTGTGTATGTGTGTGTGTGTGTGTGTGTGTGTATATATATATATATATATATATATATATATATATATATATATATATATATCAGCAATTCCAGTCTCTGCTTTCTCACCCTGCTCAGAACCCTAGAACTCTTAAGTTCAATGTATAATACTTATGGCTAATTAAGAGACAAGTTCAGAGTCCCCTTTAACCATAAAATTTACAAATCAAAAAGAAAAACTTGAAGCATTTCAAGTGTGAGAGAAAAATGCCATAATTTTATCTGGTGCTTTCACAAGCCCTGTGAAAAATGAGCATTAAAAATATATTTCCAGGGCTTCCCTGGTGGTCCAGTGGGTAAGGAGGCCACCTTGCAGTGTAAGGGGCACCGGTTCGATCCCTGGACTAGGAAGATCCCACATGCTGCAGAACAGCTGGACTGGTGTGTCCAATTAGGAGCCAGTGCTCTGGAGCACATGCACCCAGAACCAGTGCTCTGCAATGAGAGAGGCCACTGCGTGCGAGGCCCACACAAGTCAAAGAATAAAAGATGGATGAAAAGTAAATAAATAAAAAACCAATAAAAGAGGCCAAAATTAAATTTTTTAAAAATATATATAAATATCCAGAAAGCAACCTGCACAACTGGGCTTGGTGCAGCATATGGATGGTGCGGATAGGGCACGGTGTTCTAAAGCAAGAATATAAATTCATGCTACATAAGAAAAGCATTTCCTCTAAAAACTAGATTGAAAGAAAATCTAAACCCAGTATCTGTTAAGTTGCCTTCTACAGGTGTGGTTTTCCAAGTGGACTCGGTGTCACCTGGGAACTTGTTAGAAATGAAAATTCTCTGGCAGCAGTAGATTTTTACTGGATTAGAAGCTCTAGGAGAGAAGCCTAGCCTACTCTTAATAAGCTCTCAAGGTGATTCTGACGCATGCTCAAGTTTGTAAACCACTGTGCTCGAGGTATTGATACAAACCGGCTCTACATCCTGGATTTCAAGCAGAAGCAGGTAGGTCTCAGCTATCAGATAAGACTCAGTGGAGCATTTCATGAAGGAAGAAGGAAAACTCTAAACAGTATGGCTTTTACTTTATATTTAATCTCCCTGTGAACTCAGCAAGGGATCTCAAAAACCACCTGTCTGACATATATAGCAAATATGAATCTTGTGCTGCAATTGAGTGTGCAAGAAACTTTGTATATTTTTTCTTCATTCCACATCTCACCAAATTGGCAGGGAATCCAATCAGAGGTGATCTTAGGATCTCCTCTCCCCATTGTTTTACGAGGGTCTTTGATTGGATCCCCTGTAACCATAAAATTTACAAATCAAAAAGAAAAACTTGAAGCATTTCAAGTGTGAGAGAAAAATGCCATAATTTTATCTGGTGCTTTCACAAGCCCTGTGAAAAATGAGCATTAAAAATATATTTCCAGGGCTTCCCTGGTGGTCCAGTGGGTAAGGAGGCCACCTTGCAGTGTAAGGGGCACCGGTTCGATCCCTGGACTAGGAAGATCCCACATGCTGCAGAACAGCTGGACTGGTGTGTCCAATTAGGAGCCAGTGCTCTGGAGCACATGCACCCAGAACCAGTGCTCTGCAATGAGAGAGGCCACTGCGTGCGAGGCCCACACAAGTCAAAGAATAAAAGATGGATGAAAAGTAAATAAATAAAAAACCAATAAAAGAGGCCAAAATTAAATTTTTTAAAAATATATATAAATATCCAGAAAGCAACCTGCACAACTGGGCTTGGTGCAGCATATGGATGGTGCGGATAGGGCACGGTGTTCTAAAGCAAGAATATAAATTCATGCTACATAAGAAAAGCATTTCCTCTAAAAACTAGATTGAAAGAAAATCTAAACCCAGTATCTGTTAAGTTGCCTTCTACAGGTGTGGTTTTCCAAGTGGACTCGGTGTCACCTGGGAACTTGTTAGAAATGAAAATTCTCTGGCAGCAGTAGATTTTTACTGGATTAGAAGCTCTAGGAGAGAAGCCTAGCCTACTCTTAATAAGCTCTCAAGGTGATTCTGACGCATGCTCAAGTTTGTAAACCACTGTGCTCGAGGTATTGATACAAACCGGCTCTACATCCTGGATTTCAAGCAGAAGCAGGTAGGTCTCAGCTATCAGATAAGACTCAGTGGAGCATTTCATGAAGGAAGAAGGAAAACTCTAAACAGTATGGCTTTTACTTTATATTTAATCTCCCTGTGAACTCAGCAAGGGATCTCAAAAACCACCTGTCTGACATATATAGCAAATATGAATCTTGTGCTGCAATTGAGTGTGCAAGAAACTTTGTATATTTTTTCTTCATTCCACATCTCACCAAATTGGCAGGGAATCCAATCAGAGGTGATCTTAGGATCTCCTCTCCCCATTGTTTTACGAGGGTCTTTGATTGGATCATGAGTGAGTGTTAATTCTAGAAAACTTGGACAGAGCCGAAAGGCTATCTTTGGTTTTCAGTCCACACTTGTTGCCACTGAGAAATGCACTGTATAAGCCAAGAGGCCCATTTAGTTTGGGGGTGCTGCCATTTTGTGGCACACCTGGGGTTCTATACCAGTGAACCATCACTAGGGTTAGGAACCTTTGTCTAGCTCCTCCAGGAATATCATGCAGACACAGGTTGGAGGTCTTGACGATAACCCTAGATTTCCAGAGGTTGACAAGCTTCAGATTCTCATTCTGAAGGAACTCATTTTTCTGTGTGACTACCCTCAAAACAGTCTTCAATTGGACTTCCCTAGGGGCATGGTGGATAAAAATCTGCCTGCCAAGGAACATGGGTCCAATCCCTGGGTCTGGGAAGGGGCCACATGCCACACAGCAACTAAGCCCGTGTACCACAAGTACACTCCAAGCCTGGGCTCTGGAGCCGGCATTCCACCACCAAGAGAAACCACCACAATGAGAAGCCTGTGTGCAGCAACTCAAGAGGAGCCCCAGGCCCACAACTAGAGAAAGCCCATAAGCAGCAACAAAGACCCAGTGCAACCACAAATAAAAATAAATAATTTAAAAAACCATTCTCACATTCTTGACCAAAGCACCTAGTAAATTTTATCATGTTTTCAAAGAAAATTGAAATAGGTCTGTAAAGCATATTGCCTCAGCGTTTACTGGTTCTATGAAAGAACTTTCTGTATGCTACTCAGTCATACACTAGTCTGACTAGAGTTCATACTTCTGGAATCTCTCTCTCTGCTGGCTGCCTCGTCATAGGATTAAGCTACTTATCCTATCTGGGGTACCTAAACATTGCTGATGGGTGGTCTTAGTAATCAAAATCATCTTTATCCTTTAGTTGTATTTATTGAGCTCCTTCACTATGGCAGACAGTGCACTAGGAGCTTTCTATATTTTCTCTGATTTTGTCTGTTGTTGTGTTGTGTTCAGTCATGACCAACTCTTTGTGACCCTTTGGGCTGTAGCCCACTAGATTCCTCTGTTCATGGGATTTTCCAGGCAAGAATACTAGAGTAGATTGCCATTTCCTTCTCAAGGAGCTTCACAACCCAGGGATCAAATCCACGTTTCCTGTGTCTCCTGCATCAGCAGGCAGATTCTTTACCACTAGTGCCACCAAATAGCCCTGTAAGGCACTGCCAGTTGAAGTACTTGAACTAACTTGCCCCAGATTACAGGACTCTTAGATGGAGAGATGGGGATCCAGCTCTGTCTCCCCACAACCTGACAGAGACTTGGTTCCTCTCCTGCACCACACCATCTTCTGTTCTGCTCTTCTGAGGGCAACCAAACAAGGAACTCACATTTGAATCTATTGTCCAAAAGTACATTAATGTAGGCAAAGCACCTGCTAGGTGCCCCTTGGAAGTCACCAAAATGACTGATCAGTAATCTATTGGATTAAAGCTCTCTTCAGTGGTGTGTGCTTTCCGGTCCTATCCAGTATCATAAATCAGAAGCATATACTGGAGAAATAAAGAGTTTTTTCTCCTGGAACAAACTTCAGATGCTCATGTATGTTGTATTTGAACAATACACCCTAGCTCACTGGCTGGTATAAGAGTCCAGACCAAAGAGGCTCTGAATTCTGGAATAACTGTTAGAAAGGACTTACAAAGGAAAAACAAGGATAAGGTAATAAATTCATATTAAGAGTAATCTTTACTTAGCATTTATAAGTATCATATTAAGATATAGCTTAGTTTTAGCATACTCATTTTCAAAGAAAATTGAAATAGGTCTGTAAAGCATATTGCTTTCTGTTATGTTTTACTCAGTCATACACTAGTCTGACTAGAGTTCATACTTCTGGAATCTCTCTCTCTGCTGGCTGCCTCGTCATAGGATTAAGCTACTTATCCTATCTGGGGTACCTAAACATTGCTGATGGGTGGTCTTAGTAATCAAAATCATCTTTATCCTTTAGTTGTATTTATTGAGCTCCTTCACTATGGCAGACAGTGCACTAGGAGCTTTCTATATTTTCTCTGATTTTGTCTGTTGTTGTGTTGTGTTCAGTCATGACCAACTCTTTGTGACCCTTTGGGCTGTAGCCCACTAGATTCCTCTGTTCATGGGATTTTCCAGGCAAGAATACTAGAGTAGATTGCCATTTCCTTCTCAAGGAGCTTCACAACCCAGGGATCAAATCCACGTTTCCTGTGTCTCCTGCATCAGCAGGCAGATTCTTTACCACTAGTGCCACCAAATAGCCCTGTAAGGCACTGCCAGTTGAAGTACTTGAACTAACTTGCCCCAGATTACAGGACTCTTAGATGGAGAGATGGGGATCCAGCTCTGTCTCCCCACAACCTGACAGAGACTTGGTTCCTCTCCTGCACCACACCATCTTCTGTTCTGCTCTTCTGAGGGCAACCAAACAAGGAACTCACATTTGAATCTATTGTCCAAAAGTACATTAATGTAGGCAAAGCACCTGCTAGGTGCCCCTTGGAAGTCACCAAAATGACTGATCAGTAATCTATTGGATTAAAGCTCTCTTCAGTGGTGTGTGCTTTCCGGTCCTATCCAGTATCATAAATCAGAAGCATATACTGGAGAAATAAAGAGTTTTCTCTCCTGGAACAAACTTCAGATGCTCATGTATGTTGTATTTGAACAATACACCCTAGCTCACTGGCTGGTATAAGAGTCCAGACCAAAGAGGCTCTGAATTCTGGAATAACTGTTAGAAAGGACTTACAAAGGAAAAACAAGGATAAGGTAATAAATTCATATTAAGAGTAATCTTTACTTAGCATTTATAAGTATCAAGCTCTATGCTAAGCATTCCAAACCAAATAGTATCATAGTGCTCTCAAAAACTCTGTGAAGTTGTTTTCTGTTCTCAGATACATCATCTGTAAAATAGGGATTATATTAGCATCTCATTACAGCATCATCGTGAAGGCTAAATGAATGAAGATGTCTCAGATGCCCAGGAGTGGACCCGGTCCATACAACACAGTCAATATATCATAGGTTAGTGATTATGTTCACTCTTTTACATATGAGAAAACTGGCCTAGCCAAGCTGAACAAAGTTGCCCAAAATAGCCTGGTAAATGTGAGAGTGGGTTTGAACCTCTCTGATTTAGGGAGCCAGGCTATAAACACCAGCACATTTCCAGTTCTCCTGTGTGTCTTTCAAACACCAGGAAACAAGGCTTCTAGATCTTTTCCACCCTAACCCTAAAGAAGCACACTTGGTCTTCCTAGACTTGATTACCTTTGCCTACTTCCAAATTGAGAAAGACCATTTATTGGGAGAGTGTGTGAGGTTTATTATCAAGAGTGTTAACAGGAATCAAGATAAACTTTCAGTGAAAGCCATTGACACTTTCATTAAGCACTGACCTACCCACTGAAAAGCCCTTTGATAGATGTCTCTCAGCTGTGACACCCACAGAGGCCACCCAACTGCCTGCAACAGTAATGTAGTCAGGTAACCTTTGTCTGTGACAAGCCCTGGGGCTGGTGAATGTTAAAACACAAACAAAAGGAAATGACTTTTTGATTGACATGGCTGTTGCATAGATTGGCCTCCCTGATAAAATCAGTCAAAACAAATCCATTTATGCACCAACACACACTTAAAAAGATCGTGCTTGGAAATTTCCTGGCAGATTTGATCTCTCCCGCTTTTGCTTTTCAAGTCCTTAGTGTCATCTATCTTACGATAAGGGAGGACTTTCAGAAAGGGAGTTCACTGTACTTCTCAATTATTAGTTACATAAGATCACACTGAGAATCTGTTAAACAGCAGCTTCCTGGGCCTTGGGAGCAGAAATTCTGATTCAGTAGGTTTAGAACCAAGTCAAAGATTATATATGTGTATATGTAAAATTTTAATACTTACCTAGCAGGGCAGATGCTATGATCACGAAGGTGGTGAGGCTTATCCATTGCATTCCAGATGTGCTGACCCTTGCAATTTGTGGGAAACTCAACTGCATAATCTGTGGTAAAGGAGGACTGCATTTGTACTTTCCCCTGCTAAGGAAAAAAGAAAAAATTTAATACATTTTTATTTTTAAAAATCATGCCAGAAGTGTCCCTGGGCTTTAGACAAAGCAGGATATGAAAACCAAATAGTTGACAATGCTTTTAATAAAAATATATTAATTAATAAAAGTGAATTCATTTTTATTAATGAATTTCATTCACTAATAAAAGTCATTTTTTTAAACATGAGTAAATTACATCTCAGAGCCTTTAGACAACTTTTCCCAAATGACAGACACTATCATTGAGAGGCTGAGTTGACTTGAGTTTGAATCGGAAGAAGCATTGTGAAGAAACTGACTCCTGAGAAGCAAACCTGAGTGCAAGTCTGTGATGAAACACTCTGATCTCCTATTCTGCCTCCTTTTAACTTAAGGATAAAAGACTTCACATAATTCAGGGACTTCATATAATTTAGGGGCTAAGAACAGAGAGGAAAGGGAACCATCTAGGTAGGCATGGTTTTTCCTTTCTGGTTTTTTAGTCGCTCAGTCACATCCGACTCTTTGCAACCCCTTGGGCTGTAGCCCACCAGGAGCCTTTGTTCATGGAATTTTCCAGGCAAGAACAGCAGAGTTGGGTTTTGCCAGCCTTGACATGGCTGTTGCATAGATTGGCCTCTGATAAAATCAGTCAAAACAAATCCATTTATGCACCAACACACACTTAAAAAGATCGTGCTTGGAAATTTCCTGGCAGATTTGATCTCTCCCGCTTTTGCTTTTCAAGTCCTTAGTGTCATCTATCTTACGATAAGGGAGGACTTTCAGAAAGGGAGTTCACTGTACTTCTCAATTATTAGTTACATAAGATCACACTGAGAATCTGTTAAACAGCAGCTTCCTGGGCCTTGGGAGCAGAAATTCTGATTCAGTAGGTTTAGAACCAAGTCAAAGATTATATATGTGTATATGTAAAATTTTAATACTTACCTAGCAGGGCAGATGCTATGATCACGAAGGTGGTGAGGCTTATCCATTGCATTCCAGATGTGCTGACCCTTGCAATTTGTGGGAAACTCAACTGCATAATCTGTGGTAAAGGAGGACTGCATTTGTACTTTCCCCTGCTAAGGAAAAAAGAAAAAAAAATTTAATACATTTTTTATTTTTTAAAAAATCATGCCAGAAGTGTCCCTGGGCTTTAGACAAAGCAGGATATGAAAACCAAATAGTTGACAATGCTTTTTAATAAAAAAATATATTAATTAATAAAAGTGAATTCATTTTTATTAATGAATTTCATTCACTAATAAAAGTCATTTTTTTAAACATGAGTAAATTACATCTCAGAGCCTTTAGACAACTTTTCCCAAATGACAGACACTATCATTGAGAGGCTGAGTTGACTTGAGTTTGAATCGGAAGAAGCATTGTGAAGAAACTGACTCCTGAGAAGCAAACCTGAGTGCAAGTCTGTGATGAAACACTCTGATCTCCTATTCTGCCTCCTTTTAACTTAAGGATAAAAGACTTCACATAATTCAGGGACTTCATATAATTTAGGGGCTAAGAACAGAGAGGAAAGGGAACCATCTAGGTAGGCATGGTTTTTCCTTTCTGGTTTTTTAGTCGCTCAGTCACATCCGACTCTTTGCAACCCCTTGGGCTGTAGCCCACCAGGAGCCTTTGTTCATGGAATTTTCCAGGCAAGAACAGCAGAGTTGGTTGCCATTTCCTTCTTCAGGGGATCCTCCAGACCCAGGGATCAAATCCACAAGTGGATTCTTTACCAGCAAGCCACCAGGGAAGCCCTTGGTTTTCCCAACCCCTCTCTAATTTGTAGCAACACTGGAGGTAAATAATAGTGTAGTTTTAATAGTGTAGTTTTTTGAAATATGAGTAAACTACATCTCAGAGCCTTTAGACAACTTTCTGCAGATGACACCATCAGTGAGAAGCTGAGTTGACTTTGAATCCAAACCTGATAGGACAGCAGGTGCTCTTCATTCCCAAACCCTTCCTCCCCAGTGACAGCAGAGAATAAACACAGACAGCTTGGGGGATGCTACGCATGTGCACAAAGATGTTCCCTTTCTTAAGCTCTGTGTTTTAAGTTCAAGTATATGTTCCATTTTCACAATATAGATGTGCGACATTGAAGGTAAAAAGAAGTGATTATTTCCTTAACATTTCAAGTTAAGATGACACTCCAGGAAGATAAACCACACCTCCAGCAGATCATGGGTGAATGCCAGTCAAGGGTGAAGCTTACGTCTGGTGCTGCTGATTTATCCATACTATCCCAACCTAAAAGTTACCAATGGGAATGGAAACTTTGGGCCAAGAAGTATCTAAAAGAATAACTCCACCTCAGTACATCAACATAAAATCCTCACCTTGACAGACATATTTCTCATCAAATTCAACAGATTAGTTCATCCAGTTATCTTTGGATGTGTGTTATCTAGTATTCTACCCAAATATTATACACTGTTATTCCCTCATTCATATGGGCTTTCCTGGTGGCTCAGATAGTAAAGAATCTGCCTGCAGTGCAGGAGACCTGGGTTCGATCCCTGGATCACAAAGATACCCTGGAGAAGAGAATGGCAACCCACTTCAGCATTCTTGCCTGGAGAATCCATGTACAGAGAAGCCTGGCAGGCTACAGCCCATGAGGTTGCAAAGAGACAAAACTAAGAGACTTAACACTTTCACTTTTTCATTTGATTCAAACTTCAGTGCAATAAATTATTGTTACAGAGTGAAATTAAGAAAAAGGTTGATTTTATTAGAAATTAACTGTATATAGTACAGTGCTTCCACCTACTCATCAGTTCCAGACTTCCTAAAGTCAATGGTAGAAAGTAGAAGAGGAAAAGATCTAGTTTATAAAATGCTCGGTAAGATACTATACCACAACAGGGGAAGTGAATGTTTCCCTTTGTTTATAAATATCAATGTCTAAGTCCACAAAAACACTACTGTTAAATGAAGGGCTTATATTTTGCATTTTTTCCAGCAGATTTTTAGGGGTGCATTTTTTAAAATTAATGTTTTAATTTTCTTTGGATAAATATCCAAAAGTAGAATTTCAGGATCATAATGTAGTTCTGTTTTTAATTATTTTAGGAATATCCACATTGTTTTCCATAGTGGCTTTATCAATTTACATTCCCAACAACAGTATGATAGGGTTCTCCTTTCTGTATATGCTCACCAGCACTTGCTATTTCTTGTGTCTTTGATGACAGCGATTTTAACAGGTATGAGGAGACATCTCACTGAGGCTTTGATTTGTATTTCCTTGATGATTAGTGAGTGCTATTTCTTGTGATTAGTGAGCGATGTTGAGCACCTTTTTGTGTATCTGTTGCCCATGTGTATATCTTCTTTGAAAAAAATATTCAGACCTACAGCTCATTCTTTCTGCACTTCTATTGGTCTTTCACTTACTTATCTTTGTTCTTTGGCCTGTGTGGGCCTCCCATCACAGTAGCCTCTCTAGCAGCAGAGCACCGGCTCTGGGCGCATGCGCTCCAGAGCTCCAGCTCGATAATTGGACACATCGGTCCAGCAGCTCTGCCTCACGTGGGATCTTCCCAGGCCAGTAATGGAACCGGTGCCCCTTGCACTGCAAGGCAGTGTCCTCACCTACTGGACCACCAGGGAAGCCCTGCTCATTCTTAATAGGATTGCTTTGGTTTTGGGTATTGAGTTATATGAGTTGAAGGGAATATATTTTTATAGAATTTGTTTTTAATGTAATTGATGTTTCTCACACTCACTGTATGCGCTCCATTTCCCTACACCACAGTCTAGAAATTGTCTCTAGGAAAAAAGTCTTAATATATGTGATCACCTTGTAAGGTGAATCAAGGATTGGGGCTCTGCTTTGGCTTCAGTCCTATCACTGTAAGAGGTTGATTTATTGAATTAACTGTATATAGTACAGTGCTTCCACCTACTCATCAGTTCCAGACTTCCTAAAGTCAATGGTAGAAAGTAGAAGAGGAAAAGATCTAGTTTATAAAATGCTCGGTAAGATACTATACCACAACAGGGGAAGTGAATGTTTCCCTTTGTTTATAAATATCAATGTCTAAGTCCACAAAAACACTACTGTTAAATGAAGGGCTTATATTTTGCATTTTTTCCAGCAGATTTTTAGGGGTGCATTTTTTAAAATTAATGTTTTAATTTTCTTTGGATAAATATCCAAAAGTAGAATTTCAGGATCATAATGTAGTTCTGTTTTTAATTATTTTAGGAATATCCACATTGTTTTCCATAGTGGCTTTATCAATTTACATTCCCAACAACAGTATGATAGGGTTCTCCTTTCTGTATATGCTCACCAGCACTTGCTATTTCTTGTGTCTTTGATGACAGCGATTTTAACAGGTATGAGGAGACATCTCACTGAGGCTTTGATTTGTATTTCCTTGATGATTAGTGAGTGCTATTTCTTGTGATTAGTGAGCGATGTTGAGCACCTTTTTGTGTATCTGTTGCCCATGTGTATATCTTCTTTGAAAAAAATATTCAGACCTACAGCTCATTCTTTCTGCACTTCTATTGGTCTTTCACTTACTTATCTTTGTTCTTTGGCCTGTGTGGGCCTCCCATCACAGTAGCCTCTCTAGCAGCAGAGCACCGGCTCTGGGCGCATGCGCTCCAGAGCTCCAGCTCGATAATTGGACACATCGGTCCAGCAGCTCTGCCTCACGTGGGATCTTCCCAGGCCAGTAATGGAACCGGTGCCCCTTGCACTGCAAGGCAGTGTCCTCACCTACTGGACCACCAGGGAAGCCCTGCTCATTCTTAATAGGATTGCTTTGGTTTTGGGTATTGAGTTATATGAGTTGAAGGGAATATATTTTTATAGAATTTGTTTTTAATGTAATTGATGTTTCTCACACTCACTGTATGCGCTCCATTTCCCTACACCACAGTCTAGAAATTGTCTCTAGGAAAAAAGTCTTAATATATGTGATCACCTTGTAAGGTGAATCAAGGATTGGGGCTCTGCTTTGGCTTCAGTCCTATCACTGTAAACAGTGATTTTATAAAATTTCTATACATCTTATAGTTACATAAAGATTGATGGGAAGTCAGACACCAACTGAGACCATATCATGTCTGAGACCATAAACTTACTTAGATGGTCTTAGAGCAACACACACAAAAACCTGAGTTATTTTAAAACTACATGTATTGCCATATTTTTGACAGAGGAAAACCTCAGGGGAAACTATAAGCATTTCATAGATTTTTTTTTCCTGAGGATTTATCAATTTAATTAAAATCTTATTTGAGAATAGTCAACTGACTTCAGTCATCACAGTGAATGATTATAAATAAAGACCAACAGATCAAAATAAGCCTAAGGTTCATTATTCTTGAAAGCTTCCATCTAATTGAGTTCTTAAAAATTCAAAGTCATTGCCCTATATAAACAATGTTGACCATGCAATTACTTTACCAAAAGTTAACCTAGATTTAATACACCACTTTTAGGCTATATACTTCCTTTGAGTCAGTAAAGTCCCATTGTGCCAACTGGAAATTAAGAATTTCCATAAAACATTTCTGATTACTAACCACCACCAATGAGATTAAATTTCTAGGAAAGAATTCTACTGTCTAATTCATATACTTTCCTATTCACCTATAAACAGAGGAATTAGCACCTTCACCTTGGCAATTTATAGTGGAATCAATCCTATGTGTGTATGTGTTAGTTGCTCAGTAGTGTTCAACTCTTTGTGACCCAACGGACCATAGCTGAGCAGGCTCCTCTGTCCATGGAACTCTCCAGGCAAGAATACTGGAGTGGGTTGCCATTCCTTTTTTCCCGGAATCTTCCCAACCCAGGGATCAAACGTGGGTCTCCCACATTGCAGGCAGATTCTTTACCATCTGAGCCACCAATATCTTGCATATGTCCCCAAACAATCTTAGGCATCTTGAAATAAAGGCACAAACGCAAGAAAAAGCTATTGGAAGCCAAAACTCTTATGTTATATACTAGCATAATCAGTCCATAACCAATGCCTGTGACCAGAGTTTTATGGTCTCATTGATAAGCAATATAGAAAACCAATTTTCTGTTTCAACCTGAATCCCAAATGGTCATGTTGAGTGTCACATCAAAATGGATTTTAGACTATTTAAAATTTATATACAAAACAACAGTTCTTTATTTTCATTTTTTTGGAGTATTCTTCCTGCGACTTTCCCCAAAGCACATAGGCAGCCTAAGGCAAGACTGGGTGTTAAGCTGCTGGAAGAGGAAATTCTGGACACATTCCCCACTAATAAAAGTGATTCTTTTTCTTTGTTGACCAGCAAGAGTTCTGATTCTTACTGTTTGCCGCAGAGAACAATCATCATAACACACTTGGGTTGAATTCGCTGAAGAGTAAAAGCTAATGGGGTCAGTGAGCCACTACTCCATTAAGAAAGAGCCATTCCCCGGGCTCTGAAACACGATCAAAATAAGCCTAAGTTTAGGCTATATTAGTTTTTCCTTTATATAAACAATGTTGACCATGCAATTACTTTACCAAAAGTTAACCTAGATTTAATACACCACTTTTAGGCTATATACTTCCTTTGAGTCAGTAAAGTCCCATTGTGCCAACTGGAAATTAAGAATTTCCATAAAACATTTCTGATTACTAACCACCACCAATGAGATTAAATTTCTAGGAAAGAATTCTACTGTCTAATTCATATACTTTCCTATTCACCTATAAACAGAGGAATTAGCACCTTCACCTTGGCAATTTATAGTGGAATCAATCCTATGTGTGTATGTGTTAGTTGCTCAGTAGTGTTCAACTCTTTGTGACCCAACGGACCATAGCTGAGCAGGCTCCTCTGTCCATGGAACTCTCCAGGCAAGAATACTGGAGTGGGTTGCCATTCCTTTTTCCAGGGAATCTTCCCAACCCAGGGATCAAACGTGGGTCTCCCACATTGCAGGCAGATTCTTTACCATCTGAGCCACCAATATCTTGCATATGTCCCCAAACAATCTTAGGCATCTTGAAATAAAGGCACAAACGCAAGAAAAAGCTATTGGAAGCCAAAACTCTTATGTTATATACTAGCATAATCAGTCCATAACCAATGCCTGTGACCAGAGTTTTATGGTCTCATTGATAAGCAATATAGAAAACCAATTTTCTGTTTCAACCTGAATCCCAAATGGTCATGTTGAGTGTCACATCAAAATGGATTTTAGACTATTTAAAATTTATATACAAAACAACAGTTCTTTATTTTCATTTTTTTGGAGTATTCTTCCTGCGACTTTCCCCAAAGCACATAGGCAGCCTAAGGCAAGACTGGGTGTTAAGCTGCTGGAAGAGGAAATTCTGGACACATTCCCCACTAATAAAAGTGATTCTTTTTTTCTTTGTTGACCAGCAAGAGTTCTGATTCTTACTGTTTGCCGCAGAGAACAATCATCATAACACACTTGGGTTGAATTCGCTGAAGAGTAAAAGCTAATGGGGTCAGTGAGCCACTACTCCATTATATATGGAGTAATGTATGACCTTGAGCCACTCACTCAAATACAGGGGTTTGGCTTCTTCATGTGCAAATAAGGGCTCCTCTTGGACATTCCTCCAGCTATAACTTTTCACATTCAAAACCTGACTGTGTATATTCAATATATATATTATGAGAGGACTTGATTGTCCAGGTATTATGTTAAGGACTAAGTACAATGACCAAGTGGTTTTTTTTAAGCATAAATATCTAAAATTATTTCATACTTGGTCAAATCAGTTCCATCTTCACATTCAACACACAGATATGCACACACATACACAATAAACATCTATATATGTAATAATCATCACTAGATCAATGTATTAATATTGAGGGGCTCCAAAACTAAGCAGTTTAATTAAAAGATCTGTCTAAGGAAATCAATACACAATAGTAATATTAGCATTTTTCAACTTATATGCCTACCTTTTAAGGTAATGCTAAAATTGTCAGGGATTTTTTTTTATGATTTATGAGGAAATAACCATAAAAGTGAAAGTTGGATATATACATGGGCTCATTTTATTAAAATTCAATGAGATATAGTCTTAGGACCTTGTACTTTTATTTTAATAAAAACTTCAAATATTTTTTAAATCCCAATACTCATGCTTCATCTTAATTTTATCAATCAATAATAAAGCTTCTGTTCAGAAGCCACTGAAAAATTAACTGTATCACAAAACCACATTGTGGCACTCATTTGGATAGATGTGAAAGGTTATAGATAATGCAATAGAGCAGTGAAATTACTTGCTACTGGTGACTAAGTTTCATACGCAAAATTATGCTGAGAAATTTCTGATCTCTCCATCGGAAACACAAACATAAAAAAAAATTCAAAAATTTCTACAAAAAATCCTCACCACATACCACATTCCAAAGTCACTACCATACTTCAGTTTAACTAAAATAATGGTATTTTGGTGCTAATGCAAACAAGAAAAAATAAATAAATAAAGGTTGAACACACTTTGGGTTGGGTCCTTGGCAAATTAAGGAGCCTCTCTGTTGGATAGCTTCTCCTTCTTAAAGGAAGCTTAGAGAGCAAAAGGAGACCCATATGTCGTGTTTCGGTCACTGCTTCTGGCCTCAGAAGGGCCTTTCATTAAAAGTAAAATCTCCTGTTATGATCAGTGGAGAGCACAGGCAGCTGAAAATTATACCCACATACTTCAGAGCCAATCTAAGAGGGCCATCCAAGTCAGAAGTTACCATAAGTATGCACTGTTTAAGACTGCAGATCCAGAATGCATTCAACATGGGTCAAACATACCCATTTCTCAGGCTTCTTTGGACAGTGGGGTTCAGACAAGTTTGGGGACTTGGGGTCATCTCGGTGGCCACCAGGAGGGGCGCTATTGCCTCAATCTAGGGGAGAGTCTTCTCTGGTTCTTTGTCCTCTCTGGATCTAGGTGTAAAGCAGTAGCTGCTTTGGATTGTTGTGAGAAAGTCAACAGACTGCCTGAGGTTAATTAGGCAATAAACCATGACTGAGCATACATCAACAGTGATTAATCCCATCTCAAACTTGTGGTGGGAAATAAGAGGTGAGATGGATGGACTCAATGTCCTGAAAGTGAGTTAATATCCTCCAAGAGCTGAGATCTGAAATGCCACCTCATGGCTAGTGACATGTCCAGGGAAAGGCCCACTGGTGGCTCTTTTACTACATAAATACATTGGCAGAAAGTATAGTGTGCGTGCAAAGGCTTCTTGTAAGTAGAATGAGTTTGCAAATGATGTCACATTGCAACAACTTTGGTTATGCTTTCCTTGAACAGTAGGGAAGGGCACGCATCTATTAATAGGCACAATATATGGATGAGAGGAAGAGAAATAAGTGACTCAACCAAACATCACAAGCCACTAAAAAAGGAAACCAATAAAAAAGAGGGCGAATTCACAGAGAGCAGGAGTTCACAAAGGTAGCAAGATGGTGTCTTCAGTTAGAAGTTACAGGACTTTCAATGTGGAGCCAAAGAACTGAAAGTTTGTTTTTAATGTAATGGAATTTCTGAATGCAATTTGATAAGGAGAATGACATAGTGCTTGATGGGGATTAGTCTTGTGGCAGAGAACAAGACTGGGAGAGAGAAATTACTACCTATAATATATTATAAAAGCTGGCAGGTAAATACTTTTTGAGCAGTTAATATATTCCAAGCCTCCACTATGGGCTTTACATACACTGCTTCCATGTAAGTGAAAAGGGAATTCTTTGGTGGCTCAGTGGTAGAGAATTCAACTGCCAATACAGGAGACCTGGGTTCCATCCCTGGATCAGGAAAATCCCCTAGAGGAGGAAACGGCAACCCACACCACCATTCTTGCCTGGGAAATCCCATGGACAGAGGAGATTGATGGGCTACAGTTCACAGGGTTGCAAGAGTTGGACACAACTTAGCAACTGAACCACCACTAAAGGGTAGTGATAGTAACTCAATTATATGAATAAAAAAATTACTGGCAAAAGGCTTCGCAAGGTCACCTATAACTAAGTAGCAAAACCTAGATTTAAATCCACATCTACAGCTGTCCAGTAGTCAGACTCTAGTTTCCATGGTGTATTCTCACAAAGAAGAAGTGGAGCTGCTGAACTAAGTCAAGACATCATCATCATCATCTGTCTGGATGACCAAAGGAACTTTCCACCAGTATTTCTGTTTTGGCCTCTGATATTAAGTTATCTATTGCTGTGTGATAAATGATCCCAGCTTTTAGCTACTCAGAATGACAAATGTTATCTCACACACTTTCTGAGAGTCAGGAGTCTGGGAGTCCCTAAGCTGGCTTGTTCTGGCTTTGAGTCATCAGGATATTGGCAGGGATCATCTAGAATTATCTGAAAGTTTGAGTGCGGTTGAAGGGTTTGATCTCAGCTTAGTTCTGCTCACACAGCTGTTCACAGGAGTTCCCAGATGCCTAAAAGTCTTAGTTCCTTACACCATGGCAGCCATCATCTATCAGAGCAAATGATTAAAGAGTGCGGTAGGGACCCCACTGCTTTTGGAAACCAATAAAAAAGAGGGCGAATTCACAGAGAGCAGGAGTTCACAAAGGTAGCAAGATGGTGTCTTCAGTTAGAAGTTACAGGACTTTCAATGTGGAGCCAAAGAACTGAAAGTTTGTTTTTAATGTAATGGAATTTCTGAATGCAATTTGATAAGGAGAATGACATAGTGCTTGATGGGGATTAGTCTTGTGGCAGAGAACAAGACTGGGAGAGAGAAATTACTACCTATAATATATTATAAAAGCTGGCAGGTAAATACTTTTTGAGCAGTTAATATATTCCAAGCCTCCACTATGGGCTTTACATACACTGCTTCCATGTAAGTGAAAAGGGAATTCTTTGGTGGCTCAGTGGTAGAGAATTCAACTGCCAATACAGGAGACCTGGGTTCCATCCCTGGATCAGGAAAATCCCCTAGAGGAGGAAACGGCAACCCACACCACCATTCTTGCCTGGGAAATCCCATGGACAGAGGAGATTGATGGGCTACAGTTCACAGGGTTGCAAGAGTTGGACACAACTTAGCAACTGAACCACCACTAAAGGGTAGTGATAGTAACTCAATTATATGAATAAAAAAATTACTGGCAAAAGGCTTGCAAGGTCACCTATAACTAAGTAGCAAAACCTAGATTTAAATCCACATCTACAGCTGTCCAGTAGTCAGACTCTAGTTTCCATGGTGTATTCTCACAAAGAAGAAGTGGAGCTGCTGAACTAAGTCAAGACATCATCATCATCATCTGTCTGGATGACCAAAGGAACTTTCCACCAGTATTTCTGTTTTGGCCTCTGATATTAAGTTATCTATTGCTGTGTGATAAATGATCCCAGCTTTTAGCTACTCAGAATGACAAATGTTATCTCACACACTTTCTGAGAGTCAGGAGTCTGGGAGTCCCTAAGCTGGCTTGTTCTGGCTTTGAGTCATCAGGATATTGGCAGGGATCATCTAGAATTATCTGAAAGTTTGAGTGCGGTTGAAGGGTTTGATCTCAGCTTAGTTCTGCTCACACAGCTGTTCACAGGAGTTCCCAGATGCCTAAAAGTCTTAGTTCCTTACACCATGGCAGCCAGCATCTATCAGAGCAAATGATTAAAGAGTGCGGTAGGGACCCCACTGCTTTTGCTGACCAAGCCTTAGCGGTGAAGCACTGTCACTCCCATCATGTCCTACTCATTAGCAGTGAGTCACTAAGCCCATCCACACCAAGGCAGGGAGAATTAAGCTCCATTTCTGAGAAGCAATGGGTAACAAAGAATTTGTAGATATACATTAAAACCAGCGTACTGCCCTCTTCAATAGATTTCTGTATATTGCCATCACGATAATTTACTAACAAATCTGTTTGCAGCCTGTATTCTTATTAACCTTTCAATGGCACCTTATTGATGTAAAGATAAAATCCAACATCTTTTGTTCTACTTGATGTGGCCAGTGCCCCATCCCTCAACCCCTCCTCCAATGGCGTCTCCTATTTTTACCCCTGCTCTCTGTTTTCTGGCCATACTCTCTTGCTTTCAGTGCCTCCAACGTGCCATATTCCTTTTGATTCATGGACTTTGTGTATGGTCTTCCTGCAACCGAAAGTGATCACACTCATGATCATCATTCACCTCTCAGTCCACAGGATTCCTCCTGAGGAGAGCTTCTCTGACTCACTCATCAGCCTTTATTGGCTACCCAGCTATATTTTTGTTATAATCTGGACTTTTCATCTGTGGGACTGATCACAGTTTATGACTGCTCACTCATCTGACTGTTTCACTATGACTGTAAGAGACTGTTGTTTCATTCACCACTGAATCCTAGCACTTGGCATAGGGTTTAGCCTGTGTTGTGTGTGTTATGTGTGTTCTCAGTCTCTCAGTCATGTCCAACTCTTTGTGACTCACCAGGGACTAGAGCCTGCCAGGCTCCTCTGCCCATGGGAAGTCCTTGGCTGGTGTTAGGACACAGTAAACAACTATACTAAATAGGTTACTAGGAAAGGAAGATGAAGTGATAGAACAGAGATCCCACTGCTGAAAGTTTGAGTGCGGTTGAAGGGTTTGATCTCAGCTTAGTTCTGCTCACACAGCTGTTCACAGGAGTTCCCAGATGCCTAAAAGTCTTAGTTCCTTACACCATGGCAGCCAGCATCTATCAGAGCAAATGATTAAAGAGTGCGGTAGGGACCCCACTGCTTTTGCTGACCAAGCCTTAGCGGTGAAGCACTGTCACTCCCATCATGTCCTACTCATTAGCAGTGAGTCACTAAGCCCATCCACACCAAGGCAGGGAGAATTAAGCTCCATTTCTGAGAAGCAATGGGTAACAAAGAATTTGTAGATATACATTAAAACCAGCGTACTGCCCTCTTCAATAGATTTCTGTATATTGCCATCACGATAATTTACTAACAAATCTGTTTGCAGCCTGTATTCTTATTAACCTTTCAATGGCACCTTATTGATGTAAAGATAAAATCCAACATCTTTTGTTCTACTTGATGTGGCCAGTGCCCCATCCCTCAACCCCTCCTCCAATGGCGTCTCCTATTTTTACCCCTGCTCTCTGTTTTCTGGCCATACTCTCTTGCTTTCAGTGCCTCCAACGTGCCATATTCCTTTTGATTCATGGACTTTGTGTATGGTCTTCCTGCAACCGAAAGTGATCACACTCATGATCATCATTCACCTCTCAGTCCACAGGATTCCTCCTGAGGAGAGCTTCTCTGACTCACTCATCAGCCTTTATTGGCTACCCAGCTATATTTTTGTTATAATCTGGACTTTTCATCTGTGGGACTGATCACAGTTTATGACTGCTCACTCATCTGACTGTTTCACTATGACTGTAAGAGACTGTTGTTTCATTCACCACTGAATCCTAGCACTTGGCATAGGGTTTAGCCTGTGTTGTGTGTGTTATGTGTGTTCTCAGTCTCTCAGTCATGTCCAACTCTTTGTGACTCACCAGGGACTAGAGCCTGCCAGGCTCCTCTGCCCATGGGAAGTCCTTGGCTGGTGTTAGGACACAGTAAACAACTATACTAAATAGGTTACTAGGAAAGGAAGATGAAGTGATAGAACAGAGACTTCTGCTTTGTTGCTGTTCAGTTGCTCAGTTGTGTCTGACTCTTTGTGACCCTATGGACAGCAGCACGCCAGGCTTCCCTGTTCTTTTCTATTTCCCCAAGTTTGCTCAAACTCATGTCCATTGAGTCAGTGATGCCATCCCACCATCTCATCTTTTGTCTCCTTCTTCTCCTCCTGCCCTCAATCTCTCCCAGCATCAGAGTCTTTTCCAGTGAGTCAGCTCTTTGCATCAGGCAGCCAAATTATTAGTTATTATCAGAATAGATAAGCAAATATGTCTTTATCTCTAATTTAGATAAAGATCAAAAGAAAAATATACCATAAATGTGCATAAAATGGGATATAGCAACTATGGGAACTCTAGCAAGGGAAGCACAATTACAGGAAGATAAGGAAGGGATCTATACAGTCAGGACTCTGCTGGCTAAGTCATTAAAACCATACAGTCCCAATCTTAATCACACTAAGACTGAGAACAGCCTTGGTTCTGAAATTTTAGACTATATCTACAAACTTTAAGGTGACTCCGCAGGTAAAAGTCTCATTATCCTTAGAACTTTTATTCTGATGTTTTGCCCCATCATCTGCTTAAAACCTCATCATTCACACATAATGGCAGTGGTCTCTGAGCTGTAAACTGTGGGCAAAAACAGAGCCTAAAAAGCATCACTTTCCCAGTCTCACCCTCTCTGTTAATGTGACAAGGGCAAAATTACTTTGAATTAATGTTTAAACCCTATCTAGGTGAGAAAAAGCATCCACTGACTCACTCATCAGCCTTTATTGGCTACCCAGCTATATTTTTGTTATAATCTGGACTTTTCATCTGTGGGACTGATCACAGTTTATGACTGCTCACTCATCTGACTGTTTCACTATGACTGTAAGAGACTGTTGTTTCATTCACCACTGAATCCTAGCACTTGGCATAGGGTTTAGCCTGTGTTGTGTGTGTTATGTGTGTTCTCAGTCTCTCAGTCATGTCCAACTCTTTGTGACTCACCAGGGACTAGAGCCTGCCAGGCTCCTCTGCCCATGGGAAGTCCTTGGCTGGTGTTAGGACACAGTAAACAACTATACTAAATAGGTTACTAGGAAAGGAAGATGAAGTGATAGAACAGAGACTTCTGCTTTGTTGCTGTTCAGTTGCTCAGTTGTGTCTGACTCTTTGTGACCCTATGGACAGCAGCACGCCAGGCTTCCCTGTTCTTTTCTATTTCCCCAAGTTTGCTCAAACTCATGTCCATTGAGTCAGTGATGCCATCCCACCATCTCATCTTTTGTCTCCTTCTTCTCCTCCTGCCCTCAATCTCTCCCAGCATCAGAGTCTTTTCCAGTGAGTCAGCTCTTTGCATCAGGCAGCCAAATTATTAGTTATTATCAGAATAGATAAGCAAATATGTCTTTATCTCTAATTTAGATAAAGATCAAAAGAAAAATATACCATAAATGTGCATAAAATGGGATATAGCAACTATGGGAACTCTAGCAAGGGAAGCACAATTACAGGAAGATAAGGAAGGGATCTATACAATCAGGACTCTGCTGGCTAAGTCATTAAAACCATACAGTCCCAATCTTAATCACACTAAGACTGAGAACAGCCTTGGTTCTGAAATTTTAGACTATATCTACAAACTTTAAGGTGACTCCGCAGGTAAAAGTCTCATTATCCTTAGAACTTTTATTCTGATGTTTTGCCCCATCATCTGCTTAAAACCTCATCATTCACACATAATGGCAGTGGTCTCTGAGCTGTAAACTGTGGGCAAAAACAGAGCCTAAAAAGCATCACTTTCCCAGTCTCACCCTCTCTGTTAATGTGACAAGGGCAAAATTACTAGATTAGAACCATTCTAGGTTTTGGAGTGTGTTCTGCAAGAGACCTCACTTCATCTAGGTGAGAAAAAGCATCCACTGCTACTCACTGTGTTGTCAAACCCTGTGCACTCCTGGGGACTAAGATGCTTGCCTTTCAGACAGTCCATTCACAGAATGTTGCAAGTGAGAAACAAAAGCAGCTTGCTGGGAAATGAGTTCAGTCCCAACAGTGTGCAGCTCTGAGCCTGGAGCGAAGACAAACAAAGCCACTGCAAAGAATAAAAGCAAGCTCAGTGTTTCTCTCATCATGGTTTATCTTGCCCCAGCCTCTTAAAAGCTCTTCTATTGTGTCCAGGCCCTGAAAGCATCTAGTGATCAGACTGAGACTATCTAATTGGGTGCTTTCAGTTCATCTTATTTTTCATTAAAAAAATAAGCTCATCAGCACTGTAGCCTCAGGGGTCCACATGGAACATGTTTATAGAGAGGTTTGTATGTTTATTAGCATTATACAAAGCCCATTACACAAAAGCCTCAGAAATGCACCCGCCTTGGCAACTTTCCAAACATGAACACTTGGTGTCACAAGCCCTAAGTCATTGCTAGTGAAAGTCACTCAGGGCCCTGAGAAGGCTCTCCTTTCCCTCAGCCCAGGTGACTTGAGTCAAGGGATTTGGAAAGGGACATCCCTCCGAAAAATCAGTCATTCATTTTGGATTGAGCCTGAAGGAAAGAAATTTCCTTCAAAGTAAAAACTTATGAGACACCTACTATGTGTCTGGCATGCAGAGTGACATGAATACGCTGGCATGTGGATGTCCTCTATATACCCCAAACAATTTACGAGGTACATGGAGTTTCTGACCTGACAAAGTCGTGCTCATGCTTGGTCGCTCAGTCAAGTCCGTCATTTTGCAGCCCCATGTAGCCCACCAGACTCCTCTGGCCATGGGATTTCCTAGGCAAGAATACTGGAGTGAGCTGCTATTTCCTTCTCCAGGGGATCTTCCCAACCCAGGGATCGAACTCCATCTCCTACATTGGCAGGCAGAGTCTTTACCACTGAGCCACCTGGGAAGCCCTTACAAAGTCACTGATGTATAAAAAGATGAATGTGGAGTAGGAAATGGTTGGGAAGATGCCCTGGAAAAGGGAATGGTTACCCACTCCAGTATTCTTGCCTGGAGACTTCCACAGACAGAGGACCCTGATGGGTTACAGTCCATGGGTCACAAAGAGTCAGAATGACTAGATTAGAACCATTCTAGGTTTTGGAGTGTGTTCTGCAAGAGACCTCACTTCATCTAGGTGAGAAAAAGCATCCACTGCTACTCACTGTGTTGTCAAACCCTGTGCACTCCTGGGGACTAAGATGCTTGCCTTTCAGACAGTCCATTCACAGAATGTTGCAAGTGAGAAACAAAAGCAGCTTGCTGGGAAATGAGTTCAGTCCCAACAGTGTGCAGCTCTGAGCCTGGAGCGAAGACAAACAAAGCCACTGCAAAGAATAAAAGCAAGCTCAGTGTTTCTCTCATCATGGTTTATCTTGCCCCAGCCTCTTAAAAGCTCTTCTATTGTGTCCAGGCCCTGAAAGCATCTAGTGATCAGACTGAGACTATCTAATTGGGTGCTTTCAGTTCATCTTATTTTTCATTAAAAAAATAAGCTCATCAGCACTGTAGCCTCAGGGGTCCACATGGAACATGTTTATAGAGAGGTTTGTATGTTTATTAGCATTATACAAAGCCCATTACACAAAAGCCTCAGAAATGCACCCGCCTTGGCAACTTTCCAAACATGAACACTTGGTGTCACAAGCCCTAAGTCATTGCTAGTGAAAGTCACTCAGGGCCCTGAGAAGGCTCTCCTTTCCCTCAGCCCAGGTGACTTGAGTCAAGGGATTTGGAAAGGGACATCCCTCCGAAAAATCAGTCATTCATTTTGGATTGAGCCTGAAGGAAAGAAATTTCCTTCAAAGTAAAAACTTATGAGACACCTACTATGTGTCTGGCATGCAGAGTGACATGAATACGCTGGCATGTGGATGTCCTCTATATACCCCAAACAATTTACGAGGTACATGGAGTTTCTGACCTGACAAAGTCGTGCTCATGCTTGGTCGCTCAGTCAAGTCCGTCATTTTGCAGCCCCATGTAGCCCACCAGACTCCTCTGGCCATGGGATTTCCTAGGCAAGAATACTGGAGTGAGCTGCTATTTCCTTCTCCAGGGGATCTTCCCAACCCAGGGATCGAACTCCATCTCCTACATTGGCAGGCAGAGTCTTTACCACTGAGCCACCTGGGAAGCCCTTACAAAGTCACTGATGTATAAAAAGATGAATGTGGAGTAGGAAATGGTTGGGAAGATGCCCTGGAAAAGGGAATGGTTACCCACTCCAGTATTCTTGCCTGGAGACTTCCACAGACAGAGGACCCTGATGGGTTACAGTCCATGGGTCACAAAGAGTCAGAATGACTAAATGACTAACACACACACGTGTGCGTGCACACACGCGTACATCAGCCTACCAAATATGTCAAGAACTAAGAAGAAATAATGTTCCACAAGGATAAGCACAGCAGGAAGAAAACCAAAGTAATTTCAATTGCTGCCAGGGAGGTTGGCAGGGGGAGTCAGCTCAGTAATTGATACCAGCTCTGACTCTTATGAGACAGTGCACAAGAGAAAGTGACTTCAGGTTAAACCTGACCAGATCGATTAATAGAAACCATCAAGTACTTGCCTACTAATAGCTGCTGCCTGAAAGGCACTGGAATGCTTATAAAGAAGTCTCAGTTCCACCCAGCCCAGGCACTTTCCAACAACAGAAAGGAAAGAACAGATTTTGTGATGTAATTCCCACTTTTAATTACTGCACTTAAGGGTGGCTGATATATCTATGCCTCTTAGTCTTGCCCTCCTCCTCTTCCCACTAAGGCAGATAAAAAATGCAGAAACAAGGGTAGGATGAAATGCATATAAGCAAAGATTGTACAACAGGGTCATGGAGTGCTGCTTCTTAAGGCCAGCTGAACCCATTTCACTAAGACAGGAAAGAAACATTTTCACAGGTATGTTGTGTGTTAGTCGATTGATCATGTCCAACTCTTTGCAACCCTCTGGACTGTAGCCCACCAGGCTCTTCTGCCCACGGAATTCTCTAGGTAAGGATACTAGAGTGGGTAGACATTCCCTTCTTCATGGAATCTTCCTGACCCAGGGACTGAATCCACCTCTCTTCTGCGCTGCAGGCAGACTCTTTACTATTTGAGCCACCAGGAAATGAGACATAAATGGGAGCCCGATTAACAAGACATTCACCAAAAATACGGTAAAGTAGAAAGCCATTCCTCAAATATTTCCTGCTAAATTGAGGTTCAATTTTTTGCACTGCTTCTGCATAAATAAAATGAAACATTTTTGAGTTGATCATTACCATCAGTCATCTGACTGTAAAATAATCTATACAGAGTCAAAATAACTCTTCTTTCATATTCTACATGCTAGCTGTATACTAGGAAAAGTGTTAGCCATTCAGTCATGTCCAACTCTTTGCAACTCCATGGACCACAGCCAGGCTCCTCTGTCCATGGGATTCTCTAGGCAAGAATACTGGAGTGGGTACCCATTCCCTTCTCCAGGGGATCTCCCCAGTCCTGGGACTGAATCCAGGTCTCCCACATGGTAGGCAGATTCTTTACCATCGTGAGCCACCAGGGAAATCTGTTGGTCAGGAGACCATCCGCAAACATCTAACATGAATCTCCTTCTGAGGCATACAATCCTCGAGCCAGTTAGTGAAGAGCAAACCAGTAAGGTGTGACAAGCATAGGTGTTATTCTAAAGAGTCTAAATCCACTGAAGTTGTTTCAAATGTGGGCTTGCCTTGGGAAAGACCTAGGACATTTTATTTTTGAAAACAAAATCGGCAATGTGCACCCCAAAGTCCAAATATAGCCCCTTGCACCCATTTTTAAAAATAAAATTTTATTGGAACAACAAATGATACTCCCCTGTTTATGTAATATTATTATCTGTCTGCTTTCAAGCTACAAGACAGAACAGTTGAGTGGTGCTGAGAGAGACTGCAATGCTCAATGTATTTACTTCATTGTCTGCTCCTAATCTAAACTATGCCTGTCTCCTTCAAATTCTACAACAGATGCCCAGTCAAATTAATGAAGCTTATTACTATACTCTTATGGGCAAACTGGTATGTTCACCTCTCCCTGAGTCATCTCAAGTAGAATATTCCCTGGTAGCAACTTCTAAGAGTAGAAATGGCTGGCTACTTGCACAACCCAGAGTTTCAAGGTCATGGATGCAAATATGGACCCACGACCCCTCTCCCATGGCTGTCTTCTCAGTGTTTTGGGCCATATATGACATATGAGGCCTCACATTGACACTCAAGGTTTTTTTCCTGCAATTGAGGTTCAATTTTTTGCACTGCTTCTGCATAAATAAAATGAAACATTTTTGAGTTGATCATTACCATCAGTCATCTGACTGTAAAATAATCTATACAGAGTCAAAATAACTCTTCTTTCATATTCTACATGCTAGCTGTATACTAGGAAAAGTGTTAGCCATTCAGTCATGTCCAACTCTTTGCAACTCCATGGACCACAGCCAGGCTCCTCTGTCCATGGGATTCTCTAGGCAAGAATACTGGAGTGGGTACCCATTCCCTTCTCCAGGGGATCTCCCCAGTCCTGGGACTGAATCCAGGTCTCCCACATGGTAGGCAGATTCTTTACCATCGTGAGCCACCAGGGAAATCTGTTGGTCAGGAGACCATCCGCAAACATCTAACATGAATCTCCTTCTGAGGCATACAATCCTCGAGCCAGTTAGTGAAGAGCAAACCAGTAAGGTGTGACAAGCATAGGTGTTATTCTAAAGAGTCTAAATCCACTGAAGTTGTTTCAAATGTGGGCTTGCCTTGGGAAAGACCTAGGACATTTTATTTTTGAAAACAAAATCGGCAATGTGCACCCCAAAGTCCAAATATAGCCCCTTGCACCCATTTTTAAAAATAAAATTTTATTGGAACAACAAATGATACTCCCCTGTTTATGTAATATTATTATCTGTCTGCTTTCAAGCTACAAGACAGAACAGTTGAGTGGTGCTGAGAGAGACTGCAATGCTCAATGTATTTACTTCATTGTCTGCTCCTAATCTAAACTATGCCTGTCTCCTTCAAATTCTACAACAGATGCCCAGTCAAATTAATGAAGCTTATTACTATACTCTTATGGGCAAACTGGTATGTTCACCTCTCCCTGAGTCATCTCAAGTAGAATATTCCCTGGTAGCAACTTCTAAGAGTAGAAATGGCTGGCTACTTGCACAACCCAGAGTTTCAAGGTCATGGATGCAAATATGGACCCACGACCCCTCTCCCATGGCTGTCTTCTCAGTGTTTTGGGCCATATATGACATATGAGGCCCAATTCACATTATGACACAGTTGAAATTCCACCTGGACAAGACAGACTCATAAGGTACTCATACCTACAAGATTTAAATTTTGGAATTAGCCTGGATAACAATCTGTTCGGACTTCCAAGTATCTTAGGCTTAAAAAGAAAAAGAAAATTAATTTTCTTGGCTTGGCAGGCATTCTTACATGAAGGCATTCCTACTTAAATTCTTTTTGATACTGCAGGTTATTAATAAACATATATAAAATACATAAACAACTATCTGTATGTAACAAGAGAATACTCAAACATGTTTAGTCTATCAGTAAATTTTCCAGAGTTGAGAGGGAAAGATGACAAAAATACTCAGTTGCTTTGTGATCACAGAGTGACTGCTGAGAATCTTCTGTTCTAACACACTGTACATATCAGTATTTACAACCCCAGAATAATTACTTCTTCAAAAATAAACTTCAAAATTTTCAAAAATAAACTAGCTGATTAGGGCTTCCCTGGTGGTTCAGGGGTAAAGAATCCACCTGCAATGCAGAAGATGTGGGTTCAATCCCAGAGTTGGGTAGATCCCCTGGAGAAGGAAATGGCAACCCACTCCAGTATTCTTGCCTGAGAGATCCCGTGGGCAAGATAAGTCTGGAGGGCTACGATCCATGGGTACACAAAGAGTTGGACATGACTTAGCAACTGAGCACACAAACATAGCTGGTTAACAATGATGTACTAGTTTCAGGTGAACAGCAATGGGGAGACTCACCCATACACACAAATGATGTATCCATCCTCCCCCAGACTCCCCTCTCATTCAGACTGACACATAACATTGATCAGAGTTCCATGTGCCATTTATAATGTCCTTGTTGGTTATCCATTTCAAATACAGAAGTGTGTACATGTCCATTCCAGATTCCTAAACTATACCTTCTCCTCCATTCTTACTCCCCACCCTCAGCAACCATAAGTTCATTCTCTAAGCCTTTGAGTCTGTTTCAGTTCTGTAAGTTCATTTATATCATTTCTTTTTAGATTCCACATATAAGGGATGTCATAGATATTTCACCTTCTCTCTTTGACTTACTTCACTCAGTATGACAAACTTTAGGTTCACCTCTGTTGCTAAAAATGGCATCATGTCTGGAATGATACCTTCATTACTAGGAAATTGCTTACAATTTAGCAGGATATGACCAATGCTTTGCCCAACATTTGACTTCCCTATAACATTCTGATTGTACATTCATAAGAAGATAAGGGCTCTTAACTCTTTCAGAAAAAAAAAAAACAGATGTTTAAAACTTTGCATGTTTTCTGCCAGTAAGTATTCTATAAGGGTTCATGACATTTCCATGAAGCTGTCTATAATACATCACCTCTCAACCTCTTTGACACTATCTACACCAAAACATCCCAAAGGCAGTCAGAGGTGAAGGCTCTGGAGCCTAATTAACCTGAATATGTCAAGTTTTCAAATACTCTCTACCCTGAAGATCCTAGAAAATTTTTTATGTTCATTAATTCAACAAATATTTATAAAGTTTAAGGCAATGTTAAGGATATAGATATAGATAAGAACAGGTCCTTGCCTCCAAGCACCTCAAAAATCTATTTGTTTCACAGAAGAGGGCTAGATTTAAGCTGCAAATGGATTGAAAAATTCCTAGCAAAAATTCAGAACTTTCTGTAGTAAATCAAATTGAGCCAATCAGAAAACCATTCCCAGGCAAAAAGGATTTTTATAGATGGAAAGAAATTTTATGCTGTCTTGGAAAGGCTTTAGTTTGTTTTTTAACCCATATTTCTGTGATACTCAAGTTTAAAACTTCTCTCGATAAATTTCTCATTGATTTCAAGAAGTTCAGCCTAAGGTAAGGATTTAACACTATTAAAAAAAAAAAAAAAGGACAGGAAGCTATTATAGCTTTGTTTTCTCTTTTCCCCATCATGCCTCTTTTACTTACATTTATTTTCATCCATCTTTTTTTTTTTTATTCTTTGGCATGTGTGGGCCTCCCATCGCAGTGGCCTCTCTCACTGCAGCACACCAGCTCTGGGCGCATGTGCTCTAAAGTGCTGGCTCGTAATTGGACACACCGGTCCAGCTGCTCCGCAGCACATGGGATCTTCCCAGGCCAGAGATCGAACTAGTGCCCCTTGCACTGCAAGGTGGACTATACCCACTGGACCACCAGGGAAGCCCCTATTATAGCTTTTGATAAACGTGAAAGATCAAAGCTTTTTATATTAATGTTGTATCCACTGTGCTATTTAAAAATAAATAGGGAAAAGTGAACATTCATAGCACCTAAATGCAACTGGATCCTGGAACAGAAAAAGGTCATTAGTGAAATAATTACAGATCTGAATGAAGTTTGTAGCCTAATAGCATTGTAATGATGTTCATTTCTTAGTTTTTATAAATGTGCCATAATTATGTATAAAATGTTAACATTAGGAAAAACTAAATGAGGATACAAGAACTCTGTTCTATTTTTGCAACTCCTCAGTAAATCTCAAGTTATTCTGAAACAGAACTACTAGAGAATAGTGCCAATCTGTTGTTCAAAGCTATTTAGCTTTTCTTGTATCTTAGAATGGGCTTCCCTGGTGGCTCAGACAGTAAAGAATCTGCCTGCAACACAGGAGACCCAGGTTTGATCCCTGGGTTGGGAAGATCCCCTGGAGAAGGAAATGGCAGCTCATCCCAGTATTCAAGCATTGGAGAATCCCATGGACAGAGGAGTCTGGTGGGCTACAGCTCCTGGGGTCAAAAGAGTTGGACATGACTTAACAACTAAAACACCACCACAGAAGTATAGGTTTCCAGCGTTTTTTCAAATGTAGAATGTATCACTCTGCATCTGTATCAGATTAAGAGACAAAAGCATATAATTATCTATGAGAGCAGTACCAGAGGGATCCTTTGGTTTATTCAAATGCTTCTCAATTTATCCGTCAATACATTCCTCATGGCTGGAGAGTTCATGTGTACTTCAGAGGGTATGGAGGTTTGCCAGAAATGACACACCTACAGGTAGGAACTATCTTCACCAACTCAGGTTTAACTTTAAAAATTCATGCAACACATCATATTTTACATTATTTATTTATTTAACTGTTCTCTCAAAGTTCTTATAAAACTGATGCTCCAAAATGAAAAGTTGATGCTCTTACATATTTTTTAAAAATAGGAGCTTTCCTGGTGGTCCAATGGGTAAAGAGTCCACCTTGCAGTGCACGGGGCACTGGTTCAATTCCTGGCCTAGGAAGATACCACATGTCACGAAGCAGCTGAACTGGTGTGTCCAATTATGAGTCAGTGCTCTGGAGCTCTGGAGTGCATGTGCCCAGAGCCGGTGCTCTGCCATGAGAGAGGTCACTGTGATGGGAGGCCCACACAGGTCAAAGAATAAAGATAGATGAATATAAATAAATAAAAAACCAATATAAAAGAGGCCAAAATTTTTTTAAAAAGATAATAACAATAGTCATAAAAAATAGCTGATTTTATCACTGCTTAGCCAAGGATATCATTTAATCTTCGACATATATAAAATTTGGTGAGAGCTGAAGAGTGGGAAGGGGTTTCCTAGGTGGTAATAGTGGTAAAGAATCCACCTGCCAATGCAGGAGATGGTGGTTCAATCCTGGGTGGGAAAGATCCTCTGGGGGAAGCAACCCACTCCAGTATTCTTGCCTGGAGAATCCCACGGACAGAGGAGCCTGGTGGGCTACAGTCTATAGGGTCATACGGAGTCGGACATAACCGAACAACCTGGCACATACATGCAAGTGAGAGTGGAAAGAGAGGCGTACTATATTCTGAGAAGCCTAGAGTTTCTGGCCTAATTGAGTTCATGTGATTTGCTCAAGCCCTTCATCATCTCACTGAAGACCACAAGCCATGGTCTGTGGGTGTGCACGTGGGTCTTGGCACATGGAATGGCATACTCACTTTTCTAGGCATAGAATTTTCCAGTAAGGGAAGCATTCATCCCAGAGAGTTCCTAAGGAACTTTTCCCTTTTATGTTCCCTGTCCTTTTTATCAACTTTTTTTCCTCAAAGTGAAAAAAGGAGGGCCTTTTTCAATACATCAGATTCAGTCAATTTAGCAATCCAGAGGATTGGCATGCATTTATAAAATACTTTTCTTTCATTTTGTTACACTGATAAGACCACTGTCATGGGGTCTGAAACAATGAATGAAAATAGGTGCCTTCCAGAGTCCCACTTCAGGCCAGGTCTGTAAAGTACAAGGGGAAGTGAATTCAATTGGATGACTTCAGGCAGTAATGATGAGAGTGCAGAACTTCCCTGGTGGTTAAGGATCTACCTGCCAATACAATGGACATGGGCTCAGTCTCTGGTTTGGGAAGATCCCACATGCCAAGGAACAAGTAAGCTGGAGTGCCACAATTACTGAAGCTGGACTGACTACAGCCTATGTTCCACAACTAGAGAAGTCACCACAATAAAAAGCCTGGGCGTCTTATCAAGAGAGGAGCCCCCACTCGTCACAACTAGAGCAAGCCCTCCTGCAGCAATGAAGAGCCAGCACAGCCAATAATAAAATTTTAAAACAATAAGATCAGAGTGCAACACTGATTTGAGAAAACCCATGCCCAAATTCCCTGTATGTAATCAGAGGCAAGACAGTTTTAATTATTTAGGTTTCCCAGGTAGTACTAGTGGTAAAGAATCCACCTGACAATGCGGAAGACTAAGAGATGTGATTTCGATCCCTGGGTCCAGAAATCTCTGGGAGGAGGAAATGGCAACCACCCCAGTATTCTTGCCTGGAGAATCTCATGGACAGAGGAGCCTGCTTTGAATTACCTAGATAAACACCCAATTTATGGATTGGATTGGCTTAATTGCTTGATCTGAGATTTTTTACTCAGAGACTATTTAGGTTCAAGGTTTGCTCATTTTTCTCTTTAATTTTGATGATCGAAATTAGTATGATAAGAACTATTCTACCTAGTACTCTGTCAATTAATTAGAATTGCAATAATACAATGTACCTGGATATAAACTGTAATTAACCTGATGAGCTAAGCATCTTAAATACTAAATGGCATATCCATCTTCTAAAAAGTGCAACCAGAAGTATAACACCCTATGTATCTGGTTAATTTTGTAACCACTGTGGTTACAAAACGTAAAAGTACGTTTTATTTTCTTTTCTCATTAAAAAAAGGGGAAAACATAAACCATACCAGTTCCAGTAAAAAGGAGGGCCTTTTCAATACATCAGATTCAGTCAATTTAGCAATCCAGAGGATTGGCATGCATTTATAAAATACTTTTCTTTCATTTTGTTACACTGATAAGACCACTGTCATGGGGTCTGAAACAATGAATGAAAATAGGTGCCTTCCAGAGTCCCACTTCAGGCCAGGTCTGTAAAGTACAAGGGGAAGTGAATTCAATTGGATGACTTCAGGCAGTAATGATGAGAGTGCAGAACTTCCCTGGTGGTTAAGGATCTACCTGCCAATACAATGGACATGGGCTCAGTCTCTGGTTTGGGAAGATCCCACATGCCAAGGAACAAGTAAGCTGGAGTGCCACAATTACTGAAGCTGGACTGACTACAGCCTATGTTCCACAACTAGAGAAGTCACCACAATAAAAAGCCTGGGCGTCTTATCAAGAGAGGAGCCCCCACTCGTCACAACTAGAGCAAGCCCTCCTGCAGCAATGAAGAGCCAGCACAGCCAATAATAAAATTTTAAAACAATAAGATCAGAGTGCAACACTGATTTGAGAAAACCCATGCCCAAATTCCCTGTATGTAATCAGAGGCAAGACAGTTTTAATTATTTAGGTTTCCCAGGTAGTACTAGTGGTAAAGAATCCACCTGACAATGCGGAAGACTAAGAGATGTGATTTCGATCCCTGGGTCCAGAAATCTCTGGGAGGAGGAAATGGCAACCACCCCAGTATTCTTGCCTGGAGAATCTCATGGACAGAGGAGCCTGCTTTGAATTACCTAGATAAACACCCAATTTATGGATTGGATTGGCTTAATTGCTTGATCTGAGATTTTTTACTCAGAGACTATTTAGGTTCAAGGTTTGCTCATTTTTCTCTTTAATTTTGATGATCGAAATTAGTATGATAAGAACTATTCTACCTAGTACTCTGTCAATTAATTAGAATTGCAATAATACAATGTACCTGGATATAAACTGTAATTAACCTGATGAGCTAAGCATCTTAAATACTAAATGGCATATCCATCTTCTAAAAAGTGCAACCAGAAGTATAACACCCTATGTATCTGGTTAATTTTGTAACCACTGTGGTTACAAAACGTAAAGAGTACGTTTTATTTTTCTTTTCTCATTAGGGAAAACAAAACAAAAAGACAGCCTATGTAAAACATCAAATCAGACAACTCTACCAGTTCCAGTGTAATTCTTGAAGTGACACCAAATCTGATCCTCAGATCAAATTTACAAGAAACTTTACGCAGACACATCCAGGAGGGATATGTTTTTAAAAGTCATGAAAGAGATGTTGGTGATTTGACACTGCAACTGTTTAGAATTGTCATTTATTTTCTATTCTGTCACAAAGTAAGAGTGCTTCCTCTACTTTTCCACGGATGCCCTTCTGAATTTATTTTTAAACATCTTTTAGAAATTGGAAAATGTATTTGCCACGTTGACAATTTACTTACTTTCATGGGTCGTAAATTTAAACCAGAATTGTTTTTTCTATACAATATTATTCTAATCTTAGCCCATAGTTGAAAGGAAATTGCTAGATTTACCTATTCCTAATATTCATAGAATATTAATGCAATGAATTTCTCCTCTGTGTTTCTCAAGTTTGTAGGAAAAGCAATCTGAATTTTAATTGGATCACATCATGTAGCAGATATGAACAGTTTTTAACATTTCATGCTATTTAGTAGAGTTTATTCTTTTGCCTGCTATAATATCTAAAATTGCATTTGGAAGCATAAATTCAAGAAAAATCTCCCACCTAATTTTTAATAGTCACCCACAAGACAATAGTATATCTTCTGGAATCTGAAGACAGGGAAAAATATCATCCCACCATAAGAAAAATTGATTTTGTAAGATTTAATTTTAGCTAATTGCATAGTTTACTAGACTATTTAGGTTCAAGGTTTGCTCATTTTTCTTTAATTTTGATGATCGAAATTAGTATGATAAGAACTATTCTACCTAGTACTCTGTCAATTAATTAGAATTGCAATAATACAATGTACCTGGATATAAACTGTAATTAACCTGATGAGCTAAGCATCTTAAATACTAAATGGCATATCCATCTTCTAAAAAGTGCAACCAGAAGTATAACACCCTATGTATCTGGTTAATTTTGTAACCACTGTGGTTACAAAACGTAAAGAGTACGTTTTATTTTTCTTTTCTCATTAGGGAAAACAAAACAAAAAGACAGCCTATGTAAAACATCAAATCAGACAACTCTACCAGTTCCAGTGTAATTCTTGAAGTGACACCAAATCTGATCCTCAGATCAAATTTACAAGAAACTTTACGCAGACACATCCAGGAGGGATATGTTTTTAAAAGTCATGAAAGAGATGTTGGTGATTTGACACTGCAACTGTTTAGAATTGTCATTTATTTTCTATTCTGTCACAAAGTAAGAGTGCTTCCTCTACTTTTCCACGGATGCCCTTCTGAATTTATTTTTAAACATCTTTTAGAAATTGGAAAATGTATTTGCCACGTTGACAATTTACTTACTTTCATGGGTCGTAAATTTAAACCAGAATTGTTTTTTCTATACAATATTATTCTAATCTTAGCCCATAGTTGAAAGGAAATTGCTAGATTTACCTATTCCTAATATTCATAGAATATTAATGCAATGAATTTCTCCTCTGTGTTTCTCAAGTTTGTAGGAAAAGCAATCTGAATTTTAATTGGATCACATCATGTAGCAGATATGAACAGTTTTTAACATTTCATGCTATTTAGTAGAGTTTATTCTTTTGCCTGCTATAATATCTAAAATTGCATTTGGAAGCATAAATTCAAGAAAAATCTCCCACCTAATTTTTAATAGTCACCCACAAAAGACAATAGTATATCTTCTGGAATCTGAAGACAGGGAAAAAATATCATCCCAAATTGAAACTAAACCATAAGATATAAAACTTGATTTTGTAGTCCAGATATTTCTTCTTTCCTTTACCACTCACATATACAAAAGTGTATTAGCTGAGGAGCTCCAAAAAACAAGGAATCATTATATATATACCACACACACACACATGTCTAGGAGATCCAATGAACCTAGGAGCACTGAAGGCAGAAGAAGGATATGTCCCAACTGAGAGACAGATAAGCACCAGAGAGAATGGGATTTTCCCCTATTCTGCTTTTTGTTCTTTTCCAGCCTTCAACAGATCAGATGAGGCCCACCAACACTGGAGAGCGCAATCTACTTTGTTCCATGTTTATGCCAATATCTGCACCTTATGGCCCAATCAAGTTGACATTTAAAATTAACCATTCTACTAATCAAATCATGGTAACATGTTAGTTGTCTGAGAGCTTGCAAGCTACCTTGATAGTTATCTCAAAAGAGCTCTAATGACGGACAACTTATGCAAAACCCCGTAGCATCTGTCATTTCCATTGTGTAGCAGGCTCACCTCCTCCTCCTGTCCTATGATTCCTTAGAAAATACTTCCTGCATTCTATCTGCTTCTGATGGGATATCAGTTCTGCTTTAGTAATGGTCCATTTCAGCATTTGCAAGCAGGACCAAGGAAAGTCTTGCCTGGGATTGATAGACAGCTGTAGAGAAGAAAGCTGCTTTCTTCCTACTGGTTGCCAAACCAGGATAGTGTGAAGCTGTGGATGCAAGTGTCTGTCTTCTCTGGTCACATGGAAGAAACAGTAACAAAATAAACAGACCACCATGCAGAGATAAGCAGCGACAAACAGAAACAACGGAAGACAGAACATTCTGCTATCCTAATATCCATAGAATATTAATGCAATGAATTTCTCCTCTGTGTTTCTCAAGTTTGTAGGAAAAGCAATCTGAATTTTAATTGGATCACATCATGTAGCAGATATGAACAGTTTTTAACATTTCATGCTATTTAGTAGAGTTTATTCTTTTGCCTGCTATAATATCTAAAATTGCATTTGGAAGCATAAATTCAAGAAAAATCTCCCACCTAATTTTTAATAGTCACCCACAAAAGACAATAGTATATCTTCTGGAATCTGAAGACAGGGAAAAAATATCATCCCAAATTGAAACTAAACCATAAGATATAAAACTTGATTTTGTAGTCCAGATATTTCTTCTTTCCTTTACCACTCACATATACAAAAGTGTATTAGCTGAGGAGCTCCAAAAAACAAGGAATCATTATATATATACCACACACACACACATGTCTAGGAGATCCAATGAACCTAGGAGCACTGAAGGCAGAAGAAGGATATGTCCCAACTGAGAGACAGACAAGCACCAGAGAGAATGGGATTTTCCCCTATTCTGCTTTTTGTTCTTTTCCAGCCTTCAACAGATCAGATGAGGCCCACCAACACTGGAGAGCGCAATCTACTTTGTTCCATGTTTATGCCAATATCTGCACCTTATGGCCCAATCAAGTTGACATTTAAAATTAACCATTCTACTAATCAAATCATGGTAACATGTTAGTTGTCTGAGAGCTTGCAAGCTACCTTGATAGTTATCTCAAAAGAGCTCTAATGACGGACAACTTATGCAAAACCCCGTAGCATCTGTCATTTCCATTGTGTAGCAGGCTCACCTCCTCCTCCTGTCCTATGATTCCTTAGAAAATACTTCCTGCATTCTATCTGCTTCTGATGGGATATCAGTTCTGCTTTAGTAATGGTCCATTTCAGCATTTGCAAGCAGGACCAAGGAAAGTCTTGCCTGGGATTGATAGACAGCTGTAGAGAAGAAAGCTGCTTTCTTCCTACTGGTTGCCAAACCAGGATAGTGTGAAGCTGTGGATGCAAGTGTCTGTCTTCTCTGGTCACATGGAAGAAACAGTAACAAAAAGTAAACAGACCACCATGCAGAGATAAGCAGCGACAAACAGAAACAAACGGAAGACAGAACATTCTGTCTTATTCCCCTCTTGTTCAAACAGAAGATATGAAGCTCTAGATATAGTTGGGTCTGAAGGCATCTTTCTTGGACTTTCTTGTTAAGTGAGCTAATAATTTTTTGTTTAAGTTCATTTGAATTGTGATCAAGAGAACCCTGATGAATACAAACTACGCTTCTATAAAAATTCTTTATATTGATGATGATATCTAAATCCTAAGTGTGTCTATCATATGGGTAGATTGTCCTTGTTGACCCAGCACGCAGCTTTGGGTAGTGATACCTGAGAGCCACAGGACAGGAGTACAATACTTGATCTTTCAGCTAAACTTGTCTTGGAGAACAGTGGCATGGCAGTGTTACAGCCCAGTGACCCCCTCCCAATAATAAGCGAATAAGACTGTAAGAAGGTTGGGAAACACTTAAAAGCTATAAGTCGATGGATATACCAATCATACTACAGGATGAATGATACTGAATCATTCTGTACCAAGCAGCAGTCCTAGGACACAAATACTTACTAGATTTCCAGTAAGACTCTTCCCTACAAGAGATCTAAAAGAGCTTCACAGAGACACTGCAAAGTGCGATGAGAGATAAAATGCGAAGTGTGATTAGGGGCAAACAAACCTGAGGGCACTGTTGAGACCCTTTATGAATTGAGACCTCTACCAACCTCTGAGAAATCAGCCAACATCTGATTCCATAGCTTTACACTATTCAAGGGCAGAGCCAGCATGTTTAGTAAGCAAAGCTGTTATGGTAGTTCTTTTCCTAAATTAAAATTACTTTGCTAATAAAAGGGAGGTTCCAAAAGGCAGAGAATGGCATCTGGGTCACCTTAGAAAATACTTCCTGCATTCTATCTGCTTCTGATGGGATATCAGTTCTGCTTTAGTAATGGTCCATTCCAGCATTTGCAAGCAGGACCAAGGAAAGTCTTGCCTGGGATTGATAGACAGCTGTAGAGAAGAAAGCTGCTTTCTTCCTACTGGTTGCCAAACCAGGATAGTGTGAAGCTGTGGATGCAAGTGTCTGTCTTCTCTGGTCACATGGAAGAAACAGTAACAAAAAGTAAACAGACCACCATGCAGAGATAAGCAGCGACAAACAGAAACAAACGGAAGACAGAACATTCTGTCTTATTCCCCTCTTGTTCAAACAGAAGATATGAAGCTCTAGATATAGTTGGGTCTGAAGGCATCTTTCTTGGACTTTCTTGTTAAGTGAGCTAATAATTTTTTGTTTAAGTTCATTTGAATTGTGATCAAGAGAACCCTGATGAATACAAACTACGCTTCTATAAAAATTCTTTATATTGATGATGATATCTAAATCCTAAGTGTGTCTATCATATGGGTAGATTGTCCTTGTTGACCCAGCACGCAGCTTTGGGTAGTGATACCTGAGAGCCACAGGACAGGAGTACAATACTTGATCTTTCAGCTAAACTTGTCTTGGAGAACAGTGGCATGGCAGTGTTACAGCCCAGTGACCCCCTCCCAATAATAAGCGAATAAGACTGTAAGAAGGTTGGGAAACACTTAAAAGCTATAAGTCGATGGATATACCAATCATACTACAGGATGAATGATACTGAATCATTCTGTACCAAGCAGCAGTCCTAGGACACAAATACTTACTAGATTTCCAGTAAGACTCTTCCCTACAAGAGATCTAAAAGAGCTTCACAGAGACACTGCAAAGTGCGATGAGAGATAAAATGCGAAGTGTGATTAGGGGCAAACAAACCTGAGGGCACTGTTGAGACCCTTTATGAATTGAGACCTCTACCAACCTCTGAGAAATCAGCCAACATCTGATTCCATAGCTTTACACTATTCAAGGGCAGAGCCAGCATGTTTAGTAAGCAAAGCTGTTATGGTAGTTCTTTTCCTAAATTAAAATTACTTTGCTAATAAAAGGGAGGTTCCAAAAGGCAGAGAATGGCATCTGGGTCATAAGAATGGGTGGGTCGCCACCTCCTGCCTTCTGTCCCCTATCCCACATAGCCTGCATTACAGCATGGCCTTCCATTAGAGCATACATTTCTCAGTGTCCTAATTACAACATCAACCACACAGCAGAGTGTCCTGCAAATGGTGGACCAGTTAGATTGTGTTGTTTGAAGTTGGACATAAGTAGAAAAGACATAGAAATGGCTGCATGATCTGGGCATGGGGGGAGGGGGGGTGATTCTCTTCTGTTATAGTGTAAAAACTGAAAAATATTCTCAAGATAGATATTCAAAATAAAGAAAAATGAGAAACCTCACTTTGTGGAAGGACCAACATCAGATTACAGATCTTATCCTGTGTCATTCTTTTCAAGTTTATTCTGTATCTTTTCCAAGAAGGTCCCTGTGTATAGTAAGACTAAGGAAGTCAAAGCTTTTCCATCTTCTAGAGAATCCTAGTCAGGATAATATACTGACGTAAAAAAGAGACATCAGGAAAAGTCAGAGTGGGCCAATATTTTTTCTCCATGACTCATGCATTCTCTCAGATCCTCTGGATCCACAGAATAACCAAAATACGATGTCTTCCAGTCAAGTTGTTTGAACAATACTAGCACAATGAGCAATATTCAACCCACGCTCGATCCATTCATTACAGCTGAACCCTTGATGACAATAGCTTCATGTATCCCAACAGCTCTTCCCCAGCACAGAGCTCTGGGAAACACTTAAAAGCTATAAGTCGATGGATATACCAATCATACTACAGGATGAATGATACTGAATCATTCTGTACCAAGCAGCAGTCCTAGGACACAAATACTTACTAGATTTCCAGTAAGACTCTTCCTACAAGAGATCTAAAGAGCTTCACAGAGACACTGCAAAGTGCGATGAGAGATAAAATGCAAGTGTGATTAGGGGCAAACAAACCTGAGGGCACTGTTGAGACCCTTTATGAATTGAGACCTCTACCAACCTCTGAGAAATCAGCCAACATCTGATTCCATAGCTTTACACTATTCAAGGGCAGAGCCAGCATGTTTAGTAAGCAAAGCTGTTATGGTAGTTCTTTTCCTAAATTAAAATTACTTTGCTAATAAAAGGGAGGTTCCAAAAGGCAGAGAATGGCATCTGGGTCATAAGAATGGGTGGGTCGCCACCTCCTGCCTTCTGTCCCCTATCCCACATAGCCTGCATTACAGCATGGCCTTCCATTAGAGCATACATTTCTCAGTGTCCTAATTACAACATCAACCACACAGCAGAGTGTCCTGCAAATGGTGGACCAGTTAGATTGTGTTGTTTGAAGTTGGACATAAGTAGAAAAGACATAGAAATGGCTGCATGATCTGGGCATGGGGGGAGGGGGGGTGATTCTCTTCTGTTATAGTGTAAAAACTGAAAAATATTCTCAAGATAGATATTCAAAATAAAGAAAATGAGAAACCTCACTTTGTGGAAGGACCAACATCAGATTACAGATCTTATCCTGTGTCATTCTTTTCAAGTTTATTCTGTATCTTTTCCAAGAAGGTCCCTGTGTATAGTAAGACTAAGGAAGTCAAAGCTTTTCCATCTTCTAGAGAATCCTAGTCAGGATAATATACTGACGTAAAAAAGAGACATCAGGAAAAGTCAGAGTGGGCCAATATTTTTTCTCCATGACTCATGCATTCTCTCAGATCCTCTGGATCCACAGAATAACCAAAATACGATGTCTTCCAGTCAAGTTGTTTGAACAATACTAGCACAATGAGCAATATTCAACCCACGCTCGATCCATTCATTACAGCTGAACCCTTGATGACAATAGCTTCATGTATCCCAACAGCTCTTCCCCAGCACAGAGCTCTGGCATTCACTCCCTCCAGTGAGGGTCTCACCACACGCCAGACTGTCTACCAGACTAGGACTCTGAAGGAATGCTTCCTTATGGCTTCACTGCAAGTGATTTTAGAAAGAGGCTCCTTCTGAAAACAGGAAGATTTATCTCTAATAAAAGAGTTCACCTCCCTTTCTGTAAACCTTGGAATGTTCATGTGGAAATAATCCATGCACATTTAATGTTCTCAGCATTTATTCATGTTTGTGGATTTCCTTCCAACTCCCACACACATTTCCCACATCCTGCTTCTCTTAAAAAGTGGAATATTCTAGGTCTGCTCAGCATGGAGCAAAATGGAATAATTGTTTCACAGTTCCCATAAACTCTGCTTTCAAGTAGGTTCTCCAGGCTGTACCCTTCAAGCAAGTAGCGCCTTGCAGTGTCCTGTGGTCCAACTAGACTCAGATGCTTCCTCCCCTCCTCCCATATGGCCTGGTGCCTAGACCCTGACCCCTGCCATTTCTGGCTCCTCTGTCTCTTTCCTTTCTTTTTTTGTTTTTTGGTAGGTTTTTTTTTTTTTTTGACAGGTAAGAAGTGGATTTATTCAGATTCAGAGAGAAGTGCACTCCATAGACAGTGTGTGGACCATCATAGAGGGCAAGTGTGGCCTCTTTTCTCATATTAATACTTCCCCATTGTTTCTTACATTGTATGTATTTTAAAATATTCTGATTTATTGCATTTTAGGCTGTGCTGGGTCATTGTTGCTGCATGGGTTCTTCTCTAGTTGCAATGAGTGGGGGTTACTTTCTAGCTGTGGTGCCCAGGCTTCTCATTGCCATAGCTTCTCTTGTGGAGCTCTAGGGTGTGCCAGCTTCAGTAATTGTGGATTCCAGGCCCTAGAAGGTGGGGCTCAGCAGTTGTGGTACATGGGCTTAGTTACTCCTCTGCATGTGGGATCTTCCTAGACCGGCGATCAAACTCATGCCTCCTGCATTGGCAAGGAGATTCTTTACCATTGAGCCACCAGGGAAGCCTCTATCTTGATCATTTGCTCCAGAGTTAAACAATGAATGTGTTCTCTCTTTTACCACAGAAGATAAATTACTTTTGCTTTGACATCAAATGCTTTAAAGAGCTACTTCAGAAGCCCAAAGAGATAAAAGGGCCAAGAAAGGGTTTCCCAGATGGTGTGGTGGTAAAGAACATGCCTGCCAAGCAGGATACATAAGAGGGGTGGGTTTGATACCTGGGTTGGGAAGATTCCCTGGAGGAGGGCATGGCCACCTACTCCAGTATTCTTGCCTGGAGAATCTCATGGACAGAGGAGCCTGGTGGGCTACAGTCCATGGGGTCACAAAGAGTCAGACACAACTGAAGCAACTTAGCATCTAAGCCAAAAAAAACCCACCCAAACCATTCCCTACCCCGCCCCCCATCCTCCAAAACACCAGAAACTTAAAAAGTGGAATATTCTAGGTCTGCTCAGCATGGAGCAAAATGGAATAATTGTTTCACAGTTCCCATAAACTCTGCTTTCAAGTAGGTTCTCCAGGCTGTACCCTTCAAGCAAGTAGCGCCTTGCAGTGTCCTGTGGTCCAACTAGACTCAGATGCTTCCTCCCCTCCTCCCATATGGCCTGGTGCCTAGACCCTGACCCCTGCCATTTCTGGCTCCTCTGTCTCTTTCCTTTCTTTTTTTGTTTTTTGGTAGGTTTTTTTTTTTTTTTGACAGGTAAGAAGTGGATTTATTCAGATTCAGAGAGAAGTGCACTCCATAGACAGTGTGTGGACCATCATAGAGGGCAAGTGTGGCCTCTTTTCTCATATTAATACTTCCCCATTGTTTCTTACATTGTATGTATTTTAAAATATTCTGATTTATTGCATTTTAGGCTGTGCTGGGTCATTGTTGCTGCATGGGTTCTTCTCTAGTTGCAATGAGTGGGGGTTACTTTCTAGCTGTGGTGCCCAGGCTTCTCATTGCCATAGCTTCTCTTGTGGAGCTCTAGGGTGTGCCAGCTTCAGTAATTGTGGATTCCAGGCCCTAGAAGGTGGGGCTCAGCAGTTGTGGTACATGGGCTTAGTTACTCCTCTGCATGTGGGATCTTCCTAGACCGGCGATCAAACTCATGCCTCCTGCATTGGCAAGGAGATTCTTTACCATTGAGCCACCAGGGAAGCCTCTATCTTGATCATTTGCTCCAGAGTTAAACAATGAATGTGTTCTCTCTTTTACCACAGAAGATAAATTACTTTTGCTTTGACATCAAATGCTTTAAAGAGCTACTTCAGAAGCCCAAAGAGATAAAAGGGCCAAGAAAGGGTTTCCCAGATGGTGTGGTGGTAAAGAACATGCCTGCCAAGCAGGATACATAAGAGGGGTGGGTTTGATACCTGGGTTGGGAAGATTCCCTGGAGGAGGGCATGGCCACCTACTCCAGTATTCTTGCCTGGAGAATCTCATGGACAGAGGAGCCTGGTGGGCTACAGTCCATGGGGTCACAAAGAGTCAGACACAACTGAAGCAACTTAGCATCTAAGCCAAAAAAAACCCACCCAAACCATTCCCTACCCCGCCCCCCATCCTCCAAAACACCAGAAACAGTTACAAAGAGCAATGCAAGGGTCAAAGGTGTGTCTCTCTCCTACAGAAATGTATCTTTCTCTTTATTTCCCCCGTATATTTGAACATACTTTTCCTCCTCAAGACATAAAACAATTTTCCATACTTGGAATTTACTTCTGAAGAATATTAAAAACAACATTACCAAACATTGTAAGTCTTGCTTTATAGTTTATAAATGCTATTGAATTTAGTAGACTCACGTGATTCATAAGGACTTAAGTATACCCCAGATAAATACTCATTTATTCAACAAAAGATGTCCTGATACCAGAGGAAGGGACAGTGACAAAAAGGCCAACAATTTTGAATGTTCTGTGGAAAATGGATGCTACGGTGCAAGAAGAGATAAAAAAATAGAAAAACAGAAAGCTGGAATGGTGTAAGTGTGGAGTGGCATGGTCTAGACAGTAATGATGGTGGACAAAGAGAGGAAAGGGATTTGAGAGATATTTAGGGTGCATAATCAACACTATGGTGATAGACAGGATTTGGGGTTTGAGTGAGATACAATTTCTGAAGTGTAAGGTATCAAGGAACTTTGGGGTTTCTGGATGTGTTACCTGGATGGTTAAAGTGCTGTTGCTGAAATTAAGAAAGAGTGGAAGTTATGACTAATTTGGGATTATACACATCTGTAAACAACAAAACTCTGTAAAGGCAAAAAAATTTTGCAAAATAGAAAACAGGGAAAAATAAATAAATAAAGGCCATTGTTCCAGTTTAAAAAAAAAAAGAAAGAAAGAGGGGAAGAGAACATTTAGGGGAAGTAGGTTAGGAGTTTGGTTTTAGACTGGTTGAGTTTGAGATATGCCTGAATTCATCCCAAAGGAGATAGCAGATTGACAGTTGAATGTATACATCTGGAAGTTGGGGGAGTGGTCTCTGCTGGAAATACAAACATGGAAGTTGTCAGTGTGTCGCTGTGAACACCATGAAAGTAGATGTGGCCATCTCACGTGAAGTTGTAGAATGATAAGAGTCCCTAGGAAAGTGCTTCCAGAAGGAGAAACTAACAAAAGGGACGAAGAAGCGAGGGCCATACAGCAAGAGGGTGTCAGGGGAGATTGCAATAAAACAGACAATAAAACAGTTGCTGTAACTAGAAAAGCAATGAAAATATGGCTAATGATGTTATGAAGTCACATAAGAGCTTTCTGTACTTATGGACATGGACTTAAAAAGCTGTTTCTATGCGTAGGTGATTTACGTTTCTGAAAATTGGAAGGGAGGGATGAAGAGTGGAGTTGTGGCAGGTGGCAGGTAACACCCCAGTGATTTACAGGCCTCACTGTGCTTAACCCTCACAGTAATTCTTATGAATAAGGCTACTAACATCCAGGTAGGTGAGACAAGATGACTTGCCGATATTCAGAGTTCTAGAAGGTGGCAAGAGTTAGAACTCAAGACCCAGGGTTAAATAGAGCTGATTGAATTTTGTTGTCAATAATCTTTTTCTTAAAAATTAATGATGAAGTATTCCTTCTAAAAGTGACTGTAGAATAAATTTGCAAGTCACCTTTGAAATAATCAAAATAAACAAAACACGATCGTCTCATTTAAAGACTTACTGATCATGAACCTCTTTGTAAAGGGTCATTGTAAAAAAACTTCTACCGTGCCCTGTGGCCACCCTGCTTCCACTCTGCGGAGCCATCATTTTGAACGTGTCTAGCTCTGTGGTTGCTCTTGGTTATGTTGTTGTATTTGTTTTCATATTTTTAAATGATATGCAGGTGGATATAGCCCAATTACAAATGCTCATGCCCCACTCTCTTCCCAGCCAATACAATTATATCATGATTTCAGTAACAGAAAACCATGTTGGATATCAGTATAACTTAGTAAATACTATTCACTAGAGACATGTATCATGTTTATATTTTCAGTTAATAACTGCCTCCTTTTAACTTGTGTGCTTTTTAAGAGTTGAATGTATACATCTGGAAGTTGGGGGAGTGGTCTCTGCTGGAAATACAAACATGGAAGTTGTCAGTGTGTCGCTGTGAACACCATGAAAGTAGATGTGGCCATCTCACGTGAAGTTGTAGAATGATAAGAGTCCCTAGGAAAGTGCTTCCAGAAGGAGAAACTAACAAAAGGGACGAAGAAGCGAGGGCCATACAGCAAGAGGGTGTCAGGGGAGATTGCAATAAAACAGACAATAAAACAGTTGCTGTAACTAGAAAAGCAATGAAAATATGGCTAATGATGTTATGAAGTCACATAAGAGCTTTCTGTACTTATGGACATGGACTTAAAAAGCTGTTTCTATGCGTAGGTGATTTACGTTTCTGAAAATTGGAAGGGAGGGATGAAGAGTGGAGTTGTGGCAGGTGGCAGGTAACACCCCAGTGATTTACAGGCCTCACTGTGCTTAACCCTCACAGTAATTCTTATGAATAAGGCTACTAACATCCAGGTAGGTGAGACAAGATGACTTGCCGATATTCAGAGTTCTAGAAGGTGGCAAGAGTTAGAACTCAAGACCCAGGGTTAAATAGAGCTGATTGAATTTTGTTGTCAATAATCTTTTTCTTAAAAATTAATGATGAAGTATTCCTTCTAAAAGTGACTGTAGAATAAATTTGCAAGTCACCTTTGAAATAATCAAAATAAACAAAACACGATCGTCTCATTTAAAGACTTACTGATCATGAACCTCTTTGTAAAGGGTCATTGTAAAAACACTTCTACCGTGCCCTGTGGCCACCCTGCTTCCACTCTGCGGAGCCATCATTTTGAACGTGTCTAGCTCTGTGGTTGCTCTTGGTTATGTTGTTGTATTTGTTTTCATATTTTTAAATGATATGCAGGTGGATATAGCCCAATTACAAATGCTCATGCCCCACTCTCTTCCCAGCCAATACAATTATATCATGATTTCAGTAACAGAAAACCATGTTGGATATCAGTATAACTTAGTAAATACTATTCACTAGAGACATGTATCATGTTTATATTTTCAGTTAATAACTGCCTCCTTTTAACTTGTGTGCTTTTTAAGAAATCAATTCTTTTTTTTAAAGATTTTCTTGGATTTGTTACAGTATTGCTTCTGTTTTTAAGTTTTGCTGTTTCAGCCCTGACGCATGTGAGCTTTTAATTCCCTGCCCAGGGATTAAACTTGTACCCTCTGCACTGGAAGGTGAACTCTCAACCACTGGACCATCAGGGAAGTCCCTTAATAAACCTATTCTTAATTTCCCAACCTAACTAGCTCCTTAGTGTTACTGTAAGCCAGTGACTAGTTGTTTCAAAATGCTAAAGTTTTTCCGTTAAGTTCTCCTGTTTCCTAGCACTTTCATGCCTAGTTATGTTTTTAGTCTCCTCTGTTTACTTTCTGTCTCCCAGATTTTCCTGGAGGTGTGCTCATCTCTTAGGCTCTCACTGCATCCTCTTTCAGATGGAATCCATTATCAGAGGATGGAAAGCAATCTGATATCTGTCCCAGGTCATTGACACTCTGAGCACCAGTTTCCTCAACTGTGAAATGTAAGGCTTGTTTCCTGCAGAAGGCAGGTGAGCAAAAGAAGAGGGATCCTATTTGCACCTTGAAATCAGTCTAAGTGGCCATTACGTGTCACCATGGGTGTGGGAGTGGTGCCCTGTCACTCTCACAAGCACAGGCATGTTGATTTAAGGCAGTAACTTAACTTTCCATAAGCACCCTCCCTCCACAAGACGGTTGCCATAGTTGTTCTTAGTTACTAAACCACTCAAGTGAAGTATTCCTTCTAAAAGTGACTGTAGAATAAATTTGCAGTCCTTTGAAATAATCAAAATAAACAAAACACGATCGTCTCATTTAAAGACTTACTGATCATGAACCTCTTTGTAAAGGGTCATTGTAAAACACTTCTACCGTGCCCTGTGGCCACCCTGCTTCCACTCTGCGGAGCCATCATTTTGAACGTGTCTAGCTCTGTGGTTGCTCTTGGTTATGTTGTTGTATTTGTTTTCATATTTTTAAATGATATGCAGGTGGATATAGCCCAATTACAAATGCTCATGCCCCACTCTCTTCCCAGCCAATACAATTATATCATGATTTCAGTAACAGAAAACCATGTTGGATATCAGTATAACTTAGTAAATACTATTCACTAGAGACATGTATCATGTTTATATTTTCAGTTAATAACTGCCTCCTTTTAACTTGTGTGCTTTTTAAGAAATCAATTCTTTTTTTTAAAGATTTTCTTGGATTTGTTACAGTATTGCTTCTGTTTTTAAGTTTTGCTGTTTCAGCCCTGACGCATGTGAGCTTTTAATTCCCTGCCCAGGGATTAAACTTGTACCCTCTGCACTGGAAGGTGAACTCTCAACCACTGGACCATCAGGGAAGTCCCTTAATAAACCTATTCTTAATTTCCCAACCTAACTAGCTCCTTAGTGTTACTGTAAGCCAGTGACTAGTTGTTTCAAAATGCTAAAGTTTTTCCGTTAAGTTCTCCTGTTTCCTAGCACTTTCATGCCCAGTTATGTTTTTAGTCTCCTCTGTTTACTTTCTGTCTCCCAGATTTTCCTGGAGGTGTGCTCATCTCTTAGGCTCTCACTGCATCCTCTTTCAGATGGAATCCATTATCAGAGGATGGAAAGCAATCTGATATCTGTCCCAGGTCATTGACACTCTGAGCACCAGTTTCCTCAACTGTGAAATGTAAGGCTTGTTTCCTGCAGAAGGCAGGTGAGCAAAAGAAGAGGGATCCTATTTGCACCTTGAAATCAGTCTAAGTGGCCATTACGTGTCACCATGGGTGTGGGAGTGGTGCCCTGTCACTCTCACAAGCACAGGCATGTTGATTTAAGGCAGTAACTTAACTTTCCATAAGCACCCTCCCTCCACAAGACGGTTGCCATAGTTGTTCTTAGTTACTAAACCACTCAAGTGAAAACTCACTTCAAAACCATCTATAAATGCTATACATTATTAATCTTTCATTAAACCAAATCTTTCCTTAAAATGCAATTTATGTCAGCAAGTTGCTTTTCCTAGTTGTTTAAAGCACATTATTAAATATTTTATAAGCGATTGCTGTCACTTTGTCAGAAATATAACATCAGGGGATTTTATAGTCATCCTAAGGAAAATAATTACGCAGTAAGTTTTTTAGAGCCAAGCCAACTTCTTTACAGTCACTGTTCATACAACTTTGCAAGGACTATTGCTACTTTAGAAAAATCAAGTAATTTTAACCACATACAACTGAAAACTAGATACACTTAGATATTTCTATTGGATTGTTACATCAAATTGTCAATCACTGTAATATAGATCTACACTGGACTTTAGCAGGGACTGCACTATCTTCATCTAAAGATGGTGACAGTCTCTGGCTAAGAATGGCACATAGACTCCAAAGGAGTGAGAGGTAAAGACTCTTTACGTTGTCAGAGCTCTTCTGTTCAAACTCCACCAACAGAAGCTCCTGGCCTGCCTAGAGGCTCAGTCATTTATTCTCACAGGAGGTCCCAGCCCTGGCAGCATCAGAATCTCTGAAGAATTTGACAGGATAGTTCCTAGGCTTCACTTGAGACCTCCTAAGTCAGAAATTCTGTGAGCAGGGTCTAAAGCTTTAATTCTTAAATATTAGTCCATGGCATCATCTGGACACCCAGTGCTGGGATCAACCCTAATTCAGTAGTTTCCACGTGACATAGGTGCTGCTGGTCTGGGGACTACACTCTTTGAACTGATATCCTAGGCAACAGAAACACCACGTGAATTAAATGGGTCACTAAATGGAAGGCAATCTGATATCTGTCCCAGGTCATTGACACTCTGAGCACCAGTTTCCTCAACTGTGAAATGTAAGGCTTGTTTCCTGCAGAAGGCAGGGGGGGCCTATTTGCACCTTGAAATCAGTCTAAGTGGCCATTACGTGTCACCATGGGTGTGGGAGTGGTGCCCTGTCACTCTCACAAGCACAGGCATGTTGATTTAAGGCAGTAACTTAACTTTCCATAAGCACCCTCCCTCCACAAGACGGTTGCCATAGTTGTTCTTAGTTACTAAACCACTCAAGTGAAAACTCACTTCAAAACCATCTATAAATGCTATACATTATTAATCTTTCATTAAACCAAATCTTTCCTTAAAATGCAATTTATGTCAGCAAGTTGCTTTTCCTAGTTGTTTAAAGCACATTATTAAATATTTTATAAGCGATTGCTGTCACTTTGTCAGAAATATAACATCAGGGGATTTTATAGTCATCCTAAGGAAAATAATTACGCAGTAAGTTTTTTAGAGCCAAGCCAACTTCTTTACAGTCACTGTTCATACAACTTTGCAAGGACTATTGCTACTTTAGAAAAATCAAGTAATTTTAACCACATACAACTGAAAACTAGATACACTTAGATATTTCTATTGGATTGTTACATCAAATTGTCAATCACTGTAATATAGATCTACACTGGACTTTAGCAGGGACTGCACTATCTTCATCTAAAGATGGTGACAGTCTCTGGCTAAGAATGGCACATAGACTCCAAAGGAGTGAGAGGTAAAGACTCTTTACGTTGTCAGAGCTCTTCTGTTCAAACTCCACCAACAGAAGCTCCCTGGCCTGCCTAGAGGCTCAGTCATTTATTCTCACAGGGAGGTCCCAGCCCTGGCAGCATCAGAATCTCTGAAGAATTTGACAGGATAGTTCCTAGGCTTCACTTGAGACCTCCTAAGTCAGAAATTCTGTGAGCAGGGTCTAAAGCTTTAATTCTTAAATATTAGTCCATGGCATCATCTGGACACCCATTGCTGGGATCAACCCTAATTCAGTAGTTTCCACGTGACATAGGTGCTGCTGGTCTGGGGACTACACTCTTTGAACTGATATCCTAGGCAACAGAAACACCACGTGAATTAAATGGGTCACTAAATGGAAGGTAATTCTCTTCATACGTGAGTTTGTTGGGGGAACTTATCTGATTTCCTTTGGATGTAGGCACACTTAGGAAAGGCTTCCCTGGTGGCTCTGATGGTAAAGAATCTGCCTGCAACATGGGATACCTGGGTTTAATTCCTAGGGTAGGACAATTACTTGAAGAAGGAAATCCACTCCAGTACTCTTGCCTGGAGAATCCCATGGACAGAGGAGCCTGGCGGGCTACAGTCCATGGGGTCGCAAAGACCTGGACACAACTGAGTTTAGTCACTCAGTTGTGTCCAGGTCTTTGCAACCCCACAGTACACTTAGGGTGAAAAGGGGAGAGTCAATTCTTGAACACACACTTATGACACGTACTCTGTGGCAAGCACAGGAAAGACAAGGACCACATCCTGAAGTTCACACACCAGCAGGGAAAAACAGTGTTAACAGTAAACCAATACATTTTTTAACTTTCTATTTTTATATTGGAGTATAGCTGATTAACAATGTTGTTATAGTTTCAGGTGAACAATAGGGTGAACAATAGGGACTCAGCCATACATATATATGTATCCATTCTTCCCTAGACTTCCCTCCCATCCAGGCTGGCACATAACATTGACCAGAATTCCCTGTGCTATACAGTACGTCCCTCTTGGCTGTCCATTTTAAATGAAGCAGCATGTGCATGGCCATCCAAAACTCCCTACCCCTCTACGCCATTCTTTCCCCCTGGAAACCATAAGTTGGTAAAAGAACACATTTTAGTTACAGTTATCTTACATGCTTTAAGGTGCCAAAAACAGTAAGTGCTGTGCTAATGACGTGTCTAAGAGGGGAACCTGACTATATGGGGGAAACAGAGAAAAGATTTTGCAGCTTATAATCTGGATGTTATCTCACATAATTTTTGAAATTATGTATTTTTAATCAAAGGATAATGGTCTTACAGTAAACTATAAACAAAGTGAGCAGACAACCCTCAGAATGGGAAACAAATACTAGCAATTGAGACAATTGACAAAGGATTCATTTCAAAAATATACAGGCAGCTCATACAAATCAATGCCAGAAAAACAAAAAACCTAAACAGACATTTCTCCAAAGAAGACATACAGATAGCTAATGAAAACATGAAAAGACGCTCATCATCACTATTAATTAAAACAATGCAAATCAAAACCACAATGAGATATCACCTCACACTGGTTAGAATAGCCATCATCAAAAAATCGACAAATAATAAATGCTGGAGAGGGTGTGCAGTAAGGGAATTCTCCTGCACTGTTGATAGGAATGTAAATTGATACAGCCACTATGGAAAACTATCTGGAGACTCCTTAAAAAACTAGGAATAGGGTTCCCCTGGTGGTCCAGTGGGTAAAGAGTCCACGTTGCAGTGCAAGGCACACCAGTTTGATCCCGGGCCAGGGAAGATCCAAGTGCCGCGGAGCAGCTAGACCAGTATGTCCAATTAGGAGCCTGCACTCTGGAGTGCATGCACCCAGAGCTGGCGCTCTGTGATAAGAGAGGCCACTGCAATGGGAGGCCCACACAGGCCAAAAAATAAAGATGGACAAAAAATAAATAAATAAAAATTAATACAAAGCGGCCAAAATTAAAAAAAAAAAACAACCTAGGTATAAAACCACCACATGACCCAGTAATCCCACTAATAGACACATACCCTGAGGAAACCAAAACTGAAAAAGACACACATATCTCAAAGTTCACTGCAGCTCTATTTACAATAGCTAGGACATGGAAGCAACCTAGATGTCTACTGACAGGTGAAAAGATAAATAAGTTGTGAAAGAAATATACAATGGAATATTACTCAGTCATAAAAAGGAAAAAAACTGAGTCAGTCCTAATGAGATGGATGAACATCAAGCCTATTACACAGATTGAAATAAGTCCGAAAGAGAAAAACAAACATCATATACTAATACATATGTATGGTGTCTAGAAAGATAGTACTGATGAACCTATTTGCACAGCAACAATGGAGACACAGGTATTGAGAACAGACTTAGGGGAATGGAGAGGGTGGGATGTATGGAGAGAGTTAACATGCAAACATACATTACTATATGTAAAATAGATAGCCAATGGGAATTTGCTGTATGACTCAGGGAATTTAAACCAGAGTTCGGTAACAACCTAGAGGGCTGGAATGGGGAGGAAGGTAGGAGGAATGTTCAAGTGGGAAGAGATATGGGTAATCCTATGACTGGTTCATGTTGATATTTGGTAAAAAGACGCTCATCATCACTATTAATTAAAACAATGCAAATCAAAACCACAATGAGATATCACCTCACACTGGTTAGAATAGCCATCATCAAAAAATCGACAACTAATAAATGCTGGAGAGAGTGTGCAGTAAGGAAATTCTCCTGCACTGTTGATAGGAATGTAAATTGATACAGCCACTATGGAAAACTATCTGGAGACTCCTTAAAAAACTAGGAATAGGGTTCCCCTGGTGGTCCAGTGGGTAAAGAGTCCACGTTGCAGTGCAAGGCACACCAGTTTGATCCCGGGCCAGGGAAGATCCAAGTGCCGCGAGCAGCTAGACCAGTATGTCCAATTAGGAGCCTGCACTCTGGAGTGCATGCACCCAGAGCTGGCGCTCTGTGATAAGAGAGGCCACTGCAATGGGAGGCCCACACAGGCCAAAAAATAAAGATGGACAAAAAATAAATAAATAAAAATTAATACAAAGCGGCCAAAATTAAAAAAAAAAAACAACCTAGGTATAAAACCACCACATGACCCAGTAATCCCACTAATAGACACATACCCTGAGGAAACCAAAACTGAAAAAGACACACATATCTCAAAGTTCACTGCAGCTCTATTTACAATAGCTAGGACATGGAAGCAACCTAGATGTCTACTGACAGGTGAAAAGATAAATAAGTTGTGAAAGAAATATACAATGGAATATTACTCAGTCATAAAAAGGAAAAAAACTGAGTCAGTCCTAATGAGATGGATGAACATCAAGCCTATTACACAGATTGAAATAAGTCCGAAAGAGAAAAACAAACATCATATACTAATACATATGTATGGTGTCTAGAAAGATAGTACTGATGAACCTATTTGCACAGCAACAATGGAGACACAGGTATTGAGAACAGACTTAGGGGAATGGAGAGGGTGGGATGTATGGAGAGAGTTAACATGCAAACATACATTACTATATGTAAAATAGATAGCCAATGGGAATTTGCTGTATGACTCAGGGAATTTAAACCAGAGTTCGGTAACAACCTAGAGGGCTGGAATGGGGAGGAAGGTAGGAGGAATGTTCAAGTGGGAAGAGATATGGGTAATCCTATGACTGGTTCATGTTGATATTTGGTAGAAACCATCACATAATGCTTTATTATATAGTTCCTTAGGATAGAATTCCAACATGGATCTCACTAGATAAAAACTAAAGCATGAGCAGGACTCTCCTCATTCCTGGAGGCTCTAAAGGAGAGTCTGTGTCCTCACCCTTCTCAGCTGTGAGAGGCTGCCATCATGGTTTCCCTCTCTGTAGTCAACACTAACAACACTGCATCTCTTTGCATGCACCTTTCTTCAGGGTCTTGTTCCCTGACTCTCCTCTTTCTCCTCCCTCATCCATTTTTAAGGACCCCTCCGATTACACTGGACCCACCTGGATAATCCAGGCTAATAAAAGTCTGTTGATTAGCAACTGTATTCTATCTGTACTTAATTACCCTTTAGCATGCATGTGCACACACACACACACACACACAGGTTCTAAAAGTTAAGATTGTTGTCATTTAGTCACTAAGTCACATCAGACTCTTTTGTGACCCCATGGACTGTAGCCCATCAGGCTCCTCCGTCCATGGGATTCTCCAGGCAAGAACCCTGGCGTGGGCTGCCATTTCCTTCTCCACACTTCCCAACCCAGGAATCTAACCCACATCTCCTGCAGAGACAGGTGGATTCTTTACTGGGGAAGCCCTGAGGCTAGGATACTGCCATTTTTAATGAATGACATTTTGTTTACTATAGATAGATTGAATTTAAGAGTTCAAAGAACAGAAATAACACTCAAAACACGTATTGTTCTGTGGGGAAACAAAGCCGGTGGAGGTTTTTTGCAGCTTTGGCTGAGCCAGGAGAAAACATCTTGGAAACGAAAGAACTAAGATAAAAGAAAGTTGATTTGATTCACATGGGCTTGAAAGCTGGGGGTCATACTGATCAGCGACAGGTGGGAGATCTGCTGTGACCTTTGGAATGCCGGGTCAGTGCACTCCTTAACTTCTTGCCAGTCTAGTTGCCCCCCAGCTGTAACATACCCTTTCCACTAAGGATATAATATAATTAGAGTTACAAGAATAACTATTGATAAGGGCTGTGAGAGGGTCCCAGCCCATGCTAGTATCATTCCCTGTAAACATCTGGATGCTTAAGTTCTCAATAAAAGCAGACTGCTGATGTGTTCAGGGCCTGACCCAAGAGGTCCTGAGCCCCCCATTCCCATCCTTTCTGTCTGTATGTGTGTGTGTGTGTATTTCTTAATGTCTTGTCACATCCACTATTCTCTATGCACCCAGCTGACATACTGTGGCATTGTTCCATAAACAATATACATTAAGTGGAGACCCAGGACATGACAGACACATGACACTGAAAATGTGAGCAAACTACAGAGTGGCCTGACTAAGAAAGTGAAGGAGAATACGGTGAAAGAGGGGGATGGCGTTCAGGAGTCAGTCAGGGTCTCCAGAAAACATACATTTGTAAACAAATGAATTTAAATTACAATTTTGGCAGAGGAGATGAATGAAAACAAAAATAAGCCATCAGAATATGCTGGAATCATATTAAAGCAGATATATCCCCCACATTTTTATCCTGGTAGTGAGCAGACATATTTAACTCTCAATTTCAAAGTGCCCATTTCACTTTGTAATAATGAATCATCTACTGTCGGGAATGCTTAAAGTCAAACTCAGGTTTCCAAGATTTCTGCCAGAAATATCAATAGAAGAAAGGTCACTGTTCTTGAAAGCTACATGATAGATGAAGAGCTTTCAGCTGGAGAAGGGAAAGTTTTCATGTTATTTTTCTTACCCAGCCAAATGGGTTTTTATCTATTTGATATGATAATCATTTTTAAAGGATAATTTATCATTGTGAGAAAATGTTACACAGAATTTCCAATGCAGAAATATTTCCTTTCTGGCATCTAAAATGTTCTAAGAGACGCCCAGGAAGATCATTGGTACATAAGATAACTATCCTATTTTGCCCTTGGGAATACACTAGAAGGGAATTCTGTTAGGGATTTAAATGCAGTTCTTTGAGCTAGTGCAGGGGCTCATAGGCAGCCTGAAACTCCTGACATTACCTGAAAGTTATCCACATAGGTCCATTTTCCAGGTCTATTGCTTTTACATAAGGAAACTATGGCTTCAATCAAAGAATTTTCTGACTTTAAAACACATAAGCTGGGCTTCCCTGGTGGTCCAGTGGGTAAAGAGTTCACCTTGCAGTGCAAGGGGTACCAGTTTGATTCCTGGCCCAGGAGGATCCCATGTACCACGGAGTGGATGGACTGGTGTGTCTAATTAGGAGCCAGCACTCTGGAGTGCATGCACCCAGAGCCAGTGCTCTGCAACAAGAGAGGCCACTGCAATGGGAGGCCCACACAGGCTGAAGAATAAAGATGCATGAAAAATAAATTAAAGAAAAATCAATAAAAAGAGGCCAAAATTAATATATATATATATATATCCTAAAAAAAGTGAAATTCTTATTTTAAAAAATGCATAAGCTTCTTTATAATAGTGCAGTGGTGGATACATGTCATTATATATTACTCCAAGTCTACAGACTGTACAACACCAAGAGTGAACTCTATGTATGTATATTATAGACTATGGGTGATAATGCTTTGTTCATGAAGGTTCAAAGAGGGATAAGCATGAAAGCAGGAACATCATCACAACTGAGAATCACTGTCCACATTTTGGTGAATATCTCTAGATTCTTCAGTCTCTCTTTCTACCTCTATATATGCTCACACATGCACACACACACAGGTTATATGTATATATTTACATAAGAATAACTTTTCATAGAAAGAATACTCAAAATATGTTATAAACATTTCACACACAATTCACATATGGTTCATCTCACTAACATTATTTTCTATTGGTATTTTTTTAAACGATAAAATGAACGTTATAATGGCTACATCATTTTACACTCATTTCCTCCTTGGGAAAATATTAGGATGTTATTTCTGCTTCAAAGTATAAAATCACAGGGACTTCCTTGATGGTTCAGTGGTTAAGACTCCATGCTCCCAGTGCAGGAGAACTGGGTTTGATCCCTGGTCAGGGAACTAGATCCCACACTAAGAGCCCTGAGTAGTGAAACTAAAACACGCACAGTCAAATAAAAAATAAAAATAAAGGCTTCCCTGGTAACTCAGTGGTGAAGAGTCCACCTGCTAATGCAGGAGACACGGGTTCAATCCATGATCCGGGAAGATCCCACATGTGGCAGAGCAACTAAGCCTGTGAGTCACACCTATGGAACCTGTGCTCTAGAGCCTCGGAGCCTCAACTATTGAGCCTATGTGCCACAACTATTGAAGCCCATGTGCCCTAGAGCCCAAGTTCCACAACAAGAAAAGTCACTGCAACAAGAAGCCTGCTCACCTCAACTAAAGAGTATCCCCCACTCCCTGCAACTAGAGAAGAGCCTGTAGCAGCAGCGAAAACCCAGAATAGCCAAAAATAAATAAATCAATAAAATACATTTCTTAAAAAAATAAATAAAAATAAATGTATAGAATCACTAATTAACATCACATGTCAATACCTACAGCATGTTTCTCTTATCAATCAGCCTTGGACACTTGCATTTAATTTTTTTTGGTAATTTCATAGGGTATATACCAGATCCTGTTATTAATACAGGACACCTCAGTAGCTAATTTGAACATCATTATTAACTTAATAATACCTTCTTCTGAGGATTGACTTTATTCCAATATTTATTGAAATATTTCTCTTGGGGATTCCCTGGTGGTTCAGTGGCTAGGATGTCAAGCTCGCAATGCAGGGGGCCTGGGTTTGATCCCTGGTCAGGGAACTAGATCCCACATGCTACTAAGACCTGGTATAGCCAAATAAATAAATATATATAAAAAAAGAAATATTTCTCTTGTACCAATTGAATTTCAAAGCTCATTTCAGATTACAATAGTTTATATATTTTTTTGTAGCAGTCTCTTTTTTTTTTTTTTGGCCACTTCTGTTGGTCCTTCATTTATCTATTTTCATCCATCTTTGTTCTTTGGCCTGTATGAGCCTCCCATCTCAGTGGCCTCTCCCACTGCAGAGCACCAGCTTTATGTGCATGCACTCTACAGCCCCAGCTAGGTAGTTGGACACATTGGTCCAGCTGCTCCACGGCATGTGGGATCTTCCCAGGCCAGGGACCAAACCGGTGTCCCTTGCAATGCAAGGTGGTGTCCTTACCCACTAGAACACCAGGGAAGCCCCTACAATAATTTATATATTTTTGACAACATGTATTTTCAGTTTATAATTTTAACCTTATGTATTAGCTAGTGTAGACTAAATTACTATAACAATTAGATCTGTAAATTTATAATGGCTCATTCAATGAAGTGGTTTTGGGACCCAGATGCTTGGATCTTGTGACTTTACAGTCAGCTTCTGCCTTATCCTCCCCTACATCCAGCCGAGGTGGGAAGAGAGCATGGGGGAGGCACCCTGGCCTGTTATGACTCTTGGCCCAGAAGTCAGCATGCTTTGCTTTCACTTATATTTCACTGATCACACTGAAAGGCAAAAGGGATGGGAAAATTTAGTCCCTGGCTGGGCTATTACAGCCCATCTACAACTATATAACTATAGAAAGGATGAACAAAAATTCAGGAAACGGATACAATATCTTTTTAAATTTCTTATTTCTTTATATTTTTAAATTGTTGGCTGCACTGGGCATTTGTTGCTTTTAGCAGGCTTTCTCTAGCTGCAGGAGGAAACAGAGCATCTAGAAAGCAGATACACCTAGAGAGTAGAGAAACTAGAGAGTAGTAGCATGTGAGCGTCTTAGTGCAGTGGCTTCTCGTGTTGTGGAGCACTGTCTTTAGGTGCACATGCTTTAGCAATTGCAGCATGCTCAGAACTGCATGCCATGAGGACTCTACGGTGCAGGGGGCTCAGTATTTGCGGCTCACTGGCATATAGAATCTTCCCAGACAAGGGACTGAACTTGTGTCCCTTGCATTCGTAGGCAAGATTCTTATCCACTGCACCACCAGGGAAGTCCAATAGATACAATTTCTCATCATTTGAACTGTTTTGGCAGGTAGAAGCTTCTAAGTTTTATGAAGATAAATCAACCATTCTTTTTCATTGCAAATTATATTCAGATTCATTGCATAGGAACATGGAGACTTACTAGAAAGTGGTAACCTAGAACTTGCAACACTCTTCTTGTTGGGCTGTGGAGTTAGAAATTGGAGTTCAGAGCCCCCGGCACAACCAGGACTTAAAAGATCAGGATCCCAGAAAAAGGGGGCCTACAGAAAGGAAGTCCACCCTTCTGTAGTTATCCTACCTTCAGTGCATTTGCCCTTGGTACAGTGCAAGTATGGCAAAAAGCTCGGAGCAACCACTCAGAAAGCAGCTTTTAAAAGGCTAAACCTTTAAGCAAATAACAGGTGACTAGATGGTTACAGGAAGATGGAATTTTGAGTTCACCAGGGAGCAATGGCCCAGGTCCAAAAGGAATAAAAGCCCAAAGGGGCTATGCTCTAGGAGTAAGGGCAGATCAAAAATAGAAGAGCTTAACCAGATATAACTGCCTACCAGAATAAAATTAAATCTCTTAAAATTAATATCTGGTAATTCCATGGAAAGCTCTCCATATCTATTTGTGACTAGGGTGATAAGCTGGTTACAGGGAACCAGGAATGATTCAATAATTCCCTCGCTCCTTCCTTTATTTATTTATTTGGTTTTACTTGGAACACCGAAAGAATGCTGGCTAACTGTCTCGGAGATGTAAGGTTGTTTGTTTATCTGTGCTTATAATCAAAGGAAGTACAATATCTTTAAATTTCTTATTTCTTTATATTTTTAAATTGTTGGCTGCACTGGGCATTTGTTGCTTTTAGCAGGCTTTCTCTAGCTGCAGGAGGAAACAGAGCATCTAGAAAGCAGATACACCTAGAGAGTAGAGAAACTAGAGTAGTAGCATGTGAGCGTCTTAGTGCAGTGGCTTCTCGTGTTGTGGAGCACTGTCTTTAGGTGCACATGCTTTAGCAATTGCAGCATGCTCAGAACTGCATGCCATGAGGACTCTACGGTGCAGGGGGCTCAGTATTTGCGGCTCACTGGCATATAGAATCTTCCCAGACAAGGGACTGAACTTGTGTCCCTTGCATTCGTAGGCAAGATTCTTATCCACTGCACCACCAGGGAAGTCCAATAGATACAATTTCTCATCATTTGAACTGTTTTGGCAGGTAGAAGCTTCTAAGTTTTATGAAGATAAATCAACCATTCTTTTTCATTGCAAATTATATTCAGATTCATTGCATAGGAACATGGAGACTTACTAGAAAGTGGTAACCTAGAACTTGCAACACTCTTCTTGTTGGGCTGTGGAGTTAGAAATTGGAGTTCAGAGCCCCCGGCACAACCAGGACTTAAAAGATCAGGATCCCAGAAAAAAGGGGGGGCCTACAGAAAAGGAAGTCCACCCTTCTGTAGTTATCCTACCTTCAGTGCATTTGCCCTTGGTACAGTGCAAGTATGGCAAAAAGCTCGGAGCAACCACTCAGAAAGCAGCTTTTAAAAGGCTAAACCTTTAAGCAAATAACAGGTGACTAGATGGTTACAGGAAGATGGAATTTTGAGTTCACCAGGGAGCAATGGCCCAGGTCCAAAAGGAATAAAAGCCCAAAGGGGCTATGCTCTAGGAGTAAGGGCAGATCAAAAATAGAAGAGCTTAACCAGATATAACTGCCTACCAGAATAAAATTAAATCTCTTAAAATTAATATCTGGTAATTCCATGGAAAGCTCTCCATATCTATTTGTGACTAGGGTGATAAGCTGGTTACAGGGAACCAGGAATGATTCAATAATTCCCTCGCTCCTTCCTTTATTTATTTATTTGGTTTTACTTGGAACACCGAAAGAATGCTGGCTAACTGTCTCGGAGATGTAAGGTTGTTTGTTTATCTGTGCTTATTTTTTAGTTTTCAGAGGACATGACTTGCTTATCCTGCCATGAGTTAAGCAGCCTGTGTGGATTGTTAAAAAGAAGAAATCAGTGTTCCTTCTTCCCTTTTCTCTCTGTGAACCACAGAGATCCTACAGTTTTGGAACAGTTGATGGTTTGCCTTTGACGTGGCTCTGGTTATAAATCAGAACTTTTACAAATAAAGAAGCTATTACTGCCATTTAAAAAACAAATTGCTTTAAGCATGTGACCTAAAAACATAGCCCTATTCCTTTATTTTAATGTCAATACACAACTGGGGGCAAAAATACATTCTCCTTCTCAACACTACATGCTCCATATTTGCCCTCTGTCATTAACACTAATGTGCTAACTTTCTTGTTTTTAAATCACATTTTTAGTTTAAAAAACTTCTTTTTGTTACGTTCTACAAATACCATTTAATTTCTTTTAATTTGAAGAGGAAAAAGTCTCAGAAGCTAAAACCTTTTCTACTTCTAATAAATAATCAAGGAATAAGACTGACTGTAGAAGACACTTTCTACCATAATATTGCCATCCTGTTGTATTTCAGTGTATGCACAGCATATTATATTTAAATTGTATGAATGTGTGTGTAAAAAGTAAGAGTCCAATTTAAAATTTAAGGTTATTAGTGGCATCAAAACAAACTGTCTGATCTGAAATAGAATCCCCCACCTTCTCTAACACATACAGAAGAGTATCCATGCAAGTCAAATACAGCTTAAAATAGCTGGACATTTAGATAAACATAAAAACTATGTTCTATAAAAAGTAAACTAAATCCTGTTGGGCCTTTGGGTGGGAAAATAACTACTTTTACTCTATACTTTTGTCTTAAGAATTTCCATGAAAGAGATTTTCTAATTTTGTATTTATTTGAAATGTTTCATAATTAATTCCTAAAAAAACTGTTACCCTCATCATAGAGAAAATGAATAGATTTTTAAGGTCTGGATTTCTGTTCTATTTAAATTTTAAAGGTTTAAGGAAAGCTTGCTAATTTCACCCCATTCTTTTTGAAACAGAACCAATTCAGAAATTTGTGGTGGATCAGTACAATTATATTTTATTTTACCTATATAGATTTCAATTTTAAGGGTATCTTACCTTTCAAATGTTTAATAGATATGCTCTGTCTATACTAAGTTATTCCATTTTAATTTTTACAGAGATTCTCATGTTTATCTAAAACTTTGATGCTTCAGGCCCATGCACATTTTCAAAGCAGGATTCACTTTATGCTTTAAAAGCACTGAACAAACCAGAAAATGTACCATATCATAGCCTATGACAGAAAATGCTGAATTTTTGTGATTTCTTTTCCAGCAAAAACATTTAAAATTTTATTAAGTGACATTACAGATATTCTACAATTCAATTAAGAGTTAATAAAGATGTTAAGAAATAAGACCTCTGACTAAAAACAAATAGAAATAAAAGAATATAAACAGACCCACAAGTGATACAGATATTGAAGCCACACATAAGTAACCTACATAATGAATATTTTCTAGACAATAGATGAAAAATCAGTAGATCTTAATGATTTCACAATGAATTCTTCCAAATATGTAAGGAATTAGGCTAGCATAATTTTGACACTAAAATTTGACAAGTCATAATTAGGAAGGAAAATTAGAGGCAAATTTCTCTCATAAAGACATAAAAATTTAATAAATACTATCAAATCTAAATAAATAAGATATGAAAAAGTATACTATATCATGATCAAATTGAGTTGATTCTGGGAATGCATAGTTGGCTTAATATTTAAAATTAATTAAATTCACCATATTAAGAGAAGAATTTAAAAGCTGATCATCTCAAAATTGAAATTCCTATGACCATTAATGATTAAAAAATCTTGGGCTTCCCTGGTGATCCAGGGGTAAAGAATCCACCTAGCAATGCAAGGGCACCAGTTCAATCCCTGGCCGGGAAGAACCCAATCCTGGCCGGGAGTAAATAACGGCCTTTGGGTGGGAAATAACTACTTTTACTCTATACTTTTGTCTTAAGAATTTCCATGAAAGAGATTTTCTAATTTTGTATTTATTTAAAAGGTTTCATAATTAATTCCTAAAAAAACTGTTACCCTCATCATAGAGAAAATGAATAGATTTTTAAGGTCTGGATTTCTGTTCTATTTAAATTTTAAAGGTTTAAGGAAAGCTTGCTAATTTCACCCCATTCTTTTTGAAACAGAACCAATTCAGAAATTTGTGGTGGATCAGTACAATTATATTTTATTTTACCTATATAGATTTCAATTTTAAGGGTATCTTACCTTTCAAATGTTTAATAGATATGCTCTGTCTATACTAAGTTATTCCATTTTAATTTTTACAGAGATTCTCATGTTTATCTAAAACTTTGATGCTTCAGGCCCATGCACATTTTCAAAGCAGGATTCACTTTATGCTTTAAAAGCACTGAACAAACCAGAAAATGTACCATATCATAGCCTATGACAGAAAATGCTGAATTTTTGTGATTTCTTTTCCAGCAAAAACATTTAAAATTTTATTAAGTGACATTACAGATATTCTACAATTCAATTAAGAGTTAATAAAGATGTTAAGAAATAAGACCTCTGACTAAAAACAAATAGAAATAAAAGAATATAAACAGACCCACAAGTGATACAGATATTGAAGCCACACATAAGTAACCTACATAATGAATATTTTCTAGACAATAGATGAAAAATCAGTAGATCTTAATGATTTCACAATGAATTCTTCCAAATATGTAAGGAATTAGGCTAGCATAATTTTGACACTAAAATTTGACAAGTCATAATTAGGAAGGAAAATTAGAGGCAAATTTCTCTCATAAAGACATAAAAATTTAATAAATACTATCAAATCTAAATAAATAACATATGAAAAAAGTATACTATATCATGATCAAATTGAGTTGATTCTGGGAATGCATAGTTGGCTTAATATTTAAAATTAATTAAATTCACCATATTAAGAGAAGAATTTAAAAGCTGATCATCTCAAAAGATTCAGAAAAAGAACATGATAAAATCCTATGACCATTAATGATTAAAAAAAATCTTGGGCTTCCCTGGTGATCCAGGGGGTAAAGAATCCACCTAGCAATGCAAGGGGCACCAGTTCAATCCCTGGCCCGGGAAGAACCCATGTGCTGCGGAGCGGCTGGACCAGTGTGTCCAATTCCAAGCCAGTGCTCAGGAGCGCGTGCACCCAGAGTCAGTGCTCTAAAACAAGGGAGGCCACTGCAATGAGAGGCCCACACAGGCCAAGGAATAAAGATGGATAAAAAATAAATAAAAAATCAATAGAAAAGAGGCCAAAATTTTTAAAAAAACTTGGAAAACTAGAAATATAAACTTCCCAAATCTGATAAAACACTCATAAAAAGTACCTAAGACCTATGGATACCTTATTTTTGACAAAGGAGATGAAAATCTAAAATGGGACAAGGACAGCCTCTTCAACAAATGGTGCTGGGAAAACTAGACAGCTACATGCACAAAAATGAAGTTGGGACATGTCCTGACATGGTACACAAAGATAAACTCAAAATGGACTAAAGACCTAAATGTAAGACTGGAAACCATCACACTCTTAAAGGAGAATATAGGCAAAACACTCAAGGACATCAATCAAAGCAAGATCTTCTCTGACCCACCTATTAGAATAGCAGAACTAAAAACAAAAATGAACATGTGGGACCTCATGAAACTTAAAGGCTTTTGTACAGCAAAAGAAATTACAAAAAAGGTGAACAGACAGCCCACAGAATGGGAGAAAATCATAGCAAATGAAACAACAGACAAAGAATTAATCTCCAAAATCCACCAGTAACTCAGACAACTCAGCACTGGAAAAGTGAACAACCCAATCAAAAAATGGGAAAAAGATCTAAGGAGACATCTCACCAAAGAAGACATACAGATGGCCCAAAAGCACATGAAACGATGCTCAACCTCGCTTATTATTAGAGAAATGCAAATTAAAACTGCAATGAGATACCACCTCAATTCAAAACTCAAGATATACTATATTAAATTGAGTTCTGGGAATGCATAGTTGGCTTAAAAAAAAAAAAAAAAGCTGATCATCTCAAAAGATTCAGAAAAAGAATATGATAAAATCCTATGACCATTAATGATTAAAAAAAATCTTGGGCTTCCCTGGTGATCCAGGGGGTAAAGAATCCACCTAGCAATGCAAGGGGCACCAGTTCAATCCCTGGCCCGGGAAGAACCCATGTGCTGCGGAGCGGCTGGACCAGTGTGTCCAATTCCAAGCCAGTGCTCAGGAGCGCGTGCACCCAGAGTCAGTGCTCTAAAACAAGGGAGGCCACTGCAATGAGAGGCCCACACAGGCCAAGGAATAAAGATGGATAAAAAATAAATAAAAAATCAATAGAAAAGAGGCCAAAATTTTTAAAAAAACTTGGAAAACTAGAAATATAAACTTCCCAAATCTGATAAAACACTCATAAAAAGTACCTAAGACCTATGGATACCTTATTTTTGACAAAGGAGATGAAAATCTAAAATGGGACAAGGACAGCCTCTTCAACAAATGGTGCTGGGAAAACTAGACAGCTACATGCACAAAAATGAAGTTGGGACATTCCCTGACATGGTACACAAAGATAAACTCAAAATGGACTAAAGACCTAAATGTAAGACTGGAAACCATCACACTCTTAAAGGAGAATATAGGCAAAACACTCAAGGACATCAATCAAAGCAAGATCTTCTCTGACCCACCTATTAGAATAGCAGAACTAAAAACAAAAATGAACATGTGGGACCTCATGAAACTTAAAGGCTTTTGTACAGCAAAAGAAATTACAAAAAAGGTGAACAGACAGCCCACAGAATGGGAGAAAATCATAGCAAATGAAACAACAGACAAAGAATTAATCTCCAAAATCCACCAGTAACTCAGACAACTCAGCACTGGAAAAGTGAACAACCCAATCAAAAAATGGGAAAAAGATCTAAGGAGACATCTCACCAAAGAAGACATACAGATGGCCCAAAAGCACATGAAACGATGCTCAACCTCGCTTATTATTAGAGAAATGCAAATTAAAACTGCAATGAGATACCACCTCACACCCGTCAGAATGGCCATCATCAACAAATCGACAGGCAATAAATGCTGGAGAGGGTGCAGAGAAAAGGGAACCCTCCTGCATTGCTGGTGGGAATGTAAATTGATACAGCCTCTATGGAAGACAATGCGGAGATTCCTTAAAAAACTAAAAATAGAAGCATCATACAACCCAGCAATCCCACTCTTAGGCTTATACCCAGATGAAATCAAAACTGAAAGAAGCACCTGTACCCCAATGTTCATGACAGCTCTCTATACAATAGCTAGAACATGGAAGCAGCCTAGATGTTCATCAACGAATGAATGGATACAGAAGCCCTGGTACATATACACAATGGAATACTACTCAGCTGTTAAAAGAAATGCAGAAGAATCAGTCCTAATGAGGTGGTTGGAGCTAGAACCTATCATAAAAAGTGGAGTCAGTTGAAAAGAGAAAGACAAATAAAGTATACTAACATATATATGGAATCTAGTAGGATGGTAATGATAACACATGCAGTGAAGTGATGGAAAAACAGACATGGAGAATAGACATATGGACATTATGGGGAATGAACAGCGGGTGGAAGGCATAAAGGAAATAACATGAAAACCTATACTGTCATGTGTGAAAAAAATAGCTATTGTCATTGCGCTAAGGGAATAGGAGTACTTACAATGGCCTGGTGTGACGGCCTGGAGGGGTGGGATGGGGAAGCCTTGGAAGGGGGAGGGGACCAGGAATATGCATATGACTGATCTGGGAACATATGTGACTGTGAACAACAAAACTCTATAAAAACTTTAAAATCAATCAATCAATCAATCAATCAATAAAAGTACCTAAGAAAATATTTATATGCAGTGTTATAATATTGAAAGTCATCACCTTGATTATGGACATAAGTTCAACACTGTACTGGAGCTCCTAACCAGTATAATAAATAAAAAACAGAGAAATAAAAAGGATTAGGGACTGTAAATGAGCAAATAAAATTATCCACTTCTTATAGACAATTTGCCTGAAGCAGTGAATAATCTATCAGAATTTACTTTTATTGCCTTTTTACATACTAGCAACAATTAGAAATGAAATTCTTATGGACAATAGTATTTATAACAACATCAAAAATACCAATACATAGGGACATACCTAACAAAACTTTTTTTGCAAAATCTCTACACAGAAAATTATAGAACATTATTTCGAGAAACTGAGGAAACTCAATATAACTGGAAAAATACATTGTGTTTAAGAACTGGAATACTCAAAGTTGACAGTATCATTGTTCCCTCACTGCAATGCAAGCCTATTCAAAATACCAATAGGATTGTTTTTAATGAAACTTGACAAGTTGTTTCTAAAATTTAAATGGAAATGCAAAGGCATCTTAAAACATTCTCAATGAAGAAGAACATTGTAGGAGGACTTGTTTTTACTGACTACTAAGTCTTATTATAAAACTATTTAAGAGAGAGTGTTGCTGAAGCAAAGATAAAAGAATAGACCAATGGAACAAACAGATACCTGACAAATAGGCAATAGGTATAGGGTTATTTGGTTCATGAGAAGGAATTGGGAGAGATGGGAAAAGAACAGTATTTTTAATAATAATGATAATGGAAAAGTTAGATATCCATACAGAAAAAAATGAATTTGATTACCATATCATACCATACACAAAACTAATTATAGTTGAAGTATAGATAAAAATATGAATGACAAAACCCTAATAATTTAGAGTGCTAGAAAGATTCAGATGTTTATTTACATTGTTACTCAAAACTGACTATTGAAGATCACAACGTCACCACCTTCAGGACACCTTCAGATGACTTCAGGGAAACTAAAACATAGCTCCTCACAACTCCCCATAACAAATCCTACAGAATTCATTAACTGCCATTAAATACTGGTAAGACAGGAATTACCTGGAAGTCCAGTGGTTAGGGCTCTGAGCTTCCATTGCAGGGGGGCCCAGGTTCCTCCCTGGTCTAGGAACTAGGAACCCACAAGCCACATAGTGCAGCCAAAAAGGAAAAAAAATACCCAGTGATAAGACAAGATTAGAGTTACAGGGCATGTTAAACTGATATGTTTAAAGGCAGTGAACCTGAAAGCAAGGAAATCAAGGAGCCTCAGCAAGAATCGAGGTGTAAGAAACTTTAAATAATACTGTTAGTTTTGAAATGGAAAGAAACGTGCAAATCTAAACGATGTTTCAAGAGGACTTGGCCATTGGGTTGATGGTGTTGGCAAAGTGGGGAAAAGTCATTAGTGACTCAGAGGTTTTCAGGCTTAATGGTATCATTAGCAAGGGCAGAAAATCAGAAAGGCAAGCTCCAAAAAATTTAAAAACTGAGGAAACTCAATATAACTGGAAAAATACATTGTGTTTAAGAACTGGAATACTCAAAGTTGACAGTATCATTGTTCCCTCACTGCAATGCAAGCCTATTCAAAATACCAATAGGATTGTTTTTAATGAAACTTGACAAGTTGTTTCTAAAATTTAAATGGAAATGCAAAGGCATCTTAAAACATTCTCAATGAAGAAGAACATTGTAGGAGGACTTGTTTTTACTGACTACTAAGTCTTATTATAAAACTATTTAAGAGAGAGTGTTGCTGAAGCAAAGATAAAAGAATAGACCAATGGAACAAACAGATACCTGACAAATAGGCAATAGGTATAGGGTTATTTGGTTCATGAGAAGGAATTGGGAGAGATGGGAAAAGAACAGTATTTTTAATAATAATGATAATGGAAAAGTTAGATATCCATACAGAAAAAAATGAATTTGATTACCATATCATACCATACACAAAACTAATTATAGTTGAAGTATAGATAAAAATATGAATGACAAAACCCTAATAATTTAGAGTGCTAGAAAGATTCAGATGTTTATTTACATTGTTACTCAAAACTGACTATTGAAGATCACAACGTCACCACCTTCAGGACACCTTCAGATGACTTCAGGGAAACTAAAACATAGCTCCTCACAACTCCCCATAACAAATCCTACAGAATTCATTAACTGCCATTAAATACTGGTAAGACAGGAATTACCTGGAAGTCCAGTGGTTAGGGCTCTGAGCTTCCATTGCAGGGGGGCCCAGGTTCCTCCCTGGTCTAGGAACTAGGAACCCACAAGCCACATAGTGCAGCCAAAAAGGAAAAAAAATACCCAGTGATAAGACAAGATTAGAGTTACGGACATGTTAAACTGATATGTTTAAAGGCAGTGAACCTGAAAGCAAGGAAATCAAGGAGCCTCAGCAAGAATCGAGGTGTAAGAAACTTTAAATAATACTGTTAGTTTTGAAATGGAAAGAAACGTGCAAATCTAAACGATGTTTCAAGAGGACTTGGCCATTGGGTTGATGGTGTTGGCAAAGTGGGGAAAAGTCATTAGTGACTCAGAGGTTTTCAGGCTTAATGGTATCATTAGCAAGGGCAGAAAATCAGAAAGGCAAGCTCCTTTGGGGTAGATAATGATTGAGTTTGAGTTGATGGTGGGATATCCAAACAAAAATGCTCAAGAGGATGGCGGAAATAAGTTACTGGAAGTGAAGAAAAGGGTCAGGCCTAGGGTGCAGGCCTAGAGTAGGAGGTCAGTAATGTCTGTGAACAAATGACACATGGCTCGGCAACTCACTGTCTCAGAGCTCTCACATCCATTCACTGAGTTCTGGCTGTGGTGTCATCTGCATAAGCACGGCTGGTTTGAGAGCAGAGGGAAAAGCTAGTGTTATTATACACGGGAACTGATAATTCTTCAGAAGGCTGCCTGTGAGTAACTCTTAAGTCCCACAGATACTGAGTACAATTTTTAACTGACCTTGTCTTAAGGCCTTCTAGATAAAGAGATGTATTAATAGACTCTGGCAAACTACTCCATTATCCCACTCACATTCAAGTCTGTCACGTATTTTCTTTCATCAGTTAAGTTAACTTGTTAGTGGGGTATGAAGCCTCACCTGCACCTCCCAGCTGGCGCAGTGGTAAAGAATTCACCTACCAATGCAGGAGTCCCAAGAGACACAGATTCAATCCCTGGGTTGGAAAGATTCCCTAGAGGAGTAAATGGTAACCTAGTTCAGTATTCTTTCCTGGAAAAAACCCATGGACATTGGAGCCCAGCAGGCTACAGTCCACGGGGTCGCAAAGAGTTGGACACGACTAAGTACACACGTTTTACCTTTATGAAACCTCACCTGAAGACCAATCCACTTACTTTCTTCAGTTGAGCTGGTCATCTGGGGTGGAAGAAAAGCTTCTTCATAACTTCCCTTTTCCTATTCTCTCTGGTACAGGGAGAAGGCACTAGATAAATATTCATGGCCATGCATAATGGATATCATTGGTCACTGTCTAATGGATGGCACCTGTATGCAAAAAAAAAAAAGTCATTATTTAATGGAAGAAAGTTCTAAATGGGCCAGAATTCAGAGGACTGCATAATCATGAATATTTATATAACACATTATCATTTAAAAACACTTTTTAAAATCTTTTCCAAGCTTTCTAATTGAGCTATAAAAATTCACACTAGCCTAGAAATATACATCCACACTAAGGGCCCAGAAGTGCCATATTTACACTTAAATAAAGTTTCAGGTGTTGGGGCTGTGAAGGCAAATTCTCTTTCCCTTGTTCCTATGAAATCAATTCTCCTGATTTTCTTTATAAGAATTGTTGTTTGCACATAATCCCTCACTATTAGTGATTGTTCAAATTATATTTTTGACCTTGAGGTCCTATTTATAGAGAATTTAATGGAGGTGCAGACGGGAGAACTTTGGAAAGAGAAAAAAAATCCAATTCCTAGCATCTCGAATAAAGATCTGCTTCAGACAAGATCAGGTCTTTAATTCTTTCCTCCCAAGAGGGGATGGTCTTCTAATCTCAGTAAAGAAAGTTGAATAAAATAAGACAAACAAGAATGAAGGCATGTGGCCAAACACACCTGGGTTCAGAACACAAATCATCACCCTAACTAACAGAGCATAACTTTCATGGCCAGTTTATGATAATGATAAAGGCCTCATTGATGTGACTGAGCACACAGCCCTAAGCCATCCTCTGAAATCTGCTTATAGCTTAGAACAAAGATAAAGAGCTGTTAAGTAAATGTTCAACCCAGACACATGCTTTAATATACTAATAAATAACTTTTCCCTGACCCTCTGTGCACTCAGAGAATTTTTCCAATTTGGGATCCCAGCAGGCTACAGTCCACGGTCGCAAAGAGTTGGACACGACTAAGTACACACGTTTTACCTTTATGAAACCTCACCTGAAGACCAATCCACTTACTTTCTTCAGTTGAGCTGGTCATCTGGGGTGGAAGAAAAGCTTCTTCATAACTTCCCTTTTCCTATTCTCTCTGGTACAGGGAGAAGGCACTAGATAAATATTCATGGCCATGCATAATGGATATCATTGGTCACTGTCTAATGGATGGCACCTGTATGCAAAAAAAAAAAAGTCATTATTTAATGGAAGAAAGTTCTAAATGGGCCAGAATTCAGAGGACTGCATAATCATGAATATTTATATAACACATTATCATTTAAAAACACTTTTTAAAATCTTTTCCAAGCTTTCTAATTGAGCTATAAAAATTCACACTAGCCTAGAAATATACATCCACACTAAGGGCCCAGAAGTGCCATATTTACACTTAAATAAAGTTTCAGGTGTTGGGGCTGTGAAGGCAAATTCTCTTTCCCTTGTTCCTATGAAATCAATTCTCCTGATTTTCTTTATAAGAATTGTTGTTTGCACATAATCCCTCACTATTAGTGATTGTTCAAATTATATTTATGACCTTGAGGTCCTATTTATAGAGAATTTAATGGAGGTGCAGACGGGAGAACTTTGGAAAGAGAAAAAAAATCCAATTCCTAGCATCTCGAATAAAGATCTGCTTCAGACAAGATCAGGTCTTTAATTCTTTCCTCCCAAGAGGGGATGGTCTTCTAATCTCAGTAAAGAAAGTTGAATAAAATAAGACAAACAAGAATGAAGGCATGTGGCCAAACACACCTGGGTTCAGAACACAAATCATCACCCTAACTAACAGAGCATAACTTTCATGGCCAGTTTATGATAATGATAAAGGCCTCATTGATGTGACTGAGCACACAGCCCTAAGCCATCCTCTGAAATCTGCTTATAGCTTAGAACAAAGATAAAGAGCTGTTAAGTAAATGTTCAACCCAGACACATGCTTTAATATACTAATAAATAACTTTTCCCTGACCCCTCTGTGCACTCAGAGAATCTTCTTTGCCCAAAATTCTGGTATCCCTATCACTCAGCATCAACTGCTTGTACCGAACAGAAAAGGATCCCTTACCCACATTTGTCCAACCAGACTTTCTCTTGCAGAAAACTGGGACTGGGAAATAGTTTGCTATAAGGATCAAACAGGAAGGTCAAAGAGGTATGGTGCAGAGGCTTTCAATCTGGAAGTTATTGGAATCCAGGGTTCAAAGAGTAAACTAGGTGAGAGACACAGAGAGAAGACACCGCATAGCCCCAGAGGGACAAAAACAGCTGTGTCCAGTCTTTCCACAAAGAAATCAGCTTGTCCTTTGTGTAACTGGATTCTATAATGTCCACCTGGAAATTCTGTCTTCCTACTTGTCCCCAAATGGAAAAACCAAAAAGCCCTGCAAAACATACTACATCGTGCCAGCTTTACTGTTAACTTCAGTGTCCATTAAAAAATTGCCTTGTAAAGCAATCTGTGAGTTAGATACTCCAGTTTTTAACTCTGAGACATAATGCAGAGCCTTTTGAATCATACGCTGATATTTTCTAAGCCAGGGAAATGAAACCTATCATCTTTAATCTAAAATAATGTTTCATAAATGTCAAGAACATCTCTAGAGTTGGACTTATTATAAAGGCAGCCAGTATTTGAAATTTAGCTCTGCTGTGGGTCCAGATATTCAGGAGAAAAAAAAAAATCAAAGCTACTGATTCACTGAAGGAGTCACTTCCCAGAATGAGGCCTTAGTAAAACATTAGAATTACTGAAGACTGAAACATCTTGGAGTGAAACATAAGAAAAAGTCTTACTGCTACAATCACACTCTCTTATCATTCAGATTTTCTGGGATCATGACCACCATGAGAAAATATTTTTCTACTATACATACCAAGCCACATGAATTTCACTCACCACTGACCAAGACAGAAGCCAGCTTGGTGGGCAATTTGGGAAAATGGTGCAACTTACAACCCCTTTCATTCCTTCATCTCTCCTTTTGCTTGGTGCTTCCCTGGTGGCTCAGATGGCAAAAAATCTGCCTGTAGTGTGGGAGACCTGGATTTGATCCCTACATTGGGAAGTTCCCCTGGAGAAGGGAAAGGCTATCCACTCCATTATTCTTGCTTGGGGAATTCCATGGCTCACTAAGTGTCAGACACGACTGTGCGATCTTCACACGCACACTCTATTTTCTTCTTCCCCTGAGGATTTCACTTCTCAGTTATATCACCTTAATCAGTTTTGTATGGAAACACAAAAGACCTTGAAAGCCAAAGCAATCTTAAGAAAGAAAAATGGAGCTGGAAGAATTAACCTTCCTGACTTCAGACAATACTACGCAGCTATAGTCATCAAAACGGTATGGTACTGGCACAAAAGCAGAAATACAGATGAATGGAACAAGATAGAAAGTCTGTATATGATCCTATGCATCTCTGGACACCTTATCTTTGACAAAAGAGGCAAGAATATACAATGGAGAAGACAACTACTTCAGTAAGCAGTGTTGGAAAAACTGGACAGCTCCATGTAAAAGAATGAAATTTGAACACCTCCTAACACTATAAACAGAAATAATCTCCATATGGTGTGTATGTCCTCTGTAGTCACTCACTGTCTTTCTTTTTATCTACCAATGATTTCCCCATTGCCTTGGAAGATTCCTCTTTGCAGACCAGGGCCAGGTTCACTGGTTCGCCATCTTTACACAGTGGCATACGACGCTTGGCTAGAAGAGTATCAGGCTCGGCTTAATGTTCTATGGTCACTGTCTTGAAACTCTTCATTTTGTATTTGAATTTGTGTTTTGTCAATGAAGCCTTATGGTAGCATGGAGCATGCATACGAGCAGAGGATAGGGGTGCAATATGCATGTTTATCATTCCTTGCCATCTCATTCACATGTGACATATATGCTGCCCCATGAGACACTAGAATGCCAGTGGTCCCATAATGCATGGAAATTCAGCAAAACTCAAAGTGAGTACAGGCTAAGTGTGTTAAGTCAGTGACTGAATATGTGTTGGCACTGATGATCCTGAAAGACCACATGAATCAGAACTTCTATTGCAGATCGGAGAGAGCAACTCTGGATTTTTAGGTCACAAGCTCAATAAAAACCAGCCTTGCCTGTCTATCATGAGTACCTTTTATTACTTTATTTTTTATCCCTTTTATATTTTATTATTATAGCTATCCACCATGGAAGGGGTGTAGTTTATAAGATAAGTGCTTTTGTAATTTAAATGGTCTCTTCTGATAAACTTAACATTAGATTTAAAAAATTACATTAGTAAGAGAAAGCCTTCTTTAAGTAAGATGATGTTTCTAACATGTTTTGATTATAGAACACATGTACTTCTTACAAAAGAAGGAACTGTCACAGATTATAAGATAAAATGCCATTTCTCTTACTGAAACTTCAGTGTTTATTTCCAATAATAGTTTCTGATAAATTCTTATTTATTATTTAAAGCTTAATTCTCATGTTTTTAGAAAATGGTTGTATTTTTTTATGAAGCCTGTTTTCCTCTCAAACCGTTATTGTATTAAACTTATTTCCCAGGATAATAACTTTTATTAAAAATTGTCTTGACATGTACACACGGCTGTATTTAAAATGGATAACCATAAAGGACCAAACATATATCACTGAGAATTCTACTCAATATATGGTAGCCTGAATAGAAGGGGAGTCTGGGGGAGAATGGACACAACTACACGCATGACTGAGTCATTTTGCTGTGCACCTGAACTATCCCAATACTGTTAATTGGCTGTATTTCAATATAAAATTAAAAGGTTTAAAACGCAGGCTTGTATGTGTGTTGTGGAAACAACTTAGGGCTGAGACTTACTCTGCCACTACTGTAGTCAATGTTCTACTGAAAAGCTGTAAGGGAGCACTAAGTAATCAGAGATCGTTTTAATCTAGCCTTATGGTAGCATGGAGCATGCATACGAGCAGAGGATAGGGGTGCAATATGCATGTTTATCATTCCTTGCCATCTCATTCACATGTGACATATATGCTGCCCCATGAGACACTAGAATGCCAGTGGTCCCATAATGCATGGAAATTCAGCAAAACTCAAAGTGAGTACAGGCTAAGTGTGTTAAGTCAGTGACTGAATATGTGTTGGCACTGATGATCCTGAAAGACCACATGAATCAGAACTTCTATTGCAGATCGGAGAGAGCAACTCTGGATTTTTAGGTCACAAGCTCAATAAAAACCAGCCTTGCCTGTCTATCATGAGTACCTTTTATTACTTTATTTTTTATCCCTTTTATATTTTATTATTATAGCTATCCACCATGGAAGGGGTGTAGTTTATAAGATAAGTGCTTTTGTAATTTAAATGGTCTCTTCTGATAAACTTAACATTAGATTTAAAAAATTACATTAGTAAGAGAAAGCCTTCTTTAAGTAAGATGATGTTTCTAACATGTTTTGATTATAGAACACATGTACTTCTTACAAAAGAAGGAACTGTCACAGATTATAAGATAAAATGCCATTTCTCTTACTGAAACTTCAGTGTTTATTTCCAATAATAGTTTCTGATAAATTCTTATTTATTATTTAAAGCTTAATTCTCATGTTTTTAGAAAATGGTTGTATTTTTTTATGAAGCCTGTTTTCCTCTCAAACCGTTATTGTATTAAACTTATTTCCCAGGATAATAACTTTTATTAAAAATTGTCTTGACATGTACACACGGCTGTATTTAAAATGGATAACCATAAAGGACCAAACATATATCACTGAGAATTCTACTCAATATATGGTAGCCTGAATAGAAGGGGAGTCTGGGGGAGAATGGACACAACTACACGCATGACTGAGTCATTTTGCTGTGCACCTGAACTATCCCAATACTGTTAATTGGCTGTATTTCAATATAAAATTAAAAGGTTTAAAACGCAGGCTTGTATGTGTGTTGTGGAAACAACTTAGGGCTGAGACTTACTCTGCCACTACTGTAGTCAATGTTCTACTGAAAAGCTGTAAGGGAGCACTAAGTAATCAGAGATCGTCTTCTCAGAAATCTCTAGGACTGAGGGTATCTCACTGTAAACAGCAGCAAGGACAAAACAACAAGCATCCAATGGTTTTTGTTCATCTACGGTGTATCAGATTTTTTTTTTTTTAAAGTTACTCAGCTAATCCTTATCATAATGCTGTGAGGTAACATGAAATTCTCGGTCTAACCACGATTCCAGTACCACTCCACCTCCACCAAGAAGCTTAGAAACTCTAAAATTTGGCACACTACCACATATAAACAATATTTCAGTATTCTTTGTGTAAGCTCAAAAGGTCTAAGTAGGGGTAAGTTTAGGGGTCCTTCGGTCCCGTAACTAATAGCCGTGATTCTTTCCAGAAATGCATCCGAGTCTGTAATGGAAACGAAGTCTTCACTGCCTCCAAAGAACCCAATTACTTTGATTGGCTGGTTTAATCCGAGCAGCATCCTAGTATACAAAGGGCTCGGTTTTTATCTACACCACTGGGTGACCTGGGCACCAATTGGTTATCCTCCTCCTTCCCTTCTAGGTGTGAGATCAGAAACTTAAAGGTTTTTTTGCTTTTACCTGAACTAACTCGAGGTGAGAGGACAGGAGAGGCGGAATCAGGAAAGAGAAGTTAACCACTGTTTCTATCTTGGTCTGGGAAGAACAGATGTACACACTTAAACACGGGTGTGACAACTGGGAGAACGAGTCAGTCCAGAAGCGGAGATTCAGCGTCCAGGGTCCAGAGTCTCAGCCCCTCGCCCTCAGTCGTAGCCCAAGCAGCGTGCGCCCCACTTCCGGAAGCCCTTTGACCCGGGTTGACCCCACGTCCCGGCCTCACGCTCGGCCTCCGGAACGGACTACACTTCCCAGAATGCCATTCGAGCCGCCTCGCATAGCGCCAGTAGCGCCTTGGGTGACGCCATCAGCCAGCGCGCTGTTTAGAATTTACTGATGTCGTGGCGCTCTGGGGGAAGAAGTTGGTGTTTCGCCGGGCCCTGGTCCTGAGAACGCGGTCCAGGTGGCCTCTGGCCTCTTCCTATCCACCCCTCCGCCTGCCATTTCCCCAGCTCCTCTGGCAGGATGAGGCGTGCAGGCCTGGGTAAGAATAGGGCTGAGATTAGAAGTTCCGGGGCCAAGAACTGGGCTCGGGGGGAAATCGGACCGGCCTCCTGTCACTGGATTCTGAGGCCGAGACCAGGATGTGTGGAGGGGGACTTTGGAGTCGGCGCCAAGTGGAAACACAACATTTGTCAGAGAAGGGAGTTCCTTAATTTTGGTTCTGTCCCTAGTGTGGATAGGAAGGTTTAGAGAGAATAGTAGAGAACTGGCGGTGATCTATAGACAGGTGCCAACTCAGGAGTTTGGTGGGTTTTGTTTTTTTTTTTAGTGTGACTGAGCGCTGTCTTCTGTTTCCCTTTACCAGACCTAATGTTAGTTTCTCCAGAAGCGAACTTTGAAGATGGTTGCATGTAAAACACACTAATAATAATCATATTAGCCTGTAACACTGAGTTACAAAGGTATCTTTTTGTTAAAGGCCATGATGTGGAACATCGGGGTCAAAGGGCATTTGCGCAGAACATTTCTGACCCTTGTTCCACTGGTAAAAGGTAGTAATGCCTGGTGACTTAGCGTTTGTTCTTGATCTTTTGGCTTAAGAAGCAGGTTCACCAAGAAGCAGGAATAAATTAGGCACAAGGATTTACAATGGGCTGTTACACCACAGAATATTACAACAGCATTTTCTGGTTCTGAAACTATTAAGAGATGACTGGGAAAAAAGAAATGGAAAAAAAAAAAAAAAAAACCTGCTAACTTAGCGTACAGTATACCTGAGAAAATATATGAAATACTTGAAAAAGGTTTGTTACCTTTTTCAATTCTTATAATACGAGTGGAAAAAGAAAAAAAAAAGTTTTTCAGAATTGTCAGATATTTAAAGTTAGTGAAAGTTACCAGTAACTCTAGGCATGTACATTGATTAGTAAAATTAGTAAATAGTATGAGAAAAAGTCCTTGCAAAATGTAATTTTGGTAGATACTTGGATCACAGAAGGAAAACTGACTAGGTAAATTGTAGAGAAAAAAGAGAGCTCATTTTGAACAAGTTTATGTGCCTAAATGAAGTGGTTTCCCCTGGTCCTGAGAACGCGGTCCAGGTGGCCTCTGGCCTCTTCCTATCCACCCCTCCGCCTGCCATTTCCCCAGCTCCTCTGGCAGGATGAGGCGTGCAGGCCTGGGTAAGAATAGGGCTGAGATTAGAAGTTCCGGGGCCAAGAACTGGGCTCGGGGGGAAATCGGACCGGCCTCCTGTCACTGGATTCTGAGGCCGAGACCAGGATGTGTGGAGGGGGACTTTGGAGTCGGCGCCAAGTGGAAACACAACATTTGTCAGAGAAGGGAGTTCCTTAATTTTGGTTCTGTCCCTAGTGTGGATAGGAAGGTTTAGAGAGAATAGTAGAGAACTGGCGGTGATCTATAGACAGGTGCCAACTCAGGAGTTTGGTGGGTTTTGTTTTTTTTTTTAGTGTGACTGAGCGCTGTCTTCTGTTTCCCTTTACCAGACCTAATGTTAGTTTCTCCAGAAGCGAACTTTGAAGATGGTTGCATGTAAAACACACTAATAATAATCATATTAGCCTGTAACACTGAGTTACAAAGGTATCTTTTTGTTAAAGGCCATGATGTGGAACATCGGGGTCAAAGGGCATTTGCGCAGAACATTTCTGACCCTTGTTCCACTGGTAAAAGGTAGTAATGCCTGGTGACTTAGCGTTTGTTCTTGATCTTTTGGCTTAAGAAGCAGGTTCACCAAGAAGCAGGAATAAATTAGGCACAAGGATTTACAATGGGCTGTTACACCACAGAATATTACAACAGCATTTTCTGGTTCTGAAACTATTAAGAGATGACTGGGAAAAAAGAAATGGAAAAAAAAAAAAAAAAACCTGCTAACTTAGCGTACAGTATACCTGAGAAAATATATGAAATACTTGAAAAAGGTTTGTTACCTTTTTCAATTCTTATAATACGAGTGGAAAAAGAAAAAAAAAAGTTTTTCAGAATTGTCAGATATTTAAAGTTAGTGAAAGTTACCAGTAACTCTAGGCATGTACATTGATTAGTAAAATTAGTAAATAGTATGAGAAAAAGTCCTTGCAAAATGTAATTTTGGTAGATACTTGGATCACAGAAGGAAAACTGACTAGGTAAATTGTAGAGAAAAAAGAGAGCTCATTTTGAACAAGTTTATGTGCCTAAATGTCTTCCTTTTTATCATTACTAATGACAGCAAACATTGTATACTCGATTAAACTCTAGGTATACAGTCCTTTGTGGCTTCCCTGGTGGCCTAGTGGTAAAGAAACCACCTACCAGTGGAGGAGATGCAGGTCCAGTCCCTGGGCTGGGAAAATTCCATGGAGAAAGAAATGGCAACCCACTCCAATAATATGGCCTGGAGAACACCATGGCCAGGAGTCTGCTGGGTTCATGGGGTTGCAAAGAGTCAGACACAACTCAGCACACACACATACAGTCCTTTGTAGCTCTGTTCCTGCTCCCCAAAGCTTCTAATCCAGTTAAGGAATAGAAATCTGAACAAAGATAAATTATAGTACAAGGTGATAGCTATACAACCAAATATAAACAGATTCTACAGGCAGTGAGTGTCCTAGGGATTTCAGAGAGAGCACTTGGTCATTTGTGGAACATAGAAACTGCAACTGCAGCTTAAATAGCGAACTGTAGGAGAGAGAATTTCCAGTTGGAAGGATGACCGTCTCCTACTCCGAAACAGTTGTAGGACTAGAATCTAGCATTATGAATGATGTGTTTAAGGGACTATGATTAAGCAAATTTGGTTGAAGTAGGAGGTATAGAACTAGAACCAGCCACGCTGTGGAGACCTTTGAGTGCGAGCTCAAAGAATTTGGATCTCATCATTAGGTCTTTGGGCCTCTTTGGATGTTTCGTACAGCAGTATGAGGTGATAAAATGTAGGAATGGGACTTGAGAATATGGTGGTTCTGAACCCTGACTGTACACGAGAATCACCTGGAGAGCTTTTAAGGCTTGAATACCTGGATCCCAGGCTGATTAAGTTAGAATCTAGGATAGAGTGGCTTTTTTTAGTTTGCTCTTAAGCTTCCCAGTAGTTGAGAGAAGGAAAGGTGATTCCTTAGATGTCTGTTGCTGTAATTTACATTGGTATGATGTGAAAAGAGCTTTTTTGTTGTTGTTGTTAATAAGTATCAATGTGTATTGACCTGAAAGTTTAAATTGGTATCATGAATCTGATTAATACTCATGGAGAGAAGCTCCTGTACTTCATGTGCATGCTCAGATGCTCAGGCGTGTCTTGACTCTTTGTGATCCTATGACCTATAGTCTGCCAGGCTCCTCTTTCCATGGAATTTTCCAGGCAAGGATACTGGAGTGGGTTGCCATTTCCTTCTCCAGGCCCACAATTTGTATGATTCTCCAAATGACTTGTTCAGTTATTGGTAGAAACTATCCAGAAGCATTTGTCTAATGGACAAAAGCTAAAAATTTTCATGGCAATAAGTCACACAAAAGAAGTAGCTAAATTTGGAATAACAACTCTTAACATTTGATATTTTTCTTTAATATTGAAGGTGGATGATTAACTCTTTAATAGGAGAAAGGTGCTTTGATAGATTCCTGGGAAGTAAGTAAAATGGGAATTTCACTTTTAATAAATGGAAGAAAGGCTTCCCTGGTGGTCCAGTAGGTAAAGAGTCCGCCTTGCTGTGCAAGGGGCACTGGTTCGATCCCTGGCCTGAGAAGATCCCACATGGCATGGACTGGCTGGACTGGTGTGTCCAGTTGCAAGCCAGCACTCTGGAGTGCATATGCCCAGAGCCAGTGCTCTGCAATGAGGGAGGCCACTGCAATGGGAGGCCCACACAGGCCAAAGAATAAAAATGGATGAAAATAAATAATAAATAAATGGAAGAACTCTTAAAAAGTAAAACTAAAATAGGCAAAAATAGTAATAAAAGAAATGGAAACAGTCATTAATTTAGAACTGAATTCCTTGGGGAGGTTGTCAGGTGGTTAATTCAACCAGTCAGGAATAACTTACTGGGCAAATGTTATATACCTAGCATCTTAATCATATAAAATATAAAAAGTTTTTTTTTCTTTAAGGATTCTGGTCCTCATTAGAATTTGTTTAAAATACCATTGATGAATAGGGTGAGAATACAATTTTTTTTTTTTTTTTGGGTGGGGGTCAGGTTGGGGAGGGAGGGGAGCAGGCGAGCCACTTCTATTGGTCTTTCATTTATCCATTTTCATCTGTCTTTGTTCTTTGGCTCCTGTGGGTCTCCCATCGCGGTGGCATCTGTTGTTGCAGAGCACTGGCTCTGGGCGCATGCGCTCCAGAGCTCCGGCTCGGTGATTGGACACATCAGTCCAACCGCTCCGCGGCACGTGGGATCTTCCCAGGCCAGGGATCAAACTGGCGGCCCTTGCACTGCAAGGCGGTGTCCTTACCCACTGGACCACCAGGGGAAGCCCGAAAATACATTTCTTAAGTGATTGTTGAGTGGAGGAAAATATTATGTCTAGTCACATGCATCATTTTTTTTTTTTTTGATTTATTTATTTATTTTGGGCGGGGGTCGGGTTGGGGAGGGAGGGGAGCGGGCAGGCCACTTCTGTTGGTCTTTCTCTATTTTCATCCGTCTTTGTTCTTTGGTTCCTGTGGGCCTCCCATCTCGGTGAAAGAGCTTTGTGGGTAGAGTGTCAGCTATTGAGGGGAAATGTTGGGAATGCGACTCTTTCTCCTCAGGAACATGCTTGTTTAGCATTTTGTTGTGGTATTTGTGGTGGTAGAGATTATACATCTGATGCATTGAGTACTGGTTAGGTATAGAGATACAGGACAAGGATGAGACCTGCCTTTGTCCTCAAAGACAATTATGACCCCACTGTTGACAAAAGCAGGCACATTCAAAGTTGAATAACAGTGAATTCGGATTCTGTTCATTAATTAGTTCGTTTACAAGTATTTACTGGGTGTGCTTTACTATGTGTGTGTGTTTTGGGGGATCTGTATCCTTGACGAGAACAAATTTAGTTTCTGCCCTTGGAATGCAGTCCAGAATGTGATATTAGTGTTATGTTTAGTCAGAGCTGTAAGAAGTCAAAGGAGAGAGTTTTGATTTTTAAAGAAAGTGAGTTTTGCTGAGCTTTGAAAGAGCTTTATGTTCACACTTCAGTCCTCAGTGTTGCCTGCTTCTTCCTGTCCTTCCATCTGGCTGTTACTGCCACTTCATCCACTCTTTTGAGTATATGGAGGCCTCTATTCTCTGTTTGATCCCTTTCCTCCATATTCTTAGGTGTCCACTGACACTACTTCAATCCTTGTCCAGTCTGGTCACCAGAATCCCTGTACTCACCCACACTTTTGACAAGGGATCTCAACATCTTGGGAGCTCCATTCTTCAGCACCCCAACACTGTAAACCTCCACCAGTCCAATCATCTAGGTTCTCATGGACTGACAAGCTGATGAATTTTTCTGCAGAAAAATCACACATCGAGGAGAAAAGTCACACTGTGATATATTGCCTCAGCCAGGATTGCTTTCCCTCTCCTGCATTACTCTCTATTGTTTTTCCCCAAGAGAACCACCATTCTTCAAAGGTGGACTTTTCTCTTGCTTTCCTGAGAAAATTGCCAATGGTTTGTTTGTTTTAATGAAGTTAGGTAACAGCCTCAACCAGGCTTTCCTCTCTCAGGCCTCTAGCATGTTAGTATTTGTATTTTCTGCTCGAGGCTCATTCTGCCTATTGGAACGCCTGGCGAATATCAAGTACTATAGTAGGCAGAGGCCAGGCCTCAAGTTCCGTATCCCAGTACTGTTCCCTAGAAGATGAGCTCTGAAAAGTGTTGATAGCACCTAGAAAAAACAATGGATCTAATGTTTCGCAAGTTTCTCAAATTATTTCTTGAATAATGAATGACTCCCCCTCATAAATCTCAGCTAATACTCTGCATAAATTATTCTAGCTCTCTTCTATTTAAAAGAGATGCCCATGAAGGACCTTCCCTCTGCCATAAATGCCATTCCACAGGCAGTTGATGTTAGTAATTTTAGATTTTTTGGGGGGTGCCACTTCTATTGGTCTTTCATTTATTTCCATCTTTGTTCTTTGGCCTGTGTGGGCCTCGCATCGCAGTGGCCTCCCTCGTAGCAGAGCACCGGCTCTGGGCGCATGTGCCCAGAGCACTGGCCTGGTAGTTGGACACATCGGTCCAGCCGTTCCATGGCACATGGGATCTTCCTGGACCAGGGATCAAACTGGCGTCCCTTGCACTGCAAGTTAGTGTCTTTACCCACTGGACCACCAGGGAAGCCCCAATTTTACATTTTTTTTTTAATGGTATAATTCTAGTGAGCAGGAAATGTGTCCAGAATACTCTTATACATCATTATGTATGTCAGAGTCTTGTGGGCAATCAGTAAACAGTCAACAAATGCGTATTGAACAATTCAATGTTCTTTGCTTTAGAAGAGGGTATTAGAATTGTTCTGATCTCTATTTGGTGATTCATTTTTAAAGTTCATTTTGAGTATGAGTGTTATAGACATACGTGGTCTGCAACGCCCTCCAGGGGTCTTTTTCAGTTCTCTCTAGTCAGGGTTTCAAAAGTGACTTGCTTTTGCTACAACTCTGCTTGGGACTCTGATCTATGCAGGTGAAGGAATGCCTCCTAGCAACTATGGCTATCCTAATAGTGGGTACAGTGCCTGTGAAGAGGAGAACGAGAGACTCACAGAAAGTCTGAGAAACAAAGTAACTGCCATAAAATCTGTAAGTATATAACACATGATATACGGTTTAATTTGTGCATTTATATACATTTTTTTTGATGGGGGAAGGGATAGTTAGGGAGTTTGGGATGGACATATACACACTGCTGTATTTTAAACGGATAACCAACAAGGACCTACTGTATAGCACAAGGAACTGCTCAGAGTTACATGGAAGCCTGGATGGGAGGGAGTTTGTGGTAGAATGGATACATGTATATGTATGACGAGTCCCTTTGCTGTGCACCTGAAACTATCACAACATTGTTAATCAACTATACTCCAGTAAAAAATAAAAAGTTTTCTTAAAAGTATACTTTTATTGGCATCTTTCTAAGGGATTCAGTCACCCAAATAGTACAATGATAACGAGCTTTCCTGCAAGATTTAACAAGTCAGAGCCAATAAAGCAGCTGGAGACCCCAAATCACCAGCTACTTCCTACCACTGGTATTTATGCCAGGGAAAGAAATTTGCAGCAAAAAAAACCACAAAACTTTCTTCTAACAAGGATCCTAGATTATCAATATTGGTATTAAAAAAACCATTTCATTCTTAATTTCCTCCAAATGTTGTATTTTCTAAATTACTACTATTATACAGTATTCTTAGTTCATAGATCAATGCCTTTTGACTTATTATGACCTTGAAAATAATACTTATTTTAGAATGTCTCCAGACTAATACAATTCTACTTCCTGAAGACTAATGAAATAGCAGTTAAGTTTTAGCAGCGTTCAGCAATTGAGTTGGTGGTCTCTATTTACTTATTTTTCACTTCCTGCATGTCTTTTCTCAAAGCATTAATTTCCTCTAATATTCTGTTTTCAGTGTTTTGCATCCTCATTAGTATAGTTTTTCTGAATTCTCTTTCAGATAATTTGTCTATCTCCTCCTCTGTCATTTGAGGCTGTGTTTCTCTGGCTTGGTCCTTCATTTGTGCAGTTTTTCTCTGTCGTTTCATTATTAGGTTAATTTTTGTTTCTTTGTGTGTGTCTGTGTGTATGGAGTTCTCTTCCCCTACCAGACTTCTTGGTTGAATTCTCCCTTCCTTTGGGTTTCTGTCCTTGTAGAAGGGTTCAGTGGTTTGTGTCTTGGGTGGTGTTAGGTCTTGTTTACAGGTGAATAATCTCTAGTGTTGTATGTTCTTTGATAGTGTGGGGTCTTGGAATCAGGGCTTCTGCTCTGAGGATCCTTGGTTTGATGATTGGTCAGGGGGTGTAGGCTCTATGTCTGGTTTGCTATGGTGTTCCGTGATATGAATGGATATAGAAGCTCTGGTACATATATACAATGGAATACTACTCAGCTGTTAAAAGAAATGCAGAAGACTCAGTCCTAATGAAGTGACTGGCTCTAGAACCTATCATAAAAAGTGAAGTAAGTCAAAAAGAGAAAGACAAATACAGTATACTAACACACATATATGGAATCTAGTAGGACGGTCTTGATAACACACGAGGGAATTCATGGAAAAACAGATAGAGCATAGACATAGGGACATTGCAGGGAAGAAATAGGGAGGGGGAGGCATGGAGGAAGTAACATGGAAACCTATACTGTCATGTGTGGGAAAGATAGCTATTGTCATTGTGCCAAGGGAATAGGAGTGCTTACAATGGCGTGGGCGATGATCTTAAGGGAATAGGAGTGACTGATCTGGGAACATACATTCTTCTATTTTGACCTTTTTAATTTTGTTGTATTTTCTAAATTACTACTATTATACAGTATTCTTAGTTCATAGATCAATGCCTTTTGACTTATTATGACCTTGAAAATAATACTTATTTTAGAATGTCTCCAGACTAATACAATTCTACTTCCTAAAGACTAATGAAATAGCAGTTAAGTTTTAGCAGCGTTCAGCAATTGAGTTGGTGGTCTCTATTTACTTATTTTTCACTTCCTGCATGTCTTTTCTCAAAGCATTAATTTCCTCTAATATTCTGTTTTCAGTGTTTTGCATCCTCATTAGTATAGTTTTTCTGAATTCTCTTTCAGATAATTTGTCTATCTCCTCCTCTGTCATTTGAGGCTGTGTTTCTCTGGCTTGGTCCTTCATTTGTGCAGTGTTTTTCTGTCGTTTCATTATTAGGTTAGTTTTTGTTTCTTTGTGTGTGTCTGTGTGTATGGAGTTCTTTTCCCCCACCAGACTTCTTGGTTGAATTCTCCCTTCCTTTGGGTTTCTGTCCTTGTAGAAGGGTTCAGTGGTTTGTGTCTTGGGTGGTGTTAGGTCTTGTTTACAGGTGAATTATCTGTAGTGTTGTATGTTCTTTGATAGTGTGGGGTCTTGGAATCAGGGCTTCTGCTCTGAGGATCCTTGGTTTGATGATTGGTCAGGGGGTGTAGGCTCTATGTCTGGTTTGCTATGGTGTTCCGTGATATGAATGGATATAGAAGCTCTGGTACATATATACAATGGAATACTACTCAGCTGTTAAAAGAAATGCAGAAGACTCAGTCCTAATGAAGTGACTGGCTCTAGAACCTATCATAAAAAGTGAAGTAAGTCAAAAAGAGAAAGACAAATACAGTATACTAACACACATATATGGAATCTAGTAGGACGGTCTTGATAACACACGCAGGGAATTCATGGAAAAACAGATAGAGCATAGACATAGGGACATTGCAGGGAAGAAATAGGGAGGGGGAGGCATGGAGGAAGTAACATGGAAACCTATACTGTCATGTGTGGGAAAGATAGCTACTGTCATTGTGCTAAGGGAATAGGAGTGCTTACAATGGCGTGGAGCGATGATCTGGAGGGGTGGGAAGGGGGGAAGGGGGTGGTAGGGACCATGGATATGCATATGACTGATCTGGGAACATACATGTCTGTGAACAACGAAACTCTGTAAAACCTTTTAAAATAAAGAATAATAATAATAAAAAAAAGCAAAGTTTTAGCATCGTGACTTAGAATTATACATGATTTGAATATAGGTTAGAAAGTATGGTCAGACATTTTTTTAACTTCAGCATTTTTGGGATGAAAGTCACTCAGTCATGTCTAAGTCTTTTTTTTTTTTTTTTTTAAATTTATCTTTTTTGTGGGGAGGGGAGGGAAGGGATGGGCGGGCCACTTGTATTGGTCTTTCATTTCTCTATTTTCATCCGTCTTTGTTCTTTGGCTCCTGCGGGCCTCCCATCGCGGTGGCCTCTGTTGTCGCAGAGCACCGGCTCTGGGCACATGCGCTCCAGAGTTCCGGCTCGGTGATTGGACACATCGGTCCAGCTGCTTCGCGGCACGTGGGATCTTCCCAGGCCAGGGATCGAACCGGCGCCCCTTGCCCTGCAAGGCGGTGTCCTTACCCACTGGACCACCAGGGGAAGCCCAGTCATGTCCAACTCTTTGCGACCGATGGACAAGCCATGGAATTCTCTAGGCAAGAATACTGCAGTGGGTAACCTTTCCCTTCTCCAGGGGATCTTCCTGACATAGGGATGGAACCCAGGTCTCCTGTGTTTTTGGTGGATTCTTTACTATCTGAGCCATATTGGGGTAGTTAAACCTAAAATATAGAAGCTCTGGTACATATATACAATGGAATACTACTCAGCTGTTAAAAGAAATGCAGAAGACTCAGTCCTAATGAAGTGACTGGCTCTAGAACCTATCATAAAAAGTGAAGTAAGTCAAAAAGAGAAAGACAAATACAGTATACTAACACACATATATGGAATCTAGTAGGACGGTCTTGATAACACACGCAGGGAATTCATGGAAAAACAGATAGAGCATAGACATAGGGACATTGCAGGGAAGAAATAGGGAGGGGGAGGCATGGAGGAAGTAACATGGAAACCTATACTGTCATGTGTGGGAAAGATAGCTACTGTCATTGTGCTAAGGGAATAGGAGTGCTTACAATGGCGTGGAGCGATGATCTGGAGGGGTGGGAAGGGGGGAAGGGGGTGGTAGGGACCATGGATATGCATATGACTGATCTGGGAACATACATGTCTGTGAACAACGAAACTCTGTAAAACCTTTTAAAATAAAGAATAATAATAATAAAAAAAAGCAAAGTTTTAGCATCGTGACTTAGAATTATACATGATTTGAATATAGGTTAGAAAGTATGGTCAGACATTTTTTTAACTTCAGCATTTTTGGGATGAAAGTCACTCAGTCATGTCTAAGTCTTTTTTTTTTTTTTTTTTAAATTTATCTTTTTTGTGGGGAGGGGAGGGAAGGGATGGGCGGGCCACTTGTATTGGTCTTTCATTTCTCTATTTTCATCCGTCTTTGTTCTTTGGCTCCTGCGGGCCTCCCATCGCGGTGGCCTCTGTTGTCGCAGAGCACCGGCTCTGGGCACATGCGCTCCAGAGTTCCGGCTCGGTGATTGGACACATCGGTCCAGCTGCTTCGCGGCACGTGGGATCTTCCCAGGCCAGGGATCGAACCGGCGCCCCTTGCCCTGCAAGGCGGTGTCCTTACCCACTGGACCACCAGGGGAAGCCCAGTCATGTCCAACTCTTTGCGACCGATGGACAAGCCATGGAATTCTCTAGGCAAGAATACTGCAGTGGGTAACCTTTCCCTTCTCCAGGGGATCTTCCTGACATAGGGATGGAACCCAGGTCTCCTGTGTTTTTGGTGGATTCTTTACTATCTGAGCCATATTGGGGTAGTTAAACCTAAAATACTCTGCCTTCTCGGTAGTAATCTCAGACCATTCAACCTTTTGTCCCCAAATCTCAAAAGCTACAAATCTGTGTCTTCCATGTTTCTGCCTTTGTACCTCACATCAGTCACCATGTCCTGGGCTTCTTTCTTTCCACTGTCCCTATTTTGACCTTTTTGTTTCTAATACCATGCTGGAGTTTTCTTAGGTGAACTATTGGGAGAGCCTTTTAACCTATCTGTTCCTCATTTTTCGTATGCTTTGGTCTGAGCTACACCCAGTCATCACAGTCGTCTTTTTGGTTTTTAGAGTATTTTTAAAGTTGCATCCTACACTTCCAGAAGTCTTCATTGCCTCCCATGGTGTAAGAATGAAGGTCACACTGTGTAGCTTGATCAGATAGGTTCTGCAAAGATTGTCCACAGCTTTTCAGACCTTAGCCTCCTGCATCTCTGGAATGTGTGCATGCTCTCTGCCAGACAGATTCGAGTGCCCCTTGTGTCCTGTGCATGTTCTCACCCGCCTACTCCTGGATCTTTGGTCACACAGTCCTCTGCCCTTAGACATCCTCTCCCTCTTGCATTGGCTGAAGTCTTGCCCATCCGAAAGGCTCCACCTCTTTTCACCTTCTCTCCTCCAGGCTTTACCTGATCACATAAACCTAACCTTTTCCTTCTGAACATAAGACCATTTGTACCATTTCTGTAGCATATATTCTGTAACAGTCTGCATTGGAATTATTTGTAAAAGAAATTTACCAGAAGGTAGTTTTCTACTGTACTTAGTTTTATATTCTACATAGCACTTAACGTATTTTCTTATAGTATACTGAATCAATATGTATTAAATAAAGGAGTTATCAAAAGGTAGTTTTAACAGTGCATGTGATCAATTCTGCATTAAACATGTGTGGTACACTTATAGAGCATGCATCAGAAGTTTATGTTGCTGGAACTTAATAGATATCTTTTTAGTAAATAGAATTATATTCAGCCTGGAGACTTTTACATTCTGAAATGAGCATTGTTTTCAAAGACATAGTAAATCAAAAGGAATTGATCTAGGAACTGAGCAATATTGTATAATTATTGTATAATTTTGAAGATACAACATCTGGAGGAAATTAAGAAATAAATGATTTTTCAAATTCCAATATTGATAATTTAGGGTCTTTGTTTGAAGAAAGCTTTTTCCTGATGGAAATTTCTTTGCCTAGCATGAATGACAGTTGTAGAAGTAAAAGGTGATTTGAGCTATCTAGTTTCATTGTTTCTTCATTCAAATTATTGTTAAATTTGGGGGAAAGCTTATATTCTTATCTATAAAATCCTAGCATGGTTTGGTGTTAATGTCACCCCAGATACTTTCCACACAAAATAAGTTGAAGGCAATATTTGCAATGGTTTACCATGATTTATGGACTTCCCTGGTGGCTCAGTGGTAAATAATCCATCTGTGATGCAGGAGACCCTGGTTTGATCCCTGGGCCAGGAAGATCCCCTAGAGGAGGGCATGGCAGCCCACTCCAGTCCTCTTGCCTGGAGAGTCCCATAGACTGAGGAGTCTCACAGACTATAGTCCATGGGGTCATAGAGAGTTGGACACAACTGAAGCAGCTGAGCACGCATGAACCATAATTTTTAGTAGTTTCCAAGATTTAGAATTAGTATATTTATTCAGTTATCTTAGAAGTCTTTGATGAATTTGTCAAAATATTAGGTATTTGATGTCTTTGATAAATTTGTGTGAAATATTAGGTAACTTTTGGTTTCAGTAGCAGCTGTGGTCACTTATGATGTTTGAGTAACACTAACATAAATTTTTTTTCCCAGTTGTCATATTTGAAAGAAAATCACCTTCAGAATCTAAGTAAATAATTAATTTAGACATATATTCAAGGTAATATTGTATTCTTTAGGGAAATATTACTTATATATGGATTTGATTTGATCGTATGGAAATATGACATTTTTAATATGCAAAGGAAGAAATATACAAACAAATACTGTTGTGTGAATGATATAAAGAGAGAAAAAAGAATTCAAGGATAAGAAGGCAGGAGAAAAATATGTACTAAAATTCAAAGATGGAATTGAATATTAAGACTAAATCAAAATGAAAAACAGGAAGACAGTGTTAATAGTTTGGAAGGAATAGAAATTCTAAATTAGTTTTTTTAATTATGAAAGAATGATAACATATATACCAGATTTGGAAAACACAGAACAAAATTATATATAGTTCCTTTCTGCGTGTACATGCTTTGTTGCTCAGTTGTGTCTGACTCTCCGTGACACCATGATTGTAGCCCACTAGGCTCCTCTGTCCATGGAATTCTCCAGGCAAGAATACTGGAGTGGGTAACCATCCCTTCTCCAGGGGATTTTCCCGACCTGGGGCTTGTCTGAGCCATGAGGGAAACGCACAGTGTACAATTATTTTTTTAAGTGGATAAATTAAGATTTTTGGTTGAACTTTCAATATCAAACTCTCAAAAATTAATAAAATGAATAGAAAAGTAGTAGGATATAGTAGACATGAAAAGCACAGTGAACCAATTCAACATAATTAAAATTTATACAATTTTCATACAACAGCAGGACACAAATTCTATTCAAGTTCCCACAGAGTATAAACCAGGAGACACTGGAGCATATCCAGGGACATAAAACAAGGTGCAAAAATTTGATGGTCTAAAGGAGCTGAAACCATATAGAGTCTGTTTTCTTATCACTGTGGAATTATATTAGAAAATCAGTATGAAGAGATATTTGAATGACACACCCAGAGGTGCCATGAGAGTTCCGTCCCTTCCCTAAAAGCTTGAATAATCCTCCCACTCGTTAGCATATGGAATTACCCAGCCTATAAAAGCTAAGAACGCCATGTTTTCGGGGCCACTGGATTTGCTCTGCCATGGCCCACACTCTGTCTGTGGAGTGTGCTTACTCTGACTCTGAATAAATCCATTTCTTACCTTAAAAAAAAAAAAGAGAGATATTTGAAAATAATCCACAGATTTTCAAGTGCATTGTGACATTTATCATGAGAGATATTTGACTTAGCCATTGAAAAGCAATGAAGTTAAAAGACTGAAAATACACAGAGGGTAATTGCAGAGAAGAAATCATTTACATGAGAAATTAATATCAAAACAATATTTTTATATTAATGAGAACTTAATATAAAAAATATTTTTAAAACCCCATGTATACTATGTTGTTAACAACAAAAAAAAGAGATTAACATGTGATACAAGTATAGAATCTGCCTGAAATACAGGTTTGATCCCTAGGTCAGGAAGCTCCCCTGGAGAAGGAAATGGCTACCCACTCCAGTATTTCTGCCTGGGAAATCCCGTGGACAGAGGAGCCTGGTAGGGTATAGTCCATGGGGTCACAATGAGTTGGACATGACTGAGCACACATGCACAGGTTTTATTAACTAAAGTACAGATTTTGTTTGAATTTTACAAAATGTTAGCTTGTGCCCATTATTTGTTTTCATACCTTATTCAAGATTCCACATTGAATTTAGTTGCATTGAGCAGCTTTAGCTGCATGCAACAAGTTCTGATCAATTTTCTTTCACTTTCATTCTGTTACAGATATTTTCTAGTTTTCCTTGTTATGGCTTCTTAGATACATCCATCATTTAAAACTGGACATTTAATTTCTGAATTAATTTCTATTAGTTTTCGAGGGAAAAGTAACAAAAGAAGTGTATTTTATATTTTTAAGAGTACACTTTTGATAAAGCATTTATGCTTAGAATGGCATTATTGTTTTTACTTTATATAACACTTAAAAACATTTATGGAAGTAATAATGTTTATGCTTTCTTATTTATAGCTTTCCATTGAAATAGGCCATGAAGTTAAACACCAAAATAAGTTATTAGCTGAAATGGTAAGTGGTTATGATTTTAACTTTAAGAAACTTGATCTGATATTCTCAAATTTGGTTTGGAATAACTCTGGGAGTTGTTTTTGCCCTACTTTTACATTTTTTATCTTTTTCAACATATGAGTAGGGGGAGGAGGCAGAAGTGAATGTGTCTTTAATCTTTTGTTTAGAAACACTGTTAAAGACTCAGGACAAATGACTATTTCAAGCCTTATTAAAGATCTCAGTAGATATAGACTGCCAAGTAATCAAAAACACTTTCTATACAGCCAACCAAATGTCTTTCCCTTAATGTAAACCTGTTTCTTTTGCTTGATCGCCTAAGGATCACTGTGAACAAGTCAATAAGATTTGAACATAGTAACATCCTTTAGCCTTTGATCTCTAAACAAGCTAAGTAACATACCCCTTTTCTTGTTAGAGGCTCTTTTCATTCCAAACTGCTTATTTTGGACATCAAACTCCTCTGAACCTACCCTGGTTACTTTAAATGCTTTTAAAATTGTACTACTTAAAAATGAATATTGCACCGAGAGCCAGCTAAGTCCTTGTGAAGGTTGTACATCAGAATCGAGGAACTTGGAAAATATATCTGCCTTGCTGTCATTCGAAACACACTGATTCCGAATTTCAGGGGGAGGGGCCTAGGTATATGCACTTTGGAAAAAGCATCCCAAGCTGTGATTCTGATGCATGGCTCTAAAAGAACTAGAGATGCCAAGTGCTGAAGCTCCACAGAGCCTGAGCTGTACAAAGGCTATCATCGTGTCAGAGCCTTGCATCTCAGGATGTTGAGACGTCTGTGAAAGTGCAGTGTTTGTAAGCCACATGGAGCTCTTTCATCTGAAGGGCTGTTCTAGCTATGTTTTAATGTGGTCATTTTCCCCCATCTGTATTTGAAGTCTTGACCACGTTTTACCACCTCTACATGAGACTTTACCAGTCTCTTAACTTTGAATAGACTCTGATGACCTTCGAATCAGCTCCCTAAACAAAAGGATCTTTAAAGGTATATTTAACTGCTGACCATATTAAACTGTGGATTAATTGCTGTACTGGGAAGCAACCAACAATTTGACCTTGGAGGGCGATACCCCAACAAAGAGTGGGGGGAAACCTGCGTGATGGTAGATAAAACCTCTCACTTTAATAAAAGTTAAATGGTTTTTTTATCCACATAATTGGAACAAGACGTACATACTTGAGGGTATTGAATTACTCTAGAGCTGAAAGAATGTGTATTGGCAAATGAAAGAGCTTTTTTTGGGGGCGGGGTCGGGTTGGGGAGGGAGGGGAGCAGACGGGCCATTTCTATTGGTCTTCCATTTCTCTATTTTTCATCCGTCTTTGTTCTTTGGCTCCTGGGGCCTCCCATCGCGGTGGCGTCTGTTGTCGCAGAGCGGCAGATGTGGGCGCATGCGCTCCAGATCTCCGGCTCGGTGATTGGACACATCGGTCCAGCCGCTCCGGGGCACGTGGGATCTTCCCAGGCCAGGGATGGAACTGGCGCCCCTTGCACAGCAAGGCGGTGTCCTTATCCACTGGACCACCAGGGGAAGCCCGAACTTTTTTTTTTAATTGAGAAAATTATTTTGCATGGCGAATCAGACTGATTATCCAGGTTACGCACGTGAGTTATTCTAAAATTGTACCTTAAAATGAATATTGCACCGAGAGCCAGCTAAGTCCTTGTGAAGGTTGTACATCAGAATCGAGGAACTTGGAAAATATATCTGCCTTGCTGTCATTAAACACACTGATTCCAATTTCAGGGAGGGCCTAGGTATATGCACTTTGGAAAAAGCATCCCAAGCTGTGATTCTGATGCATGGCTCTAAAAGAACTAGAGATGCCAAGTGCTGAAGCTCCACAGAGCCTGAGCTGTACAAAGGCTATCATCGTGTCAGAGCCTTGCATCTCAGGATGTTGAGACGTCTGTGAAAGTGCAGTGTTTGTAAGCCACATGGAGCTCTTTCATCTGAAGGGCTGTTCTAGCTATGTTTTAATGTGGTCATTTTCCCCCATCTGTATTTGAAGTCTTGACCACGTTTTACCACCTCTACATGAGACTTTACCAGTCTCTTAACTTTGAATAGACTCTGATGACCTTCGAATCAGCTCCCTAAACAAAAGGATCTTTAAAGGTATATTTAACTGCTGACCATATTAAACTGTGGATTAATTGCTGTACTGGGAAGCAACCAACAATTTGACCTTGGAGGGCGATACCCCAACAAAGAGTGGGGGGAAACCTGCGTGATGGTAGATAAAACCTCTCACTTTAATAAAAGTTAAATGGTTTTTTTATCCACATAATTGGAACAAGACGTACATACTTGAGGGTATTGAATTACTCTAGAGCTGAAAGAATGTGTATTGGCAAATGAAAGAGCTTTTTTTGCGGGGCGGGGTCGGGTTGGGGAGGGAGGGGAGCAGACGGGCCATTTCTATTGGTCTTCCATTTCTCTATTTTTCATCCGTCTTTGTTCTTTGGCTCCTGGGGCCTCCCATCGCGGTGGCGTCTGTTGTCGCAGAGCGGCAGATGTGGGCGCATGCGCTCCAGATCTCCGGCTCGGTGATTGGACACATCGGTCCAGCCGCTCCGGGGCACGTGGGATCTTCCCAGGCCAGGGATGGAACTGGCGCCCCTTGCACAGCAAGGCGGTGTCCTTATCCACTGGACCACCAGGGGAAGCCCGAACTTTTTTTTTTAATTGAGAAAATTATTTTGCATGGCGTAATCAGACTGATTATCCAGGTTACGCACAGGCTCCGGAAAATGTCATTGAGAGTATATTCTAATAACAGTATATTAAATTACTCAAATACACAGGTAGAACATTAGAATCCAACAATAATATTTTTTCTTTTCTCCTCATAGGATTCACAGTTTGATTCTACAACTGGATTTCTAGGTAAAACTATGGGAAAACTGAAGATCTTGTCCAGAGGGAGCCAAACAAAGCTGCTGTGCTATATGATGCTGTTCTCACTGTTTGTCTTTTTTGTCATTTATTGGATTATTAAACTGAGGTGATGGAAGTAAGTGTGAGTTTGGAATTTGTTCCAACAGCTTGGAGTACCGCTTCAGTAAAAAAAAAAAATCAGCATCAGAACATTCCTAAATTTCAAATACTATTGTCCTCAAAGATGACTGAGTTTTACTTGTTTTATAAATCACACCAGATAATACAGCACTCTTTGAATACTGTTTCTTAATGATACACTTTTTGCCCCTATTTTCAGGGGTACTAGGATGGTCGGAGGTTCAGTCTGGCCCTAACAGTTTTGTCCTGTTTTTTGCTATTAAAGAGTAGTGTAAAGTTCTGTTGTTACTATAAATAAGTTTGCATACCACATAAAGAAACTTAGCCAGAGAGTAGCAGTGCCTGGAGAGCCTGGTGCTGAGCTGAGATGGCAAGCAAGTCTCTGATGGATGGGGAATGCGTCTTCCTAATTTGCCATCACCCCTGGGTTGTACTCTTCTCTCCTTTATTTGGTCAAAATTATAGGCTGATTTCATTTTACCTACAGTTTTCCTGATAATTTTTGGTGATACGACTCTTCTCCCCCTCTTTACACAAGGACCTCATTCTTTACTAGAAGGTGTTACTTTGGCGTATCTCTAGTCGGGTCCAAAACAAATGTGTACCAGTATAGTTTTCATTTTATATTAACTTTATATATATACACCATTGACTCGGCTTATAATAGTTTTATAATGTTAGCTACTTAGATAGGCCATTTGGTTATCATTTATGACATAATAATGTGAAGCTAAAGTAATTGCTAAGCTCTGAATTAAAATAAAATGTTCAAGAAAAGTAATTGCTTCTGCTTTATTATGTGCTCGGAATAAATACTGGAAATACTCAGGCATTGAACCTGTGGTTAAGGGCACTGTTGTTTTCATCCAGTGTATTTGTTTATAAGAAACAATGCAGAAGTGAACTGCTAAGTAGATGTTAAGATGTGAAATAATCTGTCTTGCTACTGTTTTGGAATTTGCCCATTTATGGGTTCCAAAAATAAAATTTGTAATGAAATATATTAACTGATTTTGTTGTTTCTTTGTTCAGGTCTTTTTTTTTTTTTTTTCCCATAGACTGAAAAATGATTCTGAAAACCCACAACGAGCTCAGGAAAGCTTAATGTATTTGTATTAATTCAGAATTTGCTTCGAACGAGATAAATCATGACTGCAATTTCAGAATCTCTTAAATTCTTTCTTCCTTCTGCTTGAGGACCCTTGGGAAAAAGTACTTCCAGAAATAAAATTTGGGGCAAACATCCAGTATGGAAAGGTTCTAATTTTTTATAATCCTTTACCAACTCATTGCTAAATCTGAAAAGGACTTTATTGCTATTGGTGTCTGAGAGGTTGATTGTAATGTTTGAACAAGCAAAATATTCACATTCTCATTGTTATTCGAACATAAGACTGGCAGGTGTTTAGGTGGTGGGTAACATATTGTGAGTCCTATGTTTGAAGTGGTAAAAGCAGCCCCAGAAAAGTTCCAAGTCTAGATTTTCTGTGAAAAATATCTGGGTACTTCATTTCACTAGGAGGTGGTCCAAATGATAGAAAATTTAACTTACCTGCTCTATCCCCTGCAGATACGAGGCATAGGTTTCCAGTGAGAAAAGGGAGAATTATACATAACACTGATAGAATTTAAATTAGCATGCAAATTAATTCTTGGATACTACTTGAGCAGAGAAGAGTTGTTTTGGCCTATTTTATTGGTTCTTTATTTATTTATTTTCATCCATCTTTATTCTTCGGCCTGTGTGGGCCTCCCATATCAGTGGCCTCTCTCCTTGCAGAGCACCAACTCTGGGCACATGTGCTCCAGAGCACTCTCTCAGTAGTTGGACACACCGGTCCAGCCGCTCTGCGGCATGTGGGATCTTCCTGGGCCAGGGATCGAACCATCGCCTTGCACTGCAAGGCAGACTCTTTACCCACTGGGTCACCAAGGAAGCCCAATAGTCAACATTTTAAGCATCAAAATTCTGGAGAAGAAAGCTCTAGCACCTGCACCAATAAAAAGCATCTCTTTATATCAACCTGTTTCCCTAATTTTTCAGTGCTCTTAAATTTCTAATTATGTGTGTTGAATTTGCTTCCTTGTAGAAAAAATGGGAAAGTGCTTGGTAATTTAGGTTCATTCAGTTAGTAAATAACTTAATCAGACCCTACTGATGAATGAACTTTTGACTCAGTATTTACTGAGAAAGAGAAAAGTATCTAGTTAAGATTGAAAGCTATGCAGTCACACTGCCTGAGCGTAAACGCTGGCTTTCGCATTCACGTTGTAACTGTGAGCTAATGACGTTTCCACCTTGGTTACTTTATTTGTAAAACAGGAATAAAAATTGTATATAAGGAGCAGTAATACACTCATACAATAAATAAATGATATTCCTTATAGAGAACTTCGAATGGGTTCCTGGCACTCAGTGGTGGCTGTTGCCTTTGTGGATCTGTGGACAGGAACTTGGGAACTTTAAGGTCACACAAGCACACATGTTGCTGATGAATTTTGGCTGCTTCCTCTCCCACAATCCCAAAAGGGATACTAGCAGCTCTTAGTCTATTCTGGCAAGGGTTATCGTTTTCTGGAATTTAGTTCTTTTATGGTCCTTTGTCTCTTCCGGGTGGTCCAAATGATAGAAAATTTAACTTACCTGCTCTATCCCCTGCAGATACGAGGCATAGGTTTCCAGTGAGAAAAGGGAGAATTATACATAACACTGATAGAATTTAAATTAGCATGCAAATTAATTCTTGGATACTACTTGAGCAGAGAAGAGTTGTTTTGGCCTATTTTATTGGTTCTTTATTTATTTATTTTCATCCATCTTTATTCTTCGGCCTGTGTGGGCCTCCCATATCAGTGGCCTCTCTCCTTGCAGAGCACCAACTCTGGGCACATGTGCTCCAGAGCACTCTCTCAGTAGTTGGACACACCGGTCCAGCCGCTCTGCGGCATGTGGGATCTTCCTGGGCCAGGGATCGAACCATCGCCCCTTGCACTGCAAGGCAGACTCTTTACCCACTGGGTCACCAAGGAAGCCCAATAGTCAACATTTTAAGCATCAAAATTCTGGAGAAGAAAGCTCTAGCACCTGCACCAATAAAAAGCATCTCTTTATATCAACCTGTTTCCCTAATTTTTCAGTGCTCTTAAATTTCTAATTATGTGTGTTGAATTTGCTTCCTTGTAGAAAAAATGGGAAAGTGCTTGGTAATTTAGGTTCATTCAGTTAGTAAATAACTTAATCAGACCCTACTGATGAATGAACTTTTGACTCAGTATTTACTGAGAAAGAGAAAAGTATCTAGTTAAGATTGAAAGCTATGCAGTCACACTGCCTGAGCGTAAACGCTGGCTTTCGCATTCACGTTGTAACTGTGAGCTAATGACGTTTCCACCTTGGTTACTTTATTTGTAAAACAGGAATAAAAATTGTATATAAGGAGCAGTAATACACTCATACAATAAATAAATGATATTCCTTATAGAGAACTTCGAATGGGTTCCTGGCACTCAGTGGTGGCTGTTGCCTTTGTGGATCTGTGGACAGGAACTTGGGAACTTTAAGGTCACACAAGCACACATGTTGCTGATGAATTTTGGCTGCTTCCTCTCCCACAATCCCAAAAGGGATACTAGCAGCTCTTAGTCTATTCTGGCAAGGGTTATCGTTTTCTGGAATTTAGTTCTTTTATGGTCCTTTGTCTCTTCAGCAATCTGATGGGATTTCTTTTTTAAAACCTATGATTTTTAAGTATATCTGGTTTGAGTTACTGGAGTGAGAACAACAAACTTCAAGTTTCTGGAACCAGAAGTTTGAAGGGAGAGAATTTAGAAAGTTTTCTACTTGGTAAAAAGTTATAAACATTGCAATTTTTTTTTTTTTTTAGTTTTTCTATAGTTATATAGTTACCTTCCGTTTTGAACTATCTATGAGGTAAGAGGCACAAATGATTTTATTTTTAATTTTTGAAGCACCAACCAGTTATTCCCACAGTGAATATTAACACCTTCTTTTTCTCCTTACATGTTGTTACAGCATAGGATAGTCATTTTCTTATATATGTATAATATTTTGTTACATTCAATTTTTTTATCTTTACACCAAGACCACACTATTTTAGTTATTGTAATTTCATAGTACTTAGTCAACATATCAGTTTATTCTCTTTTCTCATTCTATTTATTTCTTACTTATTTTTACTCTTTTTAATTCTCATTTATTCTATTCAATTTATTCTTTCTAATGAACTTCAACAACTTTGGTAATATTTTGATAAAGCATAATAGCTTTTGGTAAGAACCATATTCATCTTTTATAATCTTCACTGAAAAAAAAAAAAAAAATGAAAATGTTTCCCTATTGAAATGTTAGATTTTGAGTCCAAGCAAATTTCACATTTTTTTTCATTATATGTTTATATTTAACTATAAATAGTGGTAAGCCAGCTCCTGTGGATGGATGGAGGGATTGATTTGTAGTGATTTTTAATTTCTGTGTATAAATATTTCCACCACACTTGATTTAAAGCTGCAAATGTAACCGCACTGAACACAGAGTTATGAAAACATATGGATAGTTGGCTCTATGAAGCTGGCACAAACTTACTCTGTCACACTATTGGGTACATTGATGATAAATAATCTTTTTAAAAATGTAGAATTTGGGGCTTCCCTGGTAGCTCAGTGGTAAAGAATATGCCTGCCAGTGCAGGAGATGGGTTCAATCCCTGATCTGGGAAGATTGCACATGCCATGAGGCAGCTAAGCCTATGGACCACAATTACTGAGCCCACATGCCCTACAACCTGTGCTCTGCAATGAGAGAAACCTACTCACCAACTAGAAAGTAGCCCCCACTTGATGCAACTAGAGGAAAATGTGCAGAGCAATGAAGGCCTATCACAGCTAAAAAAAAAAATTGTTTTTAAAATTATTTTTTAAAACATAGAAGTTTTTTGTTCCCTAAGTGAGACTCTCTCATCTAAATTTTAATAGAAAAAGAAAAAAAAAGGGCAACATAAATTGATAAATTAATCAGAATAATATTTTCCAATGGCATATGTCAACTTCTTTTCTCAAAATTTATGGGTAAATACATGCTACATTTATTGATCTTCCATCTTTGGTAGTTCAAATACTGTATACAAATCATAAAGTTTTTCTCTTTATAGACAAAGGTTATCTTACCTGAGGAGTTCAGATCTCACCTGTTTGCCCCTTAAGAAGAGTTTTTCACAAGTCTTTAAAAGACTTCTATCATGTGAACTGATGGAGAGGAACTGTTGCCTGGAGAATTCCATGGACAGAGGAACCTGGTGGGCTACCATCCACAGGGTAAAGAGAGTGGGGCATGACTGACCAATACACGTACATGAACTGAAGAGATCCCAAAAGAGCCAAATTCAGGTCTTAAAATAATCTTTCCTAATCTCTAAGATGAACAGAAATATTGAAATACACCTAAATATTTTTGACCAAAAGCAATCATCCATATGTTAGGTGTGAGAATTGAAAATTCACAAAAACTTAATTAATCATCTATAACAGTAAATAGTGGTAAGCCAGCTCCTGTGGATGGATGGAGGGATTGATTTGTAGTGATTTTTAATTTCTGTGTATAAATATTTCCACCACACTTGATTTAAAGCTGCAAATGTAACCGCACTGAACACAGAGTTATGAAAACATATGGATAGTTGGCTCTATGAAGCTGGCACAAACTTACTCTGTCACACTATTGGGTACATTGATGATAAATAATCTTTTTAAAAATGTAGAATTTGGGGCTTCCCTGGTAGCTCAGTGGTAAAGAATATGCCTGCCAGTGCAGGAGATGGGTTCAATCCCTGATCTGGGAAGATTGCACATGCCATGAGGCAGCTAAGCCTATGGACCACAATTACTGAGCCCACATGCCCTACAACCTGTGCTCTGCAATGAGAGAAACCTACTCACCAACTAGAAAGTAGCCCCCACTTGATGCAACTAGAGGAAAATGTGCAGAGCAATGAAGGCCTATCACAGCTAAAAAAAAAAATTGTTTTTAAAATTATTTTTTAAAACATAGAAGTTTTTTGTTCCCTAAGTGAGACTCTCTCATCTAAATTTTAATAGAAAAAGAAAAAAAAAGGGCAACATAAATTGATAAATTAATCAGAATAATATTTTCCAATGGCATATGTCAACTTCTTTTCTCAAAATTTATGGGTAAATACATGCTACATTTATTGATCTTCCATCTTTGGTAGTTCAAATACTGTATACAAATCATAAAGTTTTTCTCTTTATAGACAAAGGTTATCTTACCTGAGGAGTTCAGATCTCACCTGTTTGCCCCTTAAGAAGAGTTTTTCACAAGTCTTTAAAAAGACTTCTATCATGTGAACTGATGGAGAGGGAACTGTTGCCTGGAGAATTCCATGGACAGAGGAACCTGGTGGGCTACCATCCACAGGGTAAAGAGAGTGGGGCATGACTGACCAATACACGTACATGAACTGAAGAGATCCCAAAAGAGCCAAATTCAGGTCTTAAAATAATCTTTCCTAATCTCTAAGATGAACAGAAATATTGAAATACACCTAAATATTTTTGACCAAAAGCAATCATCCATATGTTAGGTGTGAGAATTGAAAATTCACAAAAACTTAATTAATCATCTATAACAGTAAAGGGTAATGCAACATATAACCACATTATCCACTGTAAATCCAAGTATTCTATCAAGTGTTTATGCTTAAAAAGAAGAACTAGCAGAGACCACCACCACATTGTAAAGCAATTATCCCTCAATTAAAAAAGAAACTAATATTTAATGGTTTCCTTTTATTAATTAGATTAACGTTGCAACTTCAACAAAGATCAACCTTATATACATAATTGTGCAAAAATTGTTCCTACTGCACTTTTTCAAAGATTTACAATCATGGTCTGTTTCATACAAAGCAGGCAGCTAAGTCTGTCTTTATTAGTATTTATGAGTTCTCTCCGGCCTACAAGGAGTTTGGAAATGGGCAGAAAAATCACAGTATAGCTGAAATAAAAGTCCAGATAAAACACGTATCAATGTGTAATAAAAATAAATTTTGTTATCATTAACTTATGTAAGTATAATTATTCCTCCTCAACATTATCTCATTAATGAGTGAACATCCTATAAGTTGATAATTTGTGAAGCTTTCTGCATTGCTGAATAATCCACTCATTGCCTTTAAAGCATATAAGATAAGCTCTTTTACGTTCAAGCAAATGACTCTAACAGTTATGTGAGATAACCTGGAGTACAGAAAAATTATTGGACTGAAATAAATTAGTCTGCTTTAGTCTGCTTACATATGGATTTAATATTTAGTGTCTTCAAAAACTCTCCTTTGAAAATGTTTTAATTTCAATGTATATTTATATTTACATTATTTGAACAGTATTTTTTAGTTTTAAAGGGAAGTTGAATTGGTTTTGTTTGCATGCATATGTGCACACAGACACATACACACCTCATTTCTATGGAGAACAAATAGTTGTGATGATTTTTGTTAAAGAGATAATATTTTAAATTAAAATTCCTTCATTGTTAATGGATTCTCTTCTATGTTATTGTTTGAAAGACAAATTGCTGAATGGTGTACGCTAGCCTTAGACTCTCTTTACTATGCATTTACTTCTCGTGACTAAATAATTAAAATTTAATTTCAAGTTAATTCTACAGTAGTTCTGTTCACACAGAGAACTTTTTAAAGGAGATCAGTGAGTATACATTCTTTTTGCTGATTACACACTATTTCATCCTCATAATTCCCACGAAGTGACCTCTTTCAGACGTGGTGAGAACTGAAGGCTGAGGACATGGTACCTACCAATAGAAGACCTGATGCTACACACCTGAGTTTTCCTTAGATGACTTTGCAAGTAGTAGATCAAGAAGTGTTTGGTAAATAAGCTGATATTTCCTATTAGCAGACATATCTTTTGTATTATCTCTCATTACAATTCCAGTGTTGAGATCATAGAAAGCCCTTAATAAATATGTACAGTATGATTAATAACAAGTCTGGTTATCAACTGAGTTTCTCTGAATATTGGAGGCACAGTAGTGTAACTGAATAGCCATTTGGTTAATTAGGGACCAAAAATAATCACTGATTTTAAATTCTTATGTTTTGAAATTAAGCTGAAATAAAAGTCCAGATAAAACACGTATCAATGTGTAATAAAAATAAATTTTGTTATCATTAACTTATGTAAGTATAATTATTCCTCCTCAACATTATCTCATTAATGAGTGAACATCCTATAAGTTGATAATTTGTGAAGCTTTCTGCATTGCTGAATAATCCACTCATTGCCTTTAAAGCATATAAGATAAGCTCTTTTACGTTCAAGCAAATGACTCTAACAGTTATGTGAGATAACCTGGAGTACAGAAAAATTATTGGACTGAAATAAATTAGTCTGCTTTAGTCTGCTTACATATGGATTTAATATTTAGTGTCTTCAAAAACTCTCCTTTGAAAATGTTTTAATTTCAATGTATATTTATATTTACATTATTTGAACAGTATTTTTTAGTTTTAAAGGGAAGTTGAATTGGTTTTGTTTGCATGCATATGTGCACACAGACACATACACACCTCATTTCTATGGAGAACAAATAGTTGTGATGATTTTTGTTAAAGAGATAATATTTTAAATTAAAATTCCTTCATTGTTAATGGATTCTCTTCTATGTTATTGTTTGAAAGACAAATTGCTGAATGGTGTACGCTAGCCTTAGACTCTCTTTACTATGCATTTACTTCTCGTGACTAAATAATTAAAATTTAATTTCAAGTTAATTCTACAGTAGTTCTGTTCACACAGAGAACTTTTTAAAGGAGATCAGTGAGTATACATTCTTTTTGCTGATTACACACTATTTCATCCTCATAATTCCCACAAGTGACCTCTTTCAGACGTGGTGAGAACTGAAGGCTGAGGACATGGTACCTACCAATAGAAGACCTGATGCTACACACCTGAGTTTTCCTTAGATGACTTTGCAAGTAGTAGATCAAGAAGTGTTTGGTAAATAAGCTGATATTTCCTATTAGCAGACATATCTTTTGTATTATCTCTCATTACAATTCCAGTGTTGAGATCATAGAAAGCCCTTAATAAATATGTACAGTATGATTAATAACAAGTCTGGTTATCAACTGAGTTTCTCTGAATATTGGAGGCACAGTAGTGTAACTGAATAGCCATTTGGTTAATTAGGGACCAAAAATAATCACTGATTTTAAATTCTTATGTTTTTCACTTCATAAAGCTGAAGGAAGAGAGGCTAAATTGAATGCTCTACCTAAAAGGTCAATAATAGATGCTGTTGAATCAGATACAAGTGGCAGAGGAGTTGAGGAAATCCATTTAAAATTCTTCCTCTTCCATCACCAATCACACTTCAAAAGAAAAGAGGTTTCTATTCTCCCCCAAACTGCCTGTCTATCCAGCCTCCCACATAACACTGAGCAGAGTTCCATGTGTTATACAGTTGGTCCTTGTTGGTTATCCATTTTAAATATAGTAGTATGTACATGTCCATCCCCAACTCGCTTCCTTCACTACCTGTAACTATCACGATATTGTTAATCCACTATACCTCAATACAAAATAACAAGTTTAAAAAATTAATTAAAAAAAATAACAGAAGAGGTTTATCAACATCTCTGACCTGAGTTGATCAGGTGAGTAGGGCATTCTATTCCATAAAACCTACTGTTTTTAAGAATATATATTTCTGTCTCTGAGTAATTTAGACTTGACTTCTGTCCTTAGCCAAGATGTCTGCATATCACTAAGAGCCCTGCAACAAGATTTGTAAGCCATTTAGTCATTTTAAGTGGTGGGAAATTTACTGGCTCACAGAACAAGATCAGACAGTGGGGCATTCCATGCTAGTAGAAGCAGTTGTCCAATCAAGATAGCTTTCTTGGGTTGTCTACACTTTGTTACCGTTGACAATAGTCATCACTTTCTTCACATCTGTTATCTTAATATCTGCTGAAAAAGGAAACTAGAGGAAATAGAAGCTTTATTTTCTATCTTTCGGGACAGGCAGTCCATTCTTATTCATGAAAGGCAAGTGATAAATATTAGCAACTTAGTAACTGCTCTTTCAGTCTACCATGAATTTTCAGAGCTAAAAATTTCTTGGTCTGTTCACAGGATTATAGAATTTAGAGTGATTTGTAAAATGAGAATTCCAACACACACCTAATATTCCCAAAGAGAAAATGGGCAAAATGGACCAGGCAAACTTTGAAGAGATAATAATGAAAATTCTCCAGAATTGAAAAAAATGACATGAATTCTCAGATGAATATGCTACACTATGATGCAAACAGATTATAATGAAAAGAGAAGAGAAACAAAGCCCCAGAGCTAGGTACAACATATTAAACATACAAAACATTAAAGATGAAGAAAACAAGTCTTAAATGCATTTCTTTAGTATGAGGACAACTGAATGTACAGTGAAGAAAGATGAACATAAGAGGAATTTTTTTTTCATCTTTTCTTTTGTGGGGCGGGGTTAGGAGAGGTGGGCACTTATTGGTCTAAGTCAATTTATCCCCCCAAAAAATATGTGTTAACATGTCCTTGTTGGTTATCCATTTTAAATATAGTAGTATGTACATGTCCATCCCCAACTCGCTTCCTTCACTACCTGTAACTATCACGATATTGTTAATCCACTATACCTCAATACAAAATAACAAGTTTAAAAAATTAATTAAAAAAAATAACAGAAGAGGTTTATCAACATCTCTGACCTGAGTTGATCAGGTGAGTAGGGCATTCTATTCCATAAAACCTACTGTTTTTAAGAATATATATTTCTGTCTCTGAGTAATTTAGACTTGACTTCTGTCCTTAGCCAAGATGTCTGCATATCACTAAGAGCCCTGCAACAAGATTTGTAAGCCATTTAGTCATTTTAAGTGGTGGGAAATTTACTGGCTCACAGAACAAGATCAGACAGTGGGGCATTCCATGCTAGTAGAAGCAGTTGTCCAATCAAGATAGCTTTCTTGGGTTGTCTACACTTTGTTACCGTTGACAATAGTCATCACTTTCTTCACATCTGTTATCTTAATATCTGCTGAAAAAGGAAACTAGAGGAAATAGAAGCTTTATTTTCTATCTTTCGGGACAGGCAGTCCATTCTTATTCATGAAAGGCAAGTGATAAATATTAGCAACTTAGTAACTGCTCTTTCAGTCTACCATGAATTTTCAGAGCTAAAAATTTCTTGGTCTGTTCACAGGATTATAGAATTTAGAGTGATTTGTAAAATGAGAATTCCAACACACACCTAATATTCCCAAAGAGAAAATGGGCAAAATGGACCAGGCAAACTTTGAAGAGATAATAATGAAAATTCTCCAGAATTGAAAAAAATGACATGAATTCTCAGATGAATATGCTACACTATGATGCAAACAGATTATAATGAAAAGAGAAGAGAAACAAAGCCCCAGAGCTAGGTACAACATATTAAACATACAAAACATTAAAGATGAAGAAAACAAGTCTTAAATGCATTTCTTTAGTATGAGGACAACTGAATGTACAGTGAAGAAAGATGAACATAAGAGGAATTTTTTTTTCATCTTTTTTTCTTTTTTTTGTGGGGGGGCGGGGGTTGGGGAGGGAGTGAGGTGGGCGGGCCACTTCTATTGGTCTTTCATTTCTCTATTTTCATCCATCTTTGTTCTTTGGCCCATATGGGCCTCCCATCGCAGTGGCCTCTGTTGTCGCAGAGCACCAGCTCTGGGCCCATGCGCTCCAGAGCTCTGGCTCGGTAATTGGACACATCGGTCCAGCTGCTCCGCAGCACGTGGGATCTTCCCAGTCCAGGGATCGAACTGGCGCCCCTTGCACTGCAAGGCGGTGTCCTTAGCCACTGGACCACCAGGGAAGCCCAAAGAGGAATATTTTAAAAGAAGAAAAAGTACCTGGTTTTTCAGGCCGTATTCTTGCCAATGTGAAGCATTTCTTCCCTATTCTCAGATCTTACAGACCTGGAAAAAAAAAAAATGGGGGAAAATGGCTAGTGAATAGAACCACTCCAATCTATGGAATTTCCATAATAGAGACTAAAATAGCGTCACTCCTGACACGTAAGTGAAGACTAATGGGACCAGGGCTCAGAGAAGAACTAAACTTAAACGCATGCCCCAAATTCATGTAATTGTTTCACACCTGTTCTTGCACAAGGAGGTAATATGGCCTCAAGTGCACTGGTCCTTTTCAAAGCCTTGTGCTCACTAATGCAAAGAATAAGATCCTTAAAAACAGTAATAGATACAGTTGGACAGGTAAATCTAGGAAAAACACATAGGAATAGGGTAATTTAAGAAAACTTATTTCACTCACTTTTAACATCAGAACCTATACCAGTTTCATAGTTGCCAGGACAAGAGGTAAACTCCTCAGCAACAGATGGAAAAACATAGATGTGCTGTGTTTCACTCCCATGCCTGAAGCGGAGGGGTCAAAGGAACACAGGATTAAAACCAGGCTTAATTATAAGCAAAGGAAATGATTCATACCACGAGAATCATCCCAGTGCCTAGGTGCTCGAGAAATATTTTCTGAAAATATGAGTGCAATCTGAGACACAAAGGGAGCCATAACTTAATATGTAATTTAGATCACTCTGAAATACATCCTACTGTCTCAAAATAATTTAAAAAATAAATAGAATCTAGCTACTGAATTTTTGTGTAATCATAATTAAAGGAGGACAAGGTTATAAAAATTAAGTGATTATTTTAAGCTGAAATTCATTCATTTATGACATGATATTTAAGTGGAAAGCCCACTATTTCATAAAAATATGATGAAAACATACTTTTAAGTAGAAATATTTATAATGCACCTTTCAGTTCATTGTATTTTCCATTGCATTGAAAATTGCCATTAGGTAGGCTTTCTTGGTGGACCTTAGTTATTTTTAATGTCACCAGCATCCAGGGACTGCCTATTATGGGGCATTCTCAGTGTGTATAAGTATTGCCTCCTAGCCCAGAAGCTAAAGTGACTGAAGACATTCTCTTCTGCCCTCCCAGTAGCCTGGCTATAGGCACAGAATTCAAGCTGGACCAATCATGATTTCAAAATATGCCAAACCCTGAGAAACGACTACTGGCTGAAGCCTCCATGTCAACTGTTGCACAGAGATGGTTATGGAGCTCAGTGGCAGCAACCTGAACAGCCCACGTTGAATAGTCTGACAGAGACAATAAAACATTAGCCTTGATGTCTACAAGCGGCAGTGCCAGTGGTCACTAATCAGAGTACTCGTGAGTCATGACTGGCTGTCTTCCTGCTCTCTAGCTGGCTTTGATGGATTTGTCCATGTCCACTCTCTGTTCCTGATCCCCTAGCTTCTAGCAGGATCCTAGAGGCAACCTGCATCCAGATTCATTTTCTCATCAAGTTTGCCCAAGCTATTTTCTTAGCAGAAAACTTACTAATACACCTCACCATTTATGGTACGGGTCCATGTATACAGTGATTTAAATATGTTTAAGAGAAAACACACAAAAGGGACTCTTACATATCAGCCACCTTAACTTACAGAAGAAGAAAAAGTTCTGATAACTGTGTGGTGAGCTAATTAATTTGTTAGGAAGTATTTCTGATATGTCTTGGTGCTACATAAACTGTTCTCTATGCTAACAGTAACGTAGATTGTGACAGCTGCAGATGACTCTTTATATTCAACTCAAAATCTGACTAGGCTGTATCATACACTCTTTCCGATAATGCATTCTTATTACAAGGGTGTGTTTCATTTTTAACTATAACTAACTTCTTGGGAATATGGTATTGATGGTGTGTTTAACCTATGTGCTGATGTTACTTTCCTTAGAACTATAAGTTACTAAATAACATATGAATCTTACTCATTATTTGAATATCCTTCTGGGTCATACATAAAAGCATAAAACAGACTAATTTATGCATGTTAAAGTAATTTACAAAGCTTACGTCAACATATAGGTCTAGAGGAAGAAACCTGGATGCTGTTCCAAAAGATCTCACTTTCTTGAAGGAGAGGGAAAAAAGAAAAAAGAGTTATATGAATATATGTATATGTTCTACTACATAAAGTATCCTATTTCTATGTATACCCACAAGAGTACTTAAATTTCTTTTCATGCATTTATTTGGACATCATCATGTCATTTAAACTTTAATAATGAAAAAATAATTTTCTCACTTACATGGAAGGAAGATGCAATCAAATAAACGTTTATTTTCCAAAGGACACAAATGTAAAAATATGATCCATGATTCCTACTGGCACAATAACAAAATTTTTGTCATAAAGGAGACTTCTTATTCCACAAACTATAAGTTCTAATAGTTTCTTTTTGAGAGGAGGTAACATGGGAAGGTGCTGCCTGTCAAGTTTTCTATAAGCCTGGATAATGCAAGATGACAACTTTTACTGTTTTTGTTTTTTTTTTTTAAGAAAAAAAGCCTTATTGTAAGTAGATTCTCAGCCCATCCATGTGAATTAGGAATTCTAGGTACTAACAGAGAAGAGAATGCCTTTTCCTTAATTAAAGAATTCATTGTTTATGGCTCCAGTACTGTTTAAAGAACAGAGGGGCTCTCCCCTCTTCGACTTCTCCCTAATTGCCCTTCAGCAGTTACTAAACTTCTGCACAATTCCTATCCATGCAATAGCCCTTATCTGCTTACTTGGAGCTATTTTATGTTGCTTATGCATAATGATTTTACAATAAAATTTTAAAAATAATTGGCACACAGAAATAACTGGTTAAGATCTGTTTGAGAGACAGGGGGAATATAACTTTACCAAAACGTTTTAAATGACTTAGATGAATGTTTTCAAGATTAAACAGTATCCAATAAAGCTCATTATCTGGCTAAAGAGAAAGTGTTTGTCACTCAGCCATGTCTAACTCTTTGGGACCCCATCAGGGACTCTTTGGGACTGTAGCCCATCAGGCGCCTCTCTCCATAGAATTCTCCAGGCAAAAAACACAGTGGGTTATCATTCCCTTCTCTTAGGGATCTTCTCAACCCAGGGATCAAACCCAAGTAGACAGACAGAATTGCAGGCAGATTCTTTACCCTCTAAAACACCAAGGAAGCCAAACCACTTCCTAAAACTTAAGAACTATAAAATATGTGGAAACTGATAAAACTTTTTAATTCAAAAAAATTATAAAAGATATATACTACATAAAGTATCCTATTTCTATGTATACCCACAAGAGTACTTAAATTTCTTTTCATGCATTTATTTGGACATCATCATGTCATTTAAACTTTAATAATGAAAAAATAATTTTCTCACTTACATGGAAGGAAGATGCAATCAAATAAACGTTTATTTTCCAAAGGACACAAATGTAAAAATATGATCCATGATTCCTACTGGCACAATAACAAAATTTTTGTCATAAAGGAGACTTCTTATTCCACAAACTATAAGTTCTAATAGTTTCTTTTTGAGAGGAGGTAACATGGGAAGGTGCTGCCTGTCAAGTTTTCTATAAGCCTGGATAATGCAAGATGACAACTTTTACTGTTTTTGTTTTTTGTTTTTTTAAGAAAAAAAAAAAGCCTTATTGTAAGTAGATTCTCAGCCCATCCATGTGAATTAGGAATTCTAGGTACTAACAGAGAAGAGAATGCCTTTTCCTTAATTAAAGAATTCATTGTTTATGGCTCCAGTACTGTTTAAAGAACAGAGGGGCTCTCCCCTCTTCGACTTCTCCCTAATTGCCCTTCAGCAGTTACTAAACTTCTGCACAATTCCTATCCATGCAATAGCCCTTATCTGCTTACTTGGAGCTATTTTATGTTGCTTATGCATAATGATTTTACAATAAAATTTTAAAAATAATTGGCACACAGAAATAACTGGTTAAGATCTGTTTGAGAGACAGGGGGAATATAACTTTACCAAAACGTTTTAAATGACTTAGATGAATGTTTTCAAGATTAAACAGTATCCAATAAAGCTCATTATCTGGCTAAAGAGAAAGTGTTTGTCACTCAGCCATGTCTAACTCTTTGGGACCCCATCAGGGACTCTTTGGGACTGTAGCCCATCAGGCGCCTCTCTCCATAGAATTCTCCAGGCAAAAAACACAGTGGGTTATCATTCCCTTCTCTTAGGGATCTTCTCAACCCAGGGATCAAACCCAAGTAGACAGACAGAATTGCAGGCAGATTCTTTACCCTCTAAAACACCAAGGAAGCCAAACCACTTCCTAAAACTTAAGAACTATAAAATATGTGGAAACTGATAAAACTTTTTAATTCATATGATAAATATATTTAATAAATAGAATATCAACGTCTAAAAATTTGATATATACAACCAAATAAACCATGTCATGAAAAGATATGCCATTAAAAAAATTAAAGCCACATAAATACTCATTCTACAAGAATTAAAGTACTTAAAGTTATTGTTTCTGACATGTGTCTGCACCTATTATTACAATCAACACTAAAAAATACACTTTAAAAAAAGGCGCGGGGTGGGGGTGGGGGGCCTTCCCTGATGGTCCAGTGGGTAGGAACACCGCCTTGCAGTGCAAGGGGCACCAGTTGGATCCCTGGCCTGGGAAGATCCCACGTGCCGTGGAGCGGCTGGACCGATGTGTCCAATTACCGAGCCGGAGCTCTGGAGCGCATGCGCCCAGAGCCGGTGCTCTGCAGTGACAGAGGCCACTGAGATGGGAGGCCCACATGGGCCAAAGAACAAGGATGGATGAAAACAGATAAATGGAAGACCAATAGAAGTGGCCAAAAAGAAAAAAAGAAAAAGAAAAAACTGGGCTTCCCTGGCGGTCCAGTGGGTAAAGAGTCCGCCTTGCAGTACAAGGGGCACTTGTTCGGTCCCTGGCCTGGGAAGATTCCACATGCCGCGGAGTGGCTGGACCAGTGTGTCCAATTACCGACCCAGCACTCTGGGGTGCATGCGCCCAGAGCCGGTGCTCTACAACGAGGGAGGCCACCGCGATGGGAGGCCCATGTAGGGCAAAGAATACAGATTGATGAAAATAAACTAAGAAAGACAATAAAAACAATAAAAGAGGCCAAAAGAGGCCTCTTTTATTGTTAATATATATATTATCGTTTGTTATATTAATTTTGGCCTCTTTTATTGTTGTTTTTTTCTTTCTTAGTTTATATATAGTTAGCATATATAATATACTATGGTTATAGTTAGTTTATATATATATACTAATGCTTGTGAAAGAGATTTCACGGGCAATGGTACCCAAACCACGATTTAAGAAGTGATAAAAGTGTGAGATCATCCCATGACATGAATTGCCAGACCCCAGAGGTAGGCAGGTGGTAGTGAAGTTGAAATTAGATCCGGGTACCTTTTAATCCGGTGCTTGTGTCTATATCATCACCTTGACCCCACCGCAATCATGTTGCCTTTCAGAGCCACTTTTGTCATGTGGATGCCACTCAAAAGAAATAACAGTGAACAGTAAATTTCTCTGTCGGTTTAAAAAAATCTGAAAATACATATCAAGCAAGGCTTGATAATGCTACAGTAACAAACCACAGAAAATTCTCAGGGGCTTAAAAGGCCAAAGTCCACCTCTCACTTTTGCTATATGCACATTACAGGTCAGTCCTGGAGCTCTGCTTTGTGATCCACTCTGTCTGCACTGAGGAGGGTGCCATTTCTGAGCTTCGTAGTCACTGAGGCAGGAAAAATGGAATGTGGCAAATAATTCTTTGTGCTTGTGTGGAGCCCATGTCATGGCCACCCAAATATCAGAAGGCAGGAAGGGAAATCTTCCTATGTGCCTAGAAAGAAAGAAAAATAGTTGGTGAGCAGTATTAATGACTTTTTATATATATATATATATATATATATATATATATATGTATATATACATATATATATACATATATTTACATGTCATTTTTTATAGCTGTTATTTATATATTTAAATATCTATATAAAAATATGTTTTATATATATGAAATATATTACTTAATATATTTTTAATGACTACCATACAAGATGAAAAAACTAGACTTTATATAGCTGTTATTTATATATTTAAATATCTCTATATATTTTATATACATGAAATATATTACTAAACAGATATTTTAATGAATACAAGACAAAAAAACTAGACTTTAAAACCAGTTTTTAAAAACCCATTATAATTTGATGATTCAATTTCTTCAGAAAGATGCTTGTTTATTTACTAGACAAACACTTTGCAGATAAATGCTACCTTTCCCCTCAATTCAGTTTTACCCAGTTTAAAAATGAAGTAGGGCAGACAGTTTATGCCATAGGTATTTTCTTCTGTTTGCTGAAAAATCACCATGGTTTCAAGGAAAGTACCTAGACAAAGAACGAAATGGCCTTGGTGTAGAGAAGCTCTAAGGATCTGAATGGGAATATTAAGATTGCCACTAAAGCACTAGATGTGTTGGGGGAAAGAAAGTTTGAAGCCCAATAAATCGATTCTTCGCTGCTTAAACTATGAGTGCCATGTTAGCTCATTTATACATTTACTTTTTTTCTGGGGCTGTGCAGCTTTTGTCAGTAACTCAAAAGAAATAACAGTGAACAGTAAATTTCTCTGTCGGTTTAAAAAATCTGAAAATACATATCAAGCAAGGCTTGATAATGCTACAGTAACAAACCACAGAAAATTCTCAGGGGCTTAAAAGGCCAAAGTCCACCTCTCACTTTTGCTATATGCACATTACAGGTCAGTCCTGGAGCTCTGCTTTGTGATCCACTCTGTCTGCACTGAGGAGGGTGCCATTTCTGAGCTTCGTAGTCACTGAGGCAGGAAAAATGGAATGTGGCAAATAATTCTTTGTGCTTGTGTGGAGCCCATGTCATGGCCACCCAAATATCAGAAGGCAGGAAGGGAAATCTTCCTATGTGCCTAGAAAGAAAGAAAAATAGTTGGTGAGCAGTATTAATGACTATTATATATATATATATATATATATATATATATATATATGTATATATACATATATATATACATATATTTACATGTCATTTTTTATAGCTGTTATTTATATATTTAAATATCTATATAAAAATATGTTTTATATATATGAAATATATTACTTAATATATTTTTAATGACTACCATACAAGATGAAAAAACTAGACTTTATATAGCTGTTATTTATATATTTAAATATCTCTATATATTTTATATACATGAAATATATTACTAAACAGATATTTTAATGAATACAAGACAAAAAAACTAGACTTTAAAACCAGTTTTTAAAAACCCATTATAATTTGATGATTCAATTTCTTCAGAAAGATGCTTGTTTATTTACTAGACAAACACTTTGCAGATAAATGCTACCTTTCCCCTCAATTCAGTTTTACCCAGTTTAAAAATGAAGTAGGGCAGACAGTTTATGCCATAGGTATTTTCTTCTGTTTGCTGAAAAATCACCATGGTTTCAAGGAAAGTACCTAGACAAAGAACGAAATGGCCTTGGTGTAGAGAAGCTCTAAGGATCTGAATGGGAATATTAAGATTGCCACTAAAGCACTAGATGTGTTGGGGGAAAGAAAGTTTGAAGCCCAATAAATCGATTCTTCGCTGCTTAAACTATGAGTGCCATGTTAGCTCATTTAAACATTTACTTTTTTTCTGGGGCTGTGCAGCTTATTCAAAGTTAATATAAGAGAACAATTGTCTGCCAAAAGAGTAATATTATGACAATTATAAGAATGCAATTTACCCAAAGGTCTTAAAAGCCAACTAACTAAAGCTTTGATGGGACAGGAAAAAGTTCTGAGTCTGAAACACTTAGGTTTAAATGTTAGCTTTTCCATTTTAAGCTGTGTAGCAAGTCACATAATCTCTCTCGCCTTGTTTCCTCTTCTGGAAACTGAGGATAACTTTATCTCCGTCACAGGACTATTGAAGGAATCCTATATTCGTTTGTTAAGCAAAATATTGAATAAGCCACTTGCACGTGCCATATAGTTCCCTGGACCTTAGGGATGCAATGTAGCCCAGAACAGGCAGAGAGAAGCTAAATTCATAGATCATAAAAATAAGCACATTTTGATAAAGAAGCAAATTTAAGTCGGGTAAGCAGAGGGAGAGTTACTGGGGAGGTCCCTTTAGAGGGGATGGTCAGAGACAGTGTCTCTGGAAAGCTGAGGTTTAAAGAATAGGAATGAGACCAAGGGTTAAAGTCAACAGGGCAGCGGACATGGAATTACAATAGTGGAAGGCTGACTCAAAAAGACGGTGCTTAACAAGCATCCACAGAAGATCCAACACTTCTGCCTCTCATTTCTCTTACCTACTGTTGTATACTCATCCTCTGTATTAATAGTCATTTTGTTTTGCACACAAACACTTGATCGGTCATGTGATAACAGGTATAGGGAGTTCCAATGGCATAAAATCTAGTGAGTAAAATAGCAACTCACTAAAGCCTGTGGAAAGACTCATCATTTGTGTTAATACAATCATTTAAGCATAGCTGCCTGAGATATTCTCAAAGAGGAGAAAAAAGTCATTTTGAACAGTTTCTTAGGGATGTGTAGTCAGAATAGGCCATCAACTCTAAAACACTCAAATGAAAACAAGTCAGATATTTTTCTTTCGACAATTTAATTAATAGATTAGTCGTTCTGTATGAAATTTTTAGTGAAATAAATATTCTGTGTACATTCCTTGTAGTCTCTATAACATTCAAATTTAGTAATTTGATCACAGAAGGTGGTACTGAAGTTGCTAAATTATCTAGGATGAGCTGGACAAATACCTTGCTTAGAAACGTTTTCACCTTGATGCCTCTTGAGGTTTGTGTCTTTTTTTTGAATTACTCTGATGAAAACATGCCAGCCAAATAAAATAGACCATGCAAATAAAATCATCTTTGAAAGATTCAATAACAAAGTTCCATCACTAAGCTCCATCTAATCGTTTGATCATGCATCCCTATCAATCACAGGCAATAGCCTCCTGACTCAACCTACATAAAATTAAAACGTATGAGAAAAGAAACATATATTAAAGACAAGATACACCCAAAATACCATCCTAGTGTCTAGACTGAAGCAGAGTCTAAGTCACTATGAAGTAGAATTACTATATCACCTTTGCAGGGCACTGCAAGCCCTGTGAACGTTGGAATTTTTTTTTGTCTTGTCTATGCACTTCATATTTTTGGTATCATTTTTTTATTTTTTAAAATGTGAAAATATAACACACTTACAGGGGAATTGGAAAATATAGAACAAGGTTACATATAGTTCCATTATATATTATAATTAATTTTTGATAATTTAATATTTTTAGATGGAGTTTTAATATTAAACTTTCAAAAGTTAATAGAATGAATATACAGAGAAGGAGAAGGATATAACAGACCTGGAAAGCACTATGAACCATTTATTGATATCACACAGAGTATGTTCTCTTTTCACTGTGGAATTATGTTTGAGATCAATATCAAAAGATATTTTTAAATAATCCATGTGTTTTCAACTGCAATGTGACATTAACCAAGAGAGGTCTTTGACGTAGCTATTCAAAGTTTCAATAATGTTAAAAGACTGAAAAAGCACAGAGGTGATTGCAGAGAAGAAAACATTTAAATGAGAAATTAATATCTGAGACAGTTTAAAAATTCAATGCATTTGGAAATTTAATGTCCACTTTTAAATGATGGGTATATCATAGCAAGGAAATACAATATATTTGTAACAGAATAAAAATGAAAACAGGGGCTTCCCTGGTGGTCCAGTGGGTAAGGACACCGCCTTGCAGTGCAAGGGCCGCTGGTTCGATCCCTGGCCTGGGAAGATCCCACGTGCCGCGCGGAGTAGCTGGACCGATGTGTCCAATTACTGAGCCGGAGCTCCGGAGCGCATGCGCCCAGAGCCGGTGCTCTGCAACAACAGAGGCCACTGCGATGGGAGGCCCACACGGGTCAAAGAACAAAGATGGATGAAAACAGATAAATGAAAGACCAATAGAAGTGGCCCGCCTGCCCCCCTCCCTCCCCAACCCGCGCCCCCGCCCCCCGCCAAAAAAAAAAAAAACTTTAAAAAAATAAAAATAAATAAAAACAGAATTTACCAGAATTTGTTGTATGCAGCTGAAGCAGCTCAATGCAGTTCAATAAGATGTGAAGTCTTAAATAGGGTATGAAAGCAAATAATGGTCACTAGCATAAAATTTTGTGAAATTGGAGCAAAATCTGCACTTTTGTTAATAATACTGTATCACTTAATTTCCTGGGCTTTTTTTTTTTTTTTTTAACAACAGAGTATTTCTTTATATTGGAGAAGGAAATGGCAACCCACTCCAGTATTCCTGCCCAGAAAATTCCATGGACAAAGGAACCTGGCTACTGTCCATGAAGTCTCAAAGAATTGGCCACAACTGAATGCATTTCTTTATATTCTCGGAATTGGATTAGAAGCTTCAAGCCTCATCCAAAAAAAAATTTTTAAGATAACTAAGATGATAAACTTTCTAGACTTCTAGCAGTAATAAAAGATGGAACTATATCACTGCAATGTGACATTCACTGTGGAATTATGTTTGAGATCAATATCAAAAGATATTTAAATAATCCATGTGTTTTCAACTGCAATGTGACATTAACCAAGAGAGGTCTTTGACGTAGCTATTCAAAGTTTCAATAATGTTAAAAGACTGAAAAAGCACAGAGGTGATTGCAGAGAAGAAAACATTTAAATGAGAAATTAATATCTGAGACAGTTTAAAAATTCAATGCATTTGGAAATTTAATGTCCACTTTTAAATGATGGGTATATCATAGCAAGGAAATACAATATATTTGTAACAGAATAAAAATGAAAACAGGGGCTTCCCTGGTGGTCCAGTGGGTAAGGACACCGCCTTGCAGTGCAAGGGCCGCTGGTTCGATCCCTGGCCTGGGAAGATCCCACGTGCCGCGGAGCGGCTGGACCGATGTGTCCAATTACTGAGCCGGAGCTCCGGAGCGCATGCGCCCAGAGCCGGTGCTCTGCAACAACAGAGGCCACTGCGATGGGAGGCCCACACGGGTCAAAGAACAAAGATGGATGAAAACAGATAAATGAAAGACCAATAGAAGTGGCCCGCCTGCCCCCTCCCTCCCCAACCCGCCCCCCCCAAAAAAAAAAAAAATCTTTAAAAAAATAAAAATAAATAAAAACAGAATTTACCAGAATTTGTTGTATGCAGCTGAAGCAGCTCAATGCAGTTCAATAAGATGTGAAGTCTTAAATAGGGTATGAAAGCAAATAATGGTCACTAGCATAAAATTTTGTGAAATTGGAGCAAAATCTGCACTTTTGTTAATAATACTGTATCACTTAATTTCCTGGGCTTTTTTTTTTTTTTTTTTAACAACAGAGTATTTCTTTATATTGGAGAAGGAAATGGCAACCCACTCCAGTATTCCTGCCCAGAAAATTCCATGGACAAAGGAACCTGGCTACTGTCCATGAAGTCTCAAAGAATTGGCCACAACTGAATGCATTTCTTTATATTCTCGGAATTGGATTAGAAGCTTCAAGCCTCATCCAAAAAAAAATTTTTAAGATAACTAAGATGATAAACTTTCTAGACTTCTAGCAGTAATAAAAGATGGAACTATATCAAAGTTTTGAGTGAATATAAACTAGAAACGTAGCATTCATACTAAGTCAATCAAGTGGAATCAAAATGTCATAAACTTTTTAGTTAGGTAAAAATTTGTAAGTTTTCAAAAAAAAAATTGTAAGTTTTCTAAAATACGTATATTATACATACTATGTGTGTGTGTGTATATATATATATATATATATATATATATATATATATATACATACAAAACTTTTTCTACTATGCTTGATAAAGGCTTAACACCAGGAAAAAAAATTGAAGAGATGGAGAAATTGGAAAACATAAAGTAAATGAAATGGGAGTCAATGGACACATCTTAATTCCATGTTAAGAGTCCTTGAAAGAAGATTTGCAGAAGACCAGACTAGAATGTACAAGTATCCATCATTACATGACACTTTATTAACCACAAGGGATCGTGATGGGATACACTATGAAACACATTTAAGCACTATAAGCTAATTCCTATTTTTTAAAGTATAATAAAAATGTTTTCTTTTATAGTTATCCAGAAAGCTATTGTTCAGAGATCCTGCCTGCATTCATCTTCACTAGAAGATAAAGTTGATAGCCTCAGGGCATCCTTATATACAAGTGGTCATTAAAAAGACTCTGTCTGCCAATCCAGGGAACACAGGTTCCACCTCTGGTCCAGGATGATCTCATAGACTGCAAGGCAACTGGGTCCATGTGCTGCAATTACTGAACCCACACTCTAGAGCACATGCTCCCAAACAAGAGAAGTCAGCTCAATGACAAGTCTGAGCGCAGCAAAAAGAGACAACTCCCCGCTCACCACAACTAGAGAAAGCCTGTGTACAGCAACGAAGACCGGAAGCAGCCAAAAATAAATAAATAAAAACTTAAAAATTGTCATTACATCACTTACCATGAATATTTTATATCATATATAGGTCTCATTTATATATGTGTATATATGTTTGTCCATCTATCTATATATAATAAAAATACCTTTCAAATGTACCATTAATCAAGCTCTCAAAATAGTCTTGTCATATCTTCTTTGTTCCACTTTTGAAAGTAAAAACTTAACATCCTTCCTTCACAAAATGAAAAATGCTTCCAGATATGAAAAGGACGGGAAAGAGCAAGGATAAAAGAATGACTTAGGCTTTCTATCCCATCTGCCATCCATTAATTCACTGATAATCTGCTCAGTTTTTCTGCAGTTCTCCTGAAATTCCATTTACTTCAACTTCAAACAAAATTTTCGAATTACTTAGAAACTAATATATAGGTGTTTTCACAGTGGACCCTTCGGGTTGCAACTAATGACCACAGCGGAAGGCTGGTTCTGCAAATTTCATCTGTTCCTTGTCATTTGTCCAGAAGCCTAAAAGGAAACAGGCTTCCTTTCAGGCCCATCTACCACAGCCACAGAGCTATGTAATAACATGTCAAAATAATGGCTCGGAGACACTGTGAAATTCTACAGTGGCTGCTAGAACTTCCAAGGAAGAAGTAAGTCTTTTTTTTTTTTAAGTTATTTTGTGGACACCCAATACTTTGAAAATTGAAAACAGAATATGCAGCTATAGTTGAAGCAGGATATTGAAAGATAGTATCATGACATTCTTCAACTATTCTACAGACAGCGGCATTTTCCACATATTCTCATTATAGCAGAGATCATTTTAGCTTTTAAAAATGGCAAGACTCTGTAATTCAAACATAAAGGATGACACAATGACAATTTAAATTTCCATATAGAAACAATGTCAACTGGCAGATCTCTCCTGTCAAAAACCAAATCTCTGCTGTTAAAGTTTTCAGATATTTTCTAACATCGTATAAAGATTTTTCCATTATCTTTTTAAAGTAAAAATGTATTAATTTTTTTGAATAACCAAAGACTGTACAAAACTGTAGCCTGCACAGTCTCCTCTGTGTATGGAATTCTCCAGGGAAGAATACTGAAGTCGGTTAGCATTCCCTTCTTCAGGGGTTAGTCCCACCTCAGGGATCAAACGCCTGCATCCTGCATTGCAGATTCTTTACTGCCTGCACCATCAGGGAAGCCCAAAACAATATATAATAAAAATACCTTTCAAATGTACCATTAATCAAGCTCTCAAAATAGTCTTGTCATATCTTCTTTGTTCCACTTTTGAAAGTAAAAACTTAACATCCTTCCTTCACAAAATGAAAAATGCTTCCAGATATGAAAAGGACGGGAAAGAGCAAGGATAAAAGAATGACTTAGGCTTTCTATCCCATCTGCCATCCATTAATTCACTGATAATCTGCTCAGTTTTTCTGCAGTTCTCCTGAAATTCCATTTACTTCAACTTCAAACAAAATTTTCGAATTACTTAGAAACTAATATATAGGTGTTTTCACAGTGGACCCTTCGGGTTGCAACTAATGACCACAGCGGAAGGCTGGTTCTGCAAATTTCATCTGTTCCTTGTCATTTGTCCAGAAGCCTAAAAGGAAACAGGCTTCCTTTCAGGCCCATCTACCACAGCCACAGAGCTATGTAATAACATGTCAAAATAATGGCTCGGAGACACTGTGAAATTCTACAGTGGCTGCTAGAACTTCCAAGGAAGAAGTAAGTCTTTTTTTTTTTTTTTAAGTTATTTTGTGGACACCCAATACTTTGAAAATTGAAAACAGAATATGCAGCTATAGTTGAAGCAGGATATTGAAAGATAGTATCATGACATTCTTCAACTATTCTACAGACAGCGGCATTTTCCACATATTCTCATTATAGCAGAGATCATTTTAGCTTTTAAAAATGGCAAGACTCTGTAATTCAAACATAAAGGATGACACAATGACAATTTAAATTTCCATATAGAAACAATGTCAACTGGCAGATCTCTCCTGTCAAAAACCAAATCTCTGCTGTTAAAGTTTTCAGATATTTTCTAACATCGTATAAAGATTTTTCCATTATCTTTTTAAAGTAAAAATGTATTAATTTTTTTGAATAACCAAAGACTGTACAAAACTGTAGCCTGCACAGTCTCCTCTGTGTATGGAATTCTCCAGGGAAGAATACTGAAGTCGGTTAGCATTCCCTTCTTCAGGGGATCTTCCCAACTCAGGGATCAAACCCCTGCATCCTGCATTGCAGACAGATTCTTTACTGCCTGCACCATCAGGGAAGCCCACAACCAAAGCACACACAAGGAATTTCCTGATCAAAAATCAAAACATGTCTCTTTCTGAATAAACATACTCCTGGTAGAAATTTCTGAAGATGGAAAAGTATGAAGGAGAAAATAAAAATGATTTTGTTTTACCATCCATCTGCTTTTAAATTCTGATACATTTTGTTTCCATTTTTAGAAGTTTTTGATCTGAAAACATTTTAGAGGAAAAGGCAAGTCTTGAAAAATTTTCAAGTTAAATAGGAATATTCAATTTTACCTCCATGAAGGGATTATTTTAGTGTAGCAGGAAGCAGTTTTCTTACCCATCTGAAAACATTTTTCAGCCAGACCATCAAAGATTAGAGCCAGAGATGTAAGTAGAGGTGGCGGAAAGAGTACACACAGGCAGAAAGAATCTGCCTGGGTGTGAATCAGCTTTCTGTCAATTACCCGCTAAGTAACTTTAAGGAAGTTACTTGATTTTTCTTTCTCTTTCCCCATCTGTAAAGTAACGCATACTTCGCACATTGTCATTAGGATTACATTTAAATATTTGGGTCCAAAGGCTTGGCACATTGCAGGCTCTCTATAAATGTCAATTGAATCAGAAAACAACCTTGGGTCAACATGTTCTGCTTTTAAGCCAACAGGAGTGAGAGCATTTTGTGCGTGTTAGTTTTGTTGCCTGGCTACTTAGGCACTGTCATGGACATTATAACACAGGAGACATAAAGTCTGTCTCTGACAGCTGCTGTTCTAGACTAATACTTCATACTCAATCACATCCAGACAGGACGATACACTAATGTCTATAGTAGAATTAGGGCCAAAGACTTGATATAGAGTATCATTCTCTGGACAGAAGGAAATATACCATAACCTGTACTGCAAATAGAGCCCTATTTTAAGAAATGCAAAGCCTCTTTCAGGAACTTTCTCAAGACGGCTTCTGTTTTTAAATTCCAATTGAACTAAAAATAAAAAATCTGTAGCTGCTAAAAAAAAACGCTGAAAAATACCTTTTAAAATTTTTATTTAATAGAGCTTTTCCCTGACACTTTAAAAATCAGCTTATTTTTAAAAATCAGCTTATTTCATGAAGTTAGTATGTAATTAAAAAGCTTTAATTAAATATCATTAGCATTCAGTCCATATCATTAATAAAATTCCGTATTTGTTCTTTTAACCTAAATACTCTATAATTTATATTCCAGACTGAAACACTTGGGGCATGAAAGTGCACTTCATTAATAATTATGCTGGGACCATGAAGCATGTTTAGGGATGGCCTTGAGAAAACCTGGACAGAAGGTCACTCTAACCTTCCAGAAAGACTGACTAGCCTACTCACTGGTAATTGAGGGAACTGATGCAGAAGGCGAGGGCAGTTTAGATTTAGCAGAAGCATTTTAGAATTCTCCTGCCTACCCCCATGAATTGAAATGTTTGCATATAATTTAAAGTTAAGCATTACCTATTATTTCAAGAAAAATTCTGTAAACCTATACTGTCCCCAAATTTCAAAGGAGGAATAGATTTTCTGCATTGATTTCTTGGATTTTGATCCGGTGTTTGATAAAGTATTAGAGATAGTATGTTAATTTCATGATTATTAGATTTAAACCTCATTGTATGACTCCTCCCTCCCCCTCCTCCTTCCCCATGAAGGGACACATTTTCTACAAGTCTGAGGATATGTGATTAAAAGATAAGTCTGGGCTTTCAGATAAAGCTTGAAGGAAATAGAAGTACCTCTGTGTATACTAGATTTATAGATATTTCTGTTTAAATATTGGAAGTATACATTATATATTTGAGTGTATAAATACAACAAATTTAAATACAATTAGACATCAATTAGGCACACTGGGAGTTTGGCTAATCTTGTTCCCTGTTCTTTCTGCCAAGTAATTTTCTTAATAGAATAATAACATAAACACCTGTAGCAATTGTTATTATAACGAACTCACAGTTACTTAAAATATTTTGATAATGGCACCTTGCCTTAATTGTTATTATAACGAACTCACAATTACTTAAAATATTTTGATAATGGCACCTTGCCTTTTCAGGACTCAGACAAGGTATATTTATTTTATGTATGTCCTGCCTTTTCCAAGCTTTCTAATTCAAAAATTCATAACATTTAGATATATATATTTCTAGCTAGCACATTCCTGGAGACACTAAAGGATTTAAAGACAAAAAATGAATTATTAAATTTTGAAAGCCTTGATTAGTACAATTATTTTTGTCAAAAGTTAGATACTATAAGTATTTAACACATTCATCCCCAGCTGCATGTCTAAATCTGTCTCACATTTTAAGTAACTGTAAGTTTCATAATTATATAAAATTCCGTATTTGTTCTTTTAACCTAAATACTCTATAATTTATATTCCAGACTGAAACACTTGGGGCATGAAAGTGCACTTCATTAATAATTATGCTGGGACCATGAAGCATGTTTAGGGATGGCCTTGAGAAAACCTGGACAGAAGGTCACTCTAACCTTCCAGAAAGACTGACTAGCCTACTCACTGGTAATTGAGGGAACTGATGCAGAAGGCGAGGGCAGTTTAGATTTAGCAGAAGCATTTTAGAATTCTCCTGCCTACCCCCATGAATTGAAATGTTTGCATATAATTTAAAGTTAAGCATTACCTATTATTTCAAGAAAAATTCTGTAAACCTATACTGTCCCCAAATTTCAAAGGAGGAATAGATTTTCTGCATTGATTTCTTGGATTTTGATCCGGTGTTTGATAAAGTATTAGAGATAGTATGTTAATTTCATGATTATTAGATTTAAACCTCATTGTATGACTCCTCCCTCCCCCTCCTCCTTCCCCATGAAGGGACACATTTTCTACAAGTCTGAGGATATGTGATTAAAAGATAAGTCTGGGCTTTCAGATAAAGCTTGAAGGGAAATAGAAGTACCTCTGTGTATACTAGATTTATAGATATTTCTGTTTAAATATTGGAAGTATACATTATATATTTGAGTGTATAAATACAACAAATTTAAATACAATTAGACATCAATTAGGCACACTGGGAGTTTGGCTAATCTTGTTCCCTGTTCTTTCTGCCAAGTAATTTTCTTAATAGAATAATAACATAAACACCTGTAGCAATTGTTATTATAACGAACTCACAGTTACTTAAAATATTTTGATAATGGCACCTTGCCTTAATTGTTATTATAACGAACTCACAATTACTTAAAATATTTTGATAATGGCACCTTGCCTTTTCAGGACTCAGACAAGGTATATTTATTTTATGTATGTCCTGCCTTTTCCAAGCTTTCTAATTCAAAAATTCATAACATTTAGATATATATATTTCTAGCTAGCACATTCCTGGAGACACTAAAGGATTTAAAGACAAAAAATGAATTATTAAATTTTGAAAGCCTTGATTAGTACAATTATTTTTGTCAAAAGTTAGATACTATAAGTATTTAACACATTCATCCCCAGCTGCATGTCTAAATCTGTCTCACATTTTAAGTAACTGTAAGTTCAAATAACAATGGCTGCAGATATCTGTGTTATTAAGAAAACTACTTGGCAGAAAGAACATGGCACAATATTAGCAAAACTTCCAGTATACCTGATGTATAAATCTAACTGTATTTATATTTTTAATGTTTTGTATGACTTATTCATTTTATAACCCAAGTAGCATTTCTGAATTATTTTCTGTGTCCTGTGCATGATTATTATTGTGACAATGAGTAAGACATGTTTCCTGTCCCAAGGGGATGACTATCTCCACCCCATTTTTGTTATTTAGAAAAAATGGCAGGCTAAAGATTATATTTTGTATGGTATGTGTCCAGGGTTCAGAAAAGATGTGCAAACTATGCAAATTCTAAAATGATTTTGAAGTCTAGCTATTTAAAAGGTCAAGAAAAGTGTTTCCTTCTTAAGAGCTGATAGAGATGGAGGAAAATCTGCCAACCAGAAAGTTTCAAATCGGTCATGCATTCATTAGCTTCTCCATATACCACCACTCCATGCAGATAAGAGAAGGTTTTATGTTTATGGAATGTTTTGGGGGATGTCAGGCTGAAAACATTTTCCAAAGGGGAAACCCTGTTTTCCACTAATATTTAATTATTTTTCCCCTCTATTAAAAAAGATCTTGATGAAGAGTCTGAAAAATCCACTTATTTGCCTCTTTCATGAAAGTTAGACTGTCCAAAATCTCATTTTGGAGTGAAATATCTTTACCACAAAGGCTCTTGTAAAACAACAATTTCATATAACAGATCAATTATGAATTTAGATATTTCATTTATAAAGAAACACTGACTGAGAATGTTTATTCTTGCTGTGGAAAAAAAAGTCTTATAGAAATTCATCACATTAGTAAATATTTGGCTAATTATTACTTACCTAGGGGCTTGAGAAGACAAGGGGAGAAATCCTGTTTCTCGTTACTTAAATGTTTCATGTGTGTATCATCCTTCCCCAACTATTACTTACCTAGGGGCTGGTGGTTCAGAGGTAAAGAATCTGCCCTTAATGCAGGAGATGTGGGTTCAATCCCTGGGTCAGGAAGATCCGTTGAAGGAAATGGCAGCCCACTCCAGTATTCTTGCCTGGGAAATCCCATGGACAGAGGAGTCAGGCGGGCTACAGTCCATGGGGTCACAAAAGAATTGGACATGACTGAGTAATTGATATTTTCACTTTACAGAAGTTGAGAAAAAAATAAAGATCCTCTAAACAATACAAAGCAAGAACCTCTTCAAATATACTTGTCTAGGTTGTATTACTTTCTCTAGCTACATACACATAAACACAAGCACTGAACTGCTCATCCTGGTACAAAGTCATATTTTACTTTCTCGTTACTTAAATGTTTCATGTGTGTATCATCCTTCCCCAACTATAGAATTCCCAAAGGAAGACAGTCTAGTGCACCAAAAGCATATGGGCTTTAGGTTCAAAGGCAACTTAGTATAAATTCCATCTCTGCAGTTTACCAGGCATATGACATTGACTTGCTTCCATGGTGGCTCAGTGGTAAAGAATTCGCTTGCAATGCAGGAGATAAAGACGTGGGTTCAATCTCTAAGTTTAGAAGATCCCCTGGGAAAGGAAATGACAACATACTTCAATATTCTTGCCTGGATAATTCCATGGACAGAAGAGTCAGTCATAGGGTCGCAGAGTCTCACATGACTGAGCACTGAGCTGAGATCAAGACATTGACTAAGTTATTAACTCTTCTGAGGCTCAGTTAGTCTCCTTATCTATAAAATGGGTCTGACTCCTAGTATGAGGCACACATAAAGTGTCTATTAAGTGTGCATTAGACACATTAACATGTGTGTGTATTCCTCACAAAAGGCATTTGTTCTCTCTTGAATGATATACATAGCACGATTTTCCACACATTGTCAAGAATATAAAGTGAGAATGAATATTAAGTTCCAGCAACCTGTCTTGGCAGCCACTTCTGACACTTCTCGTATATAGATTTGGTTTTGTAGGTTTATACTTCTCATATGGTTTTGGAATAGTTGTATATTTTTAGTGTTTGAATATTTCAGTCTTGTAAATAAGGAATCATCTGCTTTACAAATTAGATGAATTCATAAAATTTTGCAAGCACATTTGCAGTTAATTGTTCTTAAGAATAAAGGAAAATTTATGACAAAGGGACAAAGCTTTCGATTATGGAAGATAAATAAGCTCAAGAGAGCTAATGTAGAATGTGGTGATGATACTTAGATATTGTACTGAAAACTTTAAATTTGCCAAGAGGGTAGATCATAAGTGTTCTCACCACCACAGGAAAACAGAGTGTTGATCAAAACTGTACAAGAGGTTGTATACCTTCAATATGTAAAATTTTTATTTGTCAATTATATCTCAATAAAGTAAAGAAATGATATTTAGCCAGTTATGTTTACTAGTAATTGTAGATATGATGGACCACCAAGAGAGTGATTATGATAAAATTGAAGTGGAGGTGGCCAAAGTAATATGGAGGAAAGGGTTGAACACTGAATTGAAATATGCAAGAATTAAATGTGTTCACTATTATGTTAAGGAAATAGATCCATGAGATATCATTTTAATGTTCCACACCATCCAGACAATTCTCTGTTAATATCGTCTGGTAACTATATTAACAAAAACACAAATATGTTTATATTTTATATAAATTATATATAATATGTACCAACATTATATATTTATAAAATATAAAATACATAATATAAACATATTATAAATATACATAAAGCATCCTTATTCATTTCTAACCTAGTGTTTAAAAGCAGGAATATAGGGTGCCATGAAGACTGGAGATATAATCAGTACCCAAAGCAAGTTTGAATAATTCTTAAAATAATTCTGAACCATCATAAGCGCACTCTCAAATAGATCTACTTAGTTCATAAAAGGCCCCAACATAAAGTGTCTATTAAGTGTGCATTAGACACATTAACATGTGTGTGTATTCCTCACAAAAGGCATTTGTTCTCTCTTGAATGATATACATAGCACGATTTTCCACACATTGTCAAGAATATAAAGTGAGAATGAATATTAAGTTCCAGCAACCTGTCTTGGCAGCCACTTCTGACACTTCTCGTATATAGATTTGGTTTTGTAGGTTTATACTTCTCATATGGTTTTGGAATAGTTGTATATTTTTAGTGTTTGAATATTTCAGTCTTGTAAATAAGGAATCATCTGCTTTACAAATTAGATGAATTCATAAAATTTTGCAAGCACATTTGCAGTTAATTGTTCTTAAGAATAAAGGAAAATTTATGACAAAGGGACAAAGCTTTTGATTATGGAAGATAAATAAGCTCAAGAGAGCTAATGTAGAATGTGGTGATGATACTTAGATATTGTACTGAAAACTTTAAATTTGCCAAGAGGGTAGATCATAAGTGTTCTCACCACCACAGGAAAACAGAGTGTTGATCAAAACTGTACAAGAGGTTGTATACCTTCAATATGTAAAATTTTTATTTGTCAATTATATCTCAATAAAGTAAAGAAATGATATTTAGCCAGTTATGTTTACTAGTAATTGTAGATATGATGGACCACCAAGAGAGTGATTATGATAAAATTGAAGTGGAGGTGGCCAAAGTAATATGGAGGAAAGGGTTGAACACTGAATTGAAATATGCAAGAATTAAATGTGTTCACTATTATGTTAAGGAAATAGATCCATGAGATATCATTTTAATGTTCCACACCATCCAGACAATTCTCTGTTAATATCGTCTGGTAACTATATTAACAAAAACACAAATATGTTTATATTTTATATAAATTATATATAATATGTACCAACATTATATATTTATAAAATATAAAATACATAATATAAACATATTATAAATATACATAAAGCATCCTTATTCATTTCTAACCTAGTGTTTAAAAGCAGGAATATAGGGTGCCATGAAGACTGGAGATATAATCAGTACCCAAAGCAAGTTTGAATAATTCTTAAAATAATTCTGAACCATCATAAGCGCATTCTCAAATAGAGTGTGTGTCTTTGAGTCTGTGGCTGTTGAGTTTGGCTATCGGGGAGTTCTCTGAACTTCTGTGAAAAATACAATACTTATCAAAAGACAAGTAATGAAAATATACTAATTTGAGGCTTTTGTATATTACTGAAATACAAATTTAACAAAAGCAATTTAGAAACTAGACTAACAAAAGATTTTTCTAGGAAGACTCCTTTATTACTGACATTTTAAAAACTGCGGACAGTTGGTATTCATAAAAGATGGATTTTTACTTGATTTTATTCTTGTTTTAAATTTTTTACAGACAGTGCCTAACCTTTTTTTAATTGAGACATAATTGACACATAGCATTTAGAAGTTCAAGGTGTACATGTTGACTTGATGCATTTATATTGTGAAATATGATTACCATCATAGAGTTAGCTAACACCTCCACCACATCATGTAATTATCGTTTTTCTTTTGTGGCAAGAACATTTAAAATCCACTCTCCGTGCACCTAGGAAGTATATAATATATCTCTTCAGTATAATTGCTACTGTACATTAGATTTCCAGAACACATTCATCATCCAGGTAAGACGGCGCCTGTTCTTACTGCCTTGTGGACTACTCTCCACTCTCTGTTTTGCTGAGGCATTACTGAATGATCAACGAAATATATTTTTACAACTGAACGTGGTCAAAAATATCTATGAACTGGCATGTCTCTCACACTCCTAAATATAAGATTTCCAATTTATTTACTCCACAAATGTTTATTAAATGGCTACCATGTGTACTATTCTAAATTCTGCAGATATAGTAGTTAATAAAGTATCTGTCCCCATTGGAAAATGATTGAATTTTAGTGGAAGGAACCAAAAATGGACAAACAAATAAAATAGTTTATATATATAGGCTATTTTTTTTCCATGGCACTTATCATCCTCTGATAGGTATATAAGGATGTTAAGTGCTATGGAAAAAAAAAAAAAGCATCCTTATTCATTTCTAACCTAGTGTTTAAAAGCAGGAATATAGGGTGCCATGAAGACTGGAGATATAATCAGTACCCAAAGCAAGTTTGAATAATTCTTAAAATAATTCTGAACCATCATAAGCGCATTCTCAAATAGAGTGTGTGTCTTTGAGTCTGTGGCTGTTGAGTTTGGCTATGGGGGAGTTCTCTGAACTTCTGTGAAAAATACAATACTTATCAAAAGACAAGTAATGAAAATATACTAATTTGAGGCTTTTGTATATTACTGAAATACAAATTTAACAAAAGCAATTTAGAAACTAGACTAACAAAAGATTTTTCTAGGAAGACTCCTTTATTACTGACATTTTAAAAACTGCGGACAGTTGGTATTCATAAAAGATGGATTTTTACTTGATTTTATTCTTGTTTTAAATTTTTTACAGACAGTGCCTAACCTTTTTTTAATTGAGACATAATTGACACATAGCATTTAGAAGTTCAAGGTGTACATGTTGACTTGATGCATTTATATTGTGAAATATGATTACCATCATAGAGTTAGCTAACACCTCCACCACATCATGTAATTATCGTTTTTCTTTTGTGGCAAGAACATTTAAAATCCACTCTCCGTGCACCTAGGAAGTATATAATATATCTCTTCAGTATAATTGCTACTGTACATTAGATTTCCAGAACACATTCATCATCCAGGTAAGACGGCGCCTGTTCTTACTGCCTTGTGGACTACTCTCCACTCTCTGTTTTGCTGAGGCATTACTGAATGATCAACGAAATATATTTTTACAACTGAACGTGGTCAAAAATATCTATGAACTGGCATGTCTCTCACACTCCTAAATATAAGATTTCCAATTTATTTACTCCACAAATGTTTATTAAATGGCTACCATGTGTACTATTCTAAATTCTGCAGATATAGTAGTTAATAAAGTATCTGTCCCCATTGGAAAATGATTGAATTTTAGTGGAAGGAACCAAAAATGGACAAACAAATAAAATAGTTTATATATATAGGCTATTTTTCTTCCATGGCACTTATCATCCTCTGATAGGTATATAAGGATGTTAAGTGCTATGGAAGAAAAAATCTGACGCATAGATTCAGCATGCAACAGCTTGGCTTGCTGTTTAAACTTTGAGAGATTTATGAAATCTCTGCTTATTTTTTTCTATTGATATATTACTATTTTAGTCTTAAAAGGAAAATAAAAAAATGTTAAATTTCTATCTGCCTTCTGGCCCTTCTATCAACAGGAACTGCCTCTTTTGACCTATTAGAGAATAAACATCTTTGACCCAAGCTTGATAAAGTCATGCCAATATTGATTTAAAATACATTTTGATACTACCATTTTTCTAACATCAGATCAGATCAGTTGCAGAGGATTGTTTTTTTTCTGAACACTGAAGTAAATGTACAGAAAATGGTGTTTGGATTTTTTTGTTGTTGTTCTGGAGAAACGGAAATGAAATATCAGGGATATAAAGAGTCAAATATATCCAGTTTTAATCTCAGTTAAGGTGTGCATAATCTTATTAGTTATTCTGTGACGTGAGCTAAAGGGAGTGCATTAGGTCAATATTTTGAATTTCAAACAATGTAGCCAATTTTATTTTCACCATTAAATTGTGAAATGTTTGTACCTTGTATACAAAGAAATAAACAGAATTCTTAGAACTTTATCTTAGTGCCTGGAAATTCTCGATCTACATTCTTAAATATACTCAACAGATCCTGTTAGCTTTGTAAAGTTAACTTAGCTTCATCTTTATTTTGTGAAACTGAACTTCATGCTTCTCAGTGTTGTCCTGTGGTAAGTTGTCATTTCAGACTATGAGTAAATATAGAAGACTGAAACAAAGACTAAGATTTTTTTTTAACTTAGATGAATTTGCAAAATTTGCCTTTGACTTTTTGCCCTTTATTATGATCCATTTTCAATGGCAACTCTTTGACAAGACTAGAAGCCCACTGTGAGAAGAACTATAAATCCAGAAACAGACCATGAATTATATTTTCATATGTGAAGTAATGCTCACCTGTGAAACCTTGTGTACAATCCTAGCAGCATATAAGAAGTCTATAAAAATACCAGGAGAGGGCTTCCTTGGTGGTCCAGTGGGTAAGGACACCACCTTGTAGTGCAAGGGGCCCCGGTTCGATCCCTGGCCTGGGAAGATCCCACTGGACCGATGTGTCCAATTGCTGAGCCGGAGCTCTGGAGCACATGAGCCCAGAGCCAGTGCTCTGCGACAATAGAGGCCGCCGCAATGGGAGGCCCACATGAGCCAAAGAACAAAGATGGATGAAAATAGATAAATGAAAGACCAATAGAGGTGGCCCACCCACCCCTCCCTCTCCAACCCGCCCCATCCCCACCCCCACAAAAAAAAATACCAGGAGATTGATCATTAAGGATTCCATCTACACAAAACGATCTCTGCATGAATTATAAATACCTAGGAAGTTCTTAGTACCTGCACTAGAACTATTCCTATAGAGCACCTATTAACTTCACAGTGTGATATTTCATAACAAAGTGATGCTGACCACAACCAATGAACTATGAAAATGTTAAGAAACTAAGTTTTTAGAAGAAACTGATTTTTAAAACACATATACAACAACGAAAAACACACAATGTACTTTTACCTAAATGTGAAATGTTTGTACCTTGTATACAAAGAAATAAACAGAATTCTTAGAACTTTATCTTAGTGCCTGGAAATTCTCGATCTACATTCTTAAATATACTCAACAGATCCTGTTAGCTTTGTAAAGTTAACTTAGCTTCATCTTTATTTTGTGAAACTGAACTTCATGCTTCTCAGTGTTGTCCTGTGGTAAGTTGTCATTTCAGACTATGAGTAAATATAGAAGACTGAAACAAAGACTAAGATTTTTTTTTAACTTAGATGAATTTGCAAAATTTGCCTTTGACTTTTTGCCCTTTATTATGATCCATTTTCAATGGCAACTCTTTGACAAGACTAGAAGCCCACTGTGAGAAGAACTATAAATCCAGAAACAGACCATGAATTATATTTTCATATGTGAAGTAATGCTCACCTGTGAAACCTTGTGTACAATCCTAGCAGCATATAAGAAGTCTATAAAAATACCAGGAGAGGGCTTCCTTGGTGGTCCAGTGGGTAAGGACACCACCTTGTAGTGCAAGGGGCCCCGGTTCGATCCCTGGCCTGGGAAGATCCCACTGGACCGATGTGTCCAATTGCTGAGCCGGAGCTCTGGAGCACATGAGCCCAGAGCCAGTGCTCTGCGACAATAGAGGCCGCCGCAATGGGAGGCCCACATGAGCCAAAGAACAAAGATGGATGAAAATAGATAAATGAAAGACCAATAGAAGTGGCCCGCCCGCTCCCCTCCCTCCCCAACCTGACCCCCACAAAAAAAAATACCAGGAGATTGATCATTAAGGATTCCATCTACACAAAACGATCTCTGCATGAATTATAAATACCTAGGAAGTTCTTAGTACCTGCACTAGAACTATTCCTATAGAGCACCTATTAACTTCACAGTGTGATATTTCATAACAAAGTGATGCTGACCACAACCAATGAACTATGAAAATGTTAAGAAACTAAGTTTTTAGAAGAAACTGATTTTTAAAAACACATATACAACAACGAAAAACACACAACTGTTTTTCAATCTACTTCAATAACATTCATTCATAGTTTGGTACCTATTGGTGAAAACATCCTGATACATCAAAGTTGTGTAAATATATACACGCAACACACATATATAGAATATATAAATAAATTCAGTATAAAGTGAAAATTGAAAATGGTTTTTTTCTTTTTTTTTCAGCAGGGAGGGTTATCCTCTTGTATTAGTGTGGTAGCCAGCCTCTAAGGAATCCCCAAACAATTCCTATCTCTTGATATTCACACCTTTGTAGAATTCCCTCCCCAATACTGACTACTTAATCTGCAGAGTTCAGTGCAGTATAAGACGACAGTGCTTCACATTCAAAAGCAGGGGGAAAAAAGAAGCCATACCTATGGTAGATTCAGGTCGATGAGCGGCAGTAAACAACAAAACTCTGTAAAAAAAAAAAAAAAAAAAAAAGATAGTAAAATATAATGCCTTTTCCATTTTTTTCCATGGAAGCTCTCTCCATTTGTCATGACACTTTTTTATTTGCTATTTATTGTTAATGATATTATTCATGTGTATATAAAATGTTTACAGACTGTCTTCTCAGACATCACTTATAAAACATCAGTTCAAATATAAAATTATTAAGCTTTTTCAAGATGGCATCAGCATAACAATAAACCAAGTGTGCCTTCTAGGCATGGGACTCTCTATAGCTACACAAGTTGCAAGCTCAGAAAACCAGTTCTTCCTTAACACTGTGGCAGGCATGATCTGATCAAGAAAATACTTCAGCCCCATAACTGTATGAACCAATTCCTAATAGCAAATCATGTGTGTGTGTGTGTGTGTGTATGCATCCTACTGGCTTTGTTTCTCTGGAGAACCTTGATAGTACACTGCATGTGGATGACCCCCAGGAGGAGAGACAGAAAATGATGGTAAGTGGCACATGAGATTGATGCTCTGACAACCCTGTGGAGATTGAAGGGACCGCAGTACATGTGGCTAACCCATAGAAAGATACCTGTAGTCCAAGTAGGAGATGAAAGCAGCTTGGTTCAAAATAGTATCCATAAAATCAAAATGAAAGTCTCAGCCTAATGTCCAGCACAGGGAACTCTGCTCAATGTTATATGGCAGCCTGGATGGGAGGGAGTTTGGGGGAGAATGGATACATGTACATGGATGGCTGAGTTCCTTTGTTATTCACCTGAAACTATCACAACATTGTCAATCAGCTATACTCCAATACAAAATTATTTAGTCCCTAAGTCATGTCTGACTCTTTCTGACTCCATAGATTGTATAGCCTGGCAGACTTCCCTGTGCATGGGAATGGAGTGGGTTGCCATGTCCTTCTCCAGGAGATCTTCCTAACCCAGGGACTGTGCTCTTGTCTCCTGTATTGGCAGGCAGTTTGTTTACCGCTGAACCACCAAGGAAAGCCCAATACAAAATTAAAAGGGTTTTGATGTGCAAGTCTAAGGAAAATGAGTAAGAGAATTTGCCTCAGGTCATACTCCATCATTACTTCACATGACCATGGACTTGTGGCTTAAAGTAACAATCCCTGAAATTGCCCTCAACCCTAATTGTTTTCTTTTTAAGCTTCCATTTGTCATGACACTTTTTTATTTGCTATTTATTGTTAATGATATTATTCATGTGTATATAAAATGTTTACAGACTGTCTTCTCAGACATCACTTATAAAACATCAGTTCAAATATAAAATTATTAAGCTTTTTCAAGATGGCATCAGCATAACAATAAACCAAGTGTGCCTTCTAGGCATGGGACTCTCTATAGCTACACAAGTTGCAAGCTCAGAAAACCAGTTCTTCCTTAACACTGTGGCAGGCATGATCTGATCAAGAAAATACTTCAGCCCCATAACTGTATGAACCAATTCCTAATAGCAAATCATGTGTGTGTGTGTGTGTGTGTATGCATCCTACTGGCTTTGTTTCTCTGGAGAACCTTGATAGTACACTGCATGTGGATGACCCCCAGGAGGAGAGACAGAAAATGATGGTAAGTGGCACATGAGATTGATGCTCTGACAACCCTGTGGAGATTGAAGGGACCGCAGTACATGTGGCTAACCCATAGAAAGATACCTGTAGTCCAAGTAGGAGATGAAAGCAGCTTGGTTCAAAATAGTATCCATAAAATCAAAATGAAAGTCTCAGCCTAATGTCCAGCACAGGGAACTCTGCTCAATGTTATATGGCAGCCTGGATGGGAGGGAGTTTGGGGGAGAATGGATACATGTACATGGATGGCTGAGTTCCTTTGTTATTCACCTGAAACTATCACAACATTGTCAATCAGCTATACTCCAATACAAAATTATTTAGTCCCTAAGTCATGTCTGACTCTTTCTGACTCCATAGATTGTATAGCCTGGCAGACTTCCCTGTGCATGGGAATGGAGTGGGTTGCCATGTCCTTCTCCAGGAGATCTTCCTAACCCAGGGACTGTGCTCTTGTCTCCTGTATTGGCAGGCAGTTTGTTTACCGCTGAACCACCAAGGAAAGCCCAATACAAAATTAAAAGGGTTTTGATGTGCAAGTCTAAGGGAAAATGAGTAAGAGAATTTGCCTCAGGTCATACTCCATCATTACTTCACATGACCATGGACTTGTGGCTTAAAGTAACAATCCCTGAAATTGCCCTCAACCCTAATTGTTAGTTTACTCAAATTGCTATTTTCTCATTGCCAATAAATTCCCACCATCAGTTTATTAGTGCTGGGGTAAAAAAAAATGCAGTGAAATCATCAGTGACATTCTTGTAAACCATGATTCTCAGACTTGTCATCCAAGAGCATAAAATTCAAGCCATGAAACACAGGAAAAGAAAAACTCACTGTCACTACTGCTACTACCATTGTGACTAAGAGTTTTGGACATGAATGTGTTTTAAATGTAAAGGAAGCCACATGATTTAAATTAGTTGTAGATGGACTGGAAATGGGTGATAGCAAGGGTAAATTTACACACCAATCATCGGGGACCTGACTGTCTCCTAAGAGCTGTCCTTTTCACTTTTGTGTGAGAAAAGTATGCAACACACTCCTGGAGGCCCCATCCCATCTCATGTTTCACATTTAGAGTACAGTTATGCTTTCGAACTGTGATGCTGGAGAAGACACTTGAGAGTCCCTTGAGCAGCAAGGAGACCAAACCAACCAATCCTAAAGGAAATCAACCCTGAATACTCATTGGAAAGACTGATACTAAAGCTGAAGTTCTAATACTTTGGTTACCTGATGTGAACAGCCAACTCATTGGAAAAGACCTGGATGCTGGGAAAGATTAAGGCCACAAAGAGTAGGGGAAGCAGAGGATGAGATGGCCGGATGGCCTCACCAAGTCTATGGACATGAGTTTGAGCAAACTCTGGGAGATGGTGAAGGACAGGGAAGCCTGGTATGCTGCAGTCCATGGGGTCACAAAGAGTCAGACAAGACTCAGCAACTGAACAACAAGTGAAATCTGATACCTGGTTAAACTGAATTTGTAATTTTTCAGATAAGGTTTTTTTATATTTAAATACACTTATAGCATTTTTCTAGGTTGAACCCTGACTTAAGAATTATATTGCTGAGGAGCGTTCTGCGCACGCGGCGGGGATGGAACGTTGGTAGATTTCGCGGGTTTCGGTGCTGTGAGCCGGGGCTGCACGCAGTGCGCCGCCGCGCGTCAAAGCAGGAATCTGGTAGGCGGGCACCTCTGCAATTAATGCACGCATTTAAAACTCCTGAACCTGCAGACGCCATGTACAGGAAACACCTCCAGGAGATTCCCGACCAGAGTAGCAACGTTACCACCAGTTTCACGTGGGGATGGGATTCTAGCAAGACTTCTGAACTGCTTACAGGCATGGGGGTCTCCGCCCTGGAGAAGGAGGAGGTGGACAGTGAAAACATCCCCCAGGAACTGCTTTCAAACCTGGACCACCCACAGAGCCCCCCACGAAAACGTCTGAAAAGCAAAGTGAATGACAAGGACTTTGTGATTGTCCGCAGACCTAAGCTAAACCGAGAGAACTTTCCAGGTGTTTCCTGGGACTCCCTTCCAGACGAGCTGCTCCTGGGAATCTTCTCCTGTCTGTGCCTCCCTGACCTCCTGAAAGTCTCCAGTGTTTGTAAGAGATGGTATCACCTAGCGTTTGACGAGTCTCTCTGGCAGACCTTAGACCTCACGGGCAGAACCCTCTCCCCAGATGTCGTGGGTCGGCTGCTGTCCCGAGGCGTGGTTGCCTTCCGCTGCCCGCGATCCTTTATGGACCAACCGTTAGTTGAACATTTCAGCCCCTTTCGTGTACAGCACCTGGACCTGTCGAACTCAGTGATCAGTGCGTCTGTCCTCCACAGCCTCCTGTCTCACTGCTCCAAGCTGCAGAACCTCAGCCTGGAAGGTCTCTGGCTTTCGGATCCCGTTGTTGATAACCTTGCCCAGAACACAAATTTAGTGCGACTAAACCTTTCTGGGTGTTCTGGATTCTCTGAATCTGCCCTGAAGACTTTGCTGAGCAGCTGTTCCCGGTTGGATGAACTGAACCTCTCTTGGTGCTATAACTTCACTGAAAAGCATGTGCAGGTGGCCGTCGCCCACGTGTCCCAGACCATCACGCAGCTGAATCTCAGCGGGTACCGAAAGAACCTGCAGAAATCAGATCTCTCTACCTTAGTTGGAAGATGTCCCAATCTTGTCCACCTAGACTTAAGCGATAGTGTCATGCTGAAGAATGACTGCTTTCCAGAATTTTACCAACTGAACTACCTCCAACACCTATCACTCAGTCAGTGCTATGACATAATACCAGAAACTTTACTTGAACTTGGAGAAATTCCCACACTCAAAACACTACAAGTCTTTGGAATCGTGCCAGAAGGTACCCTTCACCTGTTAAAGGAAGTCCTCCTCATCTACAGATTAACTGCTCCCATTTCACCACCATCGCCAGGCCGATCCTTGGCAACAAAAACAACCAAGAGATATGGGCGTCAAGTGTCAACTCTCGCTGGAGAAGCCCAGCTGTCTGTTTCAAGATAGTCACCCCCGCAAGCCCCCCCTAAGCAAAGTGAATGACAAGGACTTTGTGATTGTCCGCAGACCTAAGCTAAACCGAGAGAACTTTCCAGGTGTTTCCTGGGACTCCCTTCCAGACGAGCTGCTCCTGGGAATCTTCTCCTGTCTGTGCCTCCCTGACCTCCTGAAAGTCTCCAGTGTTTGTAAGAGATGGTATCATCTAGCATCTGACGAGTCTCTCTGGCAGACCACAGACCTCACGGGCAGAACCCTCTCCCCAGATGTCGTGGGTCGGCTGCTGTCCCGAGGCGTGGTTGCCTTCCGCTGCCCGCGATCCTTTATGGACCAACCGTTAGTTGAACATTTCAGCCCCTTTCGTGTACAGCACCTGGACCTGTCGAACTCAGTGATCAGTGCGTCTGTCCTCCACAGCCTCCTGTCTCACTGCTCCAAGCTGCAGAACCTCAGCCTGGAAGGTCTCTGGCTTTCGGATCCCGTTGTTGATAACCTTGCCCAGAACACAAATTTAGTGCGACTAAACCTTTCTGGGTGTTCTGGATTCTCTGAATCTGCCCTGAAGACTTTGCTGAGCAGCTGTTCCCGGTTGGATGAACTGAACCTCTCTTGGTGCTATAACTTCACTGAAAAGCATGTGCAGGTGGCCGTCGCCCACGTGTCCCAGACCATCACGCAGCTGAATCTCAGCGGGTACCGAAAGAACCTGCAGAAATCAGATCTCTCTACCTTAGTTGGAAGATGTCCCAATCTTGTCCACCTAGACTTAAGCGATAGTGTCATGCTGAAGAATGACTGCTTTCCAGAATTTTACCAACTGAACTACCTCCAACACCTATCACTCAGTCAGTGCTATGACATAATACCAGAAACTTTACTTGAACTTGGAGAAATTCCCACACTCAAAACACTACAAGTCTTTGGAATCGTGCCAGAAGGTACCCTTCACCTGTTAAAGGAAGTCCTCCCTCATCTACAGATTAACTGCTCCCATTTCACCACCATCGCCAGGCCGATCCTTGGCAACAAAAACAACCAAGAGATATGGGGCGTCAAGTGTCAACTCTCGCTGGAGAAGCCCAGCTGTCTGTGAAGCATCTACTGCAAGATGTAGTCTCCTCTTTTCTTTGAACAGGGAAAAAGTAGGCAGAAGCCCGACTGTGGAGAGCTCAGCTATTTTTTTTCTTGGTTTTCCCCCGCTTTCTTTCTACAACCATGTGAGAGAACCGTTGGAGAGAGGAAAACTATAACGTGTTGCCTTTTAGAAATGACTATGAAAGCTTTATATCACTGCTATAACCCTTGAGAGCCTAAGCTGTACACTTTTTGAAATTTTAGGAGAGTGTACCTATAATTTCAAGATTCCTTAAAGAGCAGAATTTGAACCACGTCTTCCAAGTGCGCTTCTTCTTAGTAAACCTATTTAGAATCAAGCTTAAAGTCACCACCAGCAAATCATTTTCATAGCCTAGAGGGCAACTGAACTTTCTTCTATTTAATTTTTCAGCACTGTTTTATTATAAGACATAGTTTGCGAACAATAAGCTATTTGTATTGTAAACTGAACAGAATGAGAATCATAGAGTAGATTTGCAACAGTCATTTCTGAGGATAGCAAGAAAAATAGACATTTCTATGTTTCCTTTAGATTTGCAATCAGGTTGATGGAAACCAATACCTGCAGGTTGTTCACCTTAAAACCTGGATAAAGAAATGAACAGGGCTTCCTCTGGTGGTCCAGTGGATAGGGACACCGCCTTGCAGTGCAAGGGGCGCCGGTTCGATCCCTGGCCTGGGAGGATCCCACGTGCTGCGGAGCAGCTGGACTGATGTGTCCAATCGCCAAGCCGGAGCTCTGGAGCGCATGCGCCCAGAGCTGGAGCTCTGTGACAACAGACGCCACCACGATGGGAGGCCCACAGGAGCCAAAGAACAAATACGGATGAAAAATAGAGAAATGGAAGACCAATAGAAGTGGCCCGCCCGCCCCCCCCCCCCCCCCACCCCCCCCCCCCCCAAAAAAAAAAAAAAGAAAAAGAAATGAACAGCTGGCCAACCAGAGGTGTAGGACTGGTATAGAAGTGAAAGGCTCACGGGACAATTTTTATGACAGCGTATTAACTCCCCCCCGCATCCTTGGCAACAAAAACAACCAAGAGATATGGGCGTCAAGTGTCAACTCTCGCTGGAGAAGCCCAGCTGTCTGTGAAGCATCTACTGCAAGATGTAGTCTCCTCTTTTCTTTGAACAGGGAAAAAGTAGGCAGAAGCCCGACTGTGGAGAGCTCAGCTATTTTTTCTTGGTTTTCCCCGCTTTCTTTCTACAACCATGTGAGAGAACCGTTGGAGAGAGGAAAACTATAACGTGTTGCCTTTTAGAAATGACTATGAAAGCTTTATATCACTGCTATAACCCTTGAGAGCCTAAGCTGTACACTTTTTGAAATTTTAGGAGAGTGTACCTATAATTTCAAGATTCCTTAAAGAGCAGAATTTGAACCACGTCTTCCAAGTGCGCTTCTTCTTAGTAAACCTATTTAGAATCAAGCTTAAAGTCACCACCAGCAAATCATTTTCATAGCCTAGAGGGCAACTGAACTTTCTTCTATTTAATTTTTCAGCACTGTTTTATTATAAGACATAGTTTGCGAACAATAAGCTATTTGTATTGTAAACTGAACAGAATGAGAATCATAGAGTAGATTTGCAACAGTCATTTCTGAGGATAGCAAGAAAAATAGACATTTCTATGTTTCCTTTAGATTTGCAATCAGGTTGATGGAAACCAATACCTGCAGGTTGTTCACCTTAAAACCTGGATAAAGAAATGAACAGGGCTTCCTCTGGTGGTCCAGTGGATAGGGACACCGCCTTGCAGTGCAAGGGGCGCCGGTTCGATCCCTGGCCTGGGAGGATCCCACGTGCTGCGGAGCAGCTGGACTGATGTGTCCAATCGCCAAGCCGGAGCTCTGGAGCGCATGCGCCCAGAGCTGGAGCTCTGTGACAACAGACGCCACCACGATGGGAGGCCCACAGGAGCCAAAGAACAAATACGGATGAAAAATAGAGAAATGGAAGACCAATAGAAGTGGCCCGCCCGCTCCCCTCCCTCCCCAACCCGACCCCCGCACAAAATAAAAAAAAAAAAAAAAGAAATGAACAGCTGGCCAACCAGAGGTGTAGGACTGGTATAGAAGTGAAAGGCTCACGGGACAATTTTTATGACAGCGTATGTAACCTGGGGTATCCTCCAGTGCACATTAACGAAGTCTCATTTATATGCTGTGTTCCCAGCATTCTGAATTAGCTGAGGAAATTTAATTATGGACTTCTGACTTTACAATGATATTATGTTAACATGGGTTCTTTAGCTTTTAAAACGACTTGCTTTGTTTTAGAAACGTAGGAACAAGTCCATCTCTTGGTTCTTCAAACGTTGGATGGAATGCTGGACTGCGGACGCCTGCCATTTTCCTTTTCGCTTAGGTTCTTGAAGTTATTTTTATGTTACTCTGGGATCAAGCATTTTAAATGGCTCTTTTTTATTTTAATGGTTGCCCACAGTAATTGTTTCAAACAACTCAACATTTTATAAAGTTACTGGACCTGGAGTCACTAGAAGAGCTGTGCGTTCTGTTCAGTTAGGAATAAATCACACTGGAAGCAGGTGTGTATTCCATGTAGTTTCCGAGTGATAACACAGCTGGCCCCTGCATGAAAGCTGAAACTCAGGTGTTGAACCTTTTTGATAGCATCCGTACCTTTTTCTTTTTTAATGATATATAGAAGCAAAAGGATTAGATTCTACATAAAAAAAAAAAAAAAAACCACACAAAACACTAATTTCTTATTTAAATCGATGACCTTCCCATGAATTCAAAATAGAGCAAAAAGAGCAAACTCATCATTTCTACTAACGTTGCTTTTATTTTTTAAAATCCGATTTTTCCAATGTTAGAAACAGTTTGTATTACAGTGCCCTTATCTGCTCAAACCTAAGGAAGAACATTTGTAAAGTCGTGTCCTACAGGAAACGATTAGGTTTCAATTTCGTAGTAGTTGAAAAGTGCTAAATACTACTTGAAATTCTTGTTTACAGATTAGTGACAAGGGCTGGAGTGAGGTCTGGTTAGCTTCTGACTTTGGTTGCCCTCACACATACTTCCAAACTCAAGTCCAGACATAAGCTATTTTGCTAACATGTCAGAGTAATCTGTATTTTTGTATGTGATTTCTACTTTTATAGACTTGTTTTAAAAATAAAACACATTTTTATAAAAACGAAAAAAAAAAAAAAAGAATTATATTGCTTTGTTTCAAAATAGTGATTTTATGTATTGAACTACCAAAGAGATTTCAAAGAATGTTCAAATGTACTTATTCTTAATTACCTACCTTAGAGCTTTGGAGGGCATTAACTTCAATTACCAAAGAAGATTCAATCTGAAGCAACTGCCTTTAAGTGGCTCCAGTTCTTCACATTTCTCCCCATTCATTTAGAGCAGTGAGTATCTGGTGGCCAAGTTGGTATTGAAGAGCTGAAAGTCTTCACTGTAGATAACCAGGACTAAAGTCAACAAGTACCCCAACAAACAAACAACCAACTAGATTTCTTCTTAAATGTGCTAAAATTAGGGCGGACTCCCCTCTCTTTTTCTCTATGTCTCTCTCTCTCATATACACACACACACACTTTCTCTTGTCACAATTGTTATTCCTGAAACAGTTTCCACCATTTGGATGGAAAGCACCAGGGAGCACTGGCATGCAAAAGGGAGAGAAAAGTGAAACCCAAACCAGCAAAATGTGGGGAAATAGAGGAGAGACACTCTGGAAAATTTTAGTTCTTGCTTTTGGTCTTTATCTGTCTTTGGCATTCTTCAGACAATTATGTTTAAGGGTTCTCTTTAGTGCAAACTATTTCAAATTCCTCTCTCTCACACTTGTAATTAAAATGTCTCCAAGTAGTATAATCCCCCAGTCCTACCCACTGGCATGAGAAAGCATGAATTTGTTGCTAGTATTTTGTTATACTCTGAGACAAGTCTATACAACAGTAGCTTTCCAAAGAGCCTGAAGGGATAGTTTTGCAGGTAAAGGCACCAGATGAAATGGGGACGACTCTGCCCTTAGCCTTCTCCTGTTTCTACCCTCTGAGCCACTGCTCTGGCCCTGCTGGGTCCTCCAGGCTTGCTTGATGCTGCAGACAGCTCAGGCTTGGCTCATTTATCAAAATTGTCTGGTTTCTGTTCCCTGCCTGGCCAAAGTGATTTTTGCTCCTTTGGCTACAGCAAAGTGGAAAGGAACTAATGGGCAGAAAATCAGGAAAAGATGAAAAGTGTGAAGAATATAAGAGGTGAGGGAAGCAGATGAATGAAAAGGGAAGCAATGTTAAACCTAGGAGTGTGGGGTTGGTCAGAAATAAAGGCCAACAGTGGAAGTAATAAGCAAGACTGACCTAAGTAAGGGAGGATGTGAAATCCTCTGGATGAATAGAAAAATTGCAACTTCACTCTTCTTTCCTCTTCTGGCTTCAGGTTTGCTGGATTTTTTTTCAGTCAAAAGATACTATTTCTTAATGGCTCTTATATCTTGACAGGTGTTCAAACCTTCCTTGTCTGCTCTAAATATGGGCACCCAAGCCTATTTTTTTTGTTGGGGAGGGAGTGGGTGGGCGGGCCACTTCTATTGGTCTTTCTTTTATTTATTTTCATCCGTCATTGTTCTTTGGCCCGTGTGGGCCTCCCATCGCAGTGGCCTCTGTTGTCACAGAGCACCAGCTCTGGGTGCATGCGCTCCAGAGCTCCGGCTCGGTAATTGGACACATGGGTCCAGCTGCTCCACGGCACGTGGGATCTTCCCAGGCCAGGGATCGAACCGGCGGCCCTTGCACTGCAAGGCGGTGTCCTTACCCACTGGACCACCAGGGAAGCCCAAGCCTCTTTTTTAAATATTCAGTAATATTTTTAAATGTTGACATCTGGACTCCCCATTTCATCATATAGATCAGCATCTCTGAAAGTGTGACCCAGCACCGGTACTGCTTTATTTTTTATTGATATATAGTAGATTTACAATGCTGTATTAGTTTCAGGTGTACTGCAAAGTGATTCACTTACACGTATCTATTCTTTCTCAGCTTCTTTTTCATCATAGGCTATTAGAAGATATTGAATATAGTTCCCTGTGCTAAACATCAGGACCTTATTGTTTACCTATTTTACATAAAGTAGTTTGAATCTTTTAATCCATATTCCTTATTCATTCTTCCCCACCCTCTTTACTTTCTGGTAAGCATAAGTGTGTTTTCTGTGTCTGCCAGCACTGGAATTTTAAAATGCCACCCAACTGCTCACTACCTGCTTTTGCACCCAAACCATACAATATAAAATCTCTTAATTTGCCTCAAATTTCTTCAGATATTATCATTCCTATGTCCTCCCTTCCCAATAATCTTAGAGGAAAAGTTTCTGATGTTCTTTCTGAGGGAATGTCCCTGTGTGTGTCTGCAACTTTTTGCTATATTAACTTGCTTTGTGGTCACTAATCTTTCTCATTTGAATATCTCCTTTTCTTAACCTAAAAAGTGCACCAGACAGCTTCTCATTAAGGAAGATTTCTCTTTATCCACTTCTTCTTCTGGTATCAGTTCTCTTTCATTAACTTTTCTATCAAATTTCTTCTTCCCACATTCTTATTTATCATCTCCACGTTTCACATTTCACTATAACTTTCACTGATCAATTCCAGTGGCACTGCCCACTCAGAGACTTAATGATGACTTTCTGGTGCTCAGATTCTGTAGCTTGTCTTGGTCCTCATCCAACTCAATCTTCCTACACTAGATCCCTCTAGTCCTCCCAATGCTCTGCCCAATCTCTCCCTTGCCTTTGGCAAAGATGTTCTATCTGCCTCCCCTAATCAGTTTCCCAAAGTCTCACCTCTCTTTTAAATCTCATTTCAAATTTTCCCTCATCCATTAAGCTTTTATGTCATAGAATCCTCATATCACAGAATCAACTTCTACAGCATTATAAAAGTAATCCTCCCCTATATAATTAAATATTTCAGATGTCTTAAAGGTCACCTTAAAAACTGTTACTTACCTAAGTGGTTGTAATAACATTTTTTTTTTTTTTGTAAAGAAATACTAACAATTTTGGGAATTCTACTTTTTTTTAAACTTTTTATCTTAAATTGGAGTAGTAGCTGATTACCAACGCTGTGGTAGGTTTAGGTGGACAGCTAAGGGACTCAGCCATCCCTCTGCACGTATCCATTCTTCCCCAAACTTCCCTCCCATCCAGGTTGCCACGTGATCTTGAGTAGAGGTCCCTGCGCTATACAGTAGGTCCTTGTTGGTTATCTGTTTTAAATATAGCAGCTTATAATGTCCATCCCAAACTCCCTAACTATTCCTTTCCCGTACCTTTCTCTCTTAGCAACTATAAGTTCATTCTCCAAGTCTGTGAGTCTCTTTCTGGTTTATGAGTAACTTCATTTGTATCATTGCTTTTTAGATTCCACACATAAGGGATGTCATACAATATTTCTCCTTCTCTGACTGCACTTAGTATGACAATCTCTAGGTCCATCCATGCTGTTTCAAATAGCATTATTTCATTTTCTGATAATTACTATTCCATTGGGTACATATTCACCACACCCTCTTTATCCATTCCTCTGTTTATGCACATTTAGGTTGCTTCCATGTCTTGGCTATGGTAAACACTGCTGCAATGAACATTGGGGTCCATGTACTTTTGGATCATGTTTTCCTGTAGGTATATACCTGGGAGATCTATTTGGATGTGAGCAGTAAGGAAGACATAAGGGTCAAGGTTGGTTCCAGGTGTCTGGAGAGGGAACAGCCTTTGAAAAGGAATATGTTAAAGGAGTGAGAAAAGGAGATCTGTACATTTTAGAGCATGTCATATGCAAAATGCCTGAGGGCTATACAGACTTATAAGTGAGATAAACACATAAAGTTCTGTTGGTGTTGAGACCAAGGAAGTAAATCTGTTTCTCTAGTGAAAGCATTCAGAGTGAGAAGTGGCTAAGAATGTAAGCTTGCAGACACCAGTATTTAAGAATAAGGTATAGGGAGAGATTCCAGGTTTCTATTTAGCTAAAACCTATTAAATGGACAAAATCAAGCTCTTAAAACACTTGGTACCATGTAGATAGATTGTCACCTTCACTACATTTATATTATACACAAAACAGAGCACTGTTGAATCATGAAAGGAAATGTACTCAGGAGATGCATTCTTCATGAACTCAATCTAGTTTTCTTTGTTTTCCTGCCTCACTCCCACCCAGAGCCTTTGTTTTTAACTCTGCCTTGGATGAAGTTCTCTATTGAGGCAGGAGCTAGTAGTTCCAAAATATTTGTTCCCGTGTATTAGGATAGTCTCCATCCCTAGAAATCCCTAAGAGGATCTCCCTGGTAGTCCAATGGTGAAGAATCCACCTGCCAATGCAGGGGACACAGGTTTGAGCGCCAGTCTGGGAAGGCTCCACATGCTGAGGGGCAACTTAACCCCTGTGCCACAACTACGGAGCCTGCACTCTAGCCCTGCTGCACAGCAAGAGAAGCCACTGCAGTGAGAAGCCCGTGCACTGCAACCAGAGAGTAGCCACTTGCTCACCACAACTAGAGAAGGACCACGTAGCAATGAAGATCCAGCACAGCCCCCATCCATGCTGTTTCAAATAGCATTATTTCATTTTCTGATAATTACTATTCCATTGGGTACATATTCACCACACCCTCTTTATCCATTCCTCTGTTTATGCACATTTAGGTTGCTTCCATGTCTTGGCTATGGTAAACACTGCTGCAATGAACATTGGGGTCCATGTACTTTTGGATCATGTTTTCCTGTAGGTATATACCTGGGAGATCTATTTGGATGTGAGCAGTAAGGAAGACATAAGGGTCAAGGTTGGTTCCAGGTGTCTGGAGAGGGAACAGCCTTTGAAAAGGAATATGTTAAAGGAGTGAGAAAAGGAGATCTGTACATTTTAGAGCATGTCATATGCAAAATGCCTGAGGGCTATACAGACTTATAAGTGAGATAAACACATAAAGTTCTGTTGGTGTTGAGACCAAGGAAGTAAATCTGTTTCTCTAGTGAAAGCATTCAGAGTGAGAAGTGGCTAAGAATGTAAGCTTGCAGACACCAGTATTTAAGAATAAGGTATAGGGAGAGATTCCAGGTTTCTATTTAGCTAAAACCTATTAAATGGACAAAATCAAGCTCTTAAAACACTTGGTACCATGTAGATAGATTGTCACCTTCACTACATTTATATTATACACAAAACAGAGCACTGTTGAATCATGAAAGGAAATGTACTCAGGAGATGCATTCTTCATGAACTCAATCTAGTTTTCTTTGTTTTCCTGCCTCACTCCCACCCAGAGCCTTTGTTTTTAACTCTGCCTTGGATGAAGTTCTCTATTGAGGCAGGAGCTAGTAGTTCCAAAATATTTGTTCCCGTGTATTAGGATAGTCTCCATCCCTAGAAATCCCTAAGAGGATCTCCCTGGTAGTCCAATGGTGAAGAATCCACCTGCCAATGCAGGGGACACAGGTTTGAGCGCCAGTCTGGGAAGGCTCCACATGCTGAGGGGCAACTTAACCCCTGTGCCACAACTACGGAGCCTGCACTCTAGCCCTGCTGCACAGCAAGAGAAGCCACTGCAGTGAGAAGCCCGTGCACTGCAACCAGAGAGTAGCCACTTGCTCACCACAACTAGAGAAGGACCACGTAGCAATGAAGATCCAGCACAGCCCCCCAAAAAATCTTTTAAAACCCATACAATATTTTTAAAAAAGAATGAAACCCTGGGAATATTAAGTGCCTAGAACCTTAAATGCCTGTTGAAAGAGTAGCTACATGCGTGCTAGGAAATTTTCACGAGTTAACAGCAGCAACAACTGTTACAGAAAATAAATGTGTAAGAAGAGATTATGTCGGGAGGAAAATAACCTATTTCCTCAAGTATGGTTATATCTTCTTGGCTTTGGAGCTTTCTTTGATATCTACATCATCATCATAAATATTTTAGGAACATTTTAAAAGATTCATTTATTTATTCGGCTGTGCTGGATCTTAAGTACAGCATGTAGGACCTAGTTCCCCAATCAGGAATGGAATCTGGCCCCCTACATTGGGAGCAGGGAGCCTTAGCCATTGGACCACCAGAGAAGTTCCTAGGAACGTCTTGTGTGTCAGACACTGTGCCAAGTGCTTTATTCCTTAGAACAATTCAGTTACGATCATTTTAAAAAGCAGAAACTCAGGTTTAGGATAAGTCACCTGAGGTCAGATAGTTACTAAACACCTACAATAGTTATGATACTTAAATATAGTCCAAGAGTCCCTAACCATTACAATTACAGTGACGGGTATGTTCAGGCTAGAGTTCATTTACATTTGTGGTTCCCAAATTTGTTTATGCTATTTGTGCATTTTATTCTAAGGAAGTGACTTTTTTTTTTTTTTTTTTAAATAAGGGGATGCACTTTTTTTTAAAATTTTATTTATTTATCTTTTTGGTGGGTGGGGTGGGGAGGGAGGGGGATGGGCGGGCCACTTCTATTGGTCTTTCATTATCTATTTTCATCCATCTTTGTTCTTTGGCTCCTGTGGGCCTCCCATCGCGGTGGCCTTTCTCCTCGCAGAGCACCGGCTCCGGGCACATGCACTCCAGAGCTCCGGCTCGGTAATTGGATACATCAGTCCAGCCGCTCCGTGGCACGTGGGATCTTCCCAGGCCAGCGATCGAACCGGCGCCCCTTGCACTGCAAGGCGGTGTCCTTACCCACTGGACCACCAGGGGAAGCCCAGGAAGTGACTTCTTATTCACATATTAACCGTTATGTGAATAAGTGATGTAGAAAAGTTAAAGAAAGGATGATGTTGTTTAATGAAAACAAAGTTGAATGAATTCATAAACAACACTATTAAAATGGATTGCATAACACTGCTATTGAATTAGGTACAGGCAAGATGATACAATTTCTAAAACTTTACTCAGCATTCAAGCTGCTTTTCAAGGCTCCAAACTCAAGTTAAAATTTTTTGTTTTCTCAAATTGAGATATAAAAGATGGTTATTTTGAGGTGCTAGCCTGCCATCTTCTCGGTCAGCTGCTTTCTGAATAAAGTTGTTTTCCTTGCCTCCACACCTTGTCTCTCAGACTTATTGGCCTGTCGTCTGGCAGGAGAGCAAGCTTGGCAATTGAGAGATGCTTGTTCCTTGGAAGAAAAGCTATGACAAACCTAGACAGCATATTACAAAACTCCAGGAGATGGTGAAGGACAGGGAAGCCTGGCATGTTGCAGTCCACAGGGTCACAAAGAGTTGGACACAACTGAGCAACTGAACAACAATGTGGTAGAAATGGTTTAGGTGCTTTGCATGACATTTCATTGTTATAGCCATTCTGCATGGAAGATAATTACTATACTCATTTTACAGACGAGAAAGCTCAAATGCCAGGGAGAGAAGTGATCACTCTCATATAGAAAAATAGAATTCAAACACAGGTTTGTCTAATTTTGAATTCTAAAATCATTCTGATGCACTGCAGTATTTATGTCACCAAAGAATTACATAATGATGGCAAACAACAGTAACAATTTGAAGGGAATTGATTTTTGCACAACCTGCTTGTATTTGCTTATTTAATTGATTTATTTTATTGTTTTAGAGGGTCATTTGAATGGTCTCACGCTGTTTTTTTAATACGTCTTTAAAGGTTAAAGCTTTAAAGAGAAATGATTTGCTTATTCTGACAATAAAGGGTCTTAATCCATAAGTGCTAGGATTGTGTCATCCTTGTCAAAAAAAAAAAGAAGGATAGAGCTGTTAGATAAATAGAAAAATAGACAGAGGGAGAAAAGGAAAGAAGGAAAAAAGAAAAAGAAAGAATTAATCTGCAGGGCATTTATATTGAATTTCCAATCTCCATACAAACATATGTACATATACACATTCACATCTAAATATATGTATTTCAACTTATGTTGACATTTTTCTAGAACCAAATGGTTTTCTATCACATTCATACATTAGCATGTGTCTCTATAAACTCTCCACTGCAGCTCTTTTTAGGAATTAACTCTAATGTACTACGTAGAATACACAGAGATTCCTGGAAGCATCTCTCTGAGATTTTCTATTACTACATCACGCCAGGAACTCCATCCATCTGCCCCTCTGTGTTCCGCTGGGTGCACCCAATTTTGTTTCCAACAAAAGTTGTGTCATGGACACATCACGCAGTGTTGACAGTCCAGAAAATAACTTATTTTGATAAGCAGCCATCTTTTACATCTCCTCAGTCCTCTTCAGCCACTATGGAACACTACTGAACCCCTGCGAACACAACCCAGACACCGTCACAGGTTCCTGGTGACACCATTGTTGTACATGTGTAGGAGGCAGAGAACACTTGGACAGAGAATAAACTCTGCCTTCTTCCGTGTCTTTCACACCAACAACAGGAGTGGTCCACTAATCCCTCACTGCTGTTTCTCTGGCAACGAGTAGGGAGAAGTTCCTTCTTTCCATGACAAAAGTTCTAATCAAAGAAGTATTCCTTTGAGAGAAGGTCTAAGTAAAACTATCAGGGATATCTGTTTTTACTCTATGCCAATATACATATTCTATTAGTAAATGAATAACAAAAACATATTTGAGAAGGGTAAAGTTACAAAACCTTCGGGAGAAAAAAATGACTTATATAATGAAAATGCTCACAGGCACTGAACTCCAGTAGCCCTAGCAGGGACAATTATAATTGATCACCAGAAAGCACACAAGAGGTGCAGAATACAGAATCATCTTCTCAGTACACTGAGAACAGCAAAATTCACTTGAATTAAGAACCAAAAAATGTTAGTTTCAAGGAAATTATAAGGTGTCAAGCAATCAGTAAAACGGAGGTGAATGCTAACAACTTTTCCAAAAGTAACGTTAATTTGGGGGAAGGGGATCTGTAACAATCAAAGGGTTAAAAATAAACCACAGGTTAGGAGTAGGAATGTTTTGCTAGGGATATATACATACTTGGAATAGAATAAAATTTTCTATTTGGCTTTCTTTCATAGAAATACAGTCATCACGGTAAAAACCAAATGATTTCCATTTACCCAGAGCCTAAAAGTACATCATCCAGGGCCTAAACGGTCTTCAATGCACAGGGTTTAGGTTTCCTCTGCTATAGTCCAGTTTTCTTTTGCTTTTTAAGGAACTCTGTGTTGTGTGTAAACCACTGTTATTTTTACACTGAACTGGGAGATACACTAAAAATGTGTTATCTGGCACAGTTAAATAGCACTGGATCATTTTATCCTCTGTTTTTTCAAGAGATGAGCCCTGGGTAAGGGGGAAAAATGCAGCTTTTAAAAATCTCATTCGATTTCTAAGAAGAATCTCTTAATAAATGATTGGGCCACAGAGGGCTGCAGCATCTCTCAGTGGTCCAACCTCCCACACAAGGTGAGTGCCCACAGGCATAGCGTGGGCAAGGCAGCCCATCTCCCTCTCTTTCCTCTCCTCAGTGCAGACAAGTCAGGATGTAATTTCCAAAATGGACCATTTGAAGAAACAACAAAAATAAAGAAAGAAAACGCAAAACCCTAAATATAAATCTCATTATAAAGTGGAATCATCCAATCTAGGCTAAAATACAAGGAAACAGTAGTGACAAAAAATTTTTAAAAAACCTTTGAGAGAAGGTCTAAGTAAAACTATCAGGGATATCTGTTTTTACTCTATGCCAATATACATATTCTATTAGTAAATGAATAACAAAAACATATTTGAGAAGGGTAAAGTTACAAAACCTTCGGGAGAAAAAAATGACTTATATAATGAAAATGCTCACAGGCACTGAACTCCAGTAGCCCTAGCAGGGACAATTATAATTGATCACCAGAAAGCACACAAGAGGTGCAGAATACAGAATCATCTTCTCAGTACACTGAGAACAGCAAAATTCACTTGAATTAAGAACCAAAAAATGTTAGTTTCAAGGAAATTATAAGGTGTCAAGCAATCAGTAAAACGGAGGTGAATGCTAACAACTTTTCCAAAAGTAACGTTAATTTGGGGGAAGGGGATCTGTAACAATCAAAGGGTTAAAAATAAACCACAGGTTAGGAGTAGGAATGTTTTGCTAGGGATATATACATACTTGGAATAGAATAAAATTTTCTATTTGGCTTTCTTTCATAGAAATACAGTCATCACGGTAAAAACCAAATGATTTCCATTTACCCAGAGCCTAAAAGTACATCATCCAGGGCCTAAACGGTCTTCAATGCACAGGGTTTAGGTTTCCTCTGCTATAGTCCAGTTTTCTTTTGCTTTTTAAGGAACTCTGTGTTGTGTGTAAACCACTGTTATTTTTACACTGAACTGGGAGATACACTAAAAATGTGTTATCTGGCACAGTTAAATAGCACTGGATCATTTTATCCTCTGTTTTTTCAAGAGATGAGCCCTGGGTAAGGGGGAAAAATGCAGCTTTTAAAAAAAATCTCATTCGATTTCTAAGAAGAATCTCTTAATAAATGATTGGGCCACAGAGGGCTGCAGCATCTCTCAGTGGTCCAACCTCCCACACAAGGTGAGTGCCCACAGGCATAGCGTGGGCAAGGCAGCCCATCTCCCTCTCTTTCCTCTCCTCAGTGCAGACAAGTCAGGATGTAATTTCCAAAATGGACCATTTGAAGAAACAACAAAAATAAAGAAAGAAAACGCAAAACCCTAAATATAAATCTCATTATAAAGTGGAATCATCCAATCTAGGTATCTAAAGACTACAAGGAAACAGTAGTGACAAAGGAGAAAGAACATGAGAGTTAAGGGGACTCATCTTGCTATACAGTCTTATTTATTTATTTCTTTGCCTCATATTTGTGTTTGGATATGGTATGTATCCTGCAGAATCTCTCTTTTTGTTGTAAAGTATAAATAAGATTAATATCTCCTTTAAAGGTCTGTTATAAAGATTATAATTTGTGAGCAAGTATGAGGCATTTTTTAACCATTGGAAGCAGTTTTGATCAGCAGCATCGTGTCACAGCTGGCCCTGCCTGGCTGGGACCTGAAGTGCCCCATGGTTAGTTCAAAGCTCCTAAATCAGTTCAATCACAATACTCTTCTCTGATGTGCCGTCTCCAGCGAGAATGCTGCTCGTGTTGCATTGTGTCTGAGAATCTGGCTGTGACTCACACATAATAAATTAAAGAACAAAAAGTTTTACCTGGTCCAAGAGCCCCGCTGTGTTTTAAAAACACATTCTCCCTCAGAGTCTTGCCCCCTCTGTCTCTATCCAACTGTCCATTTCTCTCTGAGTGAGACTTCAGTGTTTACTTCATTTGGGCCGTACTGATGTAAGACTTCTATAACCCACAGAAGCCAGTCTCTCCTGGGTTTAAGTGTCTCAATTCTAGACACAATTGGAAATCTCTTTCCCTCTTTCTTATCCTTCCCACGAAAGGGGTCAACTTATCAAATAAGCGTTGTTTCTCTCAATATGGTGATACCTCAAACTCCCCTACCCCCTGAAATTCTTGCAATATTATCTCCTGGTTGGTTGATACCAAGGCAAAAAGACATCCTTTTAATGGTTAGAGAGGGTCAGCTGCTTAAATGACTTCATGTCAGTGTTGTATTTCTGGTTTTACAATAAAACAACCTTTTGGGGGAAAAAATCCTATACATGCATACACGATATGTCTATGTTCACTCTTCAGTGAGTGTTGCCTGAGATTGCTCCTGTGAATGTAGCCAGGCATCTTGTTGTTTAGTCACCGGGTCATGTCTGACTCTTTTGCGATCATCTAAATCCCCACACAAATCACCACTGGGGCTGATGCAAGGCCTCCTCAAGGGCTAAAAGACTGAGAGAGACTGCTGAGAGAGCCACTGGAAGGCAGGAGGGTTGAGCCTGATGACTGAGCAGGAGAACCAGGAAAAAGTCTCCTGTAGCTTGGGCCTTGACCCAACCCAAGACAGTGATGGCTTACCCCAGAGGGAGGGGCAGGAGTGCTGAGAGGGACCCACAGTGAGGTGCAGGAAAATTTACGTCTGAGGGTGGGGATAATGGACAGCTATTCACCAACACTCCATACCCCACATTATATCATGTACACACAATGACCAGCATTCAGTAAAAAATATGATATGTAGGAAAAAGTGAGGAAACACATAATCAAGAATCAGCAGTCAAGAGCTTCCCTGGTGGTCCTGTGGGTAAGGACACCACCTTGCAGTGCAAGGGGTGCCGGTTCCATCCCTCGCCTGGGAAGATCCCACATTCTGCGGAGTGGCTAGACCGATCTGTCCAACTACTGAGCTGGAGCCCTGGAGCGCACGCGCCCAGAGCCAGCGCTCCGCGACAAGCAAGGTCACTGCAATGGGAGGCCCACACAGGCCAAAGAACAAAGATAAATAATGAAAGATCAATAGAAGTGGCCAAAAAAAAGGGAGAGGGAAAAGAAAAAGAATCGGCAGTCAATTGATGAAAACCCAGGCATGGACAGATGGAAAAGGATCAGACTGAGACCTTAAAGTAACCCTTCCTATGGGCAGCAGCCACAGAGTAATATCAATAGCCCTTTTCTGATTCAAGCAGTTCTCAAAGTGCACTGGGAAGAACAGCAGTGGCCACACATCCTGGGAACTTCCAGGAAATGCAAATTTGGGGCCTCACCCTATACACACAGAACCTTGGGCTTAACACACCTGCCAGGTGATTGTGGTACAGAGTAAAACTTAAGAACCACTACACCAAAAACACTTGAATTCACTACCATAAATAAAGATAACGAAGGTCAAGATAGCTTCACTCATCAATTCCATTAAACGTTTAGAAGGAAATAAATAGCAATGCAATATGGACATTTTCAGAAAATAAAGGAACGAATAACAGTTGTGAATTCATTTCAAGACACCAGCATAGCCTGATACCAACTGATAGAGATACCATAAGAGAAGAAAACTAGACCAACATCTACCATCTACAGACACTATTCCTCATGAACTCATATATTTAAAACGTTAGCAAAGCACTAGATAATTCACACACACACACACACACACACACACACACACACACACACACACACACACACCATTACCAATGAGATTTATCCCAGGAAAGCTAAATTGGGTTTACAATAGAAAATCAACCATGCAATTCATGATAACAAAATGAAAGAGAAGTAGTGCATGTTTCATGAAATGATGCAGATAAAGCATTTGACAAAGACTTTATATCTACTAATGTTTGCTAAGGATTTTCTGTCAAAGCAGATGAGAAAACTACATTTGATCAAGTGAAAAGTGGAAGTGAAAGTCTCTCATTCGTGTCTAACTCTTTGCCCACCCTAGGGATGAGCCATGGAATTCTTCAGGCAAGAATGCTGGAGTGGGTAGCTGTTCTCTTCTCAGGGAATCTTCCCAACCCAGGGATCAAAGCCAGGTATTCTGCATTGCAGGCGGGTTCTTTACTGTCTGAACCTGCAGGGAAGCCCATTTAATCAAAGGAGTCTACAAAAAAGGCCAATGCTAACTTCTTACCTAACAGTGGAACATTAGACATAAATCTTCTAGAACAGTGTTTGGTCACAAAATGAACACCACAAAATAATTTATAAAAAGAAATAAATCCATAGCATTTTTTTTATCTTTCCTTGTCAGAAATGCTGCAGGTAACTACATGTCATGAAAATTTATGGTATTAGCTTTTATTCTGGCAAAAATTAGATGTTCAATAGATGTTCTTTTGTTGTCACTGTTGTTGTTGTTCTTTGATGGTCCCCTTTTTTTCTTTAAATTCTCTTTATATTTGGTTTTGAAATTTATTCATGTTCTAAACTATCCAGGACAGGAAAAGAGAGACTTTTGCCATAAAATTATTTTAAGAACCACTACACCAAAAACACTTGAATTCACTACCATAAATAAAGATAACGAAGGTCAAGATAGCTTCACTCATCAATTCCATTAAACGTTTAGAAGGAAATAAATAGCAATGCAATATGGACATTTTCAGAAAATAAAGGAACGAATAACAGTTGTGAATTCATTTCAAGACACCAGCATAGCCTGATACCAACTGATAGAGATACCATAAGAGAAGAAAACTAGACCAACATCTACCATCTACAGACACTATTCCTCATGAACTCATATATTTAAAACGTTAGCAAAGCACTAGATAATTTAACCTAATCTCACACACACACACACACACACACACACACACACACACACACACACACACACACCATTACCAATGAGATTTATCCCAGGAAAGCTAAATTGGGTTTACAATAGAAAATCAACCATGCAATTCATGATAACAAAATGAAAGAGAAGTAGTGCATGTTTCATGAAATGATGCAGATAAAGCATTTGACAAAGACTTTATATCTACTAATGTTTGCTAAGGATTTTCTGTCAAAGCAGATGAGAAAACTACATTTGATCAAGTGAAAAGTGGAAGTGAAAGTCTCTCATTCGTGTCTAACTCTTTGCCCACCCTAGGGATGAGCCATGGAATTCTTCAGGCAAGAATGCTGGAGTGGGTAGCTGTTCTCTTCTCAGGGAATCTTCCCAACCCAGGGATCAAAGCCAGGTATTCTGCATTGCAGGCGGGTTCTTTACTGTCTGAACCTGCAGGGAAGCCCATTTAATCAAAGGAGTCTACAAAAAAGGCCAATGCTAACTTCTTACCTAACAGTGGAACATTAGACATAAATCTTCTAGAACAGTGTTTGGTCACAAAATGAACACCACAAAATAATTTATAAAAAGAAATAAATCCATAGCATTTTTTTTATCTTTCCTTGTCAGAAATGCTGCAGGTAACTACATGTCATGAAAATTTATGGTATTAGCTTTTATTCTGGCAAAAATTAGATGTTCAATAGATGTTCTTTTGTTGTCACTGTTGTTGTTGTTCTTTGATGGTCCCCTTTTTTTCTTTAAATTCTCTTTATATTTGGTTTTGAAATTTATTCATGTTCTAAACTATCCAGGACAGGAAAAGAGAGACTTTTGTCATAAAATTATTTTAAAACATGTTCATCCTTTTCCTTTCTAGAGAAGAGAAAATGCTTTCCTATGTTCATTGATTGAAAAGCTTTACAGCAAAAATACAAATTTCTGATGGTAGGACTGTGTGTTTCTGAGAGTGAGCCTGTATGTATCTTATCTGTTCTGCACAGTGAGCTCCCTCTTCATCTTCTTCTAATTTTTATGTCTGTCTGAATGTAGCTGAGACTTTACTTACATCAACAGTCATCACAAAAGCACATGCATTTAGTGATGGCTTGGTAGTTCCAACTGGAACTTAACATCCTAGTAATGTTTCCCAATACAGAGATTAAAAATCAAAAACCAATTTAAAAAATTCAAAATTTCTCTGCTTCATTTTAGGTGTCTGATGGATAAGAGATTTTCTGTCTTAAAAAGCCATCCAGAGAGTTATGAATTACTCCTTATCACTAATTTCAAATTCTTTAGACTTTAGTTCTCTCATCAGAAGGAAAAAGAAATCCACCTTTATCCATAATTCCTGTCCTCACTATAGCCTTGTGATATGGGAGTAATGAATATTACTCCCATTTTATAGATAAGCAGACTGAACCAAAGTGAGGTTAGGCAACTGAAATGCCATAGCTAGCAAGTAGGAAAGTTTTGAACCCATGTAGATGGGCTCTAAACCTCTAGCTCTTGAAAAAGGTTAAGGCAACTGAAATTGCCATAGCTGCAGAGAAATGACCCAGTAAAAAGATGCTAACTTCTTACCTAACAGTGGAACATTAGACATAAATCTTCTAGAACAGTGTTTGGTCACAAAATGAACACCACAAAATAATTTATAAAAAGAAATAAATCCATAGCATTTTTTATCTTTCCTTGTCAGAAATGCTGCAGGTAACTACATGTCATGAAAATTTATGGTATTAGCTTTTATTCTGGCAAAAATTAGATGTTCAATAGATGTTCTTTTGTTGTCACTGTTGTTGTTGTTCTTTGATGGTCCCCTTTTTTTCTTTAAATTCTCTTTATATTTGGTTTTGAAATTTATTCATGTTCTAAACTATCCAGGACAGGAAAAGAGAGACTTTTGCCATAAAATTATTTTAAAACATGTTCATCCTTTTCCTTTCTAGAGAAGAGAAAATGCTTTCCTATGTTCATTGATTGAAAAGCTTTACAGCAAAAATACAAATTTCTGATGGTAGGACTGTGTGTTTCTGAGAGTGAGCCTGTATGTATCTTATCTGTTCTGCACAGTGAGCTCCCTCTTCATCTTCTTCTAATTTTTATGTCTGTCTGAATGTAGCTGAGACTTTACTTACATCAACAGTCATCACAAAAGCACATGCATTTAGTGATGGCTTGGTAGTTCCAACTGGAACTTAACATCCTAGTAATGTTTCCCAATACAGAGATTAAAAATCAAAAACCAATTTAAAAAATTCAAAATTTCTCTGCTTCATTTTAGGTGTCTGATGGATAAGAGATTTTCTGTCTTAAAAAGCCATCCAGAGAGTTATGAATTACTCCTTATCACTAATTTCAAATTCTTTAGACTTTAGTTCTCTCATCAGAAGGAAAAAGAAATCCACCTTTATCCATAATTCCTGTCCTCACTATAGCCTTGTGATATGGGAGTAATGAATATTACTCCCATTTTATAGATAAGCAGACTGAACCAAAGTGAGGTTAGGCAACTGAAATGCCATAGCTAGCAAGTAGGAAAGTTTTGAACCCATGTAGATGGGCTCTAAACCTCTAGCTCTTGAACAATACATGTACTGCTACTTAAATTGAAGTCATTTACTTAAAGTCTTCATTAAACTGTAGGTTTCACAAAGCTACCAATCATTTAGTTGGCTGCCAGAGCACAGAGCAGATATCTAAGACATAGATGAATGAAGGAACCATATCATGCAACTGTCCTTATCCTTGTACAAATGAGAAAACTGATATCAAAGAAAGCAAAATAATGTGCTCAAAATCAAGCAGATACACAGTACACCCAAGATCTGAACCTACACAACTCTGACTTCAAATTTTTTCTTATTCCCTTTCTAGCACAGCTCTTCTTTAGAACTCTGGAAACCTCCAGAAAGTTAATAGCAAAGAAGCACTGAGGAGAATCTGTCCCTTTAAGTGGTTATATATTGTATCCTTTTTATCATGAAGCTTTTTATAAAAGGAGACACTCAGCATCACCTGCTGGTGATGCCAATGGCCTTGAAGTACCTGTCAGTGAGGATCAGCAGAAGGAATCGGTTTTAGTACAGGATTGGGGGAGGCGAGCAAAGTTCTATCCCAGGAACACTAGCATTTTAACTTCAATTCGTCCGTTACACATCATGTACACAACCTTTGATATGTTTCATAAAATAGAGCTGCTATTTTAATGGTCAGACATTATCTGGGCAAATGAAAAGCTCATTCATTTCAGTAATAAAGCATCAGATACTGACTCAATCCTGTCATTATAATAGCACTACACAATCTAGTTTACAGTTGTTTATTTTCAAAAAAGTCTAAACTTTTCATTCACAGTATCTTTGACACTGTATGAAATATTCTTAAAAAGTAAAATAAATTTAAAATAGACAGGCTGGAGTGAAAGATATCAGTGCAATCAAAATATACAAAGGAAGTAAATTAGATTTAATTGTATTCTTTATAGATCCAGAGGTAAAAATGGAAAAATTCATATTTTAGCAGATGGCTAATTATTAATCTGGGATTCATTAGTAGCTCAGCTTGTAAAGAATCCACCTGCAATAAGGGAGACATGGGTTCAATCCCTGGGTTAGGGAGATCTCTTGGAGGAGTAAATGACAACCCACTCCAGTATTCTTGCCTGGAGAATCCCCCAAACAGAGGAGCCTGGTGGGCTATAGTCCATGGGGTCACAAAGAGTCAGACACAACTGAATGACTAAACATAATTATTAGTCTAATAGGAGGAGCTTTCATGTCACCAGCAAAAAAAGTCAGAAAGACATTCTCTGAACAGTGATGTTCAGCATAGTTCTTTCTTGTCACACTCAATTGTTTTCTTCTTAAAAAAGGAAACTAAAAAGGAATTGGAAAAGCAGTTACCATTACGAGTCAGCTACAGGCCTAGCCGCAGAGTCTGTGCATGTAAATAACGGTCTGATGCTGTCCAGACAGGCTGGTGACTCATTCCCAGACTTGCCCTCTAGATAGAATCATAATTACTGGAAAATTTCACAATTTTCTGCTTCTTCTTGTGAATACTAAGAAAGCACAAACATATGTTTAAGGAACAAATAAAACATTTGGTTTTGCTAGTTTGAGTGATTCAATCTAGTGCTTCAATCTTTTGATCAATAAAAGACTAAAATACCTTCCATTAACTTTTTAAAGGAGCAAGAAAAGAAAGGCACATGAGTAAGACATGTGTTGACAAGACAATCTGTGACTCAAGGCCAGATTAAAGTACATTGTCCTGACTTTCTCTTCTTTCCTTCCTTACTTCCTTTTATTTTCATAATTTTATTTGTTTATTTTTGGGCTGTTCTGCATCTTTGTTGCTGCATGGGTTTTCCTCTAGCTACAGTGAACTGGGGCCTACTCTCCATGGCAGTGTGGGAGTTTCTCATTGAGGGGGCTTCTTCTGTTGCAGAGCACAGGCTCTAGCACAGGAAGGCATCAGGAGTTGCGGCATGTGGGCTCAGTAGTTGCAGCTCCCGGGCTCTAGATCACAGGCTTAATAGCTGTGACACACAGGCTTAGTTGGTCTATGGCATGTGGGATCTTCCCAGACCAGGGATCAAATCCATGTCCGTGCATTGGCAGGCACATTCTTTATCACTGAGCCACTAAGGAAGCCCCTCTTACTTCTTTTATCCACTCACATATCAAATATTTTGAGGAGGCTTCCAAGGTGGTCCAGCAGCTAAGACTCTGCCGTCCCATGTGCAGCTAAACAGAAATACTAAAAAGCAAACAAGAAAAAAACTCAAAAAAATTTTTTGAGCAATCTATCATGAGCAAGACTAAATGTATGTCTGTTTCCCATGCTCGCATTACATATCAGGAAACTAAGACACCGTATTGAAATATGGTGATACCTCGTGGTTGACTTAGAGTATTCAATATTCTTTCCACTTATGTTCCACTTAACTGTGATAACCGGGGCTGCTTGAAGAGTATTTCTGGTTGAGTAATCAGATAAGGTGACTGAGGACCTTCTTGCCTCTCTTCAAGATCACCAGTCCATTTACAGTTCCTCTTTAAAAAGCACTCTAGGCTTCTGCTTCTCCTTACTTTCCTCTTAGCCAGAATGGGGATATTCCATTATCCAACATTTCAATATCACTCTTGGTCATATTCTAAATCTACATATGTCCTTATATTTTGATTTGATTGGTCTTACAAAATACTGGTTCTGGGTAAACTCACTTATAGATTCTCTCTTTGAATTCACCGTTGGCATTCCAAAGACTTTCTTTTCCATATAATTCTGAAGTCACATCATTCAGTAGTGACCATTTTAAACCTTTTCAATTTTCCTAAAACTTAAAAAATATATATTTATTTGATTATGTTGGGTCTTAAATTAGTTGGGGCATGGGAACTCTTCGTTTTGTCATATTCCCTCACCAGGGACCAAACCCAGGCCCCCTGCATTGGGAGCATGGCATCTTAGCTGCTGGACCACCAGGGAAGTTATTTTTTTTAAAACTTTTACTCTGCCACTTTCCACTTCTTCCTTGTTGTCAGCAGTTCATATTTGCTAGTCTCTCAGAGAAAAAGAAGGCACTGTGAGGTGACATTTTCTCCATTTTTAAATCACTAAATATCCCTTTTCTCTTTACCCATCCCCCTTTTAGCAAGAAAGGACATGATCCTCCTCCCTATAAAATTCAAAATCTCCCCATTGTGACTGGGAGGGTTTCCTCTCTCCCACCTTCCAATGAATTTTACACAATCAAAATTTTTTTCTCTGCAATATTTTCAAATTTTCCCTTAAGCTTGAGTATTTTCAATTGCTTTTGAGCTCTCTCAAGCCTCTCAGAGAAAAAACTAAAACCCTTACCTGATCCCTCATTTCCCTTCATGGGCATCCCTGGTGGTTTAGACAGTAAAGAATCTGCATGCAATGCAAAAGTCCTGGATTCAATTCCTGAGTTAGGAAGATGCCCTGGTGAGAGAAATGGCAACCCACTCCAGTATTCTTGCCTGGAGAATGCTATGGACAGAGGAGCCCGGTGGCCTACAGCCCCTGGGGTTGTAAAGAGTCTGACAGGACTGACCAACTGACAGTTCCACTTTTCATTCCCTTTTAGCTGCAACAAACTTGTCAATAACATTGTACCTATTTCACTGTTTCCAATTCTTATTTCATCATCACTCGGCAGCACTCTTACCTGGCTTGAACCCTACCACTTCCACCAAAAGAGTTTTCATCAAGGCCCCTGATGACTTCCATGCTGCTAAATCTTTGCAGATTTTCATCTTATTTGGTTTCTCAGTAGCACTTGACCATGTTGAATATATGGCCTTCTTAAGAGACTTTCTTCTTTGGATGTCTTAGAGCACATTCTCCTAGCTTTTCCCCTATATTTGGCTGTAGCTTCTTGGTGTCCTTTACATGCTCTTTTTCTTCTACTCGGGGAGTAATTCTTGGCTTTCCTCCTGATCGTACTTAGTCTCTTTTCTGCTTTCATGTAACCTCCTAAGCAATTCCATGATTTAGTTACCATGCATATGTCTTGACTGGATGTAAATCTCATGCATCCTGTAAGATTTCCCCCAACTGTCTCCCTTTTTTCTTGGTCATCACCCCACCTAGACTTACAACATTTCAACTTCAAGGTGAATACTGAGGTTGTTTGATTTGGGTGTGAAAGGCTGAGAAGAATTTTATGAGGTGGGATATAGACATGCCGGATGTTATTCCAGGTATTGAAAGATGGCAAAACAAAGGCACCAATTCATAAGAAAACAAGATCAAGGTGAATTTTGGACTCATTAAGTAATGGACTTGATGTGACCAGAAGCTTTAAAAACAGGTTGACTCTGTCAGATAAGGAACCCAGTTCACACTCAAAAGATAAGAGTGAGGGCTTCCCTGGTGGTCCAGTGGGTAAGGACACCGCCTTGCAGTGCAAGGGGTGCCGGTTCGATCCCTGGCCTGGGAAGATCCCACGTGCCGCGGAGCGGCTGGACCCATGTGTCCAATTACCAAGCCAGAGCTCTGGAGCGCATGCGCCCAGAGCCGGTGCTCTGCGACAACAGACGCCACCGTGATGGGAGGCCCACAGGAGCCAAAGAACAAAGACGGATGAAAACAGAGAAATGAAAGACCAACGGAAGTGGCCTGCCCACTCCCCTCCCTCCCCAACCCGATCCCCGCCCAAAATAAATAAATAAATAAATCTTTAAAAAAAAAAAAAAAAAAAAGATAAGAGTGAACCCATGATGATTTCTAATGAGGGTCATATGGTATCAAGACAGTGGTTAAGATGACAAACTTCAGGGCCTTATGCAGGGTGACTTTATGGAAAGAGACCGTAGAAGCTGGAACACAAAGTTGGGACATAACTGACTTAGGTTTTCTGTTTGTGGGTGATAAAGGCCTCAATGAAGATGACATTGACAACTGGAAGAATGGGCCCAGAGAACATCCTGAAAAACAGCAACTAAATTTGATATGCAGAACATGCTCAGATGGAAATTCAGGCTACAAAGTCTTTGGAAGTTGATAGTAAATTTGATATGCAGAACATGCTCAGCACCCATCCCGATTTCGTACGTTAGTCTCTTTTCTGCTTTCATGTAACCTCCTAAGCAATTCCATGATTTAGTTACCATGCATATGTCTTGACTGGATGTAAATCTCATGCATCCTGTAAGATTTCCCCCAACTGTCTCCCTTTTTTCTTGGTCATCACCCCACCTAGACTTACAACATTTCAACTTCAAGGTGAATACTGAGGTTGTTTGATTTGGGTGTGAAAGGCTGAGAAGAATTTTATGAGGTGGGATATAGACATGCCGGATGTTATTCCAGGTATTGAAAGATGGCAAAACAAAGGCACCAATTCATAAGAAAACAAGATCAAGGTGAATTTTGGACTCATTAAGTAATGGACTTGATGTGACCAGAAGCTTTAAAAACAGGTTGACTCTGTCAGATAAGGAACCCAGTTCACACTCAAAAGATAAGAGTGAGGGCTTCCCCTGGTGGTCCAGTGGGTAAGGACACCGCCTTGCAGTGCAAGGGGTGCCGGTTCGATCCCTGGCCTGGGAAGATCCCACGTGCCGCGGAGCGGCTGGACCCATGTGTCCAATTACCAAGCCAGAGCTCTGGAGCGCATGCGCCCAGAGCCGGTGCTCTGCGACAACAGACGCCACCGTGATGGGAGGCCCACAGGAGCCAAAGAACAAAGACGGATGAAAACAGAGAAATGAAAGACCAACGGAAGTGGCCTGCCCACTCCCCTCCCTCCCCAACCCGATCCCCGCCCAAAATAAATAAATAAATAAATCTTTAAAAAAAAAAAAAAAAAAAGATAAGAGTGAACCCATGATGATTTCTAATGAGGGTCATATGGTATCAAGACAGTGGTTAAGATGACAAACTTCAGGGCCTTATGCAGGGTGACTTTATGGAAAGAGACCGTAGAAGCTGGAACACAAAGTTGGGACATAACTGACTTAGGTTTTCTGTTTGTGGGTGATAAAGGCCTCAATGAAGATGACATTGACAACTGGAAGAATGGGCCCAGAGAACATCCTGAAAAACAGCAACTAAATTTGATATGCAGAACATGCTCAGATGGAAATTCAGGCTACAAAGTCTTTGGAAGTTGATAGTAAATTGCCAAGTGGAAGTGACTATTTAATGTTCAAGGACTTGGCAACATGAATCTAGCATCTTGGGAAGCAGCCTGGGGTGTTCATATCAATTTATTAATAAAATACAAACTCCAAGGGATGGAAGCTGAAAATTTCAAAGCTGTGTTTTCCAAAGTGAATGGTAAGTAGAAAAAGTGAGGAGAAGAAAATCAGGGCCGTGATCTTTTGAGGTGTATAAAGCACTAAGGAAGGAAACAGACAAACAAAAACAAGCAAAGAAGAAATTTAATTTGTGCAGGGCCAGAGAAGCCAAGGAAAGGATGCATGTCAAGAATCCATTGAGGGAATGGGAGAGAGACCTAAGAGGTAGGGTATATATATATATATATATATATATATATATATATATATATATATACATACATACACACACAAACACACACACACACATACATATATATATATATATATAATTATGATTGATTTGCATTGTTGTATGGTAGAAATCAATGCAACTGTATAAAGCAATTTTCCTACAATTAAAGAATTAAAAACACATTTTTGAAAAAGGAGCCAATGGAAGAGGAGAGCATGTGGCAAATTCTGAGGGTTTCAAACCCTTAAAAGGGATTAGGACAGGCTTCCCATGTGGCTCATTGGTAAAGAATCCACCTGCCGAAACAGGACATGCAGGAGACGTAAATTCAATCCCTGAGTCGGGAAGATCCTCTGGAGAAGGAAATGGCAACCCACTCCAGTATTCTTGCCTGGAGAATCCCATGGACAGAGGAGCCTGGAGGGCTACAGTCCATGGGGTCACAAAGATTTGGACACGACTGAGTGACTAAGCACAGCACACATACAAGTGGTTAAGATGACAAACTTCAGGGCCTTATGCAGGGTGACTTTATGGAAAGAGACCGTAGAAGCTGGAACACAAAGTTGGGACATAACTGACTTAGGTTTTCTGTTTGTGGGTGATAAAGGCCTCAATGAAGATGACATTGACAACTGGAAGAATGGGCCCAGAGAACATCCTGAAAAACAGCAACTAAATTTGATATGCAGAACATGCTCAGATGGAAATTCAGGCTACAAAGTCTTTGGAAGTTGATAGTAAATTGCCAAGTGGAAGTGACTATTTAATGTTCAAGGACTTGGCAACATGAATCTAGCATCTTGGGAAGCAGCCTGGGGTGTTCATATCAATTTATTAATAAAATACAAACTCCAAGGGATGGAAGCTGAAAATTTCAAAGCTGTGTTTTCCAAAGTGAATGGTAAGTAGAAAAAGTGAGGAGAAGAAAATCAGGGCCGTGATCTTTTGAGGTGTATAAAGCACTAAGGAAGGAAACAGACAAACAAAAACAAGCAAAGAAGAAATTTAATTTGTGCAGGGCCAGAGAAGCCAAGGAAAGGATGCATGTCAAGAATCCATTGAGGGAATGGGAGAGAGACCTAAGAGGTAGGGTATATATATATATATATATATATATATATATATATATACATACATACACACACAAACACACACACACACATACATATATATATATATATATAATTATGATTGATTTGCATTGTTGTATGGTAGAAATCAATGCAACTGTATAAAGCAATTTTCCTACAATTAAAGAATTAAAAACACATTTTTGAAAAAGGAGCCAATGGAAGAGGAGAGCATGTGGCAAATTCTGAGGGTTTCAAACCCTTAAAAGGGATTAGGACAGGCTTCCCATGTGGCTCATTGGTAAAGAATCCACCTGCCGAAACAGGACATGCAGGAGACGTAAATTCAATCCCTGAGTCGGGAAGATCCTCTGGAGAAGGAAATGGCAACCCACTCCAGTATTCTTGCCTGAAGAATCCCATGGACAGAGGAGCCTGGAGGGCTACAGTCCATGGGGTCACAAAGATTTGGACACGACTGAGTGACTAAGCACAGCACACATACAAGGGATTAGAAAGAGATTTATGAAAGCAGCTTGGTCTATGAAGAAATGCTGTGGTGAAAGGGAAAAAAGAAAACAAAAAGAGCTATAAGATACTAATTTAAGGAGAAAGTATAATTTGTGAAAAGTTGATGTCTTTGCTTGTTTACTTCAAGCTAAGGAAAACCTGACAGTTTATCTATACAGTGTGGAAGAGCAGTTATTGGAGAAAGGAGACAGAATATGGTAGAGAAATGATTAAGTGATACATATTTTGGAGGCTGGAAGAAACTAAAGAAATTTAAGGAGGAGGAAAAGATGAGGACAGAAAAATGGAAGGATGCCTTGACCTTCCAATCATTGCTGAAAATAGCTCAGCTGTGAAGACCTGAGAATGATGTGCTCAGAAGTCTATTCAAAATGGGTGAGATACAGTTTTTGGGACCTATTAAAAATAGATAAGGGAAGAATCAGATCACCAGCAGCTACTGCTTACCTCAAATGGTCACATACAAAAGAGAAAAGAGAAGCTGACAAGATAGTTTTTTAACATATCTTTTGAAAAGTGATGAATGAGTATTGCCCAAATGATTGTTATTCTGTTATATTTAGCAAAGTCTAAACGCAGGAAGGCAAATAGGTTTAATCTGTCACGTCCATTCCAATTGATTAGTAAACCTGCAGTGCTATTTGAAAGGATTACGAAGCCAGTTCTAGTCAGCAGGAGCATACTCTGTGATTGATTAGCAATGTCTACTTTGGGCCAAGCACAGAGGGTTGATATATTTGATAACTCTGGAACTGTAACTATTAGTTATCTAGTCCAATTTTCTGATATACAGATCAGAAGCAAGACAGCATCTAGATATTCATCACAGGCTTATACGAAAGTAGAAATGTCAGGCAAAGTCATCCCACTTTAAGATTCCTTGGCTGAAAGATTCGGACTTTGGAGACCAGGTTTTGAAATCTAGCAGAAATACCAGACCTCACACATTTTCCTAAACTGTTTTCAAATTTCAAGTTTGTTTCTTCCTTCCAAGTTCATCTGGGATGGATTTGTAACACATTTGAACTTTACATTTAAAATACATCTGTCTGTCTATACATAACCAAAGTCTGCAGCACTATCCACGATTTGTTATCTGATGTTTTTTCAGTAGAAAGAACACTATTCTGGATCAGGAAGCTTTCAAAACATACTCTATTTTAGGAAACCTGCATGAATTGAATGAAGCAAGAGAAGATGACAGAGAGAAGAAAGCAGCAGTGTCTCTATGTGGAAAGATGTCTCTGCAGACGAGACAGGCTTGTTGGGATCACCACAGTAAAACACATTCTGGACTGCCAGCCCCTAACAAAGATGCGAATGTTGGTGAGCGACCCTGGGAAGAAGATGGGGTGTGGTTGGGGCTGCACAGTCCTCTTCATTTGCTTCAAAGCCTCCATTTTTAACTGGGACCTATTAAGAAAATAGGACAGAAAAATGGAAGGATGCCTTGACCTTCCAATCATTGCTGAAAATAGCTCAGCTGTGAAGACCTGAGAATGATGTGCTCAGAAGTCTATTCAAAATGGGTGAGATACAGTTTTTGGGACCTATTAAAAATAGATAAGGGAAGAATCAGATCACCAGCAGCTACTGCTTACCTCAAATGGTCACATACAAAAGAGAAAAGAGAAGCTGACAAGATAGTTTTTTAACATATCTTTTGAAAAGTGATGAATGAGTATTGCCCAAATGATTGTTATTCTGTTATATTTAGCAAAGTCTAAACGCAGGAAGGCAAATAGGTTTAATCTGTCACGTCCATTCCAATTGATTAGTAAACCTGCAGTGCTATTTGAAAGGATTACGAAGCCAGTTCTAGTCAGCAGGAGCATACTCTGTGATTGATTAGCAATGTCTACTTTGGGCCAAGCACAGAGGGTTGATATATTTGATAACTCTGGAACTGTAACTATTAGTTATCTAGTCCAATTTTCTGATATACAGATCAGAAGCAAGACAGCATCTAGATATTCATCACAGGCTTATACGAAAGTAGAAATGTCAGGCAAAGTCATCCCACTTTAAGATTCCTTGGCTGAAAGATTCGGACTTTGGAGACCAGGTTTTGAAATCTAGCAGAAATACCAGACCTCACACATTTTCCTAAACTGTTTTCAAATTTCAAGTTTGTTTCTTCCTTCCAAGTTCATCTGGGATGGATTTGTAACACATTTGAACTTTACATTTAAAATACATCTGTCTGTCTATACATAACCAAAGTCTGCAGCACTATCCACGATTTGTTATCTGATGTTTTTTCAGTAGAAAGAACACTATTCTGGATCAGGAAGCTTTCAAAACATACTCTATTTTAGGAAACCTGCATGAATTGAATGAAGCAAGAGAAGATGACAGAGAGAAGAAAGCAGCAGTGTCTCTATGTGGAAAGATGTCTCTGCAGACGAGACAGGCTTGTTGGGATCACCACAGTAAAACACATTCTGGACTGCCAGCCCCTAACAAAGATGCGAATGTTGGTGAGCGACCCTGGGAAGAAGATGGGGTGTGGTTGGGGCTGCACAGTCCTCTTCATTTGCTTCAAAGCCTCCATTTTTAACTGGGGGTAGAAATTAGCTTCTCCAAATCAGGATGGTGAAGGACAGGGAAGCCTGGCATGCTACAGTCCATAGGGTCACAAAGAGTCAGACATGACTGAGTTGACCTGAGAAATTAGCCAGATGAAAGAAAATCAGAAGGACCATCATTTTATTATAGATATAAGAATATACATACTGATGTATTTCTTGGGTATCGTTAACTTTGGGGGTAGCATTGTTGAAACTAAGTCTATACTTAAGAGCTGCATTCTTGTTTTCTAAACTTGTGTTATAAAATTCCTCTGCTATTATGTAGTGCATTGTTCATGGGAAGCTGTTTTGAAAGGAAACCCAGTTCTGTCTTGATAAATATCAGGAAACTACCAGATGTTTCCTACTGTCTAAGCCAAACGAGTCAACAGAGTGACCATGCTTTCACTGACCTAATCAAGAGCTCTACCCCACAGCCTCCTCTGTCACATAAAGCCCAATAGTCTAGCATACAGCAAAATGTGCAATTTACATAGTTATAAAACAAAGTAAAAATGTGAAGAACATCATCCTAAGTTTTTTCACTTTTCTTATTGAAAAATGCTGGGGTTTTTTTTACTCAAAATTTTAATCCATAAAAAGGAATGAACTTCCTTACTAATACGTTCTAAAAATAGAATAGAATTTACATTTTTTCTTCTGAAAGTAGAGAATTGTGTAAGAGATTAGAGAGAGAAAAAACTAACTTGTTCTTTAAAGAGAATACCTCACTATTTAAAAAGGCTAGTTGCTAAGCAAGTTTCTTATTGGAATAACTCACGCTGAATGAACCCTTGCTCTGCCTGCAGTCTAACCTTGGGGCTGCCTGGGCAGAGGGTGAGGTGGGGAGGGAAGATGGAGTTTCAGACAGAGGAAACAGTATGTTGGAAGTCATAAAAGCTTAGGGTTTACTTAGCTATCAGCCAGGGAACAATGGGAGAAATATCCAACATGATAGATTCAAAATGTTTGTGGTGAAACCATGAAGCCAAGCTGAGAAATGTACACTTCTATAAGCAGATAATATAAGGCCATTGAGGGTTTCTGAGAGAAAAAAAAAAAGGCAAGAAAGAAATGTATTATTAGATCACTAATGAGATTCCTCATGAAGAGGGCTAGCGGGAGAAGTGTAAAAGTCAGGGGTCATGGTATGTCTGTGATTAAGAGCCTGGAAATGTTAGTCATTCAGTCATGTTTGACCCTTTGCAACATCATGGACTGTAGCCTGCCAGGGTCCTCTGTCCATGGCATTCTCCATGCAAGAACACTGGAGTGGGCAGCCATGCCCTTCTTCAGACATTCTTCCCAACCTAGGGATTGAACTCGAGTCTCCTGTATTGCAGGCAGATTCTTTACCACTGAACCACCAGGGAGGCCCCAAGAGCTGGGAAAGAGTAGCTAATAAAGAAGCTGGAAAAGCTCCAAGAGGCAGAGGCAGGTGCAGCAGCACGGTGGGTAAGATTTCAACAGCAGAGGAGGAAAGGACTTTGAATGGAGAGCAGCTTCCAATGACAGAGAAGACTGCCAGGGCTAAAAATGTAAATGCTCTGGATCTGGTCACGGGAGAGTCATGTGGAGAAAGTGATCAGTGAGAATGGAGCTAAAATGGCAAGATTTCAAAGACTGAGTACTTAGCAAGGAATAGAGTCAGGCAAGTGATACAGGCAATGCTCTTGAAAATGGAAAACTGAATAAAAGCAAGGAGACTTTTGCTCTGACAGGTAGCAGAAACAAGACAATTTTTCTCCTTTTGTCTTACTAGTAAAATTGTCATTAATATCAATTTGGGTAGAGAATGCAAGTCTCACTTTCAGGCAGAAAAGAGCAAACCAGTTGGGGGTGGGGTGGGAAATCTATAATATGGTATTATTAGTGATTTAGGTCCTAGAAGACCCAGGGATACAGAAGCTCAAGAAGACAGGCTTAGTAATGAAATGGGGACCAAAAATTAATTTTTGAAAAACAATTTGGAAAGTAAGAGAATTTGCAGTATCAGCCAGGGAACAATGGGAGAAATATCCAACATGATAGATTCAAAATGTTTGTGGTGAAACCATGAAGCCAAGCTGAGAAATGTACACTTCTATAAGCAGATAATATAAGGCCATTGAGGGTTTCTGAGAGAAAAAAAAAAAGGCAAGAAAGAAATGTATTATTAGATCACTAATGAGATTCCTCATGAAGAGGGCTAGCGGGAGAAGTGTAAAAGTCAGGGGTCATGGTATGTCTGTGATTAAGAGCCTGGAAATGTTAGTCATTCAGTCATGTTTGACCCTTTGCAACATCATGGACTGTAGCCTGCCAGGGTCCTCTGTCCATGGCATTCTCCATGCAAGAACACTGGAGTGGGCAGCCATGCCCTTCTTCAGACATTCTTCCCAACCTAGGGATTGAACTCGAGTCTCCTGTATTGCAGGCAGATTCTTTACCACTGAACCACCAGGGAGGCCCCAAGAGCTGGGAAAGAGTAGCTAATAAAGAAGCTGGAAAAGCTCCAAGAGGCAGAGGCAGGTGCAGCAGCACGGTGGGTAAGATTTCAACAGCAGAGGAGGAAAGGACTTTGAATGGAGAGCAGCTTCCAATGACAGAGAAGACTGCCAGGGCTAAAAATGTAAATGCTCTGGATCTGGTCACGGGAGAGTCATGTGGAGAAAGTGATCAGTGAGAATGGAGCTAAAATGGCAAGATTTCAAAGACTGAGTACTTAGCAAGGAATAGAGTCAGGCAAGTGATACAGGCAATGCTCTTGAAAATGGAAAACTGAATAAAAGCAAGGAGACTTTTGCTCTGACAGGTAGCAGAAACAAGACAATTTTTCTCCTTTTGTCTTACTAGTAAAATTGTCATTAATATCAATTTGGGTAGAGAATGCAAGTCTCACTTTCAGGCAGAAAAGAGCAAACCAGTTGGGGGTGGGGTGGGAAATCTATAATATGGTATTATTAGTGATTTAGGTCCTAGAAGACCCAGGGATACAGAAGCTCAAGAAGACAGGCTTAGTAATGAAATGGGGACCAAGAAAGATGAGTTTGACATATTTTCATATAGAAAAGAGAAAACACAGAGCAGTGTGCATCTGCTGTTCTCAAACTCTTCTACTGAATGAAAAGGGTACGATATTTGCCAGCAAGATGGCCAGTTGAAACAAGGCTGGACTTTCTGAAAAAGAAAGTTGGTAATGGGTATAGTAGAGAAACCAAGCAAGAAGGAAAAGAACTACATCGCTTCAAAGGACTTCACCATCATTAGTCCAAGTTTCTCCACACCTCATCATCATCCTGGAAATTGGATCACGAAGGATGGAGGAAAGACAGGACCAGAGATGGCCGATATTCCACTTAAGGTTGCTTCCTCTTTCATCATCTAAACTTCTTTTCACTCAAGTCAGGGTTAATACTTGCTATGTTCAGAAATATCTTGTGAGAACAGTCTGGGGGATGTGAAGAAAAGCCTCTGAGAAGAGAAAGGTGGCCAGAAGTGGAATGTGAGGGGGCTGGTAGACTCTAGATCCAGAGGTGACCTTGAGAAAGTAAGTATTGGAAATTCACACACATGGGTCTCAACTTTCCACGGGGCATACAACAGGAGAGCTAAGAGATCACTGTCAATCTCTTAAAGGACAGTGTGAAATAATCTGACAATGAGGTGATACAAGTATGATGCTCAAATGGGTGACTAGTTGGGTTAGGCTGCAGACAAGCAATAAGTTCAGAATGTGGGGAACATAATTAGGAAAAGTAGAAGGAATGTTGGCTTCACAGGCGGCACTAGTGGTACCCAATTGCCAGTGCAGGAGCCATAAGAGATTCGAGTTCGATCCCTGTGTTGGAAAGATATTCTGGCAAACAAAATGGCCACCCACTTCAGTACTCTTGCCTGGAGAATCCCATGGACAGAGGAGCCTGGTGGACTGCAGCCCATACAGTCGTAAAGAGTCAGACACGACTGAGCACATACTCGTAGAAAGAGTATAAAGGAGGATGTGAACTAACACCATGATTTATATGCGGGGGAGAGACAAAGGTGAAGTCCTAGAGAATTCACAAGTCTGGGATTGAGGATGGAGGAATTTTAAGATAAGCCAGGGCCAGCAGAGATAAACTGGAAAACAAAAAGATGAAGGAAACAAAGCAATGGCAGCAACACGAAAGCAAAAAAGAACAATACTGGAGTTCTGCATATAAGCTGGTAATTCATCATCAAGCAGGATGTGGTTGTCATTATATTGTACATTCTGCCCGAGGTGCTGTTCCCCTGAAAGAGGGTCAGGGTTCAGGCCTGAAGTGGCTTTGACCTTGTGGCTTAGGCGGCTGAGGAATAAAGTCCTGGTTTAAATAAATCATCTTCGAGCACTAGGGTCAGGCCCCTGACAATGCATCAGGCTTAGCATGAGAAGAGGAGGAGAGTGAAGTGCATCAGTAATCAGTCTGAGAGACATCTGGGAGTTAGACATGGCAGTGACCTCCCACCCTTTACCGTTCTCTGCCGCTCCCACGATCCCTCTGCCACCCTTTTCCTCCTCAGCACCCCTCCCCTCCACAGTCATAAGATCCTCTCCAGGGCTTTAGGAGGCACGGGACAAACTGTCTCTGGGGAACCCCAGATGACTCAGACGTCAGATTCTCAGCTCACTAGTAACCTGAAAAGTTAGAATGAAGATTTAAAAAGTATCTTTTAGAGAGGCTTAAAGGGGAGAAACAATGTCAGAATAGCTACTTGGTGATAGCAAAGAGAGTACCTATCCAAAGGGTAGACAGCACCGAAAATCTTCACAAAGTGAACACACTTGTGTCATGGGGGACCTTGCTCTATACCCATATCCCAGAGGCCGGTACCTCCTTCCTGTTCCTCTTTTAGTCATGCCACACCCCTAGAGCAATCACAATCTTGACTTTGAACACCACTTTTTGATTCTGCCTTAAAAAGTGCAGTTGGCTTCCCTGGTGGTCCAGTGGATAGAGAATCCACCTTGCAGGGCAAGGGGCGATGGTCTGATCCCTGGCCCGGAAAGTCCCACATGCCGTGGAGAGGCTGGACCGGTGTGTCCAATTACCAAACAGAAGCTCTGGAGTGCACGCGCCCAGAGTCAGTGCTCTGCAATGAGGTAGGCCACTGCAATGGGAGCCCCACACAGGCCAAACAATAAAGATGGATGAAAGTAAATCAAAAACCAATAAAAGAGGCCAAATTTTTTAAAAAAGTGCACTGTTTGGTTCATATATTAATACTCTCTGGGCATAGTTCAAGATAGACAGTATTAATATCCCCAATTGGAACGATACTAACAAAAATGCTAGTATTTTAGTACTTTAAATGGCATGGCCCAAAGAAGGCCAGTGTCCTGGAAGGCGTCAAGGGCAAAGGTAGTATTGTAATCACTGTGGTTACAGAGACAGAGAAATTCCAAGCTGGGAGTGTCAAAAAGTCACCTCATCACCTTAGGTTGGCAGGAAACTGGGGGAAGAGTGGTGGCAAGGTCTCTGATGTCATCAAGGAAGACACAAGACTGGCAGGTGACTGCTTCCAGAGGAAAGAGGGAAGAGGGAAGCCGGCGAAAGACAGCAGCATAAACTCAGATCACAAGTAAGTGAAGATAATCAGGTGGAGGTCAGGAAATGGCAGGGGGCCACCCTTGGCCCAGGAAGGAAAAGCTTGGAAGGAGGAGCAGTCTCTCTGACTGATTGTGATAACGGAAAAGCCACGAGAAGGAAACAATTGAGAAGATGGTTCGGTTTGATTATGCTGGGCGGGAAGGCAGGCAGGAATCAGCAAAGGGGACAAGGGGCTCAGCTCCAAGCCTTCAGTAGACTGAAACCATAACAGGATCTAAACTGAAGTCAATGCCTTTCATAGCCATTATATTACGCAACCTCCCTCTCAAGGAAAAGAAGCCTAACCATTTTGCGCTTATCAACACTTTTGAGATGAAAACAGTCGATTGTCTTACCAGATGGGGAAGGAGGTTGGGGAAGCATTTACAACAATGTTTTAAATTAAATGTCAGAAGGTTGACTGACTCCTAAAACTCATTCACACATACTTATGTATATTACAAGTTATCAGAAAGAGAGGCAAGAAGAGAAGGGAAAGGAGAAACAGGAGGAAAAGATGGAGAGGAAGGGGACTTCCCTGGTCGTCCAGTGGCTAAGACTCTGTACTCTCAAAGCAGGGGCCTTGGTTCAATCCCTGGTCAGGGAACCAGATGTCACATGCCATACACCACAACTAAAGCTCCTGTAGACTGCAACTAACACCTGGTGCATCCAAATAAATAAATAAAAATGTTAAAAAAACAAAAAAGACAGAGAGGAAGAAAACCAATATGCCAATATCAAGATGGGAGACCAAGTAGATACATGGACTTCTAACCCAAGACTCCAATCTTTGATCCTCATTCATTATCAGCCTCTACGTATTAAAGGTTGTCTTCAGTACTAAAGAGAATCCTGAAGATGTCTACGATTTAGTCTTGATTATGTACATGTATCCCAAGTAACCAGGTGGTTTCTTGTGAAATAAATTAAAGTCAACATTTCTAGATCAGGGGTCTCCAACCTCTGGGGTCTAATGCTTGAAGATCAGAGTTGGAGTTGATGTAATAATAATAATAGAAATAAAGTGCACAATAAATGTAATATGCTTCAATCATCTTGAAATCATCCCTTCCTCCCATCCTGGTCTGTGGGAAAAATTGTCTTTCACAAAACAGGCCCCTGGTGCCAAAAATGTTGGGGACCGCTGTTCTCGAAAATGGAACGTACAAAATCCAAGGAAACAATATTAAATGATGAGCAGATGAGATTCAGGTGGAAATCGGGGCCTCTTTAGTTCGAGCACTGGTTTCACCATTTAAACTCTGTATGACCTTGAGGAATTCACTCACACACTCCGAGCTTTAGTTTTGTCAACTAAAATGGGGCTCATTCTAGTATGACAAATGTTACAGGGCTTTGGTGAGAATATGGTGAGTTAATGTGTATCAAGTCATTGGCAGAAAAATCAGAAAAACTCAATGCATGTTAGCATTGGTTAATAAAAATGGCACGGTAGTAAGAAGAAGCCTCTGAAAAAGCAGACTTCCAGAGCCGATGCTCTCTTGGTGGCCTAACCACTACTGAGCTGCGTGAAAGTGGAAGTGTTAGTCACTCAGTCATGCCCAATGGACTGCGGCTCACAAGGCTTCTCTGTCCATGAAATTCTCCAGGCAAGAGTACTGGAGTGGGTTGCCTTCTCCAGGAGATCTTCCCCATCCAGGGATCAAACCCAGGTTTCCCACATTGCAGGCAGATTCCTTACCATCTGCGGCACCTGCGTAGTCTTTATAAATGTCCTTGACCCATGATTTCCTCATCTGAGAAATTAGAAGGACACAGTCCGCAAGATCTCCCTCACTTTTGATGCTAATTACAAATTTAGGAGTCCCTCAGGATATCGATAGAGTCAGTAATTTGCTAGAAGGACCCAAAAAACAAACTGAAAGCTGTTACACTCACAGTGACAGTTCATTACAGCTAAAAGAGACAAATTAAAGTCAGCCAAGGGAAGTGGGGCAGAATTCAGGAAAGTTCCAAGTTTTTAATCATCTTCCCCTGGTGGAATCATGGTCAACATGGCTCTTCCAGAAACAATGTGTAACAGACATGGGGTACTTACTGCCAAGCAAGGAGACTCACCAAAGCCTTGGGATCCAGAATCTTTACTGGGACTTCACGGTCAATGGTCCCCATGACTGGCCTGTCTCCACCATCTCCAGAGATCAAGCTGATACCACATGATGCAAAAAGTCACACTGTTAGACTCTCCAGCATAAGCCAAAGTCCCCAGAGAAATAAGACACTCTTATCAGGCAGGACATTCAGAAGGCTTCAAGGGCATCTCCCAGAGGTAGACAGGGAGAGGACAGACCTCTGTTTGGATGCCTCTGGTGGCTCAGATTGTAAAGAATCTGCCCTCAATGCAGGAGACCTGGGTTTTATTCCTGGGTTGGGAAGATCCCCCTGAGGGAGGGCATGGTAACCCACTCCAGTATCTTGCCTGGAGAATCTCATAGACAGAGGAACCTGGTGGGCTATAGTCCATGGAGTCGCAAAGAGTTGGACACGACTGAAGCAACTTAGTGCGCACGCGCGCACACACACACACACACACACACACACACACACACACACACACATCAACAATATTGGTAACACTCCACTAAATTGATCGACAATGAGTCCTCACAGCCAGCTTGAAAGACATTGGTCCAGAAGAAGGCCCTTTAGGTCAAATTTGGCCTGTACTTACTTTTATAAAAATAGTTTGAGTGGAACACAGCTACACCTATTTGTTTCTGTATTTTATTGTCTGTAACTGCTTTCATCCAGGGATCAAACCCAGGTTTCCCACATTGCAGGCAGATTCCTTACCATCTGCGGCACCTGCGTAGTCTTTATAAATGTCCTTGACCCATGATTTCCTCATCTGAGAAATTAGAAGGACACAGTCCGCAAGATCTCCCTCACTTTTGATGCTAATTACAAATTTAGGAGTCCCTCAGGATATCGATAGAGTCAGTAATTTGCTAGAAGGACCCAAAAAACAAACTGAAAGCTGTTACACTCACAGTGACAGTTCATTACAGCTAAAAGAGACAAATTAAAGTCAGCCAAGGGAAGTGGGGCAGAATTCAGGAAAGTTCCAAGTTTTTAATCATCTTCCCCTGGTGGAATCATGGTCAACATGGCTCTTCCAGAAACAATGTGTAACAGACATGGGGTACTTACTGCCAAGCAAGGAGACTCACCAAAGCCTTGGGATCCAGAATCTTTACTGGGACTTCACGGTCAATGGTCCCCATGACTGGCCTGTCTCCACCATCTCCAGAGATCAAGCTGATACCACATGATGCAAAAAGTCACACTGTTAGACTCTCCAGCATAAGCCAAAGTCCCCAGAGAAATAAGACACTCTTATCAGGCAGGACATTCAGAAGGCTTCAAGGGCATCTCCCAGAGGTAGACAGGGAGAGGACAGACCTCTGTTTGGATGCCTCTGGTGGCTCAGATTGTAAAGAATCTGCCCTCAATGCAGGAGACCTGGGTTTTATTCCTGGGTTGGGAAGATCCCCCTGAGGGAGGGCATGGTAACCCACTCCAGTATCTTGCCTGGAGAATCTCATAGACAGAGGAACCTAGTGGGCTATAGTCCATGGAGTCGCAAAGAGTTGGACACGACTGAAGCAACTTAGTGCGCACGCGCGCACACACACACACACACACACACACACACACACACACATCAACAATATTGGTAACACTCCACTAAATTGATCGACAATGAGTCCTCACAGCCAGCTTGAAAGACATTGGTCCAGAAGAAGGCCCTTTAGGTCAAATTTGGCCTGTACTTACTTTTATAAAAATAGTTTGAGTGGAACACAGCTACACCTATTTGTTTCTGTATTTTATTGTCTGTAACTGCTTTCATGTTGGAGTAGTTGCCACCACTACATAAAGATAGTATGTAGTGATACTATACTACATACAGTGAGATAGTACTACATACAGTAGCTAAAATATTTACCACCTGGCCCATTACAGAAAAAGTTTGATGACCTCTGCTCTAGTATAGTATTGTGATTTATGACCTCAGGGAAATACATTTATAATATTGCTTTATATCCATTGCAATATGACAAATTCACAACCTTACCCATTTTTTTAGTTTATACAAATGCATGATAATAACACAAATTTCAGATTCCAGGAAATAGTTTAAGCTCATGCTTTATGTGTCTTCAAATGTGTGATTGAGCTACTTGTTAATCAAAAAGTGTTTGCAGGGGCTTCCCTGGTGGTCCAGTGGGTAAAGAGTCCACCTTGTAGAGTGAAGGACACCAGTTCAATCCCTGGCCCAGGAAGATCCCACATGCCGTGGAGCAGCTGGACCAGAGTGTCCGGTTACAAGCCAGTGTTCTAGAGTGCATGTGCCCAGAGCTGGTGCTCTGCAACAAGAGAGGCCACTGCAATGGGAGGCCCATGCAGGCCAAAGAATAAAAATGGATGAAAATAAATAAATAAAAAATCAATAGAAGATGCCAAAATTAACAACAACAAAAAAGTGTTTGCAAACTCCTTCCCTTCCAGAAAGGAAGGACTGGAAGGCTGCACTCTTTCAACTAAAGCAAAGTATGAGAAATTAGGTGAGAAACATTTGGCACAGTAAAAGACATCTGAAGCCTAAGAAATACTGATCAATATTAAGGAGAAAGAGTTTAGCCTTTGTAAGAGAAATGTACCATGAAAAAAGTCCAACACAGACAACCAACCAAAGAAATATCAGTAGAGGCCACTCTAAAGTCCACATTCAAAAGAATAGTTCAGAAGAATTAAAACAAGAGCAAATCTAAGAATAGAGTAGTAAATTAAAGTTCCAACTCCAATTCTCTGGGTATCTCTGTCATCTCAGCCCTCTAAGACTGCGTATTAGCAAAAAAGACAAAATGCTTCCCAGGTGGGGCAGCGGTAAAGAATCCGTCTGCCAATGCATGAGATGCAAGAGACGTGAGTTCATTCCCTGGGTCAGGAAGATTCCCTGGAGGAGGAAATGACAGCCAATATTCCTGCCTGGAGAATACCCTGGACAGAGGAGCCTGACGGGCTACAGTCCATGGGTTTGTAAAGAGTCGGACATGACTGAGTGAACACACAGCAGAGAAAGAAATACGGCCTTCTCCAGAGGGTGAGCTAGGAGTAATGTGATATTATCACTTTCTGAAATATTTGTGGAATTGGTTTTTACCCTCACCAGACTGACTGACCGGTGTTGGGAATAGAAATAAAAACTTATGACTTCATGGGGTCTGCCTTTACAGTATTGAAAATGAGCCTCTCTGCATGAAGGGGTGATCAAGTTGCAGGGGGCCTTTCTGTCTTTAACGTAAGACATAAAAAGAGACATAATCAGAACCTATAATCTTCTGCTTTTGAGAAATTGATGTGTCTATAAACGGATTTAGTAAAATTAATTTTCAAGAGGCTACTCATTTTCTCCTGGTGCAATTCAGCTTTGCTGCACTAGTTGTGAGGGTTCGTCGTTATTACTGAAACTCTCAAATTCCTCCCTCTGCTATCTTTTTATCTTTTTAAGTGTATTTATTATTTTCTTTTTTTAATTGGAATATAATTGATTTGCAATGTTGTGTTAGTCTTTGATGTACAACAAAGTGAATCAGCTGTATGTGTATATACATCCCTTCCCTCTTGAGCCTCCCTTCCATGTCCCCATCCCCCTCCTACGGAGTCACACAGCATCAAGCTGTGCTCCCTGTGGTGTACAGCAGCATCCCACCAGCTAGAGCAGCCCTGATGCATGTACATCTCCCACCTTTTAAAATGACTGCTTGAGTCTGTGTGCTCACTGGTCCCATGTTTTGCTTTCGGCACCTATCCTACTGGAACTTCTTTTCCTCATATCCCGAGGTTGTTCCTATTGGCTTCTTCTGACCAAGGTTGAGATTAAGAATCTCACCCAGTGATGCAGGCAGATTGTAAAAGATCCCCATCTTTCCAATTTTCTTTGTCTCTATGCTTTTTGCCATGTGACCTTGCAACTCCAGCACTCAAGAGTGGGGACTCTATTGTCCTTCTCTTTGAATCTGGGTTGGTCTGGTGTCTTGTATTGTCCATCTGAATACAGTGGACATGATGGTGTGCTTGTTCTGCCCTTAGGTCTTAAGATACCATTTTCGCTTCCGCATTCTTAGGGCCCTGCCATACTGTGCTAACAAGCCCAAGCAAGTCTGTTAAGGGTGGGAGACTTAGACCCTAGTCACCAACTTTGCCCCAGTCCTACACCTAACCAACACCCCTAGCCAACACCCACTACCCAGTCAGTCTGGAGATGATCCATCAGCTGACTACAGATGAATCAGCAACACCCACCAAGATCAGCAGAGCCAGTTCCTCATAGGCTGACTGGTGAACTCAGAAGCAGTAATAAATGCATGGTTTTAGATCATTGGATTTAGGGTAGTTTGTGTCCACAATAATTGAAAAAGTATTTTAAAGGCTTTTTATTAAGGACAGTGTAGGCAATTCATTAAGTTCCGTCTGCTTTTGTGATACATTAACAATTTACCACATTGATAAATGCCTTCTCGGTCTGCCAAACTGAACTCATTTAAAGTGGAATTTCTCTCTCTTAGTTTAATACCACAAATTCTTTTCCTTCACTTATGTTACCGTGTCTCTTTCCATGAAAAGCTTCGAGAAGAAAAGATAGAAAATGTCTTAGGTTTACTTTCGACATTCACCTATTACCCACACCTTTTCTCTGACACTTAATCCACTTACACTTGGTACATAAAATTGGTTTAATTAATTGAACTTGGTAAGTGTCACGACCATTGGTCTTGACGGCCTAGAATGCAGGAAAATATTGGCCAAACTTGTCCACAGATTGTCACGTTTACAGGCCCTTAATCTGTCGAATCAAATTAAAATGAGCAGTTTAATAAATGTTTGAATTATTCCCTGCTCCAAATTGAACAGTCCAAATATTAATATTAATTATTCTATCATATCTGCTTTTATATTAAAATAATACATATAAATAAGAATCAGTTGAAAACCCAATAGCATACAATCTTTTGAAAATTACTTAAAACAATGAAAGAAAAGGCAAGTCTTGACACTGGCAAGAGCAAGTGAATCTTTGTTGCATGTTCCTCATTAACACATGACTTTAGTTATAAAGAGGAAGCAGTAACAACGGTCTTTGAACTGGTCTTAGGTAATCAGTGAACTATATCAGTGTTTATCAGAGTTCTTAGATGATGTTTTCAAAGTATTTTATATTGGTTTAAATGTCTCTTTCCTTTCCTCTTCATTTTTCTTCCTTAGATCGAGACACATACTAAAGCTTTAATACTATTTCAAGACATCCAATGAGCAAGATCAACTCCTTTCCCTTTCTTCTCTGTATTCTGAAAGTTGGAGTGACTGCTCAATCTGTAGAATAGATATATTCTTTATATATTTATATTTAATCTAATTACTTTCAAATGAGAATTGAAAGTGTTTATTGATAAATACTGGTCATTGCCAATACATGAGGATTTTTTATGAATTTAAGAAACTCTACTCCTAACCTAGACAATCAGGCCCATTCATTCTCAGGCCATCTCTGTGAAGTAGGTTGTTTACATTGTCCATCTTAGGTTGGCTTAAGAAAAGGCTGAGATGACACAAACTAAAGCCGATGGCTACCTTTCCTGAAGAAAGCTCAGTTAACAGACTAAATGTGAAAACTTCTTTGAAAAGACCCTTTGGCACCTGTTGACAGTTCTCTAGGGCTGACTATCAATAATAATGTTAGTATTTGCATGACAGTCTTTGTAGCATTTGATTTCTCTCTTCTTGGCATTCTACCATAATTCTTGTAGCTTCATTTAGACATTTTTTGGTACTAAATTGAGACATTATATTATTCAGCAAATGAGGAAATCTATGTGATTATACAATTGGAATGCATCATTGTACAATCCCTGGAGAAGGAAATGGCAATCTACTCCAGTATTCTTGCCTGGAAAAATCCCATGGAGAGGAGCCTGGTGGGTTACAGTTCATGAGGTCACAAAGAATCAGAGTGACTGAGAACACTGTTATAATAATTTAGAGTTGTGATATGATTTTAAGAAAGCAATGTTCACCCATTGGATAAGCTAAAATTGTTACGGTTGGTTGTGATTCTAAAAAATCAACCAACAAATAAAAAACAATTAAAGTAAGTGACTATGAAACTCTGTGTCATACATCAGAGCTAAAATTTCTGGAACTACAGTAGCTGTCTACACCTATGCCAAAAATTGTATAGATAATTGTTGAGCTAATAGTTCTTTTCAGTCTGAATATGTGTTGGCTTCTAAATGAGAGATATTCATTGCAAGAATCTAACTATTTTACATACAGCTGTATGTCCATGTACTAAAAAGCACCAGGAATGTAACAGGTGTTCACTAAATAACTGTTTAAATAATGAATGAAAACAAAGAGAAGTAGTATTGTGTAATATTTAAAACACAGTCCCTGTTTTTCCTAGTTACATTAGCTATATAACTTTGTATGAATTATTTATCCAATACATAAAGAACTTGTGAGAATTAAAAGACATAATCTCTATAAAAAGCTACTCCGGTGCCAGGCAAATATTATGCACTTCATATGTATAAGCTATCATCATTATCATTTATGACCGTTATCATAGCCATCATCAGCATCACCATTGGAAAAGACAATACATACTTTCCTGTTTATCCTAACAAAGTTTTAAGAATTAAAAGATGGAGGGCTTCCATGGAGGTTCCATGGTAAAGAATTCACCTGAGAAGGCAGAAGACATGGGTTCAATCCCTGTGGTCTAGGACGATATCACATGCCCGTGTGCCACAACTGTTGCACCTGTGCTCTAGAGCAAAAGAACCACAACAAGAGAAGCCACCACAATGAGAAGTCCTTGCACAGCCACTAGAGAGTCGTCCCTGCTCTCCACAGCTAGACAAAGTGAAGACCCAGCAGAGCCAAAACTAAATAAGATTATTTTACATATGCAAATGAAGATAATAACAATTGAAACTATTTGGAAATCCAAAAAGAAAGTAGATATATGGAACAAAAGCGTTTAAAATGAATATGTGTATACACAAATTTAGATAGTGTTTAAAAAATGAGAGAAAGACGCATTAGTCCAGGGATATGTGATATTGGGAGAATTAAATAGCTCATTGTGAACAAAAATAAAGCAGAGATGTGATCACAGGGCTTTCCTGGTGGCTCAGATGGTAAAGAATCTTCCTGCAATGCGGAAGACATGGATTCGACCCCTGGTTTGGGAAGATCCCCTGGAGAAGGGAATGGCAACCAGTATTCTCCAGTATTCTTGCCTGGAGAATTCCAAAGACAGAGGAGCCTGTTAGGCTACATACAATCCATGGGGTCAGAAAGAGTTGGACATAATTAAGCAACTAACACTTAAATCCATACATACATCATAAAATGCTCTATAATTTCTACCTATACTTGAATAAATATAATTTCTATAAATTCCATGATCTTAAGGGCTTTAATTCACTACTGTATTCTTTAGGCCTAAACCAGTGCCTGGTACATAGAGAGAGTGTCAAACTTTTGTTATTGAACCAATAAATGCATATATACATTTACATGCATGCCAGTATAGATGATTTTTCATGATTATTGAATTTTACAAGGATCTATTTCCTTCATTTTAAGTGTAACATTTGGAACCAATTTATGCAGTTCATAGTTCACCTGTTTTATCCCTCCATGTCCGTATTCACATTCAATGAAATTATGCACCCTTTTATATTAGGTTTTTATTTTATTTTTAAAGAAAAAGAGGTCTTCATTTAACACGTGTGTGAACCAAAAGGAAAAGAAGCAGTGTCATCAGTGAGTCCCTACATTCTTCCAGGGTCAGTGAATGGTTGTTAATGGTCTGTGGATTCATCGTTTGAGACTGAGGGTAGCTTGAATGGAAAAGGAACTGATGATGCCCTGGTTTTCTCTGGCTAGGACCTCAGTGCATAGAGTGGGTATGGTTTCCCCCTCAAAGGAGACAGCTCCCAGCACTTTCCTCTGGGACCATCCCAGCCCTTATAATAAAAAAAGAGAATATTTATTTTACATATGCAATAAAAAACTATTTGGAAATCCAAAAAGAAAGTAGATATATGGAACAAAAGCGTTTAAAATGAATATGTGTATACACAAATTTAGATAGTGTTTAAAAAATGAGAGAAAGACGCATTAGTCCAGGGATATGTGATATTGGGAGAATTAAATAGCTCATTGTGAACAAAAATAAAGCAGAGATGTGATCACAGGGCTTTCCTGGTGGCTCAGATGGTAAAGAATCTTCCTGCAATGCGGAAGACATGGATTCGACCCCTGGTTTGGGAAGATCCCCTGGAGAAGGGAATGGCAACCAGTATTCTCCAGTATTCTTGCCTGGAGAATTCCAAAGACAGAGGAGCCTGTTAGGCTACATACAATCCATGGGGTCAGAAAGAGTTGGACATAATTAAGCAACTAACACTTAAATCCATACATACATCATAAAATGCTCTATAATTTCTACCTATACTTGAATAAATATAATTTCTATAAATTCCATGATCTTAAGGGCTTTAATTCACTACTGTATTCTTTAGGCCTAAACCAGTGCCTGGTACATAGAGAGAGTGTCAAACTTTTGTTATTGAACCAATAAATGCATATATACATTTACATGCATGCCAGTATAGATGATTTTTCATGATTATTGAATTTTACAAGGATCTATTTCCTTCATTTTAAGTGTAACATTTGGAACCAATTTCTGAAGTTGATAGTTCACCTGTTTTTATCCCTCCATGTCCGTATTCACATTCAATGAAATTATGCACTCTTTTATATTAGGTTTTTATTTTATTTTTAAAGAAAAAGAGGTCTTCATTTAACACGTGTGTGAACCAAAAGGAAAAGAAGCAGTGTCATCAGTGAGTCCCTACATTCTTCCAGGGTCAGTGAATGGTTGTTAATGGTCTGTGGATTCATCGTTTGAGACTGAGGGTAGCTTGAATGGAAAAGGAACTGATGATGCCCTGGTTTTCTCTGGCTAGGACCTCAGTGCATAGAGTGGGTATGGTTTCCCCCTCAAAGGAGACAGCTCCCAGCACTTTCCTCTGGGACCATCCCAGCCCTTATAATAAAGGAAAGACAGCCTCTTCTCACTGATCCCTGCTCTACTAAAACTGTCCAAATAAAAACGGGGGCTCACTTCTCATGAATTATCATCCTTCTGAGACTAAATTCAAAGGGATAAGCGTGGAATATATCAACATCTTTGTCTTACTTAGTGGGATAAGCTCAATAGATCAAAATTTTTTGATGATTAGTCATATCATATTAACTCTACAAACTTACTGCTGATTCATACAATATTAATAACCACTCTACTTACTTTTGGGTTTCCCTGGAGGCTCAGTAGTAAAGAATCCATCTGCCAACACAGGAATCATGGGTTCGATCCCTGAAGATCCACCAGAGAAGGAAATAGCAACCCACTCCAGCATTCTTTCCTGGGAAAACCCATGGATAGAGGGGCTTGGTGGGCTATAGTTCATGGGGTCACAAGGAGTAGGACATGACTGAGTGACTAAATAGCAATAATACTCAAACTTTCAAAAGCCTATACATAAAAATATGAAATTTCTTCTATTTTAAAATTACTTTGGGGCTTCCCTGGTGGTCCAGTGGGTAAGGACACCGCCTTGCAGTGCAAGGGGCACCGGTTCCATCCCTGGCCTGGGAAGATCCCACGTGCCGCGGAGCGGCTAGACCCATGTGTCCAATTACCGAGCCGGAGCTCTGGAGCACATGCGCCAAGAGCCAGTGCTCTGCAACAAGGGAGGCCACTGTGATGGGAGACCCACAGGGGCCAAAGAACAAAGATGGATGAAAATGGACAAATGAAAGACAGGCAGAAGTGGCCCACCTGCTCCCCTCCCTCCCCACCCGCCCAAATAAATAAATAAATAAATAAATCTTAAAAAAAATTAAATTAAATTAAATTACTTTTGCCTTTGAAACTAGATAATGCAAGGCCCCCAAATCAAAACTTTATAGAAAAATATACAATGAGAAATCTCAATATCATCCTTTCCTACCTGACTGTACCCAACATTGACTCTGATGGGTAGCAGTTTTTATTAGTTCCCTGTATAACCTTCCAAAGTTTATTTAAACAAAATCAGATGCAAGTAGGTATAATAAAATGTGTTCAACATGACTAATCATCAGGAAAAAGCAAATCAAAACCATAAAGAGGTATCATCTCACACCTATTAAAATGGCTACTATCCAAAAAACCCTAGCTACAGTATTGGTAAGGATGTGGAGAACAAGGAATTCCTCTGCACTGCTGGTGGGTATATAAATTGGTACGTACAATATGAAGCTTCATCAATAAATAAAAATGGAATTACCATGTGACCCAGCAACTCCACTTCTGGGTGTTTACCCAAAGAAAATGAAAACACAAGATTATAAAAATATATGCATTCCCATGTTCATTGCATCTTTATTTGCAGTAGGCAAGATATGGGAACAATCTAAGTGTCCATTGATGAATGAATGGGTAAAGAAAGTATATTATAGATACACAGTGAAATTATTATTCAGCCATAAAAAAAGAAGGTCATCTTAGCATGTAACAACATGGATGGACCTTGAGGGTATTATGTTATGTAATATAAGTCAGACGAAGACAAATATTGTCTGATCTCACTTATATGTGGAATCTAAAAAAAATAAAAAAGAAAATGGAAAAGAAAACCAAACTCATAGATACAAGAAACTGAGCTATGGTTGCCAGAGGTAGAGAGTTGAAGGAGGTGAAATAGGTGAGGTGCTCAACAGATACATGAAAATCTGACTCTAAACATCACAGGAACTGAAGGAAGAGCAAATGGAGACAATAATGTAATACCAGTGTGCATCCCACATACAAAACAAGTTGTCCTGAAATACCAAGTATGAGTGAGCTTTGGAATGTTCATTCTGCCTAGAAATAGAAAAGTCAGTTTTGCTAAAATGAGTTCATAGAATCTAAGTCTCAAAACACAAAGCCTAGTAACTATTTAATTGGATAGCAAATGATTACAGAACTAGATACTTGAAAGAAACTGAGCACATGATTTAAATCCTACCTAACAAACTCCTACTTACTGAAGGTTACCTTTATAATATACCCAAGTATATAGTGACTGCATTTTTCATTTTCTTCCTAAAGCAAGTTAATACATTTTTAGCAGCTGACACTCAAAAATCAAGAGGATTTTATTACACTTCTAAAGGTTTGCTGAGTTAGTGATGAAACAGTGAGAAAAAAAGAACATAATTAGATTTAGGAGAAACATCTGTGAGACTGGATACTTAGTAAGAAAAAAAACAAAAGTGGACTAATTTGTTATATGGTTGAAAGCATGTGAAAACCAAGCCCTAGGTCTGAGAGGCCTACGTGACTGAATGGGTGGATGTGACTCAGAAATTAAGGATCAGCCTTGTTATCCACAACTCTCGAGAAGTTAGAGCATACTGGTGCTGACTGGGCCATTCCACGAAGGAAGGAAATGACTTGAGCTAGTGGCTTAGATGGGAAAGATTCTGCCTAAATGCAGAAGACGCAGGTTCAATCCCTGGGTTGGGAAGATCCCCTGGAGAAGGGAATGGCCACCCACTCCAGTTTCTTTTCTGGAGAATTCCACAGACAGAGGAGCCTCATGGGCTACAGTCCATAGTGGCATAAACAGTTGGACATGACTGAGTGACTAACACACACTTTTCCAATAACCAGAACAGATGTTTGCATCCCTCAACAACAGAAGAAAACCTTAGGACTTGAAAAATACGAAGCAGCTCATTAAACCTTTTCAAGCACCAAGTACACTAATCCCACGTCACCTTAAATTTTAATAGCAGCAATACATCCCCAATACTAATTGTTCTATGGTTGTTGGAAAATATACCGTTACATTTTTTATAACTTTACTATGGAGTAGATCATGCTTTGGGATAAAAATATCCTGGGGTTCCCAGTAATCCCAACTGATGTCAACACTTGGAAAAAGACAGGAAACTGAAGGAAATAGTTCCTGCTCTTGGTTTGCTATACCCTGCTCTTTCAAAAGTCTGGGGTATCCTGTTCCTTCTCTGATAGGAATGAGGATGCCAATATATTTCAGGAAGCTAGTAGAGGTCCCTGGCACTTCCCTGGTTTAATAAGGTACACCTATCTCAGACGGTAAAGGATCCATCTGCAATATAGGAGACCCGGGTTTGATCCCTGGGTCAGGAAGATCCCCTGGAGGAGGGCATGGCAACCCACTCCAGTATTCTTGCCTGGAGAATCCCACGGACCAAGGAGCCTGGCAGGCTACAGTCCATGGGGTCACAAAGAGTTGGACACAACTGAATATGAGCAAGCATCTAAGCAGAAGAGAAGTTCTCATTGAGGAGAAACCTGGGCTTCTCTTCCACATTTAAAATTACAGCACAAGTTTAGCAACTAAACCCATTTGAGCTGGAGCTAACCTGTCTGAGTTTTGTCTTTTCATTTCAACCTGGAGCAATTTGCATCCACAAATAAAGGAAGAGGGGAAACATGCTCAAAGAAAGGTTCCTTTTTTGAGGCTGTGCTCCTAGGGTCTTTATGGAAGTTGGGAGCCGGCCAGATATGTTGTCGCTCAGTTTTTTGTTTGTTTGTTTCCAGCAGCAGAGACACCAATGATTTAAAGAATGGGGGGACTTACAAATCTGAAGCAAGGTCTTGGAGCAACACCCACGGACGCTGCAAAGGGAAGGTGGTACATGGAAGCAGTCTCCGCTTTGGACAGTGGGAGGGAAAGGAAAGAGGTTGCTGCTTAAAAGGGAATTGATGTCAGGTGAGCTCATTAGTTACCAGGGAAACCAGTAGAGGGGCACGCCCCCTCCCAGTCTGAGAACAATCCCTAGCTGGGGCCTGGGGCGAGGTCATGGGAAGGTCAGTCTTAGGAGGAGGGTGTAGGTGCAGCAGGCACTGATTCAGCAGGGGATGTATAGAGAGCAAGAGAAAGCCATCCTGAGAGACCTGATCATGCTCTCCACCCCTACAGACCCCGCAGGACCCTTTCAATCATGCTCCTCCCCTTTTCCAAGATCTCCTTGGGGTCTGGCCACTTTCTTTGGTGTTTTGTATCCTCTGGCTCGCAAGGACAGCTAGGATCTCATGGTGAAAAGTTCAGCTGTGGATTGAGAAAGTATTCACAACACCTGAAGCCAGCAAAGGACTGAGTGACCAGAATGTAGGGAGAATTCCAACCAAACAAACGAGAAGCCAAGCAAGTTAATTTTAGAAGTTGGCAAGATTCATTTGCTCCTTTGAAGGAAGAAAAGAGGCAAGCTTGGCTCAGGTCTGCTGGAAAAGGCTGGCAGGCGTAGGTCCAGAGCCAAGCATCTGTGCCAGTGCCCCATGCCGCAGAACTGGACGGCTGCCACGAAAAGACCTGGGGATCACAGGTGAGACGCAGCTCCCTGCAGTAGGCAGGCCAGGGCCAGCCCCAAGGGTGCTCCTCAAGATTCCCAGCACCCCCGCCTTTCTCTAGCCACCATCGTTGGAGCAACACCTGAACCAAATCTGTATGATGATAAACTGGGAAGTGCTAGCGTAGACCTGACTTGGCCTGATTCCTGACTCAGACAATCTTTCAGCATTAGGAATTCTACTCACTCAGTTGTGTGTGCATGTGTATATGTGCTCAGTTGCTCCCAACTCTTTGCAACCCCACAGATGGTTAGCCCACCGGGCTCCTCTGTCCATGGGAGTCTCCAGGCAAGAATACTCCAGTGGGTTGCATTTCCTTCTCCAGGGGATCTTCCTGACGCAGGGACTGAACCTGTGTCTCCCGCATCTCCTGCACTGGCAGGCGGATTCTTTACCACAAGCAACACCAGAGTCACTCAATTCCTTAGTAGTTAAGGTTAGATGAAAACATCCCAGGAACTACAATGGGAGGCCCACAAGGGCCAAAGAATAAAGATGAATGAAAATAAATAAACTAAAAAAAACAATAAAAGAGGCCAAAATTAAAAAGCAAACAAACAAACAAAAAAACACCAACATTCCAGGACTCAGAATTCAGCACTGTAAACCTCTTGGGATCTGAAACAGAGAGAGGTGGATCTGAGACCTGATCTGTCAAACTACTTCACCTTTAGAGTCAGATCTTAAATAGCCAAAAGATTATGGGAGAAGGACAAACGGAAATGCAAAGAGAGAGAGAGAGAAAGCGTTCTTAAAGTCGCCAACACTCAGTTTGCAAGATAAAACTTTATTTGAGGCATCAAGCAATATACTGGAAGAGATGAGTGAGGCACAAGTGATGTCCTTATTGCAATATTCGCACACTGGATGCTCTCTGTCCTCTTAACAGGGGTGTGTAGTGCACAAGGATGAGAAGCACAGAGCTTTCAGACAAGATCAGACCTACATGAGTGCTGAAGAAAGTCTCCTTTCAATTCAGAAAAAGCTTGGAGGCTGCACGACCAAGCATCTGTGCCAGTGCCCCATGCCGCAGAACTGGACGGCTGCCACGAAAAGACCTGGGGATCACAGGTGAGACGCAGCTCCCTGCAGGAGGCAGGCCAGGGCCAGCCCCAAGGGTGCTCCTCAAGATTCCCAGCCCCCCCGCCTTTCTCTAGCCACCATCGTTGGAGCAACACCTGAACCAAATCTGTATGATGATAAACTGGGAAGTGCTAGCGTAGACCTGACTTGGCCTGATTCCTGACTCAGACAATCTTTCAGCATTAGGAATTCTACTCACTCAGTTGTGTGTGCATGTGTATATGTGCTCAGTTGCTCCCAACTCTTTGCAACCCCACAGATGGTTAGCCCACCGGGCTCCTCTGTCCATGGGAGTCTCCAGGCAAGAATACTCCAGTGGGTTGCATTTCCTTCTCCAGGGGATCTTCCTGACGCAGGGACTGAACCTGTGTCTCCCGCATCTCCTGCACTGGCAGGCGGATTCTTTACCACAAGCAACACCAGAGTCACTCAATTCCTTAGTAGTTAAGGTTAGATGAAAACATCCCAGGAACTACAATGGGAGGCCCACAAGGGCCAAAGAATAAAGATGAATGAAAATAAATAAACTAAAAAAAACAATAAAAGAGGCCAAAATTAAAAAGCAAACAAACAAACAAAAAAACACCAACATTCCAGGACTCAGAATTCAGCACTGTAAACCTCTTGGGATCTGAAACAGAGAGAGGTGGATCTGAGACCTGATCTGTCAAACTACTTCACCTTTAGAGTCAGATCTTAAATAGCCAAAAGATTATGGGAGAAGGACAAACGGAAATGCAAAGAGAGAGAGAGAGAAAGCGTTCTTAAAGTCGCCAACACTCAGTTTGCAAGATAAAACTTTATTTGAGGCATCAAGCAATATACTGGAAGAGATGAGTGAGGCACAAGTGATGTCCTTATTGCAATATTCGCACACTGGATGCTCTCTGTCCTCTTAACAGGGGTGTGTAGTGCACAAGGATGAGAAGCACAGAGCTTTCAGACAAGATCAGACCTACATGAGTGCTGAAGAAAGTCTCCTTTCAATTTTGTTGTTCCTCCTTTAAAAGGCACATTGACTTTACTTGGGAAAATCACGACAAATGCCTTGTTCCACTGAGGATGAAGTTTCTCCCCAGAGTTACTTATGAAATAATGCAGCTGCCTTTTTCTTTAAAGGGATTCTTGTCTTCTGGAATTCCTTTCACCAGGGGATCCTCTCCAGAACGTTCTTCAATATAGTTCTTTATTTCTTCCGAACATTTAGACACCTTAAGAAGAAAGAAGGAAAGAAAGGAAGAAATCAGGTCAGGATTGTTCCAATGTTGTCGCCACCCTTTAGTGAAATCAACATAATTGGGTGCAACCAGCATTTTAAAAAGGAAATAGAATCGATTAAAAATGTGACAGCCTAGGGGCTTCCCTGGTGGTCCAGTGGGTAAGGACACCGCCTTGCAGTGCAAGGGGCGCCGGTTCGATCCCTGGCCTGGGAAGATCCCACGTGCCACTGAGTGGCTGGACCAATGTGTCCAACTACCGAGCCAGAGCTCTGGAGTGCATGCGCCCAGGTGCTCTGCGACAACAGAGGCCACTGCGATGGGAGGCCTACATGGGCCAAAGAACAAAGATGGATGAAACTGAATAAATGAAAGACCAATAGAAGTGGCCCTCCCGCCCCTCTCCCTCACCAACTCGCCCCCTCCCCAAAAAAAAAAAAAAATGTGACAGCCTATATAATATAAATGAATGATACCATCTTTGTGAAGTAGATTTCTTACTATGGTAGGGTTAAAAAAGTCTGCAAGTCACTGTATTAAAAATATTATCCCCAGCAATTTCTCTCTTCTATGCCTCATATGATTTCCTCCCTCTGCTAAAATACAATGATGACGTGTCCACGATATTTAAGGAACTGAAACTTACTTTCAATTTTCCATGCTAATGAAGACTTGCAGTGTAGCAACTCCCCAAATGTTCTGGGGTGTTTCCTGCAAAAATTCTCACTTTACTGAGTATGTGCCAGGTTCTGTAATTTCATTAAATGATAGAAACACTGGAGAAAGTCTGACTCCAGAAAAGCTAAAGTTATCCCAAAGTTCCCGACCCCTACTTGAAACACTCCCTCACTCATGCCTCTTCACCTCCCCTCACCCCATGTTTCTGCTCAGAGCTGATCATAAGAAAAGGCTTATCTGAGGCTTTTATTTACGTAGTGTAAACTCAACGGTGAACAGAGAGAAGGACTGAAAAGTTGCTTCAAAAAGTCTATCCTTAAGAGAAAGCTTGTAAGAGTGATTTATAAAAAACAGGAGGGGAATAAAAAGGAAAGAAAAATGGATTACTGCTTAATGAAGGCCTGCATTACTAGTAAGAAATTAGAAGTAAAAATGACACAAGTTCCAGAAAATTCCAATGGAGACCTCTTAAAACCAGGTAATGTCCCCACTGATTTTGTAATCTAGATTATTAATCTTCAAACCGTTTTAATGTTAATCACTAGAAAATGTCTGTGTATACATCCTAGAATCTACACAATTATTCACTTATAACTAAGTGTAATTACTACTGCGTTAATACATTATGTGTAAGCATAAAACATAAACTAGAAATTATTAAAAGATGAGATTTTATGCTAACCAAATGTATTATTTTGTAATATATACACATATCAAATCATTGTTGTATGCCTAAAATTAACATTAATGCTTCATGTCATTATACTATAATTAAAATTTTTTAAAGCAAAAGTTTAATTTTTATTCCTATAGCACAAAGATCTCTTGGCAAATCAGTATGGAGGCCTCTGAAAAGATAATTTTAAACTATGTGATACAGTTAAAATGTGGCAACAAATTTTAAATCTTTACAAATCTTTACAAAGGCATGGTAGGGTTAAAAAGTCTGCAAGTCACTGTATTAAAATATTATCCCCAGCAATTTCTCTCTTCTATGCCTCATATGATTTCCTCCACTGCTAAAATACAATGATGACGTGTCCACGATATTTAAGGAACTGAAACTTACTTTCAATTTTCCATGCTAATGAAGACTTGCAGTGTAGCAACTCCCCAAATGTTCTGGGGTGTTTCCTGCAAAAATTCTCACTTTACTGAGTATGTGCCAGGTTCTGTAATTTCATTAAATGATAGAAACACTGGAGAAAGTCTGACTCCAGAAAAGCTAAAGTTATCCCAAAGTTCCCGACCCCTACTTGAAACACTCCCTCACTCATGCCTCTTCACCTCCCCTCACCCCATGTTTCTGCTCAGAGCTGATCATAAGAAAAGGCTTATCTGAGGCTTTTATTTACGTAGTGTAAACTCAACGGTGAACAGAGAGAAGGACTGAAAAGTTGCTTCAAAAAGTCTATCCTTAAGAGAAAGCTTGTAAGAGTGATTTATAAAAAACAGGAGGGGAATAAAAAGGAAAGAAAAATGGATTACTGCTTAATGAAGGCCTGCATTACTAGTAAGAAATTAGAAGTAAAAATGACACAAGTTCCAGAAAATTCCAATGGAGACCTCTTAAAACCAGGTAATGTCCCCACTGATTTTGTAATCTAGATTATTAATCTTCAAACCGTTTTAATGTTAATCACTAGAAAATGTCTGTGTATACATCCTAGAATCTACACAATTATTCACTTATAACTAAGTGTAATTACTACTGCGTTAATACATTATGTGTAAGCATAAAACATAAACTAGAAATTATTAAAAGATGAGATTTTATGCTAACCAAATGTATTATTTTGTAATATATACACATATCAAATCATTGTTGTATGCCTAAAATTAACATTAATGCTTCATGTCATTATACTATAATTAAAATTTTTTAAAGCAAAAGTTTAATTTTTATTCCTATAGCACAAAGATCTCTTGGCAAATCAGTATGGAGGCCTCTGAAAAGATAATTTTAAACTATGTGATACAGTTAAAATGTGGCAACATAAAATCTTTACAAATCTTTACAAGTATCATTCTCTTCTCTTGCATAACATTTCCTATCAATCATTGTGAGGGCATTTTAAGTGAATTCTCAGAGGTGATAACATAAGTATCCATAAGCTGGGCTCTGTGGACACAGAGAAGTTTGTAGGCAAGATTCATCTTGGAACTTCCCTAGTGGTCCAGTGGTTAATACTTTGCCTTCCAATGCAGGGGGTATGGGAAGCTAAGATCCCACATGCCTCCTGGCCAAAAAAAAAAAAAAAAACACAAAAAACATAACAGGGTTTCCCTGGTGGTCCAGTGGGTAAAGAGTCCACCTTGCAGTGCCAGGGGTGCTGGTTCTATCCCTGGCCTGGGAAGATCCCAAGTGCTGCGGAGTGGCTGGGCCGGTGTGCCCAACTGAGAGCCAGTGCTCTGGGGCACATGTGCTCAGAGCCGGTGCTCTGCAACAAGAGAGGCCACTGCAATGGGAGGCCCACACAGGCCAAAGAATAAAGATGGATGAAAATAAACAAACAAAAAAAAGCAATAAAAGAGGTCAAAATTTTTTAAAAAAAGAGGAAGCAATATAGTAACAAAGTCTTTAAAAATTGTCCACAGCAAAAAGAAAAAGGCTTAAAAAATCTTTCTAAAAAATGAGACTGGTGTTTCCCTAAGAAACACAGAGCCTTCGTCATTAAGTGTCCAGAAAGATGTGTACCCTCAAAGTGAACAATGACTTCTCTGATGCATTTCCTTCCGTGATCAAGAGGCTATGTTTGAACAACAATCAACTACAGCCAGATCTCAGCCTGTGAGTTTTTTATCCTTGGCCTGAGCAGAATACACAGCTCAGCAATGAACAGTTTATTGACTATTAGAATAATGGACTGGGCGTCAGAAGACACATGTTTTAGTGTTTAAGTAACTGCCCTATCAATATGTCTGGAGTCTTAAATAAGGGGTTAGTTAGCCTCCTTGGAATTCAGGATTTTTAATTCTTTACAGAGAGAGGGTTGAATGTTCTCTAAGAGCCATATGTTTTTCTAGCATGAACATGCTATAATTCAAAGTGCATAATAAAATGGTGGAATCTTATTATTAGGACTTAGATGTCTCTCCCTCTATCGTCTAAGGTATTCCTGAAAGTTTTCTCTGCCCTGTTCCTTCTCTCCAGCAAAGTCCTTCCAGCAAGATGTGGTCTAAGGAGTGGAGGTGGGAAGCTGGAAGGGGCAACGGCTAATGAATGATACCTCTTAACTTCCACACAGCTGTATCTAGTGTCAGTGTTAGTCGTGTCCAACTCTTTGCAACCCCATGGACTTTAGCCGGCCAGGCTCCTTTGTCCATGGAATTCTCCAAACAAGAGACGTCTCCACTGCAGTGGGCAGCTATTCCCTTTTCCAGGGGGCCTTCCCAATCCAGGAATCAAACCCAGGTCTCCTGCATTGCAGGCTGATTGTTCACCATCTGAGTTACCAGGAAGCGCTAGCTGCATCTAGGTCCTTACCCAGTTGCTAATTAGAAGCTTTAGATAGCTAAAAGACACTTTTTCCCCCTATACATTCTGCATCGTGATACCAAGCATTAAGATATTCCAACTCGGCACAGACAATGCTTTACTTCAATGTATGCAACTCTGTTTCATATGTAACCTCTAAGATTCATTGTGCCAAAAAGATCTAAGTGGCCAACAGATGGGTTTTGCCATCTGCCAAATGGGTCTCTCAAAAGTTTTAAGAAACAAGTCTGTTCACTGGGTCCTGTAACTTTGGTTTTTCCTTTAAAGCTACAAAAACTTTCAACGTGTACAGAAAGGTCTTTGAACTTCAGAATCCTGAAAGACTAGGGGCTTGGGATTTCAGGTTTGTTATCTGAATTACAGATTACATCTGAGAAAAGAAATGTATAAATGATAACCCCCGGCGCCACCCTGCAAAGCCTGTGTCTTCTAGACCTACTCAATATGTGCCTTCTGAGTAACAAGATTCATGTCACAAATAGACTTATCCTAACTAAAGCAGGAAGGTAAGTTGAACATATTAATCATACCTGCTTCCTTTTCATTGTTTTCCTTAACTTTTCTAGTATTTGACCACAGAGAAATAAAATCAGTTTAAATTTTTCTTGAAAATGTGATGGTGAATCTCTAAGAGCCATATGTTTCTAGCATGAACATGCTATAATTCAAAGTGCATAATAAAATGGTGGAATCTTATTATTAGGACTTAGATGTCTCTCCCTCTATCGTCTAAGGTATTCCTGAAAGTTTTCTCTGCCCTGTTCCTTCTCTCCAGCAAAGTCCTTCCAGCAAGATGTGGTCTAAGGAGTGGAGGTGGGAAGCTGGAAGGGGCAACGGCTAATGAATGATACCTCTTAACTTCCACACAGCTGTATCTAGTGTCAGTGTTAGTCGTGTCCAACTCTTTGCAACCCCATGGACTTTAGCCGGCCAGGCTCCTTTGTCCATGGAATTCTCCAAACAAGAGACGTCTCCACTGCAGTGGGCAGCTATTCCCTTTTCCAGGGGGCCTTCCCAATCCAGGAATCAAACCCAGGTCTCCTGCATTGCAGGCTGATTGTTCACCATCTGAGTTACCAGGAAGCGCTAGCTGCATCTAGGTCCTTACCCAGTTGCTAATTAGAAGCTTTAGATAGCTAAAAGACACTTTTTCCCCCTATACATTCTACATCGTGATACCAAGCATTAAGATATTCCAACTCGGCACAGACAATGCTTTACTTCAATGTATGCAACTCTGTTTCATATGTAACCTCTAAGATTCATTGTGCCAAAAAGATCTAAGTGGCCAACAGATGGGTTTTGCCATCTGCCAAATGGGTCTCTCAAAAGTTTTAAGAAACAAGTCTGTTCACTGGGTCCTGTAACTTTGGTTTTTCCTTTAAAGCTACAAAACTTTCAACGTGTACAGAAAGGTCTTTGAACTTCAGAATCCTGAAAGACTAGGGGCTTGGGATTTCAGGTTTGTTATCTGAATTACAGATTACATCTGAGAAAAGAAATGTATAAATGATAACCCCCGGCGCCACCCTGCAAAGCCTGTGTCTTCTAGACCTACTCAATATGTGCCTTCTGAGTAACAAGATTCATGTCACAAATAGACTTATCCTAACTAAAGCAGGAAGGTAAGTTGAACATATTAATCATACCTGCTTCCTTTCCATTGTTTTCCTTAACTTTTTCTAGTATTTGACCACAGAGAAATAAAATCAGTTTAAATTTTTCTTGCTAGGGAGGAAAGACTACATCATTTTACTTAAAAAATATCTACCCAAAAACCTATTCCTGGACTACAGGTTGCCTGTTGGAGGACAAAGGGAAGAAAAGAAGTCCTGTATTAACCAGTAAAAACTTGAAATAAAAATTACAAAGTCTCCAAAAACTTCACTGGTCTGAACACTGGGATGTATGTACTCACAGAACCTGTAATCCATTTCAGTGGTCTCTAAAATTTCTAATCATAATCACTAAAAAGAATGTATGCAGTACACGAATCTATTTATAAATATGTATAGATACTACTGTATAGCTATTAGCTCATTGCGCATACTTACAAAACATAAAGTGGAAATTACAAATGGAAGAGGTTTACAAATAAATAAAGATAGATACTGTAATGTTTTGCTCCCAAGCCCCAGTGGACTGTTCATCACACACTTTTAGAGAGCCCTGATGAAACTCAAAACTAGGTAATTTGAGACTTACATTGTGATTCAAAACCACAAAAACAAATAACAACTTTTAAAAACCATTCTTCCCCACTATGAAAAAGATCAAGAAACTACTTAGCGATCTGTCTTTTCCCTACAGCTTGGGTTTTAAAAACCAACTGTGTAATAGCTGGCAGAACTTTTGGTCTGTTCCCCTCACTCTCAAACATTTGGCTTTAAATTACTTATGAGGTCCTCTCTCTCTTCTTAACCTCCTATGATCTCCCCACATCAAGAGGCAGTTCTCAAGCACCACCAAAGCCCCATCTTCAAAAGAAGCTGCAGGAAAAGAAAATAAGAGGGGAAAAAAAAAAAAGAAACCAAACCCAAACCCCTCCCAGAACCAAGAAACTCTGTTTTACTGCAACAAACTAGGGAAACCAGACCTTGGTTCATTCAGATAAGAAAATATTCCCAGGGGCCATGCAACTTACCCGTTGTCTCTGCAACTGAACTTCTTTGCGAAGTTGTTCAACTTCCATCTTCAGCTTTTCCTTTTCTGGCAAATCTTCAATGTGAAGGGCCGGCATTTTCGCTCCAGAACTGGGCTCAGGGACAGCTCTGGAAGTGGCGCGGCTGGAAGTGCCGCAAAACTGAGCGCGTCCCGAACCAAATGCGCTGCGTGCGCGCCCCGCCTGCGCGGAGGTGGCTGCCTCTCCCAGCGGTGGTCCCCAGCGCACCGACGGCGTCTGCTCTCGCCAGCCCACCTTAGCGTCCCAGGATCTTAAAAAACCCTGCCCTTTTGGTCAGCTCCCCACAAGCCCGGGAGGCCTGCCCCGGGAGCCTGGAGAGGGTTGAATTGGCGAAGCGGCCCCAGGACGCAGAGAGGCTGCGCGCTGAGCGGTCTCCCGCGGGGATGCTGGTGGGACCCGCCCAGGCTTCCGACCGTGCCACGCCCGCGGGGTTCGGCCAGGGCCGGGGCCTAAGGGTAGGAGTCGAGCTAGCCCACTTTCCTGGAGAAACAACAAAAGTTTTACTTTTTGTTCCTTTTTTCTCCCCCTTTCCCAAGTCACATCCGGGTTTTGTTTGTGAATCCAGAAAAGAGCACACTCCCAGGCAGGAAAACCCTGATGAAGCTCAAAACTAGGTAATTTGAGACTTACATTGTGATTCAAAACCACAAAAACAAATAACAACTTTTAAAAACCATTCTTCCCCACTATGAAAAAGATCAAGAAACTACTTAGCGATCTGTCTTTTCCCTACAGCTTGGGTTTTAAAAACCAACTGTGTAATAGCTGGCAGAACTTTTGGTCTGTTCCCCTCACTCTCAAACATTTGGCTTTAAATTACTTATGAGGTCCTCTCTCTCTTCTTAACCTCCTATGATCTCCCCACATCAAGAGGCAGTTCTCAAGCACCACCAAAGCCCCATCTTCAAAAGAAGCTGCAGGAAAAGAAAATAAGAGGGGAAAAAAAAAAAAGAAACCAAACCCAAACCCCTCCCAGAACCAAGAAACTCTGTTTTACTGCAACAAACTAGGGAAACCAGACCTTGGTTCATTCAGATAAGAAAATATTCCCAGGGGCCATGCAACTTACCCGTTGTCTCTGCAACTGAACTTCTTTGCGAAGTTGTTCAACTTCCATCTTCAGCTTTTCCTTTTCTGGCAAATCTTCAATGTGAAGGGCCGGCATTTTCGCTCCAGAACTGGGCTCAGGGACAGCTCTGGAAGTGGCGCGGCTGGAAGTGCCGCAAAACTGAGCGCGTCCCGAACCAAATGCGCTGCGTGCGCGCCCCGCCTGCGCGGAGGTGGCTGCCTCTCCCAGCGGTGGTCCCCAGCGCACCGACGGCGTCTGCTCTCGCCAGCCCACCTTAGCGTCCCAGGATCTTAAAAAACCCTGCCCTTTTGGTCAGCTCCCCACAAGCCCGGGAGGCCTGCCCCGGGAGCCTGGAGAGGGTTGAATTGGCGAAGCGGCCCCAGGACGCAGAGAGGCTGCGCGCTGAGCGGTCTCCCGCGGGGATGCTGGTGGGACCCGCCCAGGCTTCCGACCGTGCCACGCCCGCGGGGTTCGGCCAGGGCCGGGGCCTAAGGGTAGGAGTCGAGCTAGCCCACTTTCCTGGAGAAACAACAAAAGTTTTACTTTTTGTTCCTTTTTTCTCCCCCTTTCCCAAGTCACATCCGGGTTTTGTTTGTGAATCCAGAAAAGAGGACACTACCAGGCAGGAAATAACGGCCCTTCACCTCTCCAAGAGTTTCAAAAATATACAGCATGTAAGTTTTCCCCGGCTACACTCATGTTTACTAGGGAGAAATGTGGACGCTTAAGAAAAGGCCCAAGAGGAAAATGAAACTGAGCTGTTATTTCAGAAACGTCCACCACATCTGTTGATGTGAACACTGTCTATTAAATGTCTGAAGCACATTTACAAATTTGGGATAAAAAAGGGCATCAGGCTGTGAATATTGTTTATAACTCACCCGGACACTTCCTGACATTTTAAGAAACTGGCCTCCTCAACAGCTGAGATTTTATTCTTTCTTTGGGGGAATGTTTTGTAGTGTTTGAAGCATAAGCTGATGATCCTGAGGAAGGCAGGAATACAAATTTTAAAGTTCCTCCCGGAAAGTGTTTCTCCATTCCCCATCTGTCAAGGGCTGGATGGCACTTGACACCAAAGGTTTTGAATTCCTGGCTCAAGCAACTTCCTGGATGTTTGCAGTAGACCCTCTTAGTATTGGTTTCTTCACTTTCTGGAAAGCAATATGCATTTACCTACTACTTTGTAAAACCAGGAAGAGTGATGTGACAGAGGTCTGCCTGCCCTACAAAGTTGCCCTGTGACCATCTAAACCCTTGCTAATGATGCTTAAACAACTAGAAGAAAAACGAAGGGTGTAGAAAGGAAAATAAAGTATCTTGAGTGGTGGGATATGTATTTCCTTCCCCCCAGAGATGACCTGCTGCCCATAGAGTCAAATTCAAGTTGAATGGAGGCATTAACTATCTCAGGGTACTTGGCCTTAGGTCATTCCCTGGTGTGTAAGGACAGCTTTTAGTTGGTTCCTAATTCCTCACCAGGCTCCACCCACTTGTCCTCAATAAACATATTAGAATGAAAAGAACAGTGAGCTCCTGGATGAGTTCCTATGGGCTCCAGGTCTTGCTCTGCCACAGGCCATCACTGGGAAAAATCTCTTCTTTCTTTCTGGATTTCGGTTTTCTGATTTGTGAGCTATGTGATGGAGGAAGGGAGGGAGGGGTGAGTTAGCTAAAGTGCCTTTCCTTTCTAACAGTATTTATATATCTGATAAATCACTTTCACAAAGAAAAATATTTAGGAGCTTCATTTTCTGTATTTGAAATACCACACATTCCAGGATCTTAGAAATCAGATGAGCTGCAGGAGCTTCCCCTGTTAGCAAGCAATGAGCCAAGACAAAAAACCATATCTGTCTCGAGAACGGATATATATGTATTTTTAATTTCCCCATTGCTTAAATATAAAAGGTTGGTTAAAAATAGTTTAAGTAAGTTAGCAAAAGTAACTTAATGTGGCCTGAATTAAATAAGCTCAGCACCCAAATTAAATAGGTTGGTTAAGGAAATTCATGTATGTCTGTTCCAAATCATAAAAGTAGGGTTATTTTGGCCTGGAAATTTCTTCCCTGTGAAATCATCTAGTTGCACACAGTGATAGTTATAAAACCATAATGATTCTTTAACTTTTTCCACACTATTATCAGACTCAAATTAGAGATGAAGTATATATTAGTATACTTCAAAAATTACTCTTTTCAAATAACTCACATACTTAGTAAACATATTAAGTGAATTGATAACACTGAGTTGGGAAATGCTGAAATCTCATGATCACACAGCATTCTGAAAAATGCTTTGTTGCTGTTGTTTGGTTTTAAATGGTAAAATGATAGATACTTTAAAAAATAAGGGCTTCCCTGGTGGCTCAGACGATAAAGAATCCACCAGCAATGTGGGAGACTCCGGTTCAAGCCCTGGGTTGGGAAGATGACCTGCTGCCCATAGAGTCAAATTCAAGTTGAATGGAGGCATTAACTATCTCAGGGTACTTGGCCTTAGGTCATTCCCTGGTGTGTAAGGACAGCTTTTAGTTGGTTCCTAATTCCTCACCAGGCTCCACCCACTTGTCCTCAATAAACATATTAGAATGAAAAGAACAGTGAGCTCCTGGATGAGTTCCTATGGGCTCCAGGTCTTGCTCTGCCACAGGCCATCACTGGGAAAAATCTCTTCTTTCTTTCTGGATTTCGGTTTTCTGATTTGTGAGCTATGTGATGGAGGAAGGGAGGGAGGGGTGAGTTAGCTAAAGTGCCTTTCCTTTCTAACAGTATTTATATATCTGATAAATCACTTTCACAAAGAAAAATATTTAGGAGCTTCATTTTCTGTATTTGAAATACCACACATTCCAGGATCTTAGAAATCAGATGAGCTGCAGGAGCTTCCCCTGTTAGCAAGCAATGAGCCAAGACAAAAAACCATATCTGTCTCGAGAATGGATATATATGTATTTTTAATTTCCCCATTGCTTAAATATAAAAGGTTGGTTAAAAATAGTTTAAGTAAGTTAGCAAAAGTAACTTAATGTGGCCTGAATTAAATAAGCTCAGCACCCAAATTAAATAGGTTGGTTAAGGAAATTCATGTATGTCTGTTCCAAATCATAAAAGTAGGGTTATTTTGGCCTGGAAATTTCTTCCCTGTGAAATCATCTAGTTGCACACAGTGATAGTTATAAAACCATAATGATTCTTTAACTTTTTCCACACTATTATCAGACTCAAATTAGAGATGAAGTATATATTAGTATACTTCAAAAATTACTCTTTTCAAATAACTCACATACTTAGTAAACATATTAAGTGAATTGATAACACTGAGTTGGGAAATGCTGAAATCTCATGATCACACAGCATTCTGAAAAATGCTTTGTTGCTGTTGTTTGGTTTTAAATGGTAAAATGATAGATACTTTAAAAAATAAGGGCTTCCCTGGTGGCTCAGACGATAAAGAATCCACCAGCAATGTGGGAGACTCCGGTTCAAGCCCTGGGTTGGGAAGATCCCCTGGAGAAGGGAATGGGTACCCACTCCAGTATCCTTGCCTGGAAAATTCCATGGAGCCTGGCAGGTGACAGTCCATGGGGTCACTGAGTGACTAAACAAACAAGAGAATGTAACTTATTGTTAAGCATGGAATTCACCTTCCAGAGAGCAACCAGTGTAAGCAATTTCTTGTGTATTCTCTAAAACGTATTATCAAGCAAAGGTTTTGGATAAATAAATGTTAAAATCTGTTATTAATTGTATCCAATTGTAGTGTTAATTTTGACTTGTACATATTGCCTGTAATAGAAATTATTTTTGCAAAATAGTATGTGTAGAAACCATTCTGCAGTGAAGATAACAGAACGTAATCAGAAACGAACCTTTATTAACTGTTTCCTGACAAATGTTTTAAAGAATCTGCCAAAAAATTTAACCATGTGTTTATTTTCACTTTTAAAGTATAAAAGAGCAAAGATTATGACATGTGTACCTTGACATACAAAGAAAGGAAAAAAGTTCTATGATTATTTTTCTAATGTATTAAGTATGCTGTTAAAAATCTATATAAAGAAAGGTCTATAAGAAAATGGTGAGGTTAGTTTTATTGAAGTTGATTTAATATTAACTTGAACTCAAAAAAAAGCAGAGTTCCTGTTTAATTTTGTCTTGTAATTTTTATAAGACATGGATCCTCTCTGCCTCTGTTTTATCTCTGGGAGATAAAAGTAGGTTATCTCTCAAATTCTGTCCTTCTAAAATTTATAAAGTAAATGGTGACTGTGTAGATCATGAAATGATCATTTCAGGAAAATATTTACCCCACATTTGATGCACTTGGTTCATCTGATATTGGTTCAGTTTGTTATAGGAATAGATTAAAAATAAATAGATCAGGAATAAATAAGATTACTTTTCTAAATAAAAAGAAATCACAGAATGATTAAGTTTGATGCCCTGGTTTTCATTAAAAATTAGTTACAACTCATGATATCAAAATGATTTACCAATCCTGTCCAGAGAAGACTTTGATTTCTACTTCATAGAATTAGTTATTTTCATTACTCAGTTTACTGTTTTCTTTGTGGCAATATATTCTTTTAAGAATTTAGGAAATTTGAAATTAGCCTTGCTTGGTGGTCTGGATAAAATCAAATCAATTCAACAATAAGGGTCTTTTTTTTCTTAGTAGAGTTTAAATTCACTTATGTGTACAAAATATCAAAATTCAGTATCTCAAATGACGTAGTAAGAATGTACTTAACCCACTTCTACTAATGATATTAGGAAGTTTTGTTGAAGAGCCAAATATTCAGGCTCTGGAGAATTTTTCTGTTATTCCTTTTAACCTAGTAATCTCTGGCCCTAAAACAGCAATTTCTGGGGGGACAAAAAAACAACAAAACAGAGTCACTCACCACCACTTGTAACTATGTAGGCTGAGAAACAGTCATGATTTTATTTCCCTCTTCCTGGACCATCTTTGTCTGTATTTCCTTCCTATAATTTTGTCTCATTCAAATTTCTGCTGACAATCTGTATTTTCAAGCAACAGGAATTTTTACTCTATGGTTGGTTTAATTATTAGTTAAGCCAATAAGAATTCTAAATCATCCAGTATAAGAAGTACCACCGTTGCCTGCTTTTAATTGAATTAAACACTTACTGAGTTAGTTAAATCATAGAGAAAGTTTAATAGTTGGTATGGAAGGTTCAAAGATGAACAGATCAAAATGATGCCATAATAAATAAACAAAAAACGCTCAACAACAAAAAAAGATGAACAGAGCTTCTGGCTTGGGAAATTTACAGTAGAGAATTGATACTAAGACAACCGTACATAATACAGTAAGAGAAAGCGAAGTTATGTTAAATGACTTAAGAGATATACTCAGGTGATAGAATGAGAGAATTTTTAGTGAGCCTTAGAAGAGGAACAGGATTTCAAAAGACTGAAATAAGACAGAGAAGGACATTTCAGGTGGCGAGATCAGTATAATTAAGTTCAGAAAGTGAGAAAATGAGGTGGCATGTCAGTGATTATGTAATAGTTAAGTCTGTTGACTACAGGAAGTCTAAAGGGTTTATACTAATAGAGGACATTTATTACTTTTTCCTGTATGTTTACCTCCTATCTACACGATTTGAAATAGTCACATAAGGATTCATCTTAATCTGTTTTACAAAGTTCAAATGTTGAAATTACTTACCTGAAGATCTCAACTAGAAACGGGGTAAATAAGCATTTTAATTTAGAATCACCTGGCTCTCAAATCAATTTCCAATTGAGAGCTAAAAGGTAGAGATATTGTTAGAACTATACATGTTAGTAAATGCCACAGCCAAGACTTTGTTTATTTTAATCAGGAAAAAGAAAGATATATGGAACAGCTAAAAAAACATTACATGGCACATGGGAAAAGCCCAGGATGCCAGAAGGTGATGAGTGCTATGGAGGAAAATTAGAGTGGGAAAGGGAGATGGAGATTGCTGGAGGTGGGGAGTGTTGGAGAGGGTTTTTGTCATTTTCCACAAAGCATGAGAAAAGCCTCTCCAGAGGCAAAAAAGATGAGATTTCTGTAGTCTATCTTGGAATCCGTTAATATACAAAGCAGCTTATGCAATGGGGCTTTCTAGGTGGCTCAGCAGTAAAGAATCTACTTGTCAATGCCGGACACCAGAGTTTGATCCCTGAATCAGAAAGCTCCCCTAGAGAAGGAAATAGCAACCCACTCCAGTATTATTGCCTGAGAAATCCCATGGACAGAGGAGCCTGATGGGCTAAAGTCCACTGGGGTCACAAGAGAGGTAGACACCACTTAGCAACTAAACAACAACAATTTATGTAATAGGGATGAACCTTTTGTATTCTATCATGAGTTAATCTCTAAAGGGATGTTGCCTATGGGCTTAAATTATACATAATGGCCCACCTCTAGGAACCCCGCCTCCCAGGTAATAAGCATTTAGGGAAAATACCTTTGTTTAGCTCACAGGCAAATCCTGACCAGGCCCATCTGTGTGAATGCCTACAAAAAGAAAGACGTGAACACATTCCCTCCAGAGGCTGATGGGAACCACAAAATGTTTGACTTTACTCTCTCCCTTTTTAGTATAAAAGAAGCCTGAATTCTAACTCAGACAAGATGGGGCGCAAGTCGACCATCTTCTTGGTATACTGGCTTTCCAAATAAAGTTATTATTCCTGGACCCAACAGCATGTCTCTGGATTATTGGTCTCTTGTGTGGTGGGCAGTACGAGCTTGAACTCAGTTTGATACGTGTTAAGATGAAGGCGCTGAACCAGAGTCAACACATCTTTGCTGAGCATTACTCTGGTCAGAGTAGGAGAACACTGTGCTAGGAGCCGAACCTGAAACTGCCTTTGCATGTGTGCATGTTCTACCATGTTCGACTCTTTGCCACCCCCTACACTATAGCCCACTAGGCTCCTCTGTCCATGGGATTCTCCAGGTAAGAACACTGGAGTGGGTTGCCATTTCCTCCTCCAGGGAATCTTCTTGATCTGTGTCTCTTAGGTCTCCTGTATTGCCAGGCAGATTCTTTACCACCGCACCACCTGGGAAAGCCCCTGAAAACAACTTTTAGCTTCCCTTGCAGATCCAAAGGTATTTCTTACCTTGTTTGTGAAAGGATGATGATCCGTCAGCATTTCTAAGTATTCTGAGGTTGACGTATCCAAAAACAGCTCTGTAAATGTGGGCTAGCAACAGAGAAACACCAAGTACAAAAATAGTTTCTGAGTTGGGGTAGAAATACTTTCCAAGTGAACACTTGTCATTTGTTACAGAAGCATTGGCAAGTTATCTCTTAGTCATTATCACAAAGGTGGTGAAATTTGATTTATGAAAACTCAGTAAGATGCCAGGAAAAAACTGATTAGGAAGACGGTGCAGATGATAGCTATTACTTTGTCGTCTTTGCTACAGAAAAAAAGGACTATGGGGAGGGGAGGGAATAGCATACATCTCAAAGGATTCTGAATATTTTGTCTAGTTCTGTTTCCAGGAATAATACTGGTGAACACTTATTTGGTCTTGCTACATGCCAGACGATATGCTGTAGTTACACTAGTATATTTTGTTGTTGTTCAGTCACCATGGACTGCAGCATGCCAGTCTCCTCTGTCCTCCACTCTCTCCTGGAGTTTGCTCAAATTCATGTCCGTTGAGTCAGCCAGCCAACCATCTCACCCTCTGCTGCTCCCTTCTCCTTTTGCCTTCGGTCTTTCCCAGCATCAGGGTCTTTTTTAAGAGTCAGCTCTTCACATCAGGTGGCCAAAGTATCGGAGCTTCAGCCTCAGCAATAGTCCTTCCAATGAATATTCAAGGTTGATTTCTCTTACGATTGACTAAAAAGGGAATTCATTCTTAGCCCTATCCTACAGTAGAAGAAACTGAGATTTAGAAAGTTTAAGTCATTTATCCAAAGTCAGGTAGACAATAAAGTGCCAGAACCAGACCTCACTGGTGTCTCATAATCTTTACTTGATTGCTTAAATCCACCATGCTCCAGGACCACAGGCTAAAAACTTCAGCCAGTTGGCATTCTGGGAAAAAGTTATGTCACTGGTGACAAGTAGAATTGGTAAGTGGAGAAGGAACTGGCAACCCAATAAAGTTTTCTTGCCTAATAAATCCCATGGACAGAGGAACTTAGAGGGCTACAGTCCCTGAGTTGAGGGGATTCCCTGGAGGAGGACATGGAAGCCCACTGCAGTGTTCTTGCCTGGAGAGTCCCATGGACAGAGAAGCCTGGCGGGCTACAGTCCATGGGGTCACAGAGAGTCAGAAATCCCTAAGTGACTAAAAAACAACAAAGAATTGGTAATAATGTAGAAAGAGGTTATGTTAAAAATCATCACTGCTGACTAGGGGCTCAGAAAGGGAAACAAAAACAAAAACATAAACAACATAACATCTTCACAGCACATATTCTGTGAAGATGGGTCTTCTGTAACTCAAAAGAATAGACTTTACTTAGGGAATCTAAGTAAGAGAAAGACTGGGGAAAATGTTAAGTCAAACCTGGAAATTTCTAGGTGGAATATTAAGAGAGTTGAAAGGGCAACGGAGAAACATAAAACATAACTATATACTGGCATCTAGAATAATACAGACTCATTATAAAACATGTTAATTATTGTTAAAGAAGGGGTCGATAAATATTTGTTGTCAGTTATGTGTTAAACTCTGTGCTAAATACTTGAAGAAAAGCATAGACTTACGCACAATCGCATTCTAAATTTTATTAAATGCTTATATTTATAATTTAAAAATTCATGGACATGCTTAACAGAATTATTACATATGACCAAACATTAGTATGTCATTAAAGCTCAAGATATTCCATGGATTTTTCTTTTAATTTTCTTATGAAATCACACAGCCTCCTTTGAGCTCCTTGAAGGAGTCCTCTGGGATACCCTTTACTAATGGATCCTGAAAATCCATTAAGCAGATTTTTACCCTATGAAGAAACTGAGATTTAGAAAGTTTAAGTCACTTATCCAAAGTCAGGTAGACAATAAAGTGCCAGAACCAGACCTCACTGGTGTCTCATAATCTTTACTTGATTGCTTAAATCCACCATGCTCCAGGACCACAGGCTAAAAACTTCAGCCAGTTGGCATTCTGGGAAAAAGTTATGTCACTGGTGACAAGTAGAATTGGTAAGTGGAGAAGGAACTGGCAACCCAATAAAGTTTTCTTGCCTAATAAATCCCATGGACAGAGGAACTTAGAGGGCTACAGTCCCTGAGTTGAGGGGATTCCCTGGAGGAGGACATGGAAGCCCACTGCAGTGTTCTTGCCTGGAGAGTCCCATGGACAGAGAAGCCTGGCGGGCTACAGTCCATGGGGTCACAGAGAGTCAGAAATCCCTAAGTGACTAAAAAACAACAAAGAATTGGTAATAATGTAGAAAGAGGTTATGTTAAAAATCATCACTGCTGACTAGGGGCTCAGAAAGGGAAACAAAAACAAAAACATAAACAACATAACATCTTCACAGCACATATTCTGTGAAGATGGGTCTTCTGTAACTCAAAAGAATAGACTTTACTTAGGGAATCTAAGTAAGAGAAAGACTGGGGAAAATGTTAAGTCAAACCTGGAAATTTCTAGGTGGAATATTAAGAGAGTTGAAAGGGCAACGGAGAAACATAAAACATAACTATATACTGGCATCTAGAATAATACAGACTCATTATAAAACATGTTAATTATTGTTAAAGAAGGGGTCGATAAATATTTGTTGTCAGTTATGTGTTAAACTCTGTGCTAAATACTTGAAGAAAAGCATAGACTTACGCACAATCGCATTCTAAATTTTATTAAATGCTTATATTTATAATTTAAAAATTCATGGACATGCTTAACAGAATTATTACATATGACCAAACATTAGTATGTCATTAAAGCTCAAGATATTCCATGGATTTTTCTTTTAATTTTCTTATGAAATCACACAGCCTCCTTTGAGCTCCTTGAAGGGATTTTTGTCCTCTGGGATACCCTTTACTAATGGATCCTCCCCAGATCTTTCTTCAACATAATCCCTGAATTCTTCACAGCACTTGGATACCTTAAAGGAAAAAAAAGCAAAGAGGTGATTCATTTGCTTTAAGAGAATACTACAGCATCCAAGAATGTGTTTATAATAATCATTTGTGTGTGTGTTCTATCTTTTTTATGTGATTCTGCTTTCTGCCAAATGCATTTGTACTTTCTATGAGAGAAGACAAAATATTAAGAGCAGCTCCCTCATCTGTTCTTGTGGCTAAGGCTAATCAGCTGGTCAAACTCCAGCTAAGCGTTCTCAGAAGAACTGCCTGTCACCTCTTTACAGGAGACAGGATCCAGGGATCAGAACGCAGCTGACAACACAAGTCAAGAATGTTACCAGAGTAAGTATTGACTAAATCTTTTTCCTCATTCTAAAAATGTGGCCTTTAAAGATGGAAGGGAATGAATAATTGTTGAATCCCAGGCTTATCACCACTCCTGGATTCTCAGAAGTATACATATGTAATTTTATTTTAAGCTTGTCTACAATGATCGATCATGATTGTAAACTTGAAGGTGAGCTCCAAAGGGACCTCTGGCTGATTTGTCCACATGGATCACAGGCATCTAGGGCAGGGCCTACTTTTAATTCTGTGTGTGCGCTCACATGTCTGACTCTTTGGACCCTGTGCTGGGCTCCTCTGACCATGGAATTTTCCTGGCAAGAAGACTGGAGTGGATTGCCAATTGGTTGACCTGTTTCGCAATTCACATGTCCTGACTTTTGGACACTGTAATGTAAAAAGTTATTTTGTGGTCGATAAATATTTGTTGTCAGTTATGTGTTAAACTCTGTGCTAAATACTTGAAGAAAAGCATAGACTTACGCACAATCGCATTCTAAATTTTATTAAATGCTTATATTTATAATTTAAAAATTCATGGACATGCTTAACAGAATTATTACATATGACCAAACATTAGTATGTCATTAAAGCTCAAGATATTCCATGGATTTTTCTTTTAATTTTCTTATGAAATCACACAGCCTCCTTTGAGCTCCTTGAAGGGATTTTTGTCCTCTGGGATACCCTTTACTAATGGATCCTCCCCAGATCTTTCTTCAACATAATCCCTGAATTCTTCACAGCACTTGGATACCTTAAAGGAAAAAAAAGCAAAGAGGTGATTCATTTGCTTTAAGAGAATACTACAGCATCCAAGAATGTGTTTATAATAATCATTTGTGTGTGTGTTCTATCTTTTTTATGTGATTCTGCTTTCTGCCAAATGCATTTGTACTTTCTATGAGAGAAGACAAAATATTAAGAGCAGCTCCCTCATCTGTTCTTGTGGCTAAGGCTAATCAGCTGGTCAAACTCCAGCTAAGCGTTCTCAGAAGAACTGCCTGTCACCTCTTTACAGGAGACAGGATCCAGGGATCAGAACGCAGCTGACAACACAAGTCAAGAATGTTACCAGAGTAAGTATTGACTAAATCTTTTTCCTCATTCTAAAAATGTGGCCTTTAAAGATGGAAGGGAATGAATAATTGTTGAATCCCAGGCTTATCACCACTCCTGGATTCTCAGAAGTATACATATGTAATTTTATTTTAAGCTTGTCTACAATGATCGATCATGATTGTAAACTTGAAGGTGAGCTCCAAAGGGACCTCTGGCTGATTTGTCCACATGGATCACAGGCATCTAGAACAGAGCCTACATTTAATTGTGTGTGTGCGCTCACATGTCTGACTCTTTGGACCCTGTGCTGGGCTCCTCTGACCATGGAATTTTCCTGGCAAGAAGACTGGAGTGGATTGCCATTACCTTCTCCAGGGGATCTTCCCGACCTCAAGTCTCCTGCATTGGCAGGATTCTTTACCACTGTGCCACCTGGGAAGCCCCCTACACTTAATTGGTGCTCTGTAAATAAATAATGGCTGGACCAAATCATTTGTTTTGTTTATGAGTTTGCTTCTTAGTCATCTGCAACTATACAGTAGTGACTTCATGAAAAATCAGGCTTTAAGGACTCAGTCAGAGCCTATTAATGTACCATGTAACATGCTGTTTAGAGAGAGGCAAAGCTCTATAATGTATAAATATAACTGTGCGTATATGTATACACATATATACATTTCTTTTAATTGTCAACTTTTTTGGTTTTCACTTAATACATCATCATGACATTAACACAAAGCTGTTTTATTTCTGGCAGATCATGACGCAACCATTCTGCAAGTTATCTAAGGAATTCATTGTTTGGTTTAATATTCGTGTCATTTTTCCATGGAAGTTCTAAGCCACATTATACAGAAGACTTAAAATTACTTCTAACTCTGAAAACTTATTGTCTGCATATTAGAACAAATCATTTCTATCTGGGGCCAGGGAATTGGTCAGGTGGCTCCTTCATAGGGTGATACTTGGAGTTTATGCACACATTCAAAATATGCAACGATTTAGATTCACTTTTTTTTCTCCTCAAAATTCAAACTTGAGATTTACAGTTACTATTCCCTCCTCTTTAAACACCAGCTCTTGGGGACCCAATCAGATGCTAGGAACAGGACTCAGGGAGGGGTTAGTTTTGAGAGTCTGGTTAGGATCTGAGGAGAACGAGGAGCAATAAATTACCTAAAATTCTATGTGAGTAGGTGAGCTTCAAAACCCGATTACTGGGCTTCCCTGGTGGTCCAGTGGGTAAGGACACCGCCTTGCAGTGCAAGGGGCGCCGGTTCGATCCCTGGCCTGGGAAGATCCCACGTGCCGCGGAGCGGCTGGACTGATGTGTCCAATTACCGAGTCAGAGCTCTAGAGCGCATGCACCCAGAGCCGGTGCTCTGCGACAACAGTGGCCACCGCGATGGGAGGCCCACAAGGGCCAGAGAACAAAGATGGATGAAAATAGACAAATGAAAGACCAATAGAAGTGGTCCGCCTGCTCACCTCCCCCCCCCGCCCCACCATAATAAATAAATAAATAAATCTTTAAAAAAAAAAGGACCCAATTACTAGTAAATACAATAAAGGATTGCATGGCCTGGTAGAAAGAGCATGGGCACTGGATTCAGGTCATCCTAGGTTTGATTTTGGCTCTACCCACTTACCAGCTAAGTCCTTATTTTAAATAGTCTATCTAAGGTTTAGCTCCTTCATTTAATGAAACAGAAGAAACAGGTTGGATTAAGCACCTGGCATACATAGACAATTGCTCAATCATGTCTCTTTGGGAGATGGTAACAAATTTACCCTCAATGCAAGAGACCTGGGTTCATTTTCTGGGTTGGGAAGGTCCCCTGGAGAAGGGAATGCCAACCCACTCCAATATTCTTACTTGAAAATTTCTATAGATAGATTCAGACAAAACTGAGTGATCAACACTTTCATTTTCATACATAGTTAATCAAACCTCAAACTTGCTTTTCTATCTGGGGCCAGGGAATTGGTCAGGTGGCTCCTTCATAGGGTGATACTTGGAGTTTATGCACACATTCAAAATATGCAACGATTTAGATTCACTTTTTTTTCTCCTCAAAATTCAAACTTGAGATTTACAGTTACTATTCCCTCCTCTTTAAACACCAGCTCTTGGGGACCCAATCAGATGCTAGGAACAGGACTCAGGGAGGGGTTAGTTTTGAGAGTCTGGTTAGGATCTGAGGAGAACGAGGAGCAATAAATTACCTAAAATTCTATGTGAGTAGGTGAGCTTCAAAACCCGATTACTGGGCTTCCCTGGTGGTCCAGTGGGTAAGGACACCGCCTTGCAGTGCAAGGAGCACCGGTTCGATCCCTGGCCTGGGAAGATCCCACGTGCCGCGGAGCGGCTGGACTGATGTGTCCAATTACCGAGTCAGAGCTCTAGAGCGCATGCACCCAGAGCCGGTGCTCTGCGACAACAGTGGCCACCGCGATGGGAGGCCCACAAGGGCCAGAGAACAAAGATGGATGAAAATAGACAAATGAAAGACCAATAGAAGTGGTCCGCCTGCTCCCCTCCCCGCCCCACCCCCACCATAATAAATAAATAAATAAATCTTTAAAAAAAAAAAAAAAACCCAATTACTAGTAAATACAATAAAGGATTGCATGGCCTGGTAGAAAGAGCATGGGCACTGGATTCAGGTCATCCTAGGTTTGATTTTGGCTCTACCCACTTACCAGCTAAGTCCTTATTTTAAATAGTCTATCTAAGGTTTAGCTCCTTCATTTAATGAAACAGAAGAAACAGGTTGGATTAAGCACCTGGCATACATAGACAATTGCTCAATCATGTCTCTTTGCCGCAGATGGTAACAAATTTACCCTCAATGCAAGAGACCTGGGTTCATTTTCTGGGTTGGGAAGGTCCCCTGGAGAAGGGAATGCCAACCCACTCCAATATTCTTACTTGAAAATTTCTATAGATAGATTCAGACAAAACTGAGTGATCAACACTTTCATTTTCATACATAGTTAATCAAATACTAGCTATTACTACAAAAGACGGCCTTAGCTTTTCGTCTATTATATTCATTTAAAATCATTATACATCTTTCAGCTTCAGAAACTGGACTCCAAGCGTTGTCTTACTCTGACAGTGCTGCTGCTTAGTTGCTAAGTTGTTTCCAACTCTATGCGACCCCGTGGACTATAGTCCACCAGGCTTAACTGTCCATGGGATTTCCCAGGCAAGAAGACTGGAGTGGCTTGCCATTTCCTCCTCCAGGGAGTCTGACAGTACTACTGCCTTGATAGTAAGGTTGACGCATATTATGGATCAGTCAGGTTTACAGATGTCAATAATAATTTTAAAGTAGTAATAATTACCTATTGTCACTATCCCCATTTTATAGAAGAAGAAATTGACACAGGTAAGTTAGCTAATTTGACTGAGTGTTACACAGAGAGATGACTGTGGAGTTGGAATCTGAATCAGGGATATAGTTCCAGAGGAGACCCTCTTAACTCTACTGGGATGACACTATGTCGTCCCATGTCAGAGCTCTGGGTTCAGGCCTGGAAAGTTTTCTGTGTGTGTGGCTGGGGGCGGGGTATGCTCATGCTTATGTTTGTGTGTGAGTGTGTAGTTTCAGCAGTCTGATAACAGAGTAAATCGACTTCCAAGAGCAAAGACACATTGAGTAATAGGGAAAAGGAACCACAAAGCCTGATAAATAGGGATGTATGTAATGATTAGGGCTTCCCTGGTAGCTCAGCTAGTAAGAAAACATCCACCTGCAATGCAGGAGAATCCTGTTCAATTCCTGGGTTGGGAAGATCCCCTGAAGAAGGGATAGGTTGCCCACTCCAGTATTCTGGAGCTTCCCTGGTGGTTCAGATGGTAAAGAATCTGCCTGCAATGCAGGAGAATCCTGTTTGATTCCTGGGTTGGGAAGAACCCCTTGAGGAGGGTGTGACAACCCACTCCAGTATTCTTGTTTGGAGAATTCCATGGACAGAGCAGCCTGGTGGGTAACAGTTCATGGGGTCACAAAAAGTTGAAGACAATTGGGCGACTAAGCACAGCAGATAATGATTATCCAAAACAAAAATTCCCAGGTAAACTTGCCACAAGAGAACTGTAAACGAGAAGACAACCAATCTGCATATAAAGCAATCCTCCCTATATAAATATAACAAAATAGCTTCTGGATGTTACAAGCATATAAAAGAAAAACCCAAAATAACTCCTTTACCTCAAAAGTTTATTTTCCCATAATTTATGAAGATAAGGATTTTAACTTTTTTGGTGTATGGTCCAAGATTTTGTGCTGTTTGTAGATTTAATTTTATCTTTACAGTAAAACATGTTTTGCCCATATGGAAATGGCAACAGGGAAGTTTGAGACAATTATAAACCTAAAATAAGCCAAAATTCTGATTTTTATTGGGAATAAGAATTTTGAGCAAAATTTGAAGATAATACAAGCTCCTTTTTTCACTTTGGCCTGATAAAACAAGTTGTTTTTTTTTTTTTTCCCAATAAATATGAAATAGATTTTTCTGACTTGTGGAGGAGTTTTTGTTCTACTGTGTGGCTAAAACCAAGAGATCTGAAATACGTATCTACATTTTCCAAGCTTCAGTCACTGTTTGGTGGAAAATTTTATTTCTTTACTATTTCTGCTCCTTCTAATGGTAGAGGACTTCTGGTAATGGTTTTTAAGATCTGACAAATGTTTTCAGGAGAAACCAGTGAGTTCTTGTGCCTGAATTCATCTTTATTTTCAAAGAAGGAATAGAATGTACGCATTCATTACTGGCCATGACCATGCTGGAGCAGATGAGGTCTTGGCTAAGAGAATCTAAACAATACCAAATAAAGAAAAACTTATCAATTTAGGAAAGTGAAACCAAAATGCCTGTATCCATTGCCCTCCTTTATTGTTTAGCTAAAACATGATCTACCTCATATTCTTCATTTTATTTTTCCCTGCTTCCTTTTTTAACAAAACAACTCTATAAAAATAAAAATATTTTTAGTTTAGTGGCCATACAAAGACAGGTTAAGGGCTGGATTTGGCTTATGGAATATAGTTTGCCAGACTGTTAATTGAATCCTAAATCAAAAGATAATTATGATTATTAATCTTCTTAATTTCTGATGAATTTTATCTGAACACTTATTGTCAACCCAGTGAATGACAGACTTCCATGGGGTCACAAAAAGTTGAAGACAATTGGGCGACTAAGCACAGCAGATAATGATTATCCAAAACAAAAATTCCCAGGTAAACTTGCCACAAGAGAACTGTAAACGAGAAGACAACCAATCTGCATATAAAGCAATCCTCCCTATATAAATATAACAAAATAGCTTCTGGATGTTACAAGCATATAAAAGAAAAACCCAAAATAACTCCTTTACCTCAAAAGTTTATTTTCCCATAATTTATGAAGATAAGGATTTTAACTTTTTTGGTGTATGGTCCAAGATTTTGTGCTGTTTGTAGATTTAATTTTATCTTTACAGTAAAACATGTTTTGCCCATATGGAAATGGCAACAGGGAAGTTTGAGACAATTATAAACCTAAAATAAGCCAAAATTCTGATTTTTATTGGGAATAAGAATTTTGAGCAAAATTTGAAGATAATACAAGCTCCTTTTTTCACTTTGGCCTGATAAAACAAGTTGTTTTTTTTTTTTTTTTCCCAATAAATATGAAATAGATTTTTCTGACTTGTGGAGGAGTTTTTGTTCTACTGTGTGGCTAAAACCAAGAGATCTGAAATACGTATCTACATTTTCCAAGCTTCAGTCACTGTTTGGTGGAAAATTTTATTTCTTTACTATTTCTGCTCCTTCTAATGGTAGAGGACTTCTGGTAATGGTTTTTAAGATCTGACAAATGTTTTCAGGAGAAACCAGTGAGTTCTTGTGCCTGAATTCATCTTTATTTTCAAAGAAGGAATAGAATGTACGCATTCATTACTGGCCATGACCATGCTGGAGCAGATGAGGTCTTGGCTAAGAGAATCTAAACAATACCAAATAAAGAAAAACTTATCAATTTAGGAAAGTGAAACCAAAATGCCTGTATCCATTGCCCTCCTTTATTGTTTAGCTAAAACATGATCTACCTCATATTCTTCATTTTATTTTTCCCTGCTTCCTTTTTTAACAAAACAACTCTATAAAAACATAAAAATATTTTTAGTTTAGTGGCCATACAAAGACAGGCTAAGGGCTGGATTTGGCTTATGGAATATAGTTTGCCAGACTGTTAATTGAATCCTAAATCAAAAGATAATTATGATTATTAATCTTCTTAATTTCTGATGAATTTTATCTGAACACTTATTGTCAACTATATTGAGCTTCTCTAGTGAATGAAGTGAAAGAGGGAAAATAATTGTGCCTCTACACTTCTGGGTTCTTGACTGAGATTACTCTTTAATAAGAAAGGCAGATTAACTGGAGAAAAGCAAACAGAAGTTTAATAACACGTATACCACCCCCACCCCACCCCACCCCCCCTGCCGTATACAAGGGAGAAACTCAGGACAATTGAGTAGCTCCCTGAAAAAGTCCAAGTCACCACCTTAAACACCACTGCAGGGAAAGAAAAAAGAAGATGCAGGCTGTGGATGACAGAGGGGTGGAAAGCCAGCTATGGGCTTAAGATAATCATCAGCGCCTTACCCTAAAGAGTCGCTGGTGGGCTTCCCCTGGTGGTCCAGTGGGTAGGGACACCGCCTTGCAGTGCAAGGGGCGCCGGTTCGAGCCCTGGCCTGGGAAGATCCCACGTGCTGCGGAGCGGCTGGACTAATGTGTCCAATTACCGAGCCGGAGCTCTGGAGCGCATGCGCCCAGAGCTGGCGCTCTGCAATGACAGACGCCACCGCTATGGGAGGCCCACAGGAGCCAAAGAACAAAGACAGATGAACATAGAGAAATGAAAGACCAACAGAAAGTGGCCCGCCTGCTCCCCTCCCTCCCCAACCCGACCCCCGCCCAAAATAAATAAATAAATTAATATTAAAAAAAAAAAAAAAGAGTCGCTGGTGGCTCAGATGGTAAAGAATCTGCCTGCGATGGCAGGAGCCTCGGGTGGTGAAGAAGATCCTGTGGAGAAGGAAATGTCTGACTACTCAAGAATTCTTGCCTGGGGAATCCCATGGACAGAGGAGCCTGGTGGGCTACAGTTCATGGGGATACAAAGAGTCAGACACGACTGAGCAACTAACACAGTCACACTTTCTATTACCCTAAAACAATTCATGACAGCCTATCCCTTAAGGACAGATATTTCCTTTCTTACAAATACAACCTCTTGGCTTTGCCCTGATAATCCCCTGACTCTTTCTCTCCCCTGGAACAATCTTCCTGTTTTACCCAAATCTGTCCCCTGGGCTGTAATTCTTAAGATCCCAAATAAACTTTTTTAATTTGGAAAAAAAATAAAAAAGAAAAAGAAAAGCACAGTGTTAAAAAAAAAAAAAAAAAAAAAAAAAAAAACCAAGCAAACAAACAACAGGCCCCAAATGAGGTCACTTGTGCTTAGCCCCACATCAAGAAACCAAAACTTAATATCTAACTTAATTACAGTTTCAGCCTTTCCCGACAGTAAACCTCTCAGATCGGAATTTCCTGGTCAAAAGTCAACATTAGTGAGGTAATCGGGATGACAGACCCCTGCTCTTCTCCCAAAGGAAGCTGCTTCTGCCTGAAATGATTCTTCCTTTGTTTATGATTTCCTTGTCCCACCCCTTTGTGCCTATGAAAACCTTCCATTTTGTACAGCTCCTTGGTGAGCCTTTCTACTTGCTAAGTGTGATGCTGCTCAATTCATGAGTTATTTAATAAAGCCAATTATATCTTCAAATTTACTCAGTTACATTTTGTCTGTTAACAACAGGAAACAAGGGTAAGGTGGCTAAGCAGATTTAACTGCCTTGAGTTCCCTATTGATAAGAGTTTCTAGAGACTTAGAGTCATGCTGCTTCTCCTGATACAGACAAGGACTGTGTGCATGCTAAGTTGCTTCAGTTGTGTCTGATTCTTTGTGACTCTAAGGACTGCAGCCCACCAGGCTCCCCTGTTCATTGGATTCCCCAGGCAAGAACACTGGAGTGGATAGCCACTTCCTCCTCCAGGAGATCTTCCCAACTCAGGGATCGAACCCAAGTCTCTTATGTCTCCTGCACTGGCAGGCATGTTCTTTACCACTAGTGCCACCTGGAAAGCCCTACTGAGAAGGAGACACTCTTACGGATGGAGATTTCCCTTATAAATAAAATTCAAAAGAGAGCAGCAGTTTACCAGCATTCTTTCCAGTGTCACTTCTTTCTTGAGCTGGTCAACTTCCATCTTCAGTTTGTCCTTTTCTGTCAGGTCCTCAATATTGATCACTGGCATCTTCTGCCTGCTGAAAAAGTAGAAAGTTTGTACACCTGAATTGCTAGACTAACTTCAAGTTAATGTGAGCCAACCCTTCCCTCAGCTCTTAACCTACTGTTTGTTTTAACTTCCTTTGATATCCAATTTCCCTTGAATGCTCTCTGAACAATTCTAGCACTGCACACTAGCCTTGAGATTTTAAAGCTTCCTTATAATCTTCACTAATATGATTAAGTATTTAAAAACCTGCTAGGAGGTTTATGGGGAGAGGTCAGTTCAGACAGTTAAAATCTTAAATATCCAATACTCCTCTTTTTCCCTGTTTTTTGGCACAGTGTAAAAACTTGAGGTTCCAGCCCTCATTTCCAACCCCAAAGTCCTCCCTCATATGATTTATGCCATTTAAATTAGTTTGAGGTCACTCTGAGGACTGCCCATTAATCCTCTAAATTGCTAGAGTATTTAATCTGGTATTAACAGAGAAACATACAAAAAGTATCATTGTAAGTTCCTTATAAATAATGGGTTGAAATATGAATCAAGAGAATGAAAATATAGCAAACAAACTACCTTGATAATTAGAAACAAACTAGCATTATTACTTAGAAGTGTTTTTCCAGATTATACCTGGAATTTTTTTTTGTAAATTACTGTCTCAATGATTTGGATAGCAATGATGAGCACATGCAGTAGGTTCAAGGGGATGTGGTAAGTCTGATCTCCTCCTCTTGTATGTTAGAAAATAGACTCTTCTGTCCTTTTTTTAAGGCAATAGCAGTATCTTCTTCTTCTTAAATATCAATAGGCAATGGGAAAGAGACCACAGTATCTGGATGATTCCTTTGTGAAATTGCCTGGAAATATTTCATTGTAGCCAAGTGGCATCATGCTTTATAATCTCTCCTTTATGGGTCTTCTTTTTGTCTCTCTGGTCTAACTTCTATGGTGACATATTTTTATGAAAGTAGACACATTCAGGTCACATGTTATTTTAGAAAACAGCATCATACATCTACATAAAAATATGTTGCTAACCATATGTTAGCAATTAATTTATTTCCTTGTATTTATATTATATTTTCATTTCCAATATGTTTGAGGAAATATTATTTTCCTTCATAGTTTTATAATATTCTGTTATTCTCTGGAAAAAAAAAAAGAGGCAGTTTAGCCTATTTTTAGAGATAAATTGGTACATAGGCCAGCAGAGAGAACACCCAATGGATACCCAAAGCCAATGTTTTCTGTACTTTTTATTTCACACTTTTAATTTTATTCTGTTCTATTTTAAGAATCAATGTGACAACCAAAAAATTATTTCTTCCTATGTAACTATTGCTTGGTATTTGAAAGCACTTCTCGATTTTATTCTTACCTTCCTTCTCAACCCCTTTAGACTACCTGCAAAAATTCAGAACCACATCTGTTTCTGCTGATCATTTTTCTCTGTTGACATTATCCTTTGCACAATTTTTCTCTATCTCGGAGAATGTTTTCCACTTGGAAACGGGCTTGCAGAATCACCGTAGGAACTTGTTGAAATAGGAGCCCAACTTAAGAGGTTTGATTTAGGATGGGGCTTAGAATTTCATTTCCTCTGATGCATAGAACCATATATTGCCAATGAAATGATCATTTGCTGGCATTTGCTGGCTGTGTGGTCCTGATCAAGTTACATAACCTCTCTGTGCCTCATTTTACTAGGAAGTAAGAGCAATAATAGTACCTACATTGCAGGTTTTTTGTTTTTTGTATTTTTTTTGAGAATAATGAAGACTGCCTAACACTTGGAGCATGGAGCAAGCATTCAGTGCATGTTAGCTGATGTCATTCACTCTGTACCTCTAGATTTTCAGATTGTGCTATTGTACCTGTCACTTGCTGGGAGGTGGCTTTACAAGTGCCCTTAAAGGATATCACGTGGACATGAATGCTGTTGGTGCCCTCCCTAGACCCTCCCCTTTCCCTTTCCAGGGTTGGATATTTAACCCTCCAGAAGTTGTAGGCGTTGACTGCCAAACCTTTGCTTATGTTTTCCCCTGGATGATGGAAACCACTTCAACTGGTGATGTCTAGGCCCCTGGGGGAGTCCTGTAGCAAATGGCTGGCTAAAGTGGGGTTTTCATAGTCCAGACCACTTGCCTCTGGGATGAAAAGTCCTGGTACAGTTGAGAGTCTTCCTGAGTGTCCTATGGGTTCAGGGTGAAGCTAGACTTCTGAAACTACATCTTTGCCTACCCTCTTCTTCTTCATTCCGCTTTCCTCCTTCCTTCAGCAATCTCTCCTGAGCACTCACCCTCAATAAATCACCTGGACAAGGGTCCCTGTCTTAGGCTCTGCTTCTGAGACACTCTGAAACAAAATAGATTAAAAAGACCTTTACAAGAGCTTCCAGATCTTTCATAACATATGTGTTACCACTGTATATAACATATACCCAGTGTATATGGTATATTTCATAACATACTTCTTACTATGGTGTATTGTGTATTGTTTGGATATAGAAGAGAATCATGAAGCATTGATAAAGCCACTTGCAACCTATGTCAGAAATATTTACCTTGACATGGAGAAAAGTGCAAGATATTGTAGAGGAGGAAAAATAATTTTCCCTCTCCCCTTCTATGTTCTTGGCTGAAACTATCCTGTAATCAGAAATTCACAGAAGAAAAACAAACAAGTTTAATAACACATATACCTCCTGCTTATATGGGAGACCCAGGAAAACTGAGTAACTTCCCCAAATGGTCCAAGCCACCACCTTTAATACTTCTCTCTGCTAAAGGCAAAAAAAAAAAGATGCTGTGGAGGGGGAGGGGGTGTCAGTGAGGGGAGGTTATCAGGCAGAGCACAGTAAACAAGGGTTTGAGACCAGAGTTGCTGCCTTCTCCATTGATAAGAGTTCTTAGAGATTTAGACTCATCTTCCTCTTTCTGGTACAGTGAGGAAGACACCACTATGAATGAAGACTTCCCTGAGAGATGCAAATGTCTCTTAGAAAAGGATAACTTCCACTTGGTTTTCATGGCTTCTCCTATGTCTGCTGTTCCTTAAAAATAATCAACTCAAAATACTCCTTACACCAGAGAAGCATATTGAGCGGTGGCATTTTCTTCTCTCTTCCAATACCTAACATCATATCATTAACCAATGATTTCTCAACTCCAGAATGCTGTGATTTGCCATATGTCAAAACAGCTTAAGCAAAACACACTTAACTTGATGTGAGTCTTAGAAGGTGAATCTCTGATGATTTGAGAATGCTTGCCAAATTTGCTACCATAGGACTTGTAAGAAAAGACTCAAAGAGTAAAGATCCAAAGTGACCACCCTAAAGGACACCTAGATACACACAGAAGCACAGCCTATATTATCTGCATGGAGAGTTCAAATGCTCAGAGTTGTATTGAAGTCAAGGATTTAAAAACATTAAGATATAGTATCATAATAATTACTTTTTAAAAAAAGTTTTAATGGAGGATAGTTGATTTAAATGTTGTGTGAGTTTCAGGTATACAGCAGAGTGAATTAGTTATAGGTATACATATATCCACTCTTTTTTTGAGATTCTTTTCCCATATAGGTCATTACAGCACAGAGGTTCATGTGCTGTACAGCAAAGTTCCTATTATCTATTTTATTTATAGTAGTGTGTAAATTGTCAATCCCAGTCTCCCAATTATCCCCTGGTAACTTTAAACTTGTTTTCTACAGCTGTGAATCTACTTCTATTTTGTAAATAAGTACATTTGTGCCTGTTTTTGTTTTTAGACTCCATAAATAAGCAATGTCACATGACATTTGTCTTTCTGTGGCTGATTTACTTCACTCAGTATCACAATCTCTAGGTCCATCCATGTTGCTGCAAATGGCATTATTTTGTTCTTTTTTACGACCGAGTAATATTCCAGTATATATATGTCCCACATCTTTTTTATCCATTCCAATGTTGATGGATAGTTAGGTTGCTTCATGTCCTAGCTATTGTAAATAGTGCTGCAATGAACACTGGGCACCACTATGAATGAAGACTTCCTGAGAGATGCAAATGTCTCTAAAAAGCTTCCACTTGGTTTTCATGGCTTCTCCTATGTCTGCTGTTCCTTAAAAATAATCAACTCAAAATACTCCTTACACCAGAGAAGCATATTGAGCGGTGGCATTTTCTTCTCTCTTCCAATACCTAACATCATATCATTAACCAATGATTTCTCAACTCCAGAATGCTGTGATTTGCCATATGTCAAAACAGCTTAAGCAAAACACACTTAACTTGATGTGAGTCTTAGAAGGTGAATCTCTGATGATTTGAGAATGCTTGCCAAATTTGCTACCATAGGACTTGTAAGAAAAGACTCAAAGAGTAAAGATCCAAAGTGACCACCCTAAAGGACACCTAGATACACACAGAAGCACAGCCTATATTATCTGCATGGAGAGTTCAAATGCTCAGAGTTGTATTGAAGTCAAGGATTTAAAAACATTAAGATATAGTATCATAATAATTACTTTTTAAAAAAAGTTTTAATGGAGGATAGTTGATTTAAATGTTGTGTGAGTTTCAGGTATACAGCAGAGTGAATTAGTTATAGGTATACATATATCCACTCTTTTTTTGAGATTCTTTTCCCATATAGGTCATTACAGCACAGAGGTTCATGTGCTGTACAGCAAAGTTCCTATTATCTATTTTATTTATAGTAGTGTGTAAATTGTCAATCCCAGTCTCCCAATTATCCCCTGGTAACTTTAAACTTGTTTTCTACAGCTGTGAATCTACTTCTATTTTGTAAATAAGTACATTTGTGCCTGTTTTTGTTTTTAGACTCCATAAATAAGCAATGTCACATGACATTTGTCTTTCTGTGGCTGATTTACTTCACTCAGTATCACAATCTCTAGGTCCATCCATGTTGCTGCAAATGGCATTATTTTGTTCTTTTTTACGACCGAGTAATATTCCAGTATATATATGTCCCACATCTTTTTTATCCATTCCAATGTTGATGGATAGTTAGGTTGCTTCATGTCCTAGCTATTGTAAATAGTGCTGCAATGAACACTGGGATGCATATAGCTTTTAGAGCTATGGTTCTCTCTGGATATATGCCCAGGAGTAGGATTGCTGGATGATATGGTAGTTCTATTTTTAGTTTTTTAAGAAACCTGTTCTCCATTGTGGCTGCACCAATTTACATTACCACCAACAGTGTAGGAGGGTTCCCTCTTCTCCATACTCTCTCTAACATTTATTGTTTGTAGTTTTTTTTTTTTTTTTTTTTTGATGATGGCCATTGTGAGCAGTGTGAAGTGATGCCTCATTGTAGTTTTGATTGACATTTCTCTAATAACTAGTGATGTTGAGTATCTTTTCATGTGCTTTTTGGTCATTGTATCATTTCATTACTCTTTCAGACAATTGAAATGCCCCAAAACATACTGTTAGTAACAACAGAGCTGGGGTTATAACACAGATGTTTGTTTTCTGGTCTGGGATGTTTTCCACTCTAGCAAACTACTTTCAGTTACCCTCTTCAAACTAGTTTAAAGGATTGTATTTGATTTTTTTTTTAAAATGTACTCCATTGCTCCAGAATTACTTAGAGAAGAAAATCAGAGTTGACAATCAAGGGCACTAACCCCATTCCCCTGTTTCTCTATTACCTAGGTCATGTATTCTAAACTTCCAGGTTGGGCTACTCTCCATGGGAAGTCCTAAGAGGGGCTAGATCAGACTGCTGGATCTATTACCCACCTCCACTTTCACCAGAATATAAGGTCAGAAGACACACAAAACAAGCTAAGGTAGCAAGTAAGCTAACTCAGGGGAGAAAGACACTCTCATCAGGCAGAAAACATAACACCTTTTACCTCTTCCTCCATCCTGCTCTACTATCAGAGGAGCTAAGGTCCAAAAGAGCCAACAAGAGAAGAGGAAGAGGAGAAAGCATGTCAGGGCTGTACCCCATCCACAAGAGCATTGGTTCCCAGTGGGAGCAATAGTGCCCCCTAAGAGGCACTTTTGAGATTGCCAGATTGTTCATAGCTTTTCACTGGTTTGGTAGGTATAGGTGAAGGCTGTTGAGGATAGAAGTGTGTAGATAGTAGTTTGGTGTTGTTTTAGTCACTAAGTCATGCCTGGCTGTTTCGGAACCGTAGGCTATAGCCCACCAGGATCCTCTATCCAAGGGATTCTTCAGGCAAGAATACTGGAGTGGGTTGTCATGCCCTCCTCCACGAGATCCTCCCAACCCAGGGATCAAACTGGCATCTCCTGCATTGGTGGGTGAATTCTTTAATACTTTGTTTTATACAGAGTATCAATTCCATTGGGCTCCCCAATAGAATAGAGTAGCCTAGGGTCTCATTAATGTCTTTCAGAGTTTCCAGAAACAATTTCTTTATTTAGAATTAATTATTAATTCATTTATCAATTTATTTATTTATTTAGAATTTATTTAGAATTAAAAGAAGATTCCCTGGAGAAGGAAATGGCAACCCACTCCAATATTCTTGCCTGAAGAATCTCACGGACAGAGGAACATGGTGGTCTGGAGTCCACAGGGTAGCAAAGAAGTTGGACACAACCGAGTGACCAAAGAATGACAAGGACAATGTAAAGCTAAAAGGCTACTTGTTTTCAGTTTACTTCTACACATTATAGATTAGCGTACTTTGAAGAAAACTTGACTAGTAAAATGTTTAACTTATAAGGACTGTATTAGAGGAAGTTATTAAAATTAATTTTTTAAAACCCTTTGTTTTATACAGAGAATCAATCACAGATTCTTTGAAATAGAAATGTTGTTAGCACACTTTAAATATGTTGATTCAAAAACATTCAGTTTGACACACTTTTTTCAGACACATATCCACTCTATTATATACAATAAGCTTGTAATCATGGATATAAACTTTCTTATCTTGTACTTTTATTTTTCATCCTGACATTATATTTGGAAATATGAAAGAATAAAGTTTGCATCTGTGTTTATTTCTTCAAGACGTATGTACTGAGTGCTATTATGTGCCAGATGCTATTCTGGATGCTTGAAGATGGAGCAGAGAAAAAAATTAGAAAACTCTGCCCACAGGAAACTTACATTATAATGAGGGAGACAGACAATAAACATGATTTTAACAATTAAATGTAGCAATACATTGTGATAAGTGCTAAGGAGAAAAACAAAACATGGAAGGAATAGGAAGTGTCAAGAGAAGTTATTTCAATAATTGAGAGAGTGGCCGGGGCAGGCTTCTCTGGCTCGGTGCTATTTGAATGAAGATGTAAAGGACTGATGGAGTGTTTAAGAGAAGACTGCATGTATCTAAGAGAAGGTGGTTCCAGGGAACAGTGAGTGGAAGGGAGCAGTGAGCCAGTAGGAAAGTGAGGAGTCGAGAATGTGGGAGAAGCACATGTGGTATCGGGGATCATGTGGATGTTTCAGGCTATTGTAAAGTCTCCAGCTTCATTCTGAGTAACTTAGGGAACAATGGAAGGTTCTAAGTAACAGAGTGATATTATCTGTCATAAATTTCAGCAACGTGACTCTGGCAGCTATTTGGAGGTTAGATCATAGAGGGCAAGTGGAGAAGTAAAGAGGAGGCAATTTCGATAATTAAGGTGAGATATTATGGTGAGGAAAGCCAGAGAAATAGGAGTGGAGGTGGGGGCACATGATGAGATTCTAAACATATTTTGAAAGTAGAAATAATAGGATATGCTGAGATATCAGATATAGGAATAAAAAAAAGAAAAAGTCAAGAGAACTCCAATGATTTGAGGGCTCCCCCGGTGGCTCACTTGGTAAAGATAAATCCAATGATCTGGACATCTGAAGAAGGAATCTTCTCTTAGGCTGGTGCAAAAGTAATAGCAGTTTCAGACCCTGAATTTTTAAATCATTATAACTAGGCTCAAACACATCAACCATTGAGACAATGTATTTTTTTCCAACAAGAAATAAGTTTGTTTATTCCTATAGCAAAATAAGCCATGCTTCAGGATTCGACAAAATCTTGGAAAGCATTTTCTGCCTCCTGCTGGTTTTGTGGAAGCATTTTCCCTGCAAAAGGTTGTTGAGCTATTTGAAGAAGTGGTAGTTGGTTGGCGAGAAGTGACATGAATTTGGAGGATAAAGCAAAACCTCGTAGCCCAATGTGTTCAACTTTTGCAGCTCTGGTTGTGCATTGTATGGTCGACATTGTCATGAAGAAGAATTGAGCCCATTCTTTTGACCAATGGTAGCTGCAGTTTTTGGTGCATCTCATTGATTTGCTAAGCATTCTTCTCAGTTGTAATGGTTTGGCAGGGATTCAGAAAGCTAAAGTGAATCAGACAGGCAGCAGACCACCAGTGACCATGACCCTTTTCTGGGTGCAAGTGTGGCTTTGGGGAATGCTGTGGAACTTCTTCTCAGTCCAAACACTGAGCTGGTCCTTGCTGGTTGTTGTATACAAACCACTTTTCACTGCACATCACTATCCTATTGAGAAATGGTTCATGGTTGTTGTGTAAAACAAGAGAAGATAAGACTTCAAAATGACAATTTTTTTGCTTTGCAGTCAGCTCATGATGTACCCACTTATCGAGCATTTTCACCTTTGCAATTTGCTTCAAATGTCAAATGACCAAAGAATGGCTGATGCTGAGTTCTTGGGCAACTTCATGTGTAGTTATAAGATGATCAGCTTCCATAATTGTTCTCAGTTGGTCATTGTCAACTTTCAATGGCCAGCCACTATGCTCCTCATCTTCAAGGCTCTCATCTCCTTTGTAAAAATTCTTGAACCACCATTGCACTGTACATTCATTAGCAGTTCCTAGGTCAAATGTGCTGTTGATGTTGCGAGTTGTCTCTGGTGCTTCATGACAGTCTGAACTTGAGTAAAAAAATCACTTGAATTTGCTTTTTGTCTAACATCACTTCCATAGTCTAAAATATATATAAACAGCAAGTAATAATTCATAGGCAAAAAAATAAATGTGCATTGAAATGATGTGTAACATAACCACATTTATTTAAGAATGTATTCCAATGGCAAATGGCAAAATTCAACAATGCAAAAACCACAACTGTCGTTGCATCAACCTAATATTTCTTCAGATGGGGAAGACTTGAGAAGGGGAATCCCATCTTTAAAATGCTTGTTACAGATTCATTTGAATAGGCAGTCTGGAATTTAGGGGAAAAGCCAGGTCTTAGGAGAGAGCCAGGAGAAAACAGGAATGAGAAGAGAACAAAGGGTTAACACTGAACCCTCTAAAGTGAGAGAAATGAGATGAAATCAATAAAGGGAAATGGGCTTGTTGTGATAAGGATTAGTCAGTAACTTCTGAGCATTTACCATGTGGCAGACACTGTGTTGAACATTCAGAGGCAATACCTCTGTCCTTTTATAACTCTGTACCTACTCTTCTTCCTTCTGTCTTAGTACGTGGGCCAGTAAAACAATGGCTACTAACAAGCATTCATTTATTCAGCAAATATTTATTAACTACCAGGGACCAAGCACTCTTGATTGCTAGGGTTGGAAGCAGCAAACAAAATCAACTTTCTTATCTCTTACTGTGTTTATTTTACATTCCTCTATAAATCATTCTTTTCTGTTGAGAGTTTCTTCTTTCTATCACATACAAGGGAGTTTGTGTTTGGGATTTTTTCTTCTATCTGATCAAGTTGATCACACATTTTATCATATTTGGTTTTTCAAAGTCAGTTGCTTTTGTATTTTCTGCTATTTTTAGTACACCAATAGAATATCAATCTCTCTCAACCCGTAGCTTCTACTTAAGAAACAAGTGACTGACTGTAAACAACAAAACTGGAAAATCTAAAAAGCAAAAGAGAAAAAAAAAAAAAGAAGTGACTTCAAGACATTCCAATATATTTTACTACAACTCACTCTCTTCCCCAGGGGAACTCTGTTTCTCTGTTTCGTCGGAGCCAGTTGCATTTTCAAGAACTTATAGAAGAGTGGTAATAATAAAAAATTTATTTATTCCCCATATATTTATGAGATTCTACTTTCTAGGTCTTACTAAGTCAACTAAAAATAACCACATTTATTTAAGAATGTATTCCAATGGCAAATGGCAAAATTCAACAATGCAAAAACCACAACTGTCGTTGCATCAACCTAATATTTCTTCAGATGGGGAAGACTTGAGAAGGGGAATCCCATCTTTAAAATGCTTGTTACAGATTCATTTGAATAGGCAGTCTGGAATTTAGGGGAAAAGCCAGGTCTTAGGAGAGAGCCAGGAGAAAACAGGAATGAGAAGAGAACAAAGGGTTAACACTGAACCCTCTAAAGTGAGAGAAATGAGATGAAATCAATAAAGGGAAATGGGCTTGTTGTGATAAGGATTAGTCAGTAACTTCTGAGCATTTACCATGTGGCAGACACTGTGTTGAACATTCAGAGGCAATACCTCTGTCCTTTTATAACTCTGTACCTACTCTTCTTCCTTCTGTCTTAGTACGTGGGCCAGTAAAACAATGGCTACTAACAAGCATTCATTTATTCAGCAAATATTTATTAACTACCAGGGACCAAGCACTCTTGATTGCTAGGGTTGGAAGCAGCAAACAAAATCAACTTTCTTATCTCTTACTGTGTTTATTTTACATTCCTCTATAAATCATTCTTTTCTGTTGAGAGTTTCTTCTTTCTATCACATACAAGGGAGTTTGTGTTTGGGATTTTTTCTTCTATCTGATCAAGTTGATCACACATTTTATCATATTTGGTTTTTCAAAGTCAGTTGCTTTTGTATTTTCTGCTATTTTTAGTACACCAATAGAATATCAATCTCTCTCAACCCGTAGCTTCTACTTAAGAAACAAGTGACTGACTGTAAACAACAAAACTGGAAAATCTAAAAAGCAAAAGAGAAAAAAAAAAAAAGAAAGAAGTGACTTCAAGACATTCCAATATATTTTACTACAACTCACTCTCTTCCCCAGGGGAACTCTGTTTCTCTGTTTCGTCGGAGCCAGTTGCATTTTCAAGAACTTATAGAAGAGTGGTAATAATAAAAAATTTATTTATTCCCCATATATTTATGAGATTCTACTTTCTAGGTCTTACTAAGTCAACTAAGTAGGGGAGAAACCAAAAGAATATGGTATGGTGAAGACAAAAAAAAGGCATTTCAAGAATGATGAAGAATTTGAAATTGTGAAATACTGCTGAGAGATTAGACAAAATGTAGTTGGGAAAAGGTGGTCTCGGGTGACTCCTGGTAAAGAGCCAGCTGCTTTATCATTTGTATTAAGAGGTCCAGTAAGATGTGGCAACATGATGGGATGTCCTTGAAAAGAGCACTTTGTGTTCTTCCTCTTCTCAGTGTGAAAGCTTACTGAGTGGAATGTGGGGGAAAGTGGAGAGGAGGAAGTAGGAACAGAGGTGAAGATAACATTTAGGAGAAATTTTGCTGGGAAACAGAGTGGTGAAGTGTGGTCCTAACAGGAAAGGGACATAGAGTCAAATGTGAACTTTTACGCTTAGGATGAAAAAAATCAGAGATAGGGAACAAATGGAAACTTACAACCTGAGTGTATGTGCTGATGGATGAGAAAGCAGGCAGACCTATCGTCACAGAGGAATGAGTGAAGTCCTGGAGAATGCAAGAGAAGAAAGGACCCAGAAAAGCGGCCGAGGGGTTGGTCTCTGATAGGAACAGGGCATGTCCTCTGTTCTAAGAGAAAGGACAAGAGAGAATACTGGACAGTCCATTGATTGGTAGGAACGACTCACCCTTCTCTGACTGGTTAAGGATATTTACTCCAGACTAGGACTCAACTCTCTTCAATACAAACATTTCAGTTCAACTCAGGTTTCCCCTCCCTAATAGCCAACATAGAGAAAAAACAGGAGTAGTGCTAGGAGCTGCCTTCAATACCCCCCAACCCATTTCAAGTTCAAACTCAGGTGACTGACTGTAAACAACAAAACTGGAAAATCTAAAAAGCAAAGAAGAAATAAAGAAAGAAGTGACTTCAAGACATTCCAATATATTTTACTACAACTCACTCTCTTCCCCAGGGGAACTCTGTTTCTCTGTTTCGTCGGAGCCAGTTGCATTTTCAAGAACTTATAGAAGAGTGGTAATAATAAAAAATTTATTTATTCCCCATATATTTATGAGATTCTACTTTCTAGGTCTTACTAAGTCAACTAAGTAGGGGAGAAACCAAAAGAATATGGTATGGTGAAGACAAAAAAAAGGCATTTCAAGAATGATGAAGAATTTGAAATTGTGAAATACTGCTGAGAGATTAGACAAAATGTAGTTGGGAAAAGGTGGTCTCGGGTGACTCCTGGTAAAGAGCCAGCTGCTTTATCATTTGTATTAAGAGGTCCAGTAAGATGTGGCAACATGATGGGATGTCCTTGAAAAGAGCACTTTGTGTTCTTCCTCTTCTCAGTGTGAAAGCTTACTGAGTGGAATGTGGGGGAAAGTGGAGAGGAGGAAGTAGGAACAGAGGTGAAGATAACATTTAGGAGAAATTTTGCTGGGAAACAGAGTGGTGAAGTGTGGTCCTAACAGGAAAGGGACATAGAGTCAAATGTGAACTTTTACGCTTAGGATGAAAAAAATCAGAGATAGGGAACAAATGGAAACTTACAACCTGAGTGTATGTGCTGATGGATGAGAAAGCAGGCAGACCTATCGTCACAGAGGAATGAGTGAAGTCCTGGAGAATGCAAGAGAAGAAAGGACCCAGAAAAGCGGCCGAGGGGTTGGTCTCTGATAGGAACAGGGCATGTCCTCTGTTCTAAGAGAAAGGACAAGAGAGAATACTGGACAGTCCATTGATTGGTAGGAACGACTCACCCTTCTCTGACTGGTTAAGGATATTTACTCCAGACTAGGACTCAACTCTCTTCAATACAAACATTTCAGTTCAACTCAGGTTTCCCCTCCCTAATAGCCAACATAGAGAAAAAACAGGAGTAGTGCTAGGAGCTGTACGCACCTTTCAAACTGCAGTTCATGTCTCCTCCTGCCCCCAAAGGCAGGTGGCCCCTCCTGTGTGATTTAAAATACAAAGCTTTTCTCCATAAAGCTAGAGCAAATGAGCATTTGGAGGTCTTAAGACATATTAATAAGTAATGAATAACCAACATGAGGTTTGGGCTAGCGTATAAAAGTAACAGGACTTTTTCATGAAAGGGTATCTTTACACTTGAAAGGTCAAGATCCATTACTTTCTGCTAAATATAACCCTGAAAATAAGGTCTTTAGTGATTATCTCTCTCAATCCTCTAATCTGATTCCAGCTACAGCAGATGTTTCTCTTTGAGCATTACAGCAATGTATTTAAATTGTACCTATTTGCTAGGTCTCATTTATAAATTTCATGTTTGAAGAGAAAGGAAAGCTGGGATAGAGTTGTCTAGGTACTGAATTAGGGTCATAAGCACATGTTCTATAGAATAAGGCTGACTCTAATCCCCACTAACACGGAAGAAAAGAGCGTGTCACAGTAAGACCAGGTGACCAGAATCCAGACTGCCTGTGTTAGTTGTATAGTTTGGGGCCAAAACTATCACGGATCTATCGAAAGCTTCAGTTCCCTCATTTGCAGAGTGGGGAGAATAAAGTATCTCCCTCAAGGGGTTATTGTGGGGGGATTTGACATGCTATGGAGTGCAAAGTACAATGCAAACTCTGAACAAACATTTTATCCAGTATTGTAGTTACTGTTATTGAGGTCCCCACATGGTATATATGAATTGGGGGAAATTTTCCCTTTCTTTCCTCATTTTTTCTTTTTTTTTTTTCCATCCATCTTTATTCTTTGGCCTGTGTGGGCCTCCCATGGCAGTGGACTCTCTCCTTGCAGAGCACTGGTTCTGGGTGCATGTGCTCCAGAGCGCTGGCTCGTAATTGGACACACTGGTCCAGCTGTTCCATGATACATGGGATCTTCCCATGCCAGAGATCAAACCAGTGCCCCTTGCACTGCAAGGCAGCCTCCTTGCTCAATGAACCACCAGGGAAGCCCTCTTCTCTCATTCTTAAGCTGCTGTTCTCTCTACTGGATTGGTAACCTCAGCTAGAACTCTGGGTAGGTGGGGAAGCTGCACTGTGCTAGAAAGGTCTTGGAAAAGATAATTCAAAACTTGTTTCAACCTTCTTCTGGGTGCCCACATAGTTAAATGTCCAGCAACCTGAATGAGATGAAAAGATGTCTGCATCCTAACTGTGTGCATGCTTTCATGTCACTTCAGTTGTGCCTGATTCTTTGTGATTCCATGGATGACAGCCCGCCAGGCTACCCTGTCTGTGGGATTCTCCAGGCAAGAATACTGGAGTGGGTGGCCATCCCCATGACATGTGATGGAAGAAGAGAAGGGGGTCTGAGATTGCTCTCCTGAGAAATGCAATGCTTTGCCATAACCACAGCTCCTAAAAGGACCAACTAAAGCAACTAGCTGATGAAGAAAATGTTTGTGTCCCATAGACACAGAAGATGTAATGTGAGATATGTTGGCGTGGATTGGTTTTTATTTTGAATCAAGCTCTTGCTTAAATTTTATCAATTTCCTCCTCCATGGTCCCATAGAACCTCACACATATTTTTAATATTGTACTAAGAACACTTAATTGCAACTAGGTCACATAGTGTTTATCTGTTTACCCCTATTTTGTTGTGAGATTCCTTGTGTGTTTATCATCTTTGTATCCCAAAGGCACAAAGTTGGACACACTTTAAATGTTTAATATGCTTATTTTTAAAAGCAGGTGAATGAAAGAATGACCACAGTAAGAGACACATAATATACTCCACTATCTTGTTTTGCTTAGGGAGAAGGAGAATAATAAAATTAGGTATAGGGGCTGTCTCATCCTTTTAAGCGACCCCACCTTACTATATAACACTGACAAGTGCATTCTGTGTTCAACAGAGGGTGCAACAGAGCAAACAGTGCCTCCGTGGCCCAACCCACCAGAAACATGTCTGCTTGGTGAAGGAAAAGTCTAAACTTTAACAGAACTCTTGTGACCCCCTAATCCCTCAGAAGAGATTAACTGTCTTTCTTAGCAGATGTGCGAAAACTCCTTGTTGGTGCCAGCTGGACTCATTTCAGGTTTTATTTTGACAGGGCCAAACTAATGGGCAGCAAGAACTTTCTTTATTGAGGAGTTGTCAGTGCAACTCCTTGAGTGGCAATGTCATGTTATATGCATCCCCAAATCCCTGGGCTAAATTAATTCTCCTCATTCACTCAAAAGTTGGACAGGCCACTGTTCCCTTAGGAATCTTAACAGAGAGGAAGACCATCTGCCTCAATCCTTCCCTTAAATTCATGGTCACCTTTCAGGCCTGTGGGGCTCAAAGAGGATAGAACAGAATGCTCAAGCCTTGGGAATTCTAGGAGCTCCTGTGTTCCAAATCAGCTTTACATCCATTTGTTAACGGGGCCAAGGAGAGGGAGGGTGTGGAAAAGAAAAGAGGCAGGGAAAGCTTTCTGGCACATAGAAAGCTGCTCCTGAACTCAGGGGAGTGTCTGTGTATTCTAATTCTGGCATTTAGGGAACACTAAATGGTCTAAGGTCTTGACACAGTGGAAAGAGCCTAGGTCTGGGCGTGTCAGGAAAAATCCATGGCTGAGTGAGTATCAGGAATGTGGAGTCTCAGCTTTACCAACAACTAAGGCAAGTAAATGTGACCAGCCATTTTATCTTTCTAGGCCTCAACTCATAAATGTAAAATAAAAATACTGGAACAGATGGTACTGATGGTTGTTTTCAGCATTCACATTATAAGAATGGGGGCTTCTTGGGTGGTTCAGTGGTAAAGACTCCACCTGCAATGCAGGAGCTAGATTACTGGGTGGGGAAGATCCTCTGCAGGAGGAAATAAATGGCAACCCACTCCCATATTCTTGCCTGAAGAATCCCATGGACAGAGAAGCCTGGTCCATGGAGGTCACAAAGAACTGGACATGACTGAGCATGCATGTACACACTGTAAGCATAGAAGAACTCCATGCCTTATTTTACAGATCTCTGAACTTGTCTGGACCTCTGTCTTTAGCTGCAGCCACTCGAGCTGTCACTTGGTCTAGCAATGACAAAACAATCTGGGTAACTGTTTTCCAGTTCCCTCCAGCTTTGCCCTGCCTGTTGACTCTGGATAAAAGAATTCTTTGCTTCGGCTGTCATAGCCTTTTGGTCGAGCCATTGGTATAAGAAGACAGAAGTACTATGTTCTTGCCTGGAAAAGTCCAGGGACAGAGGAGTCTGGTGGGCTATGGTCCATAGGGTCTCAAAGAGTCACACATGACTTATGCTCAGAGGGAAAAAAAAAAAGATTGAAGTACTTAGACATCCATATGGAGGCTGATGGTGGTGGTCACATAGCTTTCTTCCACAGGGTCCTAAAAATAAATTCAGTAACTTAAAAGTGGTCCCAGGAATTTTAGAGTACTCTTATATTGGAAAAGGTCTTTTTCACAGGTATAAAAATACTCAAAGGTTTTGCAACTGAGGAGTAATTTTCTTCCTGATCACCTGGCTTGAAAGTCTCAAACTTCTAACTCCCCTACATATTCAGTCCTCCTGCCCTGTCCCTGCTGCTAGAGATACACCCTATTTGGCAAAGAGCAAGGGAGGAAACTGTGCTTCCCAGGTGGCTCGGAGGTAAAGAATCCACCTGCAATGCAGGAAACGTGGAGATGTGGGTTCCATCCCTTGGTCAGGAAGACCACCTGGAGAAGGAAATGGCAACTCTCTCCAGTATTCTTGGCTAGGAAATTCCATGGACAGAGGAGCCTGGAGGGCTAAAGTCCACGGGGTTGCAAAAGGGTATGACAGAACTGAGAGAGTAAACAACAAGGGAGGAAACTGACATGTCTAGAGCATCTCTGAGCACAGACTTTCACCTGGGTCCATAGCTTTTGCACCATCAAGGGGTAAAAAGCCTGGCTTGGACCTCCTCCTCCTGTGTCTGTTACACGGCAGGCCTGAGGGGTCTGAGTACTCAGCTGGGGCTGAGAGCACCCTGAAGGTCATTTCCCCAGGAGAGATCATCACAAAGCAGTATCTGATTGTGTGACACCTTCCTATGCAGAGAAGTGAGCTCTGAGCTGAGCCAAACAGAAGATCTGATGCGAGCAGAGTCATGGGTTACAGTCCTGTGAGGTCCATTTATGGTGCTCTGTTTCTCAACTGTGGTTGATACTCCATCTTAACATGCTGTGCCAAGGCTTTCAGTAGGAATACCGGGACGTGGGAGGATTCTAGTGGATCCAATGCCTGTGTGTGAGGAGCTGAAGCACATCTCTTTGAGTGCTGTGATGCTTTCCTTTTAATCCTTACAAGTGTGTGGGTGTCTGTGTTAGTCACTCATTCATGTCCAACTCTTTGTAACTCCATGAACTGTAGCCTGCCAGACTACTCTGTCCATGGGATTCTCCAGGGAAGAATACTGGAGTGGGTCACCATTTCCTTCTCTGGCAGATCTTCCCCACCCAGGGATTGCACCCATGTCTCCTGAATTGCAGGTGGATTCTTCACTGTCTGAGCAAAGTCCTCACAGTACACTTATACAAGACAGTTAGTATGTCCACTTTACAGATAAGAAAGCTGATGCTCTGAGAGCTTATGTAACATGTCCCAAGGAGCAAGGAAGAAAATCCAGGACTCCCAGGTCTGCTTTCCCATTGCACCATGCACCACATTGGCAAAGAGCAAGGGAGGAAACTGTGCTTCCCAGGTGGCTCGGAGGAAAAGAATCCACCTGCAATGCAGGAAACGTGGAGATGTGGGTTCCATCCCTTGGTCAGGAAGACCACCTGGAGAAGGAAATGGCAACTCTCTCCAGTATTCTTGGCTAGGAAATTCCATGGACAGAGGAGCCTGGAGGGCTAAAGTCCACGGGGTTGCAAAAGGGTATGACAGAACTGAGAGAGTAAACAACAAGGGAGGAAACTGACATGTCTAGAGCATCTCTGAGCACAGACTTTCACCTGGGTCCATAGCTTTTGCACCATCAAGGGGTAAAAAGCCTGGCTTGGACCTCCTCCTCCTGTGTCTGTTACACGGCAGGCCTGAGGGGTCTGAGTACTCAGCTGGGGCTGAGAGCACCCTGAAGGTCATTTCCCCAGGAGAGATCATCACAAAGCAGTATCTGATTGTGTGACACCTTCCTATGCAGAGAAGTGAGCTCTGAGCTGAGCCAAACAGAAGATCTGATGCGAGCAGAGTCATGGGTTACAGTCCTGTGAGGTCCATTTATGGTGCTCTGTTTCTCAACTGTGGTTGATACTCCATCTTAACATGCTGTGCCAAGGCTTTCAGTAGGAATACCGGGACGTGGGAGGATTCTAGTGGATCCAATGCCTGTGTGTGAGGAGCTGAAGCACATCTCTTTGAGTGCTGTGATGCTTTCCTTTTAATCCTTACAAGTGTGTGGGTGTCTGTGTTAGTCACTCATTCATGTCCAACTCTTTGTAACTCCATGAACTGTAGCCTGCCAGACTACTCTGTCCATGGGATTCTCCAGGGAAGAATACTGGAGTGGGTCACCATTTCCTTCTCTGGCAGATCTTCCCCACCCAGGGATTGCACCCATGTCTCCTGAATTGCAGGTGGATTCTTCACTGTCTGAGCAAAGTCCTCACAGTACACTTATACAAGACAGTTAGTATGTCCACTTTACAGATAAGAAAGCTGATGCTCTGAGAGCTTATGTAACATGTCCCAAGGAGCAAGGAAGAAAATCCAGGACTCCCAGGTCTGCTTTCCCATTGCACCATGCACCACAAAACAATCTGCCCTAATTCAAAATATTCTTCTACTAATACATGAAGCAAAAATGATCAAAAATTACCAGTCGCTGGGAAGAAAGAAGTGACAGTAGTCAATGCTGACTGGTGTGACTCAGTCTCAGTCCTTAAGCCCATTTTAGTCTATTTGGGAGACATATTTAAACATATTCAGGGGAATGGAAGTAGGTGATGTGTGAAGTAGAATGAGCTTTTCTTCTTAACATGATTCTGGCTAAATGTCAGATAAAATTTCTCTACCCTATTAATATTCAGGAGGTATTGGAAAGATCTAATCTGATTCTCACAGGAGTAAGTCTTTCCCAAACCAAATGTTTGCCTCAGTGTTTGGCTTTCTGGAGCCAGCTCACACTGGATGTGGTAAACTTGACAGTATCCATCCATTTCCAACTCTGCTAGTTTGGAATCAGTTACAGCGGGAGCATTTACTCCATGGAAATTGGTAAAATATTCACACCAGCACTCCTCTTCCCCATTGTTTTTTTCCTTCCTGGCAAGCTGGTTGTTCAACATTTACCTTTATAACCCTGTCATTCTTAGTCATAGACATCTAGAAGTCTGACAGCAGGAATGACACAGTGTTTCCATACCAGGATAACAGAAAACTGCCCCAAGGCGTTGCATGTGAAAATATCCCAGGTTATTAACTCACTGTGAGCAGAGAGACTCATAAATTTGAAATAACTTTTGTGAACTTCCTTTGGTATCTTCAGAAGAAGTCAAGAACAGTTATTCTCTTAATAATATTAAATGGAGCAAGAGGAAAAAGTGCAGGAAGGAAAGACACAGTCATCAAAAGAACCCAGTAAAATTTTCTTCCAAAATATCTTTAACATTTCATGTAAAATCCCAGTGCAGATAACTTATTTTATACAAATAAAAGGTTAGGCTCAGGCAATTATGTCTATGAAGCAATGAATGGTAACAGATGAACTGACACTAAGGAATGTATGGGAAGAAGCTGATCTGGTCAAAGCTTTAGGACCCCACACTCCCCACAAGTCCACTTGTCTTTGGACCTTCATGTTCCAGCTCCAAAAGCAGAGTGACGACTCTAACGCATGGCTGATGGGGCTGGAAAATCATTTGGGAAAACTGTTTGGCAGTTTCTAATATTTTAACATATTTGATTTGAGAGTAATAAAAGTTGTTTACACACATAAAGCTGTACTCAGAGTACTAGCCTCAAACTGGAAATAACATGAATGTTCAGTAATGGGACATTGGTTGTATGCACAAATACTGTTCAGTAATGGGACATTGGTTGTATGCACAACATTTACAAGGAACAAACTCTACAATAGATGCTACTACCTCGTTACTTCAGTTGTGTTGGGCTCTGTGTGACCCCATAGACTGCAGCCCACCAGGCTCCTCTGTCCATGGAATTCTCCAGGCAAGAATACTGGAGTGAGCTGCCATTTGCTTCTCCATCTACAATAGCATACGTGTCTTAAAAACAGCACTGAAGGGGCTTCCCTAGTAGTCCAGTGGGTAAAGAGTCCGCCTTGCAGTGCAAGGGGTGCCGGTTCAATCCCTGGCCTAGGAAGATTCCATGCGCTGTGGAGTGGCTGAACCGGTGTGTCCAATGACAAGCCAGTTCTCTGGAGTGCATGCTCCCAGAGCTGGTGCTCTGTGACAAGAGAGGCCACTGAGATGGGAGGCCCACACAGGCCAGAGAATAGTGATGGACAAAAATAAATAGATAAAAAAATCAATCAAAAAAAAAAAACAAAAACCAGTAGTGAAGTGAAAGAAGTATAAAACTACATATTTTATGATTCTGTTTGCATGAGATTTAGAACAGGCAAAACCAACCTGTGCTAATCAGAAGAGTTACTGCCCCAGGCCTAGGGCTGGAAAGATGGAGTGAGAAAGGGGATGAGAGAATACACTGGGGTAATGGAGATGTTCTAATTCTGGAACTGGAGTGGTGATCACAAGGGTATGTAGAGTTGTCTAAATTGATCCAACTGTACACTTTGATATCTTATGAGCCTTTTATGAAATGTAAATTAGACCTCTACTGAAATAGGAATATGTGTGTATGCGTTAGTCACCCAGTGGTGTCCGACTCTTTGCGATGCCATGGACTGCAGCCCTCCAGGCTTCTCTATCCATGGAATTGTCTAGACAAGAATACTAGTGAGTAGCCATTCCCTTCTCCAGGGGATCTTCCCCACCCAGGAATCAGATCCAGGTCTCCTACATTTCAGGAAGATGCAGGCAGATTCTTTACCACCAAGGAAGCCACATATGTGTATCTGTGTACAAATGTAAATAGATATACATATACTTAACATTTCTAATCAAATTAAAAGGTGCAATGTAAGAAGCCCAGCCTCCCTGGGCCCTAGGAATTTCACACTTTCTGCCCACCAAAGACATGGGCTTTGTGCTTTCCAAGTCTGGATTCAGGCCTCAGTGTGATGCTGCAAGTTGGAACCTTGTGCAATCACACTCAGGTCATTTCCCTCAAGCCTGTCGACTTCCCATCTCTGACACAATGCTTCATCTGGGTCATCCCCGCCGAACCACTGGAGAAAGTTTAGGAGTCAGGTTCAGCTAGCCGGGGAATTCCTCTCCCCCGCACACGCTTTCCAGCTCAGGCAGGCAGCCGGTCAGAGCTCACGGGGCATGAATCAGCCTCCCCTTCAGGCTCAGAGAAGGCGTGCTCCGCCCCGTCCCGGCTCCGAGGGACGCTCACCCTACAAAAGCTGCGGCACCCACCGCACCGGGACCCAGACCGCCTCGAGGTGGGACGCTGTGCACCCTCGTCTCCTCCTCTCTGCCGGCCCATTCTGAATTCGGATACCATGGACTCAGTTCGCCCCTTCTGTCTGATGCTTCTGCCCCTGCTCCTGGGGGGAACTGCGCTGGGAGACTCCCCTCCAGCGACGCCAGGTAGGGACCCTCCTCCTCGTCCAGGGGACCGCCTTTTCCCCCCTCCGGCCAGGCGGCAGGGGTTCTGCAGAGCCCTGTACCCGCCCTCGGTGCCACGCTTTCCCCTGATTCCTGCCGGGCAAGGCACGTTTGCACTTTCATTCTACTGCTGGGCCGGGAATCTGCTGGGACAACCCTTCTCCGGCCCACCGCCACCCCCCAGGGAAAGCCTCTCCCTCCCACCGAGGTATAGCTGACCCCGTCCCTCACTGTCTGGCTCTCCTTCTGCCCCTCCGGTAGGAAATAACGCGGAGGTCTGCCTCCTGCCCCTGGACGAGGGGCCCTGCCGGGCGCTGATCCCCAGTTACTACTACGACAGGCACACGCAGAGGTGCCGCGAGTTCATGTATGGGGGCTGCGAGGGCAACGCCAACAACTTTGAAACTTTGGAGGCCTGCGACGAAGCGTGCTGGAGGATAGAGAGTAAGTGCTGGCTCAGAACTCTTGTCCTGCTGCGGGCCTCGGAGGGTTCGTGGGAACTGAGCTCATTTTTCCATATTCCATTTTTCCATTGGAAGTTCTCGCCCGGATTTTCTCCAGTATTAAGTAAGGCTTACTGTGTTTCAATTGACCGAAAGTGATCACGATGTTTCCAACACCTCTCCCCTTAAGTGATGTTTATGTTAATCCAGTGCCTGTGCAGACTTCAGGAAGGCTGAGCCCTAAGGCAGAACGATACAAGAAAGTCATGTATTAGGTGCATCATAGGCACACCTTAAGTGATTGTCTGTATTTATCATAAGTGCTTGTCTGTATATATCATTCGTTCTAAACCTATGGTTTTTATGTCTCCTTGACAGTAGCATTTTTCTCTTGTCCTCTATCAATCTGAAATACTTGGAGTGAATTTTGTTATTAAAGTGTGATTTAGCAAATTATAACCTTAATTTGTCACCTGATACCCAAATTGATCTTGAATTAGTATAGAGGTGGAGTGGAAATTCACACTGCTGTTTTGGATTGTATTTTCATTATGTTTATTATTTCTGTGAAGGCCTGTAACAGAATATGGGGCTCTGCCATTCAAGGAAGGGAGCCAGGTAAAAATGTGGATTCCTATGAATAAGTTTGATTAACTTCATATGTAGAAACAATCAAAACACTGTGAGAGAATAATCTTTCCAGTGAAGCTGAATGATTTATCACAGCTGAGTCAGGTCTAGAGACACTGTTTTAAAAAACAAAAGCTGAATAGAGTTGTCTCTTAGAATGTGTGGAGACTGGTTTCAAGACCCCAACCCCCAACATTCAAATCCACAGTATTTGCACATAGCCTCTGCACATCCTCTCTTATACTTTAAATCATCTCTAGATTGCTTATAGTGCCTAATACATTCATAAATGCTATGTATATAGCTGCCAGTATAGGACAAATTCAAGTTTTGCTTTTTTAAAAAAAATGAGCTTTCTGGAATTATTTTTTTCCTGAATATTTTCTCTCTGGATTGGTTGAATCTGTGAAATTTTGGACCCAAGGACACAAAATCGTGCTGTAGCTGGACTAATGGGCAGTCTTTCGGGGTTTACTGTGCGCATACTAAGTCGTTCTGTCAAGTCCGACCCTTTGGCGACTCCGTGGACTGTGGCCCGCCAGGCTCTTCTGTCCACAGGATTCTCCAGGCAAGGATACTGGAGTGGGCTGCCATTTCCTCCCCCAGGGGACCTTCCCAACCCAGGGACTGAACCTGGGTCTCCTGCATCACAGGCGATTCTTTACCATCTGAGCTGCCAGGGAAGACCCGTGGGGCTTACTAACCCAGCACTAAATATCATTCCTCCCCACACTTTACCCCTGACCACCATCCTTGTTTCTGAAAATACAGTAAAGTTTTAAAAGGAAGAGTAAGAAGGCTCATTTTTGACTAAGATTGTTTTATGCCCTCTTTTTCCTAGAAGTTCCCAAAATTTGCCGGTTAGAAGTCAACAAGAAGCAGTGTGGGGAGCTCAGAGTACAGTATTTCTTCAACTTAAGTTCCATGACATGTGAGAAATTCATATCTGGCAGCTGTCACAACAATGAGAACCGGTTCCCGGATGAAGCTACCTGTATGGGCTTCTGTGCACCCAAGAGAGGTAAACACAGTCTATGTGGTGTTTCTATTTCACTTCTTTATTAAGACTTTAGGTGAAAATGTCAACAATTTGATATGGAATTAACCTGACTTGCATTCTCGTGATTTTACATATACTATAATATCAATCTGCACACTATTCCCCTGTGAGGGGATATTTTGACATATGAGAGTTTTACATAGGAGACTGCAAGCTAGAAGCCAATAACTTGCCAAGTTCTCAGGGCTGGAAAGTAACAAAGCTATGATTCAAGTTTTTGCTTCCTCTTCTGCCTTGTTTCTGTAGAACTATTTCTCATCTACGTAACTTACAGGGAAAAAAATTAGCCTTCATTAATGAATGACATGGCCTCAGGTGTGTATAAGATCAAGTGCATATATGAGATAGTACAATAGAGAGAGGACTTACGATGGTGATACCTGAAAATTTCTAAACTTTTTGGGTATATTTGTGTGTTCTTTAGTAATTATAGGTTGTAGCACAAATGGATCTCTATCCCTCTTGTGTCTCCTCCCCATGTTTTACCTACATTAACCCCATGAAATCCCTCAAATAGTAGATTACTTGGGTGGTAAGTAATGTTTATAGAGACAGTCTGAGACTTTTCTGTAGGCATGGCAGAGACACAAACACAGAAACGAGTTCAACAAGCAAGGAAAATTTGCTTTGCCAGAGACTTTGATAAAGCTCTTTAGCTATATTGTGTTGAATATGCAAAATCCTGATTTAATGAGGAAATGCTTGTCACTGACCTTCTCTTAAACTGTTTATGTAAATGTAAGTGTTTCAGTGGCTATCTGGGAATTAGATACATGTATTCTTGATTAATAATGGAAAGAGGGCTGACAAAAACATTAAAAACAAAAACTACCAACCCAAGTGAGTGAGTGAGAGTTGCTTAGTCGTATCCCCAAAATTTGCCGGTTAGAAGTCAACAAGAAGCAGTGTGGGAGCTCAGAGTACAGTATTTCTTCAACTTAAGTTCCATGACATGTGAGAAATTCATATCTGGCAGCTGTCACAACAATGAGAACCGGTTCCCGGATGAAGCTACCTGTATGGGCTTCTGTGCACCCAAGAGAGGTAAACACAGTCTATGTGGTGTTTCTATTTCACTTCTTTATTAAGACTTTAGGTGAAAATGTCAACAATTTGATATGGAATTAACCTGACTTGCATTCTCGTGATTTTACATATACTATAATATCAATCTGCACACTATTCCCCTGTGAGGGGATATTTTGACATATGAGAGTTTTACATAGGAGACTGCAAGCTAGAAGCCAATAACTTGCCAAGTTCTCAGGGCTGGAAAGTAACAAAGCTATGATTCAAGTTTTTGCTTCCTCTTCTGCCTTGTTTCTGTAGAACTATTTCTCATCTACGTAACTTACAGGGAAAAAAATTAGCCTTCATTAATGAATGACATGGCCTCAGGTGTGTATAAGATCAAGTGCATATATGAGATAGTACAATAGAGAGAGGACTTACGATGGTGATACCTGAAAATTTCTAAACTTTTTGGGTATATTTGTGTGTTCTTTAGTAATTATAGGTTGTAGCACAAATGGATCTCTATCCCTCTTGTGTCTCCTCCCCATGTTTTACCTACATTAACCCCATGAAATCCCTCAAATAGTAGATTACTTGGGTGGTAAGTAATGTTTATAGAGACAGTCTGAGACTTTTCTGTAGGCATGGCAGAGACACAAACACAGAAACGAGTTCAACAAGCAAGGAAAATTTGCTTTGCCAGAGACTTTGATAAAGCTCTTTAGCTATATTGTGTTGAATATGCAAAATCCTGATTTAATGAGGAAATGCTTGTCACTGACCTTCTCTTAAACTGTTTATGTAAATGTAAGTGTTTCAGTGGCTATCTGGGAATTAGATACATGTATTCTTGATTAATAATGGAAAGAGGGCTGACAAAAACATTAAAAACAAAAACTACCAACCCAAGTGAGTGAGTGAGAGTTGCTTAGTCGTATCCAACTCTTTGCAGCCCCATGGACTGTATTCTGCCAGGCTCCTGTCCATGGAATTCTCCAGGCAAGAATACTGGAATGGGTTGCCATTTCCTTCTCCAGCCAACCCAAGAGAGTGTACCAAAACATGCCACATATTTTCTCCTGAAACAGCTCATTTTTAGCTGGCCATATCTGTTTTGGGGAGTTTAATATCTTTACACATTCAAATGATATAAGGATATAGCTTGAAATTCTGTCTACTTCATAAAACTTTATAATTAACACACTATGGCATGTGAGCTGTTTTGAAATTTAAGGCACACTTTTTAAATGGCTTAGTGCAATATTTTTGATTCAGAAAGAAGCTTCTCTGGGATTAGATGTTGTTCAGTTACTTCAGTAATCAGCTCAGCTTATTAATTCCAGTATTACTGCATTTCTAATTTTATTTTCTTTTTCATTAAGGCCCATCATTTTGCTACAGTCCAAAAGATGAGGGACTATGCTCTGCGAATGTCACCCGCTATTATTTTAATCCAAGACACAAAGTCTGTGAGGCCTTCACCTATACCGGCTGTGGAGGGAATGACAATAATTTTGTCAGCCTGAAGGACTGCAAACGCACTTGTGTAAAAGGTAATGGGGTGTTCTTTCTCATTCAGTTTTTTTTTTAATCCTATTTAACAGTCACAACTTTATGTATTTATTCATGCATTTACTCCTTTTACATAGCCTTGAACTTCAGGTCTCCAGGGGCAAGTACATTCATTCAGTAAATATCTACTGTTTGCCTACAATTTTTAGACATTTTCTGTAGGCATGGCAGAGACACAAACACAGAAACGAGTTCAACAAGCAAGGAAAATTTGCTTTGCCAGAGACTTTGATAAAGCTCTTTAGCTATATTGTGTTGAATATGCAAAATCCTGATTTAATGAGGAAATGCTTGTCACTGACCTTCTCTTAAACTGTTTATGTAAATGTAAGTGTTTCAGTGGCTATCTGGGAATTAGATACATGTATTCTTGATTAATAATGGAAAGAGGGCTGACAAAAACATTAAAAACAAAAACTACCAACCCAAGTGAGTGAGTGAGAGTTGCTTAGTCGTATCCAACTCTTTGCAGCCCCATGGACTGTATTCTGCCAGGCTCCTGTCCATGGAATTCTCCAGGCAAGAATACTGGAATGGGTTGCCATTTCCTTCTCCAGCCAACCCAAGAGAGTGTACCAAAACATGCCACATATTTTCTCCTGAAACAGCTCATTTTTAGCTGGCCATATCTGTTTTGGGGAGTTTAATATCTTTACACATTCAAATGATATAAGGATATAGCTTGAAATTCTGTCTACTTCATAAAACTTTATAATTAACACACTATGGCATGTGAGCTGTTTTGAAATTTAAGGCACACTTTTTAAATGGCTTAGTGCAATATTTTTGATTCAGAAAGAAGCTTCTCTGGGATTAGATGTTGTTCAGTTACTTCAGTAATCAGCTCAGCTTATTAATTCCAGTATTACTGCATTTCTAATTTTATTTTCTTTTTCATTAAGGCCCATCATTTTGCTACAGTCCAAAAGATGAGGACTATGCTCTGCGAATGTCACCCGCTATTATTTTAATCCAAGACACAAAGTCTGTGAGGCCTTCACCTATACCGGCTGTGGAGGGAATGACAATAATTTTGTCAGCCTGAAGGACTGCAAACGCACTTGTGTAAAAGGTAATGGGGTGTTCTTTCTCATTCAGTTTTTTTTTTAATCCTATTTAACAGTCACAACTTTATGTATTTATTCATGCATTTACTCCTTTTACATAGCCTTGAACTTCAGGTCTCCAGGGGCAAGTACATTCATTCAGTAAATATCTACTGTTTGCCTACAATTTTGCTAGGCATTAGTGGAGAAATGTGAGAATATAAAGATGACAGTTATATTCTCTGCTCTTAAGATTTTTACATCTGAGCTGGAGAAATGTAAATGCACACAAATACATTTTACTGCTATATAACAACTATGCTAAGTCGCTTTAGTCGTACCCAACTCTGCGACCCCATGGGTTGTGGCCTGCCAGGCTACTTTCCATGGAATTTCTCAGGCTACAGTACTGGAGTGGGTTGCCATTTCCTTCTCCATCTCATTCAGTTTTTAAACTAACTTTATACACAATTCATAAACAAATTATATTTTATGTACCCATTTTCCTAGTAGCATATTGCCATTTCTAGACCACTTCTACATGTATAGCACTGCAGTATTGATCAGTTTTGTCAAAATGCTTACACTGGCTAGCCACTATAGACAGTAGCCGTATCCTTATATTTTAAAGGTAGAATGTCATTAACTGAGTGGGTACTGAGTAAAACTGACTTTATAATCACACAAAGTAAGATGAGGTGAGCCTGTAAGCATGTCAGCAATGGTGATTTATAGTAAGCCTACAGATTGGGAACATATGGTGTTTATTTTTATTTTGTTGATCCTAGCCTTGAAGAAGGAAAATAACAAGAAGATGCCAAAGCTTTTTTTCGCCAATAGAAGACTGAAAATTAAGAAGAAGCCATTTTAACCATTTTTTTTTTCCTGTATGTTGTCTTGTGAATGTGCTCATGGTTATATCTGAAGGATAACATGTAACACACATAAACGAATCATTAGGGATATATTCACCAGTTCTTATATGTTACATTTTTTTATTTGTGTATTTTTTATACATAACTAGCTGCTATTTAAATGTGAACCTATTATTTAAAATTTACTGGTCAACTATATTTTTTATGAGATTAAATTCTTGTTGTGAGTAAGATATAAAAGCAAAAATGAATGGGGTGTTCTTTCTCATTCAGTTTTTTTTTTAATCCTATTTAACAGTCACAACTTTATGTATTTATTCATGCATTTACTCCTTTTACATAGCCTTGAACTTCAGGTCTCCAGGGGCAAGTACATTCATTCAGTAAATATCTACTGTTTGCCTACAATTTTGCTAGGCATTAGTGGAGAAATGTGAGAATATAAAGATGACAGTTATATTCTCTGCTCTTAAGATTTTTACATCTGAGCTGGAGAAATGTAAATGCACACAAATACATTTTACTGCTATATAACAACTATGCTAAGTCGCTTTAGTCGTACCCAACTCTGCGACCCCATGGGTTGTGGCCTGCCAGGCTACTTTCCATGGAATTTCTCAGGCTACAGTACTGGAGTGGGTTGCCATTTCCTTCTCCATCTCATTCAGTTTTTAAACTAACTTTATACACAATTCATAAACAAATTATATTTTATGTACCCATTTTCCTAGTAGCATATTGCCATTTCTAGACCACTTCTACATGTATAGCACTGCAGTATTGATCAGTTTTGTCAAAATGCTTACACTGGCTAGCCACTATAGACAGTAGCCGTATCCTTATATTTTAAAGGTAGAATGTCATTAACTGAGTGGGTACTGAGTAAAACTGACTTTATAATCACACAAAGTAAGATGAGGTGAGCCTGTAAGCATGTCAGCAATGGTGATTTATAGTAAGCCTACAGATTGGGAACATATGGTGTTTATTTTTATTTTGTTGATCCTAGCCTTGAAGAAGGAAAATAACAAGAAGATGCCAAAGCTTTTTTTCGCCAATAGAAGACTGAAAATTAAGAAGAAGCCATTTTAACCATTTTTTTTTTCCTGTATGTTGTCTTGTGAATGTGCTCATGGTTATATCTGAAGGATAACATGTAACACACATAAACGAATCATTAGGGATATATTCACCAGTTCTTATATGTTACATTTTTTTATTTGTGTATTTTTTATACATAACTAGCTGCTATTTAAATGTGAACCTATTATTTAAAATTTACTGGTCAACTATATTTTTTATGAGATTAAATTCTTGTTGTGAGTAAGATATAAAAGCAAATATGATTCACCCAGTTCCTGGGGTTGCTCTCCCTGTTTTCAGAAGATGATTGTAACTGAAAAATCTAAGACAATACCATCATATTAACATATAAGATGATAAAAAGGACCAGCAGATATATCTAACTTTGCATTTAAAAATTAGATTATATTTTATGCCCAAGGAGACAGACATAAAGATTTACCAACACTTCAAAAAATGCTACAGGGACTTCCCTGGTGGTCCAGTGGGTAAGGACACCACCTTGCAGTGAAAGGGGCACCGGTTGGATCCCTGGCCTGGGAAGATCCCACGTGCTGCAGAGCAGCTGGACTGATGTGTCCAATTACCGAGCCGGAGCTCTGGGGCGCGTGCACCCAGAGCTGGTGCTCTGTGACAAGAGAGGCCACTGCGATGGGAGGCCCACACGGGCCAAAGAACAAAGATGGATGAAAACAGATAAATGAACAACCAATAGAAGTGGCCCGCCCACCCCCCTCCCGCCCCCCAAAAAAGATCCCTCGTCCTGTAACTAAGACCTGGTGCAGCCAAATAAATAAATTAAATAACTAAATCCTTAAAAAAAAATGCTACAAATGCTTTTATGTAGATACAGCTAACTTCCATTTCTATCATGTCATTTAAGAGATAATAAAATTAAATAGGATTTTTGATTGAGTTAAAAAGCTAGTAATTATGATCAGAAATATTCTCCTCAAGGGGGGGGAAGAATTCTCTCTGTTCGTCTATCCATCCATCCCCACTCGGAAAACATATTGTTCAAGGTGTTTATTTATATTATACCAGAGACAATGTTTTTTTTTCTTGTGGAATGTGCTCATGGTTATATCTGAAGGATAACATGTAACACACATAAACGAATCATTAGGGATATATTCACCAGTTCTTATATGTTACATTTTTTTATTTGTGTATTTTTTATACATAACTAGCTGCTATTTAAATGTGAACCTATTATTTAAAATTTACTGGTCAACTATATTTTTTATGAGATTAAATTCTTGTTGTGAGTAAGATATAAAAGCAAATATGATTCACCCAGTTCCTGGGGTTGCTCTCCCTGTTTTCAGAAGATGATTGTAACTGAAAAATCTAAGACAATACCATCATATTAACATATAAGATGATAAAAAGGACCAGCAGATATATCTAACTTTGCATTTAAAAATTAGATTATATTTTATGCCCAAGGAGACAGACATAAAGATTTACCAACACTTCAAAAAATGCTACAGGGACTTCCCAGGTGGTCCAGTGGGTAAGGACACCACCTTGCAGTGAAAGGGGTGCGGGTTGGATCCCTGGCCTGGGAAGGTCCCACGTGCCGCGGAGCGGCTGGACCCATGTGTCCAATTACCGAGCCGGAGCTCTGGGGCGCGTGCACCCAGAGCTGGTGCTCTGTGACAAGAGAGGCCACTGCGATGGGAGGCCCACACGGGCCAAAGAACAAAGATGGATGAAAATAGATAAATGAAAGACCAATAGAAGTGGCCCGCCCACCCCTCCCTCCCAGCCTGCCCCTCCCGCCCCCCAAAAAAGATCCCTCGTCCTGTAACTAAGACCTGGTGCAGCCAAATAAATAAATTAAATAACTAAATCCTTAAAAAAAAATGCTACAAATGCTTTTATGTAGATACAGCTAACTTCCATTTCTATCATGTCATTTAAGAGATAATAAAATTAAATAGGATTTTTGATTGAGTTAAAAAGCTAGTAATTATGATCAGAAATATTCTCCTCAAGGGGGGGGAAGAATTCTCTCTGTTCGTCTATCCATCCATCCCCACTCAACAGAAGTTGTTAAAACTTACATATTGTTCAAGGTGTTTATTTATATTATACCAGAGACAATGCATACATTTAATAATTTAAATTCTACTAATAAATATGATCATCCCATTTAAACACTTTTTTTTTCTTTCTCTGCAGCAACAAAAGTTTTAAAGAAATTCCTATCTTTTCTTGGCAAGATTAATGTTTAAAAGTATATCCCTGATCTGGCAAGATTATAAGTACATTTGCCCTTTTCTTGAACAATCCTTCTTCTAAAAACCTATCCCAAAGGTATATGACAAAACAATCCAAAATGCTATATGCCATGATTGATGCATTATTTGGAGTAACTGAAAACCTGAAACAAATCAGATACTCATCATTGAAGAAATTATGGATAAAAAATGAGTAAATTATATATGAGTATCATCTGATTCTCAGAGTACATTTGAAAAAACAAGATCTGACTAAATATAATCTGACTAAATATACACACACACAAATCACAGAAGATACAAATATACTATGTCAAAAATGGTTACCTATAAGATGAAGAAGGATATAGATGTACCTTACTCTATAGTTTTGATCCGAGACTAGGTAAATTTTTTTATGAACAAAAATTAAATTTAAAAAATTAGAAGCATTTGTCTAAAACTGGAAACAAAGCAAGACAACTGAACCTAAACAAATATTAAACCATGGCATAACTAAAAAAGGGTATATGATTATTTTCAGTGCCTTTCAAAACTAGGATTTTGACTATGTATCTTTTGGAAGATGTAATATAGGAATAAAATATAGCCTGAAGATATCTGAACATGCATTTTGTAATATTATGTTGAACCTATTATAGACTACTGTATTATATATTGTATACAAATATATTTTTCATCCTTTCATTGAAAGGTTTTTGAAGTGATGACAATCCAGTAGTAGTAGGTATATCTACTGTCGAGATTATAGCCACTAAAAGAAACCAGAGTTCTCAAAGTTAATTGGTGAGTCTAGGTCTGGGACAGAAAATGTGTAAAATGAACCTGGGCCCCTTCATTAAATAAAGCAAAGAAACTATAAAAGCCTAATGAATCAGATCACAAAAACAGGAGAGTAACATTAGGGGATTTCCACTTACCCAAAATGAAGCAATATGAGCATCAGAAAAAATAATGACCACAATATATGTAAGTATTAAATATGATTATACTATGAGTTAATAATTACACATACACATATATACCTCCTTGGCGACTGTTGAAGGTTGCTAGAGCACTATCTCATTACTTTGAAAACAATAAAGTACTTCTCCTTTTTACTTAGTTTTAAAAACTAAATAATGTATGAGAAAGTCACTCACAGAAGAATCTCACCTACGACATGCAATAAAATAGAGAAGATACCCCTAATGAAAGTATGTGCATGCAGGTATGCTAAGTCGCTCAGCCGTGTTGCAACCCTATGGACTGTAGTCCACCAGGCTCTTTTGTCCATGGGTTTTCCAGGTCGGAATACTGGAGTGAGTTGCCATGCCCTCCGCCTCCTTGATCTTTCTGACGCAGGGATTGAACCCAGGTCTCTTCCATCTCCTGCATTGGCAGGTAGGTTCTTTACCACTAAGCCACCCATGCATCTACATAATGATTATCTGTGGATGCTGAAACCAGGGCATGAGAGATGGATGGAGAACAGTATTGTGGACAAATGAGACTACTATCTTTGAACCCATGAATAATTTTTACATTATTAAAAGTGTGCCAGCACACACTCTTTACTTCTGGATATGATATAATAAGAAATGTACACCCCTTCCAATGAAGTAATTTTACACAAAGAAGGAGAGAAAAAAAATTAAACCTGAAGCTAGGCAAGTCTCTAGATTTCATTATCTATCATACTGCCAGACTGGAGATAAATAATCAAGCTGGAGGAGACCAGGGAAAGTCAGTCAGTCAAATCTGTAATACTGGACACACTACAAGACAAATATCCAAGTTTTGAAAGAGGAGGAGGCAGTGCTTTTATAGAGTATGAGATGTAACAACAACAAAAAGCATGCCATTAAAAAGCTTTCAGTTGAGTAAGCCCTCTATTTATGACTGTTTTTTGATGGTTTCTGAGAATGATTATAGCAGAAGGATCTTGTGTGTGTTTTGGGATTGCCGAGGAGTGATACAGAGCTTTTGTAGGGGACTTATCCAAGCACTACAGGGAAAACTTGATTTGGTATCTGTTGCCTTTAATCCATGTTGGGGTCAAAGCCTTTTGGGGAGCATGGATCTGACTTAGCTTATAGCTGGAGCTTTCTGTTCAGAGGTGAACTTTTCTACAACTGTTCTAATACCCCAAACCTCTGTCATTCCAACTTAATGAAGCTATCGTAGGACATTCCATAGTCAAGGGAAATTCCTTCTTGCCACAATCAGCTTGAAGTCAAGTCACTACTGTGGTTTCACCAGACAGCCTGATTAAAAGGAATGTCTCATTCTGTGACACAAAAAAGGAATGGGCTAGCTTTTAGCAGCACAATATCTTTTTGAGAAAATTTACTCTGAACTACCACCCATGCATACATACTGTCAAATGTTCACCCATAGAAACTGCACTGGAGCCTTCCAGATTTTGCTTGGATCATAGTACTTCCAAAGTATTAGTTACTCAGTTGTGTCCGACTCTTTGTGTTCCCACGGACTGTGGTCCACCAGGATCCTCTGTCCATGGAATCTTCTAGGCAAGAATACTGGAGTGGGTGGCCACTCCCTTCTCCAGGGAATTTTCCTAACCCAGGGATTGGACTCAGGCCTTCTGCATTGCAGGCAGATCCTTTACCATCTGAGCCACCAGGGAAGCCCCTGTACCTCCAAGTGTACATGCTATTTCTGCCAACAGTCTTGTAGGCATTTAGGTGATGATGTTACTCAGTACGGGACTGTTCTTTGGCATGGCTCTCCTTATATTGTAACACTGCTTGTAGAAGCTTGTATTTACAAATTTTATGCTTCTAAAAAAAAAAAATTGGTCTTGCGATAAAAATAAGAAAAAAAAGAAAAGTGTATACTGCAACTTTAAATATTCATCATCTATGTATTCTGTTATAAACTTAGAGATGGAGGCAAGCAAGTGTGAAAATCAAAATCGTCTAAAGTTATTTATTCTCCCTTTACCGATGTATTCAATTGGTTGCCAAGTATATCTATTCAAGTTTATTCTAACCCTCCTTATCTAATTCCAAGAAAATAAAAACATTCTCCCAAGTTTCCTCCCTGCCTATGTCTGCTCCATGCCTAATAATCAACGCTGACGCTAGGGTAATCTTTTTAAAAATACCTTATCAGGTCCTATTGAATCTTCACATCACTGTCCAAGCCCCTAGTGTGTCATTAAGACTTCTTAAAAGTGAACCATGACATTCTGCACTGGATTCATCTTCCCCCATTTCACCCTTATCCATCACCTACAATTCAGCTGCACTAAGCTGTGTTCAGTTTTCAAAGCATGTCATACTGCCTTAGTTTTCTATAATACAGTTATTAAATTTTGTGCATAAGAACCATCTGGGTAGCCAAGCACTTATGCAGACTTCTAAGTCCCATGTGCAGGGGTTTTGGTTTAGCAGTTTGAGTTGACACTCAAAAGATGTACATTAAAAACACTGACTCCAGGATCTTTCCTGGTGGTCAAGTGGGTAAGGACACCACCTTGCAGTGCAAGGAGCATGAGTTTGATCTCTGGCGTGGGAAGATCCCCTGTGCCACTGAGCGGCTGGATCAATGTGTCCAACCACTGAGCAGGAGCTCTGAGGCCCCCGTGCCCAGAGCTAGTGCTCTGCAGCGAAGGGGGCTGCTGCGATGGGAGGCTCACACAGGCCAAAGAACAAAAGAACAAAGATGGATGGAAATAAATGAAAGACCAATAGAAGTGGCCAAAAATACCCAAAACAAAACAAAAAAAACCTCACTCACTCCAAATGATTAGGATGAATACTTGAATCACACACTGGAGAACACTTGGCAAGTTGAACTGTGTTTTTGGCACCGCATTCCTTGACCCATCTCAAGCATGTTTAACATTTGTCCCTTGGGCTTGGTTACACCTAATACAACTCCTAGACACACTAAAACAATATTTATTTTCCTAGGAATTGTATTGTTAGGGTATTTGAGTTTTTCAAGCAAAATTAAGAGGGTTTTCTTTCATTTTAAAATAAATTATTATACTCACTGTATACTCTATAGAAGATAAAAGTATAAGGATAAAAATATAAACAATCTAGTATTTCACAACCAAGTGATTAAGAACAATGTTTGTCTCCTTGAGGTAGAAATAACTTAGTCAAGAATATGTGCATTTTTATGCTCTCAGTATATACTAACAAATTGCATTACAAAGTTAAATCAATTTATCCCCACATAAGAATCAAAGAATGTATGAAAATACCCAACAGTTGGGTTTAGAATAAACCAAAACATCACTTAGTTATAAGTAAGTGGTATCTAATCATTATTAGATTATTTGGTACCTAATAACACATTATTAGATTAGCTTCCCTATTATCTCAGATGGTAAAGAATCTCCTGCCCAGGTCTGAACCACTAGGGAAGCCCATTACATTTTAGGTATAGTCTATAAATCCACTGTTTATGAACAATGAACCCATTGTTTCATGTAGGTCTGGTTCATTTATTTTAACTTCATGATGTCATTTTAGTATGTGAATATAGTATAGTATATTCATCCATTTCCCTATGGATGGATATTCCCAAACTCTGGCTTTTATAAAAAATATAATAACAAGTATTTTTACACATATCTCATTATACATATGCATGGACCTGGAAATGGCACTGCTAAAGACATGTTGATCTTGAACTTACTATATTTTGCCAAATTGCTCACTAACATATTAATACCACTGAGCAGCAATGTATATGAATTTCTATTTGTTCAAGTTTTTGACAACACTGAGCACTGTCAAAGTCTTTAATTGTTGCCATTCATATAAGGGGGAAATTGTATCTCCTTGTTGTTTATTTTCCTGATTATTAATGATATTAAAAATCATTTTAAAATATTTTGTTGGCCATTCTCCTTTCCTTTTTTATATATTGTTCATTTTCGGTATTTCTTCCACTTTTCCATTTGACTTTGTATTACTAATTTGTATATTTTTATGTATTCTGGGTAAAAATCCTTTGTTAGTTATATGACTTAAAAGATACCTTCTTCCAGCTTGTGGAAATAATGATGTTATTTTGCTTTTCCTCTGCAAATTGGATTGTGATGCCACATTATTTCATGATATGTCATTAAGCAGGGTTCATTTATCATTTTCTCAACTCTTAAATTGATTAAATTTAAAACTGATTAAATTGATTAAATCCTTACAAGAAAGCAGGATGTATGATATTTGCCAATAGCCCAGTACATATTTCCACAAAACACAGTAACATTTTGAACAAAGCACTAAAAAAAGTGCTATGTACTATAATAATTAATTCAGAGAATATAAAAAGAAGCAATAGTGGAGAAACTACTGGCTAAGAATTTTTCCTAACTAAAAACATGAGTACAGATTCAAGAAGCTCTACATACTCCAAACTGAATAAATAATTAAAAAAAAATACAACTGGCCACATCTCAGTCAAGCTTCTGAAAACTAAAAAAAACCTGAAAACCTCATTGACCCAGGAAAAACAGAGATAATATTTCCAAATGAGCATCAAAAAGGCTGATGACCGATCTTTCAACAGAAACCATGAAACTCAAAAAATGACAAATTAACATTTTAAAGTGCTAAACAAACCAACTCTGCAAATCAATAATTGTATAGCCAGAAAAAATATCTTTCAAAATGGGTATTGTTTGCATATAATCAAGATCCAAGAGAATCTGCTTGTTTCAGCAAAAATCATGGACCTGGAAATTGGCACGGGCTAAAGACATGTTGATCTTGAACTTACTATATTTTGCCAAATTGCTCACTAACATATTAATACCACTGAGCAGCAATGTATATGAATTTCTATTTGTTCAAGTTTTTGACAACACTGAGCACTGTCAAAGTCTTTAATTGTTGCCATTCATATAAGGGGGAAATTGTATCTCCTTGTTGTTTATTTTCCTGATTATTAATGATATTAAAAATCATTTTAAAATATTTTGTTGGCCATTCTCCTTTCCTTTTTTATATATTGTTCATTTTCGTATTTCTTCCACTTTTCCATTTGACTTTGTATTACTAATTTGTATATTTTTATGTATTCTGGGTAAAAATCCTTTGTTAGTTATATGACTTAAAAGATACCTTCTTCCAGCTTGTGGAAATAATGATGTTATTTTGCTTTTCCTCTGCAAATTGGATTGTGATGCCACATTATTTCATGATATGTCATTAAGCAGGGTTCATTTATCATTTTCTCAACTCTTAAATTGATTAAATTTAAAACTGATTAAATTGATTAAATCCTTACAAGAAAGCAGGATGTATGATATTTGCCAATAGCCCAGTACATATTTCCACAAAACACAGTAACATTTTGAACAAAGCATTAAAAAAAGTGCTATGTACTATAATAATTAATTCAGAGAATATAAAAAGAAGCAATAGTGGAGAAACTACTGGCTAAGAATTTTTCCTAACTAAAAACATGAGTACAGATTCAAGAAGCTCTACATACTCCAAACTGAATAAATAATTAAAAAAAAATACAACTGGCCACATCTCAGTCAAGCTTCTGAAAACTAAAAAAAACCTGAAAACCTCATTGACCCAGGAAAAACAGAGATAATATTTCCAAATGAGCATCAAAAAGGCTGATGACCGATCTTTCAACAGAAACCATGAAACTCAAAAAATGACAAATTAACATTTTAAAGTGCTAAACAAACCAACTCTGCAAATCAATAATTGTATAGCCAGAAAAAATATCTTTCAAAATGGGTATTGTTTGCATATAATCAAGATCCAAGAGAATCTGCTGTCAGCAGATCTGTACTACAGAAAACATTAATGAGAATTCTGAAGAATCAGATAGAAGCATACAAGTGTCGAATGAAATAAGGACACTAGGAAATATGTGTGAAAAGCTATAAATGAATATTTTGTTTTAAAGTATTGAGTATTATCTCTCACGCATTTAAAACGTGTAGGCTTTAGATTCATGGAATTAATAGGATCAAAGGTAGAAGTGTTGGTTATGGAATTAAACACTCTTCAGTTTCTTGAATACTTTGGGGAATAGTACAACTTACTAGCTGGAATACATACAGTAATTTAAGAGAAAGAATGACAAAATATATAGAGCTTAAAAGTGAATAGAGGAAAAGATGGACTAACAGGAAAAATGGAATAATGCTTAAATCAAAGAAAATCAAGAAAAAAGGAAATGAAGAAACAAAAGATGGAACAGTTAGAAAACAATGCAAGACAGGTGACTTAAATCCAACTATCTAAGTAATATTCATAAATATAAGTTGGCTAAAACACCAATTAAAGGGAGAAATGATCATATTGAATTAACAAATGAAAACAATTCCAAGATCCAACTCAATACTGCTATACAAGGTTTGTTTTATATACACGTTATAAATATCTGAAATACTAGAAAGAAAGCATAGGTATAGCATATAAACACTAACCAAAATAAAGTGGTTTATTAATTTCAAAGAAGACTGTGAGACAAGGAGAACAGTCAAAATAAACAGGGACTTTCACAGCGATAAAAAGGCTGAATTTAATCAATAGGAAGATATAATAATTATAAATGTCTAAAATTTAATAAATGAAAAAAATTGAGATGAAATAACTAAAAGGATAAACCGACATACCTCTAATTGTAGCACATAATTTCATATTTTAACACATTTCCTTCAGGAAGTGAAAAAGTAGGAAAAATATGAAATGGGAAATTAAATAATAAAATACTACACCCAAAGTATTCAGAATAAACATCTTTTTTAAATTCATGTGAAATATTTAGCAAATGAATGATCTGCTGATCCATAGGTAAGTCTCAGTCTATTCAAAATAAACACAATCACATAGAGTATATCCCCGATTCCAAAATTAAACTAGATATATATATAAGAGAAAGACAGTTGGAAAATCTCTGAGTGTTTGGAAATAAACACATACCATTATAGCATATGTGCCAAAGAAGAAATCACAAGTGAATCTATTTCAGCTAACTGAATACTAAAATCTGACAAACCAAAAAATCAAGATGCGAGTTACAATAGTAATCAAACGGAAATTTACAGCTCTGAATTAGTAATCAAAAAGGAAGAAGGAGAGCTTCCCTGGTGACTCAGTGGTAAAGAAACCGCCTGCCAATGCAGGAGACACGGTTTTGATCCCTGGTCTGGGAAGATCCCACATGCAGCGGAGCAGCTAAGACTCTGCTCTAGAGCCCAGGAGCCACAACTATGGAGCCCATGTGACGCAACTACTGAAGCCCCACCCACCCCAGAACAAGAGAAGCCACCACAATGAGAGAAGCTTGTGCACTGCAACTAGAGCGTAGCTCCCTCTCTGCAATTAGAGAAAAGCCTGCACAAGCAATGAAGCTGCAACACTGCCAAAAATACATAAATGAAATTATTTTAAAAAAAGAAAGATTAAAAACTCAATGTTCTAATCTTCCATGTCAAAAAGCTAGGAAATTAACTATATGAAACATATATTTAAGTACCTCTAACAATCTAGAGAAAAGGAAGTTAATAAAGGTAACAGCAATAATGGAATTGTTTAGAAAACAAGCTCTAAGACAATAGTCAAAATTTTTTCTTTAGAAGGATCAATGAAGTATTTTGTTACAGCAAGATTTTAAAGAAAAGAAAGTAAGTATAAATTATTATTATCACAAATAGAAAGCCAGACATTACAAATCACATGCTCAGTCACTCGGGTGAGGCCAACTCTTTGCAATGCCTTGGTCTGTAGCCCACCAGTCTCCTCTGTCCATAGAATTTTCAAGGCAATAACAATGGAGTGGGTTGCCGTTTCCAGGTGTTAAAAATAAAATTATCAGATATTGTTATCCAATTCATAACAATACATTTGGTAACACAGATGAAATAGGCAAATACCTTTAAAAAAAATGACAAAATATAAATAGCTATATGATTTGAGGGGTACAATACAAAGTGACAAGTCCTTGCTCAAACATTAATTAGGAATTTTTAAATGGTTACCATAAAACATTAAACCAAGAGCAGGACTCTTGTAAATGCATGTGACCCCATGGGCTGCATGCTCATTAAGCTGGTCCTGTCTCTGAAACCAACATAAAAACAGGAAGACATTCTGAACATTCCCATATCTATTAAAGAAACTGAAGGCACAATTCCACTTTAGCGCAAAGAAAACTTCAGGATCAGATGGATATATTGGTAAATTACTCCAGACATTTAAGAAGACATAATTCCAAATTCCTAAATCTCTTCAAGAAGATAATAAAAAAGAAATAATTCTCATTTTCAAGAAAAAATGGCAGCTAAGACTCTGCTCTAGAGCCCAGGAGCCACAACTATGGAGCCCATGTGACGCAACTACTGAAGCCCCACCCACCCCAGAACAAGAGAAGCCACCACAATGAGAGAAGCTTGTGCACTGCAACTAGAGCGTAGCTCCCTCTCTGCAATTAGAGAAAAGCCTGCACAAGCAATGAAGCTGCAACACTGCCAAAAATACATAAATGAAATTATTTTAAAAAAAGAAAGATTAAAAACTCAATGTTCTAATCTTCCATGTCAAAAAGCTAGGAAATTAACTATATGAAACATATATTTAAGTACCTCTAACAATCTAGAGAAAAGGAAGTTAATAAAGGTAACAGCAATAATGGAATTGTTTAGAAAACAAGCTCTAAGACAATAGTCAAAATTTTTTCTTTAGAAGGATCAATGAAGTATTTTGTTACAGCAAGATTTTAAAGAAAAGAAAGTAAGTATAAATTATTATTATCACAAATAGAAAGCCAGACATTACAAATCACATGCTCAGTCACTCGGGTGAGGCCAACTCTTTGCAATGCCTTGGTCTGTAGCCCACCAGTCTCCTCTGTCCATAGAATTTTCAAGGCAATAACAATGGAGTGGGTTGCCGTTTCCAGGTGTTAAAAATAAAATTATCAGATATTGTTATCCAATTCATAACAATACATTTGGTAACACAGATGAAATAGGCAAATACCTTTAAAAAAAATGACAAAATATAAATAGCTATATGATTTGAGGGGTACAATACAAAGTGACAAGTCCTTGCTCAAACATTAATTAGGAATTTTTAAATGGTTACCATAAAACATTAAACCAAGAGCAGGACTCTTGTAAATGCATGTGACCCCATGGGCTGCATGCTCATTAAGCTGGTCCTGTCTCTGAAACCAACATAAAAACAGGAAGACATTCTGAACATTCCCATATCTATTAAAGAAACTGAAGGCACAATTCCACTTTAGCGCAAAGAAAACTTCAGGATCAGATGGATATATTGGTAAATTACTCCAGACATTTAAGAAGACATAATTCCAAATTCCTAAATCTCTTCAAGAAGATAATAAAAAAGAAATAATTCTCATTTTCAAGACAAAAATCATTGGCAAAGGCATTACAGAAAAATATTAAAGGCCAATTTCTTCACTGTAAATAGATGCACAAAATTTGAACAAGAAGTTACCTAATCAAATCCAGTAATAAACAACACATCATGACTAAGTGAAATGTTGTATCCAAGTGGTGGTCTAAGACAGTTGGAACATAAGAAAATCAATCATAGTAATTGAGTATATTAACAAAATAAATGACAAATCACACAATCATCTTAATAGATGCAGAAAAGGTATTTGATAAAATTCAATGTCAATTCATGATTTAAAAAAAAACCTCAGCAAAGTAGGACTGAAAGAGATCCTCCTTCACCCAAAAAAGGATGCCCACAAAACCTACAGTTAGCATCATAATTAATGTTGAAATCTAAGAAATTTAAGCTACATGAAGACAGGAAGGAAAGCATCAAAGGGAGAAAGTGAGAAGGTAGTAAGATCAACAGACTGGAGTGAATTGCTGTTGAAACCTATTGCTGATATTTGTTTTCCTTTGTGACAGTCTTTTTGCCTGAAGCCCGAAAGAATTGTTAACTTTGAAGTTTAATAATTTACTGAGTAATATATCAAAAAATTGGGCTTCCCTGGTGGCTCAGACAGTAATGAGTCTGCATGCAATGAGGGAGACCAAGGGTCAATCCCTGGGTCAGGAAGATCCCTTGGAGAAGGGCCTGGCAACCCACTCCAGTATTCTTGCCTGGAGAATCTCATGGACAGAGGAGATTGTCTGTAGCCCAGAGTCTTAGGGGGAGCTACAGTCCACAAGGCTGCAGAAGAGACTATTTAGTAAGTGAAACAATACTGCCACCCTGAGCAATGCCTTCCCAAGAATGCCACCTTTGGTTCTGCAGCTTCCATATCATTTCTCCTTCCCAATCCCCTAACAGTCGTGGTTTTGACTGACCAGGTCTCAGACTTCAGTCTGGGTAAAACCCTCTTTTTCTTGGGGTAATATTATCTGTATTTAATTCACTGCAGGAACCCAACACTCTCCTTTTTTTTTTGTTTTTCTTTTTGGCACAATCTTCACATCATTTCTTCAATTACATATAAACTGAAGTTTGTACAATTCCTTTCTCTTAATTTTGCTCTAGATGTGGTTCTATTACATCTCCTTATGGATCCATACAGTTTTCAGAGGGTATGTGGAGACACTATTCTTAAATATTCACCATTATCCCAAACACTGTTTTAAAACTGAAATAACAAAGGTTTAAGAACCATTGATCAGTTTTCCTTTTTCAAACCTAATCTGATTTTTATGTTTATAAATCTTAATGTGTACAGAATAGAAATTACAGTTGGCTCTTGAAAAACACAGGTTTGAACTGCACAGGCCCATTTACATGCACATTTTTTAAAAATAAATATACTCCCTATATTTTCATTTTACAGATATTTGAATTAACTATGTATGGGAAAAAGTTTCTGCCTGATTAGAGATCACATTATGTGGAATCAAAAGAACTGGGGTTTGAGCTCTGATTCTATCTAAACTTTCTGCTTCCTGCCCTTGAGTGAGTCATTTATTAATTCTCTTGTTTTTGAGGCAGAGGTAGCAGTGCACATATTTTTGTCTGCACAGAGGTGGGTGCTCTTAACCTCTAAGGAGTTCAAGGGTCAACTCTACATGTTGACACTACCTTCCAGAGTCTAAGCCTCTTAATCCCTCAAATCCATTTATAACCTTATCTTCCCTGGTGGCTCAGACAGTAATGAGTCTGCATGCAATGAGGGAGACCAAGGGTCAATCCCTGGGTCAGGAAGATCCCTTGGAGAAGGGCCTGGCAACCCACTCCAGTATTCTTGCCTGGAGAATCTCATGGACAGAGGAGATTGTCTGTAGCCCAGAGTCTTAGGGGGAGCTACAGTCCACAAGGCTGCAGAAGAGACTATTTAGTAAGTGAAACAATACTGCCACCCTGAGCAATGCCTTCCCAAGAATGCCACCTTTGGTTCTGCAGCTTCCATATCATTTCTCCTTCCCAATCCCCTAACAGTCGTGGTTTTGACTGACCAGGTCTCAGACTTCAGTCTGGGTAAAACCCTCTTTTTCTTGGGGTAATATTATCTGTATTTAATTCACTGCAGGAACCCAACACTCTCCTTTTTTTTTCTTTTGCCACAATCTTCACATCATTTCTTCAATTACATATAAACTGAAGTTTGTACAATTCCTTTCTCTTAATTTTGCTCTAGATGTGGTTCTATTACATCTCCTTATGGATCCATACAGTTTTCAGAGGGTATGTGGAGACACTATTCTTAAATATTCACCATTATCCCAAACACTGTTTTAAAACTGAAATAACAAAGGTTTAAGAACCATTGATCAGTTTTCCTTTTTCAAACCTAATCTGATTTTTATGTTTATAAATCTTAATGTGTACAGAATAGAAATTACAGTTGGCTCTTGAAAAACACAGGTTTGAACTGCACAGGCCCATTTACATGCACATTTTTTAAAAATAAATATACTCCCTATATTTTCATTTTACAGATATTTGAATTAACTATGTATGGGAAAAAGTTTCTGCCTGATTAGAGATCACATTATGTGGAATCAAAAGAACTGGGGTTTGAGCTCTGATTCTATCTAAACTTTCTGCTTCCTGCCCTTGAGTGAGTCATTTATTAATTCTCTTGTTTTTGAGGCAGAGGTAGCAGTGCACATATTTTTGTCTGCACAGAGGTGGGTGCTCTTAACCTCTAAGGAGTTCAAGGGTCAACTCTACATGTTGACACTACCTTCCAGAGTCTAAGCCTCTTAATCCCTCAAATCCATTTATAACCTTATCTTCCCTAATATTTGAGGCTAATAGATTCTTCAGCAAAGACAGAAATTGATATTGTCCTAGATTAGAAATTCGTGGTGGAGGCTGGCTGCTCTTCTCTGAGACTAAAATACAGGTTAATCTTATGTTAACTTTATGTTTTGCTTTTAGAATTCTTTGGATATTTGACACTGAAAAGGTCTGACTTAGCCATCCTCTCCTGGAAATTTTTCATCTGAATCCCAGCACTGTAATTCTCACGAAAAATTTGATATTCTGCATTGTGTTTTAATCTATTCAGATAATGTCTACTGGTAAAATGCATTTTGTTTTTCATAGACATTGTTAAGCTATAATTTTAAAGGCGACATTCTCAGTCATTTTTTGCTTCTTGAGTTTGAGAGCGATGAATGATGGTATACCACCAGATTAATTATTACCTGCTAAACGAAAACCTTTTGTTTCAAATAGACATCTACAATTTTAAGTGAACAACCAAAGCTATTTACAACTTTTAAACAAATATTTCCATCCATAATAAAGTGTTATTTTATAAATCAAACTTTTGTAGGCAAATGTCACTTCTTGTAACTAGTAATCAAGGTTAGTCTTATCTCAAGATTACAAGTTATGCTTCAAGGAGGCAATTACCTTTAAAATCAGGATATTTCTAAATCATTGTCATTAGTTCAAACATTTAACTACTAAAGACCCTTTTAGAAAGGGTCCTTTGCCCTTCTTAGAAAACAGACAAATGGTTATTTCTTGACGTTCTTTTCTGAAGGTTTATATTAGTTTTTACAATAACATCACAGTGTTTTATTCCTCTTTAAAAGTAATTTCTTCACTATTTGGATACATTTATTTTCCAGGTTAATTTCACAATCTGTTTCTCAAGCTAAAAAATTTCTCCCATTACATCAACTGGATTTGCCAAGTACCTACATTTTCATTTGCAACAGAATTATTCTGTAATACAAGAAATGTGTCAATAATACAAAGCATGCAGTTAGGGTCATGCATATTTCTGTTTCCTTTATAAAATCATAGTGTTGCAGAAATCAGACCATCAAGAAACCAAGCACTACACTTGGAAGATTGGAGAACTCAGGAACTCAGGTTTATTATGCTGGCGGTCCCAGATGAACTAATGCTCAAAAATTCTGGGCTTTGGGCTCAGGGTAAGCTCTTCTTTTACAGGATTAACATACACAGGTACAGTTGGTGCTTTCCCTCCCCCCCCCCAAAGAGTTATTTATTTATTTATTTTGGGGGGTGGGGTGGGAAGGAAGGGGAGCAGGCGGGCCACTTCTATTGGTCTTTCATTTGTCCATTTTCATCCATCTTTGTTCTTTGGCCCGTGTGGGCCTCCCATCGCGGTGGCCTCTCTTGTCGCAGAGCACCGGCTCTGGGCGCTTGCGCTCCAGAGCTCTGGCTTGGTAATCGGACACATGGGTCCAGCTGCTCCATGGCACGTGGGATCTTCCCAGGCCAGGGATCGAACCGGCGCCCTTGCACTGCAAGGCCATGTCCTTACCCCCTGGACCAACCAGGGAAGCCCAGTGATCTTTGATTGGGTACATTAAAAATCAGCAGCTACAAAACGCAGGAGTTGCTAGGGGCTAAAGGTTAGGATTAATGACCTACAGAATCAGGAGGGGAGCATTCTGACCTTATCAGAACAATGGTGTCAGCACCACAGGCATGCGTCATGGGGGTAAAGGAACTTTATAGTTTATCATTATTGAGCGTGAACCTGTTTCCTTCTTCAATGGTATGACTTTTTTTTTTTTCCAGATCCTATCATCAAGACATCGATAGTCCAGTACAAATCTATGAGAATTCCCTTGCTTCACTTGGGTAGTTTAAGATTACTGGGAGCTGGAAGCCTTCTCTTGCAAATGAGAGCTCTAGGCATTCAACTTTAGAGTCAGAGAGAAGCCACTTCTCTGTCAATAGCCCCTGATACCCTTTAATAGAACTGAATGTGTTATCAGCAATCCTGAGCCTCTTGATGAGGGTAAAAGAGGACAGTGAAAAAGCTGGCTTAAAACTCAACATTTCAAAAAACTAAGATTATGCTGACTGGCCCAATCACTTCATGGCAAATAGATGAAGAAAAATGGAAATGGTGACAGATTTTATTTTCTTGGGCTCCAAAATCATGTGAATGGTGGCTGCAGCCACGAAATTACATGTACTCCCTGAAGTATCTTATAATTCATACATTCTAGCTGGTAGTTACTGTTAAATAGGAAAGATATGATTTAGGGCCTAGTTATTTTTTTCTTTTTAAAAAATCTTATGGACTAGTTGTTTTCTAATTAATCAAACAACAAAGCTTTACTGTCTATGATACTATTTCAGTTGATTTTTTAAATTTTTCTACAGAGATTCACAGAATTTGCAATAATAATTGTATCTCGTTGTTACTAATATCTAAACTCTTTGTTCTTTTCCTTGCCTTGTTGCATTAGCTGAAATTTCCAGAAACAGTAACACATAATAGTAAGAAAATATATTTGTTTATTCCTGACCTAAAATACCCTTTGGATCCTATAGTTAACCATGTCTTGATTACAGGTTTGAAATTAATATTATTTATAAAATTAATGAAATATAATCATCTTCTTAATTTACTACAAGGTTTTTACTAACATGAAGACTAGATCATGGATCAACTTAGAAAGATTTTCAGCAAAGAACTGTGATATTTGTTCTCTTTTGAGATTTGAATTTTGATATGATAAATTGATATCTCAACATGAGCTCACCTATAAATTCAGAAAAGGGCCTACAGAACAGCATGCGTTAAAATGGGGTAAAGGAACTTTATAGTTTATCATTATTGAGCGTGAACCTGTTTCCTTCTTCAATGGTATGACTTTTTTTTTTTTCCAGATCCTATCATCAAGACATCGATAGTCCAGTACAAATCTATGAGAATTCCCTTGCTTCACTTGGGTAGTTTAAGATTACTGGGAGCTGGAAGCCTTCTCTTGCAAATGAGAGCTCTAGGCATTCAACTTTAGAGTCAGAGAGAAGCCACTTCTCTGTCAATAGCCCCTGATACCCTTTAATAGAACTGAATGTGTTATCAGCAATCCTGAGCCTCTTGATGAGGGTAAAAGAGGACAGTGAAAAAGCTGGCTTAAAACTCAACATTTCAAAAAACTAAGATTATGCTGACTGGCCCAATCACTTCATGGCAAATAGATGAAGAAAAATGGAAATGGTGACAGATTTTATTTTCTTGGGCTCCAAAATCATGTGAATGGTGGCTGCAGCCACGAAATTACATGTACTCCCTGAAGTATCTTATAATTCATACATTCTAGCTGGTAGTTACTGTTAAATAGGAAAGATATGATTTAGGGCCTAGTTATTTTTTTCTTTTTAAAAAATCTTATGGACTAGTTGTTTTCTAATTAATCAAACAACAAAGCTTTACTGTCTATGATACTATTTCAGTTGATTTTTAAGTTTTTCTACAGAGATTCACAGAATTTGCAATAATAATTGTATCTCGTTGTTACTAATATCTAAACTCTTTGTTCTTTTCCTTGCCTTGTTGCATTAGCTGAAATTTCCAGAAACAGTAACACATAATAGTAAGAAAATATATTTGTTTATTCCTGACCTAAAATACCCTTTGGATCCTATAGTTAACCATGTCTTGATTACAGGTTTGAAATTAATATTATTTATAAAATTAATGAAATATAATCATCTTCTTAATTTACTACAAGGTTTTTACTAACATGAAGACTAGATCATGGATCAACTTAGAAAGATTTTCAGCAAAGAACTGTGATATTTGTTCTCTTTTGAGATTTGAATTTTGATATGATAAATTGATATCTCAACATGAGCTCACCTATAAATTCTCTTTGTTTAAATTTTTTATTGCAAAATATCTGCTTTACAATTTTGTGCTGGTTTCTGCCATATATGAACATGAACCAGCCACAGGTATACATACATCCCCTCCCTGTGAACCTTCCTCCCATCCTGCTCCTCTAGGCTGTCACAGAGCACAAGGCTGAGCTCCTTATGTTGCACAGAAAATTCCTATTGACTATCTATTTTGCATATGATAATATATAAGTTTCCATGCTACTCTCTCAATTTGTCCCCGACCCACTCTCTCTTTCCCACACTGTGTCCACAAGTCTGTTCTCTTTGTCTGCATCACCACTGCTGTCCTGCAGATAGGATCATAAATACCATCTTTCTCAATTTCATACACATGCGTTAAAATAAAATATTTGTCTTTCTCTTTCTGACTCACTTCACCCTGTACAATAGGCTCTAGGTTTATCCATCTCATTAGGACTGATTCAAACAGTCTTTTTTTAAAGCTAAGTAACATTCCACTGTATCTATGTACCACACTTTCTGTATCCATTCATCTGCTGATGGACCTGGAAGCTATTTCCATGTCCTAACTATGGATAAAAAGTACTGCAACGAACACTGAGGTGCATGCATCTCTTTCAGGTAGGGTTTCCTCAGGGTGTGTGACCAGAAATGAGATTACTGGGTCATATGGTACTTCCATTCCTAGCTTTCTAAGGAATCTGCATACCATTCTCCATAGTGGTTGTATCCTATAAATTCTTACAGTAAACCATATATAAACATTCAAACTTTTAATGTACTTCTGAATCCAATTTGATTATTTTAAAGAAATTTCATCTAAAATCTGTAAGTTTACTCTTTCTAATCTTAAGTTTTGACATTGTGTTATGTTGGACAAAAAGAAGTGTGTTTAAAATGCTCTTTTTCTATGCTCTGGGATTTTATAATATTATAAGATGTATTTACTTGTGTTTGACAGATTTAATAACTAACATGAAACTAAACCTGGTACTCTTTTAAAGGAAGTCTTCTGTTAATCTTTCCCATTTTACTTACAACTTTTGATTGATTCAGTTTTTCTATATATTCCTGGGTTGATTTTGGCAATCAATCTTTTCCTTTAAAGTAATTGGATGCAAGCTTTCAGAAATTTTAGCAGTGAAGTTTACATTAAATTTTTTTTTTTTTTTGGGTCTCCATGAGCGGCACTTTATTCACGTGAGCAGCCATACATTAAATTTTTAAAGACAAAGTTTTCATTAATTTTATCCATGTTTATACTTTGACTTTTAAATAAACAAATTTCAATTAAACATGGCTCTGCTATTCATATATATTTTAATTAATTATTTGCTTTATCTTTGTTAATTCCACCATATTCTTTTTGTAAGTATGTAAAATTTTTTACTTACTGAAATTTTTATGTTGAAAATTTTAAATATAATAAGAAACAAACTATAAAATTAGAAACCTGTGGTTAAATTAAAAGAAATCCTTGACAAAAAAAACCAAAATCCAGTATCACTGATTTTAGGGGAGGAGGTTAGAATATGATAGAACTAAACTGAAAAATTATGTTTAAATGGAAAGTAAATTGATTAGAATGAAAGTATTCTAGGAACATAAAAGCATTTACTGATGTGTGATTTTTTTAGGTTAAAGAGAAAAAATAAAATCAGAAACATAATCATTTCAAATGAGGATGAAGAAAAGAGAGTCAAAGGATTCCAAAGTCAGGGCAAATATAACCCCTTTCGTATCCATTCATCTGCGAAGGCTATTTCCATGTCCTAACTATGGATAAAAAGTACTGCAACGAACACTGAGGTGCATGCATCTCTTTCAGGTAGGTTTTGGTGTGTACCAGAAATGAGATTACTGGGTCATATGGTACTTCCATTCCTAGCTTTCTAAGGAATCTGCATACCATTCTCCATAGTGGTTGTATCCTATAAATTCTTACAGTAAACCATATATAAACATTCAAACTTTTAATGTACTTCTGAATCCAATTTGATTATTTTAAAGAAATTTCATCTAAAATCTGTAAGTTTACTCTTTCTAATCTTAAGTTTTGACATTGTGTTATGTTGGACAAAAAGAAGTGTGTTTAAAATGCTCTTTTTCTATGCTCTGGGATTTTATAATATTATAAGATGTATTTACTTGTGTTTGACAGATTTAATAACTAACATGAAACTAAACCTGGTACTCTTTTAAAGGAAGTCTTCTGTTAATCTTTCCCATTTTACTTACAACTTTTGATTGATTCAGTTTTTCTATATATTCCTGGGTTGATTTTGGCAATCAATCTTTTCCTTTAAAGTAATTGGATGCAAGCTTTCAGAAATTTTAGCAGTGAAGTTTACATTAAATTTTTTTTTTTTTTTGGGTCTCCATGAGCGGCACTTTATTCACGTGAGCAGCCATACATTAAATTTTTAAAGACAAAGTTTTCATTAATTTTATCCATGTTTATACTTTGACTTTTAAATAAACAAATTTCAATTAAACATGGCTCTGCTATTCATATATATTTTAATTAATTATTTGCTTTATCTTTGTTAATTCCACCATATTTTTTTTGTAAGTATGTAAAATTTTTTACTTACTGAAATTTTTATGTTGAAAATTTTAAATATAATAAGAAACAAACTATAAAATTAGAAACCTGTGGTTAAATTAAAAGAAATCCTTGACAAAAAAAACCAAAATCCAGTATCACTGATTTTAGGGGAGGAGGTTAGAATATGATAGAACTAAACTGAAAAATTATGTTTAAATGGAAAGTAAATTGATTAGAATGAAAGTATTCTAGGAACATAAAAGCATTTACTGATGTGTGATTTTTTTAGGTTAAAGAGAAAAAATAAAATCAGAAACATAATCATTTCAAATGAGGATAAGAAAGGGGAAAAAGAGAGTCAAAGGATTCCAAAGTCAGGGCAAATATAAAGTAATACAATATAAGCTTTAGTAATAAATATAACAGTAGCTACCTTAAATGCACATGGAAGAAATTCTAAAGACAAAGATTATTTTCTTGGAATAAATAATAAATTCCAGATCTCTGTTGTTCAGCAGAGACAAATATTAAACAGAAACAGATACAAGTTAGTATATATTAATGTAAGGCCAGAATTTCATCCAATATTCACATTTTAAAAAGTCAATTCACCAGAAAGATGTAATTATTCTAAGCTTCTTTTTTTTTTTTTTTAAAGATTTATTTATTTATTTATTTTGGGTGGGGGTCGTGTTGGGCAGGGAGGGGAGCAGGCGGGCCACTTCTATTGATCTTTGGGTTCTCTCTGTTCATCCATCTTTGTTCTTTGGCTCCTGTGGGCCTCTTATCGCGGTGGCGTCTGTTGTCGTAGAGCGCTGGCTCTGGGCGCATGTGCTCCAGAGCTCTGGCTCAGTAATTGGACACATCAGTCCAGCCGCTCCACGGCACGTGGGATCTTCCCAGGTCAGGGCTCGAACTGGCGCCCCTTGCACTGCAAGGCGGTGTCCTTACCCACTGGACCACCAGGGGAAGCCCTATTCTAAGCTTCTGTTGATTTAAGAACCAATCATTTATCTATCTTTCTACAGCAAAACTGAAAATCTTTACAGAATTATAAGGCTAAATTAACAAATACACTATTAATATACAGCATACAGAATGCTTCCCCCAAACTGCAGAATATAGACTAGGGGTCAGAACCAAAAATACAATTTTTTTGTTAATTCCACCATATTCTTTGTAAGTTTGTAAAAGTTTTTACTTACTGAAATTTGTATTTTGAAAATTTTAAATATAATAAGAAACAAACTATAAAATTAGAAACCTGTGGTTAAATTAAAAGAAATCCTTGACAAAAAAAACCAAAATCCAGTATCACTGATTTTAGGGGAGGAGGTTAGAATATGATAGAACTAAACTGAAAAATTATGTTTAAATGGAAAGTAAATTGATTAGAATGAAAGTATTCTAGGAACATAAAAGCATTTACTGATGTGTGATTTTTTTAGGTTAAAGAGAAAAAATAAAATCAGAAACATAATCATTTCAAATGAGGATAAGAAAGGGGAAAAAGAGAGTCAAAGGATTCCAAAGTCAGGGCAAATATAAAGTAATACAATATAAGCTTTAGTAATAAATATAACAGTAGCTACCTTAAATGCACATGGAAGAAATTCTAAAGACAAAGATTATTTTCTTGGAATAAATAATAAATTCCAGATCTCTGTTGTTCAGCAGAGACAAATATTAAACAGAAACAGATACAAGTTAGTATATATTAATGTAAGGCCAGAATTTCATCCAATATTCACATTTTAAAAAGTCAATTCACCAGAAAGATGTAATTATTCTAAGCTTCTTTTTTTTTTTTTTTTAAAGATTTATTTATTTATTTATTTTGGGTGGGGGTCGTGTTGGGCAGGGAGGGGAGCAGGCGGGCCACTTCTATTGATCTTTCGTTTCTCTATGTTCATCCATCTTTGTTCTTTGGCTCCTGTGGGCCTCTTATCGCGGTGGCGTCTGTTGTCGTAGAGCGCTGGCTCTGGGCGCATGTGCTCCAGAGCTCTGGCTCAGTAATTGGACACATCAGTCCAGCCGCTCCACGGCACGTGGGATCTTCCCAGGTCAGGGCTCGAACTGGCGCCCCTTGCACTGCAAGGCGGTGTCCTTACCCACTGGACCACCAGGGGAAGCCCTATTCTAAGCTTCTGTTGATTTAAGAACCAATCATTTATCTATCTTTCTACAGCAAAACTGAAAATCTTTACAGAATTATAAGGCTAAATTAACAAATACACTATTAATATACAGCATACAGAATGCTTCCCCCAAACTGCAGAATATAGACTAGGGGTCAGCAAATTTGCTCTGCATGAGCTAGATAATAAATATTTTAGCCCTTGCAGGACCGAATTTCTGCCCAAACTTCTCAGTTCTGCCATTGCAGTATAAAAGCAGCCATACTGATGTTGTTTAGCCGCTAAGTCATGTCTGACTCTTTGTGACCCATGGAATGTAGCCCACCAGACTCTTCTGTCTAAGATATGGCCCAGGCAAGAATACTGGAGTGGGCTGCCATTCTCTTCTCCAGGGGCTCTTCCCAACCCAGGGACTGAACCTGCATCTCCTGCTGTGCAGGTGGATTCTTTACCACTGAGCCATCTGGGAAACTGGCAAAAGCAGACATAGACAATTCATAAGTAAACAGGTGTGGTTGTGTTCCAATAAAACTTTATTTACGAAAACAGGTACCTGGCTGGATTTTGGCCTGTTGGCCTTAGTTTGCTAATCCTTGTTTTTAAGTAGGCATTGAACATGCACACTGTGAAAATAATACAGTTAACTTAGTTAATAGCAATAAAAAAAAAAGTTAACTAGAAAATCAATTTTGTTTGGAAATTTAGAAAAACTCTAATGGGTCAGAAAGAAATCATTGGAAATCAGAAACTATTTTGAACTGAATAATAATGAAAGCATTACATAAAACTCATAGAAAGCAGCTAAAAAGTTCCTACAGAAAAACTGGTAGCATTTAATGCATATATGAGGAAATCTGAAAGGATTAAACAAATGAGTTAAATGACCTAGGTAAAAATTGATATTAAAAAGATTGGATTATCAAAGAAGACTCACAGGAATAAGAGATGGAGCTTTACTAAGGATTCAAATAGTCAAAGAACATCATCAAATCACAGAGAGAGATCCAGAACCTCTTGTTGGGCATTCTCAGGTCTTTTTATCTTTTCCCTCAGATATTCTCTGGCTCAGAGCACCCATAGTATAGGTGCTATTTAGGTCATAAGTCATGTCTTTTATACTCAAGATGCTTAGAGCTTACATGGTATTGTCCAGGCAGTCATGTCCTAAAAAATCCATTAAAATCTAGCTCTTGAGACCAATTTCTTTGCCAAACTTTCAGTTCTATTGCATATAAAGCAGCTAGGTCAGCAAATTTGCTCTGCATGAGCTAGATAATAAATATTTTAGCCCTTGCAGGACCGAATTTCTGCCCAAACTTCTCAGTTCTGCCATTGCAGTATAAAAGCAGCCATACTGATGTTGTTTAGCCGCTAAGTCATGTCTGACTCTTTGTGACCCATGGAATGTAGCCCACCAGACTCTTCTGTCTAAGATATGGCCCAGGCAAGAATACTGGAGTGGGCTGCCATTCTCTTCTCCAGGGGCTCTTCCCAACCCAGGGACTGAACCTGCATCTCCTGCTGTGCAGGTGGATTCTTTACCACTGAGCCATCTGGGAAACTGGCAAAAGCAGACATAGACAATTCATAAGTAAACAGGTGTGGTTGTGTTCCAATAAAACTTTATTTACGAAAACAGGTACCTGGCTGGATTTTGGCCTGTTGGCCTTAGTTTGCTAATCCTTGTTTTTAAGTAGGCATTGAACATGCACACTGTGAAAATAATACAGTTAACTTAGTTAATAGCAATAAAAAAAAAAGTTAACTAGAAAATCAATTTTGTTTGGAAATTTAGAAAAACTCTAATGGGTCAGAAAGAAATCATTGGAAATCAGAAACTATTTTGAACTGAATAATAATGAAAGCATTACATAAAACTCATAGAAAGCAGCTAAAAAGTTCCTACAGAAAAACTGGTAGCATTTAATGCATATATGAGGAAATCTGAAAGGATTAAACAAATGAGTTAAATGACCTAGGTAAAAATTGATATTAAAAAGATTGGATTATCAAAGAAGACTCACAGGAATAAGAGATGGAGCTTTACTAAGGATTCAAATAGTCAAAGAACATCATCAAATCACAGAGAGAGATCCAGAACCTCTTGTTGGGCATTCTCAGGTCTTTTTATCTTTTCCCTCAGATATTCTCTGGCTCAGAGCACCCATAGTATAGGTGCTATTTAGGTCATAAGTCATGTCTTTTATACTCAAGATGCTTAGAGCTTACATGGTATTTTCCAGGCAGTCATGTCCTATAAATCCATAGATTCTAGGTTTCTTTATTTAAAGCAATTCTAAATAACTAGGCACACTCTGATAGAAGCCTTTCATAGATAATGCCTATTTTTCTACAAAGCCTCTGAGTTTGTTTACTATGAAGCCTGTCAGCAATCTGTTTACAAGGAGATTAAACAGGACATCTGCTTTCATTCTTGCCCAGTGATGGCTCCTCCCCTGACCAGCAGAGTAAATACCATGCAGACCTTCTGACTTAATCATTTATTTCCCAAGAAACTAGAGTCAGAACAATGAAATAAAGCTCATAAAAACACAAATCCCCCAAACAGAAAATGATACAAGAATTAAAGAGGTTGAAACAAAGAGAAAATGGACAGACTACACAACTCCAAAAACACAAACAAGCAAATGCTGGTTAACTGGAATTATTAGTAAAATTGATAGACTTCTGGAAAGAGTTTCAAAATAAAAACAAAGAGAAATGCCCAAAGACTAGCTGTGAATAGAGATTACAGGGATATTAGAGCAGTTGTGGCTCAATTTCTATGACAACGAATCAGAACTCTTAAATGGACATGATCCTAGAGGAGAACTGCAGCCAAGCAGGTAAACACAGGGAAACATGCGAAAAGGGTTGTGGGGACCTATGAATGTTGCTAACTGTAGACTAATTTGAAAAAAAAAAAAAAAGTGGGAGTAAGTCTAACAGAATGGAGTGTTTTTGTTGTATTCTTAATGTAGCACTAAAACAACTAACAAAAATCAGGAAGCAAGGACAAGAGATTACTTCTCAAGTGGTACTAATGGTAAATGAACCCGCCTGCCAATGCAGGAGACATGAAAGATGCAGGTCTGATCCCTGGGTCAAGAAGATCCCCGGAAGGAAGAAATGGCAACCTACCTCAGCAATTTTTAAAAACGTATTTATTTATTTATTTTATTTTTTTAATTGTAGGCCTCTTTTATTGGTTCTTTATTTATTTATTTTCATCCATCCTTACTCCCTGGCCTGTGTGGGCCTCCCACCGCAGTGGCCCCTCTCATCACAGAGCACTGGCTCCGGGCACATGCGCTCCAAAACACTGTTTTGTAATTGGACACACCTGTCCAGCTGCTCCACGGCACGCGGGATCTTCCCTGGCCAGGGATCAAACGGGTGCCCCTTGCACTGCAAGGCGGATTCGTTTTTTTTTTTTTTTTAAAGATTTTTTTTTTTTTAATGACTTTTTTCAGGGAGGGGGGCAAGTTGGGGGGGGGGTGGATGGGTCAATTCTTTTGGTTGTTCATTTATCTATTTTTCATCCATTTTTGTTCTTTGGCCCATGTGGGCCTCCCATCGCAGTGGCCTCTGTTGTAGCAGAGCACCGGCTCTGGGCACAATGCGGTCCAGAGCTCCGGCTCGGTAATTGGACACATTGGTCCAGCTGCTCTGTGGCACGCGGGATCTTCCCAGGCCAGGGATTGAACTGGCGGCCCTTGCACTGCAAGGCAGTGTCCTTACCCACTGGACCACCAGGGAAGCCCGAAAAAACATATTTATTTTTAATGGAAGGATAATTGCTTTACAATATGTGTTTGATTTCTGCCATATATCAACATGAATTAGCCATAGGTGTACATATGCCCCCTCCCTCTTGAGCCTGCCTCCCACTTCCCACCTTTTCCTACCCTTCTAGGTTGTTACACCCCAGCATTTTTGTCTGGACAATTCCATGGACAGAGGAACGCACAAAGAAAATAGAAGGTGGAAAACAGAATCAGCTGTGATACCTGAGAATGAAAGGGTGTCATTTATACCTGAGAAGTCAAGTAGAGGGATTAGTAACATATTCACAAATACAAACACTAAGATCAGTCTGTTGACTAAAACCATGCAGTTCAACTACCAACAGAGGGTAGAATATAAATTAACTTGATTGTGTCTCACAAGAGGGGACTGATAGGTAGGGACCCCTGGAGACGGGCATGGCAATCCCACCCAGTATTCTTGCCTGGAGAATCCCATTGACAGAGGAGCCTGGTGGGCTACAGTCCATGGGGTTGCAAACAGTCAGACATGACTGAGTGACTGACACATACACAGTACCCACAAGTCCACAGGATACGGGGGTTCCAGAGTTCCTCTTTGTGCCCCAAGCTTCTCACAGCAATGAATGCCTCACTCTTGACTCTCAGGACACAAATGTTTCCGTTTGGAAGCGCCTTCTCTTATTGTCTACTTCCTTTAAACCCTTGTTTCCCACCTCGTTATCTTGTCTTCTGACCTTGGCCTTCCAATTCCAGTTTGCAATCATTGAGTTTCTAAAGCAAATCATAACGTAGAGGTGGAAGGTGGTCTTTGGGGTAATAACATTAAAGAGCTGACGGTCAGAATGGATCCTAACAGTAAAGTGGGTAGAAAATATTGGTCTTAGGTCTTCCTTGTATTAAATTTGACCTCCTCCTTACCTATTTCCTAATTAAGACTATACTTTCTATCTATCTGGAGTTGTAAAAAAATGAAAAGCAAAACCTTACTCTTCTATTTGAGAGTTTCCAAAAACAGGAAAAATAACCAGTTCTCACGCTATTATGTCTTTATTCATCTCATATCTTGAGGAGGTAGAGTATATCTTGAATACTTTTTTTCAAGATGATTACATTGATAGCATTATTTTCTGAAAAAACGCTGGAATGTCTCTCTTTGTCTTCATATATGAAGAATAACATGGCTGAGATATCATTCACTTCCAATTCATATACCCATTTTATCCTGTGGCTTTTGTCATTCAGTGTCTAAGAGAAGAATTCTACATATGTCCAGTCTGTTCTTTAATATTGTAGCAATCTATGAACCTTTCCCATATACTTAGGAAGGTTTTCTGCCATAAGCATACCTAGAAGTCTACAGTGCTCTTTTTCCCTGTCTATTTACCTCTCTCTCTCTTGCATTCTGGGTAAGTTTATATAGCTTTGCTTCTTTATTCATTTTATTTTGTCAGTTTCAATTCCACTCTTTCTTTCCTTCCTCTAGTCTTCACTAGGTAGGTAAAAAAAAATTTCTTGATTGTGTCTCACAAGAGGGACTGTGTGGGCCCGGGCATGGCAATCCCACCCAGTATTCTTGCCTGGAGAATCCCATTGACAGAGGAGCCTGGTGGGCTACAGTCCATGGGGTTGCAAACAGTCAGACATGACTGAGTGACTGACACATACACAGTACCCACAAGTCCACAGGATACGGGGGTTCCAGAGTTCCTCTTTGTGCCCCAAGCTTCTCACAGCAATGAATGCCTCACTCTTGACTCTCAGGACACAAATGTTTCCGTTTGGAAGCGCCTTCTCTTATTGTCTACTTCCTTTAAACCCTTGTTTCCCACCTCGTTATCTTGTCTTCTGACCTTGGCCTTCCAATTCCAGTTTGCAATCATTGAGTTTCTAAAGCAAATCATAACGTAGAGGTGGAAGGTGGTCTTTGGGGTAATAACATTAAAGAGCTGACGGTCAGAATGGATCCTAACAGTAAAGTGGGTAGAAAATATTGGTCTTAGGTCTTCCTTGTATTAAATTTGACCTCCTCCTTACCTATTTCCTAATTAAGACTATACTTTCTATCTATCTGGAGTTGTAAAAAAATGAAAAGCAAAACCTTACTCTTCTATTTGAGAGTTTCCAAAAACAGGAAAAATAACCAGTTCTCACGCTATTATGTCTTTATTCATCTCATATCTTGAGGAGGTAGAGTATATCTTGAATACTTTTTTTCAAGATGATTACATTGATAGCATTATTTTCTGAAAAAACGCTGGAATGTCTCTCTTTGTCTTCATATATGAAGAATAACATGGCTGAGATATCATTCACTTCCAATTCATATACCCATTTTATCCTGTGGCTTTTGTCATTCAGTGTCTAAGAGAAGAATTCTACATATGTCCAGTCTGTTCTTTAATATTGTAGCAATCTATGAACCTTTCCCATATACTTAGGAAGGTTTTCTGCCATAAGCATACCTAGAAGTCTACAGTGCTCTTTTTCCCTGTCTATTTACCTCTCTCTCTCTTGCATTCTGGGTAAGTTTATATAGCTTTGCTTCTTTATTCATTTTATTTTGTCAGTTTCAATTCCACTCTTTCTTTCCTTCCTCTAGTCTTCACTAAAACTCTGGTAGCTCATTTTCCATTTTCTTACAGTTTTTCCTTGCCTTTTACCTGTCTCTTCTAATTAGGTTCTTCTCATCACAGTCTGTGCAACCTCTTGAATTTCTGCTTTTTTGTCAAGGCTGTATATTGGCATTCTGTTTTATAAAATTTTTTCCTGCAGTAAAACAGTTTGCTTTTCCTTTGAGCCTTTAAGGACATGTTCATTTAATATGAATTCACAGTGTAATTTCATAGGTCCCAGGCTGGTTTTATACTTTCTGCCTTTTTTGTAGGAGAAGAAATCCATTCAGCCCACTAAGCTAGTATATGTAGACTTCCTTTGACAGTCAGTCAGTACCACTCTATCTTTTTTTTCTTTTGGCCATGTTGTGCAGCATGCAGGATCTTAGATCCTTAGCCAGGGATCACACCTGCACTCTCTGCACTGGAAGCACGGAGTCTCAACCACTAGACCATCAGGAAAGACCCCACCTCCACTTTATCTACTGCCCAGATCTCTACCTTAGAATTGCAGTTGGATATGGATCTATATTGGGGTTCCCTGCAGCTCAGATGGTAAAGAATCTTCCTGCAATGCAGGAGATCTGGGTTCAGTCCCTAGGCTGGCAAGATTCTGTGGAAGAGGGCATGGCAACCCACTCCAGTATTGTTGCCTGGAGAAGTCCATGGACTGAGGACCTGGTGGGTCACATACAATCCATAGGGCCAGAGTCGGACATGACTGAAGTGACTAAGCAGCAGCAGCAGCATGGATCTATATGGGCTTCCCAAGTGGTGCCAGTGGTAAAGAGCCCACCTGACTAATGCAGGAAATGTAAGAGACATGGGTTCAATCCCTGGGTTGGGAAGAGCAACCAATGCTTCAGGGGTGAAGGAGAACACAGCAAGCCACTCCTGTACTCTTGCTTGGAAAATCTCATGGACAGATGAGTCTGGGGGGCTACAGTCCATGCGGTCACAAAGAGTCAGACATGCCTGAGAATGCACTTGCATACATGGATCTATGTACAGAGAGCAACTATCAGAGTTCAGCAGATAATAAACCAACCCAGATTTCCTAATTCTTATATCCCCACTTCCAGATGCTTCCTGAGATTCTAGAACAAAAACACAAAACAGAAAACTTTGCGTTATGACTCTTCTCACAGGTTTGTCAATAGCATTTATTTGGAAAACCGCTATCTCCTGAGATGCAGTGTTCAATGGTGATCCCTTTCTCCCTTTTCCATTCCTTTTGACTTTACTAGGAGTCACACATTCTCATTGTCTACACAGAGAAAGAATGCTACTGATGAGGGATCATGATTCTTTGCTTCTGAGGTGGCTCCAAGACTCCCCTGTGTGGGGTATGCACCTCTGATGTGGTCCCTTCCCACACTGGATCAGGTTTGGTCTCTGAGACCAACAGCATACAACCAACCCCATGGGGACATAGCTTCTAGGATTCTAAAAGCTTCCTTCTTGAGTATCTTCTCAGTCTCTCTCTTCTTTCTCTTTTCTTGTTATTTGTTCTAAGTAAGGACAGTTTCCACATCTTGCGGACACTCAGGTAGCTAGTGGAAAGAATCAGTTGGGGAGGAATAGTAGAAGCCTGTCAGCAACCTTGTTAGTGAGCTGTGTGTTTGTGTGTGTCTGTGTGTGTGCTCAGTTTGTCGTGATCTGATAGACTGTAGCTCCCCATGGTAAAGAATCTTCCTGCAATGCAGGAGATCTGGGTTCAGTCCCTAGGCTGGCAAGATTCTGTGGAAGAGGGCATGGCAACCCACTCCAGTATTGTTGCCTGGAGAAGTCCATGGACTGAGGACCTGGTGGGTCACATACAATCCATAGGGCCAGAGTCGGACATGACTGAAGTGACTAAGCAGCAGCAGCAGCATGGATCTATATGGGCTTCCCAAGTGGTGCCAGTGGTAAAGAGCCCACCTGACTAATGCAGGAAATGTAAGAGACATGGGTTCAATCCCTGGGTTGGGAAGAGCAACCAATGCTTCAGGGGTGAAGGAGAACACAGCAAGCCACTCCTGTACTCTTGCTTGGAAAATCTCATGGACAGATGAGTCTGGGGGGCTACAGTCCATGGGGTCACAAAGAGTCAGACATGCCTGAGAATGCACTTGCATACATGGATCTATGTACAGAGAGCAACTATCAGAGTTCAGCAGATAATAAACCAACCCAGATTTCCTAATTCTTATATCCCCACTTCCAGATGCTTCCTGAGATTCTAGGACAAAAACACAAAACAGAAAACTTTGCGTTATGACTCTTCTCACAGGTTTGTCAATAGCATTTATTTGGAAAACCGCTATCTCCTGAGATGCAGTGTTCAATGGTGATCCCTTTCTCCCTTTTCCATTCCTTTTGACTTTACTAGGAGTCACACATTCTCATTGTCTACACAGAGAAAGAATGCTACTGATGAGGGATCATGATTCTTTGCTTCTGAGGTGGCTCCAAGACTCCCCTGTGTGGGGTATGCACCTCTGATGTGGTCCCTTCCCACACTGGATCAGGTTTGGTCTCTGAGACCAACAGCATACAACCAACCCCATGGGGACATAGCTTCTAGGATTCTAAAAGCTTCCTTCTTGAGTATCTTCTCAGTCTCTCTCTTCTTTCTCTTTTCTTGTTATTTGTTCTAAGTAAGGACAGTTTCCACATCTTGCGGACACTCAGGTAGCTAGTGGAAAGAATCAGTTGGGGAGGAATAGTAGAAGCCTGTCAGCAACCTTGTTAGTGAGCTGTGTGTTTGTGTGTGTCTGTGTGTGTGCTCAGTTGTGTCTGTGATCTGATAGACTGTAGCTCACCTGGCTCCTCAGTCCATGGAATTCCCAGGCAAGAATCCCAGAGTGGGTTGCCATTTCCTTCTCCAGGGGAACTTTCCAATCCAGGGATAGAACCCACGCCTCTTGCATCATTGGCAGGCAGGTCCTTTACCATTTGTGCGACCTGGGAAGCAGCCCTGGGTTCTCTGGCATGCAGTCAGCTTTGAGAGGACTGCAACCCTATGAGACTGTAATCCTGAAAGTCAAAACCACTCAGATGAGTTGACCTCAGGTTTCTGACACTCAGGAACTCTGTGAGATAAGAAATGAGAGTTGTTTTAAATTGCTCAAATGGGGATAATTTGTTATGGAGCAATAGATAACTCACATACAAATGGAGAAAAAATATCTGGAGTAAGCTCAAAAATTAGCACTCAGAAAGCACATGGATGATTTGGTTGACAAGGTTTGTGCTGGTTTACCCCCCAAATGTTTTTCTTTAACTAGGGAACACAGAATAGGGAAGGATAAAGGGGCTTTCCTTAAAAAGGGAGTTTTCTCTTCTAACATGACTGCCTACCTGGGCAGGAGTTTTTCTGTCTAATTCTTTTAGTATCACAATTAGTACAGATTTCTCTCAGACACTGATAATAGACCTTTTAACAATTTTGGTTTAGAGCACCAGTAAGTTTCTTATGTCTCTATACTATCCTTCATAAGCTTTTCGAGTCACACATTCTCATTGTCTACACAGAGAAAGAATGCTACTGATGAGGGATCATGATTCTTTGCTTCTGAGGTGGCTCCAAGACTCCCCTGTGTGGGGTATGCACCTCTGATGTGGTCCCTTCCCACACTGGATCAGGTTTGGTCTCTGAGACCAACAGCATACAACCAACCCCATGGGGACATAGCTTCTAGGATTCTAAAAGCTTCCTTCTTGAGTATCTTCTCAGTCTCTCTCTTCTTTCTCTTTTCTTGTTATTTGTTCTAAGTAAGGACAGTTTCCACATCTTGCGGACACTCAGGTAGCTAGTGGAAAGAATCAGTTGGGGAGGAATAGTAGAAGCCTGTCAGCAACCTTGTTAGTGAGCTGTGTGTTTGTGTGTGTCTGTGTGTGTGCTCAGTTGTGTCTGTGATCTGATAGACTGTAGCTCACCTGGCTCCTCAGTCCATGGAATTCCCAGGCAAGAATCCCAGAGTGGGTTGCCATTTCCTTCTCCAGGGGAACTTTCCAATCCAGGGATAGAACCCACGCCTCTTGCATCATTGGCAGGCAGGTCCTTTACCATTTGTGCGACCTGGGAAGCAGCCCTGGGTTCTCTGGCATGCAGTCAGCTTTGAGAGGACTGCAACCCTATGAGACTGTAATCCTGAAAGTCAAAACCACTCAGATGAGTTGACCTCAGGTTTCTGACACTCAGGAACTCTGTGAGATAAGAAATGAGAGTTGTTTTAAATTGCTCAAATGGGGATAATTTGTTATGGAGCAATAGATAACTCACATACAAATGGAGAAAAAATATCTGGAGTAAGCTCAAAAATTAGCACTCAGAAAGCACATGGATGATTTGGTTGACAAGGTTTGTGCTGGTTTACCCCCCAAATGTTTTTCTTTAACTAGGGAACACAGAATAGGGAAGGATAAAGGGGCTTTCCTTAAAAAGGGGGGGGGAGTTTTCTCTTCTAACATGACTGCCTACCTGGGCAGGAGTTTTTCTGTCTAATTCTTTTAGTATCACAATTAGTACAGATTTCTCTCAGACACTGATAATAGACCTTTTAACAATTTTGGTTTAGAGCACCAGTAAGTTTCTTATGTCTCTATACTATCCTTCATAGGCTTTTCTGTGACTATTTGGGAATATCTATAGTAGGATTTATTAAACCAATTCAGTTTTGAACTAGAATTTCTATAGGATTAATTATATGTGATTTCAATTATTTTGAATTCATTTATATTCATTTCATTTGTCAGGATATGGTATCGGTCAGGTTTTCTATTTCTTTTGTCAGTTTCATCAGTTATTTGCTCCATTTATTTGTGAATTTTCTGTGATATGAACATTTGGTGTCATTTTGTGTTTCTGGTAGATTGATCCTTTTATTATTATGCAATGTCATTTTTTTTTCAGCAATTTTTATTTCTCTGAAGCTCATTTTACTCAACATTAATGAAACTTATCCTTCTGTTTTTCTTAAAAATTCATGTTTGAGTGGTATAATTTTTCCATCCTTTGACTTTCAGTCTACCTATGCCATTGAACTTAAAGGGCAAGTTTCTTGTAAACAGCTTTTGGCTGGGTCATGTTTTCTTTACCCACTTTGTCGTTTGCTCAGTGTATTTAGACTATTTACATTTCTGGCAGTTATTGATATGCTACAGCCAATTTGCCAGTTTGTTTTCTGTCTCTTTCTTCTTGTTTTTGTTCCATTATTTCTCTTTTCTGCTTCCTGTAGGATATTGCAACACATTGTTTGGATTTCATCTCAATTTATTTAAGGTCTGCTGAGCAGAGAGGAACAGGGAGAAATGAATCTATGCCACTGTATTTGGGCTATTAGTTTCATTTGTCTACTCTTGATTTCTTGACAGACTACTCTTGACATGGCATCTGATATAGTCAGTGCCTAGTCTAGTTGAAACTATGCACCCATGCTAAGTCACTTCAGTCGTGTCCAGTCCTTTGCAACACCATGGACTGTAGCCCACTAGGTTCCTTTGTCCATGGGATTCTCCAGGCAAGAATACCAGAGTGGGCTGCCATGCCCTCCTCTAGGGCATCTTCTGGATCCAGGGATCGAACCTATGTCTCTTACATCTCCTGCATTGGCAGGTGGGTTCTTTACCATTAGTGCCACTTGGGAAGCCCAGTTGAAACTATACTTTCTGTTTCGTCAGAAAATGTGCAGTGTCAGGTAATTCTTTTCGAAGGGGTGGCCACAAGGCATGTTATATGATAAAGAGTAGTTCAGTTGTAGGCTGCTGCTGCTTAGTCACTTCAGTCATGTCCAACTCTGTGTGACCCCATGGACTGCAGCCCGTCAGACTCCCATGTCCATGGAATTCTCCAGGCAAGAATACTGGAGTGGGTTGCCATGCCCTCCTCCAATCCAAGGGATCTTCTGGATCCAGCGATGGACCTGATGGAACCCAGGTCTCCTGCACTGCAGGCAGACTCCGTACCACTGAGCCATCAGGGAAGCCTCAAAATTGTTAGAAAGTCTGTTATCAGTGTCTGAGAGAAATCTGTACTAATTGTGATACTAAAAGAATTAGACAGAAAAACTCCTGCCCAGGTAGGCAGTCATGTTAGAAGAGAAAACTCCCCCCCCCCTTTTTAAGGAAAGCCCCTTTATCCTTCCCTATTCTGTGTTCCCTAGTTAAAGAAAAACATTTGGGGGGTAAACCAGCACAAACCTTGTCAACCAAATCATCCATGTGCTTTCTGAGTGCTAATTTTTGAGCTTACTCCAGATATTTTTTCTCCATTTGTATGTGAGTTATCTATTGCTCCATAACAAATTATCCCCATTTGAGCAATTTAAAACAACTCTCATTTCTTATCTCACAGAGTTCCTGAGTGTCAGAAATCTGAGGTCAACTCATCTGACTGGTATCATGGACTGTAGCTCTCCAGGCTTCTCCATCCATGGAATTTTCCAGGAAAGAATACTGGAGTGGGTTGCCATTTCCTTTTCCATCAGTTTAAGCTATATATTGACTATTACTACATCAAAAAGAAAGGGTATTTCTAACTCAGTAAGGGAAGTTTCCTAAATCAGATTAGCTTTATCTAAAAGTCTTGATTGATTAATCTGTATAAAATTATGTAATGAGCTGTAAGAAAAGTCAGTGATGGAGATCATGAAGGCAGAAAGAGAGAGAGAGAGGAGAGGAGATAGACAGGGAGACAGAAATTGGCAAAAGCCCATTTGCAGAGTTGCCTAGAAACCTAAACATGTATATGTTTTCATACTATAAAGAAACACTCACCGTTTATCTCTAGATTGTGGCTTGAGTAAGTGTTCTTGTCATTAACACTATAAAACTGCCAAAATAATGCACTATACCTAGAAGCTCTCATAAGATATGATTTGGAAATATTAACCAATTATTTTATCTTGATCTTTCTCCCCATTCAGGAACTAGGTTGTGAGATAGGCTCAGGAATGGGAGGTTACAACAAAACACTGGGGAAAAGGTTTTGTAATTTCAAATGCCTGGGTGCTGAGATAATTCAGGACCTTACAAAAAAAAAAAGAATGTGGCACGGCTGAGCCAGACTTCCTGCTCCTAGAAGAAATACAAGACTTAAGACAGCCTCATATGTTATGGGTACAGCATCATGATTCCAATGTGTAGAAGAATGGAACCAAAATGTCAAGAAAGGAGCAGCAAAATCTGGCAACACACACATTCTCCTGGGGCTGCAAAGAGTCAGACACAACTGAGCGACTGAACTGAATCTCATTTCAAAGCTTCATAATATGGTTGTATTCTAGCCCCCTCTATTTAAGGTTGGACTCTTTGGTCTGTAAAAAGGACCCAAAAATCACCAATGGAGGGGTGGGGGGAAGGTGGTAATGACCTGATGGTATAAATGGCCACGTTTTCCTTGCCTGGGAATAAAAAGCAGAAGTTACTTTGTGTCCAACTATGAGGCTTCTTGCTTAGTCACCATAATCACACAGTTTGAGCAAGAAATAACTAGTGTAGCTTCCTCCAACTGTCATGTTTCCAATCTTACCTGGAGATTAATCACTACCTGGACCACAGAGGCTTGTACAAACAGCACATGTTCACTGTGAAACTTATGAATCAAATATTGCAAACATTCTTCCTTCCTCAGAGAAGTCAGGGGCAGGAAATGCTAAGGCATGGCAAAGTGACGTGCCCTTCAATCACATAAAGTGAGAGAATAGATCAGCTTTTATTTCTGTTAGAATGTAGAGAAGAAAAGAACCGAAGAAGTTAGCATGCAATAATGGTTACTTTTTGCCTTTCCTTATTAACACTTTTTCTAGACTATGAATAGTAGATTTCAAATAAAATACTTTAATTTTCTATACAACTTGCAAAATTACATTTGTGCGCATGCTCAGTCACTCAATTATGTCAGACTCTTCACTACCCTGTATACTGTAACCCATCAGGCTCCTCTGTGCATGGGATTTTCCCAGACAAGAATACTGGAGTGGGTTGCCATTTCCTCCTCCAAGGGATCTTCCCAACGCAGGGACTGAAATTGTGTCTCTTGTGTCTCTTGCATTGGCAGATTCTTTCCACTGAGCCACCTGGGGAACCCCAAACTACATTTATTAGGAGTAAAAATCAACTTTGTTCCTTCAGAGTAATCTCACATTGCTTCTTATGCTAAAAAACTAGAGTGGAAAAGTAACTTTTCCTTTGCAATACCAAGCTTAATTAAAGAGAGCCATGTGGATTACTCAGTGCTGAGATTCGTACTCCCTAGAGCATAAATCACCTTTGGCAGAGAAGTGAGTTGTGCGCTGTTTAATGATGTGGCAGCATAATCGCCTCAGATCAGTTTGCTCAGCTTGCAAGGCCAAGGGGTCACACGTCAAGGAACAGTCAGTTTTACTCCTTTGCAAAACAGATCTTTGGCCTGAGATGGGCAGGGCTGAAGGGGAGTGGCGGATGTATTCACTCTCCCAGGAGAAAGGCAGAAAGAGGTCATGACCAAGAACATTTGAAGGCAGAGTGTGGAGTTCTGTTTTAAGAAGCCCTGAGGACAAGACTCCTCAGTGTTCTAGCATGGTAAATTTGAACACATGGAGTCTGGAGTCAGTGCATTTCCCCTCAACAAATATGATTATGTCCTTTGATGCTAAGGAATTTTAACTGTTACAACTGTCTACTTCTTGGGAACATTAGCCTGAGATGATAGTTTGATTAAGATTCTCTTTCTTCGTCCCTCATTTCAATTTGAAAAAAGGAATTTTATTGACCTTTATTGGTATCACAGATGCTAAATTGCTAAATGTCCTAAATCTTGATAGATGTAACTTAAATCACCTCTCCTGTTGGTTTGAACTTTGAATCTGTCAAGCTATTGATTTGTTTTTGTCAGCATGAATTTTAAAGATCACCTAATGTTGTTCACCCAAACTTTCTAGCAGAGGAGTGCCCTTTTTCTCATCATTTCCTCTTCCCATGAACCTGTATTTCAAAAGTATTTTTAATCCAACAAGCCACATTTGTTAGACAATATCTTGTGCTGCCTTAAAACATATACACATAATTTTTTACATCATGGAAAATAATTTGTAAGCACACACTTAACTTCTTTTGAATAACTGATACAAAACAGAGATCTCAATGGTGACGTAGTATGTAAAACATCTGGAATACAAAGGTTTCCTTCATAACAGCATCTACTTCATTAGAGATGTTTTTGAGACTGAGTTTAAATAAAAAGACATCACTGGGCTTCCCTGATGGTCCAGTGGGTAAGGACACCGCCTTGCAGTGCAAGGGGCGCCAGTTCGATCCCTGGGCTGCAAAGATCGCACGTGCCGCGGAGCGGCTGGACCGATGTGTCTGATTACCGAGCCAGAGCTCTGGAGCGCAAGCGCCCAGAGCCGGTGCTCTGCGACAAGAGAGGCCATCGTGATGGGAGTCCCACAGGAGCCAAAGAACAAAGATGGATGAAAGTGGACAAATGAAGGACCAACAGAAGTGGCCCGCCTGCTCCCCTCCCTCCCCACCCCACACCCACCAAAATAAATAAATAAATCTTTAAAAAAAAAAAAAAAGACATCACTAACAGGGGAAATAATCTCTTGTTGATTTCTAGAAAAGAAAATTGGTGCAGGACACCATCACAATAAATATTTTATGGTGACATTTAACAGAATGTATTTAATTTTTAAGTCAATAAGTAAGGTAAAAGTAAATCTCACACAGTATTAAATATTTGTTGTCATTCAGTCGCTAAGTCATGTCTGACTCTCTGCAACCCATGGACTGTAGCCTTCCAGGCTCCTCTGTCCGTGGGGTTCTCCAGGCGAGAATACTGGAGTGGGTAGCCATTCCTTTCTCCAGGGGATCTTCCTGGCCCAGGGATCAAACTCATGTCTCCTATATTAGCAGGGGCTCCTTTACCACTGAGCCACCAGGGAAGGTCCAATTAAATATTTAAATGCATCTAAATACCCTCAACATTGTTGTATCCCCCAGTTTTTCATTTCCCGACCTGTCAGTTGTTTCAGCTCTCATGGATTTGCCATGGTCCAAAAAAATTCTCCCTGTTTGGAGGCGATAGGAATGCATTATATAAATAGGTACTCCTCACATATTTTCATTTATAAAGACTGCACATTAAAACTACAATGAGATATCACCTCACACCCGTCAGAATGGCCATCTTCAAAAAATCTGCAGGCAATAAATGCTGGAGAGGGTGCGGAGAAAAGGGAACCCTCTTGCATTGCTGGTGGGAATGTAAATTGATACAGCCTCTATGGAAGACAGTATGGAGATTTCTTAAAAAACTAAAAATAGAAGCACCCTATGACCCAGCAATCCCACTATTAGGCTTATATCCTGATGAAATCAAAACTGAAAGAAGCACCTGTACCCAATGTTCATTGCAGCTCTCTATACAATAGCCAAAACATGGAAGCAACCTAGATGTCCATCGACGAATGAATGGATCCAGAAGCTCTGGTACATATATACAATGGAATACTACTCAGCTGTTAAAAGAAATGCAGAAGACTCAATCCTAATGAAGTGGCTGGCTCTAGAGCCTATCATAAAAAGTGAAGTAAGTCAAAAAGAGAAAGACAAATACAGTATACTAACACACATATATGGAATCTAGTAGGACGGTCTTGATATCACACACAGGAACTCATGAAAAAGACAGAGCATAGACATAGGGACATCGTGGGGAATAAATAGGGAGGGGGAAGCATGGAGGAAGTAACAAGGAAACCTATAGTGTTATGTGTGGAAAAGATAGCTAGTGTCACAGTGCTAAGGGAATAGGAGTGCTTACAATGGCTTGGGGCAAAGGTCTGGAGGGGTGGGATGGGGGGATCTGGGTGGGTGGGGACCAGGGATATGCATATGACTGATCTGGGAACGTACATGTATATGAACAACAAAACTCTGTAAAACCTTTAAAATAAAGAATAAAAATAAAATAAAAAAAAAAAAGACTGCACATATTCTGTATTTTGATTAAGTGAAATTATAAAGTTTACATCTGTACTCCTTCATAAAATTCTACAGTGCCCCCGTGGATTTCCAGATACCACTTCTTCTGGCCTTGGGGTCCCTTATCTGTAGATTTCTCTCCTGATATCTCTTCCAGCCGCCATCAGAACGTTTCCTTTCCATCACTGCCATACACAGTGCTCTGTCTGCAGTAGCAGACTCATATAAAACAGGCACTTGAGGTGTCTTTTTTTTTAATTTTGGCCTCTTTTATTATTTATTTATTTTCATCCATCTTTATTCTTTGGCCTGTGCGGGCCTCCCATCACAGTGGCCTCTCTCGTCACTGTGCACCAGCTTTGGGCGCATGCGCTCCAGAGCTCCAGCTTGGTAGTTAGACACATCAGTCTAGTCACTGTGTGGCACGTGGGATCTTCCCAGGTCAGGGATTGAACCCATGCCCCTTGCACTGCAAGGCAGTGTCCTTCCCTACTGGACCACCAGGGAAGCCCCCTACTCTGTGAGCTACTAGAGCGCGAATATTATAGCTTGTTTATTTTTGTATATACAGTGCCTAACACAATGTATAGCATGTGGTACATTCTCAATAACTGTATGTGGAATGATTCAGGGGGTACATGAGCAGATAAGCAAATGAAAAAGTAAATGCTACATAACTATTTATTCCGACTGTTTTAGTCGCCACAGCCAGTTTACACAGCTACAGAAGCAGGAAGGAACTGGAATGTTCTAGGCCCAGATACATGTAACTGGTAAGTTTGACTTTAAAATCATTCCTCATACCTGCTTCACAGTAGATGAACTCATATAAATTAAGCAAAGTAAGTCCTCCCTTTTTCCCTATCAATTTTATAATTCACATTTTCTGATAGCCTTTAGAAAGGTTTTATTGACAAACCCACAATGTTCCCATTCTATGTACTGACTTAATGCTTTGTTTTTATGGCGTTTAAGAACTTTTAACTATTTGAATTCATTGGGCTGAAAATTTAGTCTGAGTAGTTAGTAAGAAAGAAATACCAAACAGGAGACTATCACTTTTTTAGAAACAAAATATGATATATTCTTTTACTTATTACACTCAAGCTTTCAACGTTTCAAGAAAAGTGTGTATTGACTACCAGTGGTTAGAGACTTTATGATAAATAATTACTGTGTTTAATAATTCATTTGAGATAATTTCTTAATGAGTCCATTGGAAATCTCTGGTGAAATTCATAATTATTATAATAAGATTTAATAAAATTAACTGGTGTTTTAATATTGTGCCAGCCGTTTTTAAGAAATAACGTGACACATTCATTTAAACCACACTAAAAATAGCAACACTGACAAAAAGATTAATCTTTGGAATATATTATCTCATATATTTGTAGATCAACCAGTGCCAGTAATTTAGCTTTAGGGAAACAAGTAATTAGAAGTAATGGAGCTTTCTCTCTCTTGACACCTTAAATTTTGGGAAAAAAACTTATTTATTTATTTATTTTCATCCATCTTTATTCTTTGGCCTGTGTGGGCCTCCCATTGCAGTGGCCTCTCTCGTTGCAGAGCACCGATTCTGGGCACATGTGCTCCAGAGCACTGGCTCGTAATTGGTCACAATGGTTCAGTTGTTCTGCGGCACATGGGATCTTTCTGGGCCAGGGATCGAATGGTTGCCTCTTGCACTGCAAGGCGGACTCCTTACTCATTGGACCACCAGGGAAGCCCATCTTTTGGAAAAAACACTAACCTCAGATTCTATGGTTGACTATGTTTACTTGACTAATCAAGAGAAAATAAACTGGTTTTCTTATTATGTCATTATCTCCAAAGTAAATTATGTGAATGCCAATAAACTCTCTAAGTTCATTGAAAGCAAGAAAGATTAGATTGCAACATGCAAATAAATAATTTGCCATGACTGCTCCTTATTTTCAAGCATATCCTCATATGTAATGGGTTCCTTTTCCTGCAAAAAGTCCAGTTTTGTGCTTCACAACTTCATGTTTAAGATGAAAATATAATTTTCTGAAGCTGATTTGCACATCATGTCAAGGATATAGTAGTATACTTCATTATTTATGTTATTAAGTGGGAAACACGTAATGGGCAGGAGAAAATTTTCTCTGTATTTCCTTCCCTTAATCTGCTTTAAAACCAGACTTATAAAGGAAAGAAATGAAACTCCAACTTCTATTTTTGGCAGTATAGGGAAAGCAAAGGATGGTAGCCACAGAAAAGAAAGAACAAAATTGTAATAACTGTGTGATTAGTTTATGGTAAAAGGAAAGAAAATCTCTGGAAATATTTCAAAGGAGTAAATAATTTTTCTTTGAATTATTGAGAGTACAGACAACTTATCACAGAGATTTCCTTTGGGATTTCTATAATGGCCATAATGACAAACTGGCAAGTTCACATATGACTCTAAGATAAAGTCATAGACTTGTGCTTTTATATTATATTCCCTAAAGGCTCTGTGCGTAACCCCATAGCTGGAATTGGCTTTTTTGTGTTGATTAAAATCCTAAATCCAGTTCAGTACACATGGTTATACTGAGTCAATTCAGAGGTTGAAGAAATATATGAAGATCTAGAAATCTTCCTGCAATGCACTTTTTGTCTATCAAAGTCCAGGTCAGTTGGAATTCTGTGAACCTGGGTATAGGATTCAGTCTTCCTAACCCAAGAATGTAAAATGTTTTAAAGACCAAATCAATGCAAAATTTGGGATAAACTCAAGGCTAAGGACACTGCAAAGAGATGCAAAAAAACCCCTATTGTGTTCATGAATTCTCAAGGAGCAATGATTCCAGATTAAAAGAGGAATACAAAATGCAATAAGGAGGTCATTCTGTTATCCCAGAGAATTCTGATAATGATAGGAATCAACTGGAATTAGCAGCCACAAACCCTAAAAAAAATTATCCAACCCCACTATCAAAACCATATAAAAGCTCACTATAGATAGACCAAAAAAGTATAACTGAATAACCTATAGATCATAGTTACAGTGGAAACAACATGGAGTTATCAAAGACAAGAGACGTAATTTCTTATATAGTGTCAGAAGGGAGCCCACTCAAAAAACCTCCCAAGAGATCACTGTCCTCTGCAGGAGGCTGACAGGGCTGCTTCTCATCCAGCCTCCTACAAAGCAACATAATGGTCTTTTGTTTTAGTCCCACTTAATGGGCAGGAGAAAATTTTCTCTGTATTTCCTTCCCTTAATCTGCTTTAAAACCAGACTTATAAAGGAAAGAAATGAAACTCCAACTTCTATTTTTGGCAGTATAGGGAAAGCAAAGGATGGTAGCCACAGAAAAGAAAGAACAAAATTGTAGTAACTGTGTGATTAGTTTATGGTAAAAGGAAAGAAAATCTCTGGAAATATTTCAAAGGAGTAAATAATTTTTCTTTGAATTATTGAGAGTACAGACAACTTATCACAGAGATTTCCTTTGGGATTTCTATAATGGCCATAATGACAAACTGGCAAGTTCACATATGACTCTAAGATAAAGTCATAGACTTGTGCTTTTATATTATATTCCCTAAAGGCTCTGTGCGTAACCCCATAGCTGGAATTGGCTTTTTTGTGTTGATTAAAATCCTAAATCCAGTTCAGTACACATGGTTATACTGAGTCAATTCAGAGGTTGAAGAAATATATGAAGATCTAGAAATCTTCCTGCAATGCACTTTTTGTCTATCAAAGTCCAGGTCAGTTGGAATTCTGTGAACCTGGGTATAGGATTCAGTCTTCCTAACCCAAGAATGTAAAATGTTTTAAAGACCAAATCAATGCAAAATTTGGGATAAACTCAAGGCTAAGGACACTGCAAAGAGATGCAAAAAAACCCCTATTGTGTTCATGAATTCTCAAGGAGCAATGATTCCAGATTAAAGAAGAGGAATACAAAATGCAATAAGGAGGTCATTCTGTTATCCCAGAGAATTCTGATAATGATAGGAATCAACTGGAATTAGCAGCCACAAACCCTAAAAAAAATTATCCAACCCCACTATCAAAACCATATAAAAGCTCACTATAGATAGACCAAAAAAGTATAACTGAATAACCTATAGATCATAGTTACAGTGGAAACAACATGGAGTTATCAAAGACAAGAGACGTAATTTCTTATATAGTGTCAGAAGGGAGCCCACTCAAAAAACCTCCCAAGAGATCACTGTCCTCTGCAGGAGGCTGACAGGGCTGCTTCTCATCCAGCCTCCTACAAAGCAACATAATGGTCTTTTGTATTTTTTGATAAAGCAATAAATCCCATGTTGGGGCTCTGTCTGCCAGTGCAAGAAACACAAGAGACGTGGGTTTGATCCCTGGGTGAGGAATATCCGCTGGAAGAGAGCATGGCAACCCACTCCAGTATTCTTGCCTGGAGAACCCCACGGAAAGAGAAGGTTGGTGGGCTCCTGTCCATAAGGTTGCAAAGAGTCAAACTTAACCGAAGCATCTTAATATGCATGCATGCTCCTGTTAAGTAAATTACTTTGTGAGAATATTGGGTCCCTTAATGAACAGGCTGAGAAAAAAATATGCAAATTAATTCTTTTCACTGAGAGACTAGAGAAAATAATTATCAAAAGATGAATAGCTGAAGTAGTTAGGTGCCTTGCTTTATTTATTCTCAATTTACTTTTGAAGTGATAATACAACATATTTAAGATTGGTTAACTTGGGAATACTATAATTCATTTTTCTAGCAAATCTATCAATCTTATAATATTTTAAAATATATTTTTTAATTTATTTGAGACTCAGGTTCTAGCTATTCTTAAACTGTTTAATCATTTGAACTACTTGGATCAAATAAGATAAATGAACTAGTAAACTAGTAAATAAAAGTTCTGAGAAAGTTCTGATTTTGTGGTCATACACACAAGTCCCTGATGAAGTCGTACTTATAGAATGGCCCTTTTCACTTTGGATACTGCCTTAGGCTAAAAAATTGTTACCAGTGAGTCTTTAATGAGAACTGAGAAAAACTAATGAAGTTATAATGCAATAACCCCTCCTAGAGAAGATGTGATGAGATTAATCCAAGCTAATCTGCCTGGGTACACACAGAGGTAACACATCTTGTCCATGGCAACCTAGAAAACCTTGCACTTGGCAAATTACCTTTCCTGATCCCATACCTATAAAGGTATCTTAGCAAATATACAGCAGCCTAAGTGCCAGGAAAAGAATAAGAAAAGGACATAAATTAGACTTTTATAATGCTAAAGAAAACTGTTGCACACTGAACCTCCCAAGAGATCACTGTCCTCTGCAGGAGGCTGACAGGGCTGCTTCTCATCCAGCCTCCTACAAAGCAACATAATGGTCTTTTGTATTTTTTGATGAAGCAATAAATCCCATGTTGGGGCTCTGTCTGCCAGTGCAAGAAACACAAGAGACGTGGGTTTGATCCCTGGGTGAGGAATATCCGCTGGAAGAGAGCATGGCAACCCACTCCAGTATTCTTGCCTGGAAAACCCCATGGAAAGAGAAGGTTGGTGGGCTCCTGTCCATAAGGTTGCAAAGAGTCAAACTTAACCGAAGCATCTTAATGTGCATGCATGCTCCTGTTAAGTAAATTACTTTGTGAGAATATTGGGTCCCTTAATGAACAGGCTGAGAAAAAAATATGCAAATTAATTCTTTTCACTGAGAGACTAGAGAAAATAATTATCAAAAGATGAATAGCTGAAGTAGTTAGGTGCCTTGCTTTATTTATTCTCAATTTACTTTTGAAGTGATAATACAACATATTTAAGATTGGTTAACTTGGGAATACTATAATTCATTTTTCTAGCAAATCTATCAATCTTATAATATTTTAAAATATATTTTTTAATTTATTTGAGACTCAGGTTCTAGCTATTCTTAAACTGTTTAATCATTTGAACTACTTGGATCAAATAAGATAAATGAACTAGTAAACTAGTAAATAAAAGTTCTGAGAAAGTTCTGATTTTGTGGTCATACACACAAGTCCCTGATGAAGTCGTACTTATAGAATGGCCCTTTTCACTTTGGATACTGCCTTAGGCTAAAAAATTGTTACCAGTGAGTCTTTAATGAGAACTGAGAAAAACTAATGAAGTTATAATGCAATAACCCCTCCTAGAGAAGATGTGATGAGATTAATCCAAGCTAATCTGCCTGGGTACACACAGAGGTAACACATCTTGTCCATGGCAACCTAGAAAACCTTGCACTTGGCAAATTACCTTTCCTGATCCCATACCTATAAAGGTATCTTAGCAAATATACAGCAGCCTAAGTGCCAGGAAAAGAATAAGAAAAGGACATAAATTAGACTTTTATAATGCTAAAGAAAACTGTTGCACACTGTATAAAAAATCAAGGAATGAGGACAACCAAACTGGATAATTTTGGACATAAGTCCATTTGGGAAAGGAAGTCACCCAAATCAATGTTTTGCAGTCATTCTATAAACCACATATTGCTAAATAACTTCTATATATTGGGAAGAGACTCTACATTATAAGGGATAGGGGAGGACAAAGGTTAATGCACCATGAATGATTCCTACTGGTGAGGTAAACTTCAATTATAATTTTAGCAAGGTCCATCACAGCTTTCCATGAATACTGAGTTTCTGAGAGTTGCATATTTAAAAATTATTTTCCCAACTGAATACCTCATAACCTGAATTCATATAAATTACAGTCAGGATCCTAGGTTAGATGGAGCTTAGAGCCTGGGAGGAGAAGGACATTAATATTTTATAAAGAAGGATGTCACCTGGCACATTGCATTCAGGGTTGTAAAAGAGAAGGGACAATAAGAGATTCTAAACACAAAGATAGAGTTAGAAACTTTAAAGTGCTTCCCCTGGGGGAAGGTTGGTCAACAGAAAGCCAGAATTGAGGACTAGTACAAGAATATCCATCTCAAGAAGAAATCTGAACACTGATCAGGGAAGACAGATATAAGAGGGTGGGAAAAAATAGAGCATAAACTTTGAATTTTCAAATTCGAGTTTGGAGATGGTCTCTACTGAAGAGTCATGAGAGGAATGAAAAGTTTGACAGGAAAATAACACCTGTTAGAGTTTGTCATTAATAGAGCTGAGAGTGGGTTTCTAAAGAAGGTTCCTTGTAAGCATAATATCACAAGCAACATTGGCAGATCCTGTTTCCAAATGAAGTCTGACAGGCAGGGTTTTACAATGTATCAGTCTGTGAATGACCAATTTTCCTCTTGTAAAGTACAGGAACCATGCCTGGGTGAGAAAAGGAAGGTGGCCATTAAAATAGATCACATTCTGTCTCTGGATTGTACCCTTCATGTTGATGACTACTAATCATTTGTTGTTTTAGCTGAATTAGGGTATCAGGACATCTGACTTCCCTTCAAGCTCAACACTATCATGCTATTTTCTTGGTTGACCTGCTTCCTTTAATGTGGGCTTCAAAATGTTAACATTATTACTCTTTTCTTTGCCTAAAGGGCCATGGGCAGAGCTATACACCTCCTATTCAGAGTGCCTGAGGCTTGATAAACCCATCGAAGAGGACATATCCACCTAACTTTAGAAATGGAGATGAGCTTGGGTATGTTTCCATTATTCTGATAATCATGATGTTCTGCCTAGGGCACAGCATTCTGCACTATAATGAATACTGCTACAATAAACATTCAGCTCTTATAACTCTTACATCACAACATTTTATAATTTAAAGAGCCCATGAATACCCTCTTAATCCAATGGTTTAGAGTGGCTGAAATTCCTTTTTCTCAAATGAAGTCCCCCATGGAATTTCATTACCTCCATTCCACTTTTCTCTGATGTCATACTAATTCCAATAAAGGAGAGTCAGATTTTTTATGTGCTATCTTCTTTCCATGAACTTTCCATGACATCTGGTAACATTTTCCTAAAAGAGTTCCTCTAGTTTCTGTTTTTTCTGGGTGACACCTTAGTTTTCTCACACTAGACTTTAAAATTCTGAACAGATGGGTGGAATTGTTCTTCCAATACATTTGCTGTGGTAATTTTCAAATAGGAAGAGTAGTCTTTCTGAGCAATTTCAGTAACTCCCATGAAGTTTTTCCTAAACTTAAAAAGAGTTTGGAGAGTCATGAACAGTCATGAGAGGAATGAAAAGTTTGACAGGAAAATAACACCTGTTAGAGTTTGTCATTAATAGAGCTGAGAGTGGGTTTCTAAAGAAGGTTCCTTGTAAGCATAATATCACAAGCAACATTGGCAGATCCTGTTTCCAAATGAAGTCTGACAGGCAGGGTTTTACAATGTATCAGTCTGTGAATGACCAATTTTCCTCTTGTAAAGTACAGGAACCATGCCTGGGTGAGAAAAGGAAGGTGGCCATTAAAATAGATCACATTCTGTCTCTGGATTGTACCCTTCATGTTGATGACTACTAATCATTTGTTGTTTTAGCTGAATTAGGGTATCAGGACATCTGACTTCCCTTCAAGCTCAACACTATCATGCTATTTTCTTGGTTGACCTGCTTCCTTTAATGTGGGCTTCAAAAATGTTAACATTATTACTCTTTTCTTTGCCTAAAGGGCCATGGGCAGAGCTATACACCTCCTATTCAGAGTGCCTGAGGCTTGATAAACCCATCGAAGAGGACATATCCACCTAACTTTAGAAATGGAGATGAGCTTGGGTATGTTTCCATTATTCTGATAATCATGATGTTCTGCCTAGGGCACAGCATTCTGCACTATAATGAATACTGCTACAATAAACATTCAGCTCTTATAACTCTTACACCACAACATTTTATAATTGAAAGAGCCCATGAATACCCTCTTAATCCAATGGTTTAGAGTGGCTGAAATTCCTTTTTCTCAAATGAAGTCCCTCATGGAATTTCATTACCTCCATTCCACTTTTCTCTGATGTCATACTAATTCCAATAAAGGAGAGTCAGATTTTTTATGTGCTATCTTCTTTCCATGAACTTTCCATGACATCTGGTAACATTTTCCTAAAAGAGTTCCTCTAGTTTCTGTTTTTTCTGGGTGACACCTTAGTTTTCTCACACTAGACTTTAAAATTCTGAACAGATGGGTGGAATTGTTCTTCCAATACATTTGCTGTGGTAATTTTCAAATAGGAAGAGTAGTCTTTCTGAGCAATTTCAGTAACTCCCATGAGCCTTTTAGCCTTTTTTGCCCAAGACTAAATCGCTTATTTCTCATATCTCAGAGTTTCTCTTTTTTTTAAATGGGATGCCTTCAAAAGAAAGACCCCAAAGTTGACATATGCATTAAAAACAATCACAGCACAGACTATTTTTTATTATTATCAGTGTAGAATGATGTGGACATAAAATTGTATTCTTCCTGAAATCATACAGTTCAGAAAAATATTAACTCTTCAAATCAGATGATAATAGCCTCTATTAATGTAGAACTCCAAACTGAAGTATAATTGAAACAACTGTTCTGTTGTTGTGGCTTGTATAGAGGAGCAAACCTTGCCTCCCCAAAATATCTCTTTGGCATGTAGATTATTTCAAGCAGAAAACAATCAAGCTATGTTCCTTTGTCTTGACATGACCCAGCAAACATTTGCTTATCAAACATTTGCTTTTCCTTCCCTAGGTAAACTGTCTTCCTCCACTATGAAGTCCCAAATCACTACCATTAACATCCTCTGTTCTCTTTAGATGAAGATGGTACTGAAGGTCAGGGCTTTAGTCATTAGGTGAGTTACTCAATTCTCTTGGCTCTCTCCCATGCATACAAGTTATTAAAGTTTGTTTGACTTTTCTCCTGTTAATCTGCCTCATTCCAATTTAATTCTTAGAGCAGCCAGAAGAACCTAGAAGGGAAAAAGGGAAATTTCTTCCTCCTCAACACTGGTGCGTATGTGTTTACTAACACATGGTTATATTTTCTACCATCTCAATCTAAAATTCCTATTTTTGAAGAGCACAGTGAGGGAGATAGATAGATAGAGATAAGATGCATATATACTTTCTTTTTTTCCTTGCAAAAGGTGGCTATCTGAAACTATTAAGAAGGTGGAAAAAATTTGAATATTTAACTTTGTCATCATACTAAATAAAATTAACTCCATGAAGAAAAGACTTATTTTATTGTTTCTTTCTTACTTTCTCTCTCTATCATTCCTGTATCCCATAAGCTAATTGTTTTTGGCTTTTGTTCTTTGGTGCTGCCATTTATGGCTCCTGTGGAAAAAAATTAAATGTTTTTTTGGCTTTTGTGTCTGGCAGAAGTAGGACTAGAAAATAATTCCAGCACAAATATTTGGCTGTCTAGAAGATCTTCCCACAAAACAAAAATAGGAAACGGTAAAATAAAAGTTAGCTCTCAGGAACAGCTATCTGGCAAACCTTCTTGCATCTGCAATTCGTCCCTAAAAGGACCATTTGAAAGAAGTCATTTTCCTGGTTTGCATGGCTCACTAGGTCAGAATGGGGTCTCCTTCCATACCTGCTTTGACGCACCCTCCCCTCCGTCCCCCCACTCCCCGCCAGCATCTACTGGTCATACCCCAATTAGTCTTCATTCTAATTGGTAGAGGCTTCAGTATCCAGGCAATTAAGATAAGCCCATGCCTTAGTTCTTAGGTGTTCCTTCCACAACGGAAAAGCTGACATGCATAATATTCGCAGTAAAATCCTTAGTATTGAAATTCTTAAGGAGACTCTGTAGACTCATAGTACTGTTTCCTTCAAGTACAGCAAATTAATTTTATTGTTGAATCAATACCATGCCCACACATAAAAATAAAAAGGAGTAAGTCCATTCTCAAAATGACCATTTCCAAAACATCTGTAATTTATAAAGAATTGACTGAAGTCTGACAGGATAACAAGAGTATCAAGCAACCACGAATTAAGGCAAACACAGAAGCTACTGATAATATCATACATTTGCTATGGTGTGATGGGAACGAGAAGTTTTTCTCCTACTTAGGAATATCCCTTCATCTGAGTGGCTGAACATCAACCTGCTAGGGTGAGGCTTAGTGCAGCTGGAATCTCAGAATAACTTGGGTGGTTGTTTAAGCCAAAATAAACTTTCATTGTTATTTCAGCCTTGGTTTTTCAGGATTATTAACTCAGTAAGGATTGTGGAAAGATGCAAATCTTTTATCTCAACATAAACCCATTTTGTTTTGAAAGCAAATGGATTTCTTCCCCAGTCTCTTATTCCCACTAACCATAGTATTCCCTGGGGGGTTATGTCTTAACTCTGTTAGAAATTTGCCATATCCTTATAAGTTGGAGTTCTGATGATTAGCACTGCAGATGTTATATATTCTCCAAAAAAGTTTATAAGGAAAGAGTACTAGTTCTAGGCAACTAGAACTAGAATCTAGTCTGAGAGAAAAACATTTCTATTAAGTTTGAAGTACTAAAACGTGAGAAGTCAAAATTGTCCCAAGTGAAAAGGCATACAGTTGAAGAAATGAAAAATTAATCTCACCAGGCTGTTTTTAGTTGACTTAAAATAAGTCATTTATTCAGACATTATTGAGTCTCAATTAAGCCTGGGGTATGTCTCCAAAGGCAGAAGGAGTAGAATCCTTTCACATGTGGTCAATTTAATCCTTAGGCTATCTAATGCATTAAGTGAGCTCTTAGAGTAATCAAAAAACAATCTTTAATATTAGCTCTTGGTCAATATGAAATTAAAAGATGCTTTCTCCTAGGAAGGAAAGCTATGGCAAACCTAGATAGCATATTAAAAAGCAGAGACATTACTTTGCCAACAAAGGTCCATATAGTCAAAGCCATGGTTTTTCCTGTAGTCACGTCGGGATGTGAGAATTGGACCACAAGGAAGGCTGAGCGCTAAAGAATTGATGTCTTCAAACCATGTGCTAGATAAGACTTGTGAGAATCCTTTAGACTGCAAGGAGGTCCAGTAAATCCTAAAGGAAATCAACCCTGAACATTCATTGGAAGGACTGATGCTGCAACTGAAGCTCCAATACTTTGGCCACCTGATGTGAAGAGCCGACTCATTGGAAAAGACCCTGATGCTAGAGAAGGGAGCAACAGAGGATGAGATGATAGGAAGGCATCACTGATTCAATGGACATGAGTTTGAGCAAACTCTGCAAGTTAGTCAAGGACTGAACATCAACCTGCTAGGGTGAGGCTTAGTGCAGCTGGAATCTCAGAATAACTTTGGTCGTTGTTTAAGCCAAAATAAACTTTCATTGTTATTTCAGCCTTGGTTTTTCAGGATTATTAACTCAGTAAGGATTGTGGAAAGATGCAAATCTTTTATCTCAACATAAACCCATTTTGTTTTGAAAGCAAATGGATTTCTTCCCAGTCTCTTATTCCCACTAACCATAGTATTCCCTGGGGGTTATGTCTTAACTCTGTTAGAAATTTGCCATATCCTTATAAGTTGGAGTTCTGATGATTAGCACTGCAGATGTTATATATTCTCCAAAAAAGTTTATAAGGAAAGAGTACTAGTTCTAGGCAACTAGAACTAGAATCTAGTCTGAGAGAAAAACATTTCTATTAAGTTTGAAGTACTAAAACGTGAGAAGTCAAAATTGTCCCAAGTGAAAAGGCATACAGTTGAAGAAATGAAAAATTAATCTCACCAGGCTGTTTTTAGTTGACTTAAAATAAGTCATTTATTCAGACATTATTGAGTCTCAATTAAGCCTGGGGTATGTCTCCAAAGGCAGAAGGAGTAGAATCCTTTCACATGTGGTCAATTTAATCCTTAGGCTATCTAATGCATTAAGTGAGCTCTTAGAGTAATCAAAAAACAATCTTTAATATTAGCTCTTGGTCAATATGAAATTAAAAGATGCTTTCTCCTAGGAAGGAAAGCTATGGCAAACCTAGATAGCATATTAAAAAGCAGAGACATTACTTTGCCAACAAAGGTCCATATAGTCAAAGCCATGGTTTTTCCTGTAATCACGTCGGGATGTGAGAATTGGACCACAAGGAAGGCTGAGCGCTAAAGAATTGATGTCTTCAAACCATGTGCTAGATAAGACTTGTGAGAATCCTTTAGACTGCAAGGAGGTCCAGTAAATCCTAAAGGAAATCAGCCCTGAACATTCATTGGAAGGACTGATGCTGCAACTGAAGCTCCAATACTTTGGCCACCTGATGTGAAGAGCCGACTCATTGGAAAAGACCCTGATGCTAGAGAAGGGAGCAACAGAGGATGAGATGATAGGAAGGCATCACTGATTCAATGGACATGAGTTTGAGCAAACTCTGCAAGTTAGTCAAGGACAAGAAAGCCTGGTGTGCTGCAGTCCAAGGGATCACAAAGAGTTGGACATGACTTAGGGACTGAGCAACAACAAACAATATTGCTCAATCCACATGATTTTCCCAATAATGTAGTTTATATTTGCTTATGAGGATTTTCCTGTCACACTACTTTCAGCATTAACTTCTGCTACACACTAATATCACTCTAATTGTTTATCTTCTAGTAATAGATTGAACAAGTTTTCTTCTGTCTCCTTCAGGAAAACAGTCTCCTCACTATAATCATTTGCACCTAGTGTTAGAGAAGATGGGCTTTCCTGGTGACTCAGCAGTAAAGAATCCCCCTGCAATGCAGGAGATGTGGGTTTAATCCCTGGCTTGGGAAGTTTCCCTGGAGAAGGAAACGGCAACCCACTTTAGTATTCTTGCTTGGGAAATCCCATGGACAGAGGAGCCTGGTGGGCTACAGTTCATGAGGCTGCAAAAGTTGGACATGACTTATAGTCTAAACCACTACCACCACCACAGAGGAAATGCATCCCTGTCTTAATGTTTCTCTCTTTCTCTCCCTCCTCCCTGTCTTAGTAAGGAAAATTTAACCGTTGAGGAACTTCCTACAATATGATCATGGAGTTCTTCATATCTCTTTGAAACTTCTGCTTACACCAGACTGATTAACCATGAGTGAGAGAAAAAGAACTTAAATTAAGATTTTTAACCAATTCTATATCACAATCCAAATTCCAGCATTTTACTTTATGGGTAACACTAGAAGGTTTCCAATAAAAGCCAAGAGTACTGCAAGGGTGCCCACTATCAGCATCTGTGTTAGATGATGCTGAAAATATTAACCAATGCAATAAGAAAAAAAATCAGTAGGGGTCACAAGACTGGAAAGTAAAGGTAAAACCAGCATTGCTAGTGAGTGATAAAATATGATTTAATATTTTCAAAACCAAGACTTCATGGGAAAAAGTGGCAATATCCATGAGAATATAGTAAAGGCGAAAGATATAAAATTAGTGTTTAAACTAATCTTGAAAAGACCCTGATGCTAGAGAAGGGAGCAACAGAGGATGAGATGATAGGAAGGCATCACTGATTCAATGGACATGAGTTTGAGCAAACTCTGCGAGTTAGTCAAGGACAAGAAAGCCTGGTGTGCTGCAGTCCAAGGGATCACAAAGAGTTGGACATGACTTAGGGACTGAGCAACAACAAACAATATTGCTCAATCCACTTGATTTTCCCAATAATGTAGTTTATATTTGCTTATGAGGATTTTCCTGTCACACTACTTTCAGCATTAACTTCTGCTACACACTAATATCACTCTAATTGTTTATCTTCTAGTAATAGATTGAACAAGTTTTCTTCTGTCTCCTTCAGGAAAACAGTCTCCTCACTATAATCATTTGCACCTAGTGTTAGAGAAGATGGGCTTTCCTGGTGACTCAGCAGTAAAGAATCCCCCTGCAATGCAGGAGATGTGGGTTTGATCCCTGGCTTGGGAAGTTTCCCTGGAGAAGGAAACTGCAACCCACTTTAGTATTCTTGCTTGGGAAATCCCATGGACAGAGGAGCCTGGTGGGCTACAGTTCATGAGGCTGCAAAAGTTGGACATGACTTATAGTCTAAACCACTACCACCACCACAGAGGAAATGCATCCCTGTCTTAATGTTTCTCTCTTTCTCTCCCTCCTCCCTGTCTTAGTAAGGAAAATTTAACCGTTGAGGAACTTCCTACAATATGATCATGGAGTTCTTCATATCTCTTTGAAACTTCTGCTTACACCAGACTGATTAACCATGAGTGAGAGAAAAAGAACTTAAATTAAGATTTTTAACCAATTCTATATCACAATCCAAATTCCAGCATTTTACTTTATGGGTAACACTAGAAGGTTTCCAATAAAAGCCAAGAGTACTGCAAGGGTGCCCACTATCAGCATCTGTGTTAGATGATGCTGAAAATATTAACCAATGCAATAAGAAAAAAAAAAATCAGTAGGGGTCACAAGACTGGAAAGTAAAAGGTAAAACCAGCATTGCTAGTGAGTGATAAAATATGATTTAATATTTTTCAAAAACCAAGAGACTTCATGGGAAAAAAGTGGCAATATCCATGAGAATATAGTAAAGGCGAAAGATATAAAATTAGTGTTTATAAACTAATCATCTCGGGACTTCGTTGGCAGTCCAGTGATTGAGACTCCCCTCTTTCACCACAGGGTTCAATCCCTGGTCAGAGAACTAAGATCCCACATACCTCATATTATGGCCAAAACAAATAAATAAATGTTTTAATAAAGACATCTACATTTTAAGAAGTTAGTCATCTTCATGTATACAAACAATAATTTGTTAGAAATATAAGAAAAAGGCTTTTCTACAGAAGCAAGAAAAATGCTCAAAATATTCAGGCAAAGCCATTACATAAAAATACATTTTTAAAAAATTTTATGCCATGAAAAAGATCCCTTGTGCTGCAACTAAGACTTGGCACAGCCAGATTACAAAAAGAAAAAGAAAACAGGAAATAAAAAACAAATGAGACCTAATTAAACTTAAAAGTTTTTACACAGTGAAGGAAACTATAAACAAGGTGCAAATACAACCCTCAAAATATAAGAAAATAATAGCAAATGAAACAACTGACAAAGGATTAATCTCCAAAATATACAAGCAGCTTATTCAGCTCAATATCAGAAAAACAAAAAACCCAAAGAGTGGTTGGAACACCTAAACAGACATTTCTCCAAAGAAGACATACAGATGGCTAATGAACATATGAAAAGATGCTCAGCATTACTCACTATTAGAGAAATGCAAATCAAAACTACATGAGGTATCAACTCATATAGGTCATAATGGTCATCATCACAAAATCTACAAGCAATAAATGCTGGAGAGGGTGTGGAGAAAAGGGATCCCTCTTGCACTATTGATGGGAATATAAGTTGATATAGCCACTGTGGAAGACAATATGGAGATCCCTTAAGAAATTAGGAATAAAACTACCATATGACCCAGCAATGCCACTTCTGGGCAAATACCCTAAGAAAACCATAATTGAAAAAGACCCCGGGGTTCATCTTAGCACTATTTACAATAGCTAGGACTTGGATGCAACCTTGATGTCCATATACAGATGAATGGATAAAAAAACTGTGGTACACATAGACAATGGAATATTAGCCATAAAAAGGAATACATTTGACTCAGTTCTAATAAGATAGATGAACCTAGAATCCATTATACAGAGTGAAGTTTGTCAGAAATGGAAAAACAAATGTCATATTGAAGAAGGAAACTGAGGTTCATGCTCAATAATGATTAACTATAAAGTTCTTTTTACCCCCATGACGTATGCCTGTGGTGCTGACACCATTGTTCTGATTAAGGTTAGAATACTCTGTTCCTGATTCTATAGACCATTAATCTTACCTTTGCCCCGAGCAACACCTGTACTCTGTAACTGCCCCTGTCTTGTCCTGTAACCCCTAGCAACTCCTGCAGTCTGTAGCTGCTGATTTTAAAATACCCAATCAAAGATCACCAACTGTACCTGCATATGTTAATTCTGTAAAAGAAGGGCTCACCCTGAGCCCAGGGCCCAGTATTTTTGAGCATTAGCTCATCTGGGACCACCAGCGTAATAAACCTGAGTTCTCCAACCTTCTAAGTGTGGTGCTTGGTTTCTTGATGGTCTGATTTCTGCAACAATATATTAACTCATATATATGGAACCTAAAACAGAGAGTACTGATAAACCTATCTGCGCGGCAGTAGGAGACAGAGAGAACAGACTTGCATACACAGTGGGAAGGAGAGAATGGGATGAAATGAGGGAGCACCATTTAAACATACATTTAAACATACATTAAACCATTTAAACATACACATTACCATATGTAAAATCAGATAGCCAGTGGTAATTTTCCATATGTTGCAGGGAGCTCAAATCTGGCACTCTGTGACAACTTAGAGGGGTGGCATGGGATGGGAGGTGGGAGGAAGGTTCAAGAGGGAGGGGATATATGTACACCTATGGTCATATGCCACTTCGCATTTGGGGGGGGCCCAATATAAAACCCTAAGACAATATGGAGATCCCTTAAGAAATTAGGAATAAAACTACCATATGACCCAGCAATGCCACTTCTGGGCAAATACCCTAAGAAAACCATAATTGAAAAAGACCCCGGGGTTCATCTTAGCACTATTTACAATAGCTAGGACTTGGATGCAACCTTGATGTCCATATACAGATGAATGGATAAAAAAACTGTGGTACACATAGACAATGGAATATTAGCCATAAAAAGGAATACATTTGACTCAGTTCTAATAAGATAGATGAACCTAGAATCCATTATACAGAGTGAAGTTTGTCAGAAATGGAAAAACAAATGTCATATTGAAGAAGGAAACTGAGGTTCATGCTCAATAATGATTAACTATAAAGTTCTTTTTACCCCCATGACGTATGCCTGTGGTGCTGACACCATTGTTCTGATTAAGGTTAGAATACTCTGTTCCTGATTCTATAGACCATTAATCTTACCTTTGCCCCGAGCAACACCTGTACTCTGTAACTGCCCCTGTCTTGTCCTGTAACCCCTAGCAACTCCTGCAGTCTGTAGCTGCTGATTTTAAAATACCCAATCAAAGATCACCAACTGTACCTGCATATGTTAATTCTGTAAAAGAAGGGCTCACCCTGAGCCCAGGGCCCAGTATTTTTGAGCATTAGCTCATCTGGGACCACCAGCGTAATAAACCTGAGTTCTCCAACCTTCTAAGTGTGGTGCTTGGTTTCTTGATGGTCTGATTTCTGCAACAATATATTAACTCATATATATGGAACCTAAAACAGAGAGTACTGATAAACCTATCTGCGCGGCAGTAGGAGACAGAGAGAACAGACTTGCATACACAGTGGGGAAGGAGAGAATGGGATGAAATGAGGGAGCACCATTTAAACATACATTTAAACATACATTAAACCATTTAAACATACACATTACCATATGTAAAATCAGATAGCCAGTGGTAATTTTCCATATGTTGCAGGGAGCTCAAATCTGGCACTCTGTGACAACTTAGAGGGGTGGCATGGGATGGGAGGTGGGAGGAAGGTTCAAGAGGGAGGGGATATATGTACACCTATGGCTGATTCAGGTTGATATACGGCAGAAGTCTGCACAAATTATAAGCCATTATCCTCCAATTAAACATAAATAAATTTAATAAAAATTAAAAACAAATAAAAAACAAAACCTTAAAAAAGTCTTAACTAAATCATTATGTATAATTACAAACTATACTTAAAAAGAAAGAAAGAATTATCATGTTTTTGAACAGAAAGACTCAACCTCAGAAATGTATCAGTTGACTATTAATTTGAGTTAATATGATTCTAATAAAATTCTAAAAGGGTTAAAATCAGAAATGATTATTAAATTGATATGGAAAAATAAACAAGACGAGCCAAGAATACAGCAATTCAGATAAAAATTCTCAGCAATCTAAGATGAGAACGTGCTTTATTTACTAAAAAGCATAATGGGGGAGTGGCAAGAGGAACCTTATAGTTATCAATGACACCATTCTTACTGTTCAAATATTAAAGATCTTTCACCTCATATTAAGAACAAGGCAGGGCTTCCCCTGGTGGTCCAGTGGGTAAGGACACCGCCTTGCAGTGCAAAGGGCGCCAGTTTGAGCCCTGACCTGGGAAGATCCCACGTGCCGCAGAGCAGCTGGACCAATGTGTCCAATCACGGAGCCGGAGCTCTGGGGCACATGCGCCCAGAGCCGGTGCTCTGCAATGACAGATGCCACCGCGATGGGAGGCCCACAGGAGCCAAAGAACAAAGACGAATGAAAATAGAGAAATGAAAGACCAATAGAAGTGGCCCACCCACTTCCCTCCCTCCCCAACCCAACCCCCGCCCAAAGTAAATAAATAAAAAAATTTTTAAAAATCTTTAAAAAAAAAAAAAGAACAAGGCAAGGGGGCTCGCTCTTATCAATTTTATTCAACATCATACTGGAAGTCCTCACCATTGTAATAAGACAAGACAAGGAAATATAAGTCATGCAGACTGAAAAAGGAAGAAGTCAAAGTGTCTATATTCTGAAGTAAGATTATATTTAAAATATCCAGAAAAACTTTAAAAAGAAATAACATCAGCAAGCTTGCTTCCGTACTTCAAATGTAGGTTGAAGCATGAAGAGACAGATTAGTGGAACGGAAAAGAAATTCCAGTCATTGATCCTGGTGCATGCGGAAATGTAGGGTATAATACAAAGGGGTTTTTAAAACTCTGGGGAAAAGATGGACATTTTACTAGAGGCAGTTCTCACTTTCATGGTAGTATAGGAACATGAAAAAATGACTATGCAAGCTGTAGAGAAATCTTAAGCTAATGAAAAACTTACAATTGTTCTATATTTATTAGTATTTTTATCAAAGCACTATAAATTCCTTAAATGAAGGCTGTAAATGTATAGGGAAAATAAAAAATAGTAAAGTAATATTTATTCCATAACTTAGTTTAAAACATTAGAGGCATTGAGAATGGAAGTGTTTTATTTCTTTACAAAATTTTATCGAGCAGTTTTAACAGTGTTAAGCTGTTTTTTATTGTCTATAACTTATAACATGGAGAATGAATCACTTTTAAGAGCTGGAAAATTATTACACTCCTAAGTTTGGATCAGCTTCCAAAACCTTATCTTTGCTCTTTCAATGTTATGAAATATCTCTGAGAGTTCATATTAAAGATCTTTCACCTCATATTAAGAACAAGGCAGGGCTTCCCCTGGTGGTCCAGTGGGTAAGGACACCGCCTTGCAGTGCAAAGGGCGCCAGTTTGAGCCCTGACCTGGGAAGATCCCACGTGCCGCAGAGCAGCTGGACCAATGTGTCCAATCACGGAGCCGGAGCTCTGGGGCACATGCGCCCAGAGCCGGTGCTCTGCAATGACAGATGCCACCGCGATGGGAGGCCCACAGGAGCCAAAGAACAAAGACGAATGAAAATAGAGAAATGAAAGACCAATAGAAGTGGCCCACCCACTTCCCTCCCCCCCCCACCCCACCCCCCCCCCAAAAAAAAAAAAAAAAAAAATTTTAAAAATCTTTAAAAAAAAAAAAAGAACAAGGCAAGGGGGCTCGCTCTTATCAATTTTATTCAACATCATACTGGAAGTCCTCACCATTGTAATAAGACAAGACAAGGAAATATAAGTCATGCAGACTGAAAAAGGAAGAAGTCAAAGTGTCTATATTCTGAAGTAAGATTATATTTAAAATATCCAGAAAAACTTTAAAAAGAAATAACATCAGCAAGCTTGCTTCCGTACTTCAAATGTAGGTTGAAGCATGAAGAGACAGATTAGTGGAACGGAAAAGAAATTCCAGTCATTGATCCTGGTGCATGCGGAAATGTAGGGTATAATACAAAGGGATTTTTTAAAACTCTGGGGAAAAGATGGACATTTTACTAGAGGCAGTTCTCACTTTCATGGTAGTATAGGAACATGAAAAAATGACTATGCAAGCTGTAGAGAAATCTTAAGCTAATGAAAAACTTACAATTGTTCTATATTTATTAGTATTTTTATCAAAGCACTATAAATTCCTTAAATGAAGGCTGTAAATGTATAGGGAAAATAAAAAATAGTAAAGTAATATTTATTCCATAACTTAGTTTAAAACATTAGAGGCATTGAGAATGGAAGTGTTTTATTTCTTTACAAAATTTTATCGAGCAGTTTTAACAGTGTTAAGCTGTTTTTTATTGTCCTATAACTTATAACATGGAGAATGAATCACTTTTAAGAGCTGGAAAATTATTACACTCCTAAGTTTGGATCAGCTTCCAAAACCTTATCTTTGCTCTTTCAATGTTATGAAATATCTCTGAGAGTTCTAATGTGATTTTCTTCTTTTGTTGGGAAGACATCATCTTTTTTCTTGCAATCACATTCTTCACTTATGGTATTAACTACTTTAGCTGGATATGGACAGTTGTTCGAATGTCCCCACTCCAAAAAGTCAGCTATTTTTTTTTAATTCCATTTGTGCTTGATTCAAATTTACTTCAGCATTATTATTTTTATTTCTTCACTACACTTTTTTCTTTGTGGAGCAACTCTCTCTTAATTCTCTTTTTTTTATAAAATGTCACATGGATTTATCAGTAGGAGACAAGAAAACACATGTCTCTATGCCTTACTCTCTGTACATGAACTGAATAACTGATGTGGACTGACCAATTACTAGTAGGCTTTGAAAGAAGAAACATGATTTGTCATTGACCAAGATGTGCATCTGTTGTTTATGCAGTGATTTGTAAACTAAAGAGCTAGCAGCAAAGTTTGTACTGTATGTAATTATTCACAGTTAATATACTGTGGTAACTGAAATTTGTGCTGTTATTGAGGAGCAACAATATAAACCGTGGTAACAACAAACTAAACCGTGGTAATTGCAATACATGCATATTTGAGCCATGAAGACTGGGGTTGCCTGTTAATTATTAGTATAATTGGTTAGCCATTTGAAAAAAGATAAATGTAGAGGGGAATATACATATCTGTATCTCTCTCCTGTGTGTGTGTGCATGTTCACATGAGAATAAATTCCATAACTGATCACAGTTCTATATATAATACAATGAAAAATCTCACATAAACCAGAAGAAAATATAGATGAATTCCTTTGTAACCTGAGTGAGGGAAATATTTTCTAATCATTAGTTGTTGCTTAGTAGCTAAGTCGTGTCTGACCCTATGGACTGTAGCCCACCAACCTTCTCTGTCTATGGGATTTCTCAGGCAAGAATACTGGAGTGGGTTGCCATTTCCTTCTCCAGGGGATCTTCCCAAACCAAGGATTGTACTCACATATCCTGAACTGGCAGGTGGATTCTTTACCACTAAGTCACAAGGGAAGCTCTTTGGTATCATTACTCAATTTGTAAAATAAGAGAAATAAGTTACACATTTGACTACATGGAAAACAAAACAAAATTCCATAAGCAAAATCAAAGGACAATTTGAGTTAAAAAAAGGAAATTACCATTTATATAATCTAACAAAAGCTTCTATAAAATCAAAGGATAAAAAACTGACAACTCCCTAAGAAAATGGGCAAAAGATATGAATAGAGTACACAAGAAGAAAATTTTTTTTAAAGTATCAGGCATATGAAATATTGCATATCTCCACATATAATGAAATAAGAAGTTAAACTATACTGAGATACTTTAAACTATACCGTGATACCACTTCTCATCTATCAAGTTTCTAAAAGTTAAAAAAGATAGTATCTTATAAAACTGTAGTACTGTATCATCAGAGTATTAACATTGATGCATTCGAGATACATGATTTTTTCATCACCACAAAGATCTCTCATCTTACCAATTTACAGCTATACCCTACTCCTGCTTTAATCACTTTATTGCTCTGTCAAGTCTGCCTCTTTCTGATCCCATGAACCTTAACACACCAGGCTTCTTTGTCCTTCACTCAAACTCATGTCCATTAAGCTGGCAATGCTATCTAACCATCTCATCCTCTGTTACCCTCTTCTTTTGCCCTCAATCTTTCCCAGCATTAGGGTCCTTTCCAAGCAATCAGCTCTTCAAATCAGGTAGCCAAAGTACTGGAGCTTCAGCTTTAGCAACAGCCCTCCCAATTAATAGTCAGGGTTGATTTCCTTTACGATTGACTGATTTGACCTCCTTGCTGTGCAAGGGACTCTCAAGAATCTTCTCCAGTACCACAATTTGAAAGTATCACTTCTTTTGAGCTCAGCCTTCTTCATGGTCCTACTCTCATATTCATACATGACTACTGGAAAAGGCATAGCTTTGACTAGATGGACCTTTATCAGCAAAGAGATGTCTCCTTTTTGTTAATACACTTTCCAGGTTTGTCATAGCTTTCCTTCCAAGGAACAAGCATCTTTTAATTTCATGGCTGCAGCCACCATCCACAGTGATTTTGGAGCCCAAGAAAATAAAATCTATCACTGTTTCTACTTTTTCCCCTTCTATTTGCCATGAAGTGATGTGGCTAGATGCCATGATCTTCATTTTTTGAATGTTGAGTTTTAGGCCAGCTTTTTCACTGTCCTCTTTACCCTCATCAAGAGGTTCTTTAGTTTCTCTTCACTTTCTGCCATTAGAATGATCACTGACAACCACTAATTTTCTCTTCTATAATTTTGTAATTTTAAGATTGTTTTACACATGCAGTTATGTAGTTTGAAGGATTTGAGAACTTTTTCTTACTCATTGTATTTTGTGAAGATTCAACCAGGCTTTTTAATATATCACTAGTTTTTTCTTTCTAATTGCCGAGTAGTATCTCATGTTACAGATGTACCACTAGCTGTTTAACCGTTCACCCCACTGAAAGACTTCAGGGTATTTTCCAGTATGGTGTCCAATTTTCACATAGATTTTTTTAAAAAACTAATATATAGGTACATTTACTAGTTCAGGCCTTTAAAATTTTTTTATTTATTTCCTTATTTTTGGCTATTATAGCTTTTCACTGCTGCCATAGGCTCTTTAGTTGCAGGAAGTGGGGCTACTCTCTAGTTGATCCCATGAACCTTAACACACCAGGCTTCTTTGTCCTTCACTCAAACTCATGTCCATTAAGCTGGCAATGCTATCTAACCATCTCATCCTCTGTTACCCTCTTCTTTTGCCCTCAATCTTTCCCAGCATTAGGGTCCTTTCCAAGCAATCAGCTCTTCAAATCAGGTAGCCAAAGTACTGGAGCTTCAGCTTTAGCAACAGCCCTCCCAATTAATAGTCAGGGTTGATTTCCTTTACGATTGACTGATTTGACCTCCTTGCTGTGCAAGGGACTCTCAAGAATCTTCTCCAGTACCACAATTTGAAAGTATCACTTCTTCTGAGCTCAGCCTTCTTCATGGTCCTACTCTCATATTCATACATGACTACTGGAAAAGGCATAGCTTTGACTAGATGGACCTTTATCAGCAAAGAGATGTCTCCTTTTTGTTAATACACTTTCCAGGTTTGTCATAGCTTTCCTTCCAAGGAACAAGCATCTTTTAATTTCATGGCTGCAGCCACCATCCACAGTGATTTTGGAGCCCAAGAAAATAAAATCTATCACTGTTTCTACTTTTTCCCCTTCTATTTGCCATGAAGTGATGTGGCTAGATGCCATGATCTTCATTTTTTGAATGTTGAGTTTTAGGCCAGCTTTTTCACTGTCCTCTTTACCCTCATCAAGAGGTTCTTTAGTTTCTCTTCACTTTCTGCCATTAGAATGATCACTGACAACCACTAATTTTCTCTTCTATAATTTTGTAATTTTAAGATTGTTTTACACATGCAGTTATGTAGTTTGAAGGATTTGAGAACTTTTTCTTACTCATTGTATTTTGTGAAGATTCAACCAGGCTTTTTAATATATCACTAGTTTTTTCTTTCTAATTGCCGAGTAGTATCTCATGTTACAGATGTACCACTAGCTGTTTAACCGTTCACCCCACTGAAAGACTTCAGGGTATTTTCCAGTATGGTGTCCAATTTTCACATAGATTTTTTTAAAAAACTAATATATAGGTACATTTACTAGTTCAGGCCTTTAAAATTTTTTTTTATTTATTTCCTTATTTTTGGCTATTATAGCTTTTCACTGCTGCCATAGGCTCTTTAGTTGCAGGAAGTGGGGCTACTCTCTAGTTGAGGTGAGCAGGCTTCTTGTTGCAGTGAGTTCTCTTATTGTGGAACTTAGGCTCTAGGACACACTGGCTTCAGCAGTTGTGGCACAAGGGCTCAATAGTTGTGGCTCTGAGGCTCTAGAGCACAAGCTCAATAATTGTGGCTCATGGCCTTAGTTGCTCTTCAGCATGTGGGATCTTCCCGGATCAGGGATCGAACCTGTGTCTCCTGTATTGGTAAGTTCTTTACCACTGAGCTACCAGGGAAGCCCCTGATATAGACTTTTTTTGTGTGAGCATAAATTTTGATTTCTGGAATGAATACCCATGAGTGAATGCAGGTTCTCATAGTAATTGCATATTTAGGTTTCTTTTTATTTTATTTTGCTTTTAAGAAACTAACACACTGTTTTGGCAAAGTGACTATACCATTTTGCATTAGCAAGGTATATAATCTACTATGAGAATTTTTGTCTTTTAATTTGGATAGTTAGATTTTTAAAATATCACATAGTTATTTATATACTATTGATATACTATTTGTGTTAGTATGCCATTGTCCGCCATTTAAAGGGTTTTTTTTTGTTTGTTTTTGTTGTTGTTGTTGTTTGTTTGTTTTTTGGCCATTTATATTTGTATTTCATTTATTCCCATCCTTGTTCTTTTCTCCTGTGTGGGTTTTCCATCTCAGTGGCCTCTCTCGTTGCAGAGCACTGGCTCTGGGCGCATGCGCTCCAGAGCACTGGCTCGGTAGTTGGACACATCAGTTCAGCCACTCCGCCCACGTGGGATCTTCCCAGGCCAGGAGTTGAACTGGTGTCCCTTGCACTACAAGGCGGTGTCCTTACCCACTCAGCCACCAGGGAAGCTCTAAAGGTTTTTATTTTATTTTTTTTAATTTTTGTTTTCTGCTTATTCAGTGTGTGTGTGTGTGTGTTTTCTGCTTTGCTAAGGGTCAGTTCTAAATGATTGTACTTGACCTTTCTTTTTTCTTTTTTTTTTTTGGCCACATCTATTGGTCTTTCATTTATTTATTTTCACCCATCTTTGTTCTTTGGCCTGTGTGCACCTCCCATCGCAATGGCCTCCCTCGCTGCAGAGCACCGGCTCTGGGTACATGCACTCCAGAGCTCCAGCTCAATAGCTGGACACATCGATCCAGCCGCTCCGCAGCACGTGGGATCTTCCCAGGCCAGGGATAGAACTGGCAACTCTTGCACTGCAAGACGGTGTCCTTACCCACTGGACCACCAGGGAAGCCCGTACTTGACCATTTTTTAGAATTTCCTCTCGATTATTTACAGTGTCCTGAATATATATATATATATATTTTTTAAATGGCTTCTCTGGATATTACATTATAACTTAATCACAGTATGTTGGTGTCATTATTTGACCAGTATCAGTAAAGTATAGAAGTTTTACCTTTGTACTTCATTCATTTATAGTATAATGGTCTTAAGTACTGTCTTTATGTACATTTGGAACCATGCCATATAGTGTTATAATTTTGTTTCCAATGTAGAACAGGTTTTTGGAAAGTCTGAGAAGAAAAGCCTGCTGTATTTACCCATATTATTGTTTATCATTTGATTCTTCCCTTCCAATATGATAAACTTTATTCAGTTATTATATCATTTCTGTTTAGAAAACTTCCTTTAGCCATTAATTTAGAGCAGGTCTACTCATAACGAATTCTCTTACTTTAACCTCACCTGACAAGATCTTGATTTTTCCTTCATTCTTAAAAGATGTTTTCACTAGTTATATGATTAGAGATTGATGGTTCTTTTCTTTAAGGACCTGAAAAACTTGCTACTTTCTTTTAGCTTCCATATTCTGATGAGAAATTTGCTGCCTTTCAAAAATTGTTTTCTCAATGAAGAAAATGAAAGAAAATGTGTTATTTGTTCTCTTGTCTTTAGCATTTTTTGTTTGCTTTTAGTTTTCAGAAGCATCATTATAATATGTCTTGACAATGAATTCTTTGAATTTACCCTGCTTGACATATTCTCAAATTTGTGTACTGTAGATATATTTCTCTTGTTGAATTTGATAAGTTTTCAGATATTATTTCTTCTATTAGGTTGCTGCAAAAATTAACTGTGGGGCTTCCCCTGGTGGTCCAGTGGGTAAGGACACCGCCTTGCAGTGCAAGGGCCGCCAGTTCCATCCCTGGCCTGGGAAAATTCCACCGGAGCTGCTCGACCGATGTGTCCAATGACCAAGCTGGAGCCCTGGCGTGCATGCGCCCAGAGCCGGTGCTCTGCAACCACAGACGCCACCGCGATGGGAGGCCCACAGGAGCCAAAGAACAAGGATGGATGAAAATGGAGAAGTGAAAGACCAATAGAAGTGGCCCGCCTGCTCCCCTCCCTCCCCAACCCGAAAAAAAAATAAAAAATAACTGTGGCTTTATGTGATTGAACTTTGGCATTTGATATTGGAATAAATCAATACGGTTATGTTATACACCATTTTAATACACATTTCTTGTTTTATGTTTTTTTTGCAGTTCTACAAACTTATCAGTACTAGTCTTGAAGCTTTTTAAACATTCTTTTAATTTTAGCTTTAGGAGGCAGAAGTAGAAGATGTGAGTAACTGCCAAGTCTTATATCAGCTTGGCTGACAAGACTTCACCAAAAAAAAAAAAGTATGATGAGAAATTTACAATGTGCTAAAACTTTTTAAAAAATTAATTTAATATTTTGCAGAGCTTAACTTTTCTTTTTCAACTAATTTTATGAACATTTTTGCCTTATATTTTAGATTTTTCTCTATCTTTGAAAAGATAATATAATATGGAAAAAATTAAATGTCATAAGATATACTTAATAGGCTCTGTCTCATCCCTGATATTCAGGTCTAGAGTTCCTTCACAAGAGGCAATCACTGTTATCTACTTGATTAAGCACAAATAAATACCTTATATGTATACAAGCATATATATAATTATCTGTCTACTTTTTGTATACAGAAATGATTACTAGCTTCACATACCCTTCTGTACTTTGCTTCTTATTTTTTTTTAATTTTATTTTTATTTTATTTATTTATTTATTTGGCTATTCTGGGTTTTCACTGCTGCCACAGGCTCTTCTCTAGTTGCAGTAAGTGGGGATACTCTAGTTGAGGTGAGCAGGCTCTCGTTGCAGTGACTTCTCTTGCTGTGGAACTCAGCTCTAGGGTCAATTGTCAGTTTTTTTCAAAGGGCTGCTTGGCTTCCCTGGTGGTCCAGTGGGTAAGGACACCGCCTTGCAGTGCAAGGGCCAGTTCCATCCCTGGCCTGGGAAAATTCCACCGGAGCTGCTCGACCGATGTGTCCAATGACCAAGCTGGAGCCCTGGCGTGCATGCGCCCAGAGCCGGTGCTCTGCAACCACAGACGCCACCGCGATGGGAGGCCCACAGGAGCCAAAGAACAAGGATGGATGAAAATGGAGAAGTGAAAGACCAATAGAAGTGGCCCGCCTGCTCCCCTCCCTCCCCAACCCGAAAAAAAAATAAAAAATAACTGTGGCTTTATGTGATTGAACTTTGGCATTTGATATTGGAATAAATCAATACGGTTATGTTATACACCATTTTAATACACATTTCTTGTTTTATGTTTTTTTTGCAGTTCTACAAACTTATCAGTACTAGTCTTGAAGCTTTTTAAACATTCTTTTAATTTTAGCTTTAGGAGGCAGAAGTAGAAGATGTGAGTAACTGCCAAGTCTTATATCAGCTTGGCTGACAAGACTTCACCAAAAAAAAAAAAGTATGATGAGAAATTTACAATGTGCTAAAATTTTTTAAAAATTAATTTAATATTTTGCAGAGCTTAACTTTTCTTTTTCAACTAATTTTATGAACATTTTTGCCTTATATTTTAGATTTTTCTCTATCTTTGAAAAGATAATATAATATGGAAAAAATTAAATGTCATAAGATATACTTAATAGGCTCTGTCTCATCCCTGATATTCAGGTCTAGAGTTCCTTCACAAGAGGCAATCACTGTTATCTACTTGATTAAGCACAAATAAATACCTTATATGTATACAAGCATATATATAATTATCTGTCTACTTTTTGTATACAGAAATGATTACTAGCTTCACATACCCTTCTGTACTTTGCTTCTTATTTTTTTTTAATTTTATTTATTTATTTATTTTTGGCTATTCTGGGTTTTCACTGCTGCCACAGGCTCTTCTCTAGTTGCAGTAAGTGGGGGATACTCTCTAGTTGAGGTGAGCAGGCCTCTCGTTGCAGTGACTTCTCTTGCTGTGGAACTCAGCTCTAGGGTACGTGGGCTTAAGTAGCTGTGGCACAGGGCTCAATATTTGCAGCTCTGAGGCTCTAAATCACAGGCTCAACAGTTGTGGCTCACAGGCTTAGTTGCTTCACAGCATGTGGGATCTTCCTGGATCAGGGATCGAACCCATGTCTCTTGTATTGGCAGACTAATTCTTTACCACTGAGCTATCAGGGAAGCCCTGTACCTTGCTTCCTCTATCTAACAATATATTTTTATTTTCCATATATTTCATATTAATACTTACTGGTCATTTGTTCATTCTATGAACTCTGCACTAATCAATCGTCAATTTAGGGATGTTAGGCTTGTTTTCAGTATTTTATATTACACGTAGTATTTTAATAAATGCCTTTGTACATGCTTCTTTGCAAATGTACTAATATATATCTAATATAATTCCTAGAATTGATAACCAAAGTATAAGTACATTTTAAATTTTAATAGATATTTTAAGAGATTTATATTGCATTCCAGAGATTCCGGGGTTTTTTCCATAAACTCTCCCCAATTCAATTTTGTTAAAATTTTACCATCTGGTAAACAAAGATCCCTATATTTTTATTTTATGAGTGATATTTAACATGATTTAACACATTTATAAACTATTCCTACCTGTTTTCCTGAGAACTTTCTATTTATGTTAAACTTTTGCTTATTGATTTATAAGATCTCATTATGCATTACAGAATAATAACCCATTGTCATATATATTTATGGCAGGTGATGTGGTTTACTTGAACTCTGTTCCTCCCTCTCTGGTATGCCTTCTTTTCTGCAAGCATTAAAAAACTAGTAAGTGCTTTTTCAGACTGCCTTAGAACTAGGCTTCTGTAGTGAATTGGTATTGCAAATGTATCTGCATGAGATTTGGATGGAAGTAAAATTCTGGAGATGTGATATCATATACAGTATTAGCTGTTCTTCATCTTCTTGATAAAAAGGAGGCTGTTGGTGAAAGAAGTAATGGGATCTCATATTCCCATACACCCGTTTTGAAAGTGACAAGAGGTATTTTTGCTAGGAGGGGGACTCTAGTTGAGGTGAGCAGGCCTCTCGTTGCAGTGACTTCTCTTGCTGTGGAACTCAGCTCTAGGGTACGTGGGCTTAAGTAGCTGTGGCACAGGGCTCAATATTTGCAGCTCTGAGGCTCTAAATCACAGGCTCAACAGTTGTGGCTCACAGGCTTAGTTGCTTCACAGCATGTGGGATCTTCCTGGATCAGGGATCGAACCCATGTCTCTTGTATTGGCAGACTAATTCTTTACCACTGAGCTATCAGGGAAGCCCTGTACCTTGCTTCCTCTATCTAACAATATATTTTTATTTTCCATATATTTCATATTAATACTTACTGGTCATTTGTTCATTCTATGAACTCTGCACTAATCAATCGTCAATTTAGGGATGTTAGGCTTGTTTTCAGTATTTTATATTACACGTAGTATTTTAATAAATGCCTTTGTACATGCTTCTTTGCAAATGTACTAATATATATCTAATATAATTCCTAGAATTGATAACCAAAGTATAAGTACATTTTAAATTTTAATAGATATTTTAAGAGATTTATATTGCATTCCAGAGATTCCGGGGTTTTTTCCATAAACTCTCCCCAATTCAATTTTGTTAAAATTTTACCATCTGGTAAACAAAGATCCCTATATTTTTATTTTATGAGTGATATTTAACATGATTTAACACATTTATAAACTATTCCTACCTGTTTTCCTGAGAACTTTCTATTTATGTTAAACTTTTGCTTATTGATTTATAAGATCTCATTATGCATTACAGAATAATAACCCATTGTCATATATATTTATGGCAGGTGATGTGGTTTACTTGAACTCTGTTCCTCCCTCTCTGGTATGCCTTCTTTTCTGCAAGCATTAAAAAACTAGTAAGTGCTTTTTCAGACTGCCTTAGAACTAGGCTTCTGTAGTGAATTGGTATTGCAAATGTATCTGCATGAGATTTGGATGGAAGTAAAATTCTGGAGATGTGATATCATATACAGTATTAGCTGTTCTTCATCTTCTTGATAAAAAGGAGGCTGTTGGTGAAAGAAGTAATGGGATCTCATATTCCCATACACCCGTTTTGAAAGTGACAAGAGGTATTTTTGCTAGGAGTAGCAGGTAAACGTTATGCATCAGTGCCAAACCCGCATCTTTGTAGATTCTTGACACTATCTCCTAAGATGTGAATTCCAGCTACAGAGTGTGTAGTCCACAGTGGCAGTTTTGGAGGTGAAACCTCCTCTGATGGAACAGTGCAAATAATGCTTCAGGGGTGATTCCTGACTCTGGCTTCCAGCTCATTCCTGCACTTTTCAGTGACATTGTAAATGCATACTTTCCTTTATCAAACAGCTTTCTTAATACTCCTTAAATAGTTTCTGGTTTTTTGCACTGAATCCTAACTAAGACAATGCTTCAAAAGCTCTTTTTTAGTTTCCTGATGAGTAATTTGAGTCTTCTCTTGTTTTTTATTTTTTATTTTTTTTAGGTAAGTATAGCTAGAGTTTTAGAATGCAAGTTAAAGAACTTTTGGTTTTACTGATTTTTCTCCATTATTTTTTCTATTTTTTGTGTCATTTAATTTTTTCTTTTTAAAGATTTATTTATTTATTTATTTTTGGCGGGGGTCGGGTTGGGGAGGGAGGGAAGGGGTCTTCCATTTCTCTATTTTTCATCCGTATTTGTTCTTTGGCTCCTGTGGGCCTCCCATCGCGGTGGCATCTGTCGTTGCAGAGCGCTGGCTCTGGGCGCACGCGCTCCAGAGCTCCGACTCGGTGATTGGATTCATCAGTCCAGCCGCTCCGCGGCACGTGAGATCTTCCCAGGCCAGGGCTCTAACCGGTGCCCCTTGCACTGCAAGGTGGTGTCCTTACCCACTGGACCACCAGGGGAAGCCCTGTGTCATTTAATTTTACTCTAATCTTTGTTTCCTCCCTTCGTTTGCTTTAGATTTAGTTTGCTTTTCCTTTTCAAGTTTCTTAAACTGGAAATTTAGATCACCAAGAAGTTTCCTTTTTAACATAATTTTTATATTTTTCAATTTTTTACCTGTATCACAGCTGTAAATATTCCCCCCAAATACTGCTTAGCAAAAGCAGTCACAGTGTACAAACTTCTCTTATCTTATTTATAATAGAAATTCTTCTATCATTTCACCATATTTTTATTTTGACTCAAACTTTATAGAGACATAAAAAACATACTAAATAAGATATATTTACATTTTATATGCTCTCCTGTTAAAGAAATGCCTGGATTGCGTCAACTGTCTTTCATGATCTTGGAGGGTAACTCTAAATTTTTACCTCACTCTCAACGTTATGTGGCTGAGCTGAAGCAACAGCTACTGAGATCCTGAGACAAGGGTAATTTGGAATTTTCATCTGGGCAGTCTGCAGACTCAGGTAGGATGTTCAGATGTTAATGATCAAAAGAGCAACAAAAAAAAAAAAGGAAGTGTCCAGATCAACAAAGATGTGGCCAAAATGAAAATCCAAGTAGAACCATTGAAGTCCTTTGATTTCTAAAAATTATCTGCAATTCTTATGATTTCTCCAATAGGGCCTGTGTTTCAGATATCTAGATATTCCTTTAAGTATAAAAACACAACTCAGCATGAGTTGCAAAGAGTTGGACACAACTGATCGACTAACACTTTCACTTTCATGAAGGATACACTTTCATGTGTATTAAAGAAAGCATTTATGAGCTACTGATAACAGAAAAAAGACACAACTATTTTCTAAGGAAGAAATGTTGCTCTTCAGACATCATAAGATATAAAACCAGAAAAGAATTTGATCTTTTTCGTATGAGCAGGAGTTGATTAGATGGAGTGTGTGCTTCTCAAAAAGTTTATCTGCAGCCATCTTCGCACAATTTTTCATTTTATGTTGAGCAGAAGGAATCTGCTTTTGCCAATCAATAAACTGTAATGTGTCATCTGAACTTCAATGAGAACTACCTCCTACTGCTAGTTTAATGTCCTGCTGTTACCCTTGCTCTCCAGCCATGAGAACAGCATGTACTTTTTGCCCTCAGACTGACATTCACATGGAACCATTAATCGCCCAATGGGTGGCCTAGAGGCTCTTGTTTTTCTTCTACATACTGATGAATCACCTGCTCTGCTGTCTTTTTACAGTTTGTGCAGAGCTCTGAACCTTTACTTTGGCATTACTTATTTATAATAGAAATTCTTCTATCATTTCACCATATTTTTATTTTGACTCAAACTTTATAGAGACATAAAAAACATACTAAATAAGATATATTTACATTTTATATGCTCTCCTGTTAAAGAAATGCCTGGATTGCGTCAACTGTCTTTCATGATCTTGGAGGGTAACTCTAAATTTTTACCTCACTCTCAACGTTATGTGGCTGAGCTGAAGCAACAGCTACTGAGATCCTGAGACAAGGGTAATTTGGAATTTTCATCTGGGCAGTCTGCAGACTCAGGTAGGATGTTCAGATGTTAATGATCAAAAGAGCAAAAAAAAAAAAAAAAAAAGGAAGTGTCCAGATCAACAAAGATGTGGCCAAAATGAAAATCCAAGTAGAACCATTGAAGTCCTTTGATTTCTAAAAATTATCTGCAATTCTTATGATTTCTCCAATAGGGCCTGTGTTTCAGATATCTAGATATTCCTTTAAGTATAAAAACACAACTCAGCATGAGTTGCAAAGAGTTGGACACAACTGATCGACTAACACTTTCACTTTCATGAAGGATACACTTTCATGTGTATTAAAGAAAGCATTTATGAGCTACTGATAACAGAAAAAAGACACAACTATTTTCTAAGGAAGAAATGTTGCTCTTCAGACATCATAAGATATAAAACCAGAAAAGAATTTGATCTTTTTCGTATGAGCAGGAGTTGATTAGATGGAGTGTGCTTCTCAAAAAGTTTATCTGCAGCCATCTTCGCACAATTTTTCATTTTATGTTGAGCAGAAGGAATCTGCTTTTGCCAATCAATAAACTGTAATGTGTCATCTGAACTTCAATGAGAACTACCTCCTACTGCTAGTTTAATGTCCTGCTGTTACCCTTGCTCTCCAGCCATGAGAACAGCATGTACTTTTTGCCCTCAGACTGACATTCACATGGAACCATTAATCGCCCAATGGGTGGCCTAGAGGCTCTTGTTTTTCTTCTACATACTGATGAATCACCTGCTCTGCTGTCTTTTTACAGTTTGTGCAGAGCTCTGAACCTTTTTACTTTGGCATATTATTCGGTTGATGTTTGAGTGTTTGTGTAAAACAGACCCAAGTCGGTGTCATCTTAAACAGTACTGAGTTATTCCTAATTAGTTAACACTAGCAATTGATCTCAAGTATTCTCTTATAATTCAGAGTTTGAGAATCCTGTCTATTGTTAAAATAGTAATGAAGTGAAGTGATGTTGCTCAGTCGTGTCAGACTCTTTGTGACCCATGGATAAGCCATGGAATTCTCCAGGCAAGAATACCAGAGTGGGAAGCCTTTCCCTTCTTCAGAGGATCTTCCTAACCTAGGGAATGAACCCTGGTCTCCAGAATTGCAAGTGAATTCTTTACCATCTGAGCCACCAGGGAAGCCCAAGAATACTGGAGTGGGTAGCCTATCCCTTCTCCAGGGGATCTTCCTAACCTGGGAATCGAACCGGGGTCTATTGCATTGCAGGCAGATTCTTTACCAGCTGAGCTACAAGGGAAGCTTGTAATAGGTATTACCAGTCAGAATGGCCATTATCAACAAATTGACAGACAATAAATGCCAGAGAGGGTGTGGAGAAAAGAGAACCTTCTTGCATTGCTGGTGGGAACGTAAATTGATACAGCCTCTATGGAAGACAGTATGGAGATTTCTTAAAAAACTAAAAATCAAAGCACGATACAACCCAGCAATCCCACTCTTAGGCTTATACCCTGATGAAATCAAATCTGAAAGAAACACCTGTACCCCAAATGTTCATTGCAGCTCTCTATACAATAGCTAGAACATGGAAGCAACCTAGATGCCCATCGACGAATGAATGGATACAAAAGCTCTGGTACAGATATACAATGGAATACTACACAGCTATAAAAAGAAATGCAGAAGAATCAGCCCTAATGAGGTGGCTGGATCTAGAACATATCATAAAAAGTGAAGTAAGTCAAAAAGAGAAGGACAAGTACAATATACTAACACATATATATGGAATCTAGTAGGGTGGTAATGACAACACATGCAGTGAAGTGATGGAGAAACAGACATGGACAGTAGACATATGGACATTGTCTGCTGTCTTTTTACAGTTTGTGCAGAGCTCTGAACCTTTTTACTTTGGCATATTATTCGGTTGATGTTTGAGTGTTTGTGTAAAACAGACCCAAGTCGGTGTCATCTTAAACAGTACTGAGTTATTCCTAATTAGTTAACACTAGCAATTGATCTCAAGTATTCTCTTATAATTCAGAGTTTGAGAATCCTGTCTATTGTTAAAATAGTAATGAAGTGAAGTGATGTTGCTCAGTCGTGTCAGACTCTTTGTGACCCATGGATAAGCCATGGAATTCTCCAGGCAAGAATACCAGAGTGGGAAGCCTTTCCCTTCTTCAGAGGATCTTCCTAACCTAGGGAATGAACCCTGGTCTCCAGAATTGCAAGTGAATTCTTTACCATCTGAGCCACCAGGGAAGCCCAAGAATACTGGAGTGGGTAGCCTATCCCTTCTCCAGGGGATCTTCCTAACCTGGGAATCGAACCGGGGTCTATTGCATTGCAGGCAGATTCTTTACCAGCTGAGCTACAAGGGAAGCTTGTAATAGGTATTACCAGTCAGAATGGCCATTATCAACAAATTGACAGACAATAAATGCCAGAGAGGGTGTGGAGAAAAGAGAACCTTCTTGCATTGCTGGTGGGAACGTAAATTGATACAGCCTCTATGGAAGACAGTATGGAGATTTCTTAAAAAACTAAAAATCAAAGCACGATACAACCCAGCAATCCCACTCTTAGGCTTATACCCTGATGAAATCAAATCTGAAAGAAACACCTGTACCCCAAATGTTCATTGCAGCTCTCTATACAATAGCTAGAACATGGAAGCAACCTAGATGCCCATCGACGAATGAATGGATACAAAAGCTCTGGTACAGATATACAATGGAATACTACACAGCTATAAAAAGAAATGCAGAAGAATCAGCCCTAATGAGGTGGCTGGATCTAGAACATATCATAAAAAGTGAAGTAAGTCAAAAAGAGAAGGACAAGTACAATATACTAACACATATATATGGAATCTAGTAGGGTGGTAATGACAACACATGCAGTGAAGTGATGGAGAAACAGACATGGACAGTAGACATATGGACATTGTGGGGAATGAACAGTGGGTGGAGGTGTAAAGGAAGTAGCATGAAAACCTATCATATGTGAAGAAAATAGCTATAGTCATTGTTTTGTGAGAAAAGGGGATCTTGCAGGGGTGCTGTGTGACGGTCTGGAAGGGTGGAATGGGTGGGATATACATATGACTAATCTGGGAACATACATATCAGTAAACAACAAAACTCTGTAAAAGTTAAAAGTAAAATAAAAGTTTTCAAAAAAACTAGTAATAGGTGTTATTTTTTTCTTGGTGAGATAGGAGCATTTCATTCCTAGCTCATTAACCTTTTGATTTATGAGTCACTATCATTTTTATAGATGATGAAATTCAGGCTTACAAAAATGAAATCTTTTTCCCCAGGATCTTAGAACTCTTATAAAGCAAAGCCAATATTCCAATTCAAGTTCCTGAGCCTATTCACTTAATCTCTAAATTCAGATTCTTTGTAACCATTCTATCTGTTGTTCCTTCATTAGTTCTTTCATGTTGTAGATTGGGAGCATCAAGAAGGAGACAGCAATGAAAAAGGAAAGTGTGGAAATTCAAAGGCATTAATCTTCCAATCATAGGAAAGAAATAGGATGATAGCAACAAACAAGAGTGCTTCAGATTTTTATATTGTCTGTATTTTCAAATAAGTGATTTTCCCCTCTACAAACCAATAAAATCTGATAAAAAAATATCCATTCATCCTTTCATTGGGGTATAAAGAATTTCAGATTTGCAATTGTCCCTTTTATTATCAAAATTATAGCAAAGAGACTAAGGTTCATCTATTAATACCTTTATTGATGGGCATTTAAAAGTAAAACATTGGAGGCAAGACATAGATACTGGTCATTTCTTTTTTTGCCCCATGCTGCACTATAATTTGCTCATTTTTCTTACATCAGTCCCTTCCCCTCATATCCTGTGCTCACTCTATTTCCTATTTCTTTAAAAACAGTGATAGAGGTGAAAGATTTATTTCCCCTGGAAGCCAACAGAAGAAAGAAGATTTATTCTATTCAACAAATATTGGTTGAGCATCAATTATATCTTAGGCATGAAGTGAAGTGAAGTGAAAGTCAATCAGTCTTGTCAGACTCTGCGACTCCATGGACTGTAGCCCAGCAGGCTCTTCTGTCCATGGGATTCTCCAGGCAATAATACTGGAGTGGGTTGCCATGCCCTCCTCTAGGGGATCCTTCCAACCCAAGGATCAAGCCCAGGTCTCCTGCATTGCATGCAGATTCTTTACTGTCTGAGCTACAAGGGAAGCCTATATATTTTAAGCATATAGCAGTAAAAAAATTAAATAAAAAGACAGAAAGGTCTCTGTTCTTTTGGAACTTACAGTCTACTTACATTCTAGAAACCATTAAGCAGAGTGCTGAGTCTTCTGTGGTAAATTTCTCTAGATTTTGCTTGCTGAGGTTTTTTACAATACGCAAAGTGTGCGCAAATGAAATCTTTTTCCCCAGGATCTTAGAACTCTTATAAAGCAAAGCCAATATTCCAATTCAAGTTCCTGAGCCTATTCACTTAATCTCTAAATTCAGATTCTTTGTAACCATTCTATCTGTTGTTCCTTCATTAGTTCTTTCATGTTGTAGATTGGGAGCATCAAGAAGGAGACAGCAATGAAAAAGGAAAGTGTGGAAATTCAAAGGCATTAATCTTCCAATCATAGGAAAGAAATAGGATGATAGCAACAAACAAGAGTGCTTCAGATTTTTATATTGTCTGTATTTTCAAATAAGTGATTTTCCCCTCTACAAACCAATAAAATCTGATAAAAAAATATCCATTCATCCTTTCATTGGGGTATAAAGAATTTCAGATTTGCAATTGTCCCTTTTATTATCAAAATTATAGCAAAGAGACTAAGGTTCATCTATTAATACCTTTATTGATGGGCATTTAAAAGTAAAACATTGGAGGCAAGACATAGATACTGGTCATTTCTTTTTTTGCCCCATGCTGCACTATAATTTGCTCATTTTTCTTACATCAGTCCCTTCCCCTCATATCCTGTGCTCACTCTATTTCCTATTTCTTTAAAAACAGTGATAGAGGTGAAAGATTTATTTCCCCTGGAAGCCAACAGAAGAAAGAAGATTTATTCTATTCAACAAATATTGGTTGAGCATCAATTATATCTTAGGCATGAAGTGAAGTGAAGTGAAAGTCAATCAGTCTTGTCAGACTCTGCGACTCCATGGACTGTAGCCCAGCAGGCTCTTCTGTCCATGGGATTCTCCAGGCAATAATACTGGAGTGGGTTGCCATGCCCTCCTCTAGGGGATCCTTCCAACCCAAGGATCAAGCCCAGGTCTCCTGCATTGCATGCAGATTCTTTACTGTCTGAGCTACAAGGGAAGCCTATATATTTTAAGCATATAGCAGTAAAAAAATTAAATAAAAAGACAGAAAGGTCTCTGTTCTTTTGGAACTTACAGTCTACTTACATTCTAGAAACCATTAAGCAGAGTGCTGAGTCTTCTGTGGTAAATTTCTCTAGATTTTGCTTTGTAAATTTAACTTTAGGAAGGTTGTGACCATATTTTTTCTCTCTGGTAATCAAATTTTTCCAAGAAATTGAGTTCATCACCATTGATTGCTGTGGAGCAAATTTGACTTTTGTAGTTTGGCTTACTAAGTTCTTAATAAATAATAAAAATAACTAATAGAAAAATATGAAGTTAGCCATTGTTTTCCTAGTTAAGATAATCATTAAATGTAGTAAAATTTAATAAAAGATTATTTTGTCTTTATAAGTAAGTGATATATAATTTTTTATGGCTACTATTGTCCTATTCATGGATAGATATCATAACTTCGGAGCATCAATTAACTTCAGCAAGGACAGTACCTGCTCTCCTCTAAAATGAGATGGTTCAGATGAATTGCCAGTAAACTAAAACTGCGGTTCCAACTAGGACATACGCAGGATGAGGTAGATGAGAAAAGTGCTTAGAGGCTTTTCAAGCACTGGACAAATGTGAATTTATCATTCTGAAAGACCTTTCCAAGGTCACACAAAATGAGCTGGAAGCCAGAAGAAAATAGAGGTTTTAGTTGCCTAGACTGGGGCCCTTTCTGTTGAACAATTCTTATAAGAGCACAAGCCTGAGAGATGCATGAGGCACAATGGAGAAGCTTTCTTAGTATGGTAGCTTAATTGTAAAAACTCCATTTTCAGTTTGTGAGAGTGACCCAATATGCCAATAGGTCCACTTAAGATTTTTTTTTTAAGTAGCTAATGGCTTTTAAAATATGTCCTTCATGTAGGCCAGATGTGAAATAGTTTTTGAAATAAAATGCCAAAAGCACTACAGGTTTTCAATAATGAACCACTAACCATTTGTCTCTGTGCTAAAACCTGGCTTTTAAGGAAGAAATTTTTAAAACTCTAATTATAGTTCCCAAAAGCAGAAAGGTCAAAAAAGTGATGTTTAGCAGCTACATGGGTTTTTTTATTAAGCCAATATAGCATTATGAGAAAGCTGTTTCTCTCTTCATTAAAGTGTTACTTGCTCAGTTTTGTCCCCCTCTTTATGACCCCATGGACTATATAGCCAGCCTGGTTCCTCTGTCCTTGGAATTCTCCAGGGAAGAATATTGGAATGGATTGCCATTCCCTTCTCCAGGGGATCTTCCTGACCCAGGGACCAAATCTCAGTCTTCTGCATTGTAGGCAGATTCTTTACCTTCTGAGAAACCAGGGAATCCTAGTACAGCATTATGACGAAGCTCTTTCTTTCTTCATCAAAAGGCTGCACACATAGACCAATGTCACTGGCTCGAAATCATTAATGTGTCACACTAACATGCTACTCAAATCAATGGTCAATCACTTAGGGACCTAAGTTCTACACAAAAGGCTAAAAGACTGATATTCTAGGTGAGTAAATATATGAGATGTTGGGAATGCATGAAAATCTCTCTCAAAATGGAGAAGTAGAACCACTACAAACCTTTTTTATTTTATTTTATCTTTTTAAATTTTGGCCTCTTTTATTGGTTTTCTTTTCTTTTCTTTTTAGCCATCTTTACTCTTTGACCTCTACCCTCATCTCAGTGGTCTCTCTCATTACAGAGCAGCAGCTCTGGGCACATGTGCCCCAGAGTGCCGGCTCACAACTGGACACACTGGTCCAGCTGCTTTGAAGCATGCGGGATCCTCCTGGGCCAGGAATCGAGGTGCTCCTCACACTGCAAGGCGAACTCTTCACCCAGGAAGCAAAATAAGGTTTTAGTTGAGACCAAATTCTTATAAGAGCACAAGCCTGAGAGATGCATGAGGCACAATGGAGAAGCTTTCTTAGTATGGTAGCTTAATTGTAAAACTCCATTTTCAGTTTGTGAGTGACCCAATATGCCAATAGGTCCACTTAAGATTTTTTTTTTAAGTAGCTAATGGCTTTTAAAATATGTCCTTCATGTAGGCCAGATGTGAAATAGTTTTTGAAATAAAATGCCAAAAGCACTACAGGTTTTCAATAATGAACCACTAACCATTTGTCTCTGTGCTAAAACCTGGCTTTTAAGGAAGAAATTTTTAAAACTCTAATTATAGTTCCCAAAAGCAGAAAGGTCAAAAAAGTGATGTTTAGCAGCTACATGGGTTTTTTTATTAAGCCAATATAGCATTATGAGAAAGCTGTTTCTCTCTTCATTAAAGTGTTACTTGCTCAGTTTTGTCCCCCTCTTTATGACCCCATGGACTATATAGCCAGCCTGGTTCCTCTGTCCTTGGAATTCTCCAGGGAAGAATATTGGAATGGATTGCCATTCCCTTCTCCAGGGGATCTTCCTGACCCAGGGACCAAATCTCAGTCTTCTGCATTGTAGGCAGATTCTTTACCTTCTGAGAAACCAGGGAATCCTAGTACAGCATTATGACGAAGCTCTTTCTTTCTTCATCAAAAGGCTGCACACATAGACCAATGTCACTGGCTCGAAATCATTAATGTGTCACACTAACATGCTACTCAAATCAATGGTCAATCACTTAGGGACCTAAGTTCTACACAAAAGGCTAAAAGACTGATATTCTAGGTGAGTAAATATATGAGATGTTGGGAATGCATGAAAATCTCTCTCAAAATGGAGAAGTAGAACCACTACAAACCTTTTTTATTTTATTTTATCTTTTTAAATTTTGGCCTCTTTTATTGGTTTTCTTTTCTTTTCTTTTTCTTTTTAGCCATCTTTACTCTTTGACCTCTACCCTCATCTCAGTGGTCTCTCTCATTACAGAGCAGCAGCTCTGGGCACATGTGCCCCAGAGTGCCGGCTCACAACTGGACACACTGGTCCAGCTGCTTTGAAGCATGCGGGATCCTCCTGGGCCAGGAATCGAGGTGCTCCTCACACTGCAAGGCGAACTCTTCACCCACTGGACCACTAGGAAAGCCCACCCACTAAAAACCTCTTAATCTCAATGAATCTACATCTTGTGATGCAAAATCACTACTTGGTTGTAATGAAATTGAAAGCAGACCTGATTTCCTCATTTCATTACTCAAATAAATCAGTTTTACAAAATATTTCTTTAGTACAAGTCAGGAAAACTCACAATGCCTTAACTCATTCCTTTTACAGAGTTACAATTTATGCTCTGCTTGTTATAACTTATTCTTCATTTGTTATATCTTTTTCTTGTTGGATTTTTATACTGCTCTATGTAAGAAAATTCTATGCCTGAGAAGACTCGTGAGAGTTCCTTGGACAGCAAGGAGATCAAACTAGTCAATCTTAAGGGAAATCAACCCTGAATATTCACTGGAAAGACTGATGTTGAAGCTGAAGCTCTAGTATTTTGCTCATCTGACGTGAACAGAAGACTCACTGGCAAAGTCCCTGATGCTGGGAAAGATAGACAGTAGAAGAAAAAGGGAGCGACAGAGGATGAGATGGATGGACGGCATCACTGGTACAATGGACAAGAATTTGGGCAAACTTTGGGAGATGGTGAAGGACAGGGAGGTCTGGTGCACTGCAGTCCATGGGGTTGCAAAGAGTCGGACACCACAGAGTGACTGAACAACAATGACGCAATAAACGTGGTACAGGTTTGCCACTGTGTTTAAGCTAAGATGGAAACTCATGTGACTGAAGTCCACCAGAAAGCCATCTTCAATATTGGTTCAACACATGCTGGGGTTAGAGTTCATGTAAGTATTCGTATTTTTGTGTTGTTTTTGAGTCCAGAAGGCCCATATAGTGACCTAGTTGTAGGACTTTCCTTTACTTTTATTAGATTATTCTAAGCCTTGATCATTTCTGGTTATTTTTTTCTAATTTCCAAAAACATTCTGTATTAGAACAAGAAATGTCAACTACTGTGAAAAACAACCACCAAGTATCAGTGGCTCAGCATGATAAAAATTTGTTTCTTCCTCCCATCATTGTTGGCTGCAAGTCAGTTAGTTCTTTGAGACTATGTCAGGAATCTAGGCTTCTTTCATTTTATAATACTGGCATCTCAAAAACACAGCCTCTCTGACAACCACAGAAGGAAAACAGGGTGGCCAACCACACGGCATATTTTCACAGTAGCTTTTTAAATGAATACATCATTTCTGCCTACGGCCCATTAGTCAAAATCCAGTCACATGGCCATTACCTAACTTCCAGGGAGCCTCGGAAATACAGCCTTCTTTTGTGTTCAGGAAAAAGAGGATGCGTGAGCACATAGGTATTTTCTGTCATAACCCCTAGACAACAAACCTGAAACAGCTTAATATTTCAGATTGTCATCCCAACCCTTGAAACCTGGTTATTAGTGGTAGGAGGGGCAGTTGCTGGGAAGTTAATGCAGCAGACAGGGCACATAAAGATTTATGATAAAGAAGGGCTGTCAAGTGCTGATGCAATTATGTACTATTTCTTCCTTTTGTCCTCCACATCAGCCATCCCTTTTGGTACTTCCCAGAATTCCCTTGGACTGACTTAACAGTTTGATCTGGTCCTTAGAGAGCAAAGACTTTCCAAGATTTCTAAACATCTTGATTTCTACTTCATGAGAAAAGTAGATAGCCTTAGTAGAGGCAGCAGAAGGGAAGGAAAAAAATATGCCCAGAATTTAGATTGTTAAAGAGAAATAAATTCTTTTTGTTATTTAGATACTGATGTGCACAAATCCAAATCAGCCTTATTTAACTACATATTGGAATGAACTTGCAAACTACTGTGGTCATACTGAATCCTGCAAAGAATCTAGTGAGATGATAAACGGATAGCTCAAAGGAAAGGAAAATGAAATTAGAAATAAAAATTAACAACAATTGAGGGCATTTCAAAAACAAATTTCCACCTTATCAGTTCTTTTCAAAGACACCAAGGAGGAACATTGTTGTGAATGGAAGAAGTGATTTTCTTTTCAAAGTTTTCCATTCAGTAAGATGACAAAGGTATCTGAAATTACAGATCTGAACTCACCGAGAATCAATGCGTCTCCTGCAGGCAACTTAGCAGCTTATGTAATTGATGTGACAGTTTCATTTCCCCACTGCCATAGACAATCGGCATGTTACTCCATCTCTCAAGCAAATCTAAAAAAAAAAAAAAAAAAGGTTTTCCCTTTTACTTTTCAGTTGGTATTAACATTTGCCAAACAAGATACAGTGGCAATGACAGACAATGGAGTCCATGCTCTGAAAACATCCTGCTTTGGAGGCTACAAAATAAAAAAGTTGTCAGTGTGACTTCATCAGCATGCCTAATAATTGCCTCAACAGGACAACTGATCCTTTAAAATCTTTCTCTAAAGAGCTTTTAAAAAAAAAAAGGATTCTTCTTAACACATGAATGAAAGTAGACATGTGTTCATACCTTGATCTTCATGACTTTTTCCCCCAGAATTACTTTTCTTGCTTTAAGAATAAAGTAGAAAACCTTTAACTGGGCTTGCCGGTGGTCCAGTGGGTAAAGAGTCTGCCTTGCAGTGCAAGAGGTACCAGTTTGATCCCAGGCCCAGGAAGATCCCTTGTGCCGTGGAGCGGCTGGACCGGTGTGTCCAATTATGACCTAGCATTCTGGAGCGCATGCACCCAGAGCCAGTGCTCTGCCGTGAGAGAGGCCCACACATACCAAAGAATAAAAAAATGATAGATGAAAATAAATACAAATAAATTTAAAAAGAGGCATGATGGGGAAAAGAAAGAAAAAATAAAGAAAACCTTTAATTCAGCAATCAACGGCTGTTCATATCTGATCCTATCTAACCTCATCTTTTTTGTTCCTTTTTTCACCCACATGCTTTAAACTTAAGCCCCCACTGAATTCACTGTTTTAGGAATGCACAGTGATCATTCACAGGCCTTTTAACACTGGCTATTCTCTCAGTCTGAAATATATGGTATCAGAATTAGTTAGGTTATGTTGCCTTAACAAGAAACCCTTCACATGTTTAAGACACTAGAAATTTACTTTTTTATTCCTGCAATGTGGATAGGGGAGGCTCATCTCATCATAGTCTCTCTTACACCAAGGGTGATAGAAACTTCATCTCAAAGTGTGCTTCCAGGATTATAGCAGAAGTGAGAAGGCATCATGGCAAATAGTGCACTGGTTCTTACATTTTATGCCTTAAAGTGTCAGTTATTCATTCTACTTGCACTTTATTACCAAAAAGAAAAGAAAAGAAAAAGCAGCACATAATTATTCCTACATTGAAAAGGAATGAGAAAATGAAGTCCTACATGGAAGGAAAGAAGCCAAGTATTTTGCTGAGCAGTACTAATGAAGCTAATAACTACTGCATCGACCTTTCCACCAGGGGAATCTTCACTCATTTTCCAAAGACCCAAACAAAAGTCAGCTCCTCTGAGAAGCAGGACAACTGATCCTTTAAAATCTTTCTCTAAAGAGCTTTTAAAAAAAGGATTCTTCTTAACACATGAATGAAAGTAGACATGTGTTCATACCTTGATCTTCATGACTTTTTCCCCCAGAATTACTTTTCTTGCTTTAAGAATAAAGTAGAAAACCTTTAACTGGGCTTGCCGGTGGTCCAGTGGGTAAAGAGTCTGCCTTGCAGTGCAAGAGGTACCAGTTTGATCCCAGGCCCAGGAAGATCCCTTGTGCCGTGGAGCGGCTGGACCGGTGTGTCCAATTATGACCTAGCATTCTGGAGCGCATGCACCCAGAGCCAGTGCTCTGCCGTGAGAGAGGCCCACACATACCAAAGAATAAAAAAATGATAGATGAAAATAAATACAAATAAATTTAAAAAGAGGCATGATGGGGAAAAGAAAGAAAAAATAAAGAAAACCTTTAATTCAGCAATCAACGGCTGTTCATATCTGATCCTATCTAACCTCATCTTTTTTGTTCCTTTTTTCACCCACATGCTTTAAACTTAAGCCCCCACTGAATTCACTGTTTTAGGAATGCACAGTGATCATTCACAGGCCTTTTAACACTGGCTATTCTCTCAGTCTGAAATATATGGTATCAGAATTAGTTAGGTTATGTTGCCTTAACAAGAAACCCTTCACATGTTTAAGACACTAGAAATTTACTTTTTTATTCCTGCAATGTGGATAGGGGAGGCTCATCTCATCATAGTCTCTCTTACACCAAGGGTGATAGAAACTTCATCTCAAAGTGTGCTTCCAGGATTATAGCAGAAGTGAGAAGGCATCATGGCAAATAGTGCACTGGTTCTTACATTTTATGCCTTAAAGTGTCAGTTATTCATTCTACTTGCACTTTATTACCAAAAAGAAAAGAAAAGAAAAAGCAGCACATAATTATTCCTACATTGAAAAGGAATGAGAAAATGAAGTCCTACATGGAAGGAAAGAAGCCAAGTATTTTGCTGAGCAGTACTAATGAAGCTAATAACTACTGCATCGACCTTTCCACCAGGGGAATCTTCACTCATTTTCCAAAGACCCAAACAAAAGTCAGCTCCTCTGAGAAGCCTCCCATGACTTCTCAAGCTTTTATCTTTACCATCCTAATATTTTGTACAGACTTTCTTAGACTACTTATTATAATAAATCTATTACTAATCACTAAATCTAATACTATTAAAAGAAATCTATTACTACCTAAGTTAACCTGGATTTTACTGCATTACACTGAAAATTTCCTTATTCACATTTTTACGCCAAGTGCCTGGGATAGTTGCAGTACAGGCTGGGTGTTTGCTAGATGTTCCTTGTCGGAGGTTTATTTGTATACTTTCCTCATTAGACCATAAGCTCACTGAGGACACAGACTGTGTCACCTGCACCATCCTGACTTTAGTGTTTTACAACAGTACTTCGCCCAAGTAGGTGCCTACCATATGTTGGATAAATTAATTAATTGATTGATGGTTTTTGTTATTACATCAAAATTGGAGGGGGGGGCAGGCGAGGTTATGCTGCAGCAAAACAAAACAGAACAAAAACAGTTTCAAAATACTAGATAAGCTCAGCAACAGTTTATGAATTGCTCATTATACATATTCTACCTGGATGGGCAAGGGGCTCTGCTCCAGAGGAATCTGACTGCCAGTCAGGGATCTAGGTTGATCGAGTCTCCGCATCACTGACTTAATGGACGTGAACTTTGGCAAACTCCAGAGACAGTGAGGAACAGGGAGGCCCGGTGGACTGAAGTCCATGGGTCACAAAGAGTCAAACATGATTTAGCAATTGAACAACAATACCCCCAATAAACTTAATGCATTTTCAGATACCCTGACAGAAGAATAAGAAATTGGAGAATCACAGATGGCTTTTTAACTCCTCAGCTTAAAAATGAACCAGCACATTTCCACTCATATTTTATTTTCATTGGCCAGAACTAATCATATGGCCCCATAATTGCAGAGGGCGGGGCAACATCAAGAAACAAATGGAATACTTGGTGTGCTTTACTGTTTCTGTCTCACACTTGAAGACAATAGTCTCATGATGAATATAAAGTGTTCACAGTGTAGAAAATACAATGTTGGCGAATAAAATAACTCCATTTTTCCAGCACTTCTCAAGTGAGAAGATGCTTGAACTCATTAGCTGATATAAAATGCCTATGGAGTTGAGGAGAATAATCAAGCTGTTGTGTTTGGGAAACACTTCTTTCACAGACACTCTAAAGACTTTCAAGTTGAAAGGAATCTACCTTCCAACATCCTGTTAAATATCTATAACAATAAAACCTATGTAATCACACTAGAAACTAAGAATAATATTTAATTGTAAGTTAGACACCACTGGAAGGAATTTACAACTAAAAACACTGATGGGTTTCGACCGATGAACAAAATATTGGTCTTTGCTCATCTTTCTTCTGTGTTAGCACAGGGGCCCTGGAGGAAATATTTCAACTTCCATGTTTCCTCAGTACAAGGACACTGAGATTTCATTAACTAAAAAGCTGGGAAGTTTTTCGTTACTGTATAGGTATTATTTCATTTTCATTGTTTAATCACAAAGCTGAGTCTGACTCTTTGCGACCCCATAGACTGGAGCCTACCAAAGCTGCTCTGTCCACAGGATTTTTCAGGCATGAATCCTAGACTGGGTTGCCATGCTTTCCTCCAGGGGTTCTTCCCGACCCAGGGACTGAATTGAACCCATGTCTCCTGCAATGTAGGCAGATTCTTTACCACTAAGCCATCAGGAAAGCATTACTTCATTAAGCAATCATAATTATGTCCCTTCTTTGTTTATACTTTCATACACACAGACACACATACACATATATATATACATAGTTTTTTAAGGTGCTTTCAGATGTGTATGTATTTCATCATGATTCTGAATTAAACTTGTTTCTGATACTTCTCCCCTAATTTTGTTCTCCTGGCTCCATTGTGACCTGCTAACTTAACCAATTTTATTCTACCTCTGGTTTACTCTGATTCACATTGTTCAAAAGAATCCATCATAGAAATTACTATCTGTGAAACTGGGAGGAATATCTAATTTTGAGCCTTACTGGATGTATGTCATTTGCCTTTGCTAAATATTGCAACAAGAGGGCATGTAAGATTAATTTTTTTAGTACTCAACTAATAAAAATAACCTGTGATGAAAATTGGTGCTCCTAAATCTTACCATAATTAAAAGTTAATATAAAGGTGTCCAAGTCCAAATAAAAATCCCTTTCAATAATGTTGTGCACAAATTTATCTTGAGTTGATCTCTACTGATTGTGTCAAGGATTGGCTTTGAGTTTCTTTGGAAATAATTTAGCAATAACTAGATGACTTTGGTCTTTCCTTTCTCTCCTTTGAGGAGAGCCATTCCCGAATCACAACTATTAGCTTTGCCCTCCTAAAATATGGTGCCGAGAAGGATAATTTTGGATTTCCCTTTTAACGTCTGGTTCAACTCAGTTTGAGCAATAATCAATTAGCCTCTCTTATGTACCACTTGCGCTAGTTCTACAGAAGCTAAAGACACATTAGACATACATCTTTGAAGAACTTCCAGGATTCAGTCACAGAGATTTTTTTTTAATTACAGTATTTGGTTAGCCAAAAAGTTCAGGTTTCTCCATGAAATCTTACATAAAATTTTGAAAGAACTTTTTGGCTCACCCTGGTAGCTCAGCTGGTAAAGAATCCTCCTGCAATGCAGTAGACCCCAGTTTGAATCCTGGGTCAGGAAGTTCCCTTGGAGAAGGGATAGGCTACCCACTCCAGTATCTTGGGCTTCCTGATGGCTCAGATGGTAAACAGTCCACCTTCAATGGTGAAGATCAGGAAAGCATTACTTCATTAAGCAATCATAATTATGTCCCTTCTTTGTTTATACTTTCATACACACAGACACACATACACATATATATATACATAGTTTTTTAAGGTGCTTTCAGATGTGTATGTATTTCATCATGATTCTGAATTAAACTTGTTTCTGATACTTCTCCCCTAATTTTGTTCTCCTGGCTCCATTGTGACCTGCTAACTTAACCAATTTTATTCTACCTCTGGTTTACTCTGATTCACATTGTTCAAAAGAATCCATCATAGAAATTACTATCTGTGAAACTGGGAGGAATATCTAATTTTGAGCCTTACTGGATGTATGTCATTTGCCTTTGCTAAATATTGCAACAAGAGGGCATGTAAGTTTAAATTTTTTTAGTACTCAACTAATAAAAATAACCTGTGATGAAAATTGGTGCTCCTAAATCTTACCATAATTAAAAGTTAATATAAAGGTGTCCAAGTCCAAATAAAAATCCCTTTCAATAATGTTGTGCACAAATTTATCTTGAGTTGATCTCTACTGATTGTGTCAAGGATTGGCTTTGAGTTTCTTTGGAAATAATTTAGCAATAACTAGATGACTTTGGTCTTTCCTTTCTCTCCTTTGAGGAGAGCCATTCCCGAATCACAACTATTAGCTTTGCCCTCCTAAAATATGGTGCCGAGAAGGATAATTTTGGATTTCCCTTTTAACGTCTGGTTCAACTCAGTTTGAGCAATAATCAATTAGCCTCTCTTATGTACCACTTGCGCTAGTTCTACAGAAGCTAAAGACACATTAGACATACATCTTTGAAGAACTTCCAGGATTCAGTCACAGAGATTTTTTTTTAATTACAGTATTTGGTTAGCCAAAAAGTTCAGGTTTCTCCATGAAATCTTACATAAAATTTTGAAAGAACTTTTTGGCTCACCCTGGTAGCTCAGCTGGTAAAGAATCCTCCTGCAATGCAGTAGACCCCAGTTTGAATCCTGGGTCAGGAAGTTCCCTTGGAGAAGGGATAGGCTACCCACTCCAGTATCTTGGGCTTCCCTGATGGCTCAGATGGTAAACAGTCCACCTTCAATGGTGAAGATCTGAGTTCAATCCCTGGGTTGGGAAAAACCCCTGGAGAAGTGAAACGCTACCCACTGTAGTATTCTTGCCTGGAGAATTCCATGGCTGGTCCATGGGTCACAAAGAGTTGACATGACTGAGTGACTTCACCTTCAATATAGTTCAGTGACCAATCAGGATATAATAGGCATACAATAAATACATTTTGAGGGATAGATCAGAAGCATGTTCAGATTTTCAGGGAAATCTTTCAATGGAATGGTTCCTACCTGTACTTTGTGCTACCTAAAGGAAACAATGGCAGACATGAAGGATAGAAAGCTAGGTGAAGCATGGTAGGAAATACATACAAGGCAGTATTTACTGAGCTGTGAAACTTTTGTAGGTTTACTAGAAGCATTCTGGCATTTTTAGGACTTGGAGAAGTAAGTGATAAATGGTCAGATATGGAATGAAATCACAGAATGCTTTGATTTATTATTAACAAAAATTTGAATTTACTCTGTAGGAAATGCGTTACCTTGGGAACATTGAAAGCTTGAGAATGACATTCTTATCTTTATTATTAATACTCAGTGATTCAAATATTTAGAAGGGTAGAGTTGAGAAGGGTAGCAAGGAATCCTCTTAGGATGCTAATACAGTTAGTCGACCCTTGAACAATATGGGGGTTAGAGGTGCCTACCTTCAGTGCAGTCAAAACCCCAAGTGCAACCTATAGCCATCCTTTTCCCTGTGTAGTTCTTCCATGTTTGCAGCTCTACATCCATAAATTCAGACAACCTTGATCCTGCAGGACTGCAGGACTGCAGTAATACTGAAACAAATCTACGTGTATGTGAACCACACATTTCAAACCCATGTTGCTCAAGGATCAACTGTAGATTAATTTCAAAGTGGGAGAGATAAAAGTGTGAACAAGTCCTATTTATCAAGGAATTTGAAAACGGAAAAAAAAAAGATCATGCCTATTTCTACCTATTGGTGGAGGCATGCTTTGGCTAGTAACCCATGGGGATGCATTGGGTCATGTAAAGAACCAGGCTCTTGGCTGATACAGGGCTGAAACTTTAATTCACAGAGGCTAACCCTTGGAGAAGGGATAGGCTACCCACTCCAGTTTTGGTTGATTCTGGTAAACAGTCCACCTTCAATGGTGAAGATCTGAGTTCAATCCCTGGGTTGGGAAAAACCCCTGGAGAAGTGAAACGCTACCCACTGTAGTATTCTTGCCTGGAGAATTCCATGGCTGGTCCATGGGTCACAAAGAGTTGACATGACTGAGTGACTTCACCTTCAATATAGTTCAGTGACCAATCAGGATATAATAGGCATACAATAAATACATTTTGAGGATAGATCAGAAGCATGTTCAGATTTTCAGGGAAATCTTTCAATGGAATGGTTCCTACCTGTACTTTGTGCTACCTAAAGGAAACAATGGCAGACATGAAGGATAGAAAGCTAGGTGAAGCATGGTAGGAAATACATACAAGGCAGTATTTACTGAGCTGTGAAACTTTTGTAGGTTTACTAGAAGCATTCTGGCATTTTTAGGACTTGGAGAAGTAAGTGATAAATGGTCAGATATGGAATGAAATCACAGAATGCTTTGATTTATTATTAACAAAAATTTGAATTTACTCTGTAGGAAATGCGTTACCTTGGGAACATTGAAAGCTTGAGAATGACATTCTTATCTTTATTATTAATACTCAGTGATTCAAATATTTAGAAGGGTAGAGTTGAGAAGGGTAGCAAGGAATCCTCTTAGGATGCTAATACAGTTAGTCGACCCTTGAACAATATGGGGGTTAGAGGTGCCTACCTTCAGTGCAGTCAAAACCCCAAGTGCAACCTATAGCCATCCTTTTCCCTGTGTAGTTCTTCCATGTTTGCAGCTCTACATCCATAAATTCAGACAACCTTGATCCTGCAGGACTGCAGGACTGCAGTAATACTGAAACAAATCTACGTGTATGTGAACCACACATTTCAAACCCATGTTGCTCAAGGATCAACTGTAGATTAATTTCAAAGTGGGAGAGATAAAAGTGTGAACAAGTCCTATTTATCAAGGAATTTGAAAACGGAAAAAAAAAAGATCATGCCTATTTCTACCTATTGGTGGAGAGGCATGCTTTGGCTAGTAACCCATGGGGGGATGCATTGGGTCATGTAAAGAACCAGGCTCTTGGCTGATACAGGGGCTGAAACTTTAATTCACAGAGGCTAGAACTAAGGATGTCCGCCATGACAGAAACTTGTCACAATTCCAGGATGCTTTCAACTAAACTACTCTTTTTTTTGGCAGGGGGCTCTTTTATTGGTTTTTTATTTACTTATCTTCATCCATCTTTATTCTTTGGCCTGTGTGGGCCTCTCATTGCAGTAGCCTTTCTTGTTGTAGAGCACTAGCTCTGGGCACATGTGCTCCGGAGCGCTGGCTTGTAATTAGACACACTGGTCCAGCCACTCCATGGAACATGGGATCTTCCTGGGCCAGAGATCGAATCGGTGCCCCTTGCACCGCAAGGTGGGCTCTTTACCAATGGACCATTAGGGAAGCCCTAAATTACTCCTTCTTTTGTGATGACAGAACTAAAACATGAAGGGCATAACAGCTTTTATAAAAGTGCCTAAAGCAGCACTTGAGAATAAAGATTTCTGATTTACATCTAGAGGGATATTCTAGAACTCTGAGAAGAGAGTGGCTTATGATGGAGGTGTGGTAACACTAGCAGTATCATGTGTGGAACATGTTTATCACTCCAACCAAAGATTTTCCATTTTATTTCCTGAAGAAGCATATCACAGAACAGGAAGAATAAAAATAATTAAACCATGATTTTTAGAGTACTATCCTCAGTCACTTAGTCATGTCTGACTCTCTGCAACCCCATGGACTGTAGCCCACCAGGCTCCTCTGTCCATGGAATTTTCCAGGCAAGAATACTGAGTGCATTGCCATTTCCTCCTCCAGGATTATTAGAGTACTAATTAGTCACATGAAACTAAAGCACTAAGCATAACTCCTGTTGAAACAGGATGCAATGGCACTATTGGCTGTTGTGAGTCTGAAATGTATTTCTTTCCCCTTTGAAAACTTCTCATTGAACAAGACCAAAACAATCAAAAATTCACATTTAATTCACATTGTGAATTCACCATTACACAAACCTGTCCTCCTTAAAATGTCCAAGGAATTTGAACGGAAAAAAGATCATGCCTTTCAAGGGAAACTTGTCCATGGGATGCATTGGGTCATGTAAAGAACCAGGCTCTTGGCTGATACAGGGGCTGAAACTTTAATTCACAGAGGCTAGAACTAAGGATGTCCGCCATGACAGAAACTTGTCACAATTCCAGGATGCTTTCAACTAAACTACTCTTTTTTTTGGCAGGGGGCTCTTTTATTGGTTTTTTATTTACTTATCTTCATCCATCTTTATTCTTTGGCCTGTGTGGGCCTCTCATTGCAGTAGCCTTTCTTGTTGTAGAGCACTAGCTCTGGGCACATGTGCTCCGGAGCGCTGGCTTGTAATTAGACACACTGGTCCAGCCACTCCATGGAACATGGGATCTTCCTGGGCCAGAGATCGAATCGGTGCCCCTTGCACCGCAAGGTGGGCTCTTTACCAATGGACCATTAGGGAAGCCCTAAATTACTCCTTCTTTTGTGATGACAGAACTAAAACATGAAGGGCATAACAGCTTTTATAAAAGTGCCTAAAGCAGCACTTGAGAATAAAGATTTCTGATTTACATCTAGAGGGATATTCTAGAACTCTGAGAAGAGAGTGGCTTATGATGGAGGTGTGGTAACACTAGCAGTATCATGTGTGGAACATGTTTATCACTCCAACCAAAGATTTTCCATTTTATTTCCTGAAGAAGCATATCACAGAACAGGAAGAATAAAAATAATTAAACCATGATTTTTAGAGTACTATCCTCAGTCACTTAGTCATGTCTGACTCTCTGCAACCCCATGGACTGTAGCCCACCAGGCTCCTCTGTCCATGGAATTTTCCAGGCAAGAATACTGAGTGCATTGCCATTTCCTCCTCCAGGATTATTAGAGTACTAATTAGTCACATGAAACTAAAGCACTAAGCATAACTCCTGTTGAAACAGGATGCAATGGCACTATTGGCTGTTGTGAGTCTGAAATGTATTTCTTTCCCCTTTGAAAACTTCTCATTGAACAAGACCAAAACAATCAAAAATTCACATTTAATTCACATTGTGAATTCACCATTACACAAACCTGTCCTCCTTAAAATGTTAAGTATTGATACAGGAAAAATATCTCCCCACGTATTTCCACATATTTTAAATTGCTCCAAGCTTCCACACAGAAGGCAAAATAGAGGGAAAATGATTAAAACTTTAGTAAAACAAACATTGACCAAATCCTTACTATATAAAAAGTCCAGTGCTAGTACTGAAAGAAGTAAAGCATATTCAGAATCCTACTATTTTGTTTTTGTTTTTTTTTTAAAGATTTATTTATTTATTTATTTTGGGCGGGCGTCGGGTTGGGGAGGGACGGGAGCAGGCGGGCCACTTCTATTGGTCTTTCATTTGTCTATTTTCATCCGTCTTTGTTCTTTGGCTCCTGTGGGCCTCCCATCGCGGTGGCCTCTGTCGTTGCAGAGCACCGGCTCTGGGCGCACGCGCTCCAGAGCTCCGGCTCGGTGATTGGACTCATCAGTCCAGCCGCTCCGCGGCACGTGGAATCTTCCCAGACCAGGGATCGAACCGGCGCCCCTTGCACTGCAAGGCGGTGTCTTTACCCACTGGATCACCAGGGGAAGCCCCCAGAATCCTACTATTTTGCTGCAAAGACAGGGAGTTGTGCTCAATCAAGGTCACCCTGATGACTTGGCAGGTAAAGAATCTGACTGCAATGCAGGAGACGCAGGAGATATGGGTTCAATCCCTGGGTCGGGAAGATCCCCTGAAGTAGAAAATGCCAATCCACTCTAGTACTCTTGCTTGGAGAATACCACGAACAGTGGAGTCTGATGGGCTACAGTCCATGGGATCACAAAGACTCAGACACGACTGAGCACACAGCACATAAGTGAGTACTGAAAGAACTAAAGCATAGTCATGAATTCTGCTATTTTGTTGAGAATACAGAGTGTTCAATTCCATAATAAAGTATGGTAAGCACTATGAAAATTACCACCTCTTCCCTACCCAGGACCCCCACTCCTCCCACCCCTGCCAACCTCAGAACACAGACACACACACATACACACAGAGCGACAAGTTAAGTAGAGGGTGTGCTCTGCATTTGTTATCATCACATGTAATGATGTCACTACATCTTTAGATCTCAGAAATGTGCCTTCTAGGAATTAGTAAAAGTACAATTAACAAAACAAAATGCCTCTGGGGACTCCCCTGGTGGCTCAGTAACAAGGAATCCACCTCCCAAGGCAGGAGACAAGGGTTTGATCCTTGATCCAGGAAGATTCCACATGCAGCAGAGCAACTAAGCCCTTGCACCACAACTATGGAGCCTGTGATCTAAGCCTGCAAGCCACAACTACTGAAGTCTGTATCTCCACAACAAGAGAAGCCCCACAATGAGAAGCGTGAGCACCTCAGCTAGAGAAAAGTCCATATAGCAACAAGAGCATGACACAAATTATTTTTAAAAATGTCTTTGTAATAGGTAAATCATACTTCTTTGAAGTTAAACATATATTTGTAAGTTTATCACCTAGACCTTTTGTAGGGTTTTGTTTTTTTTGTTTGTTTTTTTTTTTTTTTTTTTGGGTTTTAGGGTGGAATCTAAGCAATTTTCATCCTAGGATTCAGCGAGATCTGCACTTGCATAAGCATTGGTTTGGTGGACCAGTCTAAAGAAAGAGAGGGGCAAGTTTGGTTAATGACAGAGTTTTCTATCCAAGAAAGAAATGTTTTCAGGACACCTGAATTTCAGGAATGTTATCCGAAATATCTAGGGTATTAACAGATGGGATAACAATGGCAGAGATGTAATCATTAGACAGCTTCAGGAATCAAAGTGTAGATGGAATTTTATACTGCATTGTTCTGAAAATGGTTCCCTTGAGAGAACTAAACTGGCAACACAATCTAATTCTGCTTTCTAGCACTTACGGTAAGCTTTGTTCCTTAAAAACATATTTTCAATCCTGTGAGGGTTTTCACATTACCCACCCATTTAAGGAACATATTTCACATAGCTTTTGAACTTGAAAGTTGATTACAGATTGAGTAATCAGAGTGAGAAGGACCTTTAAATAAATTCCATTTAGGATTATAGCCAATTAAAACCCATCTCCTGGACACAAATTTACAGTGATTTAAGAGAACATGAAGTGCTACTTTGGAGAGAGATCTGATAGTTTCTCTTCCCTTTGAATCTTCAAAAAACTCGAAATATTTCAAGCATAATAAGTGAATAATTTAGGAGACCCAAATCTGGACTTTAAAGATGTGTTAGTGGAAGAAAGGAGAACTACTTCCGATGTAAAGTGCTTGAACAACAGTTTGTGAATAAGTGGAATTAAGTGCCATTAGAACTACATACGTCTAAAAAACTTTTTTTTTTTTCACCATTCATTGAAAATAACAGCTTTTAAACTATGAAGCACAGTGCTGCATTTTTCATTTGAAACAACAACAACAACAACAAACACCAGAAAGTGTTCTAAGAGATGATCTCATTTATTTCCAAATAGAGATCTAGGACCTCTAATTAGGTCTAGGTTGAGCAGGGACTGTGCAATTTGGTAAGAAATACATGAGCCTTTTGAAATAACTAGGCTTGAACCCTGCCTTTTATGCTGCTTAAATTTGAGCAAAAAGTATTATATTCTCTGAACCTTGGTTGGCATCTCCATAAAATGTGGATAACTGTCCTTCTCAGAGAGTATTTTTAAATATCAAATGAGATATACTATGGGAAAGTAGTCTTTAAAGCCCCAAACTCCATAAAGTTCATGTATTCATTTAGCCAAGGTTGACACAGTACCCTGTGCTATGGACTTGATGATGTGAACTCAACATAGTACCACGCATGCTTCTCCATATGGAATTCAGTGGTGACTAATGATTATGAAAGTTACTACTCTTAAAAGTGTGACTTCTTAAAATTCCACAGTTTAAAAAGAAAGTCCTGTTTTTCACGGTGAGTTGCCATGTAAGGCTTTGTTCTCTTTCTTCTTTTCCCTTTAGAAGATATGATAAACACCCAGTTGACCTCCGAGGTGGTCCAGTGACACACCACAGCATCTTCCATCATGTTACCTAAACTCTGCTAAGCTTGTACAGTCTACCACTTTCCTTGGCGATGCATTCCAGTATGGACAGGTGTGTCCAGAAATCCCTCCATAACGGAGTCTGACTTCAATTTTGATGTTTAACTGCTGAGAACTTTTAAAACTCGCCCCTCCTCTTGTGTTCCTCACACCCTGGTAAGCTCGAGATTGATCTAAAATTAGTTTCTCTTTCCTTTTGAATCTTCAAAAACTCGAAATATTTCAAGCATAATAAGTGAATAATTTAGGAGACCCAAATCTGGACTTTAAAGATGTGTTAGTGGAAGAAAGGAGAACTACTTCCGATGTAAAGTGCTTGAACAACAGTTTGTGAATAAGTGGAATTAAGTGCCATTAGAACTACATACGTCTAAAAAACTTTTTTTTTTTTCACCATTCATTGAAAATAACAGCTTTTAAACTATGAAGCACAGTGCTGCATTTTTCATTTGAAACAACAACAACAACAACAACAAACACCAGAAAGTGTTCTAAGAGATGATCTCATTTATTTCCAAATAGAGATCTAGGACCTCTAATTAGGTCTAGGTTGAGCAGGGACTGTGCAATTTGGTAAGAAATACATGAGCCTTTTGAAATAACTAGGCTTGAACCCTGCCTTTTATGCTGCTTAAATTTGAGCAAAAAGTATTATATTCTCTGAACCTTGGTTGGCATCTCCATAAAATGTGGATAACTGTCCTTCTCAGAGAGTATTTTTAAATATCAAATGAGATATACTATGGGAAAGTAGTCTTTAAAGCCCCAAACTCCATAAAGTTCATGTATTCATTTAGCCAAGGTTGACACAGTACCCTGTGCTATGGACTTGATGATGTGAACTCAACATAGTACCACGCATGCTTCTCCATATGGAATTCAGTGGTGACTAATGATTATGAAAGTTACTACTCTTAAAAGTGTGACTTCTTAAAATTCCACAGTTTAAAAAGAAAGTCCTGTTTTTCACGGTGAGTTGCCATGTAAGGCTTTGTTCTCTTTCTTCTTTTCCCTTTAGAAGATATGATAAACACCCAGTTGACCTCCGAGGTGGTCCAGTGACACACCACAGCATCTTCCATCATGTTACCTAAACTCTGCTAAGCTTGTACAGTCTACCACTTTCCTTGGCGATGCATTCCAGTATGGACAGGTGTGTCCAGAAATCCCTCCATAACGGAGTCTGACTTCAATTTTGATGTTTAACTGCTGAGAACTTTTAAAACTCGCCCCTCCTCTTGTGTTCCTCCCTCACACCCTGGTAAGCTCGTAAGAAAGCTTAGATGTTCCCTGCTTTGCAAGAAGGTTCAAACCACAAAAGCCCCTTCATGTCATCCCTTAATCATCATGAAAACCCTGAAGAAGTCTCTTTTTTTTGTTCTCTCAGGCCATTTTTAACCTGCTTGTGAAGCCTGCTGTCATCTTTCCAGAAAGTCACATTATATAAATAATAAACCTTTCTCACATACCCTCTTGGTGTGTGCCTGGAGTCTTCAGACTTCACTTCCAACATTTTGGTGGGGGGCGCATTCTGTGTCTATATATGGTTCCTGGTGGGGCTTTCCAAATGGCTCATGGGTAACATGCTATGGAAGTGGTAAAGACTTCAGTTGCCAATGCAGGAGACATAAACTCAATCCATGGGTCAGGAAGATCCCCTGGAGAAGGGAATGACAACCCACTCCAGTATTCTCATCTGGAAAATCCCATGGACAGGGGAGCCTGATGGGCTACAGCCCACAGGGTCACAAAGAGTCGGTCATGACTGAGCACCCAAATGCAAAATGGTCCCTTTCTCTGCAAAATGACCACAGTTAGCTCTGAGAGTGGAATGCCAAGACAATAATCACATCACTTGGGCAGGAGAAAGGGGAGAGGGGAGAGAGGGCTTTCTCACTGATTCTGCCACCTGGAGAGCAGGTAGGCACTCTGAGCAGTGGCCTGTTGGATTGCCTGTACTTTGAGCTGTGCTACATCTACTGAGCTTCTGTCACAGATTTAACTAATCTAAATCAGAAGTTTGAACAGCTAACTGGCAAGGCAATGCACTGCAGTATCCTTGCCTACAGAATCTCATGGACAAAGCAGTGTGGCAGGCTACAATCCATGGGGTCGCAAAGAGTCAAACACGACTGAAGTGACTTAGCACACACGGAGCAAGGAGCTGATCAACGTATGCAGGGCAGAGAGGAACTCAGCAAACACACACACACACACACACACACACACAGAGAGAGAGAGAGAGAGAGAGAGCAAGAAACCTGGATACAAAGGGAGGAAACATAAAAAATAAAAAGAGATTCACAGTCTGATCCAACAAGTAATCCAAAAGTTCCTAAAATAATTTGCACAGCATAAGAAACAAAAATGGGTGCTGACTGTGTTGGTCCTGTGCCTCTGTAGTACAGACTCTCACTTTTTAATATCTGCTAAAAGGTACCAACTAGCAAAACTTCATGGCCATTAATCATATGAAGGCTCAACTTACATGCCCTGAAGAAGTCTCTTTTGTTCTTCAATCCTGCTTGTGAAGCCTGCTGTCATCTTTCCAGAAAGTCACATTATATAAATAATAAACCTTTCTCACATACCCTCTTGGTGTGTGCCTGGAGTCTTCAGACTTCACTTCCAACATTTTGGTGGGCGCATTCTGTGTCTATATATGGTTCCTGGTGGGGCTTTCCAAATGGCTCATGGGTAACATGCTATGGAAGTGGTAAAGACTTCAGTTGCCAATGCAGGAGACATAAACTCAATCCATGGGTCAGGAAGATCCCCTGGAGAAGGGAATGACAACCCACTCCAGTATTCTCATCTGGAAAATCCCATGGACAGGGGAGCCTGATGGGCTACAGCCCACAGGGTCACAAAGAGTCGGTCATGACTGAGCACCCAAATGCAAAATGGTCCCTTTCTCTGCAAAATGACCACAGTTAGCTCTGAGAGTGGAATGCCAAGACAATAATCACATCACTTGGGCAGGAGAAAGGGGAGAGGGGAGAGAGGGCTTTCTCACTGATTCTGCCACCTGGAGAGCAGGTAGGCACTCTGAGCAGTGGCCTGTTGGATTGCCTGTACTTTGAGCTGTGCTACATCTACTGAGCTTCTGTCACAGATTTAACTAATCTAAATCAGAAGTTTGAACAGCTAACTGGCAAGGCAATGCACTGCAGTATCCTTGCCTACAGAATCTCATGGACAAAGCAGTGTGGCAGGCTACAATCCATGGGGTCGCAAAGAGTCAAACACGACTGAAGTGACTTAGCACACACGGAGCAAGGAGCTGATCAACGTATGCAGGGCAGAGAGGAACTCAGCAAACACACACACACACACACACACACACACAGAGAGAGAGAGAGAGAGAGAGAGCAAGAAACCTGGATACAAAGGGAGGAAACATAAAAAATAAAAAGAGATTCACAGTCTGATCCAACAAGTAATCCAAAAGTTCCTAAAATAATTTGCACAGCATAAGAAACAAAAATGGGTGCTGACTGTGTTGGTCCTGTGCCTCTGTAGTACAGACTCTCACTTTTTAATATCTGCTAAAAGGTACCAACTAGCAAAACTTCATGGCCATTAATCATATGAAGGCTCAACTTACAGTTACACTTAGGAATCCCACATAATTGAAACAAAGTACACCCCCTATGATCTTAGAGGAGTTGTTGAACATAAAGTAGAGGGTATGTGCTTCATTTTAGCCAATGGAACTATTGCCTTGCCTAAATTCCCCATATTCGTGGTACCTGTTGCCCCAAAATATTCTATAATAAGCATTAATGCCCTGACTTAATGAACAGTAAATTAAAATTAAGTTGTCTTTGCACTTACAGATTAACTTGACAAAATGGGACCACAAAGACCCTCTCTCTAGCTAAAATAGTTAGTATAGCTCAAGGTAAATCAGAACCAGGGACTTCAAGGATTGTTCTCATTTTAAAAGACCTATTCAGGAAAGAGTGATTATTCCCACTGCTTATTCATTTAATGGTCTAATGTGGCCTCCTCTTATACTTGGAAAGAATAAGTGATATTACATAATAGGTTGCCACAAACTTGACGCCTTGGTCTCATGCATTAAGGTTTCCATACCTAATATTGAAATTATTGACTCAATACAAATAGCAACTGGTAAAGATTCTGTTCTTGTAGACTACAACAAAAAGCTCCAGAAGCTATCCCAATTGGGATATGGCAGGCACTCTCATCAGAGTCTCAGAGAGTCCTTCACTGCAGAGGCGTTAGTAACTTCCTCTCACGTCTTTTGGAATTTCTGGACCACCTATAATGGTCATAAGTTGTCTATAGGCTTTGGATGCAAAAATACTGCCCTCCTTAGTCCCATGCTGTATACTGTTATAGTGGCAATTTCTGGATACACACTAGTCATGTATCCCTCCAGACCCACCTACCTAATTGTGTTGGGCTGGCAGAAGCAGCAACTCTCAAGGTAAGCATGACTCCTGAGACTTCCTGTTATGGGACTGGCCCTCTGACCTATCCTGTCTTTAGGACTTGTTGCCCTCCTCTGTCATTTTTGTTCAGTTTCTCAGTCATGTCTGACTCTTTGCAACCCCATGGACTGCAGCACACCAGGCTTCTCTCTCTTTCATTATTTTGTAGACTTTTCTCAAACTCATGTTCACTGAGTCCATGATGCCATCCTGTCATCTCATCCTATGTTACTCTCTCTCCTTCCTCAATTTTCCCAGCATCAAACTCATTTCACTGAGTCCATATGCCACCTGTCCACATGTTGACATTAAAAGTAGAGGGTATGTGCTTCATTTTAGCCAATGGAACTATTGCCTTGCCTAAATTCCCCATATTCGTGGTACCTGTTGCCCCAAAATATTCTATAATAAGCATTAATGCCCTGACTTAATGAACAGTAAATTAAAATTAAGTTGTCTTTGCACTTACAGATTAACTTGACAAAATGGGACCACAAAGACCCTCTCTCTAGCTAAAATAGTTAGTATAGCTCAAGGTAAATCAGAACCAGGGACTTCAAGGATTGTTCTCATTTTAAAAGACCTATTCAGGAAAGAGTGATTATTCCCACTGCTTATTCATTTAATGGTCTAATGTGGCCTCCTCTTATACTTGGAAAGAATAAGTGATATTACATAATAGGTTGCCACAAACTTGACGCCTTGGTCTCATGCATTAAGGTTTCCATACCTAATATTGAAATTATTGACTCAATACAAATAGCAACTGGTAAAGATTCTGTTCTTGTAGACTACAACAAAAAGCTCCAGAAGCTATCCCAATTGGGATATGGCAGGCACTCTCATCAGAGTCTCAGAGAGTCCTTCACTGCAGAGGCGTTAGTAACTTCCTCTCACGTCTTTTGGAATTTCTGGACCACCTATAATGGTCATAAGTTGTCTATAGGCTTTGGATGCAAAAATACTGCCCTCCTTAGTCCCATGCTGTATACTGTTATAGTGGCAATTTCTGGATACACACTAGTCATGTATCCCTCCAGACCCACCTACCTAATTGTGTTGGGCTGGCAGAAGCAGCAACTCTCAAGGTAAGCATGACTCCTGAGACTTCCTGTTATGGGACTGGCCCTCTGACCTATCCTGTCTTTAGGACTTGTTGCCCTCCTCTGTCATTTTTGTTCAGTTTCTCAGTCATGTCTGACTCTTTGCAACCCCATGGACTGCAGCACACCAGGCTTCTCTCTCTTTCATTATTTTGTAGACTTTTCTCAAACTCATGTTCACTGAGTCCATGATGCCATCCTGTCATCTCATCCTATGTTACTTCTTCTCCTCCTGCCCTCAATCTTTCCCAGCATCAGGGTCTTTTCTAATGAGTCAGCTCTTTGCATCAGGTGGCCAAAATTTCACCATCAGCATCAGTCCTTCTAATGAATATTCAGGGTCGCTTTCCTTTATGACTGACTGGTTTGATCTCCTTGCTGTTCAAGGGACTCTCAAGATTTTTCTCCAGCACCACAATTTGAATGCATCAATTCTTTGGTGCACAACTTTCTGTATGGTCCAACTCTCACATCCATACGTGACTACTGGAAAAACCGTAGCTTTGACTATATGAACCTTTGTTGGCAAAGTGATGTCTCTGCTTTTTAACATGCTATCTAGGTTTGTCATTAGTCTTTTTCTATATCTCAGCATGGTTGAAAAGTTAACTCCTTTCCAGGTTCCTCTGACTACCTGAGCCCCTTGGGATCAACTAAATGAACAGCAAAGGTAATTTATAAACTTTATGGATGAAATTATCATCATCACTAATGATGGAGTTCTTTGGAGAGCAGCTGCTTTCCATCTTTAACCAAGATGTACCTGATGAAGGTCAGGGCATGAGGGTCAATACAACTGGTAAACCTCAGGCACTGAAGCACCAGATGTCAGGCATCTTAGACCTGGATGCCTTGGCTAGCAGTCAGTCCTAACTGCACAATGTTAATCTCTAGAGCCACGGCAATTGGTCCTGCTGTCTGTTCTACCCAGTGGCAGTATCAACAGTCCCTTATCCATTGTTGCCTACTTAGGGGTAAGAAATTCTGATGATTTCTTGCCCCATAGATCCTCAAAACATAAATCAAGGTCACACGTCTTGATATATCCTCAAGTACAGTCCAAGTCCTCACCAAGAGGCTCCTTGTTCTCTTCAGAGTTCCAGAGGTTATTGTTAGTGACCAAGGCATTTATTTCACTTTTCAGAATTTATAACACTAGGCCTTGAAGAAGACATCCACAGATCTGTATCAAAATTTCCTTTACCAATACAAAATGGAGAAATGCAAATCTTAACAAATTGTTTTTTTCTCTTGACCCTTAATACACAGAGAGAATGCTTCTATCTCTGCCACCCAGACAGGACCTCTATCCCCAAAAGCTAAAAAGTATATGTCCCTTTGTTGTTGGCTGAGAGCATATCATCTCATTTCAATTGTTAAATAAATACCTGCTGTAATGATACATAATTAGTCTGAGCACACCTATAGCACAGTGTATTTGGGTGTATACAATAATGGTCTTCAGATTTTTAAGAACATTGTTAGGTCACCAGAGTCTTCATCTTTTCCTGACTTTGCCTCTGGCTGCTCTTCTTCTCCAATTATACATTCTTCCTGTACAATTATCCCCAAACTCAGTGGCTTAAGTTAGTGCTAGGTGCTCAGTTGTGCCTGATTCTTTGCAGCAGGCTCCTTTGTCCATGGAATTTTCTAGGTCTTCCATGTACTGGAGTGGGTAGCCATTTCCTTTTCCAGGGGATCTTCTTGACCCAGGGATTGAACCTGATTCTCCTGCACTGAAGGCAGATTCTTTACCATCTGAGCTGTTAGGAAGGTTTATCTGCTGATGAATTCATGGGACAGTAATTTGGACAGTGGATGCTGAGAGTGGTTCAGTGTATCTTTGTAGCACATGGGACCAGCTGGTACAGTTCAAGTCACTGGGGGCTGGTTACATCAGTTCCACTAGGGTCATAACGCCAGGGGCCTCTGTTCTTACTATTGACTGGGCACCTCATCTGTCAACCATGAGTCCCGTTCACATGCTCAGCTTGACCTGTCTTTTTAGTGCCAAAAGTGTTCAACAGTCCCTTATCCATTGTTGCCTACTTAGGGGTAAGAAATTCTGATGATTTCTTGCCCCATAGATCCTCAAAACATAAATCAAGGTCACACGTCTTGATATATCCTCAAGTACAGTCCAAGTCCTCACCAAGAGGCTCCTTGTTCTCTTCAGAGTTCCAGAGGTTATTGTTAGTGACCAAGGCATTTATTTCACTTTTCAGAATTTATAACACTAGGCCTTGAAGAAGACATCCACAGATCTGTATCAAAATTTCCTTTACCAATACAAAATGGAGAAATGCAAATCTTAACAAATTGTTTTTTTCTCTTGACCCTTAATACACAGAGAGAATGCTTCTATCTCTGCCACCCAGACAGGACCTCTATCCCCAAAAGCTAAAAAGTATATGTCCCTTTGTTGTTGGCTGAGAGCATATCATCTCATTTCAATTGTTAAATAAATACCTGCTGTAATGATACATAATTAGTCTGAGCACACCTATAGCACAGTGTATTTGGGTGTATACAATAATGGTCTTCAGATTTTTAAGAACATTGTTAGGTCACCAGAGTCTTCATCTTTTCCTGACTTTGCCTCTGGCTGCTCTTCTTCTCCAATTATACATTCTTCCTGTACAATTATCCCCAAACTCAGTGGCTTAAGTTAGTGCTAGGTGCTCAGTTGTGCCTGATTCTTTGCAGCAGGCTCCTTTGTCCATGGAATTTTCTAGGTCTTCCATGTACTGGAGTGGGTAGCCATTTCCTTTTCCAGGGGATCTTCTTGACCCAGGGATTGAACCTGATTCTCCTGCACTGAAGGCAGATTCTTTACCATCTGAGCTGTTAGGAAGGTTTATCTGCTGATGAATTCATGGGACAGTAATTTGGACAGTGGATGCTGAGAGTGGTTCAGTGTATCTTTGTAGCACATGGGACCAGCTGGTACAGTTCAAGTCACTGGGGGCTGGTTACATCAGTTCCACTAGGGTCATAACGCCAGGGGCCTCTGTTCTTACTATTGACTGGGCACCTCATCTGTCAACCATGAGTCCCGTTCACATGCTCAGCTTGACCTGTCTCAGTGCATAGTGTTCTTGAGGTAGCAGACTTCTTACATAATAGCTGGCTTCTCCTAAAATGTAGAAGTGCTAACTGCAAAAGAAAGTTTCTGGGTTTTCCTAAGGCTTCATCCAAGAATTGACACAATATTACTCCTACTATATTTTATTAATTAAAAGCAGATTCAGGGACTTCCCTGGTGGTCCAGTGGGTAAGGACACCACCTTGCAGTGCAAGGGGCGCCGGCTCAAAACCTGGCCTGGGAAGATCCCCCGTGCCACGGAGTGGCTGGACCGATGTGTCCAACTACTGAGCCGGAGCTCTGGAGCACATGCGCCCAGAGCTGGTGCTCTGCAGTGAGAGAGGCCACTGCGATGGGGGGCCCACACAGGGCAAAAAACAAAGATGGATGATAAATGAAAGACCAATAGAAGTGACCAAGAAAAAAAAAAACAGATTCAGAGCCAGCCCAGAATGAGAAGGTAAATGACACAAGGATGCGTGCACTGGGAGGCTAGTTGACTGGCTGGTAACCAGAGTCAACAGTCGATCCTACCCTCCAGAGCACTATTTCCAAAGCTCTTACACTCTCTACACAAACAAGCATGACTTCTGGCAAACTGTATCTGTTTTGGTCACAGTATTTGTGAATAGCGTAATTTTGTAGTGGCAGACACCATAAAATACCACAAATAAGATTAAGTGTGCTAGAGAACATGAAAAAATTGACTAAAAATCATAAAGAATAGGAAAGCAGAGATCAAATTACCCCTCTCTTAAATAAGACTGTGAGGTGGAACAACCATGAGTAGTTTTCCAAAATCGAACTGGCTCAAGGTCTCATTTCTAATATAATACCTTAAGCTTGCTCTATTTTAACAGAATATATCTTGAGAAACAATAGCTACCATTGAGCTCTATGGACCTTCTTATTTTATACTATTTTTGAAAGTATTTAAACAATGTCTGCTTAAAACAGAGAAGACACTATTTTAGGGAAGGGAGAGAGCAAGATAAAAGGGGGAATTCAGCTATGCATAGACTATGAAGAGAAGGGAAGTGAAGTGATCAAGTGAAAGTGAAATGAATTGTCAAGTGTCCATTTAGATAACAAGCAGGAGAGTGTTATTTACAGTTCTGTTCCATTACTGACATTTTCTTCCACACCGCAGGTTGCCATGACCCCTCATTTTGTAGCATTTCATGATCAACATTCTGTCACATGACATTTCACTAACCACATTTCATGGAACATCGCTTAATCCTTGACATTTGGGCACCAATAATATATTTGAACCTGCAACCAGAAATTCTTCTCTAAGAGCAAGTAATGTTTTAGAGTCAATGAAAGGGATGGGGATGCCCTCTCTCTGTTTTAAAAAGACATTTTCAATATGTTAGACTTTCCATTAATAGTCTTTAGATGCAAGTTAAAAAACATGATTTCCCCCTCAATCATGATTTTCTTAGCATATGTTATAATCTTCAGTAACTACTAAAAGCTGTTCAGAAGAAATATGTTTTATTTCAAGAACTATAAATAGCTTATTATTTTTTAACTGTTCTTCGCTCATCAGAGTCTACTTGCCAAATAGACTTTTCCCCCAGCTTTACTGAGGTGTAATTGGTAACTAAAATTATATACAGTATATATAACATAGATATACAACTTAATGTATAGATATACAATCTAATGATTGGAAACACAAGTAGATTATGAAATAATCAAACCTGCATATCATCTCCATCAACTCATGAAGTTGCCTTTTTCTTTTTTTTAATATATTGGGCATACTTAAGATATACACTCAGCAAGTTGCACGTATACAATACAGTATTGTTAACTTTAGTCACACTGTTGTATGTCAGACCCCTGCAACTTACCAAATAGACTCTGATTCAGAATTTTTATTTTTAACTTCCTTTGAATCCTACAACTTTTAAAAAGTTGGACTACAATTTAATTTGATTTTTGATTTTCCTATTGAATTTCTATGCAATTTTTAGAAATACATTAACTTTCATGTCTTCCTCAAATAGCTGACCATACTTGCTAACCAACTATATCAGAAATTGGCAAACTACAGTTCATGGGCCAGTTGCAACCCATTGCCTGTGCTTGTAAGTAAAGTTTTGTTGGAATATAGTCATGTAATTCATTTATCTATTATCAATATCTACCTCTGTGTTACAATGGCAGAAGTGAGTGGTTGCAAAAGAGACTATATAGACTCCAAAGCCTGAAATATTTACTAGCTGACCCTTCCCAGAAAAAGTTTGCTGAATATGAGACTATTATGTAATTTATAAGATAGCATTTTGAAATACTTTAACTAACTTCTGAAAGACAGCAATAGTTCTGTATCTCAAAATGAAATCAAATGCACAAAAACTTCTTGACAACTACAGAAATTTACCTACTCTTCTCTGTCACCCATATTTTGTACTTATTTTCCTTTCTCTTCTGTGCAATTTCATGGATTTTTTTCTTCAGTTGCTCTTCTTTTTTAGGCTAATGTTTCTCAAAATATAATTCCAGGACCCCTTCAAGATTACTCAGTCCTTGCAAAAAGGCCCATGTCAGATCAGCTGATGATTCTTCAGGTTTCTAAAGGCCTTTTAGGTAGGCATTCCTGTTCCACTATGCTTCCCACTGGTCAGCACAAATGGTAGGTTAATAGTCACCTCCAACTCTTTTCATGATTCACTATCAGAATCAGTTAAGTTTCATATGTCACTAGAAAGCTTGGAGGATCAGCAGTCTAAAATCAAATGCTGTTCTTCCTCTTGCAATCCAGCTTGACCAGAAACAAAACGGGTATCTTGATCACTCTCTGACATTTTTCCCTACTTCTCAGCTGAGTTGAATTCCAAAAAAGAAAAGGAGTGAGTGAGAATGACATTGAGCTGGACACATGCTATCTGCAAGGAATTTGCACTGGGACACAAGACCTTGAATTAGTCGCATCTGAGCACCTGGCTTTGAAGTTTAAGCCGAGTCAAATGGGACAAAACTCCGGGAGATAGTGGATGACAGAGCAGCCTGGTGTGCTGCAGGTCCATGAGGTTGCAACAGTTGGACACAACAGTCACTGAACAACAGATGGGACAATCATAGTTGAAATGAATTAGCTTTTAATGATGTTAATAAATAGATTAGCACAGAACTACAAATATGTTTCAAAAAAATTATAAATTTTATTATATAAATGTATTCAGAAATATTTGCTATAATTGAAAAATCCTAATGAGAGGAGAAGTGCATTTGTGTGTAGAAAGATTGAAGACCAGAGCTGAGACACTGTGGCATAGATGTGGAAAGAATGGTTATGATTAATAATACAGTCTAGTTTTTGCTCCAGAAACTTCTTAAGCCCAGCTATGGCCTTTGAGATCTGTATGATATCCATGTATCTATATAATAAATTTCCATATTGATCTTAACCAGTTAAAAAAAATTAAAAGCATGAGTTGGAGAATTTGGTGCATGCTAAGTCCTTCAGTTGTGTCCCGCTCTTCTATGTGATCCTATGGACTGTAACCCACCAGACTCCTCTGTCCATAGGATTCTCCAGGCAAGAATACTGGAGTGGGTTGCCATGCCCTCCTCCAGGAGGACCTTCGCAAACCAGAGATCAAATCCATGTCTCTTGAGTTTCCTGCTTTGGAAGGCAGGGTCTGTACCACCTGGGAATTTGGTGAAGGGGATCAAAAGGTACAAACTTCCAGTTATAAGATAAATAAATACCAGGGATGTAATGTGCAATATGATAACAATAGTTAACAATGCTCCATGGTATATTTGCAAGTTGCTAAGATAGGAAATCCTAAAAGTTCTCACCCCAAGAGAAAAACATAACTTTTTTGTAACTATATGAATTGGTGGATGGTAACTAAACTTACTGTGGTACTCATTTACATACATATATATATATGTATATATGCATATATATACATATATATACACACACACATATATACATGTTGTCATTATACTGTATACCTTAAACCTATACAGTGTTGTATATCAATTACATATCAATAAAATTGGGAGGGAAAAAGCAAATGTTATTGATTTGAACCTGATTGCTCCTATAAGAGGAGAATTTATCTGGTTTACACAAACTGGAATATCTTCTTGACATTTGGTAGCTGTATTAGTTATCTACGTGTACATAATACAAATTACCACTAGAATGTAGATGCTTAAGACAACAAACGTTATGATACTGGGAAAGCTGGCATGGCTTATCTGGGTGCCCTGGTTCAGGGTCTCTCAGAGGGCTGCAATCAAGCAGCTGACCATGATAATAGTCATCAGAAGTCTTATTTCTGAGTCCACTCATGTGGCTGTTTGAATGCTTCAGTCCTCCCAGAAAGCTCACAGCACTGCAGGTGACTTCACTCGGCATAAGAAAGCAAGAGAGGCCATCACACACGTTCTATTTCAAGCAGCTCTCATGGAAAAACCCATCTGGGAAGGAACTAATATTAAGGGCCAGTAGTCTGTGAAGCCATGTGAGGGCTCTGGGACACTTACTTGCATAGAACCTTGTGATGATCTCATCCCCTGCCAACACAGAGATTGCAGCTTCCTGAAAGGCATAGAGCTGGAAATGCGCCAGAGACAAAATTTAACACAAATATCATTCAAAAAATGTTTGTATTGCTATATCACATATCAAATAAAAAGAGACTGTATGGGAAAAAATATAACCATAAACTAATAGAGGCCTGTCATAATAAAACAATGTGAAACTGTTAGTTGCTCAGTCATGTCCCACTCTTTGCAGCCCCATGGACCGCCAGGCTCCTCTGTCCATAGAATTCTCCAGGCAAAAATACTGGAGTGGGTAGCCATTTCCTTCTCCAGGGGAGCTCGCCCAGGGATTGAACTCACCAGGGTCTTCCACATTGAAGGCAGATTCTTTACTGTCTGAGCCACCAGGGAAGCCCCTGTCATAATAAAATAAAGACTTAATTCACCAGGAAGGCAAATAACCAAATTTTCACGGCCCTATCTTACATAGCCTCATTAAATATAAATAAAAACTTAGTACAAGTAGAAAGATAGACAAATTCACAATTATAATGGGTCCACTTTACATACTTTGTCAGTAATTGATTGAGCAGACCAAAAATTAGCAAAGACATAAAAATGTTCAATCATGTCATTACCAAAACTCACCTAATGAAAATGTAGATATAACCTCATAATAAAACAGTCGTTGTTTCTAGGTAAAGAACATTTTAAAAATTCACCATATGGTGTGCCATAAAGTTTGTCTGAACAGATTTCAAAGAGTGAGAAAAACTGGACTTAGTTCAATTACAGTATAAATGGAAAAAAAAACCCACTATGGACACTATTATGAATTTCACATTCTAGAATACTACTTATTTACTGTATCTACTAATTATTTTACATTTCCCTCTGCTAGAGATTAGAGATTTTTGACTTTTGAGTTTTTTTCTGCTTGCTTTTTTGGTTTTCTTTCTCCAAGCACCTACAACAGTCTGGAACATAGTGATATTCAATATATATTTGTTTGTGTTGATGTTGTTGATTGTTAGAGTCCAAAAGAGAAGTTACATGTCACCTAGAAAAACACCTCTCCCCCAATTTTCTTTTCTTTTTTTTTTTTTGAGTTAAAGTTGAACTAGTAATGAGCTATTAAAGCAGGGAGTACTAAGGAAGGAGGATGGCCTTCCAGGGGCTTCCCTGGTGTTTCAGCGATAAAGAATCTGCCAGTCACTGCGGGAGATTCAAGTTTGATCCCTGGGTTAGGAGGAAATGGCAACCCACTCCAGTATTCTGGCCTGGAGAATCCCATGGACTGAGGAGTCTGGCGGGGTACAGTTCATGGGGTCACAAAAAGTTGGCTACGAGTGAGTCACTGAACAGCAACAACAGCTTGGTCTTCCAGGGATAGCTGTAGAACTAGGAGAGGCTAGGGAGATAGCTGTAGAATGTTGATGAGGGTTAATGCAAAATTAGTAGTGAGGCCCTGAGGGTAACACTGAGGACAGCATTGTTCAGCTGAGGGTTAAGACCATTGTTCTACTATTCTTTAAATTGTTAAAGGAGTGTCAGTAAAAAATGAAGATTATACTCAGTTATACATAATGTTCTCTTTGCATATTTATTCTAATTTCTTTATTGACCTGTTTATCTATGTCTAATATACTCTTTAACCTCCACTGAATCCATAACTTCATATTTGAAATTTTTCAATTTTTTAGTTATATCACTGTCACTTGTCTGCTGTTTAGATTTCAGTCTTATTCATGAATTATCTATTTTGTGTTTTATTTCCTTAAACATATTAAGCAGGTTTTTTTTTTAATACTGGACTATAGTTGACTTACAATGTTGTGTTATTTTCAGGTATCCAACAAAGTGATCCGATTATAGATAAATATTCATCTATTCTTTTTCAGATTGTTTGCCATTTAGATTAGTACAGAATATATATTTTTTAATTGGCCTCTTTTATTGTGTTTTTTTATTTATTTATTTTCATCCATCTATTATTCTTTGGCCTGTATGGGCCTGTCATTACTGAGGCCTCTCTTTAGAGCACCGACTCTGGGCGCATGCGCTCAGAGCACTGGCTTATAATTGGCTGTCATCTACTGGGGGCCTTCTAGTGATATTCAATATATATTTGTTTGTGTTGATGTTGTTGATTGTTAGAGTCCAAAAGAGAAGTTACATGTCACCTAGAAAAACACCTCTCCCCCAATTTTCTTTTTTTTTTTTTGAGTTAAAGTTGAACTAGTAATGAGCTATTAAAGCAGGGAGTACTAAGGAAGGAGGATGGCCTTCCAGGGGCTTCCCTGGTGTTTCAGCGATAAAGAATCTGCCAGTCACTGCGGGAGATTCAAGTTTGATCCCTGGGTTAGGAGGAAATGGCAACCCACTCCAGTATTCTGGCCTGGAGAATCCCATGGACTGAGGAGTCTGGCGGGGTACAGTTCATGGGGTCACAAAAAGTTGGCTACGAGTGAGTCACTGAACAGCAACAACAGCTTGGTCTTCCAGGGATAGCTGTAGAACTAGGAGAGGCTAGGGAGATAGCTGTAGAATGTTGATGAGGGTTAATGCAAAATTAGTAGTGAGGCCCTGAGGGTAACACTGAGGACAGCATTGTTCAGCTGAGGGTTAAGACCATTGTTCTACTATTCTTTAAATTGTTAAAGGAGTGTCAGTAAAAAATGAAGATTATACTCAGTTATACATAATGTTCTCTTTGCATATTTATTCTAATTTCTTTATTGACCTGTTTATCTATGTCTAATATACTCTTTAACCTCCACTGAATCCATAACTTCATATTTGAAATTTTTCAATTTTTTAGTTATATCACTGTCACTTGTCTGCTGTTTAGATTTCAGTCTTATTCATGAATTATCTATTTTGTGTTTTATTTCCTTAAACATATTAAGCAGGTTTTTTTTTTAATACTGGACTATAGTTGACTTACAATGTTGTGTTATTTTCAGGTATCCAACAAAGTGATCCGATTATAGATAAATATTCATCTATTCTTTTTCAGATTGTTTGCCATTTAGATTAGTACAGAATATATATTTTTTAATTGGCCTCTTTTATTGTGTTTTTTTATTTATTTATTTTCATCCATCTATTATTCTTTGGCCTGTATGGGCCTGTCATTACTGAGGCCTCTCTTTGCAGAGCACCGACTCTGGGCGCATGCGCTCCAGAGCACTGGCTTATAATTGGACACACTGGTCCAGCCGCTCCATGGCACTGGGATCTTCCTGGGCCAGAGTTTGAACTGGTGTCCCTTGCACTACAAGGTGGACTCTTTACACACTGGACCACCGCAGAAGCCCCAGTACAGAATATTGATCAGAGTTCCCTATGCCATATACTAGGTCCGTGTTGGTTATCTATTTTAAACATAGTATGTAGTATGTGTATGTCAATTCTTAAGTTTTAGACAGTATCTGATAACTATTTTCTGAATCCCATCTGTTTCTATTTCAATTGCCTTTTTTTTTCTCTCTCTCTATGTTCTTTCATAGTGGCTCAGACCGTGAAGAATCCGCCTATAATTCAGAAGATCCAGGTTTCATCCTTGGGTCGAGAAGATCTCCTGGAAAAGGGAATAGCAAATAGCAAACCATTCCAGTATTCCTGTATGGAGAATTCCATGGACAGAGGAGCCTGGTGGGCTACAGTCCATAAGGAGACAGAGTCGGACATGACTGAGTGGCTAACACTTTTAGGTTTTTGGTTGGTTTTTACTGAATGCCAAATATAAACAAAAAAGTTTTCAAGATAATTTGAAACCTGACATGATATTATAATTCTCCAGACAGACATAAATTCACTTTGGCAAATAATACAGACACTAACCATCCTGGAAGTCCTTAATTCAATTACAGATTTAATTCAATTACAGATTTGATGATGTCTTCCGGCTTCCAAACTTCAAGAGGAAGGCTCTATTTTGCTTTCATTCTTATGCTAAGGTCCCCATCCAAACTTGGAGGTTCAATACTTTCTTCCTTCCTTAGTAATACTGAATTCCACCTTTCTTCTTAGCCTAATAAGTCCTGTTGAAAGTTCTTTCCATCTTCCTCTATGTCCTTCACACTTCTACCACAGTCAACTAATACTCCTTGGGGAGAAATGACCCCATAGGCCAAATTCGCCTCTAGATTTCTCTTCTTGGTCCTGATGTTTGCTCCATAATTCTCTCCTGAGAATAATTCTCTCTTCTTTGTAGCCTTCTGATACCTTTACATAGGATGCTTTTTAATAATTCGCCCAGCTTTCTAAATTTTTCTCAGTGGAAGCACAAATGATAAATCCTACCATTCCCAGGAGTGGGTACCACATTCACTTGATCTTCTGGCACAGTATCATTTCAAGGTTCTGATACAAACTCATGTAAAATATTGTGAATAAAATCCCAATTATTACTTGATATCAGACTCTGGTCTATTCTGAGATGTTGCTACTCAGAGAAGACAATTTTCATTACACAAATAAAACATTAGATAGTTTCAACTATGGAAGAACTTTTCAAACCTCTCATAATTGACTACGTTATCGCAGGGCACCTGGAGGGGAGATTTGGTATTAAAGGTATGTTAAGAAGTCTAGTCTTGATCAAGTGTCTTCCACTGACTCTCCCTCTCCTCTCTCAGTTCCTCCCTCTTTGGGCCTCAGAAACACGGAGGGTTGGTGACATACCGGCCTCAGGTTCTCTCTTCCACTTGCCACCAGTGCCTTCAATTTCTCCTCTTATTCGTGTCTGACTCTTTACACAGAGGTCCTATTTGAGATGATACAAGAGAACCTGACTGATACTCTTCAGCACCTAAGCATACAGGTTTATGGGCCAGATGATACTCTGTCTCATGCGTTCCAGAGAGACTTGCTGCTGTTAGCAACGAAGGTTCAAAAATGTGTCTCGGCATCACTTTATACATGGGTGTTTGCCTGCCTATGAAAGTGTGTGATTGTGATTAAATTTTTGACATTGATACTGATTAGAAAGTACAAGGAAACTGGCAGAATGAACACAGGAAATTCTTTTTTACTTGTTTCATCTGCACAAAATTAATGCTAATTACTGTCATTTCTGTGAATGACTTGGCATTTATTCTTAATTACAATGTAGCAAAATAATAATTATGTGTGATTAAACATGTTTTAGATTTATTTTACTTTTTTTAATAAAAGCAGAAACTTTGCCTATCAGCATCAAAAATGTCCTGGTTTCTATAACAGTTGGTGACTAAAAATTGATCCAAATTAAAAGTGATAACTCAAGTTTTACCATTTTGCTTGCTTTTCTCACATGTAGGACATATTCTGTGGCCTTTCAAGCGGAAGGCTGGTATGAGAAAAGAGCTTAGGAAGGCTGGGCTTGGCTATCCTCACATGCATGAGACGACCTCTGCCTTTTGGCGAAAGCTCCCACTTCCCCTATGTTTCTAGGCATGTCTGAGAGTGCCCCATGTATGTTCTCATAAAGAAGCAAAATCAGGGCTTAGCTGGGCTCCACAGTCTTACTCAGGTTCAATGCTGCTCTTCTAGGCAGTTCTTGCTGCACCTGGTTAATCTCTGGACTATGCCTGTACGCTACCTGACATAGCATCTTCTCCAAGTAACATACCATGACCTCTGACCTTGCCACCCTTGGCATCATATTATCTGCTGTAGTTTTATCAGTCATCAGGGTAAAATAACTCTGCCTGCACCCCAAAGTGAAAGAGTGAGGGTTCAAAACTCTACAGCTCTTTCTTAGTCACAGTATTATATCAGTGGGATAATATTTTTTTGCCTTAGAGTAGAAGGTGCTGGAATTCCCCACGACCTTCAGAAAATTGTGGAATTCAGAGGGCTAAGATAACCTCTAGCTATTTATCCATAAAGTGAGGATAGGATAGTGCTTTTCCTTAAAGGAATATTGTAATACTAGATGAAATAATCCACAGCACATGCACGCATGCTCAGTCATTTCAGTTGTGTCCAACTCTTTGCACTCCTACAAACTGTAGCCCACAAGGCTCCTCTGTCCATGGGATTCTCTAGGCAAGAATACTGGAGGGTGTTGCCATTATACAGAATGAAGTATGTCAGAGAGAGAAAGATAAATATTGTATACTGGCACATATATACGGAATCTAGAAAGATGGTGCTGATCAATGGACATGCAGAGCAGCAATGGAGAGGCAGACATGGAGAACAGTCTTATGGATATTGAGGTGAGGGAGGGGAATATGCTGTGGGACTAGGAGATCTCAAACAGGGCTCTATGGAAACCTGGAGGGGTGGGATGGGGAAGAAGATTGGGGGATCTTGAGGAGGGACATATGTATAACTAGGGATTTGCCTATCAGCATCAAAAATGTCCTGGTTTCTATAACAGTTGGTGACTAAAAATTGATCCAAATTAAAAGTGATAACTCAAGTTTTACCATTTTGCTTGCTTTTCTCACATGTAGGACATATTCTGTGGCCTTTCAAGCGGAAGGCTGGTATGAGAAAAGAGCTTAGGAAGGCTGGGCTTGGCTATCCTCACATGCATGAGACGACCTCTGCCTTTTGGCGAAAGCTCCCACTTCCCCTATGTTTCTAGGCATGTCTGAGAGTGCCCCATGTATGTTCTCATAAAGAAGCAAAATCAGGGCTTAGCTGGGCTCCACAGTCTTACTCAGGTTCAATGCTGCTCTTCTAGGCAGTTCTTGCTGCACCTGGTTAATCTCTGGACTATGCCTGTACGCTACCTGACATAGCATCTTCTCCAAGTAACATACCATGACCTCTGACCTTGCCACCCTTGGCATCATATTATCTGCTGTAGTTTTATCAGTCATCAGGGTAAAATAACTCTGCCTGCACCCCAAAGTGAAAGAGTGAGGGTTCAAAACTCTACAGCTCTTTCTTAGTCACAGTATTATATCAGTGGGATAATATTTTTTTGCCTTAGAGTAGAAGGTGCTGGAATTCCCCACGACCTTCAGAAAATTGTGGAATTCAGAGGGCTAAGATAACCTCTAGCTATTTATCCATAAAGTGAGGATAGGATAGTGCTTTTCCTTAAAGGAATATTGTAATACTAGATGAAATAATCCACAGCACATGCACGCATGCTCAGTCATTTCAGTTGTGTCCAACTCTTTGCACTCCTACAAACTGTAGCCCACAAGGCTCCTCTGTCCATGGGATTCTCTAGGCAAGAATACTGGAGGGTGTTGCCATTATACAGAATGAAGTATGTCAGAGAGAGAAAGATAAATATTGTATACTGGCACATATATACGGAATCTAGAAAGATGGTGCTGATCAATGGACATGCAGAGCAGCAATGGAGAGGCAGACATGGAGAACAGTCTTATGGATATTGAGGTGAGGGAGGGGAATATGCTGTGGGACTAGGAGATCTCAAACAGGGGCTCTATGGAAACCTGGAGGGGTGGGATGGGGAAGAAGATTGGGGGGATCTTGAGGGAGGGACATATGTATAACTATGGCGGATTCAGGTTGATGTGCACCAGTAAACAACCCAACCCTATAAAAATTAAAAAAAAAAAAAAATACTGGAGCGGGTTGCCATTTCCTTCTCCAGGAGATCTTCCCAACACAGGGATTGAACCCTTGTCTCTTATGTCTCCTGCAAGGGCAGGCAGGTTCCTGACCACTAGCGCCACCTGGGAGGCCCCCATAGCACATATCAAGTACTTAATATATGCTATTTATATTAATTCCTAAAGAGTATTAAACTGATTGAGGCTTCTTGTGTTTTCAAGTATCTTCACGGTTTCTAAATTTGAGCATGTAAAGAACAACCATATGAATCATCTGACCGCAAACTTCTTGAGGCCAGACTCAAAACAAACTCTAATTTGCTGATGTCTACTTCCTACCTGACCCTGCGATGGCTAATCTCATTTTAGACTTCCCCTAAGACCTAACCCTTGCTAATTGCTTCCAGGTTTGAAGGTCTTGACTGCACTCTAATCACAGTGGAGTGCTGCTTTCTCTGTCCATGGGGCAATTTACCTAAATCATCCTTCTGCAATCAGATTAAATCTCCTCGCTTTTAGTACCTTGTAAAGGCAGTTGAATTACAGATTTTCCCACTGAAAATGATCATGTTGAAGAAAAGAAACACATCTCAAATCTGTCACACTAAAAGTATGGATTTAAACTAAATATCCCGAGTGAAGCTAAAAGAAGCATTTGAATAAACTACAACTTGGAATCTTCTGTGATAGTGAAATGATTGTTCCTGAGAGGAGAGAGGAAATGATTGTTTATTTGGATAGTTTATATTTCGATGACTTCCATATAATAAGTCTAAGGAAGTAAAAGAAAAAATATATGTAATTAGCCATATTTTATATACATATATATATGCATATATATACATGTATGTATGCTCAGTCATTCAGTTCGACTCTTTGCGACCCCATGGGCTATAGCCAACCAGGCTCCTCTGTTTATGAGGTTTCCCAAGTAAAAATACTGGAGGGGATTGCCATGTCTTCCTCCAGGGAGTCTTCCCCGTCCAGGGATAAAACCTGGGTCTCCTGTATTAAAGGCAGAATCTTTACCATCTGAGTCATCTGGGAAGTCTCTCTCTCTATATATATATATATATAATGCCAAAAATATTTAAAACAGTAGAATTATTGCATAGCCTTTCCTCTGGAGCAGATTGCTTGGGTCACAAGTTGTCAACAATGACTCCTCCTTGAAATGATATCTAATGTTTCTTCTCATACAAAATATGACATTTCTACCCAGAGGCCAGCAAACTGTGCTATCACAGTTACAAAAGAAAAGTGAGAACTTGTTAAATGGTAAAATGGAACTAATGCTCACTCTCTAGGATTATATGCTTCACTATAATCTTATGTTCACTTTAGAGCTGCTGAAAACTTGGCAGAGCAGAAAAGATTCTGATATTCTATTATATTGTAAATCTACAGTGTTTGTGAGCTTGTCTTGTCTAAAAAACCATGAATACTTCATATAAAAGAACTATTGAGAGGATTAGGCAGTAAATGTGGTTTTCAGACTTATTTTTCAGGGAAAATACGCCTCTTCAACTGAAGTTAAGTCTCTATAGTACATCAGGAAAAATGTTCTAACTTAGGTCTATGTTCAGTGTAGGTAACTTAAATTAATTCTGTACTCCCCTTCTCTAAGATGCATTGTTGGATTGTGGTTTATAGAACTGTTCAGATTTCTGAACTATTACGAATAATTATACGTCAGTGCAAGGGCATTTTTACTTAATTATTTTCCAATTCCTCCCCTCATTTCTCCACTTCTAGGAACACATGTATATCAAAATAATAAGTAACTCTCAAGACACATCACTGTAGAGTGCAAAGTGGGGAGAAGAGGAGGATAGTTGGGTCATTTTGTTTAACTTAATATTTTCTGCCAATGCTAAGAAATGGCAAAGAAAGGAAAAAGATAAATCAGAAGGGCTGGGAGACCAGTCTCATGCAGCAAAGCATACCTGCTTCTCTGCATTCAGAGACAGCTACTAATCCTTCTAGTTTATCTCCTCTTCAGTCATTTATTCTCCTGGTTGCTGTTATGTAGTCGCTAAGTCGTGTCCAAGTCTGCAACCCCATGGACTGTATCCCACCATGCTCCATGGGGATGCTCCAGACAAGTCTACTGGAGTGGGTGGCCATTTCCTTATCCAGAGGATCTTTCTGACCCAGGGATCGAACCCACATCTCCTGCATTGGCAGGCACAATCTTTACCACTGAGTCACCAGGGAAGCCCATATAGTCCCTAGCATATTCAAACTATCAATGACGTTACTGGTAACAGCTCAGAAATAGGGGTTGTGTCTGTCAAATATACTCAAAAGCTGCACAGCTGTATCCATCATATCACCACCACTGAGAGCCATGAGTGCAGAGAGAAGGACTGGGTGAATGCAATGATCTCTTACAACTCTAAAATTTATGGATGTTATGAAAATTGAGTGTGATAGAGCCTCCAGAGCACACATTTAACTTCTGGATAAAATGTGAAGTTGGTCTAAAGTGGAGGATATTTCAATATAGTGAATGTTTGGAGGTACCTGGTGGGCAAATCAAGTCACTGGCAGGAGAGAGGTGCCTTTCAACCTTTTCCAAGTTGGAGTTTCCTGCTGGGTGCTGTTGGCTTTAGCTTCAAAGCCAGAGAACAGTCTGATTTGAATTGCTGTGTGTGGTTTGTAGCACAGTGTGATCTGAACAGATAATCTGATAGCATTTTTTAATATTAGTTTGGCACTAAATAGTGTTTCTAAAAATAATAATGAAATAGATGCCCACATTTAAAATGATGATTTAACTGAGCTTTAAAATGTTTATATATATATATATATATATATATATACACACATAAAATATGATATGTATACATATAAAATATTATATGTGATATATACATAAATTATATATGGGATACATACATATTAAATATTATAAATGAGATATATGATACTTACTTTTATACTTTTATTTCAAAGTAAAAGATCTACACTTGAAGGCACCATTATCAGTTTAGCAATACATTGTTAGTGGGGTAAATGATATGAAAGAAGTAAAGATGAATTAGACATGTTCCTTGCTATCAAGAAGTCGCCATATTACTAGAAAGCTTTTCAAAGTCATCTAAATGTCCCCCAACTTGCAAAACTTTGCCAAAAAAGAGTTTACTTTTTATATATAGATGCTTGTGACCTATTTGTGTGAAATTACCCCCACCAATGTACAAGCATTTTTGGAGACTGTCTAAGCCACACATCTGTTCTGGAACAAACTCGTCAGTTCACATTCCCATTTCTTTCTGTCATGATGCTTCTTACCTTCATGAGCCTGGCACATATGCCCATCTTATCAGAGAGAGGTGACTCTGTTAAAGGCCAAGCAAATATGTGCCTGGTCACCTTTTTTCTTCTTAAAATATCAATCTCCTGTCACTTGAATTCAAGGATGGTGATTAAACTGAAATGTTTCGTACTGTGAAGAAGCCATGTGGTGGACTCATTCCTTTTCTCTCTCTCCATATATACATATATATGCACATACACACATCCATATAGTTTCTATATTTATAACTTCTCTATATAGTTTACATATGTAAATATTTGTAGCTATAGGCAATACATGCATATATAAATGAAAATACATAGTTTATATATAATTTAAAGCTATATATTCTTTCATTATGCCTCAGTGGAGTTTCCTGCTGGGTGCTGTTGGCTTTAGCTTCAAAGCCAGAGAACAGTCTGATTTGAATTGCTGTGTGTGGTTTGTAGCACAGTGTGATCTGAACAGATAATCTGATAGCATTTTTTAATATTAGTTTGGCACTAAATAGTGTTTCTAAAAATAATAATGAAATAGATGCCCACATTTAAAATGATGATTTAACTGAGCTTTAAAATGTTTATATATATATATATATATATATATATACACACATAAAATATGATATGTATACATATAAAATATTATATGTGATATATACATAAATTATATATGGGATACATACATATTAAATATTATAAATGAGATATATGATACTTACTTTTATACTTTTATTTCAAAGTAAAAGATCTACACTTGAAGGCACCATTATCAGTTTAGCAATACATTGTTAGTGGGGTAAATGATATGAAAGAAGTAAAGATGAATTAGACATGTTCCTTGCTATCAAGAAGTCGCCATATTACTAGAAAGCTTTTCAAAGTCATCTAAATGTCCCCCAACTTGCAAAACTTTGCCAAAAAAGAGTTTACTTTTTATATATAGATGCTTGTGACCTATTTGTGTGAAATTACCCCCACCAATGTACAAGCATTTTTGGAGACTGTCTAAGCCACACATCTGTTCTGGAACAAACTCGTCAGTTCACATTCCCATTTCTTTCTGTCATGATGCTTCTTACCTTCATGAGCCTGGCACATATGCCCATCTTATCAGAGAGAGGTGACTCTGTTAAAGGCCAAGCAAATATGTGCCTGGTCACCTTTTTTCTTCTTAAAATATCAATCTCCTGTCACTTGAATTCAAGGATGGTGATTAAACTGAAATGTTTCGTACTGTGAAGAAGCCATGTGGTGGACTCATTCCTTTTCTCTCTCTCTCCATATATACATATATATGCACATACACACATCCATATAGTTTCTATATTTATAACTTCTCTATATAGTTTACATATGTAAATATTTGTAGCTTACATAGGCAATACATGCATATATAAATGAAAAAATACATAGTTTATATATAATTTAAAGTATATATTCTATATAGATTCTTTCTCTATGTATAGCTACAAGCACGCTAGAGTGAATAGGGGCAAGGCAGCAACACATGGCTGTTGCGCTCAAGGAGCTCACAGGTCATGAAAGAACTGGAGATAAACATAAATGACCACTATGCCAATAGCAAGACTACTCAGTGCAAGGAATACAAATAAAATTATGTGGAGATCAGAATCAGGAGAAATTACTTCTGGTTGAAGGACTCATAGATAAGGTGACAGAATAATTTATTATATAAACTTGCACAGTTTGAAGAATGAAAGGGAGTACAATCAACAGTAATGCCAGGAAAATGGGTGTTACCTAAGATTGTTGCAGACAAACCAGGACATACGAATCACCTCGGAGGGAAGGTCTTAGAGAAAAGATGTCATTTCATTTAAAGATTGAAAGATGGCTAGAAGCTGGGCAAACATAAATAGGGCAAGGGTCACATAGAACCAATACTTACGTGTATATAAGCAAACTCATAGGCATGGTTTTTAAAATATGGATAGTTTTTTAAAGTCAAAGACAAGAAATTTATATACTGAAATAATCAAAAAATATAGGTGCTGTTTGAGGACCCTGGATGGAAGCAGTTACCACAATCAAACTGGATAATTCAAGAAAGTGACTATTTACAGACACGCATGAAAGTTTAGAAACAAATTTTCCACACCAGCACCAACCAGGCTGTGTCTACCCTTTCAGCCTGAAGTGGCCAAGGGAATTGGGGGTTTCTGGAACATGATGGGGGTTACTTGATAGGACCTGTGAATTTCAGTGAGGACTATCACCACTTGCAGTGACCCAGAATAGAGGAGATGCCACTGAAACCCCAAGGCACTCCCCTCACACCGCTGAGGTCTTGCTGTTACATTTCACTGGCCAAATCCAAAAGGAAGCCAGCAGGTAAGAGACTGTTGAAACCATGTTGTTCAGGTACCTGGGGCACATGCAGGGTGGAGAAGGGTGGGGAATGGATGTGAAGGTGCAAAAGAGAACAGATCTAAAACCAGATATAGCCAGAAGCAAGTTCAATAAGGGAGAAGATGAAAAACTAGTTTTGAATATAGACAAAGCCAGAAGTAGAAAAATATAGAACCTGAGTTTGGGAAAAATCAAAATTCTCTTGGGACTAAATAATGTCCAGGAGATAGAAAAGGATAGGGAAGCCTGGTATGCTGCAGTCCATGAGATCGCAAGGATTCGGACACAACTTAGAGACGGGACAACAACAGATAATGTTGACATTAATACATTTATCCCTCGTCTCTCCTACCTGTTTAGGTCTGGACTGTTTTTAAGGTATAATGTTAAGGTATATAATGTTTGTAATGGTGACTTCAATGTTTACTATTTCAAATAGATTTGTATAGCTCCTTCATATGTATGCATGCATGAATGAATACATATAAAACAAAAACACCTCCTGAAAAGTGAAAATGCAAAGACCTTCAACTAAGATTCAAGGATGACTCTTGCTCAAATCCACTACCATGCCCTGAAGGAATTTTCAATTAGAGCAATTTGAAAAAGTCCTACAACCTGTAAGTCATAAGAATGAAATGACCAACATATTTTTCTCATAGTGTTATTCTGGATCCTGGTATGGCAAAAACAATTTTAGCAAGTAAGCTCTGTTTTTGTATCATATACCTGGATTTTTGACTTACTTATTTTTGTTACCATTCTGTCTAGTTCTTATTCCCTCTTGCACCTATTACCTTTTCTTCCTCATAGTCTCTAGTTTTCCAGTTTGTTGACTAGAACCTTGCTAACATATATTAGACTTTTTTGAGGTCAAAATTTTTGTTGCTGATTTTAAGTATCATTTCTGTTTTGCTCTACTTTTAAGTCCCATTTCATATCAGTGCAGCTTGTTTCTAATGTAACTTCTCATTCCTGTGTATGTGTGTTAGTCGCTCAGTTGTGTCTGACTCTTTGTGACCCCATGGACTGTAGCCTATCAGGCTCCTCTGTCTATGGAGTTCTCCAAGCAAGGATACTGGAGTGAGTTGCCATTCCCTTCTCCAGGGGATCTTCCTGACCCAGGGATCAAAATCCTGTCTCCTGCATTGTAGGCAGATTCTTTACCATCTGAGCCACAGTATCCCCCAGTAATAGCTATTCAACTGGATTGTCATCTGTTCCCATTCCTTTTTTTGTTTCCTTTTTATTTGGGGAAGACAGATTAAACATTTATCTAGTTTTGAATATAGACAAAGCCAAGTAGAAAATATAGAACCTGAGTTTGGGAAAAATCAAAATTCTCTTGGGACTAAATAATGTCCAGGAGATAGAAAAGGATAGGGAAGCCTGGTATGCTGCAGTCCATGAGATCGCAAGGATTCGGACACAACTTAGAGACGGGACAACAACAGATAATGTTGACATTAATACATTTATCCCTCGCTCTCCTACCTGTTTAGGTCTGGACTGTTTTTAAGGTATAATGTTAAGGTATATAATGTTTGTAATGGTGACTTCAATGTTTACTATTTCAAATAGATTTGTATAGCTCCTTCATATGTATGCATGCATGAATGAATACATATAAAACAAAAACACCTCCTGAAAAGTGAAAATGCAAAGACCTTCAACTAAGATTCAAGGATGACTCTTGCTCAAATCCACTACCATGCCCTGAAGGAATTTTCAATTAGAGCAATTTGAAAAAGTCCTACAACCTGTAAGTCATAAGAATGAAATGACCAACATATTTTTCTCATAGTGTTATTCTGGATCCTGGTATGGCAAAAACAATTTTAGCAAGTAAGCTCTGTTTTTGTATCATATACCTGGATTTTTGACTTACTTATTTTTGTTACCATTCTGTCTAGTTCTTATTCCCTCTTGCACCTATTACCTTTTCTTCCTCATAGTCTCTAGTTTTCCAGTTTGTTGACTAGAACCTTGCTAACATATATTAGACTTTTTTGAGGTCAAAATTTTTGTTGCTGATTTTAAGTATCATTTCTGTTTTGCTCTACTTTTAAGTCCCATTTCATATCAGTGCAGCTTGTTTCTAATGTAACTTCTCATTCCTGTGTATGTGTGTTAGTCGCTCAGTTGTGTCTGACTCTTTGTGACCCCATGGACTGTAGCCTATCAGGCTCCTCTGTCTATGGAGTTCTCCAAGCAAGGATACTGGAGTGAGTTGCCATTCCCTTCTCCAGGGGATCTTCCTGACCCAGGGATCAAAATCCTGTCTCCTGCATTGTAGGCAGATTCTTTACCATCTGAGCCACAGTATCCCCCAGTAATAGCTATTCAACTGGATTGTCATCTGTTCTCATCTATTGTCCCTATTTAATTTATTGCACTTATCACAGACTGAATTTCATTAACATCTGCAAATGAAACAGGCTTGGCTCTAGAATCCAGCTCCTATCAACTATCAAAGTATACTACAATTATCTCAACCATAACTTTTTCTTTACTGCTTCTGTGAAATAATGTTGGCAAAATGCACTGCTGATTACCTAAATGTTTAATCCAATACATACTTCTCAGTTCCTATCCTATTTGCATACTTACCGCTTGTGATACCTTTTTTCCCCCTTCTTAAACATCTCCTTCCAATCTGAGACACTAATCTCCCTAAATGGGACTTCCCTGATAGCTCAGTAGGTAAAGAATCTGCCTGAAATGCAGGAGACAGAGGAGATGCAGGTTTGATCCCTAGGTTGGGAAGGTCCCCTGGAGGAGGAAATGGCAACCCACTACAGTATTCTTGCCTGGAGAATCCCATGGACAGAGGAGCCTGATGGGCTACAGGCCATGAGAATCGGACACAACTAAGCACAAGCACAGATGAATGGAATCTGCTTCAGTTCTTCCCTATATTTTGGATTCTTTCTTCTCCCTCTCCTTTTCTGCTATGGCAGACTGTCTCCAGGATGGTTATCAATGACCCTTGCCCTCTTGTATTTATACTCTTGTGTTGGACCTTCCACTCTGAGTAAGGCTGACCTATCTAGCCATCTCATTCTCTGGCATCCCCTTATCCTCTTGTCCTCAATCTTTCCCAGCATTAGGGTCTTTTTCAGTGAGTCGGCTCTTTGCATGCATCAGAGGGCCAAAGTATTGGAGCCTCAGCTTCAGCAACAGTCCTTCCAATGAATATTCAGGTTGATTTCCTTTAGGATTAACTGGTTTAATTTGTATAGGTTATATCGATATAACAGTTTGTTTATCCATGTACCTATTGAAAGACATCTGGTTGCTTCCTGTTTGGGGTAATAATGAACAAAGCTGCTATAAACATTCCTATGCAGGTTTTTATCTGGGCATAAGTTTCCAAATCAAATGGGTAAATACCAAGAGCATAATTGCTAGATTATATGGTAAGACTATGTTTGTATTAGTGACTCAGTCATATATGACTCTTTGTGACTCCATAGACTGCAGCCCACCAGGTTTCTCTGTCCATGGGGATTCTCCAGGCAAGAATACTTCAGTGGGTTGTCATTCCCTTCTCCAGGGGATCTTCCCGACCTAGGGATCAAACCTGGGTCTCCTTCTTTGCGGGCAGATTTTTTACCAACAGAGCTACCAGGGAAGCCCAAGACTATGTTTAACTTTGTATAAAAATATCAAACTGTCTTCTAAAATGGCTGTACCATTTTTTATTCCAACTAGCAATGAATGAGTTTCTTTTGCTCTGCATTCTTATCAACAATTTGTAATGTCACTTATTTACTTCAGCCAACCTATAAAGTAGATAGTAGCATCTCACTGTTGTCTTAATATGCAACTTTCTAATGACAAATAATGCCCAGTATATTTTTATATGTTTATTTTCCATGTCTATATCTTGAGGTGCTTGTCTCTGTTCAGATATTTTACTCATTTTAAATTGGGTTGTACACACAGGGCCTTCTAGAGCCAGTGGAATATGTTAGCTGCTAAGTCATGTCTGACTCTTTGTGACCCTATGGACTGTAGCCCATCAGGCTCCTCTGTCCATGGGATTTCCTGGGCAAGAATACTGGAGTGGGTAGCCATTTCCTTCTCCAAGAGGAATATGTAGGACTTTCCAAAGTCCTCTATAGACACTGCATTGTTCAGATTTTTCTTTAGTTTGTTGATTAGCCTGTTGTTTTCCCCAGCTGTTTTCCATTGCCTTGGGTAGTCATGATACTAATTAATTGCCTTATCTTTTTTGACAAACAAACTTTGGTAAAAGGCTGTTAGAATTAAGCAAGTCTGAGTCAGTTTAAATAAAGTCTGCCTCGAAATGTGGTCTACCTCTGAACCACAGGTCGCGTCAAATGGTAACAGTTCTTTGGATATGTTTGTTTATCCATGTACCTATTGAAAGACATCTGGTTGCTTCCTGTTTGGGGTAATAATGAACAAAGCTGCTATAAACATTCCTATGCAGGTTTTTATCTGGGCATAAGTTTCCAAATCAAATGGGTAAATACCAAGAGCATAATTGCTAGATTATATGGTAAGACTATGTTTGTATTAGTGACTCAGTCATATATGACTCTTTGTGACTCCATAGACTGCAGCCCACCAGGTTTCTCTGTCCATGGGGATTCTCCAGGCAAGAATACTTCAGTGGGTTGTCATTCCCTTCTCCAGGGGATCTTCCCGACCTAGGGATCAAACCTGGGTCTCCTTCTTTGCGGGCAGATTTTTTACCAACAGAGCTACCAGGGAAGCCCAAGACTATGTTTAACTTTGTATAAAAATATCAAACTGTCTTCTAAAATGGCTGTACCATTTTTTATTCCAACTAGCAATGAATGAGTTTCTTTTGCTCTGCATTCTTATCAACAATTTGTAATGTCACTTATTTACTTCAGCCAACCTATAAAGTAGATAGTAGCATCTCACTGTTGTCTTAATATGCAACTTTCTAATGACAAATAATGCCCAGTATATTTTTATATGTTTATTTTCCATGTCTATATCTTGAGGTGCTTGTCTCTGTTCAGATATTTTACTCATTTTAAATTGGGTTGTACAAAAGGGCCTTCTAGAGCCAGTGGAATATGTTAGCTGCTAAGTCATGTCTGACTCTTTGTGACCCTATGGACTGTAGCCCATCAGGCTCCTCTGTCCATGGGATTTCCTGGGCAAGAATACTGGAGTGGGTAGCCATTTCCTTCTCCAAGAGGAATATGTAGGACTTTCCAAAGTCCTCTATAGACACTGCATTGTTCAGATTTTTCTTTAGTTTGTTGATTAGCCTGTTGTTTTCCCCAGCTGTTTTCCATTGCCTTGGGTAGTCATGATACTAATTAATTGCCTTATCTTTTTTGACAAACAAACTTTGGTAAAAGGCTGTTAGAATTAAGCAAGTCTGAGTCAGTTTAAATAAAGTCTGCCTCGGAAATGTGGTCTACCTCTGAACCACAGGTCGCGTCAAATGGTAACAGTTCTTTGGATATGGGATTTTGAAGAAACTTCAACTCCATTCTACCCCTTTCAATGACTCCAGCTGATTTATTTTCATTGTGACGGGGAGCTGTTGATTTTTGAGGGTATTGTGCAGTTAAGAATTGAACAAACTAAAACACCACAAAGCTCACTGTTCCTACAGAGATTCGGTAGCATTTCTCAAATAAATTCTCCCTGGACTTCTATTATACAAGTTTTTGTCTAATTCTTTGAGTTCTTAAAAAGTTATTTTTAACAAGTTTTCCAACTGTTCTTACTGCTTTCATGGATGACAGGATTTCTGAGGGTCCTTTACTCCACTGTTTCCACTGATATTTCACTTGTTATTTCAGGCTTTCATTTAATTCTGCTGTAGATTTTGTCAACTTCAGCATCAGAACCCTGTCCGAGTTTCATCTTAGAACTTTTTCTGGGAAAGCAAAAGTGAATGAATACTGGCTACAAGTGCATAGTTACTTCTCCACTCAACTGTTTGAAGTTTATTAGCCTACTCTATATGGTCTGTCAGCCTATTGTGCTATAAACTTGATTGATCAGCATGTTATTCTCAGATTGTAGAAGCTTTCTTAAATTATTCATGAGACACAGAGCCATCTTTCAGTGAAACTCTTTACTTATGCTCTCAATGCAGCTATGGGGCATATTCCAGTTCAGTAGTACAAAAATTGGCTTTTTATAATGATGATAGTGTGTCTATAACCATAAGGAAGTTAACAATCATCATAATTTTCAAAAACAACTTGTTATTTTGCTCTTGTCTCAAATTTTCCCTCTTACTCAGATTCCAAGAGAAAATGCAGCTAAAGTTTGAGTTTTAGCTTCTAACCAAAAGCACTGAAGCTATGTACTGAAGTGCAATGTGTATAGGATAGCACAACCAGTGGAGGACATAGACCCTGAAGTTGCACTGCCTAAGAATGAATACTGACGAAGGCTGCATCCAGCACTTTTGTGTGTGTCTTTGGACAAGTTTCTGAAAGTCAGCTGACCTCTGTCTTCTCAAATCAGTACGTCTCTCATGCTTTCTGTGGGTTTCCTTCTCTTTAGATCGCGTCTCCAGCAGATCAGTACAAAATCGTAGAAATCACTTCACTTGTTACATTTTCTTTGGAATAATAATCCTGTGTTGCCTGGAATTCAGTGTTTGAAAACCATCATTTCATATATATCTAGTCCAGCATATTAGCAGTTTACAGCAGAAGGGCAGATTCAGAACCCATCACTCTGAAAGTGGAAGTCTCTCATTAGACTTCTACATTGTCAGATTTTACACTGTCAGATTCTCTCAAACGTTGCCAGTGGAAGTCTCTTTGACAGCTCTCATTTAATTTTGCATTGATTATTATTTTTTGATGTTTTTAAAAAATGTTTTTTGAAGTGAAGTACACTCATAGTATGTTGTACAAGTCTAAGCATATGGCTTGATTATTCAGGGTTTAGTCAAGAGTTGTTATTGCGATGAGAGCATGATAATGTATTATGTCTAACTTAAAATTTAAGTTTTGTGCCTGCTCAATGTGCACTTAAAAAGGAGTATCATCCTCAACTTCATAAAGACAAAGCTTGATGTATATCCGTAAGATAAGCATTATTCAAATCGTTCAGGTCTATTCTAGCTTATTTTTGTATCCAGTTTATTTCTCTTTACACTGAAGAGTATATATGGCTAGCATATTGATGTCTGTTGTGCACTGCATATATGGTAGTTTCTGCTCTTTTAAGGTTATGCTGTGCTATTTAGAATGTGTGTGTGTCTGTGTGTGTGTGTGTGTGTGTGTGTACTAATCTCTCAGTTATGTCTGACTCTCTGCAAACCCCTGGATGGTAGCCTGCCAGGCTCCTCTGTCCATGGAATTTTCCAGGCAAGAATACTAAAGAGGGTTAACATTCCCTTTTCCAAGGAATCTTCTTGACCCTGAAATCAAAGCAGGTCTTTTGCATTGCAGGCAGATTCTTTACAGTCTGAGCCATCAGGAAAGTCCTATGCATAATTGCTACACAAAAACTGTGAATAGTAAGTTTTAGCATTACAATACAAAATGTCCTATTGTCTCTCATTTAGCATTTTGATTCTAATTTAGCCTACACTTAGTCTAAATTTTAGTTAATCAGTCATCAAGATAACAATCCCTTTATTGTTTTCATTTTTGCTCGGTATACCTCTGCAACAGCTACTATTAATACAGTGAAAGAGTCATTAAACAAACTGTACTTTTTTCTATCTTCTAGTTTTTTAGTATATATTTTGTGTTAGTATGGCCCTTTCCTACACCATCCAGTCCCCAAAGAATGTCTCCCTTTCTAATGTCTCCCTCTACTCCAGAGTGCTGATCTCTCCAAACTCTCATACTTAGTCCTGTTCATTTCTAAGCTGCTTTCTTTGGACTCCTGGTAGCTGTGCTCTGACCCACAAGGTTTAAAGGTCATATTCAGTGCTTCTGGACTTGAGAGGTAACAGTTGATATCATCTGGATGGTAAGGCCCAACACTTTTTTTTCTCTATATAGTTGCTACAATCTTCAGCTGTGAGATAGATTCTCAAAAGAATGCTCCTAATCTGGGCTATTTATCGCCCACTTCCATGAATAATGCATTTTTTTGTCACCTATGTCCTCTGGTATACTCTAGGTATGGTAAGTTGGTGATATTTATTTTATTTTATCATTTGTTGTGGGGTTTTTTTGCAAGAGAATCTGTGGAAGTATTGAATTTCAGACAGCTTCCATTATCATGTGGAAAACTGAAAGATACCTGTGATTTTTTCATCTATTTCTGGTTTACTTTGCCCACCTTTTTATTTTACAACATTGCTAAATCAGTTAAGATATGTGTCTTCTATACAATGTAGGTTTGGATTTTGCTTTGAAAGACAATTTAAAATATTCTTCTTCTCATTGAATTAAGCCCAATATCATTGATTGGTTCAACAGGAAGTTTGATTCCTGTTCTGCATTATATCTAATGTTTCATCTACTTTTTCACCATGTGGACTCTATCCCTTTTTATTGTTACTTTTCTGATAATTTTTTTGTATTCACATAGCAAGGGCTTAACTTTATACTCTTACCTTCTTATGAAGTGGAAAACCATGTGGTATAAAACTTCTCTAGCTTCATTTCTTCTACCTTTGAGCCTTCTTCAACCGTATTATCTTTCTTTGTGTTTACCTTTGTACCCTAACGTGGTCATCCTTCTACTTCTTAGTTTTGCAGCTTTAAACAATGTATTTTGATTTGCACCATTCTACGTTTACTTATCATGCCATATAAGTCAGTTGTCATTTCTATGTTTTTTTTTAAAACCTTTATTTTGCTTTTAACTTTTAGAGTTTTGTTGTTTACAGATATATATGTTCCCAGATTAGTCATATGTATATCCCCCCCTTCCCACCCCTCCCAAACACCACACAGCACCCCTGAAGGATCCCCTTTTCTCACAGAGCAATGACTAGAGCTATTTTCTTCACTTATGATAGTACAGGCCTTCATGCTACTTCCTTTACACCTCCCACCCTCTGTTCCTTCCCCAAAATGTCCATATGTCCACTGTCCATGTCTGTCTTTCTGTCGCTTCACTGCATGTGCCATCATCACCATCCTACTAGATTCCATATATATGTGTTAATATACTGTATTTGTCCTTCTCTTTCTGACTGACTTCACTTTTGATGATACGTTCTAGATCCAGCCACCTCATTAGGGCTGATTCTTCTGCATTTCTCTTTACAGCTGTGTAGTATTCCATTGTATATATGTACCAGAGCTTTTGTATCCATTCGTTCGTCGATGGGCATCTAGGCTGCTCCATGTTCTAGCTATTGTATACAGAGCTGCAATGAACATTGGGGTACAGGTGCTTCTTTCAGATTTGATTTCATCAGGGTATAAGCCTAAGAGTGGGATTGCTGGGTCGTATGGTGCTTCTATGATGCTTCTATTTTTAGTTTTTTAAGAAATCTCCATACTGTCTTCCATAGCGGCTGTACCAATTGACATTCCCACCAGCAATGCAAGAGCGTTCCCTTTTCTTCACACCCTCTCCAGCATTTATTGTCTGTCAATTTGTGGATGATGGTCATTCTGACGGGTGTGAGGTGATATCTCATTGTAATTTTGATTTGCATTTCTCTAATTATAAGTGAAGTTGAGCATCGTTTCATGTGCTTTTGGGCCATCTGTATGTCCTCTTTGGAGAGGTGTCTGTTTAGGTCCTTTTCCCATTGTTTGATTGGGTTGTTCATTTTTCCTGTGCTGAGTTATCTGAGTTGCTTGTAGATTTTGGAGATGAATTCATTGTCTGTTGTTTCATTTGCTATGATCTTCTCCCGCTCTGTGGAGTGTCTGTTCAGCTTTTTTGTAATTTCTTTTGCTGTACGAAAGCTTTTAAGTTTCATGAGGTCCCACATGTTCATTTGTCTTTTTAGTTCCGCTATTCTAGTAGGTGGGTCAGAGAAGATCTTGCTTTGATTGATGTCCTTGAGGGTTTTGCCTATATTCTCCTCTAAGAGTTTGATGGTTTCTGATCTTACATTTAATTCAGGTCTTTAATCCATTTTGAGTTGATCCTTGTGCATGGTGTCAGGGTATGTTCCAACTTCATTTTTTTGCATGTAGCTGTCCAATGTTCCCAGCACCATTTGTTGAAGAGGCTGTCTTTGTCCCATTTTATATGTTCGCCTCCTTTGTCAAAAATAAGGTACCCATAGGTGCGTGGGTTTATCTCTGGGTTCTCCATCTTGTTCCACTGATCTATAGTTCTGTTTTTGTGCCAGTACCGTACTGTCTTGAGGACTGTTGCTTTGTAGTAGAGTCTGAAGTTGGGGAAGCTGATCCCTCCAACTCCATTCTTCTTCCTGAGGATTTCTTTGGCTATTCGAGGTCTTCTGTGTTTCCACATGAACTGTGTTATTCTTTGGTCTAGTTCTGTGAAGAATGTTATTGGAAGTTTGATAGGTATTGCATTGAATCTGTAGATAACATTTGGTAGTATGGTCATTTTCACAGTATTGATTCTTCCGACCCGGGAACATGGAATATTTCTCCATCTGTTTAAGTCTTCTTTAATGTCTCTCATGAGTGTTAAAATTTTTTGACTGTGCAATGCAAGAGTTCTTTTCTTCACACCTCAGCATTTATTGTCTGTCAATTTGTGGATGATGGTCATTCTGACGGGTGTGAGGTGATATCTCATTGTAATTTTGATTTGCATTTCTCTAATTATAAGTGAAGTTGAGCATCGTTTCATGTGCTTTTGGGCCATCTGTATGTCCTCTTTGGAGAGGTGTCTGTTTAGGTCCTTTTCCCATTGTTTGATTGGGTTGTTCATTTTTCCTGTGCTGAGTTATCTGAGTTGCTTGTAGATTTTGGAGATGAATTCATTGTCTGTTGTTTCATTTGCTATGATCTTCTCCCGCTCTGTGGAGTGTCTGTTCAGCTTTTTTGTAATTTCTTTTGCTGTACGAAAACTTTTAAGTTTCATGAGGTCCCACATGTTCATTTGTCTTTTTAGTTCCGCTATTCTAGTAGGTGGGTCAGAGAAGATCTTGCTTTGATTGATGTCCTTGAGGGTTTTGCCTATATTCTCCTCTAAGAGTTTGATGGTTTCTGATCTTACATTTAATTCAGGTCTTTAATCCATTTTGAGTTGATCCTTGTGCATGGTGTCAGGGTATGTTCCAACTTCATTTTTTTGCATGTAGCTGTCCAATGTTCCCAGCACCATTTGTTGAAGAGGCTGTCTTTGTCCCATTTTATATGTTCGCCTCCTTTGTCAAAAATAAGGTACCCATAGGTGCGTGGGTTTATCTCTGGGTTCTCCATCTTGTTCCACTGATCTATAGTTCTGTTTTTGTGCCAGTACCGTACTGTCTTGAGGACTGTTGCTTTGTAGTAGAGTCTGAAGTTGGGGAAGCTGATCCCTCCAACTCCATTCTTCTTCCTGAGGATTTCTTTGGCTATTCGAGGTCTTCTGTGTTTCCACATGAACTGTGTTATTCTTTGGTCTAGTTCTGTGAAGAATGTTATTGGAAGTTTGATAGGTATTGCATTGAATCTGTAGATAACATTTGGTAGTATGGTCATTTTCACAGTATTGATTCTTCCGACCCGGGAACATGGAATATTTCTCCATCTGTTTAAGTCTTCTTTAATGTCTCTCATGAGTGTCTTGTAATTTTCTGTGTACAATTCTTTTGCTTCTTTGGATAGGTTTATTCCTAGATATTTGATTCTTTTGATTGCAATGGTGATGGGGATTGCCTCTTTGATTTCATTTTTTGATTTTTCATTGTTTGTGTATAGGAATGCCAGTGATTTCTGTATATTGATTTTGTATCCTGTGACTTTGCTGAATTCACTGATTAACTCTAGTAGTTTTGTAATAGTGTCTTTGGGATTTTCTATGTATAATATCATGTCATCTGCAAATAGAGAGAGTTTGACTTCTTCCTTTCCAATCTGGATTCCTTTGATTTCTTTCTCTTCTCTTATTGCTGTTGCTAGAAGTTCCAGGACTATGTTGAATAAGAGTGGTGAAAGTGGACACTTTTGTCTTGTTCCTGATCTTAGAGGAAATGCCTTCAGTTTTTCACCATTGAGGATAATGTTTGCTGTGGGCTTCTCATATATGCCTTTCACTATGTTGAGGTAGGTTCCTTTTATGCCGATTTTTTGAAGAGTTATCATAAATGGATGCTGTACTTTGTCGAAGGCTTTTTCTGCATCTATTGAGATAACCATGTGATTTTTGTCTCTCAATTTGTTGATATGGTGTATCACCTGGATTGATTTGTGGATATTGAAGAATCCTTGCATGCCTGGGATGAACCCAACTTGATCGTGATGAATGAGCTTTTTGATGTGTTGTTGAATTCTGTTTGCTAGGATTTTGTTGAGGATTTTGGCGTCTAGATTTATCAGTGAAATTGGCCTATAATTTTCTTTTTTTGTGTTGTCTTTGCCTGACTTGGGTATCAGGGTGATGGCAGCCTCATAGAATGCCTTTGGAAGTGTTCCTTCCTGTGCAATTTTTTAGAAGAGTTTTAGAAGAACAGGCATTAGCTCTTCTTTAAATGTTTGGTAGAATTCACTTGTGAAACCATTTGGCCCTGGGTTTTTATTTTCTGGTAAAATTTTGATCACAACGTCGATTTCTGAGCTTGTGATTGGCTTGTTCATAGTTTCTATTTCTTCCTGGCTCAGTCCTTGGTCATTTTCTGTGTACAATATCTTTTGCTTCTTTGGAATGTCTCTCATGAGTGTCTTGTAATTTTCTGTGTACAATTCTTTTGCTTCTTTGGATAGGTTTATTCCTAGATATTTGATTCTTTTGATTGCAATGGTGATGGGGATTGCCTCTTTGATTTCATTTTTTGATTTTTCATTGTTTGTGTATAGGAATGCCAGTGATTTCTGTATATTGATTTTGTATCCTGTGACTTTGCTGAATTCACTGATTAACTCTAGTAGTTTTGTAATAGTGTCTTTGGGATTTTCTATGTATAATATCATGTCATCTGCAAATAGAGAGAGTTTGACTTCTTCCTTTCCAATCTGGATTCCTTTGATTTCTTTCTCTTCTCTTATTGCTGTTGCTAGAAGTTCCAGGACTATGTTGAATAAGAGTGGTGAAAGTGGACACTTTTGTCTTGTTCCTGATCTTAGAGGAAATGCCTTCAGTTTTTCACCATTGAGGATAATGTTTGCTGTGGGCTTCTCATATATGCCTTTCACTATGTTGAGGTAGGTTCCTTTTATGCCGATTTTTTGAAGAGTTATCATAAATGGATGCTGTACTTTGTCAAAGGCTTTTTCTGCATCTATTGAGATGATCATGTGCTTTCTGTCTCTCAATTTGTTGATATGGTGTATCACCTGGATTGATTTGTGGATATTGAAGAATCCTTGCATGCCTGGGATGAACCCAACTTGATCGTGATGAATGAGCTTTTTGATGTGTTGTTGAATTCTGTTTGCTAGGATTTTGTTGAGGATTTTGGCGTCTAGATTTATCAGTGAAATTGGCCTATAATTTTCTTTTTTTGTGTTGTCTTTGCCTGACTTGGGTATCAGGGTGATGGCAGCCTCATAGAATGCCTTTGGAAGTGTTCCTTCCTGTGCAATTTTTTAGAAGAGTTTTAGAAGAACAGGCATTAGCTCTTCTTTAAATGTTTGGTAGAATTCACTTGTGAAACCATTTGGCCCTGGGTTTTTATTTTTGGGTAGATTTTTGATCACAGCATCGATTTTTGAGCTTGTGATTGGCTTGTTCATAGTTTCTATTTCTTCCTGGCTCAGTCTTGGGAGATTAATCTTCTCCAAGAAACTGTCCATTTCTTCCAGGTTGTCCAGTTTGTTGCCATAGAGTTGTTCATAATAGTCTCTTAGAATCATTTGGATTTCTGCATTATCTGTTGTAATCTCTCCTTTTTCATTTTTGATTTTGGAGATCTGGTTCTTCTCTCTGTTTTTCTTGATGAGTCTGGCCAGTGGTGTGTCGATTTTATTGACCTTTTTGAAGAACCAGCTTTTTGTTTTATTTATCTTTACTATTATTTCTTTTGTTTCTTTTTCACTTATTTCTGCTCTGATCTTTACGATTTCCCTTCTTCTGCTGGCTTTGGGGTGTTTTTGTTCTTATTTCTCCAGTTGTTTTAAGCGTAAGGTTAAGTCGTCTGTTTGAGATTTTCCTAGTTTCTTGAGGTGGGATTGAATTGCTATAAACTTCCCTCTTAGGACTGCTTTTGCAGTATCCCATAGGTTTTGCACTGTCATGTGTTCATTGTCGTTTTCTTCTAGGAATTTTTTTATTTCTCCTTTGTTTTGCTTGGTAATCAGTTGGTTTTTTAGGTATGTATTGTTTAATCTCCATGTATTTGTGTTTTTAGCGGTTTTTTTTCCTGTAGTTGATCTCTAGTCTCATTGCATTGTGGTCCGAGAAGATGGCTGATATAATTTCAGTTTTCTTGAATTGACTGAGGTTTGACTTGTGGCCCAAGATGTGGTCTATCCTGGAGAATGTTCCATGAGCACTTGAGAAGAAAGTGTATTCTTCTGCTTTTGGATGGAAAGAAAAGTCCAGAGTGATTTGCGCGTCTAGATTTATCAGTGAAATTGGCCTATAATTTTCTTTTTTTGTGTTGTCTTTGCCTGACTTGGGTATCAGGGTGATGGCAGCCTCATAGAATGCCTTTGGAAGTGTTCCTTCCTGTGCAATTTTTTAGAAGAGTTTTAGAAGAACAGGCATTAGCTCTTCTTTAAATGTTTGGTAGAATTCACTTGTGAAACCATTTGGCCCTGGGTTTTTATTTTTGGGTAGATTTTTGATCACAGCATCGATTTTTGAGCTTGTGATTGGCTTGTTCATAGTTTCTATTTCTTCCTGGCTCAGTCTTGGGAGATTAATCTTCTCCAAGAAACTGTCCATTTCTTCCAGGTTGTCCAGTTTGTTGCCATAGAGTTGTTCATAATAGTCTCTTAGAATCATTTGGATTTCTGCATTATCTGTTGTAATCTCTCCTTTTTCATTTTTGATTTTGGAGATCTGGTTCTTCTCTCTGTTTTTCTTGATGAGTCTGGCCAGTGGTGTGTCGATTTTATTGACCTTTTTGAAGAACCAGCTTTTTGTTTTATTTATCTTTACTATTATTTCTTTTGTTTCTTTTTCACTTATTTCTGCTCTGATCTTTACGATTTCCCTTCTTCTGCTGGCTTTGGGGTGTTTTTGTTCTTATTTCTCCAGTTGTTTTAAGCGTAAGGTTAAGTCGTCTGTTTGAGATTTTCCTAGTTTCTTGAGGTGGGATTGAATTGCTATAAACTTCCCTCTTAGGACTGCTTTTGCAGTATCCCATAGGTTTTGCACTGTCATGTGTTCATTGTCGTTTTCTTCTAGGAATTTTTTTATTTCTCCTTTGTTTTGCTTGGTAATCAGTTGGTTTTTTAGGTATGTATTGTTTAATCTCCATGTATTTGTGTTTTTAGCGGTTTTTTTTCCTGTAGTTGATCTCTAGTCTCATTGCATTGTGGTCCGAGAAGATGGCTGATATAATTTCAGTTTTCTTGAATTGACTGAGGTTTGACTTGTGGCCCAAGATGTGGTCTATCCTGGAGAATGTTCCATGAGCACTTGAGAAGAAAGTGTATTCTTCTGCTTTTGGATGGAAAGTCCTAAAGATATCAATGAGGTCCATTTCTTCTAGTGTGGCATTTAAGGCTTGTGTTTGTTTGTTAATTTTCTGTTTGGATGATCTGTCCATTGGTGTGAGAGGAGTGTTAAAGTCTCCTACTATGATTGTGTTAGTGTCGATGTCTTCTTTTATGTCTGAAAGTGTTTGTCTTATGTATTGGGGTGCTCCTGTGTTGGGTGCATAGATATTTATGATTGTTATGTCTTCTTCTTGGCTCGATCCCTTGATCATTATGTAGTGTCCTGCCTTGTCTCTTCGAATCTTCTTTATTTTGAGGTCTATTTTGTCTGATAGGAGGATTGCTACTCCAGCTTTCTTTTGATTTTCATTTGCATGGAATATCTTTTTCCAGCCTCTCACTTTCAGTCTATGAGTGTCTCTAGGTCTGAAGTGAGTTTCCTGGAGGCAGCATATGTATGGGTCGTGTTTTTGAATCCATTCAGCCACTTTGTGTCTTTTGGTTGGGGCATTTAGTCCATTTACATTCAAAGTAATTATTGATACAAATGATCCTATTGTCATCTTAGATGTTATGATGGGTTTGTTTCATGGATCTTCTCCTTCTTTTATATTTGTTGTCTATATAAGTCCCTTTAACACTTGTTGTAAGGCTGGTTTGGTGTGACTAAATTCTTTTAATTTTTGCTTATCGGTAAAGCGTTTGATTTCTCTATCAATTTTGAATGAGATCCTTGCAGGGCAGAGGATCCTTGGTTGCAGATTATTCTCTTTTAGCTGTTTAAATGTGTCCTGCCATTCCCTTCTGGCCTGCAGAGTTTCTGTTGAAAGATCAGCTGTTAAACGTATGGGCTTTCCCTTGTATGTCACTAGTTGCTTTTCCCTTGCTGCTTTGAGAATTCTGTCCTTGTGCTTAATTTGTGTTAGCTTCATTAATGTGTGTCTTGGTGTGTTTCTTCTCGGGTTGATTCTGTATGGTACTCTTTGTGCTTCTTCGACTTGATTGACTATTTCTTTTCCCATGGTGGGGAAATATTCAACTATAATCTCTTCAAAAATTTTCTCATAGCCTTTCTTTTTTCCTTCTTCTTCTGGGACCCCTATAATTCGAATATTGGTGTGTTTGATATTATCCCAGAGGTCTCTGAGGCTATCCTCTGCTCTTTTCATTCTTTGAGCTAGATTCTGTTTTTCAGCAGTTACTTCCTCCATTCTATCTTCCAGCTCACTTATCCGGTCTTCTGCCTCAGATACTCTGCTCTTGATTCCTTCTACAGTGTTTTTCAGTTCAGCAATTGAGTTGCTTGTCTCTGTTACTTTTTCTGTAAGTTCTTGTATTTCTTTATTCAAGTTGTGTCTTCTTCTTGGCTCGATTCCTTGATCATTATGTAGAGTCCTGCCTTGTCTCTTCGAATCTTCTTTATTTTGAGGTCTATTTTGTCTGATAGGAGGATTGCTACTCCAGCTTTCTTTTGATTTTCATTTGCATGGAATATCTTTTTCCAGCCTCTCACTTTCAGTCTATGAGTGTCTCTAGGTCTGAAGTGAGTTTCCTGGAGGCAGCATATGTATGGGTCGTGTTTTTGAATCCATTCAGCCACTTTGTGTCTTTTGGTTGGGGCATTTAGTCCATTTACATTCAAAGTAATTATTGATACAAATGATCCTATTGTCATCTTAGATGTTATGATGGGTTTGTTTCATGGATCTTCTCCTTCTTTTATATTTGTTGTCTATATAAGTCCCTTTAACACTTGTTGTAAGGCTGGTTTGGTGTGACTAAATTCTTTTAATTTTTGCTTATCGGTAAAGCGTTTGATTTCTCTATCAATTTTGAATGAGATCCTTGCAGGGCAGAGGATCCTTGGTTGCAGATTATTCTCTTTTAGCTGTTTAAATGTGTCCTGCCATTCCCTTCTGGCCTGCAGAGTTTCTGTTGAAAGATCAGCTGTTAAACGTATGGGTTTTCCCTTGTATGTCACTAGTTGCTTTTCCCTTGCTGCTTTGAGAATTCTGTCCTTGTGCTTAATTTGTGTTAGCTTCATTAATGTGTGTCTTGGTGTGTTTCTTCTCGGGTTGATTCTGTATGGTACTCTTTGTGCTTCTTCGACTTGATTGACTATTTCTTTTCCCATGGTGGGGAAATATTCAACTATAATCTCTTCAAAAATTTTCTCATAGCCTTTCTTTTTTCCTTCTTCTTCTGGGACCCCTATAATTCGAATATTGGTGTGTTTGATATTATCCCAGAGGTCTCTGAGGCTATCCTCTGCTCTTTTCATTCTTTGAGCTAGATTCTGTTTTTCAGCAGTTACTTCCTCCATTCTATCTTCCAGCTCACTTATCCGGTCTTCTGCCTCAGATACTCTGCTCTTGATTCCTTCTACAGTGTTTTTCAGTTCAGCAATTGAGTTGCTTGTCTCTGTTACTTTTTCTGTAAGTTCTTGTATTTCTTTATTCAGTGTGTTAGTTGTGTCTTGCAATTTCTCTAACATTCTGTTTTCAGTATCTTTGATCATCTTTACTATCATTCTTCTGAAATTGCTTTCAGAAAGTTTGTCCAAATTCTCTTCACTGATTTGATCTTGTGTGTTTGTAGATTGTTCCTTCACTTCTGTGGTATTTATCTGCCAATTCATTGTTATTATTAATTTTTTAACTGACTCTGTTTGGGATTTCCTTTTCCCAGACTTTGAGTTACATCTGTTGGTGTTTGTTGTTTGGAGGGGGCTTCTTATTCTGGGTGATGCTGGTGGTTGGGTGATGTCAGGACTTGCATACAAGTGATTACCTTTGTTGGCGTTCTCACTTGTATACTGCTCTTTAGTGTTAGGCATTCTCTAGTATTGTAGAGTTTTGGAGTCAGTGCTCCCTCCCTAAAGCCCCGGGGCTTGTTGCCTGACCAGGGAATGAAGATTTACGGCTGGTTTGTTATGGCATTAAATGATATTAAAACATATTTACGCGAATGAGAAACAGAAGGTATACCTTTGACAAATGGCAATTAAAATGTTACGCAAATACTATCCAGCGTATTGAATTATACACATAAACATATACAGCTGTAACATAACCCAAGCATTCCAACCAAAAATACAGTACAATACGTTAGCACGGCGAATAGAGAAAACCAAGAATGATATCCACCAGTTAATAACCAAACTAAGTAGAGCACGAATTGGAGAATAATGCTAGAGCTGGGTCCCCATTGGGGATAAGGTAATGAGGACAGAACAAACTAAGAAATATGGTGGGAAAAGGGAAAAAGAGAAAAGGAGGATAGAAGAGAAATATAAAATAATACTGCAAAATTATGGGCTTAGGGAGATAAAGATTTGTATGTATTAGAGTTTAGTACTATCAGAAAGGAGCTTCAGAGAAAGCAAAGAATTAATAGAGGAGGTAGTAGTACAAATGAAAACTTTTTTAAATTAAAAGAGATAAGTATATAGAAAAATATTGAAAAACAAAGCAAAAATAATAAAAACAAACAAAATCCCCACAGAACCTTAAAAGGCCAATGGGTTGCTTGTCTCTGTTACTTTTTCTGTAAGTTCTTGTATTTCTTTATTCAGTGTGTTAGTTGTGTCTTGCAATTTCTCTAACATTCTGTTTTCAGTATCTTTGATCATCTTTACTATCATTCTTCTGAAATTGCTTTCAGAAAGTTTGTCCAAATTCTCTTCACTGATTTGATCTTGTGTGTTTGTAGATTGTTCCTTCACTTCTGTGGTATTTATCTGCCAATTCATTGTTATTATTAATTTTTTAACTGACTCTGTTTGGGATTTCCTTTTCCCAGACTTTGAGTTACATCTGTTGGTGTTTGTTGTTTGGAGGGGGCTTCTTATTCTGGGTGATGCTGGTGGTTGGGTGATGTCAGGACTTGCATACAAGTGATTACCTTTGTTGGCGTTCTCACTTGTATACTGCTCTTTAGTGTTAGGCATTCTCTAGTATTGTAGAGTTTTGGAGTCAGTGCTCCCTCCCTAAAGCCCCGGGGCTTGTTGCCTGACCAGGGAATGAAGATTTACGGCTGGTTTGTTATGGCATTAAATGATATTAAAACATATTTACGCGAATGAGAAACAGAAGGTATACCTTTGACAAATGGCAATTAAAATGTTACGCAAATACTATCCAGCGTATTGAATTATACACATAAACATATACAGCTGTAACATAACCCAAGCATTCCAACCAAAAATACAGTACAATACGTTAGCACGGCGAATAGAGAAAACCAAGAATGATATCCACCAGTTAATAACCAAACTAAGTAGAGCACGAATTGGAGAATAATGCTAGAGCTGGGTCCCCATTGGGGATAAGGTAATGAGGACAGAACAAACTAAGAAATATGGTGGGAAAAGGGAAAAAGAGAAAAGGAGGATAGAAGAGAAATATAAAATAATACTGCAAAATTATGGGCTTAGGGAGATAAAGATTTGTATGTATTAGAGTTTAGTACTATCAGAAAGGAGCTTCAGAGAAAGCAAAGAATTAATAGAGGAGGTAGTAGTACAAATGAAAACTTTTTTAAATTAAAAGAGATAAGTATATAGAAAAATATTGAAAAACAAAGCAAAAATAATAAAAACAAACAAAATCCCCACAGAACCTTAAAAGGCCAATGGGCAACCAGAGATTTGTACCAAAATAAAATGTGTGGTTTAAAAGGAAAAAGAAAAAAAAAATTATGCAAACTTGAATAGATTCAGTCTTACTGATAAGATTAGTAGCTTCAGTAGAATTCAGTGAAGGAAATGAACATACCCACTCTCACACACCCCCCCCCAAAAAAAGAATAACCAACAACAAAAAAAAACTAGGGGGTGCACTGAGTGGGTTTGGAAAAAAGGGAAAAAAACAATTGAAACAAATCAATACAATACCAAAAAAAAGCAATAAAAAAGAATAAGGAATAAAGTGAAAATTTAAAAATCCAGCAGTAACTCCAGCTTCAGACAAAACGTGAAAATAGTGTTTATGTTCTTCTGTCTCTTGCTGACTATTCAGGAATTATCAGTCTTTTTCTTGCCTCTGGCAGTGATTGGATCTGAAGACCTCTTTGACTGCTTGTTTATTTCGGCCTATTCCAGAACTAAAAGGCCTGCCCAGGCTGGCCCTGGGAGTTTCTTAGTCCAAATCCCTGTTCTTGCTGGGTGGAGCTAAATTCCCTCCCTGTAGATTGACCAACAGCTCTGCAGTTTGACCAGCAGCCAAACTACAGTAAGGAAAATGGCGTCTGTCTCACAAAGGGTTTATTCCCACACGCTCTATGAGAAGCACTTCTGCAGTGATCCCTACCCGGCTGCAGGCCACCGTCGACCCCTGCCACTGCGGGCGACGTCAGGTTACTCAGAGGTGAGTCTGGCTCAGTCTCAAGCAGGATCACTATTCCCCTCTCCCGGATCACAGTGTGCACAGAGTTTCCAGTCCTCCTCGGCGATCAGGTTAATGGTAACCTCCTCCAAGGACGGCTCAAGGGCACTTCTAGCTCAATGGTGCACTTGGATCCTCCAGAGCAGGTCTGGCTCAGTCGCTTGTGGGCGTCACTGCTCCTTTCCCGGGTCTTGATCTGCAACAGGCTTTGTGCCTTTGGCCCGCCCAGCCTCTCTGGTGGGTATGAGGTTTGACTTTTAAAAGTGCGATTGCGCCCTTCCTACCGCTTGATGTGGCTTCTCTTTTGTTCTTCGATGTGGAGTATCCTAAAAAAAAAGGCCAATGGGCAACCAGAGATTTGTACCAAAATAAAATGTGTGGTTTAAAAGGAAAAAGAAAAAAAAAATTATGCAAACTTGAATAGATTCAGTCTTACTGATAAGATTAGTAGCTTCAGTAGAATTCAGTGAAGGAAATGAACATACCCACTCTCACACACCCCCCCCCAAAAAAAGAATAACCAACAACAAAAAAAAACTAGGGGGTGCACTGAGTGGGTTTGGAAAAAAGGGAAAAAAACAATTGAAACAAATCAATACAATACCAAAAAAAAGCAATAAAAAAGAATAAGGAATAAAGTGAAAATTTAAAAATCCAGCAGTAACTCCAGCTTCAGACAAAACGTGAAAATAGTGTTTATGTTCTTCTGTCTCTTGCTGACTATTCAGGAATTATCAGTCTTTTTCTTGCCTCTGGCAGTGATTGGATCTGAAGACCTCTTTGACTGCTTGTTTATTTCGGCCTATTCCAGAACTAAAAGGCCTGCCCAGGCTGGCCCTGGGAGTTTCTTAGTCCAAATCCCTGTTCTTGCTGGGTGGAGCTAAATTCCCTCCCTGTAGATTGACCAACAGCTCTGCAGTTTGACCAGCAGCCAAACTACAGTAAGGAAAATGGCGTCTGTCTCACAAAGGGTTTATTCCCACACGCTCTATGAGAAGCACTTCTGCAGTGATCCCTACCCGGCTGCAGGCCACCGTCGACCCCTGCCACTGCGGGCGACGTCAGGTTACTCAGAGGTGAGTCTGGCTCAGTCTCAAGCAGGATCACTATTCCCCTCTCCCGGATCACAGTGTGCACAGAGTTTCCAGTCCTCCTCGGCGATCAGGTTAATGGTAACCTCCTCCAAGGACGGCTCAAGGGCACTTCTAGCTCAATGGTGCACTTGGATCCTCCAGAGCAGGTCTGGCTCAGTCGCTTGTGGGCGTCACTGCTCCTTTCCCGGGTCTTGATCTGCAACAGGCTTTGTGCCTTTGGCCCGCCCAGCCTCTCTGGTGGGTATGAGGTTTGACTTTTAAAAGCGCGATTGCGCCCTTCCTACCGTCTTGATGTGGCTTCTCTTTTGTTCTTCGATGTGGAGTATCCTCTCTGTGATTAGATCCAACCTCCTCCTGTGGATGGTTTCCAGAACTCGTTGCAATTCAGGCGATTTTGCAGGAGAGATGAGTGCACGTCCTTCTACGCCGCCATCTTAGCTCCACCCCCATTTCTATGTTTTTAGAACATTTAATAAAGTACTCCACTACTTTTAATTTTAGTCAAAATTCTACTCTCAAAGTATTCATTATCCATCATTACTCCTTTAATGAGTTTTCCTATAACTCCTTGGATAGAGGAAAATTGTGATCTAGGGGATTCTTCAGGAAGGACTCATGGACACAATATTCCCTAATGATCTAAATATTAAAAATTATCAATTATGGGGCTTCCCTGGTGGCTAAGTGGTAAAGAACCCACCTGCCAATGCAGGAAACTCAGGTTCAAACCCTGGGCCAGGAAAATCCCCTGGAGAAGAAAATGGAAACCCACTCCAGTATTCCTGACTGGAAATCTCATGGAGAGAGCAGCCTCATTGGGCTGCAGCCCATGGGGTCACAAAAGAGACAGACAGAACTTAGCAACTAATAACAATAAGACAACTCCAAACTTCTGCAGAGTTGTCTATGCCTCTTTCCTTCACTTTCCCCAGCTTTTGCCCTACTGAATGTAGTTTATGCGTGAGATTTCTACTACTTTGCTAGATTTAGGGTAATTCTAGCTGTAAATCTAGCTGTTCTAACAAACAAAGCAAAAATTTTAATGATGGAACAAAAGGAAAGCTTGCTTCTTGCAAATGCAAAATTCCAATGGGAGAGTGCTTGTTGACTGGCATTTTTTCTCTGCTTAGTGGTTTAGGAATCCATGTTTCATCTATACTGCTTTTCTACGAGGCTTGGCCTCAAGGTTCTCCACACTCAGCTGGGAGACAGAGGAAGAAAAGACTAAAGCAGACACAACCACTTCTTAACTACCTTGGCCCAGAACTGACATCCATCTAATTCTGTCGACATATTTAGATGAGGACTATTCGCAGGGTTCCAACTAAAAGTCAGGCTGGGGGCTCTACAGACTGTTCAGAATAGAGAGTGGGTTCCCCCAAACAACTATAAACAATGTAAAGGAAGCATATATTTATTTAATGGTCAGTTTACTATCTATCATTTTCCCCTTACTGTTCTTTTTCCAAGAAACTGGGAAGATTCATAACTGATTTACTGGAAAGAAAATCCCATAATAAGTTTTAAAGGGACCCAATATAAGCAATATAGCTGCTTTCTAAATATTCCTTGAAATAATAGTCACTTGTTGCTTCTGCTGTTAATTGATTTTTTTTTGTAGAGGACTCAACTGATGCTTTGTTTTTTTCTTCGAAGATGGTACAATAATGCCGCAGAGAATCAAAAGTGAAATCAATGTCACTGTGGCCTTAAAGTATGAATATAATTTTATGGGAACAGGCTGAGCATTAGCAACTAGTGCTGAAAGCTTCTTTTAAAAATAGTCATTTGCACTCTGTGTCCTAAGTAACAGAATAGGATCTGACTCTACTTTTAATCTGTAAGCAAATAAGGTTACAAATGGGGCATGATGAGTTTTGTATCCATTTATATTTGGAATTCTCCAGGCAAGAATACTGGAATGGGTAGCCATTCCCTTCTCCAGGGGATCTCCCCAACCCTGGGATTGAACCCAGTTCTCCTGTATTTCAGGTGGCTTCTTTACCATTTGAGACACCTCAACCCTTTCCCCAGCTTTTGCCCTACTGAATGTAGTTTATGCGTGAGATTTCTACTACTTTGCTAGATTTAGGGTAATTCTAGCTGTAAATCTAGCTGTTCTAACAAACAAAGCAAAAATTTTAATGATGGAACAAAAGGAAAGCTTGCTTCTTGCAAATGCAAAATTCCAATGGGAGAGTGCTTGTTGACTGGCATTTTTTCTCTGCTTAGTGGTTTAGGAATCCATGTTTCATCTATACTGCTTTTCTACGAGGCTTGGCCTCAAGGTTCTCCACACTCAGCTGGGAGACAGAGGAAGAAAAGACTAAAGCAGACACAACCACTTCTTAACTACCTTGGCCCAGAACTGACATCCATCTAATTCTGTCGACATATTTAGATGAGGACTATTCGCAGGGTTCCAACTAAAAGTCAGGCTGGGGGCTCTACAGACTGTTCAGAATAGAGAGTGGGTTCCCCCAAACAACTATAAACAATGTAAAGGAAGCATATATTTATTTAATGGTCAGTTTACTATCTATCATTTTCCCCTTACTGTTCTTTTTCCAAGAAACTGGGAAGATTCATAACTGATTTACTGGAAAGAAAATCCCATAATAAGTTTTAAAGGGACCCAATATAAGCAATATAGCTGCTTTCTAAATATTCCTTGAAATAATAGTCACTTGTTGCTTCTGCTGTTAATTGATTTTTTTTTGTAGAGGACTCAACTGATGCTTTGTTTTTTTCTTCGAAGATGGTACAATAATGCCGCAGAGAATCAAAAGTGAAATCAATGTCACTGTGGCCTTAAAGTATGAATATAATTTTATGGGAACAGGCTGAGCATTAGCAACTAGTGCTGAAAGCTTCTTTTAAAAATAGTCATTTGCACTCTGTGTCCTAAGTAACAGAATAGGATCTGACTCTACTTTTAATCTGTAAGCAAATAAGGTTACAAATGGGGCATGATGAGTTTTGTATCCATTTATATTTGGAATTCTCCAGGCAAGAATACTGGAATGGGTAGCCATTCCCTTCTCCAGGGGATCTTCCCAACCCTGGGATTGAACCCAGTTCTCCTGTATTTCAGGTGGCTTCTTTACCATTTGAGACACCAAGGAAGCCCTATAAGATAACTACCTGAGGTGCAATCTTTACAGGGTTGTCTTCCATTTTGTGGACCCATACTTGGGAACATGACTGACCTCACTGTCATAATAATAACATTGTCAAGATAATTTTTAACTTCAGCCAAATTTATTAAAAGAGGTCTGATAACCTGAGATCTTGGATTCAACGAATTACCTCAAATGGGAAAGACTATCTACTCAGTTTATTACCCAATACCTCAGTGTGTTTGTGCACTAAATAAAGTTCATATGACAGAAATTCTTTCTAAATACAGAAGATTAAAATGCAAAAATTTAAGGAGACAGAAATAAGGGGATAGAGTGGATTGCTTGCTAACTCTTACTTAACTATGCTCCCTGGGAGCCCAAGAACATTCTCCTTAATTAATCTGTTGAGATGTATATGTTTGGGAAGTTCTTCAGAGATTTCTCTAAAGAGTGATCATAAAAGAGAGGAAGGCTGCCTTTAAATAAATTCTCTGACATAAATGGGAATGATGAGAGTCTGAATTAACTGAGATCAATGGCATCATTTAACATCAGGAATACAGCAGCACAGTTACAGCACAGGCACAGAGCTTGAGCAATAATCAGAATGATTTGACCTTAAGAGATTATTGGTAGTGGTCAACTAACAGAAATCTCTCCTAAACCATCCTAAATCATCTTAGTTTGTCTCATCTGCTCTACTCTTTACCCATCCAAACTCAAGCTTTGTGTTCTGAGATGCTATCTTTTATAGATGGCATCACCAGGCAACTGTGGCCTTAAAGTATGAATATAATTTTATGGGAACAGGCTGAGCATTAGCAACTAGTGCTGAAAGCTTCTTTTAAAAATAGTCATTTGCACTCTGTGTCCTAAGTAACAGAATAGGATCTGACTCTACTTTTAATCTGTAAGCAAATAAGGTTACAAATGGGGCATGATGAGTTTTGTATCCATTTATATTTGGAATTCTCCAGGCAAGAATACTGGAATGGGTAGCCATTCCCTTCTCCAGGGGATCTTCCCAACCCTGGGATTGAACCCAGTTCTCCTGTATTTCAGGTGGCTTCTTTACCATTTGAGACACCAAGGAAGCCCTATAAGATAACTACCTGAGGTGCAATCTTTACAGGGTTGTCTTCCATTTTGTGGACCCATACTTGGGAACATGACTGACCTCACTGTCATAATAATAACATTGTCAAGATAATTTTTAACTTCAGCCAAATTTATTAAAAGAGGTCTGATAACCTGAGATCTTGGATTCAACGAATTACCTCAAATGGGAAAGACTATCTACTCAGTTTATTACCCAATACCTCAGTGTGTTTGTGCACTAAATAAAGTTCATATGACAGAAATTCTTTCTAAATACAGAAGATTAAAATGCAAAAATTTAAGGAGACAGAAATAAGGGGATAGAGTGGATTGCTTGCTAACTCTTACTTAACTATGCTCCCTGGGAGCCCAAGAACATTCTCCTTAATTAATCTGTTGAGATGTATATGTTTGGGAAGTTCTTCAGAGATTTCTCTAAAGAGTGATCATAAAAGAGAGGAAGGCTGCCTTTAAATAAATTCTCTGACATAAATGGGAATGATGAGAGTCTGAATTAACTGAGATCAATGGCATCATTTAACATCAGGAATACAGCAGCACAGTTACAGCACAGGCACAGAGCTTGAGCAATAATCAGAATGATTTGACCTTAAGAGATTATTGGTAGTGGTCAACTAACAGAAATCTCTCCTAAACCATCCTAAATCATCTTAGTTTGTCTCATCTGCTCTACTCTTTACCCATCCAAACTCAAGCTTTGTGTTCTGAGATGCTATCTTTTATAGATGGCATCACCAGGCAACTGACTTCCAAATGATCTTACCAGAAGGAGACTGGAGGGTGGGAAGGTAGAGAGACTGATATTTATTCCTCCTAGCTCCTTCACTACTTAGCCTGGAACTGGCAATATATGAACACTTTTAATTTAGGCCACACCTACCAATGGGCAGCCTCTTTCTACAACTACAGCCCTTGCCAGACTCTGGTTATGGTTCTGACTCATGACAATCTGATGGTTTCATTTAAAAAATGACCAAAGGACTGGTTATTGAAAAAAAAATTCATATTTTATTTGTTTCACCATCTTTACTGGTTCCTTTCATTTTTCCAACATCTCTGTAAAAATTCACTTTCTCTAATTTGCTCTCAATGTTCCACCTGCTTTATACTGTGGCCCTGATAGATACATAAACTAGTATTAGGAGTATTCTCAGGAAACAGACGTCAAACATAGTATGGGGATGGAGTTGCTCGTATGATAGGTGAGCAAATATGTCATAAAGTCACCAGGGAGAAATGGGACACTGGCAATATGTAACATGAAATATACTGATCACTTTTATCATATACCACTGATGGACAAAGTTATTAAACAAGTTATTGGTAAAGAAAAATTTATTGAAAATAAATTATCTTTGGAACTTAGCAATGATTTTGACAATAATGTTTAAAAAGATTTAAGGATGAAATGTTTTATTCTTCCTGATCTAGAGAAAATTCAAAAAGAAAAGGAAAAAAACAAGTCTAAACCCTCAACTCAAGGCTTAGCAGAGGGGGGGGAAGTGTGTACAGAGAAACCCTAAGGGAGTTTTACTGAAATATTATTTCACTTCAACTTTCCTGAACCCAGAGAATATATGGCTGAAGATTAAGCCCAAGAATTTATTGTGAAAACTGTGTACTTGTAGTAAGAATTAATGTTACACACTTCCAAGTTCTTATGCTAAGGTAAAGCATTGCTTACGATAGATTGGAACCCTAAGACATGGATTGGGAAAAGCTGGGGTGAACAGATGAGGCTGAGAACTTCAGACTCTGAAGTATCACCTAACTTTTACAGAGGAAATGTCTCCTCAACTGCCCAACTGAAGGACCACTCAAACTGAATAAAGAACAGTGACTTGACTGAGGAAAGCTTTCCCATAAAGGGATGCTAAATTGCTACAGAACCCACCCTAAACCTTTTCACTGTCTTCTGAACTGTAATAAAATGAAGTTCTCATTAAAGTCCAGACAAAAAGAGTACAAGGAATGTTTAATAATCTGGTAATAAACTGGTAAAACTTCACACAGAAAAAGGCAGTATTTTTTCTCAATTAATATTTGTAAATACTTAGGGGAAACATGTGAGAGCGGATTCTTTGTTAAACCAGACTATAATTACTCTGGACCAAATTTGTTGATGTGAGAACCTCCATCTTAGATCAGGCAGATACCCACAAAGAGGAAACATTTTGTCTTTAAGTTAGTAGAGGAAGAAAGTGTTTTTTCTTCATGATATTCTGGCACCAGCAAAAGGTTGATAGCTACTACATAACAGAGCTCCTCAAGGCTTGCCCTGAATGACTATAGTGACAGAAATCTTTCCAGCTAGTCTGATTGCCTATTGTCCATGGTGTGAGAGTTGGCCTGAGGTATGATTTATTCTATTTCTTCACAAGCTACTATCTAGTAACAAATCTATCTCTGCTCCAAGTTGCTCAAGAGCACTGTAGTCTCTGCAAATGAATCCCAGTCAAAGACATTTAGCTAATAATTTATGATGAGTCTATATCATGCTTCATGATCTTAAAAGCAGTGTAGTCCAATGACATATATATAAAGAACAACTGTTGCTTTTGTTTTCATTTAGCAGAAACTGTTCATACACATATAGTTGAGCTAAAGCAATTTTCTTCTTGACAGAGTGGTGGAGTTATTATTGCTTGGAAAACTTGCTTTTTAAATTTTTTCTCAGACCCTAAGAATATACAGCGAGGTGAATCTGACAAGTCAAAATACATGCACCTGGTAAGAACCATAAGAGGTTCAATGTTATCTTTTGGTTAATAAGTCAGTCCTCCTAAGCCCAACTGAAGGACCACTCAAACTGAATAAAGAACAGTAAAACTTGACTGAGGTAAAGCTTTCACCTAACTTTTACAGAGGAAATGTCTCCTCAACTGCCCAACTGAAGGACCACTCAAACTGAATAAAGAACAGTGACTTGACTGAGGAAAGCTTTCCCATAAAGGGATGCTAAATTGCTACAGAACCCACCCTAAACCTTTTCACTGTCTTCTGAACTGTAATAAAATGAAGTTCTCATTAAAGTCCAGACAAAAAGAGTACAAGGAATGTTTAATAATCTGGTAATAAACTGGTAAAACTTCACACAGAAAAAGGCAGTATTTTTTCTCAATTAATATTTGTAAATACTTAGGGGAAACATGTGAGAGCGGATTCTTTGTTAAACCAGACTATAATTACTCTGGACCAAATTTGTTGATGTGAGAACCTCCATCTTAGATCAGGCAGATACCCACAAAGAGGAAACATTTTGTCTTTAAGTTAGTAGAGGAAGAAAGTGTTTTTTCTTCATGATATTCTGGCACCAGCAAAAGGTTGATAGCTACTACATAACAGAGCTCCTCAAGGCTTGCCCTGAATGACTATAGTGACAGAAATCTTTCCAGCTAGTCTGATTGCCTATTGTCCATGGTGTGAGAGTTGGCCTGAGGTATGATTTATTCTATTTCTTCACAAGCTACTATCTAGTAACAAATCTATCTCTGCTCCAAGTTGCTCAAGAGCACTGTAGTCTCTGCAAATGAATCCCAGTCAAAGACATTTAGCTAATAATTTATGATGAGTCTATATCATGCTTCATGATCTTAAAAGCAGTGTAGTCCAATGACATATATATAAAGAACAACTGTTGCTTTTGTTTTCATTTAGCAGAAACTGTTCATACACATATAGTTGAGCTAAAGCAATTTTCTTCTTGACAGAGTGGTGGAGTTATTATTGCTTGGAAAACTTGCTTTTTAAATTTTTTTTCTCAGACCCTAAGAATATACAGAGAGGTGAATCTGACAAGTCAAAATACATGCACCTGGTAAGAACCACAAGAGGTTCAATGTTATCTTTTGGTTAATAAGTCAGTCCTCCTAAATGCCTGGTATCATAAAATGTTTAAGTCACAGTGTGTTTAAATTGCAGCTTTACATGACCTGAGTGAATGACTGAAATACAGATGTAGAGATTATCCTGGAAAGAACATTAACTTTATCTCTTAATTTTAAAAGTCATAGTGAGCCCCATCTAGCTGGTCTAATAAAGAAACCACCCTTGAGGAAGTAGCAACAACTGATATGTACCTGATTTGACTGGAGAAGTGAAAAACTATAAAATAAATAATGTAAAGGTCTTCTTTTCTTGGAACCTTCAGGCCAAATATGTTTCTTTTGGAAATGTCGATACAAAACATGTAAATAGTGACATTTAATCTATTTCTTTTTTAAAAAATCATAAAATTTATCTTATAAAGGTTGAAGTATTTCTTCCCCTAGAGGATACAGTGGCAATTCTGGAATTGTTTATTAAATTTCTTTAGGGCTATGATAAATAATACTGTTAATAATATCCACTAGCATGTAATAAGCTCCTGCTATGTGACTGGCTCTGCATTAAGCAACTTAGATAATTTAAATAGCCTTGCCAAATTAAGAGATAAAGTCTGAACCTGCTCATCTGGCTTCAAAACTTACAATTTTCCTCTGTGCCACTGAAATAAATACAAGGGAAAGAATGTTTCATAATGAAGGACCAAGTGATTTAGGTGTTGACTTAAAGCAAGAAAAGTACAGTGCCTTTCATGTTACTTAAATGGTTTCATGATATTTGGATGATGAGTAGACAATAAGAACAGTGGAGTTTTCTCATATTTATGCCCAGTGCTGGGCTAAGTTGTCTGACAGGTTAAGGTGTTGTCTTTTTTGTAATTTTTGGCCACCCCCTGGCACAAAAGTCCTCAAACTTGAGGTCATCTGTCCTTCTCTGGTTGATCAGTGAGACAGAACACTATCATTGTCCCCATTCTCAGCATTATGTCTAGTCCATTTAAGTGTTCATTGTGAAACACTGGGATGAGAACCTAGCTGTTTACTAAGTCTCCTCTGGGCTTTTTTCTGGCTTTATTACATGTCTTTGGTCTTCCTATCTCTTCCTTTCTATCCCTTCCTTCCTGCGCTCTAAAAGTTATACCTCACTTCATTTCTCAAGTTCTAAGCACTGCCACTTTCTACAGAGAATTCTTCTCTACACTAATAGCTAGCAGGAACTGGAAGAAAAGTGTGTGCTTCTTTGAATTTCATATCAATGCCCACCCATTGCAGAAGAGGCGCTGAGCTGTCAAACGGCTACCTTGACGATTGGTGGAGATTAGCCAGCCTCCCAGCTCAACCATCCCAGTTCTTTCAAGACAGGAACATGAAAGTAATAACCATGGTGGCAGGATGGAGTCAATGCATACACCCAATAGTACGGATTTCATCTCACTAAGCTGGCTATCCATTCTTGCTCCTGAATGTCCAACCCAATAGTAGCAAACATTGGCAGTAAATCTTTAGTATGGTACTATCCCTTAATGAATCCATTCATCTCTTTCAGAGAAAACTGAATATATCTGATACCTTCTTCCCTAAAGGATGCCGAAACTTGTCCATATTGGGACTGGTACATATTTCAGTTATGGGTTTACTTTTTCTACCAACAAAGCCTCAGCCAGCAGAGTCCAAAGACTCACAGAATGTCTGATTAATTATAGCATGGTACTGCATAACACGGTTTCATACCAGATTAAAAGACTTTCCATATCCTTCATCACCTGTCAGCTGCTGGACTCTTGGAATACTGGCATGGACTCTTACAGGGGCAGGTGAATTGCTAGCATAGGCATAACTTGCAGGATTAGCGCATGTTTATGACACTATGTAGGCAGAATACTGAGTCCTGGGACCCAGAGGATGGAAGTAAGAGAGACTGTGCTCACCATCTTTCTAAGTGATCAATTTCAGAAGTGTTTGTTCCCTACCCATTCCCGGGTGGCTCAGTGGTAAAAAATCTGCCTGCCAAGCAGGAGGCACAGGTTTGATCCCTGGGTCAGGAAGATTCCCTTGAGAAGCAAATGGTAACCCACTCCAATATTCTTACCTGGAGAATTCTATGGACAGAGGAGTCTGGCAGGCTACAGTCCATGAGGTTGCAAAGAGTCAGACACAACTTAGCAACTAAACAACAACATAGTAAGTTTAGGCTCTGTTCTATCTGAGGTCCTTTTCCTTTCACGGAAGTGGAAGCTCAGGTGAGGAAAGATTTTTTCACCAGAGAATCTAATAGTCTCTGAATTGTGACCAGGTCATGCTTTTCAAAGCATCAAAAACAGGAGTTTCTATATCAATCACTCTGACTAATTCTGATTATCATGAGAGAAACAGAACTGTCGCTGACATGTCTGAATGGAGGCAGATGCGTCTGAAACCTGAAGAATTCACTGGGGTGCCTATTTTATATCCATATTCAGTAACTGCCAGAAATGGGCACTTACAAAACCATAGCTTGAAAAGGGGATAATAACTATAAGAGCAGTAAAGGTCTGGGTCTCCACCAGACTAGGGAAAGTACTGGCTAAGGATGAGCAGAATCCAGGGATAGTTGAGGAGGAAGGTGATGAGTATCAGCTGGGAGTTCGGACACTGAACCTAATTTCAGTAGTCTCCCTGTTTTACACAGTGTCACTGGCTACTGCTTTGGAGAAATAATGAAAGGACAGAATCACTTTAATACAGGACATGCATAACTCAGAATATTAGTGCAGGCCATCACTAGTATTACTCATCTCACTCCAGCTTTACCACTTCAGTGGATTCCAGATGACTTCCATTTCATTCAGTAGCTAGCATCTGCATCACTTTGTCCCAGATGATGATGTGCATGCTCAGTCATGTCAGACTCTTTGTGACCCCACCAGGCTTCTCTGTCCAAAGTATTCTCTCCAGGCAATAATACTGGAGTGGGTTGTGATTACTTCCTCCAGGGGATCTTCCCAACCCAGAGACTGAACCTGTGACTATTGAGCCTTATGCGTTGGCAGGTGAATTCTTTAGCACTGCACCACCTGGGAAGCCTGGGCTTTCTTCAAAACTACTCTTGACCTTGCACACAATATTCTGGAGTTGTCCAGAAATTAACTGCCCTACATCCCAAGCCCCAACAGGGACGGCTGTCAGTCAATGAAAAAACTGCCTGCCAAGCAGGAGGCACAGGTTTGATCCCTGGGTCAGGAAGATTCCCTTGAGAAGCAAATGGTAACCCACTCCAATATTCTTACCTGGAGAATTCTATGGACAGAGGAGTCTGGCAGGCTACAGTCCATGAGGTTGCAAAGAGTCAGACACAACTTAGCAACTAAACAACAACATAGTAAGTTTAGGCTCTGTTCTATCTGAGGTCCTTTTCCTTTCACGGAAGTGGAAGCTCAGGTGAGGAAAGATGTTTTCACCAGAGAATCTAATAGTCTCTGAATTGTGACCAGGTCATGCTTTTCAAAGCATCAAAAACAGGAGTTTCTATATCAATCACTCTGACTAATTCTGATTATCATGAGAGAAACAGAACTGTCGCTGACATGTCTGAATGGAGGCAGATGCGTCTGAAACCTGAAGAATTCACTGGGGTGCCTATTTTATATCCATATTCAGTAACTGCCAGAAATGGGCACTTACAAAACCATAGCTTGAAAAGGGGATAATAACTATAAGAGCAGTAAAGGTCTGGGTCTCCACCAGACTAGGGAAAGTACTGGCTAAGGATGAGCAGAATCCAGGGATAGTTGAGGAGGAAGGTGATGAGTATCAGCTGGGAGTTCGGACACTGAACCTAATTTCAGTAGTCTCCCTGTTTTACACAGTGTCACTGGCTACTGCTTTGGAGAAATAATGAAAGGACAGAATCACTTTAATACAGGACATGCATAACTCAGAATATTAGTGCAGGCCATCACTAGTATTACTCATCTCACTCCAGCTTTACCACTTCAGTGGATTCCAGATGACTTCCATTTCATTCAGTAGCTAGCATCTGCATCACTTTGTCCCAGATGATGATGTGCATGCTCAGTCATGTCAGACTCTTTGTGACCCCACCAGGCTTCTCTGTCCAAAGTATTCTCTCCAGGCAATAATACTGGAGTGGGTTGTGATTACTTCCTCCAGGGGATCTTCCCAACCCAGAGACTGAACCTGTGACTATTGAGCCTTATGCGTTGGCAGGTGAATTCTTTAGCACTGCACCACCTGGGAAGCCTGGGCTTTCTTCAAAACTACTCTTGACCTTGCACACAATATTCTGGAGTTGTCCAGAAATTAACTGCCCTACATCCCAAGCCCCAACAGGGACAGCTGTCAGTCAATGATAAACAAAAGTTGGTGGATGAATACCCCAGTTTCCTCATTCAAAACTGGTAAATGCACATCATGCAAAATGCCAGACTGGATGAATCACAAGCTGGAATCAAGACTGCCAGGAGAAACATCAGCAACCTCAGATATGCAGATGATGTCATTCTAATAGAAGAAAGTGAAAAACTAAAGAACCTTTTAATGAGAGTGAAAGAGGAGAGTGAAAAACTGAACTAAAACTCAACATTTATAAAACTAAGATCATGGCATCCTGTCGCACCACTTCATGGCAAAAAGATGGAGAAAAAGTGGAAACAGTGACAGATTCTATTTTCTTGGGCTCCAAATCACACCTGACAGTGACAGCAGCTATGAAATTAAGATGCTTGCTCCTTGGAAGAAAAGCTATGACAAACCTAGACAGTATATTAAGAAGCAGAGACATCACTGCCAACAAAGGTTCACACAATCAAAGCTGTAGTTTTTAGTGATAAAAAAGATGTGAGTTGAATCATAAAGAAAGCTGAGCACCAAAGAATTGATGCTTACAAACTGTGGTGCTGGAGAAGACTCTTGAGAGTCCCTTGGAGTGCAAGGAGATCAAAACAGTCAGTCCTAAAGGAAATCAACTCTTAATAGTCACTGCAAGAACTGATGCTGAAGTTGAAGCTCCAATACTTTGGCCACCTGATACGAAGAGCTGACTCAATGGAAAAGACCATGATACTGGGAAAGACATGGGGAAGGGGGAGAAGGGGACGACAGAGGATGAGACGGTTGGATGGCATCACTGACTCAATGAATGTGAGTCTGAGCAAACTCCAGGAGATAGTAAAGGAGAGGGAAGCCTTGTGTGCTGCAGTCCTTGGGGTCACAAAGAGTCAGACACGACCTGGTAACTGAACAACAATTTCCTTTGGAAATTCTTTGTGCAAAACTCATCTCATATCTGTTTCCATCTTTCTAAAACCTACATCCCTCTAGTCTTTCGATAGATCTCTTTTTCGATAGAACTTTTTCGATAGATCTCTAATGTCTTTGCTTATTATTATTATTTTTTTTTAAATAACAACCTTTCTAGGTTTTTTGTGGGAATATGTTTCCTGTAAAGTAACCTATACTAATCATCACAGGAAATCTTTTGTGAGCCATATTTTAGTTTCTAACATAATTCCTGGCTATTTTTTTCAAGTGTGTTAATAACAGGCAGCATTACTGAGCATGACATGTTCAGTACTGGTCAGCATGCATACATTATATCAGATTTTCCCACCTACAGATTTAATTAATAATGATATTATTTAACTTAATGATAAGTTTGGTTCCAAGCTTTTTACTGCCTTATCACTGACACTTATGTTTTATATGAACAGCAAAATAAATGGAAAATTATGTAAAGAGAGAGCATATTCCCAGTTCTAATTCACAGATATTCTGATGAATTTTATCAGCAGAGGTATTCAAAATCAGCAGCTTTGGCAAGCAGTCCTGATAACCTGATGTATATATTTCAAGATAATATTTTGAGAAATAACCATGTATCAGATTTCCTATCTATTTTGTACCTTATATAAGTACACAAGCTTTAACAAAATTATAACTTACCTGAATTCAGAAGTAAACCATTACACTTGAAATATGATCCTCACAGGATGTAACACAGCAAATAGGAGGACTTCAATAAATATTTTATGACTAACAATAAATCTTCTAGGAAAGGGACTATGTACATGATTTGATATTATTATAGTCTAACAAGAATAAGAAAAAAGCAAGAAAAATTTATTGTCAAAATGCAATAAATCTGTGCCTAGCACAGATGAGAATACAGTTTTAAAGAAAATTAATATTAGGCTGCTAAATATATGGGCTATATTACTTATTGTTTTAAAAGAACAATGTTTATATGTATACAATTGAAACACTTTGCTGTATAGCGGAGATTGGTGTAAAATTGTAAATCAATTATACTTCAATAGAAAAAGTAAATAAAATTAAAAACTAATAAAAAATAACATGTTCAGATATTTTGTTCCTAATTTTAGTCAAATAGTTTCTTTTTATCAAGTACATTCTCATTTTTAAATAATTAATCTTATAAAAAAAAAAACTTTCTATTGGAAAAACTGAGTTCTGACATTTAACATTTCAGAAACTTTTGTAGAAATAGTCTAAACCATAAGGAACATTCTAAAGTTTTATGTCACTTTTTAAAAAAATTTTGGTCTCTTTTATTGCTCCTTTATCTATTCATTTACATTCATCTTTATTCTTTGGCCTGTGTGGGCATCCCAGTGCAGTGGCCTCTCTCACTGCAGAGCACTGGCTCTGGGTGCATGTGCTCCAGAGCTCTGGCTAATAATTGGACACACCAGTCCAGCTGCTCCATGGCATGTGGGATCTTCCTGGGCCAGGGATCGAACCAGTGCCCCTTGCACTGCAAGGCAGACTCGTTACCCACTGGAACACCAGGGAAGCCCTAAAGTTTTAGATATCAGTAAATATCATTTTAATGCAGTATTCATTTATTTGGCATGAAATTTTCATTTAATTTATTGTAAGTATATTTGAAAGAGAGAGCATATTCCCAGTTCTAATTCACAGATATTCTGATGAATTTTATCAGCAGAGGTATTCAAAATCAGCAGCTTTGGCAAGCAGTCCTGATAACCTGATGTATATATTTCAAGATAATATTTTGAGAAATAACCATGTATCAGATTTCCTATCTATTTTGTACCTTATATAAGTACACAAGCTTTAACAAAATTATAACTTACCTGAATTCAGAAGTAAACCATTACACTTGAAATATGATCCTCACAGGATGTAACACAGCAAATAGGAGGACTTCAATAAATATTTTATGACTAACAATAAATCTTCTAGGAAAGGGACTATGTACATGATTTGATATTATTATAGTCTAACAAGAATAAGAAAAAAGCAAGAAAAATTTATTGTCAAAATGCAATAAATCTGTGCCTAGCACAGATGAGAATACAGTTTTAAAGAAAATTAATATTAGGCTGCTAAATATATGGGCTATATTACTTATTGTTTTAAAAGAACAATGTTTATATGTATACAATTGAAACACTTTGCTGTATAGCGGAGATTGGTGTAAAATTGTAAATCAATTATACTTCAATAGAAAAAGTAAATAAAATTAAAAACTAATAAAAAATAACATGTTCAGATATTTTGTTCCTAATTTTAGTCAAATAGTTTCTTTTTATCAAGTACATTCTCATTTTTAAATAATTAATCTTATAAAAAAAAAACTTTCTATTGGAAAAACTGAGTTCTGACATTTAACATTTCAGAAACTTTTGTAGAAATAGTCTAAACCATAAGGAACATTCTAAAGTTTTATGTCACTTTTTAAAAAAATTTTGGTCTCTTTTATTGCTCCTTTATCTATTCATTTACATTCATCTTTATTCTTTGGCCTGTGTGGGCATCCCAGTGCAGTGGCCTCTCTCACTGCAGAGCACTGGCTCTGGGTGCATGTGCTCCAGAGCTCTGGCTAATAATTGGACACACCAGTCCAGCTGCTCCATGGCATGTGGGATCTTCCTGGGCCAGGGATCGAACCAGTGCCCCTTGCACTGCAAGGCAGACTCGTTACCCACTGGAACACCAGGGAAGCCCTAAAGTTTTAGATATCAGTAAATATCATTTTAATGCAGTATTCATTTATTTGGCATAAATTTTTCATTTAATTTATTGTAAGTATATTTGATGGACAAATCATTCTTTTTAATATGTTCACCTTGATTCCATTCAATACAGAAGGCCTTTGCAGTAGATGGTCCTATAAGCCATTTCTATCTGGGAGTGTAATGACACTCCATCTGACATAAGCATATTTCAGAGTTTTCATTTCTGTGACCAAGAAAAACTTTGAATTTAGCACATTTGATATCTTAAGTGCTTGGAGTAGAATTTGGGGCTAAAATATAGCAAAAGAGCTCATCTTTCTATCAAAATATAATTTGTACTGACAAAAAATGACAATTTAGAAAAATATAAGAAATAAGAATGACAGATTAATCATATACAGATAGTTGCAACTAACTGAAATGTCAACATGAGAGAAATAAATGAAAAGTCAGAGTACAAAGCCAGACTAATACTTCAGGCATGAGAATTATATTATGTTCCACGTATGCTGATGAAATGTAACATACAAATGAATGTCATCCCTCATGTGTGTAAAAGCAGAAGAAAAAGTTTGAAAGCCAGTATTCCATATTCCCCCTAGATATTCAGCACATACAACTCACATAACAGAAGATTTTTTAAAGGAAGCCAAAACGATTGCAAAAGCATTTGTCTTCAAATTCCTCAACAAAAGAGCAAATCCTATTCTGAATAGCAAAGAAATAGATTTTTTTCTAGAAAAACTTAAATGAAGTGACAAAAGTTTTGAAATACTAAGATCTGAAATATTAAAATATTAAGAATATACTTCTGGGTAGGATGGATTAGTTTATAGAAGGCTAATGATCCTGCTGCAATAACTAGACAATGTGAGATAAATTCAGAAGGTCATGTTTCTGTAGACAGTTGGAGATCTGTGGAAGCAATGAGAAGTAAAGAAAATAAAATGCCTTTGAAGAGCAGAGAAGACTTTTTTTGCCAAGACAGGGTGGTTAAAAGACAGACTTGCTGAGAAGAAAATAAGAGCATAGAGAGCACAGTGAACTCTCCAATGGGATTCTTGGCAAATGAGGAATAGGCAGGAACGCCATCCATCTGAAAAAAAAAAAAAAAGGAGTACCTGCAAAAGAACATACAGCAAATGCCACTGAGCATACAGTTTATGGTGACAACTTCCCCTGAGATAGGAAAGACACTGGAATGTTCCGTCACCACTGCTATTCAAACTCAGACTAGAACTTGTATCCAGTGCAGTAAAGCAAGGAAAAGAAAATAAAAGACATTAAGATTTGAAGCGAAGACGTAAATTCCCATTATTTTCAGACAACATGTGTGTAGAAAATCCAACAGAATCTACATTTACTAGAAAGAGTAAACATAGAAAATCTACTACAGAAAAAAGTAGTCCATTTTTAACAATTACCTTTATCATTTTAAAACAAAACATCAACTACCCAGAAATAAACCAAGTAGAAAATGTACATAAGGACTATATTGAAAAGTACAAGACTAAAAGAGGACTTTAAATGAAGAGATGCATGATCTTCATAGATGGGAGGCCTCAATACTCTAAAAATGTCTGGTCTTCTTAAATTAGTTTATAGGTACAATGCAATCCCAATCAAAATTCCAGCTAATATATTTTTAAAGGAAGACAAAACGATTGCAAAAGCATTTGTCTTCAAATTCCTCAACAAAAGAGCAAATCCTATTCTGAATAGCAAAGAAATAGATTTTTTTCTAGAAAAACTTAAATGAAGTGACAAAAGTTTTGAAATACTAAGATCTGAAATATTAAAATATTAAGAATATACTTCTGGGTAGGATGGATTAGTTTATAGAAGGCTAATGATCCTGCTGCAATAACTAGACAATGTGAGATAAATTCAGAAGGTCATGTTTCTGTAGACAGTTGGAGATCTGTGGAAGCAATGAGAAGTAAAGAAAATAAAATGCCTTTGAAGAGCAGAGAAGACTTTTTTTGCCAAGACAGGGTGGTTAAAAGACAGACTTGCTGAGAAGAAAATAAGAGCATAGAGAGCACAGTGAACTCTCCAATGGGATTCTTGGCAAATGAGGAATAGGCAGGAACGCCATCCATCTGAAAAAAAAAAAAAAAGGAGTACCTGCAAAAGAACATACAGCAAATGCCACTGAGCATACAGTTTATGGTGACAACTTCCCCTGAGATAGGAAAGACACTGGAATGTTCCGTCACCACTGCTATTCAAACTCAGACTAGAACTTGTATCCAGTGCAGTAAAGCAAGGAAAAGAAAATAAAAGACATTAAGATTTGAAGCGAAGACGTAAATTCCCATTATTTTCAGACAACATGTGTGTAGAAAATCCAACAGAATCTACATTTACTAGAAAGAGTAAACATAGAAAATCTACTACAGAAAAAAGTAGTCCATTTTTAACAATTACCTTTATCATTTTAAAACAAAACATCAACTACCCAGAAATAAACCAAGTAGAAAATGTACATAAGGACTATATTGAAAAGTACAAGACTAAAAGAGGACTTTAAATGAAGAGATGCATGATCTTCATAGATGGGAGGCCTCAATACTCTAAAAATGTCTGGTCTTCTTAAATTAGTTTATAGGTACAATGCAATCCCAATCAAAATTCCAGCTAATATATTTTTTGGAAATCAACAGCTAATTCTAAAATGTATATGGAAAGTCAGAAGACCAAGAATAACCAAGGCAAACTGCCAAAGAGCAGAAAAGTCAGACATAACACAGATAAACAAAACACCAATACAGTAAAGGATTCAGAATTCTCTAATACTAGGGTTAAGTTGACCTGTCACTGCAATGAAGACAGAATCATATTTCTCAAAAAACTATGTTAAATCAACTGGATAGCCTTATCTATCTATCTATCTATCTATCTATCTGGATCCATTCTTTATACTACACATAAAATTATGACATGAATTACAGACCTAAATGTGAAAAGTAAAACTATAATACTTTTAGAAGAAAACATGTGTAGAAGCATTCATAATCTTAGGATAGGTAAAAGTTTTTTGAAAAGTACAAAAAAGCACTAGCCATAAAGAGAAAATGAGACAAACTGTACTACGTTAAAATTAAAAATGGGGCTTCCATGGTGGTCCAGTGAGTAAAGGGTCTACCTTGCAATGCAAGGAGCCTGGTTAGACCCCTGGCCCGGGAAGATCCCATGTGTCGCAGAGTGGCTGGACCGGTATGTCCAATTACAAGCTGGCACTCTGGAGCGCATGCACCCAAAGCTGGTGCTCTGCAATGAGAGAGGCCACTGCAACGGGAGGCCCTCACAGGTCAAACAATAAAAGATGGATGAAAAGTAAATAAATAAAGAACCAATAAAAGAGGCCAAAATGGATGGAAATGAATAAATCAAAAAAAAGAAAAAAACAATGGAAGAGGCCAAAAATTAAAAAAGGAAAAGCAATAAAATTAAAAATGGCTATTTATCCAAAGATATTGTTGAGATTATATTAGTGGGACAGATTGGAGAGATTTTTGAAGACTTATATTTGACAAAGGATTTATGTCCAGAATATAATTTTTTAAAGGTAGACACACCAGTAAAAAGTTGTATGAAATAGTTGAATATGTATATCACAAAAGATAATATACAAATGACTATTACATATGTGATAAGGTATTCAACTTAATCAGTGCAGTACAAATCAAAACCATAAATTTATTTATATTTTTTAATTGTTTATTTTATATTAGGGCATAATATAAAATTAACAAGCTTGTGTTGGTTTCAGGTGTACAGAAAAGTGGTTCAGTTATACATATGTATGTATCTATTCGTTTCCAAATTATTTTGCCATTTGGGTTGTTATAGAATATTGATCAGAGTTCCCTGTGCTATACAGTAGGTCTTTGCCAGTTATCTATTCTACATTCAGCAGTGTGTACGTGTTTTTTTTTTTCATCCCCATACATATTTCTCAAAAACTATGTTAAATCAACTGGATAGCCTTATCTATCTATCTATCTATCTATCTATCTGGATCCATTCTTTATACTACACATAAAATTATGACATGAATTACAGACCTAAATGTGAAAAGTAAAACTATAATACTTTTAGAAGAAAACATGTGTAGAAGCATTCATAATCTTAGGATAGGTAAAAGTTTTTTGAAAAGTACAAAAAAGCACTAGCCATAAAGAGAAAATGAGACAAACTGTACTACGTTAAAATTAAAAATGGGGCTTCCATGGTGGTCCAGTGAGTAAAGGGTCTACCTTGCAATGCAAGGAGCCTGGTTAGACCCCTGGCCGGGAAGATCCCATGTGTCGCAGAGTGGCTGGACCGGTATGTCCAATTACAAGCTGGCACTCTGGAGCGCATGCACCCAAAGCTGGTGCTCTGCAATGAGAGAGGCCACTGCAACGGGAGGCCCTCACAGGTCAAACAATAAAAGATGGATGAAAAGTAAATAAATAAAGAACCAATAAAAGAGGCCAAAATGGATGGAAATGAATAAATCAAAAAAAAGAAAAAAACAATGGAAGAGGCCAAAAATTAAAAAAGGAAAAGCAAAAAAAAAAAAAATGGCTATTTATCCAAAGATATTGTTGAGATTATATTAGTGGGACAGATTGGAGAGATTTTTGAAGACTTATATTTGACAAAGGATTTATGTCCAGAATATAATTTTTTAAAGGTAGACACACCAGTAAAAAGTTGTATGAAATAGTTGAATATGTATATCACAAAAGATAATATACAAATGACTATTACATATGTGATAAGGTATTCAACTTAATCAGTGCAGTACAAATCAAAACCATAAATTTATTTATATTTTTTAATTGTTTATTTTATATTAGGGCATAATATAAAATTAACAAGCTTGTGTTGGTTTCAGGTGTACAGAAAAGTGGTTCAGTTATACATATGTATGTATCTATTCGTTTCCAAATTATTTTGCCATTTGGGTTGTTATAGAATATTGATCAGAGTTCCCTGTGCTATACAGTAGGTCTTTGCCAGTTATCTATTCTACATTCAGCAGTGTGTACGTGTTCATCCCAAACTCCCTTACTATCCCTTCCCCACACCCTTCCCCTATAGTAACCATAAGTTTGTTCTCTAAGTCTAAAACACAATTTTACACCTGTACACCTTCACCCAAAGGGCTAACCTGAAAAATATATATGATTTCAAGTGTCAACAAGGGTGAGGAAGAGTTGAAACCCTTATAGTTAGCTTATAGTAGACAAACTGATAAAACTGCTTCAGAAATCAGATTGGTAGTACCTACTAGAGCTGAATTTATCCAAAAGCTTAGACCTGGCAAGGCCATTCTAGGTATGCACACAACAGGAAAAAGAACATAAACCTCAGGATGTGCATAATCATTTTCACAGCAGCACTATTAAAAACAGCAGAAAAACTAGAACCAACCTAAAGCTCACTAACTATAAAATTAATAAACTGATACATTTGTCCAGTGGAATATTAAGCAATGCAAATGAACAAGCTATAACTACAAACAACAGCATGGATGAACCTCAAACAGAATTCTGAATTAAGACAGGCAGAATTAAGAGAACTTAATGCATAATTCCACTCACATGAATTTCAAACACAGGAAAAAGTGACCCTAAGTGCTAGAAATTAGGATAAAGGTTATGATAGGTATAGGATACAAGTGCTGTTCTGTTTCTTAATATGGACACCGGTTGTCTGTGGGACTGAGTTTATTTAATGAGAATTCATTGAGCTATACATGTAAATAATTTGTAAACTTACTATAAGTTTACTATTTGTAAACTTTACTATTTGTAAACTTTACTATATAAATTGTACATTGCAATAAATGTTTGCAAAGTATGTTATTTCACAAAGAAATAAATATGATTTTGACTGTATGAGTCAGGAAATTATGTGACATCAAGTCATTGTAAATGCAGAACATATGGCAAGGCATATTTCATAAAATTATAATCATGTGTGTATCCCTGGGAAATCAATGTCACTTTGAAGTAGTAATAGGAACTTTCCTAAAGGAAGTTACTTAAATTAAAGCATTGTTTCAAGTTAAACTTAAAAAAAAACTTTACTATGTATGGAACTTGAAAGGGATATTAGGGTCTGATTTGGGAAATTTCTTGACTTCCTGAGAATGTTCCCTAAATTTGATGTAAAATGTAGACAATCCTTTTTGCTGACATTCTATGCAAATATTCTCTCCAATATTTCAAAATGTCTTTCAAATGCAATCTGTTATGGCAGAGAATGGATTTGAAGGTTCTAGTTTCTTCATTTACCATCTAATACTGAAATGGCACCAGATGTGTAAGGGAGTAAGCTTTTCATTTGTTTCCCCAAGAGTAATGTAACATTAACAAATAGCTTAGATAGGCACCCAAAACAATCACTGTGAAACAGCACACCACATGTAGCATACACCAAATAATCTGTGACAGAGGATGGAAAATATTGTAATGAAAGATTTAGAATAGCATCTCCCTCCAAGAATAAAATGGATGACAGCAATACAATTTTAAAATGTGCTATTGTATAAATAAAATAAAATGTAAGAGTTTTTTTGATTGTGTGCATAAACATGACATATTTCAATTCAATCTATAATAGTATTTTGTATTATGTAAGTATAGGTTATTTTTAAAATGATAAAGTTATAAGTATCAGTTCTACAGGTTTGCAGTCAAAGGCATACTGGTCTTTCTCTTTATAAAACAAACAAAAAAATTCTATTATAATTTGACCATATATGAATTCTGGAAAGACTCCCCAGTATTTCTGTTTGGTCAGGTCTCTATGGAGTGCTTTTCATTTTGAAGTAATACAACCTGGTTATTAAGGGCTTCTGTGAGATATAAAAACCAACCTAAATTTAGACTCACCCTTAGATGTTGTGTGATCTTTGGTAAATTACTTAGCCTTGGTGATCCTCAACTTTCTCGTCCATAAAAGGCTACATGATACTTATATTTAGCTTAAACTAATAAAATGTTTAGCACATGACCTGGCAATTAATGTGCATATCAAATTATCTTACTTTCATTCTCAAAAAATACTAAAGATTGCCTGATACTGCAATGCTTAGTCTTTTAGGAATATGATTTATCTTCAAAATTATGCGCCTAAATCCTTTTCCTTGTTCCCCTTGCCAAAGCTGAGAGGTTGCCACTATAAAAATAAACTAAAAACAAACCAAAACAAAATTTGCTCAAAACTTGGTAGAACCAAAAAGGAAAATAATTGCTAAACATACAGCTGTAGATAAAATATTCTGGCCAAAGAATGGTCTTTTAATCTTCTAAATCCTAATTAAAGCAGAAAGATATTTTAAAAGCCTATAGTCCCCATTTTTCCAACCTCCATTTTTCCTCCTCATGGATTTGAAGGTTCTAGTTTCTTCATTTACCATCTAATACTGAAATGGCACCAGATGTGTAAGGGAGTAAGCTTTTCATTTGTTTCCCCAAGAGTAATGTAACATTAACAAATAGCTTAGATAGGCACCCAAAACAATCACTGTGAAACAGCACACCACATGTAGCATACACCAAATAATCTGTGACAGAGGATGGAAAATATTGTAATGAAAGATTTAGAATAGCATCTCCCTCCAAGAATAAAATGGATGACAGCAATACAATTTTAAAATGTGCTATTGTATAAATAAAATAAAATGTAAGAGTTTTTTTGATTGTGTGCATAAACATGACATATTTCAATTCAATCTATAATAGTATTTTGTATTATGTAAGTATAGGTTATTTTTAAAATGATAAAGTTATAAGTATCAGTTCTACAGGTTTGCAGTCAAAGGCATACTGGTCTTTCTCTTTATAAAACAAACAAAAAAATTCTATTATAATTTGACCATATATGAATTCTGGAAAGACTCCCCAGTATTTCTGTTTGGTCAGGTCTCTATGGAGTGCTTTTCATTTTGAAGTAATACAACCTGGTTATTAAGGGCTTCTGTGAGATATAAAAACCAACCTAAATTTAGACTCACCCTTAGATGTTGTGTGATCTTTGGTAAATTACTTAGCCTTGGTGATCCTCAACTTTCTCGTCCATAAAAGGCTACATGATACTTATATTTAGCTTAAACTAATAAAATGTTTAGCACATGACCTGGCAATTAATGTGCATATCAAATTATCTTACTTTCATTCTCAAAAAATACTAAAGATTGCCTGATACTGCAATGCTTAGTCTTTTAGGAATATGATTTATCTTCAAAATTATGCGCCTAAATCCTTTTCCTTGTTCCCCTTGCCAAAGCTGAGAGGTTGCCACTATAAAAATAAACTAAAAACAAACCAAAACAAAATTTGCTCAAAACTTGGTAGAACCAAAAAGGAAAATAATTGCTAAACATACAGCTGTAGATAAAATATTCTGGCCAAAGAATGGTCTTTTAATCTTCTAAATCCTAATTAAAGCAGAAAGATATTTTAAAAGCCTATAGTCCCCATTTTTCCAACCTCCATTTTTCCTCCTCTGAGTGTGATCCTAATTTCAGGGTCCAGAGTCTGCATTGAGGCCAAAGAATCCGCATTTAAAAAGCTGTTCAAGTGGTCTAGCTTTGTAGCCAGGCCTGGGAATCACTGAGTAAGATCAATTCGCTTAAATCACTCTGAAATGATCCATGGTGACTTATTGGGATGGATCTTTCCTTCACATTTCTCTTGCCAAGAGACAAGCAGATCCTGGGAAGAAGTCTTATTCAAATCTGCATTTTAAGGTCACAATAATGGTGGCACCTTAACTGTTATGAATGATACCACTGTTACAAAGAATAAATGTGCTATAGGAAAAAGTGTTGTTTTTATCTACTAAAACCCCATCGCTCCCTTCACCCACCATCCCCTACATGTCATACCTATTTCATCCAAAAGCACTTCTTGGTGTGGAGATGATATCTGCAAGTAGCTGTATTTCAGATGTTCATTTATAGCACATACCTAAGAAAACTTTTCTGAAATCATTTGGTATGGTAACTGAATTTTAGAAATCAAAACCAGCAGAATTCTCCTCACTTTAGAAAGATTATCGAATCTGTTCAACTATAAGTTCTTTCATTTTTGTCAAAAAGAGTATAGAGTAACTCCTATGGACAGTCTTTAAACTTCCTGTTTAACTATAAAATCCTATTGATACTCTGATACTTAATGTTACTATATTAAATATTAAAGAGTCTACCTAGAATCACTTAAATTTCCATATTTCAATACATTCAATACATGCTCATTAGATATTGATTAATAATCAAATTGGGCTTCCCTGTAGCTCAGCGGTAAAGAATCCACCTGCCAATTCAGGAGACGCAGGTTCCATCCTAATTGGGAAGATCCTACATGCTTCAGAGTCTAAGCCCATGCGCCACAACTATTGAGACTGTACTCTAGAGTTCAAGAGCTTCAACTGCTGAGTCCACGTGCTGCAACTACTGAAGCCCACATGCTCTAGAACCTGTGCTCTGCAGCAAGAGAAGCCACCACTGTGATAAGCCTGTACACAACTAGAGAGTAGCCCCCACTCTCTAAAACTAGAGGGAAGCCCAGGAAGCAAGGAGGACCCAGCGCAACCAAAAATTAAATTAAATTAAATTAAAAAGATAAAGTTCCTATGGGAAAAAGTTTTTTTAAAAAATTATCCCCATCAAAATTTAAAAATGAAATGTTACTTTACACAAATCTACCAAAGAGCCTGTTAGCTACATTTCAGATATGTGCCAGTGGCTATGAAGGTGATTAAACAACAGCATGGGCTTCCCTGGTGGCTCAGATGGTAAAGAATTTGCCTGCAGTGCAGGAGAGTCAGATTATATCCCTAGGTTAGGCTTCCCATGTGGCACCAGTGGTAAAGAACTTGCCTGACTTATGCAGGAACCATACAAGACACCGGTTTGATTCCTGGGTCAGGAAGAGCCCCTGGAGGAGGCCATGGCAACCCACTTCAGTATTCTTGCCTAAAATTTCCCATGGGCAGAGGAGCCTGGTGGGCACAGTCCATGGGGTCACAAAGAGTTGGACATGACTGAAGCAACTTAGCACATATGCAAATAAAAGCATACCTGTGTTTAAGTAGCTTACTTTGACTTGTTATTGAAAGGGGAAAAAAAAACTCCAACAGTTTTGCTCTTAACCATGTTGAGTGAATTTAACATTAAATTATCTCTTTTATCTACCAGCATACCTTTGTAAATGCAAGACAGCATATTTTAAATAAAATGAGGAAAGATTGCAGGAATCCCTCAGCTATTTCTTATTTCATTTAGGAGGCTGTTCTGCATTACTCTTTGACTAAATTAATTTCAGTTGTAAAGCAATGCTGCCTTTGTTACAGGTACCTGGTCTTTGCAATCTTGGAAAGGAAGGAGTTGAAATTGCTCAAAGAATTCTCTATAGAACCAGAGAGATTCAATATAAAATTCATCAAGAATTAAAGAAAAACAAACACTGGAAAAATATGTCAGGATGGCAAGTCAACATGGGTAGCTGAAAAAGGACTCACAGGAGCCTAATATTTTTATAGTAAATTTTAAACAATGATTGTAAAATTCTTAATGATGAAAGAGAAGCTGAGAAACCAGGAAAGCAGAAACCTGTGGAAGTTGTCTTAGTGCTCATGTGTGCATGTGTGCTAAGTTTCTGTTTATGTTCTCAAATCTACTACACACTAGTCATTTCACAAGAGAGAAGCCAAAATTTCTATCCATTCATGTTTGGGAATTTTTTTCTCTCATGAAAGGATGAGAATATGTCCTCAAATTTTTAACACGGCACAAACACAGCTCTCTCCATATGATGGTAACAAGAAGCAGAAAATAGGAGTTGATGTGGAGTTCTTCTGAGACTCAAACACAAGAATTTTTCAGTATGGCCTATTTAAGGAGCACTTTTTTTAGGAACCCAGGAGAGGTTTATAATAATAGTTGCTTATGTTTTTAGTTTTCACCATGTGATTTTGGGCAAGCCTTGATTTTCCCATATACCCCAAATAAGACAAGTAGTAACAGTTTGTGTTATAGATTTGCTTCCTATTGAATCTGAAGAGATCAAAAGAACCAGAAGATGACTTAGTGGGTCTGGAAGTGTGAAGTCAGAGAACATAGCGGGACTATAGGCTTGACCTTGCTGGGCTTGAGTGTTCTGTGGAACCCATAAAGTCTCTGATAATGATTCACTGGGGAGACTCAGTCTTCAACAAAAAAACCCTGCTCTGTACTTTCTCCAATGAGCTTGAGACCTTAGAGTTATTTTCCCATGACTTCTCAGAGAAATCTGACTGCTTTTCTGGGCAGTAGCTTAGATTTGGGATGAAGAAGGTTTTTTTCCTTTCCATTTAATCGGCAATGTTGCAGTTTTATTTACTGTCTATTTTTTCACCAAATTTTCCATAATTACCATTGCGTATTAGATTTGCAGGGGGTCTCTTTCTCTAAAACAAATGGCGATTAGAGTTCTGGTTTCAATCTGACTGGCATTTGGCCTTGTATTATTTTAAGTTATTGGAACTTCCTTGGACAAAAATGTGATTTAAACTAATTCTTTTTAGCATCATTCTTGTTTAACTCTGGGCCCTTTGAAATTTTATTATGGGAAGAATTGCCCATCAATCTCTTACATCTCAATGAGAAGGTGAGTCAACACATGCCATCTCCAAAGTCATTTGGAATATAAAGCCTCAGCTCTGTAGAAAAAAGGCTATTAAGGCCAAGTTTGTCCAGCTTTATGAGCACACTGTACAGAATAGGAATTTTCTTAAATGCAGTTGAAATTACATTGTGTAGACAACTACCTACCTGTTCAACTTCACTTGGTTATCGCATATAAATATCTTTCCAAAACTAAACTGGCTTCCCTGATGACTTGTTGGGTAAGGAATCTGCCTGCAATGCAGGAGAAACAGGGAAATGTGGCTTTGATCCCTGGGTTGGAAGAGCCCCTGGAGGAGGAAATGGCAACCTACTCTAGTTTTCTTCTGGGAAATGGACAGAAGAGCCTGGGGTCACAAAGAGTCAGACACAACTCAGTGACTAAGCACAAAACTAAATGATAAGTTACTTTACCTCAGGGGGTATATGAAGGTGCCACTTTGGAAACTTCGACAAGGCTTAAAATTCAGAACACCTTCGCATACTTATTCATAACATTGTATTTACTGACGCCAGTATTTGGAATTATTCTCTGATAAATAAAACTTCAAATCCAGGTCTCAGTCTCTGTGTTCTGTCAATGACAAGACCATGCTACATTGTAGGGACCAAGAAATCCTAGTTATTAAATACATCTCTGTTATTAATGTCATTTGAATCTCTGGGCACGTTTCCAGTTCTGAGCCAAGTTATCAAAAACCATCTTCATGGGTTTCCCTGGCAGCTCAGTGGTAAAGAGTTCACCTGCCAATGCAGGAGACAAAAATAAATAAATAAATAGATAAAAATAAAGCATTTTCACAAGAGAGCACATTCTAAATTATCTAAATTTGTATTCTGTTACCTCATACAAGACGTGGTGTTAAACCTTTTCACAGTGTATCATGCCATCAAGCTACTACCTTCTGTGAGGATTTTGCCTTTCACTGGAAAGGAAAAACAAAAGTCCAAATCTAGATACCCCCATTATTTATAGGGAACGAAAATTGTTTCCCATCAACTCTGGGCCCTTTGAAATTTTATTATGGGAAGAATTGCCCATCAATCTCTTACATCTCAATGAGAAGGTGAGTCAACACATGCCATCTCCAAAGTCATTTGGAATATAAAGCCTCAGCTCTGTAGAAAAAAGGCTATTAAGGCCAAGTTTGTCCAGCTTTATGAGCACACTGTACAGAATAGGAATTTTCTTAAATGCAGTTGAAATTACATTGTGTAGACAACTACCTACCTGTTCAACTTCACTTGGTTATCGCATATAAATATCTTTCCAAAACTAAACTGGCTTCCCTGATGACTTGTTGGGTAAGGAATCTGCCTGCAATGCAGGAGAAACAGGGAAATGTGGCTTTGATCCCTGGGTTGGAAGAGCCCCTGGAGGAGGAAATGGCAACCTACTCTAGTTTTCTTCTGGGAAATGGACAGAAGAGCCTGGGGTCACAAAGAGTCAGACACAACTCAGTGACTAAGCACAAAACTAAATGATAAGTTACTTTACCTCAGGGGGTATATGAAGGTGCCACTTTGGAAACTTCGACAAGGCTTAAAATTCAGAACACCTTCGCATACTTATTCATAACATTGTATTTACTGACGCCAGTATTTGGAATTATTCTCTGATAAATAAAACTTCAAATCCAGGTCTCAGTCTCTGTGTTCTGTCAATGACAAGACCATGCTACATTGTAGGGACCAAGAAATCCTAGTTATTAAATACATCTCTGTTATTAATGTCATTTGAATCTCTGGGCACGTTTCCAGTTCTGAGCCAAGTTATCAAAAACCATCTTCATGGGTTTCCCTGGCAGCTCAGTGGTAAAGAGTTCACCTGCCAATGCAGGAGACAAAAATAAATAAATAAATAGATAAAAATAAAGCATTTTCACAAGAGAGCACATTCTAAATTATCTAAATTTGTATTCTGTTACCTCATACAAGACGTGGTGTTAAACCTTTTCACAGTGTATCATGCCATCAAGCTACTACCTTCTGTGAGGATTTTGCCTTTCACTGGAAAGGAAAAACAAAAGTCCAAATCTAGATACATTTTGCCAAGGAATACATGTGAGTAATAACACAGAAAGCACAATGAGAAAATTTGCCTTGAACTCTAATGTGTCCGCTTAGTCTCAGTCGTGTTCTACTCTTGGCGACCCTTTTTTTATTATTATTATTTATTTATTTATTTATTTATTTTTGTACATGTATGTTCCCAGATCAATCAGATGCATATCCCTTGGCCCTCCCCCCACCCAGGTTCCCCCATCCCTCCAGACCATTGCTCCAAGTGGTTGTAGGTACTCCTATTCCCCTAGCACAATGACAATAGCTATCTTTTCTACACATGACAGTATAGGTTCCCATGTTACTCCCTCCCATTGTTCGGTCTCCACAATGTCTTTATGTCTATTCTCTGCTTTTTCATGAGTTCACTGTGTGTGTTATCATGACCATCTTACTAGATCCCATATATATGAGTTAGTATACTATACTTGTCTTTCTCTTTTTGACTTACTTCACTTTTTATGATAGGTTCTAAAGCCAGCCACCTCATTAGGACTGAGTCTTCTGCATTTCTTTTAACAGCTGAGTAGTATTCCACTGTATATATGTACCAGAGCTTCTGGATCCATTCATTTGTCGATGGACATCTAGGTTGCTTCCATGTTCTGGCTATTGTATAGAGAGCTGCAATGAACATTGGGGTACAGGTGCCTCTTTCAGTTTTGATTTCATCAGGATATAGGCCTAATAGTGGGATTGCTGGGTCATAGGGTGCTTCTATTTTTAGTTTTTTAAGGAATCTCCATATTGTCTTCCATAGAGGTTGTATTAATTTACATTCCCACCAGCAATGCAAGAGGGTTCCCTTTTCTCCACACCCTCTCCAGCATTTGTTGTCTGTCGATTTGTTGATGATGGCCATTCTGACAGGTGTGAGGTGGTATCTCATTGTGGTTTTAATTTGCATTTCTCTAATAATAAGCGAGGTTGAGCATCGTTTCATGTGCTTTTGGACCATTTGTATGTCCTCTTTGGAGAGGCGTCTCTTTAGATCTTTTTCCCATTTTTTGATTGGGCTGCTCATTTTCCCTGTGCTGAGTTGTCTGAGTTGCTTGTAGATTTTGGAGATTAATTCTTTGTCTGTTGTTTCATTTGCTATGATTTTCTCCCACTCTGTGGGGTGTCTGTTGAACTTTTTTGTAATTTCTTTTGCTGTACAAAAGCTTTTAAGTTTCATGAGGTCCCATATGTTCATTTTTCTTTTCAGTTCTGCTATTTTAGTTGGAGGGTCAGAGAAGATCTTGCTTTGATTGATGTCCTTGAGGGTTTTGCCTATATTCTCCTCTAAGAGTTTGATGGTTTCTGGCCTTACATTTAAGTCTTTAATCCATTTTGAGTTGATCTTAGTGTATGGCGTCAGGGAATGTTCCAATTTCATTTTTTTGCATGTAGCTGTCCAATTCTCCCAGCACCACTTGTTAAAGAGACTGTCTTTGTCCCATTTTATAGTTTCTCCTCCTTTATCAAAAATAAGGTACCCATAGGTGCGTGGGTTGATCTCTGGGTTCTCAATCTTGTTCCATTGATCTATAGTTCTGTTTTTGTGCCAGTACCATACTGTCTTGATAACTGTTGCTTTGTAGTAGAGTCTGAAGTTAGGGAGGCTGATCCCTCCAACTCCATTTTTCTTCCTCAGGATTGCTTTGGCTATTCGAGGTCTTCTGTTTTTCCATATGAACTGTGTTATTATTTGGTCTAGTTCTGTGAAAAATGTCAGTGGTAGTTGAATAGGTATTGCATTGAATCTGTAGATGATATTTGGAAGTATGGTCATTTTCACAATATTGATTCTTCCAATCCAGGAACATGGAATATCTCTCCATCTGTTTAAGTCTTCTTTAATGTCTCTCATGAGTGTCTTGTAATTTTCTGTGTACAATTCTTTTGTTTCTTTGGGTAGGTTTATTCCTAGATATTTGATTCTTTTGGTTGCAATGGTGAAGGGGATTGCTTCTTTGATTTCATTTTCTGATTTTTCATTGTTTGTGTATAGGAATGCCAGTGACTTCTGTGTGTTGACTTTATATCCTGCAACTTTGCTGAATTCATTGATTAGTTCTAGTAGCTTTGTAACCGTGTCTTTGGGATTTTCTATGTATAATATCATGTCGTCTGCAAAAAGAGAGAGCTTGACTTCTTCCTTTCCAATCTGGATTCCTTTGATTTCTTTCTCTTCTCTTATTGCTGTTGCTAGGACTTCCAGGACTATGTTGAATAGCAGTGGTGAAAGTGGGCACCCCTGTCTTGTTCCTGATCTTAGAGGGAATGCTTTCAGTTTTTCACCATTAACAATAATGTTCGCTGTAGGTTTCTCATAGATGGCTTTTATTATGTTGAGATAGGTTCCTTCTATGCCCATTTTCTGAAGAGTTTTGATCATAAATGGATGTTGTACTTTGTCAAAGGCTTTTTCTGCATTTATTGAGATGATCATGTGATTTTTGTCTTTCAACTTGTTGATATGGTGTATCACGTTGATTGATTTGCGGATGTTGAAGAAGCCTTGCATGCCTGGGATGAACCCAACTTGATCGTGATGTATGAGTTTTTTGACATGTCGTTGAATTCTGTTTGCTAGGATTTTGTTGAGGATCTTGGCATCTAAGTTCATCAGTGAAATTGGCCTATAGTTTTCCTTTTTTGTGTTGTCTTTGCCTGGTTTGGGTATCAGGGTGATGGTGGCCTCGTAGAATGTGTTTGGGAGTTTTCCTTCCTGTGCAATTTTTTGAAAGAGTTTTAGAAGGACAGGCATTAGCTCTTCTTTAAATGTTTGGTAGAATTTGGCTGTGAAGCCATCTGGTCCTGGGCTTTTATTTGTTCTGAAGTATAGGTATTTTTCTCCATTGAATCTGTAGATGATAAGTTCTTTCACAATATTGATTCTTCCAATCCAGGAACATGGAATATCTCTCCATCTGTTTAAGTCTTCTTTAATGTCTCTCATGAGTGTCTTGTAATTTTCTGTGTACAATTCTTTTGTTTCTTTGGGTAGGTTTATTCCTAGATATTTGATTCTTTTGGTTGCAATGGTGAAGGGGATTGCTTCTTTGATTTCATTTTCTGATTTTTCATTGTTTGTGTATAGGAATGCCAGTGACTTCTGTGTGTTGACTTTATATCCTGCAACTTTGCTGAATTCATTGATTAGTTCTAGTAGCTTTGTAACCGTGTCTTTGGGATTTTCTATGTATAATATCATGTCGTCTGCAAAAAGAGAGAGCTTGACTTCTTCCTTTCCAATCTGGATTCCTTTGATTTCTTTCTCTTCTCTTATTGCTGTTGCTAGGACTTCCAGGACTATGTTGAATAGCAGTGGTGAAAGTGGGCACCCCTGTCTTGTTCCTGATCTTAGAGGGAATGCTTTCAGTTTTTCACCATTAACAATAATGTTCGCTGTAGGTTTCTCATAGATGGCTTTTATTATGTTGAGATAGGTTCCTTCTATGCCCATTTTCTGAAGAGTTTTGATCATAAATGGATGTTGTACTTTGTCAAAGGCTTTTTCTGCATTTATTGAGATGATCATGTGATTTTTGTCTTTCAACTTGTTGATATGGTGTATCACGTTGATTGATTTGCGGATGTTGAAGAAGCCTTGCATGCCTGGGATGAACCCAACTTGATCGTGATGTATGAGTTTTTTGACATGTCGTTGAATTCTGTTTGCTAGGATTTTGTTGAGGATCTTGGCATCTAAGTTCATCAGTGAAATTGGCCTATAGTTTTCCTTTTTTGTGTTGTCTTTGCCTGGTTTGGGTATCAGGGTGATGGTGGCCTCGTAGAATGTGTTTGGGAGTTTTCCTTCCTGTGCAATTTTTTGAAAGAGTTTTAGAAGGACAGGCATTAGCTCTTCTTTAAATGTTTGGTAGAATTTGGCTGTGAAGCCATCTGGTCCTGGGCTTTTATTTTTGGGTAGATTTTTAATCACAAAGTTGATTTCTGAGCTTGTGATTGGGTTGTTCAAAGTTTCTGTTTCTTCCTGGCTCAGTCTTGGGAGATTAATCCTGTCCAAGAAACTGTCCATTTCTTCCAAGTTGTCCAGTTTGTTGCCATAGAGTTGCTCATAATAGTCTCTTAGAATCCTTTGGATTTCTGCATTATCTGTTGTAATCTCTCCTTTTCGTTTTTGATTTTGTTGATCTGGTTCTTCTCTCTCTTTTCTTAATGAGTCTGGCCAGTGGCTTGTCAATTTTGTTTACCTTTTCAAAGAACCAGCTTTTTGTTTTATTTATCTTTACTATTGTTTCTTTTGTTTCTTTCTCATTTATTTCTGCTCTGATCTTTATGATTTCTCTTCTTCTGCTGGCTCTGGGATGTTTTGTTCTTCTTTCTCCAACTGTTTTAAGCGGAGGGTTAGGTCATCTGCTTCATATTTTCCTAGTTTCTTGAGGTGGGATTGTATTGCTATAAATTTCCCTCTTAGAACTGCTTTTGCTGTATCCCATAGGTTTTGCACTGTCGTGTGTTCATTGTCATTTTCTTCTAGGAATTGTTTAATTTCTCCTTTGATTTCCTCAACGATCAGTTGGTTTTTTAGGTATGTATTGTTTAATCTCCATGTGTTTCTGTTTTTAGGGGTTTTTTTCTGGTAGTTGATCTCCAGTCTCATTGCATTGTGGTCCGAGAAGATGGTTGATATAATTTCGGTTTTCTTGAACTGACTGAGGTTAGATTTGTGGCCCAAGATGTGGTCTATCCTGGAGAATGTTCCGTGAGCGCTTGAGAAGAAAGTGTATTCTTCTGCTTTTGGATGGAACGTCCTAAAGATATCGATGAGGTCCATCTTTTCCAGTGTGGCATTTAAGGCTTGTGTTTCTTTATTAATTTTCTGTTTTGTTGATCTGTCCATTGGTGTGAGAGGAGTGTTAAAGTCTCCTACTATTATTGTGTTATTGTTGATTTCTTCTTTTATGTCTGAAAGTACCTGTCTTATGTATTGAGGTGCCCCTGTGTTGGGTGCGTAGATATTCATGACTGCTATGTCTTCCTCTTGGATAGATCCCTTAATCATGATGTAGTGACCTGCCTTGTCTCTTAGAATCTTCTTTACTTTAAAGTCTATTTTGTCTGATATAAGGATTGCTACTCCAGCTTTCTTTTGATTTCCATTTGCATGAAATATCTTTTTTCCCGCCTTTCACTTTCAGTCTATGAGTGTCTCTAGGTCTGAAGTGGGTCTCTTGTAAACAGCATATATATGGGTCTTGCTTCTGGATCCATTCAGCCAGCCTGTGTCGTTTGGTTGGAGCATTTAGTCCATTTACATTCAAAGTAATTACTGATACGAATGTTCCTATTGTCATCTTCTTAGAAATTTGGGGTTTGATTTGTAAGGCTTCTCCTACTCTTGTATTTATTGGCTATATCAGGCCGTTTAACACTTGTTGTAGGGCTGGTTTTGTGGTACAGAATTCTTTTAGTTTTGCTTGTCTGTGAAGCTTTTTTTGATTGTTTCTTCTTTCTCCAACTGTTTTAAGCGGAGGGTTAGGTCATCTGCTTCATATTTTCCTAGTTTCTTGAGGTGGGATTGTATTGCTATAAATTTCCCTCTTAGAACTGCTTTTGCTGTATCCCATAGGTTTTGCACTGTCGTGTGTTCATTGTCATTTTCTTCTAGGAATTGTTTAATTTCTCCTTTGATTTCCTCAACGATCAGTTGGTTTTTTAGGTATGTATTGTTTAATCTCCATGTGTTTCTGTTTTTAGGGTTTTTTTTCTGGTAGTTGATCTCCAGTCTCATTGCATTGTGGTCCGAGAAGATGGTTGATATAATTTCGGTTTTCTTGAACTGACTGAGGTTAGATTTGTGGCCCAAGATGTGGTCTATCCTGGAGAATGTTCCGTGAGCGCTTGAGAAGAAAGTGTATTCTTCTGCTTTTGGATGGAACGTCCTAAAGATATCGATGAGGTCCATCTTTTCCAGTGTGGCATTTAAGGCTTGTGTTTCTTTATTAATTTTCTGTTTTGTTGATCTGTCCATTGGTGTGAGAGGAGTGTTAAAGTCTCCTACTATTATTGTGTTATTGTTGATTTCTTCTTTTATGTCTGAAAGTACCTGTCTTATGTATTGAGGTGCCCCTGTGTTGGGTGCGTAGATATTCATGACTGCTATGTCTTCCTCTTGGATAGATCCCTTAATCATGATGTAGTGACCTGCCTTGTCTCTTAGAATCTTCTTTACTTTAAAGTCTATTTTGTCTGATATAAGGATTGCTACTCCAGCTTTCTTTTGATTTCCATTTGCATGAAATATTTTTTTCCAGCCTTTCACTTTCAGTCTATGAGTGTCTCTAGGTCTGAAGTGGGTCTCTTGTAAACAGCATATATATGGGTCTTGCTTCTGGATCCATTCAGCCAGCCTGTGTCGTTTGGTTGGAGCATTTAGTCCATTTACATTCAAAGTAATTACTGATACGAATGTTCCTATTGTCATCTTCTTAGAAATTTGGGGTTTGATTTGTAAGGCTTCTCCTACTCTTGTATTTATTGGCTATATCAGGCCGTTTAACACTTGTTGTAGGGCTGGTTTTGTGGTACAGAATTCTTTTAGTTTTTGCTTGTCTGTGAAGCTTTTGACTTCACCATCGATTTTGAATGAGATTCTTGCTGGGTAGAGAATTCGTGGTTGCAGGTTATTCTCTTTTAGCCGTTTAAATGTATCTTGCCATTCTCTTCTGGCCTGTAGGGTTTCTGTTGAGAGATCCGCAGTTAAACGTATGGGGTTTCCTTTATATGTTATTTGTTGTTTGCTCCTAGCTGCTTTTAGTAATCTGTCTTTATATTTAGTCTGCGTTAGTTTGATTAGTATGTGCCTTGGTGTGTTTCTTCTGGGGTTTCTCCTGTATGGAACTCTTTGTGCTTCCTGGACTTGGCTGACTATCTCCTTTCCCATGCTGGGGAAGTTTTCAACTATAACCTCTTCAAGAATTTTTCATAGTCTTTCTTCTCTTCTTCTTCTTCTGGAACTCCTATAATTCTAATGTTGGTGCGTTTAATATTGTCCCATAGGTCTCTGAGGCTATCCTCAGTTCTTTTAATTCTTTGGGCTTTGTTCTGTTCTTCAGCACTTATTTCCACCATTCTGTCTTCCAGCTCACTTATCCGTTCTTCAGCCTCTGATACTCTACTGTTGAGACCTTCTATAGTATTTTTGAGTTCAGCAATTGAGTTGGTGGTCTCTATTTGCTTATTTTTCATTTCCTGCATGTCTTTTCTCAATGCACTAATTTCCTCTAATATTCTGTTTTCGGTGTTTTGCATCCTCATTAGTATAGTTTTTCTGAATTCTCTTTCAGATAGCTTGTCTATCTCCTCCTCTGTCATTTGAAGTGGTGTTTCTCTAACTTGGTCCTTCATTTGTACAGTGTTTCTCTGACGTTTCATTATTAGGTTAATTTTTGTTTCTTTGTGTGTGTCTGTGTGTGTGGAGTTCTTATTCCCACCAGGCTTCTTGGTTGAATTCTCCCTTCCTTTGGGTTTTTGTCCGTGTAGAAGGGTTCAGTGGCTTGTGTCTTGGGTGGTGATAGACCTTGTTTACAGGTGAATAATCTGTAGTGTTGTATGTTCTTTGATAATCAGTGTGGGGTCTTGGAATCCGGGCTTCCGCTTCGAGGATCCTTGGTTTGATGATTGGTCAGGGAGTGTAGGCTCTATGTCTGCTTTGCTATGGTGTTCTGTGATACTAGTTCACACACTAGCATCCGCCCCCCTCGCGGCGTCCGTGGCTCCTCGCGGCGTCCGCGGCTCCTCGCGGCGGGCGGGTTCCGGCGGCTCCTCGCGGCGGGCGGGTTCCGGCGGCTCCTCGCGGGCGGGTTCCGCGGCTCCTCGCGCGGGCGGGTTCCGCGGCTCTCGCGCGGGCGGGTTCCGCGGCTCCTCCTGGCGACCCTTTGGATGGTAGCCTGCCTGGCTCTGTCCATGGGACTTTTCAGGCAGGAATACTGCAGTAGGTTGCCATTTTCTCCTCCAGGGAGAAATTCTCACTTCCCAGACTCAGGAATCCAACCGAGGTCTCCTCTGTCTACTGCCCTGCTGGCAGATTCTTTAGCCGCTGAGCCATTAGGGGAAACCTCTAATAATTGTATCTAAATTAATTAGGTATCTTTAATTGCCAAAGACAGAAACCAAGTCAAACTAGATTCATTAAAATAAAGGACTTTAGCGAGTGATGTAGGTATAATAAGAAGTCAAGGTTATTTTGAACATGGCTGTATCCAGAGATTCCCATGAGCACACTAAAATCCTCTTTCATATCTCTACTCTGCTGCTATATGGTTAGCTTCAATCTCAGGCAAAAGTAACCACAGGAACTCCCAGTCCTTAAAACTTGTGATCTCACAGAGAAGAGGCAATTGTATCTGTACCAATATCCCTATCAATTCCTGAGAACTTTGATGGGCCCTGGCATGGACTACATATTCATTCTTATTATTGGTAAGATGAGCCTCTCTGATTAACTGCCCCAAGAGTGTCAGAGGGAGTAAAAGAGAGGTGCATCCCAAAAGTGTTTTAGGCAGCCAAATAGAAATAGAAGTCTACTGAATCATGGGAATTTTTACATCCTTCAGTTTATGTTCACATATAATCGATAATTTAAATTACAGATATTGTGCAGATGCAAAGAAAACAGCCCATGTACTGAAATTTCCCCCCCTATATTTTCAGTTTCTAAGCTATAAAACATCATTACTGGGAAAGCAGTATTAAAACAGCTTTTCCAATTTTGGAATGCTGAAATTTCCCTATATTTTCAGTTTCTAAGCTAATCGGGCTTCCGCTTCGAGGATCCTTGGTTTGATGATTGGTCAGGGAGTGTAGGCTCTATGTCTGCTTTGCTATGGTGTTCTGTGATACTAGTTCACACACTAGCATCCGCCCCCCTCGCGGCGTCCGTGGCTCCTCGCGGCGTCCGCGGCTCCTCGCGGCGGGCGGGTTCCGGCGGCTCCTCGCGGCGGGCGGGTTCCGGCGGCTCCTCGCGGCGGGCGGGTTCCGGCGGCTCCTCGCGGCGGGCGGGTTCCGGCGGCTCCTCCTTGGCGACCCTTTGGATGGTAGCCTGCCTGGCTCTGTCCATGGGACTTTTCAGGCAGGAATACTGCAGTAGGTTGCCATTTTCTCCTCCAGGGAGAAATTCTCACTTCCCAGACTCAGGAATCCAACCGAGGTCTCCTCTGTCTACTGCCCTGCTGGCAGATTCTTTAGCCGCTGAGCCATTAGGGAAGCCTCTAATAATTGTATCTAAATTAATTAGGTATCTTTAATTGCCAAAGACAGAAACCAAGTCAAACTAGATTCATTAAAATAAAGGACTTTAGCGAGTGATGTAGGTATAATAAGAAGTCAAGGTTATTTTGAACATGGCTGTATCCAGAGATTCCCATGAGCACACTAAAATCCTCTTTCATATCTCTACTCTGCTGCTATATGGTTAGCTTCAATCTCAGGCAAAAGTAACCACAGGAACTCCCAGTCCTTAAAACTTGTGATCTCACAGAGAAGAGGCAATTGTATCTGTACCAATATCCCTATCAATTCCTGAGAACTTTGATGGGCCCTGGCATGGACTACATATTCATTCTTATTATTGGTAAGATGAGCCTCTCTGATTAACTGCCCCAAGAGTGTCAGAGGGAGTAAAAGAGAGGTGCATCCCAAAAGTGTTTTAGGCAGCCAAATAGAAATAGAAGTCTACTGAATCATGGGAATTTTTACATCCTTCAGTTTATGTTCACATATAATCGATAATTTAAATTACAGATATTGTGCAGATGCAAAGAAAACAGCCCATGTACTGAAATTTCCCCCCCTATATTTTCAGTTTCTAAGCTATAAAACATCATTACTGGGAAAGCAGTATTATAACACAGCCTTATAAATTAGGTACTCTTGAATGTGGTGCATGGCAAAGCTGTTTCATGTTAAAATTTTTATATGCTCTTCAAATTGTATCTGAAATATACTGAGTTTGTACGTTTGATAATGGTTTCATAATTTATGCTATTTCAGGATGAGTTCAGAGTATGAAAAGAAAATTTAATATATTAAACAACTCCATTCTCTAACTGAGATCTAAGTCAACATTTTTTATAAAGGATCAGATAGTAAGTACTGTAGGATTGTGAGTCATAGGATTAGGTTGCAACTTTCTATTGGAGTACAAAAGAAGCCATAGATCATTCATGAATTAATGAGTATGGCTGTGTTCCAATAAAACTTTATTTACAAAAAACAGGTGGTAGAACAGATTTGGCCCATGTACTATACTTTGCCAGCTTAACTTGGTGAACACTCAGTGAGTATCACACAGAGAACCTCAAAACTCACAGAGAATCATGATCTGTGTCAACAATGGTTTACTTACAAACAATTCAAAATTAGTCAAATTATTTTTCCTTCATCTTTTCCTACTATTAACTGGAAGACTGTCACAATTAAGTAAAAAATATTGTTGTCAAGTGCACTGAGATTCTTCCTACAAAGTATTTAAAACAATGAGTAACATTTTTCTGTAGTTTGCATTTACCTAGTACTTTCACAAGAAATCACACCATTAGTTCCTCAGAACAACCCAGTGTGATACTACCTTTTCACCCTAAGTCCTTCCCCCCTCACTCCACTCACTAAGGGAGGCACAGACCCTTTCCATTTTAAGGAATTTACTTATAATCAATCTGAGAATATAAACAAGAAATGACAAAAAATACAAATGTAAACATTTTTCTGACATCCTCTTATGCTAATAGTTCCTAATGCATTTGCTGATATATTTACATTCCTCTCTTTCCTTTTAAGTTCACATATAATCGATAATTTAAATTACAGATATTGTGCAGATGCAAAGAAAACAGCCCATGTACTGAAATTTCCCCCCCTATATTTTCAGTTTCTAAGCTATAAAACATCATTACTGGGAAAGCAGTATTATAACACAGCCTTATAAATTAGGTACTCTTGAATGTGGTGCATGGCAAAGCTGTTTCATGTTAAAATTTTTATATGCTCTTCAAATTGTATCTGAAATATACTGAGTTTGTACGTTTGATAATGGTTTCATAATTTATGCTATTTCAGGATGAGTTCAGAGTATGAAAAGAAAATTTAATATATTAAACAACTCCATTCTCTAACTGAGATCTAAGTCAACATTTTTTATAAAGGATCAGATAGTAAGTACTGTAGGATTGTGAGTCATAGGATTAGGTTGCAACTTTCTATTGGAGTACAAAAGAAGCCATAGATCATTCATGAATTAATGAGTATGGCTGTGTTCCAATAAAACTTTATTTACAAAAAACAGGTGGTAGAACAGATTTGGCCCATGTACTATACTTTGCCAGCTTAACTTGGTGAACACTCAGTGAGTATCACACAGAGAACCTCAAAACTCACAGAGAATCATGATCTGTGTCAACAATGGTTTACTTACAAACAATTCAAAATTAGTCAAATTATTTTTCCTTCATCTTTTCCTACTATTAACTGGAAGACTGTCACAATTAAGTAAAAAAAATATTGTTGTCAAGTGCACTGAGATTCTTCCTACAAAGTATTTAAAACAATGAGTAACATTTTTCTGTAGTTTGCATTTACCTAGTACTTTCACAAGAAATCACACCATTAGTTCCTCAGAACAACCCAGTGTGATACTACCTTTTCACCCTAAGTCCTTCCCCCATCACTCCACTCACTAAGGGAGGCACAGACCCTTTCCATTTTAAGGAATTTACTTATAATCAATCTGAGAATATAAACAAGAAATGACAAAAAATACAAATGTAAACATTTTTCTGACATCCTCTTATGCTAATAGTTCCTAATGCATTTGCTGATATATTTACATTCCTCTCTTTCCTTTTAAGTAGAAAAAATGATGACGCATTCACAGCTCCTTGACAAAGCTGACCTAATTCCCCCCAGTATTTCTAAAATGAGTAAATACATCTACATGGTAATGTTACAAGTATCTCTGCATTTTCTCCTCCAAACAAACATACAAAATTTGATTACTTGATACTAAAGAACTGATTGATAGGTATGTTGTTCAATATGCAGTGATTCAGCACAGCACTGGATACAAATCACCTTTCCCTCCTCTGTCACAAATACCATAATGCAAATAAATAACAAAAATATAATAAAATAGGTAATAAATGAAAATAGCACTTAGAAAAATAAAATAACAAGACAATATTTAATAACTGTTTACTTCCATATCGAAAAAGTTAGCTGGGGGGCTGGGAGGCATTGGAAAGTTAAGACTGACTCATATACACTATTGATACTATGCATAAAATAGATAACTAATGAGAACATACACTACAGCACAGGGAACTCTTCTCAATGGTCTGTGATGACCTGAATGGGAGAGAAGTTCAATGAGAGGGGATACTTGTATATATATGGGTGATTCATTTTGTTGTACAATAGAAACTAACACAACATTATAAGCAACTATACTCCAATAAAAATTAATTTAAAAAATTACCTGAGGGGCTTCCCTCGTGGTCCAGTGGGTAAAGAGTCTGCCTTGCAGTGCAAGGGGCACGGGTTTGATCCCTGGCCTGGGAAGATCCTACATTCTGTGGAGCGGCTGGACAGATGTGTCCAATTATGAACCAGCGATCTGAAACGCATGCACCCAGAGCAGGTGCTCAGCAATGGGGAGGCCACTGCAATGGGAGGCCCACACGGGCCAAAGAATAAAGATGGATGAGAATAAATTAAAAAACCAATAAAAGAGGCCAAAATTAAAAAAGAATTACCTGAGTGAACTTTGGTGGCAAGAGGAAGAAAACATAAGACTATTATTGAGTGATGGATGAGAGACTAAAGGTGAAATGGTGAAGAAGTGAGTGAAAAGATCTAGATTCCTTAACATTTCATGGTTCCTAAAGATTGCACTGAAAAGGATGTTCTTTGAATGCATGTGTGCACTTTAGCCTATAATTCTAAAACACTGATCTATAGTATGTGCTTTGCAATTGGATAGATCTAGTTTTGAATCTTTGCTGGGTCACTTTCTAGCTGCACCTACCAGAGCAAGTTATTTAAACTCCCTGAACTTTATTTTCCTCATAAGAAGATGGGGAGAGTATCAATTATGTTAACTGGGGGTATTGTAAGGATTTAATTATACAACAAATGTTATTGCACTGGACAAAACAAGTGTTTTAGAAATACAGTCTCCTTCCCCACTGACTTGTCTGTGTTATTGCTTTTTGTTTTTTAAAGATTTTTTGACATGGACCATTTTTTAAAGTCTTGATTGAATCTGTTACAATAGTGTTTCTGTTTTATGTTTTTGACTTTAAGGCATGTGAGATCTTAGCTCCCCGACTAAGGAACTGACACTGCACCCCCTACATTAGAAGGTGAGGTCTTAAACCACTGGACTGCCAGGAAAATCCCCTGACCTGCCTATTTTTAATCATCCAGAAAAAGGGGCTTCACTATGACATAAATAGATAACTAATGAGAACATACACTACAGCACAGGGAACTCTTCTCAATGGTCTGTGATGACCTGAATGGGAGAGAAGTTCAATGAGAGGGGATACTTGTATATATATGGGTGATTCATTTTGTTGTACAATAGAAACTAACACAACATTATAAGCAACTATACTCCAATAAAAATTAATTTAAAAAATTACCTGAGGGGCTTCCCTCGTGGTCCAGTGGGTAAAGAGTCTGCCTTGCAGTGCAAGGGGCACGGGTTTGATCCCTGGCCTGGGAAGATCCTACATTCTGTGGAGCGGCTGGACAGATGTGTCCAATTATGAACCAGCGATCTGAAACGCATGCACCCAGAGCAGGTGCTCAGCAATGAGAGAGGCCACTGCAATGGGAGGCCCACACGGGCCAAAGAATAAAGATGGATGAGAATAAATTAAAAAACCAATAAAAGAGGCCAAAATTAAAAAAGAATTACCTGAGTGAACTTTGGTGGCAAGAGGAAGAAAACATAAGACTATTATTGAGTGATGGATGAGAGACTAAAGGTGAAATGGTGAAGAAGTGAGTGAAAAGATCTAGATTCCTTAACATTTCATGGTTCCTAAAGATTGCACTGAAAAGGATGTTCTTTGAATGCATGTGTGCACTTTAGCCTATAATTCTAAAACACTGATCTATAGTATGTGCTTTGCAATTGGATAGATCTAGTTTTGAATCTTTGCTGGGTCACTTTCTAGCTGCACCTACCAGAGCAAGTTATTTAAACTCCCTGAACTTTATTTTCCTCATAAGAAGATGGGGAGAGTATCAATTATGTTAACTGGGGGTATTGTAAGGATTTAATTATACAACAAATGTTATTGCACTGGACAAAACAAGTGTTTTAGAAATACAGTCTCCTTCCCCACTGACTTGTCTGTGTTATTGCTTTTTGTTTTTTAAAGATTTTTTGACATGGACCATTTTTTAAAGTCTTGATTGAATCTGTTACAATAGTGTTTCTGTTTTATGTTTTTGACTTTAAGGCATGTGAGATCTTAGCTCCCCGACTAAGGAACTGACACTGCACCCCCTACATTAGAAGGTGAGGTCTTAAACCACTGGACTGCCAGGAAAATCCCCTGACCTGCCTATTTTTAATCATCCAGTTACAACCTAAAAACAGTTGGTTTTGGAAAAATTTACCAAACACCTAGTTCTATCATAGTATAAATTCTGATTCAAAGAAAATATCATATAACCTAGAGGTTTGCAAACCAAAGTTCTGGTCTCATTTTCATTTACAATATCAAACAAATCAATAACAATTAAGCAAAAAAAAGTTTTAAATCCAACAATTTGAGTTTTCATATGTAAAAATCCTCCCTGGTTATATTAAAGGTAAACTGACCATACAACTTTTTATCTAGCTGAGATACTCTGTACAGTTAAGAGTCAGCACTATTTACAGATGAGGGCATTGTGCTATGGTCATTATTACAAGGATGATGGGATAGAACCAAATGAGAAAGTGTATATATAATTGCAAAGCACTATTCCACCTGCCTAAGGGATGACAGATTTTATGCTAAACTGACCCATAAAAGTCCAATTTGGCTTTCACTATCCCGATCTTACATTTTCCCCAGTACCCAACTTCTCCAGATTCAAAGCATTTAGAACGAGGGGGATTATGGCTGAATGTGCCCTAATGACTGCGAACCTAGATGATGTCAGCACTGGAATCTAAGCCAAACTCATATGAAATGGCGAATGTCAGAAAAGCAAAGACACTTTTCACAATAAGTCATATGCATGAGTGAAGGCACACTGCTCTTGAAACAGGAATTATATTTCAATTATAAATTTTAAAATGTTTAAGCAGATGCAGTTATAAAGACAATTTTCTTCTTATTGTTTCTAGATGTTTTTCAGTTATACAATCAGTTTGTAGCATCAATGAATCAGTAAAAAGCATGCTACTTCAACTATGATTCATTTGAAAATGGAATTTGAGGGAAAAAAATCATCCTCAAATTCTATAAGAATCCAGGCTAGACGATGGCTGAATGGACAATGGGAGAATGTGACCCAGCATCACCTCACCCTTGAGTCACCAGCCAGTCATTGATCTTCATTATAAGCAAAACAGCTGTCTGAAGAGAGGTACCACAGATTAGGAAGTTATAATTTGATAGAGCAAGGAGGGATCCAGACTGAACAGGTTTCAATAAAAGTTATGCAGAAAGATGACTCCCTGGAAGCAGTGTTGCTCATGAAATTAATGTCCGGGAAGAGACAGGCTTCTCTCAGGCTACTGTAGTCGTTATAGGCAATTTTCAAAGAAATTGTATTAGTAGTGATTTTCAAAGAAATGGCAGTAAAAAGTAGCTTCCTGTTTCTATTAAGCAACACAGTTGAAAGGGAAACTTCATTGGAGCAAGATCCAGATACACCCCTCTATGATTTCTGTGTCTGCAGGCAGAGTTTCCAATAACTGGCCATTCATTTTTTTCAAGTTTACAATTACTGCATACACTTCATAAGCAACTGGCATGGTTCAAGGCACTAGGGATATGTGAATGAAGGAAACAGACATTTTCTCTCCTTGTGGCCTTGTTACTCCATGGGAGGAAAACAGATCTATCATTCATTGAGCTTTGTAAATGATTGTAAGGAACTCTTGACTTTTGAGTATTCACATGGCCTAATGCAAAAAAACATCAAGACTCAAGTAAAAATCCACCTATTACTTAGCAAATATTTACTGTGTTCTCAACCATGTAACTTTAGGGTCTAAGGAGATCTTTGGATCCCATGACCTCCCCACAAACTTTCCCATTTGGTTGTTGATTCATTTGATAAACAGTTACTGAGGCTCACAATATGCAACTGTTCAGAGTCCAGGGAAAGAGACAGACAGTCCAGGAGACGGATGTCATACAATATAATAGAGGTACGTGGACTACATGCCATCGCAGCCCAAGGATGATGTCACTAACCCTGCCTAGACTTCTGGGAACATTTCTCACAAAGGATATGACACTTGGATTAGGAATTAACGGATGAGTTAAGACTTTGCCAGACAGGGGAAAGGATACAGTATTATAGCAGATACGGATGCACCAAAGAGTAGAAATCTGGCCCATGTTATAACACAGCTACAAAACGGCCACCGAGCTTCTTTATTTTTCAGAACAAACTGTCGACTAGAAAAAGAAGAACAACTTGAGAGTTGTGGATTAAGTTTTATTTGGGCACAATTAGGACAGCAGCCCAGGAGGTAGTACCCCAGATAGCTGAGAGCCTGCTCCAAAGAGGCAGCAGGAGGAAACTCAATACATACGGTTTTGATGAAGAGGGGTTTCTATACCATTAAACACTCTCTTTACAAAGGGATGTCCTGGTTAGTCATGAGGATCTGATTCATGAAGGGATTTAGTGTTTTTCTAGGTATGAGGAGATGCAAGACTTGAGGTCATAAAATTCGTTCCTAAAAACATCTGCCTAAAGACCTGTCCGGCCAGATTTTCTGGAGCATAGAGTACCTTACTCCTCCCTGAACTCTCTCAGCGGGTGTTGAGAGTCAGCAGCTGTTGCAGCAGGGGCTTCAGTCTCCACAGCGGTGAATGGCAAATGCCCTTGTTGCTCAGTCATTGGCGGTGCCAATTTGACAGCTGACAGTGCCGGTTGACAAAACTGATGATCACTCTCACTGGAAAGTGGGTGAGTTGCCAAAAATGCTGGCAGTGAATAGACCCAGTGTCCTCAAATCTAAATAGTTTTTTCTTTATAATTCAAGGTATCCCCTAGTAGATAAATGATTAACCGTTCTAAGCTCAGCACCATGTTGGAGCCATTCTTCCTTCCCTACTCCCTTCTCTAATCGATGACGGAGTGTCGGGGAAGCTTAAGGACTGAATGGCATTGGAGGAGCAGTATTTAGGTGGTCTCTGCACTGGTGTCTGCCTCAGGGCAGATTCTTATTCTCTGCTTCTATCAACTGTGGTATTGGGCAGGTAGGACCACGACTTGGCCTCCTCTGTGGCATCATCTCTTAGCCTTATCAGACTCAGGGGTCCTCCTTGCTAATTTTTTCCTCACTGGTAGTATGGATACTCCTTGAATTTTGGCTTTCACTGTTCTTTATCACTGAATGAAGCAGCTTATCCTAGAGCCTTTAGCTAACATGGTGCTATTCAACCTGACTGCAAGGAAGTTCTAATAGTCGATAACTACGCACCACTGGGGAAATTAATGAAATGTTACATGTCTCCATTTTCTTGTCAAATGGGGTTCTTCTTAAGTGTGAGGTTCCATTCATTAATCGAGGAAATAGATGCAATGGGCTGAGAAGGAAGGTCTGGCAAGTTTACAGGCAATGTGTGTTTGCTATTGTTATTAGTTCTTCATTTCCCCTCGAGGTATACAGGAACTTCTCAGTTTTCTCTCTATTGTGTGCAAGCCCTCCTCCCAGAACCAGGAGGGCTGTTTCAGGTCAACATGAAGCTGCATCTTTGGCTCCCAACTACCACCACTACTATGCTGGCTTGAGATCACCTTGCCTGGCAGTCTCCTTAATGCTTTTGATTTTTTCTTCAAATTAAAGAAGGCCTTTCTTCTTGGGATTTTTCCCCCAAGAAATGAAGAAAAGGCACACTGCAGATCTGAGTACCTTTGTCTTTTCTTCCAAGATTCTGAGCCAGAAGGCATAGAATGTTCTTTCCATCTTGCAGAAGAATTTCCCTTTATGTTTGAGATTTCCAAAACTAGCTCCTGATGTTAATATGAACTAAAATAATTTCTAAAGACTGTTTTCATTCCAAAGCCTGACTTTCAGAACCACTGTTTGACCATGGACTCCCCAGATTTGATTGTGAGTGTCAAAGGTTTACATACAAATCCCTTCCCTTTATCTTCTTGATATAAACATTCTGATCCCCTCTAAGGCAAATAATGCCTTTTGAAAGAAAAAAATAACAGTAAGAAATGAGCACATAATGAAATGTAAACAAGGAAAAACACATGCACATATTTCAAAATTCTTCTTCTCTCTTTATTCATAAGTATTATAAACTTCAGTGTGTTCAAAAAGCAGGAAGTAGCAATTAAATTGGTGCTGGAAGTGGCGACTTGATGTGTGTGTTTGTATGTGTTGGGTGCGGTGGGGTAGAAGTCAGAAGGTGGGCAAGAAGGCTAACAAGCGAGGTGCAAGAAGGCCGTTTTAATCGGGCTGAAAAGACTGTCATCTGTCAGGCTAAGCAATTTTTGTTCTTCATTTAGCTGAAATAACTACCCTGTGTATTAAGTGGTGTTAACATTTGTATGTTCATTTCATGTGTTAGAAAATGAAGGCTCTAAGCCATTAAGCTATGCTCCTAAATTATCATCACTGTAATTACCAGAGCTGGGAAAAGAATTGGTTTTCCTGATTTATAATTCATCATATTATCTTGTCTTGTTTTTTAACTTCAAGCAACTTCTATGAACAATCTATAAACTGGCATTTTCACTTTTGAGATAAATGAGATAAACCCAATAGAACAATGACTTAAATCAAAAACATTTCTTTGCTTCCGAAACTCCACTACTTCTAGCAAAACAGAATCCCAAGGCTGTGTTAATAAGATCCTCTGATATATTTCTTGCCTGCTTATTACTCACTGTCTTACTTGTTTTCAAAGTTGGTAAAGACTAGTAGTTCTAGCTATGAGGATATCAAATTGTACTTGTGAACAGTCTAGACCATGTTTTCATTTATTTGTAAATGCCACACAATTTTCTGAAAATGGAGGTATATTTTTAAAGTGTCTACTGGATTAACTGCAAATCTTTTATGGAGATCTCCTTAATATGTATTCTTTTATACCACAGTGTCACTTAACCAAGCCCTTAGAGATACAACAAGTTACTCCAATCACATTTCTGAAACTAACATGAACCTATTTGAAAAGTTACTTAGAATCAACTTTAGAGAAGTCTACTTGCAAAGAAGGCAGGGAATAAAATAGTTTGCAGTTAAATGACTACTTTTGACTGTGTAAAAAGCCAGTAATGGAAATTCATGACAGAAAGTAATTTTTTTTTTTTAAAGATTTATTTATTTATTTATTTTGGGCGGTGGTCAGGTTGGGGAGGGAGCGGAGCGGGTGGGCCACTTCTATTGGTCTTTCATTTCTCTATTTTCATCCGTCTTTATTCTTTGGCTCCTGTGGGCCTCCCATCGCGGTGGCGTCTGTTGTTGCAGAGCGCCGGCTCTGGGCGCATGCACTCCAGAGCTCCGGCTCAGTGATTGGACACATTGGTACAGCCGCTCCACGGCACGTGGGATCTTCCCAGGCCAGGGATCGAACTGGCGCCCCTTGCAGTGCAAGGCAGTGTCCTTACCCACTGGACCACCAGGGGAAGCCCAGAAAGTAAATTTTTATATAAACAATTTTGTTTCTGTTTGCATGGAGAAAGGAAACACTTCATTAATTTGAAGAAATATTCAGTGAATATCTATTGTTTTCCAATAAGAATATACAGATGAATGAGGGAGACACAATTTCTGCCACCTTGGAGTGTACAAAGGTTAGAAAAACATACAGTGTCTATGAGAATGTCTAATGAGTGTTTACTCATTAACTAACCCTTAACTGATACAGCTTCCCCAGAGAAAATATCTTCAAACAAAGACATGAAAGTAGAATTTGTCCAGGTAATTAATCAAAGAAAAGTATTTTCAGAAAGAAGAAATAGCTTTTGCCAAGGCTCCAATTGGGGGTGAGAGGAGTTTAGGGAATTCAAGGGATGAAAAACTATGGAAGAAGCCTACTGGAGAGGGAGATAGGGCCAGATCATGAAGGAATTCATAGGCCACATAAAGTATTTTAAATCTTAAGAGAAGGGGAAGTCACTACAAAATTTAAGTGGAGCAGTATCATGGCTGATTTTGATTTTCAGAAGATTACTTCAGATGAGAGCCATGTTGCATACAACTCAGGGAGGCACCAGTCACATTCATCATTCACCATTCATAGAGGGTTCTGCTCAAGATACTACGTTCTGCTCCAGAATGGATCCGAGGTGATGAGAGTGAAAATAGGACTGTCACAGGAAGAGAATGCACTGGTCCAAACAAGAGATGACATTGGTTTAGATTAAGATGGAAGAGAAGTAGTGAAGTGGAAGTATTTGCAACATATTAGAGGTATGATTCATGATATATAACATGATTTATGGAAGCTGATATAGAGAAAATAGTCAAGAATGATTCATTGCTCCCTGGTTTGCTAGCTGTGGGTGCCTTTGCAAGGGGATTGGGGGAATAGAAGGTAGAGGGAATCATACCCTCTTTTGGAGCCATGATGGTTTTGAAGGACCCATGGAACATACGGTTGGAGATTTAGAATAGAATGTTTCGTATTTTGTTCTGGTGCTCGGAAGATAAATTTGAGCTAGAAATGTAAAGTCAAGAATAATCATTGTTGAGATGGAACTGACATCACTGAAGTGGCAAAAATCAGTAAGTTAAATCAGGTAGAGAACAGAGGAACTGGGGTGAAACCATTAAGACTCTGGAAGTTAAAAGTCTAATAAAGAGGACTTCCCTGGTAATCCAGTGGTTAAGACTTCACCTTCCAATACAAGGGATGTGGGTTTGATCTCTGGTTGGGGAATTAAAATCCCACATATCTCACCAACCAAAACATAAAAGAAAAAAAACAGCAGCAATACTATAACAAATTCAATAAAGACTTTAAAAATGGTTCACATAAAAATATCTTAAAACAAAAGTCTAATAGAAGAAAAGCAGATACGGAGGTAGAAGCAAAGCCAGAAAGGGGCACAGAGTCAAAGGAATTGGGTCTTTCAAAGCAGAATAAGAGTTCAGTTATGCCCAAGGCTGCTGATAGGCTAGAAGCAGTGTCCATTCCATCTTGGGACATGGAGGGCCTTTCCACAGGTGTCTCAGTGGATTGAATTAAGAAGTGAATGGGGGATGAGAAGAAGGGATGCAAGAAACCTGACTGTGAACTGAGCAGAACAGAGAAGACTAGGGAAGAATATGCAGTCTAAAGATTTCAAAGTGGATGGGGAGTGTCTAGATGAGAGCCATGTTGCATACAACTCAGGGAGGCACCAGTCACATTCATCATTCACCATTCATAGAGGGTTCTGCTCAAGATACTACGTTCTGCTCCAGAATGGATCCGAGGTGATGAGAGTGAAAATAGGACTGTCACAGGAAGAGAATGCACTGGTCCAAACAAGAGATGACATTGGTTTAGATTAAGATGGAAGAGAAGTAGTGAAGTGGAAGTATTTGCAACATATTAGAGGTATGATTCATGATATATAACATGATTTATGGAAGCTGATATAGAGAAAATAGTCAAGAATGATTCATTGCTCCCTGGTTTGCTAGCTGTGGGTGCCTTTGCAAGGGGATTGGGGGAATAGAAGGTAGAGGGAATCATACCCTCTTTTGGAGCCATGATGGTTTTGAAGGACCCATGGAACATACGGTTGGAGATTTAGAATAGAATGTTTCGTATTTTGTTCTGGTGCTCGGAAGATAAATTTGAGCTAGAAATGTAAAGTCAAGAATAATCATTGTTGAGATGGAACTGACATCACTGAAGTGGCAAAAATCAGTAAGTTAAATCAGGTAGAGAACAGAGGAACTGGGGTGAAACCATTAAGACTCTGGAAGTTAAAAGTCTAATAAAGAGGACTTCCCTGGTAATCCAGTGGTTAAGACTTCACCTTCCAATACAAGGGATGTGGGTTTGATCTCTGGTTGGGGAATTAAAATCCCACATATCTCACCAACCAAAACATAAAAGGAAAAAAACAGCAGCAATACTATAACAAATTCAATAAAGACTTTAAAAATGGTTCACATAAAAATATCTTAAAACAAAAGTCTAATAGAAGAAAAGCAGATACGGAGGTAGAAGCAAAGCCAGAAAGGGGCACAGAGTCAAAGGAATTGGGTCTTTCAAAGCAGAATAAGAGTTCAGTTATGCCCAAGGCTGCTGATAGGCTAGAAGCAGTGTCCATTCCATCTTGGGACATGGAGGGCCTTTCCACAGGTGTCTCAGTGGATTGAATTAAGAAGTGAATGGGGGATGAGAAGAAGGGATGCAAGAAACCTGACTGTGAACTGAGCAGAACAGAGAAGACTAGGGAAGAATATGCAGTCTAAAGATTTCAAAGTGGATGGGGAGTGTCTAGTACAGAGGGGGGTTGTGAGTATACATGAGTAACAAAGGATCACTGCCAACAGTAAGAGATATGAAGGGAATTCTGAGGAATGATTCCTCCCGGATTACATGGATGTAAGAAGTTGTACTGGGGGTTGCTGTGGGACCCTAAGTAGCTCAGCTAGTAAAGAATCTGCCTGTAATGCTGGAGACCCCAGTTTGATCCCTGGGTCTGGAAGACTCCCTGTAGAAGGGATAGGCAACACATTCTAATATTCTTGGGCTTCTCTGGTGGCGCAGATGGTAAAGAATCCAGCTGTAATCCGGGAGTCCTGGGTTCAATCCTTGGGTTGGGAAGATCCCCTGGAGGAGGGCATGGCAACCTGCTCCAGTGTTCTTGCCTGGAGAATCCCATGGACAGAGGAGCCTGGCGGGCTACAGTCCAAGGGGCTGCAAAGAGTCAGACACAAATGAAACAACTGAGCATGCACATGAGACCAATGGCTTCTGTTTTCTCTGCAAATAGGTTAAAGAGTTAAAGAACACATGCAAAAATAAATAGTGTCAAGGCTCTAAAGAGAGCAAAGAATTGTTTAAATGTCTTGTGTGGAGTCTGGAGATAAGTGTTAAGAGAAACACTGCATTGCCAGGTAATATTCAGGGCTCAGTTTAAATTGGGAATCAAGGATCAAAATAGCTAGACTTTAAAGACAAGGACAGTGCAGAAGCCTCCAATTCCTGAAAAGCCAAAAAAATTTATTTTATTGAGCATCAAATCCATAGGCCTGTGCATGTCTATGGTAGGAGATGCTCCTGTGTATTATGTGTATCTGTGTGCACACATGTGTACATATATAAAATTGAGTTAGGCTTATACTTGCTGTATATGTGTATAGACAGGAAGTATAACCCTAACACAATTTTGATCCAGATGACCTTAAATTTTCAAATTGGAACAGCCAATTATAAATTGTATCACATGAGAATGATCAGTGATTACATCCTATCATGGCCTAGGAAACTGGGATCCAGGGCAAATGAAAAAGTTGGGATTCTCACAACAACATAATTGTTTCTTAAATATTTTCCAAAGGCCATTGCAAGATTGATTTATTATTTTAAGGCAAAGGAACTCAAGTTTGCCATTTGTTTGTAATTGTGAGGAGAATTAATACTGCAAAGACACCCAGAAATTATCATTTGGTAATGGAGTGGTGGTGAAGGCTTAAATGCTCAGTCATGTCCAACTCTTGAGACCACATGGACTGCAGTTCAGCAGGCTCCTCTGTCCATAGGATTTCCCAGGTAAGAAAAGTGGAGTGGGTTGTCATTCCCTGTTGCAGCAGATCTTTCCAAACCAGGTCTCCCACACTGCAGGCAGATTCTTTACTGTCTGAACCAGCAGGGTAGCCCTTCTACTGTGGTGAGTTAAGCCATGTCTCACTTCACACCCAAGAGGAGATAAACCCTACTTTGTGAGTCAATTGGACTATCATTCAAAAAATGAGAATGAAGAAGCTGTAGATGATGATCCTCCCTAATTCTCCCAAATTCACCATAACTATTTATTCCTTCCTCTGAATTTATTCAGCATATTTTTTCAACTCTGTTGAGGATACATTTCATCTTTCCCGTACTGTTAACCAAATATTTACATGTCATAGTCCTCTGCTATACTTTTCATGGATCTGAAAAACAATGTGTTGAATAATTATTTCCACATGATTTTGAAGAGTGGCCTATTCAATAATAAATCTTTCAAAATAATTCGTTCAACAACTATTGATTGCCTTCTGAGGCCAGATCTTATGCCACACACTGACTACACAGTAGGAAACAGAACAGATATGTTTCTTGTTCTCGTAGAATTCAGTCTAGTGGGGAAAACAGCCATTAAACAAACAGATGCACACATGTGTACATATATAATTGAGTTAGGCTTATACTTGCTGTATATGTGTATAGACAGGAAGTATAACCCTAACACAATTTTGATCCAGATGACCTTAAATTTTCAAATTGGAACAGCCAATTATAAATTGTATCACATGAGAATGATCAGTGATTACATCCTATCATGGCCTAGGAAACTGGGATCCAGGGCAAATGAAAAAGTTGGGATTCTCACAACAACATAATTGTTTCTTAAATATTTTCCAAAGGCCATTGCAAGATTGATTTATTATTTTAAGGCAAAGGAACTCAAGTTTGCCATTTGTTTGTAATTGTGAGGAGAATTAATACTGCAAAGACACCCAGAAATTATCATTTGGTAATGGAGTGGTGGTGAAGGCTTAAATGCTCAGTCATGTCCAACTCTTGAGACCACATGGACTGCAGTTCAGCAGGCTCCTCTGTCCATAGGATTTCCCAGGTAAGAAAAGTGGAGTGGGTTGTCATTCCCTGTTGCAGCAGATCTTTCCAAACCAGGTCTCCCACACTGCAGGCAGATTCTTTACTGTCTGAACCAGCAGGGTAGCCCTTCTACTGTGGTGAGTTAAGCCATGTCTCACTTCACACCCAAGAGGAGATAAACCCTACTTTGTGAGTCAATTGGACTATCATTCAAAAAATGAGAATGAAGAAGCTGTAGATGATGATCCTCCCTAATTCTCCCAAATTCACCATAACTATTTATTCCTTCCTCTGAATTTATTCAGCATATTTTTTCAACTCTGTTGAGGATACATTTCATCTTTCCCGTACTGTTAACCAAATATTTACATGTCATAGTCCTCTGCTATACTTTTCATGGATCTGAAAAACAATGTGTTGAATAATTATTTCCACATGATTTTGAAGAGTGGCCTATTCAATAATAAATCTTTCAAAATAATTCGTTCAACAACTATTGATTGCCTTCTGAGGCCAGATCTTATGCCACACACTGACTACACAGTAGGGAAACAGAACAGATATGTTTCTTGTTCTCGTAGAATTCAGTCTAGTGGGGAAAACAGCCATTAAACAAACAGATGCAGAACTGAATACGTAATTGAAAATTTAGATGAGTTGCTGAGCAAAAGAACAGCATGATATGAGAGAACATGAATCATTTTAAGTGAAAATGTTGAGAAAGCTATAGGGAAAACAGGTTCTCTCAATCCCAGCATAATTGAAATTTTAGAAAGGACAACTCTTTGCTGGAGAGAGCTGTCCTGCACGTTGTCATTCGTACTGTCCTGCACTACTGTCATTAGTAGTTTCCTGCTACTGGATGCCAGCAGCACCATCCCAGCTGTAACAATGAAAAAGATCTCAAGATATTGCCAAGTCAGCCCTAACAGAGAACCACTCATTTAAACCGAACCCAAATGTATAAGTAAGAAGTAAGCAGGAGGAAGGAACTTCCCTGGTGGCTCAAGTGGTAAAGAATCCATAATGCGGGAGTCCTGAGCTCAATCCCTGTGTTGGGAAGATACCCTGAAGAAAGGAATGGCTACACACTCCAGTATTCTTGCCTTGAGAATTCCATGCATACAGGAGGAGCTTGGCGAGCTACAGTCCCTTAGGTTTCCAGTAATAGGAAACATCATGAGAAATCTATAGGGGCAGAAAAGAGCCCTGAGCATTTAAATAACTAAGAGGCTGGCATTGGAGCAAACAGGGTAGGAAAAGAAGGCAAAGGACAATTGTTTAAAACAGGGAGCCTTTCTAAATATTTCAGTGGAGTTCAGAATTTATTCTAGGAGAAATGGGAAGCTACGGAAGTTTTCCAGAGGAAAGTGGCAAGATAAAAAATATAATTCATATTTTAAACTATCTCTCTGTTTGCTCTGATAAGAATAAATGAGACTGGGAGTGAAAATAAGGAGGCCAGCTAGTGTTGCTATTTTCCAGGATGGCTTGGACCAGAGAGGAGGATGAAAAGACGATAAGGAGTAGAACACAGCTCAACTTTATTTTGGAAGAAGAAACAGCAGTACTTACTGTATACATGACTATTTAATCAAAGGAGGAATGAAAGGGAGGAGAAGTATTTCAGACCTCTCTTAATTTGTAAATGTAGATACTGGATTTGTGTTTCTTGTCTGAAATGACAGATTTGGGGGTTGGTCTTAGACCTCCACCTTTACAATATTAAAATTTAAAAATTCAAAATTCTTTCATACAATAATCTTAAAAAAAAACTCTAGTTCACTCCATATTCCACACCACCTGATCTTCTCTACAGGCTAAAATACAAAGAACTTTCAATAGCTCATTTCATGGCATTGTTTGCCATTTTCGTAACCTACTCCTATTAGTCTACTAAATAGTAGCTTCTAACACAGAAAAGTTTATTCTAGGTATTGCTCTCACAAAAGTATAAAGGAGAGTGAAAATATTTCTGAAAGACATATGGCATTATTCATTCATTTTGAAGTTGTATTAATAAATACTCCTGCCAGTCAAGCATTCTGCTAAGCCATATTTTTCTCATTCTATACATTTACAACTGGAGCTATGCCTTTAAAGGTAAGAATTAACGCTTACTGTCTTCATGCCATGTTGTACCTGTCAGGGTTCAATAATCAAAACAGAAATTACTCTTTGGATTCCATGCCTAAATCATTAAAATAAAGAGAATTACACATTTATACAGAATTGAAATCATTATAGCTTCACATGTTCATTTTCTTTCGAGTCTTCTGAGTTCTTTTTTTCTCTATAAGTTTCCTTTTAGATAGTTTATATTATTATGTCTTTCAGTGCATCAATCATTCCTATAATATATCTAGTCAGCATTTATAAACTCATACAGAATATTTTTCATTTCAGACACTGACGTTTTCATCTCTAGAAGTTTGCTTTGGGTTTTCATATATATTCCCTATCTCTATTTGACATGTCCTTTTAGTTTGGGGACATATGGTACACATTCATAACTGTTTTAATAATCCTCTCTGTTATATTTAACATCTGTGTCTGTTCTGGGTTGACTTCAATTGATTGATGTTTCTCCCAACTATGAACTGTGTTTCCTGATTGGATGCCAAACATTACACAATTTACCCTGTTGGATGCTGAATATATTTCTATTTCTGTTCTTGAGTTTTGGTCTGTAGTCTAGTTATTTGTAAATATTTACTTTAGGTATCTCTTTTAAGATGTGCTAGATGGAATCTAGCTTAGTCTAGAGCTAATTATTCTCAATTGGGACTTCCCAGTAGCTCAGTGGTCAAGAATTCACCTGCCAATGCAGTAACAGATCATCTTTCTACATATCTCCTAGTATACCCATGAAAGCAGGACATCTGAGTTGTAGGGTATACTCAGTTTCAGTTTTAATAAATACTGCTAAATTCCCCTCCAATGTGACTAAATCACATTATACTGCTAAACTCTCCTCCAATGTGACTAAATCACCATTTTTGTTAGGCTTATTCCTATATTTATTGCTTTGGTTTATTAAAAAGGTAAGAACCTGATTCATTCCACATACAAAAAAGTCCATTTGAATGGTGATTATGATCTGGCACTGTTAAAGACTTTAGCAATATAGACACAAATGGGGCACAATTAAGAAGTCATTGCAACACAAACAGAATCATTTTGATTCTTTGCATTATGATTTATTAGGTAAAAATGGGCTAATATTTTCTTTAATTGTAGTCAGTTATGAAAATAGCTTTCAAATATGATACACTTATCTATAACCTATTTTCTACCTTCACACTGAATTAGCAATGTATATAAAATTAGCCACTTAACTGAAGAAATAGTTTTGTAAAATGTTTCATATAAGCTTATATTTCATTGTGGTTTTATTAATATCAGACGGTAATCTTGGTAAATGCCAGGAAGAGTTCACTTTTACTGAAAATGGAGACTGGGAGTCTTCTAAGTTACTTTCACTACTTCTCTATGTGAAAGATGGAAAGGTACAGTACTATTTGAAGATGGATTAGAATTATTGGATTTATATTTGGAAAGCACTTCAAAAGTTTTTAAATGAAGCATGAACAATAAATCAATAGATGAGAATCACAAAATGTGCCCAAATTTAAGGAAAGAAGTCGGAAAAAGAATAAAGACGAATGTGACAAATAGAAAATAGCAAGACAGTGGATTCTAACCCAACTATCAGTAACCACTTTAAATGTGAATATTCTAAATGCACTTTGCTAAAAGAAATTTTCCAATTGGATAAAAAAGAGTCCATACTGTCTACAAGAAAGTCAATGTAAACATTAAAAGTTACATAGATTAAAATGAAGGGATGGAATTGCTGAAGACAAAAGATGGCAGTTCCTCAAAAAGTTAGACACAGAATTACCATGTGACCCAGAAATTCTAGTCCTAGGTATAAATCCAACACAACTGAAAACATGTTCACAAAAAATCTGTACACTAGATTTCATAATAATCTAAAAACTATAACAATTCAAATGCCCATCAACTAATGAATGGGTAAACATCAGACATAGCCATACAAAGGAATATTAACCAGCCATAAAAAGCAACGAAGAATTAATATATGCTCCAAGTGGAAAAATTTGCAAACATTATGATAAGTGAAAAAAGCAAGAAACAAAATGCCACATATTATATGGCATGTCTACAATGGGAAAACCCATAGAGACTTAAAATACTGTTTGCCAGGAGTAATGATCTTTTTAGCAATATAGACACAAATGGGGCACAATTAAGAAGTCATTGCAACACAAACAGAATCATTTTGATTCTTTGCATTATGATTTATTAGGTAAAAATGGGCTAATATTTTCTTTAATTGTAGTCAGTTATGAAAATAGCTTTCAAATATGATACACTTATCTATAACCTATTTTCTACCTTCACACTGAATTAGCAATGTATATAAAATTAGCCACTTAACTGAAGAAATAGTTTTGTAAAATGTTTCATATAAGCTTATATTTCATTGTGGTTTTATTAATATCAGACGGTAATCTTGGTAAATGCCAGGAAGAGTTCACTTTTACTGAAAATGGAGACTGGGAGTCTTCTAAGTTACTTTCACTACTTCTCTATGTGAAAGATGGAAAGGTACAGTACTATTTGAAGATGGATTAGAATTATTGGATTTATATTTGGAAAGCACTTCAAAAGTTTTTAAATGAAGCATGAACAATAAATCAATAGATGAGAATCACAAAATGTGCCCAAATTTAAGGAAAGAAGTCGGAAAAAGAATAAAGACGAATGTGACAAATAGAAAATAGCAAGACAGTGGATTCTAACCCAACTATCAGTAACCACTTTAAATGTGAATATTCTAAATGCACTTTGCTAAAAGAAATTTTCCAATTGGATAAAAAAGAGTCCATACTGTCTACAAGAAAGTCAATGTAAACATTAAAAGTTACATAGATTAAAATGAAGGGATGGAATTGCTGAAGACAAAAGATGGCAGTTCCTCAAAAAGTTAGACACAGAATTACCATGTGACCCAGAAATTCTAGTCCTAGGTATAAATCCAACACAACTGAAAACATGTTCACAAAAAATCTGTACACTAGATTTCATAATAATCTAAAAACTATAACAATTCAAATGCCCATCAACTAATGAATGGGTAAACATCAGACATAGCCATACAAAGGAATATTAACCAGCCATAAAAAGCAACGAAGAATTAATATATGCTCCAAGTGGAAAAATTTGCAAACATTATGATAAGTGAAAAAAGCAAGAAACAAAATGCCACATATTATATGGCATGTCTACAATGGGAAAACCCATAGAGACTTAAAATACTGTTTGCCAGGAGTTAAATGCCAGGGGCAAATTGGGCTTAGTTGCTGACAGACTGAGATGTTATTTTGGGGTAATAGAAATATTTTTGAATCAGATAATACTTATGATAACACAACATTGTGAACAGATTGAAAATCACTCTTTATGTTGCATAACATTTATCTCAGTAAAAAACTTCAAAGGGATGCAGAAAGTTATACCATGGAAACACAAATCAAAGAAAGCTTAAGTAGCTTCATTAATTTTAGGCCAGGCTACCATCAGAATAAGGCAAATACTCAGAAATAAAAAGGCATATTACATAATAACAGAGGGGGTAGTGGTCTAAGAGGACACAACAATTCTAAACAATTGTGCACCTAACGGAAGGGTATCAAAATGCATGAGAGAATCACTGATATAACTAAATGGGGAAACAGATGAATTTATTTTTATAGTTGGAGACTTCACCACCACAAACACACTGGCAAAAATGGAGGAAGGACAAATATAACTTTGAACAGCACTATTAACCAGCTTGGCATAATTCACATCTATAGAACACTCTAAATACCAACACTGAAATGTACATTTTCCTCAAGTGAGCATTAAGCAGTCACCAAGACAGACTATATTCTGGTTCATAAAATAAACCTTAACAAATATGAGAGAATATAAATCATGCAAAATAAGTTCTGACACCATAATGAACTAAATATCACTAACGACACTAGAAACTGCTCAATTACTTGGAAAATATACAACACATTTTTAAATAATCAAAGAGTTTTTAAAAACCCAAGAAAAATTTAAAATATTTTGAACATAATTACAATTCAAATACACCTTATCTAACAGTTAAAGCAGCACTAAGAAGGATAGCTATTGCATAAAATGAACATTTTCTTTTTAAAAGACCTACCAATCAATATCCTTATTTTCCATCTTAAGAAACCAGAGAAAGAAGTGTAAATTAAACCTAGCACAAACAGAAGAATGGAAATAATAAAAATGAGAGTAGAAATTATTAAATTAAAAAGCAGGAAGACAATAGAGAAAAATCAATGAAACCAAAATCTGGTATTTCTACCTAGAACAATAAAAAGTTCTACCTGGGCTAACCAAGAAAAAAAGAGAAAGACAAAAATTACCAATACAGGACTTTCTGGTGGTCCAGTGGGTAAAAAGTCCACCTTGCAGTGCAAGGGGCACCGGTTCGACCCCTGTCCCAGGAAGATCCCACGTGCCGTGGAGTGGCTGGGCCAGTGTGTCCAATTAGGAGCCAGCATTCTGGAGCGCATGCACCTGGAGCCAGTGTTCTGCAAGGAGAGAGACCACTGCAATGGGAGGCCCACACATGCCAAAGAATAAAGATGGATGAAAATAAATGATGACTTAGAGGCAAATAAATAAATAAATAAATACCAATACAAAATATGAAAGAGGGTCCATCACTACTTATCCAACTGACATTTAAATGATAAAGGAATATAAAGAACAATTCTATGACCATAAATTCAAAAATTTAGATAACATGAAACAGTTTTTTAAAAGACGCAAACTACAAAGTTTACTCAAGGAGCAAAAGATAATCTGAATAGTCCTCTTATTAAATTATTACTTAAAAATATTCAAAAATGAGAAAGAAAAAACATCAAGTCCAGATGGTTTCCACTCACAGTTTGTCCAACTTTAAGGAAAACAAGGCAGCAATTCTACACAATCTCTTCAGAAAATAGAAAAGGCAGTATTTTCCAGTTTATTCTATGAAGTCATAGTTATTCTAATATCAAAACCAGACTAGAAACATTACAACAAAAGAAAACTGAAGACCCAATGTCACTCATGGACACAGAGGCAAAGATCTCTAACAAAATGTGAGATAAAATTCAGTGATAACAGTCATCCTGTGATGACTAGAGGGGTGGGATGTGTGGAGGAGAAGGAGGGGAGGGAGGCTCAAGAGGGAGGGTATAAATGTATAATTATGACTGATTTGCTTTGATGTATGGCAGAAAGCAACATAGTATTGTATAGTAATTTTATTATAATTAAAAATAAACAAATTTTTAAAATAGAAAAATAAACATATAATAAAAATTAATAATTAAAATTTTAAAACTCATTGCTAAAAATAAGTATTTAAAATTTTTTAAATCTCAGTTATATATAACACATTATGGCTAAATGGGGCTCATCCTAGGACTGCAATGCTAGTTTAACATTCATAAGTCAATCGGTATAATAGACAGAAAACAATACTATCTAATCATATTAATAAGTGCAAAAATTACTTGACAAACTTCAAAGCCCATTCATGATAAAAACTTTCCCAAATCTGGAATAGACTGGAACTTTTTAACCTTCCACAGCGTAGCTAGCTAGCATCATACTTAATGCCAAGAGACAAAATGCTTTATCTTCAATATCAAACCTGAGCCATGAATATCCTTCTCAACACTCATATTCAACACTGCACTAGAAGTCCTAACAAGTTCAGTAAGCTAACTACATATTGTGAAGGAAGACAAAGCTCTCTTTGCTGGCAGATGACATGACTGTCCAAATGGAAAGCCCCAAAGTCGATAAAAATATCCTACTTATCCAACTGACATTTAAATGATAAAGGAATATAAAGAACAATTCTATGACCATAAATTCAAAAATTTAGATAACATGAAACAGTTTTTTAAAAGACGCAAACTACAAAGTTTACTCAAGGAGCAAAAGATAATCTGAATAGTCCTCTTATTAAATTATTACTTAAAAATATTCAAAAATGAGAAAGAAAAAACATCAAGTCCAGATGGTTTCCACTCACAGTTTGTCCAACTTTAAGGAAAACAAGGCAGCAATTCTACACAATCTCTTCAGAAAATAGAAAAGGCAGTATTTTCCAGTTTATTCTATGAAGTCATAGTTATTCTAATATCAAAACCAGACTAGAAACATTACAACAAAAGAAAACTGAAGACCCAATGTCACTCATGGACACAGAGGCAAAGATCTCTAACAAAATGTGAGATAAAATTCAGTGATAACAGTCATCCTGTGATGACTAGAGGGGTGGGATGTGTGGAGGAGAAGGAGGGGAGGGAGGCTCAAGAGGGAGGGTATAAATGTATAATTATGACTGATTTGCTTTGATGTATGGCAGAAAGCAACATAGTATTGTATAGTAATTTTATTATAATTAAAAATAAACAAATTTTTAAAATAGAAAAATAAACATATAATAAAAATTAATAATTAAAATTTTAAAACTCATTGCTAAAAATAAGTATTTAAAATTTTTTAAATCTCAGTTATATATAACACATTATGGCTAAATGGGGCTCATCCTAGGACTGCAATGCTAGTTTAACATTCATAAGTCAATCGGTATAATAGACAGAAAACAATACTATCTAATCATATTAATAAGTGCAAAAATTACTTGACAAACTTCAAAGCCCATTCATGATAAAAACTTTCCCAAATCTGGAATAGACTGGAACTTTTTAACCTTCCACAGCGTAGCTAGCTAGCATCATACTTAATGCCAAGAGACAAAATGCTTTATCTTCAATATCAAACCTGAGCCATGAATATCCTTCTCAACACTCATATTCAACACTGCACTAGAAGTCCTAACAAGTTCAGTAAGCTAACTACATATTGTGAAGGAAGACAAAGCTCTCTTTGCTGGCAGATGACATGACTGTCCAAATGGAAAGCCCCAAAGTCGATAAAAATATCCTGGAACTAAAAATTGAGTTGAGCAAGAACTCAGGAAACAAGGACAGTATATAAAAGTCAGTTAACTTCCTGTATACTAATATTAGGAGCTGGAATTTTAAGTGAAAACATAAATGTTTATAATATCATCAAAAGCGAATCATGGGCTTCCCCTGGTGGTGCAGTGGGTAAGGACACCGCCTTGCAGTGCAAGGGGCGCCGGTTCGATCCCTGGCCTGGGAAGATCCCACGTGCCGTGGAGCGGCTGGACCGATGTGTCCAATTACCGAGTCGGAGCTCTGGAGCGCATGCACCCAGAGCCGATGCTCTGCGACAACAGACGCCACCGTGATGGGAGGCCCACAGGAGCCAAAGAACAAAGACAGATGAAAACAGAGAAATGAAAGACCAATAGAAGTGGCCCGCCCGCTCCCCCCCCCAACCCGACCCCCGCCCAAAATAAATAAATAAAAAAAAAAAAAAGCGAATCATGTATAAATCTAAAAAAGAATATATAGGACCTACATACAGGAGAGCCATAAAATACCAATGAAAGAAATCAAGAATATCAAAGTAAATGTTCATAGATTAGAAAAGACAATATGGTTAAGATGTCACTTCTTCCCTATTTCATCTGATAGTTAACATAATCCCAATTAAACCCTAGAAAGCTTTTCTGTTGACATCAACCATCTCTAAAACTATGTGGAAAGCAAAGATACTAGAATAGTCTAAAAATTTCTGAAGAGAACAAAATCAAAAGACTCAATTTAGGGGCTTGCCTGGCAGTCTGGTGGGCAAGAAGTCCATCTTGCAGTGCAAGGGGCACCGCTTTAAGCCCTGGCCCAGGAAGATCCCATGTGCCATGGAGCAGCTGGATTAGGAGCCAGCACTCTGGAGCGCATGCGCCCAGAGCCAGTGCTCTGCATCAAGAGAGGCCACTGTGATGGGAGGCCCACACAGGCCAAAGAATAAAGATGGATTTAAATAAATAAGTAAAACCAATGAAAGAGGCCAAAATTTTTTTTTAAAAGACTTAATTTACCCAACTCTAAGATTTCTATAAAGCAACAGTAATACACACAGTGTGGTATTACTAAAAGCATAGATATATATGTTAATTGATCAACAAAACAGATCGACAACATAAATAGACCTCCAAAATATAGCCAACTGACTTTTGACAAAGGTGCTAGGGCAATTCAGTGAAGAAATGGTAGTCTTCTCAGCAAGCAGTGCTTAAACAGTTGGAAGACATATGTACTTGGATAGGCTTTGAAATGCAGTTGTTTGGTTAAACACCATTCTAGATGTTACTGTGAAGGTAATTTTGAGATGTGACTGACATTTAAATCAGTATGCTCTAAGTAAAGCAGATTACCCTCATCCAATCAAGTTGAAGACCTGAAGAGGAGGAATTCTACCTCCAGACTGTCTTCCAACTCAAGACTAACATCAGTGTTTCCCTGAGTTTCTAGTCTACCTGCCTTCCCTCAGAATTTTGAACTTGCGCATGTGAGCCAATTATTTTAAATCAATCTCTTGATATAGAGAGAGACAGTCTGAAAGACCTAAAGATAGAAATAGACATACCCTGTTGTTTCTGTCCCTCTGGAGAACCCTGGCTAATACAATTCACTGTATGGTATCTGAGTAAGTAATGAGAAAAATAATTCCGTGCAATGAAACCCTAAGACTGCAGTTCATCCATGTTGTTGCCAAAACATGAAAGGTTCCCAGATGTGGACAAACTCTGAATTACCCTAGAATTTTATTTTCACTGATTCAACATATGATTTCAGTCTGCTGACAAAGCAAGCACAATTATTTTTTTCTGTTGAATTTTGGTGAGAGGTAAGTCAACTCATTCTACTTGAAGTTATTATTTTTAGTCAAAAGTAGAAAGACTGGGTTGTTGGTTTAAATATGATAAACACGATCATGTCATATTCCTAATGTTTCTGAATGAACTAGGAGTCTCACATATGCTTCTGATAAAAAGAAAAAAGACATTTGCCACAAGTAGAAAGATCGTATTCTCAAAAAATATCCAGAAGAAAAAATAAATCTCTACTTATCAGAATGGATAATAAAATCTGCAGTCTTTAAACAGATGCTGAGCTTCTTCATTTGTACCCTAGGTCTCTCATCAAAAATACTTTGTGATGTTTTGAATTTATGCATGAAGAGCAATAATATCTAACCTACCTGCCTCACACCTGGAAGAAACAGCTACTGTTACAGCAGATGACATTATCTTCAGCTGCTGAGTGGACATTCATTCCCAGGGTGTAAATAAGAACACCTGACGACTAGCTACATACATACACAATGAGCAATAAAATTGAAGGAAAGTAATGGTCATCTGTTTCCTCAAAATAATCTTATTTGCCCCTATATTCCAGAAAAAAAAAAGCAAGCAAAACCTCAAAACCCTCACAAAAAAACATAGCTTTCAACACTTCATATGATTACTTCCAAAAAGTCTTCAATCAAAATTCAGTGCTAAAATTATGAAAGCTCAGAGAAACACCTATATAGGCTGAGCTACATCTACGGCTTTGAGTTCTCTATGTAACTAGAAATTTTTGCTCCTCTTTCACAGCTTATGATTTCTCCAACAAAACAGTATGGCACTTGGACCTTATAAATGCTGCTCTATTTACGGTTTCATAAAACCAAAGAGAGGGCAATTTCCCAAATCTATGTGCTAACCTAAAAGAACCCAAGGGATGAAAATATACCTACATTCTTGCTTAGGAGAATAAGACTTACTGGATAGTGATGCAGAAGCAGCCTTTTGGTCTTCTTATCATTTTCAACTGACAAAGTCCCAGGAGCCAATCTGAACTCAGAGATGGTATCGTTGAAATTTTACCCTAGAATTTTATTTTCACTGATTCAACATATGATTTCAGTCTGCTGACAAAGCAAGCACAATTATTTTTTTCTGTTGAATTTTGGTGAGAGGTAAGTCAACTCATTCTACTTGAAGTTATTATTTTTAGTCAAAAGTAGAAAGACTGGGTTGTTGGTTTAAATATGATAAACACGATCATGTCATATTCCTAATGTTTCTGAATGAACTAGGAGTCTCACATATGCTTCTGATAAAAAGAAAAAAGACATTTGCCACAAGTAGATCGTATTCTCAAAAAATATCCAGAAGAAAAAATAAATCTCTACTTATCAGAATGGATAATAAAATCTGCAGTCTTTAAACAGATGCTGAGCTTCTTCATTTGTACCCTAGGTCTCTCATCAAAAATACTTTGTGATGTTTTGAATTTATGCATGAAGAGCAATAATATCTAACCTACCTGCCTCACACCTGGAAGAAACAGCTACTGTTACAGCAGATGACATTATCTTCAGCTGCTGAGTGGACATTCATTCCCAGGGTGTAAATAAGAACACCTGACGACTAGCTACATACATACACAATGAGCAATAAAATTGAAGGAAAGTAATGGTCATCTGTTTCCTCAAAATAATCTTATTTGCCCCTATATTCCAGAAAAAAAAAAGCAAGCAAAACCTCAAAACCCTCACAAAAAAACATAGCTTTCAACACTTCATATGATTACTTCCAAAAAGTCTTCAATCAAAATTCAGTGCTAAAATTATGAAAGCTCAGAGAAACACCTATATAGGCTGAGCTACATCTACGGCTTTGAGTTCTCTATGTAACTAGAAATTTTTGCTCCTCTTTCACAGCTTATGATTTCTCCAACAAAACAGTATGGCACTTGGACCTTATAAATGCTGCTCTATTTACGGTTTCATAAAACCAAAGAGAGGGCAATTTCCCAAATCTATGTGCTAACCTAAAAGAACCCAAGGGATGAAAATATACCTACATTCTTGCTTAGGAGAATAAGACTTACTGGATAGTGATGCAGAAGCAGCCTTTTGGTCTTCTTATCATTTTCAACTGACAAAGTCCCAGGAGCCAATCTGAACTCAGAGATGGTATCAAAAGAAGTCTCTCTAACACATGAATACTGTTAAGAGATCAAAAAAAAAAAAAAAAAACAGACAGGAAAAGCAGGGGAAGATGCACACTGTTAATGGTGGCACCTCTACTAAATGACCCATCCAGGCTCATCATCTTCTGGCAGCAAGGCTCAGTTTTATATATAACCTTATATATATAAGGTAAGGTTGCCTTATATACCCAGGTGGTAGTTCCTTCGATTGCTAGGGTATACACCCAAATCCCAGACTATTCTTTCTCCCCAGATCTAGCCATCCTAAGAGACTCATGCATCTTAATTTCTTCCATTCCCCGCAAATACCCATTTCTACTCCATTCCTATATTGGGGTTACTTCTGAGTCCTTAATTTTAGAATGCTATTCTTTCTCTCCTACTTCTGTTGCTGAGAAGGGAAAGTTTAATTTTTTACTTTTGGAAGAAAGAGAGATAAAGAAAGTCACCAAGATGGTCTGCTCTTCCCTATGAAAAAATAAAAGATTTGAAATTAGAAATTAGTTTCTCCAATTGCTGGACTAAAAGTTGGCCCTGAGTCATAAGAAACAGTACCTTCAAAATACATTCAGTAGGGCTTCCCTGGTGGTCCAGTGGGTAAGGACACCGCCTTGCAGTGCAAGGGGCACTGGTTCCATCTCTGGCTGGGGAAGATCCCACGTGCAATGGAGCGGCTGGACCGATGTGTCCAATTACCGAGCCGGAGCTCTGGAGTGCATGTGCCCAGAGCCGTTGCTCTGCCACAATAGAGGCCACTGCAGTAGGAGGCCCACACAGGCCAAAGAACAAAGATGAATGAAAATGGATAAATGAAAGTCAAAATGGCACTTGGACCTTATAAATGCTGCTCTATTTACGGTTTCATAAAACCAAAGAGAGGGCAATTTCCCAAATCTATGTGCTAACCTAAAAGAACCCAAGGGATGAAAATATACCTACATTCTTGCTTAGGAGAATAAGACTTACTGGATAGTGATGCAGAAGCAGCCTTTTGGTCTTCTTATCATTTTCAACTGACAAAGTCCCAGGAGCCAATCTGAACTCAGAGATGGTATCAAAAGAAGTCTCTCTAACACATGAATACTGTTAAGAGATCAAAAAAAAAAAAAAAAAACAGACAGGAAAAGCAGGGGAAGATGCACACTGTTAATGGTGGCACCTCTACTAAATGACCCATCCAGGCTCATCATCTTCTGGCAGCAAGGCTCAGTTTTATATATAACCTTATATATATAAGGTAAGGTTGCCTTATATACCCAGGTGGTAGTTCCTTCGATTGCTAGGGTATACACCCAAATCCCAGACTATTCTTTCTCCCCAGATCTAGCCATCCTAAGAGACTCATGCATCTTAATTTCTTCCATTCCCCGCAAATACCCATTTCTACTCCATTCCTATATTGGGGTTACTTCTGAGTCCTTAATTTTAGAATGCTATTCTTTCTCTCCTACTTCTGTTGCTGAGAAGGGAAAGTTTAATTTTTTACTTTTGGAAGAAAGAGAGATAAAGAAAGTCACCAAGATGGTCTGCTCTTCCCTATGAAAAAATAAAAGATTTGAAATTAGAAATTAGTTTCTCCAATTGCTGGACTAAAAGTTGGCCCTGAGTCATAAGAAACAGTACCTTCAAAATACATTCAGTAGGGCTTCCCTGGTGGTCCAGTGGGTAAGGACACCGCCTTGCAGTGCAAGGGGCACTGGTTCCATCTCTGGCTGGGGAAGATCCCACGTGCAATGGAGCGGCTGGACCGATGTGTCCAATTACCGAGCCGGAGCTCTGGAGTGCATGTGCCCAGAGCCGTTGCTCTGCCACAATAGAGGCCACTGCAGTAGGAGGCCCACACAGGCCAAAGAACAAAGATGAATGAAAATGGATAAATGAAAGATCAATAGAAGTGGCCTGCAGCCCCCCTCCTTCCCCACTCACCTCCCTCCCCACACTCCCCACCCCCAAAAAAATACATTCAGTATGGCAAAAACCATTATGAGGTTGTAATTAAATACCCCATATTGTAGGTTATCACACAGCATCAAAATTTACCTCATTGAAAATAATACCACTCAGAACCAAAAGGGTATGATCCATCTCCTGCTTCAATAGGAGGGAAGTTTTACAACTGTATTATGAGATGGCAATGAATTTCAATTTATGAGCAATACATGATTGGTTCCTGATTATTGTGAGAACACTTCTGAGACTTCACTGAGGCTTAACAAAAGGGGGTTCTGAGATCATTTACTGATATCTACTTGTAGTTCAGAAGTGAGCAGGTATCAATTCCTAAGGCATTAGTCCATCTTATATCAGGAATGAATGTGTGTACAGTTCCTAGAAAATTATCTATAGAAGTAATTTGGTGAAAGATATAAATTTTCAGGTTGAAAAACTAGACAAACCCCAAACAGACAATTCAGAGAAAACCACATCTAGAAATTTTGTAATCAAACTGCTGAAAAGTGAAGACAAAGAAAAAATCTTGAAAGCTGCTGTGGTGGGGGTGGTGAGGAGACACTGCTTCATATATATAACAGAATAATGATTTGAATGACTTTAAATTCTGCACTAGAAACCATGAAAGACAGAAAATATTTTAAAGTGATGAGTAATAAGTACTGTCAACCCAGAACTTGATACATATATAAAAAATCTATCAATAATGAAGGCAAATAAAGACATTCTCCGAATAAGAAAACTAAGAGAATTTGTCTCCACTGATGTTTCTAGGCTGAAGAAAATTATGCCAGAGGGAAACTTGGAGCTTCAGAAATGAAAAGGAATGACCAATATGGTAAACATTTTGAAAAATAAAATAAGTTGTTTTTTCTTAAGTTTTAACATATATTTCATGATTGTAATAAAAAAGGTATATTATCTGGGAAGAGGGTTTCAGTGTACATAGATGTAATATACTTGGAAACTACAACATAAGGGAGAAGGCTTGTTTCATGGCCTAACATGTGGTCTATCTTAGAGAATGTTCTACTTGTGTTTGAGAAGAAGTGCATTCCAATGTTGTTGCATAAAGTGTTTCTGTTTATATGTGTTAGTTCCAATTGATCCATGATTCCTCTCTTTCTTTGTTAATCTCCTGAGTGGCTGTGTAAGCCTCTATATTTTATGATAAGTGGTAAAACAGTAACTCTAAAAAGACTATAAAAATAAACTATGCATATTTTAATCCCTAGAGTAAACATTAAAAAATAATAGAAAGCAGTAACATCCAAACATCAATACTTACTAATTGCTTAAAAAAATTCTAACACCCAGAATAAGGTCTGAAAGGAACAAATATCAAAATAGAAAAATAGAAAAGTAACAAAATAATTGACTTGGTGAGCCTTATAAATTATTGCATTCATATGAAAGCTTTAAACACAACTATTAATTTTTTTAAAATGAGACTGTGGCTGTTACTTTTCACTTTATTCTTTTTTTTTTTTTAATTTTGGCCTCTTTTATTGGTTTTTTATTCATTTTCATCCATTGTCACTCCCTGGCCTGCGTGGGCCTCCCACTGCAGTGGCCTCTTTCCTTGCAGAGCACCAGCTCTGGGCACATGTGCTCCAGAGAACTAGCCTGCAATTGGACACACCAGTCCAGCCACTCTGCGGCACGTGGGATCCTCCAGGGCCAGGGATCAAACCAGTGCCCCCTGCACTGCAAGGTGGACTCCCCACCCACTGGACCATCAAGGAAGCCCCATACTGAATTTTTTTAAAGATTCAACTATAAGCTGCCTGTAAAAACACAATTTAAATACAATTATATATACTGAGTAAAAGAAAGAATGAAAAAAGAAATGTCATAGTTATGGAAAATGAAAGAAAGGAGAATGGCCAAAATTTTATAAACAAAACAAAACTGGAGGCTTTACAGGACTTAATGTGAAATTTATTAGAAATAACAGCAACCAAATAGTGTGGTTTTGGCAGAAGAATATACATATAAATCAATGGAACAGAACAGAATCCATATATTGACTTATATACAGAAGTGCAACTGAATTTTGAAAAAAATGCAAAACCAATTCAATAGGGAAATGACAGTCTTCCACAAATGGTGTTGGGGCAACAGACCATCCATATATTTTAAAAATCGTAATAGATATTGTACATCTTATGTAAAAATTGATTTAAATGGATCATAGACATATATGCAAAATATAAAACTATAAAAAAAAATCTTTGACATCTCAGGTTAGGCACTGAGTTCTTAGACATGGCATCAAATGCATAGTCCACAAAAGAAAAATATGATTAACTGGGTCATTGAAATTAAAAATATTTGGTCTCTGATAGACAAGGAATGAAAAAAAACCAAGCCACAAACTCAGAGAAAATATTTTAAAATTTCACCTCTAACAAAGGACTTGTATCGAGAATATACGAAGAACTCTCAAAACTCAACAAAAAGAAAACTCAGTATCAATGAGGAAAAGGTGTAAACAAATATTTTGCCAAAGAAAAAACACAGAGAGCAAATAAGGGCATCAAAAGATAGTCAACATCAAGATTCATTATGGAAATACAAATTTAAAAAGCAGAGTAAGATTTCACTACCCATCTACTAGGGTCTTCTGGATGGCTCAGCCTGTTAAGGGTCCACCTGCAATGCAGGAGACGTAGGAGACATAAGTTCGATCCCTGGGTCAGGAAGATCCTCTAGAGCAGGAAGTGGCAACCTGCTCCAGTATTCTTGCCTGAAAAGTCCTATGGACAAAGGAGCTTGGTTGGCTATAGTCCATAGGGTCATAAAAAGTCAAACACAACTAAGCGCATGAGGTGGAAAGAATTAATCCATTAGAATTACCAAAAACAAGCAAACACACAAAAACAAAACTGCAAAACACTAAGTTCTGGCAAACATGCAAAAGAACAAGTAGGAATCTCAAGCATTACTGGTAGAAATGCAAAATAGCATAGTCACTAAGAAAAATATACTGTCAGTTTCTTATAAAATAAAACATACTGTAACTTTCTACCCAGAAATCCCACTTGTATGTATTTATACAAGTGAAATGAAAACATGCTCATATAAAATCCTGCTGATAAATGTTTACAGCAGTTTCATTTACCAAAACTAGAAGCAGCCCACATGTCCTTCATCTGAAGAATGAATAGTCAAATTGTATTGATTCTATTTAAAGGAAAACTACTTAAGAATAAAATGGTTTACTGAACATAAAAAAAAGATGTACTGACAACAACGTGTAAATTTCAAACATACTGGCTAAAAGTCTACAAATTATATGAATATGAATAGCTTTATTTGACATCTCAGGTTAGGCACTGAGTTCTTAGACATGGCATCAAATGCATAGTCCACAAAAGAAAAATATGATTAACTGGGTCATTGAAATTAAAAATATTTGGTCTCTGATAGACAAGGAATGAAAAAAAACCAAGCCACAAACTCAGAGAAAATATTTTAAAATTTCACCTCTAACAAAGGACTTGTATCGAGAATATACGAAGAACTCTCAAAACTCAACAAAAAGAAAACTCAGTATCAATGAGGAAAAGGTGTAAACAAATATTTTGCCAAAGAAAAAACACAGAGAGCAAATAAGGGCATCAAAAGATAGTCAACATCAAGATTCATTATGGAAATACAAATTTAAAAAGCAGAGTAAGATTTCACTACCCATCTACTAGGGTCTTCTGGATGGCTCAGCCTGTTAAGGGTCCACCTGCAATGCAGGAGACGTAGGAGACATAAGTTCGATCCCTGGGTCAGGAAGATCCTCTAGAGCAGGAAGTGGCAACCTGCTCCAGTATTCTTGCCTGAAAAGTCCTATGGACAAAGGAGCTTGGTTGGCTATAGTCCATAGGGTCATAAAAAGTCAAACACAACTAAGCGCATGAGGTGGAAAGAATTAATCCATTAGAATTACCAAAAACAAGCAAACACACAAAAACAAAACTGCAAAACACTAAGTTCTGGCAAACATGCAAAAGAACAAGTAGGAATCTCAAGCATTACTGGTAGAAATGCAAAATAGCATAGTCACTAAGAAAAATATACTGTCAGTTTCTTATAAAATAAAACATACTGTAACTTTCTACCCAGAAATCCCACTTGTATGTATTTATACAAGTGAAATGAAAACATGCTCATATAAAATCCTGCTGATAAATGTTTACAGCAGTTTCATTTACCAAAACTAGAAGCAGCCCACATGTCCTTCATCTGAAGAATGAATAGTCAAATTGTATTGATTCTATTTAAAGGAAAACTACTTAAGAATAAAATGGTTTACTGAACATAAAAAAAAAATGTATGATACTGACAACAACGTGTAAATTTCAAACATACTGGCTAAAAGTCTACAAATTATATGAATATGAATAGCTTTATTTGACATGCTAGAAAATATAAAACCATACTAGTAGAGATCAGTGGTATCAAGGCTTAAAGAAATAAATCTCACTATAAAGTATAAGCCTGAGGACATCTACGAGGGAGAGTGTTAAATTGTTCTGAGATTATGTGACTCTATGCATTTGTCAAATCTCATGGAACCATGCAACAGAAAGACTGAAGTTTACTGTTTATAAATGTAAAATGAATCTGAAAAGATTAAAATCCCCTCAATTCCCATTTACACCAAAAGGACTAAATATAAAAAAAAAAAGACTAAATACAGATTAATATATAGTGCTTGTTCTTAAGAAAGAACTTTTCACTGTCTTTAACCCTCTTTATTATTGTAACATTTCATCTTACCAAGGAATAGAATTCTTGTCTTCCTATTATAAAACACCAATGTACTGAGCAGTGTTGCTAAAATACTCTGTCAAAGGATGGAGGCAGAAAAGAAGAGATTATGTGCTTTTTGATAAATCTTTGCTGCTACATGTGTGGCTGTTCTACAAGTAAGGGGATCTGCTATCTTGGTAGTTTTCTGAAGAGAGTTGTCTCACAGGAAGAATCAATGAAGTTACTGACTGATTAATGAACATGACAACACAGAATGCTGCTATCTTTATTTACAATGAAAAAGTATAGACCTTAAGACTAAACAGAGCTAAAGACATATATTGTATGATTCATTTTCTCTAGCACTAGCTCATTGTTCTCAAGAACCTACTTCTATCTGCATGGCAATGAAAAATAAACTTTAGTAAACAATATAAGGATTTGGGGAGGGTTTTTTTTTGGTTGGTTGTTTGGTGGAAGGTGAGGTTGCTGTATTGTGGGATCAGCTTGACTCACTCCTATAAGCAACATCTGATGTAATGAATGCGAGCCTTTGAGCTTCTCAGGGTTTTCCTATATCATTATCTACTTTATCCCATCTGTTTTGATTTCCTTTGTTCAGTAGAAGGAAAAAAACTCTTTCATTTTAAGTACATTATGAATTTGGCTACTGCCTTCCAAAAGCCATGAGTGTTAGTGGAATAGGCAACTCCAGGGTCTTCGCTGCTTGAAAGCATTCCCTAATCATTTGATAATTTTTTTAAAGGAAAAATCATCAAAGTGGGTATATAAATGTCATATTTGACTGTTTCTCTACAATTAATCCTCTGTTCTCAGTCTCCTTCTTCCCTGATGCCCAGGTTGCATTGTGGTGGCCATGAAAATATCAGGGATAAGAAGAATTGATAGAAGAAAACTGAAAGCATTAACTGTATATTAGTCATGTCCGACTCTTTGCGACCCCATGGACAATTTCCCAGGCAAGAATACTGGAGTGGGCTTCCATTTCCTCCTCCTGGAGATCTTCCCAACCCAGGGATTGAACCAGCATCTCCTGAGTCTCCTGTATCGGTAGGCAGATTCTTTCCAATTAGCACCACCTGGGAAGCCCCAGTCTCCTAACTTTACCAGAGTCACTATCTCTAATGTCCTCTTTATCAGAGTCACTGTCTCCTCCCTGAAATTTTGTCCCCATTTCCTAGCCAACTTAAGTTCCTATATTAGAATATTTTCAGAGGCTTTGATCTCAGAGAGTCTCTGTTTTTACTCCCCAGAAGGTGGTACATTAATGGAAAAGATCAACTATTTCTCTTCTAGAGTGGGATGTTACTTTGATAGACAACTCTAAATATATGGTTCCCACAGAAACATATATTTATATATATTGTCACCCTGCTTATTTAATTTATATGCAGAGTACATCATGCAAAATGCCAGCCTGGATGAAGCACAAACTGGAATCAAGACTGCTGGGATAAATATCAAAAACCTCAGGTATGCAAATAATACCATCCTTATGGCAGAAACCAAAGAAGGACTAAAGAGCCTCTTGATGAAGGTGAAAGAGGAGTAAAAAAGCTGGCCTAAGATGCAACAATTCAAAAAATGAAGACCATGGCATCTTGTCCCATTACTTCATGGCAAATAGATGGGCAAACAATGGAAACAGTGACAGACTTTATTTTCTTGGGCTCCTAAATCACTGTAGATGGTGACTGCAGTGAGGAAATTAAAAGACACTTGCCCTTTGGAAGAAAAGCTATGACAAACCTAGACAGAGTATCAAAAAAGAGAGATATCACTTTGCCAATAAAAGTCTGTATAGTCAAAACTATGGTTTTCCCAGTAGTCATGTATGGATGTGAGCATTGGACCACAAAGAAGGCTGAGTGGCGAAGAATTGATGCTTTTGAACTGTGGTGCTGGAGAGTCCCTGAGAGTCCCTTGGACAGCAAGGAGGTCAAACCAGTCAATCCTAAAGGAAATCAACACTGAATATTCACTGGAAGGACTGATGCTGAATCTGAAGTTCCAATACTTTGGCCACCTGATACAAAGAGACGACTCATTGGAAAAGACCCTCATGTTGGGAAAAACAGAAGGCAGAAGGAGAAGGGGACAACAGAGGAAGAGATGGCTGGATGGCATCACTGAGTCAAATTTTGGAACAGGAGATGTGGGGGGGGCATTAGCATGGGTCAAATCAGTCAGACACAATTGGTCCTCTTTATCAGAGTCACTGTCTCCTCCCTGAAATTTTGTCCCCATTTCCTAGCCAACTTAAGTTCCTATATTAGAATATTTTCAGAGGCTTTGATCTCAGAGAGTCTCTGTTTTTACTCCCCAGAAGGTGGTACATTAATGGAAAAGATCAACTATTTCTCTTCTAGAGTGGGATGTTACTTTGATAGACAACTCTAAATATATGGTTCCCACAGAAACATATATTTATATATATTGTCACCCTGCTTATTTAATTTATATGCAGAGTACATCATGCAAAATGCCAGCCTGGATGAAGCACAAACTGGAATCAAGACTGCTGGGATAAATATCAAAAACCTCAGGTATGCAAATAATACCATCCTTATGGCAGAAACCAAAGAAGGACTAAAGAGCCTCTTGATGAAGGTGAAAGAGGAGTAAAAAAGCTGGCCTAAGATGCAACAATTCAAAAAATGAAGACCATGGCATCTTGTCCCATTACTTCATGGCAAATAGATGGGCAAACAATGGAAACAGTGACAGACTTTATTTTCTTGGGCTCCTAAATCACTGTAGATGGTGACTGCAGTGAGGAAATTAAAAGACACTTGCCCTTTGGAAGAAAAGCTATGACAAACCTAGACAGAGTATCAAAAAAGAGAGATATCACTTTGCCAATAAAAGTCTGTATAGTCAAAACTATGGTTTTCCCAGTAGTCATGTATGGATGTGAGCATTGGACCACAAAGAAGGCTGAGTGGCGAAGAATTGATGCTTTTGAACTGTGGTGCTGGAGAGTCCCTGAGAGTCCCTTGGACAGCAAGGAGGTCAAACCAGTCAATCCTAAAGGAAATCAACACTGAATATTCACTGGAAGGACTGATGCTGAATCTGAAGTTCCAATACTTTGGCCACCTGATACAAAGAGACGACTCATTGGAAAAGACCCTCATGTTGGGAAAAACAGAAGGCAGAAGGAGAAGGGGACAACAGAGGAAGAGATGGCTGGATGGCATCACTGAGTCAATGGACATGTGTTTGAGCAAACTCCAGGAGATGGTGAAGGGCAGAGAAGCATGGCATGCTGCAGTCCATGGGGTCACAATCAGTCAGACACAATTGAGCAACTGAACTGATAGAAACAATGCATTATTATTATATTTATACAATACTATACTTCAAATATATTTAGACTTCACCTCACCAAGAGACATAAAAATTTTGTATAATATTTTCTCCCAAAGAAAAATGTCTCCTAACTCCTGAACAACTGATATACAACCAACCTTTTGCAACCTTATCCATTGTCATAGTAATAATTTCAGGTAGTTGTATTTGTATTTCCATTATTTTCTTCACTACTACAAATTTCTGGGCACTAGGGATAAAGCTAAACTTTTATTAGATTAGTAAGAAAGAGTATCTACTCTACAGATACCATATATAGTGTAGAGTGCCATAAACCAGGCTCTAGAGAAGAGAAAATTAATCACCATTAACTATTTTATACAAATTTGGCTGTGGTCTATGCTTGGCCATTTCAAAAGGAAATAAGCAAATCTAGTCTCCTCCCTCTGGGAGCCTGAAATCAAATAAAGCCAAAACAGTCCAGGAAACACATAAACTAGAAGTATATATCAGTTAAAAAAAGAATTTAATTAAATGAGAGCTGATCTCAGAAGGATAATCCTTGAAGTTCTTCGGAGGTTACAAGGCAACCCTTTGAGACAGAGTGAAGGGCTGCACTGGCGATGCTGTCTCTGAGGCACCTTGCTTTACTCACCTCCCAGACTGAAGACCTTCCCCAACATCTAGAGATATCACTTTGCCAATAAAAGTCTGTATAGTCAAAACTATGGTTTTCCCAGTAGTCATGTATGGATGTGAGCATTGGACCACAAAGAAGGCTGAGTGGCGAAGAATTGATGCTTTTGAACTGTGGTGCTGGAGAGTCCCTGAGAGTCCCTTGGACAGCAAGGAGGTCAAACCAGTCAATCCTAAAGGAAATCAACACTGAATATTCACTGGAAGGACTGATGCTGAATCTGAAGTTCCAATACTTTGGCCACCTGATACAAAGAGACGACTCATTGGAAAAGACCCTCATGTTGGGAAAAACAGAAGGCAGAAGGAGAAGGGGACAACAGAGGAAGAGATGGCTGGATGGCATCACTGAGTCAATGGACATGTGTTTGAGCAAACTCCAGGAGATGGTGAAGGGCAGAGAAGCATGGCATGCTGCAGTCCATGGGGTCACAATCAGTCAGACACAATTGAGCAACTGAACTGATAGAAACAATGCATTATTATTATATTTATACAATACTATACTTCAAATATATTTAGACTTCACCTCACCAAGAGACATAAAAATTTTGTATAATATTTTCTCCCAAAGAAAAATGTCTCCTAACTCCTGAACAACTGATATACAACCAACCTTTTGCAACCTTATCCATTGTCATAGTAATAATTTCAGGTAGTTGTATTTGTATTTCCATTATTTTCTTCACTACTACAAATTTCTGGGCACTGGGGATAAAGCTAAACTTTTATTAGATTAGTAAGAAAGAGTATCTACTCTACAGATACCATATATAGTGTAGAGTGCCATAAACCAGGCTCTAGAGAAGAGAAAATTAATCACCATTAACTATTTTATACAAATTTGGCTGTGGTCTATGCTTGGCCATTTCAAAAGGAAATAAGCAAATCTAGTCTCCTCCCTCTGGGAGCCTGAAATCAAATAAAGCCAAAACAGTCCAGGAAACACATAAACTAGAAGTATATATCAGTTAAAAAAAGAATTTAATTAAATGAGAGCTGATCTCAGAAGGATAATCCTTGAAGTTCTTCGGAGGTTACAAGGCAACCCTTTGAGACAGAGTGAAGGGCTGCACTGGCGATGCTGTCTCTGAGGCACCTTGCTTTACTCACCTCCCAGACTGAAGACCTTCCCCAACATCTAGAGTGTTGGGACCATCAAGGGTCTGTTCTATCATAACACTGCACGACGGGGAGAGCAGAAATCCACTCTGACCTTCCTGTTATTCTCTACAGTCATTTCAATATTTTGGCCACCTGATGCGAAGAGCCAACTCATTGGAAAAGACCCTGATACTGGAAAATACTGAGGGCATGAGAAGGGGACGGCAGAGGATGAGATGGTGGAATGGCATCACCTACTCAATGGACATGAACATGGGCAAACTCCAGGAGATAGTGGAGGACTGGAAAGCCTGGCATGCTGCAGTCCATGGGGTGGCAAAGAGTCAGACACAACCTGGCAACTGAACAATAACAATAGTCATTTTAGACTTGCAACTTTTCCTTCCATGTTGAAAATAAGAATTTCTTCCACTGTGACACACTAATTTGGTTGAAGGACTGGACTATAGCCCCCCAGGCTTCTCTGTCCATGGAATTCATTAGGCAGGAATACTGGAGTGGTAGCCATTCCCTTCTCCAGGGGATCTTTCCAAACCAGGGATTGAACCCTTCTCCAGGGTACCTTCTCAAACCATGGAAGGCAGATTCTTTACTTTCTGAGCCACGAGGGAAGCCCAGAGAACATCTGGCTATATATAAATATGCAATTAGAAAAGGGAGAAGTAGTTTAGTAGCCTTTTTAAAGGTAATTTGATAATTATGTTGGGGTTTTTTTTTTTTTTGGCCTCTTTTATCAGTTTTTTTTTTTTTTTTAAAGATTTATTTATTTATTTTGGGCAGGGGTCGGGTTGGGGAGGGAGGGAAGCGGGCGGGCCACTTCTATTGGTCTTTCATTTCTCTACTTTGATCTGTCTTTGTTCTTTGGCTCCTGTGGGCCTCCCATCACGGTGGCGTCTGTCATTGCAGAGCGCTGGCTCTGGGCTCATGCACTCCAGAGCTCCGGAGCTCCGGCTTGGTAATTGGACACATCGGTCCAGCCGCTCCGCGGCACGTGGGATGTTCCCAGGCCAGGGATCGAACTGGCGCCCCTTGCACTGCAAGGCGGTGTCCTTACCCACTAGACCACCAGGGGAAGCCCATTTTATCAGTTTTTGATTTATTTATTTTCATCCATCTTTATTCTTTGGCCTGTGTGGTCTCCCATCACAGTGGCCTCTCTCTTTGCGGAGCACAGGCTCTGGGCATTACTTTGTTATTCTCTACAGTCATTTCAATATTTTGGCCACCTGATGCGAAGAGCCAACTCATTGGAAAAGACCCTGATACTGGAAAATACTGAGGGCATGAGAAGGGGACGGCAGAGGATGAGATGGTGGAATGGCATCACCTACTCAATGGACATGAACATGGGCAAACTCCAGGAGATAGTGGAGGACTGGAAAGCCTGGCATGCTGCAGTCCATGGGGTGGCAAAGAGTCAGACACAACCTGGCAACTGAACAATAACAATAGTCATTTTAGACTTGCAACTTTTCCTTCCATGTTGAAAATAAGAATTTCTTCCACTGTGACACACTAATTTGGTTGAAGGACTGGACTATAGCCCCCCAGGCTTCTCTGTCCATGGAATTCATTAGGCAGGAATACTGGAGTGGTAGCCATTCCCTTCTCCAGGGGATCTTTCCAAACCAGGGATTGAACCCTTCTCCAGGGTACCTTCTCAAACCATGGAAGGCAGATTCTTTACTTTCTGAGCCACGAGGGAAGCCCAGAGAACATCTGGCTATATATAAATATGCAATTAGAAAAGGGAGAAGTAGTTTAGTAGCCTTTTTAAAGGTAATTTGATAATTATGTTGGGGTTTTTTTTTTTTTGGCCTCTTTTATCAGTTTTTTTTTTTTTTTTAAAAGATTTATTTATTTATTTTGGGCAGGGGTCGGGTTGGGGAGGGAGGGAAGCGGGCGGGCCACTTCTATTGGTCTTTCATTTCTCTACTTTGATCTGTCTTTGTTCTTTGGCTCCTGTGGGCCTCCCATCACGGTGGCGTCTGTCATTGCAGAGCGCTGGCTCTGGGCTCATGCACTCCAGAGCTCCGGAGCTCCAGCTTGGTAATTGGACACATCGGTCCAGCCGCTCCGCGGCACGTGGGATGTTCCCAGGCCAGGGATCGAACTGGCGCCCCTTGCACTGCAAGGCGGTGTCCTTACCCACTAGACCACCAGGGGAAGCCCATTTTATCAGTTTTTGATTTATTTATTTTCATCCATCTTTATTCTTTGGCCTGTGTGGTCTCCCATCACAGTGGCCTCCCTCATTGCAGAGCACAGGCTCTGGGCACATGTGCCCCAGATCGCTGGCTCAGTAATTGGACACATCAGTCCAGCCACTCTACCAAACATGCAATCTTCCCAGGTCAGGGATCAAACCAGTGTCCCTTGCACTGCAAGATGGACTTATTATCCACTGGACCACCAGAGAAGCCTGAAAATCTTTTTGAAAAGTAATTTGATGCCAAACAAAGCTTGGCAAGTGGTAGTTTCTTAAAGGTTAACTGTAATGTAGAATCTGAAGCCATATCAAAAAATAATCTGTAACCTGTCACATTAAAGTGTTTTATCTAGGGGCTTCCAGGCAAGATTTGTTAACAGTACATATTAGTCATTTGGAAAATACTGGATCATTGCATTATTTAGATCTTCTAAATGTCAACACATTTCATTACACAAAATAAAAATTGCATTTGTTAATATCGCTAACAATCTTTGCAGAAAAGTCATATATTGGGAAGCTGTCAGGCTCATGTTGGTAGATACTAATTCCAAGGACTGTAACTGCCAGGCTCCTCTGTCCATGGAATTCTCTAAGTAAGAATACTGGACTGGGTTCCCATTTCCTTCTCCAGGGGATGTTCCCAACCCAGGGTCTCCTGCATTGCAGGCAGATTTTTTACCCATCTGAGCCACTAGGGAAGCCCAATTTTCACTTAGAATCTGTAACTATATCATTAGCAGTGTTTCCAGTAGTGTGCAGTAGTTGGTTTGCAATGGTTTATGAGACCCAATTACCTATTCTTAACACTGTGTGCAGCACATCAAGTCAGTAGTTTGAAATCAGACACACTGGGAGCATTCACACCACAGAAATTGGCTATAAATCTACAGACTGGAACTTTCTTTGTCCCCCAAGGGCTGGCTGTTAAACCTTTATCAGAACATCACTGATTGTTTTCCTTGAAGTTGCAGGTTTACATTTTGTTGAAGGTAAGTTTTCTGCCAAGTCCCCTAAATTTGAATAATGATAGGTTGTTGACAGCTGTTCTTTAAAAAATGAGGAGTGCTCCATGAAAAAGCAGTTTATTCATCTCATTTTCATACTATTGGATCAATGCCTTTTCTCCAGATAACCTAGGTACTTTTTATCATGCAAAATGACTTATGCATATTTTCCCTTCTTTGATAAATAATAATAAAAAGACATGTCTTCAAGTGTCAAAAAAGAATTCAATTAGTAATTTTTAATGCGTCATCAAAACATTCCTAAAGAGCCAGAAGCTTTAGCCACCACTGTTTTTCAACACCCGTGCAAATGTCAGTACAGTGGAAAATGCAAATAAGATCTTAGTATTTTTATGAAGAGTTTTATGAATCCTCTGAAAGTATCTTGAGTTTTCCAGAGTTCATATAGTTTGAAATCCATTGTTTTAGACAAACATAAACCTAGAAAATTTACTACCAATATACTCTTCCTTAAGTCTAAAGAAAATAAAAGCTCAATAAACTACTATCAACATCAGATGATATCAGAGGAGAATTTGAGGTGAAAGAAGGGATGATGAAAAATAAAATGGTAAACATGTGTTAACTGAAAATAAATATGAAATAATAACCATGAAATAATAATGTATATGGAATTAAATAAGCAAGAGAAACTAAAATAGCAAACAATAGAGGTAACTCAGGAGGGCTTCCCTGGTGGTCTGCTGGGTAAAGAGACTACCTTGCAGTGTAAGGGGCACTGGTTCTATCCCTGGCACAGGAAGATCCCACGTGCCACGGAGCAGCTGGGCTGGTGTGTCCAATTATGAGCCAGCGCTCTGGAGCGCATGTGCCCAGAGCCAGTACTCTGCGACAACAGAGGCCACTGTGAGGGGAGACCCACACAGGCCAAAGAATTAAGACGGATGAAAATAAATAAATGAAGAACCAATAAAAGAGGCCAAGATTTAAAAAATAAAAGTAGCTCAGGAGAGAGGGCATATAAAATTAAAATATTAATATCTGAAAATTTTGATTTTGATTTGATTTTGATTTGTTTCAAAAGATGGACAAGATAACTTTATAGTTAAGTCAAATATGATTAAATATTTAAATATTTATTAAATAATATTAAAATTTTCAAGAGAACCACTAAAATATTAGAAATGTACACAGTCTTAAATTATGCTTTGAATAAGCAATAAGAAAAATGAAAAGAGATATCAAAGGTAGAAAAAGGACTGAAAATATAACAATGCACCTAAGTATATTTGTAGTTCAAACTAATACAAATCAATTAACTTGTCATATTAATAGGGAAATACTGAGGATTTCCTATTTCATCTATGGTAGAGTAGTTTGTAAAAGACTAATCTTCCCCAAGAACAATTGTTGACTGTAATGCAAATGAATAAACAATTCTTTGAACAAACCCAGAGCACCACTGACACCCAGAGTTTGAAATAGCCAACATGACAGACAGGATAGAAACAGTTCGATATGGTCGTGACACTCTCTGCCCTTTCTCTCCTTGAACTGTTTGTCAATAGTTGTAAGTAACTGTTGTCAGGGGGTTTCTTAGGTGGCATAGCGGTAAAGAATCCACCTGCCAACGCAAGAGACGCAGGTTCAGTCTGTGGGTTGGGAAGATACTCTGGAGAAGAAAATGACAACACACTCCAGTATTCTTGCCTGGAAAGTCCCATGGACAGAGGAGCCTGATGGGCTACCTGGGGTCGCAAAAGAGTTGGACATGACTGAGCACACACACAACTGTTGTGAACCTTCAGATGCTTCAGTAAAGAAGAAGCTCTAAACCTTTAACATTCCCACAACATTAGGGAGACAGAGTCTTATGCTACCAGCTCAGCAAGGACTTGACAGACCAAGATCTGGGGTTTAAGAAACGACAAAGATTAAGTCTCACATTCTGAAGTTCTTTTCCTCTAGATACATTTTCCTAATCCTACACTTCTTAGAATGGGAAATTTAAAAGTGGAGAAACTAATTCTTTTGTGAAATTCTCAATCTTGACATCTCTTTTCTTAAATATGTTAGTCATAACTATGTTAGAGTTCACATAAAATATTTATAAAATCTAGTTCACCTACAAATCTATATCTATTAAATACTTTGTTTTTTTAATCATTCTATCACTTAGTTAGTCTTACACATTTTTAATAATGAACACCATATGTAACATTGTAGAGTGTTTATTGCCATTTTCCTCTGAAGGAATTTAATTTTCTTTGTCCGGTGGTTAGAAAAAGGTCACAACCTACACCCAGCAGAAATATTTGCATGTTGATGAAAAGTTTAAATCAAAACAAATATATATAATTTTTCTAAATTTGTATATATCTAATGTGCATGTATGACTTCTCAGTCATTCAGTCGTATTCGACCCTTTGCAACCCCATGGACTGTAGCTTGCCAGGCTCCTCTGTCCATGGGATTCTCCAGGCAAGAATACTGGAATGAACTGCCATTTCCTCCTCCAGGGGATCTTCCTGATCCAGGGATCAAATCTGTGTCTCCTTCTCTGGCTGGTGGATTATTTATGGCATGATTTAAAAAGATATCAAGGAAAAAAAACAAACAGCAAAAAACTAACTCTACCATTTAACACTTAGTCATTTATAACTCAAGAAATAATCCCCAGTAAACATAAAAATTGAACAAGAGAATAAGTGCAAAGTAATGAAGATTATAAACACTATATTCTCTGTGTATGAAGCTAGTATATACTCCTTAAAAATACACATTTTAGGGGGCTTCCCTGGTGGTCCAGTGGGTAAAGAGTTCACCTTGTAGTGCAAATGGCGCCAGTTCAATCCCTGGCCTGGGAAGATACCACGTGCCAAAGAACGGCTGAACGGTGTGCCCAATTACGAGCCAGCGCTCTGGAGCGCTGGCTACAAAATAATTTGTAGTTGATATAAATTGCCTATTTAGAAAACCCAAAAAATGCAAAACTATTACAAATTAATAGGAGAGTTCAGCACAGTACTACACAGAAGATCAACATGCAAAAATCAATTCCATTTCTATACCAATATCAAGGTATTAGAAAATGCAATTAAAACAAAAGACAATTTTCAATAGCAACAAAGGCTATTTTCAGTAGCAACAAAGGCTATAGGGTGTTTATGGCAAATAAAGGAATAATGACAAAATATCATTTAACAATACTTTGGAAGCTATTGGGGGCCTAAATAAAATAACCAGAGCATGGAGATGAAGGTGACAAATAATGAGGGTGGAGTTGTAGTCAGGGCCACATCATAATGAGATTTGGGATCTTCTTAAGTGGTTGGAAGTAATTCTAAGAGCAATGAGTATCCCCTGAAGGAATTTAAGTGGGAATATATGTGAACTACTTAGAGTGTGATTATTCTGGCAATAGTACGGTATAGAGATTGAAGAGGGATAACATTTGGCAGTGAGCTACCCTGGTGACTCACCAGTAAAGAGCTTGCCTGCCAGTGCAGAAGGCTGGGTTCGATCCCTGGGTCAGAAGATCCATTGGAGAAGGAAATGGCTATCCACTCTAGTACTATTGCCTGAGAAATCCCACGGACAGAGAAGCCCAGCATGCTATATCCACAGGGTCACAAAGAGTCAGCCAGAGCTTAGCAACATTCCAAATGCTGCACATACGCATACACACATGCAACATTTGGAATCAGAAAAGAAGAAAAGAGGCTTTTGAGGCTATTCTGTTAATACTGAAGGTGGCCTGCACTGGGGTCCCCAGAAGGTCCTTCATGGCCTGGTCCCTCCCTGACTGCCTCTCCAGCTTCACCCTTCATCAAGCCTCCTATCATCTTCATGTTCTTGTAGTCAATGAGCTCCATGTGCTTTTTCATACCTCCAGAGCTGATATGAAACCCTATCCCTTGGGACACTTTCCAGCCTACCTTTCACTGACACTGGCCAGGGTAACAGTTTTTCAGATCTGAACTTAGCTGTTGCATCCAATTGGAAAACATTCACTCTTCTTCCAAACCTGAGTCAGTTTGTTCGTATTACACTAATTTCATACTTCTGTTGCATGAAAGAAGTTCTCAATCATTGTAAGGAAACGGTCTTTTTGTTCTGCTTCCTCCTCTCTAAATCAGAAACTTAGATCTTACTCACCAAGGCATCCCTAGAGCCTTTCCTACATCTTAGCTTCGAAAAATATTTCTTGATATGATAAAAGAGATGGGGGACAGGGGAGAGAAAGAAGGAAGTAGGGAATGACCAACAGCGGGCAAGAAGGAAGAAATTCTATCTATTGTTTGATATCTCAAAGATCTTTTTCAGATCCTAAATACAAGACTGGGGATAATTTGTCTAGTGCCACTGAGAAACTTAATCTTGTCTAGAAAATTTAGTTCATAGAATTTCTACCTGCACAATCTTAATCTTGGGTGGAGGAAGTAGTGAATTTTGGCCCAAGTGACAGTGTAAAGCAGAAGTTGACAAATCTGGGGACCTTATATAATATGTCTGTTTTGTAAATAAAGTTATATCAAAACACAGCCACATTTGAAAAATTCATTTACACTTTGTCTATGATCACCTTCATTCTGATGTGGTATTCTACCACATCAGAGCTAAATAGTTGTGCTGTGCATTATATGGCCCAAATGTCAAAAATATTTATTATTTGGCCTTTTACTGAAACACACTGGCAACTCCTGGTTTTAAAAGCCAGAGCTCGCATGATCAACTGGGAGTAGATTTGCTTAACAATTAATTGAACAATTATGATTCCTGATGGCAGAACAGCACAACAGAACACCCACTCTCATGACAAGGTTCCTTAGGGTAATTGATTATTATTTACAAAATTAAAAAAAAAAAGACATAGAGACAGAGAAAGATGGAGAGAGAGAATACTTGACAAGAGTTACTGGCTGAATATCTTCTTGATACAGAAAAAGAAATTCTTTCCACTGATGTAAAATAAGGTGTCAGGCATAGTCATCATACCCAACCTATGGCTTTCTCTTGTCATTTCAGAGTATTTCTCATGTTTGTGAAAGATATAAGAAGGCTGCTGTATTTTTATTTTAGAAACATAGTTAATCTTGATTGAAGCTATGGAGCTCTTATTGTCAAAGTGCTTCCTCTTATAAAGATTCAAGGAGTTTTTACTTTTGGTGGCTATGGCATATTTTTATCAACTACAGTCATTTCTCAAGACAGGCCTCATTACAGATATTTCCTTAAGAGAATTCTATCTATTGTTTGATATCTCAAAGATCTAGAGCCTTTCCTACATCTTAGCTTCGAAAAATATTTCTTGATATGATAAAAGAGATGGGGGACAGGGGAGAGAAAGAAGGAAGTAGGGAATGACCAACAGCGGGCAAGAAGGAAGAAATTCTATCTATTGTTTGATATCTCAAAGATCTTTTTCAGATCCTAAATACAAGACTGGGGATAATTTGTCTAGTGCCACTGAGAAACTTAATCTTGTCTAGAAAATTTAGTTCATAGAATTTCTACCTGCACAATCTTAATCTTGGGTGGAGGAAGTAGTGAATTTTGGCCCAAGTGACAGTGTAAAGCAGAAGTTGACAAATCTGGGGACCTTATATAATATGTCTGTTTTGTAAATAAAGTTATATCAAAACACAGCCACATTTGAAAAATTCATTTACACTTTGTCTATGATCACCTTCATTCTGATGTGGTATTCTACCACATCAGAGCTAAATAGTTGTGCTGTGCATTATATGGCCCAAATGTCAAAAATATTTATTATTTGGCCTTTTACTGAAACACACTGGCAACTCCTGGTTTTAAAAGCCAGAGCTCGCATGATCAACTGGGAGTAGATTTGCTTAACAATTAATTGAACAATTATGATTCCTGATGGCAGAACAGCACAACAGAACACCCACTCTCATGACAAGGTTCCTTAGGGTAATTGATTATTATTTACAAAATTAAAAAAAAAAAGACATAGAGACAGAGAAAGATGGAGAGAGAGAATACTTGACAAGAGTTACTGGCTGAATATCTTCTTGATACAGAAAAAGAAATTCTTTCCACTGATGTAAAATAAGGTGTCAGGCATAGTCATCATACCCAACCTATGGCTTTCTCTTGTCATTTCAGAGTATTTCTCATGTTTGTGAAAGATATAAGAAGGCTGCTGTATTTTTATTTTAGAAACATAGTTAATCTTGATTGAAGCTATGGAGCTCTTATTGTCAAAGTGCTTCCTCTTATAAAGATTCAAGGAGTTTTTACTTTTGGTGGCTATGGCATATTTTTATCAACTACAGTCATTTCTCAAGACAGGCCTCATTATACAGATATTTCCTTAAGAGATCTTGATTCAATCCAAATAGAGCTCTTCAAAATTTACATATATATACATTATGGCTGTAAGTTAACATTTTCAAGCATTCTTATGGAAGCCTAAAACTATTTTATGATTGGGTAAGTCACAATACTATTTATCAAGAATCAGAAAATGATGACTCTAGAAATAGCGTGCTGATTAGTTTTACTTGGATGCTTCAAAGAATAATTAAATAAACCATCAATTAATCATTTTGCAGTGACATAAAAAATAACTCCACGAGATACAAATTATCATAGTTTTGTGACAAGCTATTCCTTTCAGCTGTCTTTATAGAAATACAAAATTACATCTTTCAGTATTTGAAGGAAAGTATTGGTGCATCTGTTCTTAAGCTCAGTTTACTTCATTTACAGATGTATCTTTTTATACATCTTAATGTCTTCCTAAAAAGCTGTTTAGAAACAGAACTTTTAGTAATATGTGTCAAGAATATAGGTGTGTTTATATGTGTGTATATGACCCTGATTAAAATTCTGGTTCTTGCACTGTGTTTTAAAAGGTTCTGTAAATTATCTAGTTTCTCTGAATTTTAGTTTCTCATCTATAAAATGGGGATCCTCCTGCACCCACCTACCTACTACCCATCCTCCTCCTACAGACAGACAAATGGGAGCCTCAGCAACCTTCTGGAACTCCAGATGAATGCAAGTTAAAGCAGACAGAAACAATCTCCTACTCTCATTTCTTGTGGGGCAAGCAGGAAAGCAAGCTCTCGCTAAACCTAACTATATTGATACAGAAATAGAAATTCTTTCCACTGATGTAAAATAAGGTGTCAGGCATAGTCATCATACCCAACCTATGGCTTTCTCTTGTCATTTCAGAGTATTTCTCATGTTTGTGAAAGATATAAGAAGGCTGCTGTATTTTTATTTTAGAAACATAGTTAATCTTGATTGAAGCTATGGAGCTCTTATTGTCAAAGTGCTTCCTCTTATAAAGATTCAAGGAGTTTTTACTTTTGGTGGCTATGGCATATTTTTATCAACTACAGTCATTTCTCAAGACAGGCCTCATTATACAGATATTTCCTTAAGAGATCTTGATTCAATCCAAATAGAGCTCTTCAAAAATTTACATATATATACATTATGGCTGTAAGTTAACATTTTCAAGCATTCTTATGGAAGCCTAAAACTATTTTATGATTGGGTAAGTCACAATACTATTTATCAAGAATCAGAAAATGATGACTCTAGAAATAGCGTGCTGATTAGTTTTACTTGGATGCTTCAAAGAATAATTAAATAAACCATCAATTAATCATTTTGCAGTGACATAAAAAATAACTCCACGAGATACAAATTATCATAGTTTTGTGACAAGCTATTCCTTTCAGCTGTCTTTATAGAAATACAAAATTACATCTTTCAGTATTTGAAGGAAAGTATTGGTGCATCTGTTCTTAAGCTCAGTTTACTTCATTTACAGATGTATCTTTTTATACATCTTAATGTCTTCCTAAAAAGCTGTTTAGAAACAGAACTTTTAGTAATATGTGTCAAGAATATAGGTGTGTTTATATGTGTGTATATGACCCTGATTAAAATTCTGGTTCTTGCACTGTGTTTTAAAAGGTTCTGTAAATTATCTAGTTTCTCTGAATTTTAGTTTCTCATCTATAAAATGGGGATCCTCCTGCACCCACCTACCTACTACCCATCCTCCTCCTACAGACAGACAAATGGGAGCCTCAGCAACCTTCTGGAACTCCAGATGAATGCAAGTTAAAGCAGACAGAAACAATCTCCTACTCTCATTTCTTGTGGGGCAAGCAGGAAAGCAAGCTTCTCAGGCAATGAGGAATTGATACCTAACTATATTGTCATGGAATTCACCCAGACAAATTAATTAAAGAGTCATATTTATACTTCTTATGCCTAATATGAAAACCTGAATGAATCTTGACCCCATCTTCCGAGCTTAGAAATCTCTACAGTAATATTTTTAATTGGACCTTTTGTAGTTTACATCACTGAACCCATACTCTGAAAAGAGAACTATATTTAGTGTTCTCTACATTTAACACATGCATAATCTTTTTTTATATAGAAAATCTTGTTTTGAGGTAAACTTCCAATTCCTCTTTACAACTAATTGGTAAATCCAATCTTAAATAAAACTAAGAGCACAGTCACTTTTCTGAGCAAATAAGGATTCCTTCTCATTTACACTTATCCTTTTTTCTTGTCTCTTGTGAGTTTGCCCTAGGAAAGAGTATTTTTACATTAGATATCACTGCCACCTGGAATAAATTTTTAAAGATTTTTTGATGTGGACTATTTTAAAAATCTTTATTGCATTTGTTACAATATTGCTTCTGTTTTATGCTTTGGGTGTCTGGTCACAAAGCATGTGGGAGGTCCTTGGAACAAATTTTTAATCTTGGTTTATGTGCTCCCTCAAAGCTCCATTTCAGTGTAGAAATTGTATAACTTTGTTATTAAGGACATAATATTTTCTTCCATTATATTCAGAATTTGTGCTTCTCATCATCCATTAAGGTAGGAATGACTAGTTTGTGATGTACAGACACTTTTTCTTTTCTCCTTTCTAAATTCTTTGTTTCTGAACACTTTGTGAGGTAATCTGGTTGGAAATTCCATATTTTACTTGAAAATTTAAATGTTCTATCACAGTATCTAATTAAAAACTGACCGCTGTTTCTCCTTAATCCAACTGGTCAAAATCATGGAAATGAAATACAATATATCATATTTATGGAATGCCACAAAAACAGTATTTAGGGAATATATAGAAAAGGTTCAAAACAATGACCACAACTTGTGCTATAAGAAATAAGAAAAAATGATCAGGTGGGATGGGGGGGATATACATATGACTAATCTGGGAACATACATATCTGTAAACAACAAAACTCTGTAAAAGTTAAAAGTAAAATAAAAAGTTAAAAAAAAAGAAAAAATGATCAATTAAAACACAGAGCTAGGGACTGACTTCCTTGGTGGTCCAGTGGTTAAGACTTTTCCTTCTAGTGCAGGGGTGCAGATTCAACCCCTGATCCAGGAGCTAAGATCCTAGGTACCTCATGGCCAAAAAAAAAAAAAATATATATATATAATACAGCTGCAATATTGTAACAAATTAAACAAAGACTTTAAAAATGATCCACATAAAAAACAAGTTAGCAGAAGAAAGAAAACGATAAAGACAAAAAAAAAAAATAGAAGATCAAAATTTAATACATGAATCATATAAATAAAACTAAGAGCACAGTCACTTTTCTGAGCAAATAAGGATTCCTTCTCATTTACACTTATCCTTTTTTCTTGTCTCTTGTGAGTTTGCCCTAGGAAAGAGTATTTTTACATTAGATATCACTGCCACCTGGAATAAATTTTTAAAGATTTTTTGATGTGGACTATTTTAAAAATCTTTATTGCATTTGTTACAATATTGCTTCTGTTTTATGCTTTGGGTGTCTGGTCACAAAGCATGTGGGAGGTCCTTGGAACAAATTTTTAATCTTGGTTTATGTGCTCCCTCAAAGCTCCATTTCAGTGTAGAAATTGTATAACTTTGTTATTAAGGACATAATATTTTCTTCCATTATATTCAGAATTTGTGCTTCTCATCATCCATTAAGGTAGGAATGACTAGTTTGTGATGTACAGACACTTTTTCTTTTCTCCTTTCTAAATTCTTTGTTTCTGAACACTTTGTGAGGTAATCTGGTTGGAAATTCCATATTTTACTTGAAAATTTAAATGTTCTATCACAGTATCTAATTAAAACTGACCGCTGTTTCTCCTTAATCCAACTGGTCAAAATCATGGAAATGAAATACAATATATCATATTTATGGAATGCCACAAAAACAGTATTTAGGGAATATATAGAAAAGGTTCAAAACAATGACCACAACTTGTGCTATAAGAAATAAGAAAAAATGATCAGGTGGGATGGGGGGGATATACATATGACTAATCTGGGAACATACATATCTGTAAACAACAAAACTCTGTAAAAGTTAAAAGTAAAATAAAAAGTTAAAAAAAAAGAAAAAATGATCAATTAAAACACAGAGCTAGGGACTGACTTCCTTGGTGGTCCAGTGGTTAAGACTTTTCCTTCTAGTGCAGGGGTGCAGATTCAACCCCTGATCCAGGAGCTAAGATCCTAGGTACCTCATGGCCAAAAAAAAAAAAAATATATATATATATATAATACAGCTGCAATATTGTAACAAATTAAACAAAGACTTTAAAAATGATCCACATAAAAAACAAGTTAGCAGAAGAAAGAAAACGATAAAGACACAAATAGAAATCAATAAAATGGAAAATAGAGAATAATGTAAATAATAGATGCAAGCAAAATTTAATACATGAATCATATAAATAAAGACTACAGACCCCTAGAAAGACTAATCATGAAAAAGAAAAGATCCAATTAATGAGTAAATGATATTACTATAATTCTATGGGTATCAAAAAGTATAAGGAAATATTAAGAACAACTTTATGTCATTAAATTCACCAAATTAGATGAAATAAACAAATGTCTTGAAAGACATAAACTACCATAGCTCACTTACAAAGAAGCAGACAAATAGCCCTATACCTATAAAAGAATTTGAATTTTTAGTTTATAAAGGAAACTCCAAGCCCAGATGACTTTGTTGGTGAACATTAACAAACATTTAAGAAATAAATAATATCTATTCTAACATAGTTCTTTGATAAATTCAAAGAGGGAAAATACTTCCCTATGTATCCCAAGGGGTTATGTTTCCCCTGATAACCAAGAACAGAAAGTGACTATGAAGAAAACTACAAATTAATAACCTGGATCAACAGAAAGTATATAAAATCTGCATAAAAACAAGTAGTTTTGTAAAATATGAAAATGCCAAAATATCAGAACAAGTATCAATAATAAATGGAACTCAGAGTTTATTTAACATTAAAAAATCAGTCATTATAATTTATCTTATTAACTACCTTAAAGAGTAAACTCACAGATCATTTTCATGGAAAATGTCTACCCTATAATTGTAAGAAAAATTTCCTGCAAGCTAAGAACAGAAGGGAATGTATTCAATCTGATAAGGGACATCTAAGAAAACTTTACAGCTAACATTATACTTGATACTTTTGCCTCAAGGTCCGGAACAACACAAGAATTAGCTCTCGCCACTTTATTCAACACTGTGCTGAAGGTTCTAGCCAGGGCAGTAATCAGGAAACAGAGGTAAAAGCGGTCAAGACTGCAAAAGAAAGATGACACTTATTCACAGATGACATAATCCTCCATGTTGAAATTCTGTCAAGGATGAGAAGAAAGTGAAAACTTCATCTATTGTTAGCAGGGATGTAAAATATAGAGAGAGAGAGAGAGAGAGAGAGAGAGAGAATCTGAAGAACAGTTTGAAAGGCTTTTTTATAGGTTAAAAATAAATTTACCCCTTATTCAGCAATAGCATTCCTAGGTATCTGCCTAGGAAAAATGTAAGCATATGTTCAAAACTTATACACAGATATCCATAGCACCATTATACATAACAGTCCCAAACTGGAAGCAATCCAGTGTTCACTAATATGTGACTGGATCATCTAAATGTATATCCCTACAATGGAATAGTATCTGTGATAGAAATTAACAAACTACTGATACATACTTAACATGGATGAACCTCAAAAATACTACACTAAGTGGAGAAAGAGTACACTACATATTGTGTGGCTTTATTTATAGTAAATGTCTAGAAAAACCAAAACTACAGAGACAGAGAAACCAGTACTTGCCTAGGGCTTGGGGTTGGAGCAGTGAATGAGTATACTCATCAGTAGTCTTTCTGAAGTGATAGAAATACTCTAAAATTGCATGATGGTAATGGTCGTATAACTCCGTAAGTTGACTAAATATCAGTGAATTGTACCATTACCATGGTGCATTATATGGTTTGTAAATTATATTCCAATAAAGTCTAAAGTCTGTCTTACAAAGTCAACCAGAGGCTGGGAGTGGGAGATGTGGATGAAGGAAATTTGGCAATATATTTATAATTGTTGATGCCAGGTGAGGGATAACGGGGATCCATCATACCATTCATTTACTTCTGTGTATGTTTGAAATTTTTCAGAATAGAAAGTAAAAACAGAAAGAGAATAAGTAATTCATATTTAGATCTAATGAGCAACTTTTTGTGCACAACCTGACCAGTGCCTTATTATATGTTATTCATGCCACTAAGTTTCCACATTTATGTCTCACCCACAGCTGTTGACCTAAACTTCTTCGTATTTCCTATCTTGGTCATTTATCATTCTTAGAGTCATTTAATCTTCTTAGAGGTAAAAGCGGTCAAGACTGCAAAAGAAAGATGACACTTATTCACAGATGACATAATCCTCCATGTTGAAATTCTGTCAAGGATGAGAAGAAAGTGAAAACTTCATCTATTGTTAGCAGGGATGTAAAATATAGAGAGAGAGAGAGAGAGAGAGAGAATCTGAAGAACAGTTTGAAAGGCTTTTTTATAGGTTAAAAATAAATTTACCCCTTATTCAGCAATAGCATTCCTAGGTATCTGCCTAGGAAAAATGTAAGCATATGTTCAAAACTTATACACAGATATCCATAGCACCATTATACATAACAGTCCCAAACTGGAAGCAATCCAGTGTTCACTAATATGTGACTGGATCATCTAAATGTATATCCCTACAATGGAATAGTATCTGTGATAGAAATTAACAAACTACTGATACATACTTAACATGGATGAACCTCAAAAATACTACACTAAGTGGAGAAAGAGTACACTACATATTGTGTGGCTTTATTTATAGTAAATGTCTAGAAAAACCAAAACTACAGAGACAGAGAAACCAGTACTTGCCTAGGGCTTGGGGTTGGAGCAGTGAATGAGTATACTCATCAGTAGTCTTTCTGAAGTGATAGAAATACTCTAAAATTGCATGATGGTAATGGTCGTATAACTCCGTAAGTTGACTAAATATCAGTGAATTGTACCATTACCATGGTGCATTATATGGTTTGTAAATTATATTCCAATAAAGTCTAAAGTCTGTCTTACAAAGTCAACCAGAGGCTGGGAGTGGGAGATGTGGATGAAGGAAATTTGGCAATATATTTATAATTGTTGATGCCAGGTGAGGGATAACGGGGATCCATCATACCATTCATTTACTTCTGTGTATGTTTGAAATTTTTCAGAATAGAAAGTAAAAACAGAAAGAGAATAAGTAATTCATATTTAGATCTAATGAGCAACTTTTTGTGCACAACCTGACCAGTGCCTTATTATATGTTATTCATGCCACTAAGTTTCCACATTTATGTCTCACCCACAGCTGTTGACCTAAACTTCTTCGTATTTCCTATCTTGGTCATTTATCATTCTTAATAAGTCTAGAGAGCCACCTTCTATTTAACTTCTCTCTTCAGTTTAAATGAGTCACATGCCTGATTTTCATGCATTCACATTTCAACAATTTTATTCAGTACACTATGAGACTACTGAGGGTTTGGGCTTAGGTGCTCTGTGCCAAAGCCAAGAGAAGGGAAGGGAAGAAGCTGTTTGTCATACTGCTTCCAAGATTCCCTTCTCACTTTTATTTTAAAGCCACCAATTAATAGTTTCCTATGAAGTAATACCATGCTTTCAATTACTTTATAACCTTTTTCAATAAGGAAATTATGAATACTTGAATTTAATCCCATTTTCCCAGCTGCTTTACTGGGAGTCCTGTGAAGATACTGATGGTTTCCCACTCTGTTCTGCCAGCAGCCTGTCGTGATTTTGGACGAGTAGCAACCTTCTTTTTGTCTGAACTGTCTTCAACATTACGTTTACAATTCTTATAGTCTACTTCCCCTCTTTATAAGCAATTTTTCTGGAGATATGACATTTATGCAGGCTAGAAGTCATCTCCCTTCTAAAGTCCTCTATGTTTTTATTCTGCTATTAGAATTAGTCATTCCTTCTGAGTTTTGATATCACTTGAATCCTAATTCATTCTCAAATTCATCAAACTCATCTTCTGCAACAAGTGTGATTTCTATGATAAGCAGAGAACCTCACGCCTGTCTTTCCAGCGAGGGTATGCACGCTTTGAAATACATGACATGAGAAACAACACATTTGATTAATCTTTGAATACCAGAAGTCAGTATAGTGATCTCGAGTTTATCTTGTCCAATGTCTACTATATTTCAGAAGAAAATTAAAGTCCAGGCTGAACAGTATTTCCTTATATTTTCCATCTTTCACATCACGGGCCACACAGAAAACAGTAAAACACTGTGCAGTATACTGATAACTGGATGAAGCAGCTTCCCTGAAAATTCCAGAAAGCTCAGGCATTCCATTTCCATCCACACTGCCTTTCTCTAAACACCTGAAAAGCTAAGCAGATCTCACCCAGTTTGTAATCCATACACAGCATACCCCAGTGGCAAGTGATCCCATCAGGGAGGGAGGCTCTACCTGTGTGTCTGCCTCAAGGTTATCCAACTTTCTAGCTTCAAATACCTCCTGTGCTCAACTGCAATTAAATGTGTGACTGAATCTGTATAGCCATAAACTTACTTCTGAATAAAATATTTCCTTTTTCATTCAGATGGTGGCGAAACTCTTGGCTTATTCCTCCATAACACTATAATTAGAATCATCTTAAGCTATTCTCTCCAAAATCCAAGTGGGATATTTTGAATAAATATTGACTTTTATTTTCTATATTCCCAAATGTAATGGTTCCATTCATCCTAGTCTCAAGTCATGGACCCTTTCCTTCATTAAAAGATATGATAGATATAAATGAGCCTTTTTGGTTATGCTGTACAAAGATAAATGTAATCCAGGCTGGATTCATTATTATATATTCATTCTTACAATATATTTTCTTAGTTTAAAAGAAATTATAAATAAAACATTTTCCTGGGCCTAGGCACTGTGCCTAATGGAAAAGTTGGCTCTGCCCAACCTGTTAATAATTTCTAGCTTTGACGTTCACACACTCAGAGACCCTTTAGTTAACCATCCTGCGGCTAAATTTCTAATGTCTCCAGCAGCAAAACAACTGGTCTTAGCAATGACTGGACAGAAACATAGCAGAGTTGAATGTACAAGTAAGACTGAGAACAATATATTCCAATCTTTACTTGATGGCACATTAATGAGTCCTTGGACAAGTCCATTGAATTCAGCATAATTATCTCTGTTCAATTAAAAACATCTCATGGGAGGCTAGGTTTTAACATTTAAATCACTGCAGAAGACTTCATAAGGTGAATAAAGTTGCCTACCAGCCGCTGCTGAGTAACTGACATCACAGAAACTGCATAGAGAATCTGAATTCAAATCTGATCTTTCATGCTTCCTAGCTGTATCATAAAGGCAGAAAGGCCTTCCTTGCTTTTTCCTTTCACATGCATTTTATTCAAAACTGCCTTTCTCTAAACACCTGAAAAGCTAAGCAGATCTCACCCAGTTTGTAATCCATACACAGCATACCCCAGTGGCAAGTGATCCCATCAGGGAGGGAGGCTCTACCTGTGTGTCTGCCTCAAGGTTATCCAACTTTCTAGCTTCAAATACCTCCTGTGCTCAACTGCAATTAAATGTGTGACTGAATCTGTATAGCCATAAACTTACTTCTGAATAAAATATTTCCTTTTTCATTCAGATGGTGGCGAAACTCTTGGCTTATTCCTCCATAACACTATAATTAGAATCATCTTAAGCTATTCTCTCCAAAATCCAAGTGGGATATTTTGAATAAATATTGACTTTTATTTTCTATATTCCCAAATGTAATGGTTCCATTCATCCTAGTCTCAAGTCATGGACCCTTTCCTTCATTAAAAGATATGATAGATATAAATGAGCCTTTTTGGTTATGCTGTACAAAGATAAATGTAATCCAGGCTGGATTCATTATTATATATTCATTCTTACAATATATTTTCTTAGTTTAAAAGAAATTATAAATAAAACATTTTCCTGGGCCTAGGCACTGTGCCTAATGGAAAAGTTGGCTCTGCCCAACCTGTTAATAATTTCTAGCTTTGACGTTCACACACTCAGAGACCCTTTAGTTAACCATCCTGCGGCTAAATTTCTAATGTCTCCAGCAGCAAAACAACTGGTCTTAGCAATGACTGGACAGAAACATAGCAGAGTTGAATGTACAAGTAAGACTGAGAACAATATATTCCAATCTTTACTTGATGGCACATTAATGAGTCCTTGGACAAGTCCATTGAATTCAGCATAATTATCTCTGTTCAATTAAAAACATCTCATGGGAGGCTAGGTTTTAACATTTAAATCACTGCAGAAGACTTCATAAGGTGAATAAAGTTGCCTACCAGCCGCTGCTGAGTAACTGACATCACAGAAACTGCATAGAGAATCTGAATTCAAATCTGATCTTTCATGCTTCCTAGCTGTATCATAAAGGCAGAAAGGCCTTCCTTGCTTTTTCCTTTCACATGCATTTTATTCAAAACTCTTTCTCACCATGTTTCCAGGTAAAAACTGAAGGAGGAGCAAGGACTTTCTTACCTTCACTCAATATCCATTTTGAAATGTATCACTTCCCAGTGGGCTCAAATCTGACCAAACTCTGGAAGCCAAGACCTTTGACAGCTCTCTTTTCTACATTTTTTTGATATGTATAACAAGGCAACAGCAGATTAAAAAGCTGAGACATCATTTTGCCAACAGAGGTCCACACAGTCGAAGCTATGATTTTCCCAGCAGTCATGCATGGATGTGACAGCTGGACCACAAAGAAGGCTGAGCACTGAAAAATTGATGCTTTCGAACTGTGGTGCTGAAGCAGACTCTTGAGAGTCCCCTGGACTGCAAGGAGATCAAACCAGTCAGTCCTAAAGGAAATCAACCCTGAATATTCATTGGAAGGACTCATGCTAAAGCTGCAGCTCCAATACTTTGGCCACTTGAAGGGAAGAGTCAGCTCATTGGAAAAGACTCTGATGCTGGGAAAGATGCTGGGAAAGGAGGAGAAGGGAGTGACAGAGGATGAGACAGCTGGATGACTGACTCAATGGACATGAGTGTGAGCAAACTGCAAGAGATGGTAAAGGACAAGGACAGGGAAGCCTGGTGTGCTGCATTCCACAGGGTCACAAAGAGTCAGACATGACTGAGTGACTGACCAATAATAGGGCAAAGTTTCTGCTGCTAGTATCATAAAGCACTGCTTTCCACAAGGAATCTGATTTTTGCCAATCTTAATGCATAACTGGACTGCAATCTTTTCTCAGCCCCAGGATCTAGGGGTGGGGCAGGGGAGTAGAACTAGTTATCAGAAGAGCAGCTATTGTATTTGTGAATTTTCATTTATTTATTCACAATTTATGGAATGCTTACTAAATACCAAGTTTTAGACTCCAATACACAAAGAAGAAAGACAGTTTCTGATCTAAGAGAGTTTATATAATCTGAGGGAAGAGACAAGTGGAAACAAGAGATAAAAGATACACTGGTATGCTAAACACTATAATTAAAATGATCAGAAAAAGATTTGTGCATGCTGTGTATTCATGTGCATGTGTGCATACTGTCTTATCTGACTCTTTGGATCCCATGCACTGTAGCCAGGCTCCTCTGTCCATGAGATTTTCCAGGCAACAATAATGGAATGGGTTGCCATTTCCTCCTCCAAGGGATCTCCCAGACCAAGGAGTCAAACCCTCATTTCTGCATTGCCAGGTGGATTCTTTACTACTGCGCCACCTGGGAAATATCAACTTAGTGACAACTTCTGGTTAATTAACACCAGGTATATTCAAATGGTTTCTTTATTTGGGCTTAAAATGCTTTTCCTACTTCCTGGTTTCTGTAGGTGGTAGGTGCTATTTTATGATTCCTGCAGTTTCAATTTTATTTAATATCATCTGGTGCCCTTAACTCTTGTTCATTTCAAAACTCATCTTTCCCCAGCATCATTTTCTTATATTCCTCTAGATTTTCTACCAGAAGAGTAAAATGTTCACTTTAAAATTTACATAGGAAATATAGATATGCTTTAAAAATGAAGGGGCAAGGTACTGTATTAGTTTCCCATGACTGCTGCAATAAATGACCACAAATTTGGTGGCGTAGAACACCACGTGGTTTTTTTTGTTTGTTCTTTGTAAAGTTCCAGAGGCCAGAAATTTGAAATCAGTTTCACTGTGATGAAGTCAAGGTGTCCCCAAGGCTGTGTTCCTTCTGGAGACTGTAGGGGAGAGTCTGTTTCCAGGTCTTTTTCAGCTAACTTTAAAGGCTCCTTATATTTCTGCCTTATAGCCCCTTTTTCTATATTCAATGCTCATCAAGCCAACGTCTACTTTAAATTCACATGACCTTCTCTCTCATGCTGTTCCTGTTACGACCTCCTTATAAAATCCAGTGGCTACTTGGGTTTACCTGGACAAGTGATGATAATCTCAATATCTTTAATTGCATCTGCAAAGTTCCTTTGCTATATATGGTAGTATTTACAGGTTCCAGGGACTAGGCTATGGAAATACTGGGGGGGGGGGGGCACAATTCAGCCTACCAAAGATATTGAGTCCAAAGAATTTATGGAAAAGATCCAGGGCTTATGGAATGCCATTATGGCTTACGGAATACATTCCTGGTGGCATGTCTTATGCCACCACCACACATTTCCCCAGTCCTAAATCTACTCCTGGACCTTAGTTCTGTATTAAAAATAGATAACCTTACTATAAGTGCTCATTCTCATTAATGTTTTCCACTGTGAACATTTCACAGTTTTTCGTATTTTTATTTAAAATGTATATGAACATTGAAAAATGCAATTGAGGACAATGCTGCCTCGATGGCATTTAATTCATCTAAAAACTTCATTTGGGAAAAGCTCATACCTTCACAAAACAGGAGATGTCTTAAAAAGTAAACATGGTCATTATTAAGTTAGAGTTGAGAACCACAGAGAAACAGCTTCCAGAGTTTCATTACTAGTGAGAGTGACCTTTGCTCTTATTTTAAATTAGTTAGTTTTCAGGGAGGAAAAACATTTTTTTTCTGAATTAACATCATCTTAGAGTTAACAAAAGAAGAGAGAAGAAGGGGTGTGTGTGTTTCAAATGGAGATAAAATGCTTCCTGGGTTTTCACTGAGTAATTGCCCATGAGGTTATGGATATCACAGCAGTTGATAAAAACCAACAGGACTAAAGCTATTTATACCTCCTCCTTCCAGCATTTAAGTAACATTGCAATGGAGAGATCAAGTGATGCAAAATGTTCGGGTCTTAGGCATTCACCTTATTGTCATTTCAATATGTTCTGTCTATTGATAAAAAGCATTAATAGAAGTGCTATGAGCTGTCAGAAACCAAAATACTTATTCCACATCAACACTGATTAGAGAAGTATTAGTGATTTTCATAAGCAGTACATTTGCCAAAGATTAGGATGATAAAATGTGGACAACGGCATCTAGTATTTAAAGTTAAAAATTACAAGCATACTGGGACTTCCTTGGTGGTCCAGTGGCTAAGACTCTATGCTCCAAAGGCAGGGGGCTTCAGTTTGATCCCAGGTCAAGGAACTGAGCTTCCCTTTGTAGTTCAGCTGGTAAAGAATCCGCCTGCAATGCAGGGGACTCCAGTTTGATTCCTGGGTTGGAAGACCCCCTGGAGAAGTGATAGGCTACCCACCCCAGTATTCATGCCCTAAGAATTCTATGGTTCGTTCATGGGTCACAAAGAGTTGGACACAGCTGAGTGACTTGTACCACACTTTCATTGGCTAATAGACTTTCAGGGAACTAGATTCCACACGCACCAACTAAGAGTTCACATGCTGTAACGAATGATCCCACATGCTGCAATTACGGCCCAGCCTTCTCCACTTCACTGAGTGAGTGAGTGAAAGTCACTCAGTCATGTCTGACTCTTTGCGACCGCACAGATGAGCCATGGGCTTCTCCAGGCAAGAATACTGAACTGGGTTGTCGTTTCCTTCTCCAGGGGATCTTCCAAACCCAGAAATCAAACCCAGGTCTCCCGCATAGCAGGCAGATTCTTTACCATCTGAGTCACCAGGGAAGCCCAGCACAGCCAAATAAATAAATATTTTTTTAATTATTCACATATTGACAATTCCTTTGGAAAAATCTGTTGTTTATACTACATATACTTTTCATTTGCAGTTTGGAGACCACCATTAACCAAAGTTAACTGAATTTTGGTAGTCTGGGGAAAATTTGAACCTTAATTAAAACTGTCTATTGCTATGAATATTTTGTCATTTTCTTTTTTGTATTTCAATTCCAGCCTTTAGGAAGGAAAAATAGGAGACTGGATGCTGTCCTCAGATTACCTGAAAGCACTGGGCAAGTTATTCAGAGAAAACACTGCAAAGCATTCTTGTTTCCAACATCACAATGCTGGAGGAGATGCTATTCCAGTATGTTATGTTTTACCTGGGGGCAAAAGCCCTCCAAAGATTCAAAGCATCTGCATTTATATTTAGACTAAACGATTATATTTTCTTTAATATTTATTCTACTTTACGTTCATATACATTTCAATGAATGACTTGGACAGGCCTCATGGCATTTTAGAAAGAAATATAATAAGAAAGCGATTCACCACGGGTTTTGATTCTGACTCATTAAGTCCTTAATTGCACTGATACTAGGCTCTACCCTCTCCAAGGTAATCAATTTTAGATGAGAAACCATAAAATCACCTTGGCTTCAGATGCAGTGCCACAACTACCATTTTCATTCTCAGTACAATTTCACTATGGTGGTCTATACCTAAAAATCTATCAGCATAACAGCAAAATGTCATGAAAGAGAATATGAGGCCTCTATAGTATAACAGTATTATTAGTTCTGTTGCCACCTCTAGTCTCACAAATCTTATTGATTGATTCCTCCAGTCTCACAAATCTTATTGATAGATTGATCCCTCCATCCTTAATTTCTCTGGTCAGGTGAAAAAAAATATTATTGTATATGTATGTATATATATATATATATATATATATATATAGTACATTGTGTGTGTATGTATGTATATATATATATATATATATATATATATGCTTTTTTTTTCCTTTTTACTTTACTGATTAACCTGATCTTTGTCATAGAATATGTAATTGATTAGCTTTAAGATCTCTCATAAAACATACAACTAAAACTTTGTTCTCTCTGCTATGGAGTTTCCACTTGATTCCTCTCTTAAGCAAATATTTTAACACTGTCACTATAAATACTAAATGTGCTAAGACATAACCGCAGTGAGTGGAATAAGGGGAAAATCTGTGATCAGAGACTAAGAGACAATGTGGCAAGTTACTTAATTTCTGAAACCTGGATTTTCAGATATAGCATGGGATTTATATCTACCTAGTACAACTGCCGTGAAGATGAGATAAAGTATATTTAAATGTCTCCTGACAGTACAGAAGGTCAGGATCAAGTTCTCAAAAGTAGTAGCTCTGGTTATTAGGAGCAGAAGTAGTATTATCAAAATCATTATTTCAGAGGCCTCCTAGGGAAATGAGCGAAAGGAATCTTGAGGGAGATCAAAATGTGCCTAATTATGATCTGGTTGTAGTAAAATTGAATAAAGTCAAGAATCTTTATAGCTACCTGTACAATCCCCTTTACTCCTGTGAAATTTATACATTTCCCTCAAGATTCTAGGTACAATGGACAGAACTCTGAACATGATGGTTTAATTTTCTTTTTTAAAGTGATCACAACCCTACAATATCTTTTGATCTTCTACTCAGGAAGCTATACAAGCAAGCCTGTGACCTTGTCTTTTGTGCTTATTTTGTCTCCTCTATTTTTCATGATGTGCCCAGACAAGGGCACTTTCAATTTCTATCACTCACTATTCTACACTAATGTCTGAAACATTCATAGGAATGTGGTTAAGGAACTGAATACAAGTACAGCTGAAGAAAGCAAGTAAGATCATATTAGTTGGCTTTAAATGACAGAAACTCAAACAGGCTTTTTTATTTAAAAAAAAAAAAAAAGAAAGATTATTTATTGGCTCTCTTAACTGGAAAATTTAAGAGCTGAGTTTTGGAGTTGTTATGAAAGAGAGGAAATTCTTATGGTGATTAAAAATGAGTGTGAGAACCTGAATTAATATTGGGAAATAATTATAAGCCACTGCAAGTTTCCCCTAAAGCAAGTACAATGGGTCAATTTTGAAGATACTCTCTCCAGTAAGAAAACAGTGCATGTATTCAGCAAATTTTAATAATGTCCATGCCTGGACCAGATATGGTTGCCCCTCTAACCCAGACTTTCTGCCTTCTGAACCCTACTATGTGATTCAGGACTGACTCCTATGAACTGGGCTTCTCTGTCCTCTACTTTCTGATTTGTTAAGCACTGCTTGAGAGATTAAGAGTAGAAGGAAAGAATTCAGGGTATTTTCTACTGTATTGAGGGCTTCCCAGGTGGCACAAGGGGTAAAGAATCTGCCTGTTAATGTAGGAGACACAGGTTCTATGCCTGGGTATGGAAGATCCCCTGGAGGAGGGCATGGCAACCAACTCCACTATTCTCGCCTGGAGAATCCCATGGACAGAAGAGCCTGGGGGGCTACAATCCACAGGGTCTCAGAGTCAGACATGACTGAAGTGACTTAGCACACACACACAGCACATATATATTGGATGGATATACTAACCTCACTGTACAGACTGGAGGATGGGCTTTATTTATCCCAAGATGGAGATCTTCCTGCAATAGACGTAGGCAGCCATCCTCTTGCTATAGACATGAATTCAACATGGGCAAAGTGAGCTTCCTCACTCTTTATGAAAGCACCTAAGTTTTCAAAAGCATGGGCCAAACACCACTGGGATCACAGTGGTTTTGTGGGTTATACATTCATAATCTTAAACCAAAGAAAGCAGTAGCATCTACCCTGCATATCCCCTCAAGGCTCCATAAGTCTTTATTCTATGCCCAACAGAATCACTACTGTTGGATATCAATTCAACAGAGCAAGAATTAAATATTAATAACTAGCTTTGCTCTCACTATTCTACACTAATGTCTGAAACATTCATAGGAATGTGGTTAAGGAACTGAATACAAGTACAGCTGAAGAAAGCAAGTAAGATCATATTAGTTGGCTTTAAATGACAGAAACTCAAACAGGCTTTTTATTTAAAAAAAAAAGAAAGATTATTTATTGGCTCTCTTAACTGGAAAATTTAAGAGCTGAGTTTTGGAGTTGTTATGAAAGAGAGGAAATTCTTATGGTGATTAAAAATGAGTGTGAGAACCTGAATTAATATTGGGAAATAATTATAAGCCACTGCAAGTTTCCCCTAAAGCAAGTACAATGGGTCAATTTTGAAGATACTCTCTCCAGTAAGAAAACAGTGCATGTATTCAGCAAATTTTAATAATGTCCATGCCTGGACCAGATATGGTTGCCCCTCTAACCCAGACTTTCTGCCTTCTGAACCCTACTATGTGATTCAGGACTGACTCCTATGAACTGGGCTTCTCTGTCCTCTACTTTCTGATTTGTTAAGCACTGCTTGAGAGATTAAGAGTAGAAGGAAAGAATTCAGGGTATTTTCTACTGTATTGAGGGCTTCCCAGGTGGCACAAGGGGTAAAGAATCTGCCTGTTAATGTAGGAGACACAGGTTCTATGCCTGGGTATGGAAGATCCCCTGGAGGAGGGCATGGCAACCAACTCCACTATTCTCGCCTGGAGAATCCCATGGACAGAAGAGCCTGGGGGACTACAATCCACAGGGTCTCAGAGTCAGACATGACTGAAGTGACTTATCACACACAAAAGCACATATATATTGGATGGATATACTAACCTCACTGTACAGACTGGAGGATGGGCTTTATTTATCCCAAGATGGAGATCTTCCTGCAATAGACGTAGGCAGCCATCCTCTTGCTATAGACATGAATTCAACATGGGCAAAGTGAGCTTCCTCACTCTTTATGAAAGCACCTAAGTTTTCAAAAGCATGGGCCAAACACCACTGGGATCACAGTGGTTTTGTGGGTTATACATTCATAATCTTAAACCAAAGAAAGCAGTAGCATCTACCCTGCATATCCCCTCAAGGCTCCATAAGTCTTTATTCTATGCCCAACAGAATCACTACTGTTGGATATCAATTCAACAGAGCAAGAATTAAATATTAATAACTAGCTTTGCTCTATGTGGAAAGTATCTAAATACCTGAAGCAAGATGAAATTTTCCAGTGATCATTTATATAGCAAAGTGAGTAAATTGTTTGAGTTAGACAGTGTTTGATGAATGTTTTTATACTTCTCTGGTCATGCAAGGACAGTGACGTGAAGTGAGGAAAAGCCCAACATCAGATATAATGTCCACTCGGTTCTAATCCTCACATTAATATTTAGTATAATTTCCATTGGGAAAATTACTTAATCTGTGTCATCTCAGTTTGTCTTTTTAAACTCAGAGTTTAAGCGACCTTGAAGTTTGCTTCTATTTTTATATTTCCAATGCCTTGGGCAGTTTTTAAATTCTTTTTGAAACTGGTGCCTTCCAAGAAGTCTTCCAAAGGCTCAGCAAGTTGGTGAAGTTAATCAGGAACCAAGTGTTCCAAGAAAGAAATGGATATAAACACAGGCTGAGTAGCTAAGCGACCTTTAAAATAGTGGCACCATGCTGGTTGCAAAGTAATATCATATCACAATACTGTCAAAACGATGAAACAAGACATTTCAACTAAATATCAACAAATCAAAAAAACGGGGGAGGGGAGAAGAATATCAAGAATCATCTCCTACACTGCATTCTGCTCAGAATCCAAATAGAAATTTTTGGTAGTTACAGACTTCCCACACACAGTTTCAACCTCACACACAGGGCAAGTATGAGTAGTCTATTGGCAGGATGAGAGGAAAACAAAGTATTTTCCTCTAACATCCAATAACTCCCAACCCTGGTTGGGAAACTCTCTGAACTAACAGAGAAAAGGCTGCAAAAAATATAGAAAAGGCTACCAGAAAGGAGCTTGGGCTGCTGGTGCTGGGTTTTGTTTGCTAGAGAATGTGCCAACCTCCCTTCTTAGGAGGAAGGTCTGGTTAGGGTAAGTGTGCTGACCATCTGAGATCTCTCAAGACTAGTGCTTGGGTCAGTGTTTTCTTCTCCAAAATCAAAATGTACGAGTTGGGCTCCCCAATGGGTTATAAAGGGAAGGAAGTGTTGAGAGCTGCTGAACTTCAATACATCCTGATGGAGATCAGGGTGGGGTAGAGGCACTCTGTGCTCCAGGGAATGTGGTGGGGCAGGTCTTTAGATAGGCGGATGCTTTTAGGAACAGCTTTTATTATCTCAATCCTTGCATCTCCTCATATTTAGAAAAGCACTAAATCTCTTCACAGTGACATCAGATCCTCGTGACTGATTGCAGACCCTTGTAAAATGATTGTTTAATGATATGAAACTCCCCCCTCACCAAAATCCTGAAATAGTGGCCCTCCTCCTGCTGTCTCTTTGGAGTAGTCTCTCAGAGCTATCTGGGGTGCTGCCTCCCGGGCTGCAGTCCTAATTATACCTCAAATAAAACTTAACCCACAAAAAAAAAAAAAGGGAACGGGGACTTGAAAGGAGCAAAGAGTCCCAAAATATAGATTTAAAATGGGGGCCCAAGGACCAAGAATACAGGAAAAAGGAACACTCAGTTAGAATGGAGAACAGAGGTGAGGGTAACGTGAACAAATTCTGGAGCCAGAGGGTCAATGCTCGTGACAGAACTTTTAGGCCCTCCCAACATATGTGTGCAAAATTCTGGGATGGGATAAAGGGGAAAAGCAATAAATATCACATCTGTTCACCTTTAGGTTTTAAACAAGTTGGAAAATAAAGTAAACAGTAGCTATGAAGGACAAATTATCACTTTCATTAAACAGTGTGTAAGTTGCAGGACTTTTAAGTGGGAAACTGAAGTAGGATCACCAGTATTGGACCCCTGAATTAAACAGATGTGGGTACCCAGTGGCTGAGCCCACCAAGATATCCTCACAATGCAGAAATCTGTCCAAGCAGGAATCACAATATGAAGGATAGAGGAGGACTGGTTTTTCTGTAAGCAGACCTGGTCCTAGCAAGAGATGGAGAGCTGACTCAAACCTGTCTAGTAACTCGACCCAAGTTTGTTGTTGTTTAGTCGCTAAGTCATGTCAGACTCTTTTGCAATCTCATGGACTGTAGCCCGCCTGGTTACTCTATCCATGGGATTTTCCAGACAACAGTACTGTAGTGGGTTGCCATTTCCTCCTCCAGGGGTTCTTCCGGACCCAGGGATGGAACCAGTGCTTCCTGTATTGGCAGGCAGATTCTGTACCACCTAGTCACCTGAGAAACCTTATCCAAATTTCCCATTCAGGTAAATTATTCTATTAATAATTCCTTAGGGCAGAGCACGTAAAGCAGAGGAGACAGATCTATGTTCTACTGACTGATTGCAGACCCTTGTAAAATGATTGTTTAATGATATGAAACTCCCCCCTCACCAAAATCCTGAAATAGTGGCCCTCCTCCTGCTGTCTCTTTGGAGTAGTCTCTCAGAGCTATCTGGGGTGCTGCCTCCCGGGCTGCAGTCCTAATTATACCTCAAATAAAACTTAACCCACAAAAAAAAAAAAAGGGAACGGGGACTTGAAAGGAGCAAAGAGTCCCAAAATATAGATTTAAAATGGGGGCCCAAGGACCAAGAATACAGGAAAAAGGAACACTCAGTTAGAATGGAGAACAGAGGTGAGGGTAACGTGAACAAATTCTGGAGCCAGAGGGTCAATGCTCGTGACAGAACTTTTAGGCCCTCCCAACATATGTGTGCAAAATTCTGGGATGGGATAAAGGGGAAAAGCAATAAATATCACATCTGTTCACCTTTAGGTTTTAAACAAGTTGGAAAATAAAGTAAACAGTAGCTATGAAGGACAAATTATCACTTTCATTAAACAGTGTGTAAGTTGCAGGACTTTTAAGTGGGAAACTGAAGTAGGATCACCAGTATTGGACCCCTGAATTAAACAGATGTGGGTACCCAGTGGCTGAGCCCACCAAGATATCCTCACAATGCAGAAATCTGTCCAAGCAGGAATCACAATATGAAGGATAGAGGAGGACTGGTTTTTCTGTAAGCAGACCTGGTCCTAGCAAGAGATGGAGAGCTGACTCAAACCTGTCTAGTAACTCGACCCAAGTTTGTTGTTGTTTAGTCGCTAAGTCATGTCAGACTCTTTTGCAATCTCATGGACTGTAGCCCGCCTGGTTACTCTATCCATGGGATTTTCCAGACAACAGTACTGTAGTGGGTTGCCATTTCCTCCTCCAGGGGTTCTTCCGGACCCAGGGATGGAACCAGTGCTTCCTGTATTGGCAGGCAGATTCTGTACCACCTAGTCACCTGAGAAACCTTATCCAAATTTCCCATTCAGGTAAATTATTCTATTAATAATTCCTTAGGGCAGAGCACGTAAAGCAGAGGAGACAGATCTATGTTCTACTGACTGAATTTTATTTGCAGAAGGAAGAGAGCAGAAACAGAGAAATGCAGGCAGTGACTTCATTTGAATGGACTGGCTTGGGCCAAGGTAGAAATAGCTCAAAAACATGCAAGTTATCAGTCAGTGAGGGTAGAAGTCCCATTGTTGTGCTCTAAGACCTGGAAAGAACAGTGACTGTTCCAATACAACCTCTGTGCAACTGATATGTTTTTAAGAGCCTTGAAAACTGAGCCAAGGATAAAAGGCTTTAATCAACCCCAGTACCTTCATCATCCCATTCCCATTGCTACTGTACTTCAACATTTCCCTGTAGTTGCTTGTTACCTAATACTTTTCAAAATACTTCCACATATTGTCATTTTGTTTTTGCACATAATTACCCTTTTGGGGAAGCCAAAACTATCATCATCATTTCTATTAAAAAAAAGAAAGGCACAGAGAGCTAACATGTCATTTGGAAGGAAGACATTTAGTAGAAGAACTAAAACAAGAACATGGGCCTCCTAAAAATTGTATGAATGGAATATGAAACTTTCAATTTACTGGATGGTATAAGTAGAAACTAACAAAGAAAGCTATGTCTCTTAACATATTGGCCTTATTCTCAGAATTTGTTGTCATCGTTCAGTTACCAGTCATGTCTGACTCTTTGTGACCTCATGGACTGCAGGACACCAGGCCTTCCTGTCCCTTTCCGTCTCCCAGCATTTGCCAAAGTTATGTCCATTGCATTGGTGATGCCATCCAGCCATCTGATTCTCTGATGCTCTCTTCTCCTTCTGCCCTCAATTTTTCTCCGCATCAGGGATGTTTCCAGTGAGTTGTTTGTTTGCAGGAGATGACCAAAATACTGGAGCTTCATCTTTAGCATCAGTCCTTCCAATGAGTATTCAGGGTTGATTTACCTTAGGATTGACTGGTTTGGTCTCCTTGCTGTATTGGCAGGCAGATTCTGTACCACCTAGTCACCTGAGAAACCTTATCCAAATTTCCCATTCAGGTAAATTATTCTATTAATAATTCCTTAGGGCAGAGCACGTAAAGCAGAGGAGACAGATCTATGTTCTACTGACTGAATTTTATTTGCAGAAGGAAGAGAGCAGAAACAGAGAAATGCAGGCAGTGACTTCATTTGAATGGACTGGCTTGGGCCAAGGTAGAAATAGCTCAAAAACATGCAAGTTATCAGTCAGTGAGGGTAGAAGTCCCATTGTTGTGCTCTAAGACCTGGAAAGAACAGTGACTGTTCCAATACAACCTCTGTGCAACTGATATGTTTTTAAGAGCCTTGAAAACTGAGCCAAGGATAAAAGGCTTTAATCAACCCCAGTACCTTCATCATCCCATTCCCATTGCTACTGTACTTCAACATTTCCCTGTAGTTGCTTGTTACCTAATACTTTTCAAAATACTTCCACATATTGTCATTTTGTTTTTGCACATAATTACCCTTTTGGGGAAGCCAAAACTATCATCATCATTTCTATTAAAAAAAAAAAAAAAAGGCACAGAGAGCTAACATGTCATTTGGAAGGAAGACATTTAGTAGAAGAACTAAAACAAGAACATGGGCCTCCTAAAAATTGTATGAATGGAATATGAAACTTTCAATTTACTGGATGGTATAAGTAGAAACTAACAAAGAAAGCTATGTCTCTTAACATATTGGCCTTATTCTCAGAATTTGTTGTCATCGTTCAGTTACCAGTCATGTCTGACTCTTTGTGACCTCATGGACTGCAGGACACCAGGCCTTCCTGTCCCTTTCCGTCTCCCAGCATTTGCCAAAGTTATGTCCATTGCATTGGTGATGCCATCCAGCCATCTGATTCTCTGATGCTCTCTTCTCCTTCTGCCCTCAATTTTTCTCCGCATCAGGGATGTTTCCAGTGAGTTGTTTGTTTGCAGGAGATGACCAAAATACTGGAGCTTCATCTTTAGCATCAGTCCTTCCAATGAGTATTCAGGGTTGATTTACCTTAGGATTGACTGGTTTGGTCTCCTTGCTGTCCAAGGGACTCTTAGGAGTCTTTTTCAGTACCATAGTTTGAAGGCATAAATTCTTTCATGTTCTGCCTTCTTTATGACCCAGCTCTCACAACTGTATGTGACCACTGGGAAGATCATAGCCTTGAGTAAACTGACATGTTCTATTCTATTCTCAGAATAAAAACATTCAAATATGTTCAGGCTAGGGTAAAGCTATCAATAAACATCTTGTGTAGAAATCTTTGACCCCCTCAGTCCATGAGCTAAAATTTTATATAGCATTTATATAGAGAAGAGTCTGTTTTGTTTCATTAAACAGATCTATTAAGGGCAGATTTACAGATACTTCAGATTTCCTTTTGCTAAACTCATGGTACTATAGAGAAACCTTTCTAAACATTCTTAGGATAAAGAGAACATTTATGTGTAAGCCAATCACTTATCCACTTATGCTGAGCACACAGTAAATGCCAGGCTCTATGTCTAGGTGCTTATTAAAATGAAGAAGAAAAAGACTTGTATTTAATTGCATATATTCAAATCAGAGAAGGGTTTCCCAGGTGGCTTAGTGGTGAAGAATACACCTGACAATGAAGGAGACCTGGGTTTGATCCCTGGGTCAGGAAGATCCCCTAGAGGAGGAAATGGCAACCCACTCCAGTAGCCTTGCCTGAGAAATCCCGTGGACAGAGGAGCTTGGCAGGTTATATCCATGAGGTCACAAGAGTTGGACATGACTTAGTGACTGAACAACCACAACTAAGTCAGAGAAATGGACACACAAATGAACCTAACAAATTACTAAAGTTTATACAATTGGGGGACATACAGCTTGCAGTGGGAGTATAAATGAACAAAGAATATGTGTTTAATATCTGAACTCTTAAATCTTCTTGGAGATTTTATATAACATATAAATTCTTTTCTACCAGGATTTTACATTACAAATTGTATGGGAGCTTGGTTTTCCCTACTTGGCTTATACATAAAAATGATTTATCTTTATTACTCATAAAAATGTTTTAAAAGAAAGTAAATGATCAATTTTAATTATCACTGCATGATTGGTCACTTTGGCATTTCCCTCATTATCACAGTATCATGAGGGTGGGGATTCGGAGAAAAAAACAGTTCGATCTCAGAGCAGTTAGAATAAATAAGGACTGAATGAGAGATTTATGAAACACAACATGTTCCATTTTTCTAGCTGAGAGCAGAGTGACAAGTCCCTATGTATGTGACCACTGGGAAGATCATAGCCTTGAGTAAACTGACATGTTCTATTCTATTCTCAGAATAAAACATTCAAATATGTTCAGGCTAGGGTAAAGCTATCAATAAACATCTTGTGTAGAAATCTTTGACCCCCTCAGTCCATGAGCTAAAATTTTATATAGCATTTATATAGAGAAGAGTCTGTTTTGTTTCATTAAACAGATCTATTAAGGGCAGATTTACAGATACTTCAGATTTCCTTTTGCTAAACTCATGGTACTATAGAGAAACCTTTCTAAACATTCTTAGGATAAAGAGAACATTTATGTGTAAGCCAATCACTTATCCACTTATGCTGAGCACACAGTAAATGCCAGGCTCTATGTCTAGGTGCTTATTAAAATGAAGAAGAAAAAGACTTGTATTTAATTGCATATATTCAAATCAGAGAAGGGTTTCCCAGGTGGCTTAGTGGTGAAGAATACACCTGACAATGAAGGAGACCTGGGTTTGATCCCTGGGTCAGGAAGATCCCCTAGAGGAGGAAATGGCAACCCACTCCAGTAGCCTTGCCTGAGAAATCCCGTGGACAGAGGAGCTTGGCAGGTTATATCCATGAGGTCACAAGAGTTGGACATGACTTAGTGACTGAACAACCACAACTAAGTCAGAGAAATGGACACACAAATGAACCTAACAAATTACTAAAGTTTATACAATTGGGGGACATACAGCTTGCAGTGGGAGTATAAATGAACAAAGAATATGTGTTTAATATCTGAACTCTTAAATCTTCTTGGAGATTTTATATAACATATAAATTCTTTTCTACCAGGATTTTACATTACAAATTGTATGGGAGTTTGGGTTTTTCCCCTACTTGGCTTATACATAAAAATGATTTATCTTTATTACTCATAAAATGTTTTAAAAGAAAGTAAATGATCAATTTTAATTATCACTGCATGATTGGTCACTTTGGCATTTCCCTCATTATCACAGTATCATGAGGGTGGGGATTCGGAGAAAAAAACAGTTCGATCTCAGAGCAGTTAGAATAAATAAGGACTGAATGAGAGATTTATGAAACACAACATGTTCCATTTTTCTAGCTGAGAGCAGAGTGACAAGTCCCTATAGAATCTCTATACTGATCTGGCAATAAGGAAGTAATTTAATGAATCCACAGAAATAAACTGCTTTTTTATTTTTCTTTCTGTCTACTGGGGTATTTTAATGAAAAACCGTCTGTCCCTAATTACACAGGATCCTATGGAAATGACAGATGCCATGACTGAAATACTGTGTTATATTTCAAAAAAAACCAGAAATATTTTAGTAGTCTTTACTTTGCAACATGCGTCATCTATGAAAAGTTCTTTAGAAAGTCATATTCTGGATAGGAAAATGAGCCTGTGTTAGTGTGTCTGATGAAGTCTTCTAAATCTCTCCTGACAATTGAGTCATTCATCCCATTCAAGCAGAGAAGATCCCTGGGAGTCTTCTTATCTTATGATGAGAGCATAAGCCATAGTTACAACACAATTGCCTGGTTCTGAAGAATTTAGTTTAAAAAATATTCACCTCTGTCAATAGGGAATGCATCTTAGAAGACCTATCAGGCCCAGATATCCACCATTTCATAATGGCTCTTCATTATGATGCCTTCTCTTTTCCAAATTGGTTAATACCTCATCATTTCCTTTTGAAGTGAAACATCTAACCAACTGCATATTTTTCAGAGACAACTGAGATAGAAACAAGAAGTAATTCAACCACTGTTGAGTTTCGTAAAATTTGTGAGACAATCACTGGCTTTACTGCTAATGTATGTTCTACGATATAGGGGACAATGAGATTACAACAGCACCAGTGAGCTCAGCTTGCAGTGGGAGTATAAATGAACAAAGAATATGTGTTTAATATCTGAACTCTTAAATCTTCTTGGAGATTTTATATAACATATAAATTCTTTTCTACCAGGATTTTACATTACAAATTGTATGGGAGCTTGGTTTTCCCTACTTGGCTTATACATAAAAATGATTTATCTTTATTACTCATAAAAATGTTTTAAAAGAAAGTAAATGATCAATTTTAATTATCACTGCATGATTGGTCACTTTGGCATTTCCCTCATTATCACAGTATCATGAGGGTGGGGATTCGGAGAAAAAAACAGTTCGATCTCAGAGCAGTTAGAATAAATAAGGACTGAATGAGAGATTTATGAAACACAACATGTTCCATTTTTCTAGCTGAGAGCAGAGTGACAAGTCCCTATAGAATCTCTATACTGATCTGGCAATAAGGAAGTAATTTAATGAATCCACAGAAATAAACTGCTTTTTTATTTTTCTTTCTGTCTACTGGGGTATTTTAATGAAAAACCGTCTGTCCCTAATTACACAGGATCCTATGGAAATGACAGATGCCATGACTGAAATACTGAGTTATATTTCAAAAAAAACCAGAAATATTTTAGTAGTCTTTACTTTGCAACATGCGTCATCTATGAAAAGTTCTTTAGAAAGTCATATTCTGGATAGGAAAATGAGCCTGTGTTAGTGTGTCTGATGAAGTCTTCTAAATCTCTCCTGACAATTGAGTCATTCATCCCATTCAAGCAGAGAAGATCCCTGGGAGTCTTCTTATCTTATGATGAGAGCATAAGCCATAGTTACAACACAATTGCCTGGTTCTGAAGAATTTAGTTTAAAAAATATTCACCTCTGTCAATAGGGAATGCATCTTAGAAGACCTATCAGGCCCAGATATCCACCATTTCATAATGGCTCTTCATTATGATGCCTTCTCTTTTCCAAATTGGTTAATACCTCATCATTTCCTTTTGAAGTGAAACATCTAACCAACTGCATATTTTTCAGAGACAACTGAGATAGAAACAAGAAGTAATTCAACCACTGTTGAGTTTCGTAAAATTTGTGAGACAATCACTGGCTTTACTGCTAATGTATGTTCTACGATATAGGGGACAATGAGATTACAACAGCACCAGTGAGCTCACAAGTGGCCCCACAAAATTGGGTGGGGAAATACCTGTGGTACAGAGTCACTAGGCAACACTTCTAGGAATGACAGGTCGTTAGTCTTATAGTGAAGAGCAAACAGCATCAGGGGGCTTTGGCACGAGGGTAAAGAATCTGACTGCTAAGGTAGGAGATGCAAGAGACACTGGTTTGATCCTCGAATTGGGAAGATCCCCTGGAGAAGGAAATGGCAACACACTCCAGCATTCTAGGGAAATCTCATGGGCAGAGGAGCCTCACAGGCTACAGCCCATGGGGTCACAAAGAGTTGGACATGACTGAACGATTAATACTTTCCAAAGGCTGGCCATTCCCAGAGATGTTTCGGAAGACTGAAGATCCTTTCACTTTACTGAAGATCCTCTCCCTCTCTATTCTACCTTTTGACTGTAGATCCTCATTGCTTCTCTCCTCTGACTTTATAAAAGAACTTGGCATCCAGACCCCCAACAAGATGGTTATTCTGAGACCCTAATCTACTATATATCATCTTGGTCAGCCAGCTCTCTGAATAAATTTGTATTCCTTGCCTCAACACTTCATCTCTCAGATTCATTGGCCTGTCACGTACAGCGAGCAGAGCAAGTTGGATTCTGTAACAGTGGTTGCCTGCAACCCTAAGGGAGAAAGATTCGTAGGTGTGTGGGCTCGATCTCTTGGATGTCAACTACAAATGGGCACTTGCCAAGGGCACTGCCAACTCAGAAAGTATTTCACCTCTGTCAATAGGGAATGCATCTTAGAAGACCATAGTTACAACACAATTGCCTGGTTCTGAAGAATTTAGTTTAAAAAATATTCACCTCTGTCAATAGGGAATGCATCTTAGAAGACCTATCAGGCCCAGATATCCACCATTTCATAATGGCTCTTCATTATGATGCCTTCTCTTTTCCAAATTGGTTAATACCTCATCATTTCCTTTTGAAGTGAAACATCTAACCAACTGCATATTTTTCAGAGACAACTGAGATAGAAACAAGAAGTAATTCAACCACTGTTGAGTTTCGTAAAATTTGTGAGACAATCACTGGCTTTACTGCTAATGTATGTTCTACGATATAGGGGACAATGAGATTACAACAGCACCAGTGAGCTCACAAGTGGCCCCACAAAATTGGGTGGGGAAATACCTGTGGTACAGAGTCACTAGGCAACACTTCTAGGAATGACAGGTCGTTAGTCTTATAGTGAAGAGCAAACAGCATCAGGGGGCTTTGGCACGAGGGTAAAGAATCTGACTGCTAAGGTAGGAGATGCAAGAGACACTGGTTTGATCCTCGAATTGGGAAGATCCCCTGGAGAAGGAAATGGCAACACACTCCAGCATTCTAGGGAAATCTCATGGGCAGAGGAGCCTCACAGGCTACAGCCCATGGGGTCACAAAGAGTTGGACATGACTGAACGATTAATACTTTCCAAAGGCTGGCCATTCCCAGAGATGTTTCGGAAGACTGAAGATCCTTTCACTTTACTGAAGATCCTCTCCCTCTCTATTCTACCTTTTGACTGTAGATCCTCATTGCTTCTCTCCCTCTGACTTTATAAAAAGAACTTGGCATCCAGACCCCCAACAAGATGGTTATTCTGAGACCCTAATCTACTATATATCATCTTGGTCAGCCAGCTCTCTGAATAAATTTGTATTCCTTGCCTCAACACTTCATCTCTCAGATTCATTGGCCTGTCACGTACAGCGAGCAGAGCAAGTTGGATTCTGTAACAGTGGTTGCCTGCAACCCTAAGGGAGAAAGATTCGTAGGTGTGTGGGCTCGATCTCTTGGAGATGTCAACTACAAATGGGCACTTGCCAAGGGCACTGCCAACAACTGAACAACAAAGGCATTTATCATCTGCCTCTGTGGAGACTGTACCCTGTGCTGCTGCAATTTGTGATCTTCAGTACCCCCTGAGGAGTTCAAGGTGGAGTGAGGCACTCTGTGCTCCAGGGAATCTGGTGGGACAGGTCTTTAGATAGTTGGATACTTTCAGGAACTTATACTGATCTCCCCCCACTACCTCTTTGGTAAAGTCTCTCAGAGTTATCTGAGGTGTGCTGCCTCCAGGCGGCAGTCCTCATTTCACCCCAAAGAAAACCTAAGTCACAACTCTCACACTGTGCATCTTTTTAGTCCACAGAGAACTAGGATCCCACATGCCTGGTGCCCAAAAAACAAAAGAGAGGTAATACTGTAACAAATTCAATGAAGACTCTAAAAGTAAAAAAAAAGGGAGTCACGTGATTTTAGGTTTTAGTGAAACTTGTGAACTGAAGAAATCTGATATTACACCTGTAGGTGTTACACTGCTCAGTCGGATTAAGCCTCCAGAGAGCAGGGTCTCAGTCACTCACTGCCACATCCTCAATTCCTGGAACACAGGAAGTGTTTAATAAATTTGGCCTGAGGAAATTTCACCTTGCCAAAATTGGCCTGAAGCCTGCAATAAGGGGAAGTGGAAACAAATCAGAGGATAAAATAGCCCCCAGTACACCATTTTGCATACAAAAGACACTGGACTGATACTATACCCCAAACAGACAGCTGCGGAATCCAACACAATAATTTGTCCAAAGTGCCATCATACAAGTCATGCTTTAGTCTACCACACAAATGCTTTTGGGTCCATGTGGCTGCCCTTTGAAAGGCAAGAGGTAAAAAATTCTATGGACGAAAGGCAGCTCTTTAAGGATGAATATAATGGAATTCCTCATATTTCCAAGAAAACAGTCTCTGAGCCATCATGGGTCTTTACCCATGGAACAATATGAAAAGGCCTTGTATGTGTGTGTGTGTGTGTGTTTACAGAACACCTCATAATTCACAGTCTGTTCAGATGCCTCAAATTAAATCAAAATACAGACTGTTAATATTCCAAATGCCATATGCTACATGTACATATAAAGGAATTTTATAGGGAACTACTGGAGAGCTTAGAAGCCAGCTCCACAGTAAAAGCCTAATTTAAACCACTATTCATGTCACGTACACTTACATGCCATTAGTCAAAACAAATACTAAATAACAAGCACAAAATCAAGGAGCAAAGACGCTCATTTTGCACATCAAGAAGTCAGGGCAATGATGTGCATGTGTAATTGCATTACAGGGGAATAAAGTGTTACAGCCAATAAGTCAATCTAATATATTTAGTGTCTTCAGACTTTAAAATTTTTTGAAAATCTTCATGATTAGTTATGTTACGTTATTGGAGTATTATTTTGTTGGAGTATTATGCATGTATTTCCAAATTAAGTCAATGGTCCTTTATATTCTTTTTTTTTTTTTTTAAAGATTTATTTATTTATTTATTTTGGGCGGGGGTCGGGTTGGGGAGGGAGGGGAGTGGGTGGCCCACTTCTATTGGTCTTTCATTTCTCTATTTTCATCCGTCTTTGTTCGTTGGCTCCTGTGGGCCTCCCATCGCGGTGGCGTCTGTCGTTGCAGAGCGCCGGCTCTGGGCGCATGCGCTCCAGAGCTCCGGCTCGGTAATTGGACACATCGGTTCAGCCGCTCCGCGGCACGTGGGATCTTCCCAGGCCAGGGATCGAACCGGCGCCTCTTGCACTGCAAGGCGGTGCCCTTACCCACTGGACCACCAGGGGAAGCCCTATATTCTTTGTGTATATCTTCTCTCACATCTCTTAAACTGATTTGTCTTCACTTTTTTTTCACACTTGGAGGACCAAAAAAATTCATTTTAAAGTAACTGACCTTATCATTTTTATAATGGATGCTTTTTTAATTTTGTTAATGAAGTTCTTCTCTGCTTCAAAAATTACAAAACTATTTTTAAATATTAACGTCTTTAAAATAGCACGTTTACCATTAACAAGTCAACCTTTCATTTATCTGGGAATTTTGGAGGTAGAGGTGGTCCAAATCTTTTTTCAATATGGATTCCAATTGTACCAGCACCTTTTGTTGAAAATAAATCTGCATGTCTCTACTCATCTGTTATGCCATGTCTCTCCTATTTTAAGTGTCTCTTTGCACACAATTTTTTTTTCTGGGATATTGGTCCTATCCATTGTCCTACATGTCTGTCACTGAAGCATGTTATTTTATTTTGAAAATTAATGATAATTTTGATATCTAGTTTTTAAAAGTCTATGTGCTTCTGTGAATAGGGCAAGTTACAATGGCCCAAGATTCACTGCTTCTACTGTGATTATCTGGTTTTTTTTTTGAAACTCACCTCATCACTACATTGTAATCACTTATTTATAAATATATTTGGAATGCCTATAGGTAAAATCATATCATTAGTGAATACTGATAAATTTTGTTTCTTCTTTGCCCATTCCTTATTATTTCTTTTGCCTTTTTAATGGCCTCTCATACAATGTTTAATAGACATAACAAGAGCAAGATTTCTGTTCTCATGGTCAATTCAAAGCAAAAAGTTTTGGTTTTTCTCTTTAGCACACTGTTGCTATAGATAAATATATTTTTAAATTTTATTGGAGTGTAGTTATTTTACAATGTTGTGTTATTTTCTGTTTTACAGCAAAGCAAATCAGCCATACTTGTACAAACATCCCCTCTTCTTGGATTTCCTTCCCATTTAGGTCAAAACTCTATCAAATTAAGAAATTTTGCTTTTTCTTCTCAGCTTTCTAACATTTCTATCTTATATGAATATTGAATTTGCATGTATTGAAGTGAAAATTTTATTATTCTTTAAACTTTTCGTATAGCAAATCATACTAATTGATTTCATTTTATATCAAACTTTGATTTCTTAGATAAATTCAGCATGGTTGTGATTTCTTATTCTTTCATGTTTTCTGTAGTATATTTTACATACCACTTCACACCAATCAGAAAGACCTATCAGTCAAGTACCAAATGTTGGAAAGGATGTTTGGAAAAATTACAAAACTATTTTTAAATATTAACGTCTTTAAAATAGCACGTTTACCATTAACAAGTCAACCTTTCATTTATCTGGGAATTTTGGAGGTAGAGGTGGTCCAAATCTTTTTTCAATATGGATTCCAATTGTACCAGCACCTTTTGTTGAAAATAAATCTGCATGTCTCTACTCATCTGTTATGCCATGTCTCTCCTATTTTAAGTGTCTCTTTGCACACAATTTTTTTTTCTGGGATATTGGTCCTATCCATTGTCCTACATGTCTGTCACTGAAGCATGTTATTTTATTTTGAAAATTAATGATAATTTTGATATCTAGTTTTTAAAAGTCTATGTGCTTCTGTGAATAGGGCAAGTTACAATGGCCCAAGATTCACTGCTTCTACTGTGATTATCTGGTTTTTTTTTTGAAACTCACCTCATCACTACATTGTAATCACTTATTTATAAATATATTTGGAATGCCTATAGGTAAAATCATATCATTAGTGAATACTGATAAATTTTGTTTCTTCTTTGCCCATTCCTTATTATTTCTTTTGCCTTTTTAATGGCCTCTCATACAATGTTTAATAGACATAACAAGAGCAAGATTTCTGTTCTCATGGTCAATTCAAAGCAAAAAGTTTTGGTTTTTCTCTTTAGCACACTGTTGCTATAGATAAATATATTTTTAAATTTTATTGGAGTGTAGTTATTTTACAATGTTGTGTTATTTTCTGTTTTACAGCAAAGCAAATCAGCCATACTTGTACAAACATCCCCTCTTCTTGGATTTCCTTCCCATTTAGGTCAAAACTCTATCAAATTAAGAAATTTTGCTTTTTCTTCTCAGCTTTCTAACATTTCTATCTTATATGAATATTGAATTTGCATGTATTGAAGTGAAAATTTTATTATTCTTTAAACTTTTCGTATAGCAAATCATACTAATTGATTTCATTTTATATCAAACTTTGATTTCTTAGATAAATTCAGCATGGTTGTGATTTCTTATTCTTTCATGTTTTCTGTAGTATATTTTACATACCACTTCACACCAATCAGAAAGACCATCATCAAAAAGTCTACAAGTACCAAATGTTGGAAAGGATGTTTAGAAAAGGGAACTGTTGTACACTGTTAGTAGGGCTGTAAACTGGTACAGTCACAATGGAAAACATTATGGAGGTTACTCAAAAAGCTAAAAACAGAACTATCATATGACCCATCAATTCCACTCCTTAGTATATATCTGGGAAAAAAGCAAAAACACTAATTTGAAAAGATACATGCATCCCAATGTTAATAGCAGCCCTATTTACAACAGTCAAGATATGGAAGCAATCCAAATGCCTATCAATGATTGGATGAGAAGATGTGTATATACAATGGAATATTACTCAGCCATAAAAAGAACAAAATTCTGCTGCATGCAGCAACATGGATGAATTTAGGGAATATTATGCTTAGTGAAATAAATCAGACAAAAATAATAATATGACACTACTTGTATGTGGAGCCTAAAATAATACAAATGGATATATATGCAAAACAGAAAGAGACTCATAGATACAGAAAACAAACTAGTGATTACCAAGGGGAGAGGAAAGGGAAAGGGGCAAATTAAGGGTATGAAATTAAGAGAGACAAACTACTTTGTATTAAATAGATAAGCAAGATTATATATATTCGTGTGCATACCACAAAAAGTATACTTGTTATAATTACTTGTAATGGAGTATATTCTGTAAAAATACTGAGTCACTATGCTATACACCTGAAACTAATCATGTAGATCAACTATACTTCTATTAAAAATGAAGTCAATTATACACAATGCAATTAAAAATGAGCGGAAGTCATTGAAATAGAAAATGAATAAAATATCAATACAATCAAGGAAGGCTGGTTTTCTGAAAAGATTAATCTAATCAGGAAAAAATAGAGAAAATATAAATTAACATCAGGAATAAAGACACCAAATGATAACAAGGACATATTATGAACTATCAAAAAACATAGAAAAATGTGATACAGCATTCCTCAAATGGTGACTTTCAAAAACCTCGTGTTAAATTCTAAAAGCCAGGAAAGGAAAGTGACTTCCCAAACCATTCCATTTAAGTGAATTCTAAGAACAGATAAAAGTCATTTGATAGTGACAGATGTTAAAAAGTCATGAAAGGCATGGTAGGGGGAGGGAGAAATTATTAAAATGGTGCAGGAGAGAGATTCCTGGTATGCTGGAAATGATCTATAATTTGCTTTTCTTTGGTGTTTATACAACTGTTAAAACTGAGCAATTGTGATTTGTGCGTTATTCCATGTGAACCATACCTCAATTTAGATAAATCTTTAAAAAACTGAACTTCCTTACTTGTATCCTGCATTTAGAAGACACATTAAACCCTGTCAGTGCCTCACTTGTGACATCTTCTTAATTTGATATTCTTCTTTTGCTTATTAGCTTTCTCCTCATCCACCAACATTATATATCTTCCCAAACATGTTCTTTCCTCTCTATATGCCTGTCCCAAAGCTATTTATGCTTTCTGGAATACTGTCTTCCTTGACCTATTCAAATTCTTCTGATTCCTCAAAGCTCAGTTCTAATCCCCCTTAAGTCTTGTCCATCTATTCTTGCCATGATTATTATTATTAAAATGACTAATCATAACTATCATTTATTGAGCATTTTACATGCTGTACCCTATGCTGTTTACATATTTAGTCATGTCTCATAGCAACCACATGTGGTAGGTCATATTATCCCTCTCTGTACAGTAAACCAAAGCTCAAAAGCAATTTTCAAAGCATTATGCAACAGAATGCCATACAGAAGCAAAGCCAAGAATTCCTAAGTAGTAAGACTATGATCTCAAGCCCATTGTATCACAATCTCATGCCTTCTTTTGATCAGTATGAGTAAGCACTTTAATATAGTGGATTTTGTTGTCACGATCTCTTAAGAATAAAAACCAAAGCTGCCCTTTCTCTTACTCCTCCTAAAATACTTAACATATTTGTAGTCACAGAGACAACTAGGGAAATATTTGCTGATTTACTGAAAATAAAGTTATTATCTTCAAGTTTCTGTGGCTAGATGTTTGCCTAAGTAAATAAAAGAAATGCCCATAATAACTATGGCTAAAATAATGAGATTTTTGTTGACAGATGACTAAATTATGGCCAATATTATCTCTTGGCTGACACACTCTACGTAGGTTATACATGGTAATGATTAAAGCTAACCTCTTAAACATTAACAGAAATACAGGAACACAGTTATTATCTGTACAAATATTTTGTATTCATTAGCACGATAATGAAAGCAAAGCTAAGCCATTTGGGTAAAGAGCTTTTAACACAAATTAATCTGAGGGTGTTTTATTCTACCTCCTTGTATTCTGGGGGGAAAAAAGTGACATGTGGATTGCAACTGGAGTTGTATCTTGTTAAATCAGTTGAGAGGAAGTACTCCGTCATACTCTGTGTAAAAGATAAATACTGTCTTTCAGTCATTCATCATCAATGAATAATCATCATGCAAGTTCTTCATCCCAACCACTTCTCTTGATCTTCTCAATATCATAGGAAACCATGTATGTGTCCTTCTTTTGCCATTGGGAAGCAAAACCAAAGTCTGGTGGGCGGGTACAGAATAAAACCTAGACTATTTCTATCTTTTGTCTCTCTCTATTCCTTGAGACATCTCTGGCAGGGGTTCCAGAGCCTGCTGACTCCAACTGTCATTACACAGCCTTCCACCTGTCCCCATGAGTCTTAACTCCTATAGGAAGACCTAGCTTCTGGACTCTGGTCATACCGCCTCTTTATCTTGTCCCTCCAGCTTTGGGTAGCTTCCGTTGTAGCTCAGTTGAAGAGTCTGTCTGCAATACAGGAGACCCAGGTTTAATTCCTGGGTCAGAAAGATCCCCTGAAGAAGGAAATGGCAATCCACTCCAGTATTCTTACCTGGAGAATCCCATGGACAGAGGAGCCTGCCAGGCTCCTCACAAGAGTCAGACACGACTTAGCAACTAAACCAACAGCTTTGGGTGGTACTGCTCTCTTGCTGCTGTTAACTCTAGATTGCTTCACCTTCTGCCTTTACGTGTCTCCGCTCATGTTTCTATTAAAAAAAAAAAAAAGGATAACCAGGTAGCAGTCATTGTTTCCTGCATTAAATACTCCTTTTTTCAAAGACCTGAAGAGGTCTGTTTTATTTGAACCTTGCCTGATACATGGAATAAACCATTGATTGTCTTTTAAATCAATCAGTTAATATGATACTATGCCTACATATTATAGTAATACGTTTTTGAAAACTTTCAAAAGCAATAGGAAAAAAACTTCTCAGAAAACAAGCAGACAATTTACAAAAATTCTTTTATTTTCTGTCTTGCTCATTCAAGATGTGATGGCAGCAATTAGTATCACGAAGTCTCATTATCCCTATTACTGTTGATAATATAAAGCTAAAATTCACACTGATAAGCATGATAACACGAATTTCTCTGTTTTGGTCTGTGTTTCCTTCTGACTTGAATTTTCTGGTATATTTCAATTTGTTAAATCGTTAAAAGATAATAAGAAATCTGTCTTTCAGTCATTCATCATCAATGAATAATCATCAGGCAAGTTCTTCATCCCAACCACTTCTCTTGATCTTCTCAATATCATAGGAAACCATGTATGTGTCCTTCTTTTGCCATTGGGAAGCAAAACCAAAGTCTGGTGGGCGGGTACAGAATAAAACCTAGACTATTTCTATCTTTTGTCTCTCTCTATTCCTTGAGACATCTCTGGCAGGGGTTCCAGAGCCTGCTGACTCCAACTGTCATTACACAGCCTTCCACCTGTCCCCATGAGTCTTAACTCCTATAGGAAGACCTAGCTTCTGGACTCTGGTCATACCGCCTCTTTATCTTGTCCCTCCAGCTTTGGGTAGCTTCCGTTGTAGCTCAGTTGAAGAGTCTGTCTGCAATACAGGAGACCCAGGTTTAATTCCTGGGTCAGAAAGATCCCCTGAAGAAGGAAATGGCAATCCACTCCAGTATTCTTACCTGGAGAATCCCATGGACAGAGGAGCCTGCCAGGCTCCTCACAAGAGTCAGACACGACTTAGCAACTAAACCAACAGCTTTGGGTGGTACTGCTCTCTTGCTGCTGTTAACTCTAGATTGCTTCACCTTCTGCCTTTACGTGTCTCCGCTCATGTTTCTATTAAAAAAAAAAAAAAGGATAACCAGGTAGCAGTCATTGTTTCCTGCATTAAATACTCCTTTTTTCAAAGACCTGAAGAGGTCTGTTTTATTTGAACCTTGCCTGATACATGGAATAAACCATTGATTGTCTTTTAAATCAATCAGTTAATATGATACTATGCCTACATATTATAGTAATACGTTTTTGAAAACTTTCAAAAGCAATAGGAAAAAAACTTCTCAGAAAACAAGCAGACAATTTACAAAAATTCTTTTATTTTCTGTCTTGCTCATTCAAGATGTGATGGCAGCAATTAGTATCACGAAGTCTCATTATCCCTATTACTGTTGATAATATAAAGCTAAAATTCACACTGATAAGCATGATAACACGAATTTCTCTGTTTTGGTCTGTGTTTCCTTCTGACTTGAATTTTCTGGTATATTTCAATTTTTGATTGGATTTGTCAGGAACTTTAATTAGTATGCTTAACATAAAATATTACCAGCTAATTAGTAACCAGTGGAAGTCTCTCATTAAATAAATTGAAATAGACTAGAGATGACAATCAAAATCGTGCTTTAAAAGAGAAGGAGTCATACTTTTAAATGATGAGTTAGCCTAAGGCAACAACTTTTTTCCTATGGATTTATTAATAAATGAGCAAGTTCTATTATTTTATCTAGTTTTTTTACATCACAAATAGGTATTATCAAAATAACATATCATCAGTCTCAAGATAAATTAGAGCACATTTTGTTAAACCAACTGAAATTCAGGACTCAACAGGTCCCATAGCCTGCTTAGTGGTTTAGAGGGTAAAGAATTTGCCTCCAATTCAGGAGACCGAGGTTTGATGCATGGGTTGGGAAGATTCCCTGGAGAAGAGATAGGCTATTCACACCAGTATTCTTGACTGGAGAACCCTAAAGACAGAGGGGATGGTTGACTACACTCCATTGGGTCACAAACAGTCAGACACAATTGAGCAACTAACATATGACACATAGACCTATGACAATTTTGGGAAACCTAGAATTGAAGCTTCCTGTATCAGCAATAGCAAACTAAAAAGTGTTCTTTGTGTTTCTATTATTCTGTTAGGAACAGATGGGAGTAGCCCTACCAAAGCCAGCACCTCCTTGGACAACCTGCCTGATGTGTAGCAGTGCTGTTAACTCAACAGGAAGTTAAATGTCTTCAAAGGTATCAGCGGAAACAGGCTTGAACCACTGCTACTATCTTTTATTTGAATAACTCCATCAATGGCCTCTATTGATAAGAAAACCACAACAAAAAGACATTCTAACACAGACATAAGTGATGAATTGGAGAGAAGATTTATTGTCACTTAGGTAATGTGTGATCCTGGAAAACACTTCATTCTTTGGATCTCAGTTAACTCACCTATAAAGCAAAACATCTATAGCAGCTGATCATCAGTCTTTTTTACCCCAGATTCCTTTCTTTGGAATCTCCTATCTCCTCTTTGCTTATTATCTAGTAAGACACGCGTGAAGGAAAGTGAGAAACAGGACTCCTAAAGAACTGTGATACGGAAAAATAAAATTATGCATATTGTACATAAATGCAGAACACAAGATTTTGAAAATAAAGTGGCACTCCATGATTCTAATGGTAAAATGTGTCTCTCATAGCATGTGACCACAAAGACCATGCTCCCTCTGTCCCTGGGATTTCCCAGGCAAGAATTCTGGAATGAGTTGCCATTTTCTTCTCCAAAGTATCTTCCTGACCCAGGGACCAAACCCACATCTCCTGTGTCTCCTGCATTGGCAGGTGGATTCTTTACCACTAGTGCCTGCCCCCTGGGAAGCCACAAAGACCACAGGAACATTATAGTAAAGAATTTATGTTAATCCCTCTTGAACATTCCCCATCATTTGACTAATCTACCAAGCCTAAAATAGAGTAGAAAAAGTATCTGATCCTTTAGAATCTGTTCCAGAAAGTTTGGAGTTAGTAGATAATCTGATGCATTAAGAGACTGCCCATCCTAGACACTGAAAAAAAAAAAATATATATATATATATCATATAAAAAAAAGCAATAATAATAATAATAATAATAACTGCCATACTATCTAATACTTATTTGAGGACTTTACATGCTATCCAATATAAATTTTATGATTCTCTAAAGTAGGTATTATTATGGCATATATATATATATATATAAATATATAAATATATATATATATATATATATATATATATATATAAGGAAGGCAAGACTTGGAGAAGTTATGTTGTTGTTGAGTCACTCAGTCATGTTTGATTCTTTGCAGCCTCATGGATTGTAGCCCACCAGGCTCCTCTGTCCATGGGATTTCCCAAGCAAGACCACTGGAGTGGGTAGCCATTTCCTTCTTCAGGGGATCTTCCTGGCCCAGGGATCAAATCCAAGTTTCCTGCATTGCAGGTGGATTCTTTACCACTGAGTCACCTGCAAAGCTTGGAGAAGTTATATCAAATAGCTAGTGGGCACGGTTCTCTTCTTTCAGGCCTCAACCACTGTAATACCAGATATTTTACCAATTAAATTAATTGAAATTTTTTATATGTTTAATGTTGTTTCTCAGAAGAAAAGTCTGTGAGACCCTAGAAAAAAATATTGATTATTTTTAGAATGGCTGCCAAAAGATTCTGTAGGTATTTACAGTGTTAGATAAAATAATGCAGAATTTTCATTTATATTTTTTTCAGTATATGCAATAAGTATTTAGATTTTGTTTTAGAAGAGTTTTCAAGTTGTGTCTGGTGTGTATGCATAAAGACATTCATCACTTATATAATGAATATATTCATGACTTAGTCACAACTTGGTTTCTAATTCAACTGAGGGATCTCAGCTACTTATCATTGCTTTTTAAACAGCTTCATTAATAAATAATTGACATATCACAAAATTCACCTACTTAATGTGAGCCATTCAATACTTTTTTGTATATTCACAGGCTTGTACAATGGTCATCTCAATCTATTTTATTTTTTAATCTATTTTAAAATAGATTACAAATAAAAGATTTTGACCTTCCTAAAGAAAAATCCCATGCCCATTAACAATAAATATCCATTCCTCTGTCAACTCCCAACCCCACCTCCACCTGCCCAAGAAATGACTATTTTATATCTCTATAAATTTTCCTATCCTAGACCTTTCATGTGAATGTAAGTATATAAGTCATCATCTTTTGAGACTTTTACTGAGACTATTACTTTAAAGATTTATCTATGCTGTAATGAGTATTAGTTCTTAATTTCTTTTTACTGCAAAACAACATTTCATTGAATAGGTTTATATTATACTTACCATTCATCACTTGATGAATATTTAGGCTGTTTCTTCTTTTTGACTATTAAGAATTATGCTATTATAAACATTGTGCACAAATAAGATATAGGTTTTTATTTCTTTGGGGTATATATCTAGGAGCAGAACTGCTGGACTATATGATAACTCTCTTTTAACCATTTTGTGATGGACTTTGTAAGGGACTGTTGATTTCCACAGCAACTGCACCATTTTATGTATTCACTAGAAAGAAAGAGTTTCAAACTCTTTATATCCTTGCCAACATCTGTTATTATCTGTCTTTTTGATTGTAGCTATCCTAGTGGATGTGAAATAGTATCACATTATGGTTTTGATTTGCAGTCCCCTAATAACTACCTACTCAGTGGTGTCCAACTTTTTGTGGCCCCGTGAACTGTAGCCCACCAGACCCTTTGTCCATGGAATTCTCCAGACAAGAATACTGGAGTCTGTAGCCATTCCCTTCTCCTGGGATCTTCCCAACCCACATCTCAAACCTGGTCTACTGCACTGCAGGAAGACTCTTTACTGTTTGAGATACAGGGAAGCTCCAATAACTACTGATGTTGAGAATTTTTTCATATGCTTAGTATATGTTTTTTTTGAGAAATGTTTATTCAAATCATTTGCCTATTATTAAAATTTATATTTGAGTTAAAACTCACATAACACAAAATCAGTCATTTAAAAGTATACAATCCAGGGGCATTTAGCACATTCACAAATGTAGTACAATCATTATTTCTATATAATTGCAAGAAAAATTAGATGTTGAACATAAATCACATTATTTGTATAAACTATATAGACAAACTGTGACTATATGGCTCAAGGCCTTAAGTGTCCAAAATGCACTTACCAGTCAGCATCATGTGAGCTCAATTCCCAAGAACTGACCAAAGGCCAATAATGTAAACAGGTGCTTTTTAGAAATATTCAGCTGTCAAGCAACTCAGGCATAGCAGACATAACATTTTCCACATATTGGTACCCAGAATATATAAGTAACTCTCAAAGTTCAATAATAAGATGAACCAACCAGTAGAAAAAAAATCAGAAGTTTTAGACATTCACTAAAAAGAGATACAGATGGCCAATACACATCTAGAAAAGATTCTCAATGTCTTTACTCATCATGGAAAATATAAATAAAATCACAGTGAGATACCACTAAGAATGACTGAAATTGGATAAAATTTAAGTATAGCCTTGTATATCAAGTATAGCCTTGAATGGAGTACAACCTAATGTCTCATGCATTGTTCATGGGATCATAAAAGGGTACAGTCACTTTGTGAAATAATTAAACATACACTTACCATCACATTCAGCAATCCTTCCTTCAGTGTTTACCCAAGAAAACTGAAACTATATGGCAATACAAAGACTTATATTCAATTGTCCATAACAACTTTATTCATAATGGCCCCAAATGAAGCAATTCAAATTTTCAGCAGTAGGTGAATGGACTTACAAACTGTGGTATACTCTTAGAATGTAATATTACTCAGAAGACAAACTGTGGTATATTCTTAGAATGTAGTATCACTCAGAAATTAAAAAGCATGAACTTCACAGATTCATATAATACCAATACACACAACATGTATGAATCTCAGAAGCATTATGCTAAGCAAAAAAAAAAAAAAAAAGCCAGTCATGACTGATAATTTATAAAACAATAGGCAAACTAGTTTATAAAGTTAGAAATAAGGTTAGTGGCTGCTGAGGCCTGGAACAGGCAAACTAGTCTATAAAATTAGAAATAAGGTTACTGGCTGCTAAGGCTTGGAGATGGAGAAGCAAATACCACTGAAGAGTTTGGGGAAGTAAAGAAAATGTTCTCTCTTGATTAGGGTTGTGGCTGTATACACTTGTCAGGACTCATCAATTAGAACCTTCAAAATGGCTCTATGCTATTGTATGCAAACACATGTATAAACACCTCACAAAAGGAGATTTGTAAAAAATAAAACCAGAGCCACTGGGTCACACTTAAATGCATCTCACCACTTGTCTTCCACTTATGTGAATAAATAAATTGCCTTAATTTTAAACTAATTGGGATTGATTTTCTGTTATCTGCTTCCAAAAACATCTTTACTGATACATATCAAGCCATCATAAACAATACAGACAACATATACAGATAATGGAGTCAATTATTTTATGTATATAACTCATGCATATCAATTAGATTATAAAAATAGTTTCATGTATTTTTGTAGCTTCAACTACAATTAAACTTTAATCTACATTATACTATTTGTTCAATCCCTAACGAAAACGGTGCATCATTCTTCAAACAATGAAAACTCAGAGAACGAAATCAAAGAGGCAATCCTCTTCACCATTGCAACCAAAAGAATCAAATATCTAGGAATAAACCTACCCAAAGAAACAAAAGAATTGTACACAGAAAATTACAAGACACTCATGAGAGAAATTAAAGAGTTAAACAGATGGAGAGATATTCCATGTTCCTGGGTCGGAAGAATCAATATTGTGAAAATGACCATACTACCAAATGTCATCTATAGATTCAATGTGATCCCTATCAAACTTCCAATGACATTCTTCACAGAACTAGACCAAAGAATAACACAGTTCATATGGAAACACAGAAGACCTCGAATAGCCAAAGCAATCCTCAGGAAGAAGAATGGAGCTGGAGGGATCAGCCTCCCTAATTCAAGACTATAGTATAAAGCAACAGTCATCAAGACAGTATGGTGCTGGCACAAAAATAGAAAGATAGACCAATGGAACAGGATAGAGAACCCACAGATAAACCCACACACCTATGGGTACCTTATTTTTGACAAAGGAGGCGAACATATAAAATGGGACAAAGACAGCCTCTTCAACAAATGGTGCTGGGAACATTGGACAGCTACATGCAAAAAATTGAAGTTGGAACATTCCCTGACACGATACACAAAGATCAACTCCAAATGGATTAGAAACCTAAATGTAAGATCAGAAACCATCAAACTCTTAGAGGAGAATATAGGCAGAACACTCAAGGACATAAATCAAAGCAAGATCTTCTCTGACCCACCTACTAGAACGGTGGAACTAAAAACGAAAATGAACATGTGGGACCTCATGAAACTCAAAAGCTTTTGTACAGCAAAAGAAATCACAAAAAAGCTCAACAGACAACCCACAGAATGGGAGAAAATCATAGCAAATGAAACAACAGACAAAGAATTCATCTCCAAAATCTACAAGCAACTCAGACAACTGAGCACCAGAAAAATGAACAACCCAATCAAAAAATGGGAAAAGGACCTAAACAGACACCTCTCCAAAGAAGACACACAGATGGCCAACAAACAATCTATTTCTATGTATATAACTCATGCATATCAATTAGATTATAAAAATAGTTTCATACTTCATTCTTCAAACAATGAAAACTCAAAAAAAAGAACGAAATCAAAGAGGCAATCCTCTTCACCATTGCAACCAAAAGAATCAAATATCTAGGAATAAACCTACCCAAAGAAACAAAAGAATTGTACACAGAAAATTACAAGACACTCATGAGAGAAATTAAAGAGTTAAACAGATGGAGAGATATTCCATGTTCCTGGGTCGGAAGAATCAATATTGTGAAAATGACCATACTACCAAATGTCATCTATAGATTCAATGTGATCCCTATCAAACTTCCAATGACATTCTTCACAGAACTAGACCAAAGAATAACACAGTTCATATGGAAACACAGAAGACCTCGAATAGCCAAAGCAATCCTCAGGAAGAAGAATGGAGCTGGAGGGATCAGCCTCCCTAATTCAAGACTATAGTATAAAGCAACAGTCATCAAGACAGTATGGTGCTGGCACAAAAATAGAAAGATAGACCAATGGAACAGGATAGAGAACCCACAGATAAACCCACACACCTATGGGTACCTTATTTTTGACAAAGGAGGCGAACATATAAAATGGGACAAAGACAGCCTCTTCAACAAATGGTGCTGGGAACATTGGACAGCTACATGCAAAAAATTGAAGTTGGAACATTCCCTGACACGATACACAAAGATCAACTCCAAATGGATTAGAAACCTAAATGTAAGATCAGAAACCATCAAACTCTTAGAGGAGAATATAGGCAGAACACTCAAGGACATAAATCAAAGCAAGATCTTCTCTGACCCACCTACTAGAACGGTGGAACTAAAAACGAAAATGAACATGTGGGACCTCATGAAACTCAAAAGCTTTTGTACAGCAAAAGAAATCACAAAAAAGCTCAACAGACAACCCACAGAATGGGAGAAAATCATAGCAAATGAAACAACAGACAAAGAATTCATCTCCAAAATCTACAAGCAACTCAGACAACTGAGCACCAGAAAAATGAACAACCCAATCAAAAAATGGGAAAAGGACCTAAACAGACACCTCTCCAAAGAAGACACACAGATGGCCAACAAACATATGAAACTATGCTCCACCTTGCTTATAATTAGAGAAATGCAAATCAAAACTACAATGAGATATCACCTCACACCCGTCAGAATGGCCATCATCCACAAATTGACAGACAATAAATGCTGGAGAGGGTATGGAGAAAAGGGAACACTCTTGCATTGCTGGTGGGAATGTCAATTGATACAGCCGCTATGGAAGACAGTACGGACATTCCTTAAAAAATTAAATATAGAAGCACCATATTACCCAGCAATCCCACTCTTAGACTTATACCCAGATGAAATCAGAACTGAAACAGGCACCCATATCCCAATGTTCATTGTAGCTATCTATACAATAGCTAGAACATGGAAGCAACCAAGACGTCCATCGACGAATGAATGAATACAAAAGCTCTGGTATAGATATACAATGGAATACTACACAGCTGTAAAAAGAAATGCAGAAGAATCAGCCCTAATGAGGTGGCTATATCTAGAACCTATCATAAAAAGTGAAGTAAGTCAAAAAGAGAAGGACAAGTACAATATACTAACACATATATATGGAATCTAGTAGGATGGTAATGATAACACATGCAGTGAAGCGATGGAAAAACAGACATGGACAGTGGACATATGGACATTGTGGGGAATGAACAATGGGTGGGACGTGTAAATGAAGTAGCATGAAAACCTACACTATCTTACGTGAAAAAAATAGCTATAGTCATTGTACTGTGAGAAAAGGGCATCCTGCAGGGGTACTGTGTGACAGCCTAGAGATGTGGGATGAGGGGGATATACATATGACTACTCTGGGATTATACGTATCTGTAAACAATAAAACTCTGTAAAAGTAAAAAGCAAAATAAATTTTTAAAAAAAAATAGTGTGCCATTCTTTATTGCTTGTTAATAATACATTTCTGGGCTTCCCTGGTGGTCCAGTGGGTAAGGACACCGCCTTGCAGTGCAGGGGGCACTGGTTCGATCCCTGGCCTGGGAAGATCCCACGTGCCACGGAGCGGCTGGATGGATGTGTCCAACTACCGAGCCGGAGCTCTGGAGCGCATGCGCCCATAGCCAGTGCTCTGTGACAACAGAGGCCACCGCGATGGGAGGCCCACATGGGCCAAAGAACAAAGATGGATGAAAATAAAAATAAATGAAAGACCAATAGAAGTGGCCCGCCCAACCCCCTCCCTCCCCAACCCGCCCCCTGCCAAAAAAAAAAAAATAATAATGCATTTCTTCAAAAAAATGGAATTTAAACCAAATCAAAATAAAATTCTTAATTGTTAATGATGCATATGTGAAATTTGCTTCCTTTTGAAATATTATTAGCTACTAAATTCAAAAATATATACATATACAGATATAACATAAATTTCATGATATTCTGATCTGAAATTATGTAATATATTTAAGATTTAAACATAAGTATTCAAAAATATTAATTTTTAAAAATGTACGATTTAAAAAATTTTAGATAACAATGGATATATATTATATTTAAGTTAAATGTTCTACATTTGAGAATACTGATTTATAGTTTTAGAGCACGTAAGTATTGAGAGAAGTCATAGTGACAGATGACTAAACATTGTTATAGGTAGGGTTTTTCTTCTTTCATTGTTAGTAGCGACAAAAGGTAATGACTGAAGCTTTCTTCTTTTCATTCTTTCATCTTGTCCATTTTGGTAATCAATAAACAGCTTAAAGAAGAAAAATGACCCATAAGATATAGACTGCATGATCAGTCGATATGGACATTTGGGGAATGAACAATGGGTGGGACGTGTAAATGAAGTAGCATGAAAACCTACACCATCTTACGTGAAAAAAATAGCTATAGTCATTGTACTGTGAGAAAAGGGCATCCTGCAGGGGTACTGTGTGACAGCCTAGAGATGTGGGATGAGGGGGATATACATATGACTACTCTGGGATTATACGTATCTGTAAACAATAAAACTCTGTAAAAGTAAAAAGCAAAATAAATTTTTAAAAAAAAATAGTGTGCCATTCTTTATTGCTTGTTAATAATACATTTCTGGGCTTCCCTGGTGGTCCAGTGGGTAAGGACACCGCCTTGCAGTGCAGGGGGCACTGGTTCGATCCCTGGCCTGGGAAGATCCCACGTGCCACGGAGCGGCTGGATGGATGTGTCCAACTACCGAGCCGGAGCTCTGGAGCGCATGCGCCCATAGCCAGTGCTCTGTGACAACAGAGGCCACCGCGATGGGAGGCCCACATGGGCCAAAGAACAAAGATGGATGAAAATAAAAATAAATGAAAGACCAATAGAAGTGGCCCGCCCAACCCCCTCCCTCCCCAACCCGCCCCCTGCCAAAAAAAAAAAAATAATAATGCATTTCTTCAAAAAAATGGAATTTAAACCAAATCAAAATAAAATTCTTAATTGTTAATGATGCATATGTGAAATTTGCTTCCTTTTGAAATATTATTAGCTACTAAATTCAAAAATATATACATATACAGATATAACATAAATTTCATGATATTCTGATCTGAAATTATGTAATATATTTAAGATTTAAACATAAGTATTCAAAAATATTAATTTTTAAAAATGTACGATTTAAAAAATTTTAGATAACAATGGATATATATTATATTTAAGTTAAATGTTCTACATTTGAGAATACTGATTTATAGTTTTAGAGCACGTAAGTATTGAGAGAAGTCATAGTGACAGATGACTAAACATTGTTATAGGTAGGGTTTTTTCTTCTTTCATTGTTAGTAAGCGACAAAAGGTAATGACTGAAGCTTTCTTCTTTTCATTCTTTCATCTTGTCCATTTTGGTAATCAATAAACAGCTTAAAGAAGAAAAAATGACCCATAAGATATAGACTGCATGATCAGTCTAGGAATGATTATGTATAAGGAGTTTCCCTTTATTCCTAAACTATGCTCTTTATTCTTGTATCCTTCTTCCTTTGTGTGTTTTCCTTAAAATGGACAAGGCTGACATTTTGTCATTTAATTTGGATTGACTGTGTGTATACTAAGTCACTTCAGATGTATCCGACTCTTTGCAACCCTATGGACTGTAGCCCACCAGGCTTCTCTGTTCATGAGATTCTCTAGACAAGAATACTAGAGTGGGTTGCCATGCCCTCTTCTAGAATATCTCCCTAACCCAGGGCTTGGACCCATTTCTCTAACGTTTCCTGCATTTGCAGGCAAGTTCTTTATCACTAGTGCCACCTGTGAAGCTCACCTGCTTACATTCCTACAACATATTAAATGATTTCCAAATTAATCTTAGAACTTGCCTCTGTGATAATCCAATTTTTGGTTACTCTATAGGATCATTTTATGTCTTAGAATCAAAGTTCCATTTTGTTCTCTCTCCCCACCCCATTTTATTAATGAATAGGTTAAGCAGATACTCATGTCTAGTCAAATTAATTTGCTTATATTCTTCTTAAATGAAGCAGTAATGGTGATATTGAGTTGACTGGTATTATAAATTGAATGAGTCCTTCCAAAATTCACATGCTGAAACCTAATACCCAAGGTGACATATTAGGAGATGACCTTTGGGAGGGGACTGAGTCATGAGATCAGAGCCCTCAGGAACAAGACTGTGCTCTTATTAAAGAGGCATGCTGGAACTCCCTAGCCCTTGTGCCAGAAGAGTACACAGCTAAGAGTAAGCAATCTGCAACCCGCAATACAGTCTTTACCAAAATCTAACCAAACCAGCACTCTGATCTTCGACTTTCAGCTTCCAGAACTGTGAGACCAGCAAACTCCAGGAAATACGGAAGGGCAGGGACGCCTGGCATGCTGCAGTTCATGAGGACACAAAGAAACTGCACATGCAAAGCCTGCAGATGTTCTTATACTGAAGCTTTCTTCTTTTCATTCTTTCATCTTGTCCATTTTGGTAATCAATAAACAGCTTAAAGAAGAAAAATGACCCATAAGATATAGACTGCATGATCAGTCTAGGAATGATTATGTATAAGGAGTTTCCCTTTATTCCTAAACTATGCTCTTTATTCTTGTATCCTTCTTCCTTTGTGTGTTTTCCTTAAAATGGACAAGGCTGACATTTTGTCATTTAATTTGGATTGACTGTGTGTATACTAAGTCACTTCAGATGTATCCGACTCTTTGCAACCCTATGGACTGTAGCCCACCAGGCTTCTCTGTTCATGAGATTCTCTAGACAAGAATACTAGAGTGGGTTGCCATGCCCTCTTCTAGAATATCTCCCTAACCCAGGGCTTGGACCCATTTCTCTAACGTTTCCTGCATTTGCAGGCAAGTTCTTTATCACTAGTGCCACCTGTGAAGCTCACCTGCTTACATTCCTACAACATATTAAATGATTTCCAAATTAATCTTAGAACTTGCCTCTGTGATAATCCAATTTTTGGTTACTCTATAGGATCATTTTATGTCTTAGAATCAAAGTTCCATTTTGTTCTCTCTCCCCACCCCATTTTATTAATGAATAGGTTAAGCAGATACTCATGTCTAGTCAAATTAATTTGCTTATATTCTTCTTAAATGAAGCAGTAATGGTGATATTGAGTTGACTGGTATTATAAATTGAATGAGTCCTTCCAAAATTCACATGCTGAAACCTAATACCCAAGGTGACATATTAGGAGATGACCTTTGGGAGGGGACTGAGTCATGAGATCAGAGCCCTCAGGAACAAGACTGTGCTCTTATTAAAGAGGCATGCTGGAACTCCCTAGCCCTTGTGCCAGAAGAGTACACAGCTAAGAGTAAGCAATCTGCAACCCGCAATACAGTCTTTACCAAAATCTAACCAAACCAGCACTCTGATCTTCGACTTTCAGCTTCCAGAACTGTGAGACCAGCAAACTCCAGGAAATACGGAAGGGCAGGGACGCCTGGCATGCTGCAGTTCATGAGGACACAAAGAGCTGCACATGACTAAGCAATTGAACAACAACAACCTAAGCCACACAGCCTGCAGTATGTTCTTATAGTGGCCCAAACAGACTGAAACAGTTGGGATGTTCGCACATCAATTTGGGGGGGAATGTTTTTATGACAGAGCGCTCTACATAAAGTTCATTTACACAAAATAATTAAAATAAATCGACTTTTGCTCTCTTTCCCTTCAATACGTTAAAAAAGAAAATTTTCATAATAGTCACTAGAAACCTATCCTGAAATAAAAGAATCTTAATACATAAGTACCACAGAGAATGGACAATGCTAAAATACTTGGGGTTCTGAATTATGTAGACCTGGAGTCCAAAGGGTTTTCCATTTAGCAACAGTATCACCATGGAGACATTTAACTTCTCTAAATTTTACTTTTCTATTATATGAAATAGACAAATTAAGGTGACCGCAAGGTCAAAATTAAATTATAAATAAGAAAATTAAAATGTAGAAAAGTGAGTGAAGTAAGACAAGTTAGTGTTCAATAATGACACGTTACTGTCTATTCTTAAAAATTAAAATAGCTTTCTAACATCAGTCTTTTTTGGATCTAACTCCAAAAGTCAGAGTTATAAAAGCAAAAATAAACAAGTGGGACCACATCAAACTAAAAAGCTTCTGCACAGTGAAAGAAATCATCAACAAAACCAAAGACAACATACTGCATGGCATAAGATATCTGCAAATCATATATATGATAAGAGGTTAATAACCAAAATATATGAAGAGCTCACACAACTCAGTAACAACAACTAAAAACAATACTACTAAAAAATGGTCAGAGGACCTAAGTGGATATTCCTCCAAATAAGACCTACAAATAACCAAAAGGCACACAACAAGATGGTCAATAACACTAATCATCAGGGAAATGCAAATTCAAGTAACAATGAGAAATTATCTCAAACCTATCAGAATGTCTATTTTCAGAGAGACAAGAATCTCAAGTGCTGGCAAAGATATGGATAAAGAGAACCCTATTCACTGCTGATGAGAAGGGAAATTTGCATGACCACTATGGAAAACAGAATGGAAGTTTCTCTAAAAATTCAAAATACAGCTTCCATATTACCTAGCAATTCCACTACTGGGTATCTATCCAAAGAAAATGAAAACATTAATTTGAAAAAAAATATATGCACCTCTACGTTCCTTGTAGCATTATTTATAATAGTCAAGATATGGAAACAACCTACGCGTTCACTGATGGATGGATAAAGATGTGGTGTAAAGTATATATACATACAACAGAATACATACTACTTGGCCACAAAAAGAAGGAAATTCTGTCATTTACAACATAGATGGACCCTGAGGATATTATGCTAAGTGAAAAAATGTCAGACAGAGAAAGATAAATTTTGCATGACTTCATCTATATGTGGAATGAAAATAAATAAACCAGAAAATAAATAAATAAATGAAGCCCAGATTCACAAATACAGAGAACAGACTGGTGGCTGCCAGAGGAGAAGGACACTGTGGGAAAGGCGAAATGGGTAAAGGCGGCCAAAAGATACAAACTTCCAGTCATAAAATAGATAGGTCACAGGGATATAATGTGCAGTATTGGAGAATACAGTCAATAATATTGTATTACCATTGTATGGTAGTAGTTGGTAACTACACTCATTGTGGAGGCCATTTTGCAATATATACAAATGTCCAATCACTATGTTGTACACATAAAACTAACATAGTGTATGTCAATAATACTTCCATTTTTTTTTACCTATTATCTTTTTTTATTACTTTCTGCCAGGCCTGAATAATAGTATTTCATTTTCATTATATGCTAACCCATGGAGTACAAATATAAATTAAGACATCAGAAGTAGTCTTGTGCCGTTCACAGCCTACTAGAGGAACCAGAAATGCTAACAGATGGTTATGACGCTGTGAGACTGTCTCTATGATGGATTTTTTTTGGGGGGGGAGGGATCGAGTTGAGGAGGCAGGGGGGTGGGCGGGCCACTTCCATTGGTCTTTCATTTATCTATTTTCATCCATCTTTGTTCTTTGGCCCGTGTGAGCCTCCCATCGCCGTGGCTGCGCCCAGAGCTTCAGCTCAGTAGTTGGACACATCCATCCAGCCGCTCCATGGGATCTTTCCAGGCCAGGGATTGAACCGGCGCCCCTTGCAGTGCAAGGCGGTGTCCTTACCCACTGGACCACCAGGGAAGCCCTGATGGTTTTTTTTTTTTAAAGATTGTATTTATTTATTTATTTATTGGAGGGGGCGGGTTGGGGAGGGAGGGGGCAGGCGGGCCACTTCTCTTGGTCTTTCATCTATCTAGTTTTCATCCATCTTTGTTCTTTGGCCCGTGTGGGTCTCCCATCGCGGTGGCCTCTGTTGTTGCAGAGCACCAGCTCTGGGTGCATGTGCTCCAGAGCCCTGGCTCGGTAATTGGACACATCGGTCCAGCCGCTCCGCGGCACATGGGATCTTCCCAGGCCAGGGATTGAACTGGCGCCCCTTGCACTGTAAGGTGGTGTTCTTACCCACTGCACCACCAGAGAAGCCCACCCTGATGGTTTTTTAAGAGAAGAAGATATCATAGATCAGTTTCATTTCAGATGAAAAAGGTAAAAGATGATGGCTGCTTAAAAGACGGAAAGAAAATCTTCACTGAAGTTATGACATTTCAGCTTCTTCACAAACTTCATGTATATTCATTTGAGCTACCCATTTTCCACAATGATTATATTAGACTTTATCCACTGCTCCTCACATCTTTATAATGCCTCTTTCCCTCCTTACTTTCTCAACAGATTACCATGCTTCATAGTTTGGGGGCAAAAGAAAAGCTATCAGGCTGGGACTCCATTAATTTCATTTTTCCTAATGTATAAACCTGTCACCTGTCAAAGGAGAATCTATCAATATCCCTTCATTCTCGTTACACTAAAGGACTGTAACCTCCTCATGTCCTTTGGATCTCATCTCCTCCATCTTCTCAGGAAACAGCATTATCTATTCTTCTTCTTTTTCTCTTGTGTATTTAACAACTCCTTTGTTGCTTGCTTGTTTGTTTACAATACTGTGTTGGTTCCTGACATATATCAACATGAATCAGCCATGGGTATATGTAGGTCCCCTCCCTCTTGAACTTCCGTCCCACCTCCTACCCTATCTCTACCCCTGTGGCACATTACCATATGTAAAGTTAGACAGCCAGTACAAACCTGCTACATGAAGCAAGGAGGTCAAATCTGGTGCTAACAACTTCTTTTAACTAAATATTTCTAGTTGACTTTTATTTTTTTAAACATGCTCTTTCTTTAATATGTATTTATTTTTGGTTGCACTGGGTTTTCAATGCTGCCTAAGAGCTTTCTTGGGTTGCAGCATGTGGGTTTCTCATTGCAGTGGCCTCTCTTGTTGCAGAGCACAGGCTCTAGGGAGTGTGGATGTCAGTAACTGTGGTGCGTGGGCTTAGTTGACCCGCAGCATTTGGGATCTTAGCTACCCCTCCACCAAAAAAAAACAGGGATTGAAACCATGTTTCAATCTGCTTGGGCAGGCAGATTCTCAACCACTGGACCACCAGGGTAGTCACTCTTTTAAATAGGTAAAGTGCTTCCTATAAACAAAATAAAACAAAACAAAGCAGGGCTCCCCTGGTGTTCCAGTGGGTAAATGGTTCACCTTGCAGTGCAAGAGGCACCAGTTCGATCCCTAGTCTGGGAAGATCTCACATGCTGAGGAACGGCTGGGCTGATGTGTCCAATTACGAGCCAGCACTCTAGAACACCTGTGCGCAGAGACAGAGCTCTGCAACGAGGCCACTGTGATGGGAGGCCCTCACAGGCCAAAGAAATAAAGATGACTTAGAGGCAAAAAAAAAAAAAAAAAAAAAAAAAATATATATATATATATATATATATATATATATATCCCCAGCCACTTCCTTATCTTTTCCTCTTCACAAGCAAAATTCAACAGAGTTGTTTTTTTTTTTTTTTTTTTTTTTTAATAATTAATACTTTCTTTTTCTCACCCTCACTTTTTATCTCACACCAGTCTGGTTTATGCTCCCATCACTTCCTGTTAACAGCTCTTTTCAAGATAACCAAAAAAAACCTCATTCAACTAATTCCAAGAGAACTATGTCTCACTTGGTATCTTAGGAGCAACTGTTACATTGACAATGCTCTTTTCCTTGAGACACTTGTTTTCTTGGACTCTGTATCACTTCATTTACCTCCACAACTGATTGCCTTTCTATCCCTATGTGAGTTTACTGACCTCCTTGAAGTTTCATAAAATCACCTATGGAGAATATGGCATAGGAAGAAGGTAAAACTCATAACCAACTGCCTACTTGCCATCTCCTGTTGACTGCTGACTGTCTCAAAGGCATGTAAAACTCTACACATGTAAAGCCCAATTCATGTTCACTACTTTCCACAACAATCACATAATCCACTTAGCAGGGTGATCTTCCAAAGTGTGACAAACCATGAACTGTGACAAACCAGACATGTGCTTCTTTAACATATCTCCCTTATTCCTCAATCTGTCACAAAGTCACATCAGTTTTAGCTCTTCAATGTCTCTTACTTCTGTCTCTTTTCTTCTCTATCTCCACTACTCATTGCCATGGTCCATTCAAACTGCTATTCTCTCTTACTCCAATAACTACAATGTCCTTTATGTTCAGCTTCTATTGCTGAATAACAAATTTACCACAAACTGAGTGTCTTAAAACATCACCAATTCATTTATTCCCAGTTCTGTAAGTCTAAAGTCTAACCTGAAACAGGCACAGCTAGGTTCTCTGCTCAGGGCATTAAAAGGCCAAAATGCCAAATACTGAGTGCTTGTCTGTAGGGTCTGGGGAAAAATTTGCTTCAAAGTCCACTCTTGCTATTGGAAGAATTAAGTTCCTAAGAGTTGCAGGACTGGGGTTCCCATTTCCTTGCTGCTTATCATCCAGTTCCTGTAAGTTTCCTTCATTCCTTTCTCTCCAGCTTCAAGCCATCAATGGCACCGAAAATCCTTCTTGCGCCTTGAATCTCTTACCATCTTCTTCTTCAATTTACTGAGGAAAATGCTCTACTTTTATGTGATTTGAAGGTTATATAAGAACCACAAAGATGAGCTGCTTATCTTAATGTTAACAGATTTGGGGCTTTAATTCATCTATAAAATATCTTCACAAGAGTACCAAAACTTTCTATTTGAACAACTGGAAGAAGGTAGGGGTGCACCAGAGAAAGGAATGCTTAGGGGCCATCTTTTTCTGCCTGCTTATTCTCTCTACTTATTCTTGTCCTCTCCTACTTCATGTTTCAACCAACACAACTGGATAATTTTTATCTAGCATAGGATTACTAGCAAGAAAGAACTGCATTGGGTTAAAACAAAATAGCCTCAAATATTAAGACTACTCACTGTTCTATTAAAAAGAGATTATTCAATGATCTGAATCATAAATCTAAAAACAAAGAGAAGGTTGGAATTTTGTATAAACATGCAAATTAAAATATACATATTAAGAACTCTGTGATACAGCAGACCTGTTTCTTCTCCCACTAACAAAGTTGCCCATGTCAGTGTAAATAAATCCTATTTTCGTGGTTAAACCGGCAACTAACTGGTATGTTTATAAAGACAATGTTTTTAGACAAATTAAAAAAAATAGGATGTTAGTGTTGTAGACAATCAATAGCTCAATGGAACAGGTCTGTTTAATTGTGATGGTGACCAAGGCTATAGGACTGCCTGGCAAGTAAGTCAGAAAAGATATTATGAACAGAAACACTTGGAGTAGAAATGTGTGGAATACGGGTGGAATAGCAAACAGCATGGAATAAAACAGGGGAAAAAAAGCATGAAAATAGGGAGAAAGGCATATTTGAAGTATATAGTCAAGAATCTCATTTTCTGTGAGTATTAGGGAGGATCTGATATATGCTGTAACTCATGGACAGAAGTGCAATGGTTTCAAAGATTCTCCATCTCTCAGCATCCAACTGTAGCCTTTGGAGCTATTCCCTGTGGACAGGGTACACCACGGCATGCCACATGACCATTCTGCCTCCCTGCCCCATTCCCACACTGACTTTATTTTGTTACGGCACAGGATGAGCTAGTGTTCATAGAGTTTGGGTTGAAATACAAAATTTTCACATCAAAAAGCTTTAAGTACCAGCTGCTCAGAAAGTACTAGAAAAAGCCAGGTGCCAACCCCCAGGAGATACTGACAGTTTCTCCCACTGAAAACAGGAGATCTTAGTCCCTTAATCCTTTAGCAAGGCAACTCAGAAAAATCATACAAAATGCTACTGGAGAAACCTTAACTACATCTCCCACATCTTACTAACAGAATTATATTTTATTCTCCAGAGAGAATCTCCAGAGAGATTCTCCAGTGGATAAACCATTTAAGGTTTCCAAACAGGTGACAGAAATGATGAGCCCTGTCTTTAAAAGAAAGACTACCAATAATGTGAGAGACGGATGTGTTGAGAGAACACACATAAGAGAAAGAGACACATTAAGAAAACTATAAAGTCAGGTCATAAAATAGGCAGATATTTTAGAAAAAAAAAATGGATTCTAGAGATATTCTAGATACCTGACAAAACTTTAACTCAATCATCCTGATTTTCATGAAACCATCACTACTCAATCATTCAATAAATCTTCCCTTTATACTTTTTTTTTTTGGCCATTTCTATTGGTCTTTCAGCTATTTATCTTTGTTCCTTGGCCTGCGTGGGCCTCACATCACAGTGGCCTCTCTTTGCTGCAGAGCACCGGCTCTGGCTCTGGGCGCATGCACTCCAGAGCTCCGGCTTGGTAGTTGGACACATCGGTCCAGCCGCTCCATGACACATGGGATCTTGCCAGGCAGAAGCCCTCCCTTTATACTTTCTTGGAACTACATTTAGACTTGATGTTAGCATATTAATAACATCAAAAACCCAAGGAATCCTCTGGAGCTTCTCACCCTTAATTTCTTAAATATCAATCTAATCAATAAATATGTAAATATAGGCTTCCTACAAAATATACATACAATGCCTGACTAAAATATATAGTAATTAAAGCATTTTTAAAGCTATAAAGTATTAAACAAATGTAACAAATTCCTGCTGTCTAACCTTCCCTAGGCAACTTTGACCCCACTTCCACCTAATCACCTAATCATGCAAAACTAAAGAGAAATAAATGAAGGGTCTCTGGAGTTCCTTGGGCATCAGGATGGTCCTTGAGGTAGCCCGGAATATTGATCTTTATTGAATCATATTCTAATCAGGAGACTGTCCTTTGGTCATTCCCGCTTCCTCAGTGAACAGGTGACTTCTCACTCTTTCTGATCTATTGATCTCCCACTGAAAACAGGAGATCTTAGTCCCTTAATCCTTTAGCAAGGCAACTCAGAAAAATCATACAAAATGCTACTGGAGAAACCTTAACTACATCTCCCACATCTTACTAACAGAATTATATTTTATTCTCCAGAGAGAATCTCCAGAGAGATTCTCCAGTGGATAAACCATTTAAGGTTTCCAAACAGGTGACAGAAATGATGAGCCCTGTCTTTAAAAGAAAGACTACCAATAATGTGAGAGACGGATGTGTTGAGAGAACACACATAAGAGAAAGAGACACATTAAGAAAACTATAAAGTCAGGTCATAAAATAGGCAGATATTTTAGAAAAAAAAAATGGATTCTAGAGATATTCTAGATACCTGACAAAACTTTAACTCAATCATCCTGATTTTCATGAAACCATCACTACTCAATCATTCAATAAATCTTCCCTTTATACTTTTTTTTTTTGGCCATTTCTATTGGTCTTTCAGCTATTTATCTTTGTTCCTTGGCCTGCGTGGGCCTCCCATCACAGTGGCCTCTCTCGTTGCAGAGCACCGGCTCTGGCTCTGGGCGCATGCACTCCAGAGCTCCGGCTTGGTAGTTGGACACATCGGTCCAGCCGCTCCATGACACATGGGATCTTGCCAGGCAGAAGCCCTCCCTTTATACTTTCTTGGAACTACATTTAGACTTGATGTTAGCATATTAATAACATCAAAAACCCAAGGAATCCTCTGGAGCTTCTCACCCTTAATTTCTTAAATATCAATCTAATCAATAAATATGTAAATATAGGCTTCCTACAAAATATACATACAATGCCTGACTAAAATATATAGTAATTAAAGCATTTTTAAAGCTATAAAGTATTAAACAAATGTAACAAATTCCTGCTGTCTAACCTTCCCTAGGCAACTTTGACCCCACTTCCACCTAATCACCTAATCATGCAAAACTAAAGAGAAATAAATGAAGGGTCTCTGGAGTTCCTTGGGCATCAGGATGGTCCTTGAGGTAGCCCGGAATATTGATCTTTATTGAATCATATTCTAATCAGGAGACTGTCCTTTGGTCATTCCCGCTTCCTCAGTGAACAGGTGACTTCTCACTCTTTCTGATCTATTAGCAGCTTTCCAGTCTCCTGGTATAATCATGGAATCACTCAATTCGATACAAAAAATTTTTATTAAGCATTTACTATCTACGTACAACGAGATGCTAGATGTCATGGAGAAATCGACAGTAAGTAAGCAACAGTTATTATTTTCAAGTAATCAAATCCAGGTCTCCTGCACTGCAGGCAGATTGTTTACCACCTGAGTCACCAGGGAAGTCCGTAGTAAAGAAGGCAGACATAATCAATTAAATGTAGTGTCAAAAGTGAAAAGAGTAAAGGTGGGTATAAAGTGCTATGGGGCATAGAGGATATAAAACTGTTACCTTTTTATTTTTTTTTCTACAGTAATTTTCCAAGAAGCCTTATCAAAAACTGACATATGGATTTATTTTCCAAAGCAACCCATATTGAAAAAAGAAAACAGAATGAAACAGTATAAGAATAATTAGTATTCCTAACATTATCAAAAACCAAAATTTCCAAATATCTCCACAAGAGATTAGCTTTGTTTTAATTGTATGCTGTTCAGAAAACACAGAATGACAAAACTCTTTCACTTTACCTCGGCCAATAAATCACAAATTAAATTTTACATACATCCACTAGGGAAAAAATGCACTGCAAAAAATCTTTCTAATCATCAATTTTACTAATCACAGGAGCATTTATTTGTATTTGAAAAATTAAAGTGCACACCTATGAGCCATTTTAAATCTATAGGAAAAATCTGATGCATTTAAGGATTTACATTTTTCTTTATAACCCCAATGAATCTATAGGTTCCCAGAGACTTGAAATATATTAATTTGAGAGTCACTAGAGAATTTCTTAAATATCAATCTAATCAATAAATATGTAAATATAGGCTTCCTACAAAATATACATACAATGCCTGACTAAAATATATAGTAATTAAAGCATTTTTAAAGCTATAAAGTATTAAACAAATGTAACAAATTCCTGCTGTCTAACCTTCCCTAGGCAACTTTGACCCCACTTCCACCTAATCACCTAATCATGCAAAACTAAAGAGAAATAAATGAAGGGTCTCTGGAGTTCCTTGGGCATCAGGATGGTCCTTGAGGTAGCCCGGAATATTGATCTTTATTGAATCATATTCTAATCAGGAGACTGTCCTTTGGTCATTCCCGCTTCCTCAGTGAACAGGTGACTTCTCACTCTTTCTGATCTATTAGCAGCTTTCCAGTCTCCTGGTATAATCATGGAATCACTCAATTCGATACAAAAAATTTTTATTAAGCATTTACTATCTACGTACAACGAGATGCTAGATGTCATGGAGAAATCGACAGTAAGTAAGCAACAGTTATTATTTTCAAGTAATCAAATCCAGGTCTCCTGCACTGCAGGCAGATTGTTTACCACCTGAGTCACCAGGGAAGTCCGTAGTAAAGAAGGCAGACATAATCAATTAAATGTAGTGTCAAAAGTGAAAAGAGTAAAGGTGGGTATAAAGTGCTATGGGGCATAGAGGATATAAAACTGTTACCTTTTTATTTTTTTTTCTACAGTAATTTTCCAAGAAGCCTTATCAAAAACTGACATATGGATTTATTTTCCAAAGCAACCCATATTGAAAAAAGAAAACAGAATGAAACAGTATAAGAATAATTAGTATTCCTAACATTATCAAAAACCAAAATTTCCAAATATCTCCACAAGAGATTAGCTTTGTTTTAATTGTATGCTGTTCAGAAAACACAGAATGACAAAACTCTTTCACTTTACCTCGGCCAATAAATCACAAATTAAATTTTACATACATCCACTAGGGAAAAAATGCACTGCAAAAAATCTTTCTAATCATCAATTTTACTAATCACAGGAGCATTTATTTGTATTTGAAAAATTAAAGTGCACACCTATGAGCCATTTTAAATCTATAGGAAAAATCTGATGCATTTAAGGATTTACATTTTTCTTTATAACCCCAATGAATCTATAGGTTCCCAGAGACTTGAAATATATTAATTTGAGAGTCACTAGAGTAGCTAAGCTCTAGTTCAGAAAAGGAATAAGAACAGTTTGGATCTCTGGGGTCCTGAGAAAGAATTAGAAAGCATGGGAAAAGCTAAAATGGAAATGAAAATAGACAAAGGAGTTCTACACTCAGTAAGTCTGTGTGACCCTCTAACACACAAAAGTTAGTGGGGACATTTCATGATTTTCTTTCTTGGTCCTTCTCATGCTACAATGAGGAAACTGATATTCAGGGAATTTTAAATACCGCTAAGAGCTACCAAGCAATATTACTAAAAGACCTACCTTTCATAGATAAAACAATATATTCATTAAACTATTAAAATAAAAGAAAATGCCTTAATGATTAAAAGATTTTTGAAGTGCACTTTTTTCCTAAGATGCTTGTAAAATGTAATGTGATTTATTGATCAAGCTAAAGGCAAATTTTGATGTTATTTGTACAGAAATTATATAGAATCTAAAGTCTATATTGATAGTAATTTGTATACATATAAATTTCAGGAGGTCTTAACTTTCTTATATTTGTGCATATCATTTGAATCCTTTAGAGATGTATTAGTTATTGAATACTGAAGAAAATGTAACTTCATTTTGAGGAAAAGAAGATTTAACTCTATTTTCAAACATATAAAAACTGTGATATAACAAATAACAAAACAAGATACTGGAAGACAGGGCAGAGGTTAAGATGGGAGAGAGAGAGATCCTGTGAATCAGTAAGAACCAAGTCAAACAACCAGAGAAAAAAGTAACAAAGGATATCAGCACAAAACCTTTCAGAAAAGCAAGACTCAATAGCAAATAAACATTGGGTGATATGCTGTTGACCTGATAAATGCAAAATAAAACCACAACTTCACAATCTTCCATTGGTGAAACATAAATGAGATCTAATAATATTGATTACTAATGATATAGAATAAGAACTCTCTTATACATGGCTGGAGGAAGTGCAAGTTTAAGAATAATTTGGGGAATATATATTTTTTAATCTTCTTAAGCCAGTCCACACATTGACACAGGGAACTGCAGATGCAAAATTTGTGGTCAGCAAAGGAGACTGAAATAACACAATCTGGGTACTCAAAGTAGCAGAATCCTAAATATTCAGCAAAGCAATTGCCTCTAATATTCTGCTTACAAGTCATGGCATCCAACTCGCCCTGCAGAGTTACGTACGCATAATATCAGCTGTTCTATAAAGTGTAGCAAGCAGCCTTCACAATAAGAATGGGCAAATTCTATTTGAAAACGTCTCCCTGTCCCCAAGTTAGAGGAAAGAAATGGGATATCCCCACAGAGGTCTCCACATGTAAACCTGGGCACAGCAACGTGGGAGAGGTAATCCGAGCTTGCCTGCGAAGCAAAGCGTGTGGATCCCATTATTCATGGATACCACCTGCTGGTAGACTTGCGGCGTTGCTACACCGAGCAGGGCACAGAGGGGAAACGCATGAAGAAATGGAAAGACCAGAGGATACTGAATACAGAAAGAACGATATTTATAAAAGCGCGATGAAATTCAGTAGGCTTGATAAATAACTGACTCCTACATCTCGTTCCTTCAAGAATGTTTCTAACAAGTTTCTGAGATTTGACTTTGAAATGTCTGTAAGAGTAAGGGCACCTAGTCACTAGCTCCATCTACTTTATAACTTTGTCAGTATTATTAATGGTGTATAAATCCGAGATTTATAGCTATCACTTCCTACACGGAAAGCAATGATTCTCAAAGGGGACGATTTCGCCACCCGTGATTGAGAAACTGGTCCGTGTGTGGAGATAATTTTAGTCATCACATGGGGGAGGTACTACTGACATCTAGTGGGTAGAGGCCAGGGGTGCGGCTCAACATCCTGTAAATACACAGGTCAACCCCCACATCAAACTAGAATTCAGCCCAGAATAAAAATCATGTCCAAAAAAATAAAGTGTTACATACTTCTACCATTTACCATTTAAAAACAAAAAAGAAAATAGTGCCAAACTTGAGAAATTCTGACTTGGGAGAAACCAATTCAAAGATTTAAAATCCTCTGTTAAAACACAACTCAGACCTTCTGGCTTCTTTTTATTTAATAGACAAAGTGCTTAACTATGCATCCTGTGCTCTCTGAGGGCTTAACAAACATTACCATATTTTAGTGTCATAACAATCCTAAGAGGTATATAATATTAATGTGTTCAGTCACCCAGTCGTGTCTGACTCTTTGTGACCCCATGAACTGTAGCCCTCCAGGCTCCTCTGTCCATGGGTTTTCCAGGCAACAATATAGAGTGGGTTGCCATTTCCTTCTCCATATATCATTAATAGCTCCATTAAAAAAAAAAAAAAAAGGGAATCTGAAACACAAAAAGGTTAAATAGTTTATCCAAGATGTCACAACTAGCAAGTGCTGGAGCCATGATTTGAATCCAGGAAGCCTGGCTCCACAGTCCAGTGCCTAAACCAGGAAACTACGCTCATCACCTTCCAGAAGACCTCTTCTTTTAATTAAAGGAACTATCTAAGAGTAAGACTGCCATTTCAATGATTTTTCTCCCCACCTCAGTATCTTCTGCTAGAACCTGATTAAGTCAATGTACTGACCAATCACTGCACTCTCTGGGGTCCCTGTTTCAAGGAAGGAGGTGGTGTATCAAGAAAAAAAAAACGGACTTTAAAAATCAAAAGCTAGGCATAGAGGGAATAACATGGAAACCTGTACTATCATATGTGAAAAAGATGGCTATTGTCATTGCACTGTGGGAATAGGGGACCCTGCAGGGGTGCAGTGCAACGGCCTGGAGGGGTGGGTTGGGAGGGACTGGGAGGGGGGTGGAGGAGGTAGGGGCCAGGAATATACATATGACTAATCTGGGATTATACATATCTGTAAACAACAAAACTCTGTAAAAATAAAGAGTAATACAAATCAAAAGCTATGGGTTCAAACTCTACTTCTATTTCTTAACTCTATGGATTTTGCTTATTTTCTAAGCCTCACTTTCCTTCTTGTAAAACCGATTATTAATACGTGCAGATTTGTTACAAGAAATAGCAATGTCATGTGCATAGGGCATGGAACACATTGAAAGCCATTATAGACAATAAAAGTGGTTTTCATAATTATCTGTCCAAGTAATAGATTAGAATTTTTTACTAATATCCAACTGGTTCCACATTCTTCTTCCTTGTATTTCTCTACCTTCTTGCCCATTCAAATCCAAATATCTAGTCCTAGAAAGATTCTGATGGCCAAGTCTGTCCCACTACATGAAGTTAATGATTCCATTTCCTTGGTTATGTGAAGTCCCTATCAGATGCATACAGAGGTACTTTTTGTGTGGTTGTGGTATGAGTCTCAAAAAATATATTTCTTTATCTGCCTAGGCCATGTTGCTATGTTGAATTCTTTCTCTTATTCAGATACAAATTCATGTTTCCCATATTATTCCTTTATCAGAAGCAGTAAAAAAGCCACTCCAGCTATCTTGGGAAGAAAAGACATTTATGTATTGATTCATACCTTTGGGAAGTTTGGAAATGTAGCCAGGTCCTGGGGTTTCAAGCATGGCTAAACAGAGGGTAATGCCTCTTTGGCCATCTCTTGGAACCTTCTGTCTCTGGTGGCTTTCTCTTTGGCTTCTTCAAGATAAATAAGATCCATGGCGACCCCTATGTCTCACACTTACAGGATAAGGGATATTTGGGTTTTTTTTAAGAGCCTTCCCTCACGTCTCTAAGCTAAAAACCAAAACCAACCAAACAAAAAACTCCGAGGCTCTGATCAACCTGAATAGGTTATAAGTTCATACGCTTCTCACTGAATAAAGTGGCCAGGGACATAAGCCAGGTTACTCTGACTTGCCTGGTCTATGCCATGTTCCCTATTCCTCTGCCATCAGAAAAGGGAGAGCTATCTTCACTTAATCATAGAGAAAGTTTAACATGAAATAAAAGTTTCATCACCAGAAGAGAGGCCTATGCTGTCCACTGCCATCACCAAAGAATTCAAACTTGGTTTATAAGGAAAACAAGTTTGGGTTCTGTATTTGCATGTCCTAGATTTCTAAATCAAGGTTATTTTCTAAGCCTCACTTTCCTTCTTGTAAAACCGATTATTAATACGTGCAGATTTGTTACAAGAAATAGCAATGTCATGTGCATAGGGCATGGAACACATTGAAAGCCATTATAGACAATAAAAGTGGTTTTCATAATTATCTGTCCAAGTAATAGATTAGAATTTTTTACTAATATCCAACTGGTTCCACATTCTTCTTCCTTGTATTTCTCTACCTTCTTGCCCATTCAAATCCAAATATCTAGTCCTAGAAAGATTCTGATGGCCAAGTCTGTCCCACTACATGAAGTTAATGATTCCATTTCCTTGGTTATGTGAAGTCCCTATCAGATGCATACAGAGGTACTTTTTGTGTGGTTGTGGTATGAGTCTCAAAAAATATATTTCTTTATCTGCCTAGGCCATGTTGCTATGTTGAATTCTTTCTCTTATTCAGATACAAATTCATGTTTCCCATATTATTCCTTTATCAGAAGCAGTAAAAAAGCCACTCCAGCTATCTTGGGAAGAAAAGACATTTATGTATTGATTCATACCTTTGGGAAGTTTGGAAATGTAGCCAGGTCCTGGGGTTTCAAGCATGGCTAAACAGAGGGTAATGCCTCTTTGGCCATCTCTTGGAACCTTCTGTCTCTGGTGGCTTTCTCTTTGGCTTCTTCAAGATAAATAAGATCCATGGCGACCCCTATGTCTCACACTTACAGGATAAGGGATATTTGGGTTTTTTTTAAGAGCCTTCCCTCACGTCTCTAAGCTAAAAACCAAAACCAACCAAACAAAAAACTCCGAGGCTCTGATCAACCTGAATAGGTTATAAGTTCATACGCTTCTCACTGAATAAAGTGGCCAGGGACATAAGCCAGGTTACTCTGACTTGCCTGGTCTATGCCATGTTCCCTATTCCTCTGCCATCAGAAAAGGGAGAGCTATCTTCACTTAATCATAGAGAAAGTTTAACATGAAATAAAAGTTTCATCACCAGAAGAGAGGCCTATGCTGTCCACTGCCATCACCAAAGAATTCAAACTTGGTTTATAAGGAAAACAAGTTTGGGTTCTGTATTTGCATGTCCTAGATTTCTAAATCAAGGTTATTTTTAATGTCCTCATTCTCTTGTTTTGAGAATTTTTTTTTTAACTAGAACCTATATGAAAATAAATTTTAATTTCTTCAGGAAAAGTACCTAAATCTCGATTTACCAGGTTATATGGTAAATTCATTTTTAGGTTTTTTTTTTAACATTGTATTTATTTGTTTTAATTTTCTATTAATTTTTATGGGAGTCTAGTGGCTTTACTGTGTTGTGTTAGTTTCTGCTCTACAGCAAAGTGGATCAGCTGTGTGTACACACATTTCCCCCTTTTTTGGATTTCCCTCCCATTTAAGTCCCCACAAAACACTGAGTAGAGTTCCCTGTGCTATACAGTAGGTTCTCACTAGTTACCTATTTTATCCGTAGTGGTGTATATGTGCCGATCCCAGTCTCCCAACTTACCCCAACCCCTTTCTCCCCTTGAGAACTTGTCCTGAACCAAAAGATTAAATGCTGTAGCAGTACTTGAAGAACCATATGAAAAAAAAAATCTTTTCAACCACTAGACTCAGTGGTAAAGAATTTGCTTGCAAAGCAGCAGACACGGGTTCGATCCCTGGATCAGAAAGACTAGCTAGAGAAGGAAATGGCAACCCACTCCAGTAGTCTTGCCTGGGAGACCCCATGGACAGAGGACCCTGGTGAGCTACAGTCCATGGGGTGGCAAATGGGTCAGATATAAATAACTGAGCTACTAAATCGCAAAACAGAACAGGACAAAGCTAAAGCCAATGGTAAGAATAGGAACTAGACTGAAATCTAGTTACAGGCCAGGGAAGCCCAGCTCAGAACAGCGCAGGATTGTAAAATGTGGTAACAGGTAAAAATCTGTATCCAGATAAGCAGTTGCCATCTGAGAAGTTTTGTAAAGTAAGAGCCAAACTAAAACATGACTGACAGGCATCAGCAGTGAGACTATGCATGTGCAAAAGCCCATTCCACACCATCTGAACTATTCCCGATAGCCTGTACCTGCAATTGCTAGAGTAATAGAGGAAAACCTATACTAGAGAGACAGGTTTTAAAAGGAGGCTTGTACAAAGGGGCCCTTTTGTAACGCAGCCCAGTGTAGATTAAAGACATTCTTCTAACATAATTTAAAAAGAGAGAGACAGAGACTAGCTCCCTAAGGAAAGGTAGATGCTTTTAATGCCATATCACCAGAACTTTTATTAATCAACATAACAAAGAAATAAATGACAATCTTTATTTGCAAGAGTAAAGGGATACGATGAACTAGTCTTTCAGATTCTTCTGTGATTATGACATCAGGGAGGTTTCTGCTCCTTCTCCCTTGGTTTTCAAGATCTGAAAACTCTCTCTCCCACCACCTGGTCAATAGTGGAATATGCAGTGACTGATGATGACAAACCACCCAGTCTAGAAGACAGACTTTTGGGGAGGAACCAAAATATTAAAAAGTACAGAGAGCTCTGGGGGCTGACAGAAAGACAGTGTAGTGAGGAGAGTAAAGATCTAAGAATCCCAGTCTCCCAACTTACCCCAACCCCTTTCTCCCCTTGAGAACTTGTCCTGAACCAAAAGATTAAATGCTGTAGCAGTACTTGAAGAACCATATGAAAAAAAAAATCTTTTCAACCACTAGACTCAGTGGTAAAGAATTTGCTTGCAAAGCAGCAGACACGGGTTCGATCCCTGGATCAGAAAGACTAGCTAGAGAAGGAAATGGCAACCCACTCCAGTAGTCTTGCCTGGGAGACCCCATGGACAGAGGACCCTGGTGAGCTACAGTCCATGGGGTGGCAAATGGGTCAGATATAAATAACTGAGCTACTAAATCGCAAAACAGAACAGGACAAAGCTAAAGCCAATGGTAAGAATAGGAACTAGACTGAAATCTAGTTACAGGCCAGGGAAGCCCAGCTCAGAACAGCGCAGGATTGTAAAATGTGGTAACAGGTAAAAATCTGTATCCAGATAAGCAGTTGCCATCTGAGAAGTTTTGTAAAGTAAGAGCCAAACTAAAACATGACTGACAGGCATCAGCAGTGAGACTATGCATGTGCAAAAGCCCATTCCACACCATCTGAACTATTCCGATAGCCTGTACCTGCAATTGCTAGAGTAATAGAGGAAAACCTATACTAGAGAGACAGGTTTTAAAAGGAGGCTTGTACAAAGGGGCCCTTTTGTAACGCAGCCCAGTGTAGATTAAAGACATTCTTCTAACATAATTTAAAAAGAGAGAGACAGAGACTAGCTCCCTAAGGAAAGGTAGATGCTTTTAATGCCATATCACCAGAACTTTTATTAATCAACATAACAAAGAAATAAATGACAATCTTTATTTGCAAGAGTAAAGGGATACGATGAACTAGTCTTTCAGATTCTTCTGTGATTATGACATCAGGGAGGTTTCTGCTCCTTCTCCCTTGGTTTTCAAGATCTGAAAACTCTCTCTCCCACCACCTGGTCAATAGTGGAATATGCAGTGACTGATGATGACAAACCACCCAGTCTAGAAGACAGACTTTTGGGGAGGAACCAAAATATTAAAAAGTACAGAGAGCTCTGGGGGCTGACAGAAAGACAGTGTAGTGAGGAGAGTAAAGATCTAAGAATCAAAGCCTGGAGACAAAAGCATGGAGACACGCTGAATGTGTCAAAGAATCCGGTTTTGAACATCCATCACTGCAGACTCTGTATGTATTGGAATATGACATCTGAATGTGAAAGAAAAGACTCCTTGGACATTCTCTGGGACTCCTTTCATGTATTTAACTAAAAGGGAGATGGTTTTATGATGAATTTGACCACACTCGTCATGTGCAATAAGGCAGCATATATCTAGAATGACACATTCATTTAGGAAGAAAAAGTTTATTAAAAAGCAGCCATATATATATACATGGCAGGGATAGATAGATAGATAGATAGATATAGATATATAATCTGCCTCAGCACCAGGAATATACAATTAGTACAATGTATTCATGCTAGAAGATACAGATTCTACATGAGTAAAAGGAACATTTCACGAAAACAAAGCAAGAGGGGATGATATGGAGAGAAAAAGCCTGGAGAAGGGTAATCAGAAAGTAGTATGTGGACGCTTCCTTTTAAAAGCTAGGAAACTGGGATAACTTTAAATAAAGGACTCGAGCAATGAGAAAGAAAATAAGGACTTGTTATAAATATGTCTCCAAAATCTAAGAACAAAGCAGCAGCCCATGTGCTAGAACTAAGAAGCCAGAGCTAATTCAATATAATTGATTTGATTTTTAGTGTCACAGGCATAGTTCTGTATTTACCAAAATACCTTCCCTGAAAAGACAAGGCAGATCTCAGAACTTAAGAGATGATGATAGTACCCTATGCAGGAAGACTAAAGTTTTAGAAACAGTTATTAGGCAGTGTATTGTAACTAAAGGGTGAATAAATATAATACTGATTCATCTGAGTTCTTCTTTTTTGATACCTGAGCTATCAACCATTTTTAAGTATCACCTCTGGTGATCACAAGGATGAACCTGCTCAAAGTCTTCATCAAATTTCTCTTTTCCTTAGAGAACATCATTTCCACAGACTTTCAACGGAATTAACCCGTAGTGGAATATGCAGTGATGATAAACAAACCACCCAGTCTAGAAGACAGACTTTTGGGGAGGAACCAAAATATTAAAAAGTACAGAGAGCTCTGGGGGCTGACAGAAAGACAGTGTAGTGAGGAGAGTAAAGATCTAAGAATCAAAGCCTGGAGACAAAAGCATGGAGACACGCTGAATGTGTCAAAGAATCCGGTTTTGAACATCCATCACTGCAGACTCTGTATGTATTGGAATATGACATCTGAATGTGAAAGAAAAGACTCCTTGGACATTCTCTGGGACTCCTTTCATGTATTTAACTAAAAGGGAGATGGTTTTATGATGAATTTGACCACACTCGTCATGTGCAATAAGGCAGCATATATCTAGAATGACACATTCATTTAGGAAGAAAAAGTTTATTAAAAAGCAGCCATATATATATACATGGCAGGGATAGATAGATAGATAGATAGATATAGATATATAATCTGCCTCAGCACCAGGAATATACAATTAGTACAATGTATTCATGCTAGAAGATACAGATTCTACATGAGTAAAAGGAACATTTCACGAAAACAAAGCAAGAGGGGATGATATGGAGAGAAAAAGCCTGGAGAAGGGTAATCAGAAAGTAGTATGTGGACGCTTCCTTTTAAAAGCTAGGAAACTGGGATAACTTTAAATAAAGGACTCGAGCAATGAGAAAGAAAATAAGGACTTGTTATAAATATGTCTCCAAAATCTAAGAACAAAGCAGCAGCCCATGTGCTAGAACTAAGAAGCCAGAGCTAATTCAATATAATTGATTTGATTTTTAGTGTCACAGGCATAGTTCTGTATTTACCAAAATACCTTCCCTGAAAAGACAAGGCAGATCTCAGAACTTAAGAGATGATGATAGTACCCTATGCAGGAAGACTAAAGTTTTAGAAACAGTTATTAGGCAGTGTATTGTAACTAAAGGGTGAATAAATATAATACTGATTCATCTGAGTTCTTCTTTTTTGATACCTGAGCTATCAACCATTTTTAAGTATCACCTCTGGTGATCACAAGGATGAACCTGCTCAAAGTCTTCATCAAATTTCTCTTTTCCTTAGAGAACATCATTTCCACAGACTTTCAACGGAATTAACCCAAAGGGAAGAAAATACATGTATACATTCCCTCTGTTGGTTCTCATGGGCCCAACCCAAAGTGGCTCTGCTTAAGCATGAGAATTTTGCATGCCAGTAAGTATTTATCCATATTTCTATTATTTGTGTTGTTATTAAAGTGTTTACCTGGAAACATTTTAGAAACAGGTACTATAAGAATATGAACACTGTTTATCAAGTAGCTTTGGGTTCTACTGAAACTCTGTCATATGCCGCCAAGAAAACAGACTCATTTGTAAAGCTCAGTTTTAGAGCAAAAGAAAATCATATTTTGATCTTATGGGAATTGGTTGCAGTGGTTACATTTGGATAAAATTACTCCATGATATTACCCCTCTCCTCTTCTCCCACCTCATGATATGAATGTCCTGAATATTCTTTGGAAATTCGTGTCATGTATAATAGTACTGGACATTGGTTTAAACAAGCTCCTTCTCGAGAGGCTTTTAATTCTATCTTGATAATAAGAAAACTCATTTGTTAGAGTCACTCTAAAAATTTAAAGCACAACTTCCAGTGAAACAAAGAAACAAACAAAATTATCCGACAATCATAAAGGACACAAGGTTCTTTCATGAGAAATTTTAGAAGGAACACTGTGAGAAAAAAGAATGCAATGTTGTTTTTGTCAACTGCTAATTTATAGAATTTGCTCTTGTATGCCAGAATGTTATAGAGAGAACATAACTGATACCATTGTAACGTCAAGGCACTTTGCCTTCAGCCTCTATACATACCATAATGTTTGGCTTTCACTGCCATGTTTATAATCATGGCTCCTTAAACCCAAGAAATGAGAACCATTTTGACAGATGCTGGACTTGGTTGTCACAAAGGCTGAACAGATTGTTTTGGTAAGGTAACCCTGCCTCTTGAAAAATTTGCTCTTTGCTTTCTTAATTCAAGTTGGTGACTGAGACAACAATCGATTGTAAGTAATTCCCACAAGTAGAAGTTTTGAAAAATTATTAAAATGTTATGCATATAGCCATACTCTCATCGGGCTTCCCTGGTGGCTCAGTCAGAACCGGGAAATCCCTAGATCCTGGTAGTCTAGTAGTAAAGAATCCACCTGCAGGAGACTTGGGTTTGATCCCCGGGTCAGGAAGATCCCTGGGAGAAGAAAATGGCAACCCACTCCAGTATTCTTTCCCCGGAAATCCCAGGGACACAGACGCCTAGTGGACTACAATACTTGCTGGCGGTGGGGAGGCATGTCACAGAATAATTGGACACAGTTGTGTTTATATATATGTACATTACATATATACACACACACACACACACACACACATAGCACAGTGTGTATATTCTACTAATCTGTGGGGAGTGGGGTGGACTTGGTAACGGGAGCCAAGGCTGTGGTAGGCCCTGCAGATGATCCTAGGTTAACTGAAGGACTCCAGCATGAAACCCTTACCCCCACCTACTAGCACCCATACCTACTAGTGCCATACCTGGCACATTGGTTTTCTACAGGGAGAGGGTGGGGAAGGGTGAATGTTGGCGGGGTAAGAAGTTCCCTTGAAGATGAGATGTCCTGGGAAGGAAGGAGGAGCTCAGCACCTGCTGCAGAGGCTGGGCACTCAGGCCAGGTGGGCTGGAAGCTGGAAACAACAGCAACTCATCCACTTACATGAAACTTGAACCTCTGGGGTTAGGATGCATGGAGTTGGTGTGACAGACTCTTCTAATAGTGTAATCATTTTATTATGAGTCCTGATCATAATATATAATTAGGTTAGGATATATAACCCATGATACGATCAACTTCTCACAGCTTGTCCAGCTTTTTCCTACTCATGTTTGCTTTAGAAATGAAGACTCTTTTGTCAAAGATTCAGAAAAACTAAAGGGTAAAATTATAAGTTGTAGCAATATACGCTCACGTCTCAGGTAGATGCGTAGTGTGGGGACCCCATGGACTGTAGCCCCTCAGGCTCCTCTGTCTTTAGCATTTTTCAGACAAGGATCCTGGAGTGGGTTGCCATATCCTCCAGGCGATCGTCCCGACCCAGGGATCAACCCCTTTCTCTCCCGGCTCCTGTCTGGGCAGGCGGATTTTTTTAAACCGCGCCACCTGGAAAGCCCCTCCGGTCGATACTGGCTTCAATTAGGCGACTCACACGCTTTCGCTTCAAGATGGCGACCTCGGAGGGCCCTGAACGCCTCTCTTCCCACAAACACGAAGTCTGCGGCTACTTAGGGAACAAACGCCTCTGAAGCAAAACCTAAAACCTGGCCGAGGCGCTCCTCAAATCCAGCAAAGGAGACAAGACCCGCACGGAAGCAGGTTAGAGAGGTTTTGGTCACAATTTCGCCACCAACTCCACCCGCCCCCCACCCCACCCCACCCCTGTGTGGAGACCCGCGACGGCTCCCGGAGGAGCACAGGGTTTGAACCCCAGAGCACGCACTGCCACTTTTAAAACTGGCATCCGAGATACCCCAAAACACCTAGCGCTGAAAACCCACGGGGCTCGGTCCACAAACCCCACGAGGCTATATAGCTTAGACGGCCTGCTAAAGGGCTGGCAGCCGCCCGCGCGCACCCAGGAACTCACCAGCCCCAGGCTCCGGGAGAGGCGCCCATCCCACACTCAGCGTGAGACAGGCTCATTTGGTTGTTTGGGGGTCAGGTATCTGACAGACCAGGCATTCGGGGACCTGCTCTCTGGCGGAGACTGGCAACAGCCATCCTCACTCTCCGCGCACCGCCGCCAGGGGCCGCAGTCCGGAGCTGGCGCTTTTATAGGCTGCCCCACCCCCACCTCACTCCCCTTCATCCCTAAGGCTGCCTGGGGCCGCTCCTTAAGCACCTAGTTCTAGTGCCCGGCAGGGCTTCAGTGCTGTCAGACTCCTTGCAAACCCAGGGACTGTAGCCCGCCAGGCTTCTCCGTCCATGGGATCTTCCAGGCTGGAATACTGGAGTGAGTCGCTATTTTCTCCAGGCGATCGTCCCGACCCAGGGATCAACCCCTTTCTCTCCCGGCTCCTGTCTGGGCAGGCGGATTTTTTTAAACCGCGCCACCTGGAAAGCCCCTCCGGTCGATACTGGCTTCAATTAGGCGACTCACACGCTTTCGCTTCAAGATGGCGACCTCGGAGGGCCCTGAACGCCTCTCTTCCCACAAACACGAAGTCTGCGGCTACTTAGGGAACAAACGCCTCTGAAGCAAAACCTAAAACCTGGCCGAGGCGCTCCTCAAATCCAGCAAAGGAGACAAGACCCGCACGGAAGCAGGTTAGAGAGGTTTTGGTCACAATTTCGCCACCAACTCCACCCGCCCCCCACCCCACCCCACCCCTGTGTGGAGCCCCGCGACGGCTCCCGGAGGAGCACAGGGTTTGAACCCCAGAGCACGCACTGCCACTTTTAAAACTGGCATCCGAGATACCCCAAAACACCTAGCGCTGAAAACCCACGGGGCTCGGTCCACAAACCCCACGAGGCTATATAGCTTAGACGGCCTGCTAAAGGGCTGGCAGCCGCCCGCGCGCACCCAGGAACTCACCAGCCCCAGGCTCCGGGAGAGGCGCCCATCCCACACTCAGCGTGAGACAGGCTCATTTGGTTGTTTGGGGGTCAGGTATCTGACAGACCAGGCATTCGGGGACCTGCTCTCTGGCGGAGACTGGCAACAGCCATCCTCACTCTCCGCGCACCGCCGCCAGGGGCCGCAGTCCGGAGCTGGCGCTTTTATAGGCTGCCCCACCCCCACCTCACTCCCCTTCATCCCTAAGGCTGCCTGGGGCCGCTCCTTAAGCACCTAGTTCTAGTGCCCGGCAGGGCTTCAGTGCTGTCAGACTCCTTGCAAACCCAGGGACTGTAGCCCGCCAGGCTTCTCCGTCCATGGGATCTTCCAGGCTGGAATACTGGAGTGAGTCGCTATTTTCTCCACTAGGAGATCTTCCCTACCCGGGAATCCAAACAGTGTGGCTGGATCCCCCCTTCCCTGCAATGCAGGCAGATTCTTTACCGCTGACCCACCAGGTCCCACCAGTGTGGCAGTTTGCAAGGTGGGTCTTGGCAGGCTGCCACCTGGGGCAGTGCACGAGAGGGTGGTCTGAGGTACCCCCTAGAATTAATGCAAGTGCAGCCTTTTGGGTAGTCCTGGAGCTTCTACCTGAGGGTCAGGCGCACCTGTAGGGTCCTTTAGATGTGGATGTGCTTTCGGGGAGGGTGGGCCAATGCACATCAGCCTGACACTGTCCCTCTGCCCCACCACAGCTTGCAGGTATCTCCCAGACAGGAGCTTACATGCTCATCTGGAGCCCCAGCTTTCCGGATTGCGACACCCATGGGACACCTCGAGATGGTGGCCAGCAAGGTATCCTCTTGCCAGTTCCCTAGGACTATATATAGTTGCATGTGAATCTTTTTTTAAACTGAAGTATAGTTGATTTACAATGTTGTATTCATTACTGCTGTACAGCAAAATGATTCAGTTATACATATATATATATATATATATATATACATTTTTAAAATACTCTTTTCCATTATGGTTCATTGTAGGATATTGAATATAATTCTTTGTGCTATTCAGAAGTGCCTGGTTGTTTACGCATTTAGATATGAAAGTTTACCTTTGCTAGCCCCAATCTCCCACTGCATCTCTCGCCCAACTCCCCCTTCCCATGGCAACCACCAGTTTGTTCTCTGTGTCCATGATTCTGTTTGTTTCTGTTTCACAGATAGGTTCATCTGTGAATTGTATTTTATATTCCACATATATATGAAATCATGTGGTATTTGTCCTTCTGATTTACTTAGTTTGATAATCTTTAGTTACATCCATGTTGCAGCAAATCCCATTATTTTGTTCTTTTAATGGCCGAGTAGTATTTCATTGTATATATGTACCATATCTTCTTTATCCATTCTTCTGTTGATGAACATTTGGGTGATTTCTACTGTGAATAGTGCTGCTATGGACATAGAGGTGCATGTATCTTTCTTTAATTTTAATTTTGTCCAGATATGCACCATGGAGTGGGATTGCTGGATCGTATGGTAATTCTGTTTTTAGTTTTCTGGGGAACCTCCATACTGTTTTCCACAGTGGCTGCACCAAGTTATATTCCCACCAGAAGTGTAGGAAAGTTCCCCTTCTCCACATCCTCTCCAGTATTTATTTGTAGACTTTTTGAGGAGGGCCATCTAACTGGTGTGAGGTGGTATCTCATAGTTTTGCTTCGCATTTTTCTAATACTCAGCAACATTGAGCATCTTTTCATATTCCTGTTGGCTATCATCTGTATACTTCCATACTTTAGAAGCTGCTGCCTGAAAGTGTGGCTTCTTAATCCCAATCCACAATATAGCACATTGGAAAGCTCTAAAGAAGAAAAATAATCTCCCACAATCTCACCAGCAGTCATCACTGGCACCCTTGAGTCTCTGTCCAGCTCATTTTCAGAATCTATACTATCTTCTTCTATGGTGATTTTAAAATACAGTATTTGTTTAACAACAACAGAAAAAGATCTCTCAATGAACTATGCATAATCTCTGCCAAATACAGCATTAGTTTCTAATGTCAATAAATTTATTAATATCATGGGTTACCCTCTTTCTGTTACTTGCGCTCTCCTGTAGTAGTTCATGGACTGCTTTTGCTAATATCATTTTGTTGCTTGTCAAAATAGATGCTTTATATTCATATCTTCAATTCTTGCTTACTAAACTTCACAGATAGAGTCAGTGGTTCACTGACTCTATTGCATATTATTAAGAACAATTAACTTGCCATTTTATTTAAAAGAACAGAGTTCTCATTTTAAAAGCTCTGTATGCATTTACCATGATCATATGGGAATCTTTTTAAAACTGCTTTTTAATCTTTCAAGGTTCCTCCTCTCACTTTGCCAAGTATAGTATTGACAAATCTCTACAATAATTAATTGTAAACAACTTGCTTACTTTTTAAAATAAGTTTGAGATGTTTTATTTATGTAGGCATTTTTGTAAATATAAAGAGACATCAGGCATCTTTGAGAATAATATTTTTAAAAATGACCTAAAAAATTCTCTGGAGCAAGAACTTTGTATTAATACTTGTATAAATGCATACCATCACCTCTTCTATTACCATAAGGTTTAATGATTATGGTCTTAGGGTAACATTAAAGATTTCTTTTAAGTAAAGAGTAGATTTTTGAGAACATTTAACTTTTTTACTTGGAGGCAGCCTGAGGGATTGGTGACTGGTCATTTACATCAGATTAACTCTAATGTGTATCCTTTCTTAAGTAAATGAGTTAACCTTATCACTAAACCTTATCTGGTTCTAAATGAACTTTGTGATCGTGACTATTTGAATTACACATACCACAGTAAACTCAAACTAAGAAAAGTAATTGTCCATACTCACCAGGGATCTTTGACTTTGTCATTTACACTACACTCCAATCCTTGTCCATATTCATTTTTAAGTAGGTGTAGAATTGTGAACCTCCCAATCTCTCTGGCAGGAATATAAGGACCTTATTTTTTATCAGACCTCTCTGCACCATTCTGCCCAAAGTTCATGAGCACAGCTTTCAGTTACCTCTTTTTTCTAACCTTGTTTTTACTTAAAGAAACCTATTCCCATTAAGGAAGCTTACCAGCACAGTGTTCATCACTGTTTAACATTCATCTTTCCATCCAGTGGTGTCTCATTTTTCCTGCCCCTGCATCTGATGTCCTATTTAGATTTTAACCAGAATCACTCGAATCATCCTTTAAAATCATATGGTAGATGCTTTATATTCATATCTTCAATTCTTGCTTACTAAACTTCACAGATAGAGTCAGTGGTTCACTGACTCTATTGCATATTATTAAGAACAATTAACTTGCCATTTTATTTAAAAGAACAGAGTTCTCATTTTAAAAGCTCTGTATGCATTTACCATGATCATATGGGAATCTTTTTAAAACTGCTTTTTAATCTTTCAAGGTTCCTCCTCTCACTTTGCCAAGTATAGTATTGACAAATCTCTACAATAATTAATTGTAAACAACTTGCTTACTTTTTAAAATAAGTTTGAGATGTTTTATTTATGTAGGCATTTTTGTAAATATAAAGAGACATCAGGCATCTTTGAGAATAATATTTTTAAAAATGACCTAAAAAATTCTCTGGAGCAAGAACTTTGTATTAATACTTGTATAAATGCATACCATCACCTCTTCTATTACCATAAGGTTTAATGATTATGGTCTTAGGGTAACATTAAAGATTTCTTTTAAGTAAAGAGTAGATTTTTGAGAACATTTAACTTTTTTACTTGGAGGCAGCCTGAGGGATTGGTGACTGGTCATTTACATCAGATTAACTCTAATGTGTATCCTTTCTTAAGTAAATGAGTTAACCTTATCACTAAACCTTATCTGGTTCTAAATGAACTTTGTGATCGTGACTATTTGAATTACACATACCACAGTAAACTCAAACTAAGAAAAGTAATTGTCCATACTCACCAGGGATCTTTGACTTTGTCATTTACACTACACTCCAATCCTTGTCCATATTCATTTTTAAGTAGGTGTAGAATTGTGAACCTCCCAATCTCTCTGGCAGGAATATAAGGACCTTATTTTTTATCAGACCTCTCTGCACCATTCTGCCCAAAGTTCATGAGCACAGCTTTCAGTTACCTCTTTTTTCTAACCTTGTTTTTACTTAAAGAAACCTATTCCCATTAAGGAAGCTTACCAGCACAGTGTTCATCACTGTTTAACATTCATCTTTCCATCCAGTGGTGTCTCATTTTTCCTGCCCCTGCATCTGATGTCCTATTTAGATTTTAACCAGAATCACTCGAATCATCCTTTAAAATCATATGGTAGATGAAAATATCCCTTCAAACTATTGCTCTGATAAGATACAAACACAGGAGTTGGTCACTAAAAAACATTTTTTGGCATCATAACTCTATTTCTAAAGAATGGGAAAGTCAACCAGATGGGACACAGAATGAAACATACTTACATATATTCTTACTGTTTTTTCTGTATTTTGACATTTTGAATATTCACAATCCAACAATCTATATACTACTGTTCATTCCATTTTGCAGATAAGGAGACTGAGGCTGAGAAAAGTTAGACAATTTCCCTGGTGCAAGTCATCTGGCTCCAGAGTCTGTGGGTTTGATCACTGCACATATTGCCTCTTGATACAATTAGCATTGTCACCTTGTCCTTGATTTCTAACAAATGCATCCACAGGGCTAGTTATATCTGAGAACAGCTAAATATACATAAGCAATAGTCACCTTAGAATTTTCTAAAAATCTTGAGCTACAAAATATGATTACATTTTCAACATTCTAGATTTTTCAAATTTGGGGAATTGTCATTCAGCCTCAGAAGTATTTGAGAAAATAGCCAGGGAATTAATTAAAGAAAAGAGTAGTATTTTTCATTGAACTGTAGTGCTATGACATGGTACAGCAGACAAGGAATTAAACTAGAAGTCAGAAGACCCAGCTCTGGTCTTGGCATTGCCCCTAGATCTCTGTGTGTGTTTAGATAAGTCACTTTCTTTTTAAATTAGTTTCTTCATCTGATTAAAAAAAAAAATCTGAGCAAACGTATATGTTTTGCCCATCTCACTGACTTGTTCTAGAGATGAATGAGATAATGTGGTGGGAGCACTCTGTACAGTGTACAATACTGTCCCATGAAAGTTACTAGCAAATATAGTTAAGAGCAAGCTCTAGTGTCTTTTTCATATACTTCCTAACTATATGATCTTGGCCAAGTTCCTTAATTTCTCTAATAGTCCATTTCCTCAACTTTGAAAAGTTATAAAAAGGTTTTATGATAGAATTGACTTTCTAGGACTTTTGTCACCATTTATAACATAATAAAAGAAGTTAATTTGAGTGTAATTTGAGAATTTCTTCAGATGCGGGTCCAAAGACAAGGATCCAAGTGCAAATAATTCATTGGAAGGTAGGGAAGTGATACAAAGAAGGCAAGGACACAATAAAAGGTGCCTTTTCAGATAAATTATCACCTTGGGTTACCGGCACTTACTCTTTCTGAGGAATTCTGAGTCTAAGGAATGGCATAAACAATATAACATATGTGTTCATTTTGCTTCATTAAAATAAGTTCTGTGTTTTCATCCTCTAGTTTAATTGATTCTCTCATTTCTCATGTCCAGTTACCAAACCCGTCAAGTAAATGTTAATTTCTTATATTACACTTTTTGCTTCTAGAATATCCACCTGTTTCTCTCTTACAGTTTCCATTTCACAGCTGAAATTTTCCAATTGTTCACATCTCTTCTCTACCTGTCCTGGTTATTATTTTTTCTCAGTGATCCACAGGGCTAGTTATATCTGAGAACAGCTAAATATACATAAGCAATAGTCACCTTAGAATTTTCTAAAAATCTTGAGCTACAAAATATGATTACATTTTCAACATTCTAGATTTTTCAAATTTGGGGAATTGTCATTCAGCCTCAGAAGTATTTGAGAAAATAGCCAGGAATTAATTAAAGAAAAGAGTAGTATTTTTCATTGAACTGTAGTGCTATGACATGGTACAGCAGACAAGGAATTAAACTAGAAGTCAGAAGACCCAGCTCTGGTCTTGGCATTGCCCCTAGATCTCTGTGTGTGTTTAGATAAGTCACTTTCTTTTTAAATTAGTTTCTTCATCTGATTAAAAAAAATCTGAGCAAACGTATATGTTTTGCCCATCTCACTGACTTGTTCTAGAGATGAATGAGATAATGTGGTGGGAGCACTCTGTACAGTGTACAATACTGTCCCATGAAAGTTACTAGCAAATATAGTTAAGAGCAAGCTCTAGTGTCTTTTTCATATACTTCCTAACTATATGATCTTGGCCAAGTTCCTTAATTTCTCTAATAGTCCATTTCCTCAACTTTGAAAAGTTATAAAAAGGTTTTATGATAGAATTGACTTTCTAGGACTTTTGTCACCATTTATAACATAATAAAAGAAGTTAATTTGAGTGTAATTTGAGAATTTCTTCAGATGCGGGTCCAAAGACAAGGATCCAAGTGCAAATAATTCATTGGAAGGTAGGGAAGTGATACAAAGAAGGCAAGGACACAATAAAAGGTGCCTTTTCAGATAAATTATCACCTTGGGTTACCGGCACTTACTCTTTCTGAGGAATTCTGAGTCTAAGGAATGGCATAAACAATATAACATATGTGTTCATTTTGCTTCATTAAAATAAGTTCTGTGTTTTCATCCTCTAGTTTAATTGATTCTCTCATTTCTCATGTCCAGTTACCAAACCCGTCAAGTAAATGTTAATTTCTTATATTACACTTTTTGCTTCTAGAATATCCACCTGTTTCTCTCTTACAGTTTCCATTTCACAGCTGAAATTTTCCAATTGTTCACATCTCTTCTCTACCTGTCCTGGTTATTATTTCTGCATAATAAATCCCACACTTAGCAGCTGAAAATAATCATTTTAGTTGGCTCATGATTTTATGGTAATTCAGGAAAGGCTCAGCTTTTGTTGGTTCACGTGTGGTTCTAATAAGATATCAGTCAGGACCACAGTCATATGAAAGCTCAACTGGGCTGGATATCAAGATGGCAACCCAGAGCACACAGCTGCTACTGGATGTCACCCGGGGACTCCGCAAGGACAGCTGACCTGAATACCTACAGGTATCCACTCCAGGATGACAGTCTGACAGTCACCAAACTTCTCATGAGGCATTTGGCTTCCTTCAGAAGAAGTATCACAAGAGGAATAGAAAGACACTGCAGGATTTTTATTTTGTTTTGTTTTTCTGATATAGCCTCAGTAGTTACTTGGAGTCACTTCTGCCTTACTCTGTTCTGTCTGTGCGAAGCAGATAAAAAACCTGTCCATATTCAAGGGAGATGAAATCAAGTGAGTTCTCAATGAAAAATGTCAAAACATTTGGGGACTGTCTCTTAAAGCCATTACACCACCCTTTTCTCTACATTATTTGACATTTTGCCCTAATTGTTTTAAAGGCCTTTTCAGCAAAGTCCAATATGTGTCTTATGGAGGGATCTGCTTTAACGGACTCTTTCCTCTCTTGACTGTGGATGCCGTTGTCTTGCCTCTTCATAGATCCTGCAAGTTCTAGCTAAATGGCATATGCTATGTCTAAAAGGAACAGGAGGAACTAATGTAGGTAAAAATTACTCTAGGAAATGATACACTTCTGCATCAGAAAAACCTTCTGCGTCAAAAAAAGTTGAGCTGCTGCATGAATATAATCCATGATTGTGTAATCTGTCTTGGCTTTTTTTTATTAGATCTAATTCACCCCTGGGTTCAAATGTTTTGATGGTGAGATCAGGTCTTTCCTGAGCATAGGAAGAGATGGAGGATTTCTCTCTACTTTGTAGCACAACAGCCTGCAGTACGTATTGCTAGGAAGAATTCCCTTTCTAACTTTCTGCCTTTCTTCTCTAGACCCAGTTCCTCTCCTGCTCTGCTCTCAGCCTCCAGCCACCTGTTTCCTTGCCCTTGAGGAGGGCTCAGTGTACCTCACGGATACACCTCTACGCTGTCTTGCCCTGTACCTCACATTCACACCCTGTTGCTGTGCGTGCATTGTAAGGCCAAAAGGAAAGAATTTCTGCCTATGCGTGGACTTGCTTTGTCACTGGAATTTTCGGAAATCTAAACACTCATAGCCATCTACACATAGCCATTAAAAGTGCATTAAAAACTTGGCTCGCATCTATTGGAAGCTTCCCTCACCATGGCCTCGGGGATAATAGCAACACACAGGCATTTGCTCTCCTAAAAAGGGCTAATTTCTTTCTAGAATTTAGCTCATTGGTATGAATGACTTTACATTTTCATCCCTCTGAAGAGTTTCTGAAAGACTGATTTTATAGTGGCTTATATGACATTTTATTGTCATTAGGGATGAGACTGATTATCTCTTCCAATGCTCTATGTCAGAAGATGATTCTGAAAAGGAAAATTTTCCCTGTAGCATGAGGTTACTCCTCAATGCTACGGGTCTGCAATGTGATTCTTCTACTGGGGCTCAGTAGAGACTCCACACATTATATAATTTGACAGCATATCCCTGGTACAAGGCTGTAAATGTTTATGTTTCTTCATCCTAAATGAATGTGAAATTCTTCTAATCCTTTTTCTTGATTGGGATTCAAAGAAACACCCTTATCAGATGAGCAGTCACATACCACGTATACAGTTTATTGACATCTTCTAATAAATATATGATATCTGGCATGGCAGCTGTACTTAGGGTTATCACTTTCTTAAGACTTTGGAAGTGTATCATCAGGAACCAAGATCCATCTTATTGTTAGGGGCAATATCTGCATTCTTTAGTTTTGGGTTTTTTTTTTTGTTTTTTGGGTTTTTTTTCTTTTTGCCACTTCTATTGGTCTTTCATTTATCTATCTTTGTTCTTTGGCCTGTGTGGGCCTTCCATCACAGTGGCCTCTCTTGTTGCAGAGCACCGGCTCTGGGCGCATGCACCCCAGAGCCCCAGCTCGGTAGTTGGACACAGGTCCAGCCACTCCACGGCACGTGGGATCTTCCCAGGCCGGGGATTGAACCAGTGTCCCTTGCACTGCAAGGTGGTGTCCTTACCCACTGGACCACCAGGGAAACCCTGCATTCTTTGGTTTTTGAAAGTAGCACTAATCTTTTCCAGTCTACCTAGGATGCTTCCGATTTATGATCTTACATGATGGGATGCAGTTTAAGGGGCTTTCGCATGCCCTTTCCCACTCTAATGGATATTATTCCATTAGAAGTCAACAGGAAAGTTCCTTCAGTTGCTAGATATATCCATCCTTTAAAAGAATATGCTTAAGGCACATATGTTTTAGATTAATAACTACAGGTTGATCCATGAACCCACTGAACCCACTGACAGATAGACTTAGGCCGTGACTCTGTTTTATATCTGGTCTCAGTTATACACATCACTCAAACAAGAGAGTCATCGTAACATTGATGCCTCTGAAAAGCAACCTCTGAGACAAGGTGAATTATTGCTGTGCAACAAAATATTAGCAGTTCAAAACAACAAGATTTTATTATCTTCTATAACTTCTGAGAGTCAAGAGTCCAGAAGCATTTTAGCTATGTGATTCTGGGTTAGGACCTATCATGAAACTGCAACAAGATGTTGCTGATACTGGACTCATCTGAAGGCATGTCCAGGGTGGGGAGGGGTCTGTTTTTTAGAAGCTGACTCACATGGTTGTTGGCAGAAGGTCCCAGTTCCCTGATACAGTGACCTCTTTGGAAAACTGCTTAAGGGTTTACATAACACGGCAGTTAGCTTCTTCCAGAACAAGCAATCTAAGAGTGACAGCAAGGGGTAACCCATGATGTCTTTTATCCCTACATACAAAACATCATTTCCACCATATGCTATTGTTTAGAAGCAAGTCACTAAGTCTATACAGATTGTCAGACTTTAGCTACACCTTATAGAAGAAAGTGTTTGAGAGTTGTGGGCATATTTTAAAACCACTCCAGGAGGATTTGAGTGCAAATAGTTTACTTGAAAGATGATCCTAGGAACCACGAGAAGGAGAGAAGAAAGTGAGACAGAAACAGAGACGTAAAAGATCCAGTAAAGGATACATCGTCAAGTATATCACCTCTCTAGGCAACATAGAACACATAGAACGCCACTGGGAATCTTGGAAAAGCACATTTCAGAGTTTTCCTGCCCAAGGTGAGAGAAGAGCAGATCAAATACACAATAACTCGCACCAGTCATTGGTTGACACATATCACTTATGTTCACGATTCATTGTCCAAAACCAATTCTGGCCCCAGCCAATGTCAAGAGGACCAGGATGCCAAGAAGCACAATTGTGGCATTTCCCCATCTCTCTGTTACCTTTACCAGTTAATCTGAAAAGGCTGATGCAACACTTAGAGATTGATTATTATCATCCTAGTGCTCACAATATATATCCTATCTGATTAGCCGCATTATCTATTCATACCACTAACTGATAGGGCCCTTAATCCACAGCTGCCTTCACATTGCCTACAGAAGCAATGCCCGAAGCTCTGCTGAGTGTCTTCTAGATCAGTCCCATGAGGACTGGTCCCTTGAGGGTACCCATTGTCTATACCTAAAGGTGCCTCCTTGATAACTCCAGAGGCAGTGACATTATATAAGGAAAGGAGAAGTTCCTGGTCATTGTACTTGGAAAGGACCAGACAGGGATGAAAACTATCTCTGTTATTTGCGACCTTTCTCCTAATCAATATATCTGGTTAATGATATTCTCCATTTCCCACTCCATGCTAGGTATCTGAAAGTGTATCATATTGAAGAAATAAGTGTATCAAGCTTTTATTAAGCCCATTCGTTTCCATCACTGCTGGTTGAGTATCTTTAAATGAAGATCTAGACTTACTGTGATGATTAGAGATTTTGTTACACTTTCCATGAGATTGACATGGCTGATCCCAGCATCTTGTTTAATTCAAATGAAAATCATTATATTTTGTCTCAGTCACCTTTTTGAAATTGCTATCTCAGAGGAAAAATGATCCCTTTTTTTCCACACATTGGTCTATGATTTTGTGCATTTTTAGAGAGTTCCTAAAGTTTGTCAATCACTTCAAATTTCACTTAACTGTGTTGATTTTTTAAAAGTTTTTATTTATTTATTTTAGGCTATTCTGGTCTTTCACTGCTGCTGCAGGCTTTTCTCTAATTGTAGAAAGTGGGGGCTATTCTCTAGTTGAGGTGAGCACACTTCTTATTGCGGTGACTTCACTTGTTGTGAGACTCGGGCTCTACTGCACACGGGCTTCAATAGTTGCGGCTCCAAGGTTCTAGAGCACAAGCTCAATAGTTGTGGCTCACAGGCTTAGTTGCTCCACAGCATGTAGGATCTTTCCAGATCAGGGATCAAACCCTTATCTCCTGCATTAGCAGGCAAACTCTTTACCACTCAGCTACCAGAGAAGCCCAGCAGTGTTGATTTTTAAACAAGAAAAGAATATATGGGAAATATTTCTTTAAAGAAGCTGTTTATTAGCAGTGTTGCCAAATTACATCAGCATATTTGGCATTGGGTTTTCATGGAAGTAGATGGATATTACTTGCTTTCACTTTACCACAGCATAGTCATCAAAACACAGTAAAAGAGAGCATGTTTCTCTAAAATGGGGAAGTGGGAATATTAGCCTAAGATCTGGCAGGTCCAAAGCAGATTTTTCTCTAATCAACAAAGGGTTAAATCTTTCAAACAAAGTACTGGGGTCAGGCACGAAACAGATGATTTGGAACTCATTACTCCTTGAGTTACCTTCAAGTTCTTAGGTTTTGTCCACCTAGAAGTCGAAGCAGTGTTCGTACCAGTCCCATATGTCCCTTGGTGATTCTTTTACACTGTTGTTTCACTCCTCAATATTATTAATTCTATTTAGAAATGATAATTCTGTGTCCTGGTTTGTGACAAATAGCATAGATGGTGGAAGTAAGGAAAGTGTGAAGACTGGTTATTAACAACAGGGACTGTGCTTTCATATTTCATTAAATTCATCTTTTATTTACATTATATTGATAGGTTATTTCCCCGTTCTGAGTCACCCTTTTTTGAATTGCTATCTCAGAGGAAAAATGATCCCTTTTTTTCCACACATTGGTCTATGATTTTGTGCATTTTTAGAGAGTTCCTAAAGTTTGTCAATCACTTCAAATTTCACTTAACTGTGTTGATTTTTTAAAAGTTTTTATTTATTTATTTTAGGCTATTCTGGTCTTTCACTGCTGCTGCAGGCTTTTCTCTAATTGTAGAAAGTGGGGGCTATTCTCTAGTTGAGGTGAGCACACTTCTTATTGCGGTGACTTCACTTGTTGTGAGACTCGGGCTCTACTGCACACGGGCTTCAATAGTTGCGGCTCCAAGGTTCTAGAGCACAAGCTCAATAGTTGTGGCTCACAGGCTTAGTTGCTCCACAGCATGTAGGATCTTTCCAGATCAGGGATCAAACCCTTATCTCCTGCATTAGCAGGCAAACTCTTACCACTCAGCTACCAGAGAAGCCCAGCAGTGTTGATTTTTAAACAAGAAAAGAATATATGGGAAATATTTCTTTAAAGAAGCTGTTTATTAGCAGTGTTGCCAAATTACATCAGCATATTTGGCATTGGGTTTTCATGGAAGTAGATGGATATTACTTGCTTTCACTTTACCACAGCATAGTCATCAAAACACAGTAAAAGAGAGCATGTTTCTCTAAAATGGGGAAGTGGGAATATTAGCCTAAGATCTGGCAGGTCCAAAGCAGATTTTTCTCTAATCAACAAAGGGTTAAATCTTTCAAACAAAGTACTGGGGTCAGGCACGAAACAGATGATTTGGAACTCATTACTCCTTGAGTTACCTTCAAGTTCTTAGGTTTTGTCCACCTAGAAGTCGAAGCAGTGTTCGTACCAGTCCCATATGTCCCTTGGTGATTCTTTTACACTGTTGTTTCACTCCTCAATATTATTAATTCTATTTAGAAATGATAATTCTGTGTCCTGGTTTGTGACAAATAGCATAGATGGTGGAAGTAAGGAAAGTGTGAAGACTGGTTATTAACAACAGGGACTGTGCTTTCATATTTCATTAAATTCATCTTTTATTTACATTATATTGATAGGTTATCTCTTTTCTCTGTTTCCTGAAAACCTTTCATAATTTGATGCTGTGTTCCTAAAGCCCCTCTTGAAAGCATTGTAAATATTCCTTACGTGGATAAACTGGTTTTTCAAAAACTAGTTTGCAGTGAGAGCAGAGAAATAGGAGATACTGAAAATATATGATAAGCCACACTGCCTGGACTCTGCCAATTAGAGTGGATATTCTGACTAATAAAAACCCTGGCCACAATTAGTGCATCTGTGTCTGTACCAGCTACCTTATTATGCAATCTGAAGATGAGGGTCAACAGGATAAATTATTAGCATGTAAAAATAATGATGAAGACAAGGGTGTATTTTTCTAACATCTCAGCAAACCTGATACTATGTAGGGTGATAAACTATAATGAGAAATATTATAATCCTCATTCAGTGACCATAAAGGAAAAAGAAAACAGTGAAAGAACCTTGGGATAATAAGATAACTGACTGAGGTGAATATAGAAAAATGTTTTATAATTGCTAACATGGAAGGATAGTCACCATCTCTGGTTCTCTAAATTTGTTGTAAGATTTTGCTTGGTATGCAATGCAGATGCTGGTGAATTCATGTCCCATGTCAGTAATCATTTCTCCATCAGATAACAGGATTTACATAAAAACAAGTTGCATATGAAAACTGATTTCAGTTTATTGCTAGCAATGGATAATTCAGTGAAGTCTCCAGCTATGCAGAGGGACCACCCACAATGAAAAGGGCTCATTAATGTTCCCTCAACAGTGCACAGGATGCTCAATAATTCAAAGAAACGATCCAAATTTCAAAATGGAAAAAAAAAAATACAACAGGGTGACCAAAGGGATCGAAACAGATGATTTGGAACTCATTACTCCTTGAGTTACCTTCAAGTTCTTAGGTTTTGTCCACCTAGAAGTCGAAGCAGTGTTCGTACCAGTCCCATATGTCCCTTGGTGATTCTTTTACACTGTTGTTTCACTCCTCAATATTATTAATTCTATTTAGAAATGATAATTCTGTGTCCTGGTTTGTGACAAATAGCATAGATGGTGGAAGTAAGGAAAGTGTGAAGACTGGTTATTAACAACAGGGACTGTGCTTTCATATTTCATTAAATTCATCTTTTATTTACATTATATTGATAGGTTATCTCTTTTCTCTGTTTCCTGAAAACCTTTCATAATTTGATGCTGTGTTCCTAAAGCCCCTCTTGAAAGCATTGTAAATATTCCTTACGTGGATAAACTGGTTTTTCAAAAACTAGTTTGCAGTGAGAGCAGAGAAATAGGAGATACTGAAAATATATGATAAGCCACACTGCCTGGACTCTGCCAATTAGAGTGGATATTCTGACTAATAAAAACCCTGGCCACAATTAGTGCATCTGTGTCTGTACCAGCTACCTTATTATGCAATCTGAAGATGAGGGTCAACAGGATAAATTATTAGCATGTAAAAATAATGATGAAGACAAGGGTGTATTTTTCTAACATCTCAGCAAACCTGATACTATGTAGGGTGATAAACTATAATGAGAAATATTATAATCCTCATTCAGTGACCATAAAGGAAAAAGAAAACAGTGAAAGAACCTTGGGATAATAAGATAACTGACTGAGGTGAATATAGAAAAATGTTTTATAATTGCTAACATGGAAGGATAGTCACCATCTCTGGTTCTCTAAATTTGTTGTAAGATTTTGCTTGGTATGCAATGCAGATGCTGGTGAATTCATGTCCCATGTCAGTAATCATTTCTCCATCAGATAACAGGATTTACATAAAAACAAGTTGCATATGAAAACTGATTTCAGTTTATTGCTAGCAATGGATAATTCAGTGAAGTCTCCAGCTATGCAGAGGGACCACCCACAATGAAAAGGGCTCATTAATGTTCCCTCAACAGTGCACAGGATGCTCAATAATTCAAAGAAACGATCCAAATTTCAAAATGGAAAAAAAAAAAACAACAACAGGGTGACCAAGGAGGAATAAAGTATACTTTTAAAGTTATTTTCAGGAGAGTAAATGCCCTAAGCTTTCCTGTACTCAAAATAAAAGAATCTATAACATTTTTAAGCTTTACACTGGGTGAAAACAGGTCATGAGATTGCAAAGGAAAAAAATGAACAAGAAATGAAAACAATCACTCAGTGAACCCTGGGCGATTTAAATTCTTGTTTGAGAAAGTAACCACAATTTCTCATTTGACCTCCCATCACTCCCAGTCACTCTCTAGACACCTCTATGAGAAGAGGAGGTGCTTTATCTAAAGGATCGTTTCTCTTTGTGAGATCCTGACAACCAGTGCCATATTCTATAGACCTGCAGAAGACAGAATGTTGCATTCTCAGAAAATGGCTTATTTCATTTTCTTCCCTTCTTGCTGACTTTGATAGCATTCTTTATTGTATCAAACTCTTTACAAACAGGAAACCCAGCATTTATAACTCTTACCATTTGGGCGTGTCTATCCAAATAGGATGACCATTTTATTGAGTTGAATCACTGAACTTTTCTAAATCAAAGTATTTATAGAATCATATTATCATAAGTCACTGTTTTTCAAGACTGTTTTTCACCATAACTCGATAAATTATACATTTTCACATGACGCACTAAATAGTCATATTCTTACGCATATTGAAATAAAACCCTTACTGCACAGTAAATGCTAATATTCTCTACTCTGTGGTAACTGGGATACTCTTACACTACTGTATTTTATGTTTTAATTTTTCACATGACGCATCTAATAGTCATATGCACCTTTTGGTTCTCTAAATTTGTTGTAAGATTTTGCTTGGTATGCAATGCAGATGCTGGTGAATTCATGTCCCATGTCAGTAATCATTTCTCCATCAGATAACAGGATTTACATAAAAACAAGTTGCATATGAAAACTGATTTCAGTTTATTGCTAGCAATGGATAATTCAGTGAAGTCTCCAGCTATGCAGAGGGACCACCCACAATGAAAAGGGCTCATTAATGTTCCCTCAACAGTGCACAGGATGCTCAATAATTCAAAGAAACGATCCAAATTTCAAAATGGAAAAAAAAAAAACAACAACAGGGTGACCAAGGAGGAATAAAGTATACTTTTAAAGTTATTTTCAGGAGAGTAAATGCCCTAAGCTTTCCTGTACTCAAAATAAAAGAATCTATAACATTTTTAAGCTTTACACTGGGTGAAAACAGGTCATGAGATTGCAAAGGAAAAAAATGAACAAGAAATGAAAACAATCACTCAGTGAACCCTGGGCGATTTAAATTCTTGTTTGAGAAAGTAACCACAATTTCTCATTTGACCTCCCATCACTCCCAGTCACTCTCTAGACACCTCTATGAGAAGAGGAGGTGCTTTATCTAAAGGATCGTTTCTCTTTGTGAGATCCTGACAACCAGTGCCATATTCTATAGACCTGCAGAAGACAGAATGTTGCATTCTCAGAAAATGGCTTATTTCATTTTCTTCCCTTCTTGCTGACTTTGATAGCATTCTTTATTGTATCAAACTCTTTACAAACAGGAAACCCAGCATTTATAACTCTTACCATTTGGGCGTGTCTATCCAAATAGGATGACCATTTTATTGAGTTGAATCACTGAACTTTTCTAAATCAAAGTATTTATAGAATCATATTATCATAAGTCACTGTTTTTCAAGACTGTTTTTCACCATAACTCGATAAATTATACATTTTCACATGACGCACTAAATAGTCATATTCTTACGCATATTGAAATAAAACCCTTACTGCACAGTAAATGCTAATATTCTCTACTCTGTGGTAACTGGGATACTCTTACACTACTGTATTTTATGTTTTAATTTTAATTGCTTGTCATTACCTACCTACTGAATTGATACTGTGCCGTCATATCTGACTCTTTGTGACCCTATGGACTGTATCTGGCCAGTCTCCTCTGTCCATGAAAGAATACTAGAGTTGGTTGCCATGCCCTTCTCCAGGGGATCTGCTGAACCCAGGGATCAAACCAGCATCTCATTGTCAGGCAGGTTCTTTACCACTAGAGCCACCTGGGAACCCCCCTATCTATGGCTTGTGTTCTTCAACTGGAAAATAACACTTTAAAGATCTTGATATCATCTTGACCTTTGTTTCAGAAGAGAAGAAATCATAAAAAGGGTTCTTTCCTAGAGACAATGAGTTCTCTAGGAAAAACAAGTCTCTTTTTTCTAAGATAACCTCCCCAGCCAAGGGATTAGGAATCTGTTTCAGGCACAAGGAAATAGCTAACTTTAAATACTTTCTAAAGGGTGGTGGTAGAATTCCAGAACCTCACAACGTGATGGGAACACTACAACACTGCTGTTGAATTCACCTTGCAGGTCTTCTTTGTTGCTCTCAGAGATGAAACAAACTGCATTAAATGCAGAAGCACCAAAAGAGGCCAAAGAGTTACTGAAAGAAGGCCCCGAGACAGAACAAGGGCCGTCTCACAAGTTGTGGGATGCCAGTCTGACCTTGACATTGTTATTAGCATCGTAGTATCAATGTCAGTGTTCAACAGCATGAGTGTTACTGTGAATAGCTGAGGGCAGTGAAGCTGCACAGAATAATCATGTGTTTCTGTAAGTTTACCTGGACATACTTAGCATGATCTTTATGTACTTAGTCACTCAATTGTGTCCAACTCTTTGTGACCCCATGGACCATAGCCCACCAGGCTCCTCTGTTCATTGGGATGCTCCAGGCAAGAATACTGGAGTGGGTTGCCATGCCCTCCCCCAGGGTATCTTCCCGACCCAGGGATGGAGCCTAGATCTTCTGCATTGTAAGCGAATTCTTTATCATCTTGAGCCACCGGGGATCTTGTTGTTAAGCCAAAAGGACATTTGTAATTTGGAGCATTTTTCTGGTGCCTACAATTGGTTAGCATTTATTTCGTTTGAATTTGCCTTTGCTTTTTCTAGTGTTCCACCATATTTTCTAGTGTTCCGCCAGAAGTTCCCAGGGTTGCTGTCTTTGTTTTAACCATATGTAAAGAATATATATCTTCTTTTAAATTATAAATTAAAGTTCTGTGGTCCTTGAAGCCCTTCGAGAGAAAAAACATGCACAACAGACAATATTTTTCTTCTCTTCCTAAAGAAAAGGCAACAAAACAGCATGACTGGAAGACTTTTCCTCATTTAAAATGTTTTTCTAGAAAAAACATTGTTTGTAAGGTCAGCTAAGGATTTAGAAACATGACTTAATCAATGTGGTCCATTATCTGGCATTATGCATTATCCAGCTATGGATTATAGTCCCATGAAAAGGGAGTAAAGGGATCACTTTTGAGAACCACATTATCTTATTCAAGCTTTTGAAGTATTCATGCATATTGAAGAGAGAGCTTTAGATTCCTGAAGGTGTAATGCACCCATATTAAAGAAAGAAGAGAATCTCTTCTTCCCAGAAGGCTTAACATGGAGAGAAAATAAGACAATGAGACAAGAAAATTCAATAATATGAGCTACACTGAATTTAATAGGGACATGTCCAGTCATTCCAAACAAATGCATTCTGATACACCTCAAAATTCTAATCAGCTGAAAACAGGTATGTGAACACCAGATTATCTTGTTTCACAAAGATATGTGAACTTGTTTATGTTCTCTTTGGCATAAAATGAGAAAATAAAGAAAAGAAGGCATTTATATAGATAAAGTATAAATGTGCCCTCTTCTCTCAACAAGATACAGAAACAAAGTAGATAATTTTGATGTCTTTTAGTAGACTACCTCAGTGAGAAATATAGCTTGCTTACAATTAAAACGTTTTATAAAATTTTATTATGTATTTGAATGAAAGCTACTTGTTATTAAAATACCATTAAGGAATTTAGATAAATGATTACTGCTTTAGAAACAAAGAAAGAATAGAATTAATCTGGACAGTAAAAAAATGCATTTGATGTGCATTTATACTTTAAATATATATTCTATGGTAATTCTGTGTGTGTGCTTACACTGCAATATTACTTTTCTTTTTAGCATAAAATAAGCGATCTCTAGTTAAAGACAGCATTAGCACTTGTAATAGTGCTGAAGTTAAATCTTCTCAGTAGTAATATTGAGATTCTTAGAGTTAACTGGATATTGAAAACAAATTTAATTGCTTTAGTCTTAAAAGAGACCCTACATCATTTCTCACAAAGACATTGCAAATCATGTGTGACTCAGTTCCAAATACTATAGGTTTTTCTTCTCTTCCTAAAGAAAAGGCAACAAAACAGCATGACTGGAAGACTTTTCCTCATTTAAAATGTTTTTCTAGAAAAAACATTGTTTGTAAGGTCAGCTAAGGATTTAGAAACATGACTTAATCAATGTGGTCCATTATCTGGCATTATGCATTATCCAGCTATGGATTATAGTCCCATGAAAAGGGAGTAAAGGGATCACTTTTGAGAACCACATTATCTTATTCAAGCTTTTGAAGTATTCATGCATATTGAAGAGAGAGCTTTAGATTCCTGAAGGTGTAATGCACCCATATTAAAGAAAGAAGAGAATCTCTTCTTCCCAGAAGGCTTAACATGGAGAGAAAATAAGACAATGAGACAAGAAAATTCAATAATATGAGCTACACTGAATTTAATAGGGACATGTCCAGTCATTCCAAACAAATGCATTCTGATACACCTCAAAATTCTAATCAGCTGAAAACAGGTATGTGAACACCAGATTATCTTGTTTCACAAAGATATGTGAACTTGTTTATGTTCTCTTTGGCATAAAATGAGAAAATAAAGAAAAGAAGGCATTTATATAGATAAAGTATAAATGTGCCCTCTTCTCTCAACAAGATACAGAAACAAAGTAGATAATTTTGATGTCTTTTAGTAGACTACCTCAGTGAGAAATATAGCTTGCTTACAATTAAAACGTTTTATAAAATTTTATTATGTATTTGAATGAAAGCTACTTGTTATTAAAATACCATTAAGGAATTTAGATAAATGATTACTGCTTTAGAAACAAAGAAAGAATAGAATTAATCTGGACAGTAAAAACATGCATTTGATGTGCATTTATACTTTAAATATATATTCTATGGTAATTCTGTGTGTGTGCTTACACTGCAATATTACTTTTCTTTTTAGCATAAAATAAGCGATCTCTAGTTAAAGACAGCATTAGCACTTGTAATAGTGCTGAAGTTAAATCTTCTCAGTAGTAATATTGAGATTCTTAGAGTTAACTGGATATTGAAAACAAATTTAATTGCTTTAGTCTTAAAAGAGACCCTACATCATTTCTCACAAAGACATTGCAAATCATGTGTGACTCAGTTCCAAATACTATAGGTCTATATTATTAATCTTTGAATGCCAGACCAAAACTTAGAATTAAAAACTTCCCAGCGGCTTCCTTCGTGGTCCAGTGGGTAAAGAGTTGCCTTGCAGTGCAAGGGGCACCCGTTCAATCCCTGGCCTGGGAAGATCCCACGTGCCATGGAGCGGCTGGACCAGTGTGTCCAATTACAAGCCAGCGCTCTGGAGCACATGCGCCCAGAGCCAGTGCTAGGCAAGGAGAGAGGCCACTGCAATGGAAGGCCCACGCAGGCCAAAGAATAAAGATGGATGAAAATATAAATAAAAAAAAAAATTAAAAGGCCAAAATTAAAAACAAACACTTCCCAGCTGTAAACCTTTAGCTTTAATCATTAGCAAATATTTATGATTAAAGCTGGATAGAATATCTGAGTTTGCTACTTGTTGTTAAAACAGTTTTTTTAATTATATAAGTTTTGCTCAGTTTCTTAGACTGTGAAGAGCATCCTGCTAACTAGTATCATGAAAAGGTATCCACCAACTGGACAGTAAACATTAATATACCTGTGTAGTTTGCCACAGAGGACTCTTGATTGAGGAACTCTGTTCATATATCCCTGTGGCCTCTAATAAGACCTGTTTGATGTTTAGGGAAGACCAAGTCAATACGAATTTGAGTAAAAGCTAATATTTTGCTTTTGGTTCGCCTTTCTTTGGTACCGTGTGAGTGACACCTCAATACAAGTCATTGGCAAATTCTGGGAAGATGCTAGGAAATGGCCAAAATACATCTTATAGCCTTTGGCTAAAAGCTATTTGGGTCCCTCTGGATTAGCAGAAAGGACTGCTTCATACAGCCCCACCTAGATTTCTGGGATTTTGAGAGAAAACCCCAGTTAATATAAAATATTACATGACCTATTTTGTCTCTTCTGTGCACAGATTCCTTTGAGGAGCCAAAAGAGCACTAGGGGTATTGGTTTGGCATTCTGTCCAGACATTATGTGTCTGACATTGTCTGGTAATCCAGCAAGTACATTGCTAGGAACAGACATTTGGAGAACAAGGTACAATGTGGACAGATTCCTGTATTGAAAGTCACTTTTTCCTTTTAAACCTTAAGGTGAAAGTATACTTTTCTAGTATTTATGAGATTGGGATCCAAAATAGGTACGTGTGCACTTACTTCCTCAGTCATGCAAATCCATGAATGGTAGCCCATCAGGCCTCTCTGTGGAATTTTTCCAGACAAGTGAGTACGTTTAATGTGGGGTGAGTTGCCATTTCCTATTTCAGGGAATCTTCCCAACCCAAGGATCAAATCTGCGTCTCAGGTGTCTCCTGCATTGGCAGGTGGGTTCTTTACTACTGCACTACCTGGGAAGCCTTAAGCAAATACAGACAACTTTTTCTTAAGCTTCAGATCAGAAGAGAAGCTGATGTTCTTACAGCCTGAACCCTACAAGAAGTCAGCAGAGCTCTTACTAAAATTCTCAGTGGATATTAAAAGTTGGAATTTAAACCAAGGACACGGATATTGGTCAGTGTTGGGAGTTTTGCTGAGGTGGCTTACTTTGTTTTGGTTTTCCCTCTTTATTATTATTTTTTTAATCAGCACTGAGAACTTTCATATTTCTATGTGGGAAGTCAGGTTATATCCCAATTAGAGAAAAAGAAGGAATACTTTTAAGTATTTAAAAGTGTAAGTATTTAAAAGAAGGAAAAATAATATGTTATAATGAAAAAAAAATTTTTTTTATTCAGAAAAAATACATTTACTGATCACCTAGTATATGTTAGGGCTTCCCTGGTGGCCCAGAAGTAAAGAATCTGCTTGCCATGCAGGAGACTTGGATTCGACCCCTGGGTTGGGAAAATCTCGATGGCAACCCACTGCAGTATTCTTGCCTGGAGAATCCCATGGACAGAGGAGCCTGGCAGGCTAAAGCCCATGGGATCGCAAAGAGTTGGGCACAACTGAGCAACTAACGGTAATGGTAGTATATGCTAAAGTACTGAAGTTCACAAGGCAAGAGAATTGAGATGAGCTCAGGAAATGATCAGATGCGAGTTCAGTGTGTGAGCAGGAGCAGGGTTACAGCACAAGACCTGCAGAGGATTATATTGCTTCTGATTTGGCCGCAAGAAAGCCAGTCTTCTGAAGGAAGCACCTAGGAGCACAGCTTTCTTTTGGCAGCAGAGACTTGACCAGCTCCCTCAGGCTTCCAAAAGTATCATAGGGAGGGGCAGACAATAGAACAATTAACCTCTTCTTGTGAGACTTTACTCAAAGATCTCTTAACATCTGGAAGATTTGAGTAACAGCCGAGAAAAGCCGAAACCAAGAAACTCTATCTGTATAACATTGGATCTGTTTTTCTCCCGTCTTCTTTATTCCCTCAAACAATGCTGACAATCTTTCTTTACTCGCAATTTCAGACAGGATCTAGAGTTTAATATGCACTGATCTTGGGAAATTGCTTCACTTGGGCATCATTGTCGTATAAGAGAATCGGTGTTTAGAAGGTAGGTTACTACTTTTACATATAGGGATTTTGTTGGATTCTGTGGATATTTATAATTAAATCTCATGAGTATTATTCCAGTGCTATAGGCCTGTGTTACTGATGTTCTAGAATCTCAAAAAGTTAGAATATATGAGAGACTTGTCATATAATTTAACTAGTGCAGCACAATAGACTACCCCCAAACAACTTTTATCTGCTCACAACTCTGTGGGGTGACAGTTTAAGCAGGCTATCTGGGATGGCTTGTCTCTAATCCATGTGGTGGCAGCTGGGCTCACTCCTGTGTTCATGGTCAGTTGGCAGGGAGTTTGGGGTCCACCCGCTCCTGGGTGGCCTCAGTCACAAGATTAGCAGTGGCTTGGTCTTTCAACCGAGCTGCTTTAATTTTCCCACCTGACCTCTTCCTGTGTTTAATTCAGACTTCCTCACCCAGTGGCCAGACTTGAAGATATCATGGTCCAATGCACATATGCTCATCAAGCCCCTGCTTGCACTACATTTGTTGATTTTTTTTTTTTTTTGACTTTTATTTTACTTTTAACTTTTACAGAGTTTTGTTGTTTACAGGTATGTATGTTCCCAGACTGGTCATATGCATATCTCCCCCATCCCACCCCTCCAGACAGTCACACAGCACCCCTGCAGGATCCCCTTTTCTCATAGCACAATGACTATAGCTATTTTCTTCACATATGATGGTACAGGTTTTCATGCTAATTCCTTTACGCCTCCCACCCATTGTTCATTCCCCATAATTTCCATGTATCTACTGTCCATGTCTGTTTTTCCATCACTTTGCTGCATGTGTTATCATGACCATCCTACTAGATTCCATATATATGTGTTAGTATATTGTACTTGTCCTTCTTTCTTTTTTTTTTTTTTTTTAAGATTTATTTATTTATTTATTTATTTTGGGCAGGGGTCGGGTTGGGGGGGGAGGGGGGTGGGCGGGCCACTTCTATTGGTCTTTCATTTCTCTATTTTCATCCGTCTTTGTTCTTTGGCTCGTGTGGGCCTCCCATTGTGGTGGCGTCTGTTGTCACAGAGCGCCGGCTCTGGGCGCATGCGCTCCAGAGCTCCGGCTCGGTGATTGGACACATCAGTCCAGCCGCTCCGCGGCACGTGGGATCTTCCCAGGCCAGGGATCGAACCGGTGCCCCTTGCACTGCAAGGCGGTGTCCTTACCCACTGGACCACCAGGGGAAGCCCGTGTCCTTCTCTTTTTGACTGACATCACTTTTTATGATACATTCTAGATCCAGCCACCTCATTAGGGCTGATTCTTCTGCATTTCTCTTTATAGCTGAGTAGCATTCCATTATATATATGTACCAGAGTTTTTGTATCCATTCGTTTTTCGACGGGCATCTAGGTTGCTTCCATGTTCTAGCTATTGTATAGAGAGCTGCAATGAACATTGGGGTACAGGTGCTTCTTTCAGATTTGATTTCATCAGGGTATAAGCCTAAGAGCGGGATTGCTGGGTAATATGGTGCTTCTATTTTTAGCTTTTTAAGAAATCTCCATACTATCTTCCACAGAGGCTGTATCAATTGACATTCCCACCAGCAATGCAAGAGTGTTTTTCTCCGCACCCGCTCCAGCTTTTTGACTTATTTTTTATTTAGTTTTTTGTTTAGTATTTATTTTCAGTTTTTGTTTTTTACAGGTATGTATGTTCCCAGACTGGTCATATGCATATCTCCCCCATCCCACCCCTCCAGACAGTCACACAGCACCCCTGCAGGATCCCCTTTTCTCATAGCACAATGACTATAGCTATTTTCTTCACATATGATGGTACAGGTTTTCATGCTAATTCCTTTACGCCTCCCACCCATTGTTCATTCCCCATAATTTCCATGTATCTACTGTCCATGTCTGTTTTTCCATCACTTTGCTGCATGTGTTATCATGACCATCCTACTAGATTCCATATATATGTGTTAGTATATTGTACTTGTCCTTCTTTCTTTTTTTTTTTTTTTTTAAGATTTATTTATTTATTTATTTATTTTGGGCAGGGGTCGGGTTGGGGAGGGAGAGGAGTGGGCAGGCCACTTCTATTGGTCTTTCATTTCTCTATTTTCATCCGTCTTTGTTCTTTGGCTCGTGTGGGCCTCCCATTGTGGTGGCGTCTGTTGTCACAGAGCGCCGGCTCTGGGCGCATGCGCTCCAGAGCTCCGGCTCGGTGATTGGACACATCAGTCCAGCCGCTCCGCGGCACGTGGGATCTTCCCAGGCCAGGGATCGAACCGGTGCCCCTTGCACTGCAAGGCGGTGTCCTTACCCACTGGACCACCAGGGGAAGCCCGTGTCCTTCTCTTTTTGACTGACATCACTTTTTATGATACATTCTAGATCCAGCCACCTCATTAGGGCTGATTCTTCTGCATTTCTCTTTATAGCTGAGTAGCATTCCATTATATATATGTACCAGAGTTTTTGTATCCATTCGTTTTTCGACGGGCATCTAGGTTGCTTCCATGTTCTAGCTATTGTATAGAGAGCTGCAATGAACATTGGGGTACAGGTGCTTCTTTCAGATTTGATTTCATCAGGGTATAAGCCTAAGAGCGGGATTGCTGGGTAATATGGTGCTTCTATTTTTAGCTTTTTAAGAAATCTCCATACTATCTTCCACAGAGGCTGTATCAATTGACATTCCCACCAGCAATGCAAGAGTGTTTTTCTCCGCACCCGCTCCAGCATTTATTGTCTGTCGATTTGTTGATGATGGCCATTCTGACTTGTTGATGTTTAATGGGACAGAGTAAGCCATGTGGATGAACTCAGAGTCAGTATGGAGAAGAACATACAAGGGCGTGGATAGTTAGAGACATCTCTCATTGGTAATATGACGATTTGCCACAGTTCAGGCTTCCCCGATAGCTCAGTGGTAAAGAATCTGCCTTCCAGTTCAGGAGATGTGGGTTCAACCCCTGGGTTGAGAGGATCTTCTGAAGAAGGAAATGGCAACACACTCCAGTATTCTTGCCTGGGAAATCCCGTGGACAGAGGAGCCTGGTGTGCTGCAGTTCATGGGGTCTCAAAGAGTAAGACACAACTTAGCAACTGAAAGAATAACAACAAATGCCACAGTTCTGGCAAGGATAGCCCCTCTTTAGTGGTAGCCAAGTATCCATATTAGTCTTGTGCTAAATGACACAGGCTACACACACATATACACACACACACACTGAGTCATTCACATGAGTGAGACTCTTTTAGGTAGGGCCAAATAGAATAAGGAGAAATCTTCTTTTTTAATTTTTTTTATTTTCAATTTTTTTTGAGGAGGTGGGGACAAGTTGGGGAGGGAGGAGGGCAGGCAGGCCACTTCCATTGGTCTTTCATTTATCTATTTTCATCCATCTTTGTTCTTTGGCCCTTATGGGCCTCCCATCGCAGTGGTCTCTGTTGTCTCAGAGCACCGGCTCTGGGCGCGTGTGCTCCAGAGCTCCAGCTCGGTAACTGGACACATCAGACCAGCCGCTCCGCGGCACGTGGGATCTTCCCAGGCCAGGGATTGAACTTGCGCCCCTTGCACTGCAAGGTGGTGTCCTTACCCACTGGACCACCAGGGAAGCCTGGGGAAATCTTAATATCTTTCTTTAAAAGGAAATCTTAAAGAAGAAATCTCAAATCTCTGAATTATTTGGGGACAAATAATTTCTCCTTAGTAGAAAGAAGTAGGAAAGTGAATTTGTCCTTTTCTATGGAAATAGGAATTTTCTTGATAATTAAAGGAATTTGATTGCATTATTTGACCCATAGTATCCATTTCATAATGTTTGCTATTGTCTGGTGAGTGTGATTGAACCACAAGAAAATATGTTCAAAGGAGAAAATAGAAGAGATGGTAAATTTTTGACTTGATGCAGCCTAAGTGTTAGCTTCATATTTTATGTTGATCAACTTGCAGAAGCTTTCAAGAGGGATTATAAAAGATCTGCAGATATAGTGGTTTTGAAATACGTCCACAGATTCATTGTTAGCAGAGTTTTATTTTCCTTCTCTTGAGTTTGGACTCTGCCTTCCAGTTCAGGAGATGTGGGTTCAACCCCTGGGTTGAGAGGATCTTCTGAAGAAGGAAATGGCAACACACTCCAGTATTCTTGCCTGGGAAATCCCGTGGACAGAGGAGCCTGGTGTGCTGCAGTTCATGGGGTCTCAAAGAGTAAGACACAACTTAGCAACTGAAAGAATAACAACAAATGCCACAGTTCTGGCAAGGATAGCCCCTCTTTAGTGGTAGCCAAGTATCCATATTAGTCTTGTGCTAAATGACACAGGCTACACACACATATACACACACACACACTGAGTCATTCACATGAGTGAGACTCTTTTAGGTAGGGCCAAATAGAATAAGGAGAAATCTTCTTTTTTAATTTTTTTTATTTTCAATTTTTTTTGAGGAGGTGGGGACAAGTTGGGGAGGGAGGAGGGCAGGCAGGCCACTTCCATTGGTCTTTCATTTATCTATTTTCATCCATCTTTGTTCTTTGGCCCTTATGGGCCTCCCATCGCAGTGGTCTCTGTTGTCTCAGAGCACCGGCTCTGGGCGCGTGTGCTCCAGAGCTCCAGCTCGGTAACTGGACACATCAGACCAGCCGCTCCGCGGCACGTGGGATCTTCCCAGGCCAGGGATTGAACTTGCGCCCCTTGCACTGCAAGGTGGTGTCCTTACCCACTGGACCACCAGGGAAGCCTGGGGAAATCTTAATATCTTTCTTTAAAAGGAAATCTTAAAGAAGAAATCTCAAATCTCTGAATTATTTGGGGACAAATAATTTCTCCTTAGTAGAAAGAAGTAGGAAAGTGAATTTGTCCTTTTCTATGGAAATAGGAATTTTCTTGATAATTAAAGGAATTTGATTGCATTATTTGACCCATAGTATCCATTTCATAATGTTTGCTATTGTCTGGTGAGTGTGATTGAACCACAAGAAAATATGTTCAAAGGAGAAAATAGAAGAGATGGTAAATTTTTGACTTGATGCAGCCTAAGTGTTAGCTTCATATTTTATGTTGATCAACTTGCAGAAGCTTTCAAGAGGGATTATAAAAGATCTGCAGATATAGTGGTTTTGAAATACGTCCACAGATTCATTGTTAGCAGAGTTTTATTTTCCTTCTCTTGAGTTTGGACTCAATGTAGTGACTCACTTGTGACAAGCAGTGTGTGGCAGAGGTGATGGTTTGTGACAGACAAGATTAAAACCTAAAAGACATTTTGACTTTCTCTTTGATCTCTCCGCTTGAATTACATGCTCTGGAGGAAGCAACTGCCATGTCATAAGACACTCGGAAAACTCTATGGAAAGGTCTGTGTGGTGAGGGGCCGGGGCACCCAGCCACCAGTTATGTTAGTGACCCTCCTGGAGGCAGAGTTTCCAACCCCAGCCCAGACTTCAGATGACTCTAGCATCCCCTGATATCTTGGGTACAACCCTGTGAGAAACTGAATCAAACCCCCCCCTCCCCCCAGCTTAGCCTTTCCCAGATTCTTCTCTCTCAGAAACTGTAGGAGGTAATAAATGTTTGGTGTTTTAAGATGCTAAATTTGGGGCTACTTTGTTATACAGAAGTAGAGTTCAGAGGAGCTGAACCACTTCCATCTTCAATTGCAGATGCACAAAATAGTGCACTGAACGTGCTCAAGAAAATTGGGACTTCCCTGGTGGTCCAGTGGTTGGGACTCCATGTTTCCCATGCAGGCTAGGGCGAGGGTTCCATCTCTGTTTGGGAAACTAAGATCCCACATGCTGCATGATGCAGCCAATTTCTTTTAATTAAAAAAAATAGCAAATCACCCCAGTGCTGCAGGTAGGACTTGTGATGTTTACTGACCTCTTTCCCACCCAAAGAGATAGCCTCCCTGCTTAGAGCATCCTAGACTTGATCTTTAACTCCGTGGAATTAACAGGGGAGTGAACACAAAGATAACAATTTTGGCTTTTGGGGAAAGAAACTAAAACTCCTCCTCAACCCCTCTCTGCCTTACTTCACCTCAAGCATGAATCTGAATCTCGTGAAAAATACTCTAGAACCAGAAAAGACCATGTACTACCCTGAATGTCTGAGGGAGCAACCACTAGCTAACAGACCTGACATAGAGAGGTGTAGACAATCCCCATGAAGCCTAGCTGGTGGTAAGCCCAAGGGCTATTGCCCCAGAGGACACACACTCTTTACTCTTCCTTTCAGCTCTTTTTTTTTTTTCCTCTTCTGTCCACAAGTCTAAGAGAATCCCAGAATTTGTTTTCTCTCAAACAAACAGAACAAAACCAAAAGCACATGGGGAAGAAGGTGGGGAACAAATTAAGAGAGTAGTATTGAAACATGCATTACCATCTGTAAAATAGATAGGTCGCAGGAAGTTGCTGTATAGCACAGGGAGCTCAACCCAGTGCGCTGCGATGACCTAGAGGGCTGGGATGGGCAGGCGGAGGGAGGTTCAAGAGGGAGGAAATATATGTATACTTATGACTGATTCACATTGTTGTTGTTCGGCAGAAGCCAACACATCGTAAAGCAGTTATCCTCCAATTAAAAATGATTACAAAACATGTTTAAAGTTAAAAAAAAAAAAGCACCAAAAAAAAGTGCTAGCTATCTCTTCATGATACCCAACTTATTTATTCCTACTTTATGCTGGGTTTCAGAGCAAAAACCCCAGCCACAAATGAAATAGCTCCTTGCCTTCCTTGCTTTTCTTTTTTTTGGAGATATATATATCTTTGAGGTTTAAGAGAAGTCAGAATCAGGGTTTCAGTGTTGGATCTAAGTGACCACTGTTTGTTGTTGTTTTACTATACAATTATTTAGTGCAATGTAGAAATCGTTTGCCTCCATTAAGTGGTGGATCAAGGTAAGAAATGGGCTCAATGCCACTGTCCATGGGGATTCTCCAGGCAAGCATACTGGAGTTGGTTGCCATACCCTCGTCCAGGGGATCTTCCGAACTGAGGGATTGAGCCCTGGTCTCCCGCATTGCAGGCAGATTCCTTACCATCTGAATGACCAGGGAAGCCCAAGGATACTGGAGTGGGTAGCCCATTCCTTCTCCAGGGCATCTTCCCAAACCAGGAATTGAACTGGGGTCTCCTGCATTGCAGGTGGATTCTTTACCAACTGAGCTACCACGGAAGGCCTATGTCACTAGCTGGAATACCTGTCAAAGTGTCAGTCATGCCAATGCCCCTGTAAAATGTGAGAATATGCAGACTATTCCTAACAGGAATCTGGCACCTAAAGAGTAGGCAAAATTTCATAGTGCCAAGTTCAAAGTAAGGCACATGAGAAATAGCAATTTCATATCCTTCATCCTGATTTTGTAGCTTCTTGCCCAACTCCCATATTTGAGGAGGCAGTTTTACCTGAGTATGACTGTGGAACTAGATCACAATTGATAAGCTGTGAAATAATTTAACCACTTGGAGAAAAAAGAATTTTAAAAGACCCAGAAATTATCCCTGTCATGACAGGCTAAAAGTCTTGTGTTTGCTGTGAAAAGAACTTCAAAAAACAAAATTCTGGGCAGTCTGAAGAAGTGAATATTATATTTTAAAAGTATGCATGGAGTATCTGGTAAATGCTAAATTCATTAAGTAATTATTTCATTTAATTTTCATTTAAAATACCTGTAAGGGCAGCACTATTATCATTCCTACTTTATAGATAAGAAGAATAAGGCTTATTGAATTTCAGTGTGTTGGTCATGATCTCCAACAGAGGGTCAGGAGGCAAATCTAGACAGCCTGACCCTAGAATGTTCATTCCTAAACACCTCTCTCTAGTATCTCTAACAGGAAAGAACCCTGAAAATATTGAAGTACTATTAAATACCACCAGCAAATTCTACTAAAGCATTAGGAGGTTTCACTCATAGAGATACTGAAGATCTGATTATTTCAAGGGAGAGAAGTGAAGAGTTTTATTTAATATGTCTTTCCTCAGTTACCAGCTTGGTAATATTATGATGTTATGGTCTATCTGTGTGTCTGTCTTCCTCTCTGTTATTCTCACATCATGGGTTATGGAAACATAAGTCCTTTCTTTCTGATTCAAAGCTATGTGTCTAGAAGATATTCTCTGTGTAGCTCAAAATTATCACCTTCTTCCACATTCAAAGCACAGCCTCAGGTCAAAAGCACATTGCCCTGACCAACAACTCTCCACATCCTAGAGAAAATCTATATGCTGTACCAATCATCATTGCCCAGTGAAGCCTTGTAAAATACTCTCCTCTTACCTGCATCACTGAACAGATGGTTTTGCTATCCACTTCAACTATTTTGGTGTGAAATCCACAAAGATAGCATTGCGCCAAGTCCTCGGCTTTCGATATCAGCGACATCTGCTAGTTTTATAGACTCTGGCTACCTAAAGAGGTAAGTTAATAAGCACATGAGAAATAGCAATTTCATATCCTTCATCCTGATTTTGTAGCTTCTTGCCCAACTCCCATATTTGAGGAGGCAGTTTTACCTGAGTATGACTGTGGAACTAGATCACAATTGATAAGCTGTGAAATAATTTAACCACTTGGAGAAAAAAGAATTTTAAAAGACCCAGAAATTATCCCTGTCATGACAGGCTAAAAGTCTTGTGTTTGCTGTGAAAAGAACTTCAAAAAACAAAATTCTGGGCAGTCTGAAGAAGTGAATATTATATTTTAAAAGTATGCATGGAGTATCTGGTAAATGCTAAATTCATTAAGTAATTATTTCATTTAATTTTCATTTAAAATACCTGTAAGGGCAGCACTATTATCATTCCTACTTTATAGATAAGAAGAATAAGGCTTATTGAATTTCAGTGTGTTGGTCATGATCTCCAACAGAGGGTCAGGAGGCAAATCTAGACAGCCTGACCCTAGAATGTTCATTCCTAAACACCTCTCTCTAGTATCTCTAACAGGAAAGAACCCTGAAAATATTGAAGTACTATTAAATACCACCAGCAAATTCTACTAAAGCATTAGGAGGTTTCACTCATAGAGATACTGAAGATCTGATTATTTCAAGGGAGAGAAGTGAAGAGTTTTATTTAATATGTCTTTCCTCAGTTACCAGCTTGGTAATATTATGATGTTATGGTCTATCTGTGTGTCTGTCTTCCTCTCTGTTATTCTCACATCATGGGTTATGGAAACATAAGTCCTTTCTTTCTGATTCAAAGCTATGTGTCTAGAAGATATTCTCTGTGTAGCTCAAAATTATCACCTTCTTCCACATTCAAAGCACAGCCTCAGGTCAAAAGCACATTGCCCTGACCAACAACTCTCCACATCCTAGAGAAAATCTATATGCTGTACCAATCATCATTGCCCAGTGAAGCCTTGTAAAATACTCTCCTCTTACCTGCATCACTGAACAGATGGTTTTGCTATCCACTTCAACTATTTTGGTGTGAAATCCACAAAGATAGCATTGCGCCAAGTCCTCGGCTTTGTACAGGAATATCAGCGACATCTGCTGTTAGACTCTCTGTATTAACTCCCCCTGACTTCAGAACTCTGGCATGGAGCCTAAGGGAGAGAGCCAGACAATCTGAGTATCACTTCACCATGATGAAGCGAAAGTGTCACGAATGAAATATCGTAAAGATAGTTCTCTCCCAGGCTTTATGATAATCAGGAAGAGTGGAACAAGGCTGGCTGCTTGCCTGCCCCCAGAACAGGTATTGTTTTCTCTCCACCAGGCTGTTGGTTCCTCATGAAAATATTCCCTGGCAGATCCACGAAAAAGCTCTCAGAATATGCCCAGATGCATATAAGAATGCAAGAAACAGAGTTAGCTTATTATTCCAGTATCCTGGGAGCATTGTCAGAAGCCCATCACCAGTCAGCTGCTGGACAACCTGTGTATTATAACCTACTCAGGTGTCCATTTTTTAAACCTGTGTTCTAGCTTGGATCAAGTAAGATGTGAAAATATTGGTAAGTATTGTGTTTATGATTAAACTAAAAGCTGAACAATTCTAGCAATTCTAAATTAAAATCTGTGTATTTAGGAAATCTTCCAATTTCATTGAAGGATTAAAGTAGTACAGAAATTATAATATTATCCATGTATTTGAGAGTCAATCAAGGCATAAATATCACGCCAGTTAAGAGCATGTCTAGGGTTTCCCTGGTGGTCCAGGGGGGAAGGACACTGCCTTGCAGTGCAACCGGCGCTGGCTCAATAACTGGCCTGGGAAGATCCCACATGCTGCGGAGCAGCTGGACCGATGTGTTCAACTACCAAGCCAGAGCTCTGGAGCGCATGCGCCCAGAGCCGGTGCTCTGCAGTGAGAGAGGCCACTCCGATGGGAGGCCCGCGTGGGCCAAAGAACAAAGATGGATGAAAATAAATCAATGAAAGACCAATAGAAGTGGCCAAAAAAAAAAAAGATGTCTAATCACACAGGCAGCACTGGTAACATCTTCGTAAAATCTTGTTTCAGAAAGAAGCCACTAGAATAATCCTTCCTTGTTATGCAAATAAAAAGTAATAATTAGGCATATATTTACAGGGCAAGTATGCAGAAAGGATGTAAAAGGACATTTTTGAATCAAAATCTGGAAGTCCTCGGCTTTGTACAGGAATATCAGCGACATCTGCTGTTAGACTCTCTGTATTAACTCCCCTGACTTCAGAACTCTGGCATGGAGCCTAAGGAGAGAGCCAGACAATCTGAGTATCACTTCACCATGATGAAGCGAAAGTGTCACGAATGAAATATCGTAAAGATAGTTCTCTCCCAGGCTTTATGATAATCAGGAAGAGTGGAACAAGGCTGGCTGCTTGCCTGCCCCCAGAACAGGTATTGTTTTCTCTCCACCAGGCTGTTGGTTCCTCATGAAAATATTCCCTGGCAGATCCACGAAAAAGCTCTCAGAATATGCCCAGATGCATATAAGAATGCAAGAAACAGAGTTAGCTTATTATTCCAGTATCCTGGGAGCATTGTCAGAAGCCCATCACCAGTCAGCTGCTGGACAACCTGTGTATTATAACCTACTCAGGTGTCCATTTTTTAAACCTGTGTTCTAGCTTGGATCAAGTAAGATGTGAAAATATTGGTAAGTATTGTGTTTATGATTAAACTAAAAGCTGAACAATTCTAGCAATTCTAAATTAAAATCTGTGTATTTAGGAAATCTTCCAATTTCATTGAAGGATTAAAGTAGTACAGAAATTATAATATTATCCATGTATTTGAGAGTCAATCAAGGCATAAATATCACGCCAGTTAAGAGCATGTCTAGGGTTTCCCTGGTGGTCCAGTGGGTAAGGACACTGCCTTGCAGTGCAAGGGGCGCTGGCTCGATCCCTGGCCTGGGAAGATCCCACATGCTGCGGAGCAGCTGGACCGATGTGTTCAACTACCAAGCCAGAGCTCTGGAGCGCATGCGCCCAGAGCCGGTGCTCTGCAGTGAGAGAGGCCACTCCGATGGGAGGCCCGCGTGGGCCAAAGAACAAAGATGGATGAAAATAAATCAATGAAAGACCAATAGAAGTGGCCAAAAAAAAAAAAGATGTCTAATCACACAGGCAGCACTGGTAACATCTTCGTAAAATCTTGTTTCAGAAAGAAGCCACTAGAATAATCCTTCCTTGTTATGCAAATAAAAAGTAATAATTAGGCATATATTTACAGGGCAAGTATATGCAGAAAGGATGTAAAAGGACATTTTTTGAATCAATTCTGGCTTTCTTGTCTGATAGTTCTAGTATGCAAAGCTCATCAATGGAAAGAATAGACAATAAGCAGGAAAAAAGTCTGAACACCTTTTGGGAAAGGAGCTGAGAACCCAACGTCTGATTTCTAAGACTCTAAATTAAGGAAACCTGGCAGAACAAACTGAGTTGCCCTCTCTGAGATCCCCTGGAAAAAAGGAGCTCAAAGGGTCTCCAAGGGAAATGAAACAACTGGGAAAGGCTAGTTTGCCCTTTTGACATGGAACCTTAGGGTTGGTTCATCAGTAACTGGTGAGGACTAGAAATGGAAGCACTTTGGGACCCAGCATGCATATGTGTAAATTATGTGAAGAAGACAGGAGTTCCTTCATACAGCAGCCACTTATAAGGAGACACGCTGTTACGAGAAAGTCTCCTAGTCTTTTTCTAAGATCTTGTACCAACGCTGAAGATAATCACAATGATGATTGGAATGGGGAAATATTGGACATTGGCAGTTTGTTGTGGTATCTCAGTTAGTTCTTTTGACAACTCAATAAGGTAGATGTATTCCTCATTATTTTCCAGGTAAGAAAATCTAGACAGAGAGAAACTAATTTGTCTGCCTACAATCATAGGACCAAATGGTAAAGCTGAGATTTGGACCTTAATCTGCATGATGCTAAATATCATGCTTCTTCAGAGTCTGAGATCTTACAAATGTGATGTCTCCTGGAGATCACAGATTCTGAAGATGCATTCAGATGAATACAAGCCAAAGTGAGTTGAGGACTTTGGAACTGAAGCTACCAGAAATGAAGGAAAGTAGATGATGAAAATTCAGAGGATAAAGGGAGAGGATATCATACAGGTCAGCTTAGAAAATATAAGAATGGGGTCTGTGTGAGAACAAGTAGGCTATGCAGGAATTACTTAGAACGAATTAATAGATAAAGGCAGACATGTTTTGCAGAGGGTTTTATGAGAGGACAGTAGGATTTGAAAGAGGAATTATTTTTCTTGATGACAGAATAATAACTTCCTGAAGAGTTAGGGATTTCTTTCCATCTTACATTTAATTGATGCCTTTTCTCTGAATTAAATAATCTTATAGATTATATTGCACTGATTTTCTGCCATTGGGAAATAAGAATCTATATTATTTGGAAAATTAAAATCTCAGAACAGTAAGTTCAAGAACAGGATACTTTAAATTCCCATCACTGGCTTGGAAATTAACTTAGTAAGTTTCTTATATTTTATATTAAAATAACAGTGTGATGGCAGCTTCACTGGTTGTCCAGTGGGTGAAGAGTCCACCTTGCGGTGCAAGGGGCACCGGTTCAATCCCTGACCTGGGAAGATTCCATGTGCCACAGAGTGCTTGACCGGTGTGTCCAATTATCAGCCGGTGCTCTGGAGCGCATGCGCCCAGAGCCGGAGCTCTGCAGTGAGAGAGGCCACTGCAATGGGAAGCACAGACAGGTCAAAGAGTGAAGATGGATGAAAATAAATAAATTATAAAAGCAGTAAAAGAGGCCAACATTAAAAAAAAAAAAAAAAAGACAAATATCAAACTGATTAAGAAAAAAAAAGTGTGTGATGGTGTATTGACCATGACAGAGCTATTAATTGCCTTTCTTGAGATCCAGTCTCTGCATTCAGTTCTTTAAAAATAGAACTCAATTATATAGTTGCATATGTTTATATATATGGTTATATATAGTATATAGTTATATATGTTGTTTTTTCCTTCTATTTTAATGAAATATAATTAACATGTATTACTTTAGACATTTAAGCTGTACAGCATAATGATTACATACATCCTAAAAGAATTAGAGAATCCAGTTGTATTGGGGCGACCAAGTTACTAGCTAGGAGATTACATTTTATGTCATTTTTTATGAAAAGGGAGAGCTCAAGTCCATAAGATGAAACAGAGCTTGTGAGCCTTCTTAGAAAGTAAAGAGTGTCTTTGAAGCCTCTAAATTGGCCGAGTAGCAAAATAAAGGGAGACTGGATCCCTGGCAATCATTGGAGTCCTCACAGTGCCAGTTTAAAGCTAGAAAATATAAGAATGGGGTCTGTGTGAGAACAAGTAGGCTATGCAGGAATTACTTAGAACGAATTAATAGATAAAGGCAGACATGTTTTGCAGAGGGTTTTATGAGAGGACAGTAGGATTTGAAAGAGGAATTATTTTTCTTGATGACAGAATAATAACTTCCTGAAGAGTTAGGGATTTCTTTCCATCTTACATTTAATTGATGCCTTTTCTCTGAATTAAATAATCTTATAGATTATATTGCACTGATTTTCTGCCATTGGGAAATAAGAATCTATATTATTTGGAAAATTAAAATCTCAGAACAGTAAGTTCAAGAACAGGATACTTTAAATTCCCATCACTGGCTTGGAAATTAACTTAGTAAGTTTCTTATATTTTATATTAAAATAACAGTGTGATGGCAGCTTCACTGGTTGTCCAGTGGGTGAAGAGTCCACCTTGCGGTGCAAGGGGCACCGGTTCAATCCCTGACCTGGGAAGATTCCATGTGCCACAGAGTGCTTGACCGGTGTGTCCAATTATCAGCCGGTGCTCTGGAGCGCATGCGCCCAGAGCCGGAGCTCTGCAGTGAGAGAGGCCACTGCAATGGGAAGCACAGACAGGTCAAAGAGTGAAGATGGATGAAAATAAATAAATTATAAAAGCAGTAAAAGAGGCCAACATTAAAAAAAAAAAAAAAAAGACAAATATCAAACTGATTAAGAAAAAAAAAGTGTGTGATGGTGTATTGACCATGACAGAGCTATTAATTGCCTTTCTTGAGATCCAGTCTCTGCATTCAGTTCTTTAAAAATAGAACTCAATTATATAGTTGCATATGTTTATATATATGGTTATATATAGTATATAGTTATATATGTTGTTTTTTCCTTCTATTTTAATGAAATATAATTAACATGTATTACTTTAGACATTTAAGCTGTACAGCATAATGATTACATACATCCTAAAAGAATTAGAGAATCCAGTTGTATTGGGGCGACCAAGTTACTAGCTAGGAGATTACATTTTATGTCATTTTTTATGAAAAGGGAGAGCTCAAGTCCATAAGATGAAACAGAGCTTGTGAGCCTTCTTAGAAAGTAAAGAGTGTCTTTGAAGCCTCTAAATTGGCCGAGTAGCAAAATAAAGGGAGACTGGATCCCTGGCAATCATTGGAGTCCTCACAGTGCCAGCACCTGTCCCCCTATAAACCACTCTGTGACTAAGTTAAGACTCTCCTTGTATAAGCTTCTGTTACTTTAGCTTTTCTCATTTTATATGGCCAGTTCTGATCCTGATCGATATAGAACTAATTAGATTAAATCATCATTGACTTGAGTTGTTGTTAAATGCTAGATAATCTTCAGTTAAAATTGTCATAAATAATAAATAGATGATTCGAGTCATTTAAAATTTATAAATGGAGTTTGTAACTGAATTTAGTCCATGAGTAGCACATATAATAATTACTTAAAAGCTGATCTGATGGAGAAGGAAATGGCAACCCACTCCAGTATTCTTGCCTGGAAAATCCCATGGGCAGAGGAGCCTGGGGATGCTACAGTCCATTGAGCTCAACATGACTAAAACAACAACAGTTATCATCTTAAATAATAATTTTAATACTTGTTCATTCATTTATTTTTTAAAACATTTATGAATTTAAAAAAAAAAGCTGATCTGAAAAGGATGAATCAGAATTAGGTAGCAATATCTAGAAATTATACTGAATTTCTTTCACATTTCAAGTACTTCACATACAGAGCATAAATAATAAAGACAACTGAATGTTTGGAGTATTTCCATAAATAATTAATGTTCTTATGATACAAAGAAAATGTTCAAACGCAACAGAAATGCAAGAATTCATTTTTATGTCCAGTATTCATTGAAGTAGCTATTCTTTTCTGTTAAATTGTATTATTGAAGAAAATGTGTTACTTCTAAAGGTGATATGATTCTTGAATATAATTCTTATGATAACCTACCATCCATTAAATTAATAACAAAATAAATAGAAAATTATGGAAAATGAATATCCTTGCTTAAATTTTGTCCCAGAATTTTGTTGCAACTTGGCTATGATTTTCCTCTTTTCTCATCCACATGGTGTTCTTCACCTACAAGGTTCTTTTAGACAGAGGGAAGATATCACATATCCCGATCATAGGATAGGATGCTTCCAGAAGAAAGGAGCAAGGGTGGGGCAAAAGTCATAGGACAATCTTAAGGGGATGCCATGCAAAACTTGTGAGCCTTCTTAGAAAGTAAAGAGTGTCTTTGAAGCCTCTAAATTGGCCGAGTAGCAAAATAAAGGGAGACTGGATCCCTGGCAATCATTGGAGTCCTCACAGTGCCAGCACCTGTCCCCCTATAAACCACTCTGTGACTAAGTTAAGACTCTCCTTGTATAAGCTTCTGTTACTTTAGCTTTTCTCATTTTATATGGCCAGTTCTGATCCTGATCGATATAGAACTAATTAGATTAAATCATCATTGACTTGAGTTGTTGTTAAATGCTAGATAATCTTCAGTTAAAATTGTCATAAATAATAAATAGATGATTCGAGTCATTTAAAATTTATAAATGGAGTTTGTAACTGAATTTAGTCCATGAGTAGCACATATAATAATTACTTAAAAGCTGATCTGATGGAGAAGGAAATGGCAACCCACTCCAGTATTCTTGCCTGGAAAATCCCATGGGCAGAGGAGCCTGGGGATGCTACAGTCCATTGAGCTCAACATGACTAAAACAACAACAGTTATCATCTTAAATAATAATTTTAATACTTGTTCATTCATTTATTTTTTAAAACATTTATGAATTTAAAAAAAAAAGCTGATCTGAAAAGGATGAATCAGAATTAGGTAGCAATATCTAGAAATTATACTGAATTTCTTTCACATTTCAAGTACTTCACATACAGAGCATAAATAATAAAGACAACTGAATGTTTGGAGTATTTCCATAAATAATTAATGTTCTTATGATACAAAGAAAATGTTCAAACGCAACAGAAATGCAAGAATTCTTTTTTATGTCCAGTATTCATTGAAGTAGCTATTCTTTTCTGTTAAATTGTATTATTGAAGAAAATGTGTTACTTCTAAAGGTGATATGATTCTTGAATATAATTCTTATGATAACCTACCATCCATTAAATTAATAACAAAATAAATAGAAAATTATGGAAAAATGAATATCCTTGCTTAAATTTTGTCCCAGAATTTTGTTGCAACTTGGCTATGATTTTCCTCTTTTCTCATCCACATGGTGTTCTTCACCTACAAGGTTCTTTTAGACAGAGGGAAGATATCACATATCCCGATCATAGGATAGGATGCTTCCAGAAGAAAGGAGCAAGGGTGGGGGCAAAAGTCATAGGACAATCTTAAGGGGGATGCCATGCATACTTTAAAATACTTTGGAAGAATGAAAAAATAATCATTGCTTAGAGAATGTAGATAACCAAGCCCCAACTCTATCAGACAGTGAAGAAGGAAGCTCCAAACAGTACCCTCCTTGGCTCTGAAAAAGAATAGATCCATTTAGACTGCCATGCTAATCAGAAAGTGTCAGTGGCTTCCTCACTTTATCTTGTTTCATGCTTTAGTACGGAGTAATTTCTCTAACCCCACGACCTCTGTCGTCACTTATTTATAGATGAATCCCAAAGGTCCTTCTCCAGGTCCCAACTCCTGCCCTACATTTTAGGTCTGAATATTGTTGTTATCCCTGGGATGTCAAACAGATCTCCATAACTGAAAGACATTAGAAATGAAAAATAACTTTTTTCTCCTACTCCACTTCCAACTTACACATTTTCAACTGTGGTTATATCATCTTCTTTCGTCTCCATTTCTTCCTACTCTCTTATCCCTTCATGGCTCTTACCTCTGCAAGAGTCCTTTTCTTTATCACATCCTTTCAGAGGTCTCTGCTGATGATCTAAATTAGCCACCATTACCCCCATCTCACACTGAAACCACTGGATCTTCTTCTAACTTGGCTCCATCCTTTCTGTCCCTTTCCCGTTCGGCTAAAGACAACTGATTCCCAAATATCCAGATCTGACTCTACGTAACCTCTTCTTCGGCACCTTCAATGACAAGCTGGCCCTAGCCACCTTTACACTTCCACCTTCTGTCATTTCTTTCCCATGACCTTTGCTCCAGTAACCAGAAACAGTTCCCATTTCTTCAAACGAGAGAAACAGTGGAGGTAGGCACGTGTGACTTGCCTGTTGCTCTTTCCCCTGCATGAGATGTTGTGATTATGTCCCTTCTACACCTGTTTCTGTTACCTGTGTGTGTATGTCTTTGGCACCTTTTGCATGCTTCTCTGTCTGGATGACTTGTTCTCCTTTGTCCTCTTAAAGCATTTAGTAAGCACTCTTACTCAAATACTTACATTTGCATGGCACTTAATTTTTTACTTCCCTTTTCGCCACTAGGCTGTGAGTTCTTTGAAAGCAGACACCATGTTTTATCCATTTTTATGTCTTTAATATATCACATCTTACCTTGTACACTGGGCTTCCCTGGTAGCTGGGTGGTAAAGAACCCACCTACAATGCAGGAGACCCAGGATCCATCCCTGGGTCAGAAAGATTCCCCTGGAGAAGGAAATGGCAACCCACTACAGTATTCTTGCCTGGAGAATCCCATGGACAAAGGAGCCTGGTGGGCTACAGTCCATGGGGTCACAAGAGTCAGACACAATTGAGCAACTAACCCACCACCACCACTACCACCATGTTCACAGTAGATGCTTGGTCTTTCCAAATTGATATAAAATGTACATATTGTCACATTAACCCAAATGAAGTTTTTGTTTGTTAAGTGCTCCCAACTCCTGCCCTACATTTTAGGTCTGAATATTGTTGTTATCCCTGGGATGTCAAACAGATCTCATAAAAATTCCCTTCACTTTTTAGTGGTTATATCATCTTCTTTCGTCTCCATTTCTTCCTACTCTCTTATCCCTTCATGGCTCTTACCTCTGCAAGAGTCCTTTTCTTTATCACATCCTTTCAGAGGTCTCTGCTGATGATCTAAATTAGCCACCATTACCCCCATCTCACACTGAAACCACTGGATCTTCTTCTAACTTGGCTCCATCCTTTCTGTCCCTTTCCCGTTCGGCTAAAGACAACTGATTCCCAAATATCCAGATCTGACTCTACGTAACCTCTTCTTCGGCACCTTCAATGACAAGCTGGCCCTAGCCACCTTTACACTTCCACCTTCTGTCATTTCTTTCCCATGACCTTTGCTCCAGTAACCAGAAACAGTTCCCATTTCTTCAAACGAGAGAAACAGTGGAGGTAGGCACGTGTGACTTGCCTGTTGCTCTTTCCCCTGCATGAGATGTTGTGATTATGTCCCTTCTACACCTGTTTCTGTTACCTGTGTGTGTATGTCTTTGGCACCTTTTGCATGCTTCTCTGTCTGGATGACTTGTTCTCCTTTGTCCTCTTAAAGCATTTAGTAAGCACTCTTACTCAAATACTTACATTTGCATGGCACTTAATTTTTTACTTCCCTTTTCGCCACTAGGCTGTGAGTTCTTTGAAAGCAGACACCATGTTTTATCCATTTTTATGTCTTTAATATATCACATCTTACCTTGTACACTGGGCTTCCCTGGTAGCTGGGTGGTAAAGAACCCACCTACAATGCAGGAGACCCAGGATCCATCCCTGGGTCAGAAAGATTCCCCTGGAGAAGGAAATGGCAACCCACTACAGTATTCTTGCCTGGAGAATCCCATGGACAAAGGAGCCTGGTGGGCTACAGTCCATGGGGTCACAAGAGTCAGACACAATTGAGCAACTAACCCACCACCACCACTACCACCATGTTCACAGTAGATGCTTGGTCTTTCCAAATTGATATAAAATGTACATATTGTCACATTAACCCAAATGAAGTTTTTGTTTGTTTGTTTAATGCATTTTTCTTTCTCTCTTTTTTTAAGAAATTACCCATTATTTTAGTGATTTTTTTTTCTCAAAAGGTAATGACTTGAAATAAGCAGGGAGCCAAACCTGAGAGACACTTGTACTGCTATTGCATTTACCCAGCACATTTTAAGTGCATCATAGTGCTTAATAATCACCCTAATTATTTATTAAAATTTAGCTCTTTTTTTCCAGTTAATTAAACTTGCATTTGGTAAAGCTATCCAATTTTGGCAGATAAGCAGCTCTTTTATGTGTATGTGTGTATGTTAAAGGCTGACTGGATACAACATTTGCAGCAGAAGTTTGCAAATTTCTCTACCTACTTAAATACATGGCACCAATGCCTCTTTAGTAAAGGAAAGCTCTCCCAAAGAAGCAATGAGACCTAATCTATTGCTTCCAAAGGGGCAAATCTTAAATAATTTAGAGACTTGTTATTTTTTCCTTTAATATCCACATGCTTATAGATTAAAAGTACCCCTTTTAAAAAATGAAACATAAATATTAAAAGAGTCTATAGCATGGTGTTTGGTCTTCCTAAATAATTTATCCTACTGTGAGGAAGTGATCTGGATGTTATGCCAACTAAAAAAATGCAGACGTCTTGTTACTTCAAACATTCTTATCTCAGAACATATCAATCCCAAGACAGTATGTCCATTTTCTGGGAGACATTTGTCTTCCTCTCTGTTTGGGGAGGTAGGTGCTATTTTCAGAATACATGAGCAGAGGCAAACACGTTTTATAGATGTGTGAGGTCTCTGAAACTGCTGATAGGCTTCTGGAGCTTCAGTCATGAAAATACCACACTCCCGTGGGCATCCATCAGCTCAAGGCACACCTCTGTAAGGGGACACCCAAATTGAAATGGCACTAACGTTTGATGATATGACTATATATATATATATATATATATATATATATATATATATATATTTAAACAAGGGAGCAGGCTCTAATTTTTAAAACCTTTTAAAGTTATTTAGTAATAGACTATTTTAAACATTTCAAAGAAATGCCAACAGAATAACTTAGCAGCCTTCCACACCAACTAGATTTGACAGGTGTTAATACGGTATTACAATTTACTCTGTTTAAAAGAAATAAAACTATACTGATAAATCCCAAGTGCCACTCCCCATCCTTTCTCCTTCTCTCTCACTAAATGATAATACACAAAATAGTGTATCTTACTTATAGAGGCACCTACATGTAGTAAAAATATAAAAGGTTTCTCTTAAAGACTCAACAATAACAATAAAATATGAATGAGTTCATTCAGAATTTGTGAAGCTATACTCTAGAGTCTAGAATGGGACTTGGAAATCTTTTTTAGGTAAACGGCAAGACAGTAAGTATTTTAGGTCTTTGTTGCAGCTCCTCACCTTGGTTGTGTGAAAATGGCCACAGAAAATACACACATGAAAGAGCGTACCCATGCTCCTGTATAACTGTATTGACACAAACAGAGGGCAGGCTAGATTTGGACCACAGACTATTGAATTGTATTAAACAGCTGATACAATTATATAGAAAGTTATTAATAATATTCACTATGGTTCCTGTAATAGCATCTCGAAAAGAAATCAGAATGGCCCCAGGATCCATTCTCTCCTTCTTTTTAGTGATACTATTTTTAGCATGTGGTGAACTAGATGGATTTTCCCTTATGATTTTCCCCATAAGCTAATGCTGTCTTAGCTCATGTGGACATGCGCCCCACCATAGGAACAGAAGAGCTAAGAGTTAAAAGGAACTCAAATCACTAGATCTTGGCAGAAGCAGCTCCTCTTACTGCGAATACATGAGCAGAGGCAAACACGTTTTATAGATGTGTGAGGTCTCTGAAACTGCTGATAGGCTTCTGGAGCTTCAGTCATGAAAATACCACACTCCCGTGGGCATCCATCAGCTCAAGGCACACCTCTGTAAGGGGACACCCAAATTGAAATGGCACTCACGTTTGATGATATGACTATATATATATATATATATATATATATATATATATATATATTTAAACAAGGGAGCAGGCTCTAATTTTTAAAACCTTTTAAAGTTATTTAGTAATAGACTATTTTAAACATTTCAAAGAAATGCCAACAGAATAACTTAGCAGCCTTCCACACCAACTAGATTTGACAGGTGTTAATACGGTATTACAATTTACTCTGTTTAAAAGAAATAAAACTATACTGATAAATCCCAAGTGCCACTCCCCATCCTTTCTCCTTCTCTCTCACTAAATGATAATACACAAAATAGTGTATCTTACTTATAGAGGCACCTACATGTAGTAAAAATATAAAAGGTTTCTCTTAAAGACTCAACAATAACAATAAAATATGAATGAGTTCATTCAGAATTTGTGAAGCTATACTCTAGAGTCTAGAATGGGACTTGGAAATCTTTTTTAGGTAAACGGCAAGACAGTAAGTATTTTAGGTCTTTGTTGCAGCTCCTCACCTTGGTTGTGTGAAAATGGCCACAGAAAATACACACATGAAAGAGCGTACCCATGCTCCTGTATAACTGTATTGACACAAACAGAGGGCAGGCTAGATTTGGACCACAGACTATTGAATTGTATTAAACAGCTGATACAATTATATAGAAAGTTATTAATAATATTCACTATGGTTCCTGTAATAGCATCTCGAAAAGAAATCAGAATGGCCCCAGGATCCATTCTCTCCTTCTTTTTAGTGATACTATTTTTAGCATGTGGTGAACTAGATGGATTTTCCCTTATGATTTTCCCCATAAGCTAATGCTGTCTTAGCTCATGTGGACATGCGCCCCACCATAGGAACAGAAGAGCTAAGAGTTAAAAGGAACTCAAATCACTAGATCTTGGCAGAAGCAGCTCCTCTTACTGCCCATCTCAATAAACTTTAATAATATTAATCCAGGGTTATTTGAGATTCTTGTGCACTTGTGCTAAGTTGCTTCAGTCATGTCTGAGTCTGTGCAACCTCATGGACTGTAGCCCACCAGGCTCCTCCGTCCATGGGACTTTCTAGACAAGAATACTGGAGTAGGTTTCCATGCCCTTCTTCAAGGGAACTTCCCAGACCAGGGATCGAACCCATGTTTCTGATGTTTCCTGCGTTGGTAGGCAAGGATTCTTGCAGCCACACCTAAGTTCTACTGATACAACATTCAGGCCTACTCAGTAAGCAAAACCTTTAGGCCCACCTAAACATCAATACAGACATCTAACAGACTGTCTTCCCTCCTAGTCTAAACTCTCCACTGCTTGCCTCTCTTCATCATGGAAACTGCTCAGGGATTAATCATGTTTACTTATATTAGAAAGTTAAACAAGGGGGCTTCCATGGTGGTCCACTGGTTAAGACTTTGTTTTCTAATGCAGAGGGTGTGGGTTCTGTCCCCAGTCAGGGAGCTAAGAGCCCACATGCCTCCTGATCAAAAAAAAAAAAAAAAAAAAGCAAAATTATAACAAATTCAATAGCCACTTTTGAAAAATGGTCCACATTGGAAAGAAAGGCCTAGAAAAAAGAAAGTTATATAAAATGATACAAAATATAAAGAATATTGGTGTTCTCTCTACAACTCTTGAAAGCATAGACCTGAACTGGTGTACAGAGACTTCTCTCTTTTATTTCCCTAAATCTGATTAATATGATGCCTAGAACAGATTCTTGTAAGTGCCTAAAATTTCAATGTGCATTGTTCTAAGTGTTTCATGGCTATTACCCTGGAGAATAGACTCTCTTTAGCTACACTGAGAAGTCTTGTTTCTAAACAGGAGCCACAAAGATGGTTGAATTTGTGCTGCCATTAAGTAGAGGTTGGAAGAAAATAAATTCTAGACAGGGCCAAACATGGAAACAGTTACCCCAACGCATAAAAACCAGGTCATTCATGCTTTGAACGTCTTCTCCTATGTCCTCCTTGATAAAACACCCTGGGTCTGAAGTAGTTTATTTCACATCTGTTTTCTTTTTACATTGGTTTTTATTGCAGTAAAAATCACATACCTATAGAAGAAGCTATTTGAACCACATGTAAGTGTCCAGGTCAGTGGCACCAAGTGCATCCACATTCATCTGCAGCTCTCAACTGTCGTCCAACTCCTGAGTCTTTCACCTTCCTAAACTATCCCCACTGAACATGGACTCTACATTCCCTCTCTCCTGTACCCCGGGGGACCCTGGCATCTACCCATGTACTTTCTGACCCTATAAATCTGACTATTCTAAATATCCCATATACGTGGAATCAAACAGTATTTGTCTACACCTAATGTATACTGGAATGCATTTTTTAAGGTTAACTTAATATATGTCCTCCAGATATATACATTACTATGTGCAAAATAGGTAATTAATGAGAATCTGTGGTATAGCACAGGAAAAAAAAGAAGGTCACATCTGTTATTTTAAACCATTCTTCATCATTGGATCCTAGATGATGATGGGAAGGAGTAAGTTGCAAAGAGAAATGCAATCTCAATTTAAATGTAAATTAAAATAAGAGAAATATAAGCAGATACAACTAATATTTCTAACATGGAAAAACTACTGGGGAATAAGGAACCAGAATGTTAATGCTGCTTATCTCTGACTGGTATAGTTATAGGTGATTTATGTCTTCCTTTATATTTTCTAAATATTCTCCAACAAATATTTATTACTTTTGAAAACAGGGAAAAAGTGTATATTTCAAGTTCCTGAAAAACTCGATAAAGAAAACAAGTAGGAGAATGAAAAATATGAGAAAAATCAACATGGCACAGAAATTAAAAGCAAATAATAGACCAACAATTCTCTTCTGTCTGCAATAAAGGAAGGCAACAAAGATGTGGCTTCCCAAAGACCAAATGCTTTTCCTTTGGCTGGCTTTGGAGCTCCATTCAATTAACCTACCAGTCTCTCTTTCTCTGAGCCTTTGAGCCTAACTTTTCTCTTCTATGAAATCACACCCATCCCTCAGTACAGAAAATTGATGTGAAAGCACCTGGATTTCAATTTCTAGCAAATGAATAATCAGTTCCAATCATTGTAATAGCAGATGTTCAATTAATTCATGAAATGCAATGTGAGCACTGAGCACTCGTGTTGAGGGGAGACAAAGATGGATGGGAAAATCTCCCTGCACCCAAGGATGTCTCAACTGAGTTGGAAGGATTAGAAATACACCTAGTTTCAGTGCAATGCTCCTCATCACAGAGGAACAGAGGACAATGAAGCTCAGAGGGAAATTAAGAAGAGTGTTCCAGTGTGAAAATGTAAAGAAACACGCTGATAAAGGAAGTGAAAATCCCGAATTCTAGACTTGACTGTGCCAGTAACAGTTTGGTACAGGATAGTGTTACAGATCCTTCAGATTCATCATTTTCCCCCAATGATCTCTTAAAATAGCTTCTGTTTTACAACATTGATGCAGTGTTTTATGTGAGAACTGACCTTCATAGTTACAGATAAAGATTGTGTGTGTGTGATATAGGATAAGGGCATGCATATGTTTAATCCTCATAAGCATAGAGGATACAAATAGAATGATTATCAAAGAGTGAAAGTAAATTGCCTAAATCCTGAAGTCACATAGCAGATATTCAAATCTAGGTAGTCCACAGTACCATTGGAGTAAAACCTTGAAACTTTTTTAGGTTTATTTTTTTTATAATGAAAAAAAAAAAAAAAGCAGTACTTTCCAGAATGGAAACTCACCATGAGCAAAGGCAAAGAAGTGGAGGAACAAGAGAGATTTAGAAAGGCAGCATGAGGTCCTAGGAAGAGTGACCCTTGGGTCTAAATACTAGCGTTAGGGTATTTATTCACTTTGTGACAGTGATAAAATTGCTTAAATGCCCTAAGCTTTAGTTGTTATAAAATAATGATAATAATATGTTCCCTGTAGGGTAGGAGTGAAGATCAAATAAGATAATGCATGTACAATCCTAAACACAGTGTCAGGCACATGATAGGTACCTAGTACATTGAAGCTATTACTACAAACGAATGAAAAACCTCATGTGGGCAAAGCTTTTCAAGGGATAAGGTGAGAACTGGACAGTAATTGGCTACAAAGGTACAACTTGGGAAGATCTTGAATGTCTGACCAAGAAGTTTAGAGTTTTTTAATAGAGTCACTTAAAGTCTTCAAGGAGGAAATTTTTATGTCTACAGCCAATATTAAACTTTGAGTTTCCTGAGTATTCACTTGATGGGTAGCAGGAAGGAGGTATTGAGGAGGATCCTGGGCTAAATAAAAAAGATATATGGAAAACAGTCTACATCCATTTACAAGGATACTGGCTTTGACCTCCCAGGGTGTTGAATTTCCTGGGTAAAAATATATTATTATATTTTAAAAGTGCCCATTTCTAAAGGGCTAAAAGTATAGAAAGATGTTATTAAATAGAAAATAACTGAAGTGCCTTTATTCATTTATCATCCAAAGGTCAATGTCGAATCTAGTGACTTCTCACTCTAAGCAAATGAGTATGTGACAGAAAGAAAACATAAACTAAATAAAAAGAAAAAAGTCTGAATTCAACCTGCTTGGACAGTTACAAGCTAAAAATGGATGTGTGTGTGTGATATAGGATACGGGCATGCATATGTTTAATCCTCATAAGGATAGAGGATACAAATAGAATGATTATCAAAGAGTGAAAGTAAATTGCCTAAATCCTGAAGTCACATAGCAGATATTCAAATCTAGGTAGTCCACAGTACCATTGGAGTAAAACCTTGAAACTTTTTTAGGTTTATTTTTTTTATAATGAAAAAAAAAAAAAAAGCAGTACTTTCCAGAATGGAAACTCACCATGAGCAAAGGCAAAGAAGTGGAGGAACAAGAGAGATTTAGAAAGGCAGCATGAGGTCCTAGGAAGAGTGACCCTTGGGTCTAAATACTAGCGTTAGGGTATTTATTCACTTTGTGACAGTGATAAAATTGCTTAAATGCCCTAAGCTTTAGTTGTTATAAAATAATGATAATAATATGTTCCCTGTAGGGTAGGAGTGAAGATCAAATAAGATAATGCATGTACAATCCTAAACACAGTGTCAGGCACATGATAGGTACCTAGTACATTGAAGCTATTACTACAAACGAATGAAAAACCTCATGTGGGCAAAGCTTTTCAAGGGATAAGGTGAGAACTGGACAGTAATTGGCTACAAAGGTACAACTTGGGAAGATCTTGAATGTCTGACCAAGAAGTTTAGAGTTTTTTAATAGAGTCACTTAAAGTCTTCAAGGAGGAAATTTTTATGTCTACAGCCAATATTAAACTTTGAGTTTCCTGAGTATTCACTTGATGGGTAGCAGGAAGGAGGTATTGAGGAGGATCCTGGGCTAAATAAAAAAGATATATGGAAAACAGTCTACATCCATTTACAAGGATACTGGCTTTGACCTCCCAGGGTGTTGAATTTCCTGGGTAAAAATATATTATTATATTTTAAAAGTGCCCATTTCTAAAGGGCTAAAAGTATAGAAAGATGTTATTAAATAGAAAATAACTGAAGTGCCTTTATTCATTTATCATCCAAAGGTCAATGTCGAATCTAGTGACTTCTCACTCTAAGCAAATGAGTATGTGACAGAAAGAAAACATAAACTAAATAAAAAGAAAAAAGTCTGAATTCAACCTGCTTGGACAGTTACAAGTTAAAAATGGATGTGAGGCCTCCCATGGTGATCCAGTGGTCCAAACTTCACTTTCCAATGCAGGGGGTTCAGGTTTGATCCCTGGTTAAGGAGCTAAGATCCCACATGCCTCAAGGTCAAAACTGCCCCCCAAAAACCATAAAACAGAAGCAATAATGTAACAAATTCAAAAAAAGACTTTAAAAATGGTCTACATAAAAAAAAAAATTAAAGAATGAATTGTGGAGTTGGGCAGTCTCACCAAAAAATAATCCACACATTTATTGAGTACAAGTTATATACCTTACACTTAACTCAAGGCTTCCTGTGTTTATTTCAATTAATCCCTGAAGCATACTGACAGCTAAGTATTTTATTATTGTCATTTTTCAAATGAGACAACTGAAGTTGCGAGACACGAATTTGCCAAAGTACACAGAGGTGTTCAGTGGCTTGAGCCAGCATGGAAAACCAAGATCTGCTGCTCTTCTGGTTAGGGCCACTGATACCAATGCCTTCACTACCATGTTTCCCCACATCTCAAGCACCAGACCACAATCACCATGCTGATACTCCACTATTACCATTATGAGCACCACTGCTGCTTCCTCTAACACTGTTACCACTCTCATGGCTATAACCACCACCAGCCAATCACCCCAAATCCCACCACCACCACCATCATCACTACAGCCACCCTCACTGTTACCGTCACTAGAGCCACCACAGCCACCATACACCTACCGCCACCACCACCACCATTGCCGCAACCAGGGCCAACAGCAGCACAATAATCTCCACTACCATCATCATGAGCACCATCAGCCTCACCGTCACCATCAGACTAACAGCCACCACCATCAGATCATCACCATGACTGTCACCATCACCAGCACGACCATCTCCACTTCCACCATCACTTTCCCCTTGACGAACCCCCAGATCACCATTACCCCAACAGCCACCACTGTCCCAAACTTCACACCAACCCCAACACTGATACCAAGCATCTCCACCCTCCGCCTCTAAGGGAGACTAGTTTCCCTAAAACCAAATATCCCTCCAAGGAAAAATAATGGCTGTCCATAGGATCTCCCAAGAGTAAATGTCTTTCCCAACTTCCTCCAACATGGCTTCATCAACAACACCCCTCTCCCAGGACAACGGTCCTCAGTACTTGCACTATGGAGAGCTGCAAAGATAGTTTTAAGATCAAGAAAACCAGAACTAGTTCTGTTTTCTGTGGTCACGCAGTAAAATAGTTTATAGCATAAAAATATATCTAAATTTTGAAAGAGTGAAGTTCATAAAATGATGTGCATATTTGAGGGGAATGATTCTAAAGCTTTGTTCCTTCAAGAATGATCCATAAAGCAGTATATGGAAGCTTGACATGCAGAATCTCAGGCCCCACCCCATGTGATAAATCAAAACTGCATTTAATAGGATCCTCAGGTGATCTGTCCCATGTTAACACATGACAATCACTACCCTAAGTCTTTTCATTCTGTCATTCTGCATATAACAGTGGGTGATTTTTGCCCATTTTTTTTGAAGAGCTCAACATAGCCTCTTTAGAAACAGAAAAGCAGTTCTTTTAAAATAATAGTATAAAAAATAATAGTACAGGCCTGTTTTCAACTAACTGAGAATCTAGTGGGCAGATCATTGAGTGATGAAAATAAAAACCGGTATTCTTTCTTAGAGGGAGTCAGGCTTCAATACATAGGAGAAATTTTCAGTTGTGGAGAAAAGAATATCAGAAAGGGGCTTAAAAAAAAAGGTGAAATATGAGCACATGTTTGAAAGAAACAATAACAGAGAAAACATCCTTTAATTAGAACAGGAATAAGAGGACATGGAAAAATGCTGCCCCCTTTGAAGTAGAAAAGAGAAGGCTTTAAAGGCTGATGCTTCAGTAACAAAGGTTTAATGAGATTCTAAAAATGTGATTTTTCACTACCCCACCAGTATATATGTGCACCAATATATATGTAATCTGTAATCAGTTTAGTACTCTGTGGCCAGTTTTTACAAATGACTGCCTCGGTGACAAGGGTAGTTTAAGAATCACCCCAGGGGTGAAACACCTGTTCTCTCAGGGTCCTTTCTCCCTTTGAGCCCTTGTTCTTAGGCATGCTTTCTCATCACACTAAAAAAACTCCCTTCTCTTTTCAGGTTCCACCTTGTCATCATCTTCCTCTCTGGGTAACATATTCAATTAAAAACAATTTCAGAAGTAGCTATAGATGCCTACCCAGAACCCATTTCTCCGTCATTTAAAATCACAGTATTATAGTATATTGGAGAGACACAGATGATGTAAAGGAGTCCTTCCCTTTCCCTGATAAACTCTGTCCCTTAGGAACTAATATCTCCATTTTCTCTCTCCATCTTCTCTGGCCAGGTAATATCGATACTGGTGGAGCAGCAGGTTCCAAATTTTACACAAATATTTTCATACATGTAAAGTCTCAGTTTTAGCTATTGGGTTCATTATTTCTCTCTATTTTGCTTTAAAACTATCTGTACTCAGTGTTTACACTGATTCCATTTTTCTCCTACTCTTTAAGTGCCCCAGTCATGCAAATTATCATCAAAATAATGTTTTCCCTTAAACTGTGAACTTTAATCTATTACAAATGTCTAAACACAGTATCCAAAGAAAAGTTGTATGAACAATCTATTCTATTGTAACATGAGTTTATGTATGTATATTTACCATGTAATTTATAATGTCACCTCTTATTTAATGCTTATAAAAAAGGAAAACTCTATTTATGTGGCACGTATAGGCTTTGTGTCTGTAACACTCACCCACCCACATTGGAGTCTGTTAATGCCGGAATATTAGATTTCAGGGAGACGATAACTAGTAAAAGCAAATCTCTTCCCAGGCAGAATTAATCCCTTTTTTTCTGAGCTCCCAGGGCACTGGAACATACTTCTGCTACAGATCTTTGAATTATTATTAATTGTTTAAATGACCTGACTCCTCTATTAGACTATCTTCTGTGCCTAGGCTGATGCTTCAGTAACAAAGGTTTAATGAGATTCTAAAAATGTGATTTTTCACTACCCCACCAGTATATATGTGCACCAATATATATGTAATCTGTAATCAGTTTAGTACTCTGTGGCCAGTTTTTACAAATGACTGCCTCGGTGACAAGGGTAGTTTAAGAATCACCCCAGGGGTGAAACACCTGTTCTCTCAGGGTCCTTTCTCCCTTTGAGCCCTTGTTCTTAGGCATGCTTTCTCATCACACTAAAAAAACTCCCTTCTCTTTTCAGGTTCCACCTTGTCATCATCTTCCTCTCTGGGTAACATATTCAATTAAAAACAATTTCAGAAGTAGCTATAGATGCCTACCCAGAACCCATTTCTCCGTCATTTAAAATCACAGTATTATAGTATATTGGAGAGACACAGATGATGTAAAGGAGTCCTTCCCTTTCCCTGATAAACTCTGTCCCTTAGGAACTAATATCTCCATTTTCTCTCTCCATCTTCTCTGGCCAGGTAATATCGATACTGGTGGAGCAGCAGGTTCCAAATTTTACACAAATATTTTCATACATGTAAAGTCTCAGTTTTAGCTATTGGGTTCATTATTTCTCTCTATTTTGCTTTAAAACTATCTGTACTCAGTGTTTACACTGATTCCATTTTTCTCCTACTCTTTAAGTGCCCCAGTCATGCAAATTATCATCAAAATAATGTTTTCCCTTAAACTGTGAACTTTAATCTATTACAAATGTCTAAACACAGTATCCAAAGAAAAGTTGTATGAACAATCTATTCTATTGTAACATGAGTTTATGTATGTATATTTACCATGTAATTTATAATGTCACCTCTTATTTAATGCTTATAAAAAAGGAAAACTCTATTTATGTGGCACGTATAGGCTTTGTGTCTGTAACACTCACCCACCCACATTGGAGTCTGTTAATGCCGGAATATTAGATTTCAGGGAGACGATAACTAGTAAAAGCAAATCTCTTCCCAGGCAGAATTAATCCCTTTTTTTCTGAGCTCCCAGGGCACTGGAACATACTTCTGCTACAGATCTTTGAATTATTATTAATTGTTTAAATGACCTGACTCCTCTATTAGACTATCTTCTGTGCCTAGAAGGTAAAAATCCACTGTAATTCAGATGGCTAGGTGTTCAGTTTGGAGTTGGCTGAAACATGATTTCTTGAAAAAAATTTCTGTCATTTAAAAATATGTGAATCTGTACAGAGTTTTGCCTATTAAAATAATCTTGCACCTCACTATTTTTAAATCTGTAAATATATATTATGTATTTATCTGTGCTGAACAGTTACAGTCAAATATATATTAAGCCAGTCAAATGCATATATAAGCCTGTCTAACATATTAGACTGCCTTTATTAGAAGCCAGGCTCCGTTGTCAAACCGAACATCAGTATCTGCATCTCTGTTCCATGAGAATAATAATCATACCTACTTACCAGAGTTAAAATGAGATAATGCACTGAAGGCTTAGCATTTAGTAGGTGGTAGGTGATCAATAAAGCTATTGATTTTTCATCAGAAAATGTAAAACTAAGACTCAGAGATAATATAGGGAAGTTTTGCTTTCATTCTCAGGAAAGTTGTATATTCTCTTGCATGTTAGCACTCTGCCAACATATCTGGAGGCAATCCAAGCCAGAAGCCAAGTTCCATGCTAGGGTTCTCTCCTAATTTAACCTCATAAGGACTAGCTCCCCTAATACCAAGAATTACTGCTCCCTGTCCTCCTTACTGCAACTCAAATATCTCCGTTTGCCAGGTTCCTGAACACAAATTAAATACAAATAAATTACAGAGAGTCCTTCTCATGGATACACACACACACACACACACACACACACACACACACAATCACAAAAAGAATATATTGCAGACCCCAGTGTTACTTATTTTCATGTAACAAGGACTGAAGCAGCAAGGTATGGGGATTGTACCGGGGAGCTCAGGATGACTGGCTCAGTCTGGATCACGCTAGCTCCTGCTATCTGGTGCCTGCCTGTTGGTCCTCCGTCTTGATCTTCCTAGTATTGTCAGTATCCGAATCAACAACTTATTTCTTATTTTGTTTCTTATCCATCTCCATCCTCTCACAAGAATGTAAACATTTTAAAACTCAATTATTCATCATTTATTAAATGGATTAATAAATAAATGCATGCACCATTTGCCTCTACAGTTTTCCTCCTGGATTCTGAATTTCTCTGTAGAGTTCTCTCTAGAAGCTAGGAAATATCTGGATATTTCCCAACCTTAGCAAACCTGGTGCAAGGAGCTTCTACTACTACTTAATCCTGTATATTCCCACCATCTCCTCCTAATGGGAGCTATTCATTCATCAAGTTAACAGTTAACCATAGTAAGGTTTATGCAACCATAACCTGGAAAGACACTTCCAAATTTAAGGGAAATTTGGTTTTCTTCCCCCCTGCCAGGAGACACATTCTGCAGAGAAACACAACTGTGTTATACCCTTTGAAAGATGAAGAGAGAAGAGACAGAAGTGTGTTGGCTCCCATTTCTGGAAAAGAGGCAGAAAATCAAAGCCAGAGACGGCCCTACCCTCGAGAGAGCTTGATCTATCAGGCAGAAGTTCAGACTGTTTAAACAAATAAATATTTCTTTTTCATCAAGGTGAATTCTTACTCTGTCATGATGAGGTCTATAAAGCTGTGATGGATAATTATATAAAGGATAATCACCAGCTGTTGTCTGTATGAAATGAGGCAAAAAGAGGAAGAAACAAAAGCCTCAAATAACGTGTGGGTTCCTTGAGAGTAAGGGCTACATATCGTATTTTTGGGGTCCCCCATGTGTGGATAGGCCAGTGTGTTGTGAACTATGGTAATATTAAATATGCAGCAGATGGTATGTTGAGGGATGGCCTGTACTTCCAAATAAGGAAAACTTTGCCAGCTGGGGGTATTCAGTAAAGCTAGGAATCAGATTCCTGAGAGAGGTCAGAAATCTTTTCTCTAAATTTCTTTTCAAAAGAGCATAAACTCAAGTGCATTTATCCTGGTAAGTGATTTTTCTTCCAAATACAACAAAATGCCTACATTTTTATCGGCATGACTTTTCTCAGTCCCTCTAAAATGTGACCTTCCCTTCCTTTATCCTACTTAACAAAAAGAAGCTTTAGGGGAGTTAATTTTTAATTAAAGACTATCTTCCTTTTACTCACAGCAGTTCAAAAATGTCATGATTTTATGGAAAAGTCAGTGGAATCTAGAACCATAAATGGCATTAAAATGAGACAGCCAAAGTCCTGGTTTTGCGGAAGAGAAACCTTTTTCTGGACTCAACAGGTTAAGAGATCACACAGCCTATCTTTAAAAAAAAAAAAAAAAAGAGGAAAGGGGACAGAAGGAAAGGGGCAAAGTCTCATAAAGATAGAGAATTTAAAAGTCCTAAGTATGTGGTGTTTACCAAGGGAAAAAAAGTCCTAAGTAATCAGAGAGAATTTCAGAAATGTTTATCATATTTTAAGATGCTTATTTCTTGAATGCCCATTTAATGAAATAATTTGAAGGCTTACTTGCAAATGTAAGATACTCCATTTGAAGTGTGGCTTATTATAAACAAGTACCTTAAGATACTTTTAATTGTCAGCAAAAGAAATATACTTTGTATCTCAGTACACACATACAGAGACATGAGCTTCTTGCTCACACTTGTCATGGGAGGTGAACTCTGCCTTTTCTGTCTTTTTCATGTTTAAAATGTAGCTTGTGACCTCTGAATTGGTTTCAGAACCCTTTATGACCTCACGGTATTTCTAAAAACACTGAAAAGTCCTCTTAGCAGACCATCTCCGTGTTAACACCCACCCTCCAAGGGTCTACAACACTGTAACTACATAGACAACTTTAAAATTTCGAAATTTCATCTCTACTGGATAGGCCAGTGTGTTGTACTATGGTAATATTAAATATGCAGCAGATGGTATGTTGAGGGATGGCCTGTACTTCCAAATAAGGAAAACTTTGCCAGCTGGGGGTATTCAGTAAAGCTAGGAATCAGATTCCTGAGAGAGGTCAGAAATCTTTTCTCTAAATTTCTTTTCAAAAGAGCATAAACTCAAGTGCATTTATCCTGGTAAGTGATTTTTCTTCCAAATACAACAAAATGCCTACATTTTTATCGGCATGACTTTTCTCAGTCCCTCTAAAATGTGACCTTCCCTTCCTTTATCCTACTTAACAAAAAGAAGCTTTAGGGGAGTTAATTTTTAATTAAAGACTATCTTCCTTTTACTCACAGCAGTTCAAAAATGTCATGATTTTATGGAAAAGTCAGTGGAATCTAGAACCATAAATGGCATTAAAATGAGACAGCCAAAGTCCTGGTTTTGCGGAAGAGAAACCTTTTTCTGGAGACAAAAGGTTAAGAGATCACACAGCCTATCTTTAAAAAAAAAAAAAAAAAGAGGAAAGGGGACAGAAGGAAAGGGGCAAAGTCTCATAAAGATAGAGAATTTAAAAGTCCTAAGTATGTGGTGTTTACCAAGGGAAAAAAAGTCCTAAGTAATCAGAGAGAATTTCAGAAATGTTTATCATATTTTAAGATGCTTATTTCTTGAATGCCCATTTAATGAAATAATTTGAAGGCTTACTTGCAAATGTAAGATACTCCATTTGAAGTGTGGCTTATTATAAACAAGTACCTTAAGATACTTTTAATTGTCAGCAAAAGAAATATACTTTGTATCTCAGTACACACATACAGAGACATGAGCTTCTTGCTCACACTTGTCATGGGAGGTGAACTCTGCCTTTTCTGTCTTTTTCATGTTTAAAATGTAGCTTGTGACCTCTGAATTGGTTTCAGAACCCTTTATGACCTCACGGTATTTCTAAAAACACTGAAAAGTCCTCTTAGCAGACCATCTCCGTGTTAACACCCACCCTCCAAGGGTCTACAACACTGTAACTACATAGACAATATTTTGACAGTGTTCAGACAGCAATAGAGTTAAATTTCTGTAAACTCCAAGTGTTTCTAACAGGTGCAGGCCCCTTTGGCATTCAATAAGTGTCTGTGGCCGATACTCAATTCTGTCTTCTTGAGACGCCGGAGACCCTCATCTATGATCTGACTTCCCCAATGTCATCGTCCCTGAAATCTGCCTGCAGAGAACTCTCCTTTTTTCCTCTAATATCGTCTCTAATTACAATCAGCAGTTTAATTCATCTGGGTCTCTTATGCCTATACCACACACAGTTTAAGGCTTATTAATATAAAATACTCATGCCATTTTCTCACTAATTTGTAGACTTCTGTGCTCTCTCTCTAAGTATTAGTTAAGGATCATGTCCCATACACCTTCGGTAGTTTTACAGAACCAAGATTCATCCTGCTCTCAGAATATAAGATTGGTGATACAAGATGCCCTCAGATTAACCTCCAACAGAAAAATCTCCCTGTGCTAGCCCTATAACAAAATGCCAAGGACAGCAACACCCTCCACTTAACCCTTCCTGATTCAATGTTATTGCCAGGATTTGGGTCCAACAAGGAAATGCTCAGTGTTTTACCCCTAGAGGTTGACCATAGGGGAGACTTTCAGAAGTTTCTGCTTGTTTGCACTGGAATCGGGTAACAAATATTATGTAAGGGATGGGTCAAAGGAGGCTATGATCAGGTGATGGCTGGTCAGCCGCAGATGGGAAGCAGGGAGCTGTTGAACTGAAGGCAATGTCTAAGCACAGACTGAATATTCATATCTATGTCAGAGTTCAGAGTTCTTGTATAGGTCTTCTTTGTATTGTGCGTGTGCGTGTGCGTGTGTGTGTGTGTTTGTATGTGTTCCAATGACCCAGATGCCTTTCCTAGTCCTATGTTTTACCAGCAAATACATCATTCCCACTTAGATCCTCAGAAAGAAGGGACTGTAGAATTATTCCCCTGCACTGGGGTGGTGCTGTAGGGGTTGAATGCATGGTGAGTCACACACAGCCCTCTGGGTCACCAGACTGAAGGCGGCGAGGAAGAGGGGGTGGGCTGTGGAGGGGAGAGAGAGCCTGGAAAAGCAAAACCCTGAATAAGGTCTCGTTGGAGAGCCCATCTGCTCCTGGACTCTTCTCTCCCCCCTGAAGACCCCCAATTATATAAATTTGGGGTGCCTAAAATCCCGCCCCCCAGGGTGGGAAATGGGAGTTAAAATAGGACAGAAACACACGCACCTTTCGCCTATAATGTAATCTCTCCAGGGAAGGGATGAAAGAGCGGATGGGTGCAGGTTGCAGTCCCTTTCACTGGGTGCCTCAGACGTCTGAGTGCTTAGGAGAAACTCGACTGCCCCGGAAAGTGTGCTGTGTTGCTGTCTGGCTTTCTTCCCGTCCTACTTGGTTCCTGTTGCCATTAGTTCTTTTTCTGAGTACAAAATGTTGGTAACCTGGACGGTCCACGGCCACCTCGCAGTCCCGGGACACGGCGGGATGTTGCTTTCTTAGCCCCCAAGCCCCCTGAACAGAGTTGGGGGAAAAAAAGGCTCCGCTGCTCCCTTGCTCTATTCCAGCCTCGGGCTAAAGGATGTTGAGGGCTTTGCGTCCTTGGAACCAACTTGCCCACCTCCCAGAGCGCTCCCGCCAGCCAGCCAGAGTAGCGCTCTGCCTGGAATCGGGCTGTCCCGGGCTCCTCCTGGCATCAGAGGCTTTGGGGGTGGGGGGAGAGGCACGCGGAGACCCCCGTCTTCCTCACTTCCTCACTCCGGGTAAGCCACTGTGCTCACCAGCAGCCCCCGACATGAAGGGCGCCGTTCCCCGAATCCAGCCTGGGCTTTCAGCTCCGCACAGCTGCCCAAGTCCGAGCGCTCTGCCAGCACTTTCCGGACCCCCACGTTCCCCTGTGTTATCTCCTGACTCCCAGCTCCTTCCCAGTTCCTAGCCCACCGTCTCCCCACCCACCTCCATCCCACTTTCACCACTTCGCCCCCTAGAGACTCTCGCTCCACAGGTTCCCAGGTGGTCTGTCCCCCGAGCCGTGGCTGAAGGAGCCGGGGTGGCAAGATCTCTACGGGGTGGGTTCGTTTGGAAACTCGCCCTGGCGGAATCACATCCTCTGGGGGAGAGGGACAAAGCTCCCCAAAAGCTATCTCCGTCCCCCAGCCCAGCCTGGCGCCCCTCCCCAAGGTCTAACTCGGGTTCCCCCCTCAGGCTCCCCGTGTTTTCGCCGTCTTTCACTCTGGGGGGCTCTTGGGGTGAGCCCCCCAGCCAGGACTCCAGCAAGGCAGCCTCGGTGGGCGCAGCCCCACTGGCGGACCGGGGGCAAGGGCTGGCGGAGGCGCTCAGAGCTCTCCTGCTCCTCCTCCTCTCTGGGGACAGGAGCGGCTGACGGGGCGGAGGGTTGCAGTCCCTTTCACTGGGTGCCTCAGACGTCTGAGTGCTTAGGAGAAACTCGACTGCCCCGGAAAGTGTGCTGTGTTGCTGTCTGGCTTTCTTCCGTCCTACTTGGTTCCTGTTGCCATTAGTTCTTTTTCTGAGTACAAAATGTTGGTAACCTGGACGGTCCACGGCCACCTCGCAGTCCCGGGACACGGCGGGATGTTGCTTTCTTAGCCCCCAAGCCCCCTGAACAGAGTTGGGGGAAAAAAAGGCTCCGCTGCTCCCTTGCTCTATTCCAGCCTCGGGCTAAAGGATGTTGAGGGCTTTGCGTCCTTGGAACCAACTTGCCCACCTCCCAGAGCGCTCCCGCCAGCCAGCCAGAGTAGCGCTCTGCCTGGAATCGGGCTGTCCCGGGCTCCTCCTGGCATCAGAGGCTTTGGGGGTGGGGGGAGAGGCACGCGGAGACCCCCGTCTTCCTCACTTCCTCACTCCGGGTAAGCCACTGTGCTCACCAGCAGCCCCCGACATGAAGGGCGCCGTTCCCCGAATCCAGCCTGGGCTTTCAGCTCCGCACAGCTGCCCAAGTCCGAGCGCTCTGCCAGCACTTTCCGGACCCCCACGTTCCCCTGTGTTATCTCCTGACTCCCAGCTCCTTCCCAGTTCCTAGCCCACCGTCTCCCCACCCACCTCCATCCCACTTTCACCACTTCGCCCCCTAGAGACTCTCGCTCCACAGGTTCCCAGGTGGTCTGTCCCCCGAGCCGTGGCTGAAGGAGCCGGGGTGGCAAGATCTCTACGGGGTGGGTTCGTTTGGAAACTCGCCCTGGCGGAATCACATCCTCTGGGGGAGAGGGACAAAGCTCCCCAAAAGCTATCTCCGTCCCCCAGCCCAGCCTGGCGCCCCTCCCCAAGGTCTAACTCGGGTTCCCCCCTCAGGCTCCCCGTGTTTTCGCCGTCTTTCACTCTGGGGGGCTCTTGGGGTGAGCCCCCCAGCCAGGACTCCAGCAAGGCAGCCTCGGTGGGCGCAGCCCCACTGGCGGACCGGGGGCAAGGGGCTGGCGGAGGCGCTCAGAGCTCTCCTGCTCCTCCTCCCTCTCTGGGGACAGGAGCGGCTGACGGGGGCGGGAGGGTTCGGGGACAGAAGGGGGCTGGTGCTCATCAATTCCGCTGCCACCTCCTCGGCTTCGACGAAGGGGGGTGGAGGGGGATATGGAGGCGGGCCGGGGAGGGCGGGGAGCGGGCAGCTGAAGACTTAAGTCGGGAGAAGTTTGCGCACAGCTCACTGCTGGAAAGGAAGGCTCCGGGAAGGTGAGACTCCTGGACTTTGGGGAGGTTGGAATCTAGCAGGAGACACAGCCGTTGCCTCTTAGCCTCTAATACAAGCTGGGGTTGGGGATAAACTATCACTTAATGCAGAATTAAAGTGTTAGGAAATCAGAAGGGGCACGGGAGAGGGAGCGCTCTGGACTAACGTGTGTTTTCTCTCCCCTAGGACGGCCAGCCCCCCAGGCACTGGGTGGGCTGCGCCTCGCAGCTCTCGGACCTTCCTGGGTTGGAGAGGTGCACACCATCCGCACCGCACCCAGGGGTGGCCATCACCTGCTCAGGAGATGCCCGCTGGAGCCTGAGTCTCTGGAGTCACCACCTGAGAACGCCCTAGGCTTCGGCTGAGCCACCATGGAGAGCAACTCAGAGAAACTACTCCAGGTAAGGAGCGACGCGGAATGAGCGGGACTTAGACCTTTGGGATGTTCTGGCCGGTGGTTAACAGTGGAGATGCAGCAGGTACCTTGGACTTTGATTGCAAAACTGCAGTTCGTGGTATTTGAGGGTCTTATGAAGGTTGGCTTAGTTTCAGTCGCCTCACCTTACTTACCCTTGATTAAAGGAAAGCTAGTTGTCCTGGGAAGGTGCTGAAACTCAGGGCGTCAAAACTGCATCGTATTGCTCCATCCGGGGGGCGCTCCCAAAGCTATCTCCGTCCCCCAGCCCAGCCTGGCGCCCCTCCCCAAGGTCTAACTCGGGTTCCCCCCTCAGGCTCCCCGTGTTTTCGCCGTCTTTCACTCTGGGGGGCTCTTGGGGTGAGCCCCCCAGCCAGGACTCCAGCAAGGCAGCCTCGGTGGGCGCAGCCCCACTGGCGGACCGGGGGCAAGGGGCTGGCGGAGGCGCTCAGAGCTCTCCTGCTCCTCCTCCCTCTCTGGGGACAGGAGCGGCTGACGGGGGCGGGAGGGTTCGGGGACAGAAGGGGGCTGGTGCTCATCAATTCCGCTGCCACCTCCTCGGCTTCGACGAAGGGGGGTGGAGGGGGATATGGAGGCGGGCCGGGCAGGGCGGGGGAGCGGGCAGCTGAAGACTTAAGTCGGGAGAAGTTTGCGCACAGCTCACTGCTGGAAAGGAAGGCTCCGGGAAGGTGAGACTCCTGGACTTTGGGGAGGTTGGAATCTAGCAGGAGACACAGCCGTTGCCTCTTAGCCTCTAATACAAGCTGGGGTTGGGGATAAACTATCACTTAATGCAGAATTAAAGTGTTAGGAAATCAGAAGGGGCACGGGAGAGGGAGCGCTCTGGACTAACGTGTGTTTTCTCTCCCCTAGGACGGCCAGCCCCCCAGGCACTGGGTGGGCTGCGCCTCGCAGCTCTCGGACCTTCCTGGGTTGGAGAGGTGCACACCATCCGCACCGCACCCAGGGGTGGCCATCACCTGCTCAGGAGATGCCCGCTGGAGCCTGAGTCTCTGGAGTCACCACCTGAGAACGCCCTAGGCTTCGGCTGAGCCACCATGGAGAGCAACTCAGAGAAACTACTCCAGGTAAGGAGCGACGCGGAATGAGCGGGACTTAGACCTTTGGGATGTTCTGGCCGGTGGTTAACAGTGGAGATGCAGCAGGTACCTTGGACTTTGATTGCAAAACTGCAGTTCGTGGTATTTGAGGGTCTTATGAAGGTTGGCTTAGTTTCAGTCGCCTCACCTTACTTACCCTTGATTAAAGGAAAGCTAGTTGTCCTGGGAAGGTGCTGAAACTCAGGGCGTCATGTTGTAGAGTCCTCGGATTGTGTGTGTGTTCCTATGCTATTAATGTGAATTTTCCCGCAAAAGTTTCATTCTTCAACTTACTGAGTCTGAAAATTACCCAATAAGGGTCTGAAAGTTGTGGATTTTTCCCTAAGAGGTGTTTATTAACTAACAAACAGTTGATGTCGGCATCTGTATGATGTGTCCATGGTTGTTCTTGATACTGGAAATGAGTATAGTGGTGAATGGAGTTGCTTGTTAAGTCATGTTTTACAGAGAATTATTTTCCAACAATCATTTATGCATAGCAGCCATTCTTCACACCTATTAGGAAAAATATGTTGTGTGCATAGTTTCCAAAAGGGTACTCTCTTTTCATGATGCTCTTTCCAAGCCCGGGTGAAAGACATCAAGAAAAACTCTAACATATTAGTTCTTTCCTCCTGAAACATTCATTTTTCTCGAGGTCCGAGGAAAATGAGTCAAAGTCAAAAATTAGCAATCCAATTTGATTTTTAACCCATTATTCAGTCTGTATTTTTACCGATCTATCTAAGAAAGTCTCTATCTGAAAGCTTTAACCTGTTATTACACAGTGCATGGAAGACTAGAAGACAGGGTTCCATTGCCCGTCTTCAGGAGACCCTGATGATCATAGTTGCCCCAAACTAAATCATCTGTTTGAGGCTATTTGTTGAAATTATCGGATGATGGAAAGTGAAATGTTCAAAATAAACCGAAGTGTGACCATGTAGTTTCTGAAACTAATCTTTAAATAGCAGAGTGTCCAAGTGTGAGTGTATCTTAAATGATTATGGAAAAACAGATGATTCATGTACTTGGGCAACCTTGATTTACTGTGACAGACAAAGCAGGAATGTTTTTAGTGTGGTGGGGTTTAAAAGTATCATTTGTAATAACATGTTGCTAGCCTACTCTGCGTCTGATTGAAACCCAACTTTAAAGAGTCAGAAATGTTCTGGCCGGTGGTTAACAGTGGAGATGCAGCAGGTACCTTGGACTTTGATTGCAAAACTGCAGTTCGTGGTATTTGAGGGTCTTATGAAGGTTGGCTTAGTTTCAGTCGCCTCACCTTACTTACCCTTGATTAAAGGAAAGCTAGTTGTCCTGGGAAGGTGCTGAAACTCAGGGCGTCATGTTGTAGAGTCCTCGGATTGTGTGTGTGTTCCTATGCTATTAATGTGAATTTTCCCGCAAAAGTTTCATTCTTCAACTTACTGAGTCTGAAAATTACCCAATAAGGGTCTGAAAGTTGTGGATTTTTCCCTAAGAGGTGTTTATTAACTAACAAACAGTTGATGTCGGCATCTGTATGATGTGTCCATGGTTGTTCTTGATACTGGAAATGAGTATAGTGGTGAATGGAGTTGCTTGTTAAGTCATGTTTTACAGAGAATTATTTTCCAACAATCATTTATGCATAGCAGCCATTCTTCACACCTATTAGGAAAAATATGTTGTGTGCATAGTTTCCAAAAGGGTACTCTCTTTTCATGATGCTCTTTCCAAGCCCGGGTGAAAGACATCAAGAAAAACTCTAACATATTAGTTCTTTCCTCCTGAAACATTCATTTTTCTCGAGGTCCGAGGAAAATGAGTCAAAGTCAAAAATTAGCAATCCAATTTGATTTTTAACCCATTATTCAGTCTGTATTTTTACCGATCTATCTAAGAAAGTCTCTATCTGAAAGCTTTAACCTGTTATTACACAGTGCATGGAAGACTAGAAGACAGGGTTCCATTGCCCGTCTTCAGGAGACCCTGATGATCATAGTTGCCCCAAACTAAATCATCTGTTTGAGGCTATTTGTTGAAATTATCGGATGATGGAAAGTGAAATGTTCAAAATAAACCGAAGTGTGACCATGTAGTTTCTGAAACTAATCTTTAAATAGCAGAGTGTCCAAGTGTGAGTGTATCTTAAATGATTATGGAAAAACAGATGATTCATGTACTTGGGCAACCTTGATTTACTGTGACAGACAAAGCAGGAATGTTTTTAGTGTGGTGGGGTTTAAAAGTATCATTTGTAATAACATGTTGCTAGCCTACTCTGCGTCTGATTGAAACCCAACTTTAAAGAGTCAGAAATGCTGCTTTTTACCCTGGTATTGTGAGAGGGTCTAAAGTGATTAGATCTGCAAAACATCTTTGAAGTTTAAGTCCGTATTCTCAATGGGTACTCATTTCTACTCAGTATTTTAACGTAGGTCAAGACATCCATTGGCCGGGATTTGCTTTGGTTCCATGCCTCTAATCTACAATTAATTTCAGAAACTGTAGCCACAAGAATAATAATCAATCCTTTTAAAGTACTCTAAGATTATTTATTGACCACACCTACATACCTAATGTGGTTAACATGAAATCCTTACTGTAACTTACTTGTAACAACACATAAATAATCTTAGACTTGTATAGTTTCATGATGCTCAGAGTCAAAGAAAACTCAGTTCTTGGTGATCTTCTCAAATTCTTTCAGTGTTAATATGAATGAAAATATTATCTAGTGTTGGTTTTTATTAGAGTAAAATAAAATGGAAATAAGAGACTGGTGATGTTCTCAATGATAGCCTAAACCAGTGTTTTCAACTTGGTCTGCAAATTAGAATCAATGAGAAAGCTTTAAAAAAAAAAAAAAAAAAAAGGATGCCCAGACCCTACCTCAAACTAATTACATCAGATTATTTGGGGAAGGGGTTTACATGTTGATGGTTTCTTGAATGTGATTGTAATGTGCAGCTGTGCTTGGGAGCCCCTGACCGAGGTGGTCCCCGTCGAGTTTGGCAGAGTCGGGTGATGCCAGAAGGTCTTGCAACATAAATGCTATATGATCTATTCTGGGTCTATATTTTTTAATTTTTATAACTTTAACTTTATATCCCAATTGGAAGAGATTTTTTTTCCCTCGATGGTAAATGTTTAAACCATAACAGTTTCTGGAGGAAAAAACTTTTTTTCTAAAAAACAACCTATTGAACTTGAAGTTTATCTGACTGTCCAAAAAATGGTTTAATAAATTAACTCTAGCTTTACAATGTACTTGGGCAACCTTGATTTACTGTGACAGACAAAGCAGGAATGTTTTTAGTGTGGTGGGGTTTAAAAGTATCATTTGTAATAACATGTTGCTAGCCTACTCTGCGTCTGATTGAAACCCAACTTTAAAGAGTCAGAAATGCTGCTTTTTACCCTGGTATTGTGAGAGGGTCTAAAGTGATTAGATCTGCAAAACATCTTTGAAGTTTAAGTCCGTATTCTCAATGGGTACTCATTTCTACTCAGTATTTTAACGTAGGTCAAGACATCCATTGGCCGGGATTTGCTTTGGTTCCATGCCTCTAATCTACAATTAATTTCAGAAACTGTAGCCACAAGAATAATAATCAATCCTTTTAAAGTACTCTAAGATTATTTATTGACCACACCTACATACCTAATGTGGTTAACATGAAATCCTTACTGTAACTTACTTGTAACAACACATAAATAATCTTAGACTTGTATAGTTTCATGATGCTCAGAGTCAAAGAAAACTCAGTTCTTGGTGATCTTCTCAAATTCTTTCAGTGTTAATATGAATGAAAATATTATCTAGTGTTGGTTTTTATTAGAGTAAAAATAAAATGGAAATAAGAGACTGGTGATGTTCTCAATGATAGCCTAAACCAGTGTTTTCAACTTGGTCTGCAAATTAGAATCAATGAGAAAGCTTTAAAAAAAAAAAAAAAAAAAAGGATGCCCAGACCCTACCTCAAACTAATTACATCAGATTATTTGGGGAAGGGGTTTACATGTTGATGGTTTCTTGAATGTGATTGTAATGTGCAGCTGTGCTTGGGAGCCCCTGACCGAGGTGGTCCCCGTCGAGTTTGGCAGAGTCGGGTGATGCCAGAAGGTCTTGCAACATAAATGCTATATGATCTATTCTGGGTCTATATTTTTTAATTTTTATAACTTTAACTTTATATCCCAATTGGAAGAGATTTTTTTTCCCTCGATGGTAAATGTTTAAACCATAACAGTTTCTGGAGGAAAAAACTTTTTTTCTAAAAAACAACCTATTGAACTTGAAGTTTATCTGACTGTCCAAAAAATGGTTTAATAAATTAACTCTAGCTTTAATAGCTGTTGGAAACAATGTTTTATGAAACACAGAATTTGGTCTCATTTTTGCTAAGACTTATATGATGTGTAATGTGCAAATATGTACCCTTTTGAAGAGAAGAAGAAAATAGTACCGTGTTTCTCGGCACACCAAATACCATATCCTGGGTGCCAACTATATTCTAGGATTTTCACACAAATTTTCCTTAAAGCTTACAGGAGCCTTTTGAGGTACCAACTTTTATTCTGACTTTACATATGAGGAAATTAAGCAAATTAACCCATTCAGTTAATGAACTTGCTCAAAGCCAAAAACCCAGTAAATCTAATATGTATTTGAACCCTTGTCTTCTTATGCTAAGTTCAATGCTGTAAATAAAATATAGTTAAATATACATATATATATGTGCACATATATTTAGTTTAAACACAGCATTTTTCACAAAGCATTATTAATTAAGAATACGAATGCTGACATGGCTCTCCTTGGGTTTCATGCCCAACGCTACCACCTTCTAGAAGAAGCTGTATGGTTTGCGGCAAGTTATATAACCTCTGCATATCTTAACTCCCTTTGTGAAATCATGTTTTTCTCATAAGAATTAAATGAATTGATGTTTTTGTAAATCACTTTGGGTAGGTGCCTCATACATAGTAGGTTCTATGTAAGTGTTATATTTTTAAATGTCATTTATTCAAAAATATCTGTGATTATTTATGGTATTCCAAGCATTGCATTAAGCCAGAGGTACGTAGACAAATATGATGTGTCCTTGTCCTCAAGGTCAATAGAGAATGATCAATGCATAAGTAATATTCCTCTCAGGTATAAAATTTTATTCAATTTTAATTATGATTAAAAACACTAATTTATGTGACAACTCTGTGCTTCTCAATGGTGATATGATCTTTCAGAGATCTATAATGGGTATTATAAAAACAAACCAAGTGATAATATTTTGTGTTGTCATCATGGTATTAATTTGTTTTCAATATTATCAAAACACAGAAAATAATATTAACATATGTTTGTGGCTTCACATTATGAGTGTAGAAATCTGGTAATATGGAAAGGTTTTAGGTCTTTAAATTTTTGTTTCAGAAGTGAGGAAGTAAGAAGGGAAGAATTCATAGAAAACGATATCACAATCTATTCCTCACTATTCACAAGTGCAATTTTTTTGAATTGTTTTTCCATAAGGGGTGTTGTCTGATTGAAATGTAGTTTAGTTAGGGTTTTTTTTTTCCTTAACAAAAAAATTGTTAAGGTCAGAAGAATGCAAAGGTGTCTAATACAGGGGCCACCCAACTTGGCAAGACCCTATCTCATCAGAGCCACCTGTGCTTCCCCCACTGTGCCTGTCGCTCGATACCCTCCAGATCGCATTGCAGGGTACCCCCAGGGTTCCTCTGGGTACCTGAGGTGTAAGATCATGTCTGAGTTCAAATTAAAAGCCTCTCTTTATTAAAAGTAGCATATGAATTGGTGTTCTTGGTAGAGGAATAATACAAACCCAAGGAGCTATTTCTCATAGAAATAAAGTACCTGACTCCATGAAATATTTTCTGCTTTTGTAATCAATATTTAACCATTCTATTTCATTAAAATTTCCATTTGCAAATGTATATCTTGCTTCTCTCTCATTCAGTCTCAAGTCTACTCCCAATTTTTCCCATGGAGACTGCATTTTTCTTCTTCATTTCCCTGCCACCCTTCTCATTTAAGCTTTTATTACCTTTAACAAAATACTTAAACGTCCCCTCATAGTCAGCCACATTTTGTCTCTCTGTGAGGCATTCCATGTGACACACACAGTCAGACTTGTTTTCTAAGCTCCCATTTTGGCACCCTCTATTCATAATTACTCAGTGATTGCCCTGGGGTTGTCAGTCACAGAACTACTCTTGAGCCGTGCATTAAAGAGCTTTCATGATCTTCCCTATCTAAGTTGAGTAGAAAACCACAACAGCTCCCTAATCCATTTTCCGAAGCCATAGTATTGCCACAGGAATTGACCTCAGCCGCCCTTCATTTTTAGCCCTTGTGCCGGCTACTTGAATTGATACTCTATTGTCTCAGAATTGGAGTAAGTTAGGGAGTGTCTTTTACATTTATGGTGTAGTTGCGGAGCTGCTTTGCTCTGGTTTTAGTTTCTTCCTTCACCCCCATCCTCAATCCCAGCCATTAATTTGGTAGTTCAGAATTTGGCATTTGAAATCTCACCTTCCTCTGTCCTTCAAAATGAATTCGACATTTCCCGGTAACACATCTAACAAATTACCATCCTTATAGCTTTGTTCATATTTAAAAACTCGGTTAATGTTTCTAAGTGCCTATTGCGTCCTAGTCAGGGCCGATTGTGATAAATGACAGTTCCCGGCGCTATGGGGACTGGTGACCCGTGGTGAGTACTGGAAGAGAGAATGCCAATAACGCTACCCAGGGAGGAACAGCACCGAGCTGGGCACCGTGGGAGCGTTGCAGGAGGTGACCCTAAATGGGGACATGAGTTCAAACTGGAAGGGGGAGAATGCAATAAGCTTTTAATTAAGCCTCTCTTTATTAAAAGTAGCATATGAATTGGTGTTCTTGGTAGAGGAATAATACAAACCCAAGGAGCTATTTCTCATAGAAATAAAGTACCTGACTCCATGAAATATTTTCTGCTTTTGTAATCAATATTTAACCATTCTATTTCATTAAAATTTCCATTTGCAAATGTATATCTTGCTTCTCTCTCATTCAGTCTCAAGTCTACTCCCAATTTTTCCCATGGAGACTGCATTTTTCTTCTTCATTTCCCTGCCACCCTTCTCATTTAAGCTTTTATTACCTTTAACAAAATACTTAAACGTCCCCTCATAGTCAGCCACATTTTGTCTCTCTGTGAGGCATTCCATGTGACACACACAGTCAGACTTGTTTTCTAAGCTCCCATTTTGGCACCCTCTATTCATAATTACTCAGTGATTGCCCTGGGGTTGTCAGTCACAGAACTACTCTTGAGCCGTGCATTAAAGAGCTTTCATGATCTTCCCTATCTAAGTTGAGTAGAAAACCACAACAGCTCCCTAATCCGTTTTCCGAAGCCATAGTATTGCCACAGGAATTGACCTCAGCCGCCCTTCATTTTTAGCCCTTGTGCCGGCTACTTGAATTGATACTCTATTGTCTCAGAATTGGAGTAAGTTAGGGAGTGTCTTTTACATTTATGGTGTAGTTGCGGAGCTGCTTTGCTCTGGTTTTAGTTTCTTCCTTCACCCCCATCCTCAATCCCAGCCATTAATTTGGTAGTTCAGAATTTGGCATTTGAAATCTCACCTTCCTCTGTCCTTCAAAATGAATTCGACATTTCCCGGTAACACATCTAACAAATTACCATCCTTATAGCTTTGTTCATATTTAAAAACTCGGTTAATGTTTCTAAGTGCCTATTGCGTCCTAGTCAGGGCCGATTGTGATAAATGACAGTTCCCGGCGCTATGGGGACTGGTGACCCGTGTGGTGAGTACTGGAAGAGAGAAATGCCAATAACGCTACCCAGGGAGGAACAGCACCGAGCTGGGCACCGTGGGAGCGTTGCGAGGGAGGTGACCCTAAATGGGGACATGATTCAGCATTTAAATGACAAAACACGATGAACCAGATAAACCGGGGGGGGGGAGAGATGAGTTGTGTTATAGGCAAGACTCCAGACAATAAAAAGCCCTGGAAGCTTGAAACAACACGGTGATTTTGGATCACCCAGGGGGTCTGGAGGTACCCTGGAAGAATGCTGTAATGCAGGGGATGCAGGGCACAGAGCCAAAGACTGGGTGGGAGAAGCTCCGACAGCTCTGAGGAGAGCTGGTCCTGCCTAGCTGGCGTCCTATTAGAGCAGTATGTCCCGTCCCCTGGCTTCCTGTTAAAATTTGTATCCATCCACCTTTCTTCTAATATTCTCCCGATCCTTCAACAAGACTGATCTACCAAAATGGCAGATCTGATTATTTAAATGCCCTATTTTAGCTCTTTCAAGGATCTCCGTTGTTCTCGTGATGAAAGCAAACCCTTGAGCACAGCCGGCGGACATGGAAGCCTCTCTGTGACCCGTACCCTTCCAGCCGTGCCAGGACCAACCAAAATCTTACTGCAGTAACAGAGAGGAAAAACAATAAGAGTCACTTTGGTAGAGATAGAAAAGAAAAAAAAAAGAAAAAACAATTAGGGTCTTACAGGGATTTGTAGTAGTTGATGAAGATAGAATAAGTAGGGTACATGAGGGAAATATACGATTGTGTGATCAATTCTCCCTTTTCTTGGGGCCTCCAGAGGTACTGTACATGCACATCTGTGTTATGTGCCTCTATGTGTATAAAAAATCCTTCCTGTCATTCGTTCATTGAAATAAACAATCTTTTTGTTATAATAACAAATGGGGGGGAAATAAGAGTTTTAGAACCTTCTCCCCTTTGGGATTACAGTCTAGAAACCCCAGTCTTTCAGCATCCAAATATCTAGAATATTTGTAGACTCAGAAGTTGCACAGATGAATTATACAAGTGAAAGATACCAATTCTGGATCACAAATTATACCATTTTTTATTTGTTTTATGGCATTTTGTTCTCCATTTTCTGTTGTGGCTATCTTTTTTCGTATTTCCTTACTAGATTAAAAAGGCCAGAGTCACACATTTATCCCATATCCAGCACACACGAGAGACCATCTCTTCTCTTAGTGAAAAGGATTAAATTTACCTAAACATGGTCACGCTCTTTTTCCCTGAAGTTGTTTTGTTACATTGAGGTTTAATTTTTGCCTCTTTTATAGTATCAGCTCAATATTGCTACAGATTTCAGCCCCTTCTCTCTCAAATCAATAATCCTTTCACATCTCAAACCTTCTTACATCCACACGCTTATTTACGGTTTGAGTCAGTGTTGAAGAGCCAACTCTGTTTTCTTCCTCAAACATTTGAAACAGAACTTACCTATTCAGAGGATAGCATTTTATTTAGGCATGCAGAACCATTTCCCACCGGCCTCTTTACACTTTCTTAATCACAAAGTAGATGCCTCTACTTCTCCCCTGCTTCTTGCACTAGGCTGCATCTACTTAAGTGGCATTTATTTTCTGTAAGAAAGGGGAAAAAAAAAAAAACAAAAAACGGACTGTCCTTCTCATATTACCAGTATGAACCAGAGTCCTGGAAACAATTAATTCTAAATTGTTTGAATAACTGATCATTATCAAGTTAATACCTTTTAGACTTTAGGAATATAATAAAATAATTTTATATGCAGATATAATTCACTGAACTCCCACTGTGCTGGGCAGAGTAATGTGCCATCATGTCTCATGTCCATTCTATGGAATATTATCAATCCCATTCCATAGGCAAGGAGGTAGAGAGGCAGAACGCTGGCATGGCTCACCAAGCTTCATGTATCTCAGAAGCGGCAGAACTGAAACTGAGACCTGTTTGCCTAATGCCAAAAGATTGGTTTACTTCATGACTGCAGTCAAATGACATTTTGATGACAACTTAGATGTCATTTATTACCACTGTATGTGTTAATTGTCTTAAATGATCAGAGTCTTTAAAAACAAGGGGAATCAGGAACCCCTCTCCAGGGACATTCAAGTCAATGTCTCTGGAGGTGTCAAGCTCAATTTTCCCACCCAGTGGGACTGCAAGAACTGAGGCTCTCCTAAGTGCCCAGCGATTTGGATCTATTAGCCCGCAATATTCCCTGGTTCATAGGATATGCCAAGGGAACATTCTAGGTAGCTACGTACATAAGCAGAAATTTCCTGCACAGCAGTGAAAACATGAAATGTGATACAGTTCTTCTAGGATTTTAGACTTTCCTGTCTGACCCAAGTCTATTTCTGTGAAGTAAGCAAATGAATTTCTTGTAGACAAATGTCAATTTGGTGTCAGCTAACTACGGAAACTATATTTGTTTCTTCCTGGAGCCCCAAAGTAACAGCACCTATCCCAGTACTATACTAGAAAAAAATCATCACTTTGGTGGTAGTAATTTTTAAAGGAAAGTTCTGCCATTTTAGCAAATTTCCTCTCCAGTGGAGTTTTCATAAAGTCAACTCAGGCAACAAGGGAAAAAAGGGCAGGGGAATTGCACTGTTACCAAATTTAAATTTCAAATGGACTCAGTTCTTAAGGTAATTAACCCAAACTTCAGCATATTTATTTGTTGTTAACCTTAAGTTTGACGGACAGAATTCTCACAAGCAGGAGGGTGAAGAAAGTGGCATTTATGGCTACTGAGATGGGATCTCTTTAGCCCAGAATTCAAAGAAGTTCACAGCACAGGGAGCACAATAATGCAAACTGCTTTAGCACCTCATTCCCTGGACCCACCACAGGGCTAAAAGGTCAGGACAATATTAGAACACTTTTTCATTCCTAACATCATATAGACTGCAAAGATGGCATTAAGGAAAAGAGAAAAAACAAATCCCAGCAAAATGAAGAGCAATCATTGTTGCTTGAGGGCCAATTCAGGAACAGCAGGCTTACTTTTTTTCCCCATTCAAAGCAAGAATAATTGTATTACCTCCAATGAGGAAAATGTATATTCTTGCAAATTAGATATATCATTTTAGTGAATAGAAGGTCAGTGAGAAACTTGGCCTTTCTTCTGAGCTACTAAAATGTTAATAACCTGGGGCAATTCGAGTAGTAGCAACTTGGAGTCAGCACATATCAACACTTGGAAGTTGTCTCCTTGAGTCTCATTTTAATTTGTTAAAAGGCATCCTGGGTATTTGAGCCGATGCCATTACGTTTTCTCCGGAACTAATATTTTACCCTTCATTTTGATCTGGACTCAAACGCTTTCATTCAAGCATAGACTGAGGTAGAGGTGATGGAGTTCCATACCAGGGCTGCTCTGAAGACTCCAGCCTCCTGACTCCAGATTCCATGCTCTCCCTGACGAGTCTGCCCAGTGGCAGGGAGTCACAAGCACGTGCAGACAAATAATTTCACGAATGTGCTTAGAGATGGTTAAACCCAGATGCTCTGAAACTTAAACACAGAAATCAGCATGGCCCTGGGCCCAAGCCTGTGTTTGGAGTCCCCTCCTTTCTCTTAGTTTCCCAAATGCCTACCACTCACCGTGTTCCCCTTCATTCCAGAAAAAGCCCCAGTGCTTAAATGTTTCCACAGTCTTTCCCTCAACTCCCTTTTGCCCCCACCCCAAGTCAATTGCTTTTCTTTTACCCTATCCCTAGAAATCCTGCACCCTTCCCCTGCATCTTCTCTACCCAACACTGGAAAGAAACTCCCAGAATGTAAATCAGCAGCTCTCCCCACTGTTCACAGTCATTTAAGGGCTTCTAACCACACCCGCACCCCTGCCTCTTTGCTGCATGCAGCCTATTTGCCGTGGTCTCAGGTGCTCTGTGACCAACTGTCCCAGCCTTCTTGCTCCAATCTCATCTGCCCGGACCACTCAGTCCACCACCACTGATCCTGGCCCAGTCACTGGAGCGCAGCACGTCCTTTTCCTCCTCACATCTTCGCTGGAGTTCTTCCCTTCATCTTGCCAGCAAAATGAAGAGCAATCATTGTTGCTTGAGGGCCAATTCAGGAACAGCAGGCTTACTTTTTTTCCCCATTCAAAGCAAGAATAATTGTATTACCTCCAATGAGGAAAATGTATATTCTTGCAAATTAGATATATCATTTTAGTGAATAGAAGGTCAGTGAGAAACTTGGCCTTTCTTCTGAGCTACTAAAATGTTAATAACCTGGGGCAATTCGAGTAGTAGCAACTTGGAGTCAGCACATATCAACACTTGGAAGTTGTCTCCTTGAGTCTCATTTTAATTTGTTAAAAGGCATCCTGGGTATTTGAGCCGATGCCATTACGTTTTCTCCGGAACTAATATTTTACCCTTCATTTTGATCTGGACTCAAACGCTTTCATTCAAGCATAGACTGAGGTAGAGGTGATGGAGTTCCATACCAGGGCTGCTCTGAAGACTCCAGCCTCCTGACTCCAGATTCCATGCTCTCCCTGACGAGTCTGCCCAGTGGCAGGGAGTCACAAGCACGTGCAGACAAATAATTTCACGAATGTGCTTAGAGATGGTTAAACCCAGATGCTCTGAAACTTAAACACAGAAATCAGCATGGCCCTGGGCCCAAGCCTGTGTTTGGAGTCCCCTCCTTTCTCTTAGTTTCCCAAATGCCTACCACTCACCGTGTTCCCCTTCATTCCAGAAAAAGCCCCAGTGCTTAAATGTTTCCACAGTCTTTCCCTCAACTCCCTTTTGCCCCCACCCCAAGTCAATTGCTTTTCTTTTACCCTATCCCTAGAAATCCTGCACCCTTCCCCTGCATCTTCTCTACCCAACACTGGAAAGAAACTCCCAGAATGTAAATCAGCAGCTCTCCCCACTGTTCACAGTCATTTAAGGGCTTCTAACCACACCCGCACCCCTGCCTCTTTGCTGCATGCAGCCTATTTGCCGTGGTCTCAGGTGCTCTGTGACCAACTGTCCCAGCCTTCTTGCTCCAATCTCATCTGCCCGGACCACTCAGTCCACCACCACTGATCCTGGCCCAGTCACTGGAGCGCAGCACGTCCTTTTCCTCCTCACATCTTCGCTGGAGTTCTTCCCTCCTTCTGCGACGCTCTTTGCCTCATTTTCACCTGTCTAACTTCTTCTTTTACCTCAGACCTTAGCTTAAATGCCCCTCCCTCAAAGGGGTCCCCCACAACCAGTCACACTTTCTGGGTATGTGTTGCCCTGTTCATCTCTCTCTCTCTCAGCTCTGTGATTATTTCCTTCCTAATAGTTAGTTCCGTTCATAATCATTTTATTTTCTGTTCCTGTTTCTTTTCTATCACCTCCCTTAGACTGTAAAGCCCATTAGATCTGTCCTGTTGATTCTTTTTATTTCTAGCACCCAATTAATATCTACTTAACAAATGAAGGTATATAATCATTTAATCTTGTCCTCACCGCATATCTCAATTTACACAGTCACAAGGTCCTTTTGGGATAGGCCAGTTCTTAACATCCTGCTGAAAATCATTCAGAGAGCTGCCTTTTCTGAAAGTAAAGATAATAACAGGGACTTTAAGTACTGAGGCAAAAGAGTGGCTTGGGGCAGGTGGGCCTGTTTGATCATTTTCAAATCTCCCCTTTAGGTGCAACTGTTCACAGTGGGACTGACTGTATGATGTCATATTCACGAGTCTAAATGGGTCTGCTACCTGTTGAGGTAGAACCATAGCCAGGCTTGCAGGAAATAATTTCAGTCTGTATCACTTTGGAGGATATGAGTTTTTTTAAAGAAAAAAGGCTAATCATTTTTATAAATGTTCTTAATTATATCTTCTGTTCACAACCTTGGTTGAAACTATAATTTTTACCAACCAGGGTTATCACCTACCTGCCTTACTGCCTATAAAGACAGGCATTTCTAAGTAAAATTCTGAAGAACTTTCCATGCATTACTGGGTTTGAATAGGATTTTTCAATAAGCATTTCAAGTTACAATGTGCTAAACCAGCTAAAAAAAAAGGCATTCTGTCACAGCCAGCTTGTACATGGTAGGCTCTTAGGAATTAAGTTTTGGTGTTGGGACTGACAGGACATTAATCTAAATGAAGCCAGATGTGAAACTTTGGCCAATATCTGATTCACAGCGAAGTGTTTTCAGGGAAAGTGTATATATTAAAATTTTTCAAGAAAACTTGGTTATAAAATAGGTTTATTAAAATATTTCAACAACAATGATAACATCTAACACATTGAACTTATTATGAGCCAGTAATGTTCTAAGCCTTTTATAGATATTAGTATATTTAATCTTCACAGCAACACTCTCAGGTAGGTAAAATTATTATTCCCTTTGCACAACAAGGAAACTGGAACACAGGGAGGTAAGTAACTTATGGAAGAACATACAGCCAATGCAGGGCAGATCTAAAAGAGTAATGTGCTTATTGTACATTTATGTTAAAAGCTTAACAGTCAAGATTTTGTTATCATGATGTAAAAAAACAATACAACATTGTAAACAACTATTCTTCAATAAAATAAATTTAATAAATAAATGATGTAAAACGTCTTTCACTTTTTCATTTTTTTCTAAGGGGCTCCATGAATTTTTCTCTTTTTCCTGGATAATTAAATTAAATAGTGGTTTTCCTTATTTGTTCTAAATCTTAATCTCTCCAGCTGTCATAGGATGCACCCATGCTAATAGTATTCCACTCTGCCCTGTGGTTTACAAGAAGGGGAAATGGTGCTCTGCCAAGTTGACATCTCATTCATAAAAAGCAGAGTCAAATGCCAAAACTTGATCTCGAGGTAGAACCATAGCCAGGCTTGCAGGAAATAATTTCAGTCTGTATCACTTTGGAGGATATGAGTTTTTTTAAAGAAAAAAGGCTAATCATTTTTATAAATGTTCTTAATTATATCTTCTGTTCACAACCTTGGTTGAAACTATAATTTTTACCAACCAGGGTTATCACCTACCTGCCTTACTGCCTATAAAGACAGGCATTTCTAAGTAAAATTCTGAAGAACTTTCCATGCATTACTGGGTTTGAATAGGATTTTTCAATAAGCATTTCAAGTTACAATGTGCTAAACCAGCTAAAAAAAAAGGCATTCTGTCACAGCCAGCTTGTACATGGTAGGCTCTTAGGAATTAAGTTTTGGTGTTGGGACTGACAGGACATTAATCTAAATGAAGCCAGATGTGAAACTTTGGCCAATATCTGATTCACAGCGAAGTGTTTTCAGGGAAAGTGTATATATTAAAATTTTTCAAGAAAACTTGGTTATAAAATAGGTTTATTAAAATATTTCAACAACAATGATAACATCTAACACATTGAACTTATTATGAGCCAGTAATGTTCTAAGCCTTTTATAGATATTAGTATATTTAATCTTCACAGCAACACTCTCAGGTAGGTAAAATTATTATTCCCTTTGCACAACAAGGAAACTGGAACACAGGGAGGTAAGTAACTTATGGAAGAACATACAGCCAATGCAGGGCAGATCTAAAAGAGTAATGTGCTTATTGTACATTTATGTTAAAAGCTTAACAGTCAAGATTTTGTTATCATGATGTAAAAAAACAATACAACATTGTAAACAACTATTCTTCAATAAAATAAATTTAATAAATAAATGATGTAAAACGTCTTTCACTTTTTCATTTTTTTCTAAGGGGCTCCATGAATTTTTCTCTTTTTCCTGGATAATTAAATTAAATAGTGGTTTTCCTTATTTGTTCTAAATCTTAATCTCTCCAGCTGTCATAGGATGCACCCATGCTAATAGTATTCCACTCTGCCCTGTGGTTTACAAGAAGGGGAAATGGTGCTCTGCCAAGTTGACATCTCATTCATAAAAAAGCAGAGTCAAATGCCAAAACTTGATCTCTTTTATTATTATAAAGGTGCATTTTCTACTTAAAAACAAAAGCAAAACACAAGTCTTAGCAAAACATGATTTTAAATAGAATTTAAAAAGGTATCTTGATTACTTACATGAAAATTAGTCAGAAACCCATGATATGTATGGTTTTAATGATGTGGAAGAAAAAAAAAATCGCTCTACAAATGGCAAGTACAACTGCACTGAATTTTCATTAGTCTAAAAATGGTCAAGTTTCCTATTCACTCACTTGAAGATGATAAACTTTCCAAGATCTATTTTGGAGCATGGCAACTCTTTTCCATGTGTTGTAAGTGGTCTTATTTCCCTATGAAGTGACTTTGGCATTTTGTGTACTTGTGTATGGGGCGGGGAGGCGGGGGTGGGGAATCTGTTTGGATACTCAAAGGAAAATCTGTGTATATTTCCCTGTTCAAGCTGCTCAACTTTTTGCAAGAGATTTTTATATACCATCTCAGATATCTTTTAAATTTATTTACCATATATGAAGTTATTATATCAATTTTAGCTCTTTTGTTTACTGTTTTTTAATTTTTCATGTCTTCTATTCTGTGATCTGTTTCAGTCTAAAGCTTTTTTCCCCCTCCACTGTTATGGCTCATTTTAAGAATAATGAAAGAAAGAATGGAAAGCATGTGTTTCCAGGGTCTTTCACAGAATATTGACCTGGAACCGAACTGCTTCGCATTAGCTTATCCAATTTCACTGTGAATCAGGTCATTTTTCCAGCAGTAGGTTATCATTTTAGAGGCAAGGGAAATTAATTCACCATAAAGGAAGAAGGTTTTAACCTCCAAGGTGGTATGAAGTGTAATCACATTCGTGGATGGGAAAAAACGGTATATACAGCACAAGGGAAGGCAATTGTTTTTATTTCAATCTAGTTGGAAAAGAAAATCTCTTACCATTTCATGTGTCAGTTTAACCTGCTGCTACATTCTAAGTACTCAAGAAAAATCAAAGGGCTCAGGATCATCTTTGCCCTTTGTAAATCTCAAAATATTACAGAATAATATTTATTTTACCCTAAGTATCACAGAATGTCTTCTTAAGAGAAAAAAAACACTTGGTCTTTAGCACAGAAATTCATCTTCAACACTTTTGAAGATTAATCAGTGTCTGTAGTGGAACAGAGCTCTTATCATCCTGTTCTGTTTAGGGAACCTTCAGATAGGTAAATTAGTCTAATCAATTTAGCAGAAGTTCAAAGTTTCATAGACGTTGACTTATAGAATTCATTAAGTCCTTCCCTAAGTTTTTCTCCACCAGAAAACCAAAGAACAGTCTGGCTAACAAGCTGTAGAAGAGCAAACTAACTCTGATGGTGGCAGTTTGGAGCTGGAAAGGTGAGCCAGAAACTTTCTCTGTTGATTTAATAGATTTTTTTTCCCAGCCCCCTTCCAGCCTGTACCACCTCTTAGCATAACGAGGACATTACATTGAAGCCCTTCTTCATATGTATTTAATACCCAGCTAAATGAGTCAGAATAAAATCGGAGTTTTTTAATAACACCAGGTTTTGACAATAAAAGTCGGCTCTCATCATCATCAGTTTGACCTGTGTGCCTGTTCCCAGACTTCATTCAGATTCCTAAGTCCTAGTTATGTTCCTTTAAGTTAATCCATGATCTATCTACTTGTGTACTTTATGAATTTTCAAAAGAATGTAACACCTTCCTCTCATGCTCCCTCTTCTTCTCAGTCACTTCTAAACAATCTTCCTTTTCCCCACTCCTTAGTACACACATTCTTAGAGATGATTAGAGCAGATCTTAGAGGTCCTTTAATCCAACTTTTCTTCATCGTTATGGCTCATTTTAAGAATAATGAAAGAAAGAATGGAAAGCATGTGTTCATTTAATTCAGCATTAGCTTATCCAATTTCACTGTGAATCAGGTCATTTTTCCAGCAGTAGGTTATCATTTTAGAGGCAAGGGAAATTAATTCACCATAAAGGAAGAAGGTTTTAACCTCCAAGGTGGTATGAAGTGTAATCACATTCGTGGATGGGAAAAAACGGTATATACAGCACAAGGGAAGGCAATTGTTTTTATTTCAATCTAGTTGGAAAAGAAAATCTCTTACCATTTCATGTGTCAGTTTAACCTGCTGCTACATTCTAAGTACTCAAGAAAAATCAAAGGGCTCAGGATCATCTTTGCCCTTTGTAAATCTCAAAATATTACAGAATAATATTTATTTTACCCTAAGTATCACAGAATGTCTTCTTAAGAGAAAAAAAACACTTGGTCTTTAGCACAGAAATTCATCTTCAACACTTTTGAAGATTAATCAGTGTCTGTAGTGGAACAGAGCTCTTATCATCCTGTTCTGTTTAGGGAACCTTCAGATAGGTAAATTAGTCTAATCAATTTAGCAGAAGTTCAAAGTTTCATAGACGTTGACTTATAGAATTCATTAAGTCCTTCCCTAAGTTTTTCTCCACCAGAAAACCAAAGAACAGTCTGGCTAACAAGCTGTAGAAGAGCAAACTAACTCTGATGGTGGCAGTTTGGAGCTGGAAAGGTGAGCCAGAAACTTTCTCTGTTGATTTAATAGATTTTTTTTCCCAGCCCCCTTCCAGCCTGTACCACCTCTTAGCATAACGAGGACATTACATTGAAGCCCTTCTTCATATGTATTTAATACCCAGCTAAATGAGTCAGAATAAAATCGGAGTTTTTTAATAACACCAGGTTTTGACAATAAAAGTCGGCTCTCATCATCATCAGTTTGACCTGTGTGCCTGTTCCCAGACTTCATTCAGATTCCTAAGTCCTAGTTATGTTCCTTTAAGTTAATCCATGATCTATCTACTTGTGTACTTTATGAATTTTCAAAAGAATGTAACACCTTCCTCTCATGCTCCCTCTTCTTCTCAGTCACTTCTAAACAATCTTCCTTTTCCCCACTCCTTAGTACACACATTCTTAGAGATGATTAGAGCAGATCTTAGAGGTCCTAATCCAACTCCTTCATCATACAGATGAATAAATAAAAGAAAAGTGACTTTTCCAGTATCACATAGGTATTTTCCTTTATCCCTTCAGTCAGATGTTTTGGGGGAACTGGAAGGAATAGCTGTTTTAGTGCCATACCATGGTGCATGGAATAATTTTTAGGTTTGGAAGAATATATTAGAAAGAAAACAGGACATTCTCCATCAAGGAGAGTTCGCCATCAGATCATAGCAATATAAGCTGAATTTATCCCTCTTTCTGATGTCATCACTGTCCAGAATCTTCAACTGCCAGACACCACCCCACATTAAAGAAAAGAAAGGGTCACAGTCCAGACATAGCCCCCATGATAACTAGCAGTCAGAAATATGGGGAGCTGGATGGCACACTTGGGGACTCCCTGAGTTGTGCTGGCTGATGACATGAAGATAGATTTAGGCAGGAGAGAAAACAAGTTTATCTGGTCTCCATTATTCATTGTTTCCAAGCCGGACATTTTCTTTAAGTCTATTTTGTTTTTCTTTCCTCTTCACAATACTTTTAGGCTGAGCCTCAAAGTAGGTATTGCTGAGTTTTTAAGTGATAATCACAAATGTGTTTTGCTTTTAGGATTTCTCGGTGTGCTTGTTTAAATAACATTCACAACTTTCCCAAGGCAGTTTGTTGATGAATGTGCTTTCAGGTGCATTCAGGACCTTTGTGGGGCTTGGGAAAGGTGAGCCAGAAACTTTCTCTGTTGATTTAATAGATTTTTTTTCCCAGCCCCCTTCCAGCCTGTACCACCTCTTAGCATAACGAGGACATTACATTGAAGCCCTTCTTCATATGTATTTAATACCCAGCTAAATGAGTCAGAATAAAATCGGAGTTTTTTAATAACACCAGGTTTTGACAATAAAAGTCGGCTCTCATCATCATCAGTTTGACCTGTGTGCCTGTTCCCAGACTTCATTCAGATTCCTAAGTCCTAGTTATGTTCCTTTAAGTTAATCCATGATCTATCTACTTGTGTACTTTATGAATTTTCAAAAGAATGTAACACCTTCCTCTCATGCTCCCTCTTCTTCTCAGTCACTTCTAAACAATCTTCCTTTTCCCCACTCCTTAGTACACACATTCTTAGAGATGATTAGAGCAGATCTTAGAGGTCCTAATCCAACTCCTTCATCATACAGATGAATAAATAAAAGAAAAGTGACTTTTCCAGTATCACATAGGTATTTTCCTTTATCCCTTCAGTCAGATGTTTTGGGGGAACTGGAAGGAATAGCTGTTTTAGTGCCATACCATGGTGCATGGAATAATTTTTAGGTTTGGAAGAATATATTAGAAAGAAAACAGGACATTCTCCATCAAGGAGAGTTCGCCATCAGATCATAGCAATATAAGCTGAATTTATCCCTCTTTCTGATGTCATCACTGTCCAGAATCTTCAACTGCCAGACACCACCCCACATTAAAGAAAAGAAAGGGTCACAGTCCAGACATAGCCCCCATGATAACTAGCAGTCAGAAATATGGGGAGCTGGATGGCACACTTGGGGACTCCCTGAGTTGTGCTGGCTGATGACATGAAGATAGATTTAGGCAGGAGAGAAAACAAGTTTATCTGGTCTCCATTATTCATTGTTTCCAAGCCGGACATTTTCTTTAAGTCTATTTTGTTTTTCTTTCCTCTTCACAATACTTTTAGGCTGAGCCTCAAAGTAGGTATTGCTGAGTTTTTAAGTGATAATCACAAATGTGTTTTGCTTTTAGGATTTCTCGGTGTGCTTGTTTAAATAACATTCACAACTTTCCCAAGGCAGTTTGTTGATGAATGTGCTTTCAGGTGCATTCAGGACCTTAAGGAACAAATAGATGGTACGGGTAAGTTTTTAAGCATGTGATGGAGGGATGGGCTGGGACAGAGTGTCAAGTATGACACCAAAAGAAACCAAGGACCATCAGCCAACTGTGAACATACTAAGGGAATAGGGAAGGGAAAGCCACCAAAAAAAAAAAAAAAGTCAGGTTCCCTGTGTATTAGGCTTCTGATAAATACCATTCTATGTGTAATCATGCATTACCTCATTTAGGCTCCACAACAACCCTACAGGCTAGTTATTTTTATTTCCATTTTGCAATCTGGAAAGCTAAAAATCAAAGAAGCTAAGTAAATGAATAATAATAAAAATAAATAAAAGTAATTATAATTATTATTAATAATGTATTCATAATAAATTTCAAAACTGATATTTTGGAGGGCTTACTATGTTAGCTCTTAAATGAATTAGCCCACTTAATTCTCATAATAATCATAGGCATTATTCTCATACTCATTTTGCTTCCTGGAAATAATGAGACTTAGAGACTCAAAGATAGATGATGTAACTAGAAGCAGAGGCAAGATTTAAACATAAACAGTCTATCTACAGGGCCCATGGTGGTAGCACGCCATCCTGTGCTACTAAAAGCAGAACATGCTTTTTCACCCACGTCTGTCCACTGCTCAGTCATGATTTTTTCAGGGTCCCACAATGGCCTTTAAAATAGTAGTTCTGAAATTTCACCTGATAACCCACACAGATCCCTGATGAGGTTTCACTGTCTGGCAGCAACATTTAAAAGATCAAAGACCACAGCAAGAGTTTGTCCTGCCATTAAGTGTGTTCAATTTAAGGGACCGTACTTGGTTTTGAGATATATTCTTCCCTTTCTGGACCAAAAAAAAAACACCATTCGTTTTATCTAATGATGATAACAATAGATGACAGGTTTTTTAAAAAAGACTCTTTATTTTAAAATTATGGATTTGTCAACCCTATGTCCCCTACCTCACATTGGAGACAATGGGAGAGGAATTGTACTTACTCATAAATTTTAAAATCAGGGCTCTTCTAAAAAAGAAAAAGAATGTTGCTAGGGAATGAAGAGTGGTACAGAAAGCAAAGTCTGTAAAATTTCCCAAGATTAATCCTTATACTAGCAAGTACCACCTCATAGTTTTTTAAGCCTTTTCAAGGAAGCACCCTATACTTGAAAGAAAATGAGTATCAGTGAATAAACGTATCTTTACAGTAGAGCCCTCTTCGTATACAAAACAATTTGCCTGTAATGCAGGAGACCTGGGTTTGATCCCTGGGTTGGGAAGATCCCCAGGAGGAGGAAATTACAACCCGCTCCAGTATTCTTGCCTAGAGAATGCCATGGACAGAGGAGCCCGGTGGGCTACAGTCCATGGGTTCACAAAAAGTTGAATATGGCTGAGCGACTAACACACACAAACATTGGTTGAGTAGGGCACATGTCATCTAGGAAGTACATTCCCATTCAGCGTCTCATTGGATTCCCACTCAACACCCTCTGAGGAAGTACCTGCTTTAAAGGATCCAACAGGATATACTGCTTATTGGCATTGTTTGGCCTCACTAATTCGTCTCAGTTTCCTCTAAAGAAGGAATTGTTTCTATCCAAAGGATTATTTATAGGTTTAATATAGAGAAGGGAAAAGTGTGAAGAATGACACAAGATAAATAGCAGTCAGTAACTGCTGTCTATTTTATAATTATGATCCTCATTTTATAGAAAACTATAACTCAGGTTCAAACGTGCACTAAAGGAGCCCATTTAGTTAAGTAATGGAGTTGGGGCTTGAGCCTAGTTATGTTCAAGTCCTGAAGCTTCCCTTGGTTACCTGTCACCCAGAATTGTATGTGAATCTCAAGCCTTATTTTCGCTCTCCCACATCACAATTTCAATGACGGCAAAACACGTGAAAAATCCTGTTGATCTAGATGTGCCTCCATTGTTCTGTAGAGGTATGTTTTAGATGATGGTGGCCCTGAGAGGACAGCACATAAGCTTCTCAGTAAGAAAATCAGATGAAATGAAAATGATTGTGTATATCAATCCAATAAAAATAACATTATAATGAGGACAATTTGGAATGGAAATTGTAAGGATCACCAGATGATAATAAAAAGTATGATCTTGCAAGCCATAAAAAGGCAGTCACTGAAGGTCATCAATTTCATGGGAAGATAAAATTTGAAAGTGGACCCGTGACTTTTAAGTCTGTAAAAAAGACCTCATTGTATGACTAGCAGACACATTTTTCTAAATTACAGACACTGATCATCAGTGTGTAGTTTATTTTTATTTTTATTACCTGAAGAGCAACTGCCTCTCCCCAGAATAGAGCACAGCTCTAATTGCCAATGGAAGATGAGAAAAAGTAGACATTTCAATGATTCCTTAGGCAAAAGCTTTGTTTCCATCATAATCCTAATGAATAAGAAGTTTCAGTCTTTTTAAAGAAAAAGGAGAAGTATGACATGTGTCAGTCCTCAGAGCAGACGAATGAGGAAGGAAAAGCAATTTCTTTTCCTTCAGAGCGGTTTTATCTGAATATAGCAGACTCTAATTTAGAATTCCATCTCTTGTTTTGAGCTCATTAGTGATCTGGACCTTAAAGAGCTGCTTCTAATATATTCAGAGACAAGCGTATATAGAATACACAACATGTCTTGAGAATAAATATCTTGAACTTAAAGAATGTAATGGATATTAAGGTTCACATCTACCAGGGCCGTAGGGTTTAGTTTTGCAGCAGTGAGCGTGTCACATGGTCTGTCGGCCACCAGACAGGGACAACAACAGGGCTGGACCTCCACAGAGAAGTTGTCCAAGAGACAGAGACACCAATGAGAGGCTGGGAAAGAGAAAGATCACAGTCTTGAGAATCTCAATGCTCAGACACACTGATCATGAAAGGCGCTTGTCCGAGCTCCCGTGTAATTGTTTTCTCAAGCCTTATTTTCGCTCTCCCACATCACAATTTCAATGACGGCAAAACACGTGAAAAATCCTGTTGATCTAGATGTGCCTCCATTGTTCTGTAGAGGTATGTTTTAGATGATGGTGGCCCTGAGAGGACAGCACATAAGCTTCTCAGTAAGAAAATCAGATGAAATGAAAATGATTGTGTATATCAATCCAATAAAAATAACATTATAATGAGGACAATTTGGAATGGAAATTGTAAGGATCACCAGATGATAATAAAAAGTATGATCTTGCAAGCCATAAAAAGGCAGTCACTGAAGGTCATCAATTTCATGGGAAGATAAAATTTGAAAGTGGACCCGTGACTTTTAAGTCTGTAAAAAAGACCTCATTGTATGACTAGCAGACACATTTTTCTAAATTACAGACACTGATCATCAGTGTGTAGTTTATTTTTATTTTTATTACCTGAAGAGCAACTGCCTCTCCCCAGAATAGAGCACAGCTCTAATTGCCAATGGAAGATGAGAAAAAGTAGACATTTCAATGATTCCTTAGGCAAAAGCTTTGTTTCCATCATAATCCTAATGAATAAGAAGTTTCAGTCTTTTTAAAGAAAAAGGAGAAGTATGACATGTGTCAGTCCTCAGAGCAGACGAATGAGGAAGGAAAAGCAATTTCTTTTCCTTCAGAGCGGTTTTATCTGAATATAGCAGACTCTAATTTAGAATTCCATCTCTTGTTTTGAGCTCATTAGTGATCTGGACCTTAAAGAGCTGCTTCTAATATATTCAGAGACAAGCGTATATAGAATACACAACATGTCTTGAGAATAAATATCTTGAACTTAAAGAATGTAATGGATATTAAGGTTCACATCTACCAGGGCCGTAGGGTTTAGTTTTGCAGCAGTGAGCGTGTCACATGGTCTGTCGGCCACCAGACAGGGACAACAACAGGGCTGGACCTCCACAGAGAAGTTGTCCAAGAGACAGAGACACCAATGAGAGGCTGGGAAAGAGAAAGATCACAGTCTTGAGAATCTCAATGCTCAGACACACTGATCATGAAAGGGGCTTGAAAATATTTATATTTAAAGGCCAGCATATCACTTTAAAGAGTAACTTCGCTCCATGAAAAGTAATGAATATAAATACTCAAAATGTTTTTTTGAAGGACTGGAGTCTCTTGCCAGAAATTCACCACTGCACCTAAAGGTTGGGTGGGAGGATATGGTCACAGCATTTAGCTTTGGACCTTGGAGGTTTATTTCACACAAAAAAGATATTTTAGATGAAATCATCGATGTGACCACTAAAGGTGAAAGTCCCAGGACGTAGCTATTTTTTATTTCCTACAACAAATGGCAGACTAAATAATGTCCTTTTAAATAGTACAAAAAGGAAACGATTGTCAAACCTTGGTGTACAAAAAAATAAAGATCCCCACCAATAGGACAGCCTTTGAAGGTACAGTGGCTGACATGGTGCTTGTATGAAAGGCAGAAATTGCTTTATTTCTTTCTAAAAATTAGATACAGGGCAGTAGTTACAAAAGCTGCTTTTATTTTTTCTGTATTTGTTTATTTTAACAAGAAAAGAAGTTTTAAGGAAAAAATATATGGATGTAAAAGAGACTTAAATTTGTTTATTCAAGCCACATGTATTACATGCCTACTCTGGGCTAAGCATTGTTTTAGGCAATGGAAATATAGCAATAAAAGAGACAAGGCCATGCTTCCCAGGAGGCATTCTAATGCAGAAGATGGGTTGTAAGCAAATAAATAGAACCTAAAGATTAAAAGGAGTCAGAGTCTTGCCTTATCAAAGGTCAAAACATGTCATGAAATTGAAATAGGTAGTATACCATGGTGTAGACGCAGAAAAGCATAAATAGATGAATGGACTAGACAGAGGCCAGAAACACTTCAAAATTTAGCATATGATCACATCGGCATTTCAAACAGTCGGGAAATGATGAGAAATTCAAAATGCATGCCTGCATTGTACCCTACTCATAAACAAATACTGATGCAGATCTGTGTGTACAAATTAAAATGATAAATGTACTAGAAGCGATAGAAGGGAATATATTTGTTACAGACTAGGTGTTACACATCTGGGCTTAATACAAAACTTCAACATCACCCCAAAGGTGAGGAAATAAAAGATTTGACTATGTATAAATGGAAACTTTCTATAAAGTAATAATTTCTGAAAATAAAATCATAAGTCAACCAACAATCAAAAATTAACCAACTTTGAGAGTTACTTTTAACACTCAAAAAAATTTCTGTCAGGTATGTAGTCTTACTGTCCTCATTATGTATCTAACCAGTCTGAGAACTGGAGACAATGTGTATAAAGTCATCTAGCAAGAAAGTGGCAAAACTGGGGTTTAAACTCAGATCCCTCTGACTCCAGAGTTTAAGTGACTAAATACAGAAACACAAAGAGCACCTATAAATTCAAAAGGAAAAAATAGTCCAGTTTTTTTTAAAAATGAGTAATGATTATAAATCCACGGAAGATGAACTACATGACCAAAGTTATTATAATAAGGCCATTAGCCTTACTAACAATCAAGCAAAAGCAGGTGCTTTTACTATTACTTGTCAAAATTACAAATGCTCTCCTGCTTTGGCCTATTTATCAATCTACCCTAGAGAAATGAGGGTCTTTCTGTATATATCTTTCAATATCTCTATAATGTTCCTTGCAATATTATTTGTAATTCTTCAAAGATGTTTGCTCCCTAAACACCAATCAGTAGGGGAATAGTTAATTATACATCTGTGTATAATGCAGTACAACACAGTTGTTAAAAAAAAAAATGAAGTAGATCTATATGTGTCTGTGTGCATGCTCAGTCACTTCAGTCGTGTCTGACTCTGTAACTCTAAGATTGTAGCCTGCCAAGGTCCTCTGTCCATGGGATTCTCCAGGCAAGAATACTGGAGTGGCTGCCATGCCCTCTTCCAGGGGATCTTCCCAACCCAGGGATTGAACCTTCATCTCTTAGGTTTCCTGATCATGTTACAGAAACTAATAGATGTGTGGGTAAAAAACAATCTTTGGGGGAAAAACAAATTTGCTAATACAAAACAAATACTGATGCAGATCTGTGTGTACAAATTAAAATGATAAATGTACTAGAAGCGATAGAAGGGAATATATTTGTTACAGACTAGGTGTTACACATCTGGGCTTAATACAAAACTTCAACATCACCCCAAAGGTGAGGAAATAAAAGATTTGACTATGTATAAATGGAAACTTTCTATAAAGTAATAATTTCTGAAAATAAAATCATAAGTCAACCAACAATCAAAAATTAACCAACTTTGAGAGTTACTTTTAACACTCAAAAAAATTTCTGTCAGGTATGTAGTCTTACTGTCCTCATTATGTATCTAACCAGTCTGAGAACTGGAGACAATGTGTATAAAGTCATCTAGCAAGAAAGTGGCAAAACTGGGGTTTAAACTCAGATCCCTCTGACTCCAGAGTTTAAGTGACTAAATACAGAAACACAAAGAGCACCTATAAATTCAAAAGGAAAAAATAGTCCAGTTTTTTAAAAATGAGTAATGATTATAAATCCACGGAAGATGAACTACATGACCAAAGTTATTATAATAAGGCCATTAGCCTTACTAACAATCAAGCAAAAGCAGGTGCTTTTACTATTACTTGTCAAAATTACAAATGCTCTCCTGCTTTGGCCTATTTATCAATCTACCCTAGAGAAATGAGGGTCTTTCTGTATATATCTTTCAATATCTCTATAATGTTCCTTGCAATATTATTTGTAATTCTTCAAAGATGTTTGCTCCCTAAACACCAATCAGTAGGGGAATAGTTAATTATACATCTGTGTATAATGCAGTACAACACAGTTGTTAAAAAAAAAAATGAAGTAGATCTATATGTGTCTGTGTGCATGCTCAGTCACTTCAGTCGTGTCTGACTCTGTAACTCTAAGATTGTAGCCTGCCAAGGTCCTCTGTCCATGGGATTCTCCAGGCAAGAATACTGGAGTGGCTGCCATGCCCTCTTCCAGGGGATCTTCCCAACCCAGGGATTGAACCTTCATCTCTTAGGTTTCCTGCATTGGCAGGTGGGTTCTTCACCAGTAGCACCACCTGGAAAGCCCCAGATCTGTATGTACTGCCACGGAAAAAGGTTTCTATGCTAAGAAAGGAAAATTTCAGAGGAATATATTTTGATAAATAGACCCTGTTTTGTAGAATTATGTGTTATATGTGCACATAAAAATATCTAGAATGATAAACCTCAAGATTGCTCATGGTTTCCACTTCTGAGCAGTTCTGTTGGAGAAGTGGGATGAGTAGGAAGTTATTTATATGTATTAACTTAAAGTAGAAAAAAGTTCCCTTCAGTTTAGATTTGGTGATTAAAAATACGTATTTTGTTAAAAGCAATAAGAAAAATGCAGTGGAAAATTTTAAAACAAATTTTCATTAAAAATTAGAGGACATATTGAAGATGTCCCATGTCAAGCAACATATACCATATTCTTCTTGAATACGGTCTTTGAAGGAAAATGCCCATGTTTATTTTTGAACTGTTTGCAGAATGTAGTATTGGGTTCAGCTGAGCCATTTCACGGGGTGAAATATCAAGTTCCAAGCACTTGACCATCCAAGTTACTCACTTTTGTCTTACAGATTAATTTGACTGTTTTCACAATTGGAAAAGGACCTCAGTGGATAGGGGTATTTTAGTTAGATTTAAAATTGAGCAGAAATATTCATTCATAAGTGTGATAAACCTCTGTCCACCAATCAAAAGATGATTTGAGATTAGATGTTTCTGTTTTAATAAACCTACAGCAAACTCAGTGCTGTGCCTACCCTCTACCACTTTGAATGAGTCATTAACCTGCATCAAGAAACTTTTGAGTAAATTTTGAATTCAATGTCTCCCCTCTGATAGATCTCTATTCCTTCAAAACAGTGTGCAAGGAGACATTCTAAATGCCTGCATTTAATCGTATCTGTAAATGATTTTTTTGCTCTTTAAACCATTACCAGATTTGCTGGGGGCTACCAGCCTTAGTCCGATCGCAGCTACAGGCCCGTCATTTCTTCTTCACAAGCAGTTTGAGACTAATGAGTGAGCCTTCCTCTGACCCAGCCACAGTCCCCACGGGCCTTGAGTTAACTATGCCTGCACTGCTTTGGAGCACAGAGGGCAATGAGGCATTGCTGGTCTTCCCAACCCAGGGATTGAACCTTCATCTCTTAGGTTTCCTGCATTGGCAGGTGGGTTCTTCACCAGTAGCACCACCTGGAAAGCCCCAGATCTGTATGTACTGCCACGGAAAAAGGTTTCTATGCTAAGAAAGGAAAATTTCAGAGGAATATATTTTGATAAATAGACCCTGTTTTGTAGAATTATGTGTTATATGTGCACATAAAAATATCTAGAATGATAAACCTCAAGATTGCTCATGGTTTCCACTTCTGAGCAGTTCTGTTGGAGAAGTGGGATGAGTAGGAAGTTATTTATATGTATTAACTTAAAGTAGAAAAAAGTTCCCTTCAGTTTAGATTTGGTGATTAAAAATACGTATTTTGTTAAAAGCAATAAGAAAAATGCAGTGGAAAATTTTAAAACAAATTTTCATTAAAAATTAGAGGACATATTGAAGATGTCCCATGTCAAGCAACATATACCATATTCTTCTTGAATACGGTCTTTGAAGGAAAATGCCCATGTTTATTTTTGAACTGTTTGCAGAATGTAGTATTGGGTTCAGCTGAGCCATTTCACGGGGTGAAATATCAAGTTCCAAGCACTTGACCATCCAAGTTACTCACTTTTGTCTTACAGATTAATTTGACTGTTTTCACAATTGGAAAAGGACCTCAGTGGATAGGGGTATTTTAGTTAGATTTAAAATTGAGCAGAAATATTCATTCATAAGTGTGATAAACCTCTGTCCACCAATCAAAAGATGATTTGAGATTAGATGTTTCTGTTTTAATAAACCTACAGCAAACTCAGTGCTGTGCCTACCCTCTACCACTTTGAATGAGTCATTAACCTGCATCAAGAAACTTTTGAGTAAATTTTGAATTCAATGTCTCCCCTCTGATAGATCTCTATTCCTTCAAAACAGTGTGCAAGGAGACATTCTAAATGCCTGCATTTAATCGTATCTGTAAATGATTTTTTTGCTCTTTAAACCATTACCAGATTTGCTGGGGGCTACCAGCCTTAGTCCGATCGCAGCTACAGGCCCGTCATTTCTTCTTCACAAGCAGTTTGAGACTAATGAGTGAGCCTTCCTCTGACCCAGCCACAGTCCCCACGGGCCTTGAGTTAACTATGCCTGCACTGCTTTGGAGCACAGAGGGCAATGAGGCATTGCTGGAGGCTGAGCACAGCAAAATCCCGCCTGATTATCGAGTTCCTGACCTCCTATTCATCTAGAAATTTTTCCAGCCCCATGCAGAGTACTGACACCTGTGCAATAGTTCTGTTTAACATTCTCTGTCATCTGGCTGAGACCTGCCTGCATAGAAGACCTGGCCCTGGGACCCTAGGGGAATGGGATCTGGCAGTTCTCTCTCAGTTAACCACAGGCCCCTCAGTGTACAAGTTAAGTACACAGACTCTGGACTCACAGATTCTGAGATCACGCCCTGGCCTGGCTGGTTACTGGCACTGTAACCTGGGACAAACAATTTAGCCTTTCAGCACCTCAGTTAGAAAACAGAATGGATGAGAACAGCCATTCAAGAGGGATATATTAGGTCCCTGTCCATCAGAGTGACCATGTTGAAGACTGAATGGGTAAGCCTTTAGACACAGGGCCTGGTATAGAATAAGTGCTCAAATATTGATGATATCATATACTTTATAAAATGATGTGTCCTTACAATATATATGGCCTGGCAATTGGATCCTTCACTATCTCTGCCTTCCGACTTCTGCATTTGTCTTATCTTTGCAGCTGACACTTCCCTTTGAAACATCGTGCTTGAGAAACAGACTAGAAAGAGCCTTCTGCTACTTGGTTGTAAACTTTCGGTTCTTCCCGAGAGACTCTTGCTGGATTCTGTATCCTTATATTAATAGCTTTCCTGTGTCCTTCATCCTACCTAGGTTTAGCTTTCTTGTTCTAAGAAAAGGCTGATCATGAATAATCAATCTCTTTTTGGAAACAAATGATGACAGGGTCATCTTTAATAATTTAGGCCACTTGTGCTGTATAACTTCTATCTCCTTTGATTTTCGTTTTCCCTTTTTGAGAAATTGGCTCAATGGATAGATCTCTATTCCTTCAAAACAGTGTGCAAGGAGACATTCTAAATGCCTGCATTTAATCGTATCTGTAAATGATTTTTTTGCTCTTTAAACCATTACCAGATTTGCTGGGGGCTACCAGCCTTAGTCCGATCGCAGCTACAGGCCCGTCATTTCTTCTTCACAAGCAGTTTGAGACTAATGAGTGAGCCTTCCTCTGACCCAGCCACAGTCCCCACGGGCCTTGAGTTAACTATGCCTGCACTGCTTTGGAGCACAGAGGGCAATGAGGCATTGCTGGAGGCTGAGCACAGCAAAATCCCGCCTGATTATCGAGTTCCTGACCTCCTATTCATCTAGAAATTTTTCCAGCCCCATGCAGAGTACTGACACCTGTGCAATAGTTCTGTTTAACATTCTCTGTCATCTGGCTGAGACCTGCCTGCATAGAAGACCTGGCCCTGGGACCCTAGGGGAATGGGATCTGGCAGTTCTCTCTCTCAGTTAACCACAGGCCCCTCAGTGTACAAGTTAAGTACACAGACTCTGGACTCACAGATTCTGAGATCACGCCCTGGCCTGGCTGGTTACTGGCACTGTAACCTGGGACAAACAATTTAGCCTTTCAGCACCTCAGTTAGAAAACAGAATGGATGAGAACAGCCATTCAAGAGGGATATATTAGGTCCCTGTCCATCAGAGTGACCATGTTGAAGACTGAATGGGTAAGCCTTTAGACACAGGGCCTGGTATAGAATAAGTGCTCAAATATTGATGATATCATATACTTTATAAAATGATGTGTCCTTACAATATATATGGCCTGGCAATTGGATCCTTCACTATCTCTGCCTTCCGACTTCTGCATTTGTCTTATCTTTGCAGCTGACACTTCCCTTTGAAACATCGTGCTTGAGAAACAGACTAGAAAGAGCCTTCTGCTACTTGGTTGTAAACTTTCGGTTCTTCCCGAGAGACTCTTGCTGGATTCTGTATCCTTATATTAATAGCTTTCCTGTGTCCTTCATCCTACCTAGGTTTAGCTTTCTTGTTCTAAGAAAAGGCTGATCATGAATAATCAATCTCTTTTTGGAAACAAATGATGACAGGGTCATCTTTAATAATTTAGGCCACTTGTGCTGTATAACTTCTATCTCCTTTGATCTCTTTGCATGTAGATTTCCTTTCTTGGAGGAAATTGGCATTTCTAGAATGGTTCTTAATCTGCAAGGAATAGGATCATATCTCGCCTAGCAAGTGTTGAAAACCTTTCATGCCAATCTCTAAAAAATGAAATAGCATAAAAAATAGATACATACACTGTCAAAAAGGTGACTTATAATAGGGTACCTCTAACAAAGCACATTTTTCTATACCAATTTTCCTGATGGTTTATTAGAAATGTACATCGCTTCATAGGAAAAACTAAGCAGGTAAAATTTGTGCAGCAGTTTCAAAGGCCACCGTGAAACTATCACACAGAAACAAAAAGTGGAGAGAATGTGTCAGTCTGGAGTTTATCTCTTGATCCTGATAGGTTTCACGGGTAAAGTTTAAACTCTAATGTCTTGAGCAAATTAACAAACCCAGAAATGGCCAGATGTTTCTTCTCACTTTTCTACGCTAGAGTTCTGGGTTGAGAAGGATGCTGAGGTCACACCTAGGCACCGTGGTCCTGGCATTGAGTGCCGTGCTGGAAGATGAACACTTGTGATGGCTACAGGAGTGGGAAGTGATGGCATTTGTCCCACATAGTCGCCATCCCTGCCTGTTTGAGAATTACACAGGCATTCCCTTTATGTAGTCAAAGTGGGGTGTGTATTTCATAGGAAAGAAGAGTGCACAGACACTTAGCGAAGGGGCATGCAAGGATTATTTGAACCAGGCACTTTTCAAAGAACATGTACTCACTCACTGGATCAGTCTAACACCACTAAAAAAGTACATACGACTATTAACTGCATTTTACAGATAGGGAGATTGAAGCACAGAAAGCCATCAGTAACTGCCCAAGGTGATAAAGCTAATAACAAGCAAAGCCCATTGGCAGAGCTGTCTGACAACCTGGCTCCGCACTCTGTGTCCTTACCACTGTACTAATATGCCTCCAGAGTTTCTCATGCAAAAAAATTATACAGAGTACATTTTCGTGAATATCTTTCTATAGCATGAATTTTGTAAAACTAGAATTATGGAATCTTAGTGTAGGAAGGGATCTTACCTGTGGTCTGGACCAAACTTCCACCTGTAAAAGGATCCAGTTCCAGTTCAGTATCTCCAGATTCTCACCTGATGGAACATCTCCCCCACTTCTTTGATGTATGGAGTCAAAATGTACATCCCTAGGAGTCACACCTGTGATCCTACATGCGTCCTTTATGGAGCAAAGAAACCAGCATATACCCTCCACAAGATGGCAGTCAGCATTTTGTCAGTGAAGTCTCTCTGCCAGGGTTGAATTTGATGTGCAAGGAGGCCACAGATTTTAAACAATCCGGAGTTGAGCGAAAGACCACTTTAAATCTGTCTCCCGGGCTTTCCTGGTGGTCCAGTGGGTAAGCACATGGCCTTGTAGTTCAAGGGGCGCCAGTTCGATCCCTGGCCTGGGAGGATCCCACGTGAACGGATGTGTCCAACTACTGAGCCGGAGCTCTGGGGCACATTCGCCCAGAGCTGGTGCTTAGCAGCGAGAGAGGCTGCTGTGATGGGAGGCCCACACGGGCCAGAGAACAAAGATGGATGAAATAGGTAAATGAAGACCAACAGAAGTGCCTCCACCCAAAAAATGGTCTCCCTCTAGACCAACACTATATGTTTCAAAGAAGGTGGTTTATGTTCATATTTCCATTCACTACCTTAAAAGGATGTTTGCTTTTGCCATTATCATGGAAACACATTCTCTGTTTATTCCACCCAATGAGGAAGAACTGTGCTTTTCCAGGGGTTTTCGGACATATTCTACTGAATATGGCCCACCCTTGTCCAACTGGGCAAAAGTAATCCCTTCTTTAAGGGGCAGATACTATGAAGAAAAGAGGAAAGCTCTGCATGAGAATTTCCTCATACGATGTCCCTCAGTTGCTTAAGATTCATCAATTCTCTTTGATTCAATAATCTACTAATGTATTTCATATACAAAGATAGTGCTAATTATCAAAGATTAACTTTGAAATTAATCTAATTCTGCCCTCCAGAGAGGGTAGAAATAGGCCAAAGATACAATTACAGAGATGTGGTTTCATATAAAGGTTTAATATCAAGCCTGATGCATCCACACTTCAGGCCACGGAAGTGACTTTCTAAAGATGGGACTGGATAAACTGTGGACGGTCAGTTAATTCACAAAGGTCAGACTTTGACCTTGGCTTAGCTGAAGTCCTGTGTGTATGCCCATCACTTTGCATGTCACTGGAGCTGAACTTCAAATACAAAAAAGCGTACCATCTTGGAAAGATCAACAGAATATACCCTCCACAAGATGGCAGTCAGCATTTTGTCAGTGAGGTCTCTCTGCCCGGGTTGAATTTGATGTGCAAGGAGGCCACAGATTTTAAACAATCCGGAGTTGAGCGAAAGACCACTTTAAATCTGTCTCCCGGGCTTTCCTGGTGGTCCAGTGGGTAAGCACATGGCCTTGTAGTTCAAGGGGCGCCAGTTCGATCCCTGGCCTGGGAGGATCCCACGTGAACGGATGTGTCCAACTACTGAGCCGGAGCTCTGGGGCACATTCGCCCAGAGCTGGTGCTTAGCAGCGAGAGAGGCTGCTGTGATGGGAGGCCCACACGGGCCAGAGAACAAAGATGGATGAAATAGGTAAATGAAGACCAACAGAAGTGCCTCCACCCAAAAAATGGTCTCCCTCTAGACCAACACTATATGTTTCAAAGAAGGTGGTTTATGTTCATATTTCCATTCACTACCTTAAAAGGATGTTTGCTTTTGCCATTATCATGGAAACACATTCTCTGTTTATTCCACCCAATGAGGAAGAACTGTGCTTTTCCAGGGGTTTTCGGACATATTCTACTGAATATGGCCCACCCTTGTCCAACTGGGCAAAAGTAATCCCTTCTTTAAGGGGCAGATACTATGAAGAAAAGAGGAAAGCTCTGCATGAGAATTTCCTCATACGATGTCCCTCAGTTGCTTAAGATTCATCAATTCTCTTTGATTCAATAATCTACTAATGTATTTCATATACAAAGATAGTGCTAATTATCAAAGATTAACTTTGAAATTAATCTAATTCTGCCCTCCAGAGAGGGTAGAAATAGGCCAAAGATACAATTACAGAGATGTGGTTTCATATAAAGGTTTAATATCAAGCCTGATGCATCCACACTTCAGGCCACGGAAGTGACTTTCTAAAGATGGGACTGGATAAACTGTGGACGGTCAGTTAATTCACAAAGGTCAGACTTTGACCTTGGCTTAGCTGAAGTCCTGTGTGTATGCCCATCACTTTGCATGTCACTGGAGCTGAACCTTAACTTTTAAATTACTTAAAGATAAGTTCTGAAACAGTACCATCTTGGAAAGATCAACAGAACTCCTGGAATCCAGTTCTAGCTCTGCAAATGGTTTTGTGACTTTTTGAGGGACCATATCTATTGAGCACCTTTTAGACTTTGAGTAATTGAGTGGGGTATTTTAATATTTCTTTAATCTTTATAGCCACTTTCTAAGTGAGAGCATACATTTACCTTGTACAGATGAAGACCTTAAAACTCTGAGAGGGTAATTAACAATGGCCAAGATCACTGAGCTGGTAAATGATGAAACTAGGTTTTGACACAGCCTTTTCTCTGCATTAAGCTCTTTCCATCACTCAACCTGCTGAATCTGTTTACTTCTTTGTTGAAGTGAGGTCCACGTGCTCTCTGTACATTTTGAATTTTGATATTCTTTGACTCGAGTATAAATATTTAAATATAATGTCCTGTTCTTTTATTATTATTCATTTCACTGCCAGTCAGCCTTTTTTCTTTTTTTTTTTCTTTTGGCCACACCATGTGGTATGCAGGATCCTAGTTCCCTGATCAGGGACCGAACCCATGCCCCCCCTGCAAAGGAAGTGCAGAGTCTTAACTACTGGGCCACCAGGGAAGTCCCATGGCCAGCCTTTTTCTTAATTTGAATTATCTTTATCAGACATTTCTTTCGGTTGGATTTACCGAATTGTGGAATTTCTACTTGGGTTGACTTAACATATCACCATGATTTAATACTATGTTGGTTATGTCTGAAAAGTTAAATATTACAGTATTCGACTCCTGCAGCTCTAAGTTATAGGTTCCCCTTTGTTGAAAGCAGAGGTACTGGCATGTTCTGTCCCCTCCATTCAGGAGATCCACCTCTGCAAGGATGGTCTTCATATTTGTTTTCTCAAAGGGTGGGAAGGTAGAAGGACCCACAACCTTTTCCATACCCCTCTTCATATTTGCTGTCACTGGCCCGGTGCCTAAAAGTAACATTGTTATTGTCTACATGGGTATGGACTCTCATGTAGGTGGCACTAAAAAAAGCCTGTTGTTGTGTTGGCTGGAACATTGAGGGATTGATTCTGAGTATATGGATCATGTTAGCCTTCTGTAATAAGTGGGGAAATAGCTTATTGACAAACTTGGTCGAAACATTTGCCTGCATATATCCCAACGCTTTGGGCATTGTAGGTGGCTCGGTGGTAAAGAATCCATCTTCCAATGCAGGACATGCAGGTTCAATCCTGGGGTCAAGAAGGCCCCCAGGAAGAGGACATGGCAACCCACTCCAGTATTCTTACCTGGAGAACCCCATGGACAGAGGAGCCTGGTGGGCTACTGAGGGAGCCAGTGGTCACAAAGACTCAGCCACAACAAAGCATGCATGCACAACCCAGGGCTTTGTTTCTAGTAAAGGCTGGTTGAAGCCTTGCTGTTGAAATACAAGTTTTGGGTTCCTAAGAGCCTTTCTTGGGAGCTGACAAGTTGTCCAGCAGGTGGCAGAGTCTTAACACTCTGTCAATGGCTTTTCCTGTTGAAGAACTTTCTTAAACTCAGTTGAAAAACAGCTTCCAGAAGGACTTGCTTTTAGGCATAGTGTTGGAGGAAATTTACTTCATTTCAAGCACATTTCAAACATATTTCATTTTTGGAAATAATTTCAAAATTAAATATTTGTTGAGCTTGTTTATCTTGTTTGGGATTCATTCATTAGCTTTATACTCACTCATTATACTTCCTCCAGATATTTATATTATACACTTCCAATTGTTTTTTCCTAGAAATTAGTAGAAGATAGAGATTGAGCATGGGTTTTCAAATATTTCAAGTAGGTGTTTTGCCATCTTTAATCCACACATTGACTAGATTTACTTAATACTCTTCAAACGGCCCCAGTCTCCACATACCATTTTCTTGTGTGTGTGTGTGTGTGTGTATTTAGTGCAAACAAAAATTCTTGGTTATAATAAATGTAAGTTCTAAAGATATAATTAAAATCTGCCAACCTTAATCAAAGTGAAAATTTTCTCCACTAACTTGTCTTTAAAGGGGAAATAAAATGATACACTATGTACACTCTGTAGTATACACTATTTAATCAAGTCATTATTTTGAGAAACAAAGCTAATCAAATGTTCTTACTGGGAAAACTAATGAAGATTCCACCTCACGTTTTGACATATTGCTGTATTAAGTTAACGTGTGACAAATCATGAACTACATCATTGTGTTCTGAAGCAGATTGTTGCTTTTAATTATGTTGCCAGTGTGATCCCTCCAGAAGATAAGATTTTTAGTGATTAAAACTGAATTGCCTATTTGCACTGTTTAAAGCGCTGCTCCCTCAGTAGCATATGGTGGTTTGGGATAGATTAGTTCATGGAGAGCCCATCTTAAATGTACTTGACGTTGTACTAATATTTAAACACTTCTCATAGTCTTTACATCTCAGTCACAAAGTTAGAGAACAGTATTAGCTTTGTCTTTCCCATTAACTCTACTTAATAAGGCCTTTGGCAAGCCTTCAGTTTAGCAACCCTGATAAATCTAGCGTTTATCTAGTCAGATGATCTGAATATATTCTAAGATCAATCTTTTCATTTTTTACATCAATCTTCTCATCTTGATACCCAAACCACACCTCTTAACATAAAATAATTTTCCCAGGAAACTTTCTATGAAAAATAATCAGTCTTCAGAGTAATTGTCTTCATATTATAGAATATCAACTTCCTAAATTAAGTATTTTAAATGGTCTACAAGCTGAGAATGCTTAAGAAGTAAACTGGAAATTTTCACAGATAAGATCCCATTCTTTCTTTTGTACCAGATTTTCCCTTTTCTCTCTTCACCATCCCTAACTGAAAGAGGTATTGAACTGAGAATTATGAGAATCATCTGAAAAATGTTATAGTGATAAGTGTTGGTCAAGCAGTCACGTCCTACTCTTTGCAACCCCATGGACTGTGGCCCACCAGGCTCCTCTGTCCGTATTTCTCCAAGGCAAGAATGCTGGAGTGGGTAGCCATTCCCTTCTTAGGGATCTTCCTGACCCAGGTATCTAACCTGGGTCTTCTGCATTGCAGGTAGATTCTTTATCATCTGAGTTACTTACCAGGGTAGCCCTTGATAAATGTTAGTGCCCTTAAATATAAAATACAGGAGGTCTAAGAGTACTTAATCATCACTTAGTCTCTAACACTCAGTATTGTAGTATACATTTTTAAAGTCATTATTTTGAGAAACAAAGCTAATCAAATGTTCTTACTGGGAAAACTAATGAAGATTCCACCTCACGTTTTGACATATTGCTGTATTAAGTTAACGTGTGACAAATCATGAACTACATCATTGTGTTCTGAAGCAGATTGTTGCTTTTAATTATGTTGCCAGTGTGATCCCTCCAGAAGATAAGATTTTTAGTGATTAAAACTGAATTGCCTATTTGCACTGTTTAAAGCGCTGCTCCCTCAGTAGCATATGGTGGTTTGGGATAGATTAGTTCATGGAGAGCCCATCTTAAATGTACTTGACGTTGTACTAATATTTAAACACTTCTCATAGTCTTTACATCTCAGTCACAAAGTTAGAGAACAGTATTAGCTTTGTCTTTCCCATTAACTCTACTTAATAAGGCCTTTGGCAAGCCTTCAGTTTAGCAACCCTGATAAATCTAGCGTTTATCTAGTCAGATGATCTGAATATATTCTAAGATCAATCTTTTCATTTTTTACATCAATCTTCTCATCTTGATACCCAAACCACACCTCTTAACATAAAATAATTTTCCCAGGAAACTTTCTATGAAAAATAATCAGTCTTCAGAGTAATTGTCTTCATATTATAGAATATCAACTTCCTAAATTAAGTATTTTAAATGGTCTACAAGCTGAGAATGCTTAAGAAGTAAACTGGAAATTTTCACAGATAAGATCCCATTCTTTCTTTTGTACCAGATTTTCCCTTTTCTCTCTTCACCATCCCTAACTGAAAGAGGTATTGAACTGAGAATTATGAGAATCATCTGAAAAATGTTATAGTGATAAGTGTTGGTCAAGCAGTCACGTCCTACTCTTTGCAACCCCATGGACTGTGGCCCACCAGGCTCCTCTGTCCGTATTTCTCCAAGGCAAGAATGCTGGAGTGGGTAGCCATTCCCTTCTTAGGGATCTTCCTGACCCAGGTATCTAACCTGGGTCTTCTGCATTGCAGGTAGATTCTTTATCATCTGAGTTACTTACCAGGGTAGCCCTTGATAAATGTTAGTGCCCTTAAATATAAAATACAGGAGGTCTAAGAGTACTTAATCATCACTTAGTCTCTAACACTGATGTAAATCTCCAGGCAAATTATCATGCCCACGTGCAGTGTGCTCTTGCCTCATTGTACATTGGAGACATACAGAGCCTTGATCAGTTTAACAATAGAGCATTAAGGGTAATTTTTTGGTTGGACCATATTATTTTTATTTCTTATTTTTTTGGCCATGTCTATTGGTCTTTCATTCATTTATCTTTTTTGTTCTTTGGCCAGTGTGGGTCTACCATTGCAGTGACCTCTGTCACTGCAGAGCACCGGCTCTGAGCGCATGCACTCCAGAGCTCCAGCTTGGTAGTTGGACACATCGGTCTAGCTGCTCCACGGCACATGGTATCTTCCCAGACCAGGGATCGAACTGGCGCCCCTTGCACTGCAAGGCGGTGTCCCTACCCACTGGACCACCAGGGAAGCCCTGGATCATATTATTTTAACTGTTTTAGACAAATTAATTTGGTTACCAATTGCACATTTCTTGTAATGAATTATTGGCAAATCCAATCATGCTAACCAGAAGCAAGTCCTGTATTCTCTGGATGTAAGCAGAAGACTCCAAAGTGGTCAGCATTTAGAACATCTGCCCTTACCTAAAGCAAACTTCCTACACCAGACTTTATTAAATGTACTCCTTGTTTTTACATATCAAGGAAAAAGGCTGATCACACTATAAATTAATATAGAAACAAGCTCTACATTGAAGGTTGCACCATCACATGCAGTTGAAGGCTAGAAATATTTTTTCTTTTTAGTTACAGTTTTTTTTTTTTTTTTTTTTGAGTCAGGAAAGATATTGCCGAACCCCTGGCCTCCAAGTGGAGTCATTTTTCATATGGAATTCTTCCTACTGCTCTTCTGAGGTTGCCATGGCAATGAAGGAGCGGCCCTGGCCATGGCCACAGCCAAGTTCCACCAGAGCAACTCAGCTTTCTCTTCCCCACCTAAGACTGCTCTGAATAGAGAGTTCAGCAGCTGAAATGCTAAATGGATTTCATCCAGTTCCTTCATTGTAAACATGATAAAAGAGGCACAAAAAGGCTAAATGGCCAGCCAGACATCTTTCCTTGAATAATCACTGGAAATGCAACAATTGGAAAGTCCATGTCATTTATTTTTTTGTTATATGCTTTTAACTCATATTTCCATTCAGCTTCCTGAAAATCAGGAAATAATTTAGACTCAATGTAACACCCTTTTTACTTGAAAATAATTTTTACTTGAAAATGTTGATAAGCATGCCATTACAATTCTCTGATGGAAAAAAAAATGTACAAATGTAAATCTTAGTAAGAATCCTAGGGGATAATTTAAATATACACAAAAAGGATTTTTTCTGGACTGAATAATTATTACAGTTATTATCAATCAACAATTTCATAATAGAATGTATGAATTTTTAAAATTACTAAATAGCTAAAGTTTTATTGAAAATGCTTCTCTTAATGAGACATGAAATATTTTACTTGTGGGATTTAATTTTTCTGTTTTTCTTGTTCTCCTTAATTTATAATATCCATTGGTTAATATTATATACTAATAGAGCTATACAGAGTTCAGCATTCAATTCTATTCATAGTTTTGGTCTTACTGATCAAAGTGCTGAAAAAATTAACATTAAAAAGCAAATGAAAAAGAAATAGTTTTATTATAATTCTGTCCTTCAGTTGTTCGAATTCATCCCTAATTAGAGGTCAAAATCATATAGTGATTGACCATTGAACTAAAAGTTGTGTCTAATCACTTTTCAGGTTAATAATTTACTGAGATCTTCCTGTAGTTTTTTTTTTTTTCCTTTAATTTTGGCCTCTTTTATTGGTTTTATTTATTGATTGATTGATTGATTGATTGATTGATTGATTTTCATCCATCTTTATTCTTTGGCCTGTGTGGGCCTCCCATTGCCTCTCTCCCTGGCTCAGGGTACATGTACTCCAGAGCACTGGCTTGCAATTGGACATGGGGTCCAGTTGCTCTGCGGGGCATGGGATTCTCATGGGTCAGGGATCGAACCGGTGCCCCTTGGATTGCAAGGCAGACTCTCTACCCACTGGACCACCAGGGAAAGCCCCCTCCTATAGTGTTATGGAAAGAAAAGAATTGTACTCCACTGACTTGCAAAAAGACTTATTAGTCAATCATTATAGTCATTCAGTTTACTTAGTACACACCATTGATTTCTTTTTACACCCAAAATGTCTACATTTAGGAGCTAGAGATCAAAATTCTGTGCTATCTATTGCACTATGTATAACATCAACTTCAAAGGAAAGTGTGTTCTACAAATTAACACATAATGTCCTCGTGTCACATTAAGTGGGTTGCCCTGGCTACCGACTAGAATCTTAGAGCTCTAGTTTTTAATCCATATCTGAGAGATTATAGTGAACATTTTTCTAAGGATATAGTATTCCATATTTCATTCTCAGACTTTGTTAATTTATTGCAGTTTTTTTAAAGGGAAGTATATTCAAATATATATGATAAAGAGGGTCCCATACCATTGTTTCAGGGCTTTCCAGGTGGCTCAGTGGTAAAGAATCCACCTGCCAATGAAGATGACGTGGGTTTGACCCATGGGTCAGAAAGATCCCCTGGAGAAGGAAATGGCAACCCACTCCAGTATTCTTGCCCTGGAAATCCCATGGACAAAGGAGCCTGGTGGGCCACAGTCCATGGGGTGACAAAAAAGTTGCATACGACTGAGCATTCGGGCATACTACATACTACCATTGTTTCACTTACTTAGCCCCTACCCACACTTTGTGCAAGAGGAATACAAGCCTGGAGTGTAGCAAGGAGGCTCCTTGTGTTCTTTCCAATCCCCTCCCTTGTCTGATGATGAAAAAGGTGATATGAGGTCAGTCTCACAGTAGCAGCAGGACTCAAGTTTAACTTCAGGAAGTTGAGAGTTATTTTTGTTTAGATTTTTTTTTAAAAAATTAAAAACACTGTGTCAAAAGTCCAGCAAAAATAATTGGTAATAAAAGCAAAGACATTCCAGGCTCAGAAGTCCCATGAAGTCATCTCTTTACATGTACTCCAGAGCACTGGCTTGCAATTGGACATGGGGTCCAGTTGCTCTGCGGCATGGGATTTTCATGGGTCAGGGATCGAACCGGTGCCCCTGGATTGCAAGGCAGACTCTCTACCCACTGGACCACCAGGAAAGCCCCTCCTATAGTGTTATGGAAAGAAAAGAATTGTACTCCACTGACTTGCAAAAAGACTTATTAGTCAATCATTATAGTCATTCAGTTTACTTAGTACACACCATTGATTTCTTTTTACACCCAAAATGTCTACATTTAGGAGCTAGAGATCAAAATTCTGTGCTATCTATTGCACTATGTATAACATCAACTTCAAAGGAAAGTGTGTTCTACAAATTAACACATAATGTCCTCGTGTCACATTAAGTGGGTTGCCCTGGCTACCGACTAGAATCTTAGAGCTCTAGTTTTTAATCCATATCTGAGAGATTATAGTGAACATTTTTCTAAGGGTATAGTATTCCATATTTCATTCTCAGACTTTGTTAATTTATTGCAGTTTTTTTAAAGGGAAGTATATTCAAATATATATGATAAAGAGGGTCCCATACCATTGTTTCAGGGCTTTCCAGGTGGCTCAGTGGTAAAGAATCCACCTGCCAATGAAGATGACGTGGGTTTGACCCATGGGTCAGAAAGATCCCCTGGAGAAGGAAATGGCAACCCACTCCAGTATTCTTGCCCTGGAAATCCCATGGACAAAGGAGCCTGGTGGGCCACAGTCCATGGGGTGACAAAAAAGTTGCATACGACTGAGCATTCGGGCATACTACATACTACCATTGTTTCACTTACTTAGCCCCTACCCACACTTTGTGCAAGAGGAATACAAGCCTGGAGTGTAGCAAGGAGGCTCCTTGTGTTCTTTCCAATCCCCTCCCTTGTCTGATGATGAAAAAGGTGATATGAGGTCAGTCTCACAGTAGCAGCAGGACTCAAGTTTAACTTCAGGAAGTTGAGAGTTATTTTTGTTTAGATTTTTTTTTAAAAAATTAAAAACACTGTGTCAAAAGTCCAGCAAAAATAATTGGTAATAAAAGCAAAGACATTCCAGGCTCAGAAGTCCCATGAAGTCATCTCTTTACTTCTTGCCAGCATAGGGTCTTTTTAAAACATGTTCTCAGGGTCCTGGCCAACCTAGCATCAGCTGCCCCAGTGATGGGACTTCCATCATTTCTTTGGCAAAATATCATTGAAGTCCAGCAGACGAGGTCTTCTGACCTGGATTTCTCGGTTTAATATAACCCAGTATTAGGATATACCACATTTCTGTTCAACCCAACTTCTTAATCAAAATTTGCTTGATTTGAGGCTGTGCACCTAGAAGCAGAATTTACACAGCATAGTTCACATTCTTTTAATATTTAGCATCCAAGCCCTCCTGCTTTTCAAAGTTAAATTTAACAAAACCAGCATGCTATACTTAGCAAGAAGACAGGATTTTGAATCCATATGACATAAAAAAACAACAGCATACAAGAAAATCATATTTTATTGAACACCCTAATAGGTTCCTTTTTCCTGGTAATATCATCAACAGGAATAGCAGTTGAATAGGACCTCCCATATCCTAAAGTAAGCCAAGATACATTACCTCATAGATATTTTATTCTTTCGTTTCCACCAATTTAACGTGCAGCAGGCCCAGCCTCTTGCATGAAGCAGCCTGAAGAGAAAGCTCAGGCAGTGGGTTTCCGACCCCACTCTGTCAGTCCAGGAAAAGTGTGGGGACAGCTCACAGCCCAAGAAAAGATGAGTTCATATCCAGCCTGGGAAAGTGGCACGGCCGCCTTTCCTGCTGCTCGGCATGAAATGAGCCCCATGGGGGTGCCCTAGCAAATGGAGGCCTGGTGGGCCACAGTCCATGGGGTGACAAAAAAGTTGCATACGACTGAGCATTCGGGCATACTACATACTACCATTGTTTCACTTACTTAGCCCCTACCCACACTTTGTGCAAGAGGAATACAAGCCTGGAGTGTAGCAAGGAGGCTCCTTGTGTTCTTTCCAATCCCCTCCCTTGTCTGATGATGAAAAAGGTGATATGAGGTCAGTCTCACAGTAGCAGCAGGACTCAAGTTTAACTTCAGGAAGTTGAGAGTTATTTTTGTTTAGATTTTTTTTTAAAAAATTAAAAACACTGTGTCAAAAGTCCAGCAAAAATAATTGGTAATAAAAGCAAAGACATTCCAGGCTCAGAAGTCCCATGAAGTCATCTCTTTACTTCTTGCCAGCATAGGGTCTTTTTAAAACATGTTCTCAGGGTCCTGGCCAACCTAGCATCAGCTGCCCCAGTGATGGGACTTCCATCATTTCTTTGGCAAAATATCATTGAAGTCCAGCAGACGAGGTCTTCTGACCTGGATTTCTCGGTTTAATATAACCCAGTATTAGGATATACCACATTTCTGTTCAACCCAACTTCTTAATCAAAATTTGCTTGATTTGAGGCTGTGCACCTAGAAGCAGAATTTACACAGCATAGTTCACATTCTTTTAATATTTAGCATCCAAGCCCTCCTGCTTTTCAAAGTTAAATTTAACAAAACCAGCATGCTATACTTAGCAAGAAGACAGGATTTTGAATCCATATGACATAAAAAAACAACAGCATACAAGAAAATCATATTTTATTGAACACCCTAATAGGTTCCTTTTTCCTGGTAATATCATCAACAGGAATAGCAGTTGAATAGGACCTCCCATATCCTAAAGTAAGCCAAGATACATTACCTCATAGATATTTTATTCTTTCGTTTCCACCAATTTAACGTGCAGCAGGCCCAGCCTCTTGCATGAAGCAGCCTGAAGAGAAAGCTCAGGCAGTGGGTTTCCGACCCCACTCTGTCAGTCCAGGAAAAGTGTGGGGACAGCTCACAGCCCAAGAAAAGATGAGTTCATATCCAGCCTGGGAAAGTGGCACGGCCGCCTTTCCTGCTGCTCGGCATGAAATGAGCCATGAGCAGCATGAAATCACTGACCACAGGTGTAGAGATCTGCAGTGACATAAATATCTCTGCCGCTTAGCAGTTGGAGGGAGGCTGTGGGAATTGGCCACAAGCTCCTCCTGGCCAAGTCTGCCTTTATAAAGAAATGGTCATTTAGGCTGCATTGTTGCCAGGGTGGCTTGGTGAGTCTCATCCCAAATTCCAGTCAAAAGTCGCATTAAGAAGAATTAGAGAAAGATGTAGGTGAATTCTTACATCAGATCATTCTAAAGAAAAAAGCCTAAGAAAAAACCATAACGTACAAAACCAGTGTGTTTGACCATAAACGCTTAACTCTTCTCTGTGTTAAAAAAATATCCCATAAACAAGATTTACAAAGATTAAAAAAGATAAGACAAAATTTTAAGCTGTGTGACAGGGAGATTATTAACAATGCAACTATATAAAGTGTTTTAAAATTATTTCCAAAAATGAATTAAACATATGAAAATATGCAAAGAAAATATGGGAAAAAAGGGGATAGTCATCAAAAATAGGGGAAGGGAGTATAAATAAAATACATGCAGATGTTCAAATTCACTAAGAATATGTGAATTAATGTAATAAACATACTGTATTTGCCTATAAAACTGGAAGGCTTTTATTGAAACTAATATCCATCCTTATCTAGGATATAAAAAGGGAAGACTACACCATGCAATTTTCAATACTTCTTCCATTTTATTTGCTATCAAATCAGATTTTATTTATTTGTTTTATTTATTTATTTATTTATTCATTTCCACATTATTGTTTTTGGTTTCTTATCAATGTAAGCAGGTTACATTGAGTTGGATTTTTTTTTAATTTTTACTTTACTTTTACAGAGTTTTGTTGTTTACGGATATGTATGATCCCAGATTAGTCATGTGTAAATCCCTCCATCCCACCCCTCCAGGCCGTTGCACAGCACCCCTGCAGGATCCCCCTTTCTCACAGCACAATGACAATAGCTATTTATTTCACATATGGTGGTATAGGTTTTCATGTTACTTCCTGTACACCTCCCACCCACTGTTCATTCCCCACTATGTCCATATGTCTACTGTCCATGTCTGTTTTTCCATTGCTTCACTGCGTGTGTTACCATGAGTTGGATTTTTTTTATAATGGGAAAATGCATTCCAACTATATTTATTGTCATAATTGCCTTGTGACAAATTATAGGGATTATTTAGAATGTAAAATACCCCATTTACAGTGGATGGGCAGAGACCATACCCTTTCAGGGGAGTGGCTAGTTCCAGCCACACAGGAAACTCCACATTTGTAAATAGAGAAATGGATGCATTGGAATTTGACTTGCACTTTGCCAGACTGCTTTCATCCGTTAGCATACAAGCCACAACCTTGAGATGCCCTCTAGCCCACAGATGGTAGGTGAATTCTTACATCAGATCATTCTAAAGAAAAAAGCCTAAGAAAAAACCATAACGTACAAAACCAGTGTGTTTGACCATAAACGCTTAACTCTTCTCTGTGTTAAAAAAATATCCCATAAACAAGATTTACAAAGATTAAAAAAGATAAGACAAAATTTTAAGCTGTGTGACAGGGAGATTATTAACAATGCAACTATATAAAGTGTTTTAAAATTATTTCCAAAAATGAATTAAACATATGAAAATATGCAAAGAAAATATGGGAAAAAAGGGGATAGTCATCAAAAATAGGGGAAGGGAGTATAAATAAAATACATGCAGATGTTCAAATTCACTAAGAATATGTGAATTAATGTAATAAACATACTGTATTTGCCTATAAAACTGGAAGGCTTTTATTGAAACTAATATCCATCCTTATCTAGGATATAAAAAGGGAAGACTACACCATGCAATTTTCAATACTTCTTCCATTTTATTTGCTATCAAATCAGATTTTATTTATTTGTTTTATTTATTTATTTATTTATTCATTTCCACATTATTGTTTTTGGTTTCTTATCAATGTAAGCAGGTTACATTGAGTTGGATTTTTTTTTAATTTTTACTTTACTTTTACAGAGTTTTGTTGTTTACGGATATGTATGATCCCAGATTAGTCATGTGTAAATCCCTCCATCCCACCCCTCCAGGCCGTTGCACAGCACCCCTGCAGGATCCCCCTTTCTCACAGCACAATGACAATAGCTATTTATTTCACATATGGTGGTATAGGTTTTCATGTTACTTCCTGTACACCTCCCACCCACTGTTCATTCCCCACTATGTCCATATGTCTACTGTCCATGTCTGTTTTTCCATTGCTTCACTGCGTGTGTTACCATGAGTTGGATTTTTTTTATAATGGGAAAATGCATTCCAACTATATTTATTGTCATAATTGCCTTGTGACAAATTATAGGGATTATTTAGAATGTAAAATACCCCATTTACAGTGGATGGGCAGAGACCATACCCTTTCAGGGGAGTGGCTAGTTCCAGCCACACAGGAAACTCCACATTTGTAAATAGAGAAATGGATGCATTGGAATTTGACTTGCACTTTGCCAGACTGCTTTCATCCGTTAGCATACAAGCCACAACCTTGAGATGCCCTCTAGCCCACAGATTGTCTGACATTTACCAAGGGAATATAAAACAAAACCTGCCAGCAGCTGATTGTTTAATTATAAAAGTATTTGATGTATTGTTTGGAAGTCAGTATTTAATGCAAATGCAGCAGTGAATGTATCTCCCCCCAGTTCTGTCCGTTCATTTAAATTCTGTTGCTCTTTTATCTTAAAAAGAATTCAGTGCTCAGTTTCGAGTTTCATTTACAAAGCAATAATTTGATGTTACTAGTTGGGAGTTTATAATCCAATTTGTATCCATTGTTCAGCCCAGTGGAGTGAATTTGCATGGCTACCACAGTTTACAAATCATAAAAGCAAAACACAGATGAAGTTTTGCAGTCTTTATAAGACAATAGTGAGTTTTAATGCCAGTCACTTGTCATTTCTCTTAATGAAATTGAATTTTGGCTACTGATATTAAACTAATTTTCTATTGAATCCTTCCTGATTGATTATAAATGGGGAAAGAGAGAGATTGAATTAAGTTGTTCAGCCCCGTGGAATTAATTTGCATGACAATCACAGGCTATAAATTATAAACTCAACACACATCCGAAGTTTTGCAGTCTTTACAACACTATAGTGAGCTTTAATGCCAAGTCGCTTGTCACTTTTCCTAATGAAATTGAATTTTTCTGCTGTGATACTGAATTGTTTTCTATTGAATCCTTCCTGATTGATGATGAATGAGGAAAAGGGAAGATGGATTAAGCTGATTTACAGAGAAATGCTAATGTTTATATATTCCCATTCTGTACACAAGATTTGGATACAGATACCTTTTGCTTGACTGGCAGAATATTTTAATTATTATTTTTTTTAATTTTAATACATTAGGCAGGGCAGTGCTCCAGACTCCACAGTTAGGTCAGATTCAGATCAGTTAGGTCAGATTCATGCTTCTTGCCAGTCCCCAGAATTCTGTGTGGAAGGCACTGGCAACAAGTTAGACTGGCTCTGTGCATTCTGTTTCTATGAATCCATGAAAACACCTCATGCCATATTGAAAGTCTCTGAGGTTGCTGACACAGTGGTAGGAGTGGAACTCTGGAGCCAGGTGGAACCCAGCTCAAAATAGCCATGAGAATTGATCTCATTGGCTCAGCTTCGTAGGCTGGCCATTTTATGTCTCTGGATAGTAAATGCCCCAGAATTACTTATATAAGGAGATTCTATTACTTAAAGGAAATACTCTTTAAAGAGTTTTACATCTTTAATCTCATGCAGATATTCTCAGAATTGATTTTTTTCCTTCTTTTTATATAAGATTTTCATATCGGTATAACTTGTCGCATCTGCTCCCTTCACTTCTTTCAGTAAAATTCTAACCCACTATGTTAGCCCCTGCATCTGATCTAGAACAAATAATACATTTTAAAAACCACCTGGACCAATGTCCCTCAGATTTTTAACCTTAAGTCTAACCCATCTCAGCTAGTAATGATCTTCCTATAAAACATTTAAATACAAATAATAATATCACTTTAGGGGTTGTACGTTTTTTTCTTTTCAGATATTTTATCATAGCGTGTGTGTGTGTGCTATATTGTATATTTCTTTATCAAAGGAATTCCCATCATTTTCCCCTTAATTGTTCCTCCATGAGACTAGTGATACCTAGGATTGTTTATAACCAGTTTCTATCAATTATCAGTCACAATTTTTGGAAAAAATGCTTGATGATTTTAAAAAACCACACACACAGTATTTTGATATATCTAATAATTAAATCCTAGGAAAAAATATTTGAAAAATACCTTGAAGTGACAGTTGTCAGTTGCAAAGGGAAAATATTAAGAAAAAAAGATACCCACTCAGACACTTAAAATATTCTATATAAAGGGCAAAAATAACCTCTTTGGGGATGTTTTTCTTCAGCTGTTAGGACTAATGGAGATCATGAAACTCACTAGGTCTTCCGTAGTTTTTCTTTAATGATATTTTTTGCTTTCTCATTTGTTTTGGTATATGTTCAATATCTGACAAGGCAGGAGGAAGTAAAATAAGGATCCGATTTTATACCTACCTTATAGCTTACATATACATTACATTCCCCTGGGGAGATAATTTTCAGTGGACTCTGATGTACTTTAGTCAAGTCAAACACAATAAATGCATTTCTTTATCTCATCGCTGAACTGATAGGAAAAAATACAAGAAAATTAAGAAATCACTTAACATATGTAAAGACATAACAAGCTTTCCTCTTGGGGGAAACATAAAATAAAACTTGATGCTCTCTACTATTCTCTATCATTTTTAGAGACTGAATTTTTTCCATCCTATCAGAAGAGCTCAGAGTCTTCTCGAGGTCTCCAGGTTTTCCTTCCAAAATCAGTTTAACAGGAAACATTAAGATTTCTTAAATAGAAGTGCATGGCACAGCCAGAAAAGAATGATCTCTTTAAGCTGATCAGTAGAGCAGGAAAAAAATTAATGCCCAGGAGTGGTGACAAAGTGTGCCACTCGCTTCCATGAAATAGCATGTGGCCGTCTGAGGGCGAAAAGCATATAGCATAGAAAACAACTCGCAGGATTTATTTTGCACTTTTAAAATGCTCTCATACTTCACACACTCAAAGCTTCAAATCAGTGACTACAAGCAAGAGAGAACTTCTGGACAGCCTCACCAATTAACTTCCTCCTCAGAATAGCAAAACTCAAGCCTGGGTGCATTTTCTGTTTGGGTAGATGCATACAAACTCATAAGATATTAAATAAAGAGGGAAAAGTAGTTCATACAGCAAAGGTTAAGAAGGTACCTTGAGAGATTCGAGAGGATGCAAATAACTATTCCAAAATTATTTAAAAAAAAACAAAAACAAAAACAGAAGAGTCTGTTTCTAACCAGAGAACTTTTAAAATCATGGCATTGGCAGACCGAGCACACTATGGCTTAGTAGTTCTAGAAGTCCCATACTGGCTCAGTCTATGTCTGATTTCATAATTAAGTCAGAGAAATAATCAAGCTGTCTTTTAGGGGAAGGGCAAGTGCTTAAAGAGCTTATCCACCCCTGAGGAGATAAACCCAAACATATTTGCTTCTGGTTTTCATTATGGAATTCTTTCCATTTTGAATTCTTTGGGAGATTTCTGTATGCCACAGGCGAACACTACTAAGCCAACAAGAGATACCTTTTGGTCTCAGTGACATTATTTCACTTATTCAAAAACTGTGAACTTGAGTGTATGTTAAACAAGACAGGCCTATGCACTTAAAGAAATGTAAGCTTCCATGGTGAAGTACCCAGCTGGGAAAAAGAAATCGCTGAACTGATAGGAAAAATACAAGAAAATTAAGAAATCACTTAACATATGTAAAGACATAACAAGCTTTCCTCTTGGAAACATAAAATAAAACTTGATGCTCTCTACTATTCTCTATCATTTTTAGAGACTGAATTTTTTCCATCCTATCAGAAGAGCTCAGAGTCTTCTCGAGGTCTCCAGGTTTTCCTTCCAAAATCAGTTTAACAGGAAACATTAAGATTTCTTAAATAGAAGTGCATGGCACAGCCAGAAAAGAATGATCTCTTTAAGCTGATCAGTAGAGCAGGAAAAAAATTAATGCCCAGGAGTGGTGACAAAGTGTGCCACTCGCTTCCATGAAATAGCATGTGGCCGTCTGAGGGCGAAAAGCATATAGCATAGAAAACAACTCGCAGGATTTATTTTGCACTTTTAAAATGCTCTCATACTTCACACACTCAAAGCTTCAAATCAGTGACTACAAGCAAGAGAGAACTTCTGGACAGCCTCACCAATTAACTTCCTCCTCAGAATAGCAAAACTCAAGCCTGGGTGCATTTTCTGTTTGGGTAGATGCATACAAACTCATAAGATATTAAATAAAGAGGGAAAAGTAGTTCATACAGCAAAGGTTAAGAAGGTACCTTGAGAGATTCGAGAGGATGCAAATAACTATTCCAAAATTATTTAAAAAAAAACAAAAACAAAAACAGAAGAGTCTGTTTCTAACCAGAGAACTTTTAAAATCATGGCATTGGCAGACCGAGCACACTATGGCTTAGTAGTTCTAGAAGTCCCATACTGGCTCAGTCTATGTCTGATTTCATAATTAAGTCAGAGAAATAATCAAGCTGTCTTTTAGGGGAAGGGCAAGTGCTTAAAGAGCTTATCCACCCCTGAGGAGATAAACCCAAACATATTTGCTTCTGGTTTTCATTATGGAATTCTTTCCATTTTGAATTCTTTGGGAGATTTCTGTATGCCACAGGCGAACACTACTAAGCCAACAAGAGATACCTTTTGGTCTCAGTGACATTATTTCACTTATTCAAAAACTGTGAACTTGAGTGTATGTTAAACAAGACAGGCCTATGCACTTAAAGAAATGTAAGCTTCCATGGTGAAGTACCCAGCTGGGTGGAATTCTTTTTAATATGAAGAATACAATTTGCATTTCAGTTTACTCAGTATAAGTTATCCAGTAGATTTCAGTTATGCAGTTACCAGGATTTCATATAAGCTATGTCTTATCATTTGAAAAAATGCTGATTATGCTTGGAGAAATAGAGCATAAGTCAGCAAGATTCAACGACAGTAAAACTTACACTCATTTTTCAGTGTATTCATATGAGAAAGTATGAGGAAATTGCTATGAATAGTCATAAACTAATCTTTAAATTATGTTGAGAGGCAACATAGTTTGCTATTAGAGAGACTGACCTCACACCTCTATCTCTGGCTAATTGAATGATATTAGTAAAATTCCCTGAATCTTACTTTTCTCATGTATAAGATGAAGGAAGCAATCAGTCTCTCTGTTGAGTTTAAATAGATTGAGACATTATGTCACATAACCATTTTCTTCTGCAGGGGATCTTCCCAACCCAGGGACTGAACCCACATCTCCTGCATTGGCAGGCAGGTTCTTTACTGCTAGTATCACTTGGGAAGCCCAGTACCAACTGCTCTTAAATAGACATCAAGAAGGTAAAAGCAGCTTGCCATCAAATTTGTGAGCAATGACCTCCCAGATTTATTTCTCAAAGAAATAACATTCATGGGGGAAAAAAGTTGAGTAATTTCAGAATCTACTGGGCAAGCAGGGGAGGGGGGAGACTCTGAAATGTTGGTGGCTTATCTCTGTAAATTTGAGATCTGCTTAGCAATTACACTTAGCAAAAGCTCCTAATTCCTACTCTTCTTCATTCAGAGTGAATCCACAGTAAAACAATTAAATGAATACCCTTTATATCAGTGTACTTTCCCACCCTAACTGCTTAAGGGAGCTTAAAGAGCTTATCCACCTGAGGAGATAAACCCAAACATATTTGCTTCTGGTTTTCATTATGGAATTCTTTCCATTTTGAATTCTTTGGGAGATTTCTGTATGCCACAGGCGAACACTACTAAGCCAACAAGAGATACCTTTTGGTCTCAGTGACATTATTTCACTTATTCAAAAACTGTGAACTTGAGTGTATGTTAAACAAGACAGGCCTATGCACTTAAAGAAATGTAAGCTTCCATGGTGAAGTACCCAGCTGGGTGGAATTCTTTTTAATATGAAGAATACAATTTGCATTTCAGTTTACTCAGTATAAGTTATCCAGTAGATTTCAGTTATGCAGTTACCAGGATTTCATATAAGCTATGTCTTATCATTTGAAAAAATGCTGATTATGCTTGGAGAAATAGAGCATAAGTCAGCAAGATTCAACGACAGTAAAACTTACACTCATTTTTCAGTGTATTCATATGAGAAAGTATGAGGAAATTGCTATGAATAGTCATAAACTAATCTTTAAATTATGTTGAGAGGCAACATAGTTTGCTATTAGAGAGACTGACCTCACACCTCTATCTCTGGCTAATTGAATGATATTAGTAAAATTCCCTGAATCTTACTTTTCTCATGTATAAGATGAAGGAAGCAATCAGTCTCTCTGTTGAGTTTAAATAGATTGAGACATTATGTCACATAACCATTTTCTTCTGCAGGGGATCTTCCCAACCCAGGGACTGAACCCACATCTCCTGCATTGGCAGGCAGGTTCTTTACTGCTAGTATCACTTGGGAAGCCCAGTACCAACTGCTCTTAAATAGACATCAAGAAGGTAAAAGCAGCTTGCCATCAAATTTGTGAGCAATGACCTCCCAGATTTATTTCTCAAAGAAATAACATTCATGGGGGAAAAAAGTTGAGTAATTTCAGAATCTACTGGGCAAGCAGGGGAGGGGGGAGACTCTGAAATGTTGGTGGCTTATCTCTGTAAATTTGAGATCTGCTTAGCAATTACACTTAGCAAAAGCTCCTAATTCCTACTCTTCTTCATTCAGAGTGAATCCACAGTAAAACAATTAAATGAATACCCTTTATATCAGTGTACTTTCCCACCCTAACTTCCCAGTTTGTGTCTAAGCATCCAACAATACTATATCTTTTTGATCTTTCCTTCAATACTGTCCCGATTGAAACCTCATCTTTGACACTTTATTGACGTAAAAACCAATAACAACTTAATATTTGATCCCTCTCATTGCTCTTGTCATTTCAGTGGCAGTCAAAGGCCAGTATTTCAGTTGAGAATATGAAGCATCATTTATAAAACATGTCATGCTTTTGGAGGAAAGAGTTCCAGAATAGGAAGGTAGTTGGAACTTCCTGTAAAAATGGAGTCATCTTGGATAATTATTGCTGAGTCATCTTTGGGGCATTTTACTTAATGCAGAAAAAAAGAATGTCCATCAGACATGCTTTTGACTTGTTCAAGTAAAAATCATGCATTGATTTTCTTTGATTTGTTTTGTAAATATTATTAAATAAAGCAAGAATAAAAATGAAAAAATCGGCACCCCTTTTATCCTTGAAAATGTTAGCCCCCAAGTGACTCTTAGAGAAATACCATCTTTAATCCCTCATGCTTCACAAGATGTGTTTCTAGAATGTCAAAAGTTCTAGGAGGTAAGCACCATTATACTTGGTTTGTGAGAGCTCAGTAAAGAATAGTTAAGGTTGAATAGGTAGTTATCTGCAAAACAGTATAGAATTGATTTATTCTATTCAGTAGACTAGGTACTGAGTGACCATTACGATCTAGGTCTTCAGCCTCCCAGCACTGCTGGCCCTTCCTCTATTATTACAGGATTTCCTGTCTGCTTGTCCTGGGTTTGGCAGAGCAATGTAGCCCTTCATTACTCAAATGCCATGAGCTGACCAAGGAGAAAGAGGACTTTGGCTCCTCCAACTTGGCATTACACCACAAAGCCCAGAAAGCCTTGGCCCATACTGGGTGATCCCCCTGGTTGGGTTCTCTGGGTTAAATGGCATGTCCCTAAAAGAAAAAGCTCTCTCTTGGGCAGCCAAATTTTAGAATTTGAGATCTGCTTAGCAATTACACTTAGCAAAAGCTCCTAATTCCTACTCTTCTTCATTCAGAGTGAATCCACAGTAAAACAATTAAATGAATACCCTTTATATCAGTGTACTTTCCCACCCTAACTTCCCAGTTTGTGTCTAAGCATCCAACAATACTATATCTTTTTGATCTTTCCTTCAATACTGTCCCGATTGAAACCTCATCTTTGACACTTTATTGACGTAAAAACCAATAACAACTTAATATTTGATCCCTCTCATTGCTCTTGTCATTTCAGTGGCAGTCAAAGGCCAGTATTTCAGTTGAGAATATGAAGCATCATTTATAAAACATGTCATGCTTTTGGAGGAAAGAGTTCCAGAATAGGAAGGTAGTTGGAACTTCCTGTAAAAATGGAGTCATCTTGGATAATTATTGCTGAGTCATCTTTGGGGCATTTTACTTAATGCAGAAAAAAAGAATGTCCATCAGACATGCTTTTGACTTGTTCAAGTAAAAATCATGCATTGATTTTCTTTGATTTGTTTTGTAAATATTATTAAATAAAGCAAGAATAAAAATGAAAAAATCGGCACCCCTTTTATCCTTGAAAATGTTAGCCCCCAAGTGACTCTTAGAGAAATACCATCTTTAATCCCTCATGCTTCACAAGATGTGTTTCTAGAATGTCAAAAGTTCTAGGAGGTAAGCACCATTATACTTGGTTTGTGAGAGCTCAGTAAAGAATAGTTAAGGTTGAATAGGTAGTTATCTGCAAAACAGTATAGAATTGATTTATTCTATTCAGTAGACTAGGTACTGAGTGACCATTACGATCTAGGTCTTCAGCCTCCCAGCACTGCTGGCCCTTCCTCTATTATTACAGGATTTCCTGTCTGCTTGTCCTGGGTTTGGCAGAGCAATGTAGCCCTTCATTACTCAAATGCCATGAGCTGACCAAGGAGAAAGAGGACTTTGGCTCCTCCAACTTGGCATTACACCACAAAGCCCAGAAAGCCTTGGCCCATACTGGGTGATCCCCCTGGTTGGGTTCTCTGGGTTAAATGGCATGTCCCTAAAAGAAAAAAGCTCTTCTCTTTGATCCTAGAACTGTAAATCCCCTGGAGGCTTTTATTGCGTGATCATTCTTTGAGCAGAAAGGTAGTATTTGAAATTGATGAAACCAACTCTTCTTGCCTGAAAAATCCCATAGGCAACTGGCTACAGTCCATGGGGTCACAAAGAGTCAGACATGACTGAGCAGATAAACTCAACAAACACTAACTAAAGGAGTTTCGAGTCAACCAACCAGAACATATGGTCACTTTCTTCCTAATTTAAGTCTAGTCCTAATTTTAACCATGATCCAAAGAGGTCTTGTTTGTCTGTGACTCCTAGGTATACAAGGGTCATATGAAGAGAAGCCAGAGCATCATTTTCCCCACTGGGAATAAATTGCTCTTGTATAAAGCATATCAGCCAAATGAGTTGATCCTACTTGTAGTTTGCCAAGCATTTCTGCATTGACCAGGAAATGGGAAATTATGTTTCACACCAATGACACTTCATACTCACATCTTTTTTGAGACTTTCCTGCTTGGAAGTGAACCATCAGGTCTTGGGGATATAGATGTGCATTGAGTTCCTGCAAAGTTCTCTGAGTCTTTTGGCAAAGGAGCACCCCCCCACCATTTTTATTCTAAAGAATTGCTTCCATAGGGCACAATCTGTCCACCATTCCAAAACCTAGCCAGATGGACTGTTAGTGGGCCTCTTCTAATTTGGGAACCATTCCAGTTTTGAAACAAAGTGCCTTAATAATTTTGTTCCCTGTGTATCAGCCATTGACTGAGGTTTTGGCCCACCATGACTGAGGTTTTGGCCCACCATGAAAAGCAGTTATGCAGTTTTCTTGTTACTGTCATTATCCATCTGTAAGACATCCTGTCAATAAACTGCTTGGGTTTTTCTTTAACCTAACCTCTTGAATATCTGCCCTAAGGTAAAAGGAGATAACATTGGCTAATACAACAAGAACACTTAGAAAGATGCATTAGTGACTAGTGGGTAGTGAAGGAGACTGAAAAGGCTTCCCTTTCTGTCTTCAGCACTGCCCCACTCCTGGAGCTAAACCCTTCCAATGCCGAATATAATCTTCTTGTGGGTAAAACTATTTGTTATGGAGCCTTCTCTTGCTTTTAGGGGGGATCCTAGAACTGTAAATCCCCTGGAGGCTTTTATTGCGTGATCATTCTTTGAGCAGAAAGGTAGTATTTGAAATTGATGAAACCAACTCTTCTTGCCTGAAAAATCCCATAGGCAACTGGCTACAGTCCATGGGGTCACAAAGAGTCAGACATGACTGAGCAGATAAACTCAACAAACACTAACTAAAGGAGTTTCGAGTCAACCAACCAGAACATATGGTCACTTTCTTCCTAATTTAAGTCTAGTCCTAATTTTAACCATGATCCAAAGAGGTCTTGTTTGTCTGTGACTCCTAGGTATACAAGGGTCATATGAAGAGAAGCCAGAGCATCATTTTCCCCACTGGGAATAAATTGCTCTTGTATAAAGCATATCAGCCAAATGAGTTGATCCTACTTGTAGTTTGCCAAGCATTTCTGCATTGACCAGGAAATGGGAAATTATGTTTCACACCAATGACACTTCATACTCACATCTTTTTTGAGACTTTCCTGCTTGGAAGTGAACCATCAGGTCTTGGGGATATAGATGTGCATTGAGTTCCTGCAAAGTTCTCTGAGTCTTTTGGCAAAGGAGCACCCCCCCACCATTTTTATTCTAAAGAATTGCTTCCATAGGGCACAATCTGTCCACCATTCCAAAACCTAGCCAGATGGACTGTTAGTGGGCCTCTTCTAATTTGGGAACCATTCCAGTTTTGAAACAAAGTGCCTTAATAATTTTGTTCCCTGTGTATCAGCCATTGACTGAGGTTTTGGCCCACCATGACTGAGGTTTTGGCCCACCATGAAAAGCAGTTATGCAGTTTTCTTGTTACTGTCATTATCCATCTGTAAGACATCCTGTCAATAAACTGCTTGGGTTTTTCTTTAACCTAACCTCTTGAATATCTGCCCTAAGGTAAAAGGAGATAACATTGGCTAATACAACAAGAACACTTAGAAAGATGCATTAGTGACTAGTGGGTAGTGAAGGAGACTGAAAAGGCTTCCCTTTCTGTCTTCAGCACTGCCCCACTCCTGGAGCTAAACCCTTCCAATGCCGAATATAATCTCTTTGGGGCTTGTGGGTAAAACTATTTGTTATGGAGCCTTCTCTTGCTTTTAGAGGGACTTACGCATGCAGTATCCTTCCCAGAATTGACAAGGAGGGAAATATTGAAACAGTGAAAACTTCAATTAGTTTTTCACTACTTCCTTTTATTCATATCACAGGAATGATTTCTGCATGACTACCTATAGATAGTATTTGAGAACATGCAATAGGATACATACTAACAAAACTCATATTCTTTCTACAGTTTGGACAACTTGTTTTTCTAAAACCTCAGAAAGGATATTTGTAAGTCAGTGTAAATGTTAACCACATTATTGATTTTGCTGGTTTATTTATTCAGTGTATGAAATATTCTTCAGCTGTAATTTAAAAACAACTTTTGGAATCATTTATTGATGATTTCATCATGTGAAAAATTTAGCTACAATTGAATTTTTATTGAAGATTAGCTGATGTACAGTACTGTGTATGTTACACATGTACGATATAGTGATTCACATTTTGTAAAGGTTATGCTCCATTATAGTTGTTATAAAATATTGGTTATATTCCCTGTGTTGCACAATATATCCTTATAACTTATTTTATACATAACATTTGTACCTCTTAATCCCCTACCTCTGTATTGGCCTGTCTGCTTCCCCTTACCCTGAGAAAGGAATTTTGATTAACACTTTGGTCACCACACCTTTGGGGTGTTTCAGTTAACCTAAAGCTAGAGAGTTCCTTTTGTTAGTGTGCTTTTAAGCTTCCATTAGCAGTGGCTTTTACAACTGACACTGTTGACTTGGAAACCAGTGTAAAGTATAAAAGAAACAGGATTAAACAAATGTAAATATAATTGAATGACCGCATATATTCACATTTCCAGGAAATTCTGGAATTGCTTTGAAGCATACATAAAAATAAATTCAAGTAAAAGAACTATTTTTCCTATTGACTCCCTACATTGGCAATTTTCTAAATTCCCCCATCTTCCAAGGTGGTTTGTAATTTTCAGCCCTCTTGATATGTCTAGCACTGCCCCACTCCTGGAGCTAAACCCTTCCAATGCCGAATATAATCTCTTTGGGGCTTGTGGGTAAAACTATTTGTTATGGAGCCTTCTCTTGCTTTTAGAGGGACTTACATGCAGTATCCTTCCCAGAATTGACAAGGAGGGAAATATTGAAACAGTGAAAACTTCAATTAGTTTTTCACTACTTCCTTTTATTCATATCACAGGAATGATTTCTGCATGACTACCTATAGATAGTATTTGAGAACATGCAATAGGATACATACTAACAAAACTCATATTCTTTCTACAGTTTGGACAACTTGTTTTTCTAAAACCTCAGAAAGGATATTTGTAAGTCAGTGTAAATGTTAACCACATTATTGATTTTGCTGGTTTATTTATTCAGTGTATGAAATATTCTTCAGCTGTAATTTAAAAACAACTTTTGGAATCATTTATTGATGATTTCATCATGTGAAAAATTTAGCTACAATTGAATTTTTATTGAAGATTAGCTGATGTACAGTACTGTGTATGTTACACATGTACGATATAGTGATTCACATTTTGTAAAGGTTATGCTCCATTATAGTTGTTATAAAATATTGGTTATTTTCCCCTGTGTTGCACAATATATCCTTATAACTTATTTTATACATAACATTTGTACCTCTTAATCCCCTACCTCTGTATTGGCCTGTCTGCTTCCCCTTACCCTGAGAAAGGAATTTTGATTAACACTTTGGTCACCACACCTTTGGGGTGTTTCAGTTAACCTAAAGCTAGAGAGTTCCTTTTGTTAGTGTGCTTTTAAGCTTCCATTAGCAGTGGCTTTTACAACTGACACTGTTGACTTGGAAACCAGTGTAAAGTATAAAAGAAACAGGATTAAACAAATGTAAATATAATTGAATGACCGCATATATTCACATTTCCAGGAAATTCTGGAATTGCTTTGAAGCATACATAAAAATAAATTCAAGTAAAAGAACTATTTTTCCTATTGACTCCCTACATTGGCAATTTTCTAAATTCCCCCATCTTCCAAGGTGGTTTGTAATTTTCAGCCCTCTTGATATGTAAAAGAAATATATGATTCAAGGAAATATTCCTGAAGTCATAGAGCATGCAAGATGGACATACGGAACACCAAGGGCTACAACTGAGTATCTCAGGTCACTGCCAGTATTCAGAGACTTTTACAGCAACTCAGCCTAGGTTACCACATTCAATAACTTCCACTCCACCATTGCCTTAAAGCAGGTTCTTCACAGAGTGAAGTCACATTGAGCATCCATATAGTGCCATCTTGATGAATCTTTAATTTAAATATATTTTAATATATTCAAAATGAAGAAATGCCCTGTCCGTGACCAAACAATGTTTTCTAGCTTAAGTATAATGTAAATTACAATACCGTAATTGTTATATTCCACTGTGTTCTCTCTGGAGAGCCTTTTTTCCAGGCATCTCCATGTAGCTTATAGCAAAGGTTGTCAAAATTTAGCTTGCCTGGAAATCATCTGGAGGGTTTGTAGAAAAACTGATTGCTTGGCCTGACCACCAGAGTTTTTGGCACAGTAGGTCTGAGGTGGAGCCAAAGAATTTGCATTTCTAACAAGCTCCCAAGCCAGGCAAATGCTCCTGTCCAGTGACTTTACTTGAAGGACTACTGGCTTAAAAGACCATCTATCCTACAAGGCTTAGATTTTCAACCACTCAGCCATTTGAAAAACTCTAAAATAAGCAAAAAAGTTATTTTTTACCAGATTTATTGAGATATAATTGACATAAAACATTATGTAAGTTTAAGGCATACAATGTGGTAATTAATGAGCAAAGAATTCATATAAGGATCAAAGAACATCAGAGTATTGATAGGAGGTGCTTTGAAGAGCATCTAATATTTCTATTTGCTTCTGAAAATTCAGAAGTTCTTTTCATAGATGGTGCTACTCTTCTCCTTCACCAAGACCTAGGTGACTAATTTCTATCCATGTTCCCTGGAACCTTGCTAATAAGAACATCTCAAAAATCTTTAATGAATTTTAAAATGTACCACTTATGGATAATCTTAAGCACTTTGTATATAAAGGAAATTATGGATCTCCTGTCTAATACATTAATCCAAATAAATGAAATTGAGACACCCCTTTCATGGGATATGGCATTAAGGTTCCATTAAAAGGGGAGAATAAAGTCTGGAGTTACATAATCCATATAGCTTCTATAGTGTAAAAACTGGTCCACCTGCTGAGCCCCCAGATCAGTCTAGCAGTAAAGAAGGGACAAGGGAGTATTCTCCACTGTCAGGAGAGAACATACATAATGTTCACACTCACCTTTTTTGCCTTAAAGCAGGTTCTTCTCAGAGTGAAGTCACATTGAGCATCCATATAGTGCCATCTTGATGAATCTTTAATTTAAATATATTTTAATATATTCAAAATGAAGAAATGCCCTGTCCGTGACCAAACAATGTTTTCTAGCTTAAGTATAATGTAAATTACAATACCGTAATTGTTATATTCCACTGTGTTCTCTCTGGAGAGCCTTTTTTCCAGGCATCTCCATGTAGCTTATAGCAAAGGTTGTCAAAATTTAGCTTGCCTGGAAATCATCTGGAGGGTTTGTAGAAAAACTGATTGCTTGGCCTGACCACCAGAGTTTTTGGCACAGTAGGTCTGAGGTGGAGCCAAAGAATTTGCATTTCTAACAAGCTCCCAAGCCAGGCAAATGCTCCTGTCCAGTGACTTTACTTGAAGGACTACTGGCTTAAAAGACCATCTATCCTACAAGGCTTAGATTTTCAACCACTCAGCCATTTGAAAAACTCTAAAATAAGCAAAAAAGTTATTTTTTACCAGATTTATTGAGATATAATTGACATAAAACATTATGTAAGTTTAAGGCATACAATGTGGTAATTAATGAGCAAAGAATTCATATAAGGATCAAAGAACATCAGAGTATTGATAGGAGGTGCTTTGAAGAGCATCTAATATTTCTATTTGCTTCTGAAAATTCAGAAGTTCTTTTCATAGATGGTGCTACTCTTCTCCTTCACCAAGACCTAGGTGACTAATTTCTATCCATGTTCCCTGGAACCTTGCTAATAAGAACATCTCAAAAATCTTTAATGAATTTTAAAATGTACCACTTATGGATAATCTTAAGCACTTTGTATATAAAGGAAATTATGGATCTCCTGTCTAATACATTAATCCAAATAAATGAAATTGAGACACCCCTTTCATGGGATATGGCATTAAGGTTCCATTAAAAGGGGAGAATAAAGTCTGGAGTTACATAATCCATATAGCTTCTATAGTGTAAAAACTGGTCCACCTGCTGAGCCCCCAGATCAGTCTAGCAGTAAAGAAGGGACAAGGGAGTATTCTCCACTGTCAGGAGAGAACATACATAATGTTCTCATAAAATCAGCAGAATTGCTCCTAACTTAGACTAAGCAAAAAATCTGAATATTTTGATTTATAAATTTACAACCTCTGTCTGCCACTGACTTCCTATGAGGACCACTTGACATCTCAAACACTATATTTTTTTAGTTCCATTATCAGGGCCAATTATATTGACCTGCCACATAATTAGGTAAGAACATCACTAATGGAAAAGAGCTCTTTTTTTAAACTTGACTTTCTAGAATATAAATAATAGTCAGAGTACTTATTGGCCTATCCTTGCTCAGTTTGGTTAACCAATTTACCTGAAGGTTCATGCTATACAAAGTGAACACTGATAGAGAGCAGTGAAAAATAATAATAAAAAGAACTCTGTTTTACATGTAGAAATAGTGATGTTTGTGAGGCTTTTGCTATTATAAGGGGAATATGAATTGAATGGTTAATCTAAACACCAAGGAAAATTTTACTTTCCTATGTATTAATATTAATATCTTTCCAGTGACTGTTTTACGCTGGTAATCACTGATGTTGTCAAGACCTTAGTCATCTCTCCATTCATTGATTCATTCACTCATTGAACAAACACTGATGCTTAGGGTTCTGTTTGAACTGTGGTGGAACTGTTCCTTCACCCTATGTTCTATCAAAGTTACGTACGTTCAAGATACAAACTGTTCAAACATGAAATTAAAAGAAATAAAGAAGTCACAGGAAGAGATACCAGCATATATGGGGTGATTTTAAAATAAATGAAAAAATCAAATTTAAGTGTGTGATTATAAGACTCAAGCTTCACCATGTTTTTTGGGGTTTTTTTTTAGTTTTTATTTTACTTTTTACTTTTACAGAGTTTTGTTGTTTACAGATATGTATGATCCCAGATTAGTCATATGTATATCTCCCCCATCCCACCCCTCCAGGCCGTCACACTCAACCATGGTTTTATTGCATCACATATCTTAAGGAAAATGGCAATACATTTTAGAGATAACTAGATAATTTTTTAAAAATAAATGAAAAAATCATATTATCACATATTCAGTTTTGTGGCTTTTCAAATTGTTACTTTAATTTAAAACTAAATTAAATACATATTTACATCTTTGCTGTGTGTCCACTTATCAAACTTCATTCATTAATTCATTTATCCGTGTATGCAACAGGCATTAAAATAAACTAACCTTCCCATAATCATACTACAGGCCAGTGCCTACCATTATAAAACTCAGCATTTCTCCAAAAGACATTGGAGACCAACATTTCCTATAGAAATAAAGCCAAACCTTCCTCTTTCACAAAATCTCCAATTAAGTTGGGTTAATGCTATATACACGTCTCAGCCTAAGTTAGCAACTTGAGGGAGGGTAAATACTTATTCAGGCCAAGTATTGGGGGGCAAAATAGAGCATGAATTCTGACCTTAGGAGGTTTCAGTGTAGCTTTTTCTTTGTGCTTCATTTATTTCTTAAAGGCTAAATTTGAGTAAGGTATATTTCTAATTATTTTCCCACCTAAGTCTCACATTGCAGGCAGATTCTTTACCATCTGAACCACCAGGGAATCCCCATTTTTTAATATTATAAAATTTTAAATTTCACAGCAGTTTTACAAAATTATTGAAGATGCACTTTGGACCAAACTTTGTCCAAGGCTCTGATTATGCAGAAACTAGTAGGGTCTGGATGTAGATCTGAAAGTGATTAGGCTGGTGTTGGCCTTTGTGGATAGTGTACAGAATTTAAATAAATATAGACTTAACTCTTGGACTAATAAGAGGTGAGAGCATTTATTGATTGGTTTTGGACTCTTTGAGGAAAAAAAGTAGTATTTCAGAGCAGTAGAAAATGGCATCTTATACTCTGGAACCTAAAATAAGCCATTCAATGACTATTCTGCTTTAATAAGCTTACTAAATTAAATGTTAATGGTTCACACTTTGAGGCACTGAATAACGAAAACTTCATCTCTCTAATTAAAACTGAACAGGTCTCTTTTCTCCAAAGATGCCTTCGCTTTAATCATTTTAACCCTGAAGATAGAATTTCCTTTCCAACTAGGGCTAACCCACATGAAATAGCACTGAATTCTGCCCTCATGTAATAGACTTTGATTTAGTGAAGTGCCTCTTTTGTTTATGTTTATCTGTTATAATAGCTGTGGGCCATTGTTATGCCCCAGAAGCTTATACAGACAATATTTAGCTAACCCTAGCGAATATTTACATCTTTGCTGTGTGTCCACTTATCAAACTTCATTCATTAATTCATTTATCCGTGTATGCAACAGGCATTAAAATAAACTAACCTTCCCATAATCATACTACAGGCCAGTGCCTACCATTATAAAACTCAGCATTTCTCCAAAAGACATTGGAGACCAACATTTCCTATAGAAATAAAGCCAAACCTTCCTCTTTCACAAAATCTCCAATTAAGTTGGGTTAATGCTATATACACGTCTCAGCCTAAGTTAGCAACTTGAGGGAGGGTAAATACTTATTCAGGCCAAGTATTGGGGGGCAAAATAGAGCATGAATTCTGACCTTAGGAGGTTTCAGTGTAGCTTTTTCTTTGTGCTTCATTTATTTCTTAAAGGCTAAATTTGAGTAAGGTATATTTCTAATTATTTTCCCACCTAAGTCTCACATTGCAGGCAGATTCTTTACCATCTGAACCACCAGGGAATCCCCATTTTTTAATATTATAAAATTTTAAATTTCACAGCAGTTTTACAAAATTATTGAAGATGCACTTTGGACCAAACTTTGTCCAAGGCTCTGATTATGCAGAAACTAGTAGGGTCTGGATGTAGATCTGAAAGTGATTAGGCTGGTGTTGGCCTTTGTGGATAGTGTACAGAATTTAAATAAATATAGACTTAACTCTTGGACTAATAAGAGGTGAGAGCATTTATTGATTGGTTTTGGACTCTTTGAGGAAAAAAAGTAGTATTTCAGAGCAGTAGAAAATGGCATCTTATACTCTGGAACCTAAAATAAGCCATTCAATGACTATTCTGCTTTAATAAGCTTACTAAATTAAATGTTAATGGTTCACACTTTGAGGCACTGAATAACGAAAACTTCATCTCTCTAATTAAAACTGAACAGGTCTCTTTTCTCCAAAGATGCCTTCGCTTTAATCATTTTAACCCTGAAGATAGAATTTCCTTTCCAACTAGGGCTAACCCACATGAAATAGCACTGAATTCTGCCCTCATGTAATAGACTTTGATTTAGTGAAGTGCCTCTTTTGTTTATGTTTATCTGTTATAATAGCTGTGGGCCATTGTTATGCCCCAGAAGCTTACTTACAGACAATATTTAGCTAACCCTAGCGAATACTTTGAAGTGGGCAAAGATTGTTTTGGATACTTTCCCTTAAGAACCATTCAGTCATTTTCTAAAGATGTCTACTTACTTCAGCTACTTGTCATCTTTAATCAGATGACAGCTTTTTAAAAGTTATTTTAAATAAAAAATGTTACTGATCAAAAATCACAAAACTAAATAAGTATAAAATAGAGTAATTAAATTTTCAAATGACATTTTTATAAGTTCACAGCATTTGTAGTTTGGAAGTCATTTAAAGTTTAAAATTATACAAAGACTTTAAGATAACATGTGATGGAGAAATAGATGGCATTTAAATATACCTTTTAATAAACATATTATCTTATAAAACATACATCATATGTATAAATTTTTACTTCTGTTTATATTTTTATATACAAATATATGTATATGACAGATATGTATGTGTGTATATATATATATATATATTGTTGTATGTTAGTCGCTAAGTCATGTTCAATTCTTTGCGACTGCATGGACTGTAGTCGTCTGCCAGGACTCCTCTCTCCTCTTTCCTCTTTCTTTTCTTCAGACAGTATCAGTAAAACACTGCTTTTTAAGGTAATAAGACTATTCACAGTGTACCTGGAAAGATAACCTCAACATATTATTTGAGATTGTTTTTAAAAGTCACTTTAAGGCTTCCCTGGTGGTCCAGTGGGTAAGGACACCGCCTTGCAGTGCAAGGGGCGCCGGTTCGATCCCTGGCCTGGGAAGATCCCATGTGCCACGGAGCGGCTGGACTGATGTGTCCAATTACCGAGCCAGAGCTCTGGAGCACATGCGCCCAGAGCCGGTGCTCTGCAACAACAGAGGCCACCATGATGGGAGGCCCACACGGGCCAAAGAACAAAGATGGATGAAAATGGACAAATGAAAGACCAATAGAAGTGGCCCGCCTGCTCCCCTCCCTCCCCACCCCACCCCCACCAAAATAAATAAATAAATAAATCTTAAAAAAAAAAGAGTCACTCTGAGTGCAAAATGGTTTTCAGATCTCATTGATGATTGTCCCTTATAATCACAGGTAGTGGCATAAAGGACAGTAGGTGTAGGAACAGAAGCTTTTTTATGTATAAAATTTTAAATTAGGTTAATAAAGGGAAAAATTTACCAGCAATGCTCAGAAACAATCCCATAAATGTATGTATCTCTCCTAGTAATCTTATTTCACCCAGAGATAAATGTTTTATCTTAATTCTATAGCATTATAAGGGCTTTTCATTTCTCTGACTGTATCTGGCCCCTATCCCTGACTTTTTGGACTTTCTAGAGGCTTCATTATTAAATTACAGTTTATTCTCAAAGAGAAATGGAATTTGCCCAAGCCACAACAAAAATGTGTCTATATAGTGAATGCTTATTGCATGTCACATGTTTCATGAACCCAACTTCCTTGAAGTTTAAGACTGCAAGACAGGCATTATGATCCTCATTTTTCAAATGAGAAAATGAAGTCTCAGAGAGATTGACTGACTTTTCCAAGGTCACCCAACTCATAAATGCCATAACAGGGTTTCAAACCTAGCTTGGTCATTTGCCATGCAGAAAGATTAAGAAACCTTATTGAAAAATAGCATTCTAGAAATGATTACCTTTGAAAACATATATAGAAACATTACGAATACAAGATAGGAGAAAAATGAATGGAAATATAAAAAAAACTATTTTTTAAGCCAGATATTCTGTGAGAAGCAAGTGGTTCTATATTGCAATACTTAATAGGGTGACATAAAAAAGAAAGCATAAAACATATATGTACATTTACTCTGAGTAACAGATGGTAGATTTTTTTTTTAACATTTTTTTTTTTTTTAAAGATTTATTTATTTATTTTGGGCGGGGGTCGGGTTGGGGAGGGAGGGGAGCACGTGGGCCACTTCCATTGGTCTTTCATTTCTCTATTTTCATCCGTCTTTGTTCTTTGGCTCCTGTGGGCCTCCCATCGCGGTGGCGTCTTGTCGTTGCAGAGCGCCGGCTCTGGGCGCATGCGCTCCAGAGCTCCGGCTCAGTGATTGGACACATCAGTCCAGCCGCTCCGCGGCACGTGGGATCTTCCCAAGTCAGGGATCGAACCGGCGCCCCTTGCACTTCAAGGCGGTGTCCTTACCCACTGGACCACCAGGGGAAGCCTTTTTTTAACATTTATTAACACGAATGATTAGCTTGATCTTTGAAAGTAAATTTTTAAATGTTTTAAAAGCAAAATTCCAGTTGCCCTTCGTGATTATATGTTAGTCTTTCCAGAAACAATCCCATAAGTGTATGTATCTCTCCTAGTAATCTTATTTCACCCAGAGATAAATGTTTTATCTTAATTCTATAGCATTATAAGGGCTTTTCATTTCTCTGACTGTATCTGGCCCCTATCCCTGACTTTTTGGACTTTCTAGAGGCTTCATTATTAAATTACAGTTTATTCTCAAAGAGAAATGGAATTTGCCCAAGCCACAACAAAAATGTGTCTATATAGTGAATGCTTATTGCATGTCACATGTTTCATGAACCCAACTTCCTTGAAGTTTAAGACTGCAAGACAGGCATTATGATCCTCATTTTTCAAATGAGAAAATGAAGTCTCAGAGAGATTGACTGACTTTTCCAAGGTCACCCAACTCATAAATGCCATAACAGGGTTTCAAACCTAGCTTGGTCATTTGCCATGCAGAAAGATTAAGAAACCTTATTGAAAAATAGCATTCTAGAAATGATTACCTTTGAAAACATATATAGAAACATTACGAATACAAGATAGGAGAAAAATGAATGGAAATATAAAAAAAACTATTTTTTAAGCCAGATATTCTGTGAGAAGCAAGTGGTTCTATATTGCAATACTTAATAGGGTGACATAAAAAAGAAAGCATAAAACATATATGTACATTTACTCTGAGTAACAGATGGTAGATTTTTTTTTTAACATTTTTTTTTTTTTTAAAGATTTATTTATTTATTTTGGGCGGGGGTCGGGTTGGGGAGGGAGGGGAGCACGTGGGCCACTTCCATTGGTCTTTCATTTCTCTATTTTCATCCGTCTTTGTTCTTTGGCTCCTGTGGGCCTCCCATCGCGGTGGCGTCTTGTCGTTGCAGAGCGCCGGCTCTGGGCGCATGCGCTCCAGAGCTCCGGCTCAGTGATTGGACACATCAGTCCAGCCGCTCCGCGGCACGTGGGATCTTCCCAAGTCAGGGATCGAACCGGCGCCCCTTGCACTTCAAGGCGGTGTCCTTACCCACTGGACCACCAGGGGAAGCCTTTTTTTAACATTTATTAACACGAATGATTAGCTTGATCTTTGAAAGTAAATTTTTTAAATGTTTTTTTAAAAGCATTTGAAACTTCCAGTTGCCCTTCGTGATTATATGTATCTCAGTTTCCTTTAAAGCCAGTATTACTTCAGAACTTTCCTAGAAGCACAGTGAGAGGAGCATGCATGGATTTAAGTCGCACCTGTTGTGTCCGACTCTTTGTGACTTCCTGGATTGTAACCCTCCAGAGTCTATTGTCCATAGAATCCTCCAGGCACAAATACTGGAGTGCACTGCCATTCCCACCTCCAGGGGAATCTTCCCAAACCAGGACTCAAACCGTGTCTCTTATGTCTCCTGCATTGGCAGGTGGGTTCTTTACAACTAGCACCACCTGGGAAGCCCAGTGAGAGGAGGGAGAGTCAGGATTCATGTGCAGGTGAAGGCTACATCTCTGCAGTTTCCAGGGAGCACAGAGTATTGTGGAAGAGCTGCAACTCTATATCTGCATTGGAGAATGGATATGTATCAATACCGGGAGAGTGTTAATGGTCTCTCTTGGCCTTTATGGGGCCTTTGGTTTGCCTTAATCTTTTTTTTTTTCCTGTAGCAGGCTCTACAAGATGGCACTTTCCATACATAGTAATCAGATGTTGGAAGGAAAGTGATTATCATAAATGATGTCAGTGTTGCCATGTACTAAGGGAAAAAAATGTTACAAGTGCTATTCAGAACTGGAAATGTTCTAGAGTCATGTTGTCCTCTTGTGTGTGTACAGGGCAGATGTTGTCAAACTATGTAGAGCTCTTCAAGGCCTGCTGAAGAGCCTTGTCCACTTTGAAAGAGAGTTGCTTTTTAATTAGACTTCTCAGATCATCTGTATATAAGTCACAGTAATTCATACTATCAAAAATGTAATTACCGTAAATATTTTAGGGTCTCCAACTGGATTTAATTAAGCAAGAGGGTCCCCCACCCATGTTTACTCACCAAATGGTTGTTCATTTCATGTAAATTTTATGAAAGTCTTAGGTATGTTTTTAAGATTCAGAATTAATTTTATTACCAATTATTTTATTACCATCAAACAAAAGACATCCTTTTCTAAAGTGAGGAAATCATCATGAAGTGCGGAGAAATGAAAACAAAGACCGTAGATTCAGAAAAACTTAGATTTGAATTTAGACTCTACCTCTTACTCATTGGAAGACTTTGAATAAGTGCCTTAATCTCTCTGGCAGTTTCTGCCTTAATAAAATAAAGATCCCGCGTAGGGTTACTATGAAAGTAAATGGCATGATGCCTGGCCATACCAGGTCTCCAACAATTTTGGGTTTAAGACGGTCATTAGCAACACCCTGTTAACTTTTCCCCAACCTCATTCTTTGCCCTTCCCACTGAGAGGCAAATATTATTTATTATCTTAAAATTTCTAGTTATTAGCACCTTGATTTACTTAATTACATGTGTCGTGTCCCTGAACAATGTGCATTTTTTCACCTTGTATATTTTCACACTTTCCTTTCTCTTCTCAGCTTAACGTCATCCTCATGAAGTCTTCCCTCGTTCTCCAGTTCAGCTCGCTGACTCTCCCTGCCTCAACGATTACTCATTGCCAACCCATTCTCCCAACAGAATCCCGTCACTCTCCCAGTCAACCCTCTAGAGGCTCCCCTGTTCTCCTGGTCCAGGCTTAGGAGTTGGCTCCACACCTGCAAACCACAATGTTATTCCTAGATTTTCTCAAAAGACAGACTAAAGCCCCCTTGGGAAAGCGTTGCTGTTCACTAGCTGGTCTGGTCTGCTAGGAGAGGTGGAGTCTTCATAGAGCTCTCTCCGAGAGACCTAGAGAATTTTGAGCAGTGAAAGATGAACCCCTCTTAATATTTACTGGGACTGCCCCTGATGGATACTAGGCAGGTCTTTGGCTCCTCCTGTTCCTCTGAACCCAGAGAATATGGAGCAGTGAAATCCTGACCTGCTCTGACCTCAGAATACAGATTTAGGGGAAGATACGTTTTCATGTCATCAAGGTGAATAATTATAGAGGACTCACGACCTGAGTTCCACTTGATAATGTAATTTCCACAGTAAAATAATACAAGTGAATGCCTTTGCTTGTGACAGGGAAATTTATAGGGAGGAAAAAAAGTATCAAAAGCCTTTAGAAAAAAATTTTTTAAAATATAGGTCATTTTAAATCATCTCTGAAAATCCCTTCTATATTAAAAAGATTAGTAAAAATATATAAGAATTATGCCTAACTCATATGCTTATAAGGAAGCTTCAGGTCAAGCTTATGGTGTAGGGAAACTATTTTTCATGTATACAGCCCATAAACAGACACATTTTGGAATTAGAATTAAATTCTACAAATTTTACCAGAGACATTTTTCAATTCTATAGTCATACTTTTGTGATATACTGATGTCATATATATAATTTATTTGGTCCTGAGTCTTTGGTCAGGGACATAGTCTGTAAATGCAATATTGTCCCTGGAATGAAAAAAGATTCACCTGATGGACTGATTTCCATTGAGGAAATAAATGGGAGACTTCTGTATTAGCCAGAAAGTTAATCTCCAAATGTAAGTATTCCAAATGTTGCTTTGGACAAAGCCTTTAGAAAGAAAATAAAACTAGTTTCTGCTTTGAAAGCAGTTGACCTCAAAAGTTTTAGATTGATTCTAAATTGGATTTTTTTGCTGAGTTGTCTTGAAAGTTTTTTCATTTTGTTTTGCTTTTGTCATATGTAGTAAAAGGTCCAAAAGAACCCAGGGCATCTGCTTATTTACATTATATAAGGTTAGGAAGTCTGTTCATTCTTAAATACCCTGTTTGGATCTTCCCTTTCCTAAATAAAAATACCATCTTTCAGATAACTTGAGTCTAAGAGTTGCCAGAGACTCTTGAGAGAATGACTCCCCAAATTACATTTTTAGTAATGTGCAAGATAAGACTTCATTATTTCCTGTCTAAAAACCAATATTGTTTTGTTTTGTTTTGTTGGGGGGGGAGGGGCGGACCACTTCTATTGGTCTTTCATTTATCTATTTTCATCCATCTTTTGCTGTTTGGCCCACGTGGGCCTCCCATCGCAGTGGCCTCTGTTGTCACAGAGCACCGGCTCCAGGCGCATGCGCTCCAGAGCTCCGGCTCGGTAATTGGACACAGGGGTCCAGCCGCTCCGCAGCACGTGGGATCTTCCCAGGCCAGGGATCGAAATTGCGCCCCTTGCACTGCAAGGCGGTGTCCTTACCCACTGGACCACCAGAGAAACCCTAAGAACCAATATTGTTGAAAACAATTTAAAGGATTTGGGGTAAATACATCGCTTCTATCCCAATCACTCTGTCAGAACTAAAACTCCCAAAATATTTAGTTAATGTCTATTATTTTATTTTTAAATTCTTCGTTTATTCATTCAACAAATACCTATTGGGCATACCTCACAATATATTCCTATGAAGAACAGTCCATCAGAGAACAATGGTTCCTAAGGCTGGAAGGAACCTAGTCCAGTTTTCCCAAATAGAAGATGGAAAATACCGGAGGGTATTGCATCTTTTACTTATATCTAGTTACATTAGACTAACACATCTACTTAGTGGCAGAACTGGAACTAGGCCCAAGGACTATTCATTGATTTTTTTACTAAGCCCTGAAACTGTATTTTATTACAATTACCTATTGTTGCATAAAATATTACCCCATATTCAGTAACTTAAAATAATAATCATCATTTATTATCTCTGGCTGTTTCTAAGTCAGAAATTTAGACTGGGCACAGATGAAACCATCTGACTTTGCATTTCGATGTCTGGGGCTTCAGCCTGAAGACTTACAGGTAGGGAACCAGAATTGTGTAAAGGCTCTATCGTCACATGCATGGCAGTCGATGCTTGGACTGCATCAGAATACCCATACTTGGCCCTTCTACATGCTATAGCATGAGCTTCCATAGAACATGATGGCTGGGTTCCCAGGGCAAGTGTCTCCATAAAAAGAGAGAGCCAAAGAGAAACCAATAAACAGCCTTTTAGAGCTGAGCCTATGAAGACGTGAAGAGCCGTTTCTGCCACACTTTGAAGGTCAGGCCAGTTACTTAGGTATCCCCAAATTGAAGAGGAGTGAATAATAGTCACCACCTCCTGAAGGAGTGTCCACATCACATTACAAGATGACTTGGGATGAGATTGATATTGAAGCTGCCATATTTGGGAGAATACAGCCTGTCACAAGTCAAAGCATATTTATGAGAACATGGTACCATCTGAAAACCATGTCCATCACATTTTTATGCAGTGGGGCAGGACAACACTACTGCATCAGGAATTTACCCGAAAAGCCTAAAGCCAATCTTGCTTTAACAGCATATCTTACACATATGCACACACACACCCATACTATAATATTCCTTTCACACCTAATATTCTGAATTTATACTACGTCTTCATGCTTATTAGTGCTACACGAGTGACAGTAAGACCCTTGAAAAAAAAATGAATATTTTCCACACTGTTTGGAGAGTGGAAGAAATTTTTGTCTCATCACATGGGCTCTCAAGAAATCAGACAAAAATTATAATGTATATGGAGATTTGTCATGTTAGAAAACCTCTCATTATTTTATAATATTATAGAATATATTTCTGAATGTTAAGAGACAGGAATATTGACAAACTTTAAACCTAATAGGATATTATTTTCTGTTGTGATGAACGTGAAATAACCAGAGTGCTTAAAACATTTTAAATCACTTGATGAATTTGATTTCATGATGGAAAATCTTAGTCTTTTTATTTTAAAAACTTACTACGTTGACATCTTGTTTTACAAAATATTTTCTTGTCAGCCTTTCTGTTGCTGATATAATTGAGCATATATCAGAATAATTTAGTAGATTTCAACTGCTTTGACTTGCAGTTACTAATTTCATGACGGACACAGGGGCCACTTTTATTATCTTATTTAGGAGCCATGTATCATAAAAATTTTTTTCATGATAATTAAATGAATTAAAGATCATCACTAGATGAGCATGAGCTTCCATAGAACATGATGGCTGGGTTCCCAGGGCAAGTGTCTCCATAAAAAGAGAGAGCCAAAGAGAAACCAATAAACAGCCTTTTAGAGCTGAGCCTATGAAGACGTGAAGAGCCGTTTCTGCCACACTTTGAAGGTCAGGCCAGTTACTTAGGTATCCCCAAATTGAAGAGGAGTGAATAATAGTCACCACCTCCTGAAGGAGTGTCCACATCACATTACAAGATGACTTGGGATGAGATTGATATTGAAGCTGCCATATTTGGGAGAATACAGCCTGTCACAAGTCAAAGCATATTTATGAGAACATGGTACCATCTGAAAACCATGTCCATCACATTTTTATGCAGTGGGGCATGACAACACTACTGCATCAGGAATTTACCCCGAAAAGCCTAAAGCCAATCTTGCTTTAACAGCATATCTTACACATATGCACACACACACCCATACTATAATATTCCTTTCACACCTAATATTCTGAATTTATACTACGTCTTCATGCTTATTAGTGCTACACGAGTGACAGTAAGACCCTTGAAAAAAAAATGAATATTTTCCACACTGTTTGGAGAGTGGAAGAAATTTTTGTCTCATCACATGGGCTCTCAAGAAATCAGACAAAAATTATAATGTATATGGAGATTTGTCATGTTAGAAAACCTCTCATTATTTTATAATATTATAGAATATATTTCTGAATGTTAAGAGACAGGAATATTGACAAACTTTAAACCTAATAGGATATTATTTTCTGTTGTGATGAACGTGAAATAACCAGAGTGCTTAAAACATTTTAAATCACTTGATGAATTTGATTTCATGATGGAAAATCTTAGTCTTTTTATTTTAAAAACTTACTACGTTGACATCTTGTTTTACAAAATATTTTCTTGTCAGCCTTTCTGTTGCTGATATAATTGAGCATATATCAGAATAATTTAGTAGATTTCAACTGCTTTGACTTGCAGTTACTAATTTCGCGACGGACACAGGGGCCACTTTTATTATCTTATTTAGGAGCCATGTATCATATTGCATGTAATAATTTAAATGAATGCATAAAGATAGCACTAAAAGGTAAGATGAATACAATCTCTTTAAGCCTCTCAATTTAATTTGTTGTATAGGTCCCAAAGGATGGACACCCTTATTAATTCTTTCTAACCACTAAACATGTAGATGGTCTAAGTCCTTGTTCTTCCCATTTTCAAAACTCTATCAATTTACTTGGGAATTATTTTCTAAATATTTTTAGAATTTTAAATATAGTGACCGAATTAAGATATAGCTGAAACACAGTCCTTGATTCAAGTATCATTAATTGAATAACCCTTAAGTCAAAACCCAACTGAAGAGTCCTTTAAAACTAACTTGAAATCTAAAATACTTTCCTACAGAAATACACATATAAAATTTTTCCTGATGTTATAATACTACAAAGGCAATGTTGAAAGATTTATACATTTCCCAGTTGTGGCAATTATATGTTATATCCTATAAAAATAAAAGTATTTCAATGATTCTGTTGACTAAATATCTTTTAGGATATACCAAACGGTAATAGAACTTTTCATCGTACTTAGTATCAATGCTTCCCCAAGATTCTTCAAGGGTATCCAATGACATATTGTAGATTTGATCCTTAAGTTAAGGTTCAGGTTTTCTGAAACCTGAACCACTGATTCTTACAGATAAATATGGAGATGTAGTCATCTTCATCTTGTCCATGTGGACAATTGCACAAGGGAATGCAAACTTTACCAGCCTGATTCCAGTCCTGCACACACATGATATAGGGGTGGTATCTTCCACTTTCTTTCTCAGTAATTTTTCCCATGCTCCATTGTGGACAATCTGCCCCCCACCAGGGATGAACGTTCAGAGTGCTTAAAACATTTTAAACACTTGATTTTGACAGATAAATCTTAGTCTTTTTATTTTAAACTTACTACGTTGACATCTTGTTTTACAAAATATTTTCTTGTCAGCCTTTCTGTTGCTGATATAATTGAGCATATATCAGAATAATTTAGTAGATTTCAACTGCTTTGACTTGCAGTTACTAATTTCGCGACGGACACAGGGGCCACTTTTATTATCTTATTTAGGAGCCATGTATCATATTGCATGTAATAATTTAAATGAATGCATAAAGATAGCACTAAAAGGTAAGATGAATACAATCTCTTTAAGCCTCTCAATTTAATTTGTTGTATAGGTCCCAAAGGATGGACACCCTTATTAATTCTTTCTAACCACTAAACATGTAGATGGTCTAAGTCCTTGTTCTTCCCATTTTCAAAACTCTATCAATTTACTTGGGAATTATTTTCTAAATATTTTTAGAATTTTAAATATAGTGACCGAATTAAGATATAGCTGAAACACAGTCCTTGATTCAAGTATCATTAATTGAATAACCCTTAAGTCAAAACCCAACTGAAGAGTCCTTTAAAACTAACTTGAAATCTAAAATACTTTCCTACAGAAATACACATATAAAATTTTTCCTGATGTTATAATACTACAAAGGCAATGTTGAAAGATTTATACATTTCCCAGTTGTGGCAATTATATGTTATATCCTATAAAAATAAAAGTATTTCAATGATTCTGTTGACTAAATATCTTTTAGGATATACCAAACGGTAATAGAACTTTTCATCGTACTTAGTATCAATGCTTCCCTAAGATTCTTCAAGGGTATCCAATGACATATTGTAGATTTGATCCTTAAGTTAAGGTTCAGGTTTTCTGAAACCTGAACCACTGATTCTTACAGATAAATATGGAGATGTAGTCATCTTCATCTTGTCCATGTGGACAATTGCACAAGGGAATGCAAACTTTACCAGCCTGATTCCAGTCCTGCACACACATGATATAGGGGTGGTATCTTCCACTTTCTTTCTCAGTAATTCTTGCTCTTCTTAGGGCCTGACTGAACTTCCAGGCTGTCTAAAGAGCCCCCAAATTAAGAGCACAATGGTCCTGCCTAACCTAACCATTCCTTCTTCTTTCAGTTGTGGCTCACTACCCTCCCTGCTTTTTCTTGGCCTGCCAGCTGGTTACCCTTTTGAAATGCTGCTGCTCACGCTACTGTTTCCTCAGTCAGGTGTTCACTGACAGCCTAACGGGTCAACTTTTGACCACCTCCTCACCTCATTGGATGTTTACTGTGGGTTCCTGTTCAACTGGGAGTGTTCAGCTGCCTTCTAACTTTGCTAAGACTGCTCACTCTAAATTTTCACTACACTAACCCTTGTTTGACTCTTTGGGACTTTATTCTTAGCCACTTTCAGGAGGAGAAGTTCTTACTTAGGAAAGTAAGCTAGAAAGCAGAGACCCTCCAGATCTGTACACAGTCCTCAGTGATTGAACAAAGATTTAATGTAGAAATCTTTAGTTGTGACCAAAATCTACCATCTGCCCCATAAGAGTATATATCTCACTATTACTTGGTTCCCACAGAGGTAACACGTCTGTAATAAATGTTAGTAGTTCGTTCATGACCTCTGGCCATTTAACTTATTTGCATTGAAAATTTTGCTGTTTATTTTGTCTTTTGTTGTTGAGTTGCTACGTTGTGTGTGACTCTTTTGCAACCCCATGGTCTATAACCCACCAGGATCCTCTGTACATGGAATTTTCTAGGCAAGAATGTTGAAATGGGTTGACATTTCCCCCTCCAGGGGATCTTCCCAATCCAGGGATCAAACCCAAATCTCCTGCATTACAGGCAAATTCTTTACCACTGAACCACTGGATAGGCCCTTGTTTTGTCTTAGTTTATGATTCAGTTTTGTTTTATGCTTTTTCTTTTTCTCTTTTTATGATGATTTCAGTACTCACCACAAATATGCCTGTTACCTGGGTAAAACCACCCTAGTGAAGCATTTTAATGACAGCAATCTGTTTTTGATAGTAGCTCAAGGCAACTTGTTTTTAGCTCTCTTTCATGAGGAATTATGCAGACAATGTCCACAAGGAAAAGAGAGGAGCTATTTAAATAGCTAATATTCCTTGAGGTAATGTCTATTTCTTTGGAAACACTCTGGAGCTATCCAGGAATGGAGGCCCTTAATGACTTCTTTCCAAGAAATTCTCCAAAGAAATAAGGTATCTTCCCTTCTCTAAGCAGTATTATTAAATGGAGTTTTTGTTCCTTGGCACCCTGCTATTCAGAGGGTACAATGATAGTATATATTAGGAAATGCAATCATGAAATGTAAGAATTTGTTGTATTCTTCCCCTACTAATGGGAATGTCCAAGAAAATCAGAACTGTGATAAGAAGTAAAATAGAGGACTTCCTTGGTGGTGCAGTGGATAAAGAGTCTGTCAGTCAATGCAAGGGACATGGGTTTGATTCCTGGTCTGGGAAGGTTCCATATGCCACAGAACAACTAAAAACCCATGCACCACAACTACTTAAGGAAAGTAAGCTAGAAAGCAGAGACCCTCTGTACACAGTCCTCAGTGATTGAACAAAGATTTAATGTAGAAATCTTTAGTTGTGACCAAAATCTACCATCTGCCCCATAAGAGTATATATCTCACTATTACTTGGTTCCCACAGAGGTAACACGTCTGTAATAAATGTTAGTAGTTCGTTCATGACCTCTGGCCATTTAACTTATTTGCATTGAAAATTTTGCTGTTTATTTTGTCTTTTGTTGTTGAGTTGCTACGTTGTGTGTGACTCTTTTGCAACCCCATGGTCTATAACCCACCAGGATCCTCTGTACATGGAATTTTCTAGGCAAGAATGTTGAAATGGGTTGACATTTCCCCCTCCAGGGGATCTTCCCAATCCAGGGATCAAACCCAAATCTCCTGCATTACAGGCAAATTCTTTACCACTGAACCACTGGATAGGCCCTTGTTTTGTCTTAGTTTATGATTCAGTTTTGTTTTATGCTTTTTCTTTTTCTCTTTTTATGATGATTTCAGTACTCACCACAAATATGCCTGTTACCTGGGTAAAACCACCCTAGTGAAGCATTTTAATGACAGCAATCTGTTTTTGATAGTAGCTCAAGGCAACTTGTTTTTAGCTCTCTTTCATGAGGAATTATGCAGACAATGTCCACAAGGAAAAGAGAGGAGCTATTTAAATAGCTAATATTCCTTGAGGTAATGTCTATTTCTTTGGAAACACTCTGGAGCTATCCAGGAATGGAGGCCCTTAATGACTTCTTTCCAAGAAATTCTCCAAAGAAATAAGGTATCTTCCCTTCTCTAAGCAGTATTATTAAATGGAGTTTTTGTTCCTTGGCACCCTGCTATTCAGAGGGTACAATGATAGTATATATTAGGAAATGCAATCATGAAATGTAAGAATTTGTTGTATTCTTCCCCTACTAATGGGAATGTCCAAGAAAATCAGAACTGTGATAAGAAGTAAAATAGAGGACTTCCTTGGTGGTGCAGTGGATAAAGAGTCTGTCAGTCAATGCAAGGGACATGGGTTTGATTCCTGGTCTGGGAAGGTTCCATATGCCACAGAACAACTAAAAACCCATGCACCACAACTACTGAGCCTATGCACTGAAGCTACTGAAGTCCACATCTGGAGCCTGTGCTCTGCAAAAAGAGTAGCCACCACAATGGGAAGCCTCTGCACCACAATGAAGAATAAGAGTCCCCCCCACACTCACTGCAACTAAAAAAAGCCCACACAAAGCAAGGAAGACCCAGCACAGTCAAAAACACAGCAAAAATGTTGATAACAAAAAACTAACCTTTAAAAACAAACCAAAAAAAGAAGTAAAATAGAAAACTTGGGCCATTTTCTGTAATATCTCTGAACACGTTCTGCCTTTGTGTTTTGTTAGTTGTTTTTATCAGTGTATTATGACTATTTTTTCCTTGGCCATTGAGATTTGTTTCCCATTGTAGTTTAGTAATTACATTTGTGAAATATATTGTTAACACCTAATCACCATCAGGGCACACTTAAGGGATGTAATTAGGAAGATCATCCGATATTATGTCTTAAATGTATTGCTAATTTGGTACTCATTTAAAAAAAAACAAAACATTTATTTATTTATTTGTTTATTTATTTATTTATTTATTTTTTGGCGGGGGTGGGAGGGAGGGGGTGGGCGGGCCAATCCTATCGGTCTTTCATTTGTCTAGTTTCATCCATCTTTGTTCTTTGGCCCGTGTGGGCCTCCCATCGCGGTGGCGTCTGTTGTCGCAGAGCACCGGCTCTGGGCGCATGCGCTCCAGAGCTCCGGCTTGGTAATTGGACACATCGGTCCAGCCGCTCCGCGGCACGTGGGATCTTCCCAAGTCAGGGATCGAACTGGCGCCCCTTGCACTGCAAGGCAGTGTCCTTACCCACTGGACCACCAGGGAAGCCCGGTACTCATTTTTTTTTTATTGCAACTTGCCATGAGCAAGAACATGAGCGGAGCTTTAATTCTATAGACTGGTCCTCGCTGAAATGGCTCTCTCATTGGTCTAAAAGCCTTCTTTTAATTTAAGGAGTATTCCTTTTATGGGGTCATTGTGAACATTTTTTTTTAATTATACTTCCAGTTACTAGAAGACAGACTGAAAGCAGAGCCAAATAGTTCAGGTGAGATGAGTATAACTTTTCCTTCCCCTCTCTACAGCTTTCTTATTCTGTGCTCCAAAGCCACACCACAGGGAACATGCATGTGAGCAAGACTGAATAAAACCCAGAACCTGCACACTCAAACCAAATAACACCCATTTAGATTATTTCCCTGATGTTCTTAATTAAATTTATGATTGGATAAGTCTTTTTTATGTACCATAACTTCTGAATTTTATTAAGTGAACTGGTAAAATACCTCATAAGCAAGTTCTTCACAGATACCAAGCTCTCTGTAATAAAGTAGGTGGCAAAATATTCTCTTCACCTGAAACAGTAGGTTTCCACATTGAAATTGACTTGAACACCAGCAACTCAGATAAATGCCATTTAGATCATGATAGGGTCATGGTGGGAAACAACTGCTGTGATGGAAACTGTGTACATCATCCTGACTGACATTTAGGGATCCAACTAGGCTGACCATCCTGGATGTCCTTAATCCTGCTTGATCTCTCTTTTTTCCTGGGAATCCAGTTTAGTTTACAGAACATTTTGAACTGCATATACAGCCATCCAAAAAGGATAATTTTCAAGGTGCTTAAATTTTAGGGATAAGAAAAGGGAAGCTTTGTGATGATGACATTACATTTGATGGCACTTTTCTCTATTAGTTAATATATGCTACTGGAATTGGAAATACAAGGGCAAGCTTGTCCCATGTAACATTGACTGTCTTCATGTGGAATCTCAGAAATGTGGGTACATAAGGGTAGGTTCCACTCAGACATTCTCTATAGTGCATAATGGCTCTTAAGAGCAGGAAATGTATCTGAGTCGGTAATACTTAATGAGTGAATTTATAAATAGAAGAAGTGCTCTCTTGTACAACACAAAGAATAGAGCCAATGTAGCCAATATTTTATAATAACTATAATGTAAAGTAACCTTTAAAATTGTATAAATATTTTTAAAACTTAAAGAAAATACTCTTAATCGCTGAAATCAGATAAATTAAAATTTAATTTTTTTAATTTTAGAAAAGGTATTGCTTTCTGCCCTTTCCACCCCATCTCCATTTCTGCAACCACAAGTGTAGAGGTACCCACATATGCATAGCAGAGTTATGGAAGAAGGAAGTCAGGGCTGGTTTACAGCTGGTAAGCATTGGTGGAACAGGGCCTCTGGCTAACAGCCAGCAGTCGTTCTGATTGATGGATGTTTAAGTAGCAACAATTGTTAAATGTTTTAACCCATTTTGCTCTGAGCTAAACACCTTCTACCTTAAGATTTCATTGAGAGCAGAACCAAATAGAATTCCTGAAGGCAATAAAGAGAAATTTAACTGAGCAGGAGAATGAACTGTAGTCACGGGTTAAGTCTAGACCCAGCCATAGCAGCTTCACTGGCAGAGGGTTGAACCCCACTAGAGAAAACCTTTAATGTGGAACAAGGTAGTAAGTTATAGAGTGTTTGCTAGTTTAGGAATCTATGACTCAGGTTTAACCAGAGCTTTTACACTTTCTAACCTGTTTAAGGGAAATCATTTCAGTAGGTTTTCAGTGAAAAGTTCAGAAAATTTGAATTCTAGAATCGCTTTCCAGTTCCATCATCTAATCACATCAGCCATTTTTTTTTTCTGAAAGAGGGTTTTTGACGATAGTGTGTATAAGGACACAACAGCATGTATAGGAGGACTAAAGCCATAAACCCACAGTTTTAAATTCCTGTGTGTATTTATGGAATGGTTTTATGTGAGTATGACATTGAATTCTATCTAAATATTTTAAAGACTTAAATACATACATCTTGCTTCTCTCAGGGGTGAAATCATAGACCTTTCATATTCAGGCAGATTCTTTACCACTGAGCCACTCGGAAGCCCTGATACATAAACGTATTTTCTTTTAGCTTAAGTCAATCAAACACAATGTGTAATGATCAGCATATGACACTTGAAAATTACAACTTTCATCAGACATTCTTATAGTAAGGCTCTTAAGAGCAGGAAATGTATCTGAGTCGGTAATACTTAATGAGTGAATTTATAAATAGAAGAAGTGCTCTCTTGTACAACACAAAGAATAGAGCCAATGTAGCCAATATTTTATAATAACTATAATGTAAAGTAACCTTTAAAATTGTATAAATATTTTTAAAACTTAAAGAAAATACTCTTAATCGCTGAAATCAGATAAATTAAAATTTAATTTTTTTAATTTTAGAAAAGGTATTGCTTTCTGCCCTTTCCACCCCATCTCCATTTCTGCAACCACAAGTGTAGAGGTACCCACATATGCATAGCAGAGTTATGGAAGAAGGAAGTCAGGGCTGGTTTACAGCTGGTAAGCATTGGTGGAACAGGGCCTCTGGCTAACAGCCAGCAGTCGTTCTGATTGATGGATGTTTAAGTAGCAACAATTGTTAAATGTTTTAACCCATTTTGCTCTGAGCTAAACACCTTCTACCTTAAGATTTCATTGAGAGCAGAACCAAATAGAATTCCTGAAGGCAATAAAGAGAAATTTAACTGAGCAGGAGAATGAACTGTAGTCACGGGTTAAGTCTAGACCCAGCCATAGCAGCTTCACTGGCAGAGGGTTGAACCCCACTAGAGAAACCTTTAATGTGGAACAAGGTAGTAAGTTATAGAGTGTTTGCTAGTTTAGGAATCTATGACTCAGGTTTAACCAGAGCTTTTACACTTTCTAACCTGTTTAAGGGAAATCATTTCAGTAGGTTTTCAGTGAAAAGTTCAGAAAATTTGAATTCTAGAATCGCTTTCCAGTTCCATCATCTAATCACATCAGCCATTTTTTTTTTCTGAAAGAGGGTTTTTGACGATAGTGTGTATAAGGACACAACAGCATGTATAGGAGGACTAAAGCCATAAACCCACAGTTTTAAATTCCTGTGTGTATTTATGGAATGGTTTTATGTGAGTATGACATTGAATTCTATCTAAATATTTTAAAGACTTAAATACATACATCTTGCTTCTCTCAGGGGTGAAATCATAGACCTTTCATATTCAGGCAGATTCTTTACCACTGAGCCACTCGGGAAGCCCTGATACATAAACGTATGCTTTTAGCTTACTAGTGAGCTTGAAGTCAATCAAACACAATGTGTAATGATCAGCATATGACACTTGAAAATTACAACTTTCATCCTGAGTTGCCTGGCATACTAATATATATATTGAATACAGTTTACTTTTGGGAGGACAAATATATTGGAAACTGTAAGGTCAGGCTACTCTGGATGATTGTTTTCTTGCTCTCTGTACATCCCTTGCTCGACCAGTGCTTGCTTCTCTCACAGGAATATCCAATCCCCTTGATGATAAGGCCCAGTTAGCAACTGTTCACGTGCTTGCCCCCTACCCCAGCTGCTAGTTTACCTGGTAACTGAGCCAATATGAAGTCAGTTCCCCTTTAAATGGTGGCCTTTTTCCCCACCCCGTGCCTCACCTAGTAAAGGAGGTTGCAACCCCATCTTGCCTGTCTGTGGGCCAGCTACTGTGAACAGTGTGATGTCACTCCAGAGTCTCCCAATCCAATAAACTTCTGAGTTTCTGTTGCCATCTCCCGGCTCTTGGGTCCCAAGGTTGGACAACTAAGGCTTGCATGCCAGCAAAGTGCAGCCCTCTGTCAGTCCTAAAGGAAGTCAACCCTGAATATTCATTGTGAGGACTAATGCTGAAGCCAAAGCTCCAATACTTTGGCCACCTGATGGGAAGAGCCAACTCATTGCAAAAGACCTTAATGCTGGGGAATACTGAGGGCAGAGAAGAAGGGAACACCAGAGGATGAGATGGTTGTATGGCTTCGTCAACTCAATGGACATGATTTTGAGCAAACTCTGGGAGATGGTGAAAGGGTGATGCAGCTTCGATGCCGAGACTCAATGACAGACCCAATTTTACAAACTTTCAGTTTTAACCAAAATTTCAGTAGGTTTTCAGTGAAAAGTTCAGAAAATTTGAATTCTAGAATCGCTTTCCAGTTCCATCATCTAATCACATCAGCCATTTTTTTTCTGAAAGAGGGTTTTGACGATAGTGTGTATAAGGACACAACAGCATGTATAGGAGGACTAAAGCCATAAACCCACAGTTTTAAATTCCTGTGTGTATTTATGGAATGGTTTTATGTGAGTATGACATTGAATTCTATCTAAATATTTTAAAGACTTAAATACATACATCTTGCTTCTCTCAGGGGTGAACTCATAGACCTTTCATATTCAGGCAGAATCTTTACCACTGAGCCACTCGGAAGCCCTGATACATAAACGTATGCTTTTAGCTTACTAGTGAGCTTGAAGTCAATCAAACACAATGTGTAATGATCAGCATATGACACTTGAAAATTACAACTTTCATCCTGAGTTGCCTGGCATACTAATATATATATTGAATACAGTTTACTTTTGGGAGGACAAATATATTGGAAACTGTAAGGTCAGGCTACTCTGGATGATTGTTTTCTTGCTCTCTGTACATCCCTTGCTCGACCAGTGCTTGCTTCTCTCACAGGAATATCCAATCCCCTTGATGATAAGGCCCAGTTAGCAACTGTTCACGTGCTTGCCCCCTACCCCAGCTGCTAGTTTACCTGGTAACTGAGCCAATATGAAGTCAGTTAACCTTTAAATGGGGGCCTATTTACCCACCCCGTGCCTCACCTAGTAAAGGAGGTTGCAACCCCATCTTGCCTGTCTGTGGGCCAGCTACTGTGAACAGTGTGATGTCACTCCAGAGTCTCCCAATCCAATAAACTTCTGAGTTTCTGTTGCCATCTCCCGGCTCTTGGGTCCCAAGGTTGGACAACTAAGGCTTGCATGCCAGCAAAGTGCAGCCCTCTGTCAGTCCTAAAGGAAGTCAACCCTGAATATTCATTGTGAGGACTAATGCTGAAGCCAAAGCTCCAATACTTTGGCCACCTGATGGGAAGAGCCAACTCATTGCAAAAGACCTTAATGCTGGGGAATACTGAGGGCAGAGAAGAAGGGAACACCAGAGGATGAGATGGTTGTATGGCTTCGTCAACTCAATGGACATGATTTTGAGCAAACTCTGGGAGATGGTGAAGGACAGGGAAGCCTGGAGTGCTGCAGTCCAGGGAGTTGCAAAGAATCGGACACAACTGAGTGACTGAACAAATGACAGCAACTCCTGGTGAGCTGCCCAAGAGGCCAAAAATCTACCATGAGTCCCAAGATATTGGAAAATAAGAATAGGTGTGGGACATTATAGAGGTGACCAGAGGAGGCCGCCTACTGGCACCTGCGGCAGCTGACCACCATGAGAGATGAGAGACATCTTTCTCTTCCATTATCCTGATGATCTCCTGCTGATTGAGAGCCTCTTATAAGTTTAAAAGTTGCCTCCCCACACTTGTGGCTCCTCTGACTGCAAGGGTTGGCTGGTGAATACAGACAGAGTGTAAGGACCTGGGATACCTAGGACTCCTGGACGCCTGATCCTCTTCACCTGCCTTTACCTGTATTGTACGTGTGGTGTTAGGTCTCAACGTGCCTCTAGATGCCTGACCCCAGCGATATTACAGCAAAGGAGGCAGACCAAGATTGTAAGTGTCCTGTGGGGCATGTAGGGGGTGGACTGTGTGTTCAGGTCACTCATGACGGCTGCTCTCTTGCTCTCTGGACATACCCTGCTGGACCAGGCTCTGCTTCTCTCATGTGACCATCCAATCCTCTTAATGATAAGGCCTAATTAGTAACTGCCCATGTGCTTGCTTCCTCCCCCAGCTCCTTGTTTCCCTAGGAACTGAGCACCCTGATGTCAATTTTCCCCATAAATGGCAGCCTCCTTCTCCCCACCGAGTAGCAAAGCTTGCTGCTATGTCTGCTGAAAATGGTAGGATGTTGCTCCCGGACCTTTGGCTTAAGATCTCCTCTTTAGTCAACCATTGATGTTTCCACCATTGTCTCCAGGCCTCTGTCAGTCCTAAAGGAAGTCAACCCTGAATATTCATTGTGAGGACTAATGCTGAAGCCAAAGCTCCAATACTTTGGCCACCTGATGGGAAGAGCCAACTCATTGCAAAAGACCTTAATGCTGGGGAATACTGAGGGCAGAGAAGAAGGGAACACCAGAGGATGAGATGGTTGTATGGCTTCGTCAACTCAATGGACATGATTTTGAGCAAACTCTGGGAGATGGTGAAGGACAGGGAAGCCTGGAGTGCTGCAGTCCAGGGAGTTGCAAAGAATCGGACACAACTGAGTGACTGAACAAATGACAGCAACTCCTGGTGAGCTGCCCAAGAGGCCAAAAATCTACCATGAGTCCCAAGATATTGGAAAATAAGAATAGGTGTGGGACATTATAGAGGTGACCAGAGGAGGCCGCCTACTGGCACCTGCGGCAGCTGACCACCATGAGAGATGAGAGACATCTTTCTCTTCCATTATCCTGATGATCTCCTGCTGATTGAGAGCCTCTTATAAGTTTAAAAGTTGCCTCCCCACACTTGTGGCTCCTCTGACTGCAAGGGTTGGCTGGTGAATACAGACAGAGTGTAAGGACCTGGGATACCTAGGACTCCTGGACGCCTGATCCTCTTCACCTGCCTTTACCTGTATTGTACGTGTGGTGTTAGGTCTCAACGTGCCTCTAGATGCCTGACCCCAGCGATATTACAGCAAAGGAGGCAGACCAAGATTGTAAGTGTCCTGTGGGGCATGTAGGGGGTGGACTGTGTGTTCAGGTCACTCATGACGGCTGCTCTCTTGCTCTCTGGACATACCCTGCTGGACCAGGCTCTGCTTCTCTCATGTGACCATCCAATCCTCTTAATGATAAGGCCTAATTAGTAACTGCCCATGTGCTTGCTTCCTCCCCCAGCTCCTTGTTTCCCTAGGAACTGAGCACCCTGATGTCAATTTTCCCCATAAATGGCAGCCTCCTTCTCCCCACCGAGTAGCAAAGCTTGCTGCTATGTCTGCTGAAAATGGTAGGATGTTGCTCCCGGACCTTTGGCTTAAGATCTCCTCTTTAGTCAACCATTGATGTTTCCACCATTGTCTCCAGGCCTTTTCTTCAGTCTCGGGTCTCACAGGCTTCCCAGGTACAACCCAACAGGCACACAGTGTAGCTACTAGCTCAACCAGCATATGTAAAATCTAAGAGTGGGACAGTGAATACAGCCTTTGAAATAGTTTTCACACAAGTCCCACTGATGAAAATAAATGTATGTATTTAAAATGTCTTCTCACCTCTTTATTTTTTCCTTGTATAAAAGTATGTGCAGGAAAATGAAAAACAGTTTGTTTGTGACAAAGCAGCCTATTTCTGACTATTGTGCTCCTGAGTAGGACTGGAGAGCCGTTAGGTGACAAACACAAGCCTTACTGGGGAAGACATTTATTCTTAATAGCAACGTGAAGCTTGAAGAATTTGTAGGAAAGAAAAATATTCAAGGCTCTAAATAAAACTATTTACATAAAAGCTGGCTTTTGTTTACCTAGAAAGCATGGCTTTCAGTCCTTTACCAAGCACAGATTTTATTTATTCATGTCCACAGAAGTGACTTTTGTAGGAAGTTTCCAGTGAGGTTTTCAACAGTTGTTTTGATGCCTTGTGTAAATTGAAGTCCACATTGCTTGCTCTTGACTTCTCAGCATCTTTTATTGTGGTCCTGACGTGGAAGGGGACTCAAGAATTTCTTAATGGAAGAATTTTAGGTAACAACCAGAAAACAGTCTTTCTGGGCTGAGAGGAAGGCCAATGAACCACACAGTTGTATTTGCCTCATAAGCATACTTTTCTCTTTTTTTTTTTGTAGCTCTTTTTAAATTGGAGAATAATTGCTTTACGTGTCCTGTGGGGCATGTAGGGGGTGGACTGTGTGTTCAGGTCACTCATGACGGCTGCTCTCTTGCTCTCTGGACATACCCTGCTGGACCAGGCTCTGCTTCTCTCATGTGACCATCCAATCCTCTTAATGATAAGGCCTAATTAGTAACTGCCCATGTGCTTGCTTCCTCCCCCAGCTCCTTGTTTCCCTAGGAACTGAGCACCCTGATGTCAATTTTCCCCATAAATGGCAGCCTCCTTCTCCCCACCGAGTAGCAAAGCTTGCTGCTATGTCTGCTGAAAATGGTAGGATGTTGCTCCCGGACCTTTGGCTTAAGATCTCCTCTTTAGTCAACCATTGATGTTTCCACCATTGTCTCCAGGCCTTTTCTTCAGTCTCGGGTCTCACAGGCTTCCCAGGTACAACCCAACAGGCACACAGTGTAGCTACTAGCTCAACCAGCATATGTAAAATCTAAGAGTGGGACAGTGAATACAGCCTTTGAAATAGTTTTCACACAAGTCCCACTGATGAAAATAAATGTATGTATTTAAAATGTCTTCTCACCTCTTTATTTTTTCCTTGTATAAAAGTATGTGCAGGAAAATGAAAAACAGTTTGTTTGTGACAAAGCAGCCTATTTCTGACTATTGTGCTCCTGAGTAGGACTGGAGAGCCGTTAGGTGACAAACACAAGCCTTACTGGGGAAGACATTTATTCTTAATAGCAACGTGAAGCTTGAAGAATTTGTAGGAAAGAAAAATATTCAAGGCTCTAAATAAAACTATTTACATAAAAGCTGGCTTTTGTTTACCTAGAAAGCATGGCTTTCAGTCCTTTACCAAGCACAGATTTTATTTATTCATGTCCACAGAAGTGACTTTTGTAGGAAGTTTCCAGTGAGGTTTTCAACAGTTGTTTTGATGCCTTGTGTAAATTGAAGTCCACATTGCTTGCTCTTGACTTCTCAGCATCTTTTATTGTGGTCCTGACGTGGAAAGGGGACTCAAGAATTTCTTAATGGAAGAATTTTAGGTAACAACCAGAAAACAGTCTTTCTGGGCTGAGAGGAAGGCCAATGAACCACACAGTTGTATTTGCCTCATAAGCATACTTTTCTCTTTTTTTTTTTGTACCTCTTTTTAAATTGGAGAATAATTGCTTTACGATGTTGTGGTGGTCTCTGCTTTACATCTTCCTTCCTCGCCCCCTCCCACCTATTCCACCCCTCTAGGTCATCACAGAGCGCCAGGCTGGGCAACTGTGTTATACAGTAGCTTCCTGCTAGTTGTCTCTTTTATACATGATACTGTGTATATATATATATATATATATATATATATATATATATATGTACACATGTATACATATATGTGTATATATATCAAGCACAGTGTTCTTACTTTACATGGATTTTTATTGAGGGTGTCTTGAGACATTGATCTTCAAACAGGGAAACAAAAGGCCACAGGCACTATTACAGCTACATTAACTTCTATGTCTTTGTTGCTTTCATATATTTTCTAGGTCTTAAAAGAACGTTTTCAAAAGCCCAAAATGAAATTCACACTTACACGCTGGTGCTTGACCCTCTTCATCTTCCTGAATGTAAGTGAAACAAACTTATTTTAAACTATGTTAATCAAGAATGCTGAATTAATAAGGCAGAGTATGATTGAGCGTTTGCAAAGGTAGATAATTGTTCTCCAGAAGCCAAACTATTTTTCTTTAATATTTTGTTAACAAATCGCCTCTTTACATGACATTCCATACATGTCATTTTAATTTTAAGGGAATTTACATTTTATAATGTCACACTGCAAAATTTAGGGAATAATTGCTGATGTAGTCCTTCTGAATCTGTTTGAATGAGTATAGTTTATTTTATTTTATTATGTAAGACTGTCATGTTATTTTAATGTTTAGATAAAATACAATATAATTTGCTTAAGGAAGTTTACATTTTAAACAAGAATTTTTGTGAAGCAATTTTAAAAGGGTTTTTTAAAACCACATTGCTTGCTCTTGACTTCTCAGCATCTTTTATTGTGGTCCTGACGTGGAAAGGGGACTCAAGAATTTCTTAATGGAAGAATTTTAGGTAACAACCAGAAAACAGTCTTTCTGGGCTGAGAGGAAGGCCAATGAACCACACAGTTGTATTTGCCTCATAAGCATACTTTTCTCTTTTTTTTTTTGTACCTCTTTTTAAATTGGAGAATAATTGCTTTACGATGTTGTGGTGGTCTCTGCTTTACATCTTCCTTCCTCGCCCCCTCCCACCTATTCCACCCCTCTAGGTCATCACAGAGCGCCAGGCTGGGCAACTGTGTTATACAGTAGCTTCCTGCTAGTTGTCTCTTTTATACATGATACTGTGTATATATATATATATATATATATATATATATATATATATGTACACATGTATACATATATGTGTATATATATCAAGCACAGTGTTCTTACTTTACATGGATTTTTATTGAGGGTGTCTTGAGACATTGATCTTCAAACAGGGAAACAAAAGGCCACAGGCACTATTACAGCTACATTAACTTCTATGTCTTTGTTGCTTTCATATATTTTCTAGGTCTTAAAAGAACGTTTTCAAAAGCCCAAAATGAAATTCACACTTACACGCTGGTGCTTGACCCTCTTCATCTTCCTGAATGTAAGTGAAACAAACTTATTTTAAACTATGTTAATCAAGAATGCTGAATTAATAAGGCAGAGTATGATTGAGCGTTTGCAAAGGTAGATAATTGTTCTCCAGAAGCCAAACTATTTTTCTTTAATATTTTGTTAACAAATCGCCTCTTTACATGACATTCCATACATGTCATTTTAATTTTAAGGGAATTTACATTTTATAATGTCACACTGCAAAATTTAGGGAATAATTGCTGATGTAGTCCTTCTGAATCTGTTTGAATGAGTATAGTTTATTTTATTTTATTATGTAAGACTGTCATGTTATTTTAATGTTTAGATAAAATACAATATAATTTGCTAAGAGTAACCCAGTACTTGGAAATGCATGTACCTTCATGCCTTTGGAAATAAATTTTAAACAAGAATATATTGTAGGAAATATTGGAATATTTTTATTTTGTCTGTAAATGTCTAAAGTTCATGTCATATTATATAGATGCACAGATATTTATGTATTTCATTTGTATTGATACTGTTATTCATATCTCAAATGAAATCCTAAGTGATCAACTATGTGTGAATATTTCTAAATTTTACTTCATAAATCACATAACTAGACATTGATAGAATAAATGAAAAACTACCAGATAATAAGATAACTTTGAATTTTACCCAGTCATCTTTGTTTAACAAAGACTACATAACTTTTTTAAGAAGTCACTTGAAAATAACTCCTACTGAATGCATTTTAAAATTCAAAGATTGAAAGAATTTCATATATTTTCATGAGCATGACAGGTGTCTTGTAGTTTGTAAGCATCTTTTTACTAGCAAGCATGACTGCACAGGGCACCTGAATGTCTTTGTGTGGTCTTCACTGTAACAGACAGTGTATGTTTGGATTATATATTTGATCTAGAGGATTTGTTCATAAAATTTTGAAAGTCAGTTTTCTTCTAAAACACCCATTATGTTCCACATTAATCCTCTCCAGAGAAAAGGAACTTTTTTAATGACTTTGACTTTAACTACTCTAAAATGCTACTTCTTAGATGCATTATTATGAAAAACCACTGCCAGTATATTTACTGAATTCTACCAACCTGATTTCCAAATGGTCTTTAAAAATGATCGGTTTGGGTCACCACATTCTGGTAGCCTCCTCTATATTTACCAAATCCTTCCCTCGCAGATTGGAAAGGTAGATAATTGTTCTCCAGAAGCCAAACTATTTTTCTTTAATATTTTGTTAACAAATCGCCTCTTTACATGACATTCCATACATGTCATTTTAATTTTAAGGGAATTTACATTTTATAATGTCACACTGCAAAATTTAGGGAATAATTGCTGATGTAGTCCTTCTGAATCTGTTTGAATGAGTATAGTTTATTTTATTTTATTATGTAAGACTGTCATGTTATTTTAATGTTTAGATAAAATACAATATAATTTGCTAAGAGTAACCCAGTACTTGGAAATGCATGTACCTTCATGCCTTTGGAAATAAATTTTAAACAAGAATATATTGTAGGAAATATTGGAATATTTTTATTTTGTCTGTAAATGTCTAAAGTTCATGTCATATTATATAGATGCACAGATATTTATGTATTTCATTTGTATTGATACTGTTATTCATATCTCAAATGAAATCCTAAGTGATCAACTATGTGTGAATATTTCTAAATTTTACTTCATAAATCACATAACTAGACATTGATAGAATAAATGAAAAACTACCAGATAATAAGATAACTTTGAATTTTACCCAGTCATCTTTGTTTAACAAAGACTACATAACTTTTTTAAGAAGTCACTTGAAAATAACTCCTACTGAATGCATTTTAAAATTCAAAGATTGAAAGAATTTCATATATTTTCATGAGCATGACAGGTGTCTTGTAGTTTGTAAGCATCTTTTTACTAGCAAGCATGACTGCACAGGGCACCTGAATGTCTTTGTGTGGTCTTCACTGTAACAGACAGTGTATGTTTGGATTATATATTTGATCTAGAGGATTTGTTCATAAAAATTTTGAAAGTCAGTTTTCTTCTAAAACACCCATTATGTTCCACATTAATCCTCTCCAGAGAAAAGGAACTTTTTTAATGACTTTGACTTTAACTACTCTAAAATGCTACTTCTTAGATGCATTATTATGAAAAACCACTGCCAGTATATTTACTGAATTCTACCAACCTGATTTCCAAATGGTCTTTAAAAATGATCGGTTTGGGTCACCACATTCTGGTAGCCTCCTCTATATTTACCAAAACCACCTCTTCTACTGTCTGCAGTAACACAGTAGGCTTAGAACAGGACTTGGCACAGGGTAAGTGCTCAAAAGATGCTAGTGAGGACGACGACGGTGAGCACCCAGGGATGAAGCCTTAGAACAAGCAGGTTCTTTTGAGAAGCATGGTGTTACTATTGTTCACTTAGCTGCCTTCCCCTATTTGTGTTGAGTTTGTGATATATACATCAGTTTTGTTTATATAATGCTTAGGTAGAAAGTACATGACATCAGTCAGGCATCTGATCCTTATCTGGAAGAAGTAGAGCTCACACTTGACAAAGCTCTATTTGATCCTTTACTTTGAAAAGTGTAAGTAACTGACAATGACATATCATCCTAACAGACATTATCATTATTAAGGAAGTGACATGGGAAGTGGGTCATATCAACCTGTGAATTCCGGATTCATATTCCTGTTAGAGCAGGTCTGTCTGTGGCAATCAGTAGGAATGTCTTCCTTCAACACAGCAGCGTGTATCCCCACATTCAGTAGGTTTGTACTATTTCTCAAATTTCTACACAGAACAGCTCTCTTCATCTTCTATCTCCGTTCTTCTAGAAACCACCTGTAGCACACAAGGAGGCTCACTGTCTTACGCCAAAGTGTAAATGGCTTAAATACACAGCCATTCCAATCAGATTGCTTTAGAGCCCATTATTAGTGTGGATAAAACCGTCTAGAATGTAAGCTCCATGAGGGCAGGGACCTGGCCAGTTTTGTTCACTGCTGAATCTTCAGAGCCTAGGAGGGGGCCGGGCAGATGGGAGGCACTAAAGTAAAAAGGGGACAGAGGATTGTCTTTCCCTCTGCCGGGACATCACATATACGGCTAAACTGCTGCATAGGACAACAATTAAGGTGTTTTTTTTTGATTTAAAATTTTGAAAGTCAGTTTTCTTCTAAAACACCCATTATGTTCCACATTAATCCTCTCCAGAGAAAAGGAACTTTTTAATGACTTTGACTTAACTACTCTAAAATGCTACTTCTTAGATGCATTATTATGAAAAACCACTGCCAGTATATTTACTGAATTCTACCAACCTGATTTCCAAATGGTCTTTAAAAATGATCGGTTTGGGTCACCACATTCTGGTAGCCTCCTCTATATTTACCAAAACCACCTCTTCTACTGTCTGCAGTAACACAGTAGGCTTAGAACAGGACTTGGCACAGGGTAAGTGCTCAAAAGATGCTAGTGAGGACGACGACGGTGAGCACCCAGGGATGAAGCCTTAGAACAAGCAGGTTCTTTTGAGAAGCATGGTGTTACTATTGTTCACTTAGCTGCCTTCCCCTATTTGTGTTGAGTTTGTGATATATACATCAGTTTTGTTTATATAATGCTTAGGTAGAAAGTACATGACATCAGTCAGGCATCTGATCCTTATCTGGAAGAAGTAGAGCTCACACTTGACAAAGCTCTATTTGATCCTTTACTTTGAAAAGTGTAAGTAACTGACAATGACATATCATCCTAACAGACATTATCATTATTAAGGAAGTGACATGGGAAGTGGGTCATATCAACCTGTGAATTCCGGATTCATATTCCTGTTAGAGCAGGTCTGTCTGTGGCAATCAGTAGGAATGTCTTCCTTCAACACAGCAGCGTGTATCCCCACATTCAGTAGGTTTGTACTATTTCTCAAATTTCTACACAGAACAGCTCTCTTCATCTTCTATCTCCGTTCTTCTAGAAACCACCTGTAGCACACAAGGAGGCTCACTGTCTTACGCCAAAGTGTAAATGGCTTAAATACACAGCCATTCCAATCAGATTGCTTTAGAGCCCATTATTAGTGTGGATAAAACCGTCTAGAATGTAAGCTCCATGAGGGCAGGGACCTGGCCAGTTTTGTTCACTGCTGAATCTTCAGAGCCTAGGAGAGTGCCTGGCATATGGGAGGCACTAAAGTAAAGAACAGAGATGTCTCCTCTGCGGACTACTGCAGTCAGTGGCAGCTTGGTGGTCGTATGTGTGGCGCCATCTACTGGACCCTTTAGGAGTGACATCACATATACGGCGGCTAAACTGCTGCATAGGACAACAATTAAGGTGTTTTATTTTTGGTTTGATTTGTGGAAAAATCGTGCAAGATGGCTTGAATGCAAAAATTGAATTTCAGTCTTTATTCAGAAAAGCAATATGCCCTTAATGTCTCATTTCTAGGTTCGTGAGAGCATAAAATTACATATTTCCATTCCACAAATATATACAATAAACATAACACGTATAAGTGGAGTCTTTTATTTTTCACATCACTTGGTGGTTTAATCACTCCTGCTTCTATTTTACCTCTTTACTGCTGAAATTTTATACCACCTCACTAGCGACTTTTATCCATGAAATCCTCAGCAAAAAGATTAATATGTTCAGTGAACTCAATGAAATTCACAGGTCATCATTCAGCAGTGGCAATTCCATGATTGGAATTACATAGACATAATGGTTAGATATCTATATGTATGGTTAGAAATAGCTATCTATATGTATATCTATATGCCTCAACGTGTATGTTATTTTCAGAAGAAAATCACTGAAACATAGAGCTACCACTGGAAAAACTGCATCGTCAGTGTTCAAACATGAACCAGACCAGGAGCGGAACTCAGATTCTCATGGCTCAACTGAGGACAGAAGTTTTAATTGCTCATTCCCTCAGTGTTGAAACAGTCTCCGTTGAACCATGTTACCAGAAGTTCACTGGAGTTATTGTTTCAACATTGGAGGAACGATAAGATGCTACGGCCGTCTCCACGAACTACACCTACTTTTTCAGATGGTCATGTCGCCATGATTCCTGGTGTTCAAGACTGCATAAGACCAAATAATGTTGTCACTGAAAATACAGGTATAGGGTTTCCACTTGCTCTTCTTGCACACGCTGCCTCCCCATGGCCTCCATGAATTTCTAGCTAACACAGGAACATGTAATTGGTTGTTCAGACCACTTAAAAATAGAATTCAGAATGTTACTTCAGTCAAACTTAAGCAAAATATGGGAGGCACTAAAGTAAAGAACAGAGATGTCTCCTCTGCGGACTACTGCAGTCAGTGGCAGCTTGGTGGTCGTATGTGTGGCGCCATCTACTGGACCCTTTAGGAGTGACATCACATATACGGCGGCTAAACTGCTGCATAGGACAACAATTAAGGTGTTTTATTTTTGGTTTGATTTGTGGAAAAATCGTGCAAGATGGCTTGAATGCAAAAATTGAATTTCAGTCTTTATTCAGAAAAGCAATATGCCCTTAATGTCTCATTTCTAGGTTCGTGAGAGCATAAAATTACATATTTCCATTCCACAAATATATACAATAAACATAACACGTATAAGTGGAGTCTTTTATTTTTCACATCACTTGGTGGTTTAATCACTCCTGCTTCTATTTTACCTCTTTACTGCTGAAATTTTATACCACCTCACTAGCGACTTTTATCCATGAAATCCTCAGCAAAAAGATTAATATGTTCAGTGAACTCAATGAAATTCACAGGTCATCATTCAGCAGTGGCAATTCCATGATTGGAATTACATAGACATAATGGTTAGATATCTATATGTATGGTTAGAAATAGCTATCTATATGTATATCTATATGCCTCAACGTGTATGTTATTTTCAGAAGAAAATCACTGAAACATAGAGCTACCACTGGAAAAACTGCATCGTCAGTGTTCAAACATGAACCAGACCAGGAGCGGAACTCAGATTCTCATGGCTCAACTGAGGACAGAAGTTTTAATTGCTCATTCCCTCAGTGTTGAAACAGTCTCCGTTGAACCATGTTACCAGAAGTTCACTGGAGTTATTGTTTCAACATTGGAGGAACGATAAGATGCTACGGCCGTCTCCACGAACTACACCTACTTTTTCAGATGGTCATGTCGCCATGATTCCTGGTGTTCAAGACTGCATAAGACCAAATAATGTTGTCACTGAAAATACAGGTATAGGGTTTCCACTTGCTCTTCTTGCACACGCTGCCTCCCCATGGCCTCCATGAATTTCTAGCTAACACAGGAACATGTAATTGGTTGTTCAGACCACTTAAAAATAGAATTCAGAATGTTACTTCAGTCAAACTTAAGCAAAATAGTTCCAAGTGTCTAAAATATCTAATGTGATAGAAAAGATTTACATATGATGTCATCATATATCTTCTAATTTGATTTGAAGATGGGGAGAAAATGATCCAGAAATAATGTATCAAATGATTTTCATATCAACTAAAATTCTAAGAATAGAGCCATAAGACACAGTGATCAATTAAAGATCATGGTTACACTATCTTAAATCAAATTATTAAAATACACACATTTGGACAAATGTAGGCTAATCCAAAAAGAAGCTTTCACATAAAATCTCTTCAAAATACTTTCTTCTTGCTCCCAACCCATCTCTCAATTCCTAATGGAATATCTGAGCATTTAACAATTGGTAATTCTTTACCTTTCACAGTGGCTGGTATCACGAGATATTTATCGTCTTGGTCTTTCTTGCTGACTATACTGTCCATGAGGGCAGAATCTGTGCCTGGTTTATTCAACACCATAATCCTCGGCATTTAGCAAAATACTTGACTCATCACATTCAATGGCTATGTGCTAACAGATCTTAAAACTGGCAGGATAAGGTGGTAGAGGACGTGTACATCTTTGATCATCTTTGTCAGTTCATTCATTTCTTCTGTCACAAATTCTAGAGGCGGTAACATTAGAAATCATCCTAACACTTAACAAGAGGTGTCAACTATATTCACAAGAAGTGCTCCTCTAGGGTTATAACCATTATGTTACAACAATAGTAAGCTTTCTCCCTCTTCTCTTTGCAAGTGATTTCTACTCAAATGACTTGCTGATACCTCCACATCCGGTCCAAAAGAGAACTTATCTTCTCCCCCAGGAAAGATGTTCCTTTCTTATGTCTTCTTTTTTTTTCAGGACACTACCTTTTTTTTTTTTTCTAGTCGTATAGGCTATTTTACTCTTAACTTTTCTCCATTCTTTATCATCAAATAGACCCCTCTGCTTGTATTTGAGAAAGTGGTGCTGAGTAACTCTTCCTTGTTCCATCTTTAGGTGCTCCAGTCCATGCCTTGAGCAGCCTGGCTGGCCTCCCCAGCTCTAATCTCTGAACACCGGAGGCCTACCTACATGAATTTTATTAACTCTCTCCTTTCACAACCTTCACTGATCAGAAAATTGCAAGATACTTTTACTTTATCATGCTTGTAAAAAATTAGCTAAAATATATTGGGCCTTTCCTGTCCCAGAAGTTTTCTGTTTGTTTTCACAGGGCTGTGTATTATCTGACTTTCCTTGATTTCGTTTCTTACCCTCAAATATGCTTCCCTCCAGGCAGTAGGGTGTCCATACAGTTTCACAGTTGCCATTTCCTTCCTCGGAGCTTACCTGCATGTCTTTCCCTCCATCCAGAAAGCCTTCCAGGTCCTCTTGACCTATGCAGACAGCACATGTACTTAAGGCCCAATTCTACCTTGTATCTGTAGTCACTCCCGACTATTCTTGCCCCAGGCTCTCTCTCCACTTTGAATTTCTATTGTTTAGCCTTTAGTGATAGGCTATCTCATAGGACCGGATGCACTGTCTACCCAGACTGACAGTCTGTAAGAGACTGTCAGTTTGTAACAGACTGACAAAATAATGCTGGAAAACAGTGAGGTTCTGCCGTAAATATCCCAGAGGGTATGTGGGTCAACTTAATAAGGATATTTATTTTAGAGACTGTGGAGAATAGAGAAGTATATAGCGCTATTTCTGCCATCAGTACATTAGGGAAACTTCAGTCTTAGAATAATTTAAACAGAATAAGGCCAATTAAAAGTGTTTCAACAGGTGAGACAGAAAACCAGGGAGTATCTTTTAACTTCAGAAAAAGAAAAGTCAATGCAGGTTGAAGCTTGTGAGCCTTTTCCAAAAAACTCTTCAGGCAGAACATGAATATTAAAAAAAAATCAATTCAAGCATGATTTAAAACATCAGAGCCACAAAAGATACTGAAACCTCTCTAAGTACAACTTAAGACAATTTGTCAGACATTCTTCTTTTCAGATACACAGACATACAACCTTGATTAATAGGACCTATGCTGGTGATGAAAAGTAACAGACTGACAAAATAATGTCAGCCTGCCCTGAAAATTCAGAAGCATTAGGAGAAATATTACATTGAGTTTCAATGGTGAAAATGAATTACCTTGTATAGGTCATCTGCTGATGAAACCCATTTAAAAAGATTAAGACAATTATCCAAAGCAGAATATTTCAGAAGAACATATTTTGTTTGTTCTATGGAATAAATGGGGTGAATTTTTGGCAGTGTGTGCAATCTAACTACAAACAAATCAGCTGAAAAATCCAATTAAATCATATTTATTGCACTAATATATCTACTTTGAATAAAATGATTCATGATTCTTAGGAGTTTCAAAGAAATCAAAGTTGATTTAATATTCATATTTTTTTGGAAATCAGGTTTATTTACTTTGTTTAATTCTAAACTTTACACTGATCATAAAATTAAAACAATCTTGTAAACAGGTGGGTGCTATAAATTTTCACTGTGAACAGAATGAATGCAAATATGAAATTTTTAGATAGAATTATAGATGAAATATGAATGCACTTTTTAAATGATAAAGCAAAAAGATTCCACATGCAGACCATGCATAGTTGTTGCTTAAAGAAGGAAAAGTAAATGGTTTTATACTTTTGGTTTTATACTTTCTGATTGTTGCATTATGTACTCCCCCATCTCTACTGTCCATAATTAACTCTTTTCCTGTCTAATACAGCGCCCACAACCGGTTCTTCCTGCCAGTTCAGATTCCACCTATTCTCCAACCCTGGAGCCGGAGCCATTTCTCTTCCTCTTAGGAAAACAGAGACTGTTGCAGGCCCAGCACAAATGCTTTGACCGAATGCAGAACTTACCCCCCTACCAAGGAGAAGGTAAAAAGAAGGATGTATGTGAATGCATGTTTCGAACATTCATAAAGGCTTAGTTTCTTGGTGGGTGAATATGTGTTGACTCATCTTCATTTACTATGCCCATGGTTTTAACAGTGGCTTTCCTACCGCAGTATGTTTGTCTATTTTATGCCACATACACATCTAGTTTCTTTCCTCACGCTCACCTGGCTGCTTTTGGCTAATAGCTTCACTTAATGACAGAATTACCTATAGTGGCCTGGTGGTGGCTCAGAGGTAAAGGACCCGCCTGCCAATGCAGAAGACCTCCGGGTTCAATTCCTGGGTCGGGAAGATCCCTGAAAGAGGGCATGGCCCAATACAACCTTGATTAATAGGACCTATGCTGGTGATGAAAAGTAACAGACTGACAAAATAATGTCAGCCTGCCCTGAAAATTCAGAAGCATTAGGAGAAATATTACATTGAGTTTCAATGGTGAAAATGAATTACCTTGTATAGGTCATCTGCTGATGAAACCCATTTAAAAAGATTAAGACAATTATCCAAAGCAGAATATTTCAGAAGAACATATTTTGTTTGTTCTATGGAATAAATGGGGTGAATTTTTGGCAGTGTGTGCAATCTAACTACAAACAAATCAGCTGAAAAAATCCAATTAAATCATATTTATTGCACTAATATATCTACTTTGAATAAAATGATTCATGATTCTTAGGAGTTTCAAAGAAATCAAAGTTGATTTAATATTCATATTTTTTTGGAAATCAGGTTTATTTACTTTGTTTAATTCTAAACTTTACACTGATCATAAAATTAAAACAATCTTGTAAACAGGTGGGTGCTATAAATTTTCACTGTGAACAGAATGAATGCAAATATGAAATTTTTAGATAGAATTATAGATGAAATATGAATGCACTTTTTAAATGATAAAGCAAAAAGATTCCACATGCAGACCATGCATAGTTGTTGCTTAAAGAAGGAAAAGTAAATGGTTTTATACTTTTGGTTTTATACTTTCTGATTGTTGCATTATGTACTCCCCCATCTCTACTGTCCATAATTAACTCTTTTCCTGTCTAATACAGCGCCCACAACCGGTTCTTCCTGCCAGTTCAGATTCCACCTATTCTCCAACCCTGGAGCCGGAGCCATTTCTCTTCCTCTTAGGAAAACAGAGACTGTTGCAGGCCCAGCACAAATGCTTTGACCGAATGCAGAACTTACCCCCCTACCAAGGAGAAGGTAAAAAGAAGGATGTATGTGAATGCATGTTTCGAACATTCATAAAGGCTTAGTTTCTTCGGTGGGTGAATATGTGTTGACTCATCTTCATTTACTATGCCCATGGTTTTAACAGTGGCTTTCCTACCGCAGTATGTTTGTCTATTTTATGCCACATACACATCTAGTTTCTTTCCTCACGCTCACCTGGCTGCTTTTGGCTAATAGCTTCACTTAATGACAGAATTACCTATAGTGGCCTGGTGGTGGCTCAGAGGTAAAGGACCCGCCTGCCAATGCAGAAGACCTCCGGGTTCAATTCCTGGGTCGGGAAGATCCCCTGAAAGAGGGCATGGCAACCCACTCCCGTATTCTTGCCTGGGAAATTCCTTGGACAGAAAAGCCTGGTGGGATATGGTCCATGGGGTAACAGAGTCAGACACAACGTAGCCACTGAGCATGCACGCAAAATATAGCATATACTTTCATAAGAGTTCTTTAAAAATATTTTTGGAGATGTTGGAAAGGAAAGATTTTGGAGGCATGATTCTACACAGATGACAAATAAGCCTTCTGAGGAACAAATGGAGTATATCCCACAATAAAAAAAAAAAGAGGAAATTTCCTTAGTAGTTGGAAAAATTAATACCTTTCTTTTGTTGCTGCTGCTTCTACTATTGCTTTAATATTTCCATAACCAAGTGGGGAGCCCCCAAGTAACCATCTATGCCCTGTGAAATCCTGCTGAGAATTCTGTGGTTTTTGACAACGGCAATGTTATTTCTTTCTAAATGGCCAGGTCTATACTGCAACCGCACCTGGGATGGCTGGTCCTGCTGGGATGATACACCGGCTGGAACACTTGCCATACAGCACTGCCCTGATTATTTTCCGGACTTTGATGTGGATGGTAGAGTATTTTTTTTTTTCATTTTATATTTTGCTATGAATCTTTTAGCATTTTTCTAGATCTGAAAAGAAAATCAGATACAAAATATACAAGGGCTTCCCCATTAGTCCCAGTGGTAGAGAGTCCACCTTGCAGTGCAAACACCAGTTCGATCCCTGGCCCAGGAGGATTCCATGTGCCACTGAGCGGATGGACCCGTCTGTCCAATTGTGAGCCAGCGCTCTAGAGCCCATGTGCCCAGAGCCAGTGCTCTTTAATGAGAGGGGCCACGGCAATGGGAGGTCCACACAGGCCAAAAGAATAAAAAGATGGATGAAAGTAAATAAATAAAAAACCAATAGAAGTGGCCAAAATTTTTTTTTAAAAAAGAAATCAAAATGCATATATACACTACCAAATCATAGTCTATGCAGTTTGGCATAGTCTGAAGCACTTCCATAAATGAGATATTACCCAAGTGGGCAAAGATCACAAGCTCCCCTTATGTTTTAAGTCACATTACTGATCAGTTATGCACATTGGCCATAAATTCTATTAAATGTGAAATAAACATGAAACATTTCTATATTTTAAGTACTTAATATTGAATTTTAAGAAATATTTAAATTACTTTTTATTTTTTCATAAAATATTTATGAAAGATTTTTATTTACATGTGTATTTTTTCTTTTTTTAATTTTCAGTTGTCTCCCATTTGATGATTTATCCAAATGCTTCCCCTAGAGTTTGCATATACTGGGTTGGTGGAAGAAGCATAATGGGAATTTGATGTAATGTTGAAAAGCCTATGAAAGTATCATGTGTAGGAAAGAGAAATCAGAAAGCGGTAGCTCCAGACATTCATTAGATTTCTGTTCCAACAGCAGATGATTAAAATATTCTCAGTAAAGAAAACTGGTACTATTAACGTGGATCATGGCAACCCAGGTCTATGCCCTGCCCCATGTGAACAGTACACAAATGTGTTAATTAGTGACACCAAATTCACTGTAGTTACAAAAGTAACATAGGTGTATTTTCACTGAGTATCTTTTTTTTTTTTACTTTCCAAAACATTTTCATATTAGCTCATTTTACACTCATACAATCTTTGACATAAAACCACAAGTGAACCCAAGTCTTCTGAACTCCTGATCCCTTTCTCCTGCAACAGTCTTGGGAAAGCATTTGATAAACAGTATTTCTAAATCATTGTACAAACTTTCAGGGGTTGAAGTGATTTTCAGAATTTCAGGGGAGAACATGGTTTTCCTTCAGGCTTCAGTCTAGCTACAATGGTGCTCCCATGCTTCGTTGAAGAATAAGATACAGTTTGACCCCAGTGAGAGGAGATAATGAAAATGGGATTATAGTGGGGGCATTTTTAAAGCCAGTTCAGGTCAGCCACTTCTAGGAATTCTCATTTCGATTTAAGAGTTGGGATGTGAAGAAAGGGCGTACTGCTCTGCCCTGCTCAGCACTACTACCCTCCTGTAAACTCTAATTCAGTGGTATTTGATGTGGTCCCCCAGGTCTTTATTGACTCTTCCCAGTAAATGATGCTTCATTAATCTTGACGTAACAATAGCATTAGAGGAACCTGATTGGCACAAAGAGCTATTCTGCAGTCAAGTCTACAAAGCCAGTTCCAAAGCAGCAATGGGCTCTTGCCAAAGTGACTATAATTATTAACTAAAAGGTGACATTGGGGTCAGCACAACAGGGATTTTCCAGCATAGATCCATCTTTTCAGCCTGATTTTGAGACAGAACTCGCTCAACTAGGGGACAAATCTACTTCAAAAGAAAGCCGTTTCTTAAAAACAAACTTTCAAATATTCAACAAACTTTAATTCCTTAGTAAAGCCGTTTCTTGATGATCAACACAACAGTTTAATGAACAAGCTGGGAATTTGATGTAATGTTGAAAAGCCTATGAAAGTATCATGTGTAGGAAAGAGAAATCAGAAAGCGGTAGCTCCAGACATTCATTAGATTTCTGTTCCAACAGCAGATGATTAAAATATTCTCAGTAAAGAAAACTGGTACTATTAACGTGGATCATGGCAACCCAGGTCTATGCCCTGCCCCATGTGAACAGTACACAAATGTGTTAATTAGTGACACCAAATTCACTGTAGTTACAAAAGTAACATAGGTGTATTTTCACTGAGTATCTTTTTTTTTTTTACTTTCCAAAACATTTTCATATTAGCTCATTTTACACTCATACAATCTTTGACATAAAACCACAAGTGAACCCAAGTCTTCTGAACTCCTGATCCCTTTCTCCTGCAACAGTCTTGGGAAAGCATTTGATAAACAGTATTTCTAAATCATTGTACAAACTTTCAGGGGTTGAAGTGATTTTCAGAATTTCAGGGGAGAACATGGTTTTCCTTCAGGCTTCAGTCTAGCTACAATGGTGCTCCCATGCTTCGTTGAAGAATAAGATACAGTTTGACCCCAGTGAGAGGAGATAATGAAAATGGGATTATAGTGGGGGCATTTTTAAAGCCAGTTCAGGTCAGCCACTTCTAGGAATTCTCATTTCGATTTAAGAGTTGGGATGTGAAGAAAGGGCGTACTGCTCTGCCCTGCTCAGCACTACTACCCTCCTGTAAACTCTAATTCAGTGGTATTTGATGTGGTCCCCCAGGTCTTTATTGACTCTTCCCAGTAAATGATGCTTCATTAATCTTGACGTAACAATAGCATTAGAGGAACCTGATTGGCACAAAGAGCTATTCTGCAGTCAAGTCTACAAAGCCAGTTCCAAAGCAGCAATGGGCTCTTGCCAAAGTGACTATAATTATTAACTAAAAGGTGACATTGGGGTCAGCACAACAGGGATTTTCCAGCATAGATCCATCTTTTCAGCCTGATTTTGAGACAGAACTCGCTCAACTAGGGGACAAATCTACTTCAAAAGAAAGCCGTTTCTTAAAAACAAACTTTCAAATATTCAACAAACTTTAATTCCTTAGTACTTTACCACTGATCCAAAGCTGTATCTTGATGATCAACACAACAGTTTAATGAAATGACAGAGATTTCATTTGAAACAAAGTGCTTGGTGAAAAGACAGGTAGGCAATAAGAGTGAATGTCATTGTTAAGATTCCAATGAGGCCGATAGGCTGAAGGAAAATGCTAGAGAATAAAAAGCAAATCCTTGTTAGGAGGGACGTAAGAGCAGGAGTCAAACACTCAACAGTCATGGGACAGATCCAAGGTGGCCAACCTGTGGCTGAGAACAATGTTTCCCAACCTTATAACCTTTGGAATCAGTGAGTTTTTTAAAAGGGCTGCTGTCTGGCATCTCTGACTGAGAATCTGGAAAACTTCCCCAATGTAAAGAAAGGAAGCATGCTGTCCTCTTCATGGAACAGTCCAGACTTAGACTATTTCAGAGGAGATGCCAATCTCGGAGCACAGGCAAAGAGGCTCCAGCTGTGAGAGGACAGCAGGTGTGGTGTGAGTGGGAGCACTTGGTTTAGAAAGAAGAGTCAGAGGAGACATGGCCTTCTGTCAAATATTGGAAGATTTTCCAGATGGAAGAGGACAAATTCTTGATAGCTCTAATAGTTAGAGCCAGGAAATGCCTAGATCCAGGTACTGCAGTAGTAAAGAATCCACCTGCCAATGAAGGACATGTGAATTCGATCCTTGGATGGGGAAGATCCGCCGGAGAAGGAAATGGCAACCCACTTCCGTATTCTTGCCTGGGAAATCCCATGGACAGAGGAGCCGAGCAATAGTCCATGGAGTCATAAAAGTCAGACAAGACTGAGCAGCTGAGCACGTACACACACACACACACACACACACACACACATTTGAGTTGAATCCAGACAAAACAGTATTTCCTACAATGCTGTGCGTGATTGGAAAGTTCTTCCTCCTCTGTACAGCACGTTGCCCTATGTAGCTGCATAGCTTTGTAAAGACCAAATTTCATTCATTTCAAGAAAGCAGAACTACTTTCTAACAATATGCTGAAGATAAAATGCTGCATTACAACCCCCCCCCCTTTTTAATGGCAAATCATTAAATTATTGACCAATTTTCAACACTGACTTTTCCCTGTTGATTTGTGCTGACCCTTTTGGAAATATTGTTGTTTCCAATGGTGATCCTTTAAATAGTTTTTGTCCAATGGCTGCCACAGTAAATTCACAATTTAAAATTTTCTAAATACTTAAATACATTAATGTCATTGTTAAGATTCCAATGAGGCCGATAGGCTGAAGGAAAATGCTAGAGAATAAAAAGCAAATCCTTGTTAGGAGGGACGTAAGAGCAGGAGTCAAACACTCAACAGTCATGGGACAGATCCAAGGTGGCCAACCTGTGGCTGAGAACAATGTTTCCCAACCTTATAACCTTTGGAATCAGTGAGTTTTTTAAAAGGGCTGCTGTCTGGCATCTCTGACTGAGAATCTGGAAAACTTCCCCAATGTAAAGAAAGGAAGCATGCTGTCCTCTTCATGGAACAGTCCAGACTTAGACTATTTCAGAGGAGATGCCAATCTCGGAGCACAGGCAAAGAGGCTCCAGCTGTGAGAGGACAGCAGGTGTGGTGTGAGTGGGAGCACTTGGTTTAGAAAGAAGAGTCAGAGGAGACATGGCCTTCTGTCAAATATTGGAAGATTTTCCAGATGGAAGAGGACAAATTCTTGATAGCTCTAATAGTTAGAGCCAGGAAATGCCTAGATCCAGGTACTGCAGTAGTAAAGAATCCACCTGCCAATGAAGGACATGTGAATTCGATCCTTGGATGGGGAAGATCCGCCGGAGAAGGAAATGGCAACCCACTTCCGTATTCTTGCCTGGGAAATCCCATGGACAGAGGAGCCGAGCAATAGTCCATGGAGTCATAAAAGTCAGACAAGACTGAGCAGCTGAGCACGTACACACACACACACACACACACACACACATTTGAGTTGAATCCAGACAAAACAGTATTTCCTACAATGCTGTGCGTGATTGGAAAGTTCTTCCTCCTCTGTACAGCACGTTGCCCTATGTAGCTGCATAGCTTTGTAAAGACCAAATTTCATTCATTTCAAGAAAGCAGAACTACTTTCTAACAATATGCTGAAGATAAAATGCTGCATTACAACCCCCCCCCCTTTTTAATGGCAAATCATTAAATTATTGACCAATTTTCAACACTGACTTTTCCCTGTTGATTTGTGCTGACCCTTTTGGAAATATTGTTGTTTCCAATGGTGATCCTTTAAATAGTTTTTGTCCAATGGCTGCCACAGTAAATTCACAATTTAAAATTTTTCTAAATACTTAACATTGAAACAGGTTCACATTAAGCACTGATGATTCTAATAGGTGCTTTAAAACTCCTTTTATTGAGGAAAAAAACTGTGTTTTTTGGTCCATTTCAAGTCATTGATGGACTAGACAAGTCTACAATTTTCAGTTTTAACCTTGTGCTGAGTTTGGTTGTATCTGTCTAAGTCATACAATGAAAAATTATGAATTTGACCTGAAAAATTGCCAAATATAAAGTAATTTTCATACTAGTTATAAAGTAATTTTCATACTATCTTTTACCATGTTGATTTGACTAACCAAAACTTCTAATAGAAAATTACTTTAATGATATCAGATCTCAGTAACATTTCACCAAATAAATTTTTTAACATGAATTGTTTCCTTAACCTTTAAAAAATAAGAAATATTAGTGTATGATTCTGATTTCCATATTCTTGTGCTAAAAAATGCTATATATAACAGGGTTTTCCATAGATGTGGCCACTTTATATCTTTACAATGAAGAACAACACTTCAAAAGTATTACTGCTTTTAAATTATCAAAAATCAAAACTATGTGTGGGTTGTAAACACACTGACAAAATCTCCTTTCATATTTTACCAATTCAGAGTTGCTATAAGACCTCTGAGGCAATAAATGCGTTGGATTTATTTGGAGAACTATTTTTGGAGAACTATTAAAAGTTTGAATAACTCAGAATAAGTTTGGCAATGTAAAATGGGGATTACAGTGCTTCACATGGCTTTGCTGGAGCGAAACTGAAGCAAGGGATATTAAAGCATCTTGTATAGTTGCATGGGTCTTGGTTGTCTCTATTGACTTCTACTCACATTTGGGTTCTATAAGGTGATTAACCTTTTGGAATGGCTTTTAAACTTTATTGGTTTTTCTGCTTGCGATTTTGAGATCGTAATATATTCTGTTCCACTAACAGAGAAAGTGACAAAGTACTGTGAGGAAGACGGGTTTGGTACATGCATCCTGAGAGCAATTTTCTCGCTGTTCTGCATTACAACCCCCTTTTAATGGCAAATCATTAAATTATTGACCAATTTTCAACACTGACTTTTCCCTGTTGATTTGTGCTGACCCTTTTGGAAATATTGTTGTTTCCAATGGTGATCCTTTAAATAGTTTTTGTCCAATGGCTGCCACAGTAAATTCACAATTTAAAATTTTTCTAAATACTTAACATTGAAACAGGTTCACATTAAGCACTGATGATTCTAATAGGTGCTTTAAAACCCCTTTTTATTGAGGAAAAACTGTGTTTTTTGGTCCATTTGGAGTCATTGATGGACTAGACAAGTCTACAATTTTCAGTTTTAACCTTGTGCTGAGTTTGGTTGTATCTGTCTAAGTCATACAATGAAAAATTATGAATTTGACCTGAAAAATTGCCAAATATAAAGTAATTTTCATACTAGTTATAAAGTAATTTTCATACTATCTTTTACCATGTTGATTTGACTAACCAAAACTTCTAATAGAAAATTACTTTAATGATATCAGATCTCAGTAACATTTCACCAAATAAATTTTTTAACATGAATTGTTTCCTTAACCTTTAAAAAATAAGAAATATTAGTGTATGATTCTGATTTCCATATTCTTGTGCTAAAAAATGCTATATATAACAGGGTTTTCCATAGATGTGGCCACTTTATATCTTTACAATGAAGAACAACACTTCAAAAGTATTACTGCTTTTAAATTATCAAAAATCAAAACTATGTGTGGGTTGTAAACACACTGACAAAATCTCCTTTCATATTTTACCAATTCAGAGTTGCTATAAGACCTCTGAGGCAATAAATGCGTTGGATTTATTTGGAGAACTATTTTTGGAGAACTATTAAAAGTTTGAATAACTCAGAATAAGTTTGGCAATGTAAAATGGGGATTACAGTGCTTCACATGGCTTTGCTGGAGCGAAACTGAAGCAAGGGATATTAAAGCATCTTGTATAGTTGCATGGGTCTTGGTTGTCTCTATTGACTTCTACTCACATTTGGGTTCTATAAGGTGATTAACCTTTTGGAATGGCTTTTAAACTTTATTGGTTTTTTCTGCTTGCGATTTTGAGATCGTAATATATTCTGTTCCACTAACAGAGAAAGTGACAAAGTACTGTGAGGAAGACGGGGTTTGGTACATGCATCCTGAGAGCAACATTTCCTGGTCCAACTATACGATGTGTAATGCTTTCACCCCTGAGAAAATGCAGGTAGGTTCTATTGCACAATCAATATCGGTGAGAATGCCATTATCTATACGTAGAAACATATGCCTAATTGTAAAACATATGCTACCAAGAAACCAACCTATTTTGTAGAAGGAAATCAGATACCAACCTGTCAATTCTGGGGACTTTTGGGAGTGGCACTAGAGAAAATGACACTTTAATTCTTGGTTGGCACTCAGTCAGTGACAGTTCCATGAGCGTGTGGAATAGGCCATTTATGGCAAGGGGAATGTGTGCCTGGAGCAAATGATGGGGTTCCCTATGATGCCAGACACCAGGCACCATTTCCAAGAACTCCCTTAACATCTCTCTTCTCCTGAAAGGATTCCAGAACTACAGATTTCTGCACAAGTTACCAGCTAACAGTTGCCCCCATCTCCATCTGAGATGTCCGTGACAGTCTTTCTATGAAGCCCTGAAGGAGCTCCAAGAATGGAGCCTCTCATCAGCCCACTGATAGGAGTTTATTTTTAACTCCACTGATAGGCTGTTTATTTTTATGGAAGTCCATTCTAATTTGTTATTTGTTGCATCTTACTGTTAAAAAGCTTTCTTCTCTCTGCTTAGAAACATTTAAGCCAATGGGGTGGTGGTGAGGAGTGGAAAGTAGATAACTACTCCCTCTTCAGCTGTTTCAGAAATCTAAAAAGATCAGCAAGTCTGCCACCAGCCTCCTTTCCCCACATGCCTGGGAGAAACCATTGGTCAGCGTTTAGCCACACAGGGCATCTCTGGGCAGCCCTAGTGGCTGCAAGAGACAACTGTTCTTTCCTTCAAGGATGGGCCTGTATGCTAAATATTTACTAAGTTGGAAGCTACAAACATATCAGTGATTTTGGGTAAATTCATCTCTCTTAGATCTTTTTTTCCCCCTAGATCAGTTTTGCTAACAGGTATTTAAATTATTTTTAAAAACTAGTTTTTGTCTTTGAGCCACTCAGTATATATTTAAGTTCTGTTTCTCATTTCTAATTCCTTTTGTTTACATTCCTTAAGTCTAATTTTCTTTAGATGGAAATTTAGGTCATTGGTTTTCAGTCCTCTCATATATGCATTTGAGTCCCTAAACTTCCCTCTGTGTACAACTTCATTTGTATCCAAAAAATGTGGGTATGTCATTGTGAATTCTTCTTTGATCCAATGGTTATTTAGAAATATATTTTTACTTTTTAATAATATGAGAGGTATATTTTAATAATTTTATTAATGATTCCTAGAGTATGTCAGTCAGTGAAGACCAGCTTAAGATTTTAATTGTTTGAAATATATTCATTTGCTTTACTGACTAGTATATATCAATTTAAATTTTCTTCGTTCTTCTGAAAAGAATGGGTATTCTGCAAATGCAGATGCTGTTTGGAATTACTATTACAGGTAAATTAGTAAAATTTGTTGATCGTGTTTTTCAAATCTCTTATAGCTCGATTTTCCTTCCCTGAGTTGGCTCTATTGATTACTAGGAGTTGTCCATTTTTGCTTTATTTATGCTCTGAGTGGCATGAGTTTATACTATTAGGTGCATAAGAATTTAGAATGGCTGACTTAGCATCTGGACTTTTATCATTTTGCCCCAGTTTTCTTGTGGTTAGTGTCTACCCAGGTTTTTTGCAACCTTTCAGATCCAATATTTCTGTATCCCTGTATTATACGATGTTCCTTCCAGGCAGCATAGAATTGTCTTTAAAATCATCTAGTCCAACCAGGTGACTTTACAGGTGAGGATACTGCAGTCTGGGAAAGTGAAATGACTGGACCTATGAGGGCCACACAAATATGTAATGACAATACTTTGGATAAAGAACACTCTGAGGAACCCAGTCTTACATTCTTCCCCCATATCATGCATGTTCTTGTTTAACTGGTATGCTTATGATAGTTAGTCTGTTAATCCAATGGATAATTCAGTACAATTTAAATCTCTGAAATATTTATAATGTCAATAGTTTTTTTCAAGAAGAAAAAAAGTGGTCAACTTACACTATTTAAAAATAGAAATTATTTCCCTCCTCTATAATTCTACAATAATTTATCCACCTATTTGTGTTGGTAACTGCTTCTCTTTTCTTGCTGTGGTTCCAGAGTGCATACGTTCTCTATTACCTGGCTATTGTGGGTCATTCGATGTCGATGGTCACCTTGGTGATTTCCCTGGCGATTTTCATGTTTGTTAGGTAAGTACACTTACAGCACCTGCCTTGCATTTTCTCTTAGGTACTAAAACAAGTGGTATACTCTGCAAGATTACAAGACACATAACACTGGGAGTTTGGAAGTAGCAAGAAAAATGAAATTATTAAAAATAGGCTTTTTAGGGCTTCCTTGGTAGTCCAGTGGGTAAAGAGTCCACCTTGCAGTGCAGAGGACATTGGCTAGTTCCTGGCCCAGGAGCATCCTATGTGCCAGGAAGCCACTGGACGAGTGTATCCACTTACAAGCCTGTGCTCTGCAGTGAGGGAGGCCACTGCAATGGGAGGCCCATACATGCCAAGAAATAAATATGGATGAAAACAAAGGGTGACCTAGAGGCAAAAAAATATATATGCTTTTTAATACTATCTTTGTGGAAAATAGGATGGATTTATATAATTTTCAAAGGCAATATGCCTCCTTCCCAAAATAAAATAATCCTGTAAGCCCATAAATATACCGCATTAACATGGTCAAGTTCCACTTAGCATAGCTAAGCTTCCATGAAGTATTGAGGAAAGACTCTTCCTCCTTTTTTACCCTCCACTGTAAAATATGGAGGCCATGGCCACAAGTTCAAACACACCTTGCTTAATCGTGAGCTGTATTGTAAGTGGATTGTGCCTGAGGAGAACTGGAACTGGTAAGGCCATGATCAGATTCATCCATAAAAGGAAGTCTCTTTTGGCCTTGACTCACTCAGTCAGAGTGAAGGAGAATTTCTCGAAGAGGATGGCCAGTTGTCAAGTGTCAGTTTGGGGCCCTTGCATGCCTACCGTTGTTAATGAAAATTCTCTTCTAAGAACTATAAGAAACCAAATTCCAGCAAGGGCTTCTATTCTGAGAAATCTCATACAAATGAAATTCTCAACAGAAATCTTACATTCTTCCCCATATCATGCATGTTCTTGTTTAACTGGTATGCTTATGATAGTTAGTCTGTTAATCCAATGGATAATTCAGTACAATTTAAATCTCTTAAATATGTATAATGTCAATAGTTTTTTCAAGAAGAAAAAGTGGTCAACTTACACTATTTAAAAATAGAAATTATTTCCCTCCTCTATAATTCTACAATAATTTATCCACCTATTTGTGTTGGTAACTGCTTCTCTTTTCTTGCTGTGGTTCCAGAGTGCATACGTTCTCTATTACCTGGCTATTGTGGGTCATTCGATGTCGATGGTCACCTTGGTGATTTCCCTGGCGATTTTCATGTTTGTTAGGTAAGTACACTTACAGCACCTGCCTTGCATTTTCTCTTAGGTACTAAAACAAGTGGTATACTCTGCAAGATTACAAGACACATAACACTGGGAGTTTGGAAGTAGCAAGAAAAATGAAATTATTAAAAATAGGCTTTTTAGGGCTTCCTTGGTAGTCCAGTGGGTAAAGAGTCCACCTTGCAGTGCAGAGGACATTGGCTAGTTCCTGGCCCAGGAGCATCCTATGTGCCAGGAAGCCACTGGACGAGTGTATCCACTTACAAGCCTGTGCTCTGCAGTGAGGGAGGCCACTGCAATGGGAGGCCCATACATGCCAAGAAATAAATATGGATGAAAACAAAGGGTGACCTAGAGGCAAAAAAATATATATGCTTTTTAATACTATCTTTGTGGAAAATAGGATGGATTTATATAATTTTCAAAGGCAATATGCCTCCTTCCCAAAATAAAATAATCCTGTAAGCCCATAAATATACCGCATTAACATGGTCAAGTTCCACTTAGCATAGCTAAGCTTCCATGAAGTATTGAGGAAAGACTCTTCCTCCTTTTTTACCCTCCACTGTAAAATATGGAGGCCATGGCCACAAGTTCAAACACACCTTGCTTAATCGTGAGCTGTATTGTAAGTGGATTGTGCCTGAGGAGAACTGGAACTGGTAAGGCCATGATCAGATTCATCCATAAAAGGAAGTCTCTTTTGGCCTTGACTCACTCAGTCAGAGTGAAGGAGAATTTCTCGAAGAGGATGGCCAGTTGTCAAGTGTCAGTTTGGGGCCCTTGCATGCCTACCGTTGTTAATGAAAATTCTCTTCTAAGAACTATAAGAAACCAAATTCCAGCAAGGGCTTCTATTCTGAGAAATTCTCATACAAATGATCACATTATCTACTGCAACATGATTGCATTGATTTAGATACTGATTTTACATGAATGGAGAATTTAAAACCTTGATTCTGTATTTTTAGGAATGACCACAATAGATGTGAGATAGTAACATATGTTAAATTTGGCCCTAAACATGTTCTAAATTTAGTGTCATGTCTTGAAGTCAAAGGCCGAAGGCACTACATTACCCTTTCATGAGAATTCTAACTTCTACCCTACCATGGTATTTCATTCCACTAATATGTTTTTAGTGATCTTATACAAAGGACTAAGAAAAGCTCATAGACACAGACTACAGATAATTCTCCACACTTAAAAAATGTGAGAGGTAATTAAATGTATAGTGATTTGTATACAGAATAACAGAATCTTATTTTGACTTTCATTCAAATATTGCCATGATAGTGCTAGATGAAATTAAACCAAGGAGACAATCACCTGTAAATACATCCTTAACACAAGTATTATTTTCTTCATTGATCCTGTTTTTAATCTTTGTCTATAACTACATCATAGTCACATATTGTATTATGTCCATATCTTATATCATCAAAATTTATGTTAACTAAGCAATATAACTGAATAGCAATTTTTGGCTAACCGAATAGCAAATAATAGTATCAATAAGCAGAAAATGAGCTTTTTCCTTATATAGTTGAACAGGAGAAGACAATAAATAATCGTTTCCGCATTAACATGGTCAAGTTCCACTTAGCATAGCTAAGCTTCCATGAAGTATTGAGGAAAGACTCTTCCTCCTTTTTTACCCTCCACTGTAAAATATGGAGGCCATGGCCACAAGTTCAAACACACCTTGCTTAATCGTGAGCTGTATTGTAAGTGGATTGTGCCTGAGGAGAACTGGAACTGGTAAGGCCATGATCAGATTCATCCATAAAAGGAAGTCTCTTTTGGCCTTGACTCACTCAGTCAGAGTGAAGGAGAATTTCTCGAAGAGGATGGCCAGTTGTCAAGTGTCAGTTTGGGGCCCTTGCATGCCTACCGTTGTTAATGAAAATTCTCTTCTAAGAACTATAAGAAACCAAATTCCAGCAAGGGCTTCTATTCTGAGAAATTCTCATACAAATGATCACATTATCTACTGCAACATGATTGCATTGATTTAGATACTGATTTTACATGAATGGAGAATTTAAAACCTTGATTCTGTATTTTTAGGAATGACCACAATAGATGTGAGATAGTAACATATGTTAAATTTGGCCCTAAACATGTTCTAAATTTAGTGTCATGTCTTGAAGTCAAAGGCAAGGCACTACATTACCCTTTCATGAGAATTCTAACTTCTACCCTACCATGGTATTTCATTCCACTAATATGTTTTTAGTGATCTTATACAAAGGACTAAGAAAAGCTCATAGACACAGACTACAGATAATTCTCCACACTTAAAAAATGTGAGAGGTAATTAAATGTATAGTGATTTGTATACAGAATAACAGAATCTTATTTTGACTTTCATTCAAATATTGCCATGATAGTGCTAGATGAAATTAAACCAAGGAGACAATCACCTGTAAATACATCCTTAACACAAGTATTATTTTCTTCATTGATCCTGTTTTTAATCTTTGTCTATAACTACATCATAGTCACATATTGTATTATGTCCATATCTTATATCATCAAAATTTATGTTAACTAAGCAATATAACTGAATAGCAATTTTTGGCTAACCGAATAGCAAATAATAGTATCAATAAGCAGAAAATGAGCTTTTTCCTTATATAGTTGAACAGGAGAAAGACCAATAAAGCAACAAGACATGAGGGATTAATTATTAGTATTAGAATAGTTTGTCAATTATAATGATCAGGATACAGCAGAGTAAACACATAACATGATTAATCTTTGAATGTCTGTTCATTTTTCTATTACACTTGACCACCACACAAAAACCTATCACAGCTCTCATATAAAACTGATTAAAAAGTCTGTCACTAGAAGTCTATTCTTTAAAATTTTTTAAATAACCATAAGAATTAAAAGGTCTCACATTTACAATTGTGCAATGAATAAATGTGTGCAGGACGTTAAAGATGAAAAGAATGTCAAAGGAGCATTTCTTAGCTCTTTATTTCTCCTGTCACTTAAGTGAGTGATGAGGTATGAGAACCAAATAAGCCAAGAAAGTAAGGATGTTCTTTCAATAATAATTCCTCTATTAAGCCACTAAAGATGAGGTTTTAAAGTGTATCACATAAGCACAGTGAAAGATTTCTCAATTCCAGTTAATCCCAAAACAAAATTAATCCGGTAAAATCTTTGAGGGAGTGTGAGGGCAGGCTATCCAGGAAGCATTGATTTTTGCCCTGTCTCTCCTTTCATGAATCTACCAAACAGCAACTTATGTCTGGAAAAGAAAAACATCTTATTGAGGTAGAATCTGAATATAACAATAGAAAGACAAACTGAATTACCTGGTTCTCCAGGGTGCACACACCAAAAGGTATCTAGGATATGAAGAACACCATATTCAAATCCCAAAGCAATCATGTCTGATATTTATACCTGTTCTTAATCTTACCTTACATCTCCCCAAACTAAAAATATCAAGGCTATCTGTTTTTCTTAAAGTACATTTCTAAGGGAAAATATACTTTCATTCAAATATTGCCATGATAGTGCTAGATGAAATTAAACCAAGGAGACAATCACCTGTAAATACATCCTTAACACAAGTATTATTTTCTTCATTGATCCTGTTTTTAATCTTTGTCTATAACTACATCATAGTCACATATTGTATTATGTCCATATCTTATATCATCAAAATTTATGTTAACTAAGCAATATAACTGAATAGCAATTTTTGGCTAACCGAATAGCAAATAATAGTATCAATAAGCAGAAAATGAGCTTTTTCCTTATATAGTTGAACAGGAGAAAGACCAATAAAGCAACAAGACATGAGGGATTAATTATTAGTATTAGAATAGTTTGTCAATTATAATGATCAGGATACAGCAGAGTAAACACATAACATGATTAATCTTTGAATGTCTGTTCATTTTTCTATTACACTTGACCACCACACAAAAACCTATCACAGCTCTCATATAAAACTGATTAAAAAGTCTGTCACTAGAAGTCTATTCTTTAAAATTTTTTAAATAACCATAAGAATTAAAAGGTCTCACATTTACAATTGTGCAATGAATAAATGTGTGCAGGACGTTAAAGATGAAAAGAATGTCAAAGGAGCATTTCTTAGCTCTTTATTTCTCCTGTCACTTAAGTGAGTGATGAGGTATGAGAACCAAATAAGCCAAGAAAGTAAGGATGTTCTTTCAATAATAATTCCTCTATTAAGCCACTAAAGATGAGGTTTTAAAGTGTATCACATAAGCACAGTGAAAGATTTCTCAATTCCAGTTAATCCCAAAACAAAATTAATCCGGTAAAATCTTTGAGGGAGTGTGAGGGCAGGCTATCCAGGAAGCATTGATTTTTGCCCTGTCTCTCCTTTCATGAATCTACCAAACAGCAACTTATGTCTGGAAAAGAAAAACATCTTATTGAGGTAGAATCTGAATATAACAATAGAAAGACAAACTGAATTACCTGGTTCTCCAGGGTGCACACACCAAAAGGTATCTAGGATATGAAGAACACCATATTCAAATCCCAAAGCAATCATGTCTGATATTTATACCTGTTCTTAATCTTACCTTACATCTCCCCAAACTAAAAATATCAAGGCTATCTGTTTTTCTTAAAGTACATTTCTGGGAATTCCCTGGTGGTTAGGACTCCATGCTTCTATTACAGGGGACATGCGTTCCATCCCTGGTTGGGGAACTAAGATCTCCAAAAGTCATGCAGCAGAGCTAAAAATAAGTAAAGAAATTAAAATACATTTCTGATTCTTCACATTTTTTTCTTACATTTAGATTTCAGTAATGTTCAGAATGACTGGGGAAAAAAAGGTAACTGACCTATGACTGCATGTTCATCTTTTAGAAAAATTTTTCCAGATTTTTTTCAAATACTCAACTTCACCCTGGTGACAGTAACTATATATTATAATAGGAGGTTTTATCATTTATGTACTTACATGGCATCATCTGTGTGAAACCTGAGCAAGATCTAATCATCACTCCTTTGCTTAATTCTGCATGCCTAAAGTGGAGTTATTTTGAAAAACCCAAATAATCAATTTCATAAAATTTCAATGAAACCAAAATGAGAAGTTACCCCCAGCTCCGCTTCTGAGACCTAATGCCCTGTTCAAAATCATCCCATTGAAATCTCATTCTAGAATCCTAAGATGTGCCTTCTAGGATCACAAAAAGGAATAACTCTGCAGGGGTCCAACTCAAACCAGCAGGCCAAGAAAGCCTGCAGAGTAATTTAAACTTACTGAATATATGGGAGCCTGTAGAACTGCCAATACTCTGTGAAAAATCCTGAGACATTACTCAGAATGAGATCATTAAGGCATGCACCTAATCTTAATGTGATTCTATCCTGAGCATGCTGGAGAAGATAAAAGACAGGACTATGGAACTCGGAAACAATTAAGAATCATGTTCCCTGTGCTCTTGGGAATGAATGTAGAGATATATATAAAATCTTTGTTGTTTCAAAGGACAAAATTGAACTTCTGTGCCCTCGTCAAGATAAAGGGAGACTTTTTCAGGGATTGAAGTCATAGGATAGGCAACACTAAAGATCGTAACTGAATAAAAATGGCAGAGTTGGGCTTCCCTGGTGGTCCAGTGAGTAAAGAGTGTGCCTTGCAGAGCAACCGTGGAGCAGCTGGACCGCTGTGTCCAATTACAAGCCAACACACTGGAGCGTGTGTGCCCAGAGCCAGTGCTTTGCAGTGAGAGAGGCCACTGTGATGGGAGGTTCACACAGACCAAAGAATAAATATGGATGAAAGTAAATAAATTAAAAAAACAATAAAAGAGCCCACAATTCAGAAAAATTGGCAGAGTGAAAATAATGTTCAAGATAATATACAGGTTACTTCTGATCCACCAATTTAAGGTTGAAGACACCCTGTTAGGATGACATTTGGGTTAGGACATTCACTGGAAAAATAGGAGCAATACCAGGGAGAGGAATTAAATAGAAACATCCAATTAGTTAATCAAGACCCCCTACTACTAGATTTATTAAAGTAAATATCAATAAGAGAGTTAAAATAAAAATAACCTTATAGAAGACTAGCTTATGAAAGTCATATAAGTGGACATTTGTGTTTGTTTTCTGATTGTTTTAAGCAAGTCTGCAATAATTACATTCTTCTGTTTCCATTTACAATTTATCAACTTAAATTTCTTGAGAATCATTCTGAATACTGAAATATCTCAGTTTTTTCTCAAGGAAGGAATAGAACTCATTAACTTCCATTTTGACTGCTTAGTATCCATGCCTTGCTGACTATTAAATATTGTGATTATCAATTACTCTTGCCTGAAAGTTAATAGAGGTATATGTTGAAAGAGGAGTGTCTTCATTGCATTCTATTTTCTGTGTTACATTCCATTGGCTATGTTGGCAAAAAAAAAAAGAGGGTTTCCACTGGGAACTCCAAAAAGAATATTGATTCCTCTATTAGTTAATATTCCCTATTATTCTATTTCACATCATTATAGAGGATAGATAGGTAACTCTTTGTCTTGTATGGTATCCTCTGGCTGCCTTCCTATTCCTCCAGAGAAACTATTAAATAAATGGCAGCCAAAAGAGTGTCCTTTCTCCCAACCCACCCTTGACATGGCAGGACTCCAAAGATAATTGTTGGTCATCTCTTAGCACGTGTTCACTCATAGACCAATAATAGTAATGAAAAAAGGCAAGAATTATGATTGAAAGGGAGTTCCTTAAGGGTAAAGATTTTGTGCTAAATTCAAAGATACAAAGTCCCTTTCAGATAGGAAAGATGTAGAGAGCTTTGAATTTTTCTAAGAATTTTAACATTCTGTTTCAGTCTATTTCACATTCCCTTCTTCACATTCCCTTCTTGTCCATCAGGAACAAGGTGTGATACTTAAGTAAAACAAAACTTTAAAATTGGCCCTTGTCCCTGTGCTGTCTAACTGGTTTATACAATCTGGAAGACTCAAGGCAAATACCTTCTCATATAACATGGAGATCCCCCAAGCACACATATACAAGCATAAGATACCAATAACTTGGAACAAAGTTTTTAATGCGGAAGACTTGTATCTGGTAAATTAAAATCATGAAAACAACATCTGGCTTTAGTTTTCCCTTGCAATAAGAGAGTTAAAATAAAAATAACCTTATAGAAGACTAGCTTATGAAAGTCATATAAGTGGACATTTGTGTTTGTTTTCTGATTGTTTTAAGCAAGTCTGCAATAATTACATTCTTCTGTTTCCATTTACAATTTATCAACTTAAATTTCTTGAGAATCATTCTGAATACTGAAATATCTCAGTTTTTTCTCAAGGAAGGAATAGAACTCATTAACTTCCATTTTGACTGCTTAGTATCCATGCCTTGCTGACTATTAAATATTGTGATTATCAATTACTCTTGCCTGAAAGTTAATAGAGGTATATGTTGAAAGAGGAGTGTCTTCATTGCATTCTATTTTCTGTGTTACATTCCATTGGCTATGTTGGCAAAAAAAAAAAGAGGGTTTCCACTGGGAACTCCAAAAAGAATATTGATTCCTCTATTAGTTAATATTCCCTATTATTCTATTTCACATCATTATAGAGGATAGATAGGTAACTCTTTGTCTTGTATGGTATCCTCTGGCTGCCTTCCTATTCCTCCAGAGAAACTATTAAATAAATGGCAGCCAAAAGAGTGTCCTTTCTCCCAACCCACCCTTGACATGGCAGGACTCCAAAGATAATTGTTGGTCATCTCTTAGCACGTGTTCACTCATAGACCAATAATAGTAATGAAAAAAGGCAAGAATTATGATTGAAAGGGAGTTCCTTAAGGGTAAAGATTTTGTGCTAAATTCAAAGATACAAAGTCCCTTTCAGATAGGAAAGATGTAGAGAGCTTTGAATTTTTCTAAGAATTTTAACATTCTGTTTCAGTCTATTTCACATTCCCTTCTTCACATTCCCTTCTTGTCCATCAGGAACAAGGTGTGATACTTAAGTAAAACAAAACTTTAAAATTGGCCCTTGTCCCTGTGCTGTCTAACTGGTTTATACAATCTGGAAGACTCAAGGCAAATACCTTCTCATATAACATGGAGATCCCCCAAGCACACATATACAAGCATAAGATACCAATAACTTGGAACAAAGTTTTTAATGCGGAAGACTTGTATCTGGTAAATTAAAATCATGAAAACAACATCTGGCTTTAGTTTTATAGTGTGACATCTGGAGATTCATATGAAAGTAGATTGCTGTCATCATATGTGAATGACACCTTGATTGGGCCAAGACAGGAGTAGATTATGTTGTCTTGTCTTCCCACTCTTGGATGATTAATAGTTCTGACGGTTTTCTGTCACTCAGGGTAAGCAATGCCCTGTCTATATAAATACTTATTTTTTTATCAAGAGGAATAAAGTATAGCTCACATCCAGTTTATGCTATTTCTACTAAAGACGTTACAGGTCTAACAGGAAAATGTCCGCTTCTCTCATGTTCATTCAAGCAATGGGATATTTGTATTGAGAACAATTAAGCCCATAATTTCTTAAGTTTAGCTAAATTCTCTTGAACATCCTACACCTCTTTCAGAACATTTATTATAATATGTATTATAATAGTAAATAATTATGTAATAGATAAGGTCCCTGAAGGCAGCAACTGTCTGTTTTATTCACCCACATACCCCAGACATCTACAAGAAAGTCTGAATCAGAGTGAATACATAGTAATGTGTGTCTGATTACTGAAAGAATGTTAATAAATGAAAAGCTTCAACTTGCTTCAATAAGCTGAGTATAAATATCATCCAGTAAGTGTAATAGCTGAATGTTATTTTATTTTTAAAACTGAATGAGCAAAAATTATATTGAAACCTTCAAGAAGCAGAGACATGTGTATATTATTCATAGTGTTGCTTTGGAACTTAACAGTTTATCCAAAACTGTCATTTTCTCATTGTGTGCCAACTACAGGACTTTGTATAGATTTTACATAATGTAAACAACAGGATTGTGTCCAATATTGGTTAACTTAAGAATCTGGCAAATGTTCAATATGATACAAAGTGTGAAATATGAGGTCATCTCATAGCATTTGATGTAATTCTCTGATGTACTGGAAAACCATTTAGCGGTCATGGCTCAAATAAGTGCTATTTGGTAAAGATTTTTAGTGCAAAAAAAAGAGTATTAAGTCCTAATGTGTCAGACACTGTCCTATGTACACAAAATAAATACCTTCATCACTTCCATTCTAGTGAGAGAAAAGAAAATAATAGACAGTAAACAAATTCATGCTAGAGGAAAGTTAAGTGTTAAGAAGAAAAATAGAACAGGGATACAAGAACCCCCAAAAGCTGGAGGTGGAGTAAGCATATTTTATTCAGGGCAATTCTGGTTTATGCAGGAGACTGAACATGAACCAGTTCTGTAAACTAATGTCCATCGACAGATTATTGAACCCTACACAATCCCAATACTCTCAAGCATGAGAATAACAACGCTTAAGGATTTATTCATCCATACTTCTTAGTTCTGCCTAATGTCAGCTGTCATTGGTTTAAGCCGGGCTGAATCCAATAATGAGATCACAGATATTTGCCTCCCAGGGAGAATTATAAAGTGCTGTTACGACTACATGAAAATGGCAGGTCACATGTTTAACAGTTGCTTTATGGAAAAGCTTATGCAGAATAAATGGGCACAATAAGTACATTTCTTTTTAAAGCCTTAAATTTACATCCTACTTTTATAGGACTATTATCAAACCAATTAGGTTCACTTTAACAAAATTTTCTGCTGCTCCATAAAATAGTGCATGGTAGTTCTTTAAACCCCATCTGTACTGTTAGCTATACCTCCTACATTTTACTGCTACTCAACAAGTCGAGGATTTTTTCAAAATTCTGTATTAACTATTTACTAATGCTCGTGCTTCCTGTAGAGTTGAAAAGTGTAGCTACAGTAATCAAAATATGTTCTCGCAGATGTACTCATGGCTTAAATTCACTTTTCACCATGGATAACTGACAACTCATTTTCCTTTGATTTGAAAATATGGGAAAGCATTTTCATTGTCATTTTCTCTCAGAATTTTCTTGTCAAAATGCCTGGGATTCAAGTGTTATTCCATGAAAAATTTTTTAGGAATAGTGACTATGATCAGTCATTGACATCATTAACATTTAACTGAATGCTAAAGTCCTCAAGTTACACCAAATATTCTTTGATTGGATCAAATATGGTAAACACGAGATTTTTAATTCATCTAGGATCATCACTCCCCTTCTGTCACAGCCCTCCTGCAGGCTCCCACCATTTGCATCAAAAAGTGAAACAGGATGTTCAAACGAATGTCCTTTTATGTGAACATTCACACAAATACATATGTATAAATTTATGAAGTGGAGAGGAGAATGAAAAATCCAGGAAGCTGCTTAGTACCCCAGAGGTGGGGCAGGGCTGTGCCAACACTTGAAGAGCACTTGGAGAGATCCCAGGTCCAGACCACACTGTGCCTCAGCACGACAGCCCAGTTGAGCTTAGAATTCTCTGCCTGTGTCTGAGCTCCACCATCAGGAGGACATGGAAAGGGGGAGCCTTTCCATGTTGTTTTCACAACATGGAAAGATTGTGCCCAAAGGGAGAGCTGATTCCAGCTGGAATACAAGAAATAAGAAAGTGTTAAAAGAAACGGTGTGGGGACTTCCCTGGTGGTCCAGTGGTTTGGACTTCACTTTCTAATGCAGAAAGTGCAGGTTCAGTCCCTGGTCAGCGAGTTAAGATTCCGCGTGCCTCACTATCAAAAAAACCAGAACATACTCAGAAGAAGCAATGTGGTAACAAATTCAAAGACTTTTAAAATGGTCCACATCCAAAAAACAAAAAAGTGAGAAGGTGAATGAAAAGGATGAGAGGAAGCTTAATAAAATCTGCATATGTGCTGGGCCAAGGATATGGATTCAGTCAGGCTCTCAGGCAGCCTTGGTTCTGACTCTAGTCTTTGCTTTCTTGTTGGTCACTCAGTTTCTGCTGGGTTACATCAACAGAGAGTCGATTTTTCATCCGAAGCACAACTCTAAACCCTGATGGTTTCTCTTGGAAAACTGCCCTCTCAATGAATTTTATGGCATTTGTTATTATTAAAAGTGATTTTTTTTTTAATCACTCACTGTTTTAGTTATTGTGGGAAGTCACCCTGGGAACTGAAAACTATGACATACCGTGACTGGAAATCTATCTGTAAGAATCAGGCAGAAAGGCAGTAAGAAATCTTAAAAGAGGGGACCAGCCTCACATATATGTTACTTCATCTGCTGCTAAAGAAAAGATTAAAAGTATTACCAACATAGGTTGTATTTTGCAGGAACATCAACCTTTGGGCACTGGTTAATGCTTCCTCTTCCTTTGCCCTTCCAGGAGCCTTAGCTGCCAACGGGTGACTCTGCATAAGAACATGTTTCTGACCTACGTTCTGAACTCTATCATCATCATCATCCACCTGGTGGAGGTTGTGCCCAATGGAGAGCTTGTGAAAAGGGACCCGGTAAGCATGGCACAATTTGTTGTTAACTTTATCTTTTAAGATATAGTATCTGTAACTGGACTTCCCAGGTGGCTCAGTGGTAAAGACTCAGTCTGCCAATAAAGGAGACATTGGTTCAATTCCCTGGTCAGGAAGATCCCCTAGAGGAGGAAATGTCAATCCACTCTAGGATTCTTGCCTGGGAAATCCCATGGACAGAGGAGCCTGGCAGGATACAGTTCATGGGGTCACAAGAGTCGGACACAACTTGGCGACTAAACAACACGTGTAACTAATGAACGTGGTGTCATCTTGCTTGAGCAACTGTTTACATATATAATAACATTTACTTTTACGGTTTGTAAGAAAAGTGTTGATAAAAGAAAGACACCAACCTCAGACAGGCAGGATGAGGATTTATTTGAATTGTGCGAAGAGAGATGATCAAGGGTCCAAAGAGAACATGGCGCCCAGCGAAGGGCGTTTTAAGCAGCTGGTTGAGGGGGTGGGTAAGAAGTGGAAGCTGAAGGAGGAGAAGGGTGGTGAAGGGTGGTGCCAGGTGATCTCATGGGCTCAGAGCTTTGTGGGGGCGGAGACTCCAGGAAGCTGTGGCCGCATGGGATGATGGGATTGCCTCAACTCTTTGCGACCTCTCAATTCCATCACAGTTGAGTTTTGCTTTAAGCAAGACACATCCTCCCAGTGTAATTTTTAGAAGTATAGGTTATAGGCTGTAGTAAAGGGCTTGGAATAATCAAGTTATTGCCAAGTAAAATTTATACCTATTAATCATGAGTTGTCATGACTAATCAGTAATTCACTGACGTCTAAGGGAAGTCCACCGAGCGTATTGACTAGGTGTTATAAAACAGTGCTTTGTGGTGGCCCCAAGTGTGCCATTAATGGGTTACAGGTGTTTGTAGGTATTAATCCCTCAGCATTCTGGGGCCGAGATGGTCTTGGGCCAGTCACTTTAGCTGTAAGTAGCAGTGCATTTACTCTAGTGGTTCGTAGTAATTTGATCATGTTCTACATCTGCATGGGCTTTAAAAAAGGTTTACATGTCCTTTGTCCACACGCTGTCACCTCTCTGTCTCTGCTGATGGCCCCCATGAACTGAGCCCCTCTAGAAGCAGAGGGCAAGGAAGCCCTGAAGGACGCATGCAGAGCAGTTTCCCTGGGTCCTGGAGCTGGATAGAGAGTGCATTTGAAAGCACAAATGGAAGTTATCCAGCACACAATGAATGGCTGCGGGATAGTTTCATTTTTGTTTCTCTGCTTAACTGTGTTAGGCAAGCATCTGTAGATAGCCTCATCTTTCAAAACTGGCACTTGATGGCCCTGCCAATCCAATGACAAAAATGCGTGAAATCTGCCCAGAACATGCCTCCTGCATGCAGTGGCATGGCATGGGAAAGAAGCTTAATTTGACGTCTAATGGATCCACAGTGTTAATAACCTTTGCAGTGTGAAGACATCCAGGAAGGTGTTATGATCTATCTTTTCAAACCATGGCATCTGTGATTGGGACAGAGTCCTGTCTTAGATGCAGAATGGGTTTTATCTCAATGAGTTGTGGTTTTTTTCATGTCAACTGATTTTAGCCAAAGTGATCCTCACAAGATCCCAGAGAAGGTGGATCTTATCCCCATTATTAACTGAGTAAATGGAGGTTCAGGGAAGACATGTGTCCTCTACACTATGGATCATTAGAGATGGGATTTTAACCCAGACGCTTCTCACGGTGAAGCCCACCCTCTCTCCTCTTTCCACATGGTGCTCTTGTTGATTTCTTTCCTTAGGAAGATTGTTCTTAAAGATACAGGCTCAGCCATTTCAATGTGATGCTTGTCCATAACTAGAAGTGCATTCTGTGTTTCATTAGGGAAGTTGACCCCATGAAGATTAAAACAGACTTAGAGGGAATTTCCTAGTGGTCAAGAATCTGCCTTCCAATGTAGTTGATGCAGTTTCAATCCCCAGTCAGATAATTAAGATCCCACATGCCACAGGGCAACTAAGCCCATGCCACTGCTAGAGAACCTGCGTGCTACAACAGAAGATCCCAGATGCCACAACTTAGGTCTGATGCAGCCAATAAATAATAAATAAGTAAATGTTTACAAAAGAGAAAATTAACAGTTGTAGAAGCCATTAGCTAAGAATATCTCAGTAAAGAAGACTCAAATCTGGGGCTTCCCATTAAGTATGAAAACACTGAGAAAATTACTATCTGTACGAAGTAGGCTAGGAAATGGTACTGTAGTTGTTGAATAATCAGGTCACCAACCTGGGAAAAGTGCTGAAATTATGAGGTGTCACAAATTTTTTTTTTGCCACTTCTATTGGTCTTTCATTTATTTCCATCTTTGTTCTTTGGCCTGTGTGGGCCTCCCATCACAGTGGTCCTAATTGCTGCAGAGCACCAGCTCTGGGCGCATGCACTCCAGAGCTCCGGCTTGGTAATTGGACACATTGGTCCAGCCGCTCCACGGCATGTGGGATCTTCCCAGGCCAGGGATCAAACCGGCGCCCCTTGCACTGCAAGGCGGTGTCCTTACCCACTGGACCACCAGGAAAGCCCAGTATCACAAATTCTTAAATAAACTCTCTTCCATCTCTCTTGGCAGCAGGAGGTAGGGTTAGGGTGGTGTCTCACACACACACATGTCGTGCCTCCAGATCAGACCACTCCCTGCATGTGAGGGTAAAGGAGGTTTCTCATCCATGAGGAGATGATACTAAACCTGCTATCTTCCTGAAATAGTAATTCAGGACTTTTCTGAGTTCACTCATAAATTGTAGAAGCCATTTAACCTTATCCATCAAATGAGAGTAGTAAAAACTGCCCTGTTTACTTCTAAGAGTTGTTCCAGAGTCCCAAAGACCCATAAAGGTTTTGAAAATTCCCCAGGGAGTGATATTGCAAGCAGCTGCTCACAAGATAACTGCTATTGCCCTCCCTGTGGCTAGCTCCTCAAGTCTCTGCACATGGCTTTCTCAATCAATCTGTGACTCTATTCATTTTCTTAGTCTCATGAATTATCACTGGTGGACATTTTCACCTTCATGGTCTACTTTAGGAACAGACAAGCGTAGGGACGCTGCCGGTCACCACACACATGCTGCTTCCTAACCACCAACAAGCCAGCTCAGCCGTGCCCTGCAGCTCCACTCTTCCCTAGAAACCTTTAATAAGGCCTGGAAGCAGGGACCTAGGGACCTGGCTTAGCCAGAACGCAGCTGATTCCCTGGGAGAGTGTGAATATGAGCATAGGGGAGCCAGAGAAGTTAATCAAAAGCCTTCTTCTGCATATGGAGGAGCAAGGGTGGGTCTTTCACACACATGAGGCATTCTCAAAATGACAGAGGTTTGAAAAACAGGAAAGAAGTTCATCTTTATGGCATGATTAACGCCTAGTTCTCCTCATCAATATATTTTTAACCTAACAGATGTGGAGTTTTTTTAACTATGCCAGGACAAACTTCTTATGAAAAACTATAAAAGTGTTAAAAAAGTAGAATTTCATCCAATCAGTCAAGTATTTATTGAGTACCCCAAACTCAAATTTTAGTCTTCAGATTGAACAAAATTCATATTATTGGGGGGGATATCTATTTATGACATTCTCTTCACAATCCCTAAGAATACATCCAGCCTCACATGGAAACAGCTTTCTGTGCCTTATAACTGTGTATGTGAGGCTCCGTCATTTATTTATCTGTTTCAAAGCATGTATGTGTATGTCTTTTTAGTACAAAACAAATTGGAGCAAAAATTCTGGATATTTTACTTGGTGTGCCTTAATGAGAAGTCTCCTTTCCTATGAGGTTCAAATGAGAAAAAGTGAAAGTGTTAGTCACTTCAGCCCTGTCCGACTCTTGTGACCCCATGGACTGTAGCCTGCCAGGCTCCTCTGCCCATGGGGGCCCCCAGGCAAGAATACCAGAGTGGGTTGCCATTGCCTTCTCCAGGGAATCTTCTCAACCCAGGAATCGAATCCAGATCTCCAGCATTGCTGGCAGATTCTTTACTGTCTGAGTCACCAAGGAAGCAAAGCCACCAATCACAGTCCACTTAACTGTAGTATAAGGGGCGGGTCATCCTGTGTAAGTACCAATCACAGCCCACTTAACAGTGATATATGGGGCGGGTCATCCTGTGTAAGCACGCTACCTTCTTCCACGTGTCCAAATGTCTGGTTCTTCCAAGGGAAAGAATTTGAAAACACCTGCCTTTCACCTAATAGGTAAAACTAGCAGAAGCTGAAAACAAATGACCACGATGCAAAAAATTAACAGACATTTGTAAATTGTGAAGCATACATTTGACCCAAAAGGAAAGCAAAAGCAAGAACAATAGAAATAAACAGGACATTTGTTTTCAGTACTTCCTCTATTTGAACACAGTGTTTGTTTTCCAGTGAGACTTTGATCCATCTCTTGTTTCATCCTCCACATACAGACAACACAAGTCTGCTCTCTCAGGCAGGCAATATTAGTTTAAGAAAGGGCAAAACTCTCCAGTAGGTATATCTTGGCATCCTTGAAACTGCAAGAATAGTTCTCCTCATCAATATATTTTTAACCTAACAGATGTGGAGTTTTTTTAACTATGCCAGGACAAACTTCTTATGAAAAACTATAAAAGTGTTAAAAAAGTAGAATTTCATCCAATCAGTCAAGTATTTATTGAGTACCCCAAACTCAAATTTTAGTCTTCAGATTGAACAAAATTCATATTATTGGGGGGGATATCTATTTATGACATTCTCTTCACAATCCCTAAGAATACATCCAGCCTCACATGGAAACAGCTTTCTGTGCCTTATAACTGTGTATGTGAGGCTCCGTCATTTATTTATCTGTTTCAAAGCATGTATGTGTATGTCTTTTTAGTACAAAACAAATTGGAGCAAAAATTCTGGATATTTTACTTGGTGTGCCTTAATGAGAAGTCTCCTTTCCTATGAGGTTCAAATGAGAAAAAGTGAAAGTGTTAGTCACTTCAGCCCTGTCCGACTCTTGTGACCCCATGGACTGTAGCCTGCCAGGCTCCTCTGCCCATGGGGGCCCCCAGGCAAGAATACCAGAGTGGGTTGCCATTGCCTTCTCCAGGGAATCTTCTCAACCCAGGAATCGAATCCAGATCTCCAGCATTGCTGGCAGATTCTTTACTGTCTGAGTCACCAAGGAAGCAAAGCCACCAATCACAGTCCACTTAACTGTAGTATAAGGGGCGGGTCATCCTGTGTAAGTACCAATCACAGCCCACTTAACAGTGATATATGGGCGGGTCATCCTGTGTAAGCACGCTACCTTCTTCCACGTGTCCAAATGTCTGGTTCTTCCAAGGGAAAGAATTTGAAAACACCTGCCTTTCACCTAATAGGTAAAACTAGCAGAAGCTGAAAACAAATGACCACGATGCAAAAAATTAACAGACATTTGTAAATTGTGAAGCATACATTTGACCCAAAAGGAAAGCAAAAGCAAGAACAATAGAAATAAACAGGACATTTGTTTTCAGTACTTCCTCTATTTGAACACAGTGTTTGTTTTCCAGTGAGACTTTGATCCATCTCTTGTTTCATCCTCCACATACAGACAACACAAGTCTGCTCTCTCAGGCAGGCAATATTAGTTTAAGAAAGGGCAAAAAAGAACTCTCCAGTAGGTATATCTTGTATGTTATTCATCCTTGAAACTGCTTATTTACTATTTCCAAGAGAGATACAGGTCTTAAGCTTTGTATTGAATCTCACCTTGAAAATGCATATTCTATCATAAATGCCATCATAGAAGTCCAATTTCTTGCGGATCTTTTCTTATCCAAAAGACTATTAGAGTAATCACAGTTGAAACTGCACATGGAGGCATAACAAATAAAGGAGTTTTTCCTGTTGGAACACATTTGAACATACAGGGCATAAACAAGAACTTGGAAAGGTTTAGCTAGGCTTAACTAGAAAAGCCCCATCTTTCCCAACAGTAAAGTTCCCCATCTCTAAAAAGACAGAGAAAATAAATCCAAACACTGAGAGTCATGTCATCAGTATATTATTAAGTCATGTGTAATTTTAAATTCCTCTAAATTATGAAATATTGCATTTTTCTTTAAACACTGACATTCCAGAACACATTACACTAAGCTCCTCCCTACCTGAGAAGAGTGGAGATAATAAAGAAAAACCTAAGAAAGTAGAGACAGACAAAAAAGAATAGCAGAAGACATTTTTGAAAAAAGGAAGTTACTAGATATTGTCAATCTACAAATATTTACTGAAATTGAAATTAACATGAAAAACACAACCAAAGTCATAAACTAAAGAAAAACACATCCATTAGATTTCATCTGTCTTTGAATCAAGCATAGGTCTCTTTTCTATAAAAAAGAAAAGAATATATACTTTTCTATATACAAAAGAATATATACTTTTTAAAGACTTAAACAAACTCAAGGCAGAATTGTGGGCTTTTTTTTATTCATTTTTACGCAATTCTCAGGTCACTGAATCAGCAGTTAAGATGCAAAAGTATGTTCCTTCCCAGTGCCCATGGGAATATATTAAAAAGAAAGTTATTTCTTGTGAAAGGAGGTGGTATTATCCCAAATGCTTTTATATTACTACTGTGGGGGTGTATTTAGTTGGAGGCAAAAGTAAACCGTGTTCTCAGTCCTCAACAGGGAATCCCAAAGGGCTTCTGATCCCTTTCCGATCAAAGTAGTCAATCTCTTCCCTTGAAAGTTTTTTAGTTGGGCAGATTCTCCCCCATAAAACCAAGGGTAAGAATCTTTTCCCTTCACACAACCTTTTTTTTTAAGCTAAACTCAAAATAACCCACGGAATAAATAAGGGCTGAATAGATCCTCAATTTATTGAGTGATGTGAAAATTGTTCCTTGTCACTCTGTCATTTGAACATTTCATTTTGATAATATCTAAAATTTCATTTTCTTGTTCTGTTTTTCCGATGATCTTCATGTAGAGATTTGGGAAGCAGGATTAAAAGCATTGTTCTTGCTGCGTCTAAAGGAAGCTGGCAGCATCCTCCTTGTTTTTTAGAAAGAAATGTCTCTCCTAACTTTTTATCTGGGTCCAAAAGAAGACAACACGGGGAGTTTTTCAAAACCAATACATGGCCTTTTAACCAAGAGCATGTGGTACGGAAAAGTAGAGAGAATTTCTTTATTCCTTTGTTTTTATTTTAAAGGAATGGGAGAGAGAGCATTCTTTTCTTTTAATTTTATTTATTTATTTATTTATGGTTATTCTGGGTTTTCACTGCTGCTACAGGCTCTTCTCTAGTTGCAGGGAGTGGCGGCTACTCTCTAGATGAGGTGAGCAGGCTTCTTGTTGTGGTGACTTCTCTTGTTGTGGAACTTGGCATCTAGGGCACACAGGCTTCAGTAGTTGCAGCACATGGGCTCAACAGTTGCAGCTCTGAGGCTCTAGAGCACAGGCTCAATAGTTGTGGGCTTAGTTGCTCACAGGCTTAGTTGCTCTACAGCATGTGGGATCTTCCCGAATCAGGGAATGAGCCTGTGCCTCCTGCATTGGCAGGTGGATTCTTTACCACTGAGCTACCAGGGAAGCCCCTCTTTATTCCTTCTAAAAGGTATTATTTACAATCGAGTACATTCCTATATGGCTGTAAAGAATTTATGCCTAAAATGGCTATAAATATCGAGGTTCTCTCATCTGACCAATCTGAGAAATTCCTCTGCCCAAGAAATTAGTGACTATAAACAGTAGTTTGTAGCTTCTTTATGCAAGCTCTATCTTTGCACCTTGTTTCCCTGCTTTGAGAAGGCTGTTACTAATTTAGTGCAGTACTTGTTATAGATTGTTCATTCTCAAAAACGTTTTGTTGCAAACTAGAATTTTTAACCCCCCCCGGAATAAATAAGGGCTGAATAGATCCTCAATTTATTGAGTGATGTGAAAATTGTTCCTTGTCACTCTGTCATTTGAACATTTCATTTTGATAATATCTAAAATTTCATTTTCTTGTTCTGTTTTTCCGATGATCTTCATGTAGAGATTTGGGAAGCAGGATTAAAAGCATTGTTCTTGCTGCGTCTAAAGGAAGCTGGCAGCATCCTCCTTGTTTTTTAGAAAGAAATGTCTCTCCTAACTTTTTATCTGGGTCCAAAAGAAGACAACACGGGGAGTTTTTCAAAACCAATACATGGCCTTTTAACCAAGAGCATGTGGTACGGAAAAGTAGAGAGAATTTCTTTATTCCTTTGTTTTTATTTTAAAGGAATGGGAGAGAGAGCATTCTTTTCTTTTAATTTTATTTATTTATTTATTTATGGTTATTCTGGGTTTTCACTGCTGCTACAGGCTCTTCTCTAGTTGCAGGGAGTGGCGGCTACTCTCTAGATGAGGTGAGCAGGCTTCTTGTGGTGACTTCTCTTGTTGTGGAACTTGGCATCTAGGGCACACAGGCTTCAGTAGTTGCAGCACATGGGCTCAACAGTTGCAGCTCTGAGGCTCTAGAGCACAGGCTCAATAGTTGTGGGCTTAGTTGCTCACAGGCTTAGTTGCTCTACAGCATGTGGGATCTTCCCGAATCAGGGAATGAGCCTGTGCCTCCTGCATTGGCAGGTGGATTCTTTACCACTGAGCTACCAGGGAAGCCCCTCTTTATTCCTTCTAAAAGGTATTATTTACAATCGAGTACATTCCTATATGGCTGTAAAGAATTTATGCCTAAAATGGCTATAAATATCGAGGTTCTCTCATCTGACCAATCTGAGAAATTCCTCTGCCCAAGAAATTAGTGACTATAAACAGTAGTTTGTAGCTTCTTTATGCAAGCTCTATCTTTGCACCTTGTTTCCCCTGCTTTGAGAAGGCTGTTACTAATTTAGTGCAGTACTTGTTATAGATTGTTCATTCTCAAAAAACGTTTTGTTGCAAACTAGAATTTTTCTTTCCCCTTTGATTTGTTTTTTTAAACTTTGTATTTTGTATTGGGATATAGCTGATTAACAACGTTGTGATAGTTTTTAGTTGTACAGCAAAGAGACTCAGCCATACTTACACATGTATGCATTCTCCCCCAACACCCCTCCCATTCAAGTTGCTACATAACACTGAACAGTACTATACAGGAGGACCTTGTTGGTTATCCATTTTAAGTATAGCAGTGTGTATGTATCCATTGAGAACTCCCTAATTATCATTTCCTCCCATTCTCCCCCAACCCCACACCAGAAACCATAAGTGCACTCTCTTAAGTCTGTGATTCCATTTCTACTTTGCAGATAGGTTCATTTATATCATTTCTTTTTAGATTCCGCATATAAGGAATGTCATACAGTATATGTCTTTCTGATTTGACTCATCACATCCATGTTGCTACAAATAGCATGATTGCATTCTTTTTAATGACTAAATAATATTCCATTGTGTGTATGTACCATATGTAGATACTAGAAATTTTGTACACTACCTTGGGGGTATGTTGATTATCTGCCAGGAAATTGTGGAGCAGTAGTTCAGTGTTTAGGTGACTTGCTCCAAATACTATATCATTGTTCTTGCTAAACTCCAGGATCTCAAATCCCAACTCTTTTACTTACAGATTAATCTTGAGCAAATTAATTAACCGCATTATGCTTCACTTCTCTGGTAGAAATAATGGTACTTTTCTCAAAGAGTTGCTTGTGAGGATAAAATGGACCAATACACTTGAAACCCATAAAGTTGAGTCTGGCATGAAAGAACTCTCAAATGTTAGCTATTACTGGCTGTATTATAGTTGTTACCATTGTCATCACCTTAAGAATTCATCATTTTTTACCTGTGGTACCCAGTTTCATTTCTGTGTTATACAGTATGGGATATGTAGAAACTCAGAGTACTTGTAAAATACTATTTAAAGCTAAAAGGACTAAGTGTAAAAGCAGAATGCACATACTCAGAGATTTTTAAATCACAAATAACCAGAAAGGGTGTGGCATAAGAATATAAAACTTATTCAGTAGTGGCTTTGAAAATCCACAGTGAAGAGTGATAACATCCTCATTATACAAGACAGAGAAAGACCCTTGAGTAGACCAAGCTGTTAATTTTTCTTCCCTTGCCACACTTCTAAAAGGCTTTCCTATCATGTTTTCTGTTTCCTCTGGCTTTGTTTCCCAGTCATTTCCAGAGTGTTCTCTTTGCCCATTTCTGAATCGTTTTCCAACCTATTTATCTCATATGGGCCTTTTTTCTCCAGCACTTCTCTTTCTTTCTGTTTTCTGCTACACACACCCAACTGTAACTACAGTTGTGCCGATGTAAGCTCATTTTCTCTGAGACTTAATCAGAAATCAGCCCTGGATTGCATGAGAGTCTCACATTTAATTGAAAACACTATCTTTATATTTCTCTAGAGAAAGACTGTAGTGGTTTCTTTCAAAGTTAATGCTGACTTTCTGACTGGGGTATTTTTCTCATTCATTCAGCTAGCTGTAAAGACTGGACACATTAACAGTTTTCAAGTTGATAGGAAAGTCTTTTTGCCTTTCAGTTTATCAACTGCTCTGGCATCTTGACTAAAAGTGCTGTAACCTCTCCTCACGTGGTTTTAGTATACATGTGGATCAGAGCCAGAGTGTTTCTCACCGCACTGTGAGTTTACTCACAAGAAGCTCATACTCTTTGAAGGTTAGGGTTATCACTACTGGAAGGCTAGCAAGTAACCACAACAAGAGTCAGGTACTGAGGAAACTCTATACCCTAAATCTGTTCCATGTGTGGCCCGTAGACCAACAGCTTAGATATTTACTAGAAATAATGGTACTTTTCTCAAAGAGTTGCTTGTGAGGATAAAATGGACCAATACACTTGAAACCCATAAAGTTGAGTCTGGCATGAAAGAACTCTCAAATGTTAGCTATTACTGGCTGTATTATAGTTGTTACCATTGTCATCACCTTAAGAATTCATCATTTTTTACCTGTGGTACCCAGTTTCATTTCTGTGTTATACAGTATGGGATATGTAGAAACTCAGAGTACTTGTAAAATACTATTTAAAGCTAAAAGGACTAAGTGTAAAAGCAGAATGCACATACTCAGAGATTTTTAAATCACAAATAACCAGAAAGGGTGTGGCATAAGAATATAAAACTTATTCAGTAGTGGCTTTGAAAATCCACAGTGAAGAGTGATAACATCCTCATTATACAAGACAGAGAAAGACCCTTGAGTAGACCAAGCTGTTAATTTTTCTTCCCTTGCCACACTTCTAAAAGGCTTTCCTATCATGTTTTCTGTTTCCTCTGGCTTTGTTTCCCAGTCATTTCCAGAGTGTTCTCTTTGCCCATTTCTGAATCGTTTTCCAACCTATTTATCTCATATGGGCCTTTTTTCTCCAGCACTTCTCTTTCTTTCTGTTTTTCTGCTACACACACCCAACTGTAACTACAGTTGTGCCGATGTAAGCTCATTTTCTCTGAGACTTAATCAGAAATCAGCCCTGGATTGCATGAGAGTCTCACATTTAATTGAAAACACTATCTTTATATTTCTCTAGAGAAAGACTGTAGTGGTTTCTTTCAAAGTTAATGCTGACTTTCTGACTGGGGTATTTTTCTCATTCATTCAGCTAGCTGTAAAGACTGGACACATTAACAGTTTTCAAGTTGATAGGAAAGTCTTTTTGCCTTTCAGTTTATCAACTGCTCTGGCATCTTGACTAAAAGTGCTGTAACCTCTCCTCACGTGGTTTTAGTATACATGTGGATCAGAGCCAGAGTGTTTCTCACCGCACTGTGAGTTTACTCACAAGAAGCTCATACTCTTTGAAGGTTAGGGTTATCACTACTGGAAGGCTAGCAAGTAACCACAACAAGAGTCAGGTACTGAGGAAACTCTATACCCTAAATCTGTTCCATGTGTGGCCCGTAGACCAACAGCTTAGATATTTACTAGAAATGAAAATCTTATGGCACACCCTACATCTTTTGAATTAGAATCTCTACTACTGGGGCCTCCAAACCAGTGTTTTAACAAGCTCTCCCAGTAAGTCTGATGCATGCTAACATTGGGAAAATACCACTATGAAGTCTTTTATTATTTATATCTGAACTGGATATTTTGGGAGGGATTTTTCAGTACCAAACGAGGATGCCACCCTTATCTCTGTGTCCCCAACATTTGGACCCCAATATGGACACCAAGACTCCCTTATGAAAACAAAATCCCTCTAGTCAGCTGGGCTCAGCATAGCTCCTGGCTCAGGTATGAGAAATGGATCATTTCTCTCCTTTTTTATTGCTAAGTAGATAACACTAACATATCAATGAACTTCGGGAAAGCATTAACAGTTCTATTATTCTCCTCATTGGCCATAGAAAAGGGGTCATAAAAGTCATGTGATGCATCCTGGATGCTGTCAGAAATGATGGATCTCAGACATATTGTAGGAAAATAAACCTATATAAGGGCTTTCCTGGTGGCTCAATGGTAAAGAATCTGCCTGTCAATGCAGGAGACATAGGTTTCATCCTTGGGTTGGGAAGATCTCCTGGGGAAGGAAATGGCAACACACTGCAGTATTCTTGCCTGGAAAATTTCATGGACAGAGGAAGCCTGGTGGGCTGCCCTGCATAGGGTTGCAAAGAGTCAAAGACGACTTAGGAACTAAATAGCAGCAACAAATCTGTGTAAGTCAGCCCTCCAGAATGTAACAAGAAAAGAACACTTGGGGCCCTAGGCTTCCATTGCCCTGGTTGGCTGTGTACATGTGATGCTAATCATCTATGGACTAGTACACTGAGTTCCACACCTAGGGGATGACATGTGTTGAGAGATGCTTGGGGAAGCTTTCTCTGGCTAAATGCAGATGCTTTGGCTCATTCTCACGTTCATCCTCTGTTCATGGCCAAATCCTCCCTGAGATCTTCCACTGAGGATCTTCATTTCTTTCCAACAGCCGATGTGCAAGATCCTACACTTTTTCCACCAGTACATGATGTCGTGCAACTACTTCTGGATGCTCTGCGAAGGCCTCTACCTTCACACTCTCATCGTGGTGTCTGTGTTTGCTGGGGGACAGCGCATGTGGTGGTACTACCTCCTGGGCTGGGGTAGGTGTTTTCTGTAGCTGAGTTCTGAGCCTCCTTTACCCCTCCCTGCCTGGATATTTACAGTCATCTTCTAGTCTTGATCAAAGGACAGTTGGGCAGCCAGGTCCTATAAGGAGAGATGGGACACAGGTCCTGGCAGCAAGTTCAGTTTCCAAGAGAAGGTCCTTGGGGATAGATGTGCCCGCTCCCTTAAAAAAGTCAGCTGGGCTCAGCATAGCTCCTGGCTCAGGTATGAGAAATGGATCATTTCTCTCCTTTTTATTGCTAAGTAGATAACACTAACATATCAATGAACTTCGGAAAGCATTAACAGTTCTATTATTCTCCTCATTGGCCATAGAAAAGGGGTCATAAAAGTCATGTGATGCATCCTGGATGCTGTCAGAAATGATGGATCTCAGACATATTGTAGGAAAATAAACCTATATAAGGGCTTTCCTGGTGGCTCAATGGTAAAGAATCTGCCTGTCAATGCAGGAGACATAGGTTTCATCCTTGGGTTGGGAAGATCTCCTGGAGAAGGAAATGGCAACACACTGCAGTATTCTTGCCTGGAAAATTTCATGGACAGAGGAAGCCTGGTGGGCTGCCCTGCATAGGGTTGCAAAGAGTCAAAGACGACTTAGGAACTAAATAGCAGCAACAAATCTGTGTAAGTCAGCCCTCCAGAATGTAACAAGAAAAGAACACTTGGGGCCCTAGGCTTCCATTGCCCTGGTTGGCTGTGTACATGTGATGCTAATCATCTATGGACTAGTACACTGAGTTCCACACCTAGGGGATGACATGTGTTGAGAGATGCTTGGGGAAGCTTTCTCTGGCTAAATGCAGATGCTTTGGCTCATTCTCACGTTCATCCTCTGTTCATGGCCAAATCCTCCCTGAGATCTTCCACTGAGGATCTTCATTTCTTTCCAACAGCCGATGTGCAAGATCCTACACTTTTTCCACCAGTACATGATGTCGTGCAACTACTTCTGGATGCTCTGCGAAGGCCTCTACCTTCACACTCTCATCGTGGTGTCTGTGTTTGCTGGGGGACAGCGCATGTGGTGGTACTACCTCCTGGGCTGGGGTAGGTGTTTTCTGTAGCTGAGTTCTGAGCCTCCTTTACCCCTCCCTGCCTGGATATTTACAGTCATCTTCTAGTCTTGATCAAAGGACAGTTGGGCAGCCAGGTCCTATAAGGAGAGATGGGACACAGGTCCTGGCAGCAAGTTCAGTTTCCAAGAGAACTTGGTAGATGCTCCTAACAAGTTCAGACAGACTGAATAGGGATGGGCATGAGTGCTGCAAAGGAGGGTAGGATTATGAGAATGTCTTCAGGAAACAAACCCAGCTGACCAGTGGACAGAAAGCATGCCCCGAGGGAGAGATCTGATTCTCCCCAACAGAAGGTGAAAGAATGCTTCTTTCAATAGTTACTTCCTTACAAGTGTATACTTAACTGGTCAATTTCTCCCAAATAGAAGCAACTTTAAATGCCACAGTTTAGTTCTCAGAAAAGATCATGTATTTGACAATCTTCAGATTGATTCTTCACCTTGCTGGTTCTCCCCTTGTAAATCAAAGAAGGAAATCCCCCCTCCCTCCCATAGTGAGCAAATAGGACGTCACTAGTGTTCCAGAAGAATCCTAGGGAGAGAAGGATTATTCTTACTCTCCCTATCTTCAGTGGGAGGGAAAGGTTGTTATGGTTCTGGAAACCTGGAGAGAGAAGAGGAAAAGGAAAGAAAAACTAAACTGTACAGAAAGTGTCATCATGACTAGAGGAAGGTGACAAGCCATAGGAATTAGCAAATACAGGGTCTACACTCATCTCTAAAGTGTGAAACACACTTCCTTTCTACAAAGTGACAAGGTAGAAGTGAAATCTGCATGTTGCTTCCCTTGCTGTCTAACTCTAAAATTGCATTTCAAAATCGATCCAGAGAATGCATTTCTAATTCGAAACCCGAGTGGGATGCTAGAAACACTGTGAATAAAACACAGTTATGTCTTGTGTAAATAGTCAAGCTCAGAATTCTTTCAAGTCAAACATTTAATCAGTGGTCCCATTTGGAATTATATGCTTTGTGGGTTAAGAAGCTAAGGTAGTTCTTAGGTGAAAACTCAATATTCTGAATCCCTTTTTGCATATAATTTACATAAAATAAAAGTGTGACGGTCTAATTCACTTCTGAGACTCATTTCTAAATCTGAGGAGAGTTTTAAAAACTCTGCCTACAAATCTCAACCATATGAAACCATATTTTATTGGACAAGGGTATATCTGAGAAAAAGAGAATTTTTTTTTAACAAAAAGTACAACTTTATTCTAGATTACTTTTATAGAAGGAAGACTGATTTATAAAAGATTCAGACTGACAGGATGCATTGCCAGCAGCTATGTCCATCATTCCAGTTATAAATTCAATTGTTTTCGACAAATACTTGAGGTTTACTCAGGGAAGTAGATTCTGAGCTACTTTAATTAAGGTCCCTCAGCGAGAACTTACAGAGGGTAGGGTATGTAGGAGATACTCTGAAGTGTGCTTATTGAATGAAAATAGGATGAATGCATATGATGTAAACAGAAGAACAGAAAGCCTACAAGAAAAACAGAGCATCTTGGAAGCAATCAGGCATTGGCTTTCATGTGCTGTTTCAGGACTACCCAACACCCCCCTGTGAGAGCTCACTTCACACACAATCAAAAACTTTCTAGTCCTAGTTAATGGCCATTCTTATCACAGACGTAACCATGGTCTTATAATCAGAGAGTAATAATGTACCTACCTCAATGGATAACTTATGAAAGGCTTTTAATTATCTAGATGCTGTTAACCAAACTCTGATGTTCTAAGAGGCTTTTTACCTACTTTGGCCAAAGATAATTTGCACAAGAACATCCAGGCAGTATTTTGAGAAGACGTTAAATTTGCCACTCTTCTTGAAAGTAAACAGTTTCCATCCTATAGAAGTTACAGCCTCTGTACTTTTTCTTTTTTTTTTCACTGTAGGACTCCCACTGCTGCCCAGCACTGCCCATGCTATTGCTCGTGCTCTGCTGTTCAACGACAAGTAAGTGTTGTGGATTTGAGTGAGTATATTTGTAAGTAAAATGCAATCATACTGATGTATTCCCTCCTCTTTTCTCAGCTGCTGGCTGAGTGTGGACACTAACCTGCTTTACATCATCCACGGTCCGGTCATGGGGGCATTGGTGGTGAGAATTGCTTTTTCAATTCATTACTAACAATGTTATCTCTTTGGGGTGTTCTCTCAAGATGGCTTTAGGTAGCACGTGTATTCTAACCACAAAATGAAGTTACTTTCATGGTAATCTATCATAAGAACAATTTGATCAGAGAATCTTTTTAAAAAATGACCTTTATTGAATGCAGTTGGGTGGAGTGACATAAGCTCATTGTGCTACAAGCCATAACAACAATATAGTAAATTCTCCTAATTAATGTTAAAGACCAAAGGTGAAGATGTTGCTGATAAGAACATAAGAGTCCACCATTCTCCTCTGGGCTCTGCCAAACTAAACCATCTTCCATTTCACCTTTGGTCCATGAGTCATCATCACTGCTACTACTGAACGTGCACTTACCGTGTTTCAGGCACTTCACATACATTGCCATGCTATTACTAACAGCAACCATTCAAAATAGATACATTGAGACATTTTACTCATAAGGAAAACTAGACCCAAAGACTCAAGTAAAGTCACCTAAAATCTTAAGACTAATAAGAAGTTGGACTGGGAGAGAATATGACTGAATATCCAGGCTCTTTATTTCTACCTTTGGTTTACTATATGTTGACCATCAAATTTAATATTTAAATATTATTTTCCCCATTAATCCAAAAGACTGTTTTCTTCAGATAAGAGTAAGAAAAATAAAAACAGAAGTCATAGATCATACTCTGCTCCTATATTGAAAACTCATCCATTATTAATTGATTGCATTGGTCTCACCGAGATTGTCTGCTAACTTTTCTAGCCTTTCCAATGAAGATTCCATTTCTTTTGCCAGTTTTCAGAGTAGGGACACACTGTTGTTCAACTGTGCTCATAAAGACCTTTAACACAGGTCTTGAATATTTGCATAACACCCCATAAGAATTCAAGTTTTATTAAAGAGCTCTTTTCTTGAATTTTTAGAATAATAATATTTATTTATATTCAAGGTAGAAAAATCATTATTTTTAAATAAATGATCAATTAAAACTTTCAGATAACCTTAGTTTCAAAACTAACCGTCACAGCCAAAGTAGTTTTTTGCGGTCTATCAGAATGGTTGATATTAAAAAGAGTGACTATACCAGGTGCTGACAAGGGTGAAGAGCAAGTAGAATTCTCATGGAATGCTGGAGGGGATGTAACGTGAGCCACCTCTCTGGAAAGCAGTTTGGCAGTTTCTCATAAAGTTAAACACGCACTCACCATATGAATAGGCCATTCCATTCCTAGGTAGTAATTCAAGTGAAATGAAAAGATGTCCCCATGAAGACTTGTACACAAGTATTCACTGCATAGGTATTCATAACAAATTTTGGAAACCATTTCAATTTCCATAAGCAGAATGAATTAATATGTATGCATTATTTATATAAAACAGTACTACTCGGCAGTAAAAATGAATGAAAGGCCAATATGCACAACACAAATGAACCCCTCACAGATAGTATGTTAAGCCAAAGTAACCAAACACTAAAGAATACACAGGATATATACATACTCCATTTCTGTGATGCTAGAAATTGATGAGTACTGGAGGTGGGGGGACAGAGTTGTTGACTGCAAAGGGACATGATGGGACTTTCTGGAGAGGGGTAACCACTCTTTTCTTGTTTGGAGTGATTGTTACATCAGCGCATACATTTGTCTAAACTTCCCAGATGTAAACCTAAAAATCTCCATTTTATGGAATGTACATTATGCCTCAACAAAGTGATTTCCTTTAAAAAAGGGTTATTAGAAAACAGGAAGTAATCTGGTTTAGCTTTCTCCACTGCATAAGCTTTACAGATACATTTCCCAGTCCTCATTTTAGTTAACTAATCCCAGCTAAGGAGAGAAATCTTTATAATGAGAAGATAAGAGGGTGAGATCTAAAAGTCTCATTTATGACTTCCCTTTGGAAAAATTACAAAAACCTAAATAAAGAATAAAACATCTTCCTTAGAGTTGAACCTAACATAGTTACATGTTCAGGATATTATTTTCTCATTTAGAAAAAAATTGGAGGGGGATGTGAATTCACATCCAAGAAGAGTATTTGACCCCCTTGATGCTCCATGCTCTCATAACGGGGAGTAGGTGATCTCACCTCTCAGGCAGTCTCTTGCACCCCATCTCATGTGGGTGCCATCCCTCCCCCACCCACCCACAAAATAGGTAAGAACTGGGGGAAGTGGGTGTTCTTCAAGGGTGTGCCCCTGGAGAATTTGCTCAGAACAACCATATCGTTGCAGTTGAATTTCTTCTTCCTGCTCAACATCATCCGGGTGCTCGTGAAGAAAATCAAGGAATCCCAGGAGGACTCGTACATGTACCTGAAGGCAGTGAGGGCCACTCTGATCCTGGTGCCCCTGCTGGGGGTCCAGTTCGTCATCCTTCCCTGGCGACCTTCCCACCCTGTGCTTGGGAAGGTCTACGACTTCGTGATGCACTCTCTGATTCACTTCCAGGTAAGGGAACCACTGATTCAACCACTGGCTCAGCTAGTTGGTGCAGGGGCCGCAGTGGCTGGGGGCTCCTCTGTGATGAGAATGACCCTTTTGAACACACATTACCTGGAAGGGAGACGGCACCTCTCTGTCTTTCTCACTGCCTGCTTTCCCATGTTTTGATTCTTAAAACCGAGTAAGGTAACAGGAAATGGGAGGCCTGAGCTTTGGAAATCCCGTGGACAGAGGAGCCCGGTGGGCTACCATCTATGGGGTCACACAAGAGTTGGACACGACTGAGTGACTAAACAACAAACAACTAAAATGATCTGTCCAGAGACGGACCCACTTACCCAGGGATGAGGACAGAGTTATTCCAATAGTCACTGACTCTTCTTCCCCTCGCCAGTATCTGAGGGCCACGTCAGGTTTTGCTTTATTGAGGGGAGTGTTGAAGACCAGTGTAACTGATGCCAGTTGACTTTTCAAACTGGATCATGATCAACAGTTTTGAACATTTCCATCAACACACGCTTGGGCACCAGGAATCTCCTGGGTGGTGACAGAAACCTCAAAGGTTGCTAGTCCCCGTCCTAGTTGGCAAGATGGACTGGGCTGTGGATACAGTACTGCATTCACTCCCTGTAGGCACACGGGGCACTGTCAGGCCCACAGCCATGCACTGTGACACTTGGGCTTGCCTAAGTTCTCTCTACTAAACTTACAAGATCTTAGCGTTGAAGGTTTGTAGGTACAAAAATTCTTTTCATACCCCTATCATCAGCATATTCTGCTATAAATCTCCATGTGAAAGGAGGAATATAGTAACCAGATTAACAAGAGCCAAACAGTAGAATCCTAATAAGTCACTTCTAATGGAATATTCTTGAAATGAAGTCCTGGACATGAGTGGTAGTAACAGTTTTTTTCATCGAGTTTTTGACTTGCTGTTGCTAGAGTGAAATGTACCTCTCCAGGTGGTCTGTTGATACTGATTACTCACCAATGCAATGCACACACAGAAATAACTTCACCTCTGTTTTTCCTCCTCATTTTAGGGATTCTTCGTGGCCGTCATCTACTGCTTCTGCAACCACGAGGTAAGCCTGAATTTCATGTAATGGTGTCAGTTTGTTTATATAAAGCCAACACTTCACGGTCTCTGAAGAGCCTCCATGCACTTGTCATCAGCTCTAACTTCTACAGTTGACCTTGACAGAGTTTCATGACTAGCTGGATCTTATTTTTTCCGACTACTGCAAGGTGAACTTGGTCTATGTTTTTGTGTGATACAATTACAAATACTATCCTGACAGGTAGCTACATTCACATTTCCTTGGACTGTACTTTAAGCTGGTCGGCACTGTGAGCAGCAACTGAGAAAGCTATTCTGGATTCCCATAGAAAGGAAGTCACACCCCCATTCCCTTTGGAAGACCCCACCCTCTCGTGGGGGAAGAGCCAATACCCAGCCAGTCCATCCTGGGTCCCTGTGTTCTTGTGCAATTGCTTGGTGCCAGTGTCATGCCACTTACTCAACCCTTGGAAAATCCTCCCCCACCCCTCTGAGTTAAGATTCAACAGGGACTAAATAACCTGAATATTCAGATCAGGAAAACATAGAGATGCACATAGCCCATGTTTTAAGGATTTTTTACCCAGAGTTCCTTTTCTTCCGATGAAATATTGCCTGAAAACCCAATTTGTACAACAGAAGTGGAGCTGCTTAAATCTGTACCAAAGAACTTCCAGGGCTACCAAGAAAGTGGTTGAAAGGCTCCCTCATTTGTCAGGTGAGAAAGCTAAACTCTGGAAAGATCCGACGACTAGCCCTAGGACACAATCCTAGTTTATAAAAAAGCATATTCTGCTATAAATCTCCATGTGAAAGGAGGAATATAGTAACCAGATTAACAAGAGCCAAACAGTAGAATCCTAATAAGTCACTTCTAATGGAATATTCTTGAAATGAAGTCCTGGACATGAGTGGTAGTAACAGTTTTTTTCATCGAGTTTTTGACTTGCTGTTGCTAGAGTGAAATGTACCTCTCCAGGTGGTCTGTTGATACTGATTACTCACCAATGCAATGCACACACAGAAATAACTTCACCTCTGTTTTTCCTCCTCATTTTAGGGATTCTTCGTGGCCGTCATCTACTGCTTCTGCAACCACGAGGTAAGCCTGAATTTCATGTAATGGTGTCAGTTTGTTTATATAAAGCCAACACTTCACGGTCTCTGAAGAGCCTCCATGCACTTGTCATCAGCTCTAACTTCTACAGTTGACCTTGACAGAGTTTCATGACTAGCTGGATCTTATTTTTTCCGACTACTGCAAGGTGAACTTGGTCTATGTTTTTGTGTGATACAATTACAAATACTATCCTGACAGGTAGCTACATTCACATTTCCTTGGACTGTACTTTAAGCTGGTCGGCACTGTGAGCAGCAACTGAGAAAGCTATTCTGGATTCCCATAGAAAGGAAGTCACACCCCCATTCCCTTTGGAAGACCCCACCCTCTCGTGGGGGAAGAGCCAATACCCAGCCAGTCCATCCTGGGTCCCTGTGTTCTTGTGCAATTGCTTGGTGCCAGTGTCATGCCACTTACTCAACCCTTGGAAAATCCTCCCCCACCCCTCTGAGTTAAGATTCAACAGGGACTAAATAACCTGAATATTCAGATCAGGAAAACATAGAGATGCACATAGCCCATGTTTTAAGGATTTTTTACCCAGAGTTCCTTTTCTTCCGATGAAATATTGCCTGAAAACCCAATTTGTACAACAGAAGTGGAGCTGCTTAAATCTGTACCAAAGAACTTCCAGGGCTACCAAGAAAGTGGTTGAAAGGCTCCCTCATTTGTCAGGTGAGAAAGCTAAACTCTGGAAAGATCCGACGACTAGCCCTAGGACACAATCCTAGTTTATAACCAAGACTAGAATCCAGATTTCCTGATTCCCAGTGAGACGGACTAAATCTCTCGCCGCACCGTATTATGTGTATGCCTCCTTCCTGAAGCTCCATTAGTGCACTTCCTTGAGTTATATACCTCATGACTTTTAATGTAAAAGTATTTATGATCATTTTAAATTAATCCCAATTAATAATTTCATACCAAGGCAAATCACATTTTGTTAAGAGATCAATATATTATTTTGATATAATAAGAGTGATTGTCTAACCATTATCAGTTGATATTTAGTGGATTTTCTAGGCTTTATTTCTTTGGTTAAATAACATTCAATGAACACCTATGATATTTTGCAGCTCTGTGATCTCTAGTTTATCTCTAATCTCCAAACTGCAAAATTGTTGCTCCTGTTCTTTCTTTTCATGGATGCATTTTATTCCTTTGTTCATCAATTCATTTCTTAATCCAACAAAAATATACTGTGCATTCGTTCATTATTGCTTGGGACTATCCTGAAAGTCTGATACAGAAATGAAAAAACACCCTTCTATTCCCAGCTGTTGAAGTGTCTCTTCCTTTAAGAAAAGTAAAAACTAATAAATAAATAGGACTTAAGTCACCCCATCTTTATATAAAGTCTTGTGAATGTATATCCCTGCCTTTTGAATTGGCTCAGGTGACACACAAAATAAATATTTTCATCTAAAATAATACCAATACAGGGCTCAAATAAAAATCAGGTTCAGAAAGGGCATACCTTGAAAACACAAGAGAATCGCATGCTTTTATAAAAAAAAAAATACCTCAATATTGATTGCATCTTAACCATGAAGCTTGTCTTTGAAGTGGCAGGCATAGAAAGTGAGCCCAGAGGTGCTCCTGACAATTCAAAGTCTCTAGTTCAAGGATGTCATCTTTGCTTTTGGAAGTACAGAAACTATCTCCATTTTAATTAATATCATGTTACTGGGGGAATGTACAAGTGTGACATTTCTAATAATATAGAAATCGTGTACTGTGCCAAATGTAATATCACAGTCCCATGGATGGTAGGCATTTGGGCCTCAGCTGGGCTTCTGTGAACATATTGTCTTATAACACTGAACACGGGCAGGGCACGCCTTCATGCAGGAAGTGATTTCTAGTCGCATCTGAGATAGGGCTGTGATCAGGCTCTGCCTGCCTGACTGTTATATTCACCAGAGATCTAGGGGGTGGATATATCAGTTCTGCAATGAAGATAAAGGCTTTAATTTTTCTTTATTATTCATAGGTCATCAGTGATTTCTACTATGGAAGTGGATCAGATAGTCAGTGGGTAGACAAAAAACAGGAAAGGCACCTTGAGAATGCCAGTGCTAGGAATCAGGAGGTGACCCTGAGAGCGTGCTTATGTAACATATTGCCCACAACTCTTCCAAGGCTGTGGACACTGGCATCCAAGCACTTCAGTCAGTTATTAAGTATCTAAGAGATCTTCAAAAGACAATTACAGCTATGTACTTAAGACTCTTTGCAAACCCATGGAATGAGACCTGCCAAGCTCCTCTGTCCATGGGATTCTCCAGGCAAGAATACTGGAGTGGGTTGCCATTTCTTCCTCCAGATTACAGCTGTAACGCTGTTCTAGTTTTCCAAGCTCTGTACTCACCACTTCCCCTTCCTGTTTGTAAGGGACTCTGCTTATGTCCGTATGGGCTATTTCCAGACCAGGAAGGTTATCACTTCATATGCAAAGATAAGTTTTTCTATTTAGAAACTCTGCTTATTCCAAAGTATTTTCATCTAAAATAATACCAATACAGGGCTCAAATAAAAATCAGGTTCAGAAAGGGCATACCTTGAAAACACAAGAGAATCGCATGCTTTTATAAAAAAAAAAATACCTCAATATTGATTGCATCTTAACCATGAAGCTTGTCTTTGAAGTGGCAGGCATAGAAAGTGAGCCCAGAGGTGCTCCTGACAATTCAAAGTCTCTAGTTCAAGGATGTCATCTTTGCTTTTGGAAGTACAGAAACTATCTCCATTTTAATTAATATCATGTTACTGGGGGAATGTACAAGTGTGACATTTCTAATAATATAGAAATCGTGTACTGTGCCAAATGTAATATCACAGTCCCATGGATGGTAGGCATTTGGGCCTCAGCTGGGCTTCTGTGAACATATTGTCTTATAACACTGAACACGGGCAGGGCACGCCTTCATGCAGGAAGTGATTTCTAGTCGCATCTGAGATAGGGCTGTGATCAGGCTCTGCCTGCCTGACTGTTATATTCACCAGAGATCTAGGGGGTGGATATATCAGTTCTGCAATGAAGATAAAGGCTTTAATTTTTCTTTATTATTCATAGGTCATCAGTGATTTCTACTATGGAAGTGGATCAGATAGTCAGTGGGTAGACAAAAAGCAGGAAAGGAACCTTGAGAATGCCAGTGCTAGGAATCAGGAGGTGACCCTGAGAGCGTGCTTATGTAACATATTGCCCACAACTCTTCCAAGGCTGTGGACACTGGCATCCAAGCACTTCAGTCAGTTATTAAGTATCTAAGAGATCTTCAAAAGACAATTACAGCTATGTACTTAAGACTCTTTGCAAACCCATGGAATGAGACCTGCCAAGCTCCTCTGTCCATGGGATTCTCCAGGCAAGAATACTGGAGTGGGTTGCCATTTCTTCCTCCAGATTACAGCTGTAACGCTGTTCTAGTTTTCCAAGCTCTGTACTCACCACTTCCCCTTCCTGTTTGTAAGGGACTCTGCTTATGTCCGTATGGGCTATTTCCAGACCAGGAAGGTTATCACTTCATATGCAAAGATAAGTTTTTCTATTTAGAAATTTTTTCAATAGAACTAGGTTTTCAAATGTATTGCCTTTCTAGAGACTCAAGAAAGTCAGCTTTGGGACTCAAAGCTAAGCAATGGTTTCTTTGTCCTAAACAGTGAAAAATCAGAACTCCTGGGATAGAGCTCATTTTCCATTGAACAGCACATAACTGCAAGTGCTTACAATGAACTCAACAGGAAAACAAAGGCCAAAACCAAAAATATCCAAATTCAACCACAGAAATTCCAACCTGATTTTTTTTCTTTACAAATATAGAAATGGAGACCTCAAATCTTACCAACTTTATACAGTTAGTTACTGATAGAGCCAGGTATAACAATTATACCTTCAAGCCATCAAGACTCTAGTTTTTAAAGTTGACAATAAATAAATTGGCATAATCGGAAATGTGAAATGATTTGTGTTAATTGCTTTTATAATGAGTAGTGCATTTATATAATTCAAAACTTTGTATATTATACTTTCCCCATGATCAACTCCTTACATTTCTGATGCTTTTTAGGAGCAACCAAAGTCTCCTGTTTTTTCAAACAGATTCAATGCCCATACCCTTGTGATCAAAGCACTGTTAGGCTCAACCTGAGGTATTATAGGAGATAATTGCCCTTATTAAACTGAAATTATTGAAGTGTCTTTCACATGCTGCTAAGGGCCTATTCTTACATGTGTGGTTTACAAATGGAAGCTGATTGCCATCTCCACACAAAAGGATAGCTTATAATTCTGGAATCAAAAAACAAAACGGCCCAAACTTCCATGGAATGAAGACCAGTGATTAAGTATCTAAGAGATCTTCAAAGACAATTACAGCTATGTACTTAAGACTCTTTGCAAACCCATGGAATGAGACCTGCCAAGCTCCTCTGTCCATGGGATTCTCCAGGCAAGAATACTGGAGTGGGTTGCCATTTCTTCCTCCAGATTACAGCTGTAACGCTGTTCTAGTTTTCCAAGCTCTGTACTCACCACTTCCCCTTCCTGTTTGTAAGGGACTCTGCTTATGTCCGTATGGGCTATTTCCAGACCAGGAAGGTTATCACTTCATATGCAAAGATAAGTTTTTCTATTTAGAAATTTTTTCAATAGAACTAGGTTTTCAAATGTATTGCCTTTCTAGAGACTCAAGAAAGTCAGCTTTGGGACTCAAAGCTAAGCAATGGTTTCTTTGTCCTAAACAGTGAAAAATCAGAACTCCTGGGATAGAGCTCATTTTCCATTGAACAGCACATAACTGCAAGTGCTTACAATGAACTCAACAGGAAAACAAAGGCCAAAACCAAAAATATCCAAATTCAACCACAGAAATTCCAACCTGATTTTTTTTCTTTACAAATATAGAAATGGAGACCTCAAATCTTACCAACTTTATACAGTTAGTTACTGATAGAGCCAGGTATAACAATTATACCTTCAAGCCATCAAGACTCTAGTTTTTAAAGTTGACAATAAATAAATTGGCATAATCGGGGAAATGTGAAATGATTTGTGTTAATTGCTTTTATAATGAGTAGTGCATTTATATAATTCAAAACTTTGTATATTATACTTTCCCCATGATCAACTCCTTACATTTCTGATGCTTTTTAGGAGCAACCAAAGTCTCCTGTTTTTTCAAACAGATTCAATGCCCATACCCTTGTGATCAAAGCACTGTTAGGCTCAACCTGAGGTATTATAGGAGATAATTGCCCTTATTAAACTGAAATTATTGAAGTGTCTTTCACATGCTGCTAAGGGCCTATTCTTACATGTGTGGTTTACAAATGGAAGCTGATTGCCATCTCCACACAAAAGGATAGCTTATAATTCTGGAATACAATTACAGGAGGTGATGAACATTTCTGTCATAATTGTTAAAAATTAAAATAGACTTCACGCCCTTTGGCTCCAGGCTGGCTACTTCATTAGTATGCATGGACACTCCAATAGAGATTATTTTCAAAGGACAGATGAGGCGAAACAAAGACTTCCTTTATTTTTTTTTCCCTGCTGGGAACTGTCTGCCTCAGACACCTTTAAATATCCGTGTTACGTGTGAGCTATAAAAACAACATTGGTATTTAAGAGATGCTGAATCCACAGAACTATCAGTTCCCTTTGGGGACATTGCTTCTCCAAAATTATGCTCAGCGGTGTATTTCCCAATTCAACAGGGCATTTGATAGTTCCTCGATTTTAAACCTGATTTGTAAGGATATACGGGCCTCCCAGGTGGGCTAGTGGTAAAGAATCCAGCTGCAATTCAGAAGACCTGGGTTTGATCCCTGGGCTGGGAAGATCCTCCTGGAGGAGGGCACAGCAACCCACTCCAGTATTCTTGCCTGGAGAATCCCATGGACAGAGGAGCCTGGCAGGCTACCGTCTGTGGAGTCACACAGTCAGAAACGACTGAGCGACACACACACACACACACACACACACACCCCTCAGATGAGTGCCAAGAATTGTGCGCAGGGCATTCTGACAATGATGTGAACACAAGCTCTTCTCTTGTCTTCCAGGTCCAGGCCGCCCTGAAGCGTCAGTGGGACCAGTACCAAGCGCAGCGCTGGAACGGCCGCCGCCGTGCCCACCGCGCCGCCAACGCTGCCGCCGCCACCGCCGCCGCAGCCGCCGCCCTGGCTGAGAACCCTCCGATCTACATCTGCCACCAGGAGCCACAGAACGAGCCCGCCAACAACCCGGGCGAGGAGGGTGCTGAGACCATCCCTATGGAGGGAGGGGAGGTCATCTCCATGAAGGGTGCTGAGGTCATCGCCGTGCAAGGTGCTGAGGTCATCACCATGGAGGGTGCTGAAGTCATCGCTATGGAAATCGTCGAGCAGGAGTCATGCGCTTGAAATGTGACGCCAAGAAGAGCATCTGTGATTCCTGAGCCCTCATTTCCTGGGAGCAAAGACCGACCCTGCATTTCAAGTGATTTCCATCCTCCCAGGAACACACATCTCATTTGTGAGAATGATCAAGTGCATTTGTCCATAGTGAATCCGAAGACAGTTTTACTTGGTACTATTGCTACCTGGGAGACAGTCTAGGAATGCAGTTTCCCTCTGCAACACCTGTGAACTCTGCAACATCTGTGAACTCTCTCTGTAACACCTGTGAACTCCTGTGAACACCATCTTTCATCCAGGATTGAGATGATACAAATGTCAGAGTGAGGCAAGCAATGTAGCCGAGTAAAACACAAATTGACCTAGTTCAGATACAGGGTGCTCCTTGTTAATCTTGAGCCATTTATACTTTTGAAACAATTCAAATCGCCATCAATGGTTTTCTTTTTAACTCGAAACTCTGAATTAGGATACTTCTGTATTTGGCTATGGTTCTGACTTTTTAATTTTTTTAAATTCTGATGTTACTCAGATGTTTTGCCATCCACACACACCGTGTAAACCGCACAGACGACAACATGACCTCCGCAAAACAAAGTGGCTTTCTAATGTAGCAATGACTAAGTTTGTGAGGGAAGACCTGCCTTTGGCAGGAAGATGTCATGCTTTGAATGAAAAACCAAGAATCAGTTTGCTTGAAACATGAGATGGATCCATTTGTCCATTGGTTTACTAATACTGCTTGCTCAGCTTGGCCTTGGGCAGGTCCTGATGGCTGTAGGGAACTAGCCTTACTGTCAAATGTCCTTTGGTTGCTAACATTTACAGATTGGGAGGTCACAAAGAATCCATCGATAAATTTTTCACAAAACTGCCAAAAATCCAATTCCTCGTGGAAGAAAATACTCTCTTTTTTTTTAAAGAAGAGTCTTCCACTTTCCTAAACTCCAGGATTTATAAAGCAAATCACTCTGAGGTTTCTAAAAGTAGATTACCTCTTGCCCTTGGGTGCTATCTAGCAGTAAAAAACAAATTTGTTTAAGACAGTAATTAAAAGACTCCATATAACTCCATTAACAGCTTTCCATCCAGCTTTGAAGCTTAACAAGATCCCAGCCTTTTCCAGAAAGATTCAGTAGGGCTAATTAGAAGTCAGTTTGTAGTTGACCTCTTGTTTGCTGCTGTTAGTGAAACAAGAGGAAAAAACCCATTAACCGCTTCAAGTTTAACTATGTACCAACACACTTAAAATAAGAGTTTCTCATTAAAATCCAATGTTACATTCCCATACCTCTCCTTAACACATAAATCTTTGAAAAGTACCTGAGTAAACCAGTATCATTACTGGCATGTGAAATTAATTTCTGAATTTGCAACAGTAATCAAATTTAATTTGTATTCTAAATGAAGAGATACATTAAAGCCCTCCATATCTCAAGTCTCAAGTATGTGCTCTTAATACCACTGCCTTTCTGAGATGATATAGTTTTAGAGAAGATATAGTTTTGGAAAGACAAAAGAAAAATATATTCTTTCAGAGAAAATGTATTTTGGATACTAAAGTAGCTTACGTCTCCTTTACTTGAAGGTAAGGGAAGACTTGAAAAGAGGGTATTTTTCCAATCATAGTGTTTATGTAATAGTGTTCCTATTTTTGTTTACAAACATGGAAAACAGTATTTCTGGCAGCTCTCGTACAAATGTGATAACACTCTGCTGAAATATTCTAAATGCTATTGTGCTAATATAGTAGTGGCTGAATAAGACCTAACAGCTTACTATAGAATTGTGCACAGTGCCAAAATGATGTGAAATGCTTACGCTGTATCCATGTATTAATTAATAATTAATAAAGAGTAAGGATAAGCAAAAAGTTGAATGTGTTCTGTGCCACTTTAATCATGTCTGCTTCTGTGCAGCCCTATGGACTGTGGCCTGCCAGGCTCCTCTGGGTGCAGGGGGTTGTATATGTGGATATTTTTCTAAAGAAACATAATCCTCATGTTTTCATTCATTCATCTCATCTCCTAAGATCATTCCATATTATCTGTTTCATTTCAGCCCTGGGATGCTACCATCTCATCTTGCTTGTATTGCAGGAGATGGCAAGATAATCCCAAATATAAATTCATTAGAGGGTTATTGTCTTTGTCGGGGTAGTCATCTTCAATCTTCAATTTGACCATAACCTCCAAAGCACAATTCTCATACCCTTGTTAATGCAAAACCACACACAACTGTCAAACTATATTGTGTAAGTTGGGGAAGCACAGCAAAGAAATGTAGGGCCAAATGTAAATTACACATTCTTTTATCATTGCTTGTTTCTTTTTTTTCCCATTATTACGGGACCAGGCTTGAACTGTTCAAAATCACATCAGATCATTAGAATTGTTACAATCACGATTTTTTTTTTTAGAGTTTTTTTTTCTTTGGCCACTTCTATTGATCTTCTATTCATTTATCTTTGTTCTTTGGCCTGTGTGGGCCTCCCATCGCAGTGGCCTCTCTCCTCGCAGAGCACCAACTCTGGATGCATGTACTCCAGAGCTCCGGCTCAGTATTTGGACACATTGGTCCAGCCACTCCGTGGCATGTGGGATCCTCCCAGGCCAGGGATCAAACTGATGCCCCTTGCACTGCAAGGTGGAGTCCCTACCCACTGAGCCACCAGGAAAGCCCACAGTCACTGATTTTTAAGATAGTTTTGGAGATTAAGGCTGGATAGAAGGCAACTAATTAAATATTAGAATGCATAAACGCCACTATTAGATTTTCAGATCTGGAAAGCATGAAATGGAAAATATGAGGATTAAAGAGAATTATGATGGATTAATAAAAACAAGATTCTTCATACAATGTGATAGCAACCAGAATTGTCAAAAGGGGCTTACGCTGTATCCATGTATTAATTAATAATTAATAAAGAGTAAGGATAAGCAAAAGTTGAATGTGTTCTGTGCCACTTTAATCATGTCTGCTTCTGTGCAGCCCTATGGACTGTGGCCTGCCAGGCTCCTCTGGGTGCAGGGGGTTGTATATGTGGATATTTTTCTAAAGAAACATAATCCTCATGTTTTCATTCATTCATCTCATCTCCTAAGATCATTCCATATTATCTGTTTCATTTCAGCCCTGGGATGCTACCATCTCATCTTGCTTGTATTGCAGGAGATGGCAAGATAATCCCAAATATAAATTCATTAGAGGGTTATTGTCTTTGTCGGGGTAGTCATCTTCAATCTTCAATTTGACCATAACCTCCAAAGCACAATTCTCATACCCTTGTTAATGCAAAACCACACACAACTGTCAAACTATATTGTGTAAGTTGGGGAAGCACAGCAAAGAAATGTAGGGCCAAATGTAAATTACACATTCTTTTATCATTGCTTGTTTCTTTTTTTTCCCATTATTACGGGACCAGGCTTGAACTGTTCAAAATCACATCAGATCATTAGAATTGTTACAATCACGATTTTTTTTTTTAGAGTTTTTTTTTCTTTGGCCACTTCTATTGATCTTCTATTCATTTATCTTTGTTCTTTGGCCTGTGTGGGCCTCCCATCGCAGTGGCCTCTCTCCTCGCAGAGCACCAACTCTGGATGCATGTACTCCAGAGCTCCGGCTCAGTATTTGGACACATTGGTCCAGCCACTCCGTGGCATGTGGGATCCTCCCAGGCCAGGGATCAAACTGATGCCCCTTGCACTGCAAGGTGGAGTCCCTACCCACTGAGCCACCAGGAAAGCCCACAGTCACTGATTTTTAAGATAGTTTTGGAGATTAAGGCTGGATAGAAGGCAACTAATTAAATATTAGAATGCATAAACGCCACTATTAGATTTTCAGATCTGGAAAGCATGAAATGGAAAATATGAGGATTAAAGAGAATTATGATGGATTAATACAAGCAAACAGGAGCAATTTGTGGATTCTTCATACAATGTGATAGCAACCAGAATTGTCAGAAAGGCTCCATTTTCCCTTTTGTGTTCCACTAGGGAATACAAATAAGTATCATCACCCTTGTGACATTGAAAAATATAATTTCCCATCATACCGTAAAATCGGATTCTTCAACAGGGTAACTTGAACTCAGATAGTCGGCTGCCCAAGTGCTTTGGTTCAGAATCAACCTTTGGATGCCCGTGGATATCACAGTTTCTGGAGGAAGGAAGGACATTGGGAAATGGATGATATAAACACCATCATCACAGAACTCCAACTTTTCTCATTCATTATCAATGATTCAACAGGTGTTTTATACACCTTTCATTCAGCTATAAGACAGGCATTTGTTAAAAGCAGCCATTTTGACATAATTTCTTTGTGTCCAACCTGCCAAGTGAACCTATCATACCCTTAAACCGTGCCTAGTTGCTCAATCATGTCCAACTCTCTGTGGCCCCACAGACTGGAGCCCACCAGGCTCCTCCGTCTATAGGATTTTCCAGGCAAGAATACTCAAGTGGGTTGCCATTTCCTTCTCCAGGGGATCTTCCTGACCCAGGGATCAAAGCTGTGTCTCTTGCGTCTCCTGCCTTGGCAGGCAGATCCTTTACCACTGCACCACCTGGGAAGCCCACACCCTTAAACCATAACCACTGATATATTTGGGGGCAGAAGAACACACATGTGGGGTAGAAAACCGAAGTGATACATGGGGTTGAAGGTGATAGCTGAATGTGACCTTTTCTCCACTTTAGCCCTGGGTGGGACAGTTCAGTTACAAGAAATATTCTTAGAACAATATCTCTGCATAAAAGCTTAGCAAGAATGCATTTTCTTAACAATAAGGTCTAAAATAGTAATTCTTTCATTGGCTAGGTTACAATTTCAACACCTTATCATTGGAGTCAACACTTACAGAGTTTAAAATTATTCATGAAGAAGATAGAGCTGATCACATGTTTAGGAAACCATATTTAGATAAGCTTGGAAAGAAACAGTCATTTGTCATTTTGAGAGAACATACAAGATACCGCCCTCCTGACTTACTTCAGGAAAATTGATTTTACTGAGCCAATCCATAGATAACTTGTATGGGGTGGGGAGGGAGGTTGGGGAATTAGCTGGAAATACAAAGGATGATAATATGTGTACATGCAGACAAAGGAAGGTAGAAAAGCCACATTTGAAAATTTAAAACTAACAATATTTTCATTAGTTTTTGTTCTTCTGGACATAGAATTAACATGTTTAAGATCTGTGAAAAATACAAAGCACTGAAGGAGAGAAAACACAGTCATTGAAACTATAAACTAACTTAGGTCAGGAAGACTTCCTAATATTATGTCTTTCCCCATTTGGATTAGCAAACACTTTTGAAAGATTTCAGAGATTTTCCACTCCCTTAAGCACTGACCAGCCAGTCTCTTAGGTCACTGATCAGTGTCTATTCTCCATTTCCAGACATCCAATGCCTTCTACCTACACTCTTAGAAACCCTTCCACTGACACTCAGACTGTGTCACTCTGCCACCTGGCCAGCAGTCATGACCACTGAGCCGATCCACGTCACTGCAGCCTCCTTCACTTCAGAAACTTAGTATCTCATTTTCATTCGGAGAAATCACCTCCAAACAAAACCTCAGAGAATCACTGGTGAAGCAGGAAGTAGATATCCCATAAAAAACTGAGAAATCAGAAAGACAAATAAAATATATTAACCCCTAACTATGGAATCTACAAAGATGGTACTGACAACAGCAAAGGAGAGACAGACGTAAAGAACAGACTTTTGGACTCAGAGGGTGGGACGATTTGAGAGAACAGCACTGAAACATATGCCTCACCATATGGAAAACAGATAGCCAGTGGGAGCTGGATGTATGACACAGGGCACCCAAAGCTGGTGCACTGTGACAACCTAGAGGGATGGGGTGGGAAGGGAGGTGGGAGGGGGCTCACAAGGGCGGTAGGGCGGACACATGTATGCCTATGGCCAATTCATGTTGGGGTATGGCAAAAATTATTCATGAAGAAGATAGAGCTGATCACATGTTTAGGAAACCATATTTAGATAAGCTTGGAAAGAAACAGTCATTTGTCATTTTGAGAGAACATACAAGATACCGCCTCTGACTTACTTCAGGAAAATTGATTTTACTGAGCCAATCCATAGATAACTTGTATGGGGTGGGGAGGGAGGTTGGGGAATTAGCTGGAAATACAAAGGATGATAATATGTGTACATGCAGACAAAGGAAGGTAGAAAAGCCACATTTGAAAATTTAAAACTAACAATATTTTCATTAGTTTTTGTTCTTCTGGACATAGAATTAACATGTTTAAGATCTGTGAAAAATACAAAGCACTGAAGGAGAGAAAACACAGTCATTGAAACTATAAACTAACTTAGGTCAGGAAGACTTCCTAATATTATGTCTTTCCCCATTTGGATTAGCAAACACTTTTGAAAGATTTCAGAGATTTTCCACTCCCTTAAGCACTGACCAGCCAGTCTCTTAGGTCACTGATCAGTGTCTATTCTCCATTTCCAGACATCCAATGCCTTCTACCTACACTCTTAGAAACCCTTCCACTGACACTCAGACTGTGTCACTCTGCCACCTGGCCAGCAGTCATGACCACTGAGCCGATCCACGTCACTGCAGCCTCCTTCACTTCAGAAACTTAGTATCTCATTTTCATTCGGAGAAATCACCTCCAAACAAAACCTCAGAGAATCACTGGTGAAGCAGTAAGTAGATATCCCATAAAAAACTGAGAAATCAGAAAGACAAATAAAATATATTAACCCCTAACTATGGAATCTACAAAGATGGTACTGACAACAGCAAAGGAGAGACAGACGTAAAGAACAGACTTTTGGACTCAGAGGGTGGGACGATTTGAGAGAACAGCACTGAAACATATGCCTCACCATATGGAAAACAGATAGCCAGTGGGAGCTGGATGTATGACACAGGGCACCCAAAGCTGGTGCACTGTGACAACCTAGAGGGATGGGGTGGGAAGGGAGGTGGGAGGGGGCTCACAAGGGCGGTAGGGCGGACACATGTATGCCTATGGCCAATTCATGTTGGGGTATGGCAAAAAACATCATAATATTGTAAGCAATTATCCTCCAATTAAAATAAGTAAATATTTTAAATGATCAACTGAGAGATACTCAATGAACAATAAATTCAGAATAGATCAGAATATCTGTTTCCATCCAGTCATGCCAGACTGGTTCATCAAAGCTAGCACACTTAGCTCTCATGCCAAACACACACCCAACTGCAAGTCCTTGAGACCTTTGTCCAACAGGGTAGGTGGTGAGTTCTCAGGGCAGCAAGCTCTTTTCCACAGCACACAACATTATAGCTTCCGTACGCTGTCATCCCTAGATGGGTATTGTGAGGCTTAGTATGGAGTTACAGAGAACTTGGGACAAACATCCATCAGAAGAAAAAATGAACGCCAATCATTGAAACAGTGTAGTCAATATATACCAATGGATATTAGCTTACCTCCTCTGTATAGAAGCCAAATCTATTTTCAGTCCCCATTTTAGTGATAAGTGGAAGTCAAGTTGAATGACATTCCCATAGACCTAGGGTTTGAATCAAGAATGCCCAGTGTCCCATGTACATGGGGTTAGGTTTTACAAACTCAATCAAAAGAGGGAGTGCCTCCTCTGTTCCTCCCCTACCAAATATGAATTGAGGAGATAAAAACTGAAATCTTTGGTACTTCCCTGGTGGTCCAGTGTTTAAGTATTTAACCTCCTTTCAAGGCAGGAGACATAGGCTCTGTTCCTGGTCAGGAAACAAAGATCCCATATGTCTGGTGCATGTAAGCCTGCATGCCACAACTGAGACCTGAAGCAGTCATAAATAAATAAATAAATAGTTTGAAACCTTCGAACATTACAGGCAAGCATGGTATCTGGTGCCTCCCAAGAGAAACGGATGGAGAAACACTGCAAAGCTGCAATTTATTGAAATGTAGACACTACTGCGATTATTTGGAGGCAAATCTCAGATTTCTAAAGTCAATGCGTGACATTTAAAAAAAGGCCCAATATCTCTGCTTTTTAAATTGCCGCATGAGAAGGACCAGTACAAGCTCTTGTTCAAGACCTTCAGATTCCTACTAAGAATGCTGCCACATTTTGTTGGCTCCCTTTCCCAGTAGAAATGCAAACGAAGCTAATCAGATAGGTTTAGATGCTAAAGAGCATAGTGGGGCAGGCCCGTCCCAAGGAGATCTGGGCAAACTGCTGAGACAGCAGGATCTACTCCAGGCTGTAGAAGCTGATTTCAAAAGGGCTTGGGAGAGCTTCCCCTGGTGGTCCAGTGGGTAAAGACACCGCCTTGCAGTGCAAGGGGCGCCAGTTCGATCCCTGGCCTGGAAAGATCCCACGTGCCACGGAGCGACTGGACTGATGTGTCCAATCAGCGAGCCGGAGCTCTGGAGCGCATGCGCCCAGAGCCAGTGCTCTACAATGACAGACGCCACCGCGATGGGAGGCCCACAGGAGCCAAAGAACAAAGACGGATGAAAATAGAAAAAATGAAGGACCAATGGAAGTGGCCCACCCACTCCCCTCCCTCCCCAACACAACCCCCGCCCAAAATAAATAAATAAATAAATAAAATCTTTAAAAAAAAAAAAAGGGGGCTTGGGAATAAGGAGCGTCAAAGTGAGCATCAGAGCCTAAGTCAAAGCTGTCCAGTTCATACTTTTATGGCTCAAGAAAATGAGCCAGAGTGGAGGGAATTGGCCAAATATGGGTCATGTGACTTGGAATAGAGATGAGAGACTTCACCCTTAAGTTTAGTTTTCACTAAACTGGAGCCTAGTGAAAGGGTGGGGAGTGGGGCAGGGCTGGGAGAGAGAGTCCGGTTCCCCTTAGAGAGATAGAGGTGACTCTTTCACTGTTTAAAAAACTAAGTCTGAAAGTCAGGGACAATTTTTCTACTGTTTCTACTGTAACAATTTTTCAAAATGTTGACTAAGATCTGTCGTTAATGGTGGATGTTCTATACCCAGAGTAGGACAGCTGTCTGTTCCTTCTCCCTATCCAGAGCTACAGAAGCTAGTTCCCCAGCAGGCTCAGCTGGAATCTTCAACAACAAATTGTAAATCTCAACAGGCTACCACCAACCACCACTACCCTGTTAGTCAAGCAAAGACCTTCAGTTATGAATGCTGCCACATTTTGTTGGCTCCCTTTCCCAGTAGAAATGCAAACGAAGCTAATCAGATAGGTTTAGATGCTAAAGAGCATAGTGGGGCAGGCCCGTCCCAAGGAGATCTGGGCAAACTGCTGAGACAGCAGGATCTACTCCAGGCTGTAGAAGCTGATTTCAAAAGGGCTTGGGAGAGCTTCCCCTGGTGGTCCAGTGGGTAAAGACACCGCCTTGCAGTGCAAGGGGCGCCAGTTCGATCCCTGGCCTGGAAAGATCCCACGTGCCACGGAGCGACTGGACTGATGTGTCCAATCAGCGAGCCGGAGCTCTGGAGCGCATGCGCCCAGAGCCAGTGCTCTACAATGACAGACGCCACCGCGATGGGAGGCCCACAGGAGCCAAAGAACAAAGACGGATGAAAATAGAAAAAATGAAGGACCAATGGAAGTGGCCCACCCACTCCCCTCCCTCCCCAACACAACCCCCGCCCAAAATAAATAAATAAATAAATAAAATCTTTAAAAAAAAAAAAAGGGGGCTTGGGAATAAGGAGCGTCAAAGTGAGCATCAGAGCCTAAGTCAAAGCTGTCCAGTTCATACTTTTATGGCTCAAGAAAATGAGCCAGAGTGGAGGGAATTGGCCAAATATGGGTCATGTGACTTGGAATAGAGATGAGAGACTTCACCCTTAAGTTTAGTTTTCACTAAACTGGAGCCTAGTGAAAGGGTGGGGAGTGGGGCAGGGCTGGGAGAGAGAGTCCGGTTCCCCTTAGAGAGATAGAGGTGACTCTTTCACTGTTTAAAAAACTAAGTCTGAAAGTCAGGGACAATTTTCTCTACTGTAACAATTTTTCAAAATGTTGACTAAGATCTGTCGTTAATGGTGGATGTTCTATACCCAGAGTAGGACAGCTGTCTGTTCCTTCTCCCTATCCAGAGCTACAGAAGCTAGTTCCCCAGCAGGCTCAGCTGGAATCTTCAACAACAAATTGTAAATCTCAACAGGCTACCACCAACCACCACTACCCTGTTAGTCAAGCAAAGATTTCGTTGCTGCATGATTTGTAAAGCCTAGTTGGTAGTTTTCAAAAAAGAATGGACATTGGAACTTCCCTGGTGGTCCAGTGGTTAAGACTTCATTTTCCAATGTAGGAGGTGCAGGTTCGATCCCTGGTTGGGGAGCTAAAGATACCACATGCCTCATAGTCAAAAAAATGAAACACAAAACAGAAGCAATATTGTAACAAATTCAATGAAGACTTCAAAATGGTCCACATTAAAAAAAAAGCACTAGAGAAAGCAGGGTGCTATTTAGAATGGACCTAAGGAGAACTCAAAACCAGTGAGATGAATCTGTAGGCTCATAATTCTGCAAAGTGGCAATAAAAGTGTCTCTATTCAATACCTGGGCAAAAGCATTTTCGGAAGGTGACCAAAAAAAGAAAATAGAGAGGGGAAAAAATATATATATATATATATTTTTAAAGATTTATTTATTTATTTATTTTGGGCGGGTTCGGGTTTGGGAGGGAGGGGAGCGGGCGGGCCACTTCTATTGGTCTTTCATTTCTCCATTTTCATCCGTCTTTGTTCTTTGGCTCCTGTGGGCCTCCCATCGCGGTGGCCTCTGTTGTCGCAGAGCATCAGCTCTGGGCGCATGCGCTCCAGAGCTCCCGCTCGGTAGTTGGACACATCCGTCCAGCCGCTCCGCGGCACATGGGATCTTCCCAGGCCAGGGATCGAACCGGCGCCCCTTGCACTGCAAGGCGGTGTCCTTACCCACTGGACCACCAGGGGAAGCCCAAGAGGGGAAAATATTGAATAATGTTTAAATCCTCCAGGATTAAAGAAAAACACCCACAAAAAGAAAGACTCAGATTGCCAAATAAATACCACAAACTAAAATCTTATTCATATTGATAAGATTAACATAAAACAGCAGACTAAAGCTTTTCTCTTTTAAGGGAGGAAATAAAGACTTGAATAGTTAAGAAAGAAATAAACTTGAGCATGGGTCATAAATGTGTGAACTATCTTAATATAAAACTAATTATAGGGCTTCCTCTGGAATCTTCAACAACAAATTGTAAATCTCAACAGGCTACCACCAACCACCACTACCCTGTTAGTCAAGCAAAGATTTCGTTGCTGCATGATTTGTAAAGCCTAGTTGGTAGTTTTCAAAAAAGAATGGACATTGGAACTTCCCTGGTGGTCCAGTGGTTAAGACTTCATTTTCCAATGTAGGAGGTGCAGGTTCGATCCTGGTTGGGGAGATAAAGATACCACATGCCTCATAGTCAAAAAAATGAAACACAAAACAGAAGCAATATTGTAACAAATTCAATGAAGACTTCAAAATGGTCCACATTAAAAAAAAAGCACTAGAGAAAGCAGGGTGCTATTTAGAATGGACCTAAGGAGAACTCAAAACCAGTGAGATGAATCTGTAGGCTCATAATTCTGCAAAGTGGCAATAAAAGTGTCTCTATTCAATACCTGGGCAAAAGCATTTTCGGAAGGTGACCAAAAAAAGAAAATAGAGAGGGGAAAAAATATATATATATATATTTTTTTAAAGATTTATTTATTTATTTATTTTGGGCGGGTTCGGGTTTGGGAGGGAGGGGAGCGGGCGGGCCACTTCTATTGGTCTTTCATTTCTCCATTTTCATCCGTCTTTGTTCTTTGGCTCCTGTGGGCCTCCCATCGCGGTGGCCTCTGTTGTCGCAGAGCATCAGCTCTGGGCGCATGCGCTCCAGAGCTCCCGCTCGGTAGTTGGACACATCCGTCCAGCCGCTCCGCGGCACATGGGATCTTCCCAGGCCAGGGATCGAACCGGCGCCCCTTGCACTGCAAGGCGGTGTCCTTACCCACTGGACCACCAGGGGAAGCCCAAGAGGGGAAAATATTGAATAATGTTTAAATCCTCCAGGATTAAAGAAAAAAAACCTCAAAAAAGAAAAACTCAGATTGCCAAATAAATACCACAAACTAAAATCTTATTCATATTGATAAGATTAACATAAAACAGCAGACTAAAGCTTTTCTCTTTTAAGGGAGGAAATAAAGACTTGAATAGTTAAGAAAGAAATAAACTTGAGCATGGGTCATAAATGTGTGAACTATCTTAATATAAAACTAATTATAGGGCTTCCTCTGGTGATCCAGTGGGTAAGGACACCGCCTTGCAGCGCAAGGGGCGCCGATTCAATCCCTGGCCTGGGAAGATCCCACGTGCAGCGGAGCGGCTGGACCGATGTGTCCAATTACCGAGCTGGAGTTCTGGAGCGCATGCGCCCAGACCCGGCGCTCTGCGACAACAGAGGCCACCGTGATGGGAGGCCCACAGGAGCCAAAGAACAAAGATGGATGAAAATAGAGAAATGAAAGACCAATAGAAGTGGTCCGCCCATCCCCCTCCCTCCCCACCCCTCAAAAGATAAAAAAAAAAAAGCCTTTCCTCCAACATTTTTAATAAAATAAAACTAATTATAGGGCTTCTCTGGTGGTTCAGTGAGTAAAGAGTCTGCCTTGCAGTGCAATGGTCACTGGTTCCATCCCTGCCCTGGGATCCCACATGCTGCGAAGTGGCTGGACCAGTGGGTTCAGTTATGAGCCAGTGCTCTGGAGTGCATGTGCCCAGAGCCAGTGTTCTGCAATCAGAGAGGCCACTGCAATGGGAGGCCCACACATGCAAAAAGAATTAAAAGATGGATGAAAATAAATATAAATAAAAGATGCATGATGGGGAAAAGAAAAAATTGTATTAAGAAAAACTAATTATAATAAAATGGCTGTGATTGCCAGTAGAAAATAGATCATTGCCTCCTGGAGGCAATTCACTCACATACAGACTCCATTATTGTCTATGTAATAGTGGATTATCTGATATAGACCTCTGTATAATAATAGTGGTCTAAATAAAAGTGGACTTGCTGCTGTTCCTCACTCACATTCAGCAGGTTTGGGTGATGTAAAGGGCAGCTGATTGAGATTTCCTGGTGTAAAATTAGAGACCTGGAAAAAATGTTGATGATGACCCAGTGTCTAGTACTAGCACAGTGTCTGCCATTTTACAAATATCAAACATTGAAGAAACATTTGTTGAATGTAGTTTAAGATCTTTGTTTAACAGATCCAGAAAAGGAGATTAGATAGGTGAAGTGATTAAGTCAAATGACTCATCAGGGACTGAAGTGAAACCTTCTATCAGACAGTGGCCCTTCTGTTACTTCTCCACTCTGGGGTAAGCTGCTTCCAAAAAATCAGTTATGGACATCCCTGGTGGTAGAGGGGATCAAAATCCACCTGGGGAATCCCTGGTAGTTCAGTGGGTAAAGAGTCCACCTTGCATTGCAAGGGGCACTAGTTCGATCCCTTGCCCAGGAAGATCCCACGTGCTGCAGAGCGGCTGGACCGGTGTGTCCAATTATGAGTCAGTGCTCTGGAGCGAATATACTCAGAGCTGGTGCTCTGCAACGAGTGACCATTGAATGGGACACCCACACAGGCCAAAGAATAAAGATGGATGAAAATAAATATACCAAAAAACAGCAAAAGAGGTCAAGATTTAAAAAAAAAATTTGCCTGCCAATGCAGGAGACATGGGTTCAATCCCTGGTCCAGGAAGATTCCATATGCAACTAAGCCTATGCGCCACAACTATGGAGCCCACACACTACAGCAACTGAATCCTGAGTGTTTAGAGCCTGTGATCTGAAATAAGAAAAGCCACTGCAATGAGAAGCCCACACACTGTAACCAGAGAAAAGCCAGAGCAGCAACGAAGACCCAGCACAGCCAAAAATAAAATAAGTAAATAAAATGATTTTTAAAAAGAAAGTGAAAGCATAGGAACCTTCTCTTCATTGCTGTCAGGCACGGCAGCTTCAGGCAGTCACACAATCGTGGGCTTTTTGGCAAAGGTCAGACTTCAGTTGTCTCCTTTTCTTAAATTTCTTTAAGCATACCAAGTTTTCTTCTCTTTTCAGCATTTCTAATTTGGTGGTGATGGGGAGGAAACAACCATCTTCCTCCTGCCATTGGTCAGGGGATGGAGAAGTTGGGGTCTTGAATATTTGAGATATTTATTTCCAAATAAATATTTGTTTATTTACTATTTGGGTATAAATATTTGCATTATTTATAAATATTCCAGATGAAATATTTACCTCCAAATAAATCCTTTATCCCAAGGTCTTTCTATCACAACTCTTTTATACTCTCAAAGTACATGATAGAAAACTATCATGTTGAAACACTAACTTATAATCTCTTAGGCCCACCAGTGTGAGCTAACCTCATGCTTTAGGATGTTCTGCATGGTTATTGGACACCTATTATATTGTTCTTGGCTCAAAACAGAAACATAAAGAGTGCCATTTTTCATGGGTTTTCGGACTGAAGTGAAACCTTCTATCAGACAGTGGCCCTTCTGTTACTTCTCCACTCTGGGGTAAGCTGCTTCCAAAAAATCAGTTATGGACATCCCTGGTGGTAGAGGGGATCAAAATCCACCTGGGGAATCCCTGGTAGTTCAGTGGGTAAAGAGTCCACCTTGCATTGCAAGGGGCACTAGTTCGATCCCTTGCCCAGGAAGATCCCACGTGCTGCAGAGCGGCTGGACCGGTGTGTCCAATTATGAGTCAGTGCTCTGGAGCGAATATACTCAGAGCTGGTGCTCTGCAACGAGTGACCATTGAATGGGACACCCACACAGGCCAAAGAATAAAGATGGATGAAAATAAATATACCAAAAAACAGCAAAAGAGGTCAAGATTTAAGAAAAAAAAAAAATTTGCCTGCCAATGCAGGAGACATGGGTTCAATCCCTGGTCCAGGAAGATTCCATATGCAACTAAGCCTATGCGCCACAACTATGGAGCCCACACACTACAGCAACTGAATCCTGAGTGTTTAGAGCCTGTGATCTGAAATAAGAAAAGCCACTGCAATGAGAAGCCCACACACTGTAACCAGAGAAAAGCCAGAGCAGCAACGAAGACCCAGCACAGCCAAAAATAAAATAAGTAAATAAAATGATTTTTAAAAAGAAAGTGAAAGCATAGGAACCTTCTCTTCATTGCTGTCAGGCACGGCAGCTTCAGGCAGTCACACAATCGTGGGCTTTTTGGCAAAGGTCAGACTTCAGTTGTCTCCTTTTCTTAAATTTCTTTAAGCATACCAAGTTTTCTTCTCTTTTCAGCATTTCTAATTTGGTGGTGATGGGAGGAAACAACCATCTTCCTCCTGCCATTGGTCAGGGATGGAGAAGTTAGGGTCTTGAATATTTGAGATATTTATTTCCAAATAAATATTTGTTTATTTACTATTTGGGTATAAATATTTGCATTATTTATAAATATTCCAGATGAAATATTTACCTCCAAATAAATCCTTTATCCCAAGGTCTTTCTATCACAACTCTTTTATACTCTCAAAGTACATGATAGAAAACTATCATGTTGAAACACTAACTTATAATCTCTTAGGCCCACCAGTGTGAGCTAACCTCATGCTTTAGGATGTTCTGCATGGTTATTGGACACCTATTATATTGTTCTTGGCTCAAAACAGAAACATAAAGAGTGCCATTTTGACATTTGATGTATAGTACTAAATACTAATATATGTGTACATGAATTCCACAGTCTTCTTCTGTGGAGGCAAGCTGGTATAACGAAAAGAATACAGCTCCTAGTATTTGGTTCAGATTTGATCTCCACCACTTAGAAACTCTGTGCTATATTCCTCATCTATTAAATGGAGGTATCTACTTTCACAGCATTCTGAGAATTAAACTAGGTAAGTAAATGGAATAACATTACTGAATCATTGTAGGGAGTCAACAAATCCACTTCTTTAATCCCTTCCAAGTTTCAGTGAGGTGGACCTTGTGATCACTGATTCCCAGTGACATTAACTCAGGAACTCAATGACAGAGGCCATTCTCAAACACAGGACTTCTCACTTCACTCTTTTTAATCACATCAGTTTGCCTTTGCATAAGAAAGCTAGAGATGGTGATAGATGCTTCAGATAAACAGCCTTCTCCACTGGCTATTTGTGGTCTATAAAACATAGCAAAGATGATGGAAGACACACTCCTAGAGTCACTGCAGTATTTCCTTGGTGGTTTAGATAGGCATCAGGCATCCTGACTGAGCCCATTTGTGTTCAGAATTTTGGCTAGTTAGCAAGTTCACAATAATTTGAAAATAAGTCAAGATATACCTAGCTCTGGGGACAATTATTGACTATATTTAGAGAGACTGGTATGCAGAGAGCATGATGAAGTATTTGTCAACTTCCAAGCATGATCATTAAAGTGGATAAATGATTTTCATACCCAGAATGTTCAAAGTCTTCACATCTGTATGGGAGGAAACAACCATCTTCCTCCTGCCATTGGTCAGGGGATGGAGAAGTTGGGGTCTTGAATATTTGAGATATTTATTTCCAAATAAATATTTGTTTATTTACTATTTGGGTATAAATATTTGCATTATTTATAAATATTCCAGATGAAATATTTACCTCCAAATAAATCCTTTATCCCAAGGTCTTTCTATCACAACTCTTTTATACTCTCAAAGTACATGATAGAAAACTATCATGTTGAAACACTAACTTATAATCTCTTAGGCCCACCAGTGTGAGCTAACCTCATGCTTTAGGATGTTCTGCATGGTTATTGGACACCTATTATATTGTTCTTGGCTCAAAACAGAAACATAAAGAGTGCCATTTTGACATTTGATGTATAGTACTAAATACTAATATATGTGTACATGAATTCCACAGTCTTCTTCTGTGGAGGCAAGCTGGTATAACGAAAAGAATACAGCTCCTAGTATTTGGTTCAGATTTGATCTCCACCACTTAGAAACTCTGTGCTATATTCCTCATCTATTAAATGGAGGTATCTACTTTCACAGCATTCTGAGAATTAAACTAGGTAAGTAAATGGAATAACATTACTGAATCATTGTAGGGAGTCAACAAATCCACTTCTTTAATCCCTTCCAAGTTTCAGTGAGGTGGACCTTGTGATCACTGATTCCCAGTGACATTAACTCAGGAACTCAATGACAGAGGCCATTCTCAAACACAGGACTTCTCACTTCACTCTTTTTAATCACATCAGTTTGCCTTTGCATAAGAAAGCTAGAGATGGTGATAGATGCTTCAGATAAACAGCCTTCTCCACTGGCTATTTGTGGTCTATAAAACATAGCAAAGATGATGGAAGACACACTCCTAGAGTCACTGCAGTATTTCCTTGGTGGTTTAGATAGGCATCAGGCATCCTGACTGAGCCCATTTGTGTTCAGAATTTTGGCTAGTTAGCAAGTTCACAATAATTTGAAAATAAGTCAAGATATACCTAGCTCTGGGGACAATTATTGACTATATTTAGAGAGACTGGTATGCAGAGAGCATGATGAAGTATTTGTCAACTTCCAAGCATGATCATTAAAGTGGATAAATGATTTTCATACCCAGAATGTTCAAAGTCTTCACATCTGTAGGTGTCTTCCTTCAAGAAAGTAAATAAAATTGCTCTTGCAGGCTTATTTATTTTTACCATGTAAGTAGCCATTGGCTTGCAGATTTTAAAGAAACAGATTGGGATAATGACAGACATTGTGTCTCTTGATTCTCATCTTAAGAAAGAACTGGCTGCCCAGATGTGCAGTTAGTGGGCAGCTATTAACGCCAGGTCCCTCTCAACTTCTGGGCTCTCTTCAGGGTGTGCGTTCAGTTATTAAGTCATGTCTCACTCTTTGTGACTGAATGGACTGTAGCCTACCATGCTCCTCTGTCCATGGAATTTTCCAGGCAAGAATACTGGAGGGAATTGCCATTTCCTTCTGTAGGAGATCTTCCCAACCCAGGAATCAAACCCATGGCTTCTGCATTGGCAGACAGATTCTTTACCACTGAGCTACCAGGGAAGCTGCTTTCCAGGGTGGCCCCAGCCACCAAGTGGTATTAAATTTCCTTACAGTGAAGTCTAGAAAATAACCTACAAGAGAACTCAGAGCTCACAATCTTACAGATTTTTACCATTTCTCCAGGCTTTATCACTGCCTCAACCACATTCACTTCAACAGCAGTTTTTATAATTCATTCATTATTGTCATTGTTCTAAAGCATTTAACTTAGTTTTCTTTGAAAAAACTCTTCACACTCTTCTTTGACTTTATGTGATATTTAGTTAAATTAGGTATACAGAAGCCAAGAGCAAACTGGTATCCAATGCTTTGGAAGCAAACACTTGTTAAGCAGGTGTACTTGTCATTGCGCTCCTTAAACTTTAATGTGTTTATGAATCACCTGGGGATTATTCAAATACAAACTCCTGTTCAGCAGGTCTGGGGTTGAGACCTAAATATCTGAATTTCTAACAGGGTCCTGCTAGTCCTTGAACACACTGTTTTGGTTTTTTTTTAATGTTTGCCATAGGGATTTGTTTTGTAATTTCTGGGTTGGGTTGCTGCATTAGGCGCAGTTGCAGTGAGCAAGGGCTTCTCTTTGTTGTGGTATACAGTCTTCTCATGGCAGTGGTGTCTCTTGCTGCCGAGCACAGGCTCTAGAGCACAGGCTCAGGAGCTGTCACCAGGGGGCTTCGTTGCTCTGCGGCATGTGGGATCCTCCTGGACCAGGGATTGAACACAGGTCCCTTGCACTGGACTTCCATCCACCGCACCATCATGGAAGTCCCTGACCAAATCTTGAGTAGCTTCCAGTTCTGAGCATCCAGCACACCATGGATATCCCCCAGAATGCTTTAAGGAGGGAAGGAAGTTCATGGCTTCATCTGGATAATTAGTAGTTTCTTCAGCAATGAAAAATGAGGTTTTACTTTGGTCACACACTATGCTAAGTACTTTACATACATTATTTCTTTGAATCTCATTAAATCCCAGATCAAGAAAGAGGCTGCTCCCATTTTATGGATCACAGAAGTAAGACGCAGTCAGCTAACCTGTTCATTATCATACAATCAGTAGGTGGCAAAAGGCGTGCTGACCAGGAGAAGGCAACTATTCTTATTTCCAGTTAAAAATTTTAAAATCAACTGTCTGGAAGGAAAAGACCTCATCTGAAGAGAAAATCATTCTCCCTTTCAATTTTTTTAGATCACAGTTCAAGGAATTTTCCCAAAAGGAACATGAAGCAAAAGAGAGAACACACAAAGGGTTTAAGTTCTAAGACTTCTCAACAGATTCTAGGGGAAGTAAGCCCATGCCAGACTTCACTTTCTGAAAACAAAATTCTTATCCTTATTAAAAACCATTTCAATTTATAATGTTTGTGGAATATCTTACCTCCAAAAAAAACAACCCCTTACCTGCTTTGGAAGCAAACACTTGTTAAGCAGGTGTACTTGTCATTGCGCTCCTTAAACTTTAATGTGTTTATGAATCACCTGGGGATTATTCAAATACAAACTCCTGTTCAGCAGGTCTGGGGTTGAGACCTAAATATCTGAATTTCTAACAGGGTCCTGCTAGTCCTTGAACACACTGTTTTGGTTTTTTTTTAATGTTTGCCATAGGGATTTGTTTTGTAATTTCTGGGTTGGGTTGCTGCATTAGGCGCAGTTGCAGTGAGCAAGGGCTTCTCTTTGTTGTGGTATACAGTCTTCTCATGGCAGTGGTGTCTCTTGCTGCCGAGCACAGGCTCTAGAGCACAGGCTCAGGAGCTGTCACCAGGGGGCTTCGTTGCTCTGCGGCATGTGGGATCCTCCTGGACCAGGGATTGAACACAGGTCCCTTGCACTGGACTTCCATCCACCGCACCATCATGGAAGTCCCTGACCAAATCTTGAGTAGCTTCCAGTTCTGAGCATCCAGCACACCATGGATATCCCCCAGAATGCTTTAAGGAGGGAAGGAAGTTCATGGCTTCATCTGGATAATTAGTAGTTTCTTCAGCAATGAAAAATGAGGTTTTACTTTGGTCACACACTATGCTAAGTACTTTACATACATTATTTCTTTGAATCTCATTAAATCCCAGATCAAGAAAGAGGCTGCTCCCATTTTATGGATCACAGAAGTAAGACGCAGTCAGCTAACCTGTTCATTATCATACAATCAGTAGGTGGCAAAAGGCGTGCTGACCAGGAGAAGGCAACTATTCTTATTTCCAGTTAAAAATTTTAAAATCAACTGTCTGGAAGGAAAAGACCTCATCTGAAGAGAAAATCATTCTCCCTTTCAATTTTTTTAGATCACAGTTCAAGGAATTTTCCCAAAAGGAACATGAAGCAAAAGAGAGAACACACAAAGGGTTTAAGTTCTAAGACTTCTCAACAGATTCTAGGGGAAGTAAGCCCATGCCAGACTTCACTTTCTGAAAACAAAATTCTTATCCTTATTAACAGAAACAATTTTCATGCTTGATATTCTGTCTTATTTATTAATTTATAATGTTTGTGGATTTTTGAGTGCTCATAAATCAAGCAACACATTACATCAACCCTAAAATGGATGCAATGTCAAAAATTACAGATACAAGTGAGCAACCAAACCCAAACTGAATTATACTGAATCCTACACATCTACAAAGCTGCTGATAACACAGCCCTTTAATTATCTGGAAGAGATTGTCTTCTCTGCTAATAAGGACCTAAAAGCAGTATCACTGTTGATATTCTATCCTATTCTTTGAAACACTATATTACCACCTACAAGAGAGAAAAAAACATCACCACCACCACCACAATAAACAGGACCATGAGCCAAGAGAACAGAATCTAGATGTTTTTAAATTGTCTTTGAACAATAGTACAACCCAAAGCAATTATCGATCCCACAAAAATTTTCTGCTTTAATTACATTAATTATTCATTGACAGGATTTTAAAGAAGAAAGTTCACTTCGTAATACACTCTTACAGGAAATCATTTTGTAGATGATAATTTCGGTCTGTTAGGTATTAATGGCAAGTCTTATACTAAGCTCAGCAAATATTTGTTTGCCTACTAGGGGTTTCCCAGATGGCTCTGTTGTGAAGAATCCACTTGCCAAGTTGAAGACATGGGCTCAATCCCTGGGTCAGAAAGATCCTCTGGAGGAGGAAATGGCAATCAACTCCAGTATTCTTGCTGAGAGAATTCCATAGACAGAGGAACCTGGTGCACTGTGTCCATGGGGTCTTGAAAGGGTCGGACATGAATGAACGACTAACAAGAAAAACTGCACCTCATGTCTGTTAGAGAAATGGAGGGTCCTGCATGCTTGATTCTGGGTATACAATAGCAACAAATTTTAAAATCAACTGTCTGGAAGGAAAAGACCTCATCTGAAGAGAAAATCATTCTCCCTTTCAATTTTTTTAGATCACAGTTCAAGGAATTTTCCCAAAAGGAACATGAAGCAAAAGAGAGAACACACAAAGGGTTTAAGTTCTAAGACTTCTCAACAGATTCTAGGGGAAGTAAGCCCATGCCAGACTTCACTTTCTGAAAACAAAATTCTTATCCTTATTAACAGAAACAATTTTCATGCTTGATATTCTGTCTTATTTATTAATTTATAATGTTTGTGGATTTTTGAGTGCTCATAAATCAAGCAACACATTACATCAACCCTAAAATGGATGCAATGTCAAAAATTACAGATACAAGTGAGCAACCAAACCCAAACTGAATTATACTGAATCCTACACATCTACAAAGCTGCTGATAACCCAGCCCTTTAATTATCTGGAAGAGATTGTCTTCTCTGCTAATAAGGACCTAAAAGCAGTATCACTGTTGATATTCTATCCTATTCTTTGAAACACTATATTACCACCTACAAGAGAGAAAAAAACATCACCACCACCACCACAATAAACAGGACCATGAGCCAAGAGAACAGAATCTAGATGTTTTTAAATTGTCTTTGAACAATAGTACAACCCAAAGCAATTATCGATCCCACAAAAATTTTCTGCTTTAATTACATTAATTATTCATTGACAGGATTTTAAAGAAGAAAGTTCACTTGTAATACACTCTTACAGGAAATCATTTTGTAGATGATAATTTCGGTCTGTTAGGTATTAATGGCAAGTCTTATACTAAGCTCAGCAAATATTTGTTTGCCTACTAGGGGTTTCCCAGATGGCTCTGTTGTGAAGAATCCACTTGCCAAGTTGAAGACATGGGCTCAATCCCTGGGTCAGAAAGATCCTCTGGAGGAGGAAATGGCAATCAACTCCAGTATTCTTGCTGAGAGAATTCCATAGACAGAGGAACCTGGTGCACTGTGTCCATGGGGTCTTGAAAGGGTCGGACATGAATGAACGACTAACAAGAAAAACTGCACCTCATGTCTGTTAGAGAAATGGAGGGTCCTGCATGCTTGATTCTGGGTATACAATAGCAAACAAATTTCTTACTTTCTTCAAAACATTAAATAATTTGGGGGGAAACAGGAAAACTAAAATTTTGTTTCTATTATTTTTAAAGTTAACAATAAAAAATATCAATAATATTTTCATTTTCTTGGAAAATAAGGGCTACTTTCAACAAAAAACAATGACAGGTGAGCCTGAGGTGAAGTGGAGCCTGCTTTAATGATCATGAATTTAGAGTCTGAAGACCAGTATTCTCACCAGTATTGTCAGTATGCTCAGGTGTGTCTGACTCTTTGTGACCTCATGGACTGCAGTCCACCAGGCTCATCTGATCATGGAATTCTCCAGGCAAGATTACTGGGGTGGGTTGCCGTGCCCTTCTCCAGGGGATCTTCCCAACCTTTGGATGGAATCCACGTTTCCTGCACTGCAGGCAGATTCTTTATCATAAGAGCCACCAGGGAAGCCCACAAATATCCCATAGGGTTATTAAAACACTCTTTCATTTTCTAGTACATATCTGTGAAGCTAGATTTTCCTTATATACCTCAACCAAAAGCAACATATTTCAACTGATTGAAGGTAGAGGCAAATAAAAGAATCCAGTTCCCTTCCTGACTTCAATTACTAAAGAGATATGCAAACATGTAAAACAATGCCATTCTTCTCACTAAATGTTGCTTTGTTTGGAAAATCACTCATATTTGCATCTTAGCAAACCACATATTTTTGGTCCTTTAGGTTGCTTGTGAGTGTTCCAAATAGTACATTTTAAAATCTGACATGTCGAGAGTGAATTATGTCTCTAAAAATAGTTCATAATAGATCAGACAATAAATGTGACCATATCAGCACCTTTGAAAGAATGTTACAAAGTTTGTGATTTCCTGCAACTTCTGTAAGGAGGTTCTACTTCATAGGTGAATGAGTTCCCAGCTAATCACCGAACAGATCTCCCCAAATAAAGTTCATTTGGGCTCAATCTCTGGGTCAGAAAGATCCTCTGGAGGAGGAAATGGCAATCAACTCCAGTATTCTTGCTGAGAGAATTCCATAGACAGAGGAACCTGGTGCACTGTGTCCATGGGGTCTTGAAAGGGTCGACATGAATGAACGACTAACAAGAAAAACTGCACCTCATGTCTGTTAGAGAAATGGAGGGTCCTGCATGCTTGATTCTGGGTATACAATAGCAAACAAATTTCTTACTTTCTTCAAAACATTAAATAATTTGGGGGGAAACAGGAAAACTAAAATTTTGTTTCTATTATTTTTAAAGTTAACAATAAAAAATATCAATAATATTTTCATTTTCTTGGAAAATAAGGGCTACTTTCAACAAAAAACAATGACAGGTGAGCCTGAGGTGAAGTGGAGCCTGCTTTAATGATCATGAATTTAGAGTCTGAAGACCAGTATTCTCACCAGTATTGTCAGTATGCTCAGGTGTGTCTGACTCTTTGTGACCTCATGGACTGCAGTCCACCAGGCTCATCTGATCATGGAATTCTCCAGGCAAGATTACTGGGGTGGGTTGCCGTGCCCTTCTCCAGGGGATCTTCCCAACCTTTGGATGGAATCCACGTTTCCTGCACTGCAGGCAGATTCTTTATCATAAGAGCCACCAGGGAAGCCCACAAATATCCCATAGGGTTATTAAAACACTCTTTCATTTTCTAGTACATATCTGTGAAGCTAGATTTTCCTTATATACCTCAACCAAAAGCAACATATTTCAACTGATTGAAGGTAGAGGCAAATAAAAGAATCCAGTTCCCTTCCTGACTTCAATTACTAAAGAGATATGCAAACATGTAAAACAATGCCATTCTTCTCACTAAATGTTGCTTTGTTTGGAAAATCACTCATATTTGCATCTTAGCAAACCACATATTTTTGGTCCTTTAGGTTGCTTGTGAGTGTTCCAAATAGTACATTTTAAAATCTGACATGTCGAGAGTGAATTATGTCTCTAAAAATAGTTCATAATAGATCAGACAATAAATGTGACCATATCAGCACCTTTGAAAGAATGTTACAAAGTTTGTGATTTCCTGCAACTTCTGTAAGGAGGTTCTACTTCATAGGTGAATGAGTTCCCAGCTAATCACCGAACAGATCTCCCCCAAATAAAGTGTCACTCCTTGCCCCGAACCACTGTCTTTTGACTTCTCAAGCTTTCATTCTATTTATATCTTAGAGGAAGAGAAAAACAAATCTACAGTAAGACAAATTATTTTGTTTAAAAACACCTCTAATTTAACATTCCTTATGGAGTTCCTTAAAGATTTTTCAATCAGTAGGAAATCCCTCTCAGCTCATGATCAAAGTACTAAACCTTTTGTCCATACGGTCAACTTTTAGTTGTGACACGACATTGTCACTAAAGTGAGAGACATCAGACAGATGCAATTTCTCCCTCTAGATAGGGATAAGAAGGCAATATATTTGAAGCATTTCCTAACAGATCCAGTAATCAATAAGAAAAAGAAATTGCATCAAGTCCAGAGTCTGTTATTAGTTGCTATATACTTCTGCTGAATGAAGTTATTTTCTGAAATCTCCTGAATTCCAAGGAGTATAGAAAGGGAAGATAACTGGGTCTTTATTGTCTCCTATGTCTCATACTTCTCCGGACCAATTTATAGAGAATTAAAAGAGTCCTAGTGCCTTCCTCCACTCTGATCACTTTAAATCAGAGAAAATACCTGAATGAAGTAGAAATAAACTTTCCCAGCTCCTGTGTTGACTACACATGCCGTAGCAATTTCACAACCGTTGAACTCTTTGTCACACAGAAGCTTCAGAATTACTGTGCCTCCTCTTTTTCCAAGGCTACCTGGAAGTGTTGTTTGGAGTGAGGAGAGAAGGGGATGATATTAAAGGCTGTAGGTCTATCTGGACACCATTTGAGATGTGTGAAGTCTGCAGAGTTTCATGGTCCTCCTGCCTTTACAATAGGATTGATTTTCTCTTTGCATCAGGTCCTGGATAGCCCTACAAGAAATGCAGTTCAGGGTGTGAATGATGAAACTGGGGCAACATATTGGGGTCCAGTTATAGGAGATGATTTATGTCCTGGAGATCAGAGGAGAGCTAAATGGAAAACGTGAAAGTCTCAGGTTCAGGATGGGTTTCTTAGCTTTTAACTGGAAGTTGTTTTTAAGCAGAAAATCAAAGGACTGTCTTCACAAGAAATTTACTAAGATTCAGAGTACAGGTAATAATGCTTGGGTCCAGGTCCAAAGCAAAATTCAAAATAGAAAAGAAAAAAGACAATCAACTCCACACAGACCACAGTGTGGCCCCCACGTACAGTGAGGACTGAAGAGGATATAGGACTGTTTTGTATATTAGGGTTTTGTCATTTTAGCAACTGGATAAGGATAATTCGGGCTACTTTAGAAGACAACGGTCAGGAGGCTCCCCCATGACCAGGTTGATGGCCAGAAGAGAATGTGTCTGGCTCAGTGACGAGAATGCCCTGCAGAAAGGATAGGTCACTCCTTGGGGACAATATGCCAGAAGCTGGTGCCTGACAGTCACAAACTAGACAGGTACCCAATAGTGAGTCTAGGAAATTAATGCCAATTGTCTTCACATAACCCCAAACTGATAGAAAGTGGACACTTTCTGATTACATATATTTTCCACATTTGACTTCATATAATGCATCTGAATCAAAGTTACCAAACGTTTGAATTGCAAAACATTTTTCAGTGTGAGACCATTGTTCGTGAGCTGTCTAGTTAACATGTCTTTAATTTGGTCTTCTTACTTTTGTGATTTTCTAATGTCACCAGCCTAAAACTCTAGGTGAAATTATACTCTGTTGAAACGACTAAAATCAAATATCTTAAGATTTTCTGTGCAAACCATTACATTGACTTTTTTCCTCTTAAATTTCAGATCTGGATATTTCCGCACTTAAAAAAATAAAAATGTTTCCTCCATCACAAGAAATCACATTTGAACCAGAATTTACATGAAGTTAAGCACAAATAGTCTCTATTTCTGTACTTACTAAAATAAATCAGCAGAGGCTTCCCTGGTGGCTCAGTGTTAAAGAATCCACCTGCCAGTGGAGAAGACACAGGTTCAATCCCTAATCCAAGAAGATCCCACATGCTGCAGGGCAACTAAACTCTGCACAGCAGAGCTGCAACTACTGAAGCCTGTGTGCCCAGAGCCCACTCCACAAGAGAAGCCACTACAATGAGAAGCACATGCACCGCAATCACAGAGTAGCCCCCACTTTCCACAACTAGAGAGAAGCTCATGTAGCAATGAAGACCCAGAATAACCAAAAATACATACATAAATAAAATTCTTAAATAAAAAAAACAAAAGGGAATCAGTGAATGTAGGGAGAAAGATCTCTAAAGAAACAGTTTAGGTCTTCTGCAGCACTGTGTGTTTAGATGAATTGCTCATTTGCTCCCATTGGGGCCAGGCTGCTCCACTGTACACATTAGCTGTACACATTTTGAAAGCAAGATCTAAAAGTGTGTCACCGTTGCATGAATGTGGTATGTAACTAGTATCCGGACTATTATAATGGAAACTCCTTGGGCCTGTGTGACACGATCACCTTTGAAACTTTACTATTAAGATCATGTCTTACTTCTGGGCAAAAGGTTATCCTCAGATTCCCCACTGCTTTCAAAGGAGAGCCTGTCAGGTCAAATTTCAGCAGTTTCAATCACTCACAAAAGCAAATAAGGTTCTTGTGTAGGTTCTTGGGTTTGGGGTTAGTATTAGAAAAATACTTTCTGATTACATATATTTTCCACATTTGACTTCATATAATGCATCTGAATCAAAGTTACCAAACGTTTGAATTGCAAAACATTTTCAGTGTGAGACCATTGTTCGTGAGCTGTCTAGTTAACATGTCTTTAATTTGGTCTTCTTACTTTTGTGATTTTCTAATGTCACCAGCCTAAAACTCTAGGTGAAATTATACTCTGTTGAAACGACTAAAATCAAATATCTTAAGATTTTCTGTGCAAACCATTACATTGACTTTTTTCCTCTTAAATTTCAGATCTGGATATTTCCGCACTTAAAAAAATAAAAATGTTTCCTCCATCACAAGAAATCACATTTGAACCAGAATTTACATGAAGTTAAGCACAAATAGTCTCTATTTCTGTACTTACTAAAATAAATCAGCAGAGGCTTCCCTGGTGGCTCAGTGTTAAAGAATCCACCTGCCAGTGGAGAAGACACAGGTTCAATCCCTAATCCAAGAAGATCCCACATGCTGCAGGGCAACTAAACTCTGCACAGCAGAGCTGCAACTACTGAAGCCTGTGTGCCCAGAGCCCACTCCACAAGAGAAGCCACTACAATGAGAAGCACATGCACCGCAATCACAGAGTAGCCCCCACTTTCCACAACTAGAGAGAAGCTCATGTAGCAATGAAGACCCAGAATAACCAAAAATACATACATAAATAAAATTCTTAAATAAAAAAAAGAAAAAAAGGGAATCAGTGAATGTAGGGAGAAAGATCTCTAAAGAAACAGTTTAGGTCTTCTGCAGCACTGTGTGTTTAGATGAATTGCTCATTTGCTCCCATTGGGGCCAGGCTGCTCCACTGTACACATTAGCTGTACACATTTTGAAAGCAAGATCTAAAAGTGTGTCACCGTTGCATGAATGTGGTATGTAACTAGTATCCGGACTATTATAATGGAAACTCCTTGGGCCTGTGTGACACGATCACCTTTGAAACTTTACTATTAAGATCATGTCTTACTTCTGGGCAAAAGGTTATCCTCAGATTCCCCACTGCTTTCAAAGGAGAGCCTGTCAGGTCAAATTTCAGCAGTTTCAATCACTCACAAAAGCAAATAAGGTTCTTGTGTAGGTTCTGTTGGGGTTTCAGCCATCCAGGGGGCATGGTTAAGTATTTGAGCAAAGGTACAAAACTCAGCCAAATCTGACAACCTATTACAGGAGGCCAATTCTCTCTCCAGAACTGACATGCAGGCTGCAAAGAGAACAGCAAATTGTTCTTCACAGTGGACTGAAGGCAAACCTCTGCCAGTACCCAGCAGAGAAAGCATTCTGAAATGCTTTCCATGTTCCTGAGTTCTTGAAAGGCTCGAGTTTCCCTCTTCTTGGGACATACCCCTACCACTGTCCAGAATGACTGCTGCATCTTCCTGAGTTCTGCCTTCCAGGCTCAGCGTTCCACTGACCTCACTCTCCCTGGTGGGTACTCAGAACTTCCTCCAGAGTTCAGAGGGGTAGGCATCAGAGCAGTGGGAATGTGGCTCTGGGAGAATGTGAAGGTAACACAGTGGTAAAGTAAGAACTGCAAGCCCGAGAACAGATAACTTAAGAGAACATGGCCACAGCTGAGATGCTTGCAATTAAGACCCAACAAAACCAAATAAATAAATACAAACAAGATCCCATATTCCCTGCCGATATGATATATTGTTTGAAATTCCCACTGTGTATATCATTTTATGTTAAGACTCTACCTGAGAAACACTATTGTAAAATGCAAATCTCTTAACTAGAAAGGTTAACATAATAAAAAGCAACCATTCTTATATTTATGCATACAAGTCATCAAATTCTAAGCACTCGGCTAGATAAAGGCAATGAGATTCTGCTCTTACCCTTCTGGTGGGAATATAAATTGGAAAACAGTAAGGAAATTCCTTAAAAAACTAAAAACAGAGTTCCCGATGAGCCAGCAGTACCACTCCTGGGCTTATATCCAGAGAAAACTCTAATTTGAAAAGACACATATACCCTAATGTTCACAGCAGTATTATTTACAATAATCAAGACTTGGAAGGGCTTCCCTGGTGACTGAGTGGTAAAAAGAATCTACCTGCCAATGCCTGAGACGTAGGAGACAAGAGTTTGCTTTTTGTATGTCTTACTTCTGGGCAAGGTTATCCTCAGATTCCACTGTTAAGGAGTTTCAGCCATCACAAAAGCAAATAAGGTTCTTGTGTAGGTTCTGTTGGGGTTTCAGCCATCCAGGGGGCATGGTTAAGTATTTGAGCAAAGGTACAAAACTCAGCCAAATCTGACAACCTATTACAGGAGGCCAATTCTCTCTCCAGAACTGACATGCAGGCTGCAAAGAGAACAGCAAATTGTTCTTCACAGTGGACTGAAGGCAAACCTCTGCCAGTACCCAGCAGAGAAAGCATTCTGAAATGCTTTCCATGTTCCTGAGTTCTTGAAAGGCTCGAGTTTCCCTCTTCTTGGGACATACCCCTACCACTGTCCAGAATGACTGCTGCATCTTCCTGAGTTCTGCCTTCCAGGCTCAGCGTTCCACTGACCTCACTCTCCCTGGTGGGTACTCAGAACTTCCTCCAGAGTTCAGAGGGGTAGGCATCAGAGCAGTGGGAATGTGGCTCTGGGAGAATGTGAAGGTAACACAGTGGTAAAGTAAGAACTGCAAGCCCGAGAACAGATAACTTAAGAGAACATGGCCACAGCTGAGATGCTTGCAATTAAGACCCAACAAAACCAAATAAATAAATACAAACAAGATCCCGTATTCCCTGCCGATATGATATATTGTTTGAAATTCCCACTGTGTATATCATTTTATGTTAAGACTCTACCTGAGAAACACTATTGTAAAATGCAAATCTCTTAACTAGAAAGGTTAACATAATAAAAAGCAACCATTCTTATATTTATGCATACAAGTCATCAAATTCTAAGCACTCGGCTAGATAAAGGCAATGAGATTCTGCTCTTACCCTTCTGGTGGGAATATAAATTGGAAAACAGTAAGGAAATTCCTTAAAAAACTAAAAACAGAGTTCCCGATGAGCCAGCAGTACCACTCCTGGGCTTATATCCAGAGAAAACTCTAATTTGAAAAGACACATATACCCTAATGTTCACAGCAGTATTATTTACAATAATCAAGACTTGGAAGGGCTTCCCTGGTGACTGAGTGGTAAAAAGAATCTACCTGCCAATGCCTGAGACGTAGGAGACAAGAGTTTGATCTCTGGGTAGGGAAAATATTCTGGAGAATGAAATGGCATTTCACTTCAGTATTCTTTTTTTTTTTTTTTTTGCCACTTCTATTGATCTTTCATTTATTGATCTTTGTTCTTTGGCCTGTATGGGTCTCCCATCGCAGTGGCCTCTCTTGTTTCAGAGTACTGGGTCTGGATGCATGCACTCCAGAGCTCCTGCTCAGTAATTGGACACATCGGTCCAGCTACTACACAACACATGGGATCTTCCCAAGCCAGGGATTGAACCAGCACCCCTTGCACTGCAAGGTGGTGTCCTTACCCACTGGACCACCAGGGAAGCCCCTACACCAGTATTCTTGCTTGGGAAAGCCCATGGACACAGGAGCCTGGCAGGCTACAAAGAATCGGACACAACTTAGCGGCTAAATAACAAGCCATGAAAGCAACCTAAATATCTATTGACAGATGAATGGATATGAAGATGTGGTGTGTATACATACACACACACACATACATATGCAAATATATACATACATACAATGGAACATTACTCAGCCATAAAAAGAATGAAATAATGCCATTTGAAGCATTATTGGTTGTACCTAGATTATTATACTGAGTGAAATAAGTCAGAAACAGAAAGATAAATACACATGATGTCACTTACATGCAGAATCTAAAATATGATACAAATTAACTTATTTATAAAACAGAAACAGGACAGACTTCCCTGGTGGTCCAGTGGCTAAGACTCTGCATTCCCAATGCAGGGGGCCCAGGTTCAATCCCTGATTGGGTAACTAGATTCCATACGCTGCAACTAAGATCTAGAGCAATCAAATAAAATAAATAAATAAATAATAAAAAAACCCTCAGAAACAGACTCACAGAGAAAACAAATTTATGATTTTTAAAGGAGAAAGTAGGGAGGTGGGTAAGGATAAATTAGGAGTTGGGATTAGCCGATACAAACTACTGTATATAAAATAGATAAACAGCAAGGTCATATTGTATAGCACAGGGAAATCTGTTCAGTATCCTGTATAAGCTGTAATGGGCAAGAATATATATTTCCACATATATATTCCTGAATGTCTTTGTTGTATACCAGTAACTAATACAACACTGTAAACCAATTATACCTTTTGGGCAAGGGGGGGAGAGAGGGGGGCAGGCAGGCCACTTTTATTGGTCTTTCATTTCTCTATTTTCATCCGTCTTTGTTCTTTGGCTCCTGTGGGCCTCCCATCGCGGTGGCCTCTGTCGTTGCAGAGCACCGGCTCTGGGCGCATGCGCTCCAGAGTTCTGTCTCGGCAATTGGACACATCGGTCCAGCCGCTCCGCGGCACGTGGGATCTTCCCAGGCCAGGGATTGAACCGGCGCCCCTTGCACTGCAAGGCGGTGTCCTTACCCACTGGACCACCAGGGAAGCCCCTCAATTATACCTTTATTAAGAAATAAAAGTAAGTGGGATTCTAAACAGAGAAATTCGGCAGGAAGGAAAAAGAAGAGCCAAGATCTTGTAAGAATTCTGTGAAGGGCTGGATCTAATGGGCTACCAACTCAGGGGGTCACCAGACACTAGTTTCCCACGAGCCTGTGGCTGCATGTAGAGAAGGACTAGAGCAGGTCCACTCAGACACTAGTTTCCACTTACCAGGAGCGCTGAATATGCCATTGAAGCATTATTGGTTGTACCTAGATTATTATACTGAGTGAAATAAGTCAGAAACAGAAAGATAAATACACATGATGTCACTTACATGCAGAATCTAAAATATGATACAAATTAACTTATTTATAAAACAGAAACAGGACAGACTTCCCTGGTGGTCCAGTGGCTAAGACTCTGCATTCCCAATGCAGGGGGCCCAGGTTCAATCCCTGATTGGGTAACTAGATTCCATACGCTGCAACTAAGATCTAGAGCAATCAAATAAAATAAATAAATAAATAATAAAAAAACCCTCAGAAACAGACTCACAGAGAAAACAAATTTATGATTTTTAAAGGAGAAAGTAGGGAGGTGGGTAAGGATAAATTAGGAGTTGGGATTAGCCGATACAAACTACTGTATATAAAATAGATAAACAGCAAGGTCATATTGTATAGCACAGGGAAATCTGTTCAGTATCCTGTATAAGCTGTAATGGGCAAGAATATATATTTCCACATATATATTCCTGAATGTCTTTGTTGTATACCAGTAACTAATACAACACTGTAAACCAATTATACCTTTTGGGGGGGGAGGGGAGCAGGCAGGCCACTTCTATTGGTCTTTCATTTCTCTATTTTCATCCGTCTTTGTTCTTTGGCTCCTGTGGGCCTCCCATCGCGGTGGCCTCTGTCGTTGCAGAGCACCGGCTCTGGGCGCATGCGCTCCAGAGTTCTGTCTCGGCAATTGGACACATCGGTCCAGCCGCTCCGCGGCACGTGGGATCTTCCCAGGCCAGGGATTGAACCGGCGCCCCTTGCACTGCAAGGCGGTGTCCTTACCCACTGGACCACCAGGGAAGCCCCTCAATTATACCTTTATTAAGAAATAAAAGTAAGTGGGATTCTAAACAGAGAAATTCGGCAGGAAGGAAAAAGAAGAGCCAAGATCTTGTAAGAATTCTGTGAAGGGCTGGATCTAATGGGCTACCAACTCAGGGGGTCACCAGACACTAGTTTCCCACGAGCCTGTGGCTGCATGTAGAGAAGGACTAGAGCAGCCCTCAAGAAATAAAATGGGCCTAACTCAGTTTCATCTCACATTAACTTGTCTTCCACTTACCAAGGAGGAAGAGAAAAACCCTATTGATATTCTGTATCTCCTGAAATTGGAAAGAAACCAACCCAGGGAGAAGAGACAAAGGGTGGGCTTCAAATTGTGTTTCCAACTGAGAAGGCACTCAAAAAGAGCCACTGAACTGCCAGGAAGAACTCTGAACTCAGAATCACTTAAACTGTCTTAACAAACAAATGTGCAGAGTTGACGCCAAACTGGCTGAGAAGACACTGATGCTTAGTCCACATCTGTTGAACATCAAGTCTTGCCTATAAAAGACATTGTGGATAATGTGGGGCTTTGTTGTCATTTTGTTTTGTCTTTTTTTAAAAAAATATTTATTTATTATTATTATTATTATTTGGGGGGGTGGGTTAGGGAGGCAGGGGGGTGGGCGGGCCACTTCTATTGGTCTTTCATTTATCTATTTGCATCCATCTTTGTTCTTTGGCCCACATGGGCCTCCCATCGCAGTGGCCTCTGTTGTCGCAGAGCACCAGCTCTGGGCATATGCGCTCCAGAGCTCTGGTTCAGTAATTGGACACATGGGTCCAGCCACTCCGTGGCATGTGGGATCTTCCCAGGCCAGGGATTGAACCGGCGCCCCTTGCACTGCAAGGCAGTGTCCTTATCCACTGGACCACCAGGAAAGCCCTGTTTTGTCTTTTTAAAAGCATGCTATGAATGTCCACTTCCAGGGAAACAGAGTACGTGAGCATTTTTCATGGTGGCTCTCATGCCATGGTAAGCAAACCAAAATCTGAGCTTTTAAATGCCTCCAAGATAGAAAATTAAAACACTAAGGACAACCAATCACAACCAACTACAAATAAACTACGCATGCATATGTGCATGTGTGCTCAGTCAAGTTGGACTCTTTGCCCACTAGGACATATGGACTCTTTGGACCTATGACTGTTGAAGCCCACCAGGTTCCTCTGTTCATGGAATTCTCCAAGCAACAATACTGGATTGGGCTGCCAATTAAGCTAGAGCCAATCAAATAACTTTTGCCTTTGGTCCCCACTTTTCCTATTTAAGTCTTCCCCCAGGCTCCTTTCTGAGGAGCATTCCTACCCACTTCTGATTTGGGAAGCTATGTCAACCACAATTGGTTTTTGCTCAAATAAACTCTTAAAGTTTAAAATATGCCTTAGTTTAATTTTGACAACTCTTAACATGTGCCTGTGAGTCTATTTATCTCACTTTAATTGCTGTCTTGTCCTTTCCACAAACCCAGTGAGTCCCCATGGGGAGACAGTTAATGAAGCTGGCTACGTGTACTACATTCCGTTTCCTCCCGGTGCTACCTCTTCCCATGACCCTGATTATCTGCACAGTGTTGGCTCAGCTTGTCTGGTCCTTCAAGCAGGCTTGTTTCACTGTATCTTCCCCTGTGGATTAGATTTTCAAGGCCTTTGGTCTGTTACTCATCTCTGGAACTCCTTCCACTTTGCCTGCATTTCTCAGGTAATGAGATGTTGAGGACAGAATGCATTACTCACCGAAGAAGGACACAGGAACATTCTGCTTCCCCAGATGACGATGAAATTCCTTGAGCTGGGCTTTTTAATGTTTTTTTAAATATCCATCTTCCCACAATTTGAATATAATTTTCTATCTACATATATCTTTGGTTGCATTTCTGTTACCTGGCTTTCTCCTTCTGGTTCAACAGTTATTTGTGAAAACATTCCTCTCGATGGATTAGCTTCCATTTTCAGAGAATATCAGACTAATTGTACCAGTTCAATATTCTTAATTTTGCCATTTTCAATTTTAAAAAAGCGCTTTCAAAATTTTGCATAAGCATGAAAAAGTACTTCTTAGGGCTTCCCTGGTGGCCCATTGGGTAAAGCGTCTGCGTTGCTGTGCAAGGGGCACTGGTTTGATCCCTGGGCTGGGAAGATCCCACACACAGCTGAGCAGCTGGACCTGTGTGTCCAATTATGAGCCAACCCTCTGGAGTGCATGTGCCCAGAGCAGGTGCTCTGCAACGGGAGAGGTCACTGCAATGGGAGGCCCACAGAGGCCAAAGAATAAAGATGGATGAAAATAAATAAATAAAAAACCAATAAAAGAGGCCAAAACTTAAAAAAAAAATACTTCTTAAAAACATGACGTCTTTTAGAAATACCTTATTCAAAATAAACCTGTTTAGAGAGTGCCAAACTAAATTTATTTACAGAACATATTTCAACCAATTGCTTTTTAAAAATAGGATTAAAAGACATTATAATTACACTTTTGCTCTGACACAGCATCAAAATTAACCAAGTACTCTGCAGTTTACATAGTCTTCAATTTCTTTTTGGATTTTCTCCACTATATCAGAGCTAAGAATGGTTATTCTATTCCTGACAATTTGAATTATGGAAGCTTACACAACTTCAGACATCGTTATTAAACAAGGGTGTTAACCACAGGTGACAGAAAGCCAACTCAGACCAGAAAAATGCAGAGAGAAGAATGGCTCATGGCTCATGGCTCTTTTAAGTGAAAAAGCCAAGGCTGAACTACATTAAGGCACATACGAAGACCCAGTTCAAGGTACCATGTGGATTCAGTCTCATTTTCCTCTGAATTTTTTCTGCCTCTGTGTTAGTTTTTTCATTGGCTGGCCCTCACCACTTCCTTTTTTCTTTCACTGCCAGCAAGGTGATACACATTGTGTATTATTTCAGTAATTATCTGGTAAGTGAAACTGTACCGTGCTTTTCCTACTCACATTATTTGTATGTATGTTTTATGTGGGCTTCCCTAGTGGCTCAGTGGTAAAGAATCTGCCTGGCAATGCAGGAGGCACAGGTTCAATCCCTACTTTTTCCTCTCGATGGATTAGCTTCCATTTTCAGAGAATATCAGACTAATTGTACCAGTTCAATATTCTTAATTTTGCCATTTTCAATTTTAAAAAAGCGCTTTCAAAATTTTGCATAAGCATGAAAAAGTACTTCTTAGGGCTTCCCTGGTGGCCCATTGGGTAAAGCGTCTGCGTTGCTGTGCAAGGGGCACTGGTTTGATCCCTGGGCTGGGAAGATCCCACACACAGCTGAGCAGCTGGACCTGTGTGTCCAATTATGAGCCAACCCTCTGGAGTGCATGTGCCCAGAGCAGGTGCTCTGCAACGGGAGAGGTCACTGCAATGGGAGGCCCACAGAGGCCAAAGAATAAAGATGGATGAAAATAAATAAATAAAAAACCAATAAAAGAGGCCAAAACTTAAAAAAAAAATACTTCTTAAAAACATGACGTCTTTTAGAAATACCTTATTCAAAATAAACCTGTTTAGAGAGTGCCAAACTAAATTTATTTACAGAACATATTTCAACCAATTGCTTTTTAAAAATAGGATTAAAAGACATTATAATTACACTTTTGCTCTGACACAGCATCAAAATTAACCAAGTACTCTGCAGTTTACATAGTCTTCAATTTCTTTTTGGATTTTCTCCACTATATCAGAGCTAAGAATGGTTATTCTATTCCTGACAATTTGAATTATGGAAGCTTACACAACTTCAGACATCGTTATTAAACAAGGGTGTTAACCACAGGTGACAGAAAGCCAACTCAGACCAGAAAAATGCAGAGAGAAGAATGGCTCATGGCTCATGGCTCTTTTAAGTGAAAAAGCCAAGGCTGAACTACATTAAGGCACATACGAAGACCCAGTTCAAGGTACCATGTGGATTCAGTCTCATTTTCCTCTGAATTTTTTCTGCCTCTGTGTTAGTTTTTTCATTGGCTGGCCCTCACCACTTCCTTTTTTCTTTCACTGCCAGCAAGGTGATACACATTGTGTATTATTTCAGTAATTATCTGGTAAGTGAAACTGTACCGTGCTTTTTCCTACTCACATTATTTGTATGTATGTTTTATGTGGGCTTCCCTAGTGGCTCAGTGGTAAAGAATCTGCCTGGCAATGCAGGAGGCACAGGTTCAATCCCTACTCTGAGAAGATCCCCTTTAGAAGGAAATGACAACCTGTTTCAGTATTCTTGCCTGGAGAATCCCATGGACAGAGGAGTCTGACAGGCTACAGTCCATGGGGTCACAAAACAATTGGACACAACTTAGTGACTAAACATATTTTATATGTATAGACTTCTTCAAATTACTTTTGGAAGTACAATAGGGCATGTTTTAGAACAAAATAAATAAGATATTTTAGATATTTACAAATGCCAATCCAGAAAATCTTCTTTCTCTGGACCCTACATCTTATAGTCAAATCCATTACAGCACAAGTTAGAAGACCCTTCAGGAATCGGTCTATATCAAGGAAAGTTAGTTTTACCACTAGAATACATATGTCAAATTTTGATGTAAAAAACTCTAAACAGGGGCCTCCCCTGGTGGTCCAGTGGGTAAGGACACCGCCTTGCAGTGCAAGGGGCGCCGGTTCGATCCCTGGCCTGGGAAGATCCCATGTGCCGCGGAGCGGCTGGACCGATGAGTCCAATTGCCGAGTCAGAGCTCTGGAGCGCATGCGCCCAGAGCCGGTGCTCTGCAGCAACAGACGCCACCGCGATGGGAGGTCCACACAGGCCAAAGAACAAAGACGGATGAAAATAGAGAAATGGAAGACCAATGGAAGTGGCCCGCTCACTTCCCTCCCTCCCCAACCTGACCCCCGCCCAAAATAAATAATAAATAAATAAATCTTTAAAAAAAAAAAAAAAAACTCTAAACACTTGGAAACTAAGCAATATACTTCTAAGTATATAAAAATCAAAGAGGAAGTCTTAACGAAAATCAAAAGATAAAGTAAACCAAAAGACATTATACCAGAACTTGTGGAAAGGAGCTAAATCAATGCTGAGAGTGAAACCTATAACATTAAATGCTTACATTAGAAAAGAGGAAAAGACTCAAGGAAGTCAACTAAGTGCATGCCAGAAAAAGAAGATCAAAGGATCTGAAAGCCAACAGAAAGAAGATATAATAAAATAAGAGCAGAAATTGCTGAAATTGAAGACAAAAATAGAGAAAGTCAATAAAATAAAGAAATGGTTCTTTGCAAAGATCAATATAATGGGCAAATCTCTAGCAAGACTTAAAAGAAAAAAAGATAAAAGATACACATTATCAATAGCAGGATGAAATAGTAGATATCATTACAGATACTTACAAACACCAGAGGGGTAATATGAAAATATTACAAAGAAATAAAGAGAATATTACAAAGAATTCTATTGACAGCTTACATGACATGAAGCATATGCTCAAAAAAACACAATTACAATTCAGTCGATGAAATATCATCTGTATAGCCCTTTATCTATTAAGAAAATTGTACTCGTAATTTTAAATCTCCCACCAAAAAAGAAATCCCTGATTATTTTCCTGAAGAATGAACACCAGTTCAGAACAACCTTTTCCAGAAAACAGAAGAGGAGGAAACACTTTCCAATTCATTCTATAAAGTTATTATTACCCCGATATCAAACCTTCACTAAGACAGCTCTAAAAATAAAGTGATGGACAAATATTCCTTAGGAATATAGACACAAAAATTCTTAAAATATATTAACAAACAGAATTCAATGATATATAAAAAGAATTATGCACCATGACCAAGAAGATGCACTAGAGAAGGAAATGGCCACCCACTCCAGTACTGTTGTCTGGAGAATCCCGTTTGGACAGAGGAGCCTGGTGGGCTACAATCCATGGAGTTGCAAAGAGTTGGACATGACAGAGCAATTAACACTGTTACTAACACTAAAACAGAGTTTATGCCAGGGATGCAAGACTGATTCAATATTTCAAATATTTATCAACGTCATCCATATATCAGCAAGTTAAAAGAAATTATATGTGGATTATATTCCCCTCACTGGCCAGAGGACAACTACATAACAGACAGGCTCTCAGAACATGTCAACAGAAAGACACTTTTGGCTTGAGTGTCTTTGTAAAATCAGGTGCCTAATTTGTCAAAATCCTGACATAAGCGGTCAATGCACTGAGGCATGTACTATCTATTTACTCAATTCTAGGTTAAAATTACCAACTCATACAATGACTGAGTTCACTAATTTACAGACTCAGGACTCAGGGAAAATGGAAAACGGAAAAATCAACACTCAAATTAAGAGTTAATAAAATACGACTAACTCATTAGCTGGTAAAACTTTCAAAACAAATCCTAAAGCACCATTTTAATCAGCTGCAAAGCAAAACAAACATGGTGCATCCTTCTGTCATCTCTCTGAACTGATGCACTGTGGCGTATCAGGAGAACCCCTTGCCCTAGGTGGAACCTTCCACATTCCTGTGCCAGAGAAAACTCCAGAAATCTCCAAAGACAAACAGAAAGCCTACACCGGCTTAATGTTTATTTTGTGATTCAGAAAACTATAGCACATCTTAGAGACATCATGACAATCTACTCACTTCCTATCAAGATACATTATTTTTAGAGGGGTCTATGAAACTGAAACAAAGGCAGCAAATTCACTGATCTCCATCTGCAGGACTGCAGAACACACAACATCTAAACTTTAGGTGCACAGTCTGAGGGTGAGAGGCTGGGGTGACCAAGAGGCAACCAAGCACACTTGGGGAATAGGAAATTGATGCACTAAGCCCAAATCTAGGTGCTACTTATATTCCACACATGGTTCACCACAGCCCAGTTTGTGCATCATCAACTCCCTTCCACTCTCAGGGACTCTTTCCAACTTGGCTTCACTTGCCTCCAATGAAACAATGCTGTAGAGGTGGACCTCAAATCTGAAGACATCTTTAACTAAGTAATTAATTAACTTAGATTTCTTGGCTGTGCAGCATGGCATGTGGGATCTTATTTCATCAGGTATAGGCCCCTGCATGGAGTTGCAAAGAGTTGGACATGACAGAGCAATTAACACTGTTACTAACACTAAAACAGAGTTTATGCCAGGGATGCAAGACTGATTCAATATTTCAAATATTTATCAACGTCATCCATATATCAGCAAGTTAAAAGAAATTATATGTGGATTATATTCCCCTCACTGGCCAGAGGACAACTACATAACAGACAGGCTCTCAGAACATGTCAACAGAAAGACACTTTTGGCTTGAGTGTCTTTGTAAAATCAGGTGCCTAATTTGTCAAAATCCTGACATAAGCGGTCAATGCACTGAGGCATGTACTATCTATTTACTCAATTCTAGGTTAAAATTACCAACTCATACAATGACTGAGTTCACTAATTTACAGACTCAGGACTCAGGGAAAATGGAAAACGGAAAAATCAACACTCAAATTAAGAGTTAATAAAATACGACTAACTCATTAGCTGGTAAAACTTTCAAAACAAATCCTAAAGCACCATTTTAATCAGCTGCAAAGCAAAACAAACATGGTGCATCCTTCTGTCATCTCTCTGAACTGATGCACTGTGGCGTATCAGGAGAACCCCTTGCCCTAGGTGGAACCTTCCACATTCCTGTGCCAGAGAAAACTCCAGAAATCTCCAAAGACAAACAGAAAGCCTACACCGGCTTAATGTTTATTTTGTGATTCAGAAAACTATAGCACATCTTAGAGACATCATGACAATCTACTCACTTCCTATCAAGATACATTATTTTTAGAGGGGTCTATGAAACTGAAACAAAGGCAGCAAATTCACTGATCTCCATCTGCAGGACTGCAGAACACACAACATCTAAACTTTAGGTGCACAGTCTGAGGGTGAGAGGCTGGGGTGACCAAGAGGCAACCAAGCACACTTGGGGAATAGGAAATTGATGCACTAAGCCCAAATCTAGGTGCTACTTATATTCCACACATGGTTCACCACAGCCCAGTTTGTGCATCATCAACTCCCTTCCACTCTCAGGGACTCTTTCCAACTTGGCTTCACTTGCCTCCAATGAAACAATGCTGTAGAGGTGGACCTCAAATCTGAAGACATCTTTAACTAAGTAATTAATTAACTTAGATTTCTTGGCTGTGCAGCATGGCATGTGGGATCTTATTTCCCTAATCAGGGATAAAACTCAGGCCCCCTGCATTAGAAGCTCAAAGTCTTAATCACTGGACCACCAGGGAATTCCCTGAAGACATCTTCTATAAGGCTTATTTGGCTCAAGGCAGGGTCATCTGACTCTGCATCACTGATGGGTTCATCACTCAGGAAGCAGGAGGAGGTAGAGGGCCAGGGTATCTACACTGCACAACCGTATGAGGCAGAAGTCCCCCTGCAGTCCTTGTAACAGTTGCTCCCTGCAGTTGGACAGTGCATAACACGCAGCCCTGGAGGTAGCTTTTCAAACTTCATTCCTCAAATAAGGGAGAACTTATGAATAAAGTCAAGATGATGAGATTGTTGGACAAATGGAACCACATTCCTAGGATTCACAGTGGCTTGGTCAAAAATGGTCCCTACATCATAAAACACAATTAAGATTGTATTGCGTTGGGCACTTTATTCAGAATGTTACACATTTTCATCTTTAATCTTCCACTAGGACATATTACTGTATGATTCCTCAGAGGAAACTGAGGCAGAAGGAGATTAAGTAACTTGCTCAAGTTCTCCTAGTATATTAGACAATAGAGTCACTTGACTACTATACAGTCTTCCCCAAGATAAAGCAGAGTTGAGAAAATGATCAGGAAAAGATACCACATCCTGTGTCCAGACTGAAAGGAAATTTAGCTCTACAAGAGTATCAAAAAGAGAGAGAGAGAGAAAGAAATTCTGCCTATGGAGTCAGGAACTACATTCTGAAGAGGAGAAAGAGTCCCTTGAAGATGACAATGTACCTGCTAAAGGAATATTCTGCATTTCACTGTAAAAAGCACAAAAGATGAAGACAGAGGAAGGTGGATGACCAGAATCAAATGCAAAAGAGGGACCAGAGGCTTTGTAGGAGGGTAGAATCACAGTGTATCTCACATTCCTGAGATAGAAGGAAACTCTCAGGGTGTTTACATACGTGTTCCAAGCTAGAGGAGGAGGAGAACCCATTGTTGTTTGAGGCATATAAAGCAATATTAGTTAGGCTTAAAATTTAAAAAGAAGAATGTTCATTACAATTAGAAATGGAAAAATAAACACTAGTAAGATAAGTGTAAGCCAGAGGTATATAGTACTCCAATAAGGAAATGAACACTTAGAAGTTCTACATGAGTTCAAGCCTTCCTCCTGTGTTTTCAGGGGAACTAGAAGTGAGATCTAGCATAAATTTCTGCACAATTATATATATGGACATGAGGCGTCTGAAGTTTGGAACTGGGTGAGTGATATTCTAATATTGAGAGGGATTAAGATGTCCACAAAATCATCTGGTGAGTTACTATGGAATATTTGACAGATTTCAAGAGTAATATATTAAAAATTAATGTGTGAGTCATTATAAAAGGTCATCAAAAGCCAGCATAGAAACAAGTGAGGACAAGAATACTAAAATACTTCCACTTTCATGGTGTTGCTACCATTTTATTCTCAGCAAAGACTCTCACAAAATTTCACATTACCTTTGTGGCCAAACTGGAAAAACATGGGGAAAATGCTCAAAGGTAGTAGTATGCCCTTAGTTCCAATATACCTGTTCCGAGTTCCGATGACTGAAGTTGACTTGTTCTCTGTCTCTAAGATTTTCATTTACATTTTCTTTTCCACTAGGACATATTACTGTATGATTCCTCAGAGGAAACTGAGGCAGAAGGAGATTAAGTAACTTGCTCAAGTTCTCCTAGTATATTAGACAATAGAGTCACTTGACTACTATACAGTCTTCCCCAAGATAAAGCAGAGTTGAGAAAATGATCAGGAAAAGATACCACATCCTGTGTCCAGACTGAAAGGAAATTTAGCTCTACAAGAGTATCAAAAAGAGAGAGAGAGAAAGAAATTCTGCCTATGGAGTCAGGAACTACATTCTGAAGAGGAGAAAGAGTCCCTTGAAGATGACAATGTACCTGCTAAAGGAATATTCTGCATTTCACTGTAAAAAGCACAAAAGATGAAGACAGAGGAAGGTGGATGACCAGAATCAAATGCAAAAGAGGGACCAGAGGCTTTGTAGGAGGGTAGAATCACAGTGTATCTCACATTCCTGAGATAGAAGGAAACTCTCAGGGTGTTTACATACGTGTTCCAAGCTAGAGGAGGAGGAGAACCCATTGTTGTTTGAGGCATATAAAGCAATATTAGTTAGGCTTAAAATTTAAAAAGAAGAATGTTCATTACAATTAGAAATGGAAAAATAAACACTAGTAAGATAAGTGTAAGCCAGAGGTATATAGTACTCCAATAAGGAAATGAACACTTAGAAGTTCTACATGAGTTCAAGCCTTCCTCCTGTGTTTTCAGGGGAACTAGAAGTGAGATCTAGCATAAATTTCTGCACAATTATATATATGGACATGAGGCGTCTGAAGTTTGGAACTGGGTGAGTGATATTCTAATATTGAGAGGGATTAAGATGTCCACAAAATCATCTGGTGAGTTACTATGGAATATTTGACAGATTTCAAGAGTAATATATTAAAAATTAATGTGTGAGTCATTATAAAAGGTCATCAAAAGCCAGCATAGAAACAAGTGAGGACAAGAATACTAAAATACTTCCACTTTCATGGTGTTGCTACCATTTTATTCTCAGCAAAGACTCTCACAAAATTTCACATTACCTTTGTGGCCAAACTGGAAAAACATGGGGAAAATGCTCAAAGGTAGTAGTATGCCCTTAGTTCCAATATACCTGTTCCGAGTTCCGATGACTGAAGTTGACTTGTTCTCTGTCTCTAAGAACTCTGTCCTTGGTTCTGTCTCACTCACATACTCACATTTTTATCCACTTGACTGAGGAGCTACAAGAAATACCACCTTACCAGTTGGGCAGCAAAATAGGTAAATGCTCCACATTCTGAATGACACAAGCTGGAACCAAAATATTCTAGACAGGGTACAATAAGGCCAAACATAATAAAGTAACATATAGATGAAAACTGTATAAGATCTTGAATCAATATTTAAAATAATCCACTGTACTAAGCCTTAAGAGGGTAGATTTTTAAGAGAATTGAATAAACATAAGAACTTTAGATGACTACAGGCTCAAAAGGAGTTACTATCCTGCATATGATCCGGTTATAATTAGTCAATGCAGCTGCAGGGAGCATTGGTGGTGGTAGTTAAGTTGCTAAGTCATGTTGGACTCTTGCAATCCCATGGACTGTAACCCGTCAGGCTCTTCCATTCATGGCATTTATCGGGCAAGAATACTGGAGTGAGTTGCCATTTCCTTCCATTAGTGCAGAGGAAATAGAGACATTTCTCTATTCTCCTTGATCAGAAGGCAGAACAAGGACAATGAATGTAGTTCCCATGGAGCACAGTTTCAGATCCAGGAGAGCTCTGATGATGAGAACTCTTAAGGAAGCCAGTTTCCTGATGCTGGAAATTCTCAGAAAGTAGCTAGGATTGATCTGATAAGTATAGGATATCCTGTCTTGTAGATTCTCAGAGGTTATGGATATCTATATCCTTCCCAGTGGAAGGTTGCACCAGGCGACCCTGAAGCTTCCTACCAGCTTCAAAACTATTAGTGGCGACTCCGGAAGCTTCTCAGCAACCTGTTTTGTTGTGCCCTGGGGCGATCAAGAGTAATATATTAAAATTAATGTGTGAGTCATTATAAAAGGTCATCAAAAGCCAGCATAGAAACAAGTGAGGACAAGAATACTAAAATACTTCCACTTTCATGGTGTTGCTACCATTTTATTCTCAGCAAAGACTCTCACAAAATTTCACATTACCTTTGTGGCCAAACTGGAAAAACATGGGGAAAATGCTCAAAGGTAGTAGTATGCCCTTAGTTCCAATATACCTGTTCCGAGTTCCGATGACTGAAGTTGACTTGTTCTCTGTCTCTAAGAACTCTGTCCTTGGTTCTGTCTCACTCACATACTCACATTTTTATCCACTTGACTGAGGAGCTACAAGAAATACCACCTTACCAGTTGGGCAGCAAAATAGGTAAATGCTCCACATTCTGAATGACACAAGCTGGAACCAAAATATTCTAGACAGGGTACAATAAGGCCAAACATAATAAAGTAACATATAGATGAAAACTGTATAAGATCTTGAATCAATATTTAAAATAATCCACTGTACTAAGCCTTAAGAGGGTAGATTTTTAAGAGAATTGAATAAACATAAGAACTTTAGATGACTACAGGCTCAAAAGGAGTTACTATCCTGCATATGATCCGGTTATAATTAGTCAATGCAGCTGCAGGGAGCATTGGTGGTGGTAGTTAAGTTGCTAAGTCATGTTGGACTCTTGCAATCCCATGGACTGTAACCCGTCAGGCTCTTCCATTCATGGCATTTATCGGGCAAGAATACTGGAGTGAGTTGCCATTTCCTTCCATTAGTGCAGAGGAAATAGAGACATTTCTCTATTCTCCTTGATCAGAAGGCAGAACAAGGACAATGAATGTAGTTCCCATGGAGCACAGTTTCAGATCCAGGGAGAGCTCTGATGATGAGAACTCTTAAGGAAGCCAGTTTCCTGATGCTGGAAATTCTCAGAAAGTAGCTAGGATTGATCTGATAAGTATAGGATATCCTGTCTTGTAGATTCTCAGAGGTTATGGATATCTATATCCTTCCCAGTGGAAGGTTGCACCAGGCGACCCTGAAGCTTCCTACCAGCTTCAAAACTATTAGTGGCGACTCCGGAAGCTTCTCAGCAACCTGTTTTGTTGTGCCCTGGGGCGATGTATTGATGTTCTGTATCCTTGCTGCTAGCCCATACGCTCCCTTCCAAACAAAGTTACGGGATCCTGGGCTTCCCTGGTGGTAGAGTGGAAAAGAATCCACCTGCCAATGCAGGAGACATGGGTTCTGTCCCTGGTCTGAGAAGATCCCAGACGCTGTGGAGCAACTAAGCCCATGTGCCACAACTACTGAGCCCATGCTCTAGAGCCCGAGGACTGCAACTAAGGAGCCCATGTGAAGCAACTACAGGGGCCCTAGAGTCCGTACTCGGCCACAAAAGAAGCCAGTGTAATGAGAAGCCTGTTCACCAAAATGAAGAGCAGCCCCTACTCGCTGCAACTAGAGAAAAGCCTGCCCAGCAGTGAAGATGCAGCACAGCCAAAATACATACATACATACATACACACATACATGCATGCATACATAAAACAAAGTCCCTGGATCCTGTGTAAGAGGACACTCTTGGACGTCAGGTCCACAGAAGACTCCTAGCATTCCCTGTCTGCTTATTACCCCCACCTCCATGCAGATCCATGGTGCACTCCCCAAATTATGGTGAAGAGATCACTGTCTTGTCTTTTTTTTTTCCCTTCATGCTCAGATGCCATCTGCTTTTACTAAAACATTTTTTACTCCCCTACTCAATGTCATCAGATGGAAATTTTGCTATCATTCCATTCATGGCATTTATCGGGCAAGAATACTGGAGTGAGTTGCCATTTCCTTCCATTAGTGCAGAGGAAATAGAGACATTTCTCTATTCTCCTTGATCAGAAGGCAGAACAAGGACAATGAATGTAGTTCCCATGGAGCACAGTTTCAGATCCAGGAGAGCTCTGATGATGAGAACTCTTAAGGAAGCCAGTTTCCTGATGCTGGAAATTCTCAGAAAGTAGCTAGGATTGATCTGATAAGTATAGGATATCCTGTCTTGTAGATTCTCAGAGGTTATGGATATCTATATCCTTCCCAGTGGAAGGTTGCACCAGGCGACCCTGAAGCTTCCTACCAGCTTCAAAACTATTAGTGGCGACTCCGGAAGCTTCTCAGCAACCTGTTTTGTTGTGCCCTGGGGCGATGTATTGATGTTCTGTATCCTTGCTGCTAGCCCATACGCTCCCTTCCAAACAAAGTTACGGGATCCTGGGCTTCCCTGGTGGTAGAGTGGAAAAGAATCCACCTGCCAATGCAGGAGACATGGGTTCTGTCCCTGGTCTGAGAAGATGCCATATGCTGAGAAGCAACTAGGCCCATGTGCCACAACTACTGAGCCCATGCTCTAGAGCCCGAGGACTGCAACTAAGGAGCCCATGTGAAGCAACTACAGGGGCCCTAGAGTCCGTACTCGGCCACAAAAGAAGCCAGTGTAATGAGAAGCCTGTTCACCAAAATGAAGAGCAGCCCCTACTCGCTGCAACTAGAGAAAAGCCTGCCCAGCAGTGAAGATGCAGCACAGCCAAAATACATACATACATACATACACACATACATGCATGCATACATAAAACAAAGTCCCTGGATCCTGTGTAAGAGGACACTCTTGGACGTCAGGTCCACAGAAGACTCCTAGCATTCCCTGTCTGCTTATTACCCCCACCTCCATGCAGATCCATGGTGCACTCCCCAAATTATGGTGAAGAGATCACTGTCTTGTCTTTTTTTTTTCCCTTCATGCTCAGATGCCATCTGCTTTTACTAAAACATTTTTTACTCCCCTACTCAATGTCATCAGATGGACAATTTCAGTGTGATGCTATCATTGCTAAATATTCTGATCTCAAATGCTACAATTATATCATTTATACAGTGTTCCTGAAGCTCAGGGAACAGTAATTCATAGCATCAACTGGTCAATACCTGTTCATCCCAACCCTGCCAAGTCTTCTATGCTGCTATCATTTTTATTAAATCGTGAACTCTTCCCAAAGTTCCTCTTCATATTCTCCTGAAGACGAAATCTAAGATATGAAAGAGCAACACAAAGAGAAAAAAAGAATTTGACCTGTAAAGACAAAACTCTCTTTTGTCTTAAATGTACTTTTAAAAAAGCAAGATGCCTTAAACTATAAAAGCCAAGTGCCTTGTACAATGGTTATATTCCAGCCAAACAAGACCACAAATTGCCAATATGTTGAAAACTCGTCTAACATGTTCACAGTGGTCAATGGAATTTCATTTATGATGATCCTCTTGGCTTTTCTCTATAAGATGATTAGGCAAGTATTTAAACCGGCTTCCAAAAAGTGAGCTTTTAAAGATGAAGACAAAGTACTTACTGAGAAGAGTGTGTCAGGTACTGCCAAAACTCCATCTCTGAGTGTGCACTAATTATAATCTCATCTAGAATTTTATTACTGACATACACTGAAACTTCAGGGACAGAACTATAGTTCGTTTGCTTGCAACAAGCCATGTCTCAAAGATTAATGACTCAGAAGAGGTAACCAATGAGCCTCAGCCCAAGTGAATTTTAAAATAACTATTCTATTAGCTCAAGAAACAGATACCAGGCAGGACATTTATTTGTTCTGTCAATGAAATTGGTAGCCCCAGGAGATGTGTGTGAACATACAAACCTAGAGAGGAAAACATCAGGTCCTCGAATTTATTAATTTACATATTATGAAAAAGCTACTAAAAGAATTGAGAGCAGTCTCCTAAAACTCTTAAGATGTTAATAAATGGCAGGATTAGCTTCCGTGGTGACTCAGCAGTGAAAAATTCGCCTGTAATGTAGGAGACCCAGGTTCAGGGGGGATCCCTGGTACTCCCAATTTTCACTGTCTTGTCTTTTTTCCCTTCATGCTCATGCCATTTTACTAAAACATTTTTACTCCCTACTCAATGTCATCAGATGGACAATTTCAGTGTGATGCTATCATTGCTAAATATTCTGATCTCAAATGCTACAATTATATCATTTATACAGTGTTCCTGAAGCTCAGGGAACAGTAATTCATAGCATCAACTGGTCAATACCTGTTCATCCCAACCCTGCCAAGTCTTCTATGCTGCTATCATTTTTATTAAATCGTGAACTCTTCCCAAAGTTCCTCTTCATATTCTCCTGAAGACGAAATCTAAGATATGAAAGAGCAACACAAAGAGAAAAAAAGAATTTGACCTGTAAAGACAAAACTCTCTTTTGTCTTAAATGTACTTTTAAAAAAGCAAGATGCCTTAAACTATAAAAGCCAAGTGCCTTGTACAATGGTTATATTCCAGCCAAACAAGACCACAAATTGCCAATATGTTGAAAACTCGTCTAACATGTTCACAGTGGTCAATGGAATTTCATTTATGATGATCCTCTTGGCTTTTCTCTATAAGATGATTAGGCAAGTATTTAAACCGGCTTCCAAAAAGTGAGCTTTTAAAGATGAAGACAAAGTACTTACTGAGAAGAGTGTGTCAGGTACTGCCAAAACTCCATCTCTGAGTGTGCACTAATTATAATCTCATCTAGAATTTTATTACTGACATACACTGAAACTTCAGGGACAGAACTATAGTTCGTTTGCTTGCAACAAGCCATGTCTCAAAGATTAATGACTCAGAAGAGGTAACCAATGAGCCTCAGCCCAAGTGAATTTTAAAATAACTATTCTATTAGCTCAAGAAACAGATACCAGGCAGGACATTTATTTGTTCTGTCAATGAAATTGGTAGCCCCAGGAGATGTGTGTGAACATACAAACCTAGAGAGGAAAACATCAGGTCCTCGAATTTATTAATTTACATATTATGAAAAAGCTACTAAAAGAATTGAGAGCAGTCTCCTAAAACTCTTAAGATGTTAATAAATGGCAGGATTAGCTTCCGTGGTGACTCAGCAGTGAAAAATTCGCCTGTAATGTAGGAGACCCAGGTTCGAGTCCTCGGTTGGGAAGATTCCCCTGGAGGAGAAAATGGTAACCCACTCCAGTATTCTTGTCTGGAGAATCCCATGGACAGAGGAATCTGGAGTCCATGGGGTTGAAAAAGAACTGGACACAACTGAGTGACTAAACAACAAACAACAAATATCCCTCATAATGTCTCTGTTGTTTTCTGGTTTATTTCCTTTTTCTTTGCTTCTGACTAGCGTCCAAGTACCATTTCCTCCTTTATCTCTCAAAGAGGCTGAATTACTAAAGCCTAAAGACTACTGACATGGTACAAACAAAAACACGCCCCTTTGTTCCCCAAAGTGTGGTAAGACTGGGACTAGAGGAAGAGGCTGCCTTTCTCGGTGGAGTGACTATGAGGAAAAAGAAAGGAATGGAGAGCAAAGCAGAGAAGGAAGGAGGCAATTCTGCCACATGGACAAAAGGTCAGAGAAGTGACACAGTTCCGAGCTGCCTGGAGTGTGGATATTTCTATTCCCTGTGGGCCGCCTGCCACTCCACAGCCTGATATAAGCCCCTGAACAGAGACTGGGAGGACTGGGTGTCTTCTTAAGGGAAGTATGGGACTGAGCATAACACTAGAATTTCCTTAGAAGCCAATATGGCAGCAGAAACATTAGTACTGCCAAATGAATCATCTCTGCACTTCTTAAGTGTCAGAAGAGGATCCCATGGGTGGCTTATCAACAGAATCCATGAAAAACAAGGCTCATGAGGATTGGCCTGTCATAATGGCATCAACACGGCTTCTCACATGGTTGCCATGTTCATGTCAAGACACATTACTCACATGGTTGCAAAAAGGAGCTCCCCCCCCGTGTGCCAGCCGTAACCAATGAGCCTCAGCCCAAGTGAATTTTAAAATAACTATTCTATTAGCTCAAGAAACAGATACCAGGCAGGACATTTATTTGTTCTGTCAATGAAATTGGTAGCCCCAGGAGATGTGTGTGAACATACAAACCTAGAGAGGAAAACATCAGGTCCTCGAATTTATTAATTTACATATTATGAAAAAGCTACTAAAAGAATTGAGAGCAGTCTCCTAAAACTCTTAAGATGTTAATAAATGGCAGGATTAGCTTCCGTGGTGACTCAGCAGTGAAAAATTCGCCTGTAATGTAGGAGACCCAGGTTCGAGTCCTCGGTTGGGAAGATTCCCCTGGAGGAGAAAATGGTAACCCACTCCAGTATTCTTGTCTGGAGAATCCCATGGACAGAGGAATCTGGAGTCCATGGGGTTGAAAAAGAACTGGACACAACTGAGTGACTAAACAACAAACAACAAATATCCCTCATAATGTCTCTGTTGTTTTCTGGTTTATTTCCTTTTTCTTTGCTTCTGACTAGCGTCCAAGTACCATTTCCTCCTTTATCTCTCAAAGAGGCTGAATTACTAAAGCCTAAAGACTACTGACATGGTACAAACAAAAACACGCCCCTTTGTTCCCCAAAGTGTGGTAAGACTGGGACTAGAGGAAGAGGCTGCCTTTCTCGGTGGAGTGACTATGAGGAAAAAGAAAGGAATGGAGAGCAAAGCAGAGAAGGAAGGAGGCAATTCTGCCACATGGACAAAAGGTCAGAGAAGTGACACAGTTCCGAGCTGCCTGGAGTGTGGATATTTCTATTCCCTGTGGGCCGCCTGCCACTCCACAGCCTGATATAAGCCCCTGAACAGAGACTGGGAGGACTGGGTGTCTTCTTAAGGGAAGTATGGGACTGAGCATAACACTAGAATTTCCTTAGAAGCCAATATGGCAGCAGAAACATTAGTACTGCCAAATGAATCATCTCTGCACTTCTTAAGTGTCAGAAGAGGATCCCATGGGTGGCTTATCAACAGAATCCATGAAAAACAAGGCTCATGAGGATTGGCCTGTCATAATGGCATCAACACGGCTTCTCACATGGTTGCCATGTTCATGTCAAGACACATTACTCACCTGCAGCAGGCTCTGCTCTTGAATCTGGAGGCGCTAAAAGCAGGAGGAGCTCCACGGAGGCCCAACACGCACCCTCCAGTGTGCCAGCCAACGCTTGAGGAAGCAGGCCACCCTATCAACAAGGAGCTGACCCAGGGCTGTGATTCACGCAGACCAATGCTCTGACGAAATGTGAGGAGGTCCATCAGCGACTAATACGCAGATCACACCACGACTGGAAGCTGTGAGGGGAAGAGCACTGGGTTCCAGTGCTGTTTCTATGCCTTACAATGGGACTTGGGAAAATGGCTCCAGCCCCCTGGGTCCAGGTCACCATCTCCACAAAGCAAAGTTCACATGAGAACCACGATCTACTGAATTCTTACTAAAGGCGAGGCACAGTTAAGAACATCATTTCACATTTTCTTTTATTCTTACAATACTCGATCAAGGAGGTTCTATGATTGTCCCATTTTAGATACACAGAAATTTAAAACTACTGACACATAAGGGTAATTACAGACGAGGAAAGCATGGAAGAATATGGGGCTTCTCTGGTGGTCCAGTGGGTAAAGAGGCCGCCTTGCAGTGCAAGGGGTTCTGATTTGATCTCTGACCTGGGAAGATCCCACGTGCCACAGAGTGGCTGGACCAGTGTGTCCAATTATGAGCTAGTGCTCTGCGGCACATGTGCCCTGGGCCAGTGCTTTGCGGCGAGGGAGGCCACTGCAATGGAAGGCCCACACAGGCCAAAGAATAAAGATGGATGAAAATAAATAACAACAACAACAACAAAAGAATAGAAGGATATGAACCTTGGGTTTCCCTGGTGATCCAGTGGTTAAGAGTATGCCTTGCAATCAGAACAATGGTTCAGTCCCTGGTCTGGGAAGACTCCCCAGGTGGTGGAGCAGCTAAGCCTGTGCACCACGACTACTGAGCCTGAGTGCAACAGTTACTGAAACCCAAGCGCCCTAGAGCTTGTGCTCCTCAACAGGAAAAATCGCCCCAATGAGAAGCCTACTGACCCCAACTAGAGAAAGCCCACACCTAGCATAAAAGACTTAGCACAAACACAAAATAACTAATTACTAAAAAGAGAAACACGGGGAATTCCTGGTGGTCCAGTGGCTAAGACACTGTGCTCCCAATGCAAGGGGCCCAGGTTCGATCCCTGGTCAGGGAACTAGAGCCCACATGCTACAACTGAGACCCAATGCAGCCAAATAAATATAAATAAAATATTAAAAAAAAAAAAAGAGAGAGAAACATGATCCCAACAGAAGCCCAGTCACCAACACACCCAGCTCATGCTAACCTTCCCTTATCAAATCATCAGCTGGCTCCTCTCTGTCTCATTTAGTTAACTGATAAGACAATAAAAGATAAAATCTCTGTAAAATGATATCATTCTTGCAGCTCCACTTGCTCACTCCTTGCGACTTACACACTTCCAATCTCTCCTGGGAGAATCTTTCTGACACCACTCAAGTCACAGTGAAAGACACACACGTGCTTGGTGGCCTGTTCAAACACTAGTTACTCACAGAGGCTCTTATGCGGAAGGCAATGTGCAAAGATTTATTTCATAAGAAAGTACCAATTTTATCCTAAACTGGAAGGAAAAAGAAAAAAACCTGTCCAAAAATTCCCAAAAGAACAGCTATACTACAGACCTTTCTATGAGGAGAAAGCTCCAAGTGAACAACTTCTCTGCATCACTTCGTTTGTGTGTGTGTGTGTGTGTGTGTGTGTTGAGTGTGTGTGAAGGCAGTGGTTTGCTGCCCTGGTGGCCTAGTGGCAAAGAATCCACCTGCAAATGTAGGAGACGCAGGCTTAATCCCGGGGTCGGGAAGATCCACTGGAGAAGAAATGGCAACCCACTTCAGTGTCCTTGCCTGGGAAATCCAATGGACAGAGGAGCCTGGTGGGCTACAACAACAACAACAAAAGAATAGAAGGATATGAACCTTGGGTTTCCCTGGTGATCCAGTGGTTAAGAGTATGCCTTGCAATCAGAACAATGGTTCAGTCCCTGGTCTGGGAAGACTCCCCAGGTGGTGGAGCAGCTAAGCCTGTGCACCACGACTACTGAGCCTGAGTGCAACAGTTACTGAAACCCAAGCGCCCTAGAGCTTGTGCTCCTCAACAGGAAAAATCGCCCCAATGAGAAGCCTACTGACCCCAACTAGAGAAAGCCCACACCTAGCATAAAAGACTTAGCACAAACACAAAATAACTAATTACTAAAAAGAGAAACACGGGGAATTCCTGGTGGTCCAGTGGCTAAGACACTGTGCTCCCAATGCAAGGGGCCCAGGTTCGATCCCTGGTCAGGGAACTAGAGCCCACATGCTACAACTGAGACCCAATGCAGCCAAATAAATATAAATAAAATATTAAAAAAAAAAAAAGAGAGAGAAACATGATCCCAACAGAAGCCCAGTCACCAACACACCCAGCTCATGCTAACCTTCCCTTATCAAATCATCAGCTGGCTCCTCTCTGTCTCATTTAGTTAACTGATAAGACAATAAAAGATAAAATCTCTGTAAAATGATATCATTCTTGCAGCTCCACTTGCTCACTCCTTGCGACTTACACACTTCCAATCTCTCCTGGGAGAATCTTTCTGACACCACTCAAGTCACAGTGAAAGACACACACGTGCTTGGTGGCCTGTTCAAACACTAGTTACTCACAGAGGCTCTTATGCGGAAGGCAATGTGCAAAGATTTATTTCATAAGAAAGTACCAATTTTATCCTAAACTGGAAGGAAAAAGAAAAAAACCTGTCCAAAAATTCCCAAAAGAACAGCTATACTACAGACCTTTCTATGAGGAGAAAGCTCCAAGTGAACAACTTCTCTGCATCACTTCGTTTGTGTGTGTGTGTGTGTGTGTGTGTGTTGAGTGTGTGTGAAGGCAGTGGTTTGCTGCCCTGGTGGCCTAGTGGCAAAGAATCCACCTGCAAATGTAGGAGACGCAGGCTTAATCCCGGGGTCGGGAAGATCCACTGGAGAAGAAATGGCAACCCACTTCAGTGTCCTTGCCTGGGAAATCCCATGGACAGAGGAGCCTGGTGGGCTACACTCCATGGGGGTTACAAAGTGTCAGATACGATTAAACAACTAAACAACAGAGTTTGTTAAAACATTAACAGAGTCCCATCCCCAGAGTTTCTTATTCTGAAGGTCCCTGGTGCAGCCTGAGAATTTGCTTGTCTAGTAGATCCTCAGGTGATGTTGAGGCTAGTGGTCTGGGAGCCACATTTTGAGAACCGTGGGTTGAGGGCACTCTATTAAAACAATACTTTTTAACTATACTTTTTAAAAGCATACTTTAAAAAGTGTACTACACTTTTTAAAAAGTATAATTTGAGTGACTGCCTGGCATGAACTGTCTATATCTCAAAATGTCTGTCACTTGCTATTTTTTTTTTTTATTCTTTATTTTAAAGGTTTTACAGAGTTTTGTTGTTCACAGACATGTATGTTCCCAGATCAGTCATATGCATATCCATGGTCCCCACCTGCCCAGATCCCCCCATCCCACCCCTCCAGACCTTCGCCCCAGGCCATTGTAAGCACTCCTATTCCCTTAGCACAATGACACTAGCTATCTTTTCCACACATAACACTATAGGTTTCCTTGTTACTTCCTCCATGCTTCCCCCTCCCTATTTCTTCGCCATGATATCCCTATGTCTATGCTCTGTCTGTTTTTCCATGAGTTCCCTGCGTGTGATATCAAGACCGTCCTACTAGATTCCATATATGTCTGTCACTTGCTATTGAATAACACTGGCTTTTAATTGTATCTCCTGCTTGGATGCTTGAAACATTTAAGTTAGTCACATCTCCTCCGTTTTCTCCTTTCTCCCTCCCTCATGTGCACAAACCACCCTGGCCTTTCTGTCTCGAGCACACCCTTCCCTCAGCCTCCTCACCTAACTCCTCCTCCCCCTCAGTTTCCTGGTGGGCATCTCTTCCTCAGGTCTTCCCCTTTCCAGAGGTCTACTCCAGAATTTTCTTTGGAGAACTCCCCAGAATGAAATGTGTTTGGCTGATATCTATTTATCCTGCTAGATTCACACTGCCTGAAGGCAGGTGTTATCTGCCCAGTCCTCTAGAGCCTCGCCAGTACCAGACACTCGGCAGACACTGACATGACCCTGCAGCTCACTCAGGTTGCCTGGGTGATGAGCTGGCCAGACAACGGCTTGTACTGGAAATCATCTTCCCAAAGAAAAACACCGTTTTCCTCCCAGACAAAGAAGCGACAACATGCACAAGCCCCAGGTCATGAGGTGGCGAGTTGCTTGGAAAGTGAGTGTCAGTCACTCGGTCGTGTCCAACTCTTTGCAGCTCCATGGACTGTACTTCACCAGGCTCCCCTGTCCATGGAATTCTCCAGGCAAGAATATTAAGAGTGGGGAGCCATTCCTTTCTCCAAGAGACATTCCTGACTCAAGGATCCAACCTGGGTTTCCTGCACTGCAGGCAGATTCTTTACTATCTGAGCCACCAGCGAAGCCTGGCAAGTTGCCCTATTAGATATTAAAAAACCCTCACCCAGAGCAGTCTTTGTATTCTCCTCTCACCTCTTATGACAATGATGGCAAGGGGCTAGGGAACAAAGCCTTCTCTCTCTCTCTTTTTTTTCCTTGCTGTCATAGGCTTGCAAGTGTCTCCGAAAAAGCCTATTCCTTAACCCACCATATGTGATGTGGAAATTGTCCTGAGCTCAGTTGTAAGGCAGATGGCAACTCTGAAAACAAAAATGATGCAGGCATATACTTAGCAATATTCACAAAAGGATACGCCAATCAAAAAAGTATCAGAACTAATGAACTACTTCCCTCCATCACTGAGTTATGAATCCTCGTGAAAAACGGCTGACACAGCTTTGTCCTTGGGAGAGTCATGTAGATTAAATTTTTTGATGGCCTTTAAAAATCTGCAGGTGATCAGAATCGAGCAAACATTTTTGAATAATAATTTTTTAAAAATCTGTAAAAAGGGCTTCCCCTAGTGGTCCAGTGGGTAAGGACACCGCCTTGCAGTGCAAGGGGTGCCGGTTCGATCCCTGGCCTGGGAAGATCCACGTGCCCGCGGGGCAGCTGGACCTATGTGTCCAATTACCAAGCGGAACTCTGGAGCTCTGGGCGCATGCGCCCAGAGCCGGCGCTCAGCAAGCGACAGGCGCCACGCGATGGGAGGCCCACAGGAGCCAAGGAACAAAGACGGATGAAAACAGACAAATGAAATACCAATAGAAGTGGCCCGCCTGCTCCCCTCCCTCCCCAACCCGACCCCCGCCCAAAAATAAATAAAGAAATAAATCTTTTAAAAAAAAAATCTGTAAAAAGCTGCACCAGTCTTAACATTTACAAAGACTACACCAGAGTATTATTAATTCTCTTGTCATTAGTCATGTCCAGAGTTAAATATTTTGTTAACGAATAAGTCTGCATTAAAATGACTTCAAAGAGTAAATATAAAATAGAAATATTTTTCCCCTGGACCATTTCTTTTTGCTCTGAGCACAACTTACACCTTCAGGCATATTTTTCTCCAAGAGACATTCCTGACTCAAGGATCCAACCTGGGTTTCCTGCACTGCAGGCAGATTCTTTACTATCTGAGCCACCAGCGAAGCCTGGCAAGTTGCCCTATTAGATATTAAAAAACCCTCACCCAGAGCAGTCTTTGTATTCTCCTCTCACCTCTTATGACAATGATGGCAAGGGGCTAGGGAACAAAGCCTTCTCTCTCTCTTTTTTTCCTTGCTGTCATAGGCTTGCAAGTGTCTCCGAAAAAGCCTATTCCTTAACCCACCATATGTGATGTGGAAATTGTCCTGAGCTCAGTTGTAAGGCAGATGGCAACTCTGAAAACAAAAATGATGCAGGCATATACTTAGCAATATTCACAAAAGGATACGCCAATCAAAAAAGTATCAGAACTAATGAACTACTTCCCTCCATCACTGAGTTATGAATCCTCGTGAAAAACGGCTGACACAGCTTTGTCCTTGGGAGAGTCATGTAGATTAAATTTTTTGATGGCCTTTAAAAATCTGCAGGTGATCAGAATCGAGCAAACATTTTTGAATAATAATTTTTTAAAAATCTGTAAAAAGGGCTTCCCCTAGTGGTCCAGTGGGTAAGGACACCGCCTTGCAGTGCAAGGGGTGCCGGTTCGATCCCTGGCCTGGGAAGATCCCACGTGCCACGGAGCAGCTGGACCTATGTGTCCAATTACCAAGCCGGAACTCTGGAGCTCTGGAGCGCATGCGCCCAGAGCCGGCGCTCAGCAACGACAGACGCCACCGCGATGGGAGGCCCACAGGAGCCAAGGAACAAAGACGGATGAAAACAGACAAATGAAATACCAATAGAAGTGGCCCGCCTGCTCCCCTCCCTCCCCAACCCGACCCCCGCCCAAAAATAAATAAAGAAATAAATCTTTTAAAAAAAAAATCTGTAAAAAGCTGCACCAGTCTTAACATTTACAAAGACTACACCAGAGTATTATTAATTCTCTTGTCATTAGTCATGTCCAGAGTTAAATATTTTGTTAACGAATAAGTCTGCATTAAAATGACTTCAAAGAGTAAATATAAAATAGAAATATTTTTCCCCTGGACCATTTCTTTTTGCTCTGAGCACAACTTACACCTTCAGGCATATTTTTTCATTTGAAAAGATAACTACGCTTTCAAAGTGAATTGAATTGCAAGCCTTTTTTATGACTACATTTCAGTGAGTAGGTAAAGAAAAGCTATTTAATCTAAACTTAAAGTTTCACTTTAGCACTCAGATGAATAGAAAATTTCAAAGGAAGGTCTGCCTAAAGATATGATAAAATAGCATATGGTCCTGGCTTCAAGAGCAATGAGCTTATTAGTTAAAGTGATCTAATAAGATCTCTACAGGTTGTATAAACTGAAGCAAACTAGTTCATTTGAATTGATATGCACCTCCCTAGTATTTTTTTTTTAAATTTTTAATTTATTTATCTCTTTTTTTGGGGGGGGTGGAGAGGGTAGGGAGGGGTATAGGCGGGCCACTTCTATTGGTCTTTCATTTCTCTATCTTCATCCATCTTTGTTCTTTGGCTCCTGTGGGCCTCCCATCGCGGTGGCCTCTGTTGTCTCAGAGCACCGGCTCTGGGCGCACACATGCCAGAGCTCCGGCTCGGTAATTGGACACATCGGTCCAGCCGCTCCGTGGCACGTGGGATCTTCCCAGGCCAGGGATCGAACCGGCGCCCCTTGCACTGCAAGGCGGTGTCCCTACCCACTGGACCACCAGGGGAAGCCCCTCCCTAGTATTTTTTAATGGGAGACAATGTATTGGTAGACATCGTCATTCTTTGGGAATAATTTACCAGGCTCTCAATTCAACTTAAAATCTTGAATTCTAACAGGACACAGTCATACAAAATGCCAAAGTTAAGCAATACATAGACACTAAAAGAAATGCTTCTTAACAGTAGTTTTTTAGAACATGTATAATTCCATTTACATTCTCAAGCCTTTTAACTGTATTTATCTTATAATCTGTTTCATAAGCCTGGATGAGAAAGGAGTTTGGGGGAGAATGTAAGGCTGAGTCCCTTTGCTGTCCACCTGAAAATGTTTATAACATCGTTAATCAGCTATACTCCCATATAAAAGCTTTTAAAAATCAAGAAGAAATCAGTTTCATAAAATGTTATATGGTTATAATTCAGTATCACTGCAATAAAATATTTGAGGACTGTCTGGTAACTCTCTTGTCATTAGGTAATTTAATGATTCAAATGTCCTGTTATTATCTTGAAGTCATTTGCACTTACTAAGCTACCTTTTAATGAAAAAACAAATAAAAAAATCTTTTCCAAAAAGATGTAGCACTTTTATTTTGAATATGGGGAAAGCAAAGTATGGGTAACCTAAAAGGCCTCTCCAACTGACTGGCTGAGTCTCCAACAACAGTAATTCTTCCGTATCAATTGTTATCACCCAGGAAAACACCCTACCAGGCAGATAACTACTGTTCATACAATCTAGAGTGAACTGAAGTAGAAATGAAAGAAAACCAGCTATAAAATTTATGTGAAAAATAGAAGTAAGCAGCGCCTAATCACTTGAGAAATAAATGAGACTGATTAGCTCTTTATGTGCACAGCTGACTCTGGCATTTAAAAACATGGGAAGTTTATCTCACGCTTGCTTTCTTCAAGTGGCTGCACAGAGCCAAGGGTTACCTGCAGGGCCTGCCTTACAAGTCCACAGTTTAGTTCCACAAGTAGATCGTAAGAGCACCACATTCATGCCTTTACACAAGAGGGGAGATTTACTGTCAATATTAAACTGTCAGCAAATGAACAGGGAAGCAAGAGACTGAAAACAAAAAGATGCACCACAGAGATGTACGCTAACACCCCTCACACAGACCTGCTCTCAAAGTGCTTCGTGTTATCTTGCCCCGGTCATGGGTGTCTGCAGGGACCAATAGGCACTGAGGGGCAAACATCTCTTCGTCACCTCTGTGCGTGAGCATATGCCACACTCTGCCCCTCACTTTAGCAACTCAGCTCTGGGAGACTAACCAGGACACAAGGCCTGTTTCTCTTTCTCGCGACATGCTTCAGGATTCTGTGAGCTGGCAATGCTACAGGTCATGCCCAGTAACCCTGGACCAACTCCCAGTTAGAAAGAACATGCAAAAAATTCTTTAGCAGACAGCTGCCAGAAATGCACGGCCTCTTGACTTTTATGTCATATTTAACTTGAAAATGTTTATAAAATCGTTAATCAGCTATACTCCCATATAAAAGCTTTTAAAAATCAAGAAGAAATCAGTTTCATAAAATGTTATATGGTTATAATTCAGTATCACTGCAATAAAATATTTGAGGACTGTCTGGTAACTCTCTTGTCATTAGGTAATTTAATGATTCAAATGTCCTGTTATTATCTTGAAGTCATTTGCACTTACTAAGCTACCTTTTAATGAAAAAACAAATAAAAAAATCTTTTCCAAAAAGATGTAGCACTTTTATTTTGAATATGGGGAAAGCAAAGTATGGGTAACCTAAAAGGCCTCTCCAACTGACTGGCTGAGTCTCCAACAACAGTAATTCTTCCGTATCAATTGTTATCACCCAGGAAAACACCCTACCAGGCAGATAACTACTGTTCATACAATCTAGAGTGAACTGAAGTAGAAATGAAAGAAAACCAGCTATAAAATTTATGTGAAAAATAGAAGTAAGCAGCGCCTAATCACTTGAGAAATAAATGAGACTGATTAGCTCTTTATGTGCACAGCTGACTCTGGCATTTAAACACATGGGCGAAGTTTATCTCACGCTTGCTTTCTTCAAGTGGCTGCACAGAGCCAAGGGTTACCTGCAGGGCCTGCCTTACAAGTCCACAGTTTAGTTCCACAAGTAGATCGTAAGAGCACCACATTCATGCCTTTACACAAGAGGGGAGATTTACTGTCAATATTAAACTGTCAGCAAATGAACAGGGAAGCAAGAGACTGAAAACAAAAAGATGCACCACAGAGATGTACGCTAACACCCCTCACACAGACCTGCTCTCAAAGTGCTTCGTGTTATCTTGCCCCGGTCATGGGTGTCTGCAGGGACCAATAGGCACTGAGGGGCAAACATCTCTTCGTCACCTCTGTGCGTGAGCATATGCCACACTCTGCCCCTCACTTTAGCAACTCAGCTCTGGGAGACTAACCAGGACACAAGGCCTGTTTCTCTTTCTCGCGACATGCTTCAGGATTCTGTGAGCTGGCAATGCTACAGGTCATGCCCAGTAACCCTGGACCAACTCCCAGTTAGAAAGAACATGCAAAAAATTCTTTAGCAGACAGCTGCCAGAAATGCACGGCCTCTTGACTTTTATGTCATATATGTTGGTAGGAAAGCTTTGAGTTCAAAGCAAGTTCAGATTAACAGTACACAGTTACTAAAGACTAACTTAGTTTCAAAGTTTATCACTGGCTAAATCCACATCATATCTGTGATACAAAGCAGATACTTAATGGTGAACATATGATCCTACACTTATGCCTAACTGGCAATTCTTGCCCTGAATCACCTAAGCCAGCTTTTGCTGTTCTTAGACAAAAGTTAAATTCAAAGAGAGCAACGTTTACAGGAAAAACAAAAACAAAAAAACCCCATTATTTAAAAAGAAAAAAAGAGAGGGAGGGAAGAAGGAAGAAAGTTCCACAATCACCATTCTGCATGTTACTCAGGCACTGAAGAGGTTTACCCAGTGAAATTTCTCAGCATTGGTTTCAGGATACAAGACCATTAAAATCAGAACACAGGTTAGAAAAGGAAAAAAAAACAACAACAAAAAAACAATACAGTTTCATGAAACCTGTCTGCTGTGGAAAAATGCCAAAATGCAGTCTCATATAGGCTAATTATGTTAGAGTGCAATATTTATTAAATTTCATCATTTATTATCACAATGTCATAGCCAAATTAACCTTAACACAAAACTTTGACATTGAGAAACACAGAGAGCATACTGATTTTTCAACAATTTTGTTTACATGTACTTTTCAACTGTCATGCAGTGCTCATAATTAGGAGATACTACTCATAAACCCTCTCATATTATACTAACTAAGAGCCACATTTAGAGGGTAGAAAAATGCCAACATAAATTCATTCTCCGAAACTGCCCATGAGTGTATTGTCCTGTTCCTTCTGATTATGTGGCACATTCTTCAGTAAAATGGATAACTGTAGTCACGTAATAATAGTTATGATGAGGCAGTATCATTTCAAGAAAGGAATACAACAAATGAGACCAAAAATTGAAGAGCAGAGACTGGGCATATAAAAACCATTTGAGAACACCATAGACTTCAGAGTTTTCCACCGTCCAGGTGGAAAGAGCATGCACAAACTTTTCTTAAGACAACTGTCAGCAGTGCTTGAAAAACTGGCTTTCATGTCATATATGTTGAGAGACGATCAATGCCACTGAGAAAATAGAAGTGTGTTCCTTATCTTTTGGGTCTGTCTATATCATCTATAGCTGAGAGAAGTTTCTGTCTTGCTTTCTTATTGATATGGGATCCCAGGCAAACATTTACCAGGTTGGTCAGCTGCTTCGTTGAATACTCCTGCTCGAAGAAAGAAGATTCCAGTTTAGTACACTAAAACATGTGTGTACAATCAACGCAAAAAAGAACAGGCAGACAGATATTCAGGTCTCAGTGGGCAATTACTGAGCACTACAAATTAGTGAAAAGCAGAGAAAATTATAATTGAGACAGAGAAGACAAACTGTTCACAGAGCTGTAATAGGGAAACAGGGCATCTATAGTGTACATTTGACATAGGAAGCACTAGAATCTTTTCAATATGGCAGTATGTGCACACAGGCTCAGTTGCTCAGTTGTATCTGACTCTTTGCGACCCCATGGACTGTAATCCACCAGGCTTCTCTGTTCATGGGATTTTCTAGGTAAGAATACTGGAGTGGATTGCCATTCCCTCCTCCAGGGGATCTCCCTGACCCAGGAACGGCTTAATTTATCAAATTGATTCTAGCAACATTCAGCAACCCATTTACATTTGGTCTAGCATCTTGGGCCAATGAGACAAAAAGTGCTGACATTGCTCAATTCTGATATGACGTTCAAACTCACTGAATCTTTTGCTTTCAAAGATCTGAAATTCTCTATGGTAGGCACAGTAACACAAAATGCAAGCTAATGGTCCAGGCTAAAACTCACTTCATTTTTCTAAAGTGTTGAAACTAGAAAGGATGTGCCTGATCAAGTAAATATAAATAATTCCTTACTTCCTTATCCAGTCAGGCAAAATAAAAATTTACATCACTTTTATCTATGATGTTTATATTGTCAGCTACAAACTGGCATTTACCAATTACACTGCCAATGACTGGACAACAAGGACATTTGCCCTCTGCCTCTGCAGAGACCATGTTTCAAATGGGCATAAAAACCATTTGAGAACACCATAGACTTCAGAGTTTTCCACCGTCCAGGTGGAAAGAGCATCACAAACTTTTCTTAAGACAACTGTCAGCAGTGCTTGAAAAACTGGCTTTCATGTCATATATGTTGAGAGACGATCAATGCCACTGAGAAAATAGAAGTGTGTTCCTTATCTTTTGGGTCTGTCTATATCATCTATAGCTGAGAGAAGTTTCTGTCTTGCTTTCTTATTGATATGGGATCCCAGGCAAACATTTACCAGGTTGGTCAGCTGCTTCGTTGAATACTCCTGCTCGAAGAAAGAAGATTCCAGTTTAGTACACTAAAACATGTGTGTACAATCAACGCAAAAAAGAACAGGCAGACAGATATTCAGGTCTCAGTGGGCAATTACTGAGCACTACAAATTAGTGAAAAGCAGAGAAAATTATAATTGAGACAGAGAAGACAAACTGTTCACAGAGCTGTAATAGGGAAACAGGGCATCTATAGTGTACATTTGACATAGGAAGCACTAGAATCTTTTCAATATGGCAGTATGTGCACACAGGCTCAGTTGCTCAGTTGTATCTGACTCTTTGCGACCCCATGGACTGTAATCCACCAGGCTTCTCTGTTCATGGGATTTTCTAGGTAAGAATACTGGAGTGGATTGCCATTCCCTCCTCCAGGGGATCCCCCTGACCCAGGAACGGCTTAATTTATCAAATTGATTCTAGCAACATTCAGCAACCCATTTACATTTGGTCTAGCATCTTGGGCCAATGAGACAAAAAGTGCTGACATTGCTCAATTCTGATATGACGTTCAAACTCACTGAATCTTTTGCTTTCAAAGATCTGAAATTCTCTATGGTAGGCACAGTAACACAAAATGCAAGCTAATGGTCCAGGCTAAAACTCACTTCATTTTTCTAAAGTGTTGAAACTAGAAAGGATGTGCCTGATCAAGTAAATATAAATAATTCCTTACTTCCTTATCCAGTCAGGCAAAATAAAAATTTACATCACTTTTATCTATGATGTTTATATTGTCAGCTACAAACTGGCATTTACCAATTACACTGCCAATGACTGGACAACAAGGACATTTGCCCTCTGCCTCTGCAGAGACCAGACCCTGTGCTATTGAGAGCTGCTGACCTTCAATACCCCCTGATGGAGATCAGGGTGGGGTAGATCTAGGCACTCTGCTCCAGGGAATCTGGTGGGACAGGTCTTTAGACAGGTGGATGCTTTTAGGAACAGCTTTTGTTATCTCAATCTCCTCACACCCAAAAGCGCTAGACAGATCCAAACTATTTGTAAAAGAAAACCATTAAACTTCTGCCTGACAGACCCAAATCATTAGTAAAACAAAAAAATCCCTTTGGAAACCTTTTACTTGATGGCATTTGAATTTCCCCCATACTGAAACCCTTATATTGGCTTTCCTCCCCTACCTCTTCAGAGCAGTTTCTCAGAGGTATCTGGGGTGCTGTCTCCAGGGCTGCAGTCCTAATTATTCCCCAAATAAAACTTAACCCTCAACTCTCAAGTTGTTCACCTTTTTAGTCGACAATATCATTAATAAGTGTGAATGCTAGAGTTAATGATGGAGTAAGATTCGGTGATAATTTTAACACTTCCCATATTTTCATTAAATCCATCTACACATACTGCCTATCTAGACAAATGATGTAACCATCATATAAAGGCTCCTTGTGCTGAGCATTCTCTCATGATGTATGTTGAGTTGAACTGTGTCAAAAATTTAGAATCTTACACAATTATTATACATGGTATTTTTCTCTACTTATCTATATACTCACACACACACAAAATAATTTCATCTACATTCAAGGTAAAATCTAACGCAGGATGAAGTTAAATTTAGCTATTTAAATAATAACAGCTCCAATAGTTGTGCTTCCCAGGTGGCTCAGTGGTAAAGAATTTGCCTGACAATGCAAGACACATGGGTTTAATCCCTAGTTTGGGATGATACCCTGGAGAAGGATTTTCTTGCCTGGAAAATCCCATGAACAGAAGAGCCTGGCAGGCTACAGTCCATGAGTCACAGTCAGACATGACTCAGCAACTAAACAACAACAAACATCCATTCATCACTGCTACATGTCAGTGTGTTCAGAACATCACGCATTCATTGTTGAGGGCTACAAGGTTTAAGTTATATAAAAGAATGTAGTTTGGGAATCATTTCAATGTTGCGTATGTGTCCTGATGCTAACCAACTTCAGCTCTTTTCCTACAATACAGCCACAGGATAAACACAGCTAAAGTTCAGACTCTGTTTTTCCAGATAATTACTGTTACAGTTCACAAAGTCTCAAAAGAACATGAAGAGGCAAAGGGCACTACATAGACACAGTGTGATTATGGTAAAGAACTGGCCTAGTTGATGCCAAAAAAAAAAACACAACACAAACATTTCTATTTCACCCATACGATTTTTAAATTATCTAACATACCATACAAAACAGCATAAAGCACAAGGAATAAAAACTTAATTAATGGTTTCTCAGCTCTCACCCTGTGCTCTTTGATCCAGCGTTCCATGTCATTCTCAGTTAGGTAGTAGGCTTTAATATAGGTTTCCACAAATTCTTTATCCGGAATGGGTCTAATATCAGTTAGCTTTTCAAGTTTCATTAAAAACTGCTGAAAATCCAACTGCATCAAGGCACGACCCTCATTACTACACTTCTTGACATTGGCGTATCTAAGGAAGGCACACCATAATCCAAAAATGTAAATGACAGAATGGTTAGAAAAAGAAACCTAGGGGTACTTAAACTTTTCTCTAATCACATTTGCTGAGATTCTATGGCAGACAAAGAAGACATGAGCATCAAATCACAAGGACTGGGTTGTGTTCCGTCACTGTGTGCCCTGTCCCTCAGCAGTCATTTTACTTATCTGGGTCTTGGTTTCTCACAAAGCAAAGAGATCAGGTTCCCTGCTGCCTTAAAGGCCAGAGAGCTGCGTGCTCAATTAACATAATCATCTGTCACAAAGTTAACCTGGTATTTCAGTTCATCTGACAGCCAAGAATTACTTATATGAATATTCTCAAGTAATCCTAGCTTCATAAAACTGTTCAATATTTTGACTACTCAACATAAAGAAAACGAATGAAATGACTTTCCTGTGAACATTCAACAAACCTAAGAAACACAGAAGCATAGATAGTATATGCATATTCCTCATAGTAAAACAATTTATAGACTTAGTATGAGACCCCACACTACTGAAAAACTGCATGGTCTAAGGTGGACTAGTAATAAGAATTTGTTAACCCTAACAGAACAATGATTTGTTATTCATATGTCAGTATCTCATTCCTTCAATCACACAAAATGTGGAGAATTCCATCATAGGAAATGAAGTACTTCCCCTAAGAAAATCTGCAAGAAAACTAGCTTATATTATTTAAAGCTTATCTCAAAAGAACATGAAGAGGCAAAGGGCACTACATAGACACAAGAAAAACTAACAAACACAACACAAACATTTCTATTTCACCCATACGATTTTAAATTATCTAACATACCATACAAAACAGCATAAAGCACAAGGAATAAAAACTTAATTAATGGTTTCTCAGCTCTCACCCTGTGCTCTTTGATCCAGCGTTCCATGTCATTCTCAGTTAGGTAGTAGGCTTTAATATAGGTTTCCACAAATTCTTTATCCGGAATGGGTCTAATATCAGTTAGCTTTTCAAGTTTCATTAAAAACTGCTGAAAATCCAACTGCATCAAGGCACGACCCTCATTACTACACTTCTTGACATTGGCGTATCTAAGGAAGGCACACCATAATCCAAAAATGTAAATGACAGAATGGTTAGAAAAAGAAACCTAGGGGTACTTAAACTTTTCTCTAATCACATTTGCTGAGATTCTATGGCAGACAAAGAAGACATGAGCATCAAATCACAAGGACTGGGTTGTGTTCCGTCACTGTGTGCCCTGTCCCTCAGCAGTCATTTTACTTATCTGGGTCTTGGTTTCTCACAAAGCAAAGAGATCAGGTTCCCTGCTGCCTTAAAGGCCAGAGAGCTGCGTGCTCAATTAACATAATCATCTGTCACAAAGTTAACCTGGTATTTCAGTTCATCTGACAGCCAAGAATTACTTATATGAATATTCTCAAGTAATCCTAGCTTCATAAAACTGTTCAATATTTTGACTACTCAACATAAAGAAAACGAATGAAATGACTTTCCTGTGAACATTCAACAAACCTAAGAAACACAGAAGCATAGATAGTATATGCATATTCCTCATAGTAAAACAATTTATAGACTTAGTATGAGACCCCACACTACTGAAAAACTGCATGGTCTAAGGTGGACTAGTAATAAGAATTTGTTAACCCTAACAGAACAATGATTTGTTATTCATATGTCAGTATCTCATTCCTTCAATCACACAAAATGTGGAGAATTCCATCATAGGAAATGAAGTACTTCCCCTAAGAAAATCTGCAAGAAAACTAGCTTATATTATTTAAAGCTTTTATAAAACATAAAAAGTGTTTAAAACGGAAACACAGCATTTGCCAGTCACTATTCTACTATTAAACAAATTTATTAGCTGTCCAGTCCAGGCACGACTGCTGACACACAGTCATCTTGCGGAGCGACAGCATTGCTGGCTTCCACACAAAGTGCCAGGGCTGCTGTCAGCTTGTCCCTCTCACCTTCCACTTTCTGACAAGTAAGAACTGAAGAGAAATCAGATGAATGATAGTGTGAAAATCCAACCACTGTGCCATTCTAGATCACTGTTGATGGTCTTCAAAAAAGCAGCTTGCTTTCCAGGTGTTATTTAAAATGTATTATTGGTTCTTATTTGTGTTTCAAATGCTACAGCAAATGGGAAAATTACTTCTGATCTCTAAATTCAACATAGGAAAGATCTATATGGCTTACAAGAATATAATAATGATATTATTGGAAGTGGTATAGTGGTTATGAAGACTGATTTTGCCATGAGAAAATCAGGAGTTCTTAAGCCTTCTCTGCATTCCAAGACTGGGTGAACTTGGACAAGCTACTTAACCTCTTTAGCCTTGATTTTCTCAGACAAGGCTATCTTTCTGTTGCCCAAGGAGAGAGAATAGTACGAGGAAAGACAGTTTATGTTAGGATTTGGTGACAGAGTCCTGTGAAGGGTTTGGTCCAATAAATGACAAATAGTACTCAACGAATGTGCTGTATAATCATCATCATCATAATCATATTAGGTGACCATAATTTTATCAATTTAATTTCAGATAACTGTTAGATGCTACATTCCTTCAGATTTAACTACTCAACATAAAGAAAACGAATGAAATGACTTTCCTGTGAACATTCAACAAACCTAAGAAACACAGAAGCATAGATAGTATATGCATATTCCTCATAGTAAAACAATTTATAGACTTAGTATGAGACCCCACACTACTGAAAAACTGCATGGTCTAAGGTGGACTAGTAATAAGAATTTGTTAACCCTAACAGAACAATGATTTGTTATTCATATGTCAGTATCTCATTCCTTCAATCACACAAAATGTGGAGAATTCCATCATAGGAAATGAAGTACTTCCCCTAAGAAAATCTGCAAGAAAACTAGCTTATATTATTTAAAGCTTTTATAAAACATAAAAAGTGTTTAAAACGGAAACACAGCATTTGCCAGTCACTATTCTACTATTAAACAAATTTATTAGCTGTCCAGTCCAGGCACGACTGCTGACACACAGTCATCTTGCGGAGCGACAGCATTGCTGGCTTCCACACAAAGTGCCAGGGCTGCTGTCAGCTTGTCCCTCTCACCTTCCACTTTCTGACAAGTAAGAACTGAAGAGAAATCAGATGAATGATAGTGTGAAAATCCAACCACTGTGCCATTCTAGATCACTGTTGATGGTCTTCAAAAAAGCAGCTTGCTTTCCAGGTGTTATTTAAAATGTATTATTGGTTCTTATTTGTGTTTCAAATGCTACAGCAAATGGGAAAATTACTTCTGATCTCTAAATTCAACATAGGAAAGATCTATATGGCTTACAAGAATATAATAATGATATTATTGGAAGTGGTATAGTGGTTATGAAGACTGATTTTGCCATGAGAAAATCAGGAGTTCTTAAGCCTTCTCTGCATTCCAAGACTGGGTGAACTTGGACAAGCTACTTAACCTCTTTAGCCTTGATTTTCTCAGACAAGGCTATCTTTCTGTTGCCCAAGGAGAGAGAATAGTACGAGGAAAGACAGTTTATGTTAGGATTTGGTGACAGAGTCCTGTGAAGGGTTTGGTCCAATAAATGACAAATAGTACTCAACGAATGTGCTGTATAATCATCATCATCATAATCATATTAGGTGACCATAATTTTATCAATTTAATTTCAGATAACTGTTAGATGCTACATTCCTCACTCTAGTTGATTCTAAGTCACCAGAAAGAAAAAAAAGTAACACAGTCAGATTCAAGGTCTCTGAATTATTATGAGACTGCCTGCTAGTTACCACTATCTCCATCTATTCTTTGCATCCACTGGGGATAACATATGTTATTCATATATTACAACTGAAGAATCAGATAACCCGTTCAAGAAAAACTTACCCTTCCACAATAGTTCTATTAGCCAGGCGTATACAGTGTTCCCAAAGTATATTAGACACAGGCAAGGGTATCCGGACTCTCTTAGAAACTTCATTTAACCTCATGTTAAACTGCTCAAATTCCTAAGGAAAAAAAAAAAAGGGTCATATGTGAATATAATTATAATGCTACACTGTTTCTCCATATTAGAGGCAAAAAAAGATTTTAAAAGACTCAGAATGAAACCAAATAAAACAGAGATAACGTCCAAGTTGGACTTAGTGTGAATTATTTTTTAAGTATATCGAATTGACAAAATCATGTTGTAACACAGAATACACTACATTTCATCTCAAAGGAAGTAAGTGTCATTAACTGATTAAACAATGTTCAAATGTTTCTATATCTCAAATTTTTCTGTCAGTATGGATTATAAAGGTTTAACAACTAATACATCTTTAAAAATATCTTCAAGAAACCCAGAGTTTAAAAAAAAAATGGTTTAATGAGCTTTCAACTAAGAGTGAACTATTTGTAATTTGTGGCTGTACTCCTTAGAGAAATCTGCCAATTTTAAATAAATCAATAATGACTTTGATTTTGGTATAGTGTTATGAAGACTGATTTTGCCATGAGAAAATCAGGAGTTCTTAAGCCTTCTCTGCATTCCAAGACTGGGTGAACTTGGACAAGCTACTTAACCTCTTTAGCCTTGATTTTCTCAGACAAGGCTATCTTTCTGTTGCCCAAGGAGAGAGAATAGTACGAGGAAAGACAGTTTATGTTAGGATTTGGTGACAGAGTCCTGTGAAGGGTTTGGTCCAATAAATGACAAATAGTACTCAACGAATGTGCTGTATAATCATCATCATCATAATCATATTAGGTGACCATAATTTTATCAATTTAATTTCAGATAACTGTTAGATGCTACATTCCTCACTCTAGTTGATTCTAAGTCACCAGAAAGAAAAAAAAGTAACACAGTCAGATTCAAGGTCTCTGAATTATTATGAGACTGCCTGCTAGTTACCACTATCTCCATCTATTCTTTGCATCCACTGGGGATAACATATGTTATTCATATATTACAACTGAAGAATCAGATAACCCGTTCAAGAAAAACTTACCCTTCCACAATAGTTCTATTAGCCAGGCGTATACAGTGTTCCCAAAGTATATTAGACACAGGCAAGGGTATCCGGACTCTCTTAGAAACTTCATTTAACCTCATGTTAAACTGCTCAAATTCCTAAGGAAAAAAAAAAAAGGGTCATATGTGAATATAATTATAATGCTACACTGTTTCTCCATATTAGAGGCAAAAAAAGATTTTAAAAGACTCAGAATGAAACCAAATAAAACAGAGATAACGTCCAAGTTGGACTTAGTGTGAATTATTTTTTAAGTATATCGAATTGACAAAATCATGTTGTAACACAGAATACACTACATTTCATCTCAAAGGAAGTAAGTGTCATTAACTGATTAAACAATGTTCAAATGTTTCTATATCTCAAATTTTTCTGTCAGTATGGATTATAAAGGTTTAACAACTAATACATCTTTAAAAATATCTTCAAGAAACCCAGAGTTTAAAAAAAAAATGGTTTAATGAGCTTTCAACTAAGAGTGAACTATTTGTAATTTGTGGCTGTACTCCTTAGAGAGAAATCTGATAAATTATTCTCTTTCCTAAATATTCTTTTAAAGTAAATATCAATAAATGATTACATACTGAATGATTCAAAAGTCATATAATAGTTGTAAATTTTCAGCACCAAAAAGCCTCCATAACGTATCATCTCATTACCTATAGAAAAGCTGAACATTTTATCACTCAGTAGTACCTTTTATGATACTACTCTACTAAAAGAAACAACATATGAAACAGTTTAGACAATCCAACAACTACATGAAAGGTTCATCCTTCAATAAATTTACTATATTTCTCATTTCTTTGGCCTATTATCATCTAAGTATGTTCATTTACAAAGGTAAATGCTGTTGATCCTTTCTTGACCATACAGTCCAAATAAATATAACAGCCATTAAAATGATGTTCAAATAACACACCGGTGGGCAAAAAAAATCTAATCTGATTATCACCGGTCAAGCTACCACAACATGATGGTTATGTTATCCTTTGCTACTTCCCAAATCACAATTTATTTGATGATCTATTTTTGACTGTTTACTGCTTTTAATTATTTACGAGAAAGAAGGGGGTCTTCAATCCACTAAGCTTTTGAAACTCAAAGTAAATAAGTAATTGCTTTCCTCTTTTCTCATTTCATGAAATCTAGCAGAACAGTAGTATTTGCTACCATATTTATGCTTCACTACAGTAAACACTGCTTGAGATTTTGTAAGTCTACTAATATTTTAAAGATAAATTCATGCTTACTAAAAATATACCATTCTACTCATTGTTAAATCCAATCTTCAAGAATGCTTATTGTTACATGAATCATAAAACTATCTCATTTACTTATGATTCTTTTGCAGCAACAAATGCAGGGTGCTTTTACCTAAAGGTTTGGACTTGGGAAAGTCACAGAAAGAACAAAATTTATTATAAGATTTCCTTTATGGTAGAAAGCCTTAAAACTGCTGAAACATGGGTTCAGGTTAATAAGGTGAACAACACTGGTTCTTTCTTATAATATTAATGTTTCTTGGAATTAAGACTAACTGAAGCAACTGGCCTCTTTCCAGTATATATATATATATATATATATATTCACTGAAAGCAGAAGTCTCTTTTTCTCTTGCATCCTCATTAAGTACTATAATTGTTGTTTAGTCACTAAGTTGTGTCTGACTATTTGTAACCCCAAGGACTGTAGCCCACCAGTCTCTTCTGTCTGTGGTATTCTCCAGGCAAGAATATTAGAGTGGGTTGCCACTTTCCTCCTCCAGGGGATCTTAACGACCCAGAGATCCAACCGGCATCTCCTGCACTGGGAGAAGGGCTCTTTACTGCTGAGTCAACAGGGAAGCCCAAGTCCTATAAGCAGCAGGTCATAAAAAACAGAATCAACTTTTCAAAGACAGAATTGTTCAAAAAAGAAGGGGTGTGGGGCTTCCCTAGTGGTTCAGTGGGTAAAGAGTCCGCTTTGCAGTGCAGGGGGCACCGGTTCAATCCCTGACATGCTGCAGAGTGGCCGGACTGGTGTGTCTGTTTACAAACCAGCGCACTGGAGCGCATGTGCCCAGAGCTAGTGCTCTGCAATAAGAGAGGCCACTGCAATGGGAAGCCCACACAGGCCAAGGAATAGAGATGGATGGAAATAAATAAAAGGACCAATAAAAGAGGCCAAAATTAAAAAAAAAAAAAAAAAAGAATGGGTGTGATTATTTATAAATTACATGTATCCTTTTATACTCCATATTAAAATTCCCAGATCAAGTCTCCTGGGTGCTCTAGAATCAAACTTCTTCCAGGGTGGCAATTATTGAGCACACTTATTTAGATATCGTGCTAATGCCTAGACGCTGTTAACTGATCTTGACCTGGGTCACTAAAAATATACCATTCTAAGTTAAATCCAATCTTCAAGAATGCTTATTGTTACATGAATCATAAAACTATCTCATTTACTTATGATTCTTTTGCAGCAACAAATGCAGGGTGCTTTTACCTAAAGGTTTGGACTTGGGAAAGTCACAGAAAGAACAAAATTTATTATAAGATTTCCTTTATGGTAGAAAGCCTTAAAACTGCTGAAACATGGGTTCAGGTTAATAAGGTGAACAACACTGGTTCTTTCTTATAATATTAATGTTTCTTGGAATTAAGACTAACTGAAGCAACTGGCCTCTTTCCAGTATATATATATATATATATATATATTCACTGAAAGCAGAAGTCTCTTTTTCTCTTGCATCCTCATTAAGTACTATAATTGTTGTTTAGTCACTAAGTTGTGTCTGACTATTTGTAACCCCAAGGACTGTAGCCCACCAGTCTCTTCTGTCTGTGGTATTCTCCAGGCAAGAATATTAGAGTGGGTTGCCACTTTCCTCCTCCAGGGGATCTTAACGACCCAGAGATCCAACCGGCATCTCCTGCACTGGGAGAAGGGCTCTTTACTGCTGAGTCAACAGGGAAGCCCAAGTCCTATAAGCAGCAGGTCATAAAAAACAGAATCAACTTTTCAAAGACAGAATTGTTCAAAAAGAAGGGTGTGGGGCTTCCCTAGTGGTTCAGTGGGTAAAGAGTCCGCTTTGCAGTGCAGGGGGCACCGGTTCAATCCCTGACATGCTGCAGAGTGGCCGGACTGGTGTGTCTGTTTACAAACCAGCGCACTGGAGCGCATGTGCCCAGAGCTAGTGCTCTGCAATAAGAGAGGCCACTGCAATGGGAAGCCCACACAGGCCAAGGAATAGAGATGGATGGAAATAAATAAAAGGACCAATAAAAGAGGCCAAAATTAAAAAAAAAAAAAAAAAAGAATGGGTGTGATTATTTATAAATTACATGTATCCTTTTATACTCCATATTAAAATTCCCAGATCAAGTCTCCTGGGTGCTCTAGAATCAAACTTCTTCCAGGGTGGCAATTATTGAGCACACTTATTTAGATATCGTGCTAATGCCTAGACGCTGTTAACTGATCTTGGCACCCTTGGGTCCCTTGACTCTGAGGACAGTCCCAATACCCTCGATCCATCCCTCCAGAAAGGTCCTAGATGTCTCTGGGAGTTGGTACCCCAGATGAATTAAGCTGCTGTCTATGTTTTGATCTTTGGGTTTGTTGACTGGTTCTCCAGTGTCCAGGGCTTCCCTGCTGGCTCAGATGGTAAGGAATCTGCCTGCAATGTGGGAGACCCAGGTCTGATTCCTGGGTTGAGAAGATGCCCTGGAGAAGAGAATGGCTACCCACTCCAGTATGCTTGCCTGGAGAATTCCATGGACAGTCCAGCCCAGGGGGTCGCGAGAGTCAGACAGGACTGAACGACTAACACTTTCTCACTTTTCTGCAGCATCCCAGATTATTATTTACTGCCTTTGGAGGAAGCAGGTAAGAATGTTTGTGTAAATGAGATAAATCGGGAGCTAAGAAGGGCCAATTTTCTTTTCACTGACAAATTTGAAAACTAACATTTTCCTGAAAGTTGTTTTCAGTTTCTCAGCTGCTCTTTCTTCACCTCAGACATGTGCATGTCTTTTCTTATTGCCTTCAGGCCTCTCCTCAATTCTTTTACCAGAAGCCTTCTTTGACCACAACGAAATACATGGTATTTCTCCTGCCCCAGCACTGCCATTCTCTGTTCCCCTTCTGCTGGCTATTTTTTTCACAAGATTATTCACCACCTGGCTTATTAAATATTATGTGTCTCTTTACTGTTGTCCCTGCTCTAGCATACAAACACCCTGATGGCATGTTAAGTTCCTTAATTCACAACGACATTTCTAGCACCTAGATCAGTGTATGGCACATGCCTCATGATTTATGAACAGCTCTTGATGCATAAATTTAAAAAATGACTACAATTCTTTCCAGAAAACTTTTATAAATGCAACTTATTAAACAACAGGGTTTGCTGACACATAGCAAAAGTAATGTGATTTCTGTAAATAAAAACAAACAAACAAACCCCCCAAAACAAAGAATAGTAAGGTGTGTGATCTCTTGCTAATGAATATAAATACGACTATAGGAGTATTTTCTAATTAAATAGAAATATCCTGTCACTACAGTCATCGCTACTGAGATCACATAACATGCAAGACCTATTAATCTCTAACTTAAACTCAAAATGAGAAATTGGTGAGCAAAGACAAAAACGTACAAAGCATTCTTGGGTCTGAAATAACACAAAATCTGGAGAGAAATTTTAATCCAATTAAGGAGCTTTAGTATCACAAGAATGCTAGAATGTGGTAAAAACTGTAATCTCAAAACCTCAAGAATGATTACAATTACAGGAACAGTTCCCTACTAGAATCATCTCTAACAAAGGTATTCCCAGAATACTTGCCTTTACCAGTGTATCCACATATATGTTGTGCTGTGACATGATCTCCTTCACATCCCACTTCACATTAGCCATCAGGAGCAGCATCTGTTCATAGTCAATGGCTTTACCCGCTACAATCCAGTAAATTGGCTTGCGTAGTTCACTGGCCGTTGAGACTGTCTGAAATAAATTTCACAGAAAAACATTTTCTAAAAAGCATCAAATTTATGAAAACTATTTTGCGCCCGTTTCTAGTACACATCATAATGGAAAGTAAAACACTACACATCTGCAGATTTAAATTATGAAAATACTTTTAACTTGTGGACAAATGTTTTACTAAAAACATTATCTTGAGACACTCAATAAGCTTAAGTCCACTGTCAGTACAACTATAAAACTACAGATTTTCACAGAGACTACCAAGTATTTCTCAAATTCTTTTGCTTCTCTCCATTTCCATTCCCACACGGCAACTCAAGACCAATCATCCCTTACCTGAATTAGTAAAAAAGTTAGTACTAGGGCTTCCCCTGGTGGTCCAGTGGGTAAGGACACCGCCTTGCAGTAATTCAACGNCATTTCTAGCACCTAGATCAGTGTATGGCACATGCCTCATGATTTATGAACAGCTCTTGATGCATAAATTTAAAAAATGACTACAATTCTTTCCAGAAAACTTTTATAAATGCAACTTATTAAACAACAGGGTTTGCTGACACATAGCAAAAGTAATGTGATTTCTGTAAATAAAAACAAACAAACAAACCCCCCAAAACAAAGAATAGTAAGGTGTGTGATCTCTTGCTAATGAATATAAATACGACTATAGGAGTATTTTCTAATTAAATAGAAATATCCTGTCACTACAGTCATCGCTACTGAGATCACATAACATGCAAGACCTATTAATCTCTAACTTAAACTCAAAATGAGAAATTGGTGAGCAAAGACAAAAACGTACAAAGCATTCTTGGGTCTGAAATAACACAAAATCTGGAGAGAAATTTTAATCCAATTAAGGAGCTTTAGTATCACAAGAATGCTAGAATGTGGTAAAAACTGTAATCTCAAAACCTCAAGAATGATTACAATTACAGGAACAGTTCCCTACTAGAATCATCTCTAACAAAGGTATTCCCCAGAATACTTGCCTTTAACAGTGTATCCACATATATGTTGTGCTGTGACATGATCTCCTTCACATCCCACTTCACATTAGCCATCAGGAGCAGCATCTGTTCATAGTCAATGGCTTTACCCGCTACAATCCAGTAAATTGGCTTGCGTAGTTCACTGGCCGTTGAGACTGTCTGAAATAAATTTCACAGAAAAACATTTTCTAAAAAGCATCAAATTTATGAAAACTATTTTGCGCCCGTTTCTAGTACACATCATAATGGAAAGTAAAACACTACACATCTGCAGATTTAAATTATGAAAATACTTTTAACTTGTGGACAAATGTTTTACTAAAAACATTATCTTGAGACACTCAATAAGCTTAAGTCCACTGTCAGTACAACTATAAAACTACAGATTTTCACAGAGACTACCAAGTATTTCTCAAATTCTTTTGCTTCTCTCCATTTCCATTCCCACACGGCAACTCAAGACCAATCATCCCTTACCTGAATTAGTAAAAAAGTTAGTACTAGGGCTTCCCCTGGTGGTCCAGTGGGTAAGGACACCGCCTTGCAGTGCAAGGGGCGCCGGTTCCATCCCTGGCCTGGGAAGATCCCACGTGCCACGGAGCGGCTGGAACGATATTACCAAGCCGGAGCTCTGGAGCGCATGCGCCCAGAGCCGGAACAACAGATGCCACCGCGATGGGAGGCCCACAGGAGCCAGAGAACAAAGACGGATGAAAATAGAGAAACGAAAGACCAATAGAAGTGGCCCGCCCGCTCCCCTCCCTCCCCAACCTGACCCCTGCCCTAAATAAATAAATAAATAAATCTTCAAAAAAAAAAAGTTAGTACTAGTTTTTAAGTTGGTCTCCTGTCTCGAGGTTTGCCATCTCAAGTCCACTCTTCATAGCGCCGCCAAAACACTCTTTCTAAAACACACGCCTCACCATTCCTCTCTTGAATCCTTCAACAGCTCCTCAGTGCCTTTGGAGCAAAGTTCAGCTCCTGGCTGGAAGGGCTGGACATCACGTGACTACTGCTTACTCACTCCAGCCGTCTTGCTCTTTGCCAGTGCTTTTCCCTGCTCTAAGAATCTGAATTTTCCTCAGCTGCTCAGAGGCACAACGCCTCTCTTTCATTTGTGGGTCTTCATGTAAGCCACTGCCTCAGCTGAACGATGCCCTTATGGCTGACTTGTGTTGTTGTATGGCAGAAACCACGACACTGTAAAGCCATTATCCTCCAATAAAAAAACAATTTAAAAAGCAAAAATTAAATTATATAAACTTAAAACTAAAGAATATTAAAAACATCAGTTAAAAAAAAATATATATATTCCTGACTCACCCTCTTTCTCTTGGATCCAGTTTAAACATCACTTTCTGAAGACAGTCTTTCTAGACAGCCTTCCTCCAACTATAACCCCTCTCCACCTCCAGTCAAGGTTAAAGGTATCACTAGTTATCCTGCCAGTGTTTCTTTCTCAAAACTATACTTTACTGTACAGTTTTTTTCTATTTATTTTTAATTGAAGAATAATTACAATATTGTGTTGGTTTCTGCCAGACATCCACATGGATCAGCCACGGGTATTCACGTCCCCTCCCTCCTGAACCTCTCATCCCATCCCAGTCCTCCAGGTCATCACAGAGCAGCAAATTTCCCTGTGTCATACAGCAAATTCAAGCTGGCTATCCAGTTTACATATAGTCGTGTGTAACACAGTTTTAACTGGCTCTCTCACTAGATTGAAAGTTATATGAAATGCTCAATAAGTATTTAATACAGGAATTCATGAATGAATAAATAAATACTCTAATCCAGCTCTCCTGAAATTGAGACACTGATCATTAACAAAAAAATTTAAAAAGTAACATGGATAGTCCTATCCTGCTCACAGTTGAAAGGATACACCAGACATGTCTGACCTGAGAATAAAACTGCTGAAGAAAGGGTTTTTTGACCGCAGGCATCTCAGCATCCAGATGTGGCTGAAGGAACTCAAACTGTTCAGCCAAGAATACCCTAAAGGGAATAAATAACCCACCATATAAAGAAAATGCATGATTTACAGTTGTCAATACTTTCATGTAACAAACCTTTAAGATTGCTGAGCAAAAGTTTAACAAACTCACTCCAGCCGTCTTGCTCTTTGCCAGTGCTTTTCCCTGCTCTAAGAATCTGAATTTTCCTCAGCTGCTCAGAGGCACAACGCCTCTCTTTCATTTGTGGGTCTTCATGTAAGCCACTGCCTCAGCTGAACGATGCCCTTATGGCTGACTTGTGTTGTTGTATGGCAGAAACCACGACACTGTAAAGCCATTATCCTCCAATAAAAACAATTTAAAAAGCAAAAATTAAATTATATAAACTTAAAACTAAAGAATATTAAAAACATCAGTTAAAAAAAAATATATATATTCCTGACTCACCCTCTTTCTCTTGGATCCAGTTTAAACATCACTTTCTGAAGACAGTCTTTCTAGACAGCCTTCCTCCAACTATAACCCCTCTCCACCTCCAGTCAAGGTTAAAGGTATCACTAGTTATCCTGCCAGTGTTTCTTTCTCAAAACTATACTTTACTGTACAGTTTTTTTCTATTTATTTTTAATTGAAGAATAATTACAATATTGTGTTGGTTTCTGCCAGACATCCACATGGATCAGCCACGGGTATTCACGTCCCCTCCCTCCTGAACCTCTCATCCCATCCCAGTCCTCCAGGTCATCACAGAGCAGCAAATTTCCCTGTGTCATACAGCAAATTCAAGCTGGCTATCCAGTTTACATATAGTCGTGTGTAACACAGTTTTAACTGGCTCTCTCACTAGATTGAAAGTTATATGAAATGCTCAATAAGTATTTAATACAGGAATTCATGAATGAATAAATAAATACTCTAATCCAGCTCTCCTGAAATTGAGACACTGATCATTAACAAAAAAATTTAAAAAGTAACATGGATAGTCCTATCCTGCTCACAGTTGAAAGGATACACCAGACATGTCTGACCTGAGAATAAAACTGCTGAAGAAAGGGTTTTTTGACCGCAGGCATCTCAGCATCCAGATGTGGCTGAAGGAACTCAAACTGTTCAGCCAAGAATACCCTAAAGGGAATAAATAACCCACCATATAAAGAAAATGCATGATTTACAGTTGTCAATACTTTCATGTAACAAACCTTTAAGATTGCTGAGCAAAAGTTTAACAAATCATTTCCCATATTAAAGTGACTGTTCATGGCCACCTGACACACTCATTTATAATTTACACAAAAATTAAGGTAGAGTTATTGCTGAACGTGAGCTCATGGGAAAGAAGGGTCACTTCAAAGGAGCTAAGCTGGTTTCTGCAAGGTGTACAGTTATGCTGCTTTGCATTTAAGATATGAACAAAGACAACCCAAAAGACTGAAGAAAGAATACAGTGGTATTTTTTCAAAGGATTTCTTTCAAAGGTCCCATGTAAATTACACACAACAGACCCATGAATTCACAGATCTAACTCCAGACGGTTTTCAGAAATAACCCAAACATTCCATACCATGAAGCAAACTGAAACTTGGCTGAGACATACATGTGAATTTCAGGAGGTCGATGAGCACAAATGGGAGTCACTCAGCTGCTAGACTGCTGGCAGTCATTCTATCTTTCCCCACTTTCTGTTACCTTCACAAAAACAAAGTATTCTGTGTGTGTGTGTGTGCTCAGTTGCTCGGTCATGTCCACATTCTATGGAAGAAGTTATGTGCTTTAATTTTATTGAAGAACTTGGCGATTTACAAAGATCAGGATGCACTCCTGCTGACATCAAGGGTCAATCACATTTAACACTAAACTGACGGCCTAACTCTAGTTTCTCTAGAATCATACTTTAATGGGAAGATATAAGGTACTATACTAAAACACGGGCTTCCACGGTGGCATCTGTCTGCCAATGCGGAAGATGCAAGTTCAATCACTGGGTCAGGAAGGCCCCAGGAAACTATAGCTATCTTGTGTAAATATCCTACTCTAGTATCCTTGTCTGGGAGATCCCATGGACAGAGGAGCCTGAGCCTGGCAGGCTGCAGTCCATGGGGTCACAAAGAGTCGAATACGACTTAGTGATGTAACAGCAGCAACATACTATAACATGTTATTCTGAAGTCTCACTTAGAGCAAGGATCATGCTGCCCAAGAATGACACTTAAAAGACTCTCCTTCTTCCATTTACACACCTGAAAATCAACGATGCAATGTTAAAAACTGACAGGAAATCTATCCTAGGACATACTTCCCAGAAATACCGAGTGATTTAAGTGATACAGAATACAATGATTAGTTTTATCATCTTTAAATATTTAATGGCAAAGCAACCATTTTTGACAACTTACAAGGATTCTGTGGCTACCACTCTTTCTGCCAACCCATACAGTGTGTCCCCTGATGTCAAAACCACAAGGTGACTCAGGTGAGGACTGGGTACCTTCTCCTTTCTCTCTTCTGCTGCTGTGAGCGTGGCGGTGGGGTCAGCTGAAACCTCCTGAAAATATAACACACCAGCTTGAAACAGCAAATCTAATAGCAATAAACCATGTGATTTTACAGCACAAGAACCACAACTAAAATGCTCTCAGGCAGACATTAATTACACTTCATTTCAGTTCTTTTTCCCCCTCCTTTTATACTTCTTAAATACTAGAACTTTCCTTTTTATACTAAGTGAAAAGAATCTAAACTCCAGAGGCTACTATCCTAAAGTTGGCCAACAAAGAAATCTTTATGAACTGTCAAATCATAGAGACAATAATGAGATGCCCTTCAAGAACTTGTAAATGTGGAAAATGAGACTGCCCCTCCAGCACCGAGCCGGTAAAATCCAAAACTGTGGTAGGATTAACCATTTCACATCTAACTCTTAGTGAAGGTAACTATGGTATAATTTCAAGAAGGCAGGAAACATAGTTCTAAACTGAAATAGAATCAACTGTATTGTATATGTCTAGGGATGGACTATGGCTTCCCTGATATTTCAGATTGTAAAGAATCTGCCTGCAATGTGGGAGTCACAGTTCGATCCCTGGGTCAGGAAGATCCCACGGAGGAGGGCATGGCAGCCCACTCCAGTATTCTTGCCTGAGAATTCTATGGACAAAGGAGCCTGGTAGGCTACAGTCCATGGGGTCACAAAGAGTCGGACATGACTGAGTGACTAACGCTTAGGGACAGTTACTGATCTGAAAGAAGACAGTCAATGGAAATAAAAGAAAGGGATGCTGAAGAGCAGAGCGGGCTGAGCCTTAAAAGATCCTCCGAGAAAATTATAGCACAAAAACTGAATATAAACAAATCAGTGTATAAAATGTAAATCTAGATTACTTTTTAAATCAATTTCATAATCACAAATCTCTTAACATTTTCCATATGAAAAAGAGAGACATCAAGGGCATAGGACTCTAGGAGTATAACAGGTTTATAAATTTAGCAAAATGGAAATAATACATTATAAAACCTTTCAAGTTAGAAAGTGGTTTTATTCTTTGGTTCTTTTATATTTCCTGTCTTCTATTAAAGGTATTGTCTCACTTCAATCTCTAATTACTCAATTAGCATTTGAAAGTTACTTTGTGAAACAACTGTGTTTTCTCTCAGGACATTCAGGATAAGGGAACAATGCAAGTTAATGAATGTCACGACTCCATTATTTATTCCCTTCTACTATAAAGGAAAATAATCACCCCATCACTGTGAAAAAAAATCACAAAATTATATACTTTTTGGTACTGATTGGTTACCTGGGTTACTACATTTAATAATGAAAATTCCACTGACTATTTAATCATTAAGTGAAAAGAATCTAAACTCCAGAGGCTACTATCCTAAAGTTGGCCAACAAAGAAATCTTTATGAACTGTCAAATCATAGAGACAATAATGAGATGCCCTTCAAGAACTTGTAAATGTGGAAAATGAGACTGCCCCTCCAGCACCGAGCCGGTAAAATCCAAAACTGTGGTAGGATTAACCATTTCACATCTAACTCTTAGTGAAGGTAACTATGGTATAATTTCAAGAAGGCAGGAAACATAGTTCTAAACTGAAATAGAATCAACTGTATTGTATATGTCTAGGGATGGACTATGGCTTCCCTGATATTTCAGATTGTAAAGAATCTGCCTGCAATGTGGGAGTCACAGTTCGATCCCTGGGTCAGGAAGATCCCACGGAGGAGGGCATGGCAGCCCACTCCAGTATTCTTGCCTGAGAATTCTATGGACAAAGGAGCCTGGTAGGCTACAGTCCATGGGGTCACAAAGAGTCGGACATGACTGAGTGACTAACGCTTAGGGACAGTTACTGATCTGAAAGAAGACAGTCAATGGAAATAAAAGAAAGGGATGCTGAAGAGCAGAGCGGGCTGAGCCTTAAAAGATCCTCCGAGAAAATTATAGCACAAAAACTGAATATAAACAAATCAGTGTATAAAATGTAAATCTAGATTACTTTTTAAATCAATTTCATAATCACAAATCTCTTAACATTTTCCATATGAAAAAGAGAGACATCAAGGGCATAGGACTCTAGGAGTATAACAGGTTTATAAATTTAGCAAAATGGAAATAATACATTATAAAACCTTTCAAGTTAGAAAGTGGTTTTATTCTTTGGTTCTTTTATATTTCCTGTCTTCTATTAAAGGTATTGTCTCACTTCAATCTCTAATTACTCAATTAGCATTTGAAAGTTACTTTGTGAAACAACTGTGTTTTCTCTCAGGACATTCAGGATAAGGGAACAATGCAAGTTAATGAATGTCACGACTCCATTATTTATTCCCTTCTACTATAAAGGAAAATAATCACCCCATCACTGTGAAAAAAAATCACAAAATTATATACTTTTTGGTACTGATTGGTTACCTGGGTTACTACATTTAATAATGAAAATTCCACTGACTATTTAATCATTATCTACAAGACTGTTCAAATGAAGAAACTTAGAATCATTTTTGACCCTCTTTCCTTCTCACCTCAACCATGCCTAAATGAACAACTCGTTTTATTTCTTCCTCAGGTCATTTCTTTATCAGGACTGAGGTCACAGTGTTCTTGACTGGATCCATTCTAAAAGTTCCCTAATAGTCTCTCTAGCTTCTCCTGGTTCTATTCCTAGGTATTTTTCAATAATACCTAGGTGATCTTTCTAAAGATCATACCACTCCATAATTTAAAAGGCTCAACTGACAATCTCTTCCTTACGGGAAAAAGCCTAAATTTGTTGCCACAGTATTATTCCTTTACAAACAGCTACCTTGCCTGTCTTGTTTCAAGATAACTTCTATACCCCTAAGATCTGGTCACACTGGATAGCTTGCTATTCCCCTCCTAGTGATGCTCCTGTCTTACAGGTCTCTTCTCTGTGTATTCCTAGCTCTTATTTCATTTTTCAAGAGGGAACTCATATTCGCCTCCTTCCTATAAATTTCTCAGTCTCCCAAGACTGTAACTATCTTGAGCTAACATTATCTATTATATACACATATAACCTGTATGTGGCATAGAGCATACTTTATCAGTGGTTCTTCTCCCCTGCCTCACTACCGAGTCCCTAGGGGAGGGACTAATTTCACCCTCTTTGTACCCTAAGTCCTTGGCATACCTCTTGGCATGAGCAGACCCTCATTAGTTTCACTGATGGAAACAATAAGAATTTTCTACTCTATTATTCTCTTTCAAGTCCATTCCAATCACGCTTTCCTTCTGCTTTACTCCAAGAGTTAGCCAGGTACCCATGGGCCTCTTGATGGACAAGTTCAACGTCAACTCTGAATATCCATCTCTGAATATCCCCCTGACCTTTAAACTCTGGAGTGTGCCAGTGTTCAGTCCTGAGACTTTTCTTACTTACCTTCTACCCCTACATCATTTCACCTGGTCTCACATTTTTAAATGCCATCCACATGCCAACTGCTCAAAAGTTAAGCCCTGACCTCTCTCTCATCTTTAGTGGATTTAACACATCTGAAACTGCCCCTGCGTCCCAATATCCTCCTCAAATGCATGCCTCCTAAACGCCTTATCCATCCCTATTAATGGCACCTCCAGTCCCCAAAAGTCAGGTGCAATCCTTGACTCTTCTCAGTGTCCAACTCCTCTTATAAAATCCACTATTTAATCATTATCTACAAGACTGTTCAAATGAAGAAACTTAGAATCATTTTTGACCCTCTTTCCTTCTCACCTCAACCATGCCTAAATGAACAACTCGTTTTATTTCTTCCTCAGGTCATTTCTTTATCAGGACTGAGGTCACAGTGTTCTTGACTGGATCCATTCTAAAAGTTCCCTAATAGTCTCTCTAGCTTCTCCTGGTTCTATTCCTAGGTATTTTTCAATAATACCTAGGTGATCTTTCTAAAGATCATACCACTCCATAATTTAAAAGGCTCAACTGACAATCTCTTCCTTACGGGAAAAAGCCTAAATTTGTTGCCACAGTATTATTCCTTTACAAACAGCTACCTTGCCTGTCTTGTTTCAAGATAACTTCTATACCCCTAAGATCTGGTCACACTGGATAGCTTGCTATTCCCCTCCTAGTGATGCTCCTGTCTTACAGGTCTCTTCTCTGTGTATTCCTAGCTCTTATTTCATTTTTCAAGAGGGAACTCATATTCGCCTCCTTCCTATAAATTTCTCAGTCTCCCAAGACTGTAACTATCTTGAGCTAACATTATCTATTATATACACATATAACCTGTATGTGGCATAGAGCATACTTTATCAGTGGTTCTTCTCCCCTGCCTCACTACCGAGTCCCTAGGGGAGGGACTAATTTCACCCTCTTTGTACCCTAAGTCCTTGGCATACCTCTTGGCATGAGCAGACCCTCATTAGTTTCACTGATGGAAACAATAAGAATTTTCTACTCTATTATTCTCTTTCAAGTCCATTCCAATCACGCTTTCCTTCTGCTTTACTCCAAGAGTTAGCCAGGTACCCATGGGCCTCTTGATGGACAAGTTCAACGTCAACTCTGAATATCCATCTCTGAATATCCCCCTGACCTTTAAACTCTGGAGTGTGCCAGTGTTCAGTCCTGAGACTTTTCTTACTTACCTTCTACTCTCTACATCATTTCACCTGGTCTCACATTTTTAAATGCCATCCACATGCCAACTGCTCAAAAGTTAAGCCCTGACCTCTCTCTCATCTTTAGTGGATTTAACACATCTGAAACTGCCCCTGCGTCCCAATATCCTCCTCAAATGCATGCCTCCTAAACGCCTTATCCATCCCTATTAATGGCACCTCCAGTCCCCAAAAGTCAGGTGCAATCCTTGACTCTTCTCAGTGTCCAACTCCTCTTATAATCCATCAGCAAATCTTGAGGGGTCTACCTTCAAAACAGATCCATTTAGGGAAGTGCGCTCAAGAAGAGCAAGAAAGTCACCAAAATGACAACATGAGATAAACAAATAGGATGTGCTTATTGCACACTTAAAAGGAAAAGTTCTCAACAGGGTCCGTGTCTCAGCTCATATCAGCAGAGGAAGGACAGAACATACAACCCTTTGAAGACTTTAAGAGATGAAACCTTATGGGATTATACATATCTGTAAACAACAAAACTCTGTAAAAGCCAAATTTTTAAAAAATGGCAAAAAAAGAGAGAAACTTTAATCCATTTTTATTCTCACAGTGAAAAGCACACTTTTTATCCTTTCCTGACACAATGTATGAACACAAAGAGAATTCATATTTATGGACTTCTCTGGATCAATTTAGAATACATTTTTCTTATCAGAGATTCAGACTTGGCCAAAGGTCTTAAAGCAAACAGTTAAGCCTTACCAGGTAGATAACTAAAAATTCACATTTCTGGTGCCATCACTGCCTATACCAGCACGCTTTCCTACTTGTCCACGATTAGACTATTTTTCTACAACTTTTATTTCATGGGTCAAATTTTCTTAGTTTACAGTGAACTTTTATGATAAAGAGTTTCAAGTGGCATTTTAACACAATGACTTGACTTTGCCTTTTACAGTTTAAAGAGAAGCAAAAACTTCCCAACCCAGGGATCAAACCCAGGTTTCCTACATTACACGCGGATTCTTATTGTCTAAGCCACCAAGGAAGCCCATTTCAGGTTGATTAGGCTATAAATTATTTTAACAGACAAACAATGTATTGATTGAATAGCAAGAAACCAATGAATGTTCTCTGCCAATGTAGATGCAAATTAATGAAGATTTACATGCTTATGAAAACCTGAGAACAAGGTCTAGTTAGTGACAAATATATTTTTTTAAATAATAAAACAATGTTCATTGGTATGAGTAATAATTTAACATGTAAACCACTGGAAACTAAAGGAAATTTTCAAAAGAACTTCTAGTGTAGTGCTGCAGAGTCTTATCCATCAGAGGAATCAGGACGCTGGAGAGGTTCTCCCAAAGTCCTTACACACTGAAGGAGGAACGATATAGCTCGCACAGTCTTCCGGTCCAAGATGCAGTCTTTGACTTAAAAGATGGTAAGAATAAGGTCTTACAAAAAGATATCTTCAGAGACTTCCCTAGTGGTCCAACAGCTGAGAATCACTTGCAAATGCAGGGGACATGGGTTCTATCCCTGGTCCAGGAAGATTCCACGTTCCACAACTACGGAGCCCATGTGCCTCAGTTACTGAAGCCCATGTGCCTAGAGCCTATGTTCTGCAAAAGGAAAGGCCACCACAACTGTGCCTCAATGAAGAGTAGCCCCTGCCCACCACAACCAGAGAGTACCTGTGAGCAGCAACAAAGACTAAGCACAGCCATAAGTGGTGCCAAAGCAAAAAAGCAGGCACATCTATCTACTTCTCGGGGAGGGGTTTGTCATTGGTTTTTCTAAAAAAAATACATTTCTAAAACTGACTACTACACCAATTCAGGAAAAAATTTATCCAGTGAACCAAGAACTGGTCTGACAGATGCTACAGATACATTGTTTCTGGTGGATGCCTGACAGCTTGTCTTAAAGAACAGTGAGTTTGGTCCCACTGCTTACTGGGTCATGCTATTTCATTACATACCATCTGAAAGCATTAAATCCACACCTTAGGGTTTAGATAAGGAACTGTGGTTTGACAATCCTAAGCTAATAACCCAGAGTTGCCAGAGAAAAGCTAGCATGAATGACTCTAGTGGTATAGTCTGGCCCATCTATCTTGAGGCAGAATAGTTAGAAACAAGGAAAAACTCACCTGTGGGCTAAGATCTGGAAAACAAGCTCTTCAGGTTGATTAGGCTATAAATTATTTTAACAGACAAACAATGTATTGATTGAATAGCAAGAAACCAATGAATGTTCTCTGCCAATGTAGATGCAAATTAATGAAGATTTACATGCTTATGAAAACCTGAGAACAAGGTCTAGTTAGTGACAAATATATTTTTTTAAATAATAAAACAATGTTCATTGGTATGAGTAATAATTTAACATGTAAACCACTGGAAACTAAAGGAAATTTTCAAAAGAACTTCTAGTGTAGTGCTGCAGAGTCTTATCCATCAGAGGAATCAGGACGCTGGAGAGGTTCTCCCAAAGTCCTTACACACTGAAGGAGGAACGATATAGCTCGCACAGTCTTCCGGTCCAAGATGCAGTCTTTGACTTAAAAGATGGTAAGAATAAGGTCTTACAAAAAGATATCTTCAGAGACTTCCCTAGTGGTCCAACAGCTGAGAATCACTTGCAAATGCAGGGGACATGGGTTCTATCCCTGGTCCAGGAAGATTCCACGTTCCACAACTACGGAGCCCATGTGCCTCAGTTACTGAAGCCCATGTGCCTAGAGCCTATGTTCTGCAAAAGGAAAGGCCACCACAACTGTGCCTCAATGAAGAGTAGCCCCTGCCCACCACAACCAGAGAGTACCTGTGAGCAGCAACAAAGACTAAGCACAGCCATAAGTGGTGCCAAAGCAAAAAAGCAGGCACATCTATCTACTTCTCGGGGAGGGGTTTGTCATTGGTTTTTCTAAAAAAAATACATTTCTAAAACTGACTACTACACCAATTCAGGAAAAAATTTATCCAGTGAACCAAGAACTGGTCTGACAGATGCTACAGATACATTGTTTCTGGTGGATGCCTGACAGCTTGTCTTAAAGAACAGTGAGTTTGGTCCCACTGCTTACTGGGTCATGCTATTTCATTACATACCATCTGAAAGCATTAAATCCACACCTTAGGGTTTAGATAAGGAACTGTGGTTTGACAATCCTAAGCTAATAACCCGCAGAGTTGCCAGAGAAAAGCTAGCATGAATGACTCTAGTGGTATAGTCTGGCCCATCTATCTTGAGGCAGAATAGTTAGAAACAAGGAAAAACTCACCTGTGGGCTAAGATCTGGAAAACAAGCTCTTCAGGTCAAGCTTATACTAAGTGTTAAACCAGAAAAAGCAAAATCGAAACAGATAAACACCAATGGGGCTGAAAACCAATGATGGATTTTACACAACAAAGACCAAAAAGACCAAGGAAAAAAAAGTAGACAACTGTGTCAAACAAACCCTGACTCTGTGAATGAAGATCAGGATTAAGTGGACAGCAAAACCAAGAAAACAAACCAGGTTAATCCAGGAGATGCCAAACTCAAGGATTTGGGTTTATTCATTGATTCTATATACATTTATTGAAGAGATGCTGTGTACCAAGATAAGTGCTGTGAATAGGAATATATATTTTAAAAATAAGTGCTGGGAAAAAAGATCGCCAAATTTTAAGGCGATGGATGAATATAAACCCTTCTTCTCTTTGAACGTTCACTGTAGGCAGAGCCAGTATAATTTACTTTCATCTATACTAGCTTTTTATCTCCATCCTGCTATAAGAAACCTCCATCTCACTCCCTACAGGCAATTCGTGCACTAGGGACACAGGAAATCGATGTATATACAGAAACACATTTACATGTAGTTGACTAGATGGCCAGTTTCTATTTTAAATAGCCCAAAACAATGGATTTCAATTGACTGCTTACCAGATTGATGAGGCTTTCCTGTATTCTGTTTAGAGTTGTTCTTAGTCTACTACTGCTAAGACCTAGACCATTGGTTTTAAAATATTTTAAAACTGACTACTACACCAATTCAGGAAAAAATTTATCCAGTGAACCAAGAACTGGTCTGACAGATGCTACAGATACATTGTTTCTGGTGGATGCCTGACAGCTTGTCTTAAAGAACAGTGAGTTTGGTCCCACTGCTTACTGGGTCATGCTATTTCATTACATACCATCTGAAAGCATTAAATCCACACCTTAGGGTTTAGATAAGGAACTGTGGTTTGACAATCCTAAGCTAATAACCCGCAGAGTTGCCAGAGAAAAGCTAGCATGAATGACTCTAGTGGTATAGTCTGGCCCATCTATCTTGAGGCAGAATAGTTAGAAACAAGGAAAAACTCACCTGTGGGCTAAGATCTGGAAAACAAGCTCTTCAGGTCAAGCTTATACTAAGTGTTAAACCAGAAAAAGCAAAATCGAAACAGATAAACACCAATGGGGCTGAAAACCAATGATGGATTTTACACAACAAAGACCAAAAAGACCAAGGAAAAAAAAGTAGACAACTGTGTCAAACAAACCCTGACTCTGTGAATGAAGATCAGGATTAAGTGGACAGCAAAACCAAGAAAACAAACCAGGTTAATCCAGGAGATGCCAAACTCAAGGATTTGGGTTTATTCATTGATTCTATATACATTTATTGAAGAGATGCTGTGTACCAAGATAAGTGCTGTGAATAGGAATATATATTTTAAAAATAAGTGCTGGGAAAAAAGATCGCCAAATTTTAAGGGCGATGGATGAATATAAACCCTTCTTCTCTTTGAACGTTCACTGTAGGCAGAGCCAGTATAATTTACTTTCATCTATACTAGCTTTTTATCTCCATCCTGCTATAAGAAACCTCCATCTCACTCCCTACAGGCAATTCGTGCACTAGGGACACAGGAAATCGATGTATATACAGAAACACATTTACATGTAGTTGACTAGATGGCCAGTTTCTATTTTAAATAGCCCAAAACAATGGATTTCAATTGACTGCTTACCAGATTGATGAGGCTTTCCTGTATTCTGTTTAGAGTTGTTCTTAGTCTACTACTGCTAAGACCTAGACCTGTTGATTCCAACTGAAAAAGAAAACAAAAAGTCACGCTGAGTAGCTCTGAAGAGAACCCTGCAAAGGTTGTCACTTCAAATTAGTGAAAATTAAGTATATGATTAGTTTTCACTCAGGTTCTTAGCATTCAGAGGATTTCCAGATATCAAAACACCAAACCATGAAGGAATGAAGTCAAATCTCAGTCCTCAAGAAACAACAGGGTTATTTTTACATATGTGCATTTACAGGTCACTCTAACATCTATCAATTCAATGAATTTATCGTGAGAGAGTACACCAAAATTTCTTTCCTACAGATTATTACTTTTAACTGCAAAGCCTAAAGATTTTTAGATACTTAAAGAACCGAAGGATAGAAAGGGTTACATTGATACAGAAAAAACAAAACAGAGACAATACATACTTTCAATATCAAGAATGAGAGTACAGGGGACTTCCCTGTGGTCTAGTGGCTAAGAATCCACACTCCCATTGGAGGGGCCTGGGTTCAATACTTGGTCATGGAACTAGATGTCTCATGCAAAAACTAAGAGTTTGCACACCACAACTAAAGATCCTGGGTGTCACAACAAAGATCCAAGATCTTGCATGTTGCAACTAAGACTCAGAGCAGCTAAATAAATTAATTTAAACAGAAAAGAATGAGAGCATAGATAACCCTATAGGTCCTTCAGCATTAAAAAGATAACAGGGGAATATTATGAATAATTTTATGCCAATAAGTTTACTAAACCAGATAAAATGTATAAATTCCTTGACAAACTTCATATTATAAAACTACCCTTCATCTTATAAAAACCACCTAAGAAGAAACAGAAAACTTGAACAGCTACTTATTAATCTAATAAAAAACCCTTTAAAACAATCAGTCCTACATAGACTCTCAGCAAGTATAAAAGAGAATGTTTCCCAAATGTTTAATGAGACAATATTACTCTGATTTCTAAGTTATGCTTTCTATGGTATCACAGAAAATACAGACTCATAAACTTCATGGACACATTTTTTTATTTTTTGGCTACTTCTGTTGGTCTTTCATTTACTTATCTTTACTCTTTGGCCTGTGCGGGCCTCCCATCGCAGTGGCCTCTCTCGTCGCAGAGCACCGGCTTTGGGCACATGTACTCCAGAGCTCCGGTTTGGTAGTTGGACACATCGGTCCAGCTGCTCTGTGGCATGTGTGATCTTCCCAGGCCAGGGATAGAACCGGCACCCCTTGCACTGCAAGGCAGTGTCCTTACCCACTGGACCACCAGGGAAGCCCTCATGGACACATTTTTAAAAATTCTTAATAATGAGTAAAGAGGAGAAGGGACAACAGAGGATGAGATGGCTAGATGGCATCACCTACTCAATGGAATGAGTCTGAGCAAACCTCATGAGATAGTGAAGGACAGGGAAACCCGACGTGCTGCAGTTCATGGGGTTGCAAAGAGTCAAGACATAGCTTAGCGACTGAACAACAACACAAAAATATTAGCAAGTTCATTCATGACCACAATGAAATGATTAAAGATTTTTAGATACTTAAAGAACCGAAGGATAGAAAGGGTTACATTGATACAGAAAAAACAAAACAGAGACAATACATACTTTCAATATCAAGAATGAGAGTACAGGGGACTTCCCTGTGGTCTAGTGGCTAAGAATCCACACTCCCATTGGAGGGGCCTGGGTTCAATACTTGGTCATGGAACTAGATGTCTCATGCAAAAACTAAGAGTTTGCACACCACAACTAAAGATCCTGGGTGTCACAACAAAGATCCAAGATCTTGCATGTTGCAACTAAGACTCAGAGCAGCTAAATAAATTAATTTAAACAGAAAAGAATGAGAGCATAGATAACCCTATAGGTCCTTCAGCATTAAAAAGATAACAGGGGAATATTATGAATAATTTTATGCCAATAAGTTTACTAAACCAGATAAAATGTATAAATTCCTTGACAAACTTCATATTATAAAACTACCCTTCATCTTATAAAAACCACCTAAGAAGAAACAGAAAACTTGAACAGCTACTTATTAATCTAATAAAAACCTTCAAAAACAATCAGTCCTACATAGACTCTCAGCAAGTATAAAAGAGAATGTTTCCCAAATGTTTAATGAGACAATATTACTCTGATTTCTAAGTTATGCTTTCTATGGTATCACAGAAAATACAGACTCATAAACTTCATGGACACATTTTTTTATTTTTTGGCTACTTCTGTTGGTCTTTCATTTACTTATCTTTACTCTTTGGCCTGTGCGGGCCTCCCATCGCAGTGGCCTCTCTCGTCGCAGAGCACCGGCTTTGGGCACATGTACTCCAGAGCTCCGGTTTGGTAGTTGGACACATCGGTCCAGCTGCTCTGTGGCATGTGTGATCTTCCCAGGCCAGGGATAGAACCGGCACCCCTTGCACTGCAAGGCAGTGTCCTTACCCACTGGACCACCAGGGAAGCCCTCATGGACACATTTTTAAAAATTCTTAATAATGAGTAAAGAGGAGAAGGGACAACAGAGGATGAGATGGCTAGATGGCATCACCTACTCAATGGAATGAGTCTGAGCAAACCTCATGAGATAGTGAAGGACAGGGAAACCCGACGTGCTGCAGTTCATGGGGTTGCAAAGAGTCAAGACATAGCTTAGCGACTGAACAACAACACAAAAATATTAGCAAGTTCATTCATGACCAAGTGGTGTTTGTCTTGGGAATGCAAGACTGATTTAATAGTCTAAAATACTACTTTGAAATTAACCAATGTAAATCATCATATTAATCTATTTCTTTAGGAAAGAAAGTTATGATTGTTTAAATAGATTCAGAAAAGCCTTTGCTGACATCAGAGAACACATCCTGTATGATTTCAATGACTTTTTAAACTCCTTTGAACATGTTCCATGGCCCAAAATACATGGTCTCTCCTGATAAATGGACAGAAATGTTTTAACCAATATGCCACAAGTCATGTGGGCTACTTAAAGATAAACTAGCTAAAATCAAGTACGATTAAAAATCCAGTCCCCTGTTATATGGTCACATTTCAAGTGCTCAAAAGCCACTTGTGGTTGTGGCTACCATATTGGGCAGTACAAGTATAGAACATTTCCATTACTGCAACACTTCTCTTGCAAGCACAGTCCAAAAAGACAGAGGAAAGCTCATCTAGAAGTCTAAAAGATTCTGACAATTAGACAGAAGCCCAGAATGGCTTTCTCCTCTAATATTTATTTATTGAGAGCAATGAATTAGTACATATTTTATAGTGATGAATTCTCCAGCAACTTAAGCCTATGATTATGTTAGCCAGAAGCCCAGAATGTTTTTGCTTTCTCCTCTAATATTTATTCTATTGAGAGCTACATGTTCCAAACTAGCCGAGAGCACCGGCTTTGGGCACATGTACTCCAGAGCTCCGGTTTGGTAGTTGGACACATCGGTCCAGCTGCTCTGTGGCATGTGTGATCTTCCCAGGCCAGGGATAGAACCTGGTGCCCCTTGCACTGCAAGGAGGCCTCTTCACCCACTGGACCACCGAGGAAGCCCTCATGGACACATTTTTAAAAATTCTTAATAATGAGTAAAGAGGAGAAGGGACAACAGAGGATGAGATGGCTAGATGGCATCACCTACTCAATGGAATGAGTCTGAGCAAACCTCATGAGATAGTGAAGGACAGGGAAACCCGACGTGCTGCAGTTCATGGGGTTGCAAAGAGTCAAGACATAGCTTAGCGACTGAACAACAACACAAAAATATTAGCAAGTTCATTCATGACCAAGTGGTGTTTGTCTTGGGAATGCAAGACTGATTTAATAGTCTAAAATACTACTTTGAAATTAACCAATGTAAATCATCATATTAATCTATTTCTTTAGGAAAGAAAGTTATGATTGTTTAAATAGATTCAGAAAAGCCTTTGCTGACATCAGAGAACACATCCTGTATGATTTCAATGACTTTTTAAACTCCTTTGAACATGTTCCATGGCCCAAAATACATGGTCTCTCCTGATAAATGGACAGAAATGTTTTAACCAATATGCCACAAGTCATGTGGGCTACTTAAAGATAAACTAGCTAAAATCAAGTACGATTAAAAATCCAGTCCCCTGTTATATGGTCACATTTCAAGTGCTCAAAAGCCACTTGTGGTTGTGGCTACCATATTGGGCAGTACAAGTATAGAACATTTCCATTACTGCAACACTTCTCTTGCAAGCACAGTCCAAAAAGACAGAGGAAAGCTCATCTAGAAGTCTAAAAGATTCTGACAATTAGACAGAAGCCCAGAATGGCTTTCTCCTCTAATATTTATTTATTGAGAGCAATGAATTAGTACATATTTTATAGTGATGAATTCTCCAGCAACTTAAGCCTATGATTATGTTAGTATTCTTTCCAATCTTGCAGAGTTCAGAACCTAGCAAGTTCAGATCCTATATTAAAAGATCATGTCTGGGGCTTCCCCTGGTAGTCCAGTGGGTAAGGACACCGCCTTGCAGTGCAAGGGGCGCCGGTTCGATCCCTGGCCTGGGAAGATCCCACGTGCCATGGAGTGGCTGGACTGATGTGTCCAATCACTGAGTCGGAGCTCTGGAGCGCATGCGCCCAGAGCCGGTGCTCTGTGACGACAGACGCCACAGAGATGGGAGGCCCACGGAGCCAAAGAAAAATGAAGGATGAAAATAGAGAAATGAAAGACCAATAGAAGTGGCCTGCCCACTCCCCTCCCTCCCCAACCCAACCCCCAACCCAATAAATAAATAAATAAATCTTAAAAAAAAAAAAATCATGTCTTTGACATATTTGTAATCACAGCAAGAATATGGACATTTGCATGATGAGCATAGTCATCCATTAAAACAAGTATTTGAAAAGGTACAAAATATTGAATGTGAAAAGACAGTATATTTATGAATATAAAGCATTAGTATATTTATGAATATAGTCATATATTCATAAATCCAACAGTATGCTTTTATTAAAAAAAGTCTGTCCTATATCCAGGTGAACTCCCAAATATCAGATGAGTTATCTGTGTGATACTCCCCTTAGGAGCAGAAAAAGATAAAACTTAACAAGATCTTTGGAAACACAAAAAGGAGGGACAGGAAATATTAACTGTACGGTAGATGGTTCAGTTCAAAGACTTTCAATTAGTTTAATAAATACATGCCATTATCTTCCAAATGTATACTGCCTGCTAAGGCTGATAGCCAATACTTAAAAATGTTTCATTTACTGTTAACAATTATACACTGAGACAGACTTAAGGAACCTGGACATTTTCACTGCCAAAATATGTGAACGGTAGAAAGAGATGCTGCACTTTTTTCGCCAAAATGTGTAATAAATACCCCATGCCTAACATGATTAGTACATATTTTATAGCAATTTGCACAGTCCAAAAGACAGAGGAAAGCTCATCTAGAAGTCTAAAAGATTCTGACAATTAGACAGAAGCCCAGAATGGCTTTCTCCTCTAATATTTATTTGTTGAGAGCAATGACTTAGTACATATTTTATAGTGATGAATTCTCCAGCAACTTAAGCCTATGATTATGTTAGTATTCTTTCCAATCTTGCAGAGTTCAGAACCTAGCAAGTTCAGATCCTATATTAAAAGATCATGTCTGGGGCTTCCCCTGGTAGTCCAGTGGGTAAGGACACCGCCTTGCAGTGCAAGGGGCGCCGGTTCGATCCCTGGCCTGGGAAGATCCCACGTGCCATGGAGTGGCTGGACTGATGTGTCCAATCACTGAGTCGGAGCTCTGGAGCGCATGCGCCCAGAGCCGGTGCTCTGTGACGACAGACGCCACCGCGATGGGAGGCCCACGGGAGCCAAAGAACAAAGAAGGATGAAAATAGAGAAATGAAAGACCAATAGAAGTGGCCTGCCCACTCCCCTCCCTCCCCAACCCAACCCCCAACCCAATAAATAAATAAATAAATCTTAAAAAAAAAAAAATCATGTCTTTGACATATTTGTAATCACAGCAAGAATATGGACATTTGCATGATGAGCATAGTCATCCATTAAAACAAGTATTTGAAAAGGTACAAAATATTGAATGTGAAAAGACAGTATATTTATGAATATAAAGCATTAGTATATTTATGAATATAGTCATATATTCATAAATCCAACAGTATGCTTTTATTAAAAAAAGTCTGTCCTATATCCAGGTGAACTCCCAAATATCAGATGAGTTATCTGTGTGATACTCCCCTTAGGAGCAGAAAAAGATAAAACTTAACAAGATCTTTGGAAACACAAAAAGGAGGGACAGGAAATATTAACTGTACGGTAGATGGTTCAGTTCAAAGACTTTCAATTAGTTTAATAAATACATGCCATTATCTTCCAAATGTATACTGCCTGCTAAGGCTGATAGCCAATACTTAAAAATGTTTCATTTACTGTTAACAATTATACACTGAGACAGACTTAAGGAACCTGGACATTTTCACTGCCAAAATATGTGAACGGTAGAAAGAGATGCTGCACTTTTTTTTCGCCAAAAATGTGAATAATAAACACTATGCCCATCATATCAAAGCTTAAAACTAACATATTTTAAATAAGGCAATCAGGAACACAAAAAGCTGTTATCAATAATTTTGTTGCATCTTTGATGGACAATTTTCAAAATAATGTTATTTGTGTATTTTATACAGACAGAATGAACTTTACGTTTACAAAAACAAATAAACTTTAAAAGAAACAACCTCCTTCCCCCCAAAAAGGCTGACTTACTGAATCATTCCGACCAAAAAAGGTATATATTGCATACAAGTAGTAATCAAAGAGCTGAGACATGAAATGGATAACATCAAAGGCAATTGGCTTAAGAATGTTCATCATCTGCATATATTTACCTGAGAAAAAAACAAATTAAATAGCACAAAATTAAAATCTTGTTAGTCTATAATTACTAAGAAATCATAAAAATACCTTGCCCGAATATTTGTTAATGAAGTATTATATGCCTCAGTCATATCGCCCATGCCTTAAGTGCTCAAAAGTCCTATCTGTAGCTAGTGGCTACTGATACAGAGCAATTATACCATCTTGAAAAGTACTACAGTTTGGTACTGATTTAAAAAAAAAAAACCCACAAAGGTTTCTCATATCATTTTATTTTACTGTTTGCCTTATATTTATGGGACTCCTAAACTCTTCTACAATGACACAGTACACACACACAGCACCTCATCTCTTGGGAGATTCCATTTAAAACAATTTCCTCAAAAATGTTTAGGTGTAATAAGACAAAAGACAATGTATTTTAAAAAGCGAAGGGACTCCCAAATATCAGATGAGTTATCTGTGTGATACTCCCCTTAGGAGCAGAAAAAGATAAAACTTAACAAGATCTTTGGAAACACAAAAAGGAGGGACAGGAAATATTAACTGTACGGTAGATGGTTCAGTTCAAAGACTTTCAATTAGTTTAATAAATACATGCCATTATCTTCCAAATGTATACTGCCTGCTAAGGCTGATAGCCAATACTTAAAAATGTTTCATTTACTGTTAACAATTATACACTGAGACAGACTTAAGGAACCTGGACATTTTCACTGCCAAAATATGTGAACGGTAGAAAGAGATGCTGCACTTTTTTTTCGCCAAAAATGTGAATAATAAACACTATGCCCATCATATCAAAGCTTAAAACTAACATATTTTAAATAAGGCAATCAGGAACAAAAAAAGCTGTTATCAATAATTTTGTTGCATCTTTGATGGACAATTTTCAAAATAATGTTATTTGTGTATTTTATACAGACAGAATGAACTTTACGTTTACAAAAACAAATAAACTTTAAAAGAAACAACCTCCTTCCCCCCAAAAAGGCTGACTTACTGAATCATTCCGACCAAAAAAGGTATATATTGCATACAAGTAGTAATCAAAGAGCTGAGACATGAAATGGATAACATCAAAGGCAATTGGCTTAAGAATGTTCATCATCTGCATATATTTACCTGAGAAAAAAACAAATTAAATAGCACAAAATTAAAATCTTGTTAGTCTATAATTACTAAGAAATCATAAAAATACCTTGCCCGAATATTTGTTAATGAAGTATTATATGCCTCAGTCATATCGCCCATGCCTTAAGTGCTCAAAAGTCCTATCTGTAGCTAGTGGCTACTGATACAGAGCAATTATACCATCTTGAAAAGTACTACAGTTTGGTACTGATTTAAAAAAAAAAAACCCACAAAGGTTTCTCATATCATTTTATTTTACTGTTTGCCTTATATTTATGGGACTCCTAAACTCTTCTACAATGACACAGTACACACACAACACAGCACCTCATCTCTTGGGAGATTCCATTTAAAACAATTTCCTCAAAAATGTTTAGGTGTAATAAGACAAAAGACAATGTATTTTGAGAAAAAGTGGGTTTCTTTTATAAGCTGATACACACGTATGAAAAGTTAAAAAACAAACAAACAAAAAAAAACAAGAGGAAAATGTGGAAGACACTGCCCACCCCCTGGACCCTAGCCCTGGGGAACCTGGTGCCAGAGGCCAAGAACATTTCTTTATCACTACATCACTCAAAAGCTCAACAGTCTCAGAGTGCCAAGAACACAGCCTCCTCATTCCTTCCTTTAGGAGATGCCAGCGTTCCACTCTTCTTCTACACATATGACACAGTTACTTACAAAAATTTTTTAAAAACAAAATTTCTGCATTTATCAACTTGTTCATGTGTTTGAAGGGTATGGGAGATGGGCTGAATCAAATCACACACAATCACGAGTCCCTGTTTCTTTTTTACAGGAAATAATAGAGAAAGAAGCATATCTATAAAAAATGTTCCTGGGCAGGAGATGTTAAAACAGGCCATTTGCTTTATTTTCAAATGAGCAAATAATTCAGTTGCTGTCTCTACTTAATGGAAATGCCATGCATCTTAAACTTGTACTACTGAGGACACCAGAATTCAAGAGAAAACACATTAACTGCAGTAGAAAAAAATGACAAATTCACTCTAATGGAAATGTCTCCTATCAACATCATTTGTTATCTAAGAACTCAGCACATCTGTCTTAATTTACATGAGAAAAAAACAAATTAAATAGCACAAAATTAAAATCTTGTTAGTCTATAATTACTAAGAAATCATAAAAATACCTTGCCCGAATATTTGTTAATGAAGTATTATATGCCTCAGTCATATCGCCCATGCCTTAAGTGCTCAAAAGTCCTATCTGTAGCTAGTGGCTACTGATACAGACAATTATACCATCTTGAAAAGTACTACAGTTTGGTACTGATTTAAAAAAAAAAAACCCACAAAGGTTTCTCATATCATTTTATTTTACTGTTTGCCTTATATTTATGGGACTCCTAAACTCTTCTACAATGACACAGTACACACACAACACAGCACCTCATCTCTTGGGAGATTCCATTTAAAACAATTTCCTCAAAAATGTTTAGGTGTAATAAGACAAAAGACAATGTATTTTGAGAAAAAGTGGGTTTCTTTTATAAGCTGATACACACGTATGAAAAGTTAAAAAACAAACAAACAAAAAAAAACAAGAGGAAAATGTGGAAGACACTGCCCACCCCCTGGACCCTAGCCCTGGGGAACCTGGTGCCAGAGGCCAAGAACATTTCTTTATCACTACATCACTCAAAAGCTCAACAGTCTCAGAGTGCCAAGAACACAGCCTCCTCATTCCTTCCTTTAGGAGATGCCAGCGTTCCACTCTTCTTCTACACATATGACACAGTTACTTACAAAAATTTTTTAAAAACAAAATTTCTGCATTTATCAACTTGTTCATGTGTTTGAAGGGTATGGGAGATGGGCTGAATCAAATCACACACAATCACGAGTCCCTGTTTCTTTTTTACAGGAAATAATAGAGAAAGAAGCATATCTATAAAAAATGTTCCTGGGCAGGAGATGTTAAAACAGGCCATTTGCTTTATTTTCAAATGAGCAAATAATTCAGTTGCTGTCTCTACTTAATGGAAATGCCATGCATCTTAAACTTGTACTACTGAGGACACCAGAATTCAAGAGAAAACACATTAACTGCAGTAGAAAAAAATGACAAATTCACTCTAATGGAAATGTCTCCTATCAACATCATTTGTTATCTAAGAACTCAGCACATCTGTCTTAATTTACATAAGAAATGCTTTTAAATAGATGGTGAGAAAGAAACACACATATATATCTAAGAATAAAAAACTATTCGATTTAGATTCTATTCTTACTCTTATTTACAAGTGTTTTGTTTCAGAATCATTTTTTGCAATTATTCACATAATCAGACATTAAAAAAAAATCTCAACTGAAAAATATTTGAAAATATGCTCCTATAACATTCTGGATCACTATGCAGACATTTTATTTACTGCGAATACATAACTATTTAAACTACAACTATTTATCCACTAAATAATGTGACATTGTAAAGGAAAAAAAATGTAAAAGTAGGTTATAGGTTATATTAGTTTAATCTATAAAAGAAAACTTCTAAAAGGTGAATAGTAGACAATATCTGGGTTGATTACATATCAAGAATACAAAGCTCCTCTCCATCCCTAAAGATTAACCATTCTTCATTTAAGTCATTTTATTCAAGTCTCTCAGTTGTGTCTTGACTATTTGCGACCCCATGAACAAGCCCTGGAACTCCCCAGGTAAGAGTACTGAAATGAATAGCTGTTCCCTTCTCCAGGGGATCTTTTCGACCCAGGAATCGAACCAGGGTCTCCTGCATTGCAGGCAGATTCTTTACCAGCTAAGTTACCAGGGAAGCCCATAAGTCATCTTAAGGACAGGTAAAAAATGAATTAATAGGTAAAAGTTATTTTAAATGAGAATTCAGAAGGGAAAAAAAAAAAAAAAGACAGTCCCAACTGCTCCGGTAAAAAATTAAAACATAATTTGAATCACTCATTCATTCAATATGTTCAACAAACACTTTTGGCAAGTTCACTATGCTTGTGGCCTTGTGTTTAGATACTACCTCTGTTCTCTCACAAAGCCCATGAAAGCCACGGAAGGCAGCCACTGATAAGCAGATTGCCAGCATATTAAAATGTAGAAGAAATCCGTCCTTCCAGCTTTAGGGTCGAATAGGCCTTTGGTGGCCTGAGAGGACATATGCACTTTCTCAGACCTACTGAACTAAAAGAGAGTTTTACAATCAATTAAAATGTTTATGAAGAGAAGTGGCTGAGAAAGTAGGTAGATATGATCACCAGAAAATAAGAAATCTCAAAATATTTCTAGACCAGGGGCTGGCAAATCTTTCCTGTAAAGAACCAAAGACAAGATAGCCTAGGTTTTGTATGTCATTTAGTCTCTGGGGCAGATACTCAGCTCTGCTGGTCTTGGTTTCGACCATTCAATTCTCCTGTAAAGCAGCCAGAGACAACAGGGGAACAAACGATCATGGTTTTATTTCAATAAAACTTTATTTACGAAAACAGGCAGACTGATTTGGCCTGCAGGCTAGTTTCCCAACCCTTGTCTGTACCAGATGAAAGACAGTAGATGGGAACACAGGTTGATAGAAAGATGCAAGGAGAACCACAAAGGACGTGGAAGCTGTCTGATAAGATGTGACTGCTTAGAAGCAGCAGGTCGTGCAAGAGTATAGAAGCAAGATACAGGGCAGAGAAAGGATGGATTAAGCTCTAACACAGTTCTAGTTACTCAGCAAAGGACACTCACAATGGTTATGTGCTGTGCTGTGCTCAGTCGCTTTACTCGTGTCTGATTTTTTGCAACCCCATGGACTGTAGCCCGCCAGACTCCTGTGCCCATGTGATTTCTCAGGCAAGAATACTGGACTGGATTGTCATTCCCTTCTCCTTGGATCTCCCTGACTCAAAGATCGAACCCGCATTTCTTATGTCTCCTGCATTGGCAGGCAGGTTCTTTACCACTAGCGTCACAATGGTTATACAGCCCTTCTATTTTAGGGCTGAATCATCAAAAGTCACCAAGCCCATGAGGAAAATTTAGAGTGACAGTAAGAAGAAAAGCTGATCCTAGAGAAAATGAAGTAACTGATGCTAAATAAGAGAAATACAGTGATCATGAAAGTCCTATAATAGGCAAATATGGTAGAAAAAACAACAGTACAGAAGGGTTCTTAAGGATTTAAAGTCATTAAAATGTAATTTTGAAAATAAAAAATTAAAAGAAATGGGAAAAAGGAAGTCTACCAGAAGATAGAACAAAAACACAAGAATACAGAAAAATATTGATATTAGAAGAAAATGAGAGATGTAAAAGGCTAAGAGACTAAACACTTGACTAAGGGGAAATCAAAGAAAAAGAGATAAAAGAAAATGAGATGGTAGAAATCAAAGATATAGTCACAGCTGAGAAGCACAAGAACCTTCAGACTGTAAGGGTCACAAACTACACAATATTCAAACATCAAGGAAATAAACACTAAAATCTGTCAGAGAGACAGAAGAAATACACCTACAATAAAAAGGACAGAATATTAGAAGTTTCAACTTTCTAAGGAAAAGTAATTCTTCATCAACAATTCTATACACAACTGAATTGTTATTCTGTGAAAGAGCAGAATAAAGATACATTCTGACTGATAAGGATTCAAAACATTTACTTCTTATCACCCCTTTCTGGGAAATTACAATTAGAAGAAAGACAATCAGAAACAAACCAAGAAACCACCTCCACTCTATTGGTAGGGAGCAGAGGGCCAGTGGGAGCCACTTGTTTTTCACCACAGGCTTGTCTTTCCTATTTAATGGGCTACTGTGAGGGCTTCCCCAGTGACTCAGTGGTAAAAGAACTCGCCTGCAATGCAGGAGATGCAGATTTGATCCCTGGGTTGGGGAGACCCCCTGGAGGGCATGGTCACGCATTCCAGTATTCTTGCCTAGAGAATCCCATGGACAGAGAAGCCTGGCAGGCTATGGTCCACAGGGTTACAAAGAGTTGGACACAACTTGAGTACGCACTGTGAGAGGAGCTACCTTGACAGCAGGTTTCTGAAGGTAGCCACCCTAGCTGAAAGAATGTGGCCTATGGCTCAAACATAGCACCTCTCTTCCTTTTCACAGTTCCTGACACAGAGCATGCTTTGGGAACACAGAGGAATGTTATCTAGTATGTAGTCCAGATAACCAAGAGAGATATCGCCACCAAATTGCAGACTTCAAGAAGCTCCTGTTCCTGCTATTATAACCTTGCTGAACTCTGTCCAGGAATTGACACTCCTAACACTCCACTAGGGCTATGAAGCAGGAAAAGGAAGAGCTTACTGGCTCTAGGACCAGACAACCTAGTTCTACTGCTTACCAGCTGTGTGACAAACATAAGGCGAGTTTTATTTATCTTCAGGCTCTAATGTAGTGTATTAAAAGGGTACTCTGGGACTTCCCTGGTGGTCCAGTGGGTAAGGACACTGCCTTGCAGTGCAGGGGCCGCCGGTTTGATCCCTGGCCTGGGAAGATCCCACGTGCCACGGAGCAGCTGGACCCATGTGTCCAACTATCGAGCCAGCACGCTGGAGCGCATGCGCCCAGAGCTGGTGCTCTGCAACAAGAGAGGCCACTGTGATACAAGGCCCACACAGGCCAAAGAACAAAGATAAAGAAATTAAAGACCAATAGAAGTGAACCCCCACCACAAAATCTTCTATTAAAAAAAAAAGGGAACTCCGAATCCCTCATGAGAAAATGCACGTGAAGTGCTTTCTTATCACCCCTTTCTGGGAAATTACAATTAGAAGAAAGACAATCAGAAACAAACCAAGAAACCACCTCCACTCTATTGGTAGGGAGCAGAGGGCCAGTGGGAGCCACTTGTTTTTCACCACAGGCTTGTCTTTCCTATTTAATGGGCTACTGTGAGGGCTTCCCCAGTGACTCAGTGGTAAAAGAACTCGCCTGCAATGCAGGAGATGCAGATTTGATCCCTGGGTTGGGGAGACCCCCTGGAGGGCATGGTCACGCATTCCAGTATTCTTGCCTAGAGAATCCCATGGACAGAGAAGCCTGGCAGGCTATGGTCCACAGGGTTACAAAGAGTTGGACACAACTTGAGTACGCACTGTGAGAGGAGCTACCTTGACAGCAGGTTTCTGAAGGTAGCCACCCTAGCTGAAAGAATGTGGCCTATGGCTCAAACATAGCACCTCTCTTCCTTTTCACAGTTCCTGACACAGAGCATGCTTTGGGAACACAGAGGAATGTTATCTAGTATGTAGTCCAGATAACCAAGAGAGATATCGCCACCAAATTGCAGACTTCAAGAAGCTCCTGTTCCTGCTATTATAACCTTGCTGAACTCTGTCCAGGAATTGACACTCCTAACACTCCACTAGGGCTATGAAGCAGGAAAAGGAAGAGCTTACTGGCTCTAGGACCAGACAACCTAGTTCTACTGCTTACCAGCTGTGTGACAAACATAAGGCGAGTTTTATTTATCTTCAGGCTCCAATGTAGTGTATTAAAAGGGTACTCTGGGACTTCCCTGGTGGTCCAGTGGGTAAGGACACTGCCTTGCAGTGCAGGGGCCGCCGGTTTGATCCCTGGCCTGGGAAGATCCCACGTGCCACGGAGCAGCTGGACCCATGTGTCCAACTATCGAGCCAGCACGCTGGAGCGCATGCGCCCAGAGCTGGTGCTCTGCAACAAGAGAGGCCACTGTGATACAAGGCCCACACAGGCCAAAGAACAAAGATAAAGAAATTAAAGACCAATAGAAGTGCCCCCCCACCCCAAAATCTTCTATTAAAAAAAAAAGGGTACTCTGAATCCCTCATGAGAAAATGCACGTGAAGTGCTTACACAGCATATAATAAGACAGCCAAGTCCTGGCTACCTCTGCTACTACTGCAAAAATAAATATGCCCATGAGGAATGCAAAAAGGGAGATGTATATATAAGATGTTACATGAAGAGAACCTAACCTAATCTGGAGATGATAAAAAGATTCACAGGGAAAGCACTGTTTAAATAAACTCTCTCACCCTCTGCAGCAACATGGATGGACCTAGAGATTATCATAGTAAGCAAAGTTAGTCAGACAAATATAATATGGTATTACTTACATGTGGAATCTGAAAAATGATACGAATGAGCATATTTACAGAACAGAAATAAACTCACAGACATAGAAAACAAGTGTATGGCTACCAATGGGGAAGTGAAGAGGAACAAACTGGGAATTTGGGATTAACAGATACATACTGCTATATATAAAATAAACAAGGACCTACTGTAGGGAACTATATTCACTATCTTGTAATAATCTATAATGGAAAAAGAATCTGAAAAAAAAAAAAATATATATGGCTTCCCAAGTGATGAGAATGGTAAAGAACCCACCTGTCATTTCAGGAGACATAAGAGATGCAGGTTCAATCCTTGGGCTGGGAAGACCCCTTGGAGAAGCAAATGGCAACCCCCCCCCCCCCACCAGTATTCTTGCCTGGAGAATCCCATGGACAAAGGAGCCTAGCAGGCTACAGTCCATGGTGTGGCAAAGAGTTGGACACAACTGAAGCAACTTAGTGCACACACACACACACACGTGCATATCTGTGTGTGTGTGTGTGTGCATGCGTGCGTGTGTGGAACAGAATCATTTCCTGTATGCCTGAAACACTATAAATCAACTAAACTTCAATTTTTAAAAAAGCAAAAAATCAAAAACCCTTCCACCCTAAATCTAGACCAGGAGTCCTGTACACTCTAGGGGAAGAGACACACAGAGGGACTGGCAAAGAAACCGACCAAGTAGCAGTGTGGACAAGGACTACAACCAAGAGGAACAAGAGTGGGCCCGCCCTACTAGCTCATCTTAGGAAATACAGAGAGAAGAGTGTGATGATCACAGGAAAGGTAGTCCATGGGTATTCAATCAGTGAGCCACAGCCCCTATGCAGAGGAAGGATGCAGGTTAAAAAGGAAATGCTGGAAGTGTGTGTGTGTGTGTGTGTGTATACATGTGCCAATGGGTCAGGGGTACCAGGGGGAGGGTTCCTTCACTGTGATTATTACAAAAAGGAGCAAAAGTGTTTCTCTAATACTCAGATTTTAAAAATTAAGGTTTAGTCCAGTGTATACTATCCCGCTAGTTTGATTCCCTAAAATTAAAAAATAAAGGATGACTAGAAGCAGTGCTATCATCTGGTAATGGTATTACTTACATGTGGAATCTGAAAAATGATACGAATGAGCATATTTACAGAACAGAAATAAACTCACAGACATAGAAAACAAGTGTATGGCTACCAATGGGGAAGTGAAGAGGAACAAACTGGGAATTTGGGATTAACAGATACATACTGCTATATATAAAATAAACAAGGACCTACTGTAGGGAACTATATTCACTATCTTGTAATAATCTATAATGGAAAAAGAATCTGAAAAAAAAAAAAATATATATGGCTTCCCAAGTGATGAGAATGGTAAAGAACCCACCTGTCATTTCAGGAGACATAAGAGATGCAGGTTCAATCCTTGGGCTGGGAAGACCCCTTGGAGAAGCAAATGGCACCCCCCCCCCCCCCCACCAGTATTCTTGCCTGGAGAATCCCATGGACAAAGGAGCCTAGCAGGCTACAGTCCACAGGGTTGCAAAGAGTTGGACACAACTGAAGCAACTTAGTGCACACACACACACACACGTGCATATCTGTGTGTGTGTGTGTGTGTGCATGCGTGCGTGTGTGGAACAGAATCATTTCCTGTATGCCTGAAACACTATAAATCAACTAAACTTCAATTTTTAAAAAAGCAAAAAATCAAAAACCCTTCCACCCTAAATCTAGACCAGGAGTCCTGTACACTCTAGGGGAAGAGACACACAGAGGGACTGGCAAAGAAACCGACCAAGTAGCAGTGTGGACAAGGACTACAACCAAGAGGAACAAGAGTGGGCCCGCCCTACTAGCTCATCTTAGGAAATACAGAGAGAAGAGTGTGATGATCACAGGAAAGGTAGTCCATGGGTATTCAATCAGTGAGCCACAGCCCCTATGCAGAGGAAGGATGCAGGTTAAAAAGGAAATGCTGGAAGTGTGTGTGTGTGTGTGTGTGTATACATGTGCCAATGGGTCAGGGGTACCAGGGGGAGGGTTCCCTTCACTGTGATTATTACAAAAAAGGAGCAAAAAGTGTTTCTCTAATACTCAGATTTTAAAAATTAAGGTTTCGTAGTCCAGTGTATACTGAGTGCCTACAAAAGCAAAAAGCACTTGGCTAGGTGCTCTATAAGCTGCAAAGATGACAAGCTCTCTTCTCATGGAGGAGCTGACAATCTGATGGGGCAAAAATAAGAACAGAATCTGAGCCAGAAGGATGTCCGGTACCCTTAGGACAGGGCACTGTGCTGAGAGATCATCAATGGGTACAACTAGCATATGAAGGCCAAATGGAAATGCTACAGATGAGAAAGGACACTTCAAGGTTGGGACTTTGTTTATACCATTGGGTATTTTTATTTTTAACCATTTTTATGCTTTACTTTTTCTATTTAAAACACTCTGGGGGCTTCCCTGGTGGTCCAGTGGGTAAGGACACCGTCTTGCAGTGCAAGGGGCACCAGTTCCATCCCTGGCCTGGGAAGATCCTACATGCTGCGGAGCAGCTGGACCCATGTGTCCAATTACCCAGCCAGAGCTCTGGAGCGTACGCGCTCAGAGCTGGTGCTCTGCGACAACAGAGGCCACAGCAATGGGAGGCCCACATGGGTCAAAGAACAAAGACGGATGAAAATAGATAAATGAAAGACCAACAGAAGTGGCCCGCCCACCCCCTACAAAATAGTAATAGTAATAAAAGTTACTTTAATTCCTGCAATCCACTATTTCCACTTACATAAAAACAACTGTAAAAAAAAAAAAAAAACTCTGTAATAAAATAAAAATATCAATGCCCCACATAAAAAATGTACCAAGGAAGGAGATTTCTTATCTCCTACATCTGTTTCCCCTATTATGTACACGGCCACTCAGCCACAGTCTGACTACATGTCCCTTAGGTACGTATTCTGGTTTAATGTTACATCCTGTGCATGTGCCCATGTATATTCTTTCCAGCTGCTAAGGTAATCATTTTAAGGTCTGTAGGTTTTACAAACACGGGTTTCAGCACACCATCTTCTGCGTCTCAGACCTATCACAGCTGCTCACGTGAGTAGCCTCCAGTAGAGAGAACCATGGATAACAATGCTACTTCAATGATGAGACACTTCCCTAAAATTTCTCTGCCTCTGTCTGCAAGAAACTCTGAGGCTGAGACGACTTGATCTTTTCACAAGCAGGCATTCTAATTGGTCCCTTCTACTTGTGAAAGACTCCAAGACTTTCTAACAGATTTAGGTACCACCTAGGGCCAGAAGGACACATTAACACTCTGGTCTAATCTCTCCTAATTATCTGCCAAATAAATATCACTTAAAAATGACACTTTGTATGTGCCTTTCACGTTCTCAAATGTGCCTCCTGCCCACTGAGTAATGAGTTCCTTCATCCTCCTAGGCATCAAAAATTAATGTAGCTTATTTACACAACTGTACTTTCTGACTCTGTTAAGAAGAAACATTACCTTTGGCAGTTTATTATCTTCAAGCACCAACATGTAGTAACAATAGGGGTTGGACTAGCCCATTTATTAGTTGGAGACCCTTCAGTGGGTGGTTCTCTTAAAGTTCTATTTTATGGACATGTACAAAATGAAGATAAAGACACCCCAGAGAGACAGAAAGTGGTAAGCACAAAAGTCTACTGGGGAATAGTGAAAGCGCCTAATTCCAGTCCTAAATGGAAAGACACAGAAGTTAGACGATCATACTTGGCAGTGTGTCCTAACTGCAACTCTAGTAAAAGAATAGAGAAATTACAATGGCCAGATTCCCTGAATAAGGTTCTATTCAGGACTGTTCTGATTTTGCATGCCTACTATACCAAAGGCCTGTAAGAATGCAGCATTTCTGCTTCTGTAAAGCCACTGTTAGAAAACAATGTGCACTGTGTTGGTCAGTGATCCCTCTGTAAGAACTTGTTGTCACTGTCTTCTGAATTTTGCTTCAGCACCACACTTCTATCATTGTCATATCCCTTTGTAGATAATGAGAAGAGCTGAATGCATTGTCCCTTCATTTCTGCATGGTTCCAAGAAGTGAAGATTCAGATTTGCCTGCATCCCAGGTGGCGCTAGTGGTAAAGAACCTGTCCGCCACTGGAGGAGACATAAGAGACTACGTATTCTGGTTTAATGTTACATCCTGTGCATGTGCCCATGTATATTCTTTCCAGCTGCTAAGGTAATCATTTTAAGGTCTGTAGGTTTTACAAACACGGGTTTCAGCACACCATCTTCTGCGTCTCAGACCTATCACAGCTGCTCACGTGAGTAGCCTCCAGTAGAGAGAACCATGGATAACAATGCTACTTCAATGATGAGACACTTCCCTAAAATTTCTCTGCCTCTGTCTGCAAGAAACTCTGAGGCTGAGACGACTTGATCTTTTCACAAGCAGGCATTCTAATTGGTCCCTTCTACTTGTGAAAGACTCCAAGACTTTCTAACAGATTTAGGTACCACCTAGGGCCAGAAGGACACATTAACACTCTGGTCTAATCTCTCCTAATTATCTGCCAAATAAATATCACTTAAAAATGACACTTTGTATGTGCCTTTCACGTTCTCAAATGTGCCTCCTGCCCACTGAGTAATGAGTTCCTTCATCCTCCTAGGCATCAAAAATTAATGTAGCTTATTTACACAACTGTACTTTCTGACTCTGTTAAGAAGAAACATTACCTTTGGCAGTTTATTATCTTCAAGCACCAACATGTAGTAACAATAGGGGTTGGACTAGCCCATTTATTAGTTGGAGACCCTTCAGTGGGTGGTTCTCTTAAAGTTCTATTTTATGGACATGTACAAAATGAAGATAAAGACACCCCAGAGAGACAGAAAGTGGTAAGCACAAAAGTCTACTGGGGAATAGTGAAAGCGCCTAATTCCAGTCCTAAATGGAAAGACACAGAAGTTAGACGATCATACTTGGCAGTGTGTCCTAACTGCAACTCTAGTAAAAGAATAGAGAAATTACAATGGCCAGATTCCCTGAATAAGGTTCTATTCAGGACTGTTCTGATTTTGCATGCCTACTATACCAAAGGCCTGTAAGAATGCAGCATTTCTGCTTCTGTAAAGCCACTGTTAGAAAACAATGTGCACTGTGTTGGTCAGTGATCCCTCTGTAAGAACTTGTTGTCACTGTCTTCTGAATTTTGCTTCAGCACCACACTTCTATCATTGTCATATCCCTTTGTAGATAATGAGAAGAGCTGAATGCATTGTCCCTTCATTTCTGCATGGTTCCAAGAAGTGAAGATTCAGATTTGCCTGCATCCCAGGTGGCGCTAGTGGTAAAGAACCTGTCCGCCACTGGAGGAGACATAAGAGACTCGGGTTTGAGCCCTGGGCTGGAAAGATCCCCTGGAGGAGGGCATGGCAGCCACTCCAGTATTCTTGCCTGGAAAATCGCATGGACAGAGGAGCTTGTGGGGCTGGGGTGGGGGTAGGGTCCACAGGGTTGCAAAGAGTCAAACATGATTAAAGTGACTTAGCATGCATGCAACTGAATAAAACATGATTTTCCCAACCCCTATTTTGTTGTGGCTTCATATTTGCTTGATTTGAGTGAATCTATATCTTTTAGACTAAAACCACAACAATGATGACCTCTAGTCCTTTCTGAACTAGGTAAGGAAAAAAAAGAAAAATGTATATATATATATATGCACAACCACTTAAATGTGGTTGGTTGTATTATATTTCCCAATTATGTGCTCTTTCCCACCTCCACTCCCTGGAAGAAGATTATGTACCCCTGTCCACTGCCCAGGACTGGCAGTTCCTTCCTGTGACAGAAGTTTGCATCTCTTTGCCGTGGTCAAGCCTGACTACCTATGAACAGTAACATGTCACAGGACGTCAGGGTGGAACCTCACAGTGGCAGCTTTAAGAACCATAACATGGTTTAGCTCTTACTTTTCTCTCCACACCCTAGACTGGAGCTACTTCTTCAGCCTGCATCACAGAATGAAGACACACAGTGGACAAAACTAAGATGATCAGGAGTCAACATGCATCATGATAAACCATGCAAAATCCCCTGATGTGTGAGGGGTTTTACTTCAACATAAGCAAGCAAAAGCTGACTTCATTCATCTACACCTCAAGCAGCGTGTCCAGAGACTAAAGTCTACAGTGAACACAGAGGACTGACGAGGATAACAAGGACTTCGGAATATCCACCAATGAGGACCATGTAAGGGAACTGAGCACTCTGACTCTGAAGAATGGATTGAGGGAAGGGAAGTACCAGGAAGGGAAAGATAGCAAACTATCACCACCGATTTAACAAGTGACCATACAGAAAAACAGGAGAAATAAGTATGAACTTGTCGTTTTGCTTTTAAGGGCATAATTGAGACCAAAAGTTCGGAGAGGGAGATTTGGGTTTACTATGAGGAGGAAATTTCAACCAATTAAATCAATGTCATAGCAAAATGAGTAGTCTTGCAAAATAAAACGGCTTCAGCAATTTTAAGACATGAAACAAAGGCTAGATGGCCACCATCTAGTAGAGGCAGTAGAGAAAGAAATCCTCATTTTATGGGAAATGACACCAGATTATCTCTGCAGAACTCTTCTAATCCTGATTCTATAAATTCCAGTGAGGAACTCAGGATGCTACGCTCAGTTATCTCTCTTGGATAAAGATGAAAAGCTAACTCCTGGGCACACAATAGCTTTTTAGAATCTGTCATTTTTCTGTGTCATAAAAATATAAACTTTTGATTTTCTGCTCAATTGACTATTACTTTTCCAGATTATTTTCCCAAAGTGAGACTTCTAAAAAATATTTTATATTCTTTATCCTATTCATTAATGAAATTTAGAAATTATCTTCAGAACACAGACTATTTTATTAGCACTAGGAGTAATTAAGTTAGGCCACAGGAAAATTATCATCTCGAAAAATAGAATACAGGGAGTTTTATATAAAACCACTAAGATTCCTGACTAGTACAGATGACCTAATTAACATGAGACGACTTTCTATAACTTATGTGTCAAATATATAGATCTGTTTGTGAAACACAAAGGTTGAGATAGCATATAAGATGTTGAAATGTGGATACTAAAAAATCCATATTATCTTCAAACCTAAATGTTTCATATGACATTTTTTAGGTTATTTGCCTTCTACAAAATCATCAATAAAGGTCTTATCTGTAATAATAGTTCATATGGTGTGAACATTTTGCTTGTAGAACTCTTGTGTCTGAAAAATGCCAGACCAATCACTATTCACTCTGCCTATCTAACAAGAAGACTGCAAAGATCAATGAAATAATTAAGTAGAAAATATTGCATAAACACAAAGCTGGTACTATCATCATCCTACATGGACCTCTAACTCACACAGAGAGTCTTTCCATGACATTTCTATTAATTGGAATATTTTAGAAAAAGTAGAAGACACAAATACTAAGCAGCTACTTGAAAAAGAAAAAACTGACATTAATATTAGTATTATACTGTGTGGAACAGTTGAGAAAGCACTGACAGATAAATTCTTAAATTCACCACTGTGGTGGGCGCTAGAGGACACAATGAACACCCACTTAGTAACAAGGGCCAAGTACCTGGTGGCTCCAACAGTGAAGACTCTGCCTGCCGTGCAGGAGAGCCGAGTCTGATCTCTGGGTCAGGAAGATCCCCTAGGAAGGGAAATAGCAACCTACTACAGTACTGCTGCCTGGAGAATACCACAGACATAAGTGCCTGGTGGGTTACAGTCCATGTGGTTGCAGAAAGTTGGACAAGACTGAAGCTACTGAGCTACTAATACTCATTTCACTCACTTCAAACAAATGCAGACAAATTTAACTGCTATAGTTGGGCTACAAGGCTAACTCCTGGGCACACAATAGCTTTTAGAATCTGTCATTTTCTGTGTCATAAAAATATAAACTTTTGATTTTCTGCTCAATTGACTATTACTTTTCCAGATTATTTTCCCAAAGTGAGACTTCTAAAAAATATTTTATATTCTTTATCCTATTCATTAATGAAATTTAGAAATTATCTTCAGAACACAGACTATTTTATTAGCACTAGGAGTAATTAAGTTAGGCCACAGGAAAATTATCATCTCGAAAAATAGAATACAGGGAGTTTTATATAAAACCACTAAGATTCCTGACTAGTACAGATGACCTAATTAACATGAGACGACTTTCTATAACTTATGTGTCAAATATATAGATCTGTTTGTGAAACACAAAGGTTGAGATAGCATATAAGATGTTGAAATGTGGATACTAAAAAATCCATATTATCTTCAAACCTAAATGTTTCATATGACATTTTTTAGGTTATTTGCCTTCTACAAAATCATCAATAAAGGTCTTATCTGTAATAATAGTTCATATGGTGTGAACATTTTGCTTGTAGAACTCTTGTGTCTGAAAAATGCCAGACCAATCACTATTCACTCTGCCTATCTAACAAGAAGACTGCAAAGATCAATGAAATAATTAAGTAGAAAATATTGCATAAACACAAAGCTGGTACTATCATCATCCTACATGGACCTCTAACTCACACAGAGAGTCTTTCCATGACATTTCTATTAATTGGAATATTTTAGAAAAAGTAGAAGACACAAATACTAAGCAGCTACTTGAAAAAGAAAAAACTGACATTAATATTAGTATTATACTGTGTGGAACAGTTGAGAAAGCACTGACAGATAAATTCTTAAATTCACCACTGTGGTGGGCGCTAGAGGACACAATGAACACCCACTTAGTAACAAGGGCCAAGTACCTGGTGGCTCCAACAGTGAAGACTCTGCCTGCCGTGCAGGAGAGCCGAGTCTGATCTCTGGGTCAGGAAGATCCCCTAGGAAGGGAAATAGCAACCTACTACAGTACTGCTGCCTGGAGAATACCACAGACATAAGTGCCTGGTGGGTTACAGTCCATGTGGTTGCAGAAAGTTGGACAAGACTGAAGCTACTGAGCTACTAATACTCATTTCACTCACTTCAAACAAATGCAGACAAATTTAACTGCTATAGTAATTTTTTTTTTAAAAAAGGAGTAGCTACTTACCAACAAGTCTTATTACATTCAACGTTGTATTTGTTAAGATGGGTGCATTCACTTTATTTAGACTGTAATCTGATTTCTTCCTGCTTTTTAGCGCTCTCGAGAAACACTATTTAATATGAGAAAACAAAACAGATTTGCAATTAGGGTTGTCAAGCAGTAAGTCAATAAGTTACTCAGCTTAGGATCTATCCTTTATTCACCAATCAGTTAATGAAAATGTATCAGCTGAGGATATGGAGATTATCCTCCTGTCCTTACAGAGCTTACAGTCCAGAAAGAGAAATCAGTAAGCAGAATAAAGTACTTCTCACACATGAATTATCAACCATTAAGAGAAGCTGTGTCACTGAATCACAGCAAAGTTTTCTTAGGCCAGTCCCTCAAGGCAATAGAAATAAAAGCAAATATAAACAGATGGAACCTAACCAAGCTTCTGCACAGTAAAGGAAACCATAAACAAAATTAAAGGACAACCCATGAATAGGGGGAAAATATTTGCAAATGATAGGACTGACAAGTGCTAGCCTTCCAAAAATATACAAACAGATCACAGAAATCGATAACAAAAAAAGCCCACCCCAATTAGAAAATGAGCAGAAGACCAACATAGACATTTCTCGAAAGAATACATACAGATGGCCAACAGGCATATGAAAAGGTGTTCAACTTGGCCAATTATTAGAGAAACACAAATCAAAACATGAGCCCCCGACAGACATTAATTTAGTATTATACTGTGTGGAACAGTTGAGAAAGCACTGACAGATAAATTCTTAAATTCACCACTGTGGTGGGCGCTAGAGGACACAATGAACACCCACTTAGTAACAAGGGCCAAGTACCTGGTGGCTCCAACAGTGAAGACTCTGCCTGCCGTGCAGGAGAGCCGAGTCTGATCTCTGGGTCAGGAAGATCCCCTAGGAAGGGAAATAGCAACCTACTACAGTACTGCTGCCTGGAGAATACCACAGACATAAGTGCCTGGTGGGTTACAGTCCATGTGGTTGCAGAAAGTTGGACAAGACTGAAGCTACTGAGCTACTAATACTCATTTCACTCACTTCAAACAAATGCAGACAAATTTAACTGCTATAGTAATTTTTTTTTTAAAAAAGGAGTAGCTACTTACCAACAAGTCTTATTACATTCAACGTTGTATTTGTTAAGATGGGTGCATTCACTTTATTTAGACTGTAATCTGATTTCTTCCTGCTTTTTAGCGTCTCTCGAGAAACACTATTTAATATGAGAAAACAAAACAGATTTGCAATTAGGGTTGTCAAGCAGTAAGTCAATAAGTTACTCAGCTTAGGATCTATCCTTTATTCACCAATCAGTTAATGAAAATGTATCAGCTGAGGATATGGAGATTATCCTCCTGTCCTTACAGAGCTTACAGTCCAGAAAGAGAAATCAGTAAGCAGAATAAAGTACTTCTCACACATGAATTATCAACCATTAAGAGAAGCTGTGTCACTGAATCACAGCAAAGTTTTCTTAGGCCAGTCCCTCAAGGCAATAGAAATAAAAGCAAATATAAACAGATGGAACCTAACCAAGCTTCTGCACAGTAAAGGAAACCATAAACAAAATTAAAGGACAACCCATGAATAGGGGGAAAATATTTGCAAATGATAGGACTGACAAGTGCTAGCCTTCCAAAAATATACAAACAGATCACAGAAATCGATAACAAAAAAAGCCCACCCCAATTAGAAAATGAGCAGAAGACCAACATAGACATTTCTCGAAAGAATACATACAGATGGCCAACAGGCATATGAAAAGGTGTTCAACTTGGCCAATTATTAGAGAAACACAAATCAAAACAACAATGAGATATCACCTCACACCAGATGGAACAGCCATCATCAAAAGTCTGTAAAAAATAAATTTTGGACAGAGGGTGGAGAGAGAGAACCCTCCTACACAGCTGATGACAATGTAAATCAGTGTAGCCACTATAGAAAACAGTATGGAGGTTCCTTAAAGAACTAAACATAGAGTTCCCATATGATCCAGCAATCCAACTCCTAGGAATATATCCATAAAAGATGAATGCTCTAATTTGAAAAGATACATGCACCCCAGTGCTCACAGTGGCACTACTTACAATACCCAAGATACAGAAGCAACCTAAGTGTCCACTGGCAGATGAACAGATAAAGAAGATGCAATAGTATACACACACAATGTAATACTACTCCATCATAAAGAGAATGAAATAATGCCATTTGGAGCAACATGAATGGGCCCACAGATTATTACATTAAGTAAGTCAGACAAAGAAAGACAAATACAACAGGTTTCACTTACAAGCAGAACCTAAAAAACAGTACAAATGAACTTACTTATGAAATGGAAACAGACTCATAGACATCATAAAAAAACTTATGGTTATCCATGGGGAAGTGGTGGGCGGATTAACTGGGTATATGGAATTAACAGAGGCATACCAATACATGTAAAATAGATAAACATGTATAGCAGAGGGAACTGTATTCAAAATCTTATAATAAAATGTAATGGAAAATAATTTTTTAAAGTATATACATATACCTGTATAACTGAATCACTTTTCTAAACACTGACAACACAATATTATAAATCAATATACTTCAGTTAAAAAATAAACAAAGGGCTTCCTGGTGGCCCAGTGGGTAGGCACACTGCCTTGCAGTGCAAGGGGTGGATTCGATCTGGCCCGGGAAATAAAAGCAAATATAAACAGATGGAACCTAACCAAGCTTCTGCACAGTAAAGGAAACCATAAACAAAATTAAAGGACAACCCATGAATAGGGGGAAAATATTTGCAAATGATAGGACTGACAAGTGCTAGCCTTCCAAAAATATACAAACAGATCACAGAAATCGATAACAAAAAAAGCCCACCCCAATTAGAAAATGAGCAGAAGACCAACATAGACATTTCTCGAAAGAATACATACAGATGGCCAACAGGCATATGAAAAGGTGTTCAACTTGGCCAATTATTAGAGAAACACAAATCAAAACAACAATGAGATATCACCTCACACCAGATGGAACAGCCATCATCAAAAGTCTGTAAAAAATAAATTTTGGACAGAGGGTGGAGAGAAGAGAACCCTCCTACACAGCTGATGACAATGTAAATCAGTGTAGCCACTATAGAAAACAGTATGGAGGTTCCTTAAAGAACTAAACATAGAGTTCCCATATGATCCAGCAATCCAACTCCTAGGAATATATCCATAAAAGATGAATGCTCTAATTTGAAAAGATACATGCACCCCAGTGCTCACAGTGGCACTACTTACAATACCCAAGATACAGAAGCAACCTAAGTGTCCACTGGCAGATGAACAGATAAAGAAGATGCAATAGTATACACACACAATGTAATACTACTCCATCATAAAGAGAATGAAATAATGCCATTTGGAGCAACATGAATGGGCCCACAGATTATTACATTAAGTAAGTCAGACAAAGAAAGACAAATACAACAGGTTTCACTTACAAGCAGAACCTAAAAAACAGTACAAATGAACTTACTTATGAAATGGAAACAGACTCATAGACATCATAAAAAAACTTATGGTTATCCATGGGGAAGTGGTGGGCGGATTAACTGGGTATATGGAATTAACAGAGGCATACCAATACATGTAAAATAGATAAACATGTATAGCAGAGGGAACTGTATTCAAAATCTTATAATAAAATGTAATGGAAAATAATTTTTTAAAGTATATACATATACCTGTATAACTGAATCACTTTTCTAAACACTGACAACACAATATTATAAATCAATATACTTCAGTTAAAAAATAAACAAAGGGCTTCCCTGGTGGCCCAGTGGGTAGGCACACTGCCTTGCAGTGCAAGGGGTGTGGATTCGATCCCTGGCCCGGGAAGATCCCACGTGCTGTGGAGCGGCTGGACCCATGTGTCCAATTACCGAGCCGGAGGTCTGGAGCGCATGCGCCCAGAGCCGGTGCTCTGCGACAACAGAGGCCACTGCGATGAGAGGCCCAATGTGGGCCAAGGAACAAAGATGGATGAAAATGGGTAGATGAAAGACCAATAGAAGTGGCCCGTCCGCCCCCTCCCTCCCTAACCCGCACCTCCTCCCCCCAAAAACAAAAATAAACAAAAATAAGCTATGCCATTTAAAATAAAAGAAACAGAAAATGTTCTAGGGAAATCATACATCAACTATACCAAGTATCCTGATTTCGGACGTATAAATGTGAAAACAACCTGACTTAGAATCTGAAATAGGCAAGAAGTATAATGGTAAAGTCTGGGGTTGGGGTGACAGTAGGAAATTCAAAGGAAAAGCAGAAGACGCGTGGTAAGTACAGAAGAAAAGGGGCAACATGTAATAAGGTGACAGGTGAGAGAACAAGAGTGTACTGAGAGAGGCATAAGGAGTCGACAGTGGTAGCCTGGAGACTGCATGGGCAGAGTGAAAAAGTAAAGGCCAGACCACTGAAAACAACTGAACCACATGATCATAAGGAGCATACACCTTATCTTAAATGCAGTGGTGAGCCACTAAACACTTGAGCCAGGAAAAAGACATGGTCAAAGTTGTATATGAAAGAAAAACCTAAATTTGTTATCCAAGAATGGGTTGGAAAGGGTTAAAACTGGAGATGGGAAGCCAAGAAAAGGGGGCTGATTCAACCATCTGCAGAGGTTTCTCCTCGAACGAGGATGGCAGCTGTGAAATATAAGAAATTCTGTTAAATTCAAAGAGACTCTGAGAGGTTGGCATTGATAGTAACGGTCAACTGGTTGATTGGCTGCAATTAGTAGTTTATACTGTATATATTTCTTAGGGGTAGAAGTTTAAGAGGCTGTATAACCAACCCTCCCAAGAATGTGAGTACATACACATACAAAAGGCGGCTGTTTGTTCAATTTAATCAGAGCTTTCTTTTCAGCAAAAACATAACCAAAACATACGATGAAGAAGTCTAACAAAACAGTTCTACTCTGTTCATAATAGATTACAGACATAGATAAATATCATACATATGAATAATCCAATGGAAACAAATTTTCTCAATTATATGAGTTGTTCATTTTTGAGGTGAGAGATTATATCAGTCAGTGTGTCAAATCAATCAAGGATTAACTAGGTACTTTTAGTACCCTTAACTAGGTACTCAAGGGTAGGAAACAGCATATGTAAATCTGTCATTAAAAATAAAGTCTATTTGTGGTCATTCAACATCTGATAATCATGAAATGACAAATCAGAATCAGGTCCAGTTTAAAGAAGGTGACAAAAATTCTATAATATGGTTATCATAATTTCTGAAGAAGGCAGTTTATCATAAAACAAAAATTCAAGTGCAAAAAAAGAAACTTTAACAGCAACGACATTAGAAAGTTCTTCTGTATTTACTAGACTGATGCAGGAACTCCACACACAAAACAAATGATGATTTTCCTCCTTGAGGAAAAGGAAATCAATGTGAAACAAATTGATCTCTGTGGAGCAGAAACTGAAGGCAGTACTGATTCTATAAATTGCAAGTTTGTTGATCTGCAAAGTCACTGATCTCTAAATAAGAGAGAGCTCTTAGGTTATGCCCATTATCAATAATAATAATAATAATAATAAAAACCCTGCATTTTAAGCCTTTCAGGAATCATTTTTAATACACATTAACTTCTGTCACATGACACTATAACCAAAAGAAAGTTTAATTTCCAGTTTGGCCCTTTTAAGTAAATCCCGTACGTTAAGCCTGCAACATAAACTGTGAAATACCATATAATCTAGGAATAATGACCTTTTCACAGGAGCATCGCCTGTCTGCTCATCCACATAATCTTGTTTTAGTTCCTCAGGAACATCACTGTCACTGTCATACTCCTGGTAGGCACTTTTCTCTTGTTCATCAGATTCATACTGAAAAAACAAAAAAATATATAAAGCACACACAGTATACTCAATTAGTAGTTTATACTGTATATATTTCTTAGGGGTAGAAGTTTAAGAGGCTGTATAACCAACCCTCCCAAGAATGTGAGTACATACACATACAAAAGGCGGCTGTTTGTTCAATTTAATCAGAGCTTTCTTTTCAGCAAAAACATAACCAAAACATACGATGAAGAAGTCTAACAAAACAGTTCTACTCTGTTCATAATAGATTACAGACATAGATAAATATCATACATATGAATAATCCAATGGAAACAAATTTTCTCAATTATATGAGTTGTTCATTTTTGAGGTGAGAGATTATATCAGTCAGTGTGTCAAATCAATCAAGGATTAACTAGGTACTTTTAGTACCCTTAACTAGGTACTCAAGGGTAGGAAACAGCATATGTAAATCTGTCATTAAAAATAAAGTCTATTTGTGGTCATTCAACATCTGATAATCATGAAATGACAAATCAGAATCAGGTCCAGTTTAAAGAAGGTGACAAAAATTCTATAATATGGTTATCATAATTTCTGAAGAAGGCAGTTTATCATAAAACAAAAATTCAAGTGCAAAAAAAGAAACTTTAACAGCAACGACATTAGAAAGTTCTTCTGTATTTACTAGACTGATGCAGGAACTCCACACACAAAACAAATGATGATTTTCCTCCTTGAGGAAAAGGAAATCAATGTGAAACAAATTGATCTCTGTGGAGCAGAAACTGAAGGCAGTACTGATTCTATAAATTGCAAGTTTGTTGATCTGCAAAGTCACTGATCTCTAAATAAGAGAGAGCTCTTAGGTTATGCCCATTATCAATAATAATAATAATAATAATAAAAACCCTGCATTTTAAGCCTTTCAGGAATCATTTTTAATACACATTAACTTCTGTCACATGACACTATAACCAAAAGAAAGTTTAATTTCCAGTTTGGCCCTTTTAAGTAAATCCCGTACGTTAAGCCTGCAACATAAACTGTGAAATACCATATAATCTAGGAATAATGACCTTTTCACAGGAGCATCGCCTGTCTGCTCATCCACATAATCTTGTTTTAGTTCCTCAGGAACATCACTGTCACTGTCATACTCCTGGTAGGCACTTTTCTCTTGTTCATCAGATTCATACTGAAAAAACAAAAAAATATATAAAGCACACACAGTATACTCAACAAAGGGTATGAAGAATCAACCTTTCTTGGATTTTTCCAGCACAGTAAAATATTACCTAATTTTATAAGAAGCTGTAATTTTTGTCATCAAAACCTTATTAACTCTCCCTTTTCTTCTTTATCATCCTACTTTAACCAGCTAAAAAGAAAAAAAATACATTCTACTTTCAAAATTGATAAATGTCCCAAAGGAAAAAAACACCATATAAACAAAACAAAAAACAACATGCACCCTAGAAGAGGAAACAAGTGTACATTTGATTAAAAAAAATTCTCTTCAAGTGGTTTCATCACACTGATTTCCATTTCGCTAATTTACTATGAAACACTTACGTACAAAACTCTGACACTCTAGAAGCATTAATTCAGCTTAATAAACACATACAACACACACATCAATGTTCTATCTAACTCATCATTTAATTCCAAGGACAAGCTTAGAAACTTAGCACCTAGGGACTACTTAGAGCAAGGATGAGAATGGTGGATTTGCTCCTGAGAGGAAGAGTGCCTTTTCTAATCTTCTTGGCATCGTGGCCCAGTGCCACTGTGGGAGAGAACAGCTGAGTCCACACACAACAAAGGAAGTGGGGCAGTATCAACGTATCACTGGCGACTAGGATCACAAATCAGTATGATGAAACAATGGCTAGCACTGATTGAGTTTTAACCAGGTACTGGGCTGGGTGCTTTCAGAAACTGTCTCCATGACTCTTCAAAACAATTCTATGAAGACATTTTACCCCACTATGCCAGCTGAGGAGACCAGTATGATGACAACATGGGAAGAAACCAGTCCCCTAATTAAATGGCTAGTTTTTGAAAGTCTAAAGCATTATGATGGGTTTGCCAGAGGGCTCAGTGGTGAAGAATCCACCTGCCAAGCCAGAGACGTGGGTTTGATCCCTGGTCCAGGAAGATCCCTGGAGAAAGATGCGCCTGTCTGCTCATCCACATAATCTTGTTTTAGTTCCTCAGGAACATCACTGTCACTGTCATACTCCTGGTAGGCACTTTTCTCTTGTTCATCAGATTCATACTGAAAAAACAAAAAAATATATAAAGCACACACAGTATACTCAACAAAGGGTATGAAGAATCAACCTTTCTTGGATTTTTCCAGCACAGTAAAATATTACCTAATTTTATAAGAAGCTGTAATTTTTGTCATCAAAACCTTATTAACTCTCCCTTTTCTTCTTTATCATCCTACTTTAACCAGCTAAAAAGAAAAAAAATACATTCTACTTTCAAAATTGATAAATGTCCCAAAGGAAAAAAACACCATATAAACAAAACAAAAAACAACATGCACCCTAGAAGAGGAAACAAGTGTACATTTGATTAAAAAAAATTCTCTTCAAGTGGTTTCATCACACTGATTTCCATTTCGCTAATTTACTATGAAACACTTACGTACAAAACTCTGACACTCTAGAAGCATTAATTCAGCTTAATAAACACATACAACACACACATCAATGTTCTATCTAACTCATCATTTAATTCCAAGGACAAGCTTAGAAACTTAGCACCTAGGGACTACTTAGAGCAAGGATGAGAATGGTGGATTTGCTCCTGAGAGGAAGAGTGCCTTTTCTAATCTTCTTGGCATCGTGGCCCAGTGCCACTGTGGGAGAGAACAGCTGAGTCCACACACAACAAAGGAAGTGGGGCAGTATCAACGTATCACTGGCGACTAGGATCACAAATCAGTATGATGAAACAATGGCTAGCACTGATTGAGTTTTAACCAGGTACTGGGCTGGGTGCTTTCAGAAACTGTCTCCATGACTCTTCAAAACAATTCTATGAAGACATTTTACCCCACTATGCCAGCTGAGGAGACCAGTATGATGACAACATGGGAAGAAACCAGTCCCCTAATTAAATGGCTAGTTTTTGAAAGTCTAAAGCATTATGATGGGTTTGCCAGAGGGCTCAGTGGTGAAGAATCCACCTGCCAAGCCAGAGACGTGGGTTTGATCCCTGGTCAGGAAGATCCCTTGGAGAAAGAAATGGCAATCAGCTCCAGTATTCTTGCCTGGAGAACTCCATGGACTGAGGTGTCTGGCGGGCTATAGTCCATGGGGTCATAAAGAGTAAGACATGAGTTAGCAACTGAACAACAACCACAGAGCATTATGACAGGCTGTTTTGAAGATGTGGACTCACTCTCAAGGACCTATGCTGTACCTAGGAAAAGTAGATCACACATTAACCACCACAAATGAACATTAGAGACATTCTCCCCTACTTGTACACGATGTGATCCTGCTGACATTCAGAAAGGTGTTCTAACCAAATGGGGGTCAGTTCCCCAGTACAGCAGATCCTCATTTTTGAGGATTCTGTACTTGCAAGTTTCCCTACACAATAAAATGTGTAACCCCAACATCAATACTTCACACACTTGCATGGTCAGGCATGGATGTGTGCTGTCTGTGGAGTGGCAAACGCTGTTGAATCACCCTACCTGCAAGCTCCCAACTGAGAGCAAACAAGGCAACCAACATTCTTGGATCTTGGCACTTCCACTATACACAAGTGACCTTTTCATCATAGACTTAGTGCTACATCTTTAAAACTTCTGTGCTTTTTGCTGATGATTTCACTGTTCAGAGTACCTCCCTAAGCCTAGCACTGAAGCACCAGCTAGTGTTCCCAAGTGCAAGAAGACTATAATGTGCTGTAAGGCAAAAATATGGACGCTAGGTAAGCTTCACTCAGGCATGAGTTATAGTGCTATTGGTTGTAAGTTTAATGTTACTGAGTCAACACTATGTATTAAATTAGGGGTCTTTAAGGAAAAAAAACACGTAAAATAAGGTTGTGTACAGACCAGTGGGTGAAAATGTTGTGACCAAGACTTGCAGACGCTTAATTCCACTTAAAAACAGTTCTGCAATTCAGTGTTCATAGTTACTTTATAAAGCATACAACTGGGCTTCCTCTGGTGGTCCAGTGGGTAAGGACACCGCCTTGCAGTGCAAGGGGCGCTGGTTCGATCCCTGGCCTGGGAAGATCCCACGTGCCACGGAGCGGCTGGACCGATGTGTCCAATTACCCAGCCGGAGCTCTGGAGCGCATGCGCCCAGAGCCAGTGCTCTGCGACAACAGAGGCCACCGCGATGGGAGGCCCACAGGAGCCAAAGAACAAAGATGGATGAAAATAGAGAAAGACCAACAGAAGTGGCCCGCTCGCTCCCCTCACTCCCCAACCTGACCCTTGCCCAAAAATAAATAAATAAATCTTTAAAAAAAAAAAAAAAGAAGAATACAACGGCCACAAAGAAGGAGAATCCAATGCTACATGAGATTAAAATGAACAAATCACTAGCACAGAGGGATATATTATTTCAAAAATACTGGAATGATTTAATTCCTTTCAGATTAGTCTGCTTTATTCAGAAGCAAAATGTCATAAAGAATCACTAAATTCTGATTTTAAATATGGTTTACTATGAAATAATTTCTACTTCACGATAAAATAAGATAATGGTATATTTTCATGACAGTATTTTTAAATGATATTTTCACTTAATAACAAAACCTCGGAACACAGAGACAAATTCAACCACATTTTGTTAAATCTGAGCAATTTTTACAGCAGCTTCATCAAATCTAAAACAAACATCATACCTCATCCCTCTGGAAACTGAAGATCAGAAGAACACATCCAAACTAAAATCTGTGAAAACACCCTGTAGGTAATGGGGAAGTAAGCATTCCCTCACTGTAAAGATGAGGAAACTGAGGGTCACAAAGTCACAATAACTTGCCAAGAGCTAATCAGTAAAGGTCATATACATTCATCTGCCTACAAACCTTTCCATCAAGTCACACTACTTGTCGTTTATATTGTTTATTGAACTTCTCAGGCTGTTGTTAAAACATTTCACTCATATAAAACAAAGGGAGCCCAGCTGGGCACTCTGTGATGACCTAGAAGGGTGGGATGGAGGTTAAATATCCAGGGGATACTCCTGACTCAGGGATCAAACTGGGGTTTCCTGGATTTCTTGCGCTGGCAGATGGATTCTTTACCACTGCACCACCTGGGAAGCCCCATAGGTAGGAAAGTGTAAAAGTGTCAGTTGCTCAGTCATGTTCGACTCTGCGACCCCACGGACTGTAGGCCCTCCAAGTTCCTCTGTTCATGGGATTCTCCAGGCAAGAATCTTAGTGTGGGTAGCGATTCTCTTCTCCAGGGATCTTCCCAACCCAGGGATCAAATCCAGGTCTCTGCATTACAGGCAGATTCTTTACAGTCTGAGGCACCGGGAAGCGCCATAGGTAGGAAGGAGGGTAGCAAATGTATGAACAAATCTAGCCAATTACCTTGCTCACTGGGTACAACACGCTGGGTAAGAAAATCCCACTTACGTTCCACAGCATGTGTTAAAAATAAGACATACCCCATTAGAAGCCAGGACGTCTTCTGTTTCTTCATCTTTGTGGTCGGCCTGAATTTCAAATGGATTCCCACCGCTGCAGTACTGCTCAAACAAGTTCTGTTTCTTCATCTTTGTGGTCGGCCTCAGATTAGTCTGCTTTATTCAGAAGCAAAATGTCATAAAGAATCACTAAATTCTGATTTTAAATATGGTTTACTATGAAATAATTTCTACTTCACGATAAAATAAGATAATGGTATATTTTCATGACAGTATTTTTAAATGATATTTTCACTTAATAACAAAACCTCGGAACACAGAGACAAATTCAACCACATTTTGTTAAATCTGAGCAATTTTTACAGCAGCTTCATCAAATCTAAAACAAACATCATACCTCATCCCTCTGGAAACTGAAGATCAGAAGAACACATCCAAACTAAAATCTGTGAAAACACCCTGTAGGTAATGGGGAAGTAAGCATTCCCTCACTGTAAAGATGAGGAAACTGAGGGTCACAAAGTCACAATAACTTGCCAAGAGCTAATCAGTAAAGGTCATATACATTCATCTGCCTACAAACCTTTCCATCAAGTCACACTACTTGTCGTTTATATTGTTTATTGAACTTCTCAGGCTGTTGTTAAAACATTTCACTCATATAAAACAAAGGGAGCCCAGCTGGGCACTCTGTGATGACCTAGAAGGGTGGGATGGAGGTTAAATATCCAGGGGATACTCCTGACTCAGGGATCAAACTGGGGTTTCCTGGATTTCTTGCGCTGGCAGATGGATTCTTTACCACTGCACCACCTGGGAAGCCCCATAGGTAGGAAAGTGTAAAAGTGTCAGTTGCTCAGTCATGTTCGACTCTCGACCCCACGGACTGTAGGCCCTCCAAGTTCCTCTGTTCATGGGATTCTCCAGGCAAGAATCTTAGTGTGGGTAGCGATTCTCTTCTCCAGGGATCTTCCCAACCCAGGGATCAAATCCAGGTCTCTGCATTACAGGCAGATTCTTTACAGTCTGAGGCACCGGGAAGCGCCATAGGTAGGAAGGAGGGTAGCAAATGTATGAACAAATCTAGCCAATTACCTTGCTCACTGGGTACAACACGCTGGGTAAGAAAATCCCACTTACGTTCCACAGCATGTGTTAAAAATAAGACATACCCCATTAGAAGCCAGGACGTCTTCTGTTTCTTCATCTTTGTGGTCGGCCTGAATTTCAAATGGATTCCCACCGCTGCAGTACTGCTCAAACAAGGTTACTGTTCTCGAGGAAGTTGCAGAGGACTGCTTACTGGGTGAAACTGATGGGGACCGTGACTGCTCCATGAATTTAAATTCCTAGATGTTAAAAAAAAGTCAGATTCCCTTTAGCAACAATCGTAAAGTTCAAGCCCATAAATACATCCCATCAATGCAAATGTAGAATTTGCCAAGAAAACAATCCTAAAGCTTTAGGTTATTTACTTTTAAATACTGTAAGTTCTCTGCAAGCATAAACTTGGACATACACTCATGTTCAAAGGGCTTCCTACAAACAACTCAGTCACTGACATCACTTCAAACAGTGTTATCTGCATCAAGCTACTTCTGACTTACTTTATGGAAATGAAAAGAATTAAAAAAAAAAACTTCAATGTGAAAGGTATATCTAAACATTTTTACACAACAGCAGGGTACAGTCCCAGGAGGGTACAGTTTTAGTCAATAGAGTCATTTATAAAAACTAATTATTGTTACATCAAATGACTTGCACCATTTAGATAATTTATGTAAATACAATGAAAACTAAGCAGGAAACATATACCTTTATTTTGTTCTACTGATGTTTATAAACTTTCATTTATCTTTTCATATACCAAGAAGCACACAACAGAAAGACGTGCTGAGGTTACACGCTATATCTTCTAGTCCTAGTCTGACTTTAATCCATTATATTCCATTAACTTCCTGTATACTATTGGGAATGTCACCTGGATTCTCTGTGCCTCCATTTCCTCATCTGTAAAATGAGGTCAGTCTAGATGAGGGAATCACAAATCGAAGCTACCGAGGTGTAGCACCTAGTTCAAACCACACACTTTCAGATGAAGAAACTGATAGTCCAAGATAGTGCAATTCAAGATTATACACCAATTTAGGTGAAGAGATGGATTCTTACAGTCTGAGGCACCGGGAGCGCCATAGGTAGGAAGGAGGGTAGCAAATGTATGAACAAATCTAGCCAATTACCTTGCTCACTGGGTACAACACGCTGGGTAAGAAAATCCCACTTACGTTCCACAGCATGTGTTAAAAATAAGACATACCCCATTAGAAGCCAGGACGTCTTCTGTTTCTTCATCTTTGTGGTCGGCCTGAATTTCAAATGGATTCCCACCGCTGCAGTACTGCTCAAACAAGGTTACTGTTCTCGAGGAAGTTGCAGAGGACTGCTTACTGGGTGAAACTGATGGGGACCGTGACTGCTCCATGAATTTAAATTCCTAGATGTTAAAAAAAAGTCAGATTCCCTTTAGCAACAATCGTAAAGTTCAAGCCCATAAATACATCCCATCAATGCAAATGTAGAATTTGCCAAGAAAACAATCCTAAAGCTTTAGGTTATTTACTTTTAAATACTGTAAGTTCTCTGCAAGCATAAACTTGGACATACACTCATGTTCAAAGGGCTTCCTACAAACAACTCAGTCACTGACATCACTTCAAACAGTGTTATCTGCATCAAGCTACTTCTGACTTACTTTATGGAAATGAAAAGAATTAAAAAAAAAAAAAACTTCAATGTGAAAGGTATATCTAAACATTTTTACACAACAGCAGGGTACAGTCCCAGGAGGGTACAGTTTTAGTCAATAGAGTCATTTATAAAAACTAATTATTGTTACATCAAATGACTTGCACCATTTAGATAATTTATGTAAATACAATGAAAACTAAGCAGGAAACATATACCTTTATTTTGTTCTACTGATGTTTATAAACTTTCATTTATCTTTTCATATACCAAGAAGCACACAACAGAAAGACGTGCTGAGGTTACACGCTATATCTTCTAGTCCTAGTCTGACTTTAATCCATTATATTCCATTAACTTCCTGTATACTATTGGGAATGTCACCTGGATTCTCTATGCCTCCATTTCCTCATCTGTAAAATGAGGTCAGTCTAGATGAGGGAATCACAAATACGAAAGCTACCGAGGTGTAGCACCTAGTTCAAACCACACACTTCTCAGATGAAGAAACTGAGGTAGTCCAGAAGATTCAGTGCCACATTCAAGATTATACACCAATTTAGGTGAAGAGATGGAATAACTCCTAAATGTCCTTTGTACAAAACTCTTGACTCAATGGTTTATTACAAAAATTAGCACACATTTTTCTCATACTTTTTAATCATTTTTGATATTCTTTTCAAATTAAAATTCTTTCATATTAAGAGATACTCTTAAAAAAATTACACTAGCTTGTTAAATTTTAAATGATGTATTTCTTTCGAAACTGCAACTATACATTAAATCAGATCCATCATCATGCTTAGGAAAATTAGGGCATTACTTTTAAAATTCTAAACAAGGTATGACTATAAACTAAGACAAAAATTTTTTAAAACAAAACTGACAGGAATAAACGTGAATACTATCTCAGTTTTGAACAGTTTTTCAACATAATCACTTTTTGTTCCCATGGGGTTACAATATGAAGTCTACACTTAAAAAAGTCTTAAGTTCACAATATAATATTGTAAACTACAGGCAAAATCTTACAGATTTTTAGAACTTGGTCATTTTACATATCTGAAACTTAAAGGTAAACACTTTAAAGGACATAATTCCCACTTGGATGAAAATTTTTCAGTGTACATTGTAAAAAAGTTGTTTTATAATTACATCAATTTTATGTGTGCACGCACGACACACAGAACTGATGATTAAATACAAATTCAAATAAAATTATTTAAACAGAGGTTCTATAATCAATGCTGAAATTTGAAGTAATGTAAAGGAATCATCTTACTTTTAAAAACTTCAAAATAATGCTAAAATTAATATTAATTTTGCTATCTTTAAAGTATGTATTATTCAACATGTTTCAGTGTATTTAGTATTTCCACATAAAGCAATATGATAAACCCAGATAAGAAGTGAGCTATTGGGGCTTCCCTGGTGGTCCAGTGGGTAAAGAGTCCACCTTGCAGTGCAAGGGGAACCAGTTCAATCCTTTGCCCGGGAGGATCCCACATGCCACAAAAGTGGCTGGACTGGTGTGTTCAATTACGAGCGAGCGCTCTGGAGTGGGTGCTCTGCAATGAGAGAGGCCATTGCAATGGGAGGCCCACACAGGCCAAAGAATAAAGATGGATGAAAATTTTTAAAAAATTAATAAATAAAAGAGGCAAAAATAATAAAAAAAGAAGTAAGCTATTATACAACATGAGTATAAACACTATCCCATTAAAAAAAACCTTTTAGTCATATATATTTTACATTTATCCAGAACAAGAAAATTCCTTCTAGAAAGACATTCCTTCCAAAGGCAAAAACTAACCACACTAGATCTTCTAAGAAGGGAACAATAGTACATATTTACTGGGAAAAAAGAGAAAAAAAAACAAACCCTTATGAGAGCACCTGAAAGTTCAAACTCACGTTGTTCTAGGATTAACTGTACTAATAAATGTCAACCAACTACACTTTTCTCTCAAAAAAAAAAAAAAAAAGATTGTCTCTCACTTATGAAATATTTATCTACACTATGTCTCAACCAAGAGAAAAAACAAACCAATTAAAGATATTTTCACAGATTACTAGATTCAAGGAATCAGTTAATAAAACAGTGGTGTTTTCAGTAAGTGCCTCTTTAATTGCTGAGGTATTTTCTCATTAAGACAAATTTATGAGTTGCAGCACAAATTAAGGACCTACTGGGTCCTTTAAGAAATGACAAATATTCTGCAAATATGAACACTTTCCCTAAAGACCATCAAAATGTAACTGAGTATTTTACTGCAAAATTTAAACAAAGCAAGTAGACCCTCTCTGACAAAAATCATTCAAATAAAATTAATTTAAACAGAGGTTCTATAATCAATGCTGAAATTTGAAGTAATGTAAAGGAATCATCTTACTTTTAAAAACTTCAAAATAATGCTAAAATTAATATTAATTTTGCTATCTTTAAAGTATGTATTATTCAACATGTTTCAGTGTATTTAGTATTTCCACATAAAGCAATATGATAAACCCAGATAAGAAGTGAGCTATTGGGGCTTCCCTGGTGGTCCAGTGGGTAAAGAGTCCACCTTGCAGTGCAAGGGGAACCAGTTCAATCCTTTGCCCGGGAGGATCCCACATGCCACAAAAGTGGCTGGACTGGTGTGTTCAATTACGAGCGAGCGCTCTGGAGTGGGTGCTCTGCAATGAGAGAGGCCATTGCAATGGGAGGCCCACACAGGCCAAAGAATAAAGATGGATGAAAATTTTTAAAAAATTAATAAATAAAAGAGGCAAAAATAAAAAAAATAAAAAAAGAAGTAAGCTATTATACAACATGAGTATAAACACTATCCCATTAAAAAAAACCTTTTAGTCATATATATTTTACATTTATCCAGAACAAGAAAATTCCTTCTAGAAAGACATTCCTTCCAAAGGCAAAAACTAACCACACTAGATCTTCTAAGAAGGGAACAATAGTACATATTTACTGGGAAAAAAGAGAAAAAAAAACAAACCCTTATGAGAGCACCTGAAAGTTCAAACTCACGTTGTTCTAGGATTAACTGTACTAATAAATGTCAACCAACTACACTTTTCTCTCAAAAAAAAAAAAAAAAAGATTGTCTCTCACTTATGAAATATTTATCTACACTATGTCTCAACCAAGAGAAAAAACAAACCAATTAAAGATATTTTCACAGATTACTAGATTCAAGGAATCAGTTAATAAAACAGTGGTGTTTTCAGTAAGTGCCTCTTTAATTGCTGAGGTATTTTCTCATTAAGACAAATTTATGAGTTGCAGCACAAATTAAGGACCTACTGGGTCCTTTAAGAAATGACAAATATTCTGCAAATATGAACACTTTCCCTAAAGACCATCAAAATGTAACTGAGTATTTTTCTGCAAAATTTAAACAAAGCAGTAGACCCTCTTCTGAAATCTAAAGAAAAATCATTTTAATTGTGACTCTTTGTAGGCAAAAGAGTTTTTCTAAACTGTACAACTGAAAAAAGAAGCTGACTGTGACATCCATAAAAGTATCACCCTTGGAAAAGAGGCTTATTATTAATCACTTTTAAGGTACTCTTCCTTAATTTAATCATTTTATAAATGCTTTCTTGTATCTGGTTTGCTTTTAAAGATCACTAAATAAAATACTGATTTATCTGTATTCTTAAACTTACATGAAGCTGCAAGATGCTGAAGTTTGACTTCACAGGACAAAGTTCCCAGGTCTCATTCTCTAGAAACATTCTCAATTCATCAAGCCGTGTTCTTAAAAACAGAAAATGAACATTCCAATAAGAAAAAGTACACTGCACACAAGAATACAGCAAAAATTTTTAGAATTATCATCATGATCATAATCAACTCTGAAAACCCATTCAGACCAATGCAATAAACACAAACATTGGCTTTTACATACCTGTGAGTTACCTTATCAACAGTAAGAGAAAAACCTCAAATATTTACTAAATTCAGAATATTTTTACTATATTAGAAAAAATAATGAACGCACAGGAAATGATATTTTCATTAAGCGACTAAACTAAAAGCTACTCACTGATTCATGTACTTAGATAATGACTTATTATTGCCAAAAGAAAAAAAAAAGAAATAATTTATAGGGTTTATGAAACTGTAAATACTAATAAATGTTTTGGACTAAAGAGCATGGATCGTAATCATTCTTACCAAGCCACAATATCAAGATGATTATCACTCTCTCTATATATTCTATTAGTGAAGATAGTAGTGCCTGTCTATCTCTACACAGCATTTCGAGCTAAGCCAGCAAGTATTAAAAAACAAGTAGTGTATTCAGTGAGTGCCTCTTTAATTGCTGAGGTATGCTCTCATTAAGACAAATTTATGAGTTGCAGCACAAATTAAGGACCTACTGGGTCCTTTAAGAAATGACAAATATTCTGCAAATATGAACACTTTCCCTAAAGACCATCAAAATGTAACTGAGTATTTTTCTGCAAAATTTAAACAAAGCAGTAGACCCTCTTCTGAAATCTAAAGAAAAATCATTTTAATTGTGACTCTTTGTAGGCAAAAGAGTTTTTCTAAACTGTACAACTGAAAAAAGAAGCTGACTGTGACATCCATAAAAGTATCACCCTTGGAAAAGAGGCTTATTATTAATCACTTTTAAGGTACTCTTCCTTAATTTAATCATTTTATAAATGCTTTCTTGTATCTGGTTTGCTTTTAAAGATCACTAAATAAAATACTGATTTATCTGTATTCTTAAACTTACATGAAGCTGCAAGATGCTGAAGTTTGACTTCACAGGACAAAGTTCCCAGGTCTCATTCTCTAGAAACATTCTCAATTCATCAAGCCGTGTTCTTAAAAACAGAAAATGAACATTCCAATAAGAAAAAGTACACTGCACACAAGAATACAGCAAAAATTTTTAGAATTATCATCATGATCATAATCAACTCTGAAAACCCATTCAGACCAATGCAATAAACACAAACATTGGCTTTTACATACCTGTGAGTTACCTTATCAACAGTAAGAGAAAAACCTCAAATATTTACTAAATTCAGAATATTTTTACTATATTAGAAAAAATAATGAACGCACAGGAAATGATATTTTCATTAAGCGACTAAACTAAAAGCTACTCACTGATTCATGTACTTAGATAATGACTTATTATTGCCAAAAGAAAAAAAAAAGAAATAATTTATAGGGTTTATGAAACTGTAAATACTAATAAATGTTTTGGACTAAAGAGCATGGATCGTAATCATTCTTACCAAGCCACAATATCAAGATGATTATCACTCTCTCTATATATTCTATTAGTGAAGATAGTAGTGCCTGTCTATCTCTACACAGCATTTACGAGCTAAGCCAGCAAGTATGGCACTTAAATTAACAAGTAGTCACATGTCCTAGTGATCTTTTCTTTCTTTAATGCTATTGCTCTTACTGTGTCTCCTGAGTGAGAGAGAGGGAGTGTGTGTGTGTGTGTGTGCGTGTGCCTGCTCAATTGTGTCCAACTCTTTGTGAGCCCATGGACTGTAGCCAGCTAGGCTCCATGGAATTGTCCAGGCAGGAATACTGGAGTGGATTGCCATTTCCTTCTCCAGGGGATCTTTCTGACCCAGGGATTGAACTCCCATCTCTTGTGTCTCCTGTGGTGATAGGCAATTCTTTACCACTAGCAGCACCTGGGAAGCGCTGTCTCCTGAGGAATCAGTACATTATACAAGTGATACCAGAAAAACACATACTTCCTCCTTGTTAGCCCAGGAAACAAAAGGCCAGTACCTGAGGTAGTCCTCCTCCTCCTTCAACAAGCCTCGTTCCTGTTACTAAAATCATGCTAGAAATAATATCTAGATTTTTTTTAAGCCATGGGTTCTACATTAAAGATAGAATAAATGGAAAAAACCTGTGAAAAGCAGATATTGCTCCAAATATTAGTGTTAACAGACAAGGACTTTAAGATAATGACTCTAAATAAACAAAATACAGAAAAAGGTGCACAAAATGGGTAGCAAAATAACAATAATAAAGACAAAAAGAAACAAACATTCTATAACTGAAAAATACAATGCTTAAAATTAAACCTGATAAACACAAACATTGGCTTTTACATACCTGTGAGTTACCTTATCAACAGTAAGAGAAAAACCTCAAATATTTACTAAATTCAGAATATTTTTACTATATTAGAAAAAATAATGAACGCACAGGAAATGATATTTTCATTAAGCGACTAAACTAAAAGCTACTCACTGATTCATGTACTTAGATAATGACTTATTATTGCCAAAAGAAAAAAAAAAGAAATAATTTATAGGGTTTATGAAACTGTAAATACTAATAAATGTTTTGGACTAAAGAGCATGGATCGTAATCATTCTTACCAAGCCACAATATCAAGATGATTATCACTCTCTCTATATATTCTATTAGTGAAGATAGTAGTGCCTGTCTATCTCTACACAGCATTTACGAGCTAAGCCAGCAAGTATGGCACTTAAATTAACAAGTAGTCACATGTCCTAGTGATCTTTTCTTTCTTTAATGCTATTGCTCTTACTGTGTCTCCTGAGTGAGAGAGAGGGAGTGTGTGTGTGTGTGTGTGCGTGTGCCTGCTCAATTGTGTCCAACTCTTTGTGAGCCCATGGACTGTAGCCAGCTAGGCTCCATGGAATTGTCCAGGCAGGAATACTGGAGTGGATTGCCATTTCCTTCTCCAGGGGATCTTTCTGACCCAGGGATTGAACTCCCATCTCTTGTGTCTCCTGTGGTGATAGGCAATTCTTTACCACTAGCAGCACCTGGGAAGCGCTGTCTCCTGAGGAATCAGTACATTATACAAGTGATACCAGAAAAACACATACTTCCTCCTTGTTAGCCCAGGAAACAAAAGGCCAGTACCTGAGGTAGTCTTCCTCCTCCTTCAACAAGCCTCGTTCCTGTTACTAAAATCATGCTAGAAATAATATCTAGATTTTTTTTTTTAAGCCATGGGTTCTACATTAAAGATAGAATAAATGGAAAAAACCTGTGAAAAGCAGATATTGCTCCAAATATTAGTGTTAACAGACAAGGACTTTAAGATAATGACTCTAAATAAACAAAATACAGAAAAAGGTGCACAAAATGGGTAGACAGAAACATGTTTAATGAAGTGCAATAATAAAGACAAAAAAGAAACAAACATTCTATAACTGAAAAATACAATGCTTAAAATTAAACCTGATAAGTAAAATAGCAGAAGACAGGATCAATGAATGTGAAGACAGTTCAATAAGAAAATACCCAGCCTGAAGCAAAACAGAAAAAAAAAAAAAACTGGAAGAAACAGAAAAGATCATAAGAGATGTATGTCAGACCATCCAAACATCTAGTATCCAGACAACTGGATGGAGAGAAGAGCAAATGGCTGAGAATTTGGCAACAGTGGTTATGCCCATATCTATTACCATATACAAAAATTAACTAAAATGAATCAGAGATCGAATGTGAAGAACTAAAACTATACAGTTTACAAATCTTACAATTCTACAACAAAAAGGTAAACAAATTTTAAAATGGGCCAAAGCTCTGAACAGACATTTTTGCAAAGAAGATACATGAACAACCAGTAAACCTGCAAAAAGTGTCACTTGTCAGGGAAACATAAATTCAAACCATAAGGAGGTACCACTTCACAGTCACCAGGATAGCTATAATCAAAGAGACAGCAAGTGCTAGCTAGTATCCGGAGAAGTTAGGACTCTTATATAGCAAGAATACTGGAGTGGGTTGCCGTGTTCTCCTCTGGGAGATCTTTCCGACCGTGGGATCAACCCGGACCTCCTGCACTGCAGGCATATTCTTTACTAATCTAAGCCACCAGAGAAGCCTGATTTGATAAATGATCAATTTAAATATACTTTCAAAATAAATATTTAAGAAAATATGTACTTAAATTACTTAATAATAATTTAAATTAGTCAATGGTTTCATGTCCCACTAATCTCTCTTCTGACTCAGCAGCTATCACTGTGAGAAGGAGCTGACTCCAAACAAGGAGAAAAAGGAGAATTTCAAATCCAACTCTTCCTGGTACCAAACAACAACAAAATCAAAACTTCATTTTAGAAAGTGAAACTGCAGACTAAAAACTGAGATATAACTCAATGCAAATGATAACATGTATATAGGGGAATATATATAGGGTCCAGCTTACATAAAGAAAGGTCTAATAACTCTTCATTCTCTCAGTTTTATGCTATTTTAAGCATACCAACACACTGCTATGTAAACATTTTTCCCCACCCTTCCCCATTCCCAAAGCTATTCGAAGACATCCTCTTTAAAGTTGGTAGTGATTGTTCTTCAAAGCAATGAAGTACCTAGTCTTTGCTTTGTAGCTAGATTCTGAGTATCATGCCCCCTTCTCTAGAAGCCTTTTTACTCCTAAAAGGCACAGTTTCAAGCACGATCCCCCTCACTGAGTGTTGCCTCTGTTGATTTCAATTCCTCACTAACTCACATCATATATGCAGGTAAAGAACAGCAGTCAAATGCTTCTGGGGATGCCCAATGTAACAATCATCTTACACCTACACAAAAGTCAGTTCAATAGCTTAAACCCCTCAAGACAAAATATGTATTGAACTTCACAAAAAGTAACAACAATAATTTATGATATTTTAGGTGAGAAATACTTAACCATCCTAAAAAGAGCTACAAAGAAGACAGGCTTTCAAATACAAAAATAAGTATTTTAAACCAATTAGTGCTATAAGGTTAATAAGCATGAAATGCAGGTAGTCTTACTACCTAAATAAGTCTATTCATACTTGATTAGAGTTCTTACCTATGATAATTCTTAAAATAATTGACACTTTGTTTTCTAATAGACTCTTGCAAAACTTCAGACTTGCTACCACAGAATTCTTCTCCAACCTGCATCAACCTAGGTGGACAGAAAGATTTATATAAATTTCAGCAATATGTTTATTACAGGGAAATAAAAGAAGTATAGGTCATCTTTATTCAAAGATAATAAAACATAAAAATACAGATATTTGAAGAAATGCCAAGGATCATAAATTCATTACAGTTTACAAACATCCAAAGGGCAGGAACAGTTAAACACACACATAAACCTAGCAGAAATTAGACTATGACTGCTCAATTACCTTTACATCCAAGAAATTCTATAACTCACTGATTCAATATTCCATTCATTATTCATGGTTCAATGAATCAAACTAAAGAGTACGATAAGATCTCAAACACTACCTGCTGATTATATCCAAAACAAAGATGAAATCATCATATTTGAATATAGACAAATCAGTTCCAAGCAAATAGGTTTTCACTTTCAGCTGAACATCCTATAAAACAAAACAAAACATATGCTATTTTAAGCATACCAACACACTGCTATGTAAACATTTTCCCACCCTTCCCCATTCCCAAAGCTATTCGAAGACATCCTCTTTAAAGTTGGTAGTGATTGTTCTTCAAAGCAATGAAGTACCTAGTCTTTGCTTTGTAGCTAGATTCTGAGTATCATGCCCCCTTCTCTAGAAGCCTTTTTACTCCTAAAAGGCACAGTTTCAAGCACGATCCCCCTCACTGAGTGTTGCCTCTGTTGATTTCAATTCCTCACTAACTCACATCATATATGCAGGTAAAGAACAGCAGTCAAATGCTTCTGGGGATGCCCAATGTAACAATCATCTTACACCTACACAAAAGTCAGTTCAATAGCTTAAACCCCTCAAGACAAAATATGTATTGAACTTCACAAAAAGTAACAACAATAATTTATGATATTTTAGGTGAGAAATACTTAACCATCCTAAAAAGAGCTACAAAGAAGACAGGCTTTCAAATACAAAAATAAGTATTTTAAACCAATTAGTGCTATAAGGTTAATAAGCATGAAATGCAGGTAGTCTTACTACCTAAATAAGTCTATTCATACTTGATTAGAGTTCTTACCTATGATAATTCTTAAAATAATTGACACTTTGTTTTCTAATAGACTCTTGCAAAACTTCAGACTTGCTACCACAGAATTCTTCTCCAACCTGCATCAACCTAGGTGGACAGAAAGATTTATATAAATTTCAGCAATATGTTTATTACAGGGAAATAAAAGAAGTATAGGTCATCTTTATTCAAAGATAATAAAACATAAAAATACAGATATTTGAAGAAATGCCAAGGATCATAAATTCATTACAGTTTACAAACATCCAAAGGGCAGGAACAGTTAAACACACACATAAACCTAGCAGAAATTAGACTATGACTGCTCAATTACCTTTACATCCAAGAAATTCTATAACTCACTGATTCAATATTCCATTCATTATTCATGGTTCAATGAATCAAACTAAAGAGTACGATAAGATCTCAAACACTACCTGCTGATTATATCCAAAACAAAGATGAAATCATCATATTTGAATATAGACAAATCAGTTCCAAGCAAATAGGTTTTCACTTTCAGCTGAACATCCTATAAAACAAAACAAAACATAAATATTTTTCAAGTAAACACAAAATATAGAAAATCAGTGCACAGAACCTTTTTTTTTTTGCATAGTTACACGTTAAAATGAGACAGGAATAGATGCTTACTTGATAAAAGAAATATCTATTTAGGCCAATAGCCCATGAAGTGTGATATCAGAGACAGTTCCACGAACGTCAGATATAAAAATCATATAAGCCACAGTCATCACTATTAATATACACACACACACACACATATGCAAGGTAAGAACTGTACCCCCATACTAGATATACAGATAAAAGTCACCACTATTTGTGCATGCCTTGGTAGGCTAGAAAAATCATCAATGCAAAAATAACTAGAATTCATAAGATAATTATGTCAAGTGTTTACGCAGGATATATAAAAATTAATAGTTTTCATGTATACCTGTGGTAGCACCTCAAAATGGAGAGATTTCATTTAAAACAAATATAGAAATACAATATACTTAGGAATAATTTTAACAAGAGCTATGAGACCTGTAAGAAAGAGCTATTGTTAACAACTCTAGGGGATATGAAAGAAACGTCCATAAACTGAGAGTTAAGCCTTTTCTTCTGAACAATTATTCTAAAATTCAGCAGAAATAATTAACAGACAATAACCTCTTTGTTAAAAAAAGATAGCACTCTGAAGAGATGGAGTAAAAGTTATGAGTAATGTTAGAGGACTTAAACCCCTTACATTAATATTATTAAAAACTATCCCCAAAATGCTGGCAATATGAGAAAAATCAATGAAATAGAAAACAGAAATAAGAAACTGTAATATACATGTAAGAGCTTAATAAACAGCAGTAAGAACTAATGTTTACTGAGTATTTACTTTTCTCTTTTTTTATTTCACATATTATATTATCTTTAATTCCAAAACAGTGCTGTTGAGCAAGCCTTCATTACTCCCCTAGGCAAAGAGAAACTGAAAGAGGTCAACTAATTGCCTAAATCCACATGCCCAGTCAAAGACAAAGCTAAGACTTATTCTAGGTTTATCTGCCTTCAGTATCTACTCTTTTCGCTGAATCTTGCTGCAACAAGGTATCCCAAATAAAGAGGGAAAAACAAAGATTATCCAAAAAAGCAGAGAATGGAAAACTAAATAGATTTTGGGGGACTGGGGAGAGATCCTCTCTTTACATCAGGTATCAGAAGAAATATAAAATATATAAATGCTTTTGTATGTTTTCAAAGATTAAAAATTAATTCAATAAAAAAAAGCAAAAATATTTTCTGAATATCTATTAAGTGTTCTAGGTAGTATTCCTGGGATTAGGGATATAGTAATTAATACAAAGTTTGGTATTAATTACCAAATTAATACTGAGCAGAGCTTTACACAGGAAATAATACTTTAAGAATATATGTAACAAGTTATAAATGAAAAACATCAATAGTCTGACCTCATAAAAATGTTAACCATCTGCATATCAAAAATACAGTGTCAAAAAATCAAAAACATAAAATAAGTTAAAATATCAAAAATATAAAATAAGTTAAAACAAATGACATACAAAGGATTATCCATTATCATGTAAATCATATAAACCTATCAGCAAAAAAGTGAGCTAATAATTCACAAATAATTAATAGATCTTTAAATGTTCAAGTTCTCTAATAATTAAAGAAGTATAAATTAAAGCACTAATAAAAGAATACACCCGCCATGTCCATGGAGAGAGGCTGAAGTGGCTGAGCTTCGGCCCTAGGCACCGGGGTGCCAGGTAGGTGAGGATGTCTGCTTTGTTAGGTCACTGTCAGGACTGTGAGCAGAAGCTGCAGCCCACCCAGGCTGCCTTGACTCTGACACCTTCACCAATAAACAAGATCAAACAACTTCTTAAAGATAAGCCTGCACATGCTGGTGGGAAAGATGGTGTCTGAACCAGTGGTTGTAATAGCTTTGCCTACACTTTTGAATATACAAAGACAAAAGGAGACTCTGATGAAGAAGCTCTTCACAATGGTGAGTGCGGAAAGAAACTAACACGGTGGTTTAAAATTTTGAAGCAAGCCTTCATTACTCCCCTAGGCAAAGAGAAACTGAAAGAGGTCAACTAATTGCCTAAATCCACATGCCCAGTCAAAGACAAAGCTAAGACTTATTCTAGGTTTATCTGCCTTCAGTATCTACTCTTTTCGCTGAATCTTGCTGCAACAAGGTATCCCAAATAAAGAGGGAAAAACAAAGATTATCCAAAAAAGCAGAGAATGGAAAACTAAATAGATTTTGGGGGACTGGGAGAGATCCTCTCTTTACATCAGGTATCAGAAGAAATATAAAATATATAAATGCTTTTGTATGTTTTCAAAGATTAAAAATTAATTCAATAAAAAAAAGCAAAAATATTTTCTGAATATCTATTAAGTGTTCTAGGTAGTATTCCTGGGATTAGGGATATAGTAATTAATACAAAGTTTGGTATTAATTACCAAATTAATACTGAGCAGAGCTTTACACAGGAAATAATACTTTAAGAATATATGTAACAAGTTATAAATGAAAAACATCAATAGTCTGACCTCATAAAAATGTTAACCATCTGCATATCAAAAATACAGTGTCAAAAAATCAAAAACATAAAATAAGTTAAAATATCAAAAATATAAAATAAGTTAAAACAAATGACATACAAAGGATTATCCATTATCATGTAAATCATATAAACCTATCAGCAAAAAAGTGAGCTAATAATTCACAAATAATTAATAGATCTTTAAATGTTCAAGTTCTCTAATAATTAAAGAAGTATAAATTAAAGCACTAATAAAAGAATACACCCGCCATGTCCATGGAGAGAGGCTGAAGTGGCTGAGCTTCGGCCCTAGGCACCGGGGTGCCAGGTAGGTGAGGATGTCTGCTTTGTTAGGTCACTGTCAGGACTGTGAGCAAGAAGCTGCAGCCCACCCAGGCTGCCTTGACTCTGACACCTTCACCAATAAACAAGATCAAACAACTTCTTAAAGATAAGCCTGCACATGCTGGTGGGAAAGATGGTGTCTGAACCAGTGGTTGTAATAGCTTTGCCTACACTTTTGAATATACAAAGACAAAAGGAGACTCTGATGAAGAAGCTCTTCACAATGGAGTCAGAGTGTTCAACAAGAAGAAAGCACAGCTAACACGGTTAGGAACAGAAATTAACCCAAACATCAAAGGAATATGTGAATTTGGAGAAAGCTTTAACATTTGACCTCTCAAGACTATCAGGTATAGGCCCCAGGAGAGCCGTGGAAGCTCTAGGGCTTACTGAAGAAATTATGCGACTGTCACGTGCTTAAGATGCATACTGTATAGCTACCTAACAAAGAAAATAAAGTGATGTATTCGAAAAAGAAAAAAACACTAATAAAAATATAAACATTTGATTCAATTGCCTATTATAAGATAAAGCCACTCTTGGAAAAACATTTTTTACATTTATAGGAGACAAAATGAAAACATGATACAAAAACATTTAAAATAAAGGAATACTCTGGGGGCTTCCCTGGTGGTCCAGTGGGTGGAGAGTCTGCCTTGCAGTGCAAGGGGCGCCAGTTCAATCCCTGGCCTGCGAAGATGCCACGTGCTGCGGAGCGGTTGGACCGACATGTCCAATTACAAGCCAACGCTCTGGAGCGCATACGCTCAGTCAGTGCTCTGCAGTGAAGGAGACCACTGCAATGGGAGGCCCACACAGGCCAAAGAATAAAGACTGATGAAAATAAATAAATAATATAAAGCCAAAATTTTTTTAAAAAAGAAAAGGAATACTCAAGTTTTAACTGGAAAATATGAACAAAATAAATACAGCAATGGTAATACTAAAACAAACTAGAATTCACTGTAAAATACCTAAGGAGAAAAGCTAGTTTTTTCAATTAATAAGGAGAATTATGTACAAAGGAGGTAAGTAAAGTGGTTATTAGCAATGTAGCATCAATCAATATAGCATCCAAGTATAAAAAGCAAAAGCTGTTAGAAATAAAAGAAAAACCTGACAAAAGTACAATCATTCCAGAAGAATGTTCCTCCTCAGAACAGCATAGATGAAGAAAACCAAAACCAAAGAAGGATACAGATAAATTTTACAAATAAATTTTAAATAACTAGGTGTTTTAATGTACACAGAGAGCTTAATTCCTGACACAAAGAACTACATGTAGTTCTTTGGTTATTTGGTTATTTGGTTCTTTGGTTATTTTTCAAATGTCCCAGGAAGAATTTAAAAGCAGGTGGTATATTAGGTTGCAAAGAAAAATCTCAAATTCACATATAGAAATATTCCAACTCTAATTTTCTAGAGTAAAAAGCAACCAATAATATGTACTTTAAAACTGCCATTTCTCATGTACTGAATATTTAAAGATTAGAAAGAAAACCTTGGAAGACCAAGACTTTCATGTGGTTAGATATGTAAGCTCCACAAGGTCAAGAACGGTGCTTTCATAACTGTGAGTTCTTGTGCTATCACATGAATTCAATTCCTGTCAGGTTTTGTCTGCCAGATGTGTTATCAAAAAAAAAAAAACATTTATTTTTCAGAGCTCCTGCCTTTTTCAATTGCACTGAGCTTTGTAATTTCAATTTAACACACACTAATGAGTTCCTCATATACACAAAGTCCTATGTAGTCCTGGTTGAGAATTGAGATTGGAGGTGTAACAGGGATTTAGGGTGGCAGAGATGAAGATATTCTAAAACTTGAAATCTACAACACAATTACCTATATTCAAAAGTGTGATGACTTTCATTAAACTGGCCAAATGCCTAAGTCAGAGAGAGAGAGAGAGAGAGAGGGAGGAGAGAGAGAGTGTCTGTGTGTGTGTGCGTGTTTTAGTTGCTCACAACCCCAAGGACCTGTCAGGATCCTCTATCCATGGAATTCTCCAGGAAAGAATACTGGAATGGGTTGCCATTTTCTTTCCCAAGGGGTCTTCCCAACCCAGGGATTGAACCCATGTCTCCTGCATTGCAGGCACACTCCTTACCATCTGAGCCACCAGAGAAGGCCATCAGCAAAGTATAATTAGAGTCTATCAGAAGACTAAAGCAAAAACAACTCATATCAGACCCTAGAATGGGCTTTTCCTTTCTGTTATATATAATATTCAGAAAAAAAAATCACCCCAAAGTTGTAGGTAATGGAAAGTTAAAAATTAGTTCAATGTGGTCATATCAGAAATACAGAAGGGGGCTTCCCTGGTGGTCCAGTGGGTAAGGACACCGCCTTGCAGTGGAAGGTGCACCAGTGAGATCTCTGGCCTGGGAGGATTCCACGTGCCGTGGAGCGGCTGGACTGATGTGTCCAATTGCCGAGCAGGAGCTCTGGAGCTCATGCGCCCAGAGCCGGTGCTCCGTGACAACAGAGGCCACCACGATGGGAGGCCCACATGCGCCAAAGAACAAAAATGGATGAAAATAGACAAATGAAAAAGACCAACAGAAGTGGCCCGCCCGCCCCCCTCCCACCCTGCCCTCCCCTCCTCCAAAAAAAGAAAAGAAAACACAGAAGATGAAGCTCTTACAACTATCACATATGTAAACATTAAGGTATAAATAAAGAAAGCATATCTAGTAGAAAGTTATCAAAAGTGAGAACACTCAATTATAGCTGCTAAGTGATTCTTGAGGAAATTTATGTTTTGCAGTATATATTTTCATAGACAATTTTTTTCAAAAGAAATCCTACATAATATTTTCATACGAAACACCACCTCCACTGGAAAAATAGAAAATACACTTTAAAAGACCATAATATGATCAAAAGTCTAGTCTTCTAAATTCTTAGAGAGTCAAAAAATCCAAAAAAGTTACCAAAAAAATTACACTTCTTTCTAAGAAATGAAAAAATTTAACAAATTATCTGATAACAGTAACTGAGCTACTGATTTGCAAAAGAAAAACCTAAGAAGTTACATTCAATTCAACAGACACATAAGGTTCATTCAAGGCACAAAATTCATTGACTTAGAGAAAGAATTCTTCATTCTATTCTAGACTTTAACCCAAGTATGTCCTTTATTATATACCATTTTCTTTCCCAAGGGGTCTTCCCAACCCAGGGATTGAACCCATGTCTCCTGCATTGCAGGCACACTCCTTACCATCTGAGCCACCAGAGAAGGCCATCAGCAAAGTATAATTAGAGTCTATCAGAAGACTAAAGCAAAAACAACTCATATCAGACCCTAGAATGGGCTTTTCCTTTCTGTTATATATAATATTCAGAAAGAAATCACCCCAAAGTTGTAGGTAATGGAAAGTTAAAAATTAGTTCAATGTGGTCATATCAGAAATACAGAAGGGGGCTTCCCTGGTGGTCCAGTGGGTAAGGACACCGCCTTGCAGTGGAAGGTGCACCAGTGAGATCTCTGGCCTGGGAGGATTCCACGTGCCGTGGAGCGGCTGGACTGATGTGTCCAATTGCCGAGCAGGAGCTCTGGAGCTCATGCGCCCAGAGCCGGTGCTCCGTGACAACAGAGGCCACCACGATGGGAGGCCCACATGCGCCAAAGAACAAAAATGGATGAAAATAGACAAATGAAAAAGACCAACAGAAGTGGCCCGCCCCCTCCCTCCCACCCTGCCCTCCCCTCCTCCAAAAAAAGAAAAGAAAACACAGAAGATGAAGCTCTTACAACTATCACATATGTAAACATTAAGGTATAAATAAAGAAAGCATATCTAGTAGAAAGTTATCAAAAGTGAGAACACTCAATTATAGCTGCTAAGTGATTCTTGAGGAAATTTATGTTTTGCAGTATATATTTTCATAGACAATTTTTTTCAAAAGAAATCCTACATAATATTTTCATACGAAACACCACCTCCACTGGAAAAATAGAAAATACACTTTAAAAGACCATAATATGATCAAAAGTCTAGTCTTCTAAATTCTTAGAGAGTCAAAAAATCCAAAAAAGTTACCAAAAAAATTACACTTCTTTCTAAGAAATGAAAAAATTTAACAAATTATCTGATAACAGTAACTGAGCTACTGATTTGCAAAAGAAAAACCTAAGAAGTTACATTCAATTCAACAGACACATAAGGTTCATTCAAGGCACAAAATTCATTGACTTAGAGAAAGAATTCTTCATTCTATTCTAGACTTTAACCCAAGTATGTCCTTTATTATATAGTTATCCTTTTCCCAAAATTAACAGAAAAGGAAAAACATACACACACACAAAATAAACAGTATCTCAAGAAGAAAATTTCTCTAAGAAAGCATAGGTCTGCAAGGATACTAAAAGCAAAATGTAATCAAGAAATATTTTCAATGGAGAATTTCAAATGAAAACTTTTTCTCCTGCCACAGTCAAGTATAACTGACAACTATAAAGTCTAGAACTCAAATGACAGACTTATTCTAAAGGAAAACTAACATATGATTAGATCTGCAATGGAAACAAAGAAAACCTAAACACTAAATTTGTAAAACAATTTCGACATGAAGGTTGGTTTCTATTGCTTTCTTAAAAATAAGTTTGAAAAAACCAAACCTGCCATATTCGTGTAAGTCCATGCTCTAATTTCTTTTTTATGTAGCCACGATCAAAAGTTGTTTCTTCAGCACCCATCATATTACTCCCTTCTGAAAATAAAAGATGGCATACATTTTACAATTTGCTTCACATTTTTGTTCTCAAAGAAAGACAAATTTGGACTCCAACCCAAGTATGTCATATGTAAAATACAGAAATTATCAATATTTACATAACAAAAACGTCAAAAATAGGATTGGGATTAAACCCATTTGATAAGACAAGCTCAAGACTCTGAAATGTTAAGCATGATACTTAACACCTAAGACCACTCCACGCATATGTGATTGGAGCTGGGATGCCAACTTGAGCAGTGTGATCTCAGAAACCATTTTTTAATAAATTGTAGACTGTCTACTGCCAGGGCATTACGAGACTGATTAACCCAATTATCAATTAATATGCATGTTAACAAGAGAATGGAGTGAAAAACTGCTCATGTAGTGAGGCAATGATGCATACAATTGTATTTTTCATGATCTGAAATACCTTTATCCATTCTAAGTAAACAACCTAACAATGTTCAGTTCAACAGTAGAGATCAACAAGCTGCCTCAAAAATAATTCTCCCCCTAAAAGCAACTGAAGAACATATATAAACATTATATTTTTAAAAATTCGCCTCTTTGCAAATAAACTGTAGGGAACAATATGGTCTCATCTCAGGCTAGCAGGGTGTCCACTGGTAACTAGCAAAAGGCCCTTTCAGAGGCCAGGCACGGATACATGCCTTCATTGTTGCTTAGTCGCTCAGTTGTATCCGACTCTTTGTGACCCCCTGGACCATAGTCCACCGGGCTCCTCTGTTTATGGAATTCTCCAAGTAAGAATATTGGAGTGGGTTGCCATTTCCTTCTCCAGGGGATCTTCCCGATCCAGGGATCAAACCCATGTCTCCTTCACTGGCAGGCAGGTTCTTAACCACTAAACCACCTGGGAAGCCCAGATACATGCCTAGTGTACCTGTAACTACTCCTACAGCTTAAATTATATCATTGGTACAGTCTCGCTGTTATGAACCCAGTAACTCAGAGCAATGCACCTATACCACAGCCTTTGAGTTTTATTTGAAATGGTAAAGTGACAGGACACCAGTAACATTACTAGAAAATTGCTCCATGGCTCAGCAGTGAAGAATCTGTTTTCAATGCAGGAGAGAATGACAACAGATCAACTCGAGAGGCGCTTTCAGCCTCATGAAGTTCTGTGAAGAGTAATTTTTAAATTACTGATTCTGACAATCTTAGTCTGTAATGTGACTACGAAAGGAAAACTCTCTGGGGAACAAATGACCTCTAACAGTTCTAGACACTGTCAGCTGACTGTTAGAGTAACCAGAGTTCACAATATTCTTAAATTAAACAGATTAGCAGAATCTCTAACTCTTTGAGGCCTTATGGACAGTAGTACAACAGGCTTTTCTGTCCTCTACTATCTCCCACAGTTTGCTCAAATTCATGTCCCTGTAGTGGATGATACTACCTAAACATCTTATCCTCCGTCACCTCCTTCTCTTTTCGCCTTCAATCTTTTCCAACATGAGGGTCTTTTCCCATGAGTCGTCTCTTTGCATCAGGTATACAAAGCACTGGAGTTTCAGCATCAGTCCTTCCAATGAATATTCAGGGTTGATTTCCTTTAAGACTGACTGGTTTGATCTCCTTGCTGTCCAAGGCACTCTCAAGAGTCTTCTCCAGCATCACAATTTGAAAGTATCATGAAAATGCGTATGTATATACACCCATATGTAACACATGTAAACTACTGGCCTGGAGCAAAAAGCAACTTCACCATGATGAATATATGTTATCTCCTACACTCATATCTAAAGTACGTGTTAATTTTGTTCCAAACTTTTCCTTTGGTTTCTTAAATAATGGACAAGAAAAGGAAAAAGAGGTGCTAAGATATCTAAACAGCTACCACATCTAGAAAATAATAAAGGTTGCCAAAACAGAAAAAACTTTGTGGGAAAAAAATCTCTTAAACCCAGAAATTCCCTAAATAAAATGAAATTAGGAAAAAAAAAAAAAAGGCCAATAGACATTTTGTTATTCCTATGTCTCTTGAGTCATTTTTTTTTTGATGATATTAACAGCAACCAATGGAAGCACTTTTTACATTGTCTCTAAACTTCATAGCGATCCTACAGGTGGACGTGTTACTACTTGATGAAACTCTTCGTTTTTTTTTTTTTTCTTAACTTGCCATTTTAAGGAGCAGACCTGGAGAGGCCTGAAGATGATCAAAGTGACTTCTTCACATTCTCACCTTCAGTAGATGGCAGTCAAAATTTGAAGCCAAGTATCTCTGAATGCAAAGCCCGAATTCCAGAGGTGAAAGAGGAGTTGGGTAAAACATTCTGGCCTAGGGCCCCAACTCAGTATTCACATCTTTTTTCTGTTTCTCCTTTCCCTTCCTTTAAACCTCGTCCTGCTCAACAATATTTCTAAAAAAAGGAAAATCCTCCCATAGAGTTTATCTTTCATCTGTGGCCACACCACCCTGAACACACCTGATCTCGTCTGATCTCGGAAGCTAAGCAGGTTCGGACCTGGTTAGTACTCGGATGGGAGAATTTATCTTTTCTTATTTTTCACTATCTATATTTATGAGCTTCTTATAAGTTAAGAGAAATATTTAAATGTACATTTTATACTATCAAAATCCTACATTTAATTAAACAGTAAGATTTGAGTTTGTCAAAATAATAGCACTGGAGTTTCAGCATCAGTCCTTCCAATGAATATTCAGGGTTGATTTCCTTTAAGACTGACTGGTTTGATCTCCTTGCTGTCCAAGGCACTCTCAAGAGTCTTCTCCAGCATCACAATTTGAAAGTATCATGAAAATGCGTATGTATATACACCCATATGTAACACATGTAAACTACTGGCCTGGAGCAAAAAGCAACTTCACCATGATGAATATATGTTATCTCCTACACTCATATCTAAAGTACGTGTTAATTTTGTTCCAAACTTTTCCTTTGGTTTCTTAAATAATGGACAAGAAAAGGAAAAAGAGGTGCTAAGATATCTAAACAGCTACCACATCTAGAAAATAATAAAGGTTGCCAAAACAGAAAAAACTTTGTGGGAAAAAAATCTCTTAAACCCAGAAATTCCCTAAATAAAATGAAATTAGGGAAAAAAAAAAAAAAAAAGGCCAATAGACATTTTGTTATTCCTATGTCTCTTGAGTCATTTTTTTTTTGATGATATTAACAGCAACCAATGGAAGCACTTTTTACATTGTCTCTAAACTTCATAGCGATCCTACAGGTGGACGTGTTACTACTTGATGAAACTCTTCGTTTTTTTTTTTTTCTTAACTTGCCATTTTAAGGAGCAGACCTGGAGAGGCCTGAAGATGATCAAAGTGACTTCTTCACATTCTCACCTTCAGTAGATGGCAGTCAAAATTTGAAGCCAAGTATCTCTGAATGCAAAGCCCGAATTCCAGAGGTGAAAGAGGAGTTGGGTAAAACATTCTGGCCTAGGGCCCCAACTCAGTATTCACATCTTTTTTCTGTTTCTCCTTTCCCTTCCTTTAAACCTCGTCCTGCTCAACAATATTTCTAAAAAAAGGAAAATCCTCCCATAGAGTTTATCTTTCATCTGTGGCCACACCACCCTGAACACACCTGATCTCGTCTGATCTCGGAAGCTAAGCAGGTTCGGACCTGGTTAGTACTCGGATGGGAGAATTTATCTTTTCTTATTTTTCACTATCTATATTTATGAGCTTCTTATAAGTTAAGAGAAATATTTAAATGTACATTTTATACTATCAAAATCCTACATTTAATTAAACAGTAAGATTTGAGCATTCCTCCATAATCACAAAAAGCAAATACTTCACAAATGAGAGGTTACTAAAATAACTTGACTGACTAGCTGTATTAAAATGTAATACAAAAAATTATGCATGGTCTAATTTATTTTGACTATACTAAATACACATACACTCACTTATTACTTCTAAAAGTATTCTGAATACTTAATCTTAGCCATTGGTCACGGATAATCACTTAAGATATATAATTATATGAAGTAAACACCCCTAAATATAAATTTCTCAAAGATCTGCTCTTTGTGAGTATACCCCAGACATTTAAAGCTATATTTTTCTTTTTGGGGGCAGGTTGGGGAGGGAGGAGGGTGGGCGGGCCACTTCTATTGGTCTTTCATTTATCTATTTTTCATCCATCTTTACTCTTTGGCCCATGTGGGCCTCCCATCGCAGTGGCCTCTGTTGTTGCGGAGCACTGGCTCCTGGTGCATGCGCTCCAGAGCTCCGGCTCGGTAATTGGACACATCGGTCCAGTCGCTCCGCGGCACGTGGGATCTTCCCAGGCCAGGGATCGGTCCGGCGCCTCTTCCACTGCAAGGTGGTGTCCTTACCCACTGAACCACCAGGGAAGGCCTGTATTTTTCTTTCAAAGATAAGTATTTAAAGCATTATCTTTTATAAAATTTAATGTCCTGCTGTCTGTTTTCAGGAATTAAACTATCAGTATAATTATTACTTCTTAGAACCTAGCTTTATTAGTACAACTTAAATACTGGCAGAAAAGACTTAATATTGAACATTAGCATTAATTTTATTGTAAATTTGGACTGACCAATGTCTTAGTTTGCAACTCATTTTTTTTTAAAAAAGTGCTTTCTTAAGAATTTAGCTGTAAGACCATCACCACATACCCCTAGAAACTGGTTAACACCTATCCCATAAGAAATTCTTCAGCCTGGCTAATCCCCAAAGGTAAGTGAGGTTTTATAGGAGCTGAATTACTTTTTTCAGGTGAACATTTAACCCATTCAGTTCATTATGGCCCCTGAAATTCTAAAGGCATAATCTTCCCTTCTCTTTCTCTTTATTCCAGAAATACGGCATATTTAGTTGAGTTTTTAAAACAAAAAAATCACTTCCTACCAGAAGCAGAAGTGGCATCCTCATGGTCATGCTTTTCATGCCACTCCATAGTCCTGTAGTAGCTGAGCATAACCTCCCACAGCGCTTTGCACAGGTCAGCAAGGCATGGAATATAGCTGTCTGGTGTAACATGCTGAAGGAAATGACAAGAGCCAACTTTCAAATTATCATGTTTACTTTAACACAAAGTTAATCGAAATAAAATGTTACAGTGTCAATCAAATGCAAGGAAGAATTAGATATGAAAATTTCTTCAACTGATACATCTAAAAAGAAAGCCCGACGGCAAGAAAATTTTGTTCCTATTTCAACATGGAACAAATAGTAATTTGTTCAACATGGCTTGTCTCAGCATGGAACAAAATAGTAATTTCTCTCCAAAATGATTTCGCTCTCAATTCCCCAGTTACTAAAACATTCATCAAGCAATTAATAAAAATACTAACTTGCATGACTCAGTAATTACACTTTTAGTAGTTAATAGTAACAATACTTCCTATTTCAACATAGCTTTTTAGTATTCATTAGGAGTATCAATTCATATACTATGAATCCATTTACTATCGAATTGACAAGTGTTATCACGAACAGGAGTGCAAACTTCCCCATACATATGTTTTCAAAGTCATGTTCTTAGCATACAAAGGCAGCTGTACACTCATTCTTATACCCAAGTTACAACTTGCAAAATGGTAGTCATTTTTTTACAAGTCAATCATTTTATTTATGTAAATTAAGTTAGTACCTTTGATAATCTGTAAATTCTTTAACACAGGGATATAGATATTCCATATTTGGCAATAACATTGTAAAATATGTTGTTTTTGGCTATGAAACAATATGGGCCCTACCTCTTGTCCCTAATGGAAATGCCTGGATTTCCGCCCCCCCTCCTTTGTCAAAACTATCAGTTTGTCATTCTGCCCTTCTTTTCTGTAGGAAGAGTGATGCCTTGATTCTACTTTACAGGCATTCTGTCTATCACAGTGGAGCATTCACTCCATCATCTGTATTTTCCCTTTGACCTAGAGCTTCCACTTCTAGGAATTTATCCTGAAGGTGTACTTTACTTCAGGCAATGTGAAAACACATATGCACAAGGTTATTCGGCGAAGGATAATTGGTAACTGAAAAATGTTGGAAACTAAATGTTCAAACACAGGAGAGCAGTTGAATAAACTATCTTCACACACACAAAAGAGCATTATGCAAATATGAAAAATAATAAGCATGCATACATATTTTTTAAAAATTAATAAAAGTGCTTCCCTTTGGGCTTCCCTGGTGGGCCAGTGGGTAAAGAGTTCACCTTGCAGGGCAAGCGGCACCGGTTTGATCCCTGGTCTGGGAAGATCCTACAAGCCACAGAATGGTTGGACCAGTGTGTCCAATCACAAGCCAGCACTCTGGAGCGCATGCACCCAGAGCCGGAGCTCTGCATGAGAGAGGCCACTGCAATGGGAGGCCCACACAGGTCAAAGAATAAAGATGGATGAGAATAAATAAAATAAAAAAACAATAAAAATAGGCCAAATTTTAAAAATAAATAATAAAAAAGTGTTTCCCTTTCATATGACATGCAAGAAATAGAAAATTTTTATTACATATGTCTTAAAAAATGGAAAAAAATTAACGCATTTAACTGCCTATCATCAAAAGAATAAGCGTAGTGAATAAAAACAGGAAGACACTGAAAGCAGTTCTCTGTAAGAGATGGTCTGGAGGATGCGATAGAAGGAACACAGGAGGGAATGAAATCAGGATGGCTGTCAACATTCACACATGGCTCACAGAGATCAACACAAATATTTCTGCATACTTAGGCCATAATTTGGGGTCATTTTTTATGTTGCCTTTCCCTGCACACTTTTATAATTACTACTTTTATAATAAACCAGTCTTGCTTTTTCCCTTGCTTTATTTTTTACCACATCCTTACAACTGACATAGCTCTTAAATGACAAACGTAACGAAAACTGATGCTGATGCGTGAGATCAGGAAAGCACTAAAAGCAGAAGACAAAGAAAAGCAAAGAACTGTCCCAAAAGTTCTAGCCTGCAGCTTAATAATCATTCACTGGAATAAAGGTACTCTTCTATAAACTTTCATAAACTCAACCTTGCATAAATCTGTTTATATTATGCAGAAAATTTTAATCTAATTATATCCCAATATAACTTTCTGATAGATCAAAGGAAAGCAGTATTCTACTGTTCCCAAAGAAAAAGTATAACTATACAAATAATGGTGCCATAGTCCACCGATTATTTTTTATTATACTTGTCACAGTTTAACAAAGCAGAAAATTGAAACTTGGAACTACTGCCCTCTATTTTCTACCCAATCACTGTCTAGATACATTATTATTTGCCTATTTATTCAAGGAAAATGAGTTGAGGGGGCTTCCCTGGTGGTCCAGTGGGTAAGGACACCGCCTTGCAGTGCAAGGGGTGCTGGTTCCATCCCTGGCCTGGGAAGATCCCACGTGCCGCGGAGCAGCTGGACGGATGTGTCCAGTTAGGAGCCAGCACTCTGGAGCGCATGCGTCCAGAGCCGGTGCTCCGCGACAACAGAGGCCACTGCAATGGGAGGCCCATATGAGCCAAGGAACAAAGATGGATGAAAATAGATAAATGAAAGACCAATAGAAGTGGCACCCGCCCCCCCCCCCCACCACACCCAAAATAAATAAATAAATAAATGTTTTAAAAAAAATGTTTAATGTTTAAAAAAAAAAAAAAAGAAAGAAAGAAAATGAGTTGAACCCTTGTCTCATGTCTCCTGCACTGACAAGCGGGTTCTTCACCACTAGTGCCACCTGGGAAGCCTCTTTACATCACAGCCGGCCAGGTTCCTCTGTCCATGGCAAGAATACTGGAGTGGGCAGCCGTTTCCTTCTCCTGGGGATCGTCCCTACTGAGGGATTAAACCCTCCTCTCCCTCATTGCAGGCAGATTTTTTACTATCTGAGCCAATAGGGTAGCCCAAGAATACCAGACCCAAGAATACTGGAGTGGGTAAGCCTATCCCTTCTCCAGGGGATCCTTCCAACCCAGGAATCAAACCAGACTCTCCTGCATTGGATTCTTTACCAGCTGAGCCACCAGGAAAGCCCGTGCTATGTTACCTCTTGACAATCTGCTAAAACTTAATAGGTGTGGATGAGATCATACACACAGAAGTGCTTATGTGAAACTGAAATTATTTAGTGAAATTATACCAAGCTTTTTCTCACCAAACATATTCAAGCATAAAGAATTCATGGGTCTAGCTAGGCCAATGCCCACACCTGAAATTATTATGTTCCTAATGGCTTATTTCTACAAAATAATTTCCAAAACTGATAGATCAAAGGAAAGCAGTATTCTACTGTTCCCAAAGAAAAAGTATAACTATACAAATAATGGTGCCATAGTCCACCGATTATTTTTTATTATACTTGTCACAGTTTAACAAAGCAGAAAATTGAAACTTGGAACTACTGCCCTCTATTTTCTACCCAATCACTGTCTAGATACATTATTATTTGCCTATTTATTCAAGGAAAATGAGTTGAGGGGGCTTCCCTGGTGGTCCAGTGGGTAAGGACACCGCCTTGCAGTGCAAGGGGTGCTGGTTCCATCCCTGGCCTGGGAAGATCCCACGTGCCGCGGAGCAGCTGGACGGATGTGTCCAATTACCGAGCTGGAGCTCTGGAGCGCATGCGTCCAGAGCCGGTGCTCCGCGACAACAGAGGCCACTGCAATGGGAGGCCCATATGAGCCAAGGAACAAAGATGGATGAAAATAGATAAATGAAAGACCAATAGAAGTGGCACCCCCGCCCCCTCCCTCCCCACCACACCCAAAATAAATAAATAAATAAATGTTTTAAAAAAAATGTTTAATGTTTAAAAAAAAAAAAAAAGAAAGAAAGAAAATGAGTTGAACCCTTGTCTCATGTCTCCTGCACTGACAAGCGGGTTCTTCACCACTAGTGCCACCTGGGAAGCCTCTTTACATCACAGCCGGCCAGGTTCCTCTGTCCATGGCAAGAATACTGGAGTGGGCAGCCGTTTCCTTCTCCTGGGGATCGTCCCTACTGAGGGATTAAACCCTCCTCTCCCTCATTGCAGGCAGATTTTTTACTATCTGAGCCAATAGGGTAGCCCAAGAATACCAGACCCAAGAATACTGGAGTGGGTAAGCCTATCCCTTCTCCAGGGGATCCTTCCAACCCAGGAATCAAACCAGACTCTCCTGCATTGGATTCTTTACCAGCTGAGCCACCAGGAAAGCCCGTGCTATGTTACCTCTTGACAATCTGCTAAAACTTAATAGGTGTGGATGAGATCATACACACAGAAGTGCTTATGTGAAACTGAAATTATTTAGTGAAATTATACCAAGCTTTTTCTCACCAAACATATTCAAGCATAAAGAATTCATGGGTCTAGCTAGGCCAATGCCCACACCTGAAAGTTTCCCAAGCTTATCTTCAAAAATGTTCCTATGCTAATCTGGGAACATACATATCTGTAAACAACAAAACTCTGTAAAAGTTAAAAGCAAAATAAAGGTTTAAAAAAAAAATGTTCCTATGTACAAACATAAGACTGTGATATACTGAGCAAGATGATTCTTATCAAGGTTTATATTCTGAAATAGAAACAAATGTATAGACTCATTATACTAAGTAGACAGTAAATAGTTTAAGGAAAAAAGGCAAAGTGCAACAGATACATACTGCCTTTAACAAACTTCAGCCAAAATGTGTTCACCTCTGTACTTGAAGACTATGCTGGCAATAAGCCATTTAATTTTAAAATTGGACTCTAGAAACCACTTTCCACTATACTGTGCAATCAACCCATGTCAACTCTCATAGCAACAAATGCTTCTGATGCTTTGTACACCTTATTACTAATATGACTCACAATGGCTGCTCTCCCACTGATTTATAAAAATAACCTCCAAATTTCAAATAGAGAATCTTAACTACAGACATGTGTGAATCATAATAAGAGAGAATCAAAGAGATCAACCAATAAGCAAATACCTGTATAAATAATCAAACAATAAAATTCAGGCCAAGAAGAGAATCTGAGCTTCTGAATTACTACTTCTGCCCAGATGTCAATTCTTCTTCATATAAGCAGAGTGGAACAGAGAGGACTAGCAAAAAATGGGCGGCCCTGGGCCCCAACCAGCACCAGTTCCACAACTTACCATGTCCTTAGACAGGAAAGCAAAAGTCACTCAGTCGTGTCTAACTCTTTGCAACGCCACAGGCTGTAGCTTGCCAGGCTCTTCTGTCCATAAAATTCTCCAGGCAAGCATACTGGAGTGGGCTGCCATTCTCTACTTGAAGAGATCTTCCCAACTCAGGGACTGAACCCAGGTCTCCCACATTACAGGCAGATTCTTTACCATCTGAGCCACTACAGAATCCCTTAGATAGTAAACCACTCTGGATACCCCAGGTTCACCTTCCATAAGACAGTGTTAGAAATTACTGGATCTGCTACTTCATCATTGGTTTAATTCATTCATGGATTAGTAAATATCCAACACTGCAACCCAATTCAATTCCCAATTAATGGGTGATTCATTTAGTATAAAACCCAGAATATCAGAGCAGGGTAGTGCCATATTACAATTATAAAAGCCAAATAAAGGTTTAAAAAAAAAATGTTCCTATGTACAAACATAAGACTGTGATATACTGAGCAAGATGATTCTTATCAAGGTTTATATTCTGAAATAGAAACAAATGTATAGACTCATTATACTAAGTAGACAGTAAATAGTTTAAGGAAAAAAGGCAAAGTGCAACAGATACATACTGCCTTTAACAAACTTCAGCCAAAATGTGTTCACCTCTGTACTTGAAGACTATGCTGGCAATAAGCCATTTAATTTTAAAATTGGACTCTAGAAACCACTTTCCACTATACTGTGCAATCAACCCATGTCAACTCTCATAGCAACAAATGCTTCTGATGCTTTGTACACCTTATTACTAATATGACTCACAATGGCTGCTCTCCCACTGATTTATAAAAATAACCTCCAAATTTCAAATAGAGAATCTTAACTACAGACATGTGTGAATCATAATAAGAGAGAATCAAAGAGATCAACCAATAAGCAAATACCTGTATAAATAATCAAACAATAAAATTCAGGCCAAGAAGAGAATCTGAGCTTCTGAATTACTACTTCTGCCCAGATGTCAATTCTTCTTCATATAAGCAGAGTGGAACAGAGAGGACTAGCAAAAAATGGGCGGCCCTGGGCCCCAACCAGCACCAGTTCCACAACTTACCATGTCCTTAGACAGGAAAGCAAAAGTCACTCAGTCGTGTCTAACTCTTTGCAACGCCACAGGCTGTAGCTTGCCAGGCTCTTCTGTCCATAAAATTCTCCAGGCAAGCATACTGGAGTGGGCTGCCATTCTCTACTTGAAGAGATCTTCCCAACTCAGGGACTGAACCCAGGTCTCCCACATTACAGGCAGATTCTTTACCATCTGAGCCACTACAGAATCCCTTAGATAGTAAACCACTCTGGATACCCCAGGTTCACCTTCCATAAGACAGTGTTAGAAATTACTGGATCTGCTACTTCATCATTGGTTTAATTCATTCATGGATTAGTAAATATCCAACACTGCAACCCAATTCAATTCCCAATTAATGGGTGATTCATTTAGTATAAAACCCAGAATATCAGAGCAGGGTAGTGCCATATTACAATTATAGCTCAATCTTCTTATCACATATCAATAACAGAAGCCTTGAATTAATCAATTTTGAAAACATTTGCATAATGAGACACTCCAAAGCACTAAATAAGTATGGGAAATAGAAATTTACTTATCAAACATTTCTCTGGGTTCAGTGGTATTTCCCATTGCCATTCTGAAGCTGTCAGTACCAACTTATTCAGGGAAGGTTGAGAGGCAAGGAGAGGGAAAAAGCATAGTATTTTAGAACAATCATAAAAATCACGAAGAGGGGGCTTTCCTGGTGGTCCAGTGGGTAAAGAGTCCACCTTGCAGTGCAAGGGGCACCGGTTCGATCCCTGGCCAGGGAAGATCCCACATGCCGAGGAACGGATGGACCAGTGTGTCCAATTATGAGCCAGCACTCTGGAGCGCGTGCGCCCAGAGCCAGTGCTCTGCAATGAGAGAGGCCACTGCAATGGGAGGCCCACAAAGGCTGAAGAATAAAGATGGATGAAAAATAAACTTAGAGGCAAAGAAAAAAAGCAACAAAAAAAAAATCATGAGGAAAAGGAGGAATTTTCTTTTAAATTTTATTTATTTTTGGCTATTCTGGGTTTTCACTGCTGCTGCAGGCTCTTCTCTAGTTGCAGGGAGTGGGGGCTACTCTCTAGATGAGATGAGAAGGCTTCTTGTTGCGGTGACTTCTCTTGTGGAACTCGGGCTCACTTCAGCAGTTGTAGCACATGGACTCAACAGTTGCAGCTCTGAGGCTCTAGAGCACAGGTTCAACAGTTGTGGCTCACGGGCTTAGCTGCTCCGCAGCATAAGGATCTTCCCAAATCAAGGATTGAACCCGTGTCTCCTGCATTGGCAGGCAAATTCTTCACCACTGAGCTACCATGGAAGCCCAAAGGAAGAATATTTTAAGAAACCTAAATTTTGTTCGTAACTCACAACCTCCATACAGATGACACACACCGGTCGAGCAACCGGTGATCATAAGTAACAAATATCGTGGGGATAGGATTTGGAGAAGATCCACAAATCCAGATGTTATAATGCAAGAAAGCTCAACAGAGCATTCATTACAACCAAGCTTCAATATTCAAACATCAAAGTTCACTCCTTAATCAGGTCTCAATGAACACTTACAGAATTCACAGACCTGATTTCCAATCTTACCACTATCAGCTAAGAGTAAAACTTAGTACCCTGTATCTCTACTTTTAATCATCCCAACCAATCTACCTGGTCAAAGTTAAAATGACAAACTTAGCTCCTTAAAACCAGGAACATCTCAGTCTTAATTATAATCAATAAAGTTAGCAAGAATCTAGAGGTCATTTTCGCAGAACAGTGCAAATCCAGAAATGAATATATGCAGCCTTTCCAAACCTGAAGCACACAATGAAAACAAACTCACCTTTCCACACGTGCTTCAGTGTAAAGTGGTAAACATGAAAAAAAGAGATCACTAAATTTAGTGTTAGTTCTTCTTAATTTACTTTCAAACCCATCAGAAATCTCTATTACAAGTTACTAACAGAAATTTCAGGAAGATGATTTTTTATGCTAAAACATTGAAACAAAATTTCTTAGGAGCATCCTTAAAGCGTTACTGTGTTCTTGTTTCACTTTGACTTAGCACTCTAATCACATCCTGTCAAACATAACGGGAGCAGATGTTCTGGCATCCACACAGAGATTTCAAACGCCTGGCACTGCCATCCCCACCCCCATCCAAACACACACACACACTCACACACACACTCATAGATGACTTTCAAAGCACAACAAAGGTTCATCGACATCTTTAGAGGAATGCTGTTAGCACAGTGAGTTCACATCACCAGAAGTTGTGGAAAAGACTATCGCTTGGTCAAAACAACACTAAGCCCAGGGAACTAAAAACATTTCTGGCAATGCAATTTTATTTTTCATCATTTATCCTAAAGAAATAATTACATGGGCAAAGATTTAGCTTTAAAAATATTTACTATAATGCTGTTTGTCATGAAGAAAGTTGGAAATAAAACAAATATCGAAGAATAAGAAACTGGTTAATTAACCCACAGGCTCTCTTACATTGAAGTACTGTCAAGCCACTAAAAAGTGTATCCATAGCATACCTGCTGTAATGGAAAACTGTTTATAACACAGCCAGCTGAAAAAAAAAAATGTTCTAAATCTGTGTGCACAGCGTAATCCTACTTTAAGTTATTTCCTTATATATAAACTAAAAGAACCAGCTCCACATGCAGAAATATGAATTTTTACTTCTTTTGCTTTTCTGTATTTGCCTACAGTCAATATGTTTTAGGTGTATAATTTAAAATAGATATACTTTAAGAGTAAACATATTAATTAATGATTATTTAATCTGACACAATCAGTAGTCTGTCTAATAACTCCATAAAGACTGTGAGTGATACAAAACATATAAACAGACTAGTTTAAGAAGTCAGAAAACAGAAAAAGCAAACTCTACGCAGAACAGTGCAAATCCAGAAATGAATATATGCAGCCTTTCCAAACCTGAAGCACACAATGAAAACAAACTCACCTTTCCACACGTGCTTCAGTGTAAAGTGGTAAACATGAAAAAAAGAGATCACTAAATTTAGTGTTAGTTCTTCTTAATTTACTTTCAAACCCATCAGAAATCTCTATTACAAGTTACTAACAGAAATTTCAGGAAGATGATTTTTTATGCTAAAACATTGAAACAAAATTTCTTAGGAGCATCCTTAAAGCGTTACTGTGTTCTTGTTTCACTTTGACTTAGCACTCTAATCACATCCTGTCAAACATAACGGGAGCAGATGTTCTGGCATCCACACAGAGATTTCAAACGCCTGGCACTGCCATCCCCACCCCCATCCAAACACACACACACACTCACACACACACTCATAGATGACTTTCAAAGCACAACAAAGGTTCATCGACATCTTTAGAGGAATGCTGTTAGCACAGTGAGTTCACATCACCAGAAGTTGTGGAAAAGACTATCGCTTGGTCAAAACAACACTAAGCCCAGGGAACTAAAAACATTTCTGGCAATGCAATTTTATTTTTCATCATTTATCCTAAAGAAATAATTACATGGGCAAAGATTTAGCTTTAAAAATATTTACTATAATGCTGTTTGTCATGAAGAAAGTTGGAAATAAAACAAATATCGAAGAATAAGAAACTGGTTAATTAACCCACAGGCTCTCTTACATTGAAGTACTGTCAAGCCACTAAAAAGTGTATCCATAGCATACCTGCTGTAATGGAAAACTGTTTATAACACAGCCAGCTGAAAAAAAAAAATGTTCTAAATCTGTGTGCACAGCGTAATCCTACTTTAAGTTATTTCCTTATATATAAACTAAAAAGAACCAGCTCCACATGCAGAAATATGAATTTTTACTTCTTTTGCTTTTCTGTATTTGCCTACAGTCAATATGTTTTAGGTGTATAATTTAAAATAGATATACTTTAAGAGTAAACATATTAATTAATGATTATTTAATCTGACACAATCAGTAGTCTGTCTAATAACTCCATAAAGACTGTGAGTGATACAAAAACATATAAACAGACTAGTTTAAGAAGTCAGAAAACAGAAAAAGCATAAAGAGGTAGTTACTTCTACAGAAAACCCAAAACAAAATGGTTACTACAAATAACATTAAATTTAGCTAAGTCTGTACACTCCCACAGTATTTGAAAAGAGGAAATACATTCTTTACAACAGAAAGTGCCCTGAGAATTTAAAAACAAAAACAGCTTTTTGACTCAAAAGAGGAAATTTCTCTAAACTTCTATATGAACATCAAAATAAATTATACCTTCAAGAGAGATCTTCCTAAAAATATTTACTGACTCTCAAATTGTCATTGAATCACAATTCAGTACCAAGAGGTATTATTTATGAGAATGAAAAATTTAAAAGCTAGATAAATGGAACACTGGACAAGTCTTTCACTGGTCTTTCTATGAAGTACATGTGTAAGGAACTTGTAAAAGTATACAAGAATCCATACTGTATAGCACAGGGACCACTGCTCAATGTCATGTAGCAGCCTGGATGGGAGGAGAGTCTGGGGGAGAATGGATACATGTATATGTATGACTGAGTCCCTATGCTGCCCACCTGCAACTATCAAGACTATTAATTGGCTATATCCCAATGTAAAAAAAAAAGGCAAAGAAAAAAGTACATGGCGCTGAGAAATGTTGGTTTTTCCTTTCACTTAATCAAATCTGAAAACTGAATAGGTCAACATAAGTCAGAGACACAGAGGTCAATCCAATATACTAAGTCCATTTCAGTAAAGTAATAAAAGTGTTAATTAACCCACAGGCTCTCTTACATTGAAGTACTGTCAAGCCACTAAAAAGTGTATCCATAGCATACCTGCTGTAATGGAAAACTGTTTATAACACAGCCAGCTGAAAAAAAAAAATGTTCTAAATCTGTGTGCACAGCGTAATCCTACTTTAAGTTATTTCCTTATATATAAACTAAAAGAACCAGCTCCACATGCAGAAATATGAATTTTTACTTCTTTTGCTTTTCTGTATTTGCCTACAGTCAATATGTTTTAGGTGTATAATTTAAAATAGATATACTTTAAGAGTAAACATATTAATTAATGATTATTTAATCTGACACAATCAGTAGTCTGTCTAATAACTCCATAAAGACTGTGAGTGATACAAAAACATATAAACAGACTAGTTTAAGAAGTCAGAAAACAGAAAAAGCATAAAGAGGTAGTTACTTCTACAGAAAACCCAAAACAAAATGGTTACTACAAATAACATTAAATTTAGCTAAGTCTGTACACTCCCACAGTATTTGAAAAGAGGAAATACATTCTTTACAACAGAAAGTGCCCTGAGAATTTAAAAACAAAAACAGCTTTTTGACTCAAAAGAGGAAATTTCTCTAAACTTCTATATGAACATCAAAATAAATTATACCTTCAAGAGAGATCTTCCTAAAAATATTTACTGACTCTCAAATTGTCATTGAATCACAATTCAGTACCAAGAGGTATTATTTATGAGAATGAAAAATTTAAAAGCTAGATAAATGGAACACTGGACAAGTCTTTCACTGGTCTTTCTATGAAGTACATGTGTAAGGAACTTGTAAAAGTATACAAGAATCCATACTGTATAGCACAGGGACCACTGCTCAATGTCATGTAGCAGCCTGGATGGGAGGAGAGTCTGGGGGAGAATGGATACATGTATATGTATGACTGAGTCCCTATGCTGCCCACCTGCAACTATCAAGACTATTAATTGGCTATATCCCAATGTAAAAAAAAAAGGTTAAAGAAAAAAAAGTACATGGCGCTGAGAAATGTTGGTTTTTTCCTTTCACTTAATCAAATCTGAAAACTGAATAGGTCAACATAAGTCAGAGACACAGAGGTCAATCCAATATACTAAGCATTTTCTAAACATCTCCAATATGTCAGACAGTAAAAATACATATTGAAGTTATTTCAGAAAGCTTTTTCTAAAAGAAACACTGCATTTTTCCTCAAAGTATTATTACATTATCAAGTTCATTTCAGAAACCAAAACTCATTAAAATCATTTAGAAGTAAGCAGTCAAAAAATGGCTGAGAAAATACAGTCAGCTTAGCCAGCTATATTATCATATATCAATTAACATCCTAATTAACATCTTGAAATAAGCTCCCCAGGGAAACTCATCAGCCTACCAAAAAAATGTTGTTTGAAAAAAGAAAAAAAATTACAATGCCCCACCCCCCAAAACTGGTGCATACTTCATAAACTTAAAAAATATATACAAAGTTTCTCTACAAAGTTACTAAATAAAGAGGTTTCACTTGATGTCTTTAAATCTCTCCAGAAACTGGTGTAAACATGCAGGGTACATCAATGTATTGATAAATGCAATCACAAAAAAAGCTCTTTAATCAAATAAAATGACTACTATGGCCTTTACATTGGCCCTAACCAGAAACGAATGAGAATTAATCCTCATTAGAAACTTCTGTTTCTAAGGAGTTCAGTGACAGTGAAAGTCGCTCAGGCAAGTCCGACTCTTTGCGACCCGTGGACGATCCATGAAATTCTCCAGGCAAGAATACTGGAGTGGGTAGCCTTTCCCTTCTCCAGGGGATCTTCCCAACCCAGGGATCAAACCGAGGTCTCCCACGTTGCAGGCAGATTCTTTACCAGCCGAGGCACCAGGGAAGCCCTGCTTTAAGCAGTAGCCCATTATTTGGGCTTCAAGATGTACATATTTTTTAAGAGTCAAAATTCCTGATTTAAAAACTCTTAAGTCGATACACTCAAGAAAAACAGGAAAACCAGACTAGAAGATATACAATAAAAACTGTACTTTTAGTCATTTAGAAAATACAGTTTAGTAAAGAAAGCACATTCAATTGCAAAATGACTTCAAAAAGTCAACTCAGGGCTTCCCTGGTGGTCCAGTGGGTGAGGCCACCGCCTTGCAGTGCAAGGGGCGCCGGTTCCATCACTGGCCTGGTAAGATCCCACGTGCTGTGGAGCAGCTGGACCAATGTGTCCAACTACTGAGCCCAAGCTCTGGAGCGCATGTGCCCAGAACCGATGCTCTGCAACGAGACAGGCCACTGCAATGGGAGGCCCACGTAGGCCAAAGAACAAAGATGGATGAAAACAAATAAATGAAAGACCAACAGAAGTGGCCAAAAAAGATATATACATATATATATACACATATATATATACACGCTCAAACTAAAAATAAATGATACATTTCAAAATCATTGAAAGTTACAAATGATGACTATTCTTAAAACTGGGTATTTAAAAAGAATTATGCGACTATCACACAAATTATCATAAAATTTGTGAAATAGTCCCCATGATTTTAAAAAGACATCTCTAGCTATATTAACAAACACCCACTGTCCTTATTAACTTACTCCTTAATCTATCATTATAATCACAACCTTCTGGAATATTGGTTGAAGCTTAAGTAAGAGTATTTCTCTAGTTCCCAAAGGACATGTAATCTGCCCTTTTGACAAACTTATTATGAATATTAACTTTACACTAATTTCCGGACCTAATTACAGTACAGAATAGATATCTACTTCCCAAAAACTTCTATTTTCTAGGGGACATTAGGAAAAAACTCAAGAAATTCTCCAGTGAGAGACAGGGCATTCTTGGGCTAGAGACCTCAACAATGAGATCCATATTGTCAAATCAAGGGGTCAGTTCTTATTATGACCACTTATTCAGACTCTTAGAAGCATCTGACATAGGTTTACAGCTGATTCTTCTGTAAACAATTCCTTCTGTAAATTGTTGTGACAACACAATTTCCTAGATTTCCTCCTATCCACCCAGCTGCACTTTCCCAGACTTTTCTAATGGGCCCTCCTCACCTACCCAATCTCTGACTGTAAGAAGGCCCAAGGCCTCGTGTCTTTGTTATGCACAATCTTCTCATCCAGTATCATGGCTTAAAATAGAATTAAATGCTGATGGTCTCCAGTCTATAACTTCAGTTCTGATCTTCTTAGGTTTTTTTTAAATTCAACTGCTGACCCAGCAAGTCCACTTGAATGTTTACATGTATCAAATAGAACTCATGATTTTCCACTGCAGACCAGGTTTCTTTGCAAAAGTAAGTGACACCAGCATTCTCCTAGTTGTTCATCATTCTCTTTCCCTCAGGCTCTACATCAGCAGAAACAATTCAAAAGCAGAACCCAACTCAGTTCACTTCCCACCTGTGGATTATACTACCTATCAATCCATGTTTCTTTAGAAACAAAAGACCTACAGAAAACTATAAAACAATGATAAAAGAAATGAAAGATGACACAAATAGATGGAGATATATACTATGTTTGTGGATTGGAAGAATCAATATAGTGAAAATGAGTATACTATTCAAAACAATCTACAGATTCAATGCAATCCCTATCAAACTACTAAGAGTATTTTTCACAGAACTATAACAAATAACTTCACAATTTGTATGGAAACACAAAAGACCTCAAACAGCCAAAGCAATCTTGAGAAAGAAGAATGGAATGGAGGAATCAACCTTCCTGACTCCAGACCTTGCTACAAAGCCAGTCATCAAGACAGTATGGTACTAGCACAAAGACAGAAATATAGACCAATGGAACAAAACAGAGAGTCTGGAGATAAATCCACACATCTATGGACATTTGTGGCTTTTTTTGCTCTAAGTCATCATTCGTTTTCATCCATCTTTATTCTTTGGCACATGTGAGACTCCCATTGTAGCGACCTCTCTCGTTGTAGAGCACTGGCTCTGGGTGCATGCACTCCAGAGTGCTGGCTCGTAATTGGACACACTGGCCCAGGCGCTTCATGGCATGTGGGATCGTCCCAGGCCAGGGATTGAGCCGGTGCCCCTTGCACTGCAAGGTGGACTCTTTACCCACTGGATCACCAGGGAAGCCCCAGACATCTTATTTTTGACAAAGGAGGCAAAAATATACCACAGAGAAAAGACAGTCTCTTCAACAAGTGCTTTGGGAAAATCTGGTCAACCACAAGTAAAAAAAAAAAAATGAAACTAGAACATTATCTAACACCATACACAAAAAAACCTCAAAATGGATTAAAGACATAAATATAGGACCAGAAACTATGAAACTCTTATAGGTAAACAGAGGTATAACACTCTCCAACATAAAGCACAGCAAGGTCCTCTATGACTAACCTCCCAGAGTAATGGAAATAAAAACAAAACCCAACAAATGGGACCTAATTAAACTTAAAAGCTTCTGTAAAACTAAAGAAATTATAAGCAAGGTGAAAAGACAGGCCACAGAACGCAAGGAAATAACAGCAAACAATAACAACTGACAAAGAACTAATCTCCAAAATACATAATCAGCTCACGCAGCTCAGTATCAGAAAAGCTAACAACTCAGTCAAAAAGTGGGCAAAAGAACTAAATAGATGTTTCTCCAAAGAAGACATACAGATGGCCAATAAACACATGAAAAGATTTTCAGCATCACTTATTATTAGAGAAATGAAAACCAAAACTGCAATGAGGTATCATCTCACACTGGTCAGATGGCCATCATATAAAAGTCAGTAAACAATAAATGCTGGAGAGGTGTGGAAAAGGGAACCCTCTTACACTGTTAGTGAGAGTGCAAACTGGTACAGTCACAATGAGACAAAAATCAATGGAACAAAACAGAGAGTCTGGAGATAAATCCACACATCTATGGACATTTGTGGCTTTTTTTGCTCTAAGTCATCATTCGTTTTCATCCATCTTTATTCTTTGGCACATGTGAGACTCCCATTGTAGCGACCTCTCTCGTTGTAGAGCACTGGCTCTGGGTGCATGCACTCCAGAGTGCTGGCTCGTAATTGGACACACTGGCCCAGGCGCTTCATGGCATGTGGGATCGTCCCAGGCCAGGGATTGAGCCGGTGCCCCTTGCACTGCAAGGTGGACTCTTTACCCACTGGATCACCAGGGAAGCCCCAGACATCTTATTTTTGACAAAGGAGGCAAAAATATACCACAGAGAAAAGACAGTCTCTTCAACAAGTGCTTTGGGAAAATCTGGTCAACCACAAGTAAAAAAAAAAAAATGAAACTAGAACATTATCTAACACCATACACAAAAAAACCTCAAAATGGATTAAAGACATAAATATAGGACCAGAAACTATGAAACTCTTATAGGTAAACAGAGGTATAACACTCTCCAACATAAAGCACAGCAAGGTCCTCTATGACTAACCTCCCAGAGTAATGGAAATAAAAACAAAACCCAACAAATGGGACCTAATTAAACTTAAAAGCTTCTGTAAAACTAAAGAAATTATAAGCAAGGTGAAAAGACAGGCCACAGAACGCAAGGAAATAACAGCAAACAATAACAACTGACAAAGAACTAATCTCCAAAATACATAATCAGCTCACGCAGCTCAGTATCAGAAAAGCTAACAACTCAGTCAAAAAGTGGGCAAAAGAACTAAATAGATGTTTCTCCAAAGAAGACATACAGATGGCCAATAAACACATGAAAAGATTTTCAGCATCACTTATTATTAGAGAAATGAAAACCAAAACTGCAATGAGGTATCATCTCACACTGGTCAGATGGCCATCATATAAAAGTCAGTAAACAATAAATGCTGGAGAGGGTGTGGAGAAAAGGGAACCCTCTTACACTGTTAGTGAGAGTGCAAACTGGTACAGTCACAATGAAGAACAGTGGCAACTCCTTAAAAAAATGGAAATAGAACTGCCATACAACCCAGCAATTCCACTGGGATACACTCAGAGGAAACCAGAGGTGAAAGAGACATGTACCCCAATGTTCACTGTAGCAGTATTTACAATAGCTAGGACATGGAAGCAGCCTAGATGTACATAGGCAGATGAGTGGATAAGGAGGTTGTGGTACATATACATAATATTCAGCTGTAAAATGGAGCGCATTTGAGTCCATTTTAAAGATGTGGTAAAAATGGGCCCCATTATACAGAGTGAAGTAAGTTAGAAAGAGAAAGACAAATACCGCATATTATGCATATATATGGAATTTAGAAAGATGGTAATGACGATCCTACATGCAGGCCAGCAAAGGAGACACAGATGTAAAGAACAGACTTTTGGACTCAGTGGAGGAAGGCAAGGGTGGGATGACTGGAGAGAATAGCACTGAAACATATGTATTACGATATATGAATAGAGGACCAGTGCAGTTCAATGCATAAAGCAGGGTACCCAAAGCCAGTGCTCCAGGACAACCCAGAGGGACAGGGCAGGGAGGGAGGTGCAGTGGGAGGCGGGGCTCAGGACGGGGGTACACAGGTATATCTGTGGCTGATTCATGTTTAGGTATGGCAAAACCCATCACGATATTGTAATTATCCTCCAATTAAAATGAATTAATTTAATTAAAAAAGAAAAAAATGAAAAAGAAAAACTGGTTACAGATGCTGACAGAAACGGCATTTATATATATGAACAGACTGACTGAAAGTATGTAAGGAAAATCAACAAAGATGATCGCCTAAAAGGACTCTACAAGCTATTGTAGAATACTGCTCAGAGCCTGAGTCAAAAGGGCAAAAGAGATTTAAGAGGGTAGAGAGTCCATTTAGAATCAACTGCACTCCACAAATAGGTACCTCTCCCCAACCTTTATGATTTATGTGACTGAATCTTCCAGTTTATCTACATGGAAAAGAGTAACATGAAAGGAAAAAAAAAAAAATTGGCAGACATATTTGTTTTTATTTTAGTAACATCTTCTGACAGTAGGCTCTGGGAAAAAATGGAGTATGAATGTAAAAACCAAAACAGATTCATATGAACAGTAGCTAAGCTACAACATACCGTACAGAGATCCTTGTATTGCAGCTTTTGGAATTTTGTATCTGTGTTTCCTGCACATAGTTCCACATAACCAAGAACAACTTGAAACACAGTGTTATGGATGGCTTGGGTGAAGTGCATATGAAGTTGATCCATTGCTGTCTATGGAAATAAAAACCAGAATTGCCTATTACTAAAATAAATGTCAACAGATTTGAAAAACACAGGAAATAATCTTTACCAAATAACACAAATAGCACAAATAATGATTATTCACAGAAATGTATGTGTTGATTATTTGCAAATAACCCTTCAAATAACGTCATACCCAAACATGTCATGCATAAACACAGCTTTGGATCTCCTCTGCCATCCTTTCATCATTCAGGATTCTCAGTGGTCATCTTCTCAGAGAATAGCACTGAAACATATGTATTACGATATATGAATAGAGGACCAGTGCAGTTCAATGCATAAAGCAGGGTACCCAAAGCCAGTGCTCCAGGACAACCCAGAGGGACAGGGCAGGGAGGGAGGTGCAGTGGGAGGCGGGGCTCAGGACGGGGGTACACAGGTATATCTGTGGCTGATTCATGTTTAGGTATGGCAAAACCCATCACGATATTGTAATTATCCTCCAATTAAAATGAATTAATTTAATTAAAAAAGAAAAAAATGAAAAAGAAAAACTGGTTACAGATGCTGACAGAAACGGCATTTATATATATGAACAGACTGACTGAAAGTATGTAAGGAAAATCAACAAAGATGATCGCCTAAAAGGACTCTACAAGCTATTGTAGAATACTGCTCAGAGCCTGAGTCAAAAGGGCAAAAAGAGATTTAAGAGGGTAGAGAGTCCATTTAGAATCAACTGCACTCCACAAATAGGTACCTCTCCCCAACCTTTATGATTTATGTGACTGAATCTTCCAGTTTATCTACATGGAAAAGAGTAACATGAAAGGAAAAAAAAAAAAATTGGCAGACATATTTGTTTTTATTTTAGTAACATCTTCTGACAGTAGGCTCTGGGAAAAAATGGAGTATGAATGTAAAAACCAAAACAGATTCATATGAACAGTAGCTAAGCTACAACATACCGTACAGAGATCCTTGTATTGCAGCTTTTGGAATTTTGTATCTGTGTTTCCTGCACATAGTTCCACATAACCAAGAACAACTTGAAACACAGTGTTATGGATGGCTTGGGTGAAGTGCATATGAAGTTGATCCATTGCTGTCTATGGAAATAAAAACCAGAATTGCCTATTACTAAAATAAATGTCAACAGATTTGAAAAACACAGGAAATAATCTTTACCAAATAACACAAATAGCACAAATAATGATTATTCACAGAAATGTATGTGTTGATTATTTGCAAATAACCCTTCAAATAACGTCATACCCAAACATGTCATGCATAAACACAGCTTTGGATCTCCTCTGCCATCCTTTCATCATTCAGGATTCTCAGTGGTCATCTTCTCAGAGAAGCCTTTCCTGACTATCCCGTATAAATCACTCCTTTCATCACTCTACACATTTACACTGACTTATTCCTTTAATGTTTATCTCTTGAACTAGAAGGTATCCAGGTGCCTCGAGCAATGCACATAGTACTGTTCAGCACTGTTCGTGACCCCATGAATTGCAGCACACCAAGCTTCCCTGTCCCTCACCATCTGCCAGAGTTTGCCCAAGTTCAGGTCCATTGCTCGGTGATTCCATCCAGCCATTTCATCCTGTTCTCCTTCTGCCTTCAATCTTTCCCAGCATCAGGGTCTTCTCCAGTGAGTCAGCTGTTAGCGTCAGGTGACCAAAGTACTGGAGCTTCGGCATCCTTTCAGTAGATATTCAGGGTGATTTCCTTTAGGGGTGACTGTCCAAGGGACTCTCAAGAGTCTTCTCCAGCACCACAGTATGAAAGCATCAATTCTTCTGCACTCGGCCAGTTCTTACAACTGTATGTGACTAATGGAAAGACCACAGCCTTGACAATATGGACCTGTGTTTTTGCTTTTTAACACACTGTCCAGGTTTGTCATAGCTTTCCTTCCAAGAAGAAATCACCATTTAATTTCACAGCTGCAGTCACCTTCCACAGTGATTTTAGAGCCCAAGAAGAGGAAATCTGTCACTACTACCACCTTTTCCTCTTCTATTTGCCATGAAGTGATGGGGCTTCACAGGTGGCACTAGTGGTAAAGAGCCTGTCTGCTAATGCAAGAGACCCAAGAGATGTAGGTTGCATAGTTCCACATAACCAAGAACAACTTGAAACACAGTGTTATGGATGGCTTGGGTGAAGTGCATATGAAGTTGATCCATTGCTGTCTATGGAAATAAAAACCAGAATTGCCTATTACTAAAATAAATGTCAACAGATTTGAAAAACACAGGAAATAATCTTTACCAAATAACACAAATAGCACAAATAATGATTATTCACAGAAATGTATGTGTTGATTATTTGCAAATAACCCTTCAAATAACGTCATACCCAAACATGTCATGCATAAACACAGCTTTGGATCTCCTCTGCCATCCTTTCATCATTCAGGATTCTCAGTGGTCATCTTCTCAGAGAAGCCTTTCCTGACTATCCCGTATAAATCACTCCTTTCATCACTCTACACATTTACACTGACTTATTCCTTTAATGTTTATCTCTTGAACTAGAAGGTATCCAGGTGCCTCGAGCAATGCACATAGTACTGTTCAGCACTGTTCGTGACCCCATGAATTGCAGCACACCAAGCTTCCCTGTCCCTCACCATCTGCCAGAGTTTGCCCAAGTTCAGGTCCATTGCTCGGTGATTCCATCCAGCCATTTCATCCTGTTCTCCTTCTGCCTTCAATCTTTCCCAGCATCAGGGTCTTCCCCAGTGAGTCAGCTGTTAGCGTCAGGTGACCAAAGTACTGGAGCTTCGGCATCCTTTCAGTAGATATTCAGGGTGATTTCCTTTAGGGGTGACTGTCCAAGGGACTCTCAAGAGTCTTCTCCAGCACCACAGTATGAAAGCATCAATTCTTCTGCACTCGGCCAGTTCTTACAACTGTATGTGACTAATGGAAAGACCACAGCCTTGACAATATGGACCTGTGTTTTTGCTTTTTAACACACTGTCCAGGTTTGTCATAGCTTTCCTTCCAAGAAGAAATCACCATTTAATTTCACAGCTGCAGTCACCTTCCACAGTGATTTTAGAGCCCAAGAAGAGGAAATCTGTCACTACTACCACCTTTTCCTCTTCTATTTGCCATGAAGTGATGGGGCTTCACAGGTGGCACTAGTGGTAAAGAGCCTGTCTGCTAATGCAAGAGACCCAAGAGATGTAGGATCCATCCCTGGGTCAGGAAGATCCCTTGGAGGAGGGCACAGCAATCCCCTCCAGTATTCCTGCCTGGAGAAGCCCATAGACAAAGGAGCTGGTGAGTTATGATCCATAGGGCAGCAAAGAGTCAGACACAACTGAAGAAACTTAGCAGACAGCACAATGGGGCCACATGTCATGGTATTATATTTAGTTTTAAGCTGGTGTTTTCACTCTTCACTCTTATTAAGAGGTTCTTTACCTCCTCTTCACTTTCTGCCATTAGAGTGGTATCATTCACTTATCTGAGCTTGCTGATGTTTCTCTCACTCATCCTGACTCCAATCTGTAACTCATCCAGCCTGACATTCGGCATTTTGCTCAGCATATAAGTTAAATAAACAAGGAGACAATAAAGTCTCGTAGTACTCCTTTTTCAATCCTGAACTAGTCAATTGTTCCATACAGGGTTCTAACTGTCACTTCTTGACCTGAATACAGGTTTCTCAGGAGACATTCTCAGGTCTGGCATTCCCAACTCAAAGAACTTCCCACAGTCACACACAGTTTGTTATGATCCATACAGTCAAAGGCTTCAGCATAGTCGATGAAACAGAAGTAGATGTTTTTCTGGAATTTCCTTGCTTTCTCTATGATCCAGTGAATGTTGGCAATTTGATCTCTGATTCCTCTACCTTTTCTAAACCCAGCTCAGACATCTGGAAGTGCTCAGTTCACATAATGCCTAAGGCTAGCAAAGATTTTGAGCATAACCTTACTAGCATGGGAGATGAGTGCAACTACCTGGTGGTTTGAACACTCTTTATCTTTAGTACTGCCCTTTTTAGGAATTGGGATAAGGACTGACCTTTCCCAGTCCTGTGGCCACTGATAGGTTTTTCAGATTTGCTGACATACTGAGTGTAGCACTTTGATAGCATCATCTTTTAGAATTTTAAACAGCTCTGCTGGAATTCTATAACCTCCACTGGCTTTAGAGGGAGTGACTACACCATCATGGTTATCTGGGTCATTAAGATTCTTTTTGTACAGTTCTTCTGTATATTCTTTTTCCATCTTTTCTTAATGTTTTCTGCATCTATTAGATCTTTACTGTTTCTGTCCTTTATTGTTCCCATTTTTGGATGAAATGTTCCTTTGATATTTCCAATTTCCCTGAAGAGACCTCTACTCTTTCCCTTTCTGTTGTTTTCCTCTATTTCTTTGCATTGCTCATTGAAGAAGGCCTTCTTGTCTCTCCTTGTTATTCTCTGGAACTCTGCGTTTATTTGGGTACACCTTTCCCTTTCTCCCTTGCTTTTTGTTTAAGAAGGCAAAGTGGTCATCTGAGGAGGTTTTACAAATAGCCAAAATATGCACACAGAAGATATCAATAAACATTTAATAAGAGAAAGAATTCAACTAATGAAGAAATTAGAAGTTATAGTTGTATTTTCAAAGGGCTTAAAACACATCCCTCAAAATTACCAAAAGTCTTTCTTCCTGTTTTCCCCTAGGTATGGCTTAAGATATCAAAACTAATAAAGCGTAACAAATAACCGAACTTCTTTACTCATATTATAAAATGTAAATAGCTTGGTAGAGTCTTAAATTTCCTTCTAAGACAAGAGACCATTTAAGGGAAGAAAACATTTACGTTGATGTTTGGATATTCTCTAGAAAAATGTATAATCCTATATGCAGTAGATGTAACTAACTCTCAACATATGGTCTCTATGCCAAGTATTTCAAGGAAGCCCCTGAGCATTAAGAGCAGGTAAAGCCATGCATTCTGGGGATAACAGAATCCTTTTAAAAATCTGATAAAAGGGGCTTCCCCTCGTGGTCCAGTGGGTAAGGAGACTGCCTTGCAGTGCAAGGGGCGCCGGTTCGATCCCTGGCCTGGGAAGATCCCATGTGCCGCGGAGCGGCTGGACCGATGTGTCCAATTACCGAGCCGGAGCTCTGCAGCGACAGACGCCACCGCGATGGGAGGCCCACAGGAGCCAAAGAACAAAGACGGATGAAAATGGAGAAATGAAAGACCAATAGAAGTGGCCCGCCCACTCCCTCCCCAACCCGACCTCCGCTCAAAATAAATGAATAAATAAATAAATAAAGAGAACAATTAAAAAAAAAATCTGATGAAAGGAAAACAGACCTGTTTTAAAACAAATGTACACAATGTGTGAACCTCTACATATACCACTGTGAGGGAATCATACTGCCCCATCTAGGAACCATGAGGCTCCAAACAGTTCTTTGAATTTCCATCTTTTCTTAATGTTTTCTGCATCTTTTCTTTTTCTGTTTTTTTCCTTTTGGATGAAATGTTCCTTTGATATTTCCAATTTCCCTGAAGAGACCTCTACTCTTTCCCTTTCTGTTGTTTTCCTCTATTTCTTTGCATTGCTCATTGAAGAAGGCCTTCTTGTCTCTCCTTGTTATTCTCTGGAACTCTGCCTTCAGTTGGGTATCCCTTTCCCTTTCTCCCTTGCTTTTTGTTTAAGAAGGCAAAGTGGTCATCTGAGGAGGTTTTACAAATAGCCAAAATATGCACACAGAAGATATCAATAAACATTTAATAAGAGAAAGAATTCAACTAATGAAGAAATTAGAAGTTATAGTTGTATTTTCAAAGGGCTTAAAACACATCCCTCAAAATTACCAAAAGTCTTTCTTCCTGTTTTCCCCTAGGTATGGCTTAAGATATCAAAACTAATAAAGCGTAACAAATAACCGAACTTCTTTACTCATATTATAAAATGTAAATAGCTTGGTAGAGTCTTAAATTTCCTTCTAAGACAAGAGACCATTTAAGGGAAGAAAACATTTACGTTGATGTTTGGATATTCTCTAGAAAAATGTATAATCCTATATGCAGTAGATGTAACTAACTCTCAACATATGGTCTCTATGCCAAGTATTTCAAGGAAGCCCCTGAGCATTAAGAGCAGGTAAAGCCATGCATTCTGGGGATAACAGAATCCTTTTAAAAATCTGATAAAAGGGGCTTCCCCTCGTGGTCCAGTGGGTAAGGAGACTGCCTTGCAGTGCAAGGGGCGCCGGTTCGATCCCTGGCCTGGGAAGATCCCATGTGCCGCGGAGCGGCTGGACCGATGTGTCCAATTACCGAGCCGGAGCTCTGCAGCGACAGACGCCACCGCGATGGGAGGCCCACAGGAGCCAAAGAACAAAGACGGATGAAAATGGAGAAATGAAAGACCAATAGAAGTGGCCCGCCCACTCCCCTCTCTCCCCAACCCGACCTCCGCTCAAAATAAATGAATAAATAAATAAATAAAGAGAACAATTAAAAAAAAAATCTGATGAAAGGAAAACAGACCTGTTTTAAAACAAATGTACACAATGTGTGAACCTCTACATATACCACTGTGAGGGAATCATACTGCCCCATCTAGGAACCATGAGGCTCCAAAGTTAAAAATTCTTATTAAGGACCAAGAACTGAAGTGAAAGAGACATATCCCCTCCCACTGAATTATCTTATAGTACACTTTTTTTTTTAAACAAAAGCTTAGATGAAATGATGAAAATATTAAACCTGAGACACATTTCATAATTTAAAATAGACTTCTGTCATGTTCTAATCCATACTACTCACAGTCTGAGCCTATGTGATCCTGTTACTATTGTTGAAAGTGGAAGTGTTAGTCACTCAGTTGTGCTGGACTCTCTGTGACGCCATGGACTGTAGCCATGCACCTCTATCTATGGAATTCTCCAGGCAAGAATACTGGAGTGGGTAGATACTCCTGTCTCCAGGGGATCATCCCAACCCAAGGATCAAACTCAGGTCTCCTGCATTGCAGGCAGATTCTTTACCACCTAAGCCACCATCATAAAAGTTTACTTTGTTCAATGAAACTTTTTAAGCACACTATATTAATAATATTCAAACTTAAGCAGTCACGAAGAGCAAGAGATTTCTGAGAAAAATATATCCTTTGAAAACTTACCTGTGTTTTTCCGAGAAGTCGATAGGCTTGTTGAACTTTGGTGTAGTGGTTAATATCAAAATTCTTGCAGATTTTGGACAGAGCAACATCTAACTGTTCCTACATAATAAAAGAAAAGGTGAGAGGTGGTTAAGGAATTATGTTTTCAGTTAATAATAAAATATTAAGACTAATTCCTTACTTTTGATTAAGGTCTAAACACATTTACTATCACACCTGATTTAAAAATCAAAAACAAATTTAACTAAAACTATAAATTATAATTTGTTTTGGTTGAGCCACAGTGCTTGCAGGCTCTTACTTCCCCCAGAGTGAAAGTGAAGTCACTCAGTCGTGTTTGACTCTTTGCGACCCATGGATGACCCATGGAATTCTCCAGGCAAGAATAATGGAGTGGGTAGTCTTTCCCTTCTCTAGGGGATTTTTTCAGTCCAGGGATCGAATCCAGGCCTCTCGCATTGCAGGCAGATTCTTCACCATCTGAGCCACCAGGGAAGCCTAGGGATCAAAGCTAGACCATGGCAATGAAAGCACTGAGTCCTAACCACCAGGGAATAAATTATAATTCTTATTACCAACTATACTCAAGTTTATTAAGATGTTGCTAATATGTGAATTTTCAAAAATGCCTAGTGTTTTAAGGGATACAAAATAATTATAATACTCTCTAACGGAATTTTAGTTTTTGTTTTTACTTAGCTTTATCTTTCCTCAAGCCTCAGTTGACATTTTATAATTATATATAACTGAGTTTGCAGGACTACTGAAAAATAAAACAATCCTTATTGGTCAATGAAAAGTAAATTCTCAACAAATCTACATAGACCTTAAAAGTATATACCTCAAGGTACTGTCCTTTTATATCTAAGTGTATCTCCTTTGTTTATGGGTTTCTATCTCAATGGTTTCATTTTAATTAAAAGAATAAAGAAAACTGAGCTTTCAAGCACACTATATTAATAATATTCAAACTTAAGCAGTCACGAAGAGCAAGAGATTTCTGAGAAAAATATATCCTTTGAAAACTTACCTGTGTTTTTCCGAGAAGTCGATAGGCTTGTTGAACTTTGGTGTAGTGGTTAATATCAAAATTCTTGCAGATTTTGGACAGAGCAACATCTAACTGTTCCTACATAATAAAAGAAAAGGTGAGAGGTGGTTAAGGAATTATGTTTTCAGTTAATAATAAAATATTAAGACTAATTCCTTACTTTTGATTAAGGTCTAAACACATTTACTATCACACCTGATTTAAAAATCAAAAACAAATTTAACTAAAACTATAAATTATAATTTGTTTTGGTTGAGCCACAGTGCTTGCAGGCTCTTACTTCCCCCAGAGTGAAAGTGAAGTCACTCAGTCGTGTTTGACTCTTTGCGACCCATGGATGACCCATGGAATTCTCCAGGCAAGAATAATGGAGTGGGTAGTCTTTCCCTTCTCTAGGGGATTTTTTCAGTCCAGGGATCGAATCCAGGCCTCTCGCATTGCAGGCAGATTCTTCACCATCTGAGCCACCAGGGAAGCCTAGGGATCAAAGCTAGACCATGGCAATGAAAGCACTGAGTCCTAACCACCAGGGAATAAATTATAATTCTTATTACCAACTATACTCAAGTTTATTAAGATGTTGCTAATATGTGAATTTTCAAAAATGCCTAGTGTTTTAAGGGATACAAAATAATTATAATACTCTCTAACGGAATTTTAGTTTTTGTTTTTACTTAGCTTTATCTTTCCTCAAGCCTCAGTTGACATTTTATAATTATATATAACTGAGTTTGCAGGACTACTGAAAAATAAAACAATCCTTATTGGTCAATGAAAAGTAAATTCTCAACAAATCTACATAGACCTTAAAAGTATATACCTCAAGGTACTGTCCTTTTATATCTAAGTGTATCTCCTTTGTTTATGGGTTTCTATCTCAATGGTTTCATTTTAATTAAAAGAATAAAGAAAACTGAGCTTTCAAGAGAAAAGCTTCATTAATATATTCAGGTGACAAAAAAAAGAAAGAAAAAGAAAATAAAATATTCAGATGACTATTTCCTTAAGCATTTCTATTTATGTTTACCAAATAAATATCATTCTTACTATTAGGAAATAATTGTCTTTATGATCAAAAACTACTTTCACAAATGTCATTTGAAAGTCTAACCTCAACTTTTCCAAGAAATCTCATCAGGAAAACAATAAAATAAAATCCCAAAAGAAACCAAATAATTCTTATTAAATGTATTTAAATGAACACTGTTTTGTAAAGACTGCTGAGGAAAGAGGTGAACTGAATAAATGTAGGAGAAAAATCAAGACTACGCTCATAGTGACATAGCTTTTCATTTCCAGTTTCTACATGTTTGATGAATTGTATGAGATGTTATTATGAGGTTTAGGAATTTAGGAGGGTTATCAACAACCAATAATCATTCTTAAACTCAGTAAGCTATAAAGGAGAAATAGCTGATAATCAAAAAATAATTATTACATGCTTAATATCTTGCCTATAGTGTACATGAGAACACACCTATAACTAAGAGTTTAGAGATCTTTCTAGATATGGTAATATTTTCAAATACTCCTTTCAGATCCCACAATTCCAAAAGTATCACTGAGAGAACAAGTAAATTAACATAAACTTGACCATGCAGATATTCCACATGAAAAACATAAAGGGTAGTGATCTAGAAACACTAGTAATAACATGAAAGTCAAAACATAAGGCACATCTATGCTATTCAAAAACCTCTGGAAAGATTTTAAGTAGTTTAAGATAAGATACAATCCTTCTTACCTTTTAGTTTTGTTTTACTTAGCTTTATCTTTCCTCAAGCCTCAGTTGACATTTTATAATTATATATAACTGAGTTTGCAGGACTACTGAAAAATAAAACAATCCTTATTGGTCAATGAAAAGTAAATTCTCAACAAATCTACATAGACCTTAAAAGTATATACCTCAAGGTACTGTCCTTTTATATCTAAGTGTATCTCCTTTGTTTATGGGTTTCTATCTCAATGGTTTCATTTTAATTAAAAGAATAAAGAAAACTGAGCTTTCAAGAGAAAAGCTTCATTAATATATTCAGGTGACAAAAAAAAGAAAGAAAAAGAAAATAAAATATTCAGATGACTATTTCCTTAAGCATTTCTATTTATGTTTACCAAATAAATATCATTCTTACTATTAGGAAATAATTGTCTTTATGATCAAAAACTACTTTCACAAATGTCATTTGAAAGTCTAACCTCAACTTTTCCAAGAAATCTCATCAGGAAAACAATAAAATAAAATCCCAAAAGAAACCAAATAATTCTTATTAAATGTATTTAAATGAACACTGTTTTGTAAAGACTGCTGAGGAAAGAGGTGAACTGAATAAATGTAGGAGAAAAATCAAGACTACGCTCATAGTGACATAGCTTTTCATTTCCAGTTTCTACATGTTTGATGAATTGTATGAGATGTTATTATGAGGTTTAGGAATTTAGGAGGGTTATCAACAACCAATAATCATTCTTAAACTCAGTAAGCTATAAAGGAGAAATAGCTGATAATCAAAAAATAATTATTACATGCTTAATATCTTGCCTATAGTGTACATGAGAACACACCTATAACTAAGAGTTTAGAGATCTTTCTAGATATGGTAATATTTTCAAATACTCCTTTCAGATCCCACAATTCCAAAAGTATCACTGAGAGAACAAGTAAATTAACATAAACTTGACCATGCAGATATTCCACATGAAAAACATAAAGGGTAGTGATCTAGAAACACTAGTAATAACATGAAAGTCAAAACATAAGGCACATCTATGCTATTCAAAAACCTCTGGAAAGATTTTAAGTAGTTTAAGATAAGATACAATCCTTCTTACCTCAATTTGTTCTAAAGTATCTTGCAGCTTTGAATTCAGTTCACTAGTAAATAAAACAGAATTAGGTATGTCAATCTTTAAAAGAGACAAACTAGATGAATAAACACTTCAATCCACAAATCAACAGTATGAGCAGCAAGTTGTGCTGATTCTACAGACAGTACGGTAAGGCAAGAAAAACAAATAAAAGGAAAAAAATTAGGAAGGAAGAAAGAGAGTCATCACTAGTAGCAACAGGATTGTATGCACAGAAAATCCTGAAGCATCTATAAATAAAACTAAGAATTTAAGAATTAAATACTGATAGCAAGTGTTAAACATAACATATATAATACAGATGAAAAGTAATGCATCAAAAACAAAAATTAATCTCTGTGCATTAGAAAAAAAAGAATTGGACAATGAAATTTTTAAAGACACATTTCAAAAAACCAAATCGCTGGGAATATACAAAACAAAACAGAGCTAAAATAAAGAAGATAATTACAGAGAGGTATGTATCACATAAATAGACTAAAATCTTCAATATAACTGATATCAATTCTCACTAAAATGATTTCCCATAACAACTCAAATTCTAATTAATATCTCAGTAGGCTTAAGCTGCTCAAAGGGCTAAGACTAGTCAAGAAAATCCTGAAGAACAATGCTCTAAGACATATACTAAAATAGGTTAACACTTATAAAGATATAGCAGTTAGATGGGCTTCCTTGGTAGCTTAGTAGTTGGTAAAGAATCTGCCTGCAATGCAGAAGACCTGGGTTTGATCCTTGGGGAAGATATGTCAACCCACTCCAGTATTCTTGCCTGGAGAATCCCATGGACAGAGGAGCCTGGTGGGCTACAGTCCATGGGGTCACAAAGATTCAGACACAACTGAAGCAACTTAGCACGCACACAGCAATAAGATAGTGTAGTACTTATTATAAGGATACATTAATTGATCAACACAACAGAACAAAGACAAAATTAGGGCCTTAAACAGATACTTAAAAGAAAACATAAGGCACATCTATGCTATTCAATAACCTCTGGAAAGATTTTAAGTAGTTTAAGATAAGATACAATCCTTCTTACCTCAATTTGTTCTAAAGTATCTTGCAGCTTTGAATTCAGTTCACTAGTAAATAAAACAGAATTAGGTATGTCAATCTTTAAAAGAGACAAACTAGATGAATAAACACTTCAATCCACAAATCAACAGTATGAGCAGCAAGTTGTGCTGATTCTACAGACAGTACGGTAAGGCAAGAAAAACAAATAAAAGGAAAAAAATTAGGAAGGAAGAAAGAGAGTCATCACTAGTAGCAACAGGATTGTATGCACAGAAAATCCTGAAGCATCTATAAATAAAACTAAGAATTTAAGAATTAAATACTGATAGCAAGTGTTAAACATAACATATATAATACAGATGAAAAGTAATGCATCAAAAACAAAAATTAATCTCTGTGCATTAGAAAAAAAAGAATTGGACAATGAAATTTTTAAAGACACATTTCAAAAAACCAAATCGCTGGGAATATACAAAACAAAACAGAGCTAAAATAAAGAAGATAATTACAGAGAGGTATGTATCACATAAATAGACTAAAATCTTCAATATAACTGATATCAATTCTCACTAAAATGATTTCCCATAACAACTCAAATTCTAATTAATATCTCAGTAGGCTTAAGCTGCTCAAAGGGCTAAGACTAGTCAAGAAAATCCTGAAGAACAATGCTCTAAGACATATACTAAAATAGGTTAACACTTATAAAGATATAGCAGTTAGATGGGCTTCCTTGGTAGCTTAGTAGTTGGTAAAGAATCTGCCTGCAATGCAGAAGACCTGGGTTTGATCCTTGGGGAAGATATGTCAACCCACTCCAGTATTCTTGCCTGGAGAATCCCATGGACAGAGGAGCCTGGTGGGCTACAGTCCATGGGGTCACAAAGATTCAGACACAACTGAAGCAACTTAGCACGCACACAGCAATAAGATAGTGTAGTACTTATTATAAGGATACATTAATTGATCAACACAACAGAACAAAGACAAAATTAGGGCCTTAAACAGATACTTAAAAAAGAAGATATCCAACTGGCCAATAATCATATACATATGCACTCCTTTGGACATTCAGGAAATGCAAATTAAAACTATCATAAGACACTCAAACAATTAGAATGGATAAAATTTTTGTTTTTTAATTAAAAATAACAACACATGTTGACAAGGATGCAGAACAAAAGAACACTCAACTACTCAATGCTGGAGAAGGGACGTGGAAAACCATTCACACATTCTGAAACTCAACATACACTTACACTAGGTCCCAGTGGTAGTAGTTATGTACCTATCAGAAGCGCATACACAATCTTCGCAACATTATTGTAGCAGGAAAAAACCGAACCAACTCCACTTCCTATGAACAATTAAATGGCTATATTTATATGATAAAATACAATAGCAACGAAAATGTATCATCTGAGCCTCAAAAACATAATATAGGACAAAAGATGTCAGTTTAAAAAGCACATTTTGCATGATTCCATTTATATAAAGTTCAAAGCAGGCAAACACAAATGTCAGTGACAGACGCCAGAACAATGGTTACCTTGGGAGTATAATGATTAGAATGAGGCATTAAATAAGCTTCTAGGGTCCCTAGAAATGGACAACAACAACAGTCCTGGTCCCCTGATCATTTCCTGCTATCATCTGGCAACTTCATATTATGTTACCTGCCTAGTCCCTAAAGATACCTGAATTTATAATTCCTAAGGAAAGCAGAAATAAAACTCACATTATTCCACTGCTTTAAAACCTTTGATGGTTCACCATTAAACCATGGCAAAGCTTTAAATCAGCATGGCACAAAAAAACTGACACGAAAAATTAACTTCCCAACTTCCACATTATTAAACCACTTGACTTTAGCTTCCTGTTTTTCTGCCTGCAATGCAGAAGACCTGGGTTTGATCCTTGGGGAAGATATGTCAACCCACTCCAGTATTCTTGCCTGGAGAATCCCATGGACAGAGGAGCCTGGTGGGCTACAGTCCATGGGGTCACAAAGATTCAGACACAACTGAAGCAACTTAGCACGCACACAGCAATAAGATAGTGTAGTACTTATTATAAGGATACATTAATTGATCAACACAACAGAACAAAGACAAAATTAGGGCCTTAAACAGATACTTAAAAAAGAAGATATCCAACTGGCCAATAATCATATACATATGCACTCCTTTGGACATTCAGGAAATGCAAATTAAAACTATCATAAGACACTCAAACAATTAGAATGGATAAAATTTTTGTTTTTTAATTAAAAATAACAACACATGTTGACAAGGATGCAGAACAAAAGAACACTCAACTACTCAATGCTGGAGAAGGGACGTGGAAAACCATTCACACATTCTGAAACTCAACATACACTTACACTAGGTCCCAGTGGTAGTAGTTATGTACCTATCAGAAGCGCATACACAATCTTCGCAACATTATTGTAGCAGGAAAAAACCGAACCAACTCCACTTCCTATGAACAATTAAATGGCTATATTTATATGATAAAATACAATAGCAACGAAAATGTATCATCTGAGCCTCAAAAACATAATATAGGACAAAAGATGTCAGTTTAAAAAGCACATTTTGCATGATTCCATTTATATAAAGTTCAAAGCAGGCAAACACAAATGTCAGTGACAGACGCCAGAACAATGGTTACCTTGGGAGTATAATGATTAGAATGAGGCATTAAATAAGCTTCTAGGGTCCCTAGAAATGGACAACAACAACAGTCCTGGTCCCCTGATCATTTCCTGCTATCATCTGGCAACTTCATATTATGTTACCTGCCTAGTCCCTAAAGATACCTGAATTTATAATTCCTAAGGAAAGCAGAAATAAAACTCACATTATTCCACTGCTTTAAAACCTTTGATGGTTCACCATTAAACCATGGCAAAGCTTTAAATCAGCATGGCACATAAGACTCAACAACTGACACGAAAAATTAACTTCCCATTCACTTTTCAGGGCCTATACAGTTGACCCTTAAACAATAGGGATTTGAATTGCACTGGTTGACTTATGAGCAGACATTTCTCAATAGTAAATCCTACAGTACTTCATCACGATCCTCTGTTGGTTGAAACCTTAAATGTAGAACCACAGATTTTAAGGTCCAACTAGGTAAGTTATACATAGATTTTCGACTAAGCCAAGCATGAGCACCACTAACCCCTAGGTTGTTCAAGGGTCAACTATGTTTTAGTCAGATGCACCATGAGCAATTCCTCAGACAAACTCCAGACTTTCTCATCCTCTGTTCTTGCATATCATGTTCACAATAACTAAAAGTTCTTTCCCCTTTTCTCACTCCCAAATGTCATCTTTTCCGGAAGTCCTTCTCTTCCAGCTGACTGTTCCCATAAGTTTCAATATGCTCTGTTTACAATACGCTGAATTAAAGAAGTATCTGTGACTGTCAGAGCAGACTGTGGTTGATCCCCAGGGACTAAATGCACTGCCTGAGTCAGAGCAGGAAAGAACATCTGCTGAGTCAAATTTGCAATTCAAACAAAAAATGGCAAACTTTTACTAAACATCATTCCTTTAGCCCCCATATTCTACTTCAATTTAAGAAGAAAAAGAAAAAGAAAGGAGAACGTTTCAGAACAAAGAGTCAGCGGGGATGCTGGATCTACAGGTGTCTTCGTGGAAAATAAAAAAAGAGAACAGAGAGAGAAGCTAGTTCTACTCGGCGATCACAAGGCACTCAGAAGCTCACTAAGGCTGAAGACAGACATGGAGAGGCAAGAACACCAAGAATAAATAAGCTTCTAGGGTCCCTAGAAATGGACAACAACAACAGTCCTGGTCCCCTGATCATTTCCTGCTATCATCTGGCAACTTCATATTATGTTACCTGCCTAGTCCCTAAAGATACCTGAATTTATAATTCCTAAGGAAAGCAGAAATAAAACTCACATTATTCCACTGCTTTAAAACCTTTGATGGTTCACCATTAAACCATGGCAAAGCTTTAAATCAGCATGGCACATAAGACTCAACAACTGACACGAAAAATTAACTTCCCATTCACTTTTCAGGGCCTATACAGTTGACCCTTAAACAATAGGGATTTGAATTGCACTGGTTGACTTATGAGCAGACATTTCTCAATAGTAAATCCTACAGTACTTCATCACGATCCTCTGTTGGTTGAAACCTTAAATGTAGAACCACAGATTTTAAGGTCCAACTAGGTAAGTTATACATAGATTTTCGACTAAGCCAAGCATGAGCACCACTAACCCCTAGGTTGTTCAAGGGTCAACTATGTTTTAGTCAGATGCACCATGAGCAATTCCTCAGACAAACTCCAGACTTTCTCATCCTCTGTTCTTGCATATCATGTTCACAATAACTAAAAGTTCTTTCCCCTTTTCTCACTCCCAAATGTCATCTTTTCCGGAAGTCCTTCTCTTCCAGCTGACTGTTCCCATAAGTTTCAATATGCTCTGTTTACAATACGCTGAATTAAAGAAGTATCTGTGACTGTCAGAGCAGACTGTGGTTGATCCCCAGGGACTAAATGCACTGCCTGAGTCAGAGCAGGAAAGAACATCTGCTGAGTCAAATTTGCAATTCAAACAAAAAATGGCAAACTTTTACTAAACATCATTCCTTTAGCCCCCATATTCTACTTCAATTTAAGAAGAAAAAGAAAAAGAAAGGAGAACGTTTCAGAACAAAGAGTCAGCGGGGATGCTGGATCTACAGGTGTCTTCGTGGAAAATAAAAAAAGAGAACAGAGAGAGAGAAGCTAGTTCTACTCGGCGATCACAAGGCACTCAGAAGCTCACTAAGGCTGAAGACAGACATGGAGAGGCAAGAACACCAAGAATAAATAAGTATCATAACTGGTAAACATATTCTTTCAGGGAATATTGAATTTGGAGAAAAAAGGAATATATCTAAACTTATTCACAGGTGACAGTAACAATTTCTTCAGCGTTTTAACAGAAAAAAATCGGTTTTAGAGCTTATTTACAATACTGTCATAAATCTAGATCTTTTATTGCTTCTACTGTCTCTGATTAAAATGATTTTGTAGCCTATACATTAAGAGCAATGCAAACATGGTTATATATATATAGTATGCAGAAATTTTAAAATATGAAATATATGTATCAAACATTTTTTTAATTAAAAATGCTTTCAAGAGGGAGGGGATGTATGCATACTTACGGCTGATTCATGTCGATGTACGGCAGAAACCAACAGAATATTGTAAAGCAATTATCTTCTAATTAAAAATAAATTTTAAAAAATGCTTTCACAAATCTACAACTGTAGTTTCATAACAGTGGGCTACTAATTAAAGATACACATATAAAAATGTGATTAAGGAATGGACATGTTAAACGTACAGTCTTTAAAGAAATACTCAGCCATCATTTAAAAACACAAATTTCACTTTTTTAGTCAATTAATCAAAGTATGTAAAAAGGACCTATTCATAAGCATTTGGATAAATAAAAGCCACATTATTACCGAAAACATTACTAGTTATAAGATGAAAGGATAAACGCTATTGAAAGCTATTTGCAAGTGAATAGAATGACTCAAATAATTTGGGGGGCATTTTTAGAATCACTACAGAAAATGTTAAAACTTCCATAAATAATTAAGTTTCCTTTTGAACAGCTGATCTGGGACACACACTTAGAAAATGTGTCCTAGAAAACTGCATATAAATCAAATTTTGTACAAATTTGACTGTACTGAAAGATAAGATGATATGGAGGTAATTAGCTTCTTAATGACCCCGATAAGCCATGTGATTTAAGACAAGTCCCTTAATCAGGGATGCTGGATCTACAGGTGTCTTCGTGGAAAATAAAAAAAGAGAACAGAGAGAGAGAAGCTAGTTCTACTCGGCGATCACAAGGCACTCAGAAGCTCACTAAGGCTGAAGACAGACATGGAGAGGCAAGAACACCAAGAATAAATAAGTATCATAACTGGTAAACATATTCTTTCAGGGAATATTGAATTTGGAGAAAAAAGGAATATATCTAAACTTATTCACAGGTGACAGTAACAATTTCTTCAGCGTTTTAACAGAAAAAAATCGGTTTTAGAGCTTATTTACAATACTGTCATAAATCTAGATCTTTTATTGCTTCTACTGTCTCTGATTAAAATGATTTTGTAGCCTATACATTAAGAGCAATGCAAACATGGTTATATATATATAGTATGCAGAAATTTTAAAATATGAAATATATGTATCAAACATTTTTTTAATTAAAAATGCTTTCAAGAGGGAGGGGATGTATGCATACTTACGGCTGATTCATGTCGATGTACGGCAGAAACCAACAGAATATTGTAAAGCAATTATCTTCTAATTAAAAATAAATTTTAAAAAATGCTTTCACAAATCTACAACTGTAGTTTCATAACAGTGGGCTACTAATTAAAGATACACATATAAAAATGTGATTAAGGAATGGACATGTTAAACGTACAGTCTTTAAAGAAATACTCAGCCATCATTTAAAAACACAAATTTCACTTTTTTAGTCAATTAATCAAAGTATGTAAAAAGGACCTATTCATAAGCATTTGGATAAATAAAAGCCACATTATTACCGAAAACATTACTAGTTATAAGATGAAAGGATAAACGCTATTGAAAGCTATTTGCAAGTGAATAGAATGACTCAAATAATTTGGGGGGCATTTTTAGAATCACTACAGAAAATGTTAAAACTTCCATAAATAATTAAGTTTCCTTTTGAACAGCTGATCTGGGACACACACTTAGAAAATGTGTCCTAGAAAACTGCATATAAATCAAATTTTGTACAAATTTGACTGTACTGAAAGATAAGATGATATGGAGGTAATTAGCTTCTTAATGATCTTTCCCTGGTCTGTTATTAAGCCATGTGATTTAAGACAAGTCCCTTAATCACTCTGGACACCAGTTTCCTACACAAAATTGGGCCAGATCTAAAGGGCTGCTTCAAGCTCTAAAGTTTCTAGATTTTATTATATGCTGAGGGCTTCCCTGGTGGTCCAGTGGGTAAGGACACTGCCCTGCAGTGCAAGAGGTGCCAGTTGGATCCCAGGCCTGGGACGATTCCCTGTGCCGTGGAACGGCTGGACCGATGTGTCCAACTACCGAGCCGGACCACTGGAGCACATGCTAAAACCCCTGGAACACACAAAAGCGGAATTTATCCTTCCACATTTATACTGTATGCCCATGGCCCCTGAAAACTCCAGTCTGTTTAGATTAGAGGTATATTCCAAGGATTTTCATCTACTTAGTACTGTGGAGTTCATCAATAAACCTCAGAAAACAACATGATTTTCAAATCCTTTGAAGCTAAACAAACAACCCTGAGGTACTAAGAAGTGTCACATGATTCTTCAGACCATGAAAAAACTAAAAGAAACTCCAAGATCACTTTGGATCTGTTGTGCCGAGAAGAAACAGAGACCACTCTTAGTAGGAAAAAGCCGAATTAGGAGTCTTTATTGCTGGCCTGTGACTGCACACAGCCTAAAAGCAGCTCAAATGTACAGCCCAGATTGAAAGGGAGTACATGGTTTTACAGGCAATCATCGCATTTCTCACACAATCCTGAATTTTGTCACATCCTGTTTTCCCACCACCTAAGTTGTTTACAGAGATTAAGAAGTGGGTGACACAGGTATGCTTATCTATAGTCATCCAGTAGTTATAGCTTAACAGATCTATAGGTATTCTGAGAACAAAGGTCCCGATTTCTCACCACATAAGATTAAGAAGGGGGGTGACACAGGTATGCCTATCTATAGCCACATCGGTGCCAGTGGTTATAGCTTAACAAAGGTTGTTGATTCTAAGACTGAGGGGCTAGGTCTGAGGTCTGTCACATCGTCTCTGAATTGCCAGGCCCTGTGGTCAATGAAATTAGGTGAAAGGGCAGAATCATTTGAACAAAGTATTTCTTCTATTTTCTAGCCTTACAGATCCACTCAGACTGTTCACACCGTTCAGAAGTCCCTGACTTAACCCAGAACACAATCTTTCACTACAGAGAAAGTTCAGAGTCCATTATTAAGGACACAAACAACGTTCAAAATATCACCAAATTTTATGAATTATAATTTCAGAGCAGGGGCCAGGCTCAGGAGCCAAATCTAGCCAAGAGGTTATGTTTTTAAATAAAATTTTATTGAAACACAGTCACATGCATTGTTCACATATCGCCTAAGGCCACTCTTGGTCTTCAAGGGCAGAGCTGAATAGCTGAAATCAAGACCTTAAGGTCTGAAAAGGTTCCTGTGCTGCTATCTGGTCCTTTAAAAAGAAAGGCCCTCTGGCAGTCCTGTGCTACAGTTCAGCAGACCTTTAAGTCGGTCAGTTCATCAAAGTTAAAACAGGAATATATGTGTGCACTGAATATTTTAGGACTTTCCTGGTGGCTCAGATGCTAAAGAATCTGCCTGCAATGTGGGAGACCCAGGCTCGATCCATGGGCCGGGGGAGATCCCCTGGAGAAAGGAATGGGAACCCACTGCAGTATTCTTGCCTGCAGAATCCCATGGACAGAAGAGCTGGCCCACTACAGGCAGGCAAGACTGAAGAGACTCAGCATGGGCATGTAATAGTTTAACTAAAATTTTAACCAAAATAAGTGTACTTTATCCATTTCTGATTTAGAGCCAAAGTCTTTTCATTTGACTGGAGTTTTAACTTCTTAGTCTAATGTGAGCCAAATCATAAAAATATTGACTGTTATTTTAAGCTTCAGTTTCTCAAAAGTAAAGCAGGAACTTAAAAACAAATGCAAAACAACCTGAATGTCGAATCACATTGTTGCTTACTGTAAAAGGGGACACATAATATGAAATAATTTACCTAGATTTACCAGTAAGTGATTATAAGTGATTTGTTTGTGAAATTATTACCTGGAAGAGATTTACCTGATAAACTAAATTACTCCCTGTTAGCACTGATTATTCCCTGTTAATCTATACTGAATGTGACCTGTACCAAAACTGTTTATGCCTCGTAGAAAAATCTCTAGGCTATTCCAGAATGTGTAACTGAATGTTTTATTGATCTCTGTTTCCTGGTCACCAAACCTGCTTGTTTCTTGTTGCCACAGACAATGGAATGTGCAGGTATGCAGGCACCAAGGAACGGTCTCACTCCATTGATTCTCCCAACTTTTAAAAATCATCTCTCGCCTCAAGCCGGGGCCCTCGCAGGAAACTTTGCTCCTTGTAGGTGGTCGCTGGCACCAGCCTAATAAACCTCTTTTCCGTCCACCACGAGCTGAGTTGGGTGCTTCACTGAGCGTACCCCACAACACTTATATCTCCCAATTTTTTATGAGTTCTCTCATCTACAAAATATTCAAAAAGAAATATATTTTTAACAGTAAGTTTTCTTTTTTTCCAATGCATCCAACTTACTCTCAAAATCTTGTTTCATCTCATTAGTTTACCTACTTAAACAACATAAATACAGTAACAAACACAACTGGCAGAAATAGATTTAGGAAAAAATACAATTAACTCTAGTCAGAATACAATTCAGAGGCTAGAGCAAAATGATATAAAATGACCTACTGGCCATGAGCTTCTACTGCACATCACAGCTATTACAGTAGACGGTCTAGCATAGTTGTGGCTAATAACAACAAGATATGCATCCCAACAGATCTACATTTAAATCTTGGCTTTGACACTTATTTTACAGAGCATCAGTATCCTCATCTATAAAAGAGAGACAGTAACAACACCTCTGAGGAATTACTTTGTTAATGCTAAATAAGAAAAGGTAAGGGAAATGGTAAGTGCAGTGCCTAGTAAAGGCCAAGATTTTTCAAGTATTATTATATCCTCATCACTATCACTAGTATCTTGATTCAATTTTTAAAAGCTGAAAAATATGGCTTTAGTGAGAAAGTCTGATTATAATCCAATTTAGAATTACTGTATTGTCAGTGCTGCCTTAGATAATGGCTTCTACTCCCACTCCTACAAATGTGAATATTTCCCACTGCCATAGGGGTAATGGGAAGTAAGCCATTCACAGCTTGATCATCTCTGATGGCTATGGTTTACTTACTCTGTTCTCCTAGCTGATGTATTATCCCATAGTCTCGCCTGTTAATTGCCTGTTTTTACAAACTCCTAGAGAACAGATAAATTTCAAAAGCTCTTGGTATAACAGCTAAACCTGGTGTCAACTATAAACTGGCATTTACCAGTTAGACGGCCAGTGACTGAACAAGAGTATCTCCCATCGGCCTCTGTGGAGACTGACCCCTGTGCTGTGGTAACTGCTGACCTTCAACACCCACTGAGGGAGCTCAGGCGGAGTAGGCACTCTGTGCTCCAGGGAATCGGTGGGGCATATCTTTAGATAGGTGGATGCTTTTAGGAACAGGTTTTATTATCTCAATCCTTGCATCTCCTCATATTTAGAAGAGCACTAAATCTCTTTATGGTGACATCAGATCAAAATACTTTTCATTTTTTTCCAATGCATCCAACTTACTCTCAAAATCTTGTTTCATCTCATTAGTTTACCTACTTAAACAACATAAATACAGTAACAAACACAACTGGCAGAAATAGATTTAGGAAAAATACAATTAACTCTAGTCAGAATACAATTCAGAGGCTAGAGCAAATGATATAAAATGACCTACTGGCCATGAGCTTCTACTGCACATCACAGCTATTACAGTAGACGGTCTAGCATAGTTGTGGCTAATAACAACAAGATATGCATCCCAACAGATCTACATTTAAATCTTGGCTTTGACACTTATTTTACAGAGCATCAGTATCCTCATCTATAAAAGAGAGACAGTAACAACACCTCTGAGGAATTACTTTGTTAATGCTAAATAAGAAAAGGTAAGGGAAATGGTAAGTGCAGTGCCTAGTAAAGGCCAAGATTTTTCAAGTATTATTATATCCTCATCACTATCACTAGTATCTTGATTCAATTTTTAAAAGCTGAAAAATATGGCTTTAGTGAGAAAGTCTGATTATAATCCAATTTAGAATTACTGTATTGTCAGTGCTGCCTTAGATAATGGCTTCTACTCCCACTCCTACAAATGTGAATATTTCCCACTGCCATAGGGGTAATGGGAAGTAAGCCATTCACAGCTTGATCATCTCTGATGGCTATGGTTTACTTACTCTGTTCTCCTAGCTGATGTATTATCCCATAGTCTCGCCTGTTAATTGCCTGTTTTTACAAACTCCTAGAGAACAGATAAATTTCAAAAGCTCTTGGTATAACAGCTAAACCTGGTGTCAACTATAAACTGGCATTTACCAGTTAGACGGCCAGTGACTGAACAAGAGTATCTCCCATCGGCCTCTGTGGAGACTGACCCCTGTGCTGTGGTAACTGCTGACCTTCAACACCCACTGAGGGAGCTCAGGGCGGAGTAGGCACTCTGTGCTCCAGGGAATCCGGTGGGGCATATCTTTAGATAGGTGGATGCTTTTAGGAACAGGTTTTATTATCTCAATCCTTGCATCTCCTCATATTTAGAAGAGCACTAAATCTCTTTATGGTGACATCAGATCTTCATGACCAACTGAAAATCCTCTGTAAAATGACTTGTAAATGATGTTGAACTTCCCCCTCATGAAAATCCCAAAATATTGACCTTCCTCCCACTGCCTCTTTGGAGCAGTCTCTCAGAGCAACCCAGGGTGCTGCCTCCAGGGCACTGCTGGGGGCGAGAGGAGGGGAGAACTGTTGCTGGAGGGTCTGTCATCACCAGCAACAATTCCTTGTCACTAAATCACCACGTTAAAAGCACAATTCTAGGGCTTCCCTGGTGGTCCAGTGGGTAAAGAGTCCGCCTTGCAGTGCAGGGGGCACCTGTTCGATCCCTGACCCGGGAAGAACCCACATGCCATGGAGCAACTGGACTGGTGTGTCCAATTACAAGCCAGCACTCTGGAGCGCAGGGGCCCAGAGCTGGTGCTCTGCGGTGAGAAAGGCCACTGCAATGGGAGGCCCACACAAGCCAAAGAATAAAGACGGGTAAAAAATACATAAATAAAAAGTCAAAATCGACGTTGTGATCAAAAACCTACCCAAAAATAAAAGCCCAGGGCCAGATGGTTTCACAAGTGAATTCTACCAAACATTTAAAGAAGAGCTAGTGCCTGTCCTTCTAAAATTCTTCCAAAAAACTGCACAGGAAGGAACACTTCCAAACACATTCTATGAGGCCACCATCACCCTGATACCCAAACCAGGCAAAGACAACACAAAAAAAGAAAATTATAGGCCAATTTCACTGATAAATCTAGACACCAGAATCCTCAACAAAATCCTAGCAAACAGAATTCAACAACACATCAAAAAGCTCATACATCATGATCAAGTTGTGTTCATCCCAGGCATGCAAGGATTCTTCAATATCCACAAATCAATCAATGTGATACACCATATCAACAAATTGGGAGACAAAAATCACAGGATCATCTCAATAGTTGCAGAAAAAGCCTTCGACAAAGTACAACACCCATTTATGATAAAAACTCTTCAGAAAATGGGCATAGAAGGAACCTATATCAACATAGTGAAAGCCATATATGAGAAGCCCACAGCGAACATTATCCTCAATGGTGAAAAACTGAAAGCATTCCCTCTAAGATCAGGAACAAGACAAGGGTGTCCACTTTCACCACTCGAAGAGCACTAAATCTCTTTATGGTGACATCAGATCTTCATGACCAACTGAAAATCCTCTGTAAAATGACTTGTAAATGATGTTGAACTTCCCCCTCATGAAAATCCCAAAATATTGACCTTCCTCCCACTGCCTCTTTGGAGCAGTCTCTCAGAGCAACCCAGGGTGCTGCCTCCAGGGCACTGCTGGGGGCGAGAGGAGGGGAGAACTGTTGCTGGAGGGTCTGTCATCACCAGCAACAATTCCTTGTCACTAAATCACCACGTTAAAAGCACAATTCTAGGGCTTCCCTGGTGGTCCAGTGGGTAAAGAGTCCGCCTTGCAGTGCAGGGGGCACCTGTTCGATCCCTGACCCGGGAAGAACCCACATGCCATGGAGCAACTGGACTGGTGTGTCCAATTACAAGCCAGCACTCTGGAGCGCAGGGGCCCAGAGCTGGTGCTCTGCGGTGAGAAAGGCCACTGCAATGGGAGGCCCACACAAGCCAAAGAATAAAGACGGGTAAAAAATACATAAATAAAAAGTCAAAATCGACGTTGTGATCAAAAACCTACCCAAAAATAAAAGCCCAGGGCCAGATGGTTTCACAAGTGAATTCTACCAAACATTTAAAGAAGAGCTAGTGCCTGTCCTTCTAAAATTCTTCCAAAAAACTGCACAGGAAGGAACACTTCCAAACACATTCTATGAGGCCACCATCACCCTGATACCCAAACCAGGCAAAGACAACACAAAAAAAGAAAATTATAGGCCAATTTCACTGATAAATCTAGACACCAGAATCCTCAACAAAATCCTAGCAAACAGAATTCAACAACACATCAAAAAGCTCATACATCATGATCAAGTTGTGTTCATCCCAGGCATGCAAGGATTCTTCAATATCCACAAATCAATCAATGTGATACACCATATCAACAAATTGGGAGACAAAAATCACAGGATCATCTCAATAGTTGCAGAAAAAGCCTTCGACAAAGTACAACACCCATTTATGATAAAAACTCTTCAGAAAATGGGCATAGAAGGAACCTATATCAACATAGTGAAAGCCATATATGAGAAGCCCACAGCGAACATTATCCTCAATGGTGAAAAACTGAAAGCATTCCCTCTAAGATCAGGAACAAGACAAGGGTGTCCACTTTCACCACTCTTATTCAACATAGTCCTGGAAGTTCTAGCAACAGCAATAAGAGAAGAGAAAGAAATAAAAGGAATCCAGATTGAAAAGGAAGAAGTCAAACTCTATTTGCAGATGACATAATATTATACATAGAAAATCCCAAAGACACTATTACAAAGCTACTAGAGTTAATCAGCAAATTCAGCAAAGTTGCAGGATACAAAATCAATACACAGAAATCACTGGCATTCCTATACACAAACAATGAAAAATCAGAAAACAAAATCAAACAGGAAATCCCCTTCACCATCGCAACCAAAAGAATCAAATAACTAGGAATAAACCTACCCAAAGAAACAAAAGAACTGTACACAGAAAATTACAAGACACTCATGAGAGACATTAAAGAAGACTTCAACAGATGGAGAGCTATTCCATGTTCCTGGGTCGGAAGAATCAATATTGTGAAAATGACCATACTACCAAATGTCATCTACAGATTCAATGTGATCCCTATCAAACTTCCAATGACATTCCTCACAGAACTAGGCCAAAGAATAACACAGTTCATATGGAAACACAAAAGACCTCGAATAGCCAAAGCAATCCTGAGAAAAAAAAAGGAGTTGGAGGGATCAGCCTCCCCAACTTCAGACTCTACTACAAAGCAACAGTCATCAAGACAGTATGGTACCGGCACAAAAACAGAACTATAGACCAATAGAACAAGATAGAGAACCCAGAGATAAACCCACGCACCTATGGGTACCTTATTTTTGACAAAGGAGGCGAACATATAAAATGGGAGAAAGACAGCCTCTTCAACAAATGGTGCTGGAAAAATTGGACAGCTACATGCAAAAAAATGAAGTTGGAACATTCCCTGACACCATGCACAAAGATCAACTCAAAATGGATTAAAGACCTAAATGTAAGACCAGAAACCATCAAACTCTTAGAGGAGAATATAGGCAAAACACTCAAGGACATCAATCAAAGCAAGATCTTCTCTGACCCACCTACTAGAATAGTGGAACTGAAAAGAAAAGTCAACACATGGGACCTCATGAAACTTAAAAGCTTTTGTACAGCAAAAGAAATTACAAAAAAGCTGAACAGACACCCCACAGAGCGGGAGAAAATGATACCAAATGAAACAACAGACAAAGAATTCATCTCCAAAATCTACAAGCAACTCAGACAACTCAGCACTGGAAAAATGAACAACCCAATCAAAAAATGAGAAAAGGACCTAAACAGACGCCTCTCCAACAATGACATACAGATGGCCCAAAAGCACATGAAACGATGCTCAACTTCACTTATAATTAGAGAAATGCAAATCAAAACTACAATGAGATATCACCTCACACCTGTCAGAATGGCCATCATCCACAAATCGACAGACTATAAATGCTGGAGAGGGTGTGGAGAAAAGAGAACGCTCCTGCATTGCTGGGAATGTAAACTAATACAGCCTCTATGGAAGACAGTATGGAGATTCCTTAAAAAACTAAAAATAGAAGCACCATACAACCCAGCAATCCCACTCTTAGGCTTATACCCTGATGAAATCAAATCTGAAAGAAGCACCTGTACCCCAATGTTCATTGCAGTTGTCTATACAATAGCTAGAACATGGAAGCAACCTAGATGACCATCGACGAACGAATGGATACAGAAGCTCTGGTATATATATACAATGGAATACTACACAGCTGTAAAGACAAATGCAGAAGAATCAGTCCTAATGAGGTGGCTGGATCTAGAACGTACCATAAAAAGTGAGGTCAGTCAGAAAGAGAAGGACAAATACAGTATATTAACACATATATATGGAATCTAGTAGGATGGTGATGATGGCACATGCAGTGAAGCGACGGAAAGACAGACATGGACAGGGGACATATGGACATTGTGGGGAAGGAACAGAGGGTGGGAGGCGTAAAGGAAGTAGCATGAGGGCCTGTACTATCATGGGTGAGGAGAATGGCTATGGTCATTGCTCTGTGAGGCGGGGGGGGATCCTTCAGGGGTGCTGTGTGATGGTTGGGAGGTGTGGGAAGAGGGGGATATGCATATGACTAATCTGGGAACATACATATCTGTAGGCAGCGAAACTCTGTAAAAGTTAAAAGCAAAATAAAGGTTTAAAAAAATAAAAATTAAAAAAACATGTCAATAAAAAGAGGTCAAAATTAAAACACAATTCTAATAAATTTCCGGGAAACCTAAGGTAAAAATTCCACTACGGTGAATTCCTTAGGACATCTGAATATCTATGCAGCTACTTTTACCTATTTCCAGAACATAGGTCAAGCTTTCCTTATTACTGCAGTCACGACTCGTACATTATTAACACAGCATGCCTCTTTCATGTTTTATATCTAAAATAAAACAAGGATTAACTTAAGTCATCATGACATATTTTTCAACTTCAAAACATTCACCAGGTGAGACACGGCAATCACACGTCCTCCACGTATTACTATATACCTAAAAATGAAAAAGTGCTTAGAGGCTACCTCATGCTAACTTGAAAAAAGTCCAAAGAAGGGTTTCTTTCAAAAACATTTTTTAGAGCTAACTCTCATCAAGTAAGATATTTACTTTAACAAAGCTAAAATAAACATGTAAGTAATGGAAAAATAAGAGTAACAACATGTCTATCTGCACTCTGTTTCCTTCAACCAAAGTTTCAAATTTCCTCTCATTTTTTCCTATTATAACAGCATTGATCAAAGTCAATCTCTCCTATAATCCTTAAGAAGCCTTACTATTATGTTCTCTCTTCTTTTCAATCTCTCACTCATTCCCACTGATTTTCAAACATTCAGGTCTCTCCCTCTCAATTCCACATCTATCCTCTTTATAAACTCTCCTCATTCTATACTTATACTTCAACCAAATTTGTCCCCAACAAGGTCAACTCTGATTTCCTTATTGTTACGAATACAATAGATAAGTTCAGTCCTCAATTCACCTGGAACCTCTGCAACAAAGACTTCATCATAATAACTAGAATCTCATATCCACAACCCCTCATATTTTGGTTTAGCTAAACCTTCCTGCACCTCCTCCAGACCTTCCTTAGTCTTGACTCAGTGCTTCCAACCGTAAGCTCAACTTCCTTCTTTCTAAAGCCCTATCCCACTTGTGCCCACCCCAATCCAAGTCCATCATGGTAGACTAAGCACTCTCGAAAACCATGGATCATACTGATTGCATTTTACGTGGTTTATCACTATATAGCCAATTCCAAAACGACCCAGGAATCTTCCAAAGCCCTGGGATTGAACTCTGATCTCCTGCATTGCAGGCAGATTCTTTACCATCTGAGCCACCAGGGAAGTCTCCAAAACAAAGCACCTGGCATACAATAAGCCGTCAATAAATATATAGCTGCCTGAATTATTTGAACCAATCAGAATTTTCTCATTCTAGCAGATGTATCACCATGAAATGAACCAAATGGGTGCTGTGCTTCCTTGGGAGCCAGAAGGCTCTGCTAGAAATTTTCAAATATATTCAACATACGTGTGTGCATGCTAAGTCCCTTCAGCTGTATCCAACTCTCTATGACCCTATGGACTGTAGCCCTTTAGGCCCCTCTGTCCATGGGACTCTCCACGCAAGAATACTGGAGTGGGTTGTCATGCCCTCCTCCAGGGGATCTTCGCAACCCAGGGATCGAACCCATGTCTCTTGTGTCTCCTGTACTGGCAGGCAGGTTCTTTACCATTAGCGCCACCTGGGAAGCCCATATTCAACATACTAGAGTTAATTCTTTATTCGTCCAAGCTAATAAGTATAAATAACAAAATCAAGTTTGTAATAGTGACAGTTAATCACTGTCAAAATGGGTAAAATCCAACTATCACGGTACTACTCACCAATTGTTTCCTAATCAAATAAAGTGTTGCTTTAATATGCATAATCCTAAAGAAAAAAATCGTAAAAAACATCATCTCTAGGGGGAATATACCTATTCTATACCCTGCAGAGACCTATGTGAGCATATTATAAGAAAAATGTGGCATGTGGCAGTAAACAACAAAACTTTATAAAAAAATAAAAGAAAAAAAAAAGAAAAAATTTAATTCAAAACTGTATTAATGTTTTACTCCATCACAATCTTTTCTTCTTTTCAGACACTAGCAATCATCACAATTATCGCCTAGAACATCAGGACGCCCTGCTCACTGACAGCCAGAATTTCCACACGAGAGACTAATGGGCTACAGTCTAAGATTAGTACAAATTTGATTTGAAACTAGGTTCGCCTAGAAGCCTCCCTATTTTCCTTAGACTGTATATTTTCGATAGTTTCAGAGGAATGACAGAAATTACACTCGAGGATTAGAACCCACCAGTACCCTTACCCCACAAGGTACTGTCACAACTAATGCAAAAGCTTCATTTTAAGCAGACCAAAATCCATTAATAAAGTTAGAACTAAGAGCAAAAGATGCAGCAGTTATTTTCAGATAGCACATTTTACAAACAAACAGAAGATGTAATATGTTAAATACATAATCACTCAAATATTACAAAGATGACTACTACATAAGGTGAAATCACATTTAAATTTTCCCAAAAATTCTTATCATGATAAGCCAAACAGCTGAACCATTTGGATCTGAAAAAAACAAACTGCAATAGCACTCTCAATATTTATAAGCTGGGCAAAGTTAAGGAGGAAGAATTTCCCAAGAGGTGCAGTGAAGACAGGAACAGATGAATTTATTCTCTGCTACTGCATAAAAAGAAATCGATGGTATTCAACATACCCCAGAGATCGAACCCATGTCTCTTGTGTCTCCTGTACTGGCAGGCAGGTTCTTTACCATTAGCGCCACCTGGGAAGCCCATATTCAACATACTAGAGTTAATTCTTTATTCCAAGCTAATAAGTATAAATAACAAAATCAAGTTTGTAATAGTGACAGTTAATCACTGTCAAAATGGGTAAAATCCAACTATCACGGTACTACTCACCAATTGTTTCCTAATCAAATAAAGTGTTGCTTTAATATGCATAATCCTAAAGAAAAAAATCGTAAAAAACATCATCTCTAGGGGGAATATACCTATTCTATACCCTGCAGAGACCTATGTGAGCATATTATAAGAAAAATGTGGCATGTGGCAGTAAACAACAAAACTTTATAAAAAAATAAAAGAAAAAAAAAAGAAAAAATTTAATTCAAAACTGTATTAATGTTTTACTCCATCACAATCTTTTCTTCTTTTCAGACACTAGCAATCATCACAATTATCGCCTAGAACATCAGGACGCCCTGCTCACTGACAGCCAGAATTTCCACACACGAGAGACTAATGGGCTACAGTCTAAGATTAGTACAAATTTGATTTGAAACTAGGTTCGCCTAGAAGCCTCCCTATTTTCCTTAGACTGTATATTTTCGATAGTTTCAGAGGAATGACAGAAATTACACTCGAGGATTAGAACCCACCAGTACCCTTACCCCACAAGGTACTGTCACAACTAATGCAAAAGCTTCATTTTAAGCAGACCAAAATCCATTAATAAAGTTAGAACTAAGAGCAAAAGATGCAGCAGTTATTTTCAGATAGCACATTTTACAAACAAACAGAAGATGTAATATGTTAAATACATAATCACTCAAATATTACAAAGATGACTACTACATAAGGTGAAATCACATTTAAATTTTCCCAAAAATTCTTATCATGATAAGCCAAACAGCTGAACCATTTGGATCTGAAAAAAACAAACTGCAATAGCACTCTCAATATTTATAAGCTGGGCAAAGTTAAGGAGGAAGAATTTCCCAAGAGGTGCAGTGAAGACAGGAACAGATGAATTTATTCTCTGCTACTGCATAAAAATGAAATCAGTAAGACTAGAAAAAAATATGAAAAGAAGAGCTAACAATGATGTCACAGGAAACAGGATTAGAAAGGGTCTGATCTTTCAAACATAAAGAATTGTTGTTTTACTGTGCTGTCCATTTATAAACAAGAAAGCTAAAATAGAATGTAGCACTTACTAACTTTCAATGTTCATTAACATTGTATTTTACATAACTCCTATACAAAAACTGACAGTACAGTCAGTTTTACAATGGCTAGCTTAGCTTACCTTATGCAACTGTAATGTTTAAAAGTGCTGGCAGCTTTCTGACATTCCAGGCACAGCTGAATAGCCCCTGGATAGTCTTCCTCCTGAAGAGAACAAAGACAGACGTCAACAGGATGGAAGTATTTTTCTTAAGGCTGCTGCAAAGAGGCTTCCCTGGTGGTCCGGTGGTTAAGAATTCGCCTTGCAATGCAGGGGACACTGGCCTGATCCCTGGTCTGGGACAACCCCACATGCTGCTGGGCAACTAAGCTGGTGCACCACAACTACTGAACCTGTGCTCTAGGGCCCGTGAGCCACACTCACTGAGCCCATGGGCTGCAACTACTGCAGACAGAGCCTAGAGCCTGTGCTCCGCAACAACAGAAGCCACAGCAATGAGAAGCCCATGCACTGCAACTACAGAGGAGCTACCATCTACCGCAACTAGAGGAAGCCTGTACACAGCAATAAGACCCAGCACAGCCAAAAATAAAAATGAAGTTTTTTTAAAAAGCCTCTGAAAAGGACAAATCTCTGTTCATACTCTATCCAAAAACTGCACTACCAGAAAATTTTAATTCTTCGCAAAGATTACAATACCAACAACAGATACACAGCAAAATATAACAAAGCAACTAGCTCCACATCTAAAATGTGTACATGGAAAAAATATGCTCTTCCATTAAATACACAGTAACAGCCTTCTGAGACCATGACATATGGGTAAAGCTTATATAGAAGTATAAGCTGCTTCAGAGGGTAGGAGTTTTTTTTTTTTAAACATTTATTTATTTATTTATTTTGGCAGGGGTGGGGAGGGAGGGGGGTGGGCGGGCCACTTCCACTGGTCTTTCATTTGTCTAGTTTCATCCGTCTTTGTTCTTTGGCCCATGTGGGTCTCCCATCGCAGTGGCATCTGTTGTCGCAGGGCACCGGCTCTGGGCGCATGCGCTCCAGAGCTCTGGCTCGGTAATTGGACACATCGGTCCAGCCGCTCCGCAGCATGTGGGATCTTCCCAGGCCAGGGATCGAACCGGCGCCCCTTGCACTGCAAGGCGGTGTCCTTACCCACTGGACCACCAGGGAAGCCCGGTAGGAGTTCTTAAACTGGTAATACAACTTCTGTCAGTTGTGTTTATATAAAATGTTCCAAAACAGTACACATTCTACTGTGATAAACAATCAACAGTTCCACCACCAATAAATTCATAAATATTCTTAAATAAATTTGGGAAATATTCGCGAATGGCTTTAGGATCTTTTAAACACCTAAACAGAGTAATTTAATCCCAAATGAATTTTCACATGAATTTCTAAACCCTAGTTGGTAATAAAATTTAGAGGCTAATTAAGCTGGTGCACCACAACTACGGGAACCTGTGCTCTAGGGCCCGTGAGCCACACTCACTGAGCCCATGGGCTGCAACTACTGCAGACAGAGCCTAGAGCCTGTGCTCGCAACAACAGAAGCCACAGCAATGAGAAGCCCATGCACTGCAACTACAGAGGAGCTACCATCTACCGCAACTAGAGGAAGCCTGTACACAGCAATAAGACCCAGCACAGCCAAAAATAAAAATGAAGTTTTTTTAAAAAGCCTCTGAAAAGGACAAATCTCTGTTCATACTCTATCCAAAAACTGCACTACCAGAAAATTTTAATTCTTCGCAAAGATTACAATACCAACAACAGATACACAGCAAAATATAACAAAGCAACTAGCTCCACATCTAAAATGTGTACATGGAAAAAATATGCTCTTCCATTAAATACACAGTAACAGCCTTCTGAGACCATGACATATGGGTAAAGCTTATATAGAAGTATAAGCTGCTTCAGAGGGTAGGAGTTTTTTTTTTTTTAAACATTTATTTATTTATTTATTTTGGCAGGGGTGGGGGGGGAGGGGGGTGGGCGGGCCACTTCCACTGGTCTTTCATTTGTCTAGTTTCATCCGTCTTTGTTCTTTGGCCCATGTGGGTCTCCCATCGCAGTGGCATCTGTTGTCGCAGGGCACCGGCTCTGGGCGCATGCGCTCCAGAGCTCTGGCTCGGTAATTGGACACATCGGTCCAGCCGCTCCGCAGCATGTGGGATCTTCCCAGGCCAGGGATCGAACCGGCGCCCCTTGCACTGCAAGGCGGTGTCCTTACCCACTGGACCACCAGGGAAGCCCGGTAGGAGTTCTTAAACTGGTAATACAACTTCTGTCAGTTGTGTTTATATAAAATGTTCCAAAACAGTACACATTCTACTGTGATAAACAATCAACAGTTCCACCACCAATAAATTCATAAATATTCTTAAATAAATTTGGGAAATATTCGCGAATGGCTTTAGGATCTTTTAAACACCTAAACAGAGTAATTTAATCCCAAATGAATTTTTCACATGAATTTCTAAACCCTAGTGGTAATAGTTTAGAGGCAATATAGTGATTATACAGAAAACCATTTAAAAAAAAGTTCCTTAAGTTCATGTCTAAATTCAACAAAGGCAATTCAAACCATAGGAAATGCTGACCTATGAAGTACCTTTCCAAGGGTGCTTGAGAATTATAGGGAAAAATAATACATTAGGTCTTGGTGAACCTTATAGTCAAAGTATATAGAAAATGCTAAGGAAGCATTAAAGAGAAAAGAGATGGCTTATTCAGAAAATCAATATATATATGACAACTTCCCTGGTGTACTGTGGATAGGAATCTGCCTGTCATTGCAGGGGACACAGGTTCAATCCCTGATCCAGAAAGATTCCATATGCCTCAAGACAGCTAAGCCTGAGTGCCACACTACTGAAGCCCATGCGCCTAGAACCTGTGCTCTGCAACAAGAGAAACCATAGCAATCAACAGGCCATACACCACAAGGAAGAGTAGCCCCCACTCGCCACAACTAGAGAAAGCCCTCACACAGCAATGAAAACCCAACACAAACAAGAAAATTAAAATAATAAATTAATTTTTAAAATACGTAAATATATCTTGCTCTTTGTGTTTAGTTGCTGAGTTGTGTTTGACTGTTACCCGATGGACTGCAGCACATCAGGTTCCTCTGTCCTCTAGTTTCTTCCAGAGTTTCCTCAAATTCATGTCCATTAAATACATATGAGACACTAAACATAACTAATATATGACATATTCCTCAAATCACTACTGTATGTAACACGCAAAAGGTAATTTCCTTGCTACTTTGGGCCCAGATATAATCAAAACATACTGAAGTTAATATTCCCACATTGCTACAAACTGAACATTTCAGCCAATGAAGTTTTCTAAATTAAGTCTATCATGACAACAGAAAAAGATGCACTACAGCAAAGTCCTTTATGTGTCTAAAAATGCTCTTCACACTATACACCAATTTGAGAAAAATGCACATCTGAGTTTTTTTGGTTTTTTTTTTCACAATAATTCTCTATTTAATATTATTAGAAGCACCAAGTTTCCAAATCTTGTAAACTTACCTCCAGCATCTCACTTAAGCGGACATCTGTTCTTTGCTGGAAAAAAAACCAGAAATGCAAAGGTAAAATCTGTTGCAACAATAAAATCAAGTTTTAATTTTTAAAAAGGAACCTGTATATACCAATGTTTTTATCGTTCTCAGAGATTTCAGAAGTCCAATCAGCAACTGACGTTTCCTCTGATTTGCAAGAAGGCCTAAACTAGCTTGAGTGAAACCTTCCTTTGCAATATTTAAGTGTCTGTAAAAGTGAACAATAAACAGTTACGTTTTTCTACAATCAAAAGAAAATTATCCACATAGAACAATTAGGCAATTAATGAGATTTATTGGACTGCTCTTAAATTTGTGGATTGTAGGCCCCTATTTGACCAATTTATTCAAGGATTCAAAATAAACCAGCAATACCCAGCATGGTAGGTGGTCTGCTACCTCAATTTTCAAACGGTTACTGGTTCATCACAAGAAAAGTATAGAAATTAAAAATAAGCATTTAAAAACATGTAGAGCAAAAGTTGACGAAACAATTTTTTGCTTGATGAATCTGACAAAAAAATTTTTAAACAGAGCAAAAGTTGACACAGTAATTTTATGCTCGATGAATCTCATAGCAGAAAAAAACGAGACTGTATTTTGTATGTCTGGTTGTTTTTTTTTCCTTTAATTCACTGTCTTGGTAATTTGTTTTTATTGTATTTTATAAAAACAACAGTCTGTAACAAGTTGGAAATTAAGGAAAAAAAAAAAAAAGACTGGTTTTCACCAAAGACAGTTTGAGAAGCACTGATTTAAGCAACACAAAAACAGTAATATTTTGGGACTTCCCTGGTGGTCCAGTGGTTAAAGACTTTGCCTTCCAATGCAGGGAGTGTGGGTTTAAAAAACCAGGACATAAACAACAGAGGCATTATTGTAACAAATTCAATAAAGACTTTAAAAATGGTCTGCATTGGGCTTCCCCTGGTGGTCCAGTGGGCAAGGACACTGCCTTGCAGTGCAAGGGGCGCTGGTTCGATCCCTGGCCTGGGAAGATCCCACTTGCCGCGGAGCGGCTGGACCGATGTGCCCAATTACCGAGCCAGAGCTCTGGAGCGCATGCGCCCAGAGCCAGCGCTCTGCAACGACAGATGCCACTGCGATGGGAGGCCCACAGGAGCCAAAGAACAAAGATGGATGAAAATAGATAAATGAAAGACCAATAGAAGTGGCCCACCCGCTCCCCTCCCTCCCCAACCCGACCCCCGCCCAAAAATAAATAAATAAATCTTTAAAAAAAAAAAAAGAAAAATTAAAAAAAAAATAACCAAAAAACTAGTATCTGTAGTCTTTAACCAGTTTTAAAAACATTTCCTACATACCTTCTTAGCACAGTTTTTGGATCATTATATATGTTCAGTTAATGAACGGCATTCTAGAAACCACAACCATAATAAAAGGATCAATTTTCCAAGACAGTTTCTCTTAAGTGGTATTCAACTTAAAGAACAAAACATCATCAAATGCAATACCTCCTCCCATTTGTGCAGATAACAGCGGCTAACTGAAGACCTGTCTGTAGTGAGGTAACTCTTTCAAGTTCCTATGGAAAAATTAGGTGTAGGTTACTATTTTAGGCATTTTATTTCTCTTTCTTCTTGGTATGGTTCTCTAACAAAAACTTTAGTGGGTTTCAAAGAAAAGCCTGCTTGGTAAACGAAGTAGCGACAAAGATACCTGAACTTGAAAGCTGTTGGGTCTGTTTTTCATAAAATTATTTTTTAAAAAACTACTTTCAATTGATTTTCATAATAGCATGTGACAAAATATTGCTTGCAAGGAAATCTAGACCCATCCTCTTTTAGACAGGTGTAAATAAACACTAATCATATATCCATTTAAGTGTTTCTATCCAACAGAACTTCACAAGGTAATCAAGGATATGACAAATATGATCTGTTTGCTAAGATGCTTTGGCAATGAATGTCTTTATTTGAACACTGTTAGATTACTTCAGTGCATTCTGAAGTCTCAGTTTTCTGATGAAAAGGCAGATTCAGAGAGACAGTTTCAATTTTATCATATTTTAAAGGCAGACTGAGCAGTCATTTATTGATGACCTATGAGTTACAGAGTACACAGAAGCAATTTTCATTGGCTCTTGTCGAGTTAGGAAAACCAAACAGATTAGAGTCAGATATAAAAACTCTTTCACTTCTTACAGTGTGGTAAATTCTCCAAATCAGAGCTAAAAAAAAATCATACACAAACACAACCCAAATAGAGTTAATATGCCGCCATAACTACAGGCAAAAGAATAAAACATTTCAAATTCCAAGCACAAGTCACTCAAACATTTTAAATATTTAATTTAAAAATAATGACTATTATCCTACCTTTACATAAGCGGGCTGTTTTTCAAGGATTAAATCTGCTACTTTCTTAGACACCTATAAGAACATGCAAGCAAAGGAAATAAAGAAAAAGCCTCATGCTTCCTATTACATTTACATTTTACATTTACATTTAAAATTTTAGCAAGAATAGTCTACAGGCCTTCCCAGTCACAGCAGATATTAGCATGCTCTGGCTGTGAAATTAAGGAAAGAGGTATAGCACAATACATGGTCCTTAACAGAAACTCAATAAATGGTCATTATTACTGTTAATAACATGAGTATTCTTATCTAATTTCACTAATATGCACAAAATGCATAACCGTCCTTAAGAGTACAAGATTTGCTTTTAAAAAGGTAAACTTGTTAAGATACAGACACGTTTAGTCAACTGAATTTATGCAAATACTGTTCAGGAAAGAGAATATCCTTATACCCCTTAAATCCTTTGTACCGCATCAGAAGACAAACAGCAATTTGGTCCACTGCTTCCAAAAAAACTAAAAATATGTTTTTTGGAATGCCATGAAGATACCTGAGGTTTCCTGGTCAGTTCCATGAATAATGTTAGTTCATGCAAGTTAGAATTTTAATGATCTTGAACATGAGGTTCTTATTTAAGGTTCTGCAGGACTATACTGCAGAGGTACCACGACCAGCATAAGCATGCTGAAGGCAGTTAGTATCTGCTCATAAAACACGACTGTATCCCATGCTCCAAGTCAGCAGAGAACAAAACATTCCATACACATTCACCTACTGCATTCATTCTTTCATGTCTTCTTAATTTGCTCGGAATTTATATAGATGTACAAAGACAGAAACCCACTTCATCTTACCAAACTGGGTTTTTTTAAATCATTTATTCATTTATTCGTGTGAGTTCACTGCTATTTTTTTTTTTTTCAGTTACAGGTTTTTCCATTTTTCTTGTTTAAACTAGACCATGTAGTTATTGTTAGTCTAAACAGTGCCAAGGCAGTGGACTGAGTGCTTTTCCTGCATTATCTCAATCAGTACTTAACGACAATCTACTGAGATGCGTCACATGCTTCTTCATTTGCATGTGAGTAATCTCAGACACAGTAGTAATTCACCCACAGTAAGCTTCAAGGTCATAGTTCTAGGCAAGGTTGATCAAATTCCAAAGGCCACTTTGCTACATGGCCCTTGTGGTGGGGTTCATTCCCAAAAGCATACTACCCCATGAAGTACAAAGAGGTAAGAGGTCATGCTTCCTATTACATTTACAGTTTACATTTACAGTGAAAATTTTAGCAAGAATAGTCTACAGGCCTTCCCAGTCACAGCAGATATTAGCATGCTCTGGCTGTGAAATTAAGGAAAGAGGTATAGCACAATACATGGTCCTTAACAGAAACTCAATAAATGGTCATTATTACTGTTAATAACATGAGTATTCTTATCTAATTTCACTAATATGCACAAAATGCATAACCGTCCTTAAGAGTACAAGATTTGCTTTTAAAAAGGTAAACTTGTTAAGATACAGACACGTTTAGTCAACTGAATTTATGCAAATACTGTTCAGGAAAGAGAATATCCTTATACCCCTTAAATCCTTTGTACCGCATCAGAAGACAAACAGCAATTTGGTCCACTGCTTCCAAAAAAACTAAAAATATGTTTTTTGGAATGCCATGAAGATACCTGAGGTTTCCTGGTCAGTTCCATGAATAATGTTAGTTCATGCAAGTTAGAATTTTAATGATCTTGAACATGAGGTTCTTATTTAAGGTTCTGCAGGACTATACTGCAGAGGTACCACGACCAGCATAAGCATGCTGAAGGCAGTTAGTATCTGCTCATAAAACACGACTGTATCCCATGCTCCAAGTCAGCAGAGAACAAAACATTCCATACACATTCACCTACTGCATTCATTCTTTCATGTCTTCTTAATTTGCTCGGAATTTATATAGATGTACAAAGACAGAAACCCACTTCATCTTACCAAACTGGGTTTTTTTAAATCATTTATTCATTTATTCGTGTGAGTTCACTGCTATTTTTTTTTTTTTTCAGTTACAGGTTTTTCCATTTTTCTTGTTTAAACTAGACCATGTAGTTATTGTTAGTCTAAACAGTGCCAAGGCAGTGGACTGAGTGCTTTTCCTGCATTATCTCAATCAGTACTTAACGACAATCTACTGAGATGCGTCACATGCTTCTTCATTTGCATGTGAGTAATCTCAGACACAGTAGTAATTCACCCACAGTAAGCTTCAAGGTCATAGTTCTAGGCAAGGTTGATCAAATTCCAAAGGCCACTTTGCTACATGGCCCTTGTGGTGGGGTTCATTCCCAAAAGCATACTACCCCATGAAGTACAAAGAGGTAAGAGGACATATTTAAACATGCTGAGACTGGGAGAAGGCAAAAAGAGCCATCATCCACCAAACCCCAAGTCTCCAAAACAACCACCCGTTCGTACTACACAAACCTCTAGTGCTCCAAGCCCTTCCCCACGCCACTGCTGCCACCCTCAAGGAGAACCCAGCACCCACTAAGACCTCTGGGTGTAACACAAATGAAAGAGAAGTATATCTTCCTTTATTTGTCACATGTGTTATTAAAGGTCTTATTCTGAAGTGGCTAAATGTATTATGTTGCTTTTAGTATTAAAAAATTAACAAAGGGGCTTCCCTGGTGGTCCAGTGGGTAAAGAGTCCGCCTTGCAATGCAAGGGGCACCGGTTCCATCCCTGGCCCGGCAAGATCCCACGTGCCATGGAGCAGCTGGACCGGTGTGTCCAATTATGAGCCAGTACTCTGGAGCGCATATGCCCAGAGCCAGTGCTCTGCAGTGAGAGAGGTCGCTGCGATGGGAGGCCCACACAGGCCAAGGAAGAGATGGATGAAAATAAATAAATGAAAAACCAATAAAAGAGGCCAAAATTTAAAAAAAAAAATAGCAAGACCACTTACTACCATTATTTAGTCTCCTACAGTATAGTCAGAGTTTCATAAAAGGAATTCAGCCTAGCATAAGGAAAAGAGAAAACCACAGAATGTTACAGCGTTAGGGAAAATGCAGGCCCAGCCCATTACTTCACAGATGAAACAAGAGATTTAGCAAGGTGAACTGACTCGCCCAATGTCACATGATTAATAGTGACAGCAGTTCAGACTGTCTGAATCTTAACCCTGTCTTCTCATTGGACCTATTTCAACTAGAAGTGAGAGCCTCTACTCTGATATAAGAACACTCTAACATCAAATTATGGATAAAGAAAAAAAAAACAGAAACTGTGGATCAAAAAGTCATGCATGCATGACAGAGAGCAATCTAAGAAGGTACTTAGTAATCTAAAAAACAAAAAATTCAAAATTCTTTGATCGTGTTTAGGATTTTAGAGAAAGAACACCAAGTTCTAGAAGCAAATCCATCAAGGTAATATGAGGAAAACTGAATTTAGACAGTAAATGTAAATACACAGAAATGCATCCTTTGAGTCAAAGTCACGTCAAATAATAAGATGCAAATCCATCAAGGTAATATGAGGAAAACTGAATTTAGACAGTAAATGTAAATACACAGAAATGCATCCTTTGAGTCAAAGTCACGTCAAATAATAAGATTTGTTTACAATGTTAGCATATTAGTGAAACCATAAAACCTGCAAACATTACACCTCTGTTGTGTTTCCTTTAGATTTCTCAGAAATGTTTTTTACTTACTGCAGCTTGCTGTTGTTTTAACTTGTCTCTGTACTCCTCTAATTCTTGCAAATTTAGAACAGGAGGGAGCTTCTAAAAAGAAAAATCCATAATAAAGAGTAAAAAAAAAAAAATTGTTTAATTCGGTTTCACTTACCTGCACAACTGAGTGAGGAACTACAATCTGTACATATACAACAGTGTCACACCCCACCCCTCCCATCCCGCCCCGACCTCCCCACTAGACCCCAGACACCAGCCTGGATCTCTTGCTAACCCTTTGAGGCACAAGCTCCACCCCTCCTCCAGCCCCGCTATCTCCACCTCCAACCTCCTGGAAACCCCACTACCGTGGGGACACCTGGCCCCTGAGCCGGGAAATGCTGCTTCCACAACCCGTAACAGAAGACCGTGAGAAAGTTTCTAACTCGAATTTCCCACACTACCAGCCACCGGTATCTCCCTATTAGTCCACGACAGAACTCAAAACCTATTTCCTCTCTGAAATACTATGAATGGAAACTAACCTCTACAGTGTGAAAGTGATGACTGTTAGAAGGCATTTCAGATTATACACTCTCCAGAAGACAGTAAGAAAGTGAAAGTGTTAGTCACTCAGTTGTGTCCAACCCTTTGTGACTCCATGGACTGCAGTCCAGGCTGCTCTGTCCGTAGTATTCCCCAGGCAAGAATACTGGAGTGGGTTGCCATTCCCTTCTCCAGGGGATCTTTCCAACCCAGTGATCAAACCCAGGCCTCCCGAATTGCAGCCAAATCCTTTACCATCTGAGCCACCAGGGAAGCCCAGAGGACAGTATGGGAGTTAACAAAAATGCATGCCATGGTGAAGATGGGAAATTTCCAAGTTAGACTTCACGTCTCAGACAACTGAAGATAAAATTTTGGAATGAGTTGGGTTCTAACTCTAGGTACTACATATGAAGCACGTGTGCATACTGCATTTGGTTTCATCTAAAACTCAAATTTTATTATTCTCACATTTTTTTTGAAATTCTTATAAATTTAAAATGCCAATTATTATAAACATTATGGCATTGAGGTATACTCTCACGATTAAAAGTGTCGTGCTTTCCTAAACATATTTAGCCAACATAAAATAAAATAAGGGCAATACACTAACATAACTGGGTGCTGAGAGTTAAAAACAAAAAAATACAAAAATGTTTCCTGGGGCTTCCCTGGTGGTCCAGTGGGTGAAGAATTCGCCTTGCAATGCAAGGGGCACCCGTTCCATCCCTGGCCAGGAAAGATCCCACATGTTGAGGAATGGCTGGAATTATGAGCCAGGGCTCTGGAGTGCATGTGCCCAGAGTCAGTGCTCTGCAACAAGAGAGGCCACTGCGATGGGAGGCCTACACATGCTAAAAAATAAAGATGGATGACAAATAAATGATGACTTAGAGGCAAAAAGAAAAAAAAAACGTTTCCTGGATCAATATCCTATAGCTGCACTTAACTTTACATTTTTAAAAATAATCTCATCTTTAAACAAGGCTGATGGTTCCTTTCATCACAATGTGATCATCACAGACCAGTCCTAGTATCAAAAATAAATGACCCCGATAACACACGCAGTGAACTCATGGAAAAGCAGAATAGACATAAGGACATTGTGGAGACCGAACAGTGGGAGGGAGGCACGGAGTAACATGGAAACCTATACTGTCATGTGTGGAAAAGATAGCTATTGTCATTGTGCTAAGGGAATAGGAGTACCTACAACCACTTGGGGCGATGGTCTGGAGGGGTGGGGTGGGGGACTGGGTGGGGAGGGTCCAGGGATATGCATATGAATGATCTGGGAACATACATGTTGGTGAACAACAAAACTCTGTAAAATCTTTAAAATAAAGAATTAAAAAAATAAATTTCCAACCCAGTGATCAAACCCAGGCCTCCCGAATTGCAGCCAACTCCTTTACCATCTGAGCCACCAGGGAAGCCCAGAGGACAGTATGGGAGCTAACAAAAATGCATGCCATGGTGAAGATGGGAAATTTCCAAGTTAGACTTCACGTCTCAGACAACTGAAGATAAAATTTTGGAATGAGTTGGGTTCTAACTCTAGGTACTACATATGAAGCACGTGTGCATACTGCATTTGGTTTCATCTAAAACTCAAATTTTATTATTCTCACATTTTTTTTGAAATTCTTATAAATTTAAAATGCCAATTATTATAAACATTATGGCATTGAGGTATACTCTCACGATTAAAAGTGTCGTGCTTTCCTAAACATATTTAGCCAACATAAAATAAAATAAGGGCAATACACTAACATAACTGGGTGCTGAGAGTTAAAAACAAAAAAATACAAAAATGTTTCCTGGGGCTTCCCTGGTGGTCCAGTGGGTGAAGAATTCGCCTTGCAATGCAAGGGGCACCCGTTCCATCCCTGGCCAGGAAAGATCCCACATGTTGAGGAATGGCTGGAATTATGAGCCAGGGCTCTGGAGTGCATGTGCCCAGAGTCAGTGCTCTGCAACAAGAGAGGCCACTGCGATGGGAGGCCTACACATGCTAAAAAATAAAGATGGATGACAAATAAATGATGACTTAGAGGCAAAAAGAAAAAAAAAACGTTTCCTGGATCAATATCCTATAGCTGCACTTAACTTTACATTTTTAAAAATAATCTCATCTTTAAACAAGGCTGATGGTTCCTTTCATCACAATGTGATCATCACAGACCAGTCCTAGTATCAAAAATAAATGACCCCGATAACACACGCAGTGAACTCATGGAAAAGCAGAATAGACATAAGGACATTGTGGAGACCGAACAGTGGGAGGGAGGCACGGAGTAACATGGAAACCTATACTGTCATGTGTGGAAAAGATAGCTATTGTCATTGTGCTAAGGGAATAGGAGTACCTACAACCACTTGGGGCGATGGTCTGGAGGGGTGGGGTGGGGGACTGGGTGGGGGGAGGGTCCAGGGATATGCATATGAATGATCTGGGAACATACATGTTGGTGAACAACAAAACTCTGTAAAATCTTTAAAATAAAGAATTAAAAAAAAATAAATTTAAAAAAAGGAAAAAAAAATAATAAATGACCCTAAAAAGCATTTGTATCTCATTCACAAATGTAAATCACTGAACAAAACAGGGTTTAGATCGGTTTTAATGAATTTTTTTTTTACCTCCAGCTCATATTTAACAATATCAAATGAGTCCGTAGAAAAATACACTTGTTCGATACTATTAATTAGTTCTTGCTCAGCTTGAGGGTCACTAGGTTGTTCTCGAAGTTCTCGGAATTCCTCCTTTAAAAGACAAAAAAACAAAAAACAATTATAGTTCTTGTAGTTGCTATAATTCAATCTGCATGGAAATAAATTATCATCTGTCTTAACACTGACAAATCACCTGGGAAACGCTCTGACCAAGGAGACAAACTGACAGAAAACAAGAAAAGCTCATGGAAAGTTAGAAAACAGTAAAGCACTAAAAACATACGTGTATGATACCCATTTAGAAAGCAAGATAGTTATGGGGCATCTATGGACTTGTTATCAAAAAGAGCATACACACATATACCCATCTTCTTCATCTTAAGTGTGTTAGTCGCTCAGTTGTGTCTGACCCTTTGTGACCCTGTGCACTGTAGCTCCCCTGGCTCCTCTGTCCATAGGGTTCCCCAGGCAAGAATACTGGAGTGGGCAGCCTTTCCCTTCTCTAAGGGAACTTCCTGACCCAGGTCTCCGGCACTGCAGCAGATTTTTTACCATCTGAGTCACCAGGGAAGTCTTTTCTTCATCTAACAATGATTTACATTCTGTCCCACCACAGATAACCAGTGGACAACATCTTAGTGACTCTCGGGCCAAAACCTGTATTGGAACCCTGAACAGCAGGCTGTCCTTCTGCTAAAAATTTCACTGCTTGGCTAAGAAACACTTGTTCCACAAAAGCTTCACAGGGGATTTCTATGGTGGTCCAGCAGTTAAGAACTTGCCTTCTAATGCAGGGGACTTCGGTTTGATCCCTGGTTGGGTAACTATGACCCCACATACCAAGGACATGGCAACGGAGCTATAACTAGAGGATCTGCACTCTGCAATGAAAGATCCCACGTGTCTTAACCAAGACCCAACACAGCCAAAAAGAAATTTTTATTTTTTAAGGAGACTGTTCACAAGATTAGGTCTGTAGCCCTATGAGATTTCTTTCAAGGTGTACTGATACTACACTTAACAAATTGAGTATGAACCTAAAGCTATGAGTCTGACAAAATGCTTGCTTTCTAAAGACATGTTATGGGACTTCCATGGATTTATGCTACCAAAAAGAACTTACCAGATAAGTCCTGTCTCTAATGTCAGCATATCTATCCTATGTAAGTTCACTATATAACTGGATAAAACTCCAGATAACTGGGAAATTTTAGCAATACAGATACCCACCCTCAGACATACTAATTAATCAAAACATTATTACAGACATATAATCATTTCACTTTTTATTCTACTTAATCTCAAACACATTTAAGTACACACAAAAAGAAACTAGTATTTAAAATCATTTTATAGCCAAAATAATATTTAACAAAAATTCTTAATGAATCATCGCTAATTAAATATACAAAAATTATATGGTTAATTTGAGGACCAAATTTTCCAAAGAGAGACACTCCAGATTATTTTACTGCAGGGCATAGCTTTCCATTGTTAAAATGGAAGAAGAAGAGCCTCAGTTATATATCCTTAAATTTTTAATTTATATTTTAAATTTATACAATTACTGTAAAATTATTTCCTCTTCAGTAGGTTCAAGCTGAAAGAAAATATTAGAGCAATAAATCTGAAACTTAAGAGTTAACAGTTTACATTTAAATTGCTGGTAAATTGAAACTTCCTGAACCCAGCAGTTTTTACCATCTGAGTCACCAGGGAAGTCTTTTCTTCATCTAACAATGTTCTTCTGTCCCACCACAGATAACCAGTGGACAACATCTTAGTGACTCAGGCCAAAACCTGTATTGGAACCGTGACCAGCAGGCTGTCCTTCTGCTAAAAATTTCACTGCTTGGCTAAGAAACACTTGTTCCACAAAAGCTTCACAGGGGATTTCTATGGTGGTCCAGCAGTTAAGAACTTGCCTTCTAATGCAGGGGACTTCGGTTTGATCCCTGGTTGGGTAACTATGACCCCACATACCAAGGACATGGCAACGGAGCTATAACTAGAGGATCTGCACTCTGCAATGAAAGATCCCACGTGTCTTAACCAAGACCCAACACAGCCAAAAAGAAATTTTTATTTTTTAAGGAGACTGTTCACAAGATTAGGTCTGTAGCCATATGAGATTTCTTTCAAGGTGTACTGATACTACACTTAACAAATTGAGTATGAACCTAAAGCTATGAGTCTGACAAAATGCTTGCTTTCTAAAGACATGTTATGGGACTTCCATGGATTTATGCTACCAAAAAGAACTTACCAGATAAGTCCTGTCTCTAATGTCAGCATATCTATCCTATGTAAGTTCACTATATAACTGGATAAAACTCCAGATAACTGGGAAATTTTAGCAATACAGATACCCACCCTCAGACATACTAATTAATCAAAACATTATTACAGACATATAATCATTTCACTTTTTATTCTACTTAATCTCAAACACATTTAAGTACACACAAAAAGAAACTAGTATTTAAAATCATTTTATAGCCAAAATAATATTTAACAAAAATTCTTAATGAATCATCGCTAATTAAATATACAAAAATTATATGGTTAATTTGAGGACCAAATTTTCCAAAGAGAGACACTCCAGATTATTTTACTGCAGGGCATAGCTTTCCATTGTTAAAATGGAAGAAGAAGAGCCTCAGTTATATATCCTTAAATTTTTAATTTATATTTTAAATTTATACAATTACTGTAAAATTATTTCCTCTTCAGTAGGTTCAAGCTGAAAGAAAATATTAGAGCAATAAATCTGAAACTTAAGAGTTAACAGTTTACATTTAAATTGCTGGTAAATTGAAAAGGGAAGGTAAAATCATACAAAAACTAAACATGCAGAATTACAACTGCATGAAGAAGAAAATGCCTCTTCTGTAACAAAACCCAATATACAAAAACACAGTAATCAAGAAAACAGGTTAAAGATACAGTCATCATTGATTCTGCATGCAATTAGGTACTATGAGAGCAGTAAGAAATTCAGCATCGTGACCATGGGAGCTGTATTCTGAGGATTCACCTATAACACTCTCATTCTGTACAGCACCTCAGACAACAGCACTGAAGAGGTTTAACAGACTCGGGTTAAACCACACCATTTGCAGAAGGGTTCCAACTATTCAGCCTATCCGCAGGCAACCTCCCTGAATTTGGTGGAAATCTGAATTGACAGTGAGACATAAAATAGAAAAAGAGGTCAGAAATTCCTGGCATTCTCTCTCCCTAAAGGTGCACAGGCATTTGTTATGCCAGCTTCAGATGCTGCAAGCCAAGGGAAGGAATAAAGCCCAAGTGAGGATATGGTAATGCTGCCTTCTTAGTAACTCCACAGCATCACCAGCAAATAAATGAACTGGGACTATTCACACACAAAAATTGAAGATTACAAAAATGGCTAAGAATGAAAACCACTCAAGTCAGAAATTCAAATAGACTGCAGTGAGTGAGCATTCTCATCTCAAACAAGGAAATACCAATGGCATGTAATTCCATCCTGAGGTTCTCCCTATACTATCTAACTGATTGAAATAATAGTAAAGACACTTAGGGTTTAGCTCCAACTCTATTAACCTTGGACAATCTAGTCTCTTCATGCCTCTTTTTGGCTTTTTTTTTTTAACTTGTAAAAGACATACATAAAATGACAGTGAAACAAATATCCAAAGTTATTAAGACTGTCAGAGGGAAACATGATTCATAAATATCTCACAAGTAGACATTTCACAAATGTGATGTATCTGTGGGAAAAAAAAAAAGAGTAAAATCTGTATATGTAAATAAAAGGTCAAATGCCATTCCTTCCTAAAACACTAAGCAATTATGTCACAGAGATCAGACAGACTCAAATAATTTCAAAGAAGTGACATGTAACACTTGACACAAATGATCTGAACTGACGGAGAGAAAACTAAGAGAGGCAGAAAAAGAAACACAGAACACAAAGCCAAACTGAATCCAAACAAACGTCTGACGCCATGTCCCTATAAAAAAAAAAATCCCTCTTCTTTGAGACAACTCGGGGGCTCCTGAGTGAACACAGACGACTGAACTCAGAGACACTTCATTCTGCCTAGCACTGCAGTCAGCGTGGTCCCTTTAATCGCACTGCACTGGCTGCCTGGAAGACTCAGCTGCTATCCGATCATTCTCTCAGCGTCTCATCGCCGCTACTGCTGCCAGCTCCATCAGATTACACAGTTCTCGAGAACGGAGGTTTCTCCCTATGCTCCATCATTATGCTCCAAGTGCCAAGCCACACTGTAGATAAAAACCATGGCTCCAAGTAAAATTAATTTACAGTGAACTATATATTAAAAAAAGGAATATAAGAACAAAAGGAAAGGAATAGACGGTGTGTTCTTGTTTTGACAGTCAAAATTTCCCACAAGCTCTTAAGGAAAGGCTTCTTCTAATTAGAAGTAGCAATACACGTTAAAATGATTTCAAGGATATTTTATGCATATAAATTAGAAAAATACTGCTAGGTGGCCTATTCTTAAAACAATTACTCCATAATTTTGCCATTATGTAAACTGGTTTCCTAGGACTGGAGATACACAAAAGTACATAATTCTTCACCTAAAATAGAACCATTTTTGCATGCATATGTATGGGGCAAAATTTCACATAAAAAAATGAACAAAAAAACCCTACAAAAAAACTGTAAAGGTATAATCAGGGAAACAGAGTAACAAAATGAAACTCCTCATGCCAGTATTAAAATATATAATGTTTTTAAAAGTTACAAGAAGATAAGATGCCTTAACTATGTTTGGTAATAAAAGATTTTAGTCTTACAGGCTGCTATTATGAGTACAGTTTTTTAAAGAATTTTTAGAGTAAAGTTTATGACACCACACTAACAAATACATATTATCATTAATAGCAGTGGTAGAAATGCTCTGCAAACTGTAAAAGTCCAAAAATAATTTGTCAGCAACTACAGACTATCCATCAAATGTGTCACAACTTGCCTACCAATAGTGGACTACACCTGAAATAAGTACAGAAATGTCACCCTAGAATTAAAGCTGGAAAAAAAATTACAATTAAAGTAATGAGCTTCATTGTAAAGGAGATAAAAATAAAAGTAGACAGATCAAAAAGTAACAAATCAAACCTCTCTCCCATATCGTTAAGAAATAACCTGCCTACTAGCAAAGCTCCATTACCTCTTATTTCCTGGTCAAGTCACATATTTCAATTTAACAACTTTGTTTTTAAGTCCCACTATATAGAAATCCTGTACTAGATCATAACAGAGACAAAGATGAGTAAAATATGGCTCTTCGCTCAACAGCTGCTGAAGTAATTGATGAATAAACAATGACGACGCAAGGGAGAACATAAAGGAAATACAAACAAGGCGAAGGGCATCAAAGGATCGTGGGCTCGCATTTGATGGAGGCGGTGGCATTTACAGACCAAGAGAAAAGGTACAATTTCAAATATTAGAAATTGGGGGAATAAGGGTAAAAACATAAAGCGCAGCAGAAGTAAAAGCAGTGGAGGGGAAAGCACACAACAGGTTAAGATAGAGGAAGGCTTCCCTCCCGCAGGGCAGAAAATGTCCTGGGGGAGAAACTACAGGGACACCAAGAGGTGAGGAAATGGAAGAATGGAAGGTTGTTAAAATTCAACATGCTTTTATATATACTTGGATCATACTTTTCCTTTACTAAAAATACCAACATGTTATCATGGTGCCAGATGCTATATTCAAAAAGTAAGCATAAACATTCAATATTTTCTTAACATAACACACCAGGCAGGAATATTTTGGGAAAGTGGCAAATAACGAGACATCCTTCCGTGTTTGGCAGGCCGTCTGTTCCAGCAGTCACAACACACCACGAGGTTGTACACAATGCATACTACCTAGCCTATTCTTCCATTCTGACCGTCTTTAAGATAAAGCTACATGAACATACGAAAGATGCATATCATAAATGTAACTTTAGGAAAAAGAAAGGAAAAACAATCATAATAGAAATTTAAGTCAATCTCTTTGATTTTAGTCGAGCCATGTTTCCTCTCAAAATAACAAAAGGTAATATGAGAACTGGGGATTCAAGTTTATTAAACCATTGGAGCCCCCAAGTGTAAGGTGTTATAAAATAGTTCCACTATATCTACGGTTTCTAAAGAAACCTAAGCCTATAACTTTACAAAGCTATTTCTCACTTAAGAATTTGTTTCTTAAGGGAATGTTATTCATGTTCAGGAGGGAAAAGAAAAACTACAAATTTTATACTTAATGACTACTTTCAAATTATCCAAAATACCACACTGATTATAAATATTAACCCAGGCTCAGACTTTCAATATTAGTCACTTTCATAAGTGTAAAAGAGTTAGTTATTACAGCTTAACAGTTCTCCTTAACATTATTCAGTTCAATATTCTCTTTGGAAAGTAATATAATTTTTAATCCCATAGAACAGACTGGAAGTTATCATCTTCAGTAGTAGGTTTTTATTCAAACAAAAAGATGAACGCAAAATCTTCATTTCACAGGGGAGGTTTCAAAACACTGCAGAAAAATGTTAAGTAGAATAAAAAAATAAAATGCAAACCAACTTCCACTTCTGTACGTAACTTATCAGATCACAGTTCACATTACATACAGGAATAAAGACAGGATGTATTTTGCGAGAGAGGGAGGGAGTAAAGAAAGTAAGCCTGCTCCTATACAACATGAATTTAGGTTTGCCGAGACAAAGCTTTATTTGTCTGCTTGCATTTTTCATCAGTCAACAACAAGAGAAAGCTATTATTTTACAGTAAATTCTAAAGACAGAAATCAGTCTCACCAAAGTTAACATCACAACAGAGCTCTGAAAGCAAAAAATGTTTATCAAAAGCTATACAGAGTTTAAAGGAAGAACAAAAACACGAAGTTTTCAATATGCAATTAGTACTACAAAAATCATAAATCATTGAACAAAAAATGGGTTTTGTTTCCAAATGAAATAGGATTCAAGATCATAGATACCCTAAAACAATATATATACCATGAAAGTTTATAATGAATTGCCAGATGTCTGATTACGTGTGGGAAGTGGCGTATTTTCTTAAAATCCCACTAGAACAATAATAATAATCTATTAAAGCAGCTGGTTCACTTTGCACGTGTGTTTTAAATAAAACATAGCTTTTCAAGCCAAACCTGGCTTTCTTTAGGCTGTCAGTGCCATCTAGTGGATTATTATTAGCATTACAATTTGAAAGAGGGTTTTAGCAAAATGATTTATAGATTTTTATTTTAATCCTTTCTTCAAAATAACAACATCCCAAATACATAAATTTGTTTCTTAAGGGAATGTTATTCATGTTCAGGAGGGAAAAGAAAAACTACAAATTTTATACTTAATGACTACTTTCAAATTATCCAAAATACCACACTGATTATAAATATTAACCCAGGCTCAGACTTTCAATATTAGTCACTTTCATAAGTGTAAAAGAGTTAGTTATTACAGCTTAACAGTTCTCCTTAACATTATTCAGTTCAATATTCTCTTTGGAAAGTAATATAATTTTTAATCCCATAGAACAGACTGGAAGTTATCATCTTCAGTAGTAGGTTTTTATTCAAACAAAAAGATGAACGCAAAATCTTCATTTCACAGGGGAGGTTTCAAAACACTGCAGAAAAATGTTAAGTAGAATAAAAAAATAAAATGCAAACCAACTTCCACTTCTGTACGTAACTTATCAGATCACAGTTCACATTACATACAGGAATAAAGACAGGATGTATTTTGCGAGAGAGGGAGGGAGTAAAGAAAGTAAGCCTGCTCCTATACAACATGAATTTAGGTTTGCCGAGACAAAGCTTTATTTGTCTGCTTGCATTTTTCATCAGTCAACAACAAGAGAAAGCTATTATTTTACAGTAAATTCTAAAGACAGAAATCAGTCTCACCAAAGTTAACATCACAACAGAGCTCTGAAAGCAAAAAATGTTTATCAAAAGCTATACAGAGTTTAAAGGAAGAACAAAAACACGAAGTTTTCAATATGCAATTAGTACTACAAAAATCATAAATCATTGAACAAAAAATGGGTTTTGTTTCCAAATGAAATAGGATTCAAGATCATAGATACCCTAAAACAATATATATACCATGAAAGTTTATAATGAATTGCCAGATGTCTGATTACGTGTGGGAAGTGGCGTATTTTCTTAAAATCCCACTAGAACAATAATAATAATCTATTAAAGCAGCTGGTTCACTTTGCACGTGTGTTTTAAATAAAACATAGCTTTTCAAGCCAAACCTGGCTTTCTTTAGGCTGTCAGTGCCATCTAGTGGATTATTATTAGCATTACAATTTGAAAGAGGGTTTTAGCAAAATGATTTATAGATTTTTATTTTAATCCTTTCTTCAAAATAACAACATCCCAAATACATAAATATCTGTTTTTAAAGAGAGGGATACTGAAGAAAAACTCGTTTTACTCATAGAAACATACTGAAAAAAAAAATCACAGAACAATCAAGCAAAACTTTCATATTTGATACTCTGCCAAATATTTTTACTTCTCTTATTCAATAGTTACGTTATATGGACAAGTTTTTTTCCCCTAATTTATTCCTATGAGAAAGGAAAACATTAAATATAATAGCACTGGCGAGAGACATCAAATATATATCTATTTGTAAAGTCTACCTTTCAAAATTTCTCAACTTCGGTGAAAATTATCAAGCTGTTTGCCACATGCCTGTCAAACTAAAGCTGAAGAAAAGACACATAAACGGAAGCACAGAAATAAAAGTCCAGTGTCTCAGTCTTAATGTAAGGCTTCTAATTTGGTTTTCAGTTTTCAAACATCTCATTAGAGCCTTTCTCTAAAAGAAATATGATCTATTCTGAGAGCAGACATCACAGCACCTTCAATCCCAGTGGCAAATGACCTCAGTCTTTCTAACTGCTTCACCTTCTACAGCCGATAAAATCCTCAGTCCTAAATCCTGATTCTGAAACGTCTCTCAAATTTAACCCTTCTCCATTTCTTAAACCACACATCGTTACCTTCTTAATCAGTATCGTGGTCCAGGACTGCCACACAAAAACCTATGTGTATGCTAGTTATGCTTCTAGAACAAATTAACCACCGACTCTAGAAGCCCCAGCACGCCACCTACCGCCACTGTGCTACCACTGTGCACGCCTTATCAGAGACCTCCACTATATCCCCTGACAGTACCTATTTTTGCTTGTCTCTCCTACTCAGGTTGAGGTGGGAACAGAGTCTTGTGCCTCACTGCATCTTCAACACTTAGTAACTGCCTGGGTTGATAAATCATTGCCAAATGGACTATGTAAATAATCTTTCATGACATGCTATGGAAGAAAGGTTAAGAATTCCAAAGCATCCAAAGCCAGGAGAAGCATGATTTTATTAATGGCTAAAAAGAATACAATTAAATATTTGTTGGATTCCCTGGTGGCTAGATGGTAAAGCATCTGCCTGCAATGCAGGAGATCTGGGTTCAATCCCAGGGTCAGGAAGATACCCTGCAGAAGCAAATGACAACCCACTCCAGTATTCTTGCCTGAAAGATCCCATGGACAGAGGAGCCTGGCAGATCCCACGGACAGGGGAGCCTGGCAGGTTATATAGTCTATGGAGTTGCAAAGACTTAGCAATGAACACTTTCACTTCCAATTTTCTTTTTGTTGTCATGAATGCCTAAGAAAAATTCTGAATGATTCTGAAGATCCACGGTTAGAATCCCACTTGGTACTACCTGCAGAAGACACCTGTCTTAAATGAAACATATCCTAAATCGAAAGTTTTTATTCAATCACTAAAGCTAAAAGTCTCCTAGTCAAAAATTTTAACACTTATTCTGTTTATATCACACAGCAATAAATTCATCTTCTTAAAAGAACTGCTCAGTTTATTATTTTGACTGTATTTTATGTCATATATCTCCTACAAATATTATAATACAGACAGTAAAAAATATCAGTACTAAAAGGGCTCCAGTTTAACCATGGAGGTACAAAGCTATTAAAATGACTTCCTTTAATAATAAGCTAAATTTGTACATCTAACCTCTCTTGGCTTTCATTCCAGCACTTTTCATGTGTCTTGGTAAAGTTCTGAAAATACCTCACATCGTTACCTTCTTAATCAGTATCGTGGTCCAGGACTGCCACAAAACCTATGTGTATGCTAGTTATGCTTCTAGAACAAATTAACCACCGACTCTAGAAGCCCCAGCACGCCACCTACCGCCACTGTGCTACCACTGTGCACGCCTTATCAGAGACCTCCACTATATCCCTGACAGTACCTATTTTTGCTTGTCTCTCCTACTCAGGTTGAGGTGGGAACAGAGTCTTGTGCCTCACTGCATCTTCAACACTTAGTAACTGCCTGGGTTGATAAATCATTGCCAAATGGACTATGTAAATAATCTTTCATGACATGCTATGGAAGAAAGGTTAAGAATTCCAAAGCATCCAAAGCCAGGAGAAGCATGATTTTATTAATGGCTAAAAAGAATACAATTAAATATTTGTTGGATTCCCTGGTGGCTAGATGGTAAAGCATCTGCCTGCAATGCAGGAGATCTGGGTTCAATCCCAGGGTCAGGAAGATACCCTGCAGAAGCAAATGACAACCCACTCCAGTATTCTTGCCTGAAAGATCCCATGGACAGAGGAGCCTGGCAGATCCCACGGACAGGGGAGCCTGGCAGGTTATATAGTCTATGGAGTTGCAAAGACTTAGCAATGAACACTTTCACTTCCAATTTTCTTTTTGTTGTCATGAATGCCTAAGAAAAATTCTGAATGATTCTGAAGATCCACGGTTAGAATCCCACTTGGTACTACCTGCAGAAGACACCTGTCTTAAATGAAACATATCCTAAATCGAAAGTTTTTATTCAATCACTAAAGCTAAAAGTCTCCTAGTCAAAAATTTTAACACTTATTCTGTTTATATCACACAGCAATAAATTCATCTTCTTAAAAGAACTGCTCAGTTTATTATTTTGACTGTATTTTATGTCATATATCTCCTACAAATATTATAATACAGACAGTAAAAAATATCAGTACTAAAAGGGCTCTAGTTTAACCATGGAGGTACAAAGCTATTAAAATGACTTCCCTTTAATAATAAGCTAAATTTGTACATCAATACTTGAACCACCTCTCTTGGCTTTCATTCCAGCACTTTTCATGTGTCTTGGTAAAGTTCTGAAAATAAAAGTTCTGTCATTAGGGTGATTTTAGGAGCCTTCTCATGGACACTAAGAAGGCAGTCAAATCCATTTCCCTTACTTCACAGAAGTATTCTAAAAACTAGCAAACTCTGCCCAGATTCCCAGAATTGTTATATTCTAGAAGTGCTACAGAGTAGGCAGGTTGACAAGTATTTGTGGAATAAATTAAGTACACAAACAAAAATACATTTTTATATTTACGCAAGTATATTTTCAGATTTTGATAGCAACAGATTTCGTCTCCACACACTGTTTTTCTTTAATGAAACAAATAAATAAAGGCATAGCTAAACCAATCGTGCAAGAGTAAACACAGCTAAATCCTATTTGTATTAATAGTTACAAGTCAGTAAAGCCAAGGCCTGAAGAAAACAAAAACCTACCTCCTCACCTTCAAAAAAAATTCTTATTGTTAAAGAATAATGAGGCAGTATTTCAGTACAAGTTCATAAATAATATTCTTGTTAGTACTCTTTTGCAGGTTTATGATATGTAACCATTATGGAGGCATATGGGAAGTTCACTTAAGGCCGATAAGAAGACTGATAAAGTTCTTATATATATTTTTTTAATTTTTGGTCACTTTTATTGGTCTTCCTTTTATTTATTTTCATTCATCCTTGTTCTTTGGCCTGTGTGGGCCTCCCATTGCAGTGGTCTCTCCTGTAGCAGAGCACCAGCTCTGGGCGCATGTGCTCCAGAGTGCTGGCTTGTAATTGGACACACTGGTCCAGCTGCTCCCATGCTCATGTGGGATCCTCCCAGGCCAGGGATCGAACTAGCGCCCCCTGCACCACAAGGCAGACTCTTTACCAACTGGACCACCAGGGAAACCCCTATATTTTTATTTTTTCATCATGATTCAACAATTCCTCTCAAACAGTCCTAGTAAGTTCTGTAGCTACTAACAATGTGACTATTACGATTATGACATATGAAATAAATTTTCGTCTTAATTCTTCATAATTCTTATAACCAATTATCTAAAAATTTTTCACATAACTGAAACAGTATACATTTCCTTAAATGGATATTCAGTCAACAAATATAGAAGTTTCTTATATCCTTACCTCTGCACGAACAGCCCATTAATTCGAAAAAAACAGAATCCATTTTCTAGAAATAAAATTTTAGATCATCACTAAATCTTTATTCTACTTTTGTTTCCCAAAAGAATTGTCAGGAAAACTTCCAAAATTTTATGTAGAACAGTTATCGTATTCCCCCTTTCTCCATTCTTATTGGGCCCTCAGCTCCACCAGTGGTTGCCAAACTTGGCTCCTCACTGGAATCAGCTGAGGATCTTTAAACACTACTGATGCTTAGCTCCACCCACCACGCAGCAATTTAACTAGAGAGGGTGGCTCAGTGGTAAGAATCCGCCTGCAAAGCAGGAGACACTAGTTCGACCCGGGGTTGGGAAGATTCCTGGAGGAGGGCAGGGCAACCCACTCCAGTATTCGTGCCTGTAAAATCCATGGACAGAGGAGCATAGGGTGGCTCAGTCGGAGCAATAATGAGGCAGTATTTCAGTACAAGTTCATAAATAATATTCTTGTTAGTACTCTTTTGCAGGTTTATGATATGTAACCATTATGGAGGCATATGGGAAGTTCACTTAAGGCCGATAAGAAGACTGATAAAGTTCTTATATATATTTTTTTAATTTTTGGTCACTTTTATTGGTCTTCCTTTTATTTATTTTCATTCATCCTTGTTCTTTGGCCTGTGTGGGCCTCCCATTGCAGTGGTCTCTCCTGTAGCAGAGCACCAGCTCTGGGCGCATGTGCTCCAGAGTGCTGGCTTGTAATTGGACACACTGGTCCAGCTGCTCCCATGCTCATGTGGGATCCTCCCAGGCCAGGGATCGAACTAGCGCCCCCTGCACCACAAGGCAGACTCTTTACCAACTGGACCACCAGGGAAACCCCTATATTTTTATTTTTTCATCATGATTCAACAATTCCTCTCAAACAGTCCTAGTAAGTTCTGTAGCTACTAACAATGTGACTATTACGATTATGACATATGAAATAAATTTTCGTCTTAATTCTTCATAATTCTTATAACCAATTATCTAAAAATTTTTCACATAACTGAAACAGTATACATTTCCTTAAATGGATATTCAGTCAACAAATATAGAAGTTTCTTATATCCTTACCTCTGCACGAACAGCCCATTAATTCGAAAAAAACAGAATCCATTTTCTAGAAATAAAATTTTAGATCATCACTAAATCTTTATTCTACTTTTGTTTCCCAAAAGAATTGTCAGGAAAACTTCCAAAATTTTATGTAGAACAGTTATCGTATTCCCCCTTTCTCCATTCTTATTGGGCCCTCAGCTCCACCAGTGGTTGCCAAACTTGGCTCCTCACTGGAATCAGCTGAGGATCTTTAAACACTACTGATGCTTAGCTCCACCCACCACGCAGCAATTTAACTAGAGAGGGGTGGCTCAGTGGTAAAGAATCCGCCTGCAAAGCAGGAGACACTAGTTCGACCCCGGGGTTGGGAAGATTCCCTGGAGGAGGGCAGGGCAACCCACTCCAGTATTCGTGCCTGTAAAATCCATGGACAGAGGAGCTGGGTGGGCTACAGTCCACAGGGCTGCAAAGAGTCAGACATGACTTATCCACTAAACAACAACCGTGGCCTAGGTACTGGTAATTCTAAAGTTTGGGCACCACTGACCTTGGCTCTGAACAATGTAAGCAAGATTTTTTAAATCTAGATTCTCAAAGTTTCCCTGTCCTATAGCAAGTTCCAAAAAGAACCCTTTAAACTTTCTATACTATTTTCTCCACCAGAATTTCAAATCTCCAATATAAGGATTATTATTTGACTCATATCTCCTCTTAAAGTGGGATACAGTATCATCTTGTCTATAAAATGCAAAAACTGTACCAGATGACTTCTAAGACTTCTTTCCACTCAGGAGTTATATAGTTCTCCAAAAAAAAAGTACTTTCTAGATTATCAAGCTCACCTGATGCCCTTCAGTTCTCCTACTTCTCTCCTTTTCTTAATGAGTTGAACCATATGGAATTATTAGACCATTTCTAACCTAAAACAGCCATTTCCTGTGTTCCATATTAATAATTCCCTCCTTCTTATCCTTTATACAAACACCTTTTTGAAAACCCCAGTGAAATCTCAATTCCGTGTTAAATCTTTGACAGACATGATAACAAGAGTCAGAAAATGAAACAGGTCCACTGTTGATGATACAAGATGTCTTTTTTTTTCCCAATGTTCTACCTATACTTAAGTGAGGTAGAACTATTAAATGAATGTTTAAAAGTTTCTCTGGCTAAAGGCTAAATTTAAGCTGAGAGCATTGATCTTAATTTTACCATTTACTCTTCTAGGGTTTAACTACTTTAGCTTCTTAATGTGTGTCAATCAGACTACCGACCCAGGCTTAATCATCACCTGAACCATTTACACCTGCTGACCTTGTGATTTCAAGCTACAGAGCCCACCATCTCAAAAGTATACACCACTACACATATACATCTTCAAATTTTTCATTGTGTAGAGAGGGTGGCTCAGTGGTAAAGAATCCGCCTGCAAAGCAGGAGACACTAGTTCGACCCCGGGGTTGGGAAGATTCCCTGGAGGAGGGCAGGGCAACCCACTCCAGTATTCGTGCCTGTAAAATCCATGGACAGAGGAGCTGGGTGGGCTACAGTCCACAGGGCTGCAAAGAGTCAGACATGACTTATCCACTAAACAACAACCGTGGCCTAGGTACTGGTAATTCTAAAGTTTGGGCACCACTGACCTTGGCTCTGAACAATGTAAGCAAGATTTTTTAAATCTAGATTCTCAAAGTTTCCCTGTCCTATAGCAAGTTCCAAAAAGAACCCTTTAAACTTTCTATACTATTTTCTCCACCAGAATTTCAAATCTCCAATATAAGGATTATTATTTGACTCATATCTCCTCTTAAAGTGGGATACAGTATCATCTTGTCTATAAAATGCAAAAACTGTACCAGATGACTTCTAAGACTTCTTTCCACTCAGGAGTTATATAGTTCTCCAAAAAAAAAAAAGTACTTTCTAGATTATCAAGCTCACCTGATGCCCTTCAGTTCTCCTACTTCTCTCCTTTTCTTAATGAGTTGAACCATATGGAATTATTAGACCATTTCTAACCTAAAACAGCCATTTCCTGTGTTCCATATTAATAATTCCCTCCTTCTTATCCTTTATACAAACACCTTTTTGAAAACCCCAGTGAAATCTCAATTCCGTGTTAAATCTTTGACAGACATGATAACAAGAGTCAGAAAATGAAACAGGTCCACTGTTGATGATAAAAGATGTCTTTTTTTTTTTCCCAATGTTCTACCTATACTTAAGTGAGGTAGAACTATTAAATGAATGTTTAAAAGTTTCTCTGGCTAAAGGCTAAATTTAAGCTGAGAGCATTGATCTTAATTTTACCATTTACTCTTCTAGGGTTTAACTACTTTAGCTTCTTAATGTGTGTCAATCAGACTACCGACCCAGGCTTAATCATCACCTGAACCATTTACACCTGCTGACCTTGTGATTTCAAGCTACAGAGCCCACCATCTCAAAAGTATACACCACTACACATATACATCTTCTTTTAAAAATTCTTTTCCCATTTAGGTTACTATAGAATATTGTACTGTGTGTTAATCATCTATACTCCAATATAAATTTTTTTTAAATTTAATAAAAAACTGTACATTGTTGATCACTGACAGGGAGAGAGCAGGAAGTCAGCAGGAAGACTATATAATAAAGCTACATTTATTATTTACAATAATATAAACTTACTACCTACCATTACTGGAAAACATCACGGTTTATAAACAACAAAAAGTCCTATTCAATACATTCCTTTTCTTTTTTTAAAAAAAGAGGCTCAACCATCAATTTTACTCTGGTTCTGAGACATCTAATACCATCTAACTCCAGGCATGTTCATAATGCCTGATAAACTTTAAGTCAAAGAAATACGGGAAATGATCTGTCAGTTAAGAGTAATGGCTCTCTCTCAGTTACCAATTTTATCACATCTAATAGTCTTTTATAACACTGTATAAAACCATTTAGGGCCTCTCTGGTAACTCAGTGGTAAAGAGTTCGACTGCCAATGCAGGAGACATGGGCTCGATCCTGATCTGGGAGGATCCCACATGCTGCAGAGCCACTAAGCCCTTGAGCCACACCAAGGAGGCCTGTGTCCTAGAGTCTTGGAGCCGCAACTATGGAGCCCACGTGCCGCAACTACTGAAGCCCATGTGGCCTAGAGTTCGAGCTCCACAACAAGAAAAGTCACAGCAACAAGAAGCCTGCCACCTCAATTAGAGAGTAGCCCCACTCCTGCAACTAGAGAAGAGCCTGCAGCAGCAGTGAAAACAAGAGTCAGAAAATGAAACAGGTCCACTGTTGATGATAAAAGATGTCTTTTTTTTCCCAATGTTCTACCTATACTTAAGTGAGGTAGAACTATTAAATGAATGTTTAAAAGTTTCTCTGGCTAAAGGCTAAATTTAAGCTGAGAGCATTGATCTTAATTTTACCATTTACTCTTCTAGGGTTTAACTACTTTAGCTTCTTAATGTGTGTCAATCAGACTACCGACCCAGGCTTAATCATCACCTGAACCATTTACACCTGCTGACCTTGTGATTTCAAGCTACAGAGCCCACCATCTCAAAAGTATACACCACTACACATATACATCTTCTTTTAAAAATTCTTTTCCCATTTAGGTTACTATAGAATATTGTACTGTGTGTTAATCATCTATACTCCAATATAAATTTTTTTTAAATTTAATAAAAAACTGTACATTGTTGATCACTGACAGGGAGAGAGCAGGAAGTCAGCAGGAAGACTATATAATAAAGCTACATTTATTATTTACAATAATATAAACTTACTACCTACCATTACTGGAAAACATCACGGTTTATAAACAACAAAAAGTCCTATTCAATACATTCCTTTTCTTTTTTTAAAAAAAGAGGCTCAACCATCAATTTTACTCTGGTTCTGAGACATCTAATACCATCTAACTCCAGGCATGTTCATAATGCCTGATAAACTTTAAGTCAAAGAAATACGGGAAATGATCTGTCAGTTAAGAGTAATGGCTCTCTCTCAGTTACCAATTTTATCACATCTAATAGTCTTTTATAACACTGTATAAAACCATTTAGGGCCTCTCTGGTAACTCAGTGGTAAAGAGTTCGACTGCCAATGCAGGAGACATGGGCTCGATCCCTGATCTGGGAGGATCCCACATGCTGCAGAGCCACTAAGCCCTTGAGCCACACCAAGGAGGCCTGTGTCCTAGAGTCTTGGAGCCGCAACTATGGAGCCCACGTGCCGCAACTACTGAAGCCCATGTGGCCTAGAGTTCGAGCTCCACAACAAGAAAAGTCACAGCAACAAGAAGCCTGCCACCTCAATTAGAGAGTAGCCCCACTCCCTGCAACTAGAGAAGAGCCTGCAGCAGCAGTGAAAACCCAGAAGAGCCAAAAATAAACAAGTAAAATGAAAAACAAATTTAAAACATTCAAAATGCCTCTTTTAAAGCTTCTGAGACATTTCATGCAAAGGGCTAGTTAGAATTCTATCCTATTTATATGTGACCTAATATAAAAAAGCTAAACAGTAGATACAAAATTCACTTTAGGGAGTACGGCACCTCAAAGAGGTGGGAAATTCTCCTTCTAAGTGGCTGACACAGAGGTGTGCTAAAAGGTCATGGACTGCTGATCAAGAGAAAGAAGCCCTGTGTGCTAAGCTGCTAGACACAGAAAACAAATAGCAGTTTCAGATATGAGCCTCAAACTGAGCACCACAAGAGCAGACATCCACAACAGGCTTTGATCTGTGACAGAGCTGCCATACAGGGCAGCAGTTCTGGAGCAGTGGGGCCCCAGAGCGAGGCACAGCAGGGACTTATTTAACAATGGCTAATATTCCTCCTGAGGGGCAGCCAGCTAGCTTTCAAATAACACCTATTAAATTTGTGGACGGCCAAGTCCACATGAATATTGAGGGATTAAAATCCAAGATGTCTACAATTTAGTACAAGCTATGCATTCGCTACTTATTCAAATATCTCTGCTTCATAACAAAAAAATAACTTACTATGATTTGGAGCTCAATGTTACAGCATAAAAAGTAAATAATTTCATTTCATTTATCCAAATTACAGCAGATGAATCAATAGGCTTCATTTATATATATATATATATATATATATATATATATCACAGCTTTCAGGCAGAGAATTTGATGCAATAATCAACTCTAAATTTATCAATTTCACATGTTCTGCTTCATTATAATGAATCATACTGCATCCCAATGAGGCATGAGCAAAAGCAAGCCCCAGGCCTACTGCATTATAAAACTTTACCCAGCCTCGATCCTGATCTGGGAGGATCCCACATGCTGCAGAGCCACTAAGCCCTTGAGCCACACCAAGGAGGCCTGTGTCCTAGAGTCTTGGAGCCGCAACTATGGAGCCCACGTGCCGCAACTACTGAAGCCCATGTGGCCTAGAGTTCGAGCTCCACAACAAGAAAAGTCACAGCAACAAGAAGCCTGCCACCTCAATTAGAGAGTAGCCCCACTCCCTGCAACTAGAGAAGAGCCTGCAGCAGCAGTGAAAACCCAGAAGAGCCAAAAATAAACAAGTAAAATGAAAAACAAATTTAAAACATTCAAAATGCCTCTTTTAAAGCTTCTGAGACATTTCATGCAAAGGGCTAGTTAGAATTCTATCCTATTTATATGTGACCTAATATAAAAAAGCTAAACAGTAGATACAAAATTCACTTTAGGGAGTACGGCACCTCAAAGAGGTGGGAAATTCTCCTTCTAAGTGGCTGACACAGAGGTGTGCTAAAAGGTCATGGACTGCTGATCAAGAGAAAGAAGCCCTGTGTGCTAAGCTGCTAGACACAGAAAACAAATAGCAGTTTCAGATATGAGCCTCAAACTGAGCACCACAAGAGCAGACATCCACAACAGGCTTTGATCTGTGACAGAGCTGCCATACAGGGCAGCAGTTCTGGAGCAGTGGGGCCCCAGAGCGAGGCACAGCAGGGACTTATTTAACAATGGCTAATATTCCTCCTGAGGGGCAGCCAGCTAGCTTTCAAATAACACCTATTAAATTTGTGGACGGCCAAGTCCACATGAATATTGAGGGATTAAAATCCAAGATGTCTACAATTTAGTACAAGCTATGCATTCGCTACTTATTCAAATATCTCTGCTTCATAACAAAAAAATAACTTACTATGATTTGGAGCTCAATGTTACAGCATAAAAAGTAAATAATTTCATTTCATTTATCCAAATTACAGCAGATGAATCAATAGGCTTCATTTATATATATATATATATATATATATATATATATATCACAGCTTTCAGGCAGAGAATTTGATGCAATAATCAACTCTAAATTTATCAATTTCACATGTTCTGCTTCATTATAATGAATCATACTGCATCCCAATGAGGCATGAGCAAAAGCAAGCCCCAGGCCTACTGCATTATAAAACTTTACCCAGCTCATCATAACCACCAGATGCCTGTAGGAAGGAAAAGCTTCTGTGAATCAATTAGTATCCAAAGGCAATAATATTTTCTTAAGAAAGTGAAAAGTCACGCTCACTCATGTACATCAATACCTTTCCAGGGACCCGGAGACTCTCAATGGCACCGAGATCACTGAGGCTCTCCGGAGGACTTTTCAGACCCTTTGAAAAAGAAAACGATAAAAAAAATTTATTTGTGCTGCAGAACTGTAACATGAGAGAATATACTTATTTGCTTGTTTTGTTATATAACCACTAAGTTTATTGATATTGATGTGTAGATATGTGTGATTTATTTCTCTCCTCAAATAATTATTTTTTTAACATTTTATTTTATAAAGAAAAAGGCAGGAAGAGTCAAAAATAAGCTGCAAGGCCTTACACTTCTTTTACTGAAACCACCATCTGATACCAAAAGGCTTTCCATTAATAATCTCAACCCTAAGTCAGAATATACTTATAGAAATAAAAATTACTATTTTAAAGATAGAAATTTCAAAATCTATAGAACATATGTTTCTAAAACAACTGTCACAATGCATACAGTACTACTATTAAGTCAAGGAAATTTAAAATAAAATCACTATATGGCACCTTCAGACCTAATGGCAGATGTCTAACTTAATCTTGATTCAAAAACAACCAAGAAGAAAGAAGAAACTTGGGGAAAAGCATTCTACAAAAGCACTTATCTATTAATTGAGATCAAATTCACATGGTAAAAAGGTCCAAGCATTATGACCCACATATATAAAATATCAGTGACTGAGTTATCCATAATTTAAAGATTTTTAAATAATGACAATGGCTTAATTAATACATATAAGTAATCCCTAGACTTCACCTTATCATTTCTCATCAATGCACCCAATTTATACCACATAACTGAGATTTAAATCGCACGTCTCACTGCTTTAGCTCTTTAGTACTTTCCGTATTCCGGCTTCCCTGGTGACTCAGTGGTAAAGAATCTGCCTGCCAAGCAGGAGACATGGGTTCCATCCCAGGCTGGGAAGATCCCCTGGAGAAGGAAATAGCAACCCACTCCAGTATTCTTGCCTGGAAAATTTCATGGAGGAGCCTGGTGGGGCTACAGTCCATGGGGTCATAAAAGAGTCAGACACTACTGAGCAACTAAACAACAACAACAATAACTTTCACTATTCATGTCAAACGAGGGACTCTGAAAGTCTCTTTTGTGCCAGGGAAAGTTATCAAGACAGAAAGAAGTAAGCAATTTAAATATTCTTTAAAAGCCTCTTTTTAACACAGGCTACTCAAAGCAGACACTTAAGTTCCCGGTAATATAATAACAGTCTGAAAGCCAAATTAGCTGGTACATGAACTTGAAGAGAGATTCATGCTGCCAAGTTTGTGTCCTTTAGCTACCCTATATTGACCCTTTGGTGTCCTTAGTAACCAAAGTATGCAGCACATTTGTTTGAGACTTAGAGTAGAACTTAGTCCTTTTTAAGTTATACAGGTGTGTATTTTATCTTCCCTAAAATAAAATGCCACCAGTCACAGCTGCAATTTTTTACAAAGTGCTTTGTCGCATCCCCAATCTCTCATTTTCCCCAGAAAACACCCCCTCAGCCTTCTCTGCCTCTTCTCTCTTTTTTCCTCTCGCTCCCTCATGTCATCCTTTCTCTTTCTCTCATCCTCTGTGTCTCATTCTTTCTCTCATTCTCTCTCACATACACCCCACCCACAAAACAAAAATCTCACTTTCAGAACTCCTCTATGAACTTTTCCTAAATCCTGTGTTTCAAAGAAACACAATTTCTCAGTAATGGATCACTTCCTTAACATCATCCAGGGAAGTTTTTCCTAAATCCCACCACAGGTGTAATAAATAGGTATTTCTGGATTAGGACCAGGAATTGCATTTTAAAAAGCAACCCCAGTGACTACTATAATTTCTAACGTTCTGGAAACCCTGCTAGACATTTCCCAAGACAATACCTCTGTCAAAGTAGCTAAGTTTTAAATATTAAACATACCTTTGTCTCAGAACCAAGAGAAAGGAAAGACCAAATCCTGTTTGCCTCTATAGCCCAGGGCTAGCACAGTTCCAGGAACTGAGTAAACACCAAAGAAATTAGCAAATTATTTGGAGCTTTGGTCAGGCTCCAATCTCCAACTAATTAGACTGTTCCCATGAGAACACGCAACTGACTTTAAAATGAAGTTTCTAGAGAAGTCTGCAGAAATAAGAAAAGCATACATAGGCTTAAAGCCTCATAATAATGGATAAAACACAAGTACAAAACTACTGTTGTGCATTTGTTCTTCTTTGTCCCAATTTCTCACCCACACTCATCATAAGGTCATAGCACCAAAAGTGGTAAAGAGTGCAAGGTTTGATTACAGAATTGTCCCTTGGACAGCAAGAAGATCAAACTAGTCAAACCCAAAAGAAATCAACCCTGAATATTCACTGGAAGAACTGCTGCTGAAGCTGAAGTTCCAACACTCTGGCCACCTGATGAAGACCCTGATGCTGGGAAAGATTGAGGGCAGGAGGAGAAGAGTGTGACAAAGGATGAGATGGTTAGATAGCATCACCAATTCATTGGACATCAATTTGAGCAAATTCCGGGAGATAGTGGAGGGCAGGGAAGCCTGGCAAGCTTCAGTCCACAGGGTCACAAGGAGTCAGACACAACTTAATGACTAACAAAAACAACAAAATTGTATATGCACATGATTCCATACCAATATACAAACATACACACATACATGAGAGTAAAACTTCTTAGTTTCGTTCAAAACCATGACCACTCCTACAATATCTTTTTAAAATACAATCCTTGGGCTTCCCCTGGTGGTCCAGTGGGTAAGGACACCGCCTTACAGCGCAAGGGGTGCCGGTTCAAGCCCTGGCCTGGGAAGATCCCACGTGCTGCGGAGCGGCTGGACTGATGTGTCCAATCACCGAGCCGGAGCTCTGGAGCACATTAGCCCAGAGCAGGTGCTGTGCGACAGGAGCCAAAGAACAAAGACGGATGAAAACAGAGAAATGAAAGACCAATAGAAGTGGCCCGCCCGCTTCCCTCCCTCCCCAACCTGACCCCCGCCCAAAATAAAAATAAATAAATAAATACATATTTAAAAAAAAAAATACAACCCTCATGCATTTTAAACAAATATAAAGACTATAGATTGGCTTAACCAATCTAACAGAAATTTGGGGGGAAATATATCAAGTGTTATTTTCTCTTTCCCCAGAGTTACACAAGAAAAAAACCAAGGCCTAAAACAAGTAAACAAGTGATATGTACCAGTATCTAGAAAAAGACCTTGCCTCCCAATTAGTTACCACAGAACAATTTGCTACTAATAGTAATGCATGGCAACTTCCCACCAAATGTACAAAATAAAAGTAAGAAAAATTGGAGACCCTATGTACACATTAGGAAGCAAGGAATTCAAAGTCTTGAACAACCTGCCTGTCATCATAGTCTAATGCTGGTAACAATAACTCGGAGGCTAAAGGAGATAAAGGGATAAGAGATAAAGGAGATAACATATATGAGAAATCAGAAATGGTGTCTATGACATGATAAGCACTCTTTAAGTGTTAACTGCTAACCTGAATATCACAGAGAAATGCTGTTCTTACTCTCATCAAGACAGAAACTAACAGCTACATAAATGTCTCAAAGTACAGTATCTGATACTCATTTCTATTTTAGGATTATAGGTCTGACTAGCCACTTTATAAATTTGACTAACAAATATGAAGTCATCATTTTTATCTTCACCTCTTTAAAATGGGAAGTCACGGTTATGCTGTTGTTGTTCAGTCACTAGGTCGTGTCTGACTTTTTATGACCCTATGAACTGTAGCACACCAGGCTCCTCTGTCCTCTACTAACTCCCAGAGTTTTGCCAGGTTCATGTCCATTGACTCAGTGATGCCATCCAACCATCTCATTCTCTGCCGCCTCTTCTCCTCTTGCCTTCAATCTCTCCCAGCCTCAGGGTCTTTTCCAATGAGTAGAGTCTTTGCATCAGGTGGCCAAAGTTTTGGAGCTTCAGCTTCTGTAACTATGGTGCTCTGCCTTAATTAAATTGAAACTTTCGCTGCAATCATTAACTACTGATTTTATTTTAGATTTGGTTTTGGTTTCATAATTTGCCCAGTTTAAATCTATACAAAATCCATTATAAACAATACCTGCCTCTGCAACTTTTTTTGCCCGAATCAGATTACATCTTCAGATTTATTTCTGTTTTGTCTACAGGAATCCTCAATTTCTGTCCCTGATTGTCTAAACCCAAAAGAAATTTGGGGGGAAATATATCAAGTGTTATTTTCTCTTTCCCCAGAGTTACACAAGAAAAAAACCAAGGCCTAAAACAAGTAAACAAGTGATATGTACCAGTATCTAGAAAAAGACCTTGCCTCCCAATTAGTTACCACAGAACAATTTGCTACTAATAGTAATGCATGGCAACTTCCCACCAAATGTACAAAATAAAAGTAAGAAAAATTGGAGACCCTATGTACACATTAGGAAGCAAGGAATTCAAAGTCTTGAACAACCTGCCTGTCATCATAGTCTAATGCTGGTAACAATAACTCGGAGGCTAAAGGAGATAAAGGGATAAGAGATAAAGGAGATAACATATATGAGAAATCAGAAATGGTGTCTATGACATGATAAGCACTCTTTAAGTGTTAACTGCTAACCTGAATATCACAGAGAAATGCTGTTCTTACTCTCATCAAGACAGAAACTAACAGCTACATAAATGTCTCAAAGTACAGTATCTGATACTCATTTCTATTTTAGGATTATAGGTCTGACTAGCCACTTTATAAATTTGACTAACAAATATGAAGTCATCATTTTTATCTTCACCTCTTTAAAATGGGAAGTCACGGTTATGCTGTTGTTGTTCAGTCACTAGGTCGTGTCTGACTTTTTATGACCCTATGAACTGTAGCACACCAGGCTCCTCTGTCCTCTACTAACTCCCAGAGTTTTGCCAGGTTCATGTCCATTGACTCAGTGATGCCATCCAACCATCTCATTCTCTGCCGCCCTCTTCTCCTCTTGCCTTCAATCTCTCCCAGCCTCAGGGTCTTTTCCAATGAGTAGAGTCTTTGCATCAGGTGGCCAAAGTTTTGGAGCTTCAGCTTCTGTAACTATGGTGCTCTGCCTTAATTAAATTGAAACTTTCGCTGCAATCATTAACTACTGATTTTATTTTAGATTTGGTTTTGGTTTCATAATTTGCCCAGTTTAAATCTATACAAAATCCATTATAAACAATACCTGCCTCTGCAACTTTTTTTGCCCGAATCAGATTACATCTTCAGATTTATTTCTGTTTTGTCTACAGGAATCCTCAACTTCCACTGATGAGACCAGAAACGCATGTCCCAATGATCACAAGGAGCATGTGACATGATCTGTGATTCCTTCTCTTTTCAGCAAAAGTTTCAGCAGAATTCAGAGTGTTTACACTCGGCCCTCAGTTTCTCTGAAACCCACCTGGAACAGGCTTTCCTCCTCACCACCTCACTGCAGCGCTGTTGTCGGGACACTAATGACCTTACTGCAGCTCTGTCCGGAGGCTCACTCTTGTTCTCACCTTCCACTATCCACCTGCAGCATTTAACCCTGCTGATCACTCCCTCTTCTTTCAGATTCTTTACTCGCCTTCCAGGACCCACTTGATTTGAATGTTCTCTCTATCCAATGAATATGTATTGAGCATCTGCTACAGGACCGGTTTTCTTTGAGAAGCAGAACACTTCCAGAGGATGCCACTCACCTCACTGCTCCTTCTCAATTCGCCTTCCCAAATCTATCTCTTCCCCTCGATGTGGAATTCTAAGTCCTCAAAAGCCCCACCTGTAGACTCTTGCTTTAGTTCTATACTTCCCCATTGGTCCTCTTCACCAGTTTACAGACCCTTGTTAAAACTCCTAAATTTTTACCTATACTCTGCATTTCTCCTCAAAAACACAAGCCCTTTTAGCTAATTGCCTACTTTCTTTCTCCAAATATCCAAGAGGCTTTCAAACCAACAAGTCTGAAAACTTTCTCCCTTCTTTGAATCTGTTCCTTCCTCACTTGTACCATCCAACCATCTCATTCTCTGCCGCCTCTTCTCCTCTTGCCTTCAATCTCTCCCAGCCTCAGGGTCTTTTCCAATGAGTAGAGTCTTTGCATCAGGTGGCCAAAGTTTTGGAGCTTCAGCTTCTGTAACTATGGTGCTCTGCCTTAATTAAATTGAAACTTTCGCTGCAATCATTAACTACTGATTTTATTTTAGATTTGGTTTTGGTTTCATAATTTGCCCAGTTTAAATCTATACAAAATCCATTATAAACAATACCTGCCTCTGCAACTTTTTTTGCCCGAATCAGATTACATCTTCAGATTTATTTCTGTTTTGTCTACAGGAATCCTCAACTTCCACTGATGAGACCAGAAACGCATGTCCCAATGATCACAAGGAGCATGTGACATGATCTGTGATTCCTTCTCTTTTCAGCAAAAGTTTCAGCAGAATTCAGAGTGTTTACACTCGGCCCTCAGTTTCTCTGAAACCCACCTGGAACAGGCTTTCCTCCTCACCACCTCACTGCAGCGCTGTTGTCGGGACACTAATGACCTTACTGCAGCTCTGTCCGGAGGCTCACTCTTGTTCTCACCTTCCACTATCCACCTGCAGCATTTAACCCTGCTGATCACTCCCTCTTCTTTCAGATTCTTTACTCGCCTTCCAGGACCCACTTGATTTGAATGTTCTCTCTATCCAATGAATATGTATTGAGCATCTGCTACAGGACCGGTTTTCTTTGAGAAGCAGAACACTTCCAGAGGATGCCACTCACCTCACTGCTCCTTCTCAATTCGCCTTCCCAAATCTATCTCTTCCCCTCGATGTGGAATTCTAAGTCCTCAAAAGCCCCACCTGTAGACTCTTGCTTTAGTTCTATACTTCCCCATTGGTCCTCTTCACCAGTTTACAGACCCTTGTTAAAACTCCTAAATTTTTACCTATACTCTGCATTTCTCCTCAAAAACACAAGCCCTTTTAGCTAATTGCCTACTTTCTTTCTCCAAATATCCAAGAGGCTTTCAAACCAACAAGTCTGAAAACTTTCTCCCTTCTTTGAATCTGTTCCTTCCTCACTTGTACCATTAAAAGGCAATTCCATGCTTCCAATGGCTGGGGCCAAACGATGTGGAGTCAACCCTGAAGCTCCTCTGTCTCACAGCCTAAATCCGATCGATTATGAAATCCTGTCATATCCTAATACACAATACATCCACAATCTGATCTCTTCTCAACACCCCTCACTAGCACCCTGGGTAAGGCCCACATCCTGTCTCACTTGGATTACTCCATTAGCATTCTTACTGGTCTTCCTGACATTGTCATTAGTGAGGAGAAAAGTAGAGGAAAGGAGGTAAGGATGAGAACCTATGTGATCTGGTTTCCTGCCCTCAGCTCTCTGACCTCATCTGCCACTACTTCTCTCCTCACTCATTTCACTTCTTCCACACTGGCCTCTTGCTGCTCCTCAAACATGGTCCTGTCTCAAGGCCTCTGCACCTGCTTTTCCTTCCTCCCAGAATGCTCCTTCCCAGACATCCTCAGAACTCACTCCCTCACCTCCTTCAGGTTTTTACCCAAATGTCATCTTCCCAGTGAGACCTTCCATGGTCACTTTATCTAAACATTAGGTGCTGTGCATGCTCAGTCACATCAGACTCTTTGCGACCCCATGGACTGTAGCCCGCCAGGCTCCTCTGTTCATGGGATCCTCTAGGCAAGAATACTGGAGTGGGTGGCCATTTCCTACTCCCAGGGGATCTTCTGAACTCAAGGATCGAACTGACATCTCCTGCAACTCCTGCATTGGCAGGTGGATTCTTTCTCACTGAGCCACCTGGAAAGTCCCATCTGAAAATTTTAAATGACCCCAAATGGCCAACAACTCCCAGAACTCTCTATCCTTTATTCTTCCAAAACGTGTATCACCATGTCTGCCTTCACACTTGTCTGTTTTGTTCACTGCTGCATGCCTCAAACTTAGAATAGTGCCTTGGAACACAGTGTTCAGTAAGCACTTACTGAACAAACTGAAAGAACAAAGGCCAGCTTCATGGAGAAAGCAGAACAAAAGAACTCATCTAAATAATGACAGCTAACAAAGCCTGCTCTACACTCTCCTCCAAACCAAGATCCTTAGAGAAGTGAAATGCCAAAAAATCTAAATCTCAAAGACCTTAATTTCATACCTCTCCCCATGAATAACAATATACTGTCAACATATTCTTTAGCCTCTCAAAAAAACATTTATATATGTATTTATCTGTAACACTATTACATTTAACTTAATTATAAACAGTATAAATAACATTTCTAACGTAACTCTAGGCAGCACCCTACTTTCACACCTCGTAGATTCATGAAATATGTATTAATAATGATTAAATATGTGGAAGGCAAGTCCTAAACAAATATAATTAGGATGACTTTAAGAATCTGTGTGAAACTCCTAATTTACCTCACCTTTTACACAGTGTAGTTTCAGCTTTTTGTATGTGTTCTTTCGTTAGTTTGTTTTCTGTCCCAACTAAGCACAGATTTTACCCGCTCAATCCAACTGACTGGGGCTGATAAGTTATTTTCAGAACAATTTCACAACATTCAGGAGACATAAACTTATCATCACTGGTATCTGGACCTTTGTATTCTTCCCCTCTCACTCACTATTACAAAATAGGGTTAGAAAACCAACCAAAGTTGCTGTACAATGATTGCAATGTTGACTACACTAAACAGCTAGCAAGTCACAGGAGAGAGCACCAGACTTAGCTGATGCACAGAAGTTCAAATTGAGCATTCCAGAGGCAGGTTAGGGGTATTAGTGGTATAATATGTGCAAGTGTATATGCTGTTTTAAAAATCAAATGGCCTACCAAAGGCAGCCTGAAATCAACGACTGTTTGAATTACTGCAACAGCTGGCCTCCAGTCTTCCCGTTTTTCCACCATCAATGCAGCCATTGAGATGATCTCTATGGTCATGCACTTCTTTGATTCCCATCAAAAACCTTCCAGAATTATCCTTTATTCTTCCAAAACGTGTATCACCATGTCTGCCTTCACACTTGTCTGTTTTGTTCACTGCTGCATGCCTCAAACTTAGAATAGTGCCTTGGAACACAGTGTTCAGTAAGCACTTACTGAACAAACTGAAAGAACAAAGGCCAGCTTCATGGAGAAAGCAGAACAAAAGAACTCATCTAAATAATGACAGCTAACAAAGCCTGCTCTACACTCTCCTCCAAACCAAGATCCTTAGAGAAGTGAAATGCCAAAAAATCTAAATCTCAAAGACCTTAATTTCATACCTCTCCCCATGAATAACAATATATTGTCAACATATTCTTTAACCTCACAAAAACATTTATATATGTATTTATCTGTAACACTATTACATTTAACTTAATTATAAACAGTATAAATAACATTTCTAACGTAACTCTAGGCAGCACCCTACTTTCACACCTCGTAGATTCATGAAATATGTATTAATAATGATTAAATATGTGGAAGGCAAGTCCTAAACAAATATAATTAGGATGACTTTAAGAATCTGTGTGAAACTCCTAATTTACCTCACCTTTTACACAGTGTAGTTTCAGCTTTTTGTATGTGTTCTTTCGTTAGTTTGTTTTCTGTCCCAACTAAGCACAGATTTTACCCGCTCAATCCAACTGACTGGGGCTGATAAGTTATTTTCAGAACAATTTCACAACATTCAGGAGACATAAACTTATCATCACTGGTATCTGGACCTTTGTATTCTTCCCCTCTCACTCACTATTACAAAATAGGGTTAGAAAACCAACCAAAGTTGCTGTACAATGATTGCAATGTTGACTACACTAAACAGCTAGCAAGTCACAGGAGAGAGCACCAGACTTAGCTGATGCACAGAAGTTCAAATTGAGCATTCCAGAGGCAGGTTAGGGGTATTAGTGGTATAATATGTGCAAGTGTATATGCTGTTTTAAAAATCAAATGGCCTACCAAAGGCAGCCTGAAATCAACGACTGTTTGAATTACTGCAACAGCTGGCCTCCAGTCTTCCCGTTTTTCCACCATCAATGCAGCCATTGAGATGATCTCTATGGTCATGCACTTCTTTGATTAGGCCCAGGAACTGTTGGCTCCTTTATATCTTTACCTAGATTACAACATAGAAACACTCCTAGGAAAGCCCCACGCGATACCTGTTATCATTCTTGTTTGAAAGATGTTAAAAAAAAGTTATCTAAAGCTGCTCAAGGTCACACAGCTACAGGACAGAGGAGGACTCAAAGGCACTCTCAAGAAATAAGTGTTACGAAGCATAAGACCAGGACTCAGCAAGTGTGAGGGCCTGCCAAATCTTGCTACCCACTTGATTAAATCTCTCATTAGTCACAGAACTTTAAAAGTTATCTTCAGGACATTAACAACATAATTTGACAGGGGAAAATAACCACACATAGGATTCATGTATTCATCACCAGAGACCTGCAATGTGTAACCTATTCAGATATCTGTCAAATTCTAAACTAACAAAAATAAGAAATTAATTTGGAATTTGTAGTCTTTTTTTCAACAACAAAAATATTCACATATGAACCTTTCACTAAACGCTTAGCCTCCACATTCTCCAAAGTTCTCAAAATGACACTAACTTAAAATTCTAATCTCTTACCATTCTCTAATATAAAATCAATAAAGAATGACCTTTTAGTAAAATATTAGAGCTGAAGTAAATAAAGGCATCTAAAACCAAAGCACAATCAATTATTTGCCACTTTTGATTTGAAGGCAGCTGACACATTATTAGAAAGTCTGTAACATTTATGACAGAAAACTGCCTAAGTTTTTATTCATGATTTAACATTGTTGCAAAATAATGATCATTATTTTGCCACGACAATAGCTTTTTTGTAAGAATCATTTCACATACACTAACATACTGATAACTCACATAATAGAACTGAGATAGAAAGACAAAAAAAATTTTTTTTTTTTTTACATCAGGAAGCTTATGCTTAAAAGATTTAGGGACTTGCCCAACGTTATAAAGCTATCAATATGAATTTTGCCTTCAAACTACCTGCTTTTTTTTTTTTCTTCATTCTTTCCAGTTATCTCCATTGCACAGAACTCGCTTCCCGGCCCAGGCCACCCTCACAGACGATCAGACAAGGTGGATAAAGGGAACCCGGCAGTACAGCTAGGGCTATCACTGGAAAGCTGGCAAAAGGGGGAAGGGAGAAACAAAGCCTCCGGCTTCCTCACTGGCCTTATCTAAAGGAATGTTTCTGGATCACCAGAACCCACCTGAGCAGGGCTCCGAACCCCACAGCCCAGGTGCGTTTTCCAGGGTGTGCTCGAGCTTTCTAGTGCCCCTGACACCTGCCACCACCTATAACTTGGGTATCTGCCTGCCTGCGGCCAAGGGACAGAATATCTCGGCTCCCCTCCCAGCAAAAACGAAGGAGACCTTTGCTTCAGCCTCTACAACTTACCTGCCGGGTCATAAGGGATTTGATTTTTTGCATGTCGAATTCGTGAGGAGATATCCTGCCGCAGAAAAATAATAAATCACACACCACCACCAAACAGCGGGCCCCAACACAGGGAAGCCATAGTGAGTGGTCACGTGGAACCGCCGACCTGGGTTTCCCTTCCTGTCCTCGAGCATGCTGGGAATTGTAGTCTTCCGGCTGCCGTCGCTCTCCGCGCTGGAGGCGAGAGACTAGCCCGAGTACTCCATTTCCCGGCGAGCCAAACGGCTGACGCTTCGGTTAAAATGCACCAATCTTGTTGCTGTGAGACACCACGGCGGGCGCCGGGTTTAAAAGAGGTACGTGTTCTCCGTAGCTCTGCTTCGGCGGTGAAAACGTAATTCTTAGGTGTCCGGAAACTTGTTCCGAGAAGGCAGTATGTAAACCAGACTGACAGGCCCCCTAGGAGTGTAGTGAAAGAACCCCCAACCTGGTCCCCACAGGCGGAATGAAAGAACGCGAGACTGACGTGAAGGCCATGAGGACGGACTCGAGACCTTGGCATCCCCGAGGGGCGCTGGGCTTGGCCCGAGAAGAAGTGTGGCCCGGGCGGTCCAGTGGTGGCCGTCCAGGTCAGGGCTGTGTGTTCTTCCTCGGTCTTGGCATTCCCAGAAGAAAACTAAAACCAAAGGATTTAACCGCCGCTTGTCATTTTATTTCCCGTGTAATCTAAGGCCAGGCAAGATGGAAAATACTACAGTAATAAGCACTCTAACGTCCTCTTATTCAGCTTCTAGCGGCTTAAACTGGAGAAAGCAGTAGAGGAAGTCGTTTGGGGCTCAACCTAGGAAGGAACTTTTCAATTATGAGAATAACAGAGAAAACCTGACCTACAGCTTAACAATAATAGCTAATATTTATTGAGACCTACCATAAAAGCTAATAGCTTTACACCGAACCCCACAGCCCAGGTGCGTTTTCCAGGGTGTGCTCGAGCTTTCTAGTGCCCCTGACACCTGCCACCACCTATAACTTGGGTATCTGCCTGCCTGCGGCCAAGGGACAGAATATCTCGGCTCCCCTCCCAGCAAAAACGAAGGAGACCTTTGCTTCAGCCTCTACAACTTACCTGCCGGGTCATAAGGGATTTGATTTTTTGCATGTCGAATTCGTGAGGAGATATCCTGCCGCAAAAAAATAATAAATCACACACCACCACCAAACAGCGGGCCCCAACACAGGGAAGCCATGGTGAGTGGTCACGTGGAACCGCCGACCTGGGTTTACCTTCCTGTCCTCGAGCATGCTGGGAATTGTAGTCTTCCGGCTGCCGTCGCTCTCCGCGCTGGAGGCGAGAGACTAGCCCGAGTACTCCATTTCCCGGCGAGCCAAACGGCTGACGCTTCGGTTAAAATGCACCAATCTTGTTGCTGTGAGACACCACGGCGGGCGCCGGGTTTAAAAGAGGTACGTGTTCTCCGTAGCTCTGCTTCGGCGGTGAAAACGTAATTCTTAGGTGTCCGGAAACTTGTTCCGAGAAGGCAGTATGTAAACCAGACTGACAGGCCCCCTAGGAGTGTAGTGAAAGAACCCCCAACCTGGTCCCCACAGGCGGAATGAAAGAACGCGAGACTGACGTGAAGGCCATGAGGACGGACTCGAGACCTTGGCATCCCCGAGGGGCGCTGGGCTTGGCCCGAGAAGAAGTGTGGCCCGGGCGGTCCAGTGGTGGCCGTCCAGGTCAGGGCTGTGTGTTCTTCCTCGGTCTTGGCATTCCCAGAAGAAAACTAAAACCAAAGGATTTAACCGCCGCTTGTCATTTTATTTCCCGTGTAATCTAAGGCCAGGCAAGATGGAAAATACTACAGTAATAAGCACTCTAACGTCCTCTTATTCAGCTTCTAGCGGCTTAAACTGGAGAAAGCAGTAGAGGAAGTCGTTTGGGGCTCAACCTAGGAAGGAACTTTTCAATTATGAGAATAACAGAGAAAACCTGACCTACAGCTTAACAATAATAGCTAATATTTATTGAGACCTACCGTACTGTCAAAAATGCTAATAGCTTTACATGTCGTGTTTCATTTATCCACACAGGGTCTTGTGCCATAGGGTACCGTATCCCCGTTTTAAGGATGAGGAAACAGAGGTACCAATAGAGTGAGATTGTGTAAGATTACTGCCGATGTGCAAGCAGAAACTGAAGGGCAATTTACCCAGATGGCTTTAGTAAGTGTACCAAGGATTTTTTTTTTAATTTGCATTTATTGTAATTAATGTTTATTAGAAAAACAAACAAACAGACGCACGATTTCAAAAATATTTCTTAGGACATCTAAAGCAATGTTAAAAATGTGCCAAACTAATGGAAGTGTTGGTCACTTGTTCGTGTCCGACTCTCTGTGACCCCATGGACTATAACCCCCCAGGCTCCCGTGTCCATGGGATTCTCCAGCCAAGAAGACTGGAGTGGGGTGCCATTTCCTCCTCCAGGGAAAAACCTTAGCTGTAGTTCATTCTTTGCGTGCTGTAATTTAAATTGCCAGTCAGTTCTTATTGATTGGGTTATTTAATATTTGGAAGTCCCTGAAAGAGACAGAAACTGCTGACCATATTAGCATATGAAATGAAACCCAATTTAGTAAGTGTTTGTTGATTTGGAGGCACTAGTCAGCACTATCCCAAGCACTTTAGATGGATAAAATACTATCTTGATCCTTAAGGAGTTCACAGTTTTGTTAAGAAATACATATTAGAGGGACTCCAAGTCCAGTAGTTCTCATGTTTCACTGTTCAGATTCACCTGAGGAGGATGCAGTTGTTAATTGCTTTTGTGGGAGTTCTTTGTTTAAATTCTTCAGTGATTTTTTATAGGCAGTCAGCTCTAGCATTTAAACTACACTCTTTAGAATGAGAAAATTTATCCATCTAAGGTTTGGAAATGATGGAACTAGAACCCAGATCCAAACCCAGAATTTTTTCCCTCATACACTCAAGAAACAATAGTTGCAGGTGACTGAAAAAAAAGATTTTCTTTAATTTCATATGTTTGGTTTTTTCCTATCAATGAAGTTTGGGAAATGAGTATTTACTTTATCTACTTGACCCTGAAAAGGCAACAGAGCATTAAATTTTACTTAGCTCTAATGCTCTACATTTTAGTATATTTCTTATAACTAAAAGGAAGTGAACAACTGATGCCTCCAAAGACTAACTATAGTCGTAGAAATGTAAAGCAAATTAGTGCTGTTGTCTAGATAAAATATATTTCCTAATTCAGCATATCTTCACACTATAGGAAATGGCTGAGCTAAACATGATAAGATTTTTTTTTTAAGATTTATTTATTTATTTATTTGGGGCAGGGGTCGGGTTAGGGAGGGAGGGGAGCGGGCGGGCCACTTCCATTGGTCTTTCATTTCTCTATTTTCATCCATCTTTGCTCTTTGGCTCCTGTGGGCCTCCCATCGCGGTGGCGTCTGTCGTTGCAGAGCACCGGCTCTGGGCGCATGCGCTCCAGAGTTCGGGCTCTGTAATTGGACACATGGGTCTAGCCGCTCCGCGGCACGTGGGATGTTCCCAGGCCAGGGATCGAACCGGCGCCCCTTGCACTGCAAGGCGGTGTCCTTACCCACTGGACCACCAGGGGAAGCCCTGATAAGATTTTTTAACTCCCTAAACTAAAAAAAGTCAAAAACCTAGAGCAGTGAATCGCACATTTTAAAAATTGAAGCATGTTATTTCATTTCCATTTTCAAAAATACATATATGAAACCTGCTTAGGGGCCTTCCCTGGTGGTCCAGTGGCTAAGACACCACCCTCCCAATGCTAGGAGCACAGGTTTGATCCCTGGTCAGGGAACAAGATGCCACAGGCCACAACTAAGAGTTCGAATGCTGCAACTAAGGTCCAAAAATAAATAAATAATATAAGACTTATTTAGAACTCACACAGTTGCCTGAGGGTCATTAGTGGTAGGCCAGAACAAACTAGTGGAAAGTGTGGATGGCCTGCCAGCAGTTGCGAGGAAAGCTTTTAGAACAGTAGTCTTGTGATGAAGGAGTGCAAGCCCCATTTTTGTAGATTGGAATGAGTATGGATGTTTGAAATGCATGAGGTAGACTATTTGCCTCACTAAGGAAGACCAGCCTTACTTAAAATTTGAACTGGACAGTAAACCCTTAATGACTTGAGAAGTAACAATAAACCTTGCACTCACCCCTACGCATACCAAGACACAGACACACATGCACACACAACTGTCAATGGCTTCTTACATGTAGATTGCTTAAGGTAATCAGCTTTTCCACTTTAAATGCAAATATAACTAAGATCAATAAACAGGCTCCTAAATGGAGCCCCTCAGATTACGTGTGAGATGTGAGGTGTTGATGATGGGAAGTTTCTTATAACGATAAAACATTTTAAACCATCTATAATAATCGCGTAAAAATTGAAAACCATTGAAGTTATATTTTAACATTATCTTGTGTGGCTTCCTGTGTAAGCATCCTGAATTCTGAAATGACTCCAGCAGGTAAAGATTTTATTCCTACTGCTTGCAACTAGAGGGCGCCTTGGTATGGTTTGTCACAGCGCTTTCCCAAGATGAGCCAGACAGGCATTGCCATTTTATAATACGTGCCTTGACATGAAAAAAATCGTCTAATTCATTTTAGCATTTTGCTTATTTATGCAACACTCATTATCACAATGTTATAAAATAAAAGATATTTTAATATAACACAAAAGAAACAAAAAACTGCAAACTAAAAATCACTCCTTTAAACCGAGTAAGTTTAACATTAGGAAAAACTCACTCCATCATCTTTATTGCTCTCACTTTGCCTAGGACCCAAAAAACTCCATCATGAGCCAGCACTGGGTTTGAAAGACACTAGAAGGAGCTTATTAATAAAAAGCAATTAGAGATGATATTGATTTAAAAGATGTGAGGAAGGAGTCCGTAGAACTTCAATATTACTTTCCAAAGTGTATTTTTTACAATCCAATATTAAAATATGTTGGTGTGGGCTTCCCTGGTGGTCCAGTGGGTAAAGAGTCCACCTTGCAGTACAAGGGATACTGGTTCGATCCCTGGCCCGGGAAGATCCCACGTGCCACGGAGTGACTGGACTGGTATGTCCAGTTGTGAGCCAGTGCTCTGCACCAAGAGAGGCCACTGCTATGGGAGGCCCACACAGGTCAAAGAGTGAAGATGGGTGAAAATAAATAAAGAGAAAACCAATAAAAGGGTCCAAAATTATATATATATATATATATATATATATATATATATATATATATATATACACACACACACATATACATATATGTTTCTCAAGCATCAACTGAGAATTAGAAGACTTGGGCCAAGGAACATTTGGGTTTATTTCTAGGGGAAGAACTTATCAAGAATACTAGTTAACCACTATGCTAGATCCATAAGTGAATAAGACCAGTGTTCGTATTCAAGGAGATCAGAGGGAAAATAAACATGCAATAAAATCAGTTGAGGTTAATAACATAAGTGCTGCTATCTCTAGATGGCCCATACAAGATTAGAAGTGGCACAGAGAAAGTTGTGCTCTTACAGTTCCCTGGGGGGAATCTCTTATCTTTTTTTTTTTTTTTCTGAAGCTTGGAAAAATCATAAAGTGACTTCTGAAAAGGCCTCAAGTTTTCCAACAGTCACTTATATTCTTTGCCAGTAGGAGCCGGTCTGTACCAGGCTTCCCTGGTGGCCCAGACAATGAAGAATCCACTTGCAAAGCAGGAGACCCGGGTTCAATTAGTCAGGAAGATCTCCTTGAGAAGTAAATGGCAACCCATCCAGTATTCTTGCCTGGAGAATACCATGGACAGAGGAGCCTGGTAGGCTGCATTCCCTGGAGTCACAGAGTTGGACACGACTGAGTGACTAAGCACACACACACACACACACACACACACACACACACAGACGCACACACAGTAAGTCTGGAAGCCTTACTGCAAAAAGTGTTTCCAAACTTACATTCCAAAATAACTATCATTTTTTTTAACCTTTAATTACACTTCAGGAATATTCTTTCTTCTGTTACCATCAAACTTCTTTAGTGAACCTTTACTTTTAAAAAATGATTTATGCAAGGAATTTTGCATCATTTGATGCAGATCTTTATTTTGTATAGTAGAGGCTTAGGCTGGAATCTTCTTGTAGTAGATGACATGAAATGAACTAGTCATTAACTTTATAACTTAGCAAATGAAGCAGAAGTGCATTGACTGCCTGGCAGTGAAAGCCCAGGCAGAAAATCTGTCGCCCAGACACCACAGTAGAGGCAAGATGGTCTCTGAGCCATTGGTTCACTTACTCTGCACTTTAACTGTGAAAATGTGGCCTCAGATAATATCTGTTGGCAGAGGCTTTTCATTATAATTTGTGTGATCCATGATTCAGTGTTACTCAGAAACACACCTGTTGTTTGCATTTAAAAATAACATGAATCCTTGATGTTTGGCAGTAAATAACAAAACTCTGTAAAGTTCTTATCCTTCAATTAAAAAAATTAATCAAAAAACATGAATCCATAGATTCAGTAAACCCATGGCAGAGATCAGTAACAGGAAATACTACACAGAAAAATACATATTTAAAGATAATAAGATGTTCTATTTTCTTTTGTATAACTTTTACAAGTTACTTACTGACCTGACTTCATGGTGATTTAGAACTATTTAGCAGACATACATAATTTTCATAGAAAAAAATTTAATTTCAAAATAACAGCATAATTTTCCATGATAGGAAACTAGGACCTTTTTATTTTTCAGGAAATTTCACAATATGCTCTGATTATGAAAGTATACTGTTTTTCATTAGAGTCACCCCAAAGGAGGTTTTCCTTCATGTGATGATTAATAACTAAGAATAATTCATGAAATATGCTGACGATGACTGATAATCGCTAAGAAGCTGCTCTGAAAGTCACAAGCCTGTCTTCTTGCAGCGCATATAACAGGTGTTCCCACTCCCTGTGTCCTGTGTATACACATTCATTCTGTATTCAAATCACAGAAGCAAGAGGCAGGCTAGGGTCTGTTACCTCACTGCAAAATTTTAACTATCATTTTTAACCTTTAATTACACTTCAGGAATATTCTTTCTTCTGTTACCATCAAACTTCTTTAGTGAACCTTTACTTTTAAAAAATGATTTATGCAAGGAATTTTGCATCATTTGATGCAGATCTTTATTTTGTATAGTAGAGGCTTAGGCTGGAATCTTCTTGTAGTAGATGACATGAAATGAACTAGTCATTAACTTTATAACTTAGCAAATGAAGCAGAAGTGCATTGACTGCCTGGCAGTGAAAGCCCAGGCAGAAAATCTGTCGCCCAGACACCACAGTAGAGGCAAGATGGTCTCTGAGCCATTGGTTCACTTACTCTGCACTTTAACTGTGAAAATGTGGCCTCAGATAATATCTGTTGGCAGAGGCTTTTCATTATAATTTGTGTGATCCATGATTCAGTGTTACTCAGAAACACACCTGTTGTTTGCATTTAAAAATAACATGAATCCTTGATGTTTGGCAGTAAATAACAAAACTCTGTAAAGTTCTTATCCTTCAATTAAAAAAATTAATCAAAAAACATGAATCCATAGATTCAGTAAACCCATGGCAGAGATCAGTAACAGGAAATACTACACAGAAAAATACATATTTAAAGATAATAAGATGTTCTATTTTCTTTTGTATAACTTTTACAAGTTACTTACTGACCTGACTTCATGGTGATTTAGAACTATTTAGCAGACATACATAATTTTCATAGAAAAAAATTTAATTTCAAAATAACAGCATAATTTTCCATGATAGGAAACTAGGACCTTTTTATTTTTCAGGAAATTTCACAATATGCTCTGATTATGAAAGTATACTGTTTTTCATTAGAGTCACCCCAAAGGAGGTTTTCCTTCATGTGATGATTAATAACTAAGAATAATTCATGAAATATGCTGACGATGACTGATAATCGCTAAGAAGCTGCTCTGAAAGTCACAAGCCTGTCTTCTTGCAGCGCATATAACAGGTGTTCCCACTCCCTGTGTCCTGTGTATACACATTCATTCTGTATTCAAATCACAGAAGCAAGAGGCAGGCTAGGGTCTGTTACCTCACTACTAATTTCCCTGGCAAATAAACCAGCAGCTGCTGGTCCATGAACCCAGTTGCCACCAGGAACAGGGCACCGTATGCATGGAACAGGATGCCTTCATGGAGTTCTTCAGCAACACGGTTGGGGTCTTTCAGTGCAAAATATACCTCCTTCTCTTAGGTAAGGCATTACCTAAAGTGCATTTTAACTACTTTTTTTAAATTGTGGGCATAAGATAAATATTTGCTTTAGTCTGTAGATTCACTCAGATAATTGAGGAACAGCACAGAACCTTTTAACAATGACACACTTTGTTTCAGCAAATAAGCAGAATCATTTAAGAGAAATGAAGTTAAGTCCATAGATGGTTATTGTTTTCTTAGGACAACAGTTGTTAATAGCACTCATTAAGAAAGTTAAGACATTCTAAAACCTTAATGAATTTCTTCTTTATATAGTTTATATATGTTCAACGCTCTTGAATGCATTCTACTTTGGCAAATACTCTTATAAGCCATGAATTTGTGATCACTTACAGTGAAACTTAGAACAATTTATGAGCACAGTTTAGAGCTGTTTTGATTATTGTCACCAGCTCTTAGCTCTGTCTGTTTTTCACCTAATTTATGAAATGTAGAAAAAAGTTAGATTCCAAACTGACAGAAAATATTTTATACACAATAAGGAGAAATGTGTTTAAAAGTATTATTTCTCGAAAATGCCTTTCAATTTCCCAGCAGTTAGTTTTCCATGATAGGAAACTAGGACCTTTTTATTTTTCAGGAAATTTCACAATATGCTCTGATTATGAAAGTATACTGTTTTTCATTAGAGTCACCCCAAAGGAGGTTTTCCTTCATGTGATGATTAATAACTAAGAATAATTCATGAAATATGCTGACGATGACTGATAATCGCTAAGAAGCTGCTCTGAAAGTCACAAGCCTGTCTTCTTGCAGCGCATATAACAGGTGTTCCCACTCCCTGTGTCCTGTGTATACACATTCATTCTGTATTCAAATCACAGAAGCAAGAGGCAGGCTAGGGTCTGTTACCTCACTACTAATTTCCCTGGCAAATAAACCAGCAGCTGCTGGTCCATGAACCCAGTTGCCACCAGGAACAGGGCACCGTATGCATGGAACAGGATGCCTTCATGGAGTTCTTCAGCAACACGGTTGGGGTCTTTCAGTGCAAAATATACCTCCTTCTCTTAGGTAAGGCATTACCTAAAGTGCATTTTAACTACTTTTTTTAAATTGTGGGCATAAGATAAATATTTGCTTTAGTCTGTAGATTCACTCAGATAATTGAGGAACAGCACAGAACCTTTTAACAATGACACACTTTGTTTCAGCAAATAAGCAGAATCATTTAAGAGAAATGAAGTTAAGTCCATAGATGGTTATTGTTTTCTTAGGACAACAGTTGTTAATAGCACTCATTAAGAAAGTTAAGACATTCTAAAACCTTAATGAATTTCTTCTTTATATAGTTTATATATGTTCAACGCTCTTGAATGCATTCTACTTTGGCAAATACTCTTATAAGCCATGAATTTGTGATCACTTACAGTGAAACTTAGAACAATTTATGAGCACAGTTTAGAGCTGTTTTGATTATTGTCACCAGCTCTTAGCTCTGTCTGTTTTTCACCTAATTTATGAAATGTAGAAAAAAGTTAGATTCCAAACTGACAGAAAATATTTTATACACAATAAGGAGAAATGTGTTTAAAAGTATTATTTCTCGAAAATGCCTTTCAATTTCCCAGCAGTTAGTTCAATTAAAAATATTTTCCCTCTAATTTTTCTCTCTCATTCTTCTCTTAATCCTTAAAATTTAAAGGAGTCTTTATCCAATATTCCACTGCTTTTATGTCATTATTTAACCCAGACATTCTCTTTCCTTTCTTCCTATTGACTGGCTTTAAAAGCCCAATTAAAAGAACAAGTCAGTTTTTTTATTTTGTTTATATCCAACAGGTAGGAATTTAAAAAAAAAATGTATTCCTTACATTTTAAGAACAAATTAGCTAAATGTAAGCCTTCTATTGTAATTTAGAGCTTTTCACTTACTGGTATCTTATGGCATTGTGTTCATAGTAAATGTGATCACTTACATTTATGTAAATGTAATGCTACCTAGTGTTCATATTCCACATTTGAAATGTATAGTTTTTTAAATTTTTAAATGTTTGAGTTTCTCATAATTGTGATTATTTTTCTAGTATGTTGTCAAATTCAAGTCTATATAGATGTTTAATTTCTGAAATGTATAAGAAAATTAAGCAATTACCATAACTGACTTTTTATCTTTGTGCATTTTTCTGGGCTTCAAAAGTATCCTTAGTGTCAGTGCTGTGCTTAATTTTATTACAAGACTGTTATCATTTCCTAAGTAATTTTTTGTAATTGGCTTTAAGAATCACTTAGAGCTAATTCATTTGAAGAATTCTACTAAAATAAAGTTAAACATGATTAGAGAAATTATTGTTTTCTTAGGACAACAGTTGTTAATAGCACTCATTAAGAAAGTTAAGACATTCTAAAACCTTAATGAATTTCTTCTTTATATAGTTTATATATGTTCAACGCTCTTGAATGCATTCTACTTTGGCAAATACTCTTATAAGCCATGAATTTGTGATCACTTACAGTGAAACTTAGAACAATTTATGAGCACAGTTTAGAGCTGTTTTGATTATTGTCACCAGCTCTTAGCTCTGTCTGTTTTTCACCTAATTTATGAAATGTAGAAAAAAGTTAGATTCCAAACTGACAGAAAATATTTTATACACAATAAGGAGAAATGTGTTTAAAAGTATTATTTCTCGAAAATGCCTTTCAATTTCCCAGCAGTTAGTTCAATTAAAAATATTTTCCTCTAATTTTTCTCTCTCATTCTTCTCTTAATCCTTAAAATTTAAAGGAGTCTTTATCCAATATTCCACTGCTTTTATGTCATTATTTAACCCAGACATTCTCTTTCCTTTCTTCCTATTGACTGGCTTTAAAAGCCCAATTAAAAGAACAAGTCAGTTTTTTTATTTTGTTTATATCCAACAGGTAGGAATTTAAAAAAAAAATGTATTCCTTACATTTTAAGAACAAATTAGCTAAATGTAAGCCTTCTATTGTAATTTAGAGCTTTTCACTTACTGGTATCTTATGGCATTGTGTTCATAGTAAATGTGATCACTTACATTTATGTAAATGTAATGCTACCTAGTGTTCATATTCCACATTTGAAATGTATAGTTTTTTAAATTTTTAAATGTTTGAGTTTCTCATAATTGTGATTATTTTTCTAGTATGTTGTCAAATTCAAGTCTATATAGATGTTTAATTTCTGAAATGTATAAGAAAATTAAGCAATTACCATAACTGACTTTTTATCTTTGTGCATTTTTCTGGGCTTCAAAAGTATCCTTAGTGTCAGTGCTGTGCTTAATTTTATTACAAGACTGTTATCATTTCCTAAGTAATTTTTTGTAATTGGCTTTAAGAATCACTTAGAGCTAATTCATTTGAAGAATTCTACTAAAATAAAGTTAAACATGATTAGAGAAATAGCATGTTTCTAAGTAGCTAAAGCCCCTATTATCCCTTAAGAGTTTCTTTCACAAATTTACTCTTCTCCATTGGTAGTGTGTTGTAGAGACCATGGTTAATTTGGAATTTTTTTTTATATTTTGAAATACTGAGTATCAGTTCATTTTTTCTTTTAAAAAATTATAGCTATTTGAAGCCCCAAGTGTAGTTTATAAAGTCTGGTCAAAGTACAGCATCATAATTTCTATTTTCTCTAAAGATACAAGAGTTTATTTTCAGTCAACAATAGCTGTGTTATGCTTGCTAATATCAGACAAGGCCATGGGGAAGTAAATGCCAACTATTTTGAGCTACAGTAGAGGTCACTTTCTGGAGTCCGATGTTTATATTCAATACATTGAAACTGGTCTGGGAAGTCTTCTGTTGCTGGACTATAGATAATTCCACAACATAACATCAAGTGTTCTTTAGCGCTGGACATTCCTTTATCATGCCTTTGTTTTATAGTTTAAGGGAGTCTCCAAAGGGAAGAGTTTTACTCTAATTTTGTATGTCAGATTATTAATGGTAGTTTCAGTGTTCTCCAAATTAGTATCATGCCTCATATATAAAAAGTCAAGAATTTTCGTTTCTTGTATTCAAAAAGTATTAGTTAACCTAATAATAAAATTGAATTTTCATTTATTTTCAAAAAGGTTTATTTGTCCTTACAGAGGTTGACTTGCTAAAATCCATAGTTTAGATACTTACGTTTCTTCATACAACTAGAAAAAAGCACCTGAAAATTCTGAAGATGAAGCTAATTTTTTTTAGGTTAGTAAACTAAAATTTGGACAACATAAGTTCCTCACATCTGTCGGACGAAATACAGCAATGACTCTAGCATGTGCTTCTAAAGTGGAACAAAAGCTTCTAATTACCTGTTTATTCTGCAAAGTTCACTACAAGTAAGGAATGCATCATATCAATAGGTTCAAGTCTTTCTAGCAAATTAAAAAGATTTTAGTGGCTGAGGTTTAAAAAAACTGTATAAAGAAAATGTCCTTCCTCGCTGATAGTTTATCCTGATAAATTATCTGGTAAAAATGGTGTAGGCAGTGTAAGCAAATAGCAATAATAACAGCTGTGCTCTCTCTCACACTGTCATACATATACTTGAAAAACCACACGTGATTTCATATCATGAAAAAAGTCAAATGATATGACTTCATAGTATTTGGTATGATAAACATTGAATATGTTCAGAGATATTATTGATGGTAATATATTATTTAAGGTATTATTATGTGATGCAGTTTCCAAAATAGACCAATGAATGAGTCCACTCCTCTTAAGGATTATTTGAGGTGCGGTATAACATTTTCTACTAGTTCCATTTTCCCCTAAGCTGTAATATTTATATCATTTTAGTATTTTAATAAATAATGTTTATTTCCACAACTTCAGCCATAGACTTTCCAATCTTTCTTATTTAAAATTCAGCTTTCTGAGTCAAGATCCGCCTACGTTTCTGTTCCAGACATTTTCACACATCATAGTAATAAAGTGCCTCCCAGTCATTTGCAGAATATTACAATCTCAGTTGATCTTTTTCAACTCAACCACACAAAAAAAGTAGATAAAAAAGGATTCTTCCTCTTTTAAAAAAAGAAAAAAAAGAAGTAAACAAAGACTTCTTTAACGACTTCCCCAAATGCCAAGAACAGATTGGCCAGAATTGCACTCAGGCCACCTCTAACTACAGCTCAGTCTAGTGGAAGTTTCTAGGTTGAAGTGTGAAATGTATTATATAGACCAATAAGTCAGTGACCAAACTGCTCACTGTCAGAGGCAACTACCGAGCCTTACATCAGCAGCCCTGCCACTTTTCCCAATGTATTCATAAGGCAATGATGTGAATTCCCACCATCCCCCTTGATTCCTTGACTTTAAAAAAGCACAGTTTAATGCCACTTCATTAAAGAATATCCTGGGTGGCTCAGTGGTGAAGAACCCACCTGACAATGCCAGTTCTATCCCTGAGTCAGGAAGGTCCCCTGGAGGAGAAAATGGCAACTCACTCCGGTATTCCCTTTTTTTTTTGCGGGGGGCGGGGCGGGGGCGGCAGGTGGGCGGGCCACTTCTATTGGTCTTCATCTATTTTTCATCCATCTTTGTTCTTTGGCCCGTGTGGGCCTCCCATCGCAGTGGCCTCTGTTGTCGCAGAGCACCGGCTCTGGGCGCATGCGCTCCAGAGCTCCGGCTGGGTAATTGGACACATCTGGCCAGTCACTCCGTGGCACGTGGGATCTTCCCAGACCAGGGATCGAACCGGCGCCCCTTGCACTGCAAGACGGTGTCCTTACCCACTGGACCACCAGGGAAGCCCTCACTCCAGTGTTCTTGCCTGGAGAATCCCACGGACAGAAGAGCCTGGCGGGCTACAGTCCATGGGATTTCAGAGTCAGACACAACTTAGTGACTAAACAAAGAGATTGACAACTTAATAAGTGAACTTAAATCTAAGATTCAATACTTCAAAATTCTTTGGGGGTCCTCTCTTACTTATATATGGACCCTTCTGCTTCAAATGTAGGGTAGCTGCTACCATGAGAAAAGCACCTTAGAATATTGAGAATACAAAGAGGAGAGAAAGGCCTTGGACCTCATCTAATATAACCCTCCTTTCACACAAAAGAAAACTGAGTTTCTGAGAATTAAAATGACATCTATGGTGAGTCAACTAACTGATCATTTTATCCTAAGTATGTCTTCTTGACTAAGACCTCAAATTTCAGTTTTAACTTTATCAAAGTAGGAAAATTCAGAAATCTCTCCGAAAGCTTAGAGAATAGGTTTCTGAAAGCTCTTATTTCTAGGCAATTTGCAAGTGATTAATTTAAGACTGTGTGGACAAGGGAGTCCAAGATCAAGAATGAACTGTGAAACCCACAAGAATATTTTTGTATTCACTGAAGTTAAAAAAAAAGGAAACAGCAACACAGTAAATACAGTGATGGGTGCTAAGATACTTATTGCTTACCAGGAACTTGTCAGGCACTTCCTATCACAAATTACAATGAGAGGCATGAAAATACATGTTGTTTTGTGCAGATAACACAGGTACTAAAGGGGGTCATTTCCTGTGTGGGTCCCCCATCCAGATGCCCAATGTCTTTCTGCATCTGTGACTTCAAGTGTTTCACTCCCTTCTGTCAATTGTTGCTTCACATATCTCAGACATCACTGTGTTAAGTTCTAGATTTACTCTCTCATCTTCCTTTATCTCTCTATGACTGCCTTTCCTGCTGTCCACTATATCTCCTCTTTATAGTTCTCAGCAACCAGTTCTTTCTTTTTCTTATGATTCAAATTAAGAACAACTACAAATTTTAACGTTGTTGCACTTGCCAGAAAAGAAACAAGTAAATCCTCATACCTTTGTAGCACCTTTGTTATGGACCAAATCACTAAAATGAATGTGCAGGTACAGCTTACACAAATCACGGACAGAAGAGCCTGGCGGGCTACAGTCCATGGGATTTCAGAGTCAGACACAACTTAGTGACTAAACAAAGAGATTGACAACTTAATAAGTGAACTTAAATCTAAGATTCAATACTTCAAAATTCTTTGGGGGTCCTCTCTTACTTATATATGGACCCTTCTGCTTCAAATGTAGGGTAGCTGCTACCATGAGAAAAGCACCTTAGAATATTGAGAATACAAAGAGGAGAGAAAGGCCTTGGACCTCATCTAATATAACCCTCCTTTCACACAAAAGAAAACTGAGTTTCTGAGAATTAAAATGACATCTATGGTGAGTCAACTAACTGATCATTTTATCCTAAGTATGTCTTCTTGACTAAGACCTCAAATTTCAGTTTTAACTTTATCAAAGTAGGAAAATTCAGAAATCTCTCCGAAAGCTTAGAGAATAGGTTTCTGAAAGCTCTTATTTCTAGGCAATTTGCAAGTGATTAATTTAAGACTGTGTGGACAAGGGAGTCCAAGATCAAGAATGAACTGTGAAACCCACAAGAATATTTTTGTATTCACTGAAGTTAAAAAAAAAGGAAACAGCAACACAGTAAATACAGTGATGGGTGCTAAGATACTTATTGCTTACCAGGAACTTGTCAGGCACTTCCTATCACAAATTACAATGAGAGGCATGAAAATACATGTTGTTTTGTGCAGATAACACAGGTACTAAAGGGGGTCATTTCCTGTGTGGGTCCCCCATCCAGATGCCCAATGTCTTTCTGCATCTGTGACTTCAAGTGTTTCACTCCCTTCTGTCAATTGTTGCTTCACATATCTCAGACATCACTGTGTTAAGTTCTAGATTTACTCTCTCATCTTCCTTTATCTCTCTATGACTGCCTTTCCTGCTGTCCACTATATCTCCTCTTTATAGTTCTCAGCAACCAGTTCTTTCTTTTTCTTATGATTCAAATTAAGAACAACTACAAATTTTAACGTTTTTGCACTTGCCAGAAAAGAAACAAGTAAATCCTCATACCTTTGTAGCACCTTTGTTATGGACCAAATCACTAAAATGAATGTGCAGGTACAGCTCATTATCAGAAAAAAAAAATTGCAGGTCAATCACAAATATGCACAAAGCCCAAAGAGACTGTGAGACACATATTTGTTTTTCTCGGAGAGTCACCTAGTTTTCAGTCCATATAGTCAGTTTCAACTGAGTATCTTCTCCTAACCTCCTCTGATCTTCCTCTCTGTTCTTTCTCCTCTTTAGTTCTTTACTCTAACTTCTCTTCTGGTCCCAGGGTCTCACTGTTCACTCACAGCTACCCCAAAAACTAAACCATGGAAACCTTTGCTCTAACCTTCACCCTGGGAGAGAAAGAGGGAAATTGACTGTTTGTATAACCTGATTCCTCATAAGAGCAGATTTGCATCTTTCAGTTTCTCCAAAGAAATCGTTGTACAAACAGATCTTTCTACCATTCCCTTTCTGATGTTGATGACTTTTCATAGTAGTCAGATAAATCTTAAAGATCCCTTTCCAAGCAGAGATAAAAAAGGAGAAGCAGTGAAAGAAGATAAACACTTGGTATGAGACACAACTGAAATTGTAAGGTGTCTCTGCTTGCATGTTAAGTCACTTCAGTTGTGACTCTTTGTGGCTCTATGGACTGTAGCCCACCAGGCTCTTCTGTCCGTGAGACAAAATGTCTCCCCATAGTCTTCTCCATGATTAATTTATTAGTTGCCTATTAACAAATGATGGCTGTGTTCTACCAGTTGATCAGGTCAACAACCTTAGAGTCATTCTTGACTCCTCTTCATTTATACCAGTCCCAGTGTGTCAGCAGATGCTTTTATTGCCACCAGCCTTTTCTTCCAATATCTTTCACTACCACCCCCTTACCTATAACACAACCATCTCCTACCTACTTTATTTCAGGGACCTCCTACAAGGGCTCTCTTCTCCTGCTCTTATCCCTATTTTGGTCTCTTCTCATGGCAGCTAGAGTACACCTGAAAAAATAAGAAGACCCCTACTTCTGCTCACAAAACTCCAGCTGTGTTCCCATCTCACTCAGTAAAATTGCCAATGCGTTTGGCATGACCCTAAGACTCTTCCTGATCTGGCCCCACCACCTTGCAGGTCTCCTGTCTCACCTCGCTCCTTGGGCTCCCCTCTGCTTCATCTGTTCCTTTCTCCTATTGTTGCTCAAACACACCAGTCAGATCCCTGCTTCTGAGCAGGAATAACCAATCACAACTGATAATTGTTTAAGGCTATCTTCCTAAAGATATTTCCTTTTGGCGAGGCTTTGGCTAAAGGGAAAAACTTCCACTTCGGAACTACCAAGTCATTTCAGAAGACAGTGGAGCACGCTTCTCAAGAGGAAGTAGCCCTTCAACCACATAGCTTGATTAGGATATGATATGACTCAGACATTAATACAGTCGCAATTTCAATTTTTAAAAAGTTTCATTAGTTTTGGACTTCAGAACTAATCATCTATCCCAGTTCTCCTTTTCCCATTATGCTTTAACAGTCAGAGATAATAACTTCTGCTTTTCATTTCCATCATGCATTTAAAGAGGTCATGCAATCAACACAGTCTTTGGGTGGAGCTTTTAAAATGCAGGTTTCAGAGACAAATATTTACCTCCACAGGTAACCAGTGCTAGAATAGTCAGTCCCTAGAAGCCTCTCTTCTTTGTAAAGGATTATTGCCTGATCCAGTTCTCTTTGTCTTGTGCCTTTAGACTATGAAATGTGGCTCAGGGTCTTAACGGCCTTCCTTTCCTTCCTGGCAGGTGCTTGCTCGGGGCTGAAGGTGGCAGTGCCATCACAGACCATCCATGGCATCAGGGGTCAGGCTCTCTACCTCCCCGTGCACTATGGATGCCACCCTCCAGCATCAGACATCCAAATCATATGGCTTTTTGAGAGACCCCACACGATGCCCAAGTACTTACTCGGCTCTGTGAACAAGTCTGTGGTTCCCGACTTGGAATACCAACACAAATTCACCATGATGCCACCCAATGCCTCCCTGCTCATCAACCCACTGCAGTTCACCGATGAAGGCAATTACATTGTGAAGGTCAACATCCAAGGAAATGGAACTCTATCAGCTAGTCAGAAGATTCAAGTCACTGTTGATGGTAAGTCCGTTGTAACCCGGGCAGCTGAGTAGCACAGCAGTTAGCAATGGCTTGGGAAGTTAGACTACCTGGGCTTTAGTTCTAGCTCTGCAACTTTGGGCACATTAACCCTTGAAGCCTCAGTGCCTCATGGCATGAATGACAGTATCCACCTCATGAAGCTTTCTGGGGATTAAATAAGACATACATAGAAAGGATATGCACAGTGACCAGCTAAAAGTAATCAAGCAGTAAGCAGAACTTACTATTTGTTTGCCTGGAAATGTTCAAGTATAAAACAGCTGATACAATGAGATGGAGAAAATTTTATTTCTCATTAGCAGAATGCACCCTGGAAAGAGCCCTAATTTTGTCACATTTAATTTTGGTACACTGGGGGAGAATGAGACATGCTCAATGACCATACCTGAGGAATAGTAGAAGGTTCTGGGAATGTCCTCTGAGGGAGAGTGGGGTTCAGCTAACGTTCAGACATTTGTTTTCCTATTGAAGTCATCATGCATTTAAAGAGGTCATGCAATCAACACAGTCTTTGGGTGGAGCTTTTAAAATGCAGGTTTCAGAGACAAATATTTACCTCCACAGGTAACCAGTGCTAGAATAGTCAGTCCCTAGAAGCCTCTCTTCTTTGTAAAGGATTATTGCCTGATCCAGTTCTCTTTGTCTTGTGCCTTTAGACTATGAAATGTGGCTCAGGGTCTTAACGGCCTTCCTTTCCTTCCTGGCAGGTGCTTGCTCGGGGCTGAAGGTGGCAGTGCCATCACAGACCATCCATGGCATCAGGGGTCAGGCTCTCTACCTCCCCGTGCACTATGGATGCCACCCTCCAGCATCAGACATCCAAATCATATGGCTTTTTGAGAGACCCCACACGATGCCCAAGTACTTACTCGGCTCTGTGAACAAGTCTGTGGTTCCCGACTTGGAATACCAACACAAATTCACCATGATGCCACCCAATGCCTCCCTGCTCATCAACCCACTGCAGTTCACCGATGAAGGCAATTACATTGTGAAGGTCAACATCCAAGGAAATGGAACTCTATCAGCTAGTCAGAAGATTCAAGTCACTGTTGATGGTAAGTCCGTTGTAACCCGGGCAGCTGAGTAGCACAGCAGTTAGCAATGGCTTGGGAAGTTAGACTACCTGGGCTTTAGTTCTAGCTCTGCAACTTTGGGCACATTAACCCTTGAAGCCTCAGTGCCTCATGGCATGAATGACAGTATCCACCTCATGAAGCTTTCTGGGGATTAAATAAGACATACATAGAAAGGATATGCACAGTGACCAGCTAAAAGTAATCAAGCAGTAAGCAGAACTTACTATTTGTTTGCCTGGAAATGTTCAAGTATAAAACAGCTGATACAATGAGATGGAGAAAATTTTATTTCTCATTAGCAGAATGCACCCTGGAAAGAGCCCTAATTTTGTCACATTTAATTTTGGTACACTGGGGGAGAATGAGACATGCTCAATGACCATACCTGAGGAATAGTAGAAGGTTCTGGGAATGTCCTCTGAGGGAGAGTGGGGTTCAGCTAACGTTCAGACATTTGTTTTCCCTATTGAAGTATGTAAGCAGTGCACTTTATATACATTATACTATGTCCAAAGCCCAACTTTTGATTTTTCCCCCAAACCTGTTTGCTTAAAAATATTCCTCCGTTTTAGCAAATACCAACTTTATTACATCAGTTGCACCTTGCCATCACCCTCAACCCTCTCCTTCTCTCATACTCCACATCCAGTCCACAAATTAACCCTGTCAGTTTTACCTTCAGAATATTAACAGAGGTGAGTCACTTCTCGCCACCCCCACTGCTGCCCTTCTCAGCCCCCCATCAGCTCTGGCCTGGACTCTCCTCTAATAGCCTGCTGCTCACTCGCTGCTTCCATCCCTGCCTCCTGCAGCTCAGAATCCTCTTGTAGCTTCCTTCTTGTCTCACTCACAATCAAAACCAAAACGCTGACAGTTTCCCACAAGACCCAATATGATCCTCACAACCACCCAGGCCCTCTCTGACCCCCTTCCAACTTCTCTTCCCAGCACCCACTCTGTTCTGACCACTCTGGGCTCCTTGCTCTTCCTAGAACAGGCCAAATCCTAGAACACTGACACCTCAGCACCTTTGTACTTGACTGTTCACTCTACCTAGACTGCTTTTCTTCTGTCTAGTGGCGTGGTTCCCTCCCCTATTTCTTTACCATCTCAGCCAGGGTGTCACTGTATCTGCGAAAACTTTCCTGACCACCCTATGTAAAGTATAACCTCACTCCCTCAAACTGAGAGAGTTACTATTGACCTTGAGTTCCTCTTTATTCTTTTTCTAACACTGGACTTATCACATCTTTTTATTTTTTTACTGTTTCTCTTCCTTGTCTAGAATACAAGGTCCGTGGGAGCAAGCTTTGTATTGTTTACTGCTTTGTCCTCAATGCCTAAACCCTGATGCTGGCCATTAGTAGGCACTGAACAAATATATGTGCAGTAAATGACTGGAAACTGGAGACATTGCAGGGGAACAAAGACACAGGATGCGGCAGCAGATGCCTAGAGAGGAACTTTCAGGGGAGAAAAGGAGTATATTTTTATATTTTCATGAAATTCTTCTGGGTAGTTTCCTATCTCTCCCCAACCCCAAACTTTTTTTTTTTTTTAATTTTTTTCTTGTGGGGGAGAGGGAAGACTGGAGGGAGGGGGATGGGCGGGCCACTTTTATTGGTCTTTCATTTGTCTATTTTTCATCCATGTTTGTTCTTTGGCCCGTGTGGGCCTCCCATCGCAGTGGCCTCTGTTGTCACAGAGCACCGGCTCTGGGCGCATGCTCTCCAGAGCTCTGGCTCGGTAATTGGACACATCGGTCCAGCCGCTGCGCCTCTCGTGGGATCTTCCCAGGCCAGGGATCGAACCGGCACCCCTTGCACGGCAAGGCGGTGTCCTTACCCACTGGACCACCAGGGAAGCCCCTCCCCAACCCCAAACTTTTAATAGAACATCTATTATTAATAGAACATCTATTTCTAATAGAACATCGATTTCTAATCTTTAATACAGTTGGATCTGTTGAGGGGAAATGGAGCCAAAAGTTCTTTAAAATTTTTTATGTATGTTTACAATATTGCGTTAGTTTCAGGTATACAGTATAATAATTCAGAATTTTTATGGATTATATAGTTATTGTAAAACATTGACTATATCCCCTGTGCTATATGATATATCCTTGTAGTTTACTTGTTTTTATACATAGTAGTTTGTTTGTACCTCTTATCTGTTGTTGTTGTAGTCGCTAAGTCATGTCTGACTCTTTTGAGACCCCATGGACTATAGCCTGTAAGGCTCCTCTATCCATAGGATTTCCCAGGCAAGAATACTGGAATGGGTTGCCATTTCCTTCTCCAGGGGATCTTCCTAACCCAGGGGATCGAACCCGCATCTCCTGCTTGGCAGGCAGATTCTTTACCTCTGAGCCACCTTTGTTGATTTTCTTTTAATTTTTTTTAATTTTTATTTTTTGCAGAGTTTTTATGTTTACTGCCACACATTGACCTGTATCTGCCATAGGTGTACATGTGTCCTCCCTCACCTGTGTTGATTTACAATATTATGTTAGTTTCAGGTATACAATATAGTAATCCAAAAATTTTATAATTATACTTCACTTATAGTTACTATAAAATATTGGCTATATTTTTTTGCTGTGCAATATATCCTTGTAGTTTACTTATTTTATAATAGTAGTTTGTATCTCTTATGAACCTACTCGTATCTTGCCTCTTCCCCCTGCAAGTAAAAAGTCTTAATAGGGATTTAGGACCTGTATAAAAAACCTTCTTGGAAAATTTCCACTCTGAGTGACACTATTAAAATCCAAGTGCATGATCAATGTCTTTTCTATTGATTGGTTCTTCCCTTACGAGACTTTAAACATACCTATTTGACTTCTCCCATATGACCTATGTTTCCAGGCACAGGAACCTTTGAAACATAAGCTTTTTCTGCATAATAAATGTACCAATCTCTCTCTCTTTTTAAACCATCATACTGTCAACAAAAGCTATTCCAAATCTTTTGTTCTTGCCAAGGAATATAAGGGGTTAAATTGAGTGGACGACTTGATTGTACCCATCTTGAGAAAGGCTGGAGCCTTCAGGGCTACGCAGTTTTCCTACAGGTTCCCTTTCAAACTCCTTTCTCCTTATCTTTCATTTTCTCCTATGTTCTCTGGGCAGAAGGATTGAATCTGTATGTGCTCTAATGCACATTTGCCAGTGTGAAAAGGAAGTAAACCTGATTCAAAACAAACTTACCTGAGAAGATGCATCGACTTCAGTTAAAACCTTGAAAGGAATTGAAAACTAAACACTGGAACGAGTTATCAGTTACTTATTCATCATCTTACTCTCTATGTTACCTGTAGTTTTGCATAGAAGGAGAGTAAATAATAGGCTTTGGCCTGTTGAAGTGACTGACATGCTACAGTGACTGAAATAATACTGCAGTAACAAATGAACAGTAGTTAAAACACATAATTAGCTCACTTACATAGAAGACAAAGTAAATGATGCAAATGTTGATTCTTCAAAACTTTTTCTCAATACCCACAAATATAGTATTTCTGAGCTTTGTATTTTGGGTATGGTGGGTAGGAATTTGAGCTCACCATATCTGTCCCAACCAATTGCTCTTGGGATAGTAGGAAAAAAAATCAAAGAGAGGAATTTATACAATATAGTAATCCAAAAATTTTATAATTATACTTCACTTATAGTTACTATAAAATATTGGCTATATTTTTTTGCTGTGCAATATATCCTTGTAGTTTACTTATTTTATAATAGTAGTTTGTATCTCTTATGAACCTACTCGTATCTTGCCTCTTCCCCCTGCAAGTAAAAAGTCTTAATAGGGATTTAGGACCTGTATAAAAAACCTTCTTGGAAAATTTCCACTCTGAGTGACACTATTAAAATCCAAGTGCATGATCAATGTCTTTTCTATTGATTGGTTCTTCCCTTACGAGACTTTAAACATACCTATTTGACTTCTCCCATATGACCTATGTTTCCAGGCACAGGAACCTTTGAAACATAAGCTTTTTCTGCATAATAAATGTACCAATCTCTCTCTCTTTTTAAACCATCATACTGTCAACAAAAGCTATTCCAAATCTTTTGTTCTTGCCAAGGAATATAAGGGGTTAAATTGAGTGGACGACTTGATTGTACCCATCTTGAGAAAGGCTGGAGCCTTCAGGGCTACGCAGTTTTCCTACAGGTTCCCTTTCAAACTCCTTTCTCCTTATCTTTCATTTTCTCCTATGTTCTCTGGGCAGAAGGATTGAATCTGTATGTGCTCTAATGCACATTTGCCAGTGTGAAAAGGAAGTAAACCTGATTCAAAACAAACTTACCTGAGAAGATGCATCGACTTCAGTTAAAACCTTGAAAGGAATTGAAAACTAAACACTGGAACGAGTTATCAGTTACTTATTTATCATCTTACTCTCTATGTTACCTGTAGTTTTGCATAGAAGGAGAGTAAATAATAGGCTTTGGCCTGTTGAAGTGACTGACATGCTACAGTGACTGAAATAATACTGCAGTAACAAATGAACAGTAGTTAAAACACATAATTAGCTCACTTACATAGAAGACAAAGTAAATGATGCAAATGTTGATTCTTCAAAACTTTTTCTCAATACCCACAAATATAGTATTTCTGAGCTTTGTATTTTGGGTATGGTGGGTAGGAATTTGAGCTCACCATATCTGTCCCAACCAATTGCTCTTGGGATAGTAGGACAAATCAAGAGAGGGGAATAACCATGTAAAGTTTGCCTGTGAGAGTAAGGTGGAAACTTTATTGTATCAGCAGAAACAGAATGAACAGAGAATAAGGAAGCTGACATTCTCTGCCACTAGCTGCATTATCTATACACTAAAGGTTTTCATTAGAAAATTCTTGAAGGTTAAGTTCTAGAATTGGTTATCTCTGCTCTGAATGATATTTGGATGTCTTTTTTGTATTTGTCATGACCTTTTAAATCTCTTCTTTAATTACTTCCTGTGCTGTGTACATTTACAAAGTACGAAACTTTGGAATAATCTTCCTAGGCTTTAAAATATTTGGAAGACCTCCCAGACTTTTACTATTATGCTGTGTGGTAAAGATCGTTTCTCTCTGTTTTGATGTTACAGATCCTGTCACAAAACCAGTGGTGCAGATTCAGCCTTCCTCTGGAGCTGTGGAGTATGTGGGAAACATGACCCTGACATGCCTTGTGGAAGGGGGCACTCGGCTGGTTTACCAGTGGTTGAAAAACAGGAGGCCTGTCCACACCAGCTCCACCAACTCCTTCTCTCCTCAAAACAACAGCCTTCATATTGCTCCAGTGACCAAAGAAGACATTGGGAATTACAGTTGCCTGGTGAAGAACCCTGTCAGTGAGATGGAAAGTGACCTCATTATGCCTACCATATACTGTAAGTTTTTAAAAATGTATGTGTATATATATATATGTGCATGACATTTCTTCTGGGAAGTTTTCACTAGTGTAGTCACAGAAAATATCAATACCAGGTGTCATTTCCTTTTCACCATTATAGTAATGCAGTGCTTGTTGCAATTATACTTCCTAGGCACTGTCTTGTCAAAGAAATATAACTACTTGCGCAAGCCTGTTTGTTGAAGATCAAGTTGGGATACTGACCTTTTGGATACATTCTCTGATTCAGTGCATTCTGTGACTTTATTTCCAGTGGAGAGTAGGAGCCTCAGTTTCAGGAACCAGAACCATAAGGAAGGTGCTTATTTATTCACCCACAAGGAGGGAGAATTGTTCCTCATAAAATGGGACAGGGATGTGTTCTGGGGCTGACCCCTGGGAGAAAGAATATCCCCAGGTTATATGTGAGTGATGCAGCCCACACTTTGTAGGACTGTTCTCTGTGCCCATCTTCTCAACTCCATTTTTAGAGGCAGGTTGAGACAGGATCACAGAGAAAACATTTATTGTGCAGTAAGGTATTCATTAGAAAATTCTTGAAGTTAATCTAGAATTGGTTATCTCTGCTCTGAATGATATTTGGATGTCTTTTTTGTATTTGTCATGACCTTTTAAATCTCTTCTTTAATTACTTCCTGTGCTGTGTACATTTACAAAGTACGAAACTTTGGAATAATCTTCCTAGGCTTTAAAATATTTGGAAGACCTCCCAGACTTTTACTATTATGCTGTGTGGTAAAGATCGTTTCTCTCTGTTTTGATGTTACAGATCCTGTCACAAAACCAGTGGTGCAGATTCAGCCTTCCTCTGGAGCTGTGGAGTATGTGGGAAACATGACCCTGACATGCCTTGTGGAAGGGGGCACTCGGCTGGTTTACCAGTGGTTGAAAAACAGGAGGCCTGTCCACACCAGCTCCACCAACTCCTTCTCTCCTCAAAACAACAGCCTTCATATTGCTCCAGTGACCAAAGAAGACATTGGGAATTACAGTTGCCTGGTGAAGAACCCTGTCAGTGAGATGGAAAGTGACCTCATTATGCCTACCATATACTGTAAGTTTTTAAAAATGTATGTGTATATATATATATGTGCATGACATTTCTTCTGGGAAGTTTTCACTAGTGTAGTCACAGAAAATATCAATACCAGGTGTCATTTCCTTTTCACCATTATAGTAATGCAGTGCTTGTTGCAATTATACTTCCTAGGCACTGTCTTGTCAAAGAAATATAACTACTTGCGCAAGCCTGTTTGTTGAAGATCAAGTTGGGATACTGACCTTTTGGATACATTCTCTGATTCAGTGCATTCTGTGACTTTATTTCCAGTGGAGAGTAGGAGCCTCAGTTTCAGGAACCAGAACCATAAGGAAGGTGCTTATTTATTCACCCACAAGGAGGGAGAATTGTTCCTCATAAAATGGGACAGGGATGTGTTCTGGAGCTGACCCCTGGGAGAAAGAATATCCCCAGGTTATATGTGAGTGATGCAGCCCACACTTTGTAGGACTGTTCTCTGTGCCCATCTTCTCAACTCCATTTTTAGAGGCAGGTTGAGACAGGATCACAGAGAAAACATTTATTGTGCAGTAAGGTATTCTACTTCCAGTAAACCTGTCATTATTTCAGATTTCAAGTTTCTTTGGTTCTTTTTTCTGTTGCTGTAGTTACTATTATTGTTGTTGTTTAATCTTATGTACAAAGTTAAGTTCGTCAAACATTTCAGTTTGATGAACAGTGAGAAAAATTGTTTTTTAAGCAAAAGTTCAATTTCTTAAAAAGACTACAGAATATTTTATAAATAAATATACATATTCTAGACTAAATCAAGAAATGTTTGTCTGTAGAGCATGTTTTCAAGGTAGATCACAAATGTCATACAATTATAGAAGGAGTATATATAGGAAAGGAAAAACAGGAGGTAGGATATATTTTATTACCCTATAATACAGAGGAAAAGTCACCAATTTTAAACTACCTGCAGTCATTAAACATGTCTGAGAGACATTTGGAAGCATTTTTTTCCTAAAAAATATTGCTCACATAGAAATAAGAAAATCTTTATACATTGTGTAATTCAACTTTGGTATAGGGAAACCCAAAGAGAATTAACAGCTAGTCCAACGTAGTTCAGAATTCAGTGTCTCAAAGAAGAACCAGTCCCTTCATGCAGAAATAGAAAAAATGATCAATACATTAAAGGATGCCAAAGAAGAAGGAGATTGTAGTTTTTCCCCAAAAAATACCAAAGCACCACTCATTTCAAACAAATTATGTAGGATTTATTACAATCATTAGTTATATTGTGTCTAACAATCGCATTGTTTTCATAGCTAGACTTTTAGCTATATGTTATAGTAGTTTTATATAACCTTATATTAAAATAACAATGTGAAAATATTCTGTCTTAAGACACAGAGAAATAGGTTTACAAAGTGTAGAATGTGACTGTTTGCATGACCAGCATTGAATTGGAGTGAGAAATTCAGATTTGGCACCGTCTGTTTATACATGAGATCATATTCTTGACTTAATAAGGTTATTCTGAAAACTTGCATTCAACTCCAGATAGCACAGCTTCAAGTTAGCTTGAACACAATGAAAGAAAATGTGAGTAGACAAAAGAAATCAAACTTAGGGCTGTATACAGACATCCTTACATTGTTCTTTATTATTTGGTGTAAATGGTTTACATTCACATAGAAAGGGTACAAAATATAAAACATGATATTTAAACCAGCCAGATATCATGTACTAAAAATTAATTCAGAGAAACCATCAGTCAGTGTAGTAAGAGACAGCAGAAGATTGTGTTGGAGCTCTCTTCATCCACTGATGAAAACCTGACCATGTTCTGTTTCAGCACAGGCTCTAGTGAGTGCTGTGTCTTTGGAGAGTGTAGCATTTAGCACAGTGCTATGAGCCTAAGCCATCAATGCAGACTGCCTGCATTAAAGCCTTGGTTCTGCCATTGTTGCTCTGTGTGTCAGTTTCCTCATCTCCTTATCAACACTCCTAGTGTAAGGCTAATCCCAATCTCTAGAGGGATGAAGAGGATTATGTGAGATTATATGTGTAAAGAAGGCACTGAGTGGCACATAGGAAAAACTCAATAATGTTAGCTCTTTGGCTTTTCCTCTTTTTTTTTTTTTTTTCCTAATTTTTTTTTCACTTGGAGCCCAAACTATACTGACATAATTGGCAACTGACATCAAGAAATTATGGAGGGCTTCCCTAGTGGTTCAGTGGGTAAAGAGTCCGCCTTGCAGTGCAAAGGGCACTGGTACAATCGCTGACCTGGGAAGATCCCACATGCTGTAGAGTGGCTGGACCGGTGTGTCCAACTGCGAGTCAGTGCTCTGGAGCGCATGCACCCAGAACATGTGCTCCTCTGCTACAGGAGAGGCCATTGCAATGGGAGGCCCACACAGGCCAAATAACAAAGATGAATGAAAATAAATAAAGACCAATGAAAGAGGCCAAAATTTAAAAAAAAAGAAATTATGGAAAGCTTGGGTAATTTAGAAGATACCTGCAATAGAAAACTAAAAGAATACTTTGAAAATAAGTTTATTCCCCAGAAATTACCATTTTAACAAATTTCCTTTTTCTACATGAGAATATTTCCTTTACATCAGTTCTTTCTTATGTCTATTTATCTTCCCATCTGTTTACCTATCTCTAAACTTTAGCCATAGATTTAATTGAAAAATTCCTGAGTAAACTTGTATAAGCAATTACAGATACATGAAATATCATTTGGATCTTGAAATATATATTTGTTTTGCTAAATAGTTTACTTTAATCTGGCAAGTAAAAATATTGAATAAGATTTTTCTTTCAACATGTGCACGTTCATGCCCTAATCTTCTAGTTATCCCAGAAAATGGTGATACATGGTATGTAAAGTATTTAAATGAAGGGAAAACCATCATCACAGCTATAAATGGTTTGAACTCCTAAATCTTCCTGTGTTATTTGAAAGAATTAGAATATCCCTATGTGAATGCATTTTATAGAACGTACCTTATTTATAGACTTAACTTTCATCTTTACACTCTTTTTGGGCATAGGCTATGCAAATCTCATAGAGAAAAACCTGTCATGAGTAAAGACTAATGGCAGACAGTTGAAAGAACGTTTGGAAAATTTTGCAATGTGGGTTCTACTTATACATTGTAAAAATGAATTACCTAGATGATTGACCAATGAATAGTGTTAATATCTTCTTGATTATTTTTGCATTTGAAAACTTGGAGCCCAAACTATACTGACATAATTGGCAACTGACATCAAGAAATTATGGAGGGCTTCCTAGTGGTTCAGTGGGTAAAGAGTCCGCCTTGCAGTGCAAAGGGCACTGGTACAATCGCTGACCTGGGAAGATCCCACATGCTGTAGAGTGGCTGGACCGGTGTGTCCAACTGCGAGTCAGTGCTCTGGAGCGCATGCACCCAGAACATGTGCTCCTCTGCTACAGGAGAGGCCATTGCAATGGGAGGCCCACACAGGCCAAATAACAAAGATGAATGAAAATAAATAAAGACCAATGAAAGAGGCCAAAATTTAAAAAAAAAGAAATTATGGAAAGCTTGGGTAATTTAGAAGATACCTGCAATAGAAAACTAAAAGAATACTTTGAAAATAAGTTTATTCCCCAGAAATTACCATTTTAACAAATTTCCTTTTTCTACATGAGAATATTTCCTTTACATCAGTTCTTTCTTATGTCTATTTATCTTCCCATCTGTTTACCTATCTCTAAACTTTAGCCATAGATTTAATTGAAAAATTCCTGAGTAAACTTGTATAAGCAATTACAGATACATGAAATATCATTTGGATCTTGAAATATATATTTGTTTTGCTAAATAGTTTACTTTAATCTGGCAAGTAAAAATATTGAATAAGATTTTTCTTTCAACATGTGCACGTTCATGCCCTAATCTTCTAGTTATCCCAGAAAATGGTGATACATGGTATGTAAAGTATTTAAATGAAGGGAAAACCATCATCACAGCTATAAATGGTTTGAACTCCTAAATCTTCCTGTGTTATTTGAAAGAATTAGAATATCCCTATGTGAATGCATTTTATAGAACGTACCTTATTTATAGACTTAACTTTCATCTTTACACTCTTTTTGGGCATAGGCTATGCAAATCTCATAGAGAAAAACCTGTCATGAGTAAAGACTAATGGCAGACAGTTGAAAGAACGTTTGGAAAATTTTGCAATGTGGGTTCTACTTATACATTGTAAAAATGAATTACCTAGATGATTAAAGAAAGTTTTTTTTTACTCTTACTATGTGGTAGTTATGAATAGTGTTAATATCTTCTTGATTATTTTTGCATTTGAATGCAAAAATCTTTACTGGGTCAACATCTCATCTTATTGACCTTCAGCTATTTACCCATTCATTCACTTTTTCACTTATAGTTTAATTTAATTCAAAAAAAATCAAACATTATGGTCTTCTTTGTGCTAAACAATCATATACCCCTATGATTCATGAATCACAGCCTTGTCATGGCAAAGGGCATGTGTAACTCATTAAAGCTATGAGCCATTGCCATTTAGGGCAACCCAAGACAGGTCATAGTGAACAGTTCTGACAAAACGTGGTCCACTAGAGGAGAAAATGGCAAACCACTCGAGTATTCTTGCCAAAAGAACCCCGTAAATGGTATGAAAATGCAAAAAGATATGACATCAGAAGATGATCTCCCCAGGTTGGAAGGTGTCCAATAATGCTATTAAGGAAAGAGTGGAGGGTGATGACTAAGAGCTTCAGAAAGAATGAAGAGGCTGGGCCAAAGTGAAAACCACACTCAGTTGTGGATGTGTCTGATGGTGAAAATAAAGTTTGATGCTGTAAAGAACAATATTACATAGGAACTTGGAGTGTTGGGTCCATGAATCAAGGTAAATTGGATGTTGTCAGGAAGGAGATGGCAGGATTGAACATTGACGTCTTAGGAATCAGTGAATTAAAATGGACAAGAATGGGCAAATTTAATTCATATGACCATTATATCTACTACTTTGGAACCTGAAATGTTAGATCCATGAATTAAGATAAAGTGGACATGGTCAAAGAAGAGACATCGAGATTGAATATCAACATCTTAGGAATCAGTGAATTAAAATAGATGGGACAGGAATGGGAGAATTTGATTCAGATGACCATTGTATCTACTACTGTAGGTAAGAATCCCTTAGAAGAAATGGAGTATCCCTCACAGTCAACAAAAGAATCTGAAATGCAATACTTGGGTGGAACCTCAAAAACAAAAGAATGACCTCAGTTTGTTTTCGAGTAAATCATTCAACATTACAGTCATTCAAGTCTATGCCCCAGTTATTGATGCTGAAAAAGCTGAAGTTGCATGGTTCTGTGAAGACTTACATCTTCTAGAACTAACATCAAAAAAGCTGTCCTTTTCATCACAGAGAATTTCAATGCAAAAGAAGAAAGTCAAGAGATACCTGCAATAACAGGCAAGTTTGGCCTTGGAGTACAAAATGAAGCAGGACAAAGACTAACAAGAGTTTTGCCAAGAGAACACTGGCCATAATAAACACCCTCTTCCAACAATCCAAGAGATGTCTCTATGTATGGATAGCACTAGATGGTCAATACCAAAGTCAGGTTAATTATATCCTTTGCAGCCAAAGATGGAGAAACTATATACAGTTAGCAAAAACAAGATCAGGACCTGACCATTAGCTCCTTACTTCAAAATTCAGGCTTAAATTGAAGAAAGCAGGGAAAACCACTAGGTCATTCAAGTATGATATAAATCATAGCCCTTATTATTATATAGTGGAGGTGATGAATAGATGCACTGGATTAGATCTGGTAGATGGGGTGCCTGAAGAACTATGTATGGAGGTTCATAATGTACAGGAGGTAGTGACCAAAACTATCCCAAAGAGAAGAAATGCAAGAAGGCCAAATTGTTGAGGCTTTACAAATAGCTGAGGAAAGAATAAAAGCAAAACGCAAGAAAGAAAGGGGAAGATGTATCCTACTGAATGTAGAGTTCCAGAGAATATCAAGGAGATATAAGAAGGCCTTCTTAAATGAACAGGGCAAAGAAATAGAGGAAGACAATCGAATGGGAAAGACTAGAGATCTCTTCAAGAAAATTAGAGATACCAAGGGAACATATAATGGGCACAAAAAAGGAAAGAAATAAATAACAGAAGCAGAAGAGATTAAGAAGAGGTGGCAAGAATACACAGAAGAGCTATTACAGAAAAGGTCTTAATATCCCAGTTAAACACAATGGTATGTTCACTCACCTAGGTCCAGACATCCTGGAGTGTGAAGTCAAGTGGGCCTTAGGAAGCAATACTATGAACAAAGCTAGTGGAGGTGATGGAATTCCAGCTGAGCTGTTTAAAAATCCTAAAAGATGATGCTGTTAAAGTGCTGCACTCAATATGTCAGCAAATTTGAAAAACTCAGCAGTACCCAGTGGACTGGAAAAGCTCAGTTTTCATTCCAGTGAAAGGGTAATGCCAGAGAATGTTCAAACTATCGAACAACTCCACTCATTTCACATGCTAGACAGGTTATGCTTAAAATCCTCTGAACTAGGCTTCAGCAAAGGGTAATGCCAGAGAACTGTTCAAACTATCGAACAATGTCAAAAAAAAAAAAAACCCATGGCCATAATAAACACCCTCTTCCAACAATCCAAGAGATGTCTCTATGTATGGATAGCAAGTATCCAAAGTCAGGTTAATTATATCCTTTGCAGCCAAAGATGGAGAAACTATATACAGTTAGCAAAAACAAGATCAGGACCTGACCATTAGCTCCTTCTTCAAAATTCAGGCTTAAATTGAAGAAAGCAGGGAAAACCACTAGGTCATTCAAGTATGATATAAATCATAGCCCTTATTATTATATAGTGGAGGTGATGAATAGATGCACTGGATTAGATCTGGTAGATGGGGTGCCTGAAGAACTATGTATGGAGGTTCATAATGTACAGGAGGTAGTGACCAAAACTATCCCAAAGAGAAGAAATGCAAGAAGGCCAAATTGTTGAGGCTTTACAAATAGCTGAGGAAAGAATAAAAGCAAAACGCAAGAAAGAAAGGGGAAGATGTATCCTACTGAATGTAGAGTTCCAGAGAATATCAAGGAGATATAAGAAGGCCTTCTTAAATGAACAGGGCAAAGAAATAGAGGAAGACAATCGAATGGGAAAGACTAGAGATCTCTTCAAGAAAATTAGAGATACCAAGGGAACATATAATGGGCACAAAAAAGGAAAGAAATAAATAACAGAAGCAGAAGAGATTAAGAAGAGGTGGCAAGAATACACAGAAGAGCTATTACAGAAAAGGTCTTAATATCCCAGTTAAACACAATGGTATGTTCACTCACCTAGGTCCAGACATCCTGGAGTGTGAAGTCAAGTGGGCCTTAGGAAGCAATACTATGAACAAAGCTAGTGGAGGTGATGGAATTCCAGCTGAGCTGTTTAAAAATCCTAAAAGATGATGCTGTTAAAGTGCTGCACTCAATATGTCAGCAAATTTGAAAAACTCAGCAGTACCCAGTGGACTGGAAAAGCTCAGTTTTCATTCCAGTGAAAGGGTAATGCCAGAGAATGTTCAAACTATCGAACAACTCCACTCATTTCACATGCTAGACAGGTTATGCTTAAAATCCTCCGAGCTAGGCTTCAGCAGTACATGAACTGAGAACTTCCAGATGTACAAGTTGGGTTTAGAAAAGGCAGAAGAACTGGAGACTGAATAGCCAACATTCAATGGATCATAGAGAAAGCAAGGGAATTCCAGAAAAATGTCTACTTCTGTTTCATTGAATATGCTAAAGCCTTTGACTGTGTGGATCACAACAAACTGTGGAAAATACATAAAGAGATGGGAATACCAGACCACCTTACCCATCTGCTGAGAAACCTGTATGCAGGTCAAGAAACAACAGTTAGAACCAGATATGGAGCAAATGACTGATTCAAAATTGGGAAAGGAGTATGTTAAGGCTGTATATTGTCACCCTGCTTATTTAACTTATATGCAGAGTACATCATGTGAAATGCTGGGCTGGGTGAATCTCAAGATTGTTGGGAGAGATATCAACAACCTCGGATATGCAGATTCTACCACTCTGATGGCAGAAAATGAAATTGTTCTAAGGAGCCTCTTGATTAGGGTGAAAGAGGAAAGTGAAAAGGCTAACTTGAAGCTCAGCATTCAGAAAACTAAGATTATGACATCTGGTCCCATCACTTCATGGAAAATAGAAGGGGAAAAAGTGGAAGCAGTGACAGATTTTGTTTTTTGGGGCTCCACCATTACTGCAAATAGTGGCTGCAACCATAAAATCCAAAGATGTTTGCTTCTTGGAAGGAAAGCTATGACAAACCTAGACAGTGTACCTAAAGGCAGAGACATCACTTTGCCAACAAAGGTCCATATAGACAAACCTGTGATTTTCCCTGTAGTCATGTATGGATATAGAACTGGATCATAAAGAAAGCTGAGCTGTTTAAAATCCTAAAAGATGATGCTGTTAAAGTGCTGCACTCAATATGTCAGCAAATTTGAAAAACTCAGCAGTACCCAGTGGACTGGAAAAGCTCAGTTTTCATTCCAGTGAAAGGGTAATGCCAGAGAATGTTCAAACTATCGAACAACTCCACTCATTTCACATGCTAGACAGGTTATGCTTAAAATCCTCCGAGCTAGGCTTCAGCAGTACATGAACTGAGAACTTCCAGATGTACAAGTTGGGTTTAGAAAAGGCAGAAGAACTGGAGACTGAATAGCCAACATTCAATGGATCATAGAGAAAGCAAGGGAATTCCAGAAAAATGTCTACTTCTGTTTCATTGAATATGCTAAAGCCTTTGACTGTGTGGATCACAACAAACTGTGGAAAATACATAAAGAGATGGGAATACCAGACCACCTTACCCATCTGCTGAGAAACCTGTATGCAGGTCAAGAAACAACAGTTAGAACCAGATATGGAGCAAATGACTGATTCAAAATTGGGAAAGGAGTATGTTAAGGCTGTATATTGTCACCCTGCTTATTTAACTTATATGCAGAGTACATCATGTGAAATGCTGGGCTGGGTGAATCTCAAGATTGTTGGGAGAGATATCAACAACCTCGGATATGCAGATTCTACCACTCTGATGGCAGAAAATGAAATTGTTCTAAGGAGCCTCTTGATTAGGGTGAAAGAGGAAAGTGAAAAGGCTAACTTGAAGCTCAGCATTCAGAAAACTAAGATTATGACATCTGGTCCCATCACTTCATGGAAAATAGAAGGGGAAAAAGTGGAAGCAGTGACAGATTTTGTTTTTTGGGGCTCCACCATTACTGCAAATAGTGGCTGCAACCATAAAATCCAAAGATGTTTGCTTCTTGGAAGGAAAGCTATGACAAACCTAGACAGTGTACCTAAAGGCAGAGACATCACTTTGCCAACAAAGGTCCATATAGACAAACCTGTGATTTTCCCTGTAGTCATGTATGGATATAGAACTGGATCATAAAGAAAGCTGAGCGCTAAAAATTGATGCTTTCAAATTGTGGTCCTGGAGAAGACTCCAGAGAGTCCCTTGGACTGTAAGGAGCTCAAACCAGTCAATTCTAAAGGAAATCAACTCTGACTATTCATTGGAAGGACTGATGTGGAATGTGAAGTTGCAATACTTTGGTCACCTGATGTAAATAGTAGACTCATTGGAAAAGACCTTGTTGCTGGGAAAGACTGAAGGCAAAAGGAGAAGGGGGAGGCCCAGGAAGACATGGTTAGATAGCAGCACAAACTCAATGGACATGAATTTGGCTAACTTTAGGAGATAGTGAAGGACAGTGGTGTGCTACAATCCATGTGGTTGCAAAGAGTCGAACACTACTTAGCAACTGAACAACAATCTATCATGTAACATATAGAAATACAACCCAGATCCATTGCTTTTTTACAATCACTATTTTAGCCCTATTTTCTTGTTTCTTTTTGTTTTGTTTTTGGTTGAGGCTGTGAAAATTAAATAAAATACATAGTCTGGAGATTTGTCACTTTATACAGCATCAACGTGCTTGCAATCTTTATTGTTCCATGGAAACTGGGAATATGTGCCTTTTTAGTTGATCTTGTGCCCACTTCTCTTTCTTCATTTGGTTACACCCTCCTCTCCCATCACAATATCATCTTCCTCAGAAAGGTTCACCTGCCCCCAGGCTTGTCTCATCTCCTCAGCATTAACAAGGTTTGCTGTGGTCTTGCAGCTCCCATGCTCATGTCTCCCTAGAATTCACTATATTACATTTTCCCATGAGTCTCTTCTACTCATAAGCATTTCAGGCCAAAAAAAAAAAAGGAGCTCTTTGTTATTCACCTTTGCAATACTTGTTGTTCACCTAAGGCAATACTTGACAAAGATTAAGATCTCAATAGAGGTTTCTTGAACTTGACTAAAATGGACCATATTATCTTTCTTCATCCCCTTTCAGACTTCGGCATTACTTGATGAAGTTGTAGAAAGGCTAAATTCCCATTATAACAGCTTCTTGGTCATACTGCTGTGGCTATTCCTTGGTTCATTTACTTCTTTTTTGTTTTGCTTTGTTTTGTTTTCTGACATTTAGCATAGTTCCTCAGTGATGTAGTAAATGTAATATTCCAATATTCCCCAAGAGAGGCTTGCATCATAATTTAGAATTTCACCATGAATCACCTCTTCTATTTTCTTAAAGTGCTGTTTCTATGAAAATTTCCTTCACAAAAGCAGGAATTGTTCTTTATTTTTGCAGAAAAAGAATATAACAAAGGAAAGAGTGACCATATATTTTTGAGGTTATGATGTCATAACCTGGTACTGGCCTTGATGGAATACAATGTCAAGCCAGTAATCCAGGCAAGTGTCTACTTGCAGTTCATGAAATATGTATGCCTTCCATCTCTATTGTAAATAATAACCCAGGAACCACTGCTTTTTGTGTGCAACATATGGCACTCCTTGCAGGGAAGTGTTCTAAGCGATAAAAATGGAAGAAAAAAGGGTCATTCACAGTAAATAGTTAACCATCTGCTCACAAGCAGGATGACAGGCAGCATCATGATGGAAATTTAGGTTCTGTTCCCGCCCAGCCATAAATTGTTAAATAGAACAGATGAAATGTGATGTTACAAGTCACTTAGTAAACAGCCATTCCTGAGGCAAAGGGTTTATTTCTATTGGGAGTTCTCTGCCAAGGGCAAGAAACTGAAGCACAGTTAAAATAGAATTATCTTTCTGCTTTCATCTTCAGTGTCAGAGGCCACACTGGATGAATCACTCCAAATGTCCTCAATTGGATTGCTCATCCCATGAATAAGATGCTAGTCTGCACTTCAGAGTAAAAGATGGTCAGCCTGACATGGTAATGAAAAAGGAAATAACATAGTCAGAAGAAAGTAGTATGTAAATATAGATAAATAGATAGATCAGACCATCTATGTGTGTGTGAGAGGGGTAGAGAAAAAAGACTTAGGACTTCCCTGATGGTCCAGTGCTTAAGAATCTCCCTGCCAGTGCAGGGGACACAAGTTTGATCCCTGGTCCGGGAAGATTCCACATGCTGCCAAGCAACTAAGCCCGTGTACCACAGTTACTGAAGACCACGCACCTAGAGCCTGTGCTCCACAAAGGAAGCCACCACAATGAGAAGCCCGTGCACAACAACTAGAGAGTAACCTTCTCTCACTGCACCTAAGAAAGCCCACATACAGCAACAAAGACCCAGTGGAGCCAAAAATAATAAATTACAATTTTTTTAAAATAAAAGAAAAAGACTTAAAATCATACACTGAAATATGGATGTTTGTTGTCTGACAGGAATTGTTCTTTATTTTGCAGAAAAGAATATAACAAAGGAAAGAGTGACCATATATTTTTGAGGTTATGATGTCATAACCTGGTACTGGCCTTGATGGAATACAATGTCAAGCCAGTAATCCAGGCAAGTGTCTACTTGCAGTTCATGAAATATGTATGCCTTCCATCTCTATTGTAAATAATAACCCAGGAACCACTGCTTTTTGTGTGCAACATATGGCACTCCTTGCAGGGAAGTGTTCTAAGCGATAAAAATGGAAGAAAAAAGGGTCATTCACAGTAAATAGTTAACCATCTGCTCACAAGCAGGATGACAGGCAGCATCATGATGGAAATTTAGGTTCTGTTCCCGCCCAGCCATAAATTGTTAAATAGAACAGATGAAATGTGATGTTACAAGTCACTTAGTAAACAGCCATTCCTGAGGCAAAGGGTTTATTTCTATTGGGAGTTCTCTGCCAAGGGCAAGAAACTGAAGCACAGTTAAAATAGAATTATCTTTCTGCTTTCATCTTCAGTGTCAGAGGCCACACTGGATGAATCACTCCAAATGTCCTCAATTGGATTGCTCATCCCATGAATAAGATGCTAGTCTGCACTTCAGAGTAAAAGATGGTCAGCCTGACATGGTAATGAAAAAGGAAATAACATAGTCAGAAGAAAGTAGTATGTAAATATAGATAAATAGATAGATCAGACCATCTATGTGTGTGTGAGAGGGGTAGAGAAAAAAGACTTAGGACTTCCCTGATGGTCCAGTGCTTAAGAATCTCCCTGCCAGTGCAGGGGACACAAGTTTGATCCCTGGTCCGGGAAGATTCCACATGCTGCCAAGCAACTAAGCCCGTGTACCACAGTTACTGAAGACCACGCACCTAGAGCCTGTGCTCCACAAAGGAAGCCACCACAATGAGAAGCCCGTGCACAACAACTAGAGAGTAACCTTCTCTCACTGCACCTAAGAAAGCCCACATACAGCAACAAAGACCCAGTGGAGCCAAAAATAATAAATTACAATTTTTTTTAAAATAAAAGAAAAAGACTTAAAATCATACACTGAAATATGGATGTTTGTTGTCTGAGATGGAAACAAATGAGTTTTCATCTTCATATGTCTCTGGAATTTTAGGATTTTCTTCAGTAAAGATGTACTTCTTATAAAATCAGATACAATCTGTTACATTTTAAGAAATCATATAAGAAGCAAGGAACTTCAATTCATCAAGTTGTTAGGTTCCAAGAACTGAAAGAGGTGCTTGTGTAGGGACTGAGAGAGTTTGAGGTATTTGATGCTAATTCCAAAAAGCAAGATATAGCAGATAATTAAAATAGAAGAAGAAAGATTATTATAATCATGAAATCCAATAAATGAAGAAGTAGCAAAATCAAAATAAACATGACTATAGGGAAGATGAATGAAGATAGTCAGATTCCTTCCCTTAGAAACATGTTTTGTTTGAAACTGGAGTGATTATTAAATTAGATATCAACCTTATTCACCAGCCTTGGCTTTAAGTAACTGTGAACTTTCTCTGCAAATTAAACCTACTCTCCACAATGGAAGAAATACTACTTTTAATAATACTCCATTATGTGGTAAGTGAAAAAATGAAAGTGTTAATCAGTCATTTGGGCCTAACTCTTTGTGACCCCATGAACTGTAGCCCTCTAGGCTTCTCTGTCCATGGAATTCTGCAGGCAAGAATACTGGAGTGGGTAGCCATTCCCTTCTCGAGGGCATCTTCCTAACCCCATAATCAAACCTGAATCTCCTGCATTGCAAACAGATACTTTACCATCTGACTGCCAGGGAAACTGTGCTAAAGCCATTCCAAATGGGAAGTAACCAAAAAAGTTTTGAGTAATGTCCACACATTTTGAAAGCATTATTTCTCATTTTTATGTGTGTTAAATTGTCTGTTTGTTTTTATACTCACATTCTATGAACCTCCAAAACAAATAGGAAGACAGAAACTTACCGAACAACTTCACTTCTCTTTTTCAAGCCTTCCTTGCTCTGCTCTCAGAAATGCTCTCAGGCTTCAGCCTTCATGACAGACTTGTCTTCCGCTGCTCCGAGTCACTGTTGATTCCCCTCATTGGTTTTGTATAATGTGAACCATAAGCAGTCCCCACCGGTCAGTGGCCTTTGCTTCCCTGATGTTCTGTCAGTGCTGTCAACTTGAGGGGACCCTGATGCTGCAGTGGGACTGAGATAATAGCCATAGGAACCATGTATATGACACCTCAGGTCTCCTCACATGATACTGCCTAGAACAGTATCATGCACACAGTACCACCTCAGTATCGATTTTGGTTGAGTACGTGAAAACAGCTTTTCATTCCCATTGCACAACTAACTATTCAGTGGAATTCAGAATAAGAAAATTCCATTTTTTTCAGCACATGGTTCTAAAACAGAGTTTTCCCCCTGAGATCATATCACAGCATGAAATGAGAAAATAGTTTGACAATGTTTTAGTGCAGTCACACAAAAGGGCCATGCATTTCTTTCCACTTAAATCCTCCATCTCCAGTTCCTGATTAACTTTGGAAAGCTTTCCTGGTGGCTCAGATGGTAAAGAATCCACCTGCAATCTGGGACACCTGGGTTCGATCCCTGCGTTGGGAAGATCCCCTGGAGAAAGGAACAGTTACCCACTCCAGTATTCTTGCCTGGAGAAGCCCATGGACAGAGGAGCCTGACAGGTTACAGTTTGTGTGGTTGCAAACAATCAGACACAACTTTCACTTTTGCTTTTGAAGATGAAGGTACTTCTGCATTTGCTTTGTGAAATCAGGATCATCTCATGTATACATGTTAGGTTTCCTTCAGATGAGTATGTGTCTTTAGGAAGCAAATATATATAAAGTGTATGTCCTCTAGCTAAATATAATTTATTGCTTTGTACCCTCCCTTTTAGTTCTATCTTAGGAAATTTGTCTCCCTGGTGGTAGGTTGGTAAGAAAACACTGACGTAATGGACAACCACTCTGGAAATCTGCAAATTTGAGGTTGACTTGCCAGTATTCAAAATAACTTTAGCATGGCACCAATCGTGGTGGTTCAGAGGTAGCAAGATTGGCAGCCAATCATCTAGTCAGTCTTTTTATAGCAAAAGTGAGGAAAATGAAACCCCAAAAGTTTAAGTGACTTTTGAAGAACACTTTGGTAATCATTGAAACAGTCAGGATTTAACCTAAGTATCCTACTGTCTGATCATTTCATTATTCCACATGGTGAGAGATGAACAGTGATTACTTTTTTTAAAGATTAGTACCTTTGCAATTAGGTTATTTCTGAACAAACCATTGATAGCTTTACCCAGTTTATAAATTCCTTGAATGTAGGAATTGTGCCTTATACATTTTTTTATCACTCCGTTCAGTTCAGTTCATTTCAGTCACTCAGTCGTGTCCAACTATTTGCAGCCCCATGGACTGAGGCATGCCAGGCTTCCCTGTACTTCATTATCTCCTGGAGCTTGCTCAAACTCATGTCCATTGACTCAGTGATGCCATCCAACCATCTTGTCCTCTGTCGTCCCCTTCTCCTCTGCCTTCCATTTTTCCCAGAATCAGGGTCTTTTCCAACGAGTTGTCTCTTTGCATCAGGTGGCCAAGGTATTGTAACTTTAGCTTCAGCATCCTACTAAATATGATTTTTCACTCACATATTAAATATATTATGGAACACTTAGTATGTCTCAAACAAGTACTTTTCAATTGACTACTTAATTAACTGAATACAGAATTAATATTTAATTAGACAATCATGTATTGTAGAATGAGTAATACAGTTAGAACATACTATTTTGATATAGAAAGAATTAACAGTTTTTCTGGCCTGGTTGACAAACGGAAACTCCAGACCAACCACCCTGACAGGTTACAGTTTGTGTGGTTGCAAACAATCAGACACAACTTTCACTTTTGCTTTTGAAGATGAAGGTACTTCTGCATTTGCTTTGTGAAATCAGGATCATCTCATGTATACATGTTAGGTTTCCTTCAGATGAGTATGTGTCTTTAGGAAGCAAATATATATAAAGTGTATGTCCTCTAGCTAAATATAATTTATTGCTTTGTACCCTCCCTTTTAGTTCTATCTTAGGAAATTTGTCTCCCTGGTGGTAGGTTGGTAAGAAAACACTGACGTAATGGACAACCACTCTGGAAATCTGCAAATTTGAGGTTGACTTGCCAGTATTCAAAATAACTTTAGCATGGCACCAATCGTGGTGGTTCAGAGGTAGCAAGATTGGCAGCCAATCATCTAGTCAGTCTTTTTATAGCAAAAGTGAGGAAAATGAAACCCCAAAAGTTTAAGTGACTTTTGAAGAACACTTTGGTAATCATTGAAACAGTCAGGATTTAACCTAAGTATCCTACTGTCTGATCATTTCATTATTCCACATGGTGAGAGATGAACAGTGATTACTTTTTTTAAAGATTAGTACCTTTGCAATTAGGTTATTTCTGAACAAACCATTGATAGCTTTACCCAGTTTATAAATTCCTTGAATGTAGGAATTGTGCCTTATACATTTTTTTATCACTCCGTTCAGTTCAGTTCATTTCAGTCACTCAGTCGTGTCCAACTATTTGCAGCCCCATGGACTGAGGCATGCCAGGCATTCCTGTACTTCATTATCTCCTGGAGCTTGCTCAAACTCATGTCCATTGACTCAGTGATGCCATCCAACCATCTTGTCCTCTGTCGTCCCCTTCTCCTCTGCCTTCCATTTTTCCCAGAATCAGGGTCTTTTCCAACGAGTTGTCTCTTTGCATCAGGTGGCCAAGGTATTGTAACTTTAGCTTCAGCATCCTACTAAATATGATTTTTCACTCACATATTAAATATATTATGGAACACTTAGTATGTCTCAAACAAGTACTTTTCAATTGACTACTTAATTAACTGAATACAGAATTAATATTTAATTAGACAATCATGTATTGTAGAATGAGTAATACAGTTAGAAAACTAGATACTATTTTGATATAGAAAGTTACACCACTTAAACAGTTTTTCTGAAGAGATTATATGAATAAATATATATCAGAGTCCCTATTTAAAAGCTGTGTAACCATGGGAAAATTAATTTTTAAAATATCTCTTCACCTTATAATGAGAATAATAACATTTACCACGCTTTAAATTAAATGTGGTTGTCTGCATGGGTACTTAAAGTGCCTTCATATGGCAAATAGCCAACAAATATTGGTTATGATTAGCTGAAAAATGAGAACAATAATACCTAAACCTTAAAGTTTTTAGAATATAAGTTAGGATATAACTGAATGAGAAAAGCCTATCTAGCTGGGAAATATTTTTAAAATCTTTTTATTTGTTCTCTGAAGAGATCAATGGAAAATGTCTTTATCTGCAGGCCATAGAAATAGCAAACTGCTCCAGGAATATTGCAGTATAAGGAAAAATACCATGGGATATTCATGATTAAGCAGTTTATTGATGATCAATGAATATTTGTTAATTATAATGAAGATGTATTTTTTCCAAATGATATCTAAGCTTAGCTTGTGGGAGGAATTTTTTTTTTTCCAATATCAGTTGCCTTTTTTGTTTTTTTTGTTCTTTATTTTAAAGGTTTTACAGAGTTTTGTTGTTCAGTCATATGCATATCCATGGTCCCCACCCCCCCAGTTCCCCCATCCCACCTCTCCAGACCATCGCCCCAAGCCATTGTAAGCACTCCTATCCCCTTAGCACAATGACACTAGCTATCTTTTTGTGGGAGGAATTTTTAAGTATTTTTAAAACTTTTAAAATGCCATGAAAATAAGGAACACTCCTGTATCTTTTTTGTACAGATCTCTGCTCCATGTAAAACTATGTAGCTTATAAATATTTGTATCAAGGTCCCAGCAATTCGAAGAAAAATATGTAATACTCAAATAAAGGTTGTTGAAGAGAAAATAGTTACCACAACCTATTTTAAAATTACTTTTGAAGTACAGTTGCAGTTTGAGAAAGATGGAATTTGTCTAACAAGATTGTAGATGTGTCAATACCTGACTCAAAAAGCTTAGCCCCATAATTATGGTAAGTGGTAAAATTATATCTTAAGTTTCAAGGCTTGCACTGTTTCAAATAAGCTCAACCACATCTCAAATGCTTTCCATTTCCATGGATACCAGATTAAAACACTTTTAGGTCCTTATCATTTACTGGAAGTCTAAATGAGGACCTTATTGTCCAAGTTTAACAGGAAGACTTTAAAATGCTTCATGTCAGAAGAAAATAAAATGCCACTAAGCTCTCCCTAACTCGATAACTATATTGTGATTATTTATGTCACCCCTTTATTTCTTTTTTCAATTAATGTAGATGGACCTTATGGACTGCGAGTTAACTCTGATAAAGGCCTAAAAGTGGGGGAAGTGTTCACTGTGGATGTTGGAGAAGCCATCTTGTTTGATTGTTCCGCTGACTCTTATCCTCCCAACACTTACTCCTGGATCCGGAGGACAGAGAACGCTACGTATGTCATTAAGCACGGGCCTTTCTTAGAAGTTGCCTCTGAGAAAATAGCCCAGAAGACAACTGACTACATGTGCTGTGCTTACAACAACATAACTGGGAGGCGAGATGAAACTCATTTCACCGTCATCATCACTTCTGTAGGCAAGTGTGACATCACTTCTGTAGACAAGTGTGACATAAAAGGCAGGGATCCCAATGAAACCCACATGCATGCTACCCTTACTCTCCTCCCGTTTTATACCTGGGTGGAATAGAATGTCACTGTATATATCTCTTACTCTAGGCTGCCTGAGTTAACTAAGTCATAATTTCTAAGAGTCAAAGAAAGAAAACCCAAAGAATAATGGAGAGAATTCAGTTGCTAGCTCTGAGAGGCTATAAAGAAAAAGAGATTTCAATACAATCCTTCTAGTTGTGCATTCTTGCTTTGCTGATTTTGCAAAGAAGAATAGAAGGTTACTCATTTAAAAGGTTTGTGTCTACTGTTGCGTTAAGTCAGATGAATACACCCTCATGAGTTAGAAATCTGGTTTTCTTATTGTTTGGCTTCCTTCTCCCTATCCTTCATGGGCTTCCCTTTCTTTCATCATTTGAAACCTGAAATCTGTGGGAGTTCACAACAGAGTTCTCAACACCTTGGAAACTACAAAGTTTTTTAAGTCTGTGAAATTTGACATTTTCTAGAAGTCATCTGATTTTCAGAAAGGTCATCAGTGCAAAAAGTTAAGAAACAATGCCTGAAATATTTATGTCCACCAGATTCCCAACTTTCTGAGCCTTCTCTCTCTCTCTATAGTATCATTTCATTCATTCCCATGGTTTCATGTGACATTGGTACATCCCAAATCTTTATCTTAAGCTCTAAAATTGTATATCTAATTACCTTCTAAATGTCTCCATTTTGAAGTTTCAGAGGCAGCATACAGATCCAATACATCAAAAATGAAACATCTTTTCCCTCAAATCGCCATTTTTCTGTTCCCCTGTTTAAATGAATGGTCCTAGTATCTGCCAACCTCAACCCAAAGGCTCAATATCATGACTCTTCTCTCTTGCTTATTTCGTGGCCCAACATCCAGTCATCAAGTTTGTCCATTTACATTTCCTCTTCTCTTTAAAACCCATTCCCTTCTCTTCTTCTTCCTTCAATCTTCTCCCTTTCCCTCCTTTTCTCCTCCCCTTCCTTGTCCCCTTCAGCTTTCTTCTCTTCTCCCACCTTTTTCTTCTTTTGCTCTATCCTCTACTTCTACTACTTCTACTTCTGCTGTCAAGTCCTTCTTGGACTCATCTTTGTATACAGACAAAGGCAAGTCAGATTGCATGTGGGGAAAACCTAGGGACAGGATTGAGCAGGAAGTGGTGGTCAGAGTGCCTCTGGCTGGTGGAGGAACAAGTTTGAGAAAGATACCAGTCATTTATATCTTCTCCATTGGTGTCTTCTCTTTCTCTGTTTTTATAAACCTTGTGCCTAGAATAAGGCCCATTACATAGAGAGAGTCAATACATATTTTTTAATAAATAAAACAAGAATATAATCCTTAGAATTTTCAGTCCTTGATGTGTCGGATCAAAATCATGTCGGGAGAAAAAAAAATCATGTGGGGTAGTATAATAATGTATTTTCATTAAGATACTTCAGACCTATCAGATTAGGACCCAGCAGCTCAGATCTGAATACTTAGCAAGCACAAGTGTGACATCCGTTTGTTTAAGGTGGTTTTTATTTCTCCATAGCCTATTGAGCTTACTTAAAAACTCATAATTAGCCATTAAGAGTTATAAGACTGTTATAAATTATAATGATTATAAGACATATTGATAAATATATGGTATAAATATATGGTATATGATAAATATATGGTAAAATGCTTCCAAGACTCCTTAAAGTTGAGGGTATTCATATTTGCAAAACCATCTGAGTACATTGGAATTTACATACAGGCATGGTGAGATTTTGTTTTTAACCATATGAAGAAAATACCACAATCTCTAGAAGAACACTATCTGGTGGAACTTTCTGCTTTGAAGGAAATGTTTGATATCTGCTCTATCCAATATAGGACTTCCTAGCCTCATATGAACTTTTTCTTTATTTCCTCTGTTTTATTTTTTAAATTATGAAAGTATAATAACATATTTACAGGAGATACAAAGGTATAGAACAAAATGACATGTAGTTCCTCTATATATCACAATTATCTTTAAAGTAGCTAATTTAAGATTTTTATTTGGAGTTTCAATATCAAACTCTCAAAAATTAATAGAATGAATAGATAGAAAAGTAGAAGGATATAGTAGACCTGAAAAGTACCATTAACCAATTCAACATAATTAAGATTTATGCAATTTTTACACAACAAAAGGATACAAAATTCTATTCCAGTTCCCACAGCTCATTTGGCTTTTGAGCACTTAAAATATAGTTATCCCACTCTAGGACTAAAGCTTTTATTTTATCCCTATTAAGTTTAATTTAAATAGGTCTAGTGCCAATCATATGTCTAGTGGCTACCATATTGGACAATGCAGCTCTAGAATTTTTATATGAATTGTGCTTCATTTTGGCAGTAGTTAATAACATATTTTCCTTATAGGTCTCAAAAACATTTATGTGTTTAGAGTTCTATAAATCAGGCACTCAGTCATTCATTGATACCTGTTATATGCCAAATCTAGGGTAAACATTAAAAGTGCCATTTGAAAAAAATAATTCCTGCTAAAAAGATGTACACAACATAATACAGATAGCAGGCATGTAGGTAAATAACTAGCATCCTTTAGTTTCTATTTTACTGAATTTCTGATGCGTTTAACCAGCTTTTTACCTCAGTAGTTAGCTGAAACATGATTTTGAAACACACCATAAGTAAGTATGTAATTTTGTGGCAATCTGGAAGTTATCTTAGACTTGTTCCTCATACACGCTGCAAATGAAAACATGGCTATGATATGTAGGTGTGTATTGCACTGAAGCTTTTCTTACTACCTAAACTTTCTCCATTAAGCCAAGATATCGTCATAGTATCAGAAGCCCCCAATATTTGATTAAGATCTTATTACCAAAGTCCAAAGTTGGCTAGTCTTAATATCAAATAGTTACCTTATGTAAAATCTAAAAAACCTGCCTGACCTGTGGAAAGACCAGACATCTGTTATTATTGTAAATAAGAAGAGCAGGTGCTTATTTTTCAGAGGGATTCAGCGTTGTCAACATTCATGACCTCTTTGTGGTTTTAGGGTTGTTTTCCAGTCCTAACCATCCACAGAACTCCTAGTGAAAAATGACATGTAGTTCCTCTATATATCACAATTATCTTTAAAGTAGCTAATTTAAGATTTTTATTTGGAGTTTCAATATCAAACTCTCAAAAATTAATAGAATGAATAGATAGAAAAGTAGAAGGATATAGTAGACCTGAAAAGTACCATTAACCAATTCAACATAATTAAGATTTATGCAATTTTTACACAACAAAAGGATACAAAATTCTATTCCAGTTCCCACAGCTCATTTGGCTTTTGAGCACTTAAAATATAGTTATCCCACTCTAGGACTAAAGCTTTTATTTTATCCCTATTAAGTTTAATTTAAATAGGTCTAGTGCCAATCATATGTCTAGTGGCTACCATATTGGACAATGCAGCTCTAGAATTTTTATATGAATTGTGCTTCATTTTGGCAGTAGTTAATAACATATTTTCCTTATAGGTCTCAAAAACATTTATGTGTTTAGAGTTCTATAAATCAGGCACTCAGTCATTCATTGATACCTGTTATATGCCAAATCTAGGGTAAACATTAAAAGTGCCATTTGAAAAAAATAATTCCTGCTAAAAAGATGTACACAACATAATACAGATAGCAGGCATGTAGGTAAATAACTAGCATCCTTTAGTTTCTATTTTACTGAATTTCTGATGCGTTTAACCAGCTTTTTACCTCAGTAGTTAGCTGAAACATGATTTTGAAACACACCATAAGTAAGTATGTAATTTTGTGGCAATCTGGAAGTTATCTTAGACTTGTTCCTCATACACGCTGCAAATGAAAACATGGCTATGATATGTAGGTGTGTATTGCACTGAAGCTTTTCTTACTACCTAAACTTTCTCCATTAAGCCAAGATATCGTCATAGTATCAGAAGCCCCCAATATTTGATTAAGATCTTATTACCAAAGTCCAAAGTTGGCTAGTCTTAATATCAAATAGTTACCTTATGTAAAATCTAAAAAACCTGCCTGACCTGTGGAAAGACCAGACATCTGTTATTATTGTAAATAAGAAGAGCAGGTGCTTATTTTTCAGAGGGATTCAGCGTTGTCAACATTCATGACCTCTTTGTGGTTTTTAGGGTTGTTTTCCAGTCCCTAACCATCCACAGAACTTAAACATGGCAAATGGCAAAGAAAATGAATAGTATTGATGTGCTTTTAAGTATTAGATATTTTAAAAACTTTTCCAAGTTAATGAATCTCTACAATGTAAATTAAGGGTACACCAGCCCAGGTGGCTCAGTGTTTAAGAATCCAAACTACCTGCCAAGCAGGAGACTCAGATTCAGTTCCCTGGGTCAAGAAGATCCCCTGGAGGAGGAAATGCAACCCACTCCAGTATACTTCCCTGGGAAATCCAGAGGAACCTGGTGGGCTTCACTCTGTGAAGTCACAGAAGAGTTGGACATGACTTAGTGACTAAACAACAAAAACGTACAGTGAAAAAAATTGGACATCACTTGTAATTGTCAATTGAACAAATCAGCCATCCACTCTCATGGGCTACCTATATTAATATCTGTGGGGAATGTGAAACATTTTAGATGGATAAGAAGCCTGCCTTTTGAAACTAGGTTGTGTTTGGCATAACCAAAGTCTAGTTGTAAGAAACAGGTGAACATCTTTGTTTGTATTGAGGCAAAGAATGTGGCCCATCAAAAGGTCTCAGCAATAAAAAGTGGGAGGCAAAGGGGAAAACAAAAGGAATCAAAGGTGACTACAGAGTCACAAATGGAAAGAGAACAACAAGCACCAAAAGTAATCAAAGGTTTTATCAGGGACTTTCATTTGAGGAGAGGAAGACTGGAGAATGTGACTCTGTTTTCCTGCCTGTTTAAGACTAGACCAGATGGTGCCTCCCAGATCTGGGATATGTTTCACATCTAATTTGAGATACCAGTTGACTTCTCTGTATCTCAGTAGAGATATCCTACAGAAAACAAGAGCTAATAACACAGCTAGTCAGTGATAAAGTGATATCTGAATTCAAAATCCCTTTTTCAACCACTATATGAACTGTCTCCCTTGATGTTCTTGACTAAGAATATAAGTATCAAACTGCCTGGTAAAGACCAGACATCTGTTATTATTGTAAATAAGAAGAGCAGGTGCTTATTTTTCAGAGGGATTCAGCGTTGTCAACATTCATGACCTCTTTGTGGTTTTTAGGGTTGTTTTCCAGTCCCTAACCATCCACAGAACTTAAACATGGCAAATGGCAAAGAAAATGAATAGTATTGATGTGCTTTTAAGTATTAGATATTTTAAAAACTTTTCCAAGTTAATGAATCTCTACAATGTAAATTAAGGGTACACCAGCCCAGGTGGCTCAGTGTTTAAGAATCCAAACTACCTGCCAAGCAGGAGACTCAGATTCAGTTCCCTGGGTCAAGAAGATCCCCTGGAGGAGGAAATGCAACCCACTCCAGTATACTTCCCTGGGAAATCCAGAGGAACCTGGTGGGCTTCACTCTGTGAAGTCACAGAAGAGTTGGACATGACTTAGTGACTAAACAACAAAAACGTACAGTGAAAAAAATTGGACATCACTTGTAATTGTCAATTGAACAAATCAGCCATCCACTCTCATGGGCTACCTATATTAATATCTGTGGGGAATGTGAAACATTTTAGATGGATAAGAAGCCTGCCTTTTGAAACTAGGTTGTGTTTGGCATAACCAAAGTCTAGTTGTAAGAAACAGGTGAACATCTTTGTTTGTATTGAGGCAAAGAATGTGGCCCATCAAAAGGTCTCAGCAATAAAAAGTGGGAGGCAAAGGGGAAAACAAAAGGAATCAAAGGTGACTACAGAGTCACAAATGGAAAGAGAACAACAAGCACCAAAAGTAATCAAAGGTTTTATCAGGGACTTTCATTTGAGGAGAGGAAGACTGGAGAATGTGACTCTGTTTTCCTGCCTGTTTAAGACTAGACCAGATGGTGCCTCCCAGATCTGGGATATGTTTCACATCTAATTTGAGATACCAGTTGACTTCTCTGTATCTCAGTAGAGATATCCTACAGAAAACAAGAGCTAATAACACAGCTAGTCAGTGATAAAGTGATATCTGAATTCAAAATCCCTTTTTCAACCACTATATGAACTGTCTCCCTTGATGTTCTTGACTAAGAATATAAGTATCTGAAAGATGTATCGCATATATACAGGATTGTCACATGTATGTTCAAGATAGTATGTATTTTCTTATCACCTTAACTAACTTTATGCTGTGTACAAATAGATACTCTGGTTTGTCCAGACGTGTATACTTTCATATTAGTGAGAAATTGTGAAATATTGCTAAATAAAAGTATTATATAGTATGTAAGTTTCAAAGAAAGAATAGCAATCAAAGTAGTAACTTAGCATTCATATTTTGGAAAAACAGTTATTTTATTACTGTAATTAAAGGCTTTCTTGAATGCAAATATCCCTACTTTAAAATTTAACTAGGCCTAAATCACTAGTGCCATGCAATATACATATAAAATGAAAATGTTGGGGTAGGAGGTGGAAGGGAAGATCAAGAGAGAAGGGAAATATGTATACCTATGCCTGATCCATCTTGATATATGGCAGAAACCAATACAATATTATAATTATCTTTCAGTTAAAATAAATAATTTTTTAAAAAGCAAAAAATAAATAAAATGAAAATGTTTATGATCAGAATTCAAATGCTTACATTTCATAAAAACATTCCAATGTATAAATTATTAGAATTCTCAAGGGTCACATGGCCACAGTTTGAGATTTAGCCATAGTAGAAAAATTTTTGTATGTTATCCCATGAAATCTACAATTTTTAAATATCTGTTTCTATTGCACAACTTTTCATAAAGAAGAGAATGGGAAAATGACCCTACTCCTAGGCAGGAAAATGAATTTACTGGTTGTAAGAAACAGGTGAACATCTTTGTTTGTATTGAGGCAAAGAATGTGGCCCATCAAAAGGTCTCAGCAATAAAGTGGGAGGCAAAGGGGAAAACAAAAGGAATCAAAGGTGACTACAGAGTCACAAATGGAAAGAGAACAACAAGCACCAAAAGTAATCAAAGGTTTTATCAGGGACTTTCATTTGAGGAGAGGAAGACTGGAGAATGTGACTCTGTTTTCCTGCCTGTTTAAGACTAGACCAGATGGTGCCTCCCAGATCTGGGATATGTTTCACATCTAATTTGAGATACCAGTTGACTTCTCTGTATCTCAGTAGAGATATCCTACAGAAAACAAGAGCTAATAACACAGCTAGTCAGTGATAAAGTGATATCTGAATTCAAAATCCCTTTTTCAACCACTATATGAACTGTCTCCCTTGATGTTCTTGACTAAGAATATAAGTATCTGAAAGATGTATCGCATATATACAGGATTGTCACATGTATGTTCAAGATAGTATGTATTTTCTTATCACCTTAACTAACTTTATGCTGTGTACAAATAGATACTCTGGTTTGTCCAGACGTGTATACTTTCATATTAGTGAGAAATTGTGAAATATTGCTAAATAAAAGTATTATATAGTATGTAAGTTTCAAAGAAAGAATAGCAATCAAAGTAGTAACTTAGCATTCATATTTTGGAAAAACAGTTATTTTATTACTGTAATTAAAGGCTTTCTTGAATGCAAATATCCCTACTTTAAAATTTAACTAGGCCTAAATCACTAGTGCCATGCAATATACATATAAAATGAAAATGTTGGGGTAGGAGGTGGAAGGGAAGATCAAGAGAGAAGGGAAATATGTATACCTATGCCTGATCCATCTTGATATATGGCAGAAACCAATACAATATTATAATTATCTTTCAGTTAAAATAAATAATTTTTTAAAAAGCAAAAAATAAATAAAATGAAAATGTTTATGATCAGAATTCAAATGCTTACATTTCATAAAAACATTCCAATGTATAAATTATTAGAATTCTCAAGGGTCACATGGCCACAGTTTGAGATTTAGCCATAGTAGAAAAATTTTTGTATGTTATCCCATGAAATCTACAATTTTTAAATATCTGTTTCTATTGCACAACTTTTCATAAAGAAGAGAATGGGAAAATGACCCTACTCCTAGGCAGGAAAATGAATTTACTGGTTTTTACTAACAGCGGGCTTCCCTGGTGGCACAGTGGTAAAGAATATGCCTGCCAACCAGGAAGCATGGGGTCAATCCTTCAATTGGGAAGATCCCCTGGAGAAGAAAATGGCAGCCCACTCCAGTATTCTTGCTGGTAGTTGGGGTACAGTTCTTGAGTCAGACACAACTCAGTGACTAAACAACAACAACATTAACTACCTAGAAATTTCTCTGGTTAGGCTCTCTAGGACATGTATTTTGCTTTGGACCATGGAAGATAACAACTGAGATAAGCGACAGCTTTATATCCAGACCCTGAAACTTTAGGTAACATCCCATGAGCATCTAGCACAGAACAACTGTGTCTGTTAGGCAGGGCCATGGAAGTAGGGGTGGCAATACCATGGCCCCTGATAGGGCACCTTCATTTCTGTAAGAATATGAATCACTGGTCGTAATCAACTTACAGATACCGTGGGAGAGATCCCAGACTCCATTCTGATTCAGAAATAGACACGCTGGCTAGTGGCATATGGCTGTCCTGTTTTAGGTGCAGTCTCTCCAACAGCAGGGCTGCGATACCATGGATACCACACCTCTTGCCTATATTTGCACTTTATATGTTATTTCATTTTATTTGTTTGCCTAAGGAGGGGGCAAATAGCATTTGCACTAGGGCTTTGGTAAATTGGTCAGTCGTGTTTGAATAGTGGGGAGAGTGGCATGCTATGTGCCAAAGAGTACAAAACTCTCCAAAAGGGGAAAGGAGGGGGCTCCTCCAAGTGCCCAGAACTGCACTTGGGATCCCTGTACGATCTCCATAGCAACAGGGTCGGAATTCGCCTGTCGTCTTATTTTCAGGCTAGATTCTAGAAATCCACCTCTCTAAAGCACACTTGCCTGGAGCTGAGACCACAGCAACACTGTGCCCCTTGATTTGATCCTGGACCAATCTGGCACTTTTTATTTTGTCAAGTTCAAATGTTGAACCTGGTAAATCTCGTGTATTCTTTTAGAGAGAAGCAGTGTGTTTTCTTTTTTAAAAAAATATTTCCCCTTTTATTTAATTATCTTTAATTGGAGAATAATTACTTTACAGTATTATATTGGTTTCTGCCATACAGCAACATGAATCTGTCATACACACACGCATGCACACGCGCGCGCACACACACACACACACACACACACACACGTACGCGCACACATATATCCTCCCTCTTGAGCTTCCAACCCATCCCACCCCGATTCCACCCCTCTAGGTTGTCACAGAGTGCTGGGCTGGGCTCCATGTGTTATACAACAGCTCTCCACTAGCTATTTATTTTACACGTGGTAGTGTATATATGTCAATGCTACTCACTGAATTTGTCCCACCCTCTCCCCCACGCTGTGTTCACAAGTCTATTCTCTATGTCTGCATCTCTGTTTCTGCGCTGCAGATAGATCCGTCAGCACCATCTTCCCAGATTCTGTATATAAGAAGCAGTGTTGAGCGTAAAGAGCCAGAATGCTCTGGAAGAGAAGGGGGCCTAGCAGGGAAGAGCATTTGTTCTGAGAAAAGGGAAGGGCCTTCTCTATTCTTCAGTCTCCAGGAAGAGAACACTTGGCCTTTGCCATAGGCAATATTTTGAGCTGATAGGTACTGGTCACCTCAGGGTGTTTTCTGATAGAGGGCTAATAGAGGCCAAGGGGGAGAGGGGCCAGAGGGCAATAAAGAAGGAGTCTGAAGAAATAAGAAGTAATGATAAGGAGAATGAGTTGGAGCCTGTCTATGACAGAATGTACAAATTCAGCCATCTCAGGAAACACAAAATAAAGGGGACAAAATGTTAAAAATAAAGGAAAGGGGAAGAGATGTGTCTTTTCTAGTTTAAGACATCCAGGCCTTGGCTGTTAAAGTGACTACAAGGCATCAGAATCATAGAAGTGCCTGGAAAAGAGCTGGTGTATGCCAGAGTGTAACTTTAGCATTAGAATGAGAAATACTCTGAAATAATAATTGGCATATTTTCAAACTTAAGGAAAAAGAAACAGCTGAGACTACACTAAAATATTTTTTATTGTAAAGTGCATTATAGGGGCTTCCCTGGTGGTCCAGTGGGTAAAGACACTGCCTTGCCGTGCAAGGGGTGCCGGTTTGATCCCTGGTCTGGGGAGATCCCACGTGTCGTGGAGTGGCTGGACTGATGTATCCAACTACCCAGCCAGAGCTCTGGATCGCATGCGCCCAGAACCGATGCTCTGCAAGGAGAGAGACCACTGCAATGGAAGTCCCACATAGGCCAAAGAACAAAGATGGATGGAAATAAAATAAATGAAAGACCAATAAAAGTGGCCAAAAAAAAAAAAGGGCAAAGAAAAAAAAATTAAAGAATAAAAACAAAGTGCATTATTGACACTTGACTTGAATAAATTAGCATTGACTTTTTTTAGGGATTGGGGATATTGAATTTTAGTGAAGGCAGTCCCGCTATCAAGAAGTGAGAGTTGGAGCACATCAAACCTGGTATTAGAAAAGATTAGAGGAAAATCTGAGTATATCAGAGCCTACCTTCCAATTATTAAAACCATTCTTTGACCATGGATTAACAGCAAAAAATTAAAGTTTTTGCAATCAGGGAAAAAACATATATGCCGGTCTCAATTCTAGAACTTACTGACTGTGGCAAGTATTTTCATTTCTCTGAAACTATTTCTTTATCTGTACCTATAAATAACACTTTAAATTTCTTCATTATTTTGTTATTACTGATATGATATGCCTATACTAGATAAATGGAAAACAAATATACATTTCATTTTATATACATATAATGCACATAAATGTAACTGTGCATATCTGAAAATTGCCTAGTTTTGATTTTCGTATTGGATCTAAACTGAAGAAAGAAGAGATTCACTTGCTGAAAGTGGTGCCCAGATCATCTGCTGTATCTTAAATCATGTCATTTTATTACTTAGTGTCTCTTATCAGTTTTTTTCTGCTACCATTACTTTGCTTTTGTGTCACAGCTGATGTCTTGGGAGACCATTCTCTTTGCCTTTATTTTATTGACAGTCACACCAGTGTACAGGTCCTTCTGAATGTACACTTTAGAAGTAAACTGAAATAGCTTTTGTTGAGTGTCTCAAATTGTACCTCTAAATTGATAGAGAATGTGAATATCAGTCATAAAGAACATCAAAGCCATCTGGAGATATTGAATCTGAAGAAGAGAACTCTCTAGGGAAAAGCGAGAGCTTCAGCAAACAATTGGCATGGCATCACATAGAAAAAGGACTTATTTATATTAAGTTCCAGTTGGTAGAACCAAGTAGACTTGGCCTTAATGATTTGGAGGATTTCTATTTCTTATTATACTAGTCAGGCAGGATTGGTAGAAAGACCATAGAATTGTAGTCAGCACTGCAGAATTACATATGAGTCCTATATTGGAGTTTTAGCTTTCATGTCTTTAATGTGGAAGTTATTATTGCATTGTGGAAGCCCGTGCAAGTGGTAAAAGTATTAATTTTTTATTGAAGTATAGTTGATTTATAGTACTGTGTTAATTTCAAGTATATAACATAGTAATTCATATTATATGTATATTCACTTTATATGTATGTACATGTATTTTCTAGATTCTTTTCCATTATAAGTTATTACAAGATATGGAATATAGTCCCCTATTCTATATAGTAAATCCTCATTATTTATCTGTTTTATATATGTTATATATGTGTGTGTGTGTATATATATATATATATATGTATCTGTTAGTCACTTACTCCTAAGTTATCCCTCCTTCCCTTTCCCTTTCTGTAACTGTTACCTTGTTTTCTATGTCTATGATGTCTCTGAGTCTGTTTTTCTTTTATAAATAAGTTCATTTGTATTTTTCAGATTCTACATATAAGCAATATCATCTGTGATATTTGCCCTTCTCTGTATGACTTACTTCACTTACTATGATAATCTCTACCTCCATCCATGTTGTTGCAAATGGCAATCTTTCATTCTTTTTATGGCTGAGTAATGTTGCATTGTGTAAATATACCACAGTCTTCTTCATCCATTCATCCGTCAGTGGACACTTAGGTTGCTTCCGTGTCTTGACTATTGTAAATGGAGCTGCTATGAACATTATGGTGCATGTATCTTTTGGAATTAGAGTTTTTGCCTTTTCTGGATATATGCCCAGGAGTGAGATTGCTGTATCATTGATCTATTTTTAGTTTTTACAGAGCCTCCATACTGTTTTACATAGTGGTTGCACAAATTCACACTCCCACCAACCCAACTTTTTCTTTTGTTTTTGGGCATTTGCATTTCTCAGAACATCAAAGCCATCTGGAGATATTGAATCTGAAGAAGAGAACTCTCTAGGGAAAAGCGAGAGCTTCAGCAAACAATTGGCATGGCATCACATAGAAAAAGGACTTATTTATATTAAGTTCCAGTTGGTAGAACCAAGTAGACTTGGCCTTAATGATTTGGAGGATTTCTATTTCTTATTATACTAGTCAGGCAGGATTGGTAGAAAGACCATAGAATTGTAGTCAGCACTGCAGAATTACATATGAGTCCTATATTGGAGTTTTAGCTTTCATGTCTTTAATGTGGAAGTTATTATTGCATTGTGGAAGCCCGTGCAAGTGGTAAAAGTATTAATTTTTTATTGAAGTATAGTTGATTTATAGTACTGTGTTAATTTCAAGTATATAACATAGTAATTCATATTATATGTATATTCACTTTATATGTATGTACATGTATTTTCTAGATTCTTTTCCATTATAAGTTATTACAAGATATGGAATATAGTCCCCTATTCTATATAGTAAATCCTCATTATTTATCTGTTTTATATATGTTATATATGTGTGTGTGTGTATATATATATATATATATGTATCTGTTAGTCACTTACTCCTAAGTTATCCCTCCTTCCCTTTCCCTTTCTGTAACTGTTACCTTGTTTTCTATGTCTATGATGTCTCTGAGTCTGTTTTTCTTTTATAAATAAGTTCATTTGTATTTTTCAGATTCTACATATAAGCAATATCATCTGTGATATTTGCCCTTCTCTGTATGACTTACTTCACTTACTATGATAATCTCTACCTCCATCCATGTTGTTGCAAATGGCAATCTTTCATTCTTTTTATGGCTGAGTAATGTTGCATTGTGTAAATATACCACAGTCTTCTTCATCCATTCATCCGTCAGTGGACACTTAGGTTGCTTCCGTGTCTTGACTATTGTAAATGGAGCTGCTATGAACATTATGGTGCATGTATCTTTTGGAATTAGAGTTTTTGCCTTTTCTGGATATATGCCCAGGAGTGAGATTGCTGTATCATTGATCTATTTTTAGTTTTTACAGAGCCTCCATACTGTTTTACATAGTGGTTGCACAAATTCACACTCCCACCAACAAACTAGGAGCATTTCCTTTTTTCCACACTCTCTCCAGCATTTATTATTAAACTTTTTGATAATGATCATTAACTGGTGTGGAATAATACCTCATTGTTGTTTTGATTTGCATTTCTCTAATAACTAGAGATATTGAGCATCATTTCATGCAACTGGTGGCCATATGAGCTCTTTGTATATTTTGGAAATTAAGCTCTTGTTGATTGGAACATTTGCAAATATTTTTTCCCAGCTCATAAGTTGCCTTTTTGTTTTGCTTGTGATTTCCTTTACTGAGTGTGCAGAAGCTTGTAAGTTTGGGTCCCACTTGTTTATTTCTGCTTTTATTTATTTTTGCCCTGGGAGACTAATTCAGGAAAATATTGCTATGATTTATGTCATAGAATGTTTTGCCTAAAAGTGTTAATTTTGATTAGATTTTTTTCCACCAGAACATCACTTTATTGTTTTGTTTTTTGGTTTTTTTTTGAACTTTTTTTTTTTAAACCTTTATTTTACTTTTAACTTTTACAGAGTTTTTTTGTTTACAGATATGTATGTTCCCAGATTAGTCATATGTATATCCCCCCCTTCCCACCCCTCCCGACCATCACACAGCACCCCTGAAGGGTCCCCTTTTCTCACAGAGCAATGACTAGAGCTATTTTCTTCACTTATGATAGTACAGGCCTTCATGCTACTTCCTTTAGGCCTCTCACCCACTGTTCCTTCCCCACAATGTCCATATGTCCACTGTCCATGTCTGTCTTTCTGTCGCTTCACTGCATGTGCCATCATCACCATCCTACTAGATTCCATATATATGTGTTAATATACTATATTTGTCCTTCTCTTTCTGACTGACCTCACTTTTTATGATACGTTCTAGATCCAGCCACCTCATTAAGGTTGATTCTTCTGCATTTCTCTTTACAGCTATGTAGTATTCCATTATATATATGTACCAGAGCTTTTGGATCCATTCGTTCATCGATGGGCATCTAGGTTCCTTCCATGTTCTAGCTATTGTATAGAGAGCTGCAATGAACATTGGGGTACAGGTGCTTCTTTCAGTTTTGATTTCATCAAGGTATAAGCCTAAGAGTGGGATTGCTGGGTCATATGGTGCTTCTATTTTTAGTTTTTTAAGAAATCGCCAGACTGTCTTCCATAGAGGCTGTATCAATTTACACTCCCACCAGCAATGCAGGAGTGTTCCCTTTTCTCCGCAGCCTCTCCAGCATTTATTGTCTGTCGATTTGTGGATGATGGCCATTCTGACGGGTGTGAGGTGATATCTCATTGTAGTTTTGATTTGCATTTCTCTAATTATTAGTGAAGTTGAGCATAGTTTCATGTGTTTTTGGGCCATCTGTATGTCATCGTTGGAGAGGTGTCTGTTTAGGTCTTTTTCCCATTTTTTGATTGGGTTGTTCGTTTTTCCTGTACTGAGTTGTCTGAGTTGCTTGTAGACTTTGGAGATGAATTCTTTGTCTGTTGTTTCATTTGCTATGATTTTCTCCCACTCTGTGGGCTGCCTATTCAGCTTTTTTGTAATTTCTTTAGCTGTACAAAAGCTTTTAAGTTTCATTAGGTCCCACATGTTCATTTGTCTTTTTAGTTCCACTATTCTAGTAGGCGGGTCAGAGAAGATCTTGCTTTGATTTATGTCCTTGAGGGTTTTGCCTATATTCTCCTCTAAGAGTTTGATGGTTTCTGGCCTTACATTTAAGTCTTTAATCCATTTTGAGTTGATCTTTGTGCATGGTGTCAGGGTATGTTCTAACTTCATTTTTTTTCATGTAGCTGTCCAATTTTCCCAGCACCACTTGTTGAAGAGGCTGTCTTTGTCCCATTTTATATGTTCGCCTCCTTTGTCAAAAATAAGGTACCCATAGGTGCGTGGCTTTATCTCTGGGTTCTCGATCTTGTTCTATTGGCCAATATTTCTGTTTTTGTGCCAGTACCTTACTGTCTTGAGGACTGTTGCTTTGTAGTAGAGTCTGAAGTTGGGGAGGCTGATCCCTCCAGCTCCATTCTTCTTCCCCAGGATTGCTGGATTTATGTCATAGAATGTTTTGCCTAAAAGTGTTAATTTTGATTAGATTTTTTTCCACCAGAACATCACTTTGTTGTTAATCTGTTGCCTACAATGTAAAATTTGAATAGGTGCTGTAACCTGGTTTTTAAAATGGTGAAAGATTACATTGGATTAGCTACATTCTATGAAAGAAACTACAGCAATCACAGAACAGAGAATTGGTTAGATTTTTTAATCTCTAAAATCTAAGAGACAAAAAGTGTGTAACTAACAAGCAAATAGAGAGATAAAAAGGCATAAAATAAACTCCCGATAAAACCAAATTAAGACTAAAAGGAGAGACCAGAATGTAGGAAATATAGGAAAAAAATTTCGATTATAGATCGAAACCAAAATATATTAGTAATTACGTTATATATTAATAGACAGATTATTGCCACTAAAAGACAAGTATTGTAAAGCTAGGTATCAAAAGACTATTTAACACTTATAAGAGATACACTCTATATAAAGGATACTGAAAGTAAATGAATGAACAGAAAAACTATCCAAATAGTCCAGAGAAAGCTGATGTAGTCACACTATGATCAGAAAAATTATATAAGAATTAGGTATATTTTTAAGACAAGAGGTATTACTTTAGGCTTAAAAAAGGACGTTTCAAGAATGAAGTGGTCTCTTCAGCAAGAAGATATAAAAATTCTTAATTTGTATGCATCTACTAGGATTTCTTCCAAGTGCATCTGAGAAATATCAAAAGTTGACAGAATAGAAATCCACTAGGATCATCAATCCATTTTGGGTTGATCTTTGTGCATGGTGTCAGGGTATGTTCTAACTTCATTTTTTTTCATGTAGCTGTCCAATTTTCCCAGCACCACTTGTTGAAGAGGCTGTCTTTGTCCCATTTTATATGTTCGCCTCCTTTGTCAAAAATAAGGTACCCATAGGTGCGTGGCTTTATCTCTGGGTTCTCGATCTTGTTCTATTGGCCAATATTTCTGTTTTTGTGCCAGTACCTTACTGTCTTGAGGACTGTTGCTTTGTAGTAGAGTCTGAAGTTGGGGAGGCTGATCCCTCCAGCTCCATTCTTCTTCCCCAGGATTGCTGGATTTATGTCATAGAATGTTTTGCCTAAAAGTGTTAATTTTGATTAGATTTTTTTCCACCAGAACATCACTTTGTTGTTAATCTGTTGCCTACAATGTAAAATTCGAATAGGTGCTGTAACCTGGTTTTTAAAATGGTGAAAGATTACATTGGATTAGCTACATTCTATGAAAGAAACTACAGCAATCACAGAACAGAGAATTGGTTAGATTTTTTAATCTCTAAAATCTAAGAGACAAAAAGTGTGTAACTAACAAGCAAATAGAGAGATAAAAAGGCATAAAATAAACTCCCGATAAAACCAAATTAAGACTAAAAGGAGAGACCAGAATGTAGGAAATATAGGAAAAAAATTTCGATTATAGATCGAAACCAAAATATATTAGTAATTACGTTATATATTAATAGACAGATTATTGCCACTAAAAGACAAGTATTGTAAAGCTAGGTATCAAAAGACTATTTAACACTTATAAGAGATACACTCTATATAAAGGATACTGAAAGTAAATGAATGAACAGAAAAACTATCCAAATAGTCCAGAGAAAGCTGATGTAGTCACACTATGATCAGAAAAATTATATAAGAATTAGGTATATTTTTAAGACAAGAGGTATTACTTTAGGCTTAAAAAAGGACGTTTCAAGAATGAAGTGGTCTCTTCAGCAAGAAGATATAAAAATTCTTAATTTGTATGCATCTACTAGGATTTCTTCCAAGTGCATCTGAGAAATATCAAAAGTTGACAGAGAAATAGAAAAATCCACAGAGTGGATTGAGAGCATATTCCTTTCAGTAACTGATAGAACAAGCCAATAAAAGACCTAATAATAATAGAAAAAAACAATTTAACCCAATCGAAATAATATGAATATAACATATGACAACTACAGAATTCAGGGGATATTGTTCAATTAATAAGATTGTTTACACGTATGAAAGTGATGAAAAAACTGTTGATTGTTACACTTAAGTAAGTGGTGAAGGTGATAATACAGAATAAATATTAAAGTGCATGATTCATGTGGCCATTACATTATATATGGCCAAAAAAATTGAGTTCTTCCAGTATTGAGAAACTATTATCCAGTTTAGCAAAGCAGTTGTTCATATCACTCTTAAATGAAGTTCCAGCAAAAGTCATTGTTGTTTCACTTTCATCTTTTTAAATATCAACCAGCATTCATGGTAAAGCTATACTCATTCATCTATTTCTTTACTTAATTGGATAATAGCCAAGAATTTATTTGAAGCCTAATATTTTCAAAACATGGTTAAAAATGAGTTCAGCAAAAATCAACAAAAAGATTCCATGAGAATCAGTTAGGCATATGTAATTAGCAATAAAGAGTATTGTATACTTTACTATTAATTCTACATTAAGCTACACATCAATCATATCAATAAAATTTCTAACTTTTGGACGTATGTATGTATGTGCATATAGTTTTTTTGATACTTAGTTATTCGCATACCATTGCATATTGTGTCCTATTTGCGTAAACTTTATGTAAAACTCTCTGGCTGCCTCAAATCACATGATATCTGAGCAATATGGAGAACTTAAAGTCACCCTAGCCTCCTCATTTTACTACTGTGAAAATCCAGACCCTTAGAGTTAGGTGGCTCATTGACTCTTCAGGCTGTTCAGGATAATACCTCTTTAGGTATTATCTTCACCACATTTCCAATCAGAAATATCCTTAGAAAGTTTAGTGTGTATTCTGAAATAAGTGTATTCATTCTGTTTAGTCTCATGCTCTGTGTTTGTGTGTGTGTATGTTTGCAATACTATACCATTTAGAATAAACATAAAGTCAAACTATATAATAATTTATTATTGATCTTTAATAAAAATATTAAACTATATTTGCCTTTTTATTTAGGAATAGAGAAGCTTGCACAGAAGGGGAAATCATTGTCCCCTTTAGCAAGTATAACTGGAATATCCCTCTTTTTGATTATATCCATGTGTCTTCTTCTCTTGTGGAAAAAATTTCAACCCCACAAAGGTAGGTTAAAATTAGAAAAAAATTGTTTTGAATGGTTTTATTTGTGTACTTTTATAGTACTGTGTTTTACTGTTTCTTTTTTTTCTTTCTTCCTTTCTTTTAGTTATAAAACAAAAGCTAGAAGGCAGGTAATGTATGTGTTTCTATGAAAATAATTTTTCTTTTGAATGCTTTTTCCTCAACAATTAAGACTGACAGAAACACTAATTTGTCTCTTCAGGCCAGAAACAGAATACAGGAAAGCTCGAACGTTTTCAGGTAAGCTACTCATTATCATTTTTTACTTAATTGGATAATAGCCAAGAATTTATTTGAAGCCTAATATTTTCAAAACATGGTTAAAATGAGTTCAGCAAAATCAACAAAAAGATTCCATGAGAATCAGTTAGGCATATGTAATTAGCAATAAAGAGTATTGTATACTTTACTATTAATTCTACATTAAGCTACACATCAATCATATCAATAAAATTTCTAACTTTTGGACGTATGTATGTATGTGCATATAGTTTTTTTGATACTTAGTTATTCGCATACCATTGCATATTGTGTCCTATTTGCGTAAACTTTATGTAAAACTCTCTGGCTGCCTCAAATCACATGATATCTGAGCAATATGGAGAACTTAAAGTCACCCTAGCCTCCTCATTTTACTACTGTGAAAATCCAGACCCTTAGAGTTAGGTGGCTCATTGACTCTTCAGGCTGTTCAGGATAATACCTCTTTAGGTATTATCTTCACCACATTTCCAATCAGAAATATCCTTAGAAAGTTTAGTGTGTATTCTGAAATAAGTGTATTCATTCTGTTTAGTCTCATGCTCTGTGTTTGTGTGTGTGTATGTTTGCAATACTATACCATTTAGAATAAACATAAAGTCAAACTATATAATAATTTATTATTGATCTTTAATAAAAATATTAAACTATATTTGCCTTTTTATTTAGGAATAGAGAAGCTTGCACAGAAGGGGAAATCATTGTCCCCTTTAGCAAGTATAACTGGAATATCCCTCTTTTTGATTATATCCATGTGTCTTCTTCTCTTGTGGAAAAAATTTCAACCCCACAAAGGTAGGTTAAAATTAGAAAAAAATTGTTTTGAATGGTTTTATTTGTGTACTTTTATAGTACTGTGTTTTACTGTTTCTTTTTTTTCTTTCTTCCTTTCTTTTAGTTATAAAACAAAAGCTAGAAGGCAGGTAATGTATGTGTTTCTATGAAAATAATTTTTCTTTTGAATGCTTTTTCCTCAACAATTAAGACTGACAGAAACACTAATTTGTCTCTTCAGGCCAGAAACAGAATACAGGAAAGCTCGAACGTTTTCAGGTAATGGCCAGGCTAAGAGGAGTTATTATCAATATTAATGTATATTGTTGATATTAACTGTTACATAGAATCTACTATTGAGATAACAGAATTCATGAGATAATACTAATCATCCTCTCCCAGGGGGGACTGCCTTCACTTCACAAAGTGCTATCCCTTGTATGAGTTTTGGGTAGGTCACATAGATCTGTATGATAAACCAGAAAGACACTTTCAGCTCCATTTTACGGTCAAGGAAACAGGGCTCAGAGATTGTCACTTGCCCTCTATCTGCTGAATCCTATTCCACTGATCCTTTTTACGATTTTAAAGTTGCCTAAAGATTCTCTCCCTGTGTCCATTCCTAACGCAGACACAGTGCTGGAAGCCACTGTCCAGGGAGAAGAGGAAGGCGAGGTCCCCCAGGCTTGCTGCTTCTCCATTCCCAGGGGTGCCCCTCACTTCCATCACTTACGACCCCGCCTACTTTGTTGTAAGATAACAACAGGGCTTTCGCTCAGGCCTTAGAGTCCCAGGAGCTGGGTTTCTTTCCCATATGTGTCACTTCCCCCCAAAGTCACCTTGGTAAAATTCATTGTTTTTCCTGACCTCAACTCATCTCTACAGTAGAGCTCGTAACTTCCCCTCCGGGTTGCTATGAGAATTAAATCCAGTGATACAGATGCCTAATACAATGCCTGGATGCTTAGTAAACATAAGTCTTCTTCCCCCTACATAGTCCTTGTTCACAAATAATAAAGTGTCGGAGTCTAAACTCCCCAGAGACCATCTGGAAGAGGCACCTCACATTTTACAGATGATAGTTCAGGTGATAATAGACTGTGTATTCTATTTAGAATAGAATGGCAACTATAGGCACCTCACAAGTGGTTTTAGAAAAATTTTTTAAAACTTTTATAGTACTGTGTTTTACTGTTTCTTTTTTTTCTTTCTTCCTTTCTTTTAGTTATAAAACAAAAGCTAGAAGGCAGGTAATGTATGTGTTTCTATGAAAATAATTTTTCTTTTGAATGCTTTTTCCTCAACAATTAAGACTGACAGAAACACTAATTTGTCTCTTCAGGCCAGAAACAGAATACAGGAAAGCTCGAACGTTTTCAGGTAATGGCCAGGCTAAGAGGAGTTATTATCAATATTAATGTATATTGTTGATATTAACTGTTACATAGAATCTACTATTGAGATAACAGAATTCATGAGATAATACTAATCATCCTCTCCCAGGGGGGACTGCCTTCACTTCACAAAGTGCTATCCCTTGTATGAGTTTTGGGTAGGTCACATAGATCTGTATGATAAACCAGAAAGACACTTTCAGCTCCATTTTACGGTCAAGGAAACAGGGCTCAGAGATTGTCACTTGCCCTCTATCTGCTGAATCCTATTCCACTGATCCTTTTTACGATTTTAAAGTTGCCTAAAGATTCTCTCCCTGTGTCCATTCCTAACGCAGACACAGTGCTGGAAGCCACTGTCCAGGGAGAAGAGGAAGGCGAGGTCCCCCAGGCTTGCTGCTTCTCCATTCCCAGGGGTGCCCCTCACTTCCATCACTTACGACTCTCGCCTACTTTGTTGTAAGATAACAACAGGGCTTTCGCTCAGGCCTTAGAGTCCCAGGAGCTGGGTTTCTTTCCCATATGTGTCACTTCCCCCCAAAGTCACCTTGGTAAAATTCATTGTTTTTCCTGACCTCAACTCATCTCTACAGTAGAGCTCGTAACTTCCCCTCCGGGTTGCTATGAGAATTAAATCCAGTGATACAGATGCCTAATACAATGCCTGGATGCTTAGTAAACATAAGTCTTCTTCCCCCTACATAGTCCTTGTGCACAAATAATAAAGTGTCGGAGTTCTGAAAGAGACTCCCCAGAGACCATCTGGAAGAGGCACCCCACATTTTACAGATGATAGTTCAGGTGATAATAGACTGTGTATTCTATTTATATAGAATAGAATGGCAACTATAGTCACTTGTTTTTTCTTATTAGTCCTGCTGAACTCTATTAGATCTAGCAGGGTACACTGATATTATGGGTGAATTAAGAGCTGCTGGGATTGACAGATTGAAGCCTTGGTGTCCATAAGCCTCTGCTAACTGAAAGTTATAAAGGACAAGCCTGCCCACATGTGTGTATTTGAATATATGTAATACAGCACTGCTCTCACATCAGTTATTAAGAATAATTGTCCCAATTCAGTTTCAGTTTTGAGCTTCAAACGGAGTGATTTCCAAAAGCAGTGATGCCATTGCTTAGTGGTGGCTTAGTCATGTCTGACTTTTTGAGACCACCCCGCCAGGAACTGCGGCTTGCCAGGCTTCCCTGTACTTCATTACCTCCCAGTTTGTTCAAATTCATGTCCATTGAGTCAATAGGAAATGTTAAGTTGGTTTTATAGACATACCACTTGAAGCAAACCATAAAGATCACTTTATAAAGTTTTCCTTTTATAGGAAAAAAAATAATCGCAGTTCTAGGCATTTGGTTTGTAAGTAGTATTTGTTTTCCATTTCAGGCCATGAGGATGCGCTGGATGACTTTGGAATATATGAATTTGTTGCTTTTCCAGATGCTTCTGGCGTCGCCAGGGTTGGTTTTCTAGTGGCTGATTAGCCCAGAAGTAGCATTCTGCTTCACCAGAGGTGTAAGCCGCATTCCTTTAAGCCTGTGGGCAATGTGGTCACATGGCCACACCACCCGCAGCAGTGTTTACTCACTGTAATGAATGACATTGCCGGATCTGAGGAGCTAAAGCATCTTCCTCAGCCTCTATCAAAAAGGCTAACATAAATAAGGAAATTACACAAGCATTCATAAGCATTCTTTACCTGTTAAGCTCAGTGGAGAGAGAATGAACTAGGTTGAAGGTCAGAAGAATTGAATCGAAGAAGGCAAGAGACCCTGGTTTAAATCTTTATACACCACTTTGCCAACTGCAGCCTGTCTCTTCACTGACTCTCTCTATCATTCAGTTTCCCCTTTATTTCTCCCTCATATCTCCTGAGAACCTAGCCAAAACAACTGATTATACCCTTGAAGGTACATTATGCTCCTCAGAAGAAAGGTACATATTTTTTATATTTTTTCTGAAGGTGCATGAGAGCTTTTGTACAGTTGAAGCTATATTTTTTCAGGCTGCACAGACAAGGTCTTTGAAGCAATCAATTTTATTTAAGAAACAAGTGGAACGTTTCTCTGAGCTAATCAGTTTATTAACACTTTTATAGATTGTTGTACAACCGACCTTTCCCCTGTTCCCTTATTCCTCTGTGATACTTCACTTAAAAAGGGCCTTGAAATGGACTACTTCCCTCTGGGCATTTTCATTTCCTTTTTAAAAAAGAATTATTTGCTATTAGGGATTGGTTATCTCGCTTGTTCAGAGAATTCTGTCTGAGGTTCTGAGGTCCATCCAGCAAGTTACCTGGCCACAGGCTTTATTTCTCAAATACCATATGAGTAATGGAAGGGGAATGCTTCAATTTCATCCTCCTCTGGATGAGTCACAGCTCATCATCACAGATAAAGGGCAAAGCTGCATTGCAAAAGCTTTGCCATGTCCTGTTCAGTCTCAGACAGGATTGACTCACCCTTCAGTTCTACAACCTAAAAGACAAAAATAAATATTTGGTGAATCATCCTGACAGGTAACACCCCTCTCAGGCATGGCTTTTAAATGGGAAAGCAGGAAACTGAAGCACTAATAAGATTTTAGAAGTGAATATTGAAGTCAGATTTTTTTCCCTAGGAGTGCATTGGAAAGGAGTAAGTCCTGTGTAAGAAACTATAAATTTAGCCTTGCAATTATCAGTACTCGGTTTGAAGATTTTATTGAGAGGACAGGACCCCTGTTTGCTCAAAATGCTTCAGTTCTAAAGAACCTGAGGCAGAGAAATGAGTGTTTGATTGCATAGCAGAAGCCCCCTTATATCTGTCATACATGTAATAACTCGATTTGGAACCACACCCACCTTCAGAGAGGAAACCTCCTGAGGAATCAGGGAGGGATTGCCTTCATTGGCAGTTCCAGGTGCTTTAGGAAGAAATGAGAAAGAATACCAACAACCCGAGGAGGAGGAGCACCCACTTCAGGAGCAGCCAGAATGTGTGCAGATTAGCAGCCCTGTGCAATGGCTTTGAGCAGGGAATAATGGTAACATTATAGAGATCTCAGAATTGAAATGAAGGGAAATGAATTACTAACTTTATGAGTTTTCAAAAATCAGGATCCAGGCTTCTCTGGTTATCCATCCAGTGGGTAAAGAGTCCACCTTGCAGTGCAGGGGCACCGGTTCCATCCCTGGCCTGGGAAGATCCTGCGTGCCACGGAACTGGTGTGTGCAGTTGCAGGCCAGCACTCTGGAGCACATGCGCTCAGAGCCGGTGCTCTGCGGTGAGAGGGGCCACTGTGATGGGAGACCCACACAGGCCAAAGAATAAAGATGGATAAAGAGAAATAAATAAATAATAAAAGAGGCCAATTTTTTAAAAAAGAAGACAAATCAGAATCCATCTTTTAGCTTCTTGTAGTACATGTACAGATGAATACTCTTTTCTCTACTTGCTGTACATTTCATTGTCCATTTTGTATCTCTTTTTGGGAATTGCACAGGAAGAAATAGCATGGAATAAGCAAATTTATTGCTTGCTAACAGCTGTAGTATCAGGTAGGTAAGTTAGTCATTATAAATAGATTGCTTAAAAGAAATGTTTCCTTTGATGTAGACCATTTTAAAAGTCTTTACTGAATTTGTTACAATATTGCTTCCATTTTTGTGTTCTGGTTTTTTGGCCACAAGGCATGTGGGATCTTATCTCCTGACCAGGAATTGAACCCGCGCCCCCTGTATTGGAAGGTGAAGTCTTAATCACTGGACCACCAGAGACATATGCTTTTATCATACCCCCTGAGTACCTCTATACCAAAGAAAAGAGTTGATCTTAAATCCATAGTCTGAATCAAAATCTCCTTGACACAAAAATGATGGAATGAATTGAATCACATAGCCTAGGACTGTCATGAAAGCTTTAACAAGTAGAATGGAAATAGTTTCCAGAAACTGAGGAATCAGGGAGGATTGCCTTCATTGGCAGTTCCAGGTGCTTTAGGAAGAAATGAGAAAGAATACCAACAACCCGAGGAGGAGGAGCACCCACTTCAGGAGCAGCCAGAATGTGTGCAGATTAGCAGCCCTGTGCAATGGCTTTGAGCAGGGAATAATGGTAACATTATAGAGATCTCAGAATTGAAATGAAGGGAAATGAATTACTAACTTTATGAGTTTTCAAAAATCAGGATCCAGGCTTCTCTGGTTATCCATCCAGTGGGTAAAGAGTCCACCTTGCAGTGCAGGGGCACCGGTTCCATCCCTGGCCTGGGAAGATCCTGCGTGCCACGGAACTGGTGTGTGCAGTTGCAGGCCAGCACTCTGGAGCACATGCGCTCAGAGCCGGTGCTCTGCGGTGAGAGGGGCCACTGTGATGGGAGACCCACACAGGCCAAAGAATAAAGATGGATAAAGAGAAATAAATAAATAATAAAAGAGGCCAATTTTTTAAAAAAGAAGACAAATCAGAATCCATCTTTTAGCTTCTTGTAGTACATGTACAGATGAATACTCTTTTCTCTACTTGCTGTACATTTCATTGTCCATTTTGTATCTCTTTTTGGGAATTGCACAGGAAGAAATAGCATGGAATAAGCAAATTTATTGCTTGCTAACAGCTGTAGTATCAGGTAGGTAAGTTAGTCATTATAAATAGATTGCTTAAAAGAAATGTTTCCTTTGATGTAGACCATTTTAAAAGTCTTTACTGAATTTGTTACAATATTGCTTCCATTTTTGTGTTCTGGTTTTTTGGCCACAAGGCATGTGGGATCTTATCTCCTGACCAGGAATTGAACCCGCGCCCCCTGTATTGGAAGGTGAAGTCTTAATCACTGGACCACCAGAGACATATGCTTTTATCATACCCCCTGAGTACCTCTATACCAAAGAAAAGAGTTGATCTTAAATCCATAGTCTGAATCAAAATCTCCTTGACACAAAAATGATGGAATGAATTGAATCACATAGCCTAGGACTGTCATGAAAGCTTTAACAAGTAGAATGGAAATAGTTTCCAGAAAAAAACTGAAACTCAGATGTTACCTAGTGATCTAGCAAGTCAAATTGGGATGAAATAAAGAACTCTTCAGACGGTCTATCAAAGCAAAGAGTCCTCTACATAAATATAAAGGGTTGGAAGTGGCCAGAAGGACAATGACTGTGGGATGAGATGGGATGAGGAGGGGAACCAGACATCAGCTGAGGGCTTGGAAAGCAGGGTTTATAAGAATAACTATCATCAAAAAGGAGGAGTTCATGAAACATGGATACCAGTTTGAATAAAATACATGTTGATTTTAACCAGGCATATGTTACTATAACTTTCACATTCACCCAAGCCTTTACTTTTTTTACATTCACAAACTTTTAGAGTATGCTTTATTTTATTGAATAAATGCATCCAGTATTCCATTTCAAGTCTTTACTTTTTAAAACCCATTACTGCATTCAGACCAAACCATCTTCCTTCGTGTGCTCCGTATTTCATGCTGTTGTCTTTTTACTAACTTGCAATGTAATGAGGGCTTCTGGCTGTACATTATTCTTTTTTTCTAAACAACCCTTGCACATATGATTGACAATCAGTATCAAAAAGCTAAGACTGAGATGTAATATAAAGGATAGTAATATATGGTCTTTGATTCTAAGCTATCCTGATATCTTCTCTTTTGTTGTTTCTTTCTATTGTATTTCCTTTATGGTACTGCCAACTTCTTTCTTAAATGGAGGAAAAGTGATAGTTTGCCAACTATTCCTCTCCTGGCCTCATAGCTGTGCCACTGCACAAACTACTCTAGAGTACGTGCAGGGACATGTAGCAAGGAAGAAATGGACATTGAAAAGAAGTTGTTTAGTCAGTCAGTCGTGTCCCTCTTTTGTGACCCAGACTGTAGACCACTAGGCTCCTAAGTCCATGGGATTTCACAGACAAGAATACTGGAGTGGGTTGCCATTTCCTCCTCCAGGATATCTTCCCACCCCAGGAATCAGACCTGCAGTTCCCACATTGGCAGGTGGACTGTTTAGCACCCCTGAGACCAGTCTAATTCTCTCACAAAAATGATGGAATGAATTGAATCACATAGCCTAGGACTGTCATGAAAGCTTTAACAAGTAGAATGGAAATAGTTTCCAGAAAAAAACTGAAACTCAGATGTTACCTAGTGATCTAGCAAGTCAAATTGGGATGAAATAAAGAACTCTTCAGACGGTCTATCAAAGCAAAGAGTCCTCTACATAAATATAAAGGGTTGGAAGTGGCCAGAAGGACAATGACTGTGGGATGAGATGGGATGAGGAGGGGAACCAGACATCAGCTGAGGGCTTGGAAAGCAGGGTTTATAAGAATAACTATCATCAAAAAAAGGAGGAGTTCATGAAACATGGATACCAGTTTGAATAAAATACATGTTGATTTTAACCAGGCATATGTTACTATAACTTTCACATTCACCCAAGCCTTTACTTTTTTTACATTCACAAACTTTTAGAGTATGCTTTATTTTATTGAATAAATGCATCCAGTATTCCATTTCAAGTCTTTACTTTTTAAAACCCATTACTGCATTCAGACCAAACCATCTTCCTTCGTGTGCTCCGTATTTCATGCTGTTGTCTTTTTACTAACTTGCAATGTAATGAGGGCTTCTGGCTGTACATTATTCTTTTTTTCTAAACAACCCTTGCACATATGATTGACAATCAGTATCAAAAAGCTAAGACTGAGATGTAATATAAAGGATAGTAATATATGGTCTTTGATTCTAAGCTATCCTGATATCTTCTCTTTTGTTGTTTCTTTCTATTGTATTTCCTTTATGGTACTGCCAACTTCTTTCTTAAATGGAGGAAAAGTGATAGTTTGCCAACTATTCCTCTCCTGGCCTCATAGCTGTGCCACTGCACAAACTACTCTAGAGTACGTGCAGGGACATGTAGCAAGGAAGAAATGGACATTGAAAAGAAGTTGTTTAGTCAGTCAGTCGTGTCCCTCTTTTGTGACCCAGACTGTAGACCACTAGGCTCCTAAGTCCATGGGATTTCACAGACAAGAATACTGGAGTGGGTTGCCATTTCCTCCTCCAGGATATCTTCCCACCCCAGGAATCAGACCTGCAGTTCCCACATTGGCAGGTGGACTGTTTAGCACTGAGCCACCAGGAAAACCCATGAAGGGACATTAAACAGTTCTAATTCTCTCATCATCACCTCTTCCAGTTGTTTTCAACTATGTAGCATAGTGGAAACACCGTTTGCTAGTCTTCTAATTTCTTTTTTAATGTGCCCCATTTTCCAGATGCCAGTGAGATCTGTTCCAGCCTCTGATGGCATACCAGGGCAAGATTTGCACAGTACAATTTACGAAGTTATTCACCACATCCCTGCCCAACAACAAGATCCTCCAGAGTAAGTATGAACTTGCATTTGATGATGCTTCGTCGAGAGGGTTCAGCATTCAGCCGCTACTCCCCCTAGAGTTTATTGAAAGGCTCAGAAGTGGAAAAAAATACTGTAAAACAGGAAATTATAGCTTCTGCGCATGCGAACACACTTGCCCACTTGAAAATAGCTCAAAGAAATAAAACAGGCTAACATACAAGTATCTTCTGGGGCCATGTATTTGGGCCAGTGGGCTATACACAGAGCTCTAGAATCCAGCATTTCCCCCAATGAACCCACTTCTGGCTAAAAAATGGGTCGTTAAGCCAGTTTTCAAGCCATCTTTGTTATCTTGCTGATTTTCCAGTGACTGTAGTGGTTTTAAAGTCAGTGATCTATCACTACAAATGCATATGTGTCTGTCCAGTCACTCAGTTGTGTCCAACTCTTTGCACCTCCATGGACTACAGCCTACCAGGTTCCTTCATCCATGGGATTCTCCAGGCAAGAATACTGGAGTGTGTGCCCATTTCCTCCTTCAAGAGATCTTCCTGACCCAAGGATCAAACCCACATCTCTTGTGTCTCCTGCATTAGCAGGCAGATCATTCCAAATAGGACCAGGAGAAAAGCAAACCTGCAAAATGTGCCCAACATTATACCATCAAATGCCCACCTCTCACAGATTCAAAGCAGTCTGCTCTCACGTGAATAGAACCGCCACAGCAAGGACTGCCCTCACTCCCAGAGAAGTAAAACTCAAGCTGAGGCCAGAGGCAGGAAACTTTGGGGCTGACACCAGGCAGTCACCTTCCCTTCCCATAGGTGGAAACACTAAGCCTACAGCCTTTTGAAATAATGGACTTCCCTTTTTTGTGGGCTGTCGCTGCCTGTAGGCATAACTGCCACAAATCATCTTCCATCATTTCTTTGTCATTTATTGACTTTGAAAAGAACATCAATAACAGCACACAGGAACTTCCCCTTTGGCAAAAGAAAACAGTTCTAGCAAAGTAATTCATGCACACCTCTGGGTAAATACCAAAAATAACAGCTAGTTGTGGATGAATGCCTGGGAAATGGTCTTCCCGGGAAGGGACCCAGTCCTGGGGGCCTGTGCATTCATCCAAGGCGGAGTAAGTGACAAGAGCGCCTCAGAGGACCTCATCAGTCCATTTGTTCTTATTTCAAGGAACCTGGAGAAAAGGGAGTCAGGTAAATTAGGAGCAGACTCTGACAGAGCTAGAGCCTCGGGTTTGAAAAGAAAATAAAATTGTTTTATAGTATTATGTTATTAATATAATTGGACAACACAGTGGAATGTTATTCCCAGATAGTTAAACAAAACCAAAATAATACCTAACCCTCCTTACTGTTTGGAATAGAAAATGAAGAGATATTTTTCCTTATTAAAAATAAGGAATATAAAGAGTTTGGAGAGAATGTCTGCTTCCTAATTTTAAGATCGTATCTGCTTTCAAATTTTAAGATTGTTTCCAATCAAAACTTTTATCCTATTTAAATTCATTTGTTTTTTCTATATTCTTTATTCTGTATATCTGTTTTCCAGTTAGCCTGCAGACAAACTAATTTAAGACTTGAGGTTTATTTTTAAAAACTCCCAATAATGAAATAAGTGTTGATTTTAAACTGTGGCTTATGGCAGCTATAATTTCACAGCGCCAAATAAAGTGATTTGGTGGGTTATTGCATGTGAAAGAGATGATTCCTTAAATTAAAAAAATCATCTTCTGGGCTTCCTTGGTGGTCCAGTGGGTAAAGACACCTCCTTGCAGTGCAAGGGGCACCAGTTTGATCCCTGGCCTGGGAAAATCCCAGGTCCCATGGAGCAGCTGGACCGGTGTCCAACTACCGAGCTGGCGCTCTGGAACACATGTGCCTAGAGCTGGTGCTCTGCAACAAGAGAGGCCACTGCAATGGGAGGCCTACACAGGCCGAAGAACAAAGATGGAAATAAATGAAAGACCAATAGAAGTGGCCAAAGAAAAATCATCTTCTTAAATTACTTTCAGACATTAACAATGTTGCTAGAATTTCTTGGGAGTATAAATTTTGCTTTTGGAGATAAACTTTGAAGGTTGAAAACACAGCAGAAAAGCTCTTTTTCAAGCTTATAAAAGATTGTTTAATCTGAGGACAGGTGCAGGGCCCTCCCCAGACCAGTGTACTTTCCCAATGGCCTCTCTTAATAATGCAACCAATACCAAATAACAGCTAGTTGTGGATGAATGCCTGGGAAATGGTCTTCCCGGGAAGGGACCCAGTCCTGGGGGCCTGTGCATTCATCCAAGGCGGAGTAAGTGACAAGAGCGCCTCAGAGGACCTCATCAGTCCATTTGTTCTTATTTCAAGGAACCTGGAGAAAAGGGAGTCAGGTAAATTAGGAGCAGACTCTGACAGAGCTAGAGCCTCGGGTTTGAAAAGAAAATAAAATTGTTTTATAGTATTATGTTATTAATATAATTGGACAACACAGTGGAATGTTATTCCCAGATAGTTAAACAAAACCAAAATAATACCTAACCCTCCTTACTGTTTGGAATAGAAAATGAAGAGATATTTTTCCTTATTAAAAATAAGGAATATAAAGAGTTTGGAGAGAATGTCTGCTTCCTAATTTTAAGATCGTATCTGCTTTCAAATTTTAAGATTGTTTCCAATCAAAACTTTTATCCTATTTAAATTCATTTGTTTTTTCTATATTCTTTATTCTGTATATCTGTTTTCCAGTTAGCCTGCAGACAAACTAATTTAAGACTTGAGGTTTATTTTTAAAAACTCCCAATAATGAAATAAGTGTTGATTTTAAACTGTGGCTTATGGCAGCTATAATTTCACAGCGCCAAATAAAGTGATTTGGTGGGTTATTGCATGTGAAAGAGATGATTCCTTAAATTAAAAAAATCATCTTCTGGGCTTCCTTGGTGGTCCAGTGGGTAAAGACACCTCCTTGCAGTGCAAGGGGCACCAGTTTGATCCCTGGCCTGGGAAAATCCCAGGTCCCATGGAGCAGCTGGACCGATGTGTCCAACTACCGAGCTGGCGCTCTGGAACACATGTGCCTAGAGCTGGTGCTCTGCAACAAGAGAGGCCACTGCAATGGGAGGCCTACACAGGCCGAAGAACAAAGATGGAAATAAATGAAAGACCAATAGAAGTGGCCAAAGAAAAATCATCTTCTTAAATTACTTTCAGACATTAACAATGTTGCTAGAATTTCTTGGGAGTATAAATTTTGCTTTTGGAGATAAACTTTGAAGGTTGAAAACACAGCAGAAAAGCTCTTTTTCAAGCTTATAAAAGATTGTTTAACTGCTACTGAGGACAGGTGCAGGGGGGCCCTCCAGACCCCTCAGCCCTTAGCCCCAGTGCCTCCCACTCCCTTCCCAATGGCCTCTCTTATCACCTCCTTCCTTCTCATCTTCTGAGGAAGTTCCGTTCATCTTTGTCTTGACTTTACCTCCATCCTGAGATGTCTTAACTCTCTGAATCTGCCTTCTCTTTCTCCATAAGGCTGTCTCCCATCTCTCTAGCATGGCTTTTAAATTTTTCCTCCTTTTTCTCTCCTCCAGCTCATCCTAAAGGGGAGCTAACAGTTTTTATTCTCTTGTTTTCCTTGAATACAGATGTGTGCTACCTATTCTAAGTTTTAAAAACCAACAAGGAGAACATGTTCTTTTTATTTCATAAGAAACTGTTTTGACTTTTTTGTTTTTTTACAATCAATCCACAAACATCTCCTGATCATTAACTATGTACTAGGGATAGAGATTAAATACAATTCAGTCTTTTGAAGATTTCATAGCTTAGTGGGTCCCTCTTTGCTTATTTTAACCGAAGATCAGTGATTCTTAGTAGAACAAACATTCCTCAATAGAATTAATGTTCCCTAAACATGCAGAAACCATTTTTCTTTCCTGATTGCCTATGGCTTTATTCTCTAGGTCCAATTAAATTCAAAGATCAATTTCATGAATAATGCAGTATTACAGGTGATTAGTGAACCTCAGGCATTCCCAGCTCGGGGTAAAGAACGGTATCTTACAGCTTTCTTTTGCCTCTGTTTGACAGTCGGTTCTGAGATAGAAACACAGCCAAAATATTTTTCCTTTGGCTCTTGGACTATTATTATTCTAGCAGTGTTGTTTTCATTACTACACGCATCTATTACCTAACTGAACTGGTGTTTAACAAATTGGTAAGTTGGCTTATGTTCACATTCTAGTGCTCAGTCATTTGTTTATTGAATTCATGGCTACATTATGTAAATGCTATCTGTCGACATCTTTAAGCACTTTTGGCACAGTTTGTTTTGAATGCAACTTGCTCCTAGGACCTTCAATAATCAACCTTTTAGTTTCACAAGGAAATTAGCCACCAAATTGAGTGGTGGCCTACTCTTTATACTCATTGGTTTGTAAATGTAATTTTCTTGAACTTTTGAAGTTCAAAGCACTCATTATTTGCAGTCATGGAAAGGAATAAACACATTTAAGGTTATTCAGCCTGTAGACCTGGAAATGTGTAGAACTTTTTGCACATCTTTTCGCCAGGTGAACATTCATGGGCAAAGCAGTACATTGAAATGAAATAAGGAAAACACGTTTTGAGGAAAAACAGTGTATCATCCGGAATCAGTGAAGGAATCAAGCCAGATACCTCTTACTCGTGGGTCTTTTTAATGCAAAATAAAGTCATTTATAAAAATTGGACTGCAGGTTTTCCAGCATACACACAGTGCCTTGTGCTGCAGAGGAGCATGGTGAGGCAAGAGTTCCCGGTGGACAGTCTTTATCATGCTGACGGCAGAAAGAAAAGGACGGGACTTTCCAATTACTTTTTCTGTATCATGTTTCCTACAAAGCTCAATTAGTTCTAATCTATACTTTCCCTTTTATTAGAACCGACACAATCCTATCAAACCTACAAGTGTGGAAACCTTATACTTGTAAAAACTTTAGCAGGCTTTGTTTTATTAATTTCTCAGTACTGTTAAGATTGCTAGACTTTTTAAAAATTTTTACTCCCAAATTTACGTCTTGCTATTTGTACCACAGAATAATAAAAATGATTATCACAAAAACAAGAGTGTGCCTTCTCCGACGTTGTCAGTCACCAGTGATGTTTTTGAAAAGACTTGTAAAACACTGAAAGAAATGACTGGTTAAAGACTGATTTTTATTTTTGTTCAAGGAAAAATGGATTCAAATAAATTATTCTACTTTTTCTTGTATGTGGCCTTGATTCTTTGTCTTGTAGAGTAGAAATCTTACATAAATTCACATTATAGAATTAGACTTTTAGAGCCTTATTTGTGCTCAGTCATTTGTTTATTGAATTCATGGCTACATTATGTAAATGCTATCTGTCGACATCTTTAAGCACTTTTGGCACAGTTTGTTTTGAATGCAACTTGCTCCTAGGACCTTCAATAATCAACCTTTTAGTTTCACAAGGAAATTAGCCACCAAATTGAGTGGTGGCCTACTCTTTATACTCATTGGTTTGTAAATGTAATTTTCTTGAACTTTTGAAGTTCAAAGCACTCATTATTTGCAGTCATGGAAAGGAATAAACACATTTAAGGTTATTCAGCCTGTAGACCTGGAAATGTGTAGAACTTTTTGCACATCTTTTCGCCAGGTGAACATTCATGGGCAAAGCAGTACATTGAAATGAAATAAGGAAAACACGTTTTGAGGAAAAACAGTGTATCACCCGGGAATCAGTGAAGGAATCAAGCCAGATACCTCTTACTCGTGGGTCTTTTTAATGCAAAATAAAGTCATTTATAAAAATTGGACTGCAGGTTTTCCAGCATACACACAGTGCCTTGTGCTGCAGAGGAGCATGGTGAGGCAAGAGTTCCCGGTGGACAGTCTTTATCATGCTGACGGCAGAAAGAAAAGGACGAGACTTTCCAATTACTTTTTCTGTATCATGTTTCCTACAAAGCTCAATTAGTTCTAATCTATACTTTCCCTTTTATTAGAACCGACACAATCCTATCAAACCTACAAGTGTGGAAACCTTATACTTGTAAAAACTTTAGCAGGCTTTGTTTTATTAATTTCTCAGTACTGTTAAGATTGCTAGACTTTTTAAAAATTTTTACTCCCAAATTTACGTCTTGCTATTTGTACCACAGAATAATAAAAATGATTATCACAAAAACAAGAGTGTGCCTTCTCCGACGTTGTCAGTCACCAGTGATGTTTTTGAAAAGACTTGTAAAACACTGAAAGAAATGACTGGTTAAAGACTGATTTTTATTTTTGTTCAAGGAAAAATGGATTCAAATAAATTATTCTACTTTTTCTTGTATGTGGCCTTGATTCTTTGTCTTGTAGAGTAGAAATCTTACATAAATTCACATTATAGAATTAGACTTTTTAGAGCCTTATTTCACAGTGTGCATCACAGAGAGCTAATGAAATGGCTATTTACTTTTCAGACTTGAAATTTTTACTCTATTGGGTTGTAAATTCTCTGTGTATATTATTGTATTTGAAAAAAAAGATAGAAATAAAACAGTGGAATTTTAAAAAACACCATTTTGTAACTTCCAAATGAAATAACTAATTCAGGCGGCAGTTAGCACTAAGCAAGACTGCTAGATAAAAGGTACCAGATAAAACTAGCAAGGATTCTGTTGCAGAAACTGTGTGGGAAAGATGGTCACAGTCCAGTGAGAAACAGTTATACAGAGTGGCACAGCTAGCTGCCGAGTGCAGTGAAGCCCAGGGAGAGGGGATGGAACATCTGAGTCTGGTAGATCTTGAAGGTGAAAGACAAATACTTATGTTTATTGACATTGAGTACAGACACTCTGACCTGCCAATGCCACTCTTTAGGATCTCATTCTGGCTAAATAAAGGTAGAAGCAACCTGCATATACAGCAATGGGGGATTTAAAATGATGTTAGTGACATAGGTCCACAGTAACTCACCTTGGAGCTATTAAAAAAGAAGAAATATGACTAAACTTTCTGACTTTAAGCTATGTCTCATGGCCTTTTATTTATAGAGAAGAAAGACATCAAAAGAAGAGCCTTTCTTGCAAATCAAAACTATGATGAAATATGACCTCACAAGGGTCAGAATGGTCCTTATCAAAATGCCTATAAATAATCAATGCTGGAGAGGATGTGGAGAAAAAAGAACCCTCCTACACTGTTGGTGGGAATGTAAATTGATGAAGTTACTATGAAGAACAGTATAGAAGTGCCTTAAAAAACTAAGAATAGATCTACAGTATGACCCAGCAATACCACTCTTGGGCTTCTATCTGGATAAAATTCTAATTCTAAAATTCTAAAAGATACAGTGAACCCCAATGTTCATTGCAGCACTATCTACAATAGCCAAGAGGTGGAGGCAACCTAAATGTCCATCAACAGATAAATGCAAAAAGAAGATGTGCTAGCTATATATGATGGAATATTAGTTGGCCATAAAAAATAATGAAATAATATCATTTGCAGCAACATGGATAAACCTAGAGATTATCATTCTAGTGAAGTAAGTGAAACAGAGAGAAATCTGAATAAAATCACTTTGTTGTAACCTTTGTTTAAAAATCACTTTATTGTAAAACAGCTATAATTAAAAAAAAACATATAATTTTAAAAAAGAATAAAATAATAGCATTTCTTTTTAAAATGTATTTCAAGTAAGCCACTATATTTATACTCTACCTCTCATATTTTCGTAGAAGCGCATGGTGAAAGGAAAACTACAACTTACCCTTTCCTCTTTCTTGCTCTTCTTTCTCTGCCAACCTTATATATTTTTTGCTGAAAAAGTCCATCAGTTCTACCACAAATATTTTCTACCCTTGGTAAAAAGAAATGTTACCTAATTAGAAAAGGAACTTATGCCCACTGTTTAAAATTTTATTTACTTGGAAATGCAGATGGCTTGCCTTAAAACAATTTAAATCACCTGTAGAGAGTAGACCTGAAATATTCTCATGACAAAAAGTAATTGTGTGAGGTGATGGATGTGTTAAACTTATTATGGTAATTATTTTACAATATGTACGTGTGCCAAGTCACTACATGTATATATATTATACTTATGCAGTGTTATGTGTCAATTCTATCTTAATACATCTGGGAAAAATAAAATTATTTATAATCTCATCTCCCAGAAATACCCTGTTAGCACTTTCTCAGATTAGTTATGCATACAATTATTCCTGCTCCCTCCAGTTCCAGAAAGGATTTATGGTAACTCATATAAATGTGTAATATATCAAGAGAAAATACATACCTCAAAATGAAGATGACAAAGAAAACAGGATGAAGGAACATGAGAGTTTACAAAGGCAAAGTGAAAGAAGTGAGGTTAATAACTAGTATGATGGATTCCCCTTCATCTGAGAATACTGCGTTATATCACAGATCATGCAGCATTTACGGGAAGATGTCTAAGGAGGGGCCTTTAAACTGAATGTGATTTCTAGTTATCAGAGCCAGAGAAAGGCTTCAGTCTATAGCTTTCCCAGCCAGCCAGTCACCCAGGTCCGATTTTTCTGCCTCTCTAAAAAATAATGAAATAATATCATTTGCAGCAACATGGATAAACCTAGAGATTATCATTCTAGTGAAGTAAGTGAAACAGAGAGAAATCTGAATAAAATCACTTTGTTGTAACCTTTGTTTAAAAATCACTTTATTGTAAAACAGCTAAAATTTAAAAAAAAAACATATAATTTTAAAAAAGAATAAAATAATAGCATTTCTTTTTAAAATGTATTTCAAGTAAGCCACTATATTTATACTCTACCTCTCATATTTTCGTAGAAGCGCATGGTGAAAGGAAAACTACAACTTACCCTTTCCTCTTTCTTGCTCTTCTTTCTCTGCCAACCTTATATATTTTTTGCTGAAAAAGTCCATCAGTTCTACCACAAATATTTTCTACCCTTGGTAAAAGAAATGTTACCTAATTAGAAAAGGAACTTATGCCCACTGTTTAAAATTTTATTTACTTGGAAATGCAGATGGCTTGCCTTAAAACAATTTAAATCACCTGTAGAGAGTAGACCTGAAATATTCTCATGACAAAAAGTAATTGTGTGAGGTGATGGATGTGTTAAACTTATTATGGTAATTATTTTACAATATGTACGTGTGCCAAGTCACTACATGTATATATATTATACTTATGCAGTGTTATGTGTCAATTCTATCTTAATACATCTGGGAAAAATAAAATTATTTATAATCTCATCTCCCAGAAATACCCTGTTAGCACTTTCTCAGATTAGTTATGCATACAATTATTCCTGCTCCCTCCAGTTCCAGAAAGGATTTATGGTAACTCATATAAATGTGTAATATATCAAGAGAAAATACATACCTCAAAATGAAGATGACAAAGAAAACAGGATGAAGGAACATGAGAGTTTACAAAGGCAAAGTGAAAGAAGTGAGGTTAATAACTAGTATGATGGATTCCCCTTCATCTGAGAATACTGCGTTATATCACAGATCATGCAGCATTTACGGGAAGATGTCTAAGGAGGGGCCTTTAAACTGAATGTGATTTCTAGTTATCAGAGCCAGAGAAAGGCTTCAGTCTTATTGTAGGGCGAGGAGAGAGTAAGTCAGCTTTCCCAGCCAGCCAGTCACCCCAGGTCCATCTGCCTCTCTCCTCTTTTCTCTTGCTTGAATTTCCTTCTGTCCTTCCAGAGGCCCTGTGTCTTTTCCTTGGAGACTCGATCCTAACTACAATGAGTTATTATTGCATCTCTGTGTTCTCTTTCCTAGATCAAATTCTGGGACACTTTAGAACATAGACAATCTTAGAAACAGCCTCTTTTTTTGCTAAAAGTGACAATTTTTTATTGATATATAATTGATGTACAGTAATATGTAAGTTCTAGGTTTACGCCATAGTGATTCACAATTTTAAAGGCTGTATTCCTTTTATAGTTATTATAAAACATTGATTATATTCCCTGTACCATTAAATATATCCTGTAGCTTATTTTATTTTTATTATTTATTTTTTAAGAAGCTTTTTATTTTGTGTTGAGATATAGCTGATTAACAATGTTGTGATGGTTTCAGGCAAGCAGCGAAGGAACTCAGCCATACGTAAACATGGATCCCTTCTCCCCCAAACTGCCCTCCCATCCCAGCTGCCACATAACACTGAGCAGAGTTCCTGGTGGCATTCAGTAGGTCCTCGTTGGTTATCCATTTTAAATATATCGTTAAACATACTTTTCTTAAACAGGATATTATATAGTCACATGATTCACAAGTTAAAATCTTATTAACAATATGCATTAAAATCACTTTTTATTAGTGTTTGGTTTTTGGTTTGGTTATTTCTATGTATCCCTCTAGATTTTCTTACCATAACCAGGGAAGTACAAACACATATTCTTATCTTTTTCAAACTCACTTTTCAATCACTTGTAATTCTTCTCACTTCTGTATCTCTCTCACACACACAAAACACACAGACTCTCTTAGCACACAGTTCCACTCAAAGCGGCAAGGAATTGCTGAAGGAGAAATGTGAAAGGATCTAGGGATGACAAAGAAAACAGGATGAAGGAACATGAGAGTTTACAAAGGCAAAGTGAAAGAAGTGAGGTTAATAACTAGTATGATGGATTCCCCTTCATCTGAGAATACTGCGTTATATCACAGATCATGCAGCATTTACGGGAAGATGTCTAAGGAGGGGCCTTTAAACTGAATGTGATTTCTAGTTATCAGAGCCAGAGAAAGGCTTCAGTCTTATTGTAGGGCGAGGAGAGAGTAAGTCAGCTTTCCCAGCCAGCCAGTCACCCCAGGTCCATCTGCCTCTCTCCTCTTTTCTCTTGCTTGAATTTCCTTCTGTCCTTCCAGAGGCCCTGTGTCTTTTCCTTGGAGACTCGATCCTAACTACAATGAGTTATTATTGCATCTCTGTGTTCTCTTTCCTAGATCAAATTCTGGGACACTTTAGAACATAGACAATCTTAGAAACAGCCTCTTTTTTTGCTAAAAGTGACAATTTTTTATTGATATATAATTGATGTACAGTAATATGTAAGTTCTAGGTTTACGCCATAGTGATTCACAATTTTAAAGGCTGTATTCCTTTTATAGTTATTATAAAACATTGATTATATTCCCTGTACCATTAAATATATCCTGTAGCTTATTTTATTTTTATTATTTATTTTTTAAGAAGCTTTTTATTTTGTGTTGAGATATAGCTGATTAACAATGTTGTGATGGTTTCAGGCAAGCAGCGAAGGAACTCAGCCATACGTAAACATGGATCCCTTCTCCCCCAAACTGCCCTCCCATCCCAGCTGCCACATAACACTGAGCAGAGTTCCTGGTGGCATTCAGTAGGTCCTCGTTGGTTATCCATTTTAAATATATCGTTAAACATACTTTTCTTAAACAGGATATTATATAGTCACATGATTCACAAGTTAAAATCTTATTAACAATATGCATTAAAATCACTTTTTATTAGTGTTTGGTTTTTGGTTTGGTTATTTCTATGTATCCCTCTAGATTTTCTTACCATAACCAGGGAAGTACAAACACATATTCTTATCTTTTTCAAACTCACTTTTCAATCACTTGTAATTCTTCTCACTTCTGTATCTCTCTCACACACACAAAACACACAGACTCTCTTAGCACACAGTTCCACTCAAAGCGGCAAGGAATTGCTGAAGGGAGAAATGTGAAAGGATCTAGAATCCAATTAACTTTTGCTGTCACTGGTGTGTAACACTGGATGACTCACTGCTTTTTTAGTAAATGGGGATGAAAAATCTCATAAATTAATCAGAGTTTTTAAGGGAAGTGAACCAACCCAGATGTTCACCTAATTAACAAATTAATCTTTAAAAAACAGCCTAAAGTTCTTTCCTTATTACTAAGCATAATCTTAGCTGTTGTTATAATTTTTGACTTTATATTACTGCTTCTAACTTGGAATGGAGTCATATTCATCCTGCTTATTATTTTGAAAGAGTATATCCTACTGATAATCTTTTAAGTAAAAAAATATAAATTCTTATGAATAAAAGTTTTCCTTGTTTTACTGACATTTGAGTACTTCCATATTAATAAAACAATTTCAGTTAGCATAAACTGCACATACACACTCCAGGAAGATTCATGTGATCCCTCACTTTTACAAGATCACAAACCCTATAAAGTTCTGTTTAATAAAATTGAATAATAGCACAGTACATGGCATATAGATAGCCATTTTACTGTATGTTATTGAAGATTTATTTTTAGAAACTTTTAATTTTCTGCTTCTGTATACTTCTATGTAGGCTTCCCTGGTAGCTCAGTGGTAAAGAATCCATCTGCAAAGCAGGAGATACAGGAGACCCAGGGGGGATCCCTGGGTCAGGAAGATCCCCTGGAGAAGGAAATGGTAACCCATTCCAATATTCTTGCAGGGAAAATCCCATGGATCCAGGAGGCTGGCGGGCTATAGTTCATAGGGTCCCAGAGTCAGACACAACAGAAGCAGCTTAGCATGCATGCACACATGTGCTTCTATGCATTCCTGTGAACTTGTGTGTCATTTTTATATATTCTTCTAAAATTCATGAATATGAATGTGTATGTTACACCAGGAAATACAAATGAAAACATTTTTATTTTTTTTTTCTATGTATCCTCTAGATTTTCTTACCATAACCAGGGAAGTACAAACACATATTCTTATCTTTTTCAAACTCACTTTTCAATCACTTGTAATTCTTCTCACTTCTGTATCTCTCTCACACACAAAACACACAGACTCTCTTAGCACACAGTTCCACTCAAAGCGGCAAGGAATTGCTGAAGGGAGAAATGTGAAAGGATCTAGAATCCAATTAACTTTTGCTGTCACTGGTGTGTAACACTGGATGACTCACTGCTTTTTTAGTAAATGGGGATGAAAAATCTCATAAATTAATCAGAGTTTTTAAGGGAAGTGAACCAACCCAGATGTTCACCTAATTAACAAATTAATCTTTAAAAAACAGCCTAAAGTTCTTTCCTTATTACTAAGCATAATCTTAGCTGTTGTTATAATTTTTGACTTTATATTACTGCTTCTAACTTGGAATGGAGTCATATTCATCCTGCTTATTATTTTGAAAGAGTATATCCTACTGATAATCTTTTAAGTAAAAAAATATAAATTCTTATGAATAAAAGTTTTCCTTGTTTTACTGACATTTGAGTACTTCCATATTAATAAAACAATTTCAGTTAGCATAAACTGCACATACACACTCCAGGAAGATTCATGTGATCCCTCACTTTTACAAGATCACAAACCCTATAAAGTTCTGTTTAATAAAATTGAATAATAGCACAGTACATGGCATATAGATAGCCATTTTACTGTATGTTATTGAAGATTTATTTTTAGAAACTTTTAATTTTCTGCTTCTGTATACTTCTATGTAGGCTTCCCTGGTAGCTCAGTGGTAAAGAATCCATCTGCAAAGCAGGAGATACAGGAGACCCAGGGGGGATCCCTGGGTCAGGAAGATCCCCTGGAGAAGGAAATGGTAACCCATTCCAATATTCTTGCAGGGAAAATCCCATGGATCCAGGAGGCTGGCGGGCTATAGTTCATAGGGTCCCAGAGTCAGACACAACAGAAGCAGCTTAGCATGCATGCACACATGTGCTTCTATGCATTCCTGTGAACTTGTGTGTCATTTTTATATATTCTTCTAAAATTCATGAATATGAATGTGTATGTTTTAGTTTCACAAGGCAGTAAGAAAGCAGAGATTTCTTTGTATTGAGTAGACACAAAGATCAAACATAACACTTGGATTTAACACTGGTACTCTCCTTCCTTCTCATTTACTGGATACACTTTTTATTGGAATTATCATGTTAACCTTGAAGTTTACAAATACTTTCATAAGTATTTCCCACATTGATCTTCACAAGAACTTTGTGAACTATAAAAAACCGTGGCTGCTTTACAGATGAAGGAACAAATACTCAGGAAATTAAAAGCCTTGCTCAATACCCTATATAAAATGTACTTGTGCATAACCTACACAATCCCCCCTCTACCTAATTTTTAAGTTTTTCTAGTTGGACAATGATTGCTTTACAATGTTGTATTGTTTTTTGCTGTGTGACATCGTGAATCAGTTATAAGTGTACATATATCCCCTTCCTCTTGTATCTCCCTTCCACCTCACCCCTCGTCCCACCCCTCTAGGCTAGGTTGGGCTCCCTGTGTTATACAGCAGCTTGCCACTAGCTAGATATTTTACACATGGTAGCATGCACATTTCGATGCTACTCTCTCAATTTATCCCATTCTCTCTTTCCCCTACTGTGTCCATAAGTTCATCCTCTACATCTGCATCTCTGTTCCTGCCCTGCAAATTGGTTCATCAGTACCATTTTTCTAGATTCCATATATAGATGTTATGCTAGATGTTTGTTTTTCTCTTTCTGACTTAACTTCGCTCTGTATGACAGGCTGCATGTTCATCTACCTCAGTTGCTCCTCTATACTTTAAATCTTCAGATTACTTATAACACCTAACACAATGTAAAGGTATGCAAATAGTTGTAACTGTAATGTTAGTGCTATATAAATAGTTGCCTGCAAGCAAATTCAAGTTTTGCTCTAGGGAACGTTCTGGATATTTTTCTTTCTTTTTTTTTTTTTAGTATTTTCAATCTATGGTTGGTTGGATTTAGGAATCCAGAGCCCCTGTATATGAAGGAATAAACTATATTTATTTGCGTGTGTCTGTGTGTCTGTGTGTCTGTGAATATTCCCATTTGAATATGCTTCTAGGGAAGATGGCAGCTCTATTTTTCACCACACGATGGAACATAAACTGGCAAATTGTTTATTCCCTGCAGCATAATTCTGGTTTAGGTTTACAGCAGAGGCTTTTTGAGGTTTCAGAGCAGTTGGTTCTTTAAATTTTACAAAAAAAAAACCCAGTTGTTGTAGGAAGTGGGGACTTCAGAGACCATACGTGCATGATAGCCAGCTCTTCTAATGTCCCATGTGGCGTCCATCCCATCATATGCACATTAGAACACACACAGTAAATAGTTTTTTAGTTGTTAATGAATTGAATTACTTATGTTTTGTATGTTAATGAAGACACCATGAATAGGAAGCAAAGAAGTTATTATTTCCAATAATCTTCTAATCCTTTGAGATTGAACCTCAGGGCACTTGATAACCTTGTGAGCCATTTTTTCTTTCTTTCTTTTTTTTTTTTTTAAAAAAACTTTTATTTTACATTTAACTTTTACAGAGTTTTGTTGTTTACAGATATGTGTGTTCTCAGATTAGTCATATGTATATCCCCCCACCATCCCACCCCTCCAGACTGTCATACAGCACCCCTGAAGGATCTGCTTTTCCATTTTTTCTTGCTTCCAGACCTTGAATGCCTATTTCTTTTCCCAGGTTGAGGAAGTTTTCACCTAATATTAATTCAGATAAGTTCTCTGCCACGTTTTCTCTCTTCTTATTCTTCTAGGAGGTCTCCTAAACTGTCCTCATTTTAAAAAGTTCCCCCTTCCAAGTACTAACCAGGCCAGACCCTGCTTAGCTTCCAAGACCAGACGAGATCGGTTGCATTCAGGGTGGTATAGCTGTAGACTTGCTTTAAAAAAACTCTATCTTCTTTTTTTCTGTTCAACTTGGGTGATTTCCACTGTCTTCCAGGTTGCTGGTCCACTTCTCTGCATCACCTAATCTACAGTTGATTCTAATTTTGTTTCAGTTCAGTTATTTTATTCTTCAGTTCTGTTTAGATTTTCTTAATATTTCCTAACTCTTTGTTGAACTTCTCATTGTGTTTGTCCATTCTCCTCCTGAGTTCACTGAGCATTTTTATCCTCATTACCTTGAAGTCCTTACCAGATAGTTTGCTTATCTCCACTTCTCTCAGTTACTCTTCCGGTTTCATTTTGTGTTTTGTTTGCAACATACTCATTTGTCTCCTCGTTTTGCCTGATAAACTGGCTTGTTTATTCCTGCAGCATAATTCTGTTTAGGTTTACAGCAGGCTTTTGAGGTTTCAGAGCAGTTGGTTCTTTAAATTTTACAAAAAAAAAACCCAGTTGTTGTAGGAAGTGGGGACTTCAGAGACCATACGTGCATGATAGCCAGCTCTTCTAATGTCCCATGTGGCGTCCATCCCATCATATGCACATTAGAACACACACAGTAAATAGTTTTTTAGTTGTTAATGAATTGAATTACTTATGTTTTGTATGTTAATGAAGACACCATGAATAGGAAGCAAAGAAGTTATTATTTCCAATAATCTTCTAATCCTTTGAGATTGAACCTCAGGGCACTTGATAACCTTGTGAGCCATTTTTTCTTTCTTTCTTTTTTTTTTTTTTAAAAAAACTTTTATTTTACATTTAACTTTTACAGAGTTTTGTTGTTTACAGATATGTGTGTTCTCAGATTAGTCATATGTATATCCCCCCACCATCCCACCCCTCCAGACTGTCATACAGCACCCCTGAAGGATCTGCTTTTCCATTTTTTCTTGCTTCCAGACCTTGAATGCCTATTTCTTTTCCCAGGTTGAGGAAGTTTTCACCTAATATTAATTCAGATAAGTTCTCTGCCACGTTTTCTCTCTTCTTATTCTTCTAGGAGGTCTCCTAAACTGTCCTCATTTTAAAAAGTTCCCCCTTCCAAGTACTAACCAGGCCAGACCCTGCTTAGCTTCCAAGACCAGACGAGATCGGTTGCATTCAGGGTGGTATAGCTGTAGACTTGCTTTAAAAAAACTCTATCTTCTTTTTTTCTGTTCAACTTGGGTGATTTCCACTGTCTTCCAGGTTGCTGGTCCACTTCTCTGCATCACCTAATCTACAGTTGATTCTAATTTTGTTTCAGTTCAGTTATTTTATTCTTCAGTTCTGTTTAGATTTTCTTAATATTTCCTAACTCTTTGTTGAACTTCTCATTGTGTTTGTCCATTCTCCTCCTGAGTTCACTGAGCATTTTTATCCTCATTACCTTGAAGTCCTTACCAGATAGTTTGCTTATCTCCACTTCTCTCAGTTACTCTTCCGGTTTCATTTTGTGTTTTGTTTGCAACATACTCATTTGTCTCCTCGTTTTGCCTGATTCTTTGTGTTCCTTTGTTTATATTAGGTATTTCAGTTACATTCTCTAATCTTGGAAAAGTGGTCTTTGATAGAAGGTTTCAAGCAGCACACTCCTCTCTGGTCAGCAGAGCTATATGCTCTAGAGGCACCTGCTGTGTGGGCTGCTTGGGCTCTTCTGTGTAGTAGGAACAATTACTGTGGGCACTCTGGTAGACAGGTCTGGTGCCCAGCTCCACGGTCTGGAGGTCCTGCCTCAGTGGTTATGGACCCACTGGAGGGTGGGGCAGGTTTTCGATACAGTTCACTGTGCACTGGGTACCATGCAGCTCCTGTGGGCTGCTGGTGGGTGGGACAAGTCCCCAGTGCCTATAGAACAGAGGTAGCGCTTGACATTGCAGATGTCAGCATAGTAGAGCAAGCTCTCAAAAATGGCTGCCACCAGCGTCTCTGTCCCCCATGGGAGTCCTACTTTGTTCCTACCTCTATGGAAGTTTCTCCAGGATTAACCAGTGGGTCTGACCCAGGTTTCTACTGCTGCTGTGTGAGGACTTAGAGCATATGAGATTTTGCGTTTGCCTTGTAAGAATGGAGTCTTTGTGCAGACATAGAGGACAGACTTGTGGACACAGCAGGGGAAGGAGTTGTTGTTCAGTCTTGACCAACTCTTTGCGACCCCATGAACTTCAGCACGCCAGGCTTTCCAGTCCTTCAGTATATCCTGGAATTTGCTCAAATTCATGTCCATTGAGTTGATAATGCCATCCAACCGTCTCATCCTTTATTGCCTCCTTCTTATGCTGTCGATCTTTCCCAGCCGAGGTCTTTTCCAGTGAGTCAGCTCTTGCATCAGGTGCCCAAAGATTGGAAGGCGTTCTAATTTTGTTTCAGTTCAGTTATTTTATTCTTCAGTTCTGTTTAGATTTTCTTAATATTTCCTAACTCTTTGTTGAACTTCTCATTGTGTTTGTCCATTCTCCTCCTGAGTTCACTGAGCATTTTTATCCTCATTACCTTGAAGTCCTTACCAGATAGTTTGCTTATCTCCACTTCTCTCAGTTACTCTTCCGGTTTCATTTTGTGTTTTGTTTGCAACATACTCATTTGTCTCCTCGTTTTGCCTGATTCTTTGTGTTCCTTTGTTTATATTAGGTATTTCAGTTACATTCTCTAATCTTGGAAAAGTGGTCTTTGATAGAAGGTTTCAAGCAGCACACTCCTCTCTGGTCAGCAGAGCTATATGCTCTAGAGGCACCTGCTGTGTGGGCTGCTTGGGCTCTTCTGTGTAGTAGGAACAATTACTGTGGGCACTCTGGTAGACAGGTCTGGTGCCCAGCTCCACGGTCTGGAGGTCCTGCCTCAGTGGTTATGGACCCACTGGAGGGTGGGGCAGGTTTTCGATACAGTTCACTGTGCACTGGGTACCATGCAGCTCCTGTGGGCTGCTGGTGGGTGGGACAAGTCCCCAGTGCCTATAGAACAGAGGTAGCGCTTGACATTGCAGATGTCAGCATAGTAGAGCAAGCTCTAAAAAATGGCTGCCACCAGCGTCTCTGTCCCCCATGGGAGTCCTACTTTGTTCCTACCTCTATGGAAGTTTCTCCAGGATTAACCAGTGGGTCTGACCCAGGTTTCTACTGCTGCTGTGTGAGGACTTAGAGCATATGAGATTTTGCGTTTGCCTTGTAAGAATGGAGTCTTTGTGCAGACATAGAGGACAGACTTGTGGACACAGCAGGGGAAGGAGTTGTTGTTCAGTCTTGACCAACTCTTTGCGACCCCATGAACTTCAGCACGCCAGGCTTTCCAGTCCTTCAGTATATCCTGGAATTTGCTCAAATTCATGTCCATTGAGTTGATAATGCCATCCAACCGTCTCATCCTTTATTGCCTCCTTCTTATGCTGTCGATCTTTCCCAGCGTCGAGGTCTTTTCCAGTGAGTCAGCTCTTCGCATCAGGTGCCCAAAGAATTGGAGCTTCAGCATCAATCTTTGCAATGAATATTCAGGGTTGACTTCCTTTAGGACTGATCTCCTTGCTGACCAAGAGATGCTTTAGAATCTTCTATAGCACTAAAACTCAAAAGCATCAGTTCTTTGGCACTCAGCCTTCTTTATGGTCCAACTCTAGAGAGGATGGGACAAATTGAGAGAATACCATTGAAACATATTACCATATGTAAGATAAAGAACTAATGGGAAGTTGCCATAAACACAAAGAACTCAACCCACTGCTCTGTGACAACCTAGAGGACTGGGGTTGTGAAGGGAAAGATTGGGAGGGAGGGGATATGTGTATACTTATAGGGAAGACTAGAGATCTCAAGACAACTGGAGATATCAACGTTTCAGGCATGGATGGGTGCAGTAAAGGACAGAAATAGTAAGGACCTAAAAGAAGAAGAGATTAAGAAGAGGTGGCAAGAATACACAGAAGAACTATACAAAAAATGTCTTAATGACCCAGATAACCATGATGGTATGACCACTCACCTAGATCCAGACATCCTGGAGTTGAAATCAAGTGGGCCTTAGGAAACATCACTATGAACAAAACTAGTGGAGGTGGTGGAATTCCAGCAGAGCTATTTAAAATCCTAGAAGGTGATGCTGATAAGGTGCTGCACTTAACATGTCAGCAAATTTGGAAAACTTGGCAATGCCCACAGGACTAGAAAAGTTCAATTTTCATTCCAATCCCAAAGAAGGACAGTACCAAAGTATGTTTAAACTATTGGACAGTTGTGCTCATTACACATGCTAGTAAGATTATGGTCAAAATTCTTCAAGCTAGGCTTCAGCAGTATGTGAACCGAGAATTTCCAGATATGCAGGCTGGGTTTGGAAAAGGCAGAGGAACCAGAGATCAAATAGCCAACATCCGTTAGATCACAGAGAAAGCAAGAGAATTCCAGAAAAACTTCTGCTTCGTTGATTACTTGAAAGCCTTTAACTGTGTGGATCACAACAAATTGTGAAAAATTCTTAAAGAGACGGGAAAACCAGTCTGTCTTACTTGACTCCTGAGAAACCTGTATTGGTATCAAGAAGTAACAGTTAAAACTGAACATGGAATGGATCCAGAAGCAAGACCCATATATATGCTGTTTACAAGAGACCCACTTCAGACCTAGAGACACTCATAGACTGAAAGTGAAAGGCTGGAAAGGGATATTCCATGCAAATGGAAATCAAAAGAAAGCTGGAGCAGCAATCCTCATATCAGACAAAATAGACTTTAAAGTAAAGAAGATTCTAAGAGACAAGGCAGGTCACTACATCATGATTAAGGGATCTATCCAAGAGGAAGACATAACAGTCATGAATATCTATGCACCCAACACAGGGGCACCTCAATACATAAGACAGCTACTTTCAGACATAAAAGAAGAAATCAACAATAACACAATAATAGTAGGAGACTTTAACACTCCTCTCACACCAATGGACAGATCATCCAAACAGAAAATTAATAAAGAAACACAAGCCTTAAATGCCACACTGGAAAAGATGGACCTCACCGATATCTTTAGGACGTTCCATCCAAAAGCAGAAGAATACACTTTCTTCTCAAGTGCTCACGGAACACTCTCCAGGATAGACCACATCTTGGGCCACAAATCAAACCTCAGTCAGGTGGGCTTAAACTATGTGGAGGTGGTGGAATTCCAGCAGAGCTATTTAAAATCCTAGAAGGTGATGCTGATAAGGTGCTGCACTTAACATGTCAGCAAATTTGGAAAACTTGGCAATGCCCACAGGACTAGAAAAGTTCAATTTTCATTCCAATCCCAAAGAAGGACAGTACCAAAGTATGTTTAAACTATTGGACAGTTGTGCTCATTACACATGCTAGTAAGATTATGGTCAAAATTCTTCAAGCTAGGCTTCAGCAGTATGTGAACCGAGAATTTCCAGATATGCAGGCTGGGTTTGGAAAAGGCAGAGGAACCAGAGATCAAATAGCCAACATCCGTTAGATCACAGAGAAAGCAAGAGAATTCCAGAAAAACTTCTGCTTCGTTGATTACTTGAAAGCCTTTAACTGTGTGGATCACAACAAATTGTGAAAAATTCTTAAAGAGACGGGAAAACCAGTCTGTCTTACTTGACTCCTGAGAAACCTGTATTGGTATCAAGAAGTAACAGTTAAAACTGAACATGGAATGGATCCAGAAGCAAGACCCATATATATGCTGTTTACAAGAGACCCACTTCAGACCTAGAGACACTCATAGACTGAAAGTGAAAGGCTGGAAAGGGATATTCCATGCAAATGGAAATCAAAAGAAAGCTGGAGCAGCAATCCTCATATCAGACAAAATAGACTTTAAAGTAAAGAAGATTCTAAGAGACAAGGCAGGTCACTACATCATGATTAAGGGATCTATCCAAGAGGAAGACATAACAGTCATGAATATCTATGCACCCAACACAGGGGCACCTCAATACATAAGACAGGTACTTTCAGACATAAAAGAAGAAATCAACAATAACACAATAATAGTAGGAGACTTTAACACTCCTCTCACACCAATGGACAGATCATCCAAACAGAAAATTAATAAAGAAACACAAGCCTTAAATGCCACACTGGAAAAGATGGACCTCATCGATATCTTTAGGATGATCCACCCAAAAGCAGAAGAATACACTTTCTTCTCAAGTGCTCACGGAACATTCTCCAGGATAGACCACATCTTGGGCCACAAATCAAACCTCAGTCAGGTCAAGAAAACCGAAATTATATCAACCATCTTCTCGGACCACAATGCAATGAGACTAGAGATCAACTACCAGAAAGAAAACCCTAAAAACACAAACACATGGAGATTAAACAACACATACCTAAAAAACCAACTGATCATTGAGGAAATCAAAGGAGAAATTAAATATTTCCTAGAAGAAAATGACAATGAACACACGACAGTGCAAAACCTATGGGATACCACAAAAGCAGTTCTAAGAGGGAAATTTATAGCAATACAATCCCACCTCAAGAAACTAGGAAAATATGAAGCAGATGACCTAACCCTCCTCTTAAAACAATTGGAGAAAGAAGAACAAAAACACCCCAAAGCCAGCAGAAGAGAAATCATAAGGATCAGAGCAGAAATAAATGAGAAAGAAACAATAGTAAAGATAAATAAAACAAAAAGCTGGTTCTTCGAAAAGGTCAACAAAATTGACAAGCCACTGGCCAGACTCATCAAGAAAAAGAGAGAGAAGAACCAGATCAAAAAAATCAGAAAAGAAAAAGGAGAGATTACAACAGATAATGCAGAAATCCAAAGGATTCTAAGAGACTATTATGAGCAACTCTGTGGCAACAAACTGGATAACCTGGAAGAAATGGACAGTTTCTTGGACAGGATTAATCTCCCAAGACTGAGCCAGGAAGAAACAGAAACTTTGAACAACCCAATCACAAGCTCAGAAATCGATGTTGTGATCAAAAATCTACCCAAAAATAAAAGCCCAGGGCCAGATGGCTTCACAGGCGAATTCTACCAAACATTTAAAGAAGAGCTAGTGCCTGTCCTTCTAAAATTCTTCCAAAAAATTGCACAGGAAGGAAAACTTCCAAACACATTCTATGAGGCCACCATCACCCTGATACCCAAACCAGGCAAAGACAGCACAAAAAAAGAAAATTATAGGCCAATTTCACTGATAAATCTAGACGCCAAAATCCTCAACAAAATCCTAGCAAACAGAATTCAATGACACATCAAAAAGCTCATACATCATGATCAAGTTGTGTTCATCCCAGGCATGCAAGGATTTTTCAATATCCACAAATCAATCAATGTGATACACCGTATCAACAAATTGGGAGACAAAAATCACATGATCATCTCAATAAATGCAGAAAAAGCCTTCGACAAAGTACAACATTCATTTATGATAAAAACTCTTCAGAAAATGGGCATAGAAGGAACCTATCTCAACATAGTGAAAGCCATATATGAGAAGCCCACAGCGAACATTATCCTCAATGGTGAAAAACTCAAAGCATTCCCTCTAAGATCAGGAACAAGACAAGGGTGTCCACCTCTCCAACGATGACATACAGATGGCCCAAAAGCACATGAAACGATGCTCAACTTCACTAATAATTAGAGAAATGCAAATCAAAACTACAATGAGATATCACCTCACACCCGTCAGAATGGCCATCATCCACAAATCGACAGACAATAAATGCTGGAGAGGCTGCGGAGAAAAGGGAACACTCCTGCATTGCTGGTGGGAGTGTAAATTGATACAGCCTCTATGGAAGACAGTCTGGAGGTTTCTTAAAAAACTAAAAATAGAAGCACCATATGACCCAGCAATCCCACTCTTAGGCTTATACCCTGACGAAATCAAATCTGAAAGAAGCACCTGTACCCCAATGTTCATTGCAGCTCTCTACACAATAGCTAGAACATGGAAGGAACCTAGATGCCCATCAACGAACAAATGGATCCAAAAGCTCTGGTACATATATATAATGGAATACTACACAGCTGTAAAGAGAAATGCAGAAGAATCAACCCTAATGAGGTGGCTGGATCTAGAAAGTATCATAAAAAGTGAAGTCAGTCAGAAAGAGAAGGACAAATACAGTATATTAACACATATATATGGAATCTAGTAGGATGGTGATGATGGCACATGCAGTGAAGCGACAGAAAGACAGACATGGACAGTGGACATATGGACATTGTGGGGAAGGAACAGTGGGTGAGAGGCGTAAAGGAAGTAGCATGAAGGCCTGTGCTATCATAAGTGAAGAAAATAGCTCTAGTCATTGCTCTGTGAGAAAAGGGGATCCTTCAGGGGGGCTGTGTGATGGTTGGGAGGGGAGGGAAGGGGGGGATATGCATATGACTAATCTGAGAACATACATATCTGTAAGCAACAAAACTCTGTAAAAGTTAAAAGTAAAATAAAGGTTTAAAAAAAAAAAAAAAGACAAGGGTGTCCACTTTCACCACTCTTATTCAACATAGTCCTGGAAGTTCTAGCAACAGCAATAAGAGAAGAGAAAGAAATAAAAGGAATCCAGATTGAAAAGGAAGAAGTCAAACTCTATTTGCAGATGACATGATATTATACATAGAAAATCCCAAAGACACTACTACAAAACTACTAGAGTTAATCAATGAATTCAACAAAGTCACAGGATACAAAGTCAACACTCAGAAATCACTGGCATTCCTATACACAAACAATGAAAAATCAAAACTACAATGAGATATCACCTCACACCCGTCAGAATGGCCATCATCCACAAATCGACAGACAATAAATGCTGGAGAGGCTGCGGAGAAAAGGGAACACTCCTGCATTGCTGGTGGGAGTGTAAATTGATACAGCCTCTATGGAAGACAGTCTGGAGATTTCTTAAAAAACTAAAAATAGAAGCACCATATGACCCAGCAATCCCACTCTTAGGCTTATACCCTGACGAAATCAAATCTGAAAGAAGCACCTGTACCCCAATGTTCATTGCAGCTCTCTACACAATAGCTAGAACATGGAAGGAACCTAGATGCCCATCAACGAACAAATGGATCCAAAAGCTCTGGTACATATATATAATGGAATACTACACAGCTGTAAAGAGAAATGCAGAAGAATCAACCCTAATGAGGTGGCTGGATCTAGAAAGTATCATAAAAAGTGAAGTCAGTCAGAAAGAGAAGGACAAATACAGTATATTAACACATATATATGGAATCTAGTAGGATGGTGATGATGGCACATGCAGTGAAGCGACAGAAAGACAGACATGGACAGTGGACATATGGACATTGTGGGGAAGGAACAGTGGGTGAGAGGCGTAAAGGAAGTAGCATGAAGGCCTGTGCTATCATAAGTGAAGAAAATAGCTCTAGTCATTGCTCTGTGAGAAAAGGGGATCCTTCAGGGGTGCTGTGTGATGGTTGGGAGGGGAGGGAAGGGGGGGATATGCATATGACTAATCTGAGAACATACATATCTGTAAGCAACAAAACTCTGTAAAAGTTAAAAGTAAAATAAAGGTTTAAAAAAAAAAAAAAAGACAAGGGTGTCCACTTTCACCACTCTTATTCAACATAGTCCTGGAAGTTCTAGCAACAGCAATAAGAGAAGAGAAAGAAATAAAAGGAATCCAGATTGAAAAGGAAGAAGTCAAACTCTATTTGCAGATGACATGATATTATACATAGAAAATCCCAAAGACACTACTACAAAACTACTAGAGTTAATCAATGAATTCAACAAAGTCGCAGGATACAAAGTCAACACTCAGAAATCACTGGCATTCCTATACACAAACAATGAAAAATCAGAAAACGAAATCAAAGAGGCAATCCCCTTCATCATTGCAACCAAAAGAATCAAATATCTAGGAATAAACCTGCCCAAAGAAACAAAAGAACTGTACACAGAAAATTACAAGACACTCATGAGAGACATTAAAGAAGACTTAAACAGATGGAGAGCTATTCTATGTTCCTGGGTCGGAAGAATCAATATTGTGAAAATGACCATACTACCAAATGTCATCTACAGATTCAATGTAATCCCTATCAAACTTCCAATGACATTCCTCACAGAACTAGGCCAAAGAATAACACAGTTCATATGGAAACACAAAAGACGTCGAATAGCCAAAGCAATCCTGAGAAAAAAAAAAGGAGTTGGAGGGATCAGCCTCCCCAACTTCAGACTCTACTACAAAGCAACAGTCATCAAGACAGTACGGTACTGGCACAAAAACAGAACTATAGATCAATGGAACAAGATTGAGAACCCAGAGATAAACCCACGCACCTATGGGTACCTTATTTTTGACAAAGGAGGCGAACATATAAAATGGGACAAAAACAGCCTCTTCAACAAGTGGTGCTGGGAAAATTGGACAGCTACATGCAAAAAGTGAAGTTGGAACATTCCCTGACCCCATACACAAAGATCAACTCAAAATGGATTAAAGACCTAAATATAAGACCAGAAACCATCAAACTCTTAGAGGAGAATATAGGCAAAACCCTCAAGGACGTCAATCAAAGCAAGATCTTCTCTGACCCACCTACTAGAATAGCAGAACTGAAAAGAAAAATGAACATGTGGGACCTCATGAAACTTAAAAGCTTTTGTACAGCAAGAGAAATTACAAAAAAGCTGAACAGACACCCCACAGAGTGGGAGAAAATCATAGCAAATGAAACAACAGACAAAGAATTCATCTCCAAAATCTACAAGCAACTCAGACAACTCCGCACCAGAAAAACGAACAACCCAATCAAAAAATGGGAAAAAGATCTAAAGGGACGCCTCTCCAAAGAGGACATACAGATGGCCCAAAAGCACATGAAACAATGCTCAACCTCGCTTATTATTAGAGAAATGCAAATTAAAACCACAGTGAAATATCACCTCACACCCGTCAGAATGGCCGTCTTCAAAAAATCTGCAGACACTAAATGCTGGAGAGGGTGCGGAGAAAAGGGAACCCTCTTGCATTGCTGGTGGGAATGTAAACTGATACAGCCTCTATGGAAGACAGTATGGAGATTCCTTAAAAAACTGAAAATAGAAGCACCCTATGACCCAGCAATCCCACTATTAGGCCTATATCCTGATGAAATCAAAACTGAAAGAGGCACCTGTACCCCAATGTTCATTGCAGCTCTCTATACAATAGCCAGAACATGGAAGCAACCTAGATGTCCATCGACAAATGAATGGATACAGAAGCCCTGGTACATATATACAATGGAATACTACTCAGCTGTTAAAAGAAATGCAGAAGACTCAGTCCTAATGAGGTGGCTAGCTCTAGAACCTATCATAAAAAGTGAAATAAGTCAAAAAGAGAAAGACAAGTACAGTATACTAACTCATATATATGGAATCTAGTAAGATGGTCATGATAACACACACGGTGAACTCATGGAAAAACAGACAGAGAATAGACATACGGACATTGTGGGGAAGGAACAGTGAGAGGGAGGCATAGAGGAAGTAACATCGAAATCTATACTGGCACGTGTGGAAAAGATAGCTATTGTCATTGTGCTAAGGGAATAGGAGTGCCTACAATCACTTGGGGCGATGGTCCGGAGGGGTGGGATGGGGGAAACTGGGTGTGTGTGGAGGGGTGCAGGAATATGCATATGACTGATCTGGGAACATACATGTCTGTGAACAACAAAACTCTGTAACATCTTTAAAATAAAGAATTAAAAAATAAATAGAGAGAGAGAGAGAGGTGACCTCAGGCACCACCAGGCCAGGTGGAGGCCCAGAAAAAAAAAAAAATTGAACATGGAATAATGACTGGTTCAAAATTGGGAAAAGAGCAAGACAAGGCTGTGCATAACTTAGCAACTGAACAGCAACGACAACAAATGACTGATTCACACTGATGTACAGCAGAAACCACCACATCATTGTAAAGCAATTATCCTACAATTAAGAATAAATTTAAAATATTGAAAATAAAAAGAATGGAGTCTTTGTTTCCTATAGCCCTCAGCTTTCCTGAATATAAGCCCCACTGGGGGCTTATTTTCCCAGTTAAGGACCTCTACACTGGAGAACCCAAGTGGGGCTTGGACCCCCACTCTTTGGGGAGGACCTTTGTAATTATGATATTCCTCCCATTGTGTATCACTTACCTGGAAATGTGAGCCCTGACCATACCCCCTCTCTGTCCTTCCTACCCCACTTGTTGTGACTCCTTTATAGCTGTTTAATTGCATAAAATAGTTTCTGACAATATTCAGGCTGTGCTTATAGATAGTTCTGTAAGTAGTTATAATTTTGGTGTACCCATGAGAGGAGGTGTTTTTGGGGTCTTCCTACTCTACTGTGTTGGAGAAACTCTTGAAAGTATCTTAAATAAATGAAATAACCTTTAGTTATTATGTTATAATAATGATTTGGGCAAACTCTGAGAGATACTGAGGGAGAGGGAGACCTGGCATGCTGCAGTCCACAGGGTTGCAAAGAGTCAGACTTAGTGACTGAACAACAACAACAACAAATTATTTTATAAATGTAGAAATGTTATTGCCAAAACGCTAATGTGTGCATGTACATATAAAATCAAACACTTGGTGTTTTTTTTTTTTTTACCTAGTCTCAGTTGTAAGCAAAGAGAAAGTAAAGAGCCTCTTGTTTAAGGTAAAAATGGAGAGTGAAAAAGATGGCTTAAATCTCAATATTCAATAAACTCAGATCATGGTATCCAGTCCCATTACTTCATAGCAAATAGAAGGGGAAAAAGTAGAAACAGTGACAGATTTTATTTTCTTGGGTTCCAAAATCGCTGTGAATGAAGACTGAAACCTTGAAAGTAAAAGATGATTGCTCCTTGGAAGAAAAACTATGACAAGCCTAGACAGCATATTAAAAACCAGAGACATCCGTTTGTCAACTAAGGTCCATGTAGTCAAAGCTACAGTTTTTTTTCCAGTAGTCATATACAATGTGAAAACTGGACCATAAAGAAAGCTGACCACCAAAGAATTGATGCTTTTGAACTGTGGTGCTGGAGAAAACTCTTGAGAATCCCTTGGACTGCAAGGAGATCAAACCAGTCAATCCTAAAGGAAATTGTTTCCTAACCTCAGCTTTCCTGAATATAAGCCCCACTGGGGGCTTATTTTCCCAGTTAAGGACCTCTACACTGGAGAACCCAAGTGGGGCTTGGACCCCCACTCTTTGGGGAGGACCTTTGTAATTATGATATTCCTCCCATTGTGTATCACTTACCTGGAAATGTGAGCCCTGACCATACCCCCTCTCTGTCCTTCCTACCCCACTTGTTGTGACTCCTTTATAGCTGTTTAATTGCATAAAATAGTTTCTGACAATATTCAGGCTGTGCTTATAGATAGTTCTGTAAGTAGTTATAATTTTGGTGTACCCATGAGAGGAGGTGTTTTTGGGGTCTTCCTACTCTACTGTGTTGGAGAAACTCTTGAAAGTATCTTAAATAAATGAAATAACCTTTAGTTATTATGTTATAATAATGATTTGGGCAAACTCTGAGAGATACTGAGGGAGAGGGAGACCTGGCATGCTGCAGTCCACAGGGTTGCAAAGAGTCAGACTTAGTGACTGAACAACAACAACAACAAATTATTTTATAAATGTAGAAATGTTATTGCCAAAACGCTAATGTGTGCATGTACATATAAAATCAAACACTTGGTGTTTTTTTTTGCTTTTTTTACCTAGTCTCAGTTGTAAGCAAAGAGAAAGTAAAGAGCCTCTTGTTTAAGGTAAAAATGGAGAGTGAAAAAGATGGCTTAAATCTCAATATTCAATAAACTCAGATCATGGTATCCAGTCCCATTACTTCATAGCAAATAGAAGGGGAAAAAGTAGAAACAGTGACAGATTTTATTTTCTTGGGTTCCAAAATCGCTGTGAATGAAGACTGAAACCTTGAAAGTAAAAGATGATTGCTCCTTGGAAGAAAAACTATGACAAGCCTAGACAGCATATTAAAAACCAGAGACATCCGTTTGTCAACTAAGGTCCATGTAGTCAAAGCTACAGTTTTTTTTCCAGTAGTCATATACAATGTGAAAACTGGACCATAAAGAAAGCTGACCACCAAAGAATTGATGCTTTTGAACTGTGGTGCTGGAGAAAACTCTTGAGAATCCCTTGGACTGCAAGGAGATCAAACCAGTCAATCCTAAAGGAAATAATTCCTGAATATTCATTAGAAGGATTGATGCTAAAGCTGAAGCTCTAATACTTTGGCCACCTGATGCGAAGAGTTGACTCACAAGAGTCAACCCTGATGTTGGGAAAGATTGAGATCAGGATGTGAAGAGGGCAACAGAGCATGAGATGATTAGATAGCATCACTGACTCAATGGACGTGAGTTTGAGCAAAGCCCAAGAGATGTTGAAGGACAGGGAAGCCTGGCATCCTGCAGACCATTGGTTCACAAAGGGTCAGACATGTCTTATAGACAACATCAAAAGTTGTTTGATCAGTAATATGAAAGGGATGGCCAAAAAAAGCTCTTTAATTTTTTTTAATGTTATGACTTACCATTTTATTAATTTACTAAAAAAAACTGTATCTTCTAAGCAGATATATTTAAAGGTCAAAAAATGTTTTTAACAAAGACGCTGCCTTCACTAAAATAACTGAATGAGAAACTAGTTATAAAGGGCTTGTTTTCTCATTTGAAAACTCAGCATAGCACCTCATTTGTACTCTTACATTTTTATGCAATGCTACTTAGTGTGAGCACCAGTAAGTAATTATAATGTGATGTCAGTGAAATGCTCACAATTTTTCCAGTCATTATTTCTTTTTTTAATTTTTTACTTTTTCTAGTTATCTGTTTAAAGAAATGGAGGAAGAAACCAGCATAAACACTAATTGACAGGGAACTAGTTAAACAGAGTTACATTGAGTTAAGGAACTATGTAGCTATCAAAAAGAGATAAATCTAAATGTGATAACTTGGTGGTAAATGCTGCACATATTATTAACTGAAAAAACAATATGTCATGGGTCAGTTTTAGGCTACAATTCCTAACATGAATAAAAAATTAAAGAAGGTATTCCATTAGAAACATACTAAAGTGTCAATGGTAGTAACCCCAGAAAGAAGAAAAGTGTAGTGGGTGGGAAGACTTGAATTTTTCTTTTTCACTTTACAGAAACATGTTCTGTTTGATATATTTTACAATGTGAAAACTGGACCATAAAGAAAGCTGACCACCAAAGAATTGATGCTTTTGAACTGTGGTGCTGGAGAAAACTCTTGAGAATCCCTTGGACTGCAAGGAGATCAAACCAGTCAATCCTAAAGGAAATAATTCCTGAATATTCATTAGAAGGATTGATGCTAAAGCTGAAGCTCTAATACTTTGGCCACCTGATGCGAAGAGTTGACTCACAAGAGTCAACCCTGATGTTGGGAAAGATTGAGATCAGGATGTGAAGAGGGCAACAGAGCATGAGATGATTAGATAGCATCACTGACTCAATGGACGTGAGTTTGAGCAAAGCCCAAGAGATGTTGAAGGACAGGGAAGCCTGGCATCCTGCAGACCATTGGTTCACAAAGGGTCAGACATGTCTTATAGACAACATCAAAAGTTGTTTGATCAGTAATATGAAAGGGATGGCCAAAAAAAGCTCTTTAATTTTTTTTAATGTTATGACTTACCATTTTATTAATTTACTAAAAAACTGTATCTTCTAAGCAGATATATTTAAAGGTCAAAAAATGTTTTTAACAAAGACGCTGCCTTCACTAAAATAACTGAATGAGAAACTAGTTATAAAGGGCTTGTTTTCTCATTTGAAAACTCAGCATAGCACCTCATTTGTACTCTTACATTTTTATGCAATGCTACTTAGTGTGAGCACCAGTAAGTAATTATAATGTGATGTCAGTGAAATGCTCACAATTTTTCCAGTCATTATTTCTTTTTTTAATTTTTTACTTTTTCTAGTTATCTGTTTAAAGAAATGGAGGAAGAAACCAGCATAAACACTAATTGACAGGGAACTAGTTAAACAGAGTTACATTGAGTTAAGGAACTATGTAGCTATCAAAAAGAGATAAATCTAAATGTGATAACTTGGTGGTAAATGCTGCACATATTATTAACTGAAAAAACAATATGTCATGGGTCAGTTTTAGGCTACAATTCCTAACATGAATAAAAAATTAAAGAAGGTATTCCATTAGAAACATACTAAAGTGTCAATGGTAGTAACCCCCAGAAAGAAGAAAAGTGTAGTGGGTGGGAAGACTTGAATTTTTCTTTTTCACTTTACAGAAACATGTTCTGTTTGATATATTTTTACGATTTCTAAAAAGCAAAATCCTTTAATAAGAACCTAACATTTTAATCACACATCTGTCTGAACTTCCATTTAATTGATACTGTTCTGTCCGCTTCCTTTATACTGTTTTTCTTTCCTTTTTCTTCATTTTCTAGTCCCTTTCTTCCTGATTTTTCTTCTCTTTTGTCTAATTTAATTCCTCCTTGTGGCATTTGATGTCCTGGTTGCCTTTAATTTCCTTTCTCCCTTCCCCCAAGCTGGATCCTCGAAAGGTAAAAATCAGAGTGTGAACAAGTGACATTTGTAATGGGAACTGGCTCTGTGCCTGGCCTAGGGCTCCCTAAAGACAGGATTCTGGACTAACCACACTTCTCAAGTGTGTGATTCTGGCCACTTGAGAAGAACTGTGGCCCAAATGGAAGAATATCAAGATTCGAAGTCTGGTAACAGAGATATTTAAAACAAAATTCTATTGCTGAAACACAGAACTTCTCTTTCTTTATCAAACTGTGTACAGATTTGATTGTAATGGCCTGCCCACTTCTCCAGCTGGACTGTAAAGAAGGAAGAGTGAAACCTGGAGTGAAGAAGGAACCTCATCACCAAGAACAGGCAGGGCTGCTGGTTACCATGGCCACTTCCAGGTTAGTCAGAAGAGTTAGTGAAAGATATAGCATATATTGCTTCTTATGGTTTGCTTCTTAAGGTTAAAAGTCCCTCGTTGAATTGAATTGAACTGAAATTGAATTGAAGCACATTGCTTTAGAGCACAAAAGAGTAACCTGATACACACTGCTGTGTTTAAAGTGGACAACTAGTAAGGACCTACTGTATAGCACAGTGAACTCTACTCAATGTTATGTTGCAGTCTGAATGGGAGGGGAGTTTGGGGGAGAATAGAGTCATGGATATGTATGGCTGAGTCCCTTCTCCGTCCACCTGAAATGATCACAACGATCAGCTATGTGATAACTTGGTGGTAAATGCTGCACATATTATTAACTGAAAAAACAATATGTCATGGGTCAGTTTTAGGCTACAATTCCTAACATGAATAAAAAATTAAAGAAGGTATTCCATTAGAAACATACTAAAGTGTCAATGGTAGTAACCCCCAGAAAGAAGAAAAGTGTAGTGGGTGGGAAGACTTGAATTTTTCTTTTTCACTTTACAGAAACATGTTCTGTTTGATATATTTTTACGATTTCTAAAAAGCAAAATCCTTTAATAAGAACCTAACATTTTAATCACACATCTGTCTGAACTTCCATTTAATTGATACTGTTCTGTCCGCTTCCTTTATACTGTTTTTCTTTCCTTTTTCTTCATTTTCTAGTCCCTTTCTTCCTGATTTTTCTTCTCTTTTGTCTAATTTAATTCCTCCTTGTGGCATTTGATGTCCTGGTTGCCTTTAATTTCCTTTCTCCCTTCCCCCAAGCTGGATCCTCGAAAGGTAAAAATCAGAGTGTGAACAAGTGACATTTGTAATGGGAACTGGCTCTGTGCCTGGCCTAGGGCTCCCTAAAGACAGGATTCTGGACTAACCACACTTCTCAAGTGTGTGATTCTGGCCACTTGAGAAGAACTGTGGCCCAAATGGAAGAATATCAAGATTCGAAGTCTGGTAACAGAGATATTTAAAACAAAATTCTATTGCTGAAACACAGAACTTCTCTTTCTTTATCAAACTGTGTACAGATTTGATTGTAATGGCCTGCCCACTTCTCCAGCTGGACTGTAAAGAAGGAAGAGTGAAACCTGGAGTGAAGAAGGAACCTCATCACCAAGAACAGGCAGGGCTGCTGGTTACCATGGCCACTTCCAGGTTAGTCAGAAGAGTTAGTGAAAGATATAGCATATATTGCTTCTTATGGTTTGCTTCTTAAGGTTAAAAGTCCCTCGTTGAATTGAATTGAACTGAAATTGAATTGAAGCACATTGCTTTAGAGCACAAAAGAGTAACCTGATACACACTGCTGTGTTTAAAGTGGACAACTAGTAAGGACCTACTGTATAGCACAGTGAACTCTACTCAATGTTATGTTGCAGTCTGAATGGGAGGGGAGTTTGGGGGAGAATAGAGTCATGGATATGTATGGCTGAGTCCCTTCTCCGTCCACCTGAAATGATCACAACATTGTTAATCAGCTATGTAGGCGTGCCAAGTCACTTCAGTCATGTCCAACTCTTTGTGACTGTATGGACTGTAGCCCACCAGGCCCCTCTGTCCATGGGATTCTCCAAGCAAGAATACTGGAGTAGGTTGCCATTTCCTCCTCATCTATACTCCAATACAAAACAAAAAGGTTTTCATCAGCTATAATGCATTACAAAACAAAAGGCTTGTGTGTATATATATAGTAATTTTAGGCAGAGGCATTTCATGGGTTCACTTATTATTCAGTGTATTGTCCAGTGTGGTAGATAGCATCACCAACTCAATGGACATGAACTTGAGCAAGCTCCAGGGGAAAGTGAAGGACAGGGAAACCTGACTTGCTGCAATCTGTGACATCACAAAGAATCTGACACAACTTAGCAATTGAACAACAACAGTTGTGCAATATATACCAGTTTTCTCTGCCAGGTGCTTAAAAATATATTCTCCTTTATTTCTCAGAATAATTCTATGAAGCACCATCAGTACTTAATAGGTTAAGAAGCTGAAGTTCAGAAAATTTTAGTCATCTCTCCCATGTTATCATCTAATGAGTAAATGTCTCTGTCACGCGCAGCTCCCTTGGCCAGCACAGATTGCTTTGTGAAATTATACAGGAGTCCATATGCTTACTTACTATTCCCAGATAATGCTTCTAAGCACTAAGACAACTTAATTGGAGTTAAATAGCTGTAGAACATCAACTATTTACTTTGTTCAGTGTTCTTGTGGCTTCTCCTTTATAGATGAAAACTAGAAAAAAATGGAGACTTTTTTAAAAAGGAGAATCAACAAGCTGTAATCAAAGGATTATGTATCTCTCAAAAAATGTGTGGAGTATAGTTGAATTGAACTGAAATTGAATTGAAGCACATTGCTTTAGAGCACAAAAGAGTAACCTGATACACACTGCTGTGTTTAAAGTGGACAACTAGTAAGGACCTACTGTATAGCACAGTGAACTCTACTCAATGTTATGTTGCAGTCTGAATGGGAGGGGAGTTTGGGGGAGAATAGAGTCATGGATATGTATGGCTGAGTCCCTTCTCCGTCCACCTGAAATGATCACAACATTGTTAATCAGCTATGTAGGCGTGCCAAGTCACTTCAGTCATGTCCAACTCTTTGTGACTGTATGGACTGTAGCCCACCAGGCCCCTCTGTCCATGGGATTCTCCAAGCAAGAATACTGGAGTAGGTTGCCATTTCCTCCTCATCTATACTCCAATACAAAACAAAAAGGTTTTCATCAGCTATAATGCATTACAAAACAAAAGGCTTGTGTGTATATATATAGTAATTTTAGGCAGAGGCATTTCATGGGTTCACTTATTATTCAGTGTATTGTCCAGTGTGGTAGATAGCATCACCAACTCAATGGACATGAACTTGAGCAAGCTCCAGGGGAAAGTGAAGGACAGGGAAACCTGACTTGCTGCAATCTGTGACATCACAAAGAATCTGACACAACTTAGCAATTGAACAACAACAGTTGTGCAATATATACCAGTTTTCTCTGCCAGGTGCTTAAAAATATATTCTCCTTTATTTCTCAGAATAATTCTATGAAGCACCATCAGTACTTAATAGGTTAAGAAGCTGAAGTTCAGAAAATTTTAGTCATCTCTCCCATGTTATCATCTAATGAGTAAATGTCTCTGTCACGCGCAGCTCCCTTGGCCAGCACAGATTGCTTTGTGAAATTATACAGGAGTCCATATGCTTACTTACTATTCCCAGATAATGCTTCTAAGCACTAAGACAACTTAATTGGAGTTAAATAGCTGTAGAACATCAACTATTTACTTTGTTCAGTGTTCTTGTGGCTTCTCCTTTATAGATGAAAACTAGAAAAAAATGGAGACTTTTTTAAAAAGGAGAATCAACAAGCTGTAATCAAAGGATTATGTATCTCTCAATGTGTGGGTATAAAATTTATACACGTGTGTGTGTTAGTAGCTCAGTTGTGTCCAACTCTTCATGACACTATGAACTGTAGGTTATCAGGGTCCTCTGTCCATGGGATTCTCCAGGCAAAAATACTGCAGTAGGTAGATATTCCCTTCTTTAGGGGATCTTCCTGACCCAAGAATCGAACCTGGGTCTCCTGAATTGCAGGCATATTCTTTACTGATTGAGCCACCAGAGAAGCAAAATATATACACATTCGTACATATAAATATATTTATTTATATATTGAAACATTTATGTACATATTTGTGTATATTCAGGCAAATTTCCATTTTCAAACCTCTTTATCTGCAGATTGATAAAGATAAGTGATTCTGACATTTCTAGATTTGAGTACCCAGAATTTCAACTCATATCTCTGATACCAGGTTGCTCCCAGAGTGTAGTTAGTGAAACTTCTATTTATATAGAAACAAAAAGGTTCAGATGAAGGTGAAGTATGTGTTTGTGTGTTTAAAGTGACTCTGAAAGTTCTCTGAAGTACTTGTTTAAACTAGTGTAAACTAGTTTTAATGAGTAAACTCAATCCTCACGTCCTCTGTATCTGATGGATTTTTATTGTGAACGACAAATAGTAAGGTTAGCATTTTGTACCATATTTTTGAAAAGACACTAATATGTATGTTTTATATCACTTCTCTCCCCTTTCTACCTCTCAATCACAAGTTGGTGATGAAAACATTTTGTACTGTCTTTGAGGAAGAGGGTCACTGAGGAAAAGCCAACTTCCAAATTTTCATTTCAAGCTATGTCAAGGCAAGCAATTAATGTATGAATGTTTCATCTGGATCAGCAGAGCCATTTAGTTTTCTAAGTAAAGCAGATGTTTGTGAGCCTGATTGCATCTCAGTCACTGGCCTATTTGAAGTGTAGAAAATAGCAAGAGTAACTGAGCAACTCCCCCTTACAGTGTCAAGAGTGGACAGTGGGGGCATGCAAAACCTACTAGGGCACATCAGTTTGACATTTGTATAGTTTGTTTAAAACACAATTTTCTCCCTGAAAACTTAGAAAGTCACCATAGCAAATTAAACATGTCACAGAAATTCACATCCAAAATGTTGCAGCATTTACCTTCATGATTAGACCATACAAGAAGGTTTTTTTTTTTTCTGACTCATAGCTCTATGTTTTCTTCTTGGATTAAACGAAAGATATTGAAGCAGAAGAATCAAAGTGTGTTAGTAGCTCAGTTGTGTCCAACTCTTCATGACACTATGAACTGTAGGTTATCAGGGTCCTCTGTCCATGGGATTCTCCAGGCAAAAATACTGCAGTAGGTAGATATTCCCTTCTTTAGGGGATCTTCCTGACCCAAGAATCGAACCTGGGTCTCCTGAATTGCAGGCATATTCTTTACTGATTGAGCCACCAGAGAAGCAAAATATATACACATTCGTACATATAAATATATTTATTTATATATTGAAACATTTATGTACATATTTGTGTATATTCAGGCAAATTTCCATTTTCAAACCTCTTTATCTGCAGATTGATAAAGATAAGTGATTCTGACATTTCTAGATTTGAGTACCCAGAATTTCAACTCATATCTCTGATACCAGGTTGCTCCCAGAGTGTAGTTAGTGAAACTTCTATTTATATAGAAACAAAAAGGTTCAGATGAAGGTGAAGTATGTGTTTGTGTGTTTAAAGTGACTCTGAAAGTTCTCTGAAGTACTTGTTTAAACTAGTGTAAACTAGTTTTAATGAGTAAACTCAATCCTCACGTCCTCTGTATCTGATGGATTTTTATTGTGAACGACAAATAGTAAGGTTAGCATTTTGTACCATATTTTTGAAAAGACACTAATATGTATGTTTTATATCACTTCTCTCCCCTTTCTACCTCTCAATCACAAGTTGGTGATGAAAACATTTTGTACTGTCTTTGAGGAAGAGGGTCACTGAGGAAAAGCCAACTTCCAAATTTTCATTTCAAGCTATGTCAAGGCAAGCAATTAATGTATGAATGTTTCATCTGGATCAGCAGAGCCATTTAGTTTTCTAAGTAAAGCAGATGTTTGTGAGCCTGATTGCATCTCAGTCACTGGCCTATTTGAAGTGTAGAAAATAGCAAGAGTAACTGAGCAACTCCCCCTTACAGTGTCAAGAGTGGACAGTGGGGGCATGCAAAACCTACTAGGGCACATCAGTTTGACATTTGTATAGTTTGTTTAAAACACAATTTTCTCCCTGAAAACTTAGAAAGTCACCATAGCAAATTAAACATGTCACAGAAATTCACATCCAAAATGTTGCAGCATTTACCTTCATGATTAGACCATACAAGAAGGTTTTTTTTTTTTCTGACTCATAGCTCTATGTTTTCTTCTTGGATAAAACAAAAGTTATGGAAGCAGAAGAATCAAAGCTTCTGTATAGACAATTCGTATTTTTAGGAAGAGTTTGCAAATGGCACAGTGAGGCATAGTCCACTGACTAGATGACAAGATAAACAGGCTTGCCTTGTTTCACAGAGGGAGTAACATGGAAACCTATACTATCATATGTGGAAAAGATAGTGATTGTCATTGCTTTGAGGGAATAGGGGATCCTGCAGGGGCGCTGTGTGAAGGCCTGGAGGACTGGGATGGGTGGGACTGGGAGGGGGGTGGAGGAGGAAGGGGGCCAGGGGTATACATATGACTAATCTGGGATTATACATATCTGTAAACAACAAAAAGCTGTAAAAGTAAAATAAAAATAATTATTTAAAAAATACTACAAGTATAAGTTAGAATGTTCAGCTAAGTTGATTGATAAGTCGCAAACAGGAAGGATAAGTTTTCTGGAATTGTTTATAGCTTATCTATGGCTGAGATATCCATTCAAATCCCTTCCGCCCTGACATTCTGGGAATGGTTCCATTCCTTGATCTTTTAATGCCACCTATGGTTCCAAATTGGAAAATGTTAAAGTATAAAATCTAAGTGTTTTTACAGAGTAATCAGATTTTAAATTAGCATATTTTTCACTCTATTATATTTTGCCCTTTGGATTTGACTAAATGAATGGAATATTTTTCTGGAGGGCAAATCTCCTAATATGCATATAGGAGATTATAAAATGTTTAGACTCTTTAACCTAGTAATCCATGTTTAAGAAATGATGAGACAAAGACATGTATATAATATTAGTAGAGTATTATTTAAAATAACTACATGTTCCAGTGATTATAATTCATATATGAGATGGAATATGATGTAGGCATTTTAAAAAGGTAAAGAAATGACAATCACTTTTAGTTGTAAGTTCTTCATTTTTATCCTTATAGAAAGACTTCAGGTCTTTTAGAAACTATCAAGAAACTATAGTTTCTTTTAGAAACTATCAAGAGCCCAAAGAGAAATATAACTGCAGTATGCAATAGCACACCAAAATAAAATACATATCCCACAAAATCCAACAGCCATGTGTCTAGAAAATAGAACTTATAAATGTGTTAATTGTTGTCTTCTGCATACACACCAGTCAAGGTAAATGAGATAAAATCCCTACTTTGCAGAGAAAACAGAAGTCATCAGATGGAAACTCTTTCTTCTTACTAAAACAAAAAACATACGCCTGCCTGGTGCCTCCATCCTGGTCTGCATTTCTCTGATTTTCATAGAGGAAACTAATCTCTACCTCTGCTTTGGCCTGTGTGCCTGTTAGCTACTCAAGAACTTCACACCATTCATTCTCCTTTTCTTCTCTTCTGTATATTTAGTCTTCCCTAGCAGTGGAATGTGCCCCCACCAGTTTTATAATATACTCATGTCTGATATCCAAACTAAAGCCCACATCCTCAACCTCCTCACTTCTGCAGTCCTATTTCTATCTCTCATTTCACAGTCAAGCTTATTAATTTCTATATTTGTTATTATAATGTTTTTACCTCCTGTCAGTCTTAAACTCACTCCAGTCTGATATATGCCCCATCAATCTATTAAAACAGCTATCTGTAAAATCACTAATGACCTTCAGGTTTACTAAACAGAGACTTTTTCCAGTGTTCATTGTGGTGTCTCAACAGCAGTCAACACCCTTGACCAACACTTCCTTCCTGAAATCCTCACTACTCTTATCTTCCACCACTTTCTCAAGGCATTTCTGTTTCTTTCACTGCTCACCCTCCTTTTCTTGGCCATTGAATATCATAGCTCAGTCTTTGACTCTCTTCTCACTCTTTAATAACTTCTTTGGAAATTCTTTATAGCTATGATTTATATTGCCACCTATATACAGATGATTCACCAACCCATGTGACTCTCCAGGCAAGAATACTGGAGTGGGTAGCCAATTCCTTTCTCCAGGGGATCTTCCTGACCCAGGAATCAAACCTGGGTCTCCTGCATCGCAGGCAGATTCTTTATCATCTGAGCCACCAAGGAACCCCAAGTATGGTATTATCTCTAGGGGTTGTTTTTGTTTTTGTTTTTTTGTAGATGTTCTTCATCAAGCAGACAAATTTCTCCACTACTCTTAGATTGCTGACAGTTCTTGTTATGAATAGGAGTTGGATTTTTCCAGTTGCCTTTACTCAGCTGACATGATCATTTGTTCGATTGTTTTTTCTCTCACTCGGGCTTCCCAGGTGGCATTAGTGGTAAAGAACCCACCTGCCAGTGCAGGATACATAAGAGATGAGTGTTTGATCGATCCCTGGGTCAGGAATATTTCCTAGAGAAGGTCACAGCAACCCACTCCAGTATTCTTGCCTGGAGAGTCACGTGGACAGAGGAGCCTGATGGGCTACAGTCCATAGGGTTGCACAGAGTCTGATACAACTGAAGCAACTTAGCACACAGCATGCATCGATGTGGTAGATTACATTAATTTTCAAATGTTGAAATAGCCTTCCACAACTGAAATGAATCTTACTTGGTTGTGATGTATAATTCTTATTAAAGATTATTATAATTTATTTTCTAATATCTTTTTGAAGAAGTTTTGTGTCTATGTTCATGAAAGATATTGGTTTGTAATTTTCCTTTCTTGTGTCTTGGTCTAGTTATGGTATTAGGGAATTACTAATCTTCTAGAAGGTCTCAGGATATGTTCCTTCAGCTTCTGTTTTCTGGAAAAGATTATACACAACTAGTTTATTTTTTAAATGTCTAGTACAAATCACCTTGTGAAATCATGGAGGCATGTCCTTTCTTTGGGGGAAGGTTATTAATTATTGCTTTGATATCTTAAAAATATAGGCCTATTCATACTATCTATTTCTCTTTGTGTAAGTTTTAATAATGTGAATATTACAAGCGAAGCTTCCCAATTGGCTTCCCAGGCTTCTTCCCAGTGGTAAAGAAGCCTGCCTGCCAATGCAGGAGACTTAAGAGACACAGGTTCGATCCCTGGGCTAGGAAGATCCCCTGGAGGAGGAAATAGCAACCTGCTCCAGTATTTTTGCTGGGAAATCTCATGGACATAGGAGCCTGGTGGGCTACAGTCTATGAGGTCTCAAAGAGTCAGACACAACTGTTGTGACTTAACCTGCACACATATTACAAGGAATTGGTCTATATCATCAAAGGTACCAAATTATTGATCATAGAGTAGCCTGTGGTATTCTTTTATCTTTCTTAGAGATATAAGCAGTAATGCACAATCTTTTATTTCTGATATTGTCCATTTATGTTTTTCTTCCTTTATTAGTTGGTATTATGAGTTGAATTGTGCCCCCCTCCCTCAGAATTCATATGCTGAGTCCTGTGCTGTGTGCTCAGATGCTTCGGTCATGTCTGACTCTTTGTGACCCCATAGACTGTAGCCCACCAGGCTCTTTTGTTCATAGGATTCTCCAGGCAAGAATATTGGAGATTGTTTCCATGCCCTCCTCCAGGGGATCTTCCAGATCCAGGGATCAAACCCCCATTTCCTGTGGCTCCTGCATTGCAAGGAGATTCTTTACCACCGAGTCACTGCAGAAGCCTATTGAAGTCCTAGCTCCTAATAATTCCTGATGCTTAGGAATGTGACCTGTTTGGGAAACAGAATCATCACAGATGTAACTAGATACAATTAGGTAATATTGGAGTAGAGTGGGTGTCTAATCCAATGACCAGCATCCTTATAAAAAAGGACACCATGAGAAGATAGAGACACATACAGGAAGGGCTATGTGAAAACAGGGAAGTATGGACAAGTGAAGGAGTAACTTGGGCCACCAGAAACTAGAAGAGAGGCATGAAACAGACTCTTCTTCACAACCCTCGAAAGAAACCGACCCTCTCCATGTCTTGATTTTTAACTGCTAGCCTCCAGAACTGTGAGACAATACATTTCTGTTGCTTAAGCCACCTACTTTGTGGTAATTTATTTCAGTAGCCTTAGAAAATGGATATACTGAGCCCTGGGAATGCATGAGCTGTAGGTTTCACATGCTTTAAATTGCTCTAGTGTTCTTGTTTTTTGATATTCCTTAAATAGAATGTGTACTTTTAAGTTCTTTTAACTATAATCCACTGCCACTAGCCTGGAGCCCTGTTCATGTGTTGCTAGGGTGTGGGAAGGGAAGCATTCTATAATCTTTATTAAATAGGAGACTTAAGAGACACAGGTTCGATCCCTGGCCTAGGAAGATCCCCTGGAGGAGGAAATAGCAACCTGCTCCAGTATTTTTGCTGGGAAATCTCATGGACATAGGAGCCTGGTGGGCTACAGTCTATGAGGTCTCAAAGAGTCAGACACAACTGTTGTGACTTAACCTGCACACATATTACAAGGAATTGGTCTATATCATCAAAGGTACCAAATTATTGATCATAGAGTAGCCTGTGGTATTCTTTTATCTTTCTTAGAGATATAAGCAGTAATGCACAATCTTTTATTTCTGATATTGTCCATTTATGTTTTTCTTCCTTTATTAGTTGGTATTATGAGTTGAATTGTGCCCCCCTCCCTCAGAATTCATATGCTGAGTCCTGTGCTGTGTGCTCAGATGCTTCGGTCATGTCTGACTCTTTGTGACCCCATAGACTGTAGCCCACCAGGCTCTTTTGTTCATAGGATTCTCCAGGCAAGAATATTGGAGATTGTTTCCATGCCCTCCTCCAGGGGATCTTCCAGATCCAGGGATCAAACCCCCATTTCCTGTGGCTCCTGCATTGCAAGGAGATTCTTTACCACCGAGTCACTGCAGAAGCCTATTGAAGTCCTAGCTCCTAATAATTCCTGATGCTTAGGAATGTGACCTGTTTGGGAAACAGAATCATCACAGATGTAACTAGATACAATTAGGTAATATTGGAGTAGAGTGGGTGTCTAATCCAATGACCAGCATCCTTATAAAAAAGGACACCATGAGAAGATAGAGACACATACAGGAAGGGCTATGTGAAAACAGGGAAGTATGGACAAGTGAAGGAGTAACTTGGGCCACCAGAAACTAGAAGAGAGGCATGAAACAGACTCTTCTTCACAACCCTCGAAAGAAACCGACCCTCTCCATGTCTTGATTTTTAACTGCTAGCCTCCAGAACTGTGAGACAATACATTTCTGTTGCTTAAGCCACCTACTTTGTGGTAATTTATTTCAGTAGCCTTAGAAAATGGATATACTGAGCCCTGGGAATGCATGAGCTGTAGGTTTCACATGCTTTAAATTGCTCTAGTGTTCTTGTTTTTTGATATTCCTTAAATAGAATGTGTACTTTTAAGTTCTTTTAACTATAATCCACTGCCACTAGCCTGGAGCCCTGTTCATGTGGTGCTAAGGTGTGGGGAAGGGGAAGCATTCTATAATCTTATGATTAAATATCAGTGTTTTAGCGGAACTGTGTCCCTGAATTGTGACTCACAGCTGTTTCTTAGCTCCTCCCCCATTTAGATAAGACAGGACGCTGACGTGAACTTGAGTTAGGTAAATGCCATTCTCAGGAGGTGAAGTAAAGCTCTGGCAGTCTTTTCCCCTGGAAAATAGGCTTTGTTACGAACAGGGATAACAGTTTATTTCCAAACAATTGCCTCTCGCTTTGCCCTAGCTGTAAGGCAAAATTGTCTTAATTCTTCACCATGAGTTTGGTGGAGATAAAACCCATGAAAATGTGGCAGCCCCTCTAAGACTGAAAAGTTTCTCGTTCTTGTGCTAGTTCATACTCAGCTTCTAGCATTTCATCAAAATTACCGTTTATGTCTCTACCAGCTTGTGGTTTCACTGGCTTCTGCTCCAGGTAAGTGGATTTCAACTATGATTCTTTCTATTTGCCTGTATCTCCAGATTTCAGAATGGCAGTTTGCTTTATAACCTCAGTTCTTTAATGGGTCTAAGGAAAGTCTCTGATTTTCATTTAACATTTTGCTTGTTGTAAGAAGAGAAGTGACTATTTCCAAGCCTTGTTGTTGTTCATTTGCTCAGTTGTCTCCAACTCTTTGTGACCACGTGGACTGCAGCATGCCAGGCTTCTCTGCCTTCACCATCTCTCAGAGTTTGCTCAAATTCATGTCCAATGAGTTCTTGATGTCATGCAACTGTTCAGTCAAAGCTAAAACCAGAAGTCAGTTGTTGTTGTTGTTGTTGTTTTCAATTGAAGTATAGCTGATTTACAGTGCTGTGCTACTTTCTGGTGTTCAGCAAAGTGATTCAGTTATGTATATATACATATACATGTATTGATCCCAAATCTTAGCATACATCAGAATCACCTGGAGGGCTTGTTAAGATGCAGAATTTGGACTTCACCCCCCAGAGTATCTAATTCAGAAGGTCATATTACCTGAGAACTTGTCTTTGACAAGTTTCAGGTGATGTTAAAGCAGCTGATCCAGGGACCAAACATTGAGAACTCTTGGCGCCTTCCAGTGTTGTCCTAACTTCAATGTTAATACTGTCTATTTAAATAATAGGAAAATTTTCAATTATGCAACAGGAAGTTCAAAAGGTAGCTTGTTTTTTATGAGTGCAGGTGATCTTATCAGTCGCTTTCAAAATATTATTTCAATCTCAATAGACACAAAAAAAGTCTTTGACAAAATCCAACATCCATTTATGATATATAAAAAAAAAAACTCTTCAAAAAATGGGCATAGAAGGAACGTACCTCAACACAGTGAAAGTCATCTATCAGAAGCCTACAGCAAACATTATTCTCGATGGTGAAAAACTGAAAGCATTCCCTCTAAGATCAGGAATAAGACAAGGGTGTCCACTTTCACCACTATTATTCAACATAGTCCTGGAAATTCTAGCAGCAACAAGAAGAGAAGAAAAAGAAATAAAAGGAACCCAGATAGGAAAAGAAGAAGTAAAACTCTTTCTTTTTGCAGACAACATGATACTATACATAGAAAACCCCAAAGACACTATTAGAAAACTGCTAGAGCTAATCAACGAGTTCAGCAAAGTTGCAGGATACAAAATCAATACACAGAAATCACTCACATTCCTATATGCAAATAATGAAAAATCAGAAAGAGAAATCAAGGATTCAATCCCATTCACCATTGCAACCAAAAGAATAAAATATCTAGGGATAAAGCTACCTAAAGAAACAAAAAAACTGTACACAGAAAATTACAAGACACTAGTGAAAGAAATCAAAGATGACATAAACAGATGGGGAGATATTCTATGTTCCTGGATCAGAAGAATCAATATCGTGAAAATGACCATACCAAATATCATCTAGAGATTCAATGCAATCCCTATCAAATTACCAATGACATTCTTCACAGAACTAAACCAAAAAATAGCACATTTCATATGGAAATGCAAAAGACCCTGGATAGCCAAAGCAATCCTGAGAAAGGAAGATGGAGCTGGAGGGATCAGCCTCCCTAACTTCAGACTATATTACAAAGCAACAGTCATCAAGACAGTATGGTACTGGTACAAAAACAGAAATATAGGCCAATGGAACAAGATAGAGAACCCACACACCTATGGATACCTTATTTCTGACAAAGGAGGCAAAAATATACAATGGGACAAAGACAGCTCCTTCAACAAATTGTGCTGGGAAAATTGGACAGCTACATGCAAAAAAATGAATTTGGAACATTCCCTGACACCATACACAAAGATAAACTCAAAATGAATCAAAGCCCTAAATGTAAGACCAGAAACCATCAAACTCTTAGAGGAGAATATAGGCAAACCCTCAAGGACGTCAATCAAAGCAAGATCTCCTATAGAACAGACTCATGGGCATTGAGGAGAGGGAAGAGTGGGTGAGAGATATGGAAAGAGTAACCTGGAGGTCTATACTGGCATATGTAAAAGAGATAACTATTGTCAATGCGCTATGGGTTAAGGGATCTTACATGAGGCTATGTTATGGCCTGGAGGGGTGTGATGGGGGGATGGGATATACATATGACTAATCTGGGATTATACATATCTGTAAACAACAAAACTCTGTAAAAGCAAAAAAAGAAAATAAAAAAATAAAATTTGATACCAAAAAAAAAATCAATCCAATCTTGCTGTTTTAAAAAAAAGATCTTCTATGACCCACCCACTAGAATAATGGAACTAAAAACAAAAGTAAGCATGTGGGACCTAATGAAACTTAAAGGCTTTTGCACAGCAAGAGAAATTACAAAAAAGCTGAACAGACACCCCACAGAGTGGCAAATGAAATGGCAAATAGCAAATGAAACAACTGACAAAGAATTATCTCCAAAATCTACAAACAGCTCAGACAACTCAACAGTGAAAAAAATGAACAACCCAATCAGAAAAGGGGAAAAAGACCTAAAGAGACACCTCTCCAAAGAAGACATACAGATGGCCAAAAAACACGTGAAAAGATGCTCAAAGTCGCTTATTTTTAGAGAAATGCAAATCAAAACTACAATGAGATATCACCTCACACCGTCAGAATGGCCATCATCAAAAAAAACTACAGACAATAAATGCCGGAGAGGGTGCTGAGAAAAGGGAACACTCTTTGCATTGCTGATGGGAATGTAAATTGATACAGCCACTATGGAACAAGATAGAGAACCCACACACCTATGGATACCTTATTTCTGACAAAGGAGGCAAAAATATACAATGGGACAAAGACAGCTCCTTCAACAAATTGTGCTGGGAAAATTGGACAGCTACATGCAAAAAAATGAATTTGGAACATTCCCTGACACCATACACAAAGATAAACTCAAAATGAATCAAAGCCCTAAATGTAAGACCAGAAACCATCAAACTCTTAGAGGAGAATATAGGCAAACCCTCAAGGACGTCAATCAAAGCAAGATCTCCTATAGAACAGACTCATGGGCATTGAGGAGAGGGAAGAGTGGGTGAGAGATATGGAAAGAGTAACCTGGAGGTCTATACTGGCATATGTAAAAGAGATAACTATTGTCAATGCGCTATGGGTTAAGGGATCTTACATGAGGCTATGTTATGGCCTGGAGGGGTGTGATGGGGGGATGGGATATACATATGACTAATCTGGGATTATACATATCTGTAAACAACAAAACTCTGTAAAAGCAAAAAAAGAAAATAAAAAAATAAAATTTGATACCAAAAAAAAAATCAATCCAATCTTGCTGTTTTAAAAAAAAGATCTTCTATGACCCACCCACTAGAATAATGGAACTAAAAACAAAAGTAAGCATGTGGGACCTAATGAAACTTAAAGGCTTTTGCACAGCAAGAGAAATTACAAAAAAGCTGAACAGACACCCCACAGAGTGGCAAATGAAATGGCAAATAGCAAATGAAACAACTGACAAAGAATTATCTCCAAAATCTACAAACAGCTCAGACAACTCAACAGTGAAAAAAATGAACAACCCAATCAGAAAAGGGGAAAAAGACCTAAAGAGACACCTCTCCAAAGAAGACATACAGATGGCCAAAAAACACGTGAAAAGATGCTCAAAGTCGCTTATTTTTAGAGAAATGCAAATCAAAACTACAATGAGATATCACCTCACACCGTCAGAATGGCCATCATCAAAAAAAACTACAGACAATAAATGCCGGAGAGGGTGCTGAGAAAAGGGAACACTCTTTGCATTGCTGATGGGAATGTAAATTGATACAGCCACTATGGAAGACAGTATGGAGTTTCCCTAAAAAACTAAAAATAGAAGCACCATATGACCCAGCAATCCCACTATTAGGCTTATGCTCCAATGAAATCAAAATTGAAGGAGACACTTGTACCCCAGTGTTCATTGCAGCTCTCTATACAATAGCTAGAACATGGAAGCAACCTAGATGTCCATCGACAAATGAATGGATAAAAAAGCTCTGGTACATGTATACAATGGAGTACTTCTCAGCCGTAAAAAGAAATGCAGAAGAATCAGTCCTAATGAGGTGGATGAAACTAGAACCTATTATACAAAGTGAAGTAAGTCAAAAAAAGAAAGACAAGTGCAGTATACTAACACATATATATGGAATCTAATAAGATGGTAATGATAGCACACGCAAAGAAGCGATGGAAAAACAGACATAGAGTGTGGGACCCTAAATGAAAGAGGGCCTTGCAAGCATAAGGAAGGAAGAGACGAGGGCGTGATCTAAGTTGTTGCAAGCATAAGGAAGGAAGGAAGAGATGAGGTCGTGATCTACACATGATTGCTTGACCTTTATCTTGACTGGTTTAACTATGGGAAATCCCTTAGGAAACCCCCTTCACTTGCCTATATAAGTTGTAAGTCTGCACTAATAAAATGGAACTGCTTTGACGGAACCCCTGTCACGTCTGATTGTCTCTCGCTCGCTAAGGGTCTGGGTTGGCTGACAGCAGGCTCACCCCTCTCTGATCTTCCCGTGGCTTGGCCACGGGCAATCCCGCCGCCGTTTCTCCTCTGCGGGCTGGCCCCGCAATAGAGAGCAGACTTATGGACATCGAGGGGAGTGAACAGTGGATGAGAGGCATGGAAATAGTAACATGGAAACCTATACTATCATATGTAAAAGAGATAACTATTGTAAATGCGCTGTGGGAATAAGGGATCCTACATGGGGGCTATAAGACAGCCTGGAGGGGTGGGATGTTGGGGGACTGGGAAGGGCAGAGGAGGGAAGGGTCAGGGATATGCATATGAGTAATCTGGGGTTGTACATATCTGTAAACAAGAAAATTCTGTAAAAGTAAAAAGTAAAATTGAAAAAATATCCTTATTTCATATACTAGGATCAAGTTACAGGGCCAATGAACTCTTAAGCACAGTATTGCAAGTATCACAATATACTTTTGTGTGTTTTAAAATTATTTATATCAACCGATGATCTCTCAGCTTAGTGCACTGTCATAAGGATAATGAACATCCTTCCAGCTCAGATTTTGTTCTTGCTTTTGCCCCATCAGATTGTCAGCTCCTCCACGAGAAGAGAGCTTATCATCTTTGCACTCCAGCCAAGTGCTTTTTGCTTTTGTAGGCATTCAGTATACACTGAACTAAGAAACCTTAATTTTTAAAATCTGAGTGTTAGAGAAACAGTTTTTTCCTCCTCTCTTGGAAGGAACTTACAATGGAAGGAACTCTCCTCCCACACCTGTCCTTGCACGTGTTTATATACATGCACACTTCCAGCATTTCTTTTTTTTTTTCTAGCATATCTTTTTACCCTGCCTTCTCTCCTCTGCATAGGGGCTGTGGCTCACTGATTGAATTCCCCTGGGCCACCTTCCCTGTGGTCATCACACTCTTCTCTGCATTTCTTAAGATGAACTAGTAAGGCAGGCCCACTCCTGTTCCTCTTGGTTGTAGTCCTTGTCTACGCTGCTACTTGGTCAGTTTCTTTGCCAGTCCCTCTGTGTGTCTCTTCCCCTTGAGTGTACAGGGCTCCTGGTCTAGATTTAGGGTGAGAGGGTTTTTTTTTTTTAAATTGAAGTACAGTTGATTTGTAATTTTTCAGCTGTGCAGCAAAGTGTTTCATTGATATATATGTATACATACATATATATGTTTCTCAAACTCTTTTCCATTATAGGTTATTACAAGATATTGAATATAGTTCCCTATGCTATACAGTAGGACTTTGTTGTTTATCCATTCCATATATAATAGTTTGCATTTGCTAATCCCTAGCTCCCATTCCATCTCCCCAACCTTTTCCCTTTGGCAACCATGAATTTGTTTGCTAGGTCTATGAATCTGCTTCTCTTCTGTAAAATAATTTCATTTATATCTTTTTAAATTCCATATAGAAGAGATATGATATGGTATTTGTCTTTCTCTTTCTAACTTACTTCACTCAGTATGTCAATTTCTTTTTTTTTCTCTCTTTTATTAATTTTTTCTTTTCTTTTACTTTTAACTTTTACAGTTTTGTTGTTTATAGATATGTATGTTCCCAGGTTAGTCAGTATGACAATTTCTAAGTCTATCCATTTTGCTGCAAATGGCATTATTTCATTCTTTTTTATGGCTGAATTACATTCCATCATTGTGTATGTGTGTGTGTTCGTGTATACATACATATATATATATATCACATCCTCTTTATCCATTTATCTATTAATGGACATGAGATTTATTTTTTAAACATACGTCTATAGTTTCTTCTATGCCATACATTTGCATAATCATAATCGATTTATATTTTTGTTTCTAAGTTTTACAATTTCATCATATAATTCAGTTTCTTAGCTCTGTATAATTCAAGGCTATGTTATTAGATGCTCACAGATTTATTTATTTTCTTGGTTGAATGTTTATCTGTATCAGAGCTTTTTTGTCTTACATTCTATTTTACTTCATTTTATATTAGCATTTATATACCCTTTGGTTATTTGCCTGATGTATTTTTCATTACTTTATTTTAAATCAGTCTGTATTATTTTTATTTTAATTGGGTCTCTTGTAAACTGCATATTAACATGGTGGACTGAATTTCAACAAGAGAATTTAATTCATTTATACTCACTGTGATTACTATATATTTGTATTCTTTTTATGTTTCCTTCATATGTTTTCTCTCTATCATCCTTTTTGTTTCTTTTTCCCCTGTTTTCCTGCCTCCTGTTAACTGATAAAATTATCTGCATTTTCTTATATCCCCTGATCTCATGGAAGCTCAGCAATATCTCTCTCTACCCTTTTTATCAATTTTAGTTCAAAATCTGAAATTAATGTATATCTTTATAGTCCTTTCTGAAAAATATGCTTTAACATTCTATCACCAGAACACACACACACATGCTTTGTTATTTCTGGTTAACATTTTAGTTAGAGGATTACATTTTCAATATATTTTATCAATTCGTGTGGCTCCATATATTTCTTAATCTTCTATGTGCCTCCAATTTTTTAAGCCATATATCTTCCCTCTAGGCTCACTTCTGTTCTTATTAAAATTTGTCATATAATCACTTTTTCAATTAGAATCAATTAGTGATAAATTCTCTAGAAATTTGTGTCTCTGAAAATGTCTTAATTTTATTTTACCTTTGAAAGGATACAGTCCATTGGGTCACAAAGAGTCTGACATAACTGAGTGACTAACACTTCCACTATTTTCATCTAATTTTAAATTCAACACAGGAAAATTGAACTTTTTGAATATTGAAGCTAAAATGAGTAGGACCTTTTTGTCATTGCTATTGTTGTTTACTCACTAAATTTGACCCCATGGACTGTAGCCCACCAGGCTCCTCTGTCCATGGAATTCTCCAGGCAAGAATACTGAAGTAGTTAAGCCATTCCCTTCTCCAGAGGATCTTCCTGACTGAGGAATTGAACCCACATCTTCTACATTGACAGGTGGATTTTTTTTTTTTTTTTTTTTTTTTTACCACTGAGCCACTCTGAATTCTAATCACCATCCCAACCTATGCCCCAGGGGAAATGGTGATAACAGATCCTCTTTCCTCCACTAATCATGATTAGGAAGCAAAACCCTTGGTTAGGAAGAAAACTACAGCAGATCATTGTAGTCTTCCAGTTATTTGTTTACATGTAGCTATAGTTTTGCCTGCCATTTAAACAAAACATGCACAGGAGCTCACACAAAAAGCCTAGAACATACCTAACCAAACACTTTCCTGCTCAATATGTTCAAGGATAATTCAAGAAGAATGACTCCATGTATAAATATTTAAAGAGCTGCCAATTTATGTTTCCTTCATATGTTTTCTCTCTATCATCCTTTTTGTTTCTTTTTCCCCTGTTTTCCTGCCTCCTGTTAACTGATAAAATTATCTGCATTTTCTTATATCCCCTGATCTCATGGAAGCTCAGCAATATCTCTCTCTACCCTTTTTATCAATTTTAGTTCAAAATCTGAAATTAATGTATATCTTTATAGTCCTTTCTGAAAAATATGCTTTAACATTCTATCACCAGAACACACACACACATGCTTTGTTATTTCTGGTTAACATTTTAGTTAGAGGATTACATTTTCAATATATTTTATCAATTCGTGTGGCTCCATATATTTCTTAATCTTCTATGTGCCTCCAATTTTTTAAGCCATATATCTTCCCTCTAGGCTCACTTCTGTTCTTATTAAAATTTGTCATATAATCACTTTTTCAATTAGAATCAATTAGTGATAAATTCTCTAGAAATTTGTGTCTCTGAAAATGTCTTAATTTTATTTTACCTTTGAAAGGATACAGTCCATTGGGTCACAAAGAGTCTGACATAACTGAGTGACTAACACTTCCACTATTTTCATCTAATTTTAAATTCAACACAGGAAAATTGAACTTTTTGAATATTGAAGCTAAAATGAGTAGGACCTTTTTGTCATTGCTATTGTTGTTTACTCACTAAATTTGACCCCATGGACTGTAGCCCACCAGGCTCCTCTGTCCATGGAATTCTCCAGGCAAGAATACTGAAGTAGTTAAGCCATTCCCTTCTCCAGAGGATCTTCCTGACTGAGGAATTGAACCCACATCTTCTACATTGACAGGTGGATTTTTTTTTTTTTTACCACTGAGCCACTCTGAATTCTAATCACCATCCCAACCTATGCCCCAGGGGAAATGGTGATAACAGATCCTCTTTCCTCCACTAATCATGATTAGGAAGCAAAACCCTTGGTTAGGAAGAAAACTACAGCAGATCATTGTAGTCTTCCAGTTATTTGTTTACATGTAGCTATAGTTTTGCCTGCCATTTAAACAAAACATGCACAGGAGCTCACACAAAAAGCCTAGAACATACCTAACCAAACACTTTCCTGCTCAATATGTTCAAGGATAATTCAAGAAGAATGACTCCATGTATAAATATTTAAAGAGCTGCCAAATTCTTAGAAACATAACTCTTAGGTCATTCAGAAATCTCTGGTGCTCACAGACTCTGTCCTCTACAAGACATGGGTCAGGTACCCTAGAAATCCCACTTGCTATGCATCCTGAATTAAGCACAACTTCAAATAGGAACACTGATTCTCATGGACTCATGACTTAGGCAATCCATTTCAAGCTCTAAAATTCTTGAATCTTTAGGAAAGTTTGTAACAGAGGAACAACCTCCAACATAGTTCTTTTGCAGAAAATTGAACAGAAACCAGATGTTCTAAAAAAATAAAAATAAAAAGAGCACACCAACTTGGAATGATTACTACACATGGTAGTTGCTTGAGAAAAAAAAAGCAAATGATTGCCTTCGTCTGGAATCTGCTCCCAAACAATAGAAACAACCCCAGGATCTCAGGGCCACATTTCCTTCCCTTTCGAAAGATGGGAAATTCTGTGACACATAATACCTCTTCCCTTTCAAGATATACCTGCAAGCTGCAGCTCCACACCCAGAATTTATTCTTAACGCTATACCAGGGTATAGCGTTTTTTACATGTTGCTTTATCGCACATAATCTTAACAGGATTCCTGTTTTCCTCATCTTAAAAGATGGATAAATTGAGATAAAGAGATTGAATGATTTGCCCAAGATCACAAGGTTAATATATTGTTGAGGCAGGACTTTCCAGATCTTTCCAAGATAAATCTGCCTTTGCCTTCAAATGGATCACTCAAAAATACATCAAGTGATGTATTTTTGTGTGAAATTCCCTGTCAAAAATCATGCACGGTCTGGACTCCAGAGACACTCGAGACTGGAAGACAAACACTATACAGAGTGGGTATCAATTCCAGTAAGGAGAAATCAGTACAGGGGAAAGGTGTCTGATACAATCAACCTACCACTAGTGCCTGGCTAGCTAGTATCCTTGAAGGATGGTGTCATATTGAGGGCCCTACCAGTGGTCTATTTGGGGGTGGGGTGGCTTTTTAAACAAACCATGCACAGGAGCTCACACAAAAAGCCTAGAACATACCTAACCAAACACTTTCCTGCTCAATATGTTCAAGGATAATTCAAGAAGAATGACTCCATGTATAAATATTTAAAGAGCTGCCAAATTCTTAGAAACATAACTCTTAGGTCATTCAGAAATCTCTGGTGCTCACAGACTCTGTCCTCTACAAGACATGGGTCAGGTACCCTAGAAATCCCACTTGCTATGCATCCTGAATTAAGCACAACTTCAAATAGGAACACTGATTCTCATGGACTCATGACTTAGGCAATCCATTTCAAGCTCTAAAATTCTTGAATCTTTAGGAAAGTTTGTAACAGAGGAACAACCTCCAACATAGTTCTTTTGCAGAAAATTGAACAGAAACCAGATGTTCTAAAAAAATAAAAATAAAAAGAGCACACCAACTTGGAATGATTACTACACATGGTAGTTGCTTGAGAAAAAAAAAGCAAATGATTGCCTTCGTCTGGAATCTGCTCCCAAACAATAGAAACAACCCCAGGATCTCAGGGCCACATTTCCTTCCCTTTCGAAAGATGGGAAATTCTGTGACACATAATACCTCTTCCCTTTCAAGATATACCTGCAAGCTGCAGCTCCACACCCAGAATTTATTCTTAACGCTATACCAGGGTATAGCGTTTTTATGTTGCTTTATCGCACATAATCTTAACAGGATTCCTGTTTTCCTCATCTTAAAAGATGGATAAATTGAGATAAAGAGATTGAATGATTTGCCCAAGATCACAAGGTTAATATATTGTTGAGGCAGGACTTTCCAGATCTTTCCAAGATAAATCTGCCTTTGCCTTCAAATGGATCACTCAAAAATACATCAAGTGATGTATTTTGTGTAAAATTTCCCTGTCAAAAATCATGCACGGTCTGGACTCCAGAGACACTCGAGACTGGAAGACAAACACTATACAGAGTGGGTATCAATTCCAGTAAGGAGAAATCAGTACAGGGGAAAGGTGTCTGATACAATCAACCTACCACTAGTGCCTGGCTAGCTAGTATCCTTGAAGGATGGTGTCATATTGAGGGCCCTACCAGTGGTCTATGCTGTGGCCTGTTGGGTCAACATACAGGGACAGTAACTAGTTTTGTGAGAGTGACTCCTTGCTATTTGATATTTTAACAGCCTCAAAACCTGTTGTTATGGCCAGCTCATCTAATACACCGAGGTGGTAAGAATGGAGGCAGTGACATCTGTAGGATGAATTCCCTGTCTGTTAAGACAGGTTGGTTGTTTAGTGCCTTCCCCTCAGTAGATGCTCTCTAGGCATAACATAAAGCAAAAGATTGCACAGAGTTTATGATCACTCCCAAAGTTTTGTCTATATGCCTCTTCCTCGAACCCTCCTGAACATCTATCAAAGCCATCTGCCACTGTTCAAAGGATCCATGAACATCCACACTTCAGATCATTTCCCCTCCATAGAATGACTGACTGCTCACTGGACAGATACCCCTTCCCCATTTTTTGTCAAGGTTAATGTTGAGTGTGGCTGTAGCATGGCAACAGTCATTTAGTGCCAATATACTGAGTTGACTTATCTGTGAACCAAACCTTGTTTCCTACCTTTTCTCTCCTACTCAGGAGGAATTCTTATCATAAGTATAATTTAAGGAGAGATGAAAGTGCAAATGGGAGAGATGATGTGAAATTCTGGGCCTGTTCTGAGACTGAGATACCTGTCCCGCAATTACTTGTGTGACCTCTGGACCTACAAGATATGATCTGAAGGTATGATTCTAGCAATTGTGTATGTTGCCCAGCTTGACCTCATGACTCATTGAATCTGATCATATATAGCTTGTTCTGTGAAACTCAGCCACACAGTCAATCACTTGATATCTCATGGTCAGGCACTCGATCTTTTCTATGGCTTTTTTCAAACATCAGGTAGTTCTCTACCAAAAAGTCCTGCTGTTACAAGAATCCTGGAAAATCTGCAACATGCATCTTAACAGTAGGCCTTTTGAGAGACTCTATCCACAATGGACGCCTCTGGTATTATAGGCTCTGCTGGGTCACATAGGCTGAAAAGCAGAGCAGCTTGCACCATGATTTGAATCTTTTATAGAGCTCTTTCTTCCTCTGGACTCCATAGACCATGAGATCCCTAAAAGCTTCATCAGTGTGATGGACCCCTTCATTTGTACCATATATCTTCACTGTCTGTCCTGTGTTTCTCTTACTAAGGAATCCAGAGCATTTCCTGTACCCTAAGTCCAACTGGCATGATGTTATCAACATAGGGAACAAGTATAAATAAAACTGCTGTGAACATTCTTGGCCATGTGTCTTGGTGGACAGATACATTCTTCTTCCTTCGATATACCTAGAATGATCAAGTTGAGTAGACAAAGTCCAACAGATTTCCAAGGTGAATATATACATATACACTCCCATAATCAGTGTATGAGCATTCCAGTTGCCTGATCTTAGTATATATAATATACATATTATATATATAGTCTAATTTATCAGTTTTCTTTATCATTAGCACTTTTCATATCCTGCTTAAGAAATTTTTGCCTACCTTCATATTCTTCTATTCTGTCTTCAAGCATTTTTTTTTATAGTTTTACGTATATTGCTGAATTGCTCTCAAGATTATCCTCATTTACATTTCTATCTATAGTAGTATGCATTAGCTTGTTTCCCCAGTACCTTCCCTAGCACCAGGTATTATTAACTTTTTCATATTGGCAACATGATATGAGATGATATTTTATAGTGTTTCAATACATTTGTTAATGAGTGAAGTTGAAAATATATTTATTGATATTTTTCCTTGAAAATCCTCTTCATATCCTTTGCTTATTTTTTTAAATTGAGGTGTAGTTGCTTTACAATGTTCTGTAGGAATGCAATTGTGTTATTTGTAGACATATGGTTTGATCTAGAGACTGCTTTTTTTTTTAATTGAAGTGTTGGGTTTTTCATTACTGACTTGTACAGATTATTTTTAAATTGAAGAGTTAGTGCTTTACCAGTATTATAAGTGTTATAGTTTTCCTGGTTGACTGGTGCTTTTTTGGCTTATTTTATTTTATAAAATGATTATATATTTATGCTACTCAAATGTATTAGATTTTTCTCTGAATGTTTTGCAGGGCTTTTACTATACCTTCTCTACAATTTTTCTTTTATAGAGCTCTTTCTTCCTCTGGACTCCATAGACCATGAGATCCCTAAAAGCTTCATCAGTGTGATGGACCCCTTCATTTGTACCATATATCTTCACTGTCTGTCCTGTGTTTCTCTTACTAAGGAATCCAGAGCATTTCCTGTACCCTAAGTCCAACTGGCATGATGTTATCAACATAGGGAACAAGTATAAATAAAACTGCTGTGAACATTCTTGGCCATGTGTCTTGGTGGACAGATACATTCTTCTTCCTTCGATATACCTAGAATGATCAAGTTGAGTAGACAAAGTCCAACAGATTTCCAAGGTGAATATATACATATACACTCCCATAATCAGTGTATGAGCATTCCAGTTGCCTGATCTTAGTATATATAATATACATATTATATATATAGTCTAATTTATCAGTTTTCTTTATCATTAGCACTTTTCATATCCTGCTTAAGAAATTTTTGCCTACCTTCATATTCTTCTATTCTGTCTTCAAGCATTTTTTTTTATAGTTTTACGTATATTGCTGAATTGCTCTCAAGATTATCCTCATTTACATTTCTATCTATAGTAGTATGCATTAGCTTGTTTCCCCAGTACCTTCCCTAGCACCAGGTATTATTAACTTTTTCATATTGGCAACATGATATGAGATGATATTTTATAGTGTTTCAATACATTTGTTAATGAGTGAAGTTGAAAATATATTTATTGATATTTTTCCTTGAAAATCCTCTTCATATCCTTTGCTTATTTTTTTAAATTGAGGTGTAGTTGCTTTACAATGTTCTGTAGGAATGCAATTGTGTTATTTGTAGACATATGGTTTGATCTAGAGACTGCTTTTTTTTTTAATTGAAGTGTTGGGTTTTTCATTACTGACTTGTACAGATTATTTTTAAATTGAAGAGTTAGTGCTTTACCAGTATTATAAGTGTTATAGTTTTCCTGGTTGACTGGTGCTTTTTTGGCTTATTTTATTTTATAAAATGATTATATATTTATGCTACTCAAATGTATTAGATTTTTCTCTGAATGTTTTGCAGGGCTTTTACTATACCTTCTCTACAATATTTTTAAAACTTGATCATGTTTTATGAGAGTGTATTATTGAATTTATTTATTAAATCATTGAATCATCTGCAATTTAAGATGATTTAAGTGAACTAATTTTATGTGGTCCTATATCAGGGAGCATGCTATGTAATGGATACCATATGGACAGAGTACCATCATTCTCTTAGTCAGGTTAAGCCCAAGAACTCTGATTCTGAGAGAGACCATAAGGCCCCCATCTACCCTAACACAGATTCTATAGTTATTGTATTTCAAGTATGTGTACGTTTCTTTCTCTCTCTCTCTCTTTTTTTTTTCCAAAAAAAAGTGATGGGTCACTTTTTAAGTACCTTTTTTTGATTTGTCTCTTCAGGAACTCTTTTTGTCTGTGATAAGAATGAGAAAAAGAGGTGAGACATACTTTATAATAACTGATGTAAACTGTGTGAAAAGATAGACTTAACAGAAGTTCTCTGTGTACTATACTTTCCAGCCTGTCATGCGATCCATTGGTCTTACCTATTTCTTTCATTTTTCAACTTTCATTGCTGGAGATATTTCACTGAAAGAAAGTCTGATTTTTCTCCCGTATTTCTGCTCTGGTTGGGGTAAGGATGAAGACATTGAGATGACAGAAAGGGTTTTTGTTTTTGTTTTTGTTTTTTTTGCATCATTTCTCTTGATTGCCTACTGACCCATTTGGTTGGTTTCTCCATAGGCTAATGAAATTTTTTAAAAATTTATGAATTTTTAAAAAAAAACTCATTCTTCCCTTATTTTGAATTTTAAAAGTCTGTTCCACGTGTAAATTCTTAACGTTATTGTATCTTTCTGTTCATGATTGACACTTTAAGTTTACGGGATAAGCTTGTACACTTTCCTTTGTCTATATGTGATTGGAGGTTTTTCCACTGATTTTTATCTTCTCTTATTTATTTTGTTGTTTTAAAGAAGGAAAATGCCTTAATTAGGTTTAAAACTTACATACACAAAATAATAAAAATCCGGAATACCCAAGACAATTGAAAAACAAAACCCTTTTTTTTTTATAAATTTAAATTTGCTACTCAAATGTATTAGATTTTTCTCTGAATGTTTTGCAGGGCTTTTACTATACCTTCTCTACAATATTTTTAAAACTTGATCATGTTTTATGAGAGTGTATTATTGAATTTATTTATTAAATCATTGAATCATCTGCAATTTAAGATGATTTAAGTGAACTAATTTTATGTGGTCCTATATCAGGGAGCATGCTATGTAATGGATACCATATGGACAGAGTACCATCATTCTCTTAGTCAGGTTAAGCCCAAGAACTCTGATTCTGAGAGAGACCATAAGGCCCCCATCTACCCTAACACAGATTCTATAGTTATTGTATTTCAAGTATGTGTACGTTTCTTTCTCTCTCTCTCTCTTTTTTTTTTCCAAAAAAAAGTGATGGGTCACTTTTTAAGTACCTTTTTTTGATTTGTCTCTTCAGGAACTCTTTTTGTCTGTGATAAGAATGAGAAAAAGAGGTGAGACATACTTTATAATAACTGATGTAAACTGTGTGAAAAGATAGACTTAACAGAAGTTCTCTGTGTACTATACTTTCCAGCCTGTCATGCGATCCATTGGTCTTACCTATTTCTTTCATTTTTCAACTTTCATTGCTGGAGATATTTCACTGAAAGAAAGTCTGATTTTTCTCCCGTATTTCTGCTCTGGTTGGGGTAAGGATGAAGACATTGAGATGACAGAAAGGGTTTTTGTTTTTGTTTTTGTTTTTTTTGCATCATTTCTCTTGATTGCCTACTGACCCATTTGGTTGGTTTCTCCATAGGCTAATGAAATTTTTTAAAAATTTATGAATTTTTAAAAAAAAACTCATTCTTCCCTTATTTTGAATTTTAAAAGTCTGTTCCACGTGTAAATTCTTAACGTTATTGTATCTTTCTGTTCATGATTGACACTTTAAGTTTACGGGATAAGCTTGTACACTTTCCTTTGTCTATATGTGATTGGAGGTTTTTCCACTGATTTTTATCTTCTCTTATTTATTTTGTTGTTTTAAAGAAGGAAAATGCCTTAATTAGGTTTAAAACTTACATACACAAAATAATAAAAATCCGGAATACCCAAGACAATTGAAAAACAAAACACACCCACACAAGACAGCAGGACTTTCCTTACCTGTCATCAACACATAAAGTTATCATACTAAAGTAATCATGATTTCCATGTAGGGATCGTCAGTACACAATGAACAAACTATGAAGCTGAGAAATAAATCCACAAATATTTTGATACTTGAAATATGGTATGATTCTGCAGGTCAGTAGGAAAGGGGTGGATTTTTAAAACTACGGTGCTGGGAAATTTTGTTAGCAATGTGAAAATAAATGAAACTAAGCCTCTTACCTTATACATAGTAGAAGGCAAAACTAGAAAGCATTTACAAAATAACATGAGAAAATATCTTATGACCCCAAAGCAGGGAAGATGTTCTAAATAAGACACAAAAAGCATAAACCACAGGACAAGGCTCATAGATTTAACCGCATTGAGATTAAGAACTTCTGTTTATCACCACAAAGTAAGTGAAAAGAGAAACTAAAGACTATGCAACACATACAGTGAATAAAGGATTAGGAATTAAAACATCTGAAAACAAACAAAAATGTGTTCAAACTGATTTTAAAATATGCAAATTAAATCAAGAGGAATTTCACAGCAGAGGAAGCATAAATAAATAGCACTAAACATATGAAAAGATTTTCAGCCTACTAGTAATGAGGGAAATGGAAATTAAAATTACAGCAAGATACAGTTTCACATCGACTTGAATAACTAAGAAAGTCTCATAATGCCAAGAGTTATCATGGATGTAGAGTAAAGGGGAAAACCCCTTTAAACCACTGCTTGTAGGAATATGGGGTTTCCCTGGTGGCTCAGTGGTAAAGAATTCACCTGCCAATACAGGAGACATGGATTTGATCCCTGAGTCGGGACAATCTCCTGAATACAGAGGAGCCTGGCAGGCTACTGTCCATCGGGTTGCAAAAAAGTCAGACATGACTTAGCAGCTAAAACAACAACAATAGTAATGTAAACTGCTACAACTTTGAGAACCATTCGAGTATTATTTAGGAATGTTGATCATGTGCATCAATCAGGATTTCCCTCAGGTTTTTAGATAAAACTTACATACACAAAATAATAAAAATCCGGAATACCCAAGACAATTGAAAAACAAAACACACCCACACAAGACAGCAGGACTTTCCTTACCTGTCATCAACACATAAAGTTATCATACTAAAGTAATCATGATTTCCATGTAGGGATCGTCAGTACACAATGAACAAACTATGAAGCTGAGAAATAAATCCACAAATATTTTGATACTTGAAATATGGTATGATTCTGCAGGTCAGTAGGAAAGGGGTGGATTTTTAAAACTACGGTGCTGGGAAATTTTGTTAGCAATGTGAAAATAAATGAAACTAAGCCTCTTACCTTATACATAGTAGAAGGCAAAACTAGAAAGCATTTACAAAATAACATGAGAAAATATCTTATGACCCCAAAGCAGGGAAGATGTTCTAAATAAGACACAAAAAGCATAAACCACAGGACAAGGCTCATAGATTTAACCGCATTGAGATTAAGAACTTCTGTTTATCACCACAAAGTAAGTGAAAAGAGAAACTAAAGACTATGCAACACATACAGTGAATAAAGGATTAGGAATTAAAACATCTGAAAACAAACAAAAATGTGTTCAAACTGATTTTAAAATATGCAAATTAAATCAAGAGGAATTTCACAGCAGAGGAAGCATAAATAAATAGCACTAAACATATGAAAAGATTTTCAGCCTACTAGTAATGAGGGAAATGGAAATTAAAATTACAGCAAGATACAGTTTCACATCGACTTGAATAACTAAGAAAGTCTCATAATGCCAAGAGTTATCATGGATGTAGAGTAAAGGGAAACCCTTAATCCACTGCTTGTAGGAATATGGGGTTTCCCTGGTGGCTCAGTGGTAAAGAATTCACCTGCCAATACAGGAGACATGGATTTGATCCCTGAGTCGGGACAATCCCCTGAATACAGAGGAGCCTGGCAGGCTACTGTCCATCGGGTTGCAAAAAAGTCAGACATGACTTAGCAGCTAAAACAACAACAATAGTAATGTAAACTGCTACAACTTTGAGAACCATTCGAGTATTATTTAGGAATGTTGATCATGTGCATCAATCAGGATTTCCCTCCAGGCAATATTTTCTAGAATAGCTCTTGTTCATGTGCATCAGAAGACATGCACAAAAATGTTCAAAACTACATTATGCCAACCTAATATCCATCAACAGAAGCATAGATAACTCAGATATGGCAAAGTCACACAGTAGATTATTAAATAGCAATGAAGAAAATAACTATAGCTACATTAATGTGGATGAATCTCAGATGCAATGCTAAGTGCACAAATATATCGTATAACAATCAATTAGACAAAACTAAGCAGTGTATTTTTTTGTGAATATTTTAATGGGTGGTAAAATCTTCAGTAAAATCCAGGAATTCTAAACCTATCTGCATACTGATGGGAAAGATGTCATTTAAGGTGAGAAATTTTAATTTGGAGTTAAGTCCCTGAGAATGAAGGAGAGAATAAACTTCAGTTTACTTCTTTTTTAAATTGGGGGTTAGGAATGTTATTATACAGGTGATAATTATATGATTCCTTTTTTGCTTTTAATAATTACCAACCTGTAATCCACCAATCAAAAGCTTATAGATTGGTAGGAAGTGCAAGGACAAAATTTTTTAATGAACAGTTTGAGTAAGAAATTGAATCACCCTCCGATACTTCAGTGTGTATTTCACCAAGGAAGGAAATTCTACCCATAGTACAAGGAAACCTAATCACAACCATCCAAACTGGGACAGTTAATTTAGGAGGGACACTGATGTTAACTTAAATGTTAATTACTTTCATCTCATCCTGACACTTCATTCAGGTTGCCATCAATTGTCTCAATAATGTATTTGATAACAAAAAAGACCCAGTTGGAAGCACATGTTACATTTAATCCTCTCCAGTCTGGAATATTCTCTTCACCTCTACATGTTATTTATGACCTTGACACTTTTCAAGATGAGAGACCAGTTATTTTGTAGGACATCCCTCAATTTATGTTTATATGCTGTTTCAAGATTATTGGATATAAGTTATGAGTCTTGGCAGGAATATCACAGGAGTGATGCTGTATACTCATTACCTCTTGGGGGTGCACCATTCTCATTTGTCCCATATTGATGTCATTCACCTCAATGACTTGGAAATACCACTGGAAAAAAAGCGCCTAGAGGCTAGGCTTCTCCTCTGTAAAGTTATTTTCCCATTCGTCATTAGCATTTGGTAGGAAGGTAATTTAAAACTTGGCAAATACGCTATTTCTCCTCAAATTTTTCACTTATTAATTTACTGTTTTTATCTATATGGACTCTTGGTTTTCTGTTTTATTCAGTGAATTATCTGATTATTCAGTGGATAATCTGTTATTGCACTATGTATTTTGATCCTCCGATTGTCCTGGATTTGAGTATTAGAAGCCTATTCAAGTTGACCAGACCTTTTAGTGTTGTCTGTATCTTTCTTTGTTCTCCTCCTTGCTTTCTGGACAAAAAAGATTTTCCAACCTTATCTTATACTTTCCCTGTTTCATCTTTGGAAGCAGCTATCTTTCCAAGGGGACTCTTTCTTTATAGAGAAAAGTATCATCTAGCAGCCACCCTCTGAGTGCTAGCTGTGCTCACTGGTACTGAGATGTCTCTCCTCCCTCTCAATAATAACCATAGACAATATATTCACAGCCATATTTATTTCAGTATCTAAATATAGTCAAGAAAAACATGAGTTCTCATAGACATCTCTAACCATAGTTCCATATTCAAAGTCATTGTCTTCTCATGCTTGTAATGCACCTCTCTAACAGTGAGAAATATGGCTTTCATTTCCTTCTATATTTTCTTATTTGAGCAATCCCTCTGTGTAATCGGTCTTCTGTTTCATTGCTGCTATACCCAGCACAGATAGCCTCTTCTCTCAACTTAACTCTGAGTCTTAACCAAAATGGACTTTAATGATCTTTAAGCTTCCCAGGTGGCACAATGCTAAAAATCCCCTGGCCAATGCAAGGGACGCAGATTTGATCCCTCAGTTGGGAAGATCCCCTGGAGAAGGAAATGGCAACCCACTCCAGTATGCTTGCCTGGAAAATCCCATGGACAGCAGAACCTGGTGGGCCATAGTCCATGGCGTTGCAGAGAGTTGGCTGGGCACGACTGAGCACACAATAACTTTGAGCAGGCATCTTCTAGATTTACAGGTCCCTGACTAAAGGCCTCCCTTTCCTCAGATCATTTACTTTAGAAAATTTATAGTTGCAAATTCTTTCTCTGCCCCTTTAAAATGTATGCAAATCTTCTCCCAGCCTGGCTCCAGTTGTATAACCTACAATTGTCTTTCTCACACACCAGGAAACCAGGTATTTGAAATGTAAGCATCAAAGGAAAGAGCAGCCCTGTTTCCCAGTATCTGTGAGAGGGTGAAAACCTTACTTAAAGATGAATGTCAACTAGCAAGCCTGAGGTCCAAAGCACATAGCAAAGCATTTGCAAACTAAGGAGCAACCTACTGTGCTTGAAGCACCACACTGACCAACCTACCCAATAGGACTCCAGTTCCTTTCCACTAGCTTATGGTTTTACTTCAAAAGAGTTAAGTCTCTGCCTCTCACCTTTATTACCATAGTCTCGAATTTCCTTGCCTGTTTAACTTTGCTTGGTGCAATTTTTGACACTCTTCATTTTAGGATCTTCTCTCAGAACACTCTTTCTGCCTAGGTTTTGATATCCCACACCAAGCCAACCCTCCGTTTAGACGCTCTGCTTGGGTCCAACACCACACCAGCCGTACACCCTCCACACCTCCTTCAAGCTCTGATTCTCAGCACTGGATCACTCCTGCCAGTGGATACCCTTCACATGTCTGCGTTATGACCTTCCCCACCACCCCACCCAGGTTATCCACCATCCTGACTTTCCACTCTGGAAAACCTTGACTTCCCCAATCTTCCACCAGAGACATCTACCTTTGTCTGCACATATAATGATTGTAGGAATGAACTGTCTGAAAATGGAAAAGAAGTAAAAAAAGAAGGTATGGGAAAGATAGGGGAAGCAGTCTTGCCATGTCTATATATTAGAACTGCTTAAGGAGCTTTTAAAAATGTACTGATACCTGGCCCTATTCTTAGACATATGTGGTTGCCCAATACCAGTCCTGGGCCTCATCTGCTTTTATTGAAAACTCCCCAGGTGATGTTATTGTGCAGTGTGGGTTGAGAACTGCACTATTAGTTACAAAAAGGGAATAAACAGGGGCACACATGGATTTAGGGATCTGGAGAATGAATCATATGGAAAGCCCACGTACAGCCTTCAATTTTGTCCAATATCACCAGGTGAGAACGAGGGGGTCAGAATTGTCAGGAGGTAGGAAGTAGAGAATCTAGGAAACTATGCTTATTCAGAGAGGAAAACACAGTGTAATAAAGAACAAAACACTGAACACAATACTGAATTTAACAAAAACTGTAGCAAGAGTCCAATTGGGATGGATTGTTCATCTTTAAAATTTTGTAGAACATAAGAACATGCCCATTCTGAAAATCCATCCCTCACTGGGTTTTAGAATAGCCAACTAGTTTAGTAAAACAACTGGGAGTATCAACAGAGAATATAGCATTTCAAACAACTATAAAAATTATCTTCACTGAACAATGAAAAAATGTTCATAACATTCTTAGAGAACTGTGTTTCTTAACAAGCTAACCAAGATTACGTGTGTGTGCATAATTCAAATTTTATTGCTTATTAATCATATCATTCCATACAATTTTAAGTAAACAGACTGAGAAAATACACTGGAAGTATTAAATAGATGATGTTAATATTGATGAAAATGTTTTGTATAAGGTAGTAAGAGGCACCACTATAACCCCCCAAATTTGTATATTTCACATAAAGGAGTAAAAATAGTTCATGGTATTCTTTGTAAGTCTATGAACCACCATACACATGCGCAATTCAGAACTTCAAAAAGTATTTATTATACTAGTAGATGTAGTATTTCAGTTTCTTTAAATAATAAGCAAGAGCAGAAACTAATACAACATTGTAAAGTGATTATATTCCAATTTAAAAAAGCAAAAAAATTAACAAAAACTATACACACCACCCCCAAACAAAAATTGGCATATTCCAGTAGTCCTAAATTTTGATTTTCATATTGTATTAATTCAACAAATTAAATGTGATTCAGCATCTACTGGGCAGTGTTCACTACCTATTTGAAGTTTAATGCTTCAGAGTCTGGTAAAATTTCACAGATACTAAATTTGTATTTTTTAAATGTATGAATGAAAGAAGTACAATGGAAAATAAAGATTGCATTTGGATAATATGGTCCCTCCCCTTCTTTCTATATTCTGTATTTCTTAAGTTTGAAAATGAACTTCAATTATACTAATAATTTTAAACAATTAATGTTTTAATTTTTAAAAAATAAGGAAATTCATGATGACCCAGAACACAGAAGTATTAGCTTGCTGGGACTGCCATAACAAAGTTCTACAGATAAGGTGACTTAAAAATCAGAAATTTATTTGCTCACGGAGGTTAGAAGTCCAAAAATCAAGGATTTGTTGCAGTTGGTTTCTTTTGAAGCCTCTATCTTTGACTTAAAGAAGGCTGTCTTCTCCCTGTGTCTTCACAAGGTCATGTGTGTGTGTGTGTCTGTGTGTGTCTGTGTCTGTGTCTGTGTCTGTGTGGGAGCATCAAGGCACCAATCTCTTCTCACAAGGAAACCAGTCATATCTGGATTAGGATCCACCCTATGACCTCATTTTAACTTAATGAACTCTTTAAAGACCTTATCTACAAACATAGTCACATTCTGAGATAAAGAGGGTTAGGGCTTTAACATATGATTTGGGGAAACAATTCAGCATACAACAGGCACTTGGATCACACTGAGCTTTCAATGTTTTCCTAGTATTTTATTCTAGGTATTTTTCTCACCTTAATTTCTTAACTCTGATAACTTGAAATTCTATCTGGTGAACAGTTTTCCGGCGATGGCTGAACTTTATTTGATTTTCTGACGTTAATCTTTTAATACTTTATAACCATGGACATGTATTTCCATTTACTTGATATTTTACACATGCGCAATTCAGAACTTCAAAAAGTATTTATTATACTAGTAGATGTAGTATTTCAGTTTCTTTAAATAATAAGCAAGAGCAGAAACTAATACAACATTGTAAAGTGATTATATTCCAATTTAAAAAAGCAAAAAAATTAACAAAAACTATACACACCACCCCCAAACAAAAATTGGCATATTCCAGTAGTCCTAAATTTTGATTTTCATATTGTATTAATTCAACAAATTAAATGTGATTCAGCATCTACTGGGCAGTGTTCACTACCTATTTGAAGTTTAATGCTTCAGAGTCTGGTAAAATTTCACAGATACTAAATTTGTATTTTTTAAATGTATGAATGAAAGAAGTACAATGGAAAATAAAGATTGCATTTGGATAATATGGTCCCTCCCCTTCTTTCTATATTCTGTATTTCTTAAGTTTGAAAATGAACTTCAATTATACTAATAATTTTAAACAATTAATGTTTTAATTTTTAAAAAATAAGGAAATTCATGATGACCCAGAACACAGAAGTATTAGCTTGCTGGGACTGCCATAACAAAGTTCTACAGATAAGGTGACTTAAAAATCAGAAATTTATTTGCTCACGGAGGTTAGAAGTCCAAAAATCAAGGATTTGTTGCAGTTGGTTTCTTTTGAAGCCTCTATCTTTGACTTAAAGAAGGCTGTCTTCTCCCTGTGTCTTCACAAGGTCATGTGTGTGTGTGTGTCTGTGTGTGTCTGTGTCTGTGTCTGTGTCTGTGTGGGAGCATCAAGGCACCAATCTCTTCTCACAAGGAAACCAGTCATATCTGGATTAGGATCCACCCTATGACCTCATTTTAACTTAATGAACTCTTTAAAGACCTTATCTACAAACATAGTCACATTCTGAGATAAAGAGGGTTAGGGCTTTAACATATGATTTGGGGAAACAATTCAGCATACAACAGGCACTTGGATCACACTGAGCTTTCAATGTTTTCCTAGTATTTTATTCTAGGTATTTTTCTCACCTTAATTTCTTAACTCTGATAACTTGAAATTCTATCTGGTGAACAGTTTTCCGGCGATGGCTGAACTTTATTTGATTTTCTGACGTTAATCTTTTAATACTTTATAACCATGGACATGTATTTCCATTTACTTGATATTTTACAAACCTAAAGAGATAGGCTCTGAAGCAAAACTGAAACTACATTTCTGCTTCCTCATTCTGTTTCTGCACAGGGTAAAGGCTTCAGGAGACAAGTAAACTTCACAACTTAAAGCCTTATTTTTAAAAAAGAATTCTTGCAATCACACATCTCCTAACTATTAGAAGAAAAATGAGAAAGCAAAGATTAAAAATCAGCTGTTTCAATTTTCTGATATGAGAAGAGGAAGTTTTCAGAAAAATCCTAGTAAGTTTCTAAGTCGTTACACTTGTTTTTCATGTTTGTGAGGGAACAGCTATTTTCATAAATTCCAGCTGTAGCTTTTTAATTAAAAAATAAAACATGTTTGTGCATAAGCCATTACTTTGTATGAAAGTCAAGTCTAATGAAAGTCATGAGAAATACCAATGCTTTTTATATATATCAGTATATTTAACTAAGGCTAGCTTTGTAAACACTTTTAAAAAGAAATGGATTTGTAAGTATACTTAAGGTAGCAAGAGGGTTTCTGGTCATGTATGACAGAGTGAAAAATGAAAATGCAAAGAAGTTCACTAAGTTAAGTATGAAAGATTGTAAAGGGACGTGTGTTCGTGCGCAATTATGCAAAATTCTTCCCCTTCCCAAATTTGAGATATTATTAAAGGTTTTACAGAACATTTAATTAAAGATAACATCCTCCAGAAGCTATTTTTCATTGTAAGAGCTTCCTCCACATTCCATCTCACACAGCAATGTGGTTTAAAAATTAAAACAAAAACTTATGCTTAGGAGAATAAATCTAAACTTGCCTTCATGTGGTTTCAGTTCACCAGACCATCAGAAGAGAATGTGTGTAGCCTTCCTGAGCAGTAGCCAGAATTCTGAAATGTCTCTGCCCCAGTCAGCCCTCAGTTCTGTGGAGCAGAAAGACTCCTTAGGGCATGATAACTGGGGTGCTACTGAGGACCCCAGTAGTCTTCACTGGCGGCTCAATACTGAAGAATCTGCCTGCCAATGCAAGAGACACAGGTTTAATCCTTGGGTGAGGAAAATCCCCTGGAGAAGGAAATGGCAATCTAGTCCAGTATTTTTGCCTGGGAAATCCCATGGATAGAGGCACCTGGAAGGCTACATTCCATGGAGTGGTGAAAGAGGCTTGGCAACTAAAACAAAGACAACAGCTGAATACCCCATATAGATGAGGGTGGACAGGCACTAGGCTGTCAGGAGACAAGTAAACTTCACAACTTAAAGCCTTATTTTTAAAAAAGAATTCTTGCAATCACACATCTCCTAACTATTAGAAGAAAAATGAGAAAGCAAAGATTAAAAATCAGCTGTTTCAATTTTCTGATATGAGAAGAGGAAGTTTTCAGAAAAATCCTAGTAAGTTTCTAAGTCGTTACACTTGTTTTTCATGTTTGTGAGGGAACAGCTATTTTCATAAATTCCAGCTGTAGCTTTTTAATTAAAAAATAAAACATGTTTGTGCATAAGCCATTACTTTGTATGAAAGTCAAGTCTAATGAAAGTCATGAGAAATACCAATGCTTTTATATATATCAGTATATTTAACTAAGGCTAGCTTTGTAAACACTTTTAAAAAGAAATGGATTTGTAAGTATACTTAAGGTAGCAAGAGGGTTTCTGGTCATGTATGACAGAGTGAAAAATGAAAATGCAAAGAAGTTCACTAAGTTAAGTATGAAAGATTGTAAAGGGACGTGTGTTCGTGCGCAATTATGCAAAATTCTTCCCCTTCCCAAATTTGAGATATTATTAAAGGTTTTACAGAACATTTAATTAAAGATAACATCCTCCAGAAGCTATTTTTCATTGTAAGAGCTTCCTCCACATTCCATCTCACACAGCAATGTGGTTTAAAAATTAAAACAAAAACTTATGCTTAGGAGAATAAATCTAAACTTGCCTTCATGTGGTTTCAGTTCACCAGACCATCAGAAGAGAATGTGTGTAGCCTTCCTGAGCAGTAGCCAGAATTCTGAAATGTCTCTGCCCCAGTCAGCCCTCAGTTCTGTGGAGCAGAAAGACTCCTTAGGGCATGATAACTGGGGTGCTACTGAGGACCCCAGTAGTCTTCACTGGCGGCTCAATACTGAAGAATCTGCCTGCCAATGCAAGAGACACAGGTTTAATCCTTGGGTGAGGAAAATCCCCTGGAGAAGGAAATGGCAATCTAGTCCAGTATTTTTGCCTGGGAAATCCCATGGATAGAGGCACCTGGAAGGCTACATTCCATGGAGTGGTGAAAGAGGCTTGGCAACTAAAACAAAGACAACAGCTGAATACCCCATATAGATGAGGGTGGACAGGCACTAGTGCTCGTCTCTAAGAGCTCTGTTGATTTGGTGTTTCTTGTTTACCTCACAAGAGAAGACTGGAGGAGTCCCTCAAGAATGGCATCTGGGGATGCCGCGAGGAGCCGCCGGAACCGGACGCCGCGAGGAGCCGTGGACGCCGCGAGGAAAGCCGCAGGATGCTAACATGTAAACTAGTATCACGGAACACCATAGCAAACCAGACATAGAGCCTACACCCCCTGACCAATCATCAAACCAAGGATCCTCGAAGCGGAAGCCCTGATTCCAAGACCCCACACTATCAAAGAACATACAACACTACAGATTATTCACCTGTAAACAAGGTCTAACACCACCCAAAACACAAACCACTGAACCCTTCTACAAGAACAGAAACCCAAAGGAAGGGAGAATTCAACCAAGAAGCCTGGTGGGAATAAGAACTTCATACACACAGACACACACAAAGAAACAAAAATTAACCTAATAATGAAACGTCAGAGAAACACTGTACAAATGAAGGACCAAGCTAGAGAAACACCACTTCAAATGACAGAGGAGGAGATAGACAAATTATCTGAAAGAGAATTCAGAAAAGCTATACTAATGCGGGTGCAAAACACCGAAAACAGAATATTAGAGGAAATTAGTGCATTGAGAAGAGACATGCAAGAAATGAAAAATAAGCAAATGGAGACAACTAACTCAATTGCTGAACTCAAAAATACTATAGAAGGTCTCAACAGTAGAGTATCAGAGGCTGAAGAACGGATAAGTGAGCTGGAAGACAGAATGGGGGAAATAAGTGCTGAAGAACAGAACAAAGCTGAAAGAATTTTGAGGATAGTCTCAGAGACCTATGGGACAATATCAAACGCACCAACATTAGAATTATAGGAGTTCCAGAAGAAGAAGAAGAGAAGAAAGACTATGAAAAAATTCTCGAAGAGGTTATAGTTGAAAACTTCCCCAGCATGGGAAAGGAGATAGTCAACCAAGTCCAGGAAGCACAAAGAGTTCCATACAGGAGAAACCCCAGAAGAAACACACCAAGGCACATACTAATCAAACTGATGCAGACTAAATATAAAGACAGATTACTAAAAGCAGCTAGGAGCAAACAACAAATAACATATAAAGGAAAACCCATACGTTTAACTGCGGATCTTTCAACAGAAACCCTGCAGGCCAGAAGAGAATGGCAAGACACATTTAAACGGCTAAAAGAGAATAACCTCCAAACAAGAATTCTCTACCCAGCAAGAATCTCATTCAAAATCGATGGTGAAGTCAAAAGCTTCACAGACAAGCAAAAACTAAAAGAATTCTGTACCACAAAACCAGCCCTACAACAAGTGTTAAACGGCCTGATATAGCCAATAAATACAAGAGTAGGAGAAGCCTTACAAATCAAACCCCAAATTTCTAAGAAGATGACAATAGGAACATTCGTATCAATAATTACTTTGAACGTAAATGGACTAAATGCTCCAACCAAACGACACAGGCTGGCTGAATGGATCCAGAAGCAAGACCCATATATATGCTGTTTACAAGAGACCCACTTCAGACCTAGAGACACTCATAGACTGAAAGTGAAAGGCTGGAAAAAGATATTCCATGCAAATGGAAATCAAAAGAAAGCTGGAGTAGCAATCCTTATATCAGACAAAATAGACTTTAAAGTAAAGAAGATTCTAAGAGACAAGGCAGGTCACTACATCATGATTAAGGGATCTATCCAAGAGGAAGACATAATAGTCATGAATATCTACGCACCGAACACAGGGGCACCTCAATACATAAGACAGGTACTTTCAGACATTAAAGAAGAAATCAACAATAACACAATAATAGTAGGAGACTTTAACACTCCTCTCACACCAATGGACAGATCATCCAAACAGAGAATTAATAAAGAAACACAAGCCTTAAATACCACACTGGAAAAGATGAACCTCATCGATATCTTTAGGACGTTCCATCCAAAAGCAGAAGAATACACTTTCTTCTCAAGTGCTCACGGAACATTCTCCAGGATAGACCACATCTTGGGCCACAGATCTAACCTCAGAAGAAACACACCAAGGCACATACTAATCAAACTGATGCAGACTAAATATAAAGACAGATTACTAAAAGCAGCTAGGAGCAAACAACAAATAACATATAAAGGAAAACCCATACGTTTAACTGCGGATCTTTCAACAGAAACCCTGCAGGCCAGAAGAGAATGGCAAGACACATTTAAACGGCTAAAAGAGAATAACCTCCAAACAAGAATTCTCTACCCAGCAAGAATCTCATTCAAAATCGATGGTGAAGTCAAAAGCTTCACAGACAAGCAAAAACTAAAAGAATTCTGTACCACAAAACCAGCCCTACAACAAGTGTTAAACGGCCTGATATAGCCAATAAATACAAGAGTAGGAGAAGCCTTACAAATCAAACCCCAAATTTCTAAGAAGATGACAATAGGAACATTCGTATCAATAATTACTTTGAACGTAAATGGACTAAATGCTCCAACCAAACGACACAGGCTGGCTGAATGGATCCAGAAGCAAGACCCATATATATGCTGTTTACAAGAGACCCACTTCAGACCTAGAGACACTCATAGACTGAAAGTGAAAGGCTGGAAAAAGATATTCCATGCAAATGGAAATCAAAAGAAAGCTGGAGTAGCAATCCTTATATCAGACAAAATAGACTTTAAAGTAAAGAAGATTCTAAGAGACAAGGCAGGTCACTACATCATGATTAAGGGATCTATCCAAGAGGAAGACATAACAGTCATGAATATCTACGCACCCAACACAGGGGCACCTCAATACATAAGACAGGTACTTTCAGACATTAAAGAAGAAATCAACAATAACACAATAATAGTAGGAGACTTTAACACTCCTCTCACACCAATGGACAGATCATCCAAACAGAGAATTAATAAAGAAACACAAGCCTTAAATACCACACTGGAAAAGATGAACCTCATCGATATCTTTAGGACGTTCCATCCAAAAGCAGAAGAATACACTTTCTTCTCAAGTGCTCGTGGAACATTCTCCAGGATAGACCACATCTTGGGCCACAGATCTAACCTCAGTCAGTTCAAGAAAACCAAAATTATATCAACCATCTTCTCTGACCACAATGCAATGTGACTGGAGATCAACTACCAGAAAAAAAACCCTAAGAACAGGAACACATGGAGATTAAACAATACATACCTAAAAAACCAACTGATCATTGAGGAAATCAAAGGAGAAATCAAAAAATTCCTAGAAGAAAATGACAATGAACACACGACAGTGCAAAACCTATAGGATACCACAAAAGCAGTTCTAAGAGGGAAATTTATAGCAATACAATCCCACCTCAAGAAACTAGGAAAGTATGAAGCAGATGACCTAACCCTCCGCATAAAACAATTGGAGAAAGAAGAAGAAAAACACCCCAAAGCCAGCAGAAGAAGAGCAATCATAAAGATCAGAGCAGAAATAAATGAGAAAGAAACAAAAGAAACAATAGTAAAGATAAATAAAACAAAAAGCTGGTTCTTTGAAAAGGTAAACAAAATTGACAAGCCACTGGCCAGACTCATTAAGAAAAAGAGAGAGAAGAACCAGATCAACAAAATCAAAAATGAAAAAGGAGAGATTACAACAGATAATGCAGAAATCCAAAGGATTCTAAGAGACTATTATGAGCAACTCTATGGCAACAAACTGGACAACCTGGAAGAAATGGACAGTTTCTTGGACAGGATTAATCTCCCAAGACTGAGCCAGGAAGAAACAGAAACTTTGAACAACCCAATCACAAGCTCAGAAATCGAATTTGTGATTAAAAATCTACCCAAAAATAAAAGCCCAGGGCCAGATGGCTTCACAGCCGAATTCTACCAAACATTTAAAGAAGAGTTAATGCCTGTCCTTCTAAAACTCTTCCAAAAAATTGCACAGGAAGGAACACTTCCAAACACATTCTATGAGGCCACCATCACCCTGATACCCAAACCAGGCAAAGAGAACACAAAAAAGGAAAACTATAGGCCAATTTCACTGATAAACTTAGATGCCAAGATCTTCAACAAAATCCTAGCAAACAGAATTCAACGACACATCAAAAAACTCATACATCATGATCAAGTCGGGTTCATCCCAGGCATGCAAGGCTTCTTCAACATCTGCAAATCAATCAACGTGATACACCATATCAACAAGTTGAAAGACAAAAATCACATGATCATCTCAATAGATGCAGAAAAAGCCTTCGACAAAGTACAACATTCATTTATGATAAAAACTCTTCAGAAAATGGGCATAGAAGGAACCTATCTCAATATTATAAAAGCCATCTATGAGAAGCCTACAGTGAACATTATTGTTAATGGTGAAAAACTGAAAGCATTCCCTCTAAGATCAGGAACAAGACAGGGGTGCCCACTTTCACCACTACTATTCAACATAGTCCTGGAAGTGCTAGCAACAGCAATAAGAGAAGAGAAAGAAATCAAAGGAATCCAGATTGGAAAGGAAGAAGTCAAGCTCTCTCTTTTTGCAGACGACATGATATTATACATAGAAAATCCCAAAGACACGGTTATAAAGCTACTAGAGCTAATCAATGAATTCAGCAAAGTCGCAGGATACAAAGTCAACACACAGAAGTCACTGGCATTCCTATACACAAACCATGAAAAATCAGAAAATGAAATCAAAGAGGCAAGCCCCTTCACCATTGCAACCAAAAGAATCAAATATTGAGGAATAAACCTACCCAAAGAAACAAAAGAATTGTACACAGAAAATTACAAGACACTCATGAGAGACATTAAAGAAGACTTAAACAGATGGAGAGATATTCCATGTTCCTGGATCGGAAGAATCAATATTGTGAAAATGACCATACTACCAAATATCATCTACAGATTCAATGCGATACCTATTCAACTACCATTGACATTTTTCACAGAACTAGACCAAATAATAACACAGTTCATATGGAAACACAGAAGACCTCGAATAGCCAAAGCAATCCTGAGGAAGAAGAATGGAGTTGGAGGGATCAGCCTCCCCAACTTCAGACTCTACTACAAAGCAACAGTTATCAAGACAGTATGGTACTGGCACAAAAACAGAACTATAGATCAATGGAACAAGATAGAGAACCCAGAGATCAACCCACGCACCTATGGGTACCTTATTTTTGACAAAGGAGGCGAACATATAAAATGGGAGAAAGACAGCCTCTTCAACAAATGATGCTGGGAAAATTGGACAGCTACATGCAAAAAAATGAAGTTGGAACATTCCCTGACCCCATACACAAAGATCAACTCAAAATGGATTAAAGACCTAAATGTAAGTCCAGAAACCATCAAACTCTTAGAGGAGAATATAGGCAAAACCCTCAAGGACATCAATCAAAGCAAGATCTTCTCTGACCCACCTACTAAAATAGTGGAACTGAAAAGAAAAGTCAACACGTGGGACCTCATGAAACTTAAAAGCTTTTGTACAGCAAAAGAAATCACCAAAAAGCTCAACAGACACCCCACAGAGTGGGAGAAAATCATAGCAAATGAAACAACAGACAAAGAATTAATCTCCAAAATCTATAAGCAACTCAGACAACTCAGCACAGGGAAAATGAGCAGCTCAATCAAAAAATGGGAAAAAGATCTAAAGAGACGCCTCTCCAAAGAGGACATACAGATGGCCCAAAAATACATGAAACGATGCTCAACCTCACTTATTATCAGAGAAATGCAAATTAAAACCACAATGAGATACCACCTCACACCTGTCAGAATGGCCATCATCCACAAATCGACAGACAACAAGTGCTGGAGAGGGTGTGGAGAAAAGGGAACCCTCTTACATTGCTGGTGGGAATGTAAATTAATACCACCTCTATGGAAGACAATATGGAGATTCCTTAAAAAACTAAAAATAGAAGCACCCTATGACCCAGCAATCCCACTATTAGGCCTATATCCTGATGAAATCAAAACTGAAAGAGGCACCTGTACCCCAATGTTCATTGCAGCTCTCCATACAATAGCCAGAACATGGAAGCAACCTAGATGTCCATCGACAAATGAATGGATCCAGAAGCTCTGGTACATATATACAATGGAATACTACTCAGCTGTTAAAAGAAATGCAGAAGACTCAGTCCTAATGAGGTGGCTGAGAACCTATCATAAAAGTGAAGTAAGTCAAAGAGAAAGACAAGTATAGTATACTAAGGCTATAGTTGACAGTATCAAACATTGGTCACACGACTGAACCCCAGAGATACCCACGCACCTATGGGTACCTTATTTGATAAAGGAGGCGAACATATAAAATGGGAGAAAGACAGCCTCTTCAACAAATGATGCTGGGAAAATTGGACAGCTACATGCAAAAAAATGAAGTTGGAACATTCCCTGACCCCATACACAAAGATCAACTCAAAATGGATTAAAGACCTAAATGTAAGTCCAGAAACCATCAAACTCTTAGAGGAGAATATAGGCAAAACCCTCAAGGACATCAATCAAAGCAAGATCTTCTCTGACCCACCTACTAAAATAGTGGAACTGAAAAGAAAAGTCAACACGTGGGACCTCATGAAACTTAAAAGCTTTTGTACAGCAAAAGAAATCACCAAAAAGCTCAACAGACACCCCACAGAGTGGGAGAAAATCATAGCAAATGAAACAACAGACAAAGAATTAATCTCCAAAATCTATAAGCAACTCAGACAACTCAGCACAGGGAAAATGAGCAGCTCAATCAAAAAATGGGAAAAAGATCTAAAGAGACGCCTCTCCAAAGAGGACATACAGATGGCCCAAAAATACATGAAACGATGCTCAACCTCACTTATTATCAGAGAAATGCAAATTAAAACCACAATGAGATACCACCTCACACCTGTCAGAATGGCCATCATCCACAAATCGACAGACAACAAGTGCTGGAGAGGGTGTGGAGAAAAGGGAACCCTCTTACATTGCTGGTGGGAATGTAAATTAATACCACCTCTATGGAAGACAATATGGAGATTCCTTAAAAAACTAAAAATAGAAGCACCCTATGACCCAGCAATCCCACTATTAGGCCTATATCCTGATGAAATCAAAACTGAAAGAGGCACCTGTACCCCAATGTTCATTGCAGCTCTCCATACAATAGCCAGAACATGGAAGCAACCTAGATGTCCATCGACAAATGAATGGATCCAGAAGCTCTGGTACATATATACAATGGAATACTACTCAGCTGTTAAAAGAAATGCAGAAGACTCAGTCCTAATGAGGTGGCTGGCTCTAGAACCTATCATAAAAAGTGAAGTAAGTCAAAAAGAGAAAGACAAGTATAGTATACTAACTCATATATATGGGATCTAGTAAGATGGTCATGATAACATACGCAGTGAACTCATGAAAATACAGAGAATAGACATAAAGACATTGTGGAGACCGAACAGTGGGAGGGAGGCATGGAGGGAGTAACATGGAAGCCTATACTGTCATGTGTGGAAAAGATAGCTATTGTCATTGTGCTAGGGGAATAGGGGTACCTACAACCACTTGGAGCGATGGTCTGGAGGGATGGGAGGGGGGGAACTGGGTGGGGGGAGGGTCCAAGGATATGCATATGAATGATCTGGGATCATACATGTAAAAAAATAAATAAATAAATTTAAATAAAAAAAAATTAAATGGCAAAAAAACCAAACCAAAACAAAACAAAAGACCAAAAAAAAAAGAATGGCATCTGGTAGCTACTTGGTCAATGATTAATGTTACTACTAATAAGGTTCATATTCATGATTATTTCAAAACACGAAGCTGAGGGCCCCTAGGAAGCCGAGAGTTCTGTCAAGGCATTCTCAAAACCTGTTCACACCAGTCATTTTGTTCTTTATCTCCAACTGTATGTTTACATGTGCTCTTAAAATTGATGAAGTATAAACTACTTTTAAAGCATTACCGAACACAATAGGTTCAAATCATTGTATGTCACAACTGCTATCACATGAGGAAACGGGAGTTGAGAAGCTATTGACATTATAGTCAGTCCATGGATATTTTTTAAAAAGTTTAGTATATTTTATTGAGACCAGATACTACTGATGTTTCTATTGACAGAAGAAAAGACTCCAAATTTGAGGAATAAATGTATTCAGCATCCCCCACATTAGACACAGCACATAGTGAGTCACTGGTGGTAAAAATAAGGGACAGATACACAGGGAAATTCTTTTATTTTTTAATTTATTTTTAATTGGAGGATAATTGCTTTACAATGTTATGTTGGTTTCTGCCATACAACAACATAGCCATAAGTATATATCTTCTTCCCTCTTGAGCTTCCCTCCCACCCCACCCATCCTACCTGCCCCGGGTCATCACAGAGCACCAGACTGAGCTCCAGGGGGAAATTCCTGATGTGTTGCTTCATTTCCAGATTGTTGGGCCCTACTGATATTTTGTAGTTACTGGTTAAACGAAAAGAGAAAATCTGGAGTCTATGCTCTCAGGCTTTAGAATATGCAGAGAGAGAGGAGATGGTTCAATTACTGAAAGAAGACCCTGGCTAAGAGAAGGTATGGCATTGAACCTGAACAGAGTGTGTTTCTGGAAGGAGGCAGATCCCACACCTGGAGAACAGCTTGTCGCCTACTTTGGGGATTAGGAGTGGCACACCAGGAAACCTATATGGGATTTATGAAATGGGAGGACCTAGGAGGACTGGGGAAGAAAATATACTTATTTTCTTTTCTTTTACATAAATTTTTTTTCATCATTTGTAACCAAACGATTGAAGCTAGAGGCAGGTCTGGCCTAAGAGGCAAGGAACACGGGGTAACAGAAATATTCTGTATCTGGATTGGGGTGGTTTCTCAAAATTTGACACCTAATATATGTGCACTCTACTTTTACCTGAAGACAGGTATAGCTGACACAAGAGTAGCACAATGTGAAAAAGAGAGAGAGAGAATAACAGGAAGTTAATAGCTCTGAAGCTGAGTGATGAATACAGGGTGTTCATTTGGTGTTCCTAAATTTTCCAAAGAAATTGTGCTGTAAAAGTCTAGTTCATAATGTGAGGAAACAAAAGCTATATTTTGATGAGTATGAGCACAAAATATTATAAGGCACCTGCTTCTATTATTGGGCAAATTCTCTTCTGAGAGATTGTATACCGAAAATGTTAATAAACTATGAATGGGGAATAGGAGTCAGGTAGATCTTGTTTTCCTTTTTTTCTAGTTGTTTCTGATTTTTCAAATTGGATGCATATTACTTTTTTAATTAGAAAAGTATACTATAAATATTAGTCTTAAGAATAACTAGGACTTTCCTAGTGGTCCAGTGGTTAAGAATCTGCCTGCTAATGGTTCAGTCGCTGGTCCAGGAAGACTCCACATCCTGTGGGGCAGCTAAGCCTGTGGGCCACAACTAGTGACTGCTCGTGCCCTAGAGCCTATGCTCTGCAACAAGAGAAACCACCGCAATGAGAAGCCCGATCACTACAACTAGAGAAAGTCCACATGCAGCAACAAAGACCCAGGGCAGCCAAAAATAAATAAATGTGGTGTTTATTTTTTTTTAAATTAAAAAAAAATCTAAATATAACAACCTCCCAAAATGACTCTCAATCCTAGTTACTGTAAATCAGCAACAACAAAGAGTAATGTACTCCAGATGCTTGTGAAAGTCCTGTCTCATGAGCTAAGAGACCTTAGTATAGTAATATGGCAATACTTGCCTTCATCTGAGAGAAAGAGGAATATGATCCAATATGAAACAGTGTTTCTCTACCTAAGAAGAAATTTGAAAGCATTTTATCATGACAAACCTAGGAGGACTGGGGAAGAAAATATACTTATTTTCTTTTCTTTTACATAAATTTTTTTTCATCATTTGTAACCAAACGATTGAAGCTAGAGGCAGGTCTGGCCTAAGAGGCAAGGAACACGGGTAACAGAAATATTCTGTATCTGGATTGGGGTGGTTTCTCAAAATTTGACACCTAATATATGTGCACTCTACTTTTACCTGAAGACAGGTATAGCTGACACAAGAGTAGCACAATGTGAAAAAGAGAGAGAGAGAATAACAGGAAGTTAATAGCTCTGAAGCTGAGTGATGAATACAGGGTGTTCATTTGGTGTTCCTAAATTTTCCAAAGAAATTGTGCTGTAAAAGTCTAGTTCATAATGTGAGGAAACAAAAGCTATATTTTGATGAGTATGAGCACAAAATATTATAAGGCACCTGCTTCTATTATTGGGCAAATTCTCTTCTGAGAGATTGTATACCGAAAATGTTAATAAACTATGAATGGGGAATAGGAGTCAGGTAGATCTTGTTTTCCTTTTTTTCTAGTTGTTTCTGATTTTTCAAATTGGATGCATATTACTTTTTTAATTAGAAAAGTATACTATAAATATTAGTCTTAAGAATAACTAGGACTTTCCTAGTGGTCCAGTGGTTAAGAATCTGCCTGCTAATGGTTCAGTCGCTGGTCCAGGAAGACTCCACATCCTGTGGGGCAGCTAAGCCTGTGGGCCACAACTAGTGACTGCTCGTGCCCTAGAGCCTATGCTCTGCAACAAGAGAAACCACCGCAATGAGAAGCCCGATCACTACAACTAGAGAAAGTCCACATGCAGCAACAAAGACCCAGGGCAGCCAAAAATAAATAAATGTGGTGTTTATTTTTTTTTAAATTAAAAAAAAATCTAAATATAACAACCTCCCAAAATGACTCTCAATCCTAGTTACTGTAAATCAGCAACAACAAAGAGTAATGTACTCCAGATGCTTGTGAAAGTCCTGTCTCATGAGCTAAGAGACCTTAGTATAGTAATATGGCAATACTTGCCTTCATCTGAGAGAAAGAGGAATATGATCCAATATGAAACAGTGTTTCTCTACCTAAGAGAAATTTGAAATAAAAACAAGAGCATGGAATGAAAGCATGAGCTATCCTACAGAGCATTTCTGGATCATGACAAATTTTTCTGTGCTTGCAACATTATAATAAGTTAGTTATAGCATTAAGATTCCAAATGCATTAAAAGAGAAACACTGGTCAGATGGTATCCAGGGCGCTTAACTCTGAACACTCTTAAGAAAGGGATCCTCACTCTTTGGATTGTTGAAATAACCTTTTTAAATGAACTCGTGTCTCATGTCTCTTGCATTGGCAGGCAGGTTCTTTACTGGGGAAGCCTCTACAGAAACTCTCATTTATTGCTAGTGGGAATGTAAAATGGTCCAACCACTTTGGAAGACAGTTTGGCAGTTTCTTCCAAAACTAAACCTCCTTTTACCATATGATCCAGTGGTCACAGTCCTTGGTATTTGCCCAAAGGAGTTGAAAATTTGTGTCTGCACAAGGCCCCAACATATACTGTAGTATTAGAGTTTCAAGGGAGAGGACAACTAGGTTAAACCCCTCCCCTCCTTAAGGGGGAAATAGTCTAATAAGGAATCGGAGAAGCGCTGTCTGGGCAGAGAGGGAGCATGAGGAGAGCGACACAGGAGAGAAGAGAAAGATTGCTCATGCTGAAGACCAGGAACCAGGCCTCATGGGGAATTTGAGCAATGAGATAACCTAGGAAATAAAAGTTTGGAGAGCAGAGCGTAAGTTAATTTTTATGACCTGTTTATGTTTGTCAGGGTCCTTCAGAGAAACAAAACCAGTAGTAACTGTTGCAGAGAGACACAGACAGATTATTAAATATCTCTGTGCCTCAGTTTCTTCAGCTATAACATGGAAATAATAATAAAAGCATCTACCTCAGAAGATTATGGTAAAGAGTAAATAAGTTGATAGAAAGCACTTAGAACAGTGCCTGGTACACAGTATATGCCCAATAAGTGCTTAACAATCATATGAAGCCAGTGTGAACATGGAAGCCAAAAGCTAATTGAGCTCACATAATGCACACTTGCTATTAATTTTTAATTTTTGTTTAACTTTTGTTTTTGATTGCACTGGGTCTTCATTGCTGCTCATGGGTTCCCTAGTTGTGGTGAGCTGGGCCTACTCTCTTTAGTTGTGGTGCTCGGGCTTCTCATTGAGGTGGCCCCTCTTGTTGCAGAGCACAAGCTCTGGGGTATGAAGACTTCAGTAGTTGCAGTACGTGGGCTCAGTAGTCGCGGCTCATTGGCTCCAGAGCACAGACTCAGTAGTTTTTTGGTACACACGCTTAGTTACTCTGTGGCATGGGAAATCTTCCAGGACCAGGGATCAAACATATGTCCCCTGCATTGGCTGGCAGGTTCTTTACTACTGAGTCGCTAAGGAAGCCCCAACACTTACTATTTATTTTTTAAATGCTAACTATTTTTGTCACTGTCACTCAGGCAGTTCTGGACCTGTCCTTGAGCCAGATATTAGAAGAGATAAATCCCTGCAATGTGGCCACTGGGGGCCTGATCTGCCCTGCAGAACTAACCTGGAGGCTTTAGCATTCACACATGCGTGCATGCTGAGTCGCTTCAGTTGTGACTGATTCTTTGCGACCCTGTTGACTGTAATCCGCCAGGATCCTCTGTCCATGGGATTCCCCAGGCAAGAATACTGGAGTGGGTTGCCATGCCCTCCTCCAGGGGAATCTTTCAAAGGCGGGGATCAAACCCATGTCTCCTGTGGCTCCTGTGCTGCAAAGGGTTTCTTCACCACTGAGCCATCAGGGAAGCCCTTAGCATTCGTAGGGAGTTCCAAAACGTCCCAGAAAGCCATTCCTTTACAATTCTCTTTAGGAAGACAGATACAGATAGATAGTCCACCCAGGAAGCCAGTGAAATGCCAACAGAAGGCCTAATCAAGCTCTCAGCAGCCCTCAGAAGTCTCAAGCAAAAGAACAGATTTTAATCTTTGAATTCTAACCACACCTACCAGAAGGGTGGATGAGTAATGACTTTTCATTCAGTAACTGCAGATCTAGGAAACCAAAACTGAAACCAAATTTGCAGACTTCCTTCTCCTCACCTCCCAGTTTCAGTACACTCATACTGAAAAACACTCTGCCGATTCTGAGCTAATTAGAACTCAGCTTGAAGTGGTGAAAGCAGAGGAGAAATTTCACAAAAGCCTGACTGAAAATAGGATTTTTCTCTAACCTAGTAGGAAGAAGAAAACACAGACGTTTAAATATCTGCTACACTGAAATACATGATTTTCCCATTGTTTATGTAGAAGAACTTTGCAAGAAAAATCTGGGTGAGTACTATATCTGTTATTATTAATATCACTACTGTATATAGCAGCATATACTGATTAAAAAGGGATATACTTCTCAAAAATTAAAATATACTCCAAAAATAATATTTTTAATCCTAAATGTTTTTTAGCCTAGACTGTTCATTGCTGTGACAGTGTGTGCTTTATAATAATCGAAAAAAAGAATGACAACATCCCGTAAGTTATGCAGTTAAAAACTAAAGGCACTTTCTTTTTGAAGAGACATTTTTGTAGATGAAATCGCCCAAGGCATGAACAGCATCTTCAAAAAGAAACATAATGAAAATTTTAAGATGTACTTTCCATTAATCAAAGATCTCTCACCATCTACTCCAAAGGAGTTGCCAGAAAATAAAACCTCCTGATAAGTCCTCAGATATTAGTGTCAGATGATATGTATAAGAAACAGACAGACAGAGACTGTGACAGAGATACAGACAGACTGCAGAAAGTACTTGATGTTTATACAATGAAACATGTTTACTGATTTCCCCATGGGATTCCCACAAGTTGAGGGCCATGCCCTCCTCCAGGGAATCTTTCAAAGGCGGGATCAAACCCATGTCTCCTGTGGCTCCTGTGCTGCAAAGGGTTTCTTCACCACTGAGCCATCAGGAAGCCCTTAGCATTCGTAGGGAGTTCCAAAACGTCCCAGAAAGCCATTCCTTTACAATTCTCTTTAGGAAGACAGATACAGATAGATAGTCCACCCAGGAAGCCAGTGAAATGCCAACAGAAGGCCTAATCAAGCTCTCAGCAGCCCTCAGAAGTCTCAAGCAAAAGAACAGATTTTAATCTTTGAATTCTAACCACACCTACCAGAAGGGTGGATGAGTAATGACTTTTCATTCAGTAACTGCAGATCTAGGAAACCAAAACTGAAACCAAATTTGCAGACTTCCTTCTCCTCACCTCCCAGTTTCAGTACACTCATACTGAAAAACACTCTGCCGATTCTGAGCTAATTAGAACTCAGCTTGAAGTGGTGAAAGCAGAGGAGAAATTTCACAAAAGCCTGACTGAAAATAGGATTTTTCTCTAACCTAGTAGGAAGAAGAAAACACAGACGTTTAAATATCTGCTACACTGAAATACATGATTTTCCCATTGTTTATGTAGAAGAACTTTGCAAGAAAAATCTGGGTGAGTACTATATCTGTTATTATTAATATCACTACTGTATATAGCAGCATATACTGATTAAAAAGGGATATACTTCTCAAAAATTAAAATATACTCCAAAAATAATATTTTTAATCCTAAATGTTTTTTAGCCTAGACTGTTCATTGCTGTGACAGTGTGTGCTTTATAATAATTGAAAAAATGAATGACAACATCCCGTAAGTTATGCAGTTAAAAACTAAAGGCACTTTCTTTTTGAAGAGACATTTTTGTAGATGAAATCGCCCAAGGCATGAACAGCATCTTCAAAAAGAAACATAATGAAAATTTTAAGATGTACTTTCCATTAATCAAAGATCTCTCACCATCTACTCCAAAGGAGTTGCCAGAAAATAAAACCTCCTGATAAGTCCTCAGATATTAGTGTCAGATGATATGTATAAGAAACAGACAGACAGAGACTGTGACAGAGATACAGACAGACTGCAGAAAGTACTTGATGTTTATGACAGCCTTGTTATTTCCTGGTAAAAAGCTTATGTTTATGTCTGATTTCCCCCAAGGTAAGGAACAGGGCAGTACAAGGAGGTGAGGGAGATACAGTTCTGATTAAAACCTTGCTCTTCAACTTCCTTTAAAAAAGCTAATAAGCCCTTCAGTTAACCCTACAGTTCATAAATATATATGAGTTTGATCCATCAACAGTCAATTAACAATTTCCTTTTTATTTTCTTTATACTGGTTGCAAAGATGCTCAGAAGTAAATGTTCAGGACAGTTTTAGTGAAGTGTATAGAGCCGAAAAGATTTTTGCAAATTTCATCTGCATAAATGATGGGAAAAATCATGTATTTCAGTGTAGGAAACATTGAAACACCTGTGTTTCTTCTTACTGTGTTAGAGAAAAATACTTCAGGTTTTTTTTTATAGTTCCACAAAAATTTTAGAATTATTTGTTCTAGTTCTGTGAAAAAATGCCATTGGTATTTCGATAGAGATTGCATTGAATCTGTAGATTGCATTGGGTAGTATGGTCATTTTAACAATATTAATTCTTCCAATACATGAACAAGGTGCATCTTTCCATCTATTTGTTGTCATCAGTTTCTTTCATCAGGGTCGTACGGTTTCCAGTGTACATGTCTCTTATCTCCTTAGGCTTACTCCTAGATATTTATTTTTTTGATGCAATTATAAATGAAATTGTTTTCTTAACTTCTCTCTGATAGTTTGTTGTTAGTATATAGAAATACAACAGTTTTCTGTATATTAATTTTATATCCTGCAACTTTACTGAATTCACTGATTAGTTGTAATAGTTTTTTGGTGACACTATATATAGTATTATGCTGTCTGCAAACAAGATCAGTTTTACTCTTCCCATCCGATTTGAATGCCTTTTATTTCTTTTTCTTGTTTGATTGCTGTCACTAGGACTTCCAATACTATGTTAAATAAAAGTAGCAAGAGTGAGCATCCTTGGCTTGTTCCTAATCTTAGAAGAAATGCTTTCAGCTTTTTACTACTTGATGCAATCCCATTTGTCTGTGTTTACTTTTACTGCATGTGCTTTAGGTGTCATATCCAAACCTTGTTGTTCAGACCAATGTTAAGAAGCTTTCCCTTGGGCTTCCCTTGTGGTCCAGTGGGTAAGGACACCGCCTTGCAGCACAAGGGGCACCGGTTCGATCCCTGGCCTGGGAAGATCCCACGTGCCGCGGAGTGGCTGGACTGATGTGTCCAATTACTGAGCCGGAGCTCTGGAGCGCGTGCGCCCAGAGCCGGTGCTCTGCGACAACAGAAGCCGCTGCGATGGGAGGCCCACGCGGGCCGAAGAGCAAAGATGGATGAAAATGGATAAATGAAAAGACCAATGGAGGTGGCCCGCCCACCCCCTCCCTCCCCACCCCATCCCCCCAAATTAAATAAATAAATAAATATATAAAAACATGGCATCTCTTTCCATTTAAAATAAATAAATAAATAAGAAGCTTTCCCTTTATGTTTTCATCTGTAGTTTTTTGGTTTCAGATTGTAACGGTCAGTCTTTAATCAGTCTGTTTTTTACTACTCAAGATCATGTTGATTATTCGTGGTCTTTTGTAGTTCCATATGAATTTTAGGCTTATTTTTTCTATTTCTGTGAAAAATGTCATTGGAATTTTTATAGTTATTGCACTGAATCTGTATATTGATTTGTATAGTATAGACATTTTAATAATATTTTTCTGATCCATGAACACAGGATAGCTTTCCATTTATTTGTGTCTTCTTCAATTTCTTTCATCAGTGTTTTACAGTGTTCAGTGTATGGATCTTTTACCTCCTTCTTTAAATGTATTCCTAAGTAATTTTTATGCTACTGTAAGTGAGTTCATTTTCATAATTATTTTCAGATAGTTGACATGAGTGTATAGAAATGCAGCTTTTAATACTGATTTTGCATCCTATACCTTTTCATAATTTATTTGTTCTAGTAGGTTTTTTTTATGCTTTCTAAGCTTCTATATGTATATTATTGCAAATAGAGACAATTTTACTTCTTTCTTTTCCTGTTTGGATGTCTTTATTTTTCTGCTAATTGCTCTGGCTAGGACTTTTGGTTTTATATAGAATAAAAGTGCTGGGAGTGGAAATTCTTGTCTTATTCTTAACCTCAGGGGAAAAGCATTCAGCTTTTCACTATTGAGTATGATGTTAGTCATGAGCCTGTCATATATGGTCTTTATTACATTCGGGTAATAACCCCTAAGCCTTCTATACCTGACTTGTTGAATTTTTATCATGTGATAGTATTGAATTTTGTAAAATACTTTTTCTGGGTCTACTGAAATGATCATATGATTTGTATCCTTCATTCTTTTAAGGTGGTATATTGCGTTTACTGATTTGCATATGTTGAACCATCCTTGCATCCTAGAGATAAATCCCATTTGCTTATGGTAATGATCTTTATAATCCTTACAATATAATCCTTACAATGTTCTGTTGAACCTAATTTACTTGTATTTTGTTGAGGATTCTTATATGTATATTCATGAGCGATATTGGTCTGTAACTTTCTTTTTTGTACTGTAATTACCTGGTATCAACATTACACCAGCCTCATAAAATATAACTGTTCCCTTCTCTTCTGTTTTCTTGAAAGAATTTAAAAGTTTACATTAATTTTTCTCTAAATATTTGGTAGAATTCACTGGTAAAACCATGAAGTCCAAGACTTTTCCTTTTGGGAGATTTCAATTACTGATTCAGCCTCCTTACATATTGTTGGTCTGTTTAGATTCTTTATTCATGATTCCCGTCTCGGTTGTTTGTATTTCTAAGAATTTATTTATTCTAGATAATCCAATTTGGGAGCATATGAATGTTCATAGTAGTCTCCTATGATCCTTTGCATTTCTGTGGCATTCGTTGTAACATCTCTCTTTCAATTATAATCCTATACATTTGAGTCTTGTCTACTTGTTTCTTCGACTAGCTCGAGGTTTGTCAATCCTTTTTATATTACAGAAAAATAGCTCTTGGTAGTAAGAGAAGATTGATGCCTCAGTCATTGATTTGGCTATCTTTTTTCTCTTTGCAGTGTTGTTTCCTTCATGCCCTGCTGCTCTGGCTAGGACTTTTGGTTTTATATAGAATAAAAGTGCTGGGAGTGGAAATTCTTGTCTTATTCTTAACCTCAGGGGAAAAGCATTCAGCTTTTCACTATTGAGTATGATGTTAGTCATGAGCCTGTCATATATGGTCTTTATTACATTCGGGTAATAACCCCTAAGCCTTCTATACCTGACTTGTTGAATTTTTATCATGTGATAGTATTGAATTTTGTAAAATACTTTTTCTGGGTCTACTGAAATGATCATATGATTTGTATCCTTCATTCTTTTAAGGTGGTATATTGCGTTTACTGATTTGCATATGTTGAACCATCCTTGCATCCTAGAGATAAATCCCATTTGCTTATGGTAATGATCTTTATAATCCTTACAATATAATCCTTACAATGTTCTGTTGAACCTAATTTACTTGTATTTTGTTGAGGATTCTTATATGTATATTCATGAGCGATATTGGTCTGTAACTTTCTTTTTTGTACTGTAATTACCTGGTATCAACATTACACCAGCCTCATAAAATATAACTGTTCCCTTCTCTTCTGTTTTCTTGAAAGAATTTAAAAGTTTACATTAATTTTTCTCTAAATATTTGGTAGAATTCACTGGTAAAACCATGAAGTCCAAGACTTTTCCTTTTGGGAGATTTCAATTACTGATTCAGCCTCCTTACATATTGTTGGTCTGTTTAGATTCTTTATTCATGATTCCCGTCTCGGTTGTTTGTATTTCTAAGAATTTATTTATTCTAGATAATCCAATTTGGGAGCATATGAATGTTCATAGTAGTCTCCTATGATCCTTTGCATTTCTGTGGCATTCGTTGTAACATCTCTCTTTCAATTATAATCCTATACATTTGAGTCTTGTCTACTTGTTTCTTCGACTAGCTCGAGGTTTGTCAATCCTTTTTATATTACAGAAAAATAGCTCTTGGTAGTAAGAGAAGATTGATGCCTCAGTCATTGATTTGGCTATCTTTTTTCTCTTTGCAGTGTTGTTTCCTTCATGCCCTGCTGCTCTGAGATACAAAACTATTTTTAAGAAACTTAGTATTGATGCAGAGATCTTCTCTTGAATATAGTGGAGTAGAAGGGCCCTAAACTCACCTCCTGAGCACACCAAAATCACAATCTGCAGAACAACCATCATTGAAAAAGACTGAAACCTACCAGAAAAGATCCTCTACAACTAAAGAGGTAAAGAACCACGAGGAGACTGGTACGATGGGTGGACTCATGATAAAAACAAAGCCCATTCCCCCAGTGGGTGACCCACAGTGAGGAAAATAATTATATCACAGAGGTCCTTTCACAGAAGTGAGTTTCTGAGCCCGACATCAAGTCCTCCCAGTCCAGAGGTCTGGCAGTGGAAAAGGTGACCTTTTCCATTGTTCTTCTAGTTTCTACTTCACTTATTTCTTCTCTGATTTTGTAATTTCATGTCTTCTCTGAACTTTAGGTTGAGTTTATTCTTGAGGCATACATTGAGTTGCTTATTTGAGATCCTTCTTTTTCTTAATGTAGGCATTTTATCACTATTAACTACTCTCTTATAACTGTGCTACATCTCATAAGTTTTGGTATGTTGTGTTTCCATTTTTATTGGTTTTGAGGGTTTTTTTTTAAAAAAAAAAACTAATTTTGACCTCTTCATTGTTGTTTTTTTTTTCTTTTGTTTGGGGGGGTTGGGTTAGGGAGGGAGGGGGGCGGGCCACTTCTATTGGTCTTTCATTTATCTATTTTCATCCATCTTTGTTCTTTGGCCTGTGTGGGCCTTCCATCACAGTGGCCTCTCTCTTTGCAGAGCACCAGCTCTGGGTGCATGCACTCCAGAGTGCTGGCTCATAATTGGACACACTGGTCCAGCCACTCTGCAGCATGTGGGATCTTACCAGGCCAGGCATCAAACTGGTGCCCCTTGCACTGCAAGGCAGACTCTTTACCCACTGGACCACCAGGGAAGCCCAGTTTTGAGATTTTTTTTTTTCACAATCACAAGTTTTATTTTGCTTTTTTAATTTTAGAGAAAATAGCTCTTGGTAGTAAGAGAAGATTGATGCCTCAGTCATTGATTTGGCTATCTTTTTTCTCTTTGCAGTGTTGTTTCCTTCATGCCCTGCTGCTCTGAGATACAAAACTATTTTTAAGAAACTTAGTATTGATGCAGAGATCTTCTCTTGAATATAGTGGAGTAGAAGGGCCCTAAACTCACCTCCTGAGCACACCAAAATCACAATCTGCAGAACAACCATCATTGAAAAGACTGAAACCTACCAGAAAAGATCCTCTACAACTAAAGAGGTAAAGAACCACGAGGAGACTGGTACGATGGGTGGACTCATGATAAAAACAAAGCCCATTCCCCCAGTGGGTGACCCACAGTGAGGAAAATAATTATATCACAGAGGTCCTTTCACAGAAGTGAGTTTCTGAGCCCGACATCAAGTCCTCCCAGTCCAGAGGTCTGGCAGTGGAAAAGGTGACCTTTTCCATTGTTCTTCTAGTTTCTACTTCACTTATTTCTTCTCTGATTTTGTAATTTCATGTCTTCTCTGAACTTTAGGTTGAGTTTATTCTTGAGGCATACATTGAGTTGCTTATTTGAGATCCTTCTTTTTCTTAATGTAGGCATTTTATCACTATTAACTACTCTCTTATAACTGTGCTACATCTCATAAGTTTTGGTATGTTGTGTTTCCATTTTTATTGGTTTTGAGGGTTTTTTTTTAAAAAAAAAAACTAATTTTGACCTCTTCATTGTTGTTTTTTTTTTCTTTTGTTTGGGGGGGTTGGGTTAGGGAGGGAGGGGGGCGGGCGGGCCACTTCTATTGGTCTTTCATTTATCTATTTTCATCCATCTTTGTTCTTTGGCCTGTGTGGGCCTTCCATCACAGTGGCCTCTCTCTTTGCAGAGCACCAGCTCTGGGTGCATGCACTCCAGAGTGCTGGCTCATAATTGGACACACTGGTCCAGCCACTCTGCAGCATGTGGGATCTTACCAGGCCAGGCATCAAACTGGTGCCCCTTGCACTGCAAGGCAGACTCTTTACCCACTGGACCACCAGGGAAGCCCAGTTTTGAGATTTTTTTTTTTCACAATCACAAGTTTTATTTTGCTTTTTTAATTTTAGAGTTTTCTTCTTTACAGATATGTATAATTCCATATTAGTCATATGTATAGCCCATTCCCCCCATCCCATCCCTCTAGGCCATCACATAGCCCCCATGTACAATCCTTTAGTCCCACAGCACATTGACAATAGTTGTCTCTTTTACATAAGATAGTATAGGGTTCCATGTTGCTCTTTCCATAAGTTTTGAGATATTTTTTGATATCCCTTTTTATTTTTTCTTCAACTGCTCGGTTGGTCAGAAGTATGTCACTTAACTTCCACATGTTTATGAACTATTCAGCTTTCCTTCTTTTATTGATTTGCTAGTTTCATATCATTGTGGTCAGAAAAGATACTTGACGTGATTTCAGGCTTCTTAAATTTGTTAAGACTTCTTTTGTGAACTAATATATGACCTATCCTGGGAAATATTCCATGTGCACTTTGAAAGGATATGTACCCTGTTGCTATTTTTATTTTTTTTAAGGCCATGGGAGATATTACTGCACATCCACCAAAATGGCTGGAATTTTATTTATTTAAACTTTTTTTTCCCTTTATTTTAAAGGTTTTACAGAGTTTTGTTGTTCACAGACATGTATATTCCCAGATTAGTCATATGCATATCCCTGGTCTCCACCCCCCCAGTTCCCCCCATCTCACCCCTCTGGACCATCGCCCCATGCCATTGTAAGCACTCCTATTCCCTTAGCACAATGAAAATAGCTATCTTTTCCACACATGACAGTATAGGTTTCCATGTTACTCCCTCCATAAGTTTTGAGATATTTTTTGATATCCCTTTTTATTTTTTCTTCAACTGCTCGGTTGGTCAGAAGTATGTCACTTAACTTCCACATGTTTATGAACTATTCAGCTTTCCTTCTTTTATTGATTTGCTAGTTTCATATCATTGTGGTCAGAAAAGATACTTGACGTGATTTCAGGCTTCTTAAATTTGTTAAGACTTCTTTTGTGAACTAATATATGACCTATCCTGGGAAATATTCCATGTGCACTTTGAAAGGATATGTACCCTGTTGCTATTTTTATTTTTTTTAAGGCCATGGGAGATATTACTGCACATCCACCAAAATGGCTGGAATTTTATTTATTTAAACTTTTTTTTCCCTTTATTTTAAAGGTTTTACAGAGTTTTGTTGTTCACAGACATGTATATTCCCAGATTAGTCATATGCATATCCCTGGTCTCCACCCCCCCAGTTCCCCCCATCTCACCCCTCTGGACCATCGCCCCATGCCATTGTAAGCACTCCTATTCCCTTAGCACAATGAAAATAGCTATCTTTTCCACACATGACAGTATAGGTTTCCATGTTACTCCCTCCATGCCTCCCCCTCCCTATTTCTTCCCCACAATGTCCCTATGTCTATGCTGTTGCTATTGGATGAAATATACTACATGTGTATGTTACATTCATTTGACCTATGGTGTTGTTTAGGAGGAACCTGGCAGACTATAGTCCATAGGTCCCACAGAGTTTCCTTGTAGAATTTCTTCTGTTTCCTTGTAGAATTTCTGTCTGAATTATCTATCCATTGTTAAAATTGGGATATCAAAATCACCTACTATTATTGTATATGTCTATTTCTCCCATTAGTTCTGCTAATATTTGCTTTATTTTTAGGTATGCTGAAGCACCTAAATTTGGGTGCATTGTATATTATCATCTTGATGCATTGATCCCTTTATCATTACACAGTAACCTTCTTTGTCTCTTTTGACAGTTTTGACCTAAAGTCTATCTTGTCTAATTATTACCACTGCTGTCTTCTTCTCATTACCATTTACATGGAGTCTAAAGTGAGTCTCTTCAAAAAGACAGAATATCGTTGGATTTTTTTTTTTAATCCACTCAGCCACACTGTATCTTTTGATTGAATAAATTTAATGCTTTTATATCATCTGCCTCCAAGTGCAGGACATGCAAAAGACATGGGTTTGATCCCTGGGTAGAGAAGATCTCGTGGAGCAGGAAATGGCAACCCATTCCAGTGTTCTTGCCTGGAATATTCCATGGACAGAGGAACCCAGTGGACTATAGTCCATGGGATTGCAAAGAGTCAGACATGACTGAGTGACTGAGCACACATGCACACAAGGATTTACTGTTGCCATTTTGCTCGTTATTTTCTGGCCGTTTTGTAATTCCTTTGTTTCTTTTCTTCTCTCTTGCTGTCTTCTTTTGTGATTTAATGACTTTTGGTAGTGGCACGCTTTGATCCCTTTCTTTTTATGTTTTGTATATCTGTGCATGAGTGTGTGCTAAGTCACTTCAGTCATGTTGGAATCTGTGTGACCCTATGGATTGTAACCTGCCAGGCTCCTCTATCCATGGGATTCTCCAGGCAAGCATACTGGAGTGGGTTGCTATGCCCCGCTCCAGGGGATCTTCCTGACCTAGGGATGGAACTCAAGTCTCATGTCTCTTGCATTGACAGGTGGGTTCTTTACCACTAATCCCATGTGGGAAACCCTTTGTATATCTACTACAAGTTTTTTTTTTATTTGTGGTTATCATGAAGCTTTACAAGATTCATCCTATAAGTATATGTAAGTTTATAACAACTATTTTAAGTTTATAACAGCTTAACTACACCCATATACAAAAACTCTATGCTTTAACTTAACTTCTCCCTCCACATTTTGTGTTATTAATGTCATACTTTACATCTTTGATATATATTGTATCCATCAACACATTATTTTATCCACAGTTATTTTTAATACTTTTCTCTTTTACTTTTATATGAGAGTTAATATAATGAGAGTTAATGATTTGTCTACAACCATTACAGTATTAGAGTATTCTGAGTGTGATTATATTCTTACCATCACAGTGAGTTTCATACTTTCATATTCTTTTCATTTGTCAGCATATTTGTTAGCGTGTTTTTGTTACAACTCAAAGACCTCCCTTAAGCATTTCTTGTAAGATAGGTTTGTTTGTTTGTTTGTTTGTTTTGGTCTGGGAAAGTCCTTATCTCTCCTTCATTTCTGAAGGACACCTTGAAAGTTTCTTAAGAATTCATAGTTGACAGTTGTCTTTCAGAGCTTTGAATATATCATCCCATACTCTACTGGCCTATAAGGTTTCTGCTGAGAAATCTGTTGACAGTCTCATGGGGGCTCCCTTGTAATTGGGAATTTTTTTCTCTTCTTGCATTTAAAATTTTTTGTCTTTGATTTTAGTTTTATTATAATGTGTCTTAGAGAACATCTTTTTGTGTCCAAACTCTTGGGGAAACTATGAATTTCAGGAACCTGGTTGTCCAAATCTTTCCCCATAATTGGGAAATTTACAGCCATGCTTTTTAAAAATAAACTTTCTGCCTTTTTCCTCCTTTCTTCTCTTTGGATTCCAACAATGAATAGATTGTTACATTTGATGGTATCTGATAATTCATGTAGGCTTTTTTCACTATTTTTCATTCTTTTTTCTTTTTTGCTCCTCTGAATGGAGGATTTCAAATGTATTGTCTTCAAGTTCACTCGTTATTCTGTTTGGCTGAGTCTGATACTGAATCTTTCCATTGAATTCTTCAATGTAATCATGATGTCCTGTAGTGCTAGGATTTCTGTTTGTTAATTTTCAGTGGTTTCTGTTTCTTTGTTGAACCTCTCATTTTTTTCATTTACTGGTTTAATAATTCTTTTTTTTTTTTTTTTAATTTTGGCCTTTTTTATTGTTTTTTTATTTATTTATTTTCATCCATCTTCACTCTTTGGCCTGTCTGTGCCTCCCATTGCAGTGGCTTCTCTCATTGCAGAGCACCAGCTCTGGGCGCATGCACCTCAGAACTCTAACTTGTAATTGGACACACCAGTCCAGTTGCTCCTCAGCACGTGGGATCTTCCTGGGCCAGGGATCAAACTGGTGCCCCTTGCACTGCAAGACAGACTCTTTACCCACTGGACCACCAGGGAAGCCCTAATTCTTTTTAATTGTGTTTTCTTGTAATTCACAGAATTTTGTATGAAGATTGTTCTGAATTATTTGTCAGGTAGTTCGTAGACTTTCATTTCTTTGGGGTCACTTATTGGAACTTTATTAGTTTCCTTTCGTGGGGTCATTCATTGATTATTCATAATTCTCATGGCCTTGCATTGTTGTCTAAGCATTTAAAGATGTAAACCCCTCTTCCAGTCTTTACATACTAAGCTTAGGTAGGGAAAGACCTTCTCCAGACACTTTGTCCAAAGATTGTGAGAGGATTGTCTTGTAGATTCTGAGTATGAGTTTGATGTTGGAGTCCACAGGTGGTAAGGCCTGGTGCCTGGGTCAGTAGCTGGGCTGGACTAGTGCTTGGGTCTATAAGGGTGGACTGGCATTTGGGTCTATGCAGTGGCCCTGGCCCATGAAGTCCTGGTGGTAGGCCTAGATTCTGATGCAACAGGAGTTGGCCTATAGCCTGGGGCCACAGGAGCTGGCCTAAAGGCTGGGTCCGTTAGGTGCAGCCTGACACTGGGGCTAGCCATGAGCCTGGATCCTTGGGAGCTCGTCTGGAGGCTGGGGCAGGCTGGGAGCCTAAGTCCACAGTCTGGAGTCTGTGTCCATGGAGCCCAGCCCAGCACCTGGCCAAACAGAGAGCCTTGATTCATAGGAATGGGCCCAGTACTAGAGCAAGGCAGGAACCTGATTCTGCAGGAGACTATTTTGAGCCTGGGGATTCCAGAACTGGCTTCTTACTGGGATGAGGCAGGAATATTGGTCCATTGGACCTCACCTCAAGGCTTGGCTAGTAGGATAATACCAGCGTCTTAAAATGAATTGTGAAGTGTTCCCTCTTTTACTGTGTTCTAGAAGAGATTACATAAAATCAGTGTTAATTCTTTAAATGTTTAGTAGAATTCTTCAATGAATCTTTCTAGGCCTGGAAAGTTTTCTTCATAGGGAGATCTTGAAAATTAAAAATCCTGTTTTGTTTAAAGTTATGGAACTATTCAAATAATCTGTTTCATATTAAATGGACTGTGGAAGTTTGTTTTTTGAGGAACTGTTCCATTTCATTTGAGTTGTCAAATTTGTGTGTCTGAAGGAAACTTCATCTTAGCCACAAGACTGAGAAGCAATGTGAAGGAGATTTGGTATAACTTTTTAGTGGGATGTGTTTTCTTGTAATTCACAGAATTTTGTATGAAGATTGTTCTGAATTATTTGTCAGGTAGTTCGTAGACTTTCATTTCTTTGGGGTCACTTATTGGAACTTTATTAGTTTCCTTTCGTGGGGTCATTCATTGATTATTCATAATTCTCATGGCCTTGCATTGTTGTCTAAGCATTTAAAGATGTAAACCCCTCTTCCAGTCTTTACATACTAAGCTTAGGTAGGGAAAGACCTTCTCCAGACACTTTGTCCAAAGATTGTGAGAGGATTGTCTTGTAGATTCTGAGTATGAGTTTGATGTTGGAGTCCACAGGTGGTAAGGCCTGGTGCCTGGGTCAGTAGCTGGGCTGGACTAGTGCTTGGGTCTATAAGGGTGGACTGGCATTTGGGTCTATGCAGTGGCCCTGGCCCATGAAGTCCTGGTGGTAGGCCTAGATTCTGATGCAACAGGAGTTGGCCTATAGCCTGGGGCCACAGGAGCTGGCCTAAAGGCTGGGTCCGTTAGGTGCAGCCTGACACTGGGGCTAGCCATGAGCCTGGATCCTTGGGAGCTCGTCTGGAGGCTGGGGCAGGCTGGGAGCCTAAGTCCACAGTCTGGAGTCTGTGTCCATGGAGCCCAGCCCAGCACCTGGCCAAACAGAGAGCCTTGATTCATAGGAATGGGCCCAGTACTAGAGCAAGGCAGGAACCTGATTCTGCAGGAGACTATTTTGAGCCTGGGGATTCCAGAACTGGCTTCTTACTGGGATGAGGCAGGAATATTGGTCCATTGGACCTCACCTCAAGGCTTGGCTAGTAGGATAATACCAGCGTCTTAAAATGAATTGTGAAGTGTTCCCTCTTTTACTGTGTTCTAGAAGAGATTACATAAAATCAGTGTTAATTCTTTAAATGTTTAGTAGAATTCTTCAATGAATCTTTCTAGGCCTGGAAAGTTTTCTTCATAGGGAGATCTTGAAAATTAAAAATCCTGTTTTGTTTAAAGTTATGGAACTATTCAAATAATCTGTTTCATATTAAATGGACTGTGGAAGTTTGTTTTTTGAGGAACTGTTCCATTTCATTTGAGTTGTCAAATTTGTGTGTCTGAAGGAAACTTCATCTTAGCCACAAGACTGAGAAGCAATGTGAAGGAGATTTGGTATAACTTTTTTAGTGATTGCTATAGATGTTACATTGTATATACATAATTTATGATAGTCCAATGGTGTTTTGTTTTTTTTTACTAGAAAAGCGTAGAAATTTGCTTCTCTTCATATTCCCTTCCCTTGTCCATGTATAATTATCTTAAATATTTTCAGTAAGTACATCTAGAACCATATTAGAGAGTGCTTTAAAAGTTAAACATAATTAAAAAAAAACAAACAAACCAGAAGTCTATTGTATTTACCAATGTTGTTGCTTGCTGTGTTCTTTTTTCCTTCCTAATATACCAAGGTTCCTTCTCTTATTATTTTCTTTCAGTTTAGAGAACTTCCTTTCACCATTCTCTTAAGGTAGGTTATTGTAGGTTGCATCTTTTCACATTCCCACCAGTAGTGCACACAGGTTCTTTCAGTTTCTCCACATCATCCTTACTAATATTTGTTATTTTCTAAGGTTTTTAAATAGTAGTCATCATAATAGATATGAAATGATATGGCATTGTGTTTTAGATTTTGCAATTTCTCTAATGATTAGTGATGTGAATGAACATCTGTTCATGTGCTTGTTGGTCATGTATATATCATCTTTGGAGAAATGTTTGTTTAAGACCTTTGCTCATTTTTGAGTTATTTGTTTTATTTTTGTTGAGTTGTAGGTGAGTCTTTTTTTTTTTTAACATATTCCAGATTAACCCCTTATCAGATCTATGCTTTGCAGATATTTTCTCCCATTTCATAAGTCACCTTTTCATTGTGTTCATTGTGTGCTTCAATACATCATTTTTGAGTTTGGTATATTCCCACAAGGGGCTTACTTTAAAAATTTAGTACACTTAAAGCAATTTCCCATCCCTGCTCTCTTTTCTCTCTCCCCAGCTTATTTTAAATTTGAACTTCTTAGTATATACAGGCCAAATTACTGAAAGAAATTACACCTAGTTAACTTTTTTTTTTTTAGAAGGCATTACATCTCTGTGGTTTCTGATTATCATAGTATTGTAAGAATTCCCATCAATTGTGCATATCTTTGCTGGTTTTTATGTTAATGTAGCTGTAAGGTATATCTTTTATCCACTTAATATGAATACAGGAGTTACTAACCAGAAAATAATAGTTTAAATTTGGGCCATTTGTCTGGCAACTTTATGTCTGGAGGGAGAAGTAAGTCCTAATCTGGGTTTTCATCAACCACTGGTAGGCAACATTCCTGTGTATTATTTCATGGAAGTGTATCTATATAGTCTCTTTTCCACTGTCCTCCAGGCTTTTCTTCTCTGTTTATTTGATTCTCCCATGGTAATTATATAGGAATGGCTCACATTTTTGGAACCATTTTTTAATTGTACTTAAAGCTGAATATTTAAACTGTACTTCAAGGTCTCTTTTTTGAGCCATTTTGGATTGTACTTAAAACTGACTATTATTGTCTATTTGGGTTTTTTTTTTTCCCTAACCATCGCTATATTTCTGTAACCCACGTTGCCAGCGATTTCCCAAATAATCATCAGCCAATTTGCATACCAAATAGTAATGCCATTTGATACTGCCCAGGAATTAGCTATTACCAAATGCATGTGAAATTTTACGTGGATATAACCATAGCCGCCAAGTTCACTACCCAGCAAGCTATCCCAGAAGTCATGGAACCAAATGGCTCACAGATCAATCGAAGGCATTTGAGGCACATCTTTATTAAATCAATTAAAATACACCACTAAAACCAGGGGGAAAGAGATGGGTAACACGCTGTGCATAAGGTACAAGAGGGGTGAAAGAGTCTTATTACCTGGGCTATACAAGTTCATACATCCTGTCTTTCCCCCTCTGCAGTGTTACCATTCTCTGCTGATTGTGTGGTTTTGAGAACCAGAGTTGAGGTCTGTCCAAGGGAGATTAACAGATACAAGACACCCTGGGTCAGAGACATACACTTGCTCCAGTCAGAGAGATGCAGTGTGGCATGTATGCCTGACTACAGCTCTAACTCATCAATTAGCCTGATAAGCTACTCAGGATTTTATGTTTCTTAATTAGAGGACACAAAAGATCAGAATGGGTGGTCAACAGTAGGTGACCCAATTAAGATTTTTAAAATATAAAGTGTTAGAAGTGTGCCTCATAAATATTTAATATTCATGTGGTCCTTCAGTCTCTTCCTAAGTTTAACACTGCTGCACTCTATTTATTTTATCTATGTCTACCAGAACATGTTTCACAAACTCCTGGATTCTATATCTTGTTTCATAAATACTTCTTATATCACACATCCATTTCTCTTTAGTTTCATATAGCCTCCTTTATTTCTCTTATTTTCTACAGCAGAACTGAATATTTATAAACAATGGATATAATGCACATTATAAAAAATAACCATTAAGAAGGATGAAACATCTCTCTTTAGTTAGATGCTTCTAGTCTAAACTTGCTCTGTAAACTAGAAGCATCCCCGAGATGCAGTCAGTGAAGATGGCAAAGAGAACCATGCATAGTATGTTGCCATCTGAATGGAAAAAAAGTATTCATGAATTTGTACTTGGTAGTATTTCTCTGGAAGGATATAGAAGAAACTGATAATGGTGATTTCCTCTCAGGAGGATAATTAGATGGCATGTATGTCCTTTTGAGCTTTTTAAAATTTTATAGGACACATACATATTGTCTATTGAAAAATTAACTGATTATTTTTAAAATTTACTTATAAAAATACTAAATAATTTGTCTTTTTCTATACACAGGTTATCAGAATGGCAGCACAACTTAACTTACCAGAAAATACAGATGACTGGACGAAAGAGGATGTAAATCAGTGGTTAGAAAGTCATAAAATTGACCAAAAATACAGGGAAATTTTGACTGCACAAGACGTGAATGGCGCAAACTTGAAATACTTGACTAAAGAACACCTTATTATTTTAGGTGTAACATTTGGCCCAGCTATCCAAATAGAACATCTCTTCAAAGAGTTGCTGGAGACATCCTCCAGAAACCCTCTCCAGACACATGAGAGGGGAAATGACAGTAAAAATTTTCCTAAAAAACAGGAGAAAGATGGAGAAACTTCGAAGCAAATACAAAAAGATAAAAAGAAATCAGATATGGTTGATAACTCTACAATGAGTATAGTTACTAACGGTTCTAAGTCACTGAAAAATGAATTCAAGGATGATAAAATAGATGGCACAAAGGAAAAGCAGTCATCCATAGAACCGACATGCATGCCATACCCTTTTGATGAATTCAGTGATCCATATCGTTACAAATTGAATTTTAAACTACAGCCTGAAACAGGGCCACTCAATCTCATTGATCCAATCCATGAATTCAAAGCCTTCACAAACACAGAAACAGCCACAGAAGAGGATGTCAAGATGAAGTTTAGCAACGAAGTTTTCCGATTTGCTTCAGCTTGTATGAACTCACGGACCAATGGCACCATTCATTTTGGAGTTAAGGACAAGCCCCATGGAACAATTGTTGGTGTGGGATTCATCACCATCACCAAGGAAGCCCTTATCGACCACTTCAATCTGATGATCCACCAATATTTTGAAGACCATCAGGTCCAAAAAGCAAAGAATTGCATTCGAGAGCCAAGATTTGTAGAAGTTTTACTGCCAAATAGTACTCTATCTGACAGATTTGTTATTGAAGTGGATGTTGTCCCAAAATATTCTGAATGTGAATTTGATTATTTTCAGATTAAAATGCAAAATTATAGCAACACAATATGGAAACAAAATTCAAAATGCTCAGTCTTTGTGCGAGATGGGGCCAGTTCTAAGGACATCATGAAAAGTAAAGCAGATTTCAAAGCATTTAAATTAGACTTAAAACGTCTGGCAGAATCTAGGAAAGAGGCAGAAGAGAAATGCAGACTGAAAGCAAATAAAAAAGAGTGTGAGGGGCCAAAGCTTGTGAAACTGTTGACAGGAAATCAGGATTTGTTAGATAATTCATACTATGACTGGTACATTCTTGTAATAAATAAGTCCCGTCCGACTCAAATCAAACACTTAGATTTCCTAAAGGAAATTAAATGGTTTGCTGTGTTGGAGTTTGATCCTGAATCTGCTAGTGAGGGTGTGGTCAAAGCATACAAAGAAACCCGAGTAGTGAATCTTCACTTCCCGAGTATGTATATGGAGGGGAAAACCACAAATGAGAAGATTACTAGTCTGAATCTTTATCAACAGCTCAGCTGGATTTTCTGCAATGGCCGGTTAGATCTTAACAGTGAAGAGTATAAACCCTTAGATGCAAGATCCTGGCAAAGAGAAAAAGCGTCTGAAGTCAGGAAACTGATTTCATTTCTTACCCAAGAAGACATAATGCCAAGAGGGAAGTTTTTAGTGGTATTTCTATTACTCTCCTCCGTGGATGACCCAAGAGACCCCCTCATTGAGACCTTCTGTGCTTTCTACCAAGATCTCAAAGGAATGGAAAATATATTGTGTATTTGCATAAATTCATGCATATGTCAGGGATGGAAAGATCTACTTGAAGCAAGATTAACAACACAGCAAGATGAATTGTCAAACCAATGTGTTTCTTCTTTAAGTCTTCAAGAGATAAATGGAACTATTCTTAAGTTAAAATCTGTGACTCAGACTTCAAAGAGATTTTTGCCATCTATTGGTTCATCTACTGTCCTTCTGAAAAAAGAAGAAGATATCATGACCACTCTGGAAATTCTCTGTGAAAATGAATGTGAAGGTACACTCTTAGAGAAGGACAAAAAAAAATTACTTGAATTCAAAGCATCAAAAGAGGAAGACTTCTATCGAGGTGGCAAAGTATCATGGTGGAACTTCTACTTTTCTTCTGAAAACTATTCTTCCCCTTTTGTGAAAAGGGATAAATATGAAAAACTTGAAGAAATGATTCAAAATGGGGCAGATTCTTCTAAGCCAACATGTGTCAAAATTATTCATCTGTATCATCATCCAGGATGTGGTGGGACTACCTTGGCCATGCATATTCTCTGGGAATTAAGGAAGAAATTCAGATGTGCTGTGCTGAAGAACAAGACAGTGGATTTTTCTGAAATTGGAGAACAGGTGACTAATTTAATAACCTATGGGACAACAAATAATCAGGAATACTTACCTGTACTACTGCTTGTTGATGACTTTGAAGAACAGGATAATGTCTATCTTCTGCAGGCTTCTATTCATACAGCTGTAGCTAATCGGTATATTAAATGCTGTGTTGGAGTTTGATCCTGAATCTGCTAGTGAGGGTGTGGTCAAAGCATACAAAGAAACCCGAGTAGTGAATCTTCACTTCCCGAGTATGTATATGGAGGGGAAAACCACAAATGAGAAGATTACTAGTCTGAATCTTTATCAACAGCTCAGCTGGATTTTCTGCAATGGCCGGTTAGATCTTAACAGTGAAGAGTATAAACCCTTAGATGCAAGATCCTGGCAAAGAGAAAAAGCGTCTGAAGTCAGGAAACTGATTTCATTTCTTACCCAAGAAGACATAATGCCTAGAGGAAGTTTTAGTGGTATTTCTATTACTCTCCTCCGTGGATGACCCAAGAGACCCCCTCATTGAGACCTTCTGTGCTTTCTACCAAGATCTCAAAGGAATGGAAAATATATTGTGTATTTGCATAAATTCATGCATATGTCAGGGATGGAAAGATCTACTTGAAGCAAGATTAACAACACAGCAAGATGAATTGTCAAACCAATGTGTTTCTTCTTTAAGTCTTCAAGAGATAAATGGAACTATTCTTAAGTTAAAATCTGTGACTCAGACTTCAAAGAGATTTTTGCCATCTATTGGTTCATCTACTGTCCTTCTGAAAAAAGAAGAAGATATCATGACCACTCTGGAAATTCTCTGTGAAAATGAATGTGAAGGTACACTCTTAGAGAAGGACAAAAAAAAATTACTTGAATTCAAAGCATCAAAAGAGGAAGACTTCTATCGAGGTGGCAAAGTATCATGGTGGAACTTCTACTTTTCTTCTGAAAACTATTCTTCCCTTTTGTGAAAAGGGATAAATATGAAAAACTTGAAGAAATGATTCAAAATGGGGCAGATTCTTCTAAGCCAACATGTGTCAAAATTATTCATCTGTATCATCATCCAGGATGTGGTGGGACTACCTTGGCCATGCATATTCTCTGGGAATTAAGGAAGAAATTCAGATGTGCTGTGCTGAAGAACAAGACAGTGGATTTTTCTGAAATTGGAGAACAGGTGACTAATTTAATAACCTATGGGACAACAAATAATCAGGAATACTTACCTGTACTACTGCTTGTTGATGACTTTGAAGAACAGGATAATGTCTATCTTCTGCAGGCTTCTATTCATACAGCTGTAGCTAATCGGTATATTCGATATGAGAAGCCTCTAGTGATCATCCTAAATTGCAGGAGATCACAGAATCCTGAAAAAAGTGCAAAGATCTCAGACAGTATTGCCCTAATACAACAACTTTCTCCCAAGGAACAGAGAGCTTTTGAGCTTAAACTGAAAGAAATCGAAGACCAACATAAGAACTTTCAAGATTTTTATTCCTTCATGATTATGAAAACCAACTTTAATAAAAAGTACATAGAAGATGTGGTCAGGAATATCCTGAAAGAACAAAATATTTCCACAAAGGAAGCAAAGCTTTTTTCTTTCCTGGCCCTTCTTAATTCATATGTGCCTGACACTACCATTTCACTATCGCAGTGTGAAAAGTTCTTAGGAATCACAAACAAGAAGGCTTTTTGGGGAACAGAAAAACTTGAAGACAAGATGGGCACCTACTCTACATTTCTAATAAAAACAGAGGTGGTAGAATGTGGCAGCTACTGTGGAGTACGCATTATTCACCCTTTGATTGCGATTCGTTCGCTGGAAGAATTGAAGATAAGCTATGACTTGGATAAAAGTCAGATTATGCTGGATATGCTAAGAGAAAATTTGTTCTATGATACTGGTATAGGAAGAAGCAAATTTTTAGAGGATGTACAAACATTGCTGCTCACAAGACAGCGCAATGAAAATGAAGGTGAAACAGGAACTTGGTTTTCCCCATTCATTGAAGCATTACATAGAGATGAAGGCAATGTGGCAGTTAAGACCGTGCTGTGTGAAGGCATCCGTCGGTTCAACCCAAATGCATTCATCTGCCAAGCTTTGGCAAGACATTTCTACATTAAAGAGAAGGACTTCAACAGTGCTCTATACTGGGCAAATCAAGCAAAAAAGATAGAACCTGGCAATTCTTATATCTCAGATACACTGGGTCAAGTCTTCAAAAGTAAAATGAGGTGGTGGATAGAGGATAATTCAGGAAACAGGAGCATTTCAGTTGATGATCTGTCTGATCTTTTGAAGTTAGCAGAAAGTGCCTCAAATGCATTCAAGGAATCTCAACAGCAAAGTGAGGATAGAGATTATGAAGTAAAGGAAAGATTTTATCAGAAGTCCAAGAGGCGGTATGATACTTACAATATAGCTGGCTATCAAGGGGAGATAGAAGTTGGGCTTTACACAGTCCAGATTCTCCAACTCATTCCCTTTTTTGACAGTAAAAGTGAACTGTCTAAAAGAGATATCCTGAAAGAACAAAATATTTCCACAAAGGAAGCAAAGCTTTCTTTTCTTCATGATTATGAAAACCAACTTTAATAAAAAGTACATAGAAGATGTGGTCAGGAATATCCTGAAAGAACAAAATATTTCCACAAAGGAAGCAAAGCTTTTTTCTTTCCTGGCCCTTCTTAATTCATATGTGCCTGACACTACCATTTCACTATCGCAGTGTGAAAAGTTCTTAGGAATCACAAACAAGAAGGCTTTTTGGGGAACAGAAAAACTTGAAGACAAGATGGGCACCTACTCTACATTTCTAATAAAAACAGAGGTGGTAGAATGTGGCAGCTACTGTGGAGTACGCATTATTCACCCTTTGATTGCGATTCGTTCGCTGGAAGAATTGAAGATAAGCTATGACTTGGATAAAAGTCAGATTATGCTGGATATGCTAAGAGAAAATTTGTTCTATGATACTGGTATAGGAAGAAGCAAATTTTTAGAGGATGTACAAACATTGCTGCTCACAAGACAGCGCAATGAAAATGAAGGTGAAACAGGAACTTGGTTTTCCCCATTCATTGAAGCATTACATAGAGATGAAGGCAATGTGGCAGTTAAGACCGTGCTGTGTGAAGGCATCCGTCGGTTCAACCCAAATGCATTCATCTGCCAAGCTTTGGCAAGACATTTCTACATTAAAGAGAAGGACTTCAACAGTGCTCTATACTGGGCAAATCAAGCAAAAAAGATAGAACCTGGCAATTCTTATATCTCAGATACACTGGGTCAAGTCTTCAAAAGTAAAATGAGGTGGTGGATAGAGGATAATTCAGGAAACAGGAGCATTTCAGTTGATGATCTGTCTGATCTTTTGAAGTTAGCAGAAAGTGCCTCAAATGCATTCAAGGAATCTCAACAGCAAAGTGAGGATAGAGATTATGAAGTAAAGGAAAGATTTTATCAGAAGTCCAAGAGGCGGTATGATACTTACAATATAGCTGGCTATCAAGGGGAGATAGAAGTTGGGCTTTACACAGTCCAGATTCTCCAACTCATTCCCTTTTTTGACAGTAAAAGTGAACTGTCTAAAAGAGATATGATCAATTTTATATCAGGAAATACAGATATTCCTGGAGAGCCAAACAATAAATTTAAATTAGTCCTCAAGGACTTTATTCCTTATCTAACCAATTTGAAATTTTCTTTGAAGAAGTCCTTTGATTTTTTTGATGCATACTTTGTCCTTCTAAAACCCAGGAACAATATTAAACAAAATGAAGAGGCCAAAACTCGAAGAAAGGTGGCTGGGTATTTTAAGAAGTATGCAGAAATATTTGGTCCCTCAGAGGAATTACAGAACAAAGATTTTGGACCAAAGCTTAGTTTGCCACTTCAAGTAGAGCTGTATCGGAAAAGCCTAGAGGTTTTAAAAGCAGACAAGTTTTCTGGACTCTTGGAATATCTTATCAAAACTCAAGAAGATGTTATATGCACCATGGAAGATATAGTGAATAAATATACCTTTCTCTTTGAACAATGCATTGTTACAATCCTGCCAAAGGAAAAGCAAAATTTCATCTTGGCCAACATCATTCTCTACTGTATTAAACCAAACTCCAAACTAGTGAAGCCAATTAAAAAACTGAAAGATCAGCTTCGAGAAGTCTTACAACAAGCAGGAATGAGTTATCGATATCCAGAACCTTATTTCCTTGCTTCCCTCTTATTCTGGCCAGAAAACCAACAATTAGATCAAGATTCTAAACTAATGGAAAAGTATGCTTTGTCACTGGAAAATTCTTTCAGGGGACAATATAAGCATATGTATCGTATAAAGCAACCAATTGCCTATTTCTTTCTTGGAAAAGGTAACAATATGAACAGACTTGTTCACAAAGGAAAAATTGATCAATGTTTTAAAAAAACAGCTGATATTAATTACTTGTGGCAGAGTGGAGATGTGTGGAAGGAGGAAAAAGTCCAAGAACTTTTGCTTCGGTTAAAAGGGAGGGCTGGAAATAATTGTTTATACATAGAATATGGAATTAATGAAAAAATTACAATACCCATCACACCTGCTTTTCTGGGTCAACTTAGAAGTGGTAGAAGCATAGAAAAGGTATCTTTTTACCTGGGCTTTTCCATTGGAGGCCCACTTGCTTATGACATTGAGATTATGTAAGAGTTTGATCATTTCTCTCTAGAAATATGGACACAATAGCACTTAATATTTTTAGCCAAGATCTATACTTAATTTTTTATATTTTTTATTGAAAGAAAATTGTTTTACAATGTGTGGTGGTCTCTGCCATATATCAATGTGAAGATTGTCTACTTCTTAAATGTGAAAAATTTTCAGAAGCAAAAGACAGTGGTGGGCTTCCCCTGGTGGTCCAGTGGGTAAGGACACCGCCTTGCAGTGCAAGGGGCGCTGGTTCGATCCCTGGCCTGGGAAGATCCCACGTGCCGTGGAGCGGCTGGACCGATGTGTCCAATTACCGTGCCAGAGCTCTGGAGCTTCGGGTCGCATGCGCCCAGAGCCGGCGCTCTGCAACAACAGACGCCACCGCGATGGGAGGCCCACAGGAGCCAAAGAACAAAGATGGATGAAAATAGAGAAATGAAAGACCAATAGAAGTGGCCCACCCGCTCCCCTCCCTCCCCAACCCGACCCCTGCTCAAAATAAATAAATAAATCTTTAAAAAAAAAAAAAAGACAGTGGTTGTGATGCCAAGATATTACAATATTTGGAAAACGATTTCACACAAGAAAAGGTGAAAACTTCTCAGCAACAGCATTCAGTCTTACCAGGCAGACCAGAGAGGTCCCATGTACTTGGCACTGAAGGATCTTTCAAAGAGGAGAACCAACCAGTTCTCTGAAGGTCATCTCCATAGAAGTCTGCAGATCTTCCCAAAGTAAGTAGCCTGGAGAATTAGGCTTTCTTTTCATGAAGTAAGTGGCAATTGAGCAAAAGTGAATTTCATTTCTGTAGCTAAGAAGTTCATAAGTCTCCAAACAAAAACACAGCAAAATTCCAAAGATAAAGAATAAGAAGGACTCTTGTGAAAAGACTGATGAGTCCCCAACCCAGGGGAACCCAGTGTTCTAGCAAATAGACATTTAACTGATGCACAACCAGTGAGAGGTAAGCAAAATGTCATTTTCCCTAGTAAAATTACGGATATGAGAAATCATCAATGCTTGCTAAGACTGATTGTTTTAAAAAAGCTGATAAAGAACTGTAACAGATGAATTGAACTGTTCTAAATTCTGATTCATATTAATATTGTGGAGAGAGACCCAGAGAGCACTGGCCTGGAAGAGCCATAGGAGTGCATAGGCTACCCATGAGACAGTCTCACCAAATGAATGGACCTGAATCTAATCAAGCCTCTGGATCTTACATCCGCTTGAAAGAAATTACAGACACTGGATATGCTTTTAAGTAATTCTATGTATGGAATATGGGATGGATAAAAGAGAATAAATGGACATTATAGCTATGACAAGATTGGACCAGAGTTAACAATTGCTGCATTAAGGGCACCCAAAGCCAGTGCTCTGGGACAACCCAGAGGGATAAGGTGGGAAGGAGGGTGGGAAGGGGGTTCAAAATGGGGGGAACAAATGTATACCCGTGACCAATTCATATTTATGGATGGCAAAACCATCACAATATTGTAATTATTCTCCAATTAAATAATTTTTTTAATTGCTGCATTACGGGGATATGAGAGTTCATCAGACTCTGCTCTATTCTCTGGACTGTGCTTTTGAAGTTTTCTGTTATAAAATATTTGTAAAACAAAAATTGCTGTTTGACTTTTTGACTTAACAATCCCATTCAGATTTTTTCACTGGAGGAGGTTTCCTTTGCTTGTTCCTGCATGAAATTTCAGCTTTGTAACTTATCATCTCACTATTGGCATAAAATAATCCTCTGTTCCAATACACTCTCAGTTTAGAGATGAGAAGGTCAAATCGCATATTTCCTCTCAGGCCCCTTCCCACTCTGCTCCAGGTTTTGTTCTACTCTACAGAGATCAGTCTCTGCTGGAGTCCTCTTACCTTCCAAGATGATCCTTCTGAACTCAAACCAGCTTAGACAGGTGCTGTCTCTTCTATGACCTACCTTTGGTACATGAGAAGCACTTATGGATGTTTGTTCTACCATTGGCAGGGAGTGCAGCTCATGTCCATTCTTGGGAACAACATGCCCTGTATTGTCAAGAGGATTCATTAAACACTCCACACGGTCCTCTTGAAGCCTTCCCCTATATCCCCCAGGCTCAGGATGAGATTCTCATGGTGGTTGGGAGAACCTTCTCCAAATGAACCTCTTCATAAAACCTCTCTATCTCAATGCCAGTAGAAGATAAACTATCGTGTGCTGAGTCCAGCCTGTTTTTTTTAAAAAGGGCCCTTAGGGTTACAATTCTGATTCATTTAATTGTGGAGAGAGACCCAGAGAGCACTGGCCTGGAAGAGCCATAGGAGTGCATAGGCTACCCATGAGACAGTCTCACCAAATGAATGGACCTGAATCTAATCAAGCCTCTGGATCTTACATCCGCTTGAAAGAAATTACAGACACTGGATATGCTTTTAAGTAATTCTATGTATGGAATATGGGATGGATAAAAGAGAATAAATGGACATTATAGCTATGACAAGATTGGACCAGAGTTAACAATTGCTGCATTAAGGGCACCCAAAGCCAGTGCTCTGGGACAACCCAGAGGGATAAGGTGGGAAGGAGGGTGGGAAGGGGGTTCAAAATGGGGGGAACAAATGTATACCCGTGACCAATTCATATTTATGGATGGCAAAACCATCACAATATTGTAATTATTCTCCAATTAAATAATTTTTAATTGCTGCATTACGGGATATGAGAGTTCATCAGACTCTGCTCTATTCTCTGGACTGTGCTTTTGAAGTTTTCTGTTATAAAATATTTGTAAAAAAAAAATTGCTGTTTGACTTTTTGACTTAACAATCCCATTCAGATTTTTTCACTGGAGGAGGTTTCCTTTGCTTGTTCCTGCATGAAATTTCAGCTTTGTAACTTATCATCTCACTATTGGCATAAAATAATCCTCTGTTCCAATACACTCTCAGTTTAGAGATGAGAAGGTCAAATCGCATATTTCCTCTCAGGCCCCTTCCCACTCTGCTCCAGGTTTTGTTCTACTCTACAGAGATCAGTCTCTGCTGGAGTCCTCTTACCTTCCAAGATGATCCTTCTGAACTCAAACCAGCTTAGACAGGTGCTGTCTCTTCTATGACCTACCTTTGGTACATGAGAAGCACTTATGGATGTTTGTTCTACCATTGGCAGGGAGTGCAGCTCATGTCCATTCTTGGGAACAACATGCCCTGTATTGTCAAGAGGATTCATTAAACACTCCACACGGTCCTCTTGAAGCCTTCCCCTATATCCCCCAGGCTCAGGATGAGATTCTCATGGTGGTTGGGAGAACCTTCTCCAAATGAACCTCTTCATAAAACCTCTCTATCTCAATGCCAGTAGAAGATAAACTATCGTGGGCTGAGTCCAGCCTGTCTTTTTCTTTTAAATAAAGTTTTATTGGAACACAGCCACAATCATCTGTTTAAATATTGGCTTTGGCTGTCTTTGCATTGCAACAGAGACTCTATAGCCCACAAGCCTAAAACATGTACAGAACCACCTGGCTCTTTACAGAAAAAGGTTGCTGATCCCTGCTCTACGCTGCCAACTGTTATGTCTTTACTGTTAGTTGTCTGATTGGTTCTTGGACACTTGCCTTGAAAATACACATGCTTGTGTATCACCTAACTTTGGTACCCGAGTTCTATCATTTTAGGACCAAGTTTAAAATTTAACATTTTATCTCATAAAATCTGTTTTTCACAGATAAATCTGATTATTCCTTAGGTGAGAGCTCTGTCTGTATGCCCGACCTGTTCACCCTAAGAAAGCCAGTGCCCCAGGCCAGCCCATGCTGCTGCCTCTCCCTTTTTTGGAATTGGGGTTGGGAGGGGGTGGCCTTGTCAGTGCGTCTCTACCTTGCAAGAAATTCTAGACCGTCTATGGAGAGCAGATTGTCTGTGATGAGGTGAGGTGGGGGCTTGAAATGATGCACTAGCACGTTTGCTTTTTAGGCTGCTATTCATCCTGAGCTGGCTTGGCTGGACCCTACGCCCAACCTTGAGTTGCAGTAACTGTGGGTCTTTATCAAGATGGTCTTGGGGTAGAACTCCTCTTTTATTTTACCACTTGATATAAAACATTTATTTTTGACCTGGCCTGTGGCTTTCATCAGCAATATGTCTCCCTTTCCCTAATATGCAAGTACTGGCTTTGTTTGCTCAGTTTTATGAGTGCTTTGGAACTTAGATGATTGTATAATTCAAGAAGATCATGATCACTTTATTTATCTTGCTCAAAATCATCATCATCATCCAGGCCACTTCACTCAGAAGCAGCAGAATAACAGATATGTGTAAGTTTTTCTTTTACAAATAACAAGCACATTGATCTAATATAATTCTCTTTACCTATTTAGTTTTATATTTTCCTTAGGTCCATGGAGTTTGGTCTTGAAAACTTGAAACTTGGAATGTGAGATTTAAATATCTATAATTCACTATTTCATAAGCCAGCAGTTTTTAACTGAACAGAATTCCCTGAAAGGTCTTTCCAAATTGCCTATTCTATCTTCCATTTCAGATAGAATTGACCTAAAGTGAGAAGGCATCAGATGTTTATTTTATTTATTTACTTATTTTAATTGAAAGAGAATTGCTTTATAGCACTGTGTTGGTTTCTACCAAATACCAACATGAATCAGTCACAGGTTTATCTATGTCCCCTCCTGCTTGAACACCCCTCCCACCTCCCTCCCCATCCCACCCCTCTACATTGTTACCAAGCCCTGATTTGAATTCCCTGAATCATATATCAAATTCCCTTTGGCTATCTGTTTTACATAAGGCATCAGATTTTTTTTTTAACTTGAAAATCATTGATTAGGTTATTGTAAAACAAAAATTTCCCAGGAATTCCCTGGCAGTTCAGTGGCTAAGACTCAGTGCTTTCACTCCCATAGGCTTGCATTCAATTCCTGGTCAGGGAACTAGTATCCCACAGTCCACCTAGTACAGCTCCCCCATCCAAAAAAAAAAAGTTTCCCTACTCAGTGTTCAAAGGAAATATTAGTCAACTTTCTTAAGCAAATGGTGGCCAGAACAAAAGAGCTCTGGCAACTCCATGGAATTCTGTTCCTGGTTATTTGGGATGTGGATTAGCAAAGAAAGTTCTCAGAAAGTAACACCAGAGGGAAGATCATTTTTTAAATGGACTAAGTCGTTTCTTTTTAAAAGTTTTTACTTTATTTCCTCACTTATATTTTTATATTTCTTGCTCTTCCAAAGGTCTTCTTGCTGGAAACTTGGAAAATACTGGAAAAGAGTTCCTATGCACTGAAATGTTTATACATTTTCCACCTTCTCTACTGTCAAGAAGCCCAGCTCCAATTAAAGTATGTGTACCACTATCCTCTATCCTTTTCTGTATTTTTAAAACTTAAATATGTACTTATACCATCATCATAACATTGTAGACAAGTTTCTAATTCTAATAAGGTAGGCTTTATAGCCTGAGAGTCCTATATCACTACTGAATGCATTCCAGACAAGTCAAAAATTTTCTTTCATTAATGAAAGGAGAAAATTGTTTAGCTTGAAATCCAGAAATTTACCCTTTAGTGAAATGCTATCATCCTATGCTAGTTGTTGAAAATATAGTTTAAGCCTGTATTTTAATAATTTAAAGAGAATTGCTTTATAGCACTGTGTTGGTTTCTACCAAATACCAACATGAATCAGTCACAGGTTTATCTATGTCCCTCCTGCTTGAACACCCCTCCCACCTCCCTCCCCATCCCACCCCTCTACATTGTTACCAAGCCCTGATTTGAATTCCCTGAATCATATATCAAATTCCCTTTGGCTATCTGTTTTACATAAGGCATCAGATTTTTTTTTTAACTTGAAAATCATTGATTAGGTTATTGTAAAACAAAAATTTCCCAGGAATTCCCTGGCAGTTCAGTGGCTAAGACTCAGTGCTTTCACTCCCATAGGCTTGCATTCAATTCCTGGTCAGGGAACTAGTATCCCACAGTCCACCTAGTACAGCTCCCCCATCCAAAAAAAAGTTTCCCTACTCAGTGTTCAAAGGAAATATTAGTCAACTTTCTTAAGCAAATGGTGGCCAGAACAAAAGAGCTCTGGCAACTCCATGGAATTCTGTTCCTGGTTATTTGGGATGTGGATTAGCAAAGAAAGTTCTCAGAAAGTAACACCAGAGGGAAGATCATTTTTTAAATGGACTAAGTCGTTTCTTTTTAAAAGTTTTTACTTTATTTCCTCACTTATATTTTTATATTTCTTGCTCTTCCAAAGGTCTTCTTGCTGGAAACTTGGAAAATACTGGAAAAGAGTTCCTATGCACTGAAATGTTTATACATTTTCCACCTTCTCTACTGTCAAGAAGCCCAGCTCCAATTAAAGTATGTGTACCACTATCCTCTATCCTTTTCTGTATTTTTAAAACTTAAATATGTACTTATACCATCATCATAACATTGTAGACAAGTTTCTAATTCTAATAAGGTAGGCTTTATAGCCTGAGAGTCCTATATCACTACTGAATGCATTCCAGACAAGTCAAAAATTTTCTTTCATTAATGAAAGGAGAAAATTGTTTAGCTTGAAATCCAGAAATTTACCCTTTAGTGAAATGCTATCATCCTATGCTAGTTGTTGAAAATATAGTTTAAGCCTGTATTTTAATAATTTACTTAAGATGTATGTCACTTAGCTAGGCCATGGTACCCACATATTATATCAAACAGTCATCTAGATGTTGCTGTGAAGGTATTTTAAGATGCTATTAACATTTAAATCAGTAGATTTCAAATAAAGAAGTTTATAATCTAGGTAAGTCTCATCCAGTCAGTTGAAGGCCATAAGAGATAAAGGACTCAAGTCTTCCAAGGAAGAAGAAATTCTAGAGAATTTCTTGCTGCAACATAGACACACACAGTACATATCAGTGTGGAGTATGTGTGTACATACATTTATCTCTGTATTCTTATTGTTTAGTTGCTAAGTCCTATTTGACTCTTTGCAACCGCACTGTCCTCGGTATTTCCCAGGCAAATTTCCCAATTTCCCAGTGGATAGCCATATCCTTGTCCAGGGGATCTTCCTGATCCTAGGACTGAACCCAGGTCTACTGCTTGGCAGGCAGATTCTTTACCACTGAAACCCTAGGAAGCCCCTCTTCCTATATATATATATATATATACACACATACACACACACACACACAGACACACACACATCCCATTTGTTCTGTTTCTCTGGACAACTGACTGTCACCATTCTTAAACCAAAAATCAGCCATCAGGCGTCTCAGATCTCCCAGAAACCAGCCTTCCTTATATCCTTGCTTTGATCAGTCACTGACTGTGAGAAGCCCATGGAATTTGCCTTGGTGCAAATGCAGGAATGGGTTTCAAAGTACAGCAGCAATGACCCTTGGTCAGTTAAGCTCCCCACAGCTGGAGGTCAGCAAAGCCCAGCTCCAATTAAAGTATGTGTACCACTATCCTCTATCCTTTTCTGTATTTTTAAAACTTAAATATGTACTTATACCATCATCATAACATTGTAGACAAGTTTCTAATTCTAATAAGGTAGGCTTTATAGCCTGAGAGTCCTATATCACTACTGAATGCATTCCAGACAAGTCAAAAATTTTCTTTCATTAATGAAAGGAGAAAATTGTTTAGCTTGAAATCCAGAAATTTACCCTTTAGTGAAATGCTATCATCCTATGCTAGTTGTTGAAAATATAGTTTAAGCCTGTATTTTAATAATTTACTTAAGATGTATGTCACTTAGCTAGGCCATGGTACCCACATATTATATCAAACAGTCATCTAGATGTTGCTGTGAAGGTATTTTAAGATGCTATTAACATTTAAATCAGTAGATTTCAAATAAAGAAGTTTATAATCTAGGTAAGTCTCATCCAGTCAGTTGAAGGCCATAAGAGATAAAGGACTCAAGTCTTCCAAGGAAGAAGAAATTCTAGAGAATTTCTTGCTGCAACATAGACACACACAGTACATATCAGTGTGGAGTATGTGTGTACATACATTTATCTCTGTATTCTTATTGTTTAGTTGCTAAGTCCTATTTGACTCTTTGCAACCGCACTGTCCTCGGTATTTCCCAGGCAAATTTCCCAATTTCCCAGTGGATAGCCATATCCTTGTCCAGGGGATCTTCCTGATCCTAGGACTGAACCCAGGTCTACTGCTTGGCAGGCAGATTCTTTACCACTGAAACCCTAGGAAGCCCCTCTTCCTATATATATATATATATATATACACACATACACACACACACACACACAGACACACACACATCCCATTTGTTCTGTTTCTCTGGACAACTGACTGTCACCATTCTTAAACCAAAAATCAGCCATCAGGCGTCTCAGATCTCCCAGAAACCAGCCTTCCTTATATCCTTGCTTTGATCAGTCACTGACTGTGAGAAGCCCATGGAATTTGCCTTGGTGCAAATGCAGGAATGGGTTTCAAAGTACAGCAGCAATGACCCTTGGTCAGTTAAGCTCCCTACAGCTGGAGGTCAGCAAAGTACCTTCCCATAGCTATCACAAACACCAAATTCAAATAAATCAAAATTAAAACCATTCCTATATAAAAATGAATACATTTATTAACTAAGACAATCTGATTTCTGGATGTCTGCACAAAAAGATGTTTCTATAAATATCTCTGCAGAAAGCTCCAAGTGAGCTGTTTGAGAATAATCTAGCATTAATTCAAAATCATGATACAAGAAAAAATTTTTTTAGCTAGTTTATTGGTTAAGAAAGAAGTTAAGGACTTCCCTGGAGATGCAGTGGATAAGAATCCATCTACCAGTGCAGGGGACACGAGATTTGTCCCTGGTCTGGGAAGATCCCGTATGCCACAGAGCAACTAAAGCCCGTGCACCATAACTACTGAGCCCATGCTCTAGAGCCCACAAGCTGCGACTTGCTGCAACAATGAAGCCTGCAAGTCTAGATCCTGTGCTCCACAACAAGAGGAGCTACCTCAGTGAGAAACCCACACACCACAATGAAGGTAGCCCCTACTTGCCTCAACTAGAGAAAGCCCACACAAAGCAACAAAGACCCAGTAGAGCCAAAAAAATAAAAGAAGTCGATCGGCACATAGTTCAATTCACTGAGTCATGGTAATGACTAGATATAGGGTGGCAGGGATCATATAAAAATAAATGAAAATAAGCCATTTCCCAGAAATGGGCTGTTTGCGTCAGTCCTTTAGTGTGTTTCATGCAGCATTATATTCTGCAATCTGAAAGAGAGCTTTAGGATTTCGCTGGATCCAAACAAAGGATCAGCAATAGAGAAATGATAAACAAAAAGTAGCAATAATGTTCTTTTATTCTAGTCTCCATTAAATATGACATTAATACTCAAGTATCTTCAGAATTGATGAGAAAATCTGTTACAGTTCATGTTCTCCTGAAAGCAGACTCAGACCTATTTACTGATGTGACCAGTCTCTGAATCTTCAGGGTGTTTATCTCCCATCCTCTGAGGCACGTGCTAGCCAGTTTTTGTTCATCTGACTTGAGTAACATGATGTTGTCAATGTAAGAGATCACAGGGATGTTCAGCAGAATATCCAGATATGTGCAATTGATATTATGACAGGGGGACCAAGCCTTTATGTAGTCCTGGGCAATGTATTGCCTGTGTACTGCTGTCCATTTCTAATCGAGCTAGAATAGAAGGCATCTGCTAAAACAATGCCCTCATTCCACGTGCCTGAGAGCCTTCTAATCTTCTCTGAGGAAGATGCCAAAACTGTCAATGAAATTGCAATTAGGGCTACTATTTGGCTGAGTTTGCAGTAATTTATTGTCTAGAGAAGAGGTCTTATTAGCTTCAAACAACAAGCATAAGAGATGCATATCCTTGGATTATAACTCAAGGAAGTCTGCAGTGGATCATAAAAAAACAATAGAAATAAATACCCCTATATATTTGGAAACTTAAAAACAAACCAAAAATGTATAAGCTAAAATAAAATTTTAAAGCAATTATAACTGAATAAAAATTAAAACTTACATTTCAAAACCTGTGAGACACAACAAAAGTGTTGCACAGAGAGAAATGTATAGTCTTAATTGCTGATTACAGATAATAAAACATAATGAAAATTAATCAACTATGTATAAACTTGGGAAATTAAAAGATAGACTATATCAAGGAAAATTTCAAAGTATATTACAATAAAGGTAAAAGCAGAAATTAACAATATAGAAAAGAAGAAAACAGAAGTGCTGGATAAGCCAAAAACTGACGCTCTGAAAAAACTAATAAAAGATGCAAACTTCTTGCATTACTGATCACAACATAGTTAAAGAAGAAGAAACATAATTACAGATAAAGCTAAAAATACAGACTTCAGTTTTTATGAAAGAGTAGACACACTTTTTCCCTATGTACAAAAGACATACAAAGGATGGTTTTTAAAGGAAGGCAATGGAAGATAAACTAACTAGGGGCTCAGAGATCAAAAGAAAAAGCATGATGCAGGGTGTTATCAGCACCAAATGGAAAGCCAGAACTCACCCTCATTCAGTAGTCATGCTCCACTGAGGTGTCAATGGAAACCAAGTGGGAAAGCTGGGTTTTTATCCCCACCTGGGAGGAACAAGGCAAAGTACCTTTCCATTTTCCCTGATGGAGTGGTATCACAAAAAGCCAATAAAACAGAAGCTTTAAATAAGATTCATATCCTCATAACAGAGTAACACAAACTTCCAGGTTTCAATTTTTAAAAAGTCATGTATCATGCCAAGAATTACAAAAAAGACCTCAAAATGAATGAAAAAATACAATTGCTTGATGCCAACACTAAGATGACAGAGAGATTCAAATTCTCTAACAAAGACATTAAAACAGTCATGGTGAAAATACTTCACAGGAACTGTGAAGGCACTTGAAACAAATTTAAAAAAAGTTTCAGCAAAGAAATACATTTAACAAATAAAAAGAAGATGTAAGAAGAACTATATGAAAATTTTTGAAGTAAAACACAATAATTAACACAGACAACACAAAAGATTGACTCAACAGAATTTAGGAGAAAAATGAATGAATTAATAAACTTGAAGATAGAATAATAGAAATCACCAATCTGAAAAAAAAAGCAGAGAAATTAAGGAAATATGAGGCAATTAAAACAAATCTATTATTTATTTAACAGTAATCATAGGAGTGGAGAAAGAGAGTGGGACTGAAAAAATTATTGGAAGAATCAATGATTACAAACTTCCCAAATATGGCAAAATATATAAATCTACAGATTCAAGAAGTCAAGCAAACCTCACCTGAATAAGCCCAAAGAAAACCATACAAACATACTAGAGTCAATAACAAAAAAACAAAGAATTAATCTCCAAAATCTACAAGCAACTCAGACAACTCAGCACCAGAAAAACGAACAAACCAATCAAAAAATGGGAAAAAGATCTAAAGGGACGCCTCTCCAAAGAGGACATACAGATGGCCCAAAAGCACATGAAACGATGCTCAACCTCGCTTATTATTAGAGAATCGCAAATGAAAACTACAATGAGGTACCACCTCACACCCGTCAGAATGGCCATCTTCAAAAAATCTGCAGACACTAAATTCTGGAGAGGGTGCAGAGAAAAGGGAACCCTCTTGCATTGCTGGTGGGAATGTAAACTGATACAGCCTCTATGGAAGACAGTATGGAGATTCCTTAAAAAACTGAAAATAGAAGCACCCTATGACCCAGCAATCCCACTATTAGGCCTATATCCTGATGAAATCAAAGCTGAAAGAGGCACCTGTACCCCAATGTTCATTGCAGCTCTCTATACAATAGCCAGAACATGGAAGCAACCTAGATGTCCATCGACGAATGAATGGATCCAGAAGCCCTGGTACATATATACAATGGAATACTAGTCAGCTGTTAAAAGAAATGCAGAAGACTCCAATAGCCTAGAACAGTCATGGTGAAAATACTTCACAGGAACTGTGAAGGCACTTGAAACAAATTTAAAAAAAGTTTCAGCAAAGAAATACATTTAACAAATAAAAAGAAGATGTAAGAAGAACTATATGAAAATTTTTGAAGTAAAACACAATAATTAACACAGACAACACAAAAGATTGACTCAACAGAATTTAGGAGAAAAATGAATGAATTAATAAACTTGAAGATAGAATAATAGAAATCACCAATCTGAAAAAAAAAGCAGAGAAATTAAGGAAATATGAGGCAATTAAAACAAATCTATTATTTATTTAACAGTAATCATAGGAGTGGAGAAAGAGAGTGGGACTGAAAAAATTATTGGAAGAATCAATGATTACAAACTTCCCAAATATGGCAAAATATATAAATCTACAGATTCAAGAAGTCAAGCAAACCTCACCTGAATAAGCCCAAAGAAAACCATACAAACATACTAGAGTCAATAACAAAAAAACAAAGAATTAATCTCCAAAATCTACAAGCAACTCAGACAACTCAGCACCAGAAAAACGAACAAACCAATCAAAAAATGGGAAAAAGATCTAAAGGGACGCCTCTCCAAAGAGGACATACAGATGGCCCAAAAGCACATGAAACGATGCTCAACCTTGCTTATTATTAGAGAATCGCAAATGAAAACTACAATGAGGTACCACCTCACACCCGTCAGAATGGCCATCTTCAAAAAATCTGCAGACACTAAATTCTGGAGAGGGTGCAGAGAAAAGGGAACCCTCTTGCATTGCTGGTGGGAATGTAAACTGATACAGCCTCTATGGAAGACAGTATGGAGATTCCTTAAAAAACTGAAAATAGAAGCACCCTATGACCCAGCAATCCCACTATTAGGCCTATATCCTGATGAAATCAAAGCTGAAAGAGGCACCTGTACCCCAATGTTCATTGCAGCTCTCTATACAATAGCCAGAACATGGAAGCAACCTAGATGTCCATCGACGAATGAATGGATCCAGAAGCCCTGGTACATATATACAATGGAATACTAGTCAGCTGTTAAAAGAAATGCAGAAGACTCAGTCCTAATGAGGTGGCTAGCTCTAGAACCTATCATAAAAAGTGAAGTAAGTCAAAAAGAGAAAGACAAATACAGTATACTAACACACATATATGGAATCTAGTAGGACGGTCTTGATAACACACGCAGTGAACTCATGGAAAAACAGACAGAGCATAGACATAGGGACATTGTGGGGAAGAAATAGGGAGGGGGAGGCATGGAGGGAGTAACATGGAAACCTATACTGTCATATGTGGAAAAGATAGCTATTGTCGTTGTGCTAAGGGAATAGGAGTGCTTACAATGGCATGGGGCGATGGTCCGGAGGGGTGGGATGGGGGGAACTGGGGAGGTGGGGACCAGGGATATGCATATGACTGATCTGGGAACATACATGTCTGTGAACAACAAAACTCTGTAAAACCTTTAAAATAAAGAATTTAAAAATAAAAATAATAATAATAGAAGAATTCAGTGGAATTGAATTCAGAACAACAAATAGAGAAAGTCAAATTTTAGAAAGCTCATAATTAGAAAAGAAATAAAATGAATAAATCTCCAACAAGACTGACAAAGGAAAAAAAGAGAGAGAATTACCAGCATTAAGAATGAAACAGGGCTTCCCCTGGTGGTCCAGTGGGTAAGGACATCGCCTTGCAGTGCAAGGGGCGCCGATTCGATCCCTGGCCTGGGAACATCCCACGTGCCGCGGAGCGGCTGGACCGATGTGTCCCATTACGGAGCCGGAGCTCTGGAGCTCATGCGCCCAGAGCCGGTGCTCTGCAACGACAGACGCCACCGCGATGGAAGGCCCACAGGAGCCAAAGAACAAAGACGGATGAAAATGGAGTAATGAAAGACCAACAGAAGTGGCCCGCCCGCTCCCCTCCCTCCCCAACCCGACCCCCGCCCAAAATAAATAATAAAATAAAATAAAATAAATCTTTAAAAAAAAAATGTTAGCTGAAAAGAAAGATTAAGCAAACTAATGAGCCTATCAAGCTAAAAAAAAAAAAAGAATGAAACAGAGATATCATTACAGACTCCAAAAACATTAAAAAGATCATAAGGGAATACTGTGAACAGTCCTACACAAATAAATCATAAATTTTACAACTTAGACAAGGCTGCATATATGTGTGCTAAGTCGTTTCAGTCATGCCTGACTCTGTGCAACCCTCTGGACTGTACCTGCCAGGCGCCTCTGTCCATGGAATTCTCCAGGCAAGAATACTAGAGTGGATTGCCATGCCCTTCTCCAGAGATGAAGTTGACCAATTCTCAGAAAAGCATAAACTACTATATCTTATCCAGTGTGAAATAGATCATTCAAATAACCTTATTACCCCTAAGGAAATTGAATATACAACTTTTAAACTCCCCAAAAAGAAGTCTGCAGGCTCAGATAGCTTCACTGGCGAACTCATCCAAACAAGTAAAGAAGAATTAATGCTGATTCTGTACAATCTCTTCCAGAAACAGAAGAACCACTCTTACCTGAAAAATTTTATTAAATCTAAAATTAAAAAAGAAATAAAATGAATAAATCTCCAACAAGACTGACAAAGGAAAAAAAGAGAGAGAATTACCAGCATTAAGAATGAAACAGGGCTTCCCCTGGTGGTCCAGTGGGTAAGGACATCGCCTTGCAGTGCAAGGGGCGCCGATTCGATCCCTGGCCTGGGAACATCCCACGTGCCGCGGAGCGGCTGGACCGATGTGTCCCATTACGGAGCCGGAGCTCTGGAGCTCATGCGCCCAGAGCCGGTGCTCTGCAACGACAGACGCCACCGCGATGGAAGGCCCACAGGAGCCAAAGAACAAAGACGGATGAAAATGGAGTAATGAAAGACCAACAGAAGTGGCCCGCCCGCTCCCCTCCCTCCCCAACCCGACCCCCGCCCAAAATAAATAATAAAATAAAATAAAATAAATCTTTAAAAAAAAAATGTTAGCTGAAAAGAAAGATTAAGCAAACTAATGAGCCTATCAAGCTAAAAAAAAAAAAAGAATGAAACAGAGATATCATTACAGACTCCAAAAACATTAAAAAGATCATAAGGGAATACTGTGAACAGTCCTACACAAATAAATCATAAATTTTACAACTTAGACAAGGCTGCATATATGTGTGCTAAGTCGTTTCAGTCATGCCTGACTCTGTGCAACCCTCTGGACTGTACCTGCCAGGCGCCTCTGTCCATGGAATTCTCCAGGCAAGAATACTAGAGTGGATTGCCATGCCCTTCTCCAGAGATGAAGTTGACCAATTCTCAGAAAAGCATAAACTACTATATCTTATCCAGTGTGAAATAGATCATTCAAATAACCTTATTACCCCTAAGGAAATTGAATATACAACTTTTAAACTCCCCAAAAAGAAGTCTGCAGGCTCAGATAGCTTCACTGGCGAACTCATCCAAACAAGTAAAGAAGAATTAATGCTGATTCTGTACAATCTCTTCCAGAAACAGAAGAACCACTCTTACCTGATTTTATAAATCTAAAATTACCCTCATGCAAAAACCAGACAAAGAGAGTGCTTCACCACCACTCCCTCCCAAAAAGGAAAGACCGGTATCCCTCATGAGCACAAACACAAAATATCCTTAACAAAATATAAGCAGAGTTCATATATAAAAGGATTATATACCATGGCAAGTGGAGTTTATACCAAAATACAAGGGTGATTCAATGTTCAAAAATTCACCGACTACCATATCAACAAGCTAAAATAGAAAATTAAATAACATATCAACTTATACAGGGAAATCATCTGGCAATATTTAACATCCATTTATGATAAAATCTCATAGAAAATTAGGAAAGAGAGGACATCCTCAACTTATTAAGAGCATCTACAAAAAACCATGCAGTTAAATCATACTTCATGTTAAAAGACTAAATGTTTTTACCCCAAAAATGAGAACAAGGGTAAGATATCTGCTCTTACCACTTTTATTCAACATTATATGGAAGTTCAAGCTAATGCAATAAAGCAAGAAAGGAAATAAAAAGATACAGATCAGAAAGGAAAAAATAAAAACTGAAAATGATGTAACTTTCTACATACAAAATCCTATGGAATCTACAAAAAAAAAAAAAAAGGAAAGGAAAAAAACCCCACCTAGAACCAATAAGTGAATTCAGCAAGGTCACCGTAGACAAAACTAACATACAAAAATGAATTGTCTTTCTATATATGAGCAATAAAACAAAATATCAATGCCATTTATAATCATGCACAAAAGGGAACTAGTTCAATTTAAGTCTAACAAAACTTGTGCATCACTCTTATATTGAAAACTATAGCATGTCTATGAAAGTGAAGGCTAAATGGAGAGACACTGCATGTTAAAGGGCTTGCCTGGTAGCTCAAGTGGTAAAGAATTCGCCTGTAGTTCAAAAGCCCTGGGTTTGATCCCTGATTTGGGATGATCCCCTGAAGAAGGGAAAGTCTACTCAGTCTAGTATTCTTGCCTGGCATAATCACAACTTTTAAAAACTTCCCAAAAGAAGTCTGCAGGCTCAGATTAGGCGACTCATCCAAACAAGTAAAGAAGAATTAATGCTGATTCTGTACAATCTCTTCCAGAAACAGAAGAACCACTCTTACCTGATTTTATAAATCTAAAATTACCCTCATGCAAAAACCAGACAAAGAGAGTGCTTCACCACCACTCCCTCCCAAAAAGGAAAGACCGGTATCCCTCATGAGCACAAACACAAAATATCCTTAACAAAATATAAGCAGAGTTCATATATAAAAGGATTATATACCATGGCAAGTGGAGTTTATACCAAAATACAAGGGTGATTCAATGTTCAAAAATTCACCGACTACCATATCAACAAGCTAAAATAGAAAATTAAATAACATATCAACTTATACAGGGAAATCATCTGGCAATATTTAACATCCATTTATGATAAAATCTCATAGAAAATTAGGAAAAGAGAGGGACATCCTCAACTTATTAAGAGCATCTACAAAAAACCATGCAGTTAAATCATACTTCATGTTAAAAGACTAAATGTTTTTACCCCAAAAATGAGAACAAGGGTAAGATATCTGCTCTTACCACTTTTATTCAACATTATATGGAAGTTCAAGCTAATGCAATAAAGCAAGAAAGGAAATAAAAAGATACAGATCAGAAAGGAAAAAATAAAAACTGAAAATGATGTAACTTTCTACATACAAAATCCTATGGAATCTACAAAAAAAAAAAAAAAGGAAAGGAAAAAAACCCCACCTAGAACCAATAAGTGAATTCAGCAAGGTCACCGTAGACAAAACTAACATACAAAAATGAATTGTCTTTCTATATATGAGCAATAAAACAAAATATCAATGCCATTTATAATCATGCACAAAAGGGAACTAGTTCAATTTAAGTCTAACAAAACTTGTGCATCACTCTTATATTGAAAACTATAGCATGTCTATGAAAGTGAAGGCTAAATGGAGAGACACTGCATGTTAAAGGGCTTGCCTGGTAGCTCAAGTGGTAAAGAATTCGCCTGTAGTTCAAAAGCCCTGGGTTTGATCCCTGATTTGGGATGATCCCCTGAAGAAGGGAAAGTCTACTCAGTCTAGTATTCTTGCCTGGCAAACTCCAAGACACGTCCGTGGGTCACAAAGAGTCAGACACAACTGAGAGAGGTTCGTTTCTCACTAAAGGATTAGAAGACTCAACATAGTAAATGTATCCATTTTCCCCAAATTGATAAATCTTTAGTAAAATTCCTATTGAAATTTTAGTAAAAGTCTTTGTATAGACAAAATTATTGTGAACTGTATATATAAAGGCAAAAATGTAGAATTGCTGAAACAATTTTTTTAAAGAAGCAAATGAGAGGAGTTGACTCACCTGATTCCATAAAATGGTCAAGGCTGTGTGACAGAGAGACAGACACAAAGATCAATGGGACAGAATAGAAAGGCTATAAATAGACTCACATAAATAGGTTTAACTGATTTTTTACAAACTTTTAACATTAATTCAGTGGAGGAATAATAGCCTTTTCAACAAATGGTGCTAACGCGATTGATCATCCACAGGTTTAAAAATGAACTTAAATAGAAACCTCACATTTAATGCAAAAACTAAATCAAAATGGATCACAGATTTAGATTTATTATGTTTTTACAATTTTATAAAATTATGAAACTTACAGGGGAAAAAAATAGGAGAAAGTATTTGATGTCCAGGGCTAAGCACAGAATTCTTAGACTCAACACCAAAAGCATCATAGAAGAAAAGTTAACAAATTGAACTTGATCAAAATCAAAAACTTTTGCTTTGTGAAGGATCTTATTACAAGGATCAAAAGACAGAGCATGGAATAAAATATTTGGAAACCACACGTTCCTTGACAAAGGACTATCATCCTGAATATATATATAACCCTAAAATCTCAACTGTTAAAAATGAGATCGCCTAACTCAATCAGATGTGGGCAAGGATGAATGCTGCAGCCACTGAAGCTGGCTTACTCTAGGGCCCATGAACCACGACCACTGAGCCCCTATGCTGCAACTCATGAAGCTCATGTGCTTAGAGCCTAGCCTCTGCAACAAGAGAAGTCACTGCAATGAGAAGCTTGCCTGGTAGCTCAAGTGGTAAAGAATTCGCCTGTAGTTCAAAAGCCCTGGGTTTGATCCCTGATTTGGGATGATCCCCTGAAGAAGGGAAAGTCTACTCAGTCTAGTATTCTTGCCTGGCAAACTCCAAGACACGTCCGTGGGTCACAAAGAGTCAGACACAACTGAGAGAGGTTCGTTTCTCACTAAAGGATTAGAAGACTCAACATAGTAAATGTATCCATTTTCCCCAAATTGATAAATCTTTAGTAAAATTCCTATTGAAATTTTAGTAAAAGTCTTTGTATAGACAAAATTATTGTGAACTGTATATATAAAGGCAAAAATGTAGAATTGCTGAAACAATTTTTTTAAAGAAGCAAATGAGAGGAGTTGACTCACCTGATTCCATAAAATGGTCAAGGCTGTGTGACAGAGAGACAGACACAAAGATCAATGGGACAGAATAGAAAGGCTATAAATAGACTCACATAAATAGGTTTAACTGATTTTTTACAAACTTTTAACATTAATTCAGTGGAGGAATAATAGCCTTTTCAACAAATGGTGCTAACGCGATTGATCATCCACAGGTTTAAAAATGAACTTAAATAGAAACCTCACATTTAATGCAAAAACTAAATCAAAATGGATCACAGATTTAGATTTATTATGTTTTTACAATTTTATAAAATTATGAAACTTACAGGGAAAAATATAGGAGAAAGTATTTGATGTCCAGGGCTAAGCACAGAATTCTTAGACTCAACACCAAAAGCATCATAGAAGAAAAGTTAACAAATTGAACTTGATCAAAATCAAAAACTTTTGCTTTGTGAAGGATCTTATTACAAGGATCAAAAGACAGAGCATGGAATAAAATATTTGGAAACCACACGTTCCTTGACAAAGGACTATCATCCTGAATATATATATAACCCTAAAATCTCAACTGTTAAAAATGAGATCGCCTAACTCAATCAGATGTGGGCAAGGATGAATGCTGCAGCCACTGAAGCTGGCTTACTCTAGGGCCCATGAACCACGACCACTGAGCCCCTATGCTGCAACTCATGAAGCTCATGTGCTTAGAGCCTAGCCTCTGCAACAAGAGAAGTCACTGCAATGAGAAGCCCACTCAGCACAAGGGAGAGTAGTTCCCTCTCACTGTAACTAGAGAAAGCCCACATGCAGAAAGGAAGACATAAAAATAAATAAATAAATTATTAAAAAAAGAAAGAAAGAATAAAAACTGTGGTCTCCAGATCAGCAGAATTAAAACAAAAACAAACAAACAAAAAAGAAATGGGCAAGTGACATGAAAAAGCATTGAGACATTTCATCAAAGAGGATGCACAGATGGCAAATAAACACATGAAAAGATGCTCTGCTCCACATTGCTAGCCATTAAGGAAATGCCAGCCAAAACCACAATGTGTCATCATACATGCTTATCAGAGTAACATAAAAAAGTAGTGCCAACACTAACTTTTGAAAGGAAGCAGAGAAACGCATGTATTGTAGATGGGATATAAAACAATATAGCCACTCTGGAAGATGGTTTGGCAGTTTCTTAAAACTCTAACTGTGCAGCTATTATAGTATCCATATCCCAGAGAAATGAAAAGTTATGTTTACACAAAGTCTTACACATGAATGTTTTAAATAACTTTGTTCATAATATCCACAAACGGGAAACAACCCAGGTGTCCTTTAAGGTAAATAGCTAAACAAACTATAGAAAGCCCATACTATGAAATATTACTTAGAATAAAGTGAACTACTGATACACTCAACAACTTAGAATTGACTAAGTTAAAAAAAAAACCCAGTCTCACAAGTTTGCATAATGAGTGATTCATATAGCATTCTTGAAATAGCAAAATTATAGAAACGGAGAGCAGATTATTGGTTGCCAAGAGTCTGGGGAAGAAAGTCAGGGAGAAAGATGGGTATGGCTATCAAAGGGCAATAGAAGTGATCCTTGTAGGGATGGAATTGTCTGTATTGTGACTGTATCCCTCTCAATATCCTACTTGTGACTTCATACTGGAGCTCTTCAAGATGTTACCACTAGGGGGAACTAGACATACACTGGAGTCCTCTGAATTGTTTCTTACAGCTACTTGTGAAATTTTTACTCTAGGGCCCATGAACCACGACCACTGAGCCCCTATGCTGCAACTCATGAAGCTCATGTGCTTAGAGCCTAGCCTCTGCAACAAGAGAAGTCACTGCAATGAGAAGCCCACCCAGCACAAGGGAGAGTAGTTCCCTCTCACTGTAACTAGAGAAAGCCCACATGCAGAAAGGAAGACATAAAAATAAATAAATAAATTATTAAAAAAAGAAAGAAAGAATAAAAACTGTGGTCTCCAGATCAGCAGAATTAAAACAAAAACAAACAAACAAAAAAGAAATGGGCAAGTGACATGAAAAAGCATTGAGACATTTCATCAAAGAGGATGCACAGATGGCAAATAAACACATGAAAAGATGCTCTGCTCCACATTGCTAGCCATTAAGGAAATGCCAGCCAAAACCACAATGTGTCATCATACATGCTTATCAGAGTAACATAAAAAAGTAGTGCCAACACTAACTTTTGAAAGGAAGCAGAGAAACGCATGTATTGTAGATGGGATATAAAACAATATAGCCACTCTGGAAGATGGTTTGGCAGTTTCTTAAAACTCTAACTGTGCAGCTATTATAGTATCCATATCCCAGAGAAATGAAAAGTTATGTTTACACAAAGTCTTACACATGAATGTTTTAAATAACTTTGTTCATAATATCCACAAACGGGAAACAACCCAGGTGTCCTTTAAGGTAAATAGCTAAACAAACTATAGAAAGCCCATACTATGAAATATTACTTAGAATAAAGTGAACTACTGATACACTCAACAACTTAGAATTGACTAAGTTAAAAAAAAAACCCAGTCTCACAAGTTTGCATAATGAGTGATTCATATAGCATTCTTGAAATAGCAAAATTATAGAAACGGAGAGCAGATTATTGGTTGCCAAGAGTCTGGGGAAGAAAGTCAGGGAGAAAGATGGGTATGGCTATCAAAGGGCAATAGAAGTGATCCTTGTAGGGATGGAATTGTCTGTATTGTGACTGTATCCCTCTCAATATCCTACTTGTGACTTCATACTGGAGCTCTTCAAGATGTTACCACTAGGGGGAACTAGACATACACTGGAGCTCTCTGAATTATTTCTTACAGCTACTTGTGAATCTACAATCTTCCCCTCCAAAGTTTTTTAACTAAAAAAAATAAGATGGACTTCCTTGATGGTCCAGTGGTTAAGAACTCACCTGCCAACGCAGGGGACACGGGTTCGATCCCCGGTCCAGAAGATCTCACGTACCTCAGGACAACTAAGCCCTTGACTACTGAGCCCTCCATCTAGAGGTTGCCTGCTGCAAATATGCCTGAACGCCACAACTCTCCAGAGAACAGTATCCCCCACTCGCTGCAACTAGAAAAACCGAAGCATAGCAGCAAAGGTCCAGTGTAGCCCAAAATAAATATATAGTTTTTTAAGTTAATAAGAAAATACTACCTCAAATTTTATAACTTTGGAAACAACAAATTCATAGATATGAACTTGTATTTATATGTATATATGAACTTGTATTTATAGATATATTCACATGTATTTATTCACATATGTATGAATTTATTCATATGCACTAATGTGTTTGACTTAGCTGTCTTTGTAAGGTTTAAAACCATGGTTTACTTTTCCATAATAGTAATAGGACTTTTCCAAACTTACTTTTTATTTAAAGCCAACTATGTAAATTTTCTGTAACAAGTAAACTGGAATAAATGAATAAATGTGCACATACAACATAAATAATAGAAATATGTATGGATAGTCATGTATGTGAGTTAAAATCAGTCGCGCCTGGCATGCTATAGCATTGCAGTTACTAAAACTTTCATCTGTGGTAAATGTGGATGGGATATAATAGAAGATACATGCATGCAATACTTGTAGCATTTGAGGCTCACAGAGAAAATAGTAAATATGAAGCCTGTGGAATTAGCTGATGGTTGCCAGGCTCTCTTGATTAATGAAGACAGAGAATGATATGCTCAAGTCATAGTAGGATTATTGAAGCTGGATTCGACTGTTCCAACACCCCAAGGCTCAGCAGTTCTCTAATCTGAATCATTGCTTTTGCCAAGTTTCTATTTCAGCAGCATTAACTGTATTGGTCATACTGGAGCTCTTCAAGATGTTACCACTAGGGGGAACTAGACATACACTGGAGCTCTCTGAATTATTTCTTACAGCTACTTGTGAATCTACAATCTTCCCTCCAAAGTTTTTAACTAAAAAATAAGATGGACTTCCTTGATGGTCCAGTGGTTAAGAACTCACCTGCCAACGCAGGGGACACGGGTTCGATCCCCGGTCCAGAAGATCTCACGTACCTCAGGACAACTAAGCCCTTGACTACTGAGCCCTCCATCTAGAGGTTGCCTGCTGCAAATATGCCTGAACGCCACAACTCTCCAGAGAACAGTATCCCCCACTCGCTGCAACTAGAAAAACCGAAGCATAGCAGCAAAGGTCCAGTGTAGCCCAAAATAAATATATAGTTTTTTAAGTTAATAAGAAAATACTACCTCAAATTTTATAACTTTGGAAACAACAAATTCATAGATATGAACTTGTATTTATATGTATATATGAACTTGTATTTATAGATATATTCACATGTATTTATTCACATATGTATGAATTTATTCATATGCACTAATGTGTTTGACTTAGCTGTCTTTGTAAGGTTTAAAACCATGGTTTACTTTTCCATAATAGTAATAGGACTTTTCCAAACTTACTTTTTATTTAAAGCCAACTATGTAAATTTTCTGTAACAAGTAAACTGGAATAAATGAATAAATGTGCACATACAACATAAATAATAGAAATATGTATGGATAGTCATGTATGTGAGTTAAAATCAGTCGCGCCTGGCATGCTATAGCATTGCAGTTACTAAAACTTTCATCTGTGGTAAATGTGGATGGGATATAATAGAAGATACATGCATGCAATACTTGTAGCATTTGAGGCTCACAGAGAAAATAGTAAATATGAAGCCTGTGGAATTAGCTGATGGTTGCCAGGCTCTCTTGATTAATGAAGACAGAGAATGATATGCTCAAGTCATAGTAGGATTATTGAAGCTGGATTCGACTGTTCCAACACCCCAAGGCTCAGCAGTTCTCTAATCTGAATCATTGCTGAAGGTTTTAGAAAAAATGAACAATCATTTTCTCTATGTATCTACTGCATTATTTTGCATTAGCCAGCATTTGAAACGTGTATTGGTCATTGAATTTTATTCTCCAAAGGTTTTTACTGTTCTGATAGCTGCTACTTGCCCCATAGGATCTATTCTCCACCCTTCCCCACACTCCTTTCTGCCCAAGAGGCTCACCTACATGGACCACTGCAATAGGCTTCCTCCTGGCACTCTGGCTTGCAGCTGGTGTTGGCCATTAAGGATACCTCAATAAGAAACTGGAAGGAAAGGAGAAAAGTAAGGATATTTTTCATCCTGGTTGCTTCTTTGCAAAGTCACCTTTCCGGCTATGTACCTGACTAAAGATAACTGCTTCTTTGTAGGGAAACTTCTTAACAAGACTCTCTCTTTTGGGGGTTTTAAAACCTCTCCCTGTCTTCATTTCTTCATGGGTTGAGGGGTACAGCTCTGTTGCCACTAACTCCAACACAGTGCTCGTGGTTTTCCTAATACTCATACCTTTGTGTGTGTTCTCTTTAATAATCTTCCTCAAATTACCCTAATTTGCATGTGTCATCTATTTCCTGCTAGGATCTGACTGATGCATGTATATTCTGTTTTTTGCTCTGAAGTATCTCCTAGTGGCTGAGTGTGATTAACCTGGAATGACCTTAGCCAGTTACAGAGGGGACACGAACTTTGAAGAAAAATCTCACTCATGATACCAGTAAGCCCACAGAGCCTCAGTCTCACTGAAAAGAGAAAACAGAAAAATTTGTATCTGGTCCTTTTCCTTCTCCCCTCCCTTCACATCAGATACTCTGTATAATGCTTCCTTAACTGATTGGATTGTTCAGTATAATTAAATTGTATTGTTACTTTTATCAATTGTTTTCTAAATGTTGGCCTGCAGAACCCCACATTTTGGGAGAAGGTCTTTGGGGAGGTTGGGAGGTTCTTTGGGGAAGAAAGTATAGCAGAAACAAAGACCGCCTCAGTCAGTGGAGCTTTCTGATACTCAGTTTATCCAGAACATTTAATTTTCAAAATGTATATGCTTTGGTCCCATATGGAATTTTATTTGAAAAGTCATTACAGTCCAACAAATAAAAGTTTTTGAATAGCCACTGAAAACTTAATTCACCCTTGATAGACACAATCATTTTCTCTATGTATCTACTGCATTATTTTGCATTAGCCAGCATTTGAAACGTGTATTGGTCATTGAATTTTATTCTCCAAAGGTTTTACTGTTCTGATAGCTGCTACTTGCCCCATAGGATCTATTCTCCACCCTTCCCCACACTCCTTTCTGCCCAAGAGGCTCACCTACATGGACCACTGCAATAGGCTTCCTCCTGGCACTCTGGCTTGCAGCTGGTGTTGGCCATTAAGGATACCTCAATAAGAAACTGGAAGGAAAGGAGAAAAGTAAGGATATTTTTCATCCTGGTTGCTTCTTTGCAAAGTCACCTTTCCGGCTATGTACCTGACTAAAGATAACTGCTTCTTTGTAGGGAAACTTCTTAACAAGACTCTCTCTTTTGGGGGTTTTAAAACCTCTCCCTGTCTTCATTTCTTCATGGGTTGAGGGGTACAGCTCTGTTGCCACTAACTCCAACACAGTGCTCGTGGTTTTCCTAATACTCATACCTTTGTGTGTGTTCTCTTTAATAATCTTCCTCAAATTACCCTAATTTGCATGTGTCATCTATTTCCTGCTAGGATCTGACTGATGCATGTATATTCTGTTTTTTGCTCTGAAGTATCTCCTAGTGGCTGAGTGTGATTAACCTGGAATGACCTTAGCCAGTTACAGAGGGGACACGAACTTTGAAGAAAAATCTCACTCATGATACCAGTAAGCCCACAGAGCCTCAGTCTCACTGAAAAGAGAAAACAGAAAAATTTGTATCTGGTCCTTTTCCTTCTCCCCTCCCTTCACATCAGATACTCTGTATAATGCTTCCTTAACTGATTGGATTGTTCAGTATAATTAAATTGTATTGTTACTTTTATCAATTGTTTTCTAAATGTTGGCCTGCAGAACCCCACATTTTGGGAGAAGGTCTTTGGGGAGGTTGGGAGGTTTTTTGGGGGAAGAAAGTATAGCAGAAACAAAGACCGCCTCAGTCAGTGGAGCTTTCTGATACTCAGTTTATCCAGAACATTTAATTTTCAAAATGTATATGCTTTGGTCCCATATGGAATTTTATTTGAAAAGTCATTACAGTCCAACAAATAAAAGTTTTTGAATACCAGCTTAATTCACTTTGATAGCCACTGACAAATCAAAACTCTTTTAAGATTCCAAAAACAACCTCTGATGTAAGACTTCAGGTAACAATGGAAGTAGAACTGACAATGGTGTACAAACTCAGAGGCAGGTTACCCCAGTCCAATGTACTTCAAAGTATGTCCTATAAGGGACTGCTTATTATGAACAGCCACTCAAAAGCACTGATGATCTTTGTCCACATGGATATCTCCTCTATTATTTACAAATTCCAATATTCAGTTGACTCAATCTTTAATTATTTTTATCTTCCTCCAGGAACTCTTCCCAGGCTAAGTAGCAATCAGCCTTCAGCAGTAAGCATCTGGTTTTATTTAGTGGCTTCCAATTTAATGAGTCACGGAATCACAGAAACTTGGAGTTGAAAGGTCACTTGGTCCGGTATTACTTCCCCTAGAAGCCCTGCTCTGTTTTACCTGACAAGCCATGACTTGGCCACCTGAATATTTTCAGGTAACAGGTAAGGCCCTATATTATGAGGTACTCCAACTGTAAAAGAGTTTTTCCCCCTATTCAGTCAAAATGTGTGTCCCTGTGCATGGCACCAGCTAGTGCCAAGCATTCCCTGTAGAGCAAAGAACTATTCTTCTTATTTACAGAAAAGTTCTTCAAATATTTGCCAATAGCAATCATGTCTTTGGACTTCCCAGGTAGTGTTAGTGGTAAAGAGCCCGCCTGCCAATGCAGTAGACGCTGGTTTGATCACTGGGTCAGGAAGATCATCTGGAGGAGGGCACGGCGACCCATTCCAGTATTCTTGCCTAGAGAATCCTGGGTGGCAGAGTTGGACACAACTGAAGCAACTTAGTAATCATGCCTTTATTTAGTTTCTCCACAAAAATCATCCATCACCACCAGATCTAAAACTGTTTACCTTTTCTCAATTGTTTTCTAAATGTTGGCCTGCAGGGAACCCCACATTTTGGGAGAAGGTCTTTGGGGAGGTTGGGAGGTTTTTTGGGGGAAGAAAGTATAGCAGAAACAAAGACCGCCTCAGTCAGTGGAGCTTTCTGATACTCAGTTTATCCAGAACATTTAATTTTCAAAATGTATATGCTTTGGTCCCATATGGAATTTTATTTGAAAAGTCATTACAGTCCAACAAATAAAAGTTTTTGAATACCAGCTTAATTCACTTTGATAGCCACTGACAAATCAAAACTCTTTTAAGATTCCAAAAACAACCTCTGATGTAAGACTTCAGGTAACAATGGAAGTAGAACTGACAATGGTGTACAAACTCAGAGGCAGGTTACCCCAGTCCAATGTACTTCAAAGTATGTCCTATAAGGGACTGCTTATTATGAACAGCCACTCAAAAGCACTGATGATCTTTGTCCACATGGATATCTCCTCTATTATTTACAAATTCCAATATTCAGTTGACTCAATCTTTAATTATTTTTATCTTCCTCCAGGAACTCTTCCCAGGCTAAGTAGCAATCAGCCTTCAGCAGTAAGCATCTGGTTTTATTTAGTGGCTTCCAATTTAATGAGTCACGGAATCACAGAAACTTGGAGTTGAAAGGTCACTTGGTCCGGTATTACTTCCCCTAGAAGCCCTGCTCTGTTTTACCTGACAAGCCATGACTTGGCCACCTGAATATTTTCAGGTAACAGGTAAGGCCCTATATTATGAGGTACTCCAACTGTAAAAGAGTTTTTCCCTCTATTAAGTCAAAATGTGTGTCCCTGTGCATGGCACCAGCTAGTGCCAAGCATTCCCTGTAGAGCAAAGAACTATTCTTCTTATTTACAGAAAAGTTCTTCAAATATTTGCCAATAGCAATCATGTCTTTGGACTTCCCAGGTAGTGTTAGTGGTAAAGAGCCCGCCTGCCAATGCAGTAGACGCTGGTTTGATCACTGGGTCAGGAAGATCATCTGGAGGAGGGCACGGCGACCCATTCCAGTATTCTTGCCTAGAGAATCCTGGGTGGCAGAGTTGGACACAACTGAAGCAACTTAGTAATCATGCCTTTATTTAGTTTCTCCACAAAAATCATCCATCACCACCAGATCTAAAACTGTTTCTGACTGTGCTTCAGTTTCTATTCCATTCTTAAAATTTATGCTCAGTATAGAACACAATTCTGGAGACATGTTCTGACCATTTAAGTCTACTGGCTAGTCTGCTCAAAACAGACCGATTAACATCACCAAGACTGTATCTGCCTTATTTTTGGCAGCTACTACATGTCATTGGGGCTTCCCCAATGGTATGACACTAGTAGTAAGGAACCTGCCTGCCAGTGCAGGAAACGTGGGTTCGACCCTGAGTCAGGAAGATATGCTGGAGGAGGAAATGGCAACCCATTTCAATATTCTTGCCTGGAAAATTCCATGTTAAAGGCATGCATGTTCTCACCTAGCAATTCCACTTCTTATATTCCTTTGAGCTGTGGATCTTCAAATCAGAGACCTTGTATTTTTTGAGGGTATGTGAAAGCCTTCCAATGCATTACAGGGTATGGAGAAAGAAATATGTTTTAGACTTTCCATCTCTAAATCTATTCTTCCTAAAAGTGATCTACCTAAAAGAATGCCTACTCCATTTATTCTTAGGCTCACGCTTCCCAGTTTACAATGTTCAGAAGGTTGAATTACCAGAGCGAACTACTCTAGAGCTCTTTTCTCTCTGTGACAGTAGGTGGCAACACCCCAATGGAAACAACGCTAGCAACCTGGGTACCAGATTTGAGAAAGTGTTCAACCGAGCCCCAGCTAGTCTAAGGTGGCACTACCTGCCTGATGAGAAATAATTAAACCTCATGTTTTAAGCCATTGAAATGTGGGGGTTGTTTGTTACTATCCCATAAATTGCCTTTCCTGAGCAATACAGCAATATGACCCTGGTCACTCTAAACTTTATTATGGTGACTAGCTTCTGGTGTAGAAACCTCCAGGGCACCAAACCAAAATGCAATTTAAAATATTGGTTTCTTCTTTAATGATTGACCTATGAACCATCAACCAAAGTGTTTTTTCTGTCTTGTATGTATGTCATTTAAGGTAGAGAAGTCAAGTGTTAGGAACAGGATATTTTGTCTCATGTTGGGATGTTGTGAATTTAAATGTAGTATACAAAGATGGGAGAGAGAACATCCATTTACTTAGTTTATCTCCTCAGTCTCTCTCCTATTGCCAAGCAATTCTTCTTGAGAAAAAGTACCCTAAGAGTGGTGCAAGAATAACATTAGTAGGAAATAATAGGCTTTTCTACAAAAATGTCTTTTGGTACCCTGCCTTATTTTTGGCAGCTACTACATGTCATTGGGGCTTCCCCAATGGTATGACACTAGTAGTAAGGAACCTGCCTGCCAGTGCAGGAAACGTGGGTTCGACCCTGAGTCAGGAAGATATGCTGGAGGAGGAAATGGCAACCCATTTCAATATTCTTGCCTGGAAAATTCCATGTTAAAGGCATGCATGTTCTCACCTAGCAATTCCACTTCTTATATTCCTTTGAGCTGTGGATCTTCAAATCAGAGACCTTGTATTTTTTGAGGGTATGTGAAAGCCTTCCAATGCATTACAGGGTATGGAGAAAGAAATATGTTTTAGACTTTCCATCTCTAAATCTATTCTTCCTAAAAGTGATCTACCTAAAAGAATGCCTACTCCATTTATTCTTAGGCTCACGCTTCCCAGTTTACAATGTTCAGAAGGTTGAATTACCAGAGCGAACTACTCTAGAGCTCTTTTCTCTCTGTGACAGTAGGTGGCAACACCCCAATGGAAACAACGCTAGCAACCTGGGTACCAGATTTGAGAAAGTGTTCAACCGAGCCCCAGCTAGTCTAAGGTGGCACTACCTGCCTGATGAGAAATAATTAAACCTCATGTTTTAAGCCATTGAAATGTGGGGGTTGTTTGTTACTATCCCATAAATTGCCTTTCCTGAGCAATACAGCAATATGACCCTGGTCACTCTAAACTTTATTATGGTGACTAGCTTCTGGTGTAGAAACCTCCAGGGCACCAAACCAAAATGCAATTTAAAATATTGGTTTCTTCTTTAATGATTGACCTATGAACCATCAACCAAAGTGTTTTTTCTGTCTTGTATGTATGTCATTTAAGGTAGAGAAGTCAAGTGTTAGGAACAGGATATTTTGTCTCATGTTGGGATGTTGTGAATTTAAATGTAGTATACAAAGATGGGAGAGAGAACATCCATTTACTTAGTTTATCTCCTCAGTCTCTCTCCTATTGCCAAGCAATTCTTCTTGAGAAAAAGTACCCTAAGAGTGGTGCAAGAATAACATTAGTAGGAAATAATGCCAAAAAAGGCTTTTTCTACATGTTTTAGTGTAATTAATTAATATGTGTGTTATAGCTCAGTCACGTCCAACTCTTTGGACCATAGCCTGCCAGTCTCCTTTGTCCATGGAATTCTCCAGGCAAGAATACTGGAGTGGGGTGCCAGTCCCTTCTCCAGGGAATCTTCCCAACTCAGGGACTGAACCCAGGTCTCCTGCATTGCAGGCAGATTCTTTACCATCTGAGACACCAGGGAAGCCCAATTAACTCATATAAGCTAGTCTTGAAATCCTCAAGTACCATCATCTGAAAAGAATGAGTCTTTGAACAACTGAAGCAGAACAACTTAATTATGCTGCTTCCTTTAAAAGAAACTGGGAAGATATTCAGGACCACCTAATGTTTGAAAATACACTACCTGAAATTTAGAGATGACAGTTTAGTGGCTATCCTTCCGTTTCCATGTACGTCGTTTGGTATAAACTTAACTGTATGAGTGTTCAAGGTACTTCTCCTAGCCTGGCTTCCTTGGCTGTAAAATGGAAATAATTACGGTAGCTACCTGACATGTTTGTTCTGAGGGAAATAAACCAGCAAACATTTATAGAGCACTTGAACCAGAGTAAAAGCTATTTTCTATTAAACAATAAAGAGACCAGTGAATGAATATTCCACGAGGTGGTTAAAACATATTTTAAAAATTATATTATGAATTATTTATACCATGTAATATAATTATATAATAAAATTATATATGATTACATAAGATGATCTGATATCATCTTATAAAATGTTTATTTCTAATTCCTGTTAAAATGTGGTCCAATATATTGACGGCAAATATAACCTTTTTATTAAATCAAGAGGGAAAAGATTAAATGTTTATTGAGATTACTAAAGTAATTTCTGATTTTTTTACATGATTCTTCAATATTTCCAGAAGATAAAAACCAGAGTTAAATACACACATACACACTATTTTACCAAAAGAAATCGCACATCTCTGTTTATCTTTGCTTCACACATATAAAGTAATCTTGGCTGTTTTTTTCTTGAGAAAAAGTACCTAAGAGTGGTGCAAGAATAACATTAGTAGGAAATAATGCCAAAAAGGCTTTTTCTACATGTTTTAGTGTAATTAATTAATATGTGTGTTATAGCTCAGTCACGTCCAACTCTTTGGACCATAGCCTGCCAGTCTCCTTTGTCCATGGAATTCTCCAGGCAAGAATACTGGAGTGGGGTGCCAGTCCCTTCTCCAGGGAATCTTCCCAACTCAGGGACTGAACCCAGGTCTCCTGCATTGCAGGCAGATTCTTTACCATCTGAGACACCAGGGAAGCCCAATTAACTCATATAAGCTAGTCTTGAAATCCTCAAGTACCATCATCTGAAAAGAATGAGTCTTTGAACAACTGAAGCAGAACAACTTAATTATGCTGCTTCCTTTAAAAGAAACTGGGAAGATATTCAGGACCACCTAATGTTTGAAAATACACTACCTGAAATTTAGAGATGACAGTTTAGTGGCTATCCTTCCGTTTCCATGTACGTCGTTTGGTATAAACTTAACTGTATGAGTGTTCAAGGTACTTCTCCTAGCCTGGCTTCCTTGGCTGTAAAATGGAAATAATTACGGTAGCTACCTGACATGTTTGTTCTGAGGAAATCAACCAGCAAACATTTATAGAGCACTTGAACCAGAGTAAAAGCTATTTTCTATTAAACAATAAAGAGACCAGTGAATGAATATTCCACGAGGTGGTTAAAACATATTTTAAAAATTATATTATGAATTATTTATACCATGTAATATAATTATATAATAAAAATTATATATGATTACATAAGATGATCTGATATCATCTTATAAAATGTTTATTTCTAATTCCTGTTAAAATGTGGTCCAATATATTGACGGCAAATATAACCTTTTTATTAAATCAAGAGGGAAAAGATTAAATGTTTATTGAGATTACTAAAGTAATTTCTGATTTTTTTACATGATTCTTCAATATTTCCAGAAGATAAAAACCAGAGTTAAATACACACATACACACTATTTTACCAAAAGAAATCTCACATCTTTGTTTATCTTTGCTTCACACATATAATGTAATCTTGGCTGCATATTATGTTGTGTTAGTTCCAATTAAGGAACAAAAGACTTCATTATTGTCTACTTTATATTATGACACAAAAAGAATAATTCATATTAGAACCACATCACACTAACCCTGTCTTTTCTTCTATTAGTCTGTTTTACAAGATGCATTTTAATTTTTCATTGGCCTTGAAATGTATACTAATTTATATTTGATTTTAAAATTTAAAGTCACACTTCCTGACAGAAAGTTTAATTTGGCTTATAGATTTGCAAATTAAATTTCATGTTGTCATTTTCAATGAATTGAACTAGGTGCATCTACAGTCGTAAAATTCTGATGAAAATCTTTAAAACATGAGATTATAGCATTTTATCTAACATTATGATTAGCAGAGCTATATTGAAATTAACAATATATTTATTATTTATTTATATAAATAATAATATTATTTATAATATTTATTTATTTATTATTTCCCCAAACTTTTTGACTATATTGAGTTAAACAAGATGCTTCTAAGTTAAAGAGCAACAAATGCAATTAATAGTTTTTCCACTGAACGACTAACCTTTTTGGTACATTTCTCAGAAACTGAGAAAGTGAATGACTGTAATATAGTATCTATATAACAAAAAATTTTCCAAGTCGTTTCCAAATCTTTGCATTCAATAAAACTGAATACAGACAAAATCGAGTTGCCGGATCATGTAACCATCTATCATAAGTTCAAATAATTTACATAATTTTAGGAAAATGCTCCATTTTCATTCATTTTTTAAATGTGAACAAGATTTTTCAGAAGCTTCAACTATAACAATAGAAAGCTGGAACAAAATTGATACTGAATTTCATATATTTCTAGCAACAACTATTACTTTTTTGATGGCTGCATAAACTAAAAAACACTCAAGTATATTTTATCAAATATGTTCTTAAAAAAATTGAACATTTATGCTTAACAAATATTCACCAAAATAATTATGTGCCTTGACCAATTTTGTAATACTAATGACAGTGCTAATAACTCAACTGAGAATAAAATGTTTTACCTTTCTGAGTCTTTTAGTCTCAGAGAAAAAAATGTTTTTAAAATTTGATATCTATTTTGTTGTAAAGAAATATGGTGGGGGAATTGGGAAAATATTTTTCAAACATCAAAAAACACATTAGGGCAAATCTCTGTGGAACAGAATGGAAATGTGAGTTCAAGAAGGAAAAAGGAACAATGTATAATTTCAGACTAATCTATGACAGAGCTTTTTATGTTTCTTTATATTGACAGTGGTTCCTGTCAACTTTACTGTTTACAAAGTACAACCCAAAATATCTTATTTGAGCTTAAAATAGCATGAACACTTTTCTCATGAAAACACTGGGGCTCTGAGTGAGAGTTGCCCCCATGATAAGATAGAGACAAAAACAAATGCCCCCTCAAGCGCACCGGACTCCAAATGCCACTTAGCCACAGCTCTTCCATCTCCCATACTGAAATGTTTTTTTGATGAGATTTGTTGTAAGCAAACTCTTTGGTGTGGAAAGCAAAATAAAAAATTCTTATTCTAGCTGACATTGTCCAATTCACTAACTCTTCTCTGTCTCTTTTAAAATGAATGATGTTCATAAACACTCATAAGGAGACTTAGAACTTAAACACTGTCTACCACCACTGTAATAGTCATACTCACAGAACTCTGCTATGTGCATAAGTCAGGCATGGCTTTATAGTCAGAAATAATTTACTGTATGATGTCTGCTAGTAAGTTCAAGCAAATGGTGACCCTAAATGTGTCTTGTCAAGAAGCAAACCATTAAGCTGCAAGAGGGCACTTTGTCTATACATAAGGCACCCACCTTCACATTAGGATGAATCTTCATGGTAGTTTCCTTTCTTTTGGCTTCTATCCTGCGGTGACTGGGGAGTATTCGGGGGAGAAGAGGATAGACCCTTTGATTATGCTTTAGTTTTTCAAGATTCCAAGCACATTTCTATTTGGAAGGAAGTTCTCACAACAATGAACTTTCTTTCTTTTACATTTTGTCTTCTTTGGAGGGTTGGATCTCTGTATTTACTTGTTTTCGTCTTTGCTTCAGGTGATTTTATCTTCTTTCTTTAGTAAACAACCTATGGAAATCAACTTGAATTTGGCTTTGTCCAAAAAAGAAACATCAACATGTGGCAGCAGCTTCTGTCTGGAATTCCCCTCTTGCTATAGACTGAACAATGAGCTGTATTTTAAAAGAACATTTACAATGAACTAGAAATTGTGTTATTTGCCACCATTCAAAATTTGAAATGAAAAATTTTTTTTTAATTTTTAAAAAGTTCAATATTATATTTTTAATGTATTTTCATTTTTAATTGGAAGATGATTACAATGTTATATTGACTTCTGATTAAATATTATCTTTTAAATGGGCAAGGAATGACATAGTTGATCAAGATTATTCTAGGGGATATAAAAACAAAAAATTCAGAGTTGCTTTGAAGATGTTCTGATGTGCACATGCAGAAACATAAAAGAATATTATTCTAATGTTGCTGAAATAAAGAAAACAGGGAAAAACTTAATACTCATCAACAGGAGAATGGGTAGGAAAAAGAAAAAATACAGATGGTACATAGATAGATAGATAGACAGTGATGTGAATACTGCTCTACAGGAATTAAAATAATGAACCAGATGTATATGGATCAATGTGAATGACTGTTAAAAGCATAATGTTGATAAGAAAGAAATATCATTTACATAAATATTTTAACCAGCAAACCATTTAAAACTATTGAAATATATTTTTTAGCTGGAAAATACAGAATAAAATTTTAAAATTGATATCAAATTCATGGCAGAGGTTAACTGTCAAGAAGAAGAGAGAGTAAAATGAATTTGAGGGGCACACAGAGGCTTCAACTGGATCTATAATTTTGTTTTTCATTTAGTAAACCAAAGCAGTTCCAGCTGAATATTAGCACTGTTAAAACTTTTTAAAGCTGGGAGGTGGGCATACGGGTCATTATATATTTATTTGTATATCTGAATGATTTTCCCTAATAAAAATAGCTAAAGAAAGGAATATGTAAAAGAAAAACAGGAATACAACGTATCCTAAAATAGCAGAGAGGAGAATTTTTTAAAATATATCAATCTAAAACAGTAAATAAAAAACACAAAATAATGTGATTAAGTAAGTTTAAATAGATCAATCATTACAATACATGTAAAGAGAATAAACTCACTATTAAAAGACGAAGATCTTCAGTTTTTTTTTTAAGTTGGCCATATATGGTTTACAAGAGGTATAACTCAAGCAAATGGACATTGATAGGTTAAAGATTTTAAAAGAGACTTTAAAAACACAAGCAAATTTTTTTCCTAAGCGATTGTAGCAATGTTAATGTTAGACAAAGTGAAATTTAAGGTAAAAGGCAGTAATGGGGAGAAAGAGAAATACACAATTAAAAAGAACATTTCACTAAGGAGATTCAACTGCCATGAATTTGTGTGCCATTAATGTATATAAAAAAAGCAAAAAGCTCATAAAGGTATGACATGATAGTGACAAAACACAGTCATAGAGGAAGATTTTACCTCGTCTGTCTTAGGATATGATAAACTGAGTAACTTTCCTGACTCCCAAAACCTTAGGATACAAGAAAACTTGAACAACCAAGTTAGTATTTAGATTTCACAAGTATATATGGATTCCTGAAAAAACAAACAAACAAACAAAAACTGACAGTATGTTTTCTGAAATGCACCTAGAACTATGACAAAAAGCTAGCACTGTTTAGCATTCAAAAGAAGTCACAATTAATTCCAAATGATCTTAAGGGTCACATTCCATTACCACAATGAAATTAAATCATAAAACATAAAGTGATAATTGTAAGTAGAAAGAAACAACAGAGGCATTCAAACTGGTTTCTTATAAATATTTTAACCAGTTTTTAAACTAAATTTTAAAGTAAACGCAGAAGCAGTAAAATGAATTTGAGGGGCACACAGAGGCTTCAACTGGATCTATAATTTTGTTTTTCATTTAGTAAACCAAAGCAGTTCCAGCTGAATATTAGCACTGTTAAAACTTTTTAAAGCTGGGAGGTGGGCATACGGGTCATTATATATTTATTTGTATATCTGAATGATTTTCCCTAATAAAAATAGCTAAAGAAAGGAATATGTAAAAGAAAAACAGGAATACAACGTATCCTAAAATAGCAGAGAGGAGAATTTTTTAAAATATATCAATCTAAAACAGTAAATAAAAAACACAAAATAATGTGATTAAGTAAGTTTAAATAGATCAATCATTACAATACATGTAAAGAGAATAAACTCACTATTAAAAGACGAAGATCTTCAGTTTTTTTTTTAAGTTGGCCATATATGGTTTACAAGAGGTATAACTCAAGCAAATGGACATTGATAGGTTAAAGATTTTAAAAGAGACTTTAAAAACACAAGAAAATTTTTTTCCTAAGCGATTGTAGCAATGTTAATGTTAGACAAAGTGAAATTTAAGGTAAAAGGCAGTAATGGGGAGAAAGAGAAATACACAATTAAAAAGAACATTTCACTAAGGAGATTCAACTGCCATGAATTTGTGTGCCATTAATGTATATAAAAAAAGCAAAAAGCTCATAAAGGTATGACATGATAGTGACAAAACACAGTCATAGAGGAAGATTTTACCTCGTCTGTCTTAGGATATGATAAACTGAGTAACTTTCCTGACTCCCAAAACCTTAGGATACAAGAAAACTTGAACAACCAAGTTAGTATTTAGATTTCACAAGTATATATGGATTCCTGAAAAAACAAACAAACAAACAAAAACTGACAGTATGTTTTCTGAAATGCACCTAGAACTATGACAAAAAGCTAGCACTGTTTAGCATTCAAAAGAAGTCACAATTAATTCCAAATGATCTTAAGGGTCACATTCCATTACCACAATGAAATTAAATCATAAAACATAAAGTGATAATTGTAAGTAGAAAGAAATGTTTGGAAAAAAAAAATATATATATACTCTTAAAATAAGGAGAAAGGACTCAGGTCTGTCCCCTCCAATTTGTAAAATTCTAAAGTTAGCTCTCAGAAAGTGTTTAAAGTGTTGGTTGTTCAGTCGCGTCTGACTCTGCGACTCCATAAACTGTAGTCCGCCAGGTTCCTCTGTCCATGGAGTTCTCCAGGCAAGGATACTAGAGTGGGTTGCCTTTTCCTTTTCCAAGGGAATCTTCCCGACCCAAGGACTGAACTTGGGTCTCTCCTGCATTGAAGGCAGATTCTTTTCTGGCCGGGCCGCCAGGGAAGGACGTGGCAGTAACACAATGTATCACTAGATGTCAGTATTACTTTATATTCACTGTCATTTGCCCACATGTTGACGTCGGATTACACCGAAGACCAACCAGTCCAACAAGTTAGATTTCAGACCCAGTTCTAGCCCTTTTAGGTTTGATTCAAATATCTAATAATACAGAAACAATAAAACCTAGATTGAATAATTTTAATGTGCTATATACACATGTAAATATTTACCACACAATAGTTGCCTAGATCTCTATGTATTTTCCATTTATCATTATTTACCTTGCTAAAGCAGTTTCGTATAATTTTATAGGCCTTTTGAGAGACAAAGAGAAACCTTTTTGGTAAGCATTTCCTATCTGGGGGGGAACCCCTCTAAATTGTCTTCAATCCATATTTGTATGTTCCTCTTTGAAATACAGCCCCCTCTGACAGAAGTAGTATTAACAAAATCTTGAAAAGCTATCTATTCTGCGTACGTGCTAAGTCAGTTGAGTCGTGTCCAACTCTTTGCAACCCTATGGACTTCGCCCATCAGTCTCCTCTGTCCATGGGATCCTCCAGGCAAGAATACTGGGGTGGGTTGCCATGCCCTTCTCCAGAGGATGTTCTTGACCCAGGGATCAAACACGTGTTTCTTAAGTTTCCTGCATAGGCAGGTGGGTTCTTTACCACTAGCGTCACCTGGGAAGCCCTTATCAATTCTAACTGCCTGCATCTTAAACATTGACTTATGAGGAACTACTCTATTTTTAAAGACTGCAGCAGGGAAGGAAATCATCATCCAGGAAGTTCTTCATCCTGTCTAATCTAAATCCTTCCTGCTGAAATGTAATCCCATTTCCTCTAGCCTGAGTCTTTCCAGTTGAGGTGCCCACTATCCTCAAGCAGAGAATAAGGCTTCACATCCTGGAACACATGCCCGTAGATCACTCTGGAACTACAAAGTAAATCTCACCAAGGGGAGCAGCAGAATTGTAAAGTCAGGTAAAGTCTTAATAGACTCAAAGTTATCTTGTTAAAAGAGACTCTAACAAAAGCCTTTTGTAATGTAAAGAGACTTACCTTGAAGTAAAGCAGTATGTTCTTTTTTTTTTTTTTTAAAGATTTATTTATTTATTTATTTTGGGCAGGGGTCGGGTTGGGGAGGGAGGGGAGCGGGCGGGCCACTTCTATTGGTCTTTCATTTCTCTGTTTTCATCTGTCTTTGTTCTTTGGCTCCTGCGGGCCTCCCATCGCGGTGGCGTCTGTTGATGCTGAGCACCGGCTCTGGGCGCATGCGCTCCAGAGCTCCGGCTCGGTGATTGGACACATCAGTCCAGCCGCTCCGCGGCACGTGGGATGTTCCCAGGCCAGGGATCCAACCGGCGCCCCTTGCACTGCAAGGCGGTGTCCTTATCCACTGGACCACCAGGGGAAGCCCAGTATGTGTTCTTATCTCCACTGAACTCCACTAACTTTCTGGAAGGGAGGTTGAATTTAAATACAATAGTGATTGAGAACTTACTAGGAGCAAGGTTTTTAATTAATTCTTAAGGTTTAATCTATTACAATAATCCTTACAACAGGCCTGCAAGGTAACCGTTTCCGGAGAAAGAAACTGAGGCTCAGGAAGGTTAATTACTTTGTCCAGGAGCACAGAATTGGTGGGAGTCAGAGCTAGGTTTCTGTTCTGTCCGATTCCCAGGCCGTGGCTGTACTTGGCTTCTGTGCTAAATCGCTTCAGTTGTATTGAACTCTGCCACCCCATGGACTGTAGCCCACCAGGTTCCTTTGACCGTGGAATTCTGCAGGCACGAATACTGAAGTAGGTAGCCATTCCCTTCTCCAGTGGATCTTTCCAATCCAGGGGTTGAACCCACCTTTCTTGGGACTCCTGCGTTAGTAGGTGAGTTCTTTACCACTAGCGCCACCGAGGAAACCTGTGGCTCTACAGCTGACCTCTGTTCTTAATGTTCTTCCCCTTCACAGTGATGGGCCCTAAAAAACAGACACTTATAAACAGGAGTGTAAAGGGCATTCCTCATCCAAGCCATTGCTTCTTCTTAAGCTTTATGTGGGTAGAAAGTTAACAATGTGTGGGTCAGTATATGATGATCATCTGCTCTGTTTCTACAGAAAACCTGTGTGCATATTCTACCGGGACCTGTGTGCATGCTCAGTCATGTCTGACTCTTTGCTACCCCTTGGACTGTAGCCTGTCAGGTTTCTCTGTCCATGGGATTCTCCAGGTGAGAATACTGACATGGGTTGCCATGCCCTCCTCCAAAGGATCTTCCCTACCCAGGGTTTGAATTAGAGTCTCTAGCATCCCCAACATTGGCAGTCGGATTCCTTACCACTGAGCCACCTGGGAAGCACATTAGGGACGGAGATTCTTAGTCAAGTGAAATTGAGGAATATTCTGTTCTGTCTTTAAAAGTAAGAAATTGTCATAATTATCTTGGGTGTGAAACCTGGCCCTGCTTGAAATCAGGGAGTGCACTAGATGGAATCATTCTTCCAAGTCCTGATCAATTCGGAGCCTTGATAATTAGATTGCTTCTGCCTCTGCATTGCAGACACCTGTTTTCTCCTTCCCTGCTTCTCTTCCTTCTTCCTTTCCTTCTCTCCTTTTTTCCTTTTCTGCCTTGTTTTCCTGCCTTTTTGCCCTTTTTTTCTCCTCTTCCTCTCTTTTCTTGAAACAATCAGAGGTGGGGAGGGGCAGGGTGGAGAGGCAGAAATGGTTGAGGAGGGAGTCAATAGGTACAAACTTTCAGTTATAAAATAAGTAAGTCCTTGGGATGTAAGGTACAGCATGGTGACTATGGTTAGTAATATTCTATCGCATACTGGAACATTGCTAAGAGGGTGACCATTAAAGTTCTCATCACAGGGAAAAAAATTGCAACTATAGGAGGTGGTGGATGTTAACTAAACTCACTATTGTGATCATTTTTCAATGCAGACATATATAAAATCATTATGTTGTACACCTTTAATATAATGGCATGTGCCAATTTCCATCTCAATAAAACTGAAAACCAATTCTAAGCACAAAACAACAATACTTTGATTGTGTAGAAAAATCAACCAATATGGGATTCCCTGATGAGTGGGTAAAGAATCCGCTTGCAATATGGGAGACCCTGGAGACACAGGTTCAATCTCTGTGTCGGGAAGATCTTCTGGAGAAGGAAATGGCCACCCACTCCAGTATGGAGAATCCCATGGACAGAGGAGCCTGGTGGGCTACAGTCCAAAGGGTCACAAAGACTAGGACATGACTGATCAACCAAACACACACACGCACGGCGTATAGAAAGTTTTTTTTTTTTTCCAATTGTAGTGTAATTGCTTTACAATATATTGTTAGTTTCTGGTGTGCAACAACATGAATCAGCTATATATATACATATATTCCCTCCCTCTGGTGCCTTCCTCCACCCACCTGCCCCCCCAACCCTTATCCCACCCCCAAGGTCATCAATGAGCTGAGCTCCTTGTGCTGTACAGCAGGTTCCACTATCTATTTTACATGTGGTAGTTAACTTCTTCCACCTGGTGTGGGTTTCAATATCTGTAAAACAGCTCAAAGGGTATGACTTGGAATATTATCTATAGACCTTGACTTTAACGGCTAGACTGTTATTATTTTGTCTTCCTTGACTGTTTTCCTTCCTTTCTGCATTTTCCCACTGTAAAAAGATTCAAGTTCTGTAATTCTTGGAGTTTGAAGTTTTAGGCAATATTTTAGTGAATTGCTGTGCTTAGTTGCTCAGTCGAGTCTGACTCTTTGTGACCCTATGGACTGTAGCCCATCAGGCTCCTCTGTCCGTGGGATTCTCCAGGCAGAAATGCTGGAGCGGGTTGCATGCCCTCCTCCAGGGGGATCTTCTCAACCCAGAAAGTGAACTAGGGTCTCTTGTATTGCAGGCGAATTCTTTACCTGCTGAGCTACAATTATTATAGTTTATTCCTAATGGCTATGGAAAATGAATTTTGCACAGTACTAGTTTGGGTTCACTTACTTTGTAATAAGGACTATTCCTGTGTGTTCAATACATAATGTCTATCATCTATTACAAAAAAAAAAAGATTCAAGTTCTCAGTTACCATCTCTCCACCCACCCCCACCCCCCACGGGTGGTAACCAGTGATAATAGTTTGATGTGTGTCCATCAGGGTGTTGTCTATGCATTCACAAAGAAAAAGGAAGGAGAGAAATCTAGAGAGAAGGAAGAGAATTGTGTTTACAGAACTGGGATCATATTGTTCATATTGTTGTGTAGCCTGCTTCTTTCACAAACCACTGTCTTATAAACATCAATTTTATGCTTTCTTTCAACAGCTGCACAATATTTGTTAATGTAGATGTACCTTAGTTGGTTAACCATTCCCCTATCCATAGACTTGTAAAGTGTCTCCAATTTGTTCCTATTCAAAACATTGCTACAGTGAAATCATAGCCCACGTATCTTTATGCACTTGGTATCAATACTTCTAGGGGCAGGTTTCTATAGAGGGATTTCTGGTTCAAAGGTTAGGCTATTCAAGGTTTCATAGGGCCTGTCACATTGTCCTTAAAAGCCTGTAGGAAGTTACGTGTGTCCCAATTATTAATTGAGCTTTTTTCTTTCTTTTTTTTTTTTAATTTTACCTTTTACTTTTATTTTTTACTCTTACAGAGTTTTTACAGAGTTGTTTACATACATGTACAGTCCCAAATTAGTCATATGCATATCCCTGGCCCCCTCTCTCCTCCACCCCGCTCCTGGTCTCCCCATCCTACCCCTCCAGGCCATTGTGCAGCGCCCTTGCAGGATCCCCTATCCCCATAGCACAATGACTATAGCTATCTTCTTCAGCTATGATAGTATAGGTTTCCATGTTGCTCCCTCTACGCCTCCCACCCACTGTTCATTCCTTGCAATGTCCATATGTCTATTCTCTATGTCTGTTTTTCCATTGTTTCACTGCGTGTGCTATCATTACCATATTACATATGTGTTAGTATACTGTACTTGTCTTTCTCTTTTTGACTTACTTCATTTTGTATAATAGGTTCTAGATCTTCACTTTGTATAATAGATTCTAGATCTTTTTTTTTTTTTTAACCCTTTACATGAATTAGGAACCCTTCTTACTTTCATAGCACAAGCAAATAGGAATGATAAACAGAGAATATGTCAAGGCTTCAAGATCACTCTTTAAGAATACTTTTCACATTTTAGTAAAGGTATTTTGTGCAATCAGTGCCTTATCTGGTGTGTGGGGGAGTGGTAAACCTGAGGTTAGTTTATTTCTTGATTATTTGTAAGAAAATTTTAGAGCAGTCTTAAGAATAATTGAGGGAAAGGTACAGAAATTTCTCATATTCTTCTTCCCTCACAGTTCCCTCATTATCAACATTCCCCACCAGAGCAGTACGTTTGTTACACTGAATCAACCTACACTGACACAGTACTACCCCTCAAAGTCAATAGTTTACATTAGACGTTTCTCCCGGTGTTATCCATTGTATGAATTTGGACACATTCATGTTTGGTCATGTGTGCTCAATCACTTTCAGCCATGTTCAACTCTTTATGACTCTAAACTGTAGCCCGCCAGGCTTCTCTGTACATGGGATTATCCCAGCAAGAATACTGGAGTGGGTGGCCATTTCTTTCTCCAGGGATCTTCTCAGCCCAGGGATCGAACCCAAGTCCCCTGGAGCTCCTACACTGGCAGGCGGATTCTTTACCATTTGAACCACCTGGTACGCCCACAGAGTATTTTCACTACCCTAAAAATCCTCTGTGTCCCACCAATTCATCTTCCTTCTCCAGCCCCTGTCAACCACTAGTCATTTTATTGTCTCCATAGTTTTTCCCTTGTTTCACTGCGTGTGCTATCATTACCATATTACATATGTGTTAGTATACTGTACTTGTCTTTCTCTTTTTGACTTACTTCATTTTGTATAATAGGTTCTAGATCTTCACTTTGTATAATAGATTCTAGATCTTTTTTTTTTTTTTAACCCTTTACATGAATTAGGAACCCTTCTTACTTTCATAGCACAAGCAAATAGGAATGATAAACAGAGAATATGTCAAGGCTTCAAGATCACTCTTTAAGAATACTTTTCACATTTTAGTAAAGGTATTTTGTGCAATCAGTGCCTTATCTGGTGTGTGGGGGAGTGGTAAACCTGAGGTTAGTTTATTTCTTGATTATTTGTAAGAAAATTTTAGAGCAGTCTTAAGAATAATTGAGGGAAAGGTACAGAAATTTCTCATATTCTTCTTCCCTCACAGTTCCCTCATTATCAACATTCCCCACCAGAGCAGTACGTTTGTTACACTGAATCAACCTACACTGACACAGTACTACCCCTCAAAGTCAATAGTTTACATTAGACGTTTCTCCCGGTGTTATCCATTGTATGAATTTGGACACATTCATGTTTGGTCATGTGTGCTCAATCACTTTCAGCCATGTTCAACTCTTTATGACTCTAAACTGTAGCCCGCCAGGCTTCTCTGTACATGGGATTATCCCAGCAAGAATACTGGAGTGGGTGGCCATTTCTTTCTCCAGGGGATCTTCTCAGCCCAGGGATCGAACCCAAGTCCCCTGGAGCTCCTACACTGGCAGGCGGATTCTTTACCATTTGAACCACCTGGTACGCCCACAGAGTATTTTCACTACCCTAAAAATCCTCTGTGTCCCACCAATTCATCTTCCTTCTCCAGCCCCTGTCAACCACTAGTCATTTTATTGTCTCCATAGTTTTTCCCTTTTCCTGAATATCATATAGTTGGAATCATACAGTATGTAGCCATTTAAGATTGACTTCTTTTGCTTAATAATATGCATTTAAGGTTTCTCTGTATCATTTCTTGGTTTGATAGCCACCCTCTCTTTTTTTCAGTACAGAACAATAGTTCATTGAATGAATCTATCACTGTTTATTTATCTATTCACCTGCTTTAAAACACCTTGATTGCTTCCAAGTTTTGGCAGTTATTAACAAAGCTGCTATAAACATCTGTGTGTAGGTCTTTCTGTGGACATAAGCTTTCAACTCTTTTGAGTAAATACCAAGGAAATTGTTTGCTGGATTGTATGGTAAGAGTAGGCTTAATTCTTTAAGAAACCACCAGACTGTCTTCCAAAGTGGCTGTAACACTGTACATTTCCACAGCAATGAATTAGAGTTCCTGTTGCTCCATGGACTTCCCTGGTGACTCAGCAGTAACGAATCTGCCTGCAATGCAGGAGACCCTTGGAGGAGGGCATGGCAACTCACTGCAGTATTCTTCCCGGGACAATCCCATGAACAGAGGAGTCTGGTGGGCTTCAATCTAGAGGATTGCAAAGAGTCAGACACACCTGAGCAACTGAGCATACACACACACACACCACATCTGTGATAATACATGATGTGCAGTGTCTTTTCATATGCTTATTTACCATCTATATATCTTTGATAAGGTATCTGCTAAGTCTTTGGCCTATTTTATAATCAGATGTTTTCTTATAGAATTTTAAGAGTTCTTTATATATTTTAGGATAACCGTCCTTCATCAGAGGTGTCTTTTCCAAATATTTTCTCACACTGCGACTGATTTCCTTACTTTCTTGACATTATTTTTCACAGGATACAAGTTTTTAACTTTAACAAAGTCAGACTCAACACTTTTTTTTTTTCCTATGGATCTTGCTTTCACTGTAAAAAGTCATTGCCTCACCCAAGGTCATCTGTTTTCTCCTATACTATTTTCTAGGATTTTTTTTTTTTTTAGTTTTGCATTTTTGCCTTTAGGTCTGTGGTCTTTTTTGAGTTAATTTTTGTGCAGGGTGAGGTCTCTGTCTAGACTCATGGTTTTGCATATCGATGTCCAGCGGTACCATTAGCTGGGGGGGTTGTGGGGCTGGGTTGCCTCCATTGTGATGCCTGTCTTCCTTTGTGAAGGATCTCTGGACTCTGTGTACCTGTGGCCTACTCCTGGGCCATCTATTCTGAAACGCTGATTTGTTTTGTTGCCTGTACTACCCTGTCTTGACAATTGTGCTTCATGGTAAATCTTGAAGTCAGGAAGCCCCTGTCCTCCAGTCTCCCCTTCTTCAGTATTGTGTTAACTATTCTGTGTCTTTTGCCTCTCCATATAAATTTTAGTATCAGCTCGTCACTATCCATAGAATAACTAACTTCCCTGAACTTTGATTGGAGTTGTATGGACAAGCTGGGTAGAACTGACATCTTAACAGTGTTGTTGGCTTTTTTTTTTTTCCAAAAGTTTTAAGGTAAAATACATATAGAACGAAGCTCACATATCTCAAGTGCATGATTCAGTGAGTTATGGTCAATGCAACTGAGTTTATTTATATCACCTTAGAAGGGCCCCTCATATTCACTCCAAATCTCATGAATATTCTAATATACACTTTTTTCTGGACATAATTTTTATTCACTTAAGTAAGTATTTAGAAGTAGAATTACTAAATGATGACATAGTTAAGTAGATAACTTTATAAAAGATATTACCCTAATGGTGGTACTATTTTATGTTTTTCATAACACCATATGTAATTTTTACATTTCCAATCTTACCAATTGGTGAATCTCACCCATTTGGTATGAAAGAGTATATCATCATGATTTTTTTTTAAAACTTTTATTTATTTATTTTTGGCTGTGCTGGGTCTTTGTTGATGTGTGGGTTTAGCTGCTCTGCGGTATGTGGGATCTTCCTGGATCAGAGATCAAACCCGTGTCTCTTGCATTGGCAGACGGGTTCTTATCCACTGAGCCACAAGGAAAGCCCTATCATTATGATTTTAATCTACAATTTTTTGACAGTGAGTGATGTTTGAGCTTTTATTCTTATATATTTCTTTTCTGAAAGATCTGTTCAAACATTTCATCCATTTAAAAAATCTTGTTTAGGGGCTTCCCCTGGTGGTCCAGTGGGTAAGGACACCGCCTTGCAGTGCAAGGGGCACCAGTTCGAGCTCTGGCCTGGGAAGATCCCACGTGCCGCGGAGCGGCTGGACCGATGTGTCCAATTACCGAGCCGGAGCTCTGGAGCGCAAGCACCCAGAGCCGGTGCTCTGCAACGACAGACGCCACCGCGATGGGAGGCCCACAGGAGCCAAAGAACAAAAGACGGATGAAACTAGACAAATGAAAGACCAATAGAAGTGGCCCGCCGTCCCTCCCTCACCACCTCACCCCACAAAAGATAAATAAGTAAAATAAATGTTTTGCCTCTCCATATAAATTTTAGTATCAGCTCGTCACTATCCATAGAATAACTAACTTCCCTGAACTTTGATTGGAGTTGTATGGACAAGCTGGGTAGAACTGACATCTTAACAGTGTTGTTGGCTTTTTTTTTTTTCCAAAAGTTTTAAGGTAAAATACATATAGAACGAAGCTCACATATCTCAAGTGCATGATTCAGTGAGTTATGGTCAATGCAACTGAGTTTATTTATATCACCTTAGAAGGGCCCCTCATATTCACTCCAAATCTCATGAATATTCTAATATACACTTTTTTCTGGACATAATTTTTATTCACTTAAGTAAGTATTTAGAAGTAGAATTACTAAATGATGACATAGTTAAGTAGATAACTTTATAAAAGATATTACCCTAATGGTGGTACTATTTTATGTTTTTCATAACACCATATGTAATTTTTACATTTCCAATCTTACCAATTGGTGAATCTCACCCATTTGGTATGAAAGAGTATATCATCATGATTTTTTTTTAAAACTTTTATTTATTTATTTTTGGCTGTGCTGGGTCTTTGTTGATGTGTGGGTTTAGCTGCTCTGCGGTATGTGGGATCTTCCTGGATCAGAGATCAAACCCGTGTCTCTTGCATTGGCAGACGGGTTCTTATCCACTGAGCCACAAGGAAAGCCCTATCATTATGATTTTAATCTACAATTTTTTGACAGTGAGTGATGTTTGAGCTTTTATTCTTATATATTTCTTTTCTGAAAGATCTGTTCAAACATTTCATCCATTTAAAAAATCTTGTTTAGGGGCTTCCCCTGGTGGTCCAGTGGGTAAGGACACCGCCTTGCAGTGCAAGGGGCACCAGTTCGAGCTCTGGCCTGGGAAGATCCCACGTGCCGCGGAGCGGCTGGACCGATGTGTCCAATTACCGAGCCGGAGCTCTGGAGCGCAAGCACCCAGAGCCGGTGCTCTGCAACGACAGACGCCACCGCGATGGGAGGCCCACAGGAGCCAAAGAACAAAAGACGGATGAAACTAGACAAATGAAAGACCAATAGAAGTGGCCCGCCCGTCCCCCTCCCTCACCACCTCACCCCACAAAAGATAAATAAGTAAAATAAATGTTTTAAAAAATAAATAAATAAAAAATAAAAATCTTGTTTGGTTTTTAATTGTTGATTTGTAGGACTTCGTTAAGTATTCTCTATGTCCTTTCTCAGATATGGGTATTATATTTTATCACAGTCTGTGGCTTATCATTTTATATTATCAGTGGGTCCTTTATATAAGCAGAAGTTTTTAAATTTTGATGAAGTCCAATTTACAAATTTTCCTTTTATATTTAGTGTTTTTTCCTCCTCATAAGAAATCTTTGCCAATCCATGATCTCAAAGATATTCTCCTATGCTTTCTTCTAGAAATTTTCTAGTTTCAGTTTTTGGGCTCAAACATAAAATTCATCTCAATTTCTGTCTCTGATGTGAGGTAGGAACTGTGCACTCATTCACCGAGTGTATATTTGCTGAATACTATTTGTTGACTTAAAAGCATAAATTCTCTCTTGTTTTCTTCTATTATCATTGTAATGTCTGTGAGATCTGTACTACCATTCTCTATTTTGTCCCTGGTATTTATCATTTGTACTTCTCTTTTTTCTTAATCATCCTTGCTAGGAGTTTATAAATTGTATTAATCTTTTCAAAGAAACCACTTTTGACTTTTGGTCATTTTCCCTGTTGTTTTCTATTTTATTGATTTCTGTTCTTATCATTTTTATTTCCTTCCATTAATTTTTCTCCTTTATATAGTCATTTAAAGTAAAAACTTATATCATTGATTTAATTTTTTTATTAAAACATGAGCATTTAAGTTTTTTTCTCTTTTAGCACTGATTTTAGCTACATTCCAAAATATATTACTGCTGTTAATTTCTAATTTAACTCTACTATGTAAGAAAATATTTTGGTAAAGTTTCAATCTTTTGAAATTCGAGACTTATTTTATGGCCCAGCATAATCTTGATGAATACTCTGTGTGAACTTGAAAAGAATATGTATTCTGAAGTGTAGGTATAATATTCTATAAATGTAAAATAGGTTGAGGTGGCTGATAATGTTCAAATCTCCCATGCCTTTTTTGGGGGGTGGGGGGGCGGGTCGGGGAGGGAGGGGGGCGGACGGACCATTTCTATTGGTCTTTCATTTTTCTATTTTCATCCGTCTTTGTTCTTTGGTTCCTGTGGGCCTCCCATCGCGGTGGAGTCTGTCGTCGCAGAGCACTGGCTCTGGGCGCATGCGCTCCAGAGTTCCGGCTCGGTAATTGGACACATCGGTCCAGCCGCTCCACGGCACGTGGGATCTTCCCAGGCCAGGAATTGAACCGGTGCCCCTGGCACTGCAAGGCAGTGTCCCCATCCACTGGACCACCAGGGAAGCCCCCAAATCTCCCATGCTTTTGACTGTTTTTTCATCTAGTTGGTCTCTCAAGAACTGGAGGAGTAATATCAAAGACTCTAATTATGATTGCTGAATTGATCTTTCTGTCAATATGAAATTCAGGGCTTCCCTCATGGTCCATGGGTAACAAGGGATGCCGGTTCGATCGCTGGCCTGGGAAGATCACACGTGCCACAGAGTGGCTGGACTGGTGTGTCCAACTATGAGCCAGCACTCTGGAGCACATGCACCCAGAGCCAGTGCTCTGCAATGAGAGAGGCCACTGTAATGGGAGGCCCACACATGCCAAAGAATAAAAGATGGATGAAAATAAATAAACAAATAAAACAATATTTAGGCCAAAATTTTAAAATATTTATGAAATGCATTTAAATTCTAGTAATATTCCTTTGCATGAAGTCCACATTTGTCTTGGGTTAATATCAGCCATACCATATTTCTTATGGCCACAGTCTGCCTGATATAAACTTCCTATTTTTAAGCTATCTCTTTATGTTTACAGTGCATCTCTTAAAGATTACATATAGTTGAATTTTGCCTTTTTTTATGCTATTTGGCAATATCTGTCTTTAAATTAGTGTTTAGCTTATTTAATATTCTACAGTTAGAATTTAGGTTTACTGTTTTATTATTTGTTTTCTATTTAGCCCATATTTCCCCTTTTTTTCTCCTTCCCTACATTTTTTGGGGTTTATCATATTTTTAAAATATTCACCTTAATTTCCTTGTGGATTTAACTCTAAGCTTTTTGTATTACTTAAATGATTTCTCAAGGTATTATAAAATGCATTCTTAACTTGCCACAGCCTACGATGAAATTTGGGTATTTTACCCCTTCATGTAAAATTTTAAAACCCAGTGACAGTAAAATTCTACTAGTGTACATATTACATATCACTATGTTATAAATACCAAAATATAGTATAAATTTTGCTTTAAACAGTGAGTTCTTATTTTTTGAAATTTTATTGAGATTTAATTGGCATACATATAAATTTAAGTTTAAGGTATTCAGCAAATGACTTGACTCACATACATTATGAAAGAATTACCACAATAAATTTAGTGAACAGCTAGCATCTATAAAGATACAAAACTAGAGAATTAGAAAAAACATTTTCCCTTGTGATGAGACCACCAGGAAGCCCCAAATCTCCCATGCTTTTGACTGTTTTTTCATCTAGTTGGTCTCTCAAGAACTGGAGGAGTAATATCAAAGACTCTAATTATGATTGCTGAATTGATCTTTCTGTCAATATGAAATTCAGGGCTTCCCTCATGGTCCATGGGTAACAAGGGATGCCGGTTCGATCGCTGGCCTGGGAAGATCACACGTGCCACAGAGTGGCTGGACTGGTGTGTCCAATTAGGAGCCAGCGCTCTGGAGCACATGAACCCAGAGCCAGTGCTCTGCAATGAGAGAGGCCACTGCTATGGTAGGCCCACACAGGCCAAAGAATAAAAGATGGATGAAAATAAATAAATAAAAAAAACAATATTTAGGCCAAAATTTTAAAATATTTATGAAATGCATTTAAATTCTAGTAATATTCCTTTGCATGAAGTCCACATTTGTCTTGGGTTAATATCAGCCATACCATATTTCTTATGGCCACAGTCTGCCTGATATAAACTTCCTATTTTTAAGCTATCTCTTTATGTTTACAGTGCATCTCTTAAAGATTACATATAGTTGAATTTTGCCTTTTTTTATGCTATTTGGCAATATCTGTCTTTAAATTAGTGTTTAGCTTATTTAATATTCTACAGTTAGAATTTAGGTTTACTGTTTTATTATTTGTTTTCTATTTAGCCCATATTTCCCCTTTTTTTCTCCTTCCCTACATTTTTTGGGGTTTATCATATTTTTAAAATATTCACCTTAATTTCCTTGTGGATTTAACTCTAAGCTTTTTGTATTACTTAAATGATTTCTCAAGGTATTATAAAATGCATTCTTAACTTGCCACAGCCTACGCAGATTGGATATTTTACCCCTTCATGTAAAATTTTAAAACCCAGTGACAGTAAAATTCTACTAGTGTACATATTACATATCACTATGTTATAAATACCAAAATATAGTATAAATTTTGCTTTAAACAGTGAGTTCTTATTTTTTGAAATTTTATTGAGATTTAATTGGCATACATATAAATTTAAGTTTAAGGTATTCAGCAAATGACTTGACTCACATACATTATGAAAGAATTACCACAATAAATTTAGTGAACAGCTAGCATCTATAAAGATACAAAACTAGAGAATTAGAAAAAACATTTTCCCTTGTGATGAGAACTCTTAGAATTTACTCTCAACAATTTTCATATACAACGTATAGCAGTGTTAATTCTATTTATTGTGTTGTACATTACATCCCCAGTGACTCATTTCTTTGGTAACTATTTTTGGTGCTTTTATACTTTTACTGATCTGAATTTGTATCTGCTATTCTTTTCTTTCAGCCTGAAGAATTTCCTTTAACACATCTTTAGCAAATCAGCTTTTACCTTCAATTTTGTTTTTACCTTCATTTTTGAAAGATATTTTTGCTGGATGTAGAATTCTAGATGGATTGAATTGATCATTTAGCACTTCAATGATACTGTTTTGCTGTCTCTGTACCTATTGTTTCTGTTGAAAAGTCAGTTATCATCACCTGTATCATCATCCCCTCATGTGACATCTTTTCCTACTGAGAACTTTTCAGGATTTTCTCTTTATTATTGGTTTTCAGAAATCTGGCTAACCTGTGCCTAGATGTGGTTTTCTTCATATTCTGTATGGGGTTTGCTAATCTACTTGGATTTGGGATTTGATGTTTTCCATAAAATTTGGAAATTTTTCGTCTATTATTTTTTTGGTTGTTTTTTTCTCTTTCATTTTTTTTCTCTTCTCTTGTCCTGAGAAGCCAACTTCATGTATGTTAGACTGGTATTTTTCCCACTGGACCATGAAGTTCTTTTTTTTTTTTTTAAAGATTTATTTATTTATTTATTTATTTTGGGCAGGGATCGAGTTGGGGAGGGAGGGGAGTGGGCGGGCCGCTTCTATTGGTCTTTCATTTCTCTATTTTCATCCGTCTTTGTTCTTTGGCTCCTGTGGGCCTCCCATCGCGGTGGCGTCTGTCGCTGCAGGCGCCGGCTCTGGGCGCATGCGCTTCAAATTCATATTACATATCACTATGTTATAATATAGTATAAATTTTGCTTTAAACAGTGAGTTCTTATTTTTTGAAATTTTATTGAGATTTAATTGGCATACATATAAATTTAAGTTTAAGGTATTCAGCAAATGACTTGACTCACATACATTATGAAAGAATTACCACAATAAATTTAGTGAACAGCTAGCATCTATAAAGATACAAAACTAGAGAATTAGAAAAAACATTTTCCCTTGTGATGAGAACTCTTAGAATTTACTCTCAACAATTTTCATATACAACGTATAGCAGTGTTAATTCTATTTATTGTGTTGTACATTACATCCCCAGTGACTCATTTCTTTGGTAACTATTTTTGGTGCTTTTATACTTTTACTGATCTGAATTTGTATCTGCTATTCTTTTCTTTCAGCCTGAAGAATTTCCTTTAACACATCTTTAGCAAATCAGCTTTTACCTTCAATTTTGTTTTTACCTTCATTTTTGAAAGATATTTTTGCTGGATGTAGAATTCTAGATGGATTGAATTGATCATTTAGCACTTCAATGATACTGTTTTGCTGTCTCTGTACCTATTGTTTCTGTTGAAAAGTCAGTTATCATCACCTGTATCATCATCCCCTCATGTGACATCTTTTCCTACTGAGAACTTTTCAGGATTTTCTCTTTATTATTGGTTTTCAGAAATCTGGCTAACCTGTGCCTAGATGTGGTTTTCTTCATATTCTGTATGGGGTTTGCTAATCTACTTGGATTTGGGATTTGATGTTTTCCATAAAATTTGGAAATTTTTCGTCTATTATTTTTTTGGTTGTTTTTTTCTCTTTCATTTTTTTTCTCTTCTCTTGTCCTGAGAAGCCAACTTCATGTATGTTAGACTGGTATTTTTCCCACTGGACCATGAAGTTCTTTTTTTTTTTTTTAAAGATTTATTTATTTATTTATTTATTTTGGGCAGGGATCGAGTTGGGGAGGGAGGGGAGTGGGCGGGCCGCTTCTATTGGTCTTTCATTTCTCTATTTTCATCCGTCTTTGTTCTTTGGCTCCTGTGGGCCTCCCATCGCGGTGGCGTCTGTCGCTGCAGAGCGCCGGCTCTGGGCGCATGCGCTTCAGAGCTCCGGCTCGGTGATTGGACACATCAGTTCAGCCGCTCCGCAGCACGGGGGATCTTCCCAGGCCAGGGATCGAACCGTTGCCCCTTGCACTGCAAGGCGGTGTCCTTACCCACTGGACCACCAGGGGAAGGGGAAGCCCCCGGGAAGCCCCCCCCCCCCCCAATTGGACCATGAAGTTCTTTTTACGTAGTTGTGAAACTTTTTTTCTCCCTATTCTTCACATTGGATATATTCAAGTTTCCTGACACATTAAAGTGCTCTTGAGCCTATCTGGTGAGTTTTATTTTAAATATTGTACTTTTTTCAGTTCTAAAATTTTCATTTGATTCATTTGTATAGTTTCCACCTATTTGCTATAATTCTCCATCTGTCTGCTTACTATAATCATCTAGTTCTTTAGGCCTTAAACAAATACTATAGCTACATTAAAATCTTTGTACCATCTTGGTCATCTCAAGTCATTTACTATTTGATCATATTTTCCCATATCTTCACAGGTTTAGTAATTTTTAAATTTTATATTGAATGTTGTAGTTGATACATTATAGGTTCTTTTATTTCTGTTACTTTGCTGTGAGCAGTATTAAATTTTGTTCTATCTGTCAAGTTAAGTTACTGACTGATCACCTTGAAATTGTAGAGGCTTTGACAGGGCCAGTTTTCATTTTGTCCTAGGGCAAATCCCTCAGTATCTAGTCTTTGTACCCGGGACATAACTTTTCTAGAGTTTAATTCAAAATCTTGAAAAGTTACCGTACTTGGCAGGACTCAAATCTAAACTCTGTTTCTGTACAGTGAACAGGAGCTGAAATCTCTGTTTTATTCTTTCAAGTCTTCCAGCTGTGGTTTGCCTGATCCCTCTGTAGTCTCTCTTTCGGGAATTTTTACCCCTCAGTTTCCAGTGACTGTGATAACCCCAAATTCCATTCTCTGAATTCTCAGGCCAGTAAGATGGTGTGGCTTTCTGCTTGAGTTATAGTTCTCCTGTAACAAGTGGACCCTAGAGTATGCTCAGGAAAATCCATAAATGTATTGATAAACATGTGGATCTTTATTTTTAGAAATAAAGAAATTTAAAAAATTTTAAATTTTTCATTAGAAAATTTATTTTTAATTGGAGGCTAATTGCTTTACAATGTTGTGTTGGTTTCTGCCATTCATCAGTCTTAGATACACACATGTCCCCTCCCTCTTGAACCTCCCTCCCACCTCCAACCCAGCCCTGGGTTATCACAGAGCACCAGGCTGAGCTCCCTGTGCTATATAACATTTTCCCATTAGTCACCTGTTTTACACATGGTAATGTATATATTTCAGTGCTATTCTCTCAATATGTCCCACCCTCTCCTTCCTTTGCTGTGTCTGTAAGTCTGTTCTGTATGTCTAAGCCTCAATTTCTGCCCTGTAGACAGGTTCATTAGTACCATTTTTCTCAACTCCATATATATATGTTAACATACTATATTTGTTTTTCTCTTTCTAACTGATTTCACTCTGTATCACATGTTCTGACTTCTGTATAACAAGCTCTAGTTTCATCCACCTCACTAGAACTGACTCTAGTTAATTCCTTTTTATAGCCAAGTAATATTCCATTGTGTATATGCACCACAATCTTTCTTTCATCTGATGTCTTTAGTAATTTTTAAATTTTATATTGAATGTTGTAGTTGATACATTATAGGTTCTTTTATTTCTGTTACTTTGCTGTGAGCAGTATTAAATTTTGTTCTATCTGTCAAGTTAAGTTACTGACTGATCACCTTGAAATTGTAGAGGCTTTGACAGGGCCAGTTTTCATTTTGTCCTAGGGCAAATCCCTCAGTATCTAGTCTTTGTACCCGGGACATAACTTTTCTAGAGTTTAATTCAAAATCTTGAAAAGTTACCGTACTTGGCAGGACTCAAATCTAAACTCTGTTTCTGTACAGTGAACAGGAGCTGAAATCTCTGTTTTATTCTTTCAAGTCTTCCAGCTGTGGTTTGCCTGATCCCTCTGTAGTCTCTCTTTCGGGAATTTTTACCCCTCAGTTTCCAGTGACTGTGATAACCCCAAATTCCATTCTCTGAATTCTCAGGCCAGTAAGATGGTGTGGCTTTCTGCTTGAGTTATAGTTCTCCTGTAACAAGTGGACCCTAGAGTATGCTCAGGAAAATCCATAAATGTATTGATAAACATGTGGATCTTTATTTTTAGAAATAAAGAAATTTAAAAAATTTTAAATTTTTCATTAGAAAATTTATTTTTAATTGGAGGCTAATTGCTTTACAATGTTGTGTTGGTTTCTGCCATTCATCAGTCTTAGATACACACATGTCCCCTCCCTCTTGAACCTCCCTCCCACCTCCAACCCAGCCCTGGGTTATCACAGAGCACCAGGCTGAGCTCCCTGTGCTATATAACATTTTCCCATTAGTCACCTGTTTTACACATGGTAATGTATATATTTCAGTGCTATTCTCTCAATATGTCCCACCCTCTCCTTCCTTTGCTGTGTCTGTAAGTCTGTTCTGTATGTCTAAGCCTCAATTTCTGCCCTGTAGACAGGTTCATTAGTACCATTTTTCTCAACTCCATATATATATGTTAACATACTATATTTGTTTTTCTCTTTCTAACTGATTTCACTCTGTATCACATGTTCTGACTTCTGTATAACAAGCTCTAGTTTCATCCACCTCACTAGAACTGACTCTAGTTAATTCCTTTTTATAGCCAAGTAATATTCCATTGTGTATATGCACCACAACTTCCTTATCCATTCATCTGGCAATAGACATCCAGGTTGCTCCATGTCCTAGCTATTGTAAATACTGCTAGTGTTAATACTGGGGTAAACATACGGATCTTATCCAGTGTAGTTTCTTATTTCAAGGATCAAATTCCCTCCAGTTTCTGCCTGCTTTGGTATCTGACCAACACATTTAAATAGCTGTCTTTTAATATTATATCCAGAGTTTATAATTGCTATCTGTAGGAAGGATAGTCTGGCAAGCTACACCATCATGATTAGAACTGGAACATATAAAGGCAACTTTCTCATTTGATTTCACCTAAATGATAGCTGCCTTCTACACATGCAGCAAAGATTGTTTGCAGTTTGTGAATGAGCCTTCCATTTATTTTTATATCTGTTTTTTTATTTCTCCCTATCATGTCTCTTTTGTTTTTATATTTATTTTCATCCATCTTTTATTCTTTGGCCTGTGTGGGCCACCCATTGCAGTGGCCTCTCTCATTGCAGAGCACCGGCTCCTGGACGCATGCACTCCAGAGTGCTGGCTCATAATTAGATATACTGGTCCAGCCGCTCCATGGCACGTGGGATCTTCCTGGGCCAGGGATCGAACCGTGCTCCTTGCACTACAAGGCAGACTCACTACCAACTGGACCACCAGGGAAGCCTGAGCCTTCCATTTTTGAATCACTGGCTTCTACTTCTAGATTATCATTGCTTTACTGAAAGGTTGACTCATCAAAGAAACAGATAGCTTGCCTTCCTTGTGACAACTTCAAATGAAGTACCATGTCTGCTTTTATATAAATTAGTTTTCGTAACAGAGATTTAGGGCCTCGGCTTTTTAAAACTCTTGCCTTGAGAGACATGATTTTACTGTCTTATGTGGCCTCTCAGTTTGACAAATAATGTCTTGGAAACATCCTCATGACTGACCATCTATGTAAATAAGGGAAACCTCTATTTTAAATACTTTTACTGGGTATACTGGAGAAATTAAGGGAAAGAGAGCCAGGTAAAAGAATGTAGCGTGCTGGGAAATGTGGAATGTTTATTTTGTAGGATGTGGTTTATAGATTCCTGGTTGGAATGGCCCATACCATGAGAGTTCCGGGTGGGTGCCATGCCACACAGGAAACAATGGTAGCCTGCCCCTGGGAGTAAGCCAGAGAGCTAACAAATTCAGTATGCATTGAAATGCTTCATCAACACGCCCTATCCTTTTGGCAATAGACATCCAGTTTCATTATTTCAATACGGGAAATCATTATCCAGTGTAGTTTCTTATTTCAAGGATCAAATTCCTCCAGTTTCTGCCTGCTTTGGTATCTGACCAACACATTTAAATAGCTGTCTTTTAATATTATATCCAGAGTTTATAATTGCTATCTGTAGGAAGGATAGTCTGGCAAGCTACACCATCATGATTAGAACTGGAACATATAAAGGCAACTTTCTCATTTGATTTCACCTAAATGATAGCTGCCTTCTACACATGCAGCAAAGATTGTTTGCAGTTTGTGAATGAGCCTTCCATTTATTTTTATATCTGTTTTTTTATTTCTCCCTATCATGTCTCTTTTGTTTTTATATTTATTTTCATCCATCTTTTATTCTTTGGCCTGTGTGGGCCACCCATTGCAGTGGCCTCTCTCATTGCAGAGCACCGGCTCCTGGACGCATGCACTCCAGAGTGCTGGCTCATAATTAGATATACTGGTCCAGCCGCTCCATGGCACGTGGGATCTTCCTGGGCCAGGGATCGAACCGTGCTCCTTGCACTACAAGGCAGACTCACTACCAACTGGACCACCAGGGAAGCCTGAGCCTTCCATTTTTGAATCACTGGCTTCTACTTCTAGATTATCATTGCTTTACTGAAAGGTTGACTCATCAAAGAAACAGATAGCTTGCCTTCCTTGTGACAACTTCAAATGAAGTACCATGTCTGCTTTTATATAAATTAGTTTTCGTAACAGAGATTTAGGGCCTCGGCTTTTTAAAACTCTTGCCTTGAGAGACATGATTTTACTGTCTTATGTGGCCTCTCAGTTTGACAAATAATGTCTTGGAAACATCCTCATGACTGACCATCTATGTAAATAAGGGAAACCTCTATTTTAAATACTTTTACTGGGTATACTGGAGAAATTAAGGGAAAGAGAGCCAGGTAAAAGAATGTAGCGTGCTGGGAAATGTGGAATGTTTATTTTGTAGGATGTGGTTTATAGATTCCTGGTTGGAATGGCCCATACCATGAGAGTTCCGGGTGGGTGCCATGCCACACAGGAAACAATGGTAGCCTGCCCCTGGGAGTAAGCCAGAGAGCTAACAAATTCAGTATGCATTGAAATGCTTCATCAACACGCCTTCTGCAGGGCCTGCCCTCTCTGCTGGGTCACTGACCTTTATAAGTGCACAGTCATGGCCACCGCCTGACAGGCATGAAAAGAAGACAGACAATGGACGAGAAGGAGACATGCACAGAGGGGGAAAATGCACTCATTCAAGGGATTTGCTGGTCAGGGGTGTCATGTCCTATGTCTAACTCCAGAATGCAAGCCACGGTGTTTAAACCATGCATATCAGGCATACCAGGCTGAATAAATATAAGGAATGATTATTATCAGCATAAAAGTATCCCTGAGAATTGTGATCAGTTTTATGGCAACACAGAACAATGTAGGAAGCTGCTCTTTGCTATGAAAAACTTCACCAAGTTCTAAAAGCTTTAGGTCATTAGAATTGATTAGAGCATCATACAGCCTGATTTCAAAGGCATTCCAGAGACAGCATCATATAGTGGCCTGCAAGTGGGGGAACAATAATTGAACTGGGGTCCTGAATTCATCACAAAGTGGCTGTGTAAGCCTGAGCTACTTGGCGCAAACCACCGTTCATCATCTGTATATCAAGTAGGCGTTTGTCTAGTAGAAAGAGCCCATTTCCCTGGTGTCTTAGGACATCTATGCTTACTGTCCCTCTGCATTCTCAGACAATTTGTTACAGCTCCTTGTGAGGAAAGCTGAAAAACCATGTTAGCTCCATGGTTTTCCAAACAAGTTCCTGGAACCCTAAATGTTCCCTCAATTCAACAAGATGCCCTAGTATTATTTTGCATATTAGAATTGCATGTAAACTTGTATTTATTTTTATTTTAAAAAAGGTGCATTCGTAGGAGGAAAAAGCATTTGAAAATCTACTCTCAAGAATGACTTACTGGGTATACTGGAGAAATTAAGGGAAAGAGAGCCAGGTAAAAGAATGTAGCGTGCTGGGAAATGTGGAATGTTTATTTTGTAGGATGTGGTTTATAGATTCCTGGTTGGAATGGCCCATACCATGAGAGTTCCGGGTGGGTGCCATGCCACACAGGAAACAATGGTAGCCTGCCCCTGGGAGTAAGCCAGAGAGCTAACAAATTCAGTATGCATTGAAATGCTTCATCAACACGCCTTCTGCAGGGCCTGCCCTCTCTGCTGGGTCACTGACCTTTATAAGTGCACAGTCATGGCCACCGCCTGACAGGCATGAAAAGAAGACAGACAATGGACGAGAAGGAGACATGCACAGAGGGGGAAAATGCACTCATTCAAGGGATTTGCTGGTCAGGGGTGTCATGTCCTATGTCTAACTCCAGAATGCAAGCCACGGTGTTTAAACCATGCATATCAGGCATACCAGGCTGAATAAATATAAGGAATGATTATTATCAGCATAAAAGTATCCCTGAGAATTGTGATCAGTTTTATGGCAACACAGAACAATGTAGGAAGCTGCTCTTTGCTATGAAAAACTTCACCAAGTTCTAAAAGCTTTAGGTCATTAGAATTGATTAGAGCATCATACAGCCTGATTTCAAAGGCATTCCAGAGACAGCATCATATAGTGGCCTGCAAGTGGGGGAACAATAATTGAACTGGGGTCCTGAATTCATCACAAAGTGGCTGTGTAAGCCTGAGCTACTTGGCGCAAACCACCGTTCATCATCTGTATATCAAGTAGGCGTTTGTCTAGTAGAAAGAGCCCATTTCCCTGGTGTCTTAGGACATCTATGCTTACTGTCCCTCTGCATTCTCAGACAATTTGTTACAGCTCCTTGTGAGGAAAGCTGAAAAACCATGTTAGCTCCATGGTTTTCCAAACAAGTTCCTGGAACCCTAAATGTTCCCTCAATTCAACAAGATGCCCTAGTATTATTTTGCATATTAGAATTGCATGTAAACTTGTATTTATTTTTATTTTAAAAAAGGTGCATTCGTAGGAGGAAAAAGCATTTGAAAATCTACTCTCAAGAATGTTCTTCTACCTTCAAAGGCATATAATTATTGTAATGGGAAAGGAATGCATAAATATGTACCTCTAATTGATAAACATTTTCCAGAGGTTTTTACCAGTGACATTAAATGACATATGACTCCTATTGCTTCTTGACCAAAATACTCTCTGACAGAGAAATAAAGACACCTGTGTTCTGAGAAGGCTCATCTAGAATGGGAACACTATCCTAGCTTGCACACACACTCCTCCCCACTAAAGAGACAGTCCCGTAGGGTGGTGGTGCCCACTGGTTCTGTCTCTCAGTCCTACTGCTCTTATCTGAAAATTGCTATCATTCTATTGTGGCTCAGTGGTAAAGAATCTGCCTGCAATGAAGGCGACACAGGTTCAGTTCCTGGTCAAGAAGAACCCATGGAGAAGGAAATGGCTGCCCGCTCTAGTATTCTTGTCTGGGAAACCCCATGGACAGAAAGACCTGGCAGGCTCCAGTCCATAGAATCGCAAAAGAGATACAACTTAGAGACCGAACAGGAAATCTAACTTAACACTAACTGAGCCCGAACATCATTACCTGCATAAATTTGCAGAAACAGTAAGTGTATGATACATTTCAAGGCCAAATACAAATGATTTCTATTATTGATCACAGAGAAGTAATCTTTCTCACTACTCCCTTCTATAAATACAAGGCGACGAAAGAGGTGTTAAAATGAAAGTGTTTGTTGCTTAATTGTGTCTGACTCTTTGTGACCCCGTGGATTACAGCCCTCCAGGCTCCTCTGTCCATGGGATCCTCCAGGCAAGAATACCGGTGTGGCCATTTCCTTCTCCAGGGGATCTGCCTGACTCAGGGACTGAACATGTGTCTCCTGCATTCTTTATCACCTGAGCCACCAGGGAAGCCCAAATGAAGAGGTTAGTTTGTGTGAGTAATCTGCAAGTGGGTTCCTAAGTGCAAAACATATATTTGATACTTATAGTAGTTTTCTCTTCCAGAACCTATTACCTAATGTGGTAGCAATTAATTCTTTTCCTTCTTTGTAAAGAACTGTATTCCTGGAGAGAATAACATCAAAGTTCATTTTAAATCGTTGATAATTGTCCTTTACTGCTGAAGAGACTGAAGTTTCTGAGAAAACAGTGTCAGGTTAGGTGTTAAGGGAAAAGCTTTGTCTGTCTTCTGGAAAAAGAGGGTGATACTTCCTGAGAGCCTCTAAGCTCGTGTCATTGGAAGAACTGTTCCCAGGGCTTCATGAGAAACACTGGAAGAGCAATCATTGTGTTTATTATATTTATCCCCTACATGCAAAGGTGCCAGACCACCACCCTCTAGGAGTCTTAATTTTGTTGAGTAAAAACTCACTATCTTTCACATAGCCTAAAATATCATATATGCTAGCAAATGCAGTTAGCTTTTTTTTAAATGTGTTTTTAGTTCTTGATTTTGCTATTCCTTTATAAAGGTTTTCTTGCTAGGGGCCCGTTTAAATGTAATAGAGACGACTGTTAGAATTCTGAGTGAAGTGAGCGTGGTCACCCCACCCATTTCATCCTGTTTCTTCCTGTGTGAGATAGGATTTAAGTCATATTAATTTGTCCCAGACCACACCAAAATTAAGCTGTTCACGTTCGAAACATTCCATGAATTCAGTTGCGAGGAGGAATTTGTTCAGCCATGTTATGGATTCATATTTCTCTCCTCTACCAAGAAGGTCTGAGTGTCCTTATAAGGGAGAACGCCTCTGTTTCCCACAGTGTGGAGAGCTAAATAAATACTCTCTCACAGTCAATGCAGAGGTAACTTTTTTAATGGATTAAAAAAAAAAAGCAGTTCTGAGAGTCCATCACTGTTTCAGCATCCCCATTCAGAGAGGGGGCTTTTGTCTCTCTCTCAGTGGGAGCTGCCATTTTAATGGGGCCTCCAGCGGGGCCCAGTTTGATGATGTGAAGTAGGCCTGGAAGAATCCTGGATTTTTTTTTTTTTAAGATTTTGGTTAATTTAACCACACTAATTTTCAAATAACTGAAATTTAAAAAAGTGATTCCATGGTAAGTGTCCTCAGAAACTGCTATAAGATACTTTCAGAAATTTCTCATTTATGAAGTTCTTTCATGTAAAGATCAATCCTTAAAGTTCTAATAAACATATCTCTCCCTCACCCAATAGCCCCATCTGTGTGCAAAGATAAAAACTGGGGGGGGAATTCATTCTTTAAAGCATGCTTATGTCGACACACATAAACTGGGCACAGGCATGCACTTCTAAGTGCTAAATGAAAGCACCTTCCAAATATTACTTTTAGCTGATTGGTGATGCCACGCCAGGATTGGGATGGCTTTGAGGGAATTCTGGGGTTTCTTTGCCTGAGTTGGGAGCTCAAGCACACAGGAGTACTGCACCCCTCCCAAAGTTACTCACAGGGCTTCATGAAAACACTGAAAGCTCATTTTTATTATATTTATCCCCTACATGCAAAGGTGCCAGACCACCACCCTCTAGGAGTCTTAATTTTGTTGAGTAAAAACTCACTATCTTTCACATAGCCTAAAATATCATATATGCTAGCAAATGCAGTTAGCTTTTTTTTAAATGTGTTTTTAGTTCTTGATTTTGCTATTCCTTTATAAAGGTTTTCTTGCTAGGGGCCCGTTTAAATGTAATAGAGACGACTGTTAGAATTCTGAGTGAAGTGAGCGTGGTCACCCCACCCATTTCATCCTGTTTCTTCCTGTGTGAGATAGGATTTAAGTCATATTAATTTGTCCCAGACCACACCAAAATTAAGCTGTTCACGTTCGAAACATTCCATGAATTCAGTTGCGAGGAGGAATTTGTTCAGCCATGTTATGGATTCATATTTCTCTCCTCTACCAAGAAGGTCTGAGTGTCCTTATAAGGGAGAACGCCTCTGTTTCCCACAGTGTGGAGAGCTAAATAAATACTCTCTCACAGTCAATGCAGAGGTAACTTTTTTTTTAATGGATTAAAAAAAAAAAAAAAAGCAGTTCTGAGAGTCCATCACTGTTTCAGCATCCCCATTCAGAGAGGGGGCTTTTGTCTCTCTCTCAGTGGGAGCTGCCATTTTAATGGGGCCTCCAGCGGGGCCCAGTTTGATGATGTGAAGTAGGCCTGGAAGAATCCTGGATTTTTTTTTTTTTTAAGATTTTGGTTAATTTAACCACACTAATTTTCAAATAACTGAAATTTAAAAAAGTGATTCCATGGTAAGTGTCCCTCAGAAACTGCTATAAGATACTTTCAGAAATTTCTCATTTATGAAGTTCTTTCATGTAAAGATCAATCCCTTAAAGTTCTAATAAACATATCTCTCCCTCACCCAATAGCCCCATCTGTGTGCAAAGATAAAAACTGGGGGGGGAATTCATTCTTTAAAGCATGCTTATGTCGACACACATAAACTGGGCACAGGCATGCACTTCTAAGTGCTAAATGAAAGCACCTTCCAAATATTACTTTTAGCTGATTGGTGATGCCACGCCAGGATTGGGATGGCTTTGAGGGAATTCTGGGGTTTCCCTTTGGCCTGAGTTGGGAGCTCAAGCACACAGGGAGTACTGCACCCCTCCCAAAGTTACTCACCACCCCCGTCCCCACAAGGACACCAAGCTCCCAAAACACACTTTCTAGATAAAACTGTTGCTCTCAGTAACGAGGCCTTAGGCTGAAGAGCCAAACTGGCCCAGGGGCTGCTTTCCACAGACCTGCTCTGCCCCCGCCGCCCCGCCCCTCGGCCCCAAGGCCACACACTGGCTGCCTCTGGCTGTTGCGAGCCCAGATGCCAACCACTGGAATGTGTTTTATGTTCCCCAGTCCCTTGCTGGCTGACCTCAGGGAAGGCGCTTCCCTGGCCCTGCGGGGCTGCGGCAGCAGGGGAACTGATGTTGAATCCCTTTACATATGAGCCTTCATGTCTCCATGAAGGGTTTGTCTTGCACGGACTCCTCGCAGGACGCCCACACCGATCCTCTGTAGGGCTACAGGACCTGGTTCTCTTCAGCCTGGATGTGTTTAGTACTAGATGCCTGACTGCATGGGCCCTCCGTACCACCCGAGGACCAGAGTGTTTCTGTTTGTGTGCGGCTAGGTGAGCTCATATTCTTACCCAGAGGCGCTCACTGGTTGCAGAAACAAATGAATAGGTGAATAAGTGAATGAGGTTTTTAAAAGCTTGGAAGAACTGATGCATTCCTGGAAAAATCACATGTCTGATAATTAACAAGAAGCCTCTCTGTGTTGTCATGTGTATCTATCTATGATTTCATTACTGGGAAAAGTTTACATGGTAAGTGTCCCTCAGAAACTGCTATAAGATACTTTCAGAAATTTCTCATTTATGAAGTTCTTTCATGTAAAGATCAATCCCTTAAAGTTCTAATAAACATATCTCTCCCTCACCCAATAGCCCCATCTGTGTGCAAAGATAAAAACTGGAATTCATTCTTTAAAGCATGCTTATGTCGACACATAAACTGGGCACAGGCATGCACTTCTAAGTGCTAAATGAAAGCACCTTCCAAATATTACTTTTAGCTGATTGGTGATGCCACGCCAGGATTGGGATGGCTTTGAGGGAATTCTGGGGTTTCCCTTTGGCCTGAGTTGGGAGCTCAAGCACACAGGGAGTACTGCACCCCTCCCAAAGTTACTCACCACCCCCGTCCCCACAAGGACACCAAGCTCCCAAAACACACTTTCTAGATAAAACTGTTGCTCTCAGTAACGAGGCCTTAGGCTGAAGAGCCAAACTGGCCCAGGGGCTGCTTTCCACAGACCTGCTCTGCCCCCGCCGCCCCGCCCCTCGGCCCCAAGGCCACACACTGGCTGCCTCTGGCTGTTGCGAGCCCAGATGCCAACCACTGGAATGTGTTTTATGTTCCCCAGTCCCTTGCTGGCTGACCTCAGGGAAGGCGCTTCCCTGGCCCTGCGGGGCTGCGGCAGCAGGGGAACTGATGTTGAATCCCTTTACATATGAGCCTTCATGTCTCCATGAAGGGTTTGTCTTGCACGGACTCCTCGCAGGACGCCCACACCGATCCTCTGTAGGGCTACAGGACCTGGTTCTCTTCAGCCTGGATGTGTTTAGTACTAGATGCCTGACTGCATGGGCCCTCCGTACCACCCGAGGACCAGAGTGTTTCTGTTTGTGTGCGGCTAGGTGAGCTCATATTCTTACCCAGAGGCGCTCACTGGTTGCAGAAACAAATGAATAGGTGAATAAGTGAATGAGGTTTTTAAAAGCTTGGAAGAACTGATGCATTCCTGGAAAAATCACATGTCTGATAATTAACAAGAAGCCTCTCTGTGTTGTCATGTGTATCTATCTATGATTTCATTACTGGGAAGTTTACATAAAGATGTCTTACAGTCAAGCAACTAGCAAACAAGAAAGTAGCCTTGATGAAAGTGGGGATGGGCACGGAATTGTCCCCACAAATAATTTGAAACTCTTCATTTTTCCCATTAACTCTGTGTCTGGGAATGGAAAAACCTACGTCAGTCTTAGAGCCGGGCTTTTCAGAAATGACTGTGAGGGCTTGCAAATGGTCCCTGATTTTTGTTTGTCTCAGAGAGAAAGTTTTAATTTGTCATATATAGAATAAAATTCCATGGAAGCAACCTAGATACCCATAAACAGATGAATGGATAAAGAAATTGTGTTACATACACACAATGGAATATTACTCAACCATAAAAAGGAACGTGTTTGAATCATGTCTAATGAGGTGGATAAACCTAGAGCCTATTATACAGAGTGAAGTAAGTCAGAAAGAGAAAGACAAATCTTGTATATTAATGCGTGTGTATGGAATCTAGGAAGACGGTGCTGATGACCCTATTTGCAGGTCAGCAAAGGAAACACAGACGTAAAGAACAGACTTACAGTTACTGTGCAGGAGGGTGAAGATGGGATGACTTGAGAAAGTGGTATTGAAACATGTACATTACCATATGTAAAGTGGACAGCCAGGGGGCATTTGCTGTATGATGCAGGGAACCCGAGGCTGGTGCTCTGTGATAACCTAGAGCCACCGGTGAGATGGTGAGGGATGTGGGAGGGCGGTTTAGAAGGGAGGGGACATATTTATACCTATGGCTGATTCATGTTGATATATGGCAGAAGCCATTATAATAGTACAGAGTAATTATCCTCCAATTAAAACTAAAATAAAATTTTAAATAATTTCATGTTACTTCATTGTGGCTACTTAAAATATTTATTCCGATTTATTAGTTGAGAGATTGGATTGTTCAGGGGGAGTTATTCTTACCTTTATGTATTTTTTTCATTTGTTCCAATAGCAAGTTGATCCAAAGGTTCTCCTGCCCACCAGTGTAGCCCTTAGAATGTAAAAAAATGTCTGAGATCTTCCAACACCAGGGGCATGGATGATGATAAAAAATAATTTTTCTTTCTTTTAACTTTTCTGTGCTTCAAATAGAAAACGATAATGGCAGATTCAAGAACCTAGAAAACATATGTGAGCCAGTGGTGAAAAGCCTGGTGCTACGGACCCAGTTTTCAACACAATTCAGGTCTGGAGAACACTCGAAAAGTGGAAATCCACTTACAAAATACAGTCATGATAGTGGGTATGCTCTAATGTTAAAAAAATTAGTTATAAATGTATTGCTTACTTACAAAAATATAGAAAGACTATAATACGAAAATGTTTAAAATAAAAAGTACACATTATCCCATTCCCACTCCCCAGTAATAATCACATACAAACCTTTGAGTCACAAAAAGACCTTCCAGTCTTTTTATACATACATGTATATAATATGTATGCATATATATATATATAAATGTATGCATATATTACAATGCATGTATAAAGAAAATGTGTGTGTAATGTATCTAAGATAGAGAAGACTTATCTTTTTAAATGGGATCTTATTAAATATATTGTTCCATAACTTCCTTCTTTTTTCTCAAAAATATATATCACAGACAACCCTGCATGCCAGTTATATACATTCTTTTTGGTGGTCTGTAATAGTTCACAGTATCAATATATGGTGGTGTATTTAGTCCTTCCTAGATTTATGGTGATTTAAGTTATCCTCAGTTTTTCAGAGACATAAATAATGCTACCATAAATATCCTTGCAAGGATATAAAGTTTAAGCATATTGTAGTTAGTATAATCTGACTTTTTGTTTTGTTTTGCCATGCAGTTTGCAGTATCTTACACCCTGCATGCGTGTGTGCTAAGTCACTTCATTCGTGTCCGACTCTTTGCAACCCTATGGACTGTAGTCCATAAGACTCCTTTGTCCATGGGATTCTCCAGGTAAGAATAATGGAGTGCCTCCTCCAGGGCATCTACCGGACTCAGAGATCAAACCTACATCTCTTGCGTCTCCTGCACTGGCAGGTGGGTTCTTTACCACTAGTGCCACCTGAGGAAGTCCTTTAGTTCCCCTGCCAGGGATCAAACCCAGGCCCCAGACCACCAGGGAATTCAAGCGTATTTTATTTAGATTCAGTTGCCTGAGATATCTATTGAGCAGACAGAGGCAGCAAGAAGGGAAGCATAGGTGTTACAAAAAGGAGGAGGCTGCAAGTTGCCAGGCAGTGAGTTACGACTGGCTTAATAGAACAGAAAGCACACTCATTACAGTTGCACTGGGGTCTGAAAGGTATGATATTTCACACTCATGAGACTTTCTTCTCACAAAAGCTTCTTTTCTATATCACACTCAGTAGCTCTGTCTCCAACTGTGTGATTAAAGTGGGTATGGAATCCCATCTGCCATAATAATCATGAGGATAGGAATAGGCATAAGGTTCTCTACAGCTAAAAGGACTTTATAGGTTCCTGCAACCTATAGCCATTTTTTCCCTTACTTCTCAAGGCCTAAAATTAAATGTTAATATTTGTTTTCCCTTCAGTTTGATCTCCTATCGTATGTTGTTTGATTTTATATATACGATCCCCTCACATCTGTATTAATTGAATTGAGGCTCATTCCTTTATCCATTCAATTACTGACATAGATTAGAATATAATGGGCTTCCCCAATGGCTCGGATGGTAAAAGATCCTCCTGCAATGCAGGAGATGCAAGAGACACAGGTGTGATTCCAGAGTCAGGAAGATCCACTGGAGAAGGGCACAGCTACCCACTCCAGTATTCTTGCCTGGAGAATTCCAGAGACAGAGCAGCCTGGTAGGCCCCAGTCAGTGAGGTCACAAGGAGTCGGACATGATTGAGCAACTAACACTGTCACACTTTCAGAATATAATAGAGCCCAATAGTCTTTAGTGTTCCAGGACGAAGTCATCACCGCTTAAGCAGGTGGGCCAATGAGTCCTTTTTATTCATTTATGTTTTATATTTTTAAGTCATTTTAGGAATAATTTCTAGAAATAACAGGATAGTTACAATGATTTTGTTTGAAATGATAATAAGAATTTAAACATAGTAAACTCAAATTGATATTCCATATTTTCCTGATTTTAAGGTGTCTATGCCCCAGATGGGCACTGTCTTTTTCAACTAACTGTCCCCCACTTGTCATGGGAGCCTGGATCATATCTATACTGTAAATACTAATTCCAGATTTCTTTAATAAACTTTAACTTACTGTTATTCCAGGTTCTTGTGTGTGGCAAAATATCAAAATGTAAATGCTTAAGAGGAAGCATAGGTGTTACAAAGGAGGAGGCTGCAAGTTGCCAGGCAGTGAGTTACGACTGGCTTAATAGAACAGAAAGCACACTCATTACAGTTGCACTGGGGTCTGAAAGGTATGATATTTCACACTCATGAGACTTTCTTCTCACAAAAGCTTCTTTTCTATATCACACTCAGTAGCTCTGTCTCCAACTGTGTGATTAAAGTGGGTATGGAATCCCATCTGCCATAATAATCATGAGGATAGGAATAGGCATAAGGTTCTCTACAGCTAAAAGGACTTTATAGGTTCCTGCAACCTATAGCCATTTTTTCCCTTACTTCTCAAGGCCTAAAATTAAATGTTAATATTTGTTTTCCCTTCAGTTTGATCTCCTATCGTATGTTGTTTGATTTTATATATACGATCCCCTCACATCTGTATTAATTGAATTGAGGCTCATTCCTTTATCCATTCAATTACTGACATAGATTAGAATATAATGGGCTTCCCCAATGGCTCGGATGGTAAAAGATCCTCCTGCAATGCAGGAGATGCAAGAGACACAGGTGTGATTCCAGAGTCAGGAAGATCCACTGGAGAAGGGCACAGCTACCCACTCCAGTATTCTTGCCTGGAGAATTCCAGAGACAGAGCAGCCTGGTAGGCCCCAGTCAGTGAGGTCACAAGGAGTCGGACATGATTGAGCAACTAACACTGTCACACTTTCAGAATATAATAGAGCCCAATAGTCTTTAGTGTTCCAGGACGAAGTCATCACCGCTTAAGCAGGTGGGCCAATGAGTCCTTTTTATTCATTTATGTTTTATATTTTTAAGTCATTTTAGGAATAATTTCTAGAAATAACAGGATAGTTACAATGATTTTGTTTGAAATGATAATAAGAATTTAAACATAGTAAACTCAAATTGATATTCCATATTTTCCTGATTTTAAGGTGTCTATGCCCCAGATGGGCACTGTCTTTTTCAACTAACTGTCCCTCACTTGTCATGCGGGAGCCTGGATCATATCTATACTGTAAATACTAATTCCAGATTTCAAAAACCTCTTTAATAAACTTTAACTTACTGTTATTCCAGGTTCTTGTGTGTGGCATTATCAAAATGTAATACAGATCTTGAACGTATTCTAAGATAAAACTGGTCCATCCCATTGCTTTCTGCATTGGATAGAAATGGAAATTAACAGATTATTGTTTGCTGTGCGTGCATGCTCAGTCGCTTCAGGAGAGTCCATGCCCTCCTCCAGGGAATCTTCCTGACCCAGGGATCGAACCCTAGGTCCCCTGCATCTCTTGCATTGCAGGCAGATTCTTTATTTCTGAGCCATCGGGGAAGCCCTTTGTCTGCTATACTTGGAACAAAATGTCATGTCTTTCGAGGCACCATCCAAAATTTACAGTACTTACTTGTTTTGCTTTGTGTATAAGTATGAATACCAAGTATTATGTTAGTTTCAGTGAGCCTCCTGCTTTAAGAGGTCTCTAACCGCTAAGGCCCAGTCTCTTCCCAGTGTAAACAGTTGTGATACCATCCTAGCAGCAATCTCGGTATAAAGATGTATGGGCCTGCAGGGGCCTACACTAAGCAGGTAACCAGGTCCTGAAGGACTGAGCAGGAGTCTCGCCCTCTTTCATTTGGAAGTTTCTGATGAGAAAGAATCAGAGTCTTATATTCCCTAGTCTTGTACCAAACGGTGATTCAAAGTCCCTTTAAGGCCAGATTAATTGCTTCCATGGAATAACTCTGTCCACATCCCTTGCAGACTGTAAATCAGAAAATAGATGATAATCCCATTTTCAGATAAAAGGCAAAATCTAAACACCCACCATGGTCATCCAGAGAGACTTATGATCTACCACTTGGTCTAACAGTGAAAGCTCTGGACTGGAGGTACAAATGCTAATTCTCCCACCCACCAGACAGATGATCTTGGTCCAGTCTCTTAATCTTGTCAAGCCTCAGTTTCCTACTAGTAAAATGAGTCTAAAACCAACCCCACAGGATGATGTCAATGATTAAATAAGATTGAAAGGGAAAATCTCTATAAATGTGCCTACCACAGTGCCTGGTCCACTGTAGGAGGGGCCATTAGTGTTTATAAGTTCTAAATTCTTTTAAAAATTTCATTTAGAGAATAATAAAACTATGTATTACACAGCTTATTAGCTCTTTCAAACTTCTAAGATTTTGTTTAATTTATAAGAAAAGATTTTGTTCTTACAGAATCCCATTTGAGGTGAAATGTAATGAAAGTATTAATTGTTCAGTCATATCTGACTCTTTGTGACCCCATGGCCTATAGTCTGCCAGGCTCCTCTGTCCATGGAATTCTCCAGGCAAAGATACTGGAGTGAGTAGCCATTTCCTTCTCCAGGGATCTTCCTAACCCAGGGATGGAACCAGTGTCTCCCACACTGCAGTTGAATTCTTTACTGTCTGAGCCACCAGGGAGTGGTTGTTTTATGCAAATTAACCAATAAAGATTTAAATAATTTTGTGTTTATGTAATCTCACCAGCCTTTCGCATATCTTAATTTTATTAATAGGATAAAAAGGAAGCACATGCTTTTGGTTGCTGATGAAAGAATTCGTCTCAGTAAAATTCTTAAGTGCCAACTTCCATATTTCCAGAATATTCATTTTTATGGAATGACTCCAGTCCCAAATCAGGCCGTAAAGTCACGTTTTACTGAATTTGAGTCCAAAATTTGGGGGAGCTAGTCTTCAGTTTTGGATCTCAGTCAAGAAGCCATTTGAAATTGAGACTGCCTGTATGTGATTATTTTCACATTGTTAAAATGATCTTTTATTTAAAATTTAAACTGTTGATTTAATTTTTTTCCTCTTTTAAGTCACTATTCCGCATCATTCCTCCTAATCTAATCCCCCTAACACTCTCTTCCCCATCATGCTCACCAAACTATAAAATTAGACTGGTTGGTGAACAGGAGTATCCCTGAAATTTTACTTCTTGCCTTATACAGCCACCAGTATTTGAAATCCCACTATGACTTATGTTTTGTTTTGTTAGAGTCAAAGTTCTATAAACGTAGTACATTATCAGCTTGGAATACTACTGTACGTATAACAAGTATCTAGTATAGTGCCTGAAACTAATACTCAGTTTCAACAGTTGAGTGTTCAATAATAGTTTGCTGAATGAATGAAATGCTTTTTCCTCATCATCACTTAATAATGAAATACTTTCAGTAATATCCATTAGTAAAAATTCAGTCAGCTCCAGGTATTTAGATGCCTGTATGCTCAAAGCATGCTAGCCCGCTCTGTAAAATGCACTTAGCAGCTATGGTTTCTAAAGAAATTTTTTTGATGTTTTGATGTTTTTCTGAGAGCACATTTTATTTGGGGAGAAGGAAAGGATATCTCTGGGGACACAGGACATTTGAGGAAGGAGAATCATACAGGGAAATCCAGGAATAATCATGGCTCTCCTGAGTGCTAACTATAGGGTAGACATTTAACCTTCAGGCCAACACTCTGAGGTTATTTCCATTTGACAGATAAAGAAACAGAATTATATACATTAAGGAAGTGCTTCAAGATCGTGCAGCTAATAGATAGCAAGGTTAAGCTTTGAAACAGTTTGCTGACCCCCAAAGGCTAATGCTTCTGGTCTTTACTTCCCCATGGACAAGAGGGCTCCTGGGGTTGGGTGAGGTGGGGGTAGAAGTAGAGAGAAGTGTGAGCTGGCAGTGCCCCCTGGATAATCTTACCTACATCATAAGGTTGTTTAGAGTAGGCTCTGTTCAGGCAGGAAGATAATTAATACTCACATGTGCTCAGTTGCTTAGTCATGTCCAACTCTGCAACATGACTATAGCCAGCCAGGCTCCAGTGTCCATGGGATTCTCCAGGCAAGAATCCTGAAGTGGGTTGTCATGCCCTTCTCCAGGGGACCTTCTCAACCCAGAGATCGAACCCAGGTCTCCTGTACTGGCAGGAGGATTCATTACCACTGAGCCACCAGGGAAGCCCCTTTGTGAAAACAGCTCATCTCTAAACCACTTTCCTTACAAAATACTATATATGTGTTTCTCCCCAAGACACCCGATCCTATGGGTACTCTTAGCTGAGTGTTGAGTGCCGGAGACCAGTGTTTGATCCCTGGGTTGGTCTCCTGTCTGAGCCCTGTGGAGACAGAAATTGAAGGAAGAGTTTTCCTGAGAAACTCTGTGAGACAGGAAATGTGAACCCCACTACTTGGGGCCTGGAGCCTAGGTACAACAGCCAGGTAGCAAGAACTATGTTCCCCATGTTGGGGTTGGGCCTTGAAGCATTCTCTCCAGGGCCCTGGGGGATGCTGCCCTGTCCTAGCATGTTAAGGAGATGCACTTTGAAAGGCATTGAGGGACCTTATTCCAGAAAAAGGCATCAGTGGGATGGTGGTACCATTTAATGCCACCAGAAGTAACCAAAACCAACAGAGAAGCCATAGCAAAAAAACTACTTGAGGAGACTGGATGTGAGTTACCTTTAGAAACTCAAGGTCTGTGAATAAACAAGTTAAGCTTCCAGCTGCTCTAGCTTCTGTGCTTGGAGGAAGGAGAATCATACAGAAGGTTATTTCCATTGGGAAAAAGAATAAAGAAAAACAGAATTATATTCATTAAGGAAGTGCTTCAAGATCGTGCAGCTAATAGATAGCAAGGTTAAGCTTTGAAACAGTTTGCTGACCCCCAAAGGCTAATGCTTCTGGTCTTTACTTCCCCATGGACAAGAGGGCTCCTGGGGTTGGGTGAGGTGGGGGTAGAAGTAGAGAGAAGTGTGAGCTGGCAGTGCCCCCTGGATAATCTTACCTACATCATAAGGTTGTTTAGAGTAGGCTCTGTTCAGGCAGGAAGATAATTAATACTCACATGTGCTCAGTTGCTTAGTCATGTCCAACTCTGCAACATGACTATAGCCAGCCAGGCTCCAGTGTCCATGGGATTCTCCAGGCAAGAATCCTGAAGTGGGTTGTCATGCCCTTCTCCAGGGGACCTTCTCAACCCAGAGATCGAACCCAGGTCTCCTGTACTGGCAGGAGGATTCATTACCACTGAGCCACCAGGGAAGCCCCTTTGTGAAAACAGCTCATCTCTAAACCACTTTCCTTACAAAATACTATATATGTGTTTCTCCCCAAGACACCCGATCCTATGGGTACTCTTAGCTGAGTGTTGAGTGCCGGAGACCAGTGTTTGATCCCTGGGTTGGTCTCCTGTCTGAGCCCTGTGGAGACAGAAATTGAAGGAAGAGTTTTCCTGAGAAACTCTGTGAGACAGGAAATGTGAACCCCACTACTTGGGGCCTGGAGCCTAGGTACAACAGCCAGGTAGCAAGAACTATGTTCCCCATGTTGGGGTTGGACGCAGAAGCATTCTCTCCAGGGCCCTGGGGGATGCTGCCCTGTCCTAGCATGTTAAGGAGATGCACTTTGAAAGGCATTGAGGGACCTTATTCCAGAAAAAGGCATCAGTGGGATGGTGGTACCATTTAATGCCACCAGAAGTAACCAAAACCAACAGAGAAGCCATAGCAAAAAAACTACTTGAGGAGACTGGATGTGAGTTACCTTTAGAAACTCAAGGTCTGTGAATAAACAAGTTAAGCTTCCAGCTGCTCTAGCTTCTGTGCTTGGAGCTAGTCAAAGGAAGAAGATGCCTTGAATAATTACTTAAAATGTGACCCACAAAGGCTTTCATTGTCCAGAAAATGGAATTTCCTATTTTTAAAAATGAGTTTTGAAAATCTCAGACCCACACATGGAGAAATGCCCTGGACCCTCTTACTTCTTTCTTACCCTTCTTATCAGCTCCTGCCCCCTCCTCTCATCCTGGCCTTTCTTCTCCTTGTTCCCGGCAATCCACACTGCATTTTCTCTGATGCTGCATGCACTGGGCTTCTCCTGACCTGACCTTTCTCTTTCTTGAACACTGCTTACTGTGGGCTACTCCACCCCTCCTCAATGTAGGAAAATCAGTTGTCCACGCAGCTTTGCCCTGCCTCTCACAAATGGAGTCAAACATCAAGAGGAAAATTCTGCACACTAAGATTTAGTGGAAGCAGACAGCAAGTAATTGAGACCCTCCACATAAGGCCAAAAAAATAGACATTTATAGTTGACACGATACATGCTTTTAGGTTAAAGGACAATATATTACAAACATAAATGACACTTTCAGAGAAGCATATTGTATATATTATAATTCCTAACATTGTAAAACAAGAATGTTAGAAGTCCCCTAAAGAAAGAAGAGACCATCTGGGGCTTTAGGACACAAAGCAGATGGACTAGCGTCTGAGGAGCACGTAAACGTCTCTCTTCCTGATATTCGTATCAATTCAGTCATGACTCAAACACCCTGAGAAGGGTGTTTCCAAATCTGAAACTGACACAGGTTTTAGGATGCACCATAGAAATAATGGGGTGTATTGGAATTCACGCCAGTGATTAAGCATCCACGGTGTTCCTGACTAAAGCCAAAGCTCCCGTATTTTGGTCATCTGATGCAAACAGACAAGCCACTGGAAAAGACCCTGATGCTGGGAAAGATCAAAGACAGGATGATATGCCTGGGGTGCTACCATCCATGGGGTCCTAAAGAGTCAGACATGACTGAGCAACTGAACAACATGTTCCTGGCATATATTGTTACATCCTGTTGTCAACTGTATCTCTGTATCCTACCCAGAGAGTAACAGCTGTAAGAACCAGAGTTTTTCTTTTCTTTCCTGGTTTCTCCCTGATGTCACTATTCCCATTATTGTCTAGCACAAGACTTTTAAAATTTTGACATAGCATTTCAAGCTCTTCAAATGGAAATAATCAAATAAAGGGAACAAATAATCTCACCTTTTTCTTAAAAGAGACTGGCTGTAGAATGCAAACTGTGGCTGCCTCAAAGCACAAGGCCGCCAGCTGTACCATGGACCCCTGAGTGAGAGCCCCGAGGGACCTTGGAACCTGTATCTTAATCTACTCCACAGGTATCTTTGGCACCCTGAAACTGGAGAGCAACTGCCCCAGAATATTCTAATTTGCTCTAAAAAGATGAGAAAATGCTCCACAAACAGTATGTCATGTTCTCCATGTAATCTCAGAGGCCGTAATGAATAAAAGCAGGATATTTGTTGTTTTGTTTATGAGGTTTTGTTGAAAAGGAGTGAAAGATAATGCAGATAGTTCAAGAGGAAGGCATGCAAGATAAAGATCTAAGGAAATGAATTATACATATCTTCCAAAGGGGAGTTAAGATGGTAGAACCTATGCATTTTTACAACCTGGGTTAAGCCTGTTCTATGGCGTCATACAATTAGAATTTGTGAGAGGATTACTTTGCTGGGAAATCAAAGCAAAACGGCTTCCCAAATATCATATGTCTTTTCCCACAGACATAAAGCACAGGAAACTATTTAGGCAAATTCAGCCGGTGGACACTGTTTATTACAACATACTTTCTGTAAAGCCTCTTTGGACTAGATCAGCTCAAAGCAGCTTCAAGTGGAATGTCCAAACATTGCAACAGCTGCTCTATAAGTAAAAGATCTTGTTACAGCTTCATTAACCAACCAACTATTCAGACTGTCTTATCAGTGTTATCACACAAATATACACAGTGTTGGAAAACTATTCAAAATATACTACAATCCAAAGAACAAGAATGGACAGTTTTCCAAAGACAGTTCACATGCAGTCAACAAAGCCCTTCCCAACATCCTTTGCTCCAGTTTGCAGAGTAAATTAATTTATTTAACTGTGGGCTACAGCTAGCCTCAGATGTCTCCTGAAGTTCCACTGATGGTCTGTCCTCCCCTTGGGTCTGCCAGGCCTCAGAGTGGCATGTGATTTCTCCTCACCAACTCCAAATCAAGAAGGTGTAGGTTGGGGCTTCCCTGGTGGTCCAGTGGGTAAGCACACCACCTTGCAGTGCATGGGGCGCCGGTTCGATCCCTGGCCTGAGAAGATTCCACGTGCCACAGAGCAGCTAAACCGATGGGTCCAATTACTGCGCCAGAGCTCTGGAGCGCATGTACCCAGAGCCTGTGCTCTGAGACAACAGAGGCCACTGTGATGGGAGGCCCACATGGGCCAAAGAACAACGATGGATGAAAATAGATTATGAAAGACCAATAGAAGTGGCCTGCCCTTCACCCTCCCTCCCCAACCCGCCCCCCACCAAAAAAAAAAAGAAGGTGTAGGTTGCTTTCCTAGAAGTGTCCTGGAAAGATGTGTGACTAGCCAGGTAACCTGGCCTTGTCCTAAACTTCCTTGAGAAAAAGACTTTGAGTACACAGCCAAGCCAGATCTAGTGCCTTCTTTTCTACATTTCAAAGTAACTGTAACCAAACACAGAAATCCTGAACAAGGCTTCTGTGGACGGGCTTCACTGATTCCTAAAATGTTTAGTAGTGAATAATTGTCATTTTACACCTGGGTTAAGCCTGTTCTATGGCGTCATACAATTAGAATTTGTGAGAGGATTACTTTGCTGGGAAATCAAAGCAAAACGGCTTCCCAAATATCATATGTCTTTTCCCACAGACATAAAGCACAGGAAACTATTTAGGCAAATTCAGCCGGTGGACACTGTTTATTACAACATACTTTCTGTAAAGCCTCTTTGGACTAGATCAGCTCAAAGCAGCTTCAAGTGGAATGTCCAAACATTGCAACAGCTGCTCTATAAGTAAAAGATCTTGTTACAGCTTCATTAACCAACCAACTATTCAGACTGTCTTATCAGTGTTATCACACAAATATACACAGTGTTGGAAAACTATTCAAAATATACTACAATCCAAAGAACAAGAATGGACAGTTTTCCAAAGACAGTTCACATGCAGTCAACAAAGCCCTTCCCAACATCCTTTGCTCCAGTTTGCAGAGTAAATTAATTTATTTAACTGTGGGCTACAGCTAGCCTCAGATGTCTCCTGAAGTTCCACTGATGGTCTGTCCTCCCCTTGGGTCTGCCAGGCCTCAGAGTGGCATGTGATTTCTCCCTCACCAACTCCAAATCAAGAAGGTGTAGGTTGGGGCTTCCCTGGTGGTCCAGTGGGTAAGCACACCACCTTGCAGTGCATGGGGCGCCGGTTCGATCCCTGGCCTGAGAAGATTCCACGTGCCACAGAGCAGCTAAACCGATGGGTCCAATTACTGCGCCAGAGCTCTGGAGCGCATGTACCCAGAGCCTGTGCTCTGAGACAACAGAGGCCACTGTGATGGGAGGCCCACATGGGCCAAAGAACAACGATGGATGAAAATAGATTATGAAAGACCAATAGAAGTGGCCTGCCCTTCACCCTCCCTCCCCAACCCGCCCCCCACCAAAAAAAAAAAGAAGGTGTAGGTTGCTTTCCTAGAAGTGTCCTGGAAAGATGTGTGACTAGCCAGGTAACCTGGCCTTGTCCTAAACTTCCTTGAGAAAAAGACTTTGAGTACACAGCCAAGCCAGATCTAGTGCCTTCTTTTCTACATTTCAAAGTAACTGTAACCAAACACAGAAATCCTGAACAAGGCTTCTGTGGACGGGCTTCACTGATTCCCTAAAATGTTTGAGATAGTGTGTGAATAATTTCTGTGTATATGCATTTCCCTAAGGAGACTGTCTACAGACTCCTATGTTTTCTCAAAAGGGTCTGTGACATTTAAAGGTGTGTCAGGCACATCTAAACGTTGAATGTAACAGAATGTGTTTACTGACTTACTTCACGGTTTGAGCCTTCCCTTCTTTGTGTCACGTGGACGACCCACGTATGGAGAAAAAGAAAAGGAAGCAGCTTGCCTTCCGCATCAGTTAGGAACTGGCTTTGCCTGCTGCTAACACAGACCCTGTCATAGTGGCTTAAACAAATCTGGGAAAGGAAATCCAGAGTTTTTATGCAGCCAACAAGATGCCGTTAGAGACACAAGCTGCTTCCACCTTTCTGTTCTGACATCCTCAGCACCTAGCTTTGCATATACTATAACAAGAGGCCTGCCATCTGCCTGTTTTTCTTTTAAGGAACTTGATGTTCCCCCTCCCAATAAAATTGACTTTATATGCTACCGGCCAGAAATTAGCAACAAGCGAGGTTGAGAAATAAAAGCCCAGATAGGCAACTTACCTCCCCCGTCCCCCATCCCCAAATTATGTTTTTGTTAGGAAAGAAGAGAGGGGATAATATATTCAGTAGGCACCTAGCAGATTTCTCTTTTTATGAAAACAAATGCTAATAAGATTGTTTTCTGCCTGTAGGTTCTTGGGAAGAAGGTCTTTGTAATAGCTACTCATTCAACAAAGCAGAAGCAAGTCTATGAGGCGCACGGCTCCTCAGGTGTGTGGCTCTCACTCGGGCACGTGCGCACGCGCGTGCATGCATACGCCCTCCCGGCCAGCACACGTGAAACTCCTCAAGGAGCCGCTGACCGAGGCCAGCAGGGTGGCTGCGTTCGCCTGTCCCACGCAGCCTCGCCTCACGCAGCGTCTACCTGGCGGCGCACACACCTGAGAGAGAGCAAAGGCAACCCTCCTCCCCCAACTGCTCTATTTCTCTCCGTCTTTTGAGAAAAAAGAAGCTGTTTCCGCCGTTCAGAAGTCCTTTGCTTTTCTCTGCACGCCTTGGCTGAGCTCTGCCCTCCCGGGGATCCACCCGAGCCTTTCCTGGTGAGTGGAGTTCACTTGATTTGAGCCCAGTTCGCTCGTTTGCAGAGCGGAGGTGGAAATTCCGAACCTTGGATCCTTGTCCATCTTCTGCCTCACTTCCTGTGAATTACACTGTGAGCCAGGTGAGCTGCTTTACCGTCTTATGGGAAGAACATCCAGAACCGCATTTGTCTTTCCTTCCTGGGAAAGGTTCTGATTTAATACCCAGAATGAGTTCTCGGGATAACCTCAGCTGGTCCACAAGAGTGGGATGCCCATTTCCTCCCGAGATCAGATGGGATAGGAATGTTCCAGGGCAGTGGCCCCTCACCTTTTCGGCACCAGGGACGGATTTCACGGAAGACGATTTTTACACGGACGGGGAGGGAGAAGGGGACGGATGGTTTGGTTTCTCCGCCTCCACCTGCTGTGCAGCCGGTTCCTAGCAGGCCGTGGATCAGGACCAGTCCCTGGCCCCGGAAGTTGGGGACCCTGTGCTAAGGTCAAGCCTTTCTGTGTCCAGGCGCAAATTACTTCTCCTCACTATGCCTGTGTTGTCCCAGAGGTCAAAGGGCCGGGACGGTGTCTGCCTCAGATTTGGTCAGACGAAGCTCTTTCAGCTGAAATGTCTTGCTTTCTGCCAGTGATTTCGGCCTCCTGACTCCTTGAGTGCCTGCCATTGTTTCGAGCTGCACTGCAGGGATTCACTTCTGGTCCCCCGGAGTGAGCGGGGCTCTGGGCCCTCAGCAGGAGCCCGGTGGGGAGGCTGGGCCGCAGGCCACTGGGGAAAGGCTGCACAGCGTTCTGAGCTGTGGATGGTCTGGAGCCTCCTTTCAGCCAGGAAGAGCCGAGGGCTGCAGGATGAGCCCGGAGCTCCAGGAGTGGTGCAGTTAGGGAAGGAAATGGGCCCCCCGGGAGCTGATGTGGTCATCCTTAGGACAAGCTAGGGGACGGCTCTTGTCCAGAATGGTTTCTCTGTTTGGTTTTCTGCCTTGAGAACGGTCTGTAGAAGGCTCACAAATGCTGTGCGGAAGGGAGCTCTTTAAAAACAATGACTCTGAAAGGGCCTGGATGCTGCTGGCTGAGAGGTCCCCCTCCTCTGCCTGCCAGAGAAGGCAAGCCCTGCCTGACTTCCTGTGAAGCTAGTCAGGGCAGAACATCTTTCCTCCGGATCCTCTTCTCAGCAGCAGCCACAGCAGTAAATCTTCAGAGAGGCCTCATTAGCCAAGTTCCTTTTTGAGCTCCCTCCACCCACAGACCTCTCGAAACCACCACTGCCATTCTGGCATGTCAGTCTTTTTTTCCCCCTAAGCTTGCATTTTCCTTGCTCCTGGCACCTAGGCCTCCCTCCACCGCTTTCACTTTCCTTAACAGACTCTTCTCCAATTGGAATCTCTCCAAAGGGTGTGTTCGTGCAATCAGAAACTTCCCTTTTTTGTTTTATCGCATCACTGAACAGACCAGATAAAGCCCAGCTAAGGGAAGGAGGGAGGGAGAAAGGGAGGGTTGGGCTGGTAGGGGAGGCGTGGAGGCAGGTAAAGGGGGCCGAAGAAATCTTCGCCTCAGATCTTAGGGACAGCAGACACAGGCTCATGGGTATGTGGTGTCAGCCATAGGAGCCCAGTGGCTTTTCAGGAAGCCACACACTCACAGTCAGACCTGTAGCAAATGACCATCCACGGCTAGAAAAGAGCATATAGAACAAGTCAGACCCAAGGCATGGGGAGACCCAGACATCAGGGCATTAAATAGTTAATTTTTAGCAAACCCAAATTGCATTTCCATCATGTGCAAGCAGTCAGCTGCTATTGTAGGTCACCAAGATACAACGCATTATTTCTACAGTTTGTGGAAAACATTAGGCAGCTGTAATAAAGTCGATGGTATTTCCTTCCTTACTGAAACATGACTTCAGTAAATCCCTGTTTAAATTTTTTTTCCCCTTTCTAAACATTTTTCTCCATCTGCACGATAAGTCAATAAAAGAAATTAAAAGTTAAAATGCCTAATGAAATTTTATCAGGCATGAAATGGCATTTAAACCCGAGTTGCCACCCGGGCTTCGATGCATGAAAAGTGACCCGAACTTCAGAGGTTATAAAAAAAAAAGGCAGGGGGAGGGTAACGGCAAGTTTCAGTGGCCTTTATGTATTGCAGCCACTGGGGGAAGAAAAAATCATTCCAAAGAGGCATTCCATGAAACCGACTCTCTGAGCAGTTAAGATTTTTATAGGAGGTATATCATTTCTGTAAACCTCTGCATTCTTTGAGGCCTCCATTCTTTTACTTCTTTGCGCTGACAAGCTTGTTTTGAAATCGGTCCTCATCTGTGTACCTCTGCCGTGATCTCAGGCAAAGTGACAGGAAGAAAGCCTGAGAACGATTTTAAGATGGAGGAACAGATGGAGTGAGTAAGGGACTTAATTCTTAGTTTTCCTTAGAGAAGAGCATTGGGAAGTTCCATGGAGACTCAGATAGTTTTAAATATGGGGAGGGGGAAAAAAATCATTTTTCCCTCTTGAAAATTGTTTATTTTCATTATTACTGACTGCTACATCCTTAGGTCAGAATAGGCATCTTATTTTCATAGAAGTGTAAAAAGAAAAGAAGCCAGTCAATGGATATGTGGAAACGTCCCAGCTTTACCTATTTAAACATTAAACTCCTTTCAAAGCAAATGCCAGAATCCTTCCACCTGCGGGGCATCCACTGAAGTCAAGTGACATTATGTCTAAGAAGGGACAGAAGGGGCAGACCCTCTAACAAGAAAACATATTTAGAACTTCCAAGGAACTCCCTATAGTTTGTAACCAGAAGGGTGTATTTCAAAGCCATTGGCCTTACTGATGGCCTGGGTGAGAAGGAGGTTGTTGTACAGCCTACAGATCCAAGAGAAGAATTCCGTCTGTTTCTAATGGCTCCAAAATTCAGCACGGGATGATGGTTTTCCCACAATGTGTTCCATTCAGCTGCACGCTGAAAAGCCAGCTGTGGGAGTGGTGAGCCCAAGCAATGCAGGAGCGAGCCCTTGCCTTCATCCAGAAACTGGCCATCAAGTGTGTGTGTAACCCGTGGAGAGCATCACAGCATCACAATTATGAACAGATCTTACCAGGGCCCATACAACCAGACAGTATTAAAACCCTCTCATTCAGACAAGGTGATACCATTTTGAAGTATTTGCATATAGCTACCAGTGCCACCCTAGCTTTAAAAAATTATCCAAGAAAGCTGTGTTGGCAAGTCCAAGAAAGAATGTGTTCATTTTTTTAAAAAAAACATTTATTTATTTTTGGGGGGAGGCGGGTTGTGGGGGGGCGGGCCACTTCTATTGGTCTTTCATTTGTCTATTTTCATTCGTCTTTGTTCTTTGGCTCTTGTGGGCCTCCCATTGCGGTGGCCTCTGTTGTCGCAGAGCACTGACTCTGGGCGCATGGGCTCCAGAGCTCCAGCTCGGTAATTGGACACATCGGTCCAGCCGCTCTGCGGCACGTGGAATCTTCCCAGGCCAGGGATCGAACCGGCACCCCATGCACTGCAAGGCGGTGTCCTTACCCACTTGACCACCAGGGAAGCCCAGAATGTGTTCATTTTTATGTATTTATTTTTCAATCCCAACTTTCTGTTTCAATAAAATCATGTGCTTGTGTCCTGAATTTTCAAGCTTTTGCCTTCCTAGTCTAACCCTAGAAATGTAGCATTGGAGATTCTGTAACACTCAAATAGGGGTTTCACAGGTGACTCACTGGAGAAAGAATCCACCTGCCCGTGGAGGTACCCCAGGAGACATGGATTCCATTCCAGGGCTGGAAGATCCCCTGGAGGAGGAGATAGCAACTGGCTCCAGTATTCCTGTCTAGATAATCCCACGGACAAAGGAGCTACATAGACTGCTTCTAACAGTATACTTGATAATATTGGGAGTGTTGTTGACTAGAGAGAAAAATAGTTGCAAGTCCCATGCAACAAGTACACATGATGCCAAGGATGAATAGCACTTGAGATTTGCATGTGCACATGAATCTCCTGTGTTTAACAACCCTCCCACCAAACCCCAAGCAAGGCTGACTGTTGCCTCTCTGCACCAACCAGATGTAGTTGAATGAGCTGTTGTTGGCTGAAGCGTGATTGGAAGAGGGATTCACAGCTTGCCCTAAATATAAGGGTAAGCCTAACATTCCTATTCAGACTTAGGAAGATGATTCTTCAACAGAGTCATCATGCAAGCAGTGAGGCAACACAGTAGAATTAGAAAGAAAACTGAAATGGCTAAGCAGTAGAAGCTAAAGGATGAATTTTAGATGTGTGTGTCAGGGAAGGGAGCATTGTTGACAAACCAGACTCTTCCGTCACGTCCTCCATATGCAGAAATCCCATCAGTAACAGCTAGGCAAGTCTTGTGAATCAGATACTAATGTTGGGGCTTCTGTAACAGAACTTTTGAAAAATAACATCCAAAATTAATATATGGGTTTGAAGGTTTACTTTAGAAGGGTCCATGCACCTGCCACATGACTCAGTGGGTAAAGAATCTGCCTGCAGATCAGGAGTTGCAGGAGTTGAGGGTTCAGTCCCTGGGTGGGGAAGATCTCCTGGAGAAGGGCATGGTAACCCACTCCGGTGTTCTTTGCCTGGAGAATCCCCTGGAGGACCAGGGAGCCTGGCGGGGCTACTGTCCGTGGGGTCTGAAAGAGTCAGACACGGCTAAAGCGACTGAGCACACGTGCATGCAAGAGAAGAGCCCTGGGAGTTAAGCTGCCTTCTCTGTCCAGCATATTCTCAACTGGTAACAACTACCAACCAATTTTCCTACCAACTAAGCGCTGTATAAATACATTTGGGATCAGTTGTACAATGCCCAGACCACTGAAGCACTATATCTGTTACAGTCTTACAAAGATTCATGTTGTGTTTATATTTCCATGTCATAAGCTTAACTCTTCACATGTCTTTCCAGCTGACAGAATGGGTACATAATCTTGAATCTGAGCCCCAGCCGATATCATAGTCTCAGGATTACCTCAATCGGAAGGGCCTACAGTTCGGAGCTTCTGAGCATTCTATCAGATGCCCTGAGTACACAAAAAGTTTGTCAGAGGTTTTGTCAGTGAAGTCATTCATGAGTCTGGATTCCTATAATTTTCACATTAAGGATCATGGTATGACTTCAGTGTTGACTTGCTACTGATAAGACTTGCTATCAATGGATAAAGTAAGGAGATCCAAAGTCAAAGTTAACTTCAAACAATTTGAAGATCTTGATTTTATAAAGATTTATTTATTTATTTATTTTGGTGGGGGTGGGTGCGGAGGGAGGGGAGCAGGCGGGCCACTTCTATTGGTCTTTCATTTGTCCATTTTCATCCATCTTTGTTCTTTGGCCCGTGTGGGCCTCCCATCACAGTGGCCTTTGTTGTCGCAGAGCACTGGATCTGGGCGCATGCGCTCCAGAGCTCGGGCTTGGTAATTGGACACATTGGTCCAGCCGCACTGCGGCACGTGGGATCCTCCCAGGTCAGGGATCGAACCGGCACGCCTTGCGCTGCAAAGTGGCGTCCTTACCCACTGGACCACCAGGGAAGCCCAAGATCTTGATTTTAAACATCAAGATGCATGGGTGCATACTCAGTTGTGTCTGTCTCTTTGAGACCCCATGAATTTTAGCCCACTATACTCCTCTGTCCATGAGACTCTCCTAGCAGGAATACTGGAGTGGATTGCCATTTCTTCTTCCAGGGGATCTTCCCAATCCAGGGATCTAATCTGCATCTCCTGTGTCTCCTGCAGTGCAGGTAAATTCTTTCCACTGAGCCACCTGGCAAGCCCAAAGGTCAAGATGCATTAGCCTTATTTAGAAGAGGATTCCCTGATGGCTCAGCAGTAAAGAATCTGCACTGTAGGAAATACAGGAGATGCAAGTTCGACCCCTGGGTCAGGAAGATCCCCCAGAGGAGGAAATGACAACCCGCTCTAGTATTCTTACCTGGAGAATCCCATGGACAGAGGAACCTGGAGAGCTACAGTCCATGTGGTGACAAAGAGTCAGGCACAGCTGAGCACTGAGCAAATGAATGTAAAATCAATCTAATCAATAAATGTTAAAAGGAAGACTTTATAGATATCACTAGAAATAACTATCTGCTCCTTCATGGATCTAGATCCCAAACATCATTAAAAATAGACTTTAAAATGAAAGCCATTTTAAATGTAACTATTGAATCAAATGTATTCATGATAGAGACAGTCCAATCTTATTAGTCTTAAAAATTTTTATTTATTATTTATAACAGATAAAATCTTTGAGATGCTGAATTCAGTACCCCATTCTCTCTCAGATGATCTGTTTACCTGATTGATTCCAAGAGGGAAATACAATTAAAGCGTTAAACCATTAAATTCTGCTCTATTATTTACTTTATTCTCAAAAGCATTAGCATTTAAAGGATGCATTTCCCTTCAGCCCAAAAGCAGTGTGAATATCTTGGTGATATTAGTACGAATATTCCAGATAGCATGGTACTATTTAATAACTAGCAAATGACTCTTTTTTGAGGAAAATTGGGGGTGCCCCTCGTCCTTAGAAAGGAATTTTGAGTTGAGTGAGCGCAGGAGTTAACACCCTTCTACACAAAAGTGGTTGCCTGGAAGTTTAATCCTGAAAGCTGGAGTGACCAGTAGTCCTAGTGATGTTATCAGCATAACTGTCTCTTCCAAAATGATTGGGGGTCATTCCAGTGGACACGACACCTTTCCCACAGTGCAGCATGAATTACAAAATTGTGAGTTACTATGGCTATCCTGTATCAGTAGACATAAAGTCTTTATGTTTTTTCAACAAATATTTATTGAGGGCTTAATTTATACCGAACACAGGCATATAGCGAAAGTCTTTTGAGGCTTAAAAAATATATAATATGTGTATATCCATATATCAATACTGACTTCTTATATACTTAACACATGGACATCACACCAGACCTCCCTTCTCTCGCTCTCTGTCTCTTTCTGTCTCTCTTTGTTACACACACACACACACACACACACACACACAAGCAGGAGAAGCCTTTGGGCCCCATTCACTTGCTCTTCTCACAATTCCAACAAGCTTAATTATCATTTCTAATGTAGTGGTTCAGTAATGTCATTGCAAAACAAAAGACATACCAGCAAGAGTGGAGGGAAGCTATTAAACGAACAAAGGAAGTGCAGTAATTTAGAAGCATTTCATACAGGGGCAAACAGTACTACATTCTCCACAGTCCCTGACATACCAGGTGACATTTGAATTTGTTCAGCATATTCCATTATGAAGACAAGGAATGTTCATTTTAGAAACATGTTTTAGTTTTAAGATGATACTTTGTTACATTTCTTCAATAATATTGCTAAACACATGAGCTGCTATTATGCAAAGACACTTGTCTCATCCGTAAACTCATATTCACTAGGTTCTGTCCCTTACTAGTTTGGAAGAGAAAATTACAGGTAGGAAAATAATTATAGAATGGTGGATGTGATATAATACATACTCCTTCCACTGTGAAAATAGCAAGTGAATGTTTCTGCCCCCAAACTCCCTTTGGTGACAGAGGGGAGGGTCCCTGCATTTCAGAGTTGAGGACAGGACTATGTCTTCCTCCTAAATCCCCTTGATTTGTGACTTAATAGTTCACATGACTAATGCTCTTGATTCCTCATTTCTGTGGACTGAATTGGGGGGAAGATTCTGTTTCTCCTGGAATTCCCAAGACTTAAAAGCTAGCTCTTTGCTGTTTCAAGTGCAACCTGCACAACCTGTTTGCAGGGCCTCCCAAACATCAGTGAACCATGGGAGAGCAAGATAACCTGACAGTCTGAAAAGTAGAGCTGTTCAATATTACCGCCCCTTGCCCCTCAGGGAGCTGAAGATGGGGCACCAGTGCCCCTCCCACGACAAATTACACACATCATGGACATGAGGTGATCCATTTAAGGGGTCCATTTGTAAGAGAATGTGAAAGCTAGACATTTTTTTTTTATTTTTATTTTTTTACTTTTTACAGTGTTTTGTCATTTATAGATATGTATAATCCCAGATTAGTCATATGCATATCCTTGGCTCCCATCCCTCTTCCACTCCGCGCCCCCCCTCGCCCCATCCCACCCGTCCAGGCCAACTCACAGCATCCAGCGCCCCTGCAGGATCCCCTATTCCCACAGCGCAGTGACAATAGCTATCTTTCACATATGATAGTATAGGTTTCCATGTTTCTCTATGCCTTCCATCCCCTGTTCATTCCCCACAATGTCCATAAGTCTGTTCTCAATGTTTGTTTTTCCAATGCTTCACTGCTTGTGTTATCATTACCATCTTACTAGATTCCACAGAATGTGTTAGTATACTATACTTGAGTTTTTCTTTTTGACTTACTTCACTTTTTATAATAGGTTCCAGAGCTAGTCACCTCATTAGGACTGATTCTTCTGCATTTCTTTTTACAGCTGAGTAGTATTCCATTGTATATATGTACCAGGGCTTCTGTATCCATTCATTGGTCGATGGACATCTAGGTTGCTTCCATGTTCTAGCTATTGTATAGAGTGCTGCAATGAGCACTGGGGTACAGGTGCTTCTTTCAGCTTTGATTTCATCGGGGTATAAGCCTAATAGTGGGATTGCTGGGTTGTATGGTGCTTCTGTTCTTATTTTTTAAAGGAATCTCTGTACTGTCTTCCGTAGCGGCTGTATCAATTTACATTCCCACCAGCAATGCAAGAGGGTTTCCTTTTCTCAGCACCCTCTCCAGCATTTATTGTCTGTTGATTTGTTGATGATGGCCATTCTGACTGGTGTGAGGTGATATCTCATTGTAGTTTTGATTTGCATTTCTCTAATAATAAGCGAGGTTGAACATCATTTCATGTGTTTTTTGGCCATCTGTGTGTCCTCTTTGGAGAGATGTCTCTTAAGGTCTTTTTCCCATTTTTTGATTGGGTTTTTCACTTATCTAGTGCTGAGTTGTCTGAGTTGCTTGTAGATTTTGGAGATTAATTCTTTGTCTGTTGTTTCATTTGCTGTTATTTTCTCTCACTCTGAGTTGTCTGTTCAGCTTTTTTGTAGTTTCTTTTGCTGTATGAAAGCTTTTAAATTTCATTAGGTCCCACGTGTTAATTTTTGTTTTTCGTTCCGCTATTCTAGTAGGTGGGTCATAGAAGATCTTGCTTTGATTGATGTCCTTGAGGGTTTTGCCTATATTCTCCTCTAAGAGTTTGATGGTTTCTGGTCTTACATTTAGGTCTTTAATCCATTTTGAGTTGATCTTTGTGTGTGGTGTTAGGGAATGTTCCAGCTTCATTTTTTTTTTTTTGCATGTAGCTTTCCAGTTTTCCCAGCACCATTTGTTGAAGAGGCTGTCTTTGTCCATTTTATATTTCTGCCTCATTTGTTAAAAATAAGGTACCCATAGGTGTGTGGGTTTATCTCTGGCTTCTCTATTTTGTTCCATTGGTCTATATTTCTGTTTTTGTGCCAGTACCATACTACCTTGATGACCGTTGCTTTGTAGTATAGTCTGAAGTTAGGGAGGCTAATCCCTCCAACTGCATTCTTCTTTCTCAGGATTGCTTTGGTTATTCAGGGTCTTTTGTGTTTCCATGTAACACTGAAAGCTAGATTTTATTGTGAGCTCTTAGAATGCTTAAGGCTCATAGCCACTGATGTAAATCATGACAGAAAACAAAGAGATGCTTTGTACAAGTGGTTGGTGTGCTTATGTGAGAAAAAGAAATATCCTCTCCCAGTCCAAATGTGAGCACTCTGTAAAGCATGCAGTGGAAGTCGAAGGTCTCCTACCATCTGATTTCAAGATTCAGTAGACAGCCGCAGTAATTAAGGCAATGTGGTGTTTGCATGAAGATAAACATAGAAGAGGGTCAGAAATAGATTCACCTATTTAGAGCTGATGTGTTTTTGGGGCTCATACATAAGCGAGGTTGAACATCATTTCATGTGTTTTTGGCCATCTGTGTGTCCTCTTTGGAGAGATGTCTCTTAAGGTCTTTTTCCCATTTTTTGATTGGGTTTTTCACTTATCTAGTGCTGAGTTGTCTGAGTTGCTTGTAGATTTTGGAGATTAATTCTTTGTCTGTTGTTTCATTTGCTGTTATTTTCTCTCACTCTGAGTTGTCTGTTCAGCTTTTTTGTAGTTTCTTTTGCTGTATGAAAGCTTTTAAATTTCATTAGGTCCCACGTGTTAATTTTTGTTTTTCGTTCCGCTATTCTAGTAGGTGGGTCATAGAAGATCTTGCTTTGATTGATGTCCTTGAGGGTTTTGCCTATATTCTCCTCTAAGAGTTTGATGGTTTCTGGTCTTACATTTAGGTCTTTAATCCATTTTGAGTTGATCTTTGTGTGTGGTGTTAGGGAATGTTCCAGCTTCATTTTTTTTTTTTTGCATGTAGCTTTCCAGTTTTCCCAGCACCATTTGTTGAAGAGGCTGTCTTTGTCCATTTTATATTTCTGCCTCATTTGTTAAAAATAAGGTACCCATAGGTGTGTGGGTTTATCTCTGGCTTCTCTATTTTGTTCCATTGGTCTATATTTCTGTTTTTGTGCCAGTACCATACTACCTTGATGACCGTTGCTTTGTAGTATAGTCTGAAGTTAGGGAGGCTAATCCCTCCAACTGCATTCTTCTTTCTCAGGATTGCTTTGGTTATTCAGGGTCTTTTGTGTTTCCATGTAACACTGAAAGCTAGATTTTATTGTGAGCTCTTAGAATGCTTAAGGCTCATAGCCACTGATGTAAATCATGACAGAAAACAAAGAGATGCTTTGTACAAGTGGTTGGTGTGCTTATGTGAGAAAAAGAAATATCCTCTCCCAGTCCAAATGTGAGCACTCTGTAAAGCATGCAGTGGAAGTCGAAGGTCTCCTACCATCTGATTTCAAGATTCAGTAGACAGCCGCAGTAATTAAGGCAATGTGGTGTTTGCATGAAGATAAACATAGAAGAGGGTCAGAAATAGATTCACCTATTTAGAGCTGGTGAATTTTGGACAAAGATTCCAAGGTCATTCAATGGGGCTAAAGATTCTTTTCAGTAAATGGTACTAGAAAAATGGATATACATGTGAACTTTGATCTTTGCCATCATATACAGAACTTTATTCAGAATGGCTTAAGAATTAAGCATAAGTGCTAGAACTGTAAAACTTTTAGAAAAACTAAAGAAAAGAGAAAATCTTTTTTACCTTGGGTTTTGGAGAGATCTCTTAGGACATAGAAATCATGAACCATGAAAGAAAATAAAGACAAATTGGACTTCATTAAGTTAAAAAAAAATGCCTACTCTTTAAAAGATGGTGTTAAGACAATAAAAAGCAAGACATGGACCTGGAAAAAAAATGTTTGCAAGTCATATATATGACAAAAATCTTGTATCCAAGGTATATAAAAGAAATCTCAAAACTCATAGGAAAGCAGACCACCCAACTTTAAAAAAAAAAATAGGGAAAAGATGATTTTAAATAGACTGTTCACTAAAGAAGATATACAAATGGCAAATAAGCGCATGAAAAGATGCTCAGTGTCATTAGTCATTGTGGAAATATAAATTGGAATCCTGATATGACATAATTACACATTCATTAAGGTGACTAAAATTTTAAAATATTATATCAAGTGTTGATCGGGATATGGAGTACTTTGAAACTCTTGTACTTTGCCATAGGAGTGTAAAATGACACAGTCACACTTAAGAGAGTTTAGCAGTTAAACATCAAGCATAAATTTACCATACTATGAAGCAATTCTATTTCTGGAAAGAAAGACTTACTTCTACACAAAAACCTATGTAATAGTGTTTACAACATCTTTATTCATAGCCACCAAAAGGTGGAACTAACCTGAATGTTCGACAGCTGGTGAATGGATAAACAGATTGTGGTGCATGCATACAACAGAATATGACTCCATAATAAAAAGCAGCAAACTTATGATAAGATGGCGTGAAACTCATGTCCAGCTCTTTGCAGCCCCATGGACAAGCCATGGAATTCTTTAGTCAGGAATACTGGTGTTATGTCTGTGAACAACAAAACTGTCAAAATGTTAAAATAAAAAAAAAAAATACTGGTGTTTGTGGCATATCCCTTCCCCAGGGGATCTTCCCAACACAGGGATAGAACCCAGGTCTCCTGCATTGCAGGCGGATTCTTTACCATCTGAGCCACCAAGGAAGCCCCAGGAACGTTGTCCTAACTGAAATAAGCCAGTTTCAAAAGACTTTCTACTATTGTTTGATTTCACGGCTCCTAAACTTAGGCTCTTTAACACAGCTAAGACTGTAGCCAACACAGAGGCACACTGCAGAATACAGAGTTTTCATGTGTGTTTTCTATTTGATTAAATTTGTACTTTTCACCTTTAATTATTTATTAGTGGAGGTTAAAGAGTTTTTCTTGAAAATTGGTCAGAGGCATTTTACCATCATATATTCAGTGCTTGAAAAATAGTTCTTGGTGATGCTTGGTCAGTTTAAAGAGCCTCACCACACTTCAAAAATGCTCTAAATTCTACCTTATTTCTGAGTCTAATCATACTGAAAAAGAAGACTGGGGACAATATGACTAGTAAGGGTCTAGAGGAGAGGAACTTGGAAATTGAACAGAAAGATAGTAGCTTGTGCCCAGCTGGAGCTTCACAATGAAGAACTGAGAGATATGCTTTGGTTCTGGTGTCTGTCGCCCCACCACGCCTTCAGTGAACTGTTTCTGTTTAGTGTGTTGTGTAATTTGACCCGATTCTATATGGCATCTAAACGCTTGATATTCCCAAGAGGTAGGAGTATGGACATTACGGCTGCCCTGAAGCAGCAGGTACTGATTACAAGGCTATTATAATTTGATTCTCTAAATTATCTTGAGAATTAAATAAGATATTAAAGTATTTTTGGCAGGAAGGGGCACTCAATATATACTCACCAAGTTTTGATTTTCCTTCACTTTCTCTATGAAAGGAGAATATTTTTAGAGTGGGAAAGATCTCAGAAATTATCTTGTCCAACGTTTTCATGTCAGAAATAACAAAACCGGGTTCAGTGAGATGTAGAATATTGGTCAAGCTCACAGAGTTAGAAGTCCAGCTTCCAGCTGACACAGATCTTTTTCCTGAAGCTCTGGCCTTCAGCTGCCATGCCCCTAGAGCAGGGCCTGAGAATGTTCTAAGGGAGAGGAGAGTTTTGCTCTGTATATTGAGGGACCCATGGACTCTTTTGCTCTTTTGCTGGTTTGTGTTTGCTTTAGCTATTTTCATTCATTTCTCTTTAAGAATGAAAGGTAAGAAGCCTTTCTCTTCAGAGACTGTGATTGCCAGATCTAGCAAATAAAATACAGAGCACACACTTAGGTTTGAATTTAAGATAAACATTATAGTCTTTAAGTCCAGTGAAGTGTTTCAAACACATTTACCTTATCAGTCAGTCCTATCAGGGACTAAACAATATGAAGATTTCTTTTTGTCCTAAAACAAACAATGGAAGATAGTCATCACTCCATGAATAGGTTTGACTTCCTGAACATCTTCCTCACAACCATTTTTCCTCACCTAGGATCAGGATAGCTGTTGGCGAACAGCCTCTGTGGCCAAGGCTAAAGCTGATAAAGATGGTGATGGGGCAGGGAGAAGTCAGTGATGTGGCCAGGCAGCTTTGGGAGGACATGCTTTGCCAAATAGGAAGTATGCAGTTCTAGTCAGAGACTGAAATTCAAATCCCTCTGTCCCTAGCTTGTGACTGTATGGCTTTGAATAAGTTACTTGACCTCCCCTTACCCATCTACCTTTGGATTCTGCTTTGTTTTGTTGTGTAATTTGACCCGATTCTATATGGCATCTAAACGCTTGATATTCCCAAGAGGTAGGAGTATGGACATTACGGCTGCCCTGAAGCAGCAGGTACTGATTACAAGGCTATTATAATTTGATTCTCTAAATTATCTTGAGAATTAAATAAGATATTAAAGAAAATTTTTTTTGGCAGGAGGGGCACTCAATATATACTCACCAAGTTTTGATTTTCCTTCACTTTCTCTATGAAAGGAGAATATTTTTAGAGTGGGAAAGATCTCAGAAATTATCTTGTCCAACGTTTTCATGTCAGAAATAACAAAACCGGGTTCAGTGAGATGTAGAATATTGGTCAAGCTCACAGAGTTAGAAGTCCAGCTTCCAGCTGACACAGATCTTTTTCCTGAAGCTCTGGCCTTCAGCTGCCATGCCCCTAGAGCAGGGCCTGAGAATGTTCTAAGGGAGAGGAGAGTTTTGCTCTGTATATTGAGGGACCCATGGACTCTTTTGCTCTTTTGCTGGTTTGTGTTTGCTTTAGCTATTTTCATTCATTTCTCTTTAAGAATGAAAGGTAAGAAGCCTTTCTCTTCAGAGACTGTGATTGCCAGATCTAGCAAATAAAATACAGAGCACACACTTAGGTTTGAATTTAAGATAAACATTATAGTCTTTAAGTCCAGTGAAGTGTTTCAAACACATTTACCTTATCAGTCAGTCCTATCAGGGACTAAACAATATGAAGATTTCTTTTTGTCCTAAAACAAACAATGGAAGATAGTCATCACTCCATGAATAGGTTTGACTTCCTGAACATCTTCCTCACAACCATTTTTCCTCACCTAGGATCAGGATAGCTGTTGGCGAACAGCCTCTGTGGCCAAGGCTAAAGCTGATAAAGATGGTGATGGGGCAGGGAGAAGTCAGTGATGTGGCCAGGCAGCTTTGGGAGGACATGCTTTGCCAAATAGGAAGTATGCAGTTCTAGTCAGAGAGACTGAAATTCAAATCCCTCTGTCCCTAGCTTGTGACTGTATGGCTTTGAATAAGTTACTTGACCTCCCCCTTACCCATCTACCTTTGGATTCTGCTTTGTTTTGTTTTCATCAAATAAGCATACGTTATGTTCTTGTGAAGATTAAATATGATAACTAGAATAAAGCACTGATCACTATGCTTGGAATGTAATAGCTACTCTTAGTCTCTCATTTCTTAAACCACAGAGTTTTACATTCTTCTCTAAGTATTTCATATAGTTCACAATAAAGATTGTTTAAGCAAAATTGCCTGATGCTGGGAAAGATTGAGGGCAGGAGGAGAAGGGGCCAACAGAGACTGTTGGATGGCATCACCAACTCAATGGACATGAGTCTGAGCAAACTCCACGAGAGACTGCAGGACAGGGAAGCCTGGCATACTGCAGTCCATGGGGTCACAAAGAGTCAGACACAACTGAGCGACTGAACAACAAGGAGCAGACTGGTGAAGGTCTTAAAAGCTGAGATGTAGAGTTTGGATGCTAAATTTTATTCTGTAGTTTGTGAGGGAACCAGGGTTACCCAGACAACGTTTGGGGCCTTACAGTCAGCCTTTCTCAGAGTTCCCCTAAAAACTACCTGGGAAACTCTGTAGCATATCATTTCTTACAGCCTCAAGCATACATTAACCAACATAGAATGAACTGATTGCCTCCTTTAGGCATGTTCTTCACTTCTTTCAGGTCTAGCCTTGACAGTGAAGAAAATGGAAAGTTGTAACTCTTCCCATTGATCCACTTTGTGGATCATTAAAATTGGGCATGCATGTGACACGGTCAGAAGTATTTTCTGCTTTGACACTTATTTCTTAGTGGAGTTGTTGTTTAGTCACTATGTTGTGTTCGACTCTTTGCAACCTCATGAACTACAGTGCATCAGACTTCCCTGCCCTTCAAACTCATGTCCCTTGAGTTTGAAGGACATGCCATCCATGTCCTTCAAGGACATCCGGGTCCTTGGTCAATGATGCCATCTGACCGTCTCATCCTGTCACCCCCTTCTCCTCTTGCCCTCAGTTGGATGCCCAATCCATGGTCCATACATGAGAAATAAGATCCCTAGCTTGTGACTGTATGGCTTTGAATAAGTTACTTGACCTCCCCCTTACCCATCTACCTTTGGATTCTGCTTTGTTTTGTTTTCATCAAATAAGCATACGTTATGTTCTTGTGAAGATTAAATATGATAACTAGAATAAAGCACTGATCACTATGCTTGGAATGTAATAGCTACTCTTAGTCTCTCATTTCTTAAACCACAGAGTTTTACATTCTTCTCTAAGTATTTCATATAGTTCACAATAAAGATTGTTTAAGCAAAATTGCCTGATGCTGGGAAAGATTGAGGGCAGGAGGAGAAGGGGCCAACAGAGACTGTTGGATGGCATCACCAACTCAATGGACATGAGTCTGAGCAAACTCCACGAGAGACTGCAGGACAGGGAAGCCTGGCATACTGCAGTCCATGGGGTCACAAAGAGTCAGACACAACTGAGCGACTGAACAACAAGGAGCAGACTGGTGAAGGTCTTAAAAGCTGAGATGTAGAGTTTGGATGCTAAATTTTATTCTGTAGTTTGTGAGGGAACCAGGGTTACCCAGACAACGTTTGGGGCCTTACAGTCAGCCTTTCTCAGAGTTCCCCTAAAAACTACCTGGGAAACTCTGTAGCATATCATTTCTTACAGCCTCAAGCATACATTAACCAACATAGAATGAACTGATTGCCTCCTTTAGGCATGTTCTTCACTTCTTTCAGGTCTAGCCTTGACAGTGAAGAAAATGGAAAGTTGTAACTCTTCCCATTGATCCACTTTGTGGATCATTAAAATTGGGCATGCATGTGACACGGTCAGAAGTATTTTCTGCTTTGACACTTATTTCTTAGTGGAGTTGTTGTTTAGTCACTATGTTGTGTTCGACTCTTTGCAACCTCATGAACTACAGTGCATCAGACTTCCCTGCCCTTCAAACTCATGTCCCTTGAGTTTGAAGGACATGCCATCCATGTCCTTCAAGGACATCCGGGTCCTTGGTCAATGATGCCATCTGACCGTCTCATCCTGTCACCCCCTTCTCCTCTTGCCCTCAGTTGGAGTGGCCTTCTCCAAACTAACCAGCCCTTTTTGTGGTCCATACATGAGAAATAAGATCCCTTAAGATGGTAAGATCTTAGAATTAAGACTCTGTCAGGGACTTCCCTGGTGGTCCAGTGGGTAGGGATACCGCCTTGCAGTACAAGGGATGCCAGTTTGATCCCTGGCCTAGGAAGATCCCATGTACCGTGGAGTGGCTGGACCGATGTGTCCAACTACTGAGCTGGAGCTCTGGAGCATGTGCACCCAGAGCCAGTGCTCTGCAGCAACAGAGGTCACTGCGATGGGAGGCCCACATGGGCCAAAGAACAAAGATGGATGAAAATAAAGAAATGAAAGACCAACAGAAGTGGCCCGCCACCTTCCCGCCCCCCACCCCCCCAAAAAAACACTCTGGCAGAGTGTCTGGCTATAGGAAGGGCTCAATATCTGGGTTTTTATTTTCTGCTTAGTTAGGACACTATAGTTAAATTTTATGAATCACAGGTCCCCAGAGTGCTCTTTCTCACACTTATCACAAAAATCTTATGACTCAGTTTCAGAAGGCAGTCCAGAATTGAGGACCAGTTGTTCAAACCAATTTTGTTTAGAAAATCGTTTTACCAAAATATCTTAAGACGGTTGACACCTGAGTGAGTCAGGCTCTTACTCAGCCTTCTACTTCATGCCATGTAGGCTGAAAAGTTCTAAGGTTCACCAGTTCCCCCTCTCACGCCTTGCAAACCTGCAGATGTGTGTTATCTGCGCCTTCTGTTTGGTCAGTTTCAAGTGCTTCTAATCTTTTTATAACCACTTCTGTTGGCTGTTATCTGGATTCCTTTTAATGCTGTGTCTATTGTACGCTTCTAACAGGTTTCCACCCTCTTCCCTGGCAATTAGAAGGGCAATATAATTATTTAACAATGTGTCTTCTATCGAATAACTCCTTAATTGGGCCTTTTCATCATTTGCCATGTGTGTGTGTCTGTGTGAAAAATATCACTGGGACGTTCTTCTGAACCTGCGATTCTTACACAGTTTCCTGAGCTAAACATCAAAGAAGGGCCCACTACATCTTTTAGCCAATGACAGCCCCTCTTCCTTCTCACTCCATGCTTGGAGACACAGTCGTTGTTACTTACAACATGGAAGGATTAATCAGACTTACTATTTTGGTTTTTGCAGCTCTGTCATTTATTATTTTCTCATACAATCTACCCACCCTTCCTATTCTAGTGTCCTTCTCTGTGTGGCACCATAGTCAACGAAATCCCCATTTTCAGAGTTAATCACAGAATACCATGGGAAACTGGGGAAAAAAATGAACTTTGAGTCAAGGAAGGTTAGTTTTCATCCAGGCTCTGCACTAACTAGCTATGTGACTTTGCCAAGATAGTTAATTGCTTTGGGTTTCAGATTCTTTATCTATAAAATATCTAGAGAACACATACTTTCACTTTAAGCTTGTGCTTCGTACACCTATACCTCTGAAGCAACATCTGTGGGGTTTCCTGTTCATTTCTGACTACCCAGCAAAGAAGTGGTTTTATTTTGTTGCAATATTCAACTCTCATTGTTGTTTAGTTGCTAAGCTGTGTCCAACTCCTTGTGACCCCTTGTATATAGTCCACCAGGCTCCTCTGTCCATAAAATTTCCCAAGCAAGCATGTTAGAGTGGACTGCCATTTCCTCCTCCAGGAGATCTTCCCAAACCAAGGATCAAACTCATGTCTCCTGCATTGAAGGTGGATTCTTTACTACTGAGCCACCAGGGAAGCCCATTTGACTCTTAATTTTTTGCCAAATCACTGTGCTCTTTTACTAGCTCCAAGTGACTCAGCTTAAACCCAGCATAAATCATGAGTGATTTATTTGCATCATTTCTGAATATTCAACTTAGATCCACCAACCTAACTAGAGTTAAATCCACTAATCTCTGTAATTTTAAAATGTAAAGTCATGCCAGTCTTCCCTATGCCATAAACATGAATTTGTCATTTAAAAGTGAAATTGTACATATCCTAGTCAAGTTGTGACATTCTCTCCTCTTTTTCTTAAAAAAGAAAAAAAGAAAAAGAAGAGGGTTGATAGAGGAGGTGTAACTATAAACTATATTTGTTGCCCTCATAAATTAGAAGAGCAATAATCAGATACATTATGTTACTGGAAAGGCAAAAAAGAAATTTCCAGATGAGAATTTGAAGACCCTCTCCATCTTTCCTGAGACTTGTTGGGTGCTTTCCTCTTCAGAGCTCAGGTCTGTCCCTGGCTGCCATTTTGGGCAGAACCGATTAGTATATAACAGGGATTCCAGGAAACTCCCCTACAGTATGGGCAGGAGCCTTAAGATAGGAGTTGCCTACAGCTCGAGCCCAAATCCTTGCATTATCAGAATCCTCCAGCTAGGGTGAGGACCAGCAGAAGGCAGCCCACACATACTGACCACAAGCTACACCCAGCTCTGAGCTAACAGCCTCTCCACCGTGGGCCCCCAGAGTTACATCAGTGAAAACAAAAGGCGAGTGTCTTATCTTTGAAGGTGAAGCTATGCCAAGATGGAAAAGAAGCTAAGTGCGTCTTTGGTGGTGTTTTCCTTTGAATGTGAGTGTAGCTCGTCAGTTGAACCCTGAGGACTTGGGGAAGGCCTTTGCAGAAGGTGCTGATTGCTCTCCTGTCCAGCCTTTCTTTCTTACCTAGGTTCATCCTTCCCCATCTCACTGGACCACCTATCCTGCTTGAGTAGTCATCCTGTCTTCAGCCTCACCCTACTTGCAGGGTCAAAATGCTTTCCCTAGAAGTCAAGTTCAGTGGGGATTTTCCCTGTAGAAAGTCCTTCACTGGATCCTGATCATACTCAGGATACTCAGATCAAAAGTCTTTATATTATACTCTCTATAATCTTGACCTTCCTACTTACCTTGTCTCACTCTACACTCTTCTCCCTCTTGCATAAAGTTCACAGACGTGAATTTTCACGTCTCTGAACACAGAGTGCCCCTTTCTCAGACCTTCACCCTCTTGTCCACCTGGCTAATTACGTTCAGCCCATCAGATAGATGGGTAGATAAAACTCTTATGCAGTCTTCAAAACCCAATTCATAAGACGTTAATGGAAAAAATTGTATTTTGTTGTTGTTTGTAGTTGCAAACATTTTTATTACTTATAACATTCAAGTTTTTTCATATTTATCAGCCACCTACATTTCTTCCTTGAATAATTTAATTCTTTTATTTTTCTATTTTTATAGTATTTTTTAGAAGCAGTGCATAAGATACGTTGCTGTAAGGAAGACACATTTGTTTGTCTTATTTAGGGGTAAAACTTTTCTTCCAGTGTATTGATTATCATTTAGTATGCAATTTCAGTGAACAGATTTACATCATTGTGAAAGTTTTGTCTCTGGTTAAATTCTACCACAGTTCTATTGTCGATGTTGGTTGCTTGAGTTCTTGATTGTAGCAGTAATTAAGAATTACTTTGCTCGAGCCCAAATCCTTGCATTATCAGAATCCTCCACGGGGACCGGGGTACTGACCACAAGCTACACCCAGCTCTGAGCTAACAGCCTCTCCACCGTGGGCCCCCAGAGTTACATCAGTGAAAACAAAAGGCGAGTGTCTTATCTTTGAAGGTGAAGCTATGCCAAGATGGAAAAGAAGCTAAGTGCGTCTTTGGTGGTGTTTTCCTTTGAATGTGAGTGTAGCTCGTCAGTTGAACCCTGAGGACTTGGGGAAGGCCTTTGCAGAAGGTGCTGATTGCTCTCCTGTCCAGCCTTTCTTTCTTACCTAGGTTCATCCTTCCCCATCTCACTGGACCACCTATCCTGCTTGAGTAGTCATCCTGTCTTCAGCCTCACCCTACTTGCAGGGTCAAAATGCTTTCCCTAGAAGTCAAGTTCAGTGGGGATTTTCCCTGTAGAAAGTCCTTCACTGGATCCTGATCATACTCAGGATACTCAGATCAAAAGTCTTTATATTATACTCTCTATAATCTTGACCTTCCTACTTACCTTGTCTCACTCTACACTCTTCTCCCTCTTGCATAAAGTTCACAGACGTGAATTTTCACGTCTCTGAACACAGAGTGCCCCTTTCTCAGACCTTCACCCTCTTGTCCACCTGGCTAATTACGTTCAGCCCATCAGATAGATGGGTAGATAAAACTCTTATGCAGTCTTCAAAACCCAATTCATAAGACGTTAATGGAAAAAATTGTATTTTGTTGTTGTTTGTAGTTGCAAACATTTTTATTACTTATAACATTCAAGTTTTTTCATATTTATCAGCCACCTACATTTCTTCCTTGAATAATTTAATTCTTTTATTTTTCTATTTTTATAGTATTTTTTAGAAGCAGTGCATAAGATACGTTGCTGTAAGGAAGACACATTTGTTTGTCTTATTTAGGGGTAAAACTTTTCTTCCAGTGTATTGATTATCATTTAGTATGCAATTTCAGTGAACAGATTTACATCATTGTGAAAGTTTTGTCTCTGGTTAAATTCTACCACAGTTCTATTGTCGATGTTGGTTGCTTGAGTTCTTGATTGTAGCAGTAATTAAGAATTACTTTGCAATTTTAAATTCTAAATTTAAAAACATACTAACCTTTAAAAGTGTGCTGCAAAAAAAAAGTGTACTGTACTTAACAGGAATAATAACAAATTCAATTAGTCACAGCCCCCAACACATAGCAAGTGTTCAGTAAACCATTTCTGAGTGGAATGGTGCACAGAAAGACAGAATCTAAGTGGTGAAGTCAGAACCTTTCTATTTTTCTTTACATTTCATCTTCCTCTGAAGATGCCTTTAGAGGTATCAGATACTCAAGATGCTAAAAAGCATTTTAGCAAGTACCATTTTCCCTTTGTACCCAATGTCTCTCAGAAGATGCCAGTTCCATACTCAAAAGACCCGAGAAAACCAACCAAACCCTAACTCTTCTTCATTCCAGAAGAAACAGGAAGAACTATTCCAAACCTTACCTGGGGTGCTCAGTCGAATGATACGATCACTTCATGTGTTCTTTCGATTGTAGCTGGTCCAGAACGTCTAAAGCCATCACCTACTAGCATCTGACCCAGAGCTGCTGTGATAGTTCCAGCCCTTTGAGCATTCACATGGTTAATCCTGGGCTAACTTGGCTAGAATTTTTAGGACCATTTCTGTCCTGCATGGGGTCATAACCGGTGTCCAGACCAGGGTGGAATAAGAGTCAATACTGACCACTGACATTTGTTTTCCTCACGTGATAGAGTGTTTGAGTTCTTGAATTATGTTTTCCCAATTACCTGTCCTTTAATGTGAGAAATTCTGTGACTTTAAGAATTAACACTATCACAAATCAAACTAAACAATATAGAGAACCTTTTAGATTCTGCTTTAAAGATAACATAGAGACATAATATTTATGCAGTGACCAAATATGTATTAAGTGCTTCACTGAGCTGGACACTGAAGATAGAGTTGATCTGGATACACATAAAGCATAGATAATTTTAACTAATAATAGTAGGTATTAAAGGTTAAATTAAAACAGCAATTGAGAAAGTAGCATTGAAATATATAACTACCATGTGTAAAATAGATAGCTGATGGAAAGTTGCTCAGCCTGGTACTCTGTGACATCTAGAAGGGAGGGATGGGAAGGGGAGGGAGTTTTAAGAGAGAGGGAATAGATGTATACTTAATGGCTGATTCACATTGTTGTACAGAAGAAACCAACATAACATTGTAAAGCAATTATCCTCCAATCTAAACTTTTTTTAAAAAAAGAATTAAAACAGCAAAAGCTTTGAAAGTATGATAGCTCACCTCCGTTAATGGCTGCTCTTAGTCTGGCTGTTCCAAAGCTAGCGCCTGTACTCTTGCCTCCTTCCTCTCTTTGTTTCAGATGTCCAGCTCCTCACCAAATCCTGTCACATCCAAGTTTAAAAGACATCCACGATTCTGCGACCTCTGTCCACCTCCACCATTGCCAACCAGATCCAAGGTACATCTTCCCTTTTCTGGTCTATTGAATAAGCAGACTGATCTTCCTTTTCTGCCCTTGCCTCCTACAGTCTATTCTGACCCAGCCATGGCGACGATGTCACTTCTCTGTTACTCAAGGTAGCAGCCAGTGTCTTTGAAGCTAGATAGGAAGAACTAATCAACATAGACCACAGATTTTAATATTTTTGTCAATATTATCTCCTTAAATATATATATCTCTTCAAAACCAGAAACAAAAGTCAAGATTGTTCTGATATAATGACCTTTAAAAAATAAAAAGCTCACCATCGAAAACATTTACATTTGCAACTAATTGTATATTCTATAATAATTTAACCTGTACATCAGCTGTAGGGTTTCCCTGGTGGTCCAGTGGGTAGAGAGTCCGCTTTGCAGTGCAAGGAGCTCTGGTTCGATCCCTGGCCTGGGAAGATCCCACATGCCACGGAGCAGCTGGACCAATATGTCCAATTGCAAGCCAGTGCTGTGGAGCACATGCGCGCAGAGCCACTGCTCTGCAAGGAGAGAGACCACTGCGATGGGAGGCCCACACAGGCCAAAGAATACAGATGGATGAAAATAAATAAATAAAAAACCAATAAAAGAGACCAAAATAAAGAAAAAGATGAGATGAGGGAAATATAACTGAAGAGGAAAATAATTTAAAAAGAAAAAAACAGCTTTATATATATATATTCTTTTGGCAAGAGAATGGAAGGAAAGCAACTATATAAAGTAAAAAACTATGTATCTTTTAACTTCCAAGAAAATTAAAAGCAAATCCATTTCCCAGATGACATAAGTGACTCATCCCAAATTCGTGGTAACATCTTTTCCCTCAGTTTCCATCAGGTAGCCCAGGTTCCTTTTTTTTTTAATGCTAATCGTATTGTTTTATACCATAGTACACCTTATAAACTGCCATAGATCTCTTTTGAGATTTGTTTTTTGTTTTTTAAAGTTGTCATTATACTTGTTACAATATTGCTTCTGTTGTTTATGTTCTGGGTTCTTGGCTGCTAGGCAGGTGGGATCTGAGCTCCCCGACCAGGGATTGAACCCATACCCCCTGCACTGGAACGCAAAGTCTTAACCACTGAACTGCCAGGGAGGTTCCCACCATAGATTATTTTTGAAAATGGGCAGGAAAATGTACCTCCAAAACATTTTAAAACTTCACTGTGTATCATATTTTTTAAAAGTCCTTTACCAAAAAGATATTTCTGAATTTCAGAATGGGTCCAAGATTTTCTCTTTTCTTTTCATGTTCTTGGGATCTAAATTTTGCCTTCAGGTTTGGGTTACTGGGTTGCTGGGATTTTTTCTATTAATATTTACTTTTTGCTTATTTTTGAGATGTAATTTATATATACCTTTGTGCAAATTTAAGGTGTAGATACATCCTGTTGATTTGATACATTTATATATTGCAGTATGATGACCATTAGAGCTTTAGCTCACACTTACTATGTCACATAGCTGTAATTTCATTTAGGATGAGAACATTTAAAATCTAGTCTGTTAGCATTTTCAGTATGTATAGTACATTATTGTTGACTGTAATGTCTATGCTATGCATTAGCTCTCCAGAATTTATTCATCTTCTGGTTTCAGATTTGTACCCTTTCACAACATATCAATTCCTCCACCCCCTAACCTGTGGCAACCACCATTTTACTGTTTCTACGAGTTCAGCTCTCTAGATTCCACATATAAATGATACCATACAATATTTGTCTTTTTTTAACTGACTTATCTTGCTAAACTCATAATGCCCTCAAGGTCTATCTGTGTTGTTGCTAACGACAAGGCTTCTTTAAGCCTTTTTTTTCTCATGGCTAAATAATATTGCACTGTATATATACCACATCTTCTTTATCCTCTTGGCAGAAATTTAGATTGTTTCTATATCTTGCCTATTGTGACTCATGCTGCAGTAAATATGGGAATGTAGGTATCTAGTCAGTATCTTGTTTTCACATCCTCTGGATGCATACCCAGAAGGGGGATAGTTGGATCATATGGCAGTTGGATTTTAGTGAAACCTCCACATTAGCTTTCCTAAGTGATTGAACCAATTTTCACTCCCACCAGCAGCACACAAGGGTTCCATTTTCTCCACACCCTGGGTTCCCTGACTATCTCTTGTCTTTTGATGATAGCCATTCTAATAGATGTGAGGTGATACATCATTGTAGTTTTGATTGGTGATGTTGATCATCTTTTATAAGCTTTTTAAAATTTTTGGCCTCTTTTATTGGTTTTTTATTTATTTATTTTCACCCATATTTTTTATTCTTTGGCCTGTGTGGGCCTCCCATTGCAGTGGCCTCTCTTGTTGCAGAGCACTGGCTCTGGGCGCATGTGCCTCAGAGCTCTGGCTCTTAATTGGACACACCAGTCCAGCCACTGCACAGCACGTGGGATCTTCCTGGGCCAGGGATCGAAGTGGTGCCCCTTGTGGTGCAAGGCAGACTCTTTACCCACTGGACCACCAGGGAAGCCCTTGATCATCCTTTGGCTATTTGGATACCTTCTTCAAAAAAAAAAAGTCTATTCAAGTCCTCTGCCCACTTTTAATTGCATTATTTAGTTTTTCCTGTTAGTAAGTTGTATGATTTCTTTATATATATTTTGGATATTTACCTTTTATCAGACATATAATTTGCAAATAATTTCTCCCATTCCATAGTTTGCTTTTCATTGTGTTGATTGCTTGTTTTGCTGTGCAGAAGCTTTTTAGTTTGAGATGAAACCACTTGTTGATTTTGGCTTTTGTTGTTTGTGCTTTTGGTGTCATATGCAAAATATTATTGCCAAAATTAATGCCAGAGAGCTTCTTCCACATGTTTTCTTCTAGGAGTTTTAATTCATTTTGAATTAATTTTTGTGAGTGGTATAAGATAGGAGTTCATTCTTCTTTTCTTTTATCAGTTCTTCCATCTTTTCTTCTTTCTTCTCTTCATCTCTCCCTCTCTCTCATTCTTCCTCTTCATCTTCTAAGTTCTCCTATTTTGTTTATGCGTGCATGCCAAGTTGCTTCAGCTGTGTCTGACTCTTTGCAACCCCATGGACTATAGCCCACCAGGCTCCTCTGTCCATGGGATTTTCCAGGCAAGAATACTGGAGTGGGTTGCCATTTCCTTCTCCAGGGTATCTTCCTTACCCATGAATCAAGCTCACGTCCCTTACACCGTGTCCTTACGCATGAAGGGCATATGGGGGGATCATGGCAGTTGGATTTTAGTGAAACCTCCACATTAGCTTTCCTAAGTGATTGAACCAATTTTCACTCCCACCAGCAGCACACAAGGGTTCCATTTTCTCCACACCCTGGGTTCCCTGACTATCTCTTGTCTTTTGATGATAGCCATTCTAATAGATGTGAGGTGATACATCATTGTAGTTTTGATTGGTGATGTTGATCATCTTTTATAAGCTTTTTAAAATTTTTGGCCTCTTTTATTGGTTTTTTATTTATTTATTTTCACCCATATTTTTTATTCTTTGGCCTGTGTGGGCCTCCCATTGCAGTGGCCTCTCTTGTTGCAGAGCACTGGCTCTGGGCGCATGTGCCTCAGAGCTCTGGCTCTTAATTGGACACACCAGTCCAGCCACTGCACAGCACGTGGGATCTTCCTGGGCCAGGGATCGAAGTGGTGCCCCTTGTGGTGCAAGGCAGACTCTTTACCCACTGGACCACCAGGGAAGCCCTTGATCATCCTTTGGCTATTTGGATACCTTCTTCAAAAAAAAAAAGTCTATTCAAGTCCTCTGCCCACTTTTAATTGCATTATTTAGTTTTTCCTGTTAGTAAGTTGTATGATTTCTTTATATATATTTTGGATATTTACCTTTTATCAGACATATAATTTGCAAATAATTTCTCCCATTCCATAGTTTGCTTTTCATTGTGTTGATTGCTTGTTTTGCTGTGCAGAAGCTTTTTAGTTTGAGATGAAACCACTTGTTGATTTTGGCTTTTGTTGTTTGTGCTTTTGGTGTCATATGCAAAATATTATTGCCAAAATTAATGCCAGAGAGCTTCTTCCACATGTTTTCTTCTAGGAGTTTTAATTCATTTTGAATTAATTTTTGTGAGTGGTATAAGATAGGAGTTCATTCTTCTTTTCTTTTATCAGTTCTTCCATCTTTTCTTCTTTCTTCTCTTCATCTCTCCCTCTCTCTCATTCTTCCTCTTCATCTTCTAAGTTCTCCTATTTTGTTTATGCGTGCATGCCAAGTTGCTTCAGCTGTGTCTGACTCTTTGCAACCCCATGGACTATAGCCCACCAGGCTCCTCTGTCCATGGGATTTTCCAGGCAAGAATACTGGAGTGGGTTGCCATTTCCTTCTCCAGGGTATCTTCCTTACCCATGAATCAAGCTCACGTCCCTTACATCTCCTGCATTGGCAGACAGGTCCTTTACCGCTAGTACCGCCTAAGCAGCTTTTCCTTTCTAAAGCAAAATGTGTGTCTGTGTGTGTGTGTGTGTGTGTGTGTGTGTGTGTGAGAGAGAGAGAGATGGAGGAAGAGGGAGAAGAAGGGGAAGAGGGATGGATGGAATCGCTCTTTAAAGGGATTTTCCAGTATTTACTTTATGAAAAAAAGTTTGAAGTTTTTCTCTAACTTTTAATGAAGTCCAAATGTTAGAAATAGTAATTAAAATGTTTGCATTGATGTAGATTGCTAGATCTGCGATGGAGCCAAGCCTGGCAGCTTTTGATAAACTAGAATGAGTCACACTGGCTGGTCTTTTTTCACTAAAATGCCACAGTGTCCGGAAAGCAGATCCTCTCCGCCCTTGTTTCAGATAAACTGAGCAAGCACAGCAAAATGCCCACTGTGCAAGAGAAACTGCAAGTTGTTATCAGCAAGTGAGGGTGGCTTTGGAGAACATGACGATCTGGATTTTGATGTAAAGCTTGATCTTTGGGCTCCTACCAAACTGCCCTTCATTCAGAGAAGCAGCTCTCTGGGTGTTTCAGGTGACCATCATTATGTTCCTGATGTCAGTCCAGATACCACTGACACATTTGAGAAAATAAAAATGAAGGAGGGAGAAAGCTCTTCTGGCTCACTTTCCCTTAGGGCTTTATTTAAAACCTCTCCCCCTTTTTGTTGATTGCTTGGCTGCAGAAGCTTTTTAGTTTGAGATGAAACCACTTGTTGATTTTGGCTTTTGTTGTTTGTGCTTTTGGTGTCATATGCAAAATATTATTGCCAAAATTAATGCCAGAGAGCTTCTTCCACATGTTTTCTTCTAGGAGTTTTAATTCATTTTGAATTAATTTTTGTGAGTGGTATAAGATAGGAGTTCATTCTTCTTTTCTTTTATCAGTTCTTCCATCTTTTCTTCTTTCTTCTCTTCATCTCTCCCTCTCTCTCATTCTTCCTCTTCATCTTCTAAGTTCTCCTATTTTGTTTATGCGTGCATGCCAAGTTGCTTCAGCTGTGTCTGACTCTTTGCAACCCCATGGACTATAGCCCACCAGGCTCCTCTGTCCATGGGATTTTCCAGGCAAGAATACTGGAGTGGGTTGCCATTTCCTTCTCCAGGGTATCTTCCTTACCCATGAATCAAGCTCACGTCCCTTACATCTCCTGCATTGGCAGACAGGTCCTTTACCGCTAGTACCGCCTAAGCAGCTTTTCCTTTCTAAAGCAAAATGTGTGTCTGTGTGTGTGTGTGTGTGTGTGTGTGTGTGTGTGAGAGAGAGAGAGAGATGGAGGAAGAGGGAGAAGAAGGGGAAGAGGGATGGATGGAATCGCTCTTTAAAGGGATTTTCCAGTATTTACTTTATGAAAAAAAGTTTGAAGTTTTTCTCTAACTTTTAATGAAGTCCAAATGTTAGAAATAGTAATTAAAATGTTTGCATTGATGTAGATTGCTAGATCTGCGATGGAGCCAAGCCTGGCAGCTTTTGATAAACTAGAATGAGTCACACTGGCTGGTCTTTTTTCACTAAAATGCCACAGTGTCCGGAAAGCAGATCCTCTCCGCCCTTGTTTCAGATAAACTGAGCAAGCACAGCAAAATGCCCACTGTGCAAGAGAAACTGCAAGTTGTTATCAGCAAGTGAGGGTGGCTTTGGAGAACATGACGATCTGGATTTTGATGTAAAGCTTGATCTTTGGGCTCCTACCAAACTGCCCTTCATTCAGAGAAGCAGCTCTCTGGGTGTTTCAGGTGACCATCATTATGTTCCTGATGTCAGTCCAGATACCACTGACACATTTGAGAAAATAAAAATGAAGGGGAGGGGAGAAAGCTCTTCTGGCTCACTTTCCCTTAGGGGCTTTATTTAAAAACCTCTCCCAAACCCCAGAAAAACACTTCTTTTACACTGTCCTGAGTGAATAAACCTGCAGCCTGTAAAGTTCCCATGCCCTTTGGTGCCAGATATGTGGCAGAATAGCTTTGGAACTTTCACATGATTCCCCCACGCAGCATTTCCTTCTAAATGAAAGGAAGGAATTGCCAGTGAACACACTTTGATGATTGCCTCCCATATTTGAATCAGACCTTCTGATCAAGAAATAAATAATTCCACATGTCCCCAGAAATTGCAGTGTATTTAGAAATTAACATGCAGACTATGCTGTCAACACTGGCAGCACATAGAGATTATCTGGGGAGCTTTTAAAAACACTGATCCCTGTGATCCACACCTAGAGACCTGCAAAAGGACTGGGCATCAGTGTTTATTGAAAGCATTCAGGCACAGGCCCTCTGGGTAATTCCGACAGACAGCCAGGTCAAGAAGCACTGGCTGTAAAGAATGACTGGTGTTTATAAAATTGTGTTTTAATTGTTAGGGAATTTTGTTTATTGTAGCTCACTAATGGAGACACCTCATTTGGCCAAAAAACTTCTACTTTTGTGTGGCAGGGTCAGAAACCTGGAATTCCTGCTATTTAAGTGATCTTTGGGTATACATATCCATACTATGTCTGTAGAGCATTCTGAGCTACTTAGCTGGTAGCCACGTCCTTTACAAGAAAGATACATAACTTTATTGCTTTGAAAACAGTTTTCTAAGTCCAGATGTTGACATAGAAATAGTTCTCAGTGCCATGTTTAATATTTTAAAAAATGTATCATTAGTTTCATGCAAAACAAAAATAGCCAAAGACTCATATTAGAGGGCTTTTTCTCTTGATGAAACTCAAAAACAAAAGCACAGATTTCCTGTTGGTGGGGTGGGGGGAGACAAACCGTTTGATTGAGGGGCTTCACAGAAAGGTCATAAAGCTGGGAGGATAACGAGATCCTACGTCCTTCTCTGGGCCATCTGCCCAGTTTCTCAGCTGAAAAAAGCACAGATTTTAGTTTGATTTGGGGGTTGGGAGGGAGAAGAGAGAGAGAAAGAGAGAGAGAGATTTGGATTCTTTCAAAACGGAAAAGACTGTATCAGCAATAGTCACACTTTTGTAAATATGGAAATAATGTAGCCTTACCCTGGTGACTCAGATGATAAAGAATCTACCTGCAGTGCAAGAGACGTCAGTTCGATCCTTGGGTGGGGAAGATCCCCTGGAGGAGGGCATGGCAAGCCACTCCAGTATTCCCGCCTGGAGAACCCCTTGGACAGAGGAGCATGGTGACCTACAGCCCATGGGGCTTCAAAGAATTGGACAAGACTGAGTGACTAAGCACACACACAAACATCAATGTAAGAATCACACAAACACAATGTGTGTTATTGCTTCTTCTGCTGCATAGTGGCAGATTAGTTAAATAAACTCTGCCGATGCATTAATGCTTAAGAAAACCAGAAAACAAGTCTCTCCCTACTTAAAAAACCGTAATCTGTTTCAAATTCCATTTGAAAAGCTGTAAGAGAGAAATTTTAAAGGTAACATTTTTTTAATGAAATAAAAGTTTTCCCGTAAAATTGCAACTGATCAAGAAACTCAGTGAAGCTCTTAACCCCTTGTGTATGCATATTTATTGGTTGTTGTTTAGTCATTAAGTCCTCTGTCGGTGGGATTTTCCAGGCATGAATACTGGAGTGTGCTGACATTTCCTTCTCCAGGGATCTTCTCAATGCAGGGCTCAAATCCACGCCTCCATTGGCAGGTGGACTCTATACTGCTGACACACCAGGGAAGCCTATGCATATTTATTCCCATGCAATAAATAAACTGGATTGTGCAAATTCTCAAATTACATTAACTCTCAACATCAAGTGGCTTTTTTCTAGTGAGGACTAGATCTCATGAAAAACAGTTTTACAATAAAATGAACATATTCTCTTTTAACCTGATTGTGTTTAATGTTTCCTATGTGTCCAAGTGGAAAAGAGCTCTGAGATTAAGTGCTGTAGGAAGTCATTTCTTCTTACAGGTATTCCAGTTCTTTATCAATACAGAGAAGGAAGTCTAGAAGAAAAGTCATTTTCCATGAATTTAGCAAGAAATTGGCAGTGTGTTATCAATACATGAGCCTCCATTACACTCTATCTTAGAGAAAAGTAAATCATTCATAAAGTGAGGAAAGCTGAACTGAGGCACATCCAGGGGTAGAAAAGAAAGACGGCCATTGGTGGGGAAGTCAGGAACCCTTCTCTAGAGTTAGCTTTGCTCTGTAACACTCAAATACGGTCTTATCTATTTGCCATGACTGGCGTGCTTTTCATTATGATAGAAAGGACCCCAACTCCAGAGGATCATCATCCACAGTAAATATTATAACTCAGAATAAAACTCAAGCCCCGTGCCGTATTTCCTTATGAGATTAATTTAAAAAATGACACTTTCATATAATGAAAACTTCCATGCTGTAGGTCAATATTTGGTCATCACATGTGGTGAAAAGGGCAAACGCTAGAGCCTGGAAAAACATATATTCAATTTTATTTTCACAAATGACTTGGAGCAGATCATTTACGCCCCCACCAAGACCTCACATTCCTTACCTGTTAAATAAATGCAGGGCTTCCCTTGTGGCTCAGACAGTAAAGAAATTTTAAAGGTAACATTTTTTTAATGAAATAAAAGTTTTCCCGTAAAATTGCAACTGATCAAGAAACTCAGTGAAGCTCTTAACCCCTTGTGTATGCATATTTATTGGTTGTTGTTTAGTCATTAAGTCCTCTGTCGGTGGGATTTTCCAGGCATGAATACTGGAGTGTGCTGACATTTCCTTCTCCAGGGATCTTCTCAATGCAGGGCTCAAATCCACGCCTCCATTGGCAGGTGGACTCTATACTGCTGACACACCAGGGAAGCCTATGCATATTTATTCCCATGCAATAAATAAACTGGATTGTGCAAATTCTCAAATTACATTAACTCTCAACATCAAGTGGCTTTTTTCTAGTGAGGACTAGATCTCATGAAAAACAGTTTTACAATAAAATGAACATATTCTCTTTTAACCTGATTGTGTTTAATGTTTCCTATGTGTCCAAGTGGAAAAGAGCTCTGAGATTAAGTGCTGTAGGAAGTCATTTCTTCTTACAGGTATTCCAGTTCTTTATCAATACAGAGAAGGAAGTCTAGAAGAAAAGTCATTTTCCATGAATTTAGCAAGAAATTGGCAGTGTGTTATCAATACATGAGCCTCCATTACACTCTATCTTAGAGAAAAGTAAATCATTCATAAAGTGAGGAAAGCTGAACTGAGGCACATCCAGGGGTAGAAAAGAAAGACGGCCATTGGTGGGGAAGTCAGGAACCCTTCTCTAGAGTTAGCTTTGCTCTGTAACACTCAAATACGGTCTTATCTATTTGCCATGACTGGCGTGCTTTTCATTATGATAGAAAGGACCCCAACTCCAGAGGATCATCATCCACAGTAAATATTATAACTCAGAATAAAACTCAAGCCCCGTGCCGTATTTCCTTATGAGATTAATTTAAAAAATGACACTTTCATATAATGAAAACTTCCATGCTGTAGGTCAATATTTGGTCATCACATGTGGTGAAAAGGGCAAACGCTAGAGCCTGGAAAAACATATATTCAATTTTATTTTCACAAATGACTTGGAGCAGATCATTTTACGCCCCCACCAAGACCTCACATTCCTTACCTGTTAAATAAATGCAGGGCTTCCCTTGTGGCTCAGACAGTAAAGAATCCACCTGCAATGCAGGAAGTATGGGTTCAGTCCCTGGGTTGGGAAGATCCCTGGAGAAGGGCATGGCAACCCACTCCAGTATTCTTGCCTGGAGAATCCCATGGACAGAGGCGCCTGGTGGGCTACAGTCCATGGGGTTGCAAAGAGTTGGACAAGACTGAGTGACTAACACCTACACACAATGACTGAAATATCTAAACTGCCTAGTACATAGTTGCTGCTTAGTAAGTAAGCATTGTTGATGCTTATTTATTAGTTACTTTTTTTTTTTTGAACAATTCTTATAAAGAAAAGTAACCTGGCCCATGGCCTTTAAAAAGGTACTCCACAAAATTAATTTGTTATTCCTTAAACACACTTGTCTAAAATATTTACTCATCCTTGAGTCCATCATGCAAGTCTGCTAAGTTTACAAATAACTGAGAAGATAAACCAGAGGAAAAGAAACAGAAAATCATGTAAGTGTACAAAAATATACAGTGGTAAAGCCTTATTAGGACAGGATCTCTGATGGAATTCAGTTCAGCCGCAGAGCTTGAAAGTCAACAGAAAAGAAATAGATTTCTGAACTCTCTTTTCTCTTCCCAGCTGTCCCACTTGGCTGTGACATGAGACTAGGCACAGGCAGTTACCAAAACCAACAAGCAGACAAGAGTTTCAGCTTGGATCTAAAAGAACCACACGAGGGAGGTGCCAAAAGCTACAGCCCAAGGGGTGGCTGAGGGCTATGAGCTAAGAAGAGTAACGATGATGAGACAGAGGAGGGGGAAAGCCTGGGAGAGACGTAGGGAACTCACCAAGGCAGCCACGGGCACCTCACGCGCTCGGAATGCCTGTGTCACAGACTCGTCGTGGCAAAATAAAACAGAAACCCCAAACTGCACACATTCATAGCTTAACAAATTATTACAAGGGGAGCACCCTATAACCACCCGGCGCACCTCAACAATGCAATTGTTGGGTGAAGGCAAGATCATATATTCAATTTTATTTTCACAAATGACTTGGAGCAGATCATTCGCCCCACCAAGACCTCACATCCCTTACCTGTTAAATAAATGCAGGGCTTCCCTTGTGGCTCAGACAGTAAAGAATCCACCTGCAATGCAGGAAGTATGGGTTCAGTCCCTGGGTTGGGAAGATCCCTGGAGAAGGGCATGGCAACCCACTCCAGTATTCTTGCCTGGAGAATCCCATGGACAGAGGCGCCTGGTGGGCTACAGTCCATGGGGTTGCAAAGAGTTGGACAAGACTGAGTGACTAACACCTACACACAATGACTGAAATATCTAAACTGCCTAGTACATAGTTGCTGCTTAGTAAGTAAGCATTGTTGATGCTTATTTATTAGTTACTTTTTTTTTTTTGAACAATTCTTATAAAGAAAAGTAACCTGGCCCATGGCCTTTAAAAAGGTACTCCACAAAATTAATTTGTTATTCCTTAAACACACTTGTCTAAAATATTTACTCATCCTTGAGTCCATCATGCAAGTCTGCTAAGTTTACAAATAACTGAGAAGATAAACCAGAGGAAAAGAAACAGAAAATCATGTAAGTGTACAAAAATATACAGTGGTAAAGCCTTATTAGGACAGGATCTCTGATGGAATTCAGTTCAGCCGCAGAGCTTGAAAGTCAACAGAAAAGAAATAGATTTCTGAACTCTCTTTTCTCTTCCCAGCTGTCCCACTTGGCTGTGACATGAGACTAGGCACAGGCAGTTACCAAAACCAACAAGCAGACAAGAGTTTCAGCTTGGATCTAAAAGAACCACACGAGGGAGGTGCCAAAAGCTACAGCCCAAGGGGTGGCTGAGGGCTATGAGCTAAGAAGAGTAACGATGATGAGACAGAGGAGGGGGAAAGCCTGGGAGAGACGTAGGGAACTCACCAAGGCAGCCACGGGCACCTCACGCGCTCGGAATGCCTGTGTCACAGACTCGTCGTGGCAAAATAAAACAGAAACCCCAAACTGCACACATTCATAGCTTAACAAATTATTACAAGGGGAGCACCCTATAACCACCGCCCATGTTAGGAAACAGAACTTTGCTAACATCCCTGATGGCTTTCCAGGTGGCACTAGTGAAGAACCTGCCTGTCAGTGCAGGAGGTACGAGAGACATGGGTTCCAACCTTGGGTCGGAAGATCCCCTGGAGGCGGAAATGGCACCCCCCTCCCGCCATTCATGCCTGGAGAATTCCACAGACAGAGGAGCCTGGCAGGATAGTCTGTAGGGTCGCAGAGTTAGACATGACTGAAGCCACTTAGCAGCAGCAAGATCCTTGAAACACCTCTCTGTATGCCATCCAACACCTCCCCTCATCCCAGAAGCACAGATCAACCTGACAAGCATTGTATTCATTCCTTCTGTTTGTCCATCATTTTTACCACCCCCAAGAGGCACCCTTAGACCCTCTGACAAAGACATCTCTGATTTTTAAAAATTGTGATTTTTAAATCATTTTTATTCTAGAGATTTCCTCTCTGTTTCTTTTCTTTGCAATTGATCTGTTGAAGAGCCCAGGGATTTGACCTGGAGAGATTCCCACATTCTGGACTCTGGCAATGGCACAGAGTTTAACGGTCCTCTGTATTTCCAGCAAATCAGCAGCTGGAGCCAGAGGCTTGATCAGACCCAGGTTGGTCAAGTTCATAGGTGGTACTGGATTCTTTCATCTGGAGGCTCACGATGTAGCTCTTTAGATGATATTAATAACCTTTGATACATGATGCTCTGTAACATTCATTAATTAGGAATTATAAAATGGTGATATTCTGTCATTTCTTTTACATTCATTAGCTGGAACACTCATATAAAGATACACTTCTTTCATCTACTTTAAATTATGTAGTAGTATAATCCATTCAAAAGACAAGATAATTACTTGATTTTTTCCTTTTATTTACCTATGTTTAAAGTAATACATTGATTCTTTGCCATCATTTGAAGGTAACTTGATTGGGTTTTTGTGTGTGTGTGTGTTATTTTGAACCCATGAATTTAAACATATTCAACAGTTCTGGCTGCTTTTATTAGTCATATGTACTGTGTTCTAAAGACAATAGTTGTTACCTGATGGTAAGTATTTCTTGCACCTTTATTTGTATGTACTGTCAGAAAATTGGAGTTGGATAGATTTTCTAATCCTAGATAACACCACCTTGATAAAACCTAGTTTTATGAACCTGGCCTATAACAAATTCATCCTAACTGATTACTCACCTCCCTGCAAAATATATAATTTCCAACTTTACTGAAAATAAATAAACAAGTTACTCATTTATTCATTAATCAAGTAATTAATCTGAGATCCCTGGAGTCATGGAAAAAGAAATATCAGCCATCCAACCACCAGAGGGAGGGCAGGTTAAATGAGGGATCCAATCTTCCATACTCTGCTTTCTTATTGGTGAAATCACTGATAATATTTTGGAGGAAAGATACCAGGAATAAGATAGGACATATCTGTGCGACTCTGTTGTCTGTTGGATGCAAAAGAACTACACTGAGTCTTAACAAAGGGAAAATACACCATTTAGGGAAAAAAGGATTCCCCTGAAGTTCATCAGAGCCGCCTTTGCTCGGAATTAAACACACTGTTTGCAACCTGATAGATAATAGTATTGGAGGATTAAGAAGGAAGAAGGTATGATTGCCTCATTACTTGGATAAGTTTTAAAAATCATCCAGTGATGATATGAGTTTCTTAAAGTCACATTAGTTCAGAGGTAGAGGCAAAATTTAATACAATCCATCTAAGCCCCATCTCAGTTTTTCACAGGAACAACTTTTTTTTTTTTAAAGGAAGAAGAGTTTACAAAGATATCTTGCAGTTTTTCTACTGGTCTTTGCTAATAATGATTCAGTCAAGGCAAGCATAAAAGTTTGAGGATACAGAGCACCCAACATTCCCTGATTTTGCAAATTTTCCCCTGGGATTGGTGCTTTAATTTTCAGTCCGTCTGAGTCCATAACGTATGGTTGTCAGTGCCATTATTGACTCTCACAATTTCTTGTCTCAATCCCATAGTTCCTAGAGCTTAGGGCTCAGGGTCACTGGCACGGGTTTTGATTTGCCGCTTTCTGTGTTTACACAAAAGGGCAAGTCAATATCTTCTCTGGATCAGAGAATTCTGGACTAAAACTGACCTATCATTTGTGAACAAATGAAGACCTTAAAGGACAGAAAGAAGGCTCTCTGGAAGTCTCCACCACCTTTACATTTCATTGAATCCACAGACTTCCCCTTACTCCCTACAGAGATCTGACTACAGCTGAATAAGAAAGAGAGAAAAGTCACATGGGAAGAATGGAATGCTCTTACAATATTTTTAGGCTGCGATATGTACTGGATTCCATTCATACAGTCCTGCAGGAGGTTTGGCCCATCTTCACAGAGCATGCCACGACTCCTGCTTATTGCAACAGATACCTTCATTTCTCAAGGACTGATAATAATTAAAAAAACAACAACAACGAAGTGTTCTTTACGTAGGATTGTTAAGGCAGACTTTTCCCTTTTCTTTTGTTGATACCTCTTTTGTAAAAAAGGTGGATAAACTGGTATTGGAAAGGTCAAGTCTTTCTCCAGCTTGATGGATTCGTAATTGTGTACCTAATTCAAACTAATTTTGGAGATCACAGGGCAACTTCTAACTTTATTAGGGGCCAATAAAAAAATGAAAGTTTTTGAACAGTCCACCACATTTTTAAAGAGATAATACAGAGATGATCTTCTTATGAAAAGAAAAAATTTCCTTTGTGATGTGGGTTGAATAAATGAAGACTTCTTAGTGATAGCGTCCAATTCTTCCTTTTACTGAACTTGAAGGGTGCGGGTTCCTACTTGCATGTTCACTGGTCTTTATTCTGTGAGTCTAATCAGCTAGTCCACACAAGCTGACCACAGGGTCTCCTGAAGCCTATTTTTTTTTTTCTCTCAGTCTAGGAGCCCTCAACCCAGATGCAAGGCTTTAATTGCTGCTAAGTGTTCTGAAACACCCACGTCTGCACAACACTCATTTTGCTGCATGCAATGCCAAGTTGATGAAGTCAAGGTCATTGATTCAGTCATACAAAAGAGGAACCTGCTAATCTTGTCCTTTCTGTCAGCTGAACACATGACCACCGCACACATCCCTACTGGCAGTGTATCCAGTAGTCAGAAGGAGGAAGTGATAGGTACATATGGATGGAGACAGACTGTACTGAATGCTCTCAGCCATTTCATAGCTTTGTGAATGCAGGAAGCTTACTTGGTGCTCCCGTTTTGTCATAAAATGGGATACTAATAGAGTACCTCATAGGATTATTGTAAAGGTTTAATGAGATTATCCATGTAATGTGCTTAACACAAAAGGAGGTATTTATAGAAAATACTCAATACATAGTATTTTTAATTTTTGCTTTTGGCATTGTTTTATTGAACATTTCAAAATACTGGGAAGAATGGAATGCTCTTAATTTTCATACAACGTCCTGCAGGAGGTTTGGCCCATCTTCACAGAGCATGCCACGACTCCTGCTTATTGCAACAGATACCTTCATTTCTCAAGGACTGATAATAATTAAAAAAACAACAACAACGAAGTGTTCTTTACGTAGGATTGTTAAGGCAGACTTTTCCCTTTTCTTTTGTTGATACCTCTTTTGTAAAAAAGGTGGATAAACTGGTATTGGAAAGGTCAAGTCTTTCTCCAGCTTGATGGATTCGTAATTGTGTACCTAATTCAAACTAATTTTGGAGATCACAGGGCAACTTCTAACTTTATTAGGGGCCAATAAAAAAATGAAAGTTTTTGAACAGTCCACCACATTTTTAAAGAGATAATACAGAGATGATCTTCTTATGAAAAGAAAAAATTTCCTTTGTGATGTGGGTTGAATAAATGAAGACTTCTTAGTGATAGCGTCCAATTCTTCCTTTTACTGAACTTGAAGGGTGCGGGTTCCTACTTGCATGTTCACTGGTCTTTATTCTGTGAGTCTAATCAGCTAGTCCACACAAGCTGACCACAGGGTCTCCTGAAGCCTATTTTTTTTTTTCTCTCAGTCTAGGAGCCCTCAACCCAGATGCAAGGCTTTAATTGCTGCTAAGTGTTCTGAAACACCCACGTCTGCACAACACTCATTTTGCTGCATGCAATGCCAAGTTGATGAAGTCAAGGTCATTGATTCAGTCATACAAAAGAGGAACCTGCTAATCTTGTCCTTTCTGTCAGCTGAACACATGACCACCGCACACATCCCTACTGGCAGTGTATCCAGTAGTCAGAAGGAGGAAGTGATAGGTACATATGGATGGAGACAGACTGTACTGAATGCTCTCAGCCATTTCATAGCTTTGTGAATGCAGGAAGCTTACTTGGTGCTCCCGTTTTGTCATAAAATGGGATACTAATAGAGTACCTCATAGGATTATTGTAAAGGTTTAATGAGATTATCCATGTAATGTGCTTAACACAAAAGGAGGTATTTATAGAAAATACTCAATACATAGTATTTTTAATTTTTGCTTTTGGCATTGTTTTATTGAACATTTCAAAATACTAAAGTTCCATAGTGGCTAATTGTATTGTAAGTATGAGTTATAGCTTAAATTCCTGTGGTATTGGTACACATTGGCTTTAAAACTTAGATCCACAAAGTACACATAAGAAGCCAACACACCTTCATTAAAGTACAAAAGAGGTAGGAAAACTTATTCTCAGAGCAGCTTCACACATCACACACCTGAATTGGCGAACACAGCTGACATATGAGCAACAAGTAACTTATTGGTCATGGTGACTTTCCAATCTACTGAGAATGTCTTATCTTCCAGTGATGAAACTTATATATGAGTGTTTAGTAATGAGGAGTGTGGGTATAATTCAAGACATGAAAAAGAGAGTCTCCTCTTTCAACACTCTAGAATGCAGCTATTCAATAGTTATAAATGGCTATTTATCTCTTTTTTTGCCTCTGGGGAGATAAAAAGTTGAATTAGAAGAGTTTTCTGTTTTGTTTTCAGTTTTCCTTTCTTTTTAAAATGAAACATGCCATTGGTTTTACACTGCACAAGTCAAAGAAAGCACTAAAGCGGTGACGAAAGTGGAGTAGTCCTTAATCCTCTTAAGAACATCGATTCCTATACAACTCCTATAAGTGATTCTGATTCAGTAAGAATGGGGGAGGGTCCAGGAATCTCTGTTTTTAACACTCATTCCAGTGATTCATGTGATCTGACACATAAGGAATATTGTTCATCAGTTTTTGTTTGCCCAACTCTCTTCCTTCTGGTAAGAACACCTCAGTTTTCTTTTGATAAATATTCCTCCTTAACTCGTAGATCCTATGGATGGTTGGTGCTGATTCCACTACCAGCTGGCCCTGGTCTGTTCAGTCATTGTAATCAGACATTCAGTATCTCTGATCACATTGAGGTAAGTGTGAAAATAAATCCTGGAATGCTGAAATTATTGGAAAGAGGAGCTCTCTTTCCTCTGGTTTTAGGAAGCTGTATCCATCTGAAAAAAAATGAGATAACACAAAGATGGAATAAATGGAGAAAGGGGGGAGAGAGAGAGAGAGACAGAATGAATCACCCAAGTGATTTTTTTAATTATAAAAATATAATTCATAATGACAGCAATAAAGAATGAAGTGGAAGCATAACTAAAAGTTTAAAATTCAGATGAAAATGACTTAAGTTATATGACCCAGTAAAAACAATTTTCTGAGAGTTTTTGAAATGAGGCATAGCAAAGTGTGGTGATCAGAGATACATCATAAGAATAAGAATATCTTCTGATTTTTATAAATTTTTTCAGATTTTATAATTGCATTTAACATGTAATGACTAATTATCTTGACCTAAAATGGCATATTTCATGTATAACTATGGTTAAAATATATGTATGGAAATTCCTTGGTGTTCTAACAGTTAGGACTTGGTGCTTTCACTGCCAAGGGCCCAGGTTCAATCCCTGGTTAGGGAACAAAATCCCAGAGGCCATGTGGCACAGCTGTTCTCTCTACACTCCCCCCCGCCCCCCTGCCACACACACAGAATATCAGGGCCCCCAAATACCTGAAGCAAAACAGATAGAAATACATGGCTCAACAATGAAAATTGAAGACTTTAATACCCCACATTAAATAATGAATAAAATAACTAGGCAGAAGATCAACAAGTAAATAGAAGACCTAACAGTATAAACCAAATGGACCTAATAGACATCTATAGAACATTCTACACAGCAAAAGAATACACATTCTTCTCAAGTACACATGGATCATTTTTCAGAATAGATCGTACATTAGGCTGTAAAACAAGCCTGAATAAATTTAGGAGGAATGAAATATTACTAAGTATGACTTCCAACCATAATGTATGATGATTAGAAATCCATAGCAGAAGGAAATTTGGGAAGTTCATAAGTATGTGTAAATTAAACAACACACTGCTAAATAATCAACAAGTTAAAAACTAAAACAGAAGCAAATTTTTAAAAATACTTTGGGGCTTCCCTAGTAGTCCAGTGGATAAGGACACTGCCTTGCAGTGCAAGGGGTGCCAGTTCGATCCCTGGCCTGGGAAGATCCCACATGCCACAGAGTGGCTGGACCGATGTGTCCAACTATGGAGCCGGAGCTCTGGAGTGCATGTGCCCAGAGCCAGTGCTCTGCAAGGAGAAAGCCCACTACAATGGGAGGCCCACACAGGCCAAAGAACAAAGATGGATGAAAATGAATAAATGAAAGACCAACAGAAGTGGCCAAAAAAAAAAAAAAACTTTGAGATGAATGAAAATGAAAACAAGACATACCAAAATTTATGAAATGCAGCTAAAGCAGTGCTTCAAGGAAAATTTACATCAATAAATGCCCATTAAAAAAGAAAAGTCTCAAATCAATACCATAACTTTCCACTTTTAGAAACTAGAAAAAGAAGATAAAACTACAGGCAAAGGAAGCAGATGGAAAATTAATTATTAAATAGAAAATTAATGAAATAGAGAGTACAAAAGCAGTAAATAAACAGTGAAAGTTGGCGCTTTGAAAACATTACCAAAACTGACAAAACTAGCGTAAGGACAAAAGTATCAATAAAATAGAGAGGAAGACTCAAATCAGTAAAACTAGTAGTACTTTAAAATAAGTAATAAGTTTCTGGTCTTACAGAAATAAGAATTATAAGGGAATATCATGAAATGGAAAATCTGAATAATTCTATAACAAGTAAAGAAGTTGAATTAGCAATCCAAAAAAAAATCCCACAAAGAAAAGCCTATGTCCAGATGGCTTCACTGGTGAATTTTACCAAACATAAGATTATTATCAATCTCTCACAATCTCTTACAAAAATACACATTCTTCTCAAGTACACATGGATCATTTTTCAGAATAGATCGTACATTAGGCTGTAAAACAAGCCTGAATAAATTTAGGAGGAATGAAATATTACTAAGTATGACTTCCAACCATAATGTATGATGATTAGAAATCCATAGCAGAAGGAAATTTGGGAAGTTCATAAGTATGTGTAAATTAAACAACACACTGCTAAATAATCAACAAGTTAAAACTAAAACAGAAGCAAATTTTTAAAAATACTTTGGGGCTTCCCTAGTAGTCCAGTGGATAAGGACACTGCCTTGCAGTGCAAGGGGTGCCAGTTCGATCCCTGGCCTGGGAAGATCCCACATGCCACAGAGTGGCTGGACCGATGTGTCCAACTATGGAGCCGGAGCTCTGGAGTGCATGTGCCCAGAGCCAGTGCTCTGCAAGGAGAAAGCCCACTACAATGGGAGGCCCACACAGGCCAAAGAACAAAGATGGATGAAAATGAATAAATGAAAGACCAACAGAAGTGGCCAAAAAAAAAAAAAAACTTTGAGATGAATGAAAATGAAAACAAGACATACCAAAATTTATGAAATGCAGCTAAAGCAGTGCTTCAAGGAAAATTTACATCAATAAATGCCCATTAAAAAAGAAAAGTCTCAAATCAATACCATAACTTTCCACTTTTAGAAACTAGAAAAAGAAGATAAAACTACAGGCAAAGGAAGCAGATGGAAAATTAATTATTAAATAGAAAATTAATGAAATAGAGAGTACAAAAGCAGTAAATAAACAGTGAAAGTTGGCGCTTTGAAAACATTACCAAAACTGACAAAACTAGCGTAAGGACAAAAGTATCAATAAAATAGAGAGGAAGACTCAAATCAGTAAAACTAGTAGTACTTTAAAATAAGTAATAAGTTTCTGGTCTTACAGAAATAAGAATTATAAGGGAATATCATGAAATGGAAAATCTGAATAATTCTATAACAAGTAAAGAAGTTGAATTAGCAATCCAAAAAAAAATCCCACAAAGAAAAGCCTATGTCCAGATGGCTTCACTGGTGAATTTTACCAAACATAAGATTATTATCAATCTCTCACAATCTCTTACAAAAAATAGGAAAGGAGGGAAACATTTCCAGATTCATTCTGATGTCAGCATTACTCTGCTACTTGAACCAATTAAAAACATATTGAGAAGACAAAAATTCTTCAACAAAATTTATATGTTGCTGGGTAAACCAAACACAATGACATATAAAAAAGATTATACACCATAATCAAGTGGAATATAACCCAGTTAATCAAGGTTAATTCAATGTAATATGCCACATTAATAGAATAAAGTACAAAATTGCATGATTATCTCAAATGATACAGAAAAAGATTTTGGCAAAATACAACATTTGTTCAGGATAAAAAAAAAAAAAAACATTCAAACCAGGGATAGCAGAGAACTTCCCCTACCAGATGAAAGGCATCTGTGAAAAACCCATAGCTGACATCATCATTATTGGTGAAATTATTCTGCAGAGCTTAATTCCGTCATTGACTACATTGAAAATGCATTAAGCCCTAGAATTTTCTAGGTCATGGCTTTGGATTTTACTCTAATCTTGATGAGAAGTCATTAGAGGAACTTCAAGAAAAAGAGGGTCATGATTTGGTTTTTATTTTTAAAAAACACTCTGGCTGGGCTTCCCCTGGTGGTCCAGTGGGTAAGGACACCGCCTTGCAGTGCAAGGGGCGCTGGTTCCATCACTGGCCTGGGAGGATCCCACGTGCTGCGGAGCGGCTGGAGCTGGAGCTCCGGAGCTCTGGAGCACATGCGCCCAGAGCCGGGGCTCTGCAACGACAGACGCCACCGCGATGGGAGGCCCACAGGAGCCAAAGAACAAAGACGGATGAAAATAGATAAATGAAAGACCAATAGAAGTGGCCCGCCCGCTTCCCTCCCTCCCCAACCCGACCCCCGCCCAAAATAAATAAATAAATCTTTAAAAAAAAAAAAAAAACACTCTGGCTACCATATAGTCATCCATTGGAATTCCATTTGTACTGGGGGTGGGGAACAGGAGGGAACCCTGGTACAGTTAGCAGACTATGGAAATAGTCCAGAAGAGAATCTCTGGTGGCTTGGACTAAAAAGTAGTAGTAGAGAAAAGTAAAAGTTTTCAGAATACTTTTAGAGGTAGAGTCAACAGGGCTTACTCAGGTTTCAGATGTGAGAATGAATGAGGAAACGAGAGGAATCAATGTTGACTCCACCATGATGCTATGCACCGAGAAAAAGACCCATTAGGGTTGGACTTGGGAATGACAAAGGAAAGTTCTTTCTTGGGCACATTAAATTAGAGATACGTAACCTATTTAAAATCAATGTGAGGACTTCAAATAGGAACCTGGATACATAATTTAGAGCTCAGAAGAGAATTCAGAGCTGAACATAAAGATTTGGAACTAATTAATCTATAAATCATATTTAAAGCCATGGGACTCAATGAGGTTAATTGGGGAAGCTGCATATATAAAGAAAAAAAAAAAAGGGAGACCAAGGCAGAGCCCTGGAGTGCTCATACCTCTAGCAGTCAGACACAGGAGAAGGCAGAGCCCATGAAGAAGAATAAGAAGCAGAGGCCAATTGAAATATAGGGAAACCAGGAGACTATGGTGTCATGGATTCCAAGAAAAGTAATTGTTTCAAGATGGAAAATTAATAAATTCTAGAGATCTGCCTTACAATTGTGTTAGTCACTCAGTTGTGTCCACTTTTTGCGACCCCAAGGACTGTAGCCCACCAGACTCCTCTGTCTGTGGCATTTTCCAGGCAAGAATACTTGGGTTCTCATTCTTTTCTCAGGGATCTTTCCGACCCAGGGATCAAAGCCAGGTCTTCTCCACTGCAGGCAGATTCTTTACCATCTGAGCCATCATATTATATTTTATACTTGAAAATCTGTTGAGAGTATATTTCATGCCAAGTGATCTTACCACAATAAAAAATTAATAATTTTTTTAAAAGAAAATGGTGGGCAACTTTCTTGAATACTGCCAAGAAGGCAAGCAAGAGAGGAATGGCAGAGTCCATGGAGTTGTAGGGACAGATGTCCAGTTGAGTTGGGTTAAGAGAGAATGTGAATAGAAAAAGTAAGAGTAGAAACTCTGGATGGCTCTTTGAAGAAGATTTTTATGAGGAGCAGCTGAGAAGAAGAACAGTTTACAGGACATATGGGTCTGAGAGATTGGAGATAATTATATTCTGGACATGTGGTATGTCCATCTGAGATTTGTTGTGTGAAACTTTTAGAGGTAGAGTTTCAACAGGGCCTTACTCAGGTTTCAGATGTGAGAATGAATGAGGAAACGAGAGGAATCAATGTTGACTCCACCATGATGCTATGCACCGAGAAAAGACCCATTAGGGTTGGACTTGGGAATGACAAAGGAAAGTTCTTTCTTGGGCACATTAAATTAGAGATACGTAACCTATTTAAAATCAATGTGAGGACTTCAAATAGGAACCTGGATACATAATTTAGAGCTCAGAAGAGAATTCAGAGCTGAACATAAAGATTTGGAACTAATTAATCTATAAATCATATTTAAAGCCATGGGACTCAATGAGGTTAATTGGGGAAGCTGCATATATAAAGAAAAAAAAAAAAGGGAGACCAAGGCAGAGCCCTGGAGTGCTCATACCTCTAGCAGTCAGACACAGGAGAAGGCAGAGCCCATGAAGAAGAATAAGAAGCAGAGGCCAATTGAAATATAGGGAAACCAGGAGACTATGGTGTCATGGATTCCAAGAAAAGTAATTGTTTCAAGATGGAAAATTAATAAATTCTAGAGATCTGCCTTACAATTGTGTTAGTCACTCAGTTGTGTCCACTTTTTGCGACCCCAAGGACTGTAGCCCACCAGACTCCTCTGTCTGTGGCATTTTCCAGGCAAGAATACTTGGGTTCTCATTCTTTTCTCAGGGATCTTTCCGACCCAGGGATCAAAGCCAGGTCTTCTCCACTGCAGGCAGATTCTTTACCATCTGAGCCATCATATTATATTTTATACTTGAAAATCTGTTGAGAGTATATTTCATGCCAAGTGATCTTACCACAATAAAAAATTAATAATTTTTTTAAAAGAAAATGGTGGGCAACTTTCTTGAATACTGCCAAGAAGGCAAGCAAGAGAGGAATGGCAGAGTCCATGGAGTTGTAGGGACAGATGTCCAGTTGAGTTGGGTTAAGAGAGAATGTGAATTGAAAAAGTAAGAGTAGAAACTCTGGATGGCTCTTTGAAGAAGATTTTTATGAGGAGCAGCTGAGAAGAAGAACAGTTTACAGGACATATGGGTCTGAGAGATTGGAGATAATTATATTCTGGACATGTGGTATGTCCATCTGAGATTTGTTGTGTGAAACTTAGAGCAGGATATCCAGTTATGTATTTTGTTTTTCAGCCATTTCAACTATTCAGATGCCAGCACAGTTGGTAAGGAGACAGGTGCGTTTAAACTCAGGTCATGTTGTTGGAATCAACTTCAGTCAAGAGAAATAGGTAAAGAATCAAGGGTATTCATAAGACAGTATTTAAGTGAGAAAAGACAAAAATAAGTTTCTCTGTCTCCAGTCTGATATAAAGATGAGCTTTGTTAAGAAAGATTAGGCTAGATATTCTTTACCCATATTTATGATAAAGTGTATAAAATTTTGAACCTATTATCTATGATTATCAAGTAATACCACTACAACTGGTAGCGTATTACTTTAGAATAATTGTTGAAGCAATCCATATATATATTGTACTGCAGACTTTCAGACAGACTGGAAATATAAGTAACCAAGAATCAGGTGAGTACATAATTGTTGAAGAAACTCAGAATAGAACTTATGGTAACTCTATCTGACCTCACTAATTAGAACGTTCTTTTAATTTTTCACTTCTCAGACTTTTCAGAACTTAATATGTTTTATCTCAGTCTGGTGTCAACATGCATCAGAGGAAATAAAATTGTACAGGCGAAATTTTGCCTTGGGAATTTGACTATGTCCAGTTTTCCTTCCTGTTCAAACTTTGATCTAGAATGCTGAAAATGAAAACCATTTCTAGACTCCATGAATGCCCTAATCCTAAATTCTTCCTGAATTGTGAAGTGGAAAGTTAAATCGTTTTTGTTGGAAAACTCCCTGTTCAGTGGGTCCAGATCAGTACTCGGGTGATGTCAGCAAATGTTACATTTTTTTCCAATTATGAAATGAATTATGGGGCACTAGCTAACCACAGTCGGTCATTAAATAAAACTATTTTGGCTGATACATTGTTGTCCTGCCAGAAAACACAGGTGTTTTGTTTTTAAAGAATTTTTAAAACGTTTCTTTAAGAAAAGATTGCATTAACAATCCTTCAACACAAGCAATATAGGAGCCTAAATGAGAAGGTGCTATTTATAGAGAATTTGTGTGGCAGGCGTAGAGATTGCATTTTCATACATGAAATAAAGAGTTGCTTTATGTCCAAGGAATTGAAACATGTGGCCTATGATGTATGAAGACAGTGATATATGAACCGTGCAGATTTAAATGCATCTATACAGTCTTAAGAGTTGAATGAAAGGCACTTTATAAGCATAAATTGTTATTATTGAGAACAAACATTCTTGGCCTGGGATTTTCGAAGAATATTAGTTCATTCGTTCAGTGATGACTCCCAAGGGTTTCAAGTTCATAATCTCAAAATGATGGCATGTGCATCTGTCAATATCAAATGTGTACTAGTAGAGCTAGTATTTTCCTTTCCAAGGAGGTAATTCCTTGCAAGATGAATGAGCAGAATATTTTTCAGTTGGCCCGATAGTCAAAATGACCATTTTTAAGCACTTTGTATTTTTAGTAGCATCCTTTCACTTACCTCTATTTTCCTCCCTTGCAATCTCCTATCTTCAATTTGCATATCTCTGAATCATTCGTAAACAAAGCAGCTGCTTTCAGTTGATTCATCTAAGGAATTTGATTATCTCATCCAAACTATGACATCTTGAATCATGTATCAATGGCATGTTTATGGAATGAAGCAGTTTTCTGTTTCAAAAGTGAGTATTTTCTCTGTGCGTGCAAGAGAGTATAAATATCATGTATCTATAATGCTTGGAACTAAAAATCTAATGCATCAGCCTCTCATCTGGATTAAAACTACGTTTAAAAAGAATACTGAGTTTTAGCAAATGCTTTTTCTGCATCTACTGAGATTGATCCTGTGGGTTTTGTCCTTTCTGTTGTTGAAGTAGTGAATTACATTGATTTGTGTATGTTAAACCATCCTTGTGACCCTGGGATGAATCCAGCTTGATCATGGTAAATGGACTTTTTTATGTATTGTTAGATTCAGTTGTCTAATATTCTGTTGAAAATGTTTGCATCTATATTTATAAAAGATACTGGCCTATAATTTTCTTTTTTGGTGGTGTCTTTGGTTTTATTATCGGGGTGAGGCTGACTTCACAGAATGACTTTGAGAATGTCCTGTCCCCTCCTCTTCAGTCTTTTGGAAGAACTTGAGAAGGATTGGTATAAGATGTATGTTTTATTATTATTATTATTAACTTATTTTTATTTTGCTTTTTGCAGAGTTTTGTTGTTTACGGCTATACATAAACCCGAATCAGTCATAGGTATACCCTTGACACTCCCACCTGAACCTTCCTCCCACTCCCTCCCCGTCCCACCCCTCCAGGTTGTTTCATAGCCTCCATGTAAGTCCCCTTAGTCTTATAGCACATTAACATTGGTTGTCTCTTTTACATATGGTATTGTAAGTTTCCATGTTACTCTTGCCATTCATCTCACCCATTCTTCCCTCTCCACAATGTCCATAAGTCTGTTCTCTATGTCTGTTTCTCCATTGCTGCTCTGCATATACCTTTATCAGTGCCATCTTTCTAGACTGCATATATATGTGTTAGTATATTTATCCTTCTCTTTCTGACTTCACTTTGTATAATAGGTTCTAGGTTCATCCACCTCATTAGAAGTGACTCCAATGACTCTTTTTAAAGCTGAGAAATATTCCATTGTATATATGTATCACAGCTTTTTTTTTGCTTTCAGCATTTTGAATCATTCAAACAAAGCAGCTGCTTTCAGTTGATTCATCTAAGGAATTTGATTATCTCATCCAAACTATGACATCTTGAATCATGTATCAATGGCATGTTTATGGAATGAAGCAGTTTTCTGTTTCAAAAGTGAGTATTTTCTCTGTGCGTGCAAGAGAGTATAAATATCATGTATCTATAATGCTTGGAACTAAAAATCTAATGCATCAGCCTCTCATCTGGATTAAAACTACGTTTAAAAAGAATACTGAGTTTTAGCAAATGCTTTTTCTGCATCTACTGAGATTGATCCTGTGGGTTTTGTCCTTTCTGTTGTTGAAGTAGTGAATTACATTGATTTGTGTATGTTAAACCATCCTTGTGACCCTGGGATGAATCCAGCTTGATCATGGTAAATGGACTTTTTTATGTATTGTTAGATTCAGTTGTCTAATATTCTGTTGAAAATGTTTGCATCTATATTTATAAAAGATACTGGCCTATAATTTTCTTTTTTGGTGGTGTCTTTGGTTTTATTATCGGGGTGAGGCTGACTTCACAGAATGACTTTGAGAATGTCCTGTCCCCTCCTCTTCAGTCTTTTGGAAGAACTTGAGAAGGATTGGTATAAGATGTATGTTTTATTATTATTATTATTAACTTATTTTTATTTTGCTTTTTGCAGAGTTTTGTTGTTTACGGCTATACATAAACCCGAATCAGTCATAGGTATACCCTTGACACTCCCACCTGAACCTTCCTCCCACTCCCTCCCCGTCCCACCCCTCCAGGTTGTTTCATAGCCTCCATGTAAGTCCCCTTAGTCTTATAGCACATTAACATTGGTTGTCTCTTTTACATATGGTATTGTAAGTTTCCATGTTACTCTTGCCATTCATCTCACCCATTCTTCCCTCTCCACAATGTCCATAAGTCTGTTCTCTATGTCTGTTTCTCCATTGCTGCTCTGCATATACCTTTATCAGTGCCATCTTTCTAGACTGCATATATATGTGTTAGTATATTTATCCTTCTCTTTCTGACTTCACTTTGTATAATAGGTTCTAGGTTCATCCACCTCATTAGAAGTGACTCCAATGACTCTTTTTAAAGCTGAGAAATATTCCATTGTATATATGTATCACAGCTTCTTTTCCATTCATTTATTGATGGACACCTAGGTTGTTTCCATGTTCTAACTATTGTAAAAAGTGCTGCAATAAACATTGGGATACATGTGTCTCTTTCAATTTTGATTTCCTCAGGGTATATGCCTAATAGTGGGATTGCTGGGTTATATAGTGGTTCTATTCCTAGTTTTTTAAGGAATCTTTATGCTGTCTTCCATAGTGGCTGTATCAACTTTTGATAGAACTTTTTGTATGTTTTTTTGTATGTTCGATAGAACTTCCTAGTGAAGCCATCCAATCCTGGACTTAAATTTTTTTGCAGGGATTTATTTTATTATAGATTCTATTTCACTGCTAGTGATCAGTCTATTGAAATTATCTATTTCTTCTTGATGCATTTTGGTGGATTATATGTTTCTAGAAACTTGTCTGTCTCTTCTAGGTAGTCCAATTTGTTGGCATATAATTGTTCATAGTATTCTCTTAGGGTTTTCTGTATTTCTGAGGCATGAGTTATTTCCCCCTTTTCATTTCTTGTTTTGGTAATTTGGATTCTGTTTCTTTTCTTCTTGGTGAGCCTGGCCAGAGGTTTGCCACTCTCGTTTACCCATACAAAAAATATCTATTGGTTTGTGTTCTTTTCCTATTGTTTTTTAATCTCTATTTATTTCCTCACTGATCTTTATTATTTTCTTCCTTCTGCTAACTTCAGGTTTTGTTGGTTTTTCTAATTCTTTTAGGTTGTTTATTTGGGACTTTTCTTATTTTTTTGAGGAAGGCCTCTATCCCTATGAACTTCCCTCTTAGGGCTGCTTTTGCTGCAACCCATAGATTTTGTATAGTTATATCTTCATTATCATTTATCTCAAGGTATTTTTTATTTTCCTCTTTGATTTTATCATGGAAAAAGTTAACATACATTTGTGATAAAAACTCTTACCAATGTGGGTATAGAGGGAACAGATCTCAACATAATAAAAGCTATTTGTGTCAGACTCATGGCCAATATAATATTCAGTGGTGGAAGGTTGAAAACCTTCCTGCTACCCACTCTCACCACTTCTATTCAACATAGTATTGGAAAGCCTAGCCATGGCAATTAGACAAGAAGAAAAGTGAAATGTATCCAAACTGGAAAAAAGGTAAAAATGTCATTATATACAGATGACATGATATTATATATAGAAAGTCTAAAGACTCTACACAACCACTAGAACTGATAAATGAATTCAGCAAGATAACAGTATACAAGATTAATGTACAAAAATTGGTTGCATTTCTTTATACTAACAATGAAATATAAAAAAGGGAAAGTAAAAAAAATCCACTTTAAATTCGCATAAAAAAGTTAGTAATAAACCTAACCAAGGAGATAAAACCTGTCCAATGTAAGCTCAGTGTATAAGCTGAGAGTGACAAAACACTGATAAAGGAAATTGAATATGATTTAAAGAAATGGCAAGATAGTCCATGCTCTTGGATTGGAAGAATTAATATTGTTAAAATGCCCATACTACCCAAAACAATCTACAGGTTTAATATGTTGTTGTTCTGTTGCTCATTCATGTCCAACTCTTTGCTACCCCATGTACTACAGTACACAAGGCTGAATTTAACTCGTGTCCATTGAGTCGATGATGTCCAACCATTTCATCCTCTGTCACCCTCTTCTCCTCTTGCCCTCAATCTTTACCAGCATCATGGTCTTTTCCAGTGAGTTGGCTCTTTGCCCTCAATCTTTACCAGCATCATGGTCTTTTCCAGTGAGTTGGCTCTTTATATCAAGTGGCCAAAGTATTGGAACTTTAGGTTCAGCATCAGTTCTTCCAATGAATATTCAGGGTTACATTCCTTTAGGATTGAGTTGTTAACCCATGACATTTTCCACAGAACTAGAACAAATAATCCTAACACTTATATGGTATCACAAAAGATCCATAATTGCCAAAGCAATCCTAAGGAAAAGAACATGACCCAAGAGACTAGAAAACAACAGCATTAGAATCATTTATCCTCAGGGCTGCTTTTGCTAAAAGATTTTGTATTTTTCATTTTCCTTTTTCTTTGATTTTATCATGGAAAAAGTTAACATACATTTGTGATAAAAACTCTTACCAATGTGGGTATAGAGGGAACAGATCTCAACATAATAAAAGCTATTTGTGTCAGACTCATGGCCAATATAATATTCAGTGGTGGAAGGTTGAAAACCTTCCTGCTACCCACTCTCACCACTTCTATTCAACATAGTATTGGAAAGCCTAGCCATGGCAATTAGACAAGAAGAAAAGTGAAATGTATCCAAACTGGAAAAAAGGTAAAAATGTCATTATATACAGATGACATGATATTATATATAGAAAGTCTAAAGACTCTACACAACCACTAGAACTGATAAATGAATTCAGCAAGATAACAGTATACAAGATTAATGTACAAAAATTGGTTGCATTTCTTTATACTAACAATGAAATATAAAAAAGGGAAAGTAAAAAAAATCCACTTTAAATTCGCATAAAAAAGTTAGTAATAAACCTAACCAAGGAGATAAAACCTGTCCAATGTAAGCTCAGTGTATAAGCTGAGAGTGACAAAACACTGATAAAGGAAATTGAATATGATTTAAAGAAATGGCAAGATAGTCCATGCTCTTGGATTGGAAGAATTAATATTGTTAAAATGCCCATACTACCCAAAACAATCTACAGGTTTAATATGTTGTTGTTCTGTTGCTCATTCATGTCCAACTCTTTGCTACCCCATGTACTACAGTACACAAGGCTGAATTTAACTCGTGTCCATTGAGTCGATGATGTCCAACCATTTCATCCTCTGTCACCCTCTTCTCCTCTTGCCCTCAATCTTTACCAGCATCATGGTCTTTTCCAGTGAGTTGGCTCTTTGCCCTCAATCTTTACCAGCATCATGGTCTTTTCCAGTGAGTTGGCTCTTTATATCAAGTGGCCAAAGTATTGGAACTTTAGGTTCAGCATCAGTTCTTCCAATGAATATTCAGGGTTACATTCCTTTAGGATTGAGTTGTTAACCCATGACATTTTCCACAGAACTAGAACAAATAATCCTAACACTTATATGGTATCACAAAAGATCCATAATTGCCAAAGCAATCCTAAGGAAAAAGAACATGACCCAAGAGACTAGAAAACAACAGCAATGGCATAACCCTCCCAGACTTCGGACAGTACCACAAAGCTATTAGTAATCAAAATAGCAGCATATTGGCACAAAAGCAGGTGTGTGTATCAGTGGAACAGAATAGAGTCCAGAAATAAATCCACATGTGTGTGTGTGCTAAGTAGCCTCATCCATGTCCAGTGCTTTGTGACCCTGTGGACTATAGGCCACAAGGCTCCTCTGTCCATAGGGATTCTCCAGGAAAGAATATTGGAGTGGACTTCCATGCCATCCCTTCTCAAGAGGCTCTTCCTGACCCAGGGGCTGAACTATGTCTCTTACATCTCCTACACTGGAAGTTGGGTTCCTTACCACTAGTGTCACCTGAGAAGCAGAAACCCACATACTTATGGTCAATTAATCTTAGACAAAGAAGGCAAGAATGAGTTTGTGTTGGAGAAGAGACAGTCTCTTCAGCAAGTGATGTTGGAAAAACTGGACAGCCTTATGTGAATCTATGAAGTTAGTTTCTTCACGCCATACACAAAAATAAGCTCAAAAATGGCGTGAATACTTAAATATAACACAGGGCACCATAAGGCTCCTAGAAGAGAACATAGACAAACATTCTCTGACATAAATTGTAGCAATGTTCCTTAGGTCAGTCTCCCAAGGCAATAAAAATGAAAACAAAAGTGTGCAAGTTGAACCTAATCAAACTTACAAGTTTTACACAGAAAAGAAAACCATACACAAAATGAAAAGACAGCTAACAGACTGGGAGAAAGTATTTGCTAATGATGTGATTGACAAAGACTTAATTTCCAAAATATAAAAACAATTCATATAACTTAAGAACAACAAAAACAGAAAATGGGCAGAACATTCAAATAGACATTTCTCAAAGGAAGACATACAAATGACTAGTTACACCCTCTCAGTAGTTATTAGAGAAATTTCGTAAATCAAAACTACAGTGAGGCAGTGTCTCACACTGGTCAGATTGGCCATCACTGAAAAGTCTTCAAACAATAAAGGCTGGAGAAGGTATCGAGAGAAGGGGAAACCCCCCTTCACTGTTGGTGACAATGTAAATTGGTACAGCTACTATGGAGAACAGTATGGAGATCACTTCATTCCAGATTTCCTAAATGCTTTTATTGTAGACTTTGAAAATATTTCCTCCTCAAAGTAATTATATCTTATTTTTAAGTGTTGACATATACATGACCATTCTTTAATTTTTAAAATGTTTTTAAGACATTTAAAACTTTTCTAAAAAGTTCTTTAGATATTTTATGATCTTGTATCATTTAAAACATTTTAATCAGCAGCATATTCAGAATTTCACTAATTATTCACAAATATGTGTAATTTGCTTGGGATACAAAAACATTTTAAGATACTGAAAGGACTTAAATTATTTATGAAACTGCTATTGCCCATACAAAGTTGAATGATTCTGTAGTAGTCTGATAGGGGTTCAGCTATTGTTCAACTAAATGCTAGGGACAATTTTCAAAATGAGATAATTCATCTCAGTGACCAAATTTTATACAATGGTGACATAGTTTTTAAAAAAAATTTATAGTTTAATTTTCTTGGAAGTGCAATAAAAAATCTTAGAAACAAAGAAGGCAAGAATGAGTTTGTGTTGGAGAAGAGACAGTCTCTTCAGCAAGTGATGTTGGAAAAACTGGACAGCCTTATGTGAATCTATGAAGTTAGTTTCTTCACGCCATACACAAAAATAAGCTCAAAAATGGCGTGAATACTTAAATATAACACAGGGCACCATAAGGCTCCTAGAAGAGAACATAGACAAACATTCTCTGACATAAATTGTAGCAATGTTCCTTAGGTCAGTCTCCCAAGGCAATAAAAATGAAAACAAAAGTGTGCAAGTTGAACCTAATCAAACTTACAAGTTTTACACAGAAAAGAAAACCATACACAAAATGAAAAGACAGCTAACAGACTGGGAGAAAGTATTTGCTAATGATGTGATTGACAAAGACTTAATTTCCAAAATATAAAAACAATTCATATAACTTAAGAACAACAAAAACAGAAAATGGGCAGAACATTCAAATAGACATTTCTCAAAGGAAGACATACAAATGACTAGTTACACCCTCTCAGTAGTTATTAGAGAAATTTCGTAAATCAAAACTACAGTGAGGCAGTGTCTCACACTGGTCAGATTGGCCATCACTGAAAAGTCTTCAAACAATAAAGGCTGGAGAAGGTATCGAGAGAAGGGAACCCTCCTTCACTGTTGGTGACAATGTAAATTGGTACAGCTACTATGGAGAACAGTATGGAGATCACTTCATTCCAGATTTCCTAAATGCTTTTATTGTAGACTTTGAAAATATTTCCTCCTCAAAGTAATTATATCTTATTTTTAAGTGTTGACATATACATGACCATTCTTTAATTTTTAAAATGTTTTTAAGACATTTAAAACTTTTCTAAAAAGTTCTTTAGATATTTTATGATCTTGTATCATTTAAAACATTTTAATCAGCAGCATATTCAGAATTTCACTAATTATTCACAAATATGTGTAATTTGCTTGGGATACAAAAACATTTTAAGATACTGAAAGGACTTAAATTATTTATGAAACTGCTATTGCCCATACAAAGTTGAATGATTCTGTAGTAGTCTGATAGGGGTTCAGCTATTGTTCAACTAAATGCTAGGGACAATTTTCAAAATGAGATAATTCATCTCAGTGACCAAATTTTATACAATGGTGACATAGTTTTTAAAAAAAATTTATGAAGTTATAATTCCTACATCATTTCCTTCTTTCAATTTTAAATGTGGTAAATTCTGTTATCAAGGATAATTGGGAAGTATGTTGCCCTGCTTAATCAAGGTTTGGGTTAAATAAATGGTTTACAAATTTTCTATAGAAATACAACATAAAAATACATAATAGGGGCTTCCCTGGCAACTCAGTGGTAAAGAATCTCACTGCCAATGCAGGAAACATGGGTTCTATCCCTGATCCGGGAAAATCCCACATGCTGTGGCACAGCAACTAAGCCTATGAGCCACAATTACTGACGCCTGTGTACCCTAGAACCTGTGCTCTGCAACAGGAGAGGCCATGGTGATGAGAAACCCAAGACAGTAGTCCCCCACTCACTACAACTAGAGAAAAGCCATCCCAGCAACAAAGACCCAGCAGAGCCAAAAATAGATAATAAAATTAAAAAAAAAAAACATAATAAAATGGCAACACACTCTAGAATTCTTGCAAGGGAAATTCCTTGAACAGAGGAACCTGGTGAGCTACAGTTCAGGGGGTCAGATATGACTTAGCAACTAAAAAACAATACACATGTATACCAACTTTAAAAGAATTCCAGTGTCTAAGTGTGCCACTAAAATTAGCTAACCACAAATAAGTGGTTAAACACATTCTCTCATATTTTAGAACTTAATCCACATACATGACAACGTTTCTAAGGAAAAAAGCATATATAATTTTCTCCTGTTGTGCCTAGAACTTAGCTTCTACGTAGAGGACTCTTATTATTCCCTGTTCCACTTGCTGCCCCTGCCCCTAAGCAGGCAATAGAAACTGGATTCCCACAGTTTATACCCAATGATGATCGTTTGAGGATGCATGGAGGCTGAAGGTACACTTTAGAAAACTGAAGGGTTATGATGGAGTGACCAGAGGTCTTCCTCAAAAGTGTAAGGAGGGGACAAAAGGAAGGAGGGCTCAGGGGAGAGGGGTCAGGGATATACCTATGACTGTTTAGGAGTTATATATACTTATAAACAAGAAAACTCTGTAAAAACGTATAATAACTTCACCGTACACCTGAAGCTAATGCAGCATTGTAAAACAAATATACCCCAATAAAAATATTTTTTAAAATTCTAAGAAACTTAAGTACTTGAAGACAAATTTTCAGCCTGATAAAGCGTGAGATTATTTACATGCCAAAAAGATAACAGGGTGTTCCCAGGGACATTTGAAGAAACGTATTTTCAAGTGTTATGAAATACAGCTCTTTAAATAATTAACAAAGGCAGAAAATAGCTAAAATATTATAGCTACTGATGATTTGCAAAAGTGGAAGTTTGCATATTCATTTTATTTTTTAATATAAAACTATTTACCATTGTTTACCAGTGTTTATAATAAGTAACAATACACAGTTGGATAACATTCTTTTTTATTTTTTTCAAATGTACAAAGCTCTTAGATAGATGTTTCACTAAAGTAGATAAACAGAGGTCAAATAATCACATAAAAGAAGGTCACTATCATTAGCTATTATCAAAATGCAAATTAAAGCAAAAATGAGATTATGCTACACATGTATTTCAGTAGTTAGAATTAATATAAAATAAATCACAAAATAATATTCAAATTGGGTGCATAAAATAAAGCTCCTGAATGGTTTTCAAAGCCTGGGCATAATGTTTCTAAAATATGTTTTCCAATCTCTTTGATTATTAATCTTTATAACAGTATATATTCCTGCTCCCTATAATTAAATCTAATATTCTTCTCCATTGTATTTTGGAATTTGTCTATATGTGTTTGTGTGTAGGAGGTGATACAGAAAATTTTTTCTATTATTTTATAATCACCACATAATTAACATAATTATGGAGCCATAATTAACTGGCTAGCATTCTGATTACTCCAAAGTTATTGCTTTTCCAGTATCCAGTAACCCAGATACTGAAAAGATCGAGCCTATATGTAAGGAATCAGTTGGGAATAACAAAAAAGATGTAGATCAATAGTTTAGATTACAAATGTTGATTCACTCATTTATTTTAGCAGGTCCTAAATTGACAGCATCTCAGGTTTGATTAGGTTTCCATGAGCAAAATCTTAGGCATTGACTTCCTTGTCAATACAGCACAGGGATTTCAACTCTAGGAAAGAGATTCACTAGAAGAAACCTATAGATGTCCGTTTAATTAAGGTTTGCTTGGCTAATTAAAACCCACTAGGATTTTTCCAGTTTTCTCATCTGGGTGGGAAGATTCTTGGTAATGATAAAATTTTTCCTGTCAAGAGTTTGGCAAAGAAACTTCCCTTTATATATAGTTATAGATATGAACTAAAATACAACTGCTTTTATTGTCCAATTCAATTTATTTACATCAAATTTAAATTGCCCAATTAATTACAGAATTGGCTATCTAATTTGAAAGGTTAAGCCTTTAGAAAAATGTTCCCATTTTACTCGGGTTGATTTCTTAGGCTGCTCAGAGTAACAGACTCCCAGAAACATGGGCTTATCCCTGGTTATGTAATTGGGATTTTTTTCAGCAAATGTTTAAAAGAAAAAAAAAAAAAGAAAGAAATGAAAATCATTTACATATGTGTTCTATGTGTACACACACAAAAAACCCAAATAAACCAAAAACCCAGAATGGTCCTTAGGCATGTATGAGTTAAATACAAAATCTGATTGAGTAATGACTCTGGAGATTTCCTCCAATATTTAGAAAATCTGTTCCCAAATGCAGCAGAAATAATGTATCATGGTATAAAATGTTCTTTTCTGATAAAGGAAACAACTGAGAAACTTTTATTTCATTGTTCAAAGTAACCAATGCTACAGACTTATGTAATAAATAAAAAATAAAAAAACAACACCTCTAATGCATCTTCAAAATGAACACATGAAACTTTATTTTCATTAGAATCTAGTTATTTCTTCACACTAATATACAAAAAACCCAAGAGCCACTGTTTATGTATATCAGATTATGTGTACATGAAATTATATGTATGGCAAGGTAGACCATTATTGAGCTTCATTTTCTGGATGCTAGAGCATCAAGTTCATTTCTGCATAAAAGGCAGTTGCAATCTGAGAAAACTTCATATTTGTGTCTTCTGCCACCACCAAATTGGCCTCACCTGAATCTTGCCATTTCTTGAGAAACATGCGTTCTCCACTGCTCTGTGTACCAGTTACTCATTCAGGACCAGACCTCTCGCACAGCCTCCTGGCTTGCCAACAGCTTCTCTTTTCTTTGACTCACTATCATCGGATTCATTGCCAAATAGAGATTTTCCTTTTTGCTACCTTTTCCTGTACTAGCTGTTGGAGAATTAAGAAGTGTTTCCATTAGCTCTGGACAGTCTTCAAATTGAGTTTTCTTCAGATACCCTACATCATCAGCATCTGTGTTCCCTTTCACTTGAAGAAATGTCACTGCACCCTTTCACACACCCCGACCCTTTCATTGGGCTTCCCTGGTGGCTCAGCGGGTAAAGAATCCGCCTGCAGTGCTGAAGACCTGGATTCTATCCGTAGGTCAGGAAGACCCCCGGGAGAAGGGAAAGGCTACCCACTCCAGTATTCTTGCCTGGAGAATTCCATGGCTCATCCATGGATCACAAAGAATCGAAGATGATTGAGTGACTTTCAGTTCACCCTTTCATTACACATCAGTTCTGTCTTCTTCCATCACCCATTCTTCAGGCTGTTCCTCTCTTTTTACTCTTTCCATTCTGTTTCTTTCCCATGATTTCTCAGAGACTATTTTTATTGCAAACTGGAAGAGGTGTTATTCCCTACCGTCGAGCTGCCCCAGGTGTATCTCATCTCCACCCTTGCTGCCCTAAAGCTCAAGTTCCCTTTGGGTCTCATGTGTCAGGGGCAGATACAGCCCCAGCTCCCTGGCAGAGTCTGGAAGGGGTGGGAGGGTTCCCTGTGGGTCTCACCAACATCTCTGCCTCAGGCCCCTGCCCTGCCCCCTCCTGGCAAAACCCTCCTTCAGTGCAGACAGCATGAGTCATTGCAGCTGTCCATGGAGACAGAAGAGCAGCATGGAAGTCTCACAGGACAAATGCCCCTCACATGTAGGGGCCATAATGAAGACACAGCTTCGTGCGCAAGAGCTCTCCCGACTCCTCCTCCCCTCTGACCCTCGCTTTCACTAGCCTACCTCCTCGGGTCTCACCCCCCACGGGCCTCACCCTCCCCTCGTCATCTTTTTGACTCAAAGAGGAAAGGAATGCATAAGGCTCGCCAAGAATTGGACAGAAGACCAAAGAATTATCTATGTTTGACACATAACTACTCTCCTTTTCTCATCAGGACATCCTCGGTGAACAATTCCTGACAGAGCTATAGCAGGAGTAGCCCCAGGGAATTGATTCTCCCAGTCTTTGACCTGATTTTATCAAGGGATGGCCAGCAGTGAAGTGATAAAGGTAAGTGAACACCCGAAGCGATTTTCTTCAGTACCCTACATCATCAGCATCTGTGTTCCCTTTCACTTGAAGAAATGTCACTGCACCCTTTCACACACCCCGACCCTTTCATTGGGCTTCCCTGGTGGCTCAGCGGGTAAAGAATCCGCCTGCAGTGCTGAAGACCTGGATTCTATCCGTAGGTCAGGAAGACCCCCGGGAGAAGGGAAAGGCTACCCACTCCAGTATTCTTGCCTGGAGAATTCCATGGCTCATCCATGGATCACAAAGAATCGAAGATGATTGAGTGACTTTCAGTTCACCCTTTCATTACACATCAGTTCTGTCTTCTTCCATCACCCATTCTTCAGGCTGTTCCTCTCTTTTTACTCTTTCCATTCTGTTTCTTTCCCATGATTTCTCAGAGACTATTTTTATTGCAAACTGGAAGAGGTGTTATTCCCTACCGTCGAGCTGCCCCAGGTGTATCTCATCTCCACCCTTGCTGCCCTAAAGCTCAAGTTCCCTTTGGGTCTCATGTGTCAGGGGCAGATACAGCCCCAGCTCCCTGGCAGAGTCTGGAAGGGGTGGGGGGGTTTCCCCTGTGGGTCTCACCAACATCTCTGCCTCAGGCCCCTGCCCTGCCCCCTCCTGGCAAAACCCTCCTTCAGTGCAGACAGCATGAGTCATTGCAGCTGTCCATGGAGACAGAAGAGCAGCATGGAAGTCTCACAGGACAAATGCCCCTCACATGTAGGGGCCATAATGAAGACACAGCTTCGTGCGCAAGAGCTCTCCCGACTCCTCCTCCCCTCTGACCCTCGCTTTCACTAGCCTACCTCCTCGGGTCTCACCCCCCACGGGCCTCACCCTCCCCTCGTCATCTTTTTGACTCAAAGAGGAAAGGAATGCATAAGGCTCGCCAAGAATTGGACAGAAGACCAAAGAATTATCTATGTTTGACACATAACTACTCTCCTTTTCTCATCAGGACATCCTCGGTGAACAATTCCTGACAGAGCTATAGCAGGAGTAGCCCCAGGGAATTGATTCTCCCAGTCTTTGACCTGATTTTATCAAGGGATGGCCAGCAGTGAAGTGATAAAGGTAAGTGAACACCCGAAGCGATGTATTTAAAAACATAAAGCATATTTACAAGCACACATTTCTAGGCTGTGTCTTATCACAGGCTGACTGAAGGCACAGCTGGTCATTCCAGAGCATCCCCATTCCACTAAACTCAGTGTTTAGTAGCAGGTTACAGTGAAGAAGTGCAAGAAAAGATGCCATGTGCTTTAGTCCGATTGACTTATTTCCTGAAAATAATTGCACCAGTGAGTTCCCTGTGTGGGGAAGAGTCTTTTCAAAGAGCATTGGGCAGGTTTTTGTCTGCTTGTGAAAGTAATGGAAGACCAAGTATAGAAAACCCCAAAAGCATAAGAAGGAAAATAAAAATTGTATGCCATTCCTCTTCACAAAGACAACCAGTGTTAACATTTTGAAATACTTCCTTTCAGTCATGAGAGACAAGAGACAGAGAGTTACCACAATCAGGATCATATTTATGGATGCATTTCTGTGTCTTGCTTTTTCCATTTAACACTACATCATTCACTTAACATTCAACAACTGTTAATGGACCACTACCAAATAGAACTACACTTGTCTCTGAATACTGTGAGAATTTTCTGATAATATTAAATGCTCTTCAAAAACATGATTTTTAAAAAGGATACAGTATTAAAAAATTTACTGTTCCATGGCATAATTAGATCATTCTCCAACTTTTGAACATATGCATCATTTCTTTTGCCATAACAGCTTTGTTAAAATGTAGTTATATATGCATATTTAAAGTGTAAGATTTGCTAGGTTATGACTTACGAGTGTAATTATGAAACCACATTGCAACCAAGATGATAAACATATGCATCACCCACAAGAATTTTCTTGTGCTCTTTTGTAATCTTTCCACCTACCTCCCCAGCGCCACCCTCATCTCCAGGTTACCTTTCATCTATTTTCTGATGCTGTAGGTTAGTTTGGCATTTTTAGACTGTTTTATGAATGGAACAATACACTGTGTACTCTCTTTCATCTGATTTCTTTCACTCATAATTATTTTGAGATTCATCTATGCTGTTGTGCAGTCAGCAGTTTGTTTACTTTTTTTGCCAGGTAGTATTCTATTCATATAGATATACCACAATTTATTTATTCACTCCCTGGTTGATGGGCATTTTCAATTATTACAAATAAAACTTATATGAACATTGCATGTAACTTTTTATAGCCATACATTTCTTTTTCTCTTGAATAGTCTATACAAGACTTACACACAAATGTTTTTGATTCTCAGGAGGAAGTGTCTTGGTCACATGATGTGGATATAGCTGTGCATGATTCTAAGAAATGCCAGACTGTTTCCCAAAGTGATCAAACCATTTTTATTCCCATCAGCAATTCATAAGAGTTCTACCTGCTCCTGATCCTTGCCAACACCTGGTGTGTTCAGTCTTTACAAGGTTGGATATTCTAGGAGGTATATGGTAGTATTAGGTTGTATTTTATATTGTGTATCCCTGATGAGATAATTTTGAGCATCTTTTCATATCCTTACTGATTCTATTGGGCAAATTTCTCAAATGTTCAATCGGGTTTAACCTAAAGTGATGACTTTCAGTCACAAAAGAGTACTTCAAATTTTATTTTGTTTTGCTTGTTTGGTGGTGCCATGCAACTTGTGGAATCCTAGTTCCTGGATCAGGGATCGAACCCAGAACTCTGGCAATGAGAGTGTTGAGTCCTAATCACTGGACCACCAGGTAATTCACAGAAGAGTACTGCAGAATCTAAGTTCTTATGACATTCTTTCATTAATGATACACTTCTGCCATTTTGTCTAATTCCTATTCAAAGCATTCAAGACGATCTTAGAAATAAAAAACTGATCACATTAATAGATGGCTAACAGGCGATCATCATGTGGACAGCTCAGAACAAAGGTACACCATCGTTCTAAGTACCCACCACCACTTCCTAAAAGACCCAAGACCCCAAGGTCATGATAGTTATGATACTACTTTAAGCCTTTCCTCAGCAGTCTCCCCACTTCTTGAAGCTCAGTCCTGCTTAGCAATTCTGATCCCTTCTGAGTCTTTTGTCCCACCCATTTCTTCTTCACACTACACCACACTTCCAGTCTTTCCTCTCTCAGCAGATGGTCTACTTCTTATCAAGAAAATAATCTATTTCCCAGGTTAACAAACACATCTGCTTCTTCACTCAGGCTACCCCGTCTGCCTTGTATAAGAGAAACACATAATTCTCTTCTTGACCTAAGGCCAGCACTGCCTCTTCCAGCCTCCATCTTTCTCCTCCAAATCTGAGGGCCTCTATTATCAAGGATCTGTCTCCTTCAAGTCTTACCTAACCATTGACTTCTTCCCTTCTGCATCTAAGCCTGTTTAAGGTTTTTGCATGTTAAGATCAAAATCTTCCTCTGTTTTGTGTTTTTCTTCAAATAGAGCTTTCCTTCTCTTTAGAGCCAAGCTCCCAAGAAACTGATGGCCCCACTTCCTCTTCCTCATCTCCTCTTCTTACCTTAATCCCCACAGTGTGGCCCAGTTTACCTCTTGGCTAGTGTTTGCTGAGAATATCAGAGGCCTCCTAATGGTCAAAGCTGCTGGACACTCCTCAGTCCTGATCTTAGTTAACAGTGTAACTACATTTGACCCTCTCGAGTAACTTCTCTCATTTGGTTTCTGTTTCACAATTCTTCTAAAATCAGTAAAATGGTTTCTGCTATCTGCACCTGAACTCTGAATGATCTAGTGTCTTTCTGTGCTTTATCCTTCTAGAGGGTTAACCAGCTGTTTGCACTGGCAGTACACCCCATGCTATCTCATTCTTCCCAGTCTCTGATCTCGGAGTCTCTTCTACCTGGCCTGCTTTTCCCTTTTTTTATTTGCCTAGGTTACTTTAGTGAGATGGGAAACTTTGCTCATAATGAAGGAGCTGCCAAGGAACTGTGATATGTAAATGTGTCAATCCCCAGATGTGTAAAGCTAAGTTTCTCTAACATTTCTCCTAAATCTTTCTCCTATACCTGATCAGCTAATGACAAAATACGTCCTCTCACATCATCAGTTCAGTATACACCCATGAAACTTGGGCTGATTTCTGATAGCCAACTACCATCTATTACTATTTCTTCTTTAAAGAAAAGAATTCAAACTTTAAAATTAAAATTCCGTTTATGTTTCTCTATCTAAAACTCCTAGAAGCAAACCAAAGATGAAAATCTCAAGGAAAGACCCACTCTGTTTCCACAGAACTCCATTTTCTTTGGTATTCATGAAAACTTTCCCTAGTACAAAGAGAAACAGAAGTGCTTAGAGGATTTTTTGAAAAGTACAACATCAAATGTCTGCGGCCATGAACTTCAAAGTTTTATTCCTTTGAAGAGCTAGATTGCTCAAGTTCATGAATGACTTCTGTTATATGTGAAATTAAAATAGATTTTTCACTGAGTAGTAGCATAGTAATACTAGAAGGAATATTAGCAACCATCCCTTTCCTTTATAGATGAGGAGACAGATTACGTATCTACTTCCATAGTCTTGCATATTTATGGCAAGATTGTGTCCCCTAATTGTATGGCTAGTTAAAGTATCTATCTAGTTAAAGTATCGTTTCCACTATTTTTTCAAAGCCTTTCTTTTTCAACATTTCCATCACATTAATGGTCTGAAAGACTCAGTTTTAAAATTCTTAATTTTGGGGCAACTGGGAAATGGAGAATTTTACATGATGCAAGTAAAAACAAAGAACAACATATTCAAAACATGGAAACCAGATTGGTCTTTTCAAATAATCGTTTGTTCTATCCTAAGTTAGTATGTTAAGGCTATATATTCTTACTCTATCTATTTAACTTATATGTAGAATACATCATGCAAAATGCTGATCTGAATGAAGCACAAGCTGGAACCATGACTGCCAGAAGCAATATCAATAGCCTTAGGCATGCAGATGACACCACCCTTATGGCAGAAAGCAAAGAGGAACTAAAGAGCCTCTTGAAGGTGAAAGAGGAGAGTGGAAAAACTTGGCCTAAAACTCAACATTCAAAAAACAAAGCTCACAGCATTCAATCCCATTGCATCATGGTAAACAGATGGGAAACAATGGAAACAGTGACAGACATTATTTCCTTAGGCTCCAAAATCACTGCAGATGGTGACTGCAGCCATGAAATTAAAAGATGCTTGCTCCTTGGAAGAAAAGCTATGACAAACCTAGACAGTGTATTAAAAAGCAAAGACATCACTTTGCCAGCAAAGGTTCATATAGTCAAATCTATGTTTTTCCCAGTAGTCATGAAGGGATGTGATTGGACAATAAAAAAGGCTGAGTGCCAAAGGATTGATGCCTTTGAACTCAAGGTTGGTGGTGTTGGAAAAAACTCTTGACTGACCTTTGGACTGCAAGGAGATCAAACTAGTCAATCCTAAATCAACCCTGAATATTCATTGGAAGGACTGAAGTTCCAGTACTTTGGCCACCTGATGTGAAGAGGTGCTTCTTTGAAAATAACCCTGATGCTGGGAGAAATAGAAGACAGAAGGAGAAGGGGACGATAGAGGACAAGATGGTTGGATGGCACTGACTCAATGGACATGAGTTTGAGCAAACTCCAGGAGATGGCAAAGGACAGAGAAGCCTGGTGTGCTGCAGTCCATGGGGTCACAAAGAGCCAGACACGACTGAGTGACTGAACTGACTGATTGACTTTATCCTAAGTTAGGAGGGCATATGCCCTGGAAAATTTGTGTATGTTACAGGATAGTTCAGTTCAATCTTTTCTTATATATGCAGAGACCATATGGGCAGGCTTTCAGTTACTGCCTAGCTTCAAAACTATCCTTCATACGTACTAAAGTAGTTTATGACTTCTCTCATTTCAAGCACATTTTGGGCTTCCCACAAGGATTTCCAAATAAGTACTACTTCTTAACTGAGTTAACATAGCAGCCGTTAGTATGTGAGGCCTCTTTCCTAACCAAGTGGAAAGAAAGTAAATCTATTTCAACTAGACCTGTTTTATTACCATCCCCACTCCTTATTTTGGAGCTTTCTGACTACCCAGATATCAAGACAAGATCCATAATGATTTGTAAACCTCCACAAATTAAGAAACTGGAAAATCACCAGGAACAGTAACTGGGTACTATCCCAGATGCTTAAGAGCAATCTCATACATGTGGGTGCCTTAGAGAGCCAAGCTTGAATTACCAGTGCTGGTGGGTAGGTCACCATTAGACTCCAAGTCAGATAGCAGTTTTTGCAGATCTAACTACTGTTTCTCAACTGGGTGTCCATGGAAACTAAAAAAAATTGGTTTGTTGCCTAGAGAAGTGGAAAGAAAACCAAGTCATTTGGTTTCTATGTGGTTTCCACGAAGCTAAGGAAATTTTTTGGCAAATGATAAAAACGAGGATGGCTAAAGCTACATGATCCCCTTGGTCATTTCTTGATCTTATCAAGAAATATTCTGTACATATAGTATTCAAAAACATGAAAATATTCTAAATGAAAGAGTACCAAATTCTTGGGTTGTTTGATTCTTGGTTAGATTGGGACCAATTCCTTAAAACAGTGACCAATATATGTAACAAAACTGAGTAGGTTAAAAAGTCCCTGGATTCATTATATATGGAAAATGTTTCTCATCCACAAATTCAACAGAGATCCAAGTATGAAAGAAAAGGCTAGTATTTAATAAGAGCAGAGGAGACTGAAATACCTATTCATTAATCCTATGGAAATATTTGTCACTCATATGTGGTTTTTAGGGCACTGGATAAAAATAGAACCTGAGAATTCACTCAGCATATGCCCTGGAAAATTTGTGTATGTTACAGGATAGTTCAGTTCAATCTTTTCTTATATATGCAGAGACCATATGGGCAGGCTTTCAGTTCCTGCCTAGCTTCAAAACTATCCTTCATACGTACTAAAGTAGTTTATGACTTCTCTCATTTCAAGCACATTTTGGGCTTCCCACAAGGATTTCCAAATAAGTACTACTTCTTAACTGAGTTAACATAGCAGCCGTTAGTATGTGAGGCCTCTTTCCTAACCAAGTGGAAAGAAAGTAAATCTATTTCAACTAGACCTGTTTTATTACCATCCCCACTCCTTATTTTGGAGCTTTCTGACTACCCAGATATCAAGACAAGATCCATAATGATTTGTAAACCTCCACAAATTAAGAAACTGGAAAATCACCAGGAACAGTAACTGGGTACTATCCCAGATGCTTAAGAGCAATCTCATACATGTGGGTGCCTTAGAGAGCCAAGCTTGAATTACCAGTGCTGGTGGGTAGGTCACCATTAGACTCCAAGTCAGATAGCAGTTTTTGCAGATCTAACTACTGTTTCTCAACTGGGTGTCCATGGAAACTAAAAAAAATTGGTTTGTTGCCTAGAGAAGTGGAAAGAAAACCAAGTCATTTGGTTTCTATGTGGTTTCCACGAAGCTAAGGAAATTTTTTGGCAAATGATAAAAACGAGGATGGCTAAAGCTACATGATCCCCTTGGTCATTTCTTGATCTTATCAAGAAATATTCTGTACATATAGTATTCAAAAACATGAAAATATTCTAAATGAAAGAGTACCAAATTCTTGGGTTGTTTGATTCTTGGTTAGATTGGGACCAATTCCTTAAAACAGTGACCAATATATGTAACAAAACTGAGTAGGTTAAAAAGTCCCTGGATTCATTATATATGGAAAATGTTTCTCATCCACAAATTCAACAGAGATCCAAGTATGAAAGAAAAGGCTAGTATTTAATAAGAGCAGAGGAGACTGAAATACCTATTCATTAATCCTATGGAAATATTTGTCACTCATATGTGGTTTTTAGGGCACTGGATAAAAATAGAACCTGAGAATTCACTCATCTGGCCATGGGTCTTTGTCTGAACAAGTAAATATGATATAACAATGGACAAGGGAGTTGTACAATGAAGTCTCTGATAAACAGGGATACTGAGGTGACAACTTGGCACACGTTGGCATGATTTCACAGCATCTGCTGGGCTGCCATCAAATAGAAAACAACTTCTGGCAGATTTCTCTTTGTCAATGAATGCACAGAATTGGCCAGGCCAAGAAAGGTGGTATTACATGAGTTACAACCAAGAGTTGGCCTGACCTCAGCTGTTCTGCATTTAGAATAGTTAATGCTGCTTTTAGCTTGTCTTAGAATACTTAGAAGAAATATGTATAAAAATTCAACTTCAGACAGGAAAAATCAAAATTGGTTTTATCCATGAGTCACAAGCTAAAATGCACTTAGATGCCAAGGAGGGAACGAAAATCAGTGTGTGGAAGCTACTAGAAGCGAAACAAAAATACCATTGTGATGGTAAACAGACTGACAACAGACTCAGGGTTGGGAAATAAGAGGGAGGAATGACAGCTGTAGCAAAGCAAGGGACACATTTCTTCTTGAAAGGGAACAGTCACTGCTCCGGTCTAAGCTTGTGGTACCATGTCTCCAGGTGTTTCAGAGGAAGCTAACTTTTGTTTGCCTGCATCTTGCTAAAGTCCCAGCAACGATCTGTTTGTTTAAGGAAGAATGGTAAAAGGATGCGAACACAACCACGAGAATAGATTCATAAATCATTAAAATTTGCTGTGTGATGTGATACAAATCACAAAACAAATGGTATCAGATTGAATTTTTTAAAAAAAAAAACCAATTCTTGGGTTGTTTGATTCTTGGTTAGATTGGGACCAATTCCTTAAAACAGTGACCAATATATGTAACAAAACTGAGTAGGTTAAAAAGTCCCTGGATTCATTATATATGGAAAATGTTTCTCATCCACAAATTCAACAGAGATCCAAGTATGAAAGAAAAGGCTAGTATTTAATAAGAGCAGAGGAGACTGAAATACCTATTCATTAATCCTATGGAAATATTTGTCACTCATATGTGGTTTTTAGGGCACTGGATAAAAATAGAACCTGAGAATTCACTCATCTGGCCATGGGTCTTTGTCTGAACAAGTAAATATGATATAACAATGGACAAGGGAGTTGTACAATGAAGTCTCTGATAAACAGGGATACTGAGGTGACAACTTGGCACACGTTGGCATGATTTCACAGCATCTGCTGGGCTGCCATCAAATAGAAAACAACTTCTGGCAGATTTCTCTTTGTCAATGAATGCACAGAATTGGCCAGGCCAAGAAAGGTGGTATTACATGAGTTACAACCAAGAGTTGGCCTGACCTCAGCTGTTCTGCATTTAGAATAGTTAATGCTGCTTTTAGCTTGTCTTAGAATACTTAGAAGAAATATGTATAAAAATTCAACTTCAGACAGGAAAAATCAAAATTGGTTTTATCCATGAGTCACAAGCTAAAATGCACTTAGATGCCAAGGAGGGAACGAAAATCAGTGTGTGGAAGCTACTAGAAGCGAAACAAAAATACCATTGTGATGGTAAACAGACTGACAACAGACTCAGGGTTGGGAAATAAGAGGGAGGAATGACAGCTGTAGCAAAGCAAGGGACACATTTCTTCTTGAAAGGGAACAGTCACTGCTCCGGTCTAAGCTTGTGGTACCATGTCTCCAGGTGTTTCAGAGGAAGCTAACTTTTGTTTGCCTGCATCTTGCTAAAGTCCCAGCAACGATCTGTTTGTTTAAGGGAAGAATGGTAAAAAGGATGCGAACACAACCACGAGAATAGATTCATAAATCATTAAAATTTGCTGTGTGATGTGATACAAATCACACATGAAAAATGTGATTTTGTACAAATGTATACTCTGAGGAAAATACATCTGTGAATGTATACAAACACACATACCCACACTTAGGGTACCCGGCTGAGATAAAGGAAAGCTGACTTGGTGAGTATACAAAACAGTGCAACTCACTCAGTGGACTCTGAGCCCTCTGGAGAATGAAGACAATGGTCTCCTGCCTCACTTTCTTCCCTCACACTCCCAGACCATCTCCTGAGTGTGTCTCTTGGCTTTCTGTTTGGAGTTTAAGTCATCAAGAGGTTTCAGTGAAGGAGCAGGTAGGGTGATTGCTGACGTCTCTTCTGCCTGTATAAGAGTTATTTCTATGTAAACCATTCTGCCTCAGTCACGTTTTTTTCAATGTAAAATCTTTCCTGGTTCCCCAATACCTGTGAAGCAAAGCCCTGACTCCTTGGTTCAGGCCCCAGAGAGCTTCCTGCATGTGGTCCCCTGCCCCATGCTTTCACCCGAACTTCCCTCCTCACAGTTCATTGTAAGCCACACACATATTGTCTTTGTCTACCTCTGTAGAAGGTTTTTTCTTTGTCCCTCTCATAAAACCCCTTATTCTTAAATTTCAACATAAAGAATTCACTTTGAACGCCTCCTAGACTAGACCAGTCCAAGACTGCTTCCTTCTTTGAAGTTTTACACAGACTCATAATAGCAGTGACAGGGATCCTATCACTTAGCAAGTGACCTGGATGTGCTGGACTCTGTGCTCAATGCTTGATTTGCCTGATTTCATTTCCTCCTAGTCCCTAACTCTCTATGAAACCGGTATTTATTTAGCTCGTTATGTTTGGTTGTACTGGGTCTTTGTTGCTTTGTGAGGGCTTTCTCTAGTGTCAGGGAGCAGCACTGCTCTCTGTTAGCAGTGTGTGGGCTTCTCATTATGGCTTCTTTTGTTGCTGAGCATGAGCACTAGGTGTGTGAGCTTCAGTAGTTGTGGCCCGTGGCCTTAGTTGCTTTGTAGCGTGTGGGACTTTTTCCTAGAACAGGGATCGAACCAGTTTCTCTTGCATTACAAGGATGAATATTAACCACTGGACGACCAGGGAAGCCACTGAATTATACATCTTAATAAGTCTGTTAAAGTGTTTCTCAAGGGCTTCCCTGGTGATCCAGTGAGTGGAGGGTCCACCTTGCAGTGCAAGGGGCACCAGTTTGATCCCTGGCATGGTAAGGTCCCACATGCCACAGAGTAGCTGAACTGGTGTGTCCAACTGTGAGCCAGCGCTCTGGAGCACATGCACCCAGAGCTGGTGCTCTGCAACAAGGTCGCTGTGATGGGAGGCCCATGCAGGCCAAAGAATTAAGATGGATGACAATGAATAAATGAAGGACAATAAAAGAGGCCAACATTGAAAAAAAAAAAAAAAAGTATCTCAAAAGGTAAACCCTTGTTAAGTTTGCTTCAATTCAGTTCATTTGCTGAGTTTTATCTGACTCTTTGCAATCCCATTGGCTGCAGCACACTGGGCTTCCCTGTTCCTTTCCCATTCCCCGGAGCTTGCTCAGACTTATGTCCATTGACTCAGTGATGCCATACAATCATCTCATCCTCTGTCATCCCCTTCTGCTTTTGCCTTCTATTTTTCCCAACGTCAGGCTCTTTTCCTCACATCAGGTGGACAAGTATTAGAGTTTCAGCTTCAGCATCATTCTTTCCATTGAATGTTCAGAGTTGATTGCCTTTAAGATTGACTGTTTTGATCTCCTTGCAGTCCAAGACACTCTCAAGAGTCTTCTCCAACATCACAGTTCAAAGGCATCAATCCTTTAGCACTCAGCCTTCTTTATGGTCCAGCTCTCATATCTGTACATGATTACTAGAAAAACCATAGCTTTGACTATGTGGACCTTTGTTGGCAAAGTGGTGTCTCTCCTTTTTAATGCACTGTCTAGGTTTGTCATAGCTTTTCCTCCAAGGAGCAAGCATTATTTTTTAATTTCATGACTGTAGTCACCATCCACAGTGATTTTAGAGCCCAAGAAAATAAAGTCTGTCGCTGTTTCCATTGTTTCCCCTGTGAAGTGATGTGACCAAGTGCCATGATCTTTGTTTTTTGAATGTTGAGTTTTAGGCCAGCTTTTTCCAGTCTCCTTTTTCACCTTCCTCAAGAGGCTCGTTAGTTCCTCTTTGCTTTCTGTTGTAAGGGTGGTGTCATCTGCATTCCTGAGGTTATTGATATTTCTCCCAGCAATCATGGTTCCAACTAGTGCTTTATCTAGAACAACATTTCACATGATTTACTCTGCATATAAATTAAATAAGCAGGGAAACAATATATAGCCTTGAGGAACTCCTTTCCCAATTTGTAAACAGTCCATTGTTCCATGTCCAATTCTAACCGTTGCTTCCTGTCCTGCATACAGATTTTGCAGGAGGCAGGTAAGGTGGTCTGGTATTCCCATACCTTTAAGAATTTTCCACAGTTCTTTTGTGACCCACACAGTCAAAGGCTTTAGGATAGTCAATAAAGCAGAAGTAGGTGTTTTTCTTGCTCTTTGTATGTTCCAACAGATGTTGGCAATTTTATCTCTGGTTCCTCTGCCTTTTCTAAATCCAGCTTGTACATCTGGAAGTTCTTGGTTCATATACTGTTAAAGCCTAGTTTGGAGGATTTTAAGCATTACTTTGCTAGCGTGTGAAATTAGTACAAAGGTTTGAACATTTTGGCATTGCCTTTTTTTAGTATTGGAATGAAAACTGACCTTTTCCTGTCTGGAGGCTACTGCTAAGTTTTCCAAATTTTCTGGCATATTGAGTGCAGCACTTTAGCAGCAGCATCTTTTAGGATTTGAAATAGTTCAACTGGAGTTCCATCACCATCACTAGCATTGTTTGCAGTAGTGCTTCCTAGGGCCCACTTGACTTCACACTCCAGGATGTCCGGCTCTGAGTAGGTGGTCACACCACCGCAGTCATCCAGCTCATTAGAGTCTTTTTTGTATAGTTCTTCCGTGTATTCTTTCCACCTCTTCTTAGTCTCTTTGGCTTCTGTTAGGTCCATACTGTTTCTGTCCTTTATTGTGCCCAGCTTTGCATGAAATATTCTCTTGATATCTCTAATTTTCTTGAAGAGATCTCTAGTCTTTCCCATTCTATTGTTTTCCTCTATTTCTTTGTTCACTTAAGAAGGCTTTCTTATCTCTCCTTCTCTTCTTTGGGACTCTGCATTCAGATGGGTATATCTTTCTTTTTCTTTTTCTCCTTTGCCTTTTGCATCTCTTCTTTTCTCAGCTATTTGTAAGGCCTCCTCAGACAACCATTTTGCCTTTTTGCATTTCTTTTTCTTTGGGATGATTTTGATCACTGACTCCTGTGCAGTGTTAGGAACCTCCGTCCATAGTTCTCTGGGCACTCTATCAGATGTAATCCTTTGAGTCTATTTGTCACTTCTGCTGTATAATTGTAAGGGATTTGATTTAAGTTATACCTGAATGGCCTAGTGGTTTCCCCTACTTTCTTCAATTTAAGTCTGAATTTTTCAATAAGGGATTCATGATCTGAGCCACAGTCAGCTCCTGGTCTTGTTTTCCTGACTGTATAGAGCTTCTCCATCTTTGGCTGCAAAGAGCATAATCAATCTGATTTCAGTATTGGCTGGCTGGTAGTTAATTTTTTTTTGGATTCAATTTTCCTCTGCCTTTTCTAAATCCAGCTTGTACATCTGGAAGTTCTTGGTTCATATACTGTTAAAGCCTAGTTTGGAGGATTTTAAGCATTACTTTGCTAGCGTGTGAAATTAGTACAAAGGTTTGAACATTTTGGCATTGCCTTTTTTTAGTATTGGAATGAAAACTGACCTTTTCCTGTCTGGAGGCTACTGCTAAGTTTTCCAAATTTTCTGGCATATTGAGTGCAGCACTTTAGCAGCAGCATCTTTTAGGATTTGAAATAGTTCAACTGGAGTTCCATCACCATCACTAGCATTGTTTGCAGTAGTGCTTCCTAGGGCCCACTTGACTTCACACTCCAGGATGTCCGGCTCTGAGTAGGTGGTCACACCACCGCAGTCATCCAGCTCATTAGAGTCTTTTTTGTATAGTTCTTCCGTGTATTCTTTCCACCTCTTCTTAGTCTCTTTGGCTTCTGTTAGGTCCATACTGTTTCTGTCCTTTATTGTGCCCAGCTTTGCATGAAATATTCTCTTGATATCTCTAATTTTCTTGAAGAGATCTCTAGTCTTTCCCATTCTATTGTTTTCCTCTATTTCTTTGTTCACTTAAGAAGGCTTTCTTATCTCTCCTTCTCTTCTTTGGGACTCTGCATTCAGATGGGTATATCTTTCTTTTTCTTTTTCTCCTTTGCCTTTTGCATCTCTTCTTTTCTCAGCTATTTGTAAGGCCTCCTCAGACAACCATTTTGCCTTTTTGCATTTCTTTTTCTTTGGGATGATTTTGATCACTGACTCCTGTGCAGTGTTAGGAACCTCCGTCCATAGTTCTCTGGGCACTCTATCAGATGTAATCCTTTGAGTCTATTTGTCACTTCTGCTGTATAATTGTAAGGGATTTGATTTAAGTTATACCTGAATGGCCTAGTGGTTTCCCCTACTTTCTTCAATTTAAGTCTGAATTTTTCAATAAGGGATTCATGATCTGAGCCACAGTCAGCTCCTGGTCTTGTTTTCCTGACTGTATAGAGCTTCTCCATCTTTGGCTGCAAAGAGCATAATCAATCTGATTTCAGTATTGGCTGGCTGGTGATGTCCATGTGTAGAGTTGTCTCTTGTGTTGTTGGAAGAGGGTCCTTGCCACCACTAGTGTATTCTCTTGGCAAAACTCTGTTAGCCTTTGCCCTACTTCGTTTTGTATTCCAAGGCCAAACTTGTCTGTTACTCCAAGTCTCTCCTGACTTCCTACTTTTCCATTCCAGTCCCCTATGATGAAAAGGACATCTTTCTTTGGTGTTAGTTCTAGAAGACTTTGTAGATCTTCATAGAACCGTTCAACTTCAGCTTCATTAGCGTTAGCGGTTGGGGCATAGACTTGGATGACTGTGATATAGAATGGCTTGCCTTTGAAACAAACTGAGACCATTCTGTCCTTTTTGAGCTTGCACCCAAGTACTGCATTTGAACTCTTTTGTGGACTGTGAGGGCTCCTCCATTTCTTCTAAGGGATTCTTGCCTACAGTAGTAGATACAGTGTTCACTTGAGTTAAATTCGCCCATTCTTGTCCATTTTAGTTCACTGATCCCTAAAGTGTCAGTGTTCACTGTTTCTGTCTCCTGGTTGACCACTTCCAATTTACTTTGATTCATGGACCTAACATTGCAGGTTCCAGTGCAATATTGTTCTTTGCGGCATCAGACTTTACTTTCACTACCAGACACATCCACAACTGGGTATTGTTTCTGCTTTGGCTCAGTCTTTTTATTCCTTCTGGAGCTGTTTCTCTGCTCTTGTCCAGTTGTATTCTGAGCATCTACTGACCTGGGGAGTTCATCTTTCAGTGTCATATCTGTTTCGCTTTTCATACTGTTCATGGGGTTCTCAAGGCAAGAATACTGAAGTGGTTTGCCGTTTTCTTCTCCAGGGGATCTTCCCAACCGAGGAAATGAACTGGGTTCTCCTGCATTGCAGGCAGATTCTTTACCAGCTGAGCTACCAGGGAAGCCCCAGTGAAGATTATTAAAATATAATATAAATGTTTGATGAGATTATCTAGATGACTAGCCAACTCAGATAACATTAGTGCCCATGCTCTGAGCACATTTACAGTCTCTTTCTTTGTATTTTCTTTGTGTGTGCCTCTAAGTCATCATTTCTTTTTCATCCATCTTTTTTATTCTTTGACATGTGTGGGCCTCCTATTTCAGTGTTATCCCTCATGGCAGAGAACCGGCTCTTGGCACATGTGCTCCAGACTGCTGACTCATAATTAGACGCACCGGCCCAGCTGCTTCACAACATGTGGGGTCTTCCCAGGCCAGGGATCGAAGCAGTGCCCCTTGAACTGCAAGGCAGACTCTTTACCCATTGAACCACCAGGGAAGCCCCTACATTCTCATTCTTAACAGATAGAAAACCAAAAGGCTTCAAGGTTAATAGTGCAAATAAGAAGTTCAAAGTTATTTAAATAGGGAAAAGTAGTGGGAAAATCCAGCCATCATACAGTGTATGGTAATAAAGAGGAAACCAGACTTGACAAGCTGACACATAGCAGTCAAGGCCATATTTGAAAAATTGAGTATTTCATGGATCTTGTCTTGTGTGGTTATTAGCCATAAGAGGAATGGTACCCTCCCCCCGCCCTGGTTAAGAATTTGTTTTAAAACCACTCTTTAGTATTATTTTAGGGTGCATTATACAAATGATTAGAAGGTCTCTCTGTGGCTCAGATGGTAATCAATCTGTCTGCAGTGTGGGAGAACTAGGTTCCATGTCTGTGTTGGGAAGATCCCTGGAGAAGGGAATGGCAGCCCACTCCAGTATTCCTGCCTGGAGAATTCCATGGACAGAGGAGCCTGGCAGGCTACAGCCCATGGAGTGGCAAAGAGTTGGGCACGACTGAGCAACTAACTCTTTCATTTCACTCTCATTCAAATGATGAGCGTGAACAGAAGATCACCGATTAAAGGGAGAGCTAATGATAATATTTCAAGCTATGGTATATAAGAGGTCAAGTTAATATAGATATTTTCCCCATATCTAACCCAGGGTTCAAACAAGACCATTCATCACATCGAACTTACACTTTTCATCTGAATTACATTGTTTTGCAGTTTTATTTGTATTAACTTCCTAAATTTGTCTTTTTTTATCTAGTGACTCAGACAGTAAAGAATCTCCCTGTAATGTGGGAGACCCAGGTTCAATCCCTGATAGTTCAGAAGAGCTCTAGTGATTATTAAGTTTAAATCTGGTTTCATCACTGTACATATTATATAATAACCTCAACATTACAAGTCCATGTAGATTATTTTCCTCTGAAAAGTTTCTGTCAATTTCTTTCTTGTGAGGATTCGACAAGACAGTTTGTAAAGTGCTTAGGCAAGAAATGAAGATTTTAGATATGGGCAAATCACTAACGATCAAAACTTTCATGGTCTGAAATAGCAATGAAGCTAGATTTCAGAGAAAGAGAACATAGTGAACTTCCATTAACTAGAATGCTTGATACTTAATCAGATATTTATGTTTTAAGTTTCAAGCTTCCTTGAAAATGTTTCTTTTATAGTGTATTGGTATAATTTAACCTTTATTTTATGACAGAGAAACTGGCACTGTCTCCAGTTCATCTTTCAATAATAAATTCTTACTATAGGTCCATAATTGCAGAAAACAAAAAAGAAACTACTCTTTAAAAAATGTAGGACATAAGAAATTTCATAAGAAATGTCTTTCCTGTTTCAGCAATGGAGTATATAACATGAGTTTTCTCTGGTTGGAATCCAGTTAACTGAAGTGTGTGTGTGTGTGTGTGTGTGTGTGTAGCTACTTACATGTAGGATTGATAGGCCTACGGGGGTAGAGGAGGAGGAGGTGAATCATTTGTCCCTGTTGGCAAAGCAGCCAGGAAAGTTTATGTTCAATTTTGCACACTTTCATTCGATGGCTATTGTGAACAAGAAACTGGGGGAAGGATCTGGGGATACATAAAGAGATGAGTGAGATACTGTTACAAATGTCTTTAGAAGTTTATAGCCGAAGGAGAAATCAAAACTTTGTAATCCTGTGGCTTCAGTGGACCTCAAGGCACAGTTGCAGTGTTCAGCCTGAAGGCTGAGAGAGCACTTGAATACTCAGGATCCCAGCACCAGCCACCATAGTGATGAGAAGTCCTCCTAGAAACCCATCTAGTGAACCACTGGATGTCAGGACCAGGCCAGTTCTGGAGGGAGCACTGTAGGATCTGGACACAGATTGTTTTGCAGATTTATCAGATTCACAGTTAAAAACAAACCAGAAAAGACAAAGGACAGCTTACACAGGATGAGAAAATCTGGGTCCAAAAAGCTGAAACTGTTGGCTACATTCAACAGGATGATTACAATGGGGAAAATGTAAGTTCCTGCATTCTGGTCTATTAAAAAAAAAAGGCCACTGTGTACAAATACAGGATGGGAGAGGCATGGAACTGTGCGTGTGTGTGTGTGTGTGTGTGTGTGTTTTAGAGTCAAGCTTAAACTGGCAGTTATGCAAGGAAGAAATACAAATGGTTCATAAAGAAAATGGTTTATCTTCACTGTTTTTCAAAGAAATGTAAATTCAAATAGTAATCTCTCAATCTACTAAAGTGATACAGGTAGGAAGAATGGTGATTCTCAGTGCTGATAAGGATTTGAAGAAATAGGCATTTTTATATACTTCATGTCAAAGTGTGAATTGTTAAGTCCTTCTGCAACAATTGGCAATATATATTAGAAATCATAAAACCATGCTGACCTTTTATCCTAATAATTACACTTTCAGAAAGTTCTCTTAAATAATTAAGGATACATATAAGTTTTCAGCTACTAGAGCATTAATCATAGCATTTATTTTTTCCAACTTCACTGAAATATTTTTGACATGTAACTCATAATTAAGATGTGCAAGTAAATAACTTGACACAATTGTGGAATTATTACTTCATTAATATTAGTTAACATATCACTTCACCTCATATAATGAGCTTTTCTTTCTTTTTTTGTGGTGGTAACATTTAAGATTTACTCTCAACTTTCAAGTATAATACAGTACTAATTCTAGTCACCATCATGTACATTAGATCCTCAGAACTTATTCACCTGTGGCTGGAAGTTTGTGCCCTTTGACCAACATTTTCCAGTTGCTCCACAACCACCATTCTACTGTTTCTATCAGGTGAGCTTTTGTGGATTCTACATCTAAGGAGAAACACAATATTTGTTTTCCTCTGTCTGACTTATTTCATGTAACATAATGCCCTCAAGGTCCTTGTCATAAAAGGCAGGATTTCTTTCTTTTTTTATGGCTGAATAAGAATCCATATTCTTTCTTCACTCATTCGTCTCCCATTTTCTTCATCCACTTATTTACTGAGGTGTAGTTAGGTCATTTCCATGTCTGGGCTATTGTGACTAATACTGCAGTGAACACAGGGGTCAGGTAGTTCTTCGAGATCCTAATTTCATTTCTTCAGATATATACCTAGACGTGGATTGCTGGATCGTATGTATGGTAGTTCTAGTTGTAATTTTTGAAGAACCATCACACTGTTTTTATAGTGATCTACCAATTTATATTCCCACCATCAGTGCACAGGGGCTCCCTTTTTCTACATCTGCCCATACTTCTCTCGTCTTTTTGATGATAAATATCCTAATAGGAGGAGATGGCTTGCTGTGACTTTGATTTGCATTTTCCTGATAATTAGTGATGTTGGACATCTTTTATGAACCTGATGGCCATTTGGATGTCTTCTTTGGTTATATACTTCATGTCAAAGTGTGAATTGTTAAGTCCTTCTGCAACAATTGGCAATATATATTAGAAATCATAAAACCATGCTGACCTTTTATCCTAATAATTACACTTTCAGAAAGTTCTCTTAAATAATTAAGGATACATATAAGTTTTCAGCTACTAGAGCATTAATCATAGCATTTATTTTTTCCAACTTCACTGAAATATTTTTGACATGTAACTCATAATTAAGATGTGCAAGTAAATAACTTGACACAATTGTGGAATTATTACTTCATTAATATTAGTTAACATATCACTTCACCTCATATAATGAGCTTTTCTTTCTTTTTTTGTGGTGGTAACATTTAAGATTTACTCTCAACTTTCAAGTATAATACAGTACTAATTCTAGTCACCATCATGTACATTAGATCCTCAGAACTTATTCACCTGTGGCTGGAAGTTTGTGCCCTTTGACCAACATTTTCCAGTTGCTCCACAACCACCATTCTACTGTTTCTATCAGGTGAGCTTTTGTGGATTCTACATCTAAGGAGAAACACAATATTTGTTTTCCTCTGTCTGACTTATTTCATGTAACATAATGCCCTCAAGGTCCTTGTCATAAAAGGCAGGATTTCTTTCTTTTTTTATGGCTGAATAAGAATCCATATTCTTTCTTCACTCATTCGTCTCCCATTTTCTTCATCCACTTATTTACTGAGGTGTAGTTAGGTCATTTCCATGTCTGGGCTATTGTGACTAATACTGCAGTGAACACAGGGGTCAGGTAGTTCTTCGAGATCCTAATTTCATTTCTTCAGATATATACCTAGACGTGGGATTGCTGGATCGTATGTATGGTAGTTCTAGTTGTAATTTTTTGAAGAACCATCACACTGTTTTTTATAGTGATCTACCAATTTATATTCCCACCATCAGTGCACAGGGGCTCCCTTTTTCTACATCTGCCCATACTTCTCTCGTCTTTTTGATGATAAATATCCTAATAGGAGGAGATGGCTTGCTGTGACTTTGATTTGCATTTTCCTGATAATTAGTGATGTTGGACATCTTTTATGAACCTGATAGCCATTTGGATGTCTTCTTTGGAAAAATGTCTGTTCAGGTCCTCTACCCATAATTTAATTGGACTATGTGTTCTTTTACTATTGAGTTATATGAGGTCTTTATATATTTTGGATATTAACCTAAATATTATCACTAGATGATTTGCTAATGTTTTCTCCCATCCGTATGTTGCCTTCTCATCTTGTTCATTACTTCCTTTGCCATGTGTAAGCTGTTTAGTTTGGTACAGGCCTACTTAGGTCAGATAACTTGGCCACAATCACACATGTAGTAATGCTAGAATCAGCAATTCAAACCCAGAACCTCTCTGTGCTTTTCACCTTCATACAGACTGTCTCCCATCTCCCCAAAGGAAGACAGACGTGTGACTCCAAACGAGCAGAATTAGGGCCGCACAAGAGAGATTCAGGAGCACAGGTATCAGTTCAATACTCAAAAGTTTTCTCTCAAAGGAAAAAAAAAAAAAAAGCTGCCCCACTGTAAAAATGGACTACCTTGGAAGATAACAGGTGTCCCTCTGCACATTTCATGTAGGTTCTATGATGCTTTGTGATGTTTGAGAAATATCAGACTTCAGTACACATTGGAGTCCCTGGGAGAGCTTCATGAGACAGATTCCAGCATTCCACCCTTAAAGATTCAGATTCAGGTGTCCTGGGCTGGTGAGATTCATGACTTTGCAGTTCTGTCAGGCCCTCAGGCAATGCCAGTGCTTCTGGTGTAGGATGACAAATGGAAATTTCTTCAAACCCTACAGTTCTGTTACTTTTAAAAAGTTGTCCTCTACGGATTAGACAAATTATATATCCTTCACAACCCCTCTCAAGGAATGGCAGTCATAATGCCCCTAAGCCATCCAACAAGGCTTGTTTGTTTTTCCTATTAACCACTCAGTAGAGTGTACTACATCTTTTAAAGTAGGTGGTCATAGCTAGGATTTTTTTTTAATGTCCAGGGATTGCTAATATATTAGAGACGGTTTTTTTTAAAGGAAAATCTATTTCTATTTCTGATGAAGAATGGATAAAAACAAGCCTCCTTAAATTATGAGACAAGAGGATGATAGATCTTAGAATGTTCACATTATCCGAGAGAAATGTGCTTTTCTAATAGTGATTCGCTCTTCAGCTGTCTAGCTCAATTTGAAATGAAAAGTAGAAATGCTGTTGTCTGCCAAGAAATAAGGACAACAGGTATATATTGTGAACTGTATTTTATTATTTTCAACAGTGGCAAACTTAGCATTAAATAATGTTAATTTTTCGAAACTTCTGGACTTTTCTCATGTCTGCCTTTAAGGGCACCAGCTTCCCTGTTGGCTCAAATGGTAAAGAGACTGTCTGCAATCCAGGAGACCCAGATTTGATCCCTGGGTTGGGAAGATCCCCTGGAGGAGGAAATGGCAACCCACTCTAGTTTTTGCCTGGAAAAATCCCATGGACGGAGGAGCCTGGCAAGCTACAGTCCATGGGGTTGCAGAGTTAGACACAACTGAGTGACTTAACACTTCTCCCACTTTTTGATGTAGTTAAAGTTGCCAGGTGTCTTTGAAGTAGGCAAAAACACCCCAAAATCAAATATTAAGGAGGAAAAAAAAATAGGTCCCTGTGGACTGCACCGTTGGCCTTCTCCTTCCTGGAGAGTAGCTGATATAATGCCCACAGCTGCTTCATTACACACCAGATTGTACTCTGCCACCCGGAGCAGCCAGCATCCCCACATAAAGAACCACAGCAGCTTTTGAGTGATAAGATAGAATTGAGCTGTGGTGTTTTATGACATAATTCAGTTGGTGTTCCTTTACAGAGCACCACTTACTGGCCAGCTTTAAGCAGTCATAAACATTTGATGGTGGAGCCATTTTATTTAACAATTTCTTTAATCTCCCAATCACAAGAGGCTGTTTTCAAGACATCTTGTTGCCATGTTGATCTCCTTTTAACCCAGAGGATTAATAATTGATGTTGAAATATGGTTGGGAAAAAAAATTAACAATGAACTTCTTTCTAAAGGAAGCAGCACCTGGAGGCATACCAGATTTTCACAGTGACTTCCCTAGGTAACAGGTAACTGTATTGACCCAACTTGTAAAATAGTGACATTTTGGATTGAAATAGTTCTGAAAGGTCTTACATGCTTTCTTGCAACCTTAAACAGGGTAGTGGAACATTCTTCAACATCCTTTGAGGAATCAAAAGAATCCTTATAAATGAGCATAGTTTTTAACCTCTAGAATGGCTTCAGAATTTAACACCATGAGTCATTTTAGTGAATTTTTGTGGTATTACACTTTCCCTTTTCAATTAAATGTACCAACCCCTGTTCATTTTACCTTGCCTTTTAATTTGCTATTAAATTTACTACATGTTAGAATCTGGGTTACTAAATTTACTGGAAGTTTGTGCAAACAAGGTAGGGGCATTTCTGAGAATTGTCTGTGGCTCCTAAGGTGTGTCGAGTTTGTGCTATTATGTTTTAGCCTCTCCAGGAGTTTATTTTGAACAATTCCTGCTGCTTACCTGTTGTGCCCTATAAATCAGGTGGCCAGGGATGTGGCCCCTGGTTAAGAAGTCTGACTGTGGCCTAGCCCTGGTAACCACAACTGTTTATTTCCTTACCACTCCCCTCTAGCCAGGCAAACCCTTTGTATCCAGATCTGCATCTTAGAACGTAGCACCCACACTAGCAAACAGAATAGAGATGACTTTTCTTTTCAAAACCCAGCATTCTTCCATCTCTTTCTCCTTTAGACCTCACACCGGAAACTAAAGTGAGAGAAGGTATGAGTTTGGAAAGAAGTTGAACAACTCATACATTTAGTATCTCATAAACTGAGGAAAGTCCCTGTAGTAGAGGTTTTCATCTCTCCTAATTGCACAGATTAAGGAAGTAACATAAATAGGGAAGCAAGGAAAAGGGTATCATGTTACCCTTCTGAAAACCATGATTGTCTGAAATTCTTTCTGAGTTACAAGTACCTGTTCTGCTTGCTGCTGTGAGAAATGGCATTAATCAGTTCATCATCAAGTACAAGTTCAAACTCTGGCCTTCGAAGTCCTCTAGGATGTGGTTCAGTTCACTTTCTAATCTCACCTCCCCCTGCTCTCGGTGTGCAGACCCAGTCCTCTGGCCTTACACATCTCTCTCACTTTCCTGCTTTGAAAGCACTTATTAGGTGCTAGTATGTGCCCCTCCTAGAGGAAAAAAAAGGGCAGGTTCAAGTTGTCATAGTAAGATAAATTTGGGAAATACTGAATTAGCCCAGTATAAAATGAGTTTCTTTACTAGAGTACTTTTCAGAGCCTTGTAAAGTTCTGCTGTTTATTTTAGTCTTCAAAAGGGGATTCTGGTATAGAATAAGGTAATCGGTCATCCCAGTTTGCCTGGGACAGTCCCAATATATACCTATTGTTCTGGCATAATTAACACTATCCGTTTTAGGTATGACTGAGCGACTTTCACCTTTTAGGCTTAAAAATGCCTCATGGTTTTCCTATCTGTTGTAGTTGTTTAGTCGCTAAATTGTGTCCAACTCTCTGCAATCCTATGGACTATAGCCCACCAGGCTTCTCTGTCCCATGGGATTTCCCAGGCAAGAATACTAGAGTGGGTTTCCATTCCCTTCTCCAAGGGATGTTCCTGACCCAGGGATCTGACTTAGGTCTCCTGCATCACAGGCAGATTCTTTACCATCTGAGCTACCAAGGAAGCCTGTCTGTAATACTTTTAAAATTCATTTGACCACCATTTCCTATAAAATATCTAAGTATCCTGTGAACAGTTTGGGAAAGATGGCCTTTGCCTCCCTTTGCTAGCTATCAATGTCTATCTAGATCTCAAAGTGTGTTAGTCGCTTATTCATGTCTGACTCTTTACAATCCCATGGACTGTAAGCTGCCAGGCCCCTCTGTCCATGGAATTCTCCAGTCAAGAATACTGGAGTGAGTTGCCATCCCCTTCTCCAGGGGATCTTCCTGACCCAGGAATTGAACCTAGGTCTCCTACATCACAGGTGGATTCTACCGTCTGAGCACCAGTGAAGTTCGTCTAGATCTCAAATCCCAAATAATTTGCACTGTAGTGGAGACTTCCCTTCTCCTTGGTCCTCCTCCACTACCGGAAGTACTTTCTTCCTCTGCTGAAAGCGATAATACCATCTCTGTGTCTTTCTCTTGTGACATAAGCGTTTTCTGTCCTATTTTTGTTTGAGGGTTCAAGCCTCCCCTCCTCTACTGTGTCATTCACTGTCAAAGCCACGTAGTATTTCACTTTGTCTTCAGCCTCAATGCCATACTCAAAAAATATTTTTGAAAGATAAACTTAGTTGCACCGGAAGCTGTCCTCTCTTCACCCTCAGTGTAGGTCAGAGCACCTCCAACCACTGCCCTCTCCTGCTTTCTCAGAGCCCTCTGCTGATGATCATCACCCTGGTTCCTGTCTTCCACAGGCACTCAAAATGCTCAAGATTCTCCTATTTTAGAAAGCCTGTTCCTAGCTTTGTTCCTCCAGCTACCACTTTGCCTTTCTCCCATTGTTCACTGTCCAGATCTTCACAAGACTCGAACAGATAGCCATCTCTGCTCCCCTCCCATTCATGTGCCAACCCACTCCCATCTGGCTTCTGTCTCCCCACCTCTACCCACACTGCTCACATTAGGGTCCTCAGTCACTTTTATCTTTTTTTCCTAAATTCAGTTGACACGTCTCACTTGGGTTTGCCTCTGATTTATTCTCTCTTTAATAGTGCTGAAACTTCCTTGAAAAGTTTAACATAGAATTGCTGGGTTAATCCAGTAATTTTACTTCTAAGTCAGTACCCCAAGGAATCGAAAGCAAGGACTCATATAGATACTTGTACACTGATGTTCATGGCAGTATTATTCACACAGTAGCCAAAGGGTAGAAACAACCCAGATCTCCATCATCAATGAATAGATAAGCACAATGTGGTTTATACATTCAATGGAATATTATTCAACCTTAGAAAGGAATGAAAGTCTGATGAGTGTCAGAACATGGGGTGAGGGTTTCCCTGATGACTCAGTGGTAAGGAATCCACTTTCCAGTGCAGGAGACATGGGTTCAATCCCTGGTTTGGGAAGATCTCACATGCTATGGAGCAACTAAGCTCATGCATCACAACTATTGAGCCTGTGCTCTAGAGCCTAGGAACCACAACTACTGAGCCCAATTGCCTTGAGCCTATGCTCCACAGGAGAAGCCACCACAATGAGAAGCCTACACACCACAACTAGAGAAAAGCCCATACTGTAGTAAAGGTCCAACATAGCCATAGATAAAGAGTCACTCACTCATATCTGACTCTTTGTGACCCAATGGACTGTAGCCCACCAGGCTTCTCTGTCCATGGGATTTCCCAGGCAAGAATACTAGAGTGGGTTGCCATGCCCTTCTCCAAGGGATCTTCTTGACCCAGGGATCAAACACAGGTCTCCTGCATCACAGGCAGATTCTTTATCATCTGATCCACCAGGGAAGCCCATTTCTCCAAAATGCAAGTCAGTTTTATTGCATTCTGACTGTGCGGGATTTGGCAGGTCTCTTCTCCACTTGAGAGTTCAGCTGTGTTGTCTGTATTCTTGGCTCTCTTTAATTTTCAAAACTTCCACAGCTTTTTCACAACAAACTGCTGTTAACTGTGCCAACTGATTTCTTCCACCTTTTATACCTGTTCTTTTCTTTATGTGCCCCCCTCCCATCTGGCTTCTGTCTCCCCACCTCTACCCACACTGCTCACATTAGGGTCCTCAGTCACTTTTATCTTTTTTTCCTAAATTCAGTTGACACGTCTCACTTGGGTTTGCCTCTGATTTATTCTCTCTTTAATAGTGCTGAAACTTCCTTGAAAAGTTTAACATAGAATTGCTGGGTTAATCCAGTAATTTTACTTCTAAGTCAGTACCCCAAGGAATCGAAAGCAAGGACTCATATAGATACTTGTACACTGATGTTCATGGCAGTATTATTCACACAGTAGCCAAAGGGTAGAAACAACCCAGATCTCCATCATCAATGAATAGATAAGCACAATGTGGTTTATACATTCAATGGAATATTATTCAACCTTAGAAAGGAATGAAAGTCTGATGAGTGTCAGAACATGGGGTGAGGGTTTCCCTGATGACTCAGTGGTAAGGAATCCACTTTCCAGTGCAGGAGACATGGGTTCAATCCCTGGTTTGGGAAGATCTCACATGCTATGGAGCAACTAAGCTCATGCATCACAACTATTGAGCCTGTGCTCTAGAGCCTAGGAACCACAACTACTGAGCCCAATTGCCTTGAGCCTATGCTCCACAGGAGAAGCCACCACAATGAGAAGCCTACACACCACAACTAGAGAAAAGCCCATACTGTAGTAAAGGTCCAACATAGCCATAGATAAAGAGTCACTCACTCATATCTGACTCTTTGTGACCCAATGGACTGTAGCCCACCAGGCTTCTCTGTCCATGGGATTTCCCAGGCAAGAATACTAGAGTGGGTTGCCATGCCCTTCTCCAAGGGATCTTCTTGACCCAGGGATCAAACACAGGTCTCCTGCATCACAGGCAGATTCTTTATCATCTGATCCACCAGGGAAGCCCATTTCTCCAAAATGCAAGTCAGTTTTATTGCATTCTGACTGTGCGGGATTTGGCAGGTCTCTTCTCCACTTGAGAGTTCAGCTGTGTTGTCTGTATTCTTGGCTCTCTTTAATTTTCAAAACTTCCACAGCTTTTTCACAACAAACTGCTGTTAACTGTGCCAACTGATTTCTTCCACCTTTTATACCTGTTCTTTTCTTTAGCTACATCACTGTTTCTCTCCTCAATACCAGCAATACAGAATTTCTTTTTTGGAGCCTGTCATCCTTCTCGTGAGTGATGTTGCTTCTAAATCTCTCCCTGTGGCGCCCAGGGTTGTCTCTTTTACCTGTTTGAAGTCACATGGGAGAAGTATTGGAACCATTGTGCTGAGACAATAAACCAGATACAAATATTGCATGATTCCACTGATACAAGGTACCTGGAATCGGCAAATTCATAGAGATAGGAAGCAGAATAGAGGTTACCAGAGAATGGGGGAAGGGGAGATGAGGTATTGATTAGTGGGCACAGAGTTGGTTTGGGAAGGTGAGAAATACTGGAAATGTATATTGGTGATGGTTGCACAACATTGTGAATATTAATGCCACTGAACTGCACACTTTAAAAGTAGGGAATTCCCTGATGTTCCAGTGGCAAAGAGCCACGCTCCTAATGGAGGGAGACCTGGTTTCTATCCCTGGTGAGGGAACTAGATCCCACATGCTATAACTAAAGATCCCGAATGCTGCAACAAAGAGCCGGCACAGCCAAATAAATAACTATTTAAGAAAAAAATGGTTAAAAATGATCAATTTTATGTGATGTATCATTGTAATGGGGGAAAAAAAGAATGTGCCCAATGTATCAAAGTCCCCAAGATGAAAACCTTCACAGTAGACAGAGAAAAGCCAGTTTTGTAACTCCCCCTTGTTCAACAAGAGTCTCCTTCTGGGGAAAATCTGCTGTGGGGAGTTCCCAGCTGAGGGAGGCGTCCCGAGGGGCACCTTGGAAAGAGCCTTGTGCTTCAGCTTATCTCTAGCCTTTCCGGTTACACAACCACACCTTGTTTTACCAGTAATAACTGTTTCTGTAACGTTAGGCACTAAATCACATCTTCCCAATAACTCGGGATCTACAGGCAGAAGGGTTTTATCTCGTTTATGATCACTCTTCAGGTGGCATTGCTCGAAAAGTTTTCCTTTCGGTTTCCTTCAGTCCTCTCCTAGGCTGATCCCACACCTCCTTCCCTCTCCACGAGGACCCTGATTTGTCAACAGGTGATTTGTAAACAGGTACAAAATCAGCCAAGTGAAAAAAGTAGGGATAATGTGAATGGTGATGAGAGGGATTTGAGGGAAGGGCCCTTAAATCCCCTCCTGCAGGCCCAGATTCAAATCTTTTATTGAGCATTAAGTTATCAAGTTATCAATGCTTCAGTTTCCAGCCCGTGGTATATTTATGCTTGTGTAATACTTTGTGTTGGACTTCCCAGGTGTCTCAGTGGTAAAGAATCTACCTGCCAATCCAGGAAACGTGGGTTTGATCTCTGGGCTGGGAAGATCCTCTGGTGGAAGAAATGGCAGCCCACTGTTGTTTTCTTACCTGCGAAATCCCATGGACAGAGGAGTTTGGTGGACTACAGTCCACGGGGTCACAAAGAGTTGGATACAGCTGAGTGACTGAGCATGTACACAGTCCTCTGTGTTGGTGATAAATGGCCAGCTCCCCATTCCCAAGTTTTCTGTAACAGCAGGGAGCCAAACAGGTAAAGATGATTTCTCGAGCGTTTCAAAGCTCGTGACTCACTAGTATTCCTTGATGACATACCCATTGCCTACTAGAAAAGTCCTTCTCCCAAAGCCTCCTAATTCTCAAACCCCAGGTAAAGCGTCTTGCTTCCTCACAGGGTTTGCTGTCAGCCTCGCATAGGAAAAAGCCTCTAGTGTTTCAAAGCGTGAGCTTTTATTTGGTCTGGTAGCACTTGGGAGCTCCTTGTAAAATTCTCACTCAAAGGATGAGATGCTGGGGGCAATTTTCACTGCTAGGAATTCGGTAGACCTGAGGGAGGATAGAGAGATAAAATCTCAGGACAGCAAGTTAGGAAGGCCTGCATGTGGGCTGTAGTAGTGGAAAAGGACTGATTCTAAAAATATTAACCACGTGAGAAAGGAGGGCACTTGGTATCCAAGACGTCTGTCTCTCCCAACGTCTTTTCCTCAGCTTCTCTGAGCTACCTGATCACGTGGGGGAAAGTTCCCTGTGAGAATAAAGTTACAGGAAGCCTCTTTCTCTTTTCCCATTAAAAAAAAAAAAAAATTGCCACAAGAGCTCTTTGCTGCCCTGAAATTTCAAGGAGATCCCATGAAACTGTGCATGGACTGTGCCTCCCCCAAGGACACTCCCTCATGCACACGACGCTGGCCGGATTTTGTAACTGCGTTTATGACTGATTTACTGGCCGGATTTTGTAACTGCAGGCCCAGATTCAAATCTTTGATTGAGCATTAAGTTATCAAGTTATCAATGCTTCAGTTTCCAGCCCGTGGTATATTTATGCTTGTGTAATACTTTGTGTTGGACTTCCCAGGTGTCTCAGTGGTAAAGAATCTACCTGCCAATCCAGGAAACGTGGGTTTGATCTCTGGGCTGGGAAGATCCTCTGGTGGAAGAAATGGCAGCCCACTGTTGTTTTCTTACCTGCGAAATCCCATGGACAGAGGAGTTTGGTGGACTACAGTCCACGGGGTCACAAAGAGTTGGATACAGCTGAGTGACTGAGCATGTACACAGTCCTCTGTGTTGGTGATAAATGGCCAGCTCCCCATTCCCAAGTTTTCTGTAACAGCAGGGAGCCAAACAGGTAAAGATGATTTCTCGAGCGTTTCAAAGCTCGTGACTCACTAGTATTCCTTGATGACATACCCATTGCCTACTAGAAAAGTCCTTCTCCCAAAGCCTCCTAATTCTCAAACCCCAGGTAAAGCGTCTTGCTTCCTCACAGGGTTTGCTGTCAGCCTCGCATAGGAAAAAGCCTCTAGTGTTTCAAAGCGTGAGCTTTTATTTGGTCTGGTAGCACTTGGGAGCTCCTTGTAAAATTCTCACTCAAAGGATGAGATGCTGGGGGCAATTTTCACTGCTAGGAATTCGGTAGACCTGAGGGAGGATAGAGAGATAAAATCTCAGGACAGCAAGTTAGGAAGGCCTGCATGTGGGCTGTAGTAGTGGAAAAGGACTGATTCTAAAAATATTAACCACGTGAGAAAGGAGGGCACTTGGTATCCAAGACGTCTGTCTCTCCCAACGTCTTTTCCTCAGCTTCTCTGAGCTACCTGATCACGTGGGGGAAAGTTCCCTGTGAGAATAAAGTTACAGGAAGCCTCTTTCTCTTTTCCCATTAAAAAAAAAAAAAATTGCCACAAGAGCTCTTTGCTGCCCTGAAATTTCAAGGAGATCCCATGAAACTGTGCATGGACTGTGCCTCCCCCAAGGACACTCCCTCATGCACACGACGCTGGCCGGATTTTGTAACTGCGTTTATGACTGATTTACGGAACTTTTACTTGGCAGGCCCTGCTGTTACTGTTAGCTGGTTACTATGGATCTTTCAACATGCCACTCTGGCATGTTGCATTAAAAATAACCTCCCAAGACTGTACAGAATACATAGAACAACAGGAGTACAGTCAGTGCCTCAGACTCGAGGCTCTGTTTCAGTGCCGATATATTCACATGTGCTTTCACGTGAGGCAGCAGCAGGAAAAATTTTCAGACACTTCTGAAAATGTCTGGTTGCATTATAATTTTTCTAATTCCCCAAAGCAGAAGTTCTCAGAGATCAACAACATCCTAAAAACAAACAAACAAACAAACAAACAAAAACCCCCTGTAGATCAAAAGAATAACAGAACACAAGTTGTAAGTATTTGCGAAGGGCACAGATCCAGAGGCAGACTATCTGGGTTTGACTCCCAGCTCCAGTACTTAACCAGCCCTGAGGTCTCAGCAAGTTGCATCATAACCACAGCTGTCTCACCTGTGGGACAGAGTGATAACAATGTCAAAATCAAAGGGCTCTTCTGAGGATCAAGGGAGATAGTTGGGTACAAGTCCTTGGTTTGGGACTTGCATGTCAAAGGTGCTCATTAAATAGATGATTATCCTTTGAACACCATTTTTTCAACATGTAGACTCATTGCGCTTATCAACATGCAGCTTAATCAACCCTGAATATTCATGTTGGAAGGACAGATGCTAAAGCTGGAGCCCCAGTACTTTGGCCACCTGATGTAAAGAACTGCGTCACTGGAAAAGACCCTGATGTTGCAAAGACTAAAGACAAGGTGACAGAGGATGAGATGGTTAGATGGCATCATTGACTCAATGGACGTAAGTTTGAACAAACTCATGGAGATAGTGAAGGAAAGGGAAGCCTGGTGTGCTACCATCCCTGGGGTTGCAAAGAATCGGACACGACTGAGCAACTGAACAACCACCACAAGCTTACAGTAAAGTACCTGGCATTGAGGAAGTGCTTAAGAATAGTGCTCAGTTACTTATGTACTTTTTTTTTCCAAGATTTATTTATTTTATTGTTTATTTTTGGGCAGGGGTCGGGTTGGGGAGGGAGCGGAGCCGGCGGGCCACTTCTATTGGTCTTTCGTTTCTCTATGTTCATCCGTCTTTGTTCTTTGGCTCCCGTGGGCCTCCCATCGCGGTGGCGTCTGTCGTTGCAGAGCGCCGGCTCTGGGCTCATACGCTCCAGAGCTCTGGCTCGGTGATTGGACACATCAGTCCAGCTGCTCCGCGGCACGTGGGATCTTCCCAGGCCAGGGCTCAACCGGCGCCCCTTGCACTGCAAGGCAGTGTCCCTACCCACTGGACCACCAGGGGAAGCCGACTTATGTACATTTTTGATGCTCTTTTTAGATTATATACTTAAGATCAGAGCTGTATTCCATTCATGTATCTTTTTTTTTTAATTGGAGAATAATTGCTTTACAATGTTATGTTGGTTTCTGCTGTACAACAGTGTAAGGTATCAGCTATACGTGTACATATATCCCCTCCCTCTTGAGCCTTCCTCCTGCCTCGACATCCCACCCACCTAGGTCATCACACAGCCCCAAGCTGAGCTCCCTGTGCTGAACAGCAGCTTCCCACTAGCTGTCTGTTTTACACATACTAGTGTATATGTGTCAGTGCCACTCACTCCATTCATCCTCCCTCTCCTCCCCATTTTTATATTATCCACAGCAATATGGTGGGTGCTGAATAAGTGTCTATTGAATTAAATGGAAAGAGAGGGACTTCCCTGGTAGTCCAGTGCTTAAGAATCTGCCTTGCAAAGCAGGGGTCATGGGTTTGATCCCTGGTCTAGGAACTAAGATCCCACATGCCAAGGAGGCAACAAGGCACTTGCACCACAACTGCTGAGCCATAAAAGCGTGCACTCCGCAAAAAGACAAGGTGACAGAGGATGAGATGGTTAGATGGCATCATTGACTCAATGGACGTAAGTTTGAACAAACTCATGGAGATAGTGAAGGAAAGGGAAGCCTGGTGTGCTACCATCCCTGGGGTTGCAAAGAATCGGACACGACTGAGCAACTGAACAACCACCACAAGCTTACAGTAAAGTACCTGGCATTGAGGAAGTGCTTAAGAATAATGCTCAGTTACTTATGTACTTTTTTTTTCCAAGATTTATTTATTTTATTGTTTATTTTTGGGCAGGGGTCGGGTTGGGGAGGGAGCGGAGCCGGCGGGCCACTTCTATTGGTCTTTCATTTATCTATTTTCATCTTTGTTCTTTGGCTCCCGTGGGCCTCCCATCGCGGTGGCGTCTGTCGTTGCAGAGCGCCGGCTCTGGGCTCATACGCTCCAGAGCTCTGGCTCGGTGATTGGACACATCAGTCCAGCTGCTCCGCGGCACGTGGGATCTTCCCAGGCCAGGGCTCAACCGGCGCCCCTTGCACTGCAAGGCAGTGTCCCTACCCACTGGACCACCAGGGGAAGCCGACTTATGTACATTTTTGATGCTCTTTTTAGATTATATACTTAAGATCAGAGCTGTATTCCATTCATGTATCTTTTTTTTTTAATTGGAGAATAATTGCTTTACAATGTTATGTTGGTTTCTGCTGTACAACAGTGTAAGGTATCAGCTATACGTGTACATATATCCCCTCCCTCTTGAGCCTTCCTCCTGCCTCGACATCCCACCCACCTAGGTCATCACACAGCCCCAAGCTGAGCTCCCTGTGCTGAACAGCAGCTTCCCACTAGCTGTCTGTTTTACACATACTAGTGTATATGTGTCAGTGCCACTCACTCCATTCATCCTCCCCTCTCCTCCCCATTTTTATATTATCCACAGCAATATGGTGGGTGCTGAATAAGTGTCTATTGAATTAAATGGAAAGAGAGGGACTTCCCTGGTAGTCCAGTGCTTAAGAATCTGCCTTGCAAAGCAGGGGTCATGGGTTTGATCCCTGGTCTAGGAACTAAGATCCCACATGCCAAGGAGGCAACAAGGCCCTTGCACCACAACTGCTGAGCCATAAAAGCGTGCACTCCGCAAAAAGACAAGCCGCTGCATTGAGAAGCCTGCATACCACAACTAGAGAGCTCACCACGACGGGAGAAAACCTGAGTGCCGCAACAGAGACCCAGTGCAGCCAAAACTAAACGAATAAATAAAAATGAAATAATTTCTTAAAGAATGGGAAGAGAAAGGCCCTTTCAATGTAAGAAGCAACAGTTTGTATGTGAACTGGTGCAAAAAAAAAAAAAAAAAAATCAAAGGCTTCAAGAGCAATAGCATCCAGTGCCAAGAATACCCTGATGTTCCCTGAAACTAAATGAATATATCAAGCTACATATGAATACAGTATTTGCTGGGTCTGGTTCAGCGACTCTGGTTCTAACTGGGTTCTTCAGAGGAGAGAAAAGCTTTTATCTCTGTCCCAGGCCTGGCCTCAGCTCATGAGCCAGCCTTGCCCATGACTCAGGAGAAGAATTGCTCTGCCAGAGCCAGACACCACAGTCACCACAAGCCGAGTTCTTTCCTTGTGGCATTTCAAACACCGCTGGATTCGGTGGCAGCAGCACAAGCACAAGACTTGCACTGGGGGGCATGGGGCCAGTGCAGTGTAGACTCTGCCCCTGTTTCCACCACTAGTGCTTGGACCAGCATGTCCACAGCTGCACCCAAGCAATGGGGATGGGAGTGTCCCTACAGGATCCTCAGAAAGGATACTAGCAATAGGGTCTGTGTGCACTCAAGTCGGATCTCCCAAGCAAAATGAAAAAAATGTATCTGGGTGTTATGCACATGTTTGTAAAGAACTATTCCTTTTCTTTTCTGATGTTGTACCAACACACTGTAGCCAAAAGCCACTGGGAACACACCTAGAGTTCTAAGTAGGGTCCTTCACCTGTCTGTTTATCTGTAATCCCTTATCATAGTCTTTATTATGTACTAAACCAGTCAGAGTCAGTGTAAGTGTTCTGAGTTGTGTGAGCTGTGCTCGCAAAGTGTTCAACTTGAGAAGTGGATCCCGGGAGCCCTGAGCCAGTTGCTCAAAAGGACATGGCAAGCCCAGGGATTTTGAGAAGGCCTGCATACCACAACCCTTAAAGCTGAGCCATAAGCGTGCACTCCAAAGACAAGCTGCTGCATTGAGAAGCCTGCATACCACAACTAGAGAGCTCACCACGACGGGAGAAAACCTGAGTGCCGCAACAGAGACCCAGTGCAGCCAAAACTAAACGAATAAATAAAAATGAAATAATTTCTTAAAGAATGGGAAGAGAAAGGCCCTTTCAATGTAAGAAGCAACAGTTTGTATGTGAACTGGTGCAAAAAAAAAAAAAAAAAAATCAAAGGCTTCAAGAGCAATAGCATCCAGTGCCAAGAATACCCTGATGTTCCCTGAAACTAAATGAATATATCAAGCTACATATGAATACAGTATTTGCTGGGTCTGGTTCAGCGACTCTGGTTCTAACTGGGTTCTTCAGAGGAGAGAAAAGCTTTTATCTCTGTCCCAGGCCTGGCCTCAGCTCATGAGCCAGCCTTGCCCATGACTCAGGAGAAGAATTGCTCTGCCAGAGCCAGACACCACAGTCACCACAAGCCGAGTTCTTTCCTTGTGGCATTTCAAACACCGCTGGATTCGGTGGCAGCAGCACAAGCACAAGACTTGCACTGGGGGGCATGGGGCCAGTGCAGTGTAGACTCTGCCCCTGTTTCCACCACTAGTGCTTGGACCAGCATGTCCACAGCTGCACCCAAGCAATGGGGATGGGAGTGTCCCTACAGGATCCTCAGAAAGGATACTAGCAATAGGGTCTGTGTGCACTCAAGTCGGATCTCCCAAGCAAAATGAAAAAAATGTATCTGGGTGTTATGCACATGTTTGTAAAGAACTATTCCTTTTCTTTTCTGATGTTGTACCAACACACTGTAGCCAAAAGCCACTGGGAACACACCTAGAGTTCTAAGTAGGGTCCTTCACCTGTCTGTTTATCTGTAATCCCTTATCATAGTCTTTATTATGTACTAAACCAGTCAGAGTCAGTGTAAGTGTTCTGAGTTGTGTGAGCTGTGCTCGCAAAGTGTTCAACTTGAGAAGTGGATCCCGGGAGCCCTGAGCCAGTTGCTCAAAAGGACATGGCAAGCTAGGATTTTGATCGGCCTCTGATGTGGGGACAGCTTCATGCGACTGAGCCCTTCCCTGGTGGGACTGAATGGTAATCTGAGGTAGATCGTGTGACAACTGAATTGAATTGCAGGGGACCAAGTAGGTTTGCACCAGGAACAGAAGAAATTCTTAGTGTGTGAAGGGAAACCCTGTGCATTTGGTAGCCATAATTGTGAGCATAGTGCATGGGTGCTCAGTCATGTCCAACTCTTTAAGACCCTATGGACTGTAGCCCTCCGGGCTCCTCTGTCCATGGAATTCTTCAGGCAAGAATACTGGAGTGGGTTGTCATATCCTCCTCCAGGGATCTTCCCGACCAAGGGATCGAGCCCACATCTCCTGTATCTCCTGCACTGGCAGGCAGAGTCTTCACCACTGAGCCACCAGGGAAGCCCTGCAAGTTTTCTAGTAATCAAGAATAAAACAATAGAGAGGAATGTTAGGTTCTTACAATGTTTCATTTGGGAATACAAGCCCGAGTCATCAAGAGTAGGAGAAAAAGAAAATGAAGCAGGAAAAGAAGGGAAGCCACATAAGGCAAATGAGTTCCATGCTGACCACTGTTTCTATGATCCATTGTGTATTGGCAACTTGATCTCTGGTTCCTCTGCCTTTTCAGAATCCAACTTGTACATCTGAAAGTTCTCAGTTCAGGGACTGTTGAAGCCTAGCTTGGAGAATGTTAAGCATGAGCTTGCTAGCATGTGAAACGAGTGCAGTTGTGCAGTAGTTTGAACATTCTTTGGCATTGCCCATCTTTGGGGTTGGAATGAAAACTGCCCTTTTCCAGTCCTGTGGCCACTGCTGTGTTTTCCAAATTTGCTAGCATATTGAGTGCAGCACTTAAACAGCATTATCTTTTAGGATTTGAAATAGATCAGGTGAAATTCCATTAGGTTTGATCATAGTGATGCTTCCTAAGGTCCACTTGATTTCCTATTTCAGAGTCAGTGTAAAAGTCTTTATTATGTACTAAACCAGTCAGAGTCAGTGTAAGTGTTCTGAGTTGTGTGAGCTGTGCTCGCAAAGTGTTCAACTTGAGAAGTGGATCCCGGGAGCCCTGAGCCAGTTGCTCAAAAGGACATGGCAAGCTAGGATTTTGATCGGCCTCTGATGTGGGGACAGCTTCATGCGACTGAGCCCTTCCCTGGTGGGACTGAATGGTAATCTGAGGTAGATCGTGTGACAACTGAATTGAATTGCAGGGGACCAAGTAGGTTTACACCAGGAACAGAAGAAATTCTTAGTGTGTAAAGGGGAAACCCTGTGCATTTGGTAGCCATAATTGTGAGCATAGTGCATGGGTGCTCAGTCATGTCCAACTCTTTAAGACCCTATGGACTGTAGCCCTCCGGGCTCCTCTGTCCATGGAATTCTTCAGGCAAGAATACTGGAGTGGGTTGTCATATCCTCCTCCAGGGATCTTCCCGACCAAGGGATCGAGCCCACATCTCCTGTATCTCCTGCACTGGCAGGCAGAGTCTTCACCACTGAGCCACCAGGGAAGCCCTGCAAGTTTTCTAGTAATCAAGAATAAAACAATAGAGAGGAATGTTAGGTTCTTACAATGTTTCATTTGGGAATACAAGCCCGAGTCATCAAGAGTAGGAGAAAAAGAAAATGAAGCAGGAAAAGAAGGGAAGCCACATAAGGCAAATGAGTTCCATGCTGACCACTGTTTCTATGATCCATTGTGTATTGGCAACTTGATCTCTGGTTCCTCTGCCTTTTCAGAATCCAACTTGTACATCTGAAAGTTCTCAGTTCAGGGACTGTTGAAGCCTAGCTTGGAGAATGTTAAGCATGAGCTTGCTAGCATGTGAAACGAGTGCAGTTGTGCAGTAGTTTGAACATTCTTTGGCATTGCCCATCTTTGGGGTTGGAATGAAAACTGCCCTTTTCCAGTCCTGTGGCCACTGCTGTGTTTTCCAAATTTGCTAGCATATTGAGTGCAGCACTTAAACAGCATTATCTTTTAGGATTTGAAATAGATCAGGTGAAATTCCATTAGGTTTGATCATAGTGATGCTTCCTAAGGTCCACTTGATTTCATATTTCAGTATGTCTGACTCTAGGTGATTGATCACACCATCATGGTTACCCAGGTCATTAAGATCTTTATTTATATTTCTTCTATATATTCTTGCCACCTCTTCTTAATATCTTTGGCTTCTGTTAGGTCCATACTGTTTCTGTCCTTTATTGTGCCCATCTTTGCATGAAATGTTCCCTTGGTATCTCTGATTTTCTTGAGGAGATCTCTAGTCTTTCCCATTCTGTTGTTTTCCTCTATTTCTTTGCATTGTTCACTTAGGAAGGCTTTCTTTTTTTTTTTTTTAAAGATTTATTTTTATTTATTTATTTTGGGTGGGGGTCAGGTTGGGGAGGGAGGAGAGCGGGCGGGCCACTTCTATTGGTCTTTCATTTCTCCATTTTCATCCATCTTTGTTCTTTGGCTCCTGTGGGCCTCCCATCGCTGTGGCATCTGTCATTGCAGAGTGCCGGCTCTGGGCACATGCGCCCCAGAGCTCCGACTCGGTAATTGGACACATCGGTCCAGCCACTCCGTGGCACGTGGGATCTTCCCAGGCCAGGGATCGAACCGGCGCCCCTTGCACTGCAAGGCAGTGTCCTTACCCACTGGACCACCAGGGGAAGCCCTTGGAAGGCTTTCTTATCTCTCCTTACTCTTCTTTGGGACTCTGCATTCAGATGGGTATATCTTCCTTTTTCTCCTTTGCCTTTTGCATCTCTTCTTTTCTCAGCTATTTGTAAGGCCTCCTCAGACAACCATTTTGCCTTTTTGCATTTCTTTTTCTTTGGGATGATTTTGATCTCTGACTCCTGTGCAGTGTTAGGAACCTCCGTCCATAGTTCTTCAAGCACTCTATCAGATGTAATCCCTTGAGTCTATTTGTCACTTCTGCTATATAATTGTAAGGGATTTGATTTAAGTTATACCTGAATGGCCTAGTGATTTCTCCTGCTTTCTTCAATTTAAGACTGAATTTTTCAATAAGGGATTCATGATCTGAGCCACAGTCAGCTCCTGGTCTTGTTTTCCTGACTGTATAGAGCTTCTCCATCTTTGGCTGCAAAGAGCATAATCAATCTGATTTCAGTATTGGCTGGCTGGTGATGTCCATGTGTAGAGTTGTCTCTTGTGTTGTTGGAAGAGGGTCCTTGCCACCACTAGTGTATTCTCTTGGCAAAACTCTGTTAGCCTTTGCCCTACTTCGTTTTGTATTCCAAGGCCAAACTTGTCTGTTACTCCAAGTCTCTCCTGACTTCCTACTTTTCCATTCCAGTCCCCTATGATGAAAAGGACATCTTTCTTTGGTGTTAGTTCTAGAAGACTTTGTAGATCTTCATAGAACCGTTCAACTTCAGCTTCATTAGCGTTAGCGGTTGGGGCATAGACTTGGATGACTGTGATATAGAATGGCTTGCCTTTGAAACAAACTGAGACCATTCTGTCCTTTTTGAGCTTGCACCCAAGTACTGCATTTGAACTCTTTTGTGGACTGTGAGGGCTCCTCCATTTCTTCTAAGGGATTCTTGCCTACAGTAGTAGATACAGTGTTCACTTGAGTTAAATTCGCCCATTCTTGTCCATTTTAGTTCACTGATCCCTAAAGTGTCAGTGTTCACTGTTTCTGTCTCCTGGTTGACCACTTCCAATTTACTTTGATTCATGGACCTAACATTGCAGGTTCCAGTGCAATATTGTTCTTTGCGGCATCAGACTTTACTTTCACTACCAGACACATCCACAACTGGGTGTTGTTTCTGCTTTGGTTCAGCCTTTTTGCCTTTTTGTTCCTGGGGTTCTAAAGGCAGGAATGCTGAAGTAGCTTTTTATTCCCTTCTCCAGTGAACCGTGTTTTGTCAGAACTCTCCACCATGACACTTCTGTCTTGGGTGGCCCTGCATGTATGGCATGGCTTCATTGAGTCAGACATGGCTGTGATCCGCGTAATCAGTTTGGTTAGCTTTCTTTGATTGTGGTTTTCATTCTGTTTGCCTTTTGATGGATGAAGCTAAGAAGCCTAATAAATAGGTTATTAGGAAGTTGTTGAAGATAAACAAGGTATTGTAAATACCAAATTAGTTATTGATCAATATCTTTAAAACTTTTTGAGGCTCCCCACAAAATTTTGGTGTAGAAATAAAATACAGATATGGATAGGCCTGTAGTTTGACAGGATACCACATTTTATCTCTTAAATTCTTGAAAGGGGTCATTAGACACTGAACTCCCAGCTTGATGATTATCCTGGTCATTTGGGTAGAAAGAACTGGAACGAAATGAATGAAGGTAGGTGATAAAGACCAGGATGCAGGCTGTGGAGATTAAAGGAGAGCATAAATCTAAGAAAATGCTGCTGTCTTATCCCACAGGTTGTGTAGGATAGATTTTGGGGGGGAGGGGAGAGGGTGTACCACTGGAAGCAAGAGGGCTTCGAACAGACCAGTATTCCAGCTCCCTTGTTGCCACATAAGGTGACATCCTGGAGTGAGCGCTGAGATAAGGATTGTTTTGGCAACAATCAGCAAAGCAGCTGTCAGAGTCAGGGAGCCCCAGGCCAGCCCTCCCCAGGTTCCCTCCTCACTTATTGCCCCACAATATGTGGAATGGTTTCAAGTGTTCTGATGCAGGGCACCCGTGGGACGATTGGATTTTTGCCCTTAATAATAACCATCATGGATTGAGTGACTAGTCAGTAGGGTCCGCTGTACTAGGTACTTAACATATACTGCCTTGTATACCGTCTACATAATTGTTACTGAAGCTCTTAGAGGTTTTATCATTTTTCCAGGATCACATAGCAAATAAGTGGCAGAACTAGGCACTGAACTTAAGGATCTCTGATTCCAGGTGCATCTCTCTTTACTAAACCATGGCGTCTCAAAACAAATGTGCTGAAAGAGAAGGTGCTGAAGTTGTGATGAAAAAATAATGCTATTGTGGATTGCACTGATGGGCGATTACAATGGTATTTCTTCTGGTGGCCTCCTAACTCAGCAGCAGCAGAGCAAAAGGCATTTCCCTGGTGCTGTTGTCACATTTAAAACATATATTTAGAGCTCTTCTTGTGTTAGTGGTCCTGAGACATTCTGGTTATAACTCTTTGACAACCTGGTCACCATTTTGTAGATAAGTATAGTGTTCTTTGTTTGATATGAAGCCTATTGGAAAAATCAATTAAAAACATATTACTTAAATGCCCCCAAAGGTTAATTATGTATGAGTAGGTATAAACTATGATTCCCCATGAATGTGCTTGCCAAAGTTTCACTTTGGAAAATGACAGTATGGTAATAATAATGTGATTTTTCTGTTTCTCTTTTGATTGTGGCTTTCAGAACCAAACGTTATGCTAAACAACCAAAATCTGTATCAATCTTTGTATGCACAATACTTGCTTTATCTTTGTTTCCTTGGTTCTGATTTTTATTTAATAATTCACTCATTCAATAACTATTGGAGTACCTAATATGTGTCAAACAATTGATCAAGTACAGTGGATATTAAGATGTACACAGTTTGGTTCCTCCATCCAAGGACTTCATAGTCTAATGAGAAAACTTATATGAAACAATTAACTGTAAGACAATATGATAAGCACTGTAATAAAGATATGGACATGAAACAATAAAAGAGCAAGATAGAAGAGTCAGATCACTGAGGAATTTTGAGTTGGATCTCAAAGTATGAGATTAAGTTTGATGAATGGAAGGTTAACTGGGAGTCAGGAGTTGGGAAAGAGTATGACAAGTAAGTTTGTAATTATTTTACTTTTTATTAACCTTCTTGTTGTTCATTGTTCAGTCACTAAGGTGTGTCCAACTCTTTGTAAACCCAGGGACTACAGTACGCCAGGCTTTCTTCTCTTTCACTGTCTCCCAGAGTTTGCTCAATGTCCATTAAGTCAGGGATGTCATCCAACCATCTCATTCTTTGTCGTCCCCTTCTGCTATTGTCCTCAGTCTTTCCCAGCATTGGGGTCTTTTCTAGTGAGTCAGCTCTTCACATCAGGTGGCCAAAGTATTAGAGCTTCAGCTTCAGCATCAGTCCTTCCAGTGAATATTCAGGGTTGATTTCCTTTAGGATTGCCTGGTTGGATCTCCTTACTGTCCAAGGGACTGTCAAGAGCATTCTCCAGCACCACAGTTTGGAAGCATCCATTCTTCAGTGCTCAGCCTTCTTTATGGTTTAACTCTCAAATCCTTACATGACTACTGAGAAAACTATAGCTTTGACTATATGGACCTTCGTTGGCAAAGTGATGTCTTTGCTTTTTAATACACTGTCTAGGTTTGTCATGGCTTTTCTTCCAAAGAGCAAGCATCTTTTAATTTCACAGCTGCAGTCACCATCCAAAATGATTTTGGAGCCCAAGAGATAAAGTCTGTCACTGTTTCTACTTTCTTCCCTTCTGTTTGCCATGAAGTGACAAGATTGAATGCCATGATCTTTGTTTTCTGAACGTTGATTTTTAAGCCAGCTTTTTCACTCTCCTCTTTCACCCTCATCAAGAGGCTCTTTTGTTTAATCTTCACTTTCTTCTGTTAGAGTGGTATCATCTGTATATCTGAGGTTGTTGCTATTTCTCCTGGCAATCTTAATTTCAGCTTGTGCTTCATCCAGACTGGCATTTTGCATGATGTACTCTGCATAGAAGTTAAATAAGCAGGGTAACAATATATAACCTTGATGTACTCCTTTCCCAATTTGGAACAAGTGCATTGTTCCTTGTCCAGTTCTTACTTGCTTCCTCTGACTGTTTGACTCCTTGCTGTCCAAGGAACTCTCAAGAGTCTTCAGCGACAGTTTGATGAATGGAAGGTTAACTGGGAGTCAGGAGTTGGGAAAGAGTATGACAAGTAAGTTTGTAATTATTTTACTTTTTATTAACCTTCTTGTTGTTCATTGTTCAGTCACTAAGGTGTGTCCAACTCTTTGTAAACCCAGGGACTACAGTACGCCAGGCTTTCTTCTCTTTCACTGTCTCCCAGAGTTTGCTCAATGTCCATTAAGTCAGGGATGTCATCCAACCATCTCATTCTTTGTCGTCCCCTTCTGCTATTGTCCTCAGTCTTTCCCAGCATTGGGGTCTTTTCTAGTGAGTCAGCTCTTCACATCAGGTGGCCAAAGTATTAGAGCTTCAGCTTCAGCATCAGTCCTTCCAGTGAATATTCAGGGTTGATTTCCTTTAGGATTGCCTGGTTGGATCTCCTTACTGTCCAAGGGACTGTCAAGAGCATTCTCCAGCACCACAGTTTGGAAGCATCCATTCTTCAGTGCTCAGCCTTCTTTATGGTTTAACTCTCAAATCCTTACATGACTACTGAGAAAACTATAGCTTTGACTATATGGACCTTCGTTGGCAAAGTGATGTCTTTGCTTTTTAATACACTGTCTAGGTTTGTCATGGCTTTTCTTCCAAAGAGCAAGCATCTTTTAATTTCACAGCTGCAGTCACCATCCAAAATGATTTTGGAGCCCAAGAGATAAAGTCTGTCACTGTTTCTACTTTCTTCCCTTCTGTTTGCCATGAAGTGACAAGATTGAATGCCATGATCTTTGTTTTCTGAACGTTGATTTTTAAGCCAGCTTTTTCACTCTCCTCTTTCACCCTCATCAAGAGGCTCTTTTGTTTAATCTTCACTTTCTTCTGTTAGAGTGGTATCATCTGTATATCTGAGGTTGTTGCTATTTCTCCTGGCAATCTTAATTTCAGCTTGTGCTTCATCCAGACTGGCATTTTGCATGATGTACTCTGCATAGAAGTTAAATAAGCAGGGTAACAATATATAACCTTGATGTACTCCTTTCCCAATTTGGAACAAGTGCATTGTTCCTTGTCCAGTTCTTACTTGCTTCCTCTGACTGTTTGACTCCTTGCTGTCCAAGGAACTCTCAAGAGTCTTCAGCACGACAGTTTGAAAGCATCACTTCTTTGGTTCTCTGCCTTTTTATGGTCCAACTCTCACATCCGTACATGACTACTGGGAAAACCAGAGCTTTGACTATATGGACATCTATTGGCAGAGTGATGTCTCTTCTTTTGAAATTTTTATTAAACCTTGTTGGAAGATATATTTTGTTAAAAATGGTTTTAGATCCTTCTGGAAAAAGAGATGGAAAAGGATAGAATAGATAGACTGGCAGATTCTCATGCCAGTGGATTCTTATACAGCTTGGGCCAGATAGAGACAAGCAGCCAAGCACAGCCTGAGCCCTGACTCAAAGTTGCTGTATAACATAGTGAGCTCAGCCGGATGCTCTGTGATGACGTAGAGGGGTGGAGTGAGGGACATGGGAGGAGGTTCAAGAGGGGAAGGAGATATGTATACTTAGGGCTAATTCATGTTGTTGTACAGCAGAAACCAACACAACTTTTAAAGCAATTGTTATCCAATTAAAAATAAATTAAGAAAAAAAGAGTGAAAGGTACATTGACTTGCAAATCCAGAGCTCTTTCACGACCACTTCTACAGGAGGTTTGCCACTGATCCTGTTCATCTCTCCTCACTGCTTTTTTTCCCCATGATTACAGCCAGTCCTGCTCCTCCCTGACTGCTCTCCCAGGATGTTAGCACATGTCTCAACAAATATTTCGATCTTTATTTAGTAATGATAAATGAAATTCAGTTCAGTCATCTAACCTATCATCGGTGATTCTACTTTATCTCACATAAAGAGATGTACCCCCTTCAATTGGGCTTCCCAGGTGGTACAAGTAATAAAGAACCTGCCTGCCAATGCATGAGACATTAGAGACGGGGGTTCAACCCCTGGGTGGGGAAGATCCCCAGGAAGAGAGCATGGCGACCCACTCTAGTATTCATATGTGGACAGAGGAGCCTGGAGGGCCATAGGGTCAGCAAAGGGTCAGACACAACTGAAGTGACTTGGATCATGTGAATACACCCCCTTAAATGCTGAGGTGGCTGCATTGCATACATACTGGTTGCTATTTCTTTCACCAGGGGGTCTTCCCAGTCCAAACAATGAACCCACATATCCTGCGTTGGCAAGTGGATTCATTACCACTGAGCCACCAATCTCTGTGAAAGTATTAATGCTGCTTCACTACTCATATAATTATTGTCACAATGAGATTCATTTTTCTTAACCTTTTCCCCTGCTCCCGGTGGTGGCGGGGGTGGGGGTGGGGTGTGGATTGGAGTTTTCTTTCAAGGGCATTTTACTGAAAAATCTCTTGTTTACTTTTAAAAGATTTCTTTAGAAGTCCTCCATCCTCTCTACATTCCCATCCCCCCTTTTCTAGAGATTTCAGCTTTCCTTCTCTTCTCCTTCGGCAGCCTCTCCCCATCTCCCAAGTCTTCCCCACGGGAAGATCCTATCCCCTCTGTTCTGTTTGTCCACTTTGGAACATAAGCACCTCAGGGCAGGAAACTTGTCTTTCTGCATACTTGTCAGACATCCTGTTCTTGTAGAGATGAACTAAATACATAACAAATGTACAGTCAGAATACCTTATGTGTTCAGTAGATACCTTGGGTATTACCTCTAGGTTCTAATTATACCAACTCTATGAACATGAGATGTATAAACTAGCTCCACAGTAATAAAATTAATGTTTTGTGTTGCTCTGCATAGGTAACAGGCTTTCAGTGGATGGGCAGCCAAGGTGTCTCCTACCCTGGTATCTCTAGGAGCAGAGGCTCAGCTATCACTCCAGGAGTCATACTCAGAGGAGTATGGTCCCCATGGTCCACAGCTGACCCTGCTCCTCCCTGACCATCAGGCTCTGACCCCAGTGCGTCTTCCTTCTGCTGTAACATCAGCCAGACATCAGCTGCTGAACTCTCAGGTGCAGTCTCTCCAGCACAAGAGAAGTTGTGCTCCACATCTATTTGCCTCTGTACATTTGTTGTTGTTGTTGTTCAGTCGCTACGTCATGACTGACTCTTTGATGCCCCATGGACTGCAGCACGCCAGGCCTCCCTGTTCTCACTATTTCCCAGAGTTTCCCCAAGTTCATGTCCATCAAGTCGGTGATGCCATTCAACCGTCTCAGCCTCTGCCACCCTCTTCTCCTTTCACCCTCAGTCTTGCCCAGCATCAGGGTCTTTTCCAGTGAGTCAGTTCTTCCTATCAGATGGCCAAAGTATTAGGGCTTCAACTTCAGCATCAGTCCTTCCAGTCAAGGTTGATTTCCTTTAGAACTGACTGGTTTGTCAAAGGGAGTCTCAAGAGTCTTCTCCAGCACCACAGTTTCAAAGTATCAATTCTCTGATGCTCAGCCTCTGTGCGTATGGTTTCCTGGTTATTGTATGAGTTTGGCTCTGTCACCTTCATCTCTGGGATCCTGGAAATTGCCTTTTTCTTATTTTTTTATTCCCTTAAAACACTGATAACTTAATCTATGCTCAATAATTATTTGTTTTGACTTGAAGAGGCATAAAAATGATAAGTTCAGACTAACTTTTCATTTCTTTTTAAAATGTTCAAGTTGTGTGCATAAAATATTTTCAGCATATAGAAAAGAATCAGTGGTTAATATGATACTTATACATGGAGTATTTAGCTCAGAAATGTTGACATTTTCCCAAATTTTCATCAGCCCCTTTTTTTTCTTTTACATACTTACTTATTTTTGGCTGTGCATTTTTGGAGTATTTAGGCCCCAGATTTTTGTGTTGCTCTGCATAGGTAACAGGCTTTCAGTGGATGGGCAGCCAAGGTGTCTCCTACCCTGGTATCTCTAGGAGCAGAGGCTCAGCTATCACTCCAGGAGTCATACTCAGAGGAGTATGGTCCCCATGGTCCACAGCTGACCCTGCTCCTCCCTGACCATCAGGCTCTGACCCCAGTGCGTCTTCCTTCTGCTGTAACATCAGCCAGACATCAGCTGCTGAACTCTCAGGTGCAGTCTCTCCAGCACAAGAGAAGTTGTGCTCCACATCTATTTGCCTCTGTACATTTGTTGTTGTTGTTGTTCAGTCGCTCGTCATGACTGACTCTTTGATGCCCCATGGACTGCAGCACGCCAGGCCTCCCTGTTCTCACTATTTCCCAGAGTTTCCCCAAGTTCATGTCCATCAAGTCGGTGATGCCATTCAACCGTCTCAGCCTCTGCCACCCTCTTCTCCTTTCACCCTCAGTCTTGCCCAGCATCAGGGTCTTTTCCAGTGAGTCAGTTCTTCCTATCAGATGGCCAAAGTATTAGGGCTTCAACTTCAGCATCAGTCCTTCCAGTCAAGGTTGATTTCCTTTAGAACTGACTGGTTTGTCAAAGGGAGTCTCAAGAGTCTTCTCCAGCACCACAGTTTCAAAGTATCAATTCTCTGATGCTCAGCCTCTGTGCGTATGGTTTCCTGGTTATTGTATGAGTTTGGCTCTGTCACCTTCATCTCTGGGATCCTGGAAATTGCCTTTTTCTTATTTTTTTATTCCCTTAAAACACTGATAACTTAATCTATGCTCAATAATTATTTGTTTTGACTTGAAGAGGCATAAAAATGATAAGTTCAGACTAACTTTTCATTTCTTTTTAAAATGTTCAAGTTGTGTGCATAAAATATTTTCAGCATATAGAAAAGAATCAGTGGTTAATATGATACTTATACATGGAGTATTTAGCTCAGAAATGTTGACATTTTCCCAAATTTTCATCAGCCCCCTCTTTTTTTTCTTTTACATACTTACTTATTTTTGGCTGTGCTGGATCTTTGTTGCTGTGACAGCTTTTTTCTAGTTGCGGGGAGTGGGGTGTGAGGGCTTCTCACTGCAGTAGCTTCTCTTGTTTCAGAGCACGGCCTCTAGAGCACGCGGGCTCAGTATTTATGGAATCTTCCTGGAGCAGGGATTGAACCCATGTCTCCTGCATTCACAGGCAAACTTTTTACCACTGAACTATACCAACAAAGCCCCAACCCTCTCATTTGCTTTTAAACACTACAAAGAGAAAATCGCTTTTCTCCACCCCTCAAAGTGTCTTTCAGTTGGTCTAGTTCATTCATATCTAATGCTTTTTAACTATGCATGAAATTATCTATAAACTATGGATTATGTTGCACATTTTTTACTTCTTTATTTAAACTTTTGGACTTTCCCGGTGGCTCAGTCGGTTAAGAATCTGCCTACAAATCAGAAGACCTGGGTTCAGTTCCAGGATTTTACTGGGGTCAGGAAAATTCCCTGCAGAAGGAAATGGCAGCGTTCTCCAACACTCTTCCCTGGAAAATCCCATGGACAGAGTAGCCTGGTGGGCTACAGTCTATGGGATCGCAAAGACATGGACACAACTTAGCAACTACACCATATCAATGTATGATTTTACAAGTATTTTCCTTCTTTTTAAATTTTTATTATAATATAATTGATTTGCAATGTTTTGTTAGTTTCAGGTAAACAGCAAAGTGATTCAGTTACATATATATATAAACTTTTAAAAAAGCTTTTCCATTATAGGTTACCACATGATATTAGAGTTCCCTGTACTGTACAATAGATCCTCGTTGGTTATCTGTTTCATATATGATAGTGTGTATATGTTAACCCCCAACTCCTAACTTCTCTCTCAAGTATTTTAAAAATTTACATCATCCCTGGTGCGATTGTATATATCTTGCTGCCCCATACTTTTCTGTATAATATTCGCTTTTTGAGATTTGTCTGTGTTGATGTGCATGGATCCAATTTGTTCATTTTAGCTCCTGAAATAGTAGTCTGGGAGTCTGTCCACCCATTCCCACTTGGAAGGGCAGTTTGACCATTCATGCCCTTTTGCTGTTCTAAGCAGTACTGCAGTAAACACTGGTGAACACTTGTAAACATGGCTTTTAGGGCATGAACTTCTCGATGCAGAGTTGGGTAGCTAAGACCTTAGGCTCTGAAACCCAATTGCTCAGTCCAGATCCAGGCTCCACCACAAAGTCACAACAGTGTGACCGTGGGCATGTTACTGATTCTCTGTGCCTGGTTTCCTCTCCAGTAAAATTAGGGTAATGATAATGCCTCTTTCAGGAGAATAAAGCTGTGAGAACAGGGAGCTCCCTTACCCAAAGGGAGCACTCACTGTATGATAGCAATCGTTATTACTAGGAAGCGAATCTAAGCATCTGTGACTTTACTAGGTAATCCCAAATTGATTTTCAGTTGGCTGTGAGAGTATATGCTCACCAGCACTATCTGAGTTTGTTCCCCACATCCTCACCAGGGCTGGGCATTAGCTCTGTGGCTTCTTACTCTTTTCAAATGCAAGAAGATTCAAGAGTGAGATAAGCAGTGAAAGGGAGGAAACAGAGGTGTGCTGGTGATGCGTGGGTTAGCCGACCACAGGAGGGAAAGAATCAGTGGGAGATGTGGGAAAGTGGGGAAATGTGAGTTATCTTAGGTGGGAAGTAACAAATCCTTTAAAGTCTGATTCACCTAAAGGTCTGGGGACTTGCAAAAAGTAAGAAGGTGTGGTTTGAGGAATTACGTTAACAGCAGGTGTGTATTAAGTAAATGTGTGAAAGTGTTAGTGGCTCAGTCTTTGTAACCCCAAGGGCCGTAGCCCGCCAGGATGCTCTGTCTGTGGGATTCTCCAGGCAAGAATACTGGAGTGGGAAGCCATTCCCTTCTCCAGGGAATCCTCCCAAATCAGAGATAAAAGCCTGGTCTCCTGCATTGCAGGCAGATTCTTTACCCTCTGAGCCACCAGGGAATAAGGTGAGGGGAAGAGAAACCCTGTTGACAAAGGACTGTTGGTTACCTTCAGAGAGAGTCTAGGCTCACTTAGGTGGTGTGAATAGCAGCAGGAGAACTCTTTCTGAAGAGAGACAAGGGAAGAGAGAGTAGCAAAACATGAGAGGTTGTAGAGTGGCTGAGATGAAGAGACTGAGTTTCAAAAAGAAGTCAATTGAAAACAGTATTTTTATTTCTGGAGACCAGCAGACCAGCACCAGCAACCTCTCTGATTTGTTCTTTTCACTCAATTCCTGCAGCGCCTGCTGCCCTCCAGACCCTGATTCCGTCACACCAGCATGGCTGCAGGGATGACAACGGAGCGCTGAAGCAGACGGAAAAGGGAGGTGTTAGCATTCCTATTTTATCCGTGCAAGAACTAGGGCTCAGACAGATTCACTGAGTTGCTCAAGGCAGTACACCTTGAGAACAGTTAAATGGAGACCAGAACTTAGGTGTTCTGATTCCAAGTCTAGTGCTCTTTGCATCAAAAAAAATTGATAATCATCTTAAATCTTTCATTCTCCACTCAGATCTTAAGAGGGCCACATTTTTCTCTCTCAGTTTTATTTCCCAACACCGTCTTCTTCACCCAGGGCACACCAGTTTTCAAGAGCTGAGATAAGCATTAGCTCTGTGGCTTCTTACTCTTTTCAAATGCAAGAAGATTCAAGAGTGAGATAAGCAGTGAAAGGGAGGAAACAGAGGTGTGCTGGTGATGCGTGGGTTAGCCGACCACAGGAGGGAAAGAATCAGTGGGAGATGTGGGAAAGTGGGGAAATGTGAGTTATCTTAGGTGGGAAGTAACAAATCCTTTAAAGTCTGATTCACCTAAAGGTCTGGGGACTTGCAAAAAGTAAGAAGGTGTGGTTTGAGGAATTACGTTAACAGCAGGTGTGTATTAAGTAAATGTGTGAAAGTGTTAGTGGCTCAGTCTTTGTAACCCCAAGGGCCGTAGCCCGCCAGGATGCTCTGTCTGTGGGATTCTCCAGGCAAGAATACTGGAGTGGGAAGCCATTCCCTTCTCCAGGGAATCCTCCCAAATCAGAGATAAAAGCCTGGTCTCCTGCATTGCAGGCAGATTCTTTACCCTCTGAGCCACCAGGGAATAAGGTGAGGGGAAGAGAAACCCTGTTGACAAAGGACTGTTGGTTACCTTCAGAGAGAGTCTAGGCTCACTTAGGTGGTGTGAATAGCAGCAGGAGAACTCTTTCTGAAGAGAGACAAGGGGAGAGAGAGTAGCAAAACATGAGAGGTTGTAGAGTGGCTGAGATGAAGAGACTGAGTTTCAAAAAAAGAAGTCAATTGAAAACAGTATTTTTATTTCTGGAGACCAGCAGACCAGCACCAGCAACCTCTCTGATTTGTTCTTTTCACTCAATTCCTGCAGCGCCTGCTGCCCTCCAGACCCTGATTCCGTCACACCAGCATGGCTGCAGGGATGACAACGGAGCGCTGAAGCAGACGGAAAAGGGAGGTGTTAGCATTCCTATTTTATCCGTGCAAGAACTAGGGCTCAGACAGATTCACTGAGTTGCTCAAGGCAGTACACCTTGAGAATAGTTAAATGGAGACCAGAACTTAGGTGTTCTGATTCCAAGTCTAGTGCTCTTTGCATCAAAAAAAATTGATAATCATCTTAAATCTTTCATTCTCCACTCAGATCTTAAGAGGGCCACATTTTTCTCTCTCAGTTTTATTTCCCAACACCGTCTTCTTCACCCAGGGCACACCTTGGCCAATTTGTGAGGTTGCCACCTTCGTTCCCCCCTCTGTGCTTTGTTGATACCATTCCCCTCTCTTAGGGAAATTTCCGTACGTTTTCCACCATCCTCCCAGGCCCAGTTCAAGTCTTGTACATTCTGTGATTGCTCCAGTGAACACTTTCTGAACTGCCACACTGGCTGTTTCATCATGAAATATGACTGCATGTCACATTCTCTTGAGTTGGCCTCTTAAGTGTTACCCTAGGCAACGAAATGCTGAGTGAACCATTGCAGGCAGTTGTTTGCTTGCTTGGTTGGTTGGTTGGTTTGTTTTTAACAGCTACTTCTCGCCATGTAGGGGTTTACCAACATAGGATCTGTTACTTCCCGGCTAAGATAACTCACATTCCCCCACCAATTACCCTTAGACTAAGACTAACCATACTTGATAACTGATGAAATGGAAAGGATCAGAATTAATAGAAAATACAAAGTATGAAGACCTGAAGTTCCAATAAGGTCAGTAGTCACGATATAATTCCCATAGCCATGATAGAAAATGTAAATGACTAACTCGTAAGGAAACTGGTTATAAAGAGGCAGAGAGTCGTATCAGCACCAGCTTGAAACAGAGCCTGTTCTGTTCCTTCTCTGATGGCTCTGGCTTTCTGGCACTCTGCAGAACAAGGGAAATGACTTCTAAGGACTATTTAACAAATAGGTTCTCCCATGCTCAGAAATAAGCAGCCTTAGTCTGCAAATGTGCTCTCTGCCGCTGTTTTACTCAGCAGATGCAAAGTTTGTGTGCCTGTTCAATTTTCCAGGCTTAATGACTTGTATATGAAGAAGGACATGCTCCCTTCCCTCAGGGGGGGCGGCTGAAGCAGACGGAAAAGGGAGGTGTTAGCATTCCTATTTTATCCGTGCAAGAACTAGGGCTCAGACAGATTCACTGAGTTGCTCAAGGCAGTACACCTTGAGAACAGTTAAATGGAGACCAGAACTTAGGTGTTCTGATTCCAAGTCTAGTGCTCTTTGCATCAAAAAAAATTGATAATCATCTTAAATCTTTCATTCTCCACTCAGATCTTAAGAGGGCCACATTTTTCTCTCTCAGTTTTATTTCCCAACACCGTCTTCTTCACCCAGGGCACACCTTGGCCAATTTGTGAGTTTGCCACCTTCGTTCCCACCTCTGTGCTTTGTTGATACCATTCCCCTCTCTTAGGGAAATTTCCGTACGTTTTCCACCATCCTCCCAGGCCCAGTTCAAGTCTTGTACATTCTGTGATTGCTCCAGTGAACACTTTCTGAACTGCCACACTGGCTGTTTCATCATGAAATATGACTGCATGTCACATTCTCTTGAGTTGGCCTCTTAAGTGTTACCCTAGGCAACGAAATGCTGAGTGAACCATTGCAGGCAGTTGTTTGCTTGCTTGGTTGGTTGGTTGGTTTGTTTTTAACAGCTACTTCTCGCCATGTAGGGGTTTACCAACATAGGATCTGTTACTTCCCGGCTAAGATAACTCACATTCCCCCACCAATTACCCTTAGACTAAGACTAACCATACTTGATAACTGATGAAATGGAAAGGATCAGAATTAATAGAAAATACAAAGTATGAAGACCTGGAGTTCCAATAAGGTCAGTAGTCACGATATAATTCCCATAGCCATGATAGAAAATGTAAATGACTAACTCGTAAGGAAACTGGTTATAAAGAGGCAGAAAGAGAGATCAGCACCAGCTTGAAACAGAGCCTGTTCTGTTCCTTCTCTGATGGCTCTGGCTTTCTGGCACTCTGCAGAACAAGGGAAATGACTTCTAAGGACTATTTAACAAATAGGTTCTCCCATGCTCAGAAATAAGCAGCCTTAGTCTGCAAATGTGCTCCTGCGGCCGCTGTTTTACTCAGCAGATGCAAAAGTTTGTGTGCCTGTTCAATTTTCCAGGCTTAATGAACGACTTGTATATGAAGAAGGACATGCTCCCTTCCCTCAGGGACTGAATATGTGTGTAGTTAGGAGACAGTCCTCCTATTTGTGCACAAGTAAATCAATTCTTTGCAGAGAAGCACGTGAACAAATGGAAGTTCACATAACAGTGTGTGTATTCTCATGTGACATAATTCTGATAGAGTAGAATTAAAGAATTAAGTGGAAGATTTTCAGAACAAAGTCAGTAAAAGAAAAAATGATGCACTTCATTTAATGTAAAGGGAGAGGGGAAAACATTATACTGTGTGCAAAGTATTGGAAGTGGAAGAGAATACATGATTAGTATCAGTATAAGTATTATTTCAGGGGGAAGGCAAGTCTGACTCCCTGTTGGAACCATTTCTTTGATTTGCTTTCTCTTGTTTTTGTCATTATTATTATCCAGAATGGCCTGCCTCAGAGAATTCTACTCCTCTTCCTGACTGTCAAACTAAAGTGCCTTTATTCACCTGTGGATGGCAGGAAGGAAGAAATTAACACATTATCTGCCTGAGGCTTGCCATTTGAGGAGACCTTTGCAAGACTCATGGCCTTTTAAACTTTGTTTCCTCACTTCCCCTGACCTCTGATCCAGAAGAGAACCTAGCATCCAGACCCCAACAAGATGGTTATTTTGAGACCTTAGTCTTCCATGTTGTCAGTCAGCCGACCTCAACACCCGCTCCAGTCCATCAGCCTGCCATGCAGTGAGCTCGGACACAGTAACGTTATTAGTGGTCCCATTAGATAATAGGAGATGGCTGAGCACTATGCACATTCCAATAAGGTCAGTAGTCACGATATAATTCCCATAGCCATGATAGAGAAAGTAAATGACTAACTCGTAAGGAAACTGGTTATAAAGAGGCAGAAGAGATCAGCACCAGCTTGAAACAGAGCCTGTTCTGTTCCTTCTCTGATGGCTCTGGCTTTCTGGCACTCTGCAGAACAAGGGAAATGACTTCTAAGGACTATTTAACAAATAGGTTCTCCCATGCTCAGAAATAAGCAGCCTTAGTCTGCAAATGTGCTCCTGCGGCCGCTGTTTTACTCAGCAGATGCAAAAGTTTGTGTGCCTGTTCAATTTTCCAGGCTTAATGAACGACTTGTATATGAAGAAGGACATGCTCCCTTCCCTCAGGGACTGAATATGTGTGTAGTTAGGAGACAGTCCTCCTATTTGTGCACAAGTAAATCAATTCTTTGCAGAGAAGCACGTGAACAAATGGAAGTTCACATAACAGTGTGTGTATTCTCATGTGACATAATTCTGATAGAGTAGAATTAAAGAATTAAGTGGAAGATTTTCAGAACAAAGTCAGTAAAAGAAAAAATGATGCACTTCATTTAATGTAAAGGGAGAGGGGAAAACATTATACTGTGTGCAAAGTATTGGAAGTGGAAGAGAATACATGATTAGTATCAGTATAAGTATTATTTCAGGGGGAAGGCAAGTCTGACTCCCTGTTGGAACCATTTCTTTGATTTGCTTTCTCTTGTTTTTGTCATTATTATTATCCAGAATGGCCTGCCTCAGAGAATCCTACTCCTCTTCCTGACTGTCAAACTAAAGTGCCTTTATTCACCTGTGGATGGCAGGAAGGAAGAAATTAACACATTATCTGCCTGAGGCTTGCCATTTGAGGAGACCTTTGCAAGACTCATGGCCTTTTAAACTTTGTTTCCTCACTTCCCCTGACCTCTGATCCAGAAGAGAACCTAGCATCCAGACCCCAACAAGATGGTTATTTTGAGACCTTAGTCTTCCATGTTGTCAGTCAGCCGACCTCAACACCCGTCTCCAGTCCATCAGCCTGCCATGCAGTGAGCTCGGACACAGTAACGGTTATTAGTGGTCCCATTAGATAATAGGAGATGGCTAGACATTTAAGCTAACTTCCCCTAGGTCATATGGCATGTTACTTGCATAGCTAAGTGATATTTTGGGAACAGTCTATATCATGAAACACTGAAGCTATACATTTTTCAATACTGCGAGTACTCCCTGAACAACAATGGGTAGAAAACTAAAATATATTTGTAAAATGCTTGTTTTACAAAGAGTGCAAGTAATACGACAAGAAGCTTTTTTATTCCCCTAGGTCAAGAAATCAGAGAATATTAAAAAACAAAAACAAAAAACCCCAAGATTCATAAACAGTATTTCCTGAGGGAGAATATAGACTTCCAGACTGTGCCAGAATTCCACATTACTGCCTGAATTCAAAGATTAAGGGTGTGTTTTGCCCACACCCTACATTTTTGGGAATGCGGGCCCAACCATTATGTAAGGTCTGTGCACGAGGCTAGCATGCCTCTCCTCTTCATGGGAGAGCCCTTCTTCTGATCCATAACATACATATTTTTAAATGTACCTTATCCCTTGACCAAACGGACAGATTATCACCCAGATTAACACGAATCTATTCATCTCTATGACTGCTAGCTCCTAAAAATAAGTAGTAATTAGACAAGACAGAGGAATTTCTTAGAATGACCAGCACACTTGTTTTAGTCATCCACAGAGCCATAAAACGGAAAGGATTCAGAAGAGAGGAGTGACTGGTTTTAAATATGATATGATTTCCCTCCCAGACCAGTGCTGAGCGCCTCGCACACTATAGTATAGTATGGGCTTTTGTTGGGGCTTATATTTCCCACCTGTATTTCTTTTTCTTTTTCCAGCAACAGTTTGTCTTTGTGCCAACTCCTAAATAACCATAAATTTTGTTCTTATAAACCTTAATGAATGCTTGGCCAAGATGCTGTAACTATTGGCTTCTATGTTGGAGCATAAATGGAAAGGAAAAAAAAAAAGTGTGCACTGTGAAAAACTGGATAAAATGGAAAAAAGATCACAGCAAACCCAAAGTCGCAATTTGCCTTTAATGTGAAGGAGGCCTTGTTTTCACGGTGTGGCAGCTTTCAGGGGTTTTAATCTCAAAGTAGCTGATCAATTTAAGGTAAGTGGCAGGCATTTGGCCTGGTTCCCAGGCTTTGCTTTGCTGCTCTGAGAAAAGAAAGGATTCAGTCAGACACACAGACAACAGGCATCATCAGCGGCTCCCACATTCCAAGCATTTTAACACAGATTAGGTTGGCATGATTCTACTGTTTACTGAAATCTCCTAGGTGTTGCATTTTTCCTTCTCCTTGCCACGGTTATCCAAGATGGTTTTCTCAGGTCAAGACCTTCATATGCCAAATAGCTTGCAAGGCTGTGAAGGAAAACCGAGGAGCATGGGTCAAGACTTCCGATTAAAATGCTGTTGCACTCGCTCACTGCAAAATATGAGACTTCAGACAGCAGGTAATTGAGCACTGAACTTTTTGCCTTAGGCGTGCATCGAGACAGGAACTGCTTTACATGCATTCCTGAGAGGGGAAGAAAACGAAGATCATTTCTTTAACAAGGACAAACTTAATTCAGCCAGAAATGCCCCATGGATTAACAGGGTGATTTGTGGTTGTTTTCTTTTCGGATGTTATGAGCGGGAGCCGTATACATAGGTTAAGCAAGATTGTAACTTATAAAGTTCATTTTTTAAATTAAGATTTTCACATTAAATACTCTTTATTTTTTCACAATAGTAATATTAAATGAGTTTGACAGATCCCTTACCAATATCTTATTTTCCTAGGAAAAAGTGAATTTGCTTAATCCATTTGACCTATAACCTAAGTTACATAAAATATGCATTCAATTAATCAGACCAAAAAATACATAAAAATTCTCTTCCATGTGTTTTGGCTGTATCATGCTTGTATACAAACTTTGTATTTTTAAATACATTTTCACTGTCTTTAAAGATACTTTGTCTTAGTTTTAAGACACCTCTCCCTTTGGTCATCCTTATGGCAGATTTCCTCATTTTTTCCTAAGAATTTTTATCAAAACAAATAACAACTATGAATTTTCAGATATAATTTTTTTCACTATTAAAAATTTTAAAAACAATGTCCACCTTATTACACTTTTTAAATCCAAAATACTTTAATGTTTCATAAGTTTACATTGACATGTTTCTTCCAAAAATAATATTGTTGCAATTAAGTAATTTATTCTCAGAATAAATACTCTTTGTTTGACCATGACTGCTGCATGTGGGATCTTAGTTCCCAAATCAGGGATTGAACGTGTACCCCCTGTATTTACTGAGAGCACAGAGTCTTAACCACTGGTCCACCAAGGAAGCCCCAAAAATATATATTCTTGTCAATAAGAGTTAACTTAGAAACTAATGCAGTTATATGCATTTATTTTAATTTCAGTTATTCCCTGGTGACTCAGATAGTAAAGAATCTACCTGCAGTGCAGGAAGTCCAGTTGCGATTTCTAGGTTGGGAAGATCCCCTGGAGAATGGCTACCCACTCCAGTATTCTTGCCTGCAGAATTTCATGGACAGAGGAGCCCGGCAGGCTACAGTCCGTGGGGTCACACAGAGTCAGACACGACTGAGCAACTAACACCCACATGGCATATGCAAGGGTGTTGTTAAAAGAATAATGTTTCCTCCCTGATTAAAGAAAAAAGGGGATAAATAAGAAAGCAGATAGCAGCCGTCATTCTGCTCCTGCTGATGTCTCTTGTTGAGACGTGATGCCTGGAACTGCAGCAGCCCTTCTGCAGCCATGCAGAGAGCTAGCCCAGAGATCAGCCTGACCTGCTGAGGATGGCAAGTGGAGAAGATGAGACAGGCATGGTGTCCCATTATGCCACAGAGCCACAGAACCAACCATCCTGGGACCACCCAACTTGGGACTCCTTATTTGAGATTATAAATTCCCTTTTCATTCACTCAACAGGATTTATTGAACACCTATCATAGAGGAATGCTCTAGGTACCCTCTTCGAGGTGTTTGGAATATCTCAGTGACTAAAATACACAAGAGCCTTACCCTGGCAGAAGTACCATTCCAGCTGAGAGACAGAAATTGAAAACGTAAAGAAGGAAACACTACAGTATGTTAGGAAGTAGTAAATGGGAGGAATGTAAAAGTAGAGCACAGTACAAAGAATTGGGACTTCTCGGATAAAGGGGAGAAATTTTGGTTGAATCAGTGAGGATTGGTCAACCTCACTTAAGAAGAGAGATTGGAGCAAACACACGAAGGGAATGAAGGAGTTGTTCTTCAAGGCCACAGGATGTGGGGATTTGGGGTTTTTTATTTTACTTTTTGTCTCAAATCCACTATATGAGAATAAGTGAAGAGATCAAGAGAGAGAGAGAAATTGAGATTTGGAATATATCTGATGCCTGTTCCACTTCAGTTCTTCCTCATTCTTGTGACTAAAACATAACCTTCCTTTGCATTTGTTTAAACTGGTTTCTATTACTTGCCATGAAAAGGGGACAGACTAGTACATTTTAAACTGGTCACAAATGAACTATCTCTGGTTCTACAGATTTTTCTCACCATAAATGTTCGATTTCTAGGTTGGGAAGATCCCTGGAGAATGGCTACCAAGTATTCTTGCCTGCAGAATTTCATGGACAGAGGCCCCTACAGTCCGTGGGGTCACACAGAGTCAGACGACTGAGCAACTAACACCCACATGGCATATGCAAGGGTGTTGTTAAAAGAATAATGTTTCCTCCCTGATTAAAGAAAAAAGGGGATAAATAAGAAAGCAGATAGCAGCCGTCATTCTGCTCCTGCTGATGTCTCTTGTTGAGACGTGATGCCTGGAACTGCAGCAGCCCTTCTGCAGCCATGCAGAGAGCTAGCCCAGAGATCAGCCTGACCTGCTGAGGATGGCAAGTGGAGAAGATGAGACAGGCATGGTGTCCCATTATGCCACAGAGCCACAGAACCAACCATCCTGGGACCACCCAACTTGGGACTCCTTATTTGAGATTATAAATTCCCTTTTCATTCACTCAACAGGATTTATTGAACACCTATCATAGAGGAATGCTCTAGGTACCCTCTTCGAGGTGTTTGGAATATCTCAGTGACTAAAATACACAAGAGCCTTACCCTGGCAGAAGTACCATTCCAGCTGAGAGACAGAAATTGAAAACGTAAAGAAGGAAACACTACAGTATGTTAGGAAGTAGTAAATGGGAGGAATGTAAAAGTAGAGCACAGTACAAAGAATTGGGACTTCTCGGATAAAGGGGAGAAATTTTGGTTGAATCAGTGAGGATTGGTCAACCTCACTTAAGAAGAGAGATTGGAGCAAACACACGAAGGGAATGAAGGAGTTGTTCTTCAAGGCCACAGGATGTGGGGATTTGGGGTTTTTTATTTTACTTTTTGTCTCAAATCCACTATATGAGAATAAGTGAAGAGATCAAGAGAGAGAGAGAAATTGAGATTTGGAATATATCTGATGCCTGTTCCACTTCAGTTCTTCCTCATTCTTGTGACTAAAACATAACCTTCCTTTGCATTTGTTTAAACTGGTTTCTATTACTTGCCATGAAAAGGGGACAGACTAGTACATTTTAAAGTGGTCACAAATGAACTATCTCTGGTTCTACAGACCACTAGTCTAAGTAGATAGTTAACCATAATTCCATCCTGTATATAATGAGCTTTATTTTCCACATAGAGGTATCTAAGGAGTAGTAACCAAGACTGTGATATTGATCAATGAATACACAAGTCAGTGGAACAAAATAGGGAACCCAGAAATAGACCCCCATAAATAGAGTCAACTTAATTTTGATAAAAGAACAAAGGCAAAGATAATTTTGTCAAACGAATGATGTTGGAACAACTGGACATCCACATGCCAAAAAAAAGAATCTAGACAAGAACCTTTCACAAATGTTGGAGAGGGTGTGGAGAAAAGGGAACCCTCTTGCACTGTTGGTGGGAATGTAAGTTGATACAGCCACTTTGGAAAACAGTATGGAGATTCCTCAAAAAACTAGGAATAGAACCACCATATGACCCAGCAATCCCACTATTAGGCATATACCCTGAGGAAGTCAAAATTGAAAAAGGCATATGTACCCCATTGTTCACTGCAGCACTGAAGGGAGGAGTGGGTGAGACGTGTAGAGAGAGTACCATGGAAACTTACATTACCATCTGTAAAATAGATAACCAATGAGAATCTGCTTTAAGACTAAAGAAATTCAGGCAGGGGCTCTGTAGCAACCTAGAGAGGTGGGATGGGGAGGGAGATGGGAGGCAAGTTCTAGAGGGAGGGGACATATGTATACCTATGACCGATCCATGTTGATGATTGGCAGTGAACAACAAAGCTCTTGTAAATCTATTATCCTTCAATTTAAAAAATCTTAAAAAAGAACCTTACACCCTTCAAGAAAACTAACCCAGAATGAATCACAAAAGTAAATGTAAAGCACAAAATTATGAACTCTTAGAACATAACATAGAAGAAAATCTAGTTTGTCTTGGTTGGGTGTGGCAATGACTTTTTCCATACAACACCAAAGGTTATGAGGGTTTTTATTTTACTTTTGTCTCAAATCCACTATATGAGAATAAGTGAAGAGATCAAGAGAGAGAGAGAATTGAGATTTGGAATATATCTGATGCATGTTCCACTTCAGTTCTTCCTCATTCTTGTGACTAAAACATAACCTTCCTTTGCATTTGTTTAAACTGGTTTCTATTACTTGCCATGAAAAGGGGACAGACTAGTACATTTTAAACTGGTCACAAATGAACTATCTCTGGTTCTACAGACCACTAGTCTAAGTAGATAGTTAACCATAATTCCATCCTGTATATAATGAGCTTTATTTTCCACATAGAGGTATCTAAGGAGTAGTAACCAAGACTGTGATATTGATCAATGAATACACAAGTCAGTGGAACAAAATAGGGAACCCAGAAATAGACCCCCATAAATAGAGTCAACTTAATTTTGATAAAAGAACAAAGGCAAAGATAATTTTGTCAAACGAATGATGTTGGAACAACTGGACATCCACATGCCAAAAAAAAGAATCTAGACAAGAACCTTTCACAAATGTTGGAGAGGGTGTGGAGAAAAGGGAACCCTCTTGCACTGTTGGTGGGAATGTAAGTTGATACAGCCACTTTGGAAAACAGTATGGAGATTCCTCAAAAAACTAGGAATAGAACCACCATATGACCCAGCAATCCCACTATTAGGCATATACCCTGAGGAAGTCAAAATTGAAAAAGGCATATGTACCCCATTGTTCACTGCAGCACTGAAGGGAGGAGTGGGTGAGACGTGTAGAGAGAGTACCATGGAAACTTACATTACCATCTGTAAAATAGATAACCAATGAGAATCTGCTTTAAGACTAAAGAAATTCAGGCAGGGGCTCTGTAGCAACCTAGAGAGGTGGGATGGGGAGGGAGATGGGAGGCAAGTTCTAGAGGGAGGGGACATATGTATACCTATGACCGATCCATGTTGATGATTGGCAGTGAACAACAAAGCTCTTGTAAATCTATTATCCTTCAATTTAAAAAATCTTAAAAAAGAACCTTACACCCTTCAAGAAAACTAACCCAGAATGAATCACAAAAGTAAATGTAAAGCACAAAATTATGAACTCTTAGAACATAACATAGAAGAAAATCTAGTTTGTCTTGGTTGGGTGTGGCAATGACTTTTTCCATACAACACCAAAGGAACAGTTCATGAAAAAAAATTAGATAAGCTGGACTTCACTGAAATTAAAAACTTCTGCTCTGCAAACTGTCAGGAGAATAAGACCAGCCATAGACTGGAAGAAAGTATTTGCAAAAGACATATCTGATAATGGACTGTTATTCTAAGTATACTAAGAACTCTTAAAATCAACAATAAAAAAACAACCAGATTATAAAATGGGCCAAATACCATAATAGACACCTCACTAAAGAAAATACACAGATGGAAAATAAGCATATGAAAAGATGTTCCACAACATATGTGATCAGGAAAATGCAAATTGAAGCAACAGTGAGATGCCACTACCGGAACACTGACACAATCAAAGGCTGGGGAGAAATTTTCCTTTACTGCTGGTGGGAATGCAAAATGGTACTTTGAAAGACAATCAGGCAATTTCTTACAAAACTAAACATACTCCTACCATCTGATCCAGCCTTTATACTGTTCGGTATTTACCCAGAGGAGTGGAAAACTTCAGTTCACAAAAATAACTCTAGGTTGGGTAGGTTTAGTTGTTCATTTGTACTGACTTTTTCTGATCCCATTGACTGTAGCCTGCCAGGCTTCTCTATCCATGGGATTCTCCAGGCAAGAATACTCTGAGTGGGTTGCCATGCCCTCCTCCAGGGGATCTTCCCAACCCAGGGACAGACCCTGGGTCTTCTGCATTGCAGGCAGGCTCTTTACTGACTGAGCCACCAGGAAGAACAGAAAATTTACGTTCACACAAGTATCTGTACATAGATATTTATAACAGATTTGTTTACAGTTGCCAAAACTGGAAAGCCACGGAGGTGTCTTTAAGTAGGTGAATGGATAAATAAACTAGTATATCCAGTCAATGGAATGTTACTCAGTGCTAAAGAGAAAGGAGATATCAAGCCATGGAGTCATGGAAGGACCTTAAATGCATATTACTATGTGAAAGAAGTCAGTCTGAAAAGGCCACACACTATGCTTCCAAATATATGACATTTTGGGATAGAAAAAAAAAACTATGGAGACAGTGAAAGATCAGTGGTTGTCAGGGGTTAGGGAAAGACAAGGAGAAACACAGATTTTTTGGGCTGTGAAACTGTTCTGTATGATACTGTAATGGAGAATAAATACCATGATTCATTTGTCAAAACCAAAGAAATGTACACCATAGTGAAATGTAAACTATAAATTTTATTTATTTATTTATTTTAAAGATTTATTTATTTATTTATTTTGGTGGGGGTGGGGCAGGTTGGGGAGCGTGTGGGGCGGGTGAGTCACTTCTATTGGTCTTTCATTTGTCTATTTTCATCCATCTTTGTTCTTTGGTCCATGTGGGCCTCCCACCGCAGTGGCCTCTGTTGTTGCAGAGCACCGGCTCTGGGCGCATGTGCTCCAGAGCTCCGGCTCCGTAATTGGACACATCAGTCCAGCTGCTCTGCGGCACGTGGGATGTTCCCAGGCCAGGGATCGAACTGGCGCCCCTTGCAGTGCAAGGCGGTGTCCTTACCCACTGGACCACCAGCGAAGCCCCAACTATAAACTTTAGTCTTAATAAGAGTGTATTAATATTTGTTCATTGGTTTTCAGGAATAAACCACACCAATGCAAGATGTTAATAACAGGGGAAAAGTGTATGTTCTTTCTGCTCATTTGTCCATAATCCTATGACTGCTTAAAAAACTAAAGTCTGGGTTTCTTTTGCGAAAACACTAACCATATAGGAAAGAGTAATCATTTGGATGGGCTTCCCTGGCAGCTCAGCTAGTAAAGAGTCCTCCTGCAGTGCAGGAGATCCCAGTTCAACTCCTGGGTCAGGAATATCACCTGCAAAAGGGAGAGGCTACCCACTCCTTTATTCTAGGGCTTCCTTTGTGGGTCAGATGGTGAAGCATCCTCCTACAATGTGGGAGACCTGAATAATTTGGATGTATTATAATTTTAAATCTCCTGTGCATCTAAAGAAATCATTAAGAGAGTGAAAAGACAAGATACAAAGTGGGAGAAGATACTTTATGAAAAAAAGAAAGATACTTTATGAATATAAACCACACAGAGAACTCATATCCCAAGTGTATACAGATTTCTTATAACTCAAAACTGACTCAGTGTTTTTTTAAAGAAAGGGTAAAAGATATGAATAGAATTTTATGAAAGAGGATATCCAAATGGACAATGAACATTAAAATGTGTTCAACATCATTAGTTATCAGGAAAATTCAAGTTGAAAACATAATAGAATTATCTCCACACACATCCCAGAATGACTAACATTTAAAAGGTTGACAATACAAATTTTAGGATATAGAGCAACAGAAACTCCTGGAATGCTTGAGAGTGTAAATTGGTAAAACTAGTTTGGAAATTTTATGGCCAGTTAAACTAAGCATTTGCCCACTCTGTCACTCAGTAATTCAACCCCTAGGTGTAAAGGCAAAAGAAATACATACACAGGTGCAGAAAAGATAATTACAAAAATACTTTCAGTACATGATTCTTAACAACACCAAACTAGAAGCAACCTCAGTGTCTATTAATAGTTGAATGGATAAATAAAGTGTGAGGTATATTGCTATGCAGCAATGTAGAGAACTATTTCTATGTGCAACACAGACGAATCTCAACAGATGTAACATTTAGCAACAAAAAGTTCACATCCTGTAGAATCTCATTTATATAAAGTTCAAAAACAGGCAGTACAAATTTGTGGTAACAGAAATCTGTATAGTAATGGCTTTGACGGTGGGAACACAGAGTAAGTCTCTGTAATATTGGTAATGTTCAACACCTTCCTTTGTATGAAAATCAAGCTATGAATTTAAGATGTGTGCTCTTTTCGGCCCACATGTTAAATTTAAATTAATTAAGTAAAACAAAACGTATATGGTTGCCTAAATCAACCAGCCATAAATTAAAGGTATAAGAATTCCTAGATTACTTTTCATCCTATTACTGCGATAAAGAAGGGAATTATTTCTTCAACCTAACCACTCAGATGGGAGTGTAATAGTTGAATCCTGAAACCAACATACACTGATCTCTAATTTCTAAGACTCCAAGCTATAGTTTCTAACTCTAAGATAAATGGCAAGGACCTTCTCACACCAAGATTCACTCTTACTATAAGCAGTCCAATGTTCTTCTTGTGCCCAACAAATGATAGTAGCTAATATTTTAGGGACCCTTCAGGGAAGCCTGGTGCGCTGCAGGCCATGGCGGCGGGTATGACTGAGTGGCTGGAGTGAACTGACCTGACCTGTGCACCTGCATCATAAGAGTGCTTACATGTAGAAGCGTGTTTAAGGCTCCTACTAACCGGAAGAGGCTTCCCTTATGTCTTAGACAATAAAGAACCCGCCTTCAGTGCAGGAGACCATGAGTGACCAGGGTTCAATCCCTGGGTCAGGGAAGATCTCCAGAGAAGGAAGTGGCAACCCACGCCAGGATTCTTGCCTGGAAAATTCCACGGACAGAGGAGCCTGGCGGGCAACAGTCTGTGGGATCGCAGGAGTCGGACACGACTGAGTGACTAAACCACCACAACCCTAAGAGATAGATACTACTAAGTTACTTGACCGATGAGAAAATAAGCTTAGAAAACTTAATACATTTTCCCAAAGTCATTGTTTCTGTCAATAATCTTAGTTACATTTATGGGCTTCTCTGGTAGCTCAGTGGTAAAGAGTTCTCCTGCCAATGCAGGAGGCACAGGTTCAATCCTGGTCTGGTTTGCATGTCGAGATGTCCCTTATAGAAAACTGCCAGCGCCTCAAATGTCTGTTAATTCTTTTACTAAAGAATCTGTATAGTAATGGCTTTGGGTGGGAACACAGAGTGTTCTGAAAAAAACCTTCCTTTGTATGAAAATCAAGCTATGAATTTAAGATGTGTGCTCTTTTCGGCCCACATGTTAAATTTAAATTAATTAAGTAAAACAAAACGTATATGGTTGCCTAAATCAACCAGCCATAAATTAAAGGTATAAGAATTCCTAGATTACTTTTCATCCTATTACTGCGATAAAGAAGGGAATTATTTCTTCAACCTAACCACTCAGATGGGAGTGTAATAGTTGAATCCTGAAACCAACATACACTGATCTCTAATTTCTAAGACTCCAAGCTATAGTTTCTAACTCTAAGATAAATGGCAAGGACCTTCTCACACCAAGATTCACTCTTACTATAAGCAGTCCAATGTTCTTCTTGTGCCCAACAAATGATAGTAGCTAATATTTTAGGGACCCTTCAGGGAAGCCTGGTGCGCTGCAGGCCATGGCGGCGGGTATGACTGAGTGGCTGGAGTGAACTGACCTGACCTGTGCACCTGCATCATAAGAGTGCTTACATGTAGAAGCGTGTTTAAGGCTCCTACTAACCGGAAGAGGCTTCCCTTATGTCTTAGACAATGAAGAACCCGCCGTCAGTGCAGGAGACCATGAGTGCCCAGGGTTCAATCCCTGCCTCCGGGAAGATCTCCAGAGAAGGAAGTGGCACCCCACGCCAGGATTCTTCCCTGGAAACATCCCCGGACAGAGGAGCCTGGCGGGCAACAGTCTGTGGGATCGCAGGAGTCGGACACGACTGAGTGACTAAACCACCACAACCCTAAGAGATAGATACTACTAAGTTACTTGACCGATGAGAAAATAAGCTTAGAAAACTTAATACATTTTCCCAAAGTCATTGTTTCTGTCAATAATCTTAGTTACATTTATGGGCTTCTCTGGTAGCTCAGTGGTAAAGAGTTCTCCTGCCAATGCAGGAGGCACAGGTTCAATCCCTGGTCTGGTTTGCATGTCGAGATGTCCCTTATAGAAAACTGCCAGCGCCCCTCAAATGTCTGTTAATTCTTTTACTAAAGAATCTGAAGGGGCTTCCCTGGTGGTTCAGTGATGAAGAGGTCACCTGTCAGTGCAGGAGACACGGATTTGATCCCTGATCCAGGAAGATCCCACATGCTGCGGAGCGACTAAACCCGTGCTGTGAGCCACAACTATTGAGCCTGTGCTCTAGAGCCTTGGAGCCGCAACTATTGAGCCCATGTGCCGCAACTACTGAAGTCCATGAGCCCAAGAGCCCAAATTTCACAGCAAGAGAAGTCACTGCAACAAGAAGCCTGCTCACCTCAACTAGAGAGTAGCTCCCACTCCCTGCAACTAGAGAAGAGCCTGTGACAGCAGTGAAAACCGAGAATAGCCAAAGATAAATAAATAAATAAAATTAAACAAAAAAATAATCTTAGTTCCATTTAGAAGAAGTCAAACGCTTAAGCCAAAACGAATGTGTCATTTTGCAACTCCTGAAATAGCCAAAATGGAAGAGTTGAGGATGCTGTAGTCATGAACGGTACTCCCGATCAAGTCAGGGGAAGTTCATGCACAGCACTGGATAGTTGACCCACTCTGTCAGTCCTGGCACCCAGACACTGCTGCAAGTGCTGTACCACAGAGATGACCCTCAGTTCCAACTGCCCCAGTCACAGGAAGAGCACACAATTCATGCCCCAGGGCAAGAAAGAATGATTTATGCACACTTCTGAAATCACAAGTCCAGGGATGGTGTGCGGGGATTTGAGTCCCAGACAGCTTGGCTCCAGCTTGCAACGGCTCAACTGCTGTGCTAGCCTGCCTCCAACTGAGTGGTGGGAGTTTACCATTTTAAGGCCCAGGCAAGTATCAGAATGGCCAACAGCCCTCCCCTCCACCATATCAGATAGATCAGAAAGCTTCAACCACTAGCTGCTTGACTAATTTAGAAAGAATGAAACGACTCATATGCAAACAGGGCTTCCGAACTCACCAAATGCTTTAATGAAGGCGAGTCTGGAGCCCCTGCCATGACAGCTCATCAAGAGCCATGGCCGCACCATGTGGGACTGTGTGGCTGCCGGCTGACTCAAACTGGCCGTGGAGGTTGGTGGGAGGGCACTTCTGAATCACCAAGACCACATCCTGCCCCCTCCCTCCGTTTTTCCCCTGGAAGCTGCCCATCAGTCTTCTTGCTGAGATCTCCACCCAAAGCACGGGGCTCAGGTATTTGCACCAAGTGTCTGTGAGTGTCTAAGTCCTATTTTCCAGGAACGTTTCAGTGGCATCTATGTGTGAAGTTGACTATGACTAAGTGTGAAACTAATAGTCTGTGCATGAAGACTCGGGACTCAATTTGGGTCATTTGTGTATGTTTCACTGTGTTTTTGTGGACACAAACTAACATGTAACATCCCATGTACTTGCCTTCAGTCATTTTTTTTTATAGCTTATTTGAGCCAAAAGAAGATTCTTAATCACAATGCCAGCTAGATAATAACTTGGGAGAAATGTGTGCTTTTTGAGAATGGTGTCACAGAACACACATTCATTATAACCGAGGACGAAGCAAGCGTCTCATCCTGCTCTGATTCATTTTAGAAAAACATGTGGTAAGCAATTCAAAAACCCTTGCCCGTTTTCTTTCAAATACAGAGTAAGAGGAAAGGTCAATTTTCTATTTCTTTTCTTTCTTTTTTTTTTTTTTTTTTCTGTAAAGGCACTTAAGTAAAATTAGTGTCTGTTGGGGCTTTTTTGGTTTTGTTTTGTTTGGGGTATTTTTGGGTTTCCACTGAAGACAGGAGTGGGAGTTAGGATCAGAGAGGCTGAAACATCTTCAGTAGATGCAGGGATTTAAAGTTGAGATGAAGACGTCAGAACTTTACCCTGTAGGCAGGGAGTAATTCATAGACGTTTTTAAATTTTAATTTATGTTTAAGTCAAATCCAACAAATTGAAAAATATGGAGGTCAGAAGTAAATTTAATTTTAAAAAGGAAAGGCAGAATTTGTGCAACCACCATATGTAACAGGACGGAGGTGGTAGCAGACAGTATGGTGGTTTAAACATGTATCCAATCAATACATTATACACCTTAAACTTATACAATGTTGTAAGTCAACTGCATCTCAGCAAAGCTGAGAAGAGAAGAAAAGAGAAACAGAAGATTGCCAGCACCTCAGAAAGTTACCTAGTGACATTTTTTTTTTAAATTATGAGAATACTGACAAAACATAAAATACTTGCAATTCAGTTTAACATGTCATTACCATCCAGGTCAAAAAGTCCAGGGTCAGTCACATCCCAGAAGTCTCCTCCCCAATCACAATTCCCTTCCTCCCCGACCCAAGGTAATCACTACCCTAACATTTGGAAAAAGCATTCATTTTCTTTCTTTTCTTTATGGTTTTACCCCCCTAGATGTGTATCCCTAAATAAAGTAGCTTAGTTTGTCTTTTTTGAGCACTGTTTAAATGGAATCATACTTTTTATTTTCTTTGTTTTTAACTTCTTTCCCCCAACAGTACTTTTTGAGAGTCATTCATGTTGATGTTTGCTTTCTTTTTTCTTTTTTTTTTTGGTGGTCAATTCTTTATTTATTACATATACCCACACAGTCCAGTTCTTTCCTTCTGTCTTTTTTTTCTTTTTTATATGTACATCCCATTCCCCCCATCCCATCCCTCCAGGCCATCACATAGCCCCCATGTATGATCCCGTGCTCTTTCCATATCTCTCATCCACTTTTCCCTCTCCCCAATGTCCATAAGTCTGTTCTCTATGACTGTTTTTCCATCAATGCTCTCTGTGTGTATTTATCAGTATAATCTTAGTAGATTCTGTATATATGTGTTAGCATACTGTATTTGTCCTTCTCTTTTTGACTTACTGCACTTTGTATACTAGGTTCTAGATTCATCCGTTTCATTAGGACTGAATATTCTATATTTATTTTTGTAGCTGAGAAGTATTCCATTGTATACATGTACCAGAGTTTCTTTATCCATTCATTTGTTGATGGACATCTAGATTGCTTCCATGATCTAGCTATTGTGTAGGGTGCTACAGTGAACACTGGGTACAGGTGTATCTTTCAATTTTGATTTCATCAGGGTGTAAGCCTATTAGTGGGATTCCTGGGTCATATGGTGCTTCTATTCTTAGTTTTTTGAGGAATCTCCATACTGTCTTCCATAGTGGTTGTATTAATTTACATTCCCATCAACAATGCAAAAGTGTTCCCTTTTCTCTGCACCCTCTCCACCATTTATTGTCTGCAGATTTTTTGATGGTGGCCATTCTGGCTGGTGTGAGGTGATATCTCATTGTAGTTTTGATTTGTATTTCTCTAATAATAAGTGAGGGTGAGCATCTTTTCATGTGTTTTTTGGCCATCTGTATGTCTTCCTTTGCTTTCTTTACTGTAAACACATTATTTATTCATGCTATAGTTGTTACACAATTGGGTTGTTTCTGTCTTGGGGCTTTTACGGTGCTGTGGCATAATGATATGTATCCGTATATATATAGCCATATATTTATGTGAGTGTGTGTATGTGTATATATGTATATTTATATATCACACGTACACCCAGTCACATATATATGGCTATATATGATGTGTATATATACACATATATAAATATATATATATGCATATTATATGTATGTATACACACACACACACACACACACACATATATATATACATATATATATGCTTTTCCACTTCTCAGATTAAACTCTGATACAATGTAAAGTCTTTACAGAGTCTTCTCATTTATGGCATTCAGGTTTCATATCTTACTGAGATAGGCTTCATAGTGAGATGTATGTAAATCATATTCATGCAGCAATGGCAGTAACAGTAACTAAAAACAGAAAAGTCCTCCTTTACTCCTCTTTGCCATTCCTTACCCATCTAGAGGTACCCACTATCAGTAAATGAGAGGAATATTTTCCATCCTCCCTTTTATGTAAAAGACTAATTAAGAAAACAAAAGATAAAAATCACATGGCAGTCACAACAGATGCAGAAAAAAACACGTGACAAAATTCAACATTCATTCATAATAAAAACTATCAACAAAATTGGTATAGAGGGAACATATCTCAATATAATAAAGTCTATTTATGACAGACCCACAGCTAACATCATACTCAATGGTGAAAAGCTGAAAGCTTTACCTCTAGGATCAGGAACAAGACAAAGATGCCCACTCGCTACTTTTATTTAACATAGTATTAGAAGTCCTGACTATATGGTTCCCTTTTCTTTTTGGGCCACGCTTTTTTTACATTCCCATCAACAATGCAAAAGTGTTCCCTTTTCTCTGCACCCTCTCCACCATTTATTGTCTGCAGATTTTTTGATGGTGGCCATTCTGGCTGGTGTGAGGTGATATCTCATTGTAGTTTTGATTTGTATTTCTCTAATAATAAGTGAGGGTGAGCATCTTTTCATGTGTTTTTTGGCCATCTGTATGTCTTCCTTTGCTTTCTTTACTGTAAACACATTATTTATTCATGCTATAGTTGTTACACAATTGGGTTGTTTCTGTCTTGGGGCTTTTACGGTGCTGTGGCATAATGATATGTATCCGTATATATATAGCCATATATTTATGTGAGTGTGTGTATGTGTATATATGTATATTTATATATCACACGTACACCCAGTCACATATATATGGCTATATATGATGTGTATATATACACATATATAAATATATATATATGCATATTATATGTATGTATACACACACACACACACACACACACATATATATATACATATATATATATGCTTTTCCACTTCTCAGATTAAACTCTGATACAATGTAAAGTCTTTACAGAGTCTTCTCATTTATGGCATTCAGGTTTCATATCTTACTGAGATAGGCTTCATAGTGAGATGTATGTAAATCATATTCATGCAGCAATGGCAGTAACAGTAACTAAAAACAGAAAAGTCCTCCTTTACTCCTCTTTGCCATTCCTTACCCATCTAGAGGTACCCACTATCAGTAAATGAGAGGAATATTTTCCATCCTCCCTTTTATGTAAAAGACTAATTAAGAAAACAAAAGATAAAAATCACATGGCAGTCACAACAGATGCAGAAAAAAACACGTGACAAAATTCAACATTCATTCATAATAAAAACTATCAACAAAATTGGTATAGAGGGAACATATCTCAATATAATAAAGTCTATTTATGACAGACCCACAGCTAACATCATACTCAATGGTGAAAAGCTGAAAGCTTTACCTCTAGGATCAGGAACAAGACAAAGATGCCCACTCTCGCTACTTTTATTTAACATAGTATTAGAAGTCCTGACTATAGCAATCAGACAAGAAAAAGAAAGGAAAGGCATCCAAATTGAAAAAGAATATGTAAAACTGTCACTATTTGGAGATAATAGGATTCTATATAAAGAAAATCCTAAAGACACCACCAGGAAACCATTAAAACTAATGAATGAATGAATTCAGCAGAATCCAAGATTCATATTCAGAGATCTGTTGCTTGTTGATACACTAGTAATTTACTATCAGAAAGAGAAATAAATTAAAAATTCTATTTAAAATTGTATTAAAAATAAAATACCTAGGAATATATATTTCACCAAGGAAGTGAAAGACCTGTACTCTGCAAACTATAAGACACTAATGAAAGAAATTGAAGATGACACAAATCAATGGAAAGACATACCATGCTGAGGGATCAAAAGAATTAATGTTGTTAAAATGCCCATAATTCCCAAAGCCATGAACAGATTCAATGTAATCCTGGTCAAAATATCAATGACATTTTTCACATAAGTAAAGCAAAAAATATCTTAAAATTTGTATGGACCTACAAAAGATCCCAAGTAGCCAAAGTAATCTTGGGAAAGAAGAACAAAGCTAAAAGTATCATCATATTCCCTGACTTCAAATCATACTATAAAACTATAGTAATCAAAACAGTATGGTACTAACACAAAAAAGAGACACATATATCAATGGAACAGAATGGAGAGTCAAGACAACTGCGACACAGGAGGCAAGAATATACAGTGGGGGGAAAGACAGCCTCTTCAATAAGTGGTTTTAGAAAAACTGGACTGCTACATGTAAAAGAATCAAACTAGACCATTCCTCAGACCATGTATGAATATAAACTCAAAATGGATTAAAGACTTAAATGGAAGACCTAACAAAAACATGGCAGTCACAACAGATGCAGAAAAAAACACGTGACAAAATTCAACATTCATTCATAATAAAAACTATCAACAAAATTGGTATAGAGGGAACATATCTCAATATAATAAAGTCTATTTATGACAGACCCACAGCTAACATCATACTCAATGGTGAAAAGCTGAAAGCTTTACCTCTAGGATCAGGAACAAGACAAAGATGCCCACTCTCGCTACTTTTATTTAACATAGTATTAGAAGTCCTGACTATAGCAATCAGACAAGAAAAAGAAAGGAAAGGCATCCAAATTGAAAAAGAATATGTAAAACTGTCACTATTTGGAGATAATAGGATTCTATATAAAGAAAATCCTAAAGACACCACCAGGAAACCATTAAAACTAATGAATGAATGAATTCAGCAGAATCCAAGATTCATATTCAGAGATCTGTTGCTTGTTGATACACTAGTAATTTACTATCAGAAAGAGAAATAAATTAAAAATTCTATTTAAAATTGTATTAAAAATAAAATACCTAGGAATATATATTTCACCAAGGAAGTGAAAGACCTGTACTCTGCAAACTATAAGACACTAATGAAAGAAATTGAAGATGACACAAATCAATGGAAAGACATACCATGCTGAGGGATCAAAAGAATTAATGTTGTTAAAATGCCCATAATTCCCAAAGCCATGAACAGATTCAATGTAATCCTGGTCAAAATATCAATGACATTTTTCACATAAGTAAAGCAAAAAATATCTTAAAATTTGTATGGACCTACAAAAGATCCCAAGTAGCCAAAGTAATCTTGGGAAAGAAGAACAAAGCTAAAAGTATCATCATATTCCCTGACTTCAAATCATACTATAAAACTATAGTAATCAAAACAGTATGGTACTAACACAAAAAAGAGACACATATATCAATGGAACAGAATGGAGAGTCCAGAAAAATGCGACACAGGAGGCAAGAATATACAGTGGGGGGAAAGACAGCCTCTTCAATAAGTGGTTTTAGAAAAACTGGACTGCTACATGTAAAAGAATCAAACTAGACCATTCCTCAGACCATGTATGAATATAAACTCAAAATGGATTAAAGACTTAAATGGAAGACCTGAAACCACAAAACTCACAGAAGAAAACATAGGTAGTAATCTGTCATCAATCTTTTTTTTTTTTTAATGCTCTTGGCACTTTATTTATTTATTCATTTTTTTAAAGGTTTATTTATTTATTTATTTTGGGCAGGGGTCGGGTTGGGGAGGGAGGGGAGTGGGCGGGCCACTTCTATTGGTCTTTCATTTCTCTATTTTCATCCATCTTTGTTCTTTGGCTCCTGTGGGCCTCCCATCACGGTGACATCTGTCGTTGCAGAGCGCCGGCTCTGGGCACATGCGCTCCAGAGCTCCAGCTCGGTAATTGGACTCATGGGTCCAGCCGCTCCGCGGCACGTGGGATCTTCCCAGGCCAGGGATCGAACCGGCACCCCTTGCACTGCAAGGCGGTGTCCTTACCCACTGGACCACCAGGGGAAGCCCCTGTCATCAATCTTAACGGTGTTTTTTGGGGTCTGTCCTCAGGCAAGGACAACAAAAGCAAAAATAAACAAATGGAATCAACATACCAAATGAGAGAATATATTCGCAAATGCCGTGTCTGATAAGGGGTTAATATCTAAAATGTTCTGCAGTTAGTAGTGTTGGTTGTGCCACTTTGTGAATACACGGAAAACCATTGAAGTGTATACTTTAAATAGGTGAAGCATATGCATATGAATTGTGTCTCAATAAAGTTGTTACTGCAATCAAGTTAAAGACTGGATGGCAGAAATACTGCCTCGCCACACCCCCACAGTGAGTGGAATGGGATAACAATAAAGGTGTGCTATTCTTGGATTTATGGAAACTGGTTAACACTGACACCCAAGTCTTTATTCTGTAGAGCTCAGAGATTTCAGATTTCTCTCCTGTAGCCCTCAACCTCAAGTTGAGTTTAATATAACACAATTCAGTATAATCAAAGCTTTGGATCATTCTCTGGCTATCCAGAAAATGCGACACAGGAGGCAAGAATATACAGTGGGGGGAAAGACAGCCTCTTCAATAAGTGGTTTTAGAAAAACTGGACTGCTACATGTAAAAGAATCAAACTAGACCATTCCTCAGACCATGTATGAATATAAACTCAAAATGGATTAAAGACTTAAATGGAAGACCTGAAACCACAAAACTCACAGAAGAAAACATAGGTAGTAATCTGTCATCAATCTTTTTTTTTTTTTAATGCTCTTGGCACTTTATTTATTTATTCATTTTTTTAAAGGTTTATTTATTTATTTATTTTGGGCAGGGGTCGGGTTGGGGAGGGAGGGGAGTGGGCGGGCCACTTCTATTGGTCTTTCATTTCTCTATTTTCATCCATCTTTGTTCTTTGGCTCCTGTGGGCCTCCCATCACGGTGACATCTGTCGTTGCAGAGCGCCGGCTCTGGGCACATGCGCTCCAGAGCTCCAGCTCGGTAATTGGACTCATGGGTCCAGCCGCTCCGCGGCACGTGGGATCTTCCCAGGCCAGGGATCGAACCGGCACCCCTTGCACTGCAAGGCGGTGTCCTTACCCACTGGACCACCAGGGGAAGCCCCTGTCATCAATCTTAACGGTGTTTTTTGGGGTCTGTCCTCAGGCAAGGACAACAAAAGCAAAAATAAACAAATGGAATCAACATACCAAATGAGAGAATATATTTGCAAATGCCGTGTCTGATAAGGGGTTAATATCTAAAATGTTCTGCAGTTAGTAGTGTTGGTTGTGCCACTTTGTGAATACACGGAAAACCATTGAAGTGTATACTTTAAATAGGTGAAGCATATGCATATGAATTGTGTCTCAATAAAGTTGTTACTGCAATCAAGTTAAAGACTGGATGGCAGAAATACTGCCTCGCCACACCCCCACAGTGAGTGGAATGGGATAACAATAAAGGTGTGCTATTCTTGGATTTATGGAAACTGGTTAACACTGACACCCAAGTCTTTATTCTGTAGAGCTCAGAGATTTCAGATTTCTCTCCTGTAGCCCTCAACCTCAAGTTGAGTTTAATATAACACAATTCAGTATAATCAAAGCTTTGGATCATTCTCTGGCTATCTTGGCAGGCTAGAAGACTGAACAAGATCATGCATAAAAAAAATCCTGGACGGGCTCGTTTTTTGGACAGTGGGACTAGACAAGGTGAAAGGCAAGAAGTCTCCAACAGCTGCAGCCTCTGAATTGCAGCTCTGTCTGGAAAGCCAGGCAGGAAGTTTCCGCTCTGGCTTCCCACTCAAAGGATTGTCCATCGGTAGTGATGATGATGTGCCGCACCCTGTGCTCGGTGCTGGAGATGAAGCAGTCAGGAAGGACAAGTGGACAAGTTCTCTGCTTCTGAGACGTTCCCAGCTAAAGAGAAGCCAGTAATTCAAGTAACAGATGAATGCGGTAGTGGAGGTCTGGATTAAGTGCAGTGGGAATAGGGGAGGGACCGGGCAGGGGGCACAACTGACTGAACAGATAAAGGTGAGAAAGCTTCCTGTGATGGGACCTTCCTGCCGGGCCTTGAAGAATGAACAGGAACATGCCTGCAATGCCCTCTGGGCATGTTTATGCATATAAAAGTCTTGTTAGGCTATTATGCAGTGTTTATGTATGCCATTATCTAAAAATGAAGCAGAATCAAATAAAGACCAAAAAGGCACTCAATACTCCGAAAAGCTATTCAGAGAATAATACACATGTGTATGTGGTTTGAGACATGTACAGGCATTCTTTATCCTGCTTTTTTGGTAAGAACACAGATAATTAAGAAAATAATCTATTATATGCTAATCATTAAGGCTTTTCTGTGCTATTTTGCTCCATTAAACAACAGACTCATTTCTGTATGAAAGGCTGGGCTGAACCACAAAATCACTTAATTATAGAAATAGAAGCGACTCCAACGCATACCCTGCACATCTCAAGTTTAGGCCTGGCTGGCTTTGATTACTCCTGGTTTGGAGTTTTTCTTTTCTTAAAACAGAATAGAAGGATTTTTCCACAACTTTCCTCATGATCTATCTCCTGTCATCTGTGGTCTTAGCAGCTGTTAAGTCTTTATTCTGTAGAGCTCAGAGATTTCAGATTTCTCTCCTGTAGCCCTCAACCTCAAGTTGAGTTTAATATAACACAATTCAGTATAATCAAAGCTTTGGATCATTCTCTGGCTATCTTGGCAGGCTAGAAGACTGAACAAGATCATGCATAAAAAATCCTGGACGGGCTCGTTTTTTGGACAGTGGGACTAGACAAGGTGAAAGGCAAGAAGTCTCCAACAGCTGCAGCCTCTGAATTGCAGCTCTGTCTGGAAAGCCAGGCAGGAAGTTTCCGCTCTGGCTTCCCACTCAAAGGATTGTCCATCGGTAGTGATGATGATGTGCCGCACCCTGTGCTCGGTGCTGGAGATGAAGCAGTCAGGAAGGACAAGTGGACAAGTTCTCTGCTTCTGAGACGTTCCCAGCTAAAGAGAAGCCAGTAATTCAAGTAACAGATGAATGCGGTAGTGGAGGTCTGGATTAAGTGCAGTGGGAATAGGGGAGGGACCGGGCAGGGGGCACAACTGACTGAACAGATAAAGGTGAGAAAGCTTCCTGTGATGGGACCTTCCTGCCGGGCCTTGAAGAATGAACAGGAACATGCCTGCAATGCCCTCTGGGCATGTTTATGCATATAAAAGTCTTGTTAGGCTATTATGCAGTGTTTATGTATGCCATTATCTAAAAATGAAGCAGAATCAAATAAAGACCAAAAAGGCACTCAATACTCCGAAAAGCTATTCAGAGAATAATACACATGTGTATGTGGTTTGAGACATGTACAGGCATTCTTTATCCTGCTTTTTTTTGGTAAGAACACAGATAATTAAGAAAATAATCTATTATATGCTAATCATTAAGGCTTTTCTGTGCTATTTTGCTCCATTAAACAACAGACTCATTTCTGTATGAAAGGCTGGGCTGAACCACAAAATCACTTAATTATAGAAATAGAAGCGACTCCAACGCATACCCTGCACATCTCAAGTTTAGGCCTGGCTGGCTTTGATTACTCCTGGTTTGGAGTTTTTCTTTTCTTAAAACAGAATAGAAGGATTTTTCCACAACTTTCCCTCATGATCTATCTCCTGTCATCTGTGGTCTTAGCTGTCAGCTGTTAAGTGAAACAAAGTGGAGTTATAATGTGCAATTACAAGTAAAAACAAACTGGCAACCCAAAAGAGTACTGGATGGGATTTCTCAAAAGCTGGAATTCCTCTGAAACAGGAGCTTATCAGCAAATGGCCTGTGAACTCCTTTGGGCCCCCAGATATTTCACATACTCCATTATGGAATAAGCAAAGTACTTTTATCTCAATATGATGGTCAGGCAATTACAGAGACACCCTAGCATTTGATTTCCAGGCTGCCATCTCCTGTTGTGCTAAAATTGAAATTTCTACTGTCCGTTTGGTGGGAAAGGGGCAGGACCATGATTTGGGGAAGAAAACTTTTATTTTAGGAAAAAATAAGAACTCTCCCCTCACAGATGAGATTTTCTTCCATTCGCAGACTTTATTGTGAATGTCCTAGGAATCGGTAGTTATTCTTTCTCACCTACGGTGCCTCGTCAGGGGGCTTCCCAGATGGCACAGTGGTAAACTATTCACCCGCCAATTCAGGAGACACGGGTTTGATCCCTGGGTCAGGAAGGTCTCCTGGTGTAAGAAAGGGCAACCCACTCCAGTATTCTTGCCTGGAAAAACCCATGGATTAAAAAGAAAAAATCTGGGCTTCCCCTGGTGGTCCAGTGGGTAAAGAGTCCTCCTGGCAGTGCAAGGCGCGATTCGATCCCTGGCCTGGGAAGTCCATCCCACGTTCGCCAGAGCTCTGAAAAGCTATTCAGAGAATAATACACATGTGTATGTGGTTTGAGACATGTACAGGCATTCTTTATCCTGCTTTTTTTTGGTAAGAACACAGATAATTAAGAAAATAATCTATTATATGCTAATCATTAAGGCTTTTCTGTGCTATTTTGCTCCATTAAACAACAGACTCATTTCTGTATGAAAGGCTGGGCTGAACCACAAAATCACTTAATTATAGAAATAGAAGCGACTCCAACGCATACCCTGCACATCTCAAGTTTAGGCCTGGCTGGCTTTGATTACTCCTGGTTTGGAGTTTTCTTTTCTTAAAACAGAATAGAAGGATTTTTCCACAACTTTCCCTCATGATCTATCTCCTGTCATCTGTGGTCTTAGCTGTCAGCTGTTAAGTGAAACAAAGTGGAGTTATAATGTGCAATTACAAGTAAAAACAAACTGGCAACCCAAAAGAGTACTGGATGGGATTTCTCAAAAGCTGGAATTCCTCTGAAACAGGAGCTTATCAGCAAATGGCCTGTGAACTCCTTTGGGCCCCCAGATATTTCACATACTCCATTATGGAATAAGCAAAGTACTTTTATCTCAATATGATGGTCAGGCAATTACAGAGACACCCTAGCATTTGATTTCCAGGCTGCCATCTCCTGTTGTGCTAAAATTGAAATTTCTACTGTCCGTTTGGTGGGAAAGGGGCAGGACCATGATTTGGGGAAGAAAACTTTTATTTTAGGAAAAAATAAGAACTCTCCCCTCACAGATGAGATTTTCTTCCATTCGCAGACTTTATTGTGAATGTCCTAGGAATCGGTAGTTATTCTTTCTCACCTACGGTGCCTCGTCAGGGGGCTTCCCAGATGGCACAGTGGTAAACTATTCACCCGCCAATTCAGGAGACACGGGTTTGATCCCTGGGTCAGGAAGGTCTCCTGGTGTAAGAAAGGGCAACCCACTCCAGTATTCTTGCCTGGAAAAACCCATGGATTAAAAAGAAAAAATCTGGGCTTCCCCTGGTGGTCCAGTGGGTAAAGAGTCCTCCTGGCAGTGCAAGGGGCGCCGATTCGATCCCTGGCCTGGGAAGATCCCACGTGCCGTGGAGCGACTGGACCAATGTGTCCAATTACCGAGCCAGAGCTCTGGAGCGCAAGCGCCCGGAGTTGGTGCTGTGCGACATGGGAGGCCCACACAGACCAAAGAATTAAGATGGATGAAAATAAATAAATGAAGGACCAATAAAAGAGGCCAAATTAATGTCCATGCATGGACAGAGGAGCCAGGAAAACTACAGTCCATGGGATCTCAAAAGAGTCAGATGCGATTGAGCACACACACATACCTGATTACATTTTAAATTAGCCAAACAGATTTTCTGTTTATATTTGTGAGTTATATAGCTGCTCGGTTTTTTTTGAAGCTAACAGTGTAACAGGCTTTGTTTGCTATTCAGTAAGCATGACTTTAATTTCCACTGCTTTTCATGTACTTTCTCTTTGTAAAAAATTTTCTTTGGAGTACAGTTTATTTATGTGCAATGTGTTCATTTCAGGTGTACAGCAAAGTGAATCAGCTATACATACATACATACATACATATATATATATATGTTTGTATGTATGTATATCTACTCTTTTTTAGCTTCTTTTCCCATATAGGTCATTACAGAATATTAACTAGAGTTCCCTGTGTTATAAAGTAGGTCCTTACTAGTTATATATTATATATATATATATATATATATATATATAGTAGTGCATATGTATTAATTCCTGTCTCCCAATTTATTGCCTCCTTCCCTCTCCCTGGTGACCGTAGACTGTTTTATACATTGGTGACTATTTTTTACATTGGTAACTATTTCTGCTTTTTTTACATTGGTGACTATTACGTAGGTGAAGTTTTTGGTGAGTAACTTCATTTGTACCATTGTTTTAGACTCTAAATGTAAGCCATATCATATGATATTTTTATGACTTCATTCAGTATGACAATCTCTAGGTCCATCCATGCTGCTGCAGATGGCATTATTTAATCCTTTTTATGACTGATTAATATTCCATTGTATACATGTACTACATTTTCTTTATCCATTCTTCTATCAATGGACATTTAGGTTGTTTCCATGTCTTGGCTATTGTAAATAGTGCTGCTATGAACATTGGGGTGCATGTATCTTTTTTGAAGGATGTTTTCTGGGTGTAAGCTCAGGAATGGGATTACTGGATCATATGGTGGTTCTATATTTATGCTTTTAAGGGACTTTCATACTGCTCTGCATAGGGGTTATATCAGTTTACATTCCCACCAAGAGTGTAGGAGGGCTCCCTTTTCTCCACACCCTCTCTAGCATTTATTGTTTGCAGACTTTTTGATGATGGCCATTCTGACTGGTATGAGATGATACCTCATTGTAGTTTTGACTTGCATTTCTCTAACAGTTAATGGTGTTGAGCATCTTTTCATGTACTTTTTGGCCATTTATATATCTTCTTTGAAGAAATGTCTATGTAGGTCTTCCACCCATTTTTTGATTGGGTTGTTTGTTTTTTTTGACATTGAGTTGCTTGGGAGTATTTGTATGTTTTGGAGATTAATCCCTTGGTGGTTGCTTGCATCTACTTTTCTAAGGTTTAGTTCTGGTTTTAATTGCTTTAAACTCATTCAACCTCAATGTCTGCTCCCTCCAAGAGGATTGGCTTTGTTATCCTTTAAAGAAAAACTACATATCTTTGAAATGTAGGATGAGTTTTAAAGGTATCCAGAGATCCTTGGAAGCGTTCTTCCCAATATAATTTGGCCACAAAATGGGATCAGAACAATCTCGGGTTTAAATTAGTACTGAAAGTTTACAGAGTGCCTTCCAGTGGCATGTAATAATTGTTTCACCAGAGGCCAACTGAATCACTAGTTTTATGTGAGCAATTTCCTAATGGGCATGAAAGCAGAATGTTATTTCTTCTCAAAGGAAAGGTAAATTGCACATACACTGAGCAGAAAATTAGGGTGGAGGCCAAGTTAGGGAGCAGCAGGCCCGTGACTTCTACCACCACCAGTTCTGTCTCCCCACCAGCTCTCCTCTAACCACTTTCCAGGAGCCTGGGTGCTAAGAGCTTTGAAACTGGAACTTCTCTCAGAGGAAATCTAAATCAAGAAGTTAGTTCATCCCAGTCAGCCCTGCCAAAATTAGACTCCTCCCCTAAGTCCATGGTGTCTTAAAAGTTTGGTCAGCACATAGCATGGTGACTCCTTTCAAAGAGGGTTCACCCCAGGATGCCCCATTTCCGGTCTTGTGGTGGAACCAAGCCTGAGAAATGGTCAGTTCAGGTGGATTCGTCCTGAATAGTTTCAGAGCACCTTGATCTACCATTCATTCTTTTTTTTTTTTTTTTAAAGATTTATTTATTTATTTATTTGAGAGGGGTGGAGTGGGGAGGGAGAGGAGCAGGCAAGCCACTTCTATTTGTCTTTCATTTGTCCATTTTCATCCATCTGTGTTCTTTGGCCCATGTGGGCCTCCCATCGCGGTGGCCTCTGTTGTCGCAGAGCACCGGCTCTGGGCGCATGTGCTCCAGAGCTCCGGCTCGGTAATTAGACACATCAGTCCAGCCGCTCCACAGCACGTGGGATCTTCCCAGGCCAGGGATTGAACCGGCGCCCCTTGCACTGCAAGGCGGTGTCCGTACCCACTGGACCACCAGGAAAGCCCATACCATTCATTCTTTAGGGAGTTTACAGGTGGCCAGTCTCACTGTGCAGTGGGAAATTGAGCTTTGTAGACCATGTTGGCTCTGAGGAGACCATCAGAGAGCAGCACAGCAGAGCAGCCAAGGGATAGAGCTCTGGACCCAACAGTACGTTAATGGGCACATGACCCTACCTCTCTGAGCCTCAGTACCTTCATCCATAAAATGGGTATAATAAAAGTACAGACTTCTTAGGTAGGTGGTTTTGAGGAATGAATGAGTTAATACATTTGAAAGTGCCTAAAATAGTGCCTAAAAACCATGGCAAATGCCACGTAAATATTTGCTACTGTTATTTTTTTCAGCATGGCCAAAATAGATATCTAAAAGATAGGTATCTAAAAATCAGTTGATATAATTAAAAACAAATGAAAGTACACTTGCATAAGCTTCAGCTTTGATTGGGTTTCCCTAGATAGCTGGCTTTCATATTACAGCCTGCAGCACATATTTGACTATTGTTCGAGAACAACTATTTGAACACTTCTCAAACTGGTTTTAACACAAGATTATTCCAGGAGATGTTTAAGAGGGACCCAGAGTTTTCTTTTCCTGTGGCAGACAAATTTGTTGGTCCCTCCATTAAACAAAATTTCATTGGTTTCTTGACTCTAGGGCTTCTTAGTCTTTCATATATGTGTATTATGAAACCCAAGAGAGTGATTTGCTATGCACGGCTTACCAAGTGTAATTGGACGCAGAACCCTTTGTTCTTAGAGTTCTGGTACATTCACCTCCTTCCCCAAACTGTGTTCCCAAGGGGAGGCTACTTGGAAACTGACAGAAAGATTATTAATGTCAAGTAATATTTTAAGTCTTGCCTTCTGAATTCCTAATGGTCATGAGCAAGTCATATCCCACTGGAAACAAGACTCTGGAATTGTGGAAACCAAGGTTCGGTTTCTAGAGTTGGAGACAGCAAAGACCAATAACAACATTCATGCTTATGCGCAGTCATGTCCCACTCTTTGCGACTCCATGGATTGTAACCTGCCAGGCACCTCTGTCCATGGGACTTCCCAGGCAAGAATACTGGAGTGGGTTACTATTCTCTTCTCCAGAGGATCTTTCTGACCCAGGAATTGAACCCACGTCTCCAGTGTCTCCTGCACTGCAGGCAGATTAGATTCTTTACCCGCTGAACCATTGGGGAAGTCCCACTAAAATCAGTAGGTTGCCACAATTTCACCTTGCTAAGAAAGATCATTGACACAAATTGTTTCATAAAAGAAAAAATATTTTAACAACCAAAAAAAGTGAAGGAATAGTTTAAGAGTAAAGGACAGCTATTGAAATTGAATATATTTAGCTATATTAAAAATTCACTACATTATTTGCCTTTTGTCCTTTTGCCTTGAATCAGGGAAAACTTAGCCTTGGTCTGTTATCTGGGAATCACTGATGTCTACAGCAGCGCATGGAGCTTCTCAAATTAAACTTGCATATTTCAGATTCGCTTTATTTTGCAGAAGACTGCATCTTTCTTATCTATGGGCCCCACTGGTCACTGTTATGAGTCCTACATGTCAGGATGGTTATCACATATGTGTCTGGATATTAGCATCATGCAGAGAGATGGTACTTTTTTAAAAAATAATTTTCTTTCTTTATTTTGGCTGCACTGGGTCTTTGTTTCTGTGGGGGCTTTTCCCTGGCTGTGGTGAGTGGGCTACACTCTAGTTGTGGTGCAGGGACTTTTCATTGTGGTGGCTTCTCTTGTTCCATGGCACAGGCTCCAGGGTGTTCAGGCTTCAGTAGTTGTGGCATGTGGGCTCAGTAATTGCTGCTCCCAGGCTCTAGATCGTAGGCTCAATAGTTGTGGTGAATGGGCCCCATTGTTCCATGGCCTGTGGGATCTTCCCAGATCAGGGTTCGAACCTGTGTCCCCTGCCTTGGCAGGTGGGGAAGCCCGAGATGGTGCTTTTAATCTTGTTGGTATGTTGGGAACCTTCTGGCAGTGGATGTGTTCGTTTAGAGTTGTTCTTAGAGTTCTGGTACATTCACCTCCTTCCCCAAACTGTGTTCCCAAGGAGGCTACTTGAAACTGACAGAAAGATTATTAATGTCAAGTAATATTTTAAGTCTTGCCTTCTGAATTCCTAATGGTCATGAGCAAGTCATATCCCACTGGAAACAAGACTCTGGAATTGTGGAAACCAAGGTTCGGTTTCTAGAGTTGGAGACAGCAAAGACCAATAACAACATTCATGCTTATGCAGTCATGTCCCACTCTTTGCGACTCCATGGATTGTAACCTGCCAGGCACCTCTGTCCATGGGACTTCCCAGGCAAGAATACTGGAGTGGGTTACTATTCTCTTCTCCAGAGGATCTTTCTGACCCAGGAATTGAACCCACGTCTCCAGTGTCTCCTGCACTGCAGGCAGATTAGATTCTTTACCCGCTGAACCATTGGGGAAGTCCCACTAAAATCAGTAGGTTGCCACAATTTCACCTTGCTAAGAAAGATCATTGACACAAATTGTTTCATAAAAGAAAAAATATTTTAACAACCAAAAAAAGTGAAGGAATAGTTTAAGAGTAAAGGACAGCTATTGAAATTGAATATATTTAGCTATATTAAAAATTCACTACATTATTTGCCTTTTTGTCCTTTTGCCTTGAATCAGGGAAAACTTAGCCTTGGTCTGTTATCTGGGAATCACTGATGTCTACAGCAGCGCATGGAGCTTCTCAAATTAAACTTGCATATTTCAGATTCGCTTTATTTTGCAGAAGACTGCATCTTTCTTATCTATGGGCCCCACTGGTCACTGTTATGAGTCCTACATGTCAGGATGGTTATCACATATGTGTCTGGATATTAGCATCATGCAGAGAGATGGTACTTTTTTAAAAAATAATTTTCTTTCTTTATTTTGGCTGCACTGGGTCTTTGTTTCTGTGGGGGCTTTTCCCTGGCTGTGGTGAGTGGGCTACACTCTAGTTGTGGTGCAGGGACTTTTCATTGTGGTGGCTTCTCTTGTTCCATGGCACAGGCTCCAGGGTGTTCAGGCTTCAGTAGTTGTGGCATGTGGGCTCAGTAATTGCTGCTCCCAGGCTCTAGATCGTAGGCTCAATAGTTGTGGTGAATGGGCCCCATTGTTCCATGGCCTGTGGGATCTTCCCAGATCAGGGTTCGAACCTGTGTCCCCTGCCTTGGCAGGTGGGGAAGCCCGAGATGGTGCTTTTAATCTTGTTGGTATGTTGGGAACCTTCTGGCAGTGGATGTGCCACTGCAAGCATACACCACCCTCTACACACATCTCCATCCATGCTTCTCTTGGCATTTTCTCCTCACTTAAAAACTATATCCTGTGGAAATTCCTTCTATAATACAGGAACACCATCTCTTTTCTCAGGCCCTCTGAATGTATACCACCTTGCCCTACATAAGACAGAGTTCTCCCTTGAGGAAGCTGCAACTTCTTCTGCAGTCTCCCAAGTAGAAGTTATTCATCTCCTCCCTTCAGTCTGGGTTACAAGGAAGGACCAGTGTCTTCTTTATTCCCCAGTACAACTTCCAGAGCCTTCTTGCTCCACTTGTGTATAAGAACTGCTTGAAACCCTCTCCTCTCAGACTTTGGGAGCACTCCCTGCTCCTGGTGTCCTCCTCGCTCTCCTGCTTTTTGTGGAGAAGGAAATGGCAACCTACTCTAGTATTCTTGCCTGAAAATCCCATGGAGGAAGAAGCCTGAGAGCTATAGTCCATGGGGTCTCAAATGTGTGTGTGTGTGTGTGTGTGTGTGTGTATATATGTGTGTGTGTGTATATATATATACACACACATATATATAGGGCTTCCCTGATGTCTCTGTGGTGAGGAATCTGCCTGCAATGCAGGATCCCTGGGTTGGAAGATCCCCTGGAGGAGGGCATGGCAACCCACTCCAGTATTCTTGCCCGGAGTACTCCATGGATGGAGGAACCTGGCAGGCTGCAGTCCATGGGGTCACACAGAGTCGAACATGACGGAAGTGACTAAGCAGCAGCTGCTGCTGCTTTTCAGATTCCTTCAGAGCATCCTTCCCTCACCATCTTTTCAAATGTGACTTTTGTTAGTTTGGTCTCTACTGTTTCTCCTTTGATAATCTTTCCCTAAAATCTCTCATCCAGTCCCATAGTATCAGTTACCATCTATCTGCTAATGAGTCTCAGATTTTTACCTCTTATCCAAGGCTTTTCTGGGCTTCACACTTCAATCTTCCTCCTCATTCCCTCTAACGTATCCCACAGGTTCCCCTAATACAACACATTCATGACTCTCCCAGAGCCTGTGTTTCCTATTTCAGACATTGCACCATCACTCAATGTGGACAGCTCAGGGACATTTCTCCTTTTTTCTTCACCTTCCCCAATCCCAGAGCCCGAATCCCATTTTCCCTAGAGATCAGTCAAGTTAACCTTCCAAACATCTCTAAAAATCTATTGCTTCCTCTTTTCCTGGACTACCCTCTGTTCTTCTGTCTCCTCTTTACTGTATAATGGGAACTCCAATGTCACCTCTTTAGTATTTTCTCCACTCTGGATGGTGGTCTGTCTATTCAGATCTGACTACAACATGCCTGGAAGCCCTTCACTTGCTTCCCCTCCTCAGACTTTTTAGCGTGATGACAGAGTCCTTCCTGATCTGGCCCATGCTGTCTTTCCACACCCAGTGACTCTTAATAAAAATACACACACACACACACACACATTTTTATTTTTGGTTGCACTGGATCTTTGTTGCTACACACAGGCTTTTTCCAGTTGCAGTGAGTGGAGGATACTCTAGTTGCAGTTTGCAGGCTTCTCATTGCTGTGGCTTCTCTTGTTGTGGGGCACAGGCTCTAGGCACAAGGGCTTCAGTAGTTGCTGGTTCTGGGCCCTAGAGCACAGGCTAGTACTTGTGGCACATGGGCTTAGTTGCTCTGAGGCATGTGGGATCTTCCCAGATCAGGGATTAGAGCCATGCCCCCTGCATTGGTAGGCAGATTCTTTACCACTGAGCCGTCAGGGAATTCTGACTCTCAGGTCTTAAAGAAGCCACAGTTTTTAGGATTCTGAACCTTTGCACATGTTACTCCCTTGTCTGACACACTCCTCCTCACTTCATGCATACACCATCCCTCCACGCCTCCCTTTCCCCGTCTCATTTTCCTCTTACTTCAGGCCTCAACACAGATCTCTCTTCTTCCAGGAAGTTTCCCAGATGCCGCAACATAATGCAAGAGCCCCCACTCTGTCCTTATCTAGAGTATCCTTTCCCTACTGTAAAATTTCATTCACAAAACAATAATTATTTATTTGCCTGTCTCTTCCACCAGACTATAACCTCAGGAAGACATGGACCATGTTGTTTTTACTAACCATCATATCTTTTGAGGCTAGCACTTGGCCAGCTTGTAATAGACACTCAGGAATATTTTGAATAAATGAATTAGTGCAGTTGGTGCTTGCTTTTGATTTCAAGTGTCCTGTTAGTAGACATATTACTTAAGTCCCAAGAGAAAACAGCACTCTCAAAATAGGACAGTTCAGGGACAGGTGACTTACAAAGGGATTATGTACATGGAAAAAGACTGTCCACATATTGCTTCCTCTTTTCCTGGACTACCCTCTGTTCTTCTGTCTCCTCTTTACTGTATAATGGGAACTCCAATGTCACCTCTTTAGTATTTTCTCCACTCTGGATGGTGGTCTGTCTATTCAGATCTGACTACAACATGCCTGGAAGCCCTTCACTTGCTTCCCCTCCTCAGACTTTTTAGCGTGATGACAGAGTCCTTCCTGATCTGGCCCATGCTGTCTTTCCACACCCAGTGACTCTTAATAAAAATACACACACACACACACACATTTTTATTTTTGGTTGCACTGGATCTTTGTTGCTACACACAGGCTTTTTCCAGTTGCAGTGAGTGGAGGATACTCTAGTTGCAGTTTGCAGGCTTCTCATTGCTGTGGCTTCTCTTGTTGTGGGGCACAGGCTCTAGGCACAAGGGCTTCAGTAGTTGCTGGTTCTGGGCCCTAGAGCACAGGCTAGTACTTGTGGCACATGGGCTTAGTTGCTCTGAGGCATGTGGGATCTTCCCAGATCAGGGATCAGAGCCATGCCCCCTGCATTGGTAGGCAGATTCTTTACCACTGAGCCGTCAGGGAATTCTGACTCTCAGGTCTTAAAGAAGCCACAGTTTTTAGGATTCTGAACCTTTGCACATGTTACTCCCTTGTCTGACACACTCCTCCTCACTTCATGCATACACCATCCCTCCACGCCTCCCTTTCCCCGTCTCATTTTCCTCTTACTTCAGGCCTCAACACAGATCTCTCTTCTTCCAGGAAGTTTCCCAGATGCCGCAACATAATGCAAGAGCCCCCACTCTGTCCTTATCTAGAGTATCCTTTCCCTACTGTAAAATTTCATTCACAAAACAATAATTATTTATTTGCCTGTCTCTTCCACCAGACTATAACCTCAGGAAGACATGGACCATGTTGTTTTTACTAACCATCATATCTTTTGAGGCTAGCACTTGGCCAGCTTGTAATAGACACTCAGGAATATTTTGAATAAATGAATTAGTGCAGTTGGTGCTTGCTTTTGATTTCAAGTGTCCTGTTAGTAGACATATTACTTAAGTCCCAAGAGAAAACAGCACTCTCAAAATAGGACAGTTCAGGGACAGGTGACTTACAAAGGGATTATGTACAAAAATGGGTAGAGAAGAACCACTAGTGATAATATAGCTACTGTAACCACCCTTAGCCAGCAGCTCTTTCAGAACAGGAAGCAGAGAAGCCATGTACAGTGAGACTTGAGAGGACCACTGGCCTTTCGTGAAGAGACAGCGCCAGCTCAAGGCTACAGCCAGGGCTCACCCAAATAAACACAACTAGTAGAAGATAAATATTAAGAGTTTTATTACAAGGAATTGGCTTTTGTAATTGTGGGGGCTGACTGTAGGAGCAGACCATCAGTAAGGGTAGGGTGGGGACTCTAAGGCATGAGACGAAGCTCCTGTCTAGAGGCAGAATTTGTTCTGGGAGGCATTCGTTCTCCTCTTTGAGGCCAGTCAATGGATTGAGTTAAGACCACCCAGATTCCTTAGGGCAGTCTTCTTTACATGCATGCATGCTAAGTCACTTCAGTCACGTCCGACTCTTTGAGATCTTATGGACTGTTGCTTGCCAGGCTCCTCTGTCCATGGGGTTCTCCAGGCAAGAATACTCATGTGGATAGCCGTGCCTGCCTCTTGGGGATCTTCCCAACCCAGGGATAGAACACACATGTCTTATGTCTCCTGCATTGGCAGGCAGGGTCGTTACCACTAGTGCCACCTGGGAAGCCCTGTCTCCCTTACTTGGAGTCAATTATTATTGATTTTACTCATATCTCCAGACTACTTTTTTTCTGCCTTAAAACATTCTGAAGTCTTTTATTTGGGAAAATATAATGCAAGAGCCCCCACTCTGTCCTTATCTAGAGTATCCTTTCCCTACTGTAAAATTTCATTCACAAAACAATAATTATTTATTTGCCTGTCTCTTCCACCAGACTATAACCTCAGGAAGACATGGACCATGTTGTTTTTACTAACCATCATATCTTTTGAGGCTAGCACTTGGCCAGCTTGTAATAGACACTCAGGAATATTTTGAATAAATGAATTAGTGCAGTTGGTGCTTGCTTTTGATTTCAAGTGTCCTGTTAGTAGACATATTACTTAAGTCCCAAGAGAAAACAGCACTCTCAAAATAGGACAGTTCAGGGACAGGTGACTTACAAAGGGATTATGTACAAAAATGGGTAGAGAAGAACCACTAGTGATAATATAGCTACTGTAACCACCCTTAGCCAGCAGCTCTTTCAGAACAGGAAGCAGAGAAGCCATGTACAGTGAGACTTGAGAGGACCACTGGCCTTTCGTGAAGAGACAGCGCCAGCTCAAGGCTACAGCCAGGGCTCACCCAAATAAACACAACTAGTAGAAGATAAATATTAAGAGTTTTATTACAAGGAATTGGCTTTTGTAATTGTGGGGGCTGACTGTAGGAGCAGACCATCAGTAAGGGTAGGGTGGGGACTCTAAGGCATGAGACGAAGCTCCTGTCTAGAGGCAGAATTTGTTCTGGGAGGCATTCGTTCTCCTCTTTGAGGCCAGTCAATGGATTGAGTTAAGACCACCCAGATTCCTTAGGGCAGTCTTCTTTACATGCATGCATGCTAAGTCACTTCAGTCACGTCCGACTCTTTGAGATCTTATGGACTGTTGCTTGCCAGGCTCCTCTGTCCATGGGGTTCTCCAGGCAAGAATACTCATGTGGATAGCCGTGCCTGCCTCTTGGGGATCTTCCCAACCCAGGGATAGAACACACATGTCTTATGTCTCCTGCATTGGCAGGCAGGGTCGTTACCACTAGTGCCACCTGGGAAGCCCTGTCTCCCTTACTTGGAGTCAATTATTATTGATTTTACTCATATCTACAGAATACTTTTTTTCTGCCTTAAAACATTCTGAAGTCTTTTATTTGGGAATATAGACACTACAGTAAATATATATCTTAGTCATAAGAAGACTTTGAATTTTTTTTTAAACATTTATTTTATTTATTTAGCTTTTTTGGGGGGGGGAGGGTGGGGGATGGGCGGGCCACTTCTATTGATCTTTCATTTCTCTATTTTCATCCGTCTTTGTTCTTTGGCTCCTGTGGGCCTCCCATCGTGGCGGCGTCTGTCGTCGAAGAGCGCCGGCTCTGGGCGCATGCGCTCCAGAGCTCTGGCTCAGTCATTGGACACATCAGTCCAGCTGCTCCGCGGCACGTGAGATCTTCCCAGGCCGGGGATCGAACCAGCACCCCTGGCACTGCAAGGCGGTGTCCTTACCCACTGGACCACCAAGGAAGCCCAGGACTTTGAATTTTTAAAGGTAATTTTATTCACTGGACTGTGCTGGGTCTTCACTGCTGTGCAGACCTTTCTCCAGTTGCAGTGAGTGAGGGCTACTCTCTTGCTGTGGTGCATGGGCTTTCTCATTGTGGCGGCTTCTCTTGTTGTAGAGCACAAGCTCGAGGTGTGTGGGCTTCAGGACGTGTGGCGCATGGGCTTAGCAGCTCTGCTGCACGTGCAGTCTCCCCAGACCAGGAATCAAACCCATGTCCCCTGTATCGACAGGTATTCTTTACCACTGAGCAACCTGGAAAGCCCTTGAATCTTTAAATATGTAATTCACCACTGAGAGAAGTAGGATGTCCTGAAGTAGCTTATATTCAGATGTTTTAATTTCTCATCTTAATAGCACCTTTCTTTGATCTGTGTCCCCAGACTTCCCAGGAACTATCAATACAGAGCTTCATAGTTTTCCACATCTACCACATACTTTCACAGCAATACCCAGATTAGTATTTGATTGAATAATGGAAGCTACAGTGGAGCTAAGCTGACACATTGGTCATTTCAGCTAACGAGAAGGAAGGGAGGCAGGGAGTGTATATCTGAATCTCACTCTGGCTTCTCTGTTGGCCAGGCCTCCTACCAGGAGTCAGAAGCAGACTCTCCTGATGGGGTTCCTGAGGTTACTGGACTCCACACAGTTCCTGGAGTGTGAGGGAGGGAGGTGGATTCAAGCTTGGACCACACTCTGGGTTGGATTGAAATTTCTCCGTATAGATGAACAAGGATCAGATTCAGTGATTTTAAAGTAACTCCTTGAAGAGGAGAGGAGGCTAAAAGGTTAGAAACAGGGCTATTTCTCTCAGGGGCTCCCATGGTGAAAGGTTTATCTCTCTTGGGGCTTTTCCTTTGGGCTGGATAGACCTACACAGTGTACAGTTCCACCTATTTCCCCCTTTGGTCAGAAATCCCATGACTCATGCTGAGACTTCCTGACAGTTTCAGTCTACCTTCACCAGATCGTGTGGTGCATTGTGAGGCATAGAGAGCCAGGTCAGTACAAGGCAATGTGGCATGACCCACATCCTTTTTCCAGTGGCTGTCCACATGTGGAAGCTGAAGGCTGGGGACAGAGGACCAACCACTCCCAAAGTGGAAGGAAAACCATGAGGTGGACAACTCAGGTACCTTGAGGTAAGCCCACCTGTCCATCTTTCCCAAGTGCAAAATAATAAGATGACACTGGAAAAAGGCCAACTGTTTCCAGAGTGATACTTTTCATGGTTAAAAGTTCAGACTCTACAAACTTATGGTAGCCAGGGAGGAAATGTGGGGATAAGGCATAATTAGGAGGGAAAAAGTTCCTACTCTCAAATTAAACTGTTAAGGTGCAAATTCACTTACCTTGAGCTACTTCACCACTTGCTGAGTATATGAGATGTTTAGGTTGCTTAACCTATAAGAAGAAAATTAACATTGAGATTAAATTAATAAAAATTTCAGAACAGTACACAATGTCAAATGAATGCTAGCTGATAGTAGAACCATCAAAAGGAAATTGGTGTTTTCAGTTTCCTAAATACACAAAACTTCAAAAGCTCTTCTGAATTTAGAACAGGGGTGAACCAACAAGCTGAAGCTAGACTTCAACAGTAAGTGAATTGAGAACTTTCAGATGTACAAGCTGGATTTAGAAAAGGCAGAGGAACCAGACAGAGATCAAGTTGCCAACATCCTCTGGATTATAGAAAAAGCAAGAGAATTCCATAAAAACATACACTTCTGTTTCACTGACTATGGTAAAGCCTTGGACTGTGTTGAACACATCAAACTGGAAAATTCTTAAAGTGATGGCAATACCAGACCACTTTACCTGCCTCCTGAGAAATCTGTAGGTCAAAAAGCAACAGTTAGGGCTTCCCTGGTGGTCCAGTGGGTAAGGACACCGCCTTGCAGTGCAAGGGGCGCTGGTTCGATCCCTGGCCTGGGAAGATCCCATGTGCCGCGGAGTGTTTGGACCGATGGGTCCAACTACCAAGCCGGAGCTCTGGAGTGCATGTGCCCAGAGCTGGTGCTCTGCGACAACAGAGGCCACCGCGATGGGAGGCCCACACGGGCCAAAGAACAAAGATGGATGAAACTGAATAAACGAAAGACCAATAGAAGTGGCCCATCCACCCCCTTCCCTCCCCAACCCGCACCCCCCCCAAAAAAAAATTAAAAAATAAAAAGCAACAGTTAGAATCGGACATGGAACAACAGGCTGGTTCAATATTAGGAAAGAAGTATGTCAAGGCTGCATATTGTCGCCCTGCTTATTTAACTTATATACAGAGTACATCATGTGAAATGCTGGGCTAGGTGAATCACAAGCTGGAATCAAAACTGCTGGGAGAAATGTCAATAACCTCAGGTATGTAGATGATAGCACCCTAATGAAAGAAGGCGAAGAGGAACTAAAGAGCTTCTTGATGAAGGTGAAAGAGGAGAGTGTAAAAACTGACTTAAAACTCAACATTCACAAAACTAAGATCATGGCATTCAGTCTCATCACTTCATGGCAAATAGAATGTGAGCAAGTGGAAATAGTGACAGACTTTATTTTCCTGGGGTACAGAATCACTGCAGATGGTGACTGTAGCCCTGAAATTAAAAGACACTCCTTGGGGCTTCTCCTGGTGGTCCAGTGGGTAAGGACACCGTCTTGCAGTGCAAGGGGTGCCGGTTCGAGCCCTGGCCTGGGAAGATCCCACGTGCCGTGGAGCAGCTGGACTGATGTGTCCAATTACCGAGCCAGAGCTCTGGAGCACATGCACCCAGAGCCGGTGCTCTGCGACAACAGAGGCCACCGTGATGGGAGGCCCACAAGAGCCAAAGAACAAAGACAGATGAAAATAGACACATGAAAGACTGATAGAAGTGGCCCACCTGTCCCCTGCCTCCCCAACCCGCCCCCCACCCAAATAAATAAATAAATAAATAAATGTTTAAAAAAAAAGACACTCCTTGAAAGAAAAGCTATGACAAACCTAGGCAATGTATTTAAAAACAGAGACATCACTTTGCTGACGAAGGTCCATATAATCAAAGCTATGGTTTTTACAATAGTCATATATGGATTTGAGTGTTGGACCATAAAGAAGGTTGAGCACTGAGGAATTGATACTTTCAAACTGTGGTGCTAAAACTCTTGAGAGTCCTTGGACAGCAAGGAGATCAAACAGTTAACCCTAAAGGAAATCAACCCTATTACAATTCATAATATTTTATTTTGTCCCAAAGAATCTTACCAGTTATTACAAAATATTTAGAAACAGACATAAAGGAGGATCTCCTCCATTCATATTCCCCCACCACCTATTATAAAATTTTTTGCCTTGACTAAAAAGAGAAGACTGACGTAAGATTTCAAAGTTGAATTTTTAAGATGAAGATCCAGAAAATTCCCTCTTATGCACAACTTGGATCGCAATCTGTTGATAGCAAGTTAGTTCAATAGGTTAGAGAGAGAAAGGTGCTACTGAAATCGACCTCAAGACTTTGGCTCATAACTGGATGCTGATGTTTGGTGCTGTACAGGGACATTGAATATAGATCAATAGCTATTTCTAGTGGCTCTTTCAGGAGATATGCATGGACTCATCATGCTATGCCAAGTGACACTTGGGCCCTCCAGAGCTTATCATTTCCACTGATAGAATCAATCAAGAAATGCACCCTTATGCCATGATTCAGAAACATCCCATTTACTTGTGCTGGATGACCTGTTTCCATGGACCATGCCATTTGTGTATTCAGAGAAACACATGGATTGACCAAATAGGGGCTTATCTTACGGGTGAGATCTGTTGGGATTTAGAAGAAATATTAAACTATTTAAAACCCTCTCTCTGGTTGTCTGCGTATCCTTTGTTGCAATGTTGCCTCTACGTTTTCCTACTTTTGCTGATTACTAGTAATATGTGCTTCTGACCTTGAGTTGGCAAATCTGGCTTTGTTTTTTAAGTCCTGATTTTTTTTTTTAAAAAGTGGGGGCAAATTGCTCTGCTCCCCATCTTTCTCCCCTCCATGTTTTTATTCAACCCTGGTGAGTCGACCCCAAATTTCTGTTACTTCCATTGTTACTTGATTTAGGAGAAGGATGGACCCTGTCACACACATCAAACAGTCCTCCAATGAAAAGAGCCCATCAGCGCAAACAGGATTATGTATGGAAAAGATAAGATACTCAGTACTGTATTTCCTCCCTTCTTCTTCGTGTAGTCTATCACGCCAATGATCAATCTGCAGTTACAAAAAAAAAAAAAAACCTCACATAAATTACATACATGAAAAGTAGACATTTGGGAAAACGCTGCAGTTCTAAAACACAATGTCCTGTCTCTTAGCCAAGCACACTTAAAGAGTTGGTATGCAATTAATGTATTTGGAACACATGGCTGATTAAAAATAGCAGCACTGTTAACTTTGTTCTTTTGCCAGTTTTGAAGTTCTATGAGAGCAAACGATTTAACGATCATAGTAACTAGATAAAACCGCCCCTTGTGTATGTTTGCCTGCTTTGTCTCATTGAACATGTCCAAATCTGCATATGCAATCTAGGTCAGGTGCGTGACAGCAGACTTTCTCAGCTCAGTAGATCATTTAGGACCCTGACATCACTTGAGGTTTTCTAATATATTTTACCTAGTACCTTATTTTATTAGATACACTTGGTTTTAGTGGAGCTTAACTTAATAATGAAGCACAATTTAGACGGTTGTTCAACAATGTTAACCTTTCTTTTTCAAGCTAACTATACCCTAAAACCTTGTGCTCCCTGAAATTCCTTTTGAATTTTATCTCCTGGAACAGGTTTCTTTTCTCTGTTAAATGTAATTATTTAAATTTCTTTTGCTCAGTCCTTAAAAGTCATTTCTGCCTTGTCAATTCATGAAACCAAATGGACCTCAGTACTTCTAAAACAATGACATGAAATAACGGTATTAACTGGTCCAATTAAAGACTTGCCAGGGCCATCACACTTGAATGAATGTACTTTTTGGTATCTTTCCTCAGCCCTCCATTATCGTCCAGGGCATCTGTCTGGGACTCCACTACGGTGGAACCTCCTGCTTCAGAAAAAAATATAATTCACGTGGCCTCCAATCACTCCAGACTTCTGTAGGATCAGTTATTCTCTCTTTAAATTCCCCCTCCAGGTTCTCTGCCTGGAGGCTGAAAACAGGCTGAAGTTTCTCTGATTCTAAAACTTTCTAAATGAATCCAGAGAAAAAGGAAACTTTACTTCTATGTAGAGAAGGAAATAGCAACCCACTCCAGGATTCTTCTAGAAAATCCTGAACTTCTCTATGTAGAGAAGGAAATCTGCAGTTACAAAAAAAACCTCACATAAATTACATACATGAAAAGTAGACATTTGGGAAAACGCTGCAGTTCTAAAACACAATGTCCTGTCTCTTAGCCAAGCACACTTAAAGAGTTGGTATGCAATTAATGTATTTGGAACACATGGCTGATTAAAAATAGCAGCACTGTTAACTTTGTTCTTTTGCCAGTTTTGAAGTTCTATGAGAGCAAACGATTTAACGATCATAGTAACTAGATAAAACCGCCCCTTGTGTATGTTTGCCTGCTTTGTCTCATTGAACATGTCCAAATCTGCATATGAAATCTAGGTCAGGTGCGTGACAGCAGACTTTCTCAGCTCAGTAGATCATTTAGGACCCTGACATCACTTGAGGTTTTCTAATATATTTTACCTAGTACCTTATTTTATTAGATACACTTGGTTTTAGTGGAGCTTAACTTAATAATGAAGCACAATTTAGACGGTTGTTCAACAATGTTAACCTTTCTTTTTCAAGCTAACTATACCCTAAAACCTTGTGCTCCCTGAAATTCCTTTTGAATTTTATCTCCTGGAACAGGTTTCTTTTCTCTGTTAAATGTAATTATTTAAATTTCTTTTGCTCAGTCCTTAAAAGTCATTTCTGCCTTGTCAATTCATGAAACCAAATGGACCTCAGTACTTCTAAAACAATGACATGAAATAACGGTATTAACTGGTCCAATTAAAGACTTGCCAGGGCCATCACACTTGAATGAATGTACTTTTTGGTATCTTTCCTCAGCCCTCCATTATCGTCCAGGGCATCTGTCTGGGACTCCACTACGGTGGAACCTCCTGCTTCAGAAAAAAATATAATTCACGTGGCCTCCAATCACTCCAGACTTCTGTAGGATCAGTTATTCTCTCTTTAAATTCCCCCTCCAGGTTCTCTGCCTGGAGGCTGAAAACAGGCTGAAGTTTCTCTGATTCTAAAACTTTCTAAATGAATCCAGAGAAATAAAAAAGGGAAAATTTACTTCTTCTATGTAGAGAAGGAAATAGCAACCCACTCCAGGATTCTTGCCTAGAAAATCCCATGGCCAGAGGAGCCTGGTGGGCTACAGTCCATGGGGTCACAAAGAGTCAGACACGACTGAGCGACTGAGCACTTCTGTGTAGTCTCTCCCAATCTACAATCCTTTCTCTCACTTTCTTTTTTTAATCCACTTCATTTCTTCAAAGGGTAAGTCCATACAGATGGTCTCTGCTCTCCTACTTCCAGTGAATTCTGCAAGTCTCATTTCTTCTTAATCCTTTTACAGAGATTATTTTGGTCCTCTTCCTCAGTATTTCTGTGGTATTTAACACACAGAAACACGTGTCAATGTTAAGAGGGTAGCTCCATTTTTTTTCTGGCTTCATACTTTCATGTGCAGCAAAGGCCACAAGTATAGCTCTTTCTTTGCCATCCATAGGGAAGGAGTGAATTCTCATTTTTCTTTTTAAATATTTTTTATTTTTTGACTGTGTCGCACAGCATTTGGGACCTTAGTTCCCGAACCAGGGATCGAACCGGCACCCCCTGCATTGAAGTGCTGAGTCTTAACCACTTGACTTCCAGGGAAATTCCCAAGAAGTGAATTTTCTGATGGATGAATTTGGGAGAAGGGGCAGAGTTTGCTTCCTCAGTAATAGCAGATGGCTTAAATAAATTATAATAAATCCACATGATAGAATATTGCTTCCTCAGCTTCATGCTCGCATGAGAACACATGTCCTTCCTCGCCTCCTTACTATAAGCAGTTGGGAGGCTGTCATTGACTGACAGTAAGATTGTATAATTCTGTTGAGCTTGCTTAGCTAACAGACCTAAAGGCACCTTTTAAATTTCTGCCAGGGCCATCACACTTGAATGAATGTACTTTTTGGTATCTTTCCTCAGCCCTCCATTATCGTCCAGGGCATCTGTCTGGGACTCCACTACGGTGGAACCTCCTGCTTCAGAAAAAAATATAATTCACGTGGCCTCCAATCACTCCAGACTTCTGTAGGATCAGTTATTCTCTCTTTAAATTCCCCCTCCAGGTTCTCTGCCTGGAGGCTGAAAACAGGCTGAAGTTTCTCTGATTCTAAAACTTTCTAAATGAATCCAGAGAAATAAAAAGGAAACTTTACTTCTTCTATGTAGAGAAGGAAATAGCAACCCACTCCAGGATTCTTGCCTAGAAAATCCCATGGCCAGAGGAGCCTGGTGGGCTACAGTCCATGGGGTCACAAAGAGTCAGACACGACTGAGCGACTGAGCACTTCTGTGTAGTCTCTCCCAATCTACAATCCTTTCTCTCACTTTCTTTTTTTAATCCACTTCATTTCTTCAAAGGGTAAGTCCATACAGATGGTCTCTGCTCTCCTACTTCCAGTGAATTCTGCAAGTCTCATTTCTTCTTAATCCTTTTACAGAGATTATTTTGGTCCTCTTCCTCAGTATTTCTGTGGTATTTAACACACAGAAACACGTGTCAATGTTAAGAGGGTAGCTCCATTTTTTTTCTGGCTTCATACTTTCATGTGCAGCAAAGGCCACAAGTATAGCTCTTTCTTTGCCATCCATAGGGAAGGAGTGAATTCTCATTTTTCTTTTTAAATATTTTTTATTTTTTGACTGTGTCGCACAGCATTTGGGACCTTAGTTCCCGAACCAGGGATCGAACCGGCACCCCCTGCATTGAAGTGCTGAGTCTTAACCACTGGACTTCCAGGGAAATTCCCAAGAAGTGAATTTTCTGATGGATGAATTTGGGAGAAGGGGCAGAGTTTGCTTCCTCAGTAATAGCAGATGGCTTAAATAAATTATAATAAATCCACATGATAGAATATTGCTTCCTCAGCTTCATGCTCGCATGAGAACACATGTCCTTCCTCGCCTCTCCTTACTATAAGCAGTTGGGAGGCTGTCATTGACTGACAGTAAGATTGTATAATTCTGTTGAGCTTGCTTAGCTAACAGACCTAAAGGCACCTTCTCTAACCTTTATTGCAATAAAAGTGACTGTGTTCATCTCCATTTGCCTCTCCATGGAGTAGACAAGTGTTTTGTATGGGCCCCTCTCCTCAAACTCCAAAGCTTGCTTCTTCAGCTTCTTTATGCCTTTAATGTCTTTCTCCTCCTTTTGCACATATCTGTAGGCATTATATTGTAGCACCAATTACATTGCACCTTGTAACATTTTTCTTATATAATTCTTGCTATAGAAAATGTTTTAAATAAAAGAGCATAAATGTAAACACTTGTAAACTTAGAATTCAGAGATTTCCACATTTAACAATTTGGTCTTTTTTCTAAGGGCATAATAAAGATTTTATATAATTTATACATACAGACATTATTTTTCATCGTTAGAATCCAATTTTATATACTTTTGTTTCCTGCTTTTTTCCAAACACAGATTATTTTTTCCCTATCATGAAACATTCTTCTAAAATAAGACTTGCAATGCCTGTATAATATTCTGTTATATGAATTTTTCATGATATATTTAAATGATTTCCTATTATCGAAAACAGTTCTTATTTTTTTACTGTTAAGTATATTAGCTGTTGTTTATCTGGGTTTATTACATGCCAAGAACTCCCTGTGTCTTATAACGGTTCCCTCATTATTATCACAACAGTTCAGTGAGGAGGTGAGGTCATCCCCATCTAACGGGAGTGAAAATCGAGGTTCAAAGACTTGCTCCACGTGTAGAGCTAACACGAATGGAAGGCCTGGGCCATCTCACTCCAACACCTGTGCTCTGAATCACCCTCTGTGCCCCACCTCTAAATGATGTGATATACATCCTAGCACATATGTGACTATAACATCAATCTTTAGAACACTTTCTGATCACACAAGACCACCTCTCTTTTTCACTGTAAACAATGATCATTCCTTATCAGTTAAGCATGTATTTCCATCCCACCATTCTCAAAAATAAAGTCAAGATGAATTAAGAGCTAAATAGTTTAAATATATATGTGTGTGTGTGTGTGTGTGTGTGTATGTGTATATATATATACATATATATAATGTGGGAGACAATATGGGAAATGTATTTGTAAAACGTGGAATTCTCCAGGCAAGAATACCAGAGTGGGGAGCCATTCCCTTCTCCAACGGAATTTCCCCGACCCAAGGATCAAACTTGCATTTACTTGCATTGGCAGGTGGATATTTTACCATCCGAGCCACCAGGGAAGCCCTAAATTTAACAGTAGAGGAGACACAACTCCAGATGCATTGAAGGAAAGGATAGAAGGATACAACTACAGAAAAATTTTAAACTCTGTTTGATAAAACACACCAATCACTGGACACTGGTTGGATTAGGCTGTCCAGAATCTTCCTTTAAGTCACAGCTGATTCCTGTTTGTCTGTCTACCCCTCCCCCAGTCTCAGCTACTGCTGTACCTGGGCAGTTGACGCTACTTCTGATTCCCCCGAGGACAGGAGATCTGAGTTCCATTAATAAAAGCAACACAGCGACCTGACGGTGAGTGTTTCACACAAATGGGCACAGTATCTAAGACAGAAATATTAGAGTCAGATTCAGTCGTTGGCTTCAGTTTGACCTGTTGGAGAAGCCGATTTTCCACCTTGTAACTGCCCTTGGTGTGACGATATAAACTGGGAAGTGCAAAGAACCACCTGAGAGTCAACTTATCACAATTAGAGGCAGCACATGAATTCCACAATGGGAACTTTTGTCTGGTTCACACACGGGTGAATTTTAGTTTCCTACAACACTGCCTAGTACATAGTAGGCACTTATCACAACAGGTCAGTGAGGAGGTGAGGTCATCCCCATCTAACGGGAGTGAAAATCGAGGTTCAAAGACTTGCTCCACGTGTAGAGCTAACACGAATGGAAGGCCTGGGCCATCTCACTCCAACACCTGTGCTCTGAATCACCCTCTGTGCCCCACCTCTAAATGATGTGATATACATCCTAGCACATATGTGACTATAACATCAATCTTTAGAACACTTTCTGATCACACAAGACCACCTCTCTTTTTCACTGTAAACAATGATCATTCCTTATCGGTTAAGCATGTATTTCCATCCCACCATTCTCAAAAATAAAGTCAAGATGAATTAAGAGCTAAATAGTTTAAATATATATGTGTGTGTGTGTGTGTGTGTGTGTGTGTATGTGTATATATATATACATATATATAATGTGGGAGACAATATGGGAAATGTATTTGTAAAACGTGGAATTCTCCAGGCAAGAATACCAGAGTGGGGAGCCATTCCCTTCTCCAACGGAATTTCCCCGACCCAAGGATCAAACTTGCATTTACTTGCATTGGCAGGTGGATATTTTACCATCCGAGCCACCAGGGAAGCCCTAAATTTAACAGTAGAGGAGACACAACTCCAGATGCATTGAAGGAAAGGATAGAAGGATACAACTACAGAAAAATTTTAAACTCTGTTTGATAAAACACACCAATCACTGGACACTGGTTGGATTAGGCTGTCCAGAATCTTCCTTTAAGTCACAGCTGATTCCTGTTTGTCTGTCTACCCTCCCCAGTCTCAGCTACTGCTGTACCTGGGCAGTTGACGCTACTTCTGATTCCCCCGAGGACAGGAGATCTGAGTTCCATTAATAAAAGCAACACAGCGACCTGACGGTGAGTGTTTCACACAAATGGGCACAGTATCTAAGACAGAAATATTAGAGTCAGATTCAGTCGTTGGCTTCAGTTTGACCTGTTGGAGAAGCCGATTTTCCACCTTGTAACTGCCCTTGGTGTGGCACGATATAAACTGGGAAGTGCAAAGAACCACCTGAGAGTCAACTTATCACAATTAGAGGCAGCACATGAATTCCACAATGGGAACTTTTGTCTGGTTCACACACGGGTGAATTTTTAGTTTCCTACAACACTGCCTAGTACATAGTAGGCACTTAAATATTTGCTAATGAAAGGAGAGAAAAAAGCTACGTCTTGATGACATGAATTAAACCCTGACTGCAGGTGTACTCACCACCAATTTGAGCTTGGGCTTTTTGATATAAATTTCTGTTTTTACTTAAGGCAGTTTTAAGTTGACTTTTCTCTCATTTGCAGCTTGGTATGGTCTGAATGATTGTTCCCCCCAAAATGCATATGAAATGCTAACGTCCAAAAGTGATGATATTAGCAAGTGTGGCAGGAGGTTATTCCGTCAGGAGGTGGTATACTGCTTTTGTAAAAGAGATCCCATTTTTCATTGCTCTTTTATATAGTCAATATCAACCTAGATTTACCCATCTATGAATATTTACTCTTCCCATCACTCTTTTTGTCATTTCTGCATATGTTCTTCCATCTCTTATTATTTTTCTTCGATTTTTTTTCTTCTTACAGGGCAGCTGGTGGCAAGTTCAAATTTTTTTCTGAAAATGATTTACTATTTCTCCTCTGTTTTTAAAGGATATCTTCACTGGGCATAGAATTTTAAGACTGACATTTTTGCATTTTTGCCCCAACACTTTGAAGCCATCATCCAGTATTTTTTGTGTAGTCCAGTGTTTCTGTTGAGAATACAGTTGTCATTTAAAGGTAGTATACACTTTCCCTTACTTCTGACTGCTGAAGTTTCAATTGTCTTTAACTTTCAGAAGTTTCACTAAGAAGAGCCTAGGTATAGTTTCTGAACATTTATCTTGCGGTCATTCTGAGGGCCTCTTGAAAAATTTTCATTGCTTTTGAACATTGCCAGCCATCATTTCCTCCCTGTTTGGTTCTACTCCATTCTCTTCCTGTTCTCCTTCTGGAAATTAGACACTTTCAATCTGCCTCCTGTATTTGTGTGTGTGTGTGTATATATATGTATACATATACATATATACAGTTTTTTTAACATTTTTTTTGCCTCTAAGTCATCGTTTTTATTTTTCATCTATCTTTATTCTTTGGCCTGTATGGGCCTGCCATCGCAGCAGCCTCTATCGTTGCAGAGCTCTGGGCGCATGCGCTCCAGAACACCAGCTCCTAATTGGACACACCGGTTCAGCCGTTCCTCTGCACATGGGAACTTCCCAGGCCAGGGATTGAACTGGTGCCCCTTGCATTGTTAGGCGGACTCTTCTCCACCCATTGGACCACCAGGGAAGGCCCTATAATTTTATTTATTTATTTTGGCTGTGCTGGGTCTTCATTGCTGTGTGAGCTTTTCTCTAGTTGTGGTGAGCGCGGGCTACTCTCTAGTTGTGGTTATGTGGGCTTCTCATTGCAGTGGCTTCTCTTATTGAGCAGCACAGGCTCTAGAGTGTTCAGGTTTCTGTAGTGGCAGTTCCCAGTCTCTAGAGCACAGACTCCAGTAGATATGGCACATGGGCTTAGTTGCCTTGTAGCATGTGGGATCTTCCTGGACCAGGCATCAAACCCATGTCTTGTGCAGTGGCAGGCAGATTCTTTACCACTGAGCCACTAGGGCAGCCCTGCCTCCTTTATTCCTTATTTTATTATTTTTATTGAGTTATAATTGACATAACATTTATATTAGTTTCAACACTTGTATGTAGTACAAAATGATCACTATAAGGAGTCCAGTTAACATCCATCAGCACAGAGAGTTATGGTTCTTTTTCTCATGATCCACTCCCTAACTGTTTTCAGATATGCAATACAGTATTATTAACTATGCTGTATATAAATGTTATCACCATGCTGTACATTATATCCCCATGACTTACTCATTTCATAAGTGGAAATACAAAGCTTTTAACCCCCTTTGCCTAGTTCATGTCCTCCTCAGCCCGCAAATCAGGCAACCACAATCTGTTCTCTTTATTCATGAACTGGAGTAGTTTTCCTTGTTTAATGTTGCACATGAAAGTGGGATCAAACAGTATTTATCTTTTTCTGTCTCACGTACTTAGTATAACACCCTCAAGGTCCACTCACGTTCTCACAAATGGCAAAATTTCATTCTTATTTATGGCTGAATAATTTTCCATTAAGAGTGTGTGTGTGTGTGTGTGTGTGTGCTGTGTGCTTAGTTGCTCAGTCGTGCCTCACTCTTTGCAACCCCATGGACTGTAGCCCATCAGGTTCCTCTGTCCATGGAATTCTGCAGAGAAGAATACTGGAATAGGTTGCCATTCCCCTCTCCAGGGGGTCTCCCTGACCCAGAGATCAAACCCAGGTCTGCTGCATTGCAAGAGAATTCTTTTACCATCTGAGCCACTAGCAAAGCCTATCTATCTATCTGTCTATCTATCTATCTATCTATCTATCTGTCTGTCTATCTATCTATCTATCTATCTATCTATCTATCTATCTATCTATCATCTATCTAAACCACATTTTTCTTCATCCATTCATCCATCAACGAACATTTAGGTTGTTTCCATGTCTTGGCTATTGTAAATTATAATAGAAAATAACGAACATTTTCTCTTTAGAGGCATATATATTTTTGATTAAAATAAACACTTAAAAAAAGAGAGAAGGTAATGAAAAGGATCTCTATAAATTAATCAGATGGAAATGGATTTCTTTTGGCGGGGGTGGGTTGGGGGAGCGGGGGGGCCCACTTCTATTGGTCTTTCATTTATCTATTTTTCATCCATCTTTGTTCTTTGGCCCGTGTGGGCCTCCCATCGCTGTGGCCTCTGTTGTCGCAGAGCACCGGCTCTGGGTGCATGTGCTCCAGAGCTCCGGCTTGATAATTGGACACATCCATGCAGCCGCTCCGTGGCACGTGGGATCTTCCCAGGCCAGGGATCAAACCAGTGCCCTTTGCACTGCAAAGTGGTGTCCTTAGCCACTGGACCACCAGGGAAGCCTGGAAATGGATTTCTTGAGAGGAAAACTGGCAATGCTCTGATCATACTAAAGTACTTGCATGGTAGTATCTATTTTAAAAAGCAAAGAGGTTTTTATTTTATTTGTCAAATAATAGAGCATACTGTAAATTTCTGAGCAGAAGGGCCTCATTTGTTATGGCAGGTAGTGATAGAAGTAAATTGAAAATATCTTAGGAAAGTAATTTTTAAAAAATAGCAACAATGCTGCAGTGAACATGGAGGTGCACATATCTTTTTGATTTAGGGTTTTTGTTTATGCAGATAGATACCCAGAAGTGGTATTGCTGGATCACAAGGCAGTTCTATTTGTGATGTGGGGGAAACATCAATAATGTTTCCTATAGCGGTACACCAATTTACATTCCCACCAACAGTCCACAAGGGTTCTCTTTTCTGTATATCCTCCCCAACACTATTTCTTGCCATTTTGACGATGGCCATTTGTGTGACAGGTGTGAGGTGATATTTTATTGTGGTTTTGATTTACATTTCACTGATGATTAGTGATGTTGAGCATCTTTTCGTATGCCTGTTGGCCATCTGTATGTCTTCTTTAGAAAAATGTCTCTTTAGATCCTCTTCTCATTTTACAATCAGACTGTTTGGGGTTTTTGCTATTTAATTGTATCAGTTCTTTGTATATTTTGGATAGTAACCCCTTATAAGATATATGATTTACAAATATCTTTTCACGTTTAGTAGGTGGTTTTTTCAATTGTTGATATCCTTGTGCAGAAGCTTTTTTGTTGGTATCTTTTTGCTTTTGTTGTCTTTGCTTTAGGTGTTAAATCTAAAAATCAGATCTTACATTCACGTCTTTAATCCATTTTGAGTTAATTTTTGTGTATGTTATAAGATAGTGGTCTAGTTTCATTCTTTGGCATGTGGCTGTCTGATTTTTCCAATACCGTTTATTGAAGAGGCTATGTCATTTCTCCATTTTATGTTCTTTGATCCTTTATTGTAAGCTATAAATAATTGACTCCATGGGCTTCCGGGTGATGCATTGGCAAAGAATCTGCCTACCAATGAAGGAGATGCAGGTTCATTTCCTGGGTTGGGAAGATCCCTTTCTAGATGAAATGGCAATCCACTCCAGGATTCTTGCTGGAAAATTCCACAGATGTAGGAGCTTGGTGGGCTATAGTCTATGAGGTCACAAAGAGTTGGACATGACTGAGCATACAAATACATAAAATGTATTGACTCTATATGGGTGGATTTATTTCTGGGCTGCCTATGCCAATACTATACTATTTTGATTACTATTACTTTCATAGTTTGAAGTCAAAGAAGAGTATTGTTTAAAAATACGGCAACAATGCTGCAGTGAACATGGAGGTGCACATATCTTTTTGATTTAGGGTTTTTGTTTATGCAGATAGATACCCAGAAGTGGTATTGCTGGATCACAAGGCAGTTCTATTTGTGATGTGGGGGAAACATCAATAATGTTTCCTATAGCGGTACACCAATTTACATTCCCACCAACAGTCCACAAGGGTTCTCTTTTCTGTATATCCTCCCCAACACTATTTCTTGCCATTTTGACGATGGCCATTTGTGTGACAGGTGTGAGGTGATATTTTATTGTGGTTTTGATTTACATTTCACTGATGATTAGTGATGTTGAGCATCTTTTCGTATGCCTGTTGGCCATCTGTATGTCTTCTTTAGAAAAATGTCTCTTTAGATCCTCTTCTCATTTTACAATCAGACTGTTTGGGGTTTTTGCTATTTAATTGTATCAGTTCTTTGTATATTTTGGATAGTAACCCCTTATAAGATATATGATTTACAAATATCTTTTCACGTTTAGTAGGTGGTTTTTTCAATTGTTGATATCCTTGTGCAGAAGCTTTTTTGTTGGTATCTTTTTGCTTTTGTTGTCTTTGCTTTAGGTGTTAAATCTAAAAATCAGATCTTACATTCACGTCTTTAATCCATTTTGAGTTAATTTTTGTGTATGTTATAAGATAGTGGTCTAGTTTCATTCTTTGGCATGTGGCTGTCTGATTTTTCCAATACCGTTTATTGAAGAGGCTATGTCATTTCTCCATTTTATGTTCTTTGATCCTTTATTGTAAGCTATAAATAATTGACTCCATGGGCTTCCGGGTGATGCATTGGCAAAGAATCTGCCTACCAATGAAGGAGATGCAGGTTCATTTCCTGGGTTGGGAAGATCCCTTTCTAGATGAAATGGCAATCCACTCCAGGATTCTTGCTGGAAAATTCCACAGATGTAGGAGCTTGGTGGGCTATAGTCTATGAGGTCACAAAGAGTTGGACATGACTGAGCATACAAATACATAAAATGTATTGACTCTATATGGGTGGATTTATTTCTGGGCTGCCTATGCCAATACTATACTATTTTGATTACTATTACTTTTCGTATAGTTTGAAGTCAAGGAATATGCTATTTCCAGCTTTGTTCTTTCTCAAGATTGCTTTGACTGTTTTGGGTTTTTTGTGGTTCTGCACAAATTTTAGATGGTTTCTTTTATTTCTGTAGGAATTGCACCTGAATATGTACATTGCTTTAATAGTAGGGACATTTTATTTTTTATTTTTTGGCCACTTCTATTGGTCTTCTATTCATTTTCATCCATCTTTGTTCTTTGGCCCGTGTGGGCCTCCCATCACAGTGGCCTCTCTCGTTGCAGAGCACCAGCTCTGGGTGCATGTGCTCCAGAGCTCCGGCTTGATAGTTGGACACATTGGTCCAGCTGCTCCATGGCATGTGGGATCTTCCCAGGCCAGGGATTGAACCAATGCCCCTTGCACTGCAAGGTGGTGTCCTTACCCACTCGACCACCAGGAAAGCCCTAGTATGGACATTTTAACAATGTTATTTCTTTCAACCCATGAGCATGGAATACCTTTCTAATTATTTGTGTTTTCTTCAATTTCTTTTGTTAATGTGTTACAGTTTTCAATGTATAGATCTTTCATTTCCTTGGTTAAATTTTGTCCTAAGTATTTTGTTATTTATGGTGCACTTGTAAATGGGATTGTTTTCTCAACTTTTCTTCAGCATATGCTGAAGAAAATTTTTGTATATTGATTTTGTATCCTGCAACTTTAGCAAATTGATTTATTAGTTTAACCATTTTTTTGATGGAGTCTTTAGATTTTTCTATATATAATATCATGTCATCTACAAATTGTGATGATTTTATTTCTTCCTTTCCAATTTGGATGTCTTTTATTTCTTTTTCTTGTCTAATTGTTCTGGCTGGGACTTCCAATATTGTATTGAATAAAAGTGCCAAGAGTGGGTATCCTTTATTGTTCCTGATCTTAGACGAAAAGTTTTCAGATTTTTCAAGAGTATGATGTTAGCTGTGGGCTTGTCATATGATTTTTATAATGTTGAGGTACATTTTTATACCTACTTTGTTGAGAATTTTAATCAAAAGTGAATACTGAATTTCCATTATTTTTAACATTCCATTCTTTTTCATGCTCCATTTTGGATTTTTTTCCCTTACCTATCTTCTACTATTTCTTTATTATTTCAAATGTGTGAATCTGAAGAAGTGTTCACACAGAGCTCGCCACTTGTCATGTGAGGATAGAACCAGAAATCTGTAGCTTGAAGAAGAGCCCTCACCAGACCACAGTGCACTCTTATGTCCAGAATTGATACTTAAAAATGTGGAACTGGGATAATGGGTAGAGAAGATCCCTTGGAGTAGGAAATGGCAACCCGTTCCAGTATTCTTGCTTAGAAAACCTTGTGGATAGAGGAGCCTGGTGAGCTATAGTCCACGGGGTTGCAAAGAGTCAGACATGACTTTGCAGCTAAATATGCATGCTCATAATAGGTAGAGACTAGAAGAGTTTTGAGGTATTGCTTACTGACTCACATCAGGTGGCCAAAGTATTGAGAGCACATCGGTCCAGCTGCTCCATGGCATGTGGGATCTTCCCAGGCCAGGGATTGAACCAATGCCCTTTGCACTGCAAGGTGGTGTCCTTACCCACTCGACCACCAGGAAAGCCCTAGTATGGACATTTTAACAATGTTATTTCTTTCAACCCATGAGCATGGAATACCTTTCTAATTATTTGTGTTTTCTTCAATTTCTTTTGTTAATGTGTTACAGTTTTCAATGTATAGATCTTTCATTTCCTTGGTTAAATTTTGTCCTAAGTATTTTGTTATTTATGGTGCACTTGTAAATGGGATTGTTTTCTCAACTTTTCTTCAGCATATGCTGAAGAAAATTTTTGTATATTGATTTTGTATCCTGCAACTTTAGCAAATTGATTTATTAGTTTAACCATTTTTTTGATGGAGTCTTTAGATTTTTCTATATATAATATCATGTCATCTACAAATTGTGATGATTTTATTTCTTCCTTTCCAATTTGGATGTCTTTTATTTCTTTTTCTTGTCTAATTGTTCTGGCTGGGACTTCCAATATTGTATTGAATAAAAGTGCCAAGAGTGGGTATCCTTTATTGTTCCTGATCTTAGACGAAAAGTTTTCAGATTTTTCAAGAGTATGATGTTAGCTGTGGGCTTGTCATATGATTTTTATAATGTTGAGGTACATTTTTATACCTACTTTGTTGAGAATTTTAATCAAAAGTGAATACTGAATTTCCATTATTTTTAACATTCCATTCTTTTTCATGCTCCATTTTGGATTTTTTTCCCTTACCTATCTTCTACTATTTCTTTATTATTTCAAATGTGTGAATCTGAAGAAGTGTTCACACAGAGCTCGCCACTTGTCATGTGAGGATAGAACCAGAAATCTGTAGCTTGAAGAAGAGCCCTCACCAGACCACAGTGCACTCTTATGTCCAGAATTGATACTTAAAAATGTGGAACTGGGATAATGGGTAGAGAAGATCCCTTGGAGTAGGAAATGGCAACCCGTTCCAGTATTCTTGCTTAGAAAACCTTGTGGATAGAGGAGCCTGGTGAGCTATAGTCCACGGGGTTGCAAAGAGTCAGACATGACTTTGCAGCTAAATATGCATGCTCATAATAGGTAGAGACTAGAAGAGTTTTGAGGTATGTGCTAGAAAAAGTCTTCACTGACTCACATCAGGTGGCCAAAGTATTGGAGCTTCAGCTTCAGCATCAGTCTTTCCATTGAATATTCAGGGTTAATTTCCTTTTGGATTGCCTGGTTTGATCTCCTTGCTGTCCAAGGGACCCTCAAGAGTTTCTTCAGCAACACAGTTCAAAAGTGCTCAGCCATCTTTACGTTCCAGCTCTCACATCCATACATGACTACTGGGAAAACCGTAACTTTTGACTATACAGATTTTTGTTGGCAAAGCAATGTCTCTGCTTTTTACTATGCTGTCTAAGTTTGTCATTGCTTTTCTTCCAAGGAGCAAGTGTCTTTTAATTTCATGGCTGCAGTCACCATCTGTAGTGATTTGGCAGCCCAAGAAAGTAAAGTCTGTCACTGTTTCCATTGTTTGCCCATCTATTTACCATGAAGTGATGGGATAGGATGGCAGAATCTTCATTTTTTGAATGTTGAGTTTTAAGCCAGCTTTTTTACTCTCCTCTTTCACCTTTATCAACAGACTCTTTAGTTTCTCTTCACTCTCTGCCATGAGGGTGGTGTCATCTGCATACCTGAGGTTATTGATATTTCTTCCAGAAATCTTAATTTCAGCATGTGCTTCATTTAGACTGGCATTTCGCATGATGTGCTCTGCATATAAGTTAAATAAGCAGGGAGACAATATACAGCCTTGACAGACTCCTTTCCCAATTGGGAACCCGTCTATTGTTCCATGTCTGGTTATAACTTTGCTTCTTGTCCTGCATACATGTTTCACAGCAGGCAGGTAAAGTGGTCTGGTTTTTCCCATCTCTTTCAGAATTTTCCAGTTTGTTGTGATCCACACAGTCAAAGGCTTTAGTGGAGCCAATGAGGCAAAAGTAGATGTTTGTTCTATTAACTGGGTAGGAGAAGATCCTTGGAGTAGGAAATGGCAACCCGTTCCAGTATTCTTGCTTAGAAAACCTTGTGGATAGAGGAGCCTGGTGAGCTATAGTCCACGGGGTTGCAAAGAGTCAGACATGACTTTGCAGCTAAATATGCATGCTCATAATAGGTAGAGACTAGAAGAGTTTTGAGGTATGTGCTAGAAAAAGTCTTCACTGACTCACATCAGGTGGCCAAAGTATTGGAGCTTCAGCTTCAGCATCAGTCTTTCCATTGAATATTCAGGGTTAATTTCCTTTTGGATTGCCTGGTTTGATCTCCTTGCTGTCCAAGGGACCCTCAAGAGTTTCTTCAGCAACACAGTTCAAAAGTGCTCAGCCATCTTTACGTTCCAGCTCTCACATCCATACATGACTACTGGGAAAACCGTAACTTTTGACTATACAGATTTTTGTTGGCAAAGCAATGTCTCTGCTTTTTACTATGCTGTCTAAGTTTGTCATTGCTTTTCTTCCAAGGAGCAAGTGTCTTTTAATTTCATGGCTGCAGTCACCATCTGTAGTGATTTGGCAGCCCAAGAAAGTAAAGTCTGTCACTGTTTCCATTGTTTGCCCATCTATTTACCATGAAGTGATGGGATAGGATGGCAGAATCTTCATTTTTTGAATGTTGAGTTTTAAGCCAGCTTTTTTACTCTCCTCTTTCACCTTTATCAACAGACTCTTTAGTTTCTCTTCACTCTCTGCCATGAGGGTGGTGTCATCTGCATACCTGAGGTTATTGATATTTCTTCCAGAAATCTTAATTTCAGCATGTGCTTCATTTAGACTGGCATTTCGCATGATGTGCTCTGCATATAAGTTAAATAAGCAGGGAGACAATATACAGCCTTGACAGACTCCTTTCCCAATTGGGAACCCGTCTATTGTTCCATGTCTGGTTATAACTTTGCTTCTTGTCCTGCATACATGTTTCACAGCAGGCAGGTAAAGTGGTCTGGTTTTTCCCATCTCTTTCAGAATTTTCCAGTTTGTTGTGATCCACACAGTCAAAGGCTTTAGTGGAGCCAATGAGGCAAAAGTAGATGTTTGTTCTGGAATTCCCTTGCTCTTTGTATGTTCCAACAGATGTTGGCAATTTGATCTATGATTCTTCTGCCTTTTCTAAATCTAGCTTGTACATCTGGAAGTTCTCAGTTCATGCACTATTGAAGTCTAACTTGGAGAATTTTAAGCATTACTTTGCTAGCATGTCAAATGAGTGCAATTGTTTGGTAGTTTGAACATTCTTTAGCATTGACCTTCTTTGGGATTGGATGAAAACTGACTTTTTCCAGTCTTGTGGCCACTGCTGAGTTTTCCAAATTTGGTGGCACATTGAGTGCAGCACTTTAATAACATCATCCTCTAGGACTTTAAATAGCTCAGCTGGAATTCCAAGGAAGTGCCTGGACTTATAGTTCCCTGCTGGAACAAGACCTCTGGAGTTGTTAGGATGGAATGAATGTAGTCTTCAGGTGAAGAGGACATGAATTTTGTAGGGCCAGCTGTGGAATGTTGTGTACCTCATAACACAATACTTGTGTCCTCCCAAATTCATATGTGGAAATCCTAATACCCAAAGATGACTGTTGGGTCTTTGAGAAATAATTAGATTAACAGTGCAAAGCCCTGGTAAATGCCATTACTGTTAATTTAAATGAAGCTCCAGAACGACCCTTTACCCTTTATACTACATGAGGGCAGAGTGAGAAGGTACTAGCTACAAACAGGAAGAGAGCCCTCACCCAATCAGTCTGGCACCTTTTTCTTATATATTCAAGGTGTTAGAACTGTGAGAAATAAATTTGCATTGTTTATAAGACTACTGTGGCAAAATACCATAAGTACCATATGGTATTTTGCCACAGTAGTCTTATAAATTAAGGTACAAGTAAATGTCTTCATAGATATATTCAAGTTAGAAGTGACAAAAGAGCAGATGAAAAATACTTGCTACATGGCTTCCCTGGTGGTCCAGTGCATAGAGAGTTCCCCTTGCAGTGCAGGGGGCACCGGTTCGATCCCTGGCCCCAGAAGATCCCACATGCCACAGAGTGGCTGGGCCGGTGTGTCCAATTACCAGCCAGCATTCTGGAGCACATGTGCCTAGAGCCGTTGCTCTGCCATGAGAGAGGCCACTGCAATGGGAGGCCCACACATGCCAAAGAATAAAAGATGGATGAAAATCAATGATAACTTAGAGGCAAAAAAGAAAAATATTGCTTAAAAAAAATTCTTGCTACATAAATAACAAACAAGAGAACATAAAATAATTCTTCAAATCAGTTAGCTACCTAACGGAAAAATTGGCAAAGGAAATTAACAGGCAGTTTATAGAAGTAATACAAATGAAGAATATGAAAGGAGTTCAACCTCACTGGTAATCTAGGAAATATGTTACATCAGCAATGTGATGAAATTTTAAAAATATAATTGAGAAAATTTTAAAAGATTGATAAGATTCAGTATTAGTAAGACTGTGAGCAGTCTCTTTTCTATACTGTTGGCAAGAAAGTAAACTAGCAAAACCTTTTTAAAAGAAGACAAGATGGCAGTATTCATCAGAATTTTAAATATGCATATCCTTCAGACCAGTATTTCTATGTCTTGACTTCAGTTCTTGAGAAGCACCCACATATATGCCCAGAGACAAGTACAAAGGTATTTGCTATAGCATTGTTTCTAAGAGCCAAAAATCAGCAGTGATCAAATCAATGGTTAGATATCTATGCAGCATTTAGAGAGACTGAAGTAGATCTTTATATTTTAATTGAAGCTCCAGAACGACCCTTTACCCTTTATACTACATGAGGGCAGAGTGAGAAGGTACTAGCTACAAACAGGAAGAGAGCCCTCACCCAATCAGTCTGGCACCTTTTTCTTATATATTCAAGGTGTTAGAACTGTGAGAAATAAATTTGCATTGTTTATAAGACTACTGTGGCAAAATACCATAAGTACCATATGGTATTTTGCCACAGTAGTCTTATAAATTAAGGTACAAGTAAATGTCTTCATAGATATATTCAAGTTAGAAGTGACAAAAGAGCAGATGAAAAATACTTGCTACATGGCTTCCCTGGTGGTCCAGTGCATAGAGAGTTCCCCTTGCAGTGCAGGGGGCACCGGTTCGATCCCTGGCCCCAGAAGATCCCACATGCCACAGAGTGGCTGGGCCGGTGTGTCCAATTACCAGCCAGCATTCTGGAGCACATGTGCCTAGAGCCGTTGCTCTGCCATGAGAGAGGCCACTGCAATGGGAGGCCCACACATGCCAAAGAATAAAAGATGGATGAAAATCAATGATAACTTAGAGGCAAAAAAGAAAAATATTGCTTAAAAAAAATTCTTGCTACATAAATAACAAACAAGAGAACATAAAATAATTCTTCAAATCAGTTAGCTACCTAACGGAAAAATTGGCAAAGGAAATTAACAGGCAGTTTATAGAAGTAATACAAATGAAGAATATGAAAGGAGTTCAACCTCACTGGTAATCTAGGAAATATGTTACATCAGCAATGTGATGAAATTTTAAAAATATAATTGAGAAAATTTTAAAAGATTGATAAGATTCAGTATTAGTAAGACTGTGAGCAGTCTCTTTTCTATACTGTTGGCAAGAAAGTAAACTAGCAAAACCTTTTTAAAAGAAGACAAGATGGCAGTATTCATCAGAATTTTAAATATGCATATCCTTCAGACCAGTATTTCTATGTCTTGACTTCAGTTCTTGAGAAGCACCCACATATATGCCCAGAGACAAGTACAAAGGTATTTGCTATAGCATTGTTTCTAAGAGCCAAAAATCAGCAGTGATCAAATCAATGGTTAGATATCTATGCAGCATTTAGAGAGACTGAAGTAGATCTTTATATTTTAATTTGGAACTATCTCCAAAATAAATATTTCAAGTAAAAACAAATAATTGAAAATTAGTATGTATGTGTAGAGATATACTATTTATATAACAAAAACTATTTACATTAGTAAATATAGATATATATTTAAAAATTAAGATACACAAGAACTCTCAACAGAGTTGATTCACATTTATTAACATCAAGAGATGGGCAAAGTAGGACTCTAAAACTTCTTGCCTTGCATGTGTGTGTGTGTGTATGTGTGTGTATAAATGTTCAGGTATGTCTGACTCTTTGTGACTCCATGGCCTATAGCCCACCAGGCTCCTTTGCCCATTGAATTTTCCAGGTAAGAATACTATAGTGGGTTTCCATTTCCTACTCCAGGGGATTTTCCCAGTCCAGAGATCAAGCTGGCATCTCTTATGTCTCCTGAATTGATAGGTGATTCTTTATCACTGTGCCACCTGGGAAAGCCCTCTTACCCTGTACTCCTTGAGAAAACCTCCATTAATATCTTCCAATTCTTCACGACCTTTGCTAAGTATATATTACCCAAGTATGACGAGGCTTTCCAGTACTACGGCTTTTGTTGGAGTATTCCAAGTGAGAAAATGTGAGAACGTGGAAACAGTTGTCTTTGGGCCATCCTTTGCTCCAGAACCACCTGCACTGCTGAGGTCACTAATCCTTATAAAGTTCTCCTCAAGCCCCAGAAGCTCTCCATACAATCAAGGCTCCACATTTGAACCACAGCCCTATGCTTCACACAGGCCATTGTCTCCTCTCCAATGTCACTTCCTCAGCAACTTTGACGACCCACACTCATCCTTTCTCTGAAAGCAGGCAGGAATGTGACTACTTTCTTCCTGGGTTGAGCTCTTTTAGAGGTTCCAATTCAAATGATGACCTTTTACTCTATGTGTGCATGTGTGCTAAGTCGCTTTAGTCGTGTCTGACTCTTCACCACCCTATAAGCTATAGACCACCAGGCTTGGGCACTAAGGTGATATAGTCCTTTCTAGCTTTACACATGAACATCCCTTCTCCCACCAGCATGCATCCCCACAGAGAGGATAAATTGTTCATTTTCAAATAACAAAATCCACTAAAGACTCAGAACTTCTGGGACTTCCCTGGTGGTCCAGTGGCTAAGACTCTGCAGTCCCAATGCAGGGGGCCTAGGTTCCAGCCCTGGTCGGGGAACTAGATACCTCATGCTGTAATAACACCTGAGGTAGTCAAATAAATAAATAAAATAAAGACTCAGCATTCCTTATGGAGGAATTTATCATTCTGATATTCATGCACAGGTGAGAAGTGACTTTAGTGCTAAGTCATTCTTGGTAACATTGTTTGTTATAGCCAGAGGTTAGGAACGACTCAGATAAATGTCTGTCAAAAGGAAATGGTCACAGAAATGATGATGCATCTACACCATAGAACATTAGGCAGCAGCTAAAAAAGAATGAGGAAGTTTTCTTTATACCAATAGGGAAAGAAGCCCAAGATAAACAAACAAAAAGCAAGATGCAGAATGGTATGTAAAATATGTCACCTCTGTAAACAAGTGAAGAACAGTAGGAATCTGTATTTGGTTTTGCTTGTATTTGCTTGAAGAAACTATGGAAATTGATCTAGGAAATGAAGGACATTACCAACCTATGAACTGGGTGAGATGTGGTCAGTGGAGGACATCAGCAGGATAGCAGAGAGACCTTTTATTGTATGTGTGCATGCGTGCTCAGTTGTTTCAGTCGTATCTGACTCTTTGCCACCCTATGAGCTGTAGCCCACCAGACTCCTCTGTCCATGGAATTCTCCAGGCAAGAATACTGGAGTGGGCAGCCATGACCTCCTCCATGGGGTCTTCCTGACCAAGAGATTGAACCCGCATCTCCTGTGTCTCCTGCATTGGCAGGCAGACTTTTTTTTTTTTTTAAAGTTTTATTTTTTTTATTTATTTTGGGCGGGGGTCAGGTTGGGGAGGGAGGGGAGCGGGCGGGCCACTTCTATTGGTCTTTCATTTCTCCATTTTCATCCATCTTTGTTCTTTGGCTCCTGTGGACCTCCCATCACGGTGGCGTCTGTCGTTGCAGAGCACTTCTAGCTATACACATGAACATCCCTTCTCCCACCAGCATGCATCCCCACAGAGAGGATAAATTGTTCATTTTCAAATAACAAAATCCACTAAAGACTCAGAACTTCTGGGACTTCCCTGGTGGTCCAGTGGCTAAGACTCTGCAGTCCCAATGCAGGGGGCCTAGGTTCCAGCCCTGGTCGGGGAACTAGATACCTCATGCTGTAATAACACCTGAGGTAGTCAAATAAATAAATAAAATAAAGACTCAGCATTCCTTATGGAGGAATTTATCATTCTGATATTCATGCACAGGTGAGAAGTGACTTTAGTGCTAAGTCATTCTTGGTAACATTGTTTGTTATAGCCAGAGGTTAGGAACGACTCAGATAAATGTCTGTCAAAAGGAAATGGTCACAGAAATGATGATGCATCTACACCATAGAACATTAGGCAGCAGCTAAAAAAGAATGAGGAAGTTTTCTTTATACCAATAGGGAAAGAAGCCCAAGATAAACAAACAAAAAGCAAGATGCAGAATGGTATGTAAAATATGTCACCTCTGTAAACAAGTGAAGAACAGTAGGAATCTGTATTTGGTTTTGCTTGTATTTGCTTGAAGAAACTATGGAAATTGATCTAGGAAATGAAGGACATTACCAACCTATGAACTGGGTGAGATGTGGTCAGTGGAGGACATCAGCAGGATAGCAGAGAGACCTTTTATTGTATGTGTGCATGCGTGCTCAGTTGTTTCAGTCGTATCTGACTCTTTGCCACCCTATGAGCTGTAGCCCACCAGACTCCTCTGTCCATGGAATTCTCCAGGCAAGAATACTGGAGTGGGCAGCCATGACCTCCTCCATGGGGTCTTCCTGACCAAGAGATTGAACCCGCATCTCCTGTGTCTCCTGCATTGGCAGGCAGACTCTTTTTTTTTTTTTTTTTAAAGATTTATTTATTTTATTTATTTTGGGCGGGGGTCAGATTGGGGAGGGAGGGGAGCGGGCGGGCCACTTCTATTGGTCTTTCATTTCTCCATTTTCATCCATCTTTGTTCTTTGGCTCCTGTGGACCTCCCATCACGGTGGCGTCTGTCGTTGCAGAGCACTGGCTCTGGGCGCATGCATTCCAGAGCTCTGGCTCGGTAATTGGACACATCAGTCCAGCCACTCCGCGGCACGTGGGATCTTCCCAGGCCAGGGCTCAAACCGGCGCCCCTTGCACTGCAAGGCGGTGTCCTTACCCACTGGACCACTAGGGGAAGCCCGGCAGGCAGATTCTTTACTGTCTTTATCACTGTGCCACCTAGCATCTATTTTTATAGTCTTTGGTTTTTAAACTACATATTTTTATACATATATATATATATATATATTTTTTTTTTTTTAATCTATCCAGCCTTCAGATTTTATTATCTTAAGGTCAAGTTCTTCTCATGGGGCCATGCAAGTGAAATCTTTGCAAGTTAGCTTCCTGGTCCCAACCCTTGTTACCTTGTTCTCTCAGGAGGTTCTTCTGGAGATGTGTACATTCAGTCAGAGTAAATGCGTGTGAGACCCACAGAACATGGGCCTTTTCTACTTGATCTTCCCTTGCCCAGGATATAGAACTTTGTGCTACATATCCACAAAGACACATGTGTATGTAATACCATGTATCTTATTTGCATACATGAATCCTCTTTGAGTTACAAATACCAGAAATTCAACTCAAGCAATTATAATAATTTTGAGATTGCCTATGGACACCAAAGGCAAAAAAGCACTGAAGATTCCTAGGGGATTCCCTGGCAGTCCAGTGGTTAGGATTCTGCACATCCACTGAAGGAGGCACAGGTTTGATCCCTGGTCAGGGAACCAAGATCGTGGATGCTGTACGGCAGAGCTCCCCAACCCCTGCCCAAACAAGGATTCCTAATTCCTAAATTGAATTTTGCCATGCACCTGCTTTGCAGTAAATAGCAAATAAATGTTAGTTCCTGTTATTTGTGGGGATTTCAAAGCATAGTATTTGCTTTTCTGTGTCGCATGTCTGAATATTTATTTATTGCATAATGTATTAAACAAGTCTTAGGTTTTAAGATCTGTCCTTGGTTTACACATACAAATCTCTACAGAGCAAGAGAAGAAAAAAAACCCACAATGACTTTTGAACTCAAAAATATGAGTAGACAGACCTCATTCAAACTTTCAAGTGAAAATGAGACCAAGACTCTAAGAAAATGCCAGACAAGAGCATCTAAGGGATTCCAAATACTGCCTGATAAGCACCCCTTTAGTATCTCAAATACTTGTAGCAGGGGCTAAGATGAATGAGTTTATGGGGCAGCAGTTATTGTTAAGGGAAAATAAAGTGGAAGAAACTGAAATATTTAGGTACCTATCAAGAAGTGATGAAAGCCAGCTGTGGAAAAAGATTCTGTAAGGGAGAGTTTCTGTATTAAGAGAGGAAATAGCTGTACAGTGTCAGGAAGGAAATCAGTGGGATGAAAAGCAAGGAAACCCACCACACAAAGATGTCATCTTCACAAAAGCCATCTTCACATATAGCCCTGGCATTCTCTCCTTATGGTGCCGTGGCTTGAAAATTCTGCTTCATCATCATATTCATTTACCTCCAAACTCTTGTGTCTGTCTCATTCATTTTAATATTTGTCTTTAAAACATATCTCTTGGGGTCGCAGGAATGTACTGTGGTATGTCGGTTGTTCCACAGGCTGAATTTATTGGTTGGGTTGTGAATGGGGAGAAAATCTATGGCAGTTTTCAGAAGACAGCGTTTCAGTGTTAAAAGCCAAATGTGAGAATCCCTACAGTTCTGTGAAAGAAATAAATCAACGATTCTTATTTAGTCTTAACATATATGTAAATACTGAACAGCATTTATATACAGAGGCCTGATGGCAGTACCTTTCCTGTAATAAATGTAATCATGGTGATGGCCTTGCTGATGGCAGCCCATGAAATTTTCTGTTTTAAAAAATATCTTGAGGTTGAGCAATAAGTCTTCCATTGAGATGTTTCACCGTAAAATGTGTGACAACTAGAATATGAAGCTGAAGATACACACAGCCACAGCTGAAGTCTGTGTTCCTTAAAACATCAACCGTTTTGAAGCAGCCTTGTGGACTGGAAAGCCACTGATAAGCAAACTGAAAGTAGCTCATTTCAGATATTCATCAGAACCGCTGTGATGGTTAATGGTCTGTGTCAATTTTCACTGGGCTCTGAGGTGCCCAGATACTTGGTCACATGTTATTTAGGAGGGTGTCTGTGAGGGTGTCTCTAGATGAGTTTAATATTTGAATCGGTAGATTGAGTAAAGCAGCAGATGGCCCTCCCAATGTGATTGGGCCTCGTGCAATCTGTTGAAGGCCCAAATAGAATAAAAGGCTGAATGAGAAAGAATTCTTTCTCTGCCTGACTCTTTGCCTTGGGACATTGGTTTTCCCCTGCCTGTGTATTCACACTCAGAAAGAAACTTACATCATTGGCACTCCTGGTTCTTGCACTCAGACTGAAGGTATATCATAGGCTTTTCTGGGTCTTGGTTTCTCAGCCACCAAGATTGCAGGAACCAATTCTTTACAATAAATCTCTTTTAAATACACACACACACACACACACACACACACACACATACGTGTATGCACACACACACACACACACATATATATTTTCCCCTCCAGTTGTTTCTGTCTCCCTAATACAGACTGAAAATACTTAGGGGTCTTAAAGTTGGGCTAGACATCGTGAAGGAACAGACAGTCTTGCAAGATTTCCAGGACTTCCTGTGTTCAGTTAAGGCAGCAATGCCACGAGATGAGCCTTTCTTGTTTATTTTTATACTTCCACTTCCTGTCAAGTGCTGTTTACCATCGAATTCAGAGGTGCATGAACATTTAAATAAAGCTTGCAAAATTATGTGTTTAATACCACCCTCTACCAGCATGTTGAATCTCTTCAGAGATTTCTGTGGTTTTCATTGTGGGCTTCTTTGACCAGCATGTTGTAAAGACTGCTTGTGTCTTCAGAGATCTGACGACAAGAACAGTATAATGTTTTAAAAATATCTTAAAAGGTGATGGCCTTGCTGATGGCAGCCCATGAAATTTTCTGTTTTAAAAAATATCTTGAGGTTGAGCAATAAGTCTTCCATTGAGATGTTTCACCGTAAAATGTGTGACAACTAGAATATGAAGCTGAAGATACACACAGCCACAGCTGAAGTCTGTGTTCCTTAAAACATCAACCGTTTTGAAGCAGCCTTGTGGACTGGAAAGCCACTGATAAGCAAACTGAAAGTAGCTCATTTCAGATATTCATCAGAACCGCTGTGATGGTTAATGGTCTGTGTCAATTTTCACTGGGCTCTGAGGTGCCCAGATACTTGGTCACATGTTATTTAGGAGGGTGTCTGTGAGGGTGTCTCTAGATGAGTTTAATATTTGAATCGGTAGATTGAGTAAAGCAGCAGATGGCCCTCCCAATGTGATTGGGCCTCGTGCAATCTGTTGAAGGCCCAAATAGAATAAAAGGCTGAATGAGAAAGAATTCTTTCTCTGCCTGACTCTTTGCCTTGGGACATTGGTTTTCCCCTGCCTGTGTATTCACACTCAGAAAGAAACTTACATCATTGGCACTCCTGGTTCTTGCACTCAGACTGAAGGTATATCATAGGCTTTTCTGGGTCTTGGTTTCTCAGCCACCAAGATTGCAGGAACCAATTCTTTACAATAAATCTCTTTTAAATACACACACACACACACACACACACACACACACATACGTGTATGCACACACACACACACACACATATATATTTTCCCCTCCAGTTGTTTCTGTCTCCCTAATACAGACTGAAAATACTTAGGGGTCTTAAAGTTGGGCTAGACATCGTGAAGGAACAGACAGTCTTGCAAGATTTCCAGGACTTCCTGTGTTCAGTTAAGGCAGCAATGCCACGAGATGAGCCTTTCTTGTTTATTTTTATACTTCCACTTCCTGTCAAGTGCTGTTTACCATCGAATTCAGAGGTGCATGAACATTTAAATAAAGCTTGCAAAATTATGTGTTTAATACCACCCTCTACCAGCATGTTGAATCTCTTCAGAGATTTCTGTGGTTTTCATTGTGCTTGGTTGGCTGGAAAAATGTTCACTTTAATTCAAAGGCCACCATGGCCTCTGTCACTTCTCTAAGAGGATATGTAAAGATGCTGTGCTTAGATGGTGTTCTTTCTAGGAGAGTAAATCTGACGACAAGAACAGTAACACTACCTATCAGTCCTTTATGGCTTATACCAGAGGTTCTCAAATTCTGGTCCCCAGACCAACATCATCCTCACCATCTGAGACTTTATCAGACATGTAAATTCTCAAGCTCCACTCTGGACCTTCTGAATCAGAAACTGTCTAAAGTTAGAGAACCACAGGCTTGCACCATTGCTTCATAAGCCTTATTTCATTGCATCTTCAAAGCATAACGTTGGTTCTGTTATCCCTGTTTTACAGGAAAAAAAAAAGGCTCAGAGATGCAAAGATGGCTTCCAGGAAACACACAAATAAAAGGCAGATTTGAGACCTGAACCAATGGAAACATGCCAGCCTAAACAGGGAAGCCACAGTATGTGGCCCTCTCAAGTAATTCCTATGTGTTTTCTCCCCAGCTTTGCATGGCAGCGAGGCACACAGACAACCAAATCCTAAGGCGGTTTGGTTCACTTGGGAGAAACAGTTCATTCTGTCCCACCCTTCCTCCACCCATCCAGCATGAGGGTCTCATGTTGTTCTTTCAACTCAGTTATAAAGCAGCACAGTTTTGTAAGAGAGGAAGAAGGCAGTATCCATCAGAAGGGAATGGTTCATTAAATTCTGCAGTGGTTGTAAAGTGTAAGACAGCTGTATATGCACTCATAAGGAAGCTCTCCAAGACATGTTGATAAATGGAGAAACGAAGGTGCAGGCAGTGTATAGTGTATAGTGTATGCTATCATTTATGAGGTGAAAAAAAAGATCCCTCACACATAAATGTTTGTAAATACATAGAATTTCTCCAAACAACTAAGTAGCAGGGATTTTTGTCCAGCAAGGGGACCTGGCAAGGGAATGGTGAGGAGGAGATTGTGTGCAAGGAGGGGAACCCATTGTTCATTGTACACCCTTTTATATTGTTTGAATTTTTTAAACCATAATCAAAATTTCCTGTTAAATATATTTACCATACATGTATTTTTATATGTTACATATTGAATATATAATCACTTATGTTTTCATTCCCAGAAAATGTCTTATAATTTTAGCCTAAACTATCTCTCTATGTAAATTCCCAAATTTCATCTCTTTGGGTAAAACTGAATTTATTATTTTTAAACTTGAAGCATTGTTTCCTAATACTAGTATACTGGAAATGCTTTCTTCATCCTAACACTACCTATCAGTCCTTTATGGCTTATACCAGAGGTTCTCAAATTCTGGTCCCCAGACCAACATCATCCTCACCATCTGAGACTTTATCAGACATGTAAATTCTCAAGCTCCACTCTGGACCTTCTGAATCAGAAACTGTCTAAAGTTAGAGAACCACAGGCTTGCACCATTGCTTCATAAGCCTTATTTCATTGCATCTTCAAAGCATAACGTTGGTTCTGTTATCCCTGTTTTACAGGAAAAAAAGGCTCAGAGATGCAAAGATGGCTTCCAGGAAACACACAAATAAAAGGCAGATTTGAGACCTGAACCAATGGAAACATGCCAGCCTAAACAGGGAAGCCACAGTATGTGGCCCTCTCAAGTAATTCCTATGTGTTTTCTCCCCAGCTTTGCATGGCAGCGAGGCACACAGACAACCAAATCCTAAGGCGGTTTGGTTCACTTGGGAGAAACAGTTCATTCTGTCCCACCCTTCCTCCACCCATCCAGCATGAGGGTCTCATGTTGTTCTTTCAACTCAGTTATAAAGCAGCACAGTTTTGTAAGAGAGGAAGAAGGCAGTATCCATCAGAAGGGAATGGTTCATTAAATTCTGCAGTGGTTGTAAAGTGTAAGACAGCTGTATATGCACTCATAAGGAAGCTCTCCAAGACATGTTGATAAATGGAGAAACGAAGGTGCAGGCAGTGTATAGTGTATAGTGTATGCTATCATTTATGAGGTGAAAAAAAAGATCCCTCACACATAAATGTTTGTAAATACATAGAATTTCTCCAAACAACTAAGTAGCAGGGATTTTTGTCCAGTAAGGGGACCTGGCAAGGGAATGGTGAGGAGGAGATTGTGTGCAAGGAGGGGAACCCATTGTTCATTGTACACCCTTTTATATTGTTTGAATTTTTTAAACCATAATCAAAATTTCCTGTTAAATATATTTACCATACATGTATTTTTATATGTTACATATTGAATATATAATCACTTATGTTTTCATTCCCAGAAAATGTCTTATAATTTTAGCCTAAACTATCTCTCTATGTAAATTCCCAAATTTCATCTCTTTGGGTAAAACTGAATTTATTATTTTTAAACTTGAAGCATTGTTTCCTAATACTAGTATACTGGAAATGCTTTCTTCATCCTCCAAAAGCTGTTAAAAACTCCCAAATCCAAAGTCCTCTTGCAGGGATGGGTCATCTCTCTGAGCTCAGGGCTCTCCCTTCAATTAGTTCTTTCCTAATGTGGAAAAATTGCTTTCCACCCTGGTTCCTCTGACCTCCAATCCCAACCTTCCTAACGGTTTTCAAATGAGCCAGTGCCTAATCGATAATTGATGAAGTGTATATGGCATTCACAGCCAGGTATCTTTCTTCCTGTGGGAGAACTCCCCACCTCTACTCCAGAACCCACAGTCTCTGTGAGGAATAAAAAAGATGAGCAAGAGGGAAAGAAAGGCAAAAAGACCTTGATAGTTGCTTTTCTCCCTGGCTCATCATAAGAGTGAACTGTAATTATACAAACTAGCATGAGCAATGGTGAGTTCATTTAGGAGAGATATTAAAAATGTTTCAAATAAAGGAGGAAGAGTGGTTGCTATATTCTGAAAAATAAGTGTGTAATTTCTAGAGTGTGTAAAATTTTGAGTGATTCATAAATAAGGCTTATAAGAGTGTAGGAAGCAAGATATGGGCTAAGTGAAAATGGATGTACATGGGTTGATAATATTGGGAAATACCCTTAACAGCACACAGCCCCACATGACTCAACGGGGAAAAAAAGAAAGAAAAGGGAAAAATACAGTGATAGAAGCTGATTGGCTGAAACACTCCTATTTTGTGAGGACTTACCATGCTAAAAGAAAACGTGGGGTTATTTAGTAGAATCACTAATTTGTATTACTGATGATTTAAAGCACCTACACTTTACAGGTAATAAAGAGCTCACAAAATAACTTAGTTGGTTAAGTCACAGAAAATAGGAACTCTGAAATCAGACTGACTACGATCAGTATTGAATTTATAGCCCAGAGAGCTTATCCCTGTTGACTGATGTTTATACGGTGAATGTCCATTATCTGTGTAAATCTACAAGGGCAGAGGAACTCAGGGAAGAGACTAGTCCTGGTTTGTCAGATCTTTGCTTCCTCTGTAACTTTTCCCCAGTTTGCCCACCTCGACTGATTACAAATATAATCACATTTTCTTCTGTGCCATAATTTGATGGTGATGAGGAAAATCCCAGTAGGAGGACAGTCTATAGAAACCCTATGGTTCTTGGGACCAAAAGGATTTTCAGTGTAGTTTTTAACCTTGGTTTTTAGCAGAAATTTGGTAAGTAACTTCAGTTACCTTCTTTTTGATTTTCCCTTTTCCAATAGATGGTGTTAATAATAGTAATAAAAAAAGAGAACAAATTCCAGGGTGTGGGATGTTACATATTTATTAGCATTCCAATGCCATGCGCAAGCATTGTATGTCACTTTATGTGTTCACTCCTTTTCTTTTAATTCAGCATTCTCTCTGGCTCAGTTACCCACAAGTCAGAATTGTTTGCTACTCAGTTAATATGATCCTTCTCTAACAAATGAGAATGTTACATTTTCTGTTCAAGTGATGACTGTTGTTGGTGAAATGTTCATAGTAAATTAATAAGCACTTAATAAAACATATCTTATGTAGCCATTCAAAACAAAAAACACCATTTGAAAATAAGAGATACAAATAATAAAGGCTTAGGGGCTTGGCAGTTTATTTTGTTGTTGTTCAGTTGCTTGTTCGTGTCTGCCTCTTTGTGACTCCAAGGACTGCAGCAAGCCAGGCTTCCCTGTCCTTCACTATCTCCCAGAGTTGGCTTATGTCCATTGATTCGATGATGCCATCTGACCGTCTCATCTTCTGTTTTCCCCTTCTCCTCCTGCCCTCAGTCTTTCCCAGCATCAAGGCTTTTTCCAATGAGTCGGCTCTTCGCATCAGGTGACCAAAGTATTGCAGCTTCAGTTTCAGCATCAGCCCTTCCAATGAGTATTGGGTTGATTTCCTTTAGGATTGACTGTTTGATCTCCTTGCAGTCCAAGGGATTCTCAACAGTCTTCTCCAGCACCACAGTTTGAAGGGATCAGTTCTTCAGACCTTTTTTTTGATCTTTTGGAAAACCATACTTGCAGTCCCTGTTGACTATGTTTATACGGTGAATGTCCATTATCTGTGTAAATCTACAAGGGCAGAGGAACTCAGGGAAGAGACTAGTCCTGGTTTGTCAGATCTTTGCTTCCTCTGTAACTTTTCCCCAGTTTGCCCACCTCGACTGATTACAAATATAATCACATTTTCTTCTGTGCCATAATTTGATGGTGATGAGGAAAATCCCAGTAGGAGGACAGTCTATAGAAACCCTATGGTTCTTGGGACCAAAAGGATTTTCAGTGTAGTTTTTAACCTTGGTTTTTAGCAGAAATTTGGTAAGTAACTTCAGTTACCTTCTTTTTGATTTTCCCTTTTCCAATAGATGGTGTTAATAATAGTAATAAAAAAAGAGAACAAATTCCAGGGTGTGGGATGTTACATATTTATTAGCATTCCAATGCCATGCGCAAGCATTGTATGTCACTTTATGTGTTCACTCCTTTTCTTTTAATTCAGCATTCTCTCTGGCTCAGTTACCCACAAGTCAGAATTGTTTGCTACTCAGTTAATATGATCCTTCTCTAACAAATGAGAATGTTACATTTTCTGTTCAAGTGATGACTGTTGTTGGTGAAATGTTCATAGTAAATTAATAAGCACTTAATAAAACATATCTTATGTAGCCATTCAAAACAAAAAACACCATTTGAAAATAAGAGATACAAATAATAAAGGCTTAGGGGCTTGGCAGTTTATTTTGTTGTTGTTCAGTTGCTTGTTCGTGTCTGCCTCTTTGTGACTCCAAGGACTGCAGCAAGCCAGGCTTCCCTGTCCTTCACTATCTCCCAGAGTTGGCTTATGTCCATTGATTCGATGATGCCATCTGACCGTCTCATCTTCTGTTTTCCCCTTCTCCTCCTGCCCTCAGTCTTTCCCAGCATCAAGGCTTTTTCCAATGAGTCGGCTCTTCGCATCAGGTGACCAAAGTATTGCAGCTTCAGTTTCAGCATCAGCCCTTCCAATGAGTATTGGGTTGATTTCCTTTAGGATTGACTGTTTGATCTCCTTGCAGTCCAAGGGATTCTCAACAGTCTTCTCCAGCACCACAGTTTGAAGGGATCAGTTCTTCAGCATTCAGCCTTCTTTATGGTCCAACTCTCACATTTGTACATGACTGTTGGGAAAACCATAGCTTTGACTATAGAGACCTTTGTCGGCAAACACATCTCTGCTTTTTAACATGCTGTCTGTGTTTGTCTTAGCTTTTCTTCTAAGGAGCAAGCATCTTTTAACTTCAGGGCTGCAGTCACCATTTACAGTGTTTTTGGAGTCCAAGAAAATAAAGTCTGTCCCTGTTTCCACTGTTTCTCCATCTGTTTGCCTTGAAGTGATGAGACTGGATGCCATGATCTTAGTTTTTTGAATGTTCAGTTTATTTAACAAACATTTACTTGGTACCTACTGTGTCCTGTGCACTGTGCAAACCCAGAGGGGGCATGATAATGAATGAGATGAGCTTCCCTGCTCTTGTGATGCTATCAATCTAGTGCTAAGAGATGGAAAAGTAAACCTGTAACATCCACATAATAAGTGCTGTAACAGAGAACATGGATGGAACATTGTAGGTGTGCTTCCTGAGGCAGGCGCCTAAGGTTTTCTAGTTCATCTCAAAGACAGAGTCAGAACTTGGGGAGCATCCTTGGGACAGGAGAGAAGTGAACATGGCTTTGAGGGAGCAGGCAGCCTGGCAGGAAAGAGACCAGTGGGCGATGGGTGGTAGGACAGCAGGACTGGATTTTAAGAGGGAGCATGCATAAAATGCTCTGGAACACCAAAGGTAGAACATTTAATTTTTTGAAAGTTGTAGGACTGGGGTGGGGGCTGTGGTCAGTGAAGACCAGTGCACTAGAATGGAGGTGATACTGGAGTCCATGTAGAAGAGGAATAGAGATTCACCAGGCAAAGGAGAAGACCAGAAAAAAAAAAAACAAATAGAGAACATTTCAGGGCAAAGGATCGCCTTCATGGGATCCTGACTATGAAAGCCCAGATGGGGAACATGCAGATGTGTACAGGCAGATGAGGGTAGGCAACCAGAAACTAATTAGAAAACTAGACTTGATCATGTTTTGAAGAGGATCATATGCCACACTCAGGAGTTTGGTCTTTAGTCTAGTAGTGACAAGATCAGATATGTTGTTCAGTCACTCAGTTGTGTCTTTCTCTTTGCTACTGCATAGACTGCAGCACACCGGGCTTCCCTGTCCTTCCATATCTCTCGGAGTTAGTTGTAAGATCAGATATAGTTGTAGAAATATAATGAAGGAAACGCCTAGAAGCAACCTTCCAGGTGTGAAGCAATGAGGTCTGATCTAGACTGAGGCAACAGAAGGAAGAATGAAGGGACACAGAAGGTAAAACTGAGAGGAAGTAATGAGACAAAAGAGAGGGCACGGTTCCCTCCAGGGCATCTGAGAGGATGGTGAGATCCTGACGGAGTGAGGGAGAATGGGAAAAGAAATGTCTGAGCAGTTCTCAGGAAAGGAGTTTGCTGTGTCAGTTCTTTCCTGTGTGAGGTGCCTCAAGGAGAATTTCTGTGAATAGTTGGTGATGCAGGTTTCCGGCTGGAAGAAGACACGAGATTGCCTAGGGGTGAGGAGCAGGAGGAAAAGGGGAGGGGAGACAAGAGAAGGATGACAAAGAAACCTTAGAGAACTCCAGCTTCTAAAGGGACAGAAAACAAGAGAAGAGGCAGAACATTTAGAAGGATATACGAGAGGGACCAAGAAAAGGAAATGAGAACTCAGAAAAGATGATGCTTTCCTGTCGGGGAGATGAATTGTTAGTGGCAAAAGGAACACAGAGGCGAATAAGAGGAGAATTGAACTGTGTTCCTTGATTGGTGAGAACAGCAGGGTGGGAAAGAAATCAGACGATAGGGGATTAATAGAGAATCGGATCCAATAGCTAGCATAAGTTGTGTTGTCCTTCGTAAGAATTTGATGATGAAGAAAAGGTGAAATGTAAGGCATCAGCCCAGAAAAAAAAGGAAGTTGAACTAAAGAAAGAGTGGTTGTTTTTGTCGCTGTTTTTTTATTTCTCTAACGCCTGGTGGAGTCTCAGCACATGAGTACCCAGAAGAGAAAGGAGGGGTCAAGACATGAGAGGAGGGGAGATACTGGGGAAGCAGGAGTTCAGGGGCACGTGCTGAAAGTGAGACTTAGAAAGAGGTACAACTTCCTCTTCTGGGATAATAAACCAGAAGGAAAGGGTCGGTGTCAGCCTAGAGAAGCCTGAAGATGAAGGCAAACTCAGGGAGTCTCTGCTTGATGACGTGTCTTTTTTCTTAAAGAAGCAGCTGGCTAGGAAATCTCTGAAAGTGAAGTAAGAGCGAATACCCTGAGAGAATGATGTTAATACATGCCAGGGTCTTGTTTAGGCCTTTAAAAACATATCTGCACTTTCTTCCATGAGGGAATTCAAGCCTTATCTCAAGAGAAGGGGTTCAATAGGACCTGGAACATTTGGACTAGAAACTTCCAGATACAGAAGAGGACCCACACCAGGCTTACCCAGCTTTGCCCAGGGCTCAGCAAATGCTTTTGATAATGTTTCCTTTAAGCAGCTTTGTGGTAAATTCTGGGTATAGGATTTAGAATTTATCTGGAGTTGAATATTTTGGTACTAAACATTCTACCAAAAAGATCAAAGAAAGGAACAAAAAACTCTGGACCTTCCCTTACCGTGAGGAATACGTGAAGCTTAGGAGAGAACCGAGGTGTCTCACCAGCCTTTTGAGAAACTCAGACCACTGATTATCTGGAGTGTGCTGCACATTTGCCCTGAACAAACTGAGCCACAGACACAGTCATAAAAGAAAGACATCAGAGTAGACAAACTCTCATTAGAAAGAATTAAGACAAGCAGATCGTAGGCAAACCATCAGCTCATCGGTTGCTGCTCTGGTTGTCACTAGTCTCCAGAGCTCCTTAATCTCATTGAGCCAAGACAGCCAGCCTAATTGATACAGAAAATGAAAGCCCTTTGATCTCATATCAAACAGTGTCAGACTAGGAGAAGGATCCAGCAGGCAAGATGATGGTCTTCCAAAAGAGAATGAACCCCGCAGGAAGGACAGGTAGGAAACTGGTAAGATCTCACTTTGGAATGCCTTGAACTTGCTGTACTTAAATAAAGATGGAAAAGCACGACACTCATCCCAAGGAACGAATAGATTTTTGTTTACGCTGAGTGATAAAGCAGAAACAGCAGTGTTGCTGTGAAATCTTTTGAATAATCAACCTTTTCAGATAAGTGTTAATGGTAGAGAAGAAAAGCCCCACAGAAGCACAATGAATGTAAGACCTGCCTTTGAGCGCAAGACTGTAAAAGACAGGTGCTGGTCAGCATCAGCCACATACTACCCCCACTCAAGAATTTCCTTGGAAGGAACTTTATTATAACTTAAATAGCATTCACTGTGCTTTATAAATATATTAGGGAACCATCCATGCAAACCAATAGGCTTTGCAATCATCAGAGTATCCATAAATATACTAGTGTGACTGTACCTTTATCAGATCATTATTTGTAAGTCAGGAAACTTTGTGTTCTCTATTCTAATGCAAAAGGTTCACCTTGCAACAATCACATCAGATGTATTTTACATACTTAATATAATGTTGTTGTTTAGTCGTTAAGTTGTATCTGACTCTTTGTGACCCCATAGACTGTAGCCCATCGGTCTTCTCTGTCCATGGAATTTCCCAGGCAGGAATACTGGATCCAGGAATACTGGGTCACCATTTCCTACTGCCGACAATCTACCCACCCAGGGATGTAACCCAAGTCTCCTGCATTGCAGGCAGGTTCTTTATCACTGAGCCACCGGGGAAGCCTACTTAGTAATAATGGTGGTTTCATAAACTAGTCAGGAATTCCAATAGTCCAATGGTTAGAACTTCGAGCTTTTACTGCTGAGAGGCTAGGTTCAATCCCTGTTTGGGAAACTAAGATCTCCCAAGGAGTGTGACACAGACAAAAAAAAAAGAAAAAAACTGAAATCAAAGAAATTAATCCAAGACTATAATTATGAGTAAGACTAATAGGGAAAAAATAGGAACATTACAGTGTGTTTCTTTTAGATACAAAAGATTACCTTGAAAAAAATATTTTCTTTAGTGGTTCTACCAACAGGATCTCATTCCTTGAAAAAATATTTTCATTTGTAGTGGGACAAAATCCATTGCTCAAGGAATAATATAAAAGATGGAAAAGCACGACACTCATCCCAAGGAACGAATAGATTTTTGTTTACGCTGAGTGATAAAGCAGAAACAGCAGTGTTGCTGTGAAATCTTTTGAATAATCAACCTTTTCAGATAAGTGTTAATGGTAGAGAAGAAAAGCCCCACAGAAGCACAATGAATGTAAGACCTGCCTTTGAGCGCAAGACTGTAAAAGACAGGTGCTGGTCAGCATCAGCCACATACTACCCCCACTCAAGAATTTCCTTGGAAGGAACTTTATTATAACTTAAATAGCATTCACTGTGCTTTATAAATATATTAGGGAACCATCCATGCAAACCAATAGGCTTTGCAATCATCAGAGTATCCATAAATATACTAGTGTGACTGTACCTTTATCAGATCATTATTTGTAAGTCAGGAAACTTTGTGTTCTCTATTCTAATGCAAAAGGTTCACCTTGCAACAATCACATCAGATGTATTTTACATACTTAATATAATGTTGTTGTTTAGTCGTTAAGTTGTATCTGACTCTTTGTGACCCCATAGACTGTAGCCCATCGGTCTTCTCTGTCCATGGAATTTCCCAGGCAGGAATACTGGATCCAGGAATACTGGGTCACCATTTCCTACTGCCGACAATCTACCCACCCAGGGATGTAACCCAAGTCTCCTGCATTGCAGGCAGGTTCTTTATCACTGAGCCACCGGGGAAGCCTACTTAATAATAATGGTGGTTTCATAAACTAGTCAGGGAATTCCAATAGTCCAATGGTTAGAACTTCGAGCTTTTACTGCTGAGAGGCTAGGTTCAATCCCTGTTTGGGAAACTAAGATCTCCCAAGGAGTGTGACACAGACAAAAAAAAAAGAAAAAAACTGAAATCAAAGAAATTAATCCAAGACTATAATTATGAGTAAGACTAATAGGGAGAAAAAATAGGAACATTACAGTGTGTTTCTTTTAGATACAAAAGATTACCTTGAAAAAAATATTTTCTTTAGTGGTTCTACCAACAGGATCTCATTCTTGATACATGTAAAAAGCCTAGCATGACTGGTATTTGGGAAAGCGTGTCCTTACACTATTTGCCATTTTAAAGCTGAAGGACATGGAAGAAATCCGACAAAATCCATGTCAGAAAACAATCAAGGAATAATATAAAAGAGCATCTTTTTCTTACCAGAGGTAGTACCTTTAGTGATGAATAACCAAATCAACAACAAATTAACATCTATTTGAATGAAACTAGAAAGATGTGGTTGTCTGATTATATATAGTACATAGATGCCTTCAAATCAAATGCTGGCCCCTTGGAGTTCTTCTCCAGTCATTTGCAAGTCCAGATTTTAAACTTTTGGACTACTCACTGGCCACTTCTTTTTCCTCCTCATTTAAAATTGACATCAGTTCTCTGTTCCACTCTCTTAAAGGCATCACAGCTGTTGTTTACTGAACTCCCGTTAGACCCACTTCCACCTTTCTAGATGAACACAGCACCTGGCTAATTATCCTCCTCATTCTCACACCTCATCATCACTTTTGACATCTTTGAAATTCATGCTAGAGCTCCATCTGTCACCATAACTGTGTGTGAGTTAGTTGCTCCATCATGCCTGTCTCTTTGCGACCCCATGGACTACTGTAGCCCACCGGGCTCCTCTGTCTACAGGATTCTTTTTTGTTTTGTTTTGTAATTTTTATTTTACTTTTTACTTTTACAGAGTTTTGTTGTTTACAGATATGTATGATCCCAGATTAGTCATATTATATCCCCCCATCCCACCCCTCCAGGTCGTCGCACAGCACCCCTGTAGGATCCCCTTTTCTCACGGCGCAATGACAATAGCTATTTTTTTCATATATGATAGTATAGGTTTTCATGTTACTTTCTACAGGATTCTTCAGTCAAGAATACTGGAGTGGGTTGCCATTCCCTTCTCCAGCGGCTCTTTCTGACCCAGGGATGGAACCTGGGTCTCCTGCATTGCAGGCAGAGTCTTTACCATCTGTAGCGTCCCAGGATCTTGTTCACAGCAATTTTCGAATTTCATCCTCCTTCAGCCCTGTACCAGCAGAACCAGTCTCTGAATGTAACTGTTAGAGGCACTTGGAGTGTTTGTTTTTCATAGACAGCTCCATATCAACCACTGTACCCTCGTCCCTTCCAAAGTCCCTCCCTTTTTGCTCACTGAGTTCAATGAACACAAAATCCTTCACAGTTTGACTTACCCTCGACTCAGCCCCATTAGTAACAACGATCACGTTCTTGGGGCCCATCCTGTTAATGGGCAAACCCACACCAGGCACACTGTCCAGGCGTTTTCTGTTTATGCCCAGGAACATTGCTGGAGACGAACTGCGTGTTCTGTGGCTCCCTGTAACACACACTTGCAATGACAGGAATGCCAACAAAAATCCCATGATTCATTGCTGGGAATATTCCTCCAACAATTCTATGCACCTAAATTTTGCCTCTGTACCTCAAAATCTTGTATATCTTCCCTCTATCATTTATGGCAAAGAATTTCTAAATATGCATCTGTGTGTAGTTGTGTCTGACTCTTTGTGATCCTATAAACGATAACCTGCCAGGCTCCTCTATCCATGGAATTTTCTAGGAAAGAATACTGAAATGAGTTGCCATTTCCTCCTCCAGGGCATCTTCCTGACCCAGGGACTGAACCTGCAACTCCTGTGTCTCCTGCATTGGCAGGTGAATTCTTTACCACTGAGCCACCCAGGAAGCCCTAAAGAATCAAATATAACTCCTATCTCTTCCACGTCTCCTCAATAGAAACCTGTCTCTCCACTTAACTTCCCTCAATTTCCATCTTCTCGAAAGACATTTTTACTATCATGTATCTGACTTACAATTCTAGATTTTTAACCTTAAAATCTCTCCAGAAGTCCAGTGCCTCCTTAACAACTTCTTATATCCTTAATATCAAGCTGGCACACGGTAGCCACTTAATGGATATTTATTGATTGAATGAGTAAAGAAATGAATCTACACGTAGATGTCCTACTTTCAACTCAATTCTAGATTAAGTAGAGCTGCTGGAGAAGAAAGAAAAGGACCATCAAAGAGGAAAGCTGCTTTCTGCTCCTTCTCTGCAGATCCTATAAACTCCAAGTCTTTGAGAGTTCCACTGGCTTTTCAACAAGAGCTTTTTTGGGAGATGACTGGACCATGGAATGGAACTCACATATAATTACTCTATGTGAAATAAAAATGATTGATTGCACACACAGTGTTTTAAAGGGTAGTGAATGTGAAAGTTACTCAGTTGTGTCTGACTCTTTGCAACCCATGGATGAGCCATGGAATTCTCCAGGTAAGAATACTGGAGTGGGTAGCCTATCCCTTCTGCAGGGGATCTTCCTAACCCAGGAATTGAACCAGTGTCTCCTGCATTGCAGGCGGATTCTTTACCAGCTGAGCTACAAGGGAAGCCCAAATCACTCAGTCTTGTCTGACTCTTTGTGACCCCGTGAATGAGCCATGGAATTCTCCAGGCCATAACACTAGAGTGGGTAACTGTTCACTTCTCCAGAGGATCTTTCCAACCCAGCAATCTAACCCAGGTCGCCTGCATTGCAGGTGGATTCTTTAGCATCTGAGCCACTAGGGAAGCAGTTAAAGTTATATTACTTAAATGCATAGTATACATAAAGTAATATATTTGTAAAATCAAAGGGGCATAACATCACCCCAAACCATCCTGATCACTAGCATTCTTCTGCTGTGTTCAGATTCGTATAGTTTTTGTGTTCTTCAAACATGCAGGATCTTTATGATAGTATAAAAAAAGAGTCACCCACCACCCACCCTTGTTCTATATGCATTCCCACATGCTGTTCCTATTAGGTATACTATTTTAAATTTCTTATGATCTTGTTTAAAGTATGTGTTTATAAATCGTAAAATTTTTTTTCTGGGTTCTTCATCTATGATTTTTTCCCTCCTCATGTGAATGGATTCCAGAAAACCCAGAAACAGTATCTATCAAGATCCAAGCAGAGGAAGGAGAGGACTAGCAAATAAACATTTTCCAGTGTCGGGTTAGGAAGATATTCGATCTTTCAATGTGTTCAACAAATGGGTTTAATAATGCACATTTATTGATTGAATGAGTAAAGAAATGAATCTACACGTAGATGTCCTACTTTCAACTCAATTCTAGATTAAGTAGAGCTGCTGGAGAAGAAAGAAAAGGACCATCAAAGAGGAAAGCTGCTTTCTGCTCCTTCTCTGCAGATCCTATAAACTCCAAGTCTTTGAGAGTTCCACTGGCTTTTCAACAAGAGCTTTTTTGGGAGATGACTGGACCATGGAATGGAACTCACATATAATTACTCTATGTGAAATAAAAATGATTGATTGCACACACAGTGTTTTAAAGGGTAGTGAATGTGAAAGTTACTCAGTTGTGTCTGACTCTTTGCAACCCATGGATGAGCCATGGAATTCTCCAGGTAAGAATACTGGAGTGGGTAGCCTATCCCTTCTGCAGGGGATCTTCCTAACCCAGGAATTGAACCAGTGTCTCCTGCATTGCAGGCGGATTCTTTACCAGCTGAGCTACAAGGGAAGCCCAAATCACTCAGTCTTGTCTGACTCTTTGTGACCCCGTGAATGAGCCATGGAATTCTCCAGGCCATAACACTAGAGTGGGTAACTGTTCACTTCTCCAGAGGATCTTTCCAACCCAGCAATCTAACCCAGGTCGCCTGCATTGCAGGTGGATTCTTTAGCATCTGAGCCACTAGGGAAGCAGTTAAAGTTATATTACTTAAATGCATAGTATACATAAAGTAATATATTTGTAAAATCAAAGGGGCATAACATCACCCCAAACCATCCTGATCACTAGCATTCTTCTGCTGTGTTCAGATTCGTATAGTTTTTTTGTGTTCTTCAAACATGCAGGATCTTTATGATAGTATAAAAAAAGAGTCACCCACCACCCACCCTTGTTCTATATGCATTCCCACATGCTGTTCCTATTAGGTATACTATTTTAAATTTCTTATGATCTTGTTTAAAGTATGTGTTTATAAATCGTAAAATTTTTTTTCTGGGTTCTTCATCTATGATTTTTTCCCTCCTCATGTGAATGGATTCCAGAAAACCCAGAAACAGTATCTATCAAGATCCAAGCAGAGGAAGGAGAGGACTAGCAAATAAACATTTTCCAGTGTCGGGTTAGGAAGATATTCGATCTTTCAATGTGTTCAACAAATGGGTTTAATAATGCACATTTCAGTATAAAACAGTTCACAACAGAAATATTTGCTACTCAGCCCATTTATCCTGGGAATTACACAACATGGACCATTTTCAATAACTCTTTTCATTATAATGATTTCCTCCTGCTCAACCAACAGAGATGTACAAACCATTTTGGTCTAGAAATGTAATATGATGAGATACAAATGTATTAAAGAAAAATTAAAGTACAGTTATTTCTATCACTTTGGTTTAGGGTTATACTGTCTTTCTCAGGTAATTTAGCCTCTTTAAATCGTTCCAACCAGAATAGAAAATTGCTTTTTATTAAGAATCCATTCAACTAAACAACTTGAAAAAGCAGATTTATTTTAAAGGCTTGGTAAAATACCAGTAGACCAGAAATAAATTGAGTTATATTCGGAGGTGCCTAGTTGGTTTCTTTTTCTTTCTTTCTTTTTTTTTTTTTTTAGTGTCCACAGCATTTGTTAGTCATTTATTTATTGAAAGACTATTCCTCAGCCCAGATATTCATCGTTCATAGTTTCCTAGTTCAGGAACACAGGTAAGGGACAAATTTCCATGGAACTCAGCCAAAGAAATTCTTTATATTCCAAATGACTTTGCACTCTGAAACAAACCAGCCTTCCTCATCACCTCAAAATCTTTCATGGAATCATAATTTCTGTAGAAATCTGCATATGCCTTTTTTCTTGGTCCAGTTACAGCAAACTTATAGAAGGTTGCAACTCCCAGGGAGACGATGAATGCTCCAAAAGTATGCAGTCACATCCGCTTGACCAGAAGGCCACACATCTAAGGTTTGGTCAGAGAACTGGATATGGTAGTTTTTCTTCCTGACTGCCCAACAATGACATCCTTACAGACTGATGGAGAAATGGAGCTAATTTTGTAACTTAAAGATCTTGAAGTGCCTTTTGAACCAAAAGAGATAACATTGTGTTTAACATGATATTGGCTTTTTATGTTCTAATATCAATCCATGCAGCTTTTATAGGTAGTAATTTTTGCTTAATAAGACCATCCCCCCAAAAAAAACCATCCAATTTTGTGAAATGTTTTCAAATATTCTGAATAATTAGAAGTGTATCTTTACCATTTAATCATTTATTCATCTGCTCAGCAAACAGGTATCGAAGGTGTATGATGTGTCATGATACAACAGTAGGAACTAGTTTCCCAAGTGATAGAGGAATAAACAGTATTTGTTCCTGGGAATTACACAACATGGACCATTTTCAATAACTCTTTTCATTATAATGATTTCCTCCTGCTCAACCAACAGAGATGTACAAACCATTTTGGTCTAGAAATGTAATATGATGAGATACAAATGTATTAAAGAAAAATTAAAGTACAGTTATTTCTATCACTTTGGTTTAGGGTTATACTGTCTTTCTCAGGTAATTTAGCCTCTTTAAATCGTTCCAACCAGAATAGAAAATTGCTTTTTATTAAGAATCCATTCAACTAAACAACTTGAAAAAGCAGATTTATTTTAAAGGCTTGGTAAAATACCAGTAGACCAGAAATAAATTGAGTTATATTCGGAGGTGCCTAGTTGGTTTCTTTTTCTTTCTTTCTTTTTTTTTTTTTTTAGTGTCCACAGCATTTGTTAGTCATTTATTTATTGAAAGACTATTCCTCAGCCCAGATATTCATCGTTCATAGTTTCCTAGTTCAGGAACACAGGTAAGGGACAAATTTCCATGGAACTCAGCCAAAGAAATTCTTTATATTCCAAATGACTTTGCACTCTGAAACAAACCAGCCTTCCTCATCACCTCAAAATCTTTCATGGAATCATAATTTCTGTAGAAATCTGCATATGCCTTTTTTCTTGGTCCAGTTACAGCAAACTTATAGAAGGTTGCAACTCCCAGGGAGACGATGAATGCTCCAAAAGTATGCAGTCACATCCGCTTGACCAGAAGGCCACACATCTAAGGTTTGGTCAGAGAACTGGATATGGTAGTTTTTCTTCCTGACTGCCCAACAATGACATCCTTACAGACTGATGGAGAAATGGAGCTAATTTTGTAACTTAAAGATCTTGAAGTGCCTTTTGAACCAAAAGAGATAACATTGTGTTTAACATGATATTGGCTTTTTATGTTCTAATATCAATCCATGCAGCTTTTATAGGTAGTAATTTTTGCTTAATAAGACCATCCCCCCAAAAAAAACCATCCAATTTTGTGAAATGTTTTCAAATATTCTGAATAATTAGAAGTGTATCTTTACCATTTAATCATTTATTCATCTGCTCAGCAAACAGGTATCGAAGGTGTATGATGTGTCATGATACAACAGTAGGAACTAGTTTCCCAAGTGATAGAGGAATAAATGATCAGTAATAGAATTGAGATATATTTCCATATCACTGTAATTTTCCATAGTATTTGCCACAAAAGAGATGCTCTAAAAATTCAAAGAACTGTAGAGAATTGTAATAATGTTTTCAGTGATGTGACACTGAATGCTTAGACATTTGTTTTACAGAGCTGCCTGAATGACAGCCCAGAGAGCACCATCTTTATTCACAGTTTTCTTCCTGTCATCTTTGTGTACTGAACTTTTGACTACATTTGTCTCATTCTTGAGAGGTGAACATGCAGGGCATGTTTATTTACTGAATGCATATTGTGAGGAAGGCACTCATAATGCCCTGAGACTACAGCAGGCATGGTTCCTTCACACTTGGAGCTCATAATCTAATAGGAGAGCAGGATAAATGAAAAAAAAAAAAAAAAACAACCAAGTTTCCACTGAGCATATGTTTCATTCCTTCTACCTTCTCACCATCACTGGAATTGAACATTAGTAGGCACCAAAGCGACCACAGTATTTTCATCAATGTTCCTTAGGAGTGAGCAGTACAGTTGGTTAAGGTTGATTTCACAGTTCACGCATGATTGTCGAGAAGACAAGTCAGTGTTTTCTAAAGCCCTGGATGCTGCTGGCATAACCCACACATGGGTTAAAAAGGCTGAGATGGCATTTCTGATTAACTTGAGCAGCCAACAGTCTTTGATGAAGGGCCTCTGATCTCTAAAGCAGGGACTGTTTGAAAGAGCTAAAAATCTATTCAGGAAGTGAGAACTCTGAGTGATTTGCTTCTGGAGACTCTTTCTGGTGACATGATGGGTCCTTTCCCTCCAGAGCTCTTCCTCTGTGAGGGAGAGCAGAGACGAATAGCAAAGGATGGAGGAGAGGAAAGGGAGAACTGATGGTGCAGTATGTGAGAGAGGAAGTAGAGAAGAGAGGAAGGACAGGCAGAACTTACAAGAAGGAGGAGGCGAGAGGGAGGGAAGGGATGAAGGAGCAGAAGGTGGGAGAGATGGAGGGAAGAGGCAAGGAAGGGAAAACACTGAGCTTTTATAAAACACCAGTAGCAAGGGCTTCAAGGGTGTAGCGGCTGTACCAGTTGGACACGCAGTACTGTGGAGTCAATCCTGGGCCAGGTGCCCAGGAACAAGGACAGTAAAACTCTTTAAGAAGTGGCAGCTCTTTTATCAAGGGGAATATTAATAAGAATCGTAGCTTCATGCACTTTCTTTGTGCCAATCCAGTAAGTGTTTGACATGAATTAACTCAATAGATCCTCAGGACAACCCTAGAGGCAGAGACGCTTAACCTGAATAACAAAACTCAGAGAATTTAAGTAACGTAGCCAAGGACGCAAAGCTAACAAGTGACAGAGCTTGCATTTGAACCCATGTAGCAGGCCTTCAGTGCCCCTACTCTGAGCCACCGTGACTGGCACTTATCAGGCACGTAGGAACATGCAGTAATAAGATGGCAGGAAGGGAGCGTGGTGGATTAGGACAGGAATCTGCATCGGGACATTTCTGGTTTCCAAACGGCTTCCCACTCTTTCTGTGAGAAGAGACAAACATTTTAAACAAGACTTATAATTGTTAACACACACATTCCAGTGTAAGAGAGAATTCTGGTCAGTTGAATATCCTGACTTTATAGTCGTAGTGATTTTAGATACAATTTACGGTCCATGATACAAATTATCCTTAATTGATACCTTTGTGAACAATCTCAGGGGAAGTCCCCTAACAGAATATTGATTGGTTGTAAAATATCTAAATTTAGAAGGATTACACTAACGCCTGTGGGCTTCTCCAGTGGCGCTGGTGGTAAAGAACCCATTTGCCAATGCAAAAGACGTAAGATTGGAGGGTTCGATCCCTGGGCAGGAAGTTACCCTGGAGGAGGGGAGGGCTATCCACTGCAGTACCCTTGCCTGGATAATCCCATGGGCAGAAAGGCCTGGCGGGCTACAGTTCACGGGGTCACAAAGAGTCAGACACAACTGAAATGACTTAGCACACATGCACCCAACTAGTCAGTCCTGGGCTGGGTTTGTTGAGTTTACTTATTAAGAATAACTATAACACAAAAGTTAATGTATGCTAAGTCACTTCAGTCATGTCTGACCCTTTACAACCCCATGGACTGTAATCTACCAGGAAGAGAGTTCATTTATTCATTCAACAAACATTTATTCAGTGTCCATTCTGAGCGCTATTTTAGTAAATCAAGAATACAAAACTGTAGAATATAAAGCTGTTCTGTAGATTACATTCTGGGAGGTAGGGTAGAGACTGACAAGCATACTAATATAATGTGTCAGATAATAGTAAGTGCCTAAAAATGAATGATAAGGACATGAGATGGATAAAGAGAAACTGGAGTGGATGCAGGTCAGGTAGCGTGGTTGGAGAAGGTCGCTCTGATGACCCGAATGAGCCTGAAGGCAGGGAGGCAGACAGCCGTGCTGATCTGCGGGTGAAGACCATTTAGCCAGAGGGCACAGCCCGTGCAAAGGCTCATAGCAGGAACTTGCTTGGTGGGCTTGAGGAACTGCGAGGAGGCCACTGCAGCTCCGCAGACGAAGCAGGAGGGAGACCAGTGAGAAGAACCAGACCAGGGAGGGAGTAGGGCAAGACTGGAAGGTGCTCAGATTCTACTGAGAGAAATGGGACCACCCTAGAGGGTGCTGAGACTGAACAAGAATGATAGGATCTAACCTCAGTGTTAGAAAGTATCCCATTGATGGCTGTGTGGAGAAGGCAGAGGAGCAAGGAGAGAGACAGGAAGGCCAATTAGGAGACTATTGCAAGAGACCAGTGACTGGTAGGATGGTTGCCCTTGTCTGGAATGTAACTGTAGGGCTGGCAGCGTTTGCTGATGCAGAGTGCATAGTGGGCTTGAATAAGTGGGCAGAGTCATGCTGGGCTGCTAGTTTGGACTAAACAACCAGACAAATGCAGATTTTATTTACTAAGGTGGAAAAAACTGTGGAAAAAGTACGTTTGGGGAGGAAAATGAAGAGTTCAGTTTTGGATGTGTTAAGTTAGAGATGCCTATTAGACATCTGTGCCACCTGCCAATGCAGGAGACCTAAGAGACATGATGGGTTTGATCCCTGGGTCAGGAAGATCCCCTGGAGGAGGGCATGGCAACCCACTCCAGTATCCTTGCCTGAAGATTGCCATGGACAGAGGAGTCTGGTGGGCTACAGTCCATGGGGTCACAAAGAGTCGCACATGACTGAGCTTGCACATAGGCAAAAAGGGAAAGGCTCTGTACTCCACGTGGCCCCCGGATATTTTCATTTGGCTGTTATCTCAGATTCAGAAGTGGGACTCCTCTACCTTCACCAAGGGGATTTCCCTGGCCATCCAGTGGTTAAGACTTCACCTTCCAATGCAGGGGGTGCGGGTTCAATTCTTGGTTGAGAAGCAAAGATCTTACATGCCTCATGACCAAAAAAAAAAAAAAAACTACAACATAAAACAGAAGTAATACTGTAACAAGTTATGTAAATACTTTAAAAATGGTCCACATCAAAAAATTCTTCAAAAGAAAACTTCCCTAGGCCGTCTCCTTTTGCCATCTTTCTTTTATCTATTACTATATTATTATTAATTATTTTGATACCTTGGACCCAAAGCTTGATTAGAAGTTTGGTTCTATGCCTCCATTTCGTTATCTGCAAAATAGAGATAATTAGGAAGTTTAAATGGGTTAATTTATATAAAGTGCCAGAGCTATCCTGGCAGGCTATATACAGAATCCTGCCAGATGTTTCCTCTGAATTCTCTCTTGTAGTCATTCTCTCTCTTTCTCGCTCTCGCTCTCTCCCTGTCCCGCTCTCTCCCTCTCTCCCTGTCTCCCTCTCCCCCATTCCTGTCATCCTGGGTCTTTTCACCACTGGCAGAAGCTTGGCCTCCCTGACTTCAGCATCTTGGTCTTGCTAGTAAACAAGTACATGAGTTTTCTGCTATTACTGCTCCAAGAGACACATTCTCAGCTCGAAACTCTTAAATCAGTTTTGTGTTTTGCTTAGAAATCAAGCTTAAGCATCCCTGCCTGGGTCTCATGGCTCTTCCTGAGCAGCATGAACCCACAGGTCCGATCTGTGCTGCTTCATGAGCTTCATGAAACCATTCTTTGTTTTCCTGTGTGAAGTGAGGGGGGCATGATGCAGCCCAAAAGTGGAGATCTTTACCACCCCTGCTTCAGAATTGACTCCTAAAGAAGACAGAATGGAATCCAGAGCAGAAAGGAAACAGGTGAGCAAGGTGTGCCTGGGGGAGGGCGGTCGCCGCACAGCTGGAAGATCACCTGATGGCACGTGTGTGGAAAGTGATACCATAGTTCTCCTCTAACCAACACCTTTTAGTCGCTACTCTGGGCCAGGACCTAGAGACGGAGCAATGAAAGCTTCATATCCCACACTGAAGGAGTCTGTCATCCCGGAGGACCTCTGTAGGAGTTACTGGGGGACAGAACTCCAGGAGCTGGGGATCTAGCTCTCTGGTGGCCCGGGGCTAACGAGGAGAAAGCCATGAGGCAAATGGCTCAGAAGGAAGCCCAGGATTATCAAAGGGCTTGACACTGAGGAAATATGCCTGGGAAGTTTTAAAAAAAAAAAAGATTAAAATAAAAATCAAAAAGGGCAGGGGAGGCACGGTGGATAAGAATCCACCTGCCAATGCAGGGGACACAGGTTCAATCCCTGGTTTGAGACGATCCCACATACCACGGAGCAACTAAGCCCCTACGCCACAACTGCTAAAGCCTGTGTGCTCTAGAGCCTGTGCTCTGCAACAAGAGAGGCCACCACAGTAAGAAGCCTCAGCAGCGCAAGCAAGAGCAGCCCTGGCTCATGGCAACTAGAGAAGCCCCTGCAGCAACAAGACACAGCATAGTCCGACAGAAAAATTAATTAAAAAAAAAAAAGAAAAGGGCGGGGAGACAGAGTAGTTCCCCTCAAGAGTTTCTAAGGAGAGAGTATGGGGTGGGAAATGCTGTGTCATCTAAGGAAACATCTGCTGAGCCAGAAGGATGAGGAGGTAGGGAGGCGATGGAGAAGCAAATAGACAGGGTAGCAGTCAGTACTCCAAACAGAGGCGAGGAGCCAGTGGCTGGGGAGGCGTGATCCACAGAGGAGCTTTGGCTAGGGGCAGCCAAGACAAGCGTCAGCCACTTCCGGGGTATAGATTTAAGGAGCAGAAAGGTCCCCCTATGCCAGAGTGGTGGAAACAGGGAGAACAGCTATGGGGAAGAGAGTGAGGAGGACAGTGAGGAACGGACTACAGAGACGGAGTGCCCTGGGGTAAGAGCTGGACAAGACCGAGTGGTCTCAGGCGAGACGCCCCACTGTCTCTTCTGTTCCCCACACTCCCAGAGACAGCTGTGGTTTTGTCAAAGCCCGAGATCCTCTTAGGTGTGCTTCCACAACAGGCGGATGTTTCCATCCAGTTAAAAGAATGGCTTGATCACGTGTGTGGAAAGTGATACCATAGTTCTCCTCTAACCAACACCTTTTAGTCGCTACTCTGGGCCAGGACCTAGAGACGGAGCAATGAAAGCTTCATATCCCACACTGAAGGAGTCTGTCATCCCGGAGGACCTCTGTAGGAGTTACTGGGGGACAGAACTCCAGGAGCTGGGGATCTAGCTCTCTGGTGGCCCGGGGCTAACGAGGAGAAAGCCATGAGGCAAATGGCTCAGAAGGAAGCCCAGGATTATCAAAGGGCTTGACACTGAGGAAATATGCCTGGGAAGTTTTAAAAAAAAAAAAGATTAAAATAAAAATCAAAAAGGGCAGGGGAGGCACGGTGGATAAGAATCCACCTGCCAATGCAGGGGACACAGGTTCAATCCCTGGTTTGAGACGATCCCACATACCACGGAGCAACTAAGCCCCTACGCCACAACTGCTAAAGCCTGTGTGCTCTAGAGCCTGTGCTCTGCAACAAGAGAGGCCACCACAGTAAGAAGCCTCAGCAGCGCAAGCAAGAGCAGCCCTGGCTCATGGCAACTAGAGAAGCCCCTGCAGCAACAAGACACAGCATAGTCCGACAGAAAAATTAATTAAAAAAAAAAAAGAAAAGGGCGGGGAGACAGAGTAGTTCCCCTCAAGAGTTTCTAAGGAGAGAGTATGGGGTGGGAAATGCTGTGTCATCTAAGGAAACATCTGCTGAGCCAGAAGGATGAGGAGGTAGGGAGGCGATGGAGAAGCAAATAGACAGGGTAGCAGTCAGTACTCCAAACAGAGGCGTAGGAGCCAGTGGCTGGGGAGGCGTGATCCACAGAGGAGCTTTGGCTAGGGGCAGCCAAGACAAGCGTCAGCCACTTCCGGGGTATAGATTTAAGGAGCAGAAAGGTCCCCCTATGCCAGAGTGGTGGAAACAGGGAGAACAGCTATGGGGAAGAGAGTGAGGAGGACAGTGAGGAACGGACTACAGAGACGGAGTGCCCTGGGGTAAGAGCTGGACAAGACCGAGTGGTCTCAGGCGAGACGCCCCACTGTCTCTTCTGTTCCCCACACTCCCAGAGACAGCTGTGGTTTTGTCAAAGCCCGAGATCCTCTTAGGTGTGCTTCCACAACAGGCGGATGTTTCCATCCAGTTAAAAAGAATGACCTGTCTGCCGAAGGGGTAGCTGTCTATAAAAAAAGAGAAAGACTGGGAAGTGTGCTTTCAGGAAAGGGATATTGATGGGGTCCTCATATTGGTAAGTGTCTGCTAAATGCACTTACTTAGTTCTCCTACCAACCTACTATGGCGGAAAACAGAATTCCTACTTGATGAACGAAAGGAAACGAGAACCTGAACATTTAAGGACCTAGTCCAGGGTCATGAGGCGGAGCGAGGCTTCTAATCCAGGACTCTCAGGTTCCCACTGCCTGAATGTTCCTTTCTCTGCACCTCTAGGGAGGACCTTAAAACCACACACATGGGCTGAGGTGGTGGAGAAGAAAAGCAGAGAGGCCGCGGTCCATTGTATACCCATTTTAATAATGGCTTTGGATGGATCAGCAGCTCTCAGGATTTCTGGTTTCTGCTGAAGCCCCTCAGATTCCTTGCGTGCTGCCTTCAACCCTCCCGCCCTCCACTTCACACTACCGGCAGTGGGCAGCCACTGAACGTTTTCAACAGTTTATGGATAGGTCACATCTCCCAAAGATAGGCTTCATGATGTCTTCGAAGAATTTCTGTGATGGTCCAAGCTTTCTAATCTTGAGTGTCCTCGTTCTATATGTACTCTTGTAATTTATTGATCACATTTTATTAATGAGGGTTGATTAATTCATTCATCATATTTTGTTTCAGCCAAAAAAAAAGAAAACTCGGCTCCTCTCTGCCCATTTCTAATGTAAACGCTAGTGATGTTTTCTAATGTAAATGCCCTAATGTTTTCCTGCAAGTCCTCATTTCTATTCAGTCTTGAATATCTAGATGGTTAAGTTAGAGAGACCCCAGTATAATTCATATTTGAAGTCCAGACGCTTCCCTGGGTTGCTGACATCAGAGTCCCCCCCCTCTGTCACTGCTCAAATTTAGGGCATTTATAAAAAGCTGATGTAGCCTGATGATGCCGGGCGTGGCATGCTGGACTGGACTAGAGCATTTTCAAGTTGCAGCAGCCATACAAATCATCCAGCCTCGTCATCTCTTTTACAGAAAAGGATCTTAAGGCCCCAGGGCTTAGGTGTGTTGCCCAGGGACACGCAGGTAGTTTGCAGGCAACTTCATATTAAATTTCACGTGGACCAGTGACTTCCCTTACGCTCCCATGTCTTCTCCTGGGAAGGTAAAACTCTTTGCTGCCTCTCTCCAAACTACTTTCATAACATCTTCCTGAATGATCAGCAAACCTATTTCATAGACACAGGACACTGAAGATCAGAAAGGTGAAATATCTGTTCCTGACGGTACAATGAATATTACTGAGGGAGGAAGAGCCAGGAATAAAACACAAACTCTCGACTCAAAATCAAGGGTTCTGCCCTTTAGGTTACATAGACTGTAAGGATGTTGGCAAATAAAATGAGTCCTCTTTCCAGGTTCTGAGTTCTACAGTATCTCACTTACCTCGGACTTTAGTATTTGTTCTTTTCAGAAAACCATCCCTTAATCAGGATTTTCAGGGTTAGGGATTGGAGACAGTGACCTAAACATACTTTCTTTCTGTTAAGATTTTAGAGTAAGTCTTTCAGACAAATTTAGAAATTTATCTGAATGTATTTTCTTTCAGACAAAAATGCTGCAAATGACTAATCTCTGTGACACCCGAGGAAAGGTAAGAAACACAGACAAAGTAGCAGGATGCCCTTGTTCTTTCCTGTTTAAGTAAAGTGGAACACAGCCTCCACTTTCAGATATCATCCTAATTCGGTCGCATGATTCCAGGCTGCTCTATGCCTGTTTGCCGCAGTAGCGTTTATGGAGAGAGACAAGTGCCATTGTCGTGAACACTGACCACCTACTGTAGCCAGATGGCAGGACCAGGTGCTGGGATATGGCGTGAGGGAGCAAAGCATGGTGGGCACTCTCGGAGAGCTCAGGGTGCTGGTGAGCAGAGAGCTACGCCCTGAGGAAGGTAAGAAGCAGCTGGCCTCTAGGAGCTAGAGCAAAAAGGATATCGTCAGCTCAAGGGCTCTCCCAGGTTTTAAGAGCTGGGCCTGAAAGGACTCTAGGATTTCCAGAAGAGGGCTAAAAGGAAAGGGAACAGCAGATGGAAGAGACATGTTTCTGGGGTTCTGAAGTCAGCACACTGATCCTTCCATTTTGGTTGGATTATATTTAAAACATTATCCTAAAATATCCCCCTGAAAAAAATCAATAGATCATCCCCAAAGAAGAAGGAATAAAAGATACAGAGTCAACCTTCCCATGGACAAACCTTTATTGCACCCAACATACTTGCCAGTTCCTGTGCTAGGTATCGGAGATACAAAGCTATGAGAAACCTCGAACAAATTTATAGTAGGGATTAAAAATTGGATCCTCTCTTCAATTCATGGTAAAATGTTTGATGCACAGAGTGAGGCTATGCTGTACTTTCCTTTAGGCATTCAGAAAATTCTTCAAAGAATCCCATTCTGTATTATTTTCAGGGAAACTCCATAATGAGACAGGGGAAGAGAGTTACATGAATATGCACCCATAGACTATGCAGTCTCATTCACTGCGTAACAGGAGAGATAGAGAATGCTGTTCATTCAGAAAGAATCAGTCATCTGGATATGCTACACTTAGAGGATGGAGGAATACCTCTTGGTCCCAGGACGTTTGCACATGCCTCCTTCACGTACCCCTGCTACCAAGCCATTCATAGGAGGTTCTCCCGAGTGACCTACTCTCCTACTCTGTCCTTCTTCCTATCTCCCAGATCCCACTTTATCATCATTCACCTCCATTGATCGCGCATCTTGTAGCCTGTTAAGTAAAGTGGAACACAGCCTCCACTTTCAGATATCATCCTAATTCGTCGCATGATTCCAGGCTGCTCTATGCCTGTTTGCCGCAGTAGCGGTTATGGAGAGAGACAAGTGCCATTGTCGTGAACACTGACCACCTACTGTAGCCAGATGGCAGGACCAGGTGCTGGGATATGGCGTGAGGGAGCAAAGCATGGTGGGCACTCTCGGAGAGCTCAGGGTGCTGGTGAGCAGAGAGCTACGCCCTGAGGAAGGTAAGAAGCAGCTGGCCTCTAGGAGCTAGAGCAAAAAGGATATCGTCAGCTCAAGGGCTCTCCCAGGTTTTAAGAGCTGGGCCTGAAAGGACTCTAGGATTTCCAGAAGAGGGCTAAAAGGAAAGGGAACAGCAGATGGAAGAGACATGTTTCTGGGGTTCTGAAGTCAGCACACTGATCCTTCCATTTTGGTTGGATTATATTTAAAACATTATCCTAAAATATCCCCCTGAAAAAAATCAATAGATCATCCCCAAAGAAGAAGGAATAAAAGATACAGAGTCAACCTTCCCATGGACAAACCTTTATTGCACCCAACATACTTGCCAGTTCCTGTGCTAGGTATCGGAGATACAAAGCTATGAGAAACCTCGAACAAATTTATAGTAGGGATTAAAAATTGGATCCTCTCTTCAATTCATGGTAAAATGTTTGATGCACAGAGTGAGGCTATGCTGTACTTTCCTTTAGGCATTCAGAAAATTCTTCAAAGAATCCCATTCTGTATTATTTTCAGGGAAACTCCATAATGAGACAGGGGAAGAGAGTTACATGAATATGCACCCATAGACTATGCAGTCTCATTCACTGCGTAACAGGAGAGATAGAGAATGCTGTTCATTCAGAAAGAATCAGTCATCTGGATATGCTACACTTAGAGGATGGAGGAATACCTCTTGGTCCCAGGACGTTTGCACATGCCTCCTTCACGTACCCCTGCTACCAAGCCATTCATAGGAGGTTCTCCCGAGTGACCTACTCTCCTACTCTGTCCTTCTTCCTATCTCCCAGATCCCACTTTATCATCATTCACCTCCATTGGGTTGGACCTACACTGCTTCATCTGAACGATCTATCTGAAACACATACACGCCTTTTACCTCAACCAAAGGCAGCTATGAGGACGCAACGGTTAGGCCACGTGTGCAGTCAAGATGCAAAAATTCTCTTGGAAAAAAAAAAAGTGGAAGTCAGTGAACAGTATAAGACGCTATGAACAGAAAGTAAATGGAGGTGTTTCAGTGTGACTATCACCGTCTTTGTAAGTGTACTTTCATAGTTATTTTTCTGATTACTCAGAATTCTAATGTAGTTGATGAAAGAGTCTTAAGAACATGTTTCAAACGAGTCGAAACAATGTGCCAGGAACATAAAAGTATTCACACATGCACACACACACACACACACACACACACACAAAGGAGAAAGATGATAGGAGTGTCTATCAAAAGGGGAAGAATTGAAAAGATGATGACAATTACACAAATATGAACCTGGTATCGACATGCTGCATGGTGATAATTATAATTGCATTCTATGAAAACGGAATGTTTTCAATAGATAATAATATTTGGTTTTTCTCCTTAAATTTTAGAAGCTACTAATTGGTTTTTTTTCCTCACAGCAATATCAAAACCTTTTTCAGTTCCACTGCTAAAATGCAATGTACTAGATCACATGCAACAAGAGAAAAATCAAGATCATTTCCAAATTGATAGGAAGCAATTTATTTAGAAGGTTGAACTTAAAAAATATAAAGTCCAGAGTTTTATAATTGAAACAGTTGGTAGTGCAATTGATTTTTTTCCCAAGATATTTAGCAAATTTTCTTAAAGAGCCCTCCTCCAACCAAAAAAAGAGAAGAAGAACCAGCTTAGAAATGTTTGGGGAAAGGGGGAAGAATGCATTCAAATGCACTGAATTATGTCTTTTCTGTTGAAATAAGTTTTCCAGAGAAGGTCTGGATATGCTACACTTAGAGGATGGAGGAATACCTCTTGGTCCCAGGACGTTTGCACATGCCTCCTTCACGTACCCCTGCTACCAAGCCATTCATAGGAGGTTCTCCCGAGTGACCTACTCTCCTACTCTGTCCTTCTTCCTATCTCCCAGATCCCACTTTATCATCATTCACCTCCATTGGGTTGGACCTACACTGCTTCATCTGAACGATCTATCTGAAACACATACACGCCTTTTACCTCAACCAAAGGCAGCTATGAGGACGCAACGGTTAGGCCACGTGTGCAGTCAAGATGCAAAAATTCTCTTGGAAAAAAAAAAAGTGGAAGTCAGTGAACAGTATAAGACGCTATGAACAGAAAGTAAATGGAGGTGTTTCAGTGTGACTATCACCGTCTTTGTAAGTGTACTTTCATAGTTATTTTTCTGATTACTCAGAATTCTAATGTAGTTGATGAAAGAGTCTTAAGAACATGTTTCAAACGAGTCGAAACAATGTGCCAGGAACATAAAAGTATTCACACATGCACACACACACACACACACACACAAAGGAGAAAGATGATAGGAGTGTCTATCAAAAGGGGAAGAATTGAAAAGATGATGACAATTACACAAATATGAACCTGGTATCGACATGCTGCATGGTGATAATTATAATTGCATTCTATGAAAACGGAATGTTTTCAATAGATAATAATATTTGGTTTTTCTCCTTAAATTTTAGAAGCTACTAATTGGTTTTTTTTCCTCACAGCAATATCAAAACCTTTTTCAGTTCCACTGCTAAAATGCAATGTACTAGATCACATGCAACAAGAGAAAAATCAAGATCATTTCCAAATTGATAGGAAGCAATTTATTTAGAAGGTTGAACTTAAAAAATATAAAGTCCAGAGTTTTATAATTGAAACAGTTGGTAGTGCAATTGATTTTTTTCCCAAGATATTTAGCAAATTTTCTTAAAGAGCCCTCCTCCAACCAAAAAAAGAGAAGAAGAACCAGCTTAGAAATGTTTGGGGAAAGGGGGAAGAATGCATTCAAATGCACTGAATTATGTCTTTTCTGTTGAAATAAGTTTTCCATGGTAATTACACATATAAATCAAGTTAAAGTTGAGGTAACTAATTTCAAAGTTATTAAACCAGAAAAGTTTTATTTATCAAGATGATAAACAGAACTTTATAGACGAAAGAATAAATTTACATGAACCCTAATTAAAATTATTATATAGTAGATATTAATAAAACTTCATTTCTGAGTTTCTGGAAAATGCAGTTTAAAAAATCAAATGGCTAATATAAATCAGAGATCATTTCAAATTAGATGTACTTTATACAATTACTAATTTTAAATAAACTTCTCGTTTCTTAAAGTCTTATAAAGTATAGACCAGAATTAAAATTTTAATTTTTATTTTAGTGAAAACAAAAATTTACAGGTATTTGGTATAAAATGTTCACATAGGAATTACATCTGTTATGTGACATTCAGAGAAAAAGGGTAAGCTACAACATCATACCAGGAAATAATTCTATGAATTTTAATTTAAAAAAAACTAAGATGATTTGCAACTTTAGAATATCTGACGTGATGTGAAAACACTGGTACAAATCATTATTCTGGAATGAGGTATTCATTCATGGAAGATTCCTAAACAAAGGAGTCGGGAAATTTTGGGTTTACAGTTTATAAACTTTGCACAAATTTTGTTATGGTAAACAGAGGAAGTTATCCATAAACAAAAACAATCTGGTATTTACTAATTTTATACAATCCATGGTAAAACTTCCTGATCTGAAGCTTTAACCAACCTGGAGTTAATGTGAACCATAACCAAGCAGAGTGAACATGATAAATTAACAGTATGGGGTAAAAAAACTTCCTGACACATGCAACAAGAGAAAATCAAGATCATTTCCAAATTGATAGGAAGCAATTTATTTAGAAGGTTGAACTTAAAAAATATAAAGTCCAGAGTTTTATAATTGAAACAGTTGGTAGTGCAATTGATTTTTTTCCCAAGATATTTAGCAAATTTTCTTAAAGAGCCCTCCTCCAACCAAAAAAAGAGAAGAAGAACCAGCTTAGAAATGTTTGGGGAAAGGGGGAAGAATGCATTCAAATGCACTGAATTATGTCTTTTCTGTTGAAATAAGTTTTCCATGGTAATTACACATATAAATCAAGTTAAAGTTGAGGTAACTAATTTCAAAGTTATTAAACCAGAAAAGTTTTATTTATCAAGATGATAAACAGAACTTTATAGACGAAAGAATAAATTTACATGAACCCTAATTAAAATTATTATATAGTAGATATTAATAAAACTTCATTTCTGAGTTTCTGTAAAATGCAGTTTAAAAAATCAAATGGCTAATATAAATCAGAGATCATTTCAAATTAGATGTACTTTATACAATTACTAATTTTAAATAAACTTCTCGTTTCTTAAAGTCTTATAAAGTATAGACCAGAATTAAAATTTTAATTTTTATTTTAGTGAAAACAAAAATTTACAGGTATTTGGTATAAAATGTTCACATAGGAATTACATCTGTTATGTGACATTCAGAGAAAAAGGGTAAGCTACAACATCATACCAGGAAATAATTCTATGAATTTTAATTTAAAAAAAACTAAGATGATTTGCAACTTTAGAATATCTGACGTGATGTGAAAACACTGGTACAAATCATTATTCTGGAATGAGGTATTCATTCATGGAAGATTCCTAAACAAAGGAGTCGGAATTTGGTTCACAGTTTATAAACTTTGCACAAATTTTGTTATGGTAAACAGAGGAAGTTATCCATAAACAAAAACAATCTGGTATTTACTAATTTTATACAATCCATGGTAAAACTTCCTGATCTGAAGCTTTAACCAACCTGGAGTTAATGTGAACCATAACCAAGCAGAGTGAACATGATAAATTAACAGTATCTGAGAAAGCAGATGACATAAAGAGAGGGAACGCTTAGTATTAACATAGCAAATTAATAAAGTTTCATTGCTTTTGACATTGCCCAAATCATTTAGTAAGCTAAATCATGGAGTTTCTAATTCATCTGTGGTTGTTAGCAAGTTCAGTAATTAAAAATGCAACCCAATGTAGAAGAGACATTTTTCTGTTAATTTAAAAGATAATTTACAGCTTAATATTTTTACACAAATTATTTACTCAAATAAATTCTTACAATCATTTGCTGGCTCCCATGACTATTATTGACAATTATTTCTGAGTTACATAAATGTGTCAGTTACTACCAGGTAAATCTTGTTTGAAAAAGCATTGATAGTGTGAACAGTTATCAAAAATGGAGGATTCCCATCTGTGTCTCTGGCTTAAAGTCTAATTAGCAACATTTTATATAAATACAAAATACAATACTTTGCTTTCTTAAATCTGTACAGTATATGAAATTATAAATATCTTTACAAATATAAATTTTGTTCAGAAATTGGACTTCATTTTAGAAGATATGCTTCTAAACACAAAAAATATTTTATGAACTATCTTAAGCATAAAACCACAACTGTTTACTTTTATTTTTTAAGAATAAATTATTAGAATGTCTTGTAAAATATTTGCCAATGGAAATGCAACAATTTTTATTTGCCTAATCTGTTACTTCACACTGTACTATAGAATCAATTTTATAAAGCAGAATTTTGATCTACTATGAAATTAGCAACACAGTTTAATTCCAAAAGTTAAAAGATAGAGGCAGCATTTTCAATTCAAACAGAATTTTTCTGGGTTTTAATTTTCACACAGAGCATTGAAATAAATAATATTTTTTAGGGTTTGCATTAAGATATTTAAAAGGGTTACAAGTATTCTACAGATATTTTGGATAACACTGAATTCTTTAAAAAATAATAATAAAACAGCTATTTTAAGTTTTGTTTTACTTCATTGTAGAAACTCTAGAAAACTTTTCTTTTTCTCCAAAACCTCATTTTCACCTGAAATATCCTGGTTTTCTCAGCAGGTAAAGTATACATTCAAGTAAAGTTTCAAATTTCAGAATTCCAGTAAGGCATTTAAACTGAGCACCCACCGAATCGTGTTGTCTCCTCTTTGTGTGTGTGCCTATTATCTCGCTGTTCGGTTATTTACAATCAATTTCAGGCTTTTTACCTCCCCAGAAACACCTGAAGTGAATCCTCAGCAGTTACTAATCACTTAGTAATTGTGAACCGGCCAGCCCCTTCAAGTAGATCGTTAACCACAAGAGTGCCAGACAATTTCCAAATCATATCCTCTGTCCAGAAGGAAAAGATAGGGCTTTGTGAGGCCGAAAGGAAGCTAAGGAAAACCAAACAAACGTAGCTCATGCTGAAAGTGAAAAGTGCTTGGACAGATTAGTATTTTCTTTTCTGCAAGGCGTCCTGCCAATTTTTTTTTTTTTTTTAAATAGAGAAAAGTTATTTTTTTGGTCTGATTTTTCAGTTTCTTGGAAAGTGTTAGTATTTACCATCCCTGCCGGCCTCTCGAAAATATTGTTGGTGGTTCTGTGTTTTCCCCATCCGTCTACATCACTCACTGCTGAAACCCCCCGCCCGCCTCACTCTTGTCAAAACCCCAACTCTGGGGCGACCCTGGGTTCGGTAACCTCGCCGACTGCCGACCACACATCCCACTCTGCCTCTCACGCCTCTTATTTTAGCCGCAAGATCCCCCACTCCAGTAGCCGTGAAAGCCGGAAATTTTCATTTCCTAATCTGTTACTTCACACTGTAATAGATCAATTTTATAAAGCAGAATTTTGATCTACTATGAAATTAGCAACACAGTTTAATTCCAAAAGTTAAAAGATAGAGGCAGCATTTTCAATTCAAACAGAATTTTTCTGGGTTTTAATTTTCACACAGAGCATTGAAATAAATAATATTTTTTAGGGTTTGCATTAAGATATTTAAAAGGGTTACAAGTATTCTACAGATATTTTGGATAACACTGAATTCTTTAAAAAATAATAATAAAACAGCTATTTTAAGTTTTGTTTTACTTCATTGTAGAAACTCTAGAAAACTTTTCTTTTTCTCCAAAACCTCATTTTCACCTGAAATATCCTGGTTTTCTCAGCAGGTAAAGTATACATTCAAGTAAAGTTTCAAATTTCAGAATTCCAGTAAGGCATTTAAACTGAGCACCCACCGAATCGTGTTGTCTCCTCTTTGTGTGTGTGCCTATTATCTCGCTGTTCGGTTATTTACAATCAATTTCAGGCTTTTTACCTCCCCAGAAACACCTGAAGTGAATCCTCAGCAGTTACTAATCACTTAGTAATTGTGAACCGGCCAGCCCCTTCAAGTAGATCGTTAACCACAAGAGTGCCAGACAATTTCCAAATCATATCCTCTGTCCAGAAGGAAAAGATAGGGCTTTGTGAGGCCGAAAGGAAGCTAAGGAAAACCAAACAAACGTAGCTCATGCTGAAAGTGAAAAGTGCTTGGACAGATTAGTATTTTCTTTTCTGCAAGGCGTCCTGCCAATTTTTTTTTTTTTTTTTAAATAGAGAAAAGTTATTTTTTTGGTCTGATTTTTCAGTTTCTTGGAAAGTGTTAGTATTTACCATCCCTGCCGGCCTCTCGAAAATATTGTTGGTGGTTCTGTGTTTTCCCCATCCGTCTACATCACTCACTGCTGAAACCCCCCGCCCGCCTCACTCTTGTCAAAACCCCAACTCTGGGGCGACCCTGGGTTCGGTAACCTCGCCGACTGCCGACCACACATCCCACTCTGCCTCTCACGCCTCTTATTTTAGCCGCAAGATCCCCCACTCCAGTAGCCGTGAAAGCCGGAAATTTTCATTTAACGCCCCCTCTTCTTTCTCGCCCCCCACGCGGAGCGGAGAGCCGGGGAACCGAGAGGCTCGGAGCACCGCCGGGGCTCGGCCGCCTCCCCGCTCTCCGGAAGGCTTTAATTTGCACACTCGCTTGCCGCCGAGCGGCGAGCCCCCCGCCCCGCCGCCGGGAGGGTCGCGGGCCGAGCCGGCCTCCCGGGCCCCCGACCGCGCCCCCGCCCTCGCCGCCTCCCCGGCTCGGGCCCCGAGCGCCGGCCGGAGCCCCGCGGCCCCCGTCCGCCCCCGGCGCGCGGCGCGGGCGGCGCCCTCCGGCGTCCCCCCGCCCTCCGCCGCAGTGCCCACCCCCTCGGCGGAGCGAGGCTGGTGACTCCTTCCTCCGAGCCGGGTTACCTGCTCCGCGCCGCGCTGGACACGTGCGAAGGTCGTCCGGTCCCCGCCGCCCCCTCGCGAGGCCCGCCGCGGCCGGGCCGCTCAGGTGAGGCGCTGCGCGCTCGGGTGGGTGGGCGGCGGGGTGGGGGGTCTCCGGGGGGAACTTGGGGACGTGGCTGGGGTCGGAGGCGACGGTGGGTGGGGGGTGACTGGGGCGGGGGGTGGCGGTAGGTTCTCGGAATCGGCTTTGGTTAACCCCTTACGATCCGAGGCGGGGTAGTCACAGGGGCCAGTTTTGGGGGGAGCTAAAGGAGTTTCTCCTAATCTGACTAGAGGGGGACATCCCACACTAGGGGACTCCCCCCACCACCGAGCTCCTGTGCCGGCTCCCACACAGCCTTGCGCACAAACACCCACACAGACACTTCTTATCCAGTTTCTTCAAACAGAACTCAGAACTCCACTTGGAAACTCACAGGATAATTTACATTTAGGGTTTAAAAGGCACTACTTCTGGGGACCTCAAGCGCGAGTATGTGTTTCGGTGCCGTATATTTATTTCCCCACGAAAGCTTCCCCTCCAGCTCGCCGAGGTGTGGGTGTGTGAGCTCCACCTTCCCCACCGCGAGATAAATGTTAACGCAGACGTCTTGCTGGCAGCCCCTGCGGGCGTATTCTGCACACTTAGAGGAGTGCACGCCGGCGGCCAGTGCCCAGGCTGGGAGCCCCCTCGAGGATGCACGCTTTCTTTAGTTTCCCGGTTTACTTTTCTAATTAAAGATACCGACGTTAAAACGCACGCCCCCAGGGTGAGCACCTCCGGGCCCAGCCCCGCGCCCGTCCGTGTGCACGTGGGCGCATCTGCGTGTGCGCACACGCGGGCGTCGTGGTCCCCGGGGCGGGCCTCTTGTCGCTGCGCTGGTGGCGACCTTTGCGGTGCTTGGCAGGCTTCGGGAGAGGCACATGAAGGATTTCATTGAGTGTGAAGACAGAGAGCAGAGACAGAAAGCAGAAGGAGGCGGCTGCAGCCTTTGTAGTCGCGGAGGAATGCGGAAATGTTGAAGCACTCTGTCAAACTTTTTTGAAATGGGGTCAAGTCACATTCAGCCAGCGTGGGAAAGCAACAACAACAACAAAAAAAAAGTGGAGGGGGGGCCGGGAAGGCACTGCTGCTCCGGTTTCTCTCCGCCGGAGCCGACCGTCCGGGGAGCGAGGGGGGAGAGCCGGCGCGGTTGGTGCGGGGCCCGGCGGGGGCGGCGGGCGCAGTTCCCTGCGGGGGTGGGACGTCCCCGACGCTTCCTTCGCCGCCGGGCCGCGGGCAGGACTGGGGCGGGGAGACGGGCCGCGGGAGGGGCTGGCGGCGCAGTTCGCGGCGGCTCCTCCGCTACCTGTGTGGCCCTCGGCCTGGCTCCGACCGCTCGCTCCTCCACTCGGGGGGCTAGTTCCCCAAGATTCGCCTCCACCTTTTAAGGAGGGGTTTGAATGGAGAGAGTGGGAGGGCCCCGAGGTCCTCTCTGAGGTCCCCTCCGCCCGCAGACCGTGGGGGTCGCGCCGTTGGTGTCTTTTAAATCCTGGCGGAAGGCGAGCGAACCAGCGGATGCGGGGCAGGTAATTGCGAGATGCCCCGGGAATTTCAGACACACAGCCAGAGTGGCGAAGGTCCGACCGAGGCCACAGCGGTGGTGGGGTGGAGGTTCCCCGGGTTCTGGATGAGCTGAATGGAAAGGAAGACTGCCACCCGCCCGCTCCCGCCTGCTTTTTGCGGGGAGGGGGGCTCCCGGGGCCACTGGCTGCTCTTCGGACCCAGTCTTAAGCCGAAACGGCAGTGGAGCGGCCACCTCTGCTACCTCCTTCGGGGGCGATCCTGGAAAGGTTCTCGAATCCTGGCTGCAAGGGCGCAGCCCCTTCTCGCTTTCCCCTGGGGGCTCCGCATTTACACCCCCACCCCACCCTTCACCCTTTTAAAGGGAAGGCTGAGTTTTGCTCAGGTTGCAATCGGTTGAAAAATGCCGCCTTGCTTCTGAAGTTGTTCTCCAAGGAGACGACCAGCTGAAGTGCGGCGACTACGGCTTTCTCACATTCTTAGGGTCCCGTAAGCGACTCCCCGCCCCCCTCCGGCCCCTCGCAGGCGCGGGCGGCGGGCATCGCTCCCTCACCCCCGAGTAGCAGGAGCTCCCGCCCTCCAGGATCTGATGGGTTTCCACCAGGGAGGTCCTCCAACAATTCAGAGAAAGGATTCTGTTTCCAACTCAGACTCTTTTACCCTAAAAGACCATTTGTGTGTCGTTTTTTTAAATGTCTCCTCGTAGAAAAACTGAAAGTAGAAAGAAAGGAAGCAGTTTCCGAGCAGATGCCTGAGCACCCCTTCTCGCACACTCTCAGCATCGGGTTACAAGGTCCTGGGAGCCCCCCCACATTCTGTGGCCGCACTCGGTGAAGCTGAGGTCTCTCCACACCAGGCTGTGCACGACCCCAAAACGCCTCCACGGCACCCCAGGAGTCCCTGTCCCTGCACGTCCAGGCCTGGGCAGGCGGGGAGGGTAGCGACGCAACACAATGATATAGGGAAATATTAAGCCATGACATTGACGTGCCCGGCGCCTCCCCTCCCCCGCGCTCCCGGCACACTCTGGGCTGCTTGGCACGCCCCCTCTCGTTCCACTGCGTCCCGCGCCCCGCGCTCATCCCCGAGGGGCCCCTGCAACCTCTCCGCGCGAAGACGGCTCCAGCTCTGCAGGGAAAGAAAAGTAACTTCGCTTTTCTCGGAGGAACCAGGAAGGATTAAGCAGCCTGGGAGAGGGCAGGAGCTCGCACAGGGTAGCAATGGGGGCTGCGTAATGCGGGAGGAGGGGTGTCGGTAGGAACCCCGAGGAAGGCGCTCGGGATGTCTGATTATGCTTTCTTCTTGTCCTCCCGTCTCCTCTTTTAGGTGGAATGACTGTGGACTGAGACGCACTCGGGCAGAGACTATGTAATCGCCTTGGTGTCTGCAGAGGACTGCACTTCGGGAGGGAAGAGGAGGGATCGGCTCTCTCCCCTGCGACTCAGCAGGCGGAGTTTCGCAGCGGCGGCACCAGAGTTGTGCCCGCCCGCGGGGAGGTCGCTCCATCCAGCCCCGGCGGCCGCGAGAGTCCGAGCACCCGAGCGCGGTAGTCGGCGGCGGTGAGAGAGAGCGAGACCGAGCTCCAGGGTGCGAGGGAGCGGGCCGGGGGGGGGGAGTCCGGGAGGAGGCGAGCGGCGGCTACGAACAAGCCGAGCGCGCCCCGTGCCCGCCCCAGCGGTGCCGCGCCGGGCGGTGTCCGAGCGGCATGGAGAAGGACGGCCTGAGCCGTGCGGACCAGCAGTATGAGTGCGTGGCGGAGATCGGGGAGGGCGCCTACGGGAAGGTGTTCAAGGCCCGGGACCTGAAGAACGGAGGCCGTTTCGTGGCGCTGAAGCGCGTGCGAGTGCAGACCGGAGAGGAGGGCATGCTCCTCCAAGGCCCGGGACCTGAAAGGCAGGTGAGCGGTGCGGGGCGGCGCGTGGAGGGCCGCCCTCGGTGAAGCTGAGGTCTCTCCACACCAGGCTGTGCACGACCCCAAAACGCCTCCACGGCACCCCAGGAGTCCCTGTCCCTGCACGTCCAGGCCTGGGCAGGCGGGGAGGGTAGCGACGCAACACAATGATATAGGGAAATATTAAGCCATGACATTGACGTGCCCGGCGCCTCCCCTCCCCCGCGCTCCCGGCACACTCTGGGCTGCTTGGCACGCCCCCTCTCGTTCCACTGCGTCCCGCGCCCCGCGCTCATCCCCGAGGGGCCCCTGCAACCTCTCCGCGCGAAGACGGCTCCAGCTCTGCAGGGAAAGAAAAGTAACTTCGCTTTTCTCGGAGGAACCAGGAAGGATTAAGCAGCCTGGGAGAGGGCAGGAGCTCGCACAGGGTAGCAATGGGGGCTGCGTAATGCGGGAGGAGGGGTGTCGGTAGGAACCCCGAGGAAGGCGCTCGGGATGTCTGATTATGCTTTCTTCTTGTCCTCCCGTCTCCTCTTTTAGGTGGAATGACTGTGGACTGAGACGCACTCGGGCAGAGACTATGTAATCGCCTTGGTGTCTGCAGAGGACTGCACTTCGGGAGGGAAGAGGAGGGATCGGCTCTCTCCCCTGCGACTCAGCAGGCGGAGTTTCGCAGCGGCGGCACCAGAGTTGTGCCCGCCCGCGGGGAGGTCGCTCCATCCAGCCCCGGCGGCCGCGAGAGTCCGAGCACCCGAGCGCGGTAGTCGGCGGCGGTGAGAGAGAGCGAGACCGAGCTCCAGGGTGCGAGGGAGCGGGCCGGGGGGGGGGAGTCCGGGAGGAGGCGAGCGGCGGCTACGAACAAGCCGAGCGCGCCCCGTGCCCGCCCCAGCGGTGCCGCGCCGGGCGGTGTCCGAGCGGCATGGAGAAGGACGGCCTGAGCCGTGCGGACCAGCAGTATGAGTGCGTGGCGGAGATCGGGGAGGGCGCCTACGGGAAGGTGTTCAAGGCCCGGGACCTGAAGAACGGAGGCCGTTTCGTGGCGCTGAAGCGCGTGCGAGTGCAGACCGGAGAGGAGGGCATGCCGCTCTCCACCATCCGCGAGGTGGCGGTGCTGAGGCACCTGGAGACCTTCGAGCACCCCAACGTGGTCAGGTGAGCGGTGCGGGGGCGGCGCGCCGTGGGAGGGCCTGGGATCCTCGGACCCACGAGGATGCTGCGCAGGGGGGCGGCCGGGGAGGCCCGGAGCCGCCCGTCGACCATACGGAGTTTTGTCGACAGAGCCACGAGTCCGAACCGGTGACCTTGCCAGACAGCGAGCCGAAAGACGAGGCAGAAAATGTGACCCGCGCAGGCTTCCCCGCCGCTGTGCCGTTGTCAGTGTTTTCTCCCAGGTCCGCCCTGAAGGGGCTCCGGAAAGATGAGTGGCTTTTAGGGACAGAACAAGCCAACACGAGACGCAGCGCCCCTCCAGCCCCGGCGTAGTTTCCTTGGCCACAGGGGGGTATTTTTGCGGGAACGTGAGAGGTGACAGGATGGTAATTAGTAGGAAGAAAGGTTTAACGGCAGATAAGTAGGGTTTAAAAATGCAGAAGCAAGAAATTTAAAAAAAAATTAATAAATAAATAAAAATGCAGAAGCACTTAGTAGTTTTGTCCATCACCCCTACGGTTTCTTTTCACTAACACTGCATCATAAGGATTCTGGATGGTCCAAAGACTTCAGTGTGGATGCCCAGTTTGTATCATTTTAAAAAATGTCTTCCCAACACGCTGCCTATTTGTATTATTTTAGGTCTCTAGGCCAACGCGGTCCTTAGACTCCTGCTCCACAGGGTCCAGTATCAGTCCAGGCTGTGGGATGTTTAGATTCTAAACGTCCTGCCCTGGTGTTTTCTGGGTGGGTTGTGCTGTTTGGATGGAGGGGCAGCAGTTCTTCCTGTCTCTCCCCTATGGTAACCAGGACTAAACCAAAGTGTGTGTGACTCTGGACAATGGTGTTTTCTTAGTGACCCTGGAATTTCCCCATTGTGTGTTTGACATTGTGTGGTGTGTCATCCTTTTCTTTTTTAAACAGAAGTGCATAGTTTCAAGCTGAAAAGTAATGCCCGGAAACTTCTACAAATTAGGGTGTGATCTTACCTTTCTCAACTTCTAAGATACTGTGTTGGAGAAAGGAGCTCTGGCGATCTTCTTCCTGTCTCCTCCCTCATCCCTCCAGGAGTTCCGTTCAACAAATACATAGCTACTTATGTCTGTGTGCTGTGGATGAGATTATGTAAATAAGCACAGCTAAATATTTTTGTAAAAAGTCAAACAATTTAGCATTAGTCATCAAAGTGGAGAGACCCAGGACTGACCTTTGAAATACTGAGCCCTCTGCCGACTCAGGGAGCCCAAGTTTCTACCGAGTCTTCCTGGGAGGTTTCAGCTCTTAGCCCAGGCTGAGTGACTCTGTGCCACTTTTGTTCCCGACGCAGTGAGGACTTGGGCTAGAAGGCTGAAAAGAATCATAGATACATAAGACAGGTAGTAATTGGCTGTAAAGATAGGACCCCAAATGCCTCTATTTTAGCCAATAAAGAAGAGAGGGACACAAGATAATGGCACTGAGAACCAGTGTTTAGGAAGATGGGGTTCTATATAAAAGCAGTAGTTAAACCTTCTGTGTATGTTGTCTGTGGTGAACAACAAAAACCTTCTGAGGGAGTCTTTGTCATACTGGAAAGAAAAGTGAGGGGTACATTTGTCCCCTTGGACTTCATTATCTTCCTATTGAATCACGTAGGCACTTCCCAAAGGGTGAAATTCCCCTGTTAGAACTGTGGGTCCAAAGTTCTTGTTTTATTTGGTCTATTACCTATGGAAAAGGGTCCAGATAAGGATGATGATCATGTATATAAATAAAATCATGTCCTTCTAGCTGTAGAGGTGTGACAGAGGTGCCCCTGTGTAATGCTGCCCTTTCCTAAAGCACAATTGACTCTTGTAACAGAGGGAAGTTATTTTTGCCACTGTGCTGGCAAATCCGTCTTCTTCTCTTGAGCTTGGTGTATCTTTACAGATTTTTCACCAACCCATCTCGGATTCTGTCCTGAGAAATTTTAGGAGGTTGTACTGATAAGTCGAAGACAAAGGCATCATTTTCTAACAGTATTTCACATATTAAGTGATGATGATGACACCTACCTCTTTAAGAACTGCAAGGAGAAACTGAGGTAGTGTATATGTGAGCAGTTGGTGCATTTAGGAGTGCTTCAACTGTGCCAGTATTATTTGTGTTCAGGCAGATCGGAGAGGGGAGGTTGCCTTAGAGAAAGTTGCCAGAAAGGCATCAGTCCACCTGACCTTTCCCGTAGAACAAATCATACTCAGACCTCGACATTACACGTTCCGGAACCAAGAAGCTACTTGAAGTATAATGAGCCTGTAGTTTGTCAGAAAAGACCATCAGTCATATGCCATGAAGTTCAATGACACTTGAAAAAAAATGATCAGTGATCTCATCCTCACGAGAGCAGCAGATCTCCATCCCGTTTTATTTCCTTCCTGTTTCTTCTCTTCCACTTTGACCTTGGGGCAATTACTGGCCCCCATGACTGACTGAGCTTGACTAGCAATTCAGATAGTAGAGGATGCTGATAACTATTCAGTCAGGATCAGGAAATCAAGGACAGGTGACAACAAATTCTTTCCTTCCAGGGGAAAGTTGCCCAGGTCGGGGCCCCCAAACCTGGGACTTACTGTTGCCCCACAAAATCTGTTTTACAGTCCTATGACTGGTTCTTTAAAGGTTTCTTAAAAGGACAAATGCCTGTATAAATGCCTGGAAGTCATAAGTAATTGATCATAATTACAGGCCCTTACCACTGACAGTTAAGCTTCTAAACTTGAAGAAGCATGATAAATAGACTAGTTTTTCAAAAGTTTGAGATATTTGAAGGATTTGCCAGAAAAACTGTCTTGTTCTTGCCGGCACTGGGACTGCCTACATGCGCAGGGTTAATGACTTGAAATTCTTGCCTACCCGTGGCTTGATGGATCCCAGGCCCAGGCTTGATCAGCCAGTGTCTGGGATGTAAATTTACTTGTGTTTTATGGTTGGTAATCCCAAATCCTGGAGCGTTCACCAGAATCAGACTTTAGGATGAACCTATAGCTGAGTTTTTGCACTCCACAAATGAGCCCTTTTATATGACCTGAGCTAAATATATATAGTAGATAAAATAATATGTTTTGTCAGCATCTACACATTCACCAAATATTTATCGAGGGCCCATTGTCTGCCAGACACTGCTATAAGCTGGGAATACATCGGTGAACAAGTTGGAGAGCTCTCTACATTAACAGAACTTAACCGTTTCCTGGGATGAACAGTTCTTTGACCTTTTAAAAATTCACTTCTGGGCTTCCCTGGTGGTCCAGTCGGTAAAGAGTCCACTTGGCAGTGCAAGGGCACTGGTTTGATCCCTGGCACGGGAAGATCCCTGAGCGACTGAGCAGGTGTGTCCAATTACCAGCCAGCGCCTGGAGCACATGCGCCCAGAGCTGGTGCTCTGCAATGAGAGGGACCACTGTGATCTCCAAAATCCCCCCACGAGCAGCAGATCTCCATCCCTTTTATTTCCTTCCTGTTTCTTCTCTTCCACTTTGACCTTGGGGCAATTACTGGCCCCCATGACTGACTGAGCTTGACTAGCAATTCAGATAGTAGAGGATGCTGATAACTATTCAGTCAGGATCAGGAAATCAAGGACAGGTGACAACAAATTCTTTCCTTCCAGGGGAAAGTTGCCCAGGTCGGGGCCCCCAAACCTGGGACTTACTGTTGCCCCACAAAATCTGTTTTACAGTCCTATGACTGGTTCTTTAAAGGTTTCTTAAAAGGACAAATGCCTGTATAAATGCCTGGAAGTCATAAGTAATTGATCATAATTACAGGCCCTTACCACTGACAGTTAAGCTTCTAAACTTGAAGAAGCATGATAAATAGACTAGTTTTTCAAAAGTTTGAGATATTTGAAGGATTTGCCAGAAAAACTGTCTTGTTCTTGCCGGCACTGGGACTGCCTACATGCGCAGGGTTAATGACTTGAAATTCTTGCCTACCCGTGGCTTGATGGATCCCAGGCCCAGGCTTGATCAGCCAGTGTCTGGGATGTAAATTTACTTGTGTTTTATGGTTGGTAATCCCAAATCCTGGAGCGTTCACCAGAATCAGACTTTAGGATGAACCTATAGCTGAGTTTTTGCACTCCACAAATGAGCCCTTTTATATGACCTGAGCTAAATATATATAGTAGATAAAATAATATGTTTTGTCAGCATCTACACATTCACCAAATATTTATCGAGGGCCCATTGTCTGCCAGACACTGCTATAAGCTGGGAATACATCGGTGAACAAGTTGGAGAGCTCTCTACATTAACAGAACTTAACCGTTTCCTGGGATGAACAGTTCTTTGACCTTTTAAAAATTCACTTCTGGGCTTCCCCGGTGGTCCAGTCGGTAAAGAGTCCACTTGGCAGTGCAAGGGGCACTGGTTTGATCCCTGGCACGGGAAGATCCCTGAGCGACTGAGCAGGTGTGTCCAATTACCAGCCAGCGCTCTGGAGCACATGCGCCCAGAGCTGGTGCTCTGCAATGAGAGGGACCACTGTGATGGGAGGCCCACACAGGCCACAGAATTAAGATGGATGAAAATAAATAAATGAAGGCCCAATAAAAGAGGCTAAATTTTTTTTTTTTTTTTTAAAGATTTATTTATTTATTTATTTTGGGCAGGGGTCGGGTCGAGGAGGGAGGGGAGCGGGCGGGCCACTTCTATTGGTCTTTCATTTCTCCATTTTCATCCGTCTTTGTTCTTTGGCTCCTGTGGGCCTCCCATCGTGGTGGCGTCTGTCACTGCAGAGCTCCAGCTCGGTAATTGGACACATCGGTCCAGCCGCTCCGCAGCATGTGGGATCTTCCCAGGCCAGGGATCGAACCGGCGCCCCTTGCACTGCAAGGCGGTGTCCTTACCCACTGGACCACCAGGGGAAGCCCAAGGCTAAAATTTTTAAAAAAGAAATTCACTTCTCTCTATTTCCATTGACTTATATTGCTGTATTTCACCTAACCATTTTTTTTAAGAGCAACTAATATTTGTGATAATTTGGTTACCATGAATTTGCTAATTGAATAGTTAGATAACTGAAATGCTAGTCAGAATCAAGTGCTTTGGGGGGAGTGTTAAATGTCACCTTAGGGATATATACAGAAATCTGTGTAAGATGACATTGACATGTAATTGATAGATGAGCATTTGAGCTGTATTTACTCAACAGGGATCTAGGAAGGACCTAGATTTGGAGAATACATTTGCACTCCACAAATGAGCCCTTTTATATGACCTGAGCTAAATATATATAGTAGATAAAATAATATGTTTTGTCAGCATCTACACATTCACCAAATATTTATCGAGGGCCCATTGTCTGCCAGACACTGCTATAAGCTGGGAATACATCGGTGAACAAGTTGGAGAGCTCTCTACATTAACAGAACTTAACCGTTTCCTGGGATGAACAGTTCTTTGACCTTTTTAAAAATTCACTTCTGGGCTTCCCTGGTGGTCCAGTCGGTAAAGAGTCCACTTGGCAGTGCAAGGGGCACTGGTTTGATCCCTGGCACGGGAAGATCCCTGAGCGACTGAGCAGGTGTGTCCAATTACCAGCCAGCGCTCTGGAGCACATGCGCCCAGAGCTGGTGCTCTGCAATGAGAGGGACCACTGTGATGGGAGGCCCACACAGGCCACAGAATTAAGATGGATGAAAATAAATAAATGAAGGCCCAATAAAAGAGGCTAAATTTTTTTTTTTTTAAAGATTTATTTATTTATTTATTTTGGGCAGGGGTCGGGTCGAGGAGGGAGGGGAGCGGGCGGGCCACTTCTATTGGTCTTTCATTTCTCCATTTTCATCCGTCTTTGTTCTTTGGCTCCTGTGGGCCTCCCATCGTGGTGGCGTCTGTCACTGCAGAGCTCCAGCTCGGTAATTGGACACATCGGTCCAGCCGCTCCGCAGCATGTGGGATCTTCCCAGGCCAGGGATCGAACCGGCGCCCCTTGCACTGCAAGGCGGTGTCCTTACCCACTGGACCACCAGGGGAAGCCCAAGGCTAAAATTTTTAAAAAAGAAATTCACTTCTCTCTATTTCCATTGACTTATATTGCTGTATTTCACCTAACCATTTTTTTTAAGAGCAACTAATATTTGTGATAATTTGGTTACCATGAATTTGCTAATTGAATAGTTAGATAACTGAAATGCTAGTCAGAATCAAGTGCTTTGGGGGGAGTGTTAAATGTCACCTTAGGGATATATACAGAAATCTGTGTAAGATGACATTGACATGTAATTGATAGATGAGCATTTGAGCTGTATTTACTCAACAGGGATCTAGGAAGGACCTACTGTTTAGAAACCATGGGTTTTTTAAACAGTCATTCCCTGTGTTTTAGAAGGAATAAGATGATCACCATAACATGGGCACATGAGTATCATCTCATTACAGAGATACTGGTAAGTGTGATCAGTGTTGTCTCCAGGGATTAAATTTGTTACTGTAGCAGGAGATGTTATTCCAGTTCAAGTACTGGTTCAGGAAATGAAAACTCATGGTATTTCAGTGAATAAACTGGTGGTATCTAAATAAGTTAAATTATTATTAGCACATTTTAGTCACTGCTTAAAAAAGAAAAAAACAGGAAAATGCATACAGCTCACTGATTACCATTCCAGGAGCTTTCCCATTTTTTCTTTTTATTGACCTCAGTTAAATCTCATAAAAAGGATAAAAATGTGATTTCTCTAGGAAAACCTACATAGTAGAAAGCACATGGCATAGGATTTGTTGCCACATAAACACGAGTCCTCAGGTGAGTTAGTTCTTGAGAATCCTTCTGAATAAAAGTGTTACTTGGTGGGCGAATAATATGTTTATTGGGACTTGCATCAGTGAAGGCAGGGGAAGCAGGCATTTAAAATGGCTTTTTAAGTGTCAGTAGTGAAAAGCTGGCTTTGTCTTTCATTCTCTTTGAGCTCCGTGAGAAGTTTCCAATTTATTGAGCGTATTTAGTAAAGACATTTTCACAGTGATGGTCTCCTGTACCTTGTTTCTGCAGAAGGAGTTGATAGTGCTGAATCGTTGCCATGGCTTGTGATGTATCCTTTTCACATGACTATTATCACTATGGAATTATTAGACTTCCTCTATCAAGAAGCGGATAGCTCCTAAGAGGAAAACTTACTTAAACTTGAATATCTTTGGTTGTATTTACCTATGTTTAAGACAAGGGTAAATGGATGTTTGTGAAAATAGACTCCTTATTAAAAGTAAATTACCGGGCTTCCCTGGTGATCCAGTGGGTAAAGAGTCTGCCTTGCAGTGCAAGGGGCACCAGTTCAATCCCTGGCCCCGGAAGATCCCACGTGCCAAGGAACAGCTGGACTGTTGTGTCCAATTACGAGTTAGCGCTCTGGAGTGCATGCACCCAGAGCCGTTGCTCTGCAACAAGAGAGGCCACTGCAGTGGGAGGCCCACATGGGCCAAAGAATAAAGATGGATGAAAATAAATAAATAAAAAAACAATAAAAGAGGCCAAAGTTTTTTTTTTCTTTTTTTTCTTTTTAATAAATTACCTTTAGGAAGGAGCGTAGCATTGAAACATATATGTTACCATATGTAAAACAGATAGCTAGTGGGAAGTTGCTATATAGCACAAGGAGCACAACCTGGTGCTCTGTGATGGTCTAGGAGGGATGGGGCGGGGTGGGAGGAAGGCTCAAGAGGAAAGGTATAAATATCTATGTAGATATACATATATATATATATGTATATATATATATTACGGCTGATTCATGTTGTTGTATGGCAGAAACCAACACACCATTGTAAAGCAGTTATCCTTCAATTAAAAGTATATATATATTTTAAATTTTAGCCTCTTTTATTGTTTTTTTTATTTATTTATTTTCATCCGTCTTTATTCCTTGGCCCGTGTGGGCCTCCCACTGCAGTGGCCTCTCGTTGCAGAGCGCTGGCTCTGGACACATGTGCTTCAGAGAGCTGGCTTGCAATTAGGCACACTGGTTCAACCACTCCGCGGCACGTGAGATCTTCCCCAGCCAGGGATTGAACCAGTGCCCTTTGCACTGCAAGGCAGGCTCTTTACCCAGTGGACTACCAGGGAAGCCCACAAAGTAGATTTTTTAAAAAGTAAATTACCTATAAAAAATCATGCCTCACTATTGATAATTTCTTGGGAAGGATTTTTAGGAATGAAACATCCAACACACACTGTGTCATTGGAAATTCATAAATATTAGGGTTCGAAGACGCTTTGGAAGTCTTTCAGCCCCTTGATATTACAATTAAAGAACTGAAGTGCAGAGGTCAGGCAGCTTGTCTGTCATGTGATTTTAAAGTTGTTGTCTTGCCCGAAACCTGAGTACCAATTTTAAATAATTCTTTTTGTTTGGTGGAAGAAATTAACTCAAGTGAGTACATTTCTAATTTGGAAAAAATGAACTATATGTAGACAAAGATGATGGTTTGCCAGGAATAAATGACATAGCAACTCAGGAAATTCCTGAATTCTGCAGTATGCCTTACTGAAGTAAATCTGTAAAAAGTGTGATGATTATCCATTAAATTCTGCTTTCAAGGAAATTGAGTAATACCTATGATTATTTAAATAACTATAGAGTTAAGTAATAATATGGTTAAATAATGTAATTAAGTAATAATATTAAATTCATTTGAGACAACGAATAGTTAAAGAAAATCTAAATGTGGGCTTCCTTGGTGGTCCAGTGGTTAAGGACACCGCCCTGCAATGCAAGGGGTGCTGGTTCGATCCCTGGCCTGAAAAGATCCCACGTGCAGTGGAGCGGCTGGACCAATGTGTCCAACTACCGAGCTGGAGCTTTGGAGTGCATGTGCCCAGAGCTGGTGCTCTGCAACAAGAAAGGCCACTGCGATGGGAGGCCCAAAGAACAAAGATGGATGAAAATAAACAAATGAAAGACCAATAGAAGTGGCCAAAATAATAATAATAAAATCTAAATGCTTGATACTCATCTTATGAATGAACACCCAGTGAGATAAACACCATGATACTTGAAAATTAGGTAGTATAATAACCTCTAGACATTTAAGTAAGTATGTGTTAGCTAAGTTTCTTGAGGTAATCACACCATTTCTAATTCTCATGAGGCTCAGATAAGCTTCTCAGTCTTCTTATTTTTTTTTTTTTTTAAGGTTTATTTATTTTTGGCTCTTCTGGGTCTTCATTGCTGGGCTTCGGTTTTTTTTAGGGGCGGCAAGTGGGAGCGCTGTCTAGTTGAGCTCAGGCTTCACACTGCAGTGGCTTCTCTTCTTGGGGAGCACAGACTCTAGGCCTGTGGCCTTCAGTAGTCGCAGCTCAAGGGCCCTGAAGCGTGGGTTCAGTCATTGCGGTCCACAGGCTTAGTTGCTTCAAGGCATATGGAGTCTTTCTGGACCAGGGATCAAACCCGTGCCCCTGCCTTGGCAGGAGGACTGTTTAATTACTGGACCACCAGAAACATCTGTGACAATCTTCTTAGGAAGGAAATTAATTGTGAGCTTCCTGGTGTTGTAGAACACAGCAGAGGTGAAATCTGAGTGTGGGAGGAATGGGAATACAAGAAGGTAGTGTTTGTAAGTGGGGCCTTTTCCGAGGGCCACGAGGCAGCACAGAAAATGGACACAGGTGGTTGTTGGCAAGTCCGCCTACACGACTACCGTTTGAGTGAAGATCTGTAGATGCTGAGTCTACCGGGGCAGGTGGTGAGTCAGAGGGAGGAGTTTTGTAAGAACCACTGGGCAGTTGTTCTGAGCATCACCACGTGCTGCCATCCTTGATTCTGTTTTTACCAGCGACACATGGAGTTGCTCTCCACTCAGGTGAAATAAAGGCACCTTAAAATGTTTTCCTTTTTTTTTGGTTAAAGTTTATTGTTGTGTGGAATCCCTTAGCTGTGGCATATGGGATCCAGTTCCCTAACCAAGGATGAAAGTGGACTCCTGCTATTGGGTTAGTGCATGCGCCCAGAGCTGGTGCTCTGCAACAAGAAAGGCCACTGCGATGGGAGGCCCAAAGAACAAAGATGGATGAAAATAAACAAATGAAAGACCAATAGAAGTGGCCAAAATAATAATAATAAAATCTAAATGCTTGATACTCATCTTATGAATGAACACCCAGTGAGATAAACACCATGATACTTGAAAATTAGGTAGTATAATAACCTCTAGACATTTAAGTAAGTATGTGTTAGCTAAGTTTCTTGAGGTAATCACACCATTTCTAATTCTCATGAGGCTCAGATAAGCTTCTCAGTCTTCTTATTTTTTTTTTTTTTTAAGGTTTATTTATTTTTGGCTCTTCTGGGTCTTCATTGCTGGGCTCCGGTTTTCTCTAGGGACGGCAAGTGGGAGCGCTGTCTAGTTGAGCTCAGGCTTCACACTGCAGTGGCTTCTCTTCTTGGGGAGCACAGACTCTAGGCCTGTGGCCTTCAGTAGTCGCAGCTCAAGGGCCCTGAAGCGTGGGTTCAGTCATTGCGGTCCACAGGCTTAGTTGCTTCAAGGCATATGGAGTCTTTCTGGACCAGGGATCAAACCCGTGCCCCTGCCTTGGCAGGAGGACTGTTTAATTACTGGACCACCAGAAACATCTGTGACAATCTTCTTAGGAAGGAAATTAATTGTGAGCTTCCTGGTGTTGTAGAACACAGCAGAGGTGAAATCTGAGTGTGGGAGGAATGGGAATACAAGAAGGTAGTGTTTGTAAGTGGGGCCTTTTCCGAGGGCCACGAGGCAGCACAGAAAATGGACACAGGTGGTTGTTGGCAAGTCCGCCTACACGACTACCGTTTGAGTGAAGATCTGTAGATGCTGAGTCTACCGGGGCAGGTGGTGAGTCAGAGGGAGGAGTTTTGTAAGAACCACTGGGCAGTTGTTCTGAGCATCACCACGTGCTGCCATCCTTGATTCTGTTTTTACCAGCGACACATGGAGTTGCTCTCCACTCAGGTGAAATAAAGGCACCTTAAAATGTTTTCCTTTTTTTTTGGTTAAAGTTTATTGTTGTGTGGAATCCCTTAGCTGTGGCATATGGGATCCAGTTCCCTAACCAAGGATGAAAGTGGACTCCCTGCATTGGGAGTGTGGAGTCTAAGCCGTTGGACCACCCGGGGACAAAAGTCCCAAAGCACTTTTTTCTTAAGATGATCTTTGATTGGAGAATAATTGCTTTCCAGTGTTGTGTCAGTTTCTGCTGAACAGCATAAATCAGCCACAGGTATACATAGATCCCCTCCTCCCTGAGCCTTTTTGCCGCACCTGCGTCCCACCCTTCTAGGTCATCACAGAGCACAGAGCTGAGCTTCCTCTGCTACACAGCTGCTGCCCACCTGCTGTCTGCTTCACACCTGGGAGTGTAGATATGTCAGTGCTACTGTCTCAATTCATCACCCCCTCTCCCTCCCCTGCTGTGTGTAGACCATTCTCTACATCTTCATCTCTATTCTTGCCCTGCTAATAGGTTCATCAGTACCATTTTTCTCGATTCCGTATGTATGCATTAATAAATGGTATTCGTTTTTCGCTTTCTGACTTACTTCATTCTGTGTAACAGGCTCTAGGTTCATCCACCTCGCTACAACTGACTCCAGTCTGTTCCTTTTTATGGATGAGTGACAACCCATTGTATATATGTACCACAAAATAAAGGCATTTTAAGGCATGTGGCAGGAATCTGTGTGTGTGCAGTAGTAGCCTGGAAGCCTATTTGGGATGGAATCATGTTTAAACATTTAGTAGTTTACCTAAATTTGGAATGACTGACTTTGTCATTCAAATAGCCATTTTAGTGACTGATTTCATTTAGTCTTCCTAAAGGATTTTAGTTTGGTAGAATTAGAATCACAGCACAGGATTTTTTTTTCATTGAAAAGGGTCTTAGATTTAACCTGATTTAAGCTTCTTTGACCTGTGTAGGAATTGTTTTGTAAATGCGTAAAAGAATTGTCTGGTTTTTTAGTCAGCTATTTTACTCCTCAATTTTATGAGTTGTAGATACAGACGATAACTAAGGTTCAAACACAGGTTTATATTCAATGTTAACAGGACAGGATGACTGATGGACATTGCGTATCAGAAAACATTCCCTTGAGTTAGAAGAGTATTTTCACTTTAATGCTTTTATGTTTGCTGACTTGAAAACAAGGATTGGCTGTATCTTTTATGTCCATAAATAACAGAGTCCATACCGTTAGTTGCCTGGTATGTTTGCTGAATGAAGTAAATTTAAAGATACACCCCTCAGATGAAAGCTTTGCATCCAGTTTCATGTAGCATTAATAGGGCTTCCTTGGTGGCTCAGTGGTAAAGACCGCCTGCAGTGCCGGATTTCTGCCCCTGGTTCAGGAAGATCCCCTGGAGAAGGAAATGGTAACTGACTCCAGTATTCTTGCCTGGAGAATCCCATGGACAGAGGAGCCTGGCAGGCTATAGTCCAGGGGGTCGCCAAGAGTCAGACACGACTGAAGCGGCTGAGTACTCACGCGTGCATACCATCAGTACGGATCTTGGGCTGAGCACTGGCAGATTATTGGTATTAACTGTACATGTACACCAAGGCGACTTAGTGAGAGCATTCAAAACTTACTGATGTTTTGCATTCCCTGACTGTCCATTTTTGTCTTCTGTGTAACAGGCTCTAGGTTCATCCACCTCGCTACAACTGACTCCAGTCTTTTCCCTTTTTTATGGATGAGTGACAACCCATTGTATATATGTACCACAAAATAAAGGCATTTTAAGGCATGTGGCAGGAATCTGTGTGTGTGCAGTAGTAGCCTGGAAGCCTATTTGGGATGGAATCATGTTTAAACATTTAGTAGTTTACCTAAATTTGGAATGACTGACTTTGTCATTCAAATAGCCATTTTAGTGACTGATTTCATTTAGTCTTCCTAAAGGATTTTAGTTTGGTAGAATTAGAATCACAGCACAGGATTTTTTTTTCATTGAAAAGGGTCTTAGATTTAACCTGATTTAAGCTTCTTTGACCTGTGTAGGAATTGTTTTGTAAATGCGTAAAAGAATTGTCTGGTTTTTTAGTCAGCTATTTTACTCCTCAATTTTATGAGTTGTAGATACAGACGATAACTAAGGTTCAAACACAGGTTTATATTCAATGTTAACAGGACAGGATGACTGATGGACATTGCGTATCAGAAAACATTCCCTTGAGTTAGAAGAGTATTTTCACTTTAATGCTTTTATGTTTGCTGACTTGAAAACAAGGATTGGCTGTATCTTTTATGTCCATAAATAACAGAGTCCATACCGTTAGTTGCCTGGTATGTTTGCTGAATGAAGTAAATTTAAAGATACACCCCTCAGATGAAAGCTTTGCATCCAGTTTCATGTAGCATTAATAGGGCTTCCTTGGTGGCTCAGTGGTAAAGACCGCCTGCAGTGCCGGATTTCTGCCCCTGGTTCAGGAAGATCCCCTGGAGAAGGAAATGGTAACTGACTCCAGTATTCTTGCCTGGAGAATCCCATGGACAGAGGAGCCTGGCAGGCTATAGTCCAGGGGGTCGCCAAGAGTCAGACACGACTGAAGCGGCTGAGTACTCACGCGTGCATACCATCAGTACGGATCTTGGGCTGAGCACTGGCAGATTATTGGTATTAACTGTACATGTACACCAAGGCGACTTAGTGAGAGCATTCAAAAACTTACTGATGTTTTGCAGTTTCCCCGTGACTGTCCATTTTTTGTCTTCAGGTCTAGCTTCAACTCTGATAGGAATGTCTCATGTTCTTTGTGTGCGTTTGCTGCCTGCAGCCTACAGTCTTATTGACAAGTCCATTTTCCCTATCTGGGCTCCTTGCCACCACCTCTGTGGCTTTAATGGGGGCTGATCTCAGAAGGGGTGCTCTGCTCTCTTCCCTATACCACCTGCCTCCACCTGTTGAAATGCTATGCCTCCTTCAGAACCAAGCTCTAAGTGTTTTCTGGGCACAATCCTTTTTGTTGTTTGTAGTACTGCTGTTGGGTTGTGCCTTACATACAAAGGAATTCTCATAAATTTGATTTCATACATTTCTCATCATAAAAGAAAAAAATCAGTACCGTGTTCCATAATTACATATGTTCAATTGTCAAGGTTATTTATGATGAGGGCGAATTTCTATTTTGAGCAGACACTGTTGAAAATCAGTTCCTTCACTTAAAATTTTACACATCTGAGGGTTGGGAGAATTTTCCACAGTCCAGATTCTGTCCTTGTGTATTTCAAACCCTGTCTCCTCTGTCTGTCATATGCTTCCTGAAATGCCACTTTAAAAAAAAAAAAATATATATATATATATTTTTTTTTGTTTGTTTGTTTGTTTGTTTGTTTGGCTGTACTGGGTCTTAGTTGCAGCATGTGGCATCTTTGAGTCTTCATTGCAGCATGTGAACTCTTAATTTTAGCACGTGGGATCTAGTTCCCTGACCAGGCATTGAACCAGGACCCCCTGCATTGGGAGCAGAGAGTCTTGGGCACTGGACCACAGGGAAGTCCCTGAAATGCCACCTTTTGGTATGTGATATGCTCCGTAAGGCCTTCATTTGGATAAAGTTTCTGCCTCCTTTGAACCCTGGCAAATTTGCCCCTCCCTTATGGCGCCTAGTGTATGTCTGCCCCTGTATATTACTATGCCTGTTATGGAAGATATAATATCAGTGTCCCCTCCACCCACTGTTTTCTGATCCTTTAACTTTCCACACCCCAGTGGTGAGCTCCTTGAGGCAGAAAGTGTGTCTTGGGTCATGTCCATTTAAGTTCTACATCCAGTGGAAATAAAATGAGTAAATGAACAAATGAATGAAATAATGGAAAGGAGGTCTAGTTATTAAAGAAGAGATTATGAGGATTATTTCCATCACATGCATATTAACACAAAGGATTGTCAAAGAGGGAAAATGAAACGTATATTGGGTTATACTTATTTGGTTTCTTGGGAATAAGAAATATTGAAAAGAGAATATAGTCAAGTGAGTTTTAAAATTTTATTTCCATAGTTAACTGTACAGTCTTGGACTTAATTTACATACTGTAGAGAAGACAGTAACATTATGAAGTGTGCACACATTCAGTAAAAGCTGAAAATCATTTGCACATTGAGTTCTTTTCGTTTTTCCACTAAGTTGACTTTCTGTACTAGAAGAACTCTTAGGAGGAGTGGAATGAAGTGAAGCCTTCCTGCATTCTAAGTCGCTTCAGTCGGGTCCAGCTCTTTGGGACCGTATGGACTGTAGCCCGCCAGGCTCTTCTCTTCAGGCAAGAATACTGGAGTGGGTTGTCATTTCCTCCTCCAGAGGATCTTTCCGACTCCAGGGATCAAACCTAGGTCTCTTATGTCTCCTGCATTGGCAGGCAGTTTCTTTTTTTACCATTCAACTGCTGAGGAAGCTGCTTTACCCAATATCCTTTTCATTAATGGATTTATTGTGGGCAGGTCTGAGGGCCCAAGAACACATGGTCAGAACTGTGGGAGCTTGAGTTTTTCAAGTTTATTCAAATCAGCTTGATTTCTTCAAGCCATTCAAATCAGTTCAAGGAGGAATTCTTTGTTCTCTCTCTCTCTTTCTTTTTATTTCAAAATCCCAAACAGAATTATTCCTTTCTATGTCACATACTGGAATTTTTCTGTGTGTTTATTTTCTGAGGCTCGACTTAGGCATGACTACCTTATGACAGTTCAAATTTTCTTCCATATACTCTGTGTTTAAGTCATTAAGATCTATCCACAGAAAGGAGGCAGTTCCCTTTCAGGGACACTACTCTTTAGTGATTTTTTTTTTTTTTTTTTGCTTCCTTTAATTGCTAAGTAGTCTCATCAGTTTCTGTGTTAGGTGTTCCTAATGATTAGTATACAAAATGTGTTTTTCCTAGAATGTTTTCTTTTTTAGAAAGTATAAAAGAGTAAAGTTGGGAATATTAGTGCTTATCCTCTTCAGCAACAGAACAAGAGAAATGAGAGATATCTTTGCATTTCTAAATGTTAGGTTATTGGCTCTGACCAATATATTTTAAAAACTTTTTGGTGGAAACCAAGAAACTCTGAGTGGTTTCAAGTTGGGAGTTTTAGATGATGTCGTTCACATTCCAACCATGTAGAATCGGAGTTATTAAATAGCCTTTTTATTAAACATATTTTTTCCATAGTTAACTGTACAGTCTTGGACTTAATTTACATACTGTAGAGAAGACAGTAACATTATGAAGTGTGCACACATTCAGTAAAAGCTGAAAATCATTTGCACATTGAGTTCTTTTCGTTTTCCACTAAGTTGACTTTCTGTACTAGAAGAACTCTTAGGAGGAGTGGAATGAAGTGAAGCCTTCCTGCATTCTAAGTCGCTTCAGTCGGGTCCAGCTCTTTGGGACCGTATGGACTGTAGCCCGCCAGGCTCTTCTCTTCAGGCAAGAATACTGGAGTGGGTTGTCATTTCCTCCTCCAGAGGATCTTTCCGACTCCAGGGATCAAACCTAGGTCTCTTATGTCTCCTGCATTGGCAGGCAGTTTCTTTTTTTACCATTCAACTGCTGAGGAAGCTGCTTTACCCAATATCCTTTTCATTAATGGATTTATTGTGGGCAGGTCTGAGGGCCCAAGAACACATGGTCAGAACTGTGGGAGCTTGAGTTTTTCAAGTTTATTCAAATCAGCTTGATTTCTTCAAGCCATTCAAATCAGTTCAAGGAGGAATTCTTTGTTCTCTCTCTCTTTCTTTTTATTTCAAAATCCCAAACAGAATTATTCCTTTCTATGTCACATACTGGAATTTTTCTGTGTGTTTATTTTCTGAGGCTCGACTTAGGCATGACTACCTTATGACAGTTCAAATTTTCTTCCATATACTCTGTGTTTAAGTCATTAAGATCTATCCACAGAAAGGAGGCAGTTCCCTTTCAGGGACACTACTCTTTAGTGATTTTTTTTTTTTTTTTTTTGCTTCCTTTAATTGCTAAGTAGTCTCATCAGTTTCTGTGTTAGGTGTTCCTAATGATTAGTATACAAAATGTGTTTTTCCTAGAATGTTTTCTTTTTTAGAAAGTATAAAAGAGTAAAGTTGGGAATATTAGTGCTTATCCCTCTTCAGCAACAGAACAAGAGAAATGAGAGATATCTTTGCATTTCTAAATGTTAGGTTATTGGCTCTGACCAATATATTTTAAAAACTTTTTGGTGGAAACCAAGAAACTCTGAGTGGTTTCAAGTTGGGAGTTTTAGATGATGTCGTTCACATTCCAACCATGTAGAATCACTTAAAGGAGTTATTAAATAGCCTTGGGTAAAAATGGGATGTTTTCTTGTTGAGCCAGAAGAAACTAAGAGACAAGATTTGAAGATTGGGCTAGAAAGGACTCCTGTTACTGATCATGACTGAAGTGAATTTAAATTATGGAAGTCCCCTTAAAGAACAGGGAGAGCATCCTTTCTTTGACATAACATACCTCTTACACATTAAGATAAAAAGAAAAGTTGTGATATTCTGCTAGTCATTACAGATTCCTTTAAGCCCATGAGATTTAATCAGTGGTCATTTCGCTAACCAAGAGTTTATTAGACCAGAACTAGATGATGTCAGTTGGGTCCTTAACTAAACCAGTTAGTTTTGCAAAGAGAAAAAGGTTGACTCGGAGGAGTGGGACTGGTCTCCAGGAGAACTATACAAAAGCATGTTTAATTCAGTGGTACCCATTCCAGATCCTAGAAAAATAGGACTTCTGAGATGAGTCAAGAGTAGTGTCTTTGCTTATGAAAAATGATATAGTTTTTCCCCCACTTGATAGAGTTGAGAGATGAAACTATCCTTAGGCCAATAGAGAATGGTTAAGAGATACACCTTATGAATCAAAAGGACCATGGACTGATTAAAAGGAGGGAAGAACGTGGCAGAAGTTGAGCTAAGTTGAGGTACAAGTGAGAGATACTATATGGTGAAGATGTACAATAGTGACAGAATGTGACAGTGCTTACATAAATCTGAATTTTCTTAAAGTTTGGAATTGGAAACCTAGTGATCTGAAGATAAGGGGAAAGTCTGGCATGTTTAGAGAGACCACAACCAGTGTTTGTTGGATAGGTAAACTCAGACTATCATTCTTTTTTTTAATTTTAAAATTTTATTTATTTATTTATTTTTGACTCTTCGGGGTTTTCACTGCTGCCACAGGCTCTTCTCTAGTTGCAGGGAGTAGGGGCTACTCTTTAGTTGAGGTGAGCAGGCTTCTTGGTGCGGTGACATCTCTTGTTGTGGAACTCGGTCTCTAGGGTGCACAGACTTCAACAGCTGTGGCACATGGGCTCAATAGTTGCGGCTCCAAGGCTCTAGAGCACAGGCTCCATAGTTGTGGCTCACGGGCTTAGTCGCTCTGCAGCATATGGGATCTTCCTGGTTCAGGGATCAAACCAGTGTCTCCTGCATTGGCTGCGCTACCAGGAAAGCCCCCTAACTGTCATTCTTGTCATTTCATAATGATAAAACGGCATTGTTGTCTGATTCCTTTTTCTTGAGGACCTTATTTTAGCCATCTTTACGCTGTCCATTGTGCCTGGCACTCAAATATCTTGAAGTAATACAAGAATGAATATAGAATGTAGGCTTCCCATTAGAACATAAACTCCACTAAGGCAGGAATTTTTGTCCCTTTTGTTCACTGCTTTTATCCCCAGTATCTAGAACAGTGTCTGGCACATGAATATCTGTTGAGTGACTTGAAGAATTAAACTATGAGTAAAAATTACTATTTTACAGGAGTTTTATGAAAGTAAAAATGTAAATTAACACCAAATTTAGTGGCTGTGGTATTTTTCTATTCACTCATTAGTATGCATTTGAAACTCTAGGATTATATAGTGGAAACAAATTTTTCCACTGATGTTTTCATTCAGTTAGGAACATAATTTTATGTAAACAATATTAACTGGTATTTTAAATGGTCATGTCATTTGTAGCAGAATTGATTTAGATGTTTCGGTGGAAATCTTCAGATAAGGCTCCAGATTCTCTGGGTCATGAAATTTTATGAAAGGGATTGACATGCAGTTCCCTAAAGAGTTTGACATACGCTGTAAGGTTGTGTAAGCCGCTCTAGCTGTCCTTACCCCCAGGGGCCAGTCTCATCATGAACCTTGTCCTAATACTCTTGCTCCGTGCTGCCATTCCAACACCTTTCTTCTCTGCTTAGATCGTTGATTGTGATCACCTAAGTGATCTGACATTATTTAGCTATGACTAATACTGATAATAATGGAAAGAAAAGGGAGGAATGGAATGGAATGGTGTGAAATAGGATAGAGTGAAAATGTGTCCTAGCCCCAGTCAATTGTCTGATCCGTTGCAAGGAACTGTAACTAAAGTAGAGTAACAAGGGGTTCGTCTGTAGTTTTTAAAGTAATTACGTTTTCAGTTAAAGAAATGCTTCTGATTAATATTGTGTGTTGTGTGTTAGTTGCTCAGTTGGGTCCAACTCTTTGCAACCCCATGGACTGTAGCTCACCAGGCTCTTCTGTCCATGGGATTTTCCAAGCAAGGATACTGGAATGGGTTGTCATTTCCTACTCCATCTGATTAATACTGCTGTGTGGTAAATTATCCCAGAATTTAGGCGCTGCAAACAACCATTTTCTTATGCTCAAGGATTCAGTGGCTGGGGAACAAAGCACATGAGAGTAGCAGAGCAACTCAGAGTTTGATTCATTTTGATGTCTTCATTCTCAAGTCTGATGGTCACCTGGGCTGGCTGATGTGCGCTAGGACCTGAGTAGGGGCTTGGGGACCAAAGCCCCCATGCCTCCAGGTGTCCCAGGCTTCCTCTCAGCGTCAAGGCTTCAGAGTCATTGCACTTAACATGGCGGCTCATGGCTCCAGAAGCTAGTCAGCGTCCTTAGGAACAGACAGGGTTCCTTTTGCCACATTCTGTTGGTCACAGATGAGTTCAAAGCCCCACAGAATTCAGGGAAAAGGAGTGACATGTAGCATCTCTTATGATAGAATATTAAAGAATTTGTGCCCTCCTTTTTGGTGATCATGACATAATTTTATGTAAACAATATTAACTGGTATTTTAAATGGTCATGTCATTTGTAACAGAATTGATTTAGATGTTTCGGTGGAAATCTTCAGATAAGGCTCCAGATTCTCTGGGTCATGAAATTTTATGAAAGGGATTGACATGCAGTTCCCTAAAGAGTTTGACATACGCTGTAAGGTTGTGTAAGCCGCTCTAGCTGTCCTTACCCCCAGGGGCCAGTCTCATCATGAACCTTGTCCTAATACTCTTGCTCCGTGCTGCCGTTCCAACACCTTTCTTCTCTGCTTAGATCGTTGATTGTGATCACCTAAGTGATCTGACATTATTTAGCTATGACTAATACTGATAATAATGGAAAGAAAAGGGAGGAATGGAATGGAATGGTGTGAAATAGGATAGAGTGAAAATGTGTCCTAGCCCCAGTCAATTGTCTGATCCGTTGCAAGGAACTGTAACTAAAGTAGAGTAACAAGGGGTTCGTCTGTAGTTTTTAAAGTAATTACATTTTCAGTTAAAGAAATGCTTCTGATTAATATTGTGTGTTGTGTGTTAGTTGCTCAGTTGGGTCCAACTCTTTGCAACCCCATGGACTGTAGCTCACCAGGCTCTTCTGTCCATGGGATTTTCCAAGCAAGGATACTGGAATGGGTTGTCATTTCCTACTCAATCTGATTAATACTGCTGTGTGGTAAATTATCCCAGAATTTAGGCGCTGCAAACAACCATTTTCTTATGCTCAAGGATTCAGTGGCTGGGGAACAAAGCACATGAGAGTAGCAGAGCAACTCAGAGTTTGATTCATTTTGATGTCTTCATTCTCAAGTCTGATGGTCACCTGGGCTGGCTGATGTGCGCTAGGACCTGAGTAGGGGCTTGGGGACCAAAGCCCCCATGCCTCCAGGTGTCCCAGGCTTCCTCTCAGCGTCAAGGCTTCAGAGTCATTGCACTTAACATGGCGGCTCATGGCTCCAGAAGCTAGTCAGCGTCCTTAGGAACAGACAGGGTTCCTTTTGCCACATTCTGTTGGTCACAGATGAGTTCAAAGCCCCACAGAATTCAGGGAAAAGGAGGGACATGTAGCATCTCTTATTATAAAATATTAAAGAATTTGTGCCCTCCTTTTTTTGGTGATCATGACATATATGCTTGGTGGTTAATATAGGGGAGTATATGATGAAAAAAAAAAAAATCAAGGCTCTTGTCCCAACTATTCTTGTGTCCAGTGCTCAGATACAGCTTCATTTACCTCTGTTTTGGGTGCATCGGGTAGTTCCTCTGTGGCTCTAGATAATATGCCCCGTGCTCTGTTTCTTGGTATCTAAACTTCAGATAAGAACTATTGACTTCCTAATCTGAAAGACGAAGATTTAGCTCGGCAGTATTACTCTTTGTGAATCTCCTACCTCTTTTGTTTAATAGGAACATTTTTATTTTTTCTAATGATTTAAAATAATATCCGTAAACATCATTTTTTGGTTGTTGTTCTTTCTCTTTTGACAGGATCTCTTGTTTCTGCACGTTGTAAGAGAGGGGTTTTTTATTTCCCTAACCTTTGTCTACCTTTGTACTCCCTTTAGTGTCACAGCTTCCCTCAGCTACTTTGCTGGAGTTGTTAAACATTTGCATTGTGTTTTGCAACCTCAATTGTAGGCTCAATGTTATAACCCTGTGAGGCTGAAAGAGTTCTATCTCTTTTTTAAAAATTTATTTATTTATTTATTGTTTGGCTCTTCTGGGTTTTCACTGCTGCCACAGGCTCTTCCGTAGTTGCGGGGAGTGGGGGCTACTCTCTAGTTGAGGTGAGCAGGCTTCTTGGAGCGGTGACGTCTCTTGTCGTGGAACTCGGGCTCTAGGGCACACGGTTTCAATAGTTGTGGTTCCGAGGCTCTAGGGCACAGGCTCCATAGTTGTGACTCATGGGCTTAGTTGCTCTGCAGCATGTGGGATCTTCCCGGATTAGGGATCGAGCCCATGTCTCCTGCATTGGCATATGAACTCTACCACTGAACTGCCAGGGAAGCCCCTGAAGGAGTCCTTTCTTAAATACAGACATCTGGGTTCTCTCTTTTTTAAAAAAATTTGTCCTTTTTTTAATTGATTTTTTATTTATTTATGTATTTTTCATCCATCTTTATTCTTCGGCCTGTGTGGGCCTCCCATCGCAGCGGCCCCTCTCACTGCAGAGCACTGGCTCTGGGTACGTGTGCTCCAGAGCGCTGGCTCGTAATTGGACACACCAGTTCACCTGCTCCACGGCACATGGGATCTTCCCGGGCCAGGGATCGAACCAGTGCCCCTTGCATTGCTAGGCAGACTCCTTACCCGCTGGACCACCAGGAAAGCCCCCATCCCCTTCTTTTGATAGTGAAGTTTGTGAGAAACTCCCTAAGAAATTGTGTATGGAGATATAAACTCTCTGAAGCCTCACCTATTTGGAAGCATCTTTATTGTCCCTCACATTTGATTATTACTTGGTTGTTTTTAGAAATCTGGGATGAAAAATTTTGCCACAGAATACTGCTTGCTCTGTATTCACTGTTACTGATGAGAAATCATCTACCAATAGGATTTTTCTAAATAGTTTTTAGTGACTTTTTTGTTGGGGAGGTCTGGAAGCTGCTAGAATGTGTTCTTCAGAAATGTATGACTAGATATGTTGAATTTTCTGGACATTCCTTGGGATCTTTCTGTGTGCATATTTATTTTATTTTTTTAAAATGAGTTCTTTCTATTCTGTTCTGTTGTTTCTAAGTTCCTCTTGTTAGTCAGATATTCAGCCTTTCAGTTGGTACTTCTAAATCTCTTAAGGTTCAGTCAGACAGATTAACCTCTGTGTCTTATAGTTTCTTTTTCTTTATTTTTTAATTATTCTAATTTGGGGGGGTTGTTTTGTTTTATTCGAAAGAAATTTTCTATATTATTTTCTAAACATCTATTGAATGTACTGTTTTTGCAGATATAGTTTTAACTTCACCTTTTGTTATTGTTGTTGTTGTTTTATAAATAAATGTTCTAATTCTATTTGTTGTTGTTGTTGTTGGGGGAGGTATTGGGGTGGGTTGGGGAGGGAGTGGGGCAGGCAGGCTACTTCTACTGGTCTTTCATTTATCTATTTTCACCCATCTTTGTTCTTTGGCCCGTGTGGGCCTCCCATTGCGGTGGCCTCTGTTGTTGCAGAGCACTGGCTCTGGGCGCATGCGCTCCAGAGCTCCAGCTCGGTAATTGGACACATCGGTCCAGCTGCTTCACAGCACATGGAGTCTTCCCAGGCCAGGGATTGAACCGGCGCCCCTTGCACTGCAAAGTGGTATTCTTACACACTGGACCACCAGGGAATCCGTCTAATTTTGTTTTTATGAATGTAGTATGTCTTTGGATGGCTCTAAAATTTGAGCAAGTTCTCCATATTGTCTCTGTTTTAGTCAGCATTTTGTTTCTTACTGTTTTGTTTTTCCTGTTGCTAAAGTCTTTAAATGCCTGGTAATGTTTGGATATCATTTTGCTTCTTTTTAAAACATCAAGCTTATTGAGATATTACTTACATACAGTAAAAGACATTCTAAGTGTGTTTTTAATGAGATTTGATACATTTATACTTTCATATAAACCACCATCACAATCAAGATCTAAAACATGTCCTTTACTCCAGAAGTTCCCCTAGATGCTTTTGTAGTCAGTCTCCTTCTTCTGCCTGAACCCCTGCCAACCACTAATCTTTTTGTCCTTATAGGTTTTATTTGTCCTTTCTGGTGTTCCATATTCATGGTGTCAAACAGTATTGTGTTCTTTTGTATCTGACTTGCACAGATATTTTTGAGGTTCATTTATGTTGACTGTATTAGTAGTACATTCTTTCTCATTATATGAATTTACCGTAATTTGTTTATTCATTCACCTATTGATGGTTGTTTGTGTTGGTTCTAGTTCGAGGGTATTATGAGTAATGCTGTTATGAGCACTCATGTACAGGTCTTTGTGTTGCTATGACACACCTTCTCATTTCATTTGGGTAGATACCTAGACATGGTTTACTGACTTGTATGGCAAATATGTTGATATGTTTGATTATCAAAGAAACTGGCAAACTTTTCCAAACTGGTGGTACCGTTTTATATTTCCACCAGGGTTCCACCCTCCACATGAGAGTTCCACTTGATTTGCATCCTACTCAACACTTGGTCTTGCCACTCCTTTTAATTTTAACCATTCTATATTAGGTTTGGACTGATACCACGCTGTGGTTTTGATTTGTATTTACCTAATGACTAATATTATTGAACACCTTTTCATTTGCTTACTGGTCATTCTTTTACCTTATTTAGGGAAGTATCCAGATATTTTGACCATGGAAAAACTGGATTATCCTATTGTATTGTGAGAGTTTTTTATGTATTCTGAAATACAGATTTTTGTTTTTCATGTTTTCTTCTAGAATTCTATAGTTATTGCTTTTATATCAAGTCTGTGAAACATTTAAATTAAATCTGTGTGTACCTTGAGGGTAAGAATCAAGGATCATTTTTTCCCTATATGGCTATCCATCTGTTCTGGCACCCTTTGTTAAAAGGACTCTGCCTTCTTCAGTTTGAGCTACCTTAGCACCTTTGTCACAGATCAATTGACCATATCAATTTAAGTCTATTTGTAGACTCTCTGTTCTGTTTCATTGATTTATGTATCTGTACTTTTGCCAGTGTCATGATGATTTGGTTACTGTAGTCTTACAGTAGGTCCTGAAATTGGGGAGTGTAAGTTTTCCAATTGTTTTCTTCTTCATTTTGAAAGTTGTTTTGTAGTTTTGCCTGCTGAAATTTTACTAAGAAATTTTACATGTATATTCATGAAGGATATTGTTCTACAATTTTATTTTTCCATGTCTCAGGTTTTGGTTTGGAGGTAATGCTGGCCTCAGTGAAAACTTTTTTTTTTTAATTTTGGCCTCCTTTATTGGTTTTTTCATCTATTTATTTTCATCCATCTTTATTCCTTGGCCTGTGTGGGCTTCCCATTGCAGTGGCCTCTCTCTTCGCAGAGCACCAGCTCTGGGCACATGCACTCCAGAGTGCTGGCTCTCAATTGGGCACATCAGTCTGGTCGTTCCACGGCATGTGGGATCCTCCCTGGCCAAGGACTGAACTGGTGCCCCTTGCACTGAAGGCGCACTCTTCCCACTGGACCACCAGGGAAGCCCCCTCAGTGAATTTTTGCAAGCATTTCTAGCTCTTCTGAAAGATTTCATGTCGCATTAGTATTGTTTTCTGAAATAGGTAACACAATTTACCAGTGAAGTCATCTGAGCCTAGCATTTTCCTAATGGGGAGATTTTTAACTCAGGCTTTATTTTCTTAGTGGACCTAGAGTCGTATAGGTTGAATCACTTCTGTAACTTGTGTTGTTCAAGGAATTTGGACTGATACCACGCTGTGGTTTTGATTTGTATTTACCTAATGACTAATATTATTGAACACCTTTTCATTTGCTTACTGGTCATTCTTTTACCTTATTTAGGGAAGTATCCAGATATTTTGACCATGGAAAAACTGGATTATCCTATTGTATTGTGAGAGTTTTTTATGTATTCTGAAATACAGATTTTTGTTTTTCATGTTTTCTTCTAGAATTCTATAGTTATTGCTTTTATATCAAGTCTGTGAAACATTTAAATTAAATCTGTGTGTACCTTGAGGGTAAGAATCAAGGATCATTTTTTCCCTATATGGCTATCCATCTGTTCTGGCACCCTTTGTTAAAAGGACTCTGCCTTCTTCAGTTTGAGCTACCTTAGCACCTTTGTCACAGATCAATTGACCATATCAATTTAAGTCTATTTGTAGACTCTCTGTTCTGTTTCATTGATTTATGTATCTGTACTTTTGCCAGTGTCATGATGATTTGGTTACTGTAGTCTTACAGTAGGTCCTGAAATTGGGGAGTGTAAGTTTTCCAATTGTTTTCTTCTTCATTTTGAAAGTTGTTTTGTAGTTTTGCCTGCTGAAATTTTACTAAGAAATTTTACATGTATATTCATGAAGGATATTGTTCTACAATTTTATTTTTCCATGTCTCAGGTTTTGGTTTGGAGGTAATGCTGGCCTCAGTGAAAACTTTTTTTTTTTAATTTTGGCCTCCTTTATTGGTTTTTTCATCTATTTATTTTCATCCATCTTTATTCCTTGGCCTGTGTGGGCTTCCCATTGCAGTGGCCTCTCTCTTCGCAGAGCACCAGCTCTGGGCACATGCACTCCAGAGTGCTGGCTCTCAATTGGGCACATCAGTCTGGTCGTTCCACGGCATGTGGGATCCTCCCTGGCCAAGGACTGAACTGGTGCCCCTTGCACTGAAGGCGCACTCTTCCCACTGGACCACCAGGGAAGCCCCCTCAGTGAATTTTTGCAAGCATTTCTAGCTCTTCTGAAAGATTTCATGTCGCATTAGTATTGTTTTCTGAAATAGGTAACACAATTTACCAGTGAAGTCATCTGAGCCTAGCATTTTCCTAATGGGGAGATTTTTAACTCAGGCTTTATTTTCTTAGTGGACCTAGAGTCGTATAGGTTGAATCACTTCTGTAACTTGTGTTGTTCAAGGAATTTCTGTGTTTCATCTAGCCTTTTGGGCTTATTGGCATAGATTCTTTATTTTCTTATCTTTAATGTCTAGAATCTGTAATGATGTCTCCGTCTTTCATTCAGGGTATTAATAATTTGCATGTTCTCCCTGTTTTTCTTGATAATACAAGTAGATTTTTGTCAACTTTATTGATGATAAACTAGGTTTTGGCTTCGTTAATTTTCTTTATCCTTTGTTCCACTGTATTTACTTTTAGTTTTATTTCCTTTTCCTTCTTACTTTGGGTTTAATTTGTTCTTACTTTTAGATTCTAAAATAGTAACATTGTTCATTGTTTTTAGAATTTTCTTCTCTTCTAATATAAACATTTGTGTTGTTTTATTTGCTTCCCACAAATGTTGACATATTGTGGTTGCATTTTCATGTGATTCAAAGTATTTTAGCCCTGTTTTGGTGATGATTCTTTGGCTTGTGGGTTATTTAGATTTGTGTTTTTAAGTTTCCAGACATATACAGGATTTTTCAAATACCTTTCTGTGTCATTAAACTCCGTTGTGACCAGAGAACAATGCGATATGATGTTATCCTTTTTAAACTTACTAAGTCTTGTTTTGTCCATAAAGTGGATCTTGGTACCTGATCCACTTGATTCTTTTAAAAATATTTCCCATTTTTTTCTCATATGTTCATGTTTTCCTTTAAGTCTTTAAGCATATTTATAATAGTTGCTCTACTGTCTTTGTCTATTATTCCATAGTCCACATTATTTCTGGGTCTACTCCTATTGACTGATTTTTCTCCTGGTTATGGATTAACCTTTTCCTGTATGTATGCATGTCTGATACTTTTCTGTTGGATGCCAAACATTGTGAATATCATATTGTTGACTGCTTGGTTTTGTTCCATTCTTTTAAAGAATGGTTAACTTGTGTTCAGATGGGCAGTAAAGCTCCTTGCAGCTCACTTTGATCCTTCCAGGGCTTATTTTCAGTCCAATGCAGTCCACAGGGTCTCGAAGAGTTGGATACAACTTAGCCACTGAACAGCAGCAGTAGAGTGAGGAGGACAGCTACTTTGCTCTCAGGCTTATCTGGGGGCTAGTGAAGACCCACTGTTGAAGGGGCAGTACCCTCTTGTGGTTTCTCCTTTTGGTTATTGAGAACTAGAAAGATTTCTTGCCTGGTGTGAGCTCTAGGAATCATGCTGTTTACAACTTCCTGGTAATTGCTCTTCCTCAGAAGCAGTTTTTCACTTGGCCTAATGCACTTCCACATGGGCAGATTCAGTCAAGAACTGGGTAGGTCCCATGGAGATTTCTGAGCGCTTTTTCTGGTTAGCTTTTTCTTCAGGACTCTGTCTCACTAATTTTAGCTGCCTTAGCCACCCTTGTCAGTTATTTCTTTTAGGGTTTAATTTGTTCTTACTTTTAGATTCTAAAATAGTAACATTGTTCATTGTTTTTAGAATTTTCTTCTCTTCTAATATAAACATTTGTGTTGTTTTATTTGCTTCCCACAAATGTTGACATATTGTGGTTGCATTTTCATGTGATTCAAAGTATTTTAGCCCTGTTTTGGTGATGATTCTTTGGCTTGTGGGTTATTTAGATTTGTGTTTTTAAGTTTCCAGACATATACAGGATTTTTCAAATACCTTTCTGTGTCATTAAACTCCGTTGTGACCAGAGAACAATGCGATATGATGTTATCCTTTTTAAACTTACTAAGTCTTGTTTTGTCCATAAAGTGGATCTTGGTACCTGATCCACTTGATTCTTTTAAAAATATTTCCCATTTTTTTCTCATATGTTCATGTTTTCCTTTAAGTCTTTAAGCATATTTATAATAGTTGCTCTACTGTCTTTGTCTATTATTCCATAGTCCACATTATTTCTGGGTCTACTCCTATTGACTGATTTTTCTCCTGGTTATGGATTAACCTTTTCCTGTATGTATGCATGTCTGATACTTTTCTGTTGGATGCCAAACATTGTGAATATCATATTGTTGACTGCTTGGTTTTGTTCCATTCTTTTAAAGAATGGTTAACTTGTGTTCAGATGGGCAGTAAAGCTCCTTGCAGCTCACTTTGATCCTTCCAGGGCTTATTTTCAGTCCAATGCAGTCCACAGGGTCTCGAAGAGTTGGATACAACTTAGCCACTGAACAGCAGCAGTAGAGTGAGGAGGACAGCTACTTTGCTCTCAGGCTTATTTGGGGGCTAGTGAAGACCCACTGTTGAAGGGGCAGTACCCTCTTGTGGTTTCTCCTTTTGGTTATTGAGAACTAGAAAGATTTCTTGCCTGGTGTGAGCTCTAGGAATCATGCTGTTTACAACTTCCTGGTAATTGCTCTTCCTCAGAAGCAGTTTTTCACTTGGCCTAATGCACTTCCACATGGGCAGATTCAGTCAAGAACTGGGTAGGTCCCATGGAGATTTCTGAAGCGCTTTTTCTGGTTAGCTTTTTCTTCAGGACTCTGTCTCACTAATTTTAGCTGCCTTAGCCACCTTGTCTTCTCAGCTCTGATCTCTACCTACTCAGTTAGTCTGTGGACCTCACAGGATGTTCCTCTTGCCTGTGCCCATGGTCTGGAAATTGCCTCCCAGCATAAAGGTAGGATGGTCTTGTCTCAGGAATCACAGTCCTGTGCTACCTGTACACCAGTATCTGAAAACAGTTGGTTCATGTTTCTCTAGTTCCTAGTTGTTTGTTCCTAGTCAACCCTCTGATTTCTTGCAGCCCTAAATATCCATTAGTTTTTGTAAAAACTGGGTAGCTGGCACGGCTGTTTATTATTGCATTCCCTAATTTGGAGGACAGTGTAAATATCTGGAAAGGAACGGTAAATATAGAAAGAGCATCATCTTTTCCTTCCATTACCTATTGCACCTGACTGTCTAAATTCATTCTCATTCTAGATTTTCATACTGTCAATTTCCATCCCTAAAGCCAACAGCCAGTATAAACCTACATCGTGCAATTAAAAGCATATTGGGAATATTAACCAGTTGGTGTTAAACCCTGTACCATGATGACTAATTTGACAGCATATTGGGAATGTTGACCAATTGATTTTTCTTCTGAGAAACCAAACTGAAAAAAATAAACTCACGACAAATTAATTCTTTGTAGGAATTTCCCACATCTTGATGATTTAAAAGAATAAATTTTGCATGTAAATGAATCATGAGAAGCTTAATTGAAGCTTGTTGGATACTCAAGATTACTCAGTGTAGTGTGATTTTGATGGAGGCAGGAAGTGAAAAAGCAAGGTCTATGTGATTTTTGTGTGTGTGAAGTCGTGTAATGTTTCTCATTGAGGCTTTGGTCACTAGGGCAAATGACTCAAGGTATCTGTTGCTGCTTCGCTGTTTTTAAAGGGGGAATTTCCACCGTGTTTCTCCCTCCCAAAATAACTAATTATCTACTGGAAGTTTCAGTACACTTTTACAGTGTAATAATATTCTGGAAGTTCAGTACACTGTTATGGGCAGATTCTAAGGGAGGTCCCATGGAGATTTCTGAGCGCTTTTTCTGGTTAGCTTTTCTTCAGGACTCTGTCTCACTAATTTTAGCTGCCTTAGCCACCTTGTCTTCTCAGCTCTGATCTCTACCTACTCAGTTAGTCTGTGGACCTCACAGGATGTTCCTCTTGCCTGTGCCCATGGTCTGGAAATTGCCTCCCAGCATAAAGGTAGGATGGTCTTGTCTCAGGAATCACAGTCCTGTGCTACCTGTACACCAGTATCTGGAAACAGTTGGTTCATGTTTCTCTAGTTCCTAGTTGTTTGTTCCTAGTCAACCCTCTGATTTCTTGCAGCCCTAAATATCCATTAGTTTTTGTAAAAACTGGGTAGCTGGCACGGCTGTTTATTATTGCATTCCCTAATTTGGAGGACAGTGTAAATATCTGGAAAGGAACGGTAAATATAGAAAGAGCATCATCTTTTCCTTCCATTACCTATTGCACCTGACTGTCTAAATTCATTCTCATTCTAGATTTTCATACTGTCAATTTCCATCCCTAAAGCCAACAGCCAGTATAAACCTACATCGTGCAATTAAAAGCATATTGGGAATATTAACCAGTTGGTGTTAAACCCTGTACCATGATGACTAATTTGACAGCATATTGGGAATGTTGACCAATTGATTTTTCTTCTGAGAAACCAAACTGAAAAAAATAAACTCACGACAAATTAATTCTTTGTAGGAATTTCCCACATCTTGATGATTTAAAAGAATAAATTTTGCATGTAAATGAATCATGAGAAGCTTAATTGAAGCTTGTTGGATACTCAAGATTACTCAGTGTAGTGTGATTTTGATGGAGGCAGGAAGTGAAAAAGCAAGGTCTATGTGATTTTTGTGTGTGTGAAGTCGTGTAATGTTTCTCATTGAGGCTTTGGTCACTAGGGCAAATGACTCAAGGTATCTGTTGCTGCTTCGCTGTTTTTAAAGGGGGAATTTCCACCCGTGTTTCTCCCCTCCCAAAATAACTAATTATCTACTGGAAGTTTCAGTACACTGTTCACAGTTTGTGAAGTCAGCATATTTCTGGAAGCTCACTGTGAATGCAGCTCTTAGCTGGACTCATGCTTTTGTTTCTCCATCCCTGCAGCAAGCACTGTACTGTAAGGACACAATTCTATCGCTATTTTTCTTCCCCCCTCACATTTGATGTGGTAGTTTGCATACAGCTGCAGAGTAGACAGTTACCTTTGAAAGGAACATTTGGCCGCTCTAATTTGATTAAAGAAAACCACCTCAATCATTTCTAGACTGAGAACGTTTTCATTTTAACTTGGCAATAGGAGTTGGGAATGTACTCACTGTACTTAGATATGTGGGGGAGCCTAGTCAGGGAACAAAACCGACTGCTCAGATGAAGAAAGCATTGGTACAGTTTCTCTTTCTCTCTCTTTTTTTCTTAAGGCAAGCAGTTTTATATAGGATTGATTCTCTTCTCTCCCAAATTTTCTACAACCACGGTTTTCACTTCCATCTCCTTTTCACAGTGATTTACTTAGGAATTGCAATAAAGCAATTCTGGCAGGGGTAAATGGCTACCCTAACCCGATCTGAAGGACTTGGAAGTCCTTAAAAATTACATCATTCTTATGTAGAAATAAGACCTCAAATCATAAATGACTGTAAATGGAATATGCTTTCTTGGCCACTATTGGGAACGGCCAAAGAAGTGTTTAAACCATGGGCACGACTGAGCATCTTAACAACAGTAAGAATGCAGACTGAGGTTGGGAATTTAGCTGTGGCCTGCGTGGAAGGAAATTGCTCCCTGTCAGAAGCCTGCAGCTCCAGTGCTGGGCAGTTGTCTCACATGTGTGTCCTTTGATTCTGAGATGAAAGGTCTGATCACTCGCCTAGTGTGACAGTTGAAAATATATTCTGATGATTGTGGGTTGGCATCAACTTCATAGATGTTATTGAAAATGATCTAGTGGGGGGTTAATGTCTGTCGGGTAAACCATGAACAAATTCATGAACCATAACTCAGTAATTTCGTGTATGGTGTTTGGGGGAAAGATACATGTGGGCATCTTAAATTTAAAAGTTTGAGTGTACAATTTTAGAAAAAAAGTTTGAGAGTACACATGGGCTCTTGGATACATGGCAACATTATTATTTATTGAACAGTCCATGCCCATGGTGCCCATGACTTCAAGCTACTGCTAATATCTGATATGATGTCTGCCTGGGGCTGGTTATCTGCAAGAAAACTAGGTAGACCTGATAGATTCCTGCATGATTTAATCATTCTGACCAAGAGGATGAGAGGTGCACATAATACCAGAAGTTGAAGAGGACTTTATTAAGTTCAGCCACATATTCTATGAATAATATCAGTCTCCCTAGAAAAAAAATACGTTCCAAGAGGTTGAGTGGTTACATTAATATTAAGGACTGTCCAATAAATATCTCGCAGAGTGGGACATGACTGAGCAACCGAACAATAACAAATGTTTGCTGTTTGATAGAGCTGTGTTGTCATAGTGCATTCTCCGTCTTCTGCCATTTTCAAATACTGGAGTCATTTGTACATTAAGACTTAATGCACTTGAAATTACCCCAGTCTTATTCTTCCTTTTGAGACTCAAGGACCAAGAAACAGTGCGGTCTCCCTGTCCTGATTTTACACATGGGAGGGAGAGGGTCAGTCTCTTCAGTCGCATCTACATCATCAAAGCAGATGAAAAGATGGCTGCCCAAAAGCCACTGCTCAATCAGGGCTTGGGAGCTCAAGGTTTTTGGTGGATATAACTTTGTAAATGTAGTTGAACCCCTGGCTAGCTCACCATGCTTATTTGTTCCGGTATAACTCAGGCTCCTCTGTCCATGGGATTTTCCAGGCAAGAATACCAAAGTGGGTTGCCGTTTCCTCCTTCAGGAGATCTTCCCAACCCAGGGATCAAACCCAAGTTTCCTGTGTCTCCTGTATTGCAGGCAGATTCTTTACCCACTGACCCATCACGGAAGCCTGAATAATATACTACAGTGCAGCAAAATATTGCAAAAAGTAATGCTCACTGTTTTTGTTTTGTTCAGGTCCTACAAATATAACATTGGGCATTTAAAAAATGGTAGAAGTTAAGGAAAAGTTGATTTAATTTGAATAAGGTTATTTGGAGATTTATGGAGATTCTGAAGGAAAATGCTTAATGTGGATTCTTTTTTTTTTTCTTTTTTTTTTTTTCTTTTTAGTTTTGATCTCTTTTGTTGATTTTGCATTTATTTTCATCCATCTTTATTCTTTGGCCTGTGTGGGCCTCCCATCGCAGTGGCCTCTGTTGTTACAGAGCACCGGCTCTGGGTGCATGTGCTCCAGAGTGCTGGCATGATTTAATCATTCTGACCAAGAGGATGAGAGGTGCACATAATACCAGAAGTTGAAGAGGACTTTATTAAGTTCAGCCACATATTCTATGAATAATATCAGTCTCCCTAGAAAAAAAATACGTCCAAGAGGTTGAGTGGTTACATTAATATTAAGGACTGTCCAATAAATATCTCGCAGAGTGGGACATGACTGAGCAACCGAACAATAACAAATGTTTGCTGTTTGATAGAGCTGTGTTGTCATAGTGCATTCTCCGTCTTCTGCCATTTTCAAATACTGGAGTCATTTGTACATTAAGACTTAATGCACTTGAAATTACCCCAGTCTTATTCTTCCTTTTGAGACTCAAGGACCAAGAAACAGTGCGGTCTCCCTGTCCTGATTTTACACATGGGAGGGAGAGGGTCAGTCTCTTCAGTCGCATCTACATCATCAAAGCAGATGAAAAGATGGCTGCCCAAAAGCCACTGCTCAATCAGGGCTTGGGAGCTCAAGGTTTTTGGTGGATATAACTTTGTAAATGTAGTTGAACCCCTGGCTAGCTCACCATGCTTATTTGTTCCGTATAACTCAGGCTCCTCTGTCCATGGGATTTTCCAGGCAAGAATACCAAAGTGGGTTGCCGTTTCCTCCTTCAGGAGATCTTCCCAACCCAGGGATCAAACCCAAGTTTCCTGTGTCTCCTGTATTGCAGGCAGATTCTTTACCCACTGACCCATCACGGAAGCCTGAATAATATACTACAGTGCAGCAAAATATTGCAAAAAGTAATGCTCACTGTTTTTGTTTTGTTCAGGTCCTACAAATATAACATTGGGCATTTAAAAAATGGTAGAAGTTAAGGAAAAGTTGATTTAATTTGAATAAGGTTATTTGGAGATTTATGGAGATTCTGAAGGAAAATGCTTAATGTGGATTCTTTTTTTTTTTCTTTTTTTTTTTTCTTTTTAGTTTTGATCTCTTTTGTTGATTTTGCATTTATTTTCATCCATCTTTATTCTTTGGCCTGTGTGGGCCTCCCATCGCAGTGGCCTCTGTTGTTACAGAGCACCGGCTCTGGGTGCATGTGCTCCAGAGTGCTGGCTTGTAATTGGACACACCCGTCCAGCCACTCCGTGGCATGTGGGATCTTCCCCGGCCAGGGATCGAACCAATGCCCCTTGCACTGCAAGGCAGACTCTTTATCCACTGGACCACCAGGGAAGCCCCTAATATAGATTCTTTAATATCACTTCAGATTTTCTCCATTAAAGTTTTATTGTAATATTTCTCATATATACTTGTCTTCTTAGAAATATACTTTTGTATTTCCTAGTACTACTATTAGAGGTCCCAGGTTTATCTTGTGTGGATTCTAACTTGGTGATGGCTATTGAAATGCTGTTATTGAACTGAATTATTCAATAAATTATTAAAGAGTAGTGGAGTGGGTTGCCATGCCTTCCTTCAGGGGATCTTCCCAAGCCAGGGATTGAACCCACATCTCTTGAGTCTCCTGCAGTGGCAAGCGGATTCTTTGCCAACGAGCTACCACGTGCTTTAGTCAGGCAAAAATCATTTGGGCATAGGATTCTGGCTAAGGCCTGTTTGCAAAATGAAGTGCTTGAATACTGCATGCTGACGGAGGCCAGGCTGATTATTTGAGGAGAAAACTATCTTCTGATAACCAGAAATGAGAGGTATAATTGCTTAATTATGACAGGTATTAAATGCGGTGTATATAACATATCCATGTTTTTAAAGTAAATTTGGTTTTTACAGTCAATTGTTTTAATAGCGTAGGCAGAGACAAATGAACATGGAATTGGGACTGTTCAATAGTGTTATCTGTTAGGGTTCATGCTGCTCAACTGGGTGGCAGTCAACTCTCCATTCCCGAGGCCAGTGAGCAAAGGAAGGAAGAGCCGGAGGTCAGAGGAAGTCTGCTCACCTCTGAGCGTGGCGCCAGAAGTGCTGATGAGGTGTCACTCAGACCCTGATGACTCAGCATTTCCTGGTTGCTCTCCGCAACCTCTCTGCAGCTAATAATATCCAGTGACCTTGGTCCCAGCTGAGGGTGTCAGGGAGCCTTTGGTTTCCTCATCATCAAAACTTTGAAATAAAAAAAATCATGCCTTGCTTTCTGTTTTTACTAAATACATGATGTTAGGTGTGAGCCCTTAGCTTCTACACTGGGTGATATGCTTTTTGTTCAGGATCAGAAGTAGCTTCGGGCCCCGAACTGTAAGTAAATACATTCTTACTTCTCAAGGGAAGGCAGTCCTGTTAGCATTCATTTGGTCTTTGTATTATGTCTGTGCAGTCCAATAGCTGGGGCAGGGATGGAAAGAAAGAAGTTCAAACTACAGTTGCAGTGTGTTTATTAAGTTTGATTTTAGGAAATGCTTAGTGACCCAAGAGGCCAGGAGCAGGAGGGAAATGAAATTATAGATCTGTTCATTGGAACCTCATCAGTTTCTGAATAGTCCAGAACAGGCCCACTGTGTGAGCGAAAAGGAATTGTTTTTATTAATTTTATATTTAGAACTAATCACAGTTGTTACAACCTGAAGTTATTAATGGGTTTCCCAGAGGGCTCAGTGATCAAGAATCTGCCTACCTGCCAATGCAGGAGGACAGGTTCAGTTCCTGGATTGGGAAGATCCCTTGGAGAAGGGAATGGCTTCCCACTGCAGTACCTGGGAAATCCCATGGACAGAAGAGCATGGTGGGCTACATACAGTTCATAGGGTCACAAAACGTCAGACAGGACTTAACAATTGAGCATACATGCACAGTTACTAATATTGAGACATCTAAGATTAAATACTTCAGAAAACCTTAAAAATTTTAGATGTTTTTTATCTGCTTTCCTGGGGTGGTTAATACTATAGGACATGGTTGAGAGTGTATCCATGTTAACAACCAACTGGTTTAAAATTTTACGAAAAGATTTTAAACTATTTTCATTATTTGTAATACAGTTTATAAACAACCTTCTTTAAAACTTATTAAAGACAATACTCTTGAGGGGGGGTCAGAGGAAGTCTGCTCACCTCTGAGCGTGGCGCCAGAAGTGCTGATGAGGTGTCACTCAGACCCTGATGACTCAGCATTTCCTGGTTGCTCTCCGCAACCTCTCTGCAGCTAATAATATCCAGTGACCTTGGTCCCAGCTGAGGGTGTCAGGGAGCCTTTGGTTTCCTCATCATCAAAACTTTGAAATAAAAAAAATCATGCCTTGCTTTCTGTTTTTACTAAATACATGATGTTAGGTGTGAGCCCTTAGCTTCTACACTGGGTGATATGCTTTTTGTTCAGGATCAGAAGTAGCTTCGGCCCTGAACTGTAAGTAAATACATTCTTACTTCTCAAGGGAAGGCAGTCCTGTTAGCATTCATTTGGTCTTTGTATTATGTCTGTGCAGTCCAATAGCTGGGGCAGGGATGGAAAGAAAGAAGTTCAAACTACAGTTGCAGTGTGTTTATTAAGTTTGATTTTAGGAAATGCTTAGTGACCCAAGAGGCCAGGAGCAGGAGGGAAATGAAATTATAGATCTGTTCATTGGAACCTCATCAGTTTCTGAATAGTCCAGAACAGGCCCACTGTGTGAGCGAAAAGGAATTGTTTTTATTAATTTTATATTTAGAACTAATCACAGTTGTTACAACCTGAAGTTATTAATGGGTTTCCCAGAGGGCTCAGTGATCAAGAATCTGCCTACCTGCCAATGCAGGAGGTACAGGTTCAGTTCCTGGATTGGGAAGATCCCTTGGAGAAGGGAATGGCTTCCCACTGCAGTACCTGGGAAATCCCATGGACAGAAGAGCATGGTGGGCTACATACAGTTCATAGGGTCACAAAACGTCAGACAGGACTTAACAATTGAGCATACATGCACAGTTACTAATATTGAGACATCTAAGATTAAATACTTCAGAAAACCTTAAAAATTTTAGATGTTTTTTATCTGCTTTCCTGGGGTGGTTAATACTATAGGACATGGTTGAGAGTGTATCCATGTTAACAACCAACTGGTTTAAAATTTTACGAAAAAGATTTTAAACTATTTTCATTATTTGTAATACAGTTTATAAACAACCTTCTTTAAAACTTATTAAAGACAATATTAAGCTAGTTTTCAGTGAATAACTATATCACAGGAAGCATAATACTATATTTAAAACACAAATATTTATTGCAGAGTGTTTCTTTATGTGTTTCCATCTTTACAGATGCCTCTAAATAGTAAGAATTTCTGGCCCATTAACTGCTTCCAAATTAGCAGAAGTGAAAATCCCTACAGAAAGCATAGCCCTGAACTCTCTGCACATGTAATCCAAACAAAAAGTTAGCTTTGAAGTGGCGTCTTGTTACAGAATCACACTGAAAATATGCAGTAATGTGTATTCTTTTGGATGTCTTTCATTCAGAAACGTAGTTTTGTTTATTTGACTATCCTATCAGCTGAAAATGGATTATGTTCTAGTTGTTCATCTAACTACCCAACTTCAAGATACTTGAGAAATTACATAAAGAGCTTTGTTTCAGAGCATGAGATTTTCAGAGATGTTCAGACCACTGGAAAATTGAAAGTGAAATTTTGCTTTTGTTGATGCTTAAAATAAAAAGGAAATAATGGAAGAAGAGAAATGGAATTGATAAACCCGATTTTTGACAGTCAGAACTTCTGTCCAACCAATAGTAACTGACTTAAACAGCATTTACTTTCAAAAAAAATAAGTGCTTAATGTGAGTCATTTGTTAGAGACACGTCTAATCATTCCTATCAAACTGTTTGGCCCACTCAACTTTAAGGTATAGAGTGTTCAAAAGCACTGCATTTCATTACAGAGAGTATAAGACCAATTACCAATATAGACAGAAGCAAAGGAAACCCCTTCTTTTCTTGGGCATTCTCTGAAATGCTGCTCTAGAACTTGGAGAAGTGGTGAATATATACTTAAGTATAGAGTTTCTAATCCTGCCCACAATAATATAAAAATTCACATTTTGATGTCTTCTGCATTTTTCTTATCTTCTGATTTCATGAGCATTTTGCATATTGAGTTACAGTAGGAAATTCTACATGATTATGACTGAAAAAAGGACTGCATGAGATTTCTAATTTTTTCGACTTTTAGAGGGGAGTCTTTTTGTTAACTTGCATATTTAGTTGAGGAATCGAGTACTTCAGTTAATAAAAAAAGTCTAGTGAATAGAAAGCTACCATCTCTTCTGAGTACTGTTATTTTCAAAGAATTAGAATATGACAAACTGCATAACACTAAAACTTATAATTTATTGCTTTGTTGATAGTTGAGTAAATATTTCAAGATTTATCCTTTATTGTAATCTTTCTGAACTACAGTTATGATGAACACTGTCTGTACCTACTGTTAGAGAATTATAGTTAATAAAACGTTTACTTGCTTTTATAGTTTGGCTATTCATGATAGGAAAGAGAAGGCCTTGTATCGTGTCTATTGAAGAAAATATTATGGTGTTCTGTTTTGATTAGATAATAAATTTTACTCTTTAAATTTGTTGATTATGGATGGAAAAGCTGAGGCATTGAGCTAGTAAGTACAAGGCATGCAGGGAGTTTACATGGAAAATAAAATAATGAAAATGTAGAGGAAGAAGAAAATTCTGAAAGCATATCAATGAGTAGAAAGAGAACTCCCACATTTAAAAAGAGATCAAATTAAGGAAGTTATTTCCTAAAGTTTTGAAAGATCAGAGATGTTCAGACCACTGGAAAATTGAAAGTGAAATTTTGCTTTTGTTGATGCTTAAAATAAAAAGGAAATAATGGAAGAAGAGAAATGGAATTGATAAACCCGATTTTTGACAGTCAGAACTTCTGTCCAACCAATAGTAACTGACTTAAACAGCATTTACTTTCAAAAAAAATAAGTGCTTAATGTGAGTCATTTGTTAGAGACACGTCTAATCATTCCTATCAAACTGTTTGGCCCACTCAACTTTAAGGTATAGAGTGTTCAAAAGCACTGCATTTCATTACAGAGAGTATAAGACCAATTACCAATATAGACAGAAGCAAAGGAAACCCCTTCTTTTCTTGGGCATTCTCTGAAATGCTGCTCTAGAACTTGGAGAAGTGGTGAATATATACTTAAGTATAGAGTTTCTAATCCTGCCCACAATAATATAAAAATTCACATTTTGATGTCTTCTGCATTTTTCTTATCTTCTGATTTCATGAGCATTTTGCATATTGAGTTACAGTAGGAAATTCTACATGATTATGACTGAAAAAAGGACTGCATGAGATTTCTAATTTTTTCGACTTTTAGAGGGGAGTCTTTTTGTTAACTTGCATATTTAGTTGAGGAATCGAGTACTTCAGTTAATAAAAAAAGTCTAGTGAATAGAAAGCTACCATCTCTTCTGAGTACTGTTATTTTCAAAGAATTAGAATATGACAAACTGCATAACACTAAAACTTATAATTTATTGCTTTGTTGATAGTTGAGTAAATATTTCAAGATTTATCCTTTATTGTAATCTTTCTGAACTACAGTTATGATGAACACTGTCTGTACCTACTGTTAGAGAATTATAGTTAATAAAACGTTTACTTGCTTTTATAGTTTGGCTATTCATGATAGGAAAGAGAAGGCCTTGTATCGTGTCTATTGAAGAAAATATTATGGTGTTCTGTTTTGATTAGATAATAAATTTTACTCTTTAAATTTGTTGATTATGGATGGAAAAGCTGAGGCATTGAGCTAGTAAGTACAAGGCATGCAGGGAGTTTACATGGAAAATAAAATAATGAAAAATGTAGAGGAAGAAGAAAATTCTGAAAGCATATCAATGAGTAGAAAGAGAACTCCCACATTTAAAAAGAGATCAAATTAAGGAAGTTATTTCCTAAAGTTTTGAAAGATCAAAATAAGTATGGCAAAAAGCTGGAGTGGACAGAAGAAATAAAGTGAAAGGGGGGAAACAAAGAAAAAACACTAAGAAATACAAAGGAATCATAGAGAATTGAAATGAGTTTGGCTCCAAAATGAGTAAAAGCTAAAATTTCAATATTCTTAATCTTAAATTGTTGACCTCCTGCCCAAAACCTAAACAAACATACATTTGTTTGTTCTTTTAATCTTGCGTCTCTTGTGGGAAACAGAAGGTACATTCATCCCACATTCATCCAGCTTTTGGTCTTACCGTAGAAAAATAGGAATAAAGAGTTATACTTTACATGCAAACACGTTTTTGGTCTTTCCCAAAAACTTTTAAAATTTCTGTTGTTGTTTGTCATCGCCATGATGATACCCAGTATGCTGTGCCCATTATCTGGTTACAGAGAAACTCTTGCCTTGTGCTGTTAAAACATGAACTGACTTCTTTAAACGTATCCACTAGATAAGTGGTAATCAATTTAGGACATTGGGTTCTCCTTTTCTCACTTATGGTCCCACCCCTCCGCTCCCTGTCTTCTTTTTCAAATGGGTAAATGTGCATACCATTGGTATTTCATTGCATGTGTTTATAAAGATGTTAATAAAGTGGTAAGTAGTGAGAAAAATAGGGGAATGGTGATTGAACAGGGATCATTAAAAAAAAAGGAAGAGTCAATATACAGTCTTCCATTATTTATTTTTTGAAAGGGACATTTTAAACAGTCCTAGATACATTCTCAAATTACATTGCTAAACCTTGGAGAATTCAGAACATGCTTTTGTAAATATTCTCTTGGGAAAATCCACCTAAGAGATTTTTAATCTCATAAAAACTATATAGTTTTTATGTTGAGAATTAGAATCATCTGTAGACAGAATGTTTCAGTCATTCTTTTTTTAAGAAGATAGATTTATTATTTTTTACTCCCTCCCCCCACCCCTCACCCCACCCCCATGGTCAAATATACATAACATAACATCTATCATTTTAAGTATTTTCAAGTCTGCAATTCAGGGACATTAAATAATCCACACTGTTGTGCAAACATTGCCACTTTCCATCTCCAAAATTTTTTTATCATCCTCCACAGAAACTCTGTAGTCGTTACATACTGGCCACCCATTCCTCTCTCCCTCACAAGAAGATTGATTTTTAAATGACATTTTATGGCCAGGAGATGAGAACCAGTTAGTAGCTCATGACATAGTCAGATAGGCTTAGTGTTATAGGATTGGAAGGCATAGAGAGCCACTGAAGCTAGCTCGAGATGGAAGGACTTTATCCAAGGAGACAGTGTCCTCATGAATATCTTTACACATTTGGACTCCTGAAAGTGGGATTCTGGGCGTCCATAGGAGTGCCCATAGTTCATCTTGCATCAGGGGATTAATCATCTCTGACTATCTTTACACATTTGGACTCCTGAAAGTGGGATTCCCTAGGATGCTGTGCCCATTATCTGGTTACAGAGAAACTCTTGCCTTGTGCTGTTAAAACATGAACTGACTTCTTTAAACGTATCCACTAGATAAGTGGTAATCAATTTAGGACATTGGGTTCTCCTTTTCTCACTTATGGTCCCACCCCTCCGCTCCCTGTCTTCTTTTTCAAATGGGTAAATGTGCATACCATTGGTATTTCATTGCATGTGTTTATAAAGATGTTAATAAAGTGGTAAGTAGTGAGAAAAATAGGGGAATGGTGATTGAACAGGGATCATTAAAAAAAAAGGAAGAGTCAATATACAGTCTTCCATTATTTATTTTTTGAAAGGGACATTTTAAACAGTCCTAGATACATTCTCAAATTACATTGCTAAACCTTGGAGAATTCAGAACATGCTTTTGTAAATATTCTCTTGGGAAAATCCACCTAAGAGATTTTTAATCTCATAAAACTATATAGTTTTTATGTTGAGAATTAGAATCATCTGTAGACAGAATGTTTCAGTCATTCTTTTTTTAAGAAGATAGATTTATTATTTTTTACTCCCTCCCCACCCCTCACCCCACCCCCATGGTCAAATATACATAACATAACATCTATCATTTTAAGTATTTTCAAGTCTGCAATTCAGGGACATTAAATAATCCACACTGTTGTGCAAACATTGCCACTTTCCATCTCCAAAATTTTTTCATCATCCTCCACAGAAACTCTGTAGTCGTTACATACTGGCCACCCATTCCTCTCTCCCTCACAAGAAGATTGATTTTTAAATGACATTTTATGGCCAGGAGATGAGAACCAGTTAGTAGCTCATGACATAGTCAGATAGGCTTAGTGTTATAGGATTGGAAGGCATAGAGAGCCACTGAAGCTAGCTCGAGATGGAAGGACTTTATCCAAGGAGACAGTGTCCTCATGAATATCTTTACACATTTGGACTCCTGAAAGTGGGATTCTGGGCGTCCATAGGAGTGCCCATAGTTCATCTTGCATCAGGGGATTAATCATCTCTGACTTGCCCCCTCCCTGCTTCCTGTGTGTCTTCATACCTAGCACTCCCTCAGACTCCACTTCCATGAGCCATCATGGTCTCCACAACTCTGGTGCCGTATGAGGGGTGACGCCCCGTATTCCAGAGGGCCTTAAGATCTGGTGTAGGGGCTAAAAGCCCCCACCTGGGAAAGACTGGATGTTCATCTCAGTTCCACATGGTTCAAAAATTTGTAGACATTTCATTCTTTGTTGGTCTAGCTAAGGCCTGAGTCTTTGAGAAGCAACATCTAGTCATGTTGAAGTTTGACTAAGCATTTCAAAGCCATCTGTGTGTCCGTAGACAGGTTTGAAATTGCATGGCAGGACTCAACAGTAGTTTTTCATCATAAAAACTTGGAGAAATTTCATCTATAGCAGACCCTTAGAACCCTGGAGGAATTCTGAAGAACAGGTTGTGTGGATGAGCATGACCCATTCCTGGCCACGGTGCTGTCTACCACTTACTCATTTGAGTGGGAAGGTCATGCTCTTCAGAGGGAAAAGTTGGAACAGCATTACAGAAAATGGGTTCTAAACCATTGAGCAGAAATTCTGCTTGTTTTTATGGTTTAAAAAGACACCTTAAGTATAACTAACTCACTGGTTTTTGACTTTATCCACCAGCCCTGGAGCAGCATCTTTTTTTGATCCCAAGTGACTTGAGTCCAGGGAAGTGGCAACATGATGCTGGTGGTAGTGCTGGCGGTGGAGCAGGCTACATCGTTCAGCTTTGCACTCATCCCAGGTCTGCCTGTGCTACTCTTCGTATGTCTCTCTTGAGGGCACAGGCTTGGGACTAGTTCTCTTTCACTGAGGCTTCCAGCGTCTCTGCTCCTCATTGTCTTAGTGTCTGTCACAGAGGTCGAAGGTCATGTTTGATGGTTTTCATTCCACTGCATCCATTTATAAAATGTCAGTAATCCATAGGAGGTGATTAAACAGATAATCAGTGGAGAACTCTTAGGATTAATCAAGGTAGGTAATGCTAAAATCTATTAATATGATAGACACATTGATATGTTGAGGCCTCTTTGTTTATCTGAGTCATTCAGACTTGAACCTTGAAGACTAATTTCTTACCTTCTTGACCCAGTTTGGTGTTCTCTAAGTCCAGGAGGTTTCCTTCAGAATGCCTCTGGTGCCCGTGTTCCCCTCTTCATTGTCATTGCTACTATCCAGGGCTTCATCAACATAGAGCCATGTAACTAACTTTTCTTCCTGACTTTTGTGTTAACCGTCTTCTAGTTCACACCATGCCCTCTTCCCATGAAACTTTGTGCTCGGAATGACCTTGAATGCCTACTGCGTTAAGTCCATATTTTCTTATCTTTCAGAGCTCTCCATAATCTAGACCGGTCTTACATGTTCATGTTCCACTGTCCTCTAAATAAATTCCACTATGTGACTCTCAGGCAGAGCCTGCTGGCTTCTTCCAGCAAGCCTTCCTCACATGGCTCCCTTGTTTGCTTGCCTTCTCCTCTTATTTGTTTGGTATGAACACATCTTCAAAGGTTGAGCTCGGGTCTCATGAGGGCCTTTCTGGAAACTTGAGTGCTCGCATTGACAGCTAAGGAATTTCTTTCACCCTGCTTAGATCTGTGTTCTGTCTTGTCCTATAGTGCCCATGGCTACTTCATGCATGCATGTACTCATTCCTCAATTTTAATGAATGGTTTTTGTGAGAAGCACTTTATCTCTCTTTATATTGTTTAGTTGCTAAGTTGTGTCCAATTCTTTGCAACCCCATGGACTGCAGCATGCCAGGCTTCCCTGTCCTTTACCATCCTCCAGAGTTTGCTCAAACTCATGTCCACCCAGCTGGTAATGCCATCCAACTGTCTCATCCTTTGTCATCCCCTTCTCCTCCTGCCTTCAGTCTTTCCCAGCAACAAGGTGTTTTCCAGTGAGTCATCTTTTTGCATCAGTGGCCAAAGTATTGGAACTTCAGGTTCAGCATCAGTCCTTCCAGTGACTATTCAGGGTTTATTTCATTTAGGATTGTCTGGTTTGATCTCCTTGCTGTCCAAGGTTTTCGAGACTATTCTCCAGCACCATAGTTAGAAAGCATCAATTCTTTGGCACTCAGTTTGCCAATTCTCCCATAGACACATTGATATGTTGAGGCCTCTTTGTTTATCTGAGTCATTCAGACTTGAACCTTGAAGACTAATTTCTTACCTTCTTGACCCAGTTTGGTGTTCTCTAAGTCCAGGAGGTTTCCTTCAGAATGCCTCTGGTGCCCGTGTTCCCCTCTTCATTGTCATTGCTACTATCCAGGGCTTCATCAACATAGAGCCATGTAACTAACTTTTCTTCCTGACTTTTGTGTTAACCGTCTTCTAGTTCACACCATGCCCTCTTCCCATGAAACTTTGTGCTCGGAATGACCTTGAATGCCTACTGCGTTAAGTCCATATTTTCTTATCTTTCAGAGCTCTCCATAATCTAGACCGGTCTTACATGTTCATGTTCCACTGTCCTCTAAATAAATTCCACTATGTGACTCTCAGGCAGAGCCTGCTGGCTTCTTCCAGCAAGCCTTCCTCACATGGCTCCCTTGTTTGCTTGCCTTCTCCTCTTATTTGTTTGGTATGAACACATCTTCAAAGGTTGAGCTCGGGTCTCATGAGGGCCTTTCTGGAAACTTGAGTGCTCGCATTGACAGCTAAGGAATTTCTTTCACCCTGCTTAGATCTGTGTTCTGTCTTGTCCTATAGTGCCCATGGCTACTTCATGCATGCATGTACTCATTCCTCAATTTTAATGAATGGTTTTTGTGAGAAGCACTTTATCTCTCTTTATATTGTTTAGTTGCTAAGTTGTGTCCAATTCTTTGCAACCCCATGGACTGCAGCATGCCAGGCTTCCCTGTCCTTTACCATCCTCCAGAGTTTGCTCAAACTCATGTCCACCCAGCTGGTAATGCCATCCAACTGTCTCATCCTTTGTCATCCCCTTCTCCTCCTGCCTTCAGTCTTTCCCAGCAACAAGGTGTTTTCCAGTGAGTCATCTTTTTGCATCAGTGGCCAAAGTATTGGAACTTCAGGTTCAGCATCAGTCCTTCCAGTGACTATTCAGGGTTTATTTCATTTAGGATTGTCTGGTTTGATCTCCTTGCTGTCCAAGGTTTTCTCGAGACTATTCTCCAGCACCATAGTTAGAAAGCATCAATTCTTTGGCACTCAGCCTTCTTGATAGTCCAATTCTCCCATACGTACATGACTACTGGAAAAACCATAGCTTTGACTATATGGACCTTTGATGGTAAAGTGACGTCTCTGCTTTTTAATATTCTGTCTAGGTTTCTCATCGCTTTTCTTCCAAGAAACAAGCGTCTTTTAATTTCGTGGCTGCAGTCACCATCCACAGTGCCTTTGGAGCCTAAGAAAAGAAAATCTGTCACTGAATCTTTCTTTGGTGGTTAGTATAACGCTGGTTGGTACTGCAGGTGCTTAAGAAATGCTTGCTTGGAGCTTCCCTGGTGGTCCAGTGGGTAAGGACACTGCCTTGCAGTGCAAGAGGCACTCGTTTGATCCCTGGCCTGGGAAGGTCCCACGTGCCGCGGAGCAGCTGGACAAATGTGTCCAACTACCGAGCTGGAGCTCTGGAGCTCATGTGCCCAGAGCCGGTGCTCTGCGATGAGAGAGGCCACTGTGATGGGAGGCCCACACAGGCCAAAGAACAAAGATGGATGAAAATAAATAAATGAAAGACTGATAGAAGTGCCCCCCCTAAAAATATATATATATAAAAAAGAAATGCTTGCTTGGTCGATTGTGTGACATACCCTCTTCCTTTAAAAATTACATCTAAATGTGCATAAATCCAGAAATAATTTTTATGTACAAGAACACTTGATAAACCACTACCAGTCATCCTGGCATTATGTGGGAAGGATGTGTTTCAGGAATTGTATTAGAACATAGCACAGTGTGAACTCTCCTCCCTCAAGAGCAGTAGTTATCATCTGAGGGTGACTTTATCCCCAGGGGAATTTGGCAAATATTTCTTGGTTGGCAATGGGAGGGATGGTACTGCTGTCTAGTGGGTAGACAGGCTTCCCTGGTGGCAGATGATAAAGAATCTGCCTGATCTGCAGGAGACGTGAGTTCAGTCTTGGCATCAGTGGCCAAAGTATTGGAACTTCAGGTTCAGCATCAGTCCTTCCAGTGACTATTCAGGGTTTATTTCATTTAGGATTGTCTGGTTTGATCTCCTTGCTGTCCAAGGTTTTCTCGAGACTATTCTCCAGCACCATAGTTAGAAAGCATCAATTCTTTGGCACTCAGCCTTCTTGATAGTCCAATTCTCCCATACGTACATGACTACTGGAAAAACCATAGCTTTGACTATATGGACCTTTGATGGTAAAGTGACGTCTCTGCTTTTTAATATTCTGTCTAGGTTTCTCATCGCTTTTCTTCCAAGAAACAAGCGTCTTTTAATTTCGTGGCTGCAGTCACCATCCACAGTGCCTTTGGAGCCTAAGAAAAGAAAATCTGTCACTGAATCTTTCTTTGGTGGTTAGTATAACGCTGGTTGGTACTGCAGGTGCTTAAGAAATGCTTGCTTGGAGCTTCCCTGGTGGTCCAGTGGGTAAGGACACTGCCTTGCAGTGCAAGAGGCACTCGTTTGATCCCTGGCCTGGGAAGGTCCCACGTGCCGCGGAGCAGCTGGACAAATGTGTCCAACTACCGAGCTGGAGCTCTGGAGCTCATGTGCCCAGAGCCGGTGCTCTGCGATGAGAGAGGCCACTGTGATGGGAGGCCCACACAGGCCAAAGAACAAAGATGGATGAAAATAAATAAATGAAAGACTGATAGAAGTGCCCCCCCTAAAAATATATATATATAAAAAAGAAATGCTTGCTTGGTCGATTGTGTGACATACCCTCTTCCTTTAAAAATTACATCTAAATGTGCATAAATCCAGAAATAATTTTTATGTACAAGAACACTTGATAAACCACTACCAGTCATCCTGGCATTATGTGGGAAGGATGTGTTTCAGGAATTGTATTAGAACATAGCACAGTGTGAACTCTCCTCCCTCAAGAGCAGTAGTTATCATCTGAGGGTGACTTTATCCCCAGGGGAATTTGGCAAATATTTCTTGGTTGGCAATGGGAGGGATGGTACTGCTGTCTAGTGGGTAGACAGGCTTCCCTGGTGGCTCAGATGATAAAGAATCTGCCTGATCTGCAGGAGACGTGAGTTCAGTCTCTGGGTCAAGAAGGTTCCCTGGAGAAGGAAGTGGCAACCCACTCCAGTATTCTTTCTGGGAAATCCCATGGACAGAGGAGCCTGGTGGGCTACCATCCATGGGGGTCACAAAGAGTTGGACATGACTGTACAATTAAACAACAGAATGACTAGTGGGTACAGGCTAAGGATGCTACAAAGCATCTTCCGATGCACAGGACCTTCCACAGCAGAGTTATGTGGCCTCACATGTGAATGGTGACAGGGAACTAGAAATCTATCTGCAGCATCGTGTGGGCACTGCCATCGGCATTTTTTTATCACTTAGAGGATGGAGAAGGGTTAGAAAACAAGTCCATTTTATATGGAGGGAATGATCACACACTATAAATTCCTAAATGGTGGGAACTGCAGCTATGTACATAGACCAGAATGACCGTTAAAGAGTTGATAGCCGCTTGTGTAATAAACAGGCACTTTATGTCTTTGGCTGTGCCTTTGGTAGGAAGAGGACAGTATGTAGAAACAGTTCTCTTAAGGCTGAGTCCACGTATCACATGATTTTAGAGAATGAGAGGCATTTGCTATCCCAGAAGGATGTATGTTAGAATCTTAGGTCACATTTTTAATAAGGTGAAATTCCTTTGAAATGATTGATAGTTACATTAGAAGATTGAAGCATACACCCTTCTACTTTTCCAAATATTTTGAAAGCTTCCTTGAAGAATGCTTGATAATTTTTAATGTTCTTCCTCCTGAAATTCATTTTGGGAGGTATATTTTTACTGCATGAAGGGGCAGACTGCTGCAGTGAAGAAAACATTCACAGAGCGATCCTGAATAGGTCATGTTAATTGTTCCCTGACTCAGTTTCCTCATTTTCAAAAGGAAGGACTAAGACTTGATGACCTCTAGTTTAAAATTCTATGTTCCTATAATTTCAGTTTCAAGTAGTAAAAAAAAAATTGTTAACACAGAATAGTTTATGAAAGAGACTTTGAAGGTATAAATTATTGCAGTTTGTTTCTCAGAACCTTCAGGGGTATCCCTTTTTATAAAGGCTAAGCTCCAGTGTCTAGAGAAAGAAAGGAATTCCTTTTGTAAGTAAAAGTTGGCCCCACCCCCAAGCAAAATAAAGAGTCAGATGAAATTTACAGCTGATTCTAAAATGTCATTGTTAAAGCTAATTTTGTAAAATTTTTCCATTTTTTTCTGACATATGAAGAAAATGTTTTAGATATAAAAGAACATGTCAATAGTACTAATAATACTAAAATTTTTACACAACTCATGTTAAGCTTGATACATCCATATCTGAGCAAATTTCCTTTTTGTAAAGTTAGAATGCATTTGGAAGCTCTATCAAGGTTTTTCAGTCTACCATTTGGTAAGTTATTGGGCTCTGAACCAAATAATGAAGCTTTCCTGTTTGTTAGATGGACAGCCAAACAGAACCTTGATAGTTTTCTCCTTTTTCCATTCTCTAAGTTGGCAATTCAAGATATTCACAAGGCTGATGATAATGGAGGATCCCAAGAAATGAAGCTTGCTTCCGTACTGTCTCTATTCTGAAGAGACTCGGGGCTTGATTCTGGCATCGTCTCATTTCCCCAGGACCTGTTCTAGAACTTGGATAATGGTATTTCCAGAACTGATGATGCTTGCAGCATAGGTCCAGATGCTAACGGCATCCCGCTACAGTTCGGATTTCATTTCCAGAGGCGGTGTTGCCTACAGGGAATAGCAGAATGTGATGTGGGAGATGTTCATGAAATAGTGCCTGAGAGGACATTGCGTGTAGCAGAGATTCACCAGCACATACTGGATGTGAGGCACCTAGTAGAGGCAGTGCGCACAGTATGAAACCAAATGTGTATTGGTCAGTTCCTGCTTTTGAGTGAAATTGTCACCTGGTGGGAGAGCGAGAGATAGAGTGAGCAGACCCAATGCAGACTGCTGTGATAGAAAGATCATAATGAGAAGGACCGTCCCCAAGTACAGATATGCATCAGGCTACTTCAGGAGAAGCAATTAGTTTAACCTGTGGGAACAAGAACATGTGACCCCACAGAAGAGCAGAATCACAGATGTGGAGAGGAATGTCACATGTCTGACAGAAAAGCCTGAGAGGTGGAGTTGACGGGGGCGTGCGGGGAAGGGGAGAGGTAGAGTTGTGCCCAGGTGGTGGGGTCAGAGTGATAGCAGAGGGTTAAGCCAGGTTGAAATAGAATCGTGAGACGAGCAGACCAGTTAGGAGGTGGACCGTGTCCTGGGACATGAGGAAAACAGGGTGGCCTAAATTGAGGCCATTGCCTTGAAATGAGAGATAGCTGAATGCAGGAACTGGTCATTCTGGGGAGCTGGGAGAGTGTGTGTGCAGGGCTATAGAGTCAACAGACAGGTTGTATTTCTTTTTGGCCCCACCTTGAGGCATGTGGGATCTTAGTTCCCTGACCAGGGGTTGAACCGGTGCTTCCTACAGTGGAAGCATAGGTTGTTAAACCACTGGGCCACCAGGAAAGTCCTAAATTGCAATTTTAAGCTGGATGGCGATGCTGCTGCTAGAAACAGGATTTGTGGGAGAAGGCATGGGTTTGATGGGACACTGATGAATTCTGTTTTGAACATGTTGAGTTGTATGTGCCCTCAGGAAGTGGCCAAGGCAGAGGTACAATTAAAGTACAGGAAATCGAGAGCTCCAGAGAGAAGTTCATAAAGCCTGTGACCCTCTTAAAGCAGACATAGATCTTTTTGAGCCCCAACCTTAGAGTACCTCAAATGTACGTCATGTTTCCCACCTCAGGGAGCAGCCCCCAAGTGCCCCAGTGTGGACGCGGAGTACCTGACTAGGCTTGTGTCACCACATGAGTGACTTGCTCACACCCACTTGCCTTTACAGCACAGATGGGTCAAATGGTGCCCAGACACAACCACTGTCTCTATAGTCACTCTCTAGTAGATGCATAAGCTATATGGTAGAGTATAGTAGATGTACGGCCTTTCAAGGTGGTACTAGTGGTAAGGAGCCTGCCTGCCATTGCAGATGTAAGAAACATGGGTTTGATCCCCAGGTTAGGAAGATCCCTTGGAGGAGGACATGGCAACCTACTCTAGTATTCTTTTTTTTTTTTTTAGCATTTGTTTATTTATTTATTTTGGCGGGGGTGGGGAGGGAGGGAGGTGGGCAGGCCACTTCCACTGGTCTTTCATTTGTCTAGTTTCATCCATCTTTGTTCTTTGGCCCATGTGTGCCTCCCATCATGGTGGCGTCTGTTGTCGCAGAGCACCAGCTCTGGGCGAATGCGCTTCAGAGCTCCAGCTCGGTAATTGGACACATGGGTCTAGCCGCTCCGCGGCACATGGGATCTTCCCAGGCCAGGGCTCGAACCAGCGCCCCTTGCATTGCAAGGCGGTGTCCCTACCCACTGGACCACGAGAGAAGCCCCATTCTAGTATTCTTTCCTGGAGAATCCCACGGACAGAGGAGCCAGGTGGGCTACAGTTCATAGGGTTGCTGAGTCAGACACAACTGAAGTGGCACACAGTAGATATACAGACAGTCTTGAAGGTTGCAGTCAAATGTGAGTCTACATGTTAAATAAGTGGATAAGAGCTCCATATTTTCAGTAAGAAGTAAGACCAAGAATGGGACCTTAAGAGTATATGCATTTAGGATTTTTTTGTGTTTTTTTTGGAGTAGAGTTGTGTTAGTTTCTACTGTGTAGTAAAGTGGATCAGCCATCAATTCAGTTCAGTCACACAGTCATGTCCAGCTCTTTGTGAATCCATGGACTGCAGCACACCGGGTTTCCCTGTCCTTCACCATCTCCCAGAGCTTGCTCAAACTCATGTCCATTGGCTCAGTGATGCCATCCAACCATCTCATCCTCTGTCGTCCCCTTTTCCTCTTTTTCTCCATTTTTCCCAGCATTCCATTCAGTGAGTCATCTCTTTGCATCAGGTGGCCGAGATATTGCAGCTTCAGCTTCAGCATCATTCCTTCTAAGAAATATTCAGGATTGATTTCTTTTAGGATTGACTGGTTTGATCTCCTTGCAGTCCAAGGGACTCTCAAGAGTCTTCTCCAACTCTGCATTTCAAAGGCATCAGTTCTTCAGCACTCAGCCTTCTTTATGACCCAACTCTCACATCCACACATGACTACTGGGAAAACCGTAACTTTTGACTATACAGACTTTTGTTGGCAAAGCGATGTCTCTGCTTTTTAATATGCTATCTATGTTTGTCATAGTTTTTCTTCCAAGGAGCCAATGTCTTAATTTCATGGCTGCTGTCACTATCCACAGTGATTTTGGAGCCCAAGAAAGTCAAGTCTGTCACTGTTTCCATTGTTTTCTCATCCATTTGCCATGAAGTGATGGGACCAGATGCCATAATCTTTATTTTTTGAATTCTGAGTTTTTTTTTTTTAATTAAGTAATTTATTTATTTTTGGCTATTCTGGGTTTTTACTGCTGCCACAGACTCTTCTCTGGTTGCAGGGGGTTGGGGATACTCTCTAGTTGAGATGAGCAGGCTTCTTAGTACAGCGACTTGTCTTGTTGTGGAACTCAGGCTCTAGGGCGCACAGGCTTCAATAGTTGTGGCTCTGAGGCCCTAGGGCACAGGCTCAATAGTTGTGGTTCACGGTCTCAGTTGCTCCCAAGCACGTGGAATCTTCCCAAATCAGGGATCGACCCATGTCTCCTGCATTGGCAGGCAAGCTCTTTACCACTCACCTACCAGGGAAACCCGAATGCTGAGTTTTAAGCCAGCTTTTCCACTCTCCTCTTTCACTTTCATGAGGCTAAAAGTTCTCGCTCCTCTTCGCTTTCTGCCATAAGGGTAGTATCGTCTGCATACCTGAAGTTATTGTTATTTCTCCCAGCAATCTTAATTCTATCTTGTGCTGCATTCAGCCTGGCATTTCATATGATGTACTCTGCATATAAATTAAGTAAGCAGGGTGACAGTACTCCTTTGTGAATCCATGGACTGCAGCACACCGGGTTTCCTGTCCTTCACATCCAGAGCTCTAATCTGCATTCTCATAAAAATTTTGTCGCCCCTTTTCCTCTTTTCTCCATTTTTCCCAGCATTCCATTCAGTGAGTCATCTCTTTGCATCAGGTGGCCGAGATATTGCAGCTTCAGCTTCAGCATCATTCCTTCTAAGAAATATTCAGGATTGATTTCTTTTAGGATTGACTGGTTTGATCTCCTTGCAGTCCAAGGGACTCTCAAGAGTCTTCTCCAACTCTGCATTTCAAAGGCATCAGTTCTTCAGCACTCAGCCTTCTTTATGACCCAACTCTCACATCCACACATGACTACTGGGAAAACCGTAACTTTTGACTATACAGACTTTTGTTGGCAAAGCGATGTCTCTGCTTTTTAATATGCTATCTATGTTTGTCATAGTTTTTCTTCCAAGGAGCCAATGTCTTAATTTCATGGCTGCTGTCACTATCCACAGTGATTTTGGAGCCCAAGAAAGTCAAGTCTGTCACTGTTTCCATTGTTTTCTCATCCATTTGCCATGAAGTGATGGGACCAGATGCCATAATCTTTATTTTTTGAATTCTGAGTTTTTTTTTTTTAATTAAGTAATTTATTTATTTTTGGCTATTCTGGGTTTTCACTGCTGCCACAGACTCTTCTCTGGTTGCAGGGGGTTGGGGATACTCTCTAGTTGAGATGAGCAGGCTTCTTAGTACAGCGACTTGTCTTGTTGTGGAACTCAGGCTCTAGGGCGCACAGGCTTCAATAGTTGTGGCTCTGAGGCCCTAGGGCACAGGCTCAATAGTTGTGGTTCACGGTCTCAGTTGCTCCCAAGCACGTGGAATCTTCCCAAATCAGGGATCGACCCATGTCTCCTGCATTGGCAGGCAAGCTCTTTACCACTCACCTACCAGGGAAACCCGAATGCTGAGTTTTAAGCCAGCTTTTCCACTCTCCTCTTTCACTTTCATGAGGCTAAAAGTTCTCGCTCCTCTTCGCTTTCTGCCATAAGGGTAGTATCGTCTGCATACCTGAAGTTATTGTTATTTCTCCCAGCAATCTTAATTCTATCTTGTGCTGCATTCAGCCTGGCATTTCATATGATGTACTCTGCATATAAATTAAGTAAGCAGGGTGACAGTATACAACCTTGACATACTGCTTTCCCAATTTGGAACCAGTCCATTATTCCATGTCCAGCTACACACACACACGCACATGCGTGCAAACACACACACACATTATATATATAGATATATATATCATTACATATACATATACAGCTATACATATACATATAGCCCCTCTTTTGTGGATTTCCTTCCCATTCAGGTCACCACAATGTCCTAAGTAGTATGAGTCGTCCCCTGTGCTATACAGTAGGTTCCCTTTAGTTATCTATTTTATGCACAGTAATGTATATGGAGAAAGGCAGAGCAGCCCACTGCAGTGTCTTCGCCTAGAGAATCCCATGGACAGAGGAGCCTGGAGGGCTAGAGGCCATAGGATTGCAGAGTGTTGAGTATGTCTGAAGTGACCTTAGCAGCAGCAACCGTGTATATGTGTCACCCCCAGTCTCTCAATCCATCCCACGCCCCCCTTCCTCCTTGGTATCCATCCATTTGTTACATATGTTGCATTTAGAATTGAAGGGGAAAAGGGGGCAGAGAGGAAATCAGAGACCAGAGAAGTAAAGAGAGGAAAACAGAAGAAAACTCAGGGGAAGCACAGGAGGGGAGCATTTCAAGGGAAAGGAGGCACTGACTCCATCATCTCAGATGCTGCCCAGTGGTTGAAGAAACAGAAGGCGGTGTGAAGTGGTGGGAAGCTGTCAGTTTCCATGGGAGAGATTCTGCTGAAAGGAGAGGAAGCCAGTTATCAGATAACAAAGCATGAGAAGGGGCAGCACAAAGTGTAGACTCTGCTTAAATAACACGGTCCAGTTCTAGCTCCAAATCAGGGATCGACCCATGTCTCCTGCATTGGCAGGCAAGCTCTTACCACTCACCTACCAGGAAACCCGAATGCTGAGTTTTAAGCCAGCTTTTCCACTCTCCTCTTTCACTTTCATGAGGCTAAAAGTTCTCGCTCCTCTTCGCTTTCTGCCATAAGGGTAGTATCGTCTGCATACCTGAAGTTATTGTTATTTCTCCCAGCAATCTTAATTCTATCTTGTGCTGCATTCAGCCTGGCATTTCATATGATGTACTCTGCATATAAATTAAGTAAGCAGGGTGACAGTATACAACCTTGACATACTGCTTTCCCAATTTGGAACCAGTCCATTATTCCATGTCCAGCTACACACACACACGCACATGCGTGCAAACACACACACACATTATATATATAGATATATATATCATTACATATACATATACAGCTATACATATACATATAGCCCCTCTTTTGTGGATTTCCTTCCCATTCAGGTCACCACAATGTCCTAAGTAGTATGAGTCGTCCCCTGTGCTATACAGTAGGTTCCCTTTAGTTATCTATTTTATGCACAGTAATGTATATGGAGAAAGGCAGAGCAGCCCACTGCAGTGTCTTCGCCTAGAGAATCCCATGGACAGAGGAGCCTGGAGGGCTAGAGGCCATAGGATTGCAGAGTGTTGAGTATGTCTGAAGTGACCTTAGCAGCAGCAACCGTGTATATGTGTCACCCCCAGTCTCTCAATCCATCCCACGCCCCCCTTCCTCCTTGGTATCCATCCATTTGTTACATATGTTGCATTTAGAATTGAAGGGGAAAAGGGGGCAGAGAGGAAATCAGAGACCAGAGAAGTAAAGAGAGGAAAACAGAAGAAAACTCAGGGGAAGCACAGGAGGGGAGCATTTCAAGGGAAAGGAGGCACTGACTCCATCATCTCAGATGCTGCCCAGTGGTTGAAGAAACAGAAGGCGGTGTGAAGTGGTGGGAAGCTGTCAGTTTCCATGGGAGAGATTCTGCTGAAAGGAGAGGAAGCCAGTTATCAGATAACAAAGCATGAGAAGGGGCAGCACAAAGTGTAGACTCTGCTTAAATAAATTGGGGGTGTGGAATGTTGTTGGTAGAAGGACACCCAGGTTGGAATAAAAGTGGTTTACTCTTCCTTGTTGTTATCGTGCAAAATAAATCTAAGTATGTTTGCAGGTGTGTAGAGGAGAGGTTGAGGAAGAATGGTAGGGAGCAAAAGCTGATGAAATGAGGACTTAACAGAGCATGGAAGGCACCATTGGCTGGGGCACTTCTTGGAGAGGAGAGTACTTTCCTGTGAAACCCGAGGAGGGACACAGGATCTGTCAGTGAGGTGAATGGCTTTGATTTTTCTCTTTTACAAGAAAAGCCCATTTGCAGGGAGAGGTGAAACACTGGGAGCCCTTGGTCAGGGGTGAAGGCCTAATTCTTGAGAATTAGGTGGTGAGGGTGGGCCACAAGTTGATGGCTGGAAGGGGTGGAAGTGGCTGTCCTGAGAGGGACTTGAAGGGATAGAAGAGTCTAAAGTGGTTACTATCGGTGGAGACTCTCAGCCCCAGAGACCCTGTCCCTGGTTCATCCGTAGGTGGAGGCTCTATCATGTGCTGAAGGCCTGCATCAGGAGGAAGAGTCCTCATGCTTTTTAAAGAGTTGTAATAAATGAACTAGAAACTAAAGTTCTTAGGAATAAGTCATCTTCATTCTCCTCTTCCTGTCACAACTGATCTTTATTGAATACTCAGCAAAACCCTCGTTTGGCTGTAATACCAGGTTTTGTCTTCACAATCACCCTAACTGTATAGGCCAGTGCACCTTAACATAGTTGTTTCCTTGCTTGGCATTCTTTGTTTATTGTTTAAAAGATTCTATAGATAGGTAACTTTTTGATATATACTAAAAATGATTAATTAATTTGTGTGTAGACACTTAAAAATTGTTAAGGTGACATATTTATAAAAGGAAGACCTGTTTTATGTGGCAGCCAATCTGTCAAAATGGCTGCTTGGCAAAAGTTGGAGGAGCCTTCCAAGAAACAGTTACTATGTGTTGCGTTCCTTTTTCGTTGAAATGTTAATTCAGAGTTGAAGTGCAGATGCTTTGACATTTGACATTTTAAAATAATTTCATTACTTCATCAAGCTATGTATTATTGAAGATGGTTCTACTGTAAACAGTTTTTTTCCATTATCTTTCTTTGAATTGGAAGCAAGTTGTATACCATTGGCCTGGAAGGAGATAAATGTGTTATGTGCTAAAATATTTCAAAGTATGTTTGCAGGTGTGTAGAGGAGAGGTTGAGGAAGAATGGTAGGGAGCAAAAGCTGATGAAATGAGGACTTAACAGAGCATGGAAGGCACCATTGGCTGGGGCACTTCTTGGAGAGGAGAGTACTTTCCTGTGAAACCCGAGGAGGGACACAGGATCTGTCAGTGAGGTGAATGGCTTTGATTTTTCTCTTTTACAAGAAAAGCCCATTTGCAGGAGAGGTGAAACACTGGGAGCCCTTGGTCAGGGGTGAAGGCCTAATTCTTGAGAATTAGGTGGTGAGGGTGGGCCACAAGTTGATGGCTGGAAGGGGTGGAAGTGGCTGTCCTGAGAGGGACTTGAAGGGATAGAAGAGTCTAAAGTGGTTACTATCGGTGGAGACTCTCAGCCCCAGAGACCCTGTCCCTGGTTCATCCGTAGGTGGAGGCTCTATCATGTGCTGAAGGCCTGCATCAGGAGGAAGAGTCCTCATGCTTTTTAAAGAGTTGTAATAAATGAACTAGAAACTAAAGTTCTTAGGAATAAGTCATCTTCATTCTCCTCTTCCTGTCACAACTGATCTTTATTGAATACTCAGCAAAACCCTCGTTTGGCTGTAATACCAGGTTTTGTCTTCACAATCACCCTAACTGTATAGGCCAGTGCACCTTAACATAGTTGTTTCCTTGCTTGGCATTCTTTGTTTATTGTTTAAAAGATTCTATAGATAGGTAATTTTTTGATATATACTAAAAATGATTAATTAATTTGTGTGTAGACACTTAAAAATTGTTAAGGTGACATATTTATAAAAGGAAGACCTGTTTTATGTGGCAGCCAATCTGTCAAAATGGCTGCTTGGCAAAAGTTGGAGGAGCCTTCCAAGAAACAGTTACTATGTGTTATGCCTTTTCGTTGAAATGTTAATTCAGAGTTGAAGTGCAGATGCTTTGACATTTGACATTTTAAAATAATTTCATTACTTCATCAAGCTATGTATTATTGAAGATGGTTCTACTGTAAACAGTTTTTTTCCATTATCTTTCTTTGAATTGGAAGCAAGTTGTATACCATTGGCCTGGAAGGAGATAAATGTGTTATGTGCTAAAATATTTCAAAGATTTTGGCACTGTATTTTCTCTGCTTTTTTATTAATGAATGCTTTTGTTTAGTCTTCCATCAGATGAAGAGAACAAATTTGTGTTTTGAATAGCTCAAGGCAAGAACATAATACTCTGTTAACAGTGTTGATAAGATGTACTTGAAAAGACTCATTCAATCGAGTCCTTGTTAGCCTTATTTCTACACCAGCACACCTGAGACAGAAAGTAGCTCCCAGTGGCTCCCAGGACAGTGATTCCGGTAACATCCGGAGGGGATAGTCTTGTTAACTGCTGGATCCCTAGGATTGGCACATTGAAAGTTCCGGAAACCCACCCTTGACTCTTTGGTGGATGCTCAGTAGGCAGTAAGGAAGAAGTGTTTGACAAGGCTTAATGGGTTTTATGTATCTGCTCCCCACCCTCAAGCATTTCTCACCCCAGGAGGCAATTCATACTAAAAACAACTCAGTATAAAGGAAGTTGAAGAAAGAGCCTTTTCAAAAGTGCTCGTCTATGCTGGCCTCTATAGGAGTTCTTCTGGCAAACATGGGTATGTACTTCCAGAGGCAGTGTCTTTATTCTTTTTTCTTCTTTCTTTTTCCCATTATGCCTCTTTTATTTATACTTATTTTCATCCATCTTTTTATTCTTTGGCCTGTGTGAGCCTCCCATTGCAGTGGCCTCTCTTGAAGCAGAGCACAACCTCTGGGCACATGCACTTCAGAGTGCTGGCTCCTAATTGGACACACCGGTCCAGCCACTCTGCAGCACATGGGATCTTCCCGGGCCAGGGATCAAACCTATGCCCCTTGCACTGCACGGCGGACTCTTTACCCACTGGACCACCAGGGAAGCCCAATGTCTTTATTCTTAACAGCTAAAAGTTGCATGAATTCAGAGTCAAAATACAGAAACAATTCTATTACAGTATGAAAAAAAGGTATGTCTTAAGGTCAAGGTGGCCACTGTTGCCTTTTCAGGAGGTGGTCAGAATGATGGCTAGCTCTCCACACCCAGGGAGCCAATTCTCTGGTGGGATTGCCGTGGTGCAGGATCTGCCTAACACTGAATGCTGGAAGCCCAATTTTATCAGTATACCTAGGGGGATGAAGAGTCCAGGGATGACGGATGATGCCAGCCTCACAAGAAATCAAGGTTTGAGCCAAAATGCTAATTTACTCTTTTCCAATAAAAGCTATACTTCTCAAGGTACTCCGATCTGCCACCCAAGGCATAGCCTTTCTTCTATGCTTATCTGTGGCAAAACCAGATGAGAGGGGACAGAGAGTGTGAAGCCCCTGAAGGGAGCCAGAAGATAATGTTTAGGTCTGATGGCCTCAAGCTCTGCACCCAATGCATCCTTTTGTAGGGAAGGGAGTTCTGTTTTGTGACACAAACTCCTTAGCCTGTGACAGAGGTGGTGCTCCACTGCCAGAGTGTGTCTTTCTAGAGATTGCTTTAAAAAAAAAAAAAAAATATATATATATATATATATATATATGTATTTATTTATTTATCTTTGGCGTGCTGGGTCTTCGTCGTTGCATGGGCTTTCTCTAGTTGTGGTGAGCAGAGGCTCCTCTTCAAGGCGCTGTGCTGGCTTCTCGTTGCAGCGGCTTCTCTTGTTGTGGAGCACTGGCTCTAGGTATGTGGGCTTCAGTAGTTGCAGCACATGGGCTCAGTAGTTGTAGTTCCTTGGCACGAGAGCACAGGCTCAATAGTTGTGCAGAGACCTAGTTGTTTCATAGCATGAGGGATCTTCCCAAATCTGGAATCAAACCCGAGTTCCCTACATTGGCAGGTGGGTTCTTTAGCACGGAGCCACCAGGGAAGCCCCCAGAGATTGCTTTTATAGAGATAAAATTTGGGATTTTTGTAAAAGTGACCTAGTTGATCACATTGTGTTCTATTAGTTACATCACCATGTGATCTCTTAGATTTGGGGTGGCCAGAGTCTTGGGCATTTTTATTGGTAGTTCAGTCTCTTCACCTGCATTTTGATTTTTTCCTTTAATCTTAGAGTTTTTCCTTCAGTTTAGTTCAGATGCTAACGTGTTTCCTGTCCCTTGGTCCTACTTACGGGTACTTTTGTGTCTGTTCACTGAAATCATTTCCCTGACTAAAATTCACCTTGTAAATATAACTTTGGCACATCATTTGATAGTGGTATTTGAAGAAAGCTAACTAGTATAGAAGTGGAGTATTTTAGAGTTCCTTGTTATTTTATATACATCTGTACTTAACAAGTACTGAACTATAAATTGTATACTTGAAGTTTTAGAACCTTCATAGATTTTCTTTGGGGTGTCTGAAAAACAATGTGCATGTATTTAAGTGGGAAAATGTCCTACTCTTACCAACTCAAGTTTTGGTTGTTTTTTTTTTTTTTCTTTTGTTAAAGAAACTGCTGTTTCAATTCTGAAAGGGAACGGTATTGTATATCTGAAAAAGAAAAGTGAAACATCAAAATAAAAAAGTCCAACATAATGTATATGTTATAGTAATTCTTTTATATTTAGCAACTTGTAAAATATATTCCTCTCAAAGTATTCTATGAGAATTATTAGAAAGATTAAAAAGACTGTAAACTATCAAGTTTATTATCATTTGAGTATCTGAAAAATGTCAGTAAAAACTGGGAGTTTGTGGAACTCCTTATTATCTGCTCTTCGCTCTGTTAAAGAGGGATATATAGCTAATTTTGCTTTTTGGTTTTACTTTTGACAAAGAAATAACAGCCAAGAAGGCTGCGATTAAATATCCATATGTCTTTAAAACTTTTTAAAAAATGGTTTCTTATTTTATTTTTATTCATTAAAAAAATTTTTTTGACCATGTTCTGTAGTATATGAGATCCTAGTTCCCTGGCCAGGGGAGTGCATTGCACCCCTGCATTGGAAAAATGGAGTCTTAACTGCTGAACCTCCAGTCCTGCGACTTTTTTTAAAAAGTTGTATATTCACTCGCAAGGTTATATTTTTCAAAATTCTTGTTTATTATCTAACAGAATTGAAATATTATAAGTGAAATCTCCCCCCACCCTCACTTAGGATAGGGTTTCTTCTTCCAGTTAATTTCTGCTGCCTGTGATGTTGCCTCTGTGCTGTATTTGAAAACACTACTGTGTTTGCCATTTCTCAACTTAGTTCCAGTAGATACTTTGCAGAGAGGGATCTTATACTCAAAAACCTCCTGTATCTAAGACTATAAGAAGGTGGCTTTAGTTAAAGGAAATCCCATAAACAGCTTAGAAATCCTAGTAACTGACATGTACTCTAATTAACTGAGCTGTGCTGACTGGACTGACGCTTAGCTCTAACCTGTGCATGTACTAATTCCAAATGCATAATGTAAAAATCTAGAAAATCTTGACATAAGAAAGAAGAAAAACTTGGTAGATTACAGTATATGAATAGTTGTGTTTAGAGGATTGGGCAAAATATTATTTTTTTTTAGAAATGCATTTTATTTGTTGATTTATTTTTGGCTATTCTGGGTTTTCACTGCTGCTGCAGGCTCTTCTCTAGTTGCAGGGAGTGGGGGCTACTCTCTAGCTGAGGTGAGCAAGCTTCTTGGTGTGGTGACGTCTCTTGTTGTGGAACTCAGGCTCTAGGGCACACGGGCATCAGTAGTTGCAACACATGGGCTCCATCGTTGTGGCTGTGAGGCTCCAGAGCACAGGCTTAGTAGTTGTGGCTCACGGGCTTAGTTGCTCCGCAGCGTGTGGGATCCTCTCAGATCAGGGATTGAACCACGTCTCTGGCATTGGCAGGTGAACTCTTCGCCACTGAGCTATCAGAGAAGTCCTGGGCAAAATCTCTGAAGGGCATTTAGACTCAGATGGGCTTGGTGGTGTGTCCAGACTCACTTGGAAGAAACCTTGAGGATGACTGCGTGCTGCGGCACAGATTAGCTCTCAATTATTGTTTTGATCGTGCCCTAAATCCAGCTTGGAGCGGGACTTCTCTAGGTTGTGATTTAGACTATGAAGTTGTTTCTTGCAGGTGTCTTTCTTTTTGCAGTTTCTTGGACATTTCTCAAAATATTGAACAAGTGAGACACGTTGTGTGAAAACATTTTGTGACCTAGTTTCGGCCTCAGTGTACTTTGGTCCTGGCAAGATACACAGGGGATTTAAGCTTTACTCTACTCTTCACAACTAAATGAACTCAAATGTATACCGCATGTAAATTGCTTTGAAGGCTGTGGATCACAACTTAATAGGTTCTGGACCTTATTTTTCCTTTCATGAGCCAGACATTCCTTGGATTTAAGGGTAGGTTTAAATTAAAGAGTAGCAAATTGCTTTCCTCTTTGGAAATAAGCGAAATCACCCTCTGATAATAAAGTATTTCTTTAACATGTTAGGACAGTTACTGAGGAAAGAAAGCAGGAGGAGGGAGACAAATGGGGATTACTTATTTAGTGGCTTGCTCTTTAGAAAGTGGAATATTTTTCATAAAAATGACATTGTCTTACACTATGTAACTTGAAAATAATGAGACCAAGAGAAAAAATGAGGAAACGGGTACTAGAACTTATATGGCCAAATAAATCTCGTCCCGTGGGACACAGTTCAGTTTTTCTAACCCTACTCTAATTGAGCAAAACATTTTCAGAGTCTTTTGAAATTGTCTTCAGAACTGTTTTATGAGCCAAACCCCCAAATCAGCATCTTTACTTTATTATCACACCTCTTTTTGGACCCAAAAGAATATTACTCAGCCTGATCCCCCACATAATTTATCAGACTTGGCTCAGGCAATTTCCAAAAAATGCCGTGTACTCTTTTATAGGACAATTGAATATTCTTATTCATTTACTTATTCATTCATACATCATGGCTGAGTGCCGCCGTGAGTCAGGCGTGTTGCGGTTACTCATAGGGGCCTTGCCTCTTGGAGTGGGGTCGTGGCACAAAGACAGGTGAGGACCCCAGGGGCTCTTTACCCCTGAGCGGTCTTTGTCAGTGAGTAGGAGGTCACCAGACTCACAGAGAAAAGGAGAGCTTTCTAGATAGAGGTAACAGCTTGTGTCAAGGCACAAAAGCCCTCGCCTTTCAGGAAATGTAGGAATTTCAGGGTGGACAGAATCTAGTTAAAAAATGAGAATGAAGTGGTTGTTTGGGGTGGGATCATGAATGTCCTAGAAGCTATGGAATGGAGAATACCGTGGTTAAGGGTGAGGGTTCTGGTTCCTGGCTACCTGAGGTCAAATCCTGGTTCCTTCATTTACAAGCTTTATGATGCTGCGCCGTCTACAGGTCTTCTGTGCCTTGGTTCTTTTCATCTGTAAAAGAGATGATGGTACCTATGTTCTAGGGTTAGGAGGTTTAAATACATAAACACAGAGAAAGTTTGGGCTTCCCAGAGGGCACTAGTCGTAAAGAACCTGCCTGCCGGTGCAGGAGACACAGGAGACGTGAGCTGGATCCCTGGGTTGGGAAGAACCCCTGGAGGAAGGCATGGCAACCTGCCTCGTAAAGCAGGAGGAGGGAGACAAATGGGGATTACTTATTTAGTGGCTTGCTCTTTAGAAAGTGGAATATTTTTCATAAAAATGACATTGTCTTACACTATGTAACTTGAAAATAATGAGACCAAGAGAAAAAATGAGGAAACGGGTACTAGAACTTATATGGCCAAATAAATCTCGTCCCGTGGGACACAGTTCAGTTTTTCTAACCCTACTCTAATTGAGCAAAACATTTTCAGAGTCTTTTGAAATTGTCTTCAGAACTGTTTTATGAGCCAAACCCCCAAATCAGCATCTTTACTTTATTATCACACCTCTTTTTGGACCCAAAAGAATATTACTCAGCCTGATCCCCCACATAATTTATCAGACTTGGCTCAGGCAATTTCCAAAAAATGCCGTGTACTCTTTTATAGGACAATTGAATATTCTTATTCATTTACTTATTCATTCATACATCATGGCTGAGTGCCGCCCGTGAGTCAGGCGTGTTGCGGTTACTCATAGGGGCCTTGCCTCTTGGAGTGGGGTCGTGGCACAAAGACAGGTGAGGACCCCAGGGGCTCTTTACCCCTGAGCGGTCTTTGTCAGTGAGTAGGAGGTCACCAGACTCACAGAGAAAAGGAGAGCTTTCTAGATAGAGGTAACAGCTTGTGTCAAGGCACAAAAGCCCTGCGCCTTTCAGGAAATGTAGGAATTTCAGGGTGGACAGAATCTAGTTAAAAAATGAGAATGAAGTGGTTGTTTGGGGTGGGATCATGAATGTCCTAGAAGCTATGGAATGGAGAATACCGTGGTTAAGGGTGAGGGTTCTGGTTCCTGGCTACCTGAGGTCAAATCCTGGTTCCTTCATTTACAAGCTTTATGATGCTGCGCCGTCTACAGGTCTTCTGTGCCTTGGTTCTTTTCATCTGTAAAAGAGATGATGGTACCTATGTTCTAGGGTTAGGAGGTTTAAATACATAAACACAGAGAAAGTTTGGGCTTCCCAGAGGGCACTAGTCGTAAAGAACCTGCCTGCCGGTGCAGGAGACACAGGAGACGTGAGCTGGATCCCTGGGTTGGGAAGAACCCCTGGAGGAAGGCATGGCAACCCACTCTAATATTCTTGCCTGGAGAATCACATGGACAGACAAGCCCGGTGGGCGACAGTCCATGAGGTCACAGAGAGTCAGACATGACTGAAGCGACTTAGCGCACACAGCACACAGAGAAAATTCTTAGGACCATGCCTGGCACATGGTTGTGCAACCCTCACCACAATCTAATTTTAGAACATTTTAATTCCCCCTAAAAGAAATCCCATACCCATTAACAGTGACTGCACTCTCCCCCAATCCCCACTGCTCCTCACCCTAGGTGACCACTAATTTGCTCTCTTTTTCTATAGATTTTGTCTATTCCAGTCTTTTCGTGTGAATGGAGTAAAACAATATGTAGTCCCTAAGTGACTGGCTTCTTTGGCTTAGCATAATATTTTCAAGAATGATCCATGTCATAGCATGTATCAGTACTTCATTCTTTTTTTGGTAACTGATTAATGTTCTGTTCTGTACATATACCATGTTTCATTTATCCATGCATCAGCTCATGGACATTTGGATTGTTTCCACTTGTTGGTCATTATAAATAAGGCAACTATGAACATTCCTGTACAAGTTTTTGCATGGACATAGGTTTTTAATTTTTTTCAGGTATATAGCAAGGAGTGGAATTGCTGTGTTATATAATAATTATATGCTTGACATTTTGAGGAACTGCCAAACTGTTTTTCAAAATATCTGTATCATGTTACAATCTTACTAGAAATATAGGAGAGTTCTGTTTGCTTTCCATTTTTGCCAGCCTTTATTATTAGCCGTCTTGGTGGTATGAAGTGGTATCTCATAATCTTTGATTTTAATTTCTTTGCTAGCTAATGATATGATCATCTTTTCATGTGCTTGTTGGTCCTTGTTATGTCCTCTCTCTCCAGAGAAGACTGTCTTTTCAGATCCTTTGCCTTTGTTATTTTATTATTTTCAGCTTTACTGAGGTCTAACTGACTGTTTTTAAATTGACCTGTATTTTTATTCAATTGGAAGAATTTTTTACATGCAAGTCTCTTATCAGATATATCATTTGCAAATAGTTTGTCCCATTCTTTGAGTCACCTTTTCATTTTTCTGATCATGTTGCTCGTAGCACAAATGGTTTTTTGTTGAATCTGGTTTATCTATTCTTTCATCTATGGCTTGTGCTTTTGCTGTCATATCTCAGCATTCGCCTAACCCAAGTTCATGAATATTTACCCCTGCATTTTTTCTAAGAGTTTTATTGTTTTGGCTCCTGTGTTTAGATCTGTGATCCATTTCGAATTTAATTTTTGTGTATGTTAGGAGGTAGGAGTCTACCTTCATTATTTTGCATATGGATTTTCAGTAATCCTGACATCATTTGTTGAAAAGTCATCTCTTTCCCCATTGAATGGTCTGGGCACCCTTATTGAAAAAACAGTTGAGCATAAACCTGAGAGTTAACTTCTGGATTCTCAATTCTGTTCCGTTGATCTGTATGTTCATCTGTATGGCAGTATCACATAGTCTTGAGAACCAAAGCATATTATGGTAAGTTTTAGAACTGAGAAGTGTGAATCCTCTGATTTTTTTCAAGATTATTTGCCCTTGCATTTCCTTATGAACTTCAGGATTAGTTTATCATTTCTGCTGAAGAGTTTGGAATTTTATTTTATTACACTTTTTAAAAAAATTTTGGCCTCTTTTATTGGTTTTATTTATTTATTTATTTTCATCCATCTTTTTATTCTTTGTCCTGTGTGGGCCTCCCATTGCACTGGCCTCTCTTGATGCAGAGCACCAGCTCTGGGTGCATGTACTCCAGAGTGCTGGCTTGTAATTGGGCACACTGGTCCAGCTGCTCCACAGCGCATGCGATCTTCCCAGGCCAGGGATCGAACCTGTGCCCCTTGCACTGAAAGGTGGACTTTTTACCCACTGGACCACCAGGGAAGCCCCAGAGTCTGGAATTTTGATATGGGTTGCATTGAAGAAACAGATCGATTTTGGGGATATTAGCCTCTTAGTCAAAAGTTATTCTGATCTATGAATATGGATGCCTTTCTCCATATGTAGATCTTCTTTAATTTCTTTGAACATTGTTTTATAGTTTTGAGTGTACAACTTTTGTTAAATTTATACCCAAGGTATTTTGACTTTGTTGCTATTATACACAGAATTGTTTTCTTAATTCCCCCCTGCCTTTTTTTGTGACACCATATTCTTCAGTTGTTTTTTTTGCCCCCTTCTCTGATTTATTCAGGGATACTTTTCTTCTTGTTGCTTATGATAGCCCCCAAGATTATTTCACTTCCCCAAACTGTTACTTGACTTGTGTCCAACACTCCAGGAATATCTTACTGTCGTTCATTGGACATTACCACTTGAATGTCACAGACATCTCAAAGTCATCTGTTCTGGAGGGAACTCATTGATGACTCTTCACATCCTCTTTTCCTTTTTTCTTTTCTTCTGCTATTTGGAAATAGCACCACCAATCTTGTTGCCTGAACCAGAACTTTGAAAATCATTCTAACCTTCCTCCCTTCAGCTTCTACTTCCTAGTTGGTCATCAAACTCTATGTGTTCCACCTCCTTAGATACAACTGAAAGTGAAAGTGTTAGTCTCTTCAGCCTTGTCTGACTTTTTGTGACCCCATGGACGGTGGCCTGCCAGGCTCCTCTGTTCATGAAATTCTCCAGGCAAGAATACTGGAGTGAGTTGCCATACCCTTGGGAATATAAATTGATACAATTTCCTTTAAGGCAATTTGGAACAAGAATTTTTAAAAATTATATATAATTTTGGCCTCTTTTATTGGTTTTGTATTTATTTGTTTTCCTCCGTCTTCATTCTTTGGCCTGTGTGGGTCTCCTGTTGCATTGGCCTCTCTCCTGGCAGAGCAGCAGCTCTGGGCTCATGTGCTCCAGAGCACTTGCTCATAATTGGACACACTGGTCCAGCTGCTCTGCAGCACAAGGAGTCTTCCTGGGCCAGGCATCAAACCCGTTGCCCTTGTACTGCAAGGTGGACTCTTTACCTACTGGACCACCAGGGAAGCCCCTAAAAAACACATTTATTTTGATTCAGAAAAAGTATATACCTTTTGATTTTCGGTGCCACATAGAGGAACTTGCCTTAAGGTTATGAACCAATGTTATGAGAATAGAGAAACAAAAAAAAAATTAAATAATATTTTCTATTCTTTAAACATTGTTTTATAGTTTTGAGTGTACAACTTTTGTTAAATTTATACCCAAGGTATTTTGACTTTGTTGCTATTATACACAGAATTGTTTTCTTAATTCCCCCCTGCCTTTTTTTGTGACACCATATTCTTCAGTTGTTTTTTTTGCCCCCTTCTCTGATTTATTCAGGGATACTTTTCTTCTTGTTGCTTATGATAGCCCCCAAGATTATTTCACTTCCCCAAACTGTTACTTGACTTGTGTCCAACACTCCAGGAATATCTTACTGTCGTTCATTGGACATTACCACTTGAATGTCACAGACATCTCAAAGTCATCTGTTCTGGAGGGAACTCATTGATGACTCTTCACATCCTCTTTTCCTTTTTTCTTTTCTTCTGCTATTTGGAAATAGCACCACCAATCTTGTTGCCTGAACCAGAACTTTGAAAATCATTCTAACCTTCCTCCCTTCAGCTTCTACTTCCTAGTTGGTCATCAAACTCTATGTGTTCCACCTCCTTAGATACAACTGAAAGTGAAAGTGTTAGTCTCTTCAGCCTTGTCTGACTTTTTGTGACCCCATGGACGGTGGCCTGCCAGGCTCCTCTGTTCATGAAATTCTCCAGGCAAGAATACTGGAGTGAGTTGCCATACCCTTGGGAATATAAATTGATACAATTTCCTTTAAGGCAATTTGGAACAAGAATTTTTAAAAATTATATATAATTTTGGCCTCTTTTATTGGTTTTGTATTTATTTGTTTTCCTCCGTCTTCATTCTTTGGCCTGTGTGGGTCTCCTGTTGCATTGGCCTCTCTCCTGGCAGAGCAGCAGCTCTGGGCTCATGTGCTCCAGAGCACTTGCTCATAATTGGACACACTGGTCCAGCTGCTCTGCAGCACAAGGAGTCTTCCTGGGCCAGGCATCAAACCCGTTGCCCTTGTACTGCAAGGTGGACTCTTTACCTACTGGACCACCAGGGAAGCCCCTAAAAAACACATTTATTTTGATTCAGAAAAAGTATATACCTTTTGATTTTCGCAGTGCCACATAGAGGAACTTGCCTTAAGGTTATGAACCAATGTTATGAGAATAGAGAAACAATTTAATAAATTATAAATATAATGTAATTTAGTACATTTTAAACAGTGTTTCATATATATGTATCTGTAGAGAGTTGTGAAAACATTTGATGCATTGTTATTTTTTTGATTGCATTATGTAAAGTATGATTCTCATTTTAACCACAATGGAAAATAAGCCCTAAAAGAGCAGGGATCTTGTCTCATTGACCTTGATACCCCCCTGAACAGAGGAGGTGCTCCATCAATATTTGTTGGTTGTACTGGTCTCTCTCTGCAACTCTTGTTTCTCTGATCTGTCTGTATTTCTTCTCTGGACTTTGCAGACACTTCCAGGCTCCTCTGTCCATGGGATTCTCTAGGCAAGAATACTAGAGTGGGTTGCCGTTTCTTCTCCAGGAGATCTTCCTGACTCAGGGATCGAACCAGGTCTCCCGCATTTTAGGCAAACTCTTTGCCCTCTGAGCCACCAGGAAACCCCTTGCAGACACTTCATACATGTTTTCTTCACCTCAGATTTTGCTCCCCTACAGTCCACCTTCTGTTCTGCAGTCCAAGTGGTATTTCCGAGTGGTAAATGTGGCCATAGCATCACCCACTGTAAAGTCCTTGGGTGCTTTCCCAACACCCATAAGATAATTTCCAGACTTCTTAGCCTGGATTACCAACCTCTTCGTAACTTTGCTTCTGTGTACTTTTCCAGCTCTTCTTTTGCCATCTTCCAAGATAATCACCAAGTGATGCCAAACTATCCACAATTCCCCAAATATGAATTTTCCCACATAACCTACATACCTTTGAACAGGCTGTTCCTTCTGCCTGGACCATGCGAAACAGCCTTTGTTTATCAGGCAAATTATAGATCATCTTGGGAGACTCAGCCCCCCAACCACTTTCCCTCGTTTGAGCTCTTCTTCTTCAGGGTTTCCATAACCTCTTGAAGTCGTTTCCAACCCTTAGCACTTGCCAGATAGACATTCCTATAAGCATAGCGAGTTAGCAAAGGCAGGGACTGTATATTCTTCTGCCATCCACTCATCAGGTTACCGCTGAGCGGACTCCTTCTCCTCTATCTCCATCTCAGGGCTTCTCAGTGTTGGTCTGAGGCCTGGTACCAATTTTCCATCGTCTGTAATGAAATTAGAAAAATAAGGGCCCTGTGGTGATTTTTTCAGAAAGCTAAATCTATTTACATTTTGGGTGTTAAACTGTGCTCTCTTGAGGAGATGATGTTGATAGTAGATGGGAGGGTGTATTTATGTCTTCAGTTGGCAGCATGCTGTCAGAGCCTTGAACTTGTTGGACATGTTACAGGTCCCTGGAAACCAAAGGTCTGGGAACACTGATGTATCTCATGGGGTGGCACCAAGTCCCCAAAGTCAAAAGCCGATGAGTCATCCTTGGCTTGTCCTCCTTCCTCATCCCTCCACCCCCGCCACATTCAGACACTTAGCAAGTCCTGCCAATTCAACCTCCTAAATATTTCTGGAATCTGTTCTCTCCTCTCCGTCCTTGCTGCCAATTCCTTAGGACAGGCCCTCTTTATTTTCCTGTACAACTGCGGCAACAGGCTCCTTGTACTGGTCTTCTTGCCCCAGTTTCCCTCTTACTCCTGCTCATCAGAGAAGAAGATAACCTGTTTTCCACAGGATACCACCAAGTTTCTTGTGGCATACGAGAGTTCTCTCTGGTGGGACTTCTTTTTAGTTTTCTTTTTAAGTTTATTTGGCTGTACCCAGTCTTAGTTACAGCCTACAACTCTTCTTTGCAGCATGTGGGATCTCGTTCCTCAATCAGGGATCCAACCCGGGGCCTCTGCATTCCGGACCATAGAGTCTAAGTCTTCCCACTTGACCATTAGGAAAATCCCTCCAGTGGAACTTCTTGATGTCCCTTTGTCCACATCTTTTCTTCTTCTTTTTTTTTTTTCCTAATAATTTTAGTTGTGTGTTTGTTATTTTTGACTGTTCTGGGTCTTTGTTACTGCATGGGATTTTTCTCTAGTTGCAGTGAATGGGAACTATTCTTTAGTTACCATGTATGAGAACTGTTATGGCTTCTCTTGTTGTGGGACGCAGGCTCTAGGCGTTGTAGGCTTTAGTAGTTGCGGCACGGGGACTCAGTAGATGCAGATCCCAGGCTTGAGAGCACAGGCTCAGTAGTTGTGGTGCATGGGTTTAGTTGCCCTGTGGCATGTAAAGTCCACCCAGGCCAGGAACTGAACCCATGTCCCCTGAATTGACAGGCAGATTCTTTATCACTGAGCCACCAGGGAAGCCCTTCTCTTGGTTTTTGTTGCCCTTTCTTTGCCACTTGCTCGGATAGTGCCTGATGGTCTAAGTTCAGTTGTCACTGCTACAGACCTTTTCTTACAAATCTGAGTTGCCCCTCTTTGTTACTCTTTATTAAATGCCCCTATGTATCTTTACCTCAGCATTTTCCCGATTAGTTAATATTTACCTATTTATGTCTGCCACCTCACTATACTCTGAACAATGTAAGAAAATCTATTTTATCCTTTGATCTTCTATCCCTAGCACCTGTGTGTGTGTGTTTGTGTGTGTATGTTCAGTCATGTCTGATTATTTGTTACCCGTGGACTCTAGCGCACCAGGTTCCTCTATCCATGGAATTCTCCAGGCAAGAAAACTGGAGTGGGTTGCCGTTTCCTTCTCCAAGGGATCTTCCTGACCCAGGGATTGAATCTGGGTCTCCTGCATTGCAGGCAGATTTCTTTACCATCGAAGCCACCAGGGAAGCCCTCAGACTCATTCTAGGAGCTTGTGAATTTTAGATTAGAGAGGAGATTCAAGAAAGTATTTCTCAGGATGTGCAGATGTTTCCAAACAGAATTTCTTAATGATATGCTTAATGATTATATCTTAAACTTATAAAAATCTAGTTTGAAATAATACACTCTATAGTATACACAAACTTCTTTTTTCCTATACAGCTCTGTCTCTTCCCTGTTATGTCATTATTGTCACAAATTGCATCTTTATTCATGATATAACCATTAGCCTAGATTTTAATTTTTTCATGTGTGCTTGTCCTTTTAATCATATTAGGAAAAAAGTTCAAACCCTGGCTTTTATATTCACCTAAGTGGTCGGTTACCCTTGCCAGTTTGATAGGATTTTCTCTATTTGCAGTGATGGGACTCTATGTATGAGAACTGTTATGGCTTCTCTTGTTGTGGGACGCAGGCTCTAGGCGTTGTAGGCTTTAGTAGTTGCGGCACGGGGACTCAGTAGATGCAGATCCCAGGCTTGAGAGCACAGGCTCAGTAGTTGTGGTGCATGGGTTTAGTTGCCCTGTGGCATGTAAAGTCCACCCAGGCCAGGAACTGAACCCATGTCCCCTGAATTGACAGGCAGATTCTTTATCACTGAGCCACCAGGGAAGCCCTTCTCTTGGTTTTTGTTGCCCTTTCTTTGCCACTTGCTCGGATAGTGCCTGATGGTCTAAGTTCAGTTGTCACTGCTACAGACCTTTTCTTACAAATCTGAGTTGCCCCTCTTTGTTACTCTTTATTAAATGCCCCTATGTATCTTTACCTCAGCATTTTCCCGATTAGTTAATATTTACCTATTTATGTCTGCCACCTCACTATACTCTGAACAATGTAAGAAAATCTATTTTATCCTTTGATCTTCTATCCCTAGCACCTGTGTGTGTGTGTGTTTGTGTGTGTATGTTCAGTCATGTCTGATTATTTGTTACCCGTGGACTCTAGCGCACCAGGTTCCTCTATCCATGGAATTCTCCAGGCAAGAAAACTGGAGTGGGTTGCCGTTTCCTTCTCCAAGGGATCTTCCTGACCCAGGGATTGAATCTGGGTCTCCTGCATTGCAGGCAGATTTCTTTACCATCGAAGCCACCAGGGAAGCCCTCAGACTCATTCTAGGAGCTTGTGAATTTTAGATTAGAGAGGAGATTCAAGAAAGTATTTCTCAGGATGTGCAGATGTTTCCAAACAGAATTTCTTAATGATATGCTTAATGATTATATCTTAAACTTATAAAAATCTAGTTTGAAATAATACACTCTATAGTATACACAAACTTCTTTTTTCCTATACAGCTCTGTCTCTTCCCTGTTATGTCATTATTGTCACAAATTGCATCTTTATTCATGATATAACCATTAGCCTAGATTTTAATTTTTTCATGTGTGCTTGTCCTTTTAATCATATTAGGAAAAAAGTTCAAACCCTGGCTTTTATATTCACCTAAGTGGTCGGTTACCCTTGCCAGTTTGATAGTTTTTCTGGATCTAGAATTCCAGGTTAACAGTTGCATTTTAAATGTGTCCTCCTACTGCCATCTGCCCTCCATGATTTCTGATGAGAAACTAGCTATTAGTCTTACTGAGTTTCCCTTCCCAGTGATGAGTTACTTACCTCTTGCTGTTTTCTTTGCTTTTTGACAATTTGATTTATAATATGTCTCAGTTTCCTTGCTTCATGTTTATGTACATTCAGATAAAAGATCATAATTATGAATTAAGTGATTATAATTTAATGTTAATAATAATGACCACAAGTCATTCATCAATAGAACAGAATCAGTACATTGTGTTTAAAAAGTCAAGATGTTCAAGGCTTGTCTCAAAGAACGCCATTAAAACTTTTAATTTAAAAAAATGTATTGGGACTTAAGATGAATAAGAACCAGTTATCCAAAATAATTACTTATGTGGAACACCTACCTCTCCAGTATTCTTGCCTGGAGAATCCCGTGAACAGAGGAGCCTGGCGGACTACAGTCTGTGGGGTCGCAGAGAGTCGTTCGTGATTTGGTGACTACACAGCAATACCCAGTTGCCTAATAAATTCCTGGGGTGAGTTGTTCCTCTGGTTCTCTGCAAAAGAAAAATTATGCCTTGGAAGAAATAAAGTTACAGCGACATTTACGAATCCTTATCATCTTTAGTTTTTCTTTTTCTTTTTTTAAATTTTGGCCTCTTTTTATTGATTTTTTTATTGATTTTTACTTTTTATCCATTTTTGTTCTTTGGCCTGTGTGGGCCTCCCATCACAGTGGCCTCTCTCGCTACAGAGCACCGGCTCTGGGCGCATGCGCTCCAGAGCTCTGGCTCGGTAGTTGGACATATTGGTCCAGCCGCTCCACGGCACATGGGATCTTCCCAGACCAGAGAATGAACTGGTACCTCTTGCACTGCAAGGCAGTGTCCTTACCCACTGCACCACCAGGGAAGCCCCTCGTTAGTTTTTAATTGCTCTTGGCACTATGAAATATTCACCTTATTATCTGAAATATTTCTAAGGCAAAGATCAAACTCTAAAATAAAATTGAAGTATAGATGTGTTAAATCATAACTTAATATTTGCACATTTTTAAATTTGAACAAAACCTGATTTCAGATCCTTAAGTATAGTAGTTGATAGAGGTACTGCTTCTTTCTACTTTTCCAACTGTGTCCTGTTTTCTGATCTTCTAATATAATTTGCTGATGGTATTCTTAAAATATATTTATAGTACTTTTCTCAGTTCTTAAAAAATCATTCCTGGAAATTTTTTTGAAATAGACTCGGCGCATGCACTCCAGAGCGCTGGCTCAGTAGTTGGATACATCGGTTCAGCCCCTCCGCGGCACGTGGGATCTTCCCAGGCCAGGGATCGAACCCGCACCCCTTGCACTGCAAGGCAGTGTCCTTAACCACTGGACCACCAGGGAAGCCCATTTTTAATGTCCTTTTAAAAGTCACACTTTAGGTATTTTGGTTGCTTATACCACATTCTATTAATATGTACACTAAATTTGGTCATGAGACCCAGGTATATTATTCTTTTGGATAGTTTTGACATTCTGCACTCTCTTGGCCTGTGTTTCCTCATCTGTAAAAAAACTGTGGGGTCGCAGAGAGTCGTGATTTGGTGACTACACAGCAATACCCAGTTGCCTAATAAATTCCTGGGGTGAGTTGTTCCTCTGGTTCTCTGCAAAAGAAAAATTATGCCTTGGAAGAAATAAAGTTACAGCGACATTTACGAATCCTTATCATCTTTAGTTTTTCTTTTTCTTTTTTTAAATTTTGGCCTCTTTTTATTGATTTTTTTATTGATTTTTACTTTTTATCCATTTTTGTTCTTTGGCCTGTGTGGGCCTCCCATCACAGTGGCCTCTCTCGCTACAGAGCACCGGCTCTGGGCGCATGCGCTCCAGAGCTCTGGCTCGGTAGTTGGACATATTGGTCCAGCCGCTCCACGGCACATGGGATCTTCCCAGACCAGAGAATGAACTGGTACCTCTTGCACTGCAAGGCAGTGTCCTTACCCACTGCACCACCAGGGAAGCCCCTCGTTAGTTTTTAATTGCTCTTGGCACTATGAAATATTCACCTTATTATCTGAAATATTTCTAAGGCAAAGATCAAACTCTAAAATAAAATTGAAGTATAGATGTGTTAAATCATAACTTAATATTTGCACATTTTTAAATTTGAACAAAACCTGATTTCAGATCCTTAAGTATAGTAGTTGATAGAGGTACTGCTTCTTTCTACTTTTCCAACTGTGTCCTGTTTTCTGATCTTCTAATATAATTTGCTGATGGTATTCTTAAAATATATTTATAGTACTTTTCTCAGTTCTTAAAAAATCATTCCTGGAAATTTTTTTGAAATAGACTCGGCGATGCACTCCAGAGCGCTGGCTCAGTAGTTGGATACATCGGTTCAGCCCCTCCGCGGCACGTGGGATCTTCCCAGGCCAGGGATCGAACCCGCACCCCTTGCACTGCAAGGCAGTGTCCTTAACCACTGGACCACCAGGGAAGCCCATTTTTAATGTCCTTTTAAAAGTCACACTTTAGGTATTTTGGTTGCTTATACCACATTCTATTAATATGTACACTAAATTTGGTCATGAGACCCAGGTATATTATTCTTTTGGATAGTTTTGACATTCTGCACTCTCTTGGCCTGTGTTTCCTCATCTGTAAAAAAAAACTGTTTAGAACCAGATAATGTCTATAGCTCTCCATACTTATAAAAGTCCATAATTCTGCCATGCAGAATCTTTTTCTTTTTGGCCTGTAGGATGAACATTAGAGTAATTTGAAGATATTTTACTGTTACTTTTGACCTATTAGCTAGATATCAGAAAAGTAATTTTATTTTTCCTACATTTTTTTTTTGTAGAGTTAATCTGTCCTTATTAGGGAAGATTGAACATTACATACCTTTTGTGAGGCAGTAATGCATGCTTATTGGGTTTTTTCCTTAGAACAGAATTAAGAATATTAACATATTTATTTATTTATTTTGTTTTTTTGCCTCTAAGTCATCATTTGTTTTGTTTTGGCCACTTCCATTGGTCTTTCATTTATCTATTTCCTCCGTCTTTGTTCTTTGGCCTGTGTGGGCCTCCCATTGCATTGACCTCTCTCGTTCCAGAGCACTGGCTCTGGGCACATGTGCTCCAGAGCGCTGGCTTGTAATTGGACACACCAGCCCAGCTGCTTTCAGCACATGGGATCTTCCCAGACTAGGGATCAAACCGGTGCCCCTTGCACTGCAGGGCGGACTCTTTACCCACTGAACCACCAGGGAAGCCCAACATATTTAATTTTTTTAAAAAAACTTTTATTTTACTTTTAACTTTTACAGAGTTTTGTTGTTTACATATATGTATGTTCCCAGATTAGTCATGTATATCCCCCCCTTCCGAACCCTCCCGACCATCACACAGCACCCCTGAAGGATCTCCTTTTCTCACAGAACAATGACTATAGCTATTTTCTTTGCTTAGGATAGTACAAGCCTTCATGCTACTTCCTTTATGCCTCCCACCCTCTGTTCCTTCCCCACAATGTCCATATGTCCACTCATATTTAATTTTTAAAATAACCTTTTCAGAATTGATGATCAGGATTGCCTCATTAACATAGTGGAGTAGATAGAAGTATGAGTAGTAGAAGGAAAAAGAAACTTGATGGAGAAAAAAAGCTTTATAGTTCTTGTTTTTAAAATGGTGTTTTTATTCTTGTTAAAAATTGATATTCTCATTGTATAAAGTGCAGATAGGCAAATAGAAAACACAGTTCTGTAATTCACCACCTGGAGAGCTAGCCACTGTTATTAATTGCATCTTGATTTGTCTATCATTTTGTTGATATGTGTAGAGTCATACCAAATATGTTCTTTGAAAGTCTACACTTTTTTTTATATATAATACCATTCTCAGTCCCTGGATCAGGTTGGGAAGATCCCCTGGAGAAGGGAATGACAACCCACTCCAGTATTCTTGCCTGGAGAATTCCACAGAGAGAGGATCCCGGTGGGCTACAGTCCATGGGGTCACAAAGACTAGGACACGACTGAATGACTAACACCTTCCAGGTTCAAAAATATGAATCTGAATCTGATATCTGTTTGAGCCCAGATTGCTCTTCAGAAAACTTTTTTTTTTTTAATTATTATTACCTATTTGTACTCTTATAGTCATATGGGTCCATTTTCACAAACCCTCACAAATGCTGTGCCATTTTTATCATTTAAACACGTTTGTTACCCAGCTTAAGGGGCTTCTAAACAGTATATCGCTGATGGTCTCATTTATGTTTCTTTAAGTTATTAGTAACGTTTTAACATTTTCTCATTATGTTTCCTTAAAAGGAACTGGCTTCAGTGGTTGTTTTATTAGATAATAACCCAATCATAAGTCTCTGAGTGAATTAGTGCTGGGGTAGATTTACTAACCCAAGTAAGGATGTGATTAGGAAAGATTTTTGGCTCTTGGTGGAGGTAAAATTTGGTTGCTTTTTTTCTAAGACCCAGCAGACAGTCTTCATCACAGACGGCTGCCTAGTTTTGGCTGATTTCTCGTTTTTCCTCAAGAGAGGCCCAGAGCTGAAGAACAGGGCTTTTACAGGTCAGAAATGGAGACTGAACTGAATGTTGAAAGTTGGCCAGAATGCTCCTGCACTCCTCCTGACTCAGGCCAGAACTGCTCGCTTTGCTTTCAAAAATACCATTTAACTCCTATATTTTTGAGATCGAAATATATTTTTCAAGCTCTGTTGGGTAAATTGCATTGTGTCATTTTCTAACTAGTCAAGGGAAGGACTCAAAAAGAGACTCTAGGAGATCAGTAGTCTTCAGCTCTATTTTAATTTTCCTATAGATTCTCTGACACATTCTTTTTTGTTTTCAGCCCAAGATAAAACACATATACTGGAATAGCCAAGCTAAGCAAAGACATTTGGGATTGGCCTTACCACTGTACCTGTCAGCAGTGAGTCTCATTTGCTATAGAGATGTCTCTGCACCCCAAACTGAGCTCCATGCGGAGGTAGGATCGCAGAGAGGTCAGGAAGTCAGACTCTGATTTCAGATTCCATCTTCACCACTGATGGTGCCTGGGTCTTAGGCAAGACAGTGAACCTCTCTATGACTGTTTCTTGAAATATCCTCTGTGTACATGCTCTGTGTGTCTGAATTTTGAAAATATCTGTTTTTGGAGCCCAGATTGCTCTTCAGAAAACTTTTTTTTTTTTAATTATTATTACCTATTTGTACTCTTATAGTCATATGGGTCCATTTTCACAAACCCTCACAAATGCTGTGCCATTTTTATCATTTAAACACGTTTGTTACCCAGCTTAAGGGGCTTCTAAACAGTATATCGCTGATGGTCTCATTTATGTTTCTTTAAGTTATTAGTAACGTTTTAACATTTTCTCATTATGTTTCCTTAAAAGGAACTGGCTTCAGTGGTTGTTTTATTAGATAATAACCCAATCATAAGTCTCTGAGTGAATTAGTGCTGGGGTAGATTTACTAACCCAAGTAAGGATGTGATTAGGAAATATTTTGGCTCTTGGTGGAGGTAAAATTTGGTTGCTTTTTTTCTAAGACCCAGCAGACAGTCTTCATCACAGACGGCTGCCTAGTTTTGGCTGATTTCTCGTTTTTCCTCAAGAGAGGCCCAGAGCTGAAGAACAGGGCTTTTACAGGTCAGAAATGGAGACTGAACTGAATGTTGAAAGTTGGCCAGAATGCTCCTGCACTCCTCCTGACTCAGGCCAGAACTGCTCGCTTTGCTTTCAAAAATACCATTTAACTCCTATATTTTTGAGATCGAAATATATTTTTCAAGCTCTGTTGGGTAAATTGCATTGTGTCATTTTCTAACTAGTCAAGGGAAGGACTCAAAAAGAGACTCTAGGAGATCAGTAGTCTTCAGCTCTATTTTAATTTTCCTATAGATTCTCTGACACATTCTTTTTTGTTTTCAGCCCAAGATAAAACACATATACTGGAATAGCCAAGCTAAGCAAAGACATTTGGGATTGGCCTTACCACTGTACCTGTCAGCAGTGAGTCTCATTTGCTATAGAGATGTCTCTGCACCCCCCAAACTGAGCTCCATGCGGAGGTAGGATCGCAGAGAGGTCAGGAAGTCAGACTCTGATTTCAGATTCCATCTTCACCACTGATGGTGCCTGGGTCTTAGGCAAGACAGTGAACCTCTCTATGACTGTTTCTTGAAATATCCTCTGTGTACATGCTCTGTGTGTCTGACTCTTTGTGACCCCATGGATATAATCCCCCAGACTCCTCTGTCCTTGAGATTCTCCAGCCAAGAATACTGGAGTGGGTTGTCATTTCCTCTTTCCTGGGATCTTCCCAGTCCAGGGGTCAGACCTGCGTCTCTTGCATGGTTGGTGGATTCTCTACCAAGGAGCCAGCTGGGAAACCCTAAGATATACTGTGTGTGTCATAGTCTCTCAGTCTGACTTTTTGTGACCCCCGTGGACTGCTAGGCTTCTCTGTACAGTATAGATAGATAGATAGATAGATAGATAGATATAGATAGATACACTATACATACCATCAAATTCACCCATATAAGTATACAGTTCAGTGGTTTTTTTCGGATATTTACTGAGTTGTGCAGTCATCACCATGGCCTAATTTTGGAACATTTTATTACCCTAAAGGAAACCCCATGGCCATTAGGAGTCATTCTTCATTCCTTCCCATCCCTCTTCCCCCACTGCCCTCAGCCCTAGGCAGCCACTAATCTCTCTCTCTCTCTATGGATCTACCTATTCTGGAGGTTTCCCGTAAAAGGGATTAGGAAGCATGTGGTCTTTTGTGATTGGTTCCCTTCACTTAGCATAGTGTTTTTCATGTTGATTCATGTCACAGCATGTGTTGTTCTTCATTCCTTTTATTACTCAATAATATTCTACTTTGTGGATGATACAGCATTATACTTATCCATTTGTCAGTCAGTTGACATTTGGGTTGTTTGTTTGGGGTTTGTGAGTGGTGCTGGAATGAACATTTGTGTACATACCTCTGTCTCTTCTTTTGTAGAAGCTAGTACCATAGAGCTGTTATGAGGACTAAAAAAGTCAAAATATATAGAAGAGATCAGTGAGGAACAAAATAGCAAGCGTCAGTAAATGCAATACAATTAGTGTGTTAGTTACCATCAGTTACAAGATTTGGCTGACTCAGCACGCCAGGCTTTCCTGATGACATCTCTGAAGATCCTGTGTTTTCAAGGGTTCCCGTACTATGTCAGAATCTGCCTGCAAGACCTCTCTATGACTGTTTCTTGAAATATCCTCTGTGTACATGCTCTGTGTGTCTGACTCTTTGTGACCCCATGGATATAATCCCCCAGACTCCTCTGTCCTTGAGATTCTCCAGCCAAGAATACTGGAGTGGGTTGTCATTTCCTCTTTCCTGGGATCTTCCCAGTCCAGGGGTCAGACCTGCGTCTCTTGCATGGTTGGTGGATTCTCTACCAAGGAGCCAGCTGGGAAACCCTAAGATATACTGTGTGTGTCATAGTCTCTCAGTCTGACTTTTTGTGACCCCCGTGGACTGCTAGGCTTCTCTGTACAGTATAGATAGATAGATAGATAGATAGATAGATATAGATAGATACACTATACATACCATCAAATTCACCCATATAAGTATACAGTTCAGTGGTTTTTTTCGGATATTTACTGAGTTGTGCAGTCATCACCATGGCCTAATTTTGGAACATTTTATTACCCTAAAGGAAACCCCATGGCCATTAGGAGTCATTCTTCATTCCTTCCCATCCCTCTTCCCCCACTGCCCTCAGCCCTAGGCAGCCACTAATCTCTCTCTCTCTCTATGGATCTACCTATTCTGGAGGTTTCCCGTAAAAGGGATTAGGAAGCATGTGGTCTTTTGTGATTGGTTCCCTTCACTTAGCATAGTGTTTTTCATGTTGATTCATGTCACAGCATGTGTTGTTCTTCATTCCTTTTATTACTCAATAATATTCTACTTTGTGGATGATACAGCATTATACTTATCCATTTGTCAGTCAGTTGACATTTGGGTTGTTTGTTTGGGGTTTGTGAGTGGTGCTGGAATGAACATTTGTGTACATACCTCTGTCTCTTCTTTTGTAGAAGCTAGTACCATAGAGCTGTTATGAGGACTAAAAAAGTCAAAATATATAGAAGAGATCAGTGAGGAACAAAATAGCAAGCGTCAGTAAATGCAATACAATTAGTGTGTTAGTTACCATCAGTTACAAGATTTGGCTGACTCAGCACGCCAGGCTTTCCTGATGACATCTCTGAAGATCCTGTGTTTTCATTTGCTCCCAGCTTGGGGCTTCCTCAGTAGCTTAGCTGGTCAAGAATCTGCCTGCAATATAGGAAGCCCCAGTTTGATTCCTGGATCAGGAAGATTCCCTGGAGAAGAGATAGGCTATTCACTCCAGTATTCTTGGGCTTCCTTGGTGGCTCAGATGGTAAGGAATCCCCCTGCATTGTGGGAGAGCTGGGTTTGATCCCTGGGTGAGGAAGATCCCCTGGAGAAGGAAAGGCTACCCACTCCAGTATTCTTGCCTGGAGAATTCCATGGCTTGTCCATGGGATCACAAAAAGTTGGACATGACAGAGCAACTTTCACTTTCACTTTTCCCTGAGTTATAATTTTGAAAAATTTAATCCATTCAGTAGATATTTACTGAACACCTGCCATGTTTTAGATACTGCACAGGATGCCCTGGAGAATTAAATAAAAGATTGAACAAAAGCATGACAAGGAATCTCCAGATTAAGACTATCTTTAGTTTGCTAATCTGTCAGTAGGGTTTAGGATTAGGAGCCCCTGAGCCCCAGTCTCACACCAGGTGCTACAGGTTTTGGGATCTCAGTCTGTTCCCTCTTGGAGACCCCTTTTGATTTTTTTAAATTGATTTTTGGCTGTGCTGGGTTTTTGTTGTGCAGGCTTTCTCTGGTTGCCATGCGTGGGTTTATCATTGCGGTGGCAGCTCTACTTGTGAGCTTCAGTAGTTGTGGCACAACTATGTGTTATTCTGAGGCATGTGAACTCTTCTTGGACCAGGAATCAAGCCCATGTCCCCTGCATTGGCAGGCAGATTCTTTTTTTTTTTTTTTTTAAAGATTTATTTATTTATTTATTTTGGGCGGGGGTCGGGTTGGGGAGGGAGGGGAGCAGGCGGGCCACTTCTATTGGTCTTTCATTTCTCTGTGTTCATCCGTCTTTGTTCTTTGGCCCACGTGGGCCTCCCATCGCGGTGGCGTCTGTCGTTGCAGAGCGCCGGCTCTGGGCACATGCGCTCCAGAGCTCAGGCTCGGTAATTGGACACATCAGTCCAGCTGCTCCGCGGCACGTGGGATCTTCCCAGGCCAGGGATCGAACCGGCGCCCCTTGCACTGCAAGGCAGTGTCCTTACCCACTGGACCACCAGGGGAAGCCCTGGCAGGCAGATTCTTAACTAACTTTGCCTCCAGGGACGTCCTGCAAGGCCCTCACTTTTTTTTTTTTTTTAAATATTTATTTATTTATTTATTTTGGAGGGGGATGGGATGGGAAGGGAGGTGGGCGGGTAGACCACTTCCATTGGTCTTTCATTTATCTGTTTCCATCCATCTTTGCTCTCTAGCCCGCGTGAAGGCCCTCACTTTGATCCATGTATCTGTGTTTGTGAAATGGCAAGTTGAAACCAACTACTGTGTATGGAAAGGGCAAAAACAAAGGTAATCATGTCTAGGTGGAGCCTTCACCAGGTACAAGGGTAATGTCTCCTTCCTGCGCTATACCTGGGGTTGGTCAATGGTGTTAATTTCTTTATATATATATATTTGATAGCACTGGATCTTAGTTGTGGCATCAGGACTTCTGTTTCGGTTCCGGCATGTATGATCTTTTAGTGGCAGCATGTGGGATCTAGTTCCCTGGCCAGGGATCAAACCTGCGCCCTCTGCCTTGGGAGCACAGGGTGTTAGCTACTGGACCACCAAGGGAGTCCCAATCAAGACGTAATGGTCCCTAATTTTCACAGTCAGCAGGCTTCTTCTTTCTGTAGAGTTGACCTTATGTTGTTGAACTTAGAAAACTATTTTGTATTGGAGTTGGACTAAGCTTAAGTGTGGAGTCGTCCTTGTCTAGCTGCCTCTGTTTTCTTTCTCTTGATTTGGGGGAGATGAAGATCTCATAGTGACTCAGAATGTTTTTCCCCTGCTATCATTTTCTTCCCTTTAAGAGATCAAATAGGTTTCTATGATTTCCTCATGTGTTTTAGCTCAGAAGTAATGTTTCCTTTTTTCCCATAATAGCATATAGTTAGCATAACATAGTGATGATACTACCGCTTTCTTCTCTATACCTTTCATTCACATAAAATGTATTAGCAGTTTGAAGGATGATGCTGGAAATGTGAGTGCCTTTAGTGCTTGCTCTGGGCTTCCCAGGCCAGGGATCGAACCGGCGCCCCTTGCACTGCAAGGCAGTGTCCTTACCCACTGGACCACCAGGGGAAGCCCTGGCAGGCAGATTCTTAACTAACTTTGCCTCCAGGGACGTCCTGCAAGGCCCTCACTTTTTTTTTTTTTTTAAATATTTATTTATTTATTTTTTTTTGAGGGGATGGGATGGGAAGGAGGTGGGCGGGTAGACCACTTCCATTGGTCTTTCATTTATCTGTTTCCATCCATCTTTGCTCTCTAGCCCGCGTGAAGGCCCTCACTTTGATCCATGTATCTGTGTTTGTGAAATGGCAAGTTGAAACCAACTACTGTGTATGGAAAGGGCAAAAACAAAGGTAATCATGTCTAGGTGGAGCCTTCACCAGGTACAAGGGTAATGTCTCCTTCCTGCGCTATACCTGGGGTTGGTCAATGGTGTTAATTTCTTTATATATATATATTTGATAGCACTGGATCTTAGTTGTGGCATCAGGACTTCTGTTTCGGTTCCGGCATGTATGATCTTTTAGTGGCAGCATGTGGGATCTAGTTCCCTGGCCAGGGATCAAACCTGCGCCCTCTGCCTTGGGAGCACAGGGTGTTAGCTACTGGACCACCAAGGGAGTCCCAATCAAGACGTAATGGTCCCTAATTTTCACAGTCAGCAGGCTTCTTCTTTCTGTAGAGTTGACCTTATGTTGTTGAACTTAGAAAACTATTTTGTATTGGAGTTGGACTAAGCTTAAGTGTGGAGTCGTCCTTGTCTAGCTGCCTCTGTTTTCTTTCTCTTGATTTGGGGGAGATGAAGATCTCATAGTGACTCAGAATGTTTTTCCCCTGCTATCATTTTCTTCCCTTTAAGAGATCAAATAGGTTTCTATGATTTCCTCATGTGTTTTAGCTCAGAAGTAATGTTTCCTTTTTTCCCATAATAGCATATAGTTAGCATAACATAGTGATGATACTACCGCTTTCTTCTCTATACCTTTCATTCACATAAAAATGTATTAGCAGTTTGAAGGATGATGCTGGAAATGTGAGTGCCTTTAGTGCTTGCTCTGGGCTTCCCATTTGGCACTAGTGATAAAGAACTCACCTGCCAGTGTAGGAGACATAAGAGACGTGGGTTCATTCCCTGGTTCAGAAAGATCCCCTGGAGGAGGGCATGGCAACTCACTGCAGGATTCTTGTCTAGAGAATCTCATGGACGGAGGAGCCCGGTGGACTACAGTTCATGGGATCACAAAGAGTTGGACACAAGTGATTTGACAGCACAGTATCCCATATACCCGTTGATGGTGGTTCAGTCACTAAGTCGTGTCCAACTCTTGTGACCCCATGGACTGTAACCCGCCAGGCTCATCTGTCTATGGAATTCTCCAGGCAAGAATACGGGAGTGGGTTGCCATTTCTTTCTCCACATGTACCCATTAAGACAACCCAAATGGCTTATTTGGATCCCAACTTATATTACACGAGTTTGGCACTACTGGGTGATAGCAGTGTGTCTCCATAGACACAAGTTTTATGTTTTGCTCTGTTTTTAACATTTACTGTAATACAAGTGACATCTTGCAAACTCACCCTGTTTGGGGATTCCCATTTTATCTTTAAAACACTTTTGGTTAGCAAATGCAAAAAATATTAACTCCTGGATCCACATTGCCAGTATATGTAGGTAGAAGCTGAAACTAAAGATGAAAGAAAATGAACTGTGAAGATTTCTTCTGAACACTCTTTCAAAAGCTAGAAGGAATAATACGGTTTAGAAAATAAAAGATGTTGACTTTGCATTCCCTTAACAGATAGTGGTAGCCTTGAGTGAAACTTACGATCACAAAGGGGTTTCCCTGATTTGGGCGTTACTACGGATACTGAGTTTCTGTGCGTTTCCACTTTTCAACAAGAGCTAGTGGAAGGGTGGTTGCTTAACTAAGGATTTTAAGAGTCCAGATCTCTGAGCAATGGACTCAACCTTTCAGTGAACTAAACTCAGCATCTTTGTATTATTATTACCTCTCCTCACTTCCTCTTACCTACTGAGGCCTTTCTGATTCTAGGTTCCATGTTGCTGTTTGCAATGAGCTTCTCTTTCTTTCTTCCTTTCCTTATTTTTTCTCTATCAAATGCCCCTGTGGACAGAGAAGAAACCACAAGCATGAATCCTGGGTTTTCTTGGGCTTCCCATTTGGCACTAGTGATAAAGAACTCACCTGGAACATAAGAGACGTGGGTTCATTCCCTGGTTCAGAAAGATCCCTGGAGGAGGGCATGGCAACTCACTGCAGGATTCTTGTCTAGAGAATCTCATGGACGGAGGAGCCCGTGGACTACAGTTCATGGGATCACAAAGAGTTGGACACAAGTGATTTGACAGCACAGTATCCCATATACCCGTTGATGGTGGTTCAGTCACTAAGTCGTGTCCAACTCTTGTGACCCCATGGACTGTAACCCGCCAGGCTCATCTGTCTATGGAATTCTCCAGGCAAGAATACGGGAGTGGGTTGCCATTTCTTTCTCCACATGTACCCATTAAGACAACCCAAATGGCTTATTTGGATCCCAACTTATATTACACGAGTTTGGCACTACTGGGTGATAGCAGTGTGTCTCCATAGACACAAGTTTTATGTTTTGCTCTGTTTTTAACATTTACTGTAATACAAGTGACATCTTGCAAACTCACCCTGTTTGGGGGATTCCCATTTTATCTTTAAAACACTTTTGGTTAGCAAATGCAAAAAATATTAACTCCTGGATCCACATTGCCAGTATATGTAGGTAGAAGCTGAAACTAAAGATGAAAGAAAATGAACTGTGAAGATTTCTTCTGAACACTCTTTCAAAAGCTAGAAGGAATAATACGGTTTAGAAAATAAAAGATGTTGACTTTGCATTCCCTTAACAGATAGTGGTAGCCTTGAGTGAAACTTACGATCACAAAGGGGTTTCCCTGATTTGGGCGTTACTACGGATACTGAGTTTCTGTGCGTTTCCACTTTTCAACAAGAGCTAGTGGAAGGGTGGTTGCTTAACTAAGGATTTTAAGAGTCCAGATCTCTGAGCAATGGACTCAACCTTTCAGTGAACTAAACTCAGCATCTTTGTATTATTATTACCTCTCCTCACTTCCTCTTACCTACTGAGGCCTTTCTGATTCTAGGTTCCATGTTGCTGTTTGCAATGAGCTTCTCTTTCTTTCTTCCTTTCCTTATTTTTTCTCTATCAAATGCCCCTGTGGACAGAGAAGAAACCACAAGCATGAATCCTGGGAAGAAGTCGCTTGGCTCCTTGGGGGATGTTAATTAGTCGGCATCGCTGCTGTCAAGTACTCTTTCCCAGCTGTGGGCACGCTCGTGGAGGAGCCTCTTAAGGCAAAGGCCAGTAGCTCCCAGCAAATCAGGGAACTGCTGTAGTCAGCTTGCTACTATGATGTTGTTGTTGTTCAGTCATTCAGTCCTGTCTGCCTCTTTGTAACCCTGTGGACTGACTGCAGCACGCCAAGCTTCCCTGTCCTTCACGATCTCCTGGAGTTTGCTCAAACTCATGTCCATTGAATTGATGCTGCCCTCCAACCATCTTATCCTCTGTCACCGTCTTCTGCCCTCAATCTTTTTTCCCCAGCATCTTAGCTTAATTCATTGTGTCTAACATTTAAGGTTTTTTTAGCGGTCAGATATTGATATTTAGAGTCATTTAATTGTTTCAAAATGTTGATAGATGTCTTGGGACGTTTTTGTTGTGAGTCATGTAAAACACAACTCAAACCCAACTCAAACAAAGCAACGTTACTAGCTCACATGAGTAATAAATCCAGGGGCGGGCTGGGCCCAAGTGGTTCCAGGTGCTTACACGATGTCCTAGGAATCTTGCCTATCGTCTCTCTGCTTGGACTCTCTTCAGGGCTGACTGCATTCCATGGTGGGCTCACTGAAGTGGTGGCAGAAACGGCCATCAGCAGCTGCAGGCTGATCCGTTGCCAGTTTGGTAATCCCAGAATAAAGACAGCTGTACGTTCCCAGAAGACCTAGTAAAATTCCTGGTACCAATTCTCATGGTCCTGTCCATCCCTGAATCAGTCATTGTCACTCTGTCGAGCACAGGTTACGTGGCATCACATGTGCTCCATGACTCTGTTTCCTGATATGGTTCCTCAACAGAAAATGAGGACGCGGTTTCCAGAAGATAGCGGATGTTGGAAAGGCAGACCTCATGGATGTCTGCTCTAATAGGATGTAGACTGAATTTATTCTGATGTTGATATAAAAAATTTCACATAGTGATAGTAGAATTAATTTGGAATTATTAAATAGCCATATATCACTACTTGTAGATTTGCAGGTCTACATGCTAGTCATCTTTGCCCCAACTGGGTATGCTGCTTCTTAAACACAGCACCCATCTTGAATCTGTTGGAATCTCTAAAGCCGAGTGCCATGCCTGCATGTGGCAGGTACTGATGAATGTTTACAGATGCTGCTGGAACGGTGCTTTCCCTCTTGCAGTATGCTTATTCCTGTTGGTGGCAAATACTTCTGGAATTACACCATTCTGTGCTGGTTGAGAGTAAGTGGACAGACACATAGTCCATATGTAATGAGCAAAAGCAGAGTGCCCTGGCCAGGATCCCATAGTGCAGTGTCAGTGGAGCGTGTGAACATAAATTTGGTGCCTACAAGCTATAACCACAGAAGGTGCTCTGTGGACTACAGAGGGACAGAGTCAAGGTTTCTTTTTGTATTTTTAATTTCTCAATTCCAGAGATTGGCTGTAGTTCAAATAAAATGTTGTATAGCACCCGTAGGCAGCTGTGCCAGGCATCTCACAGCTCTTGAACTATTTGATGTCCCCAAACATTCAAGAGTTTGAAAAAAATAAGTGACAGGAAGAAAAATCCTCATAGTACTTCCTGTGACAGGTCAGAGTTTAATCACAGCAAATAATGCAGATTTCCCTTTTATTATAACCACAGTAGAAAACCAGGGTGTGTGTTTACAGAGCATGTTGTTTGAAAGACCTTTGTAAATTGTTCATCTTTGGAAATCCCAGACCTCTTGGACGTAATCCCATCATTAGACGAAGACAACTTGCCTACGCAATAGATCCAGAATAGCAACTTAAGTGGAGAACATGAACAGGAAGCCGTCATTGCGAATGACAATGGGTAGGATGCAGAGTTAGTGCGTGGAGGTGTTTTGTTAGGAGATGATTACATCACTGGGACAGCTGGAAAGCTGAGCGCGGTGCTGGACTGCAGTGCTTGCTCTCTGCCCTGCAGCTGGGGTGTCAGGACAATAGAGACAGGGAGAGGACTTACTTTATGGGATAGCTAGGGGCTTGGCTGACTTCGTGGTGAAATGATAATGACCTCTCTGCCTTTTCTTGGATCCTGTTCTGTGCAGCTCCACTGGATTCATGGACTCAGTGAATGCTGAAGAATTGCTTTTTCACTTCTACTTTTTGAATATTCACTTGGATCGCCTTAAGCTAAGCTCTAATGGATAAATTTTGAATGGTAGTTCTCATTTCCTCTAAGAGTCAGCTGAGATAATTTTGTCCAGCTTCAACCCAGTGTGATTGTATTTCTCTTATGGCACTGTGGTTATGCAATCACTGAAATCATATTTTTGTCAGTTTACTAAATAGCAAGGAGGTTTTTTTTTTTTTTTTTTTTTTTTTAAGTTTTAGAAAGCTTTAAAATGTTGATCAACACAAGGAATCAAACAGTTGAAGTTATTTCCCAGGGTTTATGTTCAAGTGTTCAGACCTGTCTGGCTCTTTTTGTTTTGCAAGTGTAGGGGTTCTAGGCAGCTTGGCCACATTCCTCATTGATTTATATAAATATATTACAGATTGTTAAACCTCCTGCCAAATACCAGGGATTTCAGCCCTTGTTTAGCTCAGTTGCTTTATGTGAGACTTATTTGTTGTATCTATCTTCTCTTTATTGCTCACCAAAGTGATTATTATTTGCTTTGGGGTGATTCCAGATGGAGTCATTGTAGACGAGCAAGCATCCAAAATGTTATGTTCTAAAATTCCTAAGATTAGTATTTATAACTGTTGATTCAAAATGCATTTTCTACCCATTATGACTAATGTAACTTAATTTTACTATGATAATGTTGACTAAACAATTAAGTCGGGCTTCCCAGGTGGCACTAGTGGTAAAGAACCTGCCTGCCAGTACAGGAGACACATTAGAGACTCCAGTTTGATCCCTAGGTTGGCAAGATGCCCTGGAGGAGGGCACGGCAACCCACTCCAGTCTGCTTGCCTGGAGAGTCCCACGGACAGAGGAGCCTGGTGGGCTGCAGTCCATAGGGTTTCAGAGAGTTAGGCACGACTGACGCAACTTAGTGCTCAGGCATGCAAGCAATTAAGTCAGACTAAATTTCTTGTTTGATATAGAGTGGTATTTCCCAAAATGTGTTCTGTGAGATATTGAATCTGTAGAATGTTGGCGGCTAGCACTGGAGCCCCAAACCTACAGGTTTGTTTAGGACTTTTACTTCTCACGATGCCACTTTTGAATTTCCCACGAGACGGTAACAGGCTCCATTTCCCAAGGGAAATTAATAGCAGCACCTTAAAAACATGGAAAGAATTGTCTCCCTGAACCAGCAGGAGCCGCTTCTAATGAACACCAGCCTAGCAGCATCTATAACTATACATTAGAAGTCATATAAGAATGTTCTACTCTGTGTCTCTTTGAATATGTCTCTTTTAAAACTCCACTTTAAAAAAGGAAAAATTGCCAGTGAAAATGTGTGCCTTTTCTCCATGGCTTATCCTTAGGGGCAATTAGCAGCAGCCCCTGGGAGCTCACACTCACCTGTCTCAGGTGTGGAGTCCAGGTGCTACAGACACCAACTGTGCCTCTTAATCAGTTGCAGAGAGTGACACCGCCTGGGGAGAAGTCACTTGGGTGGCTTAAATGGGATTCTCACCTTGGGTCACACAGAGTGTTTAGAACAGTTTCAGTGAGATGAAGCAACGTGGCATGCTGCCAGGGGTGTTAGGTAACTGACAGTAGTTTAGGAGCAGGTGACCCTTCGGTTTAACAGTGTTTTATGATCACTTCATGCTCCAGTTACGTCCCTGTCAAAAAATTTGTTTTCTTTTGAAAATTACTAAAATGTCTCATATATGCAAACTGTACTTGCAGTAAGAACTGAGTTAACTAGATCTTTACTGACCGGAGGCGGTGTATTTTTTCTTAAGGGTATGTCTGTCTTCTAATAGAAAACATTCTGAAAGTAATGCTTAAGAAGCACAGCTGTGGGCTTCCCCGGTGGTCCAGTGGGTAAGGACACCGCCTTGCAGTGCAAGGGGTGTTGGTTCGATTCCTGGCCTGGGAAGATCCCACATGCCATGGAGTGTCTGGACCGATGGGTCCAACTACCAAGCCAGAGCTCTGGAGTGCATGTGCCCAGAGCCAGTGCTCTGCAGCGAGAGAGGCCACTGTGATGGGAGGCCCACACAGGCCAAAGAACAAAGATGGAAATAAATGAAAAGACCAATAGAAGTGGCCAAAAAAAAAAAAGCACAGGTGTACTGATGTTGTCCCCATGCTTATCTAATTTTAGTACAGGCCATTTTGGGTTCATTGCTGTTTTATCTTATCACAAAAACAGAAGCAACCAATGTAAAGAAGTTTGGTGATTGTGGAAGAAAAACTGAAAGCTATCAAAGTATGTAGGTTTAATGGAAAGAAGATGGTTCAAAAGAGCCTATGAGTAAATGGTGTGTGTTAAGTATTACTCAGTCGTGTCCGACTCTTTGCGACTCCATGAACTGTAGTCCACCAGGTTCCTCTGTCCATGGAATTCTCCAGGCAAGAATGCTAGAATGGGTAGCCATTGCCTTCTCCAGGGGATCTTCCCAACCCAGAGATTGAACCCAGGTCTCCTGCTTTGCAGCCAGATTCTTTACCATCTAAGCCACCAGGGATGCCCATGAATAAATGGTAGTTACCTCAAATTACCAAATTCAAAGAGTTGTTTTCACATCCTAGGCTTCAGACCCATGCATGATAGCAATCATATTTTTCACAGTACAGCATACATATGATTTTTGGTATTATTGGTAATAAATGTGTTACTTTGGAGTTTTACTTTATCAGAATAATTTTTTCAGCATAAGTCACATTAATGATATTTGAAGACTTTAGAAAAAGTTAAGTTTATAAGGAGATGATTAAAAAACTTAGAGGTCACAATGTTTGGAAGTCGACAAAGGTAGGGAAGAAATTCAGTTGATCTTAATTGATTTTAATGGAGTCATAGAACTCACCCCAGACTGCCCAGAATTAAAAAGGAGTTTGAACCTGGCTATGAAGTATGTGTGGTTGTAGGTAGTGGTGTTCACCCCCATCTGATTTAACTTAATTACAGTGTTTTTTAGTTTCTTTGAAAGTTTGAGTTAGATTTACAATTACCAAAGGTTGTGGAGCCCATCTCAGCCAGAAATTGCAGTAGAGTGGCATGGTGAACCAGCTAGGCACTAAAAATTTAAGTGGTAATGTGCAAAGTGGATAATTGAGTCAGCCCTGCATTTTAGTAATTGGGTTATATGCACATTTACAGTTAGTCTCTTTGAAGAAAGTGTTTCATTTTTTTAAAAAATGAAAGAAAATAATATGAATAGCACAGTTATCAGCCTTTTCTTAGTCTTTACAGTACATTCTTGTCCAGAAATGTCTTTCCAACTTGTTTCTGGGCAGCGTGTTTAATTCTTTAAATGTTTGGTGAGCATCTCATGCACCAGATAGTATCCTTTGTCTTTTGAAACTAAAGGCTTGAAAATGCCTTTGACTACTGAAGGCTTTGGTTTTTGTTTGTTTGTTTGTTTGTTTTGAATATTTTGTTTTTAAAACTTTGATTTTGAATTAGTTGTAGGATTTTATGGGAAAAATTAAATTTTCCCATCCAAACTTAATTATGAAGTTTGTCAATCTGCCTTTATCATCTCAGGGAGAAAGAGTTTACCAATGCAAATTCTATATCCCCCAGCCTCCAAATAAAAATTTCAAAATTTTTATTAGCATGATATTTGAAATTTTGAAACAAAAAATTCATGCCCTTTCCAGGGAAATGGTTTGATTAAGGATGGGAAAGCTTTCTTAGAAATAAACCAGATTTCCCCATATTCCATTTTAATTACTTTCATAGGCATGATTTTAAGACTTTAAATTCCAGGAAAATCTAAACTGCAGAGTCCAGCATCTTCAAAGAATGTTCAGTCTGTCTCTTCCATAATTCTTGACCTGTGAGCTAAGAACCACATTTTTTCTAAAGACTGCGGTTTTTGAAACTATCTCTATCAGCATGTTCTACCAAAGGTCTTTTTTTTTTTTTTAATTTTTATTGGGGTATATTTGTTTTACAATGTTGCATTAGCTTCTGGTGTACAGCAAAGTTATTGTTGTATGTTTTTACAGAGTTTTCTTGTTTACAGGTATACATAATCCCCCAACAGTCATAGGTATGTCCCTGATCTACCTAAAATCTAAGATCTTAACTAAGGAATCCTCCAAGCAGACATTCCTAGTTTTCCTTTTTTTTAACAGAGTCTGGTGAACCCAGGTTCTCAGGAAAAACTAAAAATTTAAGTGGTAATCTGCAAAGTGGATAATTGAGTCAGCCCTGCATTTTAGTAATTGGGTTATATGCACATTTACAGTTAGTCTCTTTGAAGAAAGTGTTTCATTTTTTTAAAAAATGAAAGAAAATAATATGAATAGCACAGTTATCAGCCTTTTCTTAGTCTTTACAGTACATTCTTGTCCAGAAATGTCTTTCCAACTTGTTTCTGGGCAGCGTGTTTAATTCTTTAAATGTTTGGTGAGCATCTCATGCACCAGATAGTATCCTTTGTCTTTTGAAACTAAAGGCTTGAAAATGCCTTTGACTACTGAAGGCTTTGGTTTTTGTTTGTTTGTTTGTTTTGAATATTTTGTTTTTAAAACTTTGATTTTGAATTAGTTGTAGGATTTTATGGGAAAAATTAAATTTTCCCATCCAAACTTAATTATGAAGTTTGTCAATCTGCCTTTATCATCTCAGGGAGAAAGAGTTTACCAATGCAAATTCTATATCCCCCAGCCTCCAAATAAAAATTTCAAAATTTTTATTAGCATGATATTTGAAATTTTGAAACAAAAAATTCATGCCCTTTCCAGGGAAATGGTTTGATTAAGGATGGGAAAGCTTTCTTAGAAATAAACCAGATTTCCCCATATTCCATTTTAATTACTTTCATAGGCATGATTTTAAGACTTTAAATTCCAGGAAAATCTAAACTGCAGAGTCCAGCATCTTCAAAGAATGTTCAGTCTGTCTCTTCCATAATTCTTGACCTGTGAGCTAAGAACCACATTTTTTCTAAAGACTGCGGTTTTTGAAACTATCTCTATCAGCATGTTCTACCAAAGGTCTTTTTTTTTTTTTTAATTTTTATTGGGGTATATTTGTTTTACAATGTTGCATTAGCTTCTGGTGTACAGCAAAGTTATTGTTGTATGTTTTTACAGAGTTTTCTTGTTTACAGGTATACATAATCCCCCAACAGTCATAGGTATGTCCCTGATCTACCTAAAATCTAAGATCTTAACTAAGGAATCCTCCAAGCAGACATTCCTACGTTGCTTTCTCTTTGCCACTGTGAATTTTGTCACCACTTAACCAAGTGCTAGTTCAATCCCTGGGTTGGGACGATCCAGTGAGTTGGACTAGGGAATGCCAACCCTCTCCACTGTTCTTCCCTGGAAAATTCCATGGACAGAGGAGCCTGATGGGCGATAGTCGATGGGTCCACAAAGATTGTCAGACACAACTAAGTGACTGAGTGCTATTAGGTATCCTTACATGTTATCACAAGGAATGATCAAATTTAGCTTTTTTCCCCCTAATTTTATGATCAAAGGATATGTGTAAGACTTACAGATTATTTCTTTGCTTATTCCCACCTACCTAATACCTCTTTCTTTTTCCTTTTAGGTTGTTTGACGTGTGCACAGTGTCCCGCACAGACAGAGAAACCAAACTAACTTTAGTGTTTGAACATGTCGATCAAGACTTGACCACTTATTTGGATAAGGTGCCGGAGCCTGGAGTGCCCACTGCAACCATAAAGGTACTGAAAGTCCTCTGTGTCCGGTCAAACAATTACACTGTTATTTAAACAATGGCATTCTTTCCTTATGAAAATTGTCCAAAGTAGAGCCCTTGGGACTCAATATATAGTTAAATATATCTAGTATGACTAAGTGGGATGTTTAAAGAATGGGGTATGTTCTAGTTTACTAATATTAGGACTCAGTGGGAAAAAACCTTTTAGTTCTAATATATATTCAGCTTATTAGGAACTAGGCATTTGTACATTATGTGGCCCTGAATTTAGAGAGTAAAGTGTAGTAAATATATTCATAACTCAGCCTTTTTCTGATGTTTGTGGACTCTTGAGTGTTACAATTTTAAACATCATTCATGAATACATTGAATTATAATTGTATATTGGCCCTAGGGCCTTACACACCTATGCTATGTAAAACTGAAATATTGGTCAGTAGGCCCTTCTTTCTCCATTTTTTTCTCAATCATAGAGCATTTATCGGAAGCCCAAGTGTCAGGTGCCATTCTAAACTCTTGGGATTCAAAGCTGACTTAAGACTTTTTGGAAGTCAGCAGACTGGATGCAGTGTATTGACTAGAAGTCTTTTCTTCCTTTGAGTTTAATGAGAAGAGCTGTTTATAAAGCTTTGTTGGTCTTACTTTGTTCTGCTTAACTGAACTTCCCAGTCTTTTCGATCTCTGCACATCATGTGCTAGTTCAATCCCTGGGTTGGGACGATCCAGTGAGTTGGACTAGGGAATGCCAACCCTCTCCACTGTTATTCCCTGGAAAATTCCATGGAAAGAGGAGCCTGATGGGCGATAGTCGATGGGTCCACAAAGATTGTCAGACACAACTAAGTGACTGAGTGCTATTAGGTATCCTTACATGTTATCACAAGGAATGATCAAATTTAGCTTTTTTCCCCCTAATTTTATGATCAAAGGATATGTGTAAGACTTACAGATTATTTCTTTGCTTATTCCCACCTACCTAATACCTCTTTCTTTTTCCTTTTAGGTTGTTTGGCGTGTGCACAGTGTCCCGCACAGACAGAGAAACCAAACTAACTTTAGTGTTTGAACATGTCGATCAAGACTTGACCACTTATTTGGATAAGGTGCCGGAGCCTGGAGTGCCCACTGCAACCATAAAGGTACTGAAAGTCCTCTGTGTCCGGTCAAACAATTACACTGTTATTTAAACAATGGCATTCTTTCCTTATGAAAATTGTCCAAAGTAGAGCCCTTGGGACTCAATATATAGTTAAATATATCTAGTATGACTAAGTGGGATGTTTAAAGAATGGGGTATGTTCTAGTTTACTAATATTAGGACTCAGTGGGAAAAAACCTTTTAGTTCTAATATATATTCAGCTTATTAGGAACTAGGCATTTGTACATTATGTGGCCCTGAATTTAGAGAGTAAAGTGTAGTAAATATATTCATAACTCAGCCTTTTTCTGATGTTTGTGGACTCTTGAGTGTTACAATTTTAAACATCATTCATGAATACATTGAATTATAATTGTATATTGGCCCTAGGGCCTTACACACCTATGCTATGTAAAACTGAAATATTGGTCAGTAGGCCCTTCTTTCTCCATTTTTTTCTCAATCATAGAGCATTTATCGGAAGCCCAAGTGTCAGGTGCCATTCTAAACTCTTGGGATTCAAAGCTGACTTAAGACTTTTTGGAAGTCAGCAGACTGGATGCAGTGTATTGACTAGAAGTCTTTTCTTCCTTTGAGTTTAATGAGAAGAGCTGTTTATAAAGCTTTGTTGGTCTTACTTTGTTCTGCTTAACTGAACTTCCCAGTCTTTTCGATCTCTGCACATCATGTGCAGGTTTTCATGGCAATCCATTTGTTTTTGTGAATTAGGTGAAATAGCCTCCTTACCTTATCACTCATTGGGTAGAAATGAGTTCTGTAATTTAGCATTATTTTAGATAGGAGTGAATAACTGAAAATAGTTTGTTTTCTGAACAGAGTTAAGAAGGATCTTTTAGTGACACACAGCTAGGTGGTATTCCCAGGTACTGACTGATACATTTAGAACTTAACATATTGAGTGGTTTATTTCTTTGGTTTGAGACCAGTATAGCCTTTATGTTCTCCCATGTGCCTCGTATAAGAGAATGTGGTGCTCAGGAATGGTTGCATTGCTTCCTGAGTAGTTTCAAGGACAGTAAGGCCCTTTAATCCTAGGTATTCCTAATTCTGAGTTCCCCAGGCAGCACAGTGATAAAGAATCTGCCTGCCAATGCAGGAGACACAGGAGATGTAGGTCCAACCCCTGGTCTGTGAAGATCTCTTGGAAGAGGAAATGGCAACCCACTTCAGTGTCCTTGCCTGCAGGACTCCATGGGCAGAGGAGCCCGCTGGGCTAGAGTCCATGGGTCACAAAGACTCAGACACGGCTGAGCGACTAAGCACACACATATTCCTCATTACCTGTTCTCAGTCCTTTTCTGTCCCTCTTTCCTCTGGAATTCTATTCCAATCTTGTGACTGTTCAGTTCTATGTGGCCCTGAATTTAGAGAGTAAAGTGTAGTAAATATATTCATAACTCAGCCTTTTTCTGATGTTTGTGGACTCTTGAGTGTTACAATTTTAAACATCATTCATGAATACATTGAATTATAATTGTATATTGGCCCTAGGGCCTTACACACCTATGCTATGTAAAACTGAAATATTGGTCAGTAGGCCCTTCTTTCTCCATTTTTTTCTCAATCATAGAGCATTTATCGGAAGCCCAAGTGTCAGGTGCCATTCTAAACTCTTGGGATTCAAAGCTGACTTAAGACTTTTTGGAAGTCAGCAGACTGGATGCAGTGTATTGACTAGAAGTCTTTTCTTCCTTTGAGTTTAATGAGAAGAGCTGTTTATAAAGCTTTGTTGGTCTTACTTTGTTCTGCTTAACTGAACTTCCCAGTCTTTTCGATCTCTGCACATCATGTGCAGGTTTTCATGGCAATCCATTTGTTTTTGTGAATTAGGTGAAATAGCCTCCTTACCTTATCACTCATTGGGTAGAAATGAGTTCTGTAATTTAGCATTATTTTAGATAGGAGTGAATAACTGAAAATAGTTTGTTTTCTGAACAGAGTTAAGAAGGATCTTTTAGTGACACACAGCTAGGTGGTATTCCCAGGTACTGACTGATACATTTAGAACTTAACATATTGAGTGGTTTATTTCTTTGGTTTGAGACCAGTATAGCCTTTATGTTCTCCCATGTGCCTCGTATAAGAGAATGTGGTGCTCAGGAATGGTTGCATTGCTTCCTGAGTAGTTTCAAGGACAGTAAGGCCCTTTAATCCTAGGTATTCCTAATTCTGAGTTCCCCAGGCAGCACAGTGATAAAGAATCTGCCTGCCAATGCAGGAGACACAGGAGATGTAGGTCCAACCCCTGGTCTGTGAAGATCTCTTGGAAGAGGAAATGGCAACCCACTTCAGTGTCCTTGCCTGCAGGACTCCATGGGCAGAGGAGCCCGCTGGGCTAGAGTCCATGGGTCACAAAGACTCAGACACGGCTGAGCGACTAAGCACACACATATTCCTCATTACCTGTTCTCAGTCCTTTTCTGTCCCTCTTTCCTCTGGAATTCTATTCCAATCTTGTGACTGTTCAGTTCTATCCTTTATGAGTGTGTCCAAAATACTATGTTCAGCATGCACGGCAGAACATAGCCCCATTCTGTGCAGTCTCCTTTCTGGCCAAATTGGACTAATCCGCGTCCTCTTATTGTGGCTCCCAGCTTCCTCCCTCCAGGGCCTTCCTTCTCGTTGTCATCTCTTTGCTCCCCTGACTAGTAACTGTCCACTCACATTTTTCAGGGCCCGTTTGACCAGCTGTTAGGGCTGGCTGTCATCACATGTGTCTTTTAGCACTCGTTCTCCACCTCTCTCCTTCTTTATCATATTTGCTACGTGTAATTGAGATTCTTTGTGTCCATATCTTACCTCATCCCTCATCTTTGTATCCTGACAGTCCCTTCTCAGTGATTTATACACATAATACTCCATCAGTAAGACACATTGCCAACCATTCTGCAGATACAGTTCACTGAAAATTATTTTTTTTTAATGACTTCCAACAGCTTAAACACAGACTATCAACATAAGCCTTACTTCTTCTGGATCTATTTCAAATTTGAAAATTTTATTTGGGGAAGGTCATTTTTTTTTTTTTGTAAGCAGTGAGACATAGTAACTGCATGTTTACACCTTGCCTTCACGCTAACTTTTCTTAGGCTATTAGAAGCTGGTAAGTGAAATCATTTGCGAAAGTAGGTATAGTTAAGACAACTGATAAACCAGAGTGATGTGCTTACACTGAGGTTTGATCAGGCAAGAGGAGAAAATGAAGTGGGGTGAGGGAAGTTTCACCCCCGCCCAGCGGTGGGGGTAGAGAGATAAGCAGGATTAAATGAGAAGCAAGCAGAATGATGGTCACCAAGGTGCGGTGCAAGAGAGAGGTTGAGTCCGGGAGAGACCCAGCCAGGCTTTGAGGGCAGCGGGTTGGTGCTTGTCAATAGAAGTTTTTCACAAGGCGCCTTGTTAGAAGTATTTCTCAGTTCTTCACCCAGCCAGGGAAAGGGAGTGTCCCTTCCTTTTGTGTTGAACAGGCGATTCTCCTGAAGGCTGTTAAGTTTGCTCAGCCATTGGGGCAGCACCCTCACAGAGGTGGAGGTGGGGGCAAGGGTGTGGTTATTTAAAGTGAAGTCAAAGTGAAAGTCGCTCAGTCACGTCTGACTCTTTACAAGCCCATGGGTGAGCCATGGAATTCTCCAGGCAAGAATACTGGAGTGGGTAGCCCTTCCCTTCTCCAGGGGATCTTTCCAACCCAGGGGTTGAACCCAGGTCTCCCACATTGTAAACAGATTCTTTACCATCTGCGCCACCAGGGAAACCTGTGCTTATTTAAGGTTTGTCGTTAATGGTGTATAGATGTTTTCATAGTAAAATCAAACTATGGTCAGGCAGTATTTCAGGCAGTTAATTTGTATGTTAGTGGTGAATTGAACATCTTTTCCTGACTTAAAAGCTTGTCACAGGACCCTTTTCGTCTTCATCCTTAATTGTCTTAAATTGAAATATAGTTGATTTGCAGCATTGTTTCTAATTTACAGTAAAGTGATTGGGTTATGCATGTCTTGGCATTGAAAATCTTTGTCCTACACATTGCCAACCATTCTGCAGATACAGTTCACTGAAAATTATTTTTTTTTAATGACTTCCAACAGCTTAAACACAGACTATCAACATAAGCCTTACTTCTTCTGGATCTATTTCAAATTTGAAAATTTTATTTGGGGAAGGTCATTTTTTTTTTTTTGTAAGCAGTGAGACATAGTAACTGCATGTTTACACCTTGCCTTCACGCTAACTTTTCTTAGGCTATTAGAAGCTGGTAAGTGAAATCATTTGCGAAAGTAGGTATAGTTAAGACAACTGATAAACCAGAGTGATGTGCTTACACTGAGGTTTGATCAGGCAAGAGGAGAAAATGAAGTGGGGTGAGGGAAGTTTCACCCCCGCCCAGCGGTGGGGGTAGAGAGATAAGCAGGATTAAATGAGAAGCAAGCAGAATGATGGTCACCAAGGTGCGGTGCAAGAGAGAGGTTGAGTCCGGGAGAGACCCAGCCAGGCTTTGAGGGCAGCGGGTTGGTGCTTGTCAATAGAAGTTTTTCACAAGGCGCCTTGTTAGAAGTATTTCTCAGTTCTTCACCCAGCCAGGGAAAGGGAGTGTCCCTTCCTTTTGTGTTGAACAGGCGATTCTCCTGAAGGCTGTTAAGTTTGCTCAGCCATTGGGGCAGCACCCTCACAGAGGTGGAGGTGGGGGCAAGGGTGTGGTTATTTAAAGTGAAGTCAAAGTGAAAGTCGCTCAGTCACGTCTGACTCTTTACAAGCCCATGGGTGAGCCATGGAATTCTCCAGGCAAGAATACTGGAGTGGGTAGCCCTTCCCTTCTCCAGGGGATCTTTCCAACCCAGGGGTTGAACCCAGGTCTCCCACATTGTAAACAGATTCTTTACCATCTGCGCCACCAGGGAAACCTGTGCTTATTTAAGGTTTGTCGTTAATGGTGTATAGATGTTTTCATAGTAAAATCAAACTATGGTCAGGCAGTATTTCAGGCAGTTAATTTGTATGTTAGTGGTGAATTGAACATCTTTTCCTGACTTAAAAGCTTGTCACAGGACCCTTTTCGTCTTCATCCTTAATTGTCTTAAATTGAAATATAGTTGATTTGCAGCATTGTTTCTAATTTACAGTAAAGTGATTGGGTTATGCATGTCTTGGCATTGAAAACTGCTGTGATGTACACTGGGGTAAATGTGCTTTTCAGAGTAAAGTTTTCTCCAAATAGATTCCCATTCATTCTTTAAAAAAAAAAATTCTGAACTGTGCAGATCTGCTTTCCTTCATTATAAATATAATAATATAAAGGGTTTTTATATTTTTTTAGAAGTCGAGTGTTTGAGATTCTTTAAGGTCATTATCACAAAATGAATACTCATTTAAAAATACCAGAAATGGATAGGGTTTTTTTTTTTGAAAATGTATAATTTTAAGATAAATATACGATTGATACACATTTATTTTTAATGAACACTTGTACCTTTTGTGTGTAAGTTGATGTCTTTTTAAGCATACGTAGGAAGTTCTGGCTAGTTGAATTTTTCAGTCAACCGGAGAACAGAATTTTTTTTTTTTTCTTTCTTTCTTTCTTTTTGCCCTGACCTTGTGCATGTAGGATCTTAGTTTCCAGACAAGGGATCAAACCCAAGTCCCATGCAGTGGAAGCGCGGAGGGTTTTTTTTTTTTTTTTTTGGTGGGGGAACAGGTTGGGGAGGCCACTTCTATTGGTCTTTCATGTCTCTATTTTCATCCATGTTTGTTCTTTGTCCCATATGGGCCTCCCATCGAGGTGGCCTCTCTCATCGCAGAGCACCGGCTCTGGGCGCATATGCTCCAGAGCTCCGGCTCAGTAATTGGACACATCAGTCCAGCTGCTCTGCGGCACGTGGGATCTTTCCAGGCCAGGGATCGAACCCAGGTCTCCACATTGTAAACAGATTCTTTACCATCTGCGCCACCAGGGAAACCTGTGCTTATTTAAGGTTTGTCGTTAATGGTGTATAGATGTTTTCATAGTAAAATCAAACTATGGTCAGGCAGTATTTCAGGCAGTTAATTTGTATGTTAGTGGTGAATTGAACATCTTTTCCTGACTTAAAAGCTTGTCACAGGACCCTTTTCGTCTTCATCCTTAATTGTCTTAAATTGAAATATAGTTGATTTGCAGCATTGTTTCTAATTTACAGTAAAGTGATTGGGTTATGCATGTCTTGGCATTGAAAACTGCTGTGATGTACACTGGGGTAAATGTGCTTTTCAGAGTAAAGTTTTCTCCAAATAGATTCCCATTCATTCTTTAAAAAAAAAAATTCTGAACTGTGCAGATCTGCTTTCCTTCATTATAAATATAATAATATAAAGGGTTTTTATATTTTTTTAGAAGTCGAGTGTTTGAGATTCTTTAAGGTCATTATCACAAAATGAATACTCATTTAAAAATACCAGAAATGGATAGGGTTTTTTTTTTGAAAATGTATAATTTTAAGATAAATATACGATTGATACACATTTATTTTTTATTAACAATTGTACCTTTTGTGTGTAAGTTGATGTCTTTTTAAGCATACGTAGGAAGTTCTGGCTAGTTGAATTTTTCAGTCAACCGGAGAACAGAATTTTTTTTTTTTTTTTTTTTCTTTCTTTTTGCCCTGACCTTGTGCATGTAGGATCTTAGTTTCCAGACAAGGGATCAAACCCAAGTCCCATGCAGTGGAAGCGCGGAGGGTTTTTTTTTTTTTTTTTGGTGGGGGAACAGGGTGGGGAGGGAGGGGGGCGGGCAGGCCACTTCTATTGGTCTTTCATGTCTCTATTTTCATCCATGTTTGTTCTTTGTCCCATATGGGCCTCCCATCGAGGTGGCCTCTCTCATCGCAGAGCACCGGCTCTGGGCGCATATGCTCCAGAGCTCCGGCTCAGTAATTGGACACATCAGTCCAGCTGCTCTGCGGCACGTGGGATCTTTCCAGGCCAGGGATCGAACCGGCGCCCCTTGCACTGCAAGGCGGTGTCCTTACCCACTGGGCCACCGGGGAAGCCCAATATTTTGTTGTTGAATAGCTTATTTATGAGAAGTATCAATAACTATCTCAAGAGAATGTTATTATTATGAGCAACCTATTGAGAATATGTATTGGCTTATATAGAATGCTGTAATACGTTCTCTAAAATACAGAATGCTTTGTTGTGATGAGAATTTTTCTGAATATGCTTGTACAAACATTAATTGGATATTTACAGATAGAGTTCTATGCTAGGTGCTTTGAGGGCACAAAACTGAATGAGTCATGAATCTATGCTTGGGGACCTTAGGATATAAGAGCACAGAAGCATGTGGGGCACTTCTCTATGATTATTTAAGTAATTTAGTTGGTGTTTTCAAGTTTTAAAAAAGCCACTTATTTATGAATAAACATAGTCTGTAACTGATTCTTCGCATTATGGTACCAAAATATTTTCCAAAATGTTCTTCAAACTCATAAATATTGACATTGCCTTGTAGATATCAGTATGTGCTGTGTTTCAAAACAGATAAACAGGTAACATAACATGCAATAGGTATAAAACCTAAAATCAAGGAAAGACCTCCTATTTTTTTAATTACTTCATCATTTTTATTTTGCCTTTTGCTTTTACAGAGTTTTGATGTTTACAGACATGTATAGACTAGTCATAGGTATATCCCTGACCCCTCGCTCTTGTGCCCCACTCCCAGTTCCCCCCATCCCACCCCTCCAGGCCATTGCATAGCCCCCAGGTAAGATCCCTTAGTCCCACAGCCCACTGACAATAGTTATTATCTCTTTTACATAGGATAGTATAGGGCTTCATATTATTCTTTCCATGTCTCTTAGTGACTTTTCCCTCCCTGCAATGTCCGTAAGCCTGTTCTCTGTCTGTTTTTCCATCACTGCTCTGCGTGTGTATTTATCAGTGCCGTCTTACTAGATTCTATATGTATGTCTTAGTATATTGTACTTGTCCTTCTCTTTTTGACTTACTTCAATTTTTATGATAGGTTCTAGATCCAGCCACCTCATTAGGACTGATTCTTCTGCATTTCTTTTTACAGCTGTGTAGTATTCCATTGTATATATGTACCAGAGCTTCTTTATCCATTCGTTTGTCCATAGACATCTAGGTTGCTTCCATGTTCTAGCTGTTGTATAGAGAGCTGCAATGAACATTGGGGTACAGGTGCTTCTTTCAGTTTTGATTTCATCGAGGTATAAGCCTAAGAGTGGGATTGCTAGGTCATATGCTGCTTCTATTCTTAGTTTTTTAAGGAATCTCCATACTGTCTTCCATAGCGTCTGTATCAACGTACATTCCCACCAGCAATGCAAGAGTGTTCCCTTTTCTCCGCACCCTCTCCAGCATTTATTGTCTGTAGATGTGTTGATGGTGGCCATTCTGACGGGTGTGAGGTGATACCTCATTGTAGTTTTGATTTGTATTTCTGTAATAATAAGCGAGGTTGGCAGTATTTTTGGCCATCTGTATGTCTTCAACTTTGGTTTTTTTTTTGTTATAAACATAGTCTGTAACTGATTCTTCGCATAACCAAAATATTTTCCAAAATGTTCTTCAAACTCATAAATATTGACATTGCCTTGTAGATATCAGTATGTGCTGTGTTTCAAAACAGATAAACAGGTAACATAACATGCAATAGGTATAAAACCTAAAATCAAGGAAAGACCTCCTATTTTTTTAATTACTTCATCATTTTTATTTTGCCTTTTGCTTTTACAGAGTTTTGATGTTTACAGACATGTATAGACTAGTCATAGGTATATCCCTGACCCCTCGCTCTTGTGCCCCACTCCCAGTTCCCCCCATCCCACCCCTCCAGGCCATTGCATAGCCCCCAGGTAAGATCCCTTAGTCCCACAGCCCACTGACAATAGTTATTATCTCTTTTACATAGGATAGTATAGGGCTTCATATTATTCTTTCCATGTCTCTTAGTGACTTTTCCCTCCCTGCAATGTCCGTAAGCCTGTTCTCTGTCTGTTTTTCCATCACTGCTCTGCGTGTGTATTTATCAGTGCCGTCTTACTAGATTCTATATGTATGTCTTAGTATATTGTACTTGTCCTTCTCTTTTTGACTTACTTCAATTTTTATGATAGGTTCTAGATCCAGCCACCTCATTAGGACTGATTCTTCTGCATTTCTTTTTACAGCTGTGTAGTATTCCATTGTATATATGTACCAGAGCTTCTTTATCCATTCGTTTGTCCATAGACATCTAGGTTGCTTCCATGTTCTAGCTGTTGTATAGAGAGCTGCAATGAACATTGGGGTACAGGTGCTTCTTTCAGTTTTGATTTCATCGAGGTATAAGCCTAAGAGTGGGATTGCTAGGTCATATGCTGCTTCTATTCTTAGTTTTTTAAGGAATCTCCATACTGTCTTCCATAGCGTCTGTATCAACGTACATTCCCACCAGCAATGCAAGAGTGTTCCCTTTTCTCCGCACCCTCTCCAGCATTTATTGTCTGTAGATGTGTTGATGGTGGCCATTCTGACGGGTGTGAGGTGATACCTCATTGTAGTTTTGATTTGTATTTCTGTAATAATAAGCGAGGTTGAGTATCTTTTCACGTATTTTTTGGCCATCTGTATGTCTTCTTTGGAGAGATGTCTCTTTAGGTCTTTTTCCCATTTTTTGATTTGGTTGTTTGTTTCTTCAGTGTTGAGTTGTCTAAACTTCTTGTATATTTTGGAAATTAGTTCTTTGTCTGTTGTTTCATTTGCTATGATTTTCTCCCATTCTGTGGGTTGTCTCTTCACCTTGTTTGTAGTTTCTTTAGCTGTGCAAAAGCTTTTAAGTTTCAGATCCCACATGTTTATTTTTGTTTTTATTTCCATTATTCTAGTGGGTGGGTCATAGAAGATCTTGCTTTGATTTATGCCATTGAGTGTTTTGCCTATATTCTCCTCTAAAAGTTTTATGGTTAATGTTCTTACATTTAGGTCGAAGGAACGACCTCTTATTAAGATGGTTTGGGCTGTGGGAATTTTCCTTCACCACCTGCCCCCTACCACGTTTCCTGTAACACTGTTTACCTGTCGGTACACCTCTGTTCAGGACTTAAATTTCATTAGATGAGCTGTATTTGGTAGAACTTGGGTGCTGTGTGGTCTCTGACCACCTATTCCAGAGGTCACATCTTTTTGTTTAGAACCGTTGTCATCAGTGTGTTTGTTTAAAAAAAAAAAAAAGAAAAGAACACATATTGTTAAAACTAAGCTGGGCTTATCATCCCAGCATACATATATCACGTGGCAAATTTTTAAATGCATTTAAATACCATTTGTTTTTAAAAGTTAAGAAAAGGCAGATAACTACCTCTGAAGCCTTAAGTATTCATGATGGTTGATAGGTGGATGAACTCATTAGGGGAAATCCTGTCATCCTCATAGGGTTTCTCCAGTGACTCAATGGTAAAGAATCTGCCTGCAGTCCAGAAGAACTGGGTTTGATCCCTAGGTGGGGAAGATCTCCTGGGGAAGGGAGTGGCAACCCACTCCAGTATTCTTGCCTGGAGAATTCCATGGACAGAGGAGCCTGGAGGGCTACAGTCCATGCGGTCACAGAGTCGGACACTTTCACTTTGTCATTATCAAATGTACGTTTGATACAGACGTTGTATGTTTGATACAGACGCTATGGAAGACAGTATGGAGATTCCTTAAAAAACTAAGAATAGAAGCAGCATATGACCTAGTCTAGACTGAACATTGTCCCTGATGAGAATACAGTAAAATAATAGGTGGTTCTTTCCAACAGTTTCAAATACACTTCTCCTAAAAATAAATAATCACATCTCATCATATTTATACTTCACCATGAAGTTTGCATCCCATTCTTTAATCTCTTTTCTTGATGTCCTAAGATACAGTCATTCTTGTTGATGGTGACCTTTGTATAAAGAAACCTCTTGACTGCTATGCTGTGATATCAGCAAATGCTCAGACTTTGCCTCACAGGCTTATCATTTCTGTATCTTGCTTTCCTCTTTCTAGTTCAGAATGTTATTTTTTGATCTCCTTAATTGTGGAGGAATTCAGTGTCACTTGTTTAACTTGATCATTTGAGGTTCTATATTTATTGTCTTAGGGCATCCATGCTTAAACTCACGAGACGCGAATTGATGCCTATGATTGTCTTATTTTTTTCTCTGGGGGTTCACAATATGAGTATCTGTGTTTATTAGCACCTGTCACTTGTGCGGGGAGAGCTTTATAAGAAAAAAAAATGGCTTCCAGATTGTTGAGTTTTCTCTTTCCTGCCTTTCTCTGCCACCCTGTAAGAAAGGATCAGAAAGAACAGTAAGCAAATTCTCTCACTTTGCTCCTTAGTCATGTGTAACTGTTACCCAGAAAAAGAAAACTGTACGTCAGGATATATATAAATGTATTGTATATATATCCTGACATAGAGTTTTTTTTCCCGGTAGCAGTTACTACCAGGAAAGAGACTTTCTGTGTAAAATCTCACACTTTATGTGCCTGCAAAATGTAATGCCCTTTTTCACTAAACTGTCAGTTGATCCTGAGGCTTCCCTCTCTAGTGCGTCATCTCCCCTAGCGTCTAACCTGGCTTCTCAACTATCTTTTAAACTCTTCAAGAACTCCATATCATTCTTTGGACATTCTGTACATGTAACATGTTTCTCTCAAGCAGAAATTCAAACACTGAAAGCTCACACAGAACGCCAGCTGCCTCTCTAAAATAGAACACGGTTCTTTTCAGCTCAAGACCACATGGCCTCTTTGGATGACTCAGTCTTGGAATAAAAATTATATTTGGTTTACGTATCTCTGTGACAGACAAATTCTATAGGGCTTGAGAAGGCCAAAAGACGTTGAGGTTTATGTGCCTGTGCAGATCCTTTTCTCTGTGAATTAGATTTCATTTTATCTTCGACTGAATGCTTCTTGGAGATTTCTGTTGGTTATAACATTTTCAGTAGGAGATAAAGTGTACTATTAAGCTTATGTTACAAAACCCAGACTTCAGTGCCTGACACACACTCTTAATAGCACCTGTTTTCTGCCTCTGGGAAAGATCTGTTTTCATAAATAATATCTGCTTGCAGTAAACAGTGGCCCTGGTGTCAGGATGGGATGGCCAGGGCTGATTCATCTTTCTCCATCTGACATAATGCAAAGTGACTGCCTGGTCCCGTTACTCCAACAAGCCCCCCCAGCCTCCTCTCCTCTCACCCCTAAAGGAATCGAGCCATGGCCCCTCTCGGCTCCTGGTGGTCTCCACTTTGCCTGAATTATGAGCAGGTGATTTGTCTCATCTTTGCAGGACACAGAGCAAATTAACATGAAAATATCGCTTCCCAGAAAACAAGGCAGGCTTGAATGCCCTGTCGCTGCCGGTCATTAGCCATCTGCCACCGACACTCATACTCTGTTTATCACATTTGAAATTCAGAGCAGATGTTGCATAATAAAGTGATCCCAAAAACAAGACGAGAAATTCAGTGAACAAATACTCCACAAGAACGATAAAGCTCCTAGAAGGAAATTTTTCAATCTCATATCCAGGCCGGACTTCACTGAGTCGACTGTGGTTTTTTAAAAGACACACAGGCATATGCACCCACAACTCTCCTGGTGTTTAGCGCAAACTCCTTTTCAGAGTCACATGAAATGATTTTTGAAGAAAGTGTACTTGTGAAGGATGCCCGAGAGGACTGTTTAATAAGATTGATTGTAATAGGCCAAGTAACTCATCTTAGGACATTCTGTACATGTAACATGTTTCTCTCAAGCAGAAATTCAAACACTGAAAGCTCACACAGAACGCCAGCTGCCTCTCTAAAATAGAACACGGTTCTTTTCAGCTCAAGACCACATGGCCTCTTTGGATGACTCAGTCTTGGAATAAAAATTATATTTGGTTTACGTATCTCTGTGACAGACAAATTCTATAGGGCTTGAGAAGGCCAAAAGACGTTGAGGTTTATGTGCCTGTGCAGATCCTTTTCTCTGTGAATTAGATTTCATTTTATCTTCGACTGAATGCTTCTTGGAGATTTCTGTTGGTTATAACATTTTCAGTAGGAGATAAAGTGTACTATTAAGCTTATGTTACAAAACCCAGACTTCAGTGCCTGACACACACTCTTAATAGCACCTGTTTTCTGCCTCTGGGAAAGATCTGTTTTCATAAATAATATCTGCTTGCAGTAAACAGTGGCCCTGGTGTCAGGATGGGATGGCCAGGGCTGATTCATCTTTCTCCATCTGACATAATGCAAAGTGACTGCCTGGTCCCGTTACTCCAACAAGCCCCCCCAGCCTCCTCTCCTCTCACCCCTAAAGGAATCGAGCCATGGCCCCTCTCGGCTCCTGGTGGTCTCCACTTTGCCTGAATTATGAGCAGGTGATTTGTCTCATCTTTGCAGGACACAGAGCAAATTAACATGAAAATATCGCTTCCCAGAAAACAAGGCAGGCTTGAATGCCCTGTCGCTGCCGGTCATTAGCCATCTGCCACCGACACTCATACTCTGTTTATCACATTTGAAATTCAGAGCAGATGTTGCATAATAAAGTGATCCCAAAAACAAGACGAGAAATTCAGTGAACAAATACTCCACAAGAACGATAAGGATCCTGGAAGGAAATTTTTTTCAATCTCATATCAAGGCCGGACTTCACTGAGTCGACTGTGGTTTTTTAAAAGACACACAGGCATATGCACCCACAACTCTCCTGGTGTTTAGCGCAAACTCCTTTTCAGAGTCACATGAAATGATTTTTGAAGAAAGTGTACTTGTGAAGGATGCCCGAGAGGACTGTTTAATAAGATTGATTGTAATAGGCCAAGTGGGATGTTACAAGACCACTAGTTCTGGTGCAAAGAAAGGACTTCATCGATCAGTCACGCCAGTGCTGGTTTTACTCTTAAGATGGGCCTCAACCTGCAGCAATTCAGCTTCAGATAATTCAGTCCTGTGGATCCCTCAGGACTTGTGGCTTTCCAGCGTGGTTGCCCAAACAACTTTTTCTTCTTCTTGGCACTCAAGATCGTGTGTTCTCTCTACCCCTGGCCCCCACTGTCCCTCGGCAACTGACCCTGCCCCACTGTCCCCCCTCACCAGGTCACACACAGACACACTCTGCTTCCCCCAGGTCTGTGGAGCTCTGCCCCAGCTTCCTCCTTGGTCCCTGGCTTTGGGCTCTCTCCATTCTGAGACCTGAGAGTCATTAAGTTTCCATACCCTTCCACATTAATGTAACATTATATAGGATTGGTTATTGTGGTGATTTATGCAGACAGCTTAGGCACATGCTACATTATGTTGGCAGGTGAGTTCTTTACCACGAGCGCCACCAGGGAGTCCTTGTATGCCCATTAGAGACCCTTATTCTGCCTTATAAAGAGCACATCACTTGTGCTATTTATTAATGCATATGCTCAGAGGCATTCTACTTTTTAAAACTCAGGCGTCTGAACTTTCATCAGGAATGTAACCTATGTCATAATTTTTCTCTGTGGAAAGTCAGCTTGGAATGTAGTCTTCTGACTCAAAAGAAATGCTCTCTCTGCACACACCACACCCTGGGTCACACCCTTACCTGGGTAGGTGCCCACCTCACCCCCTAAACGCACATGCGCACGCACACACACACACACACACACACACACACACACAGAGGATTTGGTGGGCGGTATTTAGAAACAAGAACATCAGCCATCATGCTAAGATGCTGATGTTAGGCAGCCAGCCTGAGAGCTGCTAGAGAGGGAAATCAGTGTGGCTCCAGCCATTGGCCACCATCAGTCCTAATAGGAGAGATGATCCGAAGGAAGTGAGTTAGCACTGAGTTTACCTCACATTTAGAGGGAAACGTAGGGTGAGTGAGCGACGTCTGTGGTAACTTTCAAGAACTCCTCAGGGAGAACATTTTTAGAGAAGAGATTGTGAGGACACTCCCTGAAACAAATCTTCTAGCAATTTCCCAGGCCCTTTTAGTTGTTGCAAATATCAGAAAGAGAACAGAATTATGTAAATACATGATTATCTAGAAGTATAAGGGATTATACTGTTTATACTATATGTTATATATATACTATATACTGTTGTATATATATTGTTTAGATAATATAATTGTCTAAAAGTAAAATAGCATAGTAAACTGTAACAGTTATTTAGTGGGTAGGTTTTTTTCCCTAACAGGAAATATGGGTTAAAAAAAAAAAAAAGGAAAGAAAAAACTAGTGTCTTTCCAAAGGTCCTATAAGACTGACTCATTAAATACTGACTCACTAAAATAAACAAAGGACACTTTGATCAATCTAATAATAGGTAAGTTGGAATCTCTTTAGAAAGTGATTCCTCATGGATAACCAACAAAAATCTATTGTATAGCACATGGAACTCTGCTCAATGTGTGTGCCAGCCTGGGTGGGAGGGGGAGTTTAGGAGAGAATGGGTACGTGTGTGTATGGCCAGGCCCCTTCACTGTTCACCTGAAACTGTCATGAAATTATTAATTGGCTAGACCCCAGTAGAAAATATTTTTGGTGTTAAAAAAAAAAAAAATTTTTTTAATTAAAAAAAAAAAAAAAACAGAAAGTGCTTCCTCACCTTGGGTATTGAATCTCTTTATAGAGCCCATGAAAAAGTTGCAGGCAGTAGATGCCCATGGCGTATCACCATGGTAACAGGTGGCAGAGGTGTTCCACGCTGTAGAGGGGTGTTCCTCACCCAAGTTGATAGTGTGCCTAAGCCCCCTGGTTACAGTTTCTTTACTGGCTGTCTTCCTCCAAGGGGTGGAACATCCAAGTCTTCCTCATCCTCAGCCCTCGTTTCTTCTGTTTCAGTACTTTCTGGCCAGGTGATGTTGGTCAGTCCTGAACCTTTAGGGATCATTCTTCTCAAGCCTGACTTCTCCCTCTTGCTCTAAATACATTATAAGCAACCAACCATTTGAGAACTTGGAATCAAAATATTACCCAAGAATCCTCTCCCCAGCTCAGGCCTTCCTCATCTGCTCAGTTGTTTGAACCCCAAACCTAAGGTTCCTTCTAGGTTTCTTCACAATCTTCATTTAATCCCTTAGCAAGTATTGATTTTTGTTGTTCAGTCATGAAGTTGTGTCTGACTCTTTAGGATCGCAGGGACTGCAGCATGCAAGTATTAATACTTTTTCGGTTTTATCCCCAAAAGATAACCCCAGTCCTGTTGGTTTTCAGTATCTTTGTTGCTAAAGCGCTAGTCCAACCCATGAAAGCAGCTTCTTAACTCAATATGCTGCTTCCACTCCTGCTCCTTGGTAGATTATTCTCCATGTGACAACCAGAGACACCTTATTAAATCATAAATAAAAGTATTCCTCAGACTTCCCTCATGGCCCAGTGATTGGGAATCCACCTGCCAATGCAGGGGACACGGGTTTAATCCCTGGTCCAGGAAGATTCCACATGCCACAGAGCAGTTAAGCCCGTGTACCACAGTGACTGAGCCTGCCTGCCCTACAGCCCATGCTGTGAAACAAGAGAAGCCACTGCATTGAGAAGCCCAAGCACTGCAACTAGAAAGGAGCTTGCTTGCTGTCACTAGAGAAAGCCCATGCCCAGCCCTGGAGACCCAGTACAGGTCAAATAAATGAGAGTCGCAGTTCATTTCAGCTGCTCAGTCGTGTCTGACTCTTTGTGATCCCATGAACTGCAGCACCCCAGGCTTCCCTGCCCTTCACCGTCTCCCCGGGCTTACTCAGACGCATGTCCATTGAGTTGGTGATGCCATCCAAAAGATAAAAGTTTACTAACGGGTTAAGAAAAAAAGTATCGGGGCTTCCCCTGGTGGTCCAGTTGGTAAGGACACTGCCTTGCAGTGCAAGGGGCACCGGTTCGATCCCTGGCCTGGGAAGATCCCACGTGCCGCGGAGCGGCTGGACTGATGTGTCCAATTACCGAGCCGGAGCTCTGGCGCGCATGCGCCCAGAGCTGGCGCTCTGCGACGACAGAGGCCACCGCGATGGGAGGCCCACACGGGCCAAAGAACAAAGACGGATGAAAATAGAAAAATGACAGACCAATAGAAGTAGCCCGCCCATTCCCCTCCCTCCCCACCCCACCCCCCAAAAGATAATAAATAAAATAAATAAAGCTGACAATGGTTAATATATATATATAAAAAGATCACTCCTCTCCTGAAAACTTTCTCTAGTGGTTTTCTATTACCTGTAGAATAAAATCAAAAGTCATGCACGATCTAGTACTCTTTCTTCCTCCCCTCCCTAACCCCCAGACCCTGCTTTGCCTCTGTGGTTCACAGCCCTTCAGCCACACCTGCCTTCTTCCTGTTCCTCCAAGAGGCTTCCAGCTCAGTGTGCTTGCTGACTGTTCACTCTGTTTGAAATGTTCCACACCTCTCCCTCTCAGGCCCCACAAGGAGGGTGCGTATTTCTCTTCGTACTAATCCCAGCTCAGGTCACAGCCTAGCGATTTCTTCTCTGACCACCCCACCAACTACTCCACGGCTACACAGAGTCGGACACAACTGAAGTGACTCAGCAGCAGCACTGCTGTATGGTGGAAGCCTAATTTGGATGCCTGGAAAGTAGGCTAACCCATTAAATTTTGCAAAAATAGTCACTAGCTAGTAGGGGTTAATGAAGTTGAACATAACGCTCTTTCCTCCAGGTGTGGTCAGTGAGTCACCTGTCTAATCACCACCTGTGGTACTCACTTAAATCGACAGCCTTGCTCTAAGCATAATTTCAGAAGGGAGTTTCCAGTAAGGACCGTCTGAGGATGCCTAGAGATACTACTACTGAAGAAATACTCTGTTAAACAGTTTGACATATGGTCCTACTTGGAAATGGGCAGTGTCTGAGATGAGGCAGACCTCTGGAATAGTGGCTTGCCTGTGTGGAGGCCCTAGCCACTCAGAGGACCTGAAGCCCAGGTGAATCAGGTGTGACCTTTTAACTAAAGTCGACTATATACGCTTACCTAGAAACACTGATACTTTATTCCTTAAAGTGATCCATTGGAAAATGCTAATTCATAATCTGAATTCATGAGAAGACCCTTAGGAACATGAGAATTCTAACAAGAAATTCTTAAGCCACCCAGAAAGCTCCTCTTGAGAAAAAAAAATGTTCATGACACATCCTAACTTGACCTTTGAAAGATGCTTTTTGTTTAATTTCACTGAATGGTCTCACAGTTCTCTGTGGTCCTAAATTAACAAACCATTACCAGACTTGCAAGTGTAACTGATCAGAACTCCTAACCCTGTGTTATTGATGAGGGAACCAAAACCTTGTGAAACTTAGGTGGCTCATAGGCGTAGATTTTTAGCGCTGATGCTCATGGGGCCGGAGTGTTCAGGTGCTTCCTTTGAGGCTCATGTATTAGAAGATACGCATGCTCAGAATTTCTTCCATCTGTGGTTCTAAGCCTTTAGCAAATAGAAGCTCATAGCTTTGTTAGTTTTTATGTTTACCTTTGCTGTCTGCTGTCCCTGACCATACTTGTTCATTTTTCCTTTCTTGGACAAAACCAAAGAAATATTTATCATCCTACTCCAGTAGAGTCACAGCACTTTCAGACTGGAACGCTAAAACAGAACATAGCAGAGAATGGGGGACCACATGGCCAAGGAGGTTTCATTCTGAATTAAGTTGAGAAACTGCAGTGGCAGAGGGTGAAGTCTAGGGGCTTCACTGGTGGTCCAGTGGTTTAAACTCCACACTGCCCATGCAGGGGGGTGTGGATTCGATCCTGGTCGGGAACTAAGATCCCACATGCCATGTGACGCAGCTAAAATATTAAAAATGGTGGGTTCCAGATTTTTAAATTTTTTTCCCAAAGTTAGGGCAACACCGAGTGATCAGATACTCATTGATCTGGAAATGATATCTTAAGTGCAGTTGTTCTATGAATATGTTTAGTTCTATTAGTATGTTGGAACACTTACTGAACACTTGATGAACATTTTAATCTCTCTAATGTATCACATTTTATTAAATCTGAAACTCGCCATGACCCAGGTGAATCAGGTGTGACCTTTTAACTAAAGTCGACTATATACGCTTACCTAGAAACACTGATACTTTATTCCTTAAAGTGATCCATTGGAAAATGCTAATTCATAATCTGAATTCATGAGAAGACCCTTAGGAACATGAGAATTCTAACAAGAAATTCTTAAGCCACCCAGAAAGCTCCTCTTGAGAAAAAAAAATGTTCATGACACATCCTAACTTGACCTTTGAAAGATGCTTTTTGTTTAATTTCACTGAATGGTCTCACAGTTCTCTGTGGTCCTAAATTAACAAACCATTACCAGACTTGCAAGTGTAACTGATCAGAACTCCTAACCCTGTGTTATTGATGAGGGAACCAAAACCTTGTGAAACTTAGGTGGCTCATAGGCGTAGATTTTTAGCGCTGATGCTCATGGGGCCGGAGTGTTCAGGTGCTTCCTTTGAGGCTCATGTATTAGAAGATACGCATGCTCAGAATTTCTTCCATCTGTGGTTCTAAGCCTTTAGCAAATAGAAGCTCATAGCTTTGTTAGTTTTTATGTTTACCTTTGCTGTCTGCTGTCCCTGACCATACTTGTTCATTTTTCCTTTCTTGGACAAAACCAAAGAAATATTTATCATCCTACTCCAGTAGAGTCACAGCACTTTCAGACTGGAACGCTAAAACAGAACATAGCAGAGAATGGGGGACCACATGGCCAAGGAGGTTTCATTCTGAATTAAGTTGAGAAACTGCAGTGGCAGAGGGTGAAGTCTAGGGGCTTCACTGGTGGTCCAGTGGTTTAAACTCCACACTGCCCATGCAGGGGGGTGTGGATTCGATCCTGGTCGGGAACTAAGATCCCACATGCCATGTGACGCAGCTAAAATATTAAAAATGGTGGGTTCCAGATTTTTAAATTTTTTTCCCAAAGTTAGGGCAACACCGAGTGATCAGATACTCATTGATCTGGAAATGATATCTTAAGTGCAGTTGTTCTATGAATATGTTTAGTTCTATTAGTATGTTGGAACACTTACTGAACACTTGATGAACATTTTAATCTCTCTAATGTATCACATTTTATTAAATCTGAAACTCGCCATGACCCATAGCTGAAGACCTGAAGTGTTCACTGAGAGTTTACAAAGGTGTAAAAGCTGCAGGTAAGGGCCCTCTTCCCTTGGTCCCTTCCCTGTGTAAAAATATATTCCCAGTCAGGGGGTTGGGGGTACAGAAAGAAGGAAGACATAGGTTTGTGGCAGCAAGAGGAGAATTGATTTAATGGGCTCCAGGGGACAAAGAGAGATTTCTGTACCCCAAGCAAGCACCCCAAAGTTAGCTCTGTTAAAAGTATGTGATACCGACTATAGACACCTAAAACTAGTACAGTACTAATGCTCGTATCCCTCATTATGATTGTTACTCTGGTCATGGCAATTTATCTCACAGACCTGAAGTCCTTGAGTGTTTCAACCAGGTAAACATAGCTTCAATCATGTCTTCAGGGCAAAACGACATGAATCCAAGTAAATGAAAATCAAGGACTTGCATATTGGTTCAGTTCTGTTTGGCATCATCTCTTCTAAATATGGCCACTGTCTAACAGCCCTGGGTATGCATCTCACCATTGCTGTAAGATCTTGATTAAAAAAAGACAAACCAGGAGCTGGGAAGAAAGTAACATATAAATTACATTAGACTGAATGGAGCAAAGAGTTGCATTCTGGTGTTCTCCCAAGGCAGGGAGATTTACGAGTGCATCACAGCCACCAGAAAGGCCGTCGTGCCTCTTCTGTGTCACCTCCCTCGCTTCTCACCACCACCGTTCCACAGGACGTCTTCCTTTATTTATCACCCAGTTCCATAATTAACATATGGTTCATGTTATTGATTTCTCAGGTTTCAAAGTAAAATAAATTGAGCTTTCTTCCACGTTTAGAATATACAGTTTTTTTAAAGGCCCTCTCAACAAAGACATGCATTATTTGTAAGTTAGAGAGCAGCTGCCAGAAAACAGAAAATTAGGAAAGGAGTCATGGGTGAAATAATGGAGATACTGTTCAGAGGTAACCCTTTGTACAGCAGGAACTTTTCCTTAGAAAAAAGACAGCTGAGTTTGCTTGTAAATTTTGCTAGAAACAGGCCTGATTTAGTAACATTTAGTGCTGGTTAGGAGACTGAAGACGGACGGCATTTCAGTTTTGGTCGCCAAGCAAGTAACTGTTCTTTTAGGTGGTTTTGCATAAACTCTATTAAACACTTTATAGTTTTAAAAGGTATGTGCATATGAGGGGGGTGTGCCACTATTCATTTTTGTAGTGACGAGAAGAATATATCAACTATCATATCTGAGAGTCAAGAAGGGTTTCCTAAGCAGAAAAGAGGAGAAATTCTCACAAAAAAAGCAGTCCATAGATTGAACCCTAAACATTTTAAGTAAGTATTACAAATAGAATTAAAAGGCAAATAAAATATCTGCGAAAGTTCGTCCAAGGTTTAATATCCTTAACATACAGAAATCCCTTAGAAACCAATAAGAAAAAGAAAATTACCTAATTTAGACATGGATTAAGAATGTTAATAGGCAAATCCACAAAGAAATAATAGACACAGAATGGCCGGTAGATGAGTCTTCCACTGCACAGATAATCAGTGAAGTGCATGTTAAGATCAGAATGTACCGTGATTGAAGGTGATTGCATGAACTATGAAAATGCACTTAACAGAATAATGTTTCAAAAAAGGCGATTTTAAAAGAATCGCCTAGTAAAGCAAGTAGCATGAAGGCCTGTACTATCCTAAGTGAAGAAAATAGCTCTAGTCATTGCTCTGTGAGAAAAGGAGATCCTTCAGGGGTGCTGTGTGATGGTCGGGAGGGGTGGGAAGGGGGGGATATACATATGACTAATCTGGGAACATACATATCTGTCAACAACAAAACTCTGTAAAAGTTAAAAGTAAAATAAAAGTTAAAAAAAAAGAATCGCCTAAAGAAAGATAGTAGTCAAACTGTGTATATAATATGATCCTAGATTTGAAATGTATTTCAAATACATGTATGGAAAACTAGAAGGCAATACTAATACACTAAGTGTATATCTTTCTTAAGGTATTATGGATTATTAATATTTATGGTCTAAAATGAGCATGTACATTAAGCCATATGAAGTTGTCAGTAGTTGACTACTTTTGCCCTACAAAGACAGCTGAGTTTGCTTGTAAATTTTGCTAGAAACAGGCCTGATTTAGTAACATTTAGTGCTGGTTAGGAGACTGAAGACGGACGGCATTTCAGTTTTGGTCGCCAAGCAAGTAACTGTTCTTTTAGGTGGTTTTGCATAAACTCTATTAAACACTTTATAGTTTTAAAAGGTATGTGCATATGAGGGGGGTGTGCCACTATTCATTTTTGTAGTGACGAGAAGAATATATCAACTATCATATCTGAGAGTCAAGAAGGGTTTCCTAAGCAGAAAAGAGGAGAAATTCTCACAAAAAAAGCAGTCCATAGATTGAACCCTAAACATTTTAAGTAAGTATTACAAATAGAATTAAAAGGCAAATAAAATATCTGCCGAAAGTTCGTCCAAGGTTTAATATCCTTAACATACAGAAATCCCTTAGAAACCAATAAGAAAAAGAAAATTACCTAATTTAGACATGGATTAAGAATGTTAATAGGCAAATCCACAAAGAAATAATAGACACAGAATGGCCGGTAGATGAGTCTTCCACTGCACAGATAATCAGTGAAGTGCATGTTAAGATCAGAATGTACCGTGATTGAAGGTGATTGCATGAACTATGAAAATGCACTTAACAGAATAATGTTTCAAAAAAGGCGATTTTAAAAGAATCGCCTAGTAAAGCAAGTAGCATGAAGGCCTGTACTATCCTAAGTGAAGAAAATAGCTCTAGTCATTGCTCTGTGAGAAAAGGAGATCCTTCAGGGGTGCTGTGTGATGGTCGGGAGGGGTGGGAAGGGGGGGATATACATATGACTAATCTGGGAACATACATATCTGTCAACAACAAAACTCTGTAAAAGTTAAAAGTAAAATAAAAGTTAAAAAAAAAGAATCGCCTAAAGAAAGATAGTAGTCAAACTGTGTATATAATATGATCCTAGATTTGAAATGTATTTCAAATACATGTATGGAAAACTAGAAGGCAATACTAATACACTAAGTGTATATCTTTCTTAAGGTATTATGGATTATTAATATTTATGGTCTAAAATGAGCATGTACATTAAGCCATATGAAGTTGTCAGTAGTTGACTACTTTTGCCCTACAAAGCTAGCAATCTCATATGATTCAGCCTAATATTTTTATCATCTGACATATGATAGGGTGTTATAACATGTGCCATAGTGGGGAATAAATCTGCTTGCCGTACAGGAGACCCCGGTTTGGTTCCTGGGTCAGAGAGATCCTCTGGAGAAGGGAAAGACTGCCCACTCCAGTATTCTTACCCAAAGAATTCCGTGGCTCTTCCATGGGTCACAAAGAAGCGGACACAACTGAGCGACTTTCACTAGTGGAGGATGTCTTCTGTTATAAAAAGTTGAAACTCTTTTGTCTGAGTCTTTTCTGGAGCCCAGTGTAAGAATTAGCAGCATAATATCATGTCATTTACTGTTAGGCAGCACAATGGGGCAGATTTTGTAAAATAATCGATGTGTGTGTGTTGAATTGTAATATGTGTTTACTGATGTTGGTGATATGGATGAAAGAGCAAATGTTAAAAGACTAGGAAAAAATGATGTGATCAATTTTCTAGTAAGACCACCTGACACGGTTGTTATTGTCTCCTTTAATTTTCTTGGCATTTTACTGTTATACAGTATAAATGGGCAATGAAGGAATATGATTCTGTTGTACATGGAAACTATTCCTGATGAGTATTAAATTTTTAATGTCTGCGCATAGAATAAAGTTACAAGCCTGTTTTTACTACAGTGGCAGGTACTGGCGTGGGTTTCTTTAATGATCTCTAGGTTTTCAATATTTTTTACATGAAGTCAACTTTAAATACTCTTGTTAAAATAAGCTCGTAACACTTACAGTGGAAGCCCAGTATATAGTTCAGCAAAGATATTTTAGGACTATGCATTATTCTGTGCCTGCTTAAAAAAGAACATTTCTTCTCAAACCATGAATTGACCTGTACAGGGAGATTGTTCACAAACAGATAAGATGCTGTGAATGCAGAATTAGTTTAATGAATAAGGATCAGATGTCTTTCCAGGTTTTCTCAAAGTAAATCATTTAATTTGGGACTCAAAATGCTAACAGCGATCTTGGTAACATGCTCTTGCCCTTAAAATAAAATGAATGATTCCGCTATCCACTCCAAGATGGCCCTATATTTTTTCCAAATTTCAAAGAGGAAAGTGATGCCAGACAAAGGGAATTTGAATATATGTTTATTATTGTTATTATTTTTGAACCATATCTTAAAACATATTGTCTTTGCCCACTGTGGCCTTTTGAACATATGAGGGTGAACACAGACCGGGCTAGATGATAGTAAATGAAAATCCTTGAGGATGCCTTTTTTTATAGAAAGCTGAATACTGCAACTTTGGTGGTCCCCTCATGGGGTTAGAAAAAGGCATCACGAGACACATTCAAAACAGCTTGTATCCCAGACGGAATACTTGGTACAGGAGGTAAAATGGCGGTGTTTCAGCTGAGCCCTGCGAGCCCCCAGCAGATTCTCTGAAGGTGAACACAGCAGCTCTTGATGCTAACCTCGAATCGTGGGTAGGAGACAGTCCCTTTTCCCTTGCAGGGAAACCACTGAGCTTTCCTTCCTCCAGCCAGAATAACAAAGTCCTAGACTCTGGTGATTGATGAGCATGTTGCCAGAGGAAATGGACTGGAAAATCATCGCCTTGTCTTTTACTTGCCACAGGAAAGCCATAACAGAGATCTCTATTCTTCTCATTCTGATAAGAGGCCTAACGAAGCATCAGGAGGGGCCACGAAGCCTGGGAATGTATTACCTCCAGCTGCTTGCTGGGTTGCCTTTGAGACTACGACTTATAGTCCCTAACGCACAAATGGAACATGTGTGCAGTTGCCTAGCCTTTGACACACTGTGCGGCTTTTTGACCATTAATGTGCCCTTTGAGCTGAGAGAGGCTGTTTTAATAAGCCCAGGTATCCCCTGTTTAACCTAGAAATATGCATTTCAAAAGTGTATCTGTGCAATCAAATTCCGTACGTAGCATTCTTTTACTCCATCTGGCATTATTAAATTGGCTATTAAATTGGAAAGACTTGGGAGCTCAGAAGTGAATGCTAGGGCTAAATTCATAAAGGTGAATAATGTTTTACTAATAAGAAACACTGTGAGAAGCACCTCCCCCACCCTTCCACCCTCCCCCAGCACACCTCCTGCCCTGCATGGTAAGGCTACAGAGAGCTGTGGGCATCACACTGCAAAGCTCAGGATTTACCTTTCCAAGATGGCCCTATTTTTCCAAATTTCAAAGGAAAGTGATGCCAGACAAAGGGAATTTGAATATATGTTTATTATTGTTATTATTTTTGAACCATATCTTAAAACATATTGTCTTTGCCCACTGTGGCCTTTTGAACATATGAGGGTGAACACAGACCGGGCTAGATGATAGTAAATGAAAATCCTTGAGGATGCCTTTTTTTATAGAAAGCTGAATACTGCAACTTTGGTGGTCCCCTCATGGGGTTAGAAAAAGGCATCACGAGACACATTCAAAACAGCTTGTATCCCAGACGGAATACTTGGTACAGGAGGTAAAATGGCGGTGTTTCAGCTGAGCCCTGCGAGCCCCCAGCAGATTCTCTGAAGGTGAACACAGCAGCTCTTGATGCTAACCTCGAATCGTGGGTAGGAGACAGTCCCTTTTCCCTTGCAGGGAAACCACTGAGCTTTCCTTCCTCCAGCCAGAATAACAAAGTCCTAGACTCTGGTGATTGATGAGCATGTTGCCAGAGGAAATGGACTGGAAAATCATCGCCTTGTCTTTTACTTGCCACAGGAAAGCCATAACAGAGATCTCTATTCTTCTCATTCTGATAAGGGGCCCCTAACGAAGCATCAGGAGGGGCCACGAAGCCTGGGAATGTATTACCTCCAGCTGCTTGCTGGGTTGCCTTTGAGACTACGACTTATAGTCCCTAACGCACAAATGGAACATGTGTGCAGTTGCCTAGCCTTTGACACACTGTGCGGCTTTTTGACCATTAATGTGCCCTTTGAGCTGAGAGAGGCTGTTTTAATAAGCCCAGGTATCCCCTGTTTAACCTAGAAATATGCATTTCAAAAGTGTATCTGTGCAATCAAATTCCGTACGTAGCATTCTTTTACTCCATCTGGCATTATTAAATTGGCTATTAAATTGGAAAGACTTGGGAGCTCAGAAGTGAATGCTAGGGCTAAATTCATAAATGTGAATAATGTTTTTACTAATAAGAAACACTGTGAGAAGCACCTCCCCCACCCTTCCACCCTCCCCCAGCACACCTCCTGCCCTGCATGGTAAGGCTACAGAGAGCTGTGGGCATCACACTGCAAAGCTCAGGATTTCATGTGCCCATGTGTATTCAGGAAGACCTGAGAGGTTCAGATTCAGAGCAGGCAGTGGTCACATGGGAGGGAATGTCTGAATTTGTTTGGGTTCCTGTTTATTGAGAGTTCCACATTGATCTTGGCAAAAAGGGACCTGTTATTCTGTCAGTAGGTTCTCAGCACCCTGTTTGAAGTTTCATTGAAATACTGCTTTGTTATCAGAAAGCATGGGTTAGGAACACTAAAAACAGACTGAGGTAGCCTTATATAGTGCATTTTGGAAATGTGTTTGTTTAAGAGATTAGGGTTTTCACTTCCATGACTTCTTCCTCTGTATTTTTTCCAGGCTTGCATTCCAGTTCTGAGTTAGAACCGTTGTAAACCTTTCCTAAATTATATTTGTAAAAATAACAGCCCCTCCGCTGAAGTTATTCCCAGAGCCTTTATCTGCTAGAGGTGGCCATGCAAGCTGTTTTGGGCCTAAGTGTTTCCTGCATGAGTCACTTGGAGACCTTTGTTCGTTTCATTTGTCGGTAGAAAGAGGGATGGCCCAAGAATGACCATCCTGAGGCCACCCGTCTCATGCTGGCTTTGGAAGGTCCTCTCAGAAGTGGAAATACTGTCTTTTCTCCCAGGGCCAACCTGGTAACCCTGAAGGTTATTTCAGCCTCTCCTCCCGCTCTTCCCTCCACCAAAACAAGAGGCCTGTTGCACTTAGACCAAAACCTCCACCATTGTTCACCTGCTGAATTCCCTGGTTGAATTCCCTGGTTGCCCCTGTGTTCTCAGAAACTGGCTGCATCTTCACTTTGGTTAGAGTAAAAGTCACTCACTTGTGTCCTACTCTTCATACCCCATGGATGATCCACGGGATTCTCCAGGCAAGGAAACTGGAGTGGGTAGCCTTTCCCTTCTCCAGGGGATCTTCCCAACACAGGGACTGAACCCAGGTCCCCAGCATTGCAGACAGATTCTGTATACTGTAAAACTGGGGATGGAAGAGAAGGTGTATTGAACAGATGCTTTTTTTTTTAGTGTTTGTTTACTGATTTATTTGGCCGCACCAGGTCTTAGTTGCAGCATGCAAGGATCTTTGATCTTCATGGCTGCCTCTTTAGTTGTGGCATATACTTCCAGACATACTTCCACGCCTAGGGATGGAACCCAGGCCCCCTGCATTGGAAGGGGTGTGGCCGATTCAGCTGAATTTGTTTGGTTTCTTTATTGAATCACTTGATCTTGGCAAAAAGGGACCTGTTATTCTGTCAGTAGGTTCTCAGCACCCTGTTTGAAGTTTCATTGAAATACTGCTTTGTTATCAGAAAGCATGGGTTAGGAACACTAAAAACAGACTGAGGTAGCCTTATATAGTGCATTTTGGAAATGTGTTTGTTTAAGAGATTAGGGTTTTCACTTCCATGACTTCTTCCTCTGTATTTTTTCCAGGCTTGCATTCCAGTTCTGAGTTAGAACCGTTGTAAACCTTTCCTAAATTATATTTGTAAAAATAACAGCCCCTCCGCTGAAGTTATTCCCAGAGCCTTTATCTGCTAGAGGTGGCCATGCAAGCTGTTTTGGGCCTAAGTGTTTCCTGCATGAGTCACTTGGAGACCTTTGTTCGTTTCATTTGTCGGTAGAAAGAGGGATGGCCCAAGAATGACCATCCTGAGGCCACCCGTCTCATGCTGGCTTTGGAAGGTCCTCTCAGAAGTGGAAATACTGTCTTTTCTCCCAGGGCCAACCTGGTAACCCTGAAGGTTATTTCAGCCTCTCCTCCCGCTCTTCCCTCCACCAAAACAAGAGGCCTGTTGCACTTAGACCAAAACCTCCACCATTGTTCACCTGCTGAATTCCCTGGTTGAATTCCCTGGTTGCCCCTGTGTTCTCAGAAACTGGCTGCATCTTCACTTTGGTTAGAGTAAAAGTCACTCACTTGTGTCCTACTCTTCATACCCCATGGATGATCCACGGGATTCTCCAGGCAAGGAAACTGGAGTGGGTAGCCTTTCCCTTCTCCAGGGGATCTTCCCAACACAGGGACTGAACCCAGGTCCCCAGCATTGCAGACAGATTCTGTATACTGTAAAACTGGGGATGGAAGAGAAGGTGTATTGAACAGATGCTTTTTTTTTTTTTAGTGTTTGTTTACTGATTTATTTGGCCGCACCAGGTCTTAGTTGCAGCATGCAAGGATCTTTGATCTTCATGGCTGCCTCTTTAGTTGTGGCATATACTTCCAGACATACTTCCACGCCTAGGGATGGAACCCAGGCCCCCTGCATTGGAAGTGTGGTGTCTTAGCCACTGGACGACCAGGGAAGTCCTCAGATTCTTGTCTTTATGAGAATATTCACTTCTTCAGAGCATCCAGATTTCACTCCGGTCTGTGCCCAAACACAAAATCCAGGCACCCCTTTGTGGTGCCTTCCTGACATGCCCTCAGGGCTTCCCAGTTTATTATAAAACACTTTCCATTGCAGCTTGCAGTCTCTCGCCTTAAACTTAACTTTTAAGTCCCACACAATGTCATGGTTAGGTGATGTTTCTCTTCGCCCCTCCCTTTAGGGGGGAAAAAAAAAAAATATATATATATATATATATATGTATATAGCTACACGTATGTGTCTTGATTTGTTCTTCTGGGCCGAAATCAACAGGGCCAAGTCTATCACAGAGCACCATTTAAGTGCCCACCAGCTGAGTTTGAATCCTGATTGTAAGAGAGAGGAGAAAGTAGGTCTTGCCAAGATGGGGGCAGATTCCCCAACCTTGCAAAACGTTGCAGACAATTAACGGGCTTGAACTGGAGGTGCTTTTGTGCATGTGCTTGTATGTGTGAGAAAGAGTGAAAAAAAGAAAATACCCCATGCATAGAAGTTTGAAACCGGGCAACCCCACGCTTGAGGCAAGAGATAGCCTGTTGGCTCGCCGGCCTTCCTGGAAGCGGTCTTCTGGAAAAACATCCGTGGAGACGAAGCTCACGTGGCTTCCTGGTGCCTGAATGTTCTTCCCCGAGGTGACACCTGAGAAGGCCTTGGGAGGTAGCCCTTCTTCTCCCCAGAGTGCTGTGGAGATTGAGGTCCTGCAGTTTGCCTCAGAGGAAATAAACCGGCATATGAACTCCTAGCAAATGCTACCTCCTAGGTTGGAAGCGGTTTGTGGAGCATTTTCTTCCTGGTCTGTGTGCCCCGCATTGTTTCGGCTCCTCTCATCACTGACCAGCTGGCTTGTTGGTGAATAGAGCCGTGGGCCCCTCGCCATGTTTCATGTGAGGTCTTGGCTGGGTGGCAAACAGGCAGCCTGTAGCCAGTGTCAGCAATTCAGGGGGAATTGGCACAGCAGTGTCCCCATTAATTTCTGCTTGTCACATACTGTCATGCAAGTTACACCAGAGAGGAAATGACCGTTAAAAAAAAAAGGTACCTTTGTGGCACTGGGTCCCCTCCAGACGTTCCCCGAGGTTAAACAAGTGGATACAATTAGCTCCACACAGACAGCTGCGGGGAAGGGAACGCCTAGAAGTGGGCCCCCCAGCGATGTGTCTTTCCTGTGAGCAAGGAGTGTCAACTATCAACATCTGCCATATTTTAACCCTTCAAAGGAGCCGGTAAATTAAGGGGGGCTATTATCCCACGCTCTGCTGATCATTATCAATCATAATGCCTTGGGAAATTACCTCGGCTCTGCTGCCTTAGTGGCAGGTTTTGTCCTTGAGGGGAGTGTTTTTCTCTCTCTTTTTTTTAATGTTCTTGCCTGGAGCAGGCCAGGGGTGGTTGGGGCTGAGAGGGTGAAGGGAAACTGGCTCTTTAATCGTTGGTAATTTACTGCCCACAGGGAAGGGGACTAGAGTGGCAATAAACTCTTCTTCGGTTCAAACCAAAGTCGTTAAAATGGGTGGGCTCCAGACGGCTTCCATTTCCAAAGAGATCCATCTTGCTGACTGACTTTTGTCAAGCCATCTTCACCGAGAGCGATGGTGGCATTCAGAGCACAAACCAGAGCTTTCGGGAAATGAGAACCAGTTTTCGAAGAGGAAGGCAATCCAAGAGGAGAAAAGAAACTCGAAAATCAATTAAAGGCTTCCAAAAGCTGCTGTTTTATTTTTTTAAAGACTGAAATGATTAAGCTGCTCTGATCCAAATAGAGCTCTCACTAACCTTCGTAAGCACATTCTGTGCTTTGGAGTAGATGTGTCTGGTGAAACTTTGATTGCCAGCCTGGAGGAAAGGGTGAATGACCCAGTCCCATGTGAAATTACGTTTATTGAAACTTACTCATGTGGACTCATCGTTAAAACTGGAGGGCGTGGGTGGGTGGGTGTGGAGAATGGTTTATTACCAGGTTTTAACCCCAACAGGTATTGGGTACATATTTTTGTCCTTAGGATTTTTTTTTTTTTCTGAAAACGATGCCATTTTGCTTGAGGGCATGAGTATTTATCAGACAATAGTTCTGAAAATGGCTGGCAGTAATGACTGTAGGAGATATGAGCCGATGCTCCCCTGTGTGGTTGCACATGGACAAGGCAAGGAAGGGAATAATCATCCTTGAATTTTCCTGAGCCCTTAATATTACTAAGGAAAATTCTGGCACCATTTAAATTAACTTTCTGTGAGGGCAAGAAGCCACCCTCAAAATATCAGTGGAAGTAACACCGTCACATGATCTAGACTTCGTGGCTTCCTCTGTGGAAGAGGAGGTGGCATGATCACCAAGGAGAGTTTGGAGGGATTGTTGGCAATGAATGGTAGAGCTGTTCCCATCCTAGGACATCATAAGTCTGAGGCCTTTCTAGCTTAGGTAACAGAATTCCAGGGACTGGTCCAAGGCCTCACAGTGAAGCAAAGGCAGAGCTCCAGCCTCTCCTTCCCAGGTGAGCTGTCTTTATCATTCAGTGGGCTGATTTGATGGTGCCAGTCTCAACAGCAACAGATTGGTCACCTGGTCCAGTTGATACCAGGGAGTAGGAAGGACCAGCCTATCTGGATGGAGATGACTTTCTTCAACAAGGGCCACAGTCAGCTTTGGCCATGACGTCAGGCCGTGAATTTGATGTACCCATTTACATTGGCCATTATCAGAGCAAGAGATTCCATTGTTAAAAAACGGCCTTCTTGTCCAATTTCAAATATGTAGAAATACCTAAAAGTCTTTTCTGAATTTTAATTTTAAGAGAATTAGATTTGGAGAAATTAACTCCTTGAGGTATTTGTCCTTTTTAAAATATTAGATCACGAAGAAGAATCAGTAAACAATACGTGAAGGCAGTCCCTAACCAGGAGATCTCCTCTTCTCTTGTGCACACGCTCAGTCATCTCAGTTGTGTCCGACTCTGTACAACTCTATGGACTGTACCCTGCCAGGCTATCCGTAGGGATTCTTCAGGCAAGAATACTGGGGTGGGTTGCCATTTCCTTTTTCTCCTGTAAATGTAAACTAAATATAAGTCCTTCTATTACTCAGGCAACTGATCCCTTTTTTATTTAGAGTGTAAATCTAAATAGTTGTTAAGTCACTGAAAACGATGCTTTTGCTGATGAGTATTTATCAGACAATAGTTCTGAAAATGGCTGGCAGTAATGACTGTAGGAGATATGAGCCGATGCTCCCTGTGTGGTTGCACATGTACAAGGCAATGAATAAAATAATCATCCTTTAATTTTCCTGAGCCCTTAATATTACTAAGGAAAATTCTGGCACCATTTAAATTAACTTTCTGTGAGGGCAAGAAGCCACCCTCAAAATATCAGTGGAAGTAACACCGTCACATGATCTAGACTTCGTGGCTTCCTCTGTGGAAGAGGAGGTGGCATGATCACCAAGGAGAGTTTGGAGGGATTGTTGGCAATGAATGGTAGAGCTGTTCCCATCCTAGGACATCATAAGTCTGAGGCCTTTCTAGCTTAGGTAACAGAATTCCAGGGACTGGTCCAAGGCCTCACAGTGAAGCAAAGGCAGAGCTCCAGCCTCTCCTTCCCAGGTGAGCTGTCTTTATCATTCAGTGGGCTGATTTGATGGTGCCAGTCTCAACAGCAACAGATTGGTCACCTGGTCCAGTTGATACCAGGGAGTAGGAAGGACCAGCCTATCTGGATGGAGATGACTTTCTTCAACAAGGGCCACAGTCAGCTTTGGCCATGACGTCAGGCCGTGAATTTGATGTACCCATTTACATTGGCCATTATCAGAGCAAGAGATTCCATTGTTAAAAAACGGCCTTCTTGTCCAATTTCAAATATGTAGAAATACCTAAAAGTCTTTTCTGAATTTTAATTTTAAGAGAATTAGATTTGGAGAAATTAACTCCTTGAGGTATTTGTCCTTTTTAAAATATTAGATCACGAAGAAGAATCAGTAAACAATACGTGAAGGCAGTCCCTAACCAGGAGATCTCCTCTTCTCTTGTGCACACGCTCAGTCATCTCAGTTGTGTCCGACTCTGTACAACTCTATGGACTGTACCCTGCCAGGCTATCCGTAGGGATTCTTCAGGCAAGAATACTGGGGTGGGTTGCCATTTCCTTTTTCTCCTGTAAATGTAAACTAAATATAAGTCCTTCTATTACTCAGGCAACTGATCCCTGATTTAGAGGGTAATCAGTAATGGACTTCTGTTCGAGCTTAGCTGAATATTGAAGTCTATAATTGAATAAGTTGTTAAATGTCACAATTGGATGTTCAGGAGTGGATGTAGTCACCAATAAAGTAGATGCTTCTTGAAGTTAGAGAATATAGAGAAAGTCAGTTGTAGCATCGTTTTGTTCAGAGCTGTTTCTTAGGCCTGATTACAACATCCAGCTTCAGCTGAAGCACATACCTGAAGGCTGCGGAGGCTTCGGAGGAATAGCAGATGATTGGAGACGGAATAGTGGAGAAAATACCAATTTAGTGAACAGCAATGAGCCAATTAGTCAAAAAACATTGGCCTGAACATCATGGGAAGGCACCAAATCATTACTAACTCCTGTGGTATTCAGAATCATAACATCAATCATGATGAACCACTTTGGTAGTCATGTGTTCATAATATGTAACTCCATAAAAATTCTCTTGGTTTTGGCCTTAATTAATAGCGGCTATATTTTGTGAAATAGCATGTTTCATTGAAAACACTTGTATTTAAGCACATCAGCGAAGAACTTGAAAAGTCTTTCCTAGCGTTCATGAGAATTCCAATTGCTGAGTTCTCATGGGAAAAAAGTAGTTTCTCATTTTAAGTCCCAAAGTTTCGATAGGATTTGATATAGCATTTCATTTCACTTCAAGTCCTCATGAGTCACTGCATTCTTTTCCCCAGAACTTATCCACTGTTTACCCTCAGCGTTGCTCTCTCATGTAGACACAAGCCTAGTGAATCAATAAGCATGACTATTTTCATGAACAGTTGAATAGTTCAGCACCTGCAATGCCATGTTCTGGTGTGCGAGTTTCAGAAATACGAACATTTCTGATGCCTTTATATCTTGGTTAAAGTTGGTTGTTGTCAAAGATGGAATTCTGGGGGAGACTTGTCACAGCTGAGCCGGGGACATTCTCACAGCGTTGAGAAGTGGCATTGTCCATTTTCAGATAGAGGCAGCTGGCATAACCACCTAATTAATGACTCGCCCAAGTTCACACAAGTAAAAAGCCAGGAGCTATTTCCTTTTCTCCTGTAAATGTAAACTAAATATAAGTCCTTCTATTACTCAGGCAACTGATCCCTGATTTAGAGGGTAATCAGTAATGGACTTCTGTTCGAGCTTAGCTGAATATTGAAGTCTATAATTGAATAAGTTGTTAAATGTCACAATTGGATGTTCAGGAGTGGATGTAGTCACCAATAAAGTAGATGCTTCTTGAAGTTAGAGAATATAGAGAAAGTCAGTTGTAGCATCGTTTTGTTCAGAGCTGTTTCTTAGGCCTGATTACAACATCCAGCTTCAGCTGAAGCACATACCTGAAGGCTGCGGAGGCTTCGGAGGAATAGCAGATGATTGGAGACGGAATAGTGGAGAAAATACCAATTTAGTGAACAGCAATGAGCCAATTAGTCAAAAAACATTGGCCTGAACATCATGGGAAGGCACCAAATCATTACTAACTCCTGTGGTATTCAGAATCATAACATCAATCATGATGAACCACTTTGGTAGTCATGTGTTCATAATATGTAACTCCATAAAAATTCTCTTGGTTTTGGCCTTAATTAATAGCGGCTATATTTTGTGAAATAGCATGTTTCATTGAAAACACTTGTATTTAAGCACATCAGCGAAGAACTTGAAAAGTCTTTCCTAGCGTTCATGAGAATTCCAATTGCTGAGTTCTCATGGGAAAAAAGTAGTTTCTCATTTTAAGTCCCAAAGTTTCGATAGGATTTGATATAGCATTTCATTTCACTTCAAGTCCTCATGAGTCACTGCATTCTTTTCCCCAGAACTTATCCACTGTTTACCCTCAGCGTTGCTCTCTCATGTAGACACAAGCCTAGTGAATCAATAAGCATGACTATTTTCATGAACAGTTGAATAGTTCAGCACCTGCAATGCCATGTTCTGGTGTGCGAGTTTCAGAAATACGAACATTTCTGATGCCTTTATATCTTGGTTAAAGTTGGTTGTTGTCAAAGATGGAATTCTGGGGGAGACTTGTCACAGCTGAGCCGGGGACATTCTCACAGCGTTGAGAAGTGGCATTGTCCATTTTCAGATAGAGGCAGCTGGCATAACCACCTAATTAATGACTCGCCCAAGTTCACACAAGTAAAAAGCCAGGAGCTAGACTTGTGACTCTTGCACAATCCCTTAGACTGTTTTCATCTAGGTCATCGTAATGGAATTAAATATAATTTATATATCTTTGTCAGTGCTGTTTAATGAGTAAGTCCTATTTACATAAATGGTTTAGCATTTCCATGCCCTCCAGGTCATTAAGGCAATTAAATTTTATAATTTTAATTATTATAAGCCTCTACGTGTATAAAATTCAGAAACAAAATGAAGACAGATCCATGTCATTTCGTGACTGTTAAATTCCATGATGTCCGTGATAAGAGTCAGAAAGAAAAGCTTTCGTTAGATACTGGCTGCTCGTTACCAATATTGTGTTCAGTTTAGCACCTCTAAATTTATATTCAGCATTAAGGAGAGTATATTCCTATTTCTACAGATTTCCTTTTAAACCATTCTGGAATATAGTGTGTTTTCAGAGCTACAGCTTCATTCTTGAACATAATCATCCTGTAAAAAGTTAACAGAGCTTTTTGTGATGTCTCCTCACAGATCTGTAAATGGTCACTTGTCTGTGATCGTTGTTGCCATCTTTTGGAAAAACTTCCACTTTAGGATAGTCTCTAGTTAAATTTTCTTCCCTCCAGTAAAAAGATCCTACCCTTCCTTTATTCCTTTTCTTTTTTTTTTTAATTTTTGGGGAAAGGCAGAAGAACTTTAAACTAATTGTGAATGAGAACCCAGCTTAGTTTATTATAAAGATGTATCCCAAATGTGCTTTTTCTTCCTAAAATGTCATTAATAATCCAGCTTCTGAAATAGGAGATTCACTATCACCTTAAGACTTCTTAGCAGTTTTTCTTGTGACTTAGTATCTTATGCCTTTATTTGAGAACAAATAAAAACTGTGAGAGACCACTGAAAATAGAATGTTAGCATTTTGAAGGAATTATTGTATTACATTGTTCCTCCAAGCAATTTAGAAACTACTCCTGGAATTTCTTTTTGTTTATTTAATGTTTTATAGATTTTAGAATCTGTGTCTTCTTCCTTTGTGAAATGTAGAGTGGCCTATCAAGCAGTAATTTTTACTATCAGGTTCTGTAAGGATCAACTATGACACCCTATAGAAGATATACCTTATAGTTGTTTAGGTGGTAAAATCTATATGCTGCCTTAAAACCTAGGAATAGTTTTCAAAATCATTATAAACTCTATCATTAAATCCCTTTTTTTTAAACTTTATTTATGCCAGGTATTTTTATATTGTGAAAGCTGAATTACACCAAAACAGAGCTTGCAGAAACCTATCAGAGAGTATTCTTGAAATTTACATTGCAAGATTAAGGTCAGGTTTTTAAAATGAACATTCTAGTTCTGACATAAATTCATTACTTTGTTTTATTTTCAGAAGTGGTCTATTGTAATAGGATTTTGTCACCATGACTCTATATTCTTTACAGATTATGTACATTCCTATTTCTACAGATTTCCTTTTAAACCATTCTGGAATATAGTGTGTTTTCAGAGCTACAGCTTCATTCTTGAACATAATCATCCTGTAAAAAGTTAACAGAGCTTTTTGTGATGTCTCCTCACAGATCTGTAAATGGTCACTTGTCTGTGATCGTTGTTGCCATCTTTTGGAAAAACTTCCACTTTAGGATAGTCTCTAGTTAAATTTTCTTCCCTCCAGTAAAAAGATCCTACCCTTCCTTTATTCCTTTTCTTTTTTTTTTTAATTTTTGGGGAAAGGCAGAAGAACTTTAAACTAATTGTGAATGAGAACCCAGCTTAGTTTATTATAAAGATGTATCCCAAATGTGCTTTTTCTTCCTAAAATGTCATTAATAATCCAGCTTCTGAAATAGGAGATTCACTATCACCTTAAGACTTCTTAGCAGTTTTTCTTGTGACTTAGTATCTTATGCCTTTATTTGAGAACAAATAAAAACTGTGAGAGACCACTGAAAATAGAATGTTAGCATTTTGAAGGAATTATTGTATTACATTGTTCCTCCAAGCAATTTAGAAACTACTCCTGGAATTTCTTTTTGTTTATTTAATGTTTTATAGATTTTAGAATCTGTGTCTTCTTCCTTTGTGAAATGTAGAGTGGCCTATCAAGCAGTAATTTTTACTATCAGGTTCTGTAAGGATCAACTATGACACCCTATAGAAGATATACCTTATAGTTGTTTAGGTGGTAAAATCTATATGCTGCCTTAAAACCTAGGAATAGTTTTCAAAATCATTATAAACTCTATCATTAAATCCCTTTTTTTTAAACTTTATTTATGCCAGGTATTTTTATATTGTGAAAGCTGAATTACACCAAAACAGAGCTTGCAGAAACCTATCAGAGAGTATTCTTGAAATTTACATTGCAAGATTAAGGTCAGGTTTTTAAAATGAACATTCTAGTTCTGACATAAATTCATTACTTTGTTTTATTTTCAGAAGTGGTCTATTGTAATAGGATTTTGTCACCATGACTCTATATTCTTTACAGATTATGTACATCTATCTCATTCCCATTTTACCCTTTCTTGTAATTTCCCAAATACATTCTGTTGTTGTTGTTGTTGAGTTCCTGAGTTGTGTCTGACTCTTTGCCACCCCATGGACTGTAGCATGTCAGGCTCCTCTGTCTTTCACTGTCTCCCAGAGTCTGCTCAAATTCATATCCATTGAGTCAGTGGTACTATCTAACCATCTCATCCTCTGCCTCCGCCTCTTCTTTTGCCTTCAGTCTTTCCCAGAATCAGAGTCGACTTTTTCCAAGGAGTCGGCTCTTCCCATCAGGTGGTCAAAGTATTGAAGCTTCAGCTTCAGCATCAGTCCTACCATGAATATTCAGGGTTGGTTTCCTTGAAGGTTGACTCGTTTGATCTCCTTGCAGTCCAAGGGACTCCATACAGAGCCAGTTCAGCCTGAAATCTTGAGAAGCTGACAAGGTTTATCTAGTAGAATCTATTAGTTAGAAGTGTCCACAAAGCCAGAGGAATCATTTTTGTAACCTACTTAATAGGTTGAAGGTATCACTTACACACAAATTAGTGACATGGTAAAATTTTCACAATTAGACAGTACCTTGGAATGTAGTCTAGACTTCGAATGTTACATTTAAGGAAGAGAGTGCAAAAAAAGTTGAGTAATTTGCTGACAGTCATGCAGTTCGGACTAGTCCTAGAACTGTATCCCTAAGCCCTGGTATTCTAGTCTAGTAGACTTTCCAAAAACCATGTAACTGTGGTTTTGTTCTTATTTCTAATTATTCACTATAATAAAGACCTATACTTAAAACATTCTGTTGTTGGTTTGGATAAGTTACTATACTTACTTGCACATTCCTCTAAAAGCAATGTTAGTTTGAACTTTGCCCTTGTTTTTTCTTACCTAACCCCAGAATCCTGGAATGCTTTCTTTGCTAGAACTTTTCATTCTTAACATTTTATTCTCTTTAAATACAGCCTCATTCCACATGTATTTTTTTTCCTCCATGAGGAGTTGTAATTTGTCCACCTATTTCATTTCAGTCATGTTCATGCACTGTCAGAATTCTTATGCCTTATTCTATTTTCCTGGTAGTTTCTAGCGCTGTTATGTGCTTATTTGTTAAGTAAAGATATATGTCAACAAAGCTATTCAATCCAATAAATGTTTATTGCTTACCATCTATCTGCAAAGCTCTGTGCCATCCCAGGACTAGGGATGACTAAAAATAGGTAAAGCGGAATACCTTCAGAAACTTATATGATACACCGGGCATGTGCTGCACCACAGTCATATTGCAGGAAAGAGCATGGAGTGTGAGGAGACAGTCATGTTCACGTCCCTGGGATGGCTACCCAGCGTGGGGTCTTGGCTTCATGCAGGAAAGAACTCAACAGCAAGCCCTAGTAAAGAGAAAAGTTTACTCAGGAAGGAAACACACTCCATGGACAAAGTGCAGGCCATCTTGGAAGGCAAGAGAGGCCCAAGGGTATAGGTTTTCCATTTTTATAGGCTGGGTAATTACATAGGGTAATGAGTGGGAGGAACATTCTGCTATTTGGGGAAAGGGGTGGAGATTTCCAGGAACTGGGTCACTACCCACTTTTCGACCTTCCGTGGTCATCCCTGGAACCATCATGGCCCTGGGTGTGTTATAAGGAGCCTATACTGAGGCTCAAGGTCAAGTGGAAGTCGAGTGTGCCATCTTGGAACTAGTTGGTTCTTATCACTTTATGTTTTGTCCCTGAACCATATCATTCTTTTAGAGGTTGTGCCCCGCCCCTTTCTGTCTTGATCAGACCTTCCCTATGAGAAAAAGGTGTTATAAGGAGCCAATACCACTTAAAGGAATGGAACTTGGTTTTGTATTTTTCTTATTTCTAATTATTCACTATAATAAAGACCTATACTTAAAACATTCTGTTGTTGGTTTGGATAAGTTACTATACTTACTTGCACATTCCTCTAAAAGCAATGTTAGTTTGAACTTTGCCCTTGTTTTTTCTTACCTAACCCCAGAATCCTGGAATGCTTTCTTTGCTAGAACTTTTCATTCTTAACATTTTATTCTCTTTAAATACAGCCTCATTCCACATGTATTTTTTTTCCTCCATGAGGAGTTGTAATTTGTCCACCTATTTCATTTCAGTCATGTTCATGCACTGTCAGAATTCTTATGCCTTATTCTATTTTCCTGGTAGTTTCTAGCGCTGTTATGTGCTTATTTGTTAAGTAAAGATATATGTCAACAAAGCTATTCAATCCAATAAATGTTTATTGCTTACCATCTATCTGCAAGCTCTGTGCCATCCCAGGACTAGGGATGACTAAAAATAGGTAAAGCGGAATCCCTTCAGAAACTTATATGATACACCGGGAATGTGCTGCACCACAGTCATATTGCAGGAAAGAGCATGGAGTGTGAGGAGACAGTCATGTTCACGTCCCTGGGATGGCTACCCAGCGTGGGGTCTTGGCTTCATGCAGGAAAGAACTCAACAGCAAGCCCTAGTAAAGAGAAAAGTTTACTCAGGAAGGAAACACACTCCATGGACAAAGTGCAGGCCATCTTGGAAGGCAAGAGAGGCCCAAGGGTATAGGTTTTCCATTTTTATAGGCTGGGTAATTACATAGGGTAATGAGTGGGAGGAACATTCTGCTATTTGGGGAAAGGGGTGGAGATTTCCAGGAACTGGGTCACTACCCACTTTTCGACCTTCCGTGGTCATCCCTGGAACCATCATGGCCCTGGGTGTGTTATAAGGAGCCTATACTGAGGCTCAAGGTCAAGTGGAAGTCGAGTGTGCCATCTTGGAACTAGTTGGTTCTTATCACTTTATGTTTTGTCCCTGAACCATATCATTCTTTTAAAGGTTGTGCCCCGCCCCCTTTCTGTCTTGATCAGACCTTCCCTATGAGATACATAAAAGAGGTGAGGAGGTTCAGTAGAGGATCCAAGGATCACAAATGCACACAGACTTAAAGGAATGAGAACTTAGCATCCCCGTCCTGAAGAATTTGAGATTCGGCTTTGGTCCTTGACTTATGCTTCATCAGTTGATTTATGTTACCAAAATCACCTTGCAGACTTCATACTTGCATTCATAAGTTACACAGGTGTGGTTGGGGACATGAGGAGGGGAATGCACATACTGATATATTTGCCTCCTGTGGAGCCTTAGGAAAGTGGTGCATCCATGGATTTGGTGATGCGCTAAAATAACTGCAAGACCTTACAGTTTAGGAGATACTGGCTGCTTGTTACATTTTATTTAATTGATGTGGAGAGAGCCCATGACAACAAGCTTCCTGGTTGCTAGCCATGTGACCTGAACAAGACACTTAAATTCTCTGAGCCTCAGTTTCCTTATCTGTAAAAAACAAGGATTAAAATGTGCAAATCAAATGAGTTTAAATGTGTGTTTATAAGCAGTCCACCATCCTAAGGCTATAAAGGATGATGATTGTTCACTTATGTACTTTCCAGTTGCTCTCATGTACTTTTCTTTTGAAAAACTTTTTTATTTTGTATTAGGATATAGCTGATGAATAGTGTTGTGATAGCTTCGGGTGAACATCAAAGGGACCCAGCCATCCATACATGTGTATTCATTCTCCCCCAAACTCTCCTTCCAATCCAGGCTGCCATATAACTTTGAGCAGTTCCATGAGCAATGCAATAGGTCCTTGTTGGTTGTCCATTTTAAGCATAGCAGTGTGTACAAGGCCATCCCAGCCCTTTCTCTCCACTGCCCTTGCCCCCCCACTTGACATTGGCAACCAAAAGTTCATTTTCTGAGTCTGTCAGTCTCCTTCTTTTTGTTTTGTAAGTAAAACATCCAGGAACTGGGTCACCCCCACTTTATGTGGTCATCCCTGGAACCATCATGGCCCTGGGTGTGTTATAAGGAGCCTATACTGAGGCTCAAGGTCAAGTGGAAGTCGAGTGTGCCATCTTGGAACTAGTTGGTTCTTATCACTTTATGTTTTGTCCCTGAACCATATCATTCTTTTAAAGGTTGTGCCCCGCCCCCTTTCTGTCTTGATCAGACCTTCCCTATGAGATACATAAAAGAGGTGAGGAGGTTCAGTAGAGGATCCAAGGATCACAAATGCACACAGACTTAAAGGAATGAGAACTTAGCATCCCCGTCCTGAAGAATTTGAGATTCGGCTTTGGTCCTTGACTTATGCTTCATCAGTTGATTTATGTTACCAAAATCACCTTGCAGACTTCATACTTGCATTCATAAGTTACACAGGTGTGGTTGGGGACATGAGGAGGGGAATGCACATACTGATATATTTGCCTCCTGTGGAGCCTTAGGAAAGTGGTGCATCCATGGATTTGGTGATGCGCTAAAATAACTGCAAGACCTTACAGTTTAGGAGATACTGGCTGCTTGTTACATTTTATTTAATTGATGTGGAGAGAGCCCATGACAACAAGCTTCCTGGTTGCTAGCCATGTGACCTGAACAAGACACTTAAATTCTCTGAGCCTCAGTTTCCTTATCTGTAAAAAACAAGGATTAAAATGTGCAAATCAAATGAGTTTAAATGTGTGTTTATAAGCAGTCCACCATCCTAAGGCTATAAAGGATGATGATTGTTCACTTATGTACTTTCCAGTTGCTCTCATGTACTTTTCTTTTTGAAAAAACTTTTTTATTTTGTATTAGGATATAGCTGATGAATAGTGTTGTGATAGCTTCGGGTGAACATCAAAGGGACCCAGCCATCCATACATGTGTATTCATTCTCCCCCAAACTCTCCTTCCAATCCAGGCTGCCATATAACTTTGAGCAGTTCCATGAGCAATGCAATAGGTCCTTGTTGGTTGTCCATTTTAAGCATAGCAGTGTGTACAAGGCCATCCCAGCCCTTTCTCTCCACTGCCCTTGCCCCCCCACTTGACATTGGCAACCAAAAGTTCATTTTCTGAGTCTGTCAGTCTCCTTCTGTTTTGTAAGTACATTTGTATCTTTTCTTTTTAGATTCCACATATAAGGGATGTCATATGATATTTCTCCTTCTTTGTCTGTCTGACTTCACTCAGTATGACAGTCTGTAGGTCCATACATATTACTGCGTATGTGCTGAGTCACTTCAGTCGTGTTCAACTCTGTGAAACACCATGGCCTGTGGCCCACCAGGCTCCTCTGTCCATGGGATTCTCCAGGCAAGAATACTGGAGTGGGTGGCCATGTCCTACTCCCCAGGATCTTCCCAACTCAGGAATCTTGTGTCTCCTGCATTGGCAGGCAGGTTCTTTACCACTAGCGCCACCTGGGAAGCCCCATGTTGCTGTGAATGGCCTTATTTTATTCTTTCTATCAAATGCAGTGACCTAAGCTAGTCACAACACTACATCGAGGTCTGATGATGGTTTATCAGATTATCTAAAGTGACGGTCTAAAGGAGAAGGGGATGACAGAGGATGAGATGGTTGGATGGCTTCACTGACTCAATGAACATGAGTCTGAGCAAACACCAGGAGATGGTGGAGGACAGGAAAGCCTGGTGTGCTGTAGTCTGTGGGATCACAAAGAGTCAGACATGACTGAGTGACTGAACTGAAAGTGATACCAATTAGATTATATACCCAATAGATAGGAGGCCTTCATGACCCAAATGACCACTGGATCTATCTGAAATTTTTTCTTTCTAAAATGAGTTTAAATGTGTGTTTATAAGCAGTCCACCATCCTAAGGCTATAAAGGATGATGATTGTTCACTTATGTACTTTCCAGTTGCTCTCATGTACTTTTCTTTTGAAAAACTTTTTTATTTTGTATTAGGATATAGCTGATGAATAGTGTTGTGATAGCTTCGGGTGAACATCAAAGGGACCCAGCCATCCATACATGTGTATTCATTCTCCCCCAAACTCTCCTTCCAATCCAGGCTGCCATATAACTTTGAGCAGTTCCATGAGCAATGCAATAGGTCCTTGTTGGTTGTCCATTTTAAGCATAGCAGTGTGTACAAGGCCATCCCAGCCCTTTCTCTCCACTGCCCTTGCCCCCCCACTTGACATTGGCAACCAAAAGTTCATTTTCTGAGTCTGTCAGTCTCCTTCTGTTTTGTAAGTACATTTGTATCTTTTCTTTTTAGATTCCACATATAAGGGATGTCATATGATATTTCTCCTTCTTTGTCTGTCTGACTTCACTCAGTATGACAGTCTGTAGGTCCATACATATTACTGCGTATGTGCTGAGTCACTTCAGTCGTGTTCAACTCTGTGAAACACCATGGCCTGTGGCCCACCAGGCTCCTCTGTCCATGGGATTCTCCAGGCAAGAATACTGGAGTGGGTGGCCATGTCCTACTCCCCAGGATCTTCCCAACTCAGGAATCTTGTGTCTCCTGCATTGGCAGGCAGGTTCTTTACCACTAGCGCCACCTGGGAAGCCCCATGTTGCTGTGAATGGCCTTATTTTATTCTTTCTATCAAATGCAGTGACCTAAGCTAGTCACAACACTACATCGAGGTCTGATGATGGTTTATCAGATTATCTAAAGTGACGGTCTAAAGGAGAAGGGGATGACAGAGGATGAGATGGTTGGATGGCTTCACTGACTCAATGAACATGAGTCTGAGCAAACACCAGGAGATGGTGGAGGACAGGAAAGCCTGGTGTGCTGTAGTCTGTGGGATCACAAAGAGTCAGACATGACTGAGTGACTGAACTGAAAGTGATACCAATTAGATTATATACCCAATAGATAGGAGGCCTTCATGACCCAAATGACCACTGGATCTATCTGATGTCTCTAAAACCCTTTGTTCCTTCTGCTTTGGCCTTTGTTGACCATAAAACTCCCTTTTGCATTTCTTGCCATGTCTTTCTTGCTGATGATATTTACCTCTTTAATTGCTGTAAGAAAAAATTCAGATTCTCTGGAAAGTCAAATCTATAAACTTTTATCTCTGAAATTTCTAAGTATAGAGCTCACAGTATGTCACCATAAGTTTAAGGAGTTGATTTTGGGTTTTCCATTGTGTACTGGCACAGCTGAGAGATGAAAGCCTTGGAAACAATATAGTATATTTAGCATCTGTGCGTTTTCCCTCAATTTTTTAGTCATGGTTTCCTGATGGCAGCTGACCAAAATGAAATGGTAATTTTTTTTTTTTTTTTTCTTTTTAAACCTTTATTTTACTTTTAACTTTTACAGAGTTTTGTTGTTCACAGACATGCATGTTCTCAGATTAGTCACATGTATATCCCCCCCTTCCCTCCCCTCCCGACCATCACACAGCACCCCTGAAGGATCCCCTTTTCTCACAGAGCAATGACTAGAGCTATTTTCTTCACTTATGATAGTACAGGCCTTCATGCTACTTCCCTTACGCCTCTCACCCACTGTTCCTTCCCCAAAATGTCCATATGTCCACTGTCCATGTCTGTCTTTCTGTCGCTTCACTGCATGTGCCATCATCACCATCCTACTAGATTCCATATATATGTGTTAATATACTGTATTTGTCCTTCTCTTTCTGACTGACTTCACTTTTTAGGATCGTTCTAGATCCAGCCACCTCATGAGGTGTTTTTGTTTTTCTTTCTGTCGGGCTTCAGTGCTTCCATCTACTGGAAACCAGTGGTGTGCTGAAAAGTCTGTGGGATAAACAAAGGAGTCAAGAGGGATGACAGAGGATGAGATGGTTGGATGGCTTCACTGACTCAATGAACATGAGTCTGAGCAAACACCAGGAGATGGTGGAGGACAGGAAAGCCTGGTGTGCTGTAGTCTGTGGGATCACAAAGAGTCAGACATGACTGAGTGACTGAACTGAAAGTGATACCAATTAGATTATATACCCAATAGATAGGAGGCCTTCATGACCCAAATGACCACTGGATCTATCTGATGTCTCTAAAACCCTTTGTTCCTTCTGCTTTGGCCTTTGTTGACCATAAAACTCCCTTTTGCATTTCTTGCCATGTCTTTCTTGCTGATGATATTTACCTCTTTAATTGCTGTAAGAAAAAATTCAGATTCTCTGGAAAGTCAAATCTATAAACTTTTATCTCTGAAATTTCTAAGTATAGAGCTCACAGTATGTCACCATAAGTTTAAGGAGTTGATTTTGGGTTTTCCATTGTGTACTGGCACAGCTGAGAGATGAAAGCCTTGGAAACAATATAGTATATTTAGCATCTGTGCGTTTTCCCTCAATTTTTTAGTCATGGTTTCCTGATGGCAGCTGACCAAAATGAAATGGTAATTTTTTTTTTTTTTTTTCTTTTTAAACCTTTATTTTACTTTTAACTTTTACAGAGTTTTGTTGTTCACAGACATGCATGTTCTCAGATTAGTCACATGTATATCCCCCCCTTCCCTCCCCTCCCGACCATCACACAGCACCCCTGAAGGATCCCCTTTTCTCACAGAGCAATGACTAGAGCTATTTTCTTCACTTATGATAGTACAGGCCTTCATGCTACTTCCCTTACGCCTCTCACCCACTGTTCCTTCCCCAAAATGTCCATATGTCCACTGTCCATGTCTGTCTTTCTGTCGCTTCACTGCATGTGCCATCATCACCATCCTACTAGATTCCATATATATGTGTTAATATACTGTATTTGTCCTTCTCTTTCTGACTGACTTCACTTTTTAGGATACGTTCTAGATCCAGCCACCTCATGAGGGCTGATTCTTCTGCATTTCTCTTTACAGCTGTGTAGTATTCCATTGTATATATGTACCAGAGCTTCTTTATCTATTCGTTTGTCCATAGACATCTAGGTTGCTTCCATGTTCTAGCTGTTGTATAGAGAGCTGCAATGAACATTGGGGTACAGGTGCTTCTTTCAGTTTTGATTTCATCAGGGTATAAGCCTAAGAGTGGGATTGCTGGGTCATATGGTGCTTCTATTTTTAGGTTTTTAAGAAATCTCCAGACTGTCTTCCATAGAGGCTGTATCAATTTACACTCCCACCAGCAATGCAGGAGTGTTCCCTTTTCTCCGCAGCCTCTCCAGCATTTATTGTCTGTCGATTTGTGGATGATGGCCATTCTGACGGGTGTGAGGTGACATCTCATTGTAGTTTTGATTTGCATTTCTCTAATTATTAGTGAAGTTGAGCATCGTTTCATGTGTTTTTGGGCCATCTGTATGTCATCGTTGGAGAGGTGTCTGTTTAGGTCCTTTTCCCATTTTTTGATTGGGTTGTTCGTTTTTCCAGTGCTGAGTTGTCTGAGTTGCTTGTAGATTTTGGAGATTAATTCTTTGTCTGTTGTTTCATTTGCTATGATTTTCTCCCACTCTGTGGGCTGTCTGTTCAGCTTTTTTGTAATTTCTTTAGCTGTACAAAAGCTTTTAAGTTTCATGAGGTCCCACATGTTCATTTGTCTTTTTAGTTCCACTATTCTAGTAGGTGGGTCAGAAAAGATCTTGCTTTGATTGATGTCCTTGAGGGTTTTGCCTATATTCTCCTCTAAGAGTTTGATGGTTTCTGGCCTTACATTTAAGTCTTTAATCCATTTTGAGTTGATCTTTGTGTATGGGGTCAGGGTATGTTCCAACTTCATTTTCTTGCATGTAGCTGTCCAATTTTCCCAGCACCATTTGTTAAAGAGGCTGTCTTTGTCCCATTTTATATGTTCGCCTCCTTTGTCAAAAATAAGGTACCCATAGGTACGTGGCTTTATCTCTGGGTTCTCGATCTTGTTCCATTGGTCGATATTTCTGTTTTTGTGCCAGTACCATACTGTCTTGATGACTGTTGCTTTGTAGTAGAGTCTGAAGTTGGGGAGGCTGATCCCCCCAGCTCCATTCTTCTTCCTGAGGGCTGATTCTTCTGCATTTCTCTTTACAGCTGTGTAGTATTCCATTGTATATATGTACCAGAGCTTCTTTATCTATTCGTTTGTCCATAGACATCTAGGTTGCTTCCATGTTCTAGCTGTTGTATAGAGAGCTGCAATGAACATTGGGGTACAGGTGCTTCTTTCAGTTTTGATTTCATCAGGGTATAAGCCTAAGAGTGGGATTGCTGGGTCATATGGTGCTTCTATTTTTAGGTTTTTAAGAAATCTCCAGACTGTCTTCCATAGAGGCTGTATCAATTTACACTCCCACCAGCAATGCAGGAGTGTTCCCTTTTCTCCGCAGCCTCTCCAGCATTTATTGTCTGTCGATTTGTGGATGATGGCCATTCTGACGGGTGTGAGGTGACATCTCATTGTAGTTTTGATTTGCATTTCTCTAATTATTAGTGAAGTTGAGCATCGTTTCATGTGCTTTTGGGCCATCTGTATGTCATCGTTGGAGAGGTGTCTGTTTAGGTCCTTTTCCCATTTTTTGATTGGGTTGTTCGTTTTTCCAGTGCTGAGTTGTCTGAGTTGCTTGTAGATTTTGGAGATTAATTCTTTGTCTGTTGTTTCATTTGCTATGATTTTCTCCCACTCTGTGGGCTGTCTGTTCAGCTTTTTTGTAATTTCTTTAGCTGTACAAAAGCTTTTAAGTTTCATGAGGTCCCACATGTTCATTTGTCTTTTTAGTTCCACTATTCTAGTAGGTGGGTCAGAAAAGATCTTGCTTTGATTGATGTCCTTGAGGGTTTTGCCTATATTCTCCTCTAAGAGTTTGATGGTTTCTGGCCTTACATTTAAGTCTTTAATCCATTTTGAGTTGATCTTTGTGTATGGGGTCAGGGTATGTTCCAACTTCATTTTCTTGCATGTAGCTGTCCAATTTTCCCAGCACCATTTGTTAAAGAGGCTGTCTTTGTCCCATTTTATATGTTCGCCTCCTTTGTCAAAAATAAGGTACCCATAGGTACGTGGCTTTATCTCTGGGTTCTCGATCTTGTTCCATTGGTCGATATTTCTGTTTTTGTGCCAGTACCATACTGTCTTGATGACTGTTGCTTTGTAGTAGAGTCTGAAGTTGGGGAGGCTGATCCCCCCAGCTCCATTCTTCTTCCTGAGGATTGCTTTGGCTATTCGAGGTCTTTTGTGTTTCCATATGAACTGTGTTATTCGTTGGTCTAGTTCTGTGAAGAATGTTATTGGAAGTTTGATAGGGATCGCATTGAATCTATAGATGACATTTGGTAGTATGGTCATTTTCACAATATTGATTCTCCCGACCCAGGAACACGGAATATTTCTCCATCTGTTTAACTCTTCTTTAATGTCTCTCATGAGTGTCTTGTAATTTTCTGTGTACAGTTCTTTTGTTTCTTTGGGTAGGTTTATTCCTAGATATTTGATTCTTTTGGTTGCGATGGTGAAGGGGATTGCCTCTTTGATTTCATTTTCTGATTTTTCATTGTTTGTGTATAGGAATGCCAGTGATTTCTGTATATTGATTTTGTATCCTGCAACTTTGCTGAATTCGCTGATTAACTCTAGTAGTTTTGTAATAGTGTCTTTGGGATTTTCTATGTATAATATCATGTCATCTGCAAATAGAGAGAGTTTGACTTCTTCTTTTCCAATCTGGATTCCTTTGATTTCTTTCTCTTCTCTTATTGCTATTGCTAGAACTTCCAGGACTATGTTGAATAGTAGTGGTGAAAGTGGACACCCTTGTCTTGTTCCTGATCTTAGAGGGAATGCTTTGAGTTTTTCACCATTGAGGATAATGTTCGCTGTGGGCTTCTCATATATGGCTTTCACTATGTTAAGATAAGTTCCTTCTATGCCCATTTTTTGAAGAGTTTTTATCATAAATGGTGCTGTACTTTGTCAAAGGCTTTGAAATGGTAATTTTTAAACCAGTCTAATATTCGATGTTCTTCAAATGCATCAGCTTTTATTGGCATGCTTTAAGTGGGAACAAGAAGACCTGTCTAGTAAAAGATACACAGTTTTATGTCTGATTTATTCTATAAATCCTCAGGCAGCGGAAGGTGGTCGATCTGGCCTTACATTTAAGTCTTTAATCCATTTTGAGTTGATCTTTGTGTATGGGGTCAGGGTATGTTCCAACTTCATTTTCTTGCATGTAGCTGTCCAATTTTCCCAGCACCATTTGTTAAAGAGGCTGTCTTTGTCCCATTTTATATGTTCGCCTCCTTTGTCAAAAATAAGGTACCCATAGGTACGTGGCTTTATCTCTGGGTTCTCGATCTTGTTCCATTGGTCGATATTTCTGTTTTTGTGCCAGTACCATACTGTCTTGATGACTGTTGCTTTGTAGTAGAGTCTGAAGTTGGGGAGGCTGATCCCCCCAGCTCCATTCTTCTTCCTGAGGATTGCTTTGGCTATTCGAGGTCTTTTGTGTTTCCATATGAACTGTGTTATTCGTTGGTCTAGTTCTGTGAAGAATGTTATTGGAAGTTTGATAGGGATCGCATTGAATCTATAGATGACATTTGGTAGTATGGTCATTTTCACAATATTGATTCTCCCGACCCAGGAACACGGAATATTTCTCCATCTGTTTAACTCTTCTTTAATGTCTCTCATGAGTGTCTTGTAATTTTCTGTGTACAGTTCTTTTGTTTCTTTGGGTAGGTTTATTCCTAGATATTTGATTCTTTTGGTTGCGATGGTGAAGGGGATTGCCTCTTTGATTTCATTTTCTGATTTTTCATTGTTTGTGTATAGGAATGCCAGTGATTTCTGTATATTGATTTTGTATCCTGCAACTTTGCTGAATTCGCTGATTAACTCTAGTAGTTTTGTAATAGTGTCTTTGGGATTTTCTATGTATAATATCATGTCATCTGCAAATAGAGAGAGTTTGACTTCTTCTTTTCCAATCTGGATTCCTTTGATTTCTTTCTCTTCTCTTATTGCTATTGCTAGAACTTCCAGGACTATGTTGAATAGTAGTGGTGAAAGTGGACACCCTTGTCTTGTTCCTGATCTTAGAGGGAATGCTTTGAGTTTTTCACCATTGAGGATAATGTTCGCTGTGGGCTTCTCATATATGGCTTTCACTATGTTAAGATAAGTTCCTTCTATGCCCATTTTTTGAAGAGTTTTTATCATAAATGGTGCTGTACTTTGTCAAAGGCTTTGAAATGGTAATTTTTAAACCAGTCTAATATTCGATGTTCTTCAAATGCATCAGCTTTTATTGGCATGCTTTAAGTGGGAACAAGAAGACCTGTCTAGTAAAAGATACACAGTTTTATGTCTGATTTATTCTATAAATCCTCAGGCAGCGGAAGGTGGAAGCTCCTATGCTAAATAATGTGAATGTTATATAAATACACCTTATAGATAGTTTAAAATCTAGAAAGAGGGAAAAAATATATGAGTACTCACCACATAAGATAGCATATGACCATATCTTGTGTCACAAAATGACAAATGCTGCAGGGATTCCAAGGGAGGAACCAGAACTGGCTTCTTGAAGAAAGGGGCAGCTGTGTAGTACCTTGAAGATACTGCTCGAAGACAACAAGTGAGAGAAGCCGGGAGAAGCAAAGAGATACGAGAAGTTGGTTGATCAGGAGAGACATGGACTTGGTCTCATAAGCTCTGGGAAATAAGGCAGGCCCTGGGGTGGTAACTGACATTGTCCTCTAGGATTTTAAGCTGATTAGTCTGCTGACCCTGTGCAGACTGCAGCACACCAGGGTTCCTGTCCCCTCCTCCAGGAGGTGGTGAGAGACAGGGAAGCCTGGCATGCTGCAGTCCATGGGGTCTTGAAGAGTCACACACGGCTTAGCGACTGAACAACAACATGATAGGGTCCGTCAGAGAGGCTGTGACTCCAGTCGTTTGGGAATGAGATGATCAGGGCTTTGGTATGAGAGTAGCAGCAGTGGTTAAACAGAAAGTAACTGTGAGAAACTGTGAAGAAAGAATGACAGAACTTGGTTAGTCATCCATAGCAGAAAGGGAGAAGCAGAAAGAAATGAGTAGAGAGCAATTGTCAGTTTGGAGAAGAGAGCGGTTATTTACTTTAGTCTTGTTGAATTTGGCTCTGGTTATATTGACTATTTTTTGCTAACTTCCAGGACTATGTTGAATAGTAGTGGTGAAAGTGGACACCCTTGTCTTGTTCCTGATCTTAGAGGGAATGCTTTGAGTTTTTCACCATTGAGGATAATGTTCGCTGTGGGCTTCTCATATATGGCTTTCACTATGTTAAGATAAGTTCCTTCTATGCCCATTTTTTGAAGAGTTTTTATCATAAATGGTGCTGTACTTTGTCAAAGGCTTTGAAATGGTAATTTTTAAACCAGTCTAATATTCGATGTTCTTCAAATGCATCAGCTTTTATTGGCATGCTTTAAGTGGGAACAAGAAGACCTGTCTAGTAAAAGATACACAGTTTTATGTCTGATTTATTCTATAAATCCTCAGGCAGCGGAAGGTGGAAGCTCCTATGCTAAATAATGTGAATGTTATATAAATACACCTTATAGATAGTTTAAAATCTAGAAAGAGGGAAAAAAAATATATGAGTACTCACCACATAAGATAGCATATGACCATATCTTGTGTCACAAAATGACAAATGCTGCAGGGATTCCAAGGGAGGAACCAGAACTGGCTTCTTGAAGAAAGGGGCAGCTGTGTAGTACCTTGAAGATACTGCTCGAAGACAACAAGTGAGAGAAGCCGGGAGAAGCAAAGAGATACGAGAAGTTGGTTGATCAGGAGAGACATGGACTTGGTCTCATAAGCTCTGGGAAATAAGGCAGGCCCTGGGGTGGTAACTGACATTGTCCTCTAGGATTTTAAGCTGATTAGTCTGCTGACCCTGTGCAGACTGCAGCACACCAGGGTTCCTGTCCCCTCCTCCAGGAGGTGGTGAGAGACAGGGAAGCCTGGCATGCTGCAGTCCATGGGGTCTTGAAGAGTCACACACGGCTTAGCGACTGAACAACAACATGATAGGGTCCGTCAGAGAGGCTGTGACTCCAGTCGTTTGGGAATGAGATGATCAGGGCTTTGGTATGAGAGTAGCAGCAGTGGTTAAACAGAAAGTAACTGTGAGAAACTGTGAAGAAAGAATGACAGAACTTGGTTAGTCATCCATAGCAGAAAGGGAGAAGCAGAAAGAAATGAGTAGAGAGCAATTGTCAGTTTGGAGAAGAGAGCGGTTATTTACTTTAGTCTTGTTGAATTTGGCTCGGAATGAGAAATTATATCTGAGGGCATTGCAAGAACTTGGGGCTGCAGCAGCTCAGCCCCAGGTAACCTTTGAGGATTCACAGGATTTAGGAGAGGTGCAGAAATACTGGGAATGGGAAATGGCCTGCATTTTTAAAAGACAGGAAAAACATGGATTCTACCCAATTTCATGCAGCAAGATTGATGTTAGTCTTTGGTTATTAAAAGGATGAGGTGAGCATGTGGAAAAATAACTGCTGAATCAATATGAAAAGCTGTCCAAACATCACTGTGATCAAAAAGGAAAAACCAAACAATACTGAAATCCGTCTCCCATCAAATTTGGGGCCTGCAAAACAAGCCACAGAAGTTTGGTGAGGTCAGGTACTGTTGAGACTGTTGAGAAATGGATCGTCTCAGATGCATCTAGGGCAGTATCAGTTGGTACAGCATTTTGGAAGCAGTTTGACTGTGTTTATTTAAACTGAAAATGCATCTATTCAGTGACCAAGTATTTTCACTTCTCAGAGAAACTCTGGTACTATTTAGTGCAAAAGAGTCATAAATAAGAAACTTTATACTAATAGCAGGGAAAAATGTAAATAACCTAAGTGTTCTTCAGTAGGGTGACAACCAGACAGACCTTGATACTGTGGAATAGTATACGACAATTGAAAAGAATGACATACATCTATAAAAAATTGCCTTTAAAGTATAGTGTTGAATGAGGAAGGGCTTCCCAGGTGGCTCAGTGGTAAAGGATCTGACTGCCAGTGCAGGAGTCGAAGGAGACACAGGTTCGATCCCTGGGTTAGAAAGATCCCCTGGAGGAGGAAATGGCATCCCACTCCAGTAGTCTTGCCTGGAAAATCCCATGGACAGAAGAGCCTGGCGGGTCCATGGGGTCACAAAGAGTTGGACATGACTAAGCACAAATTTGCACGTGTTGAATGAGGAAAGGAAAAAATTAACAATTTTACAACTGTAGCTGTGCCCTGGTTCCATGTGTCTGAAGTACATGTGTATCGTATAGGATGCAGGACCGAGTCTTGCAAGATATACAAATAGACTGATAATGATGGCTGCCTCCTGGGAGAGATAGATTAAGGTTAGAGCAGGTGATAAGTTTGCCAGACTCAGCAAGTAAAAATATAAGGTGTTGAGTTAAATTTCAGCGTCAGATGGACAGGAAAAATTTTGAGTATAAAGCTGTTCCACACAGTATATTAGGTGTGCTTACACAAAAAATTATCTGAAATTCAAATTTAATTCAACTTTCTGTCTTTCATCTGGCAACCCTAGTAGGTGGTCAAGTAAAACTATATGTTAAGGTTTCACTTTTTTTTCCCTGATATAAATATATTCAGACATTCTTGGTGTGATAGAAGATTTAAATGTATACCAAAAAAATGTAATAATCATTAGATGTTCTCTAAGTTTCAGTAAGAAACTGTCCTCAGATCTCGTCTCATTTCCATGTGAGATGCATTGCTAAAGTGGTCGATTAAAAGAACATTCTAGCTATACAAGCTTTTTTTTGGAAAAAGACTTGTTAGGACCCCCAGCATTTAGCAGAGTGCCCACCAGATTCTTTTGCAGTCACTGATGGTTTGTGGGATGGCTGAATGGATAAACAAATTGTAGTATGAAGCATATTTTCAACATAATTGTGGAAATACAGCAGACTTATCAGCAGCGTGGCTTCCTGGAGAGAGTGGAGCCCCATTTTAAATTTCTCATGGAAAATTGTTTACAAACCAGAATATGCTATCCCACCATTATCTAATTTAATCTTTATAACAATCCTGTGAGGAAAAATACTGTTTTATTAAAGAGGAAACTGGGATTCAAAGAGGTTAAACACCGTATTTCATCAGTTCTAAGGTGCCCTTTTGGGATTCGTTTTCAGTCACAGTTGGTAGAATCTTGTCCTGATTAAGTTGTTACTGAGTTGTTCACAGTCCACATGCTTAAGAACTTGCATAATTAGTCAATGACTTAGATAAAAATCCTCAAGATACGGGAGCTGGACTGTTCAACCATCAATACTCTTGATTGTACAGAGAGTAGATTTGTGTGGGAAACACAGACATGGAGAATTTGGAGTGGAAGTGGGCTGTGAGGGCATGGAACTCTTGAGTATAAAGAAATTCTTGGAATACTTGAATCAGATGATACCACTTAATTTTAATGTTGATGTGTGTTCAAGAAGGATTCATGAGGGCTTCCCTGGTGGTTAGGTGGTAAAAAATCCTCCGGGAAATGCAGGAGACATGAGTTTGATCCCTAATCCGGGAAGATCCACATGCCACAGAGCAACCAAGCCCATTTGCCACAACTGTGGAGCCTGTGCTCTAGAGTCCAGGAGCTACAACTATAGAACTTCCGCTCCTCAGCTGCTGAAGTCTGAAGGCCCTAGAGTCCATGCTCTGCAGCATGAGAAACCACCACAAAAAGAAGCCCGCGCACCACACGTAGAGAGTTCCCTCCACTGTCAGCACTAGGGAAAGCCCATGCAGCAACGAAGGTCCAGCACAGCCAAAGAAGTAAATAAGAAAGAGAAGGGTTTTTTTTACATTGACTATTGACTTTTTTTTTTTTTTGCCTCTAAGTCATCATTTATCTTTCATCCATCAATTTTTTATTCTTTGACATGTGTGGGCCTCCCATTGCAGTGGCCTGTCTTGTTGCAGAGCACTGGCTCTGGGCACATGTGCTCCATAACACTGGTTTGTAATTGGACACAGTGGCCCAGCCATTCCACGGCATGGTGGATCTTCCCAGGCCAGGGATTCAACTGGTGCCCCTCGCACTGCATGTCGGACTCTTTACCTGCTGGACCACCAGGGAAGCCCAGAAATAAAAGTATTTTTTTAAAAAGAGAATGATACATGGTGAAAATCCAAATCTGAAGAAAGCTACAGAGCTGTTTTCATCTCTGTAACTAGAACACCTATATGATAGAGTTGTGTCATTGTTTATTTGGCAGTCCTTTTTCTTCCTTAGGGGCACATTAAAATAATAGTAAATCTTAAAATAGATGATGTTTGCAGATTTGATACACAAACATGCTCAAGGTATCCTAGTGGAAAAGGTCCAGAGTCAGAACCTCATAAGCCTGTCCTCTGAATCACAGCAGTGAACCATGGGGTGGGAGGAAGGGGATTGAACACTTTTAATTACTCACAATTAACTCTGGATGTTTTGTGTTTCAAGAAATTGAGAATTGTTAGGGAATTGACAGTGACAAACATTGTGTCCTTAAAATTATTTGGAGAAAGTTGGATTCTTCCAAATATTGAACACTTGATGCTATTAGTTTTCCTTCTGTTGATAAAAGATTCCAATAGTTAGACTAAATGAGTCTACAAAACAGTGTAATAACTTTGTATCATTAGGTCTTCCCTAAAATGGATTATTTTACTGTCTCTCTGAACCACCTCTTGTCTTACCTAATTAGTGAAAGTATGAAATTTATTGAGCACCAGTTCTTCTGTAGTGTGTCAGGAAGTGGAGGTTCAAAAAGAACACCTGGGTGAGTTCTATTCATGATTTTAAAGCAGCAGTATTCCGTTGAAGACATAAAGCAAGACTGCTCCCTCTCAGTAGAAAAGGCGGTATCATTTGTTAGAAAAGTCTGAAGCTTCTGATTTTTGTTTCTGTTTTTGATCCTTGTAGAATTATTCTTATTTCATACACTTTTTATCAGAGACTTTAACTTTTATATTTTCAACACTATGAAATTGCTGGCTAGTAACTTAACAATGGTTATTAAGAAAAGGGACATTTGGAGCTTTCCTGGTCATGCAGTGGATAGGAATGTGCCTGCCATTTTAGGGGGCGTGGGCTCGACCTCTGGTCTGGGAAGATTCTCTTTGCTGCGGAGCACCTAAGCCTATGCACCACAGCTACTGAAGCTCGTGCACCCTAAAGCCACACACTGTAGCTACTGAGGCTTCGTGCTACAACTGCTGAAGCCCGAGTGCCTCGAGCTTATGCTCCGCAGCAAGAGAAGCCACCTCAATGAGAAGTCTGCGACCAAAAAGGGAGGGAGACTTTTAAATATATTTATATGTGTAATTTTAACTGGCAACTTTAGAAGGGCACAGAAAAGTAAAAATCACCTACAATTCTACCACTTTAAGAACTGGACTTAAAAAAGCCGAAGTCTCCTCTCTTTGTTCCTCCTTTTTACCCCCACGTCCAGAGGGAACAACCTTTAAGAGTAGCTGTGTCTCCTTCTGCACATTTTTATATGTATTCACATAGGGTTGGTGGCTTCTCAGGTGGCGTTGGTGGTAAAGAACCTGCCTGCCAGCGCAGGAGACGTAAGAGACATGAGTTACATCCCTGGGTCGGGGAGGTCCTCTGGAGGAGGACATGGCAACCCACTCCAGTGTTCTTGCCTTGCAGAGGAGCCTGATGGGCTTATATTCCATGGAGTCACATAGAGTCAGACATGACTGAAGCAGCTAAGCATGCTGGGTTGGTAGATTTACTTTGTTGGTAAATTTGAATTTCAGTAAACCACCAATAATTTTTCATACAGATGTGTCCCTTACATTGCAGGGGGCATATTTAAACTGAAGAAGTATATGTTGGTTATCCAAAATTCCAAGTTAACTCAATGTCTTATATTTTATCTGGCCACCATAATGCAGACATGTTCACAGATACATAAATATGTACACTTTTATCAGAATAGAATCAAGTGGGGCTTCCTTGGTGGTCCAGTGGGTAAAGCATCCACCTTGCAGTGCAGGAGGCACCGGGTTGATCCCTAAGCCTGGGAAGATCCCCACATCGCGGAGCGGCTGGACCAGTGTGTCCAATTACAAGCCAATGCTCTGGAACGCATGTGCCCAGAGCCAGTGCTCTGCAATGAGAGAGGCCACTGCAATGGGAGGCCCACATAGGCCAAAGAATAAAAATGGATGAAAATAAATAAATAAATAACCAATAAAAGAGACCAAAATTAAAAAAAAAAGAAGCTGTATGTGTCATTCTAAGGCATGTTCCTTTCCATGTCAGTTTATCTAGCAGCCAGGTTCTTTCAAACAGCTGCTTGATGTTACACTGTAGACTTGCCATAGTTTATTAAACTATTCCCTTATCGATGGACATTTTAGGTGGTTGTGTTTTGCTTTTTGACTCTTTCAGAAAAAATAGCATTGATCCTCTTTGTACTGACTTATTCTGAACTGTGCTATTGGTTTTGTAGGGTGAATTCCTAGAAGTGGACTTGTTAAGTCATGGCACATTGTTATAACATTGTTTGAAGTTCACTTCCTTTGAATTCATTCACTGACCAGCGAAGAGGCTACGTGTACCTGGGTACCTTGTCAGGTAGAGCCAATCCGGGGTGGGAGGTGCCTGCTTGACCTTGCAGAAGCAACCTTCTTCCTGCTCCACCAAGAGCTCCGTAAGACCAGGCACTGTGGTTCTCCAGCCCAGCATGGTGCCTGCCTCCAGAGCTGGCCGGGGACACAAGCGTAGACTAATGACTGAGTGTACTCATGTGGTTGCTGTGAAATTAAAGAAATAGGTATGTAGAATGCCTGGGTTAAAAAAAAATAATAATAATAATAATAATGTCTGTAAAATGCCGGGGCTGCTCCTTTATTCTTCTCACTCTCCTAGTATTTCCAATTTCTTCCTCACTATCAAGGGATTCTCATCTGGGGAGAGAGATCCTGGTTACAGAAGAGTAGGGTAAATTCCATAACAGAACTACACTGAGTGCTGCAGGACTATAGAAGGGGCACCTGGCTTAGCCTGTGGGTGTGAGGAGGTTTGCTCAGGACTTGGCCAAAAAAGTGAAAGTGTTTGTCGCTCAGTCATGTTCAACTCTTGGCAACCCCGTGGGCTGTAGCCCACCAGGTTCCTCTATCCATGGGATTCTCCGGGCAAGAATCCTAGAGTGGGTTGCCATTCCCTTCTCCACACTGTCTTCCCAACCCAGAGATTGAACCCAGGTCTTCTGCCTTGCAGGCACATTCTCTACCGTCTGAGTCACCAGAGAAGCCAGGACTTGGCCAAGATCTACTTAATGCATATTCTGGAAGACAAATGGGAAAGAACCAGATGGACAAGATAGGTGTTTCAGGGAGCAGGGCAGTGGAGGGACTTCCCAGGTACAGGGAGTAGCATTGCAGAGGGACAAAGATACCAGAGAACTGATCACCTTCAGGGTGTAGAAACAGCTGGAAATGCTCTCAGAGGCAGTTCAAGATTAGACATGAAAGTGCCTTGGGCAGCAGCTACATTCTACTGTTGTCTTATAGTGAACAGTAGGTAACTTCCACATGATGCAGATTTACATTCTCGAAATATCATTTAGTTAGCACTAGGAAGGAAAGATTTAGCATGCTTAGGTCCAAAATCTAATGTGTTGAGACACATTGCAATCATACAGGCAAGGGATACTGTCAACTTGACAAGGAATGTCGAGATAGGACTTGAAAGGTAATTTAGGAACCACGTTCCTAGGACTAAGTGAATGTGGAGCTTCGTGGTTGGGAGGAGAGAAGGAATCTAAACTGTTCATCAGATCTGTGGATCAATCATTTGGGTGGCCAGTGATTCCGTTATGGAAGATAAATACAGGCTGAAGAACAGAGTTTGATTATGGTGAAGAATATGTATTGTCATCAGGGGACATACTGAGATCAGTTGCTGTGGAATATTCTAGAAAACATGAGCAGGAAGCATTCAGGGTTGAACATCTGAAACTCTGAGGAGAGGTCCCAGCTAGTTTCACTTAGGATTCTTAGAATATGACTAAATATTGGAGCCAGGAATGAGTGAGGTGAGTAGGTGAAGGCAGAATTTAGAATTTAGGATTCTTTCAAGACACATAATTGGAAACACAAACAAATGTTGAATGTTTGTGGTAACCATTGTGGACAACAAAAGGGAGCTTGCCCAAGACCTAGAGAAGGCGATTGTGAAAGCCCGATCGACTTGGAGAGTAGAGCAGGTAACCATTCCAGCCTTCAGGCAGTGGTTTTCCCTCAGCAGGCTTAATCGCAGAGGTAGGAATGAGCAGCTGGTTATGAAGGTGAGGCTTTAGGGGGTCAGTGGAAGATGATTTTCGTGGTGCGTGGAAAGAAAATGATCCAAAAGGCTAACTGGGGATTTTGGGTGGGTTGGGAGAAAGATTTAAAGGCAAAAGGGGTATGTTCAAGACCACCATCCTCACAATGGGGGAGGTAGAGGAGGGAGCAGATGGGAGGAATTGCGAAAGTAGCACTGACATATATACACTACCATGTGTAAAGTAGATGGCTAGTGGGAAGCTGCTGTGTAGCACAGGGACCTCAGCCTGGCACCTTGTGACCACCTAGAGGGGTGGGATAGGGATGGGAAAGTGAGAATCAAGAGGGAGGGGGCATATGTATACTTATAGGTCATTCACAGTGTTGTGGCTCAGTGCAAAGAATCTGCCTGCCAGTGCAGGAGATGTGGATTTGATCCCTGGGTTGGGAAGGTCCCCTGGAGAAGAAAATGGCAACCCACTTCAGTATTCTTCCCTGCAGAATCCCCGTGGCTAGAGGAGCCTGGCAGGCTACAGTTTATATGGGGTTACATGGGTGGGAGGTCCCATGTGGGTGGGATGTCTTAACAGCTAAATCACCACCACCACCACATTGTTGTAAGCAGAAACTAATACAACATTGTAAAACAATTATCTTTCAATTAAAATTTTTTCTAAAAATAAAACAATAAGCATAAGACCATGATCCTGCATGTAGGATCAGTCAGTCATGTCCAACTCTAAGCGACCCCATGGACTATAGGCAACCAGGTTTCCTCTGTCCATGGAATTCTCCAGGCAAGAATACTTGAGTGGGTAGCCATTCTCTTCTCCAAGGCATCTTGCCGACCCAGGGATTGAACCCAGATCTCGTGCACTGTAGGCAGATTCCTTATGATCTGAACCATTAGGGGTCTGTTAACGGAAGGGCATTCTTAAACCAGAGCAACACTCGGTGTATAAAACCTGCTTACACTGAGTACCTGGTGGCCCTAAGAATCTTCTAGCCCTGTGGCTACCCATCTCTCCCTAGATCATTCCTAGTGTATTGCCTATTTCAATGTTAACTTGCTGAATTCTTTGTATAATAAGCTATTCATTAGATTCTTCACTAAGTTTTGGAGCGTTCTGTTTGTTTCTGCCTTGGTGAATGCTCTTCCGTTCCCATTAGCTTAAAGATCCCCCCTTTTCTCTTGGCCTCCCTGCTTTTTGTGTCTGGATATGACCACCCAGCATCTCTTCTTCCTGTAGATGGAAGAGCTTATTAGCCAGGAGCATATGTTCCTCCTGCCCCTGGAGATGCATTTGCCGCCTCTCTCCTAACAGGCTTCAGCTTAAAAATTCAGTCCTTGAAACAACACGAAATAAAAAATGTTGAAACGCTGCCTCTTCTGAGCCCCCATAAACAGCTGTGCAGGCAGCTCAACCCAGAGCAGATAATATGCACAGATGTGTTTATGAGAAGGAGGCACGAATACTCAGTGTGTTGTTTTCAGCTTCTCACCATTGCAGGGATGTCTTTTCTTTTTCAAGGAAGAGGTACATTGTGGTAAGCAGTGTTTTATGACCTGTAATAAAAACCCTTGTAAAGACCAGGTTTTTGACCAAATGAAGCTAAGTGTTCTTTTCACAGAGCACTTTCATTTGCTCCTCTCCGCCTCTCTCTATTGGAATGCACACAGTTCAGCATTAATGCATAACATAAGGAAATAACATCACAAATTCTAGTTCTTATTGAAACTGGGAAAGCAACCAAAGTTAATTATGTAAAAAAAAATTCGTTAGGAATATGTTTCCCTACTTAGTAGTAGCTTCTGAACATATATGTTGATTAAGTACAAAACTGTATTGCATTTTTATAGCAAACTGTTATTACCTCATGAAAACACCCATAGGATAATTTGAGGGAACGTCAACAGAAAAATCAGTCCCCAGGATAGGCTGAAAAGCAACTTGAAGTAACCTTAGAAAGTTGCATGCTAAATCACTTCAGTTGTGTCCATCTCTTTGCTACCCCATGGTCTGTAGCCCACCAGGCTCCTCTGTCCATGGAATTCTCCAGGCAGAGATACTGGGAAAGAGACATGAAATACATTCAGTGTATAATAACGGATGATTTCTGAGGACCCTTCAAGACATAAAATGCTAGCAGTCTTTAGACTTTAAAAATTAATAACAAACAACGTAACACTTGATTTAAATAAAATAATACGTACTCTAAAAATTGTGTCCTCTAATATGTTGACCTTGGTGTCTCATTAGTAAAAAATCCACCTGCCAGTGCAGAAGATGCAAGATGTGCGTTTGATTCCTGGATTGGGAAATTCCCTGGAGGAGGGCATGGCAGATATGACCACCCAGCATCTCTTCTTCCTGTAGATGGAAGAGCTTATTAGCCAGGAGCATATGTTCCTCCTGCCCCTGGAGATGCATTTGCCGCCTCTCCTAACAGGCTTCAGCTTAAAAATTCAGTCCTTGAAACAACACGAAATAAAAAATGTTGAAACGCTGCCTCTTCTGAGCCCCCATAAACAGCTGTGCAGGCAGCTCAACCCAGAGCAGATAATATGCACAGATGTGTTTATGAGAAGGAGGCACGAATACTCAGTGTGTTGTTTTCAGCTTCTCACCATTGCAGGGATGTCTTTTCTTTTTCAAGGAAGAGGTACATTGTGGTAAGCAGTGTTTTATGACCTGTAATAAAAACCCTTGTAAAGACCAGGTTTTTGACCAAATGAAGCTAAGTGTTCTTTTCACAGAGCACTTTCATTTGCTCCTCTCCGCCTCTCTCTATTGGAATGCACACAGTTCAGCATTAATGCATAACATAAGGAAATAACATCACAAATTCTAGTTCTTATTGAAACTGGGAAAGCAACCAAAGTTAATTATGTAAAAAAAAATTCGTTAGGAATATGTTTCCCTACTTAGTAGTAGCTTCTGAACATATATGTTGATTAAGTACAAAACTGTATTGCATTTTTATAGCAAACTGTTATTACCTCATGAAAACACCCATAGGATAATTTGAGGGAACGTCAACAGAAAAATCAGTCCCCAGGATAGGCTGAAAAGCAACTTGAAGTAACCTTAGAAAGTTGCATGCTAAATCACTTCAGTTGTGTCCATCTCTTTGCTACCCCATGGTCTGTAGCCCACCAGGCTCCTCTGTCCATGGAATTCTCCAGGCAGAGATACTGGGAAAGAGACATGAAATACATTCAGTGTATAATAACGGATGATTTCTGAGGACCCTTCAAGACATAAAATGCTAGCAGTCTTTAGACTTTAAAAATTAATAACAAACAACGTAACACTTGATTTAAATAAAATAATACGTACTCTAAAAATTGTGTCCTCTAATATGTTGACCTTGGTGTCTCATTAGTAAAAAATCCACCTGCCAGTGCAGAAGATGCAAGATGTGCGTTTGATTCCTGGATTGGGAAATTCCCCTGGAGGAGGGCATGGCAGCCCCTCCAGTATTCTTTCCTGGAGAATCCCATGGACAGAGGAGCCTGGTGGCTACAGTCTGTGGGGTCCAGAGTTGGACATGACTGAGAAACTGAGCACCACCACAATGACGGTTGGGGAAGAATGGAGACTGTTCATGTCCTAACTGGAGAAACTGATCAATCTAAATCTCGGGTGTTGCTAGACACCATGGTGATTGCTCTTCTTGATTTCGTGGCACCAGTTCCGAACCTGGTAGCCAAGCCAGGAAATCCACACAGTGTTTTTAGTTCTCACAGCCTCCCTCAGGAGAGTGTTATCCCCATTTTACAGATGAAGAAACCAAGGTTAGATGCGAGGGTAGGGGAAGGAAGGGTTAAGTAGGAGGCCCAGGTTCATCTCTACCTGGAGATGCAGCAGAGCCCTCAGAAGATGACTCAAAAAAATAAAATAAAATAAAAGAAGATGACTCCCTGAAGTTGGCCTCTGAAAACAAACATTAACATAGTGCATTCGTCTCTTGGATTGACTTTCCCCTCCTTTCTCTTTCCAGTGTTCTAGTTCAGATTTCTACTATCTCATGTCTTTTTTCCCATGTGTTTTGATCTTTCTCCATTTAACAGTGAATATGCATTCCATTTCTAATCAGGCCCTTAGAAGATCTTTCCATTTTGGAGAACCATGAAGAGGGAGGGATCCCATGTAAAATACCATGGCAGGGTCTAGTTAGGAGTGGAATCTCCTGTTGGTTTTTCCAAGTCAGGGGATTATGGGTGATCTTGCAAGAGCTGCTGTGTTTCCATTCGCTGTATTAATATGATGTGGGTAGGGAAAGGGAAAACGTGCCCCCTCAAGACCATTGGCTAAGGAAGGAGAGGGTTCTTTGGGTTGTACATGGTCAGGGACAGTAGGAAAGGAAGTCCCCAATACCGTAGGAGTTGAGAGAGGTGCAGGACTTGAGGAAGCTGGAACGAATGAGATCCAGAGCACAGGAGGAAGGTAAACACTGCAAGGAAGGCAGGAAAGCTCTTCAACCAGGAGGTGAGGGAGAGCAGGAGACAGCAGTGTTCGTAAGCATGGAGGTGGTATGCACGGAGTTGAGAGCCTTCCCCGATCATCTGTGTTTCTCTCAAGTAGACTGCTAGGAGAAAGAAGGAAGGAGGATGGTAAAGTAAGGGGACAGCAATGAAAAGTCCACCTCTAGGGACGGCACTAAGGCTAACCAGGGACCTGGACGATTACGTGGTCACACTGACGTTGTCAGGGTTAGAGATGGACTTCATATTGATAACAGACGTGTATGTGGTCATCTCCGTCCCTCCAACAGCTGTCTGCGGCACAGGTGTAGCACCTGAGAAGGGCAGCATGTGGGCTGATTGAGAATTCATCTTTGCATAGAGGACAAGATAGGATGACCACAGAACCAGAGAGATGAGGGAAAGGGCAGATTTGACGAATGATGCCAGAAGAAGTTGCTCTCCAAGTTTAATTAATCGTGCTAAGAAGTTTATGTGAATTTAAGTGGTATTTTGACATCCAAATAAATGTAACTAAAGTGACTTTTAAACATTTTAGTTAAGAAAAAGCTAAATAATATCATTCCTGGTTTGGGGCCCTGGTAACTCAGATGGTAGAGTCTGCCCACAATGCAGAAGACCTGGGTTCGATCTCTGGGTTGGGAAGATCCCCTGGAGAAGAAAACAGCAACAGACTCCAGTATTCTTGCCTGGCGATTCCATGGGCAAAGGAGCCTGGTGGGCTACAATCCTTGGGGTTGCAAAGAGTCAGACACGACTGAGCAACTAGCAGTATTCCTGGTTCTAGCCATGGGAGTTGATACCACAAAATGGAATGGAGTTGAAGAAGTCCAATTTTTCTGAAGCTAAGGTGTTAGCCAAAGGGCTTTCAGGGGGCTGAAGCCATGCGGGGATATAGTGAGTGTGGGGTAGAGAGGATGAGCCCACAGTCTCTGAGAACCATGGTGGATGGACAGCATGAGAAGGGGGACATTGTAACCATTCATGGAAGGGAGTATTAAGTCTCACAGACAAAGGGATAGCCATGTGGATGGAGGAATCGACAGCAAAAGACTGTTGGTACAGTCCCCGTGGTGGGGAGACGGTTTGGTTGGGAGGGGTTAAATGAAATGATGTGACCTTCACAGGTTTTAGTTAATATACTTTGAATTGTTAGATTGGTTAGAATAACTTTTAATGGCAAGTTATAGAACACTCGATGAAGAAGTAAGAGCCATCATGATGAGGTCATAGTTCCTTCCTTTAGACTGTCTTTTTAGCCATTGCATTGTTCTTCTAACACCAGCAGTTATTTCCAGGTTTGCTGAACGTCAGTTGTGATTTTCTTATTTCTACTTAGTTGGGATTGATCCTTCAATTACTCAGCATTATCATCACTCCCAGGAATGAATAGTATATATAGCTCCATTTTATTTTCTCTTCAGAATACATATTTTGTTAATAAAATTTATATAGGAAACAACTTTTCTTATGCTTTCATCCAGTTAACCTAGAAGCAGTAGAAGTAGGAGGCCAGCATCTGCAGTGAGGAGCTTTGCCTTTGTTTCTGCTGAAGAATCCCAAGGTCAGGCATCTTCTCCCTCAGTTCTCCACCCCCACCTTTGGAACAAAGCCGGCCTGTGACATGTGGCTCATCTCCAGGTCCTCCCATTTATTCCTTTATTTCAGTTTACCAGCTTGACTTGCTAGCTGATCTGAAGCTTTAAGGAACCTGCCTTAATCCTCCTCTTGCTTTTTTTGGAATTTGTTTTGCCCTTTGTGATTTGGGGTGCAGCCTTCTGTGGGTACTCCTGTGGACCAGCATGAGAAGTGTATAATGTAGTCTTTGGGGTCCATTGTTAACATTGAATTGATCAGTGAAAGTGTGAAGAAACCACTGTCAAGTTTTGAAATAGAGTTCAGTGTGAACTGGGCTTCCATGGTACCTCCATGGTAAAGAATCCACTTGCAGTGCAGGAGATACACGTGAACATCCAGAATGTCTGCTGAGAACTGTCATTTCTGTGATTTGCTTTACGGTATAGGTTGGTGTTCTTTAGTATCTTTTGAAACTATGCTTTGTTGTAGTTGGGAAACAAGACCCACTGATAAAGCTTTTTCCTGATAGAAAAGCTGGAGGTAGAGTTTCATTTTGCTTGTTTCTGTTTTCAAAGACATAAGAGGATTAGAGCCCTAGAACACCTGAGAGAAACTAATTGTTGTTACAAGGCTTTGGACACTTAGTGTTCGCACTGAGGTCAGGAGTCTTTATAAGGGTGTTTGCCTAGGATGAAACTCCATCTAAAGTCACTAGGAGACAGACTTCATTCCAGGATGGTGTCCCGTTCAAACAGGCTCCCATGTCACTTGTTTCAGAAAGGTACAGAGGACCCCCAGTGACTATTTATCATTAGCGCGACTAGATATTCAAACCTTTTATAGCCTAGAATAAATTTTAAACCTTATTTCAGGTTTGCTGAACGTCAGTTGTGATTTTCTTATTTCTACTTAGTTGGGATTGATCCTTCAATTACTCAGCATTATCATCACTCCCAGGAATGAATAGTATATATAGCTCCATTTTATTTTCTCTTCAGAATACATATTTTGTTAATAAAATTTATATAGGAAACAACTTTTCTTATGCTTTCATCCAGTTAACCTAGAAGCAGTAGAAGTAGGAGGCCAGCATCTGCAGTGAGGAGCTTTGCCTTTGTTTCTGCTGAAGAATCCCAAGGTCAGGCATCTTCTCCCTCAGTTCTCCACCCCCACCTTTGGAACAAAGCCGGCCTGTGACATGTGGCTCATCTCCAGGTCCTCCCATTTATTCCTTTATTTCAGTTTACCAGCTTGACTTGCTAGCTGATCTGAAGCTTTAAGGAACCTGCCTTAATCCTCCTCTTGCTTTTTTTGGAATTTGTTTTGCCCTTTGTGATTTGGGGTGCAGCCTTCTGTGGGTACTCCTGTGGACCAGCATGAGAAGTGTATAATGTAGTCTTTGGGGTCCATTGTTAACATTGAATTGATCAGTGAAAGTGTGAAGAAACCACTGTCAAGTTTTGAAATAGAGTTCAGTGTGAACTGGGCTTCCATGGTACCTCCATGGTAAAGAATCCACTTGCAGTGCAGGAGATACACGTGAACATCCAGAATGTCTGCTGAGAACTGTCATTTCTGTGATTTGCTTTACGGTATAGGTTGGTGTTCTTTAGTATCTTTTGAAACTATGCTTTGTTGTAGTTGGGAAACAAGACCCACTGATAAAGCTTTTTCCTGATAGAAAAGCTGGAGGTAGAGTTTCATTTTGCTTGTTTCTGTTTTCAAAGACATAAGAGGATTAGAGCCCTAGAACACCTGAGAGAAACTAATTGTTGTTACAAGGCTTTGGACACTTAGTGTTCGCACTGAGGTCAGGAGTCTTTATAAGGGTGTTTGCCTAGGATGAAACTCCATCTAAAGTCACTAGGAGACAGACTTCATTCCAGGATGGTGTCCCGTTCAAACAGGCTCCCATGTCACTTGTTTCAGAAAGGTACAGAGGACCCCCAGTGACTATTTATCATTAGCGTGACTAGATATTCAAACCTTTTATAGCCAAATTGGCCATTGTAACATTAAAAGTTTTCAAACCTGTGTTTAACTTAATTGGCGATATCCATAGTTTCATTGCATTGCATCACTGGGATTACTGGAAAATATTTGAATCTTGTATAATACAGATTGATTTAGATTAAAATCTTGAGGAGCTAATTTAAAAGTATGCTACATGATACTATACATTGAGATGGAATAGATAATAAGCTTAAGTGGAGAATCCTTTGAAATGTCTTTGATCAAAGCACTTATGATTCTGAAGGAAAGGTGTTTTTTTGTCCTTTGCCTTGTTTATTGTTACAGTTTAATCATTCATATAATTCTCAGAAATTGGGACCAGAGTTCTTATTCTTACTTGTGAACAGAGTATATATGTCCATCACGCTCATCAACCTAGTTCTCAGTGGAATTGCTGAAGGAAACAAGATCTTTGGGCAGTCTTTTTAAAAAATCATTAACTTGTGGCTTACTAGTTTGAAATTCTAATTATAGCTGAATATTATAGGTTTAAAAGAAAACCCAGTTTGCTAACCAAAAATATCTTAAGTAGCCTAATAAAATCTAAAGAGTGGTAGTTCTTACATAGAACCAACTCTGTACACCAGCGGGTGTCATTTACATGGAATCAGCGTTAGGCCAGCATATGTGTTCTCAGTGCCTAAACTGTTTTTGGCTTTACGGTATAGGTTGGTGTTCTTTAGTATCTTTTGAAACTATGCTTTGTTGTAGTTGGGAAACAAGACCCACTGATAAAGCTTTTTCCTGATAGAAAAGCTGGAGGTAGAGTTTCATTTTGCTTGTTTCTGTTTTCAAAGACATAAGAGGATTAGAGCCCTAGAACACCTGAGAGAAACTAATTGTTGTTACAAGGCTTTGGACACTTAGTGTTCGCACTGAGGTCAGGAGTCTTTATAAGGGTGTTTGCCTAGGATGAAACTCCATCTAAAGTCACTAGGAGACAGACTTCATTCCAGGATGGTGTCCCGTTCAAACAGGCTCCCATGTCACTTGTTTCAGAAAGGTACAGAGGACCCCCAGTGACTATTTATCATTAGCGTGACTAGATATTCAAACCTTTTATAGCCAAATTGGCCATTGTAACATTAAAAGTTTTCAAACCTGTGTTTAACTTAATTGGCGATATCCATAGTTTCATTGCATTGCATCACTGGGATTACTGGAAAATATTTGAATCTTGTATAATACAGATTGATTTAGATTAAAATCTTGAGGAGCTAATTTAAAAGTATGCTACATGATACTATACATTGAGATGGAATAGATAATAAGCTTAAGTGGAGAATCCTTTGAAATGTCTTTGATCAAAGCACTTATGATTCTGAAGGAAAGGTGTTTTTTTGTCCTTTGCCTTGTTTATTGTTACAGTTTAATCATTCATATAATTCTCAGAAATTGGGACCAGAGTTCTTATTCTTACTTGTGAACAGAGTATATATGTCCATCACGCTCATCAACCTAGTTCTCAGTGGAATTGCTGAAGGAAACAAGATCTTTGGGCAGTCTTTTTAAAAAATCATTAACTTGTGGCTTACTAGTTTGAAATTCTAATTATAGCTGAATATTATAGGTTTAAAAGAAAACCCAGTTTGCTAACCAAAAATATCTTAAGTAGCCTAATAAAATCTAAAGAGTGGTAGTTCTTACATAGAACCAACTCTGTACACCAGCGGGTGTCATTTACATGGAATCAGCGTTAGGCCAGCATATGTGTTCTCAGTGCCTAAACTGTGCTTTCCTATGATGTTAACAAGTTATTTTTATCTACATTAGCCTTTAAACAGAGGAGAACCACACTTTAAAAATAAGTAGCAAACTAACACAACTTAAGTAATGAGGATGGCATAGGAAGGAAATCTGTGCAGCCACTAAAAATCTTATTGTCTAAAACAGTTATATTTTAGAAGAATTTTGTTGAAGTGGCACAATATTCATAAATGTGTATCGAATAATACCAACTTATATTTATAAATGTGCTATATTTATATATTAAGGTTATATCATATGTAATATATATAAGACTTCTGTATTAAATAGAATTATAATATGTTTATACCTACAAATATAGCAGTACATGTTTAAAAGATGTGAAAGACAAGGATAGTTAGCAGTAGAGTTTTCCTTGTTTTCTGAGTGGTGGGATTTTGTATGATTTTTGTTCTTCCTCTTGGATTTTTAATGAGTTTTTTAAAAGGTTTCCACATACATTAAGCAGGTACCAATTTTATAACTAAGAAAAAGATAGGATGTGCTGTATAAATACACAAATTAAAGCAGTATACATGTATTTAAACTCAGTGGTTTAGACTTACATACGTTTAGATGGGCCTTATTAGTAAGTAATAAATTTGCATATTTATTCTACTCATTGGTTGCTTAAACTGTTTGAGCACTGAACCATGAACCATGCACGTTTATTCTTGGTCCTGTTTTGAAGGGTTGGTGCTTAGTGGGTAAGAGGCTAAAGATGACGAGCCAGCATGACATTACTTTAGGTTAGTCATGGTGTTTAAAATCCACGCGTTCAGCTCGTGCGCATGTGTTTCCAATCAAGATGTATATGCCACAACAGAAGATGACTTTCGTTAACATTTTGGGCTTCAGGGCTTCCCCTGGTGGTCCAGTGGGTAAGGACACCGCCTTGCAGTACAAGGGGTGCCGGTTCGATCCCTGGCCTGGGAAGATCCCACGTGCCGTGGAGCGGCTGGACCAATGTGTCCAATTACCAAGCCGGAGCTCTGGAGCGCATGCGCCCAGAGCTGACGCTCTGCAAACGACAGACACCACCGCGATGGGAGGCCCACAGGAGCCAAAGAACAAAGACGGATGAAAATAGAGAAATCAAAGACCAATAGAAGTGGCTCGCTCGCTCCCCTCCCTCCCCAACCTGACCCCCGCCCAAAAAATAAATAAATAAATCTTTAAAAAAAAAAAAAACATTTTGGGCTTCATTTTCACACTATGGTCTATTTCTTGCAAGTTGCTTCACCCTTAGTGGTTCTAAAGTCTTGGAGAACTGTCCCTGGACAATGCCATCTTGTCTTGAGTTTTCATTGTTGGAAACATAAAAGGTAACCCCAGCCAGGTCATCAGATCCATTTAGGTGAGACTTCCCTTGTATATCAGCTGGTAAAGAATCCACCTGCAATGCAGGAGACCTGGGTTCGGTCCCTGGGTTGGGAAGATCCCCTGGAGCAGAGAAGGGCTGTGCCCTCCAGTATTCTTGCCTGGAGAATTCCATGGCTCGTCCATGGGTTGCAAAGAATTGGACACAACTGAGTGACTTTCACTTTCAGAAAGAATTCTAGTTCACCTGTGTCATTGCACACCCCAGCTCGCTGACATTTTCCTCTAGTCATTTCTAACTCAGTCTCCCCTGGGAGACGGGACACTTGAATGATGATTGTTTGTTGACTGCAGACTGCACAGGCTCTTCACATGCATTCCTTCATCTCATATCATGGAAAGTGAGCCCTATTTTCTCCTTTTTAAAGGTGGAAAATGAAGGCTTTGGTTTTGAATAAGCCAGGAAGTAAAGATAGAACTCCCTGAAGAAAATTCCCAGTACTGTTAAGCCGATAACCAAATGCAGCCCAGCTGATGAACAAGTGTGTCCTCATAACCCCTCCCAGCTTTGAGCCCCCCGATACTGCCAAGTCATTTCTCTAACCCTTACAGTACAAATTTATTCCACCCTCCCTTTATGCCCTGTGCTCACAATATTGTGTGGGGTGCAGGGGGTAGGTCAGTCTTATTAACCCCAGATTTCAAAGGGTCATATCGTCGTCACTATCTTAAATTCCTACCATTAGACACCATTTCTCAGTTTAAAATATTGTATCTGATTTTGTAAGTTCTTATGTTAGAAGAGGGCATGACATAGGTTTATTTTCCAAATGCCTCCATGCTGGCTGATACAATCGGCAGTAAGTGCTTATGGCTGTCAGTGTTTTACATCAGGGGTCCTATGAAGTAGGTCTTGTCACTTTCCTGTTTTCACAGACAGGAAAAGTAAGGCTTGGCAAGCTTAAACGGCTTCTCTGGTTTTCTATATGTGTATGATCATGGATCTAATACAGGAGTGCCTTGGGGGTTTGAATCCAGTTTTCCTGGACTCTGGTTCAAGTCAAGACTGTCTTTTGCTAGTGGTGTGGTGGTATCATCACTCAGTCAGGTCAGCCTCTGTGACCCCAAAGACTGTAGCCCGCCAGGCTCCTGAGTCCATGGAATTTCCCAGACAAGAATACTGGAGTGGGTTGCCATTTCCTCCTCCAGGAAATTTTCCCAACGCAGGGAGTGTACCCACATCTCCCGCATTGTAGGCCGGTCTCCTGCATTGCATGTGGTCTCCTGCATTGCAGGCGGATTTTTTTACCAACTTAGTCACCAGGGAAGCCCTTGCTAATGGTGTAATGGGCTAATTACATACACTTACTTTGTATTAGTTTCTTGACCTGTGAAATGCGTTGATAATATTATTTGCCTCAGTGTTGTGTGGACTGCAGACTGCACAGGCTCTTCACATGCATTCCTTCATCTCATATCATGGAAAGTGAGCCCTATTTTCTCCTTTTTAAAGGTGGAAAATGAAGGCTTTGGTTTTGAATAAGCCAGGAAGTAAAGATAGAACTCCCTGAAGAAAATTCCCAGTACTGTTAAGCCGATAACCAAATGCAGCCCAGCTGATGAACAAGTGTGTCCTCATAACCCCTCCCAGCTTTGAGCCCCCCGATACTGCCAAGTCATTTCTCTAACCCTTACAGTACAAATTTATTCCACCCTCCCTTTATGCCCTGTGCTCACAATATTGTGTGGGGTGCAGGGGGTAGGTCAGTCTTATTAACCCCAGATTTCAAAGGGTCATATCGTCGTCACTATCTTAAATTCCTACCATTAGACACCATTTCTCAGTTTAAAATATTGTATCTGATTTTGTAAGTTCTTATGTTAGAAGAGGGCATGACATAGGTTTATTTTCCAAATGCCTCCATGCTGGCTGATACAATCGGCAGTAAGTGCTTATGGCTGTCAGTGTTTTACATCAGGGGTCCTATGAAGTAGGTCTTGTCACTTTCCTGTTTTCACAGACAGGAAAAGTAAGGCTTGGCAAGCTTAAACGGCTTCTCTGGTTTTCTATATGTGTATGATCATGGATCTAATACAGGAGTGCCTTGGGGGTTTGAATCCAGTTTTCCTGGACTCTGGTTCAAGTCAAGACTGTCTTTTGCTAGTGGTGTGGTGGTATCATCACTCAGTCAGGTCAGCCTCTGTGACCCCAAAGACTGTAGCCCGCCAGGCTCCTGAGTCCATGGAATTTCCCAGACAAGAATACTGGAGTGGGTTGCCATTTCCTCCTCCAGGAAATTTTCCCAACGCAGGGAGTGTACCCACATCTCCCGCATTGTAGGCCGGTCTCCTGCATTGCATGTGGTCTCCTGCATTGCAGGCGGATTTTTTTACCAACTTAGTCACCAGGGAAGCCCTTGCTAATGGTGTAATGGGCTAATTACATACACTTACTTTGTATTAGTTTCTTGACCTGTGAAATGCGTTGATAATATTATTTGCCTCAGTGTTGTGTGGATTAAGTGAGTTACTCAAGAGAAAGTATTTAGAGTGATGTGTGATACATAGTGACTGCTAAGTAATAGATGCTATAAAAATACTAGGAACTACCATTTCTGTTACCTTTGTTTATTGGATTTTAATTGTTGAGATCATGTGTTAAATCATTTAAAGGCATGTGAAGTGAGAAGTGTCCCTCAGTTTCCAACTACTTCCTCTCCCCAACATTAAGCATGGACACCAGTTTGGTATACTTTTTTTCCAGAATATGTCCTATGCCATCTGAAACTTTTTTGGTGGGGGCGGGGGCTGCACTGGGCATCAGTTGCAGCATGCGGGATCTTTAGTTGAGGCATGTGAATTCTTCCATTGTGGCGTGTGGGATCTAGTTCCCTGGCCAGGGATCAAACCGGGGCCCCCCAAATTGGGCGTGCAGAGTCTTAGCCCCTGGACCACCAGGGAAGTCCCTGAAGCTCTTCTCAAATCATCCTTTCATTAATACAATACAGGTGGAGAGTGACATTGTTTGTGGTGATCTGGAACATGGGAGAGTGGCGCGGTAGAAGGGAGACAGAGTCATTCAACAGATATTGATCAAATACTTTCTGTATGCCAAACACTCTACTTAAGTGCTGACGATTCAGCACATTGAATTTCTCTTTTGACCTCTGGTTCCTTTTCTTTTTTGGTTTTGTTCAGGATATGATGTTTCAGCTTCTCCGGGGCCTGGACTTTCTTCATTCTCACCGAGTGGTGCATCGTGATCTAAAACCACAGAACATTCTGGTGACCAGCAGTGGACAGATCAAACTGGCTGACTTCGGCCTCGCCCGCATCTACAGTTTTCAGATGGCTCTTACCTCGGTGGTGAGTGAGAAACTTCTATTTGTTCATTCAACTTCGTTTTCCTCTTCGAAATGACAAACTGCCCCCTTTCCAGACCCCAGATGTTACTGCTGCCCATGGTCAGTTGGTGGACTGAATGTCTTTGCACTGTTTATATGGCAGGTGGTAGGAAGAGAGTGTTCTGTTTAAAACAGCAAACATATGGGCTAGGCTTGTTGTGCACAGAACCCATTGCAGAAATAGACTGTTGCTTCTTAGCCGCTAGAAAGGAATCTGTTACACGTTTCCCAATGGTTTTGCCATATGACTTTTTGCTAGTAGCGCTGTTTTCAGAGCTGCATATATAATGATTGGGGAAGCACAGCTCAAGGTCAGGGAGGATACAGAACCAAGAACATTGACCTCTCTGCAGCATTGCATCCTGATTTGAGAAATAGCCGGGTACCTGCACAGGTGGGTGAAAGCACTCCTGTGAAGCTGTGGTGTTGACTGTGAGGAAGAAATTGAATTTACAGTGAACTTGGATGATCCATGAGCAAGGAGCACCACGCTGCCCATGAAGGCTTCCTCCAAGGCGAAATACAAAGCGTAGACCCCCGGGCTCTATTTTGGCAAAGAATGACAGTTGTGGTATTCTGGGTTTTGGTCTCATTCAGACATAAAACCATAATAGCCACTGGCTTTTGTTAGCTTCTATTTCTGCTTATGTAGTTCATTGTTTCTGAGATGAATTTTGGTGAAATTCTGCACCCAGAATATGCAACGAGGAGCCTGGAAGTAGGCACTGTAACTCTTGTCTTTGAAGGGCCTGTTTTGTTGTTGTTGTTTAGTCGCTCAGTCATGTCCGACTCTTTGTGACCCCATGGACTGTAGTCTGCCAGGCTCCTCTGTCCATGGAATTCTCCACGCAAGAACACTGGAGTGGGTTGCCATTTCCTGTTTTACACGCAGTGAATTCATGCATAGATTTTTCTAAGTTAGGGATATCCCTTTGCTGTGCTTCTTATACAGCAGATTGATGCGGAGAATGCTTTTGAGTCCTTGAAGACTCCAAAAGTTGCCCTCAATGCATTAGATGAAGCCTTAAGTAAAAGAATCTTCTTGGGTCACTGTGTCATTTTCTTATATCGCTCTTACCTCGGTGGTGAGTGAGAAACTTCTATTTGTTCATTCAACCGTTTTCCTCTTGAAATGACAAACTGCCCCCTTTCCAGACCCCAGATGTTACTGCTGCCCATGGTCAGTTGGTGGACTGAATGTCTTTGCACTGTTTATATGGCAGGTGGTAGGAAGAGAGTGTTCTGTTTAAAACAGCAAACATATGGGCTAGGCTTGTTGTGCACAGAACCCATTGCAGAAATAGACTGTTGCTTCTTAGCCGCTAGAAAGGAATCTGTTACACGTTTCCCAATGGTTTTGCCATATGACTTTTTGCTAGTAGCGCTGTTTTCAGAGCTGCATATATAATGATTGGGGAAGCACAGCTCAAGGTCAGGGAGGATACAGAACCAAGAACATTGACCTCTCTGCAGCATTGCATCCTGATTTGAGAAATAGCCGGGTACCTGCACAGGTGGGTGAAAGCACTCCTGTGAAGCTGTGGTGTTGACTGTGAGGAAGAAATTGAATTTACAGTGAACTTGGATGATCCATGAGCAAGGAGCACCACGCTGCCCATGAAGGCTTCCTCCAAGGCGAAATACAAAGCGTAGACCCCCGGGCTCTATTTTGGCAAAGAATGACAGTTGTGGTATTCTGGGTTTTGGTCTCATTCAGACATAAAACCATAATAGCCACTGGCTTTTGTTAGCTTCTATTTCTGCTTATGTAGTTCATTGTTTCTGAGATGAATTTTGGTGAAATTCTGCACCCAGAATATGCAACGAGGAGCCTGGAAGTAGGCACTGTAACTCTTGTCTTTGAAGGGCCTGTTTTGTTGTTGTTGTTTAGTCGCTCAGTCATGTCCGACTCTTTGTGACCCCATGGACTGTAGTCTGCCAGGCTCCTCTGTCCATGGAATTCTCCACGCAAGAACACTGGAGTGGGTTGCCATTTCCTGTTTTACACGCAGTGAATTCATGCATAGATTTTTTCTAAGTTAGGGATATCCCTTTGCTGTGCTTCTTATACAGCAGATTGATGCGGAGAATGCTTTTGAGTCCTTGAAGACTCCAAAAGTTGCCCTCAATGCATTAGATGAAGCCTTAAGTAAAAGAATCTTCTTGGGTCAATGTGTCATTTTCTTATATCGTCCATCTTTAGCCTCCAAGTGGTTCTCAGTCAAGGGCAGCACCCAGCGGGAGGGGAAACGTGGTTGAGAAGTGCATGACGACATCTTTGGTCATCATAGCAACTTGGGGGGTAGAGATGGCCTCAAGGTGGCTAATATTCTGCTCAACAAAGAATGGTTTCCCCAAATTGTAGCAACTCAAGAGGGGAGTTGGAAATTCTCTTAGGGAACTTGGCTTAGAAAAACACTCAGTTTGCAAAAGGATTCTGCTTCCTCAACCCCAAGATACAGATGCTGGAACCAGGACACGTCAGATCACACGCTTTGCCAGTGTTATAATACTTCACCCGGGGCAAGAGAATGTTTTACAGAAGATTCCTTAGAATGCGTCACCACTGTTGAGAGAGGATCGTTCTTGTTTCCTGTTTGCCCAACAGAAGAAGAGTGACTTTGGAGAAGAGTGGGCACAAGATGATGTTTCAAGGACGCAACTCTGATTGGGGTTGACTCAAGGGAGCCCTTGTGTGCTTGTATAATCGCACCAGAAAGGGCTGAGTCTGTGTGCTTCCCCAGTGGGAAGGGTGAGGTAGGCTGCAGCTTCCCTAGGAAGTCGTTTTGTATGTTGTTTGAGGGCCCTGGGGAGAAGCTTGAATAGGCTTTATGATCTGGACAGATGATGGAAGGAACTTGGGTAGATTAATTGAAGGAAGGATGAGCCATAACTGAGACACTTTATTTTAATCCCCCACCCACCCACCCACCAGCAGGGCCCTGAAAACTTTAAATAAAAACAGGAAACCCAGTTGGGTTTGTTGGGGGATTTTTTTTCTTAAATTTGAGGAATGATAGCCCAGCTTGTGCTAACACCAATTAACATTCCATTCTTGCTCAAAGTTGATATGTTCAGACAGGAAAATGGAGACAAGTGATTTCATACAGAAAAAGGGGAAAGGCAATCATAAATACCTGATTTTTCAGTGTCTAGCTTATACTTCACAGTCTATACTTCTTATATGACGTGAAGATTAACAACCGGGAAAGAACAAATTCAGAGTGTATTCAAAAGAGTAATAGCTAGAATTTAATGTTAAGAATAAATTATGATTCCTGTAGAATACTGCATTAAGAGTTTTTCCCACTGTGTGATATTTTCCTTTTTAAGGGAAAATCCATTTCTATAATGATACATTGATTTACATACACATGATGACAAAGACTTGGAATCGGTTTTTTCAGACTGAATTGGTGTTTCTTTTCTTTTCTTTTTTTGTTATTTTTTGAAGAGAAAGACTATGTTCCACTTCCTGGAAATACACATTTTTTAGTAGGTTATGTCATACAGGAACTGGGAATCAACTTGGTTTGTGGAATGTTAAAGAAATTACAAGTTAACTGATTCAAAACTGCCATTCTACAGCCATGAGAAATGCTAGTATATTATGTATCTTCCATAGCCTGACTCAAATGTCTGCTTTTGGTATCCCCTGCAGGAGTTAATCCAACCTGCCTCCCTTAGTATTTCCCAAGAAACATCTTATTAATGCCTTTCATAATTCTGCTTTCTGTCTTGTTGGTAATTATTTAGGGATTTTGTTTATCAGGCTATAAGTTCCTTGAAATGGTTGACTTTTGGGATAGAAGTTAATTTAGGACGATCATCATATATCTGGACTCTAGTTGTGGCTAAAGTTGATGTAACATAGGGTCAGTCGACCTGGCTTGTCTTCATCTGGTGAGCGAGGCTCAAGTGCCCTTACACTTCCGTGGTGGTTCAGTGCTAAACAATTCGCCTGCTAGTGCAGAAGATGCAAGATAGCAGATTCAGTACCTGTATTGGGAAGATCCCCTGGAGGAGGAAATGGCAACCCACTCCCTTATTCTTGCTTAGAGAATTAGGGGAGCCTGGCGGGTATAGTCTGTGCGGTAATTGAGGAATGATAGCCCAGCTTGTGCTAACACCAATTAACATTCCATTCTTGCTCAAAGTTGATATGTTCAGACAGGAAAATGGAGACAAGTGATTTCATACAGAAAAAGGGGAAAGGCAATCATAAATACCTGATTTTTCAGTGTCTAGCTTATACTTCACAGTCTATACTTCTTATATGACGTGAAGATTAACAACCGGGAAAGAACAAATTCAGAGTGTATTCAAAAGAGTAATAGCTAGAATTTAATGTTAAGAATAAATTATGATTCCTGTAGAATACTGCATTAAGAGTTTTTCCCACTGTGTGATATTTTCCTTTTTAAGGGAAAATCCATTTCTATAATGATACATTGATTTACATACACATGATGACAAAGACTTGGAATCGGTTTTTTCAGACTGAATTGGTGTTTCTTTTCTTTTCTTTTTTTGTTATTTTTTGAAGAGAAAAAGACTATGTTCCACTTCCTGGAAATACACATTTTTTAGTAGGTTATGTCATACAGGAACTGGGAATCAACTTGGTTTGTGGAATGTTAAAGAAATTACAAGTTAACTGATTCAAAACTGCCATTCTACAGCCATGAGAAATGCTAGTATATTATGTATCTTCCATAGCCTGACTCAAATGTCTGCTTTTGGTATCCCCTGCAGGAGTTAATCCAACCTGCCTCCCTTAGTATTTCCCAAGAAACATCTTATTAATGCCTTTCATAATTCTGCTTTCTGTCTTGTTGGTAATTATTTAGGGATTTTGTTTATCAGGCTATAAGTTCCTTGAAATGGTTGACTTTTGGGATAGAAGTTAATTTAGGACGATCATCATATATCTGGACTCTAGTTGTGGCTAAAGTTGATGTAACATAGGGTCAGTCGACCTGGCTTGTCTTCATCTGGTGAGCGAGGCTCAAGTGCCCTTACACTTCCGTGGTGGTTCAGTGCTAAACAATTCGCCTGCTAGTGCAGAAGATGCAAGATAGCAGATTCAGTACCTGTATTGGGAAGATCCCCTGGAGGAGGAAATGGCAACCCACTCCCTTATTCTTGCTTAGAGAATTAGGGGAGCCTGGCGGGGTATAGTCTGTGCGGTCGCAAAGAGTCAGACACCACTGATCACGCACACACCTACACTCTGAGAGGCAGATTCATTCATACGTGATTTGCACACCTGGGTCTGACCGGGCGTCACAGAAGCAGAGCCTGGCCCATCATGAGAAGCCCGATGTTGACTTTTATCATTATGAAGCCCCAGGAACAGCAACCCGGGGAGGAGGCAGGTCTTGACGTCTCTGTTCATGCTCCGGAATCCTTATTTATTAAATTATTTTTCCTAAACTGACCCATACAATGTGCTGCTGGATTTGGTGACTTGGGAATGCCTTATCAACCAACTTATTTTGAAAGTGGGGAAACTGGGATTCAGACAACCAGCTGGTAACCAGGTTAAGTCTCGGTTCACCAAATAGATGGTCAGAGGCTTGGCGAGGACTGATATTTATATTCTGACTCTCGCCTGTCCTCCCTGCCCCCTTCCTCTTCTCCCCACCGGGGACCGAGTGCTTCAGAGGCCATCAAACTGTGGGCTTCCCTGGTGGCTCAGATGGTGATGAGTCTGCCCACAATGCAGCAAACCCACGTTCAGTCCTTGGGTGGGGAAGATCCTCTGGAGAAAGGAATGGCAGCCCACTCCAGGATTCTTTCCTGGAGAATCCCATGGACAGAGGAACCTGGCAGGCTACAGTCCACAGGGTTGCGGAGGAAGAGTTTTGTTATTTTTTCCCCTGCAAATGTCTGCTTTTGGTATCCCCGAGGAGTTAATCCAACCTGCCTCCCTTAGTATTTCCCAAGAAACATCTTATTAATGCCTTTCATAATTCTGCTTTCTGTCTTGTTGGTAATTATTTAGGGATTTTGTTTATCAGGCTATAAGTTCCTTGAAATGGTTGACTTTTGGGATAGAAGTTAATTTAGGACGATCATCATATATCTGGACTCTAGTTGTGGCTAAAGTTGATGTAACATAGGGTCAGTCGACCTGGCTTGTCTTCATCTGGTGAGCGAGGCTCAAGTGCCCTTACACTTCCGTGGTGGTTCAGTGCTAAACAATTCGCCTGCTAGTGCAGAAGATGCAAGATAGCAGATTCAGTACCTGTATTGGGAAGATCCCCTGGAGGAGGAAATGGCAACCCACTCCCTTATTCTTGCTTAGAGAATTAGGGGAGCCTGGCGGGGTATAGTCTGTGCGGTCGCAAAGAGTCAGACACCACTGATCACGCACACACCTACACTCTGAGAGGCAGATTCATTCATACGTGATTTGCACACCTGGGTCTGACCCGGAGCGTCACAGAAGCAGAGCCTGGCCCATCATGAGAAGCCCGATGTTGACTTTTATCATTATGAAGCCCCAGGAACAGCAACCCGGGGAGGAGGCAGGTCTTGACGTCTCTGTTCATGCTCCGGAATCCTTATTTATTAAATTATTTTTCCTAAACTGACCCATACAATGTGCTGCTGGATTTGGTGACTTGGGAATGCCTTATCAACCAACTTATTTTGAAAGTGGGGAAACTGGGATTCAGACAACCAGCTGGTAACCAGGTTAAGTCTCGGTTCACCAAATAGATGGTCAGAGGCTTGGCGAGGACTGATATTTATATTCTGACTCTCGCCTGTCCTCCCTGCCCCCTTCCTCTTCTCCCCACCGGGGACCGAGTGCTTCAGAGGCCATCAAACTGTGGGCTTCCCTGGTGGCTCAGATGGTGATGAGTCTGCCCACAATGCAGCAAACCCACGTTCAGTCCTTGGGTGGGGAAGATCCTCTGGAGAAAGGAATGGCAGCCCACTCCAGGATTCTTTCCTGGAGAATCCCATGGACAGAGGAACCTGGCAGGCTACAGTCCACAGGGTTGCAAAGAACTGGACACAACTGGCAACTTAACACTAACACACAATGTGGAGGAAGAACAATCCACTTTGTACCATCGTGAAAGAAAATTCTCACTGAGTGAATCACATTCTCCTCCAAAGTTCCTTTTTTCCATATTATCTTGCCTACTAAAACATGTATGTCTTCATATGAAAGCCTCTTCCCCTCTGTAGAAATAGAAGATACCAACTAAAGAATAAACGTGGGAAGATGTTTGATAGCTATACAGATCACAAAAATTCAGTCAGGGATTTTTCTTACACGAAACTGATAGGATTCCCAAAATTGCCTTATTTAAGATCACTACACAAGGATTATTTAGTACCGCAAGAATTACAAAAACCCAAATTGCTTGCATCTTTCTCCTTACGCTGCTGGGGGTTTCCTCTTCCAGTGCCCTCCTGCGTCGTGTTTGTGTGCGTGCGTGCATGCTCAGTCGTTTCAGTCATGTCCGACTCTTTGCGACCCAATGGACCACAGCCCACCAGGCTCCTCTGTCCATGGGAATCACTAGGCCAAGAATACTAGAGTGGGTTGCCATGCCCTCCTCCAAGGGATCTTCCGGACCCAGGGATTGAACCTCCATCTCTTTGCTCTCCTGCATTGGCAGGTGGGTTCTTTACCACTTAGCGCCACCTGGGAAGTGGGAAGCCCGAGTTGCGACCCATACAATGTGCTGCTGGATTTGGTGACTTGGGAATGCCTTATCAACCAACTTATTTTGAAAGTGGGGAAACTGGGATTCAGACAACCAGCTGGTAACCAGGTTAAGTCTCGGTTCACCAAATAGATGGTCAGAGGCTTGGCGAGGACTGATATTTATATTCTGACTCTCGCCTGTCCTCCCTGCCCCCTTCCTCTTCTCCCCACCGGGGACCGAGTGCTTCAGAGGCCATCAAACTGTGGGCTTCCCTGGTGGCTCAGATGGTGATGAGTCTGCCCACAATGCAGCAAACCCACGTTCAGTCCTTGGGTGGGGAAGATCCTCTGGAGAAAGGAATGGCAGCCCACTCCAGGATTCTTTCCTGGAGAATCCCATGGACAGAGGAACCTGGCAGGCTACAGTCCACAGGGTTGCAAAGAACTGGACACAACTGGCAACTTAACACTAACACACAATGTGGAGGAAGAACAATCCACTTTGTACCATCGTGAAAGAAAATTCTCACTGAGTGAATCACATTCTCCTCCAAAGTTCCTTTTTTCCATATTATCTTGCCTACTAAAACATGTATGTCTTCATATGAAAGCCTCTTCCCCTCTGTAGAAATAGAAGATACCAACTAAAGAATAAACGTGGGAAGATGTTTGATAGCTATACAGATCACAAAAATTCAGTCAGGATTTTTCTTACACGAAACTGATAGGATTCCCAAAATTGCCTTATTTAAGATCACTACACAAGGATTATTTAGTACCGCAAGAATTACAAAAACCCAAATTGCTTGCATCTTTCTCCTTACGCTGCTGGGGGTTTCCTCTTCCAGTGCCCTCCTGCGTCGTGTTTGTGTGCGTGCGTGCATGCTCAGTCGTTTCAGTCATGTCCGACTCTTTGCGACCCAATGGACCACAGCCCACCAGGCTCCTCTGTCCATGGGAATCACTAGGCCAAGAATACTAGAGTGGGTTGCCATGCCCTCCTCCAAGGGATCTTCCGGACCCAGGGATTGAACCTCCATCTCTTTGCTCTCCTGCATTGGCAGGTGGGTTCTTTACCACTTAGCGCCACCTGGGAAGTGGGAAGCCCGAGTTGCGTTTCATAAACACTAAAGAAACCTTGTGGATTCAGAAGCTTTTTGGTAATCCTAGGGTAGAAAATGAATGAAATAGAGGTGTGAAATTCAGCCAACAGATGCTGATCACTTTCCACATGCCAGGTACAGTCAGTGAACCTGAGGGATCCTGAGACATAGAAATGGAACATGTCTTGGCTCTCATGGAGCTCTTGATCCCAACGAGGAGACGAATCTTAATCAAATAGTCATGCCAGGAAAGATAGAGTTAGGAACAGAGATAGGTAAAAGAAAGGAAAGGGACAGAGTGAAGTCAGGGAAGCCCTCCCCGCTCACCCCTGCCAGGATGGGAGATGTTCAGAGAGGTCGCCAGCATCCACGCCTCAGAACCTGCCTGGGTGCAGGCCCCCTGGGTGTTCACCACCTGCAGTCTGTGCCGCTTTTCTCGGTGTCTGTTTGGGGCAGCTCCCTTTACAGCACCCAGTTGGCACCACCGTGCCGACAGAGTGAAGCCGGACCCAAGATCAGAGAACAATGTCATCTTTTTACAGGAGAAACTAAATTGTTTATGCTTGTTTCCTCTCGGTGCGTGTTGTATTTACTATGGAGACCTGGCAGGGTTTGTGCCTGGGCTTGGGCAGCCGAGTGGCTCCCACAGAAGCCTGCAAAGGCTGCCAGCGCATACTGAGTGAATCAAACCAAGAGCATGAACTGAGGATAATGGAAAAACCCCAAAGCCCCGTCGCCTTGGCACCTCGGTGAAAAGGGCAGGGCACACCTCAGAAGGCTCCTTGAGCTCCCTCCCGGCTCTACCGCTGCTTGCCATGATACAACCAGGTCTGTTTTGTGAAAACGTCCAGTGGCCATTACATATTTCATCCCTAACAATGGAGTGTTTGTGTCAGTTTCGTTTTCACTTTCACCGGCGAGGGAAGTGGAACACAATGGGGCCATGCCCAGGGCTGGGAACAGCACAGGTTTTCTTTAGGATTCCCAGGGCTGGGGACGTGGAAAACGCCAGAGCCAGAACAAACAGGAAAACCCATCCAGATCCTCCGTTACGTGTTCTCAGTGGCTATAAAACACATTTCACGTTAGCATCAGTTAGGGGGTAAAGGCAGACACTGTTGACCACGGTGAGGATTGCTTCCATGAAGAAAAAGCCTATTTCACACCATGCAGGATGCTGCTGTTAGGTGGGCTCGCGCGCGTGTGTGCCGGTGGGATTGAAGTTCATCACATGACCGCTTTCCTTGTTTAGAAAAGATAGTCATTCATTGGATTCACCTAATCGCAACTGCTTCATAAGTGGTCAGTGTTGGGAATTAGTTCTGGACAAAAACAGTCTGACTCTTAACGCTACTGCCTGGAGGCTGTTTTCCTTCCTCTGTACCTCTCTTCAGCCAGCTTACCACGGTATCATATAGACACAGTAGGCTTGTCCCCTGGTTATTTATGTTCCATCCTGCTTGTGCCTACCCTGTGTGATGCCATTCACATCTGAGGAGTAAATGGAATGATGGCTGAAGGGTTAGTCACTCAATTGTGTCCAACTCTTTGCAGCCCCATGAACTGTAGCCCACCAGGCTCCTCTATACATGGAATTCTCCAAGCAAGAATACTGGAGTGGGTTGCCATTCCCTTCTCCAGGGAATCTTCCCAACCCAGGGATCAAACACTGGTCTCCGGCATTGCAGGCAGATTCTTTACCATTAGAGCCATCTTGGAAGCCCAAATCTCAGAAACTTGAGGCCAAGTTTGAGTATAAAGACCAGCCATTGTTTTAAGGTTGATTTACTATGGAGACCTGGCAGGGTTTGTGCCTGGGCTTGGGCAGCCGAGTGGCTCCCACAGAAGCCTGCAAAGGCTGCCAGCGCATACTGAGTGAATCAAACCAAGAGCATGAACTGAGGATAATGGAAAAACCCCAAAGCCCCGTCGCCTTGGCACCTCGGTGAAAAGGGCAGGGCACACCTCAGAAGGCTCCTTGAGCTCCCTCCCGGCTCTACCGCTGCTTGCCATGATACAACCAGGTCTGTTTTGTGAAAACGTCCAGTGGCCATTACATATTTCATCCCTAACAATGGAGTGTTTGTGTCAGTTTCGTTTTCACTTTCACCGGCGAGGGAAGTGGAACACAATGGGGCCATGCCCAGGGCTGGGAACAGCACAGGTTTTCTTTAGGATTCCCAGGGCTGGGGACGTGGAAAACGCCAGAGCCAGAACAAACAGGAAAACCCATCCAGATCCTCCGTTACGTGTTCTCAGTGGCTATAAAACACATTTCACGTTAGCATCAGTTAGGGGGTAAAGGCAGACACTGTTGACCACGGTGAGGATTGCTTCCATGAAGAAAAAGCCTATTTCACACCATGCAGGATGCTGCTGTTAGGTGGGCTCGGCGCGGTGTGCCGGTGGGATTGAAGTTCATCACATGACCGCTTTCCTTGTTTAGAAAAGATAGTCATTCATTGGATTCACCTAATCGCAACTGCTTCATAAGTGGTCAGTGTTGGGAATTAGTTCTGGACAAAAACAGTCTGACTCTTAACGCTACTGCCTGGAGGCTGTTTTCCTTCCTCTGTACCTCTCTTCAGCCAGCTTACCACGGTATCATATAGACACAGTAGGCTTGTCCCCTGGTTATTTATGTTCCATCCTGCTTGTGCCTACCCTGTGTGATGCCATTCACATCTGAGGAGTAAATGGAATGATGGCTGAAGGGTTAGTCACTCAATTGTGTCCAACTCTTTGCAGCCCCATGAACTGTAGCCCACCAGGCTCCTCTATACATGGAATTCTCCAAGCAAGAATACTGGAGTGGGTTGCCATTCCCTTCTCCAGGGAATCTTCCCAACCCAGGGATCAAACACTGGTCTCCGGCATTGCAGGCAGATTCTTTACCATTAGAGCCATCTTGGAAGCCCAAATCTCAGAAACTTGAGGCCAAGTTTGAGTATAAAGACCAGCCATTGTTTTAAGGTTGACAAGACCCAGTGCTTTCGAGAGGTTTTGCAGCCAAAAGGTTTCTCAGGGACCCAGAAGCTGGAAAAAACTTTGCTGGCCCTTTTATTTAACATTCTTATGGGCATACACCTTCTGTGGTTGGTCAGGGACTAGCCTGTCAGACTGGGTTTAATGAGATTATTCCATCTTCTCTAAATTTCCTCAAGCGTCTTGTCATCCCTTTCAACAGAGTATGAGACACAGTCCTTGGAGTTGAATAGAAAATGATGTGTCTATAAATTGGATTTCTACATCCTCCCTGATTCTTAGGGTATGTTGCTTCTGGTGTTTTACAGATGCAGCTGTTTACTTCCTTAGAAGGTAGGGAAAAATAGGAGTGTCTTCCTTTCGCTTGGGCTTTGTTCGTCTCCTAGTGGAAGTTCCTGAGTTGAGATGTGTCAGTGAAATTCTGTTACACTGAACGTAGCCATTTTTATTCACTCAAATCCAGTGTTGTACTATTCTAGTGTTTTCCAGTGCCTTCCTGGCCCATGGTAGGCACTTGGGAAATACATGGCAAACAAACGAAATGAGGCCTCATGATTCTCCATCGCCTAAAGAATGAGTTCCAACTCTGTAGCATGGCATGCAGAGGGTTTTTTGTTTTGTTTTGTTTTGTTTTGCTGTGTAGCCCCAACCTTCCCCTCTCACTCCCACCCAGAAATCACCTCTATACTCATAATTGTCCATTCCTTATCATCTAAAACTATCATTTCTCACTACTCTTTAAGTTCTTTCACAACTCCCTGCTTTCTCAGATAAAATAGTGAGTGAATTTCCAGCTCTGCTTTTTCCATGCTGCTGCTGGCGTCGTTGCATCATCACTGATAAACATCTAAGGATTTGTTGTTTGTTTTAGACTCACCTTTCACTAGTGTTCCCCTGTGCCCGCTGCGTCATTCCCTGATAGTGGCTGGAGCTCTGAAGGAGTAACAGTTATATTTTAAATATGTGTCTGGGCAAAAAGTCATAACTTCAGTTAATTACCATGCTTCATCTTTCTTATTTGAGATCACAAACCTGCCTACACCTGCACCCCCACTTTTTCATGTACATTTCCTATATGGCATGCTTACATTAAGAATTAAGGTCGGGTTTCCCTGGTGGTACAGTGGGTAAAGAGTTCACCTTGCAGTGCAGGGGGCACCGGTTCGATCCCTGACCAGGGAAGATCCCACGTGCCATGGAGCGGATAGACTGGTGTATCCAATTAGGAGCCAGAGCTCTGGAGCGCATGCGCCCAGAGCCAGTGCTCTGCAGCGAGAGACGCCACTGCAATGGGAGGCCCACACAGGCCAAAGAAAAAAAAGGTGGATGAAAATAAATAAATAAAAAGTCAAGGGCTTCCCTGGTGGTCCAGTGGGTAAGGACACCGCCTTGCAGTGCAAGGGGTGCCAGTTCGATCCCTGGCCTGGGAAGATCCCACGTGCCATGGAGTGTCTGGACCGATGTGTCCAATTACCGAGCTGGAGCTCTGGAGCGCATGTGCCCAGAGCTGGTGCTCTGTGACAACAGAGGCCACCGCGATGGGAGGCCCACATGGGCCAAAGAACAAAGATGGATGCAAATAGATAAATGAAAGACCAATAGAAGTGGACCACCCGGCCCCCTCCTTCCCCAACCCGCCTTTCCCTCCCACCCCCCCACCCCCCGCAAAAAAGGCCAATAAAAGAGGCCAAAATTAAAAAAAAAAAAGAATGAAGGTCTTTGGGGTTCCTCAAAGGAATCATAGTTTTGTAGGAAAAGGTTGAAAATGTCTGCACTATTGTTTCTTTTAGTCATTTTATTTAGTCCACTTGGGTTCTTGAGGATAGGCATATGTTTCTGTTAATGTGTATGTGGGTGCGTACCTGCTCAGTTTCTTCAGTTGTGTCGAACTCTTTGCCACCCTCAGGACTATAGCCCTCTAGGCTCCTCTGTCCATGGGATTCTCCAGGCACAGATACTAGAATGGGTTGCCATTTCCTTCTCCAAGGGCTCTTCCCCACTCAGGGATCGAACCCATGTCTCCTGTGTCTCCTGCATTGGTAGGCACATTCTTCATACCCCTGAGCCGCAAGGGAAGCCCTAATCTGTATGGGTTTCTCTAAAAATTCCCTTCAGACTTTCATGTGATCTCTTTGTCATGCTAGACTTTCTTTCGTATTGTATTAAATAACTTTACTACTAGTATTTCAAACGTGTTTCTCAACGATGCTCTCTGGGCTGCTAAATGATTCCTCTTGCTGCCTCCACTTTCTGTTTTCCTTTCCTCTGGGGATTGAAGCCCAGGGTGGCTGACGTCATGACACCCAGCATCCTAAGGACACTGATGATTTTTAAGTCTCTGAGTCCCTCATAAATCTGAATGCTAAACTTTGCTGCTGGCCATGGAGGAATAATCTACCTTCAGGTCTCAGGGAAACATCCAACAGAAAGGAGGGGAAAGTGTAGGAGAATTTACTTTAGCACTGCTCATATATTTATCTTGAAGGCTGACAGAATCTAAAAGTGGGGGCTGAAAATGTAACAACTCAACCATAAAATCCCCCACGTAAGGGAGAAACACCTCAACTCCTTCTAGGTTTGGGTACTAACCTAAATTCTGTAAGATTTCTCTGCTGCCATGTAACAGCTTCGTTTTGTTTTTTTCATTTCTAAAGCTATCGTTCCCTTTCTTCCTTTCTGTTTGTATTTTGATGAATTCCTTTTGAAAGGTCACCATGCTTCAAGACACAGGGATGTGTTTTCTGCACGCGGTGAACAGGCTCCACGGTGACGCTGACAGCTCCCTGCGCCTTATGTAACGCAGGGTGGCCGCAGTGAGGTGGGGACCGCACATGGTATCTGTTCTTGTGGGAAAATATGCTTCAGTGGCTTACTGGCACTGGTCTTGGAATGTGGCATTTAAAAGTACCTTTTTACAGTGGGAAAGAATTCTGTCAAGAATAAACAGTCTGACCTTGTTAAATGGGCCAAAGTCGGTCTGTAACCTAGTTCCAGAAAACTAGCTTTTACTAGTTTAGAAAAAGCCGATGAGAAACCTTATAACGAAAACGTTCTAAAGAAAAAATTGTGACGAAGAATATGAAGTAAGTTCCTGATAGGAGGGTCTTCCCTCTGTATTCATGAAAATGTCTTGACAGGACTTTAAGATCCCAGTTTGCCAGAACAGATGAAAAGATGAGGACTCCAGTTCATCAGGAAGGCAGATTTTCTTATTCCTGGAAAGACAAGACTGGCTTATTGAAAGGAGCAGTGGGAGGGGCCACGTAGCATGGACCAACCGTGGGAAACCAGCCGGCTGGAGGAGATTGAGGAGGAGTATAAATTGCCACTGACTCCCCATTGCCCACAGGTTAAAAAGTCTGTACTCTGAGCTGTGGAGTGAAGCAGCCTGTTGTTCGCCTTTCTCTTGTTGTTGTTTGTGTTTTTTAGTCACTAAGTTGTCTGACTCTTTGCGACCCCATGGACTGTAGCTCGCCAGGCTCCTCTGTCTATGGGATTCTCCTGGGGAGAATACTGGAGTGAGTTGCCATTCACTTCTTCAGAGCATCTTCCCAACCCAGGCATCGAACCTGGCTATCTTGCATTCCAGGCAGGTTTTTTTACCACTAAAAGGAGGGGAAAGTGTAGGAGAATTTACTTTAGCACTGCTCATATATTTATCTTGAAGGCTGACAGAATCTAAAAGTGGGGGCTGAAAATGTAACAACTCAACCATAAAATCCCCCACGTAAGGGAGAAACACCTCAACTCCTTCTAGGTTTGGGTACTAACCTAAATTCTGTAAGATTTCTCTGCTGCCATGTAACAGCTTCGTTTTGTTTTTTTCATTTCTAAAGCTATCGTTCCCTTTCTTCCTTTCTGTTTGTATTTTGATGAATTCCTTTTGAAAGGTCACCATGCTTCAAGACACAGGGATGTGTTTTCTGCACGCGGTGAACAGGCTCCACGGTGACGCTGACAGCTCCCTGCGCCTTATGTAACGCAGGGTGGCCGCAGTGAGGTGGGGACCGCACATGGTATCTGTTCTTGTGGGAAAATATGCTTCAGTGGCTTACTGGCACTGGTCTTGGAATGTGGCATTTAAAAGTACCTTTTTACAGTGGGAAAGAATTCTGTCAAGAATAAACAGTCTGACCTTGTTAAATGGGCCAAAGTCGGTCTGTAACCTAGTTCCAGAAAACTAGCTTTTACTAGTTTAGAAAAAGCCGATGAGAAACCTTATAACGAAAACGTTCTAAAGAAAAAATTGTGACGAAGAATATGAAGTAAGTTCCTGATAGGAGGGTCTTCCCTCTGTATTCATGAAAATGTCTTGACAGGACTTTAAGATCCCAGTTTGCCAGAACAGATGAAAAGATGAGGACTCCAGTTCATCAGGAAGGCAGATTTTCTTATTCCTGGAAAGACAAGACTGGCTTATTGAAAGGAGCAGTGGGAGGGGCCACATAGCATGGACCAACCGTGGGAAACCAGCCGGCTGGAGGAGATTGAGGAGGAGTATAAATTGCCACTGACTCCCCATTGCCCACAGGTTAAAAAGTCTGTACTCTGAGCTGTGGAGTGAAGCAGCCTGTTGTTCGCCTTTCTCTTGTTGTTGTTTGTGTTTTTTAGTCACTAAGTTGTCTGACTCTTTGCGACCCCATGGACTGTAGCTCGCCAGGCTCCTCTGTCTATGGGATTCTCCTGGGGAGAATACTGGAGTGAGTTGCCATTCACTTCTTCAGAGCATCTTCCCAACCCAGGCATCGAACCTGGCTATCTTGCATTCCAGGCAGGTTTTTTTTTTTACCACTAAAAATAAATGAGCCACTAAAGAAGCTACACCTTTCTCTCCATCCCGTCTTTTCCCACCCACCTCAAACCACTCTCCCCCCTCCCCCATCCCCCCACAGTCTGGCCACTCCAGACCTCTTTCCTCTTGTTTGCAAGGACAGGCCATTAGATTGCGTGCCTCCAGACCTTAGATCTTCCCTCTGCTTGAGCTGCTTTTCCCCTTTTCAACCTAACAAACTTCTACTCAGTCTTCAGGACTCTGGGCCAATGCCACCTTCTCCCTGAAGTTGGCCAGACTCTCTAGGACAAAGTTAGACACTTCTTTTGTGGACTGGTGATTTGCCTCTGAGAGAGTCGCTGCCTTATAGTGCCCCTGTTGAAAATATCCAGTGTGACAGGTGACAGGACACAAGCATGAGGTATTGTTCTGTGAGTGTTAGTGTGTGTGTGTGTGTGTGTGTGTGTGCACACGTGTGCACATGTGGTGAAATATTCAATTGGCCAGAAAGTTCTTTTGGGTTTTTCCATAGCAGCTTATGGAAAATCCTGAATGAATTATTTGGCCAATCCAGCAAGTGGTTTCTGAGTAGGGGAGGTGGAGGGAGGCTGGCTTGGGTGAGGGTGCTAAGTGAGCCTGAGAGTAATGCTTCCCCCAAACATCGGCTTTCCCAAAAGGTGCCACTGCAGCCTGTGTCTGCATCCATTTTGAAATTGCAGCATCAAGAACAACACTTGTTTTACTAATCACTTTCATTGCTAAATCTTGTGTTTATATTTAAATGATATTCTGGCAAAACAGGATTTGACTGCTTTTATTCAGATGCATGGCCCTCAAGATGTGGTTTGCCTAGGTATTGTCAGAGAGGACTGGATCTCAAAGATGGTAGTTCTAGTCACAACTACTTTTGTGGTTTGTTTACAAACCTTTTTATTTTGTATTGAGGTGTAGCTGATTGAAAATTTTGTGGTAGTTTCAAGTGAAAAGCAAAGTGACTCGGCCCTACATAAACATTTTCCCTCTCCCCCAGTGCCCCTCTCATCTAGGAGCAGAATTCCATGTGCTCTGTGCAGTACACAGCCCCTTTTAATGTTAAAGAACTAATTTATCAATAATAAGTTAAACTGAGGGAGAATTTCACGAGTTACAGAAAGCACTAGATCTTGTCTGCTTAAAAAAAAGAGTGTTCGGAAAACTGTGTAAGTTAAAAAAGAAAAAAAACTAATGGGTAAAATGGATAATCAAGTACTTTGCAGATGAGTTTATGGCAAAGTTTTTCCAAAGGAGCTTCTGCAATCTAAAATAAAATTTAATAGATTAAAATGTGTTTTCTTAAACCTTTCCAGAATTGTATATCTGGAAGCTATTACTTATTCTGTCTGATCACTCTACTTTTCACTGATTCTTACATACAAAGGTAGTTTAAAAAAAAAAAAAAGCCAAACAGTTCATTGTGAATTTAAAAGTGTTACTGTCCAAGAAAACAAAAAAGAGACTCACGTGTTCCCTTTGTACCTGAACACACATTGGCTACTATCATCATGACTTTTCCTGGCAAGTTCAAGTTAATTTTGACAGAATTGATACACAGTCCATTTAAAGTGAGAAAAGCATCTTCCAGTTTGAATTCTCTTTAATAATGTTATAGTAAGTCAAAATATAATCTTTGTCTTTTTTCTTTATGTCTGTTATTCTAATTGTGTTTCTAAAAGGATTCCTTGATTTTAGAACCTGGGACTGAAAGACCACATTCAAATAGCATGTTGCTGCTGTCATAGCTATGTTGTTGTTCAGTCGCCCAGTCATGTCCAACTTTTCGTGACCCCATGGACTGCAGCACGCCAGGCCTCCCTGTCCCTCACCATCTCCCAGAGTTTGCCCAAGTTCATGTCCATTGAGTCGGTGCTGCCATTCAGCCCTTTCATTCTCTGATGCCCTCTTCTCCTTCTGCCCTCAATCTTTCCCAACATCAGGGACTTTTCCGATGAATTAGCTGTTTGCCTCAGATGACCAAAATACTGGAGCTTCAGCATCAGTCCTTCTCTTAATATTCTGGGCTGATTTCCCTTACGATTGACTAGTTTGATCTCCTTGGTCTCCAAGGGACTTGCAGGAGTCTTCTCTAGCACCATGGTTTGAAGGCATCCGTTCTCTGGCACTCTGCCTTTCTTTATGGTCCAGCTCTCACAACTGTGTGTGACCACTGGGAAGACCATAACTTTGATTGTACGGACCTTTGTCAGCAGAGGGGTGTCTCTGTTTTTCAACACACTGTCTAGGTTTGTCATAGCTTTCCTGCCAAGAAGCAGTCGTCTTCTGATTTCATGGCTGCCGTCACCATCCGCAGTGTCTTCAGAGCCCAAGAAGAGAAGATCTGTGACTACTGCCACCTTTCCCCCTTCTGTTTGTCATGAAGCAATGAGGCCGGATGCCATGACCGTAGTTTTCCTGATGTTTCGTTTTAAGCCCGCTCTTTCACTCTCGTCCTTCACCCTTATCAAGAGGCTTAGTTCCTCTTCGCTTTCTGCCATTAGTGTGGTATCATCTGTATATCTGAGACTGTTGATGTTTCTCCCTCCTATCTTGATTCCCACTTGTAACTCACTGGCCTGGCATTTGATGTGCTTAGCGTATAGTTTAAATAAACCAGGTGACAACAGACAGCCCATGTGACAACTCCTTTCTCAATCCCGAACGAATCAGTTGTTTCATACAGGGCTCTAACTGTAGCTTTTGGACCCAAGTACAGGTTTCTCATACCTGTTACATAATCCAAATTGTATTTTTCATCAGGCTTATGGCTCCTCCTTTTAAAGGAATCAGGTTTTCTCAATACACCTTAACTGTGTGAACATACATAATAGAGTTAGTCTTACCCAGTCTCCTAGGATGGACCTTTGGAGAGCTTCTTTCGGCGGCAACGGTAATAGTGATCATTCTGGACTTACATCTTTTTACCCAAATACAATATTTTTGTTGGATAGATTTCAAGAATTGGCATTCCCAAGACAAAAGATCATGAGTGTGCACATTTTTCTTTCTTTACCTTCAGTTTTCTAAGAAACTCCCAAACTGTCTTCCAAAGTGACTGTACCATTTTGCATCTGCACCACCAGCAGTGAGAGTTCCTGTTGCTCCCCACCCTCAGCAGCACTTGGTGGTGTCGGTGTTTTCGTGCCCTTCTAGTAAGAGTGTAGTGGTCTTTCATTGTTTTTTAATGAGTATTGTGTTATTCAGTTACTCAATCAGGTCTGATTTTGTGACCCCATGGACTGCAACATGCCAGGCTTCCCTGTCCTTCACCGTCTCCTGGAGCCTGCTCAAACTCATGTCTGTTGAGTCAATGATGCCATCCAACCATCTCATCCTCTGTCACCCGCTTCTCCGTCTGCCCCAGTGTGAGTCTCTTCGCATCAGGTGGCCAAAGTATTGGCGCTTCAGCTTTAGCAGCAGTCCTTCCAATGACTATTCAGAGTTGATTTCCCTCAGGATTGACTGGTTTAATCTCCTTACAGTCCAAGGGACTCTCTGGAGTCTTCTCCAGCATCACAATTTGAGGGCATCCATTCTTTGCTGCTCAGCCTTCTTTATGGTTCAGCTCTCACCTGTATGCACATTTCAGAGTCCGAGAATGCCAAATTGTTATTCCAAAGGATTTCCCTTTTCCTCCTCTCCTTTTAACAGATCTCTGATCTCTGCCTCCACTTTTCTGGGTGTCTCTGGTGATCAGCTTTGCAGGCCCTTCCTTGTCCTGCTCCCTACTAAGAAAGCCTCCTGAATGTCCCTGCCTGTCCCTGGGGCAGCCCTTGAGCAAATCTCACCCAGGCCCATGACTAACTCTCACGTCTGTGCGGAGGCATTCCAACTATCAGCTCTGCCAGGGCGCCCCTCTGAGGATCAGTCGTCAGCTCCACTTTCTGTCTCCACCTCGTGGCCCCTGTGCAACAGACGCACACCGTGACTAAAATGTCAGTCCCTAGGTTCTTCTGTCCCAGGCAGTTCTGCTTCGTTTTCCTTTCTTTATTACTCCTAGTCACCCAAATGGGAATCCTTAGGGGTGTTTTTCCCCTAGATTCATTTGTGTCAACATGCATTTGGTTACAGGTTCAGAATACTCATCAGTTATATCTTGAATAATAGTAATTTTTAAATCTAACCTAAGAAGTCTGTCTGGAGATCATTCTGCAGTTAGTACAGTGGCTCAGCAGTGTCATCTTGAGCCTTATAACCAGTGATCAGAAACATTCTACTCTCCCCTCCTCAATGAATGACAGTTTCTCTCATGATCTCAAGGTGACTGCTGCATCTTCAGACGTCACAGCCTCATATAGCAGTGGCCTCAGCAGTAAGTGGGCTTCCCAGGTGGCTCAGTGGATAAAGAACCTGCTTGCAATTCAGGAGATGCAGGAGACACAGGTTCAGGCCTTGGGTTGGGGAGACCCCCTGGAGGAGAGCTTGGCAATCTGCTCCAGTCTTCTTGCCTGGAGAATCCCATGGACCAGAGGAGCCTGGTGGGCTACAGCCTATAGGGTCGCAAAGAGTCGGACATGGCTAAAGCCACTGAGCAGGCACACACACAAGCAGTGAGTCAGGAAGCAAGGGCCAGAAAGGCTTTCACTGCCTTTTTCATCAGGGAAGATCGTCTCTTCCAAAGCCTCTCTTCAGACTTTCACTTATTTTTCATCTCCCACAACGGCGTCATATTCCTCTCCCCAGACCAATCACACAGCAGGTGAGCTTTTGTTGTTGTCGTTGCTACCTGAAGACAATCAGGCTGTGTTCCTCAGGTAGCAGGGAAGTGTCTGTTCCTTGACAACCACCAGCGACAGGCCTTCATTGATCTCAGAAACTCCCCAAGGCAGCAGGGTAGCTGTATAGGTAGAAACATATGCTCCTGTCTCTTTTTCAGGGGTCAAAATTATGTTCAGTGATCCCTAATAAAATACTTTATATAGCACAATGCTTTTATCCCTTAGTGCTCCATATATGTTAAAAATAGAAAGCTTTAGAAATTCATGAGGATGTTGATTAGGCTAAGAAGGAGTGCTTCCCACTCTCACCAAGACTGTGAAGCTTCAGATTCTTATTTTTTGTTGGGGGGATTGGTCTATTCTGGGTGTTCACTGCTGCTGCAGGCTCTTCTCTAGTTGTAGGGAGTGGGGGTTGCTCTCTAGTTGAGGTGAGCAGGCTTCTTGTTGCAGTGACTCTTGTTGTGGAACTCGGGCTCTAGTTGTGGCACATGGGCTCAATAGTTGTGGCTCCGAGGCTCCAGAGCACAGGCTCAGTAGTTGTGGCTCATGGGCTTAGTTGCTCCACAGCATGTGGGATCTTCCCGGATCAGGCATCGAACCCATGTCTCCTGCATTGACAGGTGACCTCTTCATCACTGAACCACCAGGGAAGCCCCTTCAGATTCTTCAGTAAAAGAATTAACAGACATTTGAGGGGCGCTGGCAGTTTTCTATAAGGGACATCTCGACATGCAAACTTGATCAGGGATGTAAGAATAGTTTCTGAAACAGTGAAACAGCAAGAAATACTTGGTTAAACTAATCACTTTTTAAAGGATATTAATTTCATTAATGTATTAATTAGATATATTATTGTAAAATACCATTATTTATATTCCATTTATATCTCAGAGAGATTGCGGGTTTGGTTCCAGACCACCACTGTAAAGTGAATCTCACAATAAAGCTAGTCACACAAATTTTTTTGTTTCCCAATATGTATAAAAGTTATGTTTATACTGTCCTCTGTGAAGTGTGCAGTAGCATTAGGTTTCAAAAAATGTACATACCTTGGACTTCCCTAGTGAAAGAGTGGATAAGAATCCATCTGCCAGTGCAGGGGACACGGGTTTGATCCCTGGTCTGGGAAGACTGCACATGCTGCAGGGCAGCTAAGTCCCTGAGCCACACAACCAAGCCCAGGAGTTGCAGCAGCTGAGTCCACGTGCTGCAGCTACTGAAACCTACAAGCCTAGGGCCTGTGTTCCACAACAAGAGAAGCCACCACAATGAGAAGCCCACACACCGCAACAAAGGGCAGCCCCCACTTGCTGCAACTAGAGAAAGCCTGTGTGCCGCCATGAACACCCAGTGCAGCCAAAGCTAAATAAACAAACAAAAAAGTGCATACCTTAATTAAAAAACATTTTATTGCTAAATAAAGTTGACTATCACCAGAGCCTTCAATGAGTCACAATCTTTTTCAGTAGTAACATCAAAATTCACTGATCTCTATAACCTATACTGTGCAGTAATAATGAAAAAGTTTGAAATATTTTGAGAATTACCAAAATGTGGCATGGAGACATGAAATGAGCAAATGCCGTTGGGGAAATGACACCGGTAAGACTTGCTTGACTCAGGGCCACCACAAACCTTCCATTGCAAACAAATAAACAAAATCCATTATCTGTGAAACCCAATAAAATGAGGTGATGCCCCTACCTAGCTAGTGTACTTATTAGTTATTAATATACTTATATATTTTTTTAAAATAATACTACCTACTTTTAAAATCATACGTGCACATAAATCTGAGTTGCCTTCGCTTCTCTGTTCTAATCAAATAAATATAGGTGAATCAGGAGGCAAGTATCGTTAGATGTAGAAGAGTCAGGGAATGCTGCCCAGGGAAGCTGATTTTTGATTCAAGTCTTGAAGAATGAGGAGGAGTTTGCCTGGCAGACGAAAGAGAAAGGTGTCGTCTAGGTACAGAATAAGGGAAGAGCAGAGCGTGTGCATGAAAACATGAAAAGTATGTGGGCTGATGAGCAGGGGGAGAACATGATCAAACTGTTCCTTTGTTTTTGGGTTTCGTCATTGTTGTTTTCTCTCTAAAGATGACTCTAATGCAATGTGATGAATGTTTATACTGTCCTCTGTGAAGTGTGCAGTAGCATTAGGTTTCAAAAAATGTACATACCTTGGACTTCCCTAGTGAAAGAGTGGATAAGAATCCATCTGCCAGTGCAGGGGACACGGGTTTGATCCCTGGTCTGGGAAGACTGCACATGCTGCAGGGCAGCTAAGTCCCTGAGCCACACAACCAAGCCCAGGAGTTGCAGCAGCTGAGTCCACGTGCTGCAGCTACTGAAACCTACAAGCCTAGGGCCTGTGTTCCACAACAAGAGAAGCCACCACAATGAGAAGCCCACACACCGCAACAAAGGGCAGCCCCCACTTGCTGCAACTAGAGAAAGCCTGTGTGCCGCCATGAACACCCAGTGCAGCCAAAGCTAAATAAACAAACAAAAATGTGCATACCTTAATTAAAAAACATTTTATTGCTAAATAAAGTTGACTATCACCAGAGCCTTCAATGAGTCACAATCTTTTTCAGTAGTAACATCAAAATTCACTGATCTCTATAACCTATACTGTGCAGTAATAATGAAAAAGTTTGAAATATTTTGAGAATTACCAAAATGTGGCATGGAGACATGAAATGAGCAAATGCCGTTGGGGAAATGACACCGGTAAGACTTGCTTGACTCAGGGCCACCACAAACCTTCCATTGCAAACAAATAAACAAAATCCATTATCTGTGAAACCCAATAAAATGAGGTGATGCCCCTACCTAGCTAGTGTACTTATTAGTTATTAATATACTTATATATTTTTTTAAAATAATACTACCTACTTTTAAAATCATACGTGCACATAAATCTGAGTTGCCTTCGCTTCTCTGTTCTAATCAAATAAATATAGGTGAATCAGGAGGCAAGTATCGTTAGATGTAGAAGAGTCAGGGAATGCTGCCCAGGGAAGCTGATTTTTGATTCAAGTCTTGAAGAATGAGGAGGAGTTTGCCTGGCAGACGAAAGAGAAAGGTGTCGTCTAGGTACAGAATAAGGGAAGAGCAGAGCGTGTGCATGAAAACATGAAAAGTATGTGGGCTGATGAGCAGGGGGAGAACATGATCAAACTGTTCCTTTGTTTTTGGGTTTCGTCATTGTTGTTTTTCTCTCTCTAAAGATGACTCTAATGCAATGTGATGAATGAATTGATAAGAGGCTTTGGCATAAATTAAGAACTTGCTGGCAGAAAGACCAGTGTGGAGGCTGTTCTAAGAGAGATACATGATGAGGCATTGAGTAAACGCAGGACGGATAAGAGATAGAGACTGTACATGTAGATATAGAGAAAGCTAGGGAAAACACATCACATGCCAAAGTCTGATACGAAGCTTAGTGTAGGAGTGCAGTGCTCAGTAGCTCAGTGGTGTCCAACTTTTTGCAGCCTCATGGACTGTAGCCCACCAGCCTCCTCTGTCCATGGACTTTCCCAGGCAAGAAAATTGGAGTGGGTTGCCATGTTCTCCTCCAGGGGATCTTCATCCTAGTGATTAAACCCCTATCTCCTGCATTGGCAGGTGGGCCACCTGTAAAGCCTCTGATATGAAACTTACCTTAGGAGAAAAAAAAAAAAAAAAACAAATAAAAAGGAATATTCCTGTGTCTATAAGTCATAATTCTCTTCATATTGCACTGTTGTGGATAATAACGTAGACATATGCTCAAGACATAGCAGCCAGCATCAGTGTAATCATTGCCATTTTTATTTGCAATGGTATAAATACGCACGATATTTCTCTTGATGTGGTGAGCATTGATTTCCATTCAAAATGGAATAGATTGTGCCATGGAGGATCTATGTAAAACAGCTCACTAGTAGTTGTGTGAATCAGAAATCTTCTAATGGTTGACTGTTTCTCCCAATTGTAATTAAGATAAATCTGTCATAAAATGACTTCTTGTTCATTTACACACAGTGTTTTTCTAAAAATATATCTTTTCACCAGGACTTAAATGATACATGCTTTAGTTTATTGGGCCTGAAAGACCCAATAACTTGCTTATATTGTATCTAATTAGTCACCTGTCTTTCTGTTTCTCCTTTTCCATCCCCATAATCCAGTTTTTGCTGAAGCTGGCAAATTACATACCTCACATGTGGTCATTATATGACTAAACGCTAATGGGGTTTGTGTTATGTAAACAGCCACAAAATGCCATAATTTACTCTTTTCATTAAAAATAAGCACCTTGAGGGAAGAAACCCAGGCATCTCACACATTATGCTCACTGGATAGTAATTGGTAATGATGATGTGCTTTTAAGATGTTTATGTCCAGTATAAAAGTAATACATCCTCATTACGAGCAAATTTGTGTGGTCTCGGTTTATCTCTGTCTCCATTCTCTTAGCCCAGCTTGTTCATCCATTTAAAAAAAACAAATGGTACCTTGGATTTAGTTTGCGGTTTTCAATGCCAGGAAGTGAAAGAAGAAGGATGCTAATACATAAAGGTGTAAAATATCTTTTTAGCCTTTTGTTAGATAGTTCTCTTCTTGAAACTTCTCAACATCACCTTTCTTCCTTCACTGATTCTGTGGCATAACTGAGTGAGAAGTTAGATCAATACTGGAGGACGTTCCAGAAGGAGTCTGTTGAATCTGAGAATTATTTTCAAACATAAAATAAAAATTTCACCATCACCACCATGTGCCCCCACTCCCTCCAAATAGCATAAACCTGATAATGGCCATTTCACTTAAAAGGCCGTGGTCACATTCTTGAGGCTAGATGGTAAGCTGGAAGAATTTGAGAAGACCCCAGAATTTTGAAATTAAAGCACTGTGTGGCTATAGTGTTCATTTTTATATTGCCTGGGTTTACGTGTGTGTGTGTGTCTTTTCTATATCTCACCAGGTATTGGTGAATAAATAGTTCACACCCTCCCAAGAGAACAAGGTCCTTCTTTTCTTTAAACAGTGACTCCATTGATCCTGTTTCAGAATTTCTTCACTTGTTTCGTTCTTCCTTCTTGGCAAACTTCTTCTTGAAGTCTTAAATTGATTCAAAGTGTTCCTGGAATATTCCTTTTTCTCATCTACCATTTTCGACTATAGGCCGCGAGAATTTTTTTTTCCCCAAAAGTCTTGCCTTTTTTTCAAAGGGTACAGAACAGCCCACTGACTAATGGGACAGAATCTGGAACCAGACCTTTCATTTGGGGTTTCTCTGGCAAAAAGCTGTGTGAACTTAATTCTTTAGTGTTCTCTTGGTTTGCTGTTTGTAATGTGGTCATTATATGACTAAACGCTAATGGGGTTTGTGTTATGTAAACAGCCACAAAATGCCATAATTTACTCTTTTCATTAAAAATAAGCACCTTGAGGGAAGAAACCCAGGCATCTCACATTATGCTCACTGGATAGTAATTGGTAATGATGATGTGCTTTTAAGATGTTTATGTCCAGTATAAAAGTAATACATCCTCATTACGAGCAAATTTGTGTGGTCTCGGTTTATCTCTGTCTCCATTCTCTTAGCCCAGCTTGTTCATCCATTTAAAAAAAACAAATGGTACCTTGGATTTAGTTTGCGGTTTTCAATGCCAGGAAGTGAAAGAAGAAGGATGCTAATACATAAAGGTGTAAAATATCTTTTTAGCCTTTTGTTAGATAGTTCTCTTCTTGAAACTTCTCAACATCACCTTTCTTCCTTCACTGATTCTGTGGCATAACTGAGTGAGAAGTTAGATCAATACTGGAGGACGTTCCAGAAGGAGTCTGTTGAATCTGAGAATTATTTTCAAACATAAAATAAAAATTTCACCATCACCACCATGTGCCCCCACTCCCTCCAAATAGCATAAACCTGATAATGGCCATTTCACTTAAAAGGCCGTGGTCACATTCTTGAGGCTAGATGGTAAGCTGGAAGAATTTGAGAAGACCCCAGAATTTTGAAATTAAAGCACTGTGTGGCTATAGTGTTCATTTTTATATTGCCTGGGTTTACGTGTGTGTGTGTGTCTTTTCTATATCTCACCAGGTATTGGTGAATAAATAGTTCACACCCTCCCAAGAGAACAAGGTCCTTCTTTTCTTTAAACAGTGACTCCATTGATCCTGTTTCAGAATTTCTTCACTTGTTTCGTTCTTCCTTCTTGGCAAACTTCTTCTTGAAGTCTTAAATTGATTCAAAGTGTTCCTGGAATATTCCTTTTTCTCATCTACCATTTTCGACTATAGGCCGCGAGAATTTTTTTTTCCCCAAAAGTCTTGCTTTTTTTTTTTTCAAAGGGTACAGAACAGCCCACTGACTAATGGGACAGAATCTGGAACCAGACCTTTCATTTGGGGTTTCTCTGGCAAAAAGCTGTGTGAACTTAATTCTTTAGTGTTCTCTTGGTTTGCTGTTTGTTAAAATGAAGAATATAAATGTACTCACCTTTTAAGATTGTTATGGGAGTTAAGTAAATCCATACATGAAAAGAATAAGTACTCGATACAGTCCTACAATGGAATTACATAGTTGTGACAGTCATCTTGGCACCTAAACATGAAGACAGGTATAGAAATGAGTATAACTAATTAAGCCATTTTTCTCACTAACAACCAGTTATTGCCTAGGGACCACTCATATTACAGTAGTTTACTAACATCCCGGGGAGACTGTCCTCCTTTATTTCATTATTACTTGATTCTCGAAAGGGAAATGTTTCTAGGGCTCCTGAAATGAATAGATTGAGGAAATCTTTCTACCACCAGTGTTCTTTAAACAGTGCTGAAGTTTGGTGAAAAAAGATAAGATGTATTCTTTCTAATAGTGTACACATGCTTGATCTTTGAATACAAGAAATTGAAAATGCAGATCCAAACAGTTGCAGAGTTTTCACTAAGAGACTAAGAATGGGCGCATATGTCACTGTGAATTAACTGTAGAGACAGAGCAAACCAGCTAGCTCCCAGGCATTCTCTCTCTTTCTCTCTCTCTCTCTCTCTCTCTCTCTCTGTCTCTGTCTCTCTGTCTCAGTGTGAGCTCCTAGTGTCCCAGAAATCCAGTGCTGTTTTTTCAGTTCCTACAAGCTGCTCACTTTTCACCTGCCAGACAGGTAGCTGATGGGAGAGAAGAGAAACGGAGTTTGGATCCTGAGGCACAAACCTGTGTGGTTCACCTTTTCTTCTTTACGACCCCTAGGACAGCCTCTAGAAAGAGAAGACACAAATTTCTTCACTTGTTTCGTTCTTCCTTCTTGGCAAACTTCTTCTTGAAGTCTTAAATTGATTCAAAGTGTTCCTGGAATATTCCTTTTTCTCATCTACCATTTTCGACTATAGGCCGCGAGTTTTTTTTTCCCCAAAAGTCTTGCCTTTTTTTTCAAAGGGTACAGAACAGCCCACTGACTAATGGGACAGAATCTGGAACCAGACCTTTCATTTGGGGTTTCTCTGGCAAAAAGCTGTGTGAACTTAATTCTTTAGTGTTCTCTTGGTTTGCTGTTTGTTAAAATGAAGAATATAAATGTACTCACCTTTTAAGATTGTTATGGGAGTTAAGTAAATCCATACATGAAAAGAATAAGTACTCGATACAGTCCTACAATGGAATTACATAGTTGTGACAGTCATCTTGGCACCTAAACATGAAGACAGGTATAGAAATGAGTATAACTAATTAAGCCATTTTTCTCACTAACAACCAGTTATTGCCTAGGGACCACTCATATTACAGTAGTTTACTAACATCCCGGGGAGACTGTCCTCCTTTATTTCATTATTACTTGATTCTCGAAAGGGAAATGTTTCTAGGGCTCCTGAAATGAATAGATTGAGGAAATCTTTCTACCACCAGTGTTCTTTAAACAGTGCTGAAGTTTGGTGAAAAAAGATAAGATGTATTCTTTCTAATAGTGTACACATGCTTGATCTTTGAATACAAGAAATTGAAAATGCAGATCCAAACAGTTGCAGAGTTTTCACTAAGAGACTAAGAATGGGCGCATATGTCACTGTGAATTAACTGTAGAGACAGAGCAAACCAGCTAGCTCCCAGGCATTCTCTCTCTTTCTCTCTCTCTCTCTCTCTCTCTCTCTCTGTCTCTGTCTCTCTGTCTCAGTGTGAGCTCCTAGTGTCCCAGAAATCCAGTGCTGTTTTTTCAGTTCCTACAAGCTGCTCACTTTTCACCTGCCAGACAGGTAGCTGATGGGAGAGAAGAGAAACGGAGTTTGGATCCTGAGGCACAAACCTGTGTGGTTCACCTTTTCTTCTTTACGACCCCTAGGACAGCCTCTAGAAAGAGAAGACACAAATTTCTCAGGAAGGGCATGTTCTGTGCTTATTTAATCTCTCTAGAGAGGAAGTGGATGACTGAAAACCAGCAATTCCTAAATTATGAAAGTAAATTCCTCACTGGAATCAAAACGGGCCCTTTCATCTTATTTCTACACCAAACTATTTTGCATTCCAGTTATGGCTGTCTTGGGGGGGCAGGGGGAGTAGTTGCTCAGTAGTTAATATTCAGAAAGTTTCATTTTCCAAATAGGTTAGATTCTTCCCCGGTCAATAAGTGACTCATTGTACCAACCACGGATTAGTAATTAATGTCACAAATAACATACACTTCTTTCCCATAGTCTGCTTAAGATGTGTGTCACACAAGAACTCTTCCAGCTATTAACCTTTCAAAAAAAATTAGTTAAAAGAAATTCCTGAGGCTTTCGGCCCAGCCCTTGTATAACCTGCACTGTCTTGTTCTGTTTTACAATGTCATGCAGGAATGCCCCCCATTCACAAAAGGAGCTGGTACCTAAATGAAGAAGCTTAATGGCACGTTCATTTAGCCATTCATAGAATGTGTGTGTGGCATTTTATACAAGTGCTTACTCTCTAACTTGGGTCTTTTTTTTTTTTTTTAAAGAACATTTGTCTCCACGTTGGTCTTATCTTTCTCATGCCTGACTCAGGATTCAGGTTAAGCCATGATACTATTTCTGAAGAAAATGTATTCTGTCTTTTCATAGATTCAAAGGAAAGGTGTGGTTTGGCCACAGAAGCAGCGTTGTGTGGAAATGTGATTCAGGAGCTTCTGCAACCTGATCTTGCTGGGATCCAGCTCTCTTTAGACATTTCCTGCTCTCAGCTCTCATCTCACTTCTGAGCCACCCGCTTCAGCCTTCACACGAAGCCTTTCACTCTCTATTTATGTTTCGTGTGACGTAAAGGTTTTTCATGCTGCTCCAAGCTCCTTAAGATTTCTAACAGTGACTCTTTGCCAAGCGTGCCTCACATCATTAGTGTGGAGAGAAGAGAAACGGAGTTTGGATCCTGAGGCACAAACCTGTGTGGTTCACCTTTTCTTCTTTACGACCCCTAGGACAGCCTCTAGAAAGAGAAGACACAAATTTCTCAGGAAGGGCATGTTCTGTGCTTATTTAATCTCTCTAGAGAGGAAGTGGATGACTGAAAACCAGCAATTCCTAAATTATGAAAGTAAATTCCTCACTGGAATCAAAACGGGCCCTTTCATCTTATTTCTACACCAAACTATTTTGCATTCCAGTTATGGCTGTCTTGGGGGGGCAGGGGGAGTAGTTGCTCAGTAGTTAATATTCAGAAAGTTTCATTTTCCAAATAGGTTAGATTCTTCCCCGGTCAATAAGTGACTCATTGTACCAACCACGGATTAGTAATTAATGTCACAAATAACATACACTTCTTTCCCATAGTCTGCTTAAGATGTGTGTCACACAAGAACTCTTCCAGCTATTAACCTTTCAAAAAAAATTAGTTAAAAGAAATTCCTGAGGCTTTCGGCCCAGCCCTTGTATAACCTGCACTGTCTTGTTCTGTTTTACAATGTCATGCAGGAATGCCCCCCATTCACAAAAGGAGCTGGTACCTAAATGAAGAAGCTTAATGGCACGTTCATTTAGCCATTCATAGAATGTGTGTGTGGCATTTTATACAAGTGCTTACTCTCTAACTTGGGTCTTTTTTTTTTTTTTTTAAAGAACATTTGTCTCCACGTTGGTCTTATCTTTCTCATGCCTGACTCAGGATTCAGGTTAAGCCATGATACTATTTCTGAAGAAAATGTATTCTGTCTTTTCATAGATTCAAAGGAAAGGTGTGGTTTGGCCACAGAAGCAGCGTTGTGTGGAAATGTGATTCAGGAGCTTCTGCAACCTGATCTTGCTGGGATCCAGCTCTCTTTAGACATTTCCTGCTCTCAGCTCTCATCTCACTTCTGAGCCACCCGCTTCAGCCTTCACACGAAGCCTTTCACTCTCTATTTATGTTTCGTGTGACGTAAAGGTTTTTCATGCTGCTCCAAGCTCCTTAAGATTTCTAACAGTGACTCTTTGCCAAGCGTGCCTCACATCATTAGTGTGGACACTGAGGGGACAGTGGACTGCTTGGTGAATATGCTGTCCTTCTCTTGGTGTCGATAGGACACTGTAGTGAAAATACGACGATTCCAGATTTTTTTATTACTACTAATGGCTTCCCTGGTAATTTAGTGATAAATAATTCGCCTGCCTATGCAGGAGACTCAAGAGACCTGGGTCAGGAAGATCCCTTGGAGGGGGAAATGGTTTGAACCCTGGGTCAGGAAGATCCCTTGGAGGAGGAAATGACAACCCGCTCCAGTATTCTTGCCTGGGAATTCCATGGACAGAGGAGCCTGGCAGGCTACAATCCGTGGGGTCACAAAGAATTGGACACAACTGAAGTGACGAAACACAACAGCACAACAAAATGTGTATAGGTAGGTTCTAAGTATGGAATACTTCCATGAGATAAAGACATTTTCAGATAAACAAAAAACCAAGAGAGTTTCCCTCCCATCTTTTCATTAAAGGAGCTTCTAAGGGACATAACTTTTAAGGGACATAACTTCTAAAGGACATAACTTCAAAAAAAAGGAAGCTTGGAGTAGGAAATGGCAACCCGTTCCAGTAGTCTTGCTTGGAGAATCCTTGGACAGAGGAGCTAACATTGCACAATGTTATATGTCAATTGTATCTCAATAAAGATGAAGAAAATAAATAAATAAATAAAACAAAAACCATCAGTTTATATAGACACCCTCCAATTTAATCAAAAAAAAGAAAGGGTACCATCTTCAAACGGATGTCTGAGATGCAAGAAAGGATGATGATGAACACATAAACTGGTAAACATGTCCAAATAAATTGTTAATCCCAGTAAATGTACAAAACTCACCAGCTAAAAGACAAAGAATGTTAGGTTGGATTTTTAAAAATATTTTAACTAATACCAGCTCTGTGCTTTTCCAAGAAACATAATGGTGATCCTCTGCTGGTGAGAATGTAAAACGGCACACTGCTTTGGAAAATTTTTCTTGCAACCTAATCTTGCTGGGATCCAGCTCTCTTTAGACATTTCCTGCTCTCAGCTCTCATCTCACTTCTGAGCCACCCGCTTCAGCCTTCACACGAAGCCTTTCACTCTCTATTTATGTTTCGTGTGACGTAAAGGTTTTTCATGCTGCTCCAAGCTCCTTAAGATTTCTAACAGTGACTCTTTGCCAAGCGTGCCTCACATCATTAGTGTGGACACTGAGGGGACAGTGGACTGCTTGGTGAATATGCTGTCCTTCTCTTGGTGTCGATAGGACACTGTAGTGAAAATACGACGATTCCAGATTTTTTTATTACTACTAATGGCTTCCCTGGTAATTTAGTGATAAATAATTCGCCTGCCTATGCAGGAGACTCAAGAGACCTGGGTCAGGAAGATCCCTTGGAGGGGGAAATGGTTTGAACCCTGGGTCAGGAAGATCCCTTGGAGGAGGAAATGACAACCCGCTCCAGTATTCTTGCCTGGGAATTCCATGGACAGAGGAGCCTGGCAGGCTACAATCCGTGGGGTCACAAAGAATTGGACACAACTGAAGTGACGAAACACAACAGCACAACAAAATGTGTATAGGTAGGTTCTAAGTATGGAATACTTCCATGAGATAAAGACATTTTCAGATAAACAAAAAACCAAGAGAGTTTCCCTCCCATCTTTTCATTAAAGGAGCTTCTAAGGGACATAACTTTTAAGGGACATAACTTCTAAAGGACATAACTTCAAAAAAAAGGAAGCTTGGAGTAGGAAATGGCAACCCGTTCCAGTAGTCTTGCTTGGAGAATCCTTGGACAGAGGAGCTAACATTGCACAATGTTATATGTCAATTGTATCTCAATAAAGATGAAGAAAATAAATAAATAAATAAAACAAAAACCATCAGTTTATATAGACACCCTCCAATTTAATCAAAAAAAAGAAAGGGTACCATCTTCAAACGGATGTCTGAGATGCAAGAAAGGATGATGATGAACACATAAACTGGTAAACATGTCCAAATAAATTGTTAATCCCAGTAAATGTACAAAACTCACCAGCTAAAAGACAAAGAATGTTAGGTTGGATTTTTAAAAATATTTTAACTAATACCAGCTCTGTGCTTTTCCAAGAAACATAATGGTGATCCTCTGCTGGTGAGAATGTAAAACGGCACACTGCTTTGGAAAATGACAGTAACTGTCGTTCAGCATGCTCATACCTTGCAGCTCCATTGCTAGATGCGCATAATTTAGAGACATCCATGCACACATGTGCACCAGTACTCAAAAATATTCCTAGCAGCATTATATGTAATAGCAAAACCTGAGACACTCCAAATCTTCACAGACAAAAAAGATGGTTCAATCGCTAGGGTATATTCACCCAACAGAATCATCCAGGAGTGAAAAGTAGTGACATATCGCTGTAGCCAATAACACGGGTGAATCTTAGAAGTAATATTAAAATTTAAAAAAAGTATAGCATATATGAAATTTTAAAATATTTAAAAATTATAAATTGCATGAGATGTTGAACACTTCAGAAACAAGTCATTCCTACATATTACATTATTTAGGCATGTTTATATGATAAAATCAGGATTTCTTGACAGCAAGCAAGTGAACAACCCTGGAGATACAGAGGAATAAGGAGCCAAGGGAACAGACTTTGGAGGAGTGTAAAAGAACGCAGGAGGAAGGAGGGTTCTCAGCTCTGCAGGAGCTGTAAAATTTTGTAACCTTGCACTCACCTCTGTGGACTCTGTTTTAGACTCATGCTCATTGATTTAACATGACTTCTTCAATTTTTGCTCTCTTATTTCTGCTGAACAGGCACTGAATTGAGAGTGTAGAAATTGATGAGACAGATAAAAGTCTATCTCGTGGGGAAGATGGATAGGATAAACAAGTAAACAATTACACACAATCATCCTTTGGTGTTCTCGTGAGAATGGTTTTCAAGAAGCCTCCCCCCACCCCCCACCTCCATGGGTACCAAAGTCTGAAGATGCTCAAGTCCCTTGTGTAAAACTCAGAGCACACTCATCCAGGGCTGCAGAACCCGCTGTATCCAGGGCTGCAGAACCCGCGTTACAGAACGTTCTCAGTCACTCCATCACGTCCAAATCTTTGTGACCCCATGGATTACAGCCCGCCATGGGCTTTCCCAGGTGAGAATGCTGGACTGGGTTGCCATTTTCTTCTCCAGGGGATCTCTGAATCTCGCCCACATCTCCTGTGTCTCCTGCATTGGCAGACATATTCCTTTTACTGCTGAACCACCTGAGAAGATACCAAAGGCTGACTCTAATTTCAAGTTCTCCAAGGCACCATGAGAGAATCAAGTGTGACGGATTCGGCATGTATAGATATTTACAAGGAGGGTGGTCAAGAGAAGGTCTCTTATTTAGGAAAGGGACAGAACCAGACTGAGATCTGGAGTGGAGCGCACCAGGCAGAGAGGGTGTTGAATTCACAGGCCCCGGGCAGGAGGGAGTTTGGAGGGAGTTTGGACAGTCCGAGGAAAGCAGACTGGCTGATGCTGAGTGAGTGGCGGGAGAGGGGTCAAGGAGTGAAAAGTAACATATCGCTGTAGCCAATAACACGGGTGAATCTTAGAAGTAATATTAAAATTTAAAAAAAGTATAGCATATATGAAATTTTAAAATATTTAAAAATTATAAATTGCATGAGATGTTGAACACTTCAGAAACAAGTCATTCCTACATATTACATTATTTAGGCATGTTTATATGATAAAATCAGGATTTCTTGACAGCAAGCAAGTGAACAACCCTGGAGATACAGAGGAATAAGGAGCCAAGGGAACAGACTTTGGAGGAGTGTAAAAGAACGCAGGAGGAAGGAGGGTTCTCAGCTCTGCAGGAGCTGTAAAATTTTGTAACCTTGCACTCACCTCTGTGGACTCTGTTTTAGACTCATGCTCATTGATTTAACATGACTTCTTCAATTTTTGCTCTCTTATTTCTGCTGAACAGGCACTGAATTGAGAGTGTAGAAATTGATGAGACAGATAAAAGTCTATCTCGTGGGGAAGATGGATAGGATAAACAAGTAAACAATTACACACAATCATCCTTTGGTGTTCTCGTGAGAATGGTTTTCAAGAAGCCTCCCCCCACCCCCCACCTCCATGGGTACCAAAGTCTGAAGATGCTCAAGTCCCTTGTGTAAAACTCAGAGCACACTCATCCAGGGCTGCAGAACCCGCTGTATCCAGGGCTGCAGAACCCGCGTTACAGAACGTTCTCAGTCACTCCATCACGTCCAAATCTTTGTGACCCCATGGATTACAGCCCGCCATGGGCTTTCCCAGGTGAGAATGCTGGACTGGGTTGCCATTTTCTTCTCCAGGGGATCTCTGAATCTCGCCCACATCTCCTGTGTCTCCTGCATTGGCAGACATATTCCTTTTACTGCTGAACCACCTGAGAAGATACCAAAGGCTGACTCTAATTTCAAGTTCTCCAAGGCACCATGAGAGAATCAAGTGTGACGGATTCGGCATGTATAGATATTTACAAGGAGGGTGGTCAAGAGAAGGTCTCTTATTTAGGAAAGGGACAGAACCAGACTGAGATCTGGAGTGGAGCGCACCAGGCAGAGAGGGTGTTGAATTCACAGGCCCCGGGCAGGAGGGAGTTTGGAGGGAGTTTGGACAGTCCGAGGAAAGCAGACTGGCTGATGCTGAGTGAGTGGCGGGAGAGGGGTCAAGGCTGCAATCCGGGAAGGGAGTTCTTGATCCCTCCAGCTGGAGTCCTGGTAAAGTGTTTGTGTTTTTAACTATAATAGGAAGCCATCTAAGGGCTTTGAATAAGAGGCCTAGTCCATAATAGAAGCAGAAATTCTGAAAGGAGTTAGGCTGAAAGATACAGGCAGTGATGCCAACAGGATAGAAAACAATTGATAAAGGGACAACAAGCACGAAGAACTTGGACTGATTAAGGTACTATACTTTCAGAGTGTGAAAAGAGAAACTTCAGTGATCTGGGAAATTTTGCTATAATTAAGTCTTCATCTTCCCAGATAAATCAGGTGTCAGAATATTAGTCCTTGTATATATATTCAACACACTCCACACACATGTTTGCAGAGCATATTCATGTCATAAAAATAGGATATTTCAGGCTTCCCTTGTAGCTCAGTGGATAAGAACCCGTCTACCAATGCAGGAGACACGGGTTCGATCCCTGATCCGGGAAGATCCCACATACCGCAGAGCAGCTAAACCCACACATCAACAAAGACCCAGCACAGCCAAAAATAAATAAATAAAAGTTTAAAAAAAAATAGGACATATCTATTCAGAGAATTGAGAATCCTTGTTTTGTGTTTTACTTAACCTTAAGTGATATGGTAACAATTAATGAGGTCATTTAAAAGCTGTCTTTGTCCATCCTGAGATTTGCAGTATGTATGTGAAATGAGTAGCAGTATCATTAAGTATTAAGCAGTATAAAAAGACGTATTAAAAGATCTACTATTACTCATTCCTAAATGAAGTTCAGCTGAGATTATTTATGATCAGAAGTGGATTTACTGTGCCTAATGGATTTTAAGCTCCAGAGTCCTTCACTTGCACACACACACACACACCCCAAGGCCATGGGAAAGGCCCCAGCAATGTGTGCATTCTGTCTTTTTTTTTTTTAATTGCAGAAGCAGGCTGTTCTAAATGGAACTGACTCACCCTCTGCTCCTCTGTCCAATCCGAGCTTCCCTCATCTCGGGGAGCACTAGAGTGGCTGTCATTTGGGGTGCTGTTAACCCTCTGATTTCACACAGGCAGCCTTCTCCCACCGTGTTACTGCAGTGGATACTCTAAAGCCCTCCCCTAGCATAACATCGGCCAGTACACCTTTGCTTCCCTCATCTTTCCTTCTTGTAAATCTCCACCTTGGCTTCTGTGACGGTTGGTGGTTTCCTGCTTTCTGTCCTGCCTGTCTCGCTCCTCTTTGCAGACTGCCCACCTCTGTGCCCCCACCACCATCCCAGCTTCGGTTCTGCCTGTGCTGGCTCCCTCAACAATCTCCTCTACTTCCTGGAGATGATCCCAGAAGAAGAGAGGCTGATGTCTTTCCAACTCTGTCCGCTCCCTTGAGCCCCAGACCCGTGTATCCAAGTGGACAGCTTCACCAATAGCAAGCTTGCATGTGACATTTCCCTTCTAGGTCCCCATCCAGGATAAGGGCCCTACCACCCACCCTGTCATCCAAGCCAGCAGCCTGGGACTTCACCCAGACTTCTTTTCTTTCCCCTTCTGCTTCATTCAACTGGTTTTGATGTACTCCTCCTGCTTCTCCTCCCCTCACTGTGGTAGGTGGGTAGCTCCTCCTCCCAAGGTACCCAGGTCATGGCCGCCTTTTCAGTGAGCTCTTTCCCTGCTTCGAGGATCTTCTCCAGTTTTATCCTTGGCAGTGACGAGAGTAGTCAGTCAGAAAGGCAGAGGTGATGTGAAAACCCTGCATAAGATCTTTTCCCGTGCATCCCACTCCCCTCAGGATGAAGCCTGGGCTCTATCACCTGGTGCTAGAGATCCTTAGTGAGCTGGTCCACGCAGTTCATGCTCTGCCACCTTCCTGCTCACGCTGCTCTCTCTGCCAGTCATACCTTACACCTCCTCTCTGAGCAGGGTCACACTGTACGCCCCTGCCTTGCACCTGCCCTGCCTTGTACAGTTGGTGTATGTATCATGTACCTCTGACTGGCATGGCTGCTTATGCCATTGATAGGCACCCATCTGCGCCCCCTGCTCAACTGTGAGGTTTCGCGAGCAGGTTCAGTGTCTTCAGTAATCTTCATGTCATAGTTCTAGCCAGCATCAGCGCTTGTTGCATAGTAGACACATTAGTATATATATGAATGAATGAATCATTGAAGTCACTTTGTCAGTGTCTCATAAACTGCAGGAGATGTGATACCAAGAGTATCTGGGAGTAAGACACAGATGTCTGTACTTCACCCACGTGTATTTTGTCCATGTGGGTTTAACAGAGTGGAAATGTTATGTCCTGCCTGTCTCGCTCCTCTGCAGACTGCCCACCTCTGTGCCCCCACCACCATCCCAGCTTCGTTCTGCCTGTGCTGGCTCCCTCAACAATCTCCTCTACTTCCTGGAGATGATCCCAGAAGAAGAGAGGCTGATGTCTTTCCAACTCTGTCCGCTCCCTTGAGCCCCAGACCCGTGTATCCAAGTGGACAGCTTCACCAATAGCAAGCTTGCATGTGACATTTCCCTTCTAGGTCCCCATCCAGGATAAGGGCCCTACCACCCACCCTGTCATCCAAGCCAGCAGCCTGGGACTTCACCCAGACTTCTTTTCTTTCCCCTTCTGCTTCATTCAACTGGTTTTGATGTACTCCTCCTGCTTCTCCTCCCCTCACTGTGGTAGGTGGGTAGCTCCTCCTCCCAAGGTACCCAGGTCATGGCCGCCTTTTCAGTGAGCTCTTTCCCTGCTTCGAGGATCTTCTCCAGTTTTATCCTTGGCAGTGACGAGAGTAGTCAGTCAGAAAGGCAGAGGTGATGTGAAAACCCTGCATAAGATCTTTTCCCGTGCATCCCACTCCCCTCAGGATGAAGCCTGGGCTCTATCACCTGGTGCTAGAGATCCTTAGTGAGCTGGTCCACGCAGTTCATGCTCTGCCACCTTCCTGCTCACGCTGCTCTCTCTGCCAGTCATACCTTACACCTCCTCTCTGAGCAGGGTCACACTGTACGCCCCTGCCTTGCACCTGCCCTGCCTTGTACAGTTGGTGTATGTATCATGTACCTCTGACTGGCATGGCTGCTTATGCCATTGATAGGCACCCATCTGCGCCCCCTGCTCAACTGTGAGGTTTCGCGAGCAGGTTCAGTGTCTTCAGTAATCTTCATGTCATAGTTCTAGCCAGCATCAGCGCTTGTTGCATAGTAGACACATTAGTATATATATGAATGAATGAATCATTGAAGTCACTTTGTCAGTGTCTCATAAACTGCAGGAGATGTGATACCAAGAGTATCTGGGAGTAAGACACAGATGTCTGTACTTCACCCACGTGTATTTTGTCCATGTGGGTTTAACAGAGTGGAAATGTTATTCCTCCCTTTAACTGAGAAACTTACATAGGCGAACAAACTTAAATATTGAACTAAAAGCCGTTCTTATTCCTGTTACCTACAGACATTATTCATATTTATAGGAAGCAACCTTTCTTGTTAAGAGTTCATTATGTACTAATAGCTAACAGCATCAGCGATTTAATTCTTGACTTATTCCAGATCTAGAGCAGACAGACTTCCTCGTACTTTGAGAACTGCCAGCCACTTTAAATGTCAGTGTTGCTTTGCAAGGGATCTTAAACACGTGTTAAGCTTTCCCTCTTCCGATAGTGAACTAGTTTATCAGTTAAAATGGAAAGGAGGCTTCCCAGCCCTGTTGAAGTTGGCAAGATTGCGTATATCCGATGTATACATAAAAATGGTTTCAGTTCCTCTTTTCAGTACAAAAATAGTATGCTTAAAATATAGCTTGGGCACACTGCGGCTTCTGGACCTGTCCTCGTGGAGCATCATGGAAACATGGCCTCCAGTGTTCTTTGTAATAGTAACATGCTTATTTTATAACCCGGGATCCATCTAGGAAAAAGCTTTCCCCCTACACACACACCCATGCAAAGGCTTATAACTGAATGAGGAAAAAAATTAATTACATGAATATTAAGAGGTTCCTTATCTATTATAACGTTGGGCCACAAGTTGACTAATTAAAAGGAATGCAGGTTGGAAAGCTGCCACAGATCTGCTCCTTTCATTTAGAGGACCCCAGGCTGAAGCCGGTGATTGTGCGTGACAGACTCTGGGAGCAATGGTGCAACGCACAGGGCGGCCCGATGAAGCACGCTCGTCTGAATTACACTGACGACGGGGTGGCCTACAGGCAAACAAAATGGTTAAACAATACATAATCAAGTTTTTATTTGGTATTTCCTGCGAGGCTGTACCAGTTGCCAGGGAGTGTACTGTATTTTTTTCTTCGACTGTATTAATTGTTGACCATGGCTGGCAGAGCACCAAACAGGGACAGATAAGGAGGAAAATGGCATCTGGACATTAAAGCCCCAAGTGTACTGGGGGGGAAGAAAAAGCACACACAAAATTACAGCATATATCGGGGATGTTCAAATTAGTACTAATAGCCTTTAACGGGGCCCATGAGAAACTTACATAGGCGAACAAACTTAAATATTGAACTAAAAGCCGTTCTTATTCCTGTTACCTACAGACATTATTCATATTTATAGGAAGCAACCTTTCTTGTTAAGAGTTCATTATGTACTAATAGCTAACAGCATCAGCGATTTAATTCTTGACTTATTCCAGATCTAGAGCAGACAGACTTCCTCGTACTTTGAGAACTGCCAGCCACTTTAAATGTCAGTGTTGCTTTGCAGGGGATCTTAAACACGTGTTAAGCTTTCCCTCTTCCGATAGTGAACTAGTTTATCAGTTAAAATGGAAAGGAGGCTTCCCAGCCCTGTTGAAGTTGGCAAGATTGCGTATATCCGATGTATACATAAAAATGGTTTCAGTTCCTCTTTTCAGTACAAAAATAGTATGCTTAAAATATAGCTTGGGCACACTGCGGCTTCTGGACCTGTCCTCGTGGAGCATCATGGAAACATGGCCTCCAGTGTTCTTTGTAATAGTAACATGCTTATTTTATAACCCGGGATCCATCTAGGAAAAAGCTTTCCCCACACACACACCCATGCAAAGGCTTATAACTGAATGAGGAAAAAAATTAATTACATGAATATTAAGAGGTTCCTTATCTATTATAACGTTGGGCCACAAGTTGACTAATTAAAAGGAATGCAGGTTGGAAAGCTGCCACAGATCTGCTCCTTTCATTTAGAGGACCCCAGGCTGAAGCCGGTGATTGTGCGTGACAGACTCTGGGAGCAATGGTGCAACGCACAGGGCGGCCCGATGAAGCACGCTCGTCTGAATTACACTGACGACGGGGTGGCCTACAGGCAAACAAAATGGTTAAACAATACATAATCAAGTTTTTATTTGGTATTTCCTGCGAGGCTGTACCAGTTGCCAGGGAGTGTACTGTATTTTTTTCTTCGACTGTATTAATTGTTGACCATGGCTGGCAGAGCACCAAACAGGGACAGATAAGGAGGAAAATGGCATCTGGACATTAAAGCCCCAAGTGTACTGGGGGGGAAGAAAAAGCACACACAAAAAATTACAGCATATATCAGGAATTTTCCAACTAACGATGTGCGGATGTGAAAAAGAGCCAAACTGAGCTTTCTTTGTTCACTACAAGAGGCCCCCCTGTAACATTCCTTTTAGCTGTGCATATTTTGGCTTCATTTGTACAGTTTTAACTTTATACTGTGTGTGGAGAGGCTCAGTTGTAACTGGCTGTTCCTAATAATTATATTGCAATAATTAAAGTCCAGGGATAGTTGTTAAGTTCTTAGTCATTGAGAGGCTGCTTCGAAAACCAAATCAAAGCCTAAAGACTTTTTTTAGGCAACATTTCATTGCTGTCTAAAAGATGGCTACGGTTATTTCTTTGATTTACCAACAGTTTTTCTAAAAGACAAGATTCATTGATGGAAACCAAAGAGAAGCAATGTCTAAAAAACGTGGGGTACAAGGAGTGGGGAGGGCAAATGAGGTCGTGAGATCATGTAGCTTGAAAATATCTTCCTTAGCTGGTTTATAAAATACAAAAATCTATGATAGGGACTATACCCTTTGCTACATTTAGAGATGCAAAAGCAATACATAAATGTTCGTAAATCTATTGCAGCAACAAAGTATGGCGGTTTTGTGGCCTCGATCAGAAGTCATGTGTTACTGAATTAATTAGTAATAAAATGAAAAATCTCTAGCTGAGCACATCTCCCTTCTTGAAAGACTGGTCCACCTTGACCAGGCAGGGAGGAGGTCCCCAGTAATCTTAATAGTGACCATGTACACTGAACCATTAAAACTGTGAAATGTGTTTGCCAGGAGCTTCTGTTGCGATGGTAGTGGTCCATCTGTGTGTATGGCTGTCAGATCCGCTGGTTACACCTGCCGCCTTCGGGGTCATGCTGCATTTTAAGTCTGGCTCCGACGTGTGGCTACCTATAGTTATTAGCATGTTCTGCACATCAGTTTCCTCCTCGAATATGGCCAAGACATGCAATGCCTGCCTCACAAGTTTATTGCAGGACTTAGACAACCTCAGATTTGTAAAGCTCTTAGTGAAGCGCCAGACATATGGAAAACTCACGATCAAGGGAAACTTGTAAGGGGCTCTTAGTGTAGGAAAAATAGGAGGAAAATGGCATCTGGACATTAAAGCCCCAAGTGTACTGGGGGGGAAGAAAAAGCACACACAAAAAATTACAGCATATATCAGGAATTTTCCAACTAACGATGTGCGGATGTGAAAAAGAGCCAAACTGAGCTTTCTTTGTTCACTACAAGAGGCCCCCCTGTAACATTCCTTTTAGCTGTGCATATTTTGGCTTCATTTGTACAGTTTTAACTTTATACTGTGTGTGGAGAGGCTCAGTTGTAACTGGCTGTTCCTAATAATTATATTGCAATAATTAAAGTCCAGGGATAGTTGTTAAGTTCTTAGTCATTGAGAGGCTGCTTCGAAAACCAAATCAAAGCCTAAAGACTTTTTTTAGGCAACATTTCATTGCTGTCTAAAAGATGGCTACGGTTATTTCTTTGATTTACCAACAGTTTTTCTAAAAGACAAGATTCATTGATGGAAACCAAAGAGAAGCAATGTCTAAAAAACGTGGGGTACAAGGAGTGGGGAGGGCAAATGAGGTCGTGAGATCATGTAGCTTGAAAATATCTTCCTTAGCTGGTTTATAAAATACAAAAATCTATGATAGGGACTATACCCTTTGCTACATTTAGAGATGCAAAAGCAATACATAAATGTTCGTAAATCTATTGCAGCAACAAAGTATGGCGGTTTTGTGGCCTCGATCAGAAGTCATGTGTTACTGAATTAATTAGTAATAAAATGAAAAATCTCTAGCTGAGCACATCTCCCTTCTTGAAAGACTGGTCCACCTTGACCAGGCAGGGAGGAGGTCCCCAGTAATCTTAATAGTGACCATGTACACTGAACCATTAAAACTGTGAAATGTGTTTGCCAGGAGCTTCTGTTGCGATGGTAGTGGTCCATCTGTGTGTATGGCTGTCAGATCCGCTGGTTACACCTGCCGCCTTCGGGGTCATGCTGCATTTTAAGTCTGGCTCCGACGTGTGGCTACCTATAGTTATTAGCATGTTCTGCACATCAGTTTCCTCCCTCGAATATGGCCAAGACATGCAATGCCTGCCTCACAAGTTTATTGCAGGACTTAGACAACCTCAGATTTGTAAAGCTCTTAGTGAAGCGCCAGACATATGGAAAACTCACGATCAACTTGGGCTGTTATTCCATCTCTGATATGCAGCTCTGAGGTTTCTTTGAGCTTCTCAAAATAGTGTTCCTAGTTAGTGCTTGCCTTAGACTTCAGCATATTTACTCAGTCACCATTGACCTCTACAGCAGAACAGGTTGTTTTGTCTGTAATGAAAGCTGAGATAGTGGTTTTGTAAAATTACTCTTCCAACATTCTTTGAGAAATTTTAATACCTGTTTTCATAAGCCCTTATTAAGACCCAATCAGGAGTGGAGAAAAACAGAAGAATAGTATCCTCAAAGAGCGTCATTCTTCTAGAGATGGACTTCTAGCCACAGGATACGAATACTTGATGATGTTATAGACAGCTGCCTGGTAACACAAAGGCCATGACTTCATCTCCAAATGCTAAGAGAAAATCCTCTTTTATGACTGTCTTATATATGATTGAATGGTTTTCATAAGACTTATTTTGAGAACTTCTATGCATTTCATTTACATTTTCTGGTGTTTGTTGTTTTTCACTTTTCATCTCCAGAAGTCTTAACCTTTAACCTTAAACACATGATAGGGATTCAGAGTCAGAATTGCACAAGTCGTTTCAACACCCGAGGAATTCTGTGTGCTGTCCGCTTAATAAGGAACGACATGATTCATGATGATCAATGTATAGGCACCAAACATGTTTAAATCCACACAGCTTCTCGCAGAACAGAGCCTGTGTTAAAATAGACATGCGTCCTTGAGCTCAGGCCGGTTTCTCTCAGAGTTGAATCTTATGTCCTGAAAACATTCTGAGGTCTTAAATAATGTTACTATTGAGTAACATCTTTTCAGACAACTAGGGAAGACTGTAATAAAACATACACATATGTGGGAAGTATTTTTATGGGATCTTTACATCGTAGCAGTAAGAATAAAAGCTTATAAATTCTCTTCCACCGGAACGGTAACAACTGTAATAATAAGTTGAATGCAGTCAGCTTTAACTGAAAACTGGAAAACTCCCTTTTCATTTCTACAATTGGCCGTTTTCTCTTCCTCTGCTTTTTAAGTTGGGCTGTTAACAATTTAGCCTGTCTTTAATTTTAAGCACCATTCTTCCAGCCCGGAGATCCCTATAGGAAGCCCCACTCTCCTAGCCTGGCCTCTCATTGGCTCGCTGGGAAAAGAGCATTTCTGCATAAATTGGATGCTTCCTTCTCCCCGGGAGACCAAATATGCTCATGTTTCACAATCCCCCGGTTTGTAAACTTGAGTCCATTGCCCGAAGCTGGAAACTTTCACTTTGAAGAACACAGCCGGCTCCAAAATCCAGACCCAACAGCCCCAGCGCGCCGTAGGTCCCATAGCAGATTGAACACAACGCTTCTCAACCCAGGGTTTCTGATCTGCCCCACTGAAATCAGAAACCGATGTGCATGAGAGAGGTATCCTCCAAAGAAAGGTATTTCCTTTGTGTAGCCCCAGCGCACACAGAATCCAAGGGGTTAACCTGAGAGCTGCTTTGAGAACGGAGGCGAAGGTCACCGGCGGCAACAGCAAAGCCTTTTCAAGCCTGCCGTCCTGAGCCTTTCACCCTGCCTTTCCCACCCAGGGGATTGTAAACATTGGCTCCCGGCCACCACGTCCCACAGCACAAAACGTCTCTGTGCTTTCGGCATATACATTTATGCTTTTTAGTCGAAGCAAAGGCGCGTTCTTGCCGGGAGCACAGAGAACATGTTTCTGTTGAAGGAAAGGAAAGAGATCCTGTCCCGCTGGAATGTGGAAGCACCCAGATATGCTTATTTAGCGGTGCTTCACATGGAACTTAGCCGCCATTCTCAGCCTGACTTTCTCAAGTCAAAAGAATGTGTAGAATGCTGTCACTTAATCAGAACCCAGAAGAGCTCTTTTATCTGCCATTTGTTAGTAACTAGCAATATTGCCCTTATCTCTTTGTCCTTTAGCTCCAGCCAGTGCCCTGGGATAGGAGAACTGGTAACATGAAAGCACTTATTACCTTGAGCGTCTGCTCCTTGGAGAACCTTTCAGGACAACTGTAATAATAAGTTGAATGCAGTCAGCTTTAACTGAAAACTGGAAAACTCCTTTTCATTTCTACAATTGGCCGTGTTCTCTTCCTCTGCTTTTTAAGTTGGGCTGTTAACAATTTAGCCTGTCTTTAATTTTAAGCACCATTCTTCCAGCCCGGAGATCCCTATAGGAAGCCCCACTCTCCTAGCCTGGCCTCTCATTGGCTCGCTGGGAAAAGAGCATTTCTGCATAAATTGGATGCTTCCTTCTCCCCGGGAGACCAAATATGCTCATGTTTCACAATCCCCCGGTTTGTAAACTTGAGTCCATTGCCCGAAGCTGGAAACTTTCACTTTGAAGAACACAGCCGGCTCCAAAATCCAGACCCAACAGCCCCAGCGCGCCGTAGGTCCCATAGCAGATTGAACACAACGCTTCTCAACCCAGGGTTTCTGATCTGCCCCACTGAAATCAGAAACCGATGTGCATGAGAGAGGTATCCTCCAAAGAAAGGTATTTCCTTTGTGTAGCCCCAGCGCACACAGAATCCAAGGGTTAACCTGAGAGCTGCTTTGAGAACGGAGGCGAAGGTCACCGGCGGCAACAGCAAAGCCTTTTCAAGCCTGCCGTCCTGAGCCTTTCACCCTGCCTTTCCCACCCAGGGGATTGTAAACATTGGCTCCCGGCCACCACGTCCCACAGCACAAAACGTCTCTGTGCTTTCGGCATATACATTTATGCTTTTTAGTCGAAGCAAAGGCGCGTTCTTGCCGGGAGCACAGAGAACATGTTTCTGTTGAAGGAAAGGAAAGAGATCCTGTCCCGCTGGAATGTGGAAGCACCCAGATATGCTTATTTAGCGGTGCTTCACATGGAACTTAGCCGCCATTCTCAGCCTGACTTTCTCAAGTCAAAAGAATGTGTAGAATGCTGTCACTTAATCAGAACCCAGAAGAGCTCTTTTATCTGCCATTTGTTAGTAACTAGCAATATTGCCCTTATCTCTTTGTCCTTTAGCTCCAGCCAGTGCCCTGGGATAGGAGAACTGGTAACATGAAAGCACTTATTACCTTGAGCGTCTGCTCCTTGTTTTTCTTTTTTTAAACCTTCAGAGTTCTTTAATCACCCGCAGAGAAGTTGTAGGGATTTTTTTAAAAACTGAAATACAGTTGTTTTAGTCCTGGGACCCGTGGTTGTTTGGTGATGTTGAAAAGAAACCGAGGTGATTCATATACTTATGCTGCTGTTTATACCTGGTTCTGCAAAAGTCTATGATCCACACAACTTGTAAATAACCTTCATGGATTCAGTCAAATGAAAACAAAGTGGAATTTCCAGAAATATTATAAGTAGCTTTAATTTCTTCCTCAGTGTTTTCATATTTTCTAGGGCGGTTGATATCCTTTCATCTACTTTAAGTACTTTCATGTCATTTTGATCATTTGATACGGTATTTTTTCTCTTCAGTGATTTCTAAAGATCCAAATGAAAACTTCATTTTGATCAGTCCGTATGTTATAATAGGTCAGGGCAGATAACAATATGCCCCATGTAACTTTTTTTAAGTGACTCTTCCAGAGGCAGGCATATAAAACCGTACCCGTTTCTTCTGAAATGGCTACTATGAGCCCATTTTGGAATAACTTTGGATGCTTGCCTACGGAAAGGTCAGTCACTGAACATTCCTGTTTGAGTAACTGGTGCTGATTCTGAAAAGGCTGACAACAGCCCCTACTACCTTGCACCCTACTCTAGCCTCTAGCTGCCCCAGATAAGAGATGTGTGGCTTTTTCTTTGGTTTCTCAGATGAAATGACTCTTAAAGGCTCTCCACAAGTCTCTTCTGAAATTCCAGTTTTGCTGTATGGAATCACAAACTCCCTTTGTGTACTTATGAAATTCTTTATGTTTTCCTCTCAATCCAAGTGCCATTTCTCTCAGTGGGTCGGTTCCGTGAACAGCATCACTGACTTGTATGTATGGGTTCACAGCTCCATGTCCAGGTAGCGGTCACTGAGCATGTAGAATTTGTTAATTCTTTTTTTTTATTATTTATTTATTTATTTATTTTTATGGGGGTGGGTGGGGAGGGAGGGGTACGGGCGGGCCACCTCTATTGGTCTTTCATTTGTCTATTTTCATCTGTCTTTGTTCTTTGGCTCTTGTGGGCCTCCCATCATGCTGGCCTCTGTTGTCACAGAGCGCCAACTCTGGGCGCATGTGCTCCAGAGCTCCGGCTGGGTAATTGGACACATCAGTCCAGCCGCTCCACGGCACGTGGGATCTTCCCAGGCCAGGGATCGAACCGGCGCCCCTTGCACTGCAAGGCAGTGTCCTTACCCACTGGACCACCAGGGAAGCCCAGAATTTGTTAATTCTTGATTGTTGAATTCTAGGCTTGTAAGGACTTTAGAAATAATCTGATGTGACCTCTGGATTTTATAACTGAGGAAGAGGGAGAGTCGTTCTGTTATGTCTGACCCTTAGTTACTCCATGGGCTGAAGCCCACCAGGCTCCTCTGTTCATGGGATTCTCCAGGCAAGAATACTGGAGTGGGTTGCCATGCCCTCTTGCAGGGGGTCTCCCTGACCCAGGGTTCGAACCTGCATCTCTGGCACTGCAGGCAGATTCTTTATTGTCTGAGCCTCCAGAGAAGCCCCTATTATTGAGGAAACTGGAGCCCAGTGATGTAGAATTGCTGTTTGAGTCCTAAAATATTTGAACGAAACCTGAGCCCAGTGCCTACGGAAAGGTCAGTCACTGAACATTCCTGTTTGAGTAACTGGTGCTGATTCTGAAAAGGCTGACAACAGCCCTACTACCTTGCACCCTACTCTAGCCTCTAGCTGCCCCAGATAAGAGATGTGTGGCTTTTTCTTTGGTTTCTCAGATGAAATGACTCTTAAAGGCTCTCCACAAGTCTCTTCTGAAATTCCAGTTTTGCTGTATGGAATCACAAACTCCCTTTGTGTACTTATGAAATTCTTTATGTTTTCCTCTCAATCCAAGTGCCATTTCTCTCAGTGGGTCGGTTCCGTGAACAGCATCACTGACTTGTATGTATGGGTTCACAGCTCCATGTCCAGGTAGCGGTCACTGAGCATGTAGAATTTGTTAATTTTTTTTTTATTATTTATTTATTTATTTATTTTTATGGGGGTGGGTGGGAGGGAGGGGTACGGGCGGGCCACCTCTATTGGTCTTTCATTTGTCTATTTTCATCTGTCTTTGTTCTTTGGCTCTTGTGGGCCTCCCATCATGCTGGCCTCTGTTGTCACAGAGCGCCAACTCTGGGCGCATGTGCTCCAGAGCTCCGGCTGGGTAATTGGACACATCAGTCCAGCCGCTCCACGGCACGTGGGATCTTCCCAGGCCAGGGATCGAACCAGCGCCCCTTGCACTGGAAGGCAGTGTCCTTACCCACTGGACCACCAGGGAAGCCCAGAATTTGTTAATTCTTGATTGTTGAATTCTAGGCTTGTAAGGACTTTAGAAATAATCTGATGTGACCTCTGGATTTTATAACTGAGGAAGAGGGAGAGTCGTTCTGTTATGTCTGACCCTTAGTTACTCCATGGGCTGAAGCCCACCAGGCTCCTCTGTTCATGGGATTCTCCAGGCAAGAATACTGGAGTGGGTTGCCATGCCCTCTTGCAGGGGGTCTCCCTGACCCAGGGTTCGAACCTGCATCTCTGGCACTGCAGGCAGATTCTTTATTGTCTGAGCCTCCAGAGAAGCCCCTATTATTGAGGAAACTGGAGCCCAGTGATGTAGAATTGCTGTTTTTGAGTCCATCCACAGAGATTATTTTGTGATATATCTGAAACGAAAACCAGGCCTCCAGAGTGAAGTCCAGGACTCTTTGTCTTATTGCGTCCAGCCTTGCACCCCCTGTACTGTGTGTGATGACTTCACTGACAACTAAAGGTGAGGTTAATCAATGCTGCTGCTCACATCAGGGGTGGACCTCAGCAGGGTGAAGTCGGCATAAATGATTATGAGTGCCGTTTTTACCCTGAGCAGGAAATAACATGAAGTCTTGGTCCCTGCTTGTTCCTAAGGCATCAGGTGACTGGCATTTCAACTCTTGAGCTCATCAGCCTGTCACGCCTCAGTTTTACTGTGGTAAGTTTCTCTCCATTCCTGTAGTAGTCTCTTTTTCTCATGCCTATTTCAAATGTCCTCAAGTAAGACTGACTCTACATGATTATAGTGACCTCTACATCAAAGCTGACAATGTAATCAAAGCTGTACATGGAGGCTAATTGAGAACACTAGATGTTTTTATGACTAGATAAGAAAGATTGACTGTAACTGTAAAAGCCTCAATCCAAGGATCATAAAAGACAAGGAATTCTTTTCAATCGGCATCTGTTGAATTTATTGTTTTCTAAAGACGTATGTTATATCTACTCATCATGAAAAACAGAAACATTGTGGAAGGACATGATGGTTAATTACTTAGAAGGATACCTATAGAAATCAGGAGGAAGGAGTAAAATGTTTGAAATACAAATGAATGGATTAGCAGGGGAGGGAAGAGTTCTTGATTGTTGAATTCTAGGCTTGTAAGGACTTTAGAAATAATCTGATGTGACCTCTGGATTTTATAACTGAGGAAGAGGGAGAGTCGTTCTGTTATGTCTGACCCTTAGTTACTCCATGGGCTGAAGCCCACCAGGCTCCTCTGTTCATGGGATTCTCCAGGCAAGAATACTGGAGTGGGTTGCCATGCCCTCTTGCAGGGGGTCTCCCTGACCCAGGGTTCGAACCTGCATCTCTGGCACTGCAGGCAGATTCTTTATTGTCTGAGCCTCCAGAGAAGCCCCTATTATTGAGGAAACTGGAGCCCAGTGATGTAGAATTGCTGTTTTTGAGTCCATCCACAGAGATTATTTTGTGATATATCTGAAACGAAAACCAGGCCTCCAGAGTGAAGTCCAGGACTCTTTGTCTTATTGCGTCCAGCCTTGCACCCCCTGTACTGTGTGTGATGACTTCACTGACAACTAAAGGTGAGGTTAATCAATGCTGCTGCTCACATCAGGGGTGGACCTCAGCAGGGTGAAGTCGGCATAAATGATTATGAGTGCCGTTTTTACCCTGAGCAGGAAATAACATGAAGTCTTGGTCCCTGCTTGTTCCTAAGGCATCAGGTGACTGGCATTTCAACTCTTGAGCTCATCAGCCTGTCACGCCTCAGTTTTACTGTGGTAAGTTTCTCTCCATTCCTGTAGTAGTCTCTTTTTCTCATGCCTATTTCAAATGTCCTCAAGTAAGACTGACTCTACATGATTATAGTGACCTCTACATCAAAGCTGACAATGTAATCAAAGCTGTACATGGAGGCTAATTGAGAACACTAGATGTTTTTATGACTAGATAAGAAAGATTGACTGTAACTGTAAAAGCCTCAATCCAAGGATCATAAAAGACAAGGAATTCTTTTCAATCGGCATCTGTTGAATTTATTGTTTTCTAAAGACGTATGTTATATCTACTCATCATGAAAAACAGAAACATTGTGGAAGGACATGATGGTTAATTACTTAGAAGGATACCTATAGAAATCAGGAGGAAGGAGTAAAATGTTTGAAATACAAATGAATGGATTAGCAGGGGAGGGAAGAGTAAAATGTAAAAATAAACCTAAGAGTCGGTCCTTCCTAAATATGAATAGTAAAGGCAGCCTTCTGGTAAAGCTACTCAGCCAAAAAAGAGAGTTCAGTTATGGAACACATCAGTCACCTTTGCTGCTGGCTAGTAGAGCTTTTGAAAGAACTTGGTGGCGTATGAGACCAGACACATGGAGTCTAGAGCATCAGGCTTCTCCCCGGAGCCCATCCCTTCCCAGGGCTTGAGCCTAGGTGCCCCATGTCTCTCACTGTACATCACTGTTCGGTAACCTAGGTAAGAAAAACAAATACCACTTATCTATATGTTTTAGGTTCTCTTGCAAGCAACAGAACAGAGAAAATATATCCTGTAAAGAAAAAAAAGTTTGGGACTGAGCAAAACGTATTCCTATTAGAATTTTCAAAACTCCTGTAAGTCATTCTTTAAGGGGTAGGGGTGTGCAGTGTTAGGAGACAGAGTATGCTTGAGAGGTTTATAGTCTGGTATAATATGGTAAGGGCTTCCCAGATGGCTCAGTGGTAAAGAATCCATCTGCCAATGCAGGAGACCTGGGTTCAGTCCCTGGGTCGGGAAGATCCCCCTAAAGAAGGAAATGGCCACCCACTCCAGTATTCTTGCCTGGAAAATCCCATGAACAGAGGAGCCTACATGCAATAAAAGTTCCAATCAAAGAGGCACCCTGTAAAGAGAAATGATGAAAAAATTCCCTGGAGTAGTATTCCAGTGGATAAAAATGCCTGATTTTCATGAATAAAGCCTTTTCCTCACAATATGCCCCATATGAGAAAAATCATAGAATGGCTTGTAGCTTTATGAAAATGAAGTTATAACAATCACAAAAGATGCAGGCATGTCGGTAGAAGCTTCCTTTCTCATCACAGGTAGCAACTTCTCAGTCTTGGAAACTGAAGCAGAAAGGTACTGGGGTTGGTTTATATGGACTTATCTTTGGAATGAGACTCAGCTCATGTTACCTTTGGCTCATTAGCAAATACATTATTGAAGGTCCTTCCTATTAATGTCAATGAGTTTGATTTTGCTGCAGAATGTGTTTCTTACTGCCAGGGCTTTTAGACGGAGTGGTCTGTCCCATAAGTCTCATGGGAGCAAGAGGGTGACCTCCTTCGGTTTATTCAATGGTTGCTTATTATTCTCTTACATTACATTTCAGGAATTTTTTTAATGTAGTTGAATTGCTACTCAGCCAAAAAGAGAGTTCAGTTATGGAACACATCAGTCACCTTTGCTGCTGGCTAGTAGAGCTTTTGAAAGAACTTGGTGGCGTATGAGACCAGACACATGGAGTCTAGAGCATCAGGCTTCTCCCCGGAGCCCATCCCTTCCCAGGGCTTGAGCCTAGGTGCCCCATGTCTCTCACTGTACATCACTGTTCGGTAACCTAGGTAAGAAAAACAAATACCACTTATCTATATGTTTTAGGTTCTCTTGCAAGCAACAGAACAGAGAAAATATATCCTGTAAAGAAAAAAGTTTGGGACTGAGCAAAACGTATTCCTATTAGAATTTTCAAAACTCCTGTAAGTCATTCTTTAAGGGGTAGGGGTGTGCAGTGTTAGGAGACAGAGTATGCTTGAGAGGTTTATAGTCTGGTATAATATGGTAAGGGCTTCCCAGATGGCTCAGTGGTAAAGAATCCATCTGCCAATGCAGGAGACCTGGGTTCAGTCCCTGGGTCGGGAAGATCCCCCTAAAGAAGGAAATGGCCACCCACTCCAGTATTCTTGCCTGGAAAATCCCATGAACAGAGGAGCCTACATGCAATAAAAGTTCCAATCAAAGAGGCACCCTGTAAAGAGAAATGATGAAAAAATTCCCTGGAGTAGTATTCCAGTGGATAAAAATGCCTGATTTTCATGAATAAAGCCTTTTCCTCACAATATGCCCCATATGAGAAAAATCATAGAATGGCTTGTAGCTTTATGAAAAATGAAGTTATAACAATCACAAAAGATGCAGGCATGTCGGTAGAAGCTTCCTTTCTCATCACAGGTAGCAACTTCTCAGTCTTGGAAACTGAAGCAGAAAGGTACTGGGGTTGGTTTATATGGACTTATCTTTGGAATGAGACTCAGCTCATGTTACCTTTGGCTCATTAGCAAATACATTATTGAAGGTCCTTCCTATTAATGTCAATGAGTTTGATTTTGCTGCAGAATGTGTTTCTTACTGCCAGGGCTTTTAGACGGAGTGGTCTGTCCCATAAGTCTCATGGGAGCAAGAGGGTGACCTCCTTCGGTTTATTCAATGGTTGCTTATTATTCTCTTACATTACATTTCAGGAATTTTTTTAATGTAGTTGAATTACTTTCCTGTATTGGAAATATGTATCTCTGCACTGGGTTTTCTCTTATGCCAAAGGCTTTTCTTTACATCTTAGGTCTTCTGTTTCTGTATATATACTTGAGGTTTTCCTTTGAAGAGGTTTACTCCCTCTGCTGGTTCTAACTATGAAATGAATGAACACATGTAGTAAGTGTATTTCTGGTGACAAATCCCAGGGATTGCTTGCCTGTGATGTTTTTTTGCCTTAGATTTTTTCCAAAGTGTAAAATTCTTCTTTTGTTTGGCCCACTCAAATTCTGGATATAAAATTGCCCAAGACTTAGGGTTGCAAAGAGTTGACACAACCGAAGCAACTTAACATGCATGCATACGTTAAAAAAAAAAACTGCCGGGCTTCTCTGGTGGTCCAGTGGGTAAGGACACCGCCTTGCAGTGCAAGGGGTGCTGGATCCGTCCCTGGCCTGGGAAGATCCCACATGCCACAGAGCAGCTGGACCGATGTGTCCAATTACCGAGCCGGAGCTCTGGAGCGCATGTACCAAGAGCCAGTGCTCTACAGTGAGAGAGGCCACTGTGATGGGAGGCCCACACAGGCCAGAAGAACAAAGATGGATGATGAAAGACCAATAGAAGTGGCCAAACAAACAAAAAAGCATTAAAAAAAATGCTTTAAAAAAAAATTACCCAAGAATCTGAGAGATTTTTTTAATATTCCTTTTGAGAACCATATGAAATTTGGCGTACAGATTTATAGTATATAATTTAACTGATGCTTAATAAATATTTATTAATTTCTTGATTACAGTTACATTTTTATTGTATACAGATTGTGCCTACTTTACTGCAGGAGTTATAAATCACCCATTCTTTTTAATGAAGTTGTCAATGTTTGCCCAGCGCTCCCTCCATTCCTTCCTGTAGTTCCAGCCACACTGTGTGACAGGATTTCATTTTATGTTTGCCTCCTTAGACTGTGAACTTCTCCAGAACAGGTGTTGTCTGTTATTTGTCTCAGACCCTGTTGGTGAACTTCAACATCCTTCGACTAAAAACTTCTTCCCAAATGGTATCCAAGAGCTAGCCAGTTTAAATAATCAGAATTTTTCCTGCATTCTTCTTTTATCATAAAAAGCCAATTGAAAGTAAATGATTTCCTCAGAATGCCTACTTCCTAAGTGTGAGCACATGTCTACTACAGAATGCAGTTAGTATAGTTAATGCAGACATAGTAAGACCTCCCCACCAGCTCCACCTGTACTCTTGTGTAGTAGTAGTCAGTGCTGTGAGGGTTATACCAAAGCCCTGAAGGATCTTTTGGCCACTTGCATTTTCTTCTTGTACCTTCATTTTCAATGAAAAGCCAGGTCTTCACGTACATTGCTTGCTTAAAGCAAGATACACCAGCTCTTATTTTTCAGGATGGTGTTGTTAAGAATGTTAAGTTGCATGCAAACATACATTCCAAATTTATTCTGGGTTATTTGTACTCCTGACCCTGTACCTTGTCTTAGACCATTGCTTTTCAGAGCGTTTTCCAAGGAACTCTAATCCCATAGGATGGCGATAGGTATTATATGGCGGGGGAGGGGGGGAGGAGGAGACATTCCATGGACAGTACTTGGTAAATGTTGAATTAAATCAATTTCTTTTTAAAATGTAGAACTTCTCAGGGGAAGAGGAGGTGAGAGATATGGAAAGAGCAACATGGAACCCTATACTACCATATGGAAAAGAGATAACTATTGTCAATGTGCTATGGGACTAAGGTATCTTATATGGGGGCTATATGATGACCTGGAGGGGTGGGATGAGGGGGATATACATATGACTAATCTGGAATTATACATATCTGTAAACAACAAAACTCTGTAAAAGCAAAAAGGCAAAACTTAAAAAAAAAAAAAACACACAAAGAAAAAAAAATGTAGAACTTCTCAGACTCTCTAGTATGTCAAGTAAAAACATGTATTTCAGGAGAGTGGATTCAACATATTCCCAGATTTGTTTGATTTAGAACTGTTTCTCTGAAATGTTTATTTTTATGTGTTTCTTTATTTATCTGTGCCTGGTCTGAGTCATGGCAAAGATCTTCACTCTTTGTTGTGTCATGCAGAGTTTTTTTCATGAAACATCTCTGGGTATTACTGCCTTCTGAATTCCCTTTGGGAAGCAAGAGTATTGACAATCAGGACTTAACAATATGGCCAAAAAGGTTCTTCCCTCATTTTCTCCAAGATATTACCAATATTCATCTCTTACTGGAGTCTTTGTTAATAGGAAATACTGTTGGGATGATTTGAGTCTTTTTTTGATTTTGAATGCAGAACCTCACATTCTGTATGGGCCTTTCTGAGCTGAGTCACGGTATTGCATCCCATGTTTCTCACTACACTTTTGTAGTCATTCAGATGCTAAAGCCGCGTAAGTGCAGGAATTGGGGTTCACTTTCAGGGAGTACCCACCATCAAGTAGCAGTCTCCAAATGTTTATCTAGAAAATGAAGAAAATAATTTTTCCAGCTGTTCAGGTTTCTAAAGAAAGGAAAATGGTACCCTAGATATACTGATTATTGTCCTGTAGTACACCCCTCACCCCCCAAATAGTTGTTTAACCTTCTAATGGGTCCCCAAGGAACTCTAATCCCATAGGATGGCGATAGGTATTATATGGCGGGGGAGGGGGGGAGGAGGAGACATTCCATGGACAGGACTTGGTAAATGTTGAATTAAATCAATTTCTTTTAAAATGTAGAACTTCTCAGGGGAAGAGGAGGTGAGAGATATGGAAAGAGCAACATGGAACCCTATACTACCATATGGAAAAGAGATAACTATTGTCAATGTGCTATGGGACTAAGGTATCTTATATGGGGGCTATATGATGACCTGGAGGGGTGGGATGAGGGGGATATACATATGACTAATCTGGAATTATACATATCTGTAAACAACAAAACTCTGTAAAAGCAAAAAGGCAAAACTTAAAAAAAAAAAAAACACACAAAGAAAAAAAAATGTAGAACTTCTCAGACTCTCTAGTATGTCAAGTAAAAACATGTATTTCAGGAGAGTGGATTCAACATATTCCCAGATTTGTTTGATTTAGAACTGTTTCTCTGAAATGTTTATTTTTATGTGTTTCTTTATTTATCTGTGCCTGGTCTGAGTCATGGCAAAGATCTTCACTCTTTGTTGTGTCATGCAGAGTTTTTTTCATGAAACATCTCTGGGTATTACTGCCTTCTGAATTCCCTTTGGGAAGCAAGAGTATTGACAATCAGGACTTAACAATATGGCCAAAAAGGTTCTTCCCTCATTTTCTCCAAGATATTACCAATATTCATCTCTTACTGGAGTCTTTGTTAATAGGAAATACTGTTGGGATGATTTGAGTCTTTTTTTGATTTTGAATGCAGAACCTCACATTCTGTATGGGCCTTTCTGAGCTGAGTCACGGTATTGCATCCCATGTTTCTCACTACACTTTTGTAGTCATTCAGATGCTAAAGCCGCGTAAGTGCAGGAATTGGGGTTCACTTTCAGGGAGTACCCACCATCAAGTAGCAGTCTCCAAATGTTTATCTAGAAAATGAAGAAAATAATTTTTCCAGCTGTTCAGGTTTCTAAAGAAAGGAAAATGGTACCCTAGATATACTGATTATTGTCCTGTAGTACACCCCTCACCCCCCAAATAGTTGTCATGGGTCCCTGTGTTTAACCTTCTTGCCTGGGTGAAAGTGAACACAGGCTCACCACAGATGGAAAAGTGGCTGCATGACCTCTTCAGAGGGAAATGGGGCAACGGCGGCCAATAGCTTAGGGTTTGCTTCTTAACTAGGCTACAGGACTCTCTGCTGACAGGTTTGGCTCTATACTTAATAATGATGTTTCAGCATTTGTTCATAGAGGAAATCTAGTAAAAATCACCGTCCAACAACTTCTAAAGGTTTTACATGATTAATATTTTAACTTAGAACCTTGGCAGAAACATTTCAAAATATTTTTCGTATTAGTTTCTCTATCCAATACCCAAATTATCTAAGAACTCTGTATCTCAGAACCTCTAGAGAAGGACAGACAGATGCTTAAAGAAGTGGGGAGTTGCTCAAAGTCAGATGGAGCAGAAGCAAAGGTGAAAAGTCATCTCTAAATGACTGAGTCACACATTTGTACATGAAGGATAGATATCATTATTGATTCTGCCATTTCAGATGTTCTCATTCGTGCTTTAGTAAATCCAGACTATATTGTAAGTTTTGGAAACTTGAACTCTTATCAGGTCATCAGTCAAACGTATAAGAGACTCCATGACACCCTAACTTGACTGGTTGGGAATATCAAGTGGCTGCAGAGGTGTGGAGAGGCTGGACCTCAGGCGCATTCCTAGTGGAGTGTAACATGGTTCGGCTGCTGTACCTGGAAAAGTTGTTTTGTAATATTTGTTAAACATACGTTTTCCCTCTCAATAGATAGACAGATAAATAGAGATGTTCAAGAGAAATAAGTGCCTGTGTCCAGTAAGTGCTAAGCTGCTTCAGTCGTGTCTGATTCTTTGTGACCCTGTGGACCGTAGCCCTCCCAGGCTCCTCTGTCCATGGGACTCTCCGGGCAAGAATACTGGAGGGGGTTGCTATCCCTCCTCCAGTGTCCAACAAGAGACATGCACAAAATTGCTCATAACAGAATGTTCATTCACCATAACAATGAACTAGAAACACCCCTCAAAAGACAAAAAGAAAAGAAACTAAATAAATTCAGGCGTGTTGACACAATGGAATACTACCCAACAGTAACAGGGAACAAACTACTGATATTAACAAAAAGTTGTGGGCTTCCCTGATGGTCCAGTGGGTAAGGACACTGCCTTGCAGTGCACGGGGCGCCGGTTCGATCCCTGGCCTGGAAAGATCCCACGTGCTACGGAGCGGCTGGACCGATGTGTCCAACTACTGAACCGGAGCTCTGGAGCACATGCGCCCAGAACCGGTGCTCTGAGACAACAGAGGCCACTGCAATGGGAGGCCCACACAGGCCAAAGAACAAACAAGGATGAAAATAGATAAATGAAAGACCAATAGAAGTGGCCTGCCTGCCCCTCTCCTTCTCCAACCCGCCCCCTCCAAAAAAAAGAAAAAAAAAATTGTTAATAAGACAACTTATATACTGAGTTAAAAAAAAAAAAAGCCAAACACAAAAACTGTGTGATTCCTTTTATATGAGGTTCAAGAAGATCCAGCAGCATTAATCCATGATGACATACGTCAAAAGAGAGGTACAGGATTGGTATATTGACTAGGAAAGGCACAAAGAGGACTTCCTATGGTGACGTAAATGTTCTGTATCTTGGTCTGAGTGGTGGTTACTGAGGTGTCTGCATATGTAATGGTTAGGGGAAAGGAGAGAGAGAGAGAGAGATGGCAATAGGTACCTAAAACTCCTTATGAGAAATTTCCTTTAAGGTATAGTGTTTCAATTTGATTCTGCTTCCTTATTTATGAATGTGAAACACCTTTTATATCTTCAGAATAATCTAAACCAGATGTACTTTTTCTCTTTCCTGGTCTTGTCTTGTTTTTGTAGTTTGGGGAAAAATTTACAAGAACGTCTTGGTCTTGCGTGTAACATACAGTCATGGGATGCCTGTGTGTGCCAGACATTGGGCCCGGTTCTGGAGATCTAAAGGTGATTAGGGTCCTGTGCTGCCATTGAGTCTTGTCAGGATGATGGAGATGGAAGTGAATTCTTGTGGTCGTATCTCACCTCAGCAGGGGCTTTAAGAGAGGTGTGCTGTGGAACGTAGAGCAAGGAGCCTCTCAGAAAGTTCTGGAAGACTTCACAGACGGCATCCTTTTTAAAAAAAATATGAAATTAACTTGATTATAGAAATTATTCTGAGGCTTTCTGGGGAGGACAAATATTTTCCTTTTGACATAAAATAAATCAGATTACATCAAAGACACACTCTACCTCTACTTTGTTGCTTCCTTGGGTGTATATGTTACCCTTTTGATTTTTGCACATAAGTGCCACTCATTAACAACCTTTGGAGAACCAACGTATAGTTCTCTTTTTTTAATTTATTTATTTTTATTTGGGGGATAATTGCTTTACAGTATTGTGTTGACCTCTGCCATACGTCAACATGAATGAGCCATAGGTTTACCTATGTCCCCTTCATCTGGGACCTCCCTCCCACCCCATCCCACCTGCTAGGTTGTCATAGAGCACCTGATTTGAGCTCCTCAAGTGATACAGCAGGTTCCCACTGGCTATCTTACATCCAGCAGTGTACATGTCGCCATGCTTTTCTCTAAATTGGTCCCACTCCCCTTTCCCCCCGCTGTGTCCGCAAGTCTCTTGTCTGTGTCTACATCTCCATTGCTACCCTGCCAATAGGGTCATCAGTTTCATCGTTCTACATTCCGTATATACAACATATATTTCTTACATAAGTCTAGTGTATGTTGTTCGAGGCTTAATTAGATGCAAAGGGATGATACAAACTTGGAACATTAGCCCATAAACTATGAACTGAAGAGTAGAAGTAATTTGATAGATCTCAATACAACTCTGAAATTCATGGCCCTGCTTCTACTTCTGCCATCTAGCAGGGCTCTCGATTTATTAAGCAGCTTCAATGATGATTTAAGACTACTTTTCAATTGCTAAAGAATAATTTGAAAATATTTTACATGCTCTACATGTTCCCTTATACCACTGTAATCACTTCTTTGGCCATTTATCAAAGCCCTAGCAGTTTCAAGGATAAAAGAAACTGCCTGCCACAGATTTCTAGAAAGCAGCAACATTGTTTGAAATGTTTATAAATGGAAAAGTTGTCTTTCTTTGAATTAGCTCTGAGGTAAAAGCCAAATTATACCCAAACTGGAGAGTTACTTTTCCTTTCAAGTAGTCTTTGCATGCAACAACCACGCTGCCCCGAACACATGTGCAGCGTGAGCTCCTGAGCTTAGGTGAGAAGCCTTCCGCTGGTTTTTATGTTCACACATGTATCTCTCCTGATAGCGGATGTACCTAGAAATACTGGTGAGTCCTTGGTATTAGTGTGGTTCTTCCTAGAAACAGACAATTTTAAGACAAACATTGCAGCTCATCAAGAGCGAATGAATCCTGTATTTATAAGTATTTAAAGAACAGAACTGTCTACCCTTTTGATGATCCTTTCCCTTCCCCTCCTTGCAGAGAAGATACAAAGATATTAAAAATCCTATAAGCAAAGAAAAGTGCTAAGGAAAGGAAGGGGAAATAAAGGGCACACATTACCTATCTGACTTTTCTGGTTTTTAGTAATTTGGAAATTAGATCATAATGTCTAGAATGATGTCATCATGTCCCTACAATTACACTAAGTCTTCAAACCTGAAACTGCCTTCTGCCCGGCGATGTGAATAAAGCGTCAGGTGACAGCATCCCAGCTGTCCAGACTGTGCATTGTCCACTCTCCCGTTTTCACAACCCTAGCCTTCTGTGCATTTTACTCTTTTGTCAAGTTGAGCTGGCACCTCCTTTATGTGTCTCTGCATAAATGGATGAGCTGGGAGCTTGAGGAAGAGTCTAGCCTGGGGAACTGGTTCGATGGGGATTTCATTTGCAGACATGGGGAATACAAAAGAAGAGCAAGTTTTGGAGGACAGTCTTTGCTGTGGGAGAAAGGCATGAACATGCCTCCAGTGATCACACAGCACCAGAGCACTGTAGGCAAAGACACCTTCTCGAGCCTCCATCCATGATCCTGAGCCCTTAACCAGTGACCATTTTGGGTGAAATCCTTTGGAATATTACTGCCCTGGGGAAAACTATTTCTTCTGTCCTAGTCATCTTTCCTGTTACCTCACATTGCTATGGAAATGATTGGCTTTTTGGTGGAGAGAGGATGTTTTGTTTTATTTTGCTTTTGTGTTTGTTTTTGACTGTGCGGTATGGCTTACAGGATCTTAGTTCCTTGACCAGGGATTGAACCCTGGCCCATGGCAGTGAAACCACCGAGTCCTAACCCTTAGACCACCAGAGAATCCCTGGAAATTATTGTTTTACAAATAGAGACATTTAAAATTGTTATTAGACATAAGACCAAAACAAACAAAGACCCAGGGTTATTCAGTCTCTACAGGGAGGAGAGTCAACCTGAATCTGATAAATCCTGTTTCATATCTTGGTTCTACCATTTACTAGTTGCTGGAGTCTTGGACAAGTTGCCTAATTTCTGGCGTCTCAGTTTCCTTATCTTTAAAAGTAGAGCCACTGATGCTGACTTTGTACCACTAAGTTGAAGATGCTCTGAGCAGACAGCTAAAGTCCATCCAGCAGAGGGCTTTACATCTTCTGTGCCCTCCAGGTGTTTTCTTTTCCTCCTTCCCTAGCCTACTTCTCTACCCTCCATGGGATCAAGGTGAAAAGTTTTTAGAGAAGAGATCACAAAATAACACATAATCCCACAGTAATCCATCTGCCATTTAACTGTTCTTCTGGTCAGAAAGCACTTCCTTCTTTCTAACCAGAATTCCTAATGGTGCAATCTAAGTCCTCTGCGTCGTGGCCTTCTCCTCTTTTGTCGGCAGTTTTAATCTTGCTAAACGACCAGCATGAAACATCCTGATCTTCAGGAGTAGATTTTTTTCCGTTCTTGCCTTGAATAGCTAAAGCACAAAACATAGTGGGAGATCACAAGTCCTCTGTAGACCTTGTCTTCATTGCTGATGGCCCCGATGAGTGAGTTAGCATGCATCTCTGTGAACCTTCTAGAAGAAGATGTGTCTGTAGAAATGTAGGGGAGAGTGGTTTTTGCAGAATGAACTATACCTGGGCAGGTCCTTCCTGCTCCCCCTGCTTCCCATTTAAGGAAGGTAGTGCCCACAGATTTACGATGTAGAAGAATGTGTGAGCCTGAACTTAGGTTTTAAAATTCTGCTTCTATTTCCCCCGGCACTTGGGCTGACCAAATAACTCACAAGTGTCTGTTTAATAGTTTTCATGCAGCCTGTGGAAGCTTGAGCATATTAACCATGGAGGAAGAAGGCCTGGACTGCAGAGACACTCAGCTGTTTTCATCATAAAAAGTCAATTTGTAAATTTACTTCCCAGCCTGAGTGGCAGGGAGGCCTTCTAAAGAATATAGATTTTCTTAAGAGTTAAAACAACTTTTAAAAGGAAATGATGAACTCTACAGCCTGCCATATCCTGTGTGCAGAATAATTTTCATTTCTACTTATCTGTGAAGGTTGAAGGAATGTCTACAAATATTTGCTTGGTTTCTATGGTCAGTCTACAGGGAGGAGAGTCAACCTGAATCTGATAAATCCTGTTTCATATCTTGGTTCTACCATTTACTAGTTGCTGGAGTCTTGGACAAGTTGCCTAATTTCTGGCGTCTCAGTTTCCTTATCTTTAAAAGTAGAGCCACTGATGCTGACTTTGTACCACTAAGTTGAAGATGCTCTGAGCAGACAGCTAAAGTCCATCCAGCAGAGGGCTTTACATCTTCTGTGCCCTCCAGGTGTTTTCTTTTCCTCCTTCCCTAGCCTACTTCTCTACCCTCCATGGGATCAAGGTGAAAAGTTTTTAGAGAAGAGATCACAAAATAACACATAATCCCACAGTAATCCATCTGCCATTTAACTGTTCTTCTGGTCAGAAAGCACTTCCTTCTTTCTAACCAGAATTCCTAATGGTGCAATCTAAGTCCTCTGCGTCGTGGCCTTCTCCTCTTTTGTCGGCAGTTTTAATCTTGCTAAACGACCAGCATGAAACATCCTGATCTTCAGGAGTAGATTTTTTTCCGTTCTTGCCTTGAATAGCTAAAGCACAAAACATAGTGGGAGATCACAAGTCCTCTGTAGACCTTGTCTTCATTGCTGATGGCCCCGATGAGTGAGTTAGCATGCATCTCTGTGAACCTTCTAGAAGAAGATGTGTCTGTAGAAATGTAGGGGAGAGTGGTTTTTGCAGAATGAACTATACCTGGGCAGGTCCTTCCTGCTCCCCCTGCTTCCCATTTAAGGAAGGTAGTGCCCACAGATTTACGATGTAGAAGAATGTGTGAGCCTGAACTTAGGTTTTAAAATTCTGCTTCTATTTCCCCCGGCACTTGGGCTGACCAAATAACTCACAAGTGTCTGTTTAATAGTTTTTCATGCAGCCTGTGGAAGCTTGAGCATATTAACCATGGAGGAAGAAGGCCTGGACTGCAGAGACACTCAGCTGTTTTCATCATAAAAAGTCAATTTGTAAATTTACTTCCCAGCCTGAGTGGCAGGGAGGCCTTCTAAAGAATATAGATTTTCTTAAGAGTTAAAACAACTTTTAAAAGGAAATGATGAACTCTACAGCCTGCCATATCCTGTGTGCAGAATAATTTTCATTTCTACTTATCTGTGAAGGTTGAAGGAATGTCTACAAATATTTGCTTGGTTTCTATGGTGAAGGCAGAGAGAGATCAAGTGTGTGATTGTTCAGTGTCAAAATCAAAACTACACTCTACTGTACTTCTAAAAAGAGAGTGCGTCTGTTCCTTGAAGCATAGTAGACATTTAGCGAGCGGTAACTATTTTAAGTTTCACAAGTTCAGGATGAAATTTAAACAATCCCGCCTGAAGGAAAACATGGGCCCTTCAAGCATGTTAAAACTTCATTTTCCAAAAATAAAACGGTCCTCACACTTTATTAAAAAGTCATCTGTTGATTAGAGATTGTGTTGGTGGACTTTCAGGATACCACGTCTGGGTATGGGAACATGACCGTGGTCTGTAAATGTCTCTCTTTTTTAAAAAACTAATAATTTTATTTATTTACTTCAGGCTGTACCGGATTATCTTCACTTTGTGTGAGCTGTTCTCTAGGTGTGGCAAGGAGGGCTGCTCTCTGGTTGCCATGCGCGGGCTTCTTATTGTGGCGGCTTCTCTTGTTCCAGAGCACAGGTTCTGGGCCGCATGGGCTTCAGTAGTTACAGTTCACAGGCTCTAGAGCATAGGCTCAGTAGTTGTGGCCCATGGGCTTAATTGCTACATAGTCTATGGGATCTTCCTGGATCAGGATTGAACCTGCGTCTCATGCATTGGCAGGAGGATTCTTTACCACTGAGCCACCAAGGAAGCCCTGTAAATTTCTGCTATACTAGAAACCCCTTCATCTGGCCTATGTGTCTCTCTGAAGTCTGGAACCCTCCATTCATTCTGCTGTCTTCTGGCTACCCTTGCATTTTTGCAGCACACCTTTTTTTTTTTTTTTTTGGTAGTTCCAAAGGTTTTGACTTTTATTCTTTTTGCTTTAAATATACATTACATAATATTTTTGATGTTTGAAATGTCAAATAGTAAAAAACAGCTCCCAGCAAATAGAGAGAGAGAGAGAGAGAGATAAAGAACCAAAAAAAGAGAGTGGTTATCTTAGCATTGCTGTTGGTGTGGGGATAGCATGAAGTGGGTAATACATTTTAATCAGAAGCACCAGGCAAATGAACATACTTTTTTGTTTTTTTTAAACCTCATATATGCAGTGCTTTGCCAAGTGCTAGGAATGAAAAGTCCACTTAGAAACAGCCCTCTGCCTTCAAAGGGCTGATTTGGGGTCTGGTAGGCAGTAAGTGCACAGTGAATGGAATACAGGGCGATCAGCTCTGTGTTTCCATGTAAGTGGGCAGGACCAGGCAGGGCAAGATTCACAGGAATTAAGAATGGAGTCATGAGAGAACTTTCCAGAGAAAAGGTTTCAGTGTATGAGAAGGCCATGAGGCATGCATGACCCAGCATGCATGTTTGTACAACCATAAAGCCTCTGAGCGGGTGGAGGAAACTTTCCCGTGAAGGAGGAACGGGCGATAAAGCCAGAGGGAGGGTGGGAGCCAGATCATGAGTTGAACTTGACCCTGAGACCTCTCAAGAATGGTTGAAGGGTTTTAAGCAGGAGTGGACTAAGTGCAGCTGCAGATACAGCAGAGAGGCCAGAGTGGAAGGCAGACTGGTGGGAGAAGACCCCAGAGGAAGCTGCTGGGACCTGCCAGAGAGACAGGTTCATGGCGAAATTGTCAGGTCTGGTGACTTATTGGTAGCATTGGGACCTAGGCAGCTGGTAATTTTGCTTGCAGACAGAGGGCTTAATTGCTACATAGTCTATGGGATCTTCCTGGATCAGGATTGAACCTGCGTCTCATGCATTGGCAGGAGGATTCTTTACCACTGAGCCACCAAGGAAGCCCTGTAAATTTCTGCTATACTAGAAACCCCTTCATCTGGCCTATGTGTCTCTCTGAAGTCTGGAACCCTCCATTCATTCTGCTGTCTTCTGGCTACCCTTGCATTTTTGCAGCACACCTTTTTTTTTTTTTTTTTGGTAGTTCCAAAGGTTTTGACTTTTATTCTTTTTGCTTTAAATATACATTACATAATATTTTTGATGTTTGAAATGTCAAATAGTAAAAAACAGCTCCCAGCAAATAGAGAGAGAGAGAGAGAGAGATAAAGAACCAAAAAAAGAGAGTGGTTATCTTAGCATTGCTGTTGGTGTGGGGATAGCATGAAGTGGGTAATACATTTTAATCAGAAGCACCAGGCAAATGAACATACTTTTTTGTTTTTTTTAAACCTCATATATGCAGTGCTTTGCCAAGTGCTAGGAATGAAAAGTCCACTTAGAAACAGCCCTCTGCCTTCAAAGGGCTGATTTGGGGTCTGGTAGGCAGTAAGTGCACAGTGAATGGAATACAGGGCGATCAGCTCTGTGTTTCCATGTAAGTGGGCAGGACCAGGCAGGGCAAGATTCACAGGAATTAAGAATGGAGTCATGAGAGAACTTTCCAGAGAAAAGGTTTCAGTGTATGAGAAGGCCATGAGGCATGCATGACCCAGCATGCATGTTTGTACAACCATAAAGCCTCTGAGCGGGTGGAGGAAACTTTCCCGTGAAGGAGGAACGGGCGATAAAGCCAGAGGGAGGGTGGGAGCCAGATCATGAGTTGAACTTGACCCTGAGACCTCTCAAGAATGGTTGAAGGGTTTTAAGCAGGAGTGGACTAAGTGCAGCTGCAGATACAGCAGAGAGGCCAGAGTGGAAGGCAGACTGGTGGGAGAAGACCCCAGAGGAAGCTGCTGGGACCTGCCAGAGAGGACAGGTTCATGGCGAAATTGTCAGGTCTGGTGACTTATTGGTAGCAGGGCTGTGTGGGAACCTAGGCAGCTGGTAATTTTGCTTGCAGACAGAGGGAACCTAAGAAGAAAGATAACGTTTGCGTTTTGGACTTGAAGTACCTGTGAGAGTAACCAGGGGCTTCCTAGGTTGCACTAGTGGTAAAGAACCCAGCCTTTCAGTGCAGGAGACATAAGGGATGTGGGTTCGATCCCTGGGTCAGTATGGTTCCCTGGAGGAGGGCACAGAAATCTGCTCCAGTATTCTTGCCTGGAGAAGCCCATGGACAGAGGAGCCTGGTTGGCTATACTCAATGAGGTTGCACAGAATTGGATACAATTGAAGTGACTTAGCATGGACGTACCCAGTGGTGATATCCAGGAGATAACTGGGTATGTGCATTAGAGTTCTGGATACCGTATGGACTTGAGGATCGTCCCCACACAACGCATCCCAGGAACTGTGCATCATGTTAGTAGAACAATGACCCGAGTCTATAGCTTTAGAGAAAACGATTATTTAAGGAACTAATTGGAAAAGAGATGGCCAAGGGATTACTGAAAGTCACTGGGACCCCAACCCACGTTCTCCTTCAAGCAACTGATGTGATGTGTTGCTTTTCTAGTTTGTGACCATCCCATCCGGGATAACAGGGTGCCTCTCATAGCGTGGGCACTCACACGATGAACTGAAGTTCACTTGGCCCTTTAACGACTTGAGGTCCAATAACACCTTTTTAAGGTAAATTTCCTTAGACGTGAGCAAGATGAGAGAGAAGCATTACACTCAGAAAGAGATAGTCCGTGCCACTGATAGCATGAAAAGTCAAAGCCTGGATCCTTGAACTCAGTGGGTCAGTGGCATATCCCCGTGGTTGCAGGATGCAGGTCTCTGTCTACTGAGGGCCTCTTCCCCAAAGATACTGCCCTTGGAATCTTCTTACACATTCGCTGAATCGAATCAGATTCAGCTCACTTCCCTCCACAGATCCAGTTTCTTTTTAAAAAACACACCATTACTGGGACTTGCCCGTGGTTAAGACTACATGGATCCAAGGCAGCAGGTGCAGGTGCAGTCCCTGATCAGGGAAGTCAAATCCCACATGCTGCGTGGCACAGCCAAAAATGTTTTAATTAACAATTTATTAGTTCATTGGTTTTAATATATGTATAGTGTATTAATGGCTCAAATGGTGAAGAATCTGCCTGCCATGCAGGAGACTTGGATTTGATCCCTGGATCAGGAAGATCCCCTGAAGAAGGCATATGGCAACCCACTCCAGTATTCCTGCCTGGAGAATCCCACGGACAGAGGAGCCTGGTTGACTACAGTCCATGGGGTCACAAAGAGTTGGATACTGAGTGACGAATAATAAGCTTGTTAAAAAGAATAATCTTTGATATTAATAAATATTAAATCTGTATTCATTTTAAATCAATCAATAATTAATTAAAATACATGATTACTCAAAGGTCCTCAGTTATTATTAGACATTGTCACAACATTCTCCAGGCTAGAAGAAAGATAACTGGGTATGTGCATTAGAGTTCTGGATACCGTATGGACTTGAGGATCGTCCCACACAACGCATCCCAGGAACTGTGCATCATGTTAGTAGAACAATGACCCGAGTCTATAGCTTTAGAGAAAACGATTATTTAAGGAACTAATTGGAAAAGAGATGGCCAAGGGATTACTGAAAGTCACTGGGACCCCAACCCACGTTCTCCTTCAAGCAACTGATGTGATGTGTTGCTTTTCTAGTTTGTGACCATCCCATCCGGGATAACAGGGTGCCTCTCATAGCGTGGGCACTCACACGATGAACTGAAGTTCACTTGGCCCTTTAACGACTTGAGGTCCAATAACACCTTTTTAAGGTAAATTTCCTTAGACGTGAGCAAGATGAGAGAGAAGCATTACACTCAGAAAGAGATAGTCCGTGCCACTGATAGCATGAAAAGTCAAAGCCTGGATCCTTGAACTCAGTGGGTCAGTGGCATATCCCCGTGGTTGCAGGATGCAGGTCTCTGTCTACTGAGGGCCTCTTCCCCAAAGATACTGCCCTTGGAATCTTCTTACACATTCGCTGAATCGAATCAGATTCAGCTCACTTCCCTCCACAGATCCAGTTTCTTTTTAAAAAACACACCATTACTGGGACTTGCCCGTGGTTAAGACTACATGGATCCAAGGCAGCAGGTGCAGGTGCAGTCCCTGATCAGGGAAGTCAAATCCCACATGCTGCGTGGCACAGCCAAAAATGTTTTAATTAACAATTTATTAGTTCATTGGTTTTAATATATGTATAGTGTATTAATGGCTCAAATGGTGAAGAATCTGCCTGCCATGCAGGAGACTTGGATTTGATCCCTGGATCAGGAAGATCCCCTGAAGAAGGCATATGGCAACCCACTCCAGTATTCCTGCCTGGAGAATCCCACGGACAGAGGAGCCTGGTTGACTACAGTCCATGGGGTCACAAAGAGTTGGATACTGAGTGACGAATAATAAGCTTGTTAAAAAGAATAATCTTTGATATTAATAAATATTAAATCTGTATTCATTTTAAATCAATCAATAATTAATTAAAATACATGATTACTCAAAGGTCCTCAGTTATTATTAGACATTGTCACAACATTCTCCAGGCTAGAGAAAGCTCTGCCTCCACTGTCAGCACTGACCCCAGACGTTTATCCCCTGTGGTTCATTCATGTGTCTAGTCATCAGATAATAAGTGAGCACCTTCCGTGCATGACACAATATATATATATACACACTGTGGCCAATGAAGTGAATGACTCTAATGGAAAATCAGAGCTCTCGTGGTGCAATGCAAGCTCAGGGGAGAGCGATCACTCCCATCTGAGGGATGAGGAACAGCTTCCTGGAGGGAAGTGATCTGTGAAAATTCAGACCAGCTGAGACTCAAAGAAAGGCTGTTCCACAGAAAGAAGCACAGAGGCAGTAGCCCAGTAGTTGGAAACCAGCACATTGAAATGGGAGCCCATGGGTGGTCCCTGGTGAGCCTGGACCCTGAGGTTCTGAAAGGACAGGCAGCCTTCCTATTGGTAGGAGGTGCACAGCAGGGGCCACTGTCGTCACTGGCTCAGTGCTCAACACTGAGACTCTCAAACATTATTGTGTCGACTTTGGCCATTTTTCTCACATACCAGAACATCTTTTTTCTGGTCCTTAGGGTATACATGCATCTAGTTGAGATGTCTCCATTATTATTATTTGTTGAAAGTACGTGTGTTAACTTTTATGGGCAGTTAAATTCTGTTAATAGTTTCCATTTAATTGGCCTTCTGATTCTTAACGCTAACTTAGATGTATGACAAGCAAAATGTTTTAATTAACAATTTATTAGTTCATTGGTTTTAATATATGTATAGTGTATTAATGGCTCAAATGGTGAAGAATCTGCCTGCCATGCAGGAGACTTGGATTTGATCCCTGGATCAGGAAGATCCCCTGAAGAAGGCATATGGCAACCCACTCCAGTATTCCTGCCTGGAGAATCCCACGGACAGAGGAGCCTGGTTGACTACAGTCCATGGGGTCACAAAGAGTTGGATACTGAGTGACGAATAATAAGCTTTTTAAAAAAGAATAATCTTTGATATTAATAAATATTAAATCTGTATTCATTTTAAATCAATCAATAATTAATTAAAATACATGATTACTCAAAGGTCCTCAGTTATTATTAGACATTGTCACAACATTCTCCAGGCTAGAGAAAGCTCTGCCTCCACTGTCAGCACTGACCCCAGACGTTTATCCCCTGTGGTTCATTCATGTGTCTAGTCATCAGATAATAAGTGAGCACCTTCCGTGCATGACACAATATATATATATACACACTGTGGCCAATGAAGTGAATGACTCTAATGGAAAATCAGAGCTCTCGTGGTGCAATGCAAGCTCAGGGGAGAGCGATCACTCCCATCTGAGGGATGAGGAACAGCTTCCTGGAGGGAAGTGATCTGTGAAAATTCAGACCAGCTGAGACTCAAAGAAAGGCTGTTCCACAGAAAGAAGCACAGAGGCAGTAGCCCAGTAGTTGGAAACCAGCACATTGAAATGGGAGCCCATGGGTGGTCCCTGGTGAGCCTGGACCCTGAGGTTCTGAAAGGACAGGCAGCCTTCCTATTGGTAGGAGGTGCACAGCAGGGGCCACTGTCGTCACTGGCTCAGTGCTCAACACTGAGACTCTCAAACATTATTGTGTCGACTTTGGCCATTTTTCTCACATACCAGAACATCTTTTTTCTGGTCCTTAGGGTATACATGCATCTAGTTGAGATGTCTCCATTATTATTATTTGTTGAAAGTACTTCGTGTGTTAACTTTTATGGGCAGTTAAATTCTGTTAATAGTTTCCATTTAATTGGCCTTCTGATTCTTAACGCTAACTTAGATGTATGACTTTAAAGAACTGAAGGTTGAGGCCCTGTAGGAAAAGTCAGGGAAATGGCCCCTTAATTTTGGTTTTCACTTTGCATAAGCATAGGAGTCTTTTGGAGGGAAGAAACAGACCTACTAGAGAGTGTTATGGGCTTCTCTGGAAGTTCAGTGATAAAGCACCCACCTGCCAAGGCAGGAGACACGGGTTTGATCCCTGTGTTTGGAAGATACCCTGGAGAAGGATATGGCTACCCGCTCTAGTATCCTTGCCCCGAGAGTTTGATGCACAGAAGAGCCTGGTGGGCTACAATCCATAGGGTTGCAAAGAGTCATATGCAACTGAATGACTAAACAGCAACTTAACAGAAAATTTTATACTGGTGTGAAGAAGATCAATGGCTTAGAGAACAGCTTAGAAAGCCTTCTCTTTGACAGTAGAAAAAATCCCGAGTTATTCTAAGGATTAAATCCGTATTTCTCAGAAATCATTATGGAAGGTTATATTTGAGACTTGCTGAAGTTGGCCTGAGAAGAAGACTCACCACATTTTCCCCCGACAAGGACTTACTACACCAAAGAGCAGAGTCGGATCTCTCAGTTCTGTCCACTGGATGTATTTTTTAAGTCTTCATTACCACGGCCACATCGTGGAGGGCCTTTCAGAATTCTGACAGAGGTCCCCACAGAGTCATCCAGACAAAGCGTCCTCTCTAACAGAGAGTAAAGTTGAGAAAACGTTGCCACCCACACTGGTTTCTTCATCTGCAAACTGGATGTATTAGTCAGGTCCCAACAGGAAATTGATGGCAGGCTCAAAATAAGACAGTTCAAGGAAGATTTGTTTACAGAGACAAGATTTACAAAGAAGTGGGTTTAGGGAAATCCCAGCAGATGAAACGTACTTTAGTCTCCCTTGAGTCAGGCTGTTGCCATTCATTCCCCCGGGGTTGAAGAGACCATGGGGAGTAGCTATTGGAGTCAGGTGGAGTGGTGTCTGGGATGGACCCCGACTTTGTGATCATGGCACAGCACGCTGTGGACCACCTTACTGGGGGGCAATCAAGGGGTTAAAGTCTTGGTCTCACCCCCTCTCCTTCTCTCGGAACTCCTGCCTTGCCTTCTGATTGGCCCAACCCAGTAGGAAGGTGGAGGCACATGGGAGACTCAGGTCCAAGGACGGGGCCCCATACAGAGAGGGAAGATGGCCTGGCACAACAGGCTCACCGTGCTTTAATGCTTTGTGAGCACATCGCCAGAGAAGGACGACACGGATGACATCGATGGAGGTTTTCAGGATCTTGGTGAAAGGGGACACGAATAAAGACTGTAAAGTCTAATGTTAAGCAAGCAAGCTTTACTCTGACATGTATTTTGAGTCAGGGTTGGCCTTGGCTCTACTTTATCTGAGACTGTTATTGAACTGTTTCACCAAATTGTGAATAGAGATCAAAGCAGTTTCAACAGATACATCCACTTGTGTAAATAGCCTTGAACTCCCCTCGCCTTCCGCCTCGGTCCTTTCCTCTCGCCCCTTTCCCGAGTTATTCTAAGGATTAAATCCGATTTCTCAGAAATCATTATGGAAGGTTATATTTGAGACTTGCTGAAGTTGGCCTGAGAAGAAGACTCACCACATTTTCCCCCGACAAGGACTTACTACACCAAAGAGCAGAGTCGGATCTCTCAGTTCTGTCCACTGGATGTATTTTTTAAGTCTTCATTACCACGGCCACATCGTGGAGGGCCTTTCAGAATTCTGACAGAGGTCCCCACAGAGTCATCCAGACAAAGCGTCCTCTCTAACAGAGAGTAAAGTTGAGAAAACGTTGCCACCCACACTGGTTTCTTCATCTGCAAACTGGATGTATTAGTCAGGTCCCAACAGGAAATTGATGGCAGGCTCAAAATAAGACAGTTCAAGGAAGATTTGTTTACAGAGACAAGATTTACAAAGAAGTGGGTTTAGGGAAATCCCAGCAGATGAAACGTACTTTAGTCTCCCTTGAGTCAGGCTGTTGCCATTCATTCCCCGGGCTTGAAGAGACCATGGGGAGTAGCTATTGGAGTCAGGTGGAGTGGTGTCTGGGATGGACCCCGACTTTGTGATCATGGCACAGCACGCTGTGGACCACCTTACTGGGGGGCAATCAAGGGGTTAAAGTCTTGGTCTCACCCCCTCTCCTTCTCTCGGAACTCCTGCCTTGCCTTCTGATTGGCCCAACCCAGTAGGAAGGTGGAGGCACATGGGAGACTCAGGTCCAAGGACGGGGCCCCATACAGAGAGGGAAGATGGCCTGGCACAACAGGCTCACCGTGCTTTAATGCTTTGTGAGCACATCGCCAGAGAAGGACGACACGGATGACATCGATGGAGGTTTTCAGGATCTTGGTGAAAGGGGACACGAATAAAGACTGTAAAGTCTAATGTTAAGCAAGCAAGCTTTACTCTGACATGTATTTTGAGTCAGGGTTGGCCTTGGCTCTACTTTATCTGAGACTGTTATTGAACTGTTTCACCAAATTGTGAATAGAGATCAAAGCAGTTTCAACAGATACATCCACTTGTGTAAATAGCCTTGAACTCCCCTCGTCTTCCGCTCTCGGTCCTGTTGCCAAATCCATCCAGCACCTCCAGAGGCTGTTCATACATGGAATGATTGTCATAAACATCGTGTTTGCTTGGGTTCCAGCTGGCTGCAACCACCAAACTCTGTCCATAGTTCCTATTGTTATCTTTGCTTACTAGGTAACTTCATTTACCGTTAGAAGTCACCCTTGTCACAGATTGCTAAATGTTGATCTTTATACATTGAATTCGTTGTTTGCCTCAACATGTCTTTTAACTGACCGTTATATTTTATTTTTAAGGATATGTGGAATTTTTCAACATAAGAGAACATGTACATAGAAATTACTTGGTAACATTGTTGAAAACGATCCATGTTACGAAGTATACGTTAAAACCTTGAAACATGTTCAATCAGTTTTGTCCATTTATAAAACGTTCTATTAAAAATCAGGAATCTGAGGCTTCCCTGGTGGTCCAGTGGGTAAAGAGTCCGCCTTGCAGTGCAAGGGGCCCCAGTTTGATCCCTGGTCCATGAAGATCCCACGTGCTGCAGCGCAGCTGGGCCAGTGTGTCCAATTATGAGCCAGTGCTCTGGAGCGCATGCACCCAGAGCTGGTGCTCTGCAGTGAGAGAGGCCACTGCGACAGGAGGCCCACACAGGCCAGGAAATAAAGATGGATGGAAATAAATAAGTCAGGAACCAATATAAGAGCCAAAAATTTAAAACGAAAAATTTAGTAATCTGCTTTCCTGTGACTTAAACTGGTTTTAAATTAGGCAGTCTCCCATCAGAAGTTTTTAGAAGTATAGAACTATACTGGTTTCTAAGAAAACAGAATTCATATTTTAATGTCAGGGAAGCTGTTACAATTGGTTCTCAAAAGCTTGGAACTTGTGTATTTGAAATCCCATGAAATTACAGAAAGTGTCATCATTTCAGATATTTTAAATTACAGTGACTTAAAGTGAGAATTGAAGGACTCTGAGTCAGAAAATGGAACAGCCACATGTATTCACAAATGAAAACTGGGGAAGCTCACTGGATACATGAGATAATATTACATAAATAGGAAGCAGTTGTTAGATTTATGTCTATTGCAAAAGGCAGTCATTTATTATTTTAAATGTAGTCTCTAGGCAACATTGGGATTATTTTCTTGACGAATAAACTGTAAATGTATAATTCATACTTCCTTTGGCCTTGAAGCATGTTGAATTCTATAAAGTTTAGACAAAAGCTGATGGTTCAAATAGAGTATAAACATAAACCCAATGAATGAATCTAATTCCCTCTTACTTTGTTACAATGGCTTACACATAGACCAATTAAAAATCTTAGGGATACCAAAGAGATTTTTAAAACTTAACTTTTGTTGAACTTATCAAATGGGAATTTGATGAATGCATGCCATATCATGCAGAGCACTGTTGTGGTTCAGAAGTGAATTTGAAGATTATAGAAGCCTTTTGCTTAAACTTTTGTTAAGGAAATCTTTTAATCCCAAAGAATAGCCACATTTTGGAGATTTTTAATCTCTATTAAAAGTTCACGTTAAAGTATTTCAAAGAAAATTTAAAATCTTTTTCTCTTGGTTCTTTAATTACAACCTGTGTGGTCGCCTGCTGGTTTGTGGGTTTGGAATGCTGAGGGAAAGGTGCGGTACTGGATGTTGAGGAAGGCGCATGGGGCTGAAAGTCCACGTGTCAGTTCCATGACTCTGGCTAAATTACCCAACCTCTCTAAAATTGTTTTCTCAGCTATAAAATGTGCTTACCGACAGCAATTGACTGACCTTGTGCCTCTGAAATTGTCATCCAGCCCCTCCTTTCCCTTCCACTTTCCACTTCCAGCTCTGCCGTGTTTCCGTGACAACTGTCCTCTTAAAGCTTGATGTCTATGTATAGAATCCTGGCAGACATTTTTGTATGCATAAATGACTACACCCACGCACAATCTGTTCATAAAAATTGGAAACTCTTGTGCACTGCTCCAAAACTTGTCTATTCATTGAACAGTGTATCATGGATGTCTTTTTCTGTGAATAGGAGTGAGCAGGATGACAACGAACTCATCTTTTTTGATGACTGAATGATATTCTCCTATTGGAAATTACTGTGGATTAAACATCCTTGCAAATACCTCTTTGTGTGCTAGTCTGAATATTTCTATAGGATAAATTCCCACAAATGGAACTCTGATTCAGAGACATAGTCTCTAGTAATTTTATAGATACTGTCAGATTGTCCCCTAAAAAGATTATGTCAGGGCTTCCCTGGTGGTCCAGTGGGTAAAGAGTCTGCCTTGCAGTGCAAGGGACGCCGGTTCGATCCCTGGCCCGGGAAGATCCCATATGCTGTGGAGCAGCTGGACCGGTGTGTCCAGTTATGAGCCAGCGCTCTGGAGCACATGTGCTCAGAGCCAGTGCTCTACAACAAGAGAGGCAATGGGGTGGAAGGCCCACACAAGCCAAAGAATTAAGATGGATGAAAATAAATAAAGGACCAATAAAAAAAAGAGGCCAAAAAAAAAAAAGGTTATGCCAGTTTGCAATTTAAGACATACAGGATTCCTCCTATCCGTCCGTCCTTTCTTGCATACCATGACCAACTCTGTCAGTGCCATTCTGTCCTTGCCTGCCGATCAGGCAAAAATTATACCCTCTTATTGTATTATTTTATGTATATTATATTATCTTGTGTTGTCCTTCCTCTTCCTTCTTTATTCCTTTTCTTTCATTCTTTTTCCTTTCTTTTCTTTCTTTCAATGAGATTATCTTTAATAGTTATTCTTTTGAAAGTTTTCATGTTTTTATCCATTTTTCTTCTGTATTATTTTATTGATATAGTTTGTTTTAGATATTTTTTTTCCCACGTTGTCATTTACTCTTTGCCTTTATTTACAGTGTTTGCTGAGGAGGATTTCAGTTTTAAATAGCTCAATCCGGAAATCTTTTCATCTCAGGCTTACCCATCATGCTGAAACAGGCCTCCACGTCCCAAGGTTCTCTTCCTTTTCCTTCTAACACAGTTTTGTAGCTCTGCTTCTTACATTTAGTGCTCACATATAGGTAGTTTCTTCTTATACATGGTGTAAAGTAGGGATCAAACTGATTTCTTCCAAATGAACAGCCAGTTGCCTTGCTTTCACATATTGAAGTGCATTCTCTCTAAGACGAAATTCAGCACCTATAAGAATATCTTGTAAATGTCAGTTTATAAATATCTCATTCTCTTTCTGAATTTTGTTCATTTTTTTGAATATGTTAGCACCTATTATGTTATTTGCTGTGGTTGAGAGTATATTTTGGTGACAGAGGACAAATCCCCTCATCCTTACTTCTCAAACTGTTTTTTAGCTCTTAAGCGTTATTCTACCAGAGGCGTCTCACTATCAAAGTTGTTTCTCCCCCAAATCATTGGATTGTCTTACATTTTTTGTGTTAACACAGAAAAGATGACTATCTTTATGGTATGACTTTTTCCCCTCTTAGTCATAGTCTATCTGAACATTTATTTAGTTTTTTATTTTTTGTTCTTCAGTAATAGTATATCTTTTTATTTATATGGATCTTGCTTTTTTAAATTCCTTAGTGTTTCACATTTTTTGGTTACTATGTGAACAAGATCCCTTTTTCCATTATATTTTGTAATGACTTAGAAGAATTTGTGTATTTACTTTGTACCTTATGTCTTTGTACCTTATGTCAGATACATTTTTACTATCTGAATCGTATTTTGTTGTGATTAAGTTTATTTACCAAAATACATTCTGCCAATATGCGTAAGGCAGAAACCCTTAGAAGTAAGTACAAGGAGATTCTGGGGGAAGGAAAAGTAAACTCAGTTATCTTTCAAAGTTTGGCGAAGTATAGAAAAATAGAAGTAAGGATGTGTGTGAGACAAACTCTAATTAATAAAGAACTTAACACTTAAAAGAGAGTACTCTTCTTTAAGCCTATGACGCAAAAGTCACTTATAAGCATAGTCATATACATGCATAGTCATATACATAGAAATTCTACAAGTTATATTATCTGTCTGTGATACAGTAAGACTAGAAATCTAGCAGTTAAATGTTAGGCATAAATATCTGATCATATGGAAATTTTAAAGCTCTTTTCTGAATCTTCAAATTAGTTTATTCTTAGATTAAAGAGAAAATTAAAGGTAAATTGTGTATTATTTAAAGCTAAACAAAAATGAGAAAGGTTTCTTTAATAATACATAACAAAAATGTTCTATTATTAATCAAAACTGAAACTAAATTATCTGAGTTTCAACTCAGAAATAAATTTTAGAAAATGAAGAAATTAGGAGGGGGGATTTAAAAACTTCACAAAGGCCAACTCAGATAGAATGGGAGATGAACTCCAGTCTTTAATAAGAGGAGTCTGCACATAAGAAAAGAAAGAGGGCCTTCCCTTGTGGTCTGGTGGTTAAGAATCTGCCTGCCAATGGAGGGCACACAGGTTCAATCCCTGATTAGGGAGGATCCCATGTCCCTCGGGGCAGCTAAGCCTGTGTGCCACAAGACTGAGCCTTCTCACACACCTAGATTCCATGCTCTGCAATGAAGAGAGCCTCAGCTCTTTGCAACTGGAGAAAGCCAGAATGAAGCAATGAAGACCCAGTGCAGCCAAAAATAAATCAATAAAAATTTTAAAAGAAAAGGATAGAAGGAAATTGATGGCAGCCAAAAAGACCCTGATGTTGGGGAAAATACAAGGCTGAAGGAAAAGGGGACAATGGAGGACGAGATGGTTAGTTGGCATCACTGAGTCAATGGGCATAAGTTTGAGCTAGCTCTGGGAAAAGGTGAAGGACAGGGAAGCCTGGCGTGCCACAGTCTACAGGATTGCAAAAGGTCGTACACAACAGATTTTTTTTTTTTTTTTGAAAATTGCTACTGCAGTCTCAATGCATTATGTTATAGCATCGATGTACATAAACATAATTTCAGGAAATTTAAATCGAGTAAGGATGTGTGGGGAGACAAACTCTAATTAATAAAGAACTTAACACTTAAAAGAGAGTACTCTTCTTTAAGCCTATGACGAAAAGTCACTTATAAGCATAGTCATATACATGCATAGTCATATACATAGAAATTCTACAAGTTATATTATCTGTCTGTGATACAGTAAGACTAGAAATCTAGCAGTTAAATGTTAGGCATAAATATCTGATCATATGGAAATTTTAAAGCTCTTTTCTGAATCTTCAAATTAGTTTATTCTTAGATTAAAGAGAAAATTAAAGGTAAATTGTGTATTATTTAAAGCTAAACAAAAATGAGAAAGGTTTCTTTAATAATACATAACAAAAATGTTCTATTATTAATCAAAACTGAAACTAAATTATCTGAGTTTCAACTCAGAAATAAATTTTAGAAAATGAAGAAATTAGGAGGGGGGATTTAAAAACTTCACAAAGGCCAACTCAGATAGAATGGGAGATGAACTCCAGTCTTTAATAAGAGGAGTCTGCACATAAGAAAAGAAAGAGGGCCTTCCCTTGTGGTCTGGTGGTTAAGAATCTGCCTGCCAATGGAGGGCACACAGGTTCAATCCCTGATTAGGGAGGATCCCATGTCCCTCGGGGCAGCTAAGCCTGTGTGCCACAAGACTGAGCCTTCTCACACACCTAGATTCCATGCTCTGCAATGAAGAGAGCCTCAGCTCTTTGCAACTGGAGAAAGCCAGAATGAAGCAATGAAGACCCAGTGCAGCCAAAAATAAATCAATAAAAATTTTAAAAGAAAAGGATAGAAGGAAATTGATGGCAGCCAAAAAGACCCTGATGTTGGGGAAAATACAAGGCTGAAGGAAAAGGGGACAATGGAGGACGAGATGGTTAGTTGGCATCACTGAGTCAATGGGCATAAGTTTGAGCTAGCTCTGGGAAAAGGTGAAGGACAGGGAAGCCTGGCGTGCCACAGTCTACAGGATTGCAAAAGGTCGTACACAACAGATTTTTTTTTTTTTTTTGAAAATTGCTACTGCAGTCTCAATGCATTATGTTATAGCATCGATGTACATAAACATAATTTCAGGAAATTTAAATCGACATCAAAAGTGTGATTAGGTAAAACCATGAGTAAGGATAAAAGGAATCTGAATAATACAAAATGCTTATGTAATAGATGTAAGCATTGAATTCCTTAGCTGACAAGAAACAGTATGCCTTCAATTCAGACATCCATAGAATTTCTGCTCCTGCCCCAAAGGACTTGAACCCTTATCTGTCCATGGCATTCTCCAGGCAAGAATACTGGAGTGGATTGACATGGCCTCCTCTTGGGGATTTTCTCACAGTCCAGGGATTAAACCTGCATCTCTTGTGTCTTCTGCATTGGCAGGGGGGTTCTTTACCACTAGCGCACCTGGGAAGCCCTGAACCCCTACATACTCTTATAAATCTAGAGCCTTAATGATATGATCTTCTCACCTTTCAATGTTGCAGAAATAACCGTGTTAACTGTTATTGTACACACTGCTCGGGATTCAGTGGGGTTCTTCCCATATTGAAGTCTTTTCCTCCGATGAATTTTGGCACATGGTGTGAGCAGTGGAGTTATACATTCTCTCTTGAGTTCTTCATGTTTTGTTTTCTGAAAACAATGTCATTGAAGGGGGCTTTGTTTTGATTCCCTACAATCTCATGATAAGAGTAGTTTTGACTTGTCCTGGGTGCTCTGTAGACTTGAGGGTCACCCTCCGGCAACCACTGGCATCATCTTCTAATTTCCCCAAATGACAGACTTGGGAATCAAGCTGAAAACATTGCCATCACCTGTTTTCCGTGTATTGGTTTTTAAAAGTTCCTTAAGAAAGAAATCATAATTTGAAGGTAAGGGTTGTTGTTGTTGTTTTTAAGTCTTTACTTTGGTTTCTGAAGCTCAGTTATTTTACCATCTTGGTAAGTCACCCAGAGTCTGAGGTGGGAACACAGGTTGTGGGGATGATGTAATTTCCTGACCAGTCAGCAAGGAGTCCTAGTTACTTATTGCTTCTGTCTCTCTGTCCCCTACACGATTTTAGGAGTTCTTTCTGAACCAAAGCTCCTCACGAAACTACCCAGGCTGAGGAGTTAAGCAAACAGCCATCTTCCTCAGTAACACTCTGCTCCGTTTGCCGTTGCAGGTCGTCACGCTGTGGTACCGAGCTCCGGAAGTCTTGCTTCAGTCCAGCTACGCCACCCCTGTGGATCTCTGGAGTGTTGGCTGCATATTTGCAGAGATGTTCCGTAGAAAGTAAGAAATACCTTCGTTTCGCTCTGTCTCCCTTGGAAAGAAGTGTTCGGGGCCTTGGTTAATTTAAGCGTCAGACTAGTCTCTCTCTTTCAAGCAGGATCATGGTATCCACATCCGCCTGCCTCTGGTTCCCACTTCCAAGTCTGACCTGAAACCCCCTTCTCAGTCCTTAGAGTGGAGCTGTGTCTGACTGTCACTTCTGACCCTTGAAAACTCTGGAAAGGAACATTCCTCTCTTCTTACAATTTATGTTGTTTCTGTTGGTGGTGATAAGACATGGTAAACTTGAAGCATGTTACGGAATTTTTTAGTGAGAAAACATCTTCAAGGTGGACTTTTCCACGAGAGGAGGACCAGGGCTGTTAAGTAGATGGAAATTTTGATGATGGGTTAAGAAAACAGAATGTTTTAGATGAGAGAGATGTCTGAGAACACTTTAAATGCTGTCAGCTGGAGGAGAGATTAGATGTGCTCAGGCAATATAGAGGGCAGAACTAGAACCAAAGATATTGAAATTACAGAAAGAAAGATTTTTGCTTAGAAGGTGAAAAAAATCTAATGATTAGAGTTATCTGAAGAGAGGATCAGGGCTCATGGAAGTACTGTGATCTCAGTCTGTGTTGAAGAAGAACACCACTGGGCCACTACACCCAGGAGGTGTTGTCAGTGGTGTTTCTTGAGTGCGTGGGTGGGCTAGATGGCCTCCAGGCCCCTCTGAGTCTGGAAGTCCGTGGCTCATGTGTTTGAGTTTCAAGTCACAAGTAATAGCCAAACAATATAATAAAGATCTGCCAGGAAAATAACCCATATCTGGGTAGTGCACTGAGCCTGGTCAAAATGAAACAGAGCGCCTAATCATAATCTAATCTCTCTTTGTCTTCTATTTTTGTTTCCATGGGAAAGTGTGAGTTGGAAAGCTGACTGTTCTCCCACTGGACATGTTATATTCGAAACGTAACGACATGATAGCTCACAAGAAAATGATGCAGTCAGCCATTGCTTACTTTTTTATTTTAACCCAATGAGGTTTTGTGCGTGTAAGAAGTTTGGGGACCTATTTCTAGACCTCAGAAGATTCATCTGTAGCTCACAGAGGGGGATCATGTTTAAAGCAGGCCTATTGCCTGCCAATCACAGGACCAAACCTCTTCCTGTGTGTTACCTTTTTATTTCTCACAGTAAGACATAACTGAGATGCGGTGGTAAATTTATTTGTCGGACATCAAACAGCTAAGAAGTACGGAGGATATGACTCCAAAGGAGGACTTATGACTCTGGTGTTGTTTTTCTACCGAAAGGGGAAGAAAAAAAAAAATAGTGAATTCAGCTGCAGGGTTTGCCAAATAGGCTAATATAAGTGGTTTTGAAGTGTGGTTCTTGGACCAACAGCATCTGCATCACTTTGGGGACCTTTTGGAAGTGCAAATTCCTGGGCCTTACCCCAGACCCACTGGATCAGAAGCTCTTGGACTTGGGCCCAGCAGCCTGTGTTTTCACAAACTCTCCCGGTGATCCTAATTCATCCTCCAGGGTAAGAACCCACTGTGTTGGATGAGAGAATCACCAGGGATGTTGTTGTTGTTCAGTTGCTCAGTTCTGTCTGACTCTTTGCAACCTCATGGACTGTAGCCCACCAGGCTCCTCTGTCCATAGCATTCTCCAGGGAAGAATACCAGAGTGGGTTGCTGTTTCCTTCTCCACAAAACCTTCTTGACCCTCAGCTCCTTCACTGGCTGACAGACTCTTTACCACTGAGCCACCAGGAAACCCTCTCCAGGGGTGATCAGTCTTTAAATGTGTGATGCCCAGACCACTGTCCTGAAATTCTGACTTATTACTGGGCTTGGGCCTGGCATTCTTGTTTTTAAAAGTTCATCCTGTACCTTTTTTCAAACAAGTGTGGAAAATATTGGGATAAAGGCTTATGATCAGAACCAGGAATAATTTACTATCAGGAGTGTCTCGAGTAATCTAATCTCTCTTTGTCTTCTATTTTGTTTCCATGGGAAAGTGTGAGTTGGAAAGCTGACTGTTCTCCCACTGGACATGTTATATTCGAAACGTAACGACATGATAGCTCACAAGAAAATGATGCAGTCAGCCATTGCTTACTTTTTTATTTTAACCCAATGAGGTTTTGTGCGTGTAAGAAGTTTGGGGACCTATTTCTAGACCTCAGAAGATTCATCTGTAGCTCACAGAGGGGGATCATGTTTAAAGCAGGCCTATTGCCTGCCAATCACAGGACCAAACCTCTTCCTGTGTGTTACCTTTTTATTTCTCACAGTAAGACATAACTGAGATGCGGTGGTAAATTTATTTGTCGGACATCAAACAGCTAAGAAGTACGGAGGATATGACTCCAAAGGAGGACTTATGACTCTGGTGTTGTTTTTCTACCGAAAGGGAAAAAAAAAAATAGTGAATTCAGCTGCAGGGTTTGCCAAATAGGCTAATATAAGTGGTTTTGAAGTGTGGTTCTTGGACCAACAGCATCTGCATCACTTTGGGGACCTTTTGAAGTGCAAATTCCTGGGCCTTACCCCAGACCCACTGGATCAGAAGCTCTTGGACTTGGGCCCAGCAGCCTGTGTTTTCAAAACTCTCCGGTGATCCTAATTCATCCTCCAGGGTAAGAACCCACTGTGTTGGATGAGAGAATCACCAGGGATGTTGTTGTTGTTCAGTTGCTCAGTTCTGTCTGACTCTTTGCAACCTCATGGACTGTAGCCCACCAGGCTCCTCTGTCCATAGCATTCTCCAGGGAAGAATACCAGAGTGGGTTGCTGTTTCCTTCTCCACAAAACCTTCTTGACCCTCAGCTCCTTCACTGGCTGACAGACTCTTTACCACTGAGCCACCAGGAAACCCTCTCCAGGGGTGATCAGTCTTTAAATGTGTGATGCCCAGACCACTGTCCTGAAATTCTGACTTATTACTGGGCTTGGGCCTGGCATTCTTGTTTTTAAAAGTTCATCCTGTACCTTTTTTCAAACAAGTGTGGAAAATATTGGGATAAAGGCTTATGATCAGAACCAGGAATAATTTACTATCAGGATTGCAGTGTGGAAGTTGGGACAGTCATTTCAGTTCATCCCATGAACAACTTAGTGCAGGTGAGAGATGATTAGAGACATATGTATTGGAATTACTTTGATGTGTCTAGTGCTGTGCTCAGTCGCTCAGTCGTGTCCAACTCTTTGAGATCCTGTGGACTCATGAGCTCACTATGCTCCTCTGTCCATGGGATTCTCCGGGCAAGACAACTGGAGTGGGCTGCAATTTCCCTACTCCACTCTCCACCCAGAGATAGAACCCACAACTCCTGCTTTGTTGGGCAGATTCTTTACCACTAGTGCCCCCTGCGAAACCCTGTTGTGTCTAGAATTATCTTCAAATGTAAAGATTGGGTCCTTCTTTTATTATGGAGGGAAGGGAATCAGTTATTTTTCAATAGTACAGAACTTGAATACTAGCCATAATTGATGATAAAATCAGTCTTTTTCTGGAAGATGTTAAAAGAAGGATGAAATTGAAGATATGTAGTGTGAAGTGTTCCCTAGGAAGGAATGTGCTATATTTTTTAAGAATAGGTAGTCACCATATCAGGGACAATTTCAACCCAAATTTTTCATTTAATAACCGTAAGACATTTTGCAACTGAAGTGTTGGTATGGTTGGTAATCTGGTTCCCAGACTAGCTTGTGGAGAATCCTGTCATAACCTGGAACATATACAAAACATTATTTTCAAGACCTATTTTCTACTTAAAACAGGTCTGTGTTCCAATCCAGGATGACGGGAATACCCATCTCTTTACCCAGCACTGGGTCTGGGAAGGGATTCAGCAATGGAGGCGCTGAGAGAGCCTCCTTTGACATCAGCAACAACAGTCGGCTTCATTTTCTGGGAAAGTGAGCTGTTGGGTAGAGATTCATTGACTCTTAAATGTGCACCGAAGAAAGTACCCCTTCTCTGGGAGCCTTTTACAGAGGGAGCAAACTGAGACATGGTTGCGGGCAGCAGGAAGGCGTGTCAGAATCCAGGCCTGTGTGCCTTTAAGGCCGAAGGACAATGAATCCATCTGGGCCTTCCACACACGCCCTTCCTGGGGTGGGGGCTCTGTCTCCTGGGTAGTTCCTGCCGGTTTGGATGCGACCTTGAAAGCAGCCATGGCATCTGACCCCCGTTCCCGCTCAGTTCACGTTTGGTATTTCCTGCGATAACACTCAGATAGCTGAATGTGCAGGCCTCTCACTTGTGCCAGCTGAGTTCGGGGGTCAGCCACTGGCTGGACCTGCTTCCAACTTGACTCCTGATTCAGTGCCGACCCACCTGTTGTGTCCAGCTGAGAGCACGCAAGCCATGCATTCTGGAAGCAGATTCTCTCGTTGCCTCAGCTGACCCTAAATCTGGGAATCCTGGCTTGTGGCCCCTCTGGCTTCCTCCTTGTTGCTATGGCAGTAGTTTTCAGATCGTGTCATCTCCTTTAACACCTTCATCATTTTGCCATATTCTTATAGACCTCATTTTTTTACTATCGTAAATGAATTAGTGCCTTATCTTACTGAACCCACATTCTGAGGACTGTTATCCAGTTTTTAGAGGATGAACCACAGCCTTCTACAAGGAGTATGAGTAACTTGCCCATGGGAATACAGCTCTTCAAGCGTAGATCCAAATTTGAGCCCAGATCTGTCTGACTCTTGAGCCTTTGATTTTTCCACTCCACCATGTGCCTACCCTGGCTGTGGTTTTACCTACCAGGCCATATTTGTTTCTGGAATGTTCTACGCATTATTAAAGTAGAGTCACAAACACACATCTGATCGCTTTGATTTTCCCTAACTAACGGGTTTTCTTTTGTTCCAATCCAAAAAAAGGATCCAGGACGGAATACCCATCTCTTTACCCAGCACTGGGTCTGGGAAGGATTCAGCAATGGAGGCGCTGAGAGAGCCTCCTTTGACATCAGCAACAACAGTCGGCTTCATTTTCTGGGAAAGTGAGCTGTTGGGTAGAGATTCATTGACTCTTAAATGTGCACCGAAGAAAGTACCCCTTCTCTGGGAGCCTTTTACAGAGGGAGCAAACTGAGACATGGTTGCGGGCAGCAGGAAGGCGTGTCAGAATCCAGGCCTGTGTGCCTTTAAGGCCGAAGGACAATGAATCCATCTGGGCCTTCCACACACGCCCTTCCTGGGGTGGGGGCTCTGTCTCCTGGGTAGTTCCTGCCGGTTTGGATGCGACCTTGAAAGCAGCCATGGCATCTGACCCCCGTTCCCGCTCAGTTCACGTTTGGTATTTCCTGCGATAACACTCAGATAGCTGAATGTGCAGGCCTCTCACTTGTGCCAGCTGAGTTCGGGGGTCAGCCACTGGCTGGACCTGCTTCCAACTTGACTCCTGATTCAGTGCCGACCCACCTGTTGTGTCCAGCTGAGAGCACGCAAGCCATGCATTCTGGAAGCAGATTCTCTCGTTGCCTCAGCTGACCCTAAATCTGGGAATCCTGGCTTGTGGCCCCTCTGGCTTCCTCCTTGTTGCTATGGCAGTAGTTTTCAGATCGTGTCATCTCCTTTAACACCTTCATCATTTTGCCATATTCTTATAGACCTCATTTTTTTACTATCGTAAATGAATTAGTGCCTTATCTTACTGAACCCACATTCTGAGGACTGTTATCCAGTTTTTAGAGGATGAACCACAGCCTTCTACAAGGAGTATGAGTAACTTGCCCATGGGAATACAGCTCTTCAAGCGTAGATCCAAATTTGAGCCCAGATCTGTCTGACTCTTGAGCCTTTGATTTTTCCACTCCACCATGTGCCTACCCTGGCTGTGGTTTTACCTACCAGGCCATATTTGTTTCTGGAATGTTCTACGCATTATTAAAGTAGAGTCACAAACACACATCTGATAGCTTTGACTTCTAGTCTCTTCTCTAGTGGAAAGACTGACCATTTTTCTGTGACATCCTTAAGAGGTGCAGGCCTTTTATTCTTAAATGGGATGCTTAACAAATACTAACTCAGTAAAAAAAAAAAAAAAGAAAATATCTTAGGGCAGATGATTGACAAAGAGCCAGAGAGTTTAAGAACCACCTGTCATGATTGTTTGAGTTATAGTGGCCACCCTGACCTTCCATCATGTTCTACAAATATGGAAAAGTGCTGGATCTTTTATCTTCCTCCTTTAACTCTTCATCAGTGGGTGATTCATCTTTCTCCACACTGAGTCATATTTTGATGCTACAAATGTTGCTATGAATTGGGTCAGTAGACAACTAGCCAGCCTGAAGACTGGGATTAGATAGAGGGTGGGATGGACAGATAGAGGATAGACACCAATGTTTAACTTCATAGCAAATAACCATTTACCACCATTAACTCTCCAGGTTATCCATCTATTGCCTTCTGATCCTGGCCTGAACTGTTTTCTGTGGTTTGAAAATGACGGGGTTTTCCAAGTGATGGCAAAGTCATAAAAAGAAAACACACATTTAAAAAATAAAACGTGCTACTGATTCTTTGAAAATGAAGATTGTGGTAAACAGATAGTAATTCTTAGAAGTCCTGAGCTGCCAGCTCTACGGATCCCTAGCTAAGAAATGCCAAATGCCACCAAGAAGAATACAATAAATATAGTCACTGTTAGAAACAAACAAGGCTTCATGGTTTTACTCCGCCTTGGATGGTACTCCGCCTTGCTGTCATTGATTTCTATGAACTGAACACCCAGTAGCTGAGAAACCGACAGTGAAACTGTCCTTTGTGACTGAGTGGTCTGCCAGCAAATATCATTAGAACGTCACCGAGGGCCTTGCCAGCTGTCCTGCTGGTTACTGGGTTGGCGTTCCCCATATTTGAGTGCTGACCTCAGTGACATCAGGGAAGTGAGGTCCTTGACCAGAGGCTCTGAACACCAGGGCACCAAGGCAAGCCCCAGCCGCCAAGAGGAGACCCACCTCTCGTTAGGTCAGAACACACATGTGGAAACCGGGGCACTCCCTGGACCTTCAGGTTTCTTGTCTCTTGGATATTTTCTTGGAACTCTTTTTTTTTCCCTTCAGAGAACCAACCAAATGGGAAAAATTCCAAAGAAACATTTTCTTGAGTGAGGAAACACTCAAAGTGGTACCCAGGAAAAGAATAATCTTGTTGAATAATGCACTCAGGGTAGTTCTAAGTAAGAACCAAGGAGTACTACTTTTTCATGTAATCAGTTATGGTTTTTTCATTCTCTTGATGGCCGTGATGCCGGAAAAGATTGAGGGCAGGCGGAGAAGGGGGCGATAGAGGATGAGATGGTTGAATGGCATCTCTGACTCTATGGACATGAGTTTGAGCAAGCTTTAGGAGATAGTGAGGGGCAGGGAAGAGTGGCGTGCTGGGGTCCAAGGGGTCACAGAGTCAGACACAACCTACCGACTGAACAGCAACGATAGTCTTACTTTAACAGGAATGTATTTGTTTTCATGGTGTGACCTGAGAAGCCACTCTCAGGCCAGCCCTTCCCTGTCAGGACACCTTGGGGGGAGCCAGCTAGCTGACTCTAGCTCCCTGAGTCGGCCTGCCAGCCTGTTTTCCTGTTTCCTGCCTGCTTCCAATAAATTGATCTTTCAATCGTCCCCCCTTTTGAAACTCTTATTAAAGCTGGTGCAGGATCCTTGCCCCTCAAGACATTCTGAAGAAGCCCCATGTGCATTTTGGCTGTTGCACACTTTATTCTCCAAGTTGTAGCCGTATGTTCATGAAAGGGAGCCACCTTTTGACCCCACAATGTGTCTTAAGGTTTTCCGCCTCAGAATCCTTGCGCTCCTTTTATCCCGGGTGGACCCCTGCCCTCTCTCCATCTTCCAAAGCCAAACCTGGAAGCCGTGTCTTCAAGGAAGAGACCCATCCCTTCCCCTAGCAACTCCCACCCCCGTCCTGAGCACTTGATGTATATTGTTCAGTTTAATCCTCCCAAGTGACTTACCCCAGGATCCCACATCTGGTCACTGCAAATCTTGAACTCAGAGCTCTATGAGCTATGACAGGTACACTGTCATGTAAGGAGCTACACTAGAAAGCTCGTGGTTATATAGGTCTACCAGGCAGCAATGTAACAGTCGATGAGGGGGGAGTGATGTGTGCAAGCCTCCCTCTCTACTATTCCTTTAAAAAAAAAAATTTAAATATGTAGATAATCCATGTGGAATGTCTATGAAAGTCTAAACCAGCTCTATCCAAAAGGAAACAGAATGTGAGCCATGTCATTTTTAAATTCTCTAGCAGTCACGTTAAAGGTAAAAAGCAGCAAATAAAATTGATTTTTTAACACAGTATATCTAAAATGTTATTACTTAAACATGCAGTAGGGCTTCCCTGCTGGCTCAGACAGTAAAGACTCTACCTGCAATGCAGATGACCTGGGGTTCAATCCCTGGGTCAAGAAGATCCCCTGGAGAAAGGACTGACAACCCGGTCCAGTATTCTTGCCTGGAGAATTCCATGGACAGAGGAGCCTGGCGGGCTACAGTCGATGGAGTCACCAAGAGTCAGACACAACTGAGCAACTAACAGAGACACACATCCAAAACATTATCATTTGACCATGGAATAAATATAAGAATATGGATCATATATTACATTCTTTTTCAACACTAAATTGTTGAACTCCAGTGTGTGTTTTATGCTGACAGCACATCCCAGTTCAGACTGGCCACATGTCAAGGGCTCAGTAGATACGTGTACTGTACTGGACATTGTTTAGTTGCTGGATAGGGTTGCCATTCCCTTCTCCAGGGGATCTGCCCAACCCAGGCCTCGAACCCCTGACTCCTGCATTGGCAGATGGATTCTTTACCAGAGCCACCGGTCTAAACCATCAAATGAAAAGATAAAGAAGAGACAGACAACTCACCATTTTGGAGAGGATAAGAGAGAATGAGTCAAGGCCCTTCTACCCCAGGCTCATTAATGTCTCAGTTTTATCGTATGTTGTCATCTTTTCTGGTCTGCATGGAGGCAGCAGAAAGCCCCGACTGTCTTCAAGGAAGAGACCCATCCTTCCCTAGCAACTCCCACCCCGTCCTGACTTGATGTATATTGTTCAGTTGAATCCTCCCAAGTGACTTACCCCAGGATCCCACATCTGGTCACTGCAAATCTTGAACTCAGAGCTCTATGAGCTATGACAGGTACACTGTCATGTAAGGAGCTACACTAGAAAGCTCGTGGTTATATAGGTCTACCAGGCAGCAATGTAACAGTCGATGAGGGGGGAGTGATGTGTGCAAGCCTCCCTCTCTACTATTCCTTTAAAAAAAAAAATTTAAATATGTAGATAATCCATGTGGAATGTCTATGAAAGTCTAAACCAGCTCTATCCAAAAGGAAACAGAATGTGAGCCATGTCATTTTTAAATTCTCTAGCAGTCACGTTAAAGGTAAAAAGCAGCAAATAAAATTGATTTTTTAACACAGTATATCTAAAATGTTATTACTTAAACATGCAGTAGGGCTTCCCTGCTGGCTCAGACAGTAAAGACTCTACCTGCAATGCAGATGACCTGGGGTTCAATCCCTGGGTCAAGAAGATCCCCTGGAGAAAGGACTGACAACCCGGTCCAGTATTCTTGCCTGGAGAATTCCATGGACAGAGGAGCCTGGCGGGCTACAGTCGATGGAGTCACCAAGAGTCAGACACAACTGAGCAACTAACAGAGACACACATCCAAAACATTATCATTTGACCATGGAATAAATATAAGAATATGGATCATATATTACATTCTTTTTCAACACTAAATTGTTGAACTCCAGTGTGTGTTTTATGCTGACAGCACATCCCAGTTCAGACTGGCCACATGTCAAGGGCTCAGTAGATACGTGTACTGTACTGGACATTGTTTAGTTGCTGGATAGGGTTGCCATTCCCTTCTCCAGGGGATCTGCCCAACCCAGGCCTCGAACCCCTGACTCCTGCATTGGCAGATGGATTCTTTACCAGAGCCACCGGTCTAAACCATCAAATGAAAAGATAAAGAAGAGACAGACAACTCACCATTTTGGAGAGGATAAGAGAGAATGAGTCAAGGCCCTTCTACCCCAGGCTCATTAATGTCTCAGTCTTCTATCGTGTATGTTGTCATCTTTTCTGGTCTGCATGGAGGCAGCAGAAGTTGTGGTCCTTGATGTAAAGCCAGTAGAGCTGATGTTGATGCAGCTGCCTGACCTTTGTCCCTGAATCAGTGACACTTGGGCGCCAGCCTGAAGATACAGTGTTCATCAGCCCCGGCTGATAAATCTTCCCCAGTGTGTCCTCTTTCAAAGCGCAGGCCCCAGAGCCTCAGGCTCCATGCATCCTCACTCCACCAGCACTTTCAGAAACAGGATTGCTGTGGGAGGAGCAGCTTAGGAGATGCAGATGCCGGTTAGCTTTATTTTAAAAATAAAAGTTTGAGAAATGAAATTGTCTTTCCTATTCTCCCATCCAAAACCTATTCCCAAAGACAACCTCCGGGTGTGTTTCTAGACCTTCTTTATTGCACATTTGAAAGAGTGTGTTTGCAGACACCTACATATACCTATATATGTGTATACACACACACACACACACACACACACACACACATCTATCAATTTCTCTCACAGAAGTGGGCTTACTCTATATGTCTTACTCACTTTATTTGAACATGGTATGTTATGTCAGTTCATAGACATCAAACTCATTTTTAAACTGCAGAGTAATTATCAGCTTATTCATTTCATAATTTAATTTCCCATTGATGGGCATTTAGGGCGCGGTTGGCTGGTTGCTTTGGGTCTTATTTCAAACAGTGTTGCAGTAAAAATTCTTCTGCTTCTTTTGTGAAACATTTGCCCAAGTATTTCTGTATGGGTAAATTCCAGAAGTGAAATTATATGGTCAGATAACATGCCTATTTAAAATTCTGCTAGCTAAACCAAACTGCTCTCCAGCAAGTAAACTGTTTTTACTGTAAGTTGAAAAATAGGATCGAGAGGCTCCCAGATTAAGAAAGATTGTCAAAAACCCCTGACTTATTGGCATATGGATTCTTTACCAGAGCCACCGGTCTAAACCATCAAATGAAAAGATAAAGAAGAGACAGACAACTCACCATTTTGGAGAGGATAAGAGAGAATGAGTCAAGGCCCTTCTACCCCAGGCTCATTAATGTCTCAGTCTTCTATCGTGTATGTTGTCATCTTTTCTGGTCTGCATGGAGGCAGCAGAAGTTGTGGTCCTTGATGTAAAGCCAGTAGAGCTGATGTTGATGCAGCTGCCTGACCTTTGTCCCTGAATCAGTGACACTTGGGCGCCAGCCTGAAGATACAGTGTTCATCAGCCCCGGCTGATAAATCTTCCCCAGTGTGTCCTCTTTCAAAGCGCAGGCCCCAGAGCCTCAGGCTCCATGCATCCTCACTCCACCAGCACTTTCAGAAACAGGATTGCTGTGGGAGGAGCAGCTTAGGAGATGCAGATGCCGGTTAGCTTTATTTTAAAAATAAAAGTTTGAGAAATGAAATTGTCTTTCCTATTCTCCCATCCAAAACCTATTCCCAAAGACAACCTCCGGGTGTGTTTCTAGACCTTCTTTATTGCACATTTGAAAGAGTGTGTTTGCAGACACCTACATATACCTATATATGTGTATACACACACACACACACACACACACACACACACATCTATCAATTTCTCTCACAGAAGTGGGCTTACTCTATATGTCTTACTCACTTTATTTGAACATGGTATGTTATGTCAGTTCATAGACATCAAACTCATTTTTAAACTGCAGAGTAATTATCAGCTTATTCATTTCATAATTTAATTTCCCATTGATGGGCATTTAGGGCGCGGTTGGCTGGTTGCTTTGGGTCTTATTTCAAACAGTGTTGCAGTAAAAATTCTTCTGCTTCTTTTGTGAAACATTTGCCCAAGTATTTCTGTATGGGTAAATTCCAGAAGTGAAATTATATGGTCAGATAACATGCCTATTTAAAATTCTGCTAGCTAAACCAAACTGCTCTCCAGCAAGTAAACTGTTTTTACTGTAAGTTGAAAAATAGGATCGAGAGGCTCCCAGATTAAGAAAGATTGTCAAAAATAAAGCAAGACAAGGACTCTTACGTAAGCCCTGGCTTCCTCCTGCTTCCTCTACGCTGTTTTAAAAATAATATTAAGAGGAAAACCCAAGTGCATATGGTAATTATAAAAGCGGCTGTTAAGTTGGTTTGAAGCCTGAGACACCTCTTTCAACTGTAAAATTAACTGTGGGTTTCCTTTTTATCAGTTGTGTAGTGATAGGGAAGGAATCAACCTCATTTTGTCAGTTAAAAAAAAAAAATTATCTTAAGATAAAGACCGAAGCAGTTTTTCAGACTCGTTTCTTCCAGAGCAGACAGCATGTAAAAATCATTCTGCAGAGCTCCACAGCGTGGAGGTTTGGAGAGTAATGTATGCTGAGCTTTGATCTTCCTTCCAGCCTGGATTTAGGCATGGCTACTCTCTTCTTCCTTCATTGTCTTAGTCACCGGACGTCATGCATCTCTCCTTCAGAGTTTGCCTCCTGGGTCTACTTAGGAGAATGATTCTGGAAACCCTTGCATCAGCCCTGACCTTGAAAGAGAAAAAGACTCTTGACTAATAGTTTCAGTTCTACTTAGTCATGAAGTCTTAGGTCTTGCTGGTTGGCATCTTTGAACCATTGATTTGGATTAAAAAAAGACTTCATTTGAGGCAAGAGGAAGCCCATTTTTTAAATTATAAAACACTGGCAGAGATAGTAGCTATTTTATGCATTGAAAACCTGTCCTCTGATCTTTACTTGGTCAAGGCAGACTTCTCATCACTGTGCCTGGCTCATGAACATGAGCTGCTTCCCAGCCCTACAAAATAACAAGTATCAGGCCTGCAGAACATTACTTTACCTGGAGCTTGGACCTCCGATCTGAGTTGAGTCTGGCCTTGGTAATGCCTTTAAACCATGATGAAACATTACATTTGTTGCGATATAGCCATGCAATTATTAGAAGAAGTCAATAAGGTAGTCAGTTCTTCTGCTTCTTTTGTGAAACTTCCCAATTTTCAGGGTAAATTCCAGAAGTGAAATTATATGGTCAGATAACATGCCTATTTAAAATTCTGCTAGCTAAACCAAACTGCTCTCCAGCAAGTAAACTGTTTTTACTGTAAGTTGAAAAATAGGATCGAGAGGCTCCCAGATTAAGAAAGATTGTCAAAATAAAGCAAGACAAGGACTCTTACGTAAGCCCTGGCTTCCTCCTGCTTCCTCTACGCTGTTTTAAAAATAATATTAAGAGGAAAACCCAAGTGCATATGGTAATTATAAAAGCGGCTGTTAAGTTGGTTTGAAGCCTGAGACACCTCTTTCAACTGTAAAATTAACTGTGGGTTTCCTTTTTATCAGTTGTGTAGTGATAGGGAAGGAATCAACCTCATTTTGTCAGTTAAAAAAAAAAAATTATCTTAAGATAAAGACCGAAGCAGTTTTTCAGACTCGTTTCTTCCAGAGCAGACAGCATGTAAAAATCATTCTGCAGAGCTCCACAGCGTGGAGGTTTGGAGAGTAATGTATGCTGAGCTTTGATCTTCCTTCCAGCCTGGATTTAGGCATGGCTACTCTCTTCTTCCTTCATTGTCTTAGTCACCGGACGTCATGCATCTCTCCTTCAGAGTTTGCCTCCTGGGTCTACTTAGGAGAATGATTCTGGAAACCCTTGCATCAGCCCTGACCTTGAAAGAGAAAAAGACTCTTGACTAATAGTTTCAGTTCTACTTAGTCATGAAGTCTTAGGTCTTGCTGGTTGGCATCTTTGAACCATTGATTTGGATTAAAAAAAGACTTCATTTGAGGCAAGAGGAAGCCCATTTTTTAAATTATAAAACACTGGCAGAGATAGTAGCTATTTTATGCATTGAAAACCTGTCCTCTGATCTTTACTTGGTCGAAGGCAGACTTCTCATCACTGTGCCTGGCTCATGAACATGAGCTGCTTCCCAGCCCTACAAAATAACAAGTATCAGGCCTGCAGAACATTACTTTACCTGGAGCTTGGACCTCCGATCTGAGTTGAGTCTGGCCTTGGTAATGCCTTTAAACCATGATGAAACATTACATTTGTTGCGATATAGCCATCATGCAAATTTATTAGAGAAGACAGTCAATAGAGGGAATAGTACAGTCATTTCCCTAGATACGAATCTTCCAGTTGTGAACTTTCGAAGATGCAGCTTGCTTTTACATGTCCCATCACATGAGTCTCTTCACCTGTCTGGCGTATGTCGTCATGTACCTGCATCCTCACAAGTGCGTGATTTTTGTGTACTGTATGGTATGGTATAAAGGACGACAGAACAGTGCTAATAAAAATTAGAAGTGTTCCTTTCTTTGGTACTAGTGCAAGAACTTCTTAGAATATGCAACCTTAGAATGAAATATTTCTTTAGATATTATATTTCAAGTCCATAAAATACATTCACTCTGGAGAATTTTGAATAGAAATGTACATTAGATACTATAGATACTGGATTAATGATTAAAAATCAGCTATCTTTTTAACCCAGTTACTTCACTGTGACTGCACTTGTTAAAACTGAGTTCAGTATTGTGTGTGGTCTTTAGATTTTATTGGATCCTTAGTCTCTATATTTATTTCAGCAAACAGAAAAATATTATAGACCTATTACAATACAGTACTATAGAACTGATGTGTTAGTTGGGTACCTAGGCTAACTTTGTCTGATTTATAAACAAATTGGACTTACAAACACATTCTTGTGACAGAACCCGTTTGTATATAGGGAACTTACTGTATGTAGTGGACTTCCTTGGTAGCTCAGACAATAAAGAATCTGCCTGCAATGCAGGAGCCTCAGGTTCGATTCCTGGGTCAGAAAGTTCCCCTGGAGAAGGCATAGGCTACCTGCTCCAGTATTCTTGGGCTTCCCTGGTGGCTCAGAGGGTAAAGAATCCACCTGCAGTGTGTGACACTTAGGTTATATCCTTGGTTGGGAAAATCCCCTGGAGAAGGGAATGGCTCACCCACTCCAATATTCTTTCTTGGAGAATGCCTTGGACAGAGGAGCCTGGCCGGCTGTACTGTCCACGGTCGCAAAGAGTCAGACACAACTGAGCGACTGTCACTTCACTGTACGGGGTATTTCAGATAAATGTAAATGTTAGGAGATTTCATTGTGTGCCTAAATAATTGTCCACAGAACCGTGCTAGGCAGGTAAATTACAACAAACGGTAAGGGGTGACAAAAGATTCTGCTTGGTCTTGTCCTGTGGTGATAGGTGACAGTGACAGTGTGTTGGCTGCTCCGTGGCCGCTGCCGTAGCGTCTGTGTCTGTCTGGTGCCCACACTCCGTTGCTGTGTTCGGCATTTCTGCCTCCCGTCTGGCCTTCCCATGGTGGCTGGAGAAGCTGATGTCTGATAAGACTCGGTACTTGGCTTAGCTGAGAGGCACTGGCATTTTCTCATAAAAATAGAAGATATTGCCTAGTTCTCTTCCTCTTCCTCCTTTCATCTCCTTTTCTGCTCAGCCCTTGCTCCAGACTTTCTCCCTCTCTTCAGAGCCTCCTCCCTATCTCTCCCCAGCTCCTGCTCTGTTCTTTCCCATCTTCCTCTCAGTTTAACTGGGAAATAGCAGAGCATTCAACATAACCTCCTATGTATACTTCCCCTAATAATACATGGTAGTATTGAGTTTCTGATTTATTGCTTCAATTTTGCTAAGTAAATTATATTTGCAGGGGTCTGAATTTACTTAGTGGTAGACTTAAGAGCTGTTGACTCCTTAGGGCTGAGTGTGTGTGAGTTGGTGTGCGTGTGTGTGTGTGCACATGCACTTTTATAAAACCAGTAATCTGGCAGATGAATTTCTGAAGTTTCTTATTTTTGTATAAACATTTTAGGGTCTTAATACGAGGGGGAAAAGCATGGCAAAGACAGCTGCAGACATGTGGGCTGTATTTCCTCACAAATTGAAATATTGCAAAGGACAATTCAGAATAGCAGGTTTCCGGTGGAAATTAGATTTTACTCCTAGCAGAATTGGATATTATTAGCTCTTGTCTTATCACTGGCACAGTTAGAGTCTGCTGGACACTCTTAAGTTCAGATCTGGGAGAAGATCCAAAATACTGGAAGTTAGGGATCAGGAGCCTGCCAAATGTGTTTGTGCTATGTTGTCCAACTGCTTAATTGATAATAACTTTACATGCTAATATTTCAATATGAAGAAGGAGTTTGGAAGCCAAATGCTGTGTCTGTTTGGCTGGTCAGAATCTTACTGAATTCACCAGATATCAGCATAAAATAAAGTTCATTTCAAATGCACTCAGGAAAATGGGTTGCAGCCCCAATTAAAAGTGGTGCTGAACTAACATCATAGACATTTTTCATCTTAATCTGAACTGGCTCCTTTTATCTACATTGCATATAAACAGTATCTTGTCCTATTTGCATCTGGGAGTCCTTAGTCAGAAGGCATTAAAAAGAAATATTAAAATGGCCTTCCCATGGTGGCTGGAGAAGCTGATGTCTGATAAGACTTTACTGGCATATTTCTCATAAAATAGAAGATATTGCCTAGTTCTCTTCCTCTTCCTCCTTGCATCACCTTTTCTGCCCAGCCCTTGCTCCAGCCTTTCCCCCTCTCTTCAGAGCCTCCTCCCTATCTCTCCCCAGCTCCTGCTCTGTTCTTTCCCATCTTCCTCTCAGTTTAACTGGGAAATAGCAGAGCATTCAACATAACCTCCTATGTATACTTCCCCTAATAATACATGGTAGTATTGAGTTTCTGATTTATTGCTTCAATTTTGCTAAGTAAATTATATTTGCAGGGGTCTGAATTTACTTAGTGGTAGACTTAAGAGCTGTTGACTCCTTAGGGCTGAGTGTGTGTGAGTTGGTGTGCGTGTGTGTGTGTGCACATGCACTTTTATAAAACCAGTAATCTGGCAGATGAATTTCTGAAGTTTCTTATTTTTGTATAAACATTTTAGGGTCTTAATACGAGGGGGAAAAGCATGGCAAAGACAGCTGCAGACATGTGGGCTGTATTTCCTCACAAATTGAAATATTGCAAAGGACAATTCAGAATAGCAGGTTTCCGTGGAAATTAGATTTTACTCCTAGCAGAATTGGATATTATTAGCTCTTGTCTTATCACTGGCACAGTTAGAGTCTGCTGGACACTCTTAAGTTCAGATCTGGGAGAAGATCCAAAATACTGGAAGTTAGGGATCAGGAGCCTGCCAAATGTGTTTGTGCTATGTTGTCCAACTGCTTAATTGATAATAACTTTACATGCTAATATTTCAATATGAAGAAGGAGTTTGGAAGCCAAATGCTGTGTCTGTTTGGCTGGTCAGAATCTTACTGAATTCACCAGATATCAGCATAAAATAAAGTTCATTTCAAATGCACTCAGGAAAATGGGTTGCAGCCCCAATTAAAAGTGGTGCTGAACTAACATCATAGACATTTTTCATCTTAATCTGAACTGGCTCCTTTTATCTACATTGCATATAAACAGTATCTTGTCCTATTTGCATCTGGGAGTCCTTAGTCAGAAGGCATTAAAAAGAAATATTAAAAGCTTTTAGTTTAAAATGATACCTACTGCCTCTCTTGTTTCTTTTTTTTTAATATTATTCTTTTCAGTCAGTGCTTTTTTTTTTTTAATTTTGGCCTCTTTTACTGTTTTTTTATTTATTTGCTCTCATCCATCTTTATTCCCTGGCCTGTATGGGCCTCCCATTGCAGTGACCTCTCTTCCTACAGAGCACCGGCTCTGGGCACATGCGCTCCAGAGCGCTGGCTTGTAATTGGACATACTGGTCCAGCCACTCTGTGGCACGTGGGATCTTCCCAGGCCAGGGATCAAGCCAGTGCCCCCCGCATTGCAAGGCGGACTCTTCATCCACTGGACCACCAGGGAAGCCTTCCCTCTCTGTTTCTTACTAAGAAGACAAAACCTCCAACTCAAACTTAAAACTAGCAATGAAATAATTACCAAAAGTATTTGAAAGAATTTCCCTTTAGCCAGAAGGAGATTTAAAATCCTCTTTGATGACTCAAGGGTGTCATGTGTACCTGGAAACAGATAGATCTTTCTTTCCCTCCCTCAATCCCTGTTTCATAAACACAAGGTTGATTGCCATTCAAAAAATGGTCATCCTACTGAGATCTCTAGAGTGGTACTGACTCCCTTCTGCCATCAGTTTTACATCTTTCTCTCCTGGATAGAAGTACAAATAGTCCCCGAAGGAAAGATAACAGGTCTATAGAGACTGAGATATGAGAGCAGGTTACTGAAGATGCTCACTGGCACAGTTAGAGTCTGCTGGACACTCTTAAGTTCAGATCTGGGAGAAGATCCAAAATACTGGAAGTTAGGGATCAGGAGCCTGCCAAATGTGTTTGTGCTATGTTGTCCAACTGCTTAATTGATAATAACTTTACATGCTAATATTTCAATATGAAGAAGGAGTTTGGAAGCCAAATGCTGTGTCTGTTTGGCTGGTCAGAATCTTACTGAATTCACCAGATATCAGCATAAAATAAAGTTCATTTCAAATGCACTCAGGAAAATGGGTTGCAGCCCCAATTAAAAGTGGTGCTGAACTAACATCATAGACATTTTTCATCTTAATCTGAACTGGCTCCTTTTATCTACATTGCATATAAACAGTATCTTGTCCTATTTGCATCTGGGAGTCCTTAGTCAGAAGGCATTAAAAAGAAATATTAAAAGCTTTTAGTTTAAAATGATACCTACTGCCTCTCTCTGTTTCTTTTTTTTTTTAATATTATTCTTTTCAGTCAGTGCTTTTTTTTTTTTAATTTTGGCCTCTTTTACTGTTTTTTTATTTATTTGCTCTCATCCATCTTTATTCCCTGGCCTGTATGGGCCTCCCATTGCAGTGACCTCTCTTCCTACAGAGCACCGGCTCTGGGCACATGCGCTCCAGAGCGCTGGCTTGTAATTGGACATACTGGTCCAGCCACTCTGTGGCACGTGGGATCTTCCCAGGCCAGGGATCAAGCCAGTGCCCCCCGCATTGCAAGGCGGACTCTTCATCCACTGGACCACCAGGGAAGCCTTCCCTCTCTGTTTCTTACTAAGAAGACAAAACCTCCAACTCAAACTTAAAACTAGCAATGAAATAATTACCAAAAGTATTTGAAAGAATTTCCCTTTAGCCAGAAGGAGATTTAAAATCCTCTTTGATGACTCAAGGGTGTCATGTGTACCTGGAAACAGATAGATCTTTCTTTCCCTCCCTCAATCCCTGTTTCATAAACACAAGGTTGATTGCCATTCAAAAAATGGTCATCCTACTGAGATCTCTAGAGTGGTACTGACTCCCTTCTGCCATCAGTTTTACATCTTTCTCTCCTGGATAGAAGTACAAATAGCAGAAAAACATACGCACCAGAAGGGATCAGAGGAGGTGAGGAGAACAGGATACTTAGTAGGTAGAGACTGAGATATGAGAGCAGTATAAGGTGAAACATGAAGATGCTAAGATTGATCTAAGAACTACTCAGAGACTGTTAAATGTTTATAGAATGAGTCAAAGTAATGTTCGCATTCTGTTAACTACACATTGTCTGGGTAGACTATCTTTCTTAGAAGAATGAGAAAAACTAAAAGAATAAAATTCTTATTACCTTTGAAAAAAAATACTACCAAACAAGCAACATTCTCCAGAAGCCTAAAAAAATGATATAAAAAATGATAAAAAGTAATACTAACTAACAAAACCAGAAGAAATTTCTAAAGTCAGTAGACTAACTCAAGACAATACTAGGAGACATACTCTCCAAAAGGGAAGCAGTGGAAGCAATGTAAGTGTCTATCGACAGATGAATGGTTAAAGAAGGTGTGGTGGGGGTAGTGTATGTGTACCACACACACGCACGCACACACACACACACACACACACACACACACAGAGTGGAATATTACTCAGCCATAAAAAAGAATGAGATAATGCCATTTGTAGCAACACGGATGAGTCTACAGATTATCATACTAAGTGAAGTTAATCAGAGAAATACAAGTATGATATGATACCATTTATATGTAGGATTTACAAAAACGATACAAATGAACTTATTTACAAAGCAGAAACAGACTCAGATGTAGAAAACAAACTTATGGTTACCATAGGGTAAAGGGAGGCAGAGATAAACTAGGATCTTGGGATTAACAGATGCACAATACTATGTTTAAAATAGGTAAGAAATAAGGACCTATGGTATAGCACAGGGAACTGTATTCAATATCTTATAACCTATAACAGAAAAGAATACGTATGTGTGTGTATATGTGTGTGTGTATATATATATATTAATTACTGAATCACTTTGCTGTGCACCTCAGACTAGCACCATATTGTAAACCAACTATACCTCAATAAAAAAAAATAAAAGAGAAACAAAAGGCAACAAGAACCAGACAGTCACATAATGGAAATCTGAGAAGAGGGAGTAAAAAGTAGAATTAATCATGTAGGAAATGGAATCTTGAATGTAAGAGACAGTATCAAGACATTTTCTCAGAACACTGATGAACCAAAGGGTTTCAATGGTGAGAAAAGGACAAATGTGAAGACGAGAGAATGGGAATCTGGCATAAGAAGTCAATGGTCTTGAAATGCAGTAATCAAAAACAGACTAAGATAGGACTTGAGTATGTGGATTGAAACATCTCACGATATTTTAAAGAAAATCATTGCAGAAGAGAAACCCAGTAGTTTGAGATGCTCAGGGCTAGGAGTACAGAGAGCTCAACTTAGACAAGCTGAAGACTAAGGAATTTGTTAGCTCACATAAATGGTGATTCCGGAGATAGATGAGCTTCAGGGTTGGCTTCATTCCTCTGAGACTTTTCTTTGTGGTGGCATCTTTGAAGACTGTCTTCCTTCATGGCAAAACGGTTCTGATAGTTCCAGGTTTTGTACCAGGACACTCGGATAAAGAACAGATTCTTTTCTACTATGGTTCCAAACAGGTATGCTGAAATTCATCCTCAAGACTGTTAGAACATATACCTACATTTAAACCAGGGACTGAGACTGGAGAAGTGGGATTTGGTGGCCAGATTAAATGGTGGTCTGAAGAGCATCGGGTTCTGTTTCAAGATGAAAAGGGAAGGTGGATACTAGGGAGGAGACCCGTGGAATCCACTCGAGACTGACATAAATAACACCCTGGGAAGTGTTAGAATTGCCCAGAAAAAGAAAAAAGCCAGTGAAAATCAAATATACTGGTTTGAAAGCTGTGCAAGAAAGGGGGAAGATCAGGATGGCCTGAGACTTCTCTTTTATTGAACTGAAAGCCAGAAGAGAATGGAGAAAATGACTAGATGTGTGAGGGGAAAGCCTGTGGCCCAGAACTTTCTTCTCAAGTGAGGTTCCTAAATGTGTGTAGGCCACACAGAGACTCCAGTATAGAAGGATTCAGTTGCATTGTTTGTTTATTATCAGTTGGGTATACTTGATTTGACTGAGAGGAGTATCAAAATTAGCACATCAAGAACAGGTGACCACAGAGTGTCCATCGGTGCAACCATTCTAGAGGACAGTGTGGGGGGTTCTCAAAAAGCTAAAAACAGAGTTCCCATATGACCCTCCAATCCCACACCTGAGCATATTCCCTGACAATACTCCAACTCGAAAAGATACATGCATCTGTGTGTTCCTAACAGTACTGTTTACAATAGCCAAGACATGGAAATAACCTCCAGGTCCATCGACAGATGAATGGATAAAGATGAGGTGTATATATTGGAGTATAAGCCATTGAAAAGAATGAAATAATGCCATTTGCAGCAACCAGATGGCTAAACCTAGAGATAATCGTACACGCCAAGTAAGACAGAGAAAGACAAAGACCGTAAGATATCCCTTGTATGTTGAATCTGAATTATGACACAGATAAACCTATCTACAAATCAGAAATAGCTTCACAGACATAGAGGACAGGTGGGTGTTGCCAAAGGGAGTGGTGGGAGAGAGAAGGACTGGGGTGGGGATTAGCAGATGCAAACTATTATATGTAGGATGGGTCAGCAATGAGGTCCTCCTGTATATCATAGGGCACTATATTTCATCTCCTGGGATGCACCATAATGGAAAAGAGTAGGAAAATGAGTATACCGGGTTTTACATGTAAAAGTCTTTTCTACTATGGTTCCAAACAGGTATGCTGAAATTCATCCTCAAGACTGTTAGAACATATACCTACATTTAAACCAGGGACTGAGACTGGAGAAGTGGGATTTGGTGGCCAGATTAAATGGTGGTCTGAAGAGCATCGGGTTCTGTTTCAAGATGAAAAGGGAAGGTGGATACTAGGGAGGAGACCCGTGGAATCCACTCGAGACTGACATAAATAACACCCTGGGAAGTGTTAGAATTGCCCAGAAAAAGAAAAAAGCCAGTGAAAATCAAATATACTGGTTTGAAAGCTGTGCAAGAAAGGGGGAAGATCAGGATGGCCTGAGACTTCTCTTTTATTGAACTGAAAGCCAGAAGAGAATGGAGAAAATGACTAGATGTGTGAGGGGAAAGCCTGTGGCCCAGAACTTTCTTCTCAAGTGAGGTTCCTAAATGTGTGTAGGCCACACAGAGACTCCAGTATAGAAGGATTCAGTTGCATTGTTTGTTTATTATCAGTTGGGTATACTTGATTTGACTGAGAGGAGTATCAAAATTAGCACATCAAGAACAGGTGACCACAGAGTGTCCATCGGTGCAACCATTCTAGAGGACAGTGTGGGGGGTTCTCAAAAAGCTAAAAACAGAGTTCCCATATGACCCTCCAATCCCACACCTGAGCATATTCCCTGACAATACTCCAACTCGAAAAGATACATGCATCTGTGTGTTCCTAACAGTACTGTTTACAATAGCCAAGACATGGAAATAACCTCCAGGTCCATCGACAGATGAATGGATAAAGATGAGGTGTATATATTGGAGTATAAGCCATTGAAAAGAATGAAATAATGCCATTTGCAGCAACCAGATGGCTAAACCTAGAGATAATCGTACTACGCCAAGTAAGACAGAGAAAGACAAAGACCGTAAGATATCCCTTGTATGTTGAATCTGAATTATGACACAGATAAACCTATCTACAAATCAGAAATAGCTTCACAGACATAGAGGACAGGTGGGTGTTGCCAAAGGGAGTGGTGGGAGAGAGAAGGACTGGGGGGTGGGGATTAGCAGATGCAAACTATTATATGTAGGATGGGTCAGCAATGAGGTCCTCCTGTATATCATAGGGCACTATATTTCATCTCCTGGGATGCACCATAATGGAAAAGAGTAGGAAAAAAATATTGATGTATAACTGAGTCACTCTGCTGTACAGCAGAAATTAAGACAGCATTCCAAGTCAAGTATAGGTCAAAAAAATAAAATTTAAAAAGAAGAATGGGTGACCACAGTATGAACGGGCTGGCGAGGTTCCCTGAGGGACTATCTGTAGACACCCCGCTCCTCACAGAAGTTCTGAGAACCCTGGCTTCCGCCGCCTTCACCTGTTTGTACTGGCCATCTAATGACCCCCTAAGAATGTGGTTAGGCTAGCATATTTTTCACAACAGCATCTGGATGAAAGCTTGAAAGCAAATCATTTCATTCTAAATTAATAGTCCTTATTATGAGAATAGCCCTGTAATTGGACTTGAGAAATTCCCCTGAAGAAGCTTCAGTCAGAGTGTACCGTCAGATTTAAAAGTCTAATTAAACGGGTCTAAAATTATGCTTCATTTTAGCCCACCTATGACTAGAAAGAAATGGCTTCCTTTAAAAAAAAAAAAATAAAAAGGACAGGAATTGGTCAAAGGAAAGATGAAATAGAAAGGGAGATGAATGGGATAAGAAACTATTATAAAGATGTAAAAAGGAGGAGCCACGTTACAGCCCCCTGAGGAGGCCCCAGGAGAGAACTCACTCCCGGGAGAACAGAGGACAGGATGCAAAAGGCCCATCTGGTTAAACTTTCAAATGCGTGATATGTTCCTTCTAGTGTAATTCCTGACATTTCCCCATTTTTGTTCAGCACTGGGCTTCTTAAAGTGATAATTTTCTGAAAGATGAGCAACCAAAAATGGCTTAAACCTAAAGAGATAATCGTACACGCCAAGTAAGACAGAGAAAGACAAAGACCGTAAGATATCCCTTGTATGTTGAATCTGAATTATGACACAGATAAACCTATCTACAAATCAGAAATAGCTTCACAGACATAGAGGACAGGTGGGTGTTGCCAAAGGGAGTGGTGGGAGAGAGAAGGACTGGGGGGTGGGGATTAGCAGATGCAAACTATTATATGTAGGATGGGTCAGCAATGAGGTCCTCCTGTATATCATAGGGCACTATATTTCATCTCCTGGGATGCACCATAATGGAAAAGAGTAGGAAAAAAATATTGATGTATAACTGAGTCACTCTGCTGTACAGCAGAAATTAAGACAGCATTCCAAGTCAAGTATAGGTCAAAAAAATAAAATTTAAAAAGAAGAATGGGTGACCACAGTATGAACGGGCTGGCGAGGTTCCCTGAGGGACTATCTGTAGACACCCCGCTCCTCACAGAAGTTCTGAGAACCCTGGCTTCCGCCGCCTTCACCTGTTTGTACTGGCCATCTAATGACCCCCTAAGAATGTGGTTAGGCTAGCATATTTTTCACAACAGCATCTGGATGAAAGCTTGAAAGCAAATCATTTCATTCTAAATTAATAGTCCTTATTATGAGAATAGCCCTGTAATTGGACTTGAGAAATTCCACTGAAGAAGCTTCAGTCAGAGTGTACCGTCAGATTTAAAAGTCTAATTAAACGGGTCTAAAATTATGCTTCATTTTAGCCCACCTATGACTAGAAAGAAATGGCTTCCTTTAAAAAAAAAAAAATAAAAAGGACAGGAATTGGTCAAAGGAAAGATGAAATAGAAAGGGAGATGAATGGGATAAGAAACTATTATAAAGATGTAAAAAGGAGGAGCCACGTTACAGCCCCCTGAGGAGGCCCCAGGAGAGAACTCACTCCCGGGAGAACAGAGGACAGGATGCAAAAGGCCCATCTGGTTAAACTTTCAAATGCGTGATATGTTCCTTCTAGTGTAATTCCTGACATTTCCCCATTTTTGTTCAGCACTGAATTTTTCTATTTAAAGAGGCTCTCTATTAAAAATTGGACTCGATCAAACATGTTCAACATCAGTGGAATTGCTTAGTAAATACCCATGTATCAGTACGACTTATGAAGAAGGTCAAAATAGGAAAGCATGTGCTGTGCTGTTCCTAGAAGTGAAGAGTGCCAGCTCACATGCTATTCATGTCACTGGATGTCACTGTGTGTTGTCGATATTACTGCATCCATCACTCACTTTTAAAATATCGACATACTTCCAGTTTTCCCATTGGTAAAAGATCCACCACCCTGAGTACCCCCAGTTTCCCACGTGTCTCTGCCTCTCCCTAGATCCCCAGGAATTCCCTAGAGTCCAACTGAAGGGTTGTTGTCACTAAGTCGTATCTGACTCTTTGCATCCCTATGGACTGCAGCACTCCAGGCTCCTCTTGTCCTTCCCTATCTCCTGGAGTTTGTTCAAACTGTGTCCATTGAGTCAGTGATGCTATCTAATGATCTCGTCCTCAGTCACCCCTTTCTCCTCCTGCCTTCAATCTTTCCCAGCATCAGAGTCTTTTCCAGTGGGTCGGCTCTTCGCGTCAGGTGGCCAGAGTGTTGGAGCTCCAGGAGTCTTCTCCAGCACCACAGTTATGGAAGGGTTACTGGCTAGCTTACCAGGGTTATCCAGAATCATGCTCCAGCCCTTTCACATTTTTAAAAATAGTTTTTAAAGTATTATCTCTAGCTATGGAGATGCTTTCCTAAGAATACCTATTTGCAGTAACGTGTATTCTCACTAGTCCCAAAGTCATGCTCTGCCGGGATAGTGGGTCTTCCAGCTACCATATGAGGAGGTCAGGGAGGCCATGTTTCTCCTTATATCAGAGGCCTTCTATCAGTTCCCCACTGGCTGCTGATGCTCCTCCTATTTCCCAGGCCTAGCCAGCTTCCAGAAATGGGCTAGACCTGGGAATTGAATGTACGAAGCTCTTCCTTTGTTTGGTTTGGTTTTGTTTTTTCAGGAAGATGGTTAGCATTATCATTCACCTGTTAGCCCTCCTGGCCCAGATATGTCCACCAAGAGTAGTATCCAGAGTGGCCCCCTAAGTATATCTAAATACGCCCCTCATTTGTTTCGTTATAATGGCAAAGGGGATTTTGTACTGTAATTAAGACAGTGAACCTTGGACTTCCCTAGTGGTACAGAGAATAAAAGTCTGCCTGCCAATGCAGGGCACCCACATTTGATCCCTGATCTGGGACTCGATCAAACATGTTCAACCCATTGTATCAGTACGACTTATGAAGAAGGTCAAAATAGGAAAGCATGTGCTGTGCTGTTCCTAGAAGTGAAGAGTGCCAGCTCACATGCTATTCATGTCACTGGATGTCACTGTGTGTTGTCGATATTACTGCATCCATCACTCACTTTTAAAATATCGACATACTTCCAGTTTTCCCATTGGTAAAAGATCCACCACCCTGAGTACCCCCAGTTTCCCACGTGTCTCTGCCTCTCCCTAGATCCCCAGGAATTCCCTAGAGTCCAACTGAAGGGTTGTTGTCACTAAGTCGTATCTGACTCTTTGCATCCCTATGGACTGCAGCACTCCAGGCTCCTCTTGTCCTTCCCTATCTCCTGGAGTTTGTTCAAACTGTGTCCATTGAGTCAGTGATGCTATCTAATGATCTCGTCCTCAGTCACCCCTTTCTCCTCCTGCCTTCAATCTTTCCCAGCATCAGAGTCTTTTCCAGTGGGTCGGCTCTTCGCGTCAGGTGGCCAGAGTGTTGGAGCTCCAGGAGTCTTCTCCAGCACCACAGTTATGGAAGGGTTACTGGCTAGCTTACCAGGGTTATCCAGAATCATGCTCCAGCCCTTTCACATTTTTAAAAATAGTTTTTAAAGTATTATCTCTAGCTATGGAGATGCTTTCCTAAGAATACCTATTTGCAGTAACGTGTATTCTCACTAGTCCCAAAGTCATGCTCTGCCGGGATAGTGGGTCTTCCAGCTACCATATGAGGAGGTCAGGGAGGCCATGTTTCTCCTTATATCAGAGGCCTTCTATCAGTTCCCCACTGGCTGCTGATGCTCCTCCTATTTCCCAGGCCTAGCCAGCTTCCAGAAATGGGCTAGACCTGGGAATTGAATGTACGAAGCTCTTCCTTTGTTTGGTTTGGTTTTGTTTTTTCAGGAAGATGGTTAGCATTATCATTCACCTGTTAGCCCTCCTGGCCCAGATATGTCCACCAAGAGTAGTATCCAGAGTGGCCCCCTAAGTATATCTAAATACGCCCCTCATTTGTTTCGTTATAATGGCAAAGGGGATTTTGTACTGTAATTAAGACAGTGAACCTTGGACTTCCCTAGTGGTACAGAGAATAAAAGTCTGCCTGCCAATGCAGGGCACCCACATTTGATCCCTGATCTGGGAAAATCCCACATTCTGCAATGCAGTTAAGCCTGTGTGCCACAACTGTAGAGCCTGTGCGCTAGAGCCCATGCTTTGCTACAAGAGAAACCACCATAAGAAGAAGCCCACTCACCACAACTAGAGAAAGCCCACACACAACAACAAAGACCTAGTACATCCAAAAATAAATAAATAAAATTGCTTTAAAAACATAATCAACCTTAGAATAGATCATTCTGGATTATCAGGATGGGCCCAGTTTATGAATTGTTTTTCCTTTATCTTTAAAAAATTTTATTTTAGGGGCTTTCCTGGTGGTCCAGTGGGTAAAGAATCCGCCTTGCACTGCAAGGGGCGCCAGTTCGATCCCTGTCCTGGGAAGATCCCACATGCCGCGGAGCAGCTGGACCCGTGTGTCCAATTACAAGCTAGCGCTCTGGAGCGCAAGCGCCCAGAGCCGGTGCTCTGCTACAGGAGAGGCCCCTGCAATGGGAGGCCCAGAGAGGCCAAAGAACAAACGTGGATGAAAATGAATAAATGAAAGACCAATAAAAGTGGCAAAAAAAACTATTAAATTTTTGTTTTTATTTTAAATTGGAGAATAGTGGATTTACATGTTGTATTAGTTTCAGGTGTACAGCAAAGTGATTTAGTTATACGCATACATACCTGTTCTTTAACAGACTCTTTTCCCATGTAGGTTATACAGAGGTTTTTTTTTTTATATATAAAGATTTATTTATTTATTATTTATTTTGGGCGGGAGTCGGGTTGGGGAGGGAGGGGAGCAGGCGGGCCACTTCTATTGGTCTTTCGTTTCTCTATGTTCATCCGTCTTTGTTCTTTGGCTCTTGTGGGCCTCCCATCGCGGTGGCATCTGTCGCTGCAGAGTGCCAGCTCTGGGCGCATGCGCTCCAGAGCTCTGGCTCGGTCATTGGACACATCGGTCCAGCCGCTCCGCGGCACGTGGGATCTTCCCAGGCCAGGGCTTGAACTGGCGCCCCTTGCACTGCAAGGCGGTGTCCTTACCCACTGGGCCACCAGGGGAAGCCCTATACAGAGTTTTGAGTAGAGGTACCTATGCTATACAGTAGGTCCTCATTAGTTGTCTGTTTTACGTATTGGAGAAGGAAAAGGCACCCCACTCCAGTATTATAGGAGCCTGGAGGGCTGCAGTCCATGGAGTTGAGAAGAGTCGGACACACCTGAGCAACTAAACAACAACAAGTTTGTTTTCTAAATCTGTGAGTCTGTCTTTGTTCAGAAGCTTTTTAAAAGAGAACTTTCTCAGGCTGAAGGCAAAAGAGATGGGACAGAAGGGGAAGTCAGAGACATTCCAGGTGTGAGAAGGATTAGGCCCACTGTCGCAGCCTCTGAGATCAAAACCAGAGAGAGGCCTCTGGGGGCTGAGGGAGGCCCCACTGACAGCCAGCGAGATCAGGAACCTCCATATAACAGCCACACGGAACTGGTTTCAGCCAACAGCCTAAATGAGACAAGAAGCAGATCCAAAGCTTCAGAACAGAATGCAGCGCTGCCAACAGCTTGACTTCGACTTTGTGAGACTCTAAACAGAGAACCAGTTAAGCCGAGCCATGCCTGGACATCTGATCTGTAGAACTATGAGATGAATCACAGCGGTTGTTTAAAGCCACAAAGTTGGTGGTAATTCACCCATACAGCAGCAGTAGAGGACCAACACACCAATATACAAAATACGAACAACACAGTAGCAACAAACACACCCTGGAGGATGTGATGGAAGAAACAGTAAACACCACAGAACACACAGTTCAGCGCGGTGAGTCTGCACTCAACACTCGGCTAAGAGTACCCATAGGATTGGGTGTCTTGGGGAGAAACACATATATAGTATTTTGTAAGGAAAGTGCTTTAGAGATGAACTGTTTTCACAAAGGGGCTTCCCTGGTGGCTCAGTGGTAATGAATCCTCCTGCCAGTACAGGAGACCTGGGTTTGATCGCTGGTTTGGGAAGATCCCCTGGAGAAAGAAATAGCAGCCCACTTCAGTATGCTTGCCTGGAGAATCCTATGGACATAGAACCCTGGAAGGCTACAGTCCATGGGGTCTAAAAAGAGTCAGACACAACTTAGTGACGAAAACAGTTGAAAAAAAAAAAAAGTCTTAACAAAGTGCCCTTGTACCATGCTGTACTTCAAAGAGAGTGAGCATATTCGCAGATTCTTATTTGTTTTCCTGAGGTTCCTGTTGTGTATAGTAAGAAACTGGTGAGAAGAAGACATTATACAAAGGGGAGATTGTTTGGACAATGGACAGTAGGTCCATGCTGTCCCATTTGTGTTTGATTTCTTCTGGAACAACGGTAAAACTGTGACAAGTTTTTCAAGATGCATTAGCACAGTTCTGGGTGTTGTTTTATGAAAGCTACTTACATAAGGTTTTGACTCAACTTAAAGGTCTGGTGAGTTGCTTTGTGATACGGATTACACTGGGGACCTGGAAGTTTGCTAATAGATGCTCTGATTCCACAGAGGTTGACACTCTGGGGCCACCCAGCCTGCCTGGGTTTAAATCCCAGCTCTTTCATGGACTAGCTGTGTAGTCTTGGGCCAGTTACTTAACTCCCCTGTGCCTGAGTTTCCCTTTCTGTGAAAATGAATGATGAGAGGACCTCCCTCATAGTATATGATTAGAACTTAATGTGGCGTGCTCAAGCTAGCATCTAGCACATGGATCAGCAGCAATCAGTGTTAGCTCTCATTAGGATTGTGATGCATTCCTGACACATGGAAACATTCCTGAAACACAATTGTCGCCAAGGATCCCCAGACTGAAAATGACCTGCCGGTCCTGTACCAGCTGGCCACTCCAGGGCATCTAGTTACCTCGCATCCCTGTCTGTCGCTGCTTACCTTTATTTTCCACTGCACATCAGTGGAGCTTTACAGGTAGTGTGGCATTACAGCTGTATATTCCTAGCCAGGAAAATCTTCATTTTGTAACATCTTAAAAGAACATTCTCTATCTGCTATTTTATGAAATAATGTTTCATAGTAGGCATGCTGTGGTATGGAAGAATAATAACAATATAACTTTGGTTTAATTTCTTTAATCGGGATTTGTCAGAGCCTTTATTATTAATGTGAGTTTTGAATGTTCAGGGATATATAGAGCATTGCTCTGCACACATATTTGAGCACAGAATATATTTTTCTAGATATGTCTCTTATAATTCCCTAGAAGTGTTCCACACATCCAATTTGGAAAACAGCTACCCTAATAAGGATAATCTACGAAGATTACTTAATATTTAAAAATTAAGATTTTTATGAATTACAGCTTGTTATAGAGGAGATTTTGTAGTTCCAGATCCCAAATATATATTATATGTTTCTGTGTATCTTTACAGGCTTCCCTAGTGGCCCAGGGATAAAGAATCTACTTAATAAGACAGGAGACATGGGTTTGATCCTTGGGTTGGGAAGGCCCCCTGGAGAAGGAAATGACAACCCACTCTAGTTTTCTTGCAATGAAATAATAGCAATGTATGTTTACCCAGATTAGATTTAGATAAAGGAAGGGAGAGTCTAATTCTTATTTTGTAGATTAAAAACAGTCCTTGCTAGATCAGATTAATGATTTTTCCCAATAATCCTCTGAGACAATTAATGAAGATCTCATTGTAGGAGGACATGATCCTCCACTTGGCAAAGACTTGGCCATCAAATGGTTGTTGACTGGGGCAGTCCAGATCTGTCATCCATAAAGTTGTGTGTATTCTAAATCATTTCAGTTGTATCCAGCTCTCTGCAACCCTGTGGGCAATAGCCCTCCAGGTGCCTCTGTCCATGGGATTCTCCAGGCAAGAATACTAGAGTGGGTTGCCATGCCCTCCTCCAAGGGATCTTCCCAACCCAGGGATCCAGCTCACATCTCCTGCATTTGCAAGGCAGACTCTTGAACCACTGGACCGCCAGGGAAGCCCTAGTGAGGCCTTTTTAAGAAACAGCTTACAGGAGACTTCCCAGGAGATCCAGCAGTTACAATTTCACCTTCCAGTGCAGGTGGTGCCATTCAATCCTTGGTGGGTCTCTACAATCCCAGGGCCTCATGGCCAAAAAAACAACAAAAAAAGCAAAACAGAAGCAATATTGTAACGAATTCAATAAGGATTTTTAAAACCAGGGGAAGGAGAGGGTTGGACAAATTGAGACAGTAGCGTTGAAACATAAACATTACCATATGTAAAATAGATAGCTATTGTATGTAGCTATACAAGTTACACAAGTTGTTGTTTAGCACAGGGAACTCAGCAGAGTTCTCTGTGACAGCCTAGAGGGTGGGATGGCTGTGCGGGAGAGAGGGACATTATCGAGGAAGAGGACAGATGTATACTTATGGCTGATTCTCATGTATGACCAACCAACACTATAAACCAATTTTCCTCCTATTAAAAATAAATTCGAAAAAATTCTAAAGACTTAAAAAATGAATAAAAATGAAAACAGCTTGTATTTTCAGCCAGCACCAATAATTGAGGTGGTAGCTTCTATAAGGTGAGTACTCTCTCTCCGACCTGGGTTCGATCCCTGGATTGCAAAGATCCCCTGGAGAAGGGAAAAGCCACCCACTCCAGTATCCTTGCCTGGAGAATTCCATGGCTCGTCCACAGGTCGCAGAGTCGGACACGACTGAGCGACTTTCACTTTACTTCGCTTCACCCTCCCTCTGAAGAAATTGCTTGCTTTTGTTCTAAACTTACCTCTCGCAAATGTTAGGTAGGGATCGCTTCCTTGACTTCATACTCAAGATAAGTGAACACAAGCAACTTTCTTCTTATGCATTTTATAAACTTCAGCCTTCTGCTCCTTTTGGTGTTTTCCTTTCTAAACTTAAAAGTCCCATTCTTCAGCCTGTCAGTTGACGGACGCCAAGAGACTGTGAAGGATCTGAGATTGTGCACTACTGCAGGCTAACAAACTAGCCTGTCACAGCTACATGGATGCTGCCAGAAGACAGGGGACTCCTGGGTTAGAGACAATGGCTACCTTATTACTCACAGCAATGGCAGTAGCTCATTACATATTTATCATGGACCCTGATTTAAAACCTGTCTGTCCCATTTCCTCATGAAACTCTGGACCATCTCTATATTGCTCACCACTGCATCCCTAAGAGCCAACAGAGCATGGCATAAAGTGGGCACCAAGTAAGTAAATCCCTGAATGAATCACAGAAGCCTTCTCAAACAAAAGAAAAGAGTATTGTAACGAATTCAATAAGGATTATTAAAACCAGGGGAAGGAGAGGGTTGGACAAATTGAGACAGTAGCGTTGAAACATAAACATTACCATATGTAAAATAGATAGCTATTGTATGTAGCTATACAAGTTACACAAGTTGTTGTTTAGCACAGGGAACTCAGCAGAGTTCTCTGTGACAGCCTAGAGGGTGGGATGGCTGTGGAGAGAGGACATTATCGAGGAAGAGGACAGATGTATACTTATGGCTGATTCTCATGTATGACCAACCAACACTATAAACCAATTTTCCTCCTATTAAAAATAAATTCGAAAAAATTCTAAAGACTTAAAAAATGAATAAAAATGAAAACAGCTTGTATTTTCAGCCAGCACCAATAATTGAGGTGGTAGCTTCTATAAGGTGAGTACTCTCTCTCCGACCTGGGTTCGATCCCTGGATTGCAAAGATCCCCTGGAGAAGGGAAAAGCCACCCACTCCAGTATCCTTGCCTGGAGAATTCCATGGCTCGTCCACAGGTCGCAGAGTCGGACACGACTGAGCGACTTTCACTTTACTGCTTCACCCTCCCTCTGAAGAAATTGCTTGCTTTTGTTCTAAACTTACCTCTCGCAAATGTTAGGTAGGGATCGCTTCCTTGACTTCATACTCAAGATAAGTGAACACAAGCAACTTTCTTCTTATGCATTTTATAAACTTCAGCCTTCTGCTCCTTTTGGTGTTTTCCTTTCTAAACTTAAAAGTCCCATTCTTCAGCCTGTCAGTTGACGGACGCCAAGAGACTGTGAAGGATCTGAGATTGTGCACTACTGCAGGCTAACAAACTAGCCTGTCACAGCTACATGGATGCTGCCAGAAGACAGGGGACTCCTGGGTTAGAGACAATGGCTACCTTATTACTCACAGCAATGGCAGTAGCTCATTACATATTTATCATGGACCCTGATTTAAAACCTGTCTGTCCCATTTCCTCATGAAACTCTGGACCATCTCTATATTGCTCACCACTGCATCCCTAAGAGCCAACAGAGCATGGCATAAAGTGGGCACCAAGTAAGTAAATCATGAATGAATCAGCACAGTCTAGTCCATCTAGCTCAGAGCCTATCATTCTCAGTAGCTTACAAAATGGGCCCAGTGCATTATTTGGTCCATGCCTTCCTCCAGATGATTTTGTTGTTATTTCTCCCTATTCACACAATCTCAAAATTTGCCTTTCAGTGAAGTTTGATTTTATTTTATATTCCTTTGTGAGTATGTATGCTAAGTTGCTTTAGTCATGTCTCACTCTTTGCGACAATTGTAGCCTACCAGGCTCCACTGTCCGTGGGATTTCTCAGGCAAGAATACTGGAGTGGGTAGCCGTTTTCTTCTTGAGGGGATCTTCCCAACCCAGGGGTCAAATTGGAGTTTCCTTTGCATCTCTTACGTCTCCTGCGTTGGTAGGCAAGTTCTTTACCAGAAGCGTCACTATTTCCAGGAAACATTTCAATTGTAATTTAGAGGTCATTTTACTAATCGAAATGATGTAAACCTATTAAATGTTACGAGTCCTAAATATGGGCTTCCTGTAGCTCGGGTGGTAAAGAATCTGCCTGCAACGCAGGAAACCCCGATTCGATTCCTGGGTCAGGAAAAACCCATTCCATTAGCCTTGCCTTGGAGAAGCCCATGGACAGAGAAGCCTGGTGGGCTACCGTCCATGGGGTCGCAAAGAGTCGACACGACTGAGCGATCAAACACAGCTCGGTCCTGGATACTAATCCTAGCATTGTTCCACGGGGGTAATTCTAATATTTTCACTGTTCCAACTTGCATCATAAGGAAATGAAATGTACTGAAATCAGGGACTCCTGTGGTGTTTCAGATAACCTTTGAAAACCTAGGTGGTTAAGATTATTCTGAGCACTGTGGGAGATGGCAAAGTGAACGATCTCTTCTCACATATACATACCAAGGTCTGTGGCCAGGACCTCAAAGAGGTTAGAGTCTGAGCAAATAAGAAACATGAACTTGATAAGTTAGCACGTGATCTTAGTCAGAAGCAGCTTTAGAATCTGGGCATATGTAAGTGCTGAACTACATGGTCCAGGGTTTTGTTTTGTTTTGTTTTGTACTTTTTTGGTGGGGGAGGGTGGGGGCGGGTTGGGGCAGGTGGGCCACTTCTCTTGGTCTTTCATTTCTCTATTTTCATCCATCTTTGTTCTTTGGCCCGTGTGGGCCTCCCAATCACAGTGGCATCTGTTGTCGCAGAGCACCGGCTCTGGGCGCATGCACTCCAGAGCTCCGGCTCGGTAATTGGACACATCAGCCCAGCCGCTCCGCGGCACGTGGGATCTTCCCAGGCCAGGGATCAAATTGGCGCCCCTTGCACTGCAAGGCGGTGTCCTTACCCACTGGCGTGGTCCAGGTTTAAATAACGCATGAGCTCAGAAAGTTCAGTACTCCTTTAAACTGAACTAGAATACTAAAAACCTCATGAAGTTCACTCTGGGCTGGATTTTGGAGCTCTTAAGATGGAATCTTTAACAAGAACTTCATTAGGCAAGCCGTAGACATTGCGGCATATTCTTGGAAGCTCACAAGCTGGTAGGTGTCAGATGGAAAGCCCTGTGTTCTGTGCACAGTCACCGTTGGGCTGTAAGAATGCCCTCAGCCTTCATGTCTCTTCTTCCATTCAGTTTAACAGTGCGTAGCAAGGAAGCCACACCTTTGGGCAAATACAGCTGGGATGGGGGGCGGGGTGGAGGCAAAAGAAACAGAGCCCTTCTAAGGAGGATCCATGAAGTAAATAAACTCCTAAGGAAAAGCTTGGAAGGTCGGCCAGTGTACTCATAAATTCCAGCTATTACCAGAGATGAAAGAGAAGTGAGAAGACCAGGAACAATAGGCAAGGGTGTTCCTGGGGCCCTCCTAACCACCTGTTTACAGTAGGGGAGGGGCAGCGGGGCTGCCCAGATGGCAGGGCCAGAGCACGAATGAGGCTTCCTCACCCTGAGACCTCCTTAGGAAATCCTGTGGTGTTTCAGATAACCTTTGAAAACCTAGGTGGTTAAGATTATTCTGAGCACTGTGGGAGATGGCAAAGTGAACGATCTCTTCTCACATATACATACCAAGGTCTGTGGCCAGGACCTCAAAGAGGTTAGAGTCTGAGCAAATAAGAAACATGAACTTGATAAGTTAGCACGTGATCTTAGTCAGAAGCAGCTTTAGAATCTGGGCATATGTAAGTGCTGAACTACATGGTCCAGGGTTTTGTTTTGTTTTGTTTTGTACTTTTTTGGTGGGGGAGGGTGGGGGCGGGTTGGGGCAGGTGGGCCACTTCTCTTGGTCTTTCATTTCTCTATTTTCATCCATCTTTGTTCTTTGGCCCGTGTGGGCCTCCCAATCACAGTGGCATCTGTTGTCGCAGAGCACCGGCTCTGGGCGCATGCACTCCAGAGCTCCGGCTCGGTAATTGGACACATCAGCCCAGCCGCTCCGCGGCACGTGGGATCTTCCCAGGCCAGGGATCAAATTGGCGCCCCTTGCACTGCAAGGCGGTGTCCTTACCCACTGGCGTGGTCCAGGTTTAAATAACGCATGAGCTCAGAAAGTTCAGTACTCCTTTAAACTGAACTAGAATACTAAAAACCTCATGAAGTTCACTCTGGGCTGGATTTTGGAGCTCTTAAGATGGAATCTTTAACAAGAACTTCATTAGGCAAGCCGTAGACATTGCGGCATATTCTTGGAAGCTCACAAGCTGGTAGGTGTCAGATGGAAAGCCCTGTGTTCTGTGCACAGTCACCGTTGGGCTGTAAGAATGCCCTCAGCCTTCATGTCTCTTCTTCCATTCAGTTTAACAGTGCGTAGCAAGGAAGCCACACCTTTGGGCAAATACAGCTGGGATGGGGGGCGGGGTGGAGGCAAAAGAAACAGAGCCCTTCTAAGGAGGATCCATGAAGTAAATAAACTCCTAAGGAAAAGCTTGGAAGGTCGGCCAGTGTACTCATAAATTCCAGCTATTACCAGAGATGAAAGAGAAGTGAGAAGACCAGGAACAATAGGCAAGGGTGTTCCTGGGGCCCTCCTAACCACCTGTTTACAGTAGGGGAGGGGCAGCGGGGCTGCCCAGATGGCAGGGCCAGAGCACGAATGAGGCTTCCTCACCCTGAGACCTCCTTAGGAAATCCTGTTTGTGACGGTGGCTTCCCTGCGAAGTGATCAGGAGCGCTCCCTGGGTTGTACAAGCTCCCTTCTGAAACCATGAACAGTCACGGTGTCTAATGAGTTTGAAATCGTATTATCGTGTGCATTCAGCAAGATAGAAACTGGGGATCAGGTGAGGCTTGGGTCAGACCGTATTTTGCAAGCCTCTGCTTATCTTTCTGGTGCCGCTGACATGCTGGTAACACAATAGCTGAGCAGCAAGATAACCCTCATCTTTTTTGTCCTGTGTGGGTATGTTAGGGAGTGATGGTTGTGAGGGAAAAGCAGGAAAAGGCAGAGCCCCACAATATCAATGTCTTTGCCATTGCTTTTCTTGGGTGAGTGAATTATCTCCAAAGCCTGCAACATAAAGCTTAAGATGGTTGAGAATTGAATCAGAACACTCTCGAATCCAAAGCAGATTGACTCAAGGGCCATCCCTGGAAAGATCCACTTTTATGTCACCCATGGGGTCTGCCCTTTTCTCCTCTTTTCCTTCCTCCCCTCAAGTGCTTTTGGACCCAGGCGGGGACAATCGGCTTTCTGCGCCGAGCTTTATGAAATGGGATTTGTCTTTCCTCGCAGACAGGTGGCCAAGCTGTTACAGAGAGAGAGCTTTGCCCGTCTGCTGGCCCCGACAGCACAGCACCAGGCCATGTATCTGACCCCGTGATCTGGAGGCGCACGTTGGCAGCCTCAGGTGGTGACAGCGTGGAGTTCCCCTGGCAGACAACAGAAAGCAGGAGCACACCTGCCCTGCCTCACGTGGGTGTCATAGAAAAAGACCTCTGAGGTCCTGGATGTTTGTGAAACAGGAAGTGGCTGTCCCAGTATTTCAAGTCCTGGAGGATCCATGAAGTAAATAAACTCCTAAGGAAAAGCTTGGAAGGTCGGCCAGTGTACTCATAAATTCCAGCTATTACCAGAGATGAAAGAGAAGTGAGAAGACCAGGAACAATAGGCAAGGGTGTTCCTGGGGCCCTCCTAACCACCTGTTTACAGTAGGGGAGGGGCAGCGGGGCTGCCCAGATGGCAGGGCCAGAGCACGAATGAGGCTTCCTCACCCTGAGACCTCCTTAGGAAATCCTGTTTGTGACGGTGGCTTCCCTGCGAAGTGATCAGGAGCGCTCCCTGGGTTGTACAAGCTCCCTTCTGAAACCATGAACAGTCACGGTGTCTAATGAGTTTGAAATCGTATTATCGTGTGCATTCAGCAAGATAGAAACTGGGGATCAGGTGAGGCTTGGGTCAGACCGTATTTTGCAAGCCTCTGCTTATCTTTCTGGTGCCGCTGACATGCTGGTAACACAATAGCTGAGCAGCAAGATAACCCTCATCTTTTTTGTCCTGTGTGGGTATGTTAGGGAGTGATGGTTGTGAGGGAAAAGCAGGAAAAGGCAGAGCCCCACAATATCAATGTCTTTGCCATTGCTTTTCTTGGGTGAGTGAATTATCTCCAAAGCCTGCAACATAAAGCTTAAGATGGTTGAGAATTGAATCAGAACACTCTCGAATCCAAAGCAGATTGACTCAAGGGCCATCCCTGGAAAGATCCACTTTTATGTCACCCATGGGGTCTGCCCTTTTCTCCTCTTTTCCTTCCTCCCCTCAAGTGCTTTTGGACCCAGGCGGGGACAATCGGCTTTCTGCGCCGAGCTTTATGAAATGGGATTTGTCTTTCCTCGCAGACAGGTGGCCAAGCTGTTACAGAGAGAGAGCTTTGCCCGTCTGCTGGCCCCGACAGCACAGCACCAGGCCATGTATCTGACCCCGTGATCTGGAGGCGCACGTTGGCAGCCTCAGGTGGTGACAGCGTGGAGTTCCCCTGGCAGACAACAGAAAGCAGGAGCACACCTGCCCTGCCTCACGTGGGTGTCATAGAAAAAGACCTCTGAGGTCCTGGATGTTTGTGAAACAGGAAGTGGCTGTCCCAGTATTTCAAGTCCTGGCTTTTCTCCCTCTGTCTAGGGTGGACAAGGCCTTGGGGAAGATATTTGGGCCTTCTCAGACCGTGCTAGTAGTTTAATCTCTAAGTCATGTCTGACTCTTGCAGCCCCATAAGACTGTTGCCTGCCAGACACCTCTGTCCGTGGGATTTCTCAGGCAAGAATACCGGAGTGGGTTGCATTTCCTTCTCCAGGTGATCTTCCTGACCCAGGGATCGAATCCAGGTCTTCTGCAGGCTGTCTTCTGCATTGCAGGCAGATAATTATTTTGACTTGTAAGATTGTAGTTCCCTGACCAGGGACTGAACCCAGGGCGCCTGGAATTGAGAGCACAGAGGCCGCACCCTGGACCACCAGAGAATTCTCCCATTACTTAATACAGCCTTCTGCACTTCCTAGATGCATCACAAGCAGATTTCACAGGCCTTTTTTCTAGGAGACTAGATTAGTCATTAGGGTTAATTATTCAGTACTTAGAGGAAACATTACGTTGGAGAAAAAATAAACTTCCGGAAGCCAGGAAGTAGGGGGCCTTAAGATTGCTCCATGAAGAGAGTGCACAACACAGTCTTTGTAGACAAAAAACATCATCATGATGTGAACTCTCCACACACATCAAAACCATTCCCTTCTTAGCTTTCCATGGCCTCCAGTTCTGAGCCCACATATCCTTAGGGAGCATCCCTTCTCCCAAAGAAAATACAGTTGGATTCTTGTGAGAAAAGAACCCTGGGTCTTCTGTGCTGTAGCCTTCTGGAGACTTCGCCAAATCTCTTCTTGTGAGATAGTGAAATGACCATTTCCAGAAATGTGAAGGAAAGAAGCCTTTTGGTTTCGAGTTCCTCATCTGACCACTCCACAGCATGGATGGAAAAAATTTGGACCCTGTTCACTGCTTTTGCTTTCCATGCTCCCCACAAGGGCCCATGTAAAAAGCAAGTCTGGCCTGGTTTCCTCAGCATCCTCTGGCCCAATTCTTTTCTTTCATCATCTCTCCTAAAGCTGATAGGACAATTCCACAGAAAAGAAACAAATAGTACACTTGAATGAACTTGACAAAACGCAGTTTTCCTCTTGTCCCTGATTCTGAAGTGATGTTCTGTATTTAAGGAAAAAAGAAAGGAGGCTAGTTGTAGACTGAATAGTAAAATACTGTTTATATCATATTCGTGATATTTTGAACTGGGCAGAGAAGGCATTCGTGATCGAGCCTACAGATCGGTTGGCCACCCAGGTGGCGTGGTGGTAAAGAATCTGCCTACCGATGCAAGAGATGCAGGAAACTTGGGGTTTATCCCTGGGCCGGGAAGATACCCTAAAAAAGGAAATGCAACCCACTGTAGTATTCTTGCCAGGAAAATCCCGTGGACAGAGGAGCCTGGTGGGCTGCCATCCACAAGGTTGCAAAAAGTTGAACACGACTGAGCACATAGGCACCTACAGATTGTAAGGAACTACTTACAGGAACCCAAGTTGTAATCACCCTTGAGAAGTACTCAAAAATTCCAGTCACTACCAAAGACGAAAGGGAAGTGAACAGACCTCATCAGCTATCTTCTGTGTCATCCTCTAGGTTAAACATCTCTGGGCTTCCCTGGTGGTCCAGTGGATGGGAACACCGCCTTACAGTGCAGGGGGCGCCAGTTCGATCCCTGGCCTGGGAGGATCCCACGTGCCGCGGAGCGGCTGGACTGATGTGTCCAGCTACTGAGCCAGAGCTCTGGAGCGCATGCGCCTAGAGCCGGTGCTCTGCAACGAGAAGCCACTGCGATGGGAGGCCCACACGGGCCAAAGAACAAAGATGGAAATAAATGAAAGATCAATAGAAATGGCCAAAAAAAAGTCTCCACCTTAGAGAGGTCTTTCCCTACCACTCTGCTCTTCTTCATTGACGCATCTTATTTTCTCCACTTATTTAATGATTGCTTCTTTTTCTTCCTACCTGAACTCTAAGGGCCCACATCAAGCCCGGGGACTGCATCATTCATGCATGACTGAATTCCCTGCATTTAGCACAGTCCCAGGCCCCCAGAAGTGCTGAAGGAAGGAATGAGCTATGGAAGTCCTGTATGGCAAGCCGGTTTCATATTCTCAGTGAACTCTTAGGTCCCTGGGATCTCCTCTTTCTTTTCTCAGATTTGATTGAAGAATGCTACTTGATCTCAGCATCCAGCTTACCAGGGTTGTTTCCATTTATTGCTTTTTCTTAAAAAACAAAAAAAAGTCTAGGATTTTTGTTTGGTCAGAGACTGGGGTCCACTAATCGTTCCCGGTCTGAGGAATGCAGTGTATTGAAGGAGTAGCAGGAAGTGACTTTTGGAGCATCTAGTTTTATCTCCGTCACTTCTACTGGGTAATGGTGACTCATTATTAACCATTTCTGCCACTTCAGTTTCCTCCACTGTAAAATGAGGATATTAATATAGGCCTCTCGTCTAGTGTTGACCTGAGGTTAAATAAAACAGTGCATGTAAAGCAGTGAGTTTTGTGTTTCACATTGCATATGCTTAGTACAACTTAACCCCTTTCATTCTATTCATATTGTTAAAGTACCTGGGTGTATCATTTTTCTAGAGCAGGATAAAGGGTGGCTTCTTGTCAGAGGTAACACTGTATATTAGGAGAGTTCAGAGTCAGAAAACCTAGGGCCTGGAATCCTGGGATCCCAGCAGAGCCTCATGCCTGAGGGTACAAAGCATGAACTTAGGTCACAGCCGCCTGGGCAGTATGGCCAAATGACTCAATATTGAAGCAATGACTAATCGTCGCAAGACTCCTCGTGTGTCTTCCCCTCCACCCCAGCAGTCACCACAAGGCTAGAACTGATCTGGGAATCTGGCAAGAGGCTGAGCACACAGTAAGTTTCAGCAAACCCATCCGGTGAGATGAAAGAAGCCAGGCAGAGTACTTCGGGGTGAGGGGTCTACTAACTCTGTGACAGAAGGAAACCGGGGGCCCCTGTTCAGTTTTTCCTGCATGCTTCCCAGATTCCAGAGGGCAGTCCCCGATGTGCGCTGGCTGTCAGAGAGTCATGCCCTGAGCCACAGGAAGAAGTGCCTCACACCAGCTCATAGGGAAACTCCAAACAGTCAGCAGGAAGAAACTCAATCACAGATGAAAATGATTTCGTCTTACCGTGTTTCTATGCAGGAATCTGAGGGAAAAGTGAGGAGACGTTTGGCTGTGAGACATTCATTGAACGGAATGTACTTTACTTGTTCCCTTTGATATCTGTGATTGTGTGGCTGGCTGGCTCACCAGCCTCCGTCAAGAAAAGGGCAATGACTTATACAGTTAACTTTGTGACTCCATGGAGTGTAGCCCGCCGGGCTCCTCTGTCCATGGGATTCTCTAGGCAAGAATACTGGAGTGGGTAGCCATTCCCTTCCTCGGGGATTCTTCCCAATCCAGGGATCAAACCTGGGTCCCCCACATTGCAGGCGGATTCTTTACTGTCCGAGCCACCAGGGAAGCCCCATTTAATGATCTTACTGGACAGAATTGCCTCTGTCACTGATTTGTAAGGCAGATGCTCCCCTCTCCTATCTCAGTTGGAACTCAAAGGGAGCTGCATTGGCTTTAATATTTCTGAACCATGTAGAGTCAGCAATCTGGACATGAAAATAAATCTTACCTTATGGATCTGTTCTTTCATTGAACAAAAGTAATAATGGTTATTGTAAAATATATTTTAAAATATGAGTAAAGAATATGAGATAAGCCTCTTTATGTGTGTTAGTCATTCAATCATGTCCGACTGTTTGTGACCCCATGGACGGTAGCTGTCTGAGCCACCAGGGAAGTTCCTTAAGATAAGCCTATAGCATTTTATTGTATCAGAAAGTAAGAAAATGCTAAAAAAAAAAAAATAAAAAGGAAAGAAATGGAAATATGTTAAAAGGGCACAGAATCCAATTTAAAGGACCATTGGATAATTCTGAAGCAATATAAGCATTAAAATACACACCTATGGTAATGGATTAAGCCCATTGAATAGAACAAAAATCCGTGAGTCCATACTTTAAAATCGGAGAGAAGAGAAAGCTCTTTCTGACAGTGTGGTCAGTTGCTCGTCGTGTCTGACTCTTTGCAGCCCCCTGGACGATAGCCCACCAGGCTCCTCTGTCTGTAAGATTTTCCTGGCAAGAATACTGGAGGAGGTGCTGTTTCCTGCTCCAGGGGATCTTCCCAAATCAGGCATCAAACCCTCAACCTTTGGGTCTCCTGCATTGTTAGGCGGATTCTTTACCACAAGAGGCTTTCCACCTAGGAAGCCTTTCTTACAATAAATGCCAATTAATAAAAATAAAAACAATAGCAATAGTTAGAAAAGCATCAATGCATACTAAAGCTCCAAGTGAAAACAATTTTAAAGATCAAGAAATTTATATGATCTCAGAATAACTCTCTGTAAGACACTTACATTTTTTAATTTTTATTTATTTATTTTTGGCTCTTCTGGGTTTTCACTGCTGCCACAGGCTCTTTTCTAGTTGCAGGGAGTAGGGGCTACTCTCTAGGTGAGGTGAGCAGGCTTCTTGTTGCGGTGACCTCTCTTGTTGTGGAACTCGGACTCTAGGGCACACGGGCTTCAATAGTTGCATAGTTGCGGCTCCGAGGCTCTAGAGCACAGGCTCAATAGTTGTGGCTTATGGGCTTAGTTGCTCCACAGCATGTGGGATCTTCCTGGATCAGGGATCTAACCTGTATCTCCTGCATTGGCACGCAAACTCTTTACCACTGAGCTACCTGGGAAGCCCAGGAGACACGTATTTTTTTAAGGTGAAAAGAAGAACAAAGAAAAATTAACCATAAACCATTAACCAAGAAATAACCATTACTGATAATTTAACAAGTGTCTTTTCAGTTTTTCTCTATATGTTATAATGTTTTGAATTTTTTATAAAACTGAGCTCATGCTTTTTTGTAACTTGTTTTTCTTATATAAGATATTATATAATCTTAATTATCTGTACTTAAATATTACTAGTCACATAGTGAATATTTTTTGAGTGAGTGAAATTCACAAGCCTTTTAAAGCAAGGTTGTGCTGTATGTTCTTGTAACTAAAGTCTCCTACACCCCCGAGATTTTTTCCTTAGTACTGATTCTTGGAAGTGGAATAGTGAGGTAAAGAATATTCAGAACCCTAAGGCCTTTGATACACGGAGCTGAACTGCCCTCCATAAAGAGCCTTCTACTTTATTCTCCCACCAGTGGTGTTTGAAACACGTACCTTTAACTACATTATAAGGAAGAAGACTGGGATTAATATGTATGAATCACCCGGAAGGACCTAAGTCGTTGAGTCAGAAAATATTAGTCGTCTACATCCTCTTCTCTCCACAAGAGGCTTTCCACCTAGGAAGCCTTTCTTACAATAAATGCCAATTAATAAAAATAAAAACAATAGCAATAGTTAGAAAAGCATCAATGCATACTAAAGCTCCAAGTGAAAACAATTTTAAAGATCAAGAAATTTATATGATCTCAGAATAACTCTCTGTAAGACACTTACATTTTTTAATTTTTATTTATTTTTTTTTGGCTCTTCTGGGTTTTCACTGCTGCCACAGGCTCTTTTCTAGTTGCAGGGAGTAGGGGCTACTCTCTAGGTGAGGTGAGCAGGCTTCTTGTTGCGGTGACCTCTCTTGTTGTGGAACTCGGACTCTAGGGCACACGGGCTTCAATAGTTGCATAGTTGCGGCTCCGAGGCTCTAGAGCACAGGCTCAATAGTTGTGGCTTATGGGCTTAGTTGCTCCACAGCATGTGGGATCTTCCTGGATCAGGGATCTAACCTGTATCTCCTGCATTGGCACGCAAACTCTTTACCACTGAGCTACCTGGGAAGCCCAGGAGACACGTATTTTTTTAAGGTGAAAAGAAGAACAAAGAAAAATTAACCATAAACCATTAACCAAGAAATAACCATTACTGATAATTTAACAAGTGTCTTTTCAGTTTTTCTCTATATGTTATAATGTTTTGAATTTTTTATAAAACTGAGCTCATGCTTTTTTGTAACTTGTTTTTCTTATATAAGATATTATATAATCTTAATTATCTGTACTTAAATATTACTAGTCACATAGTGAATATTTTTTGAGTGAGTGAAATTCACAAGCCTTTTAAAGCAAGGTTGTGCTGTATGTTCTTGTAACTAAAGTCTCCTACACCCCCGAGATTTTTTCCTTAGTACTGATTCTTGGAAGTGGAATAGTGAGGTAAAGAATATTCAGAACCCTAAGGCCTTTGATACACGGAGCTGAACTGCCCTCCATAAAGAGCCTTCTACTTTATTCTCCCACCAGTGGTGTTTGAAACACGTACCTTTAACTACATTATAAGGAAGAAGACTGGGATTAATATGTATGAATCACCCGGAAGGACCTAAGTCGTTGAGTCAGAAAATATTAGTCGTCTACATCCTCTTCTCTCCACGTGTAGTAGGTTAGATTCTGTCAGGACTAAAAATTGGGAGCACTGTTTTTCCAAAACCTTCCCTCCTAGGAGATGGGGTTTTCGTTAAAGCAGAAAGCTCCAGTTTGGGTTAGAACCTGATTTTAGTTGAGCCACTCCCAGACCAGACCATTGTCTTCTAATCTTTCTAATCTTTATCAGAAAACCCTGGACTTGCCTGCAGGTACAGTGGATTAGAATCCTCCTGCCAGTGTAGGGAGCACAGATCCGATCCCTGGTCCAAGAAGATCCCACATGTCTCGGAGCAACTAAGCCCGTGTCCCACAACTGCTGAAGCCCGTGCATCTAGAGCACCGCTGCAAGAGAAACCACCACCATGAGAAGCCCGTGCACCACAGCTAGAGAAAGCCAGCATCAACAAAGTCCCAGCACAACCAAAACCAAATCAACATGAATAGACGTCGGAACGAGTATAACTGAACAAGACTCTATACACCTACAGCAAACACAACAGTGTAAGTCCAGTTTGTTCCTATTAAAACTTTTTGTATTACAAAATAAATAAAACACTACCACCTGTGGTAGACTTGGAGTCTGCTCTGTCAAGGTAAAGGAGGACGAGAAGAGCCTCATTGCTGATGGTGATAGGCCAGCATTCAGCACCACAATTAGTATCTCAAAACTTCCAAAAGGGTCTCCGCATTTGGACTTTGAGGCTAGGTCCTGAAGACCCTTGAATACCAACAACCAGTGCCATGTCCACAGGTCACAGGCAAAGTGTAGGATGCACATGCCCTCCCCTGCAACGGAGCAGGTTGCCCTTTTAAGCCCAGTGGTCCCCGTGGCAACCCTCTTCAGCAGATGGAAGCCCCCAGCTAGTTGTAGCAGGGGGTCTTATTTTCTCCTGATCCATACGTGATACTGATGATTAAGGAGAACCAAGAAGAAGATATTCAGAGAAGGGCCTTTGGCTTCCAGAGATGAGAAATCAGTAAAGCTGTGGCCACGGTATGACTTTGCTTCTGTTTTCCTTTCCTGACTTCCACAGGCTCACATGTTCTCAAGCGATGACAGTTGGGCTGATTGAGAGCCGTTAGTCAAATCCAGTCAGAGTATTAATCTGTGGTTGGAAATGACTGTTGAAGAGAGTGCCAGGCTATTCAGTTGTGGTTTTTCTCCCAGCTCCCAGTCGTGCCAGGCTTCCAGCGGGAGGAATAGAGGCTGTGGTAAAGGAAACCGTTGATAAACGAAAGAAACCAGAAACTGTCACCACCCATAACAACGACACAACGACCCAAAAAATTACAGAAAGAGAGGGGGAGACAAAGGAAATTGTACAAAGTGGTTGAAGCCGCCGTCTGATGCCACCATTAGGCAGGAGGCGAACGCGGTGGTGCTTCAGGCACTGACTTCAATTTTCCAGCTAGAGCAGGAAGACTCTAAATAACCAAGAAACACTGCTGAGCAAGAAAGCTCTTCTTGAGGGAAGAGAAAGGCTGGAGTTTGACTGAAGCTATTTTTATCAACTTCCTCACATGCTCCTCAGACCACAGATACACAAAGGAAGCTAGGGGTCTGGTCACCAAATTAGGTCCAAAGAGTTTACCCCATAATCCTCTTGACTGAATTTTCCAGAACAAATGGTTCATAATGTTGCATCCTTGTTAAGTGTGCAAGAAACCTATGTTGTAATTGAGAAGTGCTTAGAAGTCAAGGTCTCCTGTTTTCTGGGTTTTATTTCAAGAGCTTTAGACTGGCAGCTCGCCATGTGGGTTCCCCAAAGCTCAGAGGTGCGTTTTTTTATACTTTAGAAAGGAAAAAAAAACTGTCTGTATATATATATTTCAGTGAACTGAGGAGTTAAATGGTTGTATAAAGGAACAGAGGGTATAAGTTCCAGAGGAACCTTGAGAAGCATCTGAACACAGTATATCTGGAGCAATTTGCTGTCTCCCAATGAGGAAATAGCAATTTTGAGACTTCCCTAATGGTCCAGTGGCTAAGGCTTCATGCTCCCAATGAAGGGAGTCCAGCTTTGATCCCTGGTCAGGCAACTAGATCCTACATGCCGCAACTAAGACCTGGCACAACCAAATAAATAAATACTTTAAAAAGAAAGAAAGAAAATAGCGGTTTTACCAACTATTCTACCATGTTTCACACATTGCACATCTTTCCATTTTTTATTATTTTTAGAATTAGGATGTAAATTGGAATCAGTTGGCAGCATCTTATATTTAATAAAATATGGCAAAAGAGAATGTTAGTCGTGTCCAACTCTGCACCCCCTGTAGCCTGCCAGGCTCCTCTGTCCACGGGATTTCCCAGGCAAGAATACTGGACTGGGTTGCCATTTCCTTCTCCAGGGATGGAACCCAGGTCTCCTGCATTGCAGGTGGATTCTTCACTCTCTGAGCCACCAGGGAAAATTGGAATCAGTTGGTAGCATCAGTTGACAGCCTTTAATGAAAGATGAATGGTTCTGCTTAAAAAGCAAGTTAATCATTTTGTGCATATCATTGGTGTCCAGTAGCTATGGTTAACTCTGAGAGTCAAAAGACAATTTTAAGCCCGGAGAGGGAAAGTGGGCTTAATTTATCGACTTTTTGTTCTCTCTTTTCTTTCTTTCAGTTCTATTGAGACATAATTGACATACTGTGTAAGTTTAAGGTGGACAGCAAATGATTTGACTTACATGCATTGTGAAATGATGACTCCTGTAGCTTTAGTGAACATTCATTATCTCATTTGGATACAACATTAAAAAATAGAAAAATATTAGTTTTTTCCTTGTGGTAAGAACTCTCAGCATTTACTCTCTGAACACGTCATATATAATACATGCTCAGTCGCTCGATCATGCCTGACTCTTTGCGACCCCATGGACTAATAGCGCCCCAGACTCCTCTGCCCATGGAACACTGGGGTAGGTGGCCATTTCCTCCTCCAGGGGATCTTCCCCACCCAGGGAACAAACCTGAGACTCTATCTCTGCCTTGGCAGGCGTATTCTTTACCGCTAGTGCCACCTGGGAAGCCCTCATATATAGCATACTGTGATGATAACTATGTTTATCCTGTTGTACATTACATCCCTAGTACTTGTGTATTTTACAACTAGAAGTTTATAGCTTTGGACCACCTCTGATCAGCTTCCCCCTCCTGCTCACCGCCACCCCTGCCTCTGGTCACCATATATCTGATCTCTTTTTCTATGAATCTGTTTAGTTTTGAAGATAATTGACCCATAACACTATGTTAGTACCCGGTACACAGTATAGTGACTTGTATTTCTCTACATTTCAAAATGATCCCCATGATAAGCCCATAGTTACCATTTGTCACCATACAAAGCTATTATGTCATTACTGACTATATTTACCACATTGTACATTCCATACCCATGACTCAATGGCTTTGTAACTGACAGTTTGTACCTTTTCATTTCCTTTTGTACATATTTCTCTGTTACCTCCCATCCCCTTTTTCTCTGGCAACCACCTGTTTATTCTTGGTATCTATCATTCCGTTTAAGCTGTTCTGGTTTTTAGATTCCACACGTCAAATCATATATTATTTATATGCTTTTGTTCTGACCCTCTCTGACTTATTTCACTTGGCATAATACCCTCTAGGTGTATCTATGTTAGGAAAAAAGGGCAAGATTGCATCTTTTTTTTAGGCTGAGTAACACTGCATCGTGTGTGTGCATGTATACTGTATGTTTACTGTGTGTGTGTGTGTGCACAGACACCTTTTTTTATAGTGTCACTGTGGTTGTTGTGGACAGTCTCTTTATCCATTCTTCTATCAGTGGGCACTTCGGTTGCCTCCATATCTTGACTATTGTAAATAATGCTGCGGTGAACATAGGGGTACATATATATTTTCAAATTGGTGTTCTCATTTTCTTCAGATGAATAGCCAGGAATGGGATAGCAAGATCATATGGACAGTTTTTATTGTAATTTACTAAGGAAGTGATGTGCCGAGGGCATTCAAGGAATAGCCAAGAACCTAAGGCTGAGAGTTAGTGTTGCCCTCGGGATCACTACTGGCCAATGGCAGAGCAGGACTGGGGTGTCCAGCCTGGACCATCCACACAGAACGTGCTGTGCTGTCCTGCCAGAGCCCGTGCCCTACCCTGCCTTGGCAGGCGATCTACCGCTAGTGCCACCTGGGAAGTCATTTTGTGCTATGTTTTTTACATTACATCCCTCGTACTTGTGTATTTTACAACTAGAAGTTTATAGCTTTGGACCACCTCTGATCAGCTTCCCCCTCCTGCTCACCGCCACCCCTGCCTCTGGTCACCATATATCTGATCTCTTTTTCTATGAATCTGTTTAGTTTTGAAGATAATTGACCCATAACACTATGTTAGTACCCGGTACACAGTATAGTGACTTGTATTTCTCTACATTTCAAAATGATCCCCATGATAAGCCCATAGTTACCATTTGTCACCATACAAAGCTATTATGTCATTACTGACTATATTTACCACATTGTACATTCCATACCCATGACTCAATGGCTTTGTAACTGACAGTTTGTACCTTTTCATTTCCTTTTGTACATATTTCTCTGTTACCTCCCATCCCCTTTTTCTCTGGCAACCACCTGTTTATTCTTGGTATCTATCATTCCGTTTAAGCTGTTCTGGTTTTTAGATTCCACACGTCAAATCATATATTATTTATATGCTTTTGTTCTGACCCTCTCTGACTTATTTCACTTGGCATAATACCCTCTAGGTGTATCTATGTTAGGAAAAAAGGGCAAGATTGCATCTTTTTTTTAGGCTGAGTAACACTGCATCGTGTGTGTGCATGTATACTGTATGTTTACTGTGTGTGTGTGTGTGCACAGACACCTTTTTTTATAGTGTCACTGTGGTTGTTGTGGACAGTCTCTTTATCCATTCTTCTATCAGTGGGCACTTCGGTTGCCTCCATATCTTGACTATTGTAAATAATGCTGCGGTGAACATAGGGGTACATATATATTTTCAAATTGGTGTTCTCATTTTCTTCAGATGAATAGCCAGGAATGGGATAGCAAGATCATATGGACAGTTTTTATTGTAATTTACTAAGGAAGTGATGTGCCGTAGGGCATTCAAGGAATAGCCCGAAGAACCTAAGGCTGAGAGTTAGTGTTGCCCTCGGGGATCACTACTGGCCAATGGCAGAGCAGGACTGGGGTGTGTCCAGCCTGGACCATCCACACAGAACGTGCTGTGCTGTCGCTTGCCAGAGCCCGTGCCCTACACAGCAGGACTCTTTCCTCTGAAGCGTTCTTCTATCTAGCATTGGCAGAAATCCCAAACAAGTGGGGAAAGGTACCAGGAAGGTTCGTCCTCAGATGAGCAGGTCAGTTAAACATGAGACAGAAGAACGTTGTTCTGTGAGGGACTGTGAGCTTGGTGTGGCCCGGTTCCTCCGCCGCGCCAGGCTCCGCCTGCAGACGCTTCCCGGGTGTCAAGGACTTCCAGCTTTCAGGTGCCACATTTACCTTTTAAAATAAATCATTTATTTTGAAAATGATACTGATGCTGATAAAATTATACAATAAAATAAAAGCACCAAAGATATACTAAATATACAGTATATTTTGGTAAATTAATAAAGAAGATCAGGGACTTCCCTGGTGGTCCAGTGTTTTAAGACTGCACTTCCAGTGTGGGGGACTCCAGTTAAGTCCCTGATCGGGAAACTGAAATCCCACATGCTGTGCGGCACAACCGAAATACATACGTAAAGTGCTTCTCTTATTAAAAATAATAATAGGGCTTCCCTGGTGGTTCAATGGGTAAAGAGCCCGCCTTGCAGTGCAGAGGCAGTTCGATCCCTGACCCGGGAAGATCTCAGGTGCCACGGAGCGGCTGGACCGGTGTGTCCAATTAGGAGCCAGTGCTCTGGCGTGCATGCGCTCAGAGCCAGTGCTCTGCAACCAGAGAGGCCACTGCGATGGGAGGTCCACACAGGCCAAAGAGTAAAGATGGTTGAAAATAAATGGATAAAAAATCAATGAAAAGAGGCCAGAATTTTTAAAAATAATAATAATAATGAAGAGCAGTTCAGTTACCAGATAAAATTTAACTGTAAATGTCTTTAAGACTTTTTAACATGCAAAACCAGAGGAATCTGAAGTGCCTATTACTTTTATTCTAAAGCTGCTGCACAATTTGACAGTACAAATTTTTATGAACAAAGCATACAGTGTGCACTATCAGGCTAAACCAACATTTTATTTTAAATATATTAGATACTCCCACCCTTAGACCTTTATAAGCCTTGTGAGTGTGTGTGCTCAGCTGTATCCAACTCTTTGCAACCGTACCCCAGCAGGCTTCTCTGTCCATGAGATTGTCTAGACAAGAATACTGGAGTGAGTTGCCATTTCCTCCTCCAGGGAATCTTCCTGATGGAGGGATCAGATCCACATCTCCTGCATTGCGGTAGATTCTTTTTTTCTTATTTTTTTAATTTTTGGCCTCCTCCATTGTTTTTGGATTTATTTATTTTCATTCATCTTTATTCTTCGAAGAACTGCGAGGGACTGTGAGCTTGGTGTGGCCGGTTCCTCCGCGCCAGGCTCCGCCTGCAGACGCTTCCGGGTGTCAAGGACTTCCAGCTTTCAGGTGCCACATTTACCTTTTAAAATAAATCATTTATTTTGAAAATGATACTGATGCTGATAAAATTATACAATAAAATAAAAGCACCAAAGATATACTAAATATACAGTATATTTTGGTAAATTAATAAAGAAGATCAGGGACTTCCCTGGTGGTCCAGTGTTTTAAGACTGCACTTCCAGTGTGGGGGACTCCAGTTAAGTCCCTGATCGGGAAACTGAAATCCCACATGCTGTGCGGCACAACCGAAATACATACGTAAAGTGCTTCTCTTATTAAAAATAATAATAGGGCTTCCCTGGTGGTTCAATGGGTAAAGAGCCCGCCTTGCAGTGCAGAGGCAGTTCGATCCCTGACCCGGGAAGATCTCAGGTGCCACGGAGCGGCTGGACCGGTGTGTCCAATTAGGAGCCAGTGCTCTGGAGTGCATGCGCTCAGAGCCAGTGCTCTGCAACCAGAGAGGCCACTGCGATGGGAGGTCCACACAGGCCAAAGAGTAAAGATGGTTGAAAATAAATGGATAAAAAATCAATGAAAAGAGGCCAGAATTTTTAAAAATAATAATAATAATGAAGAGCAGTTCAGTTACCAGATAAAATTTAACTGTAAATGTCTTTAAGACTTTTTAACATGCAAAACCAGAGGAATCTGAAGTGCCTATTACTTTTATTCTAAAGCTGCTGCACAATTTGACAGTACAAATTTTTATGAACAAAGCATACAGTGTGCACTATCAGGCTAAACCAACATTTTATTTTAAATATATTAGATACTCCCACCCTTAGACCTTTATAAGCCTTGTGAGTGTGTGTGCTCAGCTGTATCCAACTCTTTGCAACCGTACCCCAGCAGGCTTCTCTGTCCATGAGATTGTCTAGACAAGAATACTGGAGTGAGTTGCCATTTCCTCCTCCAGGGAATCTTCCTGATGGAGGGATCAGATCCACATCTCCTGCATTGCGGGTAGATTCTTTTTTTTTTTCTTATTTTTTTAATTTTTGGCCTCTTCCATTGTTTTTGGATTTATTTATTTTCATTCATCTTTATTCTTCAGCCTGTGTGGGCCTCTCATTGCAGTGGCCTCTCTCGCTGCAGAGCACTGGCTCTGGGCACATGCGCTCTAGAGCACTGGCTTGTAATCAGACACATCAGTCCAGCCGCTCTACGGCCTGTGGGATCTTCCGGGGCCAGGGTTAAACTGGTACCTCTTGCCCTGCAAGGTGGACTCTTTACCCACTAGACCACCAGGGAAGCCCACAGGCAGATTCTTTACCACTAAGCCACCAGAGAAGCCCTTATAAACTTTAAAGGGGTCCAGTTAATTAGATGAAGTAAACGCAGTACAAACTTTTCAGTTTTAAAGTTTATTTTAAGCCTCGCTTTTTTGAGTAGTTTCTCAAAATATGGTAATCACCTTAATTGTGTACCATTGGGTGTGCTGTCTGCTGCTTATTACCTATTAATAGTAGATATTAAAGTTTTATAACTTGATGTTTTGATCTAAGCCTCAGTTCCTCCTTTTAAAATGAAGGTAATAATATGTACTTAGCAGAGTATTCCTAAAATTAAATGAGATAATACATATAGAAGAGAGTAAAGCAGCCCCTGTCCTACTGTATGTACATGGAAGTTACATCTATTATTAATAACCAGCAGCGGGGAAGAAAAGTTAGCTACTCAATGTCTTCTTGTGGCAGTAGTTTCTCTTTTTTCTGTTTATTTATTTATTTTTGGCTATTCTGGGTTTTCACTGCTGCCACAGGCTCTAATTGAGGTGAGCAGGCTTCTTGTTGCGGTGACTTCTCTTGTGGAACTCACAATTTGACAAAAGAAAAATACAGTGTGCACTATCAGGCTAAACCAACATTTTATTTTAAATATATTAGATACTCCCACCCTTAGACCTTTATAAGCCTTGTGAGTGTGTGTGCTCAGCTGTATCCACCTCTTGCAACCGTACCCCAGCAGGCTTCTCTGTCCATGAGATTGTCTAGACAAGAATACTGGAGTGAGTTGCCATTTCCTCCAGGAATCTTCCTGATGGAGGGATCAGATCCACATCTCCTGCATTGCGGTAGATTCTTTTTTTTTTTCTTATTTTTTTAATTTTTGGCCTCTTCCATTGTTTTTGGATTTATTTATTTTCATTCATCTTTATTCTTCAGCCTGTGTGGGCCTCTCATTGCAGTGGCCTCTCTCGCTGCAGAGCACTGGCTCTGGGCACATGCGCTCTAGAGCACTGGCTTGTAATCAGACACATCAGTCCAGCCGCTCTACGGCCTGTGGGATCTTCCGGGGCCAGGGTTAAACTGGTACCTCTTGCCCTGCAAGGTGGACTCTTTACCCACTAGACCACCAGGGAAGCCCACAGGCAGATTCTTTACCACTAAGCCACCAGAGAAGCCCTTATAAACTTTAAAGGGGTCCAGTTAATTAGATGAAGTAAACGCAGTACAAACTTTTCAGTTTTAAAGTTTATTTTAAGCCTCGCTTTTTTGAGTAGTTTCTCAAAATATGGTAATCACCTTAATTGTGTACCATTGGGTGTGCTGTCTGCTGCTTATTACCTATTAATAGTAGATATTAAAGTTTTATAACTTGATGTTTTGATCTAAGCCTCAGTTCCTCCTTTTAAAATGAAGGTAATAATATGTACTTAGCAGAGTATTCCTAAAATTAAATGAGATAATACATATAGAAGAGAGTAAAGCAGCCCCTGTCCTACTGTATGTACATGGAAGTTACATCTATTATTAATAACCAGCAGCGGTGAAGAAAAGTTACCTACTCAATGTCTTCTGGTGGCAGTAGTTTCTCTTTTTTTTTCTGTTTATTTATTTATTTTTGGCTATTCTGGGTTTTCACTGCTGCCACAGGCTCTAATTGAGGTGAGCAGGCTTCTTGTTGCGGTGACTTCTCTTGTGGAACTCAAGGGCTCATGAGCTTCAGTAGTTGCGGCACATGGGCTCAATAGTTGTGGCTCTGAGACTCTAGAGCACAGGCTCAGTAGTTGTGGCTCACAGGCTCAGTTGCTCTACAGCATGTGGTATCCTCCTGGACCAGGCATCAAACTTGTGTCTCCTGCATTGGCAGACAAACTCTCCACCACTGAGCTACCAGGGAAGCCCCAGCAGTTTTTACCTACATAATTTCTCTAACACAATGGTCTTTACTGACTGAGCTACGAGGGAAGCCCCAAACATAATGATCTTAAGGCTGTGCTGTGCTATGCTTAGTCCCATCCAGGTCTTTGTGATCCCTGAGAGACTGCCAGGCTCCTCTGGCCATGGGAATTCTCTAGGCAAGAATACTGGACTAGGTTTCCATGGCCTCCTCCAGGGGATCTTCCCAACCCAGGAATCAAGCCCAGGTCTTCCACATTACAAATGGATTCTTTACCGTCTGAGCCTAAGGTTTCTTACATACTTTTTAAAAGTTCCTCTCCAGGTTTTAATTTAGTCAGATGTGGTCAGAAGTTTATTTATAGGTTGAAAGAATCTAAATACCACTTTCAAGGAAAACGTGTGCCTCAGTTACAGTACGAGGCCTGCCAGTGATGATCAAGAAGTTCAGATAAAAAAGAAAAAGTTCAGATAATCAGTCAGTAGACATTTAGTTGCTTAATACCTAAGATCTGACCAGACTGTTTTCTGAACTCAGAACCAGGTTTTGAATAAATGTGCAGCCTCAATTTAAATCTTGAGTTTAGTTAAAAAGTGTGTAAAGCCTGATGTAACCTGAAAGCTCCTTTGGCCACATAGTCTTAAGTGTATATATATATTTTAAAATGCATCATTCTGACTGCATGTATCCTAAAGGATTTTTTTAATGTCTATTTATTCATCTTTTTCTAAGACCATCAATTAAGAGATGGCAAAACATGACTGGATTCTTACTAAGACTGTCAATTTAGAGATGGCAAAACATGACTGAATTCTTACTTCTTTTTCTTAACGACTTTTATTGCATTCTTCTTCTTAGAAAGTAATCCATGAGCAAAATTTGAGGAAGTTTGACTTAGGAAAATGCAGAGAAGCAAAAAAGAGAGGTTGAATATTGCCTGTAACCATAGATAGAAACATGTATCTTAGCATTTTTCATTATTATATCCTTCTTTTCTACTCTTATATGTATGTATGTATATATATATGTACTGTACACTGTCAGTATATTTTGTTATGTAAACATCTAACCCAGTTTTTAATATGTAATTTTAATATGTAAAGTTATAGTAATTATTACTGCACATATTTTTGCCCAGATGTTTCACTGATAATGGCTGACACAGCTTTATGCCTATAAGGGCCTTCTCTTATAATCGTAAAGTCAAATGCATGGTGGTGGTACATCGCTTGGGAATGTGTAATACAATCAGGTTCTGAATGGAATATGCCTCCAGCCTGCTCATTCTTCGAAGTCCATTTGTTTCGATAATAAGTACTATACTGGACCAGAGATTGACCTTAATATCTCCTTTGGAGCGTAGTTTTAATATGCTATGGTAGATTGCATATAAATATATGATATAATGGTATCAATGGGAAATCACAATTAACAATATTGATTCCAGCTTTAGCCCTTAACCACATATATGACTGTGTCTGTTAAGCTGCAGAACCCTCCACTGAGTCCCAGCTTCCTCCTCTGTCAAATGAGGAGAGTATTGCCTGTGTTTCAGGGTTGTTTGTAAGGATTAGAAAAATAGGTCTTACCTGTCATTCTTATCCCATTTCATTAGGCAAAATTATCTGGCTTTGTTGGAAATTGAGAAGTAGAAATTCATAGAATCATTAACGGTGGTAAATAAGCATAAGCATTATAGTGTTCAAACTCACCACTCATCAGGGAAATGCACATTCGAGCGACAGTGTGTTAATGCATTCAGAGAAGGGAGGGCCTTCCATTTAGTACTATATTGCTAGCATCGAGCACAGCATCTGACACTCAGTAAGTGCTCTCTGTAGGAAGGAAGGAATGAAGGAAGAAGTGAATGAACAAGACATCAAACTGTGAGCAAGGTCTTTAATTTTGCAGGATCTCAGTTTTTTCAAGGAAAAGACCATATTCAGGCTCTGTTGATGGAAATAGAGAGGACTGCTCTAACAGATTAGCCTTACTGCCATGGATTGTGAATAAGGAAATGCATTTTCTCTCCTATTGGTCATTGTCCTGACTATGTCATCTTTAAAGTTTTCTGAGCCATTGATATTCATAAATAGCACAGCAGAATATCATAGGTAAATTAAATTCAAAAATGGTGCCAAGGGTTGCCTGGTGGTCCAGTGGGTAAAGAGTCCGCCTTGCAGTGCAGGGGCCACCAATTTGACCCCTGGCCCAGGAAGACCCCACATGCCGCGGAGCGGCTTTGCCGATGTGTCCAATTATGAACCAGTGCTCTGGAACACGTGCACCCAGAGCCGGTGCTCTGCAGCAAGAGAGAGGCCACTGCCATGGGAGGCCCACAGAAGCCAAAGAATAAAGATGGATGAAAATAAATATATAAAAAATCAATAAAAAGAGGTCAAAATTTTGAAAAAATGGTGCCAAAAAATAGCTTTGAATTTTCTTTGCATATTTAGCCATCATGAAACCAAGAAAAGAAATTGCCAGCAGGGAAGGGAGGCAAGGTGGAGGCCAGGATAGAAGGTAATACAGTATGAAGCAAAAATAAATACCTTTGCAGTGTGAGTGTTTATTATATTTGCTACCTTTTGATTTTGAGGTACAGTTGACTTGCAGTGTTGTGTTCATTCTGATATACAGCAGTGTGATTCGGTTATACATAGGTATGGTTTATTATAGGATGGTGAAGGTAACCTTCTGTGCTCTACAATAGGATCTTGTTGTTTATCCATCCTGTATGTAATAGTTTGTGTCTGCTAGTCCCCAACCCCCAGTATATTTGCTCCTTGACTAATGGCATTACTTTTACCAAGCAACTGCTTTTACTTCCCAGCAGTTCTGCTTGTCCACCTAGTTTGTTATTCTTGCATCACATCCGTGGTATAGAGTGGGACAGAAGCTGGGATGTGGATTCTTGGGCAGATGAGCAGAGATTAAGGGGCCACCTGCCTACTCTCAGTGATTTGTGAGTCAGTTCCAGAGCCAGTTAGGAGCCGGGTCTCGTCTCCGGGGCTGTATTCCTGTCCATCGCACGTGGCTCAGTGCCTCTGTCTTTTTCTAAAGACTCTGCAGGGGACACTGCTCTTCCCGGATCCTGAAGTAGCATCATTACCTGATAGCCTGGTCTGCTGGGATGACCATTTTCATGTTATTTAGAAGGCTAGGATTTAATCATTTTCTTCCCAAGAGGAAGTAGCCATAACCGTGCACTAAAAATAATGCCTGAACTGCTGAATTCTGCTTAGTAGGTGGTTTCCCAGAGATGATCCAATGCAATGAGTCATCACTCTGAGATCTTATTAGCACATTATTTCTCTTTTTCACTAACCCCTGATGTTTTTGGTTACATGTTTCTTAACCATTAGAGCCTTTCTGAGAGGTTCACAGTTTTCATGCTATGAAAATGACCCTCTTTTTCTTCTGCTTCCACTTTTCAAATCGAAGGTAACCCCTGACCCAAGAGAACAATCAGGATCATGACCTCACATAAAAGAATGACAGCTGTCTCTGGTTAGAAACAGCTCTGTCTTAAGCCTGGTAATAATTAAGAAAGTAAATTAATATAAACAAATATGTGGGACCCAGACCAAGAAAACCATAGAACTCGACTGAGAGATACAAAAGACATACATCCATGTAGTCACTTGAATATTGGAAAGATACTACGTTTTCCTATTGGAACAGAATAGAGAGCCCAGGGGAAAAAACCCTCCAATTCAGGAAGTGTTAAAATTTCTCATAAATCACAAATCCTGGAGGACAGAAGAGCTTGTTTAACAAATGAGAGATGGTAACTGACCAACTCACTGCGGGGAAAAAATGGTAATCTGATTAGATTCTCTCTGTTCTTTACCACCGAGCAAGTAACAGGTGGCTTAAAGACTTATATATTAAAAATGAAACTGTAAAAGTATAAAGGAACTATAGAAAATAGTGATGCCTCTAAAATGGAGCTAGACTTTCAGAGCATGAAAAACTCAGAAAGAAAAATATATATAGTTGGGTATATAAAAATGGAATACTTCCGTTCATCAAAAAAGGGACTACAAAGTTCCAAAGCCTATGGTCAACCTGGAGAAAATGTTTGCAATGAATGTGATGAAGGAATAACATCCTTCATGAATAAGGGTAGAATCTATACCACTTCCAGCTATACACTGTAGCTATGCCACTTTCCTATCACATTATGTATTAATACATGGTACAGTGAAACATGGGTTTTATAAACAGAACATCATTCGTGTGACACGAGTGAAAGAATTCAGATCTTATTTTCCATTCACATATTCTTTGTTCAGAGGCAGTTGAAGGAAACTACACATGCTATAAATACTTTTGGACAGTTTGTCCACACTGACACTTCCATTGCCTAAAACAAAACCCTCACTGGCCCCCAGAGAGCAAAAAAGTGAGCTTTGTTAACCAGCTTTATTTCAACAAACACATCCATATGGTAAGAACTTCCTCTGATGAGTCATCCACAGTTGTCAAACACCAACTTTCCTTTGTTTGACCCGTGCAGAAATAAAGACTGTGGAAGCATAACGCAAGAGTCTGAATCATTTAATTGTGTTTTATTCCTATCTGAATTTGCTCCCGTCACAAACCCACCGTGTCCACCATGAAAAATTGCATTCTTCAAATATCTCTGGAAAAAAAAAATCCTATTCAAATGGCTCTGTTCTGTCTAGATAGTCTGTGAAATTTCTGAGGAATGTTGTGGGCTTTACTTCCTGTGTTTTTCACACTTATTGGATTCTAGCCTAGAACATGAATAAAAGAAAGAGCCCAGGGAAAACCCTCCAATTCAGGAAGTGTTAAAATTTCTCATAAATCACAAATCCTGGAGGACAGAAGAGCTTGTTTAACAAATGAGAGATGGTAACTGACCAACTCACTGCGGGGAAAAAATGGTAATCTGATTAGATTCTCTCTGTTCTTTACCACCGAGCAAGTAACAGGTGGCTTAAAGACTTATATATTAAAAATGAAACTGTAAAAGTATAAAGGAACTATAGAAAATAGTGATGCCTCTAAAATGGAGCTAGACTTTCAGAGCATGAAAAACTCAGAAAGAAAAATATATATAGTTGGGTATATAAAAATGGAATACTTCCGTTCATCAAAAGGGACTACAAAGTTCCAAAGCCTATGGTCAACCTGGAGAAAATGTTTGCAATGAATGTGATGAAGGAATAACATCCTTCATGAATAAGGGTAGAATCTATACCACTTCCAGCTATACACTGTAGCTATGCCACTTTCCTATCACATTATGTATTAATACATGGTACAGTGAAACATGGGTTTTATAAACAGAACATCATTCGTGTGACACGAGTGAAAGAATTCAGATCTTATTTTCCATTCACATATTCTTTGTTCAGAGGCAGTTGAAGGAAACTACACATGCTATAAATACTTTTGGACAGTTTGTCCACACTGACACTTCCATTGCCTAAAACAAAACCCTCACTGGCCCCCAGAGAGCAAAAAAGTGAGCTTTGTTAACCAGCTTTATTTCAACAAACACATCCATATGGTAAGAACTTCCTCTGATGAGTCATCCACAGTTGTCAAACACCAACTTTCCTTTGTTTGACCCGTGCAGAAATAAAGACTGTGGAAGCATAACGCAAGAGTCTGAATCATTTAATTGTGTTTTATTCCTATCTGAATTTGCTCCCGTCACAAACCCACCGTGTCCACCATGAAAAATTGCATTCTTCAAATATCTCTGGAAAAAAAAAATCCTATTCAAATGGCTCTGTTCTGTCTAGATAGTCTGTGAAATTTCTGAGGAATGTTGTGGGCTTTACTTCCTGTGTTACACTGTTGAATTATCACACATTATTGGATTCTACCCAATGTGTTCTGGAGAGGAATAGTATATTCATACAAAATACCGGTTGTCTTTACCATTTAGAAAAGAATAAAGGGAAAGGTTTTTGCTGTTCTTTGTGGTAAGATATAAACTCTAAAAGAGTAGGCAGAAATGTGTGTGCAAGTAATATTTTTTTAATATGTCCTTGATTCTTTTCTTCAAAGAGGCTTGAATGGTATTCAGTCTCAGCTTTGTTATGACTGCTAGCCACTGTCTTGTCTTTTTGTTCTTGTTCAAACCAAGGACTTAAACAGCCAGGATTCTGATCCTACTCGGGAGTGTGGTGCCATCTAAGTTCGTTTGAAAGAAGTCTTTAGGGAGCCCATCTCATCTATTTGCTTATAAAAGAGAGAAAAGAAATGATACAGTTTGATTTCTTCTATTTACTTTTCTGTATTTTCCAAATTTTCTACAATGCATATATGGTTCATAACTAGAAAAAAAAAATTTTTTAAGTAGCTATGCATCATTGCAAATATAAAGTAAGTAAGTCTTTTAAAAAAAATTAAACTGGCTCTGAGGTCAATAAAAATGTATCCTGAGGGGAAAAAAATGCTAACTTTTGTTGATTGATCACATTAATCCCTCAATACTAGAGATATGTAGACAACCTCACTGACATTTAGTGGCCAGTGGCCATAGTTGTTTGCTAAGCAGATTTTTTTTTTTTTAAGGAAAAAATGAGAAAATCAGTTTTCCACTGTTTGGAGAATATTTTTAACCAATGATTGAATCCAATTTGAGGATATTTTTGGATCACTTATAATACTGTGTGAGTGATAACTTCTGTAATATTTTTGGTTCCATTTTGAGAAAACCTTTTTTTATTTTTAATAAGCCATTTCAACCAATAGACACATCTATTGCAGAAGATATCTAGTGATTATGCTACCCCAAAATCAACATTAAAACTTTCAGTCTTGGTTTATGCGTCATTCTGCCAACAGCTGGCTGATGTCAGTATTAGAGTGTTTGCAAGAGAGAGCATATGCATGTGAGCGTGGAGGCAATCCTAATTACCTACTCAGAGACACACCCACATTAGAGCCCATAAAACTCTGGCAAAATTGTTGCGTCAAAGACAAGAACAGTGGATTCAAGGTTAAAAATAAGAGTGGTTTTGAAAGCCACACTTTTGTTACCATTATTTAAGTCATATTTGCTATAGGAATACATTGCTATTAGATGGGCTTCCTTTAACATTGTCTAACTTTTACTCCTTGAATATTGCTTTGATGTCAGCCCATCAGAGAAAACTTGACTGATGTGGGTCATCTTGGTTCACATGGCTGGTTTTGTTTTCCATAGTATGTATTGCTGATTAATCATAAGTCTCTCCTGCTGTACTTAGGTTGTTGTTTGGTCGCTAAGTTGTGTCTGACCCTTTGCAACTTCATGGACTGTAGCCCACCAAGCTCCTCTATCCATGGGATTCTTCAGGCAAGAATACTGGAGTGAGTTGCCATTTCCTTTTCCAGGGGATCTTCTTAACCCAGAGATCAAACCTGCATCTCCTAGATTGAAGGCAGATTCTTTACTTATGAGCCACCAAGGAAGCCTACTGCATCTAGCACTTCAGAATTATTCTCAAGCTAGCTCACAGCCTGTTACTACCATCAGTCACCTTGGACAAGATGAATTCTCTTTGTCATCCTAGACATGAAGTTGCTCCACCCCAGGCTCTGTTGATGACCTCCTCATTAGATTATGGGAGGCTTCCGAGTGGCTCAGATGGTAAAGAATCTGCCTGCAATGCAGGAGACCTGAGTTCCATCCCTGGGTTGGGTATATTCTCCGGAGGAGGAAATGACTACCCACTTTAGTATTCTTGTCTGGAGAATCATACAGTGTGAGTGATAACTTCTGTAATATTTTTGGTTCCATTTTGAGAAAACCTTTTTTTATTTTTAATAAGCCATTTCAACCAATAGACACATCTATTGCAGAAGATATCTAGTGATTATGCTACCCCAAAATCAACATTAAAACTTTCAGTCTTGGTTTATGCGTCATTCTGCCAACAGCTGGCTGATGTCAGTATTAGAGTGTTTGCAAGAGAGAGCATATGCATGTGAGCGTGGAGGCAATCCTAATTACCTACTCAGAGACACACCCACATTAGAGCCCATAAAACTCTGGCAAAATTGTTGCGTCAAAGACAAGAACAGTGGATTCAAGGTTAAAAATAAGAGTGGTTTTGAAAGCCACACTTTTGTTACCATTATTTAAGTCATATTTGCTATAGGAATACATTGCTATTAGATGGGCTTCCTTTAACATTGTCTAACTTTTACTCCTTGAATATTGCTTTGATGTCAGCCCATCAGAGAAAACTTGACTGATGTGGGTCATCTTGGTTCACATGGCTGGTTTTGTTTTCCATAGTATGTATTGCTGATTAATCATAAGTCTCTCCTGCTGTACTTAGGTTGTTGTTTGGTCGCTAAGTTGTGTCTGACCCTTTGCAACTTCATGGACTGTAGCCCACCAAGCTCCTCTATCCATGGGATTCTTCAGGCAAGAATACTGGAGTGAGTTGCCATTTCCTTTTCCAGGGGATCTTCTTAACCCAGAGATCAAACCTGCATCTCCTAGATTGAAGGCAGATTCTTTACTTATGAGCCACCAAGGAAGCCTACTGCATCTAGCACTTCAGAATTATTCTCAAGCTAGCTCACAGCCTGTTACTACCATCAGTCACCTTGGACAAGATGAATTCTCTTTGTCATCCTAGACATGAAGTTGCTCCACCCCAGGCTCTGTTGATGACCTCCTCATTAGATTATGGGAGGCTTCCCGAGTGGCTCAGATGGTAAAGAATCTGCCTGCAATGCAGGAGACCTGAGTTCCATCCCTGGGTTGGGTATATTCTCTGGAGGAGGAAATGACTACCCACTTTAGTATTCTTGTCTGGAGAATTCATGGACAGAGTAGCCTGGCGGGCTAAGGCCATGGGGCCACAAAGAGGTGGACACGACTGAGCAACTAACACTTAGATTATGTACTTTCTTCAGACTGTTAAATTAACTGTGTAGATTAAACCACAAGCAATGGTCTTTCCCTAGGCAAGGTGTGTGTAATTTTACAATGTCTTTTGTTAAAACAGAGTAATAACAAATTGAATTTTGGTGTGAGGAGGGAGCTACTGATAGTCTAATCCCTTATTGCACAGAACAATGAGTTATTAGGAAAAACAAGAATGAAGATTAGTCTTTGTTTGTTTTCTTCCCCATTTAACTTCTCTTACTCGGTCTCCTGGATAGGGTCACCAGCCATCCTATTTTGCCTGGGACAAAGAGGTTTCCCTGGATACAGGATTAGGACTTTTAGTGTTAAAAGTGGAACCATCTTGGGTATATCCAGTCATTTGGTCACCCCATTCATGGGTGCCCTGCCCACATGGCCAGTTTTGAGGAACATAGGTTCTAAGGTTCTCACTCAACCAGCTCCCTTACATAGGTTTTCTTTCTCTCCCAGAAAGGCACAGGGTAAAGAATGACAAGGAATTGGGGGACAGAGTGAGTTTATTATGTGATATGATGAGGTTCTAGTTTGGTTAAGTGATGGTTCTAGTTCACATTTATCCAGAGTGAAAGTAATTGATAAGCCCTGAGTCCAGGTAGTTGCAACTTCATGGACTGTAGCCCACCAAGCTTATTCTTCAGGCAGTACTGGAGTGAGTTGCCATTTCCTTTTCCAGGGGATCTTCTTAACCCAGAGATCAAACCTGCATCTCCTAGATTGAAGGCAGATTCTTTACTTATGAGCCACCAAGGAAGCCTACTGCATCTAGCACTTCAGAATTATTCTCAAGCTAGCTCACAGCCTGTTACTACCATCAGTCACCTTGGACAAGATGAATTCTCTTTGTCATCCTAGACATGAAGTTGCTCCACCCCAGGCTCTGTTGATGACCTCCTCATTAGATTATGGGAGGCTTCCGAGTGGCTCAGATGGTAAAGAATCTGCCTGCAATGCAGGAGACCTGAGTTCCATCCCTGGGTTGGGTATATTCTCTGGAGGAGGAAATGACTACCCACTTTAGTATTCTTGTCTGGAGAATTCATGGACAGAGTAGCCTGGCGGGCTAAGGCCATGGGGCCACAAAGAGGTGGACACGACTGAGCAACTAACACTTAGATTATGTACTTTCTTCAGACTGTTAAATTAACTGTGTAGATTAAACCACAAGCAATGGTCTTTCCCTAGGCAAGGTGTGTGTAATTTTACAATGTCTTTTGTTAAAACAGAGTAATAACAAATTGAATTTTGGTGTGAGGAGGGAGCTACTGATAGTCTAATCCCTTATTGCACAGAACAATGAGTTATTAGGAAAAACAAGAATGAAGATTAGTCTTTGTTTGTTTTCTTCCCCATTTAACTTCTCTTACTCGGTCTCCTGGATAGGGTCACCAGCCATCCTATTTTGCCTGGGACAAAGAGGTTTCCCTGGATACAGGATTAGGACTTTTAGTGTTAAAAGTGGAACCATCTTGGGTATATCCAGTCATTTGGTCACCCCATTCATGGGTGCCCTGCCCACATGGCCAGTTTTGAGGAACATAGGTTCTAAGGTTCTCACTCAACCAGCTCCCTTACATAGGTTTTCTTTCTCTCCCAGAAAGGCACAGGGTAAAGAATGACAAGGAATTGGGGGACAGAGTGAGTTTATTATGTGATATGATGAGGTTCTAGTTTGGTTAAGTGATGGTTCTAGTTCACATTTATCCAGAGTGAAAGTAATTGATAAGCCCTGAGTCCAGGTAGTAATTAAAGCCTGCCAGGCTACTGTCCATTGGGTCACGATAGTCAAACAAGACTTAGCCACTAAACCGCCACCAGTCAGTCTCTGGCCTTGATTTTGCCAAGTGTTCCTGATAATCTCTGATAATCCATTCTGTGCCTCTACATACCACTGATCACCCTTTCCCCAAATAATCTTACAGCGTGTTGTCATTAAAGTTTTTCAGCACCAAGTTCAACTTAAAATACAGTGCATATTATAGCTCAGAGTTCCATAAGGGAGGAGGAGAGTCACAGAGGCTCTGTGCTCATATGAAGAGACAGAAGATCGCCTTCCCCCGGTCCCTGACCCTGAGGTGTCTGACTGTTAAAGAAGCTTATTGTGCTTGGTGAGAAAGGTGATTCCATGGAAGTCCAGACTCTGGACTTGCCTCCAGTTTCCTAGTAATTAGTAATACGAATGCAAATGCTTTACCCTTGCAAGTTAACACTTCTCATGTTTGACTCAGATTTCTTTTCCTGGTTCTCAAGCTTTGTTTCAAATGCAAAATTATCTAGCACTTGCTCGTTGTTTGACTTCAGGGCTAGAGAATGAAAATGCAATAACGCAGTGAGGAAACCAGCTTTTAGAAATGCTCAGAACCTGATCATTTCTTTCCTGTCTTAAGAACTCTCCTGAGAAGGCTTCCCTGGTGGTCCAGTGGGTAAAGCTGCAGGGGGCACTGGTTCAATCCCTTGCCCAAGAAGATCCTTCATGCCATGGAGTGGCTAGACAAATGTGTCCAATAGTAGTGCTCCATGCGCCCAGAGCAGGTGAACCATCTTGGGTATATCCAGTCATTTGGTCACCCCATTCATGGGTGCCCTGCCCACATGGCCAGTTTTGAGGAACATAGGTTCTAAGGTTCTCACTCAACCAGCTCCCTTACATAGGTTTTCTTTCTCTCCCAGAAAGGCACAGGGTAAAGAATGACAAGGAATTGGGGGACAGAGTGAGTTTATTATGTGATATGATGAGGTTCTAGTTTGGTTAAGTGATGGTTCTAGTTCACATTTATCCAGAGTGAAAGTAATTGATAAGCCCTGAGTCCAGGTAGTAATTAAAGCCTGCCAGGCTACTGTCCATTGGGTCACGATAGTCAAACAAGACTTAGCCACTAAACCGCCACCAGTCAGTCTCTGGCCTTGATTTTGCCAAGTGTTCCTGATAATCTCTGATAATCCATTCTGTGCCTCTACATACCACTGATCACCCTTTCCCCAAATAATCTTACAGCGTGTTGTCATTAAAGTTTTTCAGCACCAAGTTCAACTTAAAATACAGTGCATATTATAGCTCAGAGTTCCATAAGGGAGGAGGAGAGTCACAGAGGCTCTGTGCTCATATGAAGAGACAGAAGATCGCCTTCCCCAGGTCCCTGACCCTGAGGTGTCTGACTGTTAAAGAAGCTTATTGTGCTTGGTGAGAAAGGTGATTCCATGGAAGTCCAGACTCTGGACTTGCCTCCAGTTTCCTAGTAATTAGTAATACGAATGCAAATGCTTTACCCTTGCAAGTTAACACTTCTCATGTTTGACTCAGATTTCTTTTCCTGGTTCTCAAGCTTTGTTTCAAATGCAAAATTATCTAGCACTTGCTCGTTGTTTGACTTCAGGGCTAGAGAATGAAAATGCAATAACGCAGTGAGGAAACCAGCTTTTAGAAATGCTCAGAACCTGATCATTTCTTTCCTGTCTTAAGAACTCTCCTGAGAAGGCTTCCCTGGTGGTCCAGTGGGTAAAGAGTCTGCCTTGCCATGCAGGGGGCACTGGTTCAATCCCTTGCCCAAGAAGATCCTTCATGCCATGGAGTGGCTAGACAAATGTGTCCAATTATGAGTCAGTGCTCTGGAGCACATGCGCCCAGAGCAGGTGCTCTGCACCAAGAGAGGCCACAGCAATGGGAGGCCCATACAGGCCAAAGAACAAAAATGGATGAAAACTAATAAATAATTTTTTTTTAAAAGCAATGAAAGAAGCCATAATTTTAAGAAATAATACACACACACACACACACACACACACACAGAGAGAACTCTCCTGAGGGACTTCCCTGGTGGCAGGTGGTTAAAAATCCACCTGCCAATGCAGGAAACAAGGGTGCAATCCCTGGCCCCGGGAAGATCCCGCATACCATGGGGCAAGTAAACCCATGCACTGCAGCTAGTGAAGCCCCCATGGCCTAGAACCTGTGCTCCACTACAAGAGAGGCCACTACAATGAAATGACCAGACACCACAAATAGAGAGTAGCCCCGCTTGCCACAACTAAAGAAAGTCTTCACATAGCAAAAAAGAGAACCAGTGTGGCTACAAATGAATAATATATTAATTTGAAAACCTACCCAAACCTACCCAAGCAGTGTGATCAGAGAGCAAGAGAAAAGGAAAACATCGAGAGAGTAACACATAATTTGGCAAGAAAAATTCTCAAAAAGTATGTGAGATAAATACTTGGATCCCAGACACAGAATGAGACAGATCTTGTTTATTGTTCCTATTGGACCAGACCATGTTAGCCCAACCTTCTGATTTTAAAGGCAGGAAAGGTATTGCATTTAGTAACATGAGGAAGGAAGTCTTATGGACTGAATGTTTGTGTCCCCTCCAAAATTTAGATGTTGAAGCCCTAACCACCAGTTGGCTGGTATTTGGAGATGGGGCCTTTGGGAATTAACTAGGGTTAGCTGAGGTCATAAGGGTGAAGCACCCACGATGAGATTAATGCCCTTTTAAGAAGAGAGACACAATGGAATTTGCTCTCTCCTTCACCGTATGAGTAACACAGTAAGAAGGTGGTCGGTCATCTGCAAGCCAAGAAGAGGGTGACCAATGAAACTGAGCATTTTGGCACCTTCATCTGGCTCTTAGTCTCCAGGGCTGTGGGAAATCCACTTCTGTCATTTAAGCCACCCAGCCTCTGGTTCTGTTACAGCAGCCCAAGTAGCCTTAGACTGAGAAATGAGTAAAGCAATTCTTTCATTAAATAAGTATATACAAGAAATAATGGTTTCTGGCAACTGGTAGATACTCAACATTTGTTAAAGGGATTAAACATGATTTTTTTCAACCTTATGACCACTTTGGCTTCTTTGCTGCTGCTGCTTAATCACTTCAGTTGTGTCTGACTCTGTGTGACCCCATGGACTGCAGCCCGTGAGGCTCCTCTGTCCAGGCATTTTCCAGGCAAGAATACTGGAGTGGGTTGCCATTTCCTTCTCCATAGGCTTCTTTAGTCATGTATAAAATTGACTAAGTCAGTAAATACATTAATTTGTAAGTTTTGTAATGTTTCAGAAATCTCAAGTGGTTGGGTGAGCTCTAGTTTAATTTTAATTGGCAATTTTGAATTGCAAACCATTGGGGTTTTTCTTCTCTCTGTCTTTCTCTTAAGGAAGTTACTCATAGTCCACTAAATATCAGCCTTCTGTGGAGAAATAAATTATTCACATCTGGTAACAAGTGAAAATAAATTCAGCTATTTACTTTTAAGGAAATTAGCAGGCTGAGAGTCCCCTGCTGCGGACAGATATGGCTGTACCCTCTGACTTGTGTTCATCTGGTCTCTGCTGTCAGGAGCACCTCCCTTCCCAGGCAGAGGTTTCTTTCGGTCAGTCCATGTCTCAGTGACAGAACTTCATCACGGATTCTTTCTGCCCCGAGTCCTTCCCTTTTATTACTTGGACTTTTCATTTTTTCCTCCCAGCCCTTCTTCCTCTCTGGGCTGGCTTCCTTCAAGCTCCTCTTTCCCCTCCACACCCTTTTTAATCCCTGCTCTCCGTCTTGCCTTTGCTACACTTTCAGCACTTCTCTTTCTTTGTCTTCCAAAGAGCCCATCCCTGTCCTGCATACTTGGATGGAGTAAGTCCCGGAGGGCAAAGGTTCTATCTCACGAGCCTCTTGCTGCTTTTTTGCTGGTTTGGGCAAGATTTTAGATTTGGGGGACGAATGGTCAGGCCGCCTGGTTTTTAAATTCCCACTGTTTGCAGATACTGTCTAGCACCACAGAACAGGTTAAGCACAAGTAGATACAGCAGTGGAAATCAAATCTGGTCTCAGCTCTCATGATGTGTGCATCTGTTGATATATACGTGTCTGTGCAAACACACATGTTTACACTTGAATTACCCAGAAACGATCCAAGGAAGTGAATCTTGAGACAGGCAAGAAAGACTGAAGCTTATGGGATGGAGAGAGGGGAAAGCCTTCTCTATAGAAGGAATGGTAGCCATTCAGTATATATTTAATTAATGAGTGTCAGTCATGGACAGAGAGTTATGTGCCCTAGAAATAGAAGCAAGGAAGGGTTGACCCTATCCTCAGGAAGCTTCTGGTTTGGCTGTAGAGACCATCAAGTAAATGAGGAATAGAAGTGGGTTAGCCCAGGAGTAGGGAATGAAGAAGTGAGGTGAACAGATCGGATCAGGTACATGCAGTCTACGGCAGGTAGCCATGTTGGGTTTTTTTTGTCCTTCTGGTTTTAAAAATAACTGATGCTCAGAACTTCTCTGGTGGTCCAGTGGCTAAAACTCCACATTCCCAGTGCAGGGGGCATGAGTTTGATCTCTCGTCAGGGACTAGATCCCACATGTTGCAATATGCACGGGCAAATGAAAATAAATTTTAAGTAGCCAATCCTCATAAAAAAGAGCTTCCAAGGTGGTTCAGTGGTAGAGAATCCACCTGCCAAGCAGGAAACATGGGTTCGATCCCTGGGTTGGGAAGATCCCTTGGAGAAGGAATTGGCAACCCACACCAGTATTCTTGCATGGAGAATCCCATAGACAGAGGAGCAGACTATGGGGTCGCAAAGAAATGGACACAACTAGCATGTACACATGCTCATAAAGTGCTTAGGACAGAATAATAGAAAAATGCCGGGGCAGGAAAAAAAACCAATCACCCATGATATAACCATCCACAGGAAAGCACTGAAAATTCTTAGTTTTCTAAGAGTGTCTTTTTTTTCGCCATAGACATTTTGGGGATTTTTTTTTTCCCTTTATTTTAAAGATTTTACAGAGTTTTGTTGTTCACCAACATGTATGTTCCCAGATCATTCATATGCATATCCCTGGACCCTCCCCCCACCCAGTTCCCCCGGTCCCATCCCTCCAGACCATCGCCCCAAGTGGTTGTTTTAAAAGGTTAAGCACAAGTAGATACAGCAGTGGAAATCAAATCTGGTCTCAGCTCTCATGATGTGTGCATCTGTTGATATATACGTGTCTGTGCAAACACACATGTTTACACTTGAATTACCCAGAAACGATCCAAGGAAGTGAATCTTGAGACAGGCAAGAAAGACTGAAGCTTATGGGATGGAGAGAGGGGAAAGCCTTCTCTATAGAAGGAATGGTAGCCATTCAGTATATATTTAATTAATGAGTGTCAGTCATGGACAGAGAGTTATGTGCCCTAGAAATAGAAGCAAGGAAGGGTTGACCCTATCCTCAGGAAGCTTCTGGTTTGGCTGTAGAGACCATCAAGTAAATGAGGAATAGAAGTGGGTTAGCCCAGGAGTAGGGAATGAAGAAGTGAGGTGAACAGATCGGATCAGGTACATGCAGTCTACGGCAGGTAGCCATGTTGGGTTTTTTTTGTCCTTCTGGTTTTAAAAATAACTGATGCTCAGAACTTCTCTGGTGGTCCAGTGGCTAAAACTCCACATTCCCAGTGCAGGGGGCATGAGTTTGATCTCTCGTCAGGGACTAGATCCCACATGTTGCAATATGCACGGGCAAATGAAAATAAATTTTAAGTAGCCAATCCTCATAAAAAAGAGCTTCCAAGGTGGTTCAGTGGTAGAGAATCCACCTGCCAAGCAGGAAACATGGGTTCGATCCCTGGGTTGGGAAGATCCCTTGGAGAAGGAATTGGCAACCCACACCAGTATTCTTGCATGGAGAATCCCATAGACAGAGGAGCAGACTATGGGGTCGCAAAGAAATGGACACAACTAGCATGTACACATGCTCATAAAGTGCTTAGGACAGAATAATAGAAAAATGCCGGGGCAGGAAAAAAAACCAATCACCCATGATATAACCATCCACAGGAAAGCACTGAAAATTCTTAGTTTTCTAAGAGTGTCTTTTTTTTCGCCATAGACATTTTGGGGATTTTTTTTTTCCCTTTATTTTAAAGATTTTACAGAGTTTTGTTGTTCACCAACATGTATGTTCCCAGATCATTCATATGCATATCCCTGGACCCTCCCCCCACCCAGTTCCCCCGGTCCCATCCCTCCAGACCATCGCCCCAAGTGGTTGTAGGTACTCCTATTCCCCTAGCACAATGACAATAGCTATCTTTTCCACACATGGCAGTATAGGTTTCCATGTTACTCCCTCCGTGCCTCCCTCCCACTGCTGGGCCTCCACAATGTCTTTATGTCTATTCTCTGTTTTTTCATGAGTTCACTGCGTGTGTTATCATGACCATCTTACTAGATCCCATATATATGAGTTAGTATACTATACTTGTCTTTCTCTTTTTGGCTTACTTCACTTTTTATGATAGGTTCTAGAGCCAGCCACCTCATTAGGACTGAGTCTTCTGCATTTCTTTTAACAGCTGAGTAGTATTCCATTGTATATATGTACCAGGGCTTCTGTATCCATTCATTTGTCGATGGACATCTAGGTTACTTCTGGCTATTGTATGGAGAGCTGCAATGAACATTGGGGTACAGGTGCCTCTTTCATTTTTGATTTCATCAATATAGGCCTAATAGTGGGATTGCTGGGTCATAGGGTGCTTCTATTTTTAGTTTTTTAAGGAATCTCCATATTGTCTTCCATAGAGGCTGTATCAATTTACATTCCCACCAGCAATGCAAGAGGGTTCCCTTTTCTCCGCACCCTCTCCAGCATTTATTGTCTGTCGATTTGTGGATGACGGCCATTCTGACAGGTGTGAGGTGGTATCTCATTGTGGTTTTAATTTGCATTTCTCTAATAATAAACGAGGTTGAGTATCGTTTCATGTGTTTTGGGGCCATCTGTATGTCCTCTTTGGAGAGGCGTCTCTTTAGATCTTTTTCCCATTTTTTGATTGGGCTGGTCGTTTTTCCTGTGCTGAGTGGTCTGATTTGCTTGTAGTTTTTGGAGATGAATTCTTTGTCTGTTGTTTCATTTGCTATGATTTTCTCCCACGGTCTGATTTTCGTCAGAGTTTTTTTTTGTTCTTTTTTTCGCCATAGACATTTTGGGGATTTTTCCTTTATTTTAAAGATTTTACAGAGTTTTGTTGTTCACCAACATGTTTCCCAGATCATTCATATGCATATCCCTGGACCCTCCCCCCCAGCCAATTCCCCACCTCCCATCCCTCCAGACCATCGCCCCAAGTGGTTGTAGGTACTCCTATTCCCCTAGCACAATGACAATAGCTATCTTTTCCACACATGGCAGTATAGGTTTCCATGTTACTCCCTCCGTGCCTCCCTCCCACTGCTGGGCCTCCACAATGTCTTTATGTCTATTCTCTGTTTTTTCATGAGTTCACTGCGTGTGTTATCATGACCATCTTACTAGATCCCATATATATGAGTTAGTATACTATACTTGTCTTTCTCTTTTTGGCTTACTTCACTTTTTATGATAGGTTCTAGAGCCAGCCACCTCATTAGGACTGAGTCTTCTGCATTTCTTTTAACAGCTGAGTAGTATTCCATTGTATATATGTACCAGGGCTTCTGTATCCATTCATTTGTCGATGGACATCTAGGTTACTTCTGGCTATTGTATGGAGAGCTGCAATGAACATTGGGGTACAGGTGCCTCTTTCATTTTTGATTTCATCAATATAGGCCTAATAGTGGGATTGCTGGGTCATAGGGTGCTTCTATTTTTAGTTTTTTAAGGAATCTCCATATTGTCTTCCATAGAGGCTGTATCAATTTACATTCCCACCAGCAATGCAAGAGGGTTCCCTTTTCTCCGCACCCTCTCCAGCATTTATTGTCTGTCGATTTGTGGATGACGGCCATTCTGACAGGTGTGAGGTGGTATCTCATTGTGGTTTTAATTTGCATTTCTCTAATAATAAACGAGGTTGAGTATCGTTTCATGTGTTTTGGGGCCATCTGTATGTCCTCTTTGGAGAGGCGTCTCTTTAGATCTTTTTCCCATTTTTTGATTGGGCTGCTCGTTTTCCCTGTGCTGAGTTGTCTGAGTTGCTTGTAGATTTTGGAGATGAATTCTTTGTCTGTTGTTTCATTTGCTATGATTTTCTCCCACTCTGTGGGGTGTCTGTTCAACTTTTTGGTGATTTCTTTTGCTGTACAAAAGCTTTTACGTTTCATGAGGTCCCACGTGTTCACTTTTCTTTTCAGTTCCACTATTTTAGTAGATGGGTCAGAGAAGATCTTGCTTTGATGTATGTCCTTGAGGGTTTTGCCTATATTCTCCTCTAAGAGTTTGATGGTTTCTGGTCTTACATTTAGGTCTTTAATCCATTTTGAGTTGATCTTTGTGTATGGGGTCAGGGAATGTTCCAACTTCATTTTTTTGCATGTAGCTGTCCAATTTTCCCAGCACCACTTGTTGAAGAGGCTGTCTTTGTTCCATTTTATAGTTTCTCCTCCTTTGTCAAAAATAAGGTACCCATAGGTGCGTGGGTTTATCTCTGGGTTCTCGATCTTGTTCCATTGATCTATAGTTCTGTTTTTGTGCCAGTACCATACTGTCTTGATAACTGTTGCTTTGTAGTAGAGTCTGAAGTTAGGGAGGCTGATCCCTCCAGCTCCGTTTTTCTTTCTCAGGATTGCTTTGGCTATTCGAGGTCTTTTGTGTTTCCATATGAACTGTGTTATTATTTGGTCTAGTTCTGTGAAAAATGTCAATGGTAGTTGGATAGGTATTGCATTGAATCTGTAGATGACATTTGGTAGTATGGCCATTTTCACAATATTGATTCTTCCGACCCAGGAACATGGAATATCTCTCCATCTGTTTAAGTCTTCTTTAATTTCTTTCATGAGTGTCTTGTAATTTTCTGTGTGCAGTTCTTTTGTTTCTTTGGGTAGGTTTATTCCTAGATATTTGATTCTTTTGGTTGCAGTGGTGAAGGGTGCCATTTTTTCCCACCAGGCATTTTGCAATGCAAGAGGGTTCCCTTTTCTCCGCACCCTCTCCAGCATTTATTGTCTGTCGATTTGTGGATGACGGCCATTCTGACAGGTGTGAGGTGGTATCTCATTGTGGTTTTAATTTGCATTTCTCTAATAATAAACGAGGTTGAGTATCGTTTCATGTGTTTTGGGGCCATCTGTATGTCCTCTTTGGAGAGGCGTCTCTTTAGATCTTTTTCCCATTTTTTGATTGGGCTGCTCGTTTTCCCTGTGCTGAGTTGTCTGAGTTGCTTGTAGATTTTGGAGATGAATTCTTTGTCTGTTGTTTCATTTGCTATGATTTTCTCCCACTCTGTGGGGTGTCTGTTCAACTTTTTGGTGATTTCTTTTGCTGTACAAAAGCTTTTACGTTTCATGAGGTCCCACGTGTTCACTTTTCTTTTCAGTTCCACTATTTTAGTAGATGGGTCAGAGAAGATCTTGCTTTGATGTATGTCCTTGAGGGTTTTGCCTATATTCTCCTCTAAGAGTTTGATGGTTTCTGGTCTTACATTTAGGTCTTTAATCCATTTTGAGTTGATCTTTGTGTATGGGGTCAGGGAATGTTCCAACTTCATTTTTTTGCATGTAGCTGTCCAATTTTCCCAGCACCACTTGTTGAAGAGGCTGTCTTTGTTCCATTTTATAGTTTCTCCTCCTTTGTCAAAAATAAGGTACCCATAGGTGCGTGGGTTTATCTCTGGGTTCTCGATCTTGTTCCATTGATCTATAGTTCTGTTTTTGTGCCAGTACCATACTGTCTTGATAACTGTTGCTTTGTAGTAGAGTCTGAAGTTAGGGAGGCTGATCCCTCCAGCTCCGTTTTTCTTTCTCAGGATTGCTTTGGCTATTCGAGGTCTTTTGTGTTTCCATATGAACTGTGTTATTATTTGGTCTAGTTCTGTGAAAAATGTCAATGGTAGTTGGATAGGTATTGCATTGAATCTGTAGATGACATTTGGTAGTATGGCCATTTTCACAATATTGATTCTTCCGACCCAGGAACATGGAATATCTCTCCATCTGTTTAAGTCTTCTTTAATTTCTTTCATGAGTGTCTTGTAATTTTCTGTGTGCAGTTCTTTTGTTTCTTTGGGTAGGTTTATTCCTAGATATTTGATTCTTTTGGTTGCAGTGGTGAAGGGGACTGCTTGTTTGATTTCGTTTTCAGATTTTTTATTGTTTGTGTATGGGAATGCCAGTGATTTCTGTGTGTTGACTTTGTATCCGGCGACTTTGCTGAATTCCTTGATTAGCTCTAGTAGCTTTGTAATAGAGTCTTTGGGATTTTCTATGCATAATATCATGTCATCTGCAAAAAGAGAGAGCTTGACTTCTTCCTTTCCAATCTGGATTCCTTTGATTTCTTTCTCTTCTCTTATTGCTATTGCTAGGACTTCCAGGACTATCATGAATAGTAGTGGTGAAAGTGGACACCCCTGTCTTGTTCCTGATCTTAGAGGGAATGCTTTCAGTTTTTCACCATTGAGGATAATGTTCGCTGTAGGCTTCTCATAGATGGCTTTTATGATGTTGAGATAGGTTCCTTCTATGCCCATTTTCTGAAGAGTTTTTATCATAAATGGGTGTTGTACTTTGTTGAAGGCTTTTTCTGCATCTATTGAGATGATCATGTGATTTTTGTCTTTCAATTTGTTGATACGGTGTATCACATTGATTGATTTGCGGATGTTGAAGAAGCCTTGCATGCCTGGGATGAACCCGACTTGATTATAATGTATGAGTTTTTTGACGTGTCGTTGAATTCTGTTTGCTAGGATTTTGTTGAGGATCTTGGCATCTAAGTTCATCAGTGAAATTAGCCTATAGTTTTCCTTTTTTGTGTTGTCTTTGCCTGGTTTGGGTATCAGGGTGATGGTGGCCTCGTAGAGTGTGTTTGGAAGTTTTCCTTCCTGTGCAATTTTTTGGAAGAGTTTTAGAAGAACAGGCATTAGCTCTTCTTTAAATGTTTGGTAGAATTCACCTGTGAAGCCATCTGGCCCTGGGCTTTTATTTTTGGGTAGATTTTTAATCACAAAGTCGATTTCTGAGCTTGTGATTGGGTTGTTCAAAGTTTCTGTTTCTTCCTGGCTCAGTCGTGGGAGATTAATCCTCTCCAAGAAACTGTCCATTTCTTCCAGGTTGTCCAGTTTGTTGCCATATAGCTGTTCATAATAGTCTCTTAGAATCCTTTGGATTTCTGCATTATCTGTTGTAATCTCTCCGTTTTCATTTTTGATTTTGTTGATCTGGTTCTTCTCTCTCTTTTTCTTAATGTGTCTGGCCAGTGGCTTGTCAATTTTGTTTACCTTTTCAAAGAACCAGCTTTTTGTTTTATTTATCTTTACTATTGTTTCTTTTGTTTTTTTCTCATTTATTTCTGCTCTGATCTTTATGATTTCTCTTCTTCTGCTGGCTTTGGGGTATTTTTGTTCTTCTTTCTCCAATTGTTTTAAGCGGAGGGTTAGGTCATCTGCTTCATATTTTCCTATGTGCTAGGTCCATAAGAGGGGGGAAACACCCCTGTCTTGTTCCTGATCTTAGAGGGAATGCTTTCAGTTTTTCACCATTGAGGATAATGTTCGCTGTAGGCTTCTCATAGATGGCTTTTATGATGTTGAGATAGGTTCCTTCTATGCCCATTTTCTGAAGAGTTTTTATCATAAATGGGTGTTGTACTTTGTTGAAGGCTTTTTCTGCATCTATTGAGATGATCATGTGATTTTTGTCTTTCAATTTGTTGATACGGTGTATCACATTGATTGATTTGCGGATGTTGAAGAAGCCTTGCATGCCTGGGATGAACCCGACTTGATTATAATGTATGAGTTTTTTGACGTGTCGTTGAATTCTGTTTGCTAGGATTTTGTTGAGGATCTTGGCATCTAAGTTCATCAGTGAAATTAGCCTATAGTTTTCCTTTTTTGTGTTGTCTTTGCCTGGTTTGGGTATCAGGGTGATGGTGGCCTCGTAGAGTGTGTTTGGAAGTTTTCCTTCCTGTGCAATTTTTTGGAAGAGTTTTAGAAGAACAGGCATTAGCTCTTCTTTAAATGTTTGGTAGAATTCACCTGTGAAGCCATCTGGCCCTGGGCTTTTATTTTTGGGTAGTTTTTTAATCACAAAGTCGGTTTCTGAGCTTGTGATTGGGTTGTTCAAAGTTTCTGTTTCTTCCTGGCTCAGTCGTGGGAGATTAATCCTCTCCAAGAAACTGTCCATTTCTTCCAGGTTGTCCAGTTTGTTGCCATATAGCTGTTCATAATAGTCTCTTAGAATCCTTTGGATTTCTGCATTATCTGTTGTAATCTCTCCGTTTTCATTTTTGATTTTGTTGATCTGGTTCTTCTCTCTCTTTTTCTTAATGTGTCTGGCCAGTGGCTTGTCAATTTTGTTTACCTTTTCAAAGAACCAGCTTTTTGTTTTATTTATCTTTACTATTGTTTCTTTTGTTTTTTTCTCATTTATTTCTGCTCTGATCTTTATGATTTCTCTTCTTCTGCTGGCTTTGGGGTATTTTTGTTCTTCTTTCTCCAATTGTTTTAAGCGGAGGGTTAGGTCATCTGCTTCATATTTTCCTAGTTTCTTGAGGTGGGATTGTATTGCTGTAAATTTCCCTCTTAGAACTGCTTTTGCAGTATCCCATAGGTTTTGCACTGTCGTGTGTTCATTGTCATTTTCTTCTAGGAATTGTTTAATTTCTCCTTTGATTTCCTCAATGATCAGTTGGTTTTTTAGGTAGGTATTGTTTAATCTCCATGTGTTTGTGTTTTTAGGGTTTTCTTTCTGGTAGTTGATCTCTAGTCTCATTGCATTGTGGTCCGAGAAGATGGTTGATATAATTTCGGTTTTCTTGACCTGACTGAGGTTTGATTTGTGGCCCAAGATGTGGTCTATCCTGGAGAATGTTCCGTGAGCACTTGAGAAGAAAGTGTATTCTTCTGCTTTTGGATGGAACGTCCTAAAGATATCGGTGAGGTCTATCTTTTCCAGTGTGGCATTTAAGGCTTGTGTTTCTTTATTAATTCTCTGTTTGGATGATCTGTCCATTGGTGTGAGAGGAGTGTTAAAAGTCTCCTACTATGATTGTGTTACTGCTGATTTCTTCTTTCATGTCTGAAAGTACCTGTCTTGTGTATTGAGGTGCCCCTGTGTTAGGTTCGTAGATATTCATGACTGTTATGTCTTCCTCTTAGATAGATCCCTTAATCATGATGTAGTGTCCTGCCTTGTCTCTTAGAATCTTCTTTACTTTAAAGTCTATTTTGTCTGATATAAGGATTGCTACTCCAGGTTTCTTTTGATTTCCATTTGCATGGAATATCTTTTTCCAGCCTTTCACTTTCAGTCTATGAGTGTCTCTAGGTCTGAAGTGGGTCTCTTGTAAACAGTATATATATGGGTCTTGCTTCTGGATCCATTCAGCCAGCCTGTGTCGTTTGATTGGAGCATTTAGTCCATTTACGTTCAAAGTAATTATTGATACGAATGTTCCTATTGTCATCTTCTTAGAAATTAGGGGTTTGTTTTGTAAGACTTCTCCTACTCTTGTATTTATTGGCTATATCAGGCCGTTTAACACTTGTTGTAGGGCTGGTTTTGTGGTACAGAATTCTTTTAGTTTTTGCTTGTCTGTGAAGCTTTTGACTTCACCATCGATTTTGAATGAGATTCTTGCTGGGTAGAGAATTTGTGGTTGGAGGTTATTCTCTTTTAGCCGTTTAAATGTATCTTGCCATTCTATTCTGGCCTGTAGGGTTTCTGTTGAGAGATCCGCAGTTAAACATATGGGGTTTCCTTTATATGTTATTTGTTGTTTGCTCCTAGCTGCTTTTAGTAATCTGTGTTTATATTTAGTCTGCGTCAGTTTGATTAGAATGTGCCTTGGTGTGTTTCTTCTGGGGTTTCTCCTGTATGGAACTCTTTGTGCTTCTTGGACTTGGTTGACTATTTCCTTTCCCATGCTGGGGAAGTTTTCAACTATAACCTCTTCAAGAATTTTATCATAGTCTTTCTTGTCCTCTTCTTCTTCTGGAACTCCTATAATTCTAATGTTGGTGCGTTTGATATTGTCCCATAGGTCTCTGAGGCTATTTCCACCATTCTGTCTTCCAGCTCACTTATCCGTTCTTCTGCCTCTGATACTCTACTGTTGAGACCTTCTATAGTATTTTTCAGTTCAGCAATTGAGTTAGTTGTCTCCATTTGCTTATTTTTCATTTCTTGCATGTCTCTTCTCAATGCACTAATTTCCTCTAATATTCTGTTTTCGGTGTTTTGCATCCTCATTAGTATAGCTTTTCTGAATTCTCTTTCAGATAGTTTGTCTATCTCCTCCTCTGTCATTTGAAGTGGTATTTCTCTAGCTTGTTCCTTCATTTGTGCAGTGTTTCTCTGACGTTTCATTATTAGGTTAATTTTTGTTTCTTTGTGTGTGTCTGTGTGTATGGAGTTCTTATTCCCACCAGGCTTCTTGGTTGCATTCTCCCTTCCTTTGTGTTTCTGTCCTTGTAGAAGGGCTCAGTGGTTTGTGTCTTGGGTGGTGTTAGACCTTGTTTACAGGTGAATAATCTCTAGTGTTGTATGTTCTTTGATGGTGTGGGGTCTGGGAATCAGGGCTTCCGCTCCGAGGATCCTTGGTTTGATGATTGGTCAAGGGGTGTAGGCTCTATGTCTGGTTTGCTATGGTGTTCCGTGATATTAGTTCACATACTAGCATCCGCGCTGTGGCTCCTCGCGGCGGGTTCTGGCGGCTCCTCGCGGCGCCGGGCTCTGGCGGCTCCTCCTTGGGGATTTATTATTGAACCGTAATCTGATAAATTAGATATTTGGGTGAGATTCAGATTGTATTAGTAGGTCATTCAGAACTTATAGAGCATATCTCTCCAAACAGGTGTGTGATTGTATATGTGGTAGAAGAAAAGTCACTGTACTTAAGCCTTTCATATAGTTAGCCCTAAGGCTGTTTTCTCAGCAGTTTTTTACTGCCCTGAGTCTGTCACGTTTACTTGGAAATATGATTTCTTAACTACTTTTTAAAAAACAGCTTTATTGCCATTTAATTCACATACCATGCAATTCACCAATATATTTTGCAGTGTCTTTTTTTGGTGGGGGTGGAGTGGCGGGTTGGGAAGGGAGGGGGACAGGTGGGCCACTTCTGTTGGTCTTTTATTTATCTATTTTTTCATCTATCTTTGTTCCTTGGCCTGTTTGGGCTTCCCATCGCAGTGGCCTCTGTTGTCGCAGAGCACCAGCTCTGGGCACACGCGCTCCAGAACTCCGGCTCGGTAATTGGACACATCAGCCCAGCCGCTCCGCGGCACATGGGATCTTCCCAGGCCAGGGATCGAACTGGCGCCCCTTGCACTTTGCAGTGATTTTAAGTGTAGTATATCCAGCTAGTTGGGAAACTATCATGACAGCCAGTGACAAAATCTTTTCATCACCCTAAGAAGAAACCCCATACCCATTAGCAGTCATTCCTCATTTCTCCACAACGCTCCATTGCAGGCAACCACTGATATCCTTTCTGACTCTCTATAGGCTCATCTCTTGTATATAAATGGAATCATACATACAATACATGGTATTTTGTGATGAAGTTCTTTTACTTGGCATAATGCTTTCAAGGGTCAGCCATGTTGTAGCACCATTTCATCCTTTTTTGTTTGTTTGTTAATTTTTTGGCCTCTTTTATTGGTCTTTCATTTATTTATTTTCATCCATCTTAATTCTTTGACCTGTGTGGAACTCCCATCACAGTGGCCTTTCTTGTCGCAGAGTACCAGCCCTAGGCAAATGTGCTCCAGAGGTTGACTCCTAATTGGACACACCGGTCCAGCCACTCCACGGCATGTGGGATCTTCCTGCGATCAAACCGGTGCCCCTTGCACTGCACGGTGGGCTCTTTACCCACTGGACCACCAGAGAAGCCCTTCATTCCTTTTTATGACTGAATGATACTCCATTGTGTGGCAGTACCACTTTCTGTTCAGCCCTTTTTTCAGTTGATGGACACTTGGGTTCTTTCTTCTTTTGGGTTATTATGAACATGCATATACTGTGTACATTCATGTACAAGTTCTTTTAAGGACATCTGCTTTCAGTCCTCTTGGGTATATGTCTAGGTGTGCTTAGCTACCTTTTTTGCGTATTTTTTTAAAATATATATGTTATTTTCATTCAAGGAACGTGTTTAAAACTATCTTCCAATTTCCAACTCCCTGACCCCTCCTCCCCACCTTCTTCATTTAGCCTGGCTTTATTAGTAATACAAACTCCAAATCATGCTGCTCCTTCCAAACCCTGCTCAGCCTTTCACCGAGCTCTGATCACCTTCGGTTAAACGTCTTTGCATCCCAGGCCAGGGATCGCAGAGCCCCTGGCCGCTCAGAACTCCGGCTCGGTAATTGGACACATCAGCCCAGCCGCTCCGCGGCACATGGGATCTTCCCAGGCCAGGGATCGAACTGGCGCCCCTTGCACTTTGCAGTGATTTTAAGTGTAGTATATCCAGCTAGTTGGGAAACTATCATGACAGCCAGTGACAAAATCTTTTCATCACCCTAAGAAGAAACCCCATACCCATTAGCAGTCATTCCTCATTTCTCCACAACGCTCCATTGCAGGCAACCACTGATATCCTTTCTGACTCTCTATAGGCTCATCTCTTGTATATAAATGGAATCATACATACAATACATGGTATTTTGTGATGAAGTTCTTTTACTTGGCATAATGCTTTCAAGGGTCAGCCATGTTGTAGCACCATTTCATCCTTTTTTGTTTGTTTGTTAATTTTTTGGCCTCTTTTATTGGTCTTTCATTTATTTATTTTCATCCATCTTAATTCTTTGACCTGTGTGGAACTCCCATCACAGTGGCCTTTCTTGTCGCAGAGTACCAGCCCTAGGCAAATGTGCTCCAGAGGTTGACTCCTAATTGGACACACCGGTCCAGCCACTCCACGGCATGTGGGATCTTCCTGCGATCAAACCGGTGCCCCTTGCACTGCACGGTGGGCTCTTTACCCACTGGACCACCAGAGAAGCCCTTCATTCCTTTTTATGACTGAATGATACTCCATTGTGTGGCAGTACCACTTTCTGTTCAGCCCTTTTTTCAGTTGATGGACACTTGGGTTCTTTCTTCTTTTGGGTTATTATGAACATGCATATACTGTGTACATTCATGTACAAGTTCTTTTAAGGACATCTGCTTTCAGTCCTCTTGGGTATATGTCTAGGTGTGCTTAGCTACCTTTTTTGCGTATTTTTTTAAAATATATATGTTATTTTCATTCAAGGAACGTGTTTAAAACTATCTTCCAATTTCCAACTCCCTGACCCCTCCTCCCCACCTTCTTCATTTAGCCTGGCTTTATTAGTAATACAAACTCCAAATCATGCTGCTCCTTCCAAACCCTGCTCAGCCTTTCACCGAGCTCTGATCACCTTCGGTTAAACGTCTTTGCATCCCGGCCCAGCTCCTGACCCATCTAGTGCAGGTCCTTGACATCTCACTGGCGCCTCCAGCTCTGTCTCTGTCTCCTCCAACTGATTCAGTGAACTTCTGATGTATTAATTTTTCTAAAGTACTCCTTCTATTTGCTGTTCTCATTGGAGTCACACAGACCAGCTTACTGGGCTGTGTTTCTTTGAATTTAATCAACTTATTGTTGATAAAAGGAGTTTAATCAGACCTCCTCCTAAACAATTGCCTCTGGCATCTGGCTTCCACCAGTAAAATGAGAGAAACTTCTCTATTTTGTGACCCTGCCTTTACATATATCTTATCTCCTGTGGGAGCAAGGACATTATGATAGTATGTAATATAGCTATGTATATTGCTTTTTTTATATAAATATATTTATTTATACATAAATAAATGCATTTATAAATAAAAATTATTCATTTATTAAATGTCAATTTTAAATCTCTGTCTATTATATATTAAGATCATACATTATACAATCTAATTTTTATTTCATATTTATTTGGGAGGAAGATAATCTCCTAGCCCCTAGTATAGCCCTTTGTGTTTAGTAAATGATCACTCAATTAGTATTTACAGAGTAAATCACCTAATTGATATTCTGCTTAATCTGGTTATTTGAATAGGTGATCATTGCAAGGTGAGAAAGTGACATTTTTTTACTTCATTGGTAACAGCTTTAGAACTGAACACAAGTTAGAAGTATAGCATGACAGACGTTCTTCTGGGTAATATTTTCTAAAAGGTCATTTTGTGAACATGGAAAATTCCTCAACTAGTCAAGAAAGATAGCATCTAAAGCATAGCTGCAGGTCAAATGCAGGTTACAGAGGTGTTCTATAGGGTGATCCATGACTTCCTTGTCTTTTTAGTACAAGGAAAGTACTGTGACTGAAGGTACTCTTTCATCTTCCGTTGTGAATGAATCATTTCCTTCCTATAACAACCAAATCACCGTACTCATCTCGACTTCTAGAAAACAGACCCTACTTCTAAATCTTGTTTTGCACCATTTATTGAGATTATAAATAATATTTGTGTTCTTTTAGTTGTTTGTTTTATAAGGCATGTAATCTGAAATGCGGTCCCCTTTGTAATTCAACCCAAGAAAATTCACTTAAGTGATAAGACAATGGTGGGTGAGCTTTTTTTTACATTTTTTTCTTTACCCCATCATGCCTCTTTTATTTATATTTATTTTTATCCACCTTTTTATTATTTGGCATGTGTGGGCCTCCTGTTGCGGTGGCCTCTCTCACTGCGGAGCACTGGCTCTGGGCTGGGCGCATGCACTCCAGAGCTCTGGCTCGCAGTTGAACACACCGGTTCAGCTGCTCTAGGGCACATGGGAACTTCCCAGGTCAGGGATCAAACTAGTGACCCTTGCACTGCAAGGCAGACTTTTTACCCACTGGACCACCAGGGAAGCCCTGCCAGTCACTCTTTATTTTCTTCATGATAAGGATGTTAAGATTTATAACATGTAGAGAATATATAGTGACTCCAGAGGAAGGGCTGTTAGGTTTAACGTGGGCACCCACTGAGAGATGTCCTCTTCCTTTCTTACTCGCAGGTAAAATATTTTACCTTATCATCTGTGTGTTATAGTGGCCAAGAACAAGAAGTATCTACTGCATATAAGTGTGAGGAAGTGTGTGTATTTAGCTACTACTTTTTATAGGTCTATTACAAACTGGACATTTCACAGATGAAGGAGCAAGGTTTCAAGAAGCTCAATGTCTTTCCTTTTCAAGGTCGTACAGAGAAAAGTAGTTGCGTAAGCATTCACATGCAAAGCAGTGTATCACCAAAGCCTATGCCCATTCCCCAGTCAACAAATATCCTGAGAAATCAACGTTTAAAGGGGTGATGAGAATATTAAAGCTTGCGTGCTAAGTTGCTCAGTCATGTCTGACTCTTTGTGACCCCATGGACTGTAACCACCCAGGCTTCTCTGTCCATGGGATTCTCCAGGAGAATCTCTACTCCTGGAGTGGGTTGTCATGCCCTCCTCCAGGTGATCTTCCTAGAGACTCAGGGATGGAACTCGTGTCTCTTACATCTCCAGAATTGGCAGGCAGGTTCTTTACCACTGGTGCCACCTGGGAAGCCCATATTAAGGCTTAACCTCTCACAAAGTTAAGAGTCTTAGGGGAAAACCTTGATTTAAAAAAAAAAAATCTACGTTTGTTTTAGCACAATGATGATGTGAAAAGAACATTGACTTTGCTATGACTTGAAATGAATGCATTTTGCTGTTGTATTTTGTAGAAATCTCCCTTTAGTTAGGAAAAAGAAAAACTTACATATATGTAAATGAAAATATATATCTTTCATAAAATTTACTTATCAGCATTGATTTTCTTTTTTTTCATTAAAAATTTGACTTAATTTAGTATTTCAGTTGAACACACCAGTTCAGCTGCTCTAGGGCACATGGGAACTTCCCAGGTCAGGGATCAAACTAGTGACCCTTGCACTGCAAGGCAGACTTTTTACCCACTGGACCACCAGGGAAGCCCTGCCAGTCACTCTTTATTTTCTTCATGATAAGGATGTTAAGATTTATAACATGTAGAGAATATATAGTGACTCCAGAGGAAGGGCTGTTAGGTTTAACTTGGGCACCCACTGAGAGATGTCCTCTTCCTTTCTTACTCGCAGGTAAAATATTTTACCTTATCATCTGTGTGTTATAGTGGCCAAGAACAAGAAGTATCTACTGCATATAAGTGTGAGGAAGTGTGTGTATTTAGCTACTACTTTTTATAGGTCTATTACAAACTGGACATTTCACAGATGAAGGAGCAAGGTTTCAAGAAGCTCAATGTCTTTCCTTTTCAAGGTCGTACAGAGAAAAGTAGTTGCGTAAGCATTCACATGCAAAGCAGTGTATCACCAAAGCCTATGCCCATTCCCCAGTCAACAAATATCCTGAGAAATCAACGTTTAAAGGGGTGATGAGAATATTAAAGCTTGCGTGCTAAGTTGCTCAGTCATGTCTGACTCTTTGTGACCCCATGGACTGTAACCACCCAGGCTTCTCTGTCCATGGGATTCTCCAGGAGAATCTCTACTCCTGGAGTGGGTTGTCATGCCCTCCTCCAGGTGATCTTCCTAGAGACTCAGGGATGGAACTCGTGTCTCTTACATCTCCAGAATTGGCAGGCAGGTTCTTTACCACTGGTGCCACCTGGGAAGCCCATATTAAGGCTTAACCTCTCACAAAGTTAAGAGTCTTAGGGAAATCCTTGATTTAAAAAAAAAAAATCTACGTTTGTTTTAGCACAATGATGATGTGAAAAGAACATTGACTTTGCTATGACTTGAAATGAATGCATTTTGCTGTTGTATTTTGTAGAAATCTCCCTTTAGTTAGGAAAAAAAGAAAAAACTTACATATATGTAAATGAAAATATATATCTTTCATAAAATTTACTTATCAGCATTGATTTTCTATTATTAAGTATAATGATGAAGAAAGATTCAAGTACTCAGAAATAATCTAAAATCCCACTTTCATAAGAACATAGCCATTTAACGTTTCAGTTATTTTCCTCCAGATATTGCTTTATCTTGTCAAATAAGTTGACTTCAAAGGGTAGCATGGGCAAAGTCCTTCCGGTAGGCTTCTCTGGAGTTTATCTGTGAATTCAAAATAGAAGGAGGCTCAGGAGCATGGGAGACCAAACGAGAGTTTATGCTGTAGAATGTAAAAGTCCCAGAGACTGTGAAGAAGAGAAAAGAAATGTAGGTATCAAATTGGAAATGGATTCATGAAACTTATGTCAGAAAGGTTGATATATATATGATTAATCTGGGATTATACATATCTGTAAACAACAAAACTCTGTAAAAGCAAAAAAGCAAAATAAAAAAAAAGAATGAGAGAGAGAGAAAAAAATCTTTAGATAACGTTTGTTCACTGTTACTCAGCCACTTGGTTAAACTACTGAAAAGTATTGTGACCAGCAATCCCACAGTTGGTCATATGTGCAGAGAAAACCCTAATTCAAAAGATACATGTAGGGCTTCCCCTGGTGGCGCAGTGGGTAAGGACACCGCCTTGCAGTGCAAGGGCCGCCGGTTCGATCCCTGGCCTGGGAAGATCCCACGTGCCACGGAGCGGCTGGACCGATGTGTCCAATTACCGAGCCGGAGCTCTGGAGCGCATGCGCCCAGAGCTGGCGCTCTGCAATGACAGACGCCACGCGATGGGAGGCCCACAGGGCCGAAGAACAAAGACGGATGAAAATAGAGAAATTAAAGACCAATAGAAGTGACTCGCCCTCTCCCCACCCTCCCCAACACGACCCCCGCCCAAAATAAATAAATAAATAAATCTTAAAAAAAAAAAAAAAGATACATGTATCCCAGTGTTCATGGCAGCTTTCTTTACAGTAGCCAAGACGTGGAAGGAAGCTAAATGTTCACCAACACAGGATTGAATAAGGAAGATGTGGTACAGATATATATAATGGAATGTTACTCAGCCATAAAAGGGGATTGTAATTTTTATATAGTAAAATGCATAAAAGATACTGACCTTAAGTAATGTTCTGTATAATAAAAGGGTTTGTTTAACTGATTAATCTGGTAAAGCAATTGCAGTCTTTATTTTCAGATGTTATTGGTAGTAATAATTTGTCCATTTTATTATTTTAGCCTCCCACGCCAAAATCTATATACAGGAATTCTTTTAAAGTAAAATTTTCCTTTTTTTTTTAGCTCACGCCAAAATCTATATACAGGAATTCAATCCGGAGCCATGGGAGACCAAAGCGAGAGTTTATGCTGTAGAATGTAAAAGTCCCAGAGACTGTGAAGAAGAGAAAAGAAATGTAGGTATCAAATTGGAAATGGATTCATGAAACTTATGTCAGAAAGGTTGATATATATATGATTAATCTGGGATTATACATATCTGTAAACAACAAAACTCTGTAAAAGCAAAAAAGCAAAATAAAAAAAAAGAATGAGAGAGAGAGAAAAAAATCTTTAGATAACGTTTGTTCACTGTTACTCAGCCACTTGGTTAAACTACTGAAAAGTATTGTGACCAGCAATCCCACAGTTGGTCATATGTGCAGAGAAAACCCTAATTCAAAAGATACATGTAGGGCTTCCCCTGGTGGCGCAGTGGGTAAGGACACCGCCTTGCAGTGCAAGGGCCGCCGGTTCGATCCCTGGCCTGGGAAGATCCCACGTGCCACGGAGCGGCTGGACCGATGTGTCCAATTACCGAGCCGGAGCGCTGGAGCTCTGGAGCGCATGCGCCCAGAGCTGGCGCTCTGCAATGACAGACGCCACCGCGATGGGAGGCCCACAGGAGCCGAAGAACAAAGATGGATGAAAATAGAGAAATTAAAGACCAATAGAAGTGACTCGCCCTCTCCCCACCCTCCCCAACACGACCCCCGCCCAAAATAAATAAATAAATAAATCTTAAAAAAAAAAAAAAAGATACATGTATCCCAGTGTTCATGGCAGCTTTCTTTACAGTAGCCAAGACGTGGAAGGAAGCTAAATGTTCACCAACACAGGATTGAATAAGGAAGATGTGGTACAGATATATATAATGGAATGTTACTCAGCCATAAAAGGGGATTGTAATTTTTATATAGTAAAATGCATAAAAGATACTGACCTTAAGTAATGTTCTGTATAATAAAAGGGTTTGTTTAACTGATTAATCTGGTAAAGCAATTGCAGTCTTTATTTTCAGATGTTATTGGTAGTAATAATTTGTCCATTTTATTATTTTAGCCTCCCACGCCAAAATCTATATACAGGAATTCTTTTTAAAAGTACAAAGACAGGGCTTCCCTGCTGGTCCAATGGGTAAGGACGCTGCCTTGCAGTGCAAGGGGTGCAGGTTCGATCCCTGACCTGGGAAGATCCCACATGCCGTGGAGCGGCTAGACCGATGTGTCCAGCTACCAAGCCAGAGTTCTGGAGCACATGAGCCCAGAGCCGGTGCTCTGCAGCGACAGAGGCCACTGTTCTGTATAATAAAAGGGTTTGTTTAACTGTCCATGATATGGACACATGAGGACACACATGAGGACACTCATGTGTCCATGAGGCCCACACAGGCCAAAGAACAAAGATGGATGAAAATAGATAAATGAAAGATCAATAGAGGTGCCCCCCACCAAAAAAAAAAAAAAATATATATATATATATATATAGACAGACTTCAGATTTATTACCATCAACAGAATATCTCTGTTGATAACTGTTTTTAATTAATTAATCTGAAAGAATTCATATGTCACCTGGGAGTCTTATGTCCAAAACTAGATAAAATAGGATACCTTTGTGGATTTTCCCCCCAAAGTGATTTTTTTAATGTATGATTATCTTTCAAAAAATATATTCATCTTATTTATTCATTCGATTGTGCTGGGTTTTAGTTATAATATTCAAACTCTTAGTTGTGGCGTGTGGGATCCGGTTCCCTAAGCAGGGATTGAACCCGACCAGGCAGCTGTATTGGGAGTGTGGAATCTTAGCCCCTGGACCACCAGGGAAGTTCCTATATGACTTGATGTTTGACGAGACTGTCTCATGATGAAATAGAGCATTCCTCTTCCATGTTCATTCTTTATGGAGGGCCTCTATAAGTACAGTCTAGGATCTCCAGAAAAGGTAGATTTTTAGGCAGTGGGAAGAAACAGTTTAAATTTATTGTGGATCTCCTCAGGCTGTCTCTGTCTGGCCATCTTTATCTCAGTCTCAGTCTTTCAGTCTTTCTCTGTCTCTTATTCTACCCTATCTTGCTTCTTCAATGCTCTACTTCCTTCCAGATCAGCTCTAGGTTATGGTAATAAAGAACTAGCCAAGTCTTACTCATACGTGTGTGTGTTTTAGCAGTTATTCAAGGCAATAATCACTAAACCAAAGATTATCATCAATGATTATGTTCATATTTTTCTGTAAAAATATGCTATAAATTGTATGAATTGAAGCCTATTTAGCTCAGCTAATCTGAGGGGGAAGAAATATTCAAAATAATCTCAATGAAAATGCCAGTCTTGTATGTTTCTTCAGTTCCTGGTGTATAGCCAAGATTTCTTACCAAAGAGTCTTATTTAAGGATAGAAAAAGGTTTGTGTTAGTTGCTCAGTCTTGTCTAATTCTTCGTGACCCTGTGGACTACAGCCCATCAGGCTCTTCTGTCCATTAGATTTTCCAGGGAAGGATACTGGAGTGGGTTGCCATGCCCTCCTTTAGTGGATCTTCCTGACATGGGGATAGAACCTAGGTCTCCTGCGTTGCAGGCAGATTTTTTACCACTGAGCCACCTGGGAAGTGCCAGGGAAGGTCCTTATAGTGACCTTATTCGTACATCTCTGAATTAATTAATCTGAAAGAATTCATATGTCACCTGGGAGTCTTATGTCCAAAACTAGATAAAATAGGATACCTTTGTGGATTTTCCCCAAAGTGATTTTTAATGTATGATTATCTTTCAAAAAATATATTCATCTTATTTATTCATTCGATTGTGCTGGGTTTTAGTTATAATATTCAAACTCTTAGTTGTGGCGTGTGGGATCCGGTTCCCTAAGCAGGGATTGAACCCGACCAGGCAGCTGTATTGGGAGTGTGGAATCTTAGCCCCTGGACCACCAGGGAAGTTCCTATATGACTTGATGTTTGACGAGACTGTCTCATGATGAAATAGAGCATTCCTCTTCCATGTTCATTCTTTATGGAGGGCCTCTATAAGTACAGTCTAGGATCTCCAGAAAAGGTAGATTTTTAGGCAGTGGGAAGAAACAGTTTAAATTTATTGTGGATCTCCTCAGGCTGTCTCTGTCTGGCCATCTTTATCTCAGTCTCAGTCTTTCAGTCTTTCTCTGTCTCTTATTCTACCCTATCTTGCTTCTTCAATGCTCTACTTCCTTCCAGATCAGCTCTAGGTTATGGTAATAAAGAACTAGCCAAGTCTTACTCATACGTGTGTGTGTTTTAGCAGTTATTCAAGGCAATAATCACTAAACCAAAGATTATCATCAATGATTATGTTCATATTTTTCTGTAAAAATATGCTATAAATTGTATGAATTGAAGCCTATTTAGCTCAGCTAATCTGAGGGGGAAGAAATATTCAAAATAATCTCAATGAAAATGCCAGTCTTGTATGTTTCTTCAGTTCCTGGTGTATAGCCAAGATTTCTTACCAAAGAGTCTTATTTAAGGATAGAAAAAGGTTTGTGTTAGTTGCTCAGTCTTGTCTAATTCTTCGTGACCCTGTGGACTACAGCCCATCAGGCTCTTCTGTCCATTAGATTTTCCAGGGAAGGATACTGGAGTGGGTTGCCATGCCCTCCTTTAGTGGATCTTCCTGACATGGGGATAGAACCTAGGTCTCCTGCGTTGCAGGCAGATTTTTTACCACTGAGCCACCTGGGAAGTGCCAGGGAAGGTCCTTATAGTGACCTTATTCGTACATCTCTGTACTCCATCATAGCACACTCAGAGGAGTTTTTCATGATGAAAAGTTTCATCTGTCCTCTAAATCCATTGTCCCTCTCCATGATCCTGATGTACACAGCATCCTCTGTCATAAAACCAGCTCATATAGACTCTTCAAAATTTTCCACCAAGAATTGAATAGATGATATTAAGAGCTTGATTGCATTTAGGACCAACTTCCTGGTCAGTTGAGAGTACCAGTTCCAATTAGGCCTGGTGCCCCTTCCCGTGACCCATTCCTCTTGTCTTGTGACTACTGTCTTTGCATCTGAAGATCCATCTTATAAGAGCTACATTGCATGCAGTCAGGGTTCACTAGCTCTGTATAACTCAAGCCAACCCACATCTGCTGCAAAGACATGTTAATAGACCTCCAAGTCACACACCAAGTCTTCCTAAGATGGCAAAAGGCAATTTAAGCTCTACACCAAATTGCAGCCTCTGAGTTTCTAGTATGCCCTGCCAGGTTTTACTGAGTTGAGTTGAGTTCAGTCATTCAGGCGTGTCTGACTTTTTGTGACCCCATGGACCATGGCACGCCAGGCTTCCCTGTCCTTCAGCATCTCCCGGAGCTGGCTCAAACTCATGTCCATTGATTCAGTGATACCATCCAGCCATCTCATCCTCTGCCATCTCCTTATCCTTCTGCCTTCTAATTTTCCCAACATCAGGGTCTTTTCCAATGAGTCATGTCTTCACATCAGATGGCCAGAGTTTTGGAGCTTCAGCCTCATCATCAGTCCTTCCAGTGAAGAGTCAGGGTTGATTTTCCTTAGGATTAACTGGTTTGATCTCCTTGCAGTCCAAGGGACTGTATTCACAGAAAAATGGTTATGATCTAGACCTTCCACTTGCTGCCCTCATTAAAGGAAGCCAAAGTGATGAGCCAGTCCTGACTCGAGGATGTAGGGCACGTTTCATTTTGCCCAAGTCCAACCAATAAAGAGAAGACTGCTGGCTCTTACGTATGGTAGATGGCATTAGGGGGAAAGGGTTGGGGCCAGCCTGGCCGAAGGGATCCTTTAATTTACCACTGAGCCACCTGGGAAGTGCCAGGGAAGGGCCTTATAGTGGCCTTATTCGTACGTCTCTGTACTCCATCATAGCACACTCAGAGGAGTTTTTCATGATGAAAAGTTTCATCTGTCCTCTAAATCCATTGTCCCTCTCCATGATCCTGATGTACACAGCATCCTCTGTCATAAAACCAGCTCATATAGACTCTTCAAAATTTTCCACCAAGAATTGAATAGATGATATTAAGAGCTTGATTGCATTTAGGACCAACTTCCTGGTCAGTTGAGAGTACCAGTTCCAATTAGGCCTGGTGCCCCTTCCCGTGACCCATTCCTCTTGTCTTGTGACTACTGTCTTTGCATCTGAAGATCCATCTTATAAGAGCTACATTGCATGCAGTCAGGGTTCACTAGCTCTGTATAACTCAAGCCAACCCACATCTGCTGCAAAGACATGTTAATAGACCTCCAAGTCACACACCAAGTCTTCCTAAGATGGCAAAAGGCAATTTAAGCTCTACACCAAATTGCAGCCTCTGAGTTTCTAGTATGCCCTGCCAGGTTTTACTGAGTTGAGTTGAGTTCAGTCATTCAGGCGTGTCTGACTTTTTGTGACCCCATGGACCATGGCACGCCAGGCTTCCCTGTCCTTCAGCATCTCCCGGAGCTGGCTCAAACTCATGTCCATTGATTCAGTGATACCATCCAGCCATCTCATCCTCTGCCATCTCCTTATCCTTCTGCCTTCTAATTTTCCCAACATCAGGGTCTTTTCCAATGAGTCATGTCTTCACATCAGATGGCCAGAGTTTTGGAGCTTCAGCCTCATCATCAGTCCTTCCAGTGAAGAGTCAGGGTTGATTTTCCTTAGGATTAACTGGTTTGATCTCCTTGCAGTCCAAGGGACTGTATTCACAGAAAAATGGTTATGATCTAGACCTTCCACTTGCTGCCCTCATTAAAGGAAGCCAAAGTGATGAGCCAGTCCTGACTCGAGGATGTAGGGCACGTTTCATTTTGCGGCCCAAGTCCAACCAATAAAGAGAAGACTGCTGGCTCTTACGTATGGTAGATGGCATGATTTGAAAGTCCTCTGCTAAAACATGTATCAAATGTAAGGTAAAATAGGGCAAGCTCAAGTGCATAGTGGAAGCAGCCAAAAAGTTAGAATATAGCCAAGGGAGAAAAAAAGAGAAGACAGCTGAAGACCAGCACAGTAGGACAAGAGCCACTACTGTTAGAGCCGAGCTTCAGGCGGAGGTCTTAGTGCCCACTTCCAAGAAAGAGACGTTCTTATGCCTTTGCCTGGAAACATTCATTCAGGTTAATCTGCTTTGTTTGTTTTCCAAAAGCCATGCCAACATACTTAGTTTGAACTGCTCCATAATCCTCACAAGTAATTTCACTCATGCTTCTGTGGATACCAGTCTTCTTCATAAAGGGTGAAGGGCTTGGCATGTTGACATAGTGACTTACCCAGCTCAGCAGATTAAACGGGATGCTCTCTGATTCTCTGTGCTAACCGATCTGGCACTCTCACCACTCCAGCCATCTGAGATACTTGCTTAATAAGGAGGACTTTTTTGTGCTTGTTCCCAAACTTCATAATACCAGCTATATCTAGTTTTATAAGTTTATACTTTTACTATTAAGGAAACAGGTGAGCATGAAAAGAAAGAGAACTATTGATTCTATGCAACTTGAGTTCTGTGCATTGCAAAGAATTCAGAAATGATGTATCAATGAAGAGATGTGATCTAAACAGCTATGAAAGATTGGGCTGAGCTTCCCTGGTGGTCCAGTGGGTAATGAGTCCACTTTGCAGTGCAAGGGGCCCTGGTTCAATCCCTGGCCTGGGAAGATCCCAAATGCTGTGGAGTGGCTGGACCAGTGTGTCCAATTAGGAGCCAGCACTCTGGAGTGCATGCGCCCAGAGCAGGCGCTCTGCAATGAGAGAAGCCACTGCTATGGGAGGCCCACACATGCCAAAGTATAAAAAAGATGGATGAAAATAAAATATAAATAAAAGATGCATGATGGGGGGAAAAAAAGAAAAAAGATTGGGCTGTGGGAAGAATTTAAAGATCTGTAAGGGCCATCAGTCAATCCATTTATGAAGAGAATAGAGAGCCTCTCAGTCTGGTGAATTGTTTTGTTCCTTGTTCAGGTAGAGCAAGTATGCAGAATCTTTAGTTTTGTGGCAAGCAAACTCGCAGTTGTGGCATGTGGGATCTAGTTTCCTGGCTAGGGATCGAACCCAGGCCTCTGCCTTGGGAACATGGAGTCTCAGCCACTGGACCACCAGGGAAGTCCCGCCAACTCCATAATTCTTTATTAACGTGGCTGCATTAGTGATGTCTGTGTCAGATAGCTAGGGCTGCCACAACAAAATACTGAAGCCTCAAGTGGCTTAAGCGACAGAAATTTGTTTTTGCACCGTTCTGGAGGCCAACAGCCCAAGCTCGAGGTGTCAGCTGGTTTGGTTTCTCTGTGGGCATGCATGCCTCTGGTTTCCTCATCTCAGAAGGACTCGATTCAGACTGGATTAGGGCCCGCCCTTATGACCTCATTTGAATTTACCCATAAACTTGGCATTACATAGCTCCAGCTCACTAACTTTTAGTTTTATCCCCAAAGTCTGAGATACTTGCTTAATAAGGAGGACTTTTTTGTGCTTGTTCCCAAACTTCATAATACCAGCTATATCTAGTTTTATAAGTTTATACTTTTACTATTAAGGAAACAGGTGAGCATGAAAAGAAAGAGAACTATTGATTCTATGCAACTTGAGTTCTGTGCATTGCAAAGAATTCAGAAATGATGTATCAATGAAGAGATGTGATCTAAACAGCTATGAAAGATTGGGCTGAGCTTCCCTGGTGGTCCAGTGGGTAATGAGTCCACTTTGCAGTGCAAGGGGCCCTGGTTCAATCCCTGGCCTGGGAAGATCCCAAATGCTGTGGAGTGGCTGGACCAGTGTGTCCAATTAGGAGCCAGCACTCCGGAGTGCATGCGCCCAGAGCAGGCGCTCTGCAATGAGAGAAGCCACTGCTATGGGAGGCCCACACATGCCAAAGTATAAAAAAGATGGATGAAAATAAAATATAAATAAAAGATGCATGATGGGGGGAAAAAAAGAAAAAAGATTGGGCTGTGGGAAGAATTTAAAGATCTGTAAGGGCCATCAGTCAATCCATTTATGAAGAGAATAGAGAGCCTCTCAGTCTGGTGAATTGTTTTGTTCCTTGTTCAGGTAGAGCAAGTATGCAGAATCTTTAGTTTTGTGGCAAGCAAACTCGCAGTTGTGGCATGTGGGATCTAGTTTCCTGGCTAGGGATCGAACCCAGGCCTCTGCCTTGGGAACATGGAGTCTCAGCCACTGGACCACCAGGGAAGTCCCGCCAACTCCATAATTCTTTATTAACGTGGCTGCATTAGTGATGTCTGTGTCAGATAGCTAGGGCTGCCACAACAAAATACTGAAGCCTCAAGTGGCTTAAGCGACAGAAATTTGTTTTTGCACCGTTCTGGAGGCCAACAGCCCAAGCTCGAGGTGTCAGCTGGTTTGGTTTCTCTGTGGGCATGCATGCCTCTGGTTTCCTCATCTCAGAAGGACTCGATTCAGACTGGATTAGGGCCCGCCCTTATGACCTCATTTGAATTTACCCATCACTTTAAATGGGACTGCCCAGGTGGCTCAGATGGTAGAGAATCTGCCTGCAATGAAGGAGACCTGGGTTTGATCCCAGGGTCGGGAATGAGCCCAGAGAAGGGCATGGCTACCCACTCCAGTATCCTTGACTGGAGAATGCCATGGACAGAGGAGCCTGGTGGGCTACATTCCGTGGGGTGGCAAAGAGTTGGACGTGACTGAATGACACTTTAAAGGCTGTATCTAAATACAGCCTCATTGTGAGGCAGTGGGGTTGGACTTCAACATGAATTGGTGAGGGGCAGGGGGCAGGCGGACCCAGTTTAACCCTTATTTGCTACAAATAAGTCATTTTACACTGCATTTGAAAATCACCATTTTTGAGAGTTCTCTGGTGGTCCCATGGTTACGATGTCACACTTCCACGGTGGTGGGTACAGGTTTGATCCCTGGCCCAGAAACTGAGATCCCGTAAGCTGTGGTGTGCCCAGAAAGAAAAATGAAAATGAAAATAATGATTTTCAGGAACAATGGCCTGAATGGAAAGTATGGTTGAGGGATTTTAAGGTGTCTCCTAGCCACTAAAATGCTGTAACTTTGCAGGGGATCACCATATATAGCATATATACAAAGTTCATTTGCTGTGTGTAAGGAGTATTTAAGAAGTCTGGTGTAAGGCTTTATAATTGATATGTAATTTCTAAAATATATCTGATAACAGGCTGCACATATTTTTAAAAACACATCAGTTTTGTCTTTGAAATGCGAATCGGGCCTACTGGCTAGGGATCCCATCTGCCTTGGGAACATGGAGTCTCAGCCACTGGACCACCAGGAAGTCCCGCCAACTCCATAATTCTTTATTAACGTGGCTGCATTAGTGATGTCTGTGTCAGATAGCTAGGGCTGCCACAACAAAATACTGAAGCCTCAAGTGGCTTAAGCGACAGAAATTTGTTTTTGCACCGTTCTGGAGGCCAACAGCCCAAGCTCGAGGTGTCAGCTGGTTTGGTTTCTCTGTGGGCATGCATGCCTCTGGTTTCCTCATCTCAGAAGGACTCGATTCAGACTGGATTAGGGCCCGCCCTTATGACCTCATTTGAATTTACCCATCACTTTAAATGGGACTGCCCAGGTGGCTCAGATGGTAGAGAATCTGCCTGCAATGAAGGAGACCTGGGTTTGATCCCAGGGTCGGGAATGAGCCCAGAGAAGGGCATGGCTACCCACTCCAGTATCCTTGACTGGAGAATGCCATGGACAGAGGAGCCTGGTGGGCTACATTCCGTGGGGTGGCAAAGAGTTGGACGTGACTGAATGACACTTTAAAGGCTGTATCTAAATACAGCCTCATTGTGAGGCAGTGGGGTTGGACTTCAACATGAATTGGTGAGGGGCAGGGGGCAGGCGGACCCAGTTTAACCCTTATTTGCTACAAATAAGTCATTTTACACTGCATTTGAAAATCACCATTTTTGAGAGTTCTCTGGTGGTCCCATGGTTACGATGTCACACTTCCACGGTGGTGGGTACAGGTTTGATCCCTGGCCCAGAAACTGAGATCCCGTAAGCTGTGGTGTGCCCAGAAAGAAAAATGAAAATGAAAATAATGATTTTCAGGAACAATGGCCTGAATGGAAAGTATGGTTGAGGGATTTTAAGGTGTCTCCTAGCCACTAAAATGCTGTAACTTTGCAGGGGATCACCATATATAGCATATATACAAAGTTCATTTGCTGTGTGTAAGGAGTATTTAAGAAGTCTGGTGTAAGGCTTTATAATTGATATGTAATTTCTAAAATATATCTGATAACAGGCTGCACATATTTTTAAAAACACATCATTGTTGAAAAATATCTTTCAATGTCATTCATTGAGTAAGGAGTTAGGGGATGTTTACGTGTGTGCCATAGGAGTATGTAAAGTCTAATAAGATATGTATTAACTGGGCACCTGTTCGGATAAAGCACTGGATCAAAGGTTATGGGGCAAACCTAGAAAACTCCCTGTTCTCCGCTTTAAAAAGTCCAAGAAATGTTACCCAGTGAGTTCATTTAACTGTCAGTTAAATGCTCTGTATTGATACTGAGTCTTGTGTGTTCTCGATTGCCTCTGGAGCCCAGAAGCAGGATTTGGAACTTGTGATCATTAGCTACCATAAAACTGGGAGAAAGGGAAGTGGTATCATCAGAAAGAACACCCCCACACACACAGAAAAAGGGCTTTCCTGGTGGTCCAGTGGGTAAGGACACCGCCTTGCAGTGCGAGGGGCGCCGATTTGATCCCTGGCCTGGGAAGATCCCACGTGCCGCAGAGCAGCTCGACTGATGTGTCCAATTACCGAGCCGGCGCTCTGGGGCGCATGCGTCCAGAGCCGGTGCTCTATGACAACAGAGGCCACAGTGATGGGAGGCCCACATGGGCCAAAGAGCAAAGATAAATAGATGAAAGATCAATAGAAGTGGCCAAAAAAAAAAAAAAACAGAAAGAAAGAACAGCCCCCTAGGTAGCTCACTGCACATCTGGATGCGTGGAAGGAGAGAGGCGCCTAAGCAAGGACTGTGATCACAGAGTGAGAGCAGGTGAGGGTGCTCTGCCAGGACACGAACTTAACAGTTACCAGGGAGTAAGGGGAAGGGAAGGGATAAATTAGGACTATGAGATTAACAAAGTATTCCACGTAAAATAGATGTGGACCTGGGCTTCCCTGGTAGTCCAGTGGGTAAGGACACCGCCTTGCAGTGCAAGGGGCGCCGGTTTGATCCCTGGCCTGGGAAGATCCCACGTACCGCGGAGCTGCTGGACCGATGTGTCCCAACTACCGAGCCGGAGCTTTGGAGCGCATGCGCTCAGAGCCGGTGCTCTGCAACAACAGAGACCACCGCGATGGGAGGCCCACACGGGCCAGAGAACAAAGACGGATGAAAATAGAGAAAAGACCAATAGAAGTGGCCCGCCCGTCCCCCTCCCTCCCCACCCCAACCCCCAAAAAAGATAAATAAATAAAATAAATGTTTCAAAAAAAAAAAAAGAATGCTATAAAAAAAAAAAATAGATGTGGACCTACTGTATACCACAGGGAACTAGATTCAATAGCTTGTTATAACCTATAATGGAAAATAGTCTAAATATACGTATATATGTATATATATGTGTGTGTATATATATAGTTGGATCACTTTGCTGCACACTTGAAACTAGCACAGTATTGTGAATCAACTGTGCTTCAATTACAGAAAAAGGAAGGGTGCTCTGAGAAGGCTCTGACCAAGAATAAGTTCAAAGAATTCCACATACATCTGGTTTGAGACTAACATAATGATGCATTCCATCCTATCACGAAGTAGCACTTTGAAGCTGGGGCCGTTATATGATGGTGGCAGGGTTGTTACAGTGACTGAGACTGGCATGCTCAGGACTGGGCTTCCCTGGTGGTCCAGTGGCTAAGAATCCGCCTGCCAGTGCAGGAGACGCAGGCCCAGTCTCTGGTCCTGGAAAATCCTACAGGCCACGGAGCAGGTAAGCCTGTGCGCTGCAACTAGTGAACATTCTCACCACAACTACTGAAGCTCTTTTGCCCTAGAGCATGTGCTTCACAACAAGAAAAGTGTAATGAGAAGCCCAAGCACCACAGCTAGAGAGTAGCCACCGCTCATCACAACTAAAGAAAGGCAGCATACATTAACGAAGACCCAGCACAGCTAAAAATAAAAATAAACAAATATTAAAAAAAAAAAGAGGACGCTCAGGATTATCAAGCATGGAAGTCAGGTACCACTGGTATTCATGAGAGAGCTTTACCATAAGGGGAATGCAAGAAAAACCTTCATTTACCAAAAGCTACTTCTTCCCCGACAAAGAATATTTTGAGCTCTTGTTAAATCCTAATGAGGACAGATACGATTGAAATGTAACCAGAGAAAATGTCTTGTTTAATATGTGTCCTTCTCCTTTCAGGCCTCTTTTTCGTGGAAGTTCCGATGTCGATCAACTAGGAAAAATCTTGGAGTAAGTAGTAATGTTACATCCATGTCTGTGGCAGTAGAACATTTTCAGTGACCTTCCTCTGACGTTCATGTCACACATTTATCTCTTGTCTCTCCTACCCTAAGCTGCAGCTGCAGACAGTGTTACTATTTGTGTGGTGAGTAGGGACGTGGTGGACGTGCCGTTCCGTGCAGAGCCTGTCATGACGTGTGGCCTGACTGCGCTGCCCTGGAAGCTTGTGTGTGGCTCGTGTGGATCTTCCCTGCAGCTCCCCCTTTGGGCCCGGCTGAGCTCCTGTTCTTCCCTTCCATTGTGTTGTCCGCTTGGGGTCTTTTCAGATGCTTCCACTCTCAGAGGGTGGGGCGCCCAGTGGCCTGGTAACCCATCCTTACCCACTGGGCTTCGTGTCCCCTCGAGTATCCTGGGATCCACCAGGTCGGTCTCGCATCGTTTTGTTTTGTCTTCCTGCGCAGCAGATGGTCTGCTACTCAGTTTTTCTTTGAAACACTGAAAAGGGAAATGAGAATCCTAGGTTCCAGTCCTTGGTCTGTGGCTAAATAACTAGGCAGCCTTGAGAGAGTCGCTTCAGACACCGTGTAGAGGACTTCCCTGGGCTGGTTCCAGTGTAATCCGAGCAAGCCCATTTAAAGCCCCAAAACCCTTAATGTGAACATTCTCACCACAACTACTGAAGCTCTTTTGCCCTAGAGCATGTGCTTCACAACAAGAAAAGTGTAATGAGAAGCCCAAGCACCACAGCTAGAGAGTAGCCACCGCTCATCACAACTAAAGAAAGGCAGCATACATTAACGAAGACCCAGCACAGCTAAAAATAAAAATAAACAAATATTAAAAAAAAAAAGAGGACGCTCAGGATTATCAAGCATGGAAGTCAGGTACCACTGGTATTCATGAGAGAGCTTTACCATAAGGGGAATGCAAGAAAAACCTTCATTTACCAAAAGCTACTTCTTCCCCGACAAAGAATATTTTGAGCTCTTGTTAAATCCTAATGAGGACAGATACGATTGAAATGTAACCAGAGAAAATGTCTTGTTTAATATGTGTCCTTCTCCTTTCAGGCCTCTTTTTCGTGGAAGTTCCGATGTCGATCAACTAGGAAAAATCTTGGAGTAAGTAGTAATGTTACATCCATGTCTGTGGCAGTAGAACATTTTCAGTGACCTTCCTCTGACGTTCATGTCACACATTTATCTCTTGTCTCTCCTACCCTAAGCTGCAGCTGCAGACAGTGTTACTATTTGTGTGGTGAGTAGGGACGTGGTGGACGTGCCGTTCCGTGCAGAGCCTGTCATGACGTGTGGCCTGACTGCGCTGCCCTGGAAGCTTGTGTGTGGCTCGTGTGGATCTTCCCTGCAGCTCCCCTTGGCCTGGCTGAGCTCCTGTTCTTCCCTTCCATTGTGTTGTCCGCTTGGGGTCTTTTCAGATGCTTCCACTCTCAGAGGGTGGGGCGCCCAGTGGCCTGGTAACCCATCCTTACCCACTGGGCTTCGTGTCCCCTCGAGTATCCTGGGATCCACCAGGTCGGTCTCGCATCGTTTTGTTTTGTCTTCCTGCGCAGCAGATGGTCTGCTACTCAGTTTTTCTTTGAAACACTGAAAAGGGAAATGAGAATCCTAGGTTCCAGTCCTTGGTCTGTGGCTAAATAACTAGGCAGCCTTGAGAGAGTCGCTTCAGACACCGTGTAGAGGACTTCCATAGGACCAGCTACATAATAAATACTTTTAAGAATGTTAGCTTTTCCTGCAATTCATCATTAAGTGTGTAATGTTCCTGTACTTCACATGAGTCATGAAACTTAAAGGCGCTTCCTTGTGCTTGCATTCTTCGATTCCATTTGTCTGTGACGCAGCTCCGTGAGGATTTTCAGAGCTCCATGAGTGTCCGCGTGTTTGTGCATGTGAGGCCATGGATGCTTTCGTGTGTCTAGAATGTGAAGAGGCTTTTCTTCTCCCAGAGCATGCAGTATGGCGTCCTGTGGGGATCTGTGTGTTTGCCAAGCCCCATCAGGACTGGGGTGGCGAGGGAAGAAAGTGGGAGTTCTCGAGCGAAAAATACCCCTGATCCTTGGTCTGTACCAACTGATAGGCATCTCAGTGATTTTTATGATAGTCAGGCTGCGAAATGGATGAAAAGCCCCCCTGAAGGAAAGCTTTCTATTTTAACACTGTCTCTCCACATATAAGTGCTCAAGACAGTGGGGATAAAACCAGAACCTGGGTTTGTTTTCCGGTGACGGGAAGCAGCTCTGGTAGGCATCTGTGAGTGCCAGCCAGCGTCACTGCTGAGTCAGAACCCAGTGGCTTTGAGGCCTGAAACACATTCACTTGTTTTACTGTCTGGGGGCTTCCCGGGTCCAGCCCAACTGCCATGACAGCTGATCACTGCTGCTGTCCACTCTGTCAGGTGGACGGACTTGGGTCCAAACCTGCAGGTGACGGTCTGCCTCTGGATGTCACGTTCTCTGATTACTCAGCAATGAACTCCTGTTCTTCCCTTCCATTGTGGCCGCTTGGGGTCTTTTCAGATGCTTCCACTCTCAGAGGGTGGGGCGCCCAGTGGCCTGGTAACCCATCCTTACCCACTGGGCTTCGTGTCCCCTCGAGTATCCTGGGATCCACCAGGTCGGTCTCGCATCGTTTTGTTTTGTCTTCCTGCGCAGCAGATGGTCTGCTACTCAGTTTTTCTTTGAAACACTGAAAAGGGAAATGAGAATCCTAGGTTCCAGTCCTTGGTCTGTGGCTAAATAACTAGGCAGCCTTGAGAGAGTCGCTTCAGACACCGTGTAGAGGACTTCCATAGGACCAGCTACATAATAAATACTTTTAAGAATGTTAGCTTTTCCTGCAATTCATCATTAAGTGTGTAATGTTCCTGTACTTCACATGAGTCATGAAACTTAAAGGCGCTTCCTTGTGCTTGCATTCTTCGATTCCATTTGTCTGTGACGCAGCTCCGTGAGGATTTTCAGAGCTCCATGAGTGTCCGCGTGTTTGTGCATGTGAGGCCATGGATGCTTTCGTGTGTCTAGAATGTGAAGAGGCTTTTCTTCTCCCAGAGCATGCAGTATGGCGTCCTGTGGGGATCTGTGTGTTTGCCAAGCCCCATCAGGACTGGGGTGGCGAGGGAAGAAAGTGGGAGTTCTCGAGCGAAAAATACCCCTGATCCTTGGTCTGTACCAACTGATAGGCATCTCAGTGATTTTTATGATAGTCAGGCTGCGAAATGGATGAAAAGCCCCCCTGAAGGAAAGCTTTCTATTTTAACACTGTCTCTCCACATATAAGTGCTCAAGACAGTGGGGATAAAACCAGAACCTGGGTTTGTTTTCCGGTGACGGGAAGCAGCTCTGGTAGGCATCTGTGAGTGCCAGCCAGCGTCACTGCTGAGTCAGAACCCAGTGGCTTTGAGGCCTGAAACACATTCACTTGTTTTACTGTCTGGGGGCTTCCCGGGTCCAGCCCAACTGCCATGACAGCTGATCACTGCTGCTGTCCACTCTGTCAGGTGGACGGACTTGGGTCCAAACCTGCAGGTGACGGTCTGCCTCTGGATGTCACGTTCTCTGATTACTCAGCAATGAACTCCCATCTGTTCTTGCCTGTCCCCGTTGAGTATGTTTTGTGTGCATGTGACCATGAAGAGGGGTCTGTGAGACTCCAGCAAACCTATGACCCTCTTGTTAAAAGTAAGAGCACTCTTGACTGAAACCAGCTGGTCGGACACCAGAGTCCTTCACCAGCATTTCCTGGGCACTCTGTCTGCCTTCAGCACCGGCGTCTTCAATCTTGTTAACACAGCTGGCGTCCCTGAGTACGTGAAGCCAACGAGATGGACCAGAAAGAACCTTTGGTGAACGTATTTGACTTGCTTCCAAAGGAGGCCAGTTCTACTTTTGGCAAAGGCCTGAGCTCCTAGGTCGCCCGCAGAAAAGAAGCTGTGACGTTCCATGTTTTGTGCTTTTAGATTTTACTTCTTGATTTCTGGCCTTGTGTCACTGAAATTATGTTCTGTTTCCTCTGAACACGTTCATTGCTTTGGCATAAGAGAAGAGGGACGATGCTGCACCCTAGTGTCCCTTTGAAGTACTTGAAACTAATTTCTGTCCCTGCAGCGTTCCTGCCATTTCTAGGTTTTGTGCTCTGTCAGTCTTTCCAGTACAAATGTCAACTTTGCAGGCTTATATTCAGCTTTGTCCAAATACTGAAATTTGATGCCAGCCCTTCTGAATGGACCTATCAGAATTTCACAACATTCATGGATGGGCCATAAAAGTTCATCCTGGGTATGGAACTGAATATTTTTTTAAAGGAAAGCCATATTCACATTCTCTTATAAGGGGAACATTCTGTGTTTAGGAAGATTTATACTTTCAAAGAACAGCAAGTGCTTTGAAAGTGAAACTGAATGCTGTTAGCCTGTGGCATTTGTGAGCGTTTTTAAGAGCAGAGTCATAGTAAAATGGAAATAAAATGCTGGATTTGAAACAATTTCGCTTTAGTTCTGGGCTGAACTCTCTGTGTGTGGCTTTGAGAGTTCATTCTGTCCCTCATCCTGTAGTTTCCCCGTCTATATGATGGAAATAATAATACCTGACCACTATGTCTCAGGAGGTGGTAGATTTTAAAACACTTTTGAAAGATATTTATATATAGGGATGTCTATGTATGTGTATGTATATATCACAAATATATACACATATAGGGACTGTTTTTCTGAGAGCTTTTGGCATTCAGCTGGCCAGATTTAACTCAATGATATCAACAAGTCCTGGGTGCCAGGCACTGTGCTGCCACATGGCCAGATTTAACTCAATATAAACGCATTCATAACTGCAAATAAAAGAGATTTTAGATTTATACTGAGTTGTTATAATCAATTTCTGAGAATACACAAACATATTGATATAAAAATGGCCAAAAGGCCAAAAGTGAAAGGAAAACAATGTTTTAAAGTTATTTAGTAAGTATTTTTTCTATTCTTTCTCTGCCTGTCCCATTCTATCCAAACACACATACACACATTTTTTAAAAAACAACTAATGGTAATATTTTTGCTTTCTTCTTTGTATTCTTATTCTAGATCTTGCTACTAAACAAATTTGTCTGTTGCTCAAGTTGTCATTTCTCCTCATTTGTTCCAGTAAATACGTCTGTGAGTCTGTCTTTATCTACCTCAGTAACCTGGCTCTCCCTGATTGTCTGACACAGGTAGGACAAGAGTGTCTTTCCTCAGACACCCCATGACAGGTGTCTGCTCTTCTCAGGAGAGGTCTGTGACCTGGGCTCTGTTGAGGGAAGAGAAGGGGGACAAAGCCCGACGGACATCTCGTGACATCGGCGCCCTGGGGCCCCTTTCAGGACAGTACTCCTACCACCAACCCCCAGGCCTTAGTCCCGGCAAGTACAGGCCCAGAAGACGAATGTAGGCCACACCATTTCTAACTATAGTCAAAAGAGTTTGCTTAGTGTCTGAAGCCATCTATCCTGTCCACTAAACTCTAATTTTTGTCGTGGTTATTGTTTAGTTGCTTAGTCGTCTCCAACTCTCATCCTCTGTCGCCTGCCGGGCTCCTCTGGTCCATGGGATTTTCCCAGGCAAGAAGACTGGAGTGGGTTGCCATGCCCTTCTCCAGGGGATCTTCCCGACCCAGGGATTGATGCCCTGTCTCTTGCATCTCCTGCTGTTGGCAGGCAGATTCACTACCACTCGCGCCAGCAAGGTTCAGAGTTCATCAGAGTCTATGTGAGATAGAAGTTCTTGCTTCTCCTGAATTTCCTTGTTCAAGCCTGCTTACTCCCCGTACATAAGTTATAAAGAGCATCTACATAATCTTTAAGTTGTGTGAGGCCATTGACCTTCTCATAGTTCTGAAGAACCTTAAGTCACCCATAGAACTCATCAGTTGATGTTTGTAGTGCAGTGGTGATGAACGCTGACATATTTTAGATTAATAATATTACTTCCCTCCTATGATACCAATGGGTAATGCATTGATATTGATACGTATTGATAATTACATTGATATCAACAAGTCCTGGGTGCCAGGCACTGTGCTGTGCACTTTATAGAAATCATTGCTGATCCTTTACACCACAGATTATTATCCTTCTTGTCTAAATAAAGGCTGACTGAGACTCACAAATCTGTTCTTACATACCAAAAAGGCCAGTTCAGGATTTGAACCCCATTCTGCCTATTTCCAAAGCTTGTGATGTTTGTGTATCACTTGGTTCTTTCTCTGTGTTGCTCATCCTAGGATGATTCTCAGAGGAAACAAATGATAACTGTCTTTTTATGAATTGTTTGCTCATTTTGAGATACTGTAAAATTATATAAAATCTGTAAATTAAAGAAGTTAAATTTGATACTGAATTATAAAATAGTGTCTGCATGACACAGAACTGACATACCTTTCAAGCTTATTTTTGAGGTTTCTAATCTCTGTAATTACTGTTTGGGGAAATTCATTCTTCAACCCAAAATGCAACCAAATTTATGGATCAACAAGTCATGTTAGATGAACATTGTAAAAGCATGTGAATACAGGAGTGCTTGATCAGAGCACAAAAAGCAGTCTGAGGCATAAAGGGGAACATGATCTGTCCATGCAGGTCGCCTTTGAGTATATAAGTCCTGGTCTGTTAGTATTTCAGGGCTTGTTGGTAATAGCTTCCATTTCTTATCCGGGCTGCTGCCAGAGTAATCGCATATCTCTTCCCAGTGGCTTTTCACAACTCTCCTGAGATTGCCCTCCATCTCAGGATCATTATATTGCGGATGATCCTAGGACAGAGAGAAGAATCCTGCCAGTAATACAAGGGGTGGACTCCTGGGGCTCTGTGTCCCTCAGGCCTGCCCCTTAGACTTTGCCTTCTTCTAGAATTGGTAGAAAAATTGCTTCATCACAGCAGCTCCTGCTTATGTTCACCTGTGCTTGTTTTGTAGTGTAATTGGACTCCCAGGAGAAGAGGACTGGCCTAGAGATGTTGCCCTCCCCAGGCAGGCTTTTCACTCAAAATCTCCTCAGCCAATTGAGAAGTTTGTAACAGATATTGATGAACAAGGCAAAGACCTACTTCTGGTAAGTTTACCCGATGCAGAGTTGGACCTCACCGTGCTCATGAGTAGAACTCATCAGTTGATATTTTTAGTGTGCTGGTGATGCAGTGCCTGCATATTTTAGACTAATAACATTGTTCCCCTCTTGTGATAATAGTGGAGAATGCATTGATATTGATATGCAGTGCATTGAAATGGACAAGTCCTGTGCCCACACTGCCCTGTCCACACGCATCACTGGGCACAGCATTTGTTCAGCATCACGTGCCACAGCCCCATGGGGCAGAGCCACAGTCTCTGTGCAGCTTTCATTTCCACCTCTTCAGCAGCTAGTGGCTTTTGATGCTGCATTGTCTTCAGGTCCTATAGAAAGGGAAGGAGTCTGATCCACACCCTTTCAATCCGCCGAATTCTCTAGATTCTTCTGAACATAACACTCCTGTAAACCTTTATTTCCTTGTTTACACTTTCTTGCTACTTTAAGCAGTTTGTTTGGCATTTAAAATGTCTTTTCCTAAATAGGCACATCTTTAGGAAGATGTTTTTCCAAAGGAACTGGGTAGCAAGATTCCTTCTAGTTATTGATTGAATGTGTCCTGACATATATAAAATACCTCACCAAAAATAATGACTTCTGGGCTTCCCTGGTGGTCCAGTGGGTAAAGAGTCCGCCTTGCAGTGCAAGGGGCACTGGTTCGACCCCTGGCCTGGGAAGATCCCTCGTGCCGTGGGGCGACTGGACCGGTGTGTCTAATTACAAGTCAGCGCTCTGGAGTTCATGCGCCCAGAGCCAGTGCTCTGCAGTGAGAGAGGCCACTGCAATGGGAGGCCCACACAGGCCAAAAAATAAAAAGATGGATGAAAATACATAGAAATAAATACATAAATAAATAAAGACTTTTATGCTCTGTTTGAGACTCACTCACATACTTGGCTTTGTACCTAATTCCCTGTACTTGGAGACCAGAATAATAGGTAGAAAAATGTACCTCCTGAGCCACTCTTGGTGTCTGGAACCCAGTGGGTAGTAATGAGTGTATTCTTTACCAGCCAAATGAACAGCCTTTAATATCTAGCCAAGAAAGTGCTTCTAGACTCCAAGGAGCCAGTGCTCCCATTCTGCTGGTGTATTACGAACTTTAGATATGGACCTAAGAATCTTATGAATCTGAGTAGAAATGTTACACTTCAGCTCTCTGTGGACACAGCCATTGATTGGCTTGTTTTCAGACCCATGGATTTTCCCACTGAAATCCCTAACTCCACCTTCACATTATGGTGGCTCGTTTCCTGATGGTTAGGCAAAAGTTCTTTCCACTGCCAGATTACAGATGAGGACAGCTCTGGTCCATCCCTGCTGTTTATTTGTAAGATACTCACTAAGGCCCTCATCATTTGAAATAGATTAATAAGAAAGGAGAATATTCACCTAGACAAAGGCTCACCCTATTCTATATACATACTCAGTGATTTCAGTACTATCTAGGAAATTTCTTCCTTGGTTTCTCATATTTCACAGTTCATTCTTTGGGTCTGATTCTAATTTATGTAATTACTGTTCGGGGAATCATTTTTTAACCCAAAATGCAACCAATTATGTATCTGCATTACCATAAGAAAAGAGGATTTGATAGAAAGCTTCGGGTGGCCTGCCTGCCAATGGAAAGCTGTCCATGTGCAGCTTAATGCTTATTTGCTGTCTTTGCATCACCTGCTGTTAGCACCTCGGCCTTTCTCTGCCCTTTTCTCCACCTCACTGCTTCTTTTCAGTCCCACTGTCTCTTAGGACTTAACTGTAGCTGGTCCCTTAACTATCAGAACTTCCACTAATTCACAGATCCCTTCAGTTCTGATCCCTCTCCTCGCTTTTGCCCTGTCACCGGATGTTTCCTTTCTCGCAAGAAGGAAGTGGGCTGCCACACCTCACCCTTTTGCCAAACCATAGTATGGATTGGTACCTAGGGCTAGGCTGTACTTCTTCCCCGTCAGCTATGCTGGGAGGAGGTGAGAACTACCTGATACAATGTAAACCCCGCAGGAACTTTGAATGAAATGTTCCTCTTAGTAGTGGATTCTAGATAGAAAGTCACAGTGATGAACAACTTCCCCTTTAGCATGAGTGTATTCTTTACCAGCCAAATGAACAGCCTTTAATATCTAGCCAAGAAAGTGCTTCTAGACTCCAAGGAGCCAGTGCTCCCATTCTGCTGGTGTATTACGAACTTTAGATATGGACCTAAGAATCTTATGAATCTGAGTAGAAATGTTACACTTCAGCTCTCTGTGGACACAGCCATTGATTGGCTTGTTTTCAGACCCATGGATTTTCCCACTGAAATCCCTAACTCCACCTTCACATTATGGTGGCTCGTTTCCTGATGGTTAGGCAAAAGTTCTTTCCACTGCCAGATTACAGATGAGGACAGCTCTGGTCCATCCCTGCTGTTTATTTGTAAGATACTCACTAAGGCCCTCATCATTTGAAATAGATTAATAAGAAAGGAGAATATTCACCTAGACAAAGGCTCACCCTATTCTATATACATACTCAGTGATTTCAGTACTATCTAGGAAATTTCTTCCTTGGTTTCTCATATTTCACAGTTCATTCTTTGGGTCTGATTCTAATTTATGTAATTACTGTTCGGGGAATCATTTTTTAACCCAAAATGCAACCAATTATGTATCTGCATTACCTTAAGAAAACAGGATTTGATAGAACGCTTGGTGGCCTGCCTGCCAATGGAAAGCTGTCCATGTGCAGCTTAATGCTTATTTGCTGTCTTTGCATCACCTGCTGTTAGCACCTCGGCCTTTCTCTGCCCTTTTCTCCACCTCACTGCTTCTTTTCAGTCCCACTGTCTCTTAGGACTTAACTGTAGCTGGTCCCTTAACTATCAGAACTTCCACTAATTCACAGATCCCTTCAGTTCTGATCCCTCTCCTCGCTTTTGCCCTGTCACCGGATGTTTCCTTTCTCGCAAGAAGGAAGTGGGCTGCCACACCTCACCCTTTTGCCAAACCATAGTATGGATTGGTACCTAGGGCTAGGCTGTACTTCTTCCCCGTCAGCTATGCTGGGAGGAGGTGAGAACTACCTGATACAATGTACAGCCACCAGAGGCTTTCCTTTTCAGCAGGAACTTTGAATGAAATGTTCCTCTTAGTAGTGGATTCTAGATAGAAAGTCACAGTGATGAACAACTTGAAGTAACCCACGCCTTCAGCTACTGGAATAGCCAAAGACAGCCCCAAACATTTCCTGGCTCCAACATCAGTAGGAATCACCAAGAAGAACTTAAAATGTAAAGATAACAGACAATGCCACGTGTTCAGGGTCCCCTGCTAGCGGTGGCAGCTTTCCCACTCAGCCCACACACGAGTGCTAATCTGAAGAAGTAGCAGGAGACAAAACAAGAAAAAAGAGCCGAGAAACTTACCAAACAGAGAAAAAAAGTAGGTAGACAATCAGTGGCAGCAGAGATTAGAAAAAGCAAAGGAGAGGAATAAAAAGCTGAGCTAGGACTTCCCTGTGGTCCAGTGGTTAAGAATCCACCTGTCAGTGCAGGGAGACCTGGGTTCAATCCCTGATCCAGGAAGATCCTTCATGCTACAGAGCAACTAAGCTCATGTGCCACAACTACGAGCCTGCATGCTCTAGAGCCTGTGCTGCACAACAGGAGAAGCCACCGTAATGAGAAGCACCACAACTAGAGAAAGCCTGCGTACAGTGACGAAGACCCAGCACAGCTAAAAATGAATTTAAAAATTAAAAAAAAATTTAAAAAGCAGAGCCAGTCATGTCATGACCAGCTAAAACTTAAGCATGGAGCATAATGGCCACAGGCATTCAAGGGAAGGAGAGTCCAAGACCTTAAACCTCAGAACTGTCTGGAAGCTGTCACTGTTTCATCTTGGAGGGACACAGCTGGAACTACAAAGCTGAGAAAGCAGGCCCTTCGGTACAAGAGAGCCCCTGAGACCCACAAAGGAACTATTCTACTGAAAACTTTTTACTAAGGCAGGAAAGAGAAAGGAAAGTTGTTTCATTATAGAAACAGTCAACATTTAAACACGTAACACTTTAATCCTTCATTTTTATCTGAAAAAAGTTGACTTTTATAATACCTCAATCATACCTGTATGTATATATACATCACTTTTATGTTGATCCATAAATAGTATGCAGGAACAAGACAATTCAGGGGAAGAATCATTTTAGCGACCAGAACCTACATGGCTTAAGAAGTTTTGCCCCATTCATCCTAAATAACTTGGGAGGCTGCGTACTTACTCCAGATATGATGGTCTTGCAGAAGAAAGTTTTGGTGTTCTTATCATCTAACTGCTTTCAGAGCCTGAGGTACTTTTGTGTTGTTGTTGTTCTTTGTATTAGTCCACTCCTGATGTTTAACAACCAACCAAAAGAAAAACCTTACTCACACAGCAATAAACCTTTGTTTCATGCTCATGGGTCTGCACACTGGCAGCGACAGCTCTGTGAATCATCTGAAGCAACTCTTCTTCAGCCAGGGGGTCAAGTACTGGTCTCCTCCATGTGTCTCATTCTGGAACCCAGGCCAGAGGGACTTTGGCTCCCCAGGGCATGTTTTTCTCATCAGAGGTGGGTCCTCCCAAAAGGGCAAGCAGAAACATACGATGCTCCTGGCAGCCTCGGCTTGGAAAAGGTACCCTGTAGTCAGGGAGACCTGCGTTCAATCCCTGATCCAGGAAGATCCTTCATGCTACAGAGCAACTAAGCTCATGTGCCACAACTACGAGCCTGCATGCTCTAGAGCCTGTGCTGCACAACAGGAGAAGCCACCGTAATGAGAAGCACCACAACTAGAGAAAGCCTGCGTACAGTGACGAAGACCCAGCACAGCTAAAAATGAATTTAAAAATTAAAAAAAAATTTAAAAAGCAGAGCCAGTCATGTCATGACCAGCTAAAACTTAAGCATGGAGCATAATGGCCACAGGCATTCAAGGGAAGGAGAGTCCAAGACCTTAAACCTCAGAACTGTCTGGAAGCTGTCACTGTTTCATCTTGGAGGGACACAGCTGGAACTACAAAGCTGAGAAAGCAGGCCCTTCGGTACAAGAGAGCCCCTGAGACCCACAAAGGAACTATTCTACTGAAAATTTTTTACTAAGGCAGGAAAGAGAAAGGAAAGTTGTTTCATTATAGAAACAGTCAACATTTAAACACGTAACACTTTAATCCTTCATTTTTATCTGAAAAAAGTTGACTTTTATAATACCTCAATCATACCTGTATGTATATATACATCACTTTTATGTTGATCCATAAATAGTATGCAGGAACAAGACAATTCAGGGGAAGAATCATTTTAGCGACCAGAACCTACATGGCTTAAGAAGTTTTGCCCCATTCATCCTAAATAACTTGGGAGGCTGCGTACTTACTCCAGATATGATGGTCTTGCAGAAGAAAGTTTTGGTGTTCTTATCATCTAACTGCTTTCAGAGCCTGAGGTACTTTTGTGTTGTTGTTGTTCTTTGTATTAGTCCACTCCTGATGTTTAACAACCAACCAAAAGAAAAACCTTACTCACACAGCAATAAACCTTTGTTTCATGCTCATGGGTCTGCACACTGGCAGCGACAGCTCTGTGAATCATCTGAAGCAACTCTTCTTCAGCCAGGGGGTCAAGTACTGGTCTCCTCCATGTGTCTCATTCTGGAACCCAGGCCAGAGGGACTTTGGCTCCCCAGGGCATGTTTTTCTCATCAGAGGTGGGTCCTCCCAAAAGGGCAAGCAGAAACATACGATGCTCCTGGCAGCCTCGGCTTGGAAAAGGTACCCTGCCATTTCTGTCCACATTCACTTGGCAGACAAAAGTTTTATGGCCAAGACCAACTTTAATAGAAAAATGAATCCTCCCCCAATGGAGAGGGGGAAGTAACGAAAGGAAATTTGTATTGGAAAATGATCCAATCCTCTGTAGTAGTCCAGTAGCAACTCCAAAAGCTCATTTTTAAGTCAATTATTTGGCAAGAAAATTATATTTTTTTGCAGAAACAATATTATTACACAAGACTTTAAAATTAATTCTCAAAAGAGCCAGTTGCTCTGTTGACGTAGAGCAACATTAAGACTCAGCCACTTTTTCTAACAATATTTCCATAGAACAAACTGTGTTACAACCTCCAGCTTGAAATTCTCACACACCCCCACCTTAGGCTAAAGATTTCTCTTTCTACCCTCCTCCCAGCTCTAAGCCATCAGTGTTGCGTGGGAACAGGGCTTCCTCCCAGATAATCCTCTAGAGGCATGTCTCTCTATCTCAGGCATAGTTTCACAACTCTTTTTTTCTTCTTTCCTATGTCCTGGGAATTAAACTGGCTGCTTCCTTTTCTAATGCCATTACGTAATCTTCTCCTTGAACTCTGGGAAGAGAGGACACAGGTCAAGAATTTTGCCCCTGCTTTCCTGTCCTTTGGGAATTCAGCCTTTGTAAAGCTTTCCTCAAGATGTTTATTGATGTTAAAGAAAGCAGACCAAGCTCCTTCTTCTGTTTGTCGTTTGGATCTTTGATTGTCAGAAGACAGGCTGGCATCCTTGGACTGATAGGGAGTTCAGGCTAAATAAGATTTCAGGGGACCCAAAAATTCACTTGCAGTTCAATGTGGAATTTTCTGTTTGTCTGGGCTTTTTAGGTCAGTGGAGTTTTAGAGGAGTCCCTAATCCAGTCAGGACTATGAAAGACTCAAGGGCAGAAACACCAACCAAAGAAAACCTTACTCACACAGCAATAAACCTTTGTTTCATGCTCATGGGTCTGCACAGGCAGCGAGCTCTGTGAATCATCTGAAGCAACTCTTCTTCAGCCAGGGGTCAAGTACTGGTCTCCTCCATGTGTCTCATTCTGGAACCCAGGCCAGAGGGACTTTGGCTCCCCAGGGCATGTTTTTCTCATCAGAGGTGGGTCCTCCCAAAAGGGCAAGCAGAAACATACGATGCTCCTGGCAGCCTCGGCTTGGAAAAGGTACCCTGCCATTTCTGTCCACATTCACTTGGCAGACAAAAGTTTTATGGCCAAGACCAACTTTAATAGAAAAATGAATCCTCCCCCAATGGAGAGGGGGAAGTAACGAAAGGAAATTTGTATTGGAAAATGATCCAATCCTCTGTAGTAGTCCAGTAGCAACTCCAAAAGCTCATTTTTAAGTCAATTATTTGGCAAGAAAATTATATTTTTTTGCAGAAACAATATTATTACACAAGACTTTAAAATTAATTCTCAAAAGAGCCAGTTGCTCTGTTGACGTAGAGCAACATTAAGACTCAGCCACTTTTTCTAACAATATTTCCATAGAACAAACTGTGTTACAACCTCCAGCTTGAAATTCTCACACACCCCCACCTTAGGCTAAAGATTTCTCTTTCTACCCTCCTCCCAGCTCTAAGCCATCAGTGTTGCGTGGGAACAGGGCTTCCTCCCAGATAATCCTCTAGAGGCATGTCTCTCTATCTCAGGCATAGTTTCACAACTCTTTTTTTCTTCTTTCCTATGTCCTGGGAATTAAACTGGCTGCTTCCTTTTCTAATGCCATTACGTAATCTTCTCCTTGAACTCTGGGAAGAGAGGACACAGGTCAAGAATTTTGCCCCTGCTTTCCTGTCCTTTGGGAATTCAGCCTTTGTAAAGCTTTCCTCAAGATGTTTATTGATGTTAAAGAAAGCAGACCAAGCTCCTTCTTCTGTTTGTCGTTTGGATCTTTGATTGTCAGAAGACAGGCTGGCATCCTTGGACTGATAGGGAGTTCAGGCTAAATAAGATTTCAGGGGACCCAAAAATTCACTTGCAGTTCAATGTGGAATTTTCTGTTTGTCTGGGCTTTTTAGGTCAGTGGAGTTTTAGAGGAGTCCCTAATCCAGTCAGGACTATGAAAGACTCAAGGGCAGAAACTCAGATTACATGGAAGAGGTCAACATACTTATGATAATGTTAAATTTACATTACATACCGCAGGGGTCCCCAACCTCTGGGCTGTGGATAGCGTGCCTGCTGTCTGATCAGCGGCAGCATTAGGTTAGAAATAAAGCATACAATACATTAATGCACTTGACTCATCTCAAAACCATCTCGCACCCCTGTCCATGGGAAAACTGTCTTCCATGAAACCGGTCCCTGATGTCAAAGGCGTTGAGGACCACGATATAGAGGACTGAAATTAGGAGACATTTCAATGGGTTGAAGGCAGTCCACTTTGGCAGACAGTGCATCACAAGGATGGAGGAGCTGGCATAGCGTCTCTGCTCTCCGGGAGCTCCTGAGGCAGGGGTGGAGTGTTCCTCATCGCTGGTCAGTGCTTTGCCACCTGCTAGGCATGCTGGAGGAGTTGGTGGAAAGAGAGAAGAGAAGAATTTGAAGGACGAGGTTACCTGGGGTTGGAGTGGAAATGGAACTGAAATTAGGGGCACATTGATAATCCCCCTGGAGGAGGGCATGGCAGCCCACTCCAGTGTTCTTGCCTGGAGAATCCCACGGGCATAGGAGCCTGGTGGGCTACAGTCCATGGACTTGAGTCAGACATGACTTAACAACTAAACTGCCACCGCCACCAAATGCTGTAATAATAATATGATTGAATTGGAGAGAAATCGGAGTAGGTAACAGCAGTTGTGACATTAGGGACATATATAAAATGAAGCAAAAAGGAGAAGGGGGCAGCAGAGGATGAAATGGTTAGATAGTATCACAGACTCAATGGACACGAATGTGAGCAAACTCCAGGAGATAGTGAAGGACGGGGAAGCCTGGCATGCTGCAGTCCGTGGGGTCGCAAAGAGTCAGACATGACTGAGCGACTGAACAACAACGTTCGGTTGTATTTAGTGTCCCTGGAAGAAGGTATCCATTCTCATGATGTTAGTCACTCAGCTGTGTATGACTCTTTGCAACACCATGGACTGTAGCCCACCAGACTGCTCTGTCCATGGAATTCTCCAGACAAGAATAATTGGAATGGGTCGCCACTCCATTCTCCAGGAGGTCTTCCTGACCCAGGGATCAAACTGCAGTCTCTTGCATTGGCAGGTGGATTCTTTACCCTCTGAGCTACCAGGGAAGCCCAAACACTTAGCATGCCAAAACCAGACATAAATTCTCATTATAGACACATGTCATATGGCAGTGAATAGATACATAACTATGTAAGCCCATTATTTAAATGGACATGTTTTACATCAGTCTGTTATTTTTTCTCCATCTCAGAAGTGCTTGACATTTAACCCAGCCAAAAGAATATCGGCCTACAGTGCCCTGTCTCACCCATACTTCCACGACCTGGAGAGGTGCAAGGAAAACCCAGATTCCCACCTGCCACCCAGCCAGAACAGCTCGGAAATGAATACCGCCTGAGCTGATCATCCGGAGAGCCTCCGTGGTGTCTGAGGGCTCTCCTGAGTAACCCCTGCAGAGCTGTTGAGGATCACTGGCTGGAGACCTTCTAGCTGCCGTCTTCCGGATGGGCTCTGCTTCTCCAAGGAAACCGCCTTGTTTACTGTCCAGAAATCAATGCAAGAGTGATTGCAGCTTTATGTTCATTCGTTTGTTTGTTTGTCTGTTTGTTTCAAGAACCTGGAAGAATTCCAGAAGAGAAGCTGCTGACCAATTGTGCTGCCATTTCAATTCTTTTTTTTTTTCTGATCTTGAATGCTGCCAGTGTGAAGTAAGCAGTCCAGGCCCAGCTGACCTATGATGCACGCTCTCTGCAGCTGCGGCGGCCTGATTTGGTACTTCTGAGTGAGTGTGCGTGCGTGCATGTGTGTGTGCCTGTGGTTCTTTATCTATAAAAAGTGTTACTTTCTATAAACAAGAAGTACGGAATTTTAAAGACTCAAAAGCAACCGCTAAATAACAAATGTCTGTTGATGAAAGGTGATCCACCAAAATGGGCTTCTCAAATTAGAAAGTTGAGCCTGTGTCCTTAAAGCGTTTCTTTTCTGGTCGTAAGCAGTTAAGTTTGCTAGTGGTCAAGGGTTCACTGTCTAGGTGAAGTTTTATACACCCAACAAAAGGAAAAAAAATTCTAGTAGCTTTTGAGAAACCTGTTTTTGAAAGCACATATTCTATTTACTCTTCAAAAAGCTGCATTGACTCCTTATGATTTTAACCTGTATCATATGCTTGATTGTTTCTTTTAAAGAATACCCTTATAAGCTTGCTATAGATTTAGAGAGTATACCTCGATAAGGTAAAATTATCAAAAAAAAAAAAACAAAAAATAGAGAAAGCCTTTATTTCCTGGTCTGGAATCTCTTTCCTTTTTGGTTTTTTGTTGTTACTTTGTTTTGGTCTGGAGTCTAGGCATTGGTCAGGAACTGTTTCTGGAGTTTGGAGGGTAGTTCTCTCTGACTAGAGGCAGGAATGCCACTTAAGTTTCCCCCACCCGTACACACTGTACTTCTTCTGCAGTGCACTGCCTAATTTGCAATGTGTCCATCTTTATCTGTCTCCCAGAGCATCTTATGTGTTTTCACTAGCCTTACAAAATGAGTAACAGATGGCTTAGGCTGTTCTCTTGCACCTCCTACTTTCTTGCCTTCAATGAACCTTTCATAAATCGTCATATTCAGATGATGGCTTATGGCTCTGTTTTCACAATCCTAACAGAATCTCCTGTGTTCTCCCTCAACTGCCCTTTTCCTACCTGGCATTCACTGTTGTTAGGCCAAGAACCTGGAAGAATTCCAGAAGAGAAGCTGCTGACCAATTGTGCTGCCATTTCAATTCTTTTTTTTTTTCTGATCTTGAATGCTGCCAGTGTGAAGTAAGCAGTCCAGGCCCAGCTGACCTATGATGCACGCTCTCTGCAGCTGCGGCGGCCTGATTTGGTACTTCTGAGTGAGTGTGCGTGCGTGCATGTGTGTGTGCCTGTGGTTCTTTATCTATAAAAAGTGTTACTTTCTATAAACAAGAAGTACGGAATTTTAAAGACTCAAAAGCAACCGCTAAATAACAAATGTCTGTTGATGAAAGGTGATCCACCAAAATGGGCTTCTCAAATTAGAAAGTTGAGCCTGTGTCCTTAAAGCGTTTCTTTTCTGGTCGTAAGCAGTTAAGTTTGCTAGTGGTCAAGGGTTCACTGTCTAGGTGAAGTTTTATACACCCAACAAAAGGAAAAAAATTCTAGTAGCTTTTGAGAAACCTGTTTTTGAAAGCACATATTCTATTTACTCTTCAAAAAGCTGCATTGACTCCTTATGATTTTAACCTGTATCATATGCTTGATTGTTTCTTTTAAAGAATACCCTTATAAGCTTGCTATAGATTTAGAGAGTATACCTCGATAAGGTAAAATTATCAAAAAAAAAAAAACAAAAAATAGAGAAAGCCTTTATTTCCTGGTCTGGAATCTCTTTCCTTTTTGGTTTTTTGTTGTTACTTTGTTTTGGTCTGGAGTCTAGGCATTGGTCAGGAACTGTTTCTGGAGTTTGGAGGGTAGTTCTCTCTGACTAGAGGCAGGAATGCCACTTAAGTTTCCCCCACCCGTACACACTGTACTTCTTCTGCAGTGCACTGCCTAATTTGCAATGTGTCCATCTTTATCTGTCTCCCAGAGCATCTTATGTGTTTTCACTAGCCTTACAAAATGAGTAACAGATGGCTTAGGCTGTTCTCTTGCACCTCCTACTTTCTTGCCTTCAATGAACCTTTCATAAATCGTCATATTCAGATGATGGCTTATGGCTCTGTTTTCACAATCCTAACAGAATCTCCTGTGTTCTCCCTCAACTGCCCTTTTCCTACCTGGCATTCACTGTTGTTACCTAGGCCGTGAGTAGAAGACTGGTTCTTCTCCATCAATGTAGATTTCTTTAAAGTGTTCCGTAGTGTTTTGCATTTTTATAGACTATGTTGTCAGTGGAGTCAGCTGAGGGAATGTCCTAAACTATTTTTTAGGCATGTATATTTACTCTGTAAAATTACCTGTTCTCCATCTGCCAGGCTCTGCTTGTTTCTCGTGCCTTAAGCACATTCCCGACTCCCAGCAGAGCCAGCCTGACCTGGGCATTGTGAACAGCTTTAGTTATCTTCTTGCCCTTTTCTTGACAGTACTTTATATTCCATGCCATCTCTGACTTCTACGTGGTTAGTGCTCAGTCGGCTCTAGTAACTAGAAAACAGAGATGAAGTCTCCTTTGGTAAGTTTCCGCTCCCTTGGCTTTCCGATTCACGTGTATGCAACAGAGCGTGTGTAACATTAGGGTCTTCAATGAATGAACATGCTTCCCTCAGAAGAAAATGGGCCAGATGATGTTTATGCATAATCAGGCCTTTCCGAGTTCTCCAGAGCTTAATAGGGTATATGACTATCTTGAACAAGACAGAAATTAGGAGACTTTTCTCCTTGAGAGTTTTGTGGGTCAGGAACCATTCTTTTCTAATATGTATATTAGTTAACATTATTCTGATGCAGTCACTTCGAGAGCAGGAGAATTTTTGCTAAAGCAAGCTCTGAATAAGAAGATGGGCCATAACAGTGATTTTTACGGTCTTCCTTGTGACAGTGTGCACACATTCTGTCATTACGTAAATGCTTGAGATATAGTGGACCCAGAGCATTCAAGGCAAGTGTACTTATAGTCTCCCCGCCGCCACAAGTACTGGGGACCACAGATAAGTGGGTTCTGCCTTTCCTTTGATCGAGAGTCAAAATATAGAGACAAGGGGCCTGGAAACTGAATTTTAAAACTCACTGCACTGATCCATAGGAGCATTTCAGTTAGTGTCCCTGGTTAGGTTTTTGCTTTTGCAGGAGTTTTTCGTAAGTTCACTCAAGAAAAATGCAGCTGTTCTAAACTGGAATTTTTCAACCTTCTTTAGCATTTTAAACACATAGAGAGTTCAACTTTTTTATTTCCAACATGTGCTCCTGATTCATTTCTTCGTGGTGTTTATAAAGAAAACCTAAAGCACAAACATTTTGACATTAGATACTTGCCAAATAACCCTGTGAGAGACAGATTGAGAGGGCTTTTCGGCCTCTCTGAACTCATTAAAGAGTCTGCCCCGAGCTCCTCCGGACCGATGGTTGTTGCTCTTGAGTGATTACTGTCTTGTTTTATGTCTTTCACATCCGGCTCACCACGTCTGAGATCCATATCCCACACACGCACCTTTGCCATTAAGGCAGTTTGAAGCATAGAGCAGAGCACACAGGCTTACTGAATACGGCTTATTCTTCTGTGACATATGGTTTCAAACGCCTTTGCCAAAAGCTCGGCTGCGATTAGCTGAAAAGGTCATATTGCCCCAGGGATACACTGAAGCAGCTTATAGCACTAAGAAACAGGATGGAGGACTTGAAATTACATTTGCATTACTTACCAGAACCAGGACAAGTCTGTCTGCCCAGTAGTTTCTCTATGATACGTTGCTCTGCTGAGGGTGGACTTACAACAGCCTCAAGAGTCCATTTACGCATCATGAGCTCTCATGCAGCAAAGGTACTAAGGCCGTAACCTTAGAACCTTACCTCCAAGAGCTTGTCAGAACCCAGTGCTTTGGAGCCTCCCCCTTCGTCTTCCCTTTGAAGTGAACAGGAACTCAAGGAGCAAGAACCTGTTTTGGAAAAACGCTCCGGGCCATTTCAGCCCCTATGTCCTCCCACTTTTCTCTCAGGAAACACACAGTTTCAATGACAGACTTTTCATTTAGCCCCAGGTGACTTATACTTAAAAATAGTTCAAATTATTCACCTGAATCTCAGCCTTTTCATTTCAGATAAAGAAAATTTCAGAAGACACAGGATGTTAATATCTTAAATAAAACACAGACCTTCGAATAGAGAAATAGAGGGTGTGATTCCAGAATATGGTTCTATCCATACTGACGAGAAAAAACTTAAATATGACCAGACTTTTAAGTCTTAAATTATGGATTTAAATCAAGTTTTTAACTATCTATGGCTACTTTTCTTAAAAGGGGTGCCTATAAAAGTCAGTAATGGTGATTCTTATTCCTTAATGGAAATTAAATCATGTAAACTTCCTAATACCATAAGCATAGTAAAAGTTTTCTCTCAGAAGAATTGCTTCTCCTTTTAAGTGATTTGACTGTAATGTTTATGAGAAGCACAGGAGAGTGTGTCACATTTTCTGACACTGAGAAATGTTGCATATGTGGATCTAAGACAGAAGGATGTCGAAAGTTAATAAGCCACTATCATTACTGAATTGTATTAGTACAGCTTCTTGAAAAGAAAATATTGCAATATTATAAATTCCAGATATTGATAAAAATCACAAAAAAGCTTAAAGACATAATGTCTTTATTTTATAAAAATGAAGATGTGAGATGATTTCTAAGTGTTTTAAAATGCAAGATGCTAGGCAGTGGATAGAGGAGATTCTGGAGAAAATGAAGATACTCAAAGAAGGACCCTTTCAAAATTATGTATATTTTGAAGGCTATACACTTTGTTAACCTGTATTGTAAGCATTTATATTAAAGTCACCTGGCCACTATGAACTTGATAAGGTCAAAAATAAATTTTATGGAAAAGCCATTCCAAAGAGTTACCATTTCAAAGGTTAAGCTAAGGACATGGAACCATCCCTATTCCTTCCCCATTTCACGGGAAGTAGCAGCCATGTGAAGCTACACTTGATGTGCGCACCTAAAAATGTTCATTGTTAAAAAATAAACTTTTTACAGGTATGTGTTTCCTGTGCCACCAGGAATTACTGAAAGTCAAACCATTTATCATGTACATTCAGTACCTACAGCTACATGATTAGGAAGATAATTACCTATTCCTTCCCTGCAGTGGAAAAACTTCAGACTACCAAAAACCTGCCAAGCATTGTAAATCCTCAGGTAACTAGCAGCAGTATTTTCCTCAAAGGCATAAGCAAATAGTGTTTTCATTTTTTATCAATGCAGTTTTCAACCTGATTTTGTTACATACCTATATCTCAAGCATTTATAACTCATCCTTTTTCAGAAAATAAACCAAAAATATTCCTTTGGGCTTTTCCATCTTCTGACCTTTGCTAACAACAAAAGTAGAGAAAGAGGAGGGGTCTGATTTTTAAGTGTTTTTCTCAATTGATTGGTTATTATTTTTTTAATGAAGTGCAAACCAGCTTTTCAAAATGTTTTCTATTTCTTAGCATTCCCAGAGAGTAGATTAATGAATGGACTTCCATCAACACATTTATTTCCTTGATTGGTGCTCTTGCCTTCGAGAAGATAACAAGACTCTCCTGAAAATAAAAACAGGTTTTTTCCAAGCATCTATTTAAATGCTATTACAGCAATTTGAAGTTAATGTGCTAGGAAAGAGAGGTGGTTTTTCTCTTCACATGTCTGTTTCAGAATTCACATTGTCGTAAGGGACAACCTTTCTTGTTTTATTCTAGTATATCCCACAAGGTGGCACTTTGAAGGGGGTGTGGAATCTGAGCAAGGCTGTTATCTAACTTTATTTGTCTGCACACATTTAACTTTTGCCTAGCACTTGCTTTTCAGGATGATCCATAGTCCTCACAATGGATCATCTGTAACTTAGCTATTATAGTTGTTAGTTAAGTTCTAATTAGTTGTCTGCAAGTAAATTGTTCTTGCGGATGTATAATATACCCATTTTGATTATTTAAGTACATAAAGAGAGCCTAGTCATTTATTTGTTCATGAAACATTTTTTGAGGTAACTTATTACCTAACTTTTCTAGCTGCAGAAGTTAGAAAGTTGGACGGGCTTATTACTCAATAGGCAACGCTCCTCTGTGAACAGGGTAGTGTTGTTAGGAGTGTAAAACTCCTCCAAAGGTCCCAGGCAAAATACCCTTATTCCCTGTCAGCTGCTTTCCCATTGCCTACCATGGTGGCCATTACATGATTCAACTTAAAAATCCTAACTAAAAAATAATCAGTTGAAGAAACTAAATGAGACATTGGTTACTACATAGACCAAACTATTTGTTCCAAGATCTGCTATGCTGAAACAGAGCCCTAAAATACTAAAAGACCAGCTAATTTTTACATTTCTATATTATAAGTGTACATTCACAAGATACTCTAATTTTTAAAAATTTTCTTTAAGCATACTAGCTAATAACTTAAGAGAAGGTCTCCATTAAGTGTTTGATATCTCCACTTGTGAAGTCCTTTGGCAACTTTATGTTCTATAAATACACGTTTTAATACACTTTTGTTTTAATTCACAGATCTGCTCAGAGCATTATCCACCTGATGATTTTCGTCAATTTGAAAAGTCATTTTCTTCAGTAGTGTCACTGAAATTTAGGAGGAAAGAAATAGATAATATTTTTTCCAGCATTTCCTTAACACAACCCAGCAGAAGGCAGTTCATTCCTTCGGAGTGGCAGAAAATCCACACTTCCTACTTCACTTTACACTCCAGACTAGCCAGCAGGCAAGTCTCAGTAAATCATACTGCATCAAAATTCCGCCCACTTTAGGGGTTGTCAAATCTTGGGCCTCATCCCTCTGCTTAAAAACCACGCTGACGTAGATTCCAACTTAATCCTCTCAGTGGAAGGCCGAAAGCAAATCTTGAGTTTGTTATCTTTTGAGCCAGTCTGAACTTTTTTTTTCTTTTTTTTTTTTTTGCTCCTGTTCAAAACCTCCCTCCCACCAGAAGCCTTCCTGGTGTGTTGCACCGTTGCCCCGCCCCTTTGGCCGAAGACTGGCAGTGGGCGGGGCTGTCTGGGACCCGCCCACCGCTTGCCTATCTGTGGCTGATATATTATGTACAGACCCGGCAGGATACTTACTGTCTGAGGTCCATGTGCCCTGCTGCTGTCTTAGAGGCATCTGTTCTGCAATCTTAGGAAAATAAAATGTCCCTAGAGGCAAACGGTGTCTTCTGTGCATAAGTAAGTACAACACAATTTTCCGAAAGTTCGGGTATAAAGAGATGCTACTCTGTATGAAGCTATCTACCAGGCATCTCTCAAGCTCTAAGCTCTGCTTTTTTTTTTTTTTAAAGAGAAGATGTATAATTACAGGAAAGGTTTATTTTTTTATTTTCTATCATTCTACATATATGATGGCAAAAGATATACCTGGAAAAGTTTGTTTGGAAAACTTATTTTCTGCTTCATCCTCAGTCGGCGAAAGCTCGTAACTCTTTACTTTCTTTTTCTTTCTCCTTTTTCTTTGTCAGATAATTAAAGGTATGTGAGCAAATTATGTCATGTAGGAGGGAGACTTTCCTGTTTAGAGGAGCCTTTGATGTGAATTGTTTTGTCAAACAAGTTATCAACCCTTTCCCTATTTAAGGAGTTTGGATTATCATATGTAGGTTTTCTAAAGGGTCTACATAACTGCATAATGCTATAAAGAACTATGACTGAGCACTAATCAGCAAGCTTAAAGCCACGAGTTGTATCATTTCTAACTCTGTGGTTTCTAGCCAAATCAGATGAAGTGCTTAGGTTACAGGGCCAAAGAGGCACTCCATATCCTTACTTGAAAGTTTCTCATCTTAATTTTTATTAAATGCAATGTGTAAAATCCACACTTCCTACTTCACTTTACACTCCAGACTAGCCAGCAGGCAAGTCTCAGTAAATCATACTGCATCAAAATTCCGCCCACTTTAGGGGTTGTCAAATCTTGGGCCTCATCCCTCTGCTTAAAAACCACGCTGACGTAGATTCCAACTTAATCCTCTCAGTGGAAGGCCGAAAGCAAATCTTGAGTTTGTTATCTTTTGAGCCAGTCTGAACTTTTTTTCTTTTTTTTTTTTGCTCCTGTTCAAAACCTCCCTCCCACCAAAAGCCTTCCTGGTGTGTTGCACCGTTGCCCGCCCTTTGGCCGAAGACTGGCAGTGGGCGGGGCTGTCTGGGACCCGCCCACCGCTTGCCTATCTGTGGCTGATATATTATGTACAGACCCGGCAGGATACTTACTGTCTGAGGTCCATGTGCCCTGCTGCTGTCTTAGAGGCATCTGTTCTGCAATCTTAGGAAAATAAAATGTCCCTAGAGGCAAACGGTGTCTTCTGTGCATAAGTAAGTACAACACAATTTTCCGAAAGTTCGGGTATAAAGAGATGCTACTCTGTATGAAGCTATCTACCAGGCATCTCTCAAGCTCTAAGCTCTGCTTTTTTTTTTTTTTTAAAGAGAAGATGTATAATTACAGGAAAGGTTTATTTTTTTATTTTCTATCATTCTACATATATGATGGCAAAAGATATACCTGGAAAAGTTTGTTTGGAAAACTTATTTTCTGCTTCATCCTCAGTCGGCGAAAGCTCGTAACTCTTTACTTTCTTTTTCTTTCTCCTTTTTCTTTGTCAGATAATTAAAGGTATGTGAGCAAATTATGTCATGTAGGAGGGAGACTTTCCTGTTTAGAGGAGCCTTTGATGTGAATTGTTTTGTCAAACAAGTTATCAACCCTTTCCCTATTTAAGGAGTTTGGATTATCATATGTAGGTTTTCTAAAGGGTCTACATAACTGCATAATGCTATAAAGAACTATGACTGAGCACTAATCAGCAAGCTTAAAGCCACGAGTTGTATCATTTCTAACTCTGTGGTTTCTAGCCAAATCAGATGAAGTGCTTAGGTTACAGGGCCAAAGAGGCACTCCATATCCTTACTTGAAAGTTTCTCATCTTAATTTTTATTAAATGCAATGTGTATTAACTGGCAATATTTGTATGATCACCAGCAACTCTGAATTTGACCTTGAAGTCTCTGGATAATGAAAAGAGATCCCAGCAGTAATATACTTCTTCAACCTCCTGCCCCACCACCAACTGTATTATTTAACTTCCCATTTTGGTCCTGTGTTTGCAAGAAATGGATTCGGGAATATATTAGTTCCTTAACATACTTTGTATTCATTTATTCTCCTATGACCAGTAGTAAGTCTGTTAGTTAGTACATGGGATGAATAGTATCAACTGCTCCTAGGATCAGCACTTAACAAGGTGGGAAATTTCTATTTCAAGTTGTTCTACATTTGTATAAATTATTTCTATTATTGTTCATGTATATTATTTATTTCTGAATCACACTAGTCCTGTGAAAGTGCAGCAGAAGGCAGACTACAATAGGATTTGCATTGAATGCTCATTATCATGGTCTTGATGGAATTAAGAAAATTAAAATTAAGACTAAGCCCCCCAAATAAGCTGCATGCATTTTAACATGATTAGTAGAAGTCTATAGAGATAGTATTATTTGTGTCTAGGTGTGTTATCATTATGTAAAGGGATTGAAGCAAGGGACTTTGTAGCCGTTCTCCTGTTAAGTACGCATATATTATAGTGTGAAATACAGCAAAAAGTAAAACTGCAGATAGCAAAGCATCACATAATGCCTTGATTTAGGAACTCTACCGGGCGGTCATCAGAATAGATGGCGGGCAGAGACAGGGGCCTGGGTGGCACCTTCTCTGGCCTAGAGAAGAAGCTCCCCCGACTCTTATCTGTGCCGTCGTAGGTCTTGGATGCAGTATTGGGAACATGAGAGTTTTCTGTAGAAGCAGAATGGCCAGCATGTGCCATGAGGCTTCCAGAATGGGCCAGGTGGAGAAGCCCAGGGTTCCCTGCTTCAAGCAACTTGGTTTTGCAGAGAAGCCTTGCAGTCTGGTCATTACAGCAAGGAAGGTCTGTGGGTACAGTAGTCAATGATAAGATATTTTTTAACCACCCACAGTCCCTGACACCTCAAAAGCTTATTGCAGGAAGTGGGGGATATATGTATGACTAATCTGGGAACATACATATCTGTAAACAAAACTCCGTCAAAGTTAAAATAAAAGTTAAAAAAAAAAAAAAAAAAGATAGGCCGAGGCAGCCCAAGTGAAGTTAGAAAAAAAAAAAAGCTTATTGCATGTCTGGTATCTTTAAGTTTTGATCTGAAGGTTCCACGGCAAGTGTTTTGTAGAGAAAAGCAGTATGTGTTAAGAGAAGCACAATCTCGGTTCCCGTAGAGTGCAGATTAGAGGGTCTTAGAGGCTTAGCATTTCTGAGATGTGTAAAAGCATGTTTTCACCCTAAAATGTGTTAGTGTTTCCTCTAGATTTCAGCAAGGCTGTCACAGCAGCCAGTGAATTAGTTTTTCGCTTTTTTTTTATACTTATTTGTATTATAGCAGATGTTTTTAAAGTAGAAGAAAATTTTGATGTGGGCTTCTCACTGGTTGGTTTCTGGGTTTGGAATCATGGTTCTGAGATGGGGGGACTGTGCATGTGCACGTCAGATACTAATAGAGGCTGTGAACCAGCCCAGGAGAACCCATACTCCGCCAGCCTCTTTCCTCCCGCCCTCCGAAGTGCGCCCTGCCCCCTTCAGGCCTGTGCACGGGCTGCTCTCCATCCTTTGCTATCCTTTGAGGTCAGGGACAGGACAAGAGATGCTTTAAGCATCCCAGGTCTGCCTCTCCGGGCGTGGCCATCATCCCTATGGTCACAGTCATCAAGAGAAGGTTCCTTGGACTGAACATAGAGAATGGCCCAGGACGCCAATCAGAAATGCCCTCTCGCCTCTTGGGATGGATCTTGATGTTTAAACCCACGTCATTCTACAGAGCATTCCGTCTCGGCTGTGGTGCAAAGAGAAAAACTAACCAACGAATATATAGCACATTCCAGGCTGCTGTTTGTTCCATTCATCTACAGGCTCTCCTTTCACTGTATGTCTTCATACTTGAAACTCATTCTGCTATTTTAATATCAGGGTACAGACTTAATAAGGGTGCATGTTCCTTAAAGGTGCAAAACGACTCTCATTCTGTTTGCTCACATGGCTTCAGAATGCTCTGTTTTGGTGCTGTGGGTTCAGCCAGTCAGAGAAGCAGGGTGAAAATTTGCTGCCTGGAATGCAGTTTTACACGAATGTTGGCAGATGGCTTGGTGGTAGACACGGCTTCTGCTCTTGTCTCTGTACACAAGATTGAGAGTTACCGCACTGGTCTGTTGGGTTCACCTGCATGGCCTTCCTCACAGGGTTCATCAGCCCCTTTGCTCTCCCCAAGTATGGATACAGCGCACCTCTCTGAAAGCAGGGGTCTTCCTACATATCCAGATCATTGAGCCCCCAAAGAAAAAATGACCTCAGGTGTAAACAGGAGGAGAATGGGAAGAGCCGCCTCACTCTAGCAACCAACCACATAGAAAACCCTCCTGAGGCAAAAACCAACAGAAAAGAAAAGGGAAAAAAACAAAAAAGCCGATCTGTAAAAGTAATCCCCTCCTAGTGCCCTGAGCTGTGTGATCTTCCTTCCTTTTAGTTAGATGAAAATGTAGGTCAGTTTACCTAGACTCTTCCCATAGGAAGAAGAAAAGAGAAAAATTGGTATCTGTGTCATGTGAAATATGTAATCTAAGGACCACCAAGGTGTACATGAAACACCCCCATTGCTAGCCATCTGTTTAAGAAATTAGCTCAAGTAAGTGACACGTGCTGACCCGGGGTTTCTGGGGGCAGAAGTCGGTCTTGCTCACGCCTCACTTGTTTGGAGAGGAATGCCCAGCGGGGACACTGAGGCGATGCCACGTGTCAGGAAATTCAGAGGGTCGCAGGTCAAGAATCCTTTGGAAACTGGATGTCTTATTGGGTGCTAGAATGCAAATTTAGGTATTTATTGTCAGGTAATGGAATTTACGAATTGGTGTTGACATGTCATTGTCCAGTTCATTGTATTGTATTTTAAGAATTTTAAGAATTGGTGTTGACATTGTATTTTAAGAATTGGTGTTGACATGTCATTGTCCAGTTCATTGTTTTCACTTGTGCACAAGCTGAAATTGAGGCAAAAAGAGACAATGGTTTGTATATTTGTCATATCTTTTGTACTTCTTACAATAAAAACCCTTGGTAGCGAATAAAAATAATAAAAACAGCCATTTTAACCAACTTCCTTGGAGATGAATTACTATTCTAGCTGTTTTGCTTTAATGTAAAATAAATGCAATTGCAGTGAGTAAAGTAACATATCATTAAATTGCAAGTTTTTGCAGAGTATGCTTCAAATTTTTTTAAGAGGCTCCTTTTCAGACTTCAAATGTTTCAGAAAAAGTAGCTACTCATTGAACTTAAAAGGTCCCTAACACATACTTAGTAAGCTCTTGTTAGTCAACCGTGGTAAACACTGAAGAGGCAAAAATGAGTAAGGCAAGAGCAGCCCTTTCTGAAGCTTCACGACTGAGACACTGGAAGAGGTTTGTGTAACAAGTTGCTGATAACCTGGGGAGGAACAGTGATTTCGCCTTGGAAATGCTGCTTGCACATGTATGCCTGCTCTTTGCAATAACCTGCCAGGCTCCTCTGCCCATGGAATTTTCCAGGCATGAATACTGGAGTGGGTTGCCATTTCCTCCTCTAGAGGATCTTCCCATCCTAGGGATCAAACCTATGCCTCTTGCATTGGCAGGCAGATTCTTTCCCAGTGAGCCACCCGTGAAGCAGAAATGGTGCTTGAGAAGACTGGAAACACAAGTGAATGCTGGGCTTCCCGGGTGGTCCATTGGATGGGAGAGTCCACCTTGCAGTGTGAGGGGCGCCGGTTCAATCCCTGGCCGGGGAAGATCCCACGTGCCAAGGAGCGGCTGGACCAGTGTGTCTAATAACGAGCCAGTGCTCTGGAGTACATGCGCCCAGAGCTGGTGCTCTGAAACTTGAGAGAGACCACTACAATGGGAAGCCCACACAGGCCTAAGAATAAAGATGGATGAAAATAAATAGATAAAACAATAAAAGAGGCCAAAATTTAAAAAAAACTGCTGGCTAGTCACAGAAGAAGAAATATTTTGTGTCTGCTGTGGACTGCAATTATGAAATAGCAGACAGGAAAGGGCAGGAAAACGGGCAAGGCCACACCTGGGGTGGCCTTGAACTTTTGCATCATAACCTGTAGAAAGAAATATAATCTAACTGTGGCTGGTGCACAGATACACACGTGGATGCACATGGGCATGTATTGGAAACGTATTCCCCCAAAAAGAGACTGTGCTCCCCACACAGCTTTTCTTATCTGTTATCCTGCACACTCGGAAAATACTGGGGGCAAGCCACTAAGTTCACTTCCCAACCCACCAATAGGCCATGACCTCATGTTTTAAAACAGAAAGGGGAGGAGTGAGGTCCAGGGGCTTAGTATGCCTAATAAAGGAGTTTGGAACCACTGTAGGATGTTAAAACAGAAAAAGTGGTCCAAGGCAAGAGCAGCCCTTTCTGAAGCTTCACGACTGAGACACTGGAAGAGGTTTGTGTAACAAGTTGCTGATAACCTGGGGAGGAACAGTGATTTCGCCTTGGAAATGCTGCTTGCACATGTATGCCTGCTCTTTGCAATAACCTGCCAGGCTCCTCTGCCCATGGAATTTTCCAGGCATGAATACTGGAGTGGGTTGCCATTTCCTCCTCTAGAGGATCTTCCCATCCTAGGGATCAAACCTATGCCTCTTGCATTGGCAGGCAGATTCTTTCCCAGTGAGCCACCCGTGAAGCAGAAATGGTGCTTGAGAAGACTGGAAACACAAGTGAATGCTGGGCTTCCCGGGTGGTCCATTGGATGGGAGAGTCCACCTTGCAGTGTGAGGGGCGCCGGTTCAATCCCTGGCCGGGGAAGATCCCACGTGCCAAGGAGCGGCTGGACCAGTGTGTCTAATAACGAGCCAGTGCTCTGGAGTACATGCGCCCAGAGCTGGTGCTCTGAAACTTGAGAGAGACCACTACAATGGGAAGCCCACACAGGCCTAAGAATAAAGATGGATGAAAATAAATAGATAAAACAATAAAAGAGGCCAAAATTTAAAAAAAACTGCTGGCTAGTCACAGAAGAAGAAATATTTTGTGTCTGCTGTGGACTGCAATTATGAAATAGCAGACAGGAAAGGGCAGGAAAACGGGCAAGGCCACACCTGGGGTGGCCTTGAACTTTTGCATCATAACCTGTAGAAAGAAATATAATCTAACTGTGGCTGGTGCACAGATACACACGTGGATGCACATGGGCATGTATTGGAAACGTATTCCCCAAAATGAGACTGTGCTCCCCACACAGCTTTTCTTATCTGTTATCCTGCACACTCGGAAAATACTGGGGGCAAGCCACTAAGTTCACTTCCCAACCCACCAATAGGCCATGACCTCATGTTTTAAAACAGAAAGGGGGAGGGGAGTGAGGTCCAGGGGGCTTAGTATGCCTAATAAAGGAGTTTGGAACCACTGTAGGATGTTAGAGGGAGATAATTTCTGCCAATATGCGCCCATTTTGGTTCGACTTATGTCCTGGATCACAGTGATAGACGTAGCAGTTCCTGAGAGGCTATGGGCAAACAAAAAGTGGGACTGTGGTTGCTGACTGATATTTATATTTCCATTTTTGTGTACAGTATCAGGTATTTTAACATCAGTTCTCCAAAGTTCCTTAGAAGCTCTATTAGTACTTATTTTAACTTAAAAAAAAAAAAAAGGCTCTAAATTACATCTAAATTTTTAAGATCTACACAGAATATTCAGAAGAGATGATACAGAGAGTCAAGAATTTGATCTTTATTAAGAAATGAAAGTTTGTTGTTTATTAGGAGACGAGTCATAGCTACCTGTTTCCACAAACCATAGGCATCTACAACCAGGCCTAGGTGGACCATTTTTTTCAAAGTGATGTACAAAAGGCCTCCAGCCAGTTAGTTACCTTTGTCTCTGCTATACTCACTTAGAACCCCAGTCAATTAGGCCTTTGCCACAAATTTTGCCCTCTGGACTGTGAGCCCACTTTACACCCCCTGGTTCTCTAAGGAGGAACTCCTTGTGGACAGTGATGGGCCCCAGGGACAGCCCAAGCAAACTAACACGGTAATTCAATGAGGAAAGGACAATCTATCCAACAAATAGTTCTGGAGAAACTGTATATCCATATGGGTAAAAAATTGAACCTTGACCCTTACTTTACACCGTGAAAAACAAATTCAAAGTGGATCATGGAGCTGAAACTACAAAGATCCTTGTGACTTTGGGCTAATATCTGTCAAGTTCCTGGGATGTGAAAAACACTGTCAATAAGCTATGAAAACAAAGTTCCTCTTGTTCAGACAGAGAAGACTGTGCTTATTAAGAGAATCCCCAGCTTAAGGCATGGATAATGAAGGAGGAGAAATGAAATCTTGGAGATCCATTTTATAGTAAAAAGTAAAGTGGGTTACTAGGGAGAATGAACTTTCAGGGTGGGACAGAACCCCCAGTGGCTGCATTTGAGAGTCTTGGAAAGTTCTGAGAGAGAAAATGGAATCTGGCACCATCTGTAGTTCAAAGAATGCAGCAATAGGGAAGGAGGTACAAATTGGGAAAGATGATTTTAAGGAGTTTTCTTACTTTTCAGTATAAGCCCATTTTGCCATTTTCAAAGAGTTGAGAATCAAATTGATTTTCAATTACTTTCTAGTGATGCTGTGTTGAGATGGATCCAGGTTTATTCAGATCTGTTAGTTATACATAGATACGACTCCTCTGAAGCATGGATCCCCTGCCTTGAAGTTTAGTATTTTACTGACATTATTCTGGCGTGACACGCAGTCAAGTTGATAAGTGTGTGTATCTATCTCCCATACTGGTTTATAAAGAGACCCTTTGAAGGTAGCACTTGTCCGTTATCATTGTGTTCTGCTGCGAATGCAGCCTCCAGTCACTCAGACTGAGTTGTTGTTCAAAAATGAGTATGAAAGGAATCCATGAGCGACAGAGGAATGCCGTTAAACTTAAAGGGCAATTTCTTTAGCAATATCTATGAGAGCACTGACTTCTCTCCCACCACCTGGTCGGTTCTGAGGGCCCGCATCTGTCCTGGTCCTCACTTTTATCACCCAGCATTTGCGGTATGCTAAGCGCACAGTAAGCGTTGGAATAATCATTGTATCCTCTAGAATGAAGATTTCGGCGCATCTGGAATGGCAGGGAGAAAAGGCCAAACAAGTAAGCTCCAAAGCCAAACAAGGAAGCTGCCTAGGCGATGCTGCTGTACTGGGTGGATGGCTAAAGTACCGGAATCCCCAGGCGACCCCTGGGACCCGCAAGTGATCGCGGGCGCCTGCGTCTCCTCCGAGGCGCTAGGTGGCGCTGCGCTCGGGCGCGGCCGCCGGGTCCGCGCGGCGCCGCTCTCTAAGTGGGGCGGGGAGTTGGCCGAAGGACCTGCGGTGGGCCCGCTTCGGTAGCCGCTCGGGCCTCGTCGTCCCGCCTGAGGCCGACTGCGCGCTCAGTCCGGCACCATGGGGAAGCGGGACAATAGAGTGGTGAGTACCCGGTGGGGGAAACAGTGGGGAGACGCGGGGACCGGCGACAGGTGAGCGGGGCCCCTCGCTCTTCCCGGCTGGGCCTGAGAGTCTGCAGCGGCGTCGGACCTCGAGCCGGGAGACCCAGCTCCCCCAGCCCGCGGCGGCCACAGACGCGCTTGCGCCGCGCACGCAGTTGGCGCCTATGGCCCCCCAACTCTTTTGCCACTTGCCCCTGGACCCCCTTTTCTTTACATCCCGTCAAGCCTGCTGCACCCCCTGGCCGTGCTCTCGTGCATCCTTTTCTCCCGCTCTCGGGCCAGCGGCGCCCACTTTCTAAAGCCTGGCCAACGGTCCTCTCCTGTGAATAAGCCCGAGGCCCGTGAAAGCGCCGGAACTCGCCCCCACCTCGGACCGCTATCGCCCAGCCCAGCTCTGGCCCTTTGAAGGTAGCACTTGTCCGTTATCATTGTGTTCTGCTGCGAATGCAGCCTCAGTCACTCAGACTGAGTTGTTGTTCAAAATGAGTATGAAAGGAATCCATGAGCGACAGAGGAATGCCGTTAAACTTAAAGGGCAATTTCTTTAGCAATATCTATGAGAGCACTGACTTCTCTCCCACCACCTGGTCGGTTCTGAGGGCCCGCATCTGTCCTGGTCCTCACTTTTATCACCCAGCATTTGCGGTATGCTAAGCGCACAGTAAGCGTTGGAATAATCATTGTATCCTCTAGAATGAAGATTTCGGCGCATCTGGAATGGCAGGGAGAAAAGGCCAAACAAGTAAGCTCCAAAGCCAAACAAGGAAGCTGCCTAGGCGATGCTGCTGTACTGGGTGGATGGCTAAAGTACCGGAATCCCCAGGCGACCCCTGGGACCCGCAAGTGATCGCGGGCGCCTGCGTCTCCTCCGAGGCGCTAGGTGGCGCTGCGCTCGGGCGCGGCCGCCGGGTCCGCGCGGCGCCGCTCTCTAAGTGGGGCGGGGAGTTGGCCGAAGGACCTGCGGTGGGCCCGCTTCGGTAGCCGCTCGGGCCTCGTCGTCCCGCCTGAGGCCGACTGCGCGCTCAGTCCGGCACCATGGGGAAGCGGGACAATAGAGTGGTGAGTACCCGGTGGGGGAAACAGTGGGGAGACGCGGGGACCGGCGACAGGTGAGCGGGGCCCCTCGCTCTTCCCGGCTGGGCCTGAGAGTCTGCAGCGGCGTCGGACCTCGAGCCGGGAGACCCAGCTCCCCCAGCCCGCGGCGGCCACAGACGCGCTTGCGCCGCGCACGCAGTTGGCGCCTATGGCCCCCCAACTCTTTTGCCACTTGCCCCTGGACCCCCTTTTCTTTACATCCCGTCAAGCCTGCTGCACCCCCTGGCCGTGCTCTCGTGCATCCTTTTCTCCCGCTCTCGGGCCAGCGGCGCCCACTTTCTAAAGCCTGGCCAACGGTCCTCTCCTGTGAATAAGCCCGAGGCCCGTGAAAGCGCCGGAACTCGCCCCCACCTCGGACCGCTATCGCCCAGCCCAGCTCTGGCCCTTCTTTTAAGCACCCGGGTGGGACGGAGGCTCGGCGGCATGGGACGCGATCCCCACCCTCGGGGGCCTGCAGGGCGCCGAGTTCTAGAGGCGAGCGGGTTCTCGTTTGAGAACTGGGATCAGAGCATTTGGCCTCGCGCCCCAGTGCCCAGCCCCCCTGGCCCTTTGTGCGTGTGTGTCTGTGTGTGTGTGTGCGTGCGCGTGTGTCTCAGTCGTGTCCGACTCTTTGCGACCCCATGGACTGTATGTAGTCCGCCAGGTTCTTCTTTCTACGGGATTTTCCAGGGAAGCATACTGGAATGGGTAGCCATTTCCTTCTCCAGAGGATCTTCCCAACGCACGGATGTAATTGGGTCTTTTGCAGGCAGGTTCTTTACTGTCTGAACCACCAGGGAAGCCCACCTGGCACTTAATAGGCCCTGTGAAGGAATGAATGGCTTGATTTTGGACTCAGGCCCGGGCTGGAATGTCCGTTTGGGGCCCTCCGGAGTTGGATGGCCTAGGATAAGTCGTTTTTCTCTTTGAGCCTCAGTGAAAGAGGATCTGTGCGACCCATAACTTTGCAGAATAGTTGAGCCCTCAAAAGGCAAAGGGGCCAAGAGAGTGTTTAGCATGAAGCTGTTATTCTGTAAATGAGATAAAAGAAATACAGAAATAACTAACAGTAGGAAGTAAGAAATGGCTGATGAAAATTCACGTTTCCGAGGGCTTTTTGACAGATGGGAACAAGGCCTTCTAGGGGACTACTAGGTTTGTTTGAGAAGCCCAGGTTGTGATTCAGGTTGGGTGGGCGATAAACGTAAGGTATCAGCACTAAGCTTAGGTTACAGGTCCTAGGGTTGGCTGTGATAGTTTTAAACCAGTGCACAGCAAAATGGGGAAAAAAAACAAATGCAGGTGAAGCCAATGTACTAAATTTAGTGAACTAGTTTTTAAAAACTTAAATGATTCTTTTGTCGTTAGTGGGGGCAAGGTACTCAAAGAACTTTACTTTTATGAACTATTTCATATCTTCAAAATTTTTGTTTTAATTTTATAGAAAGTCTTCATAATCAGAGTTGTTCAGGAACCATAGTGGTGAACTTTGATTACAAGATTGAGGAAAACCTACCTTCATAGTTGTAGATCAGACCTTGTAGTATTGATTCTTCTCATAGAGCCGAAAGTGTTCTCACGGAAGGTCCTTAGGCACAAGGGGTTGAGTGTTTTGGCTCTTAATGACCTTTGGTCCTAATTGTTTAGAAATCACCAGACCTCGGGTACAGTTTTCATGCAGAGGTCTAAGATGTTTTGTTTTACTGGCAAAAGGTGTTGGTTTACACATTATTTTAAAGCATTGAAAAACTTTACAAGTTCATTTCATTTACTCAAGCCTTTTGAGGACACCGGGGCTCTGCTGATTGCTTGGTATGCTGTCTTGCCAGGAGTGGTTCTGATAACATTTTCTGTGGGCTGCAAAGGTTGTGGAAAGGAAAACAGGAAATTAAAAGAGAAGGCACAGGCTGCCTCCTCATTGCAATGAAGGAGGAGGTGGACCTATTAATGTGTTAGCCACTCAATTGTGGCGGACTCTTTGTGACCCCATAGAGGAGCCTCGTAGGCTCCTCTGTCCATAGAATTCTCCAGGCAAGAATACTGGGGTGGGTAGCCATTCCCTTCTCCAGGAGATCTTCCTAACCCAGGATCGAACCCTGGTCTCCCACTTTGCAGGTGGATTCTTTACCATGAGCCACCAAGGAAGTGTTGCCACCAAAAGAAAGGGGTGTTTAGCATGAAGCTGTTATTCTGTAAATGAGATAAAAGAAATACAGAAATAACTAACAGTAGGAAGTAAGAAATGGCTGATGAAAATTCACGTTTCCGAGGGCTTTTTGACAGATGGGAACAAGGCCTTCTAGGGGACTACTAGGTTTGTTTGAGAAGCCCAGGTTGTGATTCAGGTTGGGTGGGCGATAAACGTAAGGTATCAGCACTAAGCTTAGGTTACAGGTCCTAGGGTTGGCTGTGATAGTTTTAAACCAGTGCACAGCAAAATGGGGAAAAAAAACAAATGCAGGTGAAGCCAATGTACTAAAGTTAGTGAACTATTTTTTAAAAAACTTAAATGATTCTTTTGTCGTTAGTGGGGGCAAGGTACTCAAAGAACTTTACTTTTATGAACTATTTCATATCTTCAAAATTTTTGTTTTAATTTTATAGAAAGTCTTCATAATCAGAGTTGTTCAGGAACCATAGTGGTGAACTTTGATTACAAGATTGAGGAAAACCTACCTTCATAGTTGTAGATCAGACCTTGTAGTATTGATTCTTCTCATAGAGCCGAAAGTGTTCTCACGGAAGGTCCTTAGGCACAAGGGGTTGAGTGTTTTGGCTCTTAATGACCTTTGGTCCTAATTGTTTAGAAATCACCAGACCTCGGGTACAGTTTTCATGCAGAGGTCTAAGATGTTTTGTTTTACTGGCAAAAGGTGTTGGTTTACACATTATTTTAAAGCATTGAAAAACTTTACAAGTTCATTTCATTTACTCAAGCCTTTTGAGGACACCGGGGCTCTGCTGATTGCTTGGTATGCTGTCTTGCCAGGAGTGGTTCTGATAACATTTTCTGTGGGCTGCAAAGGTTGTGGAAAGGAAAACAGGAAATTAAAAGAGAAGGCACAGGCTGCCTCCTCATTGCAATGAAGGAGGAGGTGGACCTATTAATGTGTTAGCCACTCAATTGTGGCGGACTCTTTGTGACCCCATAGAGGAGCCTCGTAGGCTCCTCTGTCCATAGAATTCTCCAGGCAAGAATACTGGGGTGGGTAGCCATTCCCTTCTCCAGGAGATCTTCCTAACCCAGGGATCGAACCCTGGTCTCCCACTTTGCAGGTGGATTCTTTACCATGAGCCACCAAGGAAGCCCCCAAAACTGTTAAAACTGGGACCAAGGAAAAACCTTGAGTCATCTGATAAGTTAGTTCAGTACATCATAACTTTGACTTTAAATAAAATGAACATTCGCTTCTGAAAATACTGGCGTTTCTTTCTTTTTACATTAATGATAAAAATCATGATTTTAGAGATGACAAATTGCTTTCTAAAAAGCTGTAAATTTCAGGTGGAAGTTTTTTGTTTTTAAGTAGGCTTTACTTTTTAGAGCTGTTTTGGTCTCAAAGCAAAATTGAACGGAAAATACTAAGTTCCCTATGCTCCCTGCCCATAGACACACTCTGCCTCCCCTACCTTCAGTCCCCACACCTGATATATTTGACAGGTAAGGAGTGTACACTGGCACATCATTTTCACCTGAAGCCCTTAGTTTACATTAGGGTTCACTCTTGGTATTGTACATTCTTGAGCAGCTTTTCTTTTTCATGAGACATTTTGATCTTTGACATGTGTAAAGCGTGAAAGTGTTAGTCGCTCAGTCGTGTCCAACACTTTGCAACCCCATGGGCTGTAGCCCGCCAGGCTCCTCTGTCCATGGGATTCTCCAGCCAAGAATACTGGAGTGGGTAGCCATTCCTTTCTTCAGGGGATTTTCTTCACCCAAGAATCCAGCCTGGGTCTCCTGCATTGCGGGTAGATTCTTTATGGTCTAAGCCACCGGCCATCCTTCATACTTTGTATTTCCTAGAAGTTTCCTTCATGTTCTTTTCTGTTTTTACTGAAACAGATGTATCCTCTAGATAAAAATAGAGGATATTTGTATTTGTTACAGAATAACAACTGAAGTTCTACACATTTTGTCCTTAGCAGTTTCCCTGCAGTCGCTCCTTTCCTTGCTGCCCACTTACAGATTCCCTCGAGCCCAATTTGCCATCCCGAATTTCAAAAAATGAATTGTTCTCTGTTAGCCAAACTCATGGAGCAGTTTGGAGGCACAGACAGTTCTGGCTACATATGAATATGAGTGTTTGATTTAAAAGGTCCTAGTATTTGAACTGATGAAGTCATAGACCTTTTAAGAAATTGCACCATGTATTTTGAGTGATATTCAGCCATTATACATACTGTCTATAACGCCCCAGTGTTAGAAGCATTAGTTTTCACATTTATGCATAATAAGTGGAAGAACTTTACCTTTGTTAAGTGGTTACTTTTGCGTTGTTTTTTAAAGCCTTGCTGTTGTGCATAGTAAAAAGAAGCACTGTTGCTTAATGATTATGAGCACAGATGCATAATCAAGCATTTTGCAAGGAGCTTGTAAAATGCACTTCATAAATATCACTGTTATAATTGAAGTAAATGAAGCAATTTAGAGTGTACTTAAGCAAACCGAGGATAGTGTTTATCAAAAGCTTGAAAGTTAAGTCTTATTACAGTATTCAATAGCTCATGTAATTGTACTATAACTTGTCCATAATTAATAGTCCTAACATGTGAATGTACTATTTTATATTCCTCTGAAAAGTAAGCAGTAAGAAATTTGGGGGATGCAGTTTCACCGTAGACATTAAAACTAATTAAAATATTAATATACTTTTAAGATACATGCTAGAAAATTTTAAGGCTGTGTAAAACATAGTAAATATTGTGTCTGTATTACTTAAAACTAGAATGAAAAATTGCCACTATACTAAGTCCCTTGCATATAAACCTGCAAGTTGCAAACTTTCAAAGATGCAAACACGCTTTTGCAGGTATGGTCACGTAAGTTAGTTCACCTGTCATATCTTATCACTGTCATGCATCCTTTACAAGTGGTTGTACTTTGTGTACTTTACTGTACAGAGTACAGTAGAACAGTGTGTGTCTTTGTCAAGCCCTGGATGTCCAGAAGCAAGCATAAAAGCAGCAGTGATGTAGCTGTTACTACGGTACTCTTCAAGGTACTGTACTATGAGATTACCAAATATTTTTTTATTTATAATTATTTTTATTTTACTTTTTGCTTTTACAGAGTTTTGTTGTTTATATATTTATTTATGGCTATTCTGGGTTTTCACCGCTGCCACAGGCTCTTCTCTAGTTGCAGGGAGTGGGGACTACTCTCTAGTTGAGGTGAGCAGGCTTCTTGTTGTGTTGACATTTCTTGTGGAACTCAGGCTCTAGGGCACATGGACTTCAATAGTTGCCGCACGTGGGCTCAAAATAGTTGCAGCTCCAAGACTCTATATAGCACAGGCTCAATAGTTGTGGCTCATGGGCTTAGTTGCTTCACAGCATATGGGATCTTTCTGGATCAGGAATTGAACCTGTGTCTCCTGCATTGGCAGAACTCTTTACCATGAGCTACCAGGGAAGCCCCCTAAAAAAATGATTTCTTAGAACTTCCCTGGTGGTCCAGTGGTTGGGAATCCACCTTCCAGTGCAGAGGATGTGGATTCAATCCTGGTCAGGAACTAGGATCCCACATGGGGCAGCTGAGCCTGCCCGTAATACACTGTAAGAAGTAAATGAAGCAATTTAGAGTGTACTTAAGCAAACCGAGGATAGTGTTTATCAAAAGCTTGAAAGTTAAGTCTTATTACAGTATTCAATAGCTCATGTAATTGTACTATAACTTGTCCATAATTAATAGTCCTAACATGTGAATGTACTATTTTATATTCCTCTGAAAAGTAAGCAGTAAGAAATTTGGGGGATGCAGTTTCACCGTAGACATTAAAACTAATTAAAATATTAATATACTTTTAAGATACATGCTAGAAAATTTTAAGGCTGTGTAAAACATAGTAAATATTGTGTCTGTATTACTTAAAACTAGAATGAAAAATTGCCACTATACTAAGTCCCTTGCATATAAACCTGCAAGTTGCAAACTTTCAAAGATGCAAACACGCTTTTGCAGGTATGGTCACGTAAGTTAGTTCACCTGTCATATCTTATCACTGTCATGCATCCTTTACAAGTGGTTGTACTTTGTGTACTTTACTGTACAGAGTACAGTAGAACAGTGTGTGTCTTTGTCAAGCCCTGGATGTCCAGAAGCAAGCATAAAAGCAGCAGTGATGTAGCTGTTACTACGGTACTCTTCAAGGTACTGTACTATGAGATTAAAAAAAATTTTTTTATTTATAATTATTTTTATTTTACTTTTTGCTTTTACAGAGTTTTGTTGTTTATATATTTATTTATGGCTATTCTGGGTTTTCACCGCTGCCACAGGCTCTTCTCTAGTTGCAGGGAGTGGGGACTACTCTCTAGTTGAGGTGAGCAGGCTTCTTGTTGTGTTGACATTTCTTGTGGAACTCAGGCTCTAGGGCACATGGACTTCAATAGTTGCCGCACGTGGGCTCAAAATAGTTGCAGCTCCAAGACTCTATATAGCACAGGCTCAATAGTTGTGGCTCATGGGCTTAGTTGCTTCACAGCATATGGGATCTTTCTGGATCAGGAATTGAACCTGTGTCTCCTGCATTGGCAGAACTCTTTACCATGAGCTACCAGGGAAGCCCCCTAAAAAAATGATTTCTTAGAACTTCCCTGGTGGTCCAGTGGTTGGGAATCCACCTTCCAGTGCAGAGGATGTGGATTCAATCCCTGGTCAGGGAACTAGGATCCCACATGCCATGGGGCAGCTGAGCCTGCCCGCCATAGCTAGAGAGCCTGTAACTAAGACTCGGTTAAGCCAAATAAAGATTTTATTATTATTATTATTATTATTATTATTATTATTATTATTATTATTATTATTATTATTATTATTATTGTGGGATTTTTAATGTATTATTTGTGTGAACGTATTATAAACATGTTATAGTACAGGATTACATAGCCTATTGTGTTAGTTGGGTACCTAAGCTAACTTTGTTGGACTTAAAAACAAATTGAACTTACTAATGCACTCAGAATGGAAAGTGTTCTTTTGTAGGGGGCTCATGAATTTTTATTTGAAAATAATTCAGCTCTCCAAATTTGGACAGAAGTGGTTGAATTTTTCTCATTTTGTTTACTCTTGCTATTAGGGTAATGTCTGCATATAGTATCTTTATTTTTGTTTTATAAAGGTAATGAATTATTTAGATTTTTTTTCCCTAGTGTATGAAATGATGAAAGTAGATGTCTTTTATATTTTGGTGCATATGGATCTAATTTTTTTTAATGTATGCTATTTATTAATATTGTACCTTGTTTTTTTCCAACTTGTTTTTGCTTTTCACCTGAGAAATCTTGGACATCTCTCCGTGTCAGTAACTATATATCTTCTTCAATTTATTTATATTGAAGAATTTAAATATTGTGATGGTCTCTACCATCTATCAGCATGAATTGGCACATCCCCCTCCGTGTTTTTAGTAATACTATATATCTGTTTTCAATTATTTTATTAATGAATTTAATCATTGTGATGACTACCCATGGGCTACCAGTTGAGGTGAGCAGGCCTTGTTGTGTTGACATTTCTTGTGGAACTCAGGCTCTAGGGCACATGGACTTCAATAGTTGCCGCACGTGGGCTCAAAATAGTTGCAGCTCCAAGACTCTATATAGCACAGGCTCAGTAGTTGTGGCTTGTGGGCTTAGTTGCTCCACAGCATGTGGGATCTTCCTGGATCAGGGATCGAACCTGTGTCTCCTGCATTGGCAGAACTCTTTACCATGAGCTACCAGGGAAGCCCCCTAAAAAAATGATTTCTTAGAACTTCCCTGGTGGTCCAGTGGTTGGGAATCCACCTTCCAGTGCAGAGGATGTGGATTCAATCCCTGGTCAGGGAACTAGGATCCCACATGCCATGGGGCAGCTGAGCCTGCCCGCCATAGCTAGAGAGCCTGTAACTAAGACTCGGTTAAGCCAAATAAAGATTTTATTATTATTATTATTATTATTATTATTATTATTATTATTATTATTATTATTATTATTGTGGGATTTTTAATGTATTATTTGTGTGAACGTATTATAAACATGTTATAGTACAGGATTACATAGCCTATTGTGTTAGTTGGGTACCTAAGCTAACTTTGTTGGACTTAAAAACAAATTGAACTTACTAATGCACTCAGAATGGAAAGTGTTCTTTTGTAGGGGGCTCATGAATTTTTATTTGAAAATAATTCAGCTCTCCAAATTTGGACAGAAGTGGTTGAATTTTTCTCATTTTGTTTACTCTTGCTATTAGGGTAATGTCTGCATATAGTATCTTTATTTTTGTTTTATAAAGGTAATGAATTATTTAGATTTTTTTTCCCTAGTGTATGAAATGATGAAAGTAGATGTCTTTTATATTTTGGTGCATATGGATCTAATTTTTTTTAATGTATGCTATTTATTAATATTGTACCTTGTTTTTTTCCAACTTGTTTTTGCTTTTCACCTGAGAAATCTTGGACATCTCTCCGTGTCAGTAACTATATATCTTTTTCAATTTATTTATATTGAAGAATTTAAATATTGTGATGGTCTCTACCATCTATCAGCATGAATTGGCCACCGGCATTCATGTATCCCCTCCCTCCATGTGAGTGACTGTTGGTGTACCCTGTTCTTTTTCATAGCCACATAGAATTAGTTTGGTCCAAAAGTAATTGTGGTTTCAGATAGTTAATTTTAAACTGTTAAAACTAGACTCAAATATATCTTTATTAATGAAAACAGGATCCATTATAATCACATTTTTTGCCAGCAAGTAATGAGTTGGTTTATTCCTATAGCATAAAAATCCATGCTTTGGCATTTGACGAACTCTGGTAAGCCTCCTGCTGGTTGTGGAAGCATTTTCCCTGCAACACATTGTCGAGATGCTTGAAGAAGTGGTAGTCAGTTGGTGAGAGGTCTGGTGAATATGGCAGATGAGACAAAACTTTAGGCAATGTCATGGAGAAGAATTGGGCCCTTTCTGTTGACCAGTGCCAGCTGCAGTTTTTGGTGCATCTCATCAATTTGCTAAGTGTACTTCTCAGATGTAATGATTTCACTGGAATTCAGAAAGCTACAGTGGATCAGACTGGTAGCAGACCACCAGAGTGACCATCACCTTTTTTTGTTGCCAGTTTGGCTTCGGGAAGTGCTATGGAGCTGCTTCTTGGTCCAACTACTGATCTGGTTGTCACTAGTTGCTGTATAAAATCCACTTTTCCCTACACATCACAATCCACTGAGAAATGGTTAGTTGTTGCATGGAACAAGAGAAGGCGCCTCTTCAAAACAACAGTTTTTTTGATTTGTGGTCAACTGAGACACCCACTTATTGAGCTTTTTCATCTTTCCAATTCACTTTAAATGCCAAACAACTTAGGATGGTTGACACTGAGTTATTAGGCAACGTCTCGTGTAATGGTACGAGGATTGGCTTCGGTGATTGCGGTCAAATGGTTGGTCATTGTAAACTTCCAACGACCAGCCACTGCTCTCCTCATCTCAAGGCTCTTGTCTCCTTTGCACAACTTCTTGAACCACTACTGCCCTGTACACTTGTTAGTAGTTCCTGGGCCAAAGGCACTGTTGATGCTGGGAGTTGTCTCTGCTGCTTCACAACTCATTTTGAAATCTAATAAGAAAATCACTCGAATTTGCTCTTTCTCTGACATCGTTTCTGTAGTCCAAAATAAATATGAAATAAACAGAAAGTAGTAAGTCATTGCCAGAAAAACATAAAGGAAGAAATGTGTATTAAAATGATGTATAATATAACCTTATTTATTAAGAAATACATTCCTCTCAAACAGCAGATTTCAACAACGTAAAAACCACAGATATGTTGCACCAACCTAAGATTTCATTTTGGGAATATAGTGTATTTAATGAATCTCAGGTTGATGGCTATTTGGTATTTTCAATTTTTCCTGTTCTAGTGATGTAGTTTTAACATCCTTACATATATTTATAACTTTGAAAATAAAGGTTTTACAGTTTGAAACTTATAACAGTTTACCGATAAGTACTGCTAAAATTATGACGTGATACCGAAGAAATAAGAAGGTGATAGGTATTATACTCCAGGCTTAAAAGTGATGGTCTTGGTTGCACATTAGGCTTTTAATTGGTAGGATTGTCAGTGTCATTGGTTGGCCAACAACTGCCCTATTGTTGCCTCTGTTGGTTGTTATTTTCACATAAACTGATTGAAATTCTCAGAGACAGTTGAATGATACATTTGAAGGCATAATGTTTGACATTAAAAATATGACTTTTATGCCTCAGTCTTCAGTGTTGCATTTGATAGCTACATGTAGCCCTCATTCTGTAAACATCTTTGACCTGAGGAACTCTATAGTGTTCTTTCCTCCCTGTAAAAAAAATTGCATTTAATGTATAGCTTTTTCATTTCAAGTAATTACCCAGTATCCAATTGAATGGCAATGGTTATTGGTGTGTGTTGTTTATAGTGGTTGTATATTTTTTACTTTGCCAAAGAAATCTAGACTTAACATTTGTTATGAAGGTGGGAAATTTAGTTATTTTCAAGTAAAATGCCACAGATGCATTGTACCCTTTCAATTTTTTTGGAATGTGCAAAAAAACTTAAGTATTAAGTTTAAGGCCTTAAAATCAACCATGGTAATAATCATTTTCATTCAAAACTCTTAAGATGGAGAAGGAAATGGCAACCCACTCCAGTATTTTTGCCTGGGAAATTCCATGGACAGAGGAGCCGGGTGGGCTACAGTCCATGGAGTCATAAAAGAATCAAGACATGACTTAGCAACTACACAACAACATGGATGTGTCAGTTTCTGTTATGTGAGTACTATAAGAAGTGAAATAATTAGAAGTCTTATTTGTAAGAAAAAGTAGAAAAACGTTTAATAAATGTTGACTTTAGAATTAAATTTGGAAAACTTAATCATAGGGCCAAGAAGTTGAGGCTAAATTAAAGGCTAGATTTATATCTGTTCTAAAGTGAATTCTAATAAAGCAGTATCTGCTAGACTGTCAGTAACAAATATTCTGCTTTACTTTTGTCTCAGTTTGTTTTTGTGCAAAGTGTTTAAAAGTATGTCTTTCTGCTCTGTTTAGTATAGTATCAATATGATTCTTGTGGGTTTTTTATTGTGCAGAAATATATATAACACAACCATTTTAACATCACCATTTTAATCATTGATGGTGTTAAACAACTATCACCAATATCCATTTCCAGAAGTTTTTCATTGTCTCGAATAAGAAGCTCTATACCCATTACACGGCTCCGAGTCCCTGGTAAACTCTATTTTTTGTCTCTATGAGTTTACTTATTCTAGGTACCCCCAAATAAGTTGAATCATACATTTGAAGGCATAATGTTTGACATTAAAAATATGACTTTTATGCCTCAGTCTTCAGTGTTGCATTTGATAGCTACATGTAGCCCTCATTCTGTAAACATCTTTGACCTGAGGAACTCTATAGTGTTCTTTCCTCCCTGTAAAAAAAATTGCATTTAATGTATAGCTTTTTCATTTCAAGTAATTACCCAGTATCCAATTGAATGGCAATGGTTATTGGTGTGTGTTGTTTATAGTGGTTGTATATTTTTTACTTTGCCAAAGAAATCTAGACTTAACATTTGTTATGAAGGTGGGAAATTTAGTTATTTTCAAGTAAAATGCCACAGATGCATTGTACCCTTTCAATTTTTTTGGAATGTGCAAAAAAACTTAAGTATTAAGTTTAAGGCCTTAAAATCAACCATGGTAATAATCATTTTCATTCAAAACTCTTAAGATGGAGAAGGAAATGGCAACCCACTCCAGTATTTTTGCCTGGGAAATTCCATGGACAGAGGAGCCGGGTGGGCTACAGTCCATGGAGTCATAAAAGAATCAAGACATGACTTAGCAACTACACAACAACATGGATGTGTCAGTTTCTGTTATGTGAGTACTATAAGAAGTGAAATAATTAGAAGTCTTATTTGTAAGAAAAAGTAGAAAAATGTTTAATAAATGTTGACTTTAGAATTAAATTTGGAAAACTTAATCATAGGGCCAAGAAGTTGAGGCTAAATTAAAGGCTAGATTTATATCTGTTCTAAAGTGAATTCTAATAAAGCAGTATCTGCTAGACTGTCAGTAACAAATATTCTGCTTTACTTTTGTCTCAGTTTGTTTTTGTGCAAAGTGTTTAAAAGTATGTCTTTCTGCTCTGTTTAGTATAGTATCAATATGATTCTTGTGGGTTTTTTATTGTGCAGAAATATATATAACACAACCATTTTAACATCACCATTTTAATCATTGATGGTGTTAAACAACTATCACCAATATCCATTTCCAGAAGTTTTTCATTGTCTCGAATAAGAAGCTCTATACCCATTACACGGCTCCGAGTCCCTGGTAAACTCTATTTTTTGTCTCTATGAGTTTACTTATTCTAGGTACCCCCAAATAAGTTGAATCATACAGGATTTGTCCTTTGTCATCTGCCTTATTTCACTTAATATACTTCTGAGTTTCATCTGTGTTGCAGCATGTATCAGAATTTCACTCTTTTCTGAGGATGAATAACATTCCATTGTATGTACTGAGTTAGCCAAAGTGTTGATCCAGATTTTCCCATAAGATGGTAGGGAAAAACCCAAACAAACTTTTAGACCAACCCAGTACGTATTACATTTTGTTTATACAGTCATCCATAGATGGACATGTGGGTTTTTTCCACCTTTTGGCCATTGTGCATGATGCTGTTGTGAACATGGCCTTACATGTATCTGTTTGAGCGCAGTTCTTCAATCCTACTTAGAGGTGGAGTTTCTGGATCACATGGCAATTCTATGTTTAACTTTTTGAGGAATCATCAAACTCTTCTAGAACAGCCTCATCATTTTTTATTCTCACCTGCAATACGTAACGGTTCCAGTTTCCTCACATCCTTGACAACGCTTGTGATTTTCTGGTTTTGACAGTAGCCATTCAGCTGGTGTGAGGTGGCATCTCATTGTTTTGATTTGCATTTCCCTAATGACTAGAAACTCCAGGAGATAATAGAGGACAGAGGAGCCTGGCGTGCTGCAGTCCATGGGGTTGCAAAGAGTCCCACATGACTTAGCAACTGAACAACTGTGACTAGTGACAGCAAATGTCTTTTCATATGCATGTTGGACATCTGTATAAATGTCTTAAGTCCTTTGCACATTTTTGAATTGGGGTTTTGGGGAATTTTGTTGTTGAGTTGTAGGATTTCTGTATGCATTCTGGATATTAACTCTTACATGATTTGCAAATATTTTCTTCCATTCTGTGGATTGTCTTTTCAGTCTTTTGATAGTATTCTTTGATGCGTAAACGTTTTAAATTCTGATGAACTCCTTATCTATTTTTTCTTTGTTGCCTTGTATAATTTAGTGTTAAATGTTAGCAATTTCTATGTAAAGTTGTTATCAGGCTGGCACAGTATTTCCCAAAATAGAAAATGTAGTAGAATAAGCAATGAACTTAGTGTTAGTTCTTCCTGAACTTCTTTGAAATCGAGTTTCTTCATTTACCATTGAGCATAGTGTTAAATGCCTTCAGAGCTTTATTGACCTTCAGGAGAAAGTACTGTAAAGCCATGTCAGAGTAACAGAATTTCACTCTTTTCTGAGGATGAATAACATTCCATTGTATGTACTGAGTTAGCCAAAGTGTTGATCCAGATTTTCCCATAAGATGGTAGGGAAAAACCCAAACAAACTTTTAGACCAACCCAGTACGTATTACATTTTGTTTATACAGTCATCCATAGATGGACATGTGGGTTTTTTCCACCTTTTGGCCATTGTGCATGATGCTGTTGTGAACATGGCCTTACATGTATCTGTTTGAGCGCAGTTCTTCAATCCTACTTAGAGGTGGAGTTTCTGGATCACATGGCAATTCTATGTTTAACTTTTTGAGGAATCATCAAACTCTTCTAGAACAGCCTCATCATTTTTTATTCTCACCTGCAATACGTAACGGTTCCAGTTTCCTCACATCCTTGACAACGCTTGTGATTTTCTGGTTTTGACAGTAGCCATTCAGCTGGTGTGAGGTGGCATCTCATTGTTTTGATTTGCATTTCCCTAATGACTAGAAACTCCAGGAGATAATAGAGGACAGAGGAGCCTGGCGTGCTGCAGTCCATGGGGTTGCAAAGAGTCCCACATGACTTAGCAACTGAACAACTGTGACTAGTGACAGCAAATGTCTTTTCATATGCATGTTGGACATCTGTATAAATGTCTTAAGTCCTTTGCACATTTTTGAATTGGGGTTTTGGGGAATTTTGTTGTTGAGTTGTAGGATTTCTGTATGCATTCTGGATATTAACTCTTACATGATTTGCAAATATTTTCTTCCATTCTGTGGATTGTCTTTTCAGTCTTTTGATAGTATTCTTTGATGCGTAAACGTTTTAAATTCTGATGAACTCCTTATCTATTTTTTCTTTGTTGCCTTGTATAATTTAGTGTTAAATGTTAGCAATTTCTATGTAAAGTTGTTATCAGGCTGGCACAGTATTTCCCAAAATAGAAAATGTAGTAGAATAAGCAATGAACTTAGTGTTAGTTCTTCCTGAACTTCTTTGAAATCGAGTTTCTTCATTTACCATTGAGCATAGTGTTAAATGCCTTCAGAGCTTTATTGGCCTTCAGGAGAAAGTACTGTAAAGCCATGTCAGAGTAACAGAAGAGGTATCATTATTATTTTCATCAACTCTCGGGTAAAGACACTATGAAATAGTAGTATTACTCATGTCCCAAACTTCTGAGACTTAATAGGACATTGGATTTATTTTATGTAATGAAAAGTTGGTTGGTCAGAGTGTTGGTCCTTAGTTGGACATAGTATGCATTTATAGTAAAGATTATAAATAAGAAAATGAATTTTCATGTTTTCAATGGTTATTTTAATGGAGTTAACTTTTGTTTTATTCTTCAAGGCCTATATGAACCCAATAGCCATGGCCAGATCAAGGGGTCCAGTCCAGTCTTCAGGTCCAACAATCCAAGATTATTTGAATCGACCAAGGCCTACCTGGTATTTGTAAAACAACTTACCTATATATTTACCAAGCAGTTGCTAGATACATAATTGTTTGAAGCGTACTTAATATGTTAATATGTGCTTTCTTTTGAATTATAAATCACATGCGTGAATGTAAGGCACACATTTCGGAACCCATCACCCAGTGTAGCTAAAGCTGACGCACTACCAGAGAATCTTTTCTACCAAACACATCTCAGTTTCCTAAAAGAGACTGTAACTTTACAGTATGCCAAAGCTATTTAAAATGAGAGGTTTGAATAATGTCACCCTGCTTTGAGGTGTAACTAGGTGTTGAGAAAGATAATGTTAGGCCTTGTTTCTAGCTTTATCTGCTAGCTTTTCAATGAGGTAGGATTTCCCATTTTAAAAGATTTGTTTTAAATTGTGTCTTTTGTTTTGCCCTCATTGAGTGGTTTTGATTTTTCATAAATCATCATAGCTCTTACATTAGTATTTTTCAGTATCTTATTATTAAATATCTATACTCCTGAGGTAATATAAGACAAGCTTCAGAGTTCTTAGCTTTGTGTTCCTTCTAAAGCCCCCCAAGAGCTGGGTGGCTGTAGTTGAAACTTTTGCTTACATACAACAGGTAATCCTTCCTTTGAGTTAAATGGCAACTAAGCTCTATCTGCCTATTCATCAGTGCTGCTGTTTATTGTTGCTACATACTAGAAAATAAATTCTCCCAGAACAAAGTATGTTTTATCTTTAAGATAGGGGAGAAGGGATGAATTTTAAAGGGGAAGTGCCTAAGCTTACGTCACGTGTGGTCAGACATCCCCAAGATACCTCTCAGGTTGGGTAATTGCTGGCCTCACCGGTAGTTGTACTTGAGGACAAGGTTTGTTGCAGTGGAAGGATACCAGCGTCAGCAGAGAAGGGCACGTGGAGATACGTTCCGGAGACAGGGCGCCAGCTTCCAGGACTGCTTCTGCAGAGTCCTACAGGATGCTGCGTTTAATTCCCTCAGGAGTGAGTTGTGAAAACACGTGTAAGATGCTGCCAGCCAGTGTGATTCAGTGCGTCCAGCTTTTTTATTGGCAGCTGATCCACCTCGTCCTGTCAGCTGTCAAAATTCCAGAATTTCAGAAGGAGTACATGTATTCATGTACACTGTTGTATGTGTATGGACAGGCACAGTATGAAGTAAGTTCAGAAATGAAGTAAGCCACTCTTTTCAGGGGATGTACGCAAATAAGTTTCCAGATAACAGCCGGGGTCACTTTACTTATAAGCAGATAAACTATAAAATGAGTAATAGTGTACTACTACTGAACTGTAATACTGCTGTAGTCGTTCAATCATATGGACCGTAACTCACTCTAACACTACAGCTGCTAGTTTTGTGACTGTCCCCAAGCTACAACTTCTTTATCTCTAAAATGGGAGTAGTAATGCTACCTTTTCTCAAAGGATCGTTGTGAGGATTAAAGAAAGGTGTATCTAAAACAGTACCTGTTGTGTGTATGCGTGCTCACTTGCTAAGTCGTGTCCAACTCTTTTGACCCCATAGACTATAGCCCACCAAGCTCTTCTGTCCATGGCATTTCCTAGGCAAGGATACTGGGGTGGGTTACCATTTCCTCTGCCAGGGGGTCTTCCTGGCTCAGAGATCTAACCTGTATTGGCAGGTGGATCCTTTACCACTGAGCCACCTGGGAAGCTCTTACCGGTTGTATGGAAGTACTCAAATGTTTGGTGTATTAGTTCTTATAAGCCATCTTTAGGAGAGGAATGGTTAATGTTATCTGATAGGGTTTATTATGATAATTTACAAAGACATGAGCAAGGAAATTTTAAATGTAGCAACACTGGAATGGAGGCTTATGAGGATATTAAAAAAATGAAGAAATTCTTCTTGTTTGTGAGCATCCATCTCTCCTGTGAAGTGCTTGAAAATTTTCTTTTTGTTTTTTAAGGGAAGAACTGAAAGAACAGCTAGAAAAGAAAAAGAAAGGCTCCAAGGCATTGGCTGAATTTGAAGAAAAAATGAATGAGGTTTGTAAATTAGGCTTTTTTAAAAAAAACTAATGTTTTTTCTTCTAATAAAAAAAATTTAAACAATTTTTAATAAACCAAGGGTCTGAGCCTGGCTCTTTAAGGAGGCTCTGTATTTTAGAAGTGTTTTTATTACATTAAATACGCTCTGTATTTAAATGTTTGATTTCTTTAAAAAAGAAATAAAGAAAAGCCATCTTACAGTGATCTAAATCATCTTAAGTTTTCTAAATATTAGGTTCTTCCCTTTTCTCCCCTTGTTGACAGGCCCCTGGGCCACCATCTTATCCTGGGATTTCCATGATGATATTTGCTTGTCTTGATTACAGATCTGTGTGTAGTATTTCAGCCATTCAGTATTTACTGTCTGGGAAGAGAGTCGAACCAACTTTGTTAAAAAGGAAAAGGAAACCTATGGCGGATTTAGGTTGATATGTGCAACAAGACTCTGTAAAAAATTAAAAAATAAAAAGAAAAGAAAAAGGAATGAGTTCTCAGTCTCATAATACCTACTCCTTCCAGTGTACAGTGTGGAATTCCCACCTCATAGTATCCTCTTTGAAAGGAGGTCCTTCAGGGCTCCTTTGGTGATGGGAAGAAGGATTTTTGTCCCTGCAGCCCTTTCTCTTATGCGTGCTCACTTGCTAAGTCTGCCTCGACCCCATGGGCCCAAGGATACTGGGGTGGGTTACCATTTCCTCTGCCAGGGGGTCTTCCTGGCTCAGAGATCTAACCTGTATTGGCAGGTGGATCCTTTACCACTGAGCCACCTGGGAAGCTCTTACCGGTTGTATGGAAGTACTCAAATGTTTGGTGTATTAGTTCTTATAAGCCATCTTTAGGAGAGGAATGGTTAATGTTATCTGATAGGGTTTATTATGATAATTTACAAAGACATGAGCAAGGAAATTTTAAATGTAGCAACACTGGAATGGAGGCTTATGAGGATATTAAAAAAATGAAGAAATTCTTCTTGTTTGTGAGCATCCATCTCTCCTGTGAAGTGCTTGAAAATTTTCTTTTTGTTTTTTAAGGGAAGAACTGAAAGAACAGCTAGAAAAGAAAAAGAAAGGCTCCAAGGCATTGGCTGAATTTGAAGAAAAAATGAATGAGGTTTGTAAATTAGGCTTTTTTAAAAAAAACTAATGTTTTTTCTTCTAATAAAAAAAATTTAAACAATTTTTAATAAACCAAGGGTCTGAGCCTGGCTCTTTAAGGAGGCTCTGTATTTTAGAAGTGTTTTTATTACATTAAATACGCTCTGTATTTAAATGTTTGATTTCTTTAAAAAAGAAATAAAGAAAAGCCATCTTACAGTGATCTAAATCATCTTAAGTTTTCTAAATATTAGGTTCTTCCCTTTTCTCCCCTTGTTGACAGGCCCCTGGGCCACCATCTTATCCTGGGATTTCCATGATGATATTTGCTTGTCTTGATTACAGATCTGTGTGTAGTATTTCAGCCATTCAGTATTTACTGTCTGGGAAGAGAGTCGAACCAACTTTGTTAAAAAGGAAAAGGAAACCTATGGCGGATTTAGGTTGATATGTGCAACAAGACTCTGTAAAAAATTAAAAAATAAAAAGAAAAGAAAAAGGAATGAGTTCTCAGTCTCATAATACCTACTCCTTCCAGTGTACAGTGTGGAATTCCCACCTCATAGTATCCTCTTTGAAAGGAGGTCCTTCAGGGCTCCTTTGGTGATGGGAAGAAGGATTTTTGTCCCTGCAGCCTCTTGTGACTGCTTAGAGGCTGAGATGGGAGCAAGGTGGTAGAGGATGGAAGGAAGTAGTTGCTGTCTGTACATTTAGGTGTGTTAGGAGGGGATAGATAGTCTCTAATGTGCTTATTATGTCTCTGCAGAACTGGAAGAAAGAACTAGAAAAGCACAGGGAGAAATTGCTAAGTGGAAGTGAGAGCTCATCCAAAAAAAGACAGGTAATGCCATTTTTAGTTTATTGCTGTTAACCTCAGAGTTGGGTTTACATAATAATGCTGTGTACCACTATTAGTAGATACATTTGAAAACCCCTTCTTGTTTAGATTTAAAAACACCATCTTATTTAGATTTGTACTTCTGTCTGTTTGCTTTTAGAGAAAGAAAAAAGAGAAGAAGAAATCTGGTAGGGTGAGCAAAAGTTTTCCATTTTTCTGAATGTCATAATCAAGAGGCTACAAAACAGAAAGTAAGAATAGTTGATACAACCAGTTTGCTAACTCTAGATGAGTCAGAATCTGGAGGCACTTTGGTAGTTACAGATGGTTTTCTATTAGTGATAATAAAAGAAAGGTACCAACCTTCTTAGAACCTAGTGACTCCCTTCATTACAGTTAAAGGGGGAAAATTGAGCATTGTTGCCACGTCTGTTAACTTGGCTCCTGTTGGGGGAGGGGTATAGTGATAAGGGAGGGGGAGATTTGACATTTTAGTATTTAAGTCATGAATATGGCATCTGTTTCTGAGAAAAAGAAAAAAATTCCTGCATCTCACAAGCTTTCATTGTTTTGTGCTTGGTCAAGTATTCATCTTCTTCTTCATCAAGCTCTGATTCTTCCAGCAGTTCTTCAGATTCTGAGGATGAGGTAATGTTTGCCTGTCATGATTCATGGAATAGTACCTCTGGTGGCTTTAGTGACAAGGGGAAACCCCTTATGAAGTATCTGTTAGAAATGCTTACTTCCAGGTTCTTATTGATTATCCCTGAAAGCACTCACATGAATAAATAACTAGATACTTAAATACTGGTAAACGTATACTTTAGATTCCTAAATTTGTCTCATTCATTTAAAAATATTAGTAGAGAAATGGATTTAAACGCCAGAAAGTCCGTTGTAGCTAAGAATTACAGGTGACTCAAATCACTTAACATTTTTTTAATAAAGTGATATATATTATATTTTAAATATTAATTTTTAAGTAAGACGTATTTACAAGCTGATTTGTTGATTAAGTTTTGTTCATTGTAACGTTTTGATGTTTATAAAATGCAACGAATATATTTTCGAAACAAAGCAAATAATTCAAATGTTTTATGTAGGATAAGAGACAAGGAAAAAGGAAAAAGAAAAAGAAGAGTCGTTCCCATAAATCTTCTGAAAGTTCTATGTCAGAAACTGAATCAGACAATAAGGTAAAATCATTTAAATGAGCGATAATTTGCATAGCAGATATTAGGTTTGTCTTTTAATTGTTACTGTCTTAAATTGCTCTGAATTTAGAAAAATGATACTGTTGTACTTCGATGCTCTGTGCCAATTACTTGATGTTCCTAATAATACTGCACATAGGACATTTAATTGTTCTCTGAGTACTTTGACATATAGGTCTCCATGTCTCAACATTTTTATGGTACCTCCATGATAAACACGGCATTCATTATTTTCCCATCTTCATAAGGTAATGCAGGTAAAAAACATCTTGCTTAAATTCCTACAAATAGGATTAGAATGAAAGTAGACTCCCTTCTGATATCTGATCCAGTGTCCTTTTTATGGTGCTCTACTTCGTCTGTTCTGTGCTATACAGAATTGTCAGGTACAGTTAGCTGTCAAACAGTAGTGCTCATAAGAAATACATACAAGCTGTAAAAAGAATGTAGACTCCGGAGCCCCGTCTCCAGAGTCTGATTTAGTGAGGCTGATTGGGATCGGAAGTCTCCAGTTGGAACGAATAGTCTCTGTGATTCTGATTCAGTGTTGTCCATGGACCACAGTTTAACAAGCACTGACCTGGGCTTGAGGAGAACAAAGCCACTGTATCTTTTATGGCAGATGTCTACCCACGGAGATTTCTTCTGATAAAAGGCCTGGTATCTAGAAAGTATTCAGTAGGTGTTAGTTTTGTTTTTAAGGCAGAATAGGCAGTCCAATGACACTGATGGCTAGCATGTATTGAATGCCTGCTATATATAGTCCAGTTCTAAGCGCTGAACTTTTCACTGCAGTCCTCTCAGCAAGTCTGTGCAGTAGATATTTGTTTATCCCACTTTATGGATAAGGAAGGCTCAGAGAGGTTAACAGCTGGCACCGAGGGATTCAGAAGTAGAAATTCTTAATGAAGTAAACTTCTTTCATAGAGTAAATCACCTTTTTGATACTTTCCTTCCTTACGTTATAATGCTATATCTTTCACATTTAAAATTAATATATCTATGTTTATTTAGGACAATTTAAAAAAGAAAAAGAAGTCAAAGGATGCAACTGAAAAAGAAAAGGTAATTTATATTTTACATTGCATTTTTTATATCTTTAACTTTTGTAAAAATTTTTATTTATTTATTTATTTAGGACTATTCTGGGTTTTCACTGCTACTGCAGGCTCTTCTCTAGTTGCAGGGAGTGGGGGCTGCTCTCTAGTTGAAGTGAGCAGGCTTCTTGTTGCAATGACCTTTCTTGTTGTGGAACATGGGCTCAATAGTTGTGGCTCACGGGCTTAGTTGCTCCACAACATGTGGGATCTTCCTGGATCAGGGACCGAACCCGTGTCTCCTGCATCGGTAGGCGAACTCTTTACCATTGAGCTAGCAGGGAAGCCCTATGTTTTTAACTTTTTATTTGTTTACTTTTGACTATGCAGAGTCTTCATTGCCTTGTGCAGGCTTTCTCTAGTTGTGACAAGCAGGGGCTACTCTTTGTTTTGGTACACAGGCTTTTCGTTGCTATGGCTTCTCTTGTTGCAGAGTATAGGCTCTCGGGCATGCGGGCTTCAGTAGTTGCAGCATACAGTCTCAGTAGTTGTGACACACAGGCTTAGTTGCTCCATGGCATGTGGAATCTTCGCAGACCAGGGATCAAACCCTTGTTCCCTGCACTGGCATGTAGATTCTTACCCACTGCCCCACTGTATCACTGGGAAAGTCCCTACATTGCTTTAAGATACTTCGTTTCTTCAAGAATTGCTTCAAGAAATTAAAGAGATTTTTGTTGCTTACTGGGCTCATTATTGAAGATAAAAGATCAGAAGAGTATTCAGTAGGTGTTAGTTTTGTTTTTAAGGCAGAATAGGCAGTCCAATGACACTGATGGCTAGCATGTATTGAATGCCTGCTATATATAGTCCAGTTCTAAGCGCTGAACTTTTCACTGCAGTCCTCTCAGCAAGTCTGTGCAGTAGATATTTGTTTATCCCACTTTATGGATAAGGAAGGCTCAGAGAGGTTAACAGCTGGCACCGAGGGATTCAGAAGTAGAAATTCTTAATGAAGTAAACTTCTTTCATAGAGTAAATCACCTTTTTGATACTTTCCTTCCTTACGTTATAATGCTATATCTTTCACATTTAAAATTAATATATCTATGTTTATTTAGGACAATTTAAAAAAGAAAAAGAAGTCAAAGGATGCAACTGAAAAAGAAAAGGTAATTTATATTTTACATTGCATTTTTTATATCTTTAACTTTTGTAAAAATTTTTATTTATTTATTTATTTAGGACTATTCTGGGTTTTCACTGCTACTGCAGGCTCTTCTCTAGTTGCAGGGAGTGGGGGCTGCTCTCTAGTTGAAGTGAGCAGGCTTCTTGTTGCAATGACCTTTCTTGTTGTGGAACATGGGCTCAATAGTTGTGGCTCACGGGCTTAGTTGCTCCACAACATGTGGGATCTTCCTGGATCAGGGACCGAACCCGTGTCTCCTGCATCGGTAGGCGAACTCTTTACCATTGAGCTAGCAGGAAGCCCTATGTTTTTAACTTTTTATTTGTTTACTTTTGACTATGCAGAGTCTTCATTGCCTTGTGCAGGCTTTCTCTAGTTGTGACAAGCAGGGGCTACTCTTTGTTTTGGTACACAGGCTTTTCGTTGCTATGGCTTCTCTTGTTGCAGAGTATAGGCTCTCGGGCATGCGGGCTTCAGTAGTTGCAGCATACAGTCTCAGTAGTTGTGACACACAGGCTTAGTTGCTCCATGGCATGTGGAATCTTCGCAGACCAGGGATCAAACCCTTGTTCCCTGCACTGGCATGTAGATTCTTACCCACTGCCCCACTGTATCACTGGGAAAGTCCCTACATTGCTTTAAGATACTTCGTTTTCTTCAAGAATTGCTTCAAGAAATTAAAGAGATTTTTGTTGCTTACTGGGCTCATTATTGAAGATAAAAGATCAGAAGAGTATTCCTGCAGAGAATTTGTATAGATTAATTATTATCTCAGAATTCAAAATAATAAGAATTTGAAACATTTCATTTGTTTCCTCAATTCATTTTAAAGAAGATTCTTAATGAAAGAACATGGATTTCTGTTTCAAAGTAAGTATACTGTAGATAATTTGAAAAGGTTTTTTCTACTGTAAAAATTTTAAATTTTTATGTTCATTTGTAGCTTATCTGTTCTTAATGATAAATTTATTCCTATGTAAGTTTCTGATTTATAATTTTTAATCTTTCTGATTTCCTGGAGAAGGAAATGGTAACCCATTCCAATATTCTTGCCTGGAAAATTCCATAGACAGAGGAACCTGGCGGGCTACAGTCCATGGAGTCACAAAGAGTCAAACATGACTTAGCAACTAAACATGCACACACATTCTTACTGATTATTAAAAATAAAAGCCTGGGGGACTTCCCTTGTGGTCCAGTGCGTGAAGAGTCTGTCTTACAGTGCAAGGGCTACCCACGTTAGATCCCTGGCCCAGGAAAATCCCACACACCACGGAGCGGCTGGACCGGTGTGTCCAATTAGGAGCCAGCGCTCTGGAGCGCATGCACCCATAGCTGGTGCTCTTCATCGAGAGAGGCCACTGCAGTGAGAGGCCCACACAGGCCAAAGAACAAAGGTGGATGAAAATAAATAAATGTAAAACCAATAAAAGATGCCAAAATTAAAAATAAATAAAAGCCTAGGGCTTCCCTGGTGGTCCAGTGGGTAAAGAGTCCGCCTTGCAGTGCAAGGGGCGAACCTTGCCCCAGGAAGATCCCGAATGCTGCGGAGCAGCTGGACCGGTGTGTCCAATTATGAGCCAGTGCTCTGGAGCGCATGCCCCCACAGCTGGTGCTCTGTGGCAAGAGAGGCCACCGCGGTGGGAGGCCCACACAGGCCAACAAATAAAGATGGATAAAGATAAATAAATAAAAAATCAATAAAAGAGGCCAAAATTAAAAAAATAAACGCCTAAAGAAAGCAACCACTGGACTTCCCTGGTGGTCCAGTGGGTAAGGATGCCACCTTGCAGTGCAAGGGGAGCCAGTTCGACCCCTAGCCTGGGAGGATCCCACATGCCGCAGAGCGACTGGACCGACGTGTCCAATTACCGAGCCGGAGCTCTGGAGCACGTGCGCCGGGAGCCGGTACTCTGACAAGAGGCTGCTGTGATGGGAGGCCCACACAGGCCAAAGAACAAAGATGAATGAAAATGAATAACTGAAAGACCAATAGAAGTGGCCAGAAAAAAAGAAAGCAACTACTAAAAAATGAAACTAAAGACTAGTATCACTGAATTTTATTCACTCTTTATATCATTTCAATGGACATGAACTTGGGCAAACTCTGAGAGATGATGAGGAACAGGAAGGCCTGGGATGCTATAGTCCGTTGGGTTGCAGACAGTCAGACATGACTTCGTAGCTGAACAAAAATTGAGGTGAAATTCGTATAATTTGCTGTAAACCATCTTTAAATTATGATTTGGTGATGTATAGTTTATGCACAATGTTGGACATTGATCTCCTTCAGCTTGAAGTCTTTTCTTTGTCATACCATTAACAACACCCCATACTCATTAAGTACTCAATTTCCTTCTCTCTCCTCCTCCCCCAGTTATAGCCTCTGATCTGCTTTTTGTGTCTGGATTTATGTGTTCTGGCTATATTCTATAAAAGCATTCATAGTATATGTGACCTTTTGTGACTGGCTTCTCAGTATATAACATTTTCTTTTGAGTATATACATAGAAGTGGCTTTTTATCAGTTTGGAAGTAAAAATCCATTAATATACTAAAAAAGGAACCATATTGACAGAGTTGATCTCATTAAATTCCAAGGATTCAAGGCTATGAAATTTATTAATATAACTTGTCACAATAATTGGTCTGAAACTGATTATTTTCATAGTTGCTAATAGGGTGTTATATAATTTCAGTATAAATTCTTGATATTTAAAACCATTATAAAATATTAAGTAGTTACTTTCATGTTTAAAAAAATGGAAAATTGGCCATTTATAAACATGGCAATAACTAATAAAATACCTGCACTGTGATACTGAAGTATGGTATACATAATAAATAACCTATATATATATGTATATATACCAAGTAGAATTAATAAGTGGTTTACATTTTGTCATATTTGCTTCATGTCTTAGTGGGAAAAGTCCCTGGCACACTTTGCTTTGTTAAACTGTTTTTGAAATTACTGTGCATCCTTCCATCCACATTTATACATGTTTATTACATAACTATGTGTTCACACATAACTTAAGAGAGTATTTTGTGAATTTTCTTACAATAAAGATTTGTAATTCTGACAAAATAATAAAGCTGTTTGCAGAAATAACTCACCTTAATCTAATGTGTGTATCATCACTATTTATTTTCTTGATTCAAAATTGGATTCATGCTATATAAAAAATTTTGTCATTTTTTTCTGTGTAAGATTAAGTGCTGAGCATATTTTTCAGTTTTGTGGCTCTGTTTTTGTTATGAGCTACTTCATACATGTGGATAAAGTATATAGAAAATATAAAATGACAACTAGCATATCCAGTGAGCAGCTTTAGTAAATCGTAACATTTTGTCATATTTGCTTCAGATGTTTTCAGAATGTTTTCTATCTTAAAATCTATACGTTTAAGTCCCTGAGTACGTTCCCAGTCCTACTCGCCTCTCCTTCCCCCAAGTTATACATTTTCTCATCATACTTAAAGATTAGGTTTCTTTTTGTTTTGTTTTTTTTTCTCTTAGATTCTTTTCTGTAGCATCACACCTGTCTGATCCAGCTCTGGATAGGGACAAAAGAGTTACGACTGCAATGGGACCCAAATCTTATATCATGTTTTCATTAACTCTTTAAAATCCTATCCTGTATAATGAAAGAAAATAGAGAGGATATAACATCTAAGTGGATGTATAGTTATTTATTTTCAGGTTCTTAGTAAGACTATTGCTTTACTGAAATTAGAAACTGATTCCTGATCATTATCACCAACTTTAGACATTTCTAAAATGAAAATGGATAATTTTTGTGACAGTTGGGAAAAGTTTTATATAGACTTAAAAACAAAGTTCATGTGGCGTACTATCGCATCTGAGTCAACATACATGTATTTGTTTTTCATAGGACATTAAAGGGCTCAGCAAAAAAAGAAAGATGTATCCTGAAGGTAAACCTTTATCATCTGGATCACAGTCAGAATCAGATTATACTGAGGAGGTAGGTATATAATCAAATCCATTTTCTTTACTTTAAAATATCTAGTTGTTTGATTTAATAAATACAAGCTAGTAAAAATAACTTTTCAACAGTATTTGATCGATTCAGTTTTCTAATATGTGAAAAAAATGTCATTGAAAAATAAGTTCTGTACTTTTACAGATAGTAATATAACTTTTATTTTTTTAAAGTATTCATTTATGTTTGGCTGTGCTGGGTCTTTGTTGCTATGTGGGTTTTTCTCTAGTTGTGGTGAGCAGGCTTCTCATTGTGGTGTGTTCTCTTGTGGAGCACAGGCTCTAGGGCACATGGGCTTCTGTAGTTGCAGCGTTCAAGCTTAGTAGTGACAGCTCCCGGGTTCCTGAGCACAGGCTCAGCAGTTATGGCTCACAGGCTTAGTTGCTCCGCAGCATGTGGGATCTTCCCAGATCAGGGATCGAACGGACATCTCCTGCACTGGCAGGCAAATTCTTTACCACTGAGCCACCAGGGAAGCCCCTATAGCTTTTATTTTGATAATTACATTCCCAGATACCTTTCCATTCTGAGATCTTTAATTTTTCCTCTCCTAGTATTTTCTCTTTCTTCCCGGTCCATCATGCCTCTTTTATTTTTATATTTATTTTCATTCAGCTTATATTCTTTGGCATGTGTGGGCCTTGCATTTCAGTGGCCTCTGTCACTGCAGAGCACCGGCTCTGGGCACACGCCCTCCAGAGTGCTGGCTCCTAACTGGACACACCAGTCCAACCGCTCTGCAGCATGTGGGATCTTCCTGAGCCAGGGATTGAACTGGTGTCCCTTGCACTGCAAGGCATACTCTCTACCCACTAGACCACCAGGGAAGACCCTTTTCTAATATTCTCTTTTAATTTTACTACCATTTTGATGACATGAAAGACACTGTATAACATAAGACATATTAAAGCCCAGCATTCTTCTGTTTTGGTTTTGAGCTATTCTTTAGGAAGTAGAAAGGGATATGATGGAACAGAAATGTTGTCAGGACCTCAGTTTTCCTTAATGAGGGATTTGTTGAGGGCAAGATAAACCTGTTTTTTATCATAACTCGCAAAAAGAAAGATGTATCCTGAAGATAAACCTTTATCATCCGAATCACAGTCAGAATCAGATTATACTGAGGAGGTAGGTATATAATCAAATCCATTTTCTTTACTTTAAAATATCTAGTTGTTTGATTTAATAAATACAAGCTAGTAAAAATAACTTTTCAACAGTATTTGATCGATTCAGTTTTCTAATATGTGAAAAAAATGTCATTGAAAAATAAGTTCTGTACTTTTACAGATAGTAATATAACTTTTATTTTTTTAAAGTATTCATTTATGTTTGGCTGTGCTGGGTCTTTGTTGCTATGTGGGTTTTTCTCTAGTTGTGGTGAGCAGGCTTCTCATTGTGGTGTGTTCTCTTGTGGAGCACAGGCTCTAGGGCACATGGGCTTCTGTAGTTGCAGCGTTCAAGCTTAGTAGTGACAGCTCCCGGGTTCCTGAGCACAGGCTCAGCAGTTATGGCTCACAGGCTTAGTTGCTCCGCAGCATGTGGGATCTTCCCAGATCAGGGATCGAACGGACATCTCCTGCACTGGCAGGCAAATTCTTTACCACTGAGCCACCAGGGAAGCCCCTATAGCTTTTATTTTGATAATTACATTCCCAGATACCTTTCCATTCTGAGATCTTTAATTTTTCCTCTCCTAGTATTTTCTCTTTCTTCCCGGTCCATCATGCCTCTTTTATTTTTATATTTATTTTCATTCAGCTTATATTCTTTGGCATGTGTGGGCCTTGCATTTCAGTGGCCTCTGTCACTGCAGAGCACCGGCTCTGGGCACACGCCCTCCAGAGTGCTGGCTCCTAACTGGACACACCAGTCCAACCGCTCTGCAGCATGTGGGATCTTCCTGAGCCAGGGATTGAACTGGTGTCCCTTGCACTGCAAGGCATACTCTCTACCCACTAGACCACCAGGGAAGACCCTTTTCTAATATTCTCTTTTAATTTTACTACCATTTTGATGACATGAAAGACACTGTATAACATAAGACATATTAAAGCCCAGCATTCTTCTGTTTTGGTTTTGAGCTATTCTTTAGGAAGTAGAAAGGGATATGATGGAACAGAAATGTTGTCAGGACCTCAGTTTTCCTGTCCCTGAAATGAGGGAGTAGGATTAGGTAATCTAGACAGGACTTTTCAGCTGTGGTATCCCTGTTTTAGATTTTGTACTCTACTGGAATTAGAACCCATTCTTAGTTCATTTTAGGTTTATCTGTTACCATCTTTGATGTAGTGTTCTGCTTGGACTTGATTTCCTCATTTGTAAATTAAGACCTATTGTCCCCATTTTGTAGCAATATTTTTCATATTTTCAGTATTTTTGAATCCTTTAATAAGTTTGTAGCTACTGTAGCCTACTTATACACATTTTTGTATTATTGATAGTATCCCCTAAAGAAATAAAAATGAATACAAGAAAGCAATATATTATAAAATTTTATTTCATTGCATAAGTGCTTGAGCATATATAATACTAGAAGGCATAAAATCTTAAGCTGCCATGAAATTCAGGCTGTAGCATGCCTCAAAACCCATATGGTAGCATTATCATCAGTGACATTTTCCAAAACGGTGGACAATTCCCAGGAAAGCTCTGAATGAAACAAAATACAGTTTCCCTCTGTTTATATGATACTGCTCTTGTGGAACATTCACTGCACTGCTCTACAGTCATTATTCCTTATCTGCAGAGAGTTTGTTCCAGGACCTCTGGATACCAGAATTCACAGGTGCTATCTCTTACATAAAATAGCGTAGTAAATATTTGCATATAACCTGTGCACAGCCTTCTGTATACTTCACTGTCTCTGTGGAGTATCTGTAATACCTAATCCCATGTAAATGCTGTATAAGTAGTTGCTGATGTGTGGCTGATTTCAAGTTTTGCTTTTTTAAAATTTCTGCAGGTTTTTTCCCCAGGTATTTTGATCCATAGTTGGTTGAATCTGTGGGTGCTGAACCCATGGATATGGAGGGCCAACTGTATTTTAAAACCCAGTACAAAATACTTTATTTTCATGTTTTAATAAACTTACTTTTTGTAATTGGGTCCATTATATGCACTCAAGGATCCCATGACCACCAGGGAAGACCCTTTTCTAATATTTTTTTTTTTGTATAAACATAAAAGACATATTAAAGCCCAGCATTCTTCTGTTTTGGTTTTGAGCTATTCTTTAGGAAGTAGAAAGGGATATGATGGAACAGAAATGTTGTCAGGACCTCAGTTTTCCTGTCCCTGAAATGAGGGAGTAGGATTAGGTAATCTAGACAGGACTTTTCAGCTGTGGTATCCCTGTTTTAGATTTTGTACTCTACTGGAATTAGAACCCATTCTTAGTTCATTTTAGGTTTATCTGTTACCATCTTTGATGTAGTGTTCTGCTTGGACTTGATTTCCTCATTTGTAAATTAAGACCTATTGTCCCCATTTTGTAGCAATATTTTTCATATTTTCAGTATTTTTGAATCCTTTAATAAGTTTGTAGCTACTGTAGCCTACTTATACACATTTTTGTATTATTGATAGTATCCCCTAAAGAAATAAAAATGAATACAAGAAAGCAATATATTATAAAATTTTATTTCATTGCATAAGTGCTTGAGCATATATAATACTAGAAGGCATAAAATCTTAAGCTGCCATGAAATTCAGGCTGTAGCATGCCTCAAAACCCATATGGTAGCATTATCATCAGTGACATTTTCCAAAACGGTGGACAATTCCCAGGAAAGCTCTGAATGAAACAAAATACAGTTTCCCTCTGTTTATATGATACTGCTCTTGTGGAACATTCACTGCACTGCTCTACAGTCATTATTCCTTATCTGCAGAGAGTTTGTTCCAGGACCTCTGGATACCAGAATTCACAGGTGCTATCTCTTACATAAAATAGCGTAGTAAATATTTGCATATAACCTGTGCACAGCCTTCTGTATACTTCACTGTCTCTGTGGAGTATCTGTAATACCTAATCCCATGTAAATGCTGTATAAGTAGTTGCTGATGTGTGGCTGATTTCAAGTTTTGCTTTTTTAAAATTTCTGCAGGTTTTTTCCCCAGGTATTTTGATCCATAGTTGGTTGAATCTGTGGGTGCTGAACCCATGGATATGGAGGGCCAACTGTATTTTAAAACCCAGTACAAAATACTTTATTTTCATGTTTTAATAAACTTACTTTTTGTAATTGGGTCCATTATATGAATGTTAAGCAGGCTGTTCTAAACTTAATATCAGGGCCGTCTTGGACATTGCATAACAGCACTCCCTTTCTTGGCCTGGCCCTGGCTTCTCATTCTAATGACATGAATATCATCAGAAATAATAATTTTATTTTCTGAGTACTTTCGAGAGAACTACTGCCCCTTTTGAAAGCGAATAGTCTCTGATGCTTGTGTGTTCTATTCCTTGAGTCTGTTCTCATTTATTTGTACTGTGGTTAGTTTACTTTTCATGTATGTACGATATAGTAACCTAGCAGATAAACCAAACAGTTTTGGCAGTTTTTGTCCTTTAGTACTATAATATGTCATATTAATTATGTTTGTCTTAATATAAAATGTTACATTTGGATTTAACATTAATACACATTAGCTTTAGCAACTTTGAATTTAATGTATATCCACTGCATTACACTTAAAAATACTGAAATAAAATATTAATGGGGTAATGTTACTTGGAAGATTTTAATCAGTTCATTGATACCAAGTACACACCACAGGTATATATATATATATATATATATAAAGCTACCATTTATTAAACCCCATAGGTAAGAAAAACTCTACTGTATTCCAGGCTCTCTCCCTTGAGGGTGGATTTTATCTGTATTTTACAAAAAGGATGAAACTGAAGGTAAACAGAGGCAGGAATCAATCAGAGCTTGGTCAGTTTTATTTCATAGCTTGTATTTTTTTATGTACTGCACCTTACTGCTGAGATTAAAGATGCAGGGTATATTAGTGAATGGAAAAAAAAAATGCCTTGGGTACAAATTACGTATTTATCTTTTTTCCCCAAAATTTAATTTTGTAGGTACGAGCAAAAAAGAAGAAAAGCAGTGAAGAACGAGAAAAAACAATAGCAAGTATCAACTTAACGTTTTTACATGGAAACAGCATAGCTGCTTTAATATAACATAAATCATGAGAAAGGTATTTATGGAGAAAGGTATGGTGTTCAGCAGCTTCACTTAATGGCTGGAGAAAGCTAAGTTGGCTCAGAATAAAAGGAAGCATATTCTGGTAGCATTTCACAATTTACCGTTAGAAATGTAAGCTTAAACTTTTGGTTGACTTCCTTAAGCTCTAGTAGGAAGTATGAACTAAAGTACAGTGCTTCCCTTCATCTTCGATAGTATTTATTCCCAGATCTACCAGACCTGGTACTAACAGAAAAAAGCTCTCAACGCCCAGGCTGCAGTGATAATAAGCTCTATCTGTATTTAATGTGGTTTAAGACATGAATATCATCAGAAATAATAATTTTATTTTCTGAGTACTTTCGAGAACTACTGCCCCTTTTGAAAGCGAATAGTCTCTGATGCTTGTGTGTTCTATTCCTTGAGTCTGTTCTCATTTATTTGTACTGTGGTTAGTTTACTTTTCATGTATGTACGATATAGTAACCTAGCAGATAAACCAAACAGTTTTGGCAGTTTTTGTCCTTTAGTACTATAATATGTCATATTAATTATGTTTGTCTTAATATAAAATGTTACATTTGGATTTAACATTAATACACATTAGCTTTAGCAACTTTGAATTTAATGTATATCCACTGCATTACACTTAAAAATACTGAAATAAAATATTAATGGGGTAATGTTACTTGGAAGATTTTAATCAGTTCATTGATACCAAGTACACACCACAGGTATATATATATATATATATATATAAAGCTACCATTTATTAAACCCCATAGGTAAGAAAAACTCTACTGTATTCCAGGCTCTCTCCCTTGAGGGTGGATTTTATCTGTATTTTACAAAAAGGATGAAACTGAAGGTAAACAGAGGCAGGAATCAATCAGAGCTTGGTCAGTTTTATTTCATAGCTTGTATTTTTTTATGTACTGCACCTTACTGCTGAGATTAAAGATGCAGGGTATATTAGTGAATGGAAAAAAAAAATGCCTTGGGTACAAATTACGTATTTATCTTTTTTCCCCAAAATTTAATTTTGTAGGTACGAGCAAAAAAGAAGAAAAGCAGTGAAGAACGAGAAAAAACAATAGCAAGTATCAACTTAACGTTTTTACATGGAAACAGCATAGCTGCTTTAATATAACATAAATCATGAGAAAGGTATTTATGGAGAAAGGTATGGTGTTCAGCAGCTTCACTTAATGGCTGGAGAAAGCTAAGTTGGCTCAGAATAAAAGGAAGCATATTCTGGTAGCATTTCACAATTTACCGTTAGAAATGTAAGCTTAAACTTTTGGTTGACTTCCTTAAGCTCTAGTAGGAAGTATGAACTAAAGTACAGTGCTTCCCTTCATCTTCGATAGTATTTATTCCCAGATCTACCAGACCTGGTACTAACAGAAAAAAGCTCTCAACGCCCAGGCTGCAGTGATAATAAGCAGGAGTGTAACAGCATAAATTATTCACTAGTAAAGGCGATTCTTGTCATTTCTGAAGCCAGCTTTGCTGTTACGCAAGTTGAGAAGGTGGAGGAAGAGAATGAGGAAAGTGGATGTGATACCCAGTGGGAAGCAGACCAGCCTAGAGAAAGTGTATAACAAATTATCAAAGAGAAATGGAGCTCGTGTCAGCGGAGTAATTTAGGAGCTCTTATATAAGTATGGCCTGTGGCCTTTGAAGGCACTTTCTTAGGAAGAAGTAAAAGAAGAATGTGGAGCATCACTCATAGGTTTGAGAGTAACTACCCTCTTCCCAGAATGTCCTTAGCTCTTAAAATGAGGGACCTTCTCTGATGAGAAAGTTCATCTGATAATGTATGATTCAGAGATAACATTATATGCTGAAGATCAGAGAGACATTCAAGGAACTTTTTTCCTGAGTTGGAAAATAATTTGAGCAAAGACTGCTTTCATCTTGCGTTCAGATTTTTAAGGCATAAAGTTAAATGATTTTGGATAATTGTAATTTATATTTGTGTACTTCACTGTTTCATGCATTCAGCAGCGTGTATTTATTAAGCTTCTCTGTGCAGGCACTGTTCTGTCTTGGTATGTGCTAAGTTGCTTCATTTGTATCTGACCCTGTGACCCTGTGGACTGTAGCCTTCCAGGCTCCTCTGTCTGTGGATTCTCCAGGCAATAATACTGGATGGGTTGCCGTGCCCTCTTCCAGGGGATCTTCCCCATCCAGGGATTGAACCTGCATCTCTTACATCTCCGGGTGGATTTTTCTACCACTAGCGCCCCCTTCTACCTTAGTAGAGCTGTTACAATAGAATTCAAGATAGATAAGAAGGTGATAAATGAGAGGCTGACTCAGAGAGGGGAGACCTCTCTGGAAGTAAAATTAAGTCAAAACTGAGTTCACAAGGAAGAACCAACCCATAGATGAAAGAAAGGCTATCTGAGACAGGGAGAGCAACTCATGACCAGTGATGGGAGTGAGCTTGGTATATTTAAAGAACTGAAAAAAGGTAGGCTTTGTCACATCAGTAGGAGACAAAGAGGAATAGCATACAACGAGGCTGGAAGGTAAGCCAAGGCCATAGCACAGCATACCAGGTTTTTTTCAAAGTAAACAGGTGACCTAAATCAACTTTACGCTTCTAAATATTTCGGCAAAGGTGAGAAGTGCTGTTTGTATTACAGTGATAGTGGTGGAGGGGAACTGGCCTGGTGGATCCGAGATATGTTTTGGACTTAATGTGGTAGAATTTGCTTGGTGTCAGGAGTGGAGAGTGGACTTAAAACAAAGAGTAGAGTCAGAGAAGCATAGATTGTTTAGCTTAACTGAAGTAATGGACTTAAATGTGGTAGCAATTTGCTTGGTGTCTTAGGAAGAAGTGGAGGGCATCACTCATAGGTTTGAGAGTAACTACCCTCTTCCCAGATCTTAGCGATTCGAGAAAGTTCATCTGATAATGTATGATTCAGAGATAACATTATATGCTGAAGATCAGAGAGACATTCAAGGAACTTTTTCCTGAGTTGGAAAATAATTTGAGCAAAGACTGCTTTCATCTATGCGTTCAGATTTTTAAGGCATAAAGTTAAATGATTTTGGATAATTGTAATTTATATTTGTGTACTTCACTGTTTCATGCATTCAGCAGCGTGTATTTATTAAGCTTCTCTGTGCAGGCACTGTTCTGTCTTGGTATGTGCTAAGTTGCTTCATTTGTATCTGACCCTGTGACCCTGTGGACTGTAGCCTTCCAGGCTCCTCTGTCTGTGGATTCTCCAGGCAATAATACTGGATGGGTTGCCGTGCCCTCTTCCAGGGGATCTTCCCCATCCAGGGATTGAACCTGCATCTCTTACATCTCCTCCGGGTGGATTTTTCTACCACTAGCGCCCCCTTCTACCTTAGTAGAGCTGTTACAATAGAATTCAAGATAGATAAGAAGGTGATAAATGAGAGGCTGACTCAGAGAGGGGAGACCTCTCTGGAAGTAAAATTAAGTCAAAACTGAGTTCACAAGGAAGAACCAACCCATAGATGAAAGAAAGGCTATCTGAGACAGGGAGAGCAACTCATGACCAGTGATGGGAGTGAGCTTGGTATATTTAAAGAACTGAAAAAAGGTAGGCTTTGTCACATCAGTAGGAGACAAAGAGGAATAGCATACAACGAGGCTGGAAGGTAAGCCAAGGCCATAGCACAGCATACCAGGTTTTTTTCAAAGTAAACAGGTGACCTAAATCAACTTTACGCTTCTAAATATTTCGGCAAAGGTGAGAAGTGCTGTTTGTATTACAGTGATAGTGGTGGAGGGGAACTGGCCTGGTGGATCCGAGATATGTTTTGGACTTAATGTGGTAGAATTTGCTTGGTGTCAGGAGTGGAGAGTGGACTTAAAACAAAGAGTAGAGTCAGAGAAGCATAGATTGTTTAGCTTAACTGAAGTAATGAATGCCATTTACTAAGGTGGTTGAGAAAGGATCTGGAGAGAAACAAAGAAGCATTTTTTTTTTGGCCACTTCTATTGGTCTTTCATTTATTTATTTTCATCCATCTTCGTTCTTTGGCCTGTGTGGGCCTCCCATCGCAGTGGCCTCTCCCACTGCAGAGCACCGACTCTAGGCACACGTGCTCCAGACTGCTGGCTTGGTAATTGGACACATCAGTCCAGCTGCTCCGCAGCACATGGGATCTTCTCAGGCCAGGGATCGAACCGGTGCCCCTTGCACTGCAAGGCGGTGGGTGTCCTTACGCACTGGACCACCAGGGAAGCCAATGGTAGTTTTCTTTAATGGTATTTTTAGATATGCTTGGAAGAGCTATTAATGAGGCACTTGCAGTCTTCAGAGTCTAGGACTGGATACAAATCTTTGCTTTCCAAGTGGTTTTGTTTTGTTTTGTTTTGTTTTGAACTATATTTATTTATTTATTTATTGGCATTCGGTGTTAGTTATAGTAAATGAGCTCTTAGTTGTGTCATGTGGGATCTAGTTCCCTCACCAGGGATTGAACCCAGGCCCCTGGCATTGGCAGCCTGGAGTCTTAGCCACTGGACCACCAGGGAAGTTCCTCCAAGTGGTATTTAAAGCGTGTGATTGAGAGAGTTTGTGGAAAAGAAGAGAAGGAAGCCCACAAAACTTGAGCATAGGAGGAAGCACCAGCAAAGGGGCCGAAGTCTTTGTGATAAAAGAAAAGCAGCAGTGATATGTCACGGAAGGCAGGAAAAGTGTTTTAAGAACAAAGTGGCCAACAGTCACCAGTTCAGTGGCTCAGTCATGTCCAACTCTTTGTGACCCCATGGAGTGCAGCCGGCTAGGTTTCCCTGTCCCTCGGCATCTTCCAGAGCCTTCCCAAGCTCATGTTCATTGACCCAGTGATGCCATCTAACCATCTTGTCCTCTGTCACCCTTTCTCCTTTTGCCTTCTGTTTTTCCCAGCATCAGGGTCTTTTCCAGTGAGTTTGCTCTTCAGATCAGCTGACCAAAGTCTTGCAACTTCAGTTCCAGCCATCAGTCCTGCCAATGAATATTAGGGTTGATTTCCTTTAGGATTAACTGGTTTGCTCTTCTTGCAGTCCAAGGGACTCTCAGGAGTCTTCTCCAGCACCACAGTTTAAAGGCATCAATTCTTAGGCCCTCAACCTTATTTATGGTTCAACTCTCACATCCATATGACTGCTGGAAAAACCATTGATTTGACTATATGAACCTTTGTCGGCAAAATGACGTCTTTGCTTTTTAATATGCTGTCTAAGTTTGACATAGCTTTTTTCCAAGGAGCTAGTGTCCTTTAATTTCATGGCTGCAGTCACCATCCACAGTGATATTGGAGCCCAAGAAAATAAAGTCTGTCATTGTTTTCATTGTTTGTCCATCTATTTGCCATGAAGAGATGATACCGGATGCCATCATCTTCATTTTTTGAATGTTGAATTTTAAGCTAGCCTTTTCAGTCTCCTCTTTCACCTTCATCAAAAGGCTCTTTAATTCCTCTTTGCTTCTGACAAAACCACTTCAGCATTCTTGCCTTGAGAGTTCCATGAACAGTATGAAAAGCAGCTTGTACGCAAAAATTTTAAAAGTCCAAGACTGTGGACTCTGTAACAGTCCCTGTTTACTTGGACTTGTAATGGGAAGAACGACTAAAGTTAGCTTAAAAGCCACAGAGTGGCAGAGCCTTAGTGGGGACAGGAGTGGGAAGTTCTGCTAGATAAGGTGGATTGAAGCTTTGCTTTTGCCACCTCTGTATGTCTCTTCCCTTCTCTTTTTACTTTCTTCTCCTGAATATAAACAACTAGTGTATTATTTGACACCAGATTTCCACATTATCTTTTTCTTAAAAATCTGCATTTTACATCAGAAAGTCAGAGTATAGCAAAATTCTAGCTTTGTCTAGTTACAGTGACTGCATTTTACTAGGCCTCAACCAGGTAGTTGTCAGCCTAAGAAAGTAGTCCTACCAGTCTAAGTAGTACATAATATCAATTCCTATTTACTTAAAAATAAGGGGGTTTAATGTACTTTTCCTCTGAAAGCTACCCATTCCTTTGCAGTAATGATGATTGGTACCGTAACTCAGTTGACTCTTATTTTCTACAGGAAATTTTGATGGAAGCTGTATTAACCTGCTACTGCCATAGTTTTCCCTTCTCTTTTGAAAACTGACAAGCATTCTCTTAGTCCTTGTACAGTATTATTGACACTTTTTCAGAAATGTTTTCAGTAGCTTACTTGTTTGTGTGGATTGTTTAAAAAATAACTATGCAGTAGCTTAGAAGTACCATGATGAAGCTATTGTTTCTAACCTGCAGACTTTGACGTAACTGTCTAAAACAGAACTCGTAACTGTATCTTAACACAGAACTATCTTTTCAGGAAAAAACAAAAAAGAAGAAGAAGCATAAGAAACACAGTAAGAAGAAGAAAAAGAAGGCTGCTAGTTCAAGTCCTGACTCACCATAACATTAAGAGGAATCAGGATTCACTTATAAAGAAAGTGCAATGTCTAAGGAAATTTCAACTGTGAAAAATTACGACATATTTACTAAAATGCATGAACTTTCTTTTTTTATATATTATTCCTAGACTATCAGTAGCCATTGAGATGCCACTATGTCAAAGGGCCATGACTGTTGCCTGCTGCTTGAACATCTTTTTTTTCTCTTCCAGTGCTTGGTATCTCTGGGAGGTAATAGACTGCAGTCATTCAAGTGGTGAAGATGTTTGGGAATAAAGTTAATATTTTTGACTAGAAGTATCTAACGATAAATCAACAGAAACTGAATCTGGATACATCATTAAGATGTTATCAGAGATGACCAGATGACTCTAGTTAACATTTTTTGAAGTAGGGATTACATTGCTATTTCTAAATCCTTACTCCTGTAGATAAATGTATTTTAAATTGGTCCCCTTTTTATTTACCTGGGGAAGGAACTTTCAGAGGCAGGGGGTTGTTTGCTATCACTTTAGCTAGCAGAATAGCGTGCCTTTATCCTCACACGTCTTATTTTTGTGGACACAGTAGCCATGCTTCATGGGGAGGTCAGAGACGGGTATGACAGTCTTACTCTTCACTGAACTTACTGACATCCTGGACTCTGTCCTCTGCTACTTTGAATGAACCAGAGAAAATAGCCTTTTGCAGCATGAGAATGCCCCAAAGCTCTGGGATTTACCTCCACTTCAATAATACTGAATGTTTTTTAGCATTAGAATGTGTTATAACATTTGAACTAATTTTGACTACACTTTGGCTTTGACAAGGAATCATTTCAGACAGACACTGGTACTTTTTGAACTTGATAGCTAAAGATTCTAAAATGCATGTTTTATAACTATTCAGTTTTAACCAGTCAGGAAAATTTTATGTAACCAGTGATAGTTTTTTGTTTGAGCTTTATTTAGGCTGTAATGTTTTAGCTTTTTAGTAATTTCTTATTCTTGGTATCTTAAATTCCTTACTGTGTTTAACAGCATACTTGCCAAGCTATTTAGCATGTAAAAAGCAGGGTTTTGATTTTTTTTTTAACAGCTTCATATTGAAGCTGAGACATACCATAAATAAGTTGAGTAGCAGGCCTGGTATGCTGTGTCTTGTTACATAAAACTGTTGCCAGAATCTTAGTAAATGTAACGTTTTAAAAGTCCGTCTTTGTATATTCACAACAGATTATGACAAGTTAAATTTAAGTGAGAATCACATTATTGCTTTTCCTGTGTCATATTTCACTAAGATTTTGTGCCTCACATCTCCTGCTGAACTGTTTACTAGTGATGTTAAAAAGAATTGATAAATCATTTTCACTTTACATTTTTATATAGTCGGGTAACATGAAATATAATTTGATGTACAATTTTGCCTGTTACAGAGGGTGTGCTGATGATAGTCGTATATGCACAAAACATTTTGGCATGACAAGAAGCTGAATAAATAGCTATTTTACTTAAAAATAGCTGTGTTCTTACCAGCTCCCTTTGAGTCACGAATTACAAATATGAAGAAACAACTAGTGTCGGTAGGGAGTGGTAGGTGGAAAAGACATGTCCCTAAGGTTTTAGCTGTAAACTCTAATAACATATCTCTTGGTAAATTTCCCTAAATTTTATGCTTGAGTCTTCATAATCTTGTGGACACAGTAGCCATGCTTCATGGGGAGGTCAGAGACGTATGACAGTCTTACTCTTCACTGAACTTACTGACATCCTGGACTCTGTCCTCTGCTACTTTGAATGAACCAGAGAAAATAGCCTTTTGCAGCATGAGAATGCCCCAAAGCTCTGGGATTTACCTCCACTTCAATAATACTGAATGTTTTTTAGCATTAGAATGTGTTATAACATTTGAACTAATTTTGACTACACTTTGGCTTTGAAAAGGAATCATTTCAGATAGACACTGGTACTTTTTGAACTTGATAGCTAAAGATTCTAAAATGCGTGTTTTATACTGTTTCATTTTAACCAGTCAGGAAACTTTTATGTAACAGTGATAGTGTTTTGTTTGAGTTTTACTTAAGCTGTAATGTTTAACTTTTTAGTAACTTCTTATTCTTGCTATCTTAAATTCCTTACTGTGTTTAACAGCATACTGAAGCTGAGACACACCATAAATAAGTTGAGTGGTAGGCCTGGTATTCTATGTCTTGTTACATAAAATTGTTGCCAGAATTTTAGTAAATATAGCATTTTAAAAGTCTGTCTTTGTATATTCACAACAGATTATGACAAGTTAAATTTAAGTGAAAATTACATTATTGCTTTTCCTGTGTCATATTTTACTAAGATTTTGTGCCTCGTCTCCTGCTGAACTGCTTACTAGTAATGTTAAAAAGACCTGATAAATTATTTTCACTTTATATTTTCATATAATCAGGTAACATGAAATATAATTTGATGTACAATTTTGCCTGTTACAGAGGGTGTGCTGATGATAGTCGTATATGCACAAAACATTTTGGCATGACAAGAAGCTGAATAAATAGCTATTTTACTTAAAAATAGCTGTGTTCTTACCAGCTCCCTTTGAGTCACGAATTACAAATATGAAGAAACAACTAGTGTCGGTAGGGAGTGGTAGGTGGAAAAGACATGTCCCTAAGGTTTTAGCTGTAAACTCTAATAACATATCTCTTGGTAAATTTCCCTAAATTTTATGCTTGAGTCTTCATAATCTTGAAGAAATCTATGAGGTTTTGAGTACACAATGAGTTTGGGAGACATTTTCTTATCCAAAAAGAAGTTTCTTAGAATTGTTCATGAAATGTTAAAGGATAAACTCATCAGGTTACTTGTTGATCCAGTTTGCTTTGAACGTAAAAGGATGCCTTTGCTAACCGATCCAGTATATGTGATTATGTCCCACTAAAAGCAGCAGTTCATTTTATTAGACTGGAGAAGAAGGTGATTTGGCAAAAGTTGTATTCTTTCTAGGTTGCGCTGACTGTCTGGGAAGCCACTTTTTCATTGTTCTTCTTTTAGTAGCCTTAGCACTTTTATAAAAGATACACAAAGAAAATTTGACCAGGTGATATTATGTGCAAGTTAATACCTCTCTCTCCACCAAACCTGTTTTTCTTAAAAATTATATACTAGTTTTATAAACATAAAAAATACTTTTTAAATCATGATGCCAAGGTAATGGCAACAAAATTGATGGGTGTCTGGGTTGAAAATTTGAACTTATACCTGGTCCTGGCTTTTTCTGATTGTTTTGGATTCCTTCAGTTGCCCTTGGTATATTTAAGTGTTTAAAACACCCTGCAAGTGTCCCGAATTTATTTTATCAAGAGCATGGATTCATATTCCTCTGATCAGTATGTGCTAAGTACCTAATTTTCTTTTAATTTCATGGAGAAAGGTCGACTAGCCACTAAGAACAGTTTTTAAAAGTTGCCAGTTTTCGAGCTTCCCCGTGGGTAGAGAGTCTGCCTTGCAGTGCAAGGCGCACCGGTTCGATCCCTGGCCGAGGAAGATCCCACATGCTGTGAAGTGGCTGGACCGGTATGTCCAGTTATGAGTCAGTGCTCTGGAGCACAAGCGCCCAAAGCCGGTGGTGCTCTGCAGTGAGAGGCCACTGCAGTGGGAGGCCCACACAGACCAAAGAGTGAAGATGGATGAAAATAAATAAAAAATCAGTAAAAGAGGCCAAAATTAAAAAAACAAAAATCCAAACAGTTGCCAGTTTTCGACTTAAAATTGGTGAACATTTGGCATTTCTTTAAGAAAAGTTTTTTTTCCCCCAGTTGTATTTGCCTGCTTTATATGTTGTTTAAAATGTAGTAAGAGTACAGTGTTGTAGATTCTAAAAATCATTTTAGTAGTTTATTTTTTTCCCCTTACCATAGTGAAGACTAGCAGACATACACAAGAAGTTTGTTCTTTCTACCAGGATTCAGCCATAGACATGAGAACAGTTGCATCGTGGCCAGCTTTGGCATAATCATACCATGCTTTCCTAGCAGTCAGGTAAGTTGGGGTAAACATGAGGGATTTTACATTTCTCTAAAGTTCCCAGATTGAGGCTTCCATTGGTTTATATAAGAAGATATGTAGTTAGAGTTCTCAGAGGAGGTTATATATAATCTTTGAAGGAGCTCTTTATAGTCTAGGAAGTTATTTTATTTCTACTTAAAGAAAAGATCTTTTTTATTATTATGTGTTCATCCATAAACATTTTCAGCTGTAGAATGTGTTCTCAGGAAAAAATCTGAGAATTTTTTCTCAAAAGTATTGCCATTTATATTGCCATATAAACAGCAGTGCTATCAGATAATACTTTAAGTGGTGTTGAGCCTGAAAGAAAAAAGTAGGAACAGCTGTACCATTTTAGATCACAATAACATTAATGAAATCACTGTCTTTATACTGAGTGGTAAAAGCCATTACCACGTTTCTCCAAATTACTTAAGAATCTTCAATGTTTGCTTGCTGGAAAGTTGCCATGGTCACATTCTGTGTTGGTTCGGAATGATGAATTGTAGAATCATTGGCAACCCAGGACACCCAGGCGTGGAGGTAGGCCTCTGAGGAGTCTGCACTGTATTGAAGCCACCCGTGACATGGACCAGAAGGTTCTGAAGAGAGTGGTGGAATCCATCAGTGAGAGTGTCAAGAGTTGTAAGTACTGCCCACATACCAGCACTGCCTGAAGAGCGTTGTTCAGTCCAATCTTAGAAGCGCTGGCTGGTTGGACACAAACACGTGCTTTGTCACCACCAAAGTAGAGTTCCTCTATTTTCAATCTAATGTTTTGGTCATTTTAAAAATATAGTTAGGGGCTTCCCCTGGTGGTCCAGTGGGTAAGGACACCGCCTTGCAGCGCAAGGGGCGCCGGTTCCATCCCTGGCCTGGGAAGATCCCACGTGCCGCGACCAATGTGTCCAATCACCGAGCCGGAGCTCTGGAGCGCATGCACCCAAAGCCGGCACTCTGCAACGACAGACACCACCGCAATGGGAGACCCACAGAATCCAAAGAACAAAGACGGGTGAAAATAGAGAAATGAAAGACCAATAGAAGTGGCCCGCTCCCTCCCCAACCTGACCCCTGCCCAAAATAAATAAATAAATAAAATCTTAAAAAAAAAAAAATATATACATATATATATATATATATAGTTAGCCAGTGAATGATAATCCCAGAAAATATTGCAGTCATCAGGTGTCCTAAAATACATTGTGTATGTGAGAGGACCAGCTTGAGAATGTACATGATACTGTAAATGCTAAAGGATTGTCCACCTACCGAGTTCTGATTTTATTATGGTCTGAAATTTATTAAGTGACTTCAAAGTATAAAGGTTTACTTTGACCACTTCCCTGAATTCCCTGGCACAAAAACCCAAGTGGCAGACAGTTGCTGTACTTCTCAAGGTAGATAGACATACATAGATACTCTAGATGTTGAAGAAATATCTTGCTGCTTTTGCACATGGCAAGTGTTCATTAAAACTAACAGGTTTTTCTAAGATTCCTTGCCCTGCCAGATTTTAAAAAGTGATCTTGGGAATTTTTCTTTCCGAAACCTGACCACAAGCAATCCTGACTGATAATTCTAAGAATTTGTTTCTAGGAAGTATTTTTATTTCTGCCAGCTTTATGGCCTCATTGTTGGGCACTTCTGTCTCCCTTGTGTGACCTTGGCTGGATAGCCCCTACCTTTGTAAGAGGCTCATGGTGGACCTCGTTCAGTCTTCTCTCTTAACTGGATTTTAAATGGTCTAAGTTCTCCAGGCACTTCCGGGCCCTGTTTTCCCATCCTGTTGTCGTCCTACCTGTAAGAGCCATTCAAACAGGATTTTAGCCTTAGTGGATGTTGTGAAGCGCTGGCTGGTTGGACACAAACACGTGCTTTGTCACCACCAAAGTAGAGTTCCTCTATTTTCAATCTAATGTTTTGGTCATTTTAAAAATATAGTTAGGGGCTTCCCCTGGTGGTCCAGTGGGTAAGGACACCGCCTTGCAGCGCAAGGGGCGCCGGTTCCATCCCTGGCCTGGGAAGATCCCACGTGCCGCGACCAATGTGTCCAATCACCGAGCCGGAGCTCTGGAGCGCATGCACCCAAAGCCGGCACTCTGCAACGACAGACACCACCGCAATGGGAGACCCACAGAATCCAAAGAACAAAGACGGGTGAAAATAGAGAAATGAAAGACCAATAGAAGTGGCCCGCTCCCTCCCCAACCTGACCCCTGCCCAAAATAAATAAATAAATAAAATCTTAAAAAAAAAAAAATATATACATATATATATATATATATAGTTAGCCAGTGAATGATAATCCCAGAAAATATTGCAGTCATCAGGTGTCCTAAAATACATTGTGTATGTGAGAGGACCAGCTTGAGAATGTACATGATACTGTAAATGCTAAAGGATTGTCCACCTACCGAGTTCTGATTTTATTATGGTCTGAAATTTATTAAGTGACTTCAAAGTATAAAGGTTTACTTTGACCACTTCCTGAATTCCCTGGCAAAAAAACCCAAGTGGCAGACAGTTGCTGTACTTCTCAAGGTAGATAGACATACATAGATACTCTAGATGTTGAAGAAATATCTTGCTGCTTTTGCACATGGCAAGTGTTCATTAAAACTAACAGGTTTTTCTAAGATTCCTTGCCCTGCCAGATTTTAAAAAGTGATCTTGGGAATTTTTCTTTCCGAAACCTGACCACAAGCAATCCTGACTGATAATTCTAAGAATTTGTTTCTAGGAAGTATTTTTATTTCTGCCAGCTTTATGGCCTCATTGTTGGGCACTTCTGTCTCCCTTGTGTGACCTTGGCTGGATAGCCCCTACCTTTGTAAGAGGCTCATGGTGGACCTCGTTCAGTCTTCTCTCTTAACTGGATTTTAAATGGTCTAAGTTCTCCAGGCACTTCCGGGCCCTGTTTTCCCATCCTGTTGTCGTCCTACCTGTAAGAGCCATTCAGCAGATTTAGCCAGTGTTGAATGTTGTGAGAAACGGGTACTGTTAACAGCTTGAGTTTTAGAACACTCAAAAGGAAGTGTTACTTAGCTTTGAAAATCTGACTCCTGATGAAACTGTTTCTAGCAGCGTCTGCCACCCACATGTGTGTTTGGTATCGTTATTTGTTACTAATATTTGAAAGCGGTTTTCTGAAATAGTAGATAAGAATATGTAATACGTGATCAGACCCATATCCCGTATTGCCTTCTACAAAGAAGATACAGCTGTTTAGAAAAACGGAATAAGTTGAATGCCTTCCTTTTTTCAACGTTTTTGATACTTATTAATTTTTAAGGTATTAAAAGTTTAGGCCCTAAATACTTAAAACAACTACTCACCAGTATAACCAGATGACTGTTTTGTACTCAGATTACTAACAGCTGTTTGTTGAGCTCTTCACTGTCAAGACATTGCAAAACGGTCTATGTTCATCTTTTCTTGAAAACGATCGAGGTAGATGATGTTATCCATGTTTTCAGATGAAGAATCTGCATCTTAAGATTAAGTTGTTTGTGTAAAGTTACACAGTGGACTTTTCGTGGAGGCTCAGCTTGTCTGCTGTAGGCTCTACACTCAATCTTTATTTATTTATTTATTTTCAAATTAATCAGCGTTATAGTCCCTTGTGGTCATTCTGTGCGGTGCTGTACCATAGGAGGAGCACAATTGAAAGTTGCTGAAAAAAAAGTTTCTGAAACCAGTTACTGTTTTTAGTCCTTCCAGTTGAGACCAGGAGAGATGCTGGTTCTCTCAAGACTGGAACTGGGTTATTAATGGGTAGGGGTGGGGAGGACCACAAAGCTATTGCTGCCTTGGCCTTGTCTAGAGGGACTGTCTCTTTCTCTTGGTGTTCTAATTGTTCTGTGCTGGAAGGTTGAAGTGGTTTTTCTTGGGCTTTGCTTTAGAGCCTCTTAGGAGGGAAGCCCTCCAGCGCCACATAGCCTCTTCCAGTCCAAGCCCCTACTGTGGTGTGACTTTATAGTAAGACCTAAAGCTGGTGACCTCCTAAAGGAAACTCATTATCTTGCTAAGCAGCTGTATCCTTCTTTTTCTCAAGAGATCTAGAATGTTTGTATTCTAGAGCTAGTATGACTCTTATCTCTTTGTCTTCATTCATACTGCTCTCTAGAACATTGTTCAGTATGGTAACCACTAGCTTTTTTTTTTTTTTTTTTTTTTTAAACCTTTATTTTACTTTTAACTTTTACAGAGTTTTGTTGTTCACAGACATGCATGTTCTCAGATTAGTCACATGTATATCCCCCCCTTCCCTCCCCTCCCGACCATCACACAGCACCCCTGAAGGATCCCCTTTTCTCACAGAGCAATGACTAGAGCTATTTTCTTCACTTATGATAGTACAGGCCTTCATGCTACTTCCCTTACGCCTCTCACCCACTGTTCCTCCCCACAATGTCCATATGTCCACTGTCCATGTCTGTCTTTCTGTCGCTTCACTGCATGTGCCATCATCACCATCCTACTAGATTCCATATATATGTGTTAATATACTGTATTTGTCCTTCTCTTTCTGACTGACTTCACTTTTTAGGATACGTTCTAGATCCAGCCACCTCATGAGGGCTGATTCTTCTGCATTTCTCTTTACAGCTGTGTAGTACTCCATCTTTACAGCTGTGTAGTACTCCATTGTATATATGTCATAAAATATGTAGAACTTAAAATCCAGTTTGGGTCATACAAGCCATTTTTCAGGACTTATTAGCAACAGTTGGGTTGTGGTTATCAAATTGGACAGCATAGATATAGAACATTTCCATCATCTCAGAAAGTTCTGTTAGACCTTGCTGCTCTAGAGTCATGCAAAGAAAGTATTCCCTTTTCCAAATAATAACCCTTTAATCTGGTGAGGGAGGCAGATAATTGCCTCATGGTATATAGTAAATGGTTTCATGGGTATGTAACCTGTGTGTTCTCATAGGCCTCATGCTTAGTTTAATGCTCTGCTAACACTGACGTAAATACTTTGTTTTCTTATTCTTATTTGTATTTATCTATATTTTGGCGGTGCTGGGTCTTAGTTGTGGCACACTGTCCAAGTGGTTTTTCTTGGGCTTTGCTTTAGAGCCTCTTAGGAGGGAAGCCCTCCAGCGCCACATAGCCTCTTCCAGTCCAAGCCCCTACTGTGGTGTGACTTTATAGTAAGACCTAAAGCTGGTGACCTCCTAAAGGAAACTCATTATCTTGCTAAGCAGCTGTATCCTTCTTTTTCTCAAGAGATCTAGAATGTTTGTATTCTAGAGCTAGTATGACTCTTATCTCTTTGTCTTCATTCATACTGCTCTCTAGAACATTGTTCAGTATGGTAACCACTAGCTTTTTTTTTTTTTTTTTTAAACCTTTATTTTACTTTTAACTTTTACAGAGTTTTGTTGTTCACAGACATGCATGTTCTCAGATTAGTCACATGTATATCCCCCCCTTCCCTCCCCTCCCGACCATCACACAGCACCCCTGAAGGATCCCCTTTTCTCACAGAGCAATGACTAGAGCTATTTTCTTCACTTATGATAGTACAGGCCTTCATGCTACTTCCCTTACGCCTCTCACCCACTGTTCCTTCCCCACAATGTCCATATGTCCACTGTCCATGTCTGTCTTTCTGTCGCTTCACTGCATGTGCCATCATCACCATCCTACTAGATTCCATATATATGTGTTAATATACTGTATTTGTCCTTCTCTTTCTGACTGACTTCACTTTTTAGGATACGTTCTAGATCCAGCCACCTCATGAGGGCTGATTCTTCTGCATTTCTCTTTACAGCTGTGTAGTACTCCATCTTTACAGCTGTGTAGTACTCCATTGTATATATGTCATAAAATATGTAGAACTTAAAATCCAGTTTGGGTCATACAAGCCATTTTTCAGGACTTATTAGCAACAGTTGGGTTGTGGTTATCAAATTGGACAGCATAGATATAGAACATTTCCATCATCTCAGAAAGTTCTGTTAGACCTTGCTGCTCTAGAGTCATGCAAAGAAAGTATTCCCTTTTCCAAATAATAACCCTTTAATCTGGTGAGGGAGGCAGATAATTGCCTCATGGTATATAGTAAATGGTTTCATGGGTATGTAACCTGTGTGTTCTCATAGGCCTCATGCTTAGTTTAATGCTCTGCTAACACTGACGTAAATACTTTGTTTTCTTATTCTTATTTGTATTTATCTATATTTTGGCGGTGCTGGGTCTTAGTTGTGGCACACTGGGTTTTCAATCTTCCCTTGCAGCATGCAGGATCTAGTTCCTTGACCAAGGATCTAACCCGGGGGTCTCCTGCATTGGGAGCACAGAGTCTTAACCATTGGACCACCAGGGAAGTTTCAGAATGGGAGATCTGCATTTTCATTTTGCATTGCACCCACAAGTTCTGTAGTTGATACTGGCCATGACCTCGTATTTGTAGTGCAGGGGTACCTCCCCCATCTGCATCACCTAAAGGTGTATGTTGAAAATGTGGCTCCCTGGGTACCACACTTAGTGTACACATATACGTGTGTGTGTGTGTATGTGTATGTATGTATAAACTGTAAGTGGGCGTAAGCATTCAGATTGTTCACTTGATGTTTTCTTAGACACTAAAGTTTGAGGATCCTGATCCAAATTGTCTTTCCCACTTGAAACCTCAGTTCTGTAGCCTAATGTCAATCCTAGTTTGATTGTGAGTTGGGAATTGACCCAGTCTTTTTCACCCAGATTGTCATACTTTTTTTACTTACATACATTAGCAAACCTTTTTAAAGAGAAGAATTTAAAAACTATTCCTAGTAATGGCATGTGGTTTTATTCAACTGATCATTTTGTCATCTCAAGGTTACTCTAGATCTTGTCTCTCAACCTAGCATATTCCTTAACCTCTCCATTTTACTAGTGATTGATTCTCATTTATTTAGCAAACATGTATTAAGGGACTACTGTTGTTGCTAGGCTCTTCTGGTTACTGAATAAATATTAACATAAAAATAAGAGATTTTGCTGAAATCCCAAGTATTTTGTACAAGGCATTTCCCTGGTCCATTTCTACCAGAAATAGTTAAATGTAGTATGATTAGACCTTGTGAACTCATGAGCCTGTCTTTCCTGCACAGTCAGGAGTTCTTGATACAACTGATCATCTCTTTTTAGGTGGAATTAGCCCAGGACCACCTAAGGGCCCTCTAGTCCAATATGTGGCTTTCTCTGCATTTGTCAAACAATGTGAGCCGATACGTGTGCATACATTGGTTAGTACACATACATATTTCCTTGCTATGTCTGTTGAGCAGGTTTAGAGATACTAAGAACAAGATTTCCTTAAAGAAACCGCTGAAGAGAGCATAAAGGGACACCTACACCACTCCTGTTTCTCTTTCACTCTAGCCCTACTGCCATACCCACACTTCTGGTCTCCCGCTCAGGTTTTTTTCCGACAATTCTCTGGGAGGGTAGCTGAGTATCCCTACAATTCATTCACAGTACCTGGTGAGTGTCCAGTTCTACAGGGTAAGAGTCCAGGCCTACACACCTGTGCCACACCAGATGCTAATCCAAGTCCAGGTTGTTACTGTACTTCTGACCAACTGACTATAAATCAGAGATTCCTATGACTCTCTCCTTGTATTCAGTTAATTTGCTGAGCACCTCATAGAACTCAGGGAGTATATTACCAATTTATTATGAAAAGATGTGACTGAGTGTAGCTGGACAGAAGAGATGCACAGGAAAAGGTATGTGGTAAATGGTATGGAGTTTCCAGGTTTCAGCCTAATGTCAATCCTAGTTTGATTGTGAGTTGGGAATTGACCCAGTCTTTTCACCCAGATTGTCATACTTTTTACTTACATACATTAGCAAACCTTTTTAAAGAGAAGAATTTAAAAACTATTCCTAGTAATGGCATGTGGTTTTATTCAACTGATCATTTTGTCATCTCAAGGTTACTCTAGATCTTGTCTCTCAACCTAGCATATTCCTTAACCTCTCCATTTTACTAGTGATTGATTCTCATTTATTTAGCAAACATGTATTAAGGGACTACTGTTGTTGCTAGGCTCTTCTGGTTACTGAATAAATATTAACATAAAAATAAGAGATTTTGCTGAAATCCCAAGTATTTTGTACAAGGCATTTCCCTGGTCCATTTCTACCAGAAATAGTTAAATGTAGTATGATTAGACCTTGTGAACTCATGAGCCTGTCTTTCCTGCACAGTCAGGAGTTCTTGATACAACTGATCATCTCTTTTTAGGTGGAATTAGCCCAGGACCACCTAAGGGCCCTCTAGTCCAATATGTGGCTTTCTCTGCATTTGTCAAACAATGTGAGCCGATACGTGTGCATACATTGGTTAGTACACATACATATTTCCTTGCTATGTCTGTTGAGCAGGTTTAGAGATACTAAGAACAAGATTTCCTTAAAGAAACCGCTGAAGAGAGCATAAAGGGACACCTACACCACTCCTGTTTCTCTTTCACTCTAGCCCTACTGCCATACCCACACTTCTGGTCTCCCGCTCAGGTTTTTTTCCGACAATTCTCTGGGAGGGTAGCTGAGTATCCCTACAATTCATTCACAGTACCTGGTGAGTGTCCAGTTCTACAGGGTAAGAGTCCAGGCCTACACACCTGTGCCACACCAGATGCTAATCCAAGTCCAGGTTGTTACTGTACTTCTGACCAACTGACTATAAATCAGAGATTCCTATGACTCTCTCCTTGTATTCAGTTAATTTGCTGAGCACCTCATAGAACTCAGGGAGTATATTACCAATTTATTATGAAAAGATGTGACTGAGTGTAGCTGGACAGAAGAGATGCACAGGAAAAGGTATGTGGTAAATGGTATGGAGTTTCCAGGCTTTCTCTAGGCACCTTTGTGTGTTTACCAACCCAGAAGCTCCCCCAGAAAGCCCACTTTGGGGGGTCTTTTATGGAGGTTTCATCACACAGGCATGATAGATCATTAACTTCCAGCACCTCTCTGGAGAAGGGACAGGGTGCAGAACTGAAAGTTCCAAGCTTTTAAACGTGGGCTTGGTTTTCCTGGTGACCAGCCTCCATCTAGGAACAACGAACAGTCACCTCATTAGAACAAAGGACATTCCTGTTAACAAGGAAATGCTCACGGATGTAGGAGCTCTGTGCCAGAAACTAAGGGCAGAGATGAGTATTTTTCTTCCCATTAGCTCACGCAGGGATAATAATACAAGATGGGCCGGGCAAGTGATAACAGAAAGCAAAGAAGTGCTGCGAAAGCAAAAGGTGAGTTGAGGGCACGTGAAAGAGACACAGGAGCCAAGCAGAAAACTTCCAGCAGCCAAAGCTGAAACAGCTTGGGCAACAACATTGATAATAATACTGACCTAAAATAAAGGCATGTGACTTCATACTGATATAACCAAATAAATGGGAAAGAGACAAATCTTACAAGAATTTAATAGTTTAAGTACCCCTTTCCTATGAAGTGGAGCTTAATACTTTTTGTCATATGAGAGACTGGCTTCTAAAGAATAGATTATGGGAAAAGGAAGTAGTAGATTGAGTGGAGAAACTAGACTTAACTGTGTATCCAGCCTAGCAGCAGTGATATACCGTATGTCAGGAGTCATCCTGATATGTGACAAGAACAGCACTTTATTCCTCTAGTATTCTTCCCCAAAACACACAGCCACAAGCTAATCATGAGGGAAACATGAGACAGACCTAAATTGAAGAACATTCTGCAAAATAAAAGCTTAAGGTCATGAATTAAGACTGAAAGAGAACACATAACAGCCAAGTAGATTCTGGATGGGATCCTAATACAAAAAGAATTTGGTGGAAAGCTGGTGAAATCTGTGATTTAGTTTGATAGTAACATGCCATGTTAGTGTATTAGATTTGATAGATGCCCATGGTTATGTGGGATGTTAATAGAAATGGGAGTCTATGAGAATCTAAGCATCATGGCATCTCTTCTGTAAGTTAAAATTATTCCAAACTAAAAAGCTCAGTAGAATGCATGGGCTAAGCTCTAGTGTATCAACGCTACACTTTCTCAAGTACTGTTTACAGGGGCTCCTTGACCACATGTGTAAGGTCTTGATACAATGAAGTGAGCTGCATGGAGAAAACTCAGAGTCCCTACTGCTGTAGAGTGTGTCTAAAATGCTTGAGTATTTTGCTGGATAACTTGTTAGTATTATGACTCAGAGCAGCTCCTGACTGAAACCTTGCTTTCTTCAGGATCCTTTTTCATGGTGCTGTAGCACTCAAATGTTAATTCTCCATCAGAGTTGAGCAGGACTAGTTTCAGGAAAGCATTAACATACTATATACTCCATACATGTGTCACACCTGAGCTGTTTTGTCTTCATAGTCCATAAAAGAAAAAAAGTAAGTTTTTATCCTCAGAGCACCTGCACCCCCTTCTGTGACCATGTCTTTAAAAGTCACGTTGCTTTATTTCCATTATACTCTTGATTGAAATGATCACCCAAAATTTCCCTTTGTTTCAAGTGAAGAATACTCCCATGTTTCTAAAGGAGGAGTTATCAAAAGTCTCATGATCAGAAAAGTATATGAGATGGGATAGAGTTTTAAAATCGTCTTTGGGGAAATACAACCTGTCGCATCTAGATTCACTGTAATAAGGTAGTTTCAAGAATCTTAAGTGCACCTCCAGTGAAAATCAGATCTTATGAACTTGCCGGCCGAAGTTTTTCAGTAAGCCCCTCTGTAAAGTCAAACAGTTCTGCCGCCTAGCCGCACCAAACCATCTGTGGCTCTCAGAACATGCCCCCTTACCTTCAAGCTGCCGCCTCTAGCAAACACTGCTTACTCCTGTGACTGACATTAGCTTGAGGGACAGTTTTTCCTGGAGTCCCTTACTGCCTTCCCCTGCTTGGTGATTCCTTTCTTTGAGTCACACCAGACACTTTAATCATAGTGTTTGTTAACAACCTTATTGCACTTACTTATCTCTTGACCAAAGTGTGATAACTGAGGGCAGGAATCATGGTGTCTTAAATCAGTTATGTAGAATAAGAAATGAAAGTGGAACCCAGATACTTAAGTCTAGTACCCTCAACCCACAAAGCCTCATCCCTTAGTTCTCAGTCCTGACAGTGCATTAGTCACCTGTGTGCTTCTTAAGCAGCATCTTGGGCTCCCTACCTGCTTTCTGACCTCTTTTCTGTGTTCTGGCCAGAGCCAGTCCCTCCATCCTGGCTTCTAAGCCTCCAGGTTTCCCCTTCAATACAGCTTTGCCAGATGTGTTTTTTTTAACCACCTCTCAACCCTTACAACACAGACAAATCACCCGAACTGTTGTTTCGGAGCTAACTCCTGGGCCCACTGTTAGCAATTGTGACTTAGTAGGTCTGGGTCAAGGCCTTAATAAGCAATGAGAGGTGGATGGTCCAAAAATGATGCCACAAGAAACCCTGCTCCAATAAAAATAAATGTTAATCTTCTGACCGGGCATTCAAGGCCCTCTGCTGTCAGCCTGTCCTCTTCAGTCTTTTCACTTCTTTCCAACTTACATTGCTCCCAACAACACATGTTCAACCTCAACCTCAATTCTTCCTTTTTCCGTTACTCATGTACCCTCTTCCCAGAATCCTCCACTTCTTTCCCACCCTTAGTACATTCCTTTCTTTATCGATGCTATGCACACTTCAAGGCCCACTTCAAAGTCAACACCCATGAAAACAGCACAACTCTACTTTCCCATAGATTCTTTACATGTCTGTAGTGGTGAGTGTTGTATGACATAATTTAGCATTTCTGTACTGTTTTGTGAGATAGCTGAGTGCATCTAGCATCAAGAAACAAAATAGCTGATTAGTGAAGTACATCTAATTGAGTTGGAGAACTCAGCGGTTAAATATAAGTTGTATTTTCACTTTACAGTCAAAAAGAGTGAAGTTGAGTGTCTTGTAAGAATTTTTCACAACTTTGTGGGAAGAGGCAACGGAAGACTTGAGTTTTCCACCCCCCCCGGATTTCGACACCAGACACTTTAATCATAGTGTTTGTTAACAACCTTATTGCACTTACTTATCTCTTGACCAAAGTGTGATAACTGAGGGCAGGAATCATGGTGTCTTAAATCAGTTATGTAGAATAAGAAATGAAAGTGGAACCCAGATACTTAAGTCTAGTACCCTCAACCCACAAAGCCTCATCCCTTAGTTCTCAGTCCTGACAGTGCATTAGTCACCTGTGTGCTTCTTAAGCAGCATCTTGGGCTCCCTACCTGCTTTCTGACCTCTTTTCTGTGTTCTGGCCAGAGCCAGTCCCTCCATCCTGGCTTCTAAGCCTCCAGGTTTCCCCTTCAATACAGCTTTGCCAGATGTGTTTTTTTTAACCACCTCTCAACCCTTACAACACAGACAAATCACCCGAACTGTTGTTTCGGAGCTAACTCCTGGGCCCACTGTTAGCAATTGTGACTTAGTAGGTCTGGGTCAAGGCCTTAATAAGCAATGAGAGGTGGATGGTCCAAAAATGATGCCACAAGAAACCCTGCTCCAATAAAAATAAATGTTAATCTTCTGACCGGGCATTCAAGGCCCTCTGCTGTCAGCCTGTCCTCTTCAGTCTTTTCACTTCTTTCCAACTTACATTGCTCCCAACAACACATGTTCAACCTCAACCTCAATTCTTCCTTTTTCCGTTACTCATGTACCCTCTTCCCAGAATCCTCCACTTCTTTCCCACCCTTAGTACATTCCTTTCTTTATCGATGCTATGCACACTTCAAGGCCCACTTCAAAGTCAACACCCATGAAAACAGCACAACTCTACTTTCCCATAGATTCTTTACATGTCTGTAGTGGTGAGTGTTGTATGACATAATTTAGCATTTCTGTACTGTTTTGTGAGATAGCTGAGTGCATCTAGCATCAAGAAACAAAATAGCTGATTAGTGAAGTACATCTAATTGAGTTGGAGAACTCAGCGGTTAAATATAAGTTGTATTTTCACTTTACAGTCAAAAAGAGTGAAGTTGAGTGTCTTGTAAGAATTTTTCACAACTTTGTGGGAAGAGGCAACGGAAGACTTGGTAACATTGGACTAGATCGTAACACATTTCAAGCAGTCCTGCACAGCCTATTTGGAATGACTGATGATATGCTAATGAATGGGGGTAAGGACGCACGGAAACTGAAGTGGGCGGATTCTTTACCACTGTGCCACCTGGGAAGCCCATAATCAATATAATTAATGTAGCTATCTCCTCCAAAAGAGTCAATAATATTTTATTTTCTGTAGGATTATGACACGATTCATTGGCGACTTTAAAAACAATGTGTTACTTTAGTAATTGATCTTTAGGTATAGGGCAGATTCTTTAGAACAGGATTCTGCCACTTTTTAGAGTGGTAAAATTATCACATTGATTATCTCTACACTGTTGGTCTTCTTTGCTCAGAATAACTACAAAACGTCACAAGTGAAGCTCACCATTAACCATAGAGGAGAATGGCTTCTTTCCATAAAAGACTGTTGTAAATATACTTCCAGTCATTTGATTCTTTTGAGAAGAATTGTGCCAAAAGCTATTTTCCCCCTCATTTTAGGAGGAAATTGTTTTTATCTATTCATACTACTCTTGAATAATAACTATAAATTACAATACACTAACACATTCTTTTCCTTTCAGTGTTTTTTGCACTTGACAAAGACAAAGATAACTACATAAATGTGAAAGAGTGGGTTATAGGATTATCAGTGTTTCTTCGAGGAACTTTTGAAGAAAAGCTGAAGTGTAAGATTTCTATATAATTAGTAACATATGTTGTCAATTTTATATGTAGTTAATCCTTAAATATTTTTTTTAAATATGAACTCAGTGTGATTCTCTATAGCACTCTTGCAAAAGTAATGTATGAGAGATTTAAAAAAATAAAAGAAAACCAGATAAACTGGCTGGCCTACTTTACAAGAGAGTCCATATACCCAGGAAACCTCCTTCACTGGTTCCCACACAGACGTCCCCAGGGCAGCTCTTGGCTTAAGCCCAGGCAAAGAACAGCAACTAAAGGTCAGGACAGGTGCCAACTGTGATTAGCAGGCAAGGATGAGGTCAACTATAGGAAGAGTCGGTAAATATAAGTTGTATTTTCACAGGTTGAGTGTCTTGTAAGAATTTTTCACAACTTTGTGGGAAGAGGCAACGGAAGACTTGGTAACATTGGACTAGATCGTAACACATTTCAAGCAGTCCTGCACAGCCTATTTGGAATGACTGATGATATGCTAATGAATGGGGGTAAGGACGCACGGAAACTGAAGTGGGCGGATTCTTTACCACTGTGCCACCTGGGAAGCCCATAATCAATATAATTAATGTAGCTATCTCCTCCAAAAGAGTCAATAATATTTTATTTTCTGTAGGATTATGACACGATTCATTGGCGACTTTAAAAACAATGTGTTACTTTAGTAATTGATCTTTAGGTATAGGGCAGATTCTTTAGAACAGGATTCTGCCACTTTTTAGAGTGGTAAAATTATCACATTGATTATCTCTACACTGTTGGTCTTCTTTGCTCAGAATAACTACAAAACGTCACAAGTGAAGCTCACCATTAACCATAGAGGAGAATGGCTTCTTTCCATAAAAGACTGTTGTAAATATACTTCCAGTCATTTGATTCTTTTGAGAAGAATTGTGCCAAAAGCTATTTTCCCCCTCATTTTAGGAGGAAATTGTTTTTATCTATTCATACTACTCTTGAATAATAACTATAAATTACAATACACTAACACATTCTTTTCCTTTCAGTGTTTTTTGCACTTGACAAAGACAAAGATAACTACATAAATGTGAAAGAGTGGGTTATAGGATTATCAGTGTTTCTTCGAGGAACTTTTGAAGAAAAGCTGAAGTGTAAGATTTCTATATAATTAGTAACATATGTTGTCAATTTTATATGTAGTTAATCCTTAAATATTTTTTTTAAATATGAACTCAGTGTGATTCTCTATAGCACTCTTGCAAAAGTAATGTATGAGAGATTTAAAAAAATAAAAGAAAACCAGATAAACTGGCTGGCCTACTTTACAAGAGAGTCCATATACCCAGGAAACCTCCTTCACTGGTTCCCACACACAGACGTCCCCAGGGCAGCTCTTCGGCTTAAGCCCAGGCAAAGAACAGCAACTAAAGGTCAGGACAGGTGCCAACTGTGATTAGCAGGCAAGGATGAGGTCTTAGGGCTGCCTGTGGGTTCAGCAGGAAATGGACCTTGCATGTGGGGCAACATGTTGTCCACAGTGGGACAATTCTTGTCTTCATCAGAGAAAATGGGAGGAATCGACACAAGGTAAAACCCACAACCATTGGACATCAACACTCTACTGTTAGGGTCAATATAGATGAGTAAAGAGAGGGAAGAAGACTAAGCCACTGAAAGCCCAAAAGGAGGAGGATTATAAAGGGAGCTTCCTACTGAAATGCATCATTGGGAATTCCAGAGATGAAAATCTCCCAACTCACAATTTTGTTAGAAATAGCTCTGACTTCACCTCACCTGTACCATTGATGTGATGCATATTTTCTCTTTTACCCCTTCTGTGCCAGGATTTGGGGTGTGAAACCCTGGAAAGAGAGTAGGTACAATTTTAAATAGCTCTGCTGGAACAAATTGCTAAAAGTGTCAGATTATAAGGAAAAACAAGAGTTCCGAGTATGTAAGCAACTTTTATCCCTTCTGTCACTTAATTTTGGATTTGGGATGTTCAAAATAGGTCTATAAGTTTAATGCATGTTTTAAAACTGATAGTAACATTTTAAAGACTCAGCAACTGTATTTGACATTTGTGACTTTTTGTTTCTCTTTTTTATTTGGGGGAGTTTATTTCCTTTTAAAAAAGTTTTTAAAAAATTGAAGTATATTTGAAGTAGAACGTTGTATAATGCCTTTTTTCGCCCCCACTTTTATCCAGTCTAATTTTCATAGGATAACATTTAAATATAGTTATCACTTGTTTCTTATAATCGCAGTGTTCCTACAAGAAGTCTCACTGAGACATGGAAAGTCAAGGTTCATGAATGTACATTCTTGTGAACGTGGTTGTGACCCAGTGCAACTGGGCACGATGAATTGTTGTATAGTCTTTCAGTTGTGTCTGATTCATTTGCCACCCCATGGACTGCAGCCCACCAGGCTCCTTCTGTCCATGGGATTTCTCAGGCAAGAACTCTGGATTAGTTGCCATTGCTTTCTCCAGGGGATCTTCCCAACCCAGGGAGCAAACCCATGTCACCTGCATTGGTAGGCAGATTCTTCACCACTGAGCCACCAGGGAAGCCAGGTTATAGCATCACACTATCAAAAAAGTTTTATTTCTAATAAGGCTGTGTCCCAAAATATTATATGCTATACATTAGAGAAATGCAACAGAAGAGCTAATCTCATACTCTGAAATTTAATACCTGGTTCTTTTTCTTCCTCCTTCCCTCCCTCCCTTCCTTCTTTTCTTCCTATCTTCTTTTCTTTCCTTGTCTCTCTCTCTCCCTTCCTCTCTTCCTTTCTTTCCAGAAACATTTAACTAGATTACTAACTCTGCAAGAACTTCTTGACTGCTGTTTTCCCAGGACCTGAGTAAGGTCATTTGTGGGATAGAGTAGACCGTAGCAAGGCTTACACAGTGCAGTGGAAGGTGTGGAAATCACTCTCCAGGGAGACATGGATCATTTAGGATAATACAGAATCCCAGGGATAGGTACAATTTTAAATAGCTCTGCTGGAACAAATTGCAAAACATTATAAGGAAAACAAGAGTTCCAGTATGTAAGCAACTTTTATCCCTTCTGTCACTTAATTTTGGATTTGGGATGTTCAAAATAGGTCTATAAGTTTAATGCATGTTTTAAAACTGATAGTAACATTTTAAAGACTCAGCAACTGTATTTGACATTTGTGACTTTTGTTTCTCTTTTTTATTTGGGGGAGTTTATTTCCTTTTAAAAAAGTTTTTAAAAAATTGAAGTATATTTGAAGTAGAACGTTGTATAATGCCTTTTTTCGCCCCCACTTTTATCCAGTCTAATTTTCATAGGATAACATTTAAATATAGTTATCACTTGTTTCTTATAATCGCAGTGTTCCTACAAGAAGTCTCACTGAGACATGGAAAGTCAAGGTTCATGAATGTACATTCTTGTGAACGTGGTTGTGACCCAGTGCAACTGGGCACGATGAATTGTTGTATAGTCTTTCAGTTGTGTCTGATTCATTTGCCACCCCATGGACTGCAGCCCACCAGGCTCCTTCTGTCCATGGGATTTCTCAGGCAAGAACTCTGGATTAGTTGCCATTGCTTTCTCCAGGGGATCTTCCCAACCCAGGGAGCAAACCCATGTCACCTGCATTGGTAGGCAGATTCTTCACCACTGAGCCACCAGGGAAGCCAGGTTATAGCATCACACTATCAAAAAAGTTTTATTTCTAATAAGGCTGTGTCCCAAAATATTATATGCTATACATTAGAGAAATGCAACAGAAGAGCTAATCTCATACTCTGAAATTTAATACCTGGTTCTTTTTCTTCCTCCTTCCCTCCCTCCCTTCCTTCTTTTCTTCCTATCTTCTTTTCTTTCCTTGTCTCTCTCTCTCCCTTCCTCTCTTCCTTTCTTTCCAGAAACATTTAACTAGATTACTAACTCTGCAAGAACTTCTTGACTGCTGTTTTCCCAGGACCTGAGTAAGGTCATTTGTGGGATAGAGTAGACCGTAGCAAGGCTTACACAGTGCAGTGGAAGGTGTGGAAATCACTCTCCAGGGAGACATGGATCATTTAGGATAATACAGAATAGCAGCCTCCAAGGAGATAGTCACTCCTCACCACCCAAATATAGTGAAAAATGTTTTTTGTCAGACACAGTTCAGTGTATACACTAGTTTTCTTACTGTATGTAAGAAGGAAATTATAACATTAAGATACACATACATATGTATATGTGTAGTGTGTGTGTGTGTGTGTATATATATATATATATATATATAAAGAAAGACTTCACACACACACACATATGTGTGTGTGTGTATATATTCCAAGGGGTATTTAATCTTATGGAAAGATTATAAAAGTTCTCCACTGTGTAGAATGTTGTTCAGGACTGCAGCACACCAGGCTCCTCTAGCCTCCACTCTCCCAGTGTTTCCTCAAATTCATGTTCATTGGGTCCACTGAATGTAGAGTATAGGTTATATAAATTGATTTTTTATCCTTCTTTAATTGCATATTGAAATAATTAGAAGACTAATGACATTTTAACTATTTTTATCCATGTCTTTAAACTTCTTATGCTTTGAAAAGTCTGTTTTGAAGTTTATTATTTCAATGGTGATGGGTACATTTCTCGAGAGAGAATATATGACATGTTGAAGAACAGTCTGCACCAACAGTCATCTGAAGAAGAAACTGATGAAGGAATAAGAGAGTTGGTAGATATAACACTGAAGAAAATGGTAAGAATAAAAAAGCTGTAATTTATTATATCCAATCACGTGGATGTTAGAGCTGAAGACAAAGAAATGATTTATTTCCCTCTGTAGTGAATGTAACCTTTATGAGGGCAGGAGTTTTTGTTCTCTGCTCTATCCATTGCCTAGAACAGTGCCTGGCTGATAGTGGTTACTTAATAAATGTTTATGGGATGGTTAGGTGATTAAATGAATCACTACATTAAATGAATGTTTATTTACTTCACTATCAGTAAGTCCACATTATTTAGGAAGGGGGGTGACAGATGCATTTCTTTTAAAATTGGATGCAGCTATAGTCTGTCTTCATGACCTTGGCTTTCTTATCTAAACACTTATTATAATGTACTAATGTAATAATAAAAATAAATGTCAAGGCTTACACAGTGCAGTGGAAGGTGTGGAAATCACTCTCCAGGGAGACATGGATCATTTAGGATAATACAGAATAGCAGCCTCCAAGGAGATAGTCACTCCTCACCACCCAAATATAGTGAAAAATGTTTTTTGTCAGACACAGTTCAGTGTATACACTAGTTTTCTTACTGTATGTAAGAAGGAAATTATAACATTAAGATACACATACATATGTATATGTGTAGTGTGTGTGTGTGTGTGTATATATATATATATATATATATAAAGAAAGACTTCACACACACACACATATGTGTGTGTGTGTATATATTCCAAGGGGTATTTAATCTTATGGAAAGATTATAAAAGTTCTCCACTGTGTAGAATGTTGTTCAGGACTGCAGCACACCAGGCTCCTCTAGCCTCCACTCTCCCAGTGTTTCCTCAAATTCATGTTCATTGGGTCCACTGAATGTAGAGTATAGGTTATATAAATTGATTTTTTATCCTTCTTTAATTGCATATTGAAATAATTAGAAGACTAATGACATTTTAACTATTTTTATCCATGTCTTTAAACTTCTTATGCTTTGAAAAGTCTGTTTTGAAGTTTATTATTTCAATGGTGATGGGTACATTTCTCGAGAGAGAATATATGACATGTTGAAGAACAGTCTGCACCAACAGTCATCTGAAGAAGAAACTGATGAAGGAATAAGAGAGTTGGTAGATATAACACTGAAGAAAATGGTAAGAATAAAAAAGCTGTAATTTATTATATCCAATCACGTGGATGTTAGAGCTGAAGACAAAGAAATGATTTATTTCCCTCTGTAGTGAATGTAACCTTTATGAGGGCAGGAGTTTTTGTTCTCTGCTCTATCCATTGCCTAGAACAGTGCCTGGCTGATAGTGGTTACTTAATAAATGTTTATGGGATGGTTAGGTGATTAAATGAATCACTACATTAAATGAATGTTTATTTACTTCACTATCAGTAAGTCCACATTATTTAGGAAGGGGGGTGACAGATGCATTTCTTTTAAAATTGGATGCAGCTATAGTCTGTCTTCATGACCTTGGCTTTCTTATCTAAACACTTATTATAATGTACTAATGTAATAATAAAAATAATTGTCCTTTATAAAGTGCTACTACACACCAGGCCCATCACAAGTTTAATATATGACTACTATGTTTAGAAGTATTAAACTTATTGGAAATCTAATATATGGTATATGTTTTATCTTCAAAACAATCATATGAAGTAGAAAACATCTCTATTTGGTAGATGAAAAAACTGAAGTACAGATAGACTTATACAAGGTCATGAGGGAAAATAAGGTGTAGCATTTGTCTTTCAGTGAAACAAATACTACCTCTTTATTATGGACATAGGGATTTCTCTTTTTCTTCCTGTGACTCTAAACTGTATACCAATGGTTTATGACTCTGAGGCAGCCTGGGCCAGCTCACCTCCTCTCTGGACTTCAGGAAGTAACAGATGAGGGGGTCACTGAGTCTCCGATTCATCTAGCACAGACTTCAGGGTGTCCTCTTCCACTAGCAATGGTTATTAGCTGTGGTAAGGGTGGAGGGTAGACTTGTTGAGAGACAGTATGCTTCCCAGCACCACACCCACCCACCGTCTTTTTTTTTTTTTTCCCTATTTATTTTTATTTACTTATATATTTGGCTGCACTGGGTCTTAGTTGCAGAGCCATCAAACCTGGGCTCCCTGCATTGGGAGTGTGGAGTCTTAACCACTAGATCACAAGGGAAGTCCTCAACCCCTTCTTTTTTTTTTCTTTTTTCATTTGGCCACTGCTATTGGTCTTTCATTTCCATTTTTGTTCTTTGGCCTGTGTGGGCCTCCCATCGCAGTGGCCTCTCTCGCTGCAGAGTACCAGCTCTGGGCGCAGGCGCTCCAGAGCTCCAGCTCAGTAGTTGGGACACATCGGTCCGGCCGCTCCGCGACACGTGGGATCTTCCCAGGCCAGGAATTGAACCAGCACCCCTTGCACTGTAAGGCTGTGTCCTTATGCAACAGACCACCAGGGAAGCCCCCCTAACCCCTTCTTTTTCAAAAGAAAATGCTATGGAATCTTTTTCTGAAAATTATTCAAACCGTTATTTTTTTTATATATATAAATTTTATTTATTTATCTTTTGGGGAGTGGGATGGGGAGGGAAGGGGATGGGCGGACCACTTCTATTTGTCTTTCATTTCTCTATTTTCATCCGTCTTTGTTCTTTGGCCCGTATGGGCCTCCCATCACAGTGGCCTCTGTTGTCGCAGAGCGCCGGCTCTGGGCGCACGCGCGCCAGAGCTCTGCTCGGTAATTGGACACATCGGTCCAGCCGCTCCGCGGCACGTGGGATCTTCCCAGGCCAGGGATCCAACCGGCGCCCCTTGCACTGCAAGGCGGTGTCCTTACCCACTGGACCACCAGGGGAAGCCCTCAAACCTTTCTTTAAATTAGAGCCCCGGCAGCCTTAATTTAGTTATGCCCACTAAGTGAAAAAATAATGGCCCATCGAGTCAAATCCAAATTGAATTAAGTGGTTCAAAGTGTTTGTAATCTACACACGATTTAGTTAACTTTCCTAGCCCATATCATGACGACTGCATGCCAGCCTGGTCCGTCTGCCCCCTTACTGGCACTCCTGCTTACTGTCATGACCCACTTTGGGTCATTCTTCTTCTTTTCCCCTGACACTGCTTCACCTGTCTACATCCTAACCATTCTTAGTAGCCTAGCAGTGGTCTGCTAGCTTCTTTTTATGATTCTGGTCCTTCTTGCTGTCTCAGTGCCTGCTCCTTATTAAGCAACTTCACTCTTACACATTTTATATCTCTTATCTCAAGTAAGAAATCCTTTGAAGGGTAAATTAAGCTTAAGAATCTTTGGCACTATTGTTATCACAAATGTAGCAGTATTATAATCTTGTATTATTTCCCCAATTAGGGTATAAATCCTTTAAGGATTTTAATTATTTATTTGGCTGCACCAGCTCTTATTTGTGGCATGTGGGACCTTTGATCTTTGTTGCGCCATGCAGGATCTCAGCCACTGGCCCACTAGGGATAGGGTTTTATGAGTAACTAAAGCAACTTAGCCTGCTTAGGCAGCTATAACAAAATATCAGAGACCTGGTGGATTAAACAACTGGAATGTATTTCTCACAATTCGGGGAAACTGAGAAGTCCAAGATGAAAGCAGCAGCCAGTTCACTTCCTAGCTGAGGGCTCTCTCCTCGTCTTGCTGACAGCCGCCTTCTCGGTGTGTCCTCACATGGCAGAGAGAGAGAGTTTTGACCTCTCTTTATATACAGGGTCACTAATAACATGATGGTCATACCTTCATGACCTCATCCAAACCTAATTTACCTCCCAAAGGCCCCCACCTTCAAATATCACCATATTGCAGAGGTTAGAGCTTTAACATGTGAATCTGGGAGGTGAGGAGAGACATACATTCAGTTCATAATACCAGGTTATCAGACTAATAGGAACGAAGCAAGTGGCCTCTGTAAATGAGCAACTCTTGATTTGAGTAAGCTGTGCCTATGGACTTAAGTTTGCCTTGGTAAAATCTTCCTTATTCTACATAGTTACTGTCCACGCAGAATTAAAAGCTGTATCATCTAAAAAAAAAAAAAAGCTGTATCATTTACCAAGAAGTCATCTTCCTCTCTAGGATTATGACAACGATGGCAAGATATCTTTTGGAGATTTTGAAAAAGCAGTGAAAGAAGACAGACTTCTGTTGGAAGCGTTTGGACCATGTTTACCAGCTTCAAAGGTACAGTGCCAACAGCCGAACTGGCTAGAGAACATTTCAAAGGATCAGAAAAGAAATACTTGCTAGACACTTACCTCTGTACGGTTCCAACCCTCTGCTAAAGTTCAGGCAACCAAGGTCTCGGCCCCATCCTAGCATTTGGGACCCAAAACAGTAGTGACTAAGTAATTATACTCAAGACTTCTTTTGCACTTGTAACCACTTTAACCATACACAATTCCTAATATTCTGTATGTTAATATTTTCTCTCCCCAAACCCAAGGTATATTGGCTTGCATAAGAGACTGAACAGCAAACAGAGTGGATTTAGGAAGAACCTATCATAAGACTGCTAGAAAACTGGATCTCTCTCATTTGTTGTCCTTGAGAATAAGTTACTTAAAAAATTTTTGGACACATGCACAGTACTTTATAGTATTTTATTTGTGCTTGTGAAGGATTTCCAAGTGTTGAGTATGATAAAAGTTTTTCTGAGCTAGAAGAGCCAGCCTGAAAATTGACTTCACTAACATTTCCTTTCTTAATTCTTTTGAACAGCTGTGCTTTGCAGACATGTGATACAGGAAGAAACTTTATTCTCTGCAGTAATGTAGATGGTGATTTTGTGGACAAATTTGCATGATGGTAGGCTATCCTTATGCAAATTCATCCACAAAAATGTTAAGCTATCCTTGGACTTCCCTGGTGGCTGAGATGGAAAGCATCTGCCTGCAGTGCAGGAGACTGGGTTTAACCCACGGGTTGGGAAGATCCTCTGGAGAAGGGAATGGCAATCCACTCCAGTATTCTTGCCTGGAGAGTCCCATGGACAGAGGAGTCTGGCGGGCTACAGTCCATGGTGTCGCAGAGTCTGACAGGACTGAGCAGCTAACACTTTTAAGCCATCCCTGTTCATCTCAGCTTGTCTAACTTGTCCTGCTGTAATTTATCCCCACATTTTAACTTTGTCTGGAAACCTGTGTTAAAATTCAGTATGTATAAGGTCTCCTTTTAAGAGGACTGATGGGTAAAACAGTATAGAACAGCCCGAACTGGAATAACTACTTAGGTTCAGATGAAACAACAAGGGTTCTTCAGCAACTCCCCAAGAGTTCATCTGCAGCTCACTAGAGCCTTACCATTCCCAGTATGATCTGCGCACTGCTGGTATCACCTGGAAACTTGTGAGCACTGCAGGATTTCAGACCCCTCCTCACCCCAGCTATCTCTGAAAGTTTTCTTTTTTCTAGTGCGTAACACAATGAAGATTTCTTCTCTTTCTCATCAGGGTCCGTTTTGTGTATGCTGGCAGAGATGGGGAGGGGCGCTGACCTCCACAGCTGCAGAAAAGATCGGGAACACAAAGCCCACCGAGCAGTCCCTCCCTAATAGTTAGGACTATCAGAGAAACCTTTGACATGAAATACACCTGTCGTGAAATTTACCTTCTTAATCAGTATTAGGTGTACAGTTCAGTAGGGATAAGTGCATTCATGCAACTGCACAGCCAGTCTCCAGAGCTCATCTGGCCAAATGGACAGTCTACACCCAGTAAACAACTTTCCATTTCCACCACCCACCAGCCCCTACTGCCACCGTCAGAATCTGTATGTTAGTAAGACCCCAAGCCAGAGGCTTCACTTACCTTTAAGTCTGAGAAGCCTGATCTAGACAGCAACTTGCTCTTTCCAAGTCTATGCTGAGGTCTCTTAAGGACTTGAGAGTACAGCAAAAAGTACAGCTGACCCTTCAACAATCCAATTTCAAACTGGGAGGTTCCACTTACATATGTCGGGTTTCTTTTCAATGAATACAATGACTACAGTTCTACAATACTTAGTTGAATCTGAGGATACAAAACAGCAGATATGGAAGGCAGACTGTTAAGAGTATTTGCAGTGGAGGGTCAGCAACCCTAACCCCATGTTGTTTAAGGGTTAACCCTACATCTAATTATCTCACAAGGAAGTACGACCAGTCCCCTTGTCTGCAGTGTCTTTTAATACCATTCGCCGGGACCCGCAGGGGTCTGGCGGGCTACAGTCCATGGTGTCGCAGAGTCTGACAGGACTGAGCAGCTAACACTTTTAAGCCATCCCTGTTCATCTCAGCTTGTCTAACTTGTCCTGCTGTAATTTATCCCCACATTTTAACTTTGTCTGGAAACCTGTGTTAAAATTCAGTATGTATAAGGTCTCCTTTTAAGAGGACTGATGGGTAAAACAGTATAGAACAGCCCGAACTGGAATAACTACTTAGGTTCAGATGAAACAACAAGGGTTCTTCAGCAACTCCCCAAGAGTTCATCTGCAGCTCACTAGAGCCTTACCATTCCCAGTATGATCTGCGCACTGCTGGTATCACCTGGAAACTTGTGAGCACTGCAGGATTTCAGACCCCTCCTCACCCCAGCTATCTCTGAAAGTTTTCTTTTTTCTAGTGCGTAACACAATGAAGATTTCTTCTCTTTCTCATCAGGGTCCGTTTTGTGTATGCTGGCAGAGATGGGGAGGGGCGCTGACCTCCACAGCTGCAGAAAAGATCGGGAACACAAAGCCCACCGAGCAGTCCCTCCCTAATAGTTAGGACTATCAGAGAAACCTTTGACATGAAATACACCTGTCGTGAAATTTACCTTCTTAATCAGTATTAGGTGTACAGTTCAGTAGGGATAAGTGCATTCATGCAACTGCACAGCCAGTCTCCAGAGCTCATCTGGCCAAATGGACAGTCTACACCCAGTAAACAACTTTCCATTTCCACCACCCACCAGCCCCTACTGCCACCGTCAGAATCTGTATGTTAGTAAGACCCCAAGCCAGAGGCTTCACTTACCTTTAAGTCTGAGAAGCCTGATCTAGACAGCAACTTGCTCTTTCCAAGTCTATGCTGAGGTCTCTTAAGGACTTGAGAGTACAGCAAAAAGTACAGCTGACCCTTCAACAATCCAATTTCAAACTGGGAGGTTCCACTTACATATGTCGGGTTTCTTTTCAATGAATACAATGACTACAGTTCTACAATACTTAGTTGAATCTGAGGATACAAAACAGCAGATATGGAAGGCAGACTGTTAAGAGTATTTGCAGTGGAGGGTCAGCAACCCTAACCCCATGTTGTTTAAGGGTTAACCCTACATCTAATTATCTCACAAGGAAGTACGACCAGTCCCCTTGTCTGCAGTGTCTTTTAATACCATTCGCAACTGGGTGCCATCCTAGCCAGCTTGAATCATTAAGTCATAAATAAAGGAAACTTCCTAACCTTTAGATTCAATTTATTAGGCAAGAGACCCTTAGGATGAGAAGAAAAAGAGACACCATCTAGTATGGGCCTCCTCAGGTTATTATCAGTAACAAAAAGAGGGGAAGAGAACAGCCTAGACATGCTTGGACTTCCAATTATGTGGGTCACTGAACAGGGGGAAAATGTGGGTGTGCCAAAGTAATGGTGAAAGTCTCCCATTTACAGATACTGATCTGTTTCTCCCACAGATGAGGTCAGTTCTCTTTGAAGTTAACTAAAACATATGAGCATCTCGTTTCAGCTCTTAGCAGTTTATTAACTTTTTCTCTTTATAGAGTTGTCTTGATTTTGAATCCCTGGCATTCCAAGACATCCTGACTTTTGAGTGTTTGAATGTTACTCACCCAAACTTATTAAAATAAGAAACAGACCCTGGTTGCTTGTCTTTATATTGTAAAGTATCTATATTTACTTCAATTAGTTTATATATGGTGGTTGCAACATGAGAGGTAATGTTGTGAGAATGATTTTTATAATATTAAGTATGGATCAAAATAATATCTATCAATGTAATAAATAATGATTAATTAATTAAGCCAACAGCCTTAGTCCTTGGGGCAAATACTGTCAATTAGCCATTTACAACCCTCTTTTCTCTTGCTTCGTCACACACAGAAGCAGAAAACCTAAGCATCTGACATTCCTTACCCTTCTCCCGGTACCCGATGTGACCAGTCTTAAGGACTTGAGAGTACAGCAAAAAGTACAGCTGACCCTTCAACAATCCAATTTCAAACTGGGAGGTTCCACTTACATATGTCGGGTTTCTTTTCAATGAATACAATGACTACAGTTCTACAATACTTAGTTGAATCTGAGGATACAAAACAGCAGATATGGAAGGCAGACTGTTAAGAGTATTTGCAGTGGAGGGTCAGCAACCCTAACCCCATGTTGTTTAAGGGTTAACCCTACATCTAATTATCTCACAAGGAAGTACGACCAGTCCCCTTGTCTGCAGTGTCTTTTAATACCATTCGCAACTGGGTGCCATCCTAGCCAGCTTGAATCATTAAGTCATAAATAAAGGAAACTTCCTAACCTTTAGATTCAATTTATTAGGCAAGAGACCCTTAGGATGAGAAGAAAAAGAGACACCATCTAGTATGGGCCTCCTCAGGTTATTATCAGTAACAAAAAGAGGGGAAGAGAACAGCCTAGACATGCTTGGACTTCCAATTATGTGGGTCACTGAACAGGGGGAAAATGTGGGTGTGCCAAAGTAATGGTGAAAGTCTCCCATTTACAGATACTGATCTGTTTCTCCCACAGATGAGGTCAGTTCTCTTTGAAGTTAACTAAAACATATGAGCATCTCGTTTCAGCTCTTAGCAGTTTATTAACTTTTTCTCTTTATAGAGTTGTCTTGATTTTGAATCCCTGGCATTCCAAGACATCCTGACTTTTGAGTGTTTGAATGTTACTCACCCAAACTTATTAAAATAAGAAACAGACCCTGGTTGCTTGTCTTTATATTGTAAAGTATCTATATTTACTTCAATTAGTTTATATATGGTGGTTGCAACATGAGAGGTAATGTTGTGAGAATGATTTTTATAATATTAAGTATGGATCAAAATAATATCTATCAATGTAATAAATAATGATTAATTAATTAAGCCAACAGCCTTAGTCCTTGGGGCAAATACTGTCAATTAGCCATTTACAACCCTCTTTTCTCTTGCTTCGTCACACACAGAAGCAGAAAACCTAAGCATCTGACATTCCATACTCCTCTGCTAGAAACAGCCACGGGCCCAACTCCAGCCAATAAGATGTGACCAAAGTCACTGAGTGGAGGTTCTGGAAAAGTTTTTTTTTTTTAAAGGACATAGTTGGCTGGCATGTATTTTGTCCATCATAAACTAATTTTAAAAGATGAAACTAAATTAGACAAGTAGCTTGAATAAAATTACAAAGAAGAGAGCCTGGGGAAAAAAAAAATCCAGCAGTAAAGTCTCTTCAAGAATTCAAATGACATCTAAAAATAAAAAATAGCCTTTAAAAAATATTAATTGACTGTAGGCAATTTATATTCTTCTTCTTTGTTTTAAAGGACGACTTCTATGCACATCTTCCACTCTGTCCTCCAGAGGCTTTGGCACAGATGAAATTACCTAGTTTAAAAAAAGAAGACCATGGACACTATGATTTTTATAGTACAAGAGTAATAAACTATCACAAGAGGCAGATACACATCCAGTAGTTTAATCCTTGCCATCACATTTAAGGCAGCCAGCCCAAGTTCAAGGTGCAGCCTACCATCTAGGCAAAGAGCAAGGTTTTCTGTCCGGACACCGATGGGAGTAAAATTTTTAAAGCCATCTAACAAGAAAAAGTTTTAAGAGGAGAAAAGTTAGCATATGCTTTACTTTTACATTTCTTTATAAATCTGTTATAAAGTACCTTGTAATTTTATGCATACAGAGAGATACTCTGATTATACATAACTTGAAGCATGAATAATGCTTGATATATTGTAAAGTATCTATATTTACTTCAATTAGTTTATATATGGTGGTTGCAACATGAGAGGTAATGTTGTGAGAATGATTTTATAATATTAAGTATGGATCAAAATAATATCTATCAATGTAATAAATAATGATTAATTAATTAAGCCAACAGCCTTAGTCCTTGGGGCAAATACTGTCAATTAGCCATTTACAACCCTCTTTTCTCTTGCTTCGTCACACACAGAAGCAGAAAACCTAAGCATCTGACATTCCATACTCCTCTGCTAGAAACAGCCACGGGCCCAACTCCAGCCAATAAGATGTGACCAAAGTCACTGAGTGGAGGTTCTGGAAAAGTTTTTTTTTTTTAAAGGACATAGTTGGCTGGCATGTATTTTGTCCATCATAAACTAATTTTAAAAGATGAAACTAAATTAGACAAGTAGCTTGAATAAAATTACAAAGAAGAGAGCCTGGGGAAAAAAAAAATCCAGCAGTAAAGTCTCTTCAAGAATTCAAATGACATCTAAAAATAAAAAATAGCCTTTAAAAAATATTAATTGACTGTAGGCAATTTATATTCTTCTTCTTTGTTTTAAAGGACGACTTCTATGCACATCTTCCACTCTGTCCTCCAGAGGCTTTGGCACAGATGAAATTACCTAGTTTAAAAAAAGAAGACCATGGACACTATGATTTTTATAGTACAAGAGTAATAAACTATCACAAGAGGCAGATACACATCCAGTAGTTTAATCCTTGCCATCACATTTAAGGCAGCCAGCCCAAGTTCAAGGTGCAGCCTACCATCTAGGCAAAGAGCAAGGTTTTCTGTCCGGACACCGATGGGAGTAAAATTTTTAAAGCCATCTAACAAGAAAAAGTTTTAAGAGGAGAAAAGTTAGCATATGCTTTACTTTTACATTTCTTTATAAATCTGTTATAAAGTACCTTGTAATTTTATGCATACAGAGAGATACTCTGATTATACATAACTTGAAACATGAATAATGCTTGATATATTTAGAGACAAGAAGATTACAGCAGGACTGGGGGCAGCACAATTGAGAAAGAAGCAGAAAATGCTCAAATCCTCAATTTCTTAGGGAAAAATGAAGCCAAATACATCAGCACAAGGTAAACAATGTAAGTTAAAACACAATAAAGACAGACTTCACTTTAAATAGAAAATTATTAGAATCTGATCTAAACTGTATTTAGTCTGCTTTTTGTTATTCTACAATTTCTACATTTAGGATTTGAACTCAGATCTTTTTTTATTGAAAATACAGTCAGCTCTGTCTAAGTCAACAATGTCTCTGAATCTACATCTCAGTTTAGCTGCATCTGAAGGCTGGGTGGCAGCACAAACCAAAAAAAAAAAAAAAAAGTTATAGTGGTTTAAGCATAAAAACTGTGTCCCTTTTTATTATTATAAAATAGTTACTTAACTGGATATACCTCTGACATTAAAAAAGGTATATAAGTAATCTACCTTTCTTAATCACACCGAAAAACATATGTAGAACTATGTGAAAAGCACTTTCTGAACCTGAGTTCAAGTACAAGAGAATGATTTTTCTCCCTCATATTATGATTTCTAAAAGGCCTGGTCCACAACAAGGTATCTTCCAAAAGCTAACTCAAATGTTAGCTTTTATTTGTGCTTAGAAAATGGAAAATGATAATGTAAATAATATTAATAATTTACTAAGTAGGACAATCTATCATAGGTCTAATCTACTTAAGAAATTTAAAATTAAAATGCAGACCTTTGGGCCTAATCTTTACAAATCTCACCTTCTTCTATGATTATGAAAGAAACAAAATAAGCATTTGAATTTTATGTTATTTGTAATCTTGAACTTAAAAATATTTGTAATAATTTCCCCTCAATGCAGTAATTCTCTACATTGGCTCAAATCAGAAATATCTAAAGAGGAAAAAGGGAGGGCCTGGGCACCATTCTCACAGACTGACCTAACTGACTGAAACTACTGCTTTTATATTTTCTAGCTAGCATGATACAAAAATTATTTCAATAAAACGATTAGAGGTATCAACACAAATATGTATCTGAAGGCAGATTCAGTTACTTCAACATAGAACTGTAGGAAAACACATCTAAAAACTAAAAATAACAGTTAAAAAAAAAGAATGACAATACTGAAGTTCCCACAAGTAATTCTCCATTTAGTTGTTAGTCCTATACCCAAACTGTCTCTTAAAATAGTTTCTTTTTTTTTTTTTTAAATGATCTTACCTCTTTAAGTTTATTCCGAATTAAATTTGCTGTTGTATTCAAGGAGTCGTCATGCATGTCTACTTTAGGAATGTCTGGTAACTGAGGGCCAATCATAACCTCATTACCACTTGTGCTTGCTTCAAGAAGAGCTCCACGTTTACAGTCATCTTCTCGTCTTCTTTTCCGCTCCTGCAGTTGTGTTGTCCTAGGCATAAACCTGTCAGCCGCCTCTGAAGGAGTAACAGCCTTCCATGCGCCAGGGCAGGCCGATGAACTGTGTGAAGTTCTCATCTGCACTTTCTGCAGAGGGTCACAGTGGTTACAATGCCCCGGTGCTCCATCACAGTTTCTAGCGTCCTGAGAGGAACACTTTGATGCCCTGCTCACATGTTCTCCTGATGAGCATGTGCACTCGGGGGAGAAATAACACAGAGGCAACTCAGAAGGGTAAGAAAGACTAAGATCTGAGCTCCCAGTAGAAGTGTTCTGGGAGGCTGCAGGAAATCCAGATGTCTTGGAATGGAAGTCCCTTGGAAAAGTTTTTGCATCTTTATGCTTCTTTGTCATGTAATGATCTGTATATTACAGTTTAAAAGGCAGAGAAAGGGAAACAGAAATGGTTCCTTTATTGCTTTCATCATTTAGAAACATAATTTTTAAAAGAAACATTAACGTAAGACATTAATGAATGCTACCCTAAAAAATTTATTCTTAAGCAAGTATGACATTCTCATTGTTTAAAAGGTAAAGGAAAAAAAAAAAGGTAAAACGGTATGTCTTTTTCTCCCTCCCACTTACCCCTATTGTTTTCCTGTAATACTTATTTCTCTGAATCTTTCTGCTTTCCAGTTAACTCTAAATCTTGAGGAGTTTCTCCATGTCATTACATAGAAAACTTTTTACAGCTTCAAAGTACTTGACTACATCAATGTATTATGCTGCTTAGTGTGTGTGTGTGTGTGTGTGTGTGTGTTTTATTATGTTCCTTATTCGTTTTTAAAGGAAACAATATGCTGGGTCTATATTTTATCATTTCTTCTCCCACTCATGCAAGTTTTCCTGGAGCCAGTTACTTACACATTTATACTGGTTCAGTGCCTACAAGTGACCAAAGACTCTCAACAGTTCTTGCCAAAATTTCTGGTAAGTTTTCCACTTTTCTCTTCATTCTGCCTCATGCCCCTTACCAATCAGTCAGAAACTCATCATATTCAATAGCTGTGGGGACAGTGTTTTTATCTTTTTAACCAAAGGATGGGAATTTGCTAATCTGAGCTTCTAGGACTTCAGAGTTCAGACAACACACACCATCTCAGTGCAGTGCACACTCCCCTAGTTCTACAATGCATGATTTGCGGGAGGGTCACAGTTTCTGCAGAGGGTCACAGTGGTTACAATGCCCCGGTGCTCCATCACAGTTTCTAGCGTCCTGAGAGGAACACTTTGATGCCCTGCTCACATGTTCTCCTGATGAGCATGTGCACTCGGGGGAGAAATAACACAGAGGCAACTCAGAAGGGTAAGAAAGACTAAGATCTGAGCTCCCAGTAGAAGTGTTCTGGGAGGCTGCAGGAAATCCAGATGTCTTGGAATGGAAGTCCCTTGGAAAAGTTTTTGCATCTTTATGCTTCTTTGTCATGTAATGATCTGTATATTACAGTTTAAAAGGCAGAGAAAGGGAAACAGAAATGGTTCCTTTATTGCTTTCATCATTTAGAAACATAATTTTTAAAAGAAACATTAACGTAAGACATTAATGAATGCTACCCTAAAAAATTTATTCTTAAGCAAGTATGACATTCTCATTGTTTAAAAGGTAAAGGAAAAAAAAAAAGGTAAAACGGTATGTCTTTTTCTCCCTCCCACTTACCCCTATTGTTTTCCTGTAATACTTATTTCTCTGAATCTTTCTGCTTTCCAGTTAACTCTAAATCTTGAGGAGTTTCTCCATGTCATTACATAGAAAACTTTTTACAGCTTCAAAGTACTTGACTACATCAATGTATTATGCTGCTTAGTTTGTGTGTGTGTGTGTGTGTGTGTGTGTGTGTGTGTTTTATTATGTTCCTTATTCGTTTTTAAAGGAAACAATATGCTGGGTCTATATTTTATCATTTCTTCTCCCACTCATGCAAGTTTTCCTGGAGCCAGTTACTTACACATTTATACTGGTTCAGTGCCTACAAGTGACCAAAGACTCTCAACAGTTCTTGCCAAAATTTCTGGTAAGTTTTCCACTTTTCTCTTCATTCTGCCTCATGCCCCTTACCAATCAGTCAGAAACTCATCATATTCAATAGCTGTGGGGACAGTGTTTTTATCTTTTTAACCAAAGGATGGGAATTTGCTAATCTGAGCTTCTAGGACTTCAGAGTTCAGACAACACACACCATCTCAGTGCAGTGCACACTCCCCTAGTTCTACAATGCATGAACCAGATCCTAGGACTCCATTCTGTACAACAGGAATGAGTGTCCAGGGCAACTTGGTTTGGCATATGGGGCATCTGGCCAGCTGGTATTGATCAAAAGCAGAACTTTTCCACTGTTTGCAGTTTTGGATTAGCAGTTCAAACTGGTCTGTATGTACATTAGAAGTGTTTCTCACTGCCTTCTGGTCAAAGCCTTAATTCCTCAGCATGGACACAGGCCTTTCAGGACCCACTTCCAGTTCCCCTTTCTAATCTTCAATTCCCACTGAAGCTGTGTGCTGTACCTATCATGTACTATTCACAGTTCCTTAAAATGATGATGCTCATTTACTCCTCTGGCCCATCCTCCCATCTCTTCCTCTCCCTTTATGGGTAATGTTTATATACCCTTCAGAATACAGCTGCCTCTCTCATCCTATAGGAAATCTTCCATGAAACAGTATATGTCCCTTCCCAGCCCAGATTACATAGCATTCTGTAAAAAACCTTGTAGATTACAGTTACTGAAAATCTTTCACTTGTCTGTCTCTCCACCAGACTGGGAAAACTCCATGATGATAAACCCAGCAAAATGCCTGATACATGGGAGGTAATTAGGAATAGGCTTTCCATACCTTTATTTTTAGTAGTTCTTGCTACATAAGCATTCCTCTCTTGTAATTTTCTTCTGGTTTCTTCAACTGTTTCAAATTCTGGAGCATAGCACACATGAAGCAGCCCACCAAAGAAACTCTGTTCATCCATTTTCTCTTGGCTATCCTAAACAGAAACACATGATCTCATGGTTTACTAATCAGATTTACTTAAGATGAAAGCTCACCTAGTATACAATGCACTGATCTAAAGAGCAAGTCCAGTTTTGCTGTGTATGTGAACCCAGTAGCTTGCCAAAATTTCTGGTAAGTTTTCCACTTTTCTCTTCATTCTGCCTCATGCCCCTTACCAATCAGTCAGAAACTCATCATATTCAATAGCTGTGGGGACAGTGTTTTTATCTTTTTAACCAAAGGATGGGAATTTGCTAATCTGAGCTTCTAGGACTTCAGAGTTCAGACAACACACACCATCTCAGTGCAGTGCACACTCCCCTAGTTCTACAATGCATGAACCAGATCCTAGGACTCCATTCTGTACAACAGGAATGAGTGTCCAGGGCAACTTGGTTTGGCATATGGGGCATCTGGCCAGCTGGTATTGATCAAAAGCAGAACTTTTCCACTGTTTGCAGTTTTGGATTAGCAGTTCAAACTGGTCTGTATGTACATTAGAAGTGTTTCTCACTGCCTTCTGGTCAAAGCCTTAATTCCTCAGCATGGACACAGGCCTTTCAGGACCCACTTCCAGTTCCCCTTTCTAATCTTCAATTCCCACTGAAGCTGTGTGCTGTACCTATCATGTACTATTCACAGTTCCTTAAAATGATGATGCTCATTTACTCCTCTGGCCCATCCTCCCATCTCTTCCTCTCCCTTTATGGGTAATGTTTATATACCCTTCAGAATACAGCTGCCTCTCTCATCCTATAGGAAATCTTCCATGAAACAGTATATGTCCCTTCCCAGCCCAGATTACATAGCATTCTGTAAAAAACCTTGTAGATTACAGTTACTGAAAATCTTTCACTTGTCTGTCTCTCCACCAGACTGGGAAAACTCCATGATGATAAACCCAGCAAAATGCCTGATACATGGGAGGTAATTAGGAATAGGCTTTCCATACCTTTATTTTTAGTAGTTCTTGCTACATAAGCATTCCTCTCTTGTAATTTTCTTCTGGTTTCTTCAACTGTTTCAAATTCTGGAGCATAGCACACATGAAGCAGCCCACCAAAGAAACTCTGTTCATCCATTTTTCTCTTGGCTATCCTAAACAGAAACACATGATCTCATGGTTTACTAATCAGATTTACTTAAGATGAAAGCTCACCTAGTATACAATGCACTGATCTAAAGAGCAAGTCCAGTTTTTGCTGTGTATGTGAACCCAGTAGCTTGGGAGTTAAGATACTCTGCACGTGGATAGTACTGACCCTACTGATCTACCATATATTCTTTCAGAGTCTTTCCTCTCCTCCCCCAAGAGTTTTTGTAGGTTTCAAGCTTAGTCTTCCATATATATCCAGACTCCCCTTTTAAACCCAAAACAGGATCCAGCTGGTTGGCCAATCTCTGGTCATGGAATAGAGATTTTCTTTGTTAAAAGGCCCTCAAGAATTTGCCCATACGCACAACTTAGCCTTCCCGACACAATGTGTTCCTATAATGGGATTCATATATAAGAAATTAATGAAAAACATTATAAACCTTTAATAGTGGAGAATACACTGAATATGTAACAATGAGAAAATGAGAGGATAGTATTCATTTTACAAGTACTTATTAAAACCTACAACTGGCCAGAAATTACCATAACAAGTAAGTACTTCCATGCCCAGGAAAGAAATATTATTTGAGATTTTCCCACGTGCCAGGCAGTGTCCTAAATGCTTCACTTGAATGAACACTTCTCAGCATCCCTATGATGATACTGCAGCCTGAGGAGATTTGTAATTTAGCCATGTTCACACGGATTTGTGGAGCCAGGATTCAAAACCACAAGTCACACCACATGGTGCTGGCCGAGGTGGTGTGGGATATGCAAAAACTCCTTAGAATGAACGCACAAGGAGACAAAATGTTTCTCTTGTCTGTCTCTCCACCAGACTGGGAAAACTCCATGATGATAAACCCAGCAAAATGCCTGATACATGGGAGGTAATTAGGAATAGGCTTTCCATACCTTTATTTTTAGTAGTTCTTGCTACATAAGCATTCCTCTCTTGTAATTTTCTTCTGGTTTCTTCAACTGTTTCAAATTCTGGAGCATAGCACACATGAAGCAGCCCACCAAAGAAACTCTGTTCATCCATTTTTCTCTTGGCTATCCTAAACAGAAACACATGATCTCATGGTTTACTAATCAGATTTACTTAAGATGAAAGCTCACCTAGTATACAATGCACTGATCTAAAGAGCAAGTCCAGTTTTTGCTGTGTATGTGAACCCAGTAGCTTGGGAGTTAAGATACTCTGCACGTGGATAGTACTGACCCTACTGATCTACCATATATTCTTTCAGAGTCTTTCCTCTCCTCCCCCAAGAGTTTTTGTAGGTTTCAAGCTTAGTCTTCCATATATATCCAGACTCCCTTTAACCAATACAGGATCCAGCTGGTTGGCCAATCTCTGGTCATGGAATAGAGATTTTTCTTTGTTAAAAGGCCCTCAAGAATTTGCCCATACGCACGCAACTTAGCCTTCCCGACACAATGTGTTCCTATAATGGGATTCATATATAAGAAATTAATGAAAAACATTATAAACCTTTAATAGTGGAGAATACACTGAATATGTAACAATGAGAAAATGAGAGGATAGTATTCATTTTACAAGTACTTATTAAAACCTACAACTGGCCAGAAATTACCATAACAAGTAAGTACTTCCATGCCCAGGAAAGAAATATTATTTGAGATTTTCCCACGTGCCAGGCAGTGTCCTAAATGCTTCACTTGAATGAACACTTCTCAGCATCCCTATGATGATACTGCAGCCTGAGGAGATTTGTAATTTAGCCATGTTCACACGGATTTGTGGAGCCAGGATTCAAAACCACAAGTCACACCACATGGTGCTGGCCGAGGTGGTGTGGGATATGCAAAAACTCCTTAGAATGAACGCACAAGGAGAAAAAATGTTTCCCTAACCATGAGGAGATGGCAGGTTGGTTAGGGTAGTGAGATTCTACAAAAGAACAACTGGAGAACAATACATGACTTACATACCTGAGAGCTATTTGTAGCACAGAAAATATGAATTGTAATAGCCAGGGAAGGGTGTGTCTTACAGTATATTAGTGACAAAAATAGGAATCAATGTAAGAAGAGATAAGGCATTTCATACTTCAGTCTTACTAGAATAGAGAGTTTATGCTCTATAGAATGACAGAAAGGATGGGCTCAATTCACATAGGTACGTAACAAGAAACTCAACAGCTAATGTTGTTTACTGCATTCTAAACTGGAGGCATCTGCTAAGCCCTTTCGTGAAATATCTCATTTCATCCTCACACAACTTCAGTAAATCCTTTTTATAAAAACATCTTATAGAATAGAAAAACAGGCCTCATTGGGTTAAACAACTTGTCCAAGGTCACGATGTTAGTAAACAGTAGAACCTGAAAACTCAGTTCAAACCCAATTTTTAATCTACCACACTACAAGACAGAAAACTGTTAAGCATAGGAATGAGGTGATGGGCAGTTTTGATGAAGCTAACACTTAAGAATACTGGAGAAAGATAATAGTAAAGCGCTATATTAGGTAATTCAGGAATGAATGAGGCAGGCCAGAATGATAGCAATGGGAATGGAGAAAATAAGATACTGTTTAATTCGCATATTACCTTGCACTTTGTAAACTGACAAATTTAATAAGATAAACTTCTGTAAAGTCTTCTGCTGGGTATTCGTCTAGAGCATTATACTGTTCAATTGCACCATATAGAGCAAATCTCTCAACTAATTCCTTCATGGCTCCCACAGCAGGAACTCCTTGTATTAATAAGTACCAGGATTCCAAATTGATTGTATATACCTAAAAGAAATGTGGACACATTAAATGTATTTCACAAGGAAGACTACGACAAACCTATTACTATTTTAAAAAGGGGGGGAAAGGTTGAAAACAAGAACTATTCTGTTCAACAGGCCTGCAGAAATTTTTAAAAATTGAAAAGTTGCCCCTCTTTGCATAAACAATAAGCCACGTGTGAGGACCTCTAGCTAAAACACATAATAGACTACCTTCAATCGACATGATTTACAGAAGTTGCCAGGGCAGACGTTACAGGAAGAGTTAAATATTCTTTGAACCTTACCATGTGACAATGACTAGTGTAAATACGGAAGACACAAAAAAAGGGGAACAACTGGAGAACAATACATGACTTACATACCTGAGAGCTATTTGTAGCACAGAAAATATGAATTGTAATAGCCAGGGAAGGGTGTGTCTTACAGTATATTAGTGACAAAAATAGGAATCAATGTAAGAAGAGATAAGGCATTTCATACTTCAGTCTTACTAGAATAGAGAGTTTATGCTCTATAGAATGACAGAAAGGATGGGCTCAATTCACATAGGTACGTAACAAGAAACTCAACAGCTAATGTTGTTTACTGCATTCTAAACTGGAGGCATCTGCTAAGCCCTTTCGTGAAATATCTCATTTCATCCTCACACAACTTCAGTAAACCCTTTTTTATAAAAAGATCTTATAGAATAGAAAAACAGGCCTCATTGGGTTAAACAACTTGTCCAAGGTCACGATGTTAGTAAACAGTAGAACCTGAAAACTCAGTTCAAACCCAATTTTTAATCTACCACACTACAAGACAGAAAACTGTTAAGCATAGGAATGAGGTGATGGGCAGTTTTGATGAAGCTAACACTTAAGAATACTGGAGAAAGATAATAGTAAAGCGCTATATTAGGTAATTCAGGAATGAATGAGGCAGGCCAGAATGATAGCAATGGGAATGGAGAAAATAAGATACTGTTTAATTCGCATATTACCTTGCACTTTGTAAACTGACAAATTTAATAAGATAAACTTCTGTAAAGTCTTCTGCTGGGTATTCGTCTAGAGCATTATACTGTTCAATTGCACCATATAGAGCAAATCTCTCAACTAATTCCTTCATGGCTCCCACAGCAGGAACTCCTTGTATTAATAAGTACCAGGATTCCAAATTGATTGTATATACCTAAAAGAAATGTGGACACATTAAATGTATTTCACAAGGAAGACTACGACAAACCTATTACTATTTTAAAAAGGGGGGGAAAGGTTGAAAACAAGAACTATTCTGTTCAACAGGCCTGCAGAAATTTTTTTAAAAATTGAAAAGTTGCCCCTCTTTGCATAAACAATAAGCCACGTGTGAGGACCTCTAGCTAAAACACATAATAGACTACCTTCAATCGACATGATTTACAGAAGTTGCCAGGGCAGACGTTACAGGGAAGAGTTAAATATTCTTTGAACCTTACCATGTGACAATGACTAGTGTAAATACGGAAGACACAAAGACTAAAACACAGCGGTGTTTTCACGGAGGTGAGGTTTTAACAGTGTCTAAAAGAGGTCTCGAGAATATCTGGTACCCGAGTACCACCATTCTTTACACGCATCTCCAGCGAATGGATGGGCTCACAGCCTTTCAGGATTTTATTTCCATAAACTAGGCGTGTGAAGCCAGAGCTCATATACAGCTTACGACGACAGCCAATGAAGCCAAAAATCACTTCACCTTCACAGCGCGAGGCCGTCGCCCCTCCCGGTACTTGGCCCGCGAGTCGCACACAGCCCTTTGGAGGTGGTGGTCGCACACGCCCCCGGGCTCCCCGGCGCTCGACGCCATCTTGCCGGCTTTGGCCCCCGCGGAGACGACAACATCCGCCTCGTTGCCCTCTTGTTCACCCAATAAGAGAGAACGATGGGTCGAGGCGTGCCGAGATTGGCTGAAGGATCGACGGTGTCGGCCATCGCTTCCTGCGAGCGAGGATTCGGCGAGCGAGGTGCCGCCCTCCAGCGGCGCGGCGGAGAGGCCCGCGGAGCCGGAGCTGGCTGGCTTGCCCCGCCCACTGCCGACGCGCCGCGGGCGCGAGGGGCGGGACCTAGGGGGCGGGTCCGATCGGTCTTATTTGGCCGGGACTTTCGGCTGGCGGGTGATCAGCCTCTGCCAGGGTGGTCCGCCGTGGGGACCTTCGCTTGCGGAGGATGTCCCCCGGGCCGGGGTGACCCCAACTGAATTCCTTCATGGCATCTGTTCAATTGCACCATATAGAGCAAATCTCTCAACTAATTCCTTCATGGCTCACAGCAGGAACTCCTTGTATTAATAAGTACCAGGATTCCAAATTGATTGTATATACCTAAAAGAAATGTGGACACATTAAATGTATTTCACAAGGAAGACTACGACAAACCTATTACTTTTTTAAAAAAGGGGAAAGGTTGAAAACAAGAACTATTCTGTTCAACAGGCCTGCAGAAATTTTTTTAAAAATTGAAAAGTTGCCCCTCTTTGCATAAACAATAAGCCACGTGTGAGGACCTCTAGCTAAAACACATAATAGACTACCTTCAATCGACATGATTTACAGAAGTTGCCAGGGCAGACGTTACAGGGAAGAGTTAAATATTCTTTGAACCTTACCATGTGACAATGACTAGTGTAAATACGGAAGACACAAAGACTAAAACACAGCGGTGTTTTCACGGAGGTGAGGTTTTAACAGTGTCTAAAAGAGGTCTCGAGAATATCTGGTACCCGAGTACCACCATTCTTTACACGCATCTCCAGCGAATGGATGGGCTCACAGCCTTTCAGGATTTTATTTCCATAAACTAGGCGTGTGAAGCCAGAGCTCATATACAGCTTACGACGACAGCCAATGAAGCCAAAAATCACTTCACCTTCACAGCGCGAGGCCGTCGCCCCTCCCGGTACTTGGCCCGCGAGTCGCACACAGCCCTTTGGAGGTGGTGGTCGCACACGCCCCCGGGCTCCCCGGCGCTCGACGCCATCTTGCCGGCTTTGGCCCCCGCGGAGACGACAACATCCGCCTCGTTGCCCTCTTGTTCACCCAATAAGAGAGAACGATGGGTCGAGGCGTGCCGAGATTGGCTGAAGGATCGACGGTGTCGGCCATCGCTTCCTGCGAGCGAGGATTCGGCGAGCGAGGTGCCGCCCTCCAGCGGCGCGGCGGAGAGGCCCGCGGAGCCGGAGCTGGCTGGCTTGCCCCGCCCACTGCCGACGCGCCGCGGGCGCGAGGGGCGGGACCTAGGGGGCGGGTCCGATCGGTCTTATTTGGCCGGGACTTTCGGCTGGCGGGGTGATCAGCCTCTGCCAGGGTGGTCCGCCGTGGGGACCTTCGCTTGCGGAGGATGTGGGACAGCGGGCGCCTGGCGGGTGCTGGGGGTGGCGGAGCGGCTGTGACCGTGGCCTTCACCAACACGCGCGACTGCTTCCTTCACTTGCCTCGACGCCTCGTGGCCCAGCTGCACTTGCTGCAGGTAAGGCGTCCTCCCCACGGGCTCCCCAGTCCGGACTCGTGACACGCGGCTGTGGTCGCCCGGGACCCGGGTCTTTTCGGGACGCAGCGGCCGCTCAGGCCTCTCTGGGTGACGGGACGCCGGCTGCTCTCCCCGCGCCGCCGACCTGTTCAGAAGCCAGACTGTGGGCCGCTCGGTGACTGGGCCGGTCTGGTCGGTGTTTGCAGCCTCACCAGGTCGGGTGCAGCCCCGGCCTTTGAGTTAATTTGCCGTACATATTCCCGGTCTTTAACTCGGGGAAACTGGATTTTCAAACAGCAGATATTCTACTCTGCGTTCAACTGTTCCTCACTCCAGGTTAGAAAAGCTTTTGAAAAGTCGGGTTGGTTTGTTTTGGAGCGTTTTCTTTGTTTCGTCTGTTTAAAAAGACGTCTTTACTAAGGATTACTTGAACCTCTGCAATCAATTGCCCTCCGGACATTATGATTGTGGTAGTTCATAGTTCTGACCACGTCCCTAGTTTCGTAATTATAAAATAGACGCACCTGGTCTAACGAGTTAATGTGCGCCTATGAGGGCAAAAGGGTAAGACTATTTGATACCTTTGAAAATCCTGGATGCAAAGTAGCCACTGCTGGCCAATTCAAGAGTGTGCGATAATTTCAGGCCCTTCAAGCACTACTTTTCTAGATTATTTTCTGGTGGTGGTCGCACACGCCCCCGGGCTCCCCGGCGCTCGACGCCATCTTGCCGGCTTTGGCCCCCGCGGAGACGACAACATCCGCCTCGTTGCCCTCTTGTTCACCCAATAAGAGAGAACGATGGGTCGAGGCGTGCCGAGATTGGCTGAAGGATCGACGGTGTCGGCCATCGCTTCCTGCGAGCGAGGATTCGGCGAGCGAGGTGCCGCCCTCCAGCGGCGCGGCGGAGAGGCCCGCGGAGCCGGAGCTGGCTGGCTTGCCCCGCCCACTGCCGACGCGCCGCGGGCGCGAGGGGCGGGACCTAGGGGGCGGGTCCGATCGGTCTTATTTGGCCGGGACTTTCGGCTGGCGGGGTGATCAGCCTCTGCCAGGGTGGTCCGCCGTGGGGACCTTCGCTTGCGGAGGATGTGGGACAGCGGGCGCCTGGCGGGTGCTGGGGGTGGCGGAGCGGCTGTGACCGTGGCCTTCACCAACACGCGCGACTGCTTCCTTCACTTGCCTCGACGCCTCGTGGCCCAGCTGCACTTGCTGCAGGTAAGGCGTCCTCCCCACGGGCTCCCCAGTCCGGACTCGTGACACGCGGCTGTGGTCGCCCGGGACCCGGGTCTTTTCGGGACGCAGCGGCCGCTCAGGCCTCTCTGGGTGACGGGACGCCGGCTGCTCTCCCCGCGCCGCCGACCTGTTCAGAAGCCAGACTGTGGGCCGCTCGGTGACTGGGCCGGTCTGGTCGGTGTTTGCAGCCTCACCAGGTCGGGTGCAGCCCCGGCCTTTGAGTTAATTTGCCGTACATATTCCCGGTCTTTAACTCGGGGAAACTGGATTTTCAAACAGCAGATATTCTACTCTGCGTTCAACTGTTCCTCACTCCAGGTTAGAAAAGCTTTTGAAAAGTCGGGTTGGTTTGTTTTGGAGCGTTTTCTTTGTTTCGTCTGTTTAAAAAGACGTCTTTACTAAGGATTACTTGAACCTCTGCAATCAATTGCCCTCCGGACATTATGATTGTGGTAGTTCATAGTTCTGACCACGTCCCTAGTTTCGTAATTATAAAATAGACGCACCTGGTCTAACGAGTTAATGTGCGCCTATGAGGGCAAAAGGGTAAGACTATTTGATACCTTTGAAAATCCTGGATGCAAAGTAGCCACTGCTGGCCAATTCAAGAGTGTGCGATAATTTCAGGTACACCACCTTTCCATTTTAGCTACTTCTCTCTAACTTTTCTAGATTATTTTTCTCCAGTCTTCCAAAGTGTGTTAATTTCAACAGCCCCTGCCAGTATTTCTTTTACCACGAAGTGTACTGTCTCTTTGGAGTTTCCCAGGTGGCGCTAGTGGTAAAGAATCCACCTGCCAGTGCAGGAGACCTGATAGACATGGGTTCGATCACTGATGTGGGAAGATCCCCGGAGAAGGAAATGACGACCCATTCCAGTATTCTTGCTGGGAGAAGCCCGTGGACGGGGGGGACTGGCCGGCTACAGTTCATGGGGTTGCAAAGAGGCCAACACGACTGAGCAGATGAGTAGCAGAGGGTATCTAGGCTCTGATGAGCTTCCCTCATGGCAGATGAGCTAGTTATATCAGCAAGTAGGAGGGAGATCCTGTCTGCACAGGTACACGCAGTCAGCTTTGATGGAGATTTAAACCCTAAGCTAATGAGTTTATTGGAAACACTTCTCAGCTGATGAGCTTATAGGAGTGCTTCCTTTCAGCAGCTCTTGATAATTTGCTAAGATGTGGGTGCTGTATTATGCTTAGTGGTCTTCATCTTTGTTTTCAATTTTGAGCCTTCAGTATAAGTATTTGTAAGAATTCATGAATGGCTTTTTGAAACAAACGCCTTTAACCTTGGAACAGATTGGTGTTTCTGTCCAGCCTGTGTCAACAGAGTAACTTTTTTCCTACTTATAAAAGTAATACATGTTTTGTGAAAAATTTGGAAAGCGTGGCAAATAATAAACAAAAAAATAAAATTAAAGTTTGGTAGTCCCCAAATCTAGAGATAACAAATGTTAACACTTTGGACCTACTCTTCCAGATTTGTTTCTAGTTTCTACTTTTAACAGAAATGAAGGCCTATGCACACTTAGTTTGTATCCCAATTATTTTCCTATAGTGTTATGAGTGTTTTATTTTGTTAAAAGGTAATTGTCATTTTTTAGGGGTTTATTAGTATTCTGTCATTAAGTTTGCCATAATTTAGTTGTTCATTGTGATTGAATGTTCATATCATATTCAATTTTTAGACATTAACAATAATGCTATACTTATATTAATAAGTTTATCACGTTTTTGTATGATATATAACAAAGCATTGTTTTACTTTCTGGTTATTTAAGATAGGCTTTCAAAATTGAGTTAGAAAGCATAAATAATTTAGAACACTTTCATTGTGGGTTGCACTGGGTCTCCATTGCTGCACGCGGGCTTTCTCTGGTTGTGGTGAGTGGCGGCCACTCTTTGTTGTGGTCTGCCGGCATATTGCGGTGGTTTCTTTTCTCTGGTTGTGGAGCACAGGCTCTAGGCCGCTTGGGCCTCCATAATTGTGGCACATGAGCTTCATTTGCCCTAGGCATGTGGAATCTACCCAGACCAAGGACGGAACTCTTCTCCCCTGCATGAGTAGGTGGATTCTTTTTTTAATTACAAATTTTATTCTTGTTCCAAGATGCTTAGTGGCAGGTGGATTCTTAACTGCTGGACCACCAGAGAGAACCCCATAAATAATTATTAAAGCAGAAAAATTCATGAGTTGGGACTTAATAGATTGAATTAACTTCAGCTGAAACACTGAATACGTTGAAAGCAGTAGGGAAATAGAGTGACGGTTTCCCTGTGGTTCAGAGCTCAGCATTTACGCTCACCTTTCATATGTTGATGCAGCGGTGTTAACTGTATTTATCGTGTTGCAAAAAGTTTTCAGAATACAAATGTTTTGGTTCTTCCATGGACCTGCTGAATTAGAATCTTATAGAGTGGACTATAGGCATCTGCCTGGGAAATCCCATGGACAGAGGAGCCTGGCGGGCTAAAGTCCATGGGGTCACAAGGAGTCAGATACAGAGCTGGCCGAACTGAGGCCCTGCAGCCTGTGGCATTAACCAGCAGTTCCCTTCAAGTGATATGGATACCATGGGTTTGGGCAAAAGCACATGATCACTCATCCGTTGATTAGATCCAACTCCTGGAAAAGGGGCTCCTTTCTCACCAGTCTGTCCTTTTCTTCTATCTGCCTGAGTGTCCAGGGGCTCTGTGGTCCATGTGAATGATTTTTGCCATAGAAATGAACTCAGAACATTAGTCTGCAAAGTTTACTAAATCTAACTGAACATATGTGATTGCTTACCACATTTTTTTTTTTTTCATCCATCTTTGTTCTTTGGTCTGTGTGGGCCTCCCATTGCAGCGACCTCTCTCATTGCAGAGCACTGACTCTGGGAGTATGTACTCCAGAGTGCTGGCTTGTAATTAGACACACCGGTCCAGCAGCTCCGTGGCACCTGGGAGGGAGCTTCTTCCCAGGCCAGGGATTGAACCTGTGCCTTTTGCATTGCAAGGCAGTTAGTTGCTTTACCCTCTGGACCACCAGGGAAGCCTTGCTTACTACTTTTTTTTTTTTTTTTTTTTAAAGATTTATTTATTTATTTATTTATTTTGGGCGGGAGTCAGGTTGGGGAGGGAGGGGAGCGGGCGGGCCACTTCCATTGGTCTTTCTTTTCTCTATTTTCATCCGTCTTTGTTCTTTGGCTCCGTGGGCCTCCCATCGCGGTGGCGTCTGTCGTCACAGAGCGCCGGCTCTGGGCGCATGCGCTCCAGAGCTCCGGCTCGGTCATTGGACGCATGGGTCCAGCCGCTCCGCGGCATGTGGGGTCTTCCCAGGCCAGGGCTCGAACCAACGCCTCTTGCACTGCAAGGTGGTGTCCTTACCCTCTGGACCACCAGGGGAAGCCCCCTTGCTTACTACTTTAAAAAATATATTTATAATATTTATTTTGACAGTGTCGGACCTCAGTGGTGGCACACAGGATCTCTGTTGGCTCATGCAGGACCTTTCACTGTGGTGCATTGACTCTAGTTGTGGCAAGTGGGCTCAAGAGAGCAAGGGCTTGGTAGTTGCAGCTGTGGGCTTAGTTGGCATCTTAGTTCCCTGGCTAGGGATCAAAACTGTGTCCACTGCATTGCAAGGCAGTCTTCACCGTCAGACCACCAGGGAAGTCCTTGTTGACGACCTTTTGACCAAATGAATAATTGAAGTATTTTTCATATTTAACAAACTTCATTTTTCCTTTTTCCAGGGAGGAGTTGTGTTCTTCTGGATATTTTAGGGCATATTTCATATTTCCTTATTTAGCATCTGTGACTTTAAGAGTTGCTCCATCTGAAATAGGAGAATTGATCTTGATCTGGAGTATATGTCACTGATGATGACATCCTATAGAAAGTTTTTGGAGGTTTGGTTCCCTTGACTCTTAGAATCTCATCTCACATACTGACAGGTGACCTAGCAACTGAGGAATTGACTGCAAAGCTGAGACTCTTTCTGCTATATCACATTGTTCTCAATGGAAAGATTTTTGTCACCCAGAGTGGTTAGACTGTCCTGTGAAGAACTGTGAGAATAATCACACAGCTAAATGGTACGCGATGATTTCTTTTAAACTAAGTTTTAAAAAATTTAAAGTATATCATATTGCCTCAGAAGTGGCTCCAACCTTCTTTGAAATTTGTCCTATTAAAAGAAACACAATAAGCAACCTAGAACTAGTTTTGAGATAGTAAAATTTGATGTAAACAAATGAATTTAGTAATTTAAACTTAATAAATACATTTTGATCTAAATTAATTTAATAGTACTAAAACTGGGCTTCCCTGGTGGTCCAGTGGGTAAGGACACTGCCTTGCAGTATAAGGGGCGCCGGTTCGATCCCTGGCCTGGGAAGATCCCACATGCCCCGGAGCGGCTGGACTGATGTGTCCAACTACCAAGCCAGAGCTCTGGAGCACATGTGCCCGGAGCTGGTGCTCTGCAATGAGAGAGGCCACTGCAATGGGAGGCGCATACAGGCCAAAGAATAAAGATGGAAATTAATGAAAGACCAATAGAAGTGGCCAAAAAAATAGTACTAAAACTTCTGAGATGTTAAGTCTTAATGGCTATTAGTGAATGGCTATTTTATTACAAATGGTCTATGTGTGAAAATACTTTGATAACAAGGTTAAGTTGGAGGAAAAGATACTAAACCGTGACTGTAATACAACAGTTAACTTGTGCATAGAAAAAAGAATTAGCCAGAAAAGACCAAATGATATCACCTGGTTGTTACTCATGTGGGAATATCAATAACTCCTTATGTATTTTCCAAGGTTTATATACTATCCAAGATTTCTGTAATAAGTTTTTAACTTTTTTTGTCATAGAAAATGGTTTTTTTTTCCTAGGTGTTTTCTTTTTTTATTGATAATTTTTATTTAGCATCTGTGACTTTAAGAGTTGCTCCATCTGAAATAGGAGAATTGATCTTGATCTGGAGTATATGTCACTGATGATGACATCCTATAGAAAGTTTTTGGAGGTTTGGTTCCCTTGACTCTTAGAATCTCATCTCACATACTGACAGGTGACCTAGCAACTGAGGAATTGACTGCAAAGCTGAGACTCTTTCTGCTATATCACATTGTTCTCAATGGAAAGATTTTTGTCACCCAGAGTGGTTAGACTGTCCTGTGAAGAACTGTGAGAATAATCACACAGCTAAATGGTACGCGATGATTTCTTTTAAACTAAGTTTTAAAAAATTTAAAGTATATCATATTGCCTCAGAAGTGGCTCCAACCTTCTTTGAAATTTGTCCTATTAAAAGAAACACAATAAGCAACCTAGAACTAGTTTTGAGATAGTAAAATTTGATGTAAACAAATGAATTTAGTAATTTAAACTTAATAAATACATTTTGATCTAAATTAATTTAATAGTACTAAAACTGGGCTTCCCTGGTGGTCCAGTGGGTAAGGACACTGCCTTGCAGTATAAGGGGCGCCGGTTCGATCCCTGGCCTGGGAAGATCCCACATGCCCCGGAGCGGCTGGACTGATGTGTCCAACTACCAAGCCAGAGCTCTGGAGCACATGTGCCCGGAGCTGGTGCTCTGCAATGAGAGAGGCCACTGCAATGGGAGGCGCATACAGGCCAAAGAATAAAGATGGAAATTAATGAAAGACCAATAGAAGTGGCCAAAAAAATAGTACTAAAACTTCTGAGATGTTAAGTCTTAATGGCTATTAGTGAATGGCTATTTTATTACAAATGGTCTATGTGTGAAAATACTTTGATAACAAGGTTAAGTTGGAGGAAAAGATACTAAACCGTGACTGTAATACAACAGTTAACTTGTGCATAGAAAAAAGAATTAGCCAGAAAAGACCAAATGATATCACCTGGTTGTTACTCATGTGGGAATATCAATAACTCCTTATGTATTTTCCAAGGTTTATATACTATCCAAGATTTCTGTAATAAGTTTTTAACTTTTTTTGTCATAGAAAATGGTTTTTTTTTCCTAGGTGTTTTCTTTTTTTATTGATAATTTTTTTATTTTACTTTTACAGAGTTTTGTTGTTTACTGCTATACATAAACCTGATTCAGTCATAGGTATCCCCTTGACCCCTCCCGTCTTTCCTCCCCATCCCACACCTCTAGGTCGTTGCTTAGCCCCCATGTAAGTTCCCTTAGTCTTAGAGCATATTCACATTGGTTGTCTCTTTTACATATGGTAGTGTAAGTATGTATTAGTGTACTATATTTATCCTTCTCTTTCTGACTGACTTCACTTTGTTTAATAGGTTCATTCGCCTCAACAGGACTGACTCAAATGCATTTCTTTTTATGGCTGAGAAGTATTCCATTATATATATGTAGCATAGCTTCTTTATCTACTCATTTGCTGATGGACATCTAGGTTGCATCCATATTTCTAGCTATTGTATAGAGTGCTGCAATAAGCATTGGTGTCTCTTTCAATTTTGATTTCCTCAGGGTATATGCCTAATAGTGGGATTGCTGGGTCATATGGTGGTTCTATTCCTAGTTTTGTGTGTTTTTTTTTTTTAACTTCATGCCACAAGCTCTTTCTTATTTATTATTTTCATCCATCTTTATTCCTTGGCATGTGTGGGCCTCCGATTGCAGTGGCTCCTCTCGCCTCAGCACTGGCCCTGGGTGCATGTGCTCCAGAGCACTGGCTCATAATTGGACACACTGGTCCAGCCGCGCCACACCTTGGCCAGAGATAGAACTGGTGCCCCTTGCACTGCAAGGTGGACTCTTTACCCACTCGACCACCGGGGAAGTCCCCTATTCCTAGTTTTTTAAGGAATCTCCATACTGTCTTCCATAGTGGTTGTATCAATTTACATTCCCACCAACAGTGCAAAAAGGTTCCCTTTTCTCCATACCCTCTCCAGCATTTATTTCCTGTAGGTTTTTTGATGATGGCCATTCTGACTGGTGTGAGGTGATAGATATCTCATTGTGGTTTTCATTTGTATTTCTCTAATAATGAGCGACGTTGAGCATGTTTTCATGTGGTTTTTTTTGGCCATTTGTATGTCTTTAGTCATAGAAAATGGTTTTTAATCCTTAGATACAGATTTGCATATTTTATATAATTGTTAGTAATATTTCATGTAATTGCTGTTAATGAAAACAAATTTTATGCTTTGTTTTTTTACTTATGTTTCCATGGTTCAAGATTTTTAAAGTTATTTACAAAGGTGCATAATATAAAATTTCTGGATGCATATAAGAAGCTATTAACAGTCATTATCTCTGGGAACAGGAACCTGCCCTCATGTTTTATGCCTTTCTATTATTTGTTCTTTCCCCGTGTGCATTTATTACTCTTAAATAAATGCTGATGCATTATTGATTACATTGGTTGTCTCTTTTACATATGGTAGTGTAAGTATGTATTAGTGTACTATATTTATCCTTCTCTTTCTGACTGACTTCACTTTGTTTAATAGGTTCATTCGCCTCAACAGGACTGACTCAAATGCATTTCTTTTTATGGCTGAGAAGTATTCCATTATATATATGTAGCATAGCTTCTTTATCTACTCATTTGCTGATGGACATCTAGGTTGCATCCATATTTCTAGCTATTGTATAGAGTGCTGCAATAAGCATTGGTGTCTCTTTCAATTTTGATTTCCTCAGGGTATATGCCTAATAGTGGGATTGCTGGGTCATATGGTGGTTCTATTCCTAGTTTTGTGTGTTTTTTTTTTTTAACTTCATGCCACAAGCTCTTTCTTATTTATTATTTTCATCCATCTTTATTCCTTGGCATGTGTGGGCCTCCGATTGCAGTGGCTCCTCTCGCCTCAGCACTGGCCCTGGGTGCATGTGCTCCAGAGCACTGGCTCATAATTGGACACACTGGTCCAGCCGCGCCACACCTTGGCCAGAGATAGAACTGGTGCCCCTTGCACTGCAAGGTGGACTCTTTACCCACTCGACCACCGGGGAAGTCCCCTATTCCTAGTTTTTTAAGGAATCTCCATACTGTCTTCCATAGTGGTTGTATCAAGTTACATTCCCACAAACAGTGCAAGAGTGTGTTTGCTCCCTTTTCTCCATACCCTCTCCAGTTTTTATTGTCTGTAGATTTTCTGATTATGGCCATTCTGACTGGTGTGAGGTGATAGCTCATTGTGGTTTTGATTTGCATTTCTCTAATAATGATCAATGTTGAACATCTTTTCATGTGTTTTTTGGCCATTTGTATGTCTTTAGTCATAGAAAATGGTTTTTAATCCTTAGATACAGATTTGCATATTTTATATAATTGTTAGTAATATTTCATGTAATTGCTGTTAATGAAAACAAATTTTATGCTTTGTTTTTTTACTTATGTTTCCATGGTTCAAGATTTTTAAAGTTATTTACAAAGGTGCATAATATAAAATTTCTGGATGCATATAAGAAGCTATTAACAGTCATTATCTCTGGGAACAGGAACCTGCCCTCATGTTTTATGCCTTTCTATTATTTGTTCTTTCCCCGTGTGCATTTATTACTCTTAAATAAATGCTGATGCATTTTTATTGATTACATGTTTCCACTTACTTATCTATACTTGACTGAAATAGCAAATTTACAGCCTATTTCCGTATCATTCCACATTATAAAGACAGTCTTCAGTTTTCATAGTTAAAGAAAATGTTCTGAGGGTAGTTTTCTTCCTTCTTTGAATCATTAATCCTAAATAAGTAAATAAGGTCAAAGGCTATGTCATTTTACTGGCTGCTTGTTGGCATTGTAAACTCTGAAATGGTTGGATCATTTATAATGCCATCCTAAGGATATAAAGGTGCTAGTTTTACCCATAGCATCTCCACCATTAGGTGGAAATGATTATAGATTTTTAAATGCTGTAGCAAGGGTGGATCACAGAGAGCTCTCAACTATCTATAGAAGTCCTTGTGTATGTGGATTACAGTAATAGTTCATCTTTTTTGTGAATCCAGAGAAGCATATGAAAACTTTCAAAACCTCTTTCCCCCCATTTCTCATTTCTTGAATAAATAGAATCAAGCTATAGAAGTCTCCTGGGGTCACCAGCCTGCATTCCTGAGCTGGGTGGAAGGCAGACATTTTAGTGATCACGGAGACAATGTGGCTGAAATTAACAGACAAGTTGGTCAGAAACTTGGACTCTCGAATGGGGAACAGGTAAGCACAAAACGTGATGACAGGGACTTTCTTTAATATCACACAGCAAAAGAAAGAAAAGTTCAGATGTTTGTTTTTTTGGTTGTTTTGTTTTTTTAAATTTTTGGGCCCCTTTTATTGGTTTTCCATTCATTTATTTTTCATCCATCTTTATTCTTCGGCCTGTGTGGGCATCCCATTGCAGTGGCCTCTCAGTGCAGAGCACTGGCTCTGGGCACATGCAGTCCAGAGCGCTGGGAAAATCCAGGTCCAGGAATTGAATCGGTGCCCCTTGCACTGCAAGGTGAACTCTTTACCCACTGGACCACCAGGGAAGCCTCATATGTATTTTTTAAGGAGATAAGATGACATCTAACTTGTGTGCTCCCATAACCAGTTCAGGATATTCAAGCTGACTCTGTATTCTATTGTTAAGTTCTTGTCTGGCATGCACTCCATTAGGTTACTGTCTAATGGTCTCCCATGCTCCCTAGCAGATGTTCTGGTCTACCTTCTGTTGTACTCACTTTCCAGGTTCCCCAGTTTGTTTCTGTGCAGTTATGCTTTGTGAATTATTGAGCTTCACGTGCTATTATTGAACTTCATTTTATTTCTGACAAGTTTTCTAACTTTTTAGGGTCATGCTTGATTTTTTTTCATACTTGATGTTTAAAAATTTTTCCTACAAGAGAGTTATTTTTCACTTTCATCTTGTCTATGAATTTAACATGCTTAGATTGTCAACTTCAAAGCTTAAGGACTTGTGTCTGTCTCTAGTTATCTTATTCACCATTTTTAAATAAGTAAATAAGGTCAAAGGCTATGTCATTTTACTGGCTGCTTGTTGGCATTGTAAACTCTGAAATGGTTGGATCATTTATAATGCCATCCTAAGGATATAAAGGTGCTAGTTTTACCCATAGCATCTCCACCATTAGGTGGAAATGATTATAGATTTTTAAATGCTGTAGCAAGGGTGGATCACAGAGAGCTCTCAACTATCTATAGAAGTCCTTGTGTATGTGGATTACAGTAATAGTTCATCTTTTTTGTGAATCCAGAGAAGCATATGAAAACTTTCAAAACCTCTTTCCCCCCATTTCTCATTTCTTGAATAAATAGAATCAAGCTATAGAAGTCTCCTGGGGTCACCAGCCTGCATTCCTGAGCTGGGTGGAAGGCAGACATTTTAGTGATCACGGAGACAATGTGGCTGAAATTAACAGACAAGTTGGTCAGAAACTTGGACTCTCGAATGGGGAACAGGTAAGCACAAAACGTGATGACAGGGACTTTCTTTAATATCACACAGCAAAAGAAAGAAAAGTTCAGATGTTTGTTTTTTTGGTTGTTTTGTTTTTTAATTTTGGCCTCTTTTATTGGTTTTCCATTCATTTATTTTTCATCCATCTTTATTCTTCGGCCTGTGTGGGCATCCCATTGCAGTGGCCTCTCAGTGCAGAGCACTGGCTCTGGGCACATGCAGTCCAGAGCGCTGGGAAAATCCAGGTCCAGGAATTGAATCGGTGCCCCTTGCACTGCAAGGTGAACTCTTTACCCACTGGACCACCAGGGAAGCCTCATATGTATTTTTTAAGGAGATAAGATGACATCTAACTTGTGTGCTCCCATAACCAGTTCAGGATATTCAAGCTGACTCTGTATTCTATTGTTAAGTTCTTGTCTGGCATGCACTCCATTAGGTTACTGTCTAATGGTCTCCCATGCTCCCTAGCAGATGTTCTGGTCTACCTTCTGTTGTACTCACTTTCCAGGTTCCCCAGTTTGTTTCTGTGCAGTTATGCTTTGTGAATTATTGAGCTTCACGTGCTATTATTGAACTTCATTTTATTTCTGACAAGTTTTCTAACTTTTTAGGGTCATGCTTGATTTTTTTTTTTCATACTTGATGTTTAAAAAATTTTTCCTACAAGAGAGTTATTTTTTCACTTTCATCTTGTCTATGAATTTAACATGCTTAGATTGTCAACTTCAAAGCTTAAGGACTTGTGTCTGTCTCTAGTCTATCTTATTCACCAGTTTATGCTTTTAAATATTTTAAACTGCAAAAGTGATACATATTCAATATAATATTTTACAATTGAAAGTAAATAATGTTTTTCCCCTTTCTCACACCCCAACCTCAGAATGAGTGTGTACTGTGGGATCTCACTAGACCTTTAGGAATTAAGGAATGAGATCATAAGTATTTTCTGCAGTTTTCCCCCACAAACTGTATCAGAGATCCTTCCACATATTAAAACAGTATGCATTGAACATCTCTGTGCATGTATGAAATGAAAAACACTTGTTTTTTTTTGTTTGTTTGTTTGTTTTTTTAGTTTTATTTATTTATTTATTTTTAGGCAGAGGTCGGGTTGGGGAGGGAGAGAAGCGAGCAGGCCACTTCTATTGGTGCTTCATTTCTCTATTTTCGTCCGTCTTTGTTCTTTTGGCTCCTGTGGGCCTCCCATCGCGGTGGCGTCTGTCGTTGCAGAGCGCTGGCTCTGGGCGCTTGCGCTCCAGAGCTCTGGCTCAGGGTCCAGCTGCTTCGCGGCACGTGGGATCTTCCCAGGCCAGGGCTCGAACCGGCGCCCCTTGCACTGCAAGGCGGTGTCCTTACCCACTGGACCACCAGGGGAAGCCCTGTTTTTTTTTTTTTTTTTTTTAAAAAACTTGTTTTTTTGGCCACAGTGTGTGTCATGCAGCATCTTAGTTTCCCCAGCAGGAATCAAACCCGTGCCATCTGCGGTGGAAGCCCAGAGCCCTAACCACTGGGCTCCCAGGGAATTCCCTGAAATGAAATGTATAGTAAATATTGAACTACCCAGTCTAGGGTGCTGCACCCTAGACTTAAAAATTTAAACTTTTGATAGATGGGGCTAAGTTGTTTTCTGTTACCAGTTTCTTACAGCAGTAGAGAAGAATGTCACGTCTTTTTAACTTCTTGTGGACACAGGCTAGTTTTATTCATACACGTTTCTGATCATGAGAACAGGCCTCTGATGAGAAATCCACTGGCCTAGCACTAGTCTTTTGCTTGCTTTAAACTTTTGGTAAAATCTTTAAACTTTACCACCAGAGTGACCTTTGAAGTCGCTAATTTTGCTGCCTTGCTTTGCAAACTTACGGAAATGGACTGTTATACCCAGGGTTGAATAGCAAGTTATCATTCTGCTCTCTTGGGTGTGTGGCCCTTTTCTATGGGAAATACAAGCTTCTTACTCTCAATCTCAATGTCTTTACCAGCACCCTGTACAGTCCTGCTTGTTTTTAATTCCCATTTGCTTCCAAGTGAGCTTCTATCTGATTGCCTGCACATTCCCTGTATTGTAGCAACACCACTAAGGCACTGTGTCCCAGTCATCGGTAGGAGCCGGAAGTGGACTGGCTTGGCCGGATACTAGCTTCTTTGTGCTTCCTCAGAGTTGCCCTTTCAAGTAGTGTACATGGGAGGTACTGAGGGAGGTAACTGAGGAGCAGGTGAGGCGCTTGGGAGAGTTCTGCTCCAACTCACAAAAGCCAGAAGGAGCATGTAACATTTGGTCGCTTTGGATTTTACTCTTCTGATCTTCAGAAATGCCCAGAACTCTTCAGAAGGGGAAAGAAAGGAAGAGGATAGATTCCAGACTCTTGAGAGACACTAACATTTCCTGTTTATCTTTGGACTGGGATGAAGAAGTATTTGTGTTAACTGTCTTTTTAGCTGTAAATGACTATACTTCTAAAGAACTCTATAAACAGTTCTCTCTTTCAGTGATCTCTCTTTCAGTGTGTTTTTTACTCTTTGAGAAGCAACATGGCTTGAAATTAGGTATAAAACTAAGTTGGAGAAGTTCTAGAAACAATAGTATCTATATACTAGATCAAGCCACGACTTGATGACATCATTATTTTTTTCTTGCACTTTTTAACTTAAATTTATTTTCTTTAAATGGTTATCTTTATTTTATAAAATGTATATAGTGCTCGGATGTTATTTTCCTTTATTTTATAGTTGTGAAATATTTTTTCTAAAATGCTGAGAATATCAGGACCTACCTAAGAATAAGAACTTAATAAATATTTGTCAAATAAAGGACTATACACACATACACACACACACTTAATTACTTAGCTAAAGAGAGAGAACATGTTTTCTAGGGATGTGAAAAGAAAGTCTTTTAATGGCAAGTTTGTTTTTTTTTTTTAATGGCAGTTTTATGCTTTAATTTTTTTCCAGGTGTTTCTGAAGCCTTGTTCCCATGTGGTGTCTTGTCAGCAAGTTGAGGTGGAACCCCTCTCAGCAGATGATTGGGAGATACTGGTAAAGAAAACAAAATGAGAACTATCCAAGTTTAAGGTTAAACTACTTCAAAATATCAGTGTCGTTGTTTTCTAATTTAAGTCTAATAGATTTACAATGTTGTGCTAATTTCTGCTGTACAGCAAAGTGACTCAGGTTATACACATATATATGTTCTTTTTTTATGTTCTTCTCCATTATGGTTTATCCCAGGAGATTGGATAGAATTCCTGTACACGAGGACCTGATTATTTATCCATTCTGTATGTAATAGTTTGTGTCACTTAATCCCAAACTCCCAGTCCACCCCTTACCCCCAACCCTGCACCATGGGCAACCCCCAGTCTGTTCTCTACGTCTGTGAGTTTGTTTCTGTTTGGTGGATAGGTTCATCTGTGCCGTATTTTAGATCCCACACATTAATGACGTCATGTGGTATTTGTCTTTCTCTTTCTGGCGTACTTCACTTAGCTTGTGACCTCTACTTGCATCCATGTTGCTGCAAATGGCACTGTTCTGTTTTATGGCTGGGAAATGTTCCATTATATATAGATATACACATCTTCCTCTGTTCATCGGTTGATGGACATGTAGGTGGTTTGCATGTTTTGGGTACTGTGAATGCTGCCACTGTGAACATAGATGTGCATGTATCTTTTTGAATTATAGTTTAGTCTGAGTGTATGCACAGGAGTGGATTGCTGGATCATGTACGAGTTCTGTTTTCATTTTCTGAGAGATCTCCATGCTGTTCTCCATAGTGGCTGCACCAGCTTACGTTCCCACTAACCGTGTACAAGGGTTCCCTCTTCTTCACCACTGTTTGCTATCTGTAGATGTTACAGTGATGGCCATTCTTACTGACATGAGATGGTACCTCATTGTAGTTTTGCTATACATTTCTCTGATAATCAGCTATGTTGAGAATCTTTTCTTGTGTCTGCTGGCCATCTGTAAGTCTTTTTTAGAGAAAAGTCTCCTTAGGGTTTCTGCTGATTTTTTGTTTTGTTGTTGTTGTTTGTTGATTGTTTATTTTTTATTTATTTTTCATCCATCTTTATTCTTCGACCTATGTGGGTCTCCCATTGCTGTGGCCTCTCTCATTGCAGAGCTCCGGCTCATAGGTCAAAAAAATGAGAACTATCCAAGTTTAAGGTTAAACTACTTCAAAATATCAGTGTCGTTGTTTTCTAATTTAAGTCTAATAGATTTACAATGTTGTGCTAATTTCTGCTGTACAGCAAAGTGACTCAGGTTATACACATATATATGTTCTTTTTTTATGTTCTTCTCCATTATGGTTTATCCCAGGAGATTGGATAGAATTCCTGTACACGAGGACCTGATTATTTATCCATTCTGTATGTAATAGTTTGTGTCACTTAATCCCAAACTCCCAGTCCACCCCTTACCCCCAACCCTGCACCATGGGCAACCCCCAGTCTGTTCTCTACGTCTGTGAGTTTGTTTCTGTTTGGTGGATAGGTTCATCTGTGCCGTATTTTAGATCCCACACATTAATGACGTCATGTGGTATTTGTCTTTCTCTTTCTGGCGTACTTCACTTAGCTTGTGACCTCTACTTGCATCCATGTTGCTGCAAATGGCACTGTTCTGTTTTATGGCTGGGAAATGTTCCATTATATATAGATATACACATCTTCCTCTGTTCATCGGTTGATGGACATGTAGGTGGTTTGCATGTTTTGGGTACTGTGAATGCTGCCACTGTGAACATAGATGTGCATGTATCTTTTTGAATTATAGTTTAGTCTGAGTGTATGCACAGGAGTGGATTGCTGGATCATGTACGAGTTCTGTTTTCATTTTCTGAGAGATCTCCATGCTGTTCTCCATAGTGGCTGCACCAGCTTACGTTCCCACTAACCGTGTACAAGGGTTCCCTCTTCTTCACCAGTGTTTGCTATCTGTAGATGTTACAGTGATGGCCATTCTTACTGACATGAGATGGTACCTCATTGTAGTTTTGCTATACATTTCTCTGATAATCAGCTATGTTGAGAATCTTTTCTTGTGTCTGCTGGCCATCTGTAAGTCTTTTTTAGAGAAAAGTCTCCTTAGGGTTTCTGCTGATTTTTTGTTTTGTTGTTGTTGTTTTTGTTGATTGTTTATTTTTTATTTATTTTTCATCCATCTTTATTCTTCGACCTATGTGGGTCTCCCATTGCTGTGGCCTCTCTCATTGCAGAGCTCCGGCTCTGGGCGCATGAGCTCCAGAGCACTGACTCGTAATTGGACACGCTGGTCCAGCTGTTCCGCGGCACGTGGGGTCTTCCTGGGCCAGGGATTGAATCGGCGCCCCTTGCACTGCAAGGCAGACTCTTTACCCACTGGACCACCAGGGAAGCCCTGCTTATTTTTTTTGTTCCACTCTTTTTTTCTTTTTCTCCATTGTGCCTCGTTTTTATTTGTATTTATTTTCATCCATCTTTTTTTATTCTTTTTGGCATGTGTGGGCCTCCTATTGCAGTGGCCTCTCTCACCACAAAGCACCAGCTCTGGGCACATGTGCTCCATAGTGCTTTTTCCTAAGGATTGCTTTAGGAATTCTGGGTCTTTATATTTCCATATAAATTTTTAGATTATTCTAATTCTGTGGAAAATATCATGGATAATTTGATAGGGACTGCTTTAAATCTACAGATGGCTTTGGGTAATATAGCCATCTTAATAATACTAAGTCTTCATATCCAAGAGCAAGGGATATCATTCCATTTGTTTAAATTCTCTTTAATTTCCTCTATTAATGTTTTGTAGTTCTCAGCATGTAAGTCTTCACCTTGGTCAGGTTTATTCCTAGATTCTTGGAGAGGGAGTGAAATTGTTTCTTTTTTTTTTTTTCATTCCCTATCTGATATTTCATTGTTAGTATCAAGAAATGCAATCCATTTCTGAATGTTAATCTTGTATCCTGCTACTTTGCTGCATTCATTCATTAGGCCTGCATGCATGCTAAGTTGCTTCACTGGTGTCTGATTCTTTGTAATCCTGTGAACTGTAGCCTGCCAGGCTCCTCTGTCAATGGGATTCTCCAGGCCAGAATAATGAAGTTGGTTGCCTTGTACTCTTCCAGGGGATCTTGCCACTGAGGGATTGAACTCATGTCCTTTTTGTCTCCTCCATTGGCAGGCGATTTCTTTACCACAAGCACCATCTGGGAAGCCAACTAGATGTAGTAGTAGTTTTTGTTGGAGACCTTATTAGGGTTTTCTATATATAGGATCGTGTCATGTACGTATAGTGAGAATTTACCTCTTACCTTCCAGTTTGAATACTTTTTATTTATTTTCCAGTGTGATTGCCATGGCTAGGACGTCCAGTACTATATTGAAGGGAAGTAGTTAGAGTGGGCATCCTTGCCTTGTTCGAGATTTTAGCAAGATGGCTTTCATCTATTCATGTTGAGTATTATATTGGCTGTGAGTTTATGATAAATCACTTTTATTATACTGAGATATGTTCCCTCTCTACCCACTTTGGTAAGAATTTTTATCATGAATGGATATTGAATTTTGTCAGATGCTTTTTCTGTGTCTATTGAAGTGATCATGTGGGGTTTTTTGACTTTCTGTGGTGTATTACATTGATTTTGCATATGTTTAACCATCCTTGTGCACATGAGTTGAATCCAAATTGGTTATAGTGTATGATCTGTGTTGTTGGATTTGGTTTGCTAATATTTTCTTGAGCATTTTTGCCTTTGTAGTCCTCAGAGACACTGGCCTATAATTTTATCTTTTGATGGTATCTTTGTCTGGTGTTGGCATCACAATGATAGTGGCTATACAGAATGTCTTTGGGAATATTCCCTCCTCTTCAGCCTTTGGGAAGAGTTTGAGAAGGCTTGGTATAAGTTCTTCTTTGTATGTTTGGTAGAATTCACCTATAAAGCCATAGGGTCCTAGACTTGTTTGTAGAGATCTGTTTTTTAATTTGTTTTTGATAGATTCTACTTCACTTCTAGTGATTGGTCTATTGAAATAATCAATTTCTTGATTCAGTTTTTGTGGGCTATATGTTTCAATGTTTGTGGCCATTTCTTCTAGATTGTCAAATTTGTTCACATATATATGTATTTTGGCCATGTCACAGAGCTTGTGGAATCTCATTTCCCTAAAACCAGGGACTGAACACAGGCCAAGGCAGTGAGAGTGCCTAGTCCTAACCACTGGACCACCAGGTAACTCCAAGCATATAATTGCTCATAGTATTCTCTTGGGCTTCCTAGTTGGCACAGTGGTCAAGAACCCACATGGGTCATGAAAATCCTCTGGAGTCGGAAATGGCAACTGACTCCAGTTTTCTTGCCTGGAAAAGCCATGGACAGAGGAGCCTGGTGGACTACAGTCCATGGGCTCACAAAGAGTCTGATATAACTGAGCACACACGCGTAGTATTCTCTTATGGTTTTTTGTATTTCTGTGGTATCTTTCAAGATGTCTCCTTTTTCATTTCTTATTTTATTTAGGTTCTCTCCCTTTTCTTCTTGGTGAGCCCAGCCAGAGGTTTGTCAATTTTGTTTGCCCTTTCAAAGAACCAGCTCTTGGTTTTATTAATTTTTTTCCTACTATTTTTAATGTTTTATTTATTTTCTCTTTTTTCCTTTTGTGGACTGTAAGTTTTGTTCTTTTTCTAATTCTCTTTGGTGGTAGGTTAAGGCATTTTGAGATTTTCCTAGTTTTTTTTGAGGAAGGCTTGTATTGTTCTGAGCTTCCCTCTAAAAACTCCTTTTTGCTGCATTGCACAGATTTTGCATTATATTTTCATTGTTATTCGTCCTAAGATATTTTTAAGTTTCCTTTTTGTAAATATAATTATTTGATCATTTGTTTATATCATTATCAGACTTGTATCTGTGCCACTTTTTAACCGTATTTTAAAAAATTATTTTCAATTGGAGGACGGTTGCTTTACAGTGGTGCGTTGGTTTCTGCCATACAACAACATGAATTAGCCATAGTATACATATGTTTCTTCCCTCTCGAACCTCCATCTTACCACATCACACCCCTCTAGGTTGTCAGAATACCAGGTTGAGCTACCTGTGTAATACAGCAACTTCCCATTAGCTGTTTATTTTACATACTGTAATATATATGTTTCAGTGCTGCTCTTTGAATTCATTCCACCCTCTCCTTCTCCCACTGTGTCCACAAGGTCTGTTCTCTGTGTCTCTGTTCCTACGCTGCAAAGAGGTTCCTCAGTACCATATTTCTAGGTTGCATATAAATGCCGTAATATGCAATGTATGTTTTTCTCTGCCATAATATACAGTTTTTTCACTCTGTATAGGTTCACCCACCTCACTAGAACTAATTCAAATGCATTCTTCTTTATGACTGAGTAATATTCCATTGTGTGTATGTACCACATCTTCCTAATTTATTCATCTGTCGATGGACATCTAGGTTTCCTCTGTGTCCTAGCTATTGTAAATGGTACTGCAGTGAACATTGGGGTACATGTGTCTTTCTCATTTATGGTTTTCACAGAGTCTATGACCAGTAGTGGAATGGCTGGGTCATCTGGTAGTTCTGTTCCTAGTTTTGTTAGGAACCTCTGTACTGGTCTCCATCGTGGCTGTTTTAATTTAGACTGCCACCAGTAGTGCAAGCCATTTTTCTCCACATCCTCTCCAGCATTTACCGTTGGTAGATTTATTTTGATGATGAACAGTCTGACTGGTTTTGAGATGATACCTCATTGATTGCCTTTTTTATTTCCCTGTTGACTCATTACTTTAGTAACTGCATGTTGTTTAGTCTCTGTATCTTTTTTGTCTCATTTCCTTTCATGTGGTTGATTTGTACGTCCATGCCACTGTGGTCAGAGAGGATGTTTGAAATAATTTCTGTGCTCTTAAGTTTGATGAGGTTAGTTTTGTGCCCTAGTGTATGGTCAATCTAGAGAATGTTCCGTGTTCACTTGAAAAGAGTGTGTATTCTATTTGAGGGGGATGTAATGTCTTGAAATTATCAATTACATCTGACTGTTCTGTTGTATCATTTAGGATCTCTCTTGCCTTACTGATCTTCTGTCGAAAATCTGTCCATTGGTGTGAGTCAGTTTTTCAAGTCCCCTGCTACTATTGTATTCCTGTCAATTTTTCTTTTTGTCTCTTAATACTTGTTTTATGTATTTGGGTGCTCCACTATTAGGTGCATATATGTTGATGAGTGTAGTGTCTTGTAGTGATCTTTCTACCATTATATAGCATTCCTCCTTATCTATCTTTATGGCCTTTGTTTTAAAGTCTATTTTGTCCGATGTGAGTGTTGTGACTCTTGCTTTCTTTTCATATCTGTTTGCGTGAAACGTCTTTTTCTATTTTTAATCTCCATGTGTCCTTTGTCCTGAAGTGTATCTCTTGTAGACAGTATATTATAGGCTCTCTCTTTTTGTTTCTTAATTCACTGTACCACTCTGTCTTTTTATTGGAGCATTGAATCCATTAACATTTAAGGAAATTGTTGTTACAAATGTGTTTGTGTGTGTTAGTCGCTCAGTCGTGTCCTACTCTTTGTAACCCCATGGACTGTAGCCCTCCAGGCTCCTCTGGCTGTGAAATTCTCCAGGAAAGTATATGGGAGTGAGCCGACACTCCCTTCTCCAGGGGATCTTCCCGACCCAGGGGTCAAAGCCAGGTCTCCTGCATTGCAGGTGGATTCTTTACCATCTGAGCCACCTGGAAAGGCCACATGTGTATTTATTGCCATATTAAGCCTCATTTTCCAATTAATTGTTTCTTCTTTGTTCCTTTTTGTGGTTCGCTGGTTTCTTTTTAGTTTATGCTTGTTTTCCCTTCTTTTTTGGCTTTCATGAGTCCGTTGTGTGGTTTGATATGTGAGTGCCTGCTCAGAACAGAGTCTGTGTTTTTGACTCAGTCCTTCTCACGTTGTGTGACTCCGGTGTTCTTTTACATCATCATGTTCATGCTTTTGCTGTTGCTTGTATTTATCATCTCTTCCAAACAAATAGGCTTTTGTGCCTAAAGTGTATGGTCAATCTAGAGAATGTTCCGTGTTCACTTGAAAAGAGTGTGTATTCTATTTGAGGGGGATGTAATGTCTTGAAATTATCAATTACATCTGACTGTTCTGTTGTATCATTTAGGATCTCTCTTGCCTTACTGATCTTCTGTCGAAAATCTGTCCATTGGTGTGAGTCAGTTTTTCAAGTCCCCTGCTACTATTGTATTCCTGTCAATTTTTCTTTTTGTCTCTTAATACTTGTTTTATGTATTTGGGTGCTCCACTATTAGGTGCATATATGTTGATGAGTGTAGTGTCTTGTAGTGATCTTTCTACCATTATATAGCATTCCTCCTTATCTATCTTTATGGCCTTTGTTTTAAAGTCTATTTTGTCCGATGTGAGTGTTGTGACTCTTGCTTTCTTTTCATATCTGTTTGCGTGAAACGTCTTTTTCTATTTTTAATCTCCATGTGTCCTTTGTCCTGAAGTGTATCTCTTGTAGACAGTATATTATAGGCTCTCTCTTTTTGTTTCTTAATTCACTGTACCACTCTGTCTTTTTATTGGAGCATTGAATCCATTAACATTTAAGGAAATTGTTGTTACAAATGTGTTTGTGTGTGTTAGTCGCTCAGTCGTGTCCTACTCTTTGTAACCCCATGGACTGTAGCCCTCCAGGCTCCTCTGGCTGTGAAATTCTCCAGGAAAGTATATGGGAGTGAGCCGACACTCCCTTCTCCAGGGGATCTTCCCGACCCAGGGGTCAAAGCCAGGTCTCCTGCATTGCAGGTGGATTCTTTACCATCTGAGCCACCTGGAAAGGCCACATGTGTATTTATTGCCATATTAAGCCTCATTTTCCAATTAATTGTTTCTTCTTTGTTCCTTTTTGTGGTTCGCTGGTTTCTTTTTAGTTTATGCTTGTTTTCCCTTCTTTTTTGGCTTTCATGAGTCCGTTGTGTGGTTTGATATGTGAGTGCCTGCTCAGAACAGAGTCTGTGTTTTCTGACTCAGTCCTTCTCCACGTTGTGTGACTCCGGTGTTCTTTTTACATCATCATGTTCATGCTTTTGCTGTTGCTTGTATTTATCATCTCTTCCACAAATAGGCTTTTTAATATGTATACAGGCTAATTTAAGTGATTACTCTGATCATAATTTCCTCCTTCATGTATCTTCCTGCTTCTTTACTATTTAGAGACGATCTTTCTGTCTTTAGGATAGGTTTAGGTTTGCTGTATCCTTTTAGTTTCTGCTTGCCTGGGAAATTCTTTTTTGTTTCCTCCTATTCTAAATAATGATCTTTCTGAGTATTCAAGGTTGCAGCTTTTTCCCTTTCAAGACTTGAGATATATTTTGTACTCCTTTCTGGCCTGCGGTGTTTCTGTAGAGAGGTCAGCTGGTAGGCTTATGGGAGTTCTGTTGAAATTAAGTCTTTGTTTTTCTCTTGCTCCTTTAAAATGCTCTCTGCCACTTTTGCCATTTTTATTACAGTACATCTTGCTGTAGTTTGTTTGAGTTCATCTTGTTTGGGCCTCTGTGCTTTCTGTCTCTGGGTATCTATTTACTTAAGTTTGTGACGTTTTCACTTATAATTTCTTCAAATGCACATTCAACCCCTTTTTTCTTTCTTTTTCTAGAATCATAGTATAGATTGACACACTGTATATTATACCATGAATCTCATATTACTTTTCATTTGGTTTTATGTCTGCTGTTTTCTGTAATGTCCATTATTCTATCTTCCAGATCGCTCATTCCTCCTTGTGCATTATTCACTCTGCCTCATTGCTTTTAGCTTTTTGTTTGTCTCAGCCAATAAATTTTCTAACTTTTCTTATCTCCTCCTATTGTTCCTTGTTGCTTTTTACCATGCTCTGCCTTTCTGTATTGGCAGGCAGATTCCTCACCAGGGAGTTACCTGGGAAGCCCAACAGCCTGCATTTCTGTGCATAATATAGCCTCTCTCAATTCCTTCAACATTTTCATCACCTCCCTTTAAAAACTCCGTGTCTACTAGACCAATGCATTCTGTTTCATTGTTTGTTCCTTCAGGAGAATTCTCTTGGTCTTTTAACTGGGAGTGGTTCCCCTGCTTTTTCGTTTTGCTGATACTTCTCCTAGTCTGTTAGTTGAGGAGAAACAATTCTCTACTGTAGTCTTGGAGGACTATATGCGGAAGCGTCTCTGTATAGCTTCTGTGGATTTAACATTTTGGGGCACGAGGGTTGTTTTGGGTTTGGGTGCTTGCCGCCTTGTCTCTGCGTGTGCCGCCCATTATCTGCTTGGTGGGGGTGTGCAGGCGCTTGGCCCATACGGGATCCCCGAAAGGCAAAGCCAGTGGTTGGTGCTCAGTCATGGGACCCGTGCTGGCGGCAGTGGTCTGCAGCTGCCTCTGGAGTCTGAGACGGTAGCGGCAGTTAGCACCCACCGCTGGAGCTCACGTAAGGCCTGTCACCTGAGAGCACGTACAGAGATCAACTCCTGTGGCAATCCTGTCCCTCTCCTGGTGGGCCGCTTTGCCTCTCCGGTGGGCCCAGGCTTATTCGTTCGTTCCCTTGGCTGTGGCACACCACACCCTTGTCCCCTTGAGCTGTCTCCACACAGCCAGCCCCGGTCCTCTCCCTGGTTCTGACCTCTGAAGCCCAAGCCTGAGCACCCAGTCCTCCCCCACTTCCTCAGTGGATGAGATCTCAAGCTGGGGAGTGCCTGGTGGAGGTACTGACCACCTGGGGAGGTCTCTCTCCACACTGCCATCCGTAACCCAGTTGCTGTGCTCTCCTCTGAGGCTCCAGAACTCCTCCTCTGTCCCAGCCGATCTACCAGCCAGTGGCCGGGCTTCCTAGCATGCACAGACCTTTCCCCTTTCAGAGCCTCCTCTCGGGCATGGGTCCTGTCCAGGTTCCATTTTCTTTTTATTTTGTGCTTCAGTGTAGATGGAGATTTTTGTGCCCTTTTGGAAATCTGAGGTATTCCACCAGTGTTCACCAGATGCTCTGTGAGGATCGTTCCATGTGTAGATGTACTTTTGATACATTTGTGGGGGAAGGGGCCCCCATCCTGTTCCTTTGTCATCTTGATCTGTTCCCCCAAAATGTCAGTGTATTTAGATTTCTCATCTTGAATGGCATTATATATTCCAAGTTGGACTGATTTATAAGAATGAGTTGCGATTTCCTTTCTAGACATGGAATAGACAAAATACAGAGGGAACTGACCTTCGGTTTGTTGGTTCTAGGAGCTGCATGCCACTTCCTTGAACAGCATCTTCTAGATCAAATTCGAATAGTTTTTCCTCTACTGTAGTCTTGGAGGACTTATGCGGAAGCGTCTCTGTATAGCTTCTGTGGATTTAACATTTTGGGGCACGAGGGTTGTTTTGGGTTTGGGTGCTTGCCGCCTTGTCTCTGCGTGTGCCGCCCATTATCTGCTTGGTGGGGGTGTGCAGGCGCTTGGCCCATACGGGATCCCCGAAAGGCAAAGCCAGTGGTTGGTGCTCAGTCATGGGACCCGTGCTGGCGGCAGTGGTCTGCAGCTGCCTCTGGAGTCTGAGACGGTAGCGGCAGTTAGCACCCACCGCTGGAGCTCACGTAAGGCCTGTCACCTGAGAGCACGTACAGAGATCAACTCCTGTGGCAATCCTGTCCCTCTCCTGGTGGGCCGCTTTGCCTCTCCGGTGGGCCCAGGCTTATTCGTTCGTTCCCTTGGCTGTGGCACACCACACCCTTGTCCCCTTGAGCTGTCTCCACACAGCCAGCCCCGGTCCTCTCCCTGGTTCTGACCTCTGAAGCCCAAGCCTGAGCACCCAGTCCTCCCCCACTTCCTCAGTGGATGAGATCTCAAGCTGGGGAGTGCCTGGTGGAGGTACTGACCACCTGGGGAGGTCTCTCTCCACACTGCCATCCGTAACCCAGTTGCTGTGCTCTCCTCTGAGGCTCCAGAACTCCTCCTCTGTCCCAGCCGATCTACCAGCCAGTGGCCGGGCTTCCTAGCATGCACAGACCTTTCCCCTTTCAGAGCCTCCTCTCGGGCATGGGTCCTGTCCAGGTTCCATTTTCTTTTTATTTTGTGCTTCAGTGTAGATGGAGATTTTTGTGCCCTTTTGGAAATCTGAGGTATTCCACCAGTGTTCACCAGATGCTCTGTGAGGATCGTTCCATGTGTAGATGTACTTTTGATACATTTGTGGGGGAAGGGGCCCCCATCCTGTTCCTTTGTCATCTTGATCTGTTCCCCCAAAATGTCAGTGTATTTAGATTTCTCATCTTGAATGGCATTATATATTCCAAGTTGGACTGATTTATAAGAATGAGTTGCGATTTCCTTTCTAGACATGGAATAGACAAAATACAGAGGGAACTGACCTTTCGGTTTGTTGGTTCTAGGAGCTGCATGCCACTTCCCTTGAACAGCATCTTCTAGATCAAATTCGAATAGTTTTTCCTAGAGCCGTTTTTCCTGTCTGGGTTGATCAGCAGACTTACATATTTATCCAGATTGGTAGGTGCTGTTGTAACATTTTCTGTCATACTCTTGCCCGAAGCATTGACTCCACAACAGAGGTAAATGCACACTAACGAGCTTTATTTTCCACACAGTTGCGCTGATACCAGCTGCTCCTTATGGAAGGCTGGAGACTGACAGCAAACTCCTTATTCAGCCAAAGACCCGCCAAGCCAGAGAGAATACATTTTCAGAAGCAGATACGACACCTGGAAGGTTTCCTAATCATGGAAGAGACCAGAAAGGATTGACAAGAGAACTTCAAACCAAGCTGCAGCAATCAACTACCGCAGGAGTTGCTGCGTCTAAAGAGATGGATTCAGAGGACAGAGCTGACTCATCCTTTATACCCAGCTTGTGGACTGCGATAGGAAGCATTTTTTCTTTCGGGTCTGAGAAGAAACAAGACACATCCTGGGGGTTAACTGAAATCAGTGCCTTCAAAAATATGCAGTCAACCGTTGTCCCTCTGGACAATATTTTCAGAGTATCCAAATCCCAGCCTCCCAGTGTACGTAACATGCCAGCCACTTCTTTGCTTCACAGACATAATGCTGTTCATGTGTTTCCGTGGGACCAGGAATATTTTGATGTGGAGCCCAGCTTTACTGTGACCTATGGAAAGCTAGTGAAACTGCTTTCTCCAAAGCAACAGCAAGGTAAGACAAAGCAAAATGGCCCAGCACCTGGAAAAGAGAAGCAGATGCCAGAACCTCTGAATCAGAAGTCGGTTAGCCCGGACCTTAGTCATGAAGCTGGCAAGGCCTGTGTGCTGAAGGTTGTCTGGAATGGACTTGAGGAACTGAAGAATGCCACCAAGTACACCAAAAACATAGAAGCTCTTCATCTCGGGAAAGTCTGGGTTAGTATAAATCTGTTTCTTTTTAATTGAAGTATCATTGATTTACAGTATTATGTTTGTTTCTGGTGTGTAGCATACGGGCCACTATAAATCTTGTAATTAGGGACGAAATCATTTTAGGTTGCTTGACCTTTCCCAAATTAGGAACTAAATTATTATAGTATTTTGTGTACAAGTTGAAAGCCAGTGTAATAAAGAGTAGCGAAAGTTTCTGCAGGGACACATTTCTGGTGGCAGAGTAAAATCCTTGTTTGGGTAAGATTTGTGTGTTTCAGGCGAATAGACTTGGACAGATATTAGCTAAAATAGGTACAGGCCCAGAGAAGTCAAAATTACTTGCCTGGGTAACAAGCAAGTGAGTAGAACTAGGATTCAAACCCCAGCAGGCTAACTCTTGAGTTCCTACTTCCTACAAAGCCTCACATCTTTAATGCTTGAAGGTTTGTTTCCCAACTCTTGGAAGCAAAGGAAGGACTTGTCTTGCGGAAATGCGCAGTGTAAGGAGAGACCCACGGCAGGCGACGACCCGGGTTCAGAGGTGCCTGGAAGCCCCTTCCCCTGCTGTACCGGCCCTTGAGCTTGTGTGTGGTGGAGAGCGACAGGGGCACACCTAGCCTGTCCCCTTCTCATCCTGGCCTCAAGTGTTCATGCTCATTTTATATAAAATGAGTCACCCGCCTCCTTCATTTGAACCTAATTTTGAACCATTATGAAATGTACTTTCAGGGTGAGAAGGGAGGAAATTGTTAGGACAGGCAAGAATGGGAAGGAAAGGGGGTCTCCTTTGTAGGTTTCTTTTACTCTCACAGTTTAGACCATGACCTTTTGGTAGGTGACTTACAAATTTTACTCTTTTTCAGCCGTGCCTCATCTTTTTTGTTAGCTCTAATCTCTTAAGAAGATCCCACTGCATCTTCAAAATCCAGTTATCTGACAGTGAACTTACTATTATGACTTACTTTTTTCTATTAACGGTTCTGCCATTAGACAGGAAATAACCATTATTTCCTTGATACTCCGTGGTGAGGGCAGTGTGGATAAGCAATGGTCAGATCCTGGAGACCAGGTGAGATGGCAGTGAGGAGCCTGCACACCCGCTCTGCTGTAAGGTTGGGAGGATGGCCAGCGAGAGATGGCCGTTTGTGGCCATCAGGTACTCAGACAGGCTTGACTGGAAGCATCAAAACTGATCACCTCTGAGGGACTAAGGGAACCCAAAGAGGGGCTCTGTAACAACTGAGAGGGGTGGGATGGGGAGGGAGATGGAGGGAAGTTCAAAAGGGAGGGATCATGTGTATACCTCAGGCAGATTCATGTTGATACTTGGCAGTAAACAACAAAACTCTGTAAAGCTGTTATCCTTCAATTAAGAAAAAAAATCTGATCACCTTCTAAAGAGGATGTTAAGAGGAATCAATATAGGAAGAAATTGAAATGTTAGTATTATAACTGTACCTGAATGCCCTTCTCTTTATACTATGAATCATGAAAGTATCATTCACATGAATTAATAGAAATTGACATCAGTATTTATGTTGTGGAATATTTCCTAATCAAGCTTTTTACATACTTATATTTTTCATTTATTTTTATATTTCAGATTCCAGATGACCTGAGAAAGAGACTAAATATAGAAATGCATGCGGTAGTCAGAATAACTCCACTGGAAATTATCCCTAACATTCCGAAATCTCTAAAACTACAACCTACAGAAAACTTAGTGAGTTCACATTTATGTTACATCACTATTGTTTACATGCATTGTAAAATTTCTAGTTGCTTTAGCTAAGTGATAAGGATGTACTCCTTTATGCTAGAAGGGCGAAGAAGTCTTTTTTTTTTTTTTTTTAATTTTTTAAAATTTATTTATTTATTTATTTATTTACATGTATGTTCCCAGATCATTCATATGCATATCCTTGGACCCTCCTCCCACCCAGTTCCCCCCCTCCCATCCCTCCAGACCATCGCCCCAAGTGGGCGAAGAAGTTTTAAAAAGTCTTGTTTTCTTTGGGTTTTATTGTGGTAAAATACATATAGGATACAATGCTTCAAACCGTTTTTCTATAACGGTTCTGCCATTAAGGAATTTATTTCCTTGATACTCCGTGGTGAGGGCAGTGTGGATAAGCAATGGTCAGATCCTGGAGACCAGGTGAGATGGCAGTGAGGAGCCTGCACACCCGCTCTGCTGTAAGGTTGGGAGGATGGCCAGCGAGATGGCCGTTTGTGGCCATCAGGTACTCAGACAGGCTTGACTGGAAGCATCAAAACTGATCACCTCTGAGGGACTAAGGGAACCCAAAGAGGGGCTCTGTAACAACTGAGAGGGGTGGGATGGGGAGGGAGATGGAGGGAAGTTCAAAAGGGAGGGATCATGTGTATACCTCAGGCAGATTCATGTTGATACTTGGCAGTAAACAACAAAACTCTGTAAAGCTGTTATCCTTCAATTAAGAAAAAAAATCTGATCACCTTCTAAAGAGGATGTTAAGAGGAATCAATATAGGAAGAAATTGAAATGTTAGTATTATAACTGTACCTGAATGCCCTTCTCTTTATACTATGAATCATGAAAGTATCATTCACATGAATTAATAGAAATTGACATCAGTATTTATGTTGTGGAATATTTCCTAATCAAGCTTTTTACATACTTATATTTTTCATTTATTTTTATATTTCAGATTCCAGATGACCTGAGAAAGAGACTAAATATAGAAATGCATGCGGTAGTCAGAATAACTCCACTGGAAATTATCCCTAACATTCCGAAATCTCTAAAACTACAACCTACAGAAAACTTAGTGAGTTCACATTTATGTTACATCACTATTGTTTACATGCATTGTAAAATTTCTAGTTGCTTTAGCTAAGTGATAAGGATGTACTCCTTTATGCTAGAAGGCGAAGAAGTCTTTTTTTTTTTATAATTTTTAAAATTTATTTATTTATTTATTTATTTACATGTATGTTCCCAGATCATTCATATGCATATCCTTGGACCCTCCTCCCACCCAGTTCCCCCCCTCCCATCCCTCCAGACCATCGCCCCAAGTGGGCGAAGAAGTTTTAAAAAGTCTTGTTTTCTTTGGGTTTTATTGTGGTAAAATACATATAGGATACAATGCTGTTTTTAACTCTTTTTAAGTGTTTAGTGGCATTAAGCACATTTACATCAGGAAACCATCACTACCTATTTACAAAACTTTTCCATCCCCTGAACAGAAACTCTGTGCCTGTTAAGCAGTCACTCTCTATCCTTTCTTCCCCTATTCCTGATAACCTCTCAACTATAATCAGTCTTTGGGAATGTGCTTATTCTAGATCTTCTATGTAAGTGGAATCATATAATATTTGCCTATTGTGTCTTGGTTATTTTACGTAATGTGTTGTCAGGGTTCATCCACACTATAGCATACATCAGACTTCATTCCTGTTTATGGCTGCATAGTATTCCACTGTATGTATATACCTCATTTTGTTTATTCATTCATCTGTTGATGATAGTTGGGTTATTTCTGTTTTTTTACCTGTTGTGAATAATGTTGCTGTGGATATTATTATATAAGTATTTGAGTCCCTACTCTCAGTTCTTTTGGGTACATACCTCGGAGTTGAATTGCTAGATCATATGATATTGTCCAACTTTCGGAGAAACCAACAAGTCTTTTTTTTTTTTTTTTTGCCTGCACTGGGTCTTTGTTATTGCAGGTGGACTTTCCTTAGTTGCTATGAACAAGGTTTGCTCTCTAGTCACGATGATCAAACTTCTCATCACTGTGGCTTCTCTTGTTGTGGAGCCATGGGCTCAGTAGTTGTAGTTCATGTGGTTAGTTGCCCCACAGTATGTGGAATCTTCCTGGCCAGGAATCGAACCTGTGTCCCCTTCATTGGCAGCTGGATTCTAAACCACTGGGCCACCAGGAAAGTCAGCAAGAAGTCTTAAATGATACACACACACACACACACATATATATATACATACACATATGTGTATGTATATATATATAGTGCCAATGCAAATATGGATAATTTGGTGTTTAAAAAATTGATATTTTTACTACATCTGGGCAGTTGTTTTTTTTTAAGCCTCATTCAATTTTTTTTTAAACCTTTATTTTACTTTTAACTTTTATACTTTTGTTGTTTACAGATATGCATGTTCCCAGATTAGTCATATGTATATCCCCCCCTTCCCACCCCTCCCAACCATCACACAGCACCCCAGAAGGATCCCCTTTACTCACAGAGGAATTACTATAGCTATTTTCTTCACTTATGATAGTACAGGCCTTTATATTACTTCCTTTACACCTCCCACCTTCTGCTCCTTCCCCACAATGTCCATATGTCCACTGTCCATGTCTGTCTTTCCATCGCTTCACTGCATGTGCCATCATCACCATCCTACTAGATTCCATATATATCTGTTAATATACTGTATTTGTCCTCTTTCTGACTGACTTCACTTTTTATGATATGTTCTAGATCCAGCCACCTCATTAGGGCTGATTCTTCTGCATTTCTCTTTACAGCTGTGTAGTATTCCATTGTATATATATACCAGAGCTTTTAGATCCATTCATTCGGCAGTGGACATCTAGGTTGCTTCCATGTTCTGGCTATTGTATAGAGAGCTGCAATGAACATTGGGGTACAGGTGCTTCTTTCAGTTTTGATTTCATCAGGGTATAAGCCTAAGAGTGGGATTGCTGGGTCTTATGGTGCTTCTATTTTTAGTTTTTTAAGAAATCTCCAGACTGTCTTCCATAGAGGCTGTATCAATTGACATTCCCACCAGCAATGCAGGAATGTTCCCTTTTCTCCGCACCCTCTCCAGCATTTATTGTCTGTCGATTTGTGGATGATGGCAATTCTGACGGGTGTGAGGTGATATCTCATTGTAGTTTTGATTTGCATTTCTCTAATTGTTAGTGAAGTTGAGCATCGTTTCATGTGCTTTTGGGCCATCTGTATGTCATCGTTGGAGAGGTGTCTGTTTAGGTCCTTTTCCCATTTTTTGATTGGGTTGTTCATTTTTCCAGTGCTGAGTTGTCTGAGTTGCTTGTAGATTTTGGAGATTAATTCTTTGTCCGTTGTTTCATTTGCTATGATTTTCTCCCATTCTGTGGGCTGTCTGTTCAGCTTTTTTGTGATTTCTTTGGCTGTACAAAAGCTTTGAAGTTTCATGAGGTCCCACATGTTTGTTTGTCTTTTTAGTTCCGCTATTCTAGTAGGTGGGTCAGAGAAGATCTTGCTTTTATGTCCTCAAGGGTCTTGCCTGTATTCTCCTCTATTCTAGGGCTTTCATATGTATATCCCCCCCTTCCCACCCCTCCCAACCATCACACAGCACCCCAGAAGGATCCCCTTTACTCACAGAGGAATTACTATAGCTATTTTCTTCACTTATGATAGTACAGGCCTTTATATTACTTCCTTTACACCTCCCACCTTCTGCTCCTTCCCCACAATGTCCATATGTCCACTGTCCATGTCTGTCTTTCCATCGCTTCACTGCATGTGCCATCATCACCATCCTACTAGATTCCATATATATCTGTTAATATACTGTATTTGTCCTCTTTCTGACTGACTTCACTTTTTATGATATGTTCTAGATCCAGCCACCTCATTAGGGCTGATTCTTCTGCATTTCTCTTTACAGCTGTGTAGTATTCCATTGTATATATATACCAGAGCTTTTAGATCCATTCATTCGGCAGTGGACATCTAGGTTGCTTCCATGTTCTGGCTATTGTATAGAGAGCTGCAATGAACATTGGGGTACAGGTGCTTCTTTCAGTTTTGATTTCATCAGGGTATAAGCCTAAGAGTGGGATTGCTGGGTCTTATGGTGCTTCTATTTTTAGTTTTTTAAGAAATCTCCAGACTGTCTTCCATAGAGGCTGTATCAATTGACATTCCCACCAGCAATGCAGGAATGTTCCCTTTTCTCCGCACCCTCTCCAGCATTTATTGTCTGTCGATTTGTGGATGATGGCAATTCTGACGGGTGTGAGGTGATATCTCATTGTAGTTTTGATTTGCATTTCTCTAATTGTTAGTGAAGTTGAGCATCGTTTCATGTGCTTTTGGGCCATCTGTATGTCGTCGTTGGAGAGGTGTCTGTTTAGGTCCTTTTCCCATTTTTTGATTGGGTTGTTCATTTTTCCAGTGCTGAGTTGTCTGAGTTGCTTGTAGATTTTGGAGATTAATTCTTTGTCCGTTGTTTCATTTGCTATGATTTTCTCCCATTCTGTGGGCTGTCTGTTCAGCTTTTTTGTGATTTCTTTGGCTGTACAAAAGCTTTGAAGTTTCATGAGGTCCCACATGTTTGTTTGTCTTTTTAGTTCCGCTATTCTAGTAGGTGGGTCAGAGAAGATCTTGCTTTGATTTATGTCCTCAAGGGTCTTGCCTGTATTCTCCTCTAAGAGTTTGATGGTTTCTGGTCTTCCATTTAGGTCTTTAATCCATTTTAAGTTAATCTTTGTGCATGGTGTCAGGGAATGTTCCAACTTCATTTTTTGCATGTAGCTGTCCAAATTTCCCAGCACCATTTGTTGAAGAGGCTGTCTTTGTCCCATTTTATAGTTTCTCCTTCTTTATCAAAAATAAGGTACCCATAGGTGTGTGGGTTTATCTCTGGGTTCTCGATCTTGTTCCATTGGTCGATATTTCTGTTTTTGTCCCAGTACCATTCTGTCTTGATGACTGTTGCTTTGTAGTAGAGTCTGAAGTTGGGGAGGCTAATCCCTCCAGCTCCATTCTTCTTCCTCAGGATTGCTTTGGCTATTCGAGGTCTTCTGTGTTTCCATATGAACTGTGTGATTCTTTGGTCTAGTTCTGTGAAGAATGTTATTGGAAGTGTGATAGGGATCGCATTGAATCTATAGATGACATTTGGTAGTATGGTCATTTTCACAATATTGCTTCTTCCTACCCAGGAACATGGAATATTTCTCCATCTGTTGAAGTCTTCTTTAATGTCTCTCATGAGTGTCTTGTAATTTTCTGTGTACAGTTCTTTTGTTTCTTTGGGTAGGTTTATTCCTAGATATTTGATTCTTTTGGTTGCGATGGTGAAGGGGATTGCCTCTTTGATTTCGTTTTCTGATTTTTCATTGTTTGTGTATAGGAATGCCAGTGATTTCTGTATATTGATTTTGTATCCTGCGACTTTGCTGAATTCACTGATTAGCTCTAGTAGCTTTGTTATAGAGTCTTTGGGATTTTCTATGTATAATATCATGTCGTCTGCAAAAAGAGAGAGCTTGACTTCTTCCTTTCCAATCTGGATTCCTTTGATTTCTTTCTCTTCTCTTATTGCTGTTGCTAGAACTTCCAGGACTATGCTGAATAGTAGTGGTGAAAGTGGGCACCCCTGTCTTGTTCCTGATCTTAGAGGGAATGCTTTGAGTTTTTCACCGTTGAGGACAATGTTCGCTGTGGGCTTCTCATATATGGCTTTCACTATGTTGAGATAGGTTCCTTCTATGCCCATTTTTTGAAGAGTTTTTTTTTATCATAAATGGATGTTGTACTTTGTCAAAGGCTTTCTCTGCATCTATTGAGAAGATCATGTGATTTTTGTCTCTCAATGTGTTGATATGGTATATCACATGGATTGATTTGCAGTTATTGAAGAATCCTTGCATGCCTGGGATGAACCCAACTTGATCATGATGTATGAGCTTTTTGATGTGTTGTTGAATTCTGTTTGCTAGGATTTTGTTGAGGATTTTGGCGTCTGTATTCATCAGTGAAATTGGCCTATAATTTTCTTTTTTGTGTTGTCTTTGCCTGGCTTTGGCATCAGGGTGATGGCGGCCTCATAGAATGTGTTTGAAAGTGTTCCTTCCTGTGCAATTTTTTGAAAGAGTTTTAGGACAGGCATTAGCTCTTCTTTAAATGTTTGGTAGAATTCGGCTGTGAAGCCATCTGGCCCTGGGCTTTTATTTTGGGGTAGATTTTTGATCACAAAGTCGATTTCTGAGCTTGTGATTGGCTTGCTCATAGTTTCTATTTCCTCCTGGTTGAGTCTTGGGAGATTAATCTTCTCTAAGAAACTGTCCATTTCTTCCAGGTTATCCAGTTTGTTGCCATAGAGTTGTTCCTAATAGTCTCTTATAATCCTTTGGATTTCTGCAGTGTCTGTTGTAATCTCTGCTTTTTCATTTTTGATTTTGGTGATCTGGTTCTTCTCTCTCTTTCTTGATGAGTCTGGCCAGTGGTGTGTCGATTTTATTGACCTTTTCGAAGAATCGGCTTTTTGTTTTATTTATCTTTACTATTGTTTCTTTCATTTCTTTTTCATTTATTTCTGCTCTGATCTTTATGATTTCCCTTCTTCTGCTGGCTTTGGGATGTTTTTGTTCTTCTTTCTCCAGTTGTTTTAAGCGTAAGGTAAGGTCGTCTGTTTGAGATTTTCCTAGTTTCTTGAGGTGGGATTGAATTGCTGTAAACTTCCCTCTTAGGACTGCTTTTGCAGTATCCCATAGGTTTTGCACTGTCGTGTGTTCATTGTCGTTTTCTTCTAGGAATTTTTTAAATTTCTCCTTTGATTTCCTCAATGATCAGTTGGTTTTTTAGGTATGTGTTGTTTAATCTCCATGTGTTTGTGTTTTTAGCGGTTTTTTTCCTGTAGTTGATCTCTAGTCTCACTGCATTGTGGTCCAAAAAGATGGCTGATAGAATTTCAGTTTTCTTGAATTGACTGAGGTTTGATTTGTGGCCCAAGATGTGGTCTATCCTGGAGAATGTTCCGTGAGCACTTGAGAAGAAAGTGTATTCTTCTGCTTTTGGATAGAAAGTCCTAAAGATATCATTGAGGTCCATTTCTTCTAGTGTGGCATTTAAGGCTTGTGTTTCTTTATTAATTTTCTGTTTGGATGATCTGTCCATTGGTGTGAGAGGAGTGTTAAAGTCTCCTACTGTTATTGTGTTAGTGTCGATGTCTTCTTTTATGTCTGAAAGTGTTTGTCTTATGTATTGGGGTGCTCCTGCGTTGGGAGCATAGATATTTATGATTGTTATGTCTTCTTCTTGGATCAATCCCTTGATCATTATGTAGTGTCCTGCCTTGTCTCTTCTAATCTTCTTTATTTTGAGGTCTAATTTGTCTGATATGAGAATTGCTACTCCAGCTTTCTTTTGATTTCCATTTGCATGGAATATCTTTTTCCAGCCTCTCACTTTCAGTCTATGAGTGTCTCTAGGTCTGAAGTGAGTTTCCTGGAGGCAGCATATGTATGGGTCTTGTTTCTGGATCCATTCAGCCAGCATGTGTCGTTTGGTTGGAGCATTTAGTCCATTTACATTCAAAGTAATTATTGATACAAATGATCCTATTGTCATCTTCTTAAATGTTATGATGGGTTTATTTCATGGATCTTCTCCTTTTATACTTGTTGTCTATATAAGTGTCTTTAACACTTGTAAGTCTGGTTTGGTGTGACTAAATTCTTTTAATTTTTGCTTATCTGTAAAGCTTTTGATGTCTCCATTCAATTTGAATGAGATCCTTTCAGGGTAGAGGATTCTTGGTTGCAGATTATTCTCTTTTAGCCGTTTAAATGTGTCCTGCCATTCCCTTCTGGCCTGCAGTTTCTGTTGAAAGATCAGCTGTTAAACGTATGGGCTTTCCCTTGTATGTCATTTTCTTCTAGGAATTTTTTAATTTCTCCTTTGATTTCCTCAATGATCAGTTGGTTTTTTAGGTATGTGTTGTTTAATCTCCATGTGTTTGTGTTTTTAGCGGTTTTTTTCCTGTAGTTGATCTCTAGTCTCACTGCATTGTGGTCCAAAAAGATGGCTGATAGAATTTCAGTTTTCTTGAATTGACTGAGGTTTGATTTGTGGCCCAAGATGTGGTCTATCCTGGAGAATGTTCCGTGAGCACTTGAGAAGAAAGTGTATTCTTCTGCTTTTGGATAGAAAGTCCTAAAGATATCATTGAGGTCCATTTCTTCTAGTGTGGCATTTAAGGCTTGTGTTTCTTTATTAATTTTCTGTTTGGATGATCTGTCCATTGGTGTGAGAGGAGTGTTAAAGTCTCCTACTGTTATTGTGTTAGTGTCGATGTCTTCTTTTATGTCTGAAAGTGTTTGTCTTATGTATTGGGGTGCTCCTGCGTTGGGAGCATAGATATTTATGATTGTTATGTCTTCTTCTTGGATCAATCCCTTGATCATTATGTAGTGTCCTGCCTTGTCTCTTCTAATCTTCTTTATTTTGAGGTCTAATTTGTCTGATATGAGAATTGCTACTCCAGCTTTCTTTTGATTTCCATTTGCATGGAATATCTTTTTCCAGCCTCTCACTTTCAGTCTATGAGTGTCTCTAGGTCTGAAGTGAGTTTCCTGGAGGCAGCATATGTATGGGTCTTGTTTCTGGATCCATTCAGCCAGCATGTGTCGTTTGGTTGGAGCATTTAGTCCATTTACATTCAAAGTAATTATTGATACAAATGATCCTATTGTCATCTTCTTAAATGTTATGATGGGTTTATTTCATGGATCTTCTCCTTTTATACTTGTTGTCTATATAAGTGTCTTTAACACTTGTAAGTCTGGTTTGGTGTGACTAAATTCTTTTAATTTTTGCTTATCTGTAAAGCTTTTGATGTCTCCATTCAATTTGAATGAGATCCTTTCAGGGTAGAGGATTCTTGGTTGCAGATTATTCTCTTTTAGCCGTTTAAATGTGTCCTGCCATTCCCTTCTGGCCTGCAGTTTCTGTTGAAAGATCAGCTGTTAAACGTATGGGCTTTCCCTTGTATGTCACTAGTTGCTTTTCCCTTGCTGCTTTGACAATTCTGTCCTTGTGCTTAATTTGTGTAAGCTTCAGTTATATGTGTCTTGGTGTGTTTCTTCTCGGGTTGATTCTGTATGGTACTCTTTGCTCTTCTTGGACTTGATTGACTATTTCTTTTCCCATGTTGGGGAAATTTTCAACTAGAATCTCTTCAAAATTTTTCTCATATCCTTTCTTTTTTTCTTCTTCTTCTGGAACCCCTATAATTCGAATACTGGTGCGTTTGATATTATCCCAGAGGTCTCTGAGGCTATCCTCTACTCTTCATTCTTTGAGCTAGATTCTGTTTTTCAGCAGTTACTTCTACCATTCTATCTTCCAGCTCACTTATTCCAGTCTTCTGTCTCAGATACTCTGCTCTTGATTCCTTCTACAGTGTTTTTAAATTCAGCAATTGAGTTCTTTGTCTCTGTTACTTTTTTTGGTAAGTTCTTATATTTCTTTATTCAGTGTGTTAGTTGTGTCTTGCAATTTCTCTAACATTCTGTTTTCAGTGTCTTTGATCATCTCTACTATCATTTTTTTGAAATCACTTTCAGAAAGTTTGTCCAAATTCTCTTCATTGATTTGATCTTGTGTGTAGATTTTTCCTTCACTTCTGTGGTATTTCTCTGCCGTTTCATTGTTATTATTAATTTTTTAACTGACTCTGTTTGGGATTTCCTTTTCCCAGACTTTGAGTTATCGGGGGTTTTTTTTTTCATTGATTTGATCTTGTGTGTAGATTTTTCCTTCACTTGTGGCCTGTTAGTCCATTTACATTCAAAGTAATTATTGATACAAATGATCCTATTGTCATCTTCTTAAATGTTATGATGGGTTTATTTCATGGATCTTCTCCTTTTATACTTGTTGTCTATATAAGTGTCTTTAACACTTGTAAGTCTGGTTTGGTGTGACTAAATTCTTTTAATTTTTGCTTATCTGTAAAGCTTTTGATGTCTCCATTCAATTTGAATGAGATCCTTTCAGGGTAGAGGATTCTTGGTTGCAGATTATTCTCTTTTAGCCGTTTAAATGTGTCCTGCCATTCCCTTCTGGCCTGCAGTTTCTGTTGAAAGATCAGCTGTTAAACGTATGGGCTTTCCCTTGTATGTCACTAGTTGCTTTTCCCTTGCTGCTTTGACAATTCTGTCCTTGTGCTTAATTTGTGTAAGCTTCAGTTATATGTGTCTTGGTGTGTTTCTTCTCGGGTTGATTCTGTATGGTACTCTTTGCTCTTCTTGGACTTGATTGACTATTTCTTTTCCCATGTTGGGGAAATTTTCAACTAGAATCTCTTCAAAATTTTTCTCATATCCTTTCTTTTTTTCTTCTTCTTCTGGAACCCCTATAATTCGAATACTGGTGCGTTTGATATTATCCCAGAGGTCTCTGAGGCTATCCTCTACTCTTCATTCTTTGAGCTAGATTCTGTTTTTCAGCAGTTACTTCTACCATTCTATCTTCCAGCTCACTTATTCCAGTCTTCTGTCTCAGATACTCTGCTCTTGATTCCTTCTACAGTGTTTTTAAATTCAGCAATTGAGTTCTTTGTCTCTGTTACTTTTTTTGGTAAGTTCTTATATTTCTTTATTCAGTGTGTTAGTTGTGTCTTGCAATTTCTCTAACATTCTGTTTTCAGTGTCTTTGATCATCTCTACTATCATTTTTTTGAAATCACTTTCAGAAAGTTTGTCCAAATTCTCTTCATTGATTTGATCTTGTGTGTAGATTTTTCCTTCACTTCTGTGGTATTTCTCTGCCGTTTCATTGTTATTATTAATTTTTTAACTGACTCTGTTTGGGATTTCCTTTTCCCAGACTTTGAGTTACGTCTGTTGGTGTTTGTTGTTTGGATGGGGCTTCTTATTCTGGGTGATGCTGGTGGTTGGGTGATGTCAGGACTTGCATACAAGTGATTACCCTTGTAATCACCCGCTCCTTTCCCGGGTCTTGATCTGCAACAGGTTTTGTGCCTTTGGCCTGCCCAGCCTCTCTGGCGGGTATGAGGTTTGACTTTTAAAAGTGCAATTGCGGCCTTCCTACCATCTTGATGCGGCTTCTCCTTTGTTCTTTGATGTGGGGTATCCTCTCTCTGATCAGATCCAACCTCCTCCTGTCGATGGTTTTTCAGGAACTCGTTGCAGTTCAGGCGATTTTGCAGGAGAGATGAGCGCACGTCCTTCTACGCCGCCATCTTAGCTCCACCCCAGTTTTTTTTTTTCCCCAAGAAATTCTCACACGTTTCAGTATTAACATTACAGCATAAAAGAGAACTGGACTCTTACTTTTCAACACTTAATTTTGATAGAAACTGATACAGTCTGGAACTGAGGTATGGAACTTAATTTTAAAATCTCTTTAGAGGATTATCATCTGTAGCAATTTAGGTTACCAGTTTCCAGAGAATTGTAATAAGGAAAAGTATTATATGTTTAGAAAATCCAAACATGATTTACTCCTCTGATAATTCAGATGGTACTTCTACATCCTCTGGGTAAAGACAGTTGTATGTCAGTGTCTGTAACCATTTTAACTGATCTTTCTACTTGATGAAACCTCAGATAAGATAGCTTATATTTTGTGACTAGAGAAAAAGAGGACAACCAGAATAAATACCATTTCCGTAATAGTATGCAACTGAGCACTTAACACATTCACAGAGCAATATAGTGATTTGTAGTTTAAACTTTTTGGCTCTTTGATCTTCAGTTGTTTTCTAATTTGTATTTTATGTTGAAGTATAGTTGATTTACAATGTTCTGTTGGTGTCAGATGTATAGCAAAGTGATTTAGTTACACTATATCCATTCTTTTTTTTGGATTTTTTTCCCATATAGGTTATTACAGAATACTGACTAGGGTTCTCTGTGCTATACAGTAGTTCCTTGTTGATTATTTTATATATAATAGTATGTATATGTTAATCTCAAACTCCTAATTTATCTTCCCTCCACCTTTTCCCTTTGGTAACCATAAGTTTGTTTTTGCACTCTGTGAGTCTGTTTTGTAAATAACTTAATTTTTATCATCTTTTTACAGTCCACCTATAAATGATAGCATATGGTATTCATCCTTTTCTGTATGAAATTGAAGTAATTCAATTAATATGATAATCTCTATGTCCGTCCATGTTGCTGTAATGGCATTATTTAATTCTTTTTTCATGGCTGAGTAATATTCCATTGTTTATGTATACCGCTTTTTTCCCTTTTTTTAATTAAATTAAATTTTTTTTTGAAAGTTTTTACTTGTCTATTGATTTGTTAATGATGGCCATTCTGACTGGTGTGAGGTAATATCTCATTGTAGTTTTGATTTGCATTTCTCTAATAATAAGTGAGGTTGAGCATTGTTCCATGTGCTTTTGGCCATCTGTATGTCTTCTTTGGAGAGATGTCTCTTTAGGTCTTTTTCCCATTTTTTTTTTTTAATTTTTTTTTTTTTTAAAGAGCGTGGATCTTTTTTTTTTTTTAAACATTTATTTTATTTATTTATCTCTGGGGGGGGGATGGGCGGGCCACTTTTATTGGTCTTTCATTTATCCATTTTCATCCGTCTTTGTTCTTTGGCTCCTGTGGGCCTCCCATTGCGGCGGCTTCTGTCGTCGCAGAGCACCGGCTCTGAGCGTATGCACCCCAGAGCACCGGCTCGGTAACTGGACAGTCCAACCGCTCCACGGCATGTGGGATCTTCCCAGGCCAGGGATCGAACCGGCACCCCTTGCACTGCAAGGCAGTGTCCTTACCCACTGGACCACCAGGGAAGCCCTTTTTCCCATTTTTTAATTGGCTTGTTTGTTTTTTTGATGTTGAGTTGTCTGGGTTACTTATATATTTTGGAAATTAATTCTTTGTCAGTTGTTTCATTTGCTATGATTTTCTCCCATTCTGTGGGTTGTCTGTTTACCTTGTTTGCAGTTTCTTTTCCTATTGAAAAGCTGTTACGTTTTATTAGGTCCCACATGTTTCTTTGTTTTTACTTCTGATATTCTAGAGGCCGGGTCATAGAAAATCTTGCTTTGATTTACGTCCTTGAGTGTTTTACCTATATTCTCCGCTAAAAGATTTAGGGTTTCTGGTCTTAATTTAGGTCTCTAATCCATTTTGAGTTTATCTTTGTGTATGGTGTCAGAGAATGTTCCAGCTTCATTCTTTTGCATGTAGCTGTTCAATTTTCCCAGCACCATTTGTTGAAGAGGCTGTCTTTGTCCCATTTTAGATTTTCGTCTCCTTTGTCAAAAAGGTATCCATAGGTGTATGGGCCTATCTCTGGCTTCTGTATCTTGTTCCATCAGTCTGTATTTCTGTTTTTGTGCCAGTACCATGCTGTCTTGATGACTGTTGTTTTGTAGTAGAGTCTGAAGTTGGAGGCTGATCCCTCCAGCTGATCCCTCCAGCTCCGTTTTTCTTTCTCAGGATTGCTTTGGTTATTCAGGGTCTTTTGTGTTTCCATATGAACTGTGTTATTCTTTGGTCTAGTTCTGTGAAGAATATCATTGGTAGTTTGATAGGGATCGCATTGAATCTGCGATTCATACTAGTTGGTAGTATGGTCATTTTCACAATACTGATTCTTCCAACCCCGGATCATGGACTATCTCTCCATCTGTTTATGTCATCTTTGATTTTTTTTAACTAGTGTCTTGTAATTTTCTGTGTACAGTTCTTTTGTCTCTCTAGGTAGGTTTATCCCTAGATATTTTATTCTTTTTGTTGCAGTGGTGAATGGGATTGTATCCTTGATTTCTCTTTCTGATTTTTCATTGTATATAGGAATTCAAGTGATTTCTGTGTATTGATTTTTGCATCCTGCGACTTTGCTGAATTCATTGATTAGCTCTAGTAGTTTTCTAATAGTGTCTTTGGGGTTTTCTATGTATACTATGTATACCATCATGTCATGTGCGAATAGTTTTACTTCTTTTCCAATCTGGATTCCTTTTGTTTCTTTTTCTTCTCTTATTGTTGTTGCTAGAAATTCCAGGACTATGTTGCATAATAGTGATGAAAGTGGGCATCCCTGTTTTGTTCCTGATCTTAGAAGGAATGCTTTTAGTTTATCACCCCTGAGATTAATGCTCACTGTGGGCTTCTCATATATGGCTTTCACTATGTTGAGATAGGTTCACTCTGTGCCCATTTTTTTAAGTTTTTATCATAAATTGGTGTTGGATTTTGTAAAAGGCTTTTTCTGCATTTATTGAGGTTATCATGTGATTTTTTTGTCTCTCAATTTGTTATGGTGTATCACATTGATTTGCAGATACTGAAGAATCCTTGCATGCCTGGGATAAACCCAACTTGATCATGATGTATGAGTTTTTTGATGTGCTGTTGAATTCTGTTTGCTAGAGTTTTGTGGAGAATCATTGTGTCTAAATTCATCAACGATATTGGCCTGTATTTCTATTTTTGTGTTGTCTCTTCCTCATTTTGGTATCAGGGTGATGGCTGCCTCATAGAATGTGTTTTGAAGTGTTCTTCTTGTGTGATCTTTTTGGAAAGAGTTTTAGAAGGATAGGCATTAGCTGTTGTCTAAATGTTTGGCAGAATTCACCTGTGAAGCCATTTGGCCCGGTTATTTTTGGGGAATACGTTTGTTTCCATATGAACTGTGTTATTCTTTGGTCTAGTTCTGTGAAGAATATCATTGGTAGTTTGATAGGGATCGCATTGAATCTGCGATTCATACTAGTTGGTAGTATGGTCATTTTCACAATACTGATTCTTCCAACCCGGATCATGGACTATCTCTCCATCTGTTTATGTCATCTTTGATTTTTTTTAACTAGTGTCTTGTAATTTTCTGTGTACAGTTCTTTTGTCTCTCTAGGTAGGTTTATCCCTAGATATTTTATTCTTTTTGTTGCAGTGGTGAATGGGATTGTATCCTTGATTTCTCTTTCTGATTTTTCATTGTATATAGGAATTCAAGTGATTTCTGTGTATTGATTTTTGCATCCTGCGACTTTGCTGAATTCATTGATTAGCTCTAGTAGTTTTCTAATAGTGTCTTTGGGGTTTTCTATGTATACTATGTATACCATCATGTCATGTGCGAATAGTTTTACTTCTTTTCCAATCTGGATTCCTTTTGTTTCTTTTTCTTCTCTTATTGTTGTTGCTAGAAATTCCAGGACTATGTTGCATAATAGTGATGAAAGTGGGCATCCCTGTTTTGTTCCTGATCTTAGAAGGAATGCTTTTAGTTTATCACCCCTGAGATTAATGCTCACTGTGGGCTTCTCATATATGGCTTTCACTATGTTGAGATAGGTTCACTCTGTGCCCATTTTTTTAAGTTTTTATCATAAATTGGTGTTGGATTTTGTAAAAGGCTTTTTCTGCATTTATTGAGGTTATCATGTGATTTTTTTGTCTCTCAATTTGTTATGGTGTATCACATTGATTTGCAGATACTGAAGAATCCTTGCATGCCTGGGATAAACCCAACTTGATCATGATGTATGAGTTTTTTGATGTGCTGTTGAATTCTGTTTGCTAGAGTTTTGTGGAGAATCATTGTGTCTAAATTCATCAACGATATTGGCCTGTATTTCTATTTTTGTGTTGTCTCTTCCTCATTTTGGTATCAGGGTGATGGCTGCCTCATAGAATGTGTTTTGAAGTGTTCTTCTTGTGTGATCTTTTTGGAAAGAGTTTTAGAAGGATAGGCATTAGCTGTTGTCTAAATGTTTGGCAGAATTCACCTGTGAAGCCATTTGGCCCTGGGATTTTATTTTTGGGGAGATGTTTGATCACAGGTTCGATTTCTGAGCTTGTAATTGGATTGTTCATAATTCCTTTTTCTTCTGGGTTTAGTCTTGGAGTCTAAAGCTATTTTTTTTTTTGAATTGGTATTTTCAACAGAATCTATGCAATTTTTCCCTATGCTATAATTTTTAAGTGCTCTTCTGTTTTTATCATTTGAAGTGATTTTTTGTCGCTGTTAGTCTTCCATATTCCATTCTGTTTAGATCAATAAGAAGATTACTGATGTCAAGAATTGCTTGAGTTTTCAAAGAGAAGCTCTTTGCTTTAAATATATTGTTATGTGTAAATATTAATATCCCAATTTCAGGAAAAAAAAAACAACCAGGAACTGGGTATAAAATGCCTAAGGAATGGTTATTTACATTAAGCTTGTAAATGGTTATTTGCAAGGATACTTGTCTACTTTAAAAAAAAAAATCCTTGTGTACTTGAGATAAATTCCTTTTGATCATGGTGTTTGATCCTTTTAATGTATTATTGAACTCAGTTAGCTAGTATTTTCTTTTGAGGATTAGTAAATCCTCTGTTCATCAGTGATATTGACCTGTAATTTTCTTCTTTTGTGATATCTTTGTTTTGGGTATCAGGGTGATGGTGGCATAGAATGAGTTTGGGAGTGTTCTTTCCTCTGCAGTCTTTTGGAATACTTTAAGAAGGATAGGTGTTAACTCTTCTCTAAGTGTTTGATAGAATTCACCTGTGAAGCCATTTGGCCCTGGGATTTTATTTTTGGGGAGATGTTTGATCACAGGTTCGATTTCTGAGCTTGTAATTGGATTGTTCATAATTCCTTTTTCTTCTGGGTTTAGTCTTGGAGTCTAAAGCTATTTTTTTTTTTGAATTGGTATTTTCAACAGAATCTATGCAATTTTTCCCTATGCTATAATTTTTAAGTGCTCTTCTGTTTTTATCATTTGAAGTGATTTTTTGTCGCTGTTAGTCTTCCATATTCCATTCTGTTTAGATCAATAAGAAGATTACTGATGTCAAGAATTGCTTGAGTTTTCAAAGAGAAGCTCTTTGCTTTAAATATATTGTTATGTGTAAATATTAATATCCCAATTTCAGGAAAAAAAAAACAACCAGGAACTGGGTATAAAATGCCTAAGGAATGGTTATTTACATTAAGCTTGTAAATGGTTATTTGCAAGGATACTTGTCTACTTTAAAAAAAAAAATCCTTGTGTACTTGAGATAAATTCCTTTTGATCATGGTGTTTGATCCTTTTAATGTATTATTGAACTCAGTTAGCTAGTATTTTCTTTTGAGGATTAGTAAATCCTCTGTTCATCAGTGATATTGACCTGTAATTTTCTTCTTTTGTGATATCTTTGTTTTGGGTATCAGGGTGATGGTGGCCGCATAGAATGAGTTTGGGAGTGTTCTTTCCTCTGCAGTCTTTTGGAATACTTTAAGAAGGATAGGTGTTAACTCTTCTCTAAGTGTTTGATAGACTTTCACCTATGAAGCTGTCTGATCCTGGACTTTTGTTGGAAGTTTTAAAATCAGTTTCAAAGTTCGTACTTGTGATTGTTCTTTTCATATTTCCTATTTCTTCCTGGTTCAGTCTTAGATGCTTGTACCTTTTCTACGAATTTGTCCATTTCTTCCTGGTTGTCCCATTTTATTGGTGTATAGTTGCTTGTAGTAGTCTCTTATCCATTATATTTCTGTGGTGTCTATTGTAATACCCCCTTCTTCATTTCTAATTTATTGATTTGAGCCTTCTCCCCTTTTTTTTCTGTCTTGATGAGTCTGACTAAGGATTTATCAATTTTGTTTATCTTTTTAAAAAACTCAAGTTTGTTTCGTTGATCTTTTCTATTATTGTCTTTGTTTCGCTTATTTCTGCTCTTTGTAGTTTTCACTATTAACTTTGGGATCTGTTTGTTCACTTGTTGCTTTCAGTGTAATGTTAAGGCGATTTATTTGACGTTTTTCTTAATTTCCTGAGGTAGGATTGTATTGCTGTAAACTACTCTGTTAGAACTGCCTTTGCTGTGTTCCATAGGTTTTGGATTGTCATGTTTTCATTTTCATTTGTCTCTGGGTATTTTTTTATTTCATTTTTTATTTCTTCAGTGGTTCATTGCTTGGTTACTAGCATATTGTTTAGCCTCTGTGTGTTTGTGTTTTTCATTCATTTTTTTCCAGTTTATTTCTAACCTCAGTGTGTAGTCAGAAAAATGCTTGATACTATTTCAATTTTCTTAAAATTATTGAGGCTTGCTTTGTGGCCCAGCATGTTACCAGTGCTGGAGAATGTTCCATGTGCTTTTGAGAATATTATGCATTTTTGCTGCCTTTTACAGGACTGATCTACTATAAATATCAATTAAGTCTAACTGGTCTCATGTATCATTTAAGGCCTGTATTATTGGTTTTGTGTCTAGATAACTTGTCCATTGATAAAAGTTTGATGCTGAGGTCCCCCACTATTATTGTGGTACTGTCGACTTGTGCTTTTATGTCTGTTATTTTTTCCTTACATACTGAGGTGCTTCTGTTTTGAGTGCATATATATTTACAGTTGCTATATCCTATTATTGGGTTGATCCTTTGGTCATTATATTGAGTCCTTCTTTGTCTCATGTGACGGTCTTTTTTTAGTCTGTTTTGTTTGATAAAATATTTCTACTCCAGCTTTCATTTGATTTCCATTTGCATGTGATACCTTTTTCCATCTCCTCACTTTCCGTCTCCATTGTGTCCTTAAATCTGAAGTGGGTCTCTTATAGATGGCATATATACAAGTCTTGGTTTTGTATCCATTCAGCCAGTCTGTCTTTCAGTTTATATATGTTCTTTTTTTTTTTTTTTTTCTAATTTACTTATTTATTTATTTTGGGGGAGCAGGTTGAAGGGGGAGAGGGTGGGCGGGCCACTTCTATTGGTCTTTCATTTGTCTATTTTCATCCGTCTTTTTTGTTCTTTGGCTCTTGTGGGCCTCCCATCATGGTGGCCTCTGTCGTTGCAGAGCGCCGGCTCTGGGCGCATGCGCTCCAGAGCTCCGGCTCGGTAATTGGACACATCGGTCCAGCCGCTCCGTGGCACGTGGCATCTTCCCAGGCCAGGGATTCAACCGGCGCCCCTTGCACTGCAAGGCGGTGTCCTTACCCACTGGACCACCAGGGAAGCCCCTATATATGTTCTTATTGCCATTTTCTTTACTGTTTTAGATTTGTTTTTGTAAATCTTTTTTCTTCCCTTCCTGTTTTATCTGTTCTCTTGTGATTTGATAACTCTCTTTGTTGTTGTGTTTGGGTTGCCTTTTATTTTTTGTGCATGTATCTTGTAGATTTTTGGTTTGCAGTTCCCATGAGGTTTTGATGTTGCAAGGTATTGATATACAATATTGTTTTAAGTCGTTGGTCTCAATTTCAAAGGCATCTTCAGCATCCTGTATTTGTACTCTCCTCTTCTCACACTTGCTGGCTTTAATATCATATTTGTGTGTGGATAATTTCTTAATTTCCCATCTCTTTGCCTTTATCAGTGAGCCCCTTTTTCTTGTTTTCAGTTGAAAAGGTGTTTGTTTGTCTAGATAACTTGTCCATTGATAAAAGTTTGATGCTGAGGTCCCCCACTATTATTGTGGTACTGTCGACTTGTGCTTTTATGTCTGTTATTTTTTCCTTACATACTGAGGTGCTTCTGTTTTGAGTGCATATATATTTACAGTTGCTATATCCTATTATTGGGTTGATCCTTTGGTCATTATATTGAGTCCTTCTTTGTCTCATGTGACGGTCTTTTTTTAGTCTGTTTTGTTTGATAAAATATTTCTACTCCAGCTTTCATTTGATTTCCATTTGCATGTGATACCTTTTTCCATCTCCTCACTTTCCGTCTCCATTGTGTCCTTAAATCTGAAGTGGGTCTCTTATAGATGGCATATATACAAGTCTTGGTTTTGTATCCATTCAGCCAGTCTGTCTTTCAGTTTATATATGTTCTTTTTTTTTTTTTTTTTTTTTAATTTACTTATTTATTTATTTTGGGGGAGCAGGTTGAAGGGGGAGAGGGTGGGCGGGCCACTTCTATTGGTCTTTCATTTGTCTATTTTCATCCGTCTTTTTTGTTCTTTGGCTCTTGTGGGCCTCCCATCATGGTGGCCTCTGTCGTTGCAGAGCGCCGGCTCTGGGCGCATGCGCTCCAGAGCTCCGGCTCGGTAATTGGACACATCGGTCCAGCCGCTCCGTGGCACGTGGCATCTTCCCAGGCCAGGGATTCAACCGGCGCCCCTTGCACTGCAAGGCGGTGTCCTTACCCACTGGACCACCAGGGAAGCCCCTATATATGTTCTTATTGCCATTTTCTTTACTGTTTTAGATTTGTTTTTGTAAATCTTTTTTCTTCCCTTCCTGTTTTATCTGTTCTCTTGTGATTTGATAACTCTCTTTGTTGTTGTGTTTGGGTTGCCTTTTATTTTTTGTGCATGTATCTTGTAGATTTTTGGTTTGCAGTTCCCATGAGGTTTTGATGTTGCAAGGTATTGATATACAATATTGTTTTAAGTCGTTGGTCTCAATTTCAAAGGCATCTTCAGCATCCTGTATTTGTACTCTCCTCTTCTCACACTTGCTGGCTTTAATATCATATTTGTGTGTGGATAATTTCTTAATTTCCCATCTCTTTGCCTTTATCAGTGAGCTTTCCCACTCATAATTTTCTTGTTTCTCATTGTGACCTTTTCTTTTCCATTTATAAGAGTTCCTTGATCATTTGTTGTGAAGGTGGTTTGGTGTTGCTGAATTGTCTTAGCTTTTTTTTTTTTAATTTTATTTATTTATCTTTTTGGGGGGTTGGGGTGGGGAGGAAGAGGGATGGGTTGGGCCACTTCTATTGATCTTTCATTTCTCTATTTTCATCCGTCTTTGTTCCTTGGCTCCTGTGGGCCTCCCATCACGGTGGTGTCTGTTGCTGCGGAACGCCGGCCCCGGGCACATGCGCCCCAGAGCTCGGGCTCGGTAATTGGACACATCGGTCCAGCCGCTCCGCGGCACGTGGGATCTTCCCAGGCCAGGGATCGAACTGGCGCCCCTTGCACTGCAAGGCGGTGTCCTTACCCACTGGACCACCAGGGGAAGCCCTGTCTTACATTGGTCCAGCCGTTCTGCAGCACGTGGGATCTTCCCAGGCCAGGGATCGAACTGGCGCCCCTTGCACTGCAAGGCGGTGTCCTTACCCACTGGACCACCAGGGGAAGCCCTGTCTTAGCTTTTTATTGTCTGTAAAGATTTCGATTTCTTCATCAAATCTAAACAAGAGAGCGTTACTGAGCATTCTTGGTTGTAGGTTTATTTTTTCCTTTTATCACTTTTAATATGCCACTCACTTCTGGCCTGCAGAGTTTCTGCTGAAAGATCAATTAAAAACCTTATGAGGATTCTCTTGTATGTCATTTGTTGTTTTTCCCTTGGTTGCTTTTAATATTTTCTGTTTGTCTTTCTCAATTTGATTAACATGTGTCTCAATGTGCTCCTCATTGGGTTTATCCTGCCTCGGACTCTCTGTGCTTCCTGGTCTTGAGTATTTTCCTTTCACCTGTAAATTAAGGAATTTTTCAGCTAATCTCTCTTCAAATATATTTCTTAATTTCTGGGATCCCTGTAATGGGACCATTAGTGCATTTAATGTTGTCCCAGAATTCTTTTAGACTGTTCTCATTTTTCATTCTTCTTTATTTCTGTTCTGCAACAGTGATATACACCAGTCTATCTTCTCAGCTCGTAAAGAATCTTCCTGCAATGCAGAAGACCACGGTTCAATTTCTGAGTCAGAAAGATGCTCTGGAGAAGGGATAGGCTACCCACTCTAGTATTCTTGGGCTTCCCTGGTGGCTCAGACAGTAAAGAATCTACCTGCAATGAGGGAGAGCTGGCTTCAATCACTGAGTTGGAAAGGTCCTCTGGAGGGGAGGGCAAGGCAACCCACTCCAGTGTTCTTGCCTGGTGAATCCCCATGGACGGAAGAGCCTGGTGGGCTATAAGTCCATGGGGTCTCAAAGAGTCAGGACTGAGCAACTGAGTACACATCTTCTAGCCATGTATTCTTCTGCCTCATTTATTCTGCTGTTGATTACTTCTAGTTTGTTTTCCACTTTAGTTACTGTATTTATCCAAGTTTGTTTCAAGCTTCTAGCTCTTACTGAAACATTTCTTGTATCCTCTCCTTCTGTGCCTCCATTTTGTTTTTCAGGTAGATTGCCTATCTCCACTTCACTTAGTTGTTCTTCTGGGAGTTTATCTTGTTCCTTCCTTTGAACATATTTCTCTGCCCTGTCATACTTTGTAACTTTTTGTGTTTGTGGTCTCTGTTCTTTATGCTATAGGGTTGTAGTTCTTCTTGCTTCTGGTGTTTGCCCTCTGGTGAGTGAGATTGGTCCAGTGACTTGTGCAGGCTTCATTTTTTGAAAGGATTGTTTCCTGCCCCTTGGTTGGTAGAGCTGGGTCTTGTCCCTTTGTGGGCAGGGCCGTTTCAAGGGGTGTGTTTAGAGGCAGCTGTGAACTTAGGGAGACTTTAAGCAGCCTGTTAGTTCATGGGTCTTGGGTGGGGCTGTGTTCCCGCCATGTTGGTTGGTTGTTCTGAGGCATCCCAGCACTGGAACCTGCAGGCTCTTAGTTGGGGGCAGGTCTCAGTGCCAAAAGATGACCTCTGGGAGAGCTCACACTGATGACTAGTCTCTGGAGCCTCTGCCACCAATGTCCTTCTCCCACAGTGAGCTACACCCAAACTCCGCCTCCCCGGAGACGCTCTAATAAGACTCACAGATAGCTCTGGCCCAGGTTCCCATGGTGTCAGTTTTCCCTGGGTCCCAGTGTGTGGGAACCCTGGTGGAGCTCCTGCACTCAAGCTGTGCTGGCCTTCAAAGCCAAATACTCTGGTGGTTCCTCCTCCCGATGCCAGCCCTCAGGCTGGGTAGCCTGATGTGGGGCTCTGAACTCATCACTCGTGTGGAAGAACCTCTGCAAGGTAATTATTTTCCAGTTTATGGGTCCCCTCCCTTCACCCCCCGCAGGAGGAATGGAATTTGATTATATCACAAAAAAATCCCTCCTACAATCCCATTGTGGCTTTTCCTAGTCTTTGCATGTAGGATATCTTTTTTGGTAGGCTCAAGTCTCTAGTAGATGTTTATCTAGCAGTTAGTTGTGATTTGGGTGTTTTCTTGAGAGGAAATGAGCTCAGGTCCTTCTGCGTACTTGTCTTTGTCTAGTCTCTCAGTATCTTTTTTAAAAATACATGAAGGTAATTTAACATTGTCCTAATAACTCCAGGATTTTCAAAATCAGATATTTTATCTGTATTACCTTGATATTCTTAGTTCAGTCCAGTTGCTCAGCTGTGTCTGACTCTTTGTGACCCCATGGACTGCAGCACACCAGGGTTCTCTGTTCTTCACCATCTTCCGGAGCTTGCTTAAACTCATGTCCATTGAGTCAATGATGCCATCCAGCCATCTCATCCTCTTTCAACTTCATCAAGAGGCTCTTTAGTTCCTCTTTGTTTTCTCCCATAAGAGTGATATCATCTCCATATCTGAGGTTATTGATACTTCTCCCGGCAATCTTGATTCCAGCTTGTGTTTCATTCAGACCAACATTTTGCATGATGTACTCTACATATAAATTAAATAGGCAGTGTGACAATAAACAGCCTTGATGTACTCTTTTCCCAATATGGAACCAGTCCGTTGTTCCGTGTCCAGTTCTAACTGTTGCTTCTTGTCCTGCATACAGGTTTTGCAGGAGGCAGGGAAGGTGGTCTGGTATTTCTCTCTCTTTAAGAATTTTTCACAGTTGGCTGTGATCTACACAGTCAAAGGCTTTCATGTAGTCAGTGAAGCAGAAGTAGATGTTTTTCTGGAATTGCCTTGTCCGTTCTATCTTTAAACATACAGACCCCCTTATAAAAAGTCTTTGGAACAGAAAACTTTTATGACTCTGGAGATTTTTTTCTAATTTTCTTTTTTAAGTTTATAGGACCTCTTCTTTTAGCTTGGTTATTGATCTTGGATTTTTTTTTTTTTCAAAAGTTAGACCTCATGTACAAAAGTAATTGGCCACTGCTTCTTAGTTTTTTCCTTCAGTAAAGGGATATTAGTAGAGAATTTTTTTCCTGTCCTGACCTTTGTACTTTAAAAATTTTTTTTATTTATTTAAAATGAAAGAAAGATGACTATTTTTAATGATAAAAGGTACAATGCACAAAGAGGATCGACATCATAAACCATTAGACACCTTAACAACAAAGAAACAACAATCCATAAAAGCAAAAATCAGAGGAAATCAAAGAGAAAGGAAAATATATAATCATAGTGAGACATATTAAAATTTCTCTTGAGAGTATTATATCAAGTACAGAAAAATAAAATATCTTGAATGATGTCATTAATAATTTTCAAAATCAGATATTTTATCTGTATTACCTTGATATTCTTAGTTCAGTCCAGTTGCTCAGCTGTGTCTGACTCTTTGTGACCCCATGGACTGCAGCACACCAGGGTTCTCTGTTCTTCACCATCTTCCGGAGCTTGCTTAAACTCATGTCCATTGAGTCAATGATGCCATCCAGCCATCTCATCCTCTTTCAACTTCATCAAGAGGCTCTTTAGTTCCTCTTTGTTTTCTCCCATAAGAGTGATATCATCTCCATATCTGAGGTTATTGATACTTCTCCCGGCAATCTTGATTCCAGCTTGTGTTTCATTCAGACCAACATTTTGCATGATGTACTCTACATATAAATTAAATAGGCAGTGTGACAATAAACAGCCTTGATGTACTCTTTTCCCAATATGGAACCAGTCCGTTGTTCCGTGTCCAGTTCTAACTGTTGCTTCTTGTCCTGCATACAGGTTTTGCAGGAGGCAGGGAAGGTGGTCTGGTATTTCTCTCTCTTTAAGAATTTTTCACAGTTGGCTGTGATCTACACAGTCAAAGGCTTTCATGTAGTCAGTGAAGCAGAAGTAGATGTTTTTCTGGAATTGCCTTGTCCGTTCTATCTTTAAACATACAGACCCCCTTATAAAAAGTCTTTGGAACAGAAAACTTTTATGACTCTGGAGATTTTTTTCTAATTTTCTTTTTTAAGTTTATAGGACCTCTTCTTTTAGCTTGGTTATTGATCTTGGATTTTTTTTTTTTTCAAAAGTTAGACCTCATGTACAAAAGTAATTGGCCACTGCTTCTTAGTTTTTTCCTTCAGTAAAGGGATATTAGTAGAGAATTTTTTTCCTGTCCTGACCTTTGTACTTTAAAAATTTTTTTTATTTATTTAAAATGAAAGAAAGATGACTATTTTTAATGATAAAAGGTACAATGCACAAAGAGGATCGACATCATAAACCATTAGACACCTTAACAACAAAGAAACAACAATCCATAAAAGCAAAAATCAGAGGAAATCAAAGAGAAAGGAAAAATATATAATCATAGTGAGACATATTAAAATTTCTCTTGAGAGTATTATATCAAGTACAGAAAAAATAAAATATCTTGAATGATGTCATTAATAATTTAAATGTAATAGTCTTATATTTAGTTAATTTATATTAATCATATTCTATGCAAATATATTTAAAATATTGTATCTCATACACTGTTATTAGATGACATATAAATTTCAAGAAGTAGAATTCTTTTTTGTGTGTGATTCAGTTATACATATATTTTTGAAAGTATTTCCCATTATAAGTTATTACAAAATATTGACTATAGTTCTCTGTGCTAGACAGCAAAAATAAAACTTTGTTGCTTTTTAAATTTTTTAATTAAAAATATAGCATTCTACTCATATTAACTCAAGTGGAACCAAAATGCCATAAATTTTTCAGTTAGGCAATCATTCATAGGTTTTCTAAAATATGTATATTATAAATGTTATTTACACATATGTATACAAAAACTTTTCTACCTCGATAAAATTTTGAGAAAGTACATAAAAAAAAAGAGTTGGACAAATTGGAAAACATAAATTAAGTGAGCAAACTGAATATGAAATAGAAAAAAATGAAACTAGATAAAAGTAAAAGATCCTCATGTAGTTCAGTTGTTTCAAACATGGCTGCTCATTAGAAATATTATCTAGAGCTCTGAAAAAAAAAAAAAAAAAAAGACAATACCAGGGCATTTGTGTTTTTCAAAAAATTCCAAGATGATTCTGATATGCATCTAGATTTTAAAAAGTGATTACAGGTTTTTCTGTTAAATGATAGTTTAGGTGATAGAGAATTCAACAATTTTTCTGTTGACAGTTGTGATTCAGTGGTATTGAGTGTGTAACAGTTACATGATCACAGTAGTAAAACATGTTTATCAGTTTTACAAAAAAAAAACAATAATCAGGGGCAAAAATGAAAGAAAGATGACTATTTTTAATGATAAAAGGTACAATGCACAAAGAGGATCGACATCATAAACCATTAGACACCTTAACAACAAAGAAACAACAATCCATAAAAGCAAAAATCAGAGGAAATCAAAGAGAAAGGAAAAATATATAATCATAGTGAGACATATTAAAATTTCTCTTGAGAGTATTATATCAAGTACAGAAAAAATAAAATATCTTGAATGATGTCATTAATAATTTAAATGTAATAGTCTTATATTTAGTTAATTTATATTAATCATATTCTATGCAAATATATTTAAAATATTGTATCTCATACACTGTTATTAGATGACATATAAATTTCAAGAAGTAGAATTCTTTTTTGTGTGTGATTCAGTTATACATATATTTTTGAAAGTATTTCCCATTATAAGTTATTACAAAATATTGACTATAGTTCTCTGTGCTAGACAGCAAAAATAAAACTTTGTTGCTTTTTAAATTTTTTAATTAAAAATATAGCATTCTACTCATATTAACTCAAGTGGAACCAAAATGCCATAAATTTTTCAGTTAGGCAATCATTCATAGGTTTTCTAAAATATGTATATTATAAATGTTATTTACACATATGTATACAAAAACTTTTCTACCTCGATAAAATTTTGAGAAAGTACATAAAAAAAAAGAGTTGGACAAATTGGAAAACATAAATTAAGTGAGCAAACTGAATATGAAATAGAAAAAAATGAAACTAGATAAAAGTAAAAGATCCTCATGTAGTTCAGTTGTTTCAAACATGGCTGCTCATTAGAAATATTATCTAGAGCTCTGCAAAAAAAAAAAAAAAAAGACAATACCAGGGCATTTGTGTTTTTCAAAAAATTCCAAGATGATTCTGATATGCATCTAGATTTTAAAAAGTGATTACAGGTTTTTCTGTTAAATGATAGTTTAGGTGATAGAGAATTCAACAATTTTTCTGTTGACAGTTGTGATTCAGTGGTATTGAGTGTGTAACAGTTACATGATCACAGTAGTAAAACATGTTTATCAGTTTTTACAATCAATAATCAGACAAAAAATAAGAGAATTTTAATTGTAAGCCATAACAGGAACATAATTACACACCATTTGGGGCATCAAGCAGAGTGATGTGGTAACTGGAAGTGTATTTCAATTCAGTCTCTCAGTCGTGTCCAACTCTTTGCTACCCCATGGATGGTAGTTTCCCTCCACCATCTCCCAGAGCTTGCTCAAACTCATGTCCATTGATTCGGTGATGCCATCCCACCATCTCATCGTCTGTCATCCCCTTGTTCTGCCATCAGTCTTTCCCAGCATCAGAGTCTTTTCCAGTGAGTCATCTCTTCACATCAGGTGAAGTATTGGCGCCTCAGCTGCAGCATCAGTCCTTCTAGTGAATATTCAGGGTTGATTTCCTTTACAGTTGACTGGTTTGATGTCCTTGCAGTCCAAGAGCCTCTCAAGAGCCTTCTCTAACATCACAGTTCAAAAGACATCAATTCTTTGGTAATCAACTTTCTTTATGGTCTGGCTCTCAGTTCCATACATAACTACTGGAAAAATCATAGCTTTGACTATACAGACCTTTGTTGGCAAAGTGATGTCTCTGCTTTTGACTATACTGTCTAGGTTTGTAATAGCTTTTCCTCCAAGGAGCAAGCATCTTTTCATTTCATGGCTATAGTCGCCATCCACAGTGATTTTGGAGCCCAAGAGAATAAAATCTATCACTGTTTCCATGGCTTACCCATCTATTTGCCATGAAGTGATGGGACTGGATGCCATAATCTTTGTTTTTGAGCATTGAGTTTTAAGCCAGCCTTTTCACTCTCATGTTTCACCTTCATCAAGAGGCTCTTTAGTTCGTCTTCACTTTCTGCCATAAGGGTGGTGTCATCTGCCTATCTGAGATGATCGATAATCCCCCAGGAGTCTTGATTCCAGCTTGTGCTTCATCCAGACCAGCATTTCACACAATGTAATCTGCATATAAGTTAAGTAAGCAGGGTGACATTATACAGTCTTGACGTACTCCAACATGTACATACATGCACGTTTTCATCTGCTCAGTTGTCTTTTGATTGGTGCATTTAATCCATTTACATTTTTTTGGAGGGGAGGGGCGGGTTGGGGAGGGACGGGGAATGGGCGGGTCACTTCTATTGGTCTTTCATTTATCTGTTTTCATAGATCTTTGTTCTTTGGCCTCCCATCACGGTGGCCTCTGTTGTCCCGGAGCACCAGCTCTGGGCGCATGTGCTCCAGAGCTCCGGCTCGGTAATTGGACACATCGGTCCAGCCGCTCCGCGGCACGTGGGATCTTCCCAGGCCAGGGATCGAACCGGCGCCCCTTGCACTGCAAGGCGGTGTCCTTACCCACTGGACCACCAGGGAAACCCCTCCATTTACGTTTAAGGTAATTATTGATATATGTAATCCTATTACTGTTTTCTTAATTGTTTTGGGTTTATTTTCTGTAGATAGGGCTTTTCCTTCTCTTGTTTTCTGCCTACAGAAGTTCCTTAAGCATATGTTATGAAGCTGGTTTGGTGGTGCTGAATTCTCTTAACTTTTGATTGTATAGAAAACTTTTTATTTCTCCATCAAATCTGAAGGAGGGTCTTGCTGGGTGGAATATTCTTGGTTGTATGTTTTTCCCTTTCATCACTTTAAATACGGCATATCTTTCCTTTCTGGCTTATGGAGTTTCTGTTGAGAAATCAGCTGATAACCTGATGGGAGTTCCCTTGGGTGTTACTTGTCATTTTTCCCTTGTTGCTGTTAACATTTTATCTCTTTCATTTTTGTCAATTTGATTACTGTGTGTCTCGGTGTGTACCTCCTTGGGTTTATTCTGCCTGGGACTCTGTGCTTTCTGGACTTCGTTGCTTATTTCCTTTCCCATGTTAGGGAAGTTTTCAGCTATTACTCTTCAAACATTCCCTCATGTCCTCTCTCTCTTCTCCTTCTGGGACCCCTATAATGCAAATGTTCATGTGTATAATGTTGTCCCAGAGGTCTCTAAGACTGTCTTCATTTCTTTCATTCTTTTTTTCTATATTCTGTTCTATGGCATTGGTTTCTACCATTCTGTCCTCCAGGTGATTTATCTATGGTTCTGCTTCAGTTATTCTACTATGGATTCCTTCTAGTGTACTATTGATCTCTGTTTAGTTCCTGTAGGTCTTTGGTAAACACTTCTTGCGTCTTCTCAATCTTTGCCTCTACTCTTTTTCCAAGATCCTGAATCATCTTCACTATCATTATTCTGAATTCTTTTTCTGGAAGGTTGCCTATCTCCACTCCATTTAGTTGTTTTTCTGGGACTTTATCTGGTCCCTTCATCTGGGACATAACTTTCTACTTTTTCATGCTGATTAACTTTCTGTAATGTTCTGTTTTAGCTCCTGTGGAATTGTGATTCTTTTGCCCGCTGATGGAGGAGGCTAGGAGGCTTGTGTAAGCTTCCTGATGGGAGTGGCTGGTGGTGGGAAAAACTGGGTCTTGCTCTGGTGAGCAGGGCCTTGCTCTACAGTAAAGCTTTAATACGATTATCTGTGGATTGGTGGAGTTACTCTCCCTCCCTGGTAGTTTTTGGCCCAAGGCGATCCAGCCCTTGGGTCTACAAGGGCTCTATGGTCGGGTTAATGGCAGTCTCAAAAGGGGACCTTCTGTGACAACTGCTGTCTGTACCCATGTCCCTGTGGTGAGCCCCTGCCGACCCACCCCTCCACACGAGACCCTCCAACACTAGTAGGTAGTTCTGGTTCAGTTTCCTGTGGAGTCACTGCTCCCTGAGTCCTCTGTGTCTTGGTGTGTGCGAGGTTTTGTTCGTGTCCTCCAAGACTGGAGTCTGTTTCTTCCAGTCCTGTGGAAGTCTTGTAATCAAATCTCACTGGTCTTCAAGGTCAGATTCCATGGGGATTTCGAGTCCCTTTGTCAGTTCCCCAGGCTGGGAGGCCTCCTGTGGGGGTTCAGACCCTCCACAACAGTGGGAGAGCCTCTTTGGTATTATTGTTCTCCAGTTTGTGGCTCACCCACCTGGCGGGTATTGGATTTGATTTTGCGGTGTTGCACCCCTCCTGCTGTCTCCCTGCAGCTTCTTTGTCTTTGGCTGTGGGGTATCTTTTCTTGGTAGGCTCCAGTGTCCTCTTGTGGATTGTTGTTTGTGGGGACCTTCCGCAGAAAAGAAAGGCAGCGGGATTGCCCCCGGCTGAACCGGGAGATCTCGGAGAGAGGTGAATCTTGACTGCCGCCCCAGCCCCTGGCTCATGCAGGGGACAATCAGACGCGACAGGGGTTCCGTCGGATCAGTTCCGGTTTATTGATGCAGATCTACAGCTTTTATAGGCAAGTGAAGGGGTTTTGCATGGGACTTCCTATAGATTACACCAATTTGATCTTTTCGATTGCTTACTCCATTTAGTTGTTTCTGGGACTTTATCTGGTCCCTTCATCTGGGACATAACTTTCTACTTTTTCATGCTGATTAACTTTCTGTAATGTTCTGTTTTAGCTCCTGTGGAATTGTGATTCTTTGCCCGCTGATGGAGGAGGCTAGGAGGCTTGTGTAAGCTTCCTGATGGGAGTGGCTGGTGGTGGGAAAAACTGGGTCTTGCTCTGGTGAGCAGGGCCTTGCTCTACAGTAAAGCTTTAATACGATTATCTGTGGATTGGTGGAGTTACTCTCCCTCCCTGGTAGTTTTTGGCCCAAGGCGATCCAGCCCTTGGGTCTACAAGGGCTCTATGGTCGGGTTAATGGCAGTCTCAAAAGGGGACCTTCTGTGACAACTGCTGTCTGTACCCATGTCCCTGTGGTGAGCCCCTGCCGACCCACCCCTCCACACGAGACCCTCCAACACTAGTAGGTAGTTCTGGTTCAGTTTCCTGTGGAGTCACTGCTCCCTGAGTCCTCTGTGTCTTGGTGTGTGCGAGGTTTTGTTCGTGTCCTCCAAGACTGGAGTCTGTTTCTTCCAGTCCTGTGGAAGTCTTGTAATCAAATCTCACTGGTCTTCAAGGTCAGATTCCATGGGGATTTCGAGTCCCTTTGTCAGTTCCCCAGGCTGGGAGGCCTCCTGTGGGGGTTCAGACCCTCCACAACAGTGGGAGAGCCTCTTTGGTATTATTGTTCTCCAGTTTGTGGCTCACCCACCTGGCGGGTATTGGATTTGATTTTGCGGTGTTGCACCCCTCCTGCTGTCTCCCTGCAGCTTCTTTGTCTTTGGCTGTGGGGTATCTTTTCTTGGTAGGCTCCAGTGTCCTCTTGTGGATTGTTGTTTGTGGGGACCTTCCGCAGAAAAGAAAGGCAGCGGGATTGCCCCCGGCTGAACCGGGAGATCTCGGAGAGAGGTGAATCTTGACTGCCCGCCCCCCAGCCCCCTGGCTCATGCAGGGGACAATCAGACGCGACAGGGGTTCCGTCGGAGCAGTTCCGGTTTATTGATGCAGATCTACAGCTTTTATAGGCAAGTGAAGGGGGTTTTGCATGGGACTTCCTATAGATTACACCAATCAGGCTAAAGGCCAAGCAATCATTCACGAGCACGGAAACCAGGGGAACCAATCAGAAATTTTGACCATCAATTAACAATTTAGATCAGGCCCTGTCTCTTCCTGTAGGCGCCATGTTAGCTGCAAACATGTGCTTAAGCTTCTTTAAACAATGTGCTTAAGCTTGCTTTCACTCCCACGTCCCTTCCTGTAGGCGTCATTTTAGCTCCAAACTGCAAACATGTGCATAAGCTTCTTTATGCTTGCAACGGTCCTCTTTCAACTCAGAGCCCCACAGTTGTTCAACAGCTAGTTGTGATCTTGGTTCTTTCACTGGAAGACATGAGTGCACATCCTTCTACTCCACCATCCTATTCTGCCATCTTGAACTGGAAGCTCTCAGTTTTATACTTTGTTGGAACCAGTATGACCTTGGCAGGTCTCTCTAGGCTGATTATATCACTTAGGAAATATAGATACTTGATTTTAGAGGAACTATGAGTTGCTTTCTTATTCTAAAAGTCTTGATTTTAAACAGTTTTCTTTTCATTTTTATGACTTCCATTAGGTCTTTAATCCCACTGCCCAATAATTTTCAAAGAAGCAACTATTTATGTTATGTTTCTTTTTTAATGAAACTTAATTTTTATTTTTTGCCTCTAAGTCATTGTTTATTTTTCATCCATCTTTATTCTTTGGCCTGTGTGGGCCTCCAATTGCAGTGGCCTCTCTTGCTGCAGAGCACCAGCTCTGGGTGCATGCGCTCCAGAGCTCCGGCTTGGTGGTTGAACATACCGGTCCAGCCGCTCCACGGTATGTGGGTTCTTCCCCAGCCAGGGATCAATCCAGTACCCCTTGCACTGCAAGGCGAACTCTCTACCCACTGGACCACCAGGGAAGCCCTGTGATTTTTTTAAGAATGGGAAAGTGATGCCTTTTCTTAGTTTAGCTTGTTTTCAGTGGTGAGCATATTTCTAAACTGAGGTGAATCAGCACATCTAGGCCTGACTGTGAATGAAGAGGGTAACAGAAATGGACCAGAAATAGTAGAGAAGTTTATTTTCTTAGGCAGATGTTAGCTTTATTGATGCAGATATACAGCTTTTATAGGCAAGTGAAGGGGGTTTTGCATGGGACTTCCTATAGATTACACCAATCAGGCTAAAGGCCAAGCAATCATTCACGAGCACGGAAACCAGGGGAACCAATCAGAAATTTTGACCATCAATTAACAATTTAGATCAGGCCCTGTCTCTTCCTGTAGGCGCCATGTTAGCTGCAAACATGTGCTTAAGCTTCTTTAAACAATGTGCTTAAGCTTGCTTTCACTCCCACGTCCCTTCCTGTAGGCGTCATTTTAGCTCCAAACTGCAAACATGTGCATAAGCTTCTTTATGCTTGCAACGGTCCTCTTTCAACTCAGAGCCCCACAGTTGTTCAACAGCTAGTTGTGATCTTGGTTCTTTCACTGGAAGACATGAGTGCACATCCTTCTACTCCACCATCCTATTCTGCCATCTTGAACTGGAAGCTCTCAGTTTTATACTTTGTTGGAACCAGTATGACCTTGGCAGGTCTCTCTAGGCTGATTATATCACTTAGGAAATATAGATACTTGATTTTAGAGGAACTATGAGTTGCTTTCTTATTCTAAAAGTCTTGATTTTAAACAGTTTTCTTTTCATTTTTATGACTTCCATTAGGTCTTTAATCCCACTGCCCAATAATTTTCAAAGAAGCAACTATTTATGTTATGTTTCTTTTTTAATGAAACTTAATTTTTATTTTTTGCCTCTAAGTCATTGTTTATTTTTCATCCATCTTTATTCTTTGGCCTGTGTGGGCCTCCAATTGCAGTGGCCTCTCTTGCTGCAGAGCACCAGCTCTGGGTGCATGCGCTCCAGAGCTCCGGCTTGGTGGTTGAACATACCGGTCCAGCCGCTCCACGGTATGTGGGTTCTTCCCCAGCCAGGGATCAATCCAGTACCCCTTGCACTGCAAGGCGAACTCTCTACCCACTGGACCACCAGGGAAGCCCTGTGATTTTTTTAAGAATGGGAAAGTGATGCCTTTTCTTAGTTTAGCTTGTTTTCAGTGGTGAGCATATTTCTAAACTGAGGTGAATCAGCACATCTAGGCCTGACTGTGAATGAAGAGGGTAACAGAAATGGACCAGAAATAGTAGAGAAGTTTATTTTCTTAGGCAGATGTTAGCTTTCATATATAAATTGTTTTATTTCTGTTTTAATTTAATATTATAAAGGTTAAACTTAATAGTATGAATCTAAAAGCTTCAGAAATGATCAGTGTCTTTCTCAGAATTTCTTCATACCTTTTGAACAGTTAGCACTCTACTTGTTGAGTATATCAGCTATCTTAGAAAAAAAGAATGTGACACCAGCTTATGAAGAGTTTTTCCCCATACACAAAGGAGTTCAAAGGAGCTCATCAGTGATTAAGCTGTGTACTGAGGACCTAGGCTCCTTTGGTCTTTCTTTTCTGCCATCTCTAGCCTTTGTCTCTCTTCCTCTTAGATGCAAGGTATCTGCAGTAGGAGTAGACATCACCTCTGCATTCCTGGCAGCAGAAAGAAAAGGAAAACTGTTCTCCCTGCAGGCTTTCTCTGCCTTTTAATTGGGAAGAGAAGCCTTCCCGTGGATTGCTGACTGTAAAGCACTGGCCAGCATGCAGCCGCAGGCACACACAGCTCTCACCCGGGGATAGAGGAGCCTGCTCTCCCACTGCAGGGTTCACTCTCCAGGACACCAGAGAGGACGGGGTGGGAATGGTCATCAAGAGAGCTCAGTTGTGGCGTGGGTGTCACTGGGCATCGAGAAAAAGGGCATTTAAAACTTGGCCACAGGGCTTCCCCGGTGGTCCAGTGGCTAAGAACACCGCCTTGCAGTGCAAGGGGCGCCGGTTGGATCCCTGGCCTGGGAAGATCCCACGTGCCGCGGAGCGGCTGGACCGATGCGTCCAATTACCGAGCCGGAGCTCTGGAGCACATGCGCCCAGAGCCGGTGCGCTGCGACAACTGAGGCCACTGCGATGGGAGGCCCGTGCGGGCCAAAGAACAAAGGTGGATGAAAATAGATAAATGAAAGACCAATGGAAGTGGCCCGCCCGCCCCCATCCCTCCCCATCCCATCCCATCCCTCCCGTCCCCACCCTAAATAAATAAATAAAAAAAAAAAAACAAAAAAACTTGGCCACTGGTGTGCGTGCTTCTTCAGCCTGCACTGTACTCATTGTAGCAGAAGGTCAGATCCCAGATCTTTGTGAACATCATTTACCTGGCGAGTTTATAAGGTATTAAAATGAGACTGTTAAGGGTAGGTTCAGATATTAGAATATCATTACTGTTTTTCCTCTGGCAGCCTGAAGATACACGTGAAGAAGACATAAAAATGGTGTTCTCTTCCTGGCTCCAGCAGTCTGCCACTGCCACGCTTCCCCTGATAGTGTCAGAGGAAGAATACATTAAGCTGGAAATGAAAGATGGTGAGTGTATTTGTTATTTTGATATTTTCCCTGTTAAAGAAGTCGAACACTTTTCATTGTTTTTCCAACTTGTAATGGGTATGAACAGGAAACCTAATCATGATAATAATTAAATGACTGATTTTATGTATCAAAGAATACCTTAAATTTACATTTTAAATTATTTCATCTCAGCTTTAGTACTAACCACATTTATTACCTTTTAGATTATGTATTCTTGGGAAAAAGAAAGAGAAGCCTTCCCGTGGATTGCTGACTGTAAAGCACTGGCCAGCATGCAGCCGCAGGCACACACAGCTCTCACCCGGGGATAGAGGAGCCTGCTCTCCCACTGCAGGGTTCACTCTCCAGGACACCAGAGAGGACGGGGTGGGAATGGTCATCAAGAGAGCTCAGTTGTGGCGTGGGTGTCACTGGGCATCGAGAAAAAGGGCATTTAAAACTTGGCCACAGGGCTTCCCCGGTGGTCCAGTGGCTAAGAACACCGCCTTGCAGTGCAAGGGGCGCCGGTTGGATCCCTGGCCTGGGAAGATCCCACGTGCCGCGGAGCGGCTGGACCGATGCGTCCAATTACCGAGCCGGAGCTCTGGAGCACATGCGCCCAGAGCCGGTGCGCTGCGACAACTGAGGCCACTGCGATGGGAGGCCCGTGCGGGCCAAAGAACAAAGGTGGATGAAAATAGATAAATGAAAGACCAATGGAAGTGGCCCGCCCGCCCCCATCCCTCCCCATCCCATCCCATCCCTCCCGTCCCCACCCTAAATAAATAAATAAATTAAAAAAAAAAAAAAAAAAAACTTGGCCACTGGTGTGCGTGCTTCTTCAGCCTGCACTGTACTCATTGTAGCAGAAGGTCAGATCCCAGATCTTTGTGAACATCATTTACCTGGCGAGTTTATAAGGTATTAAAATGAGACTGTTAAGGGTAGGTTCAGATATTAGAATATCATTACTGTTTTTCCTCTGGCAGCCTGAAGATACACGTGAAGAAGACATAAAAATGGTGTTCTCTTCCTGGCTCCAGCAGTCTGCCACTGCCACGCTTCCCCTGATAGTGTCAGAGGAAGAATACATTAAGCTGGAAATGAAAGATGGTGAGTGTATTTGTTATTTTGATATTTTCCCTGTTAAAGAAGTCGAACACTTTTCATTGTTTTTCCAACTTGTAATGGGTATGAACAGGAAACCTAATCATGATAATAATTAAATGACTGATTTTATGTATCAAAGAATACCTTAAATTTACATTTTAAATTATTTCATCTCAGCTTTAGTACTAACCACATTTATTACCTTCCTTTGAATAGGGTTGAAGGAGTTTTCTCTGAATATAGTTCATTCTTGGGAAAAAGAAAGAGAAAAAAATACTTTTCTGTTGAGTACCAGTCTGCTGAAGAAGATGACAATACAAGTAATTACATACTATTGAATATTTAATGAAATGATATTTTTAACCTATGACTGATTCTAAAATATGAATTTACCTGTTAAAACCTTGCATCCTAAACTGTATTAGAGACATGAATGATAAGAGTAAGGAATAACTTGATTTAAAATATTTGGTTCTATAATCTCTTTAACTCATCTAAACAAATGATTGATTTATCCTAGATTTAAAATGGATGCCTCAGCAAAATCATTTTAGGAATAGAATTGATTATGTTAACTGGCCAGTGGATCATAACTCTTTGAAAACTTAATTGAGGGGTTAGATTTTTTTAATTCATATTTTTATTTGCAGTTTTGCTGCACAGCCCATATTATTTGGTCGGTTCTTAAATTCTCAGCTCTTCACAGCTATTATCAGGTCACTTTCCTCAGGAAGTACTATTAAACTCCTCATTTTAAAAAATTATGTTTTGGTTAGGATATTCACTCCAGTCATTATAGAATTGAAGATGAATTACAGTCACTTAGAATTTCAGTGGTTTGGAAACTAGACATTATTTCTCTACTTTTGAAGTATACTTTAAAGAATACCATTCAAAGAAGATACACATGTAAGATTGTGAAAAGAATGTGACACAGATCAAAATTGCAAATAAAGATATGTCTGTAAACTGTATGAAGAAGACACTCTTTGTTGACTAAACAGATCAAAATTTTTAAAATATGTCGTAAACTGAATATTGTGTCAGAGGAAGAATACATTAAGCTGGAAATGAAAGATGGTGAGTGTATTTGTTATTTTGATATTTTCCCTGTTAAAGAAGTCGAACACTTTTCATTGTTTTTCCAACTTGTAATGGGTATGAACAGGAAACCTAATCATGATAATAATTAAATGACTGATTTTATGTATCAAAGAATACCTTAAATTTACATTTTAAATTATTTCATCTCAGCTTTAGTACTAACCACATTTATTACCTTCCTTTGAATAGGGTTGAAGGAGTTTTCTCTGAATATAGTTCATTCTTGGGAAAAAGAAAGAGAAAAAAATACTTTTCTGTTGAGTACCAGTCTGCTGAAGAAGATGACAATACAAGTAATTACATACTATTGAATATTTAATGAAATGATATTTTTAACCTATGACTGATTCTAAAATATGAATTTACCTGTTAAAACCTTGCATCCTAAACTGTATTAGAGACATGAATGATAAGAGTAAGGAATAACTTGATTTAAAATATTTGGTTCTATAATCTCTTTAACTCATCTAAACAAATGATTGATTTATCCTAGATTTAAAATGGATGCCTCAGCAAAATCATTTTAGGAATAGAATTGATTATGTTAACTGGCCAGTGGATCATAACTCTTTGAAAACTTAATTGAGGGGTTAGATTTTTTTAATTCATATTTTTATTTGCAGTTTTGCTGCACAGCCCATATTATTTGGTCGGTTCTTAAATTCTCAGCTCTTCACAGCTATTATCAGGTCACTTTCCTCAGGAAGTACTATTAAACTCCTCATTTTAAAAAATTATGTTTTGGTTAGGATATTCACTCCAGTCATTATAGAATTGAAGATGAATTACAGTCACTTAGAATTTCAGTGGTTTGGAAACTAGACATTATTTCTCTACTTTTGAAGTATACTTTAAAGAATACCATTCAAAGAAGATACACATGTAAGATTGTGAAAAGAATGTGACACAGATCAAAATTGCAAATAAAGATATGTCTGTAAACTGTATGAAGAAGACACTCTTTGTTGCTTGTTAACTATAGATATGTTCTTTAGATCAGTAAATTATTTTTGTCAAAGGGCTATTTTAAGTACTGATCTTGCATGCACAGTGTATCGCTTCTCTCTGGTGTAACAGAATCAGCAATTGAGTTTCCTGGAACCCAAAAAAAGCAGACAAAAGATATAACTTTGAAATGTAAAATTGATTTTTCCTTGCTGCTGTAGGTCCTTCTAGATCCTATGGTAAAAGAAGAAAACAGTGAGGAAATTGACTTTATTCTTCCTTTTTTAAAGCTGAACTGCTTGGGGTAAGAAGTTACGGCCAAACTAGCATGTTTAGACACGTTTGACATTGCCTTTCTCAGGGCTTTTATGTGTAAATATTAAATTAGATGTTAATGTCATTGACTAGTCTTGCTAATGCAACAGCAGATAGTTTTTTTTCAAGGATTGTTTCTTTTCCCACACCTGGCTTAGGAATTTGTCTTCTCTTCCTAGATAAACTAAAAGTCTAAAATGAATTAGAAATTTTATTTTGAGATTTGATCTGTAAGAAGAGGGCCAACTAGATGCAACTTGGATCATACATGCTTAAAACAGTAATCCTTTAATATTAAGAATTTAATTTTAAAAGTTAAATCTAAAGACATTAGTTGAATGTTTAAAAATATTTCAAATTAAGTTATTCCTTCATTATCTTATTGATGTACTGATTAGGATATTCACTCCAGTCATTATAGAATTGAAGATGAATTACAGTCACTTAGAATTTCAGTGGTTTGGAAACTAGACATTATTTCTCTACTTTTGAAGTATACTTTAAAGAATACCATTCAAAGAAGATACACATGTAAGATTGTGAAAAGAATGTGACACAGATCAAAATTGCAAATAAAGATATGTCTGTAAACTGTATGAAGAAGACACTCTTTGTTGCTTGTTAACTATAGATATGTTCTTTAGATCAGTAAATTATTTTTGTCAAAGGGCTATTTTAAGTACTGATCTTGCATGCACAGTGTATCGCTTCTCTCTGGTGTAACAGAATCAGCAATTGAGTTTCCTGGAACCCAAAAAGCAGACAAAAGATATAACTTTGAAATGTAAAATTGATTTTTCCTTGCTGCTGTAGGTCCTTCTAGATCCTATGGTAAAAGAAGAAAACAGTGAGGAAATTGACTTTATTCTTCCTTTTTAAAGCTGAACTGCTTGGGGTAAGAAGTTACGTCCAAACTAGCATGTTTAGACACGTTTGACATTGCCTTTCTCAGGGCTTTTATGTGTAAATATTAAATTAGATGTTAATGTCATTGACTAGTCTTGCTAATGCAACAGCAGATAGTTTTTTCAAGGATTGTTTCTTTTCCCACACCTGGCTTAGGAATTTGTCTTCTCTTCCTAGATAAACTAAAAGTCTAAAATGAATTAGAAATTTTATTTTGAGATTTGATCTGTAAGAAGAGGGCCAACTAGATGCAACTTGGATCATACATGCTTAAAACAGTAATCCTTTAATATTAAGAATTTAATTTTAAAAGTTAAATCTAAAGACATTAGTTGAATGTTTAAAAATATTTCAAATTAAGTTATTCCTTCATTATCTTATTGATGTACTGATTAGGATTATCTGTGTTTTCCTCAACTTTTAAGACAAACAAATTTGAAATGAATTTTCTCAATTTCTTTAGCTTTTAATACAATATAAGAATCTCATATAAACATTACTTCTTAGAATTGTTCAGAGAGGCCTTTAGTAGATGTAGTAGTGATTTGATTTTCTATAATAGTATAATCTGGAAGCATCCTAATAAAAGGATTAAACTACAAAGTAACAGTGTTTAAATGTGGCATAATAAGTATAAACTGAAATCTCTTCAGTTCAGACTCATTGTAAGAATTCATGGTATTTGTTATCAGAAATAAACTGTCAGTCATGTTTCATGTTGAAACTGGATTTTAAAGATGACTTTTAACAGGAAATGTCTTCAATTACCTAACTCTTTAAAAGCACTTGCTTAGCTTATGATGATATCAAATAACCGGAAATCATTCTGAAGGGGGTATTTGTGTGTATTAAGACAAACCCCCTGAGGATTCCTATTAGGACAAAGCTGCTAGTTACGGCACTTGTTTGAAAGTAGTAAAATTAGTTTGAAAATCTGGGACTCAGCGGCATTAAATAATTTTACTCTCAAGCAAGGGAAAATTTCCAAGATTTAACTCTTTTTATAAATCATTAACTAGCCTAGGAAGAAACATTTCAGAATTGTTTTTCAGCTAGATCTTACCCAGTTTCAGTATTTTATCATGCAATTTACATGTTTTGCAGAGGAGTGAATTTCCTAGGCATCTCCTGCATGGAGCACATCACTCACAGTCTCCTCGGGCGCCCTCTGTCTCGGCAGCTGATGGCCCTCTTGGCGGGGCTTAGAAACGGAGCCCTTTTACTCACTGGAGGAAAGGTATGGAGTTAAAATGGGCTCATTTTCATTAGTCGGTAATTTTTTAAGTTTTAAAAAGTGTTTATTTATTTATTTGGCTGCTCCTGATCTTACTAGAGCATACAGAATGTTATAGTTGGGGCATGCGAACTTAGTTACAGCGTGTAGGATCTAGTTCCCTGACCAGGGATCAACCTGGGCCCCTGCATTAGGAATGAGGTCTTAGCCAATGGACTGCTGGGGAAGTTCCTAATTAGCAATTTTTGATTTCTTTCCACGGGTTTCGATCATCTGCTACATAGGGTTTTTGATACGAGGTACAGAAAGGATTTATTCATTCACTAATATTTTTCAGTGTCTGCTGTTAGATATTGAGGAAATGATAATGAATAAGGTGAAGGTGATGCTGTCTCTGTTCTTTTTCTGTATCAACTGATATGCCTGTATGAATTTTTTACAGTGTTGGTAGGGTGTTAAGAGGGCTTCCCTGGTGGCGCAGTGGTAAAGAATGTACCTGCCAATGTAGGAAGCAAGGGGTTGATCTCTGGGTCGGAAAGATCCCCAGAGAAGGAAATGGCAACCTATTCTAGTAGTCTTGTCTGGGAAATCCCATGGACAGAAGAGCCTGGCGGGCTCCAGTCCATGGGGTCGAAAAGATGTGGACACGACTTAGCAACTAAACAACCACAAATGTGTTAACAAGGCTGCTTGATTTTCAGATGTTGAGCCAGCCATGCAAATCTATAATAAATCCCACCTGGTCGTGGTCTAGTCTTTTAATACACTGCTGAATTCTGTTTGCTAATATTCTGTTAAGGATTTTTCCATGTAAATTCATGAGCAGTGTTAGCCTGTAGTTTTCTGTTTTGTACTTCCTTTGTCTGGTTTTGCTCTCAGGGTAATACTGGCCTCACCAGATGAGTTAAAAAGTGTTCCCTCCTGTTCTGTTTTTTGGATGAGATTGTATAAATTGATGTAAATTCTTTAAAATGTTTGGTAAAATCTCCACTGAAACCATCTGTGCCTAGAGATATATTTATAAATTTTTACAAATTCAAAGTCCTTAATCATCTGTTTCATTTGACAGGCATTTGGGAGTTTGTAGTTTTTGAAGAATTTGTCCATTTCTTCTAAGTTGTCAAATTTGTGAGCATGAAGTTGTTTGTAGGATTCTCTTACTGTACTTGAAAAAATATATTATTGGAGTATCATTGCTGCACAGTGTATGTTAGTTTCAGTGCTGTGTTAGTCTGTGATAGAAAGTACACCTGCTCTTTGTTGCTGTTCAGTTGCTGAGTCATGTCCATCTCTCTTTGACCCCGGGGACTGCCATGTGCCAATGGACTGCTGGGGAAGTTCCTAATTAGCAATTTTGATTTCTTTCCACGGGTTTCGATCATCTGCTACATAGGGTTTTGATACGAGGTACAGAAAGGATTTATTCATTCACTAATATTTTTCAGTGTCTGCTGTTAGATATTGAGGAAATGATAATGAATAAGGTGAAGGTGATGCTGTCTCTGTTCTTTTTCTGTATCAACTGATATGCCTGTATGAATTTTTTACAGTGTTGGTAGGGTGTTAAGAGGGCTTCCCTGGTGGCGCAGTGGTAAAGAATGTACCTGCCAATGTAGGAAGCAAGGGGTTGATCTCTGGGTCGGAAAGATCCCCAGAGAAGGAAATGGCAACCTATTCTAGTAGTCTTGTCTGGGAAATCCCATGGACAGAAGAGCCTGGCGGGCTCCAGTCCATGGGGTCGAAAAGATGTGGACACGACTTAGCAACTAAACAACCACAAATGTGTTAACAAGGCTGCTTGATTTTCAGATGTTGAGCCAGCCATGCAAATCTATAATAAATCCCACCTGGTCGTGGTCTAGTCTTTTAATACACTGCTGAATTCTGTTTGCTAATATTCTGTTAAGGATTTTTCCATGTAAATTCATGAGCAGTGTTAGCCTGTAGTTTTCTGTTTTTGTACTTCCTTTGTCTGGTTTTGCTCTCAGGGTAATACTGGCCTCACCAGATGAGTTAAAAAGTGTTCCCTCCTGTTCTGTTTTTTGGATGAGATTGTATAAATTGATGTAAATTCTTTAAAATGTTTGGTAAAATCTCCACTGAAACCATCTGTGCCTAGAGATATATTTATAAATTTTTACAAATTCAAAGTCCTTAATCATCTGTTTCATTTGACAGGCATTTGGGAGTTTGTAGTTTTTGAAGAATTTGTCCATTTCTTCTAAGTTGTCAAATTTGTGAGCATGAAGTTGTTTGTAGGATTCTCTTACTGTACTTGAAAAAATATATTATTGGAGTATCATTGCTGCACAGTGTATGTTAGTTTCAGTGCTGTGTTAGTCTGTGATAGAAAGTACACCTGCTCTTTGTTGCTGTTCAGTTGCTGAGTCATGTCCATCTCTCTTTGACCCCGGGGACTGCCATGTGCCAGGCCTCCCTGTCCTTCACTATCGCCCAGAGCTTGCCCAGTTCATGTCTGTTGAGTCGTGGTGCCACCTCATCCTCTGTTGCCCTCTTCACCTTCTGCCTTCAGTCTTTCCCAGCATCAGGAAAGACTGACTTAGGTCACAGAGTGTTCTGCCTGTGTTTTCCTCTAGGAGTTTTATAGTTTCTGATCTTACCTTTTGGTCTTTGATCCATTTTGAGTTTATCTCTGTGTATGGTGTTAGGAAGTGTTCTATTTCTTTTATGCATAGCTGTCCAGTATTCCCAGCAGCACTTATCAAAAAGACCATCTTTGCCCCATTGTATCCTGTGACTTTGGTAAATTCACTGATAAGCTCTAAGTAATTTTCTGATGGTATCTTTTGGGTTTTCTACGTATAGTATCAGGTCATCTGCAAACAGTGAGAGTTTTACTTCTTTTCCAATCTGGATTCCTTTTATTTCTTTTTATTCTCTAATTGCTGTAACTGGAACTTCTAAGACTATGTTGAATAATAGTGGTGAAAGTGGGCACTCCTGTCTTGTTCCTGATCTTAGAGGGAATGCTTTCAGTTTTTTCACCATTGAGAACAGTGTTTGCTGTGGGCTTATCATATATGACTTTCACTATGCAGAGTTTTGTTGTTTTTTGTCAAATGTCAGCATGAAGCATCCATATCTTACTGTGCTTTTAATAGATGGGGAGTTTGTTGTTAGGTCCCATTTCCTGATATTGGTGATTTGTGTGGTCTCCTGTTTCAATCCTTTTCAGTCTTGCTAGAGGATCCCTGCCCTTTTAAGGGGCATACAGTTTTCTTCTCTAGCAATTCAGTATTCCCCAGGGCTGCAGTGTGATCTTTGTGCCCTTTTTTTTTTTTTTTTAATCAATTCAAAATTATAAGACTTTTTCGTTTCTATTCACTTTTAACTCCAGTATAATAACTTTCTTTCTTCTAACTACCGTAGTTGCTTTCTTTTGATTTTCTACTTAAAATATAGCAACCACTCCAGTAATTGAAGTTTAGTCATCTAGAAAAAGAAGAGCAAACTAAATCTGATGTAGGCAAAAGGAAAGAAACAGAGCAGAAACCATTGAAGTGAAAACGAGAAGTCAGTAGAGAAAAATCAGTGAAACCAAAAGTTTGGTTTTTTGAAAAGGTAAAAATTGATAAACTGTTAGGCTAAGCAAAAAAAGAGGGAGGATACAGATTACTAACATCAGAAATGAAAAGAGCATCACTATGGACTCCACAGACATTTAGAGGATAATAAAGGTCTATGTTGACCGAGAGGCGTAGGATTGGGGTGGGTGGGGAGAGCAAGGCTCAAGAGAGAAAGGATTTATGTATCTTACAGCTGATTCATGTTGTACAGCAGAAACTAACACAGCATTGTAAAGCAGTTATCTTCCAACTAAAAAAAAAATTTTTTTAGATGTATAATAAAGTAGTAATAGTAATAAGCAGCTCTGTGCCTAAAAATTTGATACTCTAGATGAATAGACCACTTGCTTGAAAGATACAGGCTGCCAAAACTCACACAAGAAGAATTAAGACAATATAAAATGGCTACACCTATTAACGAAATTGACTCAGTCATTAATTTCATTCCAAAACAGAAAACGCATGCCCCCATGGGTGTGCTGGTAAATTCTGCCAAACCCTCAAGGAAGAAATGATGCTGCTTGTCTACAGTTTCTTTCAGAGGATAGAAGCAGAGGAAATACTTCCCTAGTTTATTCTGTGAGGCCAGCATTAACTAACATCAAAACGAGACAAAAGGATCACAAGAAAACTACAGACGACTATCTATCATAAAAATCCTTAATGAAATATTAGCAAATGCAATCAACCAATGTATAAAGAGAATTATATACCACCGTCAAGTAGGGTTTATTCCAGATAAGCAAGGCTGCTGAAGTACAGCAGTTACTCTACATATTTTCTTTTCCTTTGTCAAATTTCAAAATACAGCATCTTGATAGGGTATTTATTTTGAAAGACAGAGTCCTATTGACTCAGAAATCAGACTCGACTGTCTCACCTAAGGGTAGCATGGTTAGTTAGAAGATAGAGGATACTTTTCTTAATCAATTCAAAATTATAAGACTTTTTCGTTTCTATTCACTTTTAACTCCAGTATAATAACTTTCTTTCTTCTAACTACCGTAGTTGCTTTCTTTTGATTTTCTACTTAAAATATAGCAACCACTCCAGTAATTGAAGTTTAGTCATCTAGAAAAAGAAGAGCAAACTAAATCTGATGTAGGCAAAAGGAAAGAAACAGAGCAGAAACCATTGAAGTGAAAACGAGAAGTCAGTAGAGAAAAATCAGTGAAACCAAAAGTTTGGTTTTTTGAAAAGGTAAAAATTGATAAACTGTTAGGCTAAGCAAAAAAAGAGGGAGGATACAGATTACTAACATCAGAAATGAAAAGAGCATCACTATGGACTCCACAGACATTTAGAGGATAATAAAGGTCTATGTTGACCGAGAGGCGTAGGATTGGGGTGGGTGGGGAGAGCAAGGCTCAAGAGAGAAAGGATTTATGTATCTTACAGCTGATTCATGTTGTACAGCAGAAACTAACACAGCATTGTAAAGCAGTTATCTTCCAACTAAAAAAAAAATTTTTTTAGATGTATAATAAAGTAGTAATAGTAATAAGCAGCTCTGTGCCTAAAAATTTGATACTCTAGATGAATAGACCACTTGCTTGAAAGATACAGGCTGCCAAAACTCACACAAGAAGAATTAAGACAATATAAAATGGCTACACCTATTAACGAAATTGACTCAGTCATTAATTTCATTCCAAAACAGAAAACGCATGCCCCCATGGGTGTGCTGGTAAATTCTGCCAAACCCTCAAGGAAGAAATGATGCTGCTTGTCTACAGTTTCTTTCAGAGGATAGAAGCAGAGGAAATACTTCCCTAGTTTATTCTGTGAGGCCAGCATTAACTAACATCAAAACGAGACAAAAGGATCACAAGAAAACTACAGACGACTATCTATCATAAAAATCCTTAATGAAATATTAGCAAATGCAATCAACCAATGTATAAAGAGAATTATATACCACCGTCAAGTAGGGTTTATTCCAGATAAGCAAGGCTGCTGAAGTACAGCAGTTACTCTACATATTTTCTAGATTACCTTTGTCAAATTTCAAAATACAGCATCTTGATAGGGTATTTATTTTGAAAGACAGAGTCCTATTGACTCAGAAATCAGACTCCGACTGTCTCACCTAAGGGTAGCATGGTTAGTAGAAAAACCAACTAGAAGACTTGAATTTGAGTCCCACCTCTCTCATGTACTTACTGGCTGTGACCTCAGGCAGTTTTCCAGTTTCTTCTTTGCCTTTGAGGATTAACCTCCTGTAAGGGCTTTGTAAACAGAAAAGTGCTAAAATGTGAATGAGTGAGAGGAAAGACCCTCTGACTAGACCAAATGTATGCCAGGTGGAGCCTGCACCCCAGCACTCCTAATTGCTTTATTCTTTGGGGTCCACTGGCTTTAAATATAAATGCAATTCTGTAAACTATATAGTATTGTTGAATGCCTGCTAAATTTCAGACTTGTTACACAATAAGCTTGGCTGTTTTTCTGGTTCACAGTAATGAAAAGCAAAATATTAGAACTGGTACAGGGCTGGTAAAAGCTAGGCAAAGCACCAATGTTACGGAACAGTAGTGGACTGAGGGTAGAAACCTGTGTTAAAAGGTTATAGAGGGCTTCCCTGGTGGTCCAGTGGGTAAGGACACTGCCTTGCAGTGCAAGGGGCGCCGGTTCGATCCCTGGCCTGGGAACATCCCACGTGCCGCAGAGCGGCTGGACCCATGTGTCCAATTACCGAGCCGGAGCTCTGGAGCGCATGCGCCCAGAGCTGGTGCTCTGCGATAGCATAGGCCACCGTGATGGAAGGCCCACTGGGCCGAGGAACAAAGATGGATGTAAATAGATGGATGAAGGACCAATAGAGGTAGCCCACCCGCCCCTCTCCGTCTCCACCCCCACAAAAATTAATACATAAATGTTTCTAAAAAAAAAAAAAGATTATAGAAACCTCAGTGGTCTTCTAGGGGGCACTGACAGCAATGTTTGGCAAAATTTAAATATGTATACCTGTCAAAAAAAATTTTTTTTAGTTGTTTATTTGTCTGTGCCAAATCTTAGTTATGGCACAAAGAATCTTAAGTCTTTGTTGCTGCTTGCAAGATCTGTAGTTGCGCAATGTGTAATCTAGCTCACTGACCAGAGATCAAGCCCAGACCCCGGCGTTAGGAGCACAGAGCCGTAGCCACTGGACCACCAGGAAGAACCCAAAATGTGTATCCCTTGTGTGTGTGTGTGTGTGTGTGTGTGTGTGTGTATACTTTTTGATGTAGTAGATACACTTATAGAAATTAATTTGGTATAATCTGATTATTCTGAAATTAATTCTGGTATAATAGGTAAACTTATATATGTATAGATACCTATTTTAGCTTTACTTATAAGGTTTAAAAATTGGGAATAGCGTAAACATACACCAGGAAGGGTCTCAATAAACACGTTATGATCCGCTGCATCATGATAGTGGCATTGTACTAGGGAGCCGATGTACCTCTATATCTGGTGACGAAGAGGGCAGTGATTTATTGTAAATCCACAGGAATACTGTAATCCGGGTTCATAAATTTGCATAAAATGTATGTGGAGTGTCTGGATGATAATACAGCAAAACAGTGGACAGCAGTTCTGTGAGGTGGGATGATTTACAGATTTTTTTTTTTCTTTTTTTTTTTTTACCTTTCTCTACTAGAAAATAGGACAGAGAGATAAAGTCTTAAGTGAACAGTGCAAAGAAATAGAGTAAAACAATAGAATGGGTAAGACTAGCAATCTCTTCAAGAAAATTGCACATACCAAGGGAACATTTCCTGCAAAGACAGGCACAGTAAAGCACAGAAACAGCAGAAGAGATTAAGAAGAAGTGGCAAGAATACACTGAAGAATTATTCAAAAACTATCTTAATGACCTGGATAAGCACAATGGTGTAAATAGGCCAGGGAAAAGGGGGGAAACAAAGATGGATGTAAATAGATGGATGAAGGACCAATAGAGGTAGCCCACCCGCCCCTCTCCGTCTCCACCCCCACAAAAATTAATACATAAATGTTTCTAAAAAAAAAAAAAGATTATAGAAACCTCAGTGGTCTTCTAGGGGGCACTGACAGCAATGTTTGGCAAAATTTAAATATGTATACCTGTCAAAAATTTTTTTTAGTTGTTTATTTGTCTGTGCCAAATCTTAGTTATGGCACAAAGAATCTTAAGTCTTTGTTGCTGCTTGCAAGATCTGTAGTTGCGCAATGTGTAATCTAGCTCACTGACCAGAGATCAAGCCCAGACCCCGGCGTTAGGAGCACAGAGCCGTAGCCACTGGACCACCAGGAAGAACCCAAAATGTGTATCCCTTGTGTGTGTGTGTGTGTGTGTGTGTGTGTGTGTATACTTTTTGATGTAGTAGATACACTTATAGAAATTAATTTGGTATAATCTGATTATTCTGAAATTAATTCTGGTATAATAGGTAAACTTATATATGTATAGATACCTATTTTAGCTTTACTTATAAGGTTTAAAAATTGGGAATAGCGTAAACATACACCAGGAAGGGTCTCAATAAACACGTTATGATCCGCTGCATCATGATAGTGGCATTGTACTAGGGAGCCGATGTACCTCTATATCTGGTGACGAAGAGGGCAGTGATTTATTGTAAATCCACAGGAATACTGTAATCCGGGTTCATAAATTTGCATAAAATGTATGTGGAGTGTCTGGATGATAATACAGCAAAACAGTGGACAGCAGTTCTGTGAGGTGGGATGATTTACAGATTTTTTTTTTTCTTTTTTTTTTTTTACCTTTCTCTACTAGAAAATAGGACAGAGAGATAAAGTCTTAAGTGAACAGTGCAAAGAAATAGAGTAAAACAATAGAATGGGTAAGACTAGCAATCTCTTCAAGAAAATTGCACATACCAAGGGAACATTTCCTGCAAAGACAGGCACAGTAAAGCACAGAAACAGCAGAAGAGATTAAGAAGAAGTGGCAAGAATACACTGAAGAATTATTCAAAAACTATCTTAATGACCTGGATAAGCACAATGGTGTGGCCACTCACCTAGAGCCAGACACACTAGAGTGTGAAGCCAAGTGGGCCTTAGGAAGCGTCACTACAAACAAAGCTAGTGAGCCCCAACTCATTGGAAAAGACCTTGATGTTGGGAAAGACTGAGGGCAGGAGAAGAGGGTGACGGAGGATAAGATGATCGGGTGGCATCACTGACTTAGTGGACGTGAGTTTGCACAAATTCAGGGACATAGTGACGGACAGGGAAGCCTGGAGTGCTGCAGCCCATGGGATCACAAAGAGTTGGACATGACTCAGCGACTGAACAGCGCCTAAGTATAGTTATCTTGCATTTCTTAAATGTTGTTTTATAATCAGGGATGCAGATTTTCTTCTCTTCCCTGGCTTTATTGAGATGTAATTGTTATATGGCACTGTGTTGTGTGTCTTTGATTAATCATGCCGAATCTTGGTGGCTACCAAAGTGACAGGGCTATTTCTGGGACTGGATGCATAAAGAGTTCTTACGAAGCGATTGTTTTCTAGGGAATTGGAAAGTCAACTTTAGCGAAGGCAGTCTGTAAAGAAGCATATGACATACTGGATGCCCATGTGGAAATAGTTGATTGCAAAGCTTTACGAGGTATGAATATGGTAATATTCTAACCGAATGTCTTTTCTGGTAGAAAGAAATGTTACTGTTTAATGCTGCTAATTCAGTAAATGCAAATAGCTAATCTTTAACTTTTCTATTTGTCATTTAGTCATTGAAATGTCTTAGAAACTTTAAATCTTGGACTTTCTAATGTTATTTTAATAAAAATTTTAAAACTATCCATATTTGATGGAGGCTTTTTTTTTTTTCCGGCCAGAACTCTTTGTAGACTATATTCCTAAAAGTGCCAGTTTACACCACTCTGAGAAAATTAGTATTGAGAATATTCTCTAATTGAGTATCGATTACTTCTGAATTGCCTTGGGGAGCTAGGGTGGCTCCTTCAGGGGAGGGGAAAGTGGTGGCTAAGGATAAAAAAGAGGAGACTTAAAATTTACCATATACAGTTGACCCCAAACAGTGTGGATGTTAGGGACTCCAGCCCTCTGTGAAACCAAAGATCTTCATATAACTTTTAGTCAGCCCTCTGAATACATGGTTCTGGTGTATGCCCGGATTCAACCAACCTTGGATGGTGTGATATTACAGTATTTACTGTTGGGAAAAATCCACATGTAAGTGGACTTGCACAGTTGAAGCCTTTGTTGTTCATGGATCAACTGAACAATTACACTTTTGAAAGTCTTTAACTTTTATGTTATTGTCTATTCAGTTTTTATAAATCAGATTTGACTGAGTAGTTAATTTTTTCCCCCTTGACTAGCACTCCCATATAGTGGTAGTTGGGTACCAATCCCCCAGGTAGTCATTATATTCTGGTTTTTAATGGATTATACAATAATAAACAGCCTTTGCAAACTTGTTACTTCATATTCCTTAAAGGCGGTTTTTAGAGACATTGTCCATTTCTTAGAGTCTTGCTTGCAGCCTCCTGTGAAAATTTTAAGGTCAAAGTAGCAGGAACTCTCTGCCTTGGCTTATGAATTGATATGTTCTCTATTCCTTGAAAATCAAAAGTTTGTAATTCACCAGGAAGATTGAAACCAAATTAATGATTCAAACAGAGCATTTCTAGTGTCTTGTCATGGCTACGTGTGTGACATACTGGATGCCCATGTGGAAATAGTTGATTGCAAAGCTTTACGAGGTATGAATATGGTAATATTCTAACCGAATGTCTTTTCTGGTAGAAAGAAATGTTACTGTTTAATGCTGCTAATTCAGTAAATGCAAATAGCTAATCTTTAACTTTTCTATTTGTCATTTAGTCATTGAAATGTCTTAGAAACTTTAAATCTTGGACTTTCTAATGTTATTTTAATAAAAATTTTAAAACTATCCTTATTTGATGGAGGTTTTTTTTTTTTTCCGGCCAGAACTCTTTGTAGACTATATTCCTAAAAGTGCCAGTTTACACCACTCTGAGAAAATTAGTATTGAGAATATTCTCTAATTGAGTATCGATTACTTCTGAATTGCCTTGGGGAGCTAGGGTGGCTCCTTCAGGGGAGGGGAAAGTGGTGGCTAAGGATAAAAAAGAGGAGACTTAAAATTTACCATATACAGTTGACCCCAAACAGTGTGGATGTTAGGGACTCCAGCCCTCTGTGAAACCAAAGATCTTCATATAACTTTTAGTCAGCCCTCTGAATACATGGTTCTGGTGTATGCCCGGATTCAACCAACCTTGGATGGTGTGATATTACAGTATTTACTGTTGGGAAAAATCCACATGTAAGTGGACTTGCACAGTTGAAGCCTTTGTTGTTCATGGATCAACTGAACAATTACACTTTTGAAAGTCTTTAACTTTTATGTTATTGTCTATTCAGTTTTTATAAATCAGATTTGACTGAGTAGTTAATTTTTTCCCCCTTGACTAGCACTCCCATATAGTGGTAGTTGGGTACCAATCCCCCAGGTAGTCATTATATTCTGGTTTTTAATGGATTATACAATAATAAACAGCCTTTGCAAACTTGTTACTTCATATTCCTTAAAGGCGGTTTTTAGAGACATTGTCCATTTCTTAGAGTCTTGCTTGCAGCCTCCTGTGAAAATTTTAAGGTCAAAGTAGCAGGAACTCTCTGCCTTGGCTTATGAATTGATATGTTCTCTATTCCTTGAAAATCAAAAGTTTGTAATTCACCAGGAAGATTGAAACCAAATTAATGATTCAAACAGAGCATTTCTAGTGTCTTGTCATGGCTACGTGTGTGTTCAATTTTGTCTGACTCTTGATCCATTACTTTCATTTGTATTTTCCCCCACATCCTGCTTTTATTTTACTGTTTTGTTGTAAGTCACCTGAAATTCTCCATGGAATGAGGCAAGTGTAAATAAAACTTACGTATAGAAATTAGAGTAGCCTAGTTCTTCAGTTTTATAAAATTCAGTACTTGACTGAGTCCTTTGAAGTTATATATTAATTAAACCATATTAATGGGTAACAGGTTTTAGTGACTGGTATGTTAGCAAAATACTGTATTGAGTTTTCCTTGTCAAATCAATATTGAGCTTTTCTGATGCTTTTCAAGGACAGTCTGAACTCGCCCATCCTTCAAATAACATTAAAACCATTTCATATCTTCTGTGTTAAGGAAAAAGGCTTGAAAGCATACAAAAGACCCTAGAGGCAGCTTTCTCGGAGGCGCTGTGGCGGCAGCCTTCTGTTGTTCTGCTGGACGACCTGGACCTCGTCCTCGGCCGGTCTGCTCTCCCAGAACACGAGCATGGTCCCGAGGCCATTCAGGGCCAGCGGCTCGCTCACGGTAACACACATGCTCACTTACTGGCTGCAGGCCTTTTTGCTTTCTCAGTCCGCATTTTTAGTCTTAGTAGTAAATCTGCTCTATTCAAAGAACGGGATCTGTGCTATGTAATGTGTTTTCTTTTGCAGTCTGTGGGGGCCTTGTAGAGTTGTCCTGTGTTAACATCTGTAGAGCAAGGTGAACATTCTACGGCCTCGTCATTAGTCGTGGAGCTTTCACATTCTCCTCCACTTATTAGAGATTGCTGAACTGTACAGCTTTACTCTCACTTCGCTCAGATACTTCATGGCTCACGCACATTGTATGTTCTTAAGAGCCTTGGAGAGGAAATAAAAGTAACCAGATAGTGTTCTCCAGAAGGCTCCTGGTCCTAGTGAGAGCTACCAGGGTTGGCTGCGAGGGGTTGCTTTGTACTCCCCGTGCGGAGACTCTCCTGGTTTGCAGGTGGGTAAATAGAAAGTCAAGATGCTGTAATCTGACCAGGCCGACACAACTAGGAGGGGTGGGGCGTCTGTTCCCCTGGAAGTGTGTACAGGGTGTGGTAGGAGCACATGCACTAAATGGGGGGTGGTTGGGTAGGACATTCTCAGGGAAGCCTTCTGAGAGAGTTCATATCTGGGGTGAATTTGTCTGGAGTAGCAGCCATTAACTTGGAGCCACTTCAGGCTAATGAAGACACAAAGGAAGTGTGATCCACCAGCAAAGGTGCAGAGAGACAAGAAACTCCAGTGGAGGTTGGGGTTCAAGGAGAGGATGGGTCCAGGGCTTGGAGGATTTGGCAGGATTCAGCTGCCTTGAGGTTCTTAAGAGATGAAGTAGATATAAGATGCAACTGTAGTGGCTTGAGTTACCATGTGAGTGAGTGAGTGAAAGTGGCTCAGTCGTGTCTAACTCTTGCGACCCCATGGACAAGCCATGGCATTCTCCAGGCAGGAATGCTGGAGTGAGTAGCCGGTCCCTTCTCCAGGGGATCCTCCCAATCCAGGTCTCCCACATTGCAGACAGATTCTTTACCATCTGACCTACCAGGGAAGTCCTGGGCTACCATACATTAGCGTTAATCTCACATTTAAAAGCCTGTAGCATCTGAAAGACATGTTAGTCTCGTGTTTAAGGAAATTCTGCAGATTTCTAGGTCAGGATCAAATGTATGTTGTTAATGCCTATGTCAGTTCTAACCTTATACCAGTCAAACCTTGCGTGAGGTACGTAGGAAGAGATTGTTCACAAAGTCATAGGAATATGAGCTATATTTTGCTTGCTCAATAGAGCACAATTTGGAAGTTCTTCATCCTTCTATAATATTTCAGAGACTCCTTTTCACTTACCTAATAAGATCCAGAAAGAGCCAACCTGCCTAGGCCTGGTTCTGAGTACACAGTGTTTGCACTGCTTCCCGCACCTCTGTTAAATTGACAGGAGCCTGGCCAGTACTAGGTCCTCAGTCTAGATAAACTGATGGATGAGTGGAAGGTTTAATTTTGAAAGGTAAAGAAGAGCCATACCATTCACTCCACCTTACAGCTTAACTTTATGTTATTATATTTAATTCATGTATGGTTTTTGAAGTTTACGCTTTTATATACCAAGCCCTTACAGTGTGCTGCTTAATTCCAGCTTTGAACGATGTGGTGAAAGACTTCATCTCCATGGGCAGCTTGGTTGCGCTGATCGCCACAAGCCAGTCACAGCATTCTCTTCATCCCTTACTTGTTTCTGCTCAAGGAGTTCACATATTTCAGTGTGTCCAGAATATTCAGCCTCCTGACCAGGTAACATACGACTTGTGAAGAGTCCGTTGTTATGGAAATTATTTGCCAGTTCTATTAATGATGTATAGCTTTAAATTTAATTAACATGTAATGCTTATGTTAGTGAATTTATTTTTAATCTTTGGCCTTTTTTTGTTGGTTTTTTATTTATTTTCATCCATCTTGATTCTTCAGCCTGTGTGGGCCTCCCATTGCGGTGACCTTTCTCACTGCAGAGCACTGGTTCTGGGCGTGTGCACTCTGGAGCACTGGCTCATAATTGGACACATCGGTTCAGTCGCTCCTCGGCATGAGGGATCTTCCCAGGCCAGGGATCGAACCAGTGCCCTTTGCACTGCAAGGCAGACTCTTTACCCACTGGACTACCAGGGAAGCCCTATGTTAGTGATTTTAAGAATACTTAAAAATCGACCTACAGTGTGTGTTTTGCTTAGATGCACAATTTTCATTTGTAACCAAATGAAATATTACCAGGTACTTTGCATGGAAATGTGTTTTTATGAAAACATTTTTTTTTAATTAATTAAAGTTTTCTTTTTTTATTCCATTTTAAAAAGAAATGAAAAACTGTAAAAATTCTGAACTGCTTCATTCCATGTCAGGGAAATCTGTAAGTACCCTATGGAAATTAGAATTTTTTTCCCAGATTTAGTGAGATATAATTGACAAATACAATTATATAGATTTAAAATGTACACCAGAATGATTTGATATACATATACATGGTAATATACATGGTGAAATAGTAACCACAATCAAGTTAACATATCCATTACCTCATGTATTTACCTTTAAGCATTTCTTCTTTTAAAAATTTGACTAACTAGGGCTTCCCCTGGTGGTCCAGTGGATAAGGACACCGCCTTGCAGTGCAAGGGGCGCCGGTTCGAGCCCTGGCCTGGGAAGATCCCACGTGCCGCGGAGCAGCTGGACTGATGTGGTGAAAGACTTCATCTCCATGGGCAGCTTGGTTGCGCTGATCGCCACAAGCCAGTCACAGCATTCTCTTCATCCCTTACTTGTTTCTGCTCAAGGAGTTCACATATTTCAGTGTGTCCAGAATATTCAGCCTCCTGACCAGGTAACATACGACTTGTGAAGAGTCCGTTGTTATGGAAATTATTTGCCAGTTCTATTAATGATGTATAGCTTTAAATTTAATTAACATGTAATGCTTATGTTAGTGAATTTATTTTTAATCTTTGGCCTTTTTTTGTTGGTTTTTTATTTATTTTCATCCATCTTGATTCTTCAGCCTGTGTGGGCCTCCCATTGCGGTGACCTTTCTCACTGCAGAGCACTGGTTCTGGGCGTGTGCACTCTGGAGCACTGGCTCATAATTGGACACATCGGTTCAGTCGCTCCTCGGCATGAGGGATCTTCCCAGGCCAGGGATCGAACCAGTGCCCTTTGCACTGCAAGGCAGACTCTTTACCCACTGGACTACCAGGGAAGCCCTATGTTAGTGATTTTAAGAATACTTAAAAATCGACCTACAGTGTGTGTTTTGCTTAGATGCACAATTTTCATTTGTAACCAAATGAAATATTACCAGGTACTTTGCATGGAAATGTGTTTTTATGAAAACATTTTTTTTTAATTAATTAAAGTTTTCTTTTTTTATTCCATTTTAAAAAGAAATGAAAAACTGTAAAAATTCTGAACTGCTTCATTCCATGTCAGGGAAATCTGTAAGTACCCTATGGAAATTAGAATTTTTTTCCCAGATTTAGTGAGATATAATTGACAAATACAATTATATAGATTTAAAATGTACACCAGAATGATTTGATATACATATACATGGTAATATACATGGTGAAATAGTAACCACAATCAAGTTAACATATCCATTACCTCATGTATTTACCTTTAAGCATTTCTTCTTTTAAAAATTTGACTAACTAGGGCTTCCCCTGGTGGTCCAGTGGATAAGGACACCGCCTTGCAGTGCAAGGGGCGCCGGTTCGAGCCCTGGCCTGGGAAGATCCCACGTGCCGCGGAGCAGCTGGACTGATGTGTCCAATTACCGAGCCAGAGCTCTGGAGCGCATGTGCCCAGAGCCGGTGCTCTGCGACAACAGAGGCCACCGCGATGGGAGGCCCACAGGAGCCAAAGAACAAAGACAGATGAAAATAGAGAAATCGAAGACCAATAGAAGTGGCCCACCCGCTCTCCTCCCTCCCCAACCCGACCCTGCCCAAAATAAATAAATAAATAAATCTTAAAAAAAAAAAAAAATTGACTGACTAAACACTTTTTTTTTTTTTTTTTTTACCAGCACTAATATTCTATACCCCGTATGATTCTGGCACCCATTTCCAGGATGTGGGGTTTTTCCTTGATGCCACCAGGCAGTTCTTGGAGATGAGCTGAGTGTCCTGCAGTTCAGCTCAACTCTGACTTTCGTATCCCCAGAGATTCCCTGTGTTAAGGGCTCAGGCCCACCAGCCTACCCTCCATGTCAGATGCCAGCATGACCCATGCTTCTGATAGGTTTTCCATCAAGGTTCCCATGACTCCCTCCTTGTGTTCAATGAATTTGCTAGAAAGTCGCAGAACTAGAGAAACTGCTTTACTCACTGGATTACCAGTTTGTTACAAAGAATACAAATAGCTACAAATCAGGGGTCAGGTGAAAAGATACACAGGATGAGGTCAGGAGCAACCGAGCACATGGTCTGGCCAAAACATTTTTAAAAAATAAAAAGGGTACAATTTGGGGCTTCCCTGGTGGTCCAGTGGGTAAAGAGGCTGCCTTGCAGTGCAGGGGACACTGGTTCGATCCCTGGCCCAGGAAGATCCCACATGCTGAGGAGTGACTGGACCGGTGTGTCCAATTACGAGCCAGTGCTCTGGAGCGCATGCGCCTGGAGCCAGTGCTCTGCAGCGAGAGAGGCCCCTGCGATGGGAGGCCCACACAGGCCAAAGAATAAAAAGATCGATGAAAATAAATATAAAAAATAAAAGAGGCATGCTGGGGGGAGGAGAGAAGTATGCGCATTGGAGTTTTAACATATGTATGTACCATGAAACCATCACCACAACTAAGGCAGCCAATATTTCCATCCTTCCCAGATGTCTCCTTAGAACCTCTCTGCAGTCACTCCTCCCCCACTGCATCAGACACAGCCTGCTTTCAGTCCCTGTGCATGTGTGCCAAGTTGCTTCAGTCATGCCTAACTCTGTGCAACCCCCTGGACTATATCCTGCCAGGCTCCTCTGTCCGTGGAATTCTGCAGGCAGGAATACTGGAGTGGGTTGCCATTTCTTCCTTCAGAGGATCTTCCCAACCCGGGGATTGAACCCACGTCCCTTATGTCTCCTGCATTGGCAGGCAGGCCACCCAGGAAGCCCTCTGTCCCTGTAGATTGTGGCAACCTGATTTTGCTCAAAATACGTGTATAGAAGTTTGCACCTGAGTAAAATTACAAATCTGAATATTGTTTTTTTTCTTTAGGATCAGAGATGTGAAATTCTGCATAATGTAATAAAAAATAAACTGGACTTTGACATGAGCAAGTTCACCGATCTTGATCTACGGAGTATAGCCAAAGAAACCGAAGGGTTTGTGGCTAGAGATTTCATGGTGCTTGTGGATAGAGCCATACATTCTCGTCTCTGTCATCAGAGCGTGTCCACCAGGGAAGGTACGTTTTATTAAAACCAGAACTCGGACTCTTCCTTCCTTCGTGGAAAGTGTGAATGTAGTAAGGTAAGAATTAAATATAGTCTCCTGTAGTATTCAAATTAGCAGGTGTTTGAGTAGAAATGGGCATTTCCTGCTAAGTTGACAGCACTTTTTTAATTTACTTCAGATTGGCTAAGTGAAAGCAGATGGCGAAAGACAAATTCACATGATTTCATTCATGTGGAACATAAAAAAACAAATGAACAAGCCAAACTAAACATAAACACCATACATGAAGAGTGGAGTGGTGGTTACTTGAGGGGAAGGGTGAGGGAGAGCAGGATGGGGAAGGGGTCAGCTGTACAAGAATTCATACACAGATACGACTACCAGAAGGTTTTGTTCATTTTTAAACAGAACTGGTTTTAACAACATTGGACTTCCAAAAGGCTCTCCGAGGATTTATCCCTGTGTCACTGAGAAATGTTAACCTGCATAAACCTAGGGACCTGGGCTGGAATAAGGTCGGTGGACTGCATGAAGTGCGGCAGATACTCGTGGATACTATCCAGTTACCGGCCAAGGTACTTAAAGAAGAAAAACGAGTGCTACCTGCTCCCAGAGGAGCACTGAATCATTTTCTCTGGCTGTATGTGTGGCCTTGCCCAAGTGGCTGTATGTTTGATCCCACAAAGTATTTATTGTTACCAAATAAGGATCCAGTCCTATTTTTGGCACTCTAACAGATTGTTTATGTGTTTGATACAGTCCTTACCCATAAAGAAAGCTGGGGTGATGTTTACAGTAAATACATTTTTTTAATTAAATGGTTTTGGTATTTGACTACACTGAGTCTTGGTTGCTTTGCCCGGGCTCTCTGTAGTTGTGGTGAGCAGGAGCTGCTCCTCATTGTGGTGCACGAGCTCTCGTCACGGTGGCATCTCTTGTTGTGCAGTGCAGGCTCGGGCACACAGGACTTGATGGCATTGATCTACGGAGTATAGCCAAAGAAACCGAAGGGTTTGTGGCTAGAGATTTCATGGTGCTTGTGGATAGAGCCATACATTCTCGCTCTGTCATCAGAGCGTGTCCACCAGGGAAGGTACGTTTTATTAAAACCAGAACTCGGACTCTTCCTTCCTTCGTGGAAAGTGTGAATGTAGTAAGGTAAGAATTAAATATAGTCTCCTGTAGTATTCAAATTAGCAGGTGTTTGAGTAGAAATGGGCATTTCCTGCTAAGTTGACAGCACTTTTTTAATTTACTTCAGATTGGCTAAGTGAAAGCAGATGGCGAAAGACAAATTCACATGATTTCATTCATGTGGAACATAAAAAAACAAATGAACAAGCCAAACTAAACATAAACACCATACATGAAGAGTGGAGTGGTGGTTACTTGAGGGGAAGGGTGAGGGAGAGCAGGATGGGGAAGGGGTCAGCTGTACAAGAATTCATACACAGATACGACTACCAGAAGGTTTTGTTCATTTTTAAACAGAACTGGTTTTAACAACATTGGACTTCCAAAAGGCTCTCCGAGGATTTATCCCTGTGTCACTGAGAAATGTTAACCTGCATAAACCTAGGGACCTGGGCTGGAATAAGGTCGGTGGACTGCATGAAGTGCGGCAGATACTCGTGGATACTATCCAGTTACCGGCCAAGGTACTTAAAGAAGAAAAACGAGTGCTACCTGCTCCCAGAGGAGCACTGAATCATTTTCTCTGGCTGTATGTGTGGCCTTGCCCAAGTGGCTGTATGTTTGATCCCACAAAGTATTTATTGTTACCAAATAAGGATCCAGTCCTATTTTTGGCACTCTAACAGATTGTTTATGTGTTTGATACAGTCCTTACCCATAAAGAAAGCTGGGGTGATGTTTACAGTAAATACATTTTTTTAATTAAATGGTTTTGGTATTTGACTACACTGAGTCTTGGTTGCTTTGCCCGGGCTCTCTGTAGTTGTGGTGAGCAGGAGCTGCTCCTCATTGTGGTGCACGAGCTTCTCGTCACGGTGGCATCTCTTGTTGTGCAGTGCAGGCTCTCGGGCACACAGGCTCCCCTAGTTGTGGAGCACAGGCTTAGTTGTTCTGAGGCATGTGGAGTCTTCCTGGACGAGGGATCGAACCCGTGTCCTCTGCATTGGCAGGTGGATTTTTATCCACTATACCTCCAGGGAAGTCCTTGGTTTTCTTAAAAACATTCAAATTTCACTAAAGCAAATGAACCATTAGCTCGGGTTGAGCAGAAACAGAAATAAACTAGGAAGTAGCAGAGTCATTGCGGTGCACAGAACTGATGGAGTAAGCCAGATTTCCAGCCTCTGGTGCCAGGCTAGAAGGGCAGAGTTAGAAGGCCACGTAGACTGGGCAGACTGTTCTTCAGATCAGAAGTAGAGTCTTGGAGGTGGTGTGTTTGAATGAGACACCTGAGAGATAAGGGTCTTTGATGAGATTAGGCACCTGTCCAAAGAGAGAAATGGGTATGGACCTCAGTTACGGTTAAGTCCTGGGAACCGTCGGTTGCGTCCTGGAACATAGTGAGTGCAGCCCAGGACTGGGAGGTACGTCTGTGTGGAAGAACCTGGGCGTGGAAAGTGTTTGCCTGCAGGGTCGTGACCCCAGTGCTGTGTCTGCACATCAGTATCAGTATCCAGATTTGTGAGGCCATTGCATAAATGCTGGCTTTGGGGCCTCTCTTAGATTAGAATGGAGGTCAAGAGGAGGTTGGAATTTTGTCAACCCACTCCAGTGTTCTTCCTTGAAAAGTCCCCCAGACAGAGGAGCCCAGGGGGCTACAGTCCAAAGGGTCGCAGAGAGTCGGACACACCTGAACACACACACAGGCTGCCTGTTTGCAGCCTGGTGTCTGGCTCACCTGTTCAAAAAGTTCTCTTGCTGAGAAGTTGGTGATTTAGAAGGTGAAATAGAAGCAGTCCATTACTTATTCAGTATGGAAACTCTCAGGAGGTTTTACTATTATCATTACACATGTCTCTCTTTTCTTTCTTTGTGTATATTTGAATATACATAGCTGTCATAACTTGCCCCACGATACAAGTAGGGAGGAATACTTGTTTTTTATTTTCTTAATGTAGTACTATTGTAATGGGGGGAAGAAAGAAAAAAATGGAAAGAAATTTTGGTGCATTTATGTGCATTTTATGTGAAATGTATTCTGTGATTCAGTGGGAAAAATCTATGTTTGTTCCTTTGAGTTCACATATTATTCTGAGTAGGAATTTTTTTTTCTAGCATTTTGCTATCATAAAGATGGTGGTTGTTACTGTCCAAGGACTTGTTTTCTACACATTGATCTTTGGCTGCTTAGTCATTTGTTTTTAGAAATGAACTCTTTGTCATTTTTTTTTTTTTAATATTTTCAGTACCCAGAATTATTTGCCAACTTGCCCATACGACAGAGGACAGGAGTGCTGTTGTATGGTCCTCCTGGAACAGGAAAAACCTTACTAGCTGGAGTAATTGCCCGAGAGAGTGGAATGAATTTTATTAGTGTCAAGGTAGGTTTGGCGTTTATCTTTTTTCTTTTTATTGAGGCAAAATTTACATGGTGAACTGTTTTAAAGTGTCCAGTTCAGTGGCATTTAATGCAGTCCCATTGCTGTGTAGCCGCCCTCTCTAGCTGCAAAGCTTTCTCATCCCATTCTCCGTTCCCCACCGCCATCCTCTGTCAGCCACCAGCCTGCTTTCTGTCTCCATGGATTTGCCTCTTTTGACACCTCCTGTAGAAGGAATCATGCTGGATGTCACCTTTTGTGTCCGGCTTCTTTCACTTAGCATGTTTGTAGGGTTCATCCAAGTTGTAACATGCCTCAGGATTTGAGCCCTGTTTATGGCTGGATGATAGTCTTTTTTCTAGGGTGCTGTGGATATGCCATAGGTTGGTGAACATCTGGGTCGTTCCCACCTCTGACTGTTATGAATAATGCTGTCATAAATACGTTTGTGTACAAACTCTTGTGTGGACGTATGTTTTCATTTCTCTGGAATACACCCCAGTGTACAATTTCTCAGTCATGTAGTAATTCTGTGTGTAACTTTTTGAAGAACCATCACACTTTTTTCATAGTGACTACACCATTTTGTATTCCTGGCAGCAGTGGGTAAGTGAGTATATACCTATTTCTCCATCTCCTCAGCAACCCTGTTTGTTTCTTAACAGTTCCAAATAGTCTCATGTTTGGAAAACTATTAATAGTAGGAGCAGTGTGGGAAATTGAATAATTTGATAATAATTACTGATAATAATTCAATAATAACTGAATTGAAATTATTCAGTTTCCCACACTATTAGCTACACTGTCTATTGGCTAATAGCCACAGCCTGATAGCTGTGTGGGAAAATGAATAATGAGGCATTTCTCTTTTGTAGGGTTTATCATTAACATTCTTGCTTAAGGCACCTCTTCATGCATTATAAAATAGAACTGTGCATAAATATTCAGATAACAGAGCAGACTTGAAAGGGGAAGAATGCTGGAAGACCACAGCCTAGAGCCCACTGTAAGACAGGCAGCTGTGGTTTTATGGTTCTGTTACTTGTCGGCTGTATTTCACCCTTGCTGTGTTACACCAGATTTGTTCAGGTGTAGGATGAGCGTGCTTCTTAAAGTATATGCTGGCAGACCACCAGGTGGTAAACTGTTTGTGTATTTGGATTGTCCCATTAAGGACATCTTAGCTCTCCCATTTAGTAAATTGTCAGATCACAGTGGGGATGAGCTCTCAGTGCATAGGTTTCAGCAGAACTGAGGCTCTGTACGTCCGGGTGAATCCTAGGAGGCATGCATCAGAGACAGGCCTTTCACTGACACCAGTATGTTGCCTTGTTTCTAATTTTTTTTGTCTTTGTTATTTATTTTAATCTCTAAAGTTCTCTATGCTGAGAAAATTTAGATGACTGAGAATTAGAAATTTCTTATATCCTGATCATTTTTGGTCTTTTTTTTTTTTTTAAAGATTTTATTTATTTATTTATTTATTGGAGGGGGCGGGTTGGGGAGGGTAAGGGCGGATGGGCCACTTCTATTGGTCTTTCATTTTATCTATTTTTCATCCATCTTTGTTCTTTGGCCCCTGTGGGCCTCCCATCGCGGTGGCCTCTGTTGTCACAGAGCACCGGCTCTGGGCTCATGCGTTCCAGAGCTCGGGCTCGGTAATTGGACGCATCGGTCCAGCCGCTCCGTGGCACGTGGGATTTTCCCAGGCCAGGGATCGAACTGGCGCCCCTTGCACTGCAAGGCGGTGTCCTTATCCACTGGACCACCAGGGAAGCCCCATTTTTGGTCTTTTAATGGTAATGATTTTTCATTGGAGACCACTTTAGGGCTTACTGAGTTCTAAAAAAATATCCCAATTTAAGCAAAGACTGTCCTCATTGATTTTGTTATATGTTGTAAAGTTTGTTTTGAAAGGTTTTTCAGGTGACTTTTAGGAAAAATATATATTCTTCAAGTAACATTTATTGACCAAAAAAAATGGGTTTTTTCAAAATTGAAGGGACATTCTTTTGTAGGGTTTATCATTAACATTCTTGCTTAAGGCACCTCTTCATGCATTATAAAATAGAACTGTGCATAAATATTCAGATAACAGAGCAGACTTGAAAGGGGAAGAATGCTGGAAGACCACAGCCTAGAGCCCACTGTAAGACAGGCAGCTGTGGTTTTATGGTTCTGTTACTTGTCGGCTGTATTTCACCCTTGCTGTGTTACACCAGATTTGTTCAGGTGTAGGATGAGCGTGCTTCTTAAAGTATATGCTGGCAGACCACCAGGTGGTAAACTGTTTGTGTATTTGGATTGTCCCATTAAGGACATCTTAGCTCTCCCATTTAGTAAATTGTCAGATCACAGTGGGGATGAGCTCTCAGTGCATAGGTTTCAGCAGAACTGAGGCTCTGTACGTCCGGGTGAATCCTAGGAGGCATGCATCAGAGACAGGCCTTTCACTGACACCAGTATGTTGCCTTGTTTCTAATTTTTTTTGTCTTTGTTATTTATTTTAATCTCTAAAGTTCTCTATGCTGAGAAAATTTAGATGACTGAGAATTAGAAATTTCTTATATCCTGATCATTTTTGGTCTTTTTTTTTTTTTTAAAGATTTTATTTATTTATTTATTTATTGGGGGGGGGGGTTGGGGGGGGGTAAGGGCGGATGGGCCACTTCTATTGGTCTTTCATTTTATCTATTTTTCATCCATCTTTGTTCTTTGGCCCCTGTGGGCCTCCCATCGCGGTGGCCTCTGTTGTCACAGAGCACCGGCTCTGGGCTCATGCGTTCCAGAGCTCGGGCTCGGTAATTGGACGCATCGGTCCAGCCGCTCCGTGGCACGTGGGATTTTCCCAGGCCAGGGATCGAACTGGCGCCCCTTGCACTGCAAGGCGGTGTCCTTATCCACTGGACCACCAGGGAAGCCCCATTTTTGGTCTTTTAATGGTAATGATTTTTCATTGGAGACCACTTTAGGGCTTACTGAGTTCTAAAAAAATATCCCAATTTAAGCAAAGACTGTCCTCATTGATTTTGTTATATGTTGTAAAGTTTGTTTTGAAAGGTTTTTCAGGTGACTTTTAGGAAAAATATATATTCTTCAAGTAACATTTATTGACCAATAAATGGGTTTCAAAAATTGAAGATGTTGATTAAAGTAATTTATGTCTCATTACGTATTTTTTGGACTCTCCAAAGATCTGAGATAGATGGAACATTTTCCCGTTTTAAACCGTTCATTGCTTCACTAAGCAGATATTCAGAACTTACTCTGTAGCAGGCCCAGTTACTGGATTCAGTAATGAATAAAACTGCCTTTTCGGAGCTCATATTCGATTACTGGAGAGACCTAATAAACAGATAAATTGAATGTATAATACACTGTCAGGTGGTGAAGTCAAGGGAAGATGTTAAGTAACTGGAGTGGGTCGCAGATGGGGTTGTCAGGCACAACTTTCTGCAGACGTGGTGTTTCGTCAGAGATCTGAATGAAATGAAGCAACAAGCTGTGAGACTCTCTGGGGACAAGTGTTCTAGGCAAAGGTCATACAAAGTATAGAACTTGTGGTATGATATTTATCCCATCCACGTTAATCTCTCTCTTTTTTTTTTTTCACGTTAATCTCTTAAATGTGTTTCAGAGAAATCCATTTAATGGTATTAAACATTTTCTATTATTGCATTTAGACTTAGTTGTGGACCAAAATTATGTTTTGTTTTTAGATGGTTTTGAAATCATTCTAATTTAATTGTATTTTACCTAACAGGGCCCAGAGTTACTCAGCAAATATATTGGAGCAAGTGAACAAGCTGTTCGAGATGTCTTTACTAGGTTAGTACCCTGTGAATTTTTTATCAATCAATAGTTTACTCTTCACTTGTCTTTTTTTTTTTTTTTTAAAGATTTATTTTTATTTGCTTATTTTGGGCGGGGGTCAGGTTGGGGAGGGAGGAGAGTGGGTGGGCCACTTCTATTGGTCTTTCATTTCTCCATTTTCATCCGTCTTTGTTCTTTGGCTCCTGTGGGCCTCCCATCGCGGTGGCGTCTGTTGTCGCAGAGCGGTGGCGTCTGTTGTCGCAGAGCGCCGGCTCTGGGCGCGTGCGCCCCAGAGCTCCGGCTCGGTAATTGGACACATCAGTCCAGCCGCTCCGCGGCACGTGGGATCTTCCCAGGCCAGGGATCGAACTGGCACTCCTTGCACTGCAAGGCGGTGTCCTTACCTACTGGACCACCAGGGGAAGCCCGTCTTTTTTAAAAAAACCATTGTTTTAAATCTGTGATTTAATGTGTGTTACTAACAAACTGGAGAACAAAATTTCACTATTTCACCAGATACCTCTTAAATATGAAACATTTTTGATATTTCATATTTATTTCATTTTATATTTACAATAGAAATACTTATGAAATACTGAAAGTGAAATCATAAGCAGTTATTCATGGACTCTCAAGGTATATAAAGCATATAATTAGCCTAGTTTATCACTCATAAGATTCCGTGTGATCACCTTAATTAAAATAGAGTATAATCATTACTGCATTTATTTTAAAATACATGTAAATACAGAAGCTAATATTTTAGAGTGAAAATAATTTTAAGTGTGAGGAGATTACAGGAAGCTTATAAATGAAAAAACTACTTCGTTCCTTTCTACTAGAATTTTATTATATGCAAAATATATTATAAAATACATATGCATGTATATATATTTTAAAGAATAATAAAATGAGCTTATATTTCTATCACCCAATTTAAACAAGAAAGCCTTATTACAGAGAAAATCAGTCAACCACATAAATTGACCAATAGTTCAATTTACCAGACTGATACAGCATTAGATACAAACAACTTTATAACTGTAATAACTTTAAAATGTTTAAGGCAAAAATTTATAGAACTCCAAGGAGAAATTAACAGATCTATTCTCGTAGTGGATAATTTTAACATGCTGTCAGTATAAGTTCATTAAAACTAGTAAAGGGGGAAAAAAAGTGAAAATTTAGAAGATTTAAACATTCAGCAAGGTTGGTGTAAGGATATTTAGACCATGTACCTAACAGTTGGGGAATACACACTCTTTTCAGGCACACTAGAAACATTTTGGAAAATTGACCATAGACATACATAGTAATTGCAGTAAATTTGAAAGGTATAATGTCATACGGACTCTATTCTTTAAAAATAATCAAAGAATAAGCCCTCCCATACATTTACATGGCCCTCCTTGGTGACTCCAAAAGTAAAGAATCTACCTGCAATTCAGGAGACACAGGTTCGATCCCTGGGTCAGGAAGAGCCCCTGGAGAAGGAAATGATGCCAACCCACTCCAGTAGTCTTGCCGGGAAATCCCATGGACAGAGGAGCCTGGCGGTTACAGTCCATGGGGCACAAAGGGTTCGACACGACTGAGTGACTAATACACACACATACTTAGATATTTTTTAAAAACCATTAAATAAACATAGGTGTGAAAAAGAGATCTAATGGAAGATAATACTAGGAGAATGCTTTTTATTAAAATTGTGAGATGCTGTAAAACTCATTTCAAGGAAAATATATAACCTTTAGTATTTAGAAAAGAGACTGAAAGTCAGTAGGTGACCACCTCACAAAAGTAGGAAAATACAAATATAAATGAAAATAAAAGGGAAATAACAAGGAACAAAAATTAGTGATACAGAAACTCAGTACAGAAGTTCACAAATCCAAATGTTTTATAAACTGAGTACAATTTTTCTATTCAAGCAGTTTTATTGTAAAATTGCTTTACAATGTTGTGCTGGTTTCTGCTGCACAATGAAGTGAATCAGCTATATGTGTACATATATCTCCTCATAAACTTAGTACAGTTACTCCTCCAGCAAGGTGGATCAAGAAAAAGCATGATATTGGTTCAGTTCCTGTATCTCAGGATAGAGTGCTTGCTTTAAGATACATTTTTTAAAAAGCTGCATTAATTCATCCATTATAATGTTACTGGACATTTTTGTTTTTTAAAAAGCAGATTGCTGGGTTTCCCTGGTGGTCCAGTGGGTAGAGAGTCTGCCTTGCAGTGCAAGGGGCGCTGGTTCGACCCCTGGCCCAGGAAGATGCCACATGCCATGGGGAGGCTGGACTGGTGTGTCCAATTATGAATCAGTGCTCAGCAACAAGAGAGGCCATTGCAATGGGAGGCACACACAGGCCAAAGAATAAAGACGGATGAAAATAAATTAAAAACCAATAAAAGAGGCCAAAGAAAAAAAAAGATTGCTCAAGAGAGAGGGGCCACATAAATATTTATGGCTGATTCAAGTTTCTGTATGGCAGAAACCAACACATTTTAAAGCAATTATCTGCCAATTAACAATCAATTTTAAAAAACAGATAAAAAAGACGCATGAATAAGCAACATTAGAGATAAAGGTGGGCAAGGAGTAGGAGATAAGACAGGTTCGAGTAGTCTTGGAAATCCCATGGACAGAGGAGCCTGGCGGTTACAGTCCATGGGGCACAAGGGTTCGACACGACTGAGTGACTAATACACACACATACTTAGATATTTTTTAAAAACCATTAAATAAACATAGGTGTGAAAAAGAGATCTAATGGAAGATAATACTAGGAGAATGCTTTTTATTAAAATTGTGAGATGCTGTAAAACTCATTTCAAGGAAAATATATAACCTTTAGTATTTAGAAAAGAGACTGAAAGTCAGTAGGTGACCACCTCACAAAAGTAGGAAAATACAAATATAAATGAAAATAAAAGGGAAATAACAAGGAACAAAAATTAGTGATACAGAAACTCAGTACAGAAGTTCACAAATCCAAATGTTTTATAAACTGAGTACAATTTTTCTATTCAAGCAGTTTTATTGTAAAATTGCTTTACAATGTTGTGCTGGTTTCTGCTGCACAATGAAGTGAATCAGCTATATGTGTACATATATCTCCTCATAAACTTAGTACAGTTACTCCTCCAGCAAGGTGGATCAAGAAAAAGCATGATATTGGTTCAGTTCCTGTATCTCAGGATAGAGTGCTTGCTTTAAGATACATTTTTTAAAAAGCTGCATTAATTCATCCATTATAATGTTACTGGACATTTTGTTTTTAAAAGCAGATTGCGGGGTTTCCCTGGTGGTCCAGTGGGTAGAGAGTCTGCCTTGCAGTGCAAGGGGCGCTGGTTCGACCCCTGGCCCAGGAAGATGCCACATGCCATGGGGAGGCTGGACTGGTGTGTCCAATTATGAATCAGTGCTCAGCAACAAGAGAGGCCATTGCAATGGGAGGCACACACAGGCCAAAGAATAAAGACGGATGAAAATAAATTAAAAACCAATAAAAGAGGCCAAAGAAAAAAAAAGATTGCTCAAGAGAGAGGGGCCACATAAATATTTATGGCTGATTCAAGTTTCTGTATGGCAGAAACCAACACATTGTAAAGCAATTATCTGCCAATTAAAAATTAATTTTAAAAAACAGATAAAAAAGAAGCATGAATAAGCAACATTAGAGATAAAGGTGGGCAAGGAGTAGGAGATAAGACTAAAGATATATCAGAAATGTAAAAGATAATGGAATGCTGTGAAATAACATTATAAAGTTTATGCCAGTATATTTAAAACTTGGGTAACATAAAATATATTTGATCAAAACCAAGCAGAGAAGAAACAACCTCTGAATAGTTTTGTAACTGGGGGTGGGGAAAATGGGTCACTAGTTAGAAATGCTTGCAGAAGTAAAACATCAGATGAGTTGGTGTTTAAGAGAGTTTGGCCAGACATTCAAGGTAATCCAGGTAATCCAGCTTGTTACTGGCCCCCGATTTTATCTTTCTTGCCATGTATTTAAGACTTTTTTAAATCAACATGATGGTTATAATGTATTAAGGACAATTCTTCAGATATCCAGCATATCCTTTTACCAGAGATGGAATTTATATCATCTTTTTAATTAAAACAAATTGACATAATAAACTAAATGTCAAAGTTCAAGTTAGAAAAAAATGTATATGACAAAATACACAGGCTCTAGAGATGAAAAATGAAAATGAAAATAATGAACTTGCCAAATTTTAAATGTACCAAGGGCATGAAGAGACATGGCGCAAAAGAAGTGCAGGGGGGCAGAGCTTATTAAAAAGAATTTCCTTGTAATAAGGATTAAAGAAGCATTTCACTTAGTAAGTTAGACTGGTCCAGAAGATATGGGTCTTCTCTGACCTCTCTAAGACCTGGTTTACTAAGAAACAAGGGTGATTACCCTTCCTTAAGGGTTGTAAGGAAATTAAATAAATATATGCATGTGTTTGTGCATGTAAGTACAAATACATATGAAATTGCAAACTCTGAGGCCCTATTCAAATAGGAAATCGTCTGTTTCCCCCAGAGCACAGGCTGCCAAGCCCTGCATCCTTTTCTTTGATGAGTTTGAATCCATTGCCCCTCGCCGCGGCCACGATAACACAGGAGTTACAGACCGCGTGGTTAACCAGTTGCTGACTCAGCTGGATGGAGTCGAAGGCTTACAGGGTAATCACTGGAAATACAGAATTATCTTCTTAAGACCAAGTTCCCCAGGACTGAGTACAGTGTGTTCCTTTCCTCCCCAGGTGTTTATGTACTGGCTGCCACGAGCCGCCCTGACTTGATTGACCCTGCCCTGCTCAGGCCTGGCCGGCTCGACAAATGTGTCTACTGCCCTCCTCCTGATCAGGTGACAGTTTCATGTTTTAAACCCAACAAACCCTCCACTCCTTGCTTGTGAACTTCACTTCTGCCAGGTAATAGCAGTTGTCCTTAGAAGTCCAGCTTTCAGCAAAGGCTGAAAGCTTTTTTTTCACTGGTTTCTTAAAGCATGAACAAACTCTGATTTAGATGCCAAGCCTTCTTTTGGCTGGGCATCTTTTGGCCCAGCCATCCCATGCAGGTCTGAAAATCACATACTGTCTCAGTGTTGGCCAGGTGAAAGACAGGGAAGGACGTCAAGTACTGAAGTCCCTCACACACCTCATTGTCCTGACAGAAGGCTGCTGCAGAGTCCAGCGTGGGAGTAGGAAGCGTCCACGCCGGTTGCCTAGAGACACTTTTAACCATCCCTAGTCCTGTGTTCCCAAGCTTAGAAACAAATGAATGGGTAAAAGAAGACATAGACAAATGAAGAGTTAGATATAAATATCTATGTATCACATGTGGTGATTGTTCTGATTTTCCCTTTGAAATATTTCTTGGCTCATTTGCCCAAATCTGGAAAACAAACGTTGTTTAAGAAATGATTTACTGATTTTCATTCGTCTTCCTCCCTGTGCGCCTTCTGTTAGGCAAAAAGCTCCAAGGAAGACAGATGTAGCCTCGTGCTACAGTCCTCAACTTACATGTATAATTCTTTAGATACAGGAAATGAATTTGTAAGAAAAATCCTTTAAGATGCACAGCTGAAAATATAAGATTCAGTTTGATTGGTTAAGTCAGTTTGTGTTTCTCCCCTCAGGTGTCACGTCTTGAGATTTTGAACATTCTCAGTGACTCTCTACCTCTGGCAGATGACGTGGACCTTCAGCACGTGGCATCAGTAACCGACTCCTTCACGGGGGCTGACCTGAAAGCCTTGCTGTACAACGCCCAGCTTGAGGCCTTGCATGGGAGGCTGCTGTCCCAGGGCCCCACGTGAGTTCTGTGAGGAGATTGTTCCTGTGGTGTCTGATGGTGACAGGAGCAGTTCAGTGTCAATGTCAACCTTAAGAAAAAAGTTCGATTTTTGAATAACTTCAGTTTAACTATAGAAATTTGCCTTTAGTTGAATATACCATAATTGGAATGCTGTGTGGCTTATTTTTGAACTGTGGATCATGGAGAGCTTCACAGCTGGGTGTCCATCCTTTGTGTTTTAGGATGGCGGTTCCAGCTCTGACAGTGACCTGAGTCTGTCCTCGATGGTCTTTCTTAACCACAGCATGGCGATGTAAATCAAAAAACCCAAGCCTTCTTTTGGCTGGGCATCTTTTGCAGCCATCCCATGCAGGTCTGAAAATCACATACTGTCTCAGTGGTGGCCAGGTGAAAGACAGGGAAGGACGTCAAGTACTGAAGTCCCTCACACACCTCATTGTCCTGACAGAAGGCTGCTGCAGAGTCCAGCGTGGGAGTAGGAAGCGTCCACGCCGGTTGCCTAGAGACACTTTTAACCATCCCTAGTCCTGTGTTCCCAAGCTTAGAAACAAATGAATGGGTAAAAGAAGACATAGACAAATGAAGAGTTAGATATAAATATCTATGTATCACATGTGGTGATTGTTCTGATTTTCCCTTTGAAATATTTCTTGGCTCATTTGCCCAAATCTGGAAAACAAACGTTGTTTAAGAAATGATTTACTGATTTTCATTCGTCTTCCTCCCTGTGCGCCTTCTGTTAGGCAAAAAGCTCCAAGGAAGACAGATGTAGCCTCGTGCTACAGTCCTCAACTTACATGTATAATTCTTTAGATACAGGAAATGAATTTGTAAGAAAAATCCTTTAAGATGCACAGCTGAAAATATAAGATTCAGTTTGATTGGTTAAGTCAGTTTGTGTTTCTCCCCTCAGGTGTCACGTCTTGAGATTTTGAACATTCTCAGTGACTCTCTACCTCTGGCAGATGACGTGGACCTTCAGCACGTGGCATCAGTAACCGACTCCTTCACGGGGGCTGACCTGAAAGCCTTGCTGTACAACGCCCAGCTTGAGGCCTTGCATGGGAGGCTGCTGTCCTGCGGGCCCCACGTGAGTTCTGTGAGGAGATTGTTCCTGTGGTGTCTGATGGTGACAGGAGCAGTTCAGTGTCAATGTCAACCTTAAGAAAAAAGTTCGATTTTTGAATAACTTCAGTTTAACTATAGAAATTTGCCTTTAGTTGAATATACCATAATTGGAATGCTGTGTGGCTTATTTTTGAACTGTGGATCATGGAGAGCTTCACAGCTGGGTGTCCATCCTTTTGTGTGTTTTAGGATGGCGGTTCCAGCTCTGACAGTGACCTGAGTCTGTCCTCGATGGTCTTTCTTAACCACAGCAGTGGCTCCGATGACTCCGCTGGAGACGGAGAGTGTGGCCTAGAGCAGTCCCTGGTTTCTCTGGAGATGTCCGAGGCGCTTCCGGACGAGTCAAAGTTCAACATGTACCGGCTCTACTTTGGAAGCTCTTACGAATCAGAACTTGGAAACGGGACTTCCTCTGACTTGGTACCTTGTGCAATTCTGAAGTAGAAAGCCTACCCTGTGTCGGTGTGACGCATGTCCCCACTAGCCCCACACGGTCTTTCTGGTTGGTTAGTCTGTGGAGAGACTACTTGACAGAAGAACAAATTAGTCCTTCTCCTTCCTTGTTAAGACAGCTGGCAGTAAGGGAAGCCGAGGTAGCCAGTGGGTTGTGAGCCTTTGGTTTCCTCCAGATTTTCCTCCTATCATTTAGTGACTTTAAAACATCTTTAGTAGCAGATCCAGTTTATGTTAAAATTTAATTCTGTTATTGTAGAACAGTTGAGAATAAGGAGAAATTTGGTACAGCAGCATTCTGACAACAAAATGTTATCTGTTGATAGTATTTCTGGTAGAGGGTATAAGCTCAGTGAAAAAGTTTCAACAGGGGAAATGTTTTAATTTGGGCAATATCATTTTTCTAAATTAAAACAGCATTTAACAAACATCTCAAAAAGCAGAAGTTCATTATTGGCTTATTGGTAAACTTAATGTTTTTACAAATACTTAGTGACTTTTTGGGTAAATTTACTAGGTTTTAAAAAATATAAAAGTAGCTCATTTTTATCCTCAAATAGGAAGCTGTTTTAATTCCAGTTTTTGTTTTCCATTTAACATGTAGAAATGTCCCAGAACCTCAGTATCACCTATTATTAAGGCATTAGTGGTGGATTTAATAACAAGGCGTTAAAAAAAACAAGAACCTTGTATGATGGCAGTTTTCACTCTATGGTGGTTCAACAACATAGGTATAGATGATGAACCTTTATAGAATATGAATGTATCTTAAATCTGCTTAAATTTCAGCTAGTTAAAATGTAAGCTTACCCATGTTAGTTTTGTTGTTGTTGTTGTTCACTTCTATTGGTATTTCATTTACCTATTTTTATCCATGTTTGTTCTTTGGCCTGTGTGGGCCTCCCATCGCAGTGACCTCTCTCGCTGCAGTGCATTGGCTCTGGGCGCATGCGCTCCAGAGCTCCAGCTCGGGGTTTGGGCACATTGGTCCAGCCGCTCCGCAGCACGCGGGATCCTCCTAGGCCAGGCATTGAACCAGCACCCCTTGCACTGCAAGGCGGTGTCCTTACCCACTGGACCACCAGGGAAGCCCCCATGTTAATTTTACTGCTAAGTTTATGTATTTATCGAAAGATAAAATTATAATTTTCTCCTCCTTTGCTGTTTCCCCCAACCCCTCCATCTCTCATATTACACTTAACCATGCAGAGCTCACAGTGTCCGTCAGCACCAAGCTCCATGACTCAGGATTTTCCTGGAGCTCCTGGGAAAGACCCGTCATCCCGACCTCCAGTGTTCAGAACAACCTCCCAAGAGGGCTATCAAGAGCTCACACAGGACCAAAGAGATCAGCTGCGGGCAGAGATCAACATCATCAAAGGCAGATACCGGAGCCAAACTGCAGTAAGGCTCTCCTGCTTCATTTTAACTGTAAAACTTTTTACAGATTTTTTTTCCTTTTTCTGATATGTACTTACTATTTATAAATTAACTTTATAAACAAGGGACTGAAACACCCTGGTCAGTCAAATGGTTATGTGCTAACAATTTTTAGTAATCTTATAAAGAAAGGGAAGGTTTAGTCTAAGAAAGTGGCAAAACCAAATAACTCATCTGTCCCTTTGTTAACTTGCTGTCATTTTACTTTTTATTTAAGGAGGATGAGGCCCTTAACCAACCAGGACCAATCAGAACCAGCTTGGCTATTAGCCAGTCACATTTAACGACTGCGCTCAGTCACACTCGGCCATCCATCAGTGAGGATGACTGGAAGACCTTTGCTGAGTTGTAGAAATGTCCCAGAACCTCAGTATCACCTATTATTAAGGCATTAGTGGTGGATTTAATAACAAGGCGTTAAAAAAAACAAGAACCTTGTATGATGGCAGTTTTCACTCTATGGTGGTTCAACAACATAGGTATAGATGATGAACCTTTATAGAATATGAATGTATCTTAAATCTGCTTAAATTTCAGCTAGTTAAAATGTAAGCTTACCCATGTTAGTTTTGTTGTTGTTGTTGTTCACTTCTATTGGTATTTCATTTACCTATTTTTATCCATGTTTGTTCTTTGGCCTGTGTGGGCCTCCCATCGCAGTGACCTCTCTCGCTGCAGTGCATTGGCTCTGGGCGCATGCGCTCCAGAGCTCCAGCTCGGGGTTTGGACACATTGGTCCAGCCGCTCCGCAGCACGCGGGATCCTCCTAGGCCAGGCATTGAACCAGCACCCCTTGCACTGCAAGGCGGTGTCCTTACCCACTGGACCACCAGGGAAGCCCCCATGTTAATTTTACTGCTAAGTTTATGTATTTATCGAAAGATAAAATTATAATTTTCTCCTCCTTTGCTGTTTCCCCCAACCCCTCCATCTCTCATATTACACTTAACCATGCAGAGCTCACAGTGTCCGTCAGCACCAAGCTCCATGACTCAGGATTTTCCTGGAGCTCCTGGGAAAGACCCGTCATCCCGACCTCCAGTGTTCAGAACAACCTCCCAAGAGGGCTATCAAGAGCTCACACAGGACCAAAGAGATCAGCTGCGGGCAGAGATCAACATCATCAAAGGCAGATACCGGAGCCAAACTGCAGTAAGGCTCTCCTGCTTCATTTTAACTGTAAAACTTTTTACAGATTTTTTTTCCTTTTTCTGATATGTACTTACTATTTATAAATTAACTTTATAAACAAGGGACTGAAACACCCTGGTCAGTCAAATGGTTATGTGCTAACAATTTTTAGTAATCTTATAAAGAAAGGGAAGGTTTAGTCTAAGAAAGTGGCAAAACCAAATAACTCATCTGTCCCTTTGTTAACTTGCTGTCATTTTACTTTTTATTTAAGGAGGATGAGGCCCTTAACCAACCAGGACCAATCAGAACCAGCTTGGCTATTAGCCAGTCACATTTAACGACTGCGCTCAGTCACACTCGGCCATCCATCAGTGAGGATGACTGGAAGACCTTTGCTGAGTTGTAAGTAACAAATTCTGAATCCTAAGTGTACATACAAGTGACAGTTTTTCAAATGTGTAAGTTGTTTTTCAAATCCCAACATAGTATTTTGAATAGTTAAAAGCCAGTTCAAAACATTTGCTTAGTAGCCATTCATTTAACTGCCCAAAAACTTCAGGAATATAGAAGTCAAAAATTTTTATTATAATTCAGATACAATCAAATGAATTGATTAATGAACTGATTTAATTTTAAAAGCAAAGAAAAACAGGAAAATCAAAAGGCCTAAATGATTCCTCTATATATTTAGCAAAAATTATGAAAATACACCCATATTCAAAATACATTTTATTGATCTCAAGAACATTTAAATGCATTCACATTCATTTACTTGTGGACCATATTTAATATACATTTGAATTTATAGACTTTTTGCAATTGTTTCTGTAGCAACTAGGTCAGCAGTTCAACTTAATTCAAGAAATATATTCCTCTAATATATGACTACAGTTAATGATAATACTGTCCTACATTTTATAAGTTTCTTAAAGAGTAAATCTTAAAAATTCTTATCACAGAGGATGGAGGGATCATGGATATAACTAATATGGGATTATACATACCTGTAAACAAAACTCTAAAAGCAAAAATAAAAATAATTTAAAAAACATCACAAGAAAGATGAGGTGATGATGGATGATATCTAGACTTAATTTGGTAATTTTTTTCACAGTATTCACATATCATTCACATATCAGATCATTGTGTTGTACATCTAAAATTAATACAGTATAATATGTCAATTATCTGGATTTAAAGAAAGTAAAAAATGCGGGGGAGGGCAGGCAGTGTATTCCCAATCTTTAGAAGTTACTTGTTGAATTCTGCTTAACTCTCAGGGAGGTGTGTGAATGTGTACATAGAAAAATTATTGCTTCCCTTCTAGGTCCTTTGAGTGGTCTAATAAATTCACATAAGATGCGTTAACGGGAGAAAAACTAATTCTGTACATACAGGGTCTGCATAAAAATAGACTTAAGGCAATCAGCAGGTTGAGGTTTATATATTGTCCTGAGCTAAGGACAGAGATGAGGGCCTGACCTCACACGGGAAAAAGGCAGTTCACAGGAAAGGGGAAGAACAGATGTTTGGTAATCAGATATTTGTCATGTCATACAGGTAAGTCTTTTGAGATTTAAAAAAAAAAGTTCTCTCTCTGGTAATAACTTTGTTCTAGTGCCGATCCCCCTTTCTAAATTCTTTGACAGTTAAGGGAGAGGTAGAAAGCTTTTTCTCAGGTCTGTTGAGTCTTGATTCTCTTTAACTCAAAATAATCCAGTCTATTAAGAGTTTATAGGTAGAAAACCAGACAGACCATTAACAGCACTAGAATCTGATGCCCATCTGCCAAGGTATAGTAATGAAACATGATTTCTGTTTCTACAGTGAACCCCATTACTAACATAGATAACCACAGTAAGACTAAACTGTTTTCAAATTAAGTCTAATTTCAATAAACTTGGCTTATTTACATTAGTTCACTAAGAATAGTACTTGATGTTATAAGGGCTTTTTACTGGAAATTTTCGTCGATATTTCTAGAGCCTCTTGAGACTAGGAAACCAAGGTGAGTACTTATCGTAAGATTTTACTTGGAATAGCTATATGTACAGTTGACCCTTGTATTTCATGCACTTGAACAACAAGAGTCTACTTATGCACGGATTTTCAATATACATGTATGGTAGTACTACACAATCCATGGCTCATTGATTGTGGATGCAGAGGACTGGCTGTAAAGACAGATGAACATTTTTAACTGTGTGTTAGTGGAGGGGTGGCGTTGGCACCCCTCACTCCTGTGTTGTGGTCAACTGTATTTGGGTTAAATCCCTCTTTTAGATGTCCCTAAGATACCCTGAAATCCCTGTACCCACCCAGAAATGACCTCCTAACTCATCTGGTAAGGTTACTGGGAACTCTGAAAGCAAGGTTCCAAGGGGCTTTATTGGCTCCATAAAAATGAATCTTAGGGGGTTCTTTTCTATCCCACTTTCAGTGTCTATGTTGGAAGCTTTTCCCTATCCTTTTTGCTTTAATAGACTTTTCACTGCACAAAGCTCTGAGTGACCATCACCTAGTCTTTTTGATCAAATGTGAATTCTTCTAAAAAAAAAAATCAATCTTAGTTCCTTTAAAGAGTCTGGTCTTTTCTGCTCCGTGAACATTCTCACGTATGACACTACAGTTAAAGCCTTGGCAATGTAACTAACCAATGTTTCCAGTTGTGTCCTGTTACAAGGAGAAAGGATTCTCATTTAACTTAAGGAAATAACTAGCCATGAACATGAGAATATTCATTGAGAGTATCTGAATTCTGGAAGAATTAGGTAGGAGAAAAACATGTTTCATTCTTGTTCACAAAGGTATATTTTACCAAATTATTGATAGCTTAAAAGAAAAATGTTTCCTTAGATCTGGAAAAATAAAAATGTTTGAAACACAAAATCATAAAAGCTCTAACAGTCCTCAGTGGTTCATTCAGTCCTGTGTAATTAACTTTTTAAATTTTAGCCTCTTATTTATTTTTCATCCATCTTTATTCTTCAGCCTGTGTGGGCCTCCCATTGCAGTGGCCTCTCTCACTGCTCCAGAGCGCGTACTTGTAATTGGACCCACCGGTCCAGCTGCTCCGTGGCACGTGGGATCTTCCTGGGACAGATTTTGAACTGGCGCCCCTTGCACTGCAAGGCGGACTCAGTACCCACTGGACCACCAGGGAAGCCCCTGTGAAATTAATTTATGGATCTTTTGTTAGCAGTTTTGTAAAGCCATCAGTTTCTCTTTAAAGTTCAGATTCTTACCTGCTCTTGTTAAGAGCCCTTTCCATGACTCTCACTGAGGATGAAGCACTTTTATAATAATTATCTGTCTATGGTTAAAGATCTGATGCAGCTTCACTATAATGCAGTTAATGAGGAAACTTGGTTGTTTCTATGACATGCAGTTTTCAGATAACTGGAATGGCTTATACAGATATTTAGGAATTTTATCGTTAATAAACTAATAACTGGGAACTCTGAAAGCAAGGTTCCAAGGGGCTTTATTGGCTCCATAAAAATGAATCTTAGGGGGTTCTTTTCTATCCCACTTTCAGTGTCTATGTTGGAAGCTTTTCCCTATCCTTTTTGCTTTAATAGACTTTTCACTGCACAAAGCTCTGAGTGACCATCACCTAGTCTTTTTGATCCAATGTGAATTCTTCTAAAAAGAAAAAAAATCAATCTTAGTTCCTTTAAAGAGTCTGGTCTTTTCTGCTCCGTGAACATTCTCACGTATGACACTACAGTTAAAGCCTTGGCAATGTAACTAACCAATGTTTCCAGTTGTGTCCTGTTACAAGGAGAAAGGATTCTCATTTAACTTAAGGAAATAACTAGCCATGAACATGAGAATATTCATTGAGAGTATCTGAATTCTGGAAGAATTAGGTAGGAGAAAAACATGTTTCATTCTTGTTCACAAAGGTATATTTTACCAAATTATTGATAGCTTAAAAGAAAAATGTTTCCTTAGATCTGGAAAAATAAAATGTTTGAAACACAAAATCATAAAAGCTCTAACAGTCCTCAGTGGTTCATTCAGTCCTGTGTAATTAACTTTTTAAATTTTAGCCTCTTATTTATTTTTCATCCATCTTTATTCTTCAGCCTGTGTGGGCCTCCCATTGCAGTGGCCTCTCTCACTGCTCCAGAGCGCGTACTTGTAATTGGACCCACCGGTCCAGCTGCTCCGTGGCACGTGGGATCTTCCTGGGACAGATTTTGAACTGGCGCCCCTTGCACTGCAAGGCGGACTCAGTACCCACTGGACCACCAGGGAAGCCCCTGTGAAATTAATTTATGGATCTTTTGTTAGCAGTTTTGTAAAGCCATCAGTTTCTCTTTAAAGTTCAGATTCTTACCTGCTCTTGTTAAGAGCCCTTTCCATGACTCTCACTGAGGATGAAGCACTTTTATAATAATTATCTGTCTATGGTTAAAGATCTGATGCAGCTTCACTATAATGCAGTTAATGAGGAAACTTGGTTGTTTCTATGACATGCAGTTTTCAGATAACTGGAATGGCTTATACAGATATTTAGGAATTTTATACAGTTTCTATAAGGCATAATAACAGGCCCATATAAATATAACTTTTGGTATTAATTTCTTACCAGTACTTCCTGTGTAATTTACTATATCAAGTAAACCTCATTTATCATTTTTTATAAGGAGAGAACAAATCTTACCAGATGTTCCAGGGGCCCTCTGGAACATTCCAGAGTTCAGAGTCAGAAAGTCTTGTTTAGAATCAGATTTGAGGGAAGTATGTCAAAAATATCAAAAGGTTTTCAAACATGAATACCATCTTAGATATTCTTAATATTTATTTTTATTGGGGTATATTTATTTTACAGTGTTACATTAGCTTTATCTTAGGTATTCTCACGTTAAACCATACTTACTCATTTAACCATAGTGACAAAGACTTTGCAGGCAAATACGGAAAGTTATAAAAGTTACATAGTTGTAAAAACAAAAACACCTTAGAAAAGACTTCTTTTTTTAAGACATGAGGCATAGGAAATTATTTGGATAAAATAGAATTTTTATTTAAAAAATGTTTTCTAGGAAGACTACTTTATCAGTGCTTATGTAAAACTATAACTTACTTTTTAACCCTAATATAAACTGAGACTTTGTGTAGTCAAGCTGGTTAAAATGGAATGAATGTACTATATCTGTTCAGTTCATCCTTTTCTCTTTCCCTTTCTGAGAGAATAGAGTTGCATACAATTGTTTTGCTTATTATTTCTCAGTTTTAATAAATAGAATTCTTAGACACAAACCTTGATTTCTCATAGTTTGAACTGTTAACCAGCTTTCTGTAGACTGGGATCTTCCTGACTTTTGAACTGGCGCCCCTTGCACTGCAAGGCGGACTCAGTACCCACTGGACCACCAGGGAAGCCCCTGTGAAATTAATTTATGGATCTTTTGTTAGCAGTTTTGTAAAGCCATCAGTTTCTCTTTAAAGTTCAGATTCTTACCTGCTCTTGTTAAGAGCCCTTTCCATGACTCTCACTGAGGATGAAGCACTTTTATAATAATTATCTGTCTATGGTTAAAGATCTGATGCAGCTTCACTATAATGCAGTTAATGAGGAAACTTGGTTGTTTCTATGACATGCAGTTTTCAGATAACTGGAATGGCTTATACAGATATTTAGGAATTTTATACAGTTTCTATAAGGCATAATAACAGGCCCATATAAATATAACTTTTGGTATTAATTTCTTACCAGTACTTCCTGTGTAATTTACTATATCAAGTAAACCTCATTTATCATTTTTTATAAGGAGAGAACAAATCTTACCAGATGTTCCAGGGGCCCTCTGGAACATTCCAGAGTTCAGAGTCAGAAAGTCTTGTTTAGAATCAGATTTGAGGGAAGTATGTCAAAAATATCAAAAGGTTTTCAAACATGAATACCATCTTAGATATTCTTAATATTTATTTTTATTGGGGTATATTTATTTTACAGTGTTACATTAGCTTTATCTTAGGTATTCTCACGTTAAACCATACTTACTCATTTAACCATAGTGACAAAGACTTTGCAGGCAAATACGGAAAGTTATAAAAGTTACATAGTTGTAAAAACAAAAACACCTTAGAAAAGACTTCTTTTTTTAAGACATGAGGCATAGGAAATTATTTGGATAAAATAGAATTTTTATTTAAAAAATGTTTTCTAGGAAGACTACTTTATCAGTGCTTATGTAAAACTATAACTTACTTTTTAACCCTAATATAAACTGAGACTTTGTGTAGTCAAGCTGGTTAAAATGGAATGAATGTACTATATCTGTTCAGTTCATCCTTTTTTCTCTTTCCCTTTCTGAGAGAATAGAGTTGCATACAATTGTTTTGCTTATTATTTCTCAGTTTTAATAAATAGAATTCTTAGACACAAACCTTGATTTCTCATAGTTTGAACTGTTAACCAGCTTTCTGTAGACTGGTAGATTACTGCATCCATTTCATAATTTCTATAAAAAAGCACCATAACAGTAGAGTTCTTCAGTGTAGAATAGGGCTTTCTTTATACATTCAAATATTTTGTTTGTACATAGTAAGAAGCCAAAAGATGATTACACATTCAGTAATTAATGTTTCAGTATGTTATCTTATTTAGAAATGATCTAGATATCCAGTGACTTTTCATCATTTATCAAAATTTTAAGGGCCTAAGTTACCTCAGTGATTTTAGAAATATATATCATAAAACTTTACTGTTGAGAAGGTCACTTAATGATTTTTTTAGACATACATTTAGATTACTTATGAAAATTTCATGAGCCATCAAAGCAGTAAACCGTCATGGCAAAGTTGGTAACAAACTAGATTTATTTACTGCACATTATCTGAAATTACATAAACTTGCAGTCTTTGGAGTAGTTTGTTTCTGAGCGTTGAGATACTTGAATGTTTTTTTTCTTTAAGCCAATTAAGCAGATCTTATGGCAATATTCATCCAAACATAGGAAAATGTCACATATACATAGATCTACACACAGAGAGACTCTGTTTAACTTCAGTCCCCACAGTTTAGCCATGGGCGGAGTATGAATTAGTTGGAGTGTAGTTGTTGTACAGTGTTACTGGTTTCTGCTGTACAGCCGCAGGGACCAGGTTTGTGTACACAGTTACGCCCTCCCTCTCACCCGCCCCGCCATCCCGCCTCTTTAGGCCAGCAAGCGCTCAGAGCTCGGCTCCCTGTGCTAGACAGCAGCTTCCCACGAGCTGTTTTACACCTGGGAGCGCATCTACGCCAGTGTTCCTGTCAGTCTGTCCCTCCCTCCCTTTTCCCCACCCATGTCCACAAGTCCGTTCTCTACAGCTGTTCTCACCCTGCAGTGTCGTTTTCCTGGATTCCATTGTGTGCATTAATATGTGATGTTTTTCTCTTTGACTTACTTCAGTCTGTATGGCAGGCTGACTGTCCATCTATATGAGTATATATGACCCAATTTCATTTTTTTTTAAGCCATTAAAGGGGGTTTTTATGTCTGTTTTTTTTTTTTTTAAAGCCTCCCACCATCTTTTATTTCCCCAGTCTCGGGTAATTGTAGGCAGTGTTTCAGTTATCTCCTAGGATGTGTACATTTCAAAGATATGATAAGATTTACATCTTCAAGGGAGAGAGGAAAAAGTTTTCTCCTTGGAGGTTTTTTTTTTTTTTTTTTTTTCAATATAGTTGATTTACGATATTAGCTTCAGGTGTCCTACGTAATGATTCAGTATGCACGCTTCTAGATGACTAGGGGAGGTTTGATACTGTTTGTTACTACAAAATAATGTCAAATTTTCCCTGTGCTGAATACTACATTCTTTGTTGCTTACTTTATACAGAGTAATTTGTACCTCTGAATCCCCAAATCCTGTCTTGCTCCTCCCCTCTCTCAACTGATAACTACTAGTTTTCCAGATCTGTTGAGTCCATGTCTGTTTTTCACACATTCATTTTTTTTTAGATTCCAATGTAAGTGATAAATCTGAAAAGACAAATACTGTTATTTCACAAAGCGTGATATTTTCTAGGTCCATCCATGTTGTATTTCATTCTTTAATGGCTGGGTAATATTCCTTTGTATATTATACATACCACATCGTCTAAAGCCAGTTTTGTTGGACACTTCTGTTGCTTTCACACCTTGGAAGCTCTAAATAATTCTGCATTGAATATGCATGTGTCTCTTTGAATTACTGTTTGTTTTCTTTGGAGGTGTACCCAGACTAGAATTGCTTGATCATAGTGTAGTTCTGTAATTTTAGTTTTGTGAGGAACCTCCAGATTGTTTTCTATAGTAGCTACATAAATGTTCATTTATATCAGTCGTATAGAACAGTCCCATTTTCCCCACATCCTTGCCACTATTCATTATAGTCTTTTTGATGATAGCCATTCTGGCAGTTGTAGTATCTCACTGCTTTTGATTTGCATGTCTCTGATGACTGATTAGAGATATTATCTTTCAGTGTACCTGTTACCATCTGTATGTCTTTAAAAAAGTGTGTGTTCATATCATCTGCTCATTTTTTCCCAGATTGTCTTTTGATATTGAATTGTTTGAACTCTATATTGTGGATTTTAACCACTTATTGGTCCTATCATTTGCAAGCATTTCCTCCCATTCAGTAAGTTATCTTGTTGATTATTTCCTTTTTCTAGGAACTTGGAGGGTATATTAATTATCAGAAGTCTAGAGTAATTACTGTCCAAAATGTCCTATCTTTAAACGGTTCTAACATGCTGATCTTTTAAACCATCTGTAAGCATCTTGAGGTGAATAGCGGAGGTTTAGGGGTTGATAAAGAAGTGACATTTTGAATTGTTTCTAGAGCCACATTTCTGATTTTGAAGATTTGTAAACACAGGTCAGTCTCTTATTTCCTCAAAACTGGGTTGCAGTCTGAGTGTGATCCCGGGCCTGACCCAGCCATCCATGCGAAGTTCTTAATTATGACGAAAACCAAAAGATTATTATAGGAACCTATACTATCTTGCCTATAACAGACCTACTTTTAGGCCAAAGGACATGTCTAGATTAAAAGTAAGGGAATGGAGGCAACCAACTCAAGATGGCCGAGAAGGATGAGAGCTCACCCTCCTCCCACAGCAACAACTGGAACCTTCCAAAAGTGGAACCCACCTTAAAGAAGAAGCCACAGCAAGATGGTAGGAGGGGCACAATTATGACAGAATCAAATCCCACACTGCCCAGGGGGTGACCCGCAAGCAAGGACACATACCGCAGACGTTATCCCACAGGAGTGACCGTCTTGAGCCCCACCTCAGCCTTCCCAGCCGGAGGGTCTGGCAGTGGGAGGAGTCCCCAGGGACTCTGGCTTTGAAGGCCAGTGGGGTTTGATCACAGGATTCCTGCAAGACTGGAGGAAACAAGCTCTACTCGTGGAGGGCACACACAGTCTCCTGTGTACCAGGACCCCGAGAATGAGAGACAGAGTGACCCGCTGGTATTGGATGGTTTCCTGGAGCGGGGGCAGGAGGGAGGACGGAGTGGTGATGAGAGAGACTGCAGGAACAGAGACCTGGCAGCAGCATTCCGGGAAGTCCTCATTAGCATGAGCCCTCCTCAAGGCTGCCGTGAGCCCCCTCCCATAGCCTGTAGGCTCCAGGGCTGGTCACCTCAGGCCAAATGCCAACACAGCAAGAACACCGCCCCATGCATCAGCAGACCAGTGGCTTAAGGCTTCCCTGCACGTGGCCCTGCACACCAGAGGGACAAAATCCAGCCTACCCACCACTGGACCAGAACCAGCCTGTCTCATCAAGAAGCCTGCACTGGCCTCTTAGATCGCCTCCACCACCAGAGGGCAGACCGCATTTCTGATTTTTGAAGTTTTTTGTAAATCAGCGGGGTTTGAAAACATTTTGAATTGTTTCTAGAGCCACATTTCTGATTTTGAAGATTTGTAAACACAGGTCAGTCTCTTATTTCCTCAAAACTGGGTTGCAGTCTGAGTGTGATCCCGGGCCTGACCCAGCCATCCATGCGAAGTTCTTAATTATGACGAAAACCAAAAGATTATTATAGGAACCTATACTATCTTGCCTATAACAGACCTACTTTTAGGCCAAAGGACATGTCTAGATTAAAAGTAAGGGAATGGAGGCAACCAACTCAAGATGGCCGAGAAGGATGAGAGCTCACCCTCCTCCCACAGCAACAACTGGAACCTTCCAAAAGTGGAACCCACCTTAAAGAAGAAGCCACAGCAAGATGGTAGGAGGGGCACAATTATGACAGAATCAAATCCCACACTGCCCAGGGGGTGACCCGCAAGCAAGGACACATACCGCAGACGTTATCCCACAGGAGTGACCGTCTTGAGCCCCACCTCAGCCTTCCCAGCCGGAGGGTCTGGCAGGGGGAGGAGCCCCCAGGGCCTCTGGCTTTGAAGGCCAGTGGGGTTTGATCACAGGATTCCTGCAAGACTGGAGGAAACAAGCTCTACTCGTGGAGGGCACACACAGTCTCCTGTGTACCAGGACCCCGAGAATGAGAGACAGAGTGACCCGCTGGTATTGGATGGTTTCCTGGAGCGGGGGCAGGAGGGAGGACGGAGTGGTGATGAGAGAGACTGCAGGAACAGAGACCTGGCAGCAGCATTCCGGGAAGTCCTCATTAGCATGAGCCCTCCTCAAGGCTGCCGTGAGCCCCCTCCCATAGCCTGTAGGCTCCAGGGCTGGTCACCTCAGGCCAAATGCCAACACAGCAAGAACACCGCCCCATGCATCAGCAGACCAGTGGCTTAAGGCTTCCCTGCACGTGGCCCTGCACACCAGAGGGACAAAATCCAGCCTACCCACCACTGGACCAGAACCAGCCTGTCTCATCAAGAAGCCTGCACTGGCCTCTTAGATCGCCTCCACCACCAGAGGGCAGACCGCAGAACTACGGTCCTGCAGCCTAGGGACTAGAAACTGCAGTTACAGGACGTCACCATGAGACGGAAAAGGAGTGTGTCCCAGATCAAGGAACAAGATGAAAACCGAGAAGGAACAAATAGGTTGGCCGTCTTCATTTCACTTATCAGAAGAATTCATTGAAGATGATCAAAGATCTCAGTAAACAGGGGCTTTGAGAAGATACAAGAAATGTTTACCAAAGCCCCAGAAGAACTAAAGAACAGGGATGAACAGTACAATAACTGAAATGAAAATACACTAGAAGGAGTCAGTAGCAGAATAAGTAACCTGAAAGACACAGACAAAGAGACCTCTGGGACAACATTTAAAGGCACCAGCCTTTTTTTTTTTTTCAACTGTGATTTTTAAAATTTATTTATCTGTATTGGGTCTTAGCTGTGGCATGTGGAATCTAGTTCCCTGACCAGGGATCGAACCCGGGTCCCCTGCATTGGGAACACAGAGTGTTAACCACTGGACCACCAGGGAAGCCCCAAGGCACCAGCATTTCTATTATAGGGATTCCAGAAGGAGGAGAGAGACGAAAAGGACCTGAGAAAATACTTGAAAGGACAAGAGCCAAAAGCTTCCTTAATGTGGGAAGGGAAACAGTCACGCAAGTCTAGAAAGAACCCCAGTACCTCCTAAGGCCTATTTCTATGCTTATGTTTCCTGTTACAAAAATAAGACTCTGTTCTACTTCTTTATAGGAGTTCCTCTTCCATCCCTCCACACATCTTTGTAAGAAAAGTGTTGATAAAAGAGAGCACTGACCTCTGACAGGCAGGATCCAGGGTTTATTCGAGTTGTGCTCAGGGAGATAACTAGGAGTCAAAAAGAGGAAATGGCGTGGAGGAAAGGCATTTTTAAGCAGATGGAGGAGGGGTGGGGTAAGGAGTGGAAGCTGAAGGAGGGGAGAGGGTGGTGCCAAGTGAGTTCGTTGGCGGAGAGCTTCATGGAGGCAGAAAGTCCAGGAAGCTGTGGCCGGCGTGGGAGGGAATGACTCAGTTTCTTTGTGACTTTTCAATTCCATCAGTCTTTAAATTTTTTTCACATGTTAAATGCATTTAAAATCATTTTATAATATAGCTATGCCATAATATCCAGTTTTTGTACATTTAAGTTGCATCCCGGTTTTCACTATGAGCAAAGTGATAGTGGAACATCTCATACCTGAATGTTTCCACATATCCTTAACTATTTCACTGGGATGGAGGCTGAATTTTCACATCACAGTGTACTCATAGTTTAATGCTTTTGAAATCTAGTGCCAAATTGTTATCCAGAAATACCATATAACGTATGTTGCCACAACAATGTGATGTTAATGTTACTGCACCCTGTTAAATTATGGTAGTGTTTCTAAAAACATGGCCAATTTGGGAAAGGTTTATCTTAAAATGTTACATTTCTGATCAAAATATAGAGATTGTGTTTTACATATTAATCATAGCCTTTTGTATTTTACTTTTTTAATTTGTCTATTTCATCCTTTGTTCTTTTTCTATTGGAGTGTTCACCCTTAAATTTATTTTTAAGAACTTCAATTTCTATTACAATTTTTTTTCAGTTTTATTTCTCTTTTTCTTAAAAGAATTCTGTTTGCAAACAACTCTTGTTCTGTAAGTTCAGCATTTTTATTAAATGTTATCTCACTTTTCTTTTTAAAGGTATGAAAGCTTTCAAAATCCAAAGAAGAGAAAAAATCAAAGTGGAACAGTGTTTCGACCTGGACAGAAAGTAACTCTGGCGTAAAATATGCTTCTGATTTTTGTGTGTTTACATGTGGTGGTTTGTCCCTGTGTTGTAACAGTGAAAATGGTGTCTGTACGTTTCTTTTTAACTTGTTAATCTATAAAATCAAAGCTTGGTAAACCCATGTTTATGTAATGATCAGGATTACTTGATAATACTTTAAAATAAATTGAGATATTTATAACAGGTCCTGTAGGAATAACTGGTTTTTTTCTCCTTTGAAGAAAAGAGAATGTACTTAAATATATTTCTTAGAACTGACAGTTGCATACTCAGCATCTTACATTCACTTGGTAAGTTTTATGCTTAGCACCTTCTTAACTGTTTTGGAAATAAAATATCTACTGTGCCAATGATCTGTTCTTATTGTCTGAAAGTGTAGAATTTACACACCATTTAAATACATTGAATTGTTCCATCTGAAATGAGACGATGTCCCTAATACACTACATCTAGCTATAAAAGTGCATTAATATGTTCACCTTAACCAATAATTATGTTTTTACTTATCAGCCTGGTTTCCTAGGTGGCACTAGACCTAAAAAAATCTGACCTCCGATGCAGGAAACTTTAGAGATGGGGGGTGTTTTCTCCCTGGGTCGGGAAGCTCCCCTGGAGCAGGGCATGGCAACCCACTCTGGTACTTTTTTTTAAATTTTGGCCTCTTTTTAATTTTATTTATTTACTTCCATCTTTATTCTTTGACCTGTGTGGGCCTCCCATTGCAGTGGCCTCTCTCCTTTGCAGAGCACCAGCTCTAGGCGGATGTGCTCCAGAGTGCTGGCTCATAACTGGACAAATCTGTTCAGCCGCTCCACTGCACGTGGGATCTTCCTGGGCCAGGGATTGAAACGGCGCCCCCTGCACTGCAAGGCAGACTCTTCACCCAGTGGACCACCAGGGAAGCCCCCCCACTCCTGTATTCTTGCCTGCACAGATCCATGGACCAAGTAGCATGGCGGGCTGCAGTCCATGGGGTGATACAGAGTTAGGCACAACTGAAGTGACTAGCACGCTACTTTGCCTAGCACCCACACACATTCTCTACCTCCAAATACATTTAGATTTTGCATGAAAAAGAAAAATATAACAGTTTTTTTTTTTCCTTCCATCTAAGCTGCACTGACTTTTTCCTCTCCCTGAGGCATATAGGAATGGGACAATAGAAAGGATGGTTGGAATGCAAGAATGAGCTTCCTTTTACAAAGCTGATCTTCCACAGATGGAGGCATCTCAGAGTCTACAAGCAACAGACAGGGGCTGCCTCACTATCAACCAAGGTTTTAAAAAGGTGGGGAACTAGAACGCTTCCTAATACTATACACGAAAATAAACTAAAAATGGATTGAGACCAGAGAGTATAAAACTGTTAGGAGAAAAATATATGCAGAATACTCCCTGAGATAAATCACAGCAAGATCCTCTATGACCCACCTCCCAGAGTAACAGAAATTAAAAAAAAAAAGAGAGACCTAATTAAACTTAAAAGCTTTTCCACAACAAAGGAAACTATAAGCAAGGTGAAAAGACAGCCTTCAGATTGGGATAAAGTAATAGGAAACAAAACAACTAACAGAGTTAATCTCCCAAAATGCACAAGCAGAAAAGCGAACAACCCAATCAAAAAGTGGGTAGAAAAACCAGACATTTCTCTAAAGATAACATACAGATGGCTAATGAACACATGAAAACCTGCTCAACATCACTCATTATTAGAAAATTGGAAATCAAAACCACAGTGATGTATCATCTCATACCAGTCAGAATGGCCATCATCGAAAAGTCTACGAACTAAATGCTGGAGAGGGTGTGGAGAAAAGGGAACGCTCTTCCACTCTTGGTGGGAATACAAACTAGTACAGCCACTATGGAGGACAGTGTTGGAGATTGCTTACAAAACTGGGACTAGAACTGCCATACAGGCCAGCAATCCCACTGCTGGGAATATACCCTGAGGAAACCAGAACTGAAAGAGACGCATGTACCCATGTGTTAATTGCAGCACTATTTACAATAGGTTGAACTGGGAAACACCTGAATATCCATCAAGAGATGAATGGATAAGGAAGTTGTGAAACATAAACACAAAGGAATATTACCTAGCTATAAAAAAGGAACACATTTGAGTCAGTTCTAATACGGTGGATGAACCTGGAGCCTATTATATGAAGTCAGTCAGAAAGACATATTGTATAGTAACACATAGGTATGGCATTTAGAAAGATGACAGCAACTATCCTACAGCAAAGTGCAGTAAAGGAGACACAGATGTAAAGCACAGACCTTTGGATTCAGTGGGAGAAGGTGAAGGTGGGATGACTTGAGAGCAGCACTGAAACGTGTACAGTAAGAGATGGAAAAGAGACGACCAGGGGCTGCCTCATCAACCAAGGTTTTAAAAAGGTGGGGAACTAGAACGCTTCCTAATACTATACACGAAAATAAACTAAAAATGGATTGAGACCAGAGAGTATAAAACTGTTAGGAGAAAAATATATGCAGAATACTCCCTGAGATAAATCACAGCAAGATCCTCTATGACCCACCTCCCAGAGTAACAGAAATTAAAAAAAAAAAGAGAGACCTAATTAAACTTAAAAGCTTTTCCACAACAAAGGAAACTATAAGCAAGGTGAAAAGACAGCCTTCAGATTGGGATAAAGTAATAGGAAACAAAACAACTAACAGAGTTAATCTCCCAAAATGCACAAGCAGAAAAGCGAACAACCCAATCAAAAAGTGGGTAGAAAAACCAGACATTTCTCTAAAGATAACATACAGATGGCTAATGAACACATGAAAACCTGCTCAACATCACTCATTATTAGAAAATTGGAAATCAAAACCACAGTGATGTATCATCTCATACCAGTCAGAATGGCCATCATCGAAAAGTCTACGAACTAAATGCTGGAGAGGGTGTGGAGAAAAGGGAACGCTCTTCCACTCTTGGTGGGAATACAAACTAGTACAGCCACTATGGAGGACAGTGTTGGAGATTGCTTACAAAACTGGGACTAGAACTGCCATACAGGCCAGCAATCCCACTGCTGGGAATATACCCTGAGGAAACCAGAACTGAAAGAGACGCATGTACCCATGTGTTAATTGCAGCACTATTTACAATAGGTTGAACTGGAAGCACCTGAATATCCATCAAGAGATGAATGGATAAGGAAGTTGTGAAACATAAACACAAAGGAATATTACCTAGCTATAAAAAAGGAACACATTTGAGTCAGTTCTAATACGGTGGATGAACCTGGAGCCTATTATATGAAGTCAGTCAGAAAGACATATTGTATAGTAACACATAGGTATGGCATTTAGAAAGATGACAGCAACTATCCTACAGCAAAGTGCAGTAAAGGAGACACAGATGTAAAGCACAGACCTTTGGATTCAGTGGGAGAAGGTGAAGGTGGGATGACTTGAGAGCAGCACTGAAACGTGTACAGTAAGAGATGGAAAAGAGACGACCAGGGCAAGCTCAGTGCATGAAACAGGGCACCCAAACCCCAGCTCTGGGACCACCCAGAGGGAAAGGATGGAAGGGAGGTGGCAGGGGGGTTCGGGATGGGAGGACACATGTATACCCATGACTGATTCATGTTGAGGTATGGCAGAAATGATCACAATATTATAAATGAATTATCCTCCAATTAATCAAAAATAAAGGGTGGGAATTCAAAGGACTCCAGTTTCTTCTATGTGTCCACATCCCTTTTATCAGTATTCACCTCTTTTCCAACCACTACCATAACTTTTCCATACCATCTAAAATGACTGTAAACTCAATGGACAATGTTGTCCAGTAAACTGTGGGATCAAACGCTTTTCTGTGCCAGAATATGGCACAAAAACAGCAATATAGATCAATGGAACAGGATAAGAAGCCCAATTATAAACCCACACACCTATGGTCTCCTGATCATAACAGAGGCAAGAATATACAATGAAGACAGTTTCTTTGGTAAATGGTGCTGGGAAAACTTCACAGCTATGTCTGACATCATGCAATTAGAACATCCTCTAACATGATACATGAAAATAAAAGAGAACCCTCCTCCACTGTTAGTGAGAATGTAAATTGGTACACCAGTATGGGAAACAGTATAGAAGTTCCTTAAAAAACTGAAAATACAGCTACCATTTGTATGCTGGGCATACATCTGAATAAAACCATACTCAAAAAGATACATGCTGCTCCAAGTTTATTGTAGCACTATTTACGATAGCTAAGACAAGGAAGCAATCTAAATGTATATCAACACAGGAATGGATAAAGAAGATATGGTACAAACAATGGAATATTACTCAGGTATGAAAAAAGAATGAAATAATGCCATTTGCAGCAACATGGATAGACCTAGACATTATCATGCAAAGCAAAGGAAGTCTAACACAAATATCGTATGGTATCACTCATATATGGAATCTAAAAAGTGAAGCCAGTGAACCTATTTACAAAATAGAGAAGTGTAAAGCACAGACCTTTGGATTCAGTGGGAGAAGGTGAAGGTGGGATGACTTGAGAGCAGCACTGAAACGTGTACAGTAAGAGATGGAAAAGAGACGACCAGGGCAAGCTCAGTGCATGAAACAGGGCACCCAAACCCCAGCTCTGGGACCACCCAGATGGATGGATGGAAGGAAGGTGGCAGGGGGGTTCGGGATGGGAGGACACATGTATACCCATGACTGATTCATGTTGAGGTATGGCAGAAATGATCACAATATTATAAATGAATTATCCTCCAATTAATCAAAAATAAAGGGTGGGAATTCAAAGGACTCCAGTTTCTTCTATGTGTCCACATCCCTTTTATCAGTATTCACCTCTTTTCCAACCACTACCATAACTTTTCCATACCATCTAAAATGACTGTAAACTCAATGGACAATGTTGTCCAGTAAACTGTGGGATCAAACGCTTTTCTGTGCCAGAATATGGCACAAAAACAGCAATATAGATCAATGGAACAGGATAAGAAGCCCAATTATAAACCCACACACCTATGGTCTCCTGATCATAACAGAGGCAAGAATATACAATGAAGACAGTTTCTTTGGTAAATGGTGCTGGGAAAACTTCACAGCTATGTCTGACATCATGCAATTAGAACATCCTCTAACATGATACATGAAAATAAAAGAGAACCCTCCTCCACTGTTAGTGAGAATGTAAATTGGTACACCAGTATGGGAAACAGTATAGAAGTTCCTTAAAAAACTGAAAATACAGCTACCATTTGTATGCTGGGCATACATCTGAATAAAACCATACTCAAAAAGATACATGCTGCTCCAAGTTTATTGTAGCACTATTTACGATAGCTAAGACAAGGAAGCAATCTAAATGTATATCAACACAGGAATGGATAAAGAAGATATGGTACAAACAATGGAATATTACTCAGGTATGAAAAAAGAATGAAATAATGCCATTTGCAGCAACATGGATAGACCTAGACATTATCATGCAAAGCAAAGGAAGTCTAACACAAATATCGTATGGTATCACTCATATATGGAATCTAAAAAGTGAAGCCAGTGAACCTATTTACAAAATAGAAACAGGCTCAGACTTAGGAAACAAAAGAAACTTATGGTTACCTAAGGGTAAAGGTGGGAGAGAAGGGTAAGCTAAGAGTTTCAGATTCACACACATACACATATATGTATATGTATAAATATATATATATAATTACATATAGAAGATAATCAACAAGAACCTTCTTATAGCACAGGAAACTAATCAATGCTCTGTAATAACCTATAAGGGAAAAGAGTCTGAAAAAGAATGGATGTATGAATATATATAACTGAATCAAAAAGATACAACACTGTAAGATGAGCCCCTCAGTTCGGTAGGTGTGCAATATGCTATGGGGGATGAACAGAGAAATAGATCCAGAAAGAATGAAGAAGCTGAGCCAAAGCAGAAATGACACCCAGTTGTGGATGTATCTGGTGATAAAATCTGATTCTGTAGAGAACAATATTGCATAGGAACCTGGAATGTTAGGTCCATGAATCAAGGTAAATTGTATGTACTGAAACAGAAGATGGCAAGAATGAATATCAACATATTAGCAGTCAGTAAACTAAAATGGATGGGAATAGGCAGATTTAATTCAGATGACCATGATATACTACTGTGGGCAAGAATCCCTTAGAAGAAATGGAGTAGGGGGTGGAGCTAAGATGGCGGACGTGCACTCATCTCTCCTGCAAAATCGCCTGAATTGCGACGAGTTCCTGGGAAACCATCCCAGGAGTACGATGAAAGGAGGTTGGATCTGATCACAGAGAGGATACCCCACATCGAAGAACAAAGGAGAAGCCACATCAAGACGGTAGGAGGGGCGCAATCGCACTTTTAAAAGTCAAACCTCATATCCGCCTTAGAGGCTGGGCGGGCCAAAGGCGCAAAGCCTGTTGCAGATCAAAACCCGGGAGAGGAGCACTGACACCCACAAGGGACTGAGCCAGACCTGCTTTGGAGGGTCCAGGTGCCCCCCTGAGCTAGAAGTGCCCTTGAGCAGGCCTCAGAAGGACGGCACTCAGTTCCCTTTGGAGGAGGTTACCATTAATCCGATCACACAGTCGCGGAAGAGGACTGGAAAGTCTCTGTGCACTGTGATCCGGAAGAGAGGAATAGCAATCCTGCATGAGACTGAGTCAGACTCACCTCTGAGTAACCTGACGTCTCCCGCTATGGCGGGGGTCGACGGTCGCCTGCAGCAGGATCGGGGTCACTGCAGAAGTGCTTCCCATAGAGCGTGTGGGAATAAATCCTCTGTGAGACAGATGCCATTTTCCCTACTGTAGTTTGGCTGCTGGACAAACTGCAGGGCTGCTGGCCAAGCTACAGAGAGGGAATTTAGCTCCACCCAGCAAGAAAAGGGATTTGGATTAAGAAACTCCCAGGGCCAGCCTGGGCGGGCCTTTTAGTTCTGGAATAGGCCGAAATAAACAAGCAGTCAAAGAGGTCTTCAGATCCAACCACTGCCAGAGGCAAGAAAAATACTGATAATTCCTGAATAGTCAGCAAGAGACAGAAGAACATGAACACTATTTTCACGTTTTGTCTGAAGCTGGAGTTACTGCTGGACTTTAAAATTTCATTTTTTGTATTGTATTACTTTGTTTCAATTTTTTTTTTTTTCTCTTTTTTCCAAACCCACTCAGTGCACCCCCCGCTTTTTTTTTTTTTTCTTCTTTTTTTGGGTGTGTGTGTGTGTGTGTGAGAGAGAGAGAGTGGGTGTGTGTGTTCATTCCCTTCACTGAATTCTATTGAAGCTACTAATCTTATCAGTAAGACTGAATATATTCAAGTTTACCTAATTTTTTGTTTCTTTTTCCTTTTAAACCACACATTTTGTTTTGGTATAAACTTCTGGTTCCCCATTGGCCTTTTAAGGTTCTGTGGGGGTTTTGTTTGTTTTTATTATTTTTGCTTTGTTTTTCTATATTTTTCTATATAATTAGCTCTTTTAATTTTTAAACATTTTTCATTTGTACTACTACTTCCTCTATAATTCTTTGCTTTCTCTGAAACTCCTTTCCTATAGTACTAATCTCTAATACATACAAACCTTTATCTCCCTATATTTAACTTTGCAATATTATTCTATATTTCTCTTCTATCCTCCCTTTCTCTTTTTCCCTTTCCCCACCATATTTCTTAGTCTGTTCTGTCCTCATTGCCTTATCCCCAACGGGGATCCTGCTCCAGCATTATTCTCCAATTGGTGCTCTACTTAGCTTGGTTATTAACTGGTGGATATCATTCTTGGTTTTCTCTATTCGCTGTGCTAACGTATTGTACTGTATTTTTGGGTAGAATGCTTGGGTTATGTTACAGCTGTATATGTTTATGTGTATAATTCAATACACTAGATAGTACCTGCATAATTTTTTAATTGCCATTTGTCAAAGGCATACCTTCTGTTTTTCATTTGCATATATATGTTTTAATATTATTTAATGCCATAACAAACCAGCCGTGAAATCTTCATTCCCTGGTCAGGCAACAAGCCCCAGGGCTTTAGGGAGGAAGCACTGACTCCACAACTCTACAATACTAGAGAACCCCTAACACTAAAGAGCAGTATACAAGTGAGAACGCCAACAAAGGTAATCACTTGTATGCAAGTCCTGACATCACCCAATCACCAGCATCACCCAGAATAAGAAGCCCCATCCAAACAACAAACACCAACAGACGTAACTCAAAGTCTGGGAAAAGGAAATCCCAAACAGAGTCAGTTAAAAAAATTAATAATAACAATGAAACAGCAGAGAAATACCACACAAGTGAAGGAACAATCCACAAACACACAAGATCAAATTAATGAAGAGAATTTGGACAAACTTTCTGAAAGTGATTTCAGAAGAATGATAGTAAAGATGATCAAAGACACTGAAAACAGAATTTCAGAGAAATTGCAAGATACAACTAACACACTGAATAAAGAAATACAAGAACTTACCAAAAAAGTAGCAGAGACAAACAACTCAATTGCTGAACTGAAAAACACTGTAGAAGGAATCAACAGCAGCAGAGTATCTGAGACAGAAGACCGGATAAGTGAGCTGGAAGATAAAATGGTGGAAGTAACTGCTGAAAAACAGACTTTAGCTCAAAGAATGAAAAGAGCAGAGGATAGCCTCAGAGACCTCTGGGAGAATATCAAACGCACCAATATTCGAATTACAGGGGTCCCAGAAGAAGAAGAAAAAAAGAAAGGATATGAGAAAATTTTTGAAGAGATTATAGTTGAAAATTTCCCCACCATGTGAAAAGAAATAGTCAATCAAGTCCAAGAAGAACAAAGAGTACCATACAGAATCAATCCGAGAAGAAACACACCAAGACACATATTAATGAAGTTAACACAAATTAAACACAAAGATAGAATTCTCAAAGCAGCAAGGGAAAAGCAACTAGTGACATACAAGGGAAAGTCCATACGTTTAACAGCTGATCTTCCAACAGAAACTCTGCAGGCCAGAAGGGAATGGCAGGACACATTTAAATGGCTAAAAGAGAATAATTTGCAACCAAGAATCCTCTACCCTGAAAGGATTTCATTCAAAATTGATGGAGAAATCAAAAGCTTTACAGACAAGCAAAAATTAAAAGAATTTAGTCACACCAAACCGGCCTTACAACAAGTGTTAAAGGGACTTATATAGACAACAAGTATAAAAGGAGAAGATCCACGAAACAAACCCATCATAACATCTAAGAAGATGACAATAGGATCATTTGTATCAGTAATTACTTTGAATGTCAATGGACTAAATGCCCCAACCAAAAGACACACAGTGGCTGAATGGATCCAGAAACACGACCCATACATATGCTGCCTCCAGGAAACTCATTTCAGACCTAGAGACACTCATAGACTGAAAGTGAGAGGCTGGAAAAAGATATTCCATGCAAATGGAAATCAAAAGAAAGCTGGAGTGGCAATCCTCATACCATACAAAATAGATTTTAAAGTACAGAAGATTCTAAGAGACAAGGCAGGTCACTACATCATGATTAAGGGATCGATCCAAGAAGAAGACATAACAATCATAAATATCTATGCACCCAATGCAGGAGCACCCCAATACATAAGACAAACACTTTCAGACATAAAAGAAGACATCGACAGTAACACAATCATAGTAGGAGACTTTAACACTCCTCTCACACCAATGGACAGATCATCCAAACAGAGAATTAATAAGAAACAAAAGCCTTAAATGCCACACTAGAAGAAATGGAAAAACAGACTTTAGCTCAAAGAATGAAAAGAGCAGAGGATAGCCTCAGAGAGGAATATCAAACGCACCAATATTCGAATTACAGGGTCCCAGAAGAAGAAGAAAAAAAGAAAGGATATGAGAAAATTTTTGAAGAGATTATAGTTGAAAATTTCCCCACCATGTGAAAAGAAATAGTCAATCAAGTCCAAGAAGAACAAAGAGTACCATACAGAATCAATCCGAGAAGAAACACACCAAGACACATATTAATGAAGTTAACACAAATTAAACACAAAGATAGAATTCTCAAAGCAGCAAGGGAAAAGCAACTAGTGACATACAAGGGAAAGTCCATACGTTTAACAGCTGATCTTCCAACAGAAACTCTGCAGGCCAGAAGGGAATGGCAGGACACATTTAAATGGCTAAAAGAGAATAATTTGCAACCAAGAATCCTCTACCCTGAAAGGATTTCATTCAAAATTGATGGAGAAATCAAAAGCTTTACAGACAAGCAAAAATTAAAAGAATTTAGTCACCCCAAAACCCGGGCCTTACAACAAGTGTTAAAGGGACTTATATAGACAACAAGTATAAAAGGAGAAGATCCACGAAACAAACCCATCATAACATCTAAGAAGATGACAATAGGATCATTTGTATCAGTAATTACTTTGAATGTCAATGGACTAAATGCCCCAACCAAAAGACACACAGTGGCTGAATGGATCCAGAAACACGACCCATACATATGCTGCCTCCAGGAAACTCATTTCAGACCTAGAGACACTCATAGACTGAAAGTGAGAGGCTGGAAAAAGATATTCCATGCAAATGGAAATCAAAAGAAAGCTGGAGTGGCAATCCTCATACCATACAAAATAGATTTTAAAGTACAGAAGATTCTAAGAGACAAGGCAGGTCACTACATCATGATTAAGGGATCGATCCAAGAAGAAGACATAACAATCATAAATATCTATGCACCCAACGCAGGAGCACCCCAATACATAAGACAAACACTTTCAGACATAAAAGAAGACATCGACAGTAACACAATCATAGTAGGAGACTTTAACACTCCTCTCACACCAATGGACAGATCATCCAAACAGAGAATTAATAAGAAACAAAAGCCTTAAATGCCACACTAGAAGAAATGGACCTCATGGATATCTTTAGGACTTTTCATCCAAAAGCAGAAGAATACACTTCCTTCTCAAGTGCTCACGGAACATTCTCCAGGATAGACCACATCTTGGGCCACAAATCAAACCTCTGTCAATTCAAGAAAACTGAAATTGTATCAACCATCTTCTCAGACCACAATGCAGTGAGACTAGAGATCAACTACAGGAAAAAAACCACTAAAAACACAAACACATGGAGATTAAACAACACGTACCTAAAAAACCAACTGATTATTGAGGAAATCAAAGGAGAAATAAAACAATTCCTAGAAGAAAACGACAATGAACACACGACAGTGCAAAACCTATGGGATACTGCAAAAGCAGTCCTAAGAGGGAAGTTTATAGCAATTCAATCCCACCTCAAGACACTAGGAAAATCTCAAACAGACGACCTTACCTTTAAAACAACTGGAGAAAGAAGAACAAAACCATCCCAAAGCCAGCAGAAGAAGGGAAATCATAAAGATCAGAGAAATGGACAGTTTCTTAGAGAAGATTAATCTCCCAAGACTCAACCAGGAAGAAATAGAAACTATGAACAAGCCAATCACAAGCTCAGAAATTGACCTTGTGATCAAAAATCTACCCAAAAATAAAAGCCCAGGGCCAGATGGCTTCACAGTCGAATTGTACCAAACCTTTAAAGAAGAGCTAATGCCTGTCCTTCTAAAACTCTTCCAAACAATTGCACAGGAAGGAACACTTCCAAACACATTCTACGAGGCCACCATCACCCTGATATCAAAGCCAGGCAAAGGCAACACAAAAAAGGAAAATTATAGGCCAATTTCACTGATGAATCTAGATGCCAAAATCCTCAACAAAATCCTAGCAAACAGAATTCAACAACACATCAAAAAGCTCATACATCATGATCAAGTTGGGTTCATCCCAGGCATGCAAGGATTCTTCAATATCTGCAAATCAATCCATGTGATACACCATATCAACAAATTGAGAGACAAAAATCACATGATCATTTCAATAGATGCAGAAAAAGCCTTCGACAAAGTACAACACCCATTCATGATAAAAACTCTTCAGAAAATGGGCATAGAAGGAACCTATCTCAACATAGTGAAAGCCATCTATGAGAAGCCCACAGCGAACATTGTCCTCAACGGTGAAAAACTGAAAGCATTCCCTCTAAGATCAGGAACAAGACAGGGGTGTCCACTTTCACCACTACTATTCAACATAGTCCTGGAAGTGCTAGCAACAGCAATAAGAGAAGAGAAAGAAATCAAAGGAATCCAGATTGGAAAGGAAGAAGTCAAGCTCTCTCTTTTTGCAGATGACATGATATTATACATAGAAAATCCCAAAGAATCTATTACAAAGCTACTAGAGCTAATCAATGAATTCAGCAAAGTCGCAGGATACAAAGTCAACACACAGAAATCACTGGCATTCCTATACACAAACAATGAGAAATCAGAAAACGAAATCAAAGAGGCAATCTCCTTCACCATCGCAACCAAAAGAATCAAATATCTAGGAATAAACCTACCCAAAGAAACAAAAGAACTGTACACAGAAAATTACAAGACACTCATGAGAGACATTAAAGAAGACTTAAACAGGTGGAGAAATATTCCATGTTCCTGGGTAGGAAGAAGCAATATTGTGAAAATGACCATACTACCAAATGTCATCTATAGATTCAATGCGATCCCTATCAAACTTCCAATAACATTCTTCACAGAACCAGACCAAAGAATCACAAAGTTCATATGGAAACACAAAAGATCTCGAATAGCCAAAGCAATCCTGAGGAAGAAGAATGGAGCTGGAGGGATCAGCCTCCCCAACTTCAGACTCTTCTACAAAGCAACAGTCCTCAAGACAGTATGGTACTGGCACAAAAACAGAAATATCGACCAATGGAACAAGATTGAGAACCCAGAGATAAAGCCACGCACCTATGGGTACCTTATTTTTGACAAAGGAGGCGAAAGTATAAAATGGGACAAAGACAGCCTCTTCAACAAATGGTGCTGGGAAAATTGGACAGCTACATGCAAGAAAATGAAGTTGGAGTATACCCTGACACCATGCGCAAAGATCAACTCAAAATGGATTAAAGACCTAAATGTAAGACCAGAAACCATCAAACTCCTAGAGGAGAATATAAGCAAAACCCTCACGGACATCAATCAAAGCAAGATCTTCTCTGACCCACCTACTGGAATAGTGGAACTAAAAAGACAAATGAACATGTGGGACCTAATGAAACTTAAAAGCTTTTATACAGCTAAAGAAATTACAAAAAAGCTCAACAGACAGCCCACAGAGTGGGAGAAAATCATAGCAAATGAAACAACAGACAAAGAATTCATCTCCAAAATCTACAAGCAACTCAGACAACTCAGCACAGGGAAAATGAACAACCCAATCAAAAAATGGGAAAAGGACCTAAACAGACACCTCTCCAACGATGACATACAGATGGCCCAAAAGCACATGAAACGATGCTCAACTTCACTAATAATTAGAGAAATGCAAATCAAAACTACAATGAGATATCACCTCACACCCGTCAGAATGGCCGTCATCCACAAATCGACAGACAATAAATGCTGGAGAGGCTGCGGAGAAAAGGGAACACTCCTGCATTGCTGGTGGGAGTGTAAATTGATACAGCCTCTATGGAAGACAGTCTGGAGATTTCTTAAAAAACTAAAAATAGAAGCACCGTATGACCCAGCAATCCCACTCTTAGGCTTATACCCTGATGAAATCAAATCTGAAAGAAGCACCTGTACCCCAATGTTCATTGCAGCTCTCTATACAATAGCTAGAACATGGAAGGAACCTAGATGCCCATTGACGAACGAATGGATCCAAAAGCTCTGGTACATATATATAATGGAATACTACACAGCTATAAAGAGAAATGCAGAAGAATCAGCCCTAATGAGGTGGCTGGATCTAGAACGTATCATCTTAAGTGAAGTCAGTCAGAAAGAGGAGGACAAATACAGTATATTAACAGATATATATGGAATCTAGTAGGATGGTGATGATGGCACATGCAGTGAAGCAACGGAAAGACAGCCTCTTCAACAAATGGTGCTGGGAAAATTGGACAGCTACATGCAAGAAAATGAAGTTGGAGTATACCCTGACACCATGCGCAAAGATCAACTCAAAATGGATTAAAGACCTAAATGTAAGACCAGAAACCATCAAACTCCTAGAGGAGAATATAAGCAAAACCCTCACGGACATCAATCAAAGCAAGATCTTCTCTGACCCACCTACTGGAATAGTGGAACTAAAAAGACAAATGAACATGTGGGACCTAATGAAACTTAAAAGCTTTTATACAGCTAAAGAAATTACAAAAAAGCTCAACAGACAGCCCACAGAGTGGGAGAAAATCATAGCAAATGAAACAACAGACAAAGAATTCATCTCCAAAATCTACAAGCAACTCAGACAACTCAGCACAGGGAAAATGAACAACCCAATCAAAAAATGGGAAAAGGACCTAAACAGACACCTCTCCAACGATGACATACAGATGGCCCAAAAGCACATGAAACGATGCTCAACTTCACTAATAATTAGAGAAATGCAAATCAAAACTACAATGAGATATCACCTCACACCCGTCAGAATGGCCGTCATCCACAAATCGACAGACAATAAATGCTGGAGAGGCTGCGGAGAAAAGGGAACACTCCTGCATTGCTGGTGGGAGTGTAAATTGATACAGCCTCTATGGAAGACAGTCTGGAGATTTCTTAAAAAACTAAAAATAGAAGCACCGTATGACCCAGCAATCCCACTCTTAGGCTTATACCCTGATGAAATCAAATCTGAAAGAAGCACCTGTACCCCAATGTTCATTGCAGCTCTCTATACAATAGCTAGAACATGGAAGGAACCTAGATGCCCATTGACGAACGAATGGATCCAAAAGCTCTGGTACATATATATAATGGAATACTACACAGCTATAAAGAGAAATGCAGAAGAATCAGCCCTAATGAGGTGGCTGGATCTAGAACGTATCATCTTAAGTGAAGTCAGTCAGAAAGAGGAGGACAAATACAGTATATTAACAGATATATATGGAATCTAGTAGGATGGTGATGATGGCGCAGTGAAGCAACGGAAAGACAGACATGGACAGTGGACATATGGACATTGTGGGGAAGGAACAGAAGGTAGGAGGCATAAAGGAAGTAGCATGAAGGCCTGTACTATCATAAGTGAAGAAAATAGCTCTAGTCATTGCTCTGTGAGAAAAGGGGATCCTTCAGGGGTGCTGTGTGATGGTTGGGAGGGGTGGGAAGGGGGGGATATACATATGACTAATCTGGGAACATACTTAGCTGTAAACAACAAAAGTATAAAAGTTAAAAGCAAAATCAAGGTTAAAATAAATAAATAAATAAAATTCGCCTACAGAAAAAAAAAAAAAAGAAGAAGAAATGGAGTAGCCCTCATAGTCAACAAGAGTTCAAAAGGCAGTAATTGGGTGCAATCTCAAAAACAAAAGAATGAACTTGGCTTGATTCCAAGGCAAACCATTTACTAGCACAGTAACCAAATTCTGTGCCCCAACCACTAATGTCAAAGAAGCTGAAGTTGAACAGTTCTATAAAGATCTATAATACCAAAGTACATCACGAATGATACCAAAGTGCATCAGGAATGATTTTGGTTGCAAGAATGGAAAACAGACTTCCAGTGATTTAAACATAGAGGTGTGTCTTTGTTTCACAGAAATCTGGATGAAAACAGTTGCAAGTGTTGCTTTGATTGTTTTCTGTCTTTCTGAATAAGGAATTTTTTTTTTAATATTTATTTATGTATTTTGGCAGGGGTGGGGAGGGAGGGGGTGGGTGGGCCACTTCTTTTGGTCTTTCATTTGTCCATTTTCATCCATCTTTGTTCTTTGACCTGTGTGGGCCTCCCATCGCGGTGGCGTCTGTCGTTGCAGAGCACCGGCTCTGGGCACATGCGTTCCAGAGCTCCGGCTCGGTGATTGGACACATCAGTCCAGCCGCTCCGCGGCACGTGGGATCTTCCCAGGCCAGGTATCGAACCAGCGCCCCTTGCACTACAAGGCGGTGTCCTTACCCACTGGACCACCAGGGAAGCCCAGGAATTTATTTTTAATGCTTTCTCTTTTCATGGCTATGAGATGGTGTCCATTGCTCCAGGCATCACATTTGTAATCCAAGTACAAAGAAAATAGGGCCGGCTCCAATTGAATATGTTCCTTTTATCTGAAAACCAAAGTTTTTCTGAAAGCTCTCTGACTTTCCCTTAAGTCTCAATAACCAAACTGGCCATGTGGCCAGGCCCATCTGTGAGGAAGCCTGGGAAGAGGCATCTGCTTTTCTGGGCTCTGCAAAAGGAGAGTTTGGGGAGGTTTGCCAAGGGGGTGATTACTTTCCATTTGAAAATTATAGCCCATACTAATTCTTTGATTTGTTCTTTTTTATATTTACTTATGTCCATCTTTTAAATAAAAATATTTATCTGGCTGTGCCAGGTCTTCATTACTGTGTGCAGACTCTTAGTTGTGACATGTGAGCTCTCGCTCGCAGCATGTGGAATCTAGTTCCCTGGCCAGGGGTCAAACCCAGGTTCCCCTGCATTGGGCTCACTGGACCACCACAGAAGTTCTTGTGATTTCTTTCTGAATGACAGCATTTCTTAAGGTTTGACCCATAAACAACCTATATCCAAATCAACTTCTATGATTTTGATCTTCTATGGGCCCTGAGCATTCCTGGATATCCTGGCTGGTTATACCACAAATACAAATAAATATGCTGCAAATACAAAAACAGAAAAAAGACCTACAAGACCTTCGAGAACTAACAGCAAAATAAGATGTCCCTTCTATCACAGGGGACTGGAATGCAAAAGTAGGAAGTCAAGATATACCCGGAGTAACAGGCAACTTTGGCCTTGGAATACAAAATGAAGCAGGGCAAAGGCTAACAGTTTTGCAAAGAGAACACACTGGTCATAGTAAGCATTTCAACAACACAAGAGACAACTCTACACATAGACATCGCCAGTTGGTTAATACTGAAATGAGATTGATTGTATTCTTGCAGGCAAAGATGGAGAAGGTCTATGCAGTCAGCAAAAACAAGACCTGGAACTGCCTGCGGCTCAGATCATGAGCACCTTACTGTAAAATTCAGACCTAAACTGAAGAAAGTTGGAAAAACCACGAAGGCCATTCATGTATGACATAAATCAAACCCCCTATGATTACACAATAAAAGTGACAAATAGATTCAATGGATTATAAATGATTAATAACGTGTGTGAAAACAATGGGTGGTTGATAACACTGTACAGTAGGTGGTGATTGAAACCATCCCCCAAAAAAGAAATGGAAAGAAACAAAATTGTCCTCTGAGGAGGCTTTAAAAATAGCAAAGAAAAGAAGAGAAACAAAAAGCAAATGAGAAAAGGAAAGATACATCCATTTGAATGCAGAATTTCAAAGAATAGCAAGGAGAGATAAGAAAACCTTCTTGGGGCTTGCCTGGTGGTGTGGTGGGTAAAGAGTCCACCTTGCAGTGCAAGGGGCACCAGTTCGATCCCTGGCTTGGGAAGATCCCACATGCCACCAGTGGTTGGGCTGATGTGTCCAATTATGAGCCAGCGCTCTGGAGCACATGCACCCCAGAGCTGGTGCTCTGCAAGGAGAGAGGCCACTGCAATGGGAGGCCTACATATGCCAAAGAATAAAAAAATGGATGAAAAATAAGTGATGACTGGGTGCTTCCCTGGTGGTCCAGTGGCTAAGACTCTGTGCTCCCATGCAGAGGTCTAGGGTTCAAACCTTGGTCAGGGAAATAGATCCCACATGCTGCAACTAAGACGTGGTGCAATCTAATAAATACATAAAAATATATTTTTTTAATGATGACTTAGAGGCAAAAAGAAAAGACAAGAAAACCTTCTTAAGTCAATGGTGAAAACAGAGGAAAACAATAGGATGGGGAAGACTATAGAGATCTCTTCAAGAAAATTAGAGATACCAAGGGCACACTTCATGCAAGAATGGGCACAATAAAGGACCCAAACCATATGGACCTAAAAGACGCAGAAGAGATTCGGAAGAGGTGGCAAGAATACACGGAGTAACTTTACTAAAAAAATGTCTTAATAACTCTGATAACCACGATGGTGCAGGTCACTTAGAGCCAGATTTCCAGCTGTGTGAAGTCAAGTGTGGGCCTTAGGAAGCATTACTACAGACAAAGCTAGTGGATGTGATTATTGTAAAATTCAGACCTAAACTGAAGAAAGTTGGAAAAACCACGAAGGCCATTCATGTATGACATAAATCAAACCCCCTATGATTACACAATAAAAGTGACAAATAGATTCAATGGATTATAAATGATTAATAACGTGTGTGAAAACAATGGGTGGTTGATAACACTGTACAGTAGGTGGTGATTGAAACCATCCCCCAAAAAAGAAATGGAAAGAAACAAAATTGTCCTCTGAGGAGGCTTTAAAAATAGCAAAGAAAAGAAGAGAAACAAAAAGCAAATGAGAAAAGGAAAGATACATCCATTTGAATGCAGAATTTCAAAGAATAGCAAGGAGAGATAAGAAAACCTTCTTGGGGCTTGCCTGGTGGTGTGGTGGGTAAAGAGTCCACCTTGCAGTGCAAGGGGCACCAGTTCGATCCCTGGCTTGGGAAGATCCCACATGCCACCAGTGGTTGGGCTGATGTGTCCAATTATGAGCCAGCGCTCTGGAGCACATGCACCCCAGAGCTGGTGCTCTGCAAGGAGAGAGGCCACTGCAATGGGAGGCCTACATATGCCAAAGAATAAAAAAATGGATGAAAAATAAGTGATGACTGGGTGCTTCCCTGGTGGTCCAGTGGCTAAGACTCTGTGCTCCCATGCAGAGGTCTAGGGTTCAAACCTTGGTCAGGGAAATAGATCCCACATGCTGCAACTAAGACGTGGTGCAATCTAATAAATACATAAAAATATATTTTTTTAATGATGACTTAGAGGCAAAAAGAAAAGACAAGAAAACCTTCTTAAGTCAATGGTGAAAACAGAGGAAAACAATAGGATGGGGAAGACTATAGAGATCTCTTCAAGAAAATTAGAGATACCAAGGGAACATTTCATGCAAGAATGGGCACAATAAAGGACCCAAACCATATGGACCTAAAAGACGCAGAAGAGATTCGGAAGAGGTGGCAAGAATACACGGAGTAACTTTACTAAAAAAATGTCTTAATAACTCTGATAACCACGATGGTGCAGGTCACTTAGAGCCAGATTTCCAGCTGTGTGAAGTCAAGTGTGGGCCTTAGGAAGCATTACTACAGACAAAGCTAGTGGATGTGATGGAATCCCAGCTGAACTATTTCAAATCCTAAAATATGATGCTGTCAAAGTGTTACACACGATGTGCCAGCAAATTTGGAAAGCTCAGCAGTGGCCACAGGATTGGCAAAGGTCAGTTTTCATTCCAATCCCAAAGAAGGGCAATACCAAAAAATGTTCGAGTTATCACACCATTGTACTCATTTCACACAGTAGCAAAGTAATATTTAAGATCCTTCAAGCTGGTTTCAACAGTACATGAACCAAGAACTTACAGATGTACAAGCTGGGTTTATAAAAGGCAGAGTATCCAGGGATCAAACTGCAAGAAAATTCCAAAAAAAATCTGCTTCATTGACTACATCAAAGCCTTTGACTGTGTGGATCCAAACAAATTGTTTGAAGTATAAAATTGATATTAATTCCAGACCACCTTGCTTGCCTCCTGAGGAATTTGTATGCAGGTCAAGAAGCAAGAGAACCAAACGTGGAATGAATGGACTGGTTCCAAACTGGAAAAGGAGTACCTCAAGGCTGTGTATTGTCACCCTGCTTATTTAATTTATATGCAGAGTATATCGTGAAATACCACAGTGGATGAATCACAGTCTGGAATCAAGATTGCAGTGAGAAATTTCAATAACCTCGGATATGCATATTATAACATCCTTATAGCAGAAAGTCAAGAGGAACTAAAGAACCTCTTGATGAAGGCAAAAGAGGAAAGTGAAAAAAACTGGCTTAAAACTCAACATTCAAAAAACAACAATCATGGCATTGGGTCCCATCACTTCATGGCAAATAGATGGCCAAACAATGGAAACAGTGATGGACTTTATTTTCTTGGGCTCCAGAATCAATGGGGATGGTGAGTGTAGCCATGAAATTAAGTCACTTGCTCCTTGGAGGAAAAGCTATGACCATCTTAGATAGCTAATTAAAAAACAGATACATCACTTTGCCAACAAAGGTCCACATAGTCAAAGCTATGATTTTTCCAGGAGTTATGTATGGATGTGAGAGTTAGACCAAAGGTCCTAAAACGCCTTAAATTAACTCTGATAACCACGATGGTGCAGGTCACTTAGAGCCAGATTTCCAGCTGTGTGAAGTCAAGTGTGGGCCTTAGGAAGCATTACTACAGACAAAGCTAGTGGATGTGATGGAATCCCAGCTGAACTATTTCAAATCCTAAAATATGATGCTGTCAAAGTGTTACACACGATGTGCCAGCAAATTTGGAAAGCTCAGCAGTGGCCACAGGATTGGCAAAGGTCAGTTTTCATTCCAATCCCAAAGAAGGGCAATACCAAAAAATGTTCGAGTTATCACACCATTGTACTCATTTCACACAGTAGCAAAGTAATATTTAAGATCCTTCAAGCTGGTTTCAACAGTACATGAACCAAGAACTTACAGATGTACAAGCTGGGTTTATAAAAGGCAGAGTATCCAGGGATCAAACTGCAAGAAAATTCCAAAAAAAATCTGCTTCATTGACTACATCAAAGCCTTTGACTGTGTGGATCCAAACAAATTGTTTGAAGTATAAAATTGATATTAATTCCAGACCACCTTGCTTGCCTCCTGAGGAATTTGTATGCAGGTCAAGAAGCAAGAGAACCAAACGTGGAATGAATGGACTGGTTCCAAACTGGAAAAGGAGTACCTCAAGGCTGTGTATTGTCACCCTGCTTATTTAATTTATATGCAGAGTATATCGTGAAATACCACAGTGGATGAATCACAGTCTGGAATCAAGATTGCAGTGAGAAATTTCAATAACCTCGGATATGCATATTATAACATCCTTATAGCAGAAAGTCAAGAGGAACTAAAGAACCTCTTGATGAAGGCAAAAGAGGAAAGTGAAAAAAACTGGCTTAAAACTCAACATTCAAAAAACAACAATCATGGCATTGGGTCCCATCACTTCATGGCAAATAGATGGCCAAACAATGGAAACAGTGATGGACTTTATTTTCTTGGGCTCCAGAATCAATGGGGATGGTGAGTGTAGCCATGAAATTAAGTCACTTGCTCCTTGGAGGAAAAGCTATGACCATCTTAGATAGCTAATTAAAAAACAGATACATCACTTTGCCAACAAAGGTCCACATAGTCAAAGCTATGATTTTTCCAGGAGTTATGTATGGATGTGAGAGTTAGACCATTAAAAAGGCTGAACACTGAAGAACTAACGCCTTCAGTTCTTCAGGTGTTGGATAAGACTATTAAGAGTTCCTTGGACTGCAAGGAAATTAAACCAGTCAATCCTAAAGGACATCAACCCTGAATATTCATTGAAAGGAGTGGTGCTGTAGCTGACACTCCAACACTTTGGCCCCCTTATGCAAAGATACAACTCACTGGGAAAAAAATCCGATACTGGGGAAAAAAAGAGGGTAGAAAGACAAGGGGTCAACAGAGGATGAGATGGTTGGATGGCATCTTGTCCATCAATGGACAAGAGTTGGGGTAAGATGTGGGAGATGGAAAAGGACAGGGAAGCCTGGCATGCTGAAGTCCACGCGGTTACAGAGTCAGACACAAACGAGCAACTAAACTGAACTGATCCAATGATCTGTCCTTGTTGTCTGAGACAGTGTAGAATTTACACACAATTTAAATAAATTGGGTTGTTCCTTATGTCTAAGTGAGAGGACATACCCTAATATACTATATCAAGCTGAAAGGCCAGGAGCTTAAATGATGTCCAGTCCTACCCCACAGCACCATGACGACTTTCTCCTGCCAGACTCTGATCTATGAACTAAGTGTTAAAGTCAGCCACCACCAACATAAACTGTATACAGTAACATGGTAAGGGTCAGTGAACTATGCAAATAAATACATAAGAGAGCAAAGAGAAACATAACAGACTGTAACCACTGCCCTTTCTGTAATTAATCATTTGGCCCTGGCTGATATGTCTTATTGCTCTCTTCCATTATTTAATGCATGTTCCTCTGACTTCATTCACACTTTAGTGGATTAGAGGCCTTCAGTACATGGGATGGTCTAAACTGTCATTTCCATCTAGACATTTGTTGACATAAGATTGCAGGTGTCATTCATTAAATTGACCATAAGCACTCAATATTGCAAGGTTCCCAACCATACTTCTCCCATACTCCATTGTACAACTTCAACTCTGTATTCACTTAGTCAACATTGTAAATCCTCTGGTTTCAAACCACTGGAATCATCCCTGTGTCCTCCTCCTAGAAGCATTCCTCCTTTCCTTACCTCTAAACCAGCAAAGCCCAGGATCACAAGGAATGCAAAGCAAAAAGGGCATAGATTTTTCCAGGAGTTATGTATGGATGTGAGAGTTAGACCATTAAAAAGGCTGAACACTGAAGAACTAACGCCTTCAGTTCTTCAGGTGTTGGATAAGACTATTAAGAGTTCCTTGGACTGCAAGGAAATTAAACCAGTCAATCCTAAAGGACATCAACCCTGAATATTCATTGAAAGGAGTGGTGCTGTAGCTGACACTCCAACACTTTGGCCCCCTTATGCAAAGATACAACTCACTGGGAAAAAAATCCGATACTGGGGAAAAAAAGAGGGTAGAAAGACAAGGGGTCAACAGAGGATGAGATGGTTGGATGGCATCTTGTCCATCAATGGACAAGAGTTGGGGTAAGATGTGGGAGATGGAAAAGGACAGGGAAGCCTGGCATGCTGAAGTCCACGCGGTTACAGAGTCAGACACAAACGAGCAACTAAACTGAACTGATCCAATGATCTGTCCTTGTTGTCTGAGACAGTGTAGAATTTACACACAATTTAAATAAATTGGGTTGTTCCTTATGTCTAAGTGAGAGGACATACCCTAATATACTATATCAAGCTGAAAGGCCAGGAGCTTAAATGATGTCCAGTCCTACCCCACAGCACCATGACGACTTTCTCCTGCCAGACTCTGATCTATGAACTAAGTGTTAAAGTCAGCCACCACCAACATAAACTGTATACAGTAACATGGTAAGGGTCAGTGAACTATGCAAATAAATACATAAGAGAGCAAAGAGAAACATAACAGACTGTAACCACTGCCCTTTCTGTAATTAATCATTTGGCCCTGGCTGATATGTCTTATTGCTCTCTTCCATTATTTAATGCATGTTCCTCTGACTTCATTCACACTTTAGTGGATTAGAGGCCTTCAGTACATGGGATGGTCTAAACTGTCATTTCCATCTAGACATTTGTTGACATAAGATTGCAGGTGTCATTCATTAAATTGACCATAAGCACTCAATATTGCAAGGTTCCCAACCATACTTCTCCCATACTCCATTGTACAACTTCAACTCTGTATTCACTTAGTCAACATTGTAAATCCTCTGGTTTCAAACCACTGGAATCATCCCTGTGTCCTCCTCCTAGAAGCATTCCTCCTTTCCTTACCTCTAAACCAGCAAAGCCCAGGATCACAAGGAATGCAAGCAAGGATGTCTGAGTCACTAGGAATTAACAGAGACCTGCCATATTCCCTTGCACTTTGGTTCCCAGCTCTTTCTGTTAAGGCTCTGATCACTGGTTCACCAGATACTGCTGGGATCACTGTGCTCTGCCCCTTGCAGAAAGGATTTCAAACTCATCACAGAGTCAGTAGCCTCCCCACAAAGGGCATGAGATTCTGTGTGAGGGGAATTTATATAAGTTCAGAGGATTCAGTATAAAGTGAGTTTCATGAGTAGGAGCAAATGCCATAAGGGACAGGCTAGCAGTGTGAGAGTGTGATGAGTCCGAGAAAAGTGGGGGTAAAAGACATTTAGAGGGCCAAGCAAACCCAGTTTCAAATCATGTCACCTCCAGGGAGGACAAGTTGCTGCCTCATTCCTTTTAGGAGAAGGACCAAGGTAAGCAACCTTCCACCAGGCAAGGCTGCTGTCCCCTGGGGTGTACCTATATGGTCACTGCTGTGGACCAGCAGGCTGTGAGGATGAGTGGATGGTCAGGTCAGCTGTGGTGAAGGGGGACCCCCATCCCTGCCACCATGGCCACTTTGTTCACAAATCTAGTAAACAAGACTGGGTTATGGAGGCAAAGGCTGAGTGGCATCCATAGGTAGGTCAACCAGAACAGCGCTGAGAGATTCTGGCTGAGCACTCACAAAGCACACAAATATCCTCTAAATTCACAAACTCTGGCCACATCTTTCCCCCAGACATCCTCATGGCCCCTAGTCCAGTCATGCTCTTTCCAAATCTGATCCCTTGGTTAAATTATTCTCCACTGTCTATGTATCAGCATAGGTTTCTATACTGGACATCTCTACCTCCTGACAAAATGGAAGAGAACATTGTTGAGAAAATGTGTTCCCTGCGTGATTTCCTGTCTGTCTCTCCTTGGTCACCATTTTGTTTTGACTTTTAAGATTGCAGGTGTCATTCATTAAATTGACCATAAGCACTCAATATTGCAAGGTTCAAAATTTTTGTACAACTTCAACTCTGTATTCACTTAGTCAACATTGTAAATCCTCTGGTTTCAAACCACTGGAATCATCCCTGTGTCCTCCTCCTAGAAGCATTCCTCCTTTCCTTACCTCTAAACCAGCAAAGCCCAGGATCACAAGGAATGCAAGCAAGGATGTCTGAGTCACTAGGAATTAACAGAGACCTGCCATATTCCCTTGCACTTTGGTTCCCAGCTCTTTCTGTTAAGGCTCTGATCACTGGTTCACCAGATACTGCTGGGATCACTGTGCTCTGCCCCTTGCAGAAAGGATTTCAAACTCATCACAGAGTCAGTAGCCTCCCCACAAAGGGCATGAGATTCTGTGTGAGGGGAATTTATATAAGTTCAGAGGATTCAGTATAAAGTGAGTTTCATGAGTAGGAGCAAATGCCATAAGGGACAGGCTAGCAGTGTGAGAGTGTGATGAGTCCGAGAAAAGTGGGGGTAAAAGACATTTAGAGGGCCAAGCAAACCCAGTTTCAAATCATGTCACCTCCAGGGAGGACAAGTTGCTGCCTCATTCCTTTTAGGAGAAGGACCAAGGTAAGCAACCTTCCACCAGGCAAGGCTGCTGTCCCCTGGGGTGTACCTATATGGTCACTGCTGTGGACCAGCAGGCTGTGAGGATGAGTGGATGGTCAGGTCAGCTGTGGTGAAGGGGGACCCCCATCCCTGCCACCATGGCCACTTTGTTCACAAATCTAGTAAACAAGACTGGGTTATGGAGGCAAAGGCTGAGTGGCATCCATAGGTAGGTCAACCAGAACAGCGCTGAGAGATTCTGGCTGAGCACTCACAAAGCACACAAATATCCTCTAAATTCACAAACTCTGGCCACATCTTTCCCCCAGACATCCTCATGGCCCCTAGTCCAGTCATGCTCTTTCCAAATCTGATCCCTTGGTTAAATTATTCTCCACTGTCTATGTATCAGCATAGGTTTCTATACTGGACATCTCTACCTCCTGACAAAATGGAAGAGAACATTGTTGAGAAAATGTGTTCCCTGCGTGATTTCCTGTCTGTCTCTCTTGGTCACCAGAGCCATCCCCCCGAATATAGCTGAAGGGCCTTGATTCTCATGCAGTCACGGTGGAGTTCTGAGTCTCTGGGGATTCATGGTAATGCAGATCCAGTGTCTCTGTTCATCCCCAGAATGTCTGATTATTTCTCAGGACAGCTGGAAAATGGCATGGCCAGTGGCTTTGGGTCCTTTGGGGAATGCTTAGAGGAAGGAAGTTCCTTTGCCAGTATTCACGATGTTATCCCTGGGCCACTTCCCTGGACACCTGACTTCCTTGCATTCTTTTTTTCTTTTTTTGGAAACTTCTATTGGTCTTTCATTTATCTATTTTCATCCATCTTCGCTCTTTGGCCTGTGGGAGCCTCCCATCCCAGTGGCCCCTATTGCTGCAGAGCACCAGCTCTGCGTGAGCTCCAGAGCTCTGGCTGGGTAGTTGGGCACATCGGTCCAGCCACTCCACAGCATGCAGGGATCCTCCCAGGCCAGGGATCAAACCAGCGCCCCTTGCACTGCAAGGCAGTGTCCCTACCCACCGGACCACCAGGGAAGCCCTTCTCTCGCATTCTTGATCTGACCTAGACCTGAGACAATGTCAAGGTTCCATGATAACATTATGATGACTTATTTCAGGCCTCTATTACTAATAGGGAGATTTTTTTTTTATCTTCTCTTTTGGCCATGCTGTGTGGCATGTGGAATCCTCGTTCCCTCAATCAGGTATCAAACCCATTGTCCTTGCCATGGAAGAAGAGTCTCAACTCCTGGGTCAGAGAAGTTCCAAGAGGTTTATAAATAATAAAAATCAGGTAGCATCCTTGACCATCTATGTTGGTCTTAAGGACCCCACAGCTAGGCAGCAACACAGATTCCTGTAGTCAATACACGGGCTCTGCTGTTGATTACAGAATCCACATCCACTTGGCTCCTTACATCACCCCTACCTGACCCCATCCTTGTTGCCCCTGATCCACCATTAATGAAACCAGCATGTTTCTCCTCCAACATCTCTGACTGCGTCCTCATCATTCCTTGTATATTCAACAGACTGATTCATTCAACATCCACTCCAGTGCACTTTCCCATCTTTACCTCCTGACAAAATGGAAGAGAACATTGTTGAGAAAATGTGTTCCCTGCGTGATTTCCTGTCTGTCTCTCTTGGTCACCAGAGCCATCCCCCCGAATATAGCTGAAGGGCCTTGATTCTCATGCAGTCACGGTGGAGTTCTGAGTCTCTGGGGATTCATGGTAATGCAGATCCAGTGTCTCTGTTCATCCCCAGAATGTCTGATTATTTCTCAGGACAGCTGGAAAATGGCATGGCCAGTGGCTTTGGGTCCTTTGGGGAATGCTTAGAGGAAGGAAGTTCCTTTGCCAGTATTCACGATGTTATCCCTGGGCCACTTCCCTGGACACCTGACTTCCTTGCATTCTTTTTTTCTTTTTTTGGAAACTTCTATTGGTCTTTCATTTATCTATTTTCATCCATCTTCGCTCTTTGGCCTGTGGGAGCCTCCCATCCCAGTGGCCCCTATTGCTGCAGAGCACCAGCTCTGCGTGAGCTCCAGAGCTCTGGCTGGGTAGTTGGGCACATCGGTCCAGCCACTCCACAGCATGCAGGGATCCTCCCAGGCCAGGGATCAAACCAGCGCCCCTTGCACTGCAAGGCAGTGTCCCTACCCACCGGACCACCAGGGAAGCCCTTCTCTCGCATTCTTGATCTGACCTAGACCTGAGACAATGTCAAGGTTCCATGATAACATTATGATGACTTATTTCAGGCCTCTATTACTAATAGGGAGATTTTTTTTTTATCTTCTCTTTTGGCCATGCTGTGTGGCATGTGGAATCCTCGTTCCCTCAATCAGGTATCAAACCCATTGTCCTTGCCATGGAAGAAGAGTCTCAACTCCTGGGTCAGAGAAGTTCCAAGAGGTTTATAAATAATAAAAATCAGGTAGCATCCTTGACCATCTATGTTGGTCTTAAGGACCCCACAGCTAGGCAGCAACACAGATTCCTGTAGTCAATACACGGGCTCTGCTGTTGATTACAGAATCCACATCCACTTGGCTCCTTACATCACCCCTACCTGACCCCATCCTTGTTGCCCCTGATCCACCATTAATGAAACCAGCATGTTTCTCCTCCAACATCTCTGACTGCGTCCTCATCATTCCTTGTATATTCAACAGACTGATTCATTCAACATCCACTCCAGTGCACTTTCCCATCTTCCTATCATCCTTGGAAAGTGAATTTTGAGGGACAGAATCTCCACTGTAGCCATTCATGGCTACAAAACAGTTCTAGACAGTGAGTACAGGTAGGTGGAAGTCCCTGGGGAAGGCTTCCTTCCTGGAATGAGGGTGCACTGCCTGGAGATTCAACAACCATCTTGCAAACATGAGGATGACAACCACAGTAGATAGGGCAAGAAAACAGAAAGAACCTCGTCCCCTGATGGCATCACTGCACTGACTTACCAGCCCTGAATGTTCTACTCAATATTTTATGCCTGAGATGGATAAACCCCTCATCTAAATTGCTGAGTAGGTTCTTACTACAGCCCAAACCAGTCCTAACAGATGTACCAATGATGTTATAAAGCCTTGCTGAAGGCATGTTTTCTGACAGTACCAATATCTTGAAGGAGAAGTTTGGGTGGTACTAAGTGCTGAATTTTACATGATTCATATACATGACTGGAGGAAGGCATGGCAATCCACTCCAACATTCTTGCCTGGAGAATCCCATAGACAGATGGGCCTGGTGGGCTAGAGTCCATGGGGCTGCAAAGAGTCAGACACACTGGAAGACTTAGTTCCTATGCTACACATAAATTGTACCAGATTCATTCATTCCTTTCCTATCTATCTATCTATCTATCACAAAGTCTTTGGATTTCTTTATATTATACCAGGATGCTTCAGGCACCTTGACTTTAGTCAGTGTGAGCCAGTCTGGTCCTAATTACCCAACCATGGAGTCAATGAGAACATTCTCAGATGCTGAAACAGCACACTGAATCAGAAGCCAAATGTATTCATTAAAAGCAAGAGTATATTAACACATTCACCTGACTAATAATTATATTTTTGCCTACTCATCCTGGCTTCTCACTAGTGGTAAAGAATCCACATCCACTTGGCTCCTTACATCACCCCTACCTGACCCCATCCTTGTTGCCCCTGATCCACCATTAATGAAACCAGCATGTTTCTCCTCCAACATCTCTGACTGCGTCCTCATCATTCCTTGTATATTCAACAGACTGATTCATTCAACATCCACTCCAGTGCACTTTCCCATCTTCCTATCATCCTTGGAAAGTGAATTTTGAGGGACAGAATCTCCACTGTAGCCATTCATGGCTACAAAACAGTTCTAGACAGTGAGTACAGGTAGGTGGAAGTCCCTGGGGAAGGCTTCCTTCCTGGAATGAGGGTGCACTGCCTGGAGATTCAACAACCATCTTGCAAACATGAGGATGACAACCACAGTAGATAGGGCAAGAAAACAGAAAGAACCTCGTCCCTGATGGCATCACTGCACTGACTTACCAGCCCTGAATGTTCTACTCAATATTTTATGCCTGAGATGGATAAACCCCTCATCTAAATTGCTGAGTAGGTTCTTACTACAGCCCAAACCAGTCCTAACAGATGTACCAATGATGTTATAAAGCCTTGCTGAAGGCATGTTTTCTGACAGTACCAATATCTTGAAGGAGAAGTTTGGGTGGTACTAAGTGCTGAATTTTACATGATTCATATACATGACTGGAGGAAGGCATGGCAATCCACTCCAACATTCTTGCCTGGAGAATCCCATAGACAGATGGGCCTGGTGGGCTAGAGTCCATGGGGCTGCAAAGAGTCAGACACACTGGAAGACTTAGTTCCTATGCTACACATAAATTGTACCAGATTCATTCATTCCTTTCCTATCTATCTATCTATCTATCACAAAGTCTTTGGATTTCTTTATATTATACCAGGATGCTTCAGGCACCTTGACTTTAGTCAGTGTGAGCCAGTCTGGTCCTAATTACCCAACCATGGAGTCAATGAGAACATTCTCAGATGCTGAAACAGCACACTGAATCAGAAGCCAAATGTATTCATTAAAAGCAAGAGTATATTAACACATTCTACCTGACTAATAATTATATTTTTGCCTACTCATCCTGGCTTCTCACTAGTGGTAAAGAATCCACCTGCCAGTGCAAGAAACATAAGACACCTCAGGTTTGATCCCTGGCCATCCTGGGCTGGGAAGATCCCCTGAAGGAGGGCATCGCAACCCACTACAGTATTCTTGCCTGAGAAACCACCAGACAGAGGAGTCAGGCGGGCTGCAGTCCATAGGGTTACAAAGAGCTGGATGTGACTGAGGTGGCTTAGCAAGACAGTAAGCCAAGCTGCCAGACACATACACTACCTCCACACATATTCTTCAGATTTTGCAATGAAAAGGAGTTCTTTTTTCATCTAAGCCTTTTCCTTCTGCACTTTTTCTCACTCCATGGGGCATGCAGGGATGGAAAATAGAAAGGAGGGCTGGGAGGCAAGAATCAGCTTCCTTTTACAAAGCTCATCACCCACCAATGGAGGCGTCTCAGGATCTTCAAGCAAGAGACAAGGGTTACCTCACTATCAAGCAAGATTCAAATAGGTGGGTTTCAAAGGACTTCAGTTTCTTCTATGTGTCCTCATTACAGTTATCAAGATTCAACTTTTTTCTGAGCAATACCTTAACTTTTCCATGAGAGATCAAAAATGGCTGTGAACTCAATAGAGTAGGTCAACCAGTTAAGTATGGGATTGAGTTCTGTTACTGTGCCAGAATTTGGCACAAAAACAGAAATGTAGATCAATGGAACAGGACAGCAAGCCCAGAGATAAACCCATGCACCTATGGTAACCTCTTCTGTGACAAAGGAGGAAAGGACACACAATGGAGAGAAGACTGTCTCTTCAATAAGTGGTTCTGGGAAAACTGGACAGTGTAAGAGAATGGCACTACAACATTCTATAACACCACACACAAAAATAAACTCAAAATGAGAAGGGTACCCTCCCATACTATTTGTGGAAATGAAAACTGGTACAACCACTGAGAACAGTATGGAAGTTCTTTAAAAAACTAAAAATAGAACTACAAATATCTAAAAATAAGGACAGAGAAATCCCATACCTGGGCATTTATTTGAAGAACATCATACTTTGAAAAGATACATACCCCTCGATGTTGATTGCAGCACTATTTACAATAGCCAAGAAAAGAAAGTAACCTTAATGTCTACCAAAAGAGGAATGAATAAAAAGGATGTGGTATATACATATAGTGGAATACTACTCACCTATAAAAAAGAATGAAAAAATGCAACTTGCAGCAACATGGATGAACCAACAGATTATCATATGACGCCAAAGGCAAATATCATATGATTTCACTATATATGGAATCTAAAAAAAAATGATAAAATGAACTTCTTTCAAAACAGAAATAGACTCACAGACTTAGAAAACAAATATACTTATGGCTACCAAAGGAGAAGGGTGGGGGAAGGGATAAATTAGGAGTTTGGGATTAACCTATATATACTATTGTATATAATATAGATAATCAACATGGACCTACTGTAGAGCACAGGGAGCTCTATTATACTTTATAATAACCTATAAAGGAAATGAAGCAGAAAAAGAATGGATATGAGGTTTCCCTGGTGGTCCAGTGGGTAAAGAGTCTGCCTTGCAGTGCAGGGGGTGCCGGTTCGATTACTGGCCCAGAAAGATCCCACGTGCTGCAGAGTGGCTGGACCAGTGTGTCCAACTGCAAGCCGGTGCTCCGGGATGTGTGCACCCATGCCAGCGCTCTGCAGCAAGGGAGGTCACTAGAGTGGGAAGCCCATACAGCCCAAAGAACAGAGATGGATGCAAATAACTAAATGAAAGACCAATAAAATAGGCCAAAATTTAAAACAAAAATAATAATTCAGTTCTGATTATTAAAAAAAAGAAAGAATGGATATGTGTATATGTATAACTGAATCAAAAAGACACGACACTGAAAGATGAGCCCCCAGGTCAATAGGTGTCCGATATGCTACTGGAGAAGAACTCAGAAACAGCTCCAGAAAGAGTGAAGAAGCTGAGCCAAAGCAGAAATGATGCCCAGTTGTAGATGTGTCTGGTGATAAAGTCTGATGTTGTAAAGAATACTGTATAGGAACCTGGAATGTTAGGTCCAAAAGAAATTCCAAAAAGGGTCATCAACATTTGGATGTGCTCGAAATATACCTGGGCATTTATTTGAAGAACATCATACTTTGAAAAGATACATACCCCTCGATGTTGATTGCAGCACTATTTACAATAGCCAAGAAAAGAAAGTAACCTTAATGTCTACCAAAAGAGGAATGAATAAAAAGGATGTGGTATATACATATAGTGGAATACTACTCACCTATAAAAAAGAATGAAAAAATGCAACTTGCAGCAACATGGATGAACCAACAGATTATCATATGACGCCAAAGGCAAATATCATATGATTTCACTATATATGGAATCTAAAAAAAAATGATAAAATGAACTTCTTTCAAAACAGAAATAGACTCACAGACTTAGAAAACAAATATACTTATGGCTACCAAAGGAGAAGGGTGGGGGAAGGGATAAATTAGGAGTTTGGGATTAACCTATATATACTATTATATATAATATAGATAATCAACATGGACCTACTGTAGAGCACAGGGAGCTCTATTATACTTTATAATAACCTATAAAGGAAATGAAGCAGAAAAAGAATGGATATGAGGTTTCCCTGGTGGTCCAGTGGGTAAAGAGTCTGCCTTGCAGTGCAGGGGGTGCCGGTTCGATTACTGGCCCAGAAAGATCCCACGTGCTGCAGAGTGGCTGGACCAGTGTGTCCAACTGCAAGCCGGTGCTCCGGGATGTGTGCACCCATGCCAGCGCTCTGCAGCAAGGGAGGTCACTAGAGTGGGAAGCCCATACAGCCCAAAGAACAGAGATGGATGCAAATAACTAAATGAAAGACCAATAAAATAGGCCAAAATTTAAAACAAAAATAATAATTCAGTTCTGATTATTAAAAAAAAGAAAGAATGGATATGTGTATATGTATAACTGAATCAAAAAGACACGACACTGAAAGATGAGCCCCCAGGTCAATAGGTGTCCGATATGCTACTGGAGAAGAACTCAGAAACAGCTCCAGAAAGAGTGAAGAAGCTGAGCCAAAGCAGAAATGATGCCCAGTTGTAGATGTGTCTGGTGATAAAGTCTGATGTTGTAAAGAATACTGTATAGGAACCTGGAATGTTAGGTCCATGAATCAAGGTAAATTGGATGTGCTCAAAAAGACGACAGAAAGAAGGATCATCAACATTTTAGGAATCAGTGAACTGAAATGAATGAGAATCGGCAAATATAATTCAGAAAATGACTAAGCACGGCACATTATATACTGTGTCAGGCAAGAATCCTTTAGAAGTAATGGAGTAGTCCTTGCAATCAACAAAAGAATCTCAAATGCAGTACTTTGGTGCAAACTCAAAAATGACACAATGATCTCGGTTCTTTTTGAAGGCAAACCATTCAGCGTCACAGTAATCCAAGTCTCTGCCCCAACCACTAACGCTAATGAAGTTGAATGGTGCTATGAAGACCTACAAGATCTTCTAGAACTGTCAACAAAAAAGTTATCTTGTTCATCAGAGTGGACTGGATTGGAAAAGTAGGAAGTCAAGAGATACCTGGAGCAACAGGCAAGTTTGGCCTTGGGGAACAAAATGATGCAGGGCAAAGGGTATGTGACTTTTTCCAAGAGAATGCACTGGTCCTGGCAAACACCCTCCTCCCACAGCACAAGTGACACCTACATGTGGACATCACCAGATGATCAATACCAAAATCAAACTGATTATATTCTTGCACCCTAAGATGGAGCAGCTCTATAGTCTCAAAAACAACGCCAGAAACTGAATGTGGCTCAGATCATGAGCTCCTTAAAGTATACTTCATTCCCAGAATAATGTATGGTATTTTAGTTAGAAACAATGCCGGGGCATGTCAGGATCTGCCAAATAACTAAATGAAAGACCAATAAAATAGGCCAAAATTTAAAACAAAAATAATAATTCAGTTCTGATTATTAAAAAAAAGAAAGAATGGATATGTGTATATGTATAACTGAATCAAAAGACACGACACTGAACGATGAGCCCCCAGGTCAATAGGTGTCCGATATGCTACTGGAGAAGAACTCAGAAACAGCTCCAGAAAGAGTGAAGAAGCTGAGCCAAAGCAGAAATGATGCCCAGTTGTAGATGTGTCTGGTGATAAAGTCTGATGTTGTAAAGAATACTGTATAGGAACCTGGAATGTTAGGTCCATGAATCAAGGTAAATTGGATGTGCTCAAAAAGACGACAGAAAGAAGGATCATCAACATTTTAGGAATCAGTGAACTGAAATGAATGAGAATCGGCAAATATAATTCAGAAAATGACTAAGCACGGCACATTATATACTGTGTCAGGCAAGAATCCTTTAGAAGTAATGGAGTAGTCCTTGCAATCAACAAAAGAATCTCAAATGCAGTACTTTGGTGCAAACTCAAAAATGACACAATGATCTCGGTTCTTTTTGAAGGCAAACCATTCAGCGTCACAGTAATCCAAGTCTCTGCCCCAACCACTAACGCTAATGAAGTTGAATGGTGCTATGAAGACCTACAAGATCTTCTAGAACTGTCAACAAAAAAGTTATCTTTTTCATCAGAGTGGACTGGATTGGAAAAGTAGGAAGTCAAGAGATACCTGGAGCAACAGGCAAGTTTGGCCTTGGGGAACAAAATGATGCAGGGCAAAGGGTATGTGACTTTTTCCAAGAGAATGCACTGGTCCTGGCAAACACCCTCCTCCCACAGCACAAGTGACACCTACATGTGGACATCACCAGATGATCAATACCAAAATCAAACTGATTATATTCTTGCACCCTAAGATGGAGCAGCTCTATAGTCTCAAAAACAACGCCAGAAACTGAATGTGGCTCAGATCATGAGCTCCTTAAAGTATACTTCATTCCCAGAATAATGTATGGTATTTTAGTTAGAAACAATGCCGGGGCATGTCAGGATCTGCCAAAGTTATGTCCCTTAATACAGCCTGGATTATCCCTGCCTTTAGCCTTTACTAGGATAGATAACCAGTCCCAAATTTCCCCGAATTTTTTTTTTTTCCAAAGTCTGTTGCCTGGGACTACTTCTGGTATTGATTTCTGGTTTTTACCTGTTAGTAATAGAACACAATCCTGGCCCTTTCAAGCAGAGAGGAATTTATTGATAGCTTAATTGGGTCTAGAAAGCAAAGAGATACTCAAAGACTTGAATTTGTGTCACTAGTCTTTAGTAACATGGCACTTTGGCTTGAAGGGGCTCTTACTCCAAAGCCAAGGCCTCTGAGAGGCAACCGACCAACACCAACCTCACCCAAAGAGCCTCCTGTGGATGACATCATTCTTTTTATAGCTCACAAAGTCCACTCATTCCTGGAACTCCTAACTTCCAGAAAACTCCAGCATCAGCAGTCTGCTTTGCAAGGAGCCTGAGCCTAACAGTCATTGCTCAGAATTGCCATTAATAAGCAAAAATTCAGCTTTATTTTTTATTTCAGACACTAAGAGGTGATCTCATCAACCTTTGATATTTTCCTAGTTAGTATTATTAGATAATAGTTTCTAACCTGAAATCTGGTCACCTATAGGAGTCTGCCTGGGAGAACACTTCATGTGAGATCCTGCTATTAACTTCTTTTTTTCGGCCACTTCTATTGGTCTTTCATTCATTGATTTTCGTCCATCTTTCTTCTTTGGCCTGTGTCGGCCTCCCATCCCAGTGGCCTCTCTCACCACAGAGAATTGGCTCCGGGCGCATGCGCTCCAGAGCTCTGGCTCAGTAGTTGGACACATCAGTCCAGCCGCTCCACGACACATGGGATCTTCCCAGGTCAGGGATCAAACTGGCGCCCATTGCACTGCAAGGTGGTGTCCTTACCCACTGGACCACCAGGGAAGCCCTCCTGCTATTAACTTGAAGGTTCTCTGCTTGATCATATCCAGTTGGCTACATGTTATATTGAAATTTTCACAAAGGGCCAGGTCTTTCTGCACATTTTTCATTGCTATAATCTACAACAGTGCCCTTGTTGTAAATAAATAATAAATATGTAGCAAATAATGTATGGTTTTTAGTTGAAATGCCGGGCATTCGGATTGAAATTGTCCTTGGATTATCCCTGCCTTTAGCCTTTACTAGGATAGATAACCAGTCCCAAATTTCCCAATTTTTTTTTTCCAAAGTCTGTTGCCTGGGACTACTTCTGGTATTGATTTCTGGTTTTTACCTGTTAGTAATAGAACACAATCCTGGCCCTTTCAAGCAGAGAGGAATTTATTGATAGCTTAATTGGGTCTAGAAAGCAAAGAGATACTCAAAGACTTGAATTTGTGTCACTAGTCTTTAGTAACATGGCACTTTGGCTTGAAGGGGCTCTTACTCCAAAGCCAAGGCCTCTGAGAGGCAACCGACCAACACCAACCTCACCCAAAGAGCCTCCTGTGGATGACATCATTCTTTTTATAGCTCACAAAGTCCACTCATTCCTGGAACTCCTAACTTCCAGAAAACTCCAGCATCAGCAGTCTGCTTTGCAAGGAGCCTGAGCCTAACAGTCATTGCTCAGAATTGCCATTAATAAGCAAAAATTCAGCTTTATTTTTTATTTCAGACACTAAGAGGTGATCTCATCAACCTTTGATATTTTCCTAGTTAGTATTATTAGATAATAGTTTCTAACCTGAAATCTGGTCACCTATAGGAGTCTGCCTGGGAGAACACTTCATGTGAGATCCTGCTATTAACTTCTTTTTTTCGGCCACTTCTATTGGTCTTTCATTCATTGATTTTCGTCCATCTTTCTTCTTTGGCCTGTGTCGGCCTCCCATCCCAGTGGCCTCTCTCACCACAGAGAATTGGCTCCGGGCGCATGCGCTCCAGAGCTCTGGCTCAGTAGTTGGACACATCAGTCCAGCCGCTCCACGACACATGGGATCTTCCCAGGTCAGGGATCAAACTGGCGCCCATTGCACTGCAAGGTGGTGTCCTTACCCACTGGACCACCAGGGAAGCCCTCCTGCTATTAACTTGAAGGTTCTCTGCTTGATCATATCCAGTTGGCTACATGTTATATTGAAATTTTCACAAAGGGCCAGGTCTTTCTGCACATTTTTCATTGCTATAATCTACAACAGTGCCCTTGTTGTAAATAAATAATAAATATGTAGCAAATAAAGAATAAATCACTCAGTAAATACATTATAAATATTTCTGAGTAAATCATAGGCTCCCCCTCTGGTTCAGTGGTAAAGAAGCTGCCTGCAGTATAGGAGCCACAAGAGACGTGAGTTCAACCCCTGGATCAGGAAGATCCCCTGGAGAAGGAAATGGCAACCACTCAAGTGTTCTTGCTTGGAGAATCCCATGGACAGAGGAGTCTAGCGGGACACAGTATATAGGGTGACAGAGTCAGACACGACTGAAATGACAGCACACACACAAATTATTCTTATTTCTCAACTGAAACTGGAATAGTCATCCTGTGAATAAAAAAGGGGAAATAAACCCAGTATGTAGTATTTTAGCCTTTAACTTTTTTATAACATTGTAACCAATATGATTAAGAATCAGGTTTTCCTTAAATATTTTTATTTCTCTTTGACTGTGATGGGCCTTTGTTGCTATGTGTATTTTCTCTAGTTGCAGTGCACAGGCTTCTCATTGCCCTGGCCTCTCTTATTGCTGGGCGTGGGCTGTAGGGTTTGTGAGTTCAGTAGTTGGGGTTCCTGGGCTCTAGTCACAGCATCATATTGTGGTGACAGGCTTAGTAGCTCTGTAGCATGTGGGGTCTTCCAGAACCAGAGATTGAACCTGTGTCTCCTGCATTGGCATGTGGATTCTTTATAAATGCATCACCAGGGAAGCCCTAGAAATCAGTTTTAATTGTAAAAGTGATGGAATTGGCCATCTACAAGAAATTCAAGAGGTATTAGAAACATGAATTCTTTTCCTTTTTTTTTAATTTTTGGCTTCTTTCATTGTTTTTTTAATTTATTTATTTTCATCCATGTTTATTCTTTGGCCTGTGTGGGCCTCCCACTGCAGTGGCCTCTCTCATTGCAAAGCACTGACTCTGGGCTCATGCACTCCAGAGCGCTGGCTCGGTCCAGCCACTCCACAGCACGTGGGATCTTCCCAGGCCGCGGTCAAAACAGTGCCCCCTGCACTGTAAGGCAGACTCCTTACCCACTGGACCACGAGAGAAGCCCTAGAAACACAAATTCTTATACACACATTATACATTCCCCTAGTATGATACTCAATGCTCATAAAGGAAAAATGAAAACATAAAATGTAAACACTGGGCAAAAGCATTGTGACACACAGTCCACTCATTTCCTAGCCAACCTGACATTGTTACAGAACTGAGAGGACTCAGCTTCCAAGGAAATTGCCAAGAATCTAACAAATCAAGAGAAAGCAAAGGAATATTTCAGGGTAACAAATACCATCTACTGTCTATTGAAAGGGACATTTATAGAGGTTTTTAGACAGAAAACTGAAATGAGACATTTTGGCTAGACATTTATTCTGGCCAGGTATTTCGAGGAATCAGTGTCCTTTAAAAGAATACTATAGCTACTTTACAAAAGTAAAAATGTTGTGAGCTAAACCACTTACTTTCAAAATATTTTCACCACAATCCGGAGTAACCATTTTCCATCATGATCTAGTTCATATGGGTACATGGCTTAAACTAAAGTCTCATAAAACACCTACTTTTAACACATGTGGTAGTTTCTGACCCTGTTCTTTTATTCTGTCTCAATAATTTGAAATCATACTACTAACCTTTGTTGCTATGTGTATTTTCTCTAGTTGCAGTGCACAGGCTTCTCATTGCCCTGGCCTCTCTTATTGCTGGGCGTGGGCTGTAGGGTTTGTGAGTTCAGTAGTTGGGGTTCCTGGGCTCTAGTCACAGCATCATATTGTGGTGACAGGCTTAGTAGCTCTGTAGCATGTGGGGTCTTCCAGAACCAGAGATTGAACCTGTGTCTCCTGCATTGGCATGTGGATTCTTTATAAATGCATCACCAGGGAAGCCCTAGAAATCAGTTTTAATTGTAAAAGTGATGGAATTGGCCATCTACAAGAAATTCAAGAGGTATTAGAAACATGAATTCTTTTCCTTTTTTTTTAATTTTTGGCTTCTTTCATTGTTTTTTTAATTTATTTATTTTCATCCATGTTTATTCTTTGGCCTGTGTGGGCCTCCCACTGCAGTGGCCTCTCTCATTGCAAAGCACTGACTCTGGGCTCATGCACTCCAGAGCGCTGGCTCGGTCCAGCCACTCCACAGCACGTGGGATCTTCCCAGGCCGCGGTCAAAACAGTGCCCCCTGCACTGTAAGGCAGACTCCTTACCCACTGGACCACGAGAGAAGCCCTAGAAACACAAATTCTTATACACACATTATACATTCCCCTAGTATGATACTCAATGCTCATAAAGGAAAAATGAAAACATAAAATGTAAACACTGGGCAAAAGCATTGTGACACACAGTCCACTCATTTCCTAGCCAACCTGACATTGTTACAGAACTGAGAGGACTCAGCTTCCAAGGAAATTGCCAAGAATCTAACAAATCAAGAGAAAGCAAAGGAATATTTCAGGGTAACAAATACCATCTACTGTCTATTGAAAGGGACATTTATAGAGGTTTTTAGACAGAAAACTGAAATGAGACATTTTGGCTAGACATTTATTCTGGCCAGGTATTTCGTAGGAATCAGTGTCCTTTAAAAAGAATACTATAGCTACTTTACAAAAGTAAAAATGTTGTGAGCTAAACCACTTACTTTCAAAATATTTTCACCACAATCCGGAGTAACCATTTTCCATCATGATCTAGTTCATATGGGTACATGGCTTAAACTAAAGTCTCATAAAACACCTACTTTTAACACATGTGGTAGTTTCTGACCCTGTTCTTTTATTCTGTCTCAGATAATGAAATTCTGACCAATCCATGGGTTGAGACTTACAAAACACTGACCTGAAAAGGAATAAAGTACTGGAATAAAGAATTGCTTAGTATCAGAATTGCTTTCCAGGTGATGCTAGTGGTAAAAGAACCCTCTTGCCAGTGAAGGAGATGTGCGAGGTGTGGGTTTGATCCCTGAGCTGGAAAGGATCCCTGAAGGAGGGCACGGCAACCCCCTCCTGTTCCTGCCTGGAAACCATGGAAAGAGGAGCCTGGTGGGCTAAAGGCTACAGGAGTTGCAAGGAGTTGGACATGACTGAAGTGAGTGATCACCCATGCATGCACACTTCAATAAAAAAAATTTTTTTAATGATTCCTATGTTCTGAAATCAGAGTTTAATGCAGGATAGCTTTATACATTTTTGTAGAAAGCGTTCAAAGGATTTCAGATGCTTTTCTTTTTTTGTGCATTTATAATTCAATCTTGGATCCATTCACTTTAGGATTAAAGTCTTCACTATTGCTTCTTTCAGCCCCTGCACGTTTGTTATGGCTGATACATCTCCTGATTATTAGGAAGAGAGTGTTGAAAGAATTCCGGTCATCTGTGTACTCCATGACAGGGGTTTTCCCCAAGGCCATCAGGCTGGTCTGATGGCTGCATTTTAATCATAGGTGGGCAGAATACCCCCTTTGCCCTTATTAGGGTCCCTGTGAGTGGGGTTATAAATAACCACTCATCTTTCTACTCCTCTTTAGCTTTGGTAGGATGTTACGAACGTGGATGTAAAAGTGCATTATGACTACTGGATCTGCTGTTCTCCATGGGACATGAATTCTTTACAGTGGTGGTCCAGGCTACATACACATGGATACAGCTTGGCAAGGCCTGAAGCCAGCAGATCCTGACTGTGGAGCCTTGGGAAGTCAGACGAGCTGTGAAGCACAGCAGTGCTGCCTTACCGGCCACACTGGAAACTCTCTTGAACCCACTTTCTGCAGGCACCTTGTGCCCCCTGGCCTGAAGATCAGGCCAGAGTGCTCTCTACAAATCTTACAAGGACAGGGAAGTTCAAACAGGCAGACAGGGCAAGGTAACACAGGAGGTTTATTTTGGACGTGGACCTCAGTTTTTGAGCCTAATTCCTGCTCTTTCTGTTAAGGGGGTCCCAAGGACAGGCTGTGGTACTCCTTGGTGTCCTCTTTTTAAGGTTGTCTTTCCATAGGCAGCATAAGACACTTGTTTAGCATGACACCTCTTTCACACAATTTTTCTTTAAATAGAAGTTTTTGCAATGTAAAGGATCTATCTGGCCACTGACAGATAGTCTTATATTAACGGTCACTCAAACATGTAAGCCTTTTTATGGCTTAACCATGACCACAAGAAGTGGCCCGTAAAAAGTACAAAAGATGTAGCTTTCACAAGATCCACAAGGCTTACTCACAGAATTAGCCAAAGAGAGCAAAGACCTTCATCGTCACAGGCAGCAAGAATGCTGTGGTGAACATGGAGTCTCCCATCTCCCAGACGAATGCAGGATAGCTTTATACATTTTGTAGAAAGAGTTAAAAGGATTTCAGATGCTTTTCTTTTTTTGTGCATTTATAATTCAATCTTGGATCCATTCACTTTAGGATTAAAGTCTTCACTATTGCTTCTTTCAGCCCCTGCACGTTTGTTATGGCTGATACATCTCCTGATTATTAGGAAGAGAGTGTTGAAAGAATTCCGGTCATCTGTGTACTCCATGACGGGGGTTTTCCCCAAGGCCATCAGGCTGGTCTGATGGCTGCATTTTAATCATAGGTGGGCAGAATACCCCCTTTGCCCTTATTAGGGTCCCTGTGAGTGGGGTTATAAATAACCACTCATCTTTCTACTCCTCTTTAGCTTTGGTAGGATGTTACGAACGTGGATGTAAAAGTGCATTATGACTACTGGATCTGCTGTTCTCCATGGGACATGAATTCTTTACAGTGGTGGTCCAGGCTACATACACATGGATACAGCTTGGCAAGGCCTGAAGCCAGCAGATCCTGACTGTGGAGCCTTGGGAAGTCAGACGAGCTGTGAAGCACAGCAGTGCTGCCTTACCGGCCACACTGGAAACTCTCTTGAACCCACTTTCTGCAGGCACCTTGGCCCCTGGCCTGAAGATCAGGCCAGAGTGCTCTCTACAAATCTTACAAGGACAGGGAAGTTCAAACAGGCAGACAGGGCAAGGTAACACAGGAGGTTTATTTTGGACGTGGACCTCAGTTTTTGAGCCTAATTCCTGCTCTTTCTGTTAAGGGGGTCCCAAGGACAGGCTGTGGTACTCCTTGGTGTCCTCTTTTTAAGGTTGTCTTTCCATAGGCAGCATAAGACACTTGTTTAGCATGACACCTCTTTCACACAATTTTTCTTTAAATAGAAGTTTTTGCAATGTAAAGGATCTATCTGGCCACTGACAGATAGTCTTATATTAACGGTCACTCAAACATGTAAGCCTTTTTATGGCTTAACCATGACCACAAGAAGTGGCCCGTAAAAAGTACAAAAGATGTAGCTTTCACAAGATCCACAAGGCTTACTCACAGAATTAGCCAAAGAGAGCAAAGACCTTCATCGTCACAGGCAGCAAGAATGCTGTGGTGAACATGGAGTCTCCCATCTCCCAGAAGAATGCATGACTCCTCCAGCCTCAGGCCTGCCCATCTCTGCACTGCACAGGCGCTACTAGTAGAGGACTTTCCCAGTTCCAATAAGACAACCATGCAGCTTGAGACCACAAAGGCCCCTGTGGGCTGGGACACCTTAAGACAAACTCCATAAGAGCCGGCCCAGTTGGACAAAGAGAACGCTACTTTACCACTTCAGGTCTCAGGTCCTGAGCCTAGTTGGCTGCCCACCAGATCCAAGCTGATACTGGCATCTTCTGGCTGGCTTCTCTCTCATTCAGACAGAGGATCTTCACGGGTTGCAAAACTAAACTTTCACAACAGAACAAGAGGACACCTCACCTGTTTAAATATATGGGACCCACAGCAGAGTCCATCTAAATAGATGCACATCTGTTGGAACGGTGAACCCATGAGTCTGTGAGGCCAATGGGCTCCAACAATGGGCCTCGGGGACCTCTGCCTGCATTCCTACCCTATGGTTCTGCTTCTGATAAGAAGTGACACAAAAGGCAGAGACAGAAGAAAACAGTACCCACTGCTGGATGAACTGTATGAACAGAAAACGACAGTACTCAGAAGAGATCTTTTTCAGAGTCACCGTACTATAGACACGTGCATGCATGGGTGCCAAGTCTCTCAGTCGCGTCCAATTCTTTGCGACCTCGTGGATCGTAGCCTATCAGGCTCTTCTCAAGGCAAGAACACCGGAGCAGGGTGCCATGCCCTCCTCCAGGGCATTGAACCCACATGTTTTATGTCTCTTGCATTGGCAGGTGGCTTCTTTACCACTAGCAGCACCTGGGAACCCCCTTAAGGCACTGGTTCACATACATATTTTTCTCCTGCTAATCTAAATTTAGAAGAGGCATCTCCACAGTCTCACTTCCACTGAGTCCTGCAGCGAGAGCTCCAGGAGAGTGGCGTGGTAAGGCTTCTGACCCTTGGCTGTCTCTGGTCAGAGGTCCCAGGACCTCCCAGCTGCAGCCAGGGCAGCCTCCACCTGTACCAAACTGTAGGGTTAGCAAAGCTTTCCCTTCTTCCCTTCTAAGCTCTTTGGCTGGTCCAACAACTGATTGATGTAAGTTATTAAGACGTGAGAAACTAATTTTGTACATTCAGGAACCCCATAAAAACGAGACTAGAAAAGCAGTCAGGCAGCTGAGGTCTGTAGTGTCCTAAGCTGATGGAAGGATGGGGCTGGAGCTTCAGAGCGGAAGAGGGCAGTTCCCAGGAGATGAGCGGAGCCAACACTCACCCCACCACACAGATTAAACAAAGGTGATGTCTGTTGTTAGCTCTCTTTCTGGTGCAGGTCCCCGTCTCAGTTCTGTTAGGCAGTTATGGGAGAGGCAAAAGTCTTTCTCCAAGGCTGCTGGGTCTTGACTCACTTCGGATCACAATAACCCATGTGTCAAAGTGTTTTACTGGTGGGTATGGCATATTCTGCTTCCCTCCAACATAATATGTACTTAGTGAAGAAAAATCAGAAAATAAAGGGGAAAAAACAAACAGCTTTCATTAACCCCACTGCCCCCCAAAGCTTATTCATTTGTATGCTCATGTTTTCTGTTACTAAAATAAGACACTCTGCACATATCGCTGTACAGCAGTCCTTCTTCCATCCATCCACACATCTTTAACATTCTAAATATGTTACTACTTTGTTTTTCATGTCATTTTATAGTATAGCTATGCCAAAACATCCAGATGTAGGACATTTAAGTTGCATCCAGGTTTTCACTGAGCCAAGTGATAATGAACATTCTCATACATGAATGTCCTCTAATATATTACATCTGGCTGCAAGGCCAGGAGCTTGAATGATGTCCGGTCCTCCCCCTAAATTCCATGATAACTCTGTCCTGCTGGGCTCTAAGAATTAAATACAACATCAGCCACCACCAACACAACCCATGTGTGCAGTAATGTGGTAAGGAGACAGGTCAGGAGGCTACGTAAATAAATACATCAGAGAGCCAGGAGCAATGGACACCACTGCCCTTTCTATAGTTAATCAGTTGGCCATGGAAGATAGCTTTTATTTCTCTCTTCCATTATTTAGTCCCTGTTCCTGTGACTTCAGCCCTCACCTTAGTGGAGCAGAGGACGTCGTCAATGGGATGGTCATTTCCAGCTACAGTTTTGGTGACTAAGATTACAAGCGTCTTCTGTTAATTTACCATAAATACTCAGTATGACAAGGTTCCAGCCATTCTTCTCAAATCCCCCATTTTATACCATCAGTTCCATATTCACTCAGCTGACATCGTAAATGCTCCCGTTTCAAAGTAGTGGAATCATCCCTGTGTTCACCCTCCTAGAAGCATTCCTCCTTTCCTTACCTCTAAACCAGCAAAGCCCAGGATCACAAGGAATGCAAGCAAAGATGTTGGAGTCACTAGAATTAACTGAGATGTGCCTTCTCCCTTGCACTTTGATTCCCAGCTCCTGCTGTTGAGGCTCTGGTCCCTGATTCACAGTATCTACACTGTGTACCATGTCTTACAGAAAAGGACTTCAGTCACAAGTCAGATACCTTTCCAAAAGGGAAGTTGTATCTGGGTGAGGGAACTTAATGTTAAGTCTAGGGAATTCTCTCAAACAGCTTTCATTAACCCCACTGCCCCCCAAAGCTTATTCATTTGTATGCTCATGTTTTCTGTTACTAAAATAAGACACTCTGCACATATCGCTGTACAGCAGTCCTTCTTCCATCCATCCACACATCTTTAACATTCTAAATATGTTACTACTTTGTTTTTCATGTCATTTTATAGTATAGCTATGCCAAAACATCCAGATGTAGGACATTTAAGTTGCATCCAGGTTTTCACTGAGCCAAGTGATAATGAACATTCTCATACATGAATGTCCTCTAATATATTACATCTGGCTGCAAGGCCAGGAGCTTGAATGATGTCCGGTCCTCCCCCTAAATTCCATGATAACTCTGTCCTGCTGGGCTCTAAGAATTAAATACAACATCAGCCACCACCAACACAACCCATGTGTGCAGTAATGTGGTAAGGAGACAGGTCAGGAGGCTACGTAAATAAATACATCAGAGAGCCAGGAGCAATGGACACCACTGCCCTTTCTATAGTTAATCAGTTGGCCATGGAAGATAGCTTTTATTTCTCTCTTCCATTATTTAGTCCCTGTTCCTGTGACTTCAGCCCTCACCTTAGTGGAGCAGAGGACGTCGTCAATGGGATGGTCATTTCCAGCTACAGTTTTGGTGACTAAGATTACAAGCGTCTTCTGTTAATTTACCATAAATACTCAGTATGACAAGGTTCCAGCCATTCTTCTCAAATCCCCCATTTTATACCATCAGTTCCATATTCACTCAGCTGACATCGTAAATGCTCCCGTTTCAAAGTAGTGGAATCATCCCTGTGTTCACCCTCCTAGAAGCATTCCTCCTTTCCTTACCTCTAAACCAGCAAAGCCCAGGATCACAAGGAATGCAAGCAAAGATGTTGGAGTCACTAGAATTAACTGAGATGTGCCTTCTCCCTTGCACTTTGATTCCCAGCTCCTGCTGTTGAGGCTCTGGTCCCTGATTCACAGTATCTACACTGTGTACCATGTCTTACAGAAAAGGACTTCAGCCGCACAAGTCAGATACCTTTCCAAAAGGGAAGTTGTATCTGGGTGAGGGGAACTTAATGTTAAGTCTAGGGAATTCTCTACAGAATGGGTTTCGTGAGCAGGAGCAAATGACAGACGCCCATCCCTGCACCATGGCCACTTTGTTCATGAATCTAGTAAACAGGTACTGGGAAGTTGAGACAAAGGCTGAGTGACATCCACAGACACGTTGTCGAGAACAGCGCTGAGGGATTTTAGCTGAGCATGCACACAGCACACAAACATCCTCACCCTCGGAACTCATGATCTCTGGCTGTACCTTTCCGCCTGATGTCCTCATGGCCCCTAGCCCAGTCATGCTCTTTCCAAATCTGATCACATGGTTAAGTTGCTCACTACTGTCTATGAATCAGCATAGGTTTCTTTATCAGAGAATTCTACCTCCCGGCAAAAATGGAAGAGAAAGTTGTTCAAATAATCTGCTCCCAGGGGTGATTTCCCCTCTCTCCTGGGCACCACGGCCATCCTCCCCCCAGCCCCCAAGTATAGCTCAAGAGCCTTCACTGTGAGGCAGTCACTGTGGAGCTCTGGGTCTCTCGGCATCCCTGGTAACACATATCCAGCTTATCTTCTAATCCCCAGAATGTCTGGCTATTTATCAGGACACCTGGGAAATGGCCTGGTCAGTGGCTTTGGATCCTTTGGGGGAAGATGTAAAGAAGGAAGACCCTTAGCAAGTATTCATGATGCTATCCTTGGGCCATTTCCCAAGACATCTGACTTCTCCCCCATTCTTCGTTTGAAAATAGACCTGAGCTTGGGTCAGGGGCTAAGACAAAATTGTGATAACTCATGTTGGGGCTTTGTTTACTAAAAGTTTATTGTTTAATTGCTCAGTCACATCTGACTCTCTGCAACCCCATGGACTGTAGCCTGCCTGGTTCCCCTATCCACAGGATTTTCTAGGCAAGAACACTGGAGTGGGTTGCTGCTAGTCCCTACTCCAGGGAACTCTTTGACCCGTGAATCAAACCCGGGTCTCCTGCACTGCAGACAGCTTCTTTACCACTGAGTCACCAAGGCAAAGGTATTACTATCAGAGAAAAATCACAGCCTTTTTAATCATCTATTTGGTCTTACAGAAAAGGACTTCAGCGACAAGTCAGATCCCTTTCCAAAAGGGAAGTTGTATCTGGGTGAGGGGAACTTAATGTTAAGTCTAGGGAATTCTCTACAGAATGGGTTTCGTGAGCAGGAGCAAATGACAGACGCCCATCCCTGCACCATGGCCACTTTGTTCATGAATCTAGTAAACAGGTACTGGGAAGTTGAGACAAAGGCTGAGTGACATCCACAGACACGTTGTCGAGAACAGCGCTGAGGGATTTTAGCTGAGCATGCACACAGCACACAAACATCCTCACCCTCGGAACTCATGATCTCTGGCTGTACCTTTCCGCCTGATGTCCTCATGGCCCCTAGCCCAGTCATGCTCTTTCCAAATCTGATCACATGGTTAAGTTGCTCACTACTGTCTATGAATCAGCATAGGTTTCTTTATCAGAGAATTCTACCTCCCGGCAAAAATGGAAGAGAAAGTTGTTCAAATAATCTGCTCCCAGGGTGATTTCCTCTCCTGGGCACCACGGCCATCCTCCCCCAGCCCCAAGTATAGCTCAAGAGCCTTCACTGTGAGGCAGTCACTGTGGAGCTCTGGGTCTCTCGGCATCCCTGGTAACACATATCCAGCTTATCTTCTAATCCCCAGAATGTCTGGCTATTTATCAGGACACCTGGGAAATGGCCTGGTCAGTGGCTTTGGATCCTTTGGGGGAAGATGTAAAGAAGGAAGACCCTTAGCAAGTATTCATGATGCTATCCTTGGGCCATTTCCCAAGACATCTGACTTCTCCCCCATTCTTCGTTTGAAAATAGACCTGAGCTTGGGTCAGGGGCTAAGACAAAATTGTGATAACTCATGTTGGGGCTTTGTTTACTAAAAGTTTATTGTTTAATTGCTCAGTCACATCTGACTCTCTGCAACCCCATGGACTGTAGCCTGCCTGGTTCCCCTATCCACAGGATTTTCTAGGCAAGAACACTGGAGTGGGTTGCTGCTAGTCCCTACTCCAGGGGAACTCTTTGACCCGTGAATCAAACCCGGGTCTCCTGCACTGCAGACAGCTTCTTTACCACTGAGTCACCAAGGCAAAGGTATTACTATCAGAGAAAAATCACAGCCTTTTTAATCATCTATTTGGTCTTAAGGACCCACAGCTAGGCAGCACCACAGACCCCTGTACTCAATGCACAGGCTCTGCTGTTGGTACAGCAGCCACACCCACATGGCCCCTCACATCACCCCTAGCTGACCCCACCCCTGCTTCCCTGGGGTCCACCATCACTGAAACCAGACAGCATGTTTCTCCAACAACATCTCCAATCTGCACCCTCGACATTCCTTGCAGATTTCCACACACTGATGTATTAAGCTCACCCTCCATCTTCCTATTGTCCTTGGAAAGTGAATTACTAAGTGACAATCTCCCCTGCAGCCATCCATGGCTATGGGATAGTTCTCCACAGGGAGTATAGGCAGGTGGAAGGCCCTGGAGTAAGCTGCATTTTTGGAGTGAGGGCACAATGTTTGCAGATTCAGAAACCATCTTGCAGCCACAAGAGTGAAAACCACAGTCGATAGAACAAGAAAACAAAAAGAGTTTGGTTTCCTGATGGCATCCCTTAGATGACATACCAGCCTTAAATGTTCTACTCAGGTACTTTATGCCTGAGACAGATAAATCCCTCATTTAATTCTCTGAGTAGGTTCCCAATACAGTGAAAACCAATCCTAACAGATGCACCAATGATTTTTTAAAGCCTTGCTGAAGGAGTGTTTTCTGACTCCCCAAACATCTTGAGGGAGAGGTTTGGGTGGTGCTAAGTTTCTGAATTGTACATGATTCACATACCTGACTGGAGGAGGGCATGGCAAGCCACTCCAGTATTCTTGCATGGAGAATTCCATGGACAGAGGAGCCTAGTGGGCTACAGTCCATGGGGTGGCAAAGAAGTCAGATGTGATTAATGTGACTGAGCAAGCACATATAAACATGAATTGTACATGATTCATTCATTCAACATGTATACATATACACATATACATATATATGTATCTCATGTTGTCTTTGGATTTTTTTTTGGATATCTTTATATTATACCAAGATACTTCAGGCACCCCAACTTTAGTCACTGTGAGCCACTGAGTCTGGGTTCAAATTACCCAATCATGGAGTCCACTAGAACATTTCCAGATGCCAAAATAGCACACTTAATCAAAAGTCAGGTGTATTAATTAAAACAAAAGCACATTAATACATTCTGCAGACAGCTTCTTTACCACTGAGTCACCAAGGCAAAGGTATTACTATCAGAGAAAAATCACAGCCTTTTTAATCATCTATTTGGTCTTAAGGACCCACAGCTAGGCAGCACCACAGACCCCTGTACTCAATGCACAGGCTCTGCTGTTGGTACAGCAGCCACACCCACATGGCCCCTCACATCACCCCTAGCTGACCCCACCCCTGCTTCCCTGGGGTCCACCATCACTGAAACCAGACAGCATGTTTCTCCAACAACATCTCCAATCTGCACCCTCGACATTCCTTGCAGATTTCCACACACTGATGTATTAAGCTCACCCTCCATCTTCCTATTGTCCTTGGAAAGTGAATTACTAAGTGACAATCTCCCCTGCAGCCATCCATGGCTATGGGATAGTTCTCCACAGGGAGTATAGGCAGGTGGAAGGCCCTGGAGTAAGCTGCATTTTTGGAGTGAGGGCACAATGTTTGCAGATTCAGAAACCATCTTGCAGCCACAAGAGTGAAAACCACAGTCGATAGAACAAGAAAACAAAAAGAGTTTGGTTTCCTGATGGCATCCCTTAGATGACATACCAGCCTTAAATGTTCTACTCAGGTACTTTATGCCTGAGACAGATAAATCCCTCATTTAATTCTCTGAGTAGGTTCCCAATACAGTGAAAACCAATCCTAACAGATGCACCAATGATTTTTTAAAGCCTTGCTGAAGGAGTGTTTTCTGACTCCCCAAACATCTTGAGGGAGAGGTTTGGGTGGTGCTAAGTTTCTGAATTGTACATGATTCACATACCTGACTGGAGGAGGGCATGGCAAGCCACTCCAGTATTCTTGCATGGAGAATTCCATGGACAGAGGAGCCTAGTGGGCTACAGTCCATGGGGTGGCAAAGAAGTCAGATGTGATTAATGTGACTGAGCAAGCACATATAAACATGAATTGTACATGATTCATTCATTCAACATGTATACATATACACATATACATATATATGTATCTCATGTTGTCTTTGGATTTTTTTTTTTTGGATATCTTTATATTATACCAAGATACTTCAGGCACCCCAACTTTAGTCACTGTGAGCCACTGAGTCTGGGTTCAAATTACCCAATCATGGAGTCCACTAGAACATTTCCAGATGCCAAAATAGCACACTTAATCAAAAGTCAGGTGTATTAATTAAAAACAAAAGCACATTAATACATTCAATTTGACCAGTAATTATTTTTCTGTCTATTTAGCCTGGCTTCCAGTTAGCAGTTGTGGTAAACAACCTGCTTGCCAACGCTGGAGACATAGATTTCTGGGCCCCTATCGGCCAGGAAGATTCCCTGGAGGAGGCTACAGGAACTCATTCCAGTATTCTTGCCTGGAGAATCCCCCTGACAGAGGAGACAGGTGGACTATAGGACATAGGGTCACAAAGAGTAGGACACAACTGAAGTGAATGAGCATGCTTAGCCCAGCAACCCCCCTCCCAGATACTCTACAGCTCCACATATATTCTTTAGAGTTTGCATGAAAATGAATTCTTTAACTGTCTTAAGCATTCTTCTAGACTCTTTTTCTCACTCCCTGGGGCAAGTAGGGAGGGGATAATAGAAGGGAGAATTGGAATGCAAGAATAAGCTTTCTTTTACAAGGTTGATCCCCCAACCATGGAGGCCTCTCAGGTCTTCATGTAAGAAACATGGGCTCCCTCACTATCAAATGAGATTCTCAAAGGTAGAGATTCAAAGGACTGCAGTGTTTTCAATCTATTCCCACCCGAGTTATTTTTTTTAATTAAAAAAAAGTTTTTTTTAAATTTTGGCCTCTTTTTATTGTTTATTTATTTATTTTCATCCATCTTTATTCTTCTGCCTGTGTGGGCCTCCCATTGCAGTGGCCTCTCTTGTTGCAGAGCACCGGCTCTGGGCTCATGCACTCCAGAACACTGGCTCACAATTGGACACACTGGTTTAGCCGCTCTGCGGTAAGTGAAACCTTCCCAGACCAGACACCAAACCGATGCCCCTTGCACTGCAAGGCAGACTCTACCCACTGGACCACCAGGGAAGGCCCCCACCCAAGTTATTAAGATTCAACTTTTTTCCAATCAATACCTTAACTTTTACCTAAAAGATCTACAACGTCTATGAACTCAGTGGGTAATGTCATTCAGTAAACTGTCGGATCAGACTGTAGGGTCAAATTTTGGCACAAAAACAGACAAATAGGTCAATGGAACAGGATAGGAAGCCCAGCGATAAACCCACCCACCTCTGGAAACCTGATCTATGAGAAAGGAGGCAAGAATATACAGGAAAGACAGTCTCTTCTATAAAAGTGCTGCTGGGAAAACTGGACAGTTACACGTGAAAGAACAAAACTAGAACATTCTGCAACACCATACACAAAAATAAACTCAGAGTGGAAAGGGAATCCTCCTAAACCTTTGTTGTAATGTAAATTCGTACAGCCACTCTGGGGAACAGTATGGAAGTTCCTTAAAAAACTAAAAATAGAGCTACAAATAGCTAAATATATGACCCAGCAATCCCAGGTGTGGGCATATAACTGGACAAAGTCATGCTTAAGATTCATAGCCCTCAATGTTCACTGCAGTGCTATTTACAATAGCCAAGATGAGGAAGCAACCTCAATGTCTATCAACAGAGGAATATAAAGTGGCACATACATAAAATGGAATATTAATCAGCTATAAAAAATGAAATAATACCATTTGCAGCAACATGGATGGATTTAGAGATTATCATACCAACCAACGTAAGTCAAGGGAAATATATGATATCACTATATACAGAATCTTAAAAAAATGAACGTATTTAGAAAACAGAAACAGACTTTTAAAAAAGTATTACCAAAGTGGAAAGATAGAGGGTAGGGATAAATTAAGAGTTTTGGATATATGTGTGTGTACACACACACACACACACACACACTATTATATAAACACTCACATGGACCCACTGAACATGGGCAGCACAGGAGGCTCTACTCAATCACCTATAAGGGAAAAGAAACTGAAAAAGAATGGATATGTGTACATGTATAACTGAATCAAAAAGATATGATACTGAAAGGTGAGTCCCAGGTCAAAGCATGTCCAATACGCTACTGGGGAAGAGAAGAAAAATAGCTCCAGAAAGGATGAAGGAGTAGAGACAAGAGGAAATTGTGCCCAGTTGTGGATGTGTCTGGTGATAAAGTCTGATGTCATAAAAAACAACATTGCATAGAAACCTGGAAAGTTAGGTCTCTGAATCAGGGTAAATTGAATGTGCTCAAACAGAAGAAGGCAAGAAGGAAGATCAGCATTTTAGGAATCATGTAATGAAAATGAATAAAAATGGGCAAATTCTATTCAGATGATCATTATACAGTATTTTGGGCAAAAACTCTTAGAAGAAATGGAGGAGTTCTCAAACAAAAAAGAAGCCGACAGAGAAGAAGTTACACTAAAAACTAGAATTTACCTAACAAAAAAGAGTGGAAAGGGAATCCTCCTAAACCTTTGTTGTAATGTAAATTCGTACAGCCACTCTGGGGAACAGTATGGAAGTTCCTTAAAAAACTAAAAATAGAGCTACAAATAGCTAAATATATGACCCAGCAATCCCAGGTGTGGGCATATAACTGGACAAAGTCATGCTTAAGATTCATAGCCCTCAATGTTCACTGCAGTGCTATTTACAATAGCCAAGATGAGGAAGCAACCTCAATGTCTATCAACAGAGGAATATAAAGTGGCACATACATAAAATGGAATATTAATCAGCTATAAAAAATGAAATAATACCATTTGCAGCAACATGGATGGATTTAGAGATTATCATACCAACCAACGTAAGTCAAGGGAAATATATGATATCACTATATACAGAATCTTAAAAAAATGAACCATAGAAAACAGAAACAGACTTTTAAAAAAGTATTACCAAAGTGGAAAGATAGAGGGTAGGGATAAATTAAGAGTTTTGGATATATGTGTGTGTACACACACACACACACACACACACTATTATATAAACACTCACATGGACCCACTGAACATGGGCAGCACAGGAGGCTCTACTCAATCACCTATAAGGGAAAAGAAACTGAAAAAGAATGGATATGTGTACATGTATAACTGAATCAAAAAGATATGATACTGAAAGGTGAGTCCCAGGTCAAAGCATGTCCAATACGCTACTGGGGAAGAGAAGAAAAATAGCTCCAGAAAGGATGAAGGAGTAGAGACAAGAGGAAATTGTGCCCAGTTGTGGATGTGTCTGGTGATAAAGTCTGATGTCATAAAAAACAACATTGCATAGAAACCTGGAAAGTTAGGTCTCTGAATCAGGGTAAATTGAATGTGCTCAAACAGAAGAAGGCAAGAAGGAAGATCAGCATTTTAGGAATCATGTAATGAAAATGAATAAAAATGGGCAAATTCTATTCAGATGATCATTATACAGTATTTTGGGCAAAAATCTCTTAGAAGAAATGGAGGAGTTCTCACAGTCAACAAAAGAGTCAGAAATGCAGTCTCAAACTTGACAGAATGACCTTGGCTCCTTTCCAGGGAAAACCATTCAATATCACAGTAATCCAAGTCTAACCCCAACCACTAATGCTGAAAAAGCTGAATTTGAATGGTTCTATGAAGACCTACAAAGCCTTCTAGAACTAACACTATATACATACATACAGACAGACAGACAGACAGACACATACACACACATCCTTTTCATTATAGAGGACTGGAATGCAAAAGTAGGAAGTCAAGATATACCTGGAGTAACAGGCAAGTTAGGTCTTAAGAGCACAAAGTGAAGGAGGGCAAAGACTGATAGAGATTTGTCAAAAGAACCCACTGGTCCTAGCAAACACCCTCTTCCTACAACACAAGAGAACTCCACACATGGAGATCACCAGATTTTCAATACCAAAAATCAGACTATTTTTTTTAACTTTTTTCTTTTTTGCCTCTAAGTCATCGGTGGTTTTTTTTTTCATCCATCTTTATTCTTTGGCATGGTGGGCCTCCCACCACAGTGGCCTCTCTCGCTACAGAGCACCAGCTCTGAGTGCATGTGCTCCAGAGCACTGGCTCATAATTGGATACACTGGTTTAGCCACTCCATGGCATGTGGGATCTTCCTGGACCAGGGATCGAACCGGTACTCCTTGCATTGCAAGGCGGACTCTTTGCCCACTGGACCACCAGGGAAGCCCCCAGACTGATTATATTTTTGAAGGTGAAGATGGAGAAGTTCTATAAGGTCATCAAAAACAAGACTGGCAACTGTATGTGGCTCAGATCATAGTTCCTTATTGAAAACTTCCTAGCTAAACTGAACAAAGTAGGGAAAACCACTAGGCAATTCAGATATGAACTAAATAAAATACATTATGATTAGACAGTGGAAGTGACAAATAGATTCAAGGGATTAGAACTGATAGAGTGCCTATAGAAATATGGATGGAGTTCGTAACATTGTACAGGAAGCAGTGATCAAAACAATTGCCAGGAAAAAGAAATGCCAAAAAGGCAAAATGGTTGTCTGAGGAGGCCTTACAAATAGCTGAGAAAAGAAGAGAAGTAAAAGGCAAAGGAGAAAAGCAAAGATAAATCCATCTGAATGCAGAGTTCCAGAGAATAGCAAGGAGAGATAAGAAAGCCTTCAGAAATGAACAATGCAAAAAAATAGAGGAAAACAATAGAATGGGAAAGACTAGAGATCTCTTCAGGAAAATTAGAGATACCAAGTGATACTCCGTACAAAGATGAGCACGATAAAGGACAGAAACAAGGATATAATTGAAGCATAAGAAATTAAGAAGAAGTGGCAGGAATACACAGAAGAACTGTACAAAGAAGGTCTTAATGTCTGGGATAACCATGATGGTGTGATCACTCACCTAGAGTCAGAAGTTCTGAAGTATGGTCAAGTGAGTCTTGGAAAGCATTACTACAAGCAAGGCTAGTAAAGGTCATGGCATTCGAGCTGAGCTATTTCAAATCCTAAAAGATGATGCTGTTAAAGTGCTGCACTCAATATGCTAACAAATTTGGATCTCTTAGCAGTGGATTGGAAAGGTCAGTTTTCATTCCAATCACAAGAAGGGCAAAGCCTAAGAATGCTCAAACTGCTCCACAATTGTGCTCATTGCACATTCTAGCAAGGTAATGGCCAAAATCCTTCAACATAAGCTTCAATGGTACATGAACCATGAAATTCCAGATGCACAAGCTGGATTTAGAAAAGATAGAGGAACCAGAGAGCAAACTGGCAACACTCATTGGATCATAGAAAAACCAAGAGAATTCCAGAAAAACATCTACTTCTGCTTCATTGACTATGCTAAAGGCTTTGACTATGTGGATCACAACAAACTTAGAAAATTCTTAAAGAGATGCAAATACAAGACCACCTTATCTGCCTCCTGAGAAATCTGGATGCAAGTCAAGAAGCAACAATTAGAATGGGACATGGAACAATGGACTGGTTTCAAATTGGGAGTATATGCCAAGGCTGTATATTGTCACCCTGCTTACTTAACTTCTATATAGAGATCATGAGAAACACTGGACTTGATGAATAATGAGCTGGAATCAAGTTGCTGGGAGAATACTATTAGGCATATACATATATATATATTTGTATATATACATATTTATTTATTTATTTATATGGAATACTACTCAATCATAAAAAGGCATGCATTTGAGTCCGCCCTAATGAGGTGGATGCACCTAGAGCCTACTATACAGAGTGAAGTAACTCAGAAAGAGAAAGGTAAATATCATATACTAACACATTTATATATGGAATCTAGAAAGATGGTCCTAATGAATTTATTTGCAGGGCAGGAATGGAGAAACTGACATAGAGATCAGACTTATGGATCTGAGGGTGGGGGAGGAAGGAAAGAGTGAGAGGTAAGGAAAGAGTAAAGCTCACATTACCATATGTAAAATAGATAGCCAATGGGAATTTCTGTATGACTCAGGGAACTCAAAACAGGGGCTCTGTAACAACCTAGAGGAGTGGGATAGGGAGGGAGATGGGAGGCGTGCTAAAAAAGGGAAGGAACATATGGCATTCGAGCTGAGCTATTTCAAATCCTAAAAGATGATGCTGTTAAAGTGCTGCACTCAATATGCTAACAAATTTGGATCTCTTAGCAGTGGATTGGAAAGGTCAGTTTTCATTCCAATCACAAGAAGGGCAAAGCCTAAGAATGCTCAAACTGCTCCACAATTGTGCTCATTGCACATTCTAGCAAGGTAATGGCCAAAATCCTTCAACATAAGCTTCAATGGTACATGAACCATGAAATTCCAGATGCACAAGCTGGATTTAGAAAAGATAGAGGAACCAGAGAGCAAACTGGCAACACTCATTGGATCATAGAAAAACCAAGAGAATTCCAGAAAAACATCTACTTCTGCTTCATTGACTATGCTAAAGGCTTTGACTATGTGGATCACAACAAACTTAGAAAATTCTTAAAGAGATGCAAATACAAGACCACCTTATCTGCCTCCTGAGAAATCTGGATGCAAGTCAAGAAGCAACAATTAGAATGGGACATGGAACAATGGACTGGTTTCAAATTGGGAGTATATGCCAAGGCTGTATATTGTCACCCTGCTTACTTAACTTCTATATAGAGATCATGAGAAACACTGGACTTGATGAATAATGAGCTGGAATCAAGTTGCTGGGAGAATACTATTAGGCATATACATATATATATATTTGTATATATACATATTTATTTATTTATTTATATGGAATACTACTCAATCATAAAAAGGCATGCATTTGAGTCCGCCCTAATGAGGTGGATGCACCTAGAGCCTACTATACAGAGTGAAGTAACTCAGAAAGAGAAAGGTAAATATCATATACTAACACATTTATATATGGAATCTAGAAAGATGGTCCTAATGAATTTATTTGCAGGGCAGGAATGGAGAAACTGACATAGAGATCAGACTTATGGATCTGAGGGTGGGGGAGGAAGGAAAGAGTGAGAGGTAAGGAAAGAGTAAAGCTCACATTACCATATGTAAAATAGATAGCCAATGGGAATTTCTGTATGACTCAGGGAACTCAAAACAGGGGCTCTGTAACAACCTAGAGGAGTGGGATAGGGAGGGAGATGGGAGGGGGCGTGCTAAAGGGAAGGGAACATATGGCTGATTCCTGTTGATATTTGGCAGAAAATAACAAGATTCTGTAAAGAAATTATCCTTCAACTAAAAAATAAATTACTTTTTAAGAAAGACTGCTGGGAGAATTATCAATAACCTTAAGTATGCAGATAACACCACACTAATTGCAGAAAGTGATGAGTAACTAAAGAGCCTCTTTCTTGATGAAGGCCAAAGAGGAGAGTGAAAAAGCTGTCGTGTAACAGTAAAAAAATTTAAGATCATGGGGTCTCATCACTTCATGGCAAATAAACAGAGAAACAATGGAAACAATAATAGACTTCATTTTCTTCGGCTCCAAAATCACTGCAGATGGTAACTGCAGCCAGGAAATTAAAAGATGCTTGGGGCTTCCCCTGGTGGTCCAGTGGGTAAGGACACCGCCTTGCAGTGCAAGGGGCGCCGGTTCGAGCCCTGGCCTGGGAAGATCCCACGTGCCGCGGAGCGGCTGGACTGATGTGTCCAATCACCGAGCCGGAGCTCTGGAACGCATGTGCCCAGAGCCGGTGCTCTGCAACGACAGACGCCACCGCGATGGGAGGCCCACAGGAGCCAAAGAACAAAGATGGATGAACAGAGAGAAACGAAAGACCAATAGAAGTGGCCCGCCTGCTCCCCTCCCTCTCCAACCCGACCCCCGCTCAAAATAAATAAAATAAAAAAAAAAAAAAAAAAAATGCTTGCTCCTTGGAAGAAAGTCCGTGACACACCTAGACAGCTAATTAAAAAGCAGAGACATCACTTTGCCAACAAAGATCCATCCAGCCAAAACTATGGTTAATTCAGTAGTCATGTCCAGATGTAAGTGTTGTACAATAATGAAGGATGAGTGCAAAAAATTGAGGCTTCTGTAACAGTAAGGAGATAAAATCTAGTGAATCATAAAGGAAATCAAGACTTATGGATCTGAGGGTGGGGGAGGAAGGAAAGAGTGAGAGGTAAGGAAAGAGTAAAGCTCACATTACCATATGTAAAATAGATAGCCAATGGGAATTTCTGTATGACTCAGGGAACTCAAAACAGGGGCTCTGTAACAACCTAGAGGAGTGGGATAGGGAGGGAGATGGGAGGGGGCGTGCTAAAGGGAAGGGAACATATGGCTGATTCCTGTTGATATTTGGCAGAAAATAACAAGATTCTGTAAAGAAATTATCCTTCAACTAAAAAATAAATTACTTTTTAAGAAAGACTGCTGGGAGAATTATCAATAACCTTAAGTATGCAGATAACACCACACTAATTGCAGAAAGTGATGAGTAACTAAAGAGCCTCTTTCTTGATGAAGGCCAAAGAGGAGAGTGAAAAAGCTGTCGTGTAACAGTAAAAAAATTTAAGATCATGGGGTCTCATCACTTCATGGCAAATAAACAGAGAAACAATGGAAACAATAATAGACTTCATTTTCTTCGGCTCCAAAATCACTGCAGATGGTAACTGCAGCCAGGAAATTAAAAGATGCTTGGGGCTTCCCCTGGTGGTCCAGTGGGTAAGGACACCGCCTTGCAGTGCAAGGGGCGCCGGTTCGAGCCCTGGCCTGGGAAGATCCCACGTGCCGCGGAGCGGCTGGACTGATGTGTCCAATCACCGAGCCGGAGCTCTGGAACGCATGTGCCCAGAGCCGGTGCTCTGCAACGACAGACGCCACCGCGATGGGAGGCCCACAGGAGCCAAAGAACAAAGATGGATGAACAGAGAGAAACGAAAGACCAACAGAAGTGGCCCGCCTGCTCCCCTCCCTCCCTCCCCAACCCGACCCCCCCCAAAAATAAAAAAAAAAAAAAAAAAAAAAGCTTGCTCCTTGGAAGAAAGTCCGTGACACACCTAGACAGCTAATTAAAAAGCAGAGACATCACTTTGCCAACAAAGATCCATCCAGCCAAAACTATGGTTAATTCAGTAGTCATGTCCAGATGTAAGTGTTGTACAATAATGAAGGATGAGTGCAAAAAATTGAGGCTTCTGTAACAGTAAGGAGATAAAATCTAGTGAATCATAAAGGAAATCAACCCTGAATTTCACTGGAAGGACTGATGCTGAAGCTGAAACTCCAGAACTCTAGCCATCTGATACAAAGGGACTGACTCACTGGAAAATCTCCTAATGATGGGAAAGATGGAGGGCAGGAGGAGAAGGAGCAGAGAGAAGATGAGATGGTCAGATGTCATCAACGACTCAATGGACATGAGTTTGAGCAAACTCTGGGAGGCAGGGAAGGTCAGGGAAGCCAGGTGTGCTGCCAACCACTCCCAGAGAGTCAGGCTCGACTGAGTGACTGAATGACAACAATAACTGAATCACTTTGCTGTACACTTAAAATTATCCCAATGTTGTAAATAAACTGTATTCCAGTATTTAAAAAATCAAATAAATGTTTTAACTCTGATTTGATTTCGGCCTCATGACTCTGAAGACAAGGGATGTTCTCAGCCTTCACACAAATCCTGATCTTTCGCCTATGCCTTGAGCTGAAAATATAAACACCCAAAACTGTCTTTCTCTTTAACTCTTTACTACTAGGGCAACTCGCACATTTGAAACCCTCCTGTGTTTCATACTATTCCATTGTAGCAAACCTCTTCAAAGTGTACTTCATTTCTAGAATATTTTGTAGTATTTTAGTTTGCTGTTTTGTCACTGCATGTCAGGGTCTGCCAAAGTCATATCCCTCAATACAGCCTGGATGATCCGTACCCTCAGCCTGTGCTAGGGCAGATAACCAGGTCCAAATTATCCCAAATGTTTTCTCAAAGTCTGTTGTCTGCAACCACTTCTGGTACTGATTTCTAGTTTTTAGCTACAAGTCACAGAACCCAAGCTTGGCCCTTTCAAGTAGAAAGAATACCTTTATTGTGTCTAGAAACCAAAGAGATACTCAAAGCTTTAGGGTCACATCACTAATCTTTGGGTAACATGGGACCTTGACTTGAAGGGGCTCTTAACCAAAATGTAGGTCTCTGAGAAGCAACCAACACCAACCTCACCCAAAGACGAGGCTTCCTGCAGATGATATCATCCTATGTATAGCTACCAAGTCCATCCATTCCTGAACTTTCAGTTTCTGGTAAACCCCACATATAAGGTCAGCAGCCTGCTTTGCCAAGGAGCCTAGGCCTAATGTGTATCACTGAGTTACTATTAATAAAATAAGCAAAAATTCAGCCTTATTTTTTACTTCAGACATTTAGTAATGATCTTATCATCCTTTGGTAGTTGACTAGTTAGTATTATTAAATAATTCCTAACCTGAAATCTAGCCATCTATAGGAGTCTGCATGGGAGAACCCTTCATGTGAGCAACAGCTATTGACCTGCAGGTTTTCTGCTCCACCATATCCAGTTGCTTCCATATTATACTGAAAATTCCACAAAGGGCTAAGTTCTTGTGCACACTGTTCACTGCTCTAATCTACAATAGTGTGCCCTGTACTGACCAACTCAGTAAATAAGTAATAAATATTCCTGAATGAATCATGGGCTTCCCTTGTAACTTGGGTGGTAAAGAATCAGCCCGGGGCTTCCCTGGTGGTCCAGTGGGTAAGGACACCACCTTGCAGTGCAAGGGGCGCTGGTTCCATCCCTGGCCTGGGAAGATCCCATGTGCCACAGAGCAGCTGGACCAATGTGTCCAACTACCGAGCCAGAGTTCTGGCGCATGTACCCAGAGCTGGTGCTCTGTGACAAGAGAGGCTCATGATTTGAAACCCTCCTGTGTTTCATACTATTCCATTGTAGCAAACCTCTTCAAAGTGTACTTCATTTCTAGAATATTTTGTAGTATTTTAGTTTGCTGTTTTGTCACTGCATGTCAGGGTCTGCCAAAGTCATATCCCTCAATACAGCCTGGATGATCCGTACCCTCAGCCTGTGCTAGGGCAGATAACCAGGTCCAAATTATCCCAAATGTTTTCTCAAAGTCTGTTGTCTGCAACCACTTCTGGTACTGATTTCTAGTTTTTAGCTACAAGTCACAGAACCCAAGCTTGGCCCTTTCAAGTAGAAAGAATACCTTTATTGTGTCTAGAAACCAAAGAGATACTCAAAGCTTTAGGGTCACATCACTAATCTTTGGGTAACATGGGACCTTGACTTGAAGGGGCTCTTAACCAAAATGTAGGTCTCTGAGAAGCAACCAACACCAACCTCACCCAAAGACGAGGCTTCCTGCAGATGATATCATCCTATGTATAGCTACCAAGTCCATCCATTCCTGAACTTTCAGTTTCTGGTAAACCCCACATATAAGGTCAGCAGCCTGCTTTGCCAAGGAGCCTAGGCCTAATGTGTATCACTGAGTTACTATTAATAAAATAAGCAAAAATTCAGCCTTATTTTTTACTTCAGACATTTAGTAATGATCTTATCATCCTTTGGTAGTTGACTAGTTAGTATTATTAAATAATTCCTAACCTGAAATCTAGCCATCTATAGGAGTCTGCATGGGAGAACCCTTCATGTGAGCAACAGCTATTGACCTGCAGGTTTTCTGCTCCACCATATCCAGTTGCTTCCATATTATACTGAAAATTCCACAAAGGGCTAAGTTCTTGTGCACACTGTTCACTGCTCTAATCTACAATAGTGTGCCCTGTACTGACCAACTCAGTAAATAAGTAATAAATATTCCTGAATGAATCATGGGCTTCCCTTGTAACTTGGGTGGTAAAGAATCAGCCCGGGGCTTCCCTGGTGGTCCAGTGGGTAAGGACACCACCTTGCAGTGCAAGGGGCGCTGGTTCCATCCCTGGCCTGGGAAGATCCCATGTGCCACAGAGCAGCTGGACCAATGTGTCCAACTACCGAGCCAGAGTTCTGGAGCGCATGTACCCAGAGCTGGTGCTCTGTGACAAGAGAGGCCACTGCGATGGGAGGCCTATGCAGGCCAGCGAACAAAGATAAATAAATGAAAGACCAACAGAAGTGGCCAAAAAAAAAAATTAAAAAAAAAAAAGAATCAGCACTCAGTGTAGGAGTTACAAAATACATAGGTTCAATCCCTGGGTCAGAAAGATCTTCCTAGAGGAGGAAGTGGCAGTGCACTCCAGTACCCTCTCCTAGAGAATCCCATGGACAGGACAGCCTGGTGGGCTACAGTCCACAGGGTCACAAAGACTTGGACACGACTGAAGCAACTTAGCACTCACACACACATCATTCATATTTCTCAACTGAAATTAGAATAATACCCCTTTGACTAAATAAGGAAGAAACACTGTAATATTTTAGTCTTAAAATCTAGGATTATAATGAGTATGATTAAGAATCAGTTTCTTCAAAGAATTTTATCTTCTGCCATGCTAGGCCTTGTTGCTGCGTGCAATTTCTCTAGCTGCCGTGCATGGGCTTCTCATTGCAGTGGCTTCTCTTATTACTGAGCATGGCCTCTATGGCGTGTGGGCTCAGCAGCTGAGGATTCTGGGCTCTAGAGCACAGCATCATAGTTGCGTACACAGACTTGTTGCTCCGCACCACGTGGTATCTTCCCGAATCAGTTATCTAACCCGTGTCTGCTGAACTAGCAGATGGAGTCTTAAACCCCAGGAAGCCCTGGGAGTCAAAAACGTGATCAGTGAGCAACAGCTATTGACCTGCAGGTTTTCTGCTCCACCATATCCAGTTGCTTCCATATTATACTGAAAATTCCACAAAGGGCTAAGTTCTTGTGCACACTGTTCACTGCTCTAATCTACAATAGTGTGCCCTGTACTGACCAACTCAGTAAATAAGTAATAAATATTCCTGAATGAATCATGGGCTTCCCTTGTAACTTGGGTGGTAAAGAATCAGCCCGGGGCTTCCCTGGTGGTCCAGTGGGTAAGGACACCACCTTGCAGTGCAAGGGGCGCTGGTTCCATCCCTGGCCTGGGAAGATCCCATGTGCCACAGAGCAGCTGGACCAATGTGTCCAACTACCGAGCCAGAGTTCTGGAGCGCATGTACCCAGAGCTGGTGCTCTGTGACAAGAGAGGCCACTGCGATGGGAGGCCTATGCAGGCCAGCGAACAAAGATAAATAAATGAAAGACCAACAGAAGTGGCCAAAAAAAAAAATTAAAAAAAAAAAAGAATCAGCACTCAGTGTAGGAGTTACAAAATACATAGGTTCAATCCCTGGGTCAGAAAGATCTTCCTAGAGGAGGAAGTGGCAGTGCACTCCAGTACCCTCTCCTAGAGAATCCCATGGACAGGACAGCCTGGTGGGCTACAGTCCACAGGGTCACAAAGACTTGGACACGACTGAAGCAACTTAGCACTCACACACACATCATTCATATTTCTCAACTGAAATTAGAATAATACCCCTTTGACTAAATAAGGAAGAAACACTGTAATATTTTAGTCTTAAAATCTAGGATTATAATGAGTATGATTAAGAATCAGTTTCTTCAAAGAATTTTATCTTCTGCCATGCTAGGCCTTGTTGCTGCGTGCAATTTCTCTAGCTGCCGTGCATGGGCTTCTCATTGCAGTGGCTTCTCTTATTACTGAGCATGGCCTCTATGGCGTGTGGGCTCAGCAGCTGAGGATTCTGGGCTCTAGAGCACAGCATCATAGTTGCGGTACACAGACTTGTTGCTCCGCACCACGTGGTATCTTCCCGAATCAGTTATCTAACCCGTGTCTGCTGAACTAGCCGATGGAGTCTTTACCACTGAGCCCCCAGGGAAGCCCTGGGAGTCAATTTTGATTGTAAAAGCGATGAAAATTGGCCATCTACAAAAATTTCAACAGGTTTTAGAAACCTAAATTCTTCAACAGACAGTTTACATTCTTCTAGTAAGATACTCAGTGCTCATAAAGGAAAAGTAAAAACTACAGAATGTCAACAGTAGGTGAAGGCATTGTGTCCCAGAGTCCACTCAGTTCCTAGGCACCTGACATGGTTGCAGAACTGGCAGAGGACTCAGCCTTCCAGAAAATTGCCAAGAATCAAACAGATCAACAAAAAGCAAAGCAGTATTTCCAGAGAACAAATACCAACAACCATATATTGAAAGGGACATTTTTAGAGGTTGCTGACAGAAAACTGAAATGAGACATTTTGGTTACACGTTTATTCTGGAAGATATTTTGTAGGGATCATTGTCAGAACGAATAAGAGTTTCTTCACGAAAATGTTGAGAGTGACACCACTGGCTTTCAAAATATTTTCACCACAACCAGGAGTAACAAGTATTTGAGCGGAGCAGTCACACAGCACACAAACATCGCCACTCTCTAAAACCATAAACTCTGGTCATACCTTTCCCCCAGACATCCTCCGGGCCCCTCAGTCCTCTCATGCTCTGTCCTGATCTGATCATTTGATTAAGTTACTTGCCTGCTCTATGAATCAGCACAGGTTTTTATATCTGACATCTCTTTCTTTTGTGAACAAAGAGAAACTTGTCCACAAAATCGGCTTCCTATGGTGACTTCCTGTCTCTCCTGATCACCAGGGCCATCTCCCCAAGTAGAGCTGAAGGACCTTCACTCTGACGCAGTCAATGTGGTGCTCTGGGCCTCTGAGAATTCATGGTAACACAGACACAGCACCTCTGTTCATCCCCAGAATGTCTGGTTACTTCTCCCGACACCTGGGAAACGGTGGCCTCTATGGCGTGTGGGCTCAGCAGCTGAGGATTCTGGGCTCTAGAGCACAGCATCATAGTTGCGGTACACAGACTTGTTGCTCCGCACCACGTGGTATCTTCCCGAATCAGTTATCTAACCCGTGTCTGCTGAACTAGCCGATGGAGTCTTTACCACTGAGCCCCCAGGGAAGCCCTGGGAGTCAATTTTGATTGTAAAAGCGATGAAAATTGGCCATCTACAAAAATTTCAACAGGTTTTAGAAACCTAAATTCTTCAACAGACAGTTTACATTCTTCTAGTAAGATACTCAGTGCTCATAAAGGAAAAGTAAAAACTACAGAATGTCAACAGTAGGTGAAGGCATTGTGTCCCAGAGTCCACTCAGTTCCTAGGCACCTGACATGGTTGCAGAACTGGCAGAGGACTCAGCCTTCCAGAAAATTGCCAAGAATCAAACAGATCAACAAAAAGCAAAGCAGTATTTCCAGAGAACAAATACCAACAACCATATATTGAAAGGGACATTTTTAGAGGTTGCTGACAGAAAACTGAAATGAGACATTTTGGTTACACGTTTATTCTGGAAGATATTTTGTAGGGATCATTGTCAGAACGAATAAGAGTTTCTTCACGAAAATGTTGAGAGTGACACCACTGGCTTTCAAAATATTTTCACCACAACCAGGAGTAACAAGTATTTGAGCGGAGCAGTCACACAGCACACAAACATCGCCACTCTCTAAAACCATAAACTCTGGTCATACCTTTCCCCCAGACATCCTCCGGGCCCCTCAGTCCTCTCATGCTCTGTCCTGATCTGATCATTTGATTAAGTTACTTGCCTGCTCTATGAATCAGCACAGGTTTTTATATCTGACATCTCTTTCTTTTGTGAACAAAGAGAAACTTGTCCACAAAATCGGCTTCCTATGGTGACTTCCTGTCTCTCCTGATCACCAGGGCCATCTCCCCAAGTAGAGCTGAAGGACCTTCACTCTGACGCAGTCAATGTGGTGCTCTGGGCCTCTGAGAATTCATGGTAACACAGACACAGCACCTCTGTTCATCCCCAGAATGTCTGGTTATTTCTCAGGACACCTGGGAAACGGCCTGGTCAGTGGCTTTGGATCCTTTGGGGAAGACTCAGAGGAAGGAAGATCTTTCAGCAGTATTCACGATCTTATTCCAGGGCCATTTCCCTGGACACTTGACTTCTTCTGCATTGTTGGTCTGGCCTAGACCTGAGACTGGGCCAGGGGCCAAGACTAAATTGTGATGACTCATGTTAGGTCTCTGTTTACTAACAGTCTGTTGTTTAATCGCTCAATCATGTCTGACTCTTTGAAACCTCATGAACTGTCATCTGCCAGGCTCCTCTATCCAAGGGATTTTTCCAAGAATACTGAGTGGATTGCCATTCACTTCTCCAGGGGATCTTCCCTATCCATGGATCAAACCTGGGCCTCCTGCATTGAAGGTGAATTCTTTATTGCTGAGACCCCAAGGTAAAGTTATTTCTATCACAGAGATTTTTAAATAATAAAAATCACATATCCTCTTTGACCATCTATTTTGGTCATCAGGACCCCAAAGTTAGGTAGCACCACCGAGCCCTGTAGTCAATGCACAGGCTTGGTTGTTGATTACAGCAGCCACATCCACCTGTCTCTTCACATCACCCCTAGCTGACCCCACCGCTGCTGCCCCGGGGTCCACCATCACTGACACCAGACAGCATGTTTCTCCTCCAACATCTCCCTTTTGCATCCTCATCGTTCCTTGAATATTCTACAGACTTATTCACTCAACATCCATTCCAGCACCCTTCCAATCTTCCTATCATCCTTGGAAAGTGAATTACGGAGGGACAGAATCTCCCCTGCAGCCATGCATGGCTATAGAACAATTCTAGACAGTGAGTATAGGTAGGAGCAAGTCTTTGGGGTAGGCTTCCTTCATGGAATTAGGGTCCAACGTCTGGAGATTCAGCAACCATCTTGCCAACATTAGCATGAAATCCACAGTCGATAGAGAAAACAAAGAATGTGGTGTCCTGATGGTAAAGGTGACATTCCAGCCATAAATATCCTACTCAGGTATTTAATGCCTGAGACACAAATCCCTAATTCAATTCTCTGAGTAGTTTGCTATTACAGCTTAAACCAACCCTAACAGACTCACTGATAATTTCATAAGGCCCTATTGAAGGATTGTCTTCTGACACCCCCAGCATCTTAGGGGACAGGTTTGGGTGTTACTCAGTCGCTAAATTGTACATGATTCATCAACATATGTATCTCACAAAGTCTTTGCATTTCTTTATGTGATGCCAAGATACTTTGGGCACTTCAACTTTATTGAGTGTGAGCCACTGAATCTGGGTTATAATTACCCAATCATGGAGTCAATCAGAAAATTTCCAGATGCTGAAACAGCACACTGAATCAAAATTCAAGCGTTTCAATTAAAAACAAACATGCAGTAATATATTCAGTTTGACCAAGAATTATGTTTTTCCTTTCTTAGCCTGGCTTCCAGGGTGGTATGTTAAAGAATCTATACAAGCAGGAGACCCCAAGGTAAAGTTATTTCTATCACAGAGATTTTTAAATAAAAAAAATCACATATCCTCTTTGACCATCTATTTTGGTCATCAGGACCCCAAAGTTAGGTAGCACCACCGAGCCCTGTAGTCAATGCACAGGCTTGGTTGTTGATTACAGCAGCCACATCCACCTGTCTCTTCACATCACCCCTAGCTGACCCCACCGCTGCTGCCCCGGGGTCCACCATCACTGACACCAGACAGCATGTTTCTCCTCCAACATCTCCCTTTTGCATCCTCATCGTTCCTTGAATATTCTACAGACTTATTCACTCAACATCCATTCCAGCACCCTTCCAATCTTCCTATCATCCTTGGAAAGTGAATTACGGAGGGACAGAATCTCCCCTGCAGCCATGCATGGCTATAGAACAATTCTAGACAGTGAGTATAGGTAGGAGCAAGTCTTTGGGGTAGGCTTCCTTCATGGAATTAGGGTCCAACGTCTGGAGATTCAGCAACCATCTTGCCAACATTAGCATGAAATCCACAGTCGATAGAGAAACAAAGAATGTGGTGTCCTGATGGTAAAGGTGACATTCCAGCCATAAATATCCTACTCAGGTATTTAATGCCTGAGACACAAATCCCTAATTCAATTCTCTGAGTAGTTTGCTATTACAGCTTAAACCAACCCTAACAGACTCACTGATAATTTCATAAGGCCCTATTGAAGGATTGTCTTCTGACACCCCCAGCATCTTAGGGGACAGGTTTGGGTGTTACTCAGTCGCTAAATTGTACATGATTCATCAACATATGTATCTCACAAAGTCTTTGCATTTCTTTATGTGATGCCAAGATACTTTGGGCACTTCAACTTTATTGAGTGTGAGCCACTGAATCTGGGTTATAATTACCCAATCATGGAGTCAATCAGAAAATTTCCAGATGCTGAAACAGCACACTGAATCAAAATTCAAGCGTTTCAATTAAAAACAAACATGCAGTAATATATTCAGTTTGACCAAGAATTATGTTTTTCCTTTCTTAGCCTGGCTTCCAGGGTGGCGATGGATGTAAAGAATCTATCAGCCAGAGCAGGAGACATAAGAGACTCAGGTTTGATCCCTGGTTGGGGAAGATCCCCTGGAAGGAGGCATGGCAACCCACTCCAGTGTTGTTTACTGCAGAATTCCATGGACAGAAAAGCGTGGTGGCCTACTGTCTATGGGGTCACAAAGAGTCAGACATGACTGAAGCAACCAGCACACTAACTTAGCCTAAGAGCCACACCCACTCTACCCCCAAATATATTCTTTAGATTTTGCAGGAAAAAGAGAAAATTATTTCAGGTCTTTTATCTTTTAAGCTTCACTCTGTCTTGCTCCCTGGGGCATGTACGGATGTGACAATAGAAGGTAGGGTTGGAATGCAATTTAGAGCTTCCTTTTATGAGGCTGATACCCCACTGATGGAGGTGTTGCAGGATATTCAAGCAAGAGACATGGGCTGCCTCACTATCAACCAAGATTTTAAAGGGTGGGACCTAGACACTTCATAACACCATACACAAAAATGAACTCAAAGTGGATTAAAGACCTAAATGTAAGACCAGAAACTGTAAACCTCTTAGAAGAAAACTTAGGCAGAATGTTTTGAGATAAATCACAGCACAGAAAGACCCTCTATAACCCACCTCCCAGAGTAATGGAAATAAAGACAAAAACAAACAAATGGGACCTAATTAAACTTAAAAGCTTCAACAATGAAGGAAACTATAAACAACATGAAAAGACAGAGAAGAGCAAACAACTGACAAAGAATTAATGTCCAAAGTATACAAGCAGCTCATGAAGCTCAATACCAGAAAAATGAACAACCCAATCAAAAAGAGGAAAAAGGCCTTAACAGACATTTCTCCAAAGATGACATACAGATGGCTAACAGATGAAAACATGCTCAACATCATATATTATTAGAGAAATGCAAATCAAACGGACCATAAGGTATTATCTGGCATGGGTCAAAACGGCCATCATCAAGAAGTCTACAGAGAATAAATACTGGAGAGGGTGTGGAGAAACGGGAACACTCTTACACTGTTGCTGGGAATGCCAATTAGTCTAGTTTTTCCTTTCTTAGCCTGGCTTCCAGGGTGGCGATGGATGTAAAGAATCTATCAGCCAGAGCAGGAGACATAAGAGACTCAGGTTTGATCCCTGGTTGGGGAAGATCCCCTGGAAGGAGGCATGGCAACCCACTCCAGTGTTGTTTACTGCAGAATTCCATGGACAGAAAAGCGTGGTGGCCTACTGTCTATGGGGTCACAAAGAGTCAGACATGACTGAAGCAACCAGCACACTAACTTAGCCTAAGAGCCACACCCACTCTACCCCCAAATATATTCTTTAGATTTTGCAGGAAAAAGAGAAAATTATTTCAGGTCTTTTATCTTTTAAGCTTCACTCTGTCTTGCTCCCTGGGGCATGTACGGATGTGACAATAGAAGGTAGGGTTGGAATGCAATTTAGAGTTTCCTTTTATGAGGCTGATACCCCACTGATGGAGGTGTTGCAGGATATTCAAGCAAGAGACATGGGCTGCCTCACTATCAACCAAGATTTTAAAGGGTGGGACCTAGACACTTCATAACACCATACACAAAAATGAACTCAAAGTGGATTAAAGACCTAAATGTAAGACCAGAAACTGTAAACCTCTTAGAAGAAAACTTAGGCAGAATGTTTTGAGATAAATCACAGCACAGAAAGACCCTCTATAACCCACCTCCCAGAGTAATGGAAATAAAGACAAAAACAAACAAATGGGACCTAATTAAACTTAAAAGCTTCAACAATGAAGGAAACTATAAACAACATGAAAAGACAGAGAAGAGCAAACAACTGACAAAGAATTAATGTCCAAAGTATACAAGCAGCTCATGAAGCTCAATACCAGAAAAATGAACAACCCAATCAAAAAGTGGAAAAAGGCCTTAACAGACATTTCTCCAAAGATGACATACAGATGGCTAACAGATGAAAACATGCTCAACATCATATATTATTAGAGAAATGCAAATCAAACGGACCATAAGGTATTATCTGGCATGGGTCAAAACGGCCATCATCAAGAAGTCTACAGAGAATAAATACTGGAGAGGGTGTGGAGAAACGGGAACACTCTTACACTGTTGCTGGGAATGCCAATTAGTCTAGACCCTATATAAGACAGTGAAAACTGGGAATAGAACTGCCATATGACACAGCAGTCCCAGTGCTGGATAACACCCGAGGAAACCAGAATTGAAAGAGACGTGTACCCTAATGTTCACTGCAGCCTCATTTACAATAACTAGGACATTGGAATCAACCTAGGTGTACATTGGCAGATGAATGGAAAAGGAAGTTGTGGAACATACACACAATGGAATATTACTTAGCTATTAAAAGGAATACATTTGTGTCAGTTCTAATGAGGTCGATGATCCTGGAGCCTATTATACACAGTGAAGTAAGTCAGGAAGAGAAGGACGAATACTGTATATTAACATATATATGGCATTTAGAAAGATGGTAACAAAGATCCTACATGGAGGGCAGCAAAGGAGACACAGATGTAAAGAAGAGAGACTTTTGGACTCCGTGGGAGAAGGCAAGAGTGGGATGATTTGAGAGAATAGCATAGAAACAGGTACATTACCATATGGAAAACAGATGACCAGTGCAAGTTCAATACATAAAGCAGGGCACCAAAGCTGGTGTTCTGGGACCACCCAGAGGGACAGAGTGGGGAGGTAAGGGGGAGAGGGAGGGGCCACATATATACCCTTGGCTGATTCATGTTGATGTATGGTAAAAACCGTCACAAAATTGTAATTATTCTACAATTAAAATAAATTAATCAAAAATAAAAATCAAAGGGTGGGGATGGTAAGGACTCCTGTTTATTCCATATCTGCATCCCAGTTATTAGGATTCAACTCTCTTCTGATCAATCTTAACTTTTCCGTAAGAGATCTAAAACGGTTATCATCCAGTAAACTGTGGGATTAAACCGTTTTTATGCCAAAAACAGCAATAGAGATCAATGGAACAGGATAAGTCCAGTTATAAACCCATGCATTTAAGGTAACCTGATCTACAACAAAGGAGGGAAGAATAGACAATGGAAAAGAGACAGTCTCTTCAATAAGTGGTGGAAACTGAGAGTACGAGAACATTTTCTGGCATGGGTCAAAACGGCCAGCATCAAGAAGTCTACAGAGAATAAATACTGGAGAGGGTGTGGAGAAACGGGAACACTCTTACACTGTTGCTGGGAATGCCAATTAGTCTAGACCCTATATAAGACAGTGAAAACTGGGAATAGAACTGCCATATGACACAGCAGTCCCAGTGCTGGATAACACCGAGGAAACCAGAATTGAAAGAGACGTGTACCCTAATGTTCACTGCAGCCTCATTTACAATAACTAGGACATTGGAATCAACCTAGGTGTACATTGGCAGATGAATGGAAAAGGAAGTTGTGGAACATACACACAATGGAATATTACTTAGCTATTAAAAGGAATACATTTGTGTCAGTTCTAATGAGGTCGATGATCCTGGAGCCTATTATACACAGTGAAGTAAGTCAGGAAGAGAAGGACGAATACTGTATATTAACATATATATGGCATTTAGAAAGATGGTAACAAAGATCCTACATGGAGGGCAGCAAAGGAGACACAGATGTAAAGAAGAGAGACTTTTGGACTCCGTGGGAGAAGGCAAGAGTGGGATGATTTGAGAGAATAGCATAGAAACAGGTACATTACCATATGGAAAACAGATGACCAGTGCAAGTTCAATACATAAAGCAGGGCACCAAAGCTGGTGTTCTGGGACCACCCAGAGGGACAGAGTGGGGAGGTAAGGGGGAGAGGGAGGGGCCACATATATACCCTTGGCTGATTCATGTTGATGTATGGTAAAAACCGTCACAAAATTGTAATTATTCTACAATTAAAATAAATTAATCAAAAATAAAAATCAAAGGGTGGGGATGGTAAGGACTCCTGTTTATTCCATATCTGCATCCCAGTTATTAGGATTCAACTCTCTTCTGATCAATCTTAACTTTTCCGTAAGAGATCTAAAACGGTTATCATCCAGTAAACTGTGGGATTAAACCGTTTTTATGCCAAAAACAGCAATAGAGATCAATGGAACAGGATAAGTCCAGTTATAAACCCATGCATTTAAGGTAACCTGATCTACAACAAAGGAGGGAAGAATAGACAATGGAAAAGAGACAGTCTCTTCAATAAGTGGTGCTGGGAAAACTGGAGAGCTACGTATAAAAGAATGAAATTAGAACATTTTCTTAACAGCATACACAAAAATAAACTCAAAATGAAAAGGGAACCCTCCTACATGTTAGTGGGAACATAAATTGGTACAGCCATTATGGAGAACATTATGGAAGTTCCTTAAAAAACCTAAAAATAGAGCTACTGTATGATCCAGCAATACCATGCCTGGGCATATATCTCAAGAAAACCACACTGTGAAAAGATATGTGCCCCTCAATGTTCACTGCACCACTATTTACAATAAACAGGGCAAGGAAGCAACCTAAATGTCTATCAAGAGAGGAATGAATAAAGAAGATGTTGTACATAAGTACAGTGGACTACTACTCAGGGATAAAAAATTAAAAAAAAAAAGAATGAAATAATGACATTTGCAGTGACACGAATAGACCTAGAGGTTATCATACAAAGCAAAGTAACCCAAGGACAAGGATCATATGATAACACTTACATATGAACTCTAAAAAAAGGATGCCAATGAACTTATTTACAAAACAGAAGCAGACTCACAGATTTAGAATAAAAACAAACTTATGGTTACCAAAGCAGAAAGGTGCAAGACACACAAATTAGGAGTTTGGAATTAACAAATATATACGATTATATATAAAATAGATAATCAACAAGGACCTATCTATAGCATACGGATCTTTACTCAATACTCTAATAAACTATAAGGGAAAAGAACCTGAAACACAATGGATATATGAACAACTGAATCAGAAGATACAACACTGAAAGATGAGCCCCAAAGGAAATTATGTGTCCAATATGCTACTGGGGAAGAACAGAGAAAGAGCTCCAGAAAGAATGAGCCAAAGCGGAAATAACATTCAGGTGTTGATGCGTCTGGCAATAAAGTCTGATGCTGTAAAGAATGATATTGCATAGGAGCCTGGAATGCTAGGTCCATGAATCAAGGTAAATTGGATGTGCTCAAATAGAAGAAGGCAAGAAGGAACATCAATGTTTTCGGAATCAGTAACTAAAACCTACGGGAATGGGTGAATTTAATTCAGATGACCATTATATCTACTTCAATGGGCAAGAATCCCTTAGAAGGGGCTTCCCTGGTGGTCTAATGGGTAAGGACACCGCCTTGCAGTGCAAGGAGTGCCAGTTCGATCCCAGGCCTGGAAAGATCCCACGTGCCGCGGAGCGGCTGGACTGATGTGTCCAACTATCTAGTTGGAGCTCTGGAGCACATGCACCCAGAGCTGGTGCTCTGCGACAACAGAGGCCACTGCGATGGGAGGCTCACTCAGGCCAAAGAACAAAGATGGATGAAAATAGATGAATGAAAAAGACCAGTAGAAGTGGCCCACCCGCCCCGCTTCCTCCCCAACACGCCTCTCCGGAAAAAAAAAAAAAAAAGAATCCCTTAGAAAGAATGGAGTAGCCCTCATAGTCAACAAAAGAGTTCGAAAGGCAGTACTTGGGTGCAATCTCAAAAGCAACAGAATGATATCGGTTCATTGTCAGGACAAACCATTCAGCACCATAGTAACCCAAGTCTATGCCTCAAACACTAACGCTGAAAAAGCTGAAGTTAAATGGTTCTATGAAGACCTATAAGATCTTCTATAACAATAAAAAAGATGTCCTTATTTGTCTTTGGGGTCTGGAGTGCAAAAGTAGGAAGTCAATAGATAACTGGAGTAACAAGACAAGTTTGGCCTTGTAGGACAAAAGTAACAGTTTTGCCAAGAGAGCACACACTGATATAGAAAATACCCTCATCCACAACACAAGAGACAACTTTACATGTAGACAACACCAGCTGGTTAATGTTAAAATCAGATTAATAGCATAGTTTGCATCCAAAAATGGAGAAACTCAATACTGTCATCAAAAATTAGACAGGAGGAATCTGTGGCTCAGATCATGATGCGTCTGGGGCAATATAAGCTACTGGGGAAGAACAGAGAAAGAGCTCCAGAAAGAATGAGCCAAAGCGGAAATAACATTCAGGTGTTGATGCGTCTGGCAATAAAGTCTGATGCTGTAAAGAATGATATTGCATAGGAGCCTGGAATGCTAGGTCCATGAATCAAGGTAAATTGGATGTGCTCAAATAGAAGAAGGCAAGAAGGAACATCAATGTTTTCGGAATCAGTAACTAAAACCTACGGGAATGGGTGAATTTAATTCAGATGACCATTATATCTACTTCAATGGGCAAGAATCCCTTAGAAGGGGCTTCCCTGGTGGTCTAATGGGTAAGGACACCGCCTTGCAGTGCAAGGAGTGCCAGTTCGATCCCAGGCCTGGAAAGATCCCACGTGCCGCGGAGCGGCTGGACTGATGTGTCCAACTATCTAGTTGGAGCTCTGGAGCACATGCACCCAGAGCTGGTGCTCTGCGACAACAGAGGCCACTGCGATGGGAGGCTCACTCAGGCCAAAGAACAAAGATGGATGAAAATAGATGAATGAAAAAGACCAGTAGAAGTGGCCCACCCGCCCCGCTTCCTCCCCAACACGTCTCTCTCCGGAAAAAAAAAAAAAAAAAGAATCCCTTAGAAAGAATGGAGTAGCCCTCATAGTCAACAAAAGAGTTCGAAAGGCAGTACTTGGGTGCAATCTCAAAAGCAACAGAATGATACCGGTTCATTGTCAGGACAAACCATTCAGCACCATAGTAACCCAAGTCTATGCCTCAAACACTAACGCTGAAAAAGCTGAAGTTAAATGGTTCTATGAAGACCTATAAGATCTTCTATAACAATAAAAAAGATGTCCTTTTTGTCTTTGGGGTCTGGAGTGCAAAAGTAGGAAGTCAATAGATAACTGGAGTAACAAGACAAGTTTGGCCTTGTAGGACAAAAGTAACAGTTTTGCCAAGAGAGCACACACTGATATAGAAAATACCCTCATCCACAACACAAGAGACAACTTTACATGTAGACAACACCAGCTGGTTAATGTTAAAATCAGATTAATAGCATAGTTTGCATCCAAAAATGGAGAAACTCAATACTGTCATCAAAAATTAGACAGGAGGAATCTGTGGCTCAGATCATGAGCTCCTTATTTAACGTTCAGACCTAAATTGAAGAAAGTAGGGAAAACCACTAGGCCATTCAGGTATGGCCTAAATTAAATCCCTTATGATTATATAGTGGAAGTGACATACAGATGCAAGGGATTAGATCTGACAGACTACCTGAAGAATTATGGATGGAGGTTTGTGATACTCTATAGGAGGAAGTGATCAAAACCATTCCCAAGAAAATAAAATGCAAGAAGGCAAAATGGATGCCTGAGGAGGTCTTACTAATAGCTAAGAAAGATAAGTGAAAGGCAAAGGGGAAAAGGAAAGATTCACCCATCTGAATGTAGAGTTCCAGAGAATAGCAAGGAAATATAGCCTTCTTAACTGAACAATGCAAAAAAAGAGAAGAAAACAATAAAATGGGAAAGACTAGAGATCTCTTCAAGACAATTAGAGATATCAAGGGAATATTTCATGCAAGGATTAGCACAATAAAGGATGGAAACAGTATGGATCTAACAGGAGAAGAAATTAAGAAGAGAATACACAAACTATACAAAAAATTTCTAATAACCCAGATAACCATGATGGTGTGATCAGTTACCTAGAGCCAGACATCCTGGAGTGCAGTCCACTGGGCCTTTGGAAGCATTACTACAAACAAAGCTAGTGGAGGTGATGGAATTCCAGCTGAGCTATTTCAAATCCTAAAAGATGATGTCATTAATGTGCTGCACTTACTATGCTGGAAATTTGGAAAGCTCAGCAGTGGCCACAAGACTGGAAAGATCAGTTTTCATTTAACCCCAAAGAAGGCAATGCCAAGGAAATTTCAAAGTATCAAACAAGTGCACTCATTTCACACGCTAGCAAGGTAATGTTCAAAATTCTTCAAGCTAGGCTTCAATAATAATGAACTGAGAACATCCAGGTGTACAAACTGGATTTAGAAAAAGCAGAGTATCTAGAGTTCAAACTGCCAACATCCATTGGATCATAGAAAAATCAAGACAATTCAAGACAAGTTTGGCCTTGTAGGACAAAAGTAACAGTTTTGCCAAGAGAGCACACACTGATATAGAAAATACCCTCATCCACAACACAAGAGACAACTTTACATGTAGACAACACCAGCTGGTTAATGTTAAAATCAGATTAATAGCATATTTGCATCCAAAAATGGAGAAACTCAATACTGTCATCAAAAATTAGACAGGAGGAATCTGTGGCTCAGATCATGAGCTCCTTATTTAACGTTCAGACCTAAATTGAAGAAAGTAGGGAAAACCACTAGGCCATTCAGGTATGGCCTAAATTAAATCCCTTATGATTATATAGTGGAAGTGACATACAGATGCAAGGGATTAGATCTGACAGACTACCTGAAGAATTATGGATGGAGGTTTGTGATACTCTATAGGAGGAAGTGATCAAAACCATTCCCAAGAAAATAAAATGCAAGAAGGCAAAATGGATGCCTGAGGAGGTCTTACTAATAGCTAAGAAAGATAAGTGAAAGGCAAAGGGGAAAAGGAAAGATTCACCCATCTGAATGTAGAGTTCCAGAGAATAGCAAGGAAATATAGCCTTCTTAACTGAACAATGCAAAAAAAGAGAAGAAAACAATAAAATGGGAAAGACTAGAGATCTCTTCAAGACAATTAGAGATATCAAGGGAATATTTCATGCAAGGATTAGCACAATAAAGGATGGAAACAGTATGGATCTAACAGGAGAAGAAATTAAGAAGAGAATACACAAACTATACAAAAAATTTCTAATAACCCAGATAACCATGATGGTGTGATCAGTTACCTAGAGCCAGACATCCTGGAGTGCAGTCCACTGGGCCTTTGGAAGCATTACTACAAACAAAGCTAGTGGAGGTGATGGAATTCCAGCTGAGCTATTTCAAATCCTAAAAGATGATGTCATTAATGTGCTGCACTTACTATGCTGGAAATTTGGAAAGCTCAGCAGTGGCCACAAGACTGGAAAGATCAGTTTTCATTTAACCCCAAAGAAGGCAATGCCAAGGAAATTTCAAAGTATCAAACAAGTGCACTCATTTCACACGCTAGCAAGGTAATGTTCAAAATTCTTCAAGCTAGGCTTCAATAATATTGAACTGAGAACTTCCAGATGTACAAACTGGATTTAGAAAAAGCAGAGTATCTAGAGTTCAAACTGCCAACATCCATTGGATCATAGAAAAATCAAGACAATTCAAGAAAAACACCTATTTCTGCTGGTATGCTAAAGGCTTTGACTATGCTAAAGGTTTTGAATATGAAGATCACAACAAACTGTGGAAAATTCTTAAAGAAATGGGAATACCCGACCACGCTGCCTACCCTCCTGAAGAATCTGTATGCAGGTCAAGAAGCAACAGTTAGAACCAGACATGGAACAACGGACTGGTTCCAAATGCCGAAAGGAGTATGTCAAGGCTTGTCAACCCTGCTTATTTAACTTCTAGGCAGAATACATCATGGGAAATACTGAGTTGGATGAAGCGTGGGCTGAAATAAAAATTGCAGAGAGAATTATAAATAATCTCAGATATGTAGATGACACCACTCTTACAAGAAAAATTGAAGAGGTACTAAAGAGCCTCTTAATGAAGGCAAAAGAGGAGTGTGAAACAGCTAGCATAAAACTCAACATTCAAAAAACTAAGATCATAGCATCTGGCCCCATCACTTCATGACCACAGAGTCTCTCGGTCTCCAAAATCACTGCAGACAGTGACTGCAGCCATGAAATTAAAAGATGCTTTCTCCTTGGAACAAAAGCCATGACAAACCTAGACAGCTAATTAAAAAGTAGAGACATAAATTTGCCAAAAAAGGTATGTCTAGTGAAAGCTACGGTTTTTCAGCACTCATGTTCGGATGTGAGATTTGCACCCTAAAGAACACTGAGTGCCAAAGAATTTACTGTGATGCTAGAGAAGACTCCTGAGAGTCTCTTAGACAGCAAGACCAAACCAGTTAATCCTTAAGGAAATCTATCCTGAATATTCACTGGAAGGATTGATGCTGAAGCTCCAATATCTTGGCCACCACATGCAAAGATCAGACTTATTGGAAAAGACCCTGATGCTGGGAAAGATTGAGAGTAAGAGAAGACGACCACAGAGGATGAGATGGTTGGATGGTGTCACAGAGTAAATGGAAATGAGTTTGGGCAAACTCTGGAAGACAGTGAAGGACAGGGAAGCCTGGCGTGATGCAGTCCATGGGGTCTCAGACATGACTGAGCAACTGAACAACAGCTGAATTGCTTTGCTGTACACCTGAAATATTGTAGATCAACTATATTACAGTATATATTAAAAAAAGATAAACGCTTATTTGATTTGATCTCCATTTGATTTTTAGCCTCATGGCTCTGAAAGACAAGGGATTCTTTACCCTTCACACAAATCACTGATTTTCAGCCTATGCCTTGAGCTGAAAATATAAATATACAAGCTTGTCTTTCTCTTTAAGCTCTCTAGTACTGTAGTCAGCTCACCCATTTGAAATCCTCATGTGTTTCATACTATTCAATAGCAGCAATCTCTTCAAAGTATACATCATTCCAAGAATAATTTGAGATATTCTAGTTGGATGTTTTGCCACTTCATGCCAGGACCTGCCAGTGTCATATCCCTCAATACATCCCAGATTATCCTTGCCCTCAACCTTCACTTGGGCAGAAAACCTGTACCAAATTACCCCCAATTTTTTTGGAAGTCTATTGCCTGCAACTATTTCTGCTACCAATTTCCAGGATTCTTTTTTTTCTTTTTTAATTTTGGCCTCTTATTAGTTTCTTTTTATTTATTTATTTTCATCTATCTTTATTCTTTGGTCTGTGTGGGCCTCCCACTGCAGTGGCCTCTTTCTTTGCAGAGCACAGGCTCTGGGCACATGCTCCAAGCGTTGGCTTGTAACTGGACACACCAGTCCAGCTGATCCATGGCACATGGGATTTTCCAGGACCAGGGGCTTAATCAGTGCCTCTTGCACTGCAAGGAGGACTCTTTACCTACTGGACCACCAGGGGAAACCCTCTTCAGGATTCTTGCCTGGAGAATCCCATGGACAGAGGAGCCTGGTGGGCTACACTCTATGGGGTCACAAAGAGTTGGACACAACAGAAGCGACTTAGCACACATACATGAATCTTTCTTATTCTCAACTGAGATTGGAATAATCCTTCTGTGGATAAATAAGGGGGAGAAAACCAAAATGTAGTATTTTAGCTTCTAACTTTCCTTTTAAGATTTGAAGCAATATGACTAAGCATCAGGTTTTTTTTAATGTCACTTCTCTTTGGCTGTGCTGGGCAAACTCTGGAAGACAGTGAAGGACAGGGAAGCCTGGCGTGATGCAGTCCATGGGGTCTCAGACATGACTGAGCAACTGAACAACAGCTGAATTGCTTTGCTGTACACCTGAAATATTGTAGATCAACTATATTACAGTATATATTAAAAAAAGATAAACGCTTATTTGATTTGATCTCCATTTGATTTTTAGCCTCATGGCTCTGAAAGACAAGGGATTCTTTACCCTTCACACAAATCACTGATTTTCAGCCTATGCCTTGAGCTGAAAATATAAATATACAAGCTTGTCTTTCTCTTTAAGCTCTCTAGTACTGTAGTCAGCTCACCCATTTGAAATCCTCATGTGTTTCATACTATTCAATAGCAGCAATCTCTTCAAAGTATACATCATTCCAAGAATAATTTGAGATATTCTAGTTGGATGTTTTGCCACTTCATGCCAGGACCTGCCAGTGTCATATCCCTCAATACATCCCAGATTATCCTTGCCCTCAACCTTCACTTGGGCAGAAAACCTGTACCAAATTACCCCCAATTTTTTTGGAAGTCTATTGCCTGCAACTATTTCTGCTACCAATTTCCAGGATTCTTTTTTTTCTTTTTTAATTTTGGCCTCTTATTAGTTTCTTTTTATTTATTTATTTTCATCTATCTTTATTCTTTGGTCTGTGTGGGCCTCCCACTGCAGTGGCCTCTTTCTTTGCAGAGCACAGGCTCTGGGCACATGCTCCAAGCGTTGGCTTGTAACTGGACACACCAGTCCAGCTGATCCATGGCACATGGGATTTTCCAGGACCAGGGGCTTAATCAGTGCCTCTTGCACTGCAAGGAGGACTCTTTACCTACTGGACCACCAGGGAAGCCCTCTTCAGGATTCTTGCCTGGAGAATCCCATGGACAGAGGAGCCTGGTGGGCTACACTCTATGGGGTCACAAAGAGTTGGACACAACAGAAGCGACTTAGCACACATACATGAATCTTTCTTATTCTCAACTGAGATTGGAATAATCCTTCTGTGGATAAATAAGGGGGAGAAAACCAAAATGTAGTATTTTAGCTTCTAACTTTCCTTTTAAGATTTGAAGCAATATGACTAAGCATCAGGTTTTTTTTAATGTCACTTCTCTTTGGCTGTGCTGGGTCTTGGTTGCTGCATCTACTTTCTCTAGTTGCAGCACATGGGCTTCTCATTGCCCTGGCTTCTCTTATTGCTGAGCATGGACTCTAGGGCACATGGGCTCAGTAGTTGGGGTTCCTGGGCTCTAGAGCACAGCATCATAGTTCTGGTGACAGGCTTAGTTGCTCTGCAACATGTGGGATCTTCCCGAATCAGGAATTGATCCCTTGCCTCCTGCGTTGGCAAGCAGATTCTCTACTCTGGGCCAACAGGGAAGCCCTAGGAATCCATTTTGTCAAAGTAATGAAAATTGGCCATCTACAAGAGTTTCAGGAGGTAGTAGAAACCTGAATTCTTAAACAGATATTTTACATTCCTCTAGTAAAATACTCAATGCTCACAAATATAAAGGAAAAATAAAAATATAAACACCAGCAAAAGGCATTATGCCACAGAGTCCACTCATTTCCTAGGCAACCTGGCATTATTATAGAACTGGTAGAGGACTCAGCCTCCCAGGAAATTTCCAAGAATCTAACAAATCAAGAAAAAAGCAAAGGAATATTTCAGAATCACAAGTACCATCAACATATGTTCAAAGGGAAATTTAGAGGTTTTAGACAGAAAACTGAAATGAGGAATTTTAACTAGACATTTTTTCTGGCAGATATTTTGTAGGAATCAATGTCCTTTAAAAATACTACTACACCTTCTTTGCAAAAGTAAAAATGCTGAGAGCTAAACCACTGATTTTCAAAATATTTTCATCACAACCCAGAGCAACACACTTTCCATCATGATCCAGTCCACATGGCTGAAATGAAAGTCTCATAACACATCTATTCTTACCACATGCACTAGTCTCTGACCCTGTTTTCTTTTATCCTATCTCAAATAATGAAATTCTGACCTAACCATGGGTTGAGACTCGCAAATTGAAAAACATTGGCCTAAAGAGGATAATCCTTCTGTGGATAAATAAGGGGAGAAAACCAAAATGTAGTATTTTAGCTTCTAACTTTCCTTTTAAGATTTGAAGCAATATGACTAAGCATCAGGTTTTTTAATGTCGCTTCTCTTTGGCTGTGCTGGGTCTTGGTTGCTGCATCTACTTTCTCTAGTTGCAGCACATGGGCTTCTCATTGCCCTGGCTTCTCTTATTGCTGAGCATGGACTCTAGGGCACATGGGCTCAGTAGTTGGGGTTCCTGGGCTCTAGAGCACAGCATCATAGTTCTGGTGACAGGCTTAGTTGCTCTGCAACATGTGGGATCTTCCCGAATCAGGAATTGATCCCTTGCCTCCTGCGTTGGCAAGCAGATTCTCTACTCTGGGCCAACAGGGAAGCCCTAGGAATCCATTTTGTCAAAGTAATGAAAATTGGCCATCTACAAGAGTTTCAGGAGGTAGTAGAAACCTGAATTCTTAAACAGATATTTTACATTCCTCTAGTAAAATACTCAATGCTCACAAATATAAAGGAAAAATAAAAATATAAACACCAGCAAAAGGCATTATGCCACAGAGTCCACTCATTTCCTAGGCAACCTGGCATTATTATAGAACTGGTAGAGGACTCAGCCTCCCAGGAAATTTCCAAGAATCTAACAAATCAAGAAAAAAGCAAAGGAATATTTCAGAATCACAAGTACCATCAACATATGTTCAAAGGGAAATTTAGAGGTTTTAGACAGAAAACTGAAATGAGGAATTTTAACTAGACATTTTTTCTGGCAGATATTTTGTAGGAATCAATGTCCTTTAAAAATACTACTACACCTTCTTTGCAAAAGTAAAAATGCTGAGAGCTAAACCACTGATTTTCAAAATATTTTCATCACAACCCAGAGCAACACACTTTCCATCATGATCCAGTCCACATGGCTGAAATGAAAGTCTCATAACACATCTATTCTTACCACATGCACTAGTCTCTGACCCTGTTTTCTTTTATCCTATCTCAAATAATGAAATTCTGACCTAACCATGGGTTGAGACTCGCAAATTGAAAAACATTGGCCTAAAGAGGGATAAAGTACTGGAATATAGAATTGCTTTACATCTAAAACATATAGTATAAACACACATACACACACATATATATATATGTATATGTATACATAGACTTCCCAGGTGGCATGAGTGGTAAAAAAAGAAGAAGAAGAACCTGCCTGCCAATGCAGGAGATGCAAGAGGCTCAGGTTCAATTCCTGGATCAGGAAGATCTCCTGGAGGGGGCCTGGAAACCCCCCTGGAGTGTCTTGCATGGAGCATCTATGGACAGAGAAGCCTGACAAGCTAAAGCCCATAGGGTTTGCACAGTTGGACACAACAATGCAGCTGAGCACCCCCACACCCATACTTCAGAAAAAGGTTTTTTAAAAACGTATCAGTGTCTGAAGTCAGTGTTAACATGGGATGCATTTAAAATTTGGGGGTAAAGCATTCAAAGGACCTCAGATGCTCTCCTTTTTTTCTGCATGTATAATTCAACCTTGGATTCATTCACTTTAGGGGGAAAAGCCTCCAATATTGCATCTGTCAGCCCTTAAACATTTGCCATTGGCTGATCCATTTTCTGAAAATTATTTGGAGAGCCTTGAAGTAGTTCTGGTCATTGGCATACTCTGTGGCAGGGGTTTCCTGCAAGGTCATCTGGCAGGTCTGATGGCTGCACTATAATCATAGGTGGGCAGAATGCACCTTAGCACCTATCAGGGTCCCTGTGAGTGGGGTTATAGATAACCACTAATCTTTCTACTCCTCTTTAACTTTGGTAGGATGTTATGAAAGTGCAGGTAAAAGCGCATTATGACTTATTGGATCTGCTGCTCTCCATGGAACATGAATTCTCTACAGTGGTGGCTACATGCACAAAGGATACTGCTTGGAAAGGCCTGAAGCCAGCAGAGCCCGATTGTGGAGTCTTGGAAAGTCAGAGGAGTTGTGAAGGGCAAAAGTGCTGCCTTACCTGTCACGCTGGAGACTCTCCTGAACCCACTTTCTGCAGGCACCCTGTGCCCCCTGGCCTGAAGATCAGGCCAGAGTGCTCTCTGCAAATCTTACAAGGACAGGGAAGTTCAAACAGGCAGACAGGGCAAAGTAACACAGGAGATTTATCTTGGACATGGACCTCAGTTTTTGAGTCTAATTTCTGCTCTTTCTGTTAAGGGGGTCCCCAGGCCGGGCTGTGGTACTCCTTGGTGTCCTCTTTTTAATGCTGTCTTTCCATAGGCAGCATAAGACACTTGTTTAGCATGCCAGTTCTTTCATATGGTTTTCAAAAATAAAAGTTTGCCAGTTCAAATGATCCATCTGGTCACTGACAGGGAGTTTTATGTTTATGGGGACTCAAACCTGTAATGAACACAAGAAGTATTCCCAAAAAAGAGTGAAAAAGATGTAAACTTCACAAGATCCACAAGGCTTACTCACAGAATTAGCCAAAGAGAGCAAAGACCTTCAACGTCACAGGCAGCAAGAATGCTGTGGTGAACATGGAGTCTCCCATCTCCCAGCAGAATGCGTGACTCCTCCAGCCTCAGGCCTGCCCATCTCTGCACTGCACAGGCACAACTAGGAGAGGATTTTCCCAGCTCCAATGGGACAACCATGAAGCTTGAGACCACAAAAGGCCCCTATGGACTGGGACACCTTAAGACAAAGTCCCAAAGAGCCAGCCGAGTTGGACAAAGAGAACGCTGCTTGTCACCTCAGGTCTCAGATCCTGAGCCTAGTTGGCTGTCCACCAGATCCAAGCTAATACTTGCATCTTCTGGCTGGCTTCTCTCTGGTTCGGACAGAGAGAGGATCTTCACGGGTTGCAAAACTAAGCTCTCAAGACATAGAACAAGGCAAGAGGAAACCTCACCTATTTAAATATAGGGGACCCACAGCAGAGTTGATCTAAACAAGTGCACATCCCTTAGAACTGTGAACTCACCAGTCTGTGAGGCCAATGGGCTTCAACAATGGGCTTAAAGGACTTCTGCCTGTATTTCTACCCTATGGTTTTCCTCCTAATGAGAAGTGACACAAAAGCTGGAGACAGAAGAAAACAAGAACCATCTCTGAAACAAATTGGATCAACAGAAAACAAGAGTATTCAGAAGAGATCTTTTCCAGAGTCTCTGTACCTAAGGCATGTGCATTTGTGCATGCCAACTCGCTCAGTCATGCCTGACTCTTTGGGATGCCATAGACTGTAGCCAGCCAGGCTGCTCTAGCCATAGGGTTTCCCAGGCAAGAATCCTGGAGTGTGGGCTTCCCCTGGTGGTCCAGTGGGTAAGGACACCACCTTGCAGTGCAAGGGGCGCCGGTTCGAGCCCTGGCCTGGGAAGATCCCATGTGCCGCGGAGCGGCTGGACTGATGTGTCCAATTACTGAGCTGGAGCTCTGGAGCGCATGCGCCCGGAGCCGGCGCTCTGCGACGACAGACGCCACCACGATGGGAGGCCCACAGGAGCCAAAGAACAAAGACAGATGAAAATAGAGAAATGAAGGACCAACAGAAGTGGCCCGCCTGCTCCCCTCCCTCCCCAACCCGACCCTACCCAAAAAAATAAATTAAAAAAAAAAAAATGCAAGATGGATTAAAAAAAAAAAAAAAATTCCAAGGCACAGATTTAAAAAAAAAAAAAAAAAGAATCCTGGAGTGGCTGCCATGCCCTTCTCCAGGGAATCTTCCTGACCCAGGGATCAAACCCACATCTCTTATGTCTCCTACATCGGCAGGAGGATTCTTTACCACTAATTTCGCCTTGGAAGTTCCCCCCAGGGCACTGATTCACATGAAATCACATTAATGATTAATCATTGCCATTTGCATTTTCTTGTTTCTAATTTGTCTATTCTTTTTTTTTTTTCTTTAACAGTTCTCTGCTTTTTTCCCTTTTCTTTGCCTCTAAGCCATCATTTTATTTTCATCCATCTTTTATTCTTTGGCCTGTGTGAGCCTCCCATTGCAATCGCCTCTCTCACTGCAGAGCATATCTGCTCTGGGCACATGCGCCCCAGAGTGGTGGCTCGTAATTGGACACACAAGTCCAGCCACTCTGCAATATGTGGGATCTTCCCAGGCCAGGGATCAAACTGGTGCCTCTTGTACTGCAAGGCGAACTCTTTACCCACTGGACCACCAGGGAAGTCCCTTATTTATTATTTTTCATTGGAGTGTTCTACTTTAAAATTTTTATTTAGAAATACTTTTTATCTCTTTTGCAATATTTTTTTTCAGTTCTGTTATTTCTCCCGTCTTGTAAATTTCTGTTTGCAAACAATTCATTGTTTTTATTTCATAAGCTTAGCATTTATATGTATTAAATGTTACCTTACTTTTCTTTTAAAAGATAGTAAAGCTTTAAAAATCCAAAGAAGAGAAAAAAATCAAAGTGGGATAGTGTTTCGACCTGGGTAGAAGATAACTCTAGCATAAAACATACTTTTGACCGTGTGCGTGTGGTAGTTTGTCCCCCTGTTGTAACAGTGTAAATGGAGTCTGTAGATTTCTTTCTAACTTATTTATCTATAAGATCAAAGCTTGGTAACCCTGTATTTATGTCATGCTCAGGATTACTTGATATTAGTAGTTAAAAATAAATTGAGATATTCATAACAGACTGTATCTTATTTGCTACATAAATTCTTATTGAAATAATATTGGCCATATGGAAAAAGTGATTGTTTTCCCCTTTGAAGAAAAGAGAATGTAATTAAATACATTTCTTAGAACTCACAGACAGTTGCATATTCAGCATCTCTCATACAACTATTGTATGCTTAGCATCTTCTTGATTGTTTTGGAAATAAAATACCCAATTATTTACTGATCCAGTGATCTGTTCTTATTGTCTGAATGTGTCAAATTTACACACAGTTTAAATAAATTGAGTTGTTCCTTCCATCAAGAGTGAGATGATATCCCATGATTATTACATCTAACTGTAAGGCCAGGAGCTTGAATGCTGTCCACTCTTGGCCCCAGTGCTGTGAAGACTTGATCCTGGAAGACTCTGACTGAAGAAGGAAACTGAGGCTTATGCTCAATAATGATTAACAATAAAGTTCCTTTTGCCCCCATGAACCATGCCTGTGATGCTGAAACCACTGTTCTGTTAAAGTCAGAACAATCTGCTCCTGATTCTACAGGTCATTAATCATACCTGTAGCCCCTAGCAACTCCTGTGTTTTGTAGCTGCTGATTTTAATGTACCCAATCAAAGACCACCAACTGTACCTGCATACGTTAATCCTATAAAAGAAGAGCTCGGGCTTCCCTTGTGGCTCAGTGGATAAGAACCCGTCTGCCAATGCAGGAGACCCAGGTTCAATCCCTGATCTGGGAAGATCCCACATACCGCAGAGAAGCTAAACCCACACATCAACAAAGACCCAGCACAGCCAAAAATAAATAAAGTTAAAAGAAGAGCTCACCCTGAACCCAGGGCCCAGAATTTCTGAGCGCTAGCCTGTCTGAGACCACCAGTGTAAATAAACCTGAGTTCTCCAACCCTCTGAGTGTGCTGCTTGGTTTCTCGATGGTCTGATTTCTGAAACATGATCTCTGACCTCAAAGGTAACATCCGCCACCACCAACAGCAGTTGTGTATAGTCATGTGGTAAGGGGAAAGGGAAAAGGTCAATAGACTGCAAATAAATACCTAAGAGAGCAAAGAGAAATGGACAGGCTGTAAACCACTGACCTTTTTGCAGTTAGTCCTTTGGCCAAGGCTGATATGTTTCATTTCTCTCTTCCAGTATTTACTGCATGTTCCTTTGACTTTAGCCCTCTCCTTGGTGGATTAGAGGCCTTTAGTCAAAGGCATGGTCTAAACCCACATTTCCATGTATGCCTTTGGTGACCTAAGACCAGAGGTGTCTTCCAATAAATCTACCATAAGCACTCAGTATTGCAAGGTTTCGCCATACTTCTCCCATTTCCCATTGAGCGGCATCAGCTCCCTATTCACTCAGCCAACATCGTAAATCCTCTGGTTTCAAACCATTGGAATCATCCCTGTGTCCTCCTCCTAGAAGCATCCCTCCTCTTCCCATGATAACCATGCCTGTGATTGACTGCATTGATTAAAGACTTGATCCTGGAAGACTCTGACTGAAGAAGGAAACTGAGGCTTATGCTCAATAATGATTAACAATAAAGTTCCTTTTGCCCCCATGAACCATGCCTGTGATGCTGAAACCACTGTTCTGTTAAAGTCAGAACAATCTGCTCCTGATTCTACAGGTCATTAATCATACCTGTAGCCCCTAGCAACTCCTGTGTTTTGTAGCTGCTGATTTTAATGTACCCAATCAAAGACCACCAACTGTACCTGCATACGTTAATCCTATAAAAGAAGAGCTCGGGCTTCCCTTGTGGCTCAGTGGATAAGAACCCGTCTGCCAATGCAGGAGACCCAGGTTCAATCCCTGATCTGGGAAGATCCCACATACCGCAGAGAAGCTAAACCCACACATCAACAAAGACCCAGCACAGCCAAAAATAAATAAAGTTAAAAGAAGAGCTCACCCTGAACCCAGGGCCCAGAATTTCTGAGCGCTAGCCTGTCTGAGACCACCAGTGTAAATAAACCTGAGTTCTCCAACCCTCTGAGTGTGCTGCTTGGTTTCTCGATGGTCTGATTTCTGAAACATGATCTCTGACCTCAAAGGTAACATCCGCCACCACCAACAGCAGTTGTGTATAGTCATGTGGTAAGGGGAAAGGGAAAAGGTCAATAGACTGCAAATAAATACCTAAGAGAGCAAAGAGAAATGGACAGGCTGTAAACCACTGACCTTTTTGCAGTTAGTCCTTTGGCCAAGGCTGATATGTTTCATTTCTCTCTTCCAGTATTTACTGCATGTTCCTTTGACTTTAGCCCTCTCCTTGGTGGATTAGAGGCCTTTAGTCAAAGGCATGGTCTAAACCCACATTTCCATGTATGCCTTTGGTGACCTAAGACCAGAGGTGTCTTCCAATAAATCTACCATAAGCACTCAGTATTGCAAGGTTTCGCCATACTTCTCCCATTTCCCATTGAGCGGCATCAGCTCCCTATTCACTCAGCCAACATCGTAAATCCTCTGGTTTCAAACCATTGGAATCATCCCTGTGTCCTCCTCCTAGAAGCATCCCTCCTTTCCTTACCTCTAAACCAGCAAAGCCCAGAATCACGAAGAATGCAAGCAAGGATGTCTGAGTCACTAGAATTAACTGAGATGTGCCATTCTCCCTTGCACTTTGGTTCCCAGCCTCTTTTGAAAGGCTCATATGGTCACTGGTCCACAGTATGTACACTGTGTCCTGAATCTTGTGGCAAAAAACTCCAATCTCACAGGGTCACTATCTCTCCAAAAGGTGAGGGGAACTTCGTTAAGTCCAGGGAATTTACTATACAATGAAGTGTTGTGAGCAGGAGCGCATGCCTACTGTAGCCGTGTGAGAGCCTATGGGGAGCTCATGAAAGATGGTGGTGAATGAAGTTTGGAGGACAGAGCAAATCCAGTTCCAGAAACTGTCAGCACCAGGGATGAGATGTTGTGGCCTCATTTCTTTTAGGAAGGGACCAAGGTAAGCAACTCAGCAAGGCTGCTGTCCCCTGGTATGTACCTATGTGACCACAGCTGGAGATAGCAGGCTGTCAGGATGGGTGGATGGTCAGGTCAACTGTGGTGAGGGGAGAGCCACACTGCAGAGCACAGAGAGGCCCCATCCCTGCCACGATGCTTTGTTCACAAATCTAGTAAACAAGTAATGCGCAACTAAAGGCAAAGACTGACTGACATGCATAGACAGGTTTTCTGGGAATGGACTGAGGGATTTTAGCCTAGCACTCACACAGCACACAAATATCCTCACTCTAGAATCACCAACTCTGGTGACATCTCTCCCCAGACACCCTCATGGCCCCTAGGCCAGCCGTGCTCTTTCCAAATCTGATCCCTTGGTTAAGTTATTCTCCACTGTCGACGCATCAGCATAGGTTTTTATATCAGATCTCTTTACCTCCTGACAAAATGCAAGAGAAAGTTCTTCTGAAACTCTGCCTCCTGTCTCTCCTGGTAACTAGGGCCACCCTCTGAGTATAGCTGAAGGACCTTCACTCTAATGCAGTCACAGTGGAGTTCTGAGTCTCTGGGAATTCATGGTAACACAGATCCAGCATCTCTGTTAATCACCAGCATGTCTGGTTATTTCTCAGGACAGCTGGGAAACAGCCTAGTGAGTGGCTTTGGACTCTTTGATGAGGACTTAGAAGAAGGAAACCCCTTAGTCAGTATTTGCAATGTTATCCCTGGGCCACTTCCCTAGGCACCTGACTTCTCCCACATTTGTTGTCTGGCCTAGACCTGATACTTTGTCACAGGCCATGACTCATGTTGGGCCTCTGTTTACTAACAGTCTATTACTGTTTAAACACTAAGTCGTGTCTGACTCTTTGCAACCCCATGACCTGTAGCCTTCCAGGCTCCACTTCCATGAGATTCTTCCAGGCAAGAATCCTGGAGTGAGTTGCCATTCCCTTCTCCAGGGGATCTTCCTGAGCAAGAGTCAAACCTGGGACTCCTGCACTGCAGGTGGAATCTTTACTGTTGAGCCACCAAGACAAAGGAATTACTATCAGAGAGGTTTTTAAATAATAAAGTCAAGTAGCATCCTTGACCATTCATTTTGTCTTAAGGAACTCACAGCTAGGCAGCACCACAGACCCCTGTACTCAATGCATGGGCTCTGCTGTTGCTTACAGCAGCCACACCCACCTGGTCCCCCACATCACCCCTACCTCACCCCACCCCTGCTGCCCCAGGATCAACCATCACTGAGACCAGACACTGCTCCCACTCACATCCTCATCGTTCCTTGAATATTCTACAGAGTGATTCATTCAGCATCCATTCCAGCACCCTCTCCCATCTTCCTATCAGCTTGGAAAGTGAATTACTGAGAGATATAATCTCCCTTGCAGCTATGGATGGCTATGGGACAGTTCTAGACAGTGAGCATACGTAGGTGGAAGTCCCTGGGGTAGGCTCCTTCCTGGAATGAGGACACAATATCTGAGATTCAGCAGCCATCTTGCAAACATGAGGGAGAAACCATAGTTGATAGAGCAAGGAAACAGAAGGAGCGTCCTGATGGCATCACTGAGGTGATATACCAGCCCTGAATGTCCTACTCAGATATTTTATGCCTCAGACATACAGCCTTCACATTTAATTCTCTGAGTAGTTTCCTATTATAGCTGAAGCCAATCCTAACCGGTGCACCCATGGTTTCATTTGAAGGGGTGTTTTCTGACTGCCCCCATTTCATGGGGGAGAGGTTTGGGTGGCACTAAGTTGCTGAACTGTACATGATTTATCAACATTTGTATCTCACAAAGCCTCTTTTGGCATTTGTCTGGGTTCAAAATGGGTCCCGATTCCCTAGGCACCTGACTTCTCCCACATTTTTTCTGGCCTAGACCTGATACTTTGTCACAGGCCATGACTCATGTTGGGCCTCTGTTTACTAACAGTCTATTACTGTTTAAACACTAAGTCGTGTCTGACTCTTTGCAACCCCATGACCTGTAGCCTTCCAGGCTCCACTTCCATGAGATTCTTCCAGGCAAGAATCCTGGAGTGAGTTGCCATTCCCTTCTCCAGGGGATCTTCCTGAGCAAGAGTCAAACCTGGGACTCCTGCACTGCAGGTGGAATCTTTACTGTTGAGCCACCAAGACAAAGGAATTACTATCAGAGAGGTTTTTAAATAATAAAGTCAAGTAGCATCCTTGACCATTCATTTTGTCTTAAGGAACTCACAGCTAGGCAGCACCACAGACCCCTGTACTCAATGCATGGGCTCTGCTGTTGCTTACAGCAGCCACACCCACCTGGTCCCCCACATCACCCCTACCTCACCCCACCCCTGCTGCCCCAGGATCAACCATCACTGAGACCAGACACTGCTCCCACTCACATCCTCATCGTTCCTTGAATATTCTACAGAGTGATTCATTCAGCATCCATTCCAGCACCCTCTCCCATCTTCCTATCAGCTTGGAAAGTGAATTACTGAGAGATATAATCTCCCTTGCAGCTATGGATGGCTATGGGACAGTTCTAGACAGTGAGCATACGTAGGTGGAAGTCCCTGGGGTAGGCTCCTTCCTGGAATGAGGACACAATATCTGAGATTCAGCAGCCATCTTGCAAACATGAGGGAGAAACCATAGTTGATAGAGCAAGGAAACAGAAGGAGCGTCCTGATGGCATCACTGAGGTGATATACCAGCCCTGAATGTCCTACTCAGATATTTTATGCCTCAGACATACAGCCTTCACATTTAATTCTCTGAGTAGTTTCCTATTATAGCTGAAGCCAATCCTAACCGGTGCACCCATGGTTTCATTTGAAGGGGTGTTTTCTGACTGCCCCCATTTCATGGGGGAGAGGTTTGGGTGGCACTAAGTTGCTGAACTGTACATGATTTATCAACATTTGTATCTCACAAAGCCTCTGGATTTATGGGCCATTTAGTCTGGGTTCAAATTACCCATCCATGGTGTCAATTACAACATTCCCAGATGCTGAAACAGCGCAGTGAATCAAAATTCAAAGATATCAATTAAAAACAAAACTGTTCATACATTCAACTTGACCATGAATTACATTTTTCCTTACTTAGCCTGGCTTCCCAGGTGGCACTAGTGGTAAAGAACCCGCCAGCAGTGCAGGAGACATAAGAGATCGGGGCTTGATCCCTGGCTTGGGAAGAACCCCTGCGGAAGAGCATGACAATCCACTCCAGTATTCTCGTCAGGAGAATCCCAGAAACAGAGGAGCCTGGCGGGCTACAGCCCATGGGGTCGCAAACAGTTAACACACCTGAAGCAGCTTAGCACACTACCTAGCCTAGCACCCACACATACTCTACTTCCAAATATATTCTTTAGATTTTGCATGCAAAAGAAAAACATTGTCATGTATTTACTGTATATGCTGCACTGCCCTTTCCTCACTCCCTGGGCCATGTAGAGCTGGCAAAATATAAGGGAGGGTTGGAATACAATTATGAGCTTCCTTTTGTAAGGTTGATCTCCCACAGACAAAGGCTGTTCAGGGTCTACAATCAAGAGACATGGGCTGCCTCACTATCAAGCAAGATTTTAAAGAGTGAGGAACTAGAACACTTCTTAACACCATACACAAAAATAAACTCAAAATGGATAGATGACCTAAAGACCAGAAACCATAAAACTCTTAGAGGAAAGCATAGGCAGAATACTCTTCACCTCACAGCAAGATCCTCTATGACCCACCTCCCAGAGTAATGGAAATAAAAACAAACAAACAAAAACCAAATGGGACCTAATTAAACTTAAAAGCTTTCCACAATGAAGAAAACTATAAGCAACGTGAAAAGACAGCCTTCAGAATGGGACAAAATAATAGCAATAGCAAATGAAATAACTGACAAAGAATTAATCTCCAAAATGTCCATCAGGTCATGAAACTCAAATCAGAAAAATGAACAACCCAATCCAAAAGTGGGCAAAAGAACTAAACAGACATTTCTCCAGGAGAAGACAAGACTTACAGATGGCTAATAAACACATGAAAACATGCTGAACATCACTCATTATTAGAGAAATGCAAATCAAAAACACAATGAGGTATCATCTCATTCTGGTCAGAATGGCCATTGTCACAAAGTCTACAAATAATAAATGATGGAGAGGGTGTGGAGAAAACGGAGCCCTCTTACACTCTTAGTGGCAATGCAAACTAGTACCACCACAGTAGAGAATAGTGTGAAGATTCCTCAAAAAAAAAAACTGGGACTAGAACTCCCATATGACCCAGCAATCCCACTGCTGGGCATACACCCTAAGGAAACCAGAACTGAAAGACACACATATAGTTCAATGTTCATAGCAGCACTATTAACAAGAGCAAGACATGGAAGCAAACCAGATGCCCATCAGCAGATGAGTGGATCAGGAAGTTGTGGTTCCTATACACAAAGGACTACTACTCAGTTATAAAAAGGAAGACACTTGAGTCAGTTCTAATGAGGTGAATGAACCTGGAGTCTATCATAGAATGAAGTCAGTCTGAAAGAGAAAGACAAACAGTGTATGTTAACACATATAAATTGGATTTAGAAAGATGGTAACAATATCCTACATGCAGGCCAGCAAAGGGACACAGGTGTAAAGAGACTTCTGGACTCAGTGGGATAAAGAAGATGTGATACACATGTACAGTGGAATATTAATGAGCTATTAAAAATGAAATAATGCCATTTGCACCAACATGGATAGAATTAGATGGAGCAAAGCAAAGTAAGTCAAAGACAAGTATAACATGACAACACTTGGATATGGAATCTAAAAATGATGCCAATGAAATTATTACAAAACACAACCAGACTTAACAAAACCAACAAACTTATGGTGATCAAGGGGGAAAGGTGGTGGGAGGGATAATTTAGCAGTCAGGGATTAACATATATATACTATTATATATAAAATAATCAAACACCTACTGTATAGCACAGGAATTCTACTCAAAACTCTGTAATAACCTATAAGGGTAGAGAATTTGAAAAAGAATGGATATATGTATAACTGAATCAAAAAGATTATCACACTACAAGATAAGCCTGGTAGGTCTGTAGGTGCCCAATATGCCACTGGGCAAGAACAGAGAAATAGCTCAAGAAAAAATGAAGAAGCTGGGTCAAAGCTGAAATGAGGCCTAGTTGTATCTGGGGATGAATTCTGATGCTATGAAGAACAATACTGCATAAGAACCTGGAATGTCAGGTCCAGGAATCAAGGCAAATTGGATGTGCTCAAACAGAAGATGACAAGAAGGAACTTTGATATTTTTGCAATCAGGGAACTAAAATAGACAGGAATGGGTGAATTTAATTGTTATGACCACTGTATCTACTACTGTGGACTAGAATCCCCTAAAAGAAATGGAGTAGCCCTCGTAATCTACAAAAGAGTTCAAAATGCAGTACTTGGGTGCAATCTCAAAAATGACAGAATGATCTCAGTTCATTTCCAAGGCAAACTCTTCAATATCACAGGAATGCATGTATATCCACAACCACCAATGCTGACGAAGCTGAAGTGGAGAAGTTTTATGAAGACCTACAAGACCTTCTAGAACTAATACCAAAAAAAAGATGTCCTTTTCATCATAGAGGACTGGAATGCCGAAGTAAGAAGTCAAGAAATCCTTGAGTAACAAGCAAGTTTGGCCCTGGAGTACAAAATGAAGCAGGACAAAGGCTAAAAATTTTGCCAAGAGGGCAGAGCGGTCATAGCAAGCATTCCAACAACACAAGAGATAACTCTACCCATGAACGTCATGAGATGGTCAATACTAAAAAGAGAAGGATTTTATTCTTTGCAGCCGAAGTTGGAGAAGCTCTATACAGTCACCAAAAACAAGATGGGCAGCCATCTATGGCTCAGATCATGAGCTCCCTTTATTGCAAAATTGACCTAAAACTGAAGTAAGTAGGAAAACCACTAGGCCACTAAAGGTATGCTCCAAATCAAGTCACTTTTTTAAAATGCAAACAGATGTCGGGTTAACATATATATACTATTATATATAAAATAATCAAACACCTACTGTATAGCACAGGAATTCTACTCAAAACTCTGTAATAACCTATAAGGGTAGAGAATTTGAAAAAGAATGGATATATGTATAACTGAATCAAAAAGATTATCACACTACAAGATAAGCCTGGTAGGTCTGTAGGTGCCCAATATGCCACTGGGCAAGAACAGAGAAATAGCTCAAGAAAAAATGAAGAAGCTGGGTCAAAGCTGAAATGAGGCCTAGTTGTATCTGGGGATGAATTCTGATGCTATGAAGAACAATACTGCATAAGAACCTGGAATGTCAGGTCCAGGAATCAAGGCAAATTGGATGTGCTCAAACAGAAGATGACAAGAAGGAACTTTGATATTTTTGCAATCAGGGAACTAAAATAGACAGGAATGGGTGAATTTAATTGTTATGACCACTGTATCTACTACTGTGGACTAGAATCCCCTAAAAGAAATGGAGTAGCCCTCGTAATCTACAAAAGAGTTCAAAATGCAGTACTTGGGTGCAATCTCAAAAATGACAGAATGATCTCAGTTCATTTCCAAGGCAAACTCTTCAATATCACAGGAATGCATGTATATCCACAACCACCAATGCTGACGAAGCTGAAGTGGAGAAGTTTTATGAAGACCTACAAGACCTTCTAGAACTAATACCAAAAAAAAGATGTCCTTTTCATCATAGAGGACTGGAATGCCGAAGTAAGAAGTCAAGAAATCCTTGAGTAACAAGCAAGTTTGGCCCTGGAGTACAAAATGAAGCAGGACAAAGGCTAAAAATTTTGCCAAGAGGGCAGAGCGGTCATAGCAAGCATTCCAACAACACAAGAGATAACTCTACCCATGAACGTCATGAGATGGTCAATACTAAAAAGAGAAGGATTTTATTCTTTGCAGCCGAAGTTGGAGAAGCTCTATACAGTCACCAAAAACAAGATGGGCAGCCATCTATGGCTCAGATCATGAGCTCCCTTTATTGCAAAATTGACCTAAAACTGAAGTAAGTAGGAAAACCACTAGGCCACTAAAGGTATGCTCCAAATCAAGTCACTTTTGATTGTATATAGTAAGTGACAAACAGATTCAAAGAATTAGATCTGATAGACAAGTTCCCTGAAGAACTATGAATGGAGATTCGTAACCTTGTATAGGCTGTGGTGAACAAAACCATGCTCAAGAAAAAGAAATGCAAAAAGGCAAAATGGCTATCTGAGGAGGCCTTAAAGACAGCTGAGAAAAGTAGAGAAACGAAAAAGAATGGAGAAAAGGAAAGATATACCCATTGAATGCAGAGTTCCAAAGAATAGCAAGGAGAGAAAAGAAAGCTTTCATAAGTGAATGATGCAAAGAAATAGAGGAGAACAATAGAATGGGAAAGACTAGAGATCTCTTCAACACCAAGGGAACATCTCATACAAAGATGGGCATGATAAAGTATAGGAACACTATTGACCTAACAGAAACAGAAGTGATTAAAAAGAGGTGGCAAGAATACACAGAAGAACTGTACAAGAAAGGTCTTATGACAAGGATAACCACAATGGTGTGATCACTCACCTAGAGCCAGATATCCTGTAGTGTAAAGACAAGTGAGCCTTAGGAAGCATTACTACAAACAAAGCTAGTGGACGTGATCAAATTCCAGCTGAGTTATTTCAGATCCTAAAAGATGATGCTGTTAAAGTGCAACACTCAATATGCCTGCAAATTCGGAAAAGACAGCAGTGTTCACAGGCCCTGAAAATGTCAATTTAGATTCCAATCCCAAGAGCAGCACTAAAGAAAGTTCAAATTACCACATGATTGTACTCATTTCACATGCTAGCAAGGTAATGCTCCAAACCTTTCAAACTAGGCTTCAATAGTATGTGAACCAAGAACTTCCAGATATACAGGCTGGAATTAAAAAATGCAGAGGAACCAGAGATCAAATAGCCAACATTTGTTAAATCACAGAGAAAGCAAGAGAATTCCAGAAAAAAATATATTTCTGCTTCATTGACTACACTAAAGTCTTTGACTGTATGGATCAAAACAAACTGTGGAAAATTCTCAAAGAGATAGGATTACCAGACCACCTTACCTGCCTCCTGGGAAATCTGTATTCAGGTCAAGAAACAACACGCAGAACTGGACATGAAACAATGGACTGGTTCTAAACTTGGAAAGTAGTATTTTAAGGCTGTATATTGCCACATTTAACCTCTATGCAGAGTGCATCACGCAAAATGCTGGGCTGGATGAAGCACAAACTGAAATCAAGATTGCTGGGAGAAATATCAATAACCTCAGATAGGCATATGATACAAGCCTTATGGCAGAAATTGAGTAGGAAATAATGAGTCTCCTGATGAGGTGAAAGATGAGGATGAAAAATGTGGCTTAAAATTCAACATTCAAATAACTAAGACCATGGATTCTGGTCCCATCTCTTCATGGCAAATAGATGGAGAAACAATGGAAACAGTGACAGACTTTATTTTACTAGGCTCCAAAATCACTGCAGATGCTGACTACCACCATGAAATGAAAAAGACACTTGCTCCTTGGGAAAAAAGCTTGACAAACCTAGATGTTATATTTAAAAGCAGAGACATCACTTTGCCAACAAGGTCTGTATAGTGAAAGCTATGGTTTTTCCATTTTTCTTGGAGAACAAATGACAACCCACTCCAGTATCCTTTTTTTTTTTTTTAACTTTTGGCCTCTTTTATTGGTTTTATATTTATTTATTTTCATTCATCTTTATTTTTTGGTCTGTGTGGGCCTCCCATTGCAGTGACCTCTCTCATTGCAGAGCACCAGCTCTGGGCACATGCACTCCAGAGAAATGGCTCCTAATTGGGCACACCAGTCCAGCCACTCTGCTGCATGTGGGATCTTCCTGGGCCAGGGATTGAACCGGTGCCCCTTGCACTGCAAGGCGGACTCTTTACCCACTGGACCACTAGGGAAAGCCATCACTCCAGTATTCTTGCCTGGAGAATCCCATGGACAGAGAAGCCTAGCAGACTACAGTCCATAAGGTTGTAGGGAGTCAGGCATGACTGAGCAACTAACACACACATGGCTTTTCCAGTAGTCATTGATGGATGTGAGAGTTGAACTGTAAAGAAGACTGAGTACCAAAGAACCACTTTCAAAATGTGGTATTGGGGTTTCCCTGGTGGTCCAGTGGGTAAAGAGTCCACCTTGCAATGCAAGGGGCACTGGTTCGATCCCTGGCCTGAGAAGATCCCACATGCCATGGAGCAGCTGGACTGGTGTGTCCAATTATGAGCCAGCACTCTGAAACAAGACAGGCCCCTCCAATGGGGGACCCACACATGCCAAAGAATAAAGATGGATGAAAACAAATAAATAATTAATTAAAATGTAAAAACTAAAGTGGTATTAGAGAAGTCGTTTGAGAGTCCCCTGGCTACCAAGGACACCAAACCAGTCAATCCTAAAAGAAATCAACCCTGAATATGCACTAGAAAGACTAAAGTTGAAGCTCTAGTACTCTGATCACTTGATGCAAAGAAGGGACTCAGTATAAAACCCCTGATGCTGGCACTCTACACAATAGCTAAAACATGGAAGCAACCTAGGTGTCCATTGACAAATTAATGGATAAAGATACTATGGAACATATATACAATAAAATAGTCGCAAAAAGAAATGCAGAAGAATCAGTCCTAATGAGGTGGATAAATCTAGAACCTATTATACAAAGTGAAGTAAGTCAAAAAGAAAAGGACAAACACAGGATACTAATGCATATACATGAAATCTAGTAAGATGGTACCGATAAATGCACACGCAGAGCAGCAATGGAAAAACAGACTTAGAGAACAGACCTATGGTCATTAGGAGAAGGCAAGATCAGACGAGAGGTATGGAAAGAGCAACAAGGAAACCTACACTATCATATGTAATAAAGATTACCACTGGGATTAAGCTGTAAGACTAAGGGAACCTACATGGGGACTAAGCATGAACCCGGTGGGGGGTGGGGGGAGTGGGAATGGGGAAAACAGAGGGAGGGCTCAGGGGAAAGGGGTCAGGGATATACCTATGACTGTTTGAGGATTATGTATACCTGAAAACAAGAAAACTCTATAAAAACGTACAACAACTTTGCTGTACACCTGAAGCTAATGTGACATTGTAAAACAAATATACCCCAATAAAAATTTAAAAAAAAAAAAAAACTGATGCTGGGAGAGATTGAGGGCAAGAGAAGGGGGCAACACAGGATAAGATGGGTGGATGGCATCACAGACTCGATGGAGAGAATTTTGAATAAACTATGGGAGACAGTGAAAAACAGGGAATCCTGGTGTGCTACAGTCCATGGGGTCACAAGGAGTCAGACAGGACTGAGTGACTGAACAACGGCAATAATCGAATCACTTGCTGTAGACCTGAAACTAACACAATATTGCAAATGAAATGTATGGGGGTGTGTTTAGTTGCTCAGTTGTGTCTGACTCTTTGCAGCCCCATGGACTGGAGCCTACCAAGCTCCTCTATCCATGGGATTCTTTAGTCAAGAATACTGCAGTAGGGTTGCCATGCCCTTGTCTAGCGGATCTTCTGAACCCTGGGATTGAAGCCAGGTCTTGCACATTGCAGGCAGGCCAATTCTTTACCATTGGAGACACATATGCTCCAAGATTAAAAAAAAAAAATCAAATAAATGTCAACTCTGCATTTGATTTTCAACCTTGTGGCTCTGAAAGACAAGGGATTCTTTTAGCATTCATACAAATCCCTAACTCACAGTCTATGCCTTGAGCTGAAAATATAAACATCAGAGCTTGTCTTTCTCTTTAAGCTCTCTAATGCTATAGTCAGTTCTCCCATTTGAAGCCCTCATGTGTTTCATATTATTCCATAGCAGCAGCCTCTTTAAAATCTATTTCATTCCCAGCATAATTTGTGATATTTTAGCTTGCTGTTTTGCCACTGCATGTCAGGGTCTGCCAAAGTCATATCCCTTAATACAGTCTGGTTTATCCTTGCCCTTAGCCTGTACTAGGTCAGAAAACTAATCTCAAATTTCTCTGGGGCTTCCCCTGGTGGTCCAGTGGGTAAGGACACCGCCTTGCAGTGCATGGGGCGCCGGTTAGAGCCCTGGCCTGGGAAGGTCCCACGTGCCGTGGAGCGGCTGGACTGATGTGTCCAATTTTCGAGCCAGGACTCTGCAGCGCATGCGCCCAGAGCTGGCGCTCTGCAACAACAGACGCCACTGCGATGGGAGGCCCACAGGAGCCAAAGAACAAAGATGGATGAAAATAGAGAAATGAAAGACCAATAGAAGTGGCCCACCCTCCCCTCCCCAACCCGACCCCTGCCCAAAATAAATAAATAAATAAATCTTTTAAAAATATTTTTTTTTCTCTGAATTTACCCTAAAGTCTTGCCAGTACTTTGGGTACTGATTTCTGGTTTTAATCCAACTCTGGTCTTTTAAAGCAAAATAAATTTACTGATAGCTTTATTGGGTCTAGAAAAGAAAAAGATGCTCAAAGACTTGAGTTCGTGTCACTTATCGTTGGTAACATGGGACCTTGGCTTGAAGGGGCTCTTACCCCCAAACACAGGCCTCTGAGAGACAATCTCACCCAAAGACCCTTCCTTGGATGACATCACCCTATTTATAGCTCACAAAGTCCACACATTCCTCAACTCCTAGCTTCTGGAAAACCCTACATATAAGGTTAGCAGCCTGCTTTGCCAAGGAACCTGGGCCTAACAGGCATAGCTCAGAGTTATTATTAATATAATAGGCAAAAATTCAGCTTCATATTTTATTTCAGACACTAAGTGGTGAACTTTTCTGAGTATTATTAAATAATAATTCCGAACCTGAAATCTAGTCATCTGTAGTAGGCTACGGGGGAGAACACTTACTGTGAGCACCAGCTGTTAACTCCCAGGTTCTTTCTTAACCATATGCAGTAGCCCCCATGTCTTTGAAGATTTCACAAAGGGCCAGGTTTTTGTGTCCCTTGTTCAGAAGAGTCTCCAGCATGGCTGGAGACATAATCTACAACAGCTTACCTTGTACTGGTGATCACTCAGTAAATAAATAGAAAATATTTCTGATGTGAATCACGGGCTTCCACTGTCGCTCAACAGTATATAATCTGCTTACAATGTAGGAGCTGCAGGGGACGCAGATTCAGTCCCTGTGTTGGAAGATCCCCTGCAGGAGTAAATAGAAGCCCACTCCAGTGTCCTTGCCTGGAGAATCCCACGGACAGAGGAGCCTGGTGGGCCACACTCTACGGGGTCACAAAGAGTTGGACACAACAGAAGCGACTTAGCACACATACGTGAATCTTATTCTCAACTGAGATTGGAATAATCCTTCTGTGGATAAATAAGGGGGAGAAAACCAAAATGTAGTATTTTAGCTTTTAACTTTCCTTTTAAGATTTGAAGCAATATGACTAAGCATCACTTTTAAAAATGCTATTTCTCTTTGGCTGTGCTGGGCCTTGGTTGCTGCATGTACTTTCTCTAGTTGCAGCGCATGGGCCTCTCATTGCCCTGGCCCCATTTCTCTTCATGGCATGGTGCTGAGGCTTGGTCTAGTCACGAAAAAGATGCTCAAAGACTTGAGTTCGTGTCACTTATCGTTGGTAACATGGGACCTTGGCTTGAAGGGGCTCTTACCCCCAAACACAGGCCTCTGAGAGACAATCTCACCCAAAGACCCTTCCTTGGATGACATCACCCTATTTATAGCTCACAAAGTCCACACATTCCTCAACTCCTAGCTTCTGGAAAACCCTACATATAAGGTTAGCAGCCTGCTTTGCCAAGGAACCTGGGCCTAACAGGCATAGCTCAGAGTTATTATTAATATAATAGGCAAAAATTCAGCTTCATATTTTATTTCAGACACTAAGTGGTGAACTTTTCTGAGTATTATTAAATAATAATTCCGAACCTGAAATCTAGTCATCTGTAGTAGGCTACGGGGGAGAACACTTACTGTGAGCACCAGCTGTTAACTCCCAGGTTCTTTCTTAACCATATGCAGTAGCCCCCATGTCTTTGAAGATTTCACAAAGGGCCGGGTTTTTTGTGTCCCTTGTTCAGAAGAGTCTCCAGCATGGCTGGAGACATAATCTACAACAGCTTACCTTGTACTGGTGATCACTCAGTAAATAAATAGAAAATATTTCTGATGTGAATCACGGGCTTCCACTGTCGCTCAACAGTATATAATCTGCTTACAATGTAGGAGCTGCAGGGGACGCAGATTCAGTCCCTGTGTTGGAAGATCCCCTGCAGGAGTAAATAGAAGCCCACTCCAGTGTCCTTGCCTGGAGAATCCCACGGACAGAGGAGCCTGGTGGGCCACACTCTACGGGGTCACAAAGAGTTGGACACAACAGAAGCGACTTAGCACACATACGTGAATCTTATTCTCAACTGAGATTGGAATAATCCTTCTGTGGATAAATAAGGGGGAGAAAACCAAAATGTAGTATTTTAGCTTTTAACTTTCCTTTTAAGATTTGAAGCAATATGACTAAGCATCACTTTTTAAAAATGCTATTTCTCTTTGGCTGTGCTGGGCCTTGGTTGCTGCATGTACTTTCTCTAGTTGCAGCGCATGGGCCTCTCATTGCCCTGGCTTCTCTTATTGCTGAGCATGGACTCTAGGGCACATGGGCTCAGTAGTTGGGGTTCCTGGGCTCTAGAGCACAGCATCATCGTTCTGGTGACAGGTTTAGCTGCTCTGCAGCATGTGGGATCTTCCCGAATCAGGAATTGATCCCTTGCCTCCTGCGTTGGCAAGCAGATTCTCTACTCTGGGCCAACAGGGAAGCCCTAGGAATCCATTTTGTCAAAGTAATGAAAATTGGCCATCTACAAGAGTTTCAGGAGGTAGTAGAAACCTGAATTCTTAAACAGATATTTTACATTCCTCTAGTAAAATACTCAATGTTCATAAATATAAAGGAAAAATAAAAATATAAACACCAGCAAAAGGCATTATGCCACAGAGTCCACTCATTTCCTAGGCAACCTGACATTGTTACAGATTGGTAAAGGACTCAGCCTCTCAGGAAATTGCCAAGAATCAAAGAAATCAACAAAATGCAAAGGAATATTTCAGGATAACAAATATCATCAACCATATACTGAAAGGGAATTTCATAGAGGTCTTAGACAAATAAGGGAAATGAGGCATTTGGCTAGATATTTATTCTGGCCAGATGTTTTGCAGGCATCAATGTCATAAAGGACATTAATTTCCTCACCAAAGTAAAAATGCTGAGAGCTAAACCACTGGCTTTCAAAATATTTTCATCACAACCCAGAGTACCACATTTTCCATCATGACCTAGTTCATATGTGCACATGGCTGAAACTAAAGTCTCAAAACGCACCTACTCTTACCATATGTGATAGTTTCTAACCCTGTTCTCTTTTATCATATCTTGAACAATGAAATTCTGCCCAAACCATAAGTTGAGACTTGCAAACTGAAAAACACTGACCTAAAGAGGGATAAAGTCCTAGAATTTATAATTGCTTCATATATATATTGCCGAGTCTAATTTCTTTCTGTTAAGGGAGCCCCCAGGGCTGACTGTGGTACTCCTTGGTGTCCTCTTTTCAATGTTGTCTTTCCATGGGCACCGTAAGACACATGTTTAGTATGAGAACCCTATATATATATAGGGTTTTTTTATATAAAGATTTATTTATTTATTTACTTTGGGCGGGGGTCGGGTTGGGGAGGGAGGGGAGCGGGTGGGCCATTTCTATTGGTCTTTCATTCCTCTATCTTCATCCGTCTTTGTTTTTTGGCTCCTGTGGGCCTCCCATCATGGTGGCGTCTGTCGCTGCAGAGCTCCAGCTCTGGGCGCATGCGCTCCAGAGCTCCAGCTCGGTAATTGGACACATCAGTCCAGCCGCTCCATGGCACGTGGGATCTTCCCAGGCCAGGGCTCGAACCGGCGCCCCGTGCACTGCAAGGCGGTGTCCTTACCCACTGGACCACCAGGGGAAGCCCTATAGTATTTTTTTTTTTTTTTTTTTTAATGGGCTTCCCACGTAGTGCTAGTGGTAAATAAACCAGCCTGCCAATGCAGGTGATTAAAAAGATGCAGATTTGATCCCTGGGTCAGGAGGACCCCCTGGTGGATCACACGGCAACCCACTCCATTATTCTTGCCTGGAAAATCCCACGGATAGAGGAGTCTGGCAGGCTACAACCCATAGGGTCACAGAGACTTAGACAGGATGAAGCGACTAAGCACCAACGCACACACACTTCAATAAAAAAAAAAATTTTTTTTTTAAAGATTCCTACATTCTACAGTCAGGGCTTAATGCAGGATACTTTTGAAAAATTTTTATTTTTATAAAGTGTTTAAAGGATTTCAGACACTTTCCTTTTTTCTGCATGTATAATTCAACCTTGAATCAATTCACTTTAGGGGGAAAAGCCTCCACTATTGCTTCTGTCAGTTCCTGAACATTTGCCATTGGCTGATCCATTTCCTGAAAATTAGTCCGAAAGCCTCGAAGGAACTCCAGCCATCTGCATCCTCTGTGACGGGTTTTCCCAGGGCCATCTTGCTGGTCTGATGGCTGCACCATAATCACAGGTGGGAAGAATACCCCTTAGCACCTATCACAGTACCTGTGAGTGGGGTTTTAGGTAAACACTAACCTAACTCTTCTTTAACTTTGGTAGGATGTTCTGAAAGTGGAGGTCAAGGCCTTTATGACTTATTGGATCTGCCATTCTCCATGGGGCATGAATTCTCTGCAGTGGTGTCTAGGCTACATGCACAAAGGATACTGCATGACAAGGCCTGAAGCTGGCGAAGCCCAATTGTGGAGCCTTGGAAAGTCATAGGAGTTGTGAAGGGCAGCAGTGCTGCTCTACCGGCCACACTGGAGACTCTCCTGAACCCACTTTCTGCAGGCACCCTATGTCCCCTGGCCTGAAGAGTGGGCAAGAGCGCTCTCTGGCATTCTTATAAGGGAAGTTCAAACAGGCAGACAGGACAAAGTTTTGAGACAAAGGATTTATGTTGGATGTGGACATCAATTATTGTTGAGTCTAATTTCTTTCTGTTAAGGGCTGGCTGTGGTACTCCTTGCTGTCCTGTTTTCAATGTTGCCTTTCCATGGGCACTGTAAGAAATATGTTTAGTATGAGAGCTCTTTAACACGCTTTTTAAAAAACAGAAGTCTTTCTAATTTAAAGAATCCATCTGGTCACTGACAGTCTTATGTTAATAATGGTAACTCTAACCTGTAAGCCTTTTTATGGCTTAACCATGAATACAAGAAGTGTCCGAAAAGTGTGCAAAAGATGTAGCTTTCACAGGATCCTCAAAAGCTTACTCACAGAATCTCCTCTTCAAAGGTCAGCAGTTTCCCAGTGAGGGGAATTTACATTTAGCCCAGGTAATTCAATATAAGGGGTTTTGTGAGCAGGAAAAAATACCACAAGGGACAGCAGAGCAGTGTGAGAGTGTGTGGGGAGCCCATGAAAGATGGCGGTGGAAGAGGTCTGGAGGACAGAGCAAATGCTGTTCCAGAAACTGTCACCTCCAGGGAGGACAAGTTGCTGCCATATTTCTTTTGGAAAGGGACCAATGTAAGGAACCTTCCACCAGGGAGTGTGGGGTCCCTGGTGTGTACCTATGTGATCACCACTGTGGACTAGCATGCTGTCGCATGGGTGGATGGTCGGGGCAGCTGTGGTGAGGAGAGCCACACTGCAGAGCACACACAGACCCCCATCCCTGCCACCATGGCCATTGGTTCACAAATCTAGTAAACACATGCTGGGTATCTGGGAGGCACAGGCTGAATGACAGTCTCAGACAGGTCATCTAGGACAGCACTGAGGGATTTCAGCTGAGCACTCACACGGCACACAAATACCCTCCCTCTGTGAATTCACAAACTCTGGCCATACCTTTCCCCAGACACCCTCATAGCCCCTAGTCCAGTATTCTCTTTCCAAATCTGATCACTTGGTCAGGTTACTCATTATGCTCTATAAACCAGCATAGGTTATTATATCAGATGTTTCTCTCCCAGCAAAAATGGAAGAGAAAGTTGTTCAGAAAATCTGATCCCTGTGATGATTTCCTATCTTTCTTGGTCATCAGGGCCGTCCGCCCGAGAAACCTGAAGTGCCTTCACTCTAATGCAGTCACAATGGACCCCTGGGGCTGTAAAAATCCATGGTAACCCAGATCCAGCATCTCTGTTAATCCCCAGAATGTCTGGCTATTTGTCAGGACACCTGGGAAACAGCCTGGTGAGTGGCTCTGGGTCCTTTGGGGAAGACTCAGAGGAAGGAAGGTCCTTATAGCCAGTATTCACAATGTGATCCCAGGGTCATTTCTCTACACACCTGACTTCTTCCACATTCTTGGTCTGACCTAGACCAGAGAGTGGGGTCAGAGGCCACAACAAAATTGTGATGACTCAAGTCAGGCCTTTGTTCACTGACAGTCTGTTGTTGTTGAATTGCTAAGTGGTGTCTCACTCTTTGCAACCCCATGCATTGAAGCCTGCCCGGCTCTTCCATCCGTGGGATTTTTCCAGGCAAGAATCCTGGAGTGGGTCGCAATTTGCTTCTTTAGGGGATCTTCCTGGCCCATGAATCAAACCCAGGTCTCCTGCATTGGAGGCTGATTCTTTACTGCTGAGCCACCAAGGCAAAGGTACTACTATCAGAGAGATTTTTAAATAATAAAAATCACATTGCATCTTTGACCATCTATCTTCACCTTAAGGACCCCAGAGCTAGGCAGCACCACAGACCCCTGTAGTCATGCATGGGCTTTGTTGTTGATTACAGCAGCCACATCCACCTGGCCCCTCACATCACCCCTACCTGACCCTACCCCTGCTGCCCCAGGATCCACCATCACTGAAAACAGCATGTTTCTCCTCCAACATCTCTCTCTTGCATTCTTATCATTTCTTGTATGTTCTACAGACTGATTCATTCAACATCCATTCCAGCACCCCCTCTATCTTCCTAACATCCGTGAATTACTGAGGGACAATCTCCCCTGCAGCCATGCATGTGTATGGGACAGTTCTAGACAGGGAGTACAGGTAGGTGGGGGAGTACAGGTAGGTGGAAATCCCTGGGGAAGGCTTCCTTCCTGGAATGAGAGCACAAGGTCTGGAGATTCAGCAACCATCTTGCAAACATGAGGGTGACAATCACAGTGGATAGGGCAAGAAAACAGAAAAAGCATGGTTCCCTGATGACATCACCGAACTGACTTACCAGCCCTGAATGTCCTACTCAGATATTTTATGTCTGAGACAGACAAATGCCTCATTTAATTCTCTGAGTAGGTTCCTATTACAGCCAAAAGCAATCCTAAAAAATGCACCGATGTTTTTGTAAAACCTTGCTGACCGAGTGTTATCTGACACCTCTAATATCCTGAGGGAGAGGATTCAGTGTTGCTACATTGCTGAATTGTACATGATTCATATACATGACTGGAGGAGGGCATGGCAACCCACTCCAGTATTCTTGCCTGGAGAATACCACAGACAGTCTTCTGATGGGCTACAGTGCATAGGGTCATGAAGAGTCGGACAAGACTGAAGTGACTTAGCTTGCATGCAAATACATGAATTGTATATAATCCATGATTACATCTATCTGTCTATCTATATACCTCATAACATCTTCTGATTTCTTTCTTTTAATTATACCAAGATACTTCAGGCACCTCAACTTTATTCAGTCTGGTTCTAATTACACACCAACCATAGAGTCAATTGGAACATTCCCAGGTGCTGAAACAGTACACTGTATCAAAAGCCAAGTGTAATAACTAAAAACAAAAGTGCATTAATACATTCAACTTGACTAATAATTATGTTTTTGCCTATTTAACCTGGCTTCCCAGATGGCACCAGTGGTAAAGAACCCATCTGCCAGTGCAGGAGACAAGCGACAGTGGTTTGATCTCTGGGCCACAATGGGCCAGGAAGATCCCCTGGAGGAGAGCATGTCAACCCACCGCAGTATTCTTCCTTGGACAATCCCATGGACAGAGGAGCAGGGCAGGCTACAGAGTTGTACACAATTGAAGCAATCTAGTATGCTACTTAGCCTAGCACCAACATGCATACTCTACTTCCACATATATTCTTTAGATTTTGCATGAAAAAAAAGTTATCTAATTCTGTAAGTCTTCTCCTTCAGCACTTTTTCTCATTCCCTGGGGTATGTGGGGATGAGACAATAGAAGGGAGGGTTGGAATGCAAGAATGAGCTTCCTTTTACAAGACTGGTCCCCCAGCAATGGAGGCATCTCAGGGTCTTCAAGCAAGAGACAAGGATTGCCTCACTATCAAGCAAGATTTAAAAGCGTGGGGATTTAAAGGACTCCAGTTCCTTCCGTATGTCTTCATTCCACTTATAAAGATTCATAATCATAGAGGACTGAATGGAAAAGTACAAAGTCAATAAATACCTGGAGTAACAGCAATTTGGCCTTGGAGTACAAAATGAAGCAGGGCAAAGACAACATTTTGGCAAAAGAACACAATGGTCATAGCAAACATCCTCTTGTGACAACAAAAGAGACAACTTTATACATGAACATCACCAGATAGTCAACATCGAAATCAGACTGATTATACTGTTTGTAGCTGAAGATAAAGAAGCAATCAACAAAACCATGACTACACAATCAACAAAACCAAGACTTGGAGCTGCTGTGATTCAGATAATGAACTCCTTATTGGGAAGGTTTGACTTAAATTGAAGAAAGTAGAAAAACCACTAGACCATTTAAGTATGATCTGTATCAAATTGCTTGTGATTATACAATGGGATGACAAATGATTCAAGGAATTAGATCTGGTAGACGAAGTAACTGAATAACTATGGATGGAGGTTCGTAACATCATACAAAAGTGGTGATCAAAACCATGTCCAAGGGCTTACCTGGTGGTCCAGTGGGTAAAGAGTCCATCTTGCAGTGCAAGGGTCACTGGCTCGATCCCTGGCACAGGGAGATCCCACATGCCACAGAGCAGCTGGGCCAGTGTGTCCTATTACCAGCCAGTGCTCTGCAGAGAGGCCACTGCAATGGGAGGCCCACACAGGCTGAAGAATAAATAGGGATGAAAATAAATAAATAAAAAAACAATGAAAGAGGCCAAAATTAAAAAAAAAATTTACCCTCCCCCCCACACAAAAAATCATCTCCAAGAAAAAGAAATGCAAAACAACTTAGAGGGGTGGGATGGGGAGGGAAATGGGAGCAAAGCTCAAGAGGGAGAGGACATATGTATACCTCTGGCTGATTCAGGTTAATACATGGCTGTAACAACAAAAGTGTGTAAAAAAAAAATTTAAAAATTAATAAATTTTAAAAAAACACTAAAATACAAAATAGTTGTCTGAGGTGGCCTTATAAATAGCAGAGAAAAGAAGTGAAAGGCAAGTCAGAATAGGAAATATATACCCATCTGAAGGCAGGTTTCCAAAGAATAGCAGGGAGAGATAACACCTTCTTAAGCCAAAAATGCACAGAAGTAGAAAACAATAGAATGGAAAAGTCTACGTATCTCTCTGAGAAAAGTAGAAATACCAATGGAATATTCATCACAAAGATGAGCACAATAAAAGACAGAAACAGCAGAAGAGAAAAGATTAAGAAGAAGTGGCAAGAATACAGGGAAGAACTGTACAAAAAAGGTCTTAATGACCCGGATAACCATGATGATGTGGCCACTCATCTAGAGTCAGATACCCTGGAATGTGAAGTCATGTGGGCCTTAGAATCCATTATTATGAACAAAGCTAGTGGAGGTGATAGAATTCCAGCAAGCTATTTCAAATCTAAAAGATGATGCTGTTGAAGTGCTGCAATCAATTTGCAGCAAATTTGGAAAACTCAGCAGTGGCCTTAGGATTGGAAAAGGTCAGTTTTCATTCCATTCCCAAAGAAGGGCAATGCCAAACAGTTTTCAAAGTACTGAACAATTGTGCTCATTTCACAGGCTAGCAAGATAATGCTCTCAATTCTCCAGGTTTGGCTTCAACAATACATGAAGTCTTCTTCCAGAAATACAAGCTGGATTTAGAAAAACAGAGGAACTGCAGATCAAACTGCCAACAGACACAGAAAAAGCAAGAGAATTCCATAAAAACATCTACTTCTGCTTCACTGACTACCTAAAAGCCTTTGAAAGTGTGGATCACAACAAATATGGAAAATTCTGAAAGAGATGGGAATACCAGACCACCTTCCTCCTAGGAAATCTGTATGCAGGTCAAGAAGCAACAGTTATAACCAGACATGAGAAAAATGTTAAGCCTTTAGAGTGTCATCTGCTTTTTTAACTTATATCCAGGTTACATATACCATGTGAAATGCTAGGCTGGATGAATTACAAGCTGGAAACAAGATTGCTTGGAGAATTATCAATAACTTCAAATATGCAGATGACACCATACTAATGACCCAAAGCAATGAGGAACTAAAGAGCCTCTTGATGAAGGTGAAACAGGAGAGTGGAAAAGCTGGCTGAAAACTCAACATTCAAAAAAATAAGACCATGGCATCCAGTTCCATCACTTTATGGCAAACAGATAGGGGAAAAAATGCAAACAGTGACATTATTTTCTTGGGCTCCAAAATCACTGTAGACAGTGACTGCAGCCTTGAAACTAAACAACACTTGCTGTTTGGAAGAAAAGCCATGAAAAACCTAGACAACAAATTAAAATCAGAAACATCACTTTGCTGACAAAGAAATGGCTAGTCAAAGCTATGGTTTTCCCAGTAGTCATGTATGAATGTGAGAGCTGGACCATAATGAAGGCTGAGTGCAAAATTTAATACTTTACTGTTTTTCTGGAGAAAAATCTGGAGAGTCCCTTGGACAGCAAGAAGATCAAAGCAATCAATCCTAAAGGAAATCAACCCTGAATATTCATTGGAAGGACTGATGCTGAAGCTCCAATACTTTGGCCACATGATGCAAAGAGCAGACTCACTGGAAAAAAACCTGATGTTGGTAAAGTTTGCGAGTGCAATGCCAATCAATTTGCAGCAAATTTGGAAAACTCAGCAGTGGCCTTAGGATTGGAAAAGGTCAGTTTTCATTCCATTCCCAAAGAAGGGCAATGCCAAACAGTTTTCAAAGTACTGAACAATTGTGCTCATTTCACAGGCTAGCAAGATAATGCTCTCAATTCTCCAGGTTTGGCTTCAACAATACATGAAGTCTTCTTCCAGAAATACAAGCTGGATTTAGAAAAACAGAGGAACTGCAGATCAAACTGCCAACAGACACAGAAAAAGCAAGAGAATTCCATAAAAACATCTACTTCTGCTTCACTGACTACCTAAAAGCCTTTGAAAGTGTGGATCACAACAAATATGGAAAATTCTGAAAGAGATGGGAATACCAGACCACCTTCCTCCTAGGAAATCTGTATGCAGGTCAAGAAGCAACAGTTATAACCAGACATGAGAAAAATGTTAAGCCTTTAGAGTGTCATCTGCTTTTTTAACTTATATCCAGGTTACATATACCATGTGAAATGCTAGGCTGGATGAATTACAAGCTGGAAACAAGATTGCTTGGAGAATTATCAATAACTTCAAATATGCAGATGACACCATACTAATGACCCAAAGCAATGAGGAACTAAAGAGCCTCTTGATGAAGGTGAAACAGGAGAGTGGAAAAGCTGGCTGAAAACTCAACATTCAAAAAATAAGACCATGGCATCCAGTTCCATCACTTTATGGCAAACAGATAGGGGAAAAAATGCAAACAGTGACATTATTTTCTTGGGCTCCAAAATCACTGTAGACAGTGACTGCAGCCTTGAAACTAAACAACACTTGCTGTTTGGAAGAAAAGCCATGAAAAACCTAGACAACAAATTAAAATCAGAAACATCACTTTGCTGACAAAGAAATGGCTAGTCAAAGCTATGGTTTTCCCAGTAGTCATGTATGAATGTGAGAGCTGGACCATAATGAAGGCTGAGTGCAAAATTTAATACTTTACTGTTTTTCTGGAGAAAAATCTGGAGAGTCCCTTGGACAGCAAGAAGATCAAAGCAATCAATCCTAAAGGAAATCAACCCTGAATATTCATTGGAAGGACTGATGCTGAAGCTCCAATACTTTGGCCACATGATGCAAAGAGCAGACTCACTGGAAAAAAACCTGATGTTGGTAAAGTTTGAGGGCAGGAGGTGACAGAAGATGAGATGGTTGGATGGCATAACAGACCCAATGTATATGAGTTTGAGCAAACTCCAGGAGATGGGGAAAGACAGGGAAGCCTGATGTGTTGCAGTCCATGGGGTGGCACAGAGTCAGAGAGTTGCTCAACAGCAACAATACTGAATCACTCTGCTGCACACCTGAAACTAACCCAAATTATAAATCAACTATTCTACAGTATAACAAATCAAATAAATGTTGAAACTAAAATAAAATTGTAAATCAACTATACTCCAGTATAAAGAAGATCAAATGAATGTTTTAACTCTGTGTTTGATGTTCAGCTTCATGGCTCTGAAGACAAGGGATTCTTTTAGTCTCATAAAAGTTCCTGATTGTTACCCTATGGTTGAGCTGAATATGTAAACATCGGAGCCTGTCTTTCTCTTTAAGCTTTCTAGTACTATAGTCAGCTCACCCATTTGAAACCCTCATTGTTTCATACTATTCCATAGTGACAACCTCTTCAAAATTTACATCATTTCCATAATAATTTGGGATATTTCAGTTTGCTTTTTTGCTATTGCATATCAGGGTCTCCCAAAGACATATCCTTCAATACAGCCTAGACTATCCTTGCCCTCAGCCTGTACTAGGGCAGATAAACAGTCCCAACCAAATTTCCCCAATTTTTTTCAGAGTCAGTTGCAGACAACCACTTCTGGTACTCATTTCTGGATTTTAGCTGTATATAAAGTAATCCAACACTGGCCCTTTCAATCAGAAGCAAATTTTTTGATACCTTTATTGTGTTTGGGAAGCAAAGAGATCCTAAAAGACTTGGGCTCATGTCATTCCTCTTAGGTTAACATGGGACCTTGACTTGAAACATCTCTTAACCCCAGTAGTGGAAGGAGGCTGGACCATAATGAAGGCTGAGTGCAAAATTTAATACTTTACTGTTTTCTGGAGAAAAATCTGAGAGTCCCTTGGACAGCAAGAAGATCAAAGCAATCAATCCTAAAGGAAATCAACCCTGAATATTCATTGGAAGGACTGATGCTGAAGCTCCAATACTTTGGCCACATGATGCAAAGAGCAGACTCACTGGAAAAAAACCTGATGTTGGTAAAGTTTGAGGGCAGGAGGTGACAGAAGATGAGATGGTTGGATGGCATAACAGACCCAATGTATATGAGTTTGAGCAAACTCCAGGAGATGGGGAAAGACAGGGAAGCCTGATGTGTTGCAGTCCATGGGGTGGCACAGAGTCAGAGAGTTGCTCAACAGCAACAATACTGAATCACTCTGCTGCACACCTGAAACTAACCCAAATTATAAATCAACTATTCTACAGTATAACAAATCAAATAAATGTTGAAACTAAAATAAAATTGTAAATCAACTATACTCCAGTATAAAGAAGATCAAATGAATGTTTTAACTCTGTGTTTGATGTTCAGCTTCATGGCTCTGAAGACAAGGGATTCTTTTAGTCTCATAAAAGTTCCTGATTGTTACCCTATGGTTGAGCTGAATATGTAAACATCGGAGCCTGTCTTTCTCTTTAAGCTTTCTAGTACTATAGTCAGCTCACCCATTTGAAACCCTCATTGTTTCATACTATTCCATAGTGACAACCTCTTCAAAATTTACATCATTTCCATAATAATTTGGGATATTTCAGTTTGCTTTTTTGCTATTGCATATCAGGGTCTCCCAAAGACATATCCTTCAATACAGCCTAGACTATCCTTGCCCTCAGCCTGTACTAGGGCAGATAAACAGTCCCAACCAAATTTCCCCAATTTTTTTCAGAGTCAGTTGCAGACAACCACTTCTGGTACTCATTTCTGGATTTTAGCTGTATATAAAGTAATCCAACACTGGCCCTTTCAATCAGAAGCAAATTTTTTGATACCTTTATTGTGTTTGGGAAGCAAAGAGATCCTAAAAGACTTGGGCTCATGTCATTCCTCTTAGGTTAACATGGGACCTTGACTTGAAACATCTCTTACCCCAAAATGTTAGTCTCTGAGAGGCAACCTAGCAACACCAACCTCACCCAAAGACCCTCCTGTGGATGACATCATCCTATGTATAGCTCACAAAGTCTGACCATTCCTGAACTTCTAGTTTCCATAAAACCTCACATATAGGGATCAGCAGCTTGCTTTGTCAAGGAGACTGGGCCTAATAGTCATAGCTCACAGTTACTATTAATATAATAAGCACAAATTCAGGTTGATTTTTTATTTCAGACACTGAGTGTTGATCTCATTATCCTTTGATATTTTCCTTAGTAGTATTAAAGAATTCCTAACCTGAAATTTAGCCATCTATAGCAGACTATGAGGGAGAACACTTCATATGAGCACCAGCTATTAACTTGCAGGTCCTTTCCTGGACCATATCCAGTTGTCTTCATTATACTGAAAATTCCACAAAGAGCCAGGCTTGTGCACATTGTTCACTGTTACAGTCTACAACAGTGTGCCTTGTACTGCGATCACTCAGGAAATAAATAATAATTATTTCTGAGCAAATCATGGGCTTTGCCTGTGGCTTGGTGGTGAAGAATCTGTCTGTAATGTAAGAGCCACAGGAGGTGCAAATTTGATCCCTGGGTCTGGAAAATCCCCTGGAGGAGGGAATGTGAACCCACTCCAGTATTCTTGACCAGAGAATCCCATAGACAAAGGAGCCTGGTGGGCTGCAGTTCATGAAATTGCAAAGAGTCGGACACAACTGAAGCTACTCAGCACAGACACACACACGAATTATTCTTATGTCTAAACTGAAATCGGAATAATCTCCTTTGAATAAATAAGGGAAAAACAAAAAGGTATTTTAGTCTTTAACTTTTTAAGATTAGAACCAATATGATTAAGCATTAGTGTTTTTTTCTTCAATATTTTATTTATCTTTGACTGTGATGGGCCTTTGTTGCTGTGTGTACTCTAGTTGCAGTGTATGGGCTTCTCATTGCCCTGGCTTCTCTTATTGCTGAGCATAGGCTGTAGGGCATGTGGGTTCAGGTGTGGTGCACAGGCTTAGTTGCTCTGTAGCATGGGAATCCTCATAAATCAGGGATTGAACCTGTGTCTCCTGCATTGACATGTGGATTCTTTACAACTGAGCTACCAAGCAGACCCTAGGAATCAGTTCTGATTGCAAAAGTAATGAAAATTGGCTATCTGCAAGAGTTTCAGGGGTCACCCAAAGACCCTCCTGTGGATGACATCATCCTATGTATAGCTCACAAAGTCTGACCATTCCTGAACTTCTAGTTTCCATAAAACCTCACATATAGGGATCAGCAGCTTGCTTTGTCAAGGAGACTGGGCCTAATAGTCATAGCTCACAGTTACTATTAATATAATAAGCACAAATTCAGGTTGATTTTTTATTTCAGACACTGAGTGTTGATCTCATTATCCTTTGATATTTTCCTTAGTAGTATTAAAGAATTCCTAACCTGAAATTTAGCCATCTATAGCAGACTATGAGGGAGAACACTTCATATGAGCACCAGCTATTAACTTGCAGGTCCTTTCCTGGACCATATCCAGTTGTCTTCATTATACTGAAAATTCCACAAAGAGCCAGGCTTGTGCACATTGTTCACTGTTACAGTCTACAACAGTGTGCCTTGTACTGCGATCACTCAGGAAATAAATAATAATTATTTCTGAGCAAATCATGGGCTTTGCCTGTGGCTTGGTGGTGAAGAATCTGTCTGTAATGTAAGAGCCACAGGAGGTGCAAATTTGATCCCTGGGTCTGGAAAATCCCCTGGAGGAGGGAATGTGAACCCACTCCAGTATTCTTGACCAGAGAATCCCATAGACAAAGGAGCCTGGTGGGCTGCAGTTCATGAAATTGCAAAGAGTCGGACACAACTGAAGCTACTCAGCACAGACACACACACGAATTATTCTTATGTCTAAACTGAAATCGGAATAATCTCCTTTGAATAAATAAGGGAAAAACAAAAAGGTATTTTAGTCTTTAACTTTTTAAGATTAGAACCAATATGATTAAGCATTAGTGTTTTTTTCTTCAATATTTTATTTATCTTTGACTGTGATGGGCCTTTGTTGCTGTGTGTACTCTAGTTGCAGTGTATGGGCTTCTCATTGCCCTGGCTTCTCTTATTGCTGAGCATAGGCTGTAGGGCATGTGGGTTCAGGTGTGGTGCACAGGCTTAGTTGCTCTGTAGCATGGGAATCCTCATAAATCAGGGATTGAACCTGTGTCTCCTGCATTGACATGTGGATTCTTTACAACTGAGCTACCAAGCAGACCCTAGGAATCAGTTCTGATTGCAAAAGTAATGAAAATTGGCTATCTGCAAGAGTTTCAGGGGGTATTATAAACATGAATTCTTAAATAGACATTTTACATTCCTCTAGTAAAATACACAATGCTCATAAGTAAAGGAAAATAAAAATACAAAATGTAATACCAGACAGAGCATTATGACATGCAGCCCACTCATTTCCTAGGCAACCTGGCATTGTCACAGAACTGGTAGGGGACTCAGCCTCCCAGGAATTTGCCAAGAATCTGACAAATCAACAAAAAAGCAAAGAATATTTCAGGATCACAAATGCCACCAACCCTGAAAGTAGATGTGCTCACTGCTATATCACCCATGCTGCACATCATCAACCATATATTGAAAGGAACATTTTTAGAAGTTTTAGACAGAAAACTGAAAGGAGACATTTTGGTTAGACATTTATTCTGGCCAGATATTTTGTAGGAATCCATATCCGTTAAAAAGACAATTACAGGGACCTCCCTGGTGGTCCAGTGGGTAACAACACTGCCTCACAGTGCAAGGGGTGCCAGTTCCATCCCTGACCTGGGAAGATCTCACGTGCCGCGGAGCGGCTGGACTGATGTGTCCAATTACCGAGTTGGAGCTCTGGGGCGCATGTGCCCAGAGCTGCTGCTCTGCAACAACAGAGGCCACTGCAATGGGAGGCCCACATGGACCAAAGAACAAAGGTGGATGAAAATAGATAAATGAAAGACCAAGAGAAGTGGCCCGCCCGCCCACTCCCTCCCCAACCTGCACCCCCTCCAAATAAAAAGACAATTACAGCTTCTTCACAAAAGTAAAAATGCTAAGAGCTAATCACTGATTTTCAAAATATTTTTGTCACAACCCAGAGTAACACATTTTCCATCATGACATAGTCTACATGGGTACATGGCTGAAACAAAAGTTACATAACACACTTTATTTTAGCCCATGTGATATTCTGACTCTGTTCTCTTGCAAACATCCAGTGTTCTAGCCTGGAGAATCACATGGACAGAGAGGCCTGGTGGGCTACAGTCCATAGGGGTTGCAAACAGTTGGACACAACAAAACAACTGGCCACCCAAGCACACATACTTTCATAAATTATTTTTTCTTCCAAGATTCCTATATTCTGAAATCAAGGTTTAGGAAGGATGTCTTTAAAAGTTTTGTATTAAGTACTCAAAGGACTTCAGATGCTTTCCTTTTTTTGCATGTATAATTCAACCTTGGATCAATTCACTTTTGGGGGAAAAGTATGGGCCTAAAAGCAGCAGAAAATATTAAGAACAGGTGGCAAGAATACACACAAGAACTATTAAAAAAAAAAAAAAAAAGACCTTAATGACCCAGATAACCACAATGTTGTGATCACTCACCTAGATCCAGACACTCTGGAGTGCTAAGTCAAGTGGGCCTTGACTGCTAACAAAGCTAGTGGAGCTAATGGAATTCTGGCTATTTCAAATTCTAAATGATGATGCTGTGAGTGCTACACTCAAGATGCCAACAAATGTGGAAAACTTAGTAGTGGCCACAAGACTGGAAAATGTCAGTTTTCATTTCAATTCCAAGGAAGAAAAATGCCAAAGAATGTTCAAACTAACTGCACAATGGCACTTATATCACATGCTAGCAAGTGAATGCTTTAAATACTCCAAGCTAGGCTTCAATGTTGCACTCACCAAGAACTTTCAGATGTACAAGCTAGATTTAGAAAAGGCAGAGAAAGCAGAGATCAAATTGCCAATATCTGTTGGATCATAGAAAGAGCAACAGAACTCCAGAAAAACGTCTATTTGTGTTCCATTGACTACACTAAAGCCTTTGACTGTGTCTTTCACAACAAACTGTGGAAAACTCTGAAAGAGATAGAAATACCAGACCATTTTACCTGCCTCTTGAGAAACTTGTATGCAGGACAAGAAGGAGCAGTTAGAACCAAACATGGAACAATAGACAGGTTCCAAGATGGGAAAAGAGTACACCAAGCCTGCATATTGTTATTTCATTTACATGCAGAGTACATCATGTGAAATGCTGGGCAGGATGAAGCACAAGCTTGAATCAAGGTTGCTGGGAGAAACGTCAATAACCTCAGATATGCAGATGACCTCACCCTTATGGAAGAAAGTGAAGAGGATCTAAGCAGCCTCTTGATGAAGGTGAAAGAAGAGTGAAAAATGTGACCAAGTCAACAGACATGGTATTTGACCAAGCTCTGAGAGATGGTGAAGTACAGGGAGGCCTGGTGCGCTGCAGTCCAAGGGGTTGCAAAGAATCGGACATGATTGAACAACAGCACTGATTGCTTCTGTCAGTCCCTGAACATTTGCCATTCAGCTTATCTATTTACTGAGTAGGAGAGCCTGGAAGGAACTCCAGCCATCTGCATCCTCTATGACAGGGGTTTTCCCAGGGCCATCTGGTTGGTCTAATGGCTGCACCATAATCACAGGTAGGAAGAATAGCCCTTAGCACCTATCACGGTACCTGTGAGTGGGGTTATAGGCAGCCACTAATATAACTCCTCCTTAACTTTGGTAGGTTGTTCTGAAAGTGGAGGTAATAGGGCATTATGACTATTGGACCTGCCGTTCTCCATGGGACATGAACTTTCTGCAGTGGTGGTCCAGGCTGCATGCACAAAGGATACTGCATGACAAGGCCTGAAGCTGGCGAAGCCCAATTGTGAAGCCTTGGAAAGTCAGAGGAGTTGTAAAGGGCAAAAGTGCTGCCTTACCAGCCACGCTGGAGACTCTCCTGAACCCACTTTCTGCAGGCACCCTGTGTCCTCTGGCCTGAAGATCAGGCCAGAGTGCTCTCTGCAAATCTTACAAGGAAAGGGAAGTTCAAACAGGCAGACAGGGAATTGATGTTGGTTGTAGACTTCAATGTTTTTTGTCTAACTTCTGTTCTTTCTTTTCAACGGAACCCACCGGGCTAGCTGCTGTCCTCCTAGGTGTCTTTCCAAAGGCAGCATAAGACACTTATTTAGCATGCCAGTTCTTTCATATGGTTTTCAAAAATAAAAGTTTGCCAGTTTAAATGATCCATCTGGTCACTGACAGAGAGTTTTATGTTTACGGGGACTCAAACCTGTAATAAAGACAAGAAGTGTTCCCAAAAAGAGTGAAAAAGATGTAACTTTCACAAGATCCACAAAGCTTACTCACAGAATTAGCCAAAGAGAGCAAAGACCTTCATCGTCACAGGCAGCAAGAATGCTGTGGTGAACAAGGAGTCTCCTGTCTCCCAGAAGAATGCATGACTTCTCTAGTCTCAGGCCTGCCCATCTCTGCACTGCACAGGTGCTACTAGAAGAGGACTTTCCCAGCTCTAATGAGGCAACCATGAAGTTTGAGACCACAATGGCCTCTATGGGCTGGGACACCTTAAGACAAAGTCCCAAAGAGCCAGCTCAGTTGGACAAAGAGAACACCACTTGTCACCTCAGGTCTCAGATCCTGAGCCTAGTTGGCTGCCCACCAGATCCAAGCTAATACTTGCATCTTCTGGCTGGCTTCCCTCTGGTTCAGCCATAAAAAGTAATTTCACAGGCACGAAGCTAAGCTCTTAAGACACAACAAGATGAGAGGAAACTTCATGTGTTTAAATATAGGGGACTCACAGCAGAATCTCTTAACAGATGCGTGTTCATTAGAACTGTAAATTCAACAGTCTGGGAGGCCAAAGGGCTCCATCCACGGGCATCAAGGACCTATGCATGCATTTCTACCCTATGGTTCTCCTCATGACAAGTGACACAAAAACTAGAGTCAAAGAAAATAGTAACCTTCACTGGGATGAGTTAGATAAAGAGAAAACAAGAGCGGGGCTGGGAGTGGGGAGGGGACCAGGGATATGCATATGACTGATCTGGGAACATACATGTCTGTGAACAACAAAATTCTGTAAAAACTTTTAAAAATAAAATAAAATAATAAAAAAGAAAAGAAAAGAAAACAAGAGCACTCAGAAGACATGTCTTCCAGAGTTGCTATACCTAAAGGAATGTGTGTGAGTGCATACTAAGTCACTCAGTCCTGTGCAATTCTGCAGCTCCATAGACTGTAACCCTCCAGGTTCCTCTGTCCATGGGATTCTCCGGGCAACAATACTGGAGTGGGTTGTCATTTCCTCCTCCAGGGGAAGCCTCCCCACCCAGGGTCGAACCTGTGACTCTTGGGCCTCCTGCATTGGCAGGTGGCTTTTACTACTAGCGACACCTGGGAAGCCCGCCTATGACACACAAATATTTTTCTCCTGGTAATCTAAATTAACAACTGTCCACACTCTCACTTCCACTGAGTCTGGCAGGCAGAGACCCAGGAGTCTGATGCGTTAGGCTTCTCACCCTCACCCGATTCCTGTCAGAGGTCCCGCCTGCACCAAACTGTATGGGTAGCAAACTTCCCTGCTTCCTCCTAAGGCCTGCCCATCTCTGCACTGCACAGGTGCTACTAGAAGAGGACTTTCCCAGCTCTAATGAGGCAACCATGAAGTTTGAGACCACAATGGCCTCTATGGGCTGGGACACCTTAAGACAAAGTCCCAAAGAGCCAGCTCAGTTGGACAAAGAGAACACCACTTGTCACCTCAGGTCTCAGATCCTGAGCCTAGTTGGCTGCCCACCAGATCCAAGCTAATACTTGCATCTTCTGGCTGGCTTCCCTCTGGTTCAGCCATAAAAAGTAATTTCACAGGCACGAAGCTAAGCTCTTAAGACACAACAAGATGAGAGGAAACTTCATGTGTTTAAATATAGGGGACTCACAGCAGAATCTCTTAACAGATGCGTGTTCATTAGAACTGTAAATTCAACAGTCTGGGAGGCCAAAGGGCTCCATCCACGGGCATCAAGGACCTATGCATGCATTTCTACCCTATGGTTCTCCTCATGACAAGTGACACAAAAACTAGAGTCAAAGAAAATAGTAACCTTCACTGGGATGAGTTAGATAAAGAGAAAACAAGAGCGGGGCTGGGAGTGGGGAGGGGACCAGGGATATGCATATGACTGATCTGGGAACATACATGTCTGTGAACAACAAAATTCTGTAAAAACTTTTAAAAATAAAATAAAATAATAAAAAAGAAAAGAAAAGAAAACAAGAGCACTCAGAAGACATGTCTTCCAGAGTTGCTATACCTAAAGGAATGTGTGTGAGTGCATACTAAGTCACTCAGTCCTGTGCAATTCTGCAGCTCCATAGACTGTAACCCTCCAGGTTCCTCTGTCCATGGGATTCTCCGGGCAACAATACTGGAGTGGGTTGTCATTTCCTCCTCCAGGGGAAGCCTCCCCACCCAGGGTCGAACCTGTGACTCTTGGGCCTCCTGCATTGGCAGGTGGCTTCTTTACTACTAGCGACACCTGGGAAGCCCGCCTATGACACACAAATATTTTTCTCCTGGTAATCTAAATTAACAACTGTCCACACTCTCACTTCCACTGAGTCTGGCAGGCAGAGACCCAGGAGTCTGATGCGTTTAGGCTTCTCACCCTCACCCGATTCCTGTCAGAGGTCCCGCCTGCACCAAACTGTATGGGTAGCAAACTTCCCCTGCTTCCCTCCTAAGTTCTCTGGCTGGTCTAATATATAGACATAAGTTATTAACAGGTGAGAAACCAATCTTGTACATAAAAATGAGACTCAAAGGCAGTCAGGCAGCTGATGTTCTGTACTGTCCTGAGCTGAGGGAACCAATGGGGCTGGAGCTTCGGAGCAGAAAAGGGCAGTTCACAGCAGATAAGAGGAATAGATTTTCACCCCGCCATGCAGGGTCAAAAAAAAAAAGCTATGCCTGCTGTTCCTTCCGGTGCAGGTCCCCATCTCAGTTCTTTTAGGCAGTTAAGGGAGCAGTAAAAAGCTTTCCTGTGTCTACTGGGTCTTGATTCCCTTCAGTTCTAAAGAACCCATATGTGAAAGTGGTTCACTAGTGGGGTGGCATAGTCTGTTCCCCTTCAACATAAGATGTACTTATTATAGAAAAAATCAGAAAACGAAGAGGAAAAAACCCAGAAGTTTCCCTTTACCCCAACTGCCTACATCACACTTTTTCAATGCTTTCAAAATCTGAGGCCAAATTGTCTTGAAGAAATACCTTACAATGTATCTTGCAACAGCAATGACAGCAACAGCTTAACCACATCTTAAATACTGCAGTTTCTCTAAACTTGCCAACTTATTAGGAAAAAGTTCTATCTCAAAATTTTACATTTCTCTGATTAATATCAGAGGTTGTGTTTTACATAAGTCATCTTTGGCATTTGGATTTTATCTTTTCTAATCTGCCTATTCATGCTCTTTTTTCTTTTTCTATTACAGTGTTCAACTTTTAAAAATTTACAAGAACTTGAATTTCTATTACAAATATGTTTTCCAGTTTTGATGTGTCTCTTGTTTCTTAAAGAAGATGCTGTTTGCAAACAGTCCATTGTTGTTTCTTTTGTAAGTTTAACATTTGTATGTATTAAATGTTGTCTCACTTTTCTTTTAAAAGGCATGAAAACTTTCAAAATGCAAGGAAAAGAAAAATTCAAAGTAGAACAGTGTTTTGACCCAGACAGAAAGTAACTCTGGCATAAAATATACTTCTGATTTGTTTCTTTTTTGTTTCTGACTTTTTTGTATGTATGTGTGGTGGTTTGTCCCTGTGTTATAACAGTGAAAATGATGTGTGCACATTTCTTTTTGAATTTAACTTGTTAATCTATAAAATCAAAGATTGGTAAACCTGTGTTTATGGGATGATAAGGATTACTTGATACTAATACTTTTAAATTGAGATATTCATAACAGATTCTGTACTTTTTACTATGTATGCAAATTCTTATTGAAATAATATTGGTCACATGGAATAACTGATTTTTTTTCTCCTTTGAAGAAGAGAATGTACTTAAACACCTTTCTTAGAACTCACTGACAATTGCATATTCAGCTTCTTTCATTTCATAAGTTTTATGTTTAGCACCTTCTTGATTATTTTGGAAATAAATATCCAACTATCTAGTGAACCAATGATCTGTTCTTATTGTCTGAAAATGCAGAATTTACACAAAATTTAAATAAATTGAGTCACTCCTTTCATCAGAAGTGAGATGATGTCCCCTGATATACTATATCCAGATGTAAGGCCAGGAGCTTGAAAGTCCTGCCCACTGCTCCATGAACCCTTTATCCTTTGAGGCTCTGATCTATGAACTAAATAGTAACGTCAGACACCACCAACACAAGCTGTATATGGTAATGCGGTAAGGGGAAAGGTAAAAGGTCAGAGAACGATGCAAATAAATACATAAGAGAGCAAAGGGAAAGGGACAAGGTGTAACCACTGCCCTTTCCGCAGTTAATCATTTGGCCATGGCTGATATGTCTTACTTCTCTCTTCCATTATTTAGTCCATGTTCCTGACTTCAGCCCACACCTTGGTGGATTAGAGGCTTTTAGTAAAAGGCATGGTCTACGTTGTCATTTCCATCTAGGCCTTTGGTGACCTAAGAGTGCAGGAGTCTAGCTTTAGGTTTACCACAAACACTCAGTATTGCAAGGTTCCAGCCATGCTTCTCCCATCCCCCACTGTAGAGCATCAGCTCCATATTCACTCATCCAAGACTGTAAATCCTCTGGTTTCAAACCACTGCAATCATCCCTGTGTTCCCCTCCTAGAAACATTCATCCTTTCCTTACCTCTAAACCAGCAAAGCCCAGGATCACAAGGCATGCAAGCAAAGATGTGCGAGTCACTAGGACTTATAGGAGCCATGCCATTCTCCCGTGCAGTTAGGCTCCCTGCTCCTTCTGTTAAGGCCATAGCCACTGGCGAACAGTATCTACACCGTGTACTCGTCTTACAGAGAAGAACTCCAACCTCAGTCAGTTGTCTCCCCAAAGGTCAGCAATTTCTGGTTGAGGGGAATTTAGGTCCTGGGAATGCACTGTGAAGTGAGTTTCCTGAGCAGGAGCAAATGCCATAATGGACAGTGTAACATTTAAGAGCATATGGGGAGCCCGTGAAACAGGGTGGTGAAAGAATTTTGGAGGACCAAGCAAAGCCAGTTCCAGATCATGTCACCTCCAGGGAGGACAAGCTGCTGCCTCATTCCTTTTAGGAGAGGGACCTAGGTAAGCAGCCTTCCACCAGGCAAGGCTGGTGTCCCCTCGTGTGTACCTATGTGGTCACCACTGCGGAACAGCAGGCCATGAGGAAGGGTGGCTGGTCCGGTCAGCTGTGGTGAGGGAGCACCAACCACAAGAACAAAGTAACGTCAGACACCACCAACACAAGCTGTATATGGTAATGCGGTAAGGGAAAGGTAAAAGGTCAGAGAACGATGCAAATAAATACATAAGAGAGCAAAGGGAAAGGGACAAGGTGTAACCACTGCCCTTTCCGCAGTTAATCATTTGGCCATGGCTGATATGTCTTACTTCTCTCTTCCATTATTTAGTCCATGTTCCTGACTTCAGCCCACACCTTGGTGGATTAGAGGCTTTTAGTAAAAGGCATGGTCTACGTTGTCATTTCCATCTAGGCCTTTGGTGACCTAAGAGTGCAGGAGTCTAGCTTTAGGTTTACCACAAACACTCAGTATTGCAAGGTTCCAGCCATGCTTCTCCCATCCCCCACTGTAGAGCATCAGCTCCATATTCACTCATCCAAGACTGTAAATCCTCTGGTTTCAAACCACTGCAATCATCCCTGTGTTCCCCTCCTAGAAACATTCATCCTTTCCTTACCTCTAAACCAGCAAAGCCCAGGATCACAAGGCATGCAAGCAAAGATGTGCGAGTCACTAGGACTTATAGGAGCCATGCCATTCTCCCGTGCAGTTAGGCTCCCTGCTCCTTCTGTTAAGGCCATAGCCACTGGCGAACAGTATCTACACCGTGTACTGCGTCTTACAGAGAAGAACTCCAACCTCAGTCAGTTGTCTCCCCAAAGGTCAGCAATTTCTGGTTGAGGGGAATTTAGGTCCTGGGAATGCACTGTGAAGTGAGTTTCCTGAGCAGGAGCAAATGCCATAATGGACAGTGTAACATTTAAGAGCATATGGGGAGCCCGTGAAACAGGGTGGTGAAAGAATTTTGGAGGACCAAGCAAAGCCAGTTCCAGATCATGTCACCTCCAGGGAGGACAAGCTGCTGCCTCATTCCTTTTAGGAGAGGGACCTAGGTAAGCAGCCTTCCACCAGGCAAGGCTGGTGTCCCCTCGTGTGTACCTATGTGGTCACCACTGCGGAACAGCAGGCCATGAGGAAGGGTGGATGGTCCGGTCAGCTGTGGTGAGGGGAGCACCATACTGGCACACACAGACCCCCATCCCTGCCACCACTGCCGCTTCGTTCACAAGTGCTGAGTAGTGGAGGCAAAGGCTGAAAGGCGTCCATAGACAGATCATCTAGAACAACACTGAGGGATTTTAGCTAAGCAGTCACATAGCCGCAAACATCCTCACTCTGAATTCACAAACTCTGACCAGATCGTCCCCAGACATCCTCATGGCTCCTAGTCCAGTCATGCTCTTTCCAAATCTGATCACTTAGTTAAGCTATGCTGATTCATAGACAGTGAGGAGAAGCTTAACCAATGAATTAGCCTGCAGAGTCTGCAAAAAATGATGAGGATGCAAGTGGGAGACATTGTGGGAGATACATGCTGCCTGGTTTCCTTGATGGTGGATCTCTACCTCCTGGCAAAAGGGAAGAGAAAGTTGTTCAGAAAATCTGCTCCCTGGGTCATCTCTCCTGGTCCCCAGGGCCATCCCCCTGAGTATAGCTGAAGGGCCTTCACTCTGATGCAGTCACAGTGGAGCTCTGAATCTCTGGGAATTCATGGTAATGCAGATCCAGCATCTCTGTTCATCCCCAGAATGTCTGCTTATTTCTTAGGACACCTGGGAAACGGCCTGGTGAGTGGCTTCCGGAAAGACTCAGAGGAAGATCCTTAGCAACTATTAACAATGTTATCCAGGACCATTTCCAAAGACACCTGACTCCTCCTACACTCCTGGTGTGACCTGAGACTGTGTCAAGAGGTCATGACTAAATCGTGATGACTCAAGTAGAGCTTTGTTACTAACAAGGAAATTTTGTCATAATTTTAGTTTTTGGCCATGGTGTGTGGCATATGGGATCCTACTTCCCCCAACCAGGTATAAAACCCATGGCCCCTGTTTTGGAATCAGTCTCAGCCACTGACCAGAGAATCCCAAAAGGTTTTTAACTAAAAATCAGGTATCATCCTTGACCATCTATGTTGGTCTTAAGGACACCACAACTAGACACCACAGACCCCAGTACTCAATGCATGGGCTTTGCTGTTGATTACAGCAGCCACATCCGCCTGGCCCCTCACATTACCCCTAGCTGACCCCACCCCTGCTGTCCCAGGATCCACCATCACTGAAAACAGACAGCACATTTCTCCAACAACATCTCCAACTGCATTGTCATCATTCCTTGCATATTCTACAGACTGATTCATTCAACTTGCACTCCAGCACCGTCTCCATCTTCCTGTCATCCTGGAAAGTGAATCACTGAGGGGCATAATCTCCCCTGCAGCCATGCGTGGCATGGGATACTGTAGACAGTGAGCATAGGCAAGTGGAAGTCTCTGGGGTAGGCTTCCTTCCTAGAATGAGGGCACAATGTCTGGAGGTTCAGCAAACATGAGGGGGGAAAACCAGAGCTGATAGGGCAAGAAAACAGAATGAGCCTGGTTTCCTGATGGCATCACTGAGCTGACATACCAGCCCTAAATATCCTACTCATATTTTTTTTAATGCCTGAGAAATAATTCCCTCACTTAATTCTTTGAGAAGTATCCTATTACAGCCCAAATCAATCCAAACAGATGCACTGATGGTTTCGTAAGGCCTTGTTGAAGGAGTGTTTTATGACATCACCAATATCTTGAGGGAGAGTTTTGGGTGGTACTAAGTAGCTGAATTGTGCATGATTTATCAACATGCATATCTCAGAAAGTCTTCTGATTTCTTTATACTGTACCAAGATATTTCAGGTTCCTCAACTTTATTCAGTGTGAGCCATTTCAATCTGGGTTCCAAATACCCAACCATGAAGTCAATTAGAACATTCCCAGATGCTGAAATAGCACACTGAATCAAAATTCAAGTGTATCAATATAAAACAAAAGTGCGTTACTATATTCAACTTGACCAGTAGTTATGTTTTTCCTTACTTAGCCTGGCTTTCCAGGAGGCGCTAGAGTTAAAGAATCTGCCTGCCAGTGAGAAACTGGGGCTTGATCACATAAGACATAAGAGACTGGGGTTTGATCCCTGGGTAAGGAAGATCCCCTTGAGAAGGGCATGGCAACCCACTCCAGTATTCTTGTCTGGAGAATCCCATGGACAGAAGAGCCTGGTGGGCTACAGCCCAAAGTGCCACAAAGAGTCAGATGTGACTGAAGAGACTTAGCATGCTATTTAGCCTAGTGCCACACACATACTCTACCTCTAATATAGTCTTTAGATCTGCTTGAAAAGAAAAATATTGTAGTTATTTTATCATGTAAACTGCACTGCTTTTCTCACTCCTGGGGCACGTAGTGATGGCACAACTAGTATGAACTTCCTTTACAAGCTGTCCCAGGATCCACCATCACTGAAAACAGACAGCACATTTCTCCAACAACATCTCCAACTGCATTGTCATCATTCCTTGCATATTCTACAGACTGATTCATTCAACTTGCACTCCAGCACCGTCTCCATCTTCCTGTCATCCTGGAAAGTGAATCACTGAGGGCATAATCTCCCCTGCAGCCATGCGTGGCATGGGATACTGTAGACAGTGAGCATAGGCAAGTGGAAGTCTCTGGGGTAGGCTTCCTTCCTAGAATGAGGGCACAATGTCTGGAGGTTCAGCAAACATGAGGGGGGAAAACCAGAGCTGATAGGGCAAGAAAACAGAATGAGCCTGGTTTCCTGATGGCATCACTGAGCTGACATACCAGCCCTAAATATCCTACTCATATTTTTTTTAATGCCTGAGAAATAATTCCCTCACTTAATTCTTTGAGAAGTATCCTATTACAGCCCAAATCAATCCAAACAGATGCACTGATGGTTTCGTAAGGCCTTGTTGAAGGAGTGTTTTATGACATCACCAATATCTTGAGGGAGAGTTTTGGGTGGTACTAAGTAGCTGAATTGTGCATGATTTATCAACATGCATATCTCAGAAAGTCTTCTGATTTCTTTATACTGTACCAAGATATTTCAGGTTCCTCAACTTTATTCAGTGTGAGCCATTTCAATCTGGGTTCCAAATACCCAACCATGAAGTCAATTAGAACATTCCCAGATGCTGAAATAGCACACTGAATCAAAATTCAAGTGTATCAATATAAAACAAAAGTGCGTTACTATATTCAACTTGACCAGTAGTTATGTTTTTCCTTACTTAGCCTGGCTTTCCAGGAGGCGCTAGAGTTAAAGAATCTGCCTGCCAGTGAGAAACTGGGGCTTGATCACATAAGACATAAGAGACTGGGGTTTGATCCCTGGGTAAGGAAGATCCCCTTGAGAAGGGCATGGCAACCCACTCCAGTATTCTTGTCTGGAGAATCCCATGGACAGAAGAGCCTGGTGGGCTACAGCCCAAAGTGCCACAAAGAGTCAGATGTGACTGAAGAGACTTAGCATGCTATTTAGCCTAGTGCCCACACACATACTCTACCTCTAATATAGTCTTTAGATCTGCTTGAAAAAGAAAAATATTGTAGTTATTTTATCATGTAAACTGCACTGCTTTTTTCTCACTCCCTGGGGCACGTAGTGATGGCACAACAGAAAGGAGGGTTGGAATGCAATTATGAACTTCCTTTTACAAGCCTGATCTCACCCCAGATGCAGGCACTTCAGGGTCTATAGCAAGAGACACGGGCTGCCTCACTACCAGCCAATATTCTAAAAGGGTGGGGAACTAAACACTTCTTAATACCATTTACACAAGTAAACTCAAAATGGATTAAAGACCTAAATGTAAGACCAGAAAGCATACAACTCTTGGAGGAAAACATAGACAGAATGCTCTCCACCCCCAATCACAGCAAGATCCTCAGTGACCCACCTCCCAATCTCCACCCCCAATCACAGCAAGATCCTCAGTGACCCACCTCCCAATCTCCACCCCCAATCACAGCAAGATCCTCAGTGACCCACCTCCCAAAGTAATGGAAATAAAAACAAACTAATTGGACCTAATTAAACCGAAAGCTTCTGCACAACGAAGGAAATTATAAGCAAGATGAAAAGACAGCCTTCAGCATGGGACAAAATAATAGCAAATGAAACAGCTGACAAAGAGTCTAAAAAATATATAAGCAGCTCATGCAGCTCAATACCAGAAAAACAAACAACCCAATAAAAATGGGCAAAGGAACTAAACAGACATTTCTCCAAAGGTAACATACAGATGGCTAATAAACACATGAAAACATGCTCAACATCACTCAATACTAGAGAAAAGCAAATCAAAACCACAATGAGGTATCATCTCATGCCATTCAGGATGGCTGTCATCAAAAAGTCTACTATTAATAAATGCTGTAGAGTGAGGAAAAAAAGAGAAGCCTCTTTCACTGTTGGTGGGAATAAAAACTGATACAGCCACTGGAAAAGTACTGGGGTTTGATCCCTGGGTAAGGAAGATCCCCTTGAGAAGGGCATGGCAACCCACTCCAGTATTCTTGTCTGGAGAATCCCATGGACAGAAGAGCCTGGTGGGCTACAGCCCAAAGTGCCACAAAGAGTCAGATGTGACTGAAGAGACTTAGCATGCTATTTAGCCTAGTGCCCACACACATACTCTACCTCTAATATAGTCTTTAGATCTGCTTGAAAAAGAAAAATATTGTAGTTATTTTATCATGTAAACTGCACTGCTTTTTTCTCACTCCCTGGGGCACGTAGTGATGGCACAACAGAAAGGAGGGTTGGAATGCAATTATGAACTTCCTTTTACAAGCCTGATCTCACCCCAGATGCAGGCACTTCAGGGTCTATAGCAAGAGACACGGGCTGCCTCACTACCAGCCAATATTCTAAAAGGGTGGGGAACTAAACACTTCTTAATACCATTTACACAAGTAAACTCAAAATGGATTAAAGACCTAAATGTAAGACCAGAAAGCATACAACTCTTGGAGGAAAACATAGACAGAATGCTCTCCACCCCCAATCACAGCAAGATCCTCAGTGACCCACCTCCCAATCTCCACCCCCAATCACAGCAAGATCCTCAGTGACCCACCTCCCAATCTCCACCCCCAATCACAGCAAGATCCTCAGTGACCCACCTCCCAAAGTAATGGAAATAAAAACAAACTAATTGGACCTAATTAAACCGAAAGCTTCTGCACAACGAAGGAAATTATAAGCAAGATGAAAAGACAGCCTTCAGCATGGGACAAAATAATAGCAAATGAAACAGCTGACAAAGAGTCTAAAAAATATATAAGCAGCTCATGCAGCTCAATACCAGAAAAACAAACAACCCAATAAAAATGGGCAAAGGAACTAAACAGACATTTCTCCAAAGGTAACATACAGATGGCTAATAAACACATGAAAACATGCTCAACATCACTCAATACTAGAGAAAAGCAAATCAAAACCACAATGAGGTATCATCTCATGCCATTCAGGATGGCTGTCATCAAAAAGTCTACTATTAATAAATGCTGTAGAGTGAGGAAAAAAAGAGAAGCCTCTTTCACTGTTGGTGGGAATAAAAACTGATACAGCCACTGGAAAAGTATGTGGAGAGTCCTTAAAAAACTGGGAATAGAACTCCCATAGGACCCAGCAATTCCACTGCTGGGCCTACACCCCAAGGAAACCAGAACTAAAAGACAATGCACCCCAATGTTCACTGCAGCACAATTTACATTAGCAAAACACGGAAGCAACCTAGATGTTTATCAGCAGATAAATGGGAAGCTGTGATACACATACATAATGGAATATCACTCAGCTATTAAAGGGAACACACCTGAGTCAGTTCTAATGAGGTGGATGAATCCAGAGCCTATTACATACAGTGAAATCAGTCAGAAAGAGAAAGACAAATACTGTGCATTAGCACAGATATATGGAATTTAGAAATACGGTAGCAACTGTCACACGTGCAGAGCAGCAAAGGAGACATCGATATAAAGAGCATTCGACTCAGTTGGGAGAAGACAACAGTAGGAGGATTTGAGAGAATAGCACTGAAACTTGCACATTACAATAGGTAAAATAGGTAACCAGTGCAAATTCAATGCATGAAGCAGCACATCCAAAGCAGGTACTCTGGGACAAAACAGAGGGATAGGATGGGGAGGGAGGTGGGGGAGAGCTTCAGGATTGGGCGGACACATGTATAGCCATGGTTGATTCATTTGATGTATGGCAAAAATCATCACAACGTTGTGAAATAATTATACTCCAATAAAATAAATTCAAATAAAAAATAAAAGGGTGGATTCAAAATATTCCAGTTTCTTCCATGTGTCCGCATTCAAGTTATCAGGCTTCAAATCTTTCCCAATCAATATGTTACCTTTTCCATAAGAGATCTAAAATAACTGTGAACTCAGTAAACAATATCATCCAGTAAACTGTGGGATCTAACTCCTGTTTTTGTGCCATAATTTATCTCAAAAACATAAATAAGATCAGTAGAACAGGAAATAGAGCCCAAGATGGCTAATAAACACATGAAAACATGCTCAACATCACTCAATACTAGAGAAAAGCAAATCAAAACCACAATGAGGTATCATCTCATGCCATTCAGGATGGCTGTCATCAAAAAGTCTACTATTAATAAATGCTGTAGAGTGAGGAAAAAAAGAGAAGCCTCTTTCACTGTTGGTGGGAATAAAAACTGATACAGCCACTGGAAAAGTATGTGGAGAGTCCTTAAAAAACTGGGAATAGAACTCCCATAGGACCCAGCAATTCCACTGCTGGGCCTACACCCCAAGGAAACCAGAACTAAAAGACAATGCACCCCAATGTTCACTGCAGCACAATTTACATTAGCAAAACACGGAAGCAACCTAGATGTTTATCAGCAGATAAATGGGAAGCTGTGGTACATATACACAATGGAATATTACTCGGTTATTAAAAGGAGCACAACTGAGTCAGTTCTAATGAGGTGGATGAATCTGGAGCCTATTATATAGAGTGAAGTAAGTCAGAAAGAGAAAGACAAATACTGTGCATTAGCACAGATATATGGAATTTAGAAATACGGTAGCAACTGTCACACGTGCAGAGCAGCAAAGGAGACATCGATATAAAGAGCATTCGACTCAGTTGGGAGAAGACAACAGTAGGAGGATTTGAGAGAATAGCACTGAAACTTGCACATTACAATAGGTAAAATAGGTAACCAGTGCAAATTCAATGCATGAAGCAGCACATCCAAAGCAGGTACTCTGGGACAAAACAGAGGGATAGGATGGGGAGGGAGGTGGGGGAGAGCTTCAGGATTGGGCGGACACATGTATAGCCATGGTTGATTCATTTGATGTATGGCAAAAATCATCACAACGTTGTGAAATAATTATACTCCAATAAAATAAATTCAAATAAAAAATAAAAGGGTGGATTCAAAATATTCCAGTTTCTTCCATGTGTCCGCATTCAAGTTATCAGGCTTCAAATCTTTCCCAATCAATATGTTACCTTTTCCATAAGAGATCTAAAATAACTGTGAACTCAGTAAACAATATCATCCAGTAAACTGTGGGATCTAACTCCTGTTTTTGTGCCATAATTTATCTCAAAAACATAAATAAGATCAGTAGAACAGGATAGGAAGCCCAGAGATAAACCCCCACACCTATGTTAACCTGGTCTATGACAAGATACGCAATAAGATACAATGGAGAAAAGACAGTCTCTTCAATAATTGGTGTGGAAAAACTGGACAGCTTCATGTAAAAGAAACTAGAACATTCTCCAACTCCATACACAAAAATAAACTCAAAATGAAAGGGGAATCTTTCTACACTACTAGTGGGAATGTAAATTGGTACAGCCACTATGGAGAACAGTATGAGATTCCTTAAAATAATAAAGAGAGAGCTAACATATGATCTGGCAATCTCATGCCTGGGCATATATCTTGAGAAAATCACACTTTGAAAATACACATATCCCTCAGTGTTCACTGCAGCACTATTTACAATAGCCAAGACAAGGAAGCAACACAGGAATGGATAAAGAAGACAAGTTAAATACCTACGGGAGAACATTACTCAGCTATGAAAAAAACAATGAAATAATGCCATTTGGAGCAACATGGATGGAACCAGAGATTATCATACAAAGTAAGTCAAAGACAAATAACACTTATATATGGAACTAAAACATGAGGTTGATATATTTACAAAACTGAAACACTCACAGACTTAGAAAACAAAGTTACGGTTACCAAAGGGGAAAGGTGGGGGGAAGGATAAATTAGGAGTTTGGGATTAATACACACACATACACACACACACACACAATTATAGGTAAAATATATTATCAACAAGGGGCTACTTATATCACTGGGAACTCTACTCAATACTCTTAACAATGTATAAGGGATAAGAATCCAAAAAAAATTGATATATATATATATATATATATATATATATACTTTATTTTTTGAGAGGAAAGTAAAACTTATTAGAATAGGGGAAGGGAGAGTTGCTGCTAGTACAGCAGGCTGGCTCAAGGGAGAACTGACCTTAAGCAGGGGTCTTTGATCTTTTTTTATATACAATTATTTTTGTTTTACTTCTACAGAGTTTTGTTGTTTACAGCTACACAAAAATCCAAATCAGTCATAGGTGTACCATTGACCTCTCCCGCCTGAACCCCCCTCCAAGCCCCTCCCCATTCCACCTCTCCAGGTTGTTGCATAGCCTCTATATACGTTCCCTTAGTCTTACAGCATAGTCACAATGGTTGTCTCTTTTACATGATATATGTATACTTTTAACTGAATCAAGAAGATATGACACTGAAAGATGAGTCCCCTACTCAGATCAGTAGGTGTCCAATATGCTACCTGGGGAGAAACAGCTCCAGAAAGAATGAAGAAGCTGAGCCAAAACAGAAACAACGCCCAGTCTGTAAGGATGCTGCACAGAACAATTCATTTAAATCTTGAAGTTTAAAAGTGGGAATGTAAATTGGTACAGCCACTATGGAGAACAGTATGAGATTCCTTAAAATAATAAAGAGAGAGCTAACATATGATCTGGCAATCTCATGCCTGGGCATATATCTTGAGAAAATCACACTTTGAAAATACACATATCCCTCAGTGTTCACTGCAGCACTATTTACAATAGCCAAGACAAGGAAGCAACACAGGAATGGATAAAGAAGACAAGTTAAATACCTACGGGAGAACATTACTCAGCTATGAAAAAAACAATGAAATAATGCCATTTGGAGCAACATGGATGGAACCAGAGATTATCATACAAAGTAAGTCAAAGACAAATAACACTTATATATGGAACTAAAACATGAGGTTGATATATTTACAAAACTGAAACACTCACAGACTTAGAAAACAAAGTTACGGTTACCAAAGGGGAAAGGTGGGGGGAAGGATAAATTAGGAGTTTGGGATTAATACACACACATACACACACACACACACAATTATAGGTAAAATATATTATCAACAAGGGGCTACTTATATCACTGGGAACTCTACTCAATACTCTTAACAATGTATAAGGGATAAGAATCCAAAAAAAATTGATATATATATATATATATATATATATATATACTTTATTTTTTGAGAGGAAAGTAAAACTTATTAGAATAGGGGAAGGGAGAGTTGCTGCTAGTACAGCAGGCTGGCTCAAGGGAGAACTGACCTTAAGCAGGGGTCTTTGATCTTTTTTTATATACAATTATTTTTGTTTTACTTCTACAGAGTTTTGTTGTTTACAGCTACACAAAAATCCAAATCAGTCATAGGTGTACCATTGACCTCTCCCGCCTGAACCCCCCTCCAAGCCCCTCCCCATTCCACCTCTCCAGGTTGTTGCATAGCCTCTATATACGTTCCCTTAGTCTTACAGCATAGTCACAATGGTTGTCTCTTTTACATGATATATGTATACTTTTAACTGAATCAAGAAGATATGACACTGAAAGATGAGTCCCCTACTCAGATCAGTAGGTGTCCAATATGCTACCTGGGGAGAAACAGCTCCAGAAAGAATGAAGAAGCTGAGCCAAAACAGAAACAACGCCCAGTTGTGGATGTATCTGGTAATAAAGTCTGATGCTGCACAGAACAATACTACATAAGAACCTGCACTGTTAGATTCATGAACCAAGGCAAATTGGATGTGTTCAAACAGGATGGCAAGAAGGAACATCAACATTTTAGGAGTCAGTGAACTAAAATGGAAGAAATGAGCAAATTTGATTCAGATGGTCATTATATCTACTACTTCAGGCAAGAATTGCTTAGAAGAAACGGAGTAGCCTTCATAGACAACAATAGATTTCAAAATGAAGTACTTGGGTGCAGTCTCAGAAGTGATAGAATTATCTCGGTCCATTTCCAAGGCAAACCATTTAATATCACAGTAACCCAAGTCTACGTCCCAACCACTGATACTGAAGAAGCTGAAGTTGAACAGTTCTAAGAAGATCTACAAGTTTTTCTGGAAGTAACACCAAAAAAGATGTCCTTTTCATCATAGGGGAATGGAATGCAAAAGTAGGAAGTCAAGAGATACCTGGAGAAACAGACAAGTTGGCCTTGGAGTACAAAATGAAGCAGGCCAAAGGTTTATAGATTTGCCAAGAGAACACAATGGTCATGGTAAACACCCTCCTCCAAGAATACAAGAGACAACTCTACCCATGGACATCACAATATGGTCAATATAGAGATCAGACTGATTATATTCTTGCAGCCAAAGATGGTGAATCTCTATACAGTCCTTAAAAGCAAGACTGTACAGAGCTGTCTGTGGTTCAGATCATGAGCTCCTTTTTGCCAACTTCAGACCTGCATTGAAGAAAGTAGGGAAAACCACTGGGCCATTCAGTTATGACCTAAATCAAATCCCTTATGATTATACCATGAAGGTGACAAATAGATTCAAGGGATTATATCTGATAGAATAACTGAAGAACTATGGATGGAGTTTCGTAATGATAAAGGACAGGAATAGCAAGGACTCAACTGAAGCAGAAAAAGATTAAGAAGTGGTGTGCAGAATACATGAGAACTGTGCAAAACAAAAAGGTCATTAATGCCCTGGATAACCACAGTGGTGTAGTCACTCACCTAGAGTCAGATAGCCTGGAGGGTGAAGTCAAGAGGGCCTTAGAAAGCATTACTACAAATAAAGCTAGTGGAGGTGATAGAATTCCAGATGAGCTTTTTTAAATTCTAAAAGATGATGCTGATTAAGTGCTGCAATGGATATGCCAGTAATTTGGAAAACTAAGCAGTGGCCACAGGACTGGAAAAGGTCAGTTTTCATTCCAGTCCCAAACAAAGGTAATGCCAAAGAATGTTCAAACTATCGCACAATTGTGCTCACTTCCAGGCTAGCAAGATAAGTAATGCTCAAATCCTCCAAGCTAGGTTTCAACAGTTCATGAACCAAGAACTTCCAGATGTATAAGCTGGACTTAGAAAATTTCTGACAGAGGAACCAGAGATCAAACTGCCAACATCCATTGGATCATAGAAAAAGTAAGCAAATTCCAAAAATATCTACTTCTGCTTCATTAACTGGGCTAAAGCCTTTGTGTGGATCACAACAAACTTGTGATTACAACAAAATTCTTAAAGAGACGGGAAGAGCAACCACATTATCTGTCTCCTGAGAAATCTGTATGCAGGTTAACAAGTAACAGAACCAAACGTGCAACAATGGATTGGTTAAAAACTGGGAAAGGAGTACGTCAAGGTTATACACTGTCATCCTGCTTATTTAACTTCTATGCAGAGTATGTCATGCGAAATGCTGGGCTAGATTAATTACAAGCTGAATCAAGACTGCTGAGAGAACACTATTAGGTATATATCCTGAGGAAACCAAAATTTAAAAAGACAGATGTAAGCCAATGTCCGTTGCAGCACTGGCAATAGCTATAACATAAGTAGGAAAACCACTGGGCCATTCAGTTATGACCTAAATCAAATCCCTTATGATTATACCATGAAGGTGACAAATAGATTCAAGGGATTATATCTGATAGAATAACTGAAGAACTATGGATGGAGTTTCGTAATGATAAAGGACAGGAATAGCAAGGACTCAACTGAAGCAGAAAAAGATTAAGAAGTGGTGTGCAGAATACATGAGAACTGTGCAAAACAAAAAGGTCATTAATGCCCTGGATAACCACAGTGGTGTAGTCACTCACCTAGAGTCAGATAGCCTGGAGGGTGAAGTCAAGAGGGCCTTAGAAAGCATTACTACAAATAAAGCTAGTGGAGGTGATAGAATTCCAGATGAGCTTTTTTAAATTCTAAAAGATGATGCTGATTAAGTGCTGCAATGGATATGCCAGTAATTTGGAAAACTAAGCAGTGGCCACAGGACTGGAAAAGGTCAGTTTTCATTCCAGTCCCAAACAAAGGTAATGCCAAAGAATGTTCAAACTATCGCACAATTGTGCTCACTTCCAGGCTAGCAAGATAAGTAATGCTCAAATCCTCCAAGCTAGGTTTCAACAGTTCATGAACCAAGAACTTCCAGATGTATAAGCTGGACTTAGAAAATTTCTGACAGAGGAACCAGAGATCAAACTGCCAACATCCATTGGATCATAGAAAAAGTAAGCAAATTCCAAAAATATCTACTTCTGCTTCATTAACTGGGCTAAAGCCTTTGTGTGGATCACAACAAACTTGTGATTACAACAAAATTCTTAAAGAGACGGGAAGAGCAACCACATTATCTGTCTCCTGAGAAATCTGTATGCAGGTTAACAAGTAACAGAACCAAACGTGCAACAATGGATTGGTTAAAAACTGGGAAAGGAGTACGTCAAGGTTATACACTGTCATCCTGCTTATTTAACTTCTATGCAGAGTATGTCATGCGAAATGCTGGGCTAGATTAATTACAAGCTGAATCAAGACTGCTGAGAGAACACTATTAGGTATATATCCTGAGGAAACCAAAATTTAAAAAGACAGATGTAAGCCAATGTCCGTTGCAGCACTGTTTGCAATAGCTATAACATGGAAGCAACCTAGATGTCAATACACAGATCAATGAATAAAGAAGTTGTGATATATATATATATATATCTGAATATTATTCAGCAATAAAAAAGGAATGCATTTGTCAGATCTAATGAGGTGGATGAACCTAGACTCCATTATACAGAGCGAAATAAGTCAGAAAGAGAAAGATAAAATAACATATACTAACACATGTACGTGGAATCAAAAAAGATGGTATTCCTGAATGAAACAAATAAAGAGAACAGACTTATGGACCTGGGGGTGAGGGAGGAAGGAGAGGGTGAGAGGTATGGAGAGAGTAACACGGAAGCTTATATTCCCATATGTAAAATAGATAGCCAACTGGAATTTGCTGTGTGACTCAGGGAATTCAAACAGGGGCTCTTGAAACAACCTAGATGGATGGGATGGGGAGGGAGGTTCAAAACGGAGGGGACACATGCATATCAATGGCTGATTCCTGTTGATATTTGGCAGAAAATAACAGAATTCTGTACAGCAATTATCCTTCAATTAAAAATAAATTTAAAAGAAGATTGGTAGGAGAATTATCCATAACCTCAAATATGCAGATGGCATGGAAGAAAGTGAAGATGAAATAAAGGCAAAAGTGAAAAGTGAATGAGCTGTTGTACAACTCAACATTTAAAAAACTAAGATCATGGCATCCTGTCCCATCACTTCATGGCAAATAGGTGGGGAAACAGTGCAAACAGTGATAGACTTTATTTTCTTGGACTCCAAAATCACTGCAGACAGTGACTGTAGACATGAAATTAAAAGACTGATCTTTGGAAGAAAAGCCATGACAAATCTAGACAGCATATTCAAAAGCAGAGACATCACTTTGCTGACTTAGGTCAATCTAGTCAAAAGTTATGATTTTTTTCAGTAGTCATGTAGGAATGTGAGTGCTCAGTTGTGGCCGACTATTTGTGACTCTCTGGACTGCAGCCAGCCAGGCTTCTCTGTCCATGGAATTTCCCAGGCAAGTATACTCAAATGGGTTGCCATTTCTTTCTCCAAGAAATGCCAGAGCTGGACCAGAAGGAAGGCTGAATGCCAAAGAATTGATGCTTTCTTACTGTGGTGCTGAAGACTATTGAGAGTCCCTTGGACAGCAAGGAGATCAAACTAGTGAATCCTAAAGGAAATCAACCCTGAATATTCATTGGAAGGACTGATGCTAAAGCTCCAGTACTTTGGCCACCTGCTGCAAAGAGCTGGCTCATTGGAAAAGACCCCGATGCTGGCAAAGATTGAAGCTAGGAGGAGAAGAGGGCAACAGAAGATGAGATGGTTAAATGGCATCACCGACTCAATGGTCAGGAGTTTTAGCAAATTCTGGGAAGCATATTTCCAGCCTGGTGTGCTGCAGTCCATGGAGTCACAAAGAGGTGCACTCAACTGAGTGACAGAACAACAATAACAACTGAATCACTTTGTTGTATGCCTGAAATCAACACAATATTGTAAATCAACTATACTCCAGTATGAAAAAAAAAATCAAATGATTTAACTCTGCATTTGATTTTCAGCCTCATGGTCCGATAGACAAGGGATTCTTTTAGCCTTCATAGAAATTCCTGACTGTCAGCCTATGCTTCAGATGAAAACATAAACATCAGAGCCTGTCTTTCTCTCTAAGCTCTCTCATACTATAGTTGGCTCACCCATTTGAAGCCCACATGTGTTTCTTTATATTCCATAGCAGCAACCTCTTCAAAGTCTACTTCATCCCCAGAATATTCGGTGCTACTCTAGGTCTCTGTTTTGCCAGTGCAGGTCAGGGCTCTCCTCATACTGATTAGGTTTCTGGCAAATAGGTGGGGAAACAGTGCAAACAGTGATAGACTTTATTTTCTTGGACTCCAAAATCACTGCAGACAGTGACTGTAGACATGAAATTAAAAGACTGATCTTTGGAAGAAAAGCCATGACAAATCTAGACAGCATATTCAAAAGCAGAGACATCACTTTGCTGACTTAGGTCAATCTAGTCAAAAGTTATGATTTTTTTCAGTAGTCATGTAGGAATGTGAGTGCTCAGTTGTGGCCGACTATTTGTGACTCTCTGGACTGCAGCCAGCCAGGCTTCTCTGTCCATGGAATTTCCCAGGCAAGTATACTCAAATGGGTTGCCATTTCTTTCTCCAAGAAATGCCAGAGCTGGACCAGAAGGAAGGCTGAATGCCAAAGAATTGATGCTTTCTTACTGTGGTGCTGAAGACTATTGAGAGTCCCTTGGACAGCAAGGAGATCAAACTAGTGAATCCTAAAGGAAATCAACCCTGAATATTCATTGGAAGGACTGATGCTAAAGCTCCAGTACTTTGGCCACCTGCTGCAAAGAGCTGGCTCATTGGAAAAGACCCCGATGCTGGCAAAGATTGAAGCTAGGAGGAGAAGAGGGCAACAGAAGATGAGATGGTTAAATGGCATCACCGACTCAATGGTCAGGAGTTTTAGCAAATTCTGGGAAGCATATTTCCAGCCTGGTGTGCTGCAGTCCATGGAGTCACAAAGAGGTGCACTCAACTGAGTGACAGAACAACAATAACAACTGAATCACTTTGTTGTATGCCTGAAATCAACACAATATTGTAAATCAACTATACTCCAGTATGAAAAAAAAAATCAAATGATTTAACTCTGCATTTGATTTTCAGCCTCATGGTCCGATAGACAAGGGATTCTTTTAGCCTTCATAGAAATTCCTGACTGTCAGCCTATGCTTCAGATGAAAACATAAACATCAGAGCCTGTCTTTCTCTCTAAGCTCTCTCATACTATAGTTGGCTCACCCATTTGAAGCCCACATGTGTTTCTTTATATTCCATAGCAGCAACCTCTTCAAAGTCTACTTCATCCCCAGAATATTCGGTGCTACTCTAGGTCTCTGTTTTGCCAGTGCAGGTCAGGGTCTGCAAACTCATATCCCTCAATACAGCCTGGATTATTCTTGCCCTTGGCCTTTACTAGGGCATATAACTTGTCCCAATTTCCTCCAGTTCTTTTTCAAAGGCCTGCACCCTTTCTGATGTGATTTTTGGGTTTTAGTTGTAATAACAGAAATGAATCCTGACCCTTTCAAGGAATTTATTGATAGCTTTATTGGGTCTGGGAATCAAAGAGATCCTCAAAGACTTGGGTTCATGTCACCAGTCTTTAGGCGACATAGGACCTTGACTTGAAGGGGCTCTTACCCCAAAATACAGGCCTCTGAGAGGCACCAACCAACACCAACCTCACCCAAAGACCCTCCTGTGGATGACATCATTCTATTTATAGCTCACAAAGTTTGCCCATTCCTGAACTTTCAGCTTCCAGAAAACCCCATGTATAAGGTCAGCAGCCTGCTTTGCCAAGGAGCCTGGGCCTAACGTGCATAGTTCATAGTTACTATTAATATAGTTAAGCAAAAATTCAGCTTGATTTTTTTAAGCTTTCACAATTTTTATTAAATCCTAGTCTAATGTAACAATGACTTATTTTATAGACATCATCCCAGGGTGAATATGTTTAATAAGTGAAAGCAAATCTGACATCTAAGTCATTTTTTTCTGCAGACTAAGCAATAAGATAACAACTACACAGAATACTACAGGTAATGACATAACATTTACTTGCTTGGAGTTTTCAAACAAACCATGCTGTTTATCAAACTATATCTCCTAATACTTAATACAGTAGAATTAGTGATTGTAGCTCTCATATAATAGTTTACTTACAAGTTCCTTATTGAGATAACATTTTGACAATTTCAAATGTTCCAAATTAGCACAATATATTCAAGAAAAACAGCAGAAATGAAACAAAAATTGAACATGACAAGATAGTTACTAAAAGGAAATTGAAGCGAAGAGAAAGGGGAAAAGTGAAATATCGCTGAGGTTGGGGAAAAAGAAAAATAAACAAGTTCAGACATCTGGTTAGAACAGACCAACTATGAATTTCACAAATCAAAATCTGTAAAGTCAATGCCATGCTAACCCTCTTGAACGGAAAAGCTGAGCTGAAACTAAAAGGTGGATAAACTGTCATTTTTGGCCTTAAGCGGAGTACCAACTCTTCTGATCAAAGAAAGCCACAACAGTTAAGATTGTATTACTTGTTTTATTTTGTACTAGGTGGTGGACACAAAAGCAATCCTCCTTAATAAAATTGACAATCAACTTCACTCAGAACACTTTTAATAATGTACATTTTAAAAAAGTATTCATCTTATAAATTGTTCTGCAATCCAAATATACAACAGCTTGGAAAACAATGTTTAGAAAACAAACGCCAATGTAAAAAGATGAAAACAACTAGGCCAGTACAGGTTTCATATGGCTCTGATTTTACAGTTTTCTTACTGCATCATCAATATCAGAAATCTGTTCCTTCAGCTGGCTCCATTGTTCAGGATTTAAAGACATACCTTTCCTTCCTGACATACTTTTCATTTCACCTTCTGGATCCATCCAATATTCTCTAATATCAATTAAGACTTTCCCTTTGAAGTCCTGAACATTGGAACTCATTTTCCCAATCTGAAACATGTTACCTCTGCTGCTGCTGCTCTGTTTGAATGATGACAGGGCTCTAGAAGTTTCACCAGTCTTCTGCTTTTTATAGGTTTTTCTGGAGCAACTTGCCTTTTCCTCTTTAACTTTTTGTCAACTTCACTGTCAGAATCACTGCCAGAAGAACTTGAAGAAACAAGTTCCTTTGACTTAGGCATTGCTCCGCTCCATTAGCTGAATTGCCTCCTGCTTGCTCACGAGTGACTGACATCAGCTTGATTTTTTATTTAAGACACTAAGTGGTGATCTCATCATTCTTCGATATTTTCCTAGTTAGTATTATAAAGCATTAATTCCTAACCTGAAACCTAGCCATCTATAAGATTCTTTATGGGAGGTATATACTCAATGCTCATAAGTGTAAAGAAAAGATAAAAACATAAAATGTGAACACTAGGCAAAGGCATTCTGTCTTGGAGTCCACTCATTTCCTAGGCAATCTGACATTGTTACAGGACTGGTAGAGGACTCAGCCTCCCAGGAAGTTGCCAAGAATCCAATCCATCAACCAAAAGCAAATGAACATTTCAGAAGAACAAATATCATTAACCAAATATTGAAAGGTAAATTTCTTTTAAAGTTTTATGCAGAAAACTGAAATGAGGCATTTTAGCTAGACATATATTCTGACCAGATGTTTGTAGGAATCAGTGTCAGAAGGAACACTATGGCTTCTTCACAAAAGTAAAAATGCTGAGAGCTAAACCACTGGTTTTGAAATATTTTCACCACAACCCAGAGTAACACATTTTCCATCATGATCTAGTTCATATGAGCACATGGCTGAAACTAACGTCTCACAAAATACCTCCTCTTACCACAAGCGATAATCTCTGTTGCTGTTTTCTTTTATTTGATCTCAAATAGTGAAATTCTGAACAATACATGGCTTGGGGCTTGTAAATGAAAAAACCCTGGCCTAAAGAGGGATATACACAATTTCAAAACAGTATAAAAAAAATGAATGAAAAGTATCTCATTCGTATTTAAAAAAAATTTTTCACCACCCTCAATTTGTAGTAAAATGTATTTAATATTTTACTCATCAGTTGAACAACTAGGCTTCCCTAATGGCTCAGCTGGTAAAGAATACACCTTCAACACCAATTTTCCGGTAAAATTAAAACTGACTGCTGCTCTGTTTGAATGATGACAGGGCTCTAGAAGTTTCACCAGTCTTCTGCTTTTTATAGGTTTTTCTGGAGCAACTTGCCTTTTCCTCTTTAACTTTTTGTCAACTTCACTGTCAGAATCACTGCCAGAAGAACTTGAAGAAACAAGTTCCTTTGACTTAGGCATTGCTCCGCTCCATTAGCTGAATTGCCTCCTGCTTGCTCACGAGTGACTGACATCAGCTTGATTTTTTATTTAAGACACTAAGTGGTGATCTCATCATTCTTCGATATTTTCCTAGTTAGTATTATAAAGCATTAATTCCTAACCTGAAACCTAGCCATCTATAAGATTCTTTATGGGAGGTATATACTCAATGCTCATAAGTGTAAAGAAAAGATAAAAACATAAAATGTGAACACTAGGCAAAGGCATTCTGTCTTGGAGTCCACTCATTTCCTAGGCAATCTGACATTGTTACAGGACTGGTAGAGGACTCAGCCTCCCAGGAAGTTGCCAAGAATCCAATCCATCAACCAAAAGCAAATGAACATTTCAGAAGAACAAATATCATTAACCAAATATTGAAAGGTAAATTTCTTTTAAAGTTTTATGCAGAAAACTGAAATGAGGCATTTTAGCTAGACATATATTCTGACCAGATGTTTGTAGGAATCAGTGTCAGAAGGAACACTATGGCTTCTTCACAAAAGTAAAAATGCTGAGAGCTAAACCACTGGTTTTGAAATATTTTCACCACAACCCAGAGTAACACATTTTCCATCATGATCTAGTTCATATGAGCACATGGCTGAAACTAACGTCTCACAAAATACCTCCTCTTACCACAAGCGATAATCTCTGTTGCTGTTTTCTTTTATTTGATCTCAAATAGTGAAATTCTGAACAATACATGGCTTGGGGCTTGTAAATGAAAAAACCCTGGCCTAAAGAGGGATATACACAATTTCAAAAACAGTATAAAAAAAAAAAATGAATGAAAAGTATCTCATTCGTATTTAAAAAAAATTTTTCACCACCCTCAATTTGTAGTAAAATGTATTTAATATTTTACTCATCAGTTGAACAACTAGGCTTCCCTAATGGCTCAGCTGGTAAAGAATACACCTTCAACACCAGATTCCTGGGTTTGATCCCTGGGTTGGGAAGATCTCCTGAGAAGAGAAAGGCTACCCACTCTAGTATTCTTGCCTGGAGAGTTCCATGGCTTGTCCATGGATCACAGAGTTGGACATGACTGAGTGACTTTGACTTTCACCTTCAAAGAGGGACAGAGCACTGGAATATAAAACTGCTTCATATTTAAAGCATGTGTGTGTGTGTACACACACACACACATACAAATATATATCTTAATGGACTTCCCTGGTGGTGTTAGTGGTACAAGAACCTGCTTGCCAATGCAGAAGATGTAAGAGGAGAGGGTTCAATCCCTCGGTTTGAAGATCTGGGGGAAGGCGTGGAAACCCACTCCAGTATTCTTGCCTGGAGAACCCCCATGGACAAAGGAGCCACAGTCCATAGGGTTGCAAAGAATCGGACATGACTGAAGTGACTTCAAGCACACTTTAAATATACTACTTTCTCAGGGAAGTATAGTGTATCTAAGCAGAAACATGCCCCAGTGTTACAGGAAAGTTGTAAAATTCTACAGTTGGTAGAACCTTTTTTGTTGTTGTCTTTGATGCAACTTTATTCAATTGCATTTAGGAAACTTTCATATTCCATAATAAGTAAAGATAAGTGGATTCATTGTAAAGTCAATCTATCACAAGATTATTTGGGTCAATTACCTAATTAGTTCACATTTTCCAATTTGGAAAGGATTACAGCATTTTAAAATCACTTTGCATGTAAATTAAGCAAGTAGCCTTTAACCAATTTTTTTCTTTTTGGCCACACCACGGGTTTGCTGCATCTTAGTTCCCAGACCAGGGATTGAAGCTGGCCCCTCAGCAATGAAAGTGCAGAGGAAAACCCAGGAAATCCCAAGTCTCTAAGCAAGTAGCCTTTAATAATTTCAATACATGGCTTGGGGCTTGTAAATGAAAAACCCTGGCCTAAAGAGATATACACAATTTCAAACAGTATAAAAAAATGAATGAAAAGTATCTCATTCGTATTTAAAAAAAATTTTTCACCACCCTCAATTTGTAGTAAAATGTATTTAATATTTTACTCATCAGTTGAACAACTAGGCTTCCCTAATGGCTCAGCTGGTAAAGAATACACCTTCAACACCAGATTCCTGGGTTTGATCCCTGGGTTGGGAAGATCTCCTGAGAAGAGAAAGGCTACCCACTCTAGTATTCTTGCCTGGAGAGTTCCATGGCTTGTCCATGGATCACAGAGTTGGACATGACTGAGTGACTTTGACTTTCACCTTCAAAGAGGGACAGAGCACTGGAATATAAAACTGCTTCATATTTAAAGCATGTGTGTGTGTGTACACACACACACACATACAAATATATATCTTAATGGACTTCCCTGGTGGTGTTAGTGGTACAAGAACCTGCTTGCCAATGCAGAAGATGTAAGAGGAGAGGGTTCAATCCCTCGGTTTGAAGATCTGGGGGAAGGCGTGGAAACCCACTCCAGTATTCTTGCCTGGAGAACCCCCATGGACAAAGGAGCCACAGTCCATAGGGTTGCAAAGAATCGGACATGACTGAAGTGACTTCAAGCACACTTTAAATATACTACTTTCTCAGGGAAGTATAGTGTATCTAAGCAGAAACATGCCCCAGTGTTACAGGAAAGTTGTAAAATTCTACAGTTGGTAGAACCTTTTTTGTTGTTGTCTTTGATGCAACTTTATTCAATTGCATTTAGGAAACTTTCATATTCCATAATAAGTAAAGATAAGTGGATTCATTGTAAAGTCAATCTATCACAAGATTATTTGGGTCAATTACCTAATTAGTTCACATTTTCCAATTTGGAAAGGATTACAGCATTTTAAAATCACTTTGCATGTAAATTAAGCAAGTAGCCTTTAACCAATTTTTTTTTTTTCTTTTTTGGCCACACCACGGGGTTTGCTGCATCTTAGTTCCCAGACCAGGGATTGAAGCTGGCCCCTCAGCAATGAAAGTGCAGAGGAAAACCCAGGGAAATCCCAAGTCTCTAACCTTCTGAGTCAATCTCTTCTCCGTCTAAGGACACTGACAAACTTTACAGTACAGTCAGGTGATGTTTGGGGATGGATCAGTCAGTTCAACTGATAAGTAAAACATTAAACACATTTTAATACAAGTTGAAGGTGGTTAAAATCTTTTTAAAAATATGAATGAAATACTTTGTATTCATTTTATACTGTTTTTGAAACTGTGTATATTTTATACTTCAGCCCATCATAATTCTGACTGGTCACATCTCAAATGTTCATCGGGATGAGTGACTGTTTTATTGAATGATTAGACTCTAGAGCAATGAGAGATGGCACCTCTGCCAGGTGGCACTGAGCACATATCCCTGCCGTCGACACTGCAGCAGGACCATGGTGGGCCCTTTTTTGAGATTATCAGAATTAATCTTAATATATTTTTTTAAGTTTTAGGGCAGGGTCTTGGCTGACTGGATAGAAATTCAACCTGCACTGTGGCCTCTGGTCACAGCCTCCTCCTGGCAGCTCAAACATCTGGAGGTGCCAGAGAGCCTTGATTTTGAGAGCAATGAGCCCAGAGGCTGAAGGCCATGCACAGCAGAGGTGGGACTGGAATCCATCCTCTCTGGGGCTCTCTTGGCCTCTGATGGCAAGGCGGCCAGAGCTCTGAGGCCTCCCTCCCGTTCCTTATCATGTGATCAATGCACACTGATCTTTAGGGGAGTGGGAAAATGAGACAACCTCACAACCCACCACCACTACCAGAAGAAAGCCTTCGGTGAGATGTAAGGAGCATCATGTTTTATCAATACACTTGGTAGAACCTTTTTTGTTGTTGTCTTTGATGCAACTTTATTCAATTGCATTTAGGAAACTTTCATATTCCATAATAAGTAAAGATAAGTGGATTCATTGTAAAGTCAATCTATCACAAGATTATTTGGGTCAATTACCTAATTAGTTCACATTTTCCAATTTGGAAAGGATTACAGCATTTTAAAATCACTTTGCATGTAAATTAAGCAAGTAGCCTTTAACCAATTTTTTTTTTTCTTTTTTGGCCACACCACGGGGTTTGCTGCATCTTAGTTCCCAGACCAGGGATTGAAGCTGGCCCCTCAGCAATGAAAGTGCAGAGGAAAACCCAGGGAAATCCCAAGTCTCTAACCTTCTGAGTCAATCTCTTCTCCGTCTAAGGACACTGACAAACTTTACAGTACAGTCAGGTGATGTTTGGGGATGGATCAGTCAGTTCAACTGATAAGTAAAACATTAAACACATTTTAATACAAGTTGAAGGTGGTTAAAATCTTTTTAAAAATATGAATGAAATACTTTGTATTCATTTTATACTGTTTTTGAAACTGTGTATATTTTATACTTCAGCCCATCATAATTCTGACTGGTCACATCTCAAATGTTCATCGGGATGAGTGACTGTTTTATTGAATGATTAGACTCTAGAGCAATGAGAGATGGCACCTCTGCCAGGTGGCACTGAGCACATATCCCTGCCGTCGACACTGCAGCAGGACCATGGTGGGCCCTTTCTTGAGATTATCAGAACTAATCTTAATATACTTTTTTAAGTTTTAGGGCAGGGTCTTGGCTGACTGGATAGAAATTCAACCTGCACTGTGGCCTCTGGTCACAGCCTCCTCCTGGCAGCTCAAACATCTGGAGGTGCCAGAGAGCCTTGATTTTGAGAGCAATGAGCCCAGAGGCTGAAGGCCATGCACAGCAGAGGTGGGACTGGAATCCATCCTCTCTGGGGCTCTCTTGGCCTCTGATGGCAAGGCGGCCAGAGCTCTGAGGCCTCCCTCCCGTTCCTTATCATGTGATCAATGCACACTGATCTTTTAGGGGGAGTGGGAAAAAATGAGACAACCTCACAACCCACCACCACTACCAGAAGAAAGCCTTCGGGTGAGATGTAAGGAGACAGTAACATGGAAAATTACCATATATAAAATAGATAGCCAATGGGAATTTGCTGTAAGACTCAGGAACTCAAACAGGGGCTCTGTAACAACCTGGAGGGGTGAGATGGGGAGGGAGGTTCAAGAGGGAGAGGACATATGTATACCTATGCCTGAACCATGTTGATATTTGGCAAAAAAACAACAAAATTCTGTAAATGATCCTTCAACTAAAAAAAAAAAAAAAATATATATATATATGTATACATATACATATACATATATAAAGAAAGCCCTCAGAATAAACCCACAGAGAGTAGCAGAATTTCCTCCCTTTATTTTTTTCCATTTGTAACAAGCACAAGGCTGGCCTAACTGGTCACCAACTCTACTGAACGGCATCACCAGATAGTCCATTCTCTATTTAAAATCCTTTCTCGGGCTTCCCTGGAGGTCCAGTTGGGTAAAGAGTCCACCTTGCAGTGCAGGGGCAGCGGTTCTATTCCCGGCCTGGGGAGATCCCATGTGCTGCAGAGCAGCAGTACCGGGATATCCAATTACAAGCCAGTGCATGCACCCAGAGTCAGTGCTCTGCAACAGGAGAGGCCACTGCAACGGGAGGCTCACACATGCCAAAAGAATAAAAAAAAAAAAAAGGAGAATGAAAATAAATATAAATAAAAGAGGCATGATGGGGAAAAGAAAAAAATAGGACTGTCTACATTTGATAAAGATGACTTCAACTAACACACAGAAGAATACCAGGTTTTGTTTTGCCTTTTTTTTTTTAAGTAAATAAAATCCTTTCTCTAGGAACATTCCTGTTGGCTAAGCAGTGGGGAATCTGCTTGCCAGTGCAGGAGACATGGGTTCTGTCCCTGGTGCTGGAGGATCCCACATTCTCTGGGGCAACTAGGCCCATGCTCTGCAACTGCTGAAGCCTGTGCTCCGCTGCAGTGAGAACCCCGCACATCACAATTGGAGAGTGGCCCTCACTCACTGCAACTGGAGAAGGACCCATGAAGCAATGAAGTGCCAGCACAGCCAAAAATAAATAGAAGTTTTAAAATCCCTTTTCTGTGATGCTCCAAACTCAACTTTCTAAAGTGTAAGGATAGGGCTTCCTTGGTGGCTCAGTGGTAAAGTCTCTGCCTGTCAATGCAGGAGCCACAGGTTGGATCCCTGGTCCAGGAAGATCCCCCAAGGCATGGAGCAACCAAGCCTGTGAGCCACAACTACTGAGCCTGTGCTTTAGAGGCCAGAAGCCACAACTGATGTGCTCATGTGCCACAACTACTGAAGCCCATGTGCCTGGAGCCTGTGCTCTACAAAAGAAGCCACCATGAGTAGCTCCCGCTCACTGAAACTGCAGAAAAGAAAAACTCAGCATTCGGGGTGGAGCTAAGATGGCGGCGTAGAAGGACGTGCACTCATCTCTCCTGCAAAATCGCCTGAATTGCGACGAGTTCCTGGGAAACCATCGACAAAAGGAAGTTGGATCTGATCACAGAGAGGACACCCCACATCAAAGAACAAAGGAGAAGCCGCATCAAGACGGTAGGAGGAGCGCAATCGCACTTTTAAAAGTCAAACCTCATACCCGCCAGAGAGGCTGGGCGGGCCAAAGGCGCAAAGCCTGTTGCAGATCAAAACCCGGGAGAGGAGCAGTGACACCCACAAGGGACTGAGCCAGACCTGCTTTGGAGGGTCCAGGTGCCCCCCTGAGCTAGAAGTGCCCTTGAGCAGGCCTCGGAAGGACGGCACTCAGTTTCCTTTGGAGGAGGTCACCAGTAACCCGATCACAGAGTCGCCGAGGAGGACTGGGAAGTCTCTGCGCACTGTGATCCGGGAGAGGGGAATAGCGATCCTGCATGAGACTGAGCCAGACTCACCTCTGAGTAACCTGACATCTCCCGCGGTGGCAGGGGTCGACGGTGGCCTGCAGCAGGGTCGGGGTCACTGCGGAAGTGCTTCCCATAGAACGTGTGGGAATAAATCCTTTGTGAGACAGATGCCATTTTCCCTACTGTAGTTTGCCTGCTGGTCAAGCTACAGGGAGGGAACTTAGCTCCACCCAGCAAGAAAAGGGATTTGGACTAAGAAACTCCCAGGGCCAGCCTGGGCGGGCCTTTTAGTTCTGGAATAGGCCGAAATAAACAAGCAGTCAAAGAGGTCTTAGATCCAACCACTGCCAGAGGCAAGAAAAAGACTGATAATTCCTGAACAGTCAGCAAGAGACAGAAGAACATAAACACTATTTTCACGTTTTGTCTGAAGCTGGAGTTACTGCTGGCCTTTAAAATTTCATTCTTTTGGATTCCAAACCCACTGAGCCTGTGCTTTAGAGGCCAGAAGCCACAACTGATGTGCTCATGTGCCACAACTACTGAAGCCCATGTGCCTGGAGCCTGTGCTCTACAAAAGAAGCCACCATGAGTAGCTCCCGCTCACTGAAACTGCAGAAAAGAAAAACTCAGCATTCGGGGTGGAGCTAAGATGGCGGCGTAGAAGGACGTGCACTCATCTCTCCTGCAAAATCGCCTGAATTGCGACGAGTTCCTGGGAAACCATCGACAAAAGGAAGTTGGATCTGATCACAGAGAGGACACCCCACATCAAAGAACAAAGGAGAAGCCGCATCAAGACGGTAGGAGGAGCGCAATCGCACTTTTAAAAGTCAAACCTCATACCCGCCAGAGAGGCTGGGCGGGCCAAAGGCGCAAAGCCTGTTGCAGATCAAAACCCGGGAGAGGAGCAGTGACACCCACAAGGGACTGAGCCAGACCTGCTTTGGAGGGTCCAGGTGCCCCCCTGAGCTAGAAGTGCCCTTGAGCAGGCCTCGGAAGGACGGCACTCAGTTTCCTTTGGAGGAGGTCACCAGTAACCCGATCACAGAGTCGCCGAGGAGGACTGGGAAGTCTCTGCGCACTGTGATCCGGGAGAGGGGAATAGCGATCCTGCATGAGACTGAGCCAGACTCACCTCTGAGTAACCTGACATCTCCCGCGGTGGCAGGGGTCGACGGTGGCCTGCAGCAGGGTCGGGGTCACTGCGGAAGTGCTTCCCATAGAACGTGTGGGAATAAATCCTTTGTGAGACAGATGCCATTTTCCCTACTGTAGTTTGCCTGCTGGTCAAGCTACAGGGAGGGAACTTAGCTCCACCCAGCAAGAAAAGGGATTTGGACTAAGAAACTCCCAGGGCCAGCCTGGGCGGGCCTTTTAGTTCTGGAATAGGCCGAAATAAACAAGCAGTCAAAGAGGTCTTAGATCCAACCACTGCCAGAGGCAAGAAAAAGACTGATAATTCCTGAACAGTCAGCAAGAGACAGAAGAACATAAACACTATTTTCACGTTTTGTCTGAAGCTGGAGTTACTGCTGGCCTTTAAAATTTCATTTTTTGTATTGTATCACTTTGTTTCAATTTTTTTTTTTCTCTTTTTTCCAAACCCACTCAGTGCACCTCCCGCTTTTTTTTGGGTGTGTGTGTGTGTGTGTGTGTGAGAGAGAGAGTGGGAGTGTTCATCTCCTTCACAGAATTCTACTGAAGCTACTAATCTTATCAGTAAGACTGAATATATTCAAGTTTACATAATTTTTTTTTCTTTTTCCTTTTAAACCACACATTTTATCTTGGTATAAACTTCTGGTTCCCCATTGGCCTTTTAAGATTCTGTGGGGGTTTTGTTTGTTTTTATTATTTTTGCTTTGTTTTTCTATATTTTTCTATATAATTAGCTCTTTTAATTTTAAAAATTTTTTCATTTGTACTACTACTTCCTCTATAATTCTTTGCTTTCTCTGAAGCTCCTTTCCTATAGCACTAAACTCTAATACATACAAATCTTTATCTCCCTATATTTAACTTTGCAATATTATTCTATATTTCTCTTCTATCCTCCCTTTCTCTTTTTCCCTTTCCCCACCATATTTCTTAGTCTGTTCTGTCCTCATTGCCTTATCCCCAATGGGGACCCTGCTCTAGCATTATTCTCCAATTGGTGCTCTACTTAGTTTGCTTATTAACTGGTGGATATCATTCTTGGTTTTCTCTATTTGCCGTACTAACGTATTGTACTGTATTTTTGGCTGGAATGCTTGGGTTATGTTACAGCTGTTTATGTTTATGTGTATAATCAAATACGCTAAATAGCATTTGCATAATTTTAAAATTGCCATTTGTCAAAGGTATACCTTCTGTTTCTAATTTGCATACATATGCCATTTTCCCTACTGTAGTTTGCCTGCTGGTCAAGCTACAGGAGGAACTTAGCTCCACCCAGCAAGAAAAGGATTTGGACTAAGAAACTCCCAGGGCCAGCCTGGGCGGGCCTTTTAGTTCTGGAATAGGCCGAAATAAACAAGCAGTCAAAGAGGTCTTAGATCCAACCACTGCCAGAGGCAAGAAAAAGACTGATAATTCCTGAACAGTCAGCAAGAGACAGAAGAACATAAACACTATTTTCACGTTTTGTCTGAAGCTGGAGTTACTGCTGGCCTTTAAAATTTCATTTTTTGTATTGTATCACTTTGTTTCACATTTTCCTTTCTCTTTTTTCCAAACCCACTCAGTGCACCTCCCGCTTTTTTTTGGGTGTGTGTGTGTGTGTGTGTGTGAGAGAGAGAGTGGGAGTGTTCATCTCCTTCACAGAATTCTACTGAAGCTACTAATCTTATCAGTAAGACTGAATATATTCAAGTTTACATAATTTTTTTTTCTTTTTCCTTTTAAACCACACATTTTATCTTGGTATAAACTTCTGGTTCCCCATTGGCCTTTTAAGATTCTGTGGGGGTTTTGTTTGTTTTTATTATTTTTGCTTTGTTTTTCTATATTTTTCTATATAATTAGCTCTTTTAATTTTAAAAATTTTTTCATTTGTACTACTACTTCCTCTATAATTCTTTGCTTTCTCTGAAGCTCCTTTCCTATAGCACTAAACTCTAATACATACAAATCTTTATCTCCCTATATTTAACTTTGCAATATTATTCTATATTTCTCTTCTATCCTCCCTTTCTCTTTTTCCCTTTCCCCACCATATTTCTTAGTCTGTTCTGTCCTCATTGCCTTATCCCCAATGGGGACCCTGCTCTAGCATTATTCTCCAATTGGTGCTCTACTTAGTTTGCTTATTAACTGGTGGATATCATTCTTGGTTTTCTCTATTTGCCGTACTAACGTATTGTACTGTATTTTTGGCTGGAATGCTTGGGTTATGTTACAGCTGTTTATGTTTATGTGTATAATCAAATACGCTAAATAGCATTTGCATAATTTTAAAATTGCCATTTGTCAAAGGTATACCTTCTGTTTCTAATTTGCATACATATGTTTTAATATCATTTAATGCCATAACAAACCAGCCGTGAAATCTTCATTCCCTGGTCAGGCAACAAGCCCCGGGGCTTTAGGGAGGAAGCACTGACTCCACAACTCTACAATACTAGAGAACGCCTAACACTAAAGAGCAGTATACAAGTGAGAACGCCAACAAAGGTAATCACTTGTATGCAAGTCCTGACATCACCCAATCACCAGCATCACCCAGAAAAAGAAGCCCCATCCAAACAACAAACACCAACAGACGTAACTCAAAGTCTGGGAAAAGGAAATCCCAAACAGAGTCAATTAAAAAATTAATAATAACAATGAAATGGCAAAGAAATACCACACAAGTGAAGGAACAATCCACAAACACACAAGATCAAATTAATGAAGAGAATTTGGACAAACTTTCTGAAAGTGATTTCAGAAGAATGATAGTAAAGATGATCAAAGACACTGAAAACAGAATTTCAGAGAAATTGCAAGATACAACTAACACACTGAATAAAGAAATACAAGAACTTACAAAAAAAGTAACGGAGACAAACAACTCAATTGCTGAACTGAAAAACACTGTAGAAGGAATCAAAAGCAGAGTATCTGAGACAGAAGACTGGATACGTGAGCTGGAAGATAGAATGGTGGAAGTAACTGCTGAAAAACAGACTCTAGCTCAAAGAATGAAAAGAGCAGAGGATAGCCTCAGGGACCTCTGGGATAATATCAAACACACCAGTATTCGAATTATAGGGGTTCCAGAACTTTGCAATATTATTCTATATTTCTCTTCTATCCTCCCTTTCTCTTTTTCCCTTTCCCCACCATATTTCTTAGTCTGTTCTGTCCTCATTGCCTTATCCCCAATGGGGACCCTGCTCTAGCATTATTCTCCAATTGGTGCTCTACTTAGTTTGCTTATTAACTGGTGGATATCATTCTTGGTTTTCTCTATTTGCCGTACTAACGTATTGTACTGTATTTTTGGCTGGAATGCTTGGGTTATGTTACAGCTGTTTATGTTTATGTGTATAATCAAATACGCTAAATAGCATTTGCATAATTTTAAAATTGCCATTTGTCAAAGGTATACCTTCTGTTTCTAATTTGCATACATATGTTTTAATATCATTTAATGCCATAACAAACCAGCCGTGAAATCTTCATTCCCTGGTCAGGCAACAAGCCCCGGGGCTTTAGGGAGGAAGCACTGACTCCACAACTCTACAATACTAGAGAACGCCTAACACTAAAGAGCAGTATACAAGTGAGAACGCCAACAAAGGTAATCACTTGTATGCAAGTCCTGACATCACCCAATCACCAGCATCACCCAGAAAAAGAAGCCCCATCCAAACAACAAACACCAACAGACGTAACTCAAAGTCTGGGAAAAGGAAATCCCAAACAGAGTCAATTAAAAAATTAATAATAACAATGAAATGGCAAAGAAATACCACACAAGTGAAGGAACAATCCACAAACACACAAGATCAAATTAATGAAGAGAATTTGGACAAACTTTCTGAAAGTGATTTCAGAAGAATGATAGTAAAGATGATCAAAGACACTGAAAACAGAATTTCAGAGAAATTGCAAGATACAACTAACACACTGAATAAAGAAATACAAGAACTTACAAAAAAAGTAACGGAGACAAACAACTCAATTGCTGAACTGAAAAACACTGTAGAAGGAATCAAAAGCAGAGTATCTGAGACAGAAGACTGGATACGTGAGCTGGAAGATAGAATGGTGGAAGTAACTGCTGAAAAACAGACTCTAGCTCAAAGAATGAAAAGAGCAGAGGATAGCCTCAGGGACCTCTGGGATAATATCAAACACACCAGTATTCGAATTATAGGGGTTCCAGAAGAAGAAGAAAAGAAAGGATATGAGAAAATTTTTGAAAAGATTCTAGTTGAAAATTTCCCCAACATGGGAAAAGAAATAGTCAAGTCCAAGAAGCACAAAGAGTACCATACAGAATCAATCCGAGAAGAAACACACCAAGACACATATTAATGAAGTTAACACAAATTAAACACAAAGATAGAATTCTCAAAGTAGCAAGGGAAAAGCAACTAGTGACATACAAGGGAAAGCCCACACATTTAACAGCTGATCTTTCAACAGAAACTCTGCAGGCCAGAAGGGAATGGCAGGACACATTTAAACGGCTAAAAGAGAATAATCTGCAACCAAGAAACCCTGAAAGGATCTCATTCAAAATGGATGAAAACATCAAAAGCTTTACAGACAAGCAAAAATTAGAAGAATTTAGTCACACCAAACCAGCCTTACAACAAGTGTTAAAGGGACTTATATAGACAACAAGTATAAAAGGAGAAGATCCACGAAACAAACCCATCATACCATCTAAGAAGATGACAATAGGATCATTTGTATCAGTAATTACTTTGAATGTCAATGGACTAAATGCCCCAACCAAAAGACAGAGTGGCTGAATGGATCGAAAACACGACCCATACATATGCTGCCTCCAGGAAACTCATTTCAGACCTAGAGACACTCATAGACTGAAAGTGAAAGGCTGGAAAAAGATAGTCCATGCAAATGGAAATCAAAAGAAAGCTGGAGTGGCAATCCTCATATCAGACAAAACAGATTTAATACAGAAGATTCTAAGAGACACTGAAAACAGAATTTCAGAGAAATTGCAAGATACAACTAACACACTGAATAAAGAAATACAAGAACTTACAAAAAAAGTAACGGAGACAAACAACTCAATTGCTGAACTGAAAAACACTGTAGAAGGAATCAAAAGCAGAGTATCTGAGACAGAAGACTGGATACGTGAGCTGGAAGATAGAATGGTGGAAGTAACTGCTGAAAAACAGACTCTAGCTCAAAGAATGAAAAGAGCAGAGGATAGCCTCAGGGACCTCTGGGATAATATCAAACACACCAGTATTCGAATTATAGGGGTTCCAGAAGAAGAAGAAAAGAAAGGATATGAGAAAATTTTTGAAAAGATTCTAGTTGAAAATTTCCCCAACATGGGAAAAGAAATAGTCAAGTCCAAGAAGCACAAAGAGTACCATACAGAATCAATCCGAGAAGAAACACACCAAGACACATATTAATGAAGTTAACACAAATTAAACACAAAGATAGAATTCTCAAAGTAGCAAGGGAAAAGCAACTAGTGACATACAAGGGAAAGCCCACACATTTAACAGCTGATCTTTCAACAGAAACTCTGCAGGCCAGAAGGGAATGGCAGGACACATTTAAACGGCTAAAAGAGAATAATCTGCAACCAAGAAACCCTGAAAGGATCTCATTCAAAATGGATGAAAACATCAAAAGCTTTACAGACAAGCAAAAATTAGAAGAATTTAGTCACACCAAACCAGCCTTACAACAAGTGTTAAAGGGACTTATATAGACAACAAGTATAAAAGGAGAAGATCCACGAAACAAACCCATCATACCATCTAAGAAGATGACAATAGGATCATTTGTATCAGTAATTACTTTGAATGTCAATGGACTAAATGCCCCAACCAAAAGACAGAGTGGCTGAATGGATCGAAAAACACGACCCATACATATGCTGCCTCCAGGAAACTCATTTCAGACCTAGAGACACTCATAGACTGAAAGTGAAAGGCTGGAAAAAGATAGTCCATGCAAATGGAAATCAAAAGAAAGCTGGAGTGGCAATCCTCATATCAGACAAAACAGATTTTAAAGTACAGAAGATTCTAAGAGACAAGGCAGGTCACTACATCATGATTAAGGGATCGATCCAAGAAGAAGACATAACAATCATAAATATCTATGCACCCAACGCAGGAGCACCCCAATACATAAGACAAACACTTTCAGACATAAAAGAAGACATCGACACTAACACAATAACAGTAGGAGACTTTAACACTCCTCTCACACCAATGGACAGATCATTCAAACAGAAAATTAATAAAGAAACACAAGCCTTAAATGCCACACTAGAAGAAATGGACCTCATTGATATCTTTAGGACTTTCCATCCAAAAGCAGAAGAATACAGCTTCTTCTCAAGTGCTCACGGAACATTCTCCAGGATAAACCATATCTTGGGCCACAAATCAAACCTCAGTCAATTCAAGAAAACTGAAATTCTATCAACCATCTTCTCAGACCACAATGCAGTGAGACTAGAGATCAACTACAGGAAAAAAACCACTAAAAACACAAACACATGGAGATTAAACAACACGTACCTAAAAAACCAACTGATCATTGAGGAAATCAAAGGAGAAATAAAACAATTCCTAGAAGAAAATGACAATGAACACACGACAGTGCAAAACCTATGGGATACTGCAAAAGCAGTCCTAAGAGAGAAGTTTATAGCAATTCAATCCCACCTCAAGACACTAGGAAAATCTCAAACAGACGACCTTACCTTACGCTTAAAACAACTGGAGAAAGAAGAACAAAACCATCCCAAAGCCAACAGAAGAAGGGAAATCATAAAGATCAGAGCAGAAATAAATGAAAAAGAAATGAAAGAAACAATAGTTAAAGATAAATAAAACAAAAAGCTGGTTCTTCGATAAGGTCAATAAAATCGACACACCACTTGCCAGACTCATCAAGAAAAAGAGAAGAACCAAATCACCAAAATCAAAAATGAAAAAGGAGAGATTACAACAGACAATGCAGAAATCCAAAGGATTCTAAGAGACTATTATGAACAACTCTATGGCAACAAACTGGACAACCTGGAAGAAATGGACAGTTTCTTAGAGAAGATTAATCTCACAAGACTCAACCAGGAAGAAATAGAAACTATGAACAAGCCAATCACAAGCTCAGAAATCGACCTTGTGATCAAAAATCTACCCAAAAATAAAAGCCCAGGGCCAGATGGTTTCACAAGTGAATTCTATCAAACATTTAAAGAAGAGCTAATGCCTGTCCTTCTAAAACTCTTCCAAACAATTGCCCAGGAAGGAACACTTCCAAACACATTCTACGAGGCCACCATCACCCTGATACCCAAACCAGACAAAGACAACACAAAAAAAGAAAATTACAGGCCAATTTCACTGATGAATCTAGACGCCAAAATCTTCAACAAAATCCTAGCAAACAGAATTCAACAACACGTCAAAAAGCTCATACGTCATGATCAAGTTGGGTTCATCCCAGGCATGCAAGGATTCTTCAATAACTGCAAATCAATCAATGTGATACACCATATCAACACATTGAGAGACAAAAATCACATGATCTTCTCAATAGATGCAGAAAGCCTTCGACAAAGTACAACACCCATTTATGATAAAAACTCTTCAGAAAATGGGCATAGAAGGAACCTATCTCAACATAGTGAAAGCCATATATGAGAAGCCCACAGCGAACATTATCCTCAACGGTGAAAAACTCAAAGCATTCCCTCTAAGATCAGGAACAAGACAGGGGTGCCCACTTTCACCACTCTTATTCAACATAGTCCTGGAAGTCCTAGCAACAGCAATAAGAGAAGAGAAAGAAATCATAAAGATCAGAGCAGAAATAAATGAAAAAGAAATGAAAGAAACAATAGTTAAAGATAAATAAAACAAAAAGCTGGTTCTTCGATAAGGTCAATAAAATCGACACACCACTTGCCAGACTCATCAAGAAAAAGAGAAGAACCAAATCACCAAAATCAAAAATGAAAAAGGAGAGATTACAACAGACAATGCAGAAATCCAAAGGATTCTAAGAGACTATTATGAACAACTCTATGGCAACAAACTGGACAACCTGGAAGAAATGGACAGTTTCTTAGAGAAGATTAATCTCACAAGACTCAACCAGGAAGAAATAGAAACTATGAACAAGCCAATCACAAGCTCAGAAATCGACCTTGTGATCAAAAATCTACCCCAAAATAAAAGCCCAGGGCCAGATGGTTTCACAAGTGAATTCTATCAAACATTTAAAGAAGAGCTAATGCCTGTCCTTCTAAAACTCTTCCAAACAATTGCCCAGGAAGGAACACTTCCAAACACATTCTACGAGGCCACCATCACCCTGATACCCAAACCAGACAAAGACAACACAAAAAAAGAAAATTACAGGCCAATTTCACTGATGAATCTAGACGCCAAAATCTTCAACAAAATCCTAGCAAACAGAATTCAACAACACGTCAAAAAGCTCATACGTCATGATCAAGTTGGGTTCATCCCAGGCATGCAAGGATTCTTCAATAACTGCAAATCAATCAATGTGATACACCATATCAACACATTGAGAGACAAAAATCACATGATCACCTCAATAGATGCAGAAAGCCTTCGACAAAGTACAACACCCATTTATGATAAAAACTCTTCAGAAAATGGGCATAGAAGGAACCTATCTCAACATAGTGAAAGCCATATATGAGAAGCCCACAGCGAACATTATCCTCAACGGTGAAAAACTCAAAGCATTCCCTCTAAGATCAGGAACAAGACAGGGGTGCCCACTTTCACCACTCTTATTCAACATAGTCCTGGAAGTCCTAGCAACAGCAATAAGAGAAGAGAAAGAAATCAAAGGAATCCAGATTGGAAAGGAAGAAGTCAAGCTCTCTCTATTTGCAGATGACATGATATTATAACATAGAAAATCCCAAAGACTCTATTACAAAGCTACTAGAGCTAATCAACGAATTCAGCAAAGTCGCAGGATACAAAGTCAACACTCAGAAATCACTGGCATTCCTATACACAAACAATGAAAAATCAGAAAACGAAATCAAAGAGGCAATCCCCTTCACCATCACAACCAAAAGAATCAAATATCTAGGAATAAACCTACCCAAAGAAACAAAAGAACTGTACACAGAAAATTACAAGACACTCATGAGAGACATTAAAGAAGACTTAAACAGATGGAGAGATATTCCATGTTCCTGGGTCGGAAGAATCAATATTGTGAAAATGACCATACTACCAAATATCATCTACAGATTCAATGCGATCCCTATCAAACTACCAATGACATTTTTCACAGAACTAGACCAAAGAATAACACAGTTCATATGGAAACACAAAAGACCTCTAATAGCCAAAGCAATCCTGAGGAAGAAAAATGGAGCTGGAGGGATCAGCCTCCCCAACTTCAGACTCTACTACAAAGCAACAGTCATCAAGACAGTATGGTACTGGCACAAAAACAGAAATATCGACCAATGGAACAAGATAGAAAACCCAGAGATGAACCCACACACCTGTGGGTACCTTATTTTTGACAAAGGAGGTGAACATATAAAATGGGAGAAAGACAGCCTCTTCAACAAATGGTGCTGGGAAAATTGGACAGCTACATGCAAAAAAATGAAGTTGGAACATTCCCTGACACCATGCACAAAGCCTTCGACAAAGTACAACACCCATTTATGATAAAAACTCTTCAGAAAATGGGCATAGAAGGAACCTATCTCAACATAGTGAAAGCCATATATGAGAAGCCCACAGCGAACATTATCCTCAACGGTGAAAAACTCAAAGCATTCCCTCTAAGATCAGGAACAAGACAGGGGTGCCCACTTTCACCACTCTTATTCAACATAGTCCTGGAAGTCCTAGCAACAGCAATAAGAGAAGAGAAAGAAATCAAAGGAATCCAGATTGGAAAGGAAGAAGTCAAGCTCTCTCTATTTGCAGATGACATGATATTATAACATAGAAAATCCCAAAGACTCTATTACAAAGCTACTAGAGCTAATCAACGAATTCAGCAAAGTCGCAGGATACAAAGTCAACACTCAGAAATCACTGGCATTCCTATACACAAACAATGAAAAATCAGAAAACGAAATCAAAGAGGCAATCCCCTTCACCATCACAACCAAAAGAATCAAATATCTAGGAATAAACCTACCCAAAGAAACAAAAGAACTGTACACAGAAAATTACAAGACACTCATGAGAGACATTAAAGAAGACTTAAACAGATGGAGAGATATTCCATGTTCCTGGGTCGGAAGAATCAATATTGTGAAAATGACCATACTACCAAATATCATCTACAGATTCAATGCGATCCCTATCAAACTACCAATGACATTTTTCACAGAACTAGACCAAAGAATAACACAGTTCATATGGAAACACAAAAGACCTCTAATAGCCAAAGCAATCCTGAGGAAGAAAAATGGAGCTGGAGGGATCAGCCTCCCCAACTTCAGACTCTACTACAAAGCAACAGTCATCAAGACAGTATGGTACTGGCACAAAAACAGAAATATCGACCAATGGAACAAGATAGAAAACCCAGAGATGAACCCACACACCTGTGGGTACCTTATTTTTGACAAAGGAGGTGAACATATAAAATGGGAGAAAGACAGCCTCTTCAACAAATGGTGCTGGGAAAATTGGACAGCTACATGCAAAAAAATGAAGTTGGAACATTCCCTGACACCATGCACAAAGATCAACTCAAAATGGATTAAAGACCTAAATGTAAGGCCAGAAACCATCAAACTCTTAGAGGAGAATATAGGCAAAACCCTCACGGACATCAATCAAAGCAAGATCTTCTCTGACCCACCTACTAGAATAGCGGAACTCAAAAGACAAATGAACATGTGGGACCTCGTGAAACTTAAAAGCTTTTGTACAGCAAAAGAAATGACAAAAAAAGCTGAACAGACACCCCACAGAGTGGGAGAAAATCATAGCAAATGAAACAACAGACAAAGAATTCATCTCCAAAATCTACAAGCAACTCAGACAACTCAGCACAGGGGAAACGAACAACCCAATCAAAAAATGGGAAAAGGATCTAAACAGATACCTCTCCAACGATGACATACAGATGGCCCAAAAGCACATGAAACGATGCTCAACTTCACTAATAATTAGAGAAATGCAAATCAAAACTACAATGAGATATCACCTCACACCCGTCAGAATGGCCGTCATCCACAAATCGACAGACAATAAATGCTGGAGAGGCTGCGGAGAAAAGGGAACACTCCTGCATTGCTGGTGGGAGTGTAAATTGATACAGCCTCTATGGAAGACAGTCTGGATATTTCTTAAAAAACTAAAAATAGAAGCACCCTTTGACCCAGCAATCCCACTCTTAGGCTTATATCCTGATGAAATCAAAACTGAAAGAAGCACCTGTACCCCAATGTTCATTGCAGCTCTCTATACAATAGCCAGAACTTGGAAGCAACCTAGATGTCCATCGACAAACGAATGGATACAGAAGCCCTGGTACATATATACAATGGAATACTACTCAGCTGTTAAAAGAAATGCAGAAGACTCAGTCCTAATGAAGTGGCTGACTCTAGAACCTATCATAAAAAGTGAAGTAAGTCAAAAAGAGAAAGACAAATACAGTATACTAATACACATATATGGAATCTAGTAGGACAGTCTTGATAACACACGCAGGGAACTCATGGAAAAACAGACAGAGCATGGACATGGGGACATTGTGGGGAAGAAATAGGGAGGGAGAGGCATGGAGGGAGTAACACGGAAACCTATAGTGTTATGTGTGGAAAAGATAGCTATTTTCATAGTGCTAAGGGAATAGGAGTGCTTACAATGGCTTGGGGCGAACGTCTGGAGGGGTGGGATGGGGGGATCTGGGGGGGGTGGGGACCATGGATATGCATATGACTGATCTGGGAACATACATATCTGTGAACAACAAAACTCTGTAAAACCTTTAAAATAAAGAATAAAAAAATAAAGAAAAGAAAAAAAAAAAGAAATGGCAGTGTGCATATACAACATTCATCAGCTTTAGGAAAGAAATCTTTCAATATGCAGAACATAGATAGACCTCTAAGGCATTATCTAAGGAAAATAAGTCAGACAGAAAAGCCAAACCATACAATCTAAAAGACAACCTCATATATAGAGAACAAATTGGTAATAGTGAGAAGCAGGGACAGGGGGTCCAGAGGGGGTGACATGGGTAAAATTGAGTCAAAAGCTACAAACTTCCAGTTATGAAATTATTCATGGGGGTATGATGCACACACACTACGGTGACTAATCAGTTAACACTGTTGTATATCTGAACGTTGTTATATCTTGATTTTTCATCACAAGAAAAAAGTCTTTAACTACATATGGTGGCAGATGTTAACTGGACTTACTGTGGTGATCATTTTGCGATGTACACAAACATGGAACTATTATGCTGTACACCTGAAACTAATGTTGTATGTCAATTATACCTCTGTTTAAAAATGTCTTTAAGGGGCTTCCCTGGTGGTGCAGTGGGTAAGGACAGCACCTTGCAGTGCAAGGCACCGGTTCGAGCCTTAGCCTGGGAAGATCCCACGTGCTGCAGAGCGGCTGGACTGATGTGTCCAATTACCGAGTCGGAGCTCTGGAGCCCATACGCCCAGAGCCGGCGCTCTGCAACAACAGACGCCACTGCGATGGGAGGCCCATAAGAGCCAAAGAACAAAGACGGATGAAAATAGACAAATGAAAGACCAATAGAAGTGGCCTGCCCACCCCCTCCCTCCCCGACCTGCCCCACCGCAAAAATAAATAAATAAATAAATGTTAAAAAAAAAATGTCTTTAAGGAAAACGTAAGCACCCTGTTCTGTTTAGGAACCCTTGCTTTCAATTGCCCTTCTTAAATGAGGGATCTTAGCCAATGGGAAGGTTCCTCTAACAGCCACTGTAATGCTAGGTTGTCTCAGTTAAGGTGTTGCCATTTTTGCAGGTATTTACAGTCTCTGGGACCACAATTCTCAGCTACACATCAAGCAGGTGTGCTGGGAGGCAGTGAGCTCAGTTCTTTTGAGACTTGAGGCCTCCACTTCTTCAGCTACACCTCAGGTCTCTCAAAGCAAATTGCATGGTGTTTTACAGTGCACCTTGTTACATGGAAAATTTCTTGAGGTGCTGGGGTTGCCCGGCAGTGCACGCTTTTTTCAGTTCATTCCATTAGACGAGCAGGGTCTTTCAATATGCAGAACATATGACTGGAAAAACAGAAAAGCCAAACCATACAATCTAAAAGACAACCTCATATATAGAGAACAAATTGGTAATAGTGAGAAGCAGGGACAGGGGGTCCAGAGGGGGTGACATGGGTAAAATTGAGTCAAAAGCTACAAACTTCCAGTTATGAAATTATTCATGGGGGTATGATGCACACACACTACGGTGACTAATCAGTTAACACTGTTGTATATCTGAACGTTGTTATATCTTGATTTTTCATCACAAGAAAAAAGTCTTTAACTACATATGGTGGCAGATGTTAACTGGACTTACTGTGGTGATCATTTTGCGATGTACACAAACATGGAACTATTATGCTGTACACCTGAAACTAATGTTGTATGTCAATTATACCTCTGTTTAAAAATGTCTTTAAGGGGCTTCCCTGGTGGTGCAGTGGGTAAGGACACCACCTTGCAGTGCAAGGGGCACCGGTTCGAGCCTTAGCCTGGGAAGATCCCACGTGCTGCAGAGCGGCTGGACTGATGTGTCCAATTACCGAGTCGGAGCTCTGGAGCCCATACGCCCAGAGCCGGCGCTCTGCAACAACAGACGCCACTGCGATGGGAGGCCCATAAGAGCCAAAGAACAAAGACGGATGAAAATAGACAAATGAAAGACCAATAGAAGTGGCCTGCCCACCCCCTCCCTCCCCGACCTGCCCCACCGCAAAAATAAATAAATAAATAAATGTTAAAAAAAAAATGTCTTTAAGGAAAACGTAAGCACCCTGTTCTGTTTAGGAACCCTTGCTTTCAATTGCCCTTCTTAAATGAGGGATCTTAGCCAATGGGAAGGTTCCTCTAACAGCCACTGTAATGCTAGGTTGTCTCAGTTAAGGTGTTGCCATTTTTGCAGGTATTTACAGTCTCTGGGACCACAATTCTCAGCTACACATCAAGCAGGTGTGCTGGGAGGCAGTGAGCTCAGTTCTTTTGAGACTTGAGGCCTCCACTTCTTCAGCTACACCTCAGGTCTCTCAAAGCAAATTGCATGGTGTTTTACAGTGCACCTTGTTACATGGAAAATTTCTTGAGGCTGGCAGGTGACGGGTATCAATCCAGCCCATTTGTGACCAGCTTACCTTAGCACAGGCGTCTTAGGTTAGAGTTCCACCAGTTTCATCCACCAACTTCACAGCTTCAAGATTCCCATTAGCAACAGAGGTACTGTTTTTCTGAGAAGATTCCTTTATAGTGGTGGACACTCTAATGGCTTTAAGTGTTTTGAATTGTGCCTACTTAAGACTGTGCTGGTGGTGAAAACACCAGCTCTTTCTTGTCTCCATTTACGTCCCCAAGGCCCCGCACGGTTTACGCTGTGAACTCACCTTGAGGCTACACGAGTCTCCTCACAGCTGGCATCTTGCTTCCTGCAGGGTGACAGGTACCCACGATTATGCCTTCTTGACATGATCCTAATTCAACCACACAGTGTTTCTGGCTACCCACCCCCGCTTTTTTTATTATTATTATTGCTGCGTGATTTTATTAAATATACAGTAAAAAACAAACAAAAACCAGCCAGAGTACATCAAACGATAGCACACATAAACTCAAGACAGGCCAATGTGCACCCCACCCTTCAGATTTACTGCCACTAATATGGGTGGCAAGAGGCCAGGGTGCTGGCTGTGAGAGGAGAGAGGTAAGGAAAGGGACATGGCCATCCGCCTGTGGGTGTGTGCACGTGTGTGTGTGTCGGCGCATGTGCATCCATGAGCACCCAGTGGGCTGGAGTGGAGGGGAGGCAGGGAGCCGAGGGACTGAGGCAGGTGGGCCCGAGCGCGGCCTCTGCTCACAGGCTCAACCAAAGAGAAAGGAGTCATCCACTGCTGAATGCCCCGCTCAACTGAGGCTCAGGTTGGGCTGCTGGCCACCCCAGAACCATTCTTCTCAGGGCAGCTCTTCAGAAAGCAGGACTCTCTCCCACCCGCTAGAAAAGTGCCTGCACCTGAGAGCTGCAGACCCATCCACAGGGCTCGAGGTTCTGCTGGGGTGGCTCTTGCCAGTGGGGCCTTAAGGCCAAGCATCCCCTCAGCCTTTTAGTTGCCCAGAAAGTTAAGATGAGGTTGGGACTTCCCTGGTGGTCCAATGGCTAAGAATCTGCCTTCCAAAGCAGGGATGCAGGTTCAATCCCTGGTCAGGGAACTAAGATCCCACATGCTCAGGGGCAACTAAACCCCTGGGCTGCCCGACTGAGCCTGTGTGCTCTGGAGCCTGCACACCTCAAGGGAGACCCAATATAGCCAAATAAATTGATTAAAAAAAAAAAAAAAAAAGGTCTCCTCAGATGGAACTCTCAAGCCCCAGGCAGGTCCCCAACAGAAGCCTCAGAAAGAACAAATCAAAGAGAAATGATAGGTGCAGAGGCCTGTACAGATCACGGGCCTGGCAGGGCTTCTGCGAGGCGCTTACCTTGCGGGGGAGGTCAGCCACAAATCCAAACGCTGTTGCCCTAGAGGCCTGGAGTTCCTCACACTCCTATTGTCCACTTGGAAGGATCCGGACAAACTTGAAGAGCTCAGAAGGCAAACTGAGAGAACCCTGGAGAGTGGCAAAGAGGCAGCAAACCCCAAAAGGTCCCAGGCTCCCTTTAGCTGAGTCCAGGAGCCCCCCGGCATCTCCAGCAGCTGTCTTCAGGACTCGGTCCTCACCAAAACCGTCAAGGGACAGAACTCGAACGACGCAGTCAGAAGTTTGGTGTCCTTTGGTCGAGAGTAAGCAATCCATGGGTGAGGGAGGCACAGGACCTCCCAGCGGCACAGCCTTCTCCCAAACGCTGTGCGGTAATGAGCTTCACCAGCTTTAGAGGCAACGTGGAAACGACCTGATTGGTCAGGAGGTTTTGTTAAGAAGCAAGCAGGTCCCGTTCTCTGGGGTAGGGTAAACGAGCCACAGCTGAGCTGGACTAACTGGCAGTCCAACCAAAGAGAAAGGAGTCATCCACTGCTGAATGCCCCGCTCAACTGAGGCTCAGGTTGGGCTGCTGGCCACCCCAGAACCATTCTTCTCAGGGCAGCTCTTCAGAAAGCAGGACTCTCTCCCACCCGCTAGAAAAGTGCCTGCACCTGAGAGCTGCAGACCCATCCACAGGGCTCGAGGTTCTGCTGGGGTGGCTCTTGCCAGTGGGGCCTTAAGGCCAAGCATCCCCTCAGCCTTTTAGTTGCCCAGAAAGTTAAGATGAGGTTGGGACTTCCCTGGTGGTCCAATGGCTAAGAATCTGCCTTCCAAAGCAGGGATGCAGGTTCAATCCCTGGTCAGGGAACTAAGATCCCACATGCTCAGGGGCAACTAAACCCCTGGGCTGCCCGACTGAGCCTGTGTGCTCTGGAGCCTGCACACCTCAAGGGAGACCCAATATAGCCAAATAAATTGATTAAAAAAAAAAAAAAAAAAGGTCTCCTCAGATGGAACTCTCAAGCCCCAGGCAGGTCCCCAACAGAAGCCTCAGAAAGAACAAATCAAAGAGAAATGATAGGTGCAGAGGCCTGTACAGATCACGGGCCTGGCAGGGCTTCTGCGAGGCGCTTACCTTGCGGGGGAGGTCAGCCACAAATCCAAACGCTGTTGCCCTAGAGGCCTGGAGTTCCTCACACTCCTATTGTCCACTTGGAAGGATCCGGACAAACTTGAAGAGCTCAGAAGGCAAACTGAGAGAACCCTGGAGAGTGGCAAAGAGGCAGCAAACCCCAAAAGGTCCCAGGCTCCCTTTAGCTGAGTCCAGGAGCCCCCCGGCATCTCCAGCAGCTGTCTTCAGGACTCGGTCCTCACCAAAACCGTCAAGGGACAGAACTCGAACGACGCAGTCAGAAGTTTGGTGTCCTTTGGTCGAGAGTAAGCAATCCATGGGTGAGGGAGGCACAGGACCTCCCAGCGGCACAGCCTTCTCCCAAACGCTGTGCGGTAATGAGCTTCACCAGCTTTAGAGGCAACGTGGAAACGACCTGATTGGTCAGGAGGTTTTGTTAAGAAGCAAGCAGGTCCCGTTCTCTGGGGTAGGGTAAACGAGCCACAGCTGAGCTGGAGGACTACACTGGTGCAGGCTGGGTTCCCTGACAGGTGACAAAATCCTTCTAATAAGGGTAATTTCTAGAAAAAGGCCTTGATGAGCTTCCTAAATTGCCCCAAAGCAGGTGTAGGAACTGAAGCCTCTATCAGCTGAATCTCACACCCAGAGAGAACTAGCCCGAGAAGTGGGTCTCACCTCTGCCTGCACAAGTCACCCCTAGAACCGTAAACACTTTTTAGTATTTTTAAATGTTACTAGAGTCTTTGGAACCTAACAAGGACCCAGTCTTACTCCCACAGACACTGATTTACTTAGTTGCCTGTGGGAACTTTCCAGCAGGGGTTTTCATCTTGTGTTTTCTAAGTTTTTTAAAACTCCATAGGTGACTGTAATATGTTTGTGATTCACTGGTATAAAGGTTGGGGAGAGCAGTGGAATATAAAAACCTGTTCAAAATCCGTGATTAATGATTCAAATATGAAACAGAGAGACTTTGAGTGTGACCTTTGTGAGACTGCTAGGTACAAAGCACTGGCAAGTGACCGTGGGGTGGTCTACTCATTTCATGAATAGAAAATGAGTTTTCCTTCAGCACGAGATTATGGTTTTGACCTCTGTAAGTTGAGAACCTCTGAGTCCTGTTCATAAAGCCGTGATCATAAGGACCACCAGGTATCGTGGTGCAGGATATGCCCCGACGGAGGGTCCTGGGTGAGCGGCGGGCGGACTCCAGCCACCGGCCTCTCCCCCAGCCCTGACGCGGATCCCATACTGAGACCCTCGCAGATGCCGACAGGTCCCAATAGTAGCCCCACTGTGAGGCCAGAATCACAAAGCTGCCCACTTGCTCCTCTTCTAAATTTAGGGCACTGTTCCAAGCGCATTCTCTCTGTTGAAAATAAGGTACAACTGCCTCAGAAGTTTGGTGTCCTTTGGTCGAGAGTAAGCAATCCATGGGTGAGGGAGGCCCTCCCAGCGGCACAGCCTTCTCCCAAACGCTGTCGGTAATGAGCTTCACCAGCTTTAGAGGCAACGTGGAAACGACCTGATTGGTCAGGAGGTTTTGTTAAGAAGCAAGCAGGTCCCGTTCTCTGGGGTAGGGTAAACGAGCCACAGCTGAGCTGGAGGACTACACTGGTGCAGGCTGGGTTCCCTGACAGGTGACAAAATCCTTCTAATAAGGGTAATTTCTAGAAAAAGGCCTTGATGAGCTTCCTAAATTGCCCCAAAGCAGGTGTAGGAACTGAAGCCTCTATCAGCTGAATCTCACACCCAGAGAGAACTAGCCCGAGAAGTGGGTCTCACCTCTGCCTGCACAAGTCACCCCTAGAACCGTAAACACTTTTTAGTATTTTTAAATGTTACTAGAGTCTTTGGAACCTAACAAGGACCCAGTCTTACTCCCACAGACACTGATTTACTTAGTTGCCTGTGGGAACTTTCCAGCAGGGGTTTTCATCTTGTGTTTTTCTAAGTTTTTAAAGCTCCATAGGTGACTGTAATATGTTTGTGATTCACTGGTATAAAGGTTGGGGAGAGCAGTGGAATATAAAAACCTGTTCAAAATCCGTGATTAATGATTCAAATATGAAACAGAGAGACTTTGAGTGTGACCTTTGTGAGACTGCTAGGTACAAAGCACTGGCAAGTGACCGTGGGGTGGTCTACTCATTTCATGAATAGAAAATGAGTTTTCCTTCAGCACGAGATTATGGTTTTGACCTCTGTAAGTTGAGAACCTCTGAGTCCTGTTCATAAAGCCGTGATCATAAGGACCACCAGGTATCGTGGTGCAGGATATGCCCCGACGGAGGGTCCTGGGTGAGCGGCGGGCGGACTCCAGCCACCGGCCTCTCCCCCAGCCCTGACGCGGATCCCATACTGAGACCCTCGCAGATGCCGACAGGTCCCAATAGTAGCCCCACTGTGAGGCCAGAATCACAAAGCTGCCCACTTGCTCCCTCTTCTAAATTTAGGGCACTGTTAAGGACAAACAGGAACTTAAGACGCTTAATTCTCTCTGTTGAAAATAAGGTAAGAGATTCCTTTTGATCCAAATTTTTGCCTTAGAAAACTTATCTTCTCAGTCTCTTTGAAGTGTGATTTTAGAAATGAAATAAGCCTTTGTCAGTTTTGTGACTAGTAGTGTTTTGTTCAAGGGTCTGGGAGCCATCTCTTTGAAACATAACTCCGAGGAAAGAGTGCCCCTATCCTCCAATTTCTATGGGAGCACAGGAACCCCAAACTTCAGTGCCCCAAACTGTTCAAGTCCCTCCTGTTATACAGACATGTTTGCCCCCTTCACCCCCGAGGAAGTCAGTTAGCTAACGTAGCTGGTCACCCCATCACCAGGTAAATTCAGCCAGAACTGCCTGTGACTAGGGGTGCTATCAAGTTCTCTGAGTTGAGGACTAGTTACTGTTTACGTGGAGAACATGCATGTAGTTACGATACCTGCTTGGCTGTTTAAAAGGGGGAGATTTCTTTGTCTCTGCAACCACAGCCAATTGTCAGTGATGAGCAGCACATTCCAATTTAATCAAGTCAATAATAAGTGTTCCTTTTCTCTGGAGAGGCTGTATGAATTGAAAGTTGTTGTTTCAAGCTGTATTTCCCCCACAGCACCTTCATTTTTAATTTTCAAGTTACTGTCTTTGTAACCTGCACCATTCCTAGCCATGGGGATAAGTACTGAAGGTAGACCTGCTCCCTTCAAAAGAGGTGGAACACAGAAGAGTCATTCCAAAGAGTGATGGTGTCACTAGAAGCTGTTATGACTGTACCATTTCATGAATAGAAAATGAGTTTTCCTTCAGCACGAGATTATGGTTTTGACCTCTGTAAGTTGAGAACCTCTGAGTCCTGTTCATAAAGCCGTGATCATAAGGACCACCAGGTATCGTGGTGCAGGATATGCCCCGACGGAGGGTCCTGGGTGAGCGGCGGGCGGACTCCAGCCACCGGCCTCTCCCCCAGCCCTGACGCGGATCCCATACTGAGACCCTCGCAGATGCCGACAGGTCCCAATAGTAGCCCCACTGTGAGGCCAGAATCACAAAGCTGCCCACTTGCTCCCTCTTCTAAATTTAGGGCACTGTTAAGGACAAACAGGAACTTAAGACGCTTAATTCTCTCTGTTGAAAATAAGGTAAGAGATTCCTTTTGATCCAAATTTTTGCCTTAGAAAACTTATCTTCTCAGTCTCTTTGAAGTGTGATTTTAGAAATGAAATAAGCCTTTGTCAGTTTTGTGACTAGTAGTGTTTTGTTCAAGGGTCTGGGAGCCATCTCTTTGAAACATAACTCCGAGGAAAGAGTGCCCCTATCCTCCAATTTCTATGGGAGCACAGGAACCCCAAACTTCAGTGCCCCAAACTGTTCAAGTCCCTCCTGTTATACAGACATGTTTGCCCCCTTCACCCCCGAGGAAGTCAGTTAGCTAACGTAGCTGGTCACCCCATCACCAGGTAAATTCAGCCAGAACTGCCTGTGACTAGGGGTGCTATCAAGTTCTCTGAGTTGAGGACTAGTTACTGTTTACGTGGAGAACATGCATGTAGTTACGATACCTGCTTGGCTGTTTAAAAGGGGGAGATTTCTTTGTCTCTGCAACCACAGCCAATTGTCAGTGATGAGCAGCACATTCCAATTTAATCAAGTCAATAATAAGTGTTCCTTTTCTCTGGAGAGGCTGTATGAATTGAAAGTTGTTGTTTCAAGCTGTATTTCCCCCACAGCACCTTCATTTTTAATTTTCAAGTTACTGTCTTTGTAACCTGCACCATTCCTAGCCATGGGGATAAGTACTGAAGGTAGACCTGCTCCCTTCAAAAGAGGTGGAACACAGAAGAGTCATTCCAAAGAGTGATGGTGTCACTAGAAGCTGTTATGACTGTAGCTTTTCTGTTTGTAACTGAGTAATTACTTCATGCCAATCGGTCATTTTGAGTAAGAAATAATGGTTAGGACTTCCCTGGTGGCCCAGTGGGTAAGGACACCGCCTTGCAGTGCAAGGGGCGCCGGTTCGATCCTTGGCCTGGGAAGATCCCACATGCCGCGGAGCGGCTGGACCCATGTGTCCAACTACCGAGCCTGAGCTCATGCACCCAGAGCTGGTGCTCTGTGACAACAGAGGTCACTGCAATGGGAGGCTCACATGGGCCAAAGAACAAAGAAGGATAAATGAAAGACCAATAGCAGTGGCCAAATAAATAATAATAATAGTAATAAAGATCTTTTATTTATTTATTTTGGGGGGGACGGGTTGGGGAGGGAGTGGGCTGGGTGGGCCACTTCTATTGGTCTTTCATTTGTCCGTTTTCATCCATCTTTGTTCCTTGACCCATGTGGGCCTCCCATCGCAGTGGCCTCTTGTCATAGAGCACCGGCTCTGGGCACATGCGCTCCAGAGCTCCGGCTCGGTAATTGGACACATCCGTCCAGCCGCTCCGCTGCACATGGGATCTTCCCAGGCAGGGTATCGAACCAGTGCCCCTTGCACTGCAAGGCAGTGTCCTTACCCACTGGACCACCAGGGAAGCTCAATCTTTAAAAAAAAAAAGAAATAATGGTTAATGATTCCCACTTCAACAGAAAAAAGAGAGAGCTTGTTTTATATATATATTTTAAATTTTGGTCTCTTTTATTGATTTTTTATTTATTTTTCATTCATCTTTATTCTTCGGCCTGTGTGGGACTCCCATTGCAGCGGCCTCTCCTGTTACAGAGCACTGGCTCTGGGCACATGGGCTCCAGAGCGCTGGCTCGTAATTGGACACACTTGTGTAGGCGCTCTGCAGCACGTGGGATCTTCCCGGGTCAGGGATTGAACCAGTGCCCCTTGCACTGCAAGGTGGACTCTCCACCCACTGGACCACCAGGGAAGCCCCCTTGTTTTTGAGTTTTATATACACATTTTGAGTTAGAAATTAAAAATTTTACTGATCTGTTCATCTTTCCCTTTGTGATATCCTTCATTAGTTTTCAATTAAACGAAGTTTACTAAAATAATACATGTACACAATTTTTCAAAAAAGAAGGCCAAGTAATTCTTAAGTAGCTTATAATGAAAAACAGTAGTTCTCTGCTTTATCCTTCAGTGTCTCAGTAACCATATCAGTCAGGATTTGATTAGAGAAAGAGCCACTAGGAACGATAAGAGTCTATTATAGAGATTTTACCTTACAACTGTGGGAGCCCGTTGAACAGCCAGAGGAAGGCTTTTGCTTCTGTGTCTGGGTTGAGGCCTCCAATCAGCAGGGCAGGCAGTCTGGAAGGAAAGACTGATGTGAAGCGGAGAGCAAGGACAAGCTTGGACCTGCATCTGTCCCTCGCCGCTCTGGCGACAAGGCTGGGGACCGTCTGGGGCCAAATGGGCGCAGGCCTTCCATCAGAGGAGAAAAGGCATGGATCTACGCTGTGAGTATCAGAAGCTGTTGATGTTAAGGAGGAAAATGAAAATCCAATCTTTATTCTAAAAGATATTACACAAGTATCCACCAATTCATAAACAAATGGTCAATATTTGAAACTGGTTTCAAAGTACTTCCTCATTTTAATACATAACTTCTGTGAACAGTTCATTTTATCCATGTCATTCTTTGGATTTCCTAGTATCTATTACATACTGATGATGAAACAGTCACTTCGAATTATGAGTACCACCACCCTAGTGTCCTACTTTCACTATTCTGGGGCGGAAACCCCTCAATAAATGAATGAAATAAATTCAAAGGAAATATATTGTGAAAAATACATTTTAATCCAAAACTCTAAATATTAGCATTTGTTTACAGTGGTATTTACAATCAATTTTACAACTTTTTGTGACAAGAGAGACAGCTATGTATGTACATACAGTTATGTATCTACAACACACAAACTGTAACTTTCTTCCAACCAACCAACCATAACTGGGTAAAATGTAAGTTAAAACTGCTGCCCATAATACACCGGACCACCAGGGAAGCCCCCTTGTTTTTGAGTTTTATATACACATTTTGAGTTAGAAATTAAAAATTTTACTGATCTGTTCATCTTTCCCTTTGTGATATCCTTCATTAGTTTTCAATTAAACGAAGTTTACTAAAATAATACATGTACACAATTTTTCAAAAAAGAAGGCCAAGTAATTCTTAAGTAGCTTATAATGAAAAACAGTAGTTCTCTGCTTTATCCTTCAGTGTCTCAGTAACCATATCAGTCAGGATTTGATTAGAGAAAGAGCCACTAGGAACGATAAGAGTCTATTATAGAGATTTTACCTTACAACTGTGGGAGCCCGTTGAACAGCCAGAGGAAGGCTTTTGCTTCTGTGTCTGGGTTGAGGCCTCCAATCAGCAGGGCAGGCAGTCTGGAAGGAAAGACTGATGTGAAGCGGAGAGCAAGGACAAGCTTGGACCTGCATCTGTCCCTCGCCGCTCTGGCGACAAGGCTGGGGACCGTCTGGGGCCAAATGGGCGCAGGCCTTCCATCAGAGGAGAAAAGGCATGGATCTACGCTGTGAGTATCAGAAGCTGTTGATGTTAAGGAGGAAAATGAAAATCCAATCTTTATTCTAAAAGATATTACACAAGTATCCACCAATTCATAAACAAATGGTCAATATTTGAAACTGGTTTCAAAGTACTTCCTCATTTTAATACATAACTTCTGTGAACAGTTCATTTTATCCATGTCATTCTTTGGATTTCCTAGTATCTATTACATACTGATGATGAAACAGTCACTTCGAATTATGAGTACCACCACCCTAGTGTCCTACTTTCACTATTCTGGGGCGGAAACCCCTCAATAAATGAATGAAATAAATTCAAAGGAAATATATTGTGAAAAATACATTTTAATCCAAAACTCTAAATATTAGCATTTGTTTACAGTGGTATTTACAATCAATTTTACAACTTTTTGTGACAAGAGAGACAGCTATGTATGTACATACAGTTATGTATCTACAACACACAAACTGTAACTTTCTTCCAACCAACCAACCATAACTGGGTAAAAAAATGTAAGTTAAAACTGCTGCAATCCAAAATCATCAAATTAGACTCTGACACATTTTCCTGGGGTTGGGAAATAATGGTCAAGTCAGAACAGGAGAGGAGGCGAGTGAGTGCAGGCCCCACTGCTCTGGACTCTAAAGCTGTTGCTCCCTGGTGACCCTCCCTTGAGCCACACCCTGTCCTTCAATTCCGACCAAATTCCTGTGCCTGGCCTTCTAAGTTGCAAACACTGTTCTAGGCCTGTTACCACGAGTCCACAGCAGACGGCTTTAACTTTGCGCCGGACTGTTTTTAGGTATCAACGCTAAGGTACATAATCATGTTTATGACTGCCCAACGTCTGTCTGAAGGGTGGTCAAGAAGCTACTGCTCTGGGACGCCTGAACAGTGCATTTCCTGTGTGTCTCTAATGAGGGCGACCCTCTGCACTGTCAGCGTCTGGATGAAGGCTTGCTCTGACGCAGAAGGTCAGGTGACAGCAGTGAAGACCGGCTCTATCAAGGATCAACCAACGGATTCAGAATCTCTGCTTCCCACGGAAAAATTAGATGAAAGTTTCAGGAAGCCTGGGCTAGTAACAAACATCCACCAATCACTTTCCTAATAAAGCAGTCAACATTCTGTTAATGTATTCTCTAGATGATAAAATAAAGCTTTTAAACAGATCCTGTGAGAGATACTGTTGATCACAACTACAATTTATTTGATTCAGCCCTTGGTTAGAAATTCAAACCTTAATTAACATTTTCTTCTTATAGAGAAATATAATCTGTTTTATGAGTTTCCAGAAATAAATTATGCAGAAAAAGAGATATTACCTGTTCCTAATGGTCTCTCTGGAAATGACACTGTCTGCTTGGGAGGATACACACACTTAATGTGAGTATAATACTTCAAAATATATTTAATTCTTTTCTCTTTTACTTTTCTAAGTGACTAGTAATAAACAAGCTAATGATATTACTGGGCAGTAGGCAAAAATTTTTAGCCATTTTTTCATCCAAGAACTTCATGAAAGAAACATATGGCATGTCTTATGGTGATACAAATAACTGGAAATCCAGATATACTTTTTACACTACAAATGGTTGGCAACTGTTTCCTTAATTGTTATTGCGGGAGTAGGTCCAACGTGAGTCCATATGTAGCCCTTCTCTGGTCTGGTGGGGACGGTGGGGAACGGTGATGAACGGGACTTGAAATACTCAGAAGGTGCGTGACAAACAAATTCCAAGTATTCCATCTTCCTTGGAAGATCCTCTTCTGGTCCTAGAAGGCAACCAACATTCATATATTTGAAGATGTATTATCATTTTCATAAAACATTAAAATGGCCAAATACTCGGAGAAACTGGTCTGGTGGTAATGACATTAGCCCTAGAGACATAAATGAGTTTGAAGTAACTTCCTATCTATTTTTTTTTTTTTTTTTTGCTTTAACTGCTTAAGGAATACAGCATTCTACTCAAAATATACCTCAAGACAGAAAGGATTCTAGAAGTACTATTTAGCCTTATATAACGTCCACTCTATGTTCACATGGCTCTAAGTACTTGATAGATACATCAATGTTTGAATCCCCACAGCAACCCTCCTTGCCAGGCGCACTATTATTATTCTCATTTCACAAGAGGAAACAAGGCAAGAGAAGAAGAAACCTGCCCAAGGTCACACAGTTAGTGACCGGCTGTTGAACAAACTCACACAGTCTGGTTTCAGAGGCTGGGCTCTGAACCCTTATGTTATGCAGTCTCCTTCAGAATCTCAGGATTAGGAAGAGGAGGTGCAACAGAAGTCTGAGCAGTGGTCCAGGTCCATCAAAGTTCACTCTTCTATGTACATACAAGCAGGAGACTAAAACTGCTCGGTCACATATCAAACCTGACATGCAGGTGAGAATAAGAGTGGTATTTTATTTGTCCTTCAGTTCTCTCTGAAAAACACCTTTTCTATTTTTACTTAGCATGAAAAAGTAATGCACGCTCACTGAAAAGAGGCTGAAAAATCTGGGGTAATTTTAAAGCTTTAAACACTTCCAAAATTCTATTTACCAACAACTTCTTGTGAGTCTATGCCAAGAACCAACTCTTTGGTCAGCCTTGAAATCAATGAGCACAGGGGCTGCCATTTCAACTACCAACAATGATATGAAAGGCTACAAAACGTCCAGGATGATGTGGACCTTTATCCATGTGACATTCAGAGGGACATATATTGAGAATTTGTAAGATTTTGAGACATAAATGTGACAGTTCAAACAGATAGCTCTCCAAAGACATACAGATGGCCAAACATGAAAAGATGCTCTAAGTAGCTCATTATTAGAGAAATGAAATCAAAACTACTGGTCCTAGAAGGCAACCAACATTCATATATTTGAAGATGTATTATCATTTTCATAAAACATTAAAATGGCCAAATACTCGGAGAAACTGGTCTGGTGGTAATGACATTAGCCCTAGAGACATAAATGAGTTTGAAGTAACTTCCTATCTATTTTTTTTTTTTTTTTTTGCTTTAACTGCTTAAGGAATACAGCATTCTACTCAAAATATACCTCAAGACAGAAAGGATTCTAGAAGTACTATTTAGCCTTATATAACGTCCACTCTATGTTCACATGGCTCTAAGTACTTGATAGATACATCAATGTTTGAATCCCCACAGCAACCCTCCTTGCCAGGCGCACTATTATTATTCTCATTTCACAAGAGGAAACAAGGCAAGAGAAGAAGAAACCTGCCCAAGGTCACACAGTTAGTGACCGGCTGTTGAACAAACTCACACAGTCTGGTTTCAGAGGCTGGGCTCTGAACCCTTATGTTATGCAGTCTCCTTCAGAATCTCAGGATTAGGAAGAGGAGGTGCAACAGAAGTCTGAGCAGTGGTCCAGGTCCATCAAAGTTCACTCTTCTATGTACATACAAGCAGGAGACTAAAACTGCTCGGTCACATATCAAACCTGACATGCAGGTGAGAATAAGAGTGGTATTTTATTTGTCCTTCAGTTCTCTCTGAAAAACACCTTTTCTATTTTTACTTAGCATGAAAAAGTAATGCACGCTCACTGAAAAGAGGCTGAAAAATCTGGGGTAATTTTAAAGCTTTAAACACTTCCAAAATTCTATTTACCAACAACTTCTTGTGAGTCTATGCCAAGAACCAACTCTTTGGTCAGCCTTGAAATCAATGAGCACAGGGGCTGCCATTTCAACTACCAACAATGATATGAAAGGCTACAAAACGTCCAGGATGATGTGGACCTTTATCCATGTGACATTCAGAGGGACATATATTGAGAATTTGTAAGATTTTGAGACATAAATGTGACAGTTCAAACAGATAGCTCTCCAAAGACATACAGATGGCCAAAAACATGAAAAGATGCTCTAAGTAGCTCATTATTAGAGAAATGAAAATCAAAACTACAATGAGTTATCACCTCACACTAGTCAGAATGGCCATCATCAAAAAAATCCACAGACAATAAACGCTGAAAATGGTGTGGAGAAAAAGGAACACTCTTGCATTGTTGGCGGGGATGTAAACTGATACAGCCTCTATGGAGGACAGTATAGCGATTTCTTAAAAAACTCGGAATAGAAGCACCATATGACCCAGCAATCCCACTATAAGGCTTATACCCTGAGGAAATCAAAATTGAAAGAGACACATGTACCCCAATGTTCATTGCAGCACTTTTTACAATAGCTAGAACATGGAGACAACTTAGATGTCCATCAACAAATCAATGGATAAAGAAGCTATGGTACATATATATAATGGAGTATTTCTCAATTTCTCAAATGTAAAAAGAAATGCATGTGAATCAGTTCTAATGAGGTGGATGAATGTAGAACCTATTACACAAAGTGAAGGCAAAAAGAGAAGGACAAATACAGTATACTAACACATATATATGGAATCTAGAAGGATGGTACTGATAAATGTATATACAGAGCAGCAATGGAGAAACAGACATAGAGAACAGACATAGGTAATTGAGGGGAGGGAGGAGTGGATGAGAAATTTGGAAAAAGTAACGTGGTAACCTACACTACCAGATGTAAGAGACAACCATTGTGAATGTGCTGTAGGACTAAGGTCACTTATATGGGGGCTACGCAACAACCTGGAGGGGTGGGAGAGGGAGGGGCTTGGGGGGGTTCAGGTGGGAGGGGCCAAGGGGATACCTATGACTGAGCTGGATTTATGCATAGCTGTAAACAACAAAACTCTGTAGAAGTAACATAAAAATAATTATATAATAAAAAAATTCTTGACAGTTCCTTCCAAAATTCTTTTTGTGGAAAATTTTATAAGTTATCTTAATAACCTAGTTCTTGAACAACAAATGGTGTTAACAGAGTTCAACCCTGGGTTACTCAGAAAGATCTTATCTACACAGCTTTTCAGTAAGGGCATCCTTCCCCATAAATCAAAATAACTGACAGGCCTCAAACTCCTGCTTTATAAAATATAGCTCATTATTTCTGTAAAATTCTTTTTTATATTTATGCACCTTTGTTATAGACTGAATTATATTCCCTCAAATTCATATGCTGAAGTCCTAACCCCTAATATAATAACATGTGGAGACAGGGCCTTTAGGGAGATAATTCAGGTAAAAGAAGTCATAAGGATGGGGCTCTATTTCGGTATGCCCAGTGACCTTACAAGAAGAGGAAGAGACGCTAGGAGTGCACACCCAAAGAGCGAAGTCAAAAGGTGGCCGTCCACAAGCCAGGAAGAGAGCTCTCACCAGAAACCCTAACCCTAACCCTGACAGCGCCTTGATCCTAGACTTTCAGACTCCAGAATTATGAGACAATATATTTCTGTTATTCAGTCCATTCACTTTATGGTATTTTGTCATGGTAGTCTGAGCAGATGAATACACCTTCATATAACCATGGAAAACTAATTTGGAGTATTTCTCAATTTCTCAAATGTAAAAAGAAATGCATGTGAATCAGTTCTAATGAGGTGGATGAATGTAGAACCTATTACACAAAGTGAAGGCAAAAAGAGAAGGACAAATACAGTATACTAACACATATATATGGAATCTAGAAGGATGGTACTGATAAATGTATATACAGAGCAGCAATGGAGAAACAGACATAGAGAACAGACATAGGTAATTGAGGGGAGGGAGGAGTGGATGAGAAATTTGGAAAAAGTAACGTGGTAACCTACACTACCAGATGTAAGAGACAACCATTGTGAATGTGCTGTAGGACTAAGGTCACTTATATGGGGGCTACGCAACAACCTGGAGGGGTGGGAGAGGGAGGGGCTTGGGGGGGTTCAGGTGGGAGGGGCCAAGGGGATACCTATGACTGAGCTGGATTTATGCATAGCTGTAAACAACAAAACTCTGTAGAAGTAACATAAAAATAATTATATAATAAAAAAATTCTTGACAGTTCCTTCCAAAATTCTTTTTGTGGAAAATTTTATAAGTTATCTTAATAACCTAGTTCTTGAACAACAAATGGTGTTAACAGAGTTCAACCCTGGGTTACTCAGAAAGATCTTATCTACACAGCTTTTCAGTAAGGGCATCCTTCCCCATAAATCAAAATAACTGACAGGCCTCAAACTCCTGCTTTATAAAATATAGCTCATTATTTCTGTAAAATTCTTTTTTATATTTATGCACCTTTGTTATAGACTGAATTATATTCCCTCAAATTCATATGCTGAAGTCCTAACCCCTAATATAATAACATGTGGAGACAGGGCCTTTAGGGAGATAATTCAGGTAAAAGAAGTCATAAGGATGGGGCTCTATTTCGGTATGCCCAGTGACCTTACAAGAAGAGGAAGAGACGCTAGGAGTGCACACCCAAAGAGCGAAGTCAAAAGGTGGCCGTCCACAAGCCAGGAAGAGAGCTCTCACCAGAAACCCTAACCCTAACCCTGACAGCGCCTTGATCCTAGACTTTCAGACTCCAGAATTATGAGACAATATATTTCTGTTATTCAGTCCATTCACTTTATGGTATTTTGTCATGGTAGTCTGAGCAGATGAATACACCTTCATATAACAATGGAAAACTAACTGGGTAGAAGAACCTGTCGGTCCCTGTCAAACTCACCAATGATGTAGGATGCAGGATCGAAATGGTCCCTGGGGCTAGAGAGAGTGGGAATGAGCCAGGTCAGCGCTGCACTCTTCTCACAGTACTGGTCCTGGATAAAGCCCCTGATCTGAGCGTAGTACGGCTTCCCATCTTGTTCGTCAATTACAGAAACAACATCTCCAATTTGGTAATAGACTCCCTGGGGGAAACAGAAGATAACCCCGTGTTTAAAATAAAAATAGTACAACACTACAGTTGGGAAATTAAACTTCCTTCATACGAAAGCAACCATTTCAAAGTGGTCAATGAAAGGTCTTCGAGCTGGTCTAATGCATCAGTATTTATATGGCTGATGCCAATTTTAAAATTGTTTCTTTTTTCTAGGTTTGGCTGAGCTGGTTCTTTGTTGCTGTGCAGACTCTTGGTTGTGGCGTGTGGGCTTTCTCTAGCTGCAGCACGCAGCCTTCTCTTGGGCAGCCTCTGCAGTTCAGCACATGGGCTCTCTAGTTGTGGCTCGCCGGCTTAGCTGCCCCTTGCCTTGTAGGATTTTAGTTCCCTGACCATGGGTCCAACCCAAGTGCCTTGCACTGGAAGGTAGATTCTCAGTCACTGAACCACCAAGGAAGTCCCTAACGCTGTTTCATTTATAGAAAAAAATCTGCAGCTGGAGAAAACATTTGTTTCTAGATATCATTTTCACACAGATATCCTACTTTCATTTATGCACCTTTGTTATAGACTGAATTATATTCCTCAAATTCATATGCTGAAGTCCTAACCCCTAATATAATAACATGTGGAGACAGGGCCTTTAGGAGATAATTCAGGTAAAAGAAGTCATAAGGATGGGGCTCTATTTCGGTATGCCCAGTGACCTTACAAGAAGAGGAAGAGACGCTAGGAGTGCACACCCAAAGAGCGAAGTCAAAAGGTGGCCGTCCACAAGCCAGGAAGAGAGCTCTCACCAGAAACCCTAACCCTAACCCTGACAGCGCCTTGATCCTAGACTTTCAGACTCCAGAATTATGAGACAATATATTTCTGTTATTCAGTCCATTCACTTTATGGTATTTTGTCATGGTAGTCTGAGCAGATGAATACACCTTCATATAACAATGGAAAACTAACTGGGTAGAAGAACCTGTCGGTCCCTGTCAAACTCACCAATGATGTAGGATGCAGGATCGAAATGGTCCCTGGGGCTAGAGAGAGTGGGAATGAGCCAGGTCAGCGCTGCACTCTTCTCACAGTACTGGTCCTGGATAAAGCCCCTGATCTGAGCGTAGTACGGCTTCCCATCTTGTTCGTCAATTACAGAAACAACATCTCCAATTTGGTAATAGACTCCCTGGGGGAAACAGAAGATAACCCCGTGTTTAAAATAAAAATAGTACAACACTACAGTTGGGAAATTAAACTTCCTTCATACGAAAGCAACCATTTCAAAGTGGTCAATGAAAGGTCTTCGAGCTGGTCTAATGCATCAGTATTTATATGGCTGATGCCAATTTTAAAATTGTTTCTTTTTTCTAGGTTTGGCTGAGCTGGTTCTTTGTTGCTGTGCAGACTCTTGGTTGTGGCGTGTGGGCTTTCTCTAGCTGCAGCACGCAGCCTTCTCTTGGGCAGCCTCTGCAGTTCAGCACATGGGCTCTCTAGTTGTGGCTCGCCGGCTTAGCTGCCCCTTGCCTTGTAGGATTTTAGTTCCCTGACCATGGGTCCAACCCAAGTGCCTTGCACTGGAAGGTAGATTCTCAGTCACTGAACCACCAAGGAAGTCCCTAACGCTGTTTCATTTATGAATGAAAATCCACACATACATGATGACCTGCAGCTGGAGAAAACATTTGTTTCTAGATATCATTTTACATGACAACAGTACTATCCGTACTTTTTTCACCAGAGCCACATGGTGTACAAAGTTACACCAAGATATATTGGCTGAAAACCACATTGGGCAGCACTGCAGCCTAGGCCCCTACACCGCGCAGGGGTCTACCTCCAGATAGTCTGGAAAAGCAGCGGTTCAGTTCCAACAGCTTGGACTCTCTCTCCTTTAGCATGGAATTCCAGGAGGGGCCAAGCGCCACGACTGCTCTTGCTCCTGTCACTTCTGCCTAAAGGCCTTTTTGAACCTCTGCGCCTACTCCCACCTCCACCTCAGTCTCCATCCTCTGTTTGTCCAAAGATCACCTCCTCCTTAACCTTCAACGCTGTCACATCAATGAGGATGACTCGCTGCCATGGTTCCACACCATACATTTGTATTTTAAAAACCATAATCTACATTAAGAAATACTTAAGATCCTTATATCACACTTCAGTAGACAACTTCCTCTCCCAACTCAGTTCTGGATGTTTTATTATAACCACATATGGGGAAAAGTAGCTTATAAAAGTGAAAAAAGCACAACCACACCTTACAAAGAGTGGCAAAGACCTTCAGACTAAGTAAATCTTTTAGTAACACATTATGGTCTTCCTGGTGGCTCAGATGGTAAAGAACCTGCCTGCAATGCAGGAGACGTGGGTTTGGCCCCTGGGCTGAGAAGATTCCCTGGATCAGGAAATTGTAACCCATTCCAGTATTCCTACCCAGAGAATTCCATGGACAGAGGAACTTGGCAGGCTACAGTCCATGGGGTCACAAAAGAATTAAACATGCTAAGTGACTAAACAACAGTACAACAGATTCAAATCTTCCTTCAATAGCCACAGATACTCACCTTGTAGAAGATCGATTCTGCAGTGATTATGGTGGAAACTGACTCAGGAGCTTTGATGGGCTATGAAAAAACAGAAGTAAAAATATGAGCACACTCACAATGTGTGCAGGTGTGTGTGTGGTGTGTACCGGCATTTTCCCACCCATATAGGAGAGTTCTGTAATTTCAGAAATACTACAGTTGTTTGGTGACAAGAACCACAGCGTAAAAAAATAAAAGGCTTCCTGATCATTGTGGCAAAGTACCGTCTCAATACATCTGCTGCTATGTATGCTACCTTTAGCTTAAAAATTGCTGAAAACCAAAAAATAAGCTCCTGATAATGCGGCTGACATCTAGCAGGAGCCCTCTCAGAATTTTATTACATGCAACATTCTAGGTAAAAAACATATCTGACTCTAACGGCCTGAGCATGACAGAAGTGGAAATAATAGGAAACAAGTCCCCTCCACCCCAAAAACCCTTTTCCATCTCAACCTAACTATGGGTCTAGCTACGCCAGCATCCTCAGAACTGAAGTTCTAGCAAGACTGAGCCAAGGCCAGAGGAAACTCTCTTGGGAGCTCTGAGTAATTTGCCACCATTCAGTCACCACTGAAATTCCTTCTTAAGCTGTAATACACACTTTTATGTCACAACACAGTAACTAGGCCTTCCCAAACATGTCTTGGTATCACTCTTGAAGAAAGGGGTGGCTAGAGAAATTTATAAGAAAATATTTGCAGAACATGTTCCACCATACTTAAGAGGAAAACATGTTTAAAGTACTTAAGAGTACATAACTATAGTCAAATATTGACAGATTTGGTCTAGTTAATAATCACATTTTAGAAAACAAACTTATCAAAACCCTAAATAAATAGGTGCAACTACTCTCAACAAGAAAAAAAAAATCTACAGTCTGTACAAGAATATAATCCAAGGCCTCTCTGAGGCTTTTAAATGAATACACCCAACTTCAGAAACGCCTTTACTGGTGAGTGAAGCATTCCTGTTCTGAAAGCAAATAGTACCATACTGAGAATTATAATTTTTTTTTTAAACAGTATATAATGAATTATCATGCTCGACCACTGTCCCTTATATTTACAAAAACCAAAATATGCTTTCAATTACCCCAGCACAAGTCTTTCAACAATCTATTTGCTTATTATAACAGAAGAGATATCCTAAAACTTTTGATTTATATTCATCAAGTTGATCATTATAAAGCAATATGAAACAGTTTCTGGGGCCGTATAACAAGCAAATATGGGGCTGGATGAGTTCTGGCATTATTACTTACTTAGAGCTTTAAGACTAAAAAAAGATTTAAAAAGTTATCCTAGTATACTTGCCCACACCCAAAACTATAATCCCATCTTGTCCTTTGCATAGAGAACCCCCACAAAACGTTCTCGAGCTTTAGGTTTCTTTTACAATCGTGTTTTATGTTGGTGGAGGAGATAAAACAATGAAAAAAGGTTATTATGAACTTTTAAACAGTAAGCCTCATACAGAAGAGCTCACTCCTTTTTAGAAAGTCTGGACCAGTCCCCGGAGATACAGAAGAGCTGCCAAGAACGTCCAAGTTCAATAGTGAGAGATGAAGGCAGTGGTTGGACACACTACACACAATGATGGTACAAGATACTGTCCACAATCGTCTTACATTTTTTAATTTAAAAATATGTCTTCTCCCTTTCCCTTTAGTGGAAACCTTCTTTTCAGCAGCTGGAGCAGATTTGTATTTAGTGTTTCTGAGACGAGCAGATCTCCTGTGAATTTCCTGCTTGCTCTGTTATACAAACAAAGAACAAAAAACAGAAAGAAAAGTGTAGAAAGGTTGCTGTTGCCATACAACCATTTTAGGATCCCAGAGTAGGCAAAGGAATATTTAAAAATTAAGAGTGCAAATTTTCTTTTCCTGCAGGATAATCACCCGAATGGCCTAATTCAAACAGGAAGAACCCTAGGCAAACAACTCCAGAGCCTCCAAAAAAGGTGTCACCTACTTGTAATAGGACAGCGGGCGGCAATGAGTCGGTCAGTCTAGGCCTGGGTAAGAATCATTCATCGGTTGAGTTTATAATCCTTAAAAACTCAACTTTCCTACCCCAGAGAACAGGTTTGGTACGCCGCTCCCTGCAATGAAATACTTATGCTGCCACTGAAAATGAGCTGATAATCCAAACATGACATTACGACAAAGTAGACTTTATTATAAACAGGGAACGCGGTCCCATAGCATGACCCTACTGATATCTCTGCGTATACGTGTGCACACTGAGCTGTCTGATTGCTATCCAAAAGATCACAGTGGAGGGATTTCTAAAGGTTTTTTCTGTTCTTTTTTTAACTTCACTTGCTTCTCTAGACTTTTAATGTGTCAAAAGAACAACGACGATCTTCCGGCCGCAGATGGGTGGGGGCGGCCCGGCCCAGTAAGGGCGCTGAGACCCTGGGAAGGCGCCCGCCCGCCCGCCCGCCCGGCCGGCCCATCTAGTGCCCGCCGGGCTCCCGCCCGCCACGCGCCGGGTCGGCTCCGCCCGCGGGAGGGCCGGAGGGGCTCACCTGCTTGCCGCCCCGCCCCGTTGCTCTGCGGAGGGGCGGCCGACGTGCTGGCGAAGGTCGCGGCGCTGAAGCCGCCGCCGCCGCCCCCCGCAGTCCCGGCGGCCGCCCCCGAGCCGGCGCCCCCGCCGCCCGCGCCGCCCCGGCCCGTGCAGTGGTGGCACAAGATCTCCCCCTGCGGGCCCTTCTTCCACATGGAGGACGACGTGGTCTTGCACACGCTGCAGGTGGGCTTCAGGCCCAGTGGCATGGTGGCCGGCTCGGGCGGCCCCCGCGGGCGCAGCGACACGGGAATGGCGACCGCCGGCCTCGGCGGCCCGCTGGCCGGACCGCCACCCCCACAGACAGAAGAGCGGCGCGGGCGTGGCGCCGAGCTGCCCACGCCGGGACCCGGCCGCGGCCGCTGCCCCCTGGAGGCAGGAAGCCGGTTCCGCCCGCTCCGCCGCAGCCGCCGGCCGCCCGAGGCCCCAGGAGGCGGGGCCGGGGAGGAAGGCCTGCCCCGGCCTTAGGCTTCCGGCGAGGGGCGGGCCCGCGCGCTGCTGCCCACCTGACCGGAAGTGCCTGGCCGGGAATTTCTGGGACCGCGGGGCAGTTCGCGAACTTTTAGGCCTTAGGTCAGCGGTTGCCTTATAAAACCCGGGACGCCCAGTGCATCCCATGCAGTGTTCCGGGTCAAATTTAATTGGGCAAATTTAACTGGGTCCCAAGTTGTGACTGGGTCATCCTGGCTCTGATTTTAGGAGCCCTATGACATTACTACAAAGTAGACTTTATTATAAACAGGGAACGCGGTCCCATAGCATGACCCTACTGATATCTCTGCGTATACGTGTGCACACTGAGCTGTCTGATTGCTATCCAAAAGATCACAGTGGAGGGATTTCTAAAGGTTTTTTCTGTTCTTTTTTTAACTTCACTTGCTTCTCTAGACTTTTAATGTGTCAAAAGAACAACGACGATCTTCCGGCCGCAGATGGGTGGGGGCGGCCCGGCCCAGTAAGGGCGCTGAGACCCTGGGAAGGCGCCCGCCCGCCCGCCCGCCCGGCCGGCCCATCTAGTGCCCGCCGGGCTCCCGCCCGCCACGCGCCGGGTCGGCTCCGCCCGCGGGAGGGCCGGAGGGGCTCACCTGCTTGCCGCCCCCGCCCCCGTTGCTCTGCGGAGGGGCGGCCGACGTGCTGGCGAAGGTCGCGGCGCTGAAGCCGCCGCCGCCGCCCCCCGCAGTCCCGGCGGCCGCCCCCGAGCCGGCGCCCCCGCCGCCCGCGCCGCCCCGGCCCGTGCAGTGGTGGCACAAGATCTCCCCCTGCGGGCCCTTCTTCCACATGGAGGACGACGTGGTCTTGCACACGCTGCAGGTGGGCTTCAGGCCCAGTGGCATGGTGGCCGGCTCGGGCGGCCCCCGCGGGCGCAGCGACACGGGAATGGCGACCGCCGGCCTCGGCGGCCCGCTGGCCGGACCGCCACCCCCACAGACAGAAGAGCGGCGCGGGCGTGGCGCCGAGCTGCCCACGCCGGGACCCGGCCGCGGCCGCTGCCCCCTGGAGGCAGGAAGCCGGTTCCGCCCGCTCCGCCGCAGCCGCCGGCCGCCCGAGGCCCCAGGAGGCGGGGCCGGGGAGGAAGGCCTGCCCCGGCCTTAGGCTTCCGGCGAGGGGCGGGCCCGCGCGCTGCTGCCCACCTGACCGGAAGTGCCTGGCCGGGAATTTCTGGGACCGCGGGGCAGTTCGCGAACTTTTAGGCCTTAGGTCAGCGGTTGCCTTATAAAACCCGGGACGCCCAGTGCATCCCATGCAGTGTTCGTTGTTTATCTGAGTTCAAATTTAATTGGGCAAATTTAACTGGGTCCCAAGTTGTGACTGGGTCATCCTGGCTCTGAGTTTAGGGTTCCCCAGTAGTACCAACAAAATATTAACTACTTTCGAGACCATTATGGGGTTTAAGAGCAATTGTGAAAGTGGTTGCAGAGAACAGGGACACAGTGTGGTCTCCTCACTGCAGAAGGATAGTCCCCACTCTGGTAGATCTCTAGTACACCTGCCATCACACCTCATCTCCAGATTACTGCCTCTCACTCACTGGCAACTTTGGACCCGGCTCACCAGCTTCCTCTCCACCAGAGGACACCATGCTGCATTGGCAGGAGATGCGTATCCACTGCATCACCAGGGAAGTCCTGCTTTTTCTTCTTTAATCTGTTCATGCGAGGATTACATGGATAGATTTCTGAATGTTAAATATTACCACTTCTAGAATGACTCCAACCTGGTTATCACATACTATTCTTTTCACACATTGCTGAATTTGCTTTACTCATAAGAGTTTTGTATCTATGTTTATTATAGAGATAGGCTTATAATTTCCCTTTCTTCTAATACCTTTGTCAGGCATTGGCCTCAAAGTCATGTCAGCCAAAGTAAGGACTGTGATTTTATTCTGAGACAGGAAAACTTTGGAAGCTCTTCTACTTGCTGATATGGAAAGCTCTCAGATATAACTAACAGGGGAAAAAGCAATTTGTGGACAGTGTATAGAACATGATCACTGTACATAAATATATGTATAGCATGTACCTTTTTAGTTATTTAGACAAAAAAGAACCCTGTTTTTGATACTGATGCTAACAGGTGGTAATGTTCTTTTGTATCCTTTTCTTTTATAACAATTTTATATAGTACTGTACGTTCGGCCGGTCCCGGAGCCGCCGGCCGCCCGAGGCCCCAGGAGGCGGGGCCGGGAGGAAGGCCTGCCCCGGCCTTAGGCTTCCGGCGAGGGCGGGCCCGCGCTGCTGCCCACCTGGCCGGAAGTGCCTGGCCGGGAGTTTCTGGGACCGCGGGGCAGTTCGCGAACTTTTAGGCCTTAGGTCAGCGGTTGCCTTATAAAACCCGGGACGCCCAGTGCATCCCATGCAGTGTTCGTTGTTTATCTGAGTTCAAATTTAATTGGGCAAATTTAACTGGGTCCCAAGTTGTGACTGGGTCATCCTGGCTCTGAGTTTAGGGTTCCCCAGTAGTACCAACAAAATATTAACTACTTTCGAGACCATTATGGGGTTTAAGAGCAATTGTGAAAGTGGTTGCAGAGAACAGGGACACAGTGTGGTCTCCTCACTGCAGAAGGATAGTCCCCACTCTGGTAGATCTCTAGTACACCTGCCATCACACCTCATCTCCAGATTACTGCCTCTCACTCACTGGCAACTTTGGACCCGGCTCACCAGCTTCCTCTCCACCAGAGGACACCATGCTGCATTGGCAGGAGATGCGTATCCACTGCATCACCAGGGAAGTCCTGCTTTTTCTTCTTTAATCTGTTCATGCGAGGATTACATGGATAGATTTCTGAATGTTAAATATTACCACTTCTAGAATGACTCCAACCTGGTTATCACATACTATTCTTTTCACACATTGCTGAATTTGCTTTACTCATAAGAGTTTTGTATCTATGTTTATTATAGAGATAGGCTTATAATTTCCCTTTCTTCTAATACCTTTGTCAGGCATTGGCCTCAAAGTCATGTCAGCCAAAGTAAGGACTGTGATTTTATTCTGAGACAGGAAAACTTTGGAAGCTCTTCTACTTGCTGATATGGAAAGCTCTCAGATATAACTAACAGGGGAAAAAGCAATTTGTGGACAGTGTATAGAACATGATCACTGTACATAAATATATGTATAGCATGTACCTTTTTTTAGTTATTTAGACAAAAAAAGAACCCTGTTTTTGATACTGATGCTAACAGGTGGTAATGTTCTTTTTGTATCCTTTTTTTCTTTTATAACAGATTTAGCTCTACTATACAGTTCACCTTTTTAAAGTATACAGTTCACTGGCTTTTAATATGTTCACAGATCTGTACAACTGTCACCAATACCTAATTTTAGAATATTTTCATCCCTCCAGATAGAAACTATCCATTAAGTCTGGGTCCAGAAGATCCCCTGGAGAAGGAAGTGGCAACCCACTCTAGTATTCTTGCTTGGGAGAATCCCGTGAACAGAGGAACCTGGCAGGCTGCAGTCCATGGAATCTCAAAGAGTCAGACACGTCTGAGTGACTAAACCATACCAGAACCCTTTAAGTAGACACTATATCTCCTCAACCACTCATCTGTTTTCTTTCTCTATGGATTCGACTACTGTGGACCTTGCGTGTAAATAGAATCATACAATATGTGGCCTTTTGTTCGCACCCTTTTTATGATTTGAAAGATTTCTTACCACATTGTATGTTACTTTTATTTTAAAAAAGAGGAAAAAGTATCAAATGGAAAAGAAGGAAACAGGCAGTTTCTTGGTCCTAAAAATCCTCTCCCAGTCAGAGGTCATAAGGCACAGTGGACAGTACCTAGTCGAGGATTGGCAAGCAGACCTCCTCTCTCCATCTCAGTTCCCTGTCTGTAAATAGGGAGGGTATCGCCCACCTCAGCGCTGCATCCAGATTTGATCAGTGATCATGCCTGGCACATAGTTCTCAGGTAAAACATGGGGCTTTTCCTCCAAGCAGCAAAGCTAGAGTATCACAAAACCCCTGTGCAGAGGTACTGGAGTGTTAATAGAATAGAGTGGGCTCTAAGGACAATTAGGAATGTGTGACGGGCAGGGGAAAGGGGGCGAGGTCAAGTTGGGAGGTGAGAGAAATGGATGGGAAAGGATGATTCAGGAAGGTACTGTCAATGAAGGCTCCAGCCCCGCCCCCTGCTCCCTCAAGGATGCTACAGGGAGCCTGGGAGCCACAACTGTCCAGGCCAGGGCTCCCTGACCTGGGAGGGTTCAGGTTGTCAGAAGAGTGAGATACCTAGCATGGGCCTAGGGGAAGGGTTTAGCCAGAACACAGAGATAATTTGGTGCCTATGAGGATGTCTAAAAAAATTTTGCTGCAGAGGTGTCTCTGTGTATATGTGTATGTGTGAGTGTGTAAGCTGTGAACAAAAATAAATACCGCCCAAAGGTAGCTCAGCTGGTAAAGAACCCGCCTGCAATGCAGGAGACCCTGGTTTGATTCCTGGGTCAGGACGATCCCCTGGAGAAGGGATAGACTACCCACTCCAGTATTCTTGCCTGGAGAATTCCATGAACAGAGGAGCCTGGTGAACTACAGTCCATAGGGTTGCACAGAGTCAGACACGACTGAAATGATTTAGCCATTTCCTTCTCCAGGGGCATTCCCAACCCAGGTATCGAGTCCGAGTCTCCTGCACTGATGGGAAGGTTCTTAACCACTGAGCCACCAGGGAAGCCTGCACTGTCTGCCTCTTCTCAGCTGAACGAACAGCCTTGGTTCACAACAGTGCCTGGTCCCATTCCCCTCCTCACGTTCTGACCTCTCTCCCCCAGAAGCCTGCATCGTTCTCCTCAGCTCCTCACTGGCCTGAAGCCTGAGTAGGCATCCCCCGCACTATGGCAGGCACCACCAACATCATCATCCACCATCCAGGTGGATCACAGTCTTACTCATTTGGAATAACCATGCAGGACTCCTGGAGGAGCTTCATAAGCGTCTTCTTCCTGTTTGGGAAGAGATGATGACATGCTGAGGAAGACACCTCATCCCCTGGAAGCCTCTGCTAAGGACCCTCTTTGACATCGAATTGGTTTGGAGATGCCCGGGATAGGCCTCCTGAGACTCAGCACTGAGCGCCTTGACTGTGACTGGCCACTGTGAGGCCCAGCAGGTGCACCTGACTCAGAGTCCCTCTCCCAGGCAGTGGGGTCCCCGGCCCACCCCTTCCTCCAACTGCCACTCCGCTAACGGTCGCTCAGAACTTTGCCTGTGCCTGCCTTCAAATGACTGCAGGCTGAGGAGCCAGGAAAGCTTTTTGAGGACCAGGTGAAAGCCACATTCTGTGATTCAGGTAGCTACCAACTGTAGTTTTATAAGGAAAACTTGGCTGTCTTTGACTTTTGTCCCTCTGGCTTTGGTTTCCAGCACTCTTAAAATCTCGCTGCCGGAGTCCTCTGTCTGATTTGAAGGATGGCTGGGGAACAAACCAACTTAGTTGTTTGAGCATCTTTTAATCCTTTTTAGCTGTGTGTATGAAGACTTCATTCCTCAGAAGAGTTCAGATTTTATCAATAGAGAAATATTTCATTTACTCTTGGAAATGTAAATATTTTTAATGTAAATAATAAATGGTTTGATTCCTGGGTCAGGGACCCCTACAATTTCCAATAGGGTTGCACGGGGAACAGAGTCAGACACGACTGAAATGATTTAGCCATTTCCTTCTCCAGGGGCATTCCCAACCCAGGTATCGAGTCCGAGTCTCCTGCACTGATGGGAAGGTTCTTAACCACTGAGCCACCAGGGAAGCCTGCACTGTCTGCCTCTTCTCAGCTGAACGAACAGCCTTGGTTCACAACAGTGCCTGGTCCCATTCCCCTCCTCACGTTCTGACCTCTCTCCCCCAGAAGCCTGCATCGTTCTCCTCAGCTCCTCACTGGCCTGAAGCCTGAGTAGGCATCCCCCGCACTATGGCAGGCACCACCAACATCATCATCCACCATCCAGGTGGATCACAGTCTTACTCATTTGGAATAACCATGCAGGACTCCTGGAGGAGCTTCATAAGCGTCTTCTTCCTGTTTGGGAAGAGATGATGACATGCTGAGGAAGACACCTCATCCCCTGGAAGCCTCTGCTAAGGACCCTCTTTGACATCGAATTGGTTTGGAGATGCCGGCATAGGCCTCCCTGAGACTCAGCACTGAGCGCCTTGACTGTGACTGGCCACTGTGAGGCCCAGCAGGTGCACCTGACTCAGAGTCCCTCTCCCAGGCAGTGGGGTCCCCGGCCCACCCCTTCCTCCAACTGCCACTCCGCTAACGGTCGCTCAGAACTTTGCCTGTGCCTGCCTTCAAATGACTGCAGGCTGAGGAGCCAGGAAAGCTTTTTGAGGACCAGGTGAAAGCCACATTCTGTGATTCAGGTAGCTACCAACTGTAGTTTTATAAGGAAAACTTGGCTGTCTTTGACTTTTGTCCCTCTGGCTTTGGTTTCCAGCACTCTTAAAATCTCGCTGCCGGAGTCCTCTGTCTGATTTGAAGGATGGCTGGGGAACAAACCAACTTAGTTGTTTGAGCATCTTTTAATCCTTTTTAGCTGTGTGTATGAAGACTTCATTCCTCAGAAGAGTTCAGATTTTATCAATAGAGAAATATTTCATTTACTCTTGGAAATGTAAATATTTTTAATGTAAATAATAAATGCTCATTCTAAAAATTTATTCAATTCAGCATCTACCACAATTCTGCTGTTTCAGTGATAACATATTCCTCTGATGTTGGATATTCAGCCTGTTTTAACTTTTTTGCAGTTAACAATAACTGATGTAATGAACTTTATACATGTATTATTGCCTATTTATATGGGTATTTTTATGAGAGATATTTCTGAAAATATAACTGTGTGTCTAAAGTGATACACATTTTGCATTTTGATTGATGTTGCCAAATTATCCACCCCAAAAAGTCTGCACACCTGCCAACTCCTATGAAATTATATTAGTGCTGATTTAGTCACTGGACACAGAAGGCACATTGCCTAGGGCCCACAATAGTTTTGGAGATTATAAAAACTTCAGTTTCTCTTAAAATCAAGAGAAAACAATGAATATAATAATAATGAATACATAATATACAGTGAATCCAGCCTGGATTTATAGCTTTTATACTAATGAAGCCATTAAAATACACGTTTTCATAGTCTATTATAGAGAATGGACCCATGAAGGCAAATGTGTGTAGGGCCCTTACACGTCGTAATGTAACCCTGGCTTTTTATTCATTTCTCCACATCCTTGCAACTCTGAGGATGCTCTTTTTAGTTTTCACCAGTCTCTTATGCAAAAAAAAAATTTTTTTTTAAGTATTTCACGACTGTATTTCTTCTCTTTGGTTATTTGTGAGGTGTGATTTCCTCAGTTTATTGACCATTTAAATTTCCTGTATTGCCTACTTATGCCTTTCTCTTTAAAACTGCCCCAGTCGCTCAGAACTTTGCCTGTGCCTGCCTTCAAATGACTGCAGGCTGAGGAGCCAGGAAAGCTTTTGAGGACCAGGTGAAAGCCACATTCTGTGATTCAGGTAGCTACCAACTGTAGTTTTATAAGGAAAACTTGGCTGTCTTTGACTTTTGTCCCTCTGGCTTTGGTTTCCAGCACTCTTAAAATCTCGCTGCCGGAGTCCTCTGTCTGATTTGAAGGATGGCTGGGGAACAAACCAACTTAGTTGTTTGAGCATCTTTTAATCCTTTTTAGCTGTGTGTATGAAGACTTCATTCCTCAGAAGAGTTCAGATTTTATCAATAGAGAAATATTTCATTTACTCTTGGAAATGTAAATATTTTTAATGTAAATAATAAATGCTCATTCTAAAAATTTATTCAATTCAGCATCTACCACAATTCTGCTGTTTCAGTGATAACATATTCCTCTGATGTTGGATATTCAGCCTGTTTTAACTTTTTTGCAGTTAACAATAACTGATGTAATGAACTTTATACATGTATTATTGCCTATTTATATGGGTATTTTTATGAGAGATATTTCTGAAAATATAACTGTGTGTCTAAAGTGATACACATTTTGCATTTTGATTGATGTTGCCAAATTATCCACCCCAAAAAGTCTGCACACCTGCCAACTCCTATGAAATTATATTAGTGCTGATTTAGTCACTGGACACAGAAGGCACATTGCCTAGGGCCCACAATAGTTTTGGAGATTATAAAAACTTCAGTTTCTCTTAAAATCAAGAGAAAACAATGAATATAATAATAATGAATACATAATATACAGTGAATCCAGCCTGGATTTATAGCTTTTATACTAATGAAGCCATTAAAATACACGTTTTCATAGTCTATTATAGAGAATGGACCCATGAAGGCAAATGTGTGTAGGGCCCTTACACGTCGTAATGTAACCCTGGCTTTTTATTCATTTCTCCACATCCTTGCAACTCTGAGGATGCTCTTTTTAGTTTTCACCAGTCTCTTATGCAAAAAAAAAATCTTTTTTTAAGTATTTCACGACTGTATTTCTTCTCTTTGGTTATTTGTGAGGTGTGATTTCCTCAGTTTATTGACCATTTAAATTTCCTGTATTGCCTACTTATGCCTTTTCTCATCTTTCTATCGAGCTACTCATCTTTTCCTTCTTAAAAAGCTCTTTTTACATTAGAGTAAATATTGCAAATTTTATTTTCAGAATTTCTTCATTTCAGACTTGCTGATATCTTTTTATGATGATATTAGAGGGTTCCTGCACCCCAGATCTGTCAGAACAGATCTTTCTTTCATAACATTCATACAAAGGCTTATATAAGTGTTCACTGGTATTTTCTCATGTGGATATTAATATTTATGATCATATCTTTAATTCACCTGTAATGCATTATTGTAAAAGATGTGAGCTAGCGATTAAACTTTGTTTTCCAAGTATAGCTAATTGTTCTGACACCACGAGACAACACGAATACTGCCTTTACCAAATATGAAATTTTAACATATATGGTTCTGTTTCTTGAATCTCTTCCATCCTGTTGATCCATTTATCTGTTGCCCTGCCAGCACCCCACTTTTAGTTATTTCACGTTATTATATTTTGATTTTTGATAAGGTACACCATGATTTTCCCTCTTACCCATAATTGTCTTTCCATTTTTTCTCAACTATTTTCACACATTTGTTCTTTCTGGTGAGCTTTAGAGTCATGCTTTCAAGTACTGAAAACATTTTCAGTCAGCTTTGTAAAACTGAGAGATTAAGTTGAGAAGGGATAATTATATACAACAGAGTCCGCCTCCCCAGGGGCATGCTCTCTCGTTCAGACCTTCCTCAGCTGCCTGTCCCGGCTGATCTGCGGTTTGCCCCAGCCCTCACCATCTCAGCCATTTCCTTTCCAGAATATAATAATAATGAATACATAATATACAGTGAATCCAGCCTGGATTTATAGCTTTTATACTAATGAAGCCATTAAAATACACGTTTTCATAGTCTATTATAGAGAATGGACCCATGAAGGCAAATGTGTGTAGGGCCCTTACACGTCGTAATGTAACCCTGGCTTTTTATTCATTTCTCCACATCCTTGCAACTCTGAGGATGCTCTTTTTAGTTTTCACCAGTCTCTTATGCAAAAAAAAAATTTTTTTTTAAGTATTTCACGACTGTATTTCTTCTCTTTGGTTATTTGTGAGGTGTGATTTCCTCAGTTTATTGACCATTTAAATTTCCTGTATTGCCTACTTATGCCTTTTCTCATCTTTCTATCGAGCTACTCATCTTTTCCTTCTTAAAAAGCTCTTTTTACATTAGAGTAAATATTGCAAATTTTATTTTCAGAATTTCTTCATTTCAGACTTGCTGATATCTTTTTATGATGATATTAGAGGGTTCCTGCACCCCAGATCTGTCAGAACAGATCTTTCTTTCATAACATTCATACAAAGGCTTATATAAGTGTTCACTGGTATTTTCTCATGTGGATATTAATATTTATGATCATATCTTTAATTCACCTGTAATGCATTATTGTAAAAGATGTGAGCTAGCGATTAAACTTTGTTTTCCAAGTATAGCTAATTGTTCTGACACCACGAGACAACACGAATACTGCCTTTACCAAATATGAAATTTTAACATATATGGTTCTGTTTCTTGAATCTCTTCCATCCTGTTGATCCATTTATCTGTTGCCCTGCCAGCACCCCACTTTTAGTTATTTCACGTTATTATATTTTGATTTTTGATAAGGTACACCATGATTTTCCCTCTTACCCATAATTGTCTTTCCATTTTTTCTCAACTATTTTCACACATTTGTTCTTTCTGGTGAGCTTTAGAGTCATGCTTTCAAGTACTGAAAACATTTTCAGTCAGCTTTGTAAAACTGAGAGATTAAGTTGAGAAGGGATAATTATATACAACAGAGTCCGCCTCCCCAGGGGCATGCTCTCTCGTTCAGACCTTCCTCAGCTGCCTGTCCCGGCTGATCTGCGGTTTGCCCCAGCCCTCACCATCTCAGCCATTTCCTCAGACTCTTCCAAGGGTCTTTGTGGGACAGGGGGCCACTAGCAGGGGCTTGCCTGAGTCCACATGTCTCCAGGAGGTGAACGGGGGCCTTCCTCCATTGCCATAAATGGTCTACTTGGTGCTAGTTTTGTAAGAACTGTGTTCTGTTCAAAGCACTGCGGCAAAGCTCGCTATAATCTTTTTCCTGATTTCTGGGCTCTGCTCCATTTTTGCTTCCTCTGGTCCACAATCCACACTGTGCCTCCTGTAACCTTTCTAGTCAGATCCCACTGACTAAATCCCGGCCTCCACTGGAAAACCTTCAGGGATTCTCCATTGTATTAATTACTCATTCCTGCAGTAACAAATAGTATAAATACAACACCTTGAAACAACACAAAAAGTTGTTATTTTAGAGTTTGGGAAGTCAGACATCAGAAATCAGTTTCACAGGGTTAAAATCAAGATACATTCTTAGAAATAAAAGAATACATTTCCTTACCTTTTCCAACTCATACAGGCTTCCTGCATTTCTTGGCTCATGGCCCCTTCCTCCATCTTCAAAGACAGCCACTGTATCCGTCTGACCTGTGCTCCTCTTGTCACGTCTCCTTTCTGATTCTGACCCTTATAAAAGCCTCTTATAAAAGCATGGTCATAAGGACCCTTGTAATTCAATTGGGCTCAGTCTTATAGTCCAGGGTCATTTCCCACCTCAAGTCCTCAACATAATCACATCTGCAGTGTTTCTTTTTGCACATGAAGTAGTAGGTTTATATTTTCAAGAGTTAGGATATGGGCACCTGAAATATGAAATTTTAACATATATGGTTCTGTTTCTTGAATCTCTTCCATCCTGTTGATCCATTTATCTGTTGCCCTGCCAGCACCCCACTTTTAGTTATTTCACGTTATTATATTTTGATTTTTGATAAGGTACACCATGATTTTCCCTCTTACCCATAATTGTCTTTCCATTTTTTCTCAACTATTTTCACACATTTGTTCTTTCTGGTGAGCTTTAGAGTCATGCTTTCAAGTACTGAAAACATTTTCAGTCAGCTTTGTAAAACTGAGAGATTAAGTTGAGAAGGGATAATTATATACAACAGAGTCCGCCTCCCCAGGGGCATGCTCTCTCGTTCAGACCTTCCTCAGCTGCCTGTCCCGGCTGATCTGCGGTTTGCCCCAGCCCTCACCATCTCAGCCATTTCCTCAGACTCTTCCAAGGGTCTTTGTGGGACAGGGGGCCACTAGCAGGGGCTTGCCTGAGTCCACATGTCTCCAGGAGGTGAACGGGGGCCTTCCTCCATTGCCATAAATGGTCTACTTGGTGCTAGTTTTGTAAGAACTGTGTTCTGTTCAAAGCACTGCGGCAAAGCTCGCTATAATCTTTTACCTGATTTCTGGGCTCTGCTCCATTTTTGCTTCCTCTGGTCCACAATCCACACTGTGCCTCCTGTAACCTTTCTAGTCAGATCCCACTGACTAAATCCCGGCCTCCACTGGAAAACCTTCAGGGATTCTCCATTGTATTAATTACTCATTCCTGCAGTAACAAATAGTATAAATACAACACCTTGAAACAACACAAAAAGTTGTTATTTTAGAGTTTGGGAAGTCAGACATCAGAAATCAGTTTCACAGGGTTAAAATCAAGATACATTCTTAGAAATAAAAGAATACATTTCCTTACCTTTTCCAACTCATACAGGCTTCCTGCATTTCTTGGCTCATGGCCCCTTCCTCCATCTTCAAAGACAGCCACTGTATCCGTCTGACCTGTGCTCCTCTTGTCACGTCTCCTTTCTGATTCTGACCCTTATAAAAGCCTCTTATAAAAGCATGGTCATAAGGACCCTTGTAATTCAATTGGGCTCAGTCTTATAGTCCAGGGTCATTTCCCACCTCAAGTCCTCAACATAATCACATCTGCAGTGTTTCTTTTTGCACATGAAGTAGTAGGTTTATATTTTCAAGAGTTAGGATATGGGCACCTGTGTCCATGCATGTCCGATTCTTTGTGACCCTACAGACTCTAGCCTTCCGGGCTCCTCCGTTCATGGGATTTTCCAGGCAAGAATACTGGAGTGGGTTGCTTTGTGGGACCACTATTCAGCCATGGCCTTTAGGATGAACTTGGCTTGCCAGTCTCATAGCGACCTGCCCTCTCTACTCTCCTACCTCACGCTGCCTCCTCTCCCAACTCCCTACTCCATCCATGTGAACTTCTGTAGCTTCTGAAACCTACCCTCTCTGCTTCCTCCAGTCCTGGTTCAGACTGACTCCTCGGCCTTGGAAAACCTTCGTCTCCTCTTCACCTGGCTCTTTCTCATCTCCCAGCCTTTGCTTAAACCTCACTTTCTCTGGAGGCTTCTGACAATCTCTTCTACTCCCTGTATGTTCTTCCAGACCTTGACATTCTCGTAATATCCTCCAGTGTTTCTGGTCTTATGTATATTGCCTTTTATATAATTGCTTACTTGATTATCTTCTCTCCCAAAGTGTGAACTCTTTGAGGGTGAAGCTTGATGTAAGAGGGAGTTTATTCACTCCTTGCATAATAAATTTATAAACATACTACTTTCATAATAGGAAGCAAGCTGTTTTATTCTATCAGTTCAGTTCAGTTCAGTTGCTCAGTTATTTCCAACTCTTTTACTCTATTTTACTCTATAGTTCTCATGTTAAAATTATTTGTTCATCACATAATCAATCAGTATGTGTTGAACAATTACTTGGGAAGAATGGAGCCAAGGGAGTTAAAAATTAAGAGAAAAAAATCATTAGAAGTTATGAAGATGCTAAGGCTGTAGTGGTATGTTCATCAGGAAATGAATTACAGTTTTCTCTCTGCAGGAAAATGGACGTGGAGGTCAGCAAACCAATAGACTTTAGCTCTGGAGATCATCAACATCTGGTTCGGAAAGCAGCAGATGATAATACCAGGGGCAGGTCTCCTCGGTCCTATGGAACTTCACCTTCAACTCATGGGCCACAACAAGCTCGTGGGAATCCACATTCAAAGGCTGGTGAGCAAGGAGACACCTATGTGGTAGAGATTTCACCAGACACCAGCCAGGAGGAGAGCAACCCTAGCCCATTTTCAGAAGCAGCTCTCCGCAGAGGTGAGAATAAAGACATTGGCCTTTTGGGAAGAGAAAAGCAGAAGTTCTCTTAAAAGGTGTCCACAGGGTGGGTTGTAGGATTTCATTTTGCTTGTAGTTTTTATTGTCATGCTTTATCATGAAACGTGACATAAGGCTGTTACACAAATGACCCCCAAGTTTGCTAGGGCATTAAAAATTCATGATAGATGTATTATAGTGAATAACTTGTGGTTTTCTTAAGGAATGTGAATTAAGTCATTGAACATAGGATGTTCTTAACTTACCTGCAAAGTGATACCATGATACTGGCTTTAGTTTTAAAGAATAATAATTCAGAGCCATACTTCTGTATCGGAAATACATTAAGTTGTAACAGAAGTCCAAAGAACTGTGGCTTAAATAAATGAATTCTTTTTCTTTCATGAAATATGAAGTTGGAAGGCAGGCAATTCAAGGCAAATGCTGTACATCCCCAGTGAACAATAGGCCACACTCAGGCCTTCTTAGGACCTTGATAGTGGACTGTGAGCTTCGAATATCATTGCTGACTCTACCTGGCCCTCATCTCTACCTTGTGGCTGGAAAGATGCCTTTTGAAGCTCTTAGTTGGCAGCTGGGGCTGCAATGGCCTTTGCAACTCTCTGACACAGATGGGAATTTGTGTTTGTTGGTGGGTCTTTTCTTGTGGCTTGAATCTATCATCACATGGAGCTGGGTCCCAAGAAGAGGTAGACCAGATGGACCCAGTTTGTGAGCATTTTATGAAGCCTCTACTAAACAACCCAGTGCTAATGTCTGACTGGCCAACACATCGTGTGGCCAAGCCCAGAGTCAGTGTGAGAGCTTTGACCATTTTAAATTCTTATTCATCTCCTTGTGATTAGATTGTAACTATTCCTCATGTATTAGATTCCTTTATAGGTACATGGTATGCAAATACTTTCTCCCAGTTTGTGAGTTTTCTTTCACTCTCTTGATAGTGTCATTTGAATCAAAAAGCCTTACTCTTTTTTAAAGTGAGAATTCTTTTTTAAAATTTATTATTACTTATAGCTGTGCTGGGTCTTCATTGCTGCACATGGGCTTTCTCTAGTTGCAACAAGCAGGCACTACTCTCTAGTTGTAGTTGCTTCCCTTGTTGTAGAGCTTAGGCTCTAGGTGTGTGGGCTTCGGTAGTCGTGGTGCATGGGCTTAGTTGCCCCATGGCATGTGGAATCTTCCTGGACCAGGAATTGAACCCTTTCCCCCTGCATAAGCAGGTGGGTTCTTAACCACTGAACCACCAGGGAAGTCCAAATCCACTTTTTTTTTGGGGGGGGGGGATGTGGGTTGGGGAGGGAGGTGGGCTGGCGGGCCACTTCTATTGGTCTTTCATTTACCTATTTTCATCCATCTTTGCTCTTTGGCCCATGTGGGCCTCCCATCTCAGTGGTCTCTGTTGTAACAGAGCACCAGCTCTGGGCGCATGCGCTCCAGAGCTCCGGCTCGGTAGTTGGACACATCGATCCAGCCGCTCCACGGCACATGGGATCTTCCTAGGCCAGGAATCAAAACAGCGCCCCTTGCACTGCAAGGCAGTGTCCTTACCCGCTGGACCACCAGGGGAGCCCCCAAACCCACTTTTGACGAAATCCAATTTGATTTTTTTTCTTGCTTGTGTTTTAGGTATCACATCTAAGAAAACCATTGCTTAATCCATGCTCACAAAGATTTACACCTATGCTTTCTTCCAAGAACTATATTTCTTGTTTATGCTTATGATCAGTGTTTAATTGATTTTTGTGTACGTTTGATATGAAGAAGGGGCCCAAATTCATCATTTTGTATGTATAGGTCCAGTTGTTCCTGTGCCATTTGTTAAAAAGACTCATCTTTCTTCATTAAATTGTTCTAGTGTATTTTTTAGAAATCAAATGACCTTATTTGTGGAATGGATCACAAATGTAAGGGACTGTTTCAGGGCTCTCAGTGCTATTTCACTGATCTATATGGTCTAGTCTAGTGCAGCTGGGCCACATTTAATGTCTATTGCATCATAGTTCTTTCTATATACAAGATATGAATTTAATGTTAACTATGTGGATATTTTAATGTAGCAGCACACAAGCACGTATTTGGCTATGTATGTCCTGGCATTTTGATTGAGATAGCTCAGTGGTATTTGTTGTCACATATCCAATGCAAGGAAACTGCCCGGAAGAATGACATGGTTGACAATCCTGTAAGTCGACTTCCCCCTGCCCCACACACGTTTTCAAACTGGGATCGTTGTTGTTGTTCAGTTGCTAAGTCAACTCTTTGTGACCCCATGGATTGTAGCATGCCAGGGCTCCCTGCCCCTCACCATCTCCTGGAGCTTTGCCCAAGTTCATGTGCATTGAATCAGTGATGCCATCCAACCATCTCATCCTCTGTCTCCCTCTTCTCCTTTTGCCTTCAGTCTTTCCCAGCTTTGGAGTATTTTCCAGTGAGTCAGTTCTCTACATCAGGTGGCCAAAGTATTGGAACTTCAGCTTCAACATCAGTCCTTCCAATGGGTATTCAGGGTTGATTTACTTTAGGATTGACTGGTTTGATTTCCTTGCTCTCAAGAGACTCTCAGTAGTCTTCTCCAGCACCACAGTCTGAAAGCATCATTTCCTAGAACGGAAAGGCAGTGTCCTTACGCTGGACCACCAGGAGCCCCAAACCCACTTTTGAAATCCAATTTGATTTTTTTTCTTGCTTGTGTTTTAGGTATCACATCTAAGAAAACCATTGCTTAATCCATGCTCACAAAGATTTACACCTATGCTTTCTTCCAAGAACTATATTTCTTGTTTATGCTTATGATCAGTGTTTAATTGATTTTTGTGTACGTTTGATATGAAGAAGGGGCCCAAATTCATCATTTTGTATGTATAGGTCCAGTTGTTCCTGTGCCATTTTTTAAAAAAGACTCATCTTTCTTCATTAAATTGTTCTAGTGTATTTTTTAGAAATCAAATGACCTTATTTGTGGAATGGATCACAAATGTAAGGGACTGTTTCAGGGCTCTCAGTGCTATTTCACTGATCTATATGGTCTAGTCTAGTGCAGCTGGGCCACATTTAATGTCTATTGCATCATAGTTCTTTCTATATACAAGATATGAATTTAATGTTAACTATGTGGATATTTTAATGTAGCAGCACACAAGCACGTATTTGGCTATGTATGTCCTGGCATTTTGATTGAGATAGCTCAGTGGTATTTGTTGTCACATATCCAATGCAAGGAAACTGCCCGGAAGAATGACATGGTTGACAATCCTGTAAGTCGACTTCCCCCTGCCCCACACACGTTTTCAAACTGGGATCGTTGTTGTTGTTCAGTTGCTAAGTCAACTCTTTGTGACCCCATGGATTGTAGCATGCCAGGGCTCCCTGCCCCTCACCATCTCCTGGAGCTTTGCCCAAGTTCATGTGCATTGAATCAGTGATGCCATCCAACCATCTCATCCTCTGTCTCCCTCTTCTCCTTTTGCCTTCAGTCTTTCCCAGCTTTGGAGTATTTTCCAGTGAGTCAGTTCTCTACATCAGGTGGCCAAAGTATTGGAACTTCAGCTTCAACATCAGTCCTTCCAATGGGTATTCAGGGTTGATTTACTTTAGGATTGACTGGTTTGATTTCCTTGCTCTCCAAGAGACTCTCAGTAGTCTTCTCCAGCACCACAGTCTGAAAGCATCATTTCTTCAGTGCTTAGCCTTCTCTATGGTCCAACTCTCACTTCCATACATGACCACTGGAAAAAATCATAGCTTTGACTATATGGACCTTGGCAAAGTGATGTCTTTGCTTTTGAATATGCCATCCAAGCTTGTCATAGCTTTCCTTCTAAGAAGCAAGCATCTTCTAATTTCATGGCTGTAGTCACCATCCACAGTGACGGGATAAGTTGGGATAAAGGGTCATCACAAACACTATATTCAGAGGGCTCCAGGAAAACCTGTGTGGTTAGCTGAAAGTAAGCAGAAATGCCAACACACTCTGAACTCGGCCATGGCATGCTACTTGCTTGAGACACCTTAGTCGTGCCACAATTCATAAGACTACACAGTCTGTGCACAAGCAGGAGGGTAGGGAGTTGCTCAAGGCAGGGAGGGTGGAGAGAAAAGTGGTGGAGAAGCCCGCAGACTCCCTGCAGAGGCGTAAACATGCTCTCCCAACAGCGCCCGGGGCATCACGGACTCCATCTATGCAGGGGTGCAGCTGGATCCTGAAGGATGGGCTGGCAACCTTCAGAGACTCTCAGGTCACTTTTGGTCATAAGGATGGGGTGTGCATAATAAGGAATTAAATCCCCGAGTTTGGTCTTTAGAGTTGGAGAGCTCTCATGGTTAAGCCCTCAGATTGCCAATAAGATGCCTCTAACAGTCTTCTTTTCCAAGAGTTCTGCAGAGCTGTTCTGTCATTCCATCAGTTGACTCTAAACTAGCATTCCCTTTCTGATTCTCAAGAGAATCAGAGGAAAATTTGAAACCCTCACCATCTCCTGGAGCTTTGCCCAAGTTCATGTGCTTTGCGGGCCAAACCATCTCATCCTCTGTCTCCCTCTTCTCCTTTTGCCTTCAGTCTTTCCCAGCTTTGGAGTATTTTCCAGTGAGTCAGTTCTCTACATCAGGTGGCCAAAGTATTGGAACTTCAGCTTCAACATCAGTCCTTCCAATGGGTATTCAGGGTTGATTTACTTTAGGATTGACTGGTTTGATTTCCTTGCTCTCCAAGAGACTCTCAGTAGTCTTCTCCAGCACCACAGTCTGAAAGCATCATTTCTTCAGTGCTTAGCCTTCTCTATGGTCCAACTCTCACTTCCATACATGACCACTGGAAAAAATCATAGCTTTGACTATATGGACCTTGGCAAAGTGATGTCTTTGCTTTTGAATATGCCATCCAAGCTTGTCATAGCTTTCCTTCTAAGAAGCAAGCATCTTCTAATTTCATGGCTGTAGTCACCATCCACAGTGACGGGATAAGTTGGGATAAAGGGTCATCACAAACACTATATTCAGAGGGCTCCAGGAAAACCTGTGTGGTTAGCTGAAAGTAAGCAGAAATGCCAACACACTCTGAACTCGGCCATGGCATGCTACTTGCTTGAGACACCTTAGTCGTACTTACAATTCATAAGACTACACAGTCTGTGCACAAGCAGGAGGGTAGGGAGTTGCTCAAGGCAGGGAGGGTGGAGAGAAAAGTGGTGGAGAAGCCCGCAGACTCCCTGCAGAGGCGTAAACATGCTCTCCCAACAGCGCCCGGGGCATCACGGACTCCATCTATGCAGGGGTGCAGCTGGATCCTGAAGGATGGGCTGGCAACCTTCAGAGACTCTCAGGTCACTTTTGGTCATAAGGATGGGGTGTGCATAATAAGGAATTAAATCCCCGAGTTTGGTCTTTAGAGTTGGAGAGCTCTCATGGTTAAGCCCTCAGATTGCCAATAAGATGCCTCTAACAGTCTTCTTTTCCAAGAGTTCTGCAGAGCTGTTCTGTCATTCCATCAGTTGACTCTAAACTAGCATTCCCTTTCTGATTCTCAAGAGAATCAGAGGAAAAATTTATTTGAAAAATAAGTAATTACATTTGTACTTTTACTTTTGAATACTGTATCATAAAAATAAAGTTTTTGTCTCCACAGCATTCATGGTAAAGGTGTTCCTCCTCTTGTCAGTTCAGCTGCTGACCACTGGGGCAATCATTAGTCTGTTTCTTTTCTGGTAGGTTTCATTACTGATGGAGATGATGTACTAAGTTGCCCATATTAATTCTCACTGAATAGTTTGATTGAATTTTGATTATATTAAATTTTGATTATATTAAAATTTGATATTTTGATAATATTAAAATATTATCTATTTTTCCTTAATCATTCGTGTGTGTGTGTGTATGTATGCTCAGTTGTGTCCAAGTCTCTGTAACCCTATAGACTGCAGCCCTCCAGGCTCCTCTGTCCATGGAATTTCCCAGGCAAGAATACTGAGTGGGTTGCCATTTTCTACTTCAGGGGATCTTCCTGACCCAGAGGCCGAACCTACATCTCTTGTGTCTCCTGCACTGGCAGGTGGATTCTTTTACAACTGAGCCACCTGGGAAGCCCAATCATTCATAGGGATATAATATTTCTATTGCTTTGTTTTTCTGAGGCAACTCCTAGCAAAAGTGCTGGTAGATTTCTAAAATTTCACTTTAACTCCCTAAGCCAAACCCTTTTTCCTTTACTCTTATTTTGGACACTATTTTCTTTTATCTTTTCCTGAAATCATTTCCACAGATAAAACTGGGTAAAGGAAGAAAGGTGAGCTTGAAGGCTGGACCTTTGTTAAATGCAGAAATCATTTCAGGAACTATGATCCATCACGACTTAAACTCATCCTTCAGGAATTTGTATTTATAGATAATTATATGAGAACTTGATTACTTTTTTAAATATACATCTCTATCTCAGATAATTATATGAGTAATGGATCCTGAAGGATGGGCTGGCAACCTTCAGAGACTCTCAGGTCACTTTTGGTCATAAGGATGGGGTGTGCATAATAAGGAATTAAATCCCCGAGTTTGGTCTTTAGAGTTGGAGAGCTCTCATGGTTAAGCCCTCAGATTGCCAATAAGATGCCTCTAACAGTCTTCTTTTCCAAGAGTTCTGCAGAGCTGTTCTGTCATTCCATCAGTTGACTCTAAACTAGCATTCCCTTTCTGATTCTCAAGAGAATCAGGGGAAAAAATTTTATTTGAAAAATAAGTAATTACATTTGTACTTTTACTTTTGAATACTGTATCATAAAAATAAAGTTTTTGTCTCCACAGCATTCATGGTAAAGGTGTTCCTCCTCTTGTCAGTTCAGCTGCTGACCACTGGGGCAATCATTAGTCTGTTTCTTTTCTGGTAGGTTTCATTACTGATGGAGATGATGTACTAAGTTGCCCATATTAATTCTCACTGAATAGTTTGATTGAATTTTGATTATATTAAATTTTGATTATATTAAAATTTGATATTTTGATAATATTAAAATATTATCTATTTTTCCTTAATCATTCGTGTGTGTGTGTGTATGTATGCTCAGTTGTGTCCAAGTCTCTGTAACCCTATAGACTGCAGCCCTCCAGGCTCCTCTGTCCATGGAATTTCCCAGGCAAGAATACTGAGTGGGTTGCCATTTTCTACTTCAGGGGATCTTCCTGACCCAGAGGCCGAACCTACATCTCTTGTGTCTCCTGCACTGGCAGGTGGATTCTTTTACAACTGAGCCACCTGGGAAGCCCAATCATTCATAGGGATATAATATTTCTATTGCTTTGTTTTTCTGAGGCAACTCCTAGCAAAAGTGCTGGTAGATTTCTAAAATTTCACTTTAACTCCCTAAGCCAAACCCTTTTTCCTTTACTCTTATTTTGGACACTATTTTCTTTTATCTTTTCCTGAAATCATTTCCACAGATAAAACTGGGTAAAGGAAGAAAGGTGAGCTTGAAGGCTGGACCTTTGTTAAATGCAGAAATCATTTCAGGAACTATGATCCATCACGACTTAAACTCATCCTTCAGGAATTTGTATTTATAGATAATTATATGAGAACTTGATTACTTTTTTAAATATACATCTCTATCTCAGTATTTTTAAACCAAAACTTCACTAGGACATTCGAATTTATCCAAGATTCACTCACTGACTACAACTGTTCTTCTGATGACCCTATTGTAAGAAGTAGGACAAAGTTACATGTTTCATGTTTCCTTTTCCCTCTGTCATTGTCAACTACTTAGCATTTCCCTTTGTTCTCATGAAATTGTTTAATTTCTACTAAAATATTACACTAGTTAGCAAAAGAAACTACTTATGTGTAAAACTACATCAATTTTTTTTTAACCAGGAAGGCTTTACGATCTTGGGTGGTCAAGAATCCCTGGTTCACTCACGCACTCTTGTAAGTATTTTTGGACTAAATAAAAAGTATTTTTTTCTACTAGCCACTGAATGATGTTATTTATTAAAAATTAGGTAAAGGTAACACATTCTTGAGATGACAAAATTATAGAGACAGAAAACAAGCAAATTAGCAGTTCCTCGAGTTAGGGCTTTGTGAGTATGTGTGTATATTACCATAAAGGGATGGTATAATATTTTAACAATGAGATAGTTTCACATCTTACTGTGGTGCTGGTTACATGGATCTGCACGCAGATTTGTATCATATGTCTATGACACAGCATTACATATATAGATGCTACATCAAAATATTCTACTTTAAATATATAAAATGGGGGAAACTGGGTAAAGGGTACACAGGACCTCTGTTCCTTTGTAATTTCCTGTGAATCTACAATTCTTTAAAAAAAAATTTAGAAAGAACTCACAGGTTGTGCGTGGATAGCAATGGAAAATATAATATTTCTATTGCTTTGTTTTTCTGAGGCAACTCCTAGCAAAAGTGCTGGTAGATTTCTAAAATTTCACTTTAACTCCCTAAGCCAAACCCTTTTTCCTTTACTCTTATTTTGGACACTATTTTCTTTTATCTTTTCCTGAAATCATTTCCACAGATAAAACTGGGTAAAGGAAGAAAGGTGAGCTTGAAGGCTGGACCTTTGTTAAATGCAGAAATCATTTCAGGAACTATGATCCATCACGACTTAAACTCATCCTTCAGGAATTTGTATTTATAGATAATTATATGAGAACTTGATTACTTTTTTAAATATACATCTCTATCTCAGTATTTTTAAACCAAAACTTCACTAGGACATTCGAATTTATCCAAGATTCACTCACTGACTACAACTGTTCTTCTGATGACCCTATTGTAAGAAGTAGGACAAAGTTACATGTTTCATGTTTCCTTTTCCCTCTGTCATTGTCAACTACTTAGCATTTCCCCCCTTTCTTCTCATGAAATTGTTTAATTTCTACTAAAATATTACACTAGTTAGCAAAAGAAACTACTTATGTGTAAAACTACATCAATTTTTTTTTAACCAGGAAGGCTTTACGATCTTGGGTGGTCAAGAATCCCTGGTTCACTCACGCACTCTTGTAAGTATTTTTGGACTAAATAAAAAGTATTTTTTTCTACTAGCCACTGAATGATGTTATTTATTAAAAATTAGGTAAAGGTAACACATTCTTGAGATGACAAAATTATAGAGACAGAAAACAAGCAAATTAGCAGTTCCTCGAGTTAGGGCTTTGTGAGTATGTGTGTATATTACCATAAAGGGATGGTATAATATTTTAACAATGAGATAGTTTCACATCTTACTGTGGTGCTGGTTACATGGATCTGCACGCAGATTTGTATCATATGTCTATGACACAGCATTACATATATAGATGCTACATCAAAATATTCTACTTTAAATATATAAAATGGGGGAAACTGGGTAAAGGGTACACAGGACCTCTGTTCCTTTGTAATTTCCTGTGAATCTACAATTCTTTAAAAAAAAATTTAGAAAGAACTCACAGGTTGTGTGTGGATAGCAATGGAAAAGTCAGTTTTAAAAGCAAAAAAAATAAAAAAGGGGTAAGAGTGATAATCTACATTTTTGTTTACTTTGTAATACTTAATGTCATATAATACATCTCTACATCTATCTACCTATCATGTGTCATATGATGTAAGCACTGGGAGCAAGTAACACATGGTTTTAAATTCTCCCCAGCCCAGCATTTTTTGGTGTATTTATTCTGCTTGCCTGCTGTGGGAAACTCCGCCGCCAGGTGCCTGCGAATTACATTCTCCTGGGATTATTTGTAAGTAAACCCCTTTAGCATCTGTTGTTATTCACCTCTGAAATATATTTTTTGTTAAATTATTAAATTTGTTCCTTTTATTGTGGAAGAATCTGCCTGTGGAATAAGAAGACAGAAGTTATTTTCAAGATGTTCTCTTGGATGAACTTTGAGTCCTAGGCTTCCTTATGAGGTGGAATTCACACCCTTTTAACAAGCGAGAGCATCTGGGGATTCTGGGCTACTTCTCTGTGCGCGCAAACTTGCCTCTGAGAGGCCCGCTTCTGAGTCTGGGCTACCTTTCAAGAACAGTTAGTTGAACTGTCCTCTGTCAGACACAACAAATACCTTTTGTTACGGACGGTGAGTTCCACATTTAGTTCAAAAATTGTGTGCAAGAGATGTGATTTTCTTTATTTTCGTATAATTTATTTTACCTTTATTTCAAAGTCTCCTGATCCTTCTCGAACTGAGGTTTTTGTTTATTAATGTTTACAACAGTCGGGCCAACCATCTTGCCTCCTGGAGGCAGCGGACTCTCGGAAATGCACTGACAATACGCGTTTGCTCCTCTTAGGAAAATCCAGTACAGAATCTCAGTGGTATAATTTTTTAACAATGAGATAATTTCCCATCTGACTGTGATGCTGGTTACATGGATCTGCACGCAGATTTGTATCATATGTCTATGACACAGCATTACATATATAGATGCTACATCAAAATATTCTACTTTAAATATATAAAATGGGGGAAACTGGGTAAAGGGTACACAGGACCTCTGTTCCTTTGTAATTTCCTGTGAATCTACAATTCTTTAAAAAAAAATTTAGAAAGAACTCACAGGTTGTGTGTGGATAGCAATGGAAAAGTCAGTTTTAAAAGCAAAAAAAATAAAAAAGGGGTAAGAGTGATAATCTACATTTTTGTTTACTTTGTAATACTTAATGTCATATAATACATCTCTACATCTATCTACCTATCATGTGTCATATGATGTAAGCACTGGGAGCAAGTAACACATGGTTTTAAATTCTCCCCAGCCCAGCATTTTTTGGTGTATTTATTCTGCTTGCCTGCTGTGGGAAACTCCGCCGCCAGGTGCCTGCGAATTACATTCTCCTGGGATTATTTGTAAGTAAACCCCTTTAGCATCTGTTGTTATTCACCTCTGAAATATATTTTTTGTTAAATTATTAAATTTGTTCCTTTTATTGTGGAAGAATCTGCCTGTGGAATAAGAAGACAGAAGTTATTTTCAAGATGTTCTCTTGGATGAACTTTGAGTCCTAGGCTTCCTTATGAGGTGGAATTCACACCCTTTTAACAAGCGAGAGCATCTGGGGATTCTGGGCTACTTCTCTGTGCGCGCAAACTTGCCTCTGAGAGGCCCGCTTCTGAGTCTGGGCTACCTTTCAAGAACAGTTAGTTGAACTGTCCTCTGTCAGACACAACAAATACCTTTTGTTACGGACGGTGAGTTCCACATTTAGTTCAAAAATTGTGTGCAAGAGATGTGATTTTCTTTATTTTCGTATAATTTATTTTACCTTTATTTCAAAGTCTCCTGATCCTTCTCGAACTGAGGTTTTTGTTTATTAATGTTTACAACAGTCGGGCCAACCATCTTGCCTCCTGGAGGCAGCGGACTCTCGGAAATGCACTGACAATACGCGTTTGCTCCTCTTAGGAAAATCCAGTACAGAATCTCAGTGTAATTCACTGCATTAGAAAGCAAGTCAGATTCTCTGAGACTGCTCCCACGAACTGCTGCCCACCCTTCTATGAGATTTACTTGCCAATTCATTTGTTCCTCACAGTTGAGGTAGCTTATAAAAATACAGCCAGTATAAGAAGATAAATCTGTGGGGAGATCTGATGGAAGGGAAAATAAGGAAAATGAAACCAGAGGTGAGTTTAGTGCACAAAATGCCTAGTCCCAGGCATTTCAGTCTGATCCGCCTAGATTTGGATCTGCGCCTCCTGGTGGTCAACGTGAGCAAGGACTCTTGGTTAACAGTGAGGTTCCAGCATCTGGATCTTGCATTGTCCAGTGTGAATTACACGTTGGGAAGAATAGCTTCCTAGTGTCGCTGAAGAAGAATGGATCTCTGACACCCACATTTGGGTATTTCTTCAGCTGTCACAGCATTGAGGGGCCTTTCCTTTTTTTTTTTTTCACAGTGTCTCAGAAAATATTATTTATCTTAGTTATGTTACAGGAAATGGAAAGCAATACCAAAAGAGCAGACCCCCCAAAATGTTTTGATTTTTGTTCAGGAAAATACAAAAACCAATTTGACTCATTTCAGCTGCTTTCTCGAAGGTGTCTTGTTTTAAGTACTTGCTACCCATTCTTTTTTTCAAGTCCAGAATAGATTTTAATTTTTTTTATTTATTTATTTTTATTCTTTATTTTAAAGGTTTTACAGAGTTTTGTAGTTTATAGACATGTATGTTCCCAGATCAGTCATATGCATATCCATGGTCCCCACCGCCCCAGTTCCCCCCATCCCACCCCTCCAGACCTTCGCCCCAAGCCATTGTAAGCACTCCTATTCCCTTAGCACTATGACACTAGCTATCTTTTCCACACATACCAGTATAGGTTTCCATGTTACTCCCTCCATGCTTCTTGAGGGGCCTTTCTTAGTTGGTGTGGATACCCTGCTCATTGCCCAAGAGACCAACTAGAATCTCCCAACCATCTTGCCTCCTGGAGGCAGCGGACTCTCGGAAATGCACTGACAATACGCGTTTGCTCCTCTTAGGAAAATCCAGTACAGAATCTCAGTGTAATTCACTGCATTAGAAAGCAAGTCAGATTCTCTGAGACTGCTCCCACGAACTGCTGCCCACCCTTCTATGAGATTTACTTGCCAATTCATTTGTTCCTCACAGTTGAGGTAGCTTATAAAAATACAGCCAGTATAAGAAGATAAATCTGTGGGGAGATCTGATGGAAGGGAAAATAAGGAAAATGAAACCAGAGGTGAGTTTAGTGCACAAAATGCCTAGTCCCAGGCATTTCAGTCTGATCCGCCTAGATTTGGATCTGCGCCTCCTGGTGGTCAACGTGAGCAAGGACTCTTGGTTAACAGTGAGGTTCCAGCATCTGGATCTTGCATTGTCCAGTGTGAATTACACGTTGGGAAGAATAGCTTCCTAGTGTCGCTGAAGAAGAATGGATCTCTGACACCCACATTTGGGTATTTCTTCAGCTGTCACAGCATTGAGGGGCCTTTCCTTTTTTTTTTTTTCACAGTGTCTCAGAAAATATTATTTATCTTAGTTATGTTACAGGAAATGGAAAGCAATACCAAAAGAGCAGACCCCCCAAAATGTTTTGATTTTTGTTCAGGAAAATACAAAAACCAATTTGACTCATTTCAGCTGCTTTCTCGAAGGTGTCTTGTTTTAAGTACTTGCTACCCATTCTTTTTTTCAAGTCCAGAATAGATTTTAATTTTTTTTATTTATTTATTTTTATTCTTTATTTTAAAGGTTTTACAGAGTTTTGTAGTTTATAGACATGTATGTTCCCAGATCAGTCATATGCATATCCATGGTCCCCACCCGCCCCAGTTCCCCCATCCCACCCCTCCAGACCTTCGCCCCAAGCCATTGTAAGCACTCCTATTCCCTTAGCACTATGACACTAGCTATCTTTTCCACACATACCAGTATAGGTTTCCATGTTACTCCCTCCATGCTTCTTGAGGGGCCTTTCTTAGTTGGTGTGGATACCCTGCTCATTGCCCAAGAGACCAACTAGAATCTCCCAGGTCCGGCACTTAACAGCATGGACCAAGCTTGGGGTTAGGGCTGGAGCAGGTGGAGGCTAAAAGCTGGACACAGAAAGACACTGGGAATCCTGGGTCAGAGATGATGGGATGGGGGAGGGGTACTTTTCAGGAATTTTTGGATATTTTGCTTTAAATTTTCCAAGAGTTCTAATGCTTATTACAAGAGGAGACCAAAGTTACTGATCTCAAAGGAAGTACTCGTTTCCATGGTTTTGCTGTTTATTTCTAAGCAGGTAACAGCCTAAGAGAAGAAATATTATAAAAAGGAAGGTTTGGACCATGCACATGATTAAAGTATCATGTGTCCTTGGAACAGAAGCATATTTTTAAACTGACAGTGGAAATAAAGACAGCTTTCTTTGGTATATTGAACACCGTAGAGAATCAGGCTTACCCACTGGGTGTGGGAAATCCAGGGGCAGCTCAGGACTCTCAGGACTCCAGTTCTTTTCCAGTCCTAGCACTGTGGATAGCGTGTGTCCTCACTTTTACTCCAGAGACTAGAGGCTTCTTTCCTGGCTCTGGTTGTGGACCAGCAAGTCTCTGGATTTGCCTCTGCTGGAGCATCGGCCCGTTGGGCTGTCCTCAGGCCCTGTGGCACTGCCGACTGCAGTTCTCAATGGCCTGCTGGTCTGGTCCGGAGCCCGACTGGGGGCCTGGGCACACCCTCTTTGCCTTCCTGGTCTCATCCTCTGGCCTGACTGCCTTCTGGGCTCTCAACCCGTCCTGGTCTCCCCCACCAACGCATTCCTGGCTCCATTTGAACCAAGGGAGCCCTCTGGCCCCTATCCAGTCCCCATACCACCCCAACACAGCCCACTTCAGAGCTGAGGATTGGCACCTGTCAGTGCAGCTGCGTGTTCTGTATGTAAGTGTCCTCCAGCCCCACCCCTAGGTACTGAGGTCTCAATCCTCATCCCACATCTGATGTTTGAAGTAATATATTGTCATTCAAGAACTATGGGAAAGGTCAGTACTGAAACTGTTGCTGAGGCATTAGAAATAGCACACCCTGCTCTTAATAAAAGGTTAAGATTTGTGTGGATGGGGATTCCATGGTGGTTCAGTGGGTAGAGGCTGCCTTGCAGTGCAAGGGGCAACAGTTTGATCCCTGGTACGGGAAGATCCCACATGCAGCGAAGTGGCTGGACCGGTGTGTCCAACTGCGAGCCAGAGTTCTGGAGCGCACAGGCCCAGAGCCAGTGCTCTGCTGCAATGGGAGGCCCACACAGGCCAAAGAACAAAGATGGATGAAAATAAATAAATGAAAAACCAATAAAAGGGCTTCCCCTGGTGGTCCAGTGGGTAAGGACACCACCTTGCAGTGCAAGGGGCGCCAGTTCGATCCCTGGCCTGGGAAGATCCCACGTGCCGCGGAGCGTCTGGACCCATGTGTCCAATTACCGAGCCGGAGCTCTGGAGTGCATGCGCCCAGAGCCGGTGCTCTGCAACGACAGACGCCACCACGATGGGAGGCCCACGCGGGCCGAAGAGCAAAGACGGATGAAAACAGAGAAATGAAAGACCAATAGAAGAGGCCCGCCCACTCCCCTCCCTCTCCAACCCGACCTCCTCCCAAAAATAAATAAATAAATCTTTAAAAAAAAAAAAAAACAATAAAAGAAGCCAAAATTAAAAAAAAAAAAAGACTCCAATGCTAAAAAAAAAAAAGATTTGTGTGGATGGCCCCCTTTGATTAATGACTATATGGTCTTCAGATAAAGTTTTTACCTGTGGGTGACCTAGGTTCCATCCCTGGGTCAGGACAATCCCTCGGAGAAGGGAACAGCTATCCACTCAAGTATTCTTGCCTGGAGAATTTCATGGACAGAGGAGCCTGGAGGGCTACAGTACATGGGGTCTCAAAGAGTCGGACACGACTGAGCAACTTTCACTTCACTCTTTGGTTTCCACATTCCTAATTAATACACATTTAGCTCACTGAAAATGTTGAAAGTTACTATTGTGTTCTAAGAAATTTTTACTCATAAAAGAATTTTTCCTTGTTAGCCTTAGGAGAACGTTAAGGAAGTGTTTATTTCCCATAGAATGTTTTCCTTGTAGCCAGTTTTGAAGTGGACATGGAACACTGAAACTGTTGCTGAGGCATTAGAAATAGCACACCCTGCTCTTAATAAGGTTAAGATTTGTGTGGATGGGGATTCCATGGTGGTTCAGTGGGTAGAGGCTGCCTTGCAGTGCAAGGGGCAACAGTTTGATCCCTGGTACGGGAAGATCCCACATGCAGCGAAGTGGCTGGACCGGTGTGTCCAACTGCGAGCCAGAGTTCTGGAGCGCACAGGCCCAGAGCCAGTGCTCTGCTGCAATGGGAGGCCCACACAGGCCAAAGAACAAAGATGGATGAAAATAAATAAATGAAAAACCAATAAAGGGGCTTCCCCTGGTGGTCCAGTGGGTAAGGACACCACCTTGCAGTGCAAGGGGCGCCAGTTCGATCCCTGGCCTGGGAAGATCCCACGTGCCGCGGAGCGTCTGGACCCATGTGTCCAATTACCGAGCCGGAGCTCTGGAGTGCATGCGCCCAGAGCCGGTGCTCTGCAACGACAGACGCCACCACGATGGGAGGCCCACGCGGGCCGAAGAGCAAAGACGGATGAAAACAGAGAAATGAAAGACCAATAGAAGAGGCCCGCCCACTCCCCTCCCTCTCCAACCCGACCTCCTCCCAAAAATAAATAAATAAATCTTTAAAAAAAAAAAAAAACAATAAAAGAAGCCAAAATTAAAAAAAAAAAAAGACTCCAATGCTAAAAAAAAAAAAGATTTGTGTGGATGGCCCCCTTTGATTAATGACTATATGGTCTTCAGATAAAGTTTTTACCTGTGGGTGACCTAGGTTCCATCCCTGGGTCAGGACAATCCCTCGGAGAAGGGAACAGCTATCCACTCAAGTATTCTTGCCTGGAGAATTTCATGGACAGAGGAGCCTGGAGGGCTACAGTACATGGGGTCTCAAAGAGTCGGACACGACTGAGCAACTTTCACTTCACTCTTTGGTTTCCACATTCCTAATTAATACACATTTAGCTCACTGAAAATGTTGAAAGTTACTATTGTGTTCTAAGAAATTTTTACTCATAAAAGAATTTTTCCTTGTTAGCCTTAGGGAGAACGTTAAGGAAGTGTTTATTTCCCATATTTGATAGCCTGTAGCTTTGTGCACTAGGATCATGCATATTCCCCCCAGTTCCCTTGACCCAGTCAGAATGCACACACCTGACACCATCCCTTCTATATCTGGGGCCTTGGGAATCAGGGTGCTGACCTATGGTGCATTTTGTTTTCAGACAGTTCTTCAAGGTCTGCTGCTGGGAGCCGTGTCAGTGTAAGTCTCTGATGCACATTTTTTTCATTTGTGTGTGGGGGTGTGTGTGTGTACTTTTCTTTAAGTGTTATGTGAACAGTAATCACAGTCTCTGGTTTTAGTTACTATAACGCCGAGGAAGTGTTATGGGCCACAGCAGCAACTGCTCTGGTGACGGTATCACTCAGTCTATTTGCTCTTCAAACAAAAGTACGTATTAGTGAAGCAGATTTCTGTCATAGGCAGTGTGTGAGTATCTCCTCTGCTCCTCCTGACCCATTCTGCTCCCTCCTCCCTCTGGCTCTCTGGTTCCCATGGTCTCGCCTCCACAGAGTTGTTGCCTTCTGCCTTACGGCTTTCCTAGTGACCATGTTCAAAAAGTAAAAGGAGGGACTTAACTGGCGGCCCAGTGGCTGAGACGTTGCCTCCCAATGGCTGAGACGTCGCCTCCCAATGCTAGGGCTATAGGTTCAGTCTCTGGTTGGGGAGCTGGGCTCTCACATGCCGCACAACCAACAAAAGGAAACATAAAACAGAAGCAATATTGTAACAAAATTCGATAAAGAGTTAAAAAGATGGTCCACATCAAAAAAATTTTTTTTAAGTAAAAAATGGGTGAAATTAATTTTAATATTTCACTTAATCCAATATATGTGAAGTGTTATTTCAACATACAGTCAGTATAACAAAAGTAGTAATTTTACATTCTTTTTTCAAACTAAAATTCAAATTTCAGTGTGTAGTTTATACTTGCAGCAATCTCAGTCTGAAGTAGCTGCATTTCCAGTGCTCATTAGCCACATGTACTGAAAGCACCTAGACACATTTTCTTGGCTGGCATCAGAGACACCTGAAAGCTTGTGAGACACGGACTGCTGAGCTCCACACCTGAGCTGCAGCTTCGCAAGGCCTGGTATAGAACTCAGGAACATGTTTCCCAGGCGCTGCTGAAGCGCTCACCTGAGAGTCAAACTCAGTGACCTGGTACTTTATTCTCTTGGTGCGCTGAGGGCAGGGAGTGAGACAGGGAAAGAGATAAATTAGGAAAACAGACTCACAGGAAAATATGTTGGATTTAAGGATCTTTCTTTTGCTTCCTAATCCAATTTTTTTCAAGTCAGAGGATGCATGGTTCTTCTTTCTTTTAAAAACTCTAATTTTCTCTAAGCTGATTTGGTTTCTGATTCATAAAAGCAAAATCAAAAAGCATAGTAATAAATTTTAGTCTTACAAAAGGATCATTAACAGCAATTTCTCAAAGCTTAGTATAGGTATTTCTATTGAAATGTATACATACAAACGTGAAAAAGGTACCCAGTTAACATCTTCATCTACTGAATGCCATTAATGTATTCTAGGTACACGCATTTAAAATTATGAATGGTTATGATCATATTAGACTAACAAATTTATATCCTGTTTTAAATTTATTTTTATTTTTATTTTTTGGGAGGGGAGGTGGGTTGGGGAGGGAGGGCGGCGGGCGGGCCACTTCCATTGGTCTTTCATTTCTCTATTTTCATCTGTCTTTGCTCTTTGGCTCCTGTCGGGTGGGCCTCCCATCGCGGTGGCATCTGTTGTCGCAGAGCACCGGCTCTGGGCGCATGCGCTTCAGAGCGCTGGCTCTGTAATTGGACACATCCGTCCAGCCGCTCCACGGCACGTGGGATCTTCCCAGGCCAGGGATCGAACTGGCGCCCCTTGCACTGTAAGGCGGTGTCCTTACCCACTGGACCACCAGGGAAGCCCTATATCCTTTTTTTATTAGAGAAAATTATATATACATACACAGACACACAAATAAGAGTATTTTAATAAACCTCCATGTGCCAGTCACCTACTTTGAAACACTGCAGATTCGTGTCCCACTCTTCTCCCTCCTGAAGCAATACACTTCTCATGTAGCATTTTTCAGCGTGGGGGCCTAGTGGATGTCCTTGGTTCTCAAGATTAGCCAGGGTAAACTGCCAGCAAATGGGCCAGTTTCTGTCCAAGGGGGTACGAGATGCATTGCTAGACACGCTGAAATTCCTTATGGACAATAACTGAACTGTTTTTGTGTTGTTTATTTCTCCTCAGTGGGATTTCACCTTGCTAAATGGAATACTGTTTGTTCTCCTCTTCATACTTATCATCTATGGAATTCTCCTACTCTTCATCCAATCATATGTAAGTGGACCCTCCTTTGAAAACCTCAGAGCATTGATAGAACAGTGGTGACGTGCTGGCTGGGTCGACAGTCTGGATCCTCTGAGGAGCAGACACCAGATGGGTGACACTCGCAGGGACTTGGGTGGGAGCAACGTCTGTGAGAGAAAAGCGTGGGGTGACAAAGGCTGGAATAGCTGTCAGCGGAGGTGACCCTAGGTGATGGAGAGGGAAGGAAGGGGAAGCGCTCTGCACGTGGTGCCATCTAGGCCACCCAGGGATCTTGGAGCCAACATCACCATCACAGTGACCCTGGTCTCCCAGGAAGGCCCCTCTGCACCCATCAGTGACCCACAGGAGAAGCATGATCCAGGAGCTCACTGCAGGGGTTTGCCCCACAGTTACGGGTGCTGGTCAGTTACATTGTTTTCTTTTATTTTCATCTGTCTTTGCTCTTTGGCTCCTGTCGGGTGGGCCTCCCATCGCGGTGGCATCTGTTGTCGCAGAGCACCGGCTCTGGGCGCATGCGCTTCAGAGCGCTGGCTCTGTAATTGGACACATCCGTCCAGCCGCTCCACGGCACGTGGGATCTTCCCAGGCCAGGGATCGAACTGGCGCCCCTTGCACTGTAAGGCGGTGTCCTTACCCACTGGACCACCAGGGAAGCCCTATATCCTTTTTTTATTAGAGAAAATTATATATACATACACAGACACACAAATAAGAGTATTTTAATAAACCTCCATGTGCCAGTCACCTACTTTGAAACACTGCAGATTCGTGTCCCACTCTTCTCCCTCCTGAAGCAATACACTTCTCATGTAGCATTTTTCAGCGTGGGGGCCTAGTGGATGTCCTTGGTTCTCAAGATTAGCCAGGGTAAACTGCCAGCAAATGGGCCAGTTTCTGTCCAAGGGGGTACGAGATGCATTGCTAGACACGCTGAAATTCCTTATGGACAATAACTGAACTGTTTTTGTGTTGTTTATTTCTCCTCAGTGGGATTTCACCTTGCTAAATGGAATACTGTTTGTTCTCCTCTTCATACTTATCATCTATGGAATTCTCCTACTCTTCATCCAATCATATGTAAGTGGACCCTCCTTTGAAAACCTCAGAGCATTGATAGAACAGTGGTGACGTGCTGGCTGGGTCGACAGTCTGGATCCTCTGAGGAGCAGACACCAGATGGGTGACACTCGCAGGGACTTGGGTGGGAGCAACGTCTGTGAGAGAAAAGCGTGGGGTGACAAAGGCTGGAATAGCTGTCAGCGGAGGTGACCCTAGGTGATGGAGAGGGAAGGAAGGGGAAGCGCTCTGCACGTGGTGCCATCTAGGCCACCCAGGGATCTTGGAGCCAACATCACCATCACAGTGACCCTGGTCTCCCAGGAAGGCCCCTCTGCACCCATCAGTGACCCACAGGGAGAAGCATGATCCAGGAGCTCACTGCAGGGGTTTGCCCCCACAGTTACGGGGTGCTGGTCAGTTACATGCCCCTCCCCACAGCTGGAGGTCTCCGAGGTTGTGTGGTTGGGGGACCACTGACAGGAGGTCTGGGTATGAAGGCTGAGCTCCAGCCATGGACAACAGCTATCCTCCCTTGAGAGGATCGTGGGGTAACTGACCCACAGGGCAGATCAGATCCCATTTTCCCTACACGGTGCTGTTTGTCTGAAGTAGCCAAGGTGCAGAGGTGGGCAAGCCCGACCTTTCTGACAGCAGCCTGTAGGTAGCTCCTCATTTTCCAATTCCAGCTTCCTTCCTTTTTCGCTTTAATATACTTGCTAGATATTAGACATAGACCTGTATGTTTTTCATAAAGGCATCACATTTAATTCCTACAACATTCCTGAAAAGGATGGTATCTCATCTCTTTTATAGCAAAGAAATAGGCTCAGAGAAATTAAATAATTCATCCTCCATATGGCACCCAGGGGGCAAACAGTAGGAGTGGGGATAGAGTGAGGTCTGTGGGATGTGGTCCTCAAGCCCTTTCCACCCCACGGCACCGTCCTGGACTGAGGCTGGTTTGTGTGTGGAAGGGAAGAAGGAGAAGGCCTAGCCCCGTGGTCTACAGAGGGCATGGAGTGGCCCCTGTATGGAGGTCCTAACAGAAGCTAGGTTCACTGAGGACTGGCCTGGGGCCAGTGACCACCTAACTAAAGCCCCAAGGCCAACTAGGCCCTACCGTTGAATCAAAGAGTCTCTGTGGCAGCAAGTGACCCTGCTAAATGAACTTCAGACAGACAACCAATATTTCTGCCTAGGTTTTAGAGATAAACTCACAGACATCACAAAGACATGTCTTAAAAGGCCACAGCCCAAGGCTTCCCTGGTGGCTCAATGGTGAAGAGTTCACCTGCCAATGCAGGAGACATGGGTACGATCCCTGATCTGGGAGGATTCCACATGCTGCAGAGCAACTAAGGCCGTGAGCCACACTACAGGGCCTGTGCTCTAGAGCTTCGGAACCGCAACTATTGAGTCCATGTGCCACAACTACTGAAGCCCGTGTACCCTAGAGCCCAAGTTCCACAATAAGAGAAGTCACTGCAAAAGAAGCCGGCTCACCTCAACTACAGAGTAGCCCCCACTCCCTGCAACTAGAGAAGAGCCTGTGAAAGCAGTGAAAACCAAGAATAGCTAAAAATAAATAAATAAGAATGTTTAAAAATTATAAAAGAAGGCCACAGCCCTCTTTATTATTATTGATGGTGGCACAGATATTGGGAGTAATAATACATATATTTGTTTGGGGGTGGATTCCTTAGGTCTTTACCATGTCACTCAGGAGCAGTTAAGAAACTATTTCCCAAAAAAAAACCCTGTAAAAATAATAATAATAAATAAATAAAATTTGGATGGAATAATAAAGAAAAAGAAATTGTGTTTCCTACTAGATAGATGAACCCTAGTTCCCATTCTAAATTTCCTTGCACAAACACAGCACTATATAATCTTGCCCATACAATGAAGTAGAAGACGGACAGAACCTCGTTCTGTGTATGCACGCCTGTGGGACCCTGGCAATTCCAAGTCCTTCAGACTGCAGTCGTCAGCTGTCTTCTCACTCCCTAGGTCAGGTGGAAACACTGTGCCTCCCACACTGCATCGCTGGCACCTGGTTTCTCTTTTTCCTCAAGAACTTTCTCTGGTTAGCAGAGTGTTCCCTGTCTCTCCTAGACCAGCTCTCCCTTCCTGGGGCATGGATGCTATTGTGTCTCTCAGATGATATAGACCACTTTCTTATTCTCCTCTACAGCCAAGCCATTTGCCATTTCAACCAATTTATCACATACTCTGATCAGGGCTGTCTTGGTGGCAAGGAACACATACCGCTCAGACTGGCTCAAGGTAAAGACCCAGAGGCTCTAGTGGAGCTCCAGGGTGGGAAGAAGAGCCAGAATTCGCAGGAATGGAAATCCCACTTCCCTTTCTTGGTCATCTCTGTTAGTGAAGTAATAACTCCAGCACTAACTAACGGCTGCCTGGATCCCTCTGTCCTGAGAGTTGATTTCTAACTGGCCCAGAGCATCTCTTTGAGCCTGGTCACATGAAAGAGGCTCCTGGTCAGTCAAGAGAGAGCCACTGCTGTTGGAACGGGGACTTCCACTTCTTGTCAATCAGCTCTAGCAAGGCTGTGTGAGGGTTACAATATTCCCTGAGCAGAGGGGAGGGCATATGAAGAGTTATGTGGGGCAAAAAGGGAAACACACCTTGTGCATCCCACTTGCCCTGCCATGTATGGAATGTTTAGCATGTATTTGATAAACCTTATTTGAGATATGTAAAGGCTAGTTTTCACTTGCTTGCTGAATGGAATTGAGCAGGTGCTGTTGACCATGTTCAAGATTAATTTCCCTACAGCTTTGACTTTCTAAATATCTTCTCAAACAGCAGTGACCTAAGTGACCCCTGCATTGTTTGCAGCCTTGCTCCTAATATACTGCTGTATCCTTTCTTTTTGCAGTGGTTGCATCTATTGTATGCTGGACTTGGAACTGTGGTCTTCTCGCTAGTAAGTCCATTTCTCCCTTTCTTTGACAAAGAATATAAATGTGCATTGACAGGGCCCTAAACCCTGGGACCTGGGGTCAAATGGAGTTGGTGATTCACTGGAAATCCCTTCAGATGACTTGCTCCTTCTTTCTTCTCCTCCTCCTTCTCCTTTTTCTTTTTTTTTATTTGCTTATTTTCATCCATCTTTATTCTTTGGCATATGTGGGCCTCCCATTGCAGTGGCCTCTCTTGTTACAGAGCACCAGCTATTGGCGCATGCACTCCAGAGCACTGGCTGATAATTGGACACACCAGTCCAGCCACTCTGTGGCACATGGGACCTTCCTAGGCCAGGGTTCAAACTGGTGCCCCTTACACTGCAAGGTGGACTCTTTACCCATTGGACCACCAGGGAAGCCCTCCTTTTTACTTTTTACAAAGACAGCTCCTTTTAGAGGAGTTTTAGGGTCACAGTAAAACTGAATGGAAGGTGCAGCCGTCCATGCACGTATTAGCCATCTCCATTGTCAGTATGCTGCCGAAAGTCACTCAGTTGTGTTCAACTCTTTGTGACCCATAGACAAGTCATGGAATTTTCCAGGCAAGAACACTGGCGTGGTAACCTTTCCCTTCTCCAGGGATCTTCCCAAACCAGGGATCAAAGCCAGGTCTCCCACGTGGCAGGAAGATTCATTACCATCTGAGCCACCAGAGAAGCCCACAGTCAGTACCTCCCATCAAAGTGTTACCTTTACTACAAGTGATGAACATACATTGATATATCATGATCACCTATATTAGAATTCACTCTTTGGTGCTGTACATTTGGTGGGTTAGGACAAATGTATCATGCTATGTATCGTCCATCACTGTAACACCATGCAGAATATTTTCACTGCTCAAGAAATCCTCTTTGTTCTACTAATTGATCCCTCCCCCATCCCCAAGCCCTGGATACCACTCATCTCTGTTTCCAAGCAGTGACCTAAGTGACCCCTGCATTGTTTGCAGCCTTGCTCCTAATATACTGCTGTATCCTTTCTTTTTGCAGTGGTTGCATCTATTGTATGCTGGACTTGGAACTGTGGTCTTCTCGCTAGTAAGTCCATTTCTCCCTTTCTTTGACAAAGAATATAAATGTGCATTGACAGGGCCCTAAACCCTGGGACCTGGGGTCAAATGGAGTTGGTGATTCACTGGAAATCCCTTCAGATGACTTGCTCCTTCTTTCTTCTCCTCCTCCTTCTCCTTTTTCTTTTTTTTTATTTGCTTATTTTCATCCATCTTTATTCTTTGGCATATGTGGGCCTCCCATTGCAGTGGCCTCTCTTGTTACAGAGCACCAGCTATTGGCGCATGCACTCCAGAGCACTGGCTGATAATTGGACACACCAGTCCAGCCACTCTGTGGCACATGGGACCTTCCTAGGCCAGGGTTCAAACTGGTGCCCCTTACACTGCAAGGTGGACTCTTTACCCATTGGACCACCAGGGAAGCCCTCCTTTTTACTTTTTACAAAGACAGCTCCTTTTAGAGGAGTTTTAGGGTCACAGTAAAACTGAATGGAAGGTGCAGCCGTCCATGCACGTATTAGCCATCTCCATTGTCAGTATGCTGCCGAAAGTCACTCAGTTGTGTTCAACTCTTTGTGACCCATAGACAAGTCATGGAATTTTCCAGGCAAGAACACTGGCGTGGTAACCTTTCCCTTCTCCAGGGATCTTCCCAAACCAGGGATCAAAGCCAGGTCTCCCACGTGGCAGGAAGATTCATTACCATCTGAGCCACCAGAGAAGCCCACAGTCAGTACCTCCCATCAAAGTGTTACCTTTACTACAAGTGATGAACATACATTGATATATCATGATCACCTATATTAGAATTCACTCTTTGGTGCTGTACATTTGGTGGGTTAGGACAAATGTATCATGCTATGTATCGTCCATCACTGTAACACCATGCAGAATATTTTCACTGCTCAAGAAATCCTCTTTGTTCTACTAATTGATCCCTCCCCCATCCCCAAGCCCTGGATACCACTCATCTCTGTTTCCAAGTCTTGCCTTTTCCAGAAGGTCACAGAGTTGGAATCCTATAGAATGAAGCCTTTTCAGATTGGCTTCGCTTACTTCAAGATTCCTCTGTGTCTTTTCATGGCTTGGTAACTCATTTCTTTTTAGTGTTGAATAATATTCCACCGTCTGGATGTACCCCAGTTCATTTATTCATTCACCTACAGAGGGGTAACTTGTTTGCACTCAAATTTGGACAAAATTAGGAGTAAAGCTGCCGTGAACATCCAGGTGCTGGTTTTTGTGTTGACAGATGATTTCAGCTTCTGTGCATAGAGAGCAGGGAACAGGTTCACTGGATCATACAGGAAGAGTATGTTTAGCTCTGTAGGACAGTATTCCAAAGTGGCTATAATGTTGGGCATTCTCACTAACAGTGTATCCAAGTTCTTATTGCTCCTCGTCCTCATCAGCACTTGATCGTATCAGTGTTTCAGCTTTTGGCCATTCTAATAGGTGCATAGTGGTATCTTACTGTTATTTTAATTTGCATTTTCCTATTGACATAAGATGTGGAGCATCTTTTCATAAGCTTATTTGCCACTTGCATATCTTCTTTGGTGAAGTGTCTGTTAGGTTCTTTGGTCCATTTTGTAATCAAGTGCTTTGTTTTCTTATTGTTGAGGTGTTTTTTTTTTTTTTTTCTTTAATTGTGGCCTCTTTTATTGGTTTTTTATTTACTTTCAATCATCTTTATTCTTTGGCCTTTGTGGGACTCCCATTGCAGTGGCCTCTCTTGTTGCAGAGCACTGGCTCTGGGTGCATGCACTCCAGAGCGCTGGCTCGTAATTGGATACACCGGTCCAGCTGCTCCACAGCACATGGGATGTTCCCAGGCCAGGGACCGAACCCGTGCCCCTTGCACTGCAAGACAGACTCTTTACCCACTGGACCACCTGGGAAGCCCCTATTGTTGAGTTTTAAAGAGTTCTTTGCATATTTAGGATAACAGGCTTTTATGTTTCTTTTACAAATAACCTCTCCCAGTCTGTAGCTTGTATTATTTTCATCACAGTGTCTTTCACAGAGAAGAACACTTTAATTGCAATGACGTCTAATTTATCCATTATGTCCTTAATAGATAATACTTTTGGTGTCGTGTCTAAGAAATCATGGCCATATCCAAGGTCATCTAGATTTTCCCTTATGCTATCTTCTAGGAGTTTTATGTTTTACATTTAAGTCTGTTAGTCATTATTTTTTTAATTTAATTTTTTGACCATGGTGCATGGTATATGGGATCTCCAGAAGGAGTTGAGGCTGCACCCTCTGCAGTGGAAACACTGGATCTTGACCACTGGACTGACTGCCCCTATTATGAGTGACTTTTGCTCAAGGTATAAGCCCTGTGCCTAGATTCATGTCTTTTTGCACGTGGATGCGCAGTTGTTTCAGCACCATTTGTTGAAGAGCCTGTGTTGGACTCGTTGTTTGGCCTTTGCTCTTTATTCTGTTCTGCTGATCTAGATGTTTGTTGAGTCTTTTTGCTAATACTATACTATCCTCATCACAACTTGATAGTAAATCTTGTTGTCTGGTAGCATCAGTCCTCCGCCTTTGTTCTTTTCCTTCGATACTGTGTTGGCTCTTCTGGGCCTTTTGTCTCTCCATACACATTTTAGCAATGGTTTGTCCATATCCGCAAAATACCTTGCTGGAGTTTTGACTGGGATTGTGTGTTGAATCTATAGATCAAGTTGGGAACTGCTATTTTGGCTGTATTGAATCTTCCTGGCCATGAACATGGAATGTCTCTCCATTGATTTAGTTCTTCCTTGGTCTCATTCATCAGAGCTTCATAGCTTTCCTCACATAGTTCTTGTACATATTTTGTTAGATTTAATTTTTTCGATGCTAATGTAAATGGTTTTGTGTTTTCAATCTTCAGTTCCACTCATCATTGCTGACATACAGGAAAGCAGTCGACTGTGGTATAGTAACTGTGTATCCTGCAAGCTTGTTACAATTCTTTCACTCACAGCTCTTTCACGGACCACCTGGGAAGCCCCTATTGTTGAGTTTTAAAGAGTTCTTTGCATATTTAGGATAACAGGCTTTTATGTTTCTTTTACAAATAACCTCTCCCAGTCTGTAGCTTGTATTATTTTCATCACAGTGTCTTTCACAGAGAAGAACACTTTAATTGCAATGACGCCTAATTTATCCATTATGTCCTTAATAGATAATACTTTTGGTGTCGTGTCTAAGAAATCATGGCCATATCCAAGGTCATCTAGATTTTCCCTTATGCTATCTTCTAGGAGTTTTATGTTTTACATTTAAGTCTGTTAGTCATTATTTTTTTAATTTAATTTTTTGACCATGGTGCATGGTATATGGGATCTCCAGAAGGAGTTGAGGCTGCACCCTCTGCAGTGGAAACACTGGATCTTGACCACTGGACTGACTGCCCCTATTATGAGTGACTTTTGCTCAAGGTATAAGCCCTGTGCCTAGATTCATGTCTTTTTGCACGTGGATGCGCAGTTGTTTCAGCACCATTTGTTGAAGAGCCTGTGTTGGACTCGTTGTTTGGCCTTTGCTCTTTATTCTGTTCTGCTGATCTAGATGTTTGTTGAGTCTTTTGCTAATACTATACTATCCTCATCACAACTTGATAGTAAATCTTGTTGTCTGGTAGCATCAGTCCTCCGCCTTTGTTCTTTTCCTTCGATACTGTGTTGGCTCTTCTGGGCCTTTTGTCTCTCCATACACATTTTAGCAATGGTTTGTCCATATCCGCAAAATACCTTGCTGGAGTTTTGACTGGGATTGTGTGTTGAATCTATAGATCAAGTTGGGAACTGCTATTTTGGCTGTATTGAATCTTCCTGGCCATGAACATGGAATGTCTCTCCATTGATTTAGTTCTTCCTTGGTCTCATTCATCAGAGCTTCATAGCTTTCCTCACATAGTTCTTGTACATATTTTGTTAGATTTAATTTTTTCGATGCTAATGTAAATGGTTTTGTGTTTTCAATCTTCAGTTCCACTCATCATTGCTGACATACAGGAAAGCAGTCGACTGTGGTATAGTAACTGTGTATCCTGCAAGCTTGTTACAATTGCTTATTGAACTCCCAGATGGTCTTGGGCTTTGAATCCTGGCCAGGGCTTCCCTGTGGGCTGGCTGTCTCTTGCATGGTGTCCTGAGTCCTCTTCCCTGGGGTTGTGGAGGCAGACAGCTGGATCCCACTTTCCACCTTCAAACACATAACCTCGCCAGGGAGGTGCACTCTGCACTCCTCACTGTCAACACATGAACTAATTAGGAGTCTTTATCTCTCTTAAGAGAAAGAATAAGATAAAGCTAGTGATTCTTGGAGGAGAAGAAAGAAAAGCACTTTTCCATAAAAGTCAGGACTCCAGGGTGACAGATGGAGGCTAAGAGCAAAGCTATTGCTCAGCTGCTGGGGGCCTCTTTTTTTTTTTTTTTCCCTAAAGGATAACCCACTGTCCTGGTCTGCTTGGGACTGAGGAGTTTCTGAAGCCACACGAAGTCCCTGGGCAGACTGGAATAACTGGTCATTCTAGCTTTTTCTCCACAAAGTTGCTGGAATCAGACTCTGGAAGGGGAGAATAAGTGGGATGAGACTGTGGTTCCTCTGTGGCAGCTGCTTTGTCAAGCCCCAGCCTCGAGTTTGACTCCTGTGTGCTCCTCCCTTCTTGGAGGCTCTGTTAATCTCACCTGCCTTGATGAGGTTGTTCCCACTTTATATGAGATGATGCCTATAATGAACTGATAAGAGGCTACCTAGAAGGTGCCCAATTCTTTTCCCTCCCCTCCTCATTCTAAGAAGCTGAATGGGAACCAGGACCCAGGGTAGAGCGGATACCTGAACTACTTGGGCCAGGTTTCACTGTAGTGAATGTTGTTCTAAAATGAATTCAAGAATCCCCTGTGATGCCAGGGTTGCCCTGCTGCCTCACACCACTAGACTCTGAGTCTACAGTCTGGATATAAAGACCCGAGAGCCACCGACTTTCTTTTCCTCCCTCTGATGCACTTGTGCTGCCTGTATCTGCTCATGCTGCCATCCACACAAGGGTGAGAGGGCTCTCTGACTTTTCGCTTGGTGTTTTAGAAGCTTGTAATTTTACTGACCACAGCCGAGCGAAAATGTTTAGTTGGGGGTTATGTAACCATGTGTGAATCTTCTCATTCTATTTTGGAAAAACTGACATCATCACAAAGCCGTCTTCAATGTCAAGTTTTGAAAAATGCTATCACCCAAAGGGCAGTTCAGGACTACGGCTGTGGGTAACCTAAGTGTTGGGGAGCCATCTTCATTCTTCTTTTTTTTTTCAGTGAGAACAGGGGGAAAAAAAATCACACACACACAGGGCATTGTTTCTCTGTGTCCAATAGGCCTGCCTGGTCCATGTCACTGACCAGAGGCACAGAGCTTTCTGGACTTGGAAGGAAAGGAAAGCTCACAGATATGGTCTCACTGGCTTCAGGAGACCGAAGCACTTGCTTTGATAGACAGAGCACCAACTTGGGGACTCTGTGAATGACCGAGGCTGTAAGAATAGTAGCTAGAGCCACACATTTACTCTCGGTGATGTATTTACTGATGCTAAAATACTTTTTCCAGGTAAGGACACTTATTTGATTAAAAGGTACAGTTTAGGTAACTAATTCTTTCTTTTCTTTAAGTACTTGGTGATGGATGTACAGCTGATGGTGGGAGGGCGCCACCATCATTCTAACCTGGACCCTGAAGAGTATGTTTTTGCTGCCCTGAGCATCTACATGGACATAATCAACCTTTTCCTTTTTATTTTGCAACTGATTGGACTGGGACGGTAGCCACACAGGCAAGGCTGGCTCATGCTGAAAAGAGGGAAGGAGGGACGACTATGAAGATGTGCAGAGGTTACCACTCTATAAGTCCCTTTATTTTAATAAATAAAATACTTATTTTTAGTCAAATGAAAGCAAGTGTTTGGTAGATGGTAGCTGTAGCTGTTATGTAGTTTTAATTCCACTGTCACATGGCAAAACGTTCTGCTGGACATTTCTGATTCTTATAAATTCAGATGAGTACATAACTACATGCTTCGAAACACGTGTCAGATGCACATTACTTTGTTGAGGTTTTCCAGGAACTATTTAAAGCTGTAAACAATGTCCCTCTATGTGAATAAAACTCATTACTTAGAAACCTATATTTACTCCATTCTCTTCTCTTGATGTGAGCGTTCGGTGGGAGTATTTTGGCATCTGACTCAAGAATAAGGTAAACCAAAGGATTCTGCCCTTCTCTTGGATTCCAGAGTCAGACTGGAGAAGTAAATTCTTTCTCGAGAGAGATCTCTTTGTTTCTATCTCAAGCTGTTTGCTCTGAGGCCACCCTTTTGGGTCTGAAATACTTCGTGTCTGGCAGAAGATAAGCAGAGGCCCTTTCTGGCATGGATGAATTGTGCAGGGGAAGGATCGGGAAATTAGAAGAACTCTTCTGGTCTCTCTAGATTTATCCTAGAGCTTTACTTCTAGACTTATCTGAACAAAACAGATCTCAGGTAAGACATCCAGACTTTAGTGCAAGCACTGTAGTCACATACACCTACCTTTGATTATCTGTTTCAGATTAGCCATGTCTCCACAACTCTGGGAGAGTTTACTGTGCTGATGTTCCCTTATTACTACCAGCAAAGGCCTGAAGATGGGTGTAACCTCTGAAATGTGAGAAGGCAGCAGAGAAATACAGTCACTCAACAACAACAATAAAAAGATTTAGGAGGACCCTCAGAAGCTTTGGGGTGGGGCCATCTCGGCAAACATCACCGTGTGCACATACACCATACGTCTGCCAAAGGCATGGGGGACTACTTCCATACAAGTAGGCTGATTCCCCTAGAAGCTAGAGGTTTTGCATATTCTTCTGGCATCAAGGCAAGCCTGGCCAATTTATTTTTCCACCGACATTTCTGCTGTTCCCATACCACATGAGGCATTTCCAATGCTCCCAGCACAGCCCACTCTGCGTCTACTAGACACGCCATTACATGGCACCTGTGACTCAGTCAAAAGAGATTGTAACACTTCTACGGCAACCTTTCGATTTCTGCATTTAGTAAGACTCTGAACAAAGACATACCTTTTAGGGTCAGTCTATGAAAGGAGTAGATTACTTTGTTCTCAGTGATAGAAACTCATCTTATGAGAAGAAAGTCCATGATCTGAAAATCTATCAGGAGTGGTCCCAAATCCAGTGATGGGTAGCACATCTGTAAATCAACCCAAGGTGTCCAGAATGGGGCAATGGAAGCTTAAGGAAAAAGAATCCATAGAGAAATTTAGGTTATACTTTCATAATGCCCACAAACACTGGGCCTATAGTTTACTCATTTGTTCTTTGTATTATCACAAATGGGTGTTCCCTCATTTAGCTTCAGGCATGGTTTGCTGAGCCAATCAGTCTACACACAAACAGACCCTGGAGAAACGACTCATGTAAAGGCTAGTACGCAGTCAGCCATGGCCTTTGTAAGATTGGTATGTCTCTTAGAGATTGTCAGTGGCCAGAATGCTGTGGTATATATTTGACACAGACATTGGCAGTTTGGGTATATTTTGCATAATGAAAGTGCTTTAAACAAATCAACCAACTGCTGAAAATATAGTATCATCAATAGTTTCCAAGTGGCAGCACGATTGGTAACTCGTAATGCACTATGCTAACATTTGATTTATCCGATTGTTGCTCTTAAGTAGGGGTCAGCAAATATACAACACACACTACATTTAGCTTGCTCTCTTTTAAATGTTTTAAATTTTATTTAGAAATAATCATAGATTCACAGGAAGTGGCAGAGATAATTCAGAGAACGCACTCTGGTTTCCCCTAGTGGTTATCTCTAATATCATGTACAAGATCAAAACCAGGAAACTGACACTGGGTGCAACACATAAGTATAGTTCTGTCATTTTATCATATGTAAATTCATGTCATCCCCACTGTAACCAAGACACAGACCGTCCCATCCCCACAGACGTGTGCCCTCTTCCTATCCCTGTATAGTCACACACATACCTCCCTTCCCCACCTGCATCCCTAACTCCTGTAACCCCCAATTTGTTTCCAGCTCTATTATTCTGTCATTTGAAAAAAATGTTACATGGATGGACGCATACAGTGCGTGACATTCTGTGACTAGATTTTTTCACTCAGCAGAATGCCCCTGAGATCCATTCAAACTGTTGCAAGATGTGTCACTAGTTCACTAGTGACTCCTTTCATGGCCGAGTAGTAATCCATTGCTCACTTTCTCCTTGTGGACTTCTGTGTTGTTTCAGCTGGACCCCCCGAGAGGGGACAGGAGGCAGAGTGGGGAGGAGGCTAATGCCCCACTCTCATCTCAGTGCACGTAGCAGTCCCTAAGCAAGAACAACCCCACAGGTGGTTCTGAGACAGGGACCTAGGGGCACATAACATGTCGATTCCATTAGACTTCAGATCTGGGATAGTAGCACGGCATTCAGTCAAGCTCATGGCCTTTTTGTAATGGTTTGCTGAGCCAATCAGTCTACACACAAACAGACCCTGAGAAACGACTCATGTCTCTTTTAGAGTTTTTGTTCAGTGGCCAGAATGCTGTGGTATATATTTGACACAGACATTGGCAGTTTGGGTATATTTTGCATAATGAAAGTGCTTTAAACAAATCAACCAACTGCTGAAAATATAGTATCATCAATAGTTTCCAAGTGGCAGCACGATTGGTAACTCGTAATGCACTATGCTAACATTTGATTTATCCGATTGTTGCTCTTAAGTAGGGGTCAGCAAATATACAACACACACTACATTTAGCTTGCTCTCTTTTAAATGTTTTAAATTTTATTTAGAAATAATCATAGATTCACAGGAAGTGGCAGAGATAATTCAGAGAACGCACTCTGGTTTCCCCTAGTGGTTATCTCTAATATCATGTACAAGATCAAAACCAGGAAACTGACACTGGGTGCAACACATAAGTATAGTTCTGTCATTTTATCATATGTAAATTCATGTCATCCCCACTGTAACCAAGACACAGACCGTCCCATCCCCACAGACGTGTGCCCTCTTCCTATCCCTGTATAGTCACACACATACCTCCCTTCCCCACCTGCATCCCTAACTCCTGTAACCCCCAATTTGTTTCCAGCTCTATTATTCTGTCATTTGAAAAAAATGTTACATGGATGGACGCATACAGTGCGTGACATTCTGTGACTAGATTTTTTCACTCAGCAGAATGCCCCTGAGATCCATTCAAACTGTTGCAAGATGTGTCACTAGTTCACTAGTGACTCCTTTCATGGCCGAGTAGTAATCCATTGCTCACTTTCTCCTTGTGGACTTCTGTGTTGTTTCAGCTGGACCCCCCGAGAGGGGACAGGAGGCAGAGTGGGGAGGAGGCTAATGCCCCACTCTCATCTCAGTGCACGTAGCAGTCCCTAAGCAAGAACAACCCCACAGGTGGTTCTGAGACAGGGACCTAGGGGCACATAACATGTCGATTCCATTAGACTTCAGATCTGGGATAGTAGCACGGCATTCAGTCAGCCAAAGGGCTCCACCGCAAGGGAAGTCTCCTTCCCTACTATGGAGGGTCCAAATTCCCTTTTCTGAGCTGAAGAGTCTAAAATGCGTGAGTCAGGAACTACATGCCACATCACCTCGTCCCTCAGCTGAGAGGGTAAGGAGCCCATGGGTAAGGGAGGTGGGCTGCGGGGAGGAAACTTAATTATTCTGGTCTATCCCGCCACTCCCCCTGCTCCATGCCAGCGCCTGAACACCACACGGCTACCTCTCCTACAGCAGCAGCGATGCCTGTGACTATCAGAGGAAACAGTCCAGGGGCTTCTTTCTTTTTTTAAAAAACATTTATTTATTTATTTATGGGGGCAGGTTGGGAGGGAGGGGAGTGGGCGGGCCACTTCTATTGGTCTTTCATTTCTCTATTTTCATCCGTCTTTGTTCTTTGGCCCGTGTGGGCCTCCCCTCGCGGTGGCGTCTGTCGTTGCAGAGCACCGGCTCTGGGCGCATGCGCTCCAGAGCTCCGGCTCGGTAACTGGACACATCAGTCCAGCCGCTCCGCGGCACGTGGGATCTTCCCAGGCCAGGGATTGAACCGGCGCCCCATGCACTGCAAAGCGGTGTCCTTACCCACTGGACCACCAGGGAAGCCCCCAGGGGCTTCTTTCTTCTGCGTAAATGCCTCTGTGTTTACCAAGTCCTTGGCACCTTCTGTCCCTCAGAGGACTTGCTGGCTCTTTGTCATGAAAACATTCCTTCCTGCCTGCCGGCAGGAGTTAGCAACAGTCCAGGTATGTTCTGACAGCTTGTTTCACTCAGCAGAATGCCCCTGAGATCCATTCAAACTGTTGCAAGTTTCCAGTTGACTCCTTTCATGGCCGAGTAGTAATCCATTGCTCACTTTCTCCTTGTGGACTTCTGTGTTGTTTCAGCTGGACCCCCCGAGGGGGGACAGGAGGCAGAGTGGGGAGGAGGCTAATGCCCCACTCTCATCTCAGTGCACGTAGCAGTCCCTAAGCAAGAACAACCCCACAGGTGGTTCTGAGACAGGGACCTAGGGGCACATAACATGTCGATTCCATTAGACTTCAGATCTGGGATAGTAGCACGGCATTCAGTCAGCCAAAGGGCTCCACCGCAAGGGAAGTCTCCCTTCCCTACTATGGAGGGGGTCCAAATTCCCTTTTCTGAGCTGAAGAGTCTAAAATGCGTGAGTCAGGAACTACATGCCACATCACCTCGTCCCTCAGCTGAGAGGGTAAGGAGCCCATGGGTAAGGGAGGTGGGCTGCGGGGAGGAAACTTAATTATTCTGGTCTATCCCGCCACTCCCCCTGCTCCATGCCAGCGCCTGAACACCACACGGCTACCTCTCCTACAGCAGCAGCGATGCCTGTGACTATCAGAGGAAACAGTCCAGGGGCTTCTTTCTTTTTTTAAAAAACATTTATTTATTTTTTTATGGGGGGGGGCAGGTTGGGGAGGGAGGGGGTGGGCGGGCCACTTCTATTGGTCTTTCATTTCTCTATTTTCATCCGTCTTTGTTCTTTGGCCCGTGTGGGCCTCCCCTCGCGGTGGCGTCTGTCGTTGCAGAGCACCGGCTCTGGGCGCATGCGCTCCAGAGCTCCGGCTCGGTAACTGGACACATCAGTCCAGCCGCTCCGCGGCACGTGGGATCTTCCCAGGCCAGGGATTGAACCGGCGCCCCATGCACTGCAAAGCGGTGTCCTTACCCACTGGACCACCAGGGAAGCCCCCAGGGGCTTCTTTCTTCTGCGTAAATGCCTCTGTGTTTACCAAGTCCTTGGCACCTTCTGTCCCTCAGAGGACTTGCTGGCTCTTTGTCATGAAAACATTCCTTCCTGCCTGCCGGCAGGAGTTAGCAACAGTCCAGGTATGTTCTGACAGCTTGTTTCAACCCTACTTCTGATCGGTCAGCCAGTAAACATTAGCTCAACTCCTGTTCAGTAAAAGCAAGGACAGTGGGAACCCCTATCCTCCCCTCAGCTTTTAGCTAGTGACAGCATTCGCTACCAGATAGATTCCAAGGAGTCTTATATGCCCAAACCTGACCCTCTGGTTCATCTTCCAGGAAATCGTTGTCTCTGATCAGCATTCCAATCCTTGCTGCCCAAAATAATCAGGTCCGGGGGTTGATTTTACCTAGGAAGTCAGCCTGTCAGAGCTTCGTGGTCGCTGACAGAAGACCCAAGATCCTGGGTCAGAGGCAAAGGCCTCTGTCACTGCGCGCAGCACGCAAAAGGAGTATCAGACTATTTGTGTAGGTTCCTGCCACGCCATCCCCAGTCCACACCGGCAACACCACAGGCCTGGAGGCATGCTGAGCACGCAGTGCTGTTTGTTCCGCAGCTGAGAAACAGAGTGTGAGAAACCCAGCACTTTTACAGCAAGTCTGCTCCCTGTCCCCAAGCTTACTAGCTGTACCAATCCTGAGAAGCGGCCCAGGCAAAACCCTCGTCAGGCCTACAGTCTTGGCAAACTCAGCAAGATGTGTTGGCACTTCAGAGGCCCGGGAGAACAGGACTGTCTTAGCTAGTAATTACCCTTTTCTGTGTAGTATTCTGTTTACTCCTCATGAATCCCTCTCTCAGCTTGTCAGTAAACTGATGTCTCATGTAGGCGAGGCTGGCTAAGAGATGACATCTATCCTGATTAGGAATATTTTCAAATTACAGTTTTAAAGACTGAACAAGACTAATCTCTCCAAGTTTGGCCACCACTGTCTGTCAGCCAGCTGTTGTCCTAAGTGCAATGGACCGCTAAATTTAGGAAACTTTTCGGGCCCATCTTTCTTTAAGCATGAATACCTGAAACAGATAGTCACACAATAATTTAGAAAGCACCACTTACATCCTTCTAGAAAGAAATCTACCATAGAGAAGGGGATAATGACTGACAAGGCAGTAACATACCGCTGCTAGGGTGACGGCCTCGTAACTACGCCCATAGTCCAGGGATGAGATACAAATACTGCTCAGTCCGGAGCCAAGCGCACGAACACTCTTAGCCTATGGGGTTTAATTTCAGCCTTAAAAAAAAAAAGAAAATAAAAAACACCCAAATTTGTATTATCATGTAATACTTAAGATTTCAATATTTTACTCTTTAGTGATTTACTAACTGTAACTTTTAAAATTATGGCCAAATTGTAGTTAAGTCTCAGGTTTTTAAATTCAAAACAGGCAAGCAACAGTATCTGAAGACTATAAAGGGAACAGAAATGAAATCAGTGGCTGCAGTAAACAATATTTAAAGAGTGACTCAGCATACAGACACTGGAGTTAGGCTTGGAATCCACACAGGGAGAGGTGCAAGGAAAATGATGACTCTCAGGCGTCGTCCCGGGCACATCCTGTGGAGCGTCAGCTGGGATCTGGAACCTGTGACTGAGCACTGCAGTTCAGATGCCAGGGGCTGCTGGAATAACTCAGATGGGACAGAATAATAAAATGACTGAGAAGGAGGCCTTTCTACTCATATGGCATAAAACATTTCTGTATCCTAAGCCATTTCACAAGCTACTTTAAAAGTCTTTTTGTGTATGTTTCTATTAGAGACTTCAAGGGAAAAAATCCTAACACTTTTCTTCTGAAAGCTACAGTGATCAAAAATAATGAGTGCTGAAGTCACAATGTTTTACACATTATCTTGCAAAGTTTTGGGCTTATCTCTGGGGTATATAAAATGCTCAGTGAGCTAGTTTGCCCTTCTCAGCCAGCTGTTTTGTCATTTAAGGGTGAAAATTTTTGGAAAAAACCAGTTTTAAAGACTGAACAAGACTAATTTTCCAAGTTTGGCCACCACTGTCTGTCAGCCAGCTGTTGTCCTAAGTGCAATGGACCGCTAAATTTAGGAAACTTTTCGGGCCCATCTTTCTTTAAGCATGAATACCTGAAACAGATAGTCACACAATAATTTAGAAAGCACCACTTACATCCTTCTAGAAAGAAATCTACCATAGAGAAGGGGATAATGACTGACAAGGCAGTAACATACCGCTGCTAGGGTGACGGCCTCGTAACTACGCCCATAGTCCAGGGATGAGATACAAATACTGCTCAGTCCGGAGCCAAGCGCACGAAAACTCTTAGCCTATGGGGTTTAATTTCAGCCTTAAAAAAAAAAAGAAAATAAAAAACACCCAAATTTGTATTATCATGTAATACTTAAGATTTCAATATTTTACTCTTTAGTGATTTACTAACTGTAACTTTTAAAATTATGGCCAAATTGTAGTTAAGTCTCAGGTTTTTAAATTCAAAACAGGCAAGCAACAGTATCTGAAGACTAAAAAGGGGAACAGAAATGAAATCAGTGGCTGCAGTAAACAATATTTAAAGAGTGACTCAGCATACAGACACTGGAGTTAGGCTTGGAATCCACACAGGGAGAGGTGCAAGGAAAATGATGACTCTCAGGCGTCGTCCCGGGCACATCCTGTGGAGCGTCAGCTGGGATCTGGAACCTGTGACTGAGCACTGCAGTTCAGATGCCAGGGGCTGCTGGAATAACTCAGATGGGACAGAATAATAAAATGACTGAGAAGGAGGCCTTTCTACTCATATGGCATAAAACATTTCTGTATCCTAAGCCATTTCACAAGCTACTTTAAAAGTCTTTTTGTGTATGTTTCTATTAGAGACTTCAAGGGAAAAAATCCTAACACTTTTCTTCTGAAAGCTACAGTGATCAAAAATAATGAGTGCTGAAGTCACAATGTTTTACACATTATCTTGCAAAGTTTTGGGCTTATCTCTGGGGTATATAAAATGCTCAGTGAGCTAGTGCGAAAAACATTATGAATTAATCTATTACACATAAGAACCAAATTAACTCATCATATTAGAGGGAATTTATTGTGAAGAAGATCAACTTCCTGACTCGGTTAAACAAAGTCTATAATGTAATGAGACAAAAATGAAGTAGTTTAAGTAATAAATGTTTAATCAAAGAATTTTACATATTATTAACAGCATTCATTTGGCCAAACATCTACACGCTTGTAGAATCCTACTGTATATAAAGTGGGAATGTATCAAGTATAGACTATGAAAGTGCAAATAACAAGTCAAGGTTAGAGTAATTCTTTTTTTACATTATAAAATTAACTTGTTTACAAAATAGGCTTTGCCAAACTTTATTTCTGAATTGTAAAGTCAATAACTGTGTTTTTAAAATATGTACCAAGGAGATACAAATTGGATAACGATCGTTTTCATGCTCAGGAGAGAACACCACGGAAACACAAGGTACTGCACAAGAGTGAGGAACCAGAAGCCACGGCTCTGCTGCCCGCACGCAGGGCACGCTTTCTCACCTCCTGCAGCTTTGTGAGGTGCCGCAGTGTGATACAAAGCCTCCTTCCATTGAAAAATTACAACCTGATCTAAAAACTGATTGGTGTTGATATCGTCAATCTAAAATAAATTTGTAAAAACATCCTTTAATGGACTATTTCAGTTTCATATACAGTAATACACTGTAGATAAAGGTAATATTTTCCCCAACTAATTTTCATAGGGATTGATATCAATGTTTCTGATCGTTGGGGAAACACAAACCAATGTGGACTTTTGAGATCCATGGCACAGGAGCAATTCCCACACAGTTTGATCTAGGGAAACAGGGGGATATTAAGTAATATAATGTCCAAACCATACAATTCAAAGAACAAGAAAATTTCAAAAGCAGGGTTTGGGAACAAAAGTAATCAAAAACCATAATTACAACTTATGTGGATATCAATATGAATATAACCTTTCACCCAGCCCAGGACTTGCCTGTACAAACTTGGTACTGGAATTTTGGTATCTGGAGATTTCTGATAAGAACCTGGCAAAACATTAAAGGGAATGTGGCATATCTATTTTGCTTATGCTATGCTAGTTTCCATAATATGTAAGTCAAACAGTCATTCCAACAGTTTATTCCAGTTTTAATTACACACTGTACCACTGTATCTTAATTACAACTAAGACCAGTATTTTCTTCACAGTAAGACACTGATAACTAGGAAGGTGATTTTTTTCCCAACACTAAACAGTCATCACACAGCAAATGAGTATTGTGCAATAGAACAAACACATCAGCATTTGCGATTTAGGCAAACAAACCGATTGAACATTTAGTTGCTATATTTACTGTAAAGGCAAGGCCATGGGTGGTTTCATGGAGGTCTTTGCAATTCATACAGCATAGTTACTTCAGAAGAGACATTGAAATTGGAATTACTTACTGAACTGGCAACTATCCATTTAGGTTAGGCAAAGGCACGGTAACATGTTGCGAAGGATGTCTTACTGAGTTTTTTTTTTTTTTTTTTTAATAATTGTGGGATTTACTATAACTCATGAAAACTCTACTTTTTTTTCTATTTTATAAAACACTTACCATTAAAAGTAATTGCACCCATTAGTAATTAGAATGCACTGTAAAACTGTGAAAACAAAGACTATGATTGCACTTCCAATAAAGTGTCTCTTAAAATACAGCACCGCTGTTGCTAATCAACTGTATTTTAATATTAAAATAAACTGTTCTGAACAGCAGCATTAGGTTTAGTTAACTTAAGCTACAGGCTACATTTATTTAAATGCAGTCTCCATGGCAACAAAAGCCCGTTCAGTTCTGGAACATCACTGCTACCAAGTGGTGCCTTTTACTTCCGAGAAGGTGGAGACTGCTCAGGAGCGCTCCGGGACACCGCACACCTGAAGGCCTTGTTAGCGCACGAGTCAGAGTTTGGCACAAGTGGACTGTCAACAGACATGAAAAGAGAGCTTTGATTCATGTGAAAATCAAAATTAATTACACCGTGGTAGATGCATCACTAAAGAGAAGCCTTGGCTACCTCGACTCACACTGCTCAGACAAAAAGGAAGAAGGAAAGTTACGGCACAGGATTTCTGATAAGAACCTGGCAAAACATTAAAGGGAATGTGGCATATCTATTTTGCTTATGCTATGCTAGTTTCCATAATATGTAAGTCAAACAGTCATTCCAACAGTTTATTCCAGTTTTAATTACACACTGTACCACTGTATCTTAATTACAACTAAGACCAGTATTTTCTTCACAGTAAGACACTGATAACTAGGAAGGTGATTTTTTTCCCAACACTAAACAGTCATCACACAGCAAATGAGTATTGTGCAATAGAACAAACACATCAGCATTTGCGATTTAGGCAAACAAACCGATTGAACATTTAGTTGCTATATTTACTGTAAAGGCAAGGCCATGGGTGGTTTCATGGAGGTCTTTGCAATTCATACAGCATAGTTACTTCAGAAGAGACATTGAAATTGGAATTACTTACTGAACTGGCAACTATCCATTTAGGTTAGGCAAAGGCACGGTAACATGTTGCGAAGGATGTCTTACTGAGTTTTTTTTTTTTTAATAATTGTGGGATTTACTATAACTCATGAAAACTCTACTTTTTTTTCTATTTTATAAAACACTTACCATTAAAAGTAATTGCACCCATTAGTAATTAGAATGCACTGTAAAACTGTGAAAACAAAGACTATGATTGCACTTCCAATAAAGTGTCTCTTAAAATACAGCACCGCTGTTGCTAATCAACTGTATTTTAATATTAAAATAAACTGTTCTGAACAGCAGCATTAGGTTTAGTTAACTTAAGCTACAGGCTACATTTATTTAAATGCAGTCTCCATGGCAACAAAAGCCCGTTCAGTTCTGGAACATCACTGCTACCAAGTGGTGCCTTTTACTTCCGAGAAGGTGGAGACTGCTCAGGAGCGCTCCGGGACACCGCACACCTGAAGGCCTTGTTAGCGCACGAGTCAGAGTTTGGCACAAGTGGACTGTCAACAGACATGAAAAGAGAGCTTTGATTCATGTGAAAATCAAAATTAATTACACCGTGGTAGATGCATCACTAAAGAGAAGCCTTGGCTACCTCGACTCACACTGCTCAGACAAAAAGGAAGAAGGAAAGTTACGGAAGAGCACAGAGAGACTGAGGAATGAAATGTTAGTAGATCTGCTCAAAATAACTTCTCAAATGAAGAAAACTTTCTGTTTTTTTTTTTAAGGAAAAAACCACCCAAGGATTAGTGAGTAAGCCTTTAATTTAAATGTTCAATTTAAGTACTGCTGACCTAAACAGAGGACTTCATTTTCCTAGAATGTGGAATCTAACCTATTTATTCCACTTGGGTTGCTCTCTCCTGCTCTTCTGTTTGTCAGTATCAAGGGGAAAAGCTATCCAATTAAATGCAAAAGAAATTCCCAGTCAGGTTAAGATTAGCAATGAAGCTACCACTCAAGGGAACACCTTCATATTTAATCCTGATGTCAGTGGTTTATAATTAGTTGGAACCAAGTGGTTTGAGACTCCATAACGCACACTCTACGAACACACCATCTGTACCTGGGATTCACTAGAGCCCCGAGATGCGCAGTTCACACTAAGTGTACTTGTTCAGGCCAATCACTTGAGGTCTGAGGGGCCTGACTCGAAGCAGCAGAACCATCTCCATGGCTGGCTACCTCATTACCACTGTCGCCAGCTTGAGATGTGGCTTCCCCAGTCAGAGTATTTCCTCCCAAAGTATCTTCTTCTACTTGAGTTCCTCTACCTTCACTGACCACAGCATCTTCAAACACTGAGTCTTCTTCTGGCGGCATCAGCTCCACATCCCTCACACCTCCAGACTCGTCTCTGATGCAGGTGAGCTGAGCATCAGTACTGACTTCTGTAGCTGCTGGAGGAATCAGGGCAATACTCTGAGGGTTCATGTCATGAAACCAAGCCATGATATTGCCAAGAAGATTGTCATTGATGTTGGCGTCCTGGCCAGCTGAGTCTGCGTCACTGGATGAGGGATAGAACTCACTTCTCACCTCACTGGGAGGGTGTGAACTCAGCGTGTCAGTTGAAAATGGGTCACTTTCTGCTCCTAATCTCATGAGGCTGTCACCGAGTTCCAACAGTTCAGAGCTGCTCAGCGCGGCCCGAGGACTATCTGTGTTCCTGGGGATGGGGTCCAGTCTGGAAGGTAAAGAGGTACCTATCGCTCCCAAGGATGCTTCATTGCTGAGGAAGTCTCGATTTTCTTCATCGATGGCCAGACCAGACTCTTGCAGAGACAGCTGTATTGCAAGAAGTATATTGGGGTCATCTTCATCCAAGGAACTCAGAGCCTGAGGCAACAGAAAGTAAAATTACTTCAAAATGTAAAAGAAAACATGACTGAACCCAGGGAGGTCTGCTGCTCTTCTTTTATGAAACAGATAATTAATAGTACCTCTATTTATACGAAGGATTTTTTGACCTACTCAAATCTTATTTAATTTTCTCCTTGCCCACGACAAAGGGGGAAACAATTCCTTAAGGTAAATCTAAAATAGAAGAACCTTTCCCTGAAGCAAAGATTGTGGAAGGGAAGGAAGAAAAAGGAGAGCAACAGAAGCAAAAACAGGAAGCCAGGCTCAGGACAGAAAGAGCAAAAGCAGGGGCTAACGCACACTCTACGAACACACCATCTGTACCTGGGATTCACTAGAGCCCCGAGATGCGCAGTTCACACTAAGTGTACTTGTTCAGGCCAATCACTTGAGGTCTGAGGGGCCTGACTCGAAGCAGCAGAACCATCTCCATGGCTGGCTACCTCATTACCACTGTCGCCAGCTTGAGATGTGGCTTCCCCAGTCAGAGTATTTCCTCCCAAAGTATCTTCTTCTACTTGAGTTCCTCTACCTTCACTGACCACAGCATCTTCAAACACTGAGTCTTCTTCTGGCGGCATCAGCTCCACATCCCTCACACCTCCAGACTCGTCTCTGATGCAGGTGAGCTGAGCATCAGTACTGACTTCTGTAGCTGCTGGAGGAATCAGGGCAATACTCTGAGGGTTCATGTCATGAAACCAAGCCATGATATTGCCAAGAAGATTGTCATTGATGTTGGCGTCCTGGCCAGCTGAGTCTGCGTCACTGGATGAGGGATAGAACTCACTTCTCACCTCACTGGGAGGGTGTGAACTCAGCGTGTCAGTTGAAAATGGGTCACTTTCTGCTCCTAATCTCATGAGGCTGTCACCGAGTTCCAACAGTTCAGAGCTGCTCAGCGCGGCCCGAGGACTATCTGTGTTCCTGGGGATGGGGTCCAGTCTGGAAGGTAAAGAGGTACCTATCGCTCCCAAGGATGCTTCATTGCTGAGGAAGTCTCGATTTTCTTCATCGATGGCCAGACCAGACTCTTGCAGAGACAGCTGTATTGCAAGAAGTATATTGGGGTCATCTTCATCCAAGGAACTCAGAGCCTGAGGCAACAGAAAGTAAAATTACTTCAAAATGTAAAAGAAAACATGACTGAACCCAGGGAGGTCTGCTGCTCTTCTTTTATGAAACAGATAATTAATAGTACCTCTATTTATACGAAGGATTTTTTGACCTACTCAAATCTTATTTAATTTTCTCCTTGCCCACGACAAAGGGGGAAACAATTCCTTAAGGTAAATCTAAAATAGAAGAACCTTTCCCTGAAGCAAAGATTGTGGAAGGGAAGGAAGAAAAAGGAGAGCAACAGAAGCAAAAACAGGAAGCCAGGCTCAGGACAGAAAGAGCAAAAGCAGGGGCCACAAGGCTGCCCAGGGCGGCTACCTGGAGAGAGTCCTGGTTCTCGGAGCGACCGGCAGGCGTGTAGTCACGCAGGGAGGAGCTGTGCAGCGCACTCATGGATGCAGAGCTTACCACGGAGGCGCCAGGCCTGCGGCCACCGCCACCTTCCGGGATATCTGTTTCAAAGCAAGTGGTGCCAGAAAGAGTTTAGTCATGCCAGGTCCCATACTTTTCCTCTAAATCAATGACCTCTCTTTGAGTGCTGGTGAAGACCTGGGTTTACAAGTTAACTTCATCTTTCAGAGACTTCTCATCCACACTGTCTCCTCACAAACAAAAAGATATATCTAACACAAAAATTTCAAATCCATGATCACTCTTTACATTTTTATTTAATTATAAATAGTTCTATTCAAGACTACAAGTGCTTGGACCAAGTGCTCTTTTTCCCCCTTAAGCAACAAGATAGGTGTTTTAGTTTTCAGAGTTCTTAAAACTCAAGAGTTTGCAAATTACACCATCCCCCAAAGCGAATCTTTAGGCCCTTAGGCCCGTTGACCCTGATATATTAAAGCTATCTGCTGACACTGGCATAGTTTGAAAATCTTCAATTAATAATTTAATATCTAAAGAATGATAATTAACATAATTTATCTTCACTACCAGAAATTCAAAAAATGTTGATACAAGAACTGAAGTCAGGGGGAAAATAGTTCATGAACACACGAACAGTAATCAATAGCTACAACTGATTGTGTGCTCACTAGGCATTATGAGTACTTAAGGGTTTTAGACATATTATCTCATTTCACACTCACAATAAGCCCACAAAGCGACACGTCTGTTATTGGTTCTTTAGAATGAGGAGGCCAAAGCTTGGGGAAGTTAAGTGACTTGACTAAAGCTGCACACTGACAGGCAGCAAAGCGGGTGTCATGAGCTCCTGTGTGTGACTCCCCAGCCCACGTTCTTTATTGCTCTGGTTTCCTGTATCCTGTGACCTCGGAAGCACCTGCATGTTGACTGGATGTCTAAATTATGAACGCTTTCACAAGCATTCAGATTAGCCTTTTATGAAGAGATGAAGAGGACTAAGAGAGAACAACACACCCTGGGCAAGACCTCACCTGAAGTGCTTCCGCTCGGCTCCTCGGGCTCTGGAGGGTTACTCAGCAGGCTGTGCACGTCTCCTCGACGGCGCTGTTGCCTGTGCCTCCTCCGGTACTGAAATTCAGCATATTCCTGCATAAACCAAAGGTTATAAAATACGGGAGAGCATGCACATGTTTAAATGCAAATAAAACAAACCATACACTTTTTTTCCAGGGGAAAAATGTGTGATTTTATAGACATATTATAAAATCACTTGGCTTTAGAAAGAGACTTTGGGTTTTGCCATGCCAAGGAGAACAGAAAAGGTAAAATGGAAAAAGAGAAACTTTAAAAGCCATTATAACTGTCTTAATAAATCGGGAATACTTGCAAGCTCCAATGCTAGATCGTACCTAAGCCTTATTTCATGTCCCTGGGTCTTGTTATCCAGTATTAGGAGTAATACCAGAATGCTTTTACTGATATATATATATTAGGCCCTCTCTAGAGGTATAGTTTTAAAAAAAGGACTGTGATAAATGCAATGGAGAAAAAAAAAAAGGAAAAATAAAAGCACACACAGGTTAATACTTGTTAGATTGCTGGATTCTGTATTTCTTGGGACTGCCACATACCATACTCACAGCAAAAAAAAAAAAGTGAAGTTATCTTTAAAATAAGATGTTACCTGATTTTCTTCCTTTATTAGTTAATGTGTAGGACTATCTACAGCCCAGACAGGGAGAAGTGTTTTCTATTTAGCATAGGGGAAGAACACAGATGTGGCCAGATGTTCTTGAGTGTTTTACATTTGAAGTAATAGTTTAAAGTGGGTTTGCTATCACCAGAGGCAGAACCAAGGACTACTTGCTGTTATCTGGGTACACATGTACTTTTCCAGATTCTAGTGACAAAACAGTGCATAATACCAACATAAAAAAGCTAATTTTGAGAATCATCATAGAGTCCTTGAGTGATAAACACTAAAATGGAATTCTGGTTTAAGGTTAGCTAGTTACTATGATTTTATGGTTATCTAGTTACTCTAGAATATTCAACATGATTTATACTGTGAAAGTAACAACAAATGAAAGTAAATTTGATAATCCCAGCAAAATTTTCACATCATATGACTCTGCTTAAATTCTCCTTTATCAATGTAAGTAGATGGACTCTAATTAAAGAATGGAAGCCAGTCTGCCAGGTCAGAAACAAATGAACATGAGATACAAGTGCCCATATAGGTTAACGAGGCTCTTTAAAATTTACAGCTGAGTTGGGGTATCATTTACTCTTTTCCTGGAGACTGTGATCCAAAACTGGATGACTGTTAATATGTCATCAAAGGTCACTGGACCACTGAAGACTACTATGGTTTTCTGACAAAGATGGCAAGAAAGTGTTATTTCAGTTCAGGATTTATCTTTAGGGAGAAATCTGTTTACTCTGTATACTTGGTGATGGTACAAAGCTATTCTGAAAAAATTCTGTTAAACGTAAGCCAAATGCTTTTACTTTCAGTCCCTGGGTCTTGTTATCCAGTATTAGGAGTAATACCAGAATGCTTTTACTGATATATATATATTAGGCCCTCTCTAGAGGTATAGTTTTAAAAAAAGGACTGTGATAAATGCAATGGAGAAAAAAAAAAAGGAAAAATAAAAGCACACACAGGTTAATACTTGTTAGATTGCTGGATTCTGTATTTCTTGGGACTGCCACATACCATACTCACAGCAAAAAAAAAGTGAAGTTATCTTTAAAATAAGATGTTACCTGATTTTCTTCCTTTATTAGTTAATGTGTAGGACTATCTACAGCCCAGACAGGGAGAAGTGTTTTCTATTTAGCATAGGGAAGAACACAGATGTGGCCAGATGTTCTTGAGTGTTTTACATTTGAAGTAATAGTTTAAAGTGGGTTTGCTATCACCAGAGGCAGAACCAAGGACTACTTGCTGTTATCTGGGTACACATGTACTTTTCCAGATTCTAGTGACAAAACAGTGCATAATACCAACATAAAAAAGCTAATTTTGAGAATCATCATAGAGTCCTTGAGTGATAAACACTAAAATGGAATTCTGGTTTAAGGTTAGCTAGTTACTATGATTTTATGGTTATCTAGTTACTCTAGAATATTCAACATGATTTATACTGTGAAAGTAACAACAAATGAAAGTAAATTTGATAATCCCAGCAAAATTTTCACATCATATGACTCTGCTTAAATTCTCCTTTATCAATGTAAGTAGATGGACTCTAATTAAAGAATGGAAGCCAGTCTGCCAGGTCAGAAACAAATGAACATGAGATACAAGTGCCCATATAGGTTAACGAGGCTCTTTAAAATTTACAGCTGAGTTGGGGTATCATTTACTCTTTTCCTGGAGACTGTGATCCAAAACTGGATGACTGTTAATATGTCATCAAAGGTCACTGGACCACTGAAGACTACTATGGTTTTCTGACAAAGATGGCAAGAAAGTGTTATTTCAGTTCAGGATTTATCTTTAGGGAGAAATCTGTTTACTCTGTATACTTGGTGATGGTACAAAGCTATTCTGAATAAAATAAAGTGTTACATAGAATATGCATATTTCCAATTGAAAAAAACTAAACGGTTGAAAAACAACTGTAAAATAAACTTGTTATAATTATTCTGATAAACCTCAAATGGCATTCACCATGCAACAACTTCAAAAAAATTGTTTTCGTAAAGCTAAACTCATCTGAAAACTCCCACGGACTCCTAAGATCTTCAAGTAGGCATATGAAAAAGGCTTTAGTCAGGATACTACACATGGTTTGCGAGTATTAAGCTACAGAGGAGAGCAAGAAGTTCTAGGATTTATAGGGGAAAAGCTCCCATGCATTTTATCCTTGTTTTAAGTAATAACAGCCACCATTTACTAAGCATCAGTTTTGTCAGTGCTTCAATCCTTCCAGAACTTCCATGGGATAGCTAGCATGATCCTCATTTTAAAGATGAGAGATTAAGGAAGGCCCAGCCTATGTAGACCTTAAGTTACAGGCTAGACCTTGAATTCTGGTGTCCCTGACACTTTTCGATCATGCTCTTTCCTCTGGGCTCCACTGCCTTGGTGGCTGTTTTAGTCACTCATTCGCTCATTCGTGTCTGACTCTTTGTGACCCCATGGACTGTAGCCCACCAGGCTCCTCCGTCCATGGGATTTCCCAGGTAAGAATACTGGAGTGGATTGCCATTTCCGTCTCTCAGGGAAGGAATCCTGACCCAGAGATTGAGCCGGCACCCCCTGCATTGGCAGGCAGATTCTTTACCACTGAGCCACCAGTGAAGCCCCACAGCCCATAAAGTAGCACCAGACAAATACTGATGCTTGTCAATGACTCATTCAATTTAGTTTAAAAAGGATTTTTAAGATATGATTAATTTTAACAAAAAACAGAAATTCAACCTATAAGTTTACTGAAGTTTGGCAACATTTTTTTCAGAAGCTGAGTTGGGGTATCATTTACTCTTTTCCTGGAGACTGTGATCCAAAACTGGATGACTGTTAATATGTCATCAAAGGTCACTGGACCACTGAAGACTACTATGGTTTTCTGACAAAGATGGCAAGAAAGTGTTATTTCAGTTCAGGATTTATCTTTAGGGAGAAATCTGTTTACTCTGTATACTTGGTGATGGTACAAAGCTATTCTGAATAAAATAAAGTGTTACATAGAATATGCATATTTCCAATTGAAAAAAACTAAACGGTTGAAAAACAACTGTAAAATAAACTTGTTATAATTATTCTGATAAACCTCAAATGGCATTCACCATGCAACAACTTCAAAAAAATTGTTTTCGTAAAGCTAAACTCATCTGAAAACTCCCACGGACTCCTAAGATCTTCAAGTAGGCATATGAAAAAGGCTTTAGTCAGGATACTACACATGGTTTGCGAGTATTAAGCTACAGAGGAGAGCAAGAAGTTCTAGGATTTATAGGGGAAAAGCTCCCATGCATTTTATCCTTGTTTTAAGTAATAACAGCCACCATTTACTAAGCATCAGTTTTGTCAGTGCTTCAATCCTTCCAGAACTTCCATGGGATAGCTAGCATGATCCTCATTTTAAAGATGAGAGATTAAGGAAGGCCCAGCCTATGTAGACCTTAAGTTACAGGCTAGACCTTGAATTCTGGTGTCCCTGACACTTTTCGATCATGCTCTTTCCTCTGGGCTCCACTGCCTTGGTGGCTGTTTTAGTCACTCATTCGCTCATTCGTGTCTGACTCTTTGTGACCCCATGGACTGTAGCCCACCAGGCTCCTCCGTCCATGGGATTTCCCAGGTAAGAATACTGGAGTGGATTGCCATTTCCGTCTCTCAGGGAAGGAATCCTGACCCAGAGATTGAGCCGGCACCCCCTGCATTGGCAGGCAGATTCTTTACCACTGAGCCACCAGTGAAGCCCCACAGCCCATAAAGTAGCACCAGACAAATACTGATGCTTGTCAATGACTCATTCAATTTAGTTTAAAAAGGATTTTTAAGATATGATTAATTTTAACAAAAAACAGAAATTCAACCTATAAGTTTACTGAAGTTTGGCAACATTTTTTTCAGAATCTCCATGAAGGTAGAGCTAATTTTCATAGACATAATTTTGTTAAGACACTTGATAGTCACACACATGTAGAATTTTCAAATTTATACTATGTGATCAATAGATCTGGAATAAAGTTTACATAAAAGCCTGGTGTTCAATGTGCCGAAGATCTTAAAGAATAAAAAAATTAAATAATTTCATATTTTTTCAATCCCTGGAGAAGAAGAGTTCAATAATTTTATTTATAAACATTCACATGTGAGATAAAAAGTGTCTTTCTATTTTTTACAAAATGAAATGGTGTCAGTCATATGAGTAGGCCCTCGATATTCAAGGACAAATATTTTTAAATCCCGGAAGTTACTCTCACAGCCAGAAGTCACAAAACGATGCATACACGACTGTGAATATACTGGTAAAGGTTTAACTTTTGTTAAATTCAGTTTCCACCTTGAAATACTGAAATCTTTATACTCTGTTTTGATAATGCAAGGTTGTTTATTCCTCCATTTAGGTGGAATTTTCCACACTTCTCCCAAAGCTGAAATTTATAACTTAGAAATATAAAGTATAGGTTCAGGTAAAGAAACGATTCATAATTTGTTTTAAAATAGAAATTTCATAAATACATAAAATTTTTTAAAATTTAAGTGACAAAAATTTTCATATCAGAGCTCTAAGCAAAATTTTTTTCCTCAAGTCAGTATGGTTTTGGATATATCTACCAATGTCAAAAGGGCACAAGGTGATTGCAAGTATCCTCTGCAACGGCAAAGAGAAAGTATCCGATTTAAATAAACCACAGTCATTCATGAATAATAATCAATTCCACTGTCTTTCAGTTGCAAATAAGATATGGGCTACAAATGACAAACAAAGGCTTCACAGTTTGTCTTGACCATTTCCAAGAATTAAGTTAAAAGGTTCTATTAAAGCATCGAATGGTATACTGTTGAATGAAGAACAAGAAAGTAGAGAGAACTGCTAAAACCATTTAGAATCAGACTTAGCAGTGACGGTGGCAATTTAAATCTCAGAGAATAGCACTGTGATTAAGATTTTCACTTTATCTTGTTTTTATTGCTATTGGCAGTGTTAGTATTTCGGGCCTTCTGAATTTTACAATGGTATATAAACGACGACAATGAAAACAAGAAGACTGAAAATCTTAGAGAGAAGCAAAGAGCAACTGATTAAAGCATTCTTTCTGCATAAACATTAATGTCAAGTTTCCACCTCAGTAGCTGATTATAAATCAATTCTAACAGGTTGTGTCAATAACTTAAAAAACAGATTATACATTTATCTTTTACATAAATTCAGACTGACACAAGTAACAGGATAACTAGAAATGCATTGCTAATAAAGTATATTCCTGTTAATTAATTTAAAGATATTTCCCCAAAATGTACAGTTAATTGGCCTTCTAGAATTAAAATGCAGTAATCAAAAATGGTAAGAGGGGGGTATGCGTTTAATAATGTGATGATAATTCAATACCATAAGTAGGTAAATGTAGGCTCTGCTGAGGCATTATTACTATAAAAAAAAGAAAAAACACTGCTTACAGCCTCAAAGGGATATTTAGAATAGAAAAGGGTGCAAATACAAGCGGGACTGCACTAAGAAAAACGGTAACTAAGCAAACCCAACCCAACCCCCACAGAACAATTACCTCAGGTGATGCAAATCCTAAATATTCCCAATCCCATGTTCCACCAGCAAAGCTACAAAGAAATTAGACATACCGTTTGATTTATGATCAGTACCACAAAGGACAAACAAGCAGACCCTCGTCCTTTGAACATTACTTCTAATTCCTCTGCTTGGATCTTACTTAACCAAAGATCAACTACTGAATATAACTGAAATGATTTTTTTCCTTCATTTCTTTCAAATTCTACATTGCTTTACGCTTGTGTAAAATGGTGGAAAAATTAAAAATCACCTTTTTATACCAGCGTATTTTTTGATTACTTCTATTTTTAAGTGTTTATGTAAATATAAGGATCCAAGGAATTTCTAAGCCTTAAAATTAGTATGAATACAGAAACATGCTTCATTTGATAACGGCAGTATAAGTGTCTGAAATAAAACCACCAAAACTCAACTGTTCTTTAATAGATGAATATGAGGATCACTTAAAAAACTTTACTAACATTATATTACTAATACACTTCTTATCAGAAAGTATGTCAATAACAAGCTGGCAAGGCTTCCAATTTCTACATCATAAGATGTTTACGACTATTAAAATGACACGTTAGAATACTTGTTGAATTACAAGTTCACTGAAGTGTGAAGTTTACCTAGCTTAGTTTAGTCTGATAAACCACATTATCACGAACAAAAAAATGACAAGAACACAAATAGTACTGGTGAAAAAAAAAATCACCAAAAAGAAGTTAACATACTTTTATCAACTACCCATAATTTAGGTTTAAATTAATTTTTACAAATATGAATCCTAGTTGGACAAAAAGTTCTCATGCTGCATTTGAGGCTGGTGCTAGGGTGAGGTCCAGAATGTGCACCCTTTTTACCTGCGTCGTGGAGCTTCAGGTGAGTCTGCAGGAGCAACGCCCCGAGCCACGGATGCCAGGAACTCTTGCCTCTTCTGCTGCACAAGGCATGCCGCCTTGATGATCTTGTGGCGGGGTGTGCGGAGGTAAGGCCTATTGACTTTCTGGGCAAGGTCTTCAGTGACCATCTCTAGGTCTGTCTATGTTAAGAAAAGAAAAAAAGAAAAGATTATAGGTTGAATGGGTTAGTCAATAGCACATCCAATGTCTATCTGTTTAAATCTAACTCCCTTTTGAAATCAGAAAGTAATCCAACTTTTGTAATAATTTCCAATTTAACATATGCTTCTACTTCACACATTTTAGGAAAACAGTATTTACTGAACAGGCATTCACAGCCCAGTAGTTGGTATGAATTACAAAGAAGTAGTGAGTACAGCAGCTGTATAAAAAAAGTTATACCTTGTCTGTGTGAAAAAGAACTAAGAAATTTCTAAGTATTGCACATGCAAATGCATGACCACAAGGCAAAGACTTTATGGAAATGCTGAAGGAAGGAGAGGCAAGGCAAAGCCTTTGTGATTTGGGGTTAGGTCTGGAAGGCTTCATGGAAAATATAAATATTAAGTACTGAAAGAAATATAAATTAGCAGAGGCTGACATAAAAACAGTAGCAAGAGGACAAAATTTGGTTATTTCAAAAAAAGAGAAATGTACAATGTACCTGGCCAGCTACACTGATGTCAATTGGCTTACGTGTTTTATTTATTTATTTTTAAAAGTACTATAAGGCTTTCTTTCAGTTGTACTGTTAAAATGAATCGGCGAATACCAACTTTCCCATCTAGCAGTAATGTCGTTTGCTTCATTTTTTTTTTTTTTAAAGATTTATTTATTTATTTTGGGCGGGGGTCGGGTTGGGGTGGGAGGGGAGCGGGCGGGCCACTTCTGTTGGTCTTTCATTTCTCTATGTTCATCCGTCTTTGTTCCTTGGCTCCTGTGGGCCTCCCATCGCGGTGGCATCTGTCATTGCAGAGCGCCGGCTCTGGGCGCATGCGCTCCAGAGCTCTGGCTCGGCAATTGGACACATCAGTCCAGCCGCTCCGCGACACGTGGGATCTTCCCAGGCCAGGGATTGAACTGGCGCCCCTTGCATTGCAAGGCGGTGTCCTTTCCCACTGGACCACCAGGGGAAGCCCCGGTTTGCTTCATTTTTAAAGATACAATTCCTAATCAGATAATCAGAATCAGGCCAGATTTCAACCTCACCCTGTTTAAAATAAATAAATGTAGTAGGAAATCTTTGCACAGCTCAGAGTGCATTCAATTTTGCACAGTGAGAAATTCAAACCCAAAGAAAACTTCAGTTTGTTACTGGTAAATTTTCCTTTATTTAAAAACCAGTCTAAAAATGGAAACAAAACGGCTTGTTAATTACACTCAAGTAAGATTACACTCAAAGATAAAACTTTGTTATAAAGTGGTTGAAGGGGCTTCCCCTGGTGGTCCAGTGGATGGGGACACCGCCTTGCAGTGCAAGGGGCGCCGGTTCGATCCCTGGCCTGGGAAGATCCCACGTGCCGCGGAGCGGCTGGACCCATGTGTTCAATCACCGAGCCGGAGCTCTGGCGCGCGTGCACCCAGAGCCGGCACTCTGCGGCGACAGACGCCACCGCGATGGGAGGCCCACAGGAGTCAAGGAGCAAGGACGGATGAACATAGAGAAATGAAAGACCAGTGGAGATGGCCCGCCCGCTCCCACCCTCCCCAACCCGACTCCCGCCCAAAATAAATAAATAAATAAATCTTTAAAATAAATAAATAAATAAAGTGGTTGAAAAGAGAAAAGCTGTTTTTCATAGTAACTGCATTTAAGTTTAATAAAAAAGGATGTCTTACTTGCATGAGTTCAAAAATCTCTTTCTTTGTGCTTTTAAGTTCTAAGAAGAATCCATATGGATAAGAACACTTAAGAATGCGTCGGGTTTTTAACAGCACGTGAACTGCGTCTTCGATGAAAGTGGTATCTGGACAGGCTCCTTCAGCTATATAAAGTAAACAAGGCATGGTGAAAAAGTTTTCTTTGCCAACACACTATTATAAGATTAAGTAAACAACTATGTTTTCTTAAAAGAAAGAAAAAGAAAGAACAAAGATCCCTAAGAAGAAACTGTTTGGGTAGCTGTAGGATAATATTTACATGAATCAGACTAAGAACTCATACGTTTTGCATTTCCATGACTTGTATGCATTTATTAAAGGAGCAAAGACTGCAGCAGCCCAGAAGCACTGATGGCAGTCCTGAAGGAATGCACACAGTGATACTGGATTCTGTTCTCACCCTGCTAGTTAAATAAATCTAGGTTTAGGTCACCTCAAAGGTTCTAAGCTTTACTAAGTTTTCCAGGTTGGCCCTGGCAGAATTTTACTTACTAAGATTTAGAACAAATGCCTTGCTTAAGTTGTTTAAAAAAAGAGCTTAATTATAAATCACACCTATGCAAAAATGACATTGTAAGGTAAAAGATATAACATTGTGGGGAACAATTGGGTAACAAATGTTATTAATAGTAAACGAACACTTCAGGGAGAGAAAGAGCAGAAACAGGGAAGAGCGGTTTTATTTCTTCCTTTTCAAATCCTTTGATTCTTTCTTATATTTACTGGCCATCTAGAACCTCCAGAATGTTGAACAGAGGCAGCAATTCACATCTACAAATATTTATTTTATATCTACCATGTTTGGGGCACTGTTCCAAGTATTAGGATGCATTGGGGCAGAACAGACAGTAGAATCGGTGAGGACTTTCTTCTTTCAATTTTTACTGTGGACAATTAGTACTTTAAGAATTTCCTATTTGCTTGATATGGTTCGGTCATTACCACTGCCTAAGAGCTATTAATTAACAAGGAGATGAAGCTGCTAACAAGGAGACTGACGTGTTTTGTCCCATTGTAAGTTATTTAACTTATGGCTGTCATTTTAATTAGGAAGCTATTCTCATGAAAAGACTGTTAGTACTCACTGTTATAAAATGGAGCAAACACAAGGATGACTAATTACCTTTTAGGCTTAAAATCTTTTTTATATAAGCTATGATTACTTTTAAAATATGACTTTTTAAAATAAACATGTCAGAACCTGTACTCTGTATGGTCACTGTGAGGTATTACATTCTAATTATGTAACTAGTATTCAATCTATTTTTAGGAGTTTTCTTTTTGAACTGCCATTTTAGGAACCATAAGTAAGCCCTATCTTAGGACTCTGCTTTTTGACTCCAATGTCCATTATTTACCAATGAGATGATTTCTCCCAAGCCTATACTCGACTCTCATTCCATTAGGACCTCTGTGAAATTTCTCAGGCATCTTTGGGAGTTAGTCACTCTACCACTGGACGGCTTGTGAATCCTGCTGTTTTGACCAGGTCAGGGATGCTTTCTAAGGTCCGTTCACTTTTCCCAACATTGTAGAGTATCAGCAACAGCAGAGAGTAAGCAAAACCATTTAGTGTGCTGACCTACCAGCAGCAGAGGCTGCATTAAGAGGAGCAGACCAAGTAAGCCAGGCAGAAACCTAATCAGCCTCACTTGCTAAACTGCACTCTGGACTTCAGAGAACTCTAAACTACCATGAGTTAATGGAGATAATGTATTCTTATAAAGCTCTTTCTTCATCTCCTACCAAAGAAATGACTTAAGCATGACAGCTATTTACATTAACTATCACACACTTATAACTTACTTTCTTTGAGAGCTCTACTCAATTGCTCCATCTTTTCTTTGGCTGTTTTAAGAAGACGTTGTTCTAACTAAAGAAAGAGAAATAAATAAAGACATCATTATGTCATTTTCTTGCTTTATTCACCCAAGTATTATTCAGCACATCTAAAATGATACAGGACATACCTGATAGCTATGCTCATGATTTTTAAATCTTGTGTAATAGTGCATGAATCTGTCAAGTTCCTGAAATCTTTTGTGTTTTTTCTCAGCCTAGGAAACAGAAGTTCACACTTCAAAAATCTTTTTTTAGTAAGAGATAGGAATACATACAGATTTGCTGATGATTTTATTGAGCAAATAATAACCAATACATCCTAAATACTACCCAGAACAAAGTCTTGCATTTGTATTCTCTGTGACAAACCACTGAGTCCACAATTCCCAGAGTGTGAGGTAAATATGCCTCTTAAGCTCTATGATCTCAAATCTTCAATGGCTTATTATAACATTTATTGCTATGGACTGACAGTGTATTTGTCTCCCATCAAATTCATGTATTCAAGGTCTAACCCCCAACGTGACTGTATTTGGAGACAGGGCCTGTGACCTGATAAGGGTGGAACGAGGTCATGAGGGTGGAGATCTAATCCAACAGAGCTGGTGCTCTCATAGGAAGAGGGAGATACACCAGAGCTTGATCTCGCTCCTCTAGACAGCTATCTAAAAAGTCAAAAGAGAGTCAGCATCAGAAACTGAATGGGCACAAATTTTGGTCTTGGACTTCCTAAACTCAAGAACTGTAACAATAAATTTTCATTGTTTAAGTCATTTGGTCTATGGTGTTTTATTACGGTAGCCAAGCAGACAGACTAAGATACTTAAATGAAATAACGTATCATACTGTTTATATAATGTTAAAATTACTTGTAAGTCATTTTAGAGACATGCTGAGATATATGTCTTTTCTGATCTTCACTAAAAAAAAAAAAAACCAAAAAAAACAAAAAATGAACCCAAAGCTCAAGCTTACAGTTATTTTGTTTAAATTGAAGGCTGTTCTGAAGTGTACTGAATGTAATGGCTCATTACAACAAAGGTAGGAAAAGAAGAAATGCAAACTACTCCCATTGGTGTCAAGCGGCTCAGCCAGAAGTCTTGGCTCAAACAGCTCTTTTACCTCCACAGTCATCTCCTTGGACTGTTCCTCCACATGCTGAATGACCTCATAGCGAGTACATCTATAATACCCTCCCGTGGAAGAACTATGTTTCCCTCTAAGTATTATTCAGCACATAAAATGATACAGGACATACCTGATAGCTATGCTCATGATTTTTAAATCTTGTGTAATAGTGCATGAATCTGTCAAGTTCCTGAAATCTTTTGTGTTTTTTCTCAGCCTAGGAAACAGAAGTTCACACTTCAAAAATCTTTTTTTAGTAAGAGATAGGAATACATACAGATTTGCTGATGATTTTATTGAGCAAATAATAACCAATACATCCTAAATACTACCCAGAACAAAGTCTTGCATTTGTATTCTCTGTGACAAACCACTGAGTCCACAATTCCCAGAGTGTGAGGTAAATATGCCTCTTAAGCTCTATGATCTCAAATCTTCAATGGCTTATTATAACATTTATTGCTATGGACTGACAGTGTATTTGTCTCCCATCAAATTCATGTATTCAAGGTCTAACCCCCAACGTGACTGTATTTGGAGACAGGGCCTGTGACCTGATAAGGGTGGAACGAGGTCATGAGGGTGGAGATCTAATCCAACAGAGCTGGTGCTCTCATAGGAAGAGGGAGATACACCAGAGCTTGATCTCGCTCCTCTAGACAGCTATCTAAAAAGTCAAAAGAGAGTCAGCATCAGAAACTGAATGGGCACAAATTTTGGTCTTGGACTTCCTAAACTCAAGAACTGTAACAATAAATTTTCATTGTTTAAGTCATTTGGTCTATGGTGTTTTATTACGGTAGCCAAGCAGACAGACTAAGATACTTAAATGAAATAACGAAACATAATGTTTATATAATGTTAAAATTACTTGTAAGTCATTTTAGAGACATGCTGAGATATATGTCTTTTCTGATCTTCACTAAAAAAAAAAAAAACCAAAAAAAACAAAAAATGAACCCAAAGCTCAAGCTTACAGTTATTTTGTTTAAATTGAAGGCTGTTCTGAAGTGTACTGAATGTAATGGCTCATTACAACAAAGGTAGGAAAAGAAGAAATGCAAACTACTCCCATTGGTGTCAAGCGGCTCAGCCAGAAGTCTTGGCTCAAACAGCTCTCTTTACCTCCACAGTCATCTCCTTGGACTGTTCCTCCACATGCTGAATGACCTCATAGCGAGTACATCTATAATACCCTCCCGTGGAAGAACTATGTTTTTTCCACTCTTCCAGACAAATCCAGCAGAAGTCATACTTGCACTGCAAAAGAAAACAAATATACAAACATCTTCCCATGCTAGTAACTGGTAAGTCATTTTCCAATGTCTAGTCAACCAATGAGTAAAGAGATTAAATAATCCTGCCTATCTAGATGATCAGGAACAAATCTCAAAGTCATGCCCTCTTTTCCAGGCTTTCTCTGAAGGCCTTATCCATACTATGGAAAACGTACTATGGAAAAGATGTGGGGATCGCTTAAAATTATTGTTTATAAGTATAAACTAAAAGATACATCATAACATTATCAAGTAATCTCAAGAATTCTTAAAAAATATCAACAAGATATCCTTTACAAATAACAGATACTGACATGTTTCATTTCTCAGGTGTATATTAATCTTATTTTGGTCTTTAAAGCTCTACTGGTGTATCTGAAAACTTACTTTGACAAACTGGTCTTGAAACTGTGAATAATTTAAAAAGGTCTCTAATCAGAACACCTAACATAAAAGCTATTTCTTATTTAAAAATTATTTCTTAATTACCGTATTTGCAAACAATGCAATAATATGAGCACGCCAATATGACAATATATTCCTTTTTTCTCTTAAATGCTTATGGATTGAGTCAGAAAGGTCTTTTCAACTCATATTTATGTTTCCTCTTGGTCCTTTTAGATTTTATTTTGAAAAATTGGATCTGTTCAGAATTTATCTGAGTATTTTCAGTATGAATTAAACTTTGTTTTCCACACAGCTGCCTAGTTGTCTCAATACCATTTATTAAACAATCCACATTTCTCTCCTGGCTGGAGATGGCTCTTTTACCATATACTAAATTCCCATGTATGTGGCTATTTTCTGGGCTTTGTTTCACTGATCTGTAGATTCATGTACCAGCCCCATGCTGTTTTAATTATTGAGCCTTTAGAGCTTGGCCTATGATTGGGACAAGGCTAGCTCCTCCTGACTGTTCTTTTTCAGAGTTTTCTGGCTCTTATGTTGTTCGTCCACATGAATTTTTGAATTAACTTATTTAGATGCAGAAATAAAACCTGCTGGTATTTTTGTTGGAATCTTTCTAAGAACTTTTGTTATCTTTCCATTTGTTTGTTGGCATCTATGTGGTACACATAGGGGTTTTAACATTTTTTCCAGGTAAGTCTTATACATTAAGTTTCTTTCTAGATAAAAGAAGTCTTTTTTTCAGCATATACTCTATCTGGATGCTGCTAGCACATGTCAAGGCTATTACTCTCTGCATATTACTTAAGTACTCTGCTAGTCAATGCAATTTTTATTGTTTGCAAGTTTTTCAGTTGATTATTGTGGGTTTTCTAGGCAAACGATCATGCTGTCTGTAAAAAAACAATTTTCTCACCTCATTTCTAATCTTTACATCTCCAATTTCTTTTCATTGTTGAATTATGTTGATTGATATCTCTGGTCCAATATTAATAAAATTGGTGATGGAGAGCATTTTTATGCTGTTCTCAATTTTGGGAGAGTACCACTAGTTTCCTCACTAATACTATGCTAACTTTTGGATTAAGGTAGATTTATTTTTATCATACTTAAAAGGAAGATTCTATGTATTCCTATTTCTTTGTATCTTACAAAGAATGGTTAAGTTTTTGTCAAATGCTTTGTTAGCATCTACAGAAAATTCACATGGTTTTTCTTCTTGTATTTACTAACATGTGGAATAGTAATTGCTTTTTAAATATAAAACCATTTTTGCATTCCTAGAATAAAACCCGTGTGATTAAGTACTTTTTTAAAAAAATTAAAAACATGTTTTTTCATTTAAATATAAATGAAATATTGGGCTTCCCCTGGTGGTCCAGTGGGTAAGGACACTGCCTTGCAGTGCAAGGGGCGCCGGTTCGATCCCTGGCCTGGGAAGATCCCACGTGCCGCGGAGCGGCTGGACCGATGTGTCCAATTGCCGAGCCAGAGCTCTGGAGTGCATGCGCCCAGAGCCGGCGCTCTGCAACGACAGACGCCACCGTGATCGGAGGCCCACAGGAGCCAAAGAACAAAGACCGATGAAAATAGAGAAATGAAAGACCAGTAGAAGTGGCCCGCCTGCTCCCCTCCCTCTCCGACCCGACCCCCGCCCAAAATAAATAAATAAATAAATCTTAAAAAAAAAAAATCAATGAAATATTAAATAGCTGATGGTCAATTACTCTTCTAATGCATTCTGCTGTATTATATTTGCTAATATCTGTGAATATTTTCCCCTCCAGTATCTTACTTAGAACTCATGCACTGTTACTCATAAATGAGACTGATCTATGCTTTCAAATTTATAATCTTGTCAAGTGCTCATATTAAGGTTCTACTCAGTTTATAATAATGATTTGAAAGTTTCCAAGTTTTTCCTTTTCTCTTTTTGTCTTGGAAACAGTTTAAACCATATTGGAATTATCTATTCTTTTAAGCTTTGATAAAATGTTATTGTGAAATGGTTAGGGTCTATTGCTTTTAAAGCAAATTAATGACAAACTCTCTTCTAGCAAGTGAATCTGTTCAGTTATTTCTTCTAGGGTTGTTTTTAATAAATTGCATTTTCTTAAAAAGTTAATCCATTTCAGGGCTTCCCTGGTGGTCCAGTGGGTAAGGACATCGCCTTGCAGTGCAAGGGACACCGGTTCGATCCCTGGCCTGGGAGGATCCCATGTGCCGCGGAGCGGCTGGACCAATGTGTCCAACTACCGAACTGGAGCTCTGGAGCACATGCGCCCAGAGCCGGTGCTCTGCAGCGAGAGAGGCCACTGTGATGAGAGGTCCACACAGGCCAAACAGCAAAGATGGATGAAAATAGATAATTAAAAAAAAAAAATTAATCCATTTCACATTCAAGTTCAAATTTATCTGCAAGAGTTGAGCAAAGTTATCTCTTATTTTTCTTAAGTTGCTTTATTGATTTGTCCCTTATTTCTTTTATTACATATTGAACTCCCTTACCCTCGTTTTTTTTCTTACATATAGCTTTGTGCTTTTTCTTAGTTTTTCCTTCAGAAAACCACTTTTTATTAGTTGTATTGTTTTTAGTTTTTGACTCACTGATTTTAGCTTAAAAACATTCTTCCTCCTGGTTTTCAAGTTTGTTTTTCTCATTTCTTGAGTCATATCCTTAATCCATTCTTTATTTTATTGTTTGAAGTGAATAAAGCTATGCACATTTCTGAATTGCTTTAAATACAGCCCTCGGGCTCTGAAAAAGTAGTTACTTTCATTACTCTAGTTTTCTAGAAATTCCTTTATTTCCATTATTTTTATTACATGAGTTGAGAGATCTAAAACTTCTAAATGAAAAGACCTCTTGTAACTTTATTATTCATTTCTATTTTATTCCATATGATCAGAGTATTCTGATAACACTATTTTCTATTTTCTGGATATCACTTAGATTTCCTTGATCATCAACGGTCAATTTTTTTGGTGAATATTCCATGAGTACTTGAAAAGATACCAATTATTCTATCTTTTCAGGACACAGAGTCTAAATCTATAGCAATGAGAAACACCTTGGTCATCATGACAAGTCCTATCTTCCTAACTTTTTCTCTACCTGGTATGTCAATGGACAGAGAGCTGAATTAAAGTCTCTCCTCATGTCGCACTTCACAAACATAGTAAACTGTGTACTTGTTTCAAGGATCTGATATTACGCACCATCTTTTGCTGCCTGCTAAAAGCAAACCATGTACCCGATTTGATGCAAATAACTTTCAGTTCAGCTCAGTTGGTATTTTAAAACCAGTGATAAGGTTTCTACAAAGAGTCAAATTTTATGCTCTATGGTAAGGAAAATAATATTGAACTTTACTAATTTTAACTTTTAGTTGCAGCAATACACTTTTCTACAATGCTGGATTCAAAAAGGCCAAACAGCAAAGATGGATGAAAATAGATAATTAAAAAAAAAAAATTAATCCATTTCACATTCAAGTTCAAATTTATCTGCAAGAGTTGAGCAAAGTTATCTCTTATTTTTCTTAAGTTGCTTTATTGATTTGTCCCTTATTTCTTTTATTACATATTGAACTCCATTACACTCGTTTTTTCTTACATATAGCTTTGTGCTTTTCTTAGTTTTTCCTTCAGAAAACCACTTTTTATTAGTTGTATTGTTTTTAGTTTTTGACTCACTGATTTTAGCTTAAAAACATTCTTCCTCCTGGTTTTCAAGTTTGTTTTTCTCATTTCTTGAGTCATATCCTTAATCCATTCTTTATTTTATTGTTTGAAGTGAATAAAGCTATGCACATTTCTGAATTGCTTTAAATACAGCCCTCGGGCTCTGAAAAAGTAGTTACTTTCATTACTCTAGTTTTCTAGAAATTCCTTTATTTCCATTATTTTTATTACATGAGTTGAGAGATCTAAAACTTCTAAATGAAAAGACCTCTTGTAACTTTATTATTCATTTCTATTTTATTCCATATGATCAGAGTATTCTGATAACACTATTTTCTATTTTCTGGATATCACTTAGATTTCCTTGATCATCAACGGTCAATTTTTTTGGTGAATATTCCATGAGTACTTGAAAAGATACCAATTATTCTATCTTTTCAGGACACAGAGTCTAAATCTATAGCAATGAGAAACACCTTGGTCATCATGACAAGTCCTATCTTCCTAACTTTTTCTCTACCTGGTATGTCAATGGACAGAGAGCTGAATTAAAGTCTCTCCTCATGTCGCACTTCACAAACATAGTAAACTGTGTACTTGTTTCAAGGATCTGATATTACGCACCATCTTTTGCTGCCTGCTAAAAGCAAACCATGTACCCGATTTGATGCAAATAACTTTCAGTTCAGCTCAGTTGGTATTTTAAAACCAGTGATAAGGTTTCTACAAAAGAGTCAAATTTTATGCTCTATGGTAAGGAAAATAATATTGAACTTTACTAATTTTAACTTTTTAGTTGCAGCAATACACTTTTCTACAATGCTGGATCAGTTAAATTTCAAGTGATTTAAAATATGTAAGAACACAAAATTTAAATAGTTTCCTAAAAACTACCTAAAGATAAATGAATAGAATAAGGAGAGTTTTTAAAAGAACTTATTTTTATCTAGCCTAATCTGCAATTCTTTTAAAATGTCTAACAACTTGATTTCAGATAATAAAAGCTATCTACTGAGTAATAATAAATAGTGAAGAATTAATAAAGACATGTTACAATTTAGTTATATGTTTGGACATGTATTCAATTACTTATGAGCTGTTGCTCCCCCCTCACATTTAAAAGAAACGAGTATAAAAACTTTCACTTTCTAGATGTCTTCTTTTATGTCATAAGAATCAAAAGAATTACTTGTCAGTTTCCTCTGTTCAATGAAAATACTTCAGCTGGTTAAATAAGACTTCATTTACATAGTATGTAAGAAAATGTTCCTTTTATATGTAACAGAAGCTTATGCAAAATTTGTTTCAGATAAGTTATCCTGTATCATTTTATTTGTTTGTGAAAAATACTCATTCATGAGATATTTATTTATCAGCTACTTAACTGCTGGTGAGTCATATGAAATAAAAAGAATGTTGGATCTGGCCTTTTAATTAGTAGTTCAGCTGTTTATGCTTATGGTCAACCTGTATTTTTTTTTTTACATCTACGTAGTCATTTTATTTGTTGAAAAAAGGGTCTAAATCTATAGCAATGAGAAACACCTTGGTCATCATGACAAGTCCTATCTTCCTAACTTTCTCTACCTGGTATGTCAATGGACAGAGAGCTGAATTAAAGTCTCTCCTCATGTCGCACTTCACAAACATAGTAAACTGTGTACTTGTTTCAAGGACCTGATATTACGCCCCATCTTTTGCTGCCTGCTAAAAGCAAACCATGTACCCGATTTGATGCAAATAACTTTCAGTTCAGCTCAGTTGGTATTTTAAAACCAGTGATAAGGTTTCTACAAAGAGTCAAATTTTATGCTCTATGGTAAGGAAAATAATATTGAACTTTACTAATTTTAACTTTTTAGTTGCAGCAATACACTTTTCTACAATGCTGGATCAGTTAAATTTCAAGTGATTTAAAATATGTAAGAACACAAAATTTAAATAGTTTCCTAAAAACTACCTAAAGATAAATGAATAGAATAAGGAGAGTTTTTAAAAGAACTTATTTTTATCTAGCCTAATCTGCAATTCTTTTAAAATGTCTAACAACTTGATTTCAGATAATAAAAGCTATCTACTGAGTAATAATAAATAGTGAAGAATTAATAAAGACATGTTACAATTTAGTTATATGTTTGGACATGTATTCAATTACTTATGAGCTGTTGCTCCCCCCTCACATTTAAAAGAAACGAGTATAAAAACTTTCACTTTCTAGATGTCTTCTTTTATGTCATAAGAATCAAAAGAATTACTTGTCAGTTTCCTCTGTTCAATGAAAATACTTCAGCTGGTTAAATAAGACTTCATTTACATAGTATGTAAGAAAATGTTCCTTTTATATGTAACAGAAGCTTATGCAAAATTTGTTTCAGATAAGTTATCCTGTATCATTTTATTTGTTTGTGAAAAATACTCATTCATGAGATATTTATTTATCAGCTACTTAACTGCTGGTGAGTCATATGAAATAAAAAGAATGTTGGATCTGGCCTTTTAATTAGTAGTTCAGCTGTTTATGCTTATGGTCAACCTGTATTTTTTTTTTTTAACATCTACGTAGTCTATATCAGGTTGCCCAAGAAAAAACTAATATGAATGTTGGAGATGCAACTGCATATAAATGAAAGAACTTTGGCCTGATGAGCTGAATAAACACTTCTGAGCATTCAAGACACAGTACAAAGTTTTTCTTCTGAAAAAATCATTGCCGTCCATTAAAATAAGTCGTTTGTGTCAATTTATTATAAAATCACCTGGTAACTGTCATTATTTTTCAAGTCAAAATAATAATGATATTCATTAGTTCAAGGTAAAAAAATCAAGAAGTACTTAAAAAGAAGATATTGATGTATTTTACTGAAATAAGTCCTAACTATGTGTGTTTATTTCACATCCTAAATTAGAATGATTAGACTGATCTTCTACCAATAACTTTAAATAAATATTTTTATATATGTGCCATTCCCAAGGAAAAGGAAAAAATTTAGATATTACAGTTAAACTAAATGGTCAGGAAAATAGGCACAGATCAGTATTAACTCAATTCTGGAATACTTGTTTCAAATATGGTAGCTTCTATCTATGTAACTAAGTCAGGAGGGTAGCTGTCTTAAAGTAATTATTTATATTAATTTTTAGCGAAGTGACATTTTCACTTTCAATATAATAATGCGTTACTTATTTAATTGATGATTTCGTCAGCAAGCCTAAAGTCAGCCCACCACTTTGGGCACCTTTCTCATAGAGACTCCAGCATTTAAATTTGGGCTTACAGGGCCAGCTTGGGACCTTGAGCTTTGCAAGAGTTCTAAGTAAGGCGGTACTTGATCACTGACATATTTACATAAACACAAACCTCTCTCAGTATCTTCACTGGGGGAGTGGGTGACTCAGGCACTTCTGATCTGGCCAAGTACCACTGAAGCCTTACCTTTGTTTTTAATATTCACTATGATTGCAAAATTTAATAACATAAATCAACATTTATGTTAATTACCAAAGAATGTATAATACAACCTCCTAGAATCGTCCTGAAAGACAAAGTTTTTACGCTTACAGCATTCTTCCTTTGGATTCGTGATCAAATTAAGGTTCTAACGGCAAAGCATATAGTCCTCTTTAACTTACCTTGGCACACTGCATGTGATTGCAGCCCTCATTCTTCTGTATGGGAGACTTACAGTTAGCACAAGGCTTGGAGTTAGTTAACAACCAGAGACAATTGGCAGCATCCTCGTAAGCTTCACTGACTCCCACAACTTTGGGATATTAAGCACAAATACAAAAATAAGTGATTTAGTGTACAACTCCAGATGGAAAAACACTCAAAGTCTTCTTTGCAGGTTACCTCTCAATTTTAAATATATACTTTTATTCCTATTAGGGTCTATGGTCTATTAGGTCCATGATTATTTAAGATCAACTAAAAAAGAATCCAGCAACACACCTAGAACTGCATTCACCATTTCCCCCAAAGCTCCTTTCTGTTTCCTGTCCATCTGATCATCTACCCAGAATCAATCTAGGAAGAACATGATCTTGGATATCTTCCTCTCTGCCTCATCTACAGTGCCCCACAGGTTCTCTCTCTTCCTCTTTCACATCCACCTCCTCTCCATTTACACTTTTTACTGGTTTAGCTAGGATCCTCCACACCAAGACAATTAAAACCAACCTATGTCCTCAGATCCTTCTCCCTAGGGTAGCTGTCTAAAGTATTATTTATATTAATTTTAGCAAGTGACATTTTCACTTTCAATATAATAATGCGTTACTTATTTAATTGATGATTTCGTCAGCAAGCCTAAAGTCAGCCCACCACTTTGGGCACCTTTCTCATAGAGACTCCAGCATTTAAATTTGGGCTTACAGGGCCAGCTTGGGACCTTGAGCTTTGCAAGAGTTCTAAGTAAGGCGGTACTTGATCACTGACATATTTACATAAACACAAACCTCTCTCAGTATCTTCACTGGGGGAGTGGGTGACTCAGGCACTTCTGATCTGGCCAAGTACCACTGAAGCCTTACCTTTGTTTTTAATATTCACTATGATTGCAAAATTTAATAACATAAATCAACATTTATGTTAATTACCAAAGAATGTATAATACAACCTCCTAGAATCGTCCTGAAAGACAAAGTTTTTACGCTTACAGCATTCTTCCTTTGGATTCGTGATCAAATTAAGGTTCTAACGGCAAAGCATATAGTCCTCTTTAACTTACCTTGGCACACTGCATGTGATTGCAGCCCTCATTCTTCTGTATGGGAGACTTACAGTTAGCACAAGGCTTGGAGTTAGTTAACAACCAGAGACAATTGGCAGCATCCTCGTAAGCTTCACTGACTCCCACAACTTTGGGATATTAAGCACAAATACAAAAATAAGTGATTTAGTGTACAACTCCAGATGGAAAAACACTCAAAGTCTTCTTTGCAGGTTACCTCTCAATTTTAAATATATACTTTTATTCCTATTAGGGTCTATGGTCTATTAGGTCCATGATTATTTAAGATCAACTAAAAATGAATCCAGCAACACACCTAGAACTGCATTCACCATTTCCCCCAAAGCTCCTTTCTGTTTCCTGTCCATCTGATCATCTACCCAGAATCAATCTAGGAAGAACATGATCTTGGATATCTTCCTCTCTGCCTCATCTACAGTGCCCCACAGGTTCTCTCTCTTCCTCTTTCACATCCACCTCCTCTCCATTTACACTTTTTACTGGTTTAGCTAGGATCCTCCACACCAAGACAATTAAAACCAACCTATGTCCTCAGATCCTTCTCCCTCATTCCCCAAACCCACACTATACTGCCTCTGTAAAGGGATTTAAAAAAAAAAATACAGACCTGCAAATCTTTTGGTTGCTCCCCACTGGCTACAAGATTAATTAAATTGCTTTAGCAAAGAATACAACAGCCTTCGTGATCTGGCCACTACCTGGCAAGGTCCTCCCACTCTCTGTCCCCACACCAAATCTTACACTCCTCATCATCTTAACTATTTATTCTACTTTAATATGAGATCTGCAATCTCAAACAATGCCAGGGGTTTTAAATACTCTAAATTTTACATTTTATATTCTGTAAGTCCCCACCACCACCCACGGATGGGTGGAGAGTGGTAGATGCGTAATTTAAAATTAATTTTTCCTGCAAGAACATCAGCAACCAAGTCTGTTTTCTAACTTCAACTATAAAGGGAAGCTTTCTCTTTTCTTCAGTGAAAGCGATGTCTGAAAACCACCATGAAATCCTTGAGAATGGTCCATCCTATTAAGGCCCTCATCATATGCAGATTGTCTAGAAAGGGTAGGTAAGAGATTAGCCTACAGATGAAAGCAGGGGAGAAATCAGAATCTCTCTGAGTTTTGAAATTTAAAAGAAAAAGTTACTCAACTCCCAGGTTCAAATCCCTGGAGAGGGAAGGGGACAAAGATTTGCATGGTCTGACCCTTGGGAAGTGACTCCGCATATGAACTGGAAGAGCTGAGCACCCTAAGCAGCCCTTTGATGGAGTTGAGCCGTGGAGGGGGACGGTGTCTTGCCTGTGTGCCTACCTATTTTAAGCTTGCGTCAACAACAGAACAGCAGTAAAGTGCTGCTATTCCACACAGCAAAGAGAAACAACTGCAGCAATGAATTGCTCAGACTCCCCTCCATTTCAAAACCACCTGCTGGAAGGTGGTTTGATTAGGATGCTGGTGAAGAGAATTCTCAGATGATTTGGTGGAAAATAAGTTTTCAGAAGAAATATTCTTTGTGGTTGCTAGTCAGCACTGGAGCTAATGCTGTTTACAAGGGGTGTCACTATAAAACCTAATCACTAAGTACAAAGTCTGATTTTTGTTTAAAAGGAGTGGCCTTTCTCCTTTCCCTCATTCCCCAAACCCACACTATACTGCCTCTGTAAAGGGATTTAAAAAAAAAAATACAGACCTGCAAATCTTTTGGTTGCTCCCCACTGGCTACAAGATTAATTAAATTGCTTTAGCAAAGAATACAACAGCCTCGTGATCTGGCCACTACCTGGCAAGGTCCTCCCACTCTCTGTCCCCACACCAAATCTTACACTCCTCATCATCTTAACTATTTATTCTACTTTAATATGAGATCTGCAATCTCAAACAATGCCAGGGGTTTTAAATACTCTAAATTTTACATTTTATATTCTGTAAGTCCCCACCACCACCCACGGATGGGTGGAGAGTGGTAGATGCGTAATTTAAAATTAATTTTTCCTGCAAGAACATCAGCAACCAAGTCTGTTTTCTAACTTCAACTATAAAGGGAAGCTTTCTCTTTTCTTCAGTGAAAGCGATGTCTGAAAACCACCATGAAATCCTTGAGAATGGTCCATCCTATTAAGGCCCTCATCATATGCAGATTGTCTAGAAAGGGTAGGTAAGAGATTAGCCTACAGATGAAAGCAGGGGAGAAATCAGAATCTCTCTGAGTTTTGAAATTTAAAAGAAAAAGTTACTCAACTCCCAGGTTCAAATCCCTGGAGAGGGAAGGGGACAAAGATTTGCATGGTCTGACCCTTGGGAAGTGACTCCGCATATGAACTGGAAGAGCTGAGCACCCTAAGCAGCCCTTTGATGGAGTTGAGCCGTGGAGGGGGACGGTGTCTTGCCTGTGTGCCTACCTATTTTAAGCTTGCGTCAACAACAGAACAGCAGTAAAGTGCTGCTATTCCACACAGCAAAGAGAAACAACTGCAGCAATGAATTGCTCAGACTCCCCTCCATTTCAAAACCACCTGCTGGAAGGTGGTTTGATTAGGATGCTGGTGAAGAGAATTCTCAGATGATTTGGTGGAAAATAAGTTTTCAGAAGAAATATTCTTTGTGGTTGCTAGTCAGCACTGGAGCTAATGCTGTTTACAAGGGGTGTCACTATAAAACCTAATCACTAAGTACAAAGTCTGATTTTTGTTTAAAAGGAGTGGCCTTTCTCCTCCCTTTTGCATCAACATTATTTTTAGCTCAGAAACTCCAAACTATTCTTATGACCTTCATTGTTCATTGTTACAACAAATAAAGCACAAAGCCATTTAAACAAAGCAGCTGTGTGGCCTGCAACATAACAGTTTTTTTCTCCCATCCTTTGGAGAGAATGCTAGTTTCTGACTGCATTCTAGGGGATTCGTTCTAGGGGATGACATGAAGTAAATGGTATTCAGAAAATAACTGACTATCAAACAAATCCTTGTGATAGAAAAAATGCCTTCACTTCCAGTGTTCTAAAACATGCTCATTTCAGACCCCTGTCCTTTGGACATACTTTTCTCAATACCTGCAACAACCAAGCTCCCTGCAGTCTACCTGTTGAGTCCTCCTCACCCTATAGACTTTTAAACTCTTTCTTCAGCTGCATGTCTAATATAGCTTGATCTTCTTTCCTTATTGTTTGTTTGCTTTAAGCTTTACCCTAAATTTCATAAACTTAAATGTGGCCATTTAGAGTCCACTGGTCACCACTGACTTCCACTGTGGTAGGTACACACCGGGACAGTGAGAAAGCTTCTCAGCAACGGGGAACCTGGTCTGCGGTCTTGGTTTTGGCTCCCTCTAGAGCAGACACTTGTGGGTGTCCTGGGTTTCTTGCTTCCTATCTGATTTCCTAAAGTTCCTCCATCTTTCTGAATTAAGGTCCCATTTGCGACTCTTTGAGGAAGATTTTCAGTTTTTAGCTTGAGGTCTCCCTACATCTGGCCACTGGAAGTAACCATGTTACATGGTACACACTGTTTTCTAATTCTTCTATTTCTCTTCTCTCTTCATTATCAGCATCTTTATCTTCTATTTCTCTTCTCTCTTCATTATCAGCATCTTTATCTTACGCAAGGATAGTCTGTCACAGTTCCACCAAAAATCTGTAGTGACCAGTCATGTCATTCTTCCTCTCCTTCCCTAATAAGGCTTCTTTGTAGATATGGAATGAGTGATCCAATTTTACAATGGCAGGGCCTAACTAAAAATAGCCACTCATTTCAAACTACATGCTTTATATCTCCAATCAGATACTTCTGATCACTTTCTACTCAAGAATTAAATAATATACTGTACTAATTACTTCTTGCAGTACACTAATTCTTTTAGGCAGCTAGTAAGTACACGAGATTAATAATATAAGATGATGAAGTAATCTTATTTCTCCTCTATATGCCTTTCCTCTCTCAACTGTATTGCTTGTCTTGCTCAAGCCCTTAGATCATCTTACTTAGAAACAGCGCTCTTATCCAGTATCTCCACAGTCCCTAATTCATCATTCACGCTTCCACCTGATTGATCTTTCTAAGCAACCATCTCCAGTTACCATTCTCCTCTTTGGTGTCTGAGATGAAGTGAGACCTCCCAGCATTACACACAACTCCACCCGGCACCTGCAATCTCATCTCTCACTGCATGTCTGTACTGGCTCAACTGAATTGTTTGCAGCCCTTGGACATGCCGGGCCACTTCACAGCCCTACTGCACCGCAAGCCTAGAACACCCTTTCTATTCAAGTCTATGAACTACATCTATCAGCTTTCAAGATACGGCCCAGGCATCAATTATTTTTATAAAGCTTTCCCTACCTCTCCCCTAGATGATCTCTTAACTCAGCCCCTCCCTGGTTCCTCCCCTCCCTCACAAGGTACCATAGGTACACTGTTCTCTTAATAGCGTCTCTAATGCTTACTGTTCTGGGTTTTGTGCATAGCTGTCTCCCTCTCTAAATGTAAAATTCAGGAGCATAACAGGCATTCTACTTCTATATTCTAACATAAGACAGCACTAAATACAGGCTAAAGACATAATGAAGATACCATTTAAAAGCAACAAGTTTTTCCTAGGTTTTCTCAGCATTTTTTCTGAGCTGCAGACAAACACTCCTAAAATCCAATGGACGTTGCCACACATATGTCCTGCAAGTAACTGGAGTGCAAAATGTCCACAACAAAAGTCATTATTTTCCCCTGAAAGTTTATTCCTCTACCTGAATTTCCTAAGCTAAGCAATGACATCATGATCTACTCTCTGATCCAAACGAAAAATTCACCTTCCTACTTCTGGTCTCTCTCTCCTTTGGTCTATCCTTCTTTGTCATCAGTTATCTTCTTAAAAATATCGTTAATGATGTCACTTCCCTACTCGAACACTGCATTCTATGGCTTACTCTGTTAACAGAATAAATTCAGACAATTTGGCAAGAACCCTTACAATCTGGCAACACCTACTTTTCCCGCTTCATCTTTTGCAAATTTCTCCCATGGATCTTAGTTTTAAAAATCCACAGAATGTATAAAGAAATACAGGTAGGTAGGCGGGCGTTAGCAAGCCATCTCACCTACAGAAATATAGGTATTTCTAGGCGTCAGAAGCAGGAAAAGAAAGTGAAATCCAGTCATCTTGCCATATTTAAAGGTGTTGCAGGGTAATGATATTAATCTCTCTATGGAACTCACACACACAGATACACCATACACAGAAGGAGAACAGGGAAAATGGATGGGTAACCAGAATGCAATGGCAAGCTTTACCTGGTATTCAGAGGAGAGATACAATGAACCTGGGGACCAGGAACAATCCATACAAATCTTTCTGATTTGGGAAGCAGGTATTTAGCAGATATTCAACTGAGTGATGATGTTCATGACAGAAATGATTAATCTGATATCACTATAAAATATCCTAAGACTATTTCCCTGTGATCCTGTTTAAAGGATGTGAGTTTTCGCATCATGTGAAAGAAATCGCCCTCACGGAAAGTTAATAAACAGCTATTCTAGTTTATCTAAGTTGTTTCTTTTCCATGGATCTGAATAATCCCAAGTCAGGGCACAACATCAATCTGATGAATATAAAATGCTGAGAACCATCTTTCAGGCAATGGCTTATTGCCCAATATAATATTAATACAAGCCTGAGGAACTCATGGCTGTCAGCCAGTCTCTCCAGTATTGCTTTAGCTGTGGACAATTATTCTACCACATCTTTACCTCTGCAGATATGCTAAAACTCAACTAATACCTTGTTGCTGTCAGGAAGATTCCTTAACATGCTCTGTCCCAAACTAGTTAGCTGTTTTGTACTCTCACCTTTACCTAGTTAGCTACCACGTGACACTGTTATATGTCATACTGACTGCTTTCTCTTCTAGCCTCTGTACTCCCTAGAGGTTGACATCACATTTATTATGTGCTTTGCTCATTGTAAGTACAGATGAACCATATGAATTCTTAATCCTGATTTGCAATATCTCAAACTAATACCATTACTTACAAAACTCCTAATTAGTTTTCATTTATATTAATTTCAAAGAAAACAATTGTCAGAGGGTGAGAAATTACGGCAAAGCAGATATACTTGTCAAACGTGGGGACGGATATTAGGAAGGCTAATTCAAACCTATGCCGTTTGCCCTTTGTCACTAGGTCCTCTGTTACCTTCCTATCTGTGCAATGGGATAACTAGCCTCAGTCTCATAGCATTTCTGGGAGGATTAACAGAGACACTATACTTAGAGACATCTCAGTGAAAGTTAGTTACAGACATGGCATTTCACACAAGTAAATCTAGAGAACCACCTAATAGCAAGAAACTGACTTGCCCTACCCTCCACTGGGGGCCTCCTCTCAGTACAGACCACACATACCTTCTCATGCAGTACAGAAAAGCTGGTTAGTCCACCCCAGGATAAAAGGTTGCAGAACTTAAGGAGCAGAACTTAACCGTGATCTTGTTTACCCTGGGAGTCCTAATAAGCCCATCAGAAACATGGGGCTTGTCTATGCCCCGACCCAGCCTCACTGGGATCACCAAAATGATATGGATTAAAAGGGGAGATCCAATTGACAAACTTGAAAACTTCAGACATGAAGACTAAGAAACAGGACCATATTATCTTTTAAATGCTATTTAAAAACATGTAGCTGTCTAAAATTCCTCTTACGCTCTTCTGGCTTCATTTCGGTTATTTTTTGTAGCCAATTTTTCCACGTTTGGCAGTCACAAGGTTCATGGGCTTCACCAAGGCACTCCCTGAAGAGGAAAACATGGAAAAGGCATTTTAAAAATATCCTTCATCATCATCAAGGTAAAAGAACAGGTGGGAAGTGCCGTTCTGAATGTGAAGTTGAGACCACTGAGGTACAGGGGCTACTGAAAGCCACAGCATTTTGACAGAGGAACTGCAAGCATGACGGTGAAGCTCGACAGCACTGGGCCAGATCTGTCCTTCAGGAGTGCGCTTACTCACAAATTTTAAAAAGCTTTCGGGCTTCCCCTGGTGGTTCAGTGGGTAAGGACACCGCCTTGCAGTGCAAGGGGCGCCAGTTCAATCCCTGGCCTGGGAGGATCCCACGTGCCGCGGAGCAGCCGGACCCATGTGTCCAACTACCAAGCTGGAGCTCTGGAGCGCATGTGCCCAGAGCCAGTGCTCTGAGACCAGAGAGGCCACTGGAATGGGAGGCCCACACAGGCCAAAGAACAAAGATGGATGAAAACAAATAAATGAAAGACTAATAGAAGTGGCCCCCCAAAAAATCCTTAGAAAAATAAAAAATTTTAAAAAGCTGTAAATAGATTACCTAATACTCATCATTTAGTCTTTCAGCTTCCCAGGTGGTGCTAGTAGTAAAGAACCCACCTGCCAGAGAAGGAGACATAAGAGACGTGGGTTCGATCCCCTGGAGGAGGGCATGGCACATCACTCCAGTTTTCTTGCCAGGGAAATCTCATGGACAAAGGAGCCTGGTGGGCTATAGTCCATGGTGTCGCAAAGAGTCAGACACGACTGAAGCAACTTAGCACATACACGCCTTAGGAGCTCTAAAAATATTTTTATCAGTTAGATTCTGTCTCACTAATAGTTTAAATTCTTGTGATTCAAAGTGTATTCCCCTGGCGAGCAGCACTGCCACTGCTAAGGAGCTTGCTTACGTGCAGCACAGGCCCTAGGAGACATATGGATTAAAATATGCATTTTCTCAAAATCACCATATGACCCTTCTGCATTTTAAAGTCTGCCAAGTGCTATTTTACATCACATTCTTGTCATTACTTTTACCTCAGAATCCCCAAGTAACAGCAAGGGCAATCAAACTTACTTTCAAGTGCTTGATAAGCCCTGATTTTCTGTTCTATTGGAATTTGGCAATTTTTCATTTAAATCATCAAAGCCATATCAATTTATCATTTGTGACTTAATTATATATTCTTTCTATAGGTATATAAAAGTCAAACATTAGAAATGACATAGAGCCTTTCTTTACAAACTGTTCATTAATTCAATATATTCGGTAAGACAAAACTAATCATTCTAGTTAACAACATTTCAATTTGGGCAAAGAAAACCCAACCTAAAGGTGGCCATCATTGACATCATCTTCACCAGCGTCATCTTAAGGATTCTACTTATAGTTTAGCTTTGTTAAGGAGATGTGCCAATTGACAGAGTCTTACAAACAACTATACAGTAACATTTTACTATGTTAAGAGTGTCTCAATTCAACTTCACACTCATGGCTACTATTTTTTAAAAATATGAGAGAACAACAAACGTAGCAAAGCACGTGGAAAACTGGAGTCCCTGTGCATTGTTCACAGGAATGTAAAATGATGCAGTTGTTATAGAAATCACTTTGGTATAGTTCCTCAAAGAGTTTCAACAGAATTGAAAACAAGGTCTCGAACTTTTAGTTATAAAAAGGCATGAACTTCTAGATTACCTAATACTCATCATTTAGTCTTTCAGCTTCCCAGGTGGTGCTAGTAGTAAAGAACCCACCTGCCAGAGAAGGAGACATAAGAGACGTGGGTTCGATCCCCTGGAGGAGGGCATGGCACATCACTCCAGTTTTCTTGCCAGGGAAATCTCATGGACAAAGGAGCCTGGTGGGCTATAGTCCATGGTGTCGCAAAGAGTCAGACACGACTGAAGCAACTTAGCACATACACGCCTTAGGAGCTCTAAAAATATTTTTATCAGTTAGATTCTGTCTCACTAATAGTTTAAATTCTTGTGATTCAAAGTGTATTCCCCTGGCGAGCAGCACTGCCACTGCTAAGGAGCTTGCTTACGTGCAGCACAGGCCCTAGGAGACATATGGATTAAAATATGCATTTTCTCAAAATCACCATATGACCCTTCTGCATTTTAAAGTCTGCCAAGTGCTATTTTACATCACATTCTTGTCATTACTTTTACCTCAGAATCCCCAAGTAACAGCAAGGGCAATCAAACTTACTTTCAAGTGCTTGATAAGCCCTGATTTTCTGTTCTATTGGAATTTGGCAATTTTTCATTTAAATCATCAAAGCCATATCAATTTATCATTTGTGACTTAATTATATATTCTTTCTATAGGTATATAAAAGTCAAACATTAGAAATGACATAGAGCCTTTCTTTACAAACTGTTCATTAATTCAATATATTCGGTAAGACAAAACTAATCATTCTAGTTAACAACATTTCAATTTGGGCAAAGAAAAACCCAACCTAAAGGTGGCCATCATTGACATCATCTTCACCAGCGTCATCTTAAGGATTCTACTTATAGTTTAGCTTTGTTAAGGAGATGTGCCAATTGACAGAGTCTTACAAACAACTATACAGTAACATTTTACTATGTTAAGAGTGTCTCAATTCAACTTCACACTCATGGCTACTATTTTTTAAAAATATGAGAGAACAACAAACGTAGCAAAGCACGTGGAAAAACTGGAGTCCCTGTGCATTGTTCACAGGAATGTAAAATGATGCAGTTGTTATAGAAATCACTTTGGTATAGTTCCTCAAAGAGTTTCAACAGAATTGAAAACAAGGTCTCAAACTTTTAGTTATAAAAAGGAATGAACTTCTAGGGGCTTCCCTTGTAGTCCAGTGGATAAAGAGTCTGCCTTGCAGTGCAAGGGGCACTGCGTTGATCCCTGGCCCGGGAAGATCCCATGTGCTGCGGAGTATCCAATTATCAGCCAGCACTCTGGAGTGCATGCGTGCAGAGCCGGAGCTCTGCAACAAGAGTGGCCACTGTAATGGGAGGCCCACACAGGTCAAAGAATAAAGGTGGATGAAAATAAAGTAAAAAAGACAAAAAAAAAAAAAAAAAAGGAACGAACTTCTGATACATAATATAATCTGTAAAGAATCTTGAAGACATGCTAAGTGAAATAAGCCAGATACAAAAGGACAAATACTGTACAACTCTACTAGAAGAAGGAAATTCAGAAGAGACAGAAGGCAGAATGACAGTTACCAGTAGATGGCATGGGGAGAGAAGATGGGGAGCTACTGCCTAATGGTTATAGAGGTTTTGTTGGGGACAATAAAAATGTTCTAAAATGGATAGGAAGATGGTTGCACAACACCACGAATATACTTAATATCATCAAATTGTATACCTAAAAAAATCATGAAGCACCTTTTTAGAATAATCACCATAACTTGGATTTGGGAAATCTTTTCCAAAACTGCAGTTTTATATAGCTCCTAGCAACTTAGTGATAATTTAACAGTCATTTAAAAATACTGAGTTGGGCTTCTCTGGTAGCTCAGTGGTAAAGAGTTCGCCTGCCAATGCAGGAGACACAGGTTCAATCCCTGATACTGGAAGATCCCACATGCTGAGGAGCAACTAAGCCTGTGAGCCACAGCTACTGAGCCTGTGCTCTAGAGCCTCAGAGCCGCAACTATGGAGCCCATGTGCCACAACTACTGAGGCAGTCACTGGTGGTCCAGTGGGTGGGGACACCGCCTTGCAGTGCAGGGGGCGCCGGTTCGATCCCTGGCCTGGGAAGATCCCACGTGCCGCGGAGCAGCTGGACTGATGTGTCCAATTGCCGAGCCGGAGCCCTGGAGCGCATGCGCCCACAGCCACTGCTCTGCCCACAGCCAGTGCTCTGCGACAACAGAGGCCACCACGATGGGAGGCCCACAAGGGCTGAAGAACAAAGATGGATGAAAATAGACAAATGAAAGACCAATAGAAGTAGCCCGCCTGCTCCCCTCCCTCCCCACCCCATCCCCCAAAAATAAAAATAATAAAAAAAAAAAAGAGAGAAGTCACCACAAGAAGCCTGCTCACCTCAACTAGAGAGTAGCCCCCACACCCTACAACTAGAGAAGAGCCTGCAGCAGCAGTGAAAACCCAGAATAGCTAAAAATAAATAAATAAAATTAAAAAAAATACTGAGTTGGTTAAAAGTGGAAGTAGATGTATTAGCTATGTATCACTTCTGCACATATTCAAATCAACTCTGCTCTCCAGAAATGTAAAGGTTATCTGTGATAACTGCTCATTTTAACTTGGCACACATACTGGAGTGAGAATATGTCACAGATCTAAGAACAGTATCTCCATGTGGTGCCTGAAAATACATGTGTGAATACAGAATCTATACTTCTTATGAATCATAGAAAAAAAAACCCCAAATGAATATAAATAATCAAAGTACAGAAATTTTACATATTTGCAGTATCTAAAACAAAACAATTAAAGTCAGGAAAATAAATTATTTTCATTAATTTCAGGATTCCCCTCCTCTCCTGGAAATCAAGTAACATATTCAGTATTTTTTTTTCCCCTAGTACCATCAGTATCATTATGACTGACTGCTGTCAGACATTTTCTGACAGAAAAAAAGACAATAATAATGGAAGAAGAAGTCCTTTGCTTTCAAACAGAATCTGAAAGAAACGAATGTCATGTCTTCAAAAGGCCGTCCTTGCTCACTCATGGGCTTGGTTCACTGGCTACGCTGCATTAGACAGCAGCAGCAGTTTCTCTTTCTGAGAGCCTCCAGGAGGACACAGTTGCTTCCTGAGTCGCTAGCTGAATCAGTACCATCACGTCTGAGTGTCAAAACCGGTTGCCACAGTTTCTACTACTCTCCAATGCTATGGTAAGAGAGGGCATTAAAAAGAGAAGCTTATAAATAAGGGAAAAGCTAGAGCAAAACCTGTAAATTAGAAAGAGAAACTGCTTCTGTTTAGTACTACTAATATCTCTGAAAATTAAGGCCTGAACTTCTCCAAAGCACAGTAATGATGATGTTATCAGATCTAACAGGTGACTAATCATCTGGATTACACCATGTGAAGGAAGAGAGAGTATTCTGACAGAAATAGTGAAGATACCAGAATGTTCTGCTAACACTGGAAAGCTAAATTCCGGAAGAAAGTTTTAACCATGGCCCCAATAACTGGTGGCAAATGCTTTGACAAACTGTCATTATATCAAGGCTAGTGGGAGAAAATATTCAAGGTTCAGTTATTAAGGGCACAGAACTTGTTGATGAACAAGTTATAACAGAAAGGGCTATGCTGTGGTGGGAAGCAAAATGCCTACTCCCACCTTCTCCCCGAACAATGAATACACTCATTCTATCCAGGCAGACATATCCTGGGGACGGCTCTCAGCTGATTCTGTCACATGTAGTTCTCAAAAAGAAGAAATTATTATTGGCATTTATGGTGGTTTTTGCAATCATATTTAGAAGATACTTTTGAACTTTTGGGAGAAAGAAAGAAGCAAAGCCTGAAGCACATGCTTTTCTTTTATAAAGCTCTCTTGCTAAGCTTCCTTTTTCATGAGGCAAGTTTTCTTTCTCTTTGAAACACAAGATAAGGACAGCAGAATTCTACTTAGAATATCTTCTTTTTTCTTAGAATTTCTGACTACAGGCAAAGTTTTGAATATAGTCAGTGAAGACAAGTAGGAAGCTATGTAAAAACAAAAATTGACAAATAATGTCTAGAGAAGTGAAGCAGTGGAAAACCCCTAGAAACACATACGTCATATACCTACATACAGCTCTCCTACTATAGCTTAACAAATTTCAAAACTAAAAAATAACAAGGTTAAGCCCTGAATTGCTATGTCAGAAAATGATGAAATTATCTGCTAAGTCCTACCACACTTATGAATAGGAGTAAATAATTACCAACTGTGATCTTAAATCAATGTGGCCATCCACAGACCCCCTAAACTGGGACAAAATTCCAAGTAGGGCCTGTGATCCTGGCATAGTCTCCAATGGATATTGAGTATATCCAGCCTAAAATCTTGTGGTATGAGAAAGTGTAAGCTGATATACTTCTCTAAACACTACACTGGAAACATACAACTTATAATGTCATATACGTGTATATATATACATGCTTTAGAATGTAATCTATCTTGGTAGGTTTTCCAATTAGTTTCCATATTTTCAGTTAAGCCAAACTTACTACAAGCATAAAAAGAGAGGGGAAGAAGACAGGAACATAAAAGCCAATCCTTAGTAGAAACGAACAAAAGCTAGACCACAGAAACTAGAGTTTAAGAAGACAATGCCAATTACAGGTTTTTCTTTTCCCTTCAAAGATTTATTATCCTCAGATCTCAGCAAATGTTATCATCTTATCTTATTTTACTAATCTGTTTTCCATTCTTGTAGCTTCATCAAAAATCTCTTAATCAGCCTTTTTTTTCAATCCAGGGAAGCTTACACAAACCAGAGAGCTCAGAAAATGATTTTCTGAAGAAGACTACATAATTAGTTATGTTCTAGGTGGGGTGCTTGAAGATACTAGAGTTTAAGTTTCTCAAGAAACTAACTTCACAGAAGTTCTTTTATTTTCTTATTTTAATATTCTTACTTGAAATAAGCAGACTTTCATCTAAGGATAATTTATCTACAATTAAGTTTATGTATATTTATTAACTCACTTTGTCAAGTCTGTTGCTGGATCCGTATCTCTTCTGGTAGGACAATGAGGTGGAACTAAGAGTCAACCACTGAATAATAAAACACAAAAACTAAAGCTCTGTTGTTGTTTAACTCATAGAGAACACACTTACGGACATTGGGGAGAGAGAAAAGTGGGTGAGAGATATGGAAAGAGCAACACAGAACCCTATACTATTTTATGTAAAAGAGGTAACTCTTATCAATGTGCTGTGGGTCTAAGGGATTGTACATGGGGGCTATGCGGCAGCCCGGAGGGGTGGGATGGGGGAAATAGGATATACATATGACTAATCTGGAATTATACATACCTGTAAACAATAAAAGTCTGTAAAATCAAGAAAGCAAAATAAAAAAACTTGAGATTGTGAAAAAAATAAATAAATAAAGCTCTGTGGTTGTTCAGTCACTCAGTCGGGTCCAACTTTTTGCAACCCTACTGACTGTAGCCCGCCAGGCTCTTCTGTCCATGGGATTCTCCAGGCAAGAATACTGGAGTGGGTTGCCATGCCCTCCTGCAGGGGATCTTCCTGACCCAGGGATCAGAACATCTCCTCCACTGGCAGCCTGATTCTTTACCACTGAGCCACCAGAGAAGCCCAAAACTAAAAATCAGGCATTTGTTTTTCAGATGTTTTGAAAAAACTACCAGAAGGCACGTAGATATAATTGATTATTTAGTACTTTATTCTCAGTTCTTGCTGAATCTGATTCAGTCATGACAGCAGTAAACACTGGGATTCTTTTATTAATCACTATATTCAAGCACTTAGCACAGAAGCCTAGTACACTTTTTCTATAAAGAACTAGATAGTAAATATTCTGGGTTTTACACGCTACAGGATCTCTGTTACAACTACTCAAGAACCACTACAGACAATAGGCAAAGAAACTGATATGAGTGGGTGCAGCTGTGTTCTAGTAAAACTTTATTTAAAAAAACTAGTGCAGACATTAGGTTGCTGACACCTGACATAGAATTCAGTGCTGTATATAGGTTGGCAACTCAAGAAATACTTTAAGCTAACGATAATGATGATGAGTATATTAAATATATCTTTTATGGTAAGGATATTTCCATAGCTATACCTTTTTACCATCCTTTTGACAATCTGATTTTGGTTTCTGGTAAGTATAGAAGTAAAGATTAGAGTTTTATATCCACCTCAAGTATATCCTCGCATATGTGATAAATCTGCAAATTAGCAAAAAAGTGTAACAAATAGGGCTTCCCCTGGTGGTCCAGTGGGTAAGGACACCGCCTTGCAGTGCAAGGGGCGCCAGTTCGAGCCCTGGCCTGGGAAGATCCCACGTGCACGCTGGACTGATGCCTCACGGGAGCTCTGGAGTGCATGCGCCCAGAGCCGCCGCTCTGCAGCGACAAACCATATGACTAATCTGGAATTATACATACCTGTAAACAATAAAAGTCTGTAAAATCAAGAAAGCAAAATAAAAAAACTTGAGATTGTGAAAAAAATAAATAAATAAAGCTCTGTGGTTGTTCAGTCACTCAGTCGGGTCCAACTTTTTGCAACCCTACTGACTGTAGCCCGCCAGGCTCTTCTGTCCATGGGATTCTCCAGGCAAGAATACTGGAGTGGGTTGCCATGCCCTCCTGCAGGGGATCTTCCTGACCCAGGGATCAGAACATCTCCTCCACTGGCAGCCTGATTCTTTACCACTGAGCCACCAGAGAAGCCCAAAACTAAAAATCAGGCATTTGTTTTTCAGATGTTTTGAAAAAACTACCAGAAGGCACGTAGATATAATTGATTATTTAGTACTTTATTCTCAGTTCTTGCTGAATCTGATTCAGTCATGACAGCAGTAAACACTGGGATTCTTTTATTAATCACTATATTCAAGCACTTAGCACAGAAGCCTAGTACACTTTTTCTATAAAGAACTAGATAGTAAATATACTGGGTTTTACACGCTACAGGATCTCTGTTACAACTACTCAAGAACCACTACAGACAATAGGCAAAGAAACTGATATGAGTGGGTGCAGCTGTGTTCTAGTAAAACTTTATTTAAAAAAACTAGTGCAGACATTAGGTTGCTGACACCTGACATAGAATTCAGTGCTGTATATAGGTTGGCAACTCAAGAAATACTTTAAGCTAACGATAATGATGATGAGTATATTAAATATATCTTTTATGGTAAGGATATTTCCATAGCTATACCTTTTTACCATCCTTTTGACAATCTGATTTTGGTTTCTGGTAAGTATAGAAGTAAAGATTAGAGTTTTATATCCACCTCAAGTATATCCTCGCATATGTGATAAATCTGCAAATTAGCAAAAAAGTGTAACAAATAGGGCTTCCCCTGGTGGTCCAGTGGGTAAGGACACCGCCTTGCAGTGCAAGGGGCGCCAGTTCGAGCCCTGGCCTGGGAAGATCCCACGTGCCGCGGAGCGGCTGGACTGATGTGTCCAATCACGGAGCCGGAGCTCTGGAGTGCATGCGCCCAGAGCCGTCGCTCTGCAGCGACAGACGCCACCGCGATGGGAGGCCCACAGGAGCCAAAGAACAAAGACGGATGAAAATAGAGAAATGAAAGACCAATAGAAGTGGCCCGCCCGCTCCCCTCCCTTCCCAACCCGACCCCTGCCCAAAAACAAATAAATAAATCTTTAAAAAAAAAAAAAAAAAGTGTAACAAATACTGTATCTTCCCCTGATCATTTAATAAAAGCAAAAGTTATTATAATTTAAAGTACTCTAAATAAAGTATAATGGTGATGTCAGACAAACATTAGTGACTACTGATTAAACATCCATTATTGATTTATCATCAGTTCATAGTTACTGAGTATGTATCAGGCACGAGAAATTGTATAAAACACAAGACTCACAAAGTGGCTCCTAGCTGGGACTGTACAATGGAACTGCGTTAAGAGCTTTTTTTTCGGAGCCCCACTCTGAAATCCACTAGGTCAAAATTTCACTTGTTGGGGTCTAGAATGAAAATCTGGAAAAGCTATTTTAATACTAAATTCTGGGCATCCCTGGTTAAGTATCACTGCTAGACACTTCTATTTTAAGATGTTAAACTCTAAATATTTTTTAATCTAGGGTCAGTAATTTGGTATTAAAGTTCAAGTACATGGGTTCTAGCATCAAAGAAAGCTAAGGTCTAATCCCATTTCTGCCCATTCCTAGTTCTTTAACCTAGGCCAACCCCTCTGTGCCTAAATTTTCTTAACAGTAAGATGGGTATAATAACAGTACTCCATTCATAGCACTGTTAGGAGAATTCAGCATATGAAAATATTTGACAAGGTGGTTGACACACATCAAGCACACAATAAATGTAAAAGTATCACTATTCTATATTTTTTAATGAATAAGAACGATATCAAAAATACTACAACTTGAAGGCATGATTCAAAGTATGAAGCCTCTTTAAAACCTGTGAGAAAAGTGACTAGGCCGTTCCACCTTGCCCTGTACTGACCAGCAGAAGAGGTGCCCCTTTCCACAGTCCACAGCAGGAGCTCTGAGCAAGGGGAAGCTGAGCGTGTCAGACCCAGAGGTGTTTGATCCTTGTTTGGCCGGACCCTCTGGAGTCCATGCGCCCACTGATGTGTCCAATCACGGAGCCGGAGCTCTGGAGTGCATGCGCCCAGAGCCGCCCACCGCCCGATGGGAGGCCCACAGGAGCCAAAGAACAAAGACGGATGAAAATAGAGAAATGAAAGACCAATAGAAGTGGCCCACCCGCTCCCCTCCCTTCCCAACCCGACCCCTGCCCAAAAACAAATAAATAAATCTTTAAAAAAAAAAAAAAAAAGTGTAACAAATACTGTATCTTCCCCTGATCATTTAATAAAAGCAAAAGTTATTATAATTTAAAGTACTCTAAATAAAGTATAATGGTGATGTCAGACAAACATTAGTGACTACTGATTAAACATCCATTATTGATTTATCATCAGTTCATAGTTACTGAGTATGTATCAGGCACGAGAAATTGTATAAAACACAAGACTCACAAAGTGGCTCCTAGCTGGGACTGTACAATGGAACTGCGTTAAGAGCTTTTTTCGAGCCCCACTCTGAAATCCACTAGGTCAAAATTTCACTTGTTGGGGTCTAGAATGAAAATCTGGAAAAGCTATTTTAATACTAAATTCTGGGCATCCCTGGTTAAGTATCACTGCTAGACACTTCTATTTTAAGATGTTAAACTCTAAATATTTTTTAATCTAGGGTCAGTAATTTGGTATTAAAGTTCAAGTACATGGGTTCTAGCATCAAAGAAAGCTAAGGTCTAATCCCATTTCTGCCCATTCCTAGTTCTTTAACCTAGGCCAACCCCTCTGTGCCTAAATTTTCTTAACAGTAAGATGGGTATAATAACAGTACTCCATTCATAGCACTGTTAGGAGAATTCAGCATATGAAAATATTTGACAAGGTGGTTGACACACATCAAGCACACAATAAATGTAAAAGTATCACTATTCTATATTTTTTAATGAATAAGAACGATATCAAAAATACTACAACTTGAAGGCATGATTCAAAGTATGAAGCCTCTTTAAAACCTGTGAGAAAAGTGACTAGGCCGTTCCACCTTGCCCTGTACTGACCAGCAGAAGAGGTGCCCCTTTCCACAGTCCACAGCAGGAGCTCTGAGCAAGGGGAAGCTGAGCGTGTCAGACCCAGAGGTGTTTGATCCTTGTTTGGTCAGTCTGACTGCTCTTTCACAGCCTGGAGTAGGACACCACTTAATGGCAGGATTATTTTCAACGAAGGCCTGTTTAAACAGCAACAACAAAATACTTTAACTCTCAGTGCTTTAGAGTGTATACCCCATGTCAACGTACTTCAAAGCAAAAACAGAGTGAAATGAAAAAACACAGAGTAGTCAGTCACTCTCAAAAAATACTTTTAAAATAATACTGGAATATATCAATTAACAAAGAAAAAGTGTGGCGATTACCTTAGTAATAATTTTTAAAATTTATATATTGCTCAATCTAAAAAACCAAGTAGATGATGAGAGAGTAAAAATGCAACTATTCATACAGAAAATGCGTAATTTTTAAAAAGTTTTCTCATACAATGTGCCATTTTTATGATGGAAAATAATTACAATAAATAGAACCTTGTGATTATTACCAGCATTAGAATAGTAAATTTCTACATGGCACTTTAATAACACATAAAAAACAATACTATAAACACAGAATGATCATATGATCCAGTAATGCCACTTCTGCATATATACCCCACATAATTAAAAGCAAGGACTGGAGTAGGTATCTGTACACCCATACTCATAGCAGCATTATTAACATCAATCAAAGGGCATAAACAACCCAAATATCCATGGATGAATGAATGGACAAACTAAATGTGGCATATACATTATTGAAATATTACTCAACTTTAAAAAAAAAGAAAACCCTAATAAACTCTACAATGTGAATGAACCTCAAGGACATTATGTTAAGTGCAAAAAACCAGGTACATAAGGATGACTACTGTATGATTCCACTTATAAGATGCCTAAAATAGTCAAATGCATAGAAAGTACAACAGTGGTCACCAGCGGCTATGGGAGAGGGGCATGGGGCACTAGTGTTCATGTGAATAGTTTCAGTTTGGAATGAGGAGAAACATTTCAGATGTGAGGAGTGGTAATGGCTGCATAACAATGTAAAAGTACTTAATACCACTGAGGAACTGGTAAACATTAATAGCAGAGAGAGGTGCCCTTTCCACAGTCCACAGCAGGAGCTCTGAGCAAGGGGAAGCTGAGCGTGTCAGACCCAGAGGTGTTTGATCCTTGTTTGGTCAGTCTGACTGCTCTTTCACAGCCTGGAGTAGGACACCACTTAATGGCAGGATTATTTTCAACGAAGGCCTGTTTAAACAGCAACAACAAAATACTTTAACTCTCAGTGCTTTAGAGTGTATACCCCATGTCAACGTACTTCAAAGCAAAAACAGAGTGAAATGAAAAAACACAGAGTAGTCAGTCACTCTCAAAAAATACTTTTAAAATAATACTGGAATATATCAATTAACAAAGAAAAAGTGTGGCGATTACCTTAGTAATAATTTTTAAAATTTATATATTGCTCAATCTAAAAAACCAAGTAGATGATGAGAGAGTAAAAATGCAACTATTCATACAGAAAATGCGTAATTTTTAAAAAGTTTTCTCATACAATGTGCCATTTTTATGATGGAAAATAATTACAATAAATAGAACCTTGTGATTATTACCAGCATTAGAATAGTAAATTTCTACATGGCACTTTAATAACACATAAAAAACAATACTATAAACACAGAATGATCATATGATCCAGTAATGCCACTTCTGCATATATACCCCACATAATTAAAAGCAAGGACTGGAGTAGGTATCTGTACACCCATACTCATAGCAGCATTATTAACATCAATCAAAGGGCATAAACAACCCAAATATCCATGGATGAATGAATGGACAAACTAAATGTGGCATATACATTATTGAAATATTACTCAACTTTAAAAAAAAAGAAAACCCTAATAAACTCTACAATGTGAATGAACCTCAAGGACATTATGTTAAGTGCAAAAAACCAGGTACATAAGGATGACTACTGTATGATTCCACTTATAAGATGCCTAAAATAGTCAAATGCATAGAAAGTACAACAGTGGTCACCAGCGGCTATGGGAGAGGGGCATGGGGCACTAGTGTTCATGTGAATAGTTTCAGTTTGGAATGAGGAGAAACATTTCAGATGTGAGGAGTGGTAATGGCTGCATAACAATGTAAAAGTACTTAATACCACTGAACTGGTCACTTAATACTGTTTAAACTGGTAAACTTTATGTGCATTTTGTCACAATAATTAAAAAAATAAAAAGATAAAAAAAACAAATCAGTATTATGATACTTTCTATGTCAAAGAAACAGTGAGACTTCTAAAGTCTACATATTAGGGTTTACACCATTAAAAAATATCAGAACATGAAGTTAGATTATACAAAAAAGATTTGCATATACTCTGAATAACTCCTGAGTGAAAATAAAGAAGACAAGGGAAGGGTTTCCCTGGTGGCCCAGTGGGTAAAAAGTCCTCCTTGAAGTGCAAGGGGTGCCGATTTGAACCCTGGCCCAGGAAGATCCCACGTGCCACTGAGTGGGTGGACCAGTGTGTCCAATTATGAGCCAGAGCTCTGGGGCTCAGGAGCCCAGAGCCAGTGCTCTGCAACAAAGGAGGCCGCTACGGTGTGACACCCACACAGGCCAAGGAATAAAGATAGATGAAAATAAATGAATTAAAACAATAAAATATAAGCGGACAAAAAAAAAATTGTAAAAAAAAAAAAAGAAGGTGAGGGAAAAAGAAGATGAAACAAACATAATTACTATTACTTGAAATTTACTTATAATTATTATTACTTGAAATTTTTTAAAAATCCATAAATTTCCAGGTTGATAATCTTTATTTCTAAATATTTACACTGAGAGGTAAAAATATGTTTTTTGGAAAATTTAAAATAGTATTTGAATGTTATGTTGGTCAATCAGTTATAAAAGTACAACATGTGGATCAACAAATAGTTCTGAGCAGTAGTCTTACTCTTCGGTAAACTACTATGGTAACTTTCTACTTTGACTTCTATCATGACTATAAAATAATGCTTCAGCTTAAACCTTTCATTTAGGCTGCTATTCCTTTATCTAGTTTCTCTGAGAGACAGCAAGGTCCATTATTTTGCTTTCAAAAATAAAACAAAAGATTATAATTGTAAAACAGGTTTAACAAAATTTAAATTGTGGAAATTATATATAATTAGCAGCATACCTTAATATCAAACTGTAGGTATCGTTTGTCCATCTCCTTACACTTTCGTATAGAAAGTGGTCACCAGCGGCTATGGAGAGGGCATGGGGCACTAGTGTTCAGATGTTGGAATGAGGAGAAACATTTCAGATGTGAGGAGTGGTAATGGCTGCATAACAATGTAAAAGTACTTAATACCACTGAACTGGTCACTTAATACTGTTTAAACTGGTAAACTTTATGTGCATTTTGTCACAATAATTAAAAAAATAAAAAGATAAAAAAACAAATCAGTATTATGATACTTTCTATGTCAAAGAAACAGTGAGACTTCTAAAGTCTACATATTAGGGTTTACACCATTAAAAAATATCAGAACATGAAGTTAGATTATACAAAAAAGATTTGCATATACTCTGAATAACTCCTGAGTGAAAATAAAGAAGACAAGGGAAGGGTTTCCCTGGTGGCCCAGTGGGTAAAAAGTCCTCCTTGAAGTGCAAGGGGTGCCGATTTGAACCCTGGCCCAGGAAGATCCCACGTGCCACTGAGTGGGTGGACCAGTGTGTCCAATTATGAGCCAGAGCTCTGGGGCTCAGGAGCCCAGAGCCAGTGCTCTGCAACAAAGGAGGCCGCTACGGTGTGACACCCACACAGGCCAAGGAATAAAGATAGATGAAAATAAATGAATTAAAACAATAAAATATAAGCGGACAAAAAAAAATTGTAAAAAAAAAAAAAGAAGGTGAGGGAAAAAGAAGATGAAACAAACATAATTACTATTACTTGAAATTTACTTATAATTATTATTACTTGAAATTTTTTAAAAATCCATAAATTTCCAGGTTGATAATCTTTATTTCTAAATATTTACACTGAGAGGTAAAAATATGTTTTTTGGAAAATTTAAAATAGTATTTGAATGTTATGTTGGTCAATCAGTTATAAAAGTACAACATGTGGATCAACAAATAGTTCTGAGCAGTAGTCTTACTCTTCGGTAAACTACTATGGTAACTTTCTACTTTGACTTCTATCATGACTATAAAATAATGCTTCAGCTTAAACCTTTCATTTAGGCTGCTATTCCTTTATCTAGTTTCTCTGAGAGACAGCAAGGTCCATTATTTTGCTTTCAAAAATAAAACAAAAGATTATAATTGTAAAACAGGTTTAACAAAATTTAAATTGTGGAAATTATATATAATTAGCAGCATACCTTAATATCAAACTGTAGGTATCGTTTGTCCATCTCCTTAGAAACTACACTTTCTATGATATCCACAGGTACAAGCTGGAAGCAGTCATATGCAGGGCAGAAAATGTTGTGAGCTTCACCTTCCTGAATTTTCAGATTCAAAAACCTATTAAAATGATCAAATGATAGAAAAAAGGCAAGGATATAACTTAATTGCACATTTTAAGAATTTATTCCTGATGCTGAATTGTGGAGTATAACTAAAACGTATCAATGAACAAAGTGTACAGTATCAACTGTAATACAGTAACATATAATTCACATTGAACATTGATTATGGCCAGCCATTCACTATATATGTATGGATATTTATTTTTACACATCTGTGTTTTATATGGGATCTTCCAAACCCAGGGACCAAACCCAGGTCTCCTGCAATACAGGCAGATTCTTTACCACTGAGCCAACAGGGAAGGGTATAAAACACAGATATGTATCAGTAACTTTCGATGTTTGCGCTGTCCTCTTTAAAAATCTGAAACAATATATTTAAGAGCAAAAATTTAGAAATAGGGCTTCCCTGGTGGTCCCCTGGGTAAAGAGTTCGCCTCGCAATTCAAGGGGCACCGGTTCGATCCCTGGCCCGGGAGGAGCCCACGCGCCACGAAGCAGCTGGACCTATGTGTCCAATTACAAGCCAGCACTCTGGAGTATATGCACCCAGAGCCAGTGCTCTGAAGTGAGAAAGGCCACTGCAATGGGAGGCCCACACATGCCAAAGAATAAAAAGATGGATGAAAATAAATATAAATAAAAGAGGCATGCAGGGGAACAAGAAAAAAAACTAGAAAAAGAAAAAAAATTAGAAATAAATGGCTTAGAAAGGTCATGTTAAATTCTCAATAACCGACACCTTTAAATAAGACAGCAATGGGGCATTCCTGGTGGTCCAGTGGGTAGAGTCCGCCTTGCGGACAATGGTTCGATCAGTGGTTTGACCGGGGGCACTGGTTTGGTCCTGGGCCCAGGAAGAGCCCACATGCCCCAAAGCCATGCTCTGCAGGAGCGCACACGCCCAGAGCCTGTGCTCTGCAACAAGAGAGAGGCCACTGCAATGGGAGGCCCACATGCCAAAGACCAAAAATGATGAATGAAATAAAGGAATGATGACTTAAAGGCAAAAAAAAGAAGACAGCAATGGTAGAGAATTAAACCACAGAAAACTCAAGAGACTTCTGAGGTGGCATTGGTTAATAGCATAACTTTTACAAGACAAGGTTTTCTGCTTATATTCAGATGAACACTAAAATGAGTTTTATGTCCTACTCTAGGCACACCAGTTGAGGTAGTAGGGGAAAGGCAACCTAGAAAGTGACAGGAATCTAGGCCAAGGGTGAATTAAGTGGTCAAAAGCAAGTTTTGAATTAAAGAATTCCAGGTCTGCCACTAACAAGTTATATGACCTTGAGTAATTCATTCAACTGTTCTGTGCCTTAGTTTCGCAATGGAGCTATCCATATGCCCTTCCCAGAGTCGTTTTCAGATTATATGACATAATGTATGTGAAATATCTACATGGTACCTTGCACACAATAAAGAATTCAAAAATTTTATAAATATTATTGCTAATAACATTTCCTATGGAAAAAGAAGAAACAAACTTTTAAAGTATGAATTTCCCTTGCTTGAGGAGATATATCCAAAAAATGTGTCATTAAGACTAATGTCAAAGAGCTTACTGCCTGTTTTCTTCTAGAAGTTTGTGGTTTCATGTCTTATGTCTGAGTCCTTTAATCCATTTTGAATATATTTTTATGCATAGTATCAGAAAGTAGTTCAGTTTGATTCTTTTATATGTGGTTGTCTAGTTTGTCCACCACCATTTATTAAAAGTATTAATACTGTCACTTTTCCATTGTATATTCTTGCCTCATTTGTCATAGATTAATTGTCCATTGATTAGCACTCATTTGTATCTATGTGAAGAATAAAAATTAAACTAGAAAAAGAAAAAAAATTAGAAATAAATGGCTTAGAAAGGTCATGTTAAATTCTCAATAACCGACACCTTTAAATAAGACAGCAATGGGGCATTCCTGGTGGTCCAGTGGGTAGAGTCCGCCTTGCGGACAATGGTTCGATCAGTGGTTTGACCGGGGGCACTGGTTTGGTCCTGGGCCCAGGAAGAGCCCACATGCCCCAAAGCCATGCTCTGCAGGAGCGCACACGCCCAGAGCCTGTGCTCTGCAACAAGAGAGAGGCCACTGCAATGGGAGGCCCACATGCCAAAGACCAAAAATGATGAATGAAATAAAGGAATGATGACTTAAAGGCAAAAAAAAGAAGACAGCAATGGTAGAGAATTAAACCACAGAAAACTCAAGAGACTTCTGAGGTGGCATTGGTTAATAGCATAACTTTTACAAGACAAGGTTTTCTGCTTATATTCAGATGAACACTAAAATGAGTTTTATGTCCTACTCTAGGCACACCAGTTGAGGTAGTAGGGGAAAGGCAACCTAGAAAGTGACAGGAATCTAGGCCAAGGGTGAATTAAGTGGTCAAAAGCAAGTTTTGAATTAAAGAATTCCAGGTCTGCCACTAACAAGTTATATGACCTTGAGTAATTCATTCAACTGTTCTGTGCCTTAGTTTCGCAATGGAGCTATCCATATGCCCTTCCCAGAGTCGTTTTCAGATTATATGACATAATGTATGTGAAATATCTACATGGTACCTTGCACACAATAAAGAATTCAAAAATTTTATAAATATTATTGCTAATAACATTTCCTATGGAAAAAGAAGAAACAAACTTTTAAAGTATGAATTTCCCTTGCTTGAGGAGATATATCCAAAAAATGTGTCATTAAGACTAATGTCAAAGAGCTTACTGCCTGTTTTCTTCTAGAAGTTTGTGGTTTCATGTCTTATGTCTGAGTCCTTTAATCCATTTTGAATATATTTTTATGCATAGTATCAGAAAGTAGTTCAGTTTGATTCTTTTATATGTGGTTGTCTAGTTTGTCCACCACCATTTATTAAAAGTATTAATACTGTCACTTTTCCATTGTATATTCTTGCCTCATTTGTCATAGATTAATTGTCCATGTGAATGTGAGTTCATTTTGGGGATCTTCATTCTGTTCCATAGATCTATGTGTTTTATTATTGCCAGTTCCATACGGTTTTGTTTTTTTTTTTTTAACTTTTTTTTTTGTGTGTGGCTGTTTTGGGTATTCACTGCTGCCATAGTTTTTTCTCTAGTTGCAAGGAGCAGGGTCTACTCTCTAGTTGAGGTGAGAGGCAGTGACTTCTCTTGTGGAACTTGGGCACTAGGGCACATGGGCTTCAGTAGTTGTGGCACATGGGTTCAACAGTTGCAGCTCTGAGGCTCTAGAGTAGAGGCTCAATAGTTGAGCCTTAAGGACATAGTTGCTGTGTAGCATGTGGGATCTTCCTGGATCAAAGATCAAACCTGTGACTCCTGCATTGGCAGGCAAACTCTTTTGCCACTGAGCCACCAGGGAAGCCCCATACCTTTTTTTTTTGCCACTTCTATTGGTCTTTCATTTATTTATCTTTGTTCTTTGGCCCGTGTGGGCCTCCCATTGCAGCGGCCTTTCTCGTCGCAGAGCACCGGCTCTGGGCTCATGTGCTCCAGAGCTCCGGCTTGGTAGTTGGACACATCAGTCCAGCTACTCTGTGGCACGTGGTATCTTCCCAGGCCAGGGATCGAACTGGCGACCCTTGAACTGCAAGGGGAAGTCCGTACCCACTGGACCACCAGGGAAACCTCCATACTGTTTTTTTTTTTTTTTTAAAGATTTTATTTTTATTTATTTACTTTGGGCGGGTCGGGTTGGGGAGGGAGGGGAGTGGGCGGGCCACTGCTATTGGTCTTTCATTTCTCTATTTTCATTCGTCTTCGTTCTTTGGCTCCTGTGGGCCTCCCATCACGGTGGCCTCTGTTGTTGCAGAGCACCGGCTCTGGGCGCATGCGCTTCAGAACTCTGGCTCGGTGATTGGACACATCAGTCCAGCCACTCCGCGGCACATGGGATCTTCCCAGGCCAGGGATCCAACCGGCGCCCCTTGCACTGCAAGGCAGTGTCCCTACCCGCTGGACCACCAGGGGAAGCCCTCCATACTGTTTTGATAACTGCAGCTCTGTAATAAATTTTAAAATCGGGGGTGTGACAAGTTTAACTTTTTTCTTCTTAAGAAGAAAGACTTAAGAGTCTTTTGTATTTCCATACAGGTTTTAAAATTATTTCTCCTAGCTATGTGAAAATGTCCTCAACAGTCTAAGTGTAAAGGGGTGCTGAGACTAAAACTTTGAGAACTGCTGACTACAGAGTTGCTTTTTTCACAAAGCAGGAATCTCTTCCTTTTAGCTATGAACAGGTTCCCTGTAAAGTTGGATATAATGCACCTTAACACTTACAGTCCTCTGTCACAGTGCATAATGTACATAGACACAGTTCCTACACAATAATGTTTTCAAATTTATGTATTCTAAATACATCAGAGCAGGTTTAACTATCTCTGGGGGGTTAAATGACAGAACTGAGATCTTATTGAAGAAAGGATAATTTCTTTGTGAGCCAGCCCGTTAATTTTCAGCAACATACAATTTCTCACTAAATTTAAAAGTGTAACATAGAAGCTAGCTTCCCTGCTGGTCCAGTGGGTAGAGTCTGCCTTGCAGTGCAAGGCACCAGTTCACTCCTGACCCAGCTGCAGAGTGGAAGGACCAGTGTGTCCAATTACGAACCAGTGCTCTGGAGTGCATGTGCCCAGAGCCAGTACTCTGTGACGAGAGAGGGCACTGCATTGGAAGGCCCACACAGGCCAACAAATATAAAGATGGATGAAAATAAACAAATAAAAAATCAGTAAAAATGGCCAAAAAAAAAAAAAAAAGCATAGCATAGAGTTGATGAATATTAGTAAAAGAGGAAAATTTGGAGCAAACTTTACTTACATTCTTATCTTGCAGATCAGTTGCACAGATAATATCCTAAATATCCACTGTTTATTACTGCGCTTAGTAAGATTATAATAACTAACATTTACTGAGTGGTTACTATGAACCAGGTCCTATTCTAAGCATTTTACATATATTAAGCCATTTAACAATACACTGGCGGGCTTCCCCTGGTGGTCCAGTGGATAAGGACACCGCCCTGCAGTGCAAGGGGCGCCGGTTCCATCCCTGGCCTGGGAAGATCCCACGTGCCGCAGAGTGGCTGGACGCATGTGTCCAATTGACGAGCCGGAGCTGTGGAGCACATGTGCCCAGAGCTGGCGCTCTGCAACAACAGAGGCCACCGTGATGGGAGGCCCACAGAGTCTTGATTCCATACAGGTTTTAAAATTATTTCTCCTAGCTATGTGAAAATGTCCTCAACAGTCTAAGTGTAAAGGGGTGCTGAGACTAAAACTTTGAGAACTGCTGACTACAGAGTTGCTTTTTTCACAAAGCAGGAATCTCTTCCTTTTAGCTATGAACAGGTTCCCTGTAAAGTTGGATATAATGCACCTTAACACTTACAGTCCTCTGTCACAGTGCATAATGTACATAGACACAGTTCCTACACAATAATGTTTTCAAATTTATGTATTCTAAATACATCAGAGCAGGTTTAACTATCTCTGGGGGGTTAAATGACAGAACTGAGATCTTATTGAAGAAAGGATAATTTCTTTGTGAGCCAGCCCGTTAATTTTCAGCAACATACAATTTCTCACTAAATTTAAAAGTGTAACATAGAAGCTAGCTTCCCTGCTGGTCCAGTGGGTAGAGTCTGCCTTGCAGTGCAAGGGGCACCAGTTCACTCCCTGACCCAGCTGCAGAGTGGAAGGACCAGTGTGTCCAATTACGAACCAGTGCTCTGGAGTGCATGTGCCCAGAGCCAGTACTCTGTGACGAGAGAGGGCACTGCATTGGAAGGCCCACACAGGCCAACAAATATAAAGATGGATGAAAATAAACAAATAAAAAATCAGTAAAAATGGCCAAAAAAAAAAAAAAAAGCATAGCATAGAGTTGATGAATATTAGTAAAAGAGGAAAATTTGGAGCAAACTTTACTTACATTCTTATCTTGCAGATCAGTTGCACAGATAATATCCTAAATATCCACTGTTTATTACTGCGCTTAGTAAGATTATAATAACTAACATTTACTGAGTGGTTACTATGAACCAGGTCCTATTCTAAGCATTTTACATATATTAAGCCATTTAACAATACACTGGCGGGCTTCCCCTGGTGGTCCAGTGGATAAGGACACCGCCCTGCAGTGCAAGGGGCGCCGGTTCCATCCCTGGCCTGGGAAGATCCCACGTGCCGCAGAGTGGCTGGACGCATGTGTCCAATTGACGAGCCGGAGCTGTGGAGCACATGTGCCCAGAGCTGGCGCTCTGCAACAACAGAGGCCACCGTGATGGGAGGCCCACAGGAGCCAAAGAACAAAGACCGATGAAAATAGAGAAATGAAAGACCAACAGAAGTGGCCTGCCCGCTCCCCTCCCTCCCAAACCCGACCCCCGCCCAAAAATAAATAATAAAAAAAATAAACACGTTCATATATTTGGTAGAGAGGAATTAAGACACTAAAAATGAAAATATACTTTAAAAAAAAAAAACAAAAAAACAATCCACTGGCAACAATCTTATAAAGTACTCCCCACAGTTACCACTTTGTAGATTATGAGACTGAGGCACAGTGAGGTTACCAGTTACATAAATCAACAACTAATAAGTAGTAGGAAGGATAGTCTAGACTGGACAGAAAATACTAACGTCCCTTCATTTACGCCCTTGGCATAGATGCTTCAAAGTATTTGTATGGACTGATGGGATGAAGGGGTAGAGAAGAGTAAGATAAATCAAGAGGCTTTCAAACTATCTAAGGACCTTTAAAAATTCTTCCTTGCTTCTTTGACTGAAGAGTGTTCTTTTCTAAGTACCCATGAAGGGACTTCAGTTAATTCTCAAATGGGTTTATTCACGAGTCACTCTAGTTGATTGGACAAGAACCAGGTATGAGTGAGGAGGCTCTAGTTGACTGGACAAGAACCAGGTATGAGTGAGGAGGCGAACCCTAGGTAGGCTGATAAGATACCAGAGAAAACAATAATTAGGTTTCAAATTTAAATCTTGGCATTAATTTTTCATGGCTAGTCTGTCATGAGTATGGAGATGGTTCCTGTGATAGGAGTTTGGCGACAAAAGTCAAAAAAATTCAATTAAATCCCTCAGGGGGCTCAATTTTCACAGAGAAATCAAGATCAATAATAGCAAACTTGGTAGAACCCAGATAATACTTCCTAATGCAATACAGTCAACAATTTTAAGCTAAATAAAGTACTAAACCTATGGAAGATCTTCTGTGATCAGAACTAGGTCAAAGTTTGCTTTGTGTTGTGAGCTCTGACCCTTGCCAATAAATTTATCTGTATCAACTACAAAGATCTGATATTATCTAATTAGACTAGGAGTAGAATCCAATCTACGTTTTCAAAAGAATAACCAGATATTCTTATTTACTCTGATTTTTTTAAACCTTTTTTAAAAGGTTCTTTTCTCCTCCTGCAAATAAAACCTTACCTTCTGTTCCAATGTGGAAAACAGATAAACAAAAGGTACTCAAAATGAAACCAGAATGATTGAAAGAAGCTCAGTGGTTGTCCACAGAGGGGAAGTGGAGGGGGTTGGTGGTGAAAGGTAAGAGCGAGGCAGAGAGAAACGGATGGGATTTCAAGGAGACATGAGGAAACACTGGGGGAGCAATGGATATATTCATTATCTTGATTGCTGTAATGGTTTCATGAGTGTATATGGACTCAAAGCTTTCTGAATTATTTATTTTGAATATGTGGTTTACTATATGCTAATTCTACTCAACAAAGTCACTAAAAAAAGAGGGACAAAACAGGAAATGTTCTCAGGCCCTTGCTCTCTTACCCAACATGGTGCTCCCCATTTCCCTAGACTTGGTACGCAATACTCTATGAGAAAAAAAGAGCTTTAAAAACTTGCCTTAAGTGCTAATGGAAGGGGCTTCCCTGGTGGTCCAGTGGGTAAGGACACCGCCTTGCACTGCAAGGGGCGCCGGTTCGATCCCTGGCCTGGGAAGATCCCATGTGCCGCGGAGCAGCTGGACCAATGTGTCCAATTACTGAGCCGGAGCTCTGGAGCGCATGCGCCCAGAGCCGGTGCTCTGCAAAAACAGACGCCACCGTGATGGGAGGCCCACATGGGCCAAAGAACAAAGATGGATGAAAATGGACAAATGAAAGACCAATAGAAGTGGCCCGCCTTCTCCCCTCCCTGCACCCCACCCACCTCAAATAAATAAATAAATAAATCTATATATATAAAAAAAATGCTAATGGCATGCTTTGCTTAGGTCATCAATTAGTACATTTATGTATCTCCAGGGATAACCTGATACTGTACTGCTCATTACATTCATCTTCTTTATTTTGTTTATAAACCTCTCTCAAAAAGTGCATTAGTGTAAAATTAATGGATAGTGAGAAAACATAAATCTTGGCAAAGTAATGGAAAGGAGACTAGAGATAAACATGGGAAGGCAAATAAAATTTCAATCATACCTAGTAGAGACATCTAACTTTGAATTGATTAAAAAGGAATTTTAAATATCTCTGTTCTTACAGATTTTCAAGGGTATTGGCTTGTCACAAAAAGTTCAGAGAAAGCATGAAAACAAATGCTTAAAAAAGCTTTAGATTTAAGACACTGACTCTTCCAGAAACCATCAAACTCTTAGAGGAGAATATAGGCAAAACCCTCAAGGACATCAATCAAAACAAGATCTTCTCTGACCCACCTACTAGAATAGTGGAACTAAAAAGACAAATGAACATGTGGGACCTAATGAAACTTAAAAGCTTTTGTACAGCTAAAGAAATTACAAAAAAGCTGAACAGACACCCCACAGAGTGGGAGAAAATCATAGCAAATGAAACAACAGACAAAGAATTCATCTCCAAAATCTACAAGCAACTCAGACAACTCAGCACTGGAAAAACGAACAACCCAATCAAAAAATGGGAAAAGGACCTAAAGAGACGCCTCTCCAAAGAGGACATACAGATGGCCGAAAAACACATGAAACGATGCTCAACTTCACTAATAATTAGAGAAATGCAAATTAAAACTACAATGAGATATCACCTCACACCCGTCAGAATGGCCGTCATCCACAAATCGACAGACAATAAATGCTGGCAAGGCTGCGAAGAAAAGGGAACACTCCTGCATTGCTGGTGGGAGTGTAAATTGATACAGCCTCTATGGAAGACATTCTGGAGATTTCTTAAAAAACTAAAAATAGAAGCACCATATGACCCAGCAATCCCACTCTTAGGCTTATACCCTGACGAAATCAAAACTGAAAGAAGCACCTGTGCCCCAATGTTCATTGCAGTTCTCTATACAATAGCTAGAACATGGAAGGAATCTAGATGCCCATCGACGAACGAATGGATCCAAAAGCCCTGGTACATATATACAATGGAATACTACACAGCTGTAAAGAGAAATGCAGAAGAATCAACCCTAATGAGGTGGCTGGATCTAGAACATATCATAAAAAGTGAAGTCAGTCAGAAAGAGAAGGACAAATACAGTATATTAACACATATATATGGAATCTAGTAGGATGGTGATGATGGCACACGCAGTGAAGCGACAGAAAGACAGACATGGACAGTGGACATATGGACATTGTGGGGAAGGAACACTGGGTGAGAGGCGTAAAGGAAGTAGTATGAAGGCCTATACTATCATAAGTGAAGAAAATAGCTCTAGTCATTGCTCTGTGAGAAAAGGGGATCCTTCAGGGGTGCTGTGTGATGGTCGGGAGGGGTGGGAAGGGGGGATATACATATGACTAATCTGGGAACATACATATCTGTAAACAAAAAAACTCTGTAAAAGTTAAAAGTAAAATAAAGGTTTAAAAAAAAAAAAAAAAGACACTGACTCTTGATACTCAGATTCAGGCTTTAAAAATTTATAATAGGTAAAACATGAATTAGGATACGTATCTCTGTTCTGTTCCCCAAAGTACCTCACATTAAGCTAAAAAGGTGTGATTATTAAATGAAACAATTTTATTATATTAATAAACGAGACGATATCAAAGTAAAAACAAAAGTCTTCTTTAGTAGCAAAATATAATACTTTTCAGTGTAACTCTGAAATGAATACAAATAATCTGTATCATTACATAGTAAAAGCAAGCACTTTTATTGCCCAATCAGAGTGCCATCCTGCAGTAAGAAAAATGGGGCTGTGCATATACTTACGACTCCCAGCATCCTCTACAGAAGTCGTGTCCACAGGGCATGTCCACGGGGTCTTCAAATACTGAAATACTTTTCACATACAAAATGTCACACTGGAGATTTCTTAAAAAACTAAAAATAGAAGCACCATATGACCCAGCAATCCCACTCTTAGGCTTATACCCTGACGAAATCAAAACTGAAAGAAGCACCTGTGCCCCAATGTTCATTGCAGTTCTCTATACAATAGCTAGAACATGGAAGGAATCTAGATGCCCATCGACGAACGAATGGATCCAAAAGCCCTGGTACATATATACAATGGAATACTACACAGCTGTAAAGAGAAATGCAGAAGAATCAACCCTAATGAGGTGGCTGGATCTAGAACATATCATAAAAAGTGAAGTCAGTCAGAAAGAGAAGGACAAATACAGTATATTAACACATATATATGGAATCTAGTAGGATGGTGATGATGGCACACGCAGTGAAGCGACAGAAAGACAGACATGGACAGTGGACATATGGACATTGTGGGGAAGGAACACTGGGTGAGAGGCGTAAAGGAAGTAGTATGAAGGCCTATACTATCATAAGTGAAGAAAATAGCTCTAGTCATTGCTCTGTGAGAAAAGGGGATCCTTCAGGGGTGCTGTGTGATGGTCGGGAGGGGTGGGAAGGGGGGATATACATATGACTAATCTGGGAACATACATATCTGTAAACAAAAAAACTCTGTAAAAGTTAAAAGTAAAATAAAGGTTTAAAAAAAAAAAAAAAAGACACTGACTCTTGATACTCAGATTCAGGCTTTAAAAATTTATAATAGGTAAAACATGAATTAGGATACGTATCTCTGTTCTGTTCCCCAAAGTACCTCACATTAAGCTAAAAAGGTGTGATTATTAAATGAAACAATTTTATTATATTAATAAACGAGACGATATCAAAGTAAAAACAAAAGTCTTCTTTAGTAGCAAAATATAATACTTTTCAGTGTAACTCTGAAATGAATACAAATAATCTGTATCATTACATAGTAAAAGCAAGCACTTTTATTGCCCAATCAGAGTGCCATCCTGCAGTAAGAAAAATGGGGCTGTGCATATACTTACGACTCCCAGCATCCTCTACAGAAGTCGTGTCCACAGGGCATGTCCACGGGGTCTTCAAATACTGAAATACTGCACATACAAATGTCACACTGGAAGTGAAGAAGAAAAATGATTTCAACAAAGTCATACTCTGAAAAGAACATTGCTTTGTTCACTAGTTTATGGCAAAAAATGCCAGTGGAGTAATTATAAAAAGTGTTTCAAAGTTATAAAGGAAATTAAAATCAGTGTGCCCACCTCTGACTAAATAACAAATACCATGCTTACCTCATTATAGATTACTGCGGGATTGAAATATTTTAATGCAAAAGTTAAATTCTTAATTTCCAAATGTACGTGCTAAATTAGTCAGCAACTATGTGTTTGGAAAAGGAAACACAGGAAACAAATCCTTACAGTCTATTCAAGTCAAGATCAAACTGCTCCTTGCAAAGTAACCACGTTAGTATGGTGTCCTACCCCTTATATTCACCCCAGAAAATCTACAAAAAGGAGTAACTTTGTTTTTTCAATACAGCAGCTCAGAATATTCTGAGGAGCGATTTAAGGATTTCTGCCCAGGGAACCATGCTATAAAGCTTTGTATCTTCTACACAGTAACTAGGAGAAGCAAACTTTAAAATGTTACAGACGTGAATTACAGAAGGAGGGTTCTATTTTCCAAGAAGGCCCAGATACAATCTGGAGTGCATTTATATCTGTCATATATACTGAGCGGCTCAAGAAACATAAAAATTTCCTGTATCAGTACCATAATAGTTTGCCAATTAAAAATGTACATAATGGGGGCTTCCCTGGTGGTCCAGTGGGTAAGGACACCGCCTTGCAGCGCAGGGGGCGCCAGTTCGATCCCTGGCCTGGGAAGATCCCACGTGCCGCGGAGCGGCTGGACCGATGTGTCCAATTACCGAGCCGGAGCTCTGGGGCACATGCGCCCAGAGCTGGTGCTCTGCGACAACAGAGGCCACCGCAATGGGAGGCCCACACAGGCCAAAGAACAAACATGGATGAAAATGGATAAATAAAAGACCAATAGAAGTGGCCAAAAAAAAGAAAATGTATACAATGGCAGTACTATTTCTCAATAAAAAACAAATATTTATTATGGAAATGTACCTGGATGACAAGTTCCAGATTTATTGAAACAGATAGTTAACAACATGTTATACATGTATTTAGAAAAATACAAAAATATTTTCATATTTTTGGTTTCAGGTGCCTATCACAAACTCAACTTTTAATATTTCAATATGGTCTATTCAAAACTTTAAGCAACTGGAGCTTTTCAGTGAAAATATTGTAGATGGTTTTCCCTAATCCTGTTGTTTTTCTTTTTTAGTGTTTATGACATCTTTTATCCCAAATCCTTTTATGTTTTCTGTATTAAAAGAGAGAAGAAAGTCCCTTTGCAATCTATAATTCAGAGATCTCAAAAAACAGTCTGTGATAGTAAATATTTAACGAAAGTATTAAGTAATTAAGCCATTTAAGTAGTGTATAGGGTTCAATTACAAGAATATGATTGGAGGCTCCACTAAACAATATTAAAATTAAAACTACGGGAAGTACACTGAATACTCAACCATACCAAACTGGTGTCCAAATCTACAAAGTAATTTTTTAAAGGAGAAGGGCGATTTAAGGATTTCTGCCCAGGAACCATGCTATAAAGCTTTGTATCTTCTACACGGGGAAAAACGTGAATTACAGAAGGAGGGTTCTATTTTCCAAGAAGGCCCAGATACAATCTGGAGTGCATTTATATCTGTCATATATACTGAGCGGCTCAAGAAACATAAAAATTTCCTGTATCAGTACCATAATAGTTTGCCAATTAAAAATGTACATAATGGGGGCTTCCCTGGTGGTCCAGTGGGTAAGGACACCGCCTTGCAGCGCAAGGGGCGCCAGTTCGATCCCTGGCCAGGGAATATCCCACTTGCTGCGGAGTGGCTGGACCGATGTGTCCAATTACCGAGCCGGAGCTCTGGGGCACATGCGCCCAGAGCTGGTGCTCTGCGACAACAGAGGCCACCGCAATGGGAGGCCCACACAGGCCAAAGAACAAACATGGATGAAAATGGATAAATAAAAGACCAATAGAAGTGGCCAAAAAAAAGAAAATGTATACAATGGCAGTACTATTTCTCAATAAAAAACAAATATTTATTATGGAAATGTACCTGGATGACAAGTTCCAGATTTATTGAAACAGATAGTTAACAACATGTTATACATGTATTTAGAAAAATACAAAAATATTTTCATATTTTTGGTTTCAGGTGCCTATCACAAACTCAACTTTTAATATTTCAATATGGTCTATTCAAAACTTTAAGCAACTGGAGCTTTTCAGTGAAAATATTGTAGATGGTTTTCCCTAATCCTGTTGTTTTTCTTTTTTAGTGTTTATGACATCTTTTATCCCAAATCCTTTTATGTTTTCTGTATTAAAAGAGAGAAGAAAGTCCCTTTGCAATCTATAATTCAGAGATCTCAAAAAACAGTCTGTGATAGTAAATATTTAACGAAAGTATTAAGTAATTAAGCCATTTAAGTAGTGTATAGGGTTCAATTACAAGAATATGATTGGAGGCTCCACTAAACAATATTAAAATTAAAACTACGGGAAGTACACTGAATACTCAACCATACCAAACTGGTGTCCAAATCCCCAGGAGATAAACTGATTTCATCTGGAGAGGTGACAGAAGAGCGTGTAGTCCTCGGGGTTCTTGGAGAAGGGAGTGTGTCCCAGGCATTATATCCACTTGGAGGTGGAGTTGGCATTTGAACACCCGACCGTTGGCAGCAGTTCTCTGGGTTGGACATCCAAGCTTCAAGTAATTTCTCCCTGTCCCAGTCTTTAAGAAAAATGGAATAAATATCTCTTCAATAAGAGAGAAAATATAGTGCTGTTTTAAGAGCTTCATAATAACAAAAGAGAGAATAAAATATAGGGCTATAGGCCGTCATGGAAGAAAAGTTATCTGTATCAGTTGTAACTGCAAATGAAATGTTCAGATATGTCATATCCATCTATATTTTTAAATAGATTTGAAACTTTTATAATTTACCTTTGCTTACAACCATGTCAATATCTAACAATATGGACAAAAACTTCAGTCATTTCTATTAATAATCAAAAGTGGTAGCTCACACATCATTGGAATTCACTAAATTTTTTGGGTACAGGTTTAAGCCATTTTACTCTTTCAAGAATAACATGTAACCTCACAATTGGCTTCACTGCTATCAAGTTGTAAAACGATTACACAGTTCACTATAAACATTGCAAAATGTCAACAGGTCCTAAAAATTCATTTGATAAACAGTGTAAAAGCAGAAGAAACTTCTTAGGGAATTATAAAGTTTTAGGAGATTTGATATAAATTATATATTAAGTGAGCCTGAAGCTAGCTTAACTAAGAAAGGTTATCTTCTTGCTATGAACACTTTAAACATAACCTAGTGATGTATGTCATTATAAAGTCCAGAGCCATAAAAACCTAAAGCTTTAAAAACAATGAATTGATACATCCAATGATTTTTCTAGGTGTTTGACATATATTATTTCATCCATTCCTCCCAACAAACTAATCATTATTGAGGCGAAGAAACCAAGACTCAAGGTAATTATACACTTTGTCCAGGCTCATCCAGATAGGAGAGATTTGAAACAAATTTCTGTGAATCCAAAGCCTTTGCTCTTTCCACTGCAGCCCAATAAAACTATGTTTGGGAGGCTCCACTAAACAATATTAAAATTAAAACTACGGAAGTACACTGAATACTCAACCATACCAAACTGGTGTCCAAATCCCAGGAGATAAACTGATTTCATCTGGAGAGGTGACAGAAGAGCGTGTAGTCCTCGGGGTTCTTGGAGAAGGGAGTGTGTCCCAGGCATTATATCCACTTGGAGGTGGAGTTGGCATTTGAACACCCGACCGTTGGCAGCAGTTCTCTGGGTTGGACATCCAAGCTTCAAGTAATTTCTCCCTGTCCCAGTCTTTAAGAAAAATGGAATAAATATCTCTTCAATAAGAGAGAAAATATAGTGCTGTTTTAAGAGCTTCATAATAACAAAAGAGAGAATAAAATATAGGGCTATAGGCCGTCTGCGGAAGAAAAGTTATCTGTATCAGTTGTAACTGCAAATGAAATGTTCAGATATGTCATATCCATCTATATTTTTAAATAGATTTGAAACTTTTATAATTTACCTTTGCTTACAACCATGTCAATATCTAACAATATGGACAAAAACTTCAGTCATTTCTATTAATAATCAAAAGTGGTAGCTCACACATCATTGGAATTCACTAAATTTTTTGGGTACAGGTTTAAGCCATTTTACTCTTTCAAGAATAACATGTAACCTCACAATTGGCTTCACTGCTATCAAGTTGTAAAACGATTACACAGTTCACTATAAACATTGCAAAATGTCAACAGGTCCTAAAAATTCATTTGATAAACAGTGTAAAAGCAGAAGAAACTTCTTAGGGAATTATAAAGTTTTAGGAGATTTGATATAAATTATATATTAAGTGAGCCTGAAGCTAGCTTAACTAAGAAAGGTTATCTTCTTGCTATGAACACTTTAAACATAACCTAGTGATGTATGTCATTATAAAGTCCAGAGCCATAAAAACCTAAAGCTTTAAAAACAATGAATTGATACATCCAATGATTTTTCTAGGTGTTTGACATATATTATTTCATCCATTCCTCCCAACAAACTAATCATTATTGAGGCGAAGAAACCAAGACTCAAGGTAATTATACACTTTGTCCAGGCTCATCCAGATAGGAGAGATTTGAAACAAATTTCTGTGAATCCAAAGCCTTTGCTCTTTCCACTGCAGCCCAATAAAACATGGGCTAAAAGTAATATAGTCAATTATTTACCATAAGCCTGTTCTATATCATTTTACAAATCAAATACAATTAACAGTCAATATATTTGGCAGTTTAACAGGACAATTAGGATTCAGACATGCAATGAAAACAGAGTGTATTTCCATATGTGCAAAAGCACAGAAGTACAATGGAGAGACATGAGCAGCTCTGTGAAGTTCCAGTGTATTTACTATATTTTGGTTTGCAGAGATGAACAGTAAGACTGGAAACAGGAAGCAAATTACAAAGAATAAAGAGCAAGAACTGAAAAACACTCCATATAAGTGTATTCTGGGAACAGTTGCTAAATGGACCTGAGGGTGTCAATAGGTCATCACAGGCATACCCCGGAGATATTGCAAGTTTGGTTCCAGACCACCACAATAAAATCAATATTATAATAAAGCAAGCCATATGATTTCTTTTTTTGCTTCCTGGTACATGTAAAGATAATGTTTACATTACATTGGTTTTTATTGTAATGCTACTGCACACTTAACAGACTACAGTACCTTAATTAAAATACTTCATTGCTGGGCTTCCCCTGGTGGTCCAATGGGTAAGGACACCACCTTGCAGTGGGTGGTGCAAAGGGCACCAGTTCGAGCCCTGGCCTGGGAAGATCCCACGTGCGGCTGAGCGGCTGGACTGACGTGTCCAACTACTGAGCTGGAGCTCTGGAGCGCATGCGCCCAGAGCCGGTGCTCTGCGACAACAGAGGCCGAAGCAATGGGAGGCCCACATGGGCCAAAGAATAAAGATGGATGAAAATGGACAAATGAAAGACCAATAGAAGTGGCCCGCTTGCTCCCCCCCCCCCCCCCCCCCCCCCCAATAGAAAAAAAAAAAAAAAAAAAAACTTCATTGCTAAAAAACACTAACCATCATCTGACAATGAAGGATTGCTCCAAATCTTCAAATTGTAAAAAATGCAATATCTGCAAAGTACAACAAAGCAAAGTACAATAAAACGAGGTATACCTGTACTTAACAAATTCAAGCTTTCTTAGAACAGTATTGATTATTTTTCAAGTCTCCATGATAACTTTTAAATAAAGGGAAAAAAATTGCTACAAATTATATATGTATATATATGTGTGTGTGTGTATATACATATATACATATATGTATATATGCATATATATATATATATATATATATATATATATATATAACACTAAATTCTAGTCTTATCTACTACAAAGATTTTTCCAGTACAATTTCTGCTTGAATTCTGTCACATCACTCACTCATTTAGCAAACATTAACTGAATGCCTTTTATGTGTCATATTCTATGTTAGGTTGTAGGGATACAATGGGAGGAAAAACAGGCATGGAATTTAAAGTCTAGTAAGGAGAAAGTCATTAAATAAAATCATCACATTAAAGAAAAATCATCACTGTCAGAAGCACTATTAAGAAGAGGTAGAGACACTCACTCAGGGAGGTCAGAGAAAGTGACTGGGGAAATGGTCTGGAGGGGACATAGGATGGATGAGTGAGACCTACTTAGATAAAAGGGAGAGGGGAAAGACAGTCTAGACAGGGGGTACATGGCATGCTCAAAAGCCTCATGGCAGGAGAGACGGTGGCGTCCTGGTACAATTAGGCAGGTCAATAAAGCTGGAGCATGGAGACCAGGGGAAGCACCGTGTGGGCAAGGCTGCAGAAACAGGCCAAGCCTAGGCCACAGAGAACTTTTACATAATACTGTTACCACCTGTTTACGAGTGACAGGAGGCCAGGGAAATAGTTAGAAGAAGAAAAAAGAAAGAAACTGGATAGGGAGACAGTGAAGGGAAGGGGAGACCAGCAAGGAAGCTACTGTGATGTACGAGTGAGAGATTATGCCAGCTAAGGCCATGGTTGGCTGCCATGGAAATGACGAGAAAGGGAGAAGTTTAGATTTGGGAGGCGATACTAAAAATTTAGTGTCAATAGGATATAGGGTATGAAGGAGAAGAAATGTCAAAGTTTTTGTCCCTATGTCCCAACATGGTCTACTATGTTGGTTGGGTGGTGCTGCCTTCCATGTACATAGGAAATACCAGACACTCAGGTACAGGTTTAAGAGCATGATTTTAACTTAGATATGATTAGATTAAGGGGCTTTGGAGGCATCCTAGAGGTACTTTCAAATAGGCAGTTATATATAAGGTGTATAGAGTTCAGAAAAGAAGTCTAGTCCAGAGGGAGAAATATTTATAGAAGCCTTGGGAGAAGATGTCATTCTCTAGGAAGAGTAGAGTGAGAGAAGGTGTGGACTATTCATGTTTAATTACCTACAGAAGTGATGAGTCTCCAAGGAGCTTTAAAAAATACTTCACTATACATTTACTCTAAGGATAATCAAGCCTGTATCATAATTTTTTTTTTTAATTCTGAGCCACATCTCTTTCTTTTGGCCACTTCTATTGGTCTTTCATTTATTTATTTTCACCCATCTTTGTTCGCTGGCCTCGAGGCCTCCCATCGCAGTGGCCTCTCTTGCTGCAGAACACTGGCTCTGGGCGCATGCGCCCAGAGCTCTGGCTCGGTAGATGGACACATCGGTCCAGCCTCTCACGGCACGTGAGATCCTCCCAGGCCAGCGATCGAACTGGTACCCCTTGCACTGCGAGACGGTGTCCTTACCCACTGGACCACCAGGGAAGCCCTGTCTCATATTTTAAAAAAGAGAAATGGCAACCCAATTCAGTATTCTTGCCTAGAAAATTCCATGGACAGAGGAGCCTGGCGGGCTACAGTGCATGGGGTCAAAAGAGCAAACTGAGCAAACACACAGTAAATTCATTTTCTGGCAGAGGAGGTCCAATAAAAAGCTGGAGCATGGAGACCAGGGGAAGCACCGTGTGGGCAAGGCTGCAGAAACAGGCCAAGCCTAGGCCACAGAGAACTTTTACATAATACTGTTACCACCTGTTTACGAGTGACAGGAGGCCAGGGAAATAGTTAGAAGAAGAAAAAAGAAAGAAACTGGATAGGGAGACAGTGAAGGGAAGGGGAGACCAGCAAGGAAGCTACTGTGATGTACGAGTGAGAGATTATGCCAGCTAAGGCCATGGTTGGCTGCCATGGAAATGACGAGAAAGGGAGAAGTTTAGATTTGGGAGGCGATACTAAAAATTTAGTGTCAATAGGATATAGGGTATGAAGGAGAAGAAATGTCAAAGTTTTGTCCCTATGTCCCAACATGGTCTACTATGTTGGTTGGGTGGTGCTGCCTTCCATGTACATAGGAAATACCAGACACTCAGGTACAGGTTTAAGAGCATGATTTTAACTTAGATATGATTAGATTAAGGGGCTTTGGAGGCATCCTAGAGGTACTTTCAAATAGGCAGTTATATATAAGGTGTATAGAGTTCAGAAAAGAAGTCTAGTCCAGAGGGAGAAATATTTATAGAAGCCTTGGGAGAAGATGTCATTCTCTAGGAAGAGTAGAGTGAGAGAAGGTGTGGACTATTCATGTTTAATTACCTACAGAAGTGATGAGTCTCCAAGGAGCTTTAAAAAATACTTCACTATACATTTACTCTAAGGATAATCAAGCCTGTATCATAATTTTTTTTTTTTTAATTCTGAGCCACATCTCTTTCTTTTGGCCACTTCTATTGGTCTTTCATTTATTTATTTTCACCCATCTTTGTTCGCTGGCCTGCGTAGGCCTCCCATCGCAGTGGCCTCTCTTGCTGCAGAACACTGGCTCTGGGCGCATGCGCTCCAGAGCTCTGGCTCGGTAGATGGACACATCGGTCCAGCCTCTCCACGGCACGTGAGATCCTCCCAGGCCAGCGATCGAACTGGTACCCCTTGCACTGCGAGACGGTGTCCTTACCCACTGGACCACCAGGGAAGCCCTGTCTCATATTTTAAAAAAGAGAAATGGCAACCCAATTCAGTATTCTTGCCTAGAAAATTCCATGGACAGAGGAGCCTGGCGGGCTACAGTTCATGGGGTCGCAAAGAGATGGACACAACTGACTGAGCAAACACACAGTAAATTTCTCTTATTTTCTCATTAGGTAGCTTTCAACTATTAATATATAATAAGCTACTTCTATTACTGAGGAAATGCTCAGAAAATGACCCTTTGTATTTTTAACAGAGTCATCCTCAAAATTCAATTACTACTTACTAAATACAGCCAAACATTTCTGACTTCTGTCTTCAACCTCATTACTTTGGGACTAAATTTGACAGTACATAACATAATGCTTCAATCTATTTTCCTGTGGAGAGCTGAATGAACGTTACCAAGGATACAATCTATAAATCTACCACATAGTTCAGTTTAATAGCTCTGAAACAGAGACCATCCGGATTTTGACAGCAATTAGTATAAACTGTAGCTCCATGCACTGTCTAGCTTATTCCCCAAGATTATTTATCTCTGAAAATCTTATTTGATTATGAAATGTCACTGATATTACCTAAACAACATAGAAGAGATGTCCATTTGAAAAACTGCCTTAGCCTCTATTTTATGCCTTAACAGGGGAATGCAATATATTAACAGAACTCTTAAGTAAGTTATCAAAAAAGTTATAACACAATAGACCAATGTCAAATAGCAAAATTTAGATATCATCTTATTAGAATTGACGCCATTATGTAAAAGAAGTAATTTAAGGAAATATCAATGGAGTGGGAATGGAGCGGATCACTTAAAACTACTTGATGATGTAGGGCTTTCCTGGTGGTCCAGTGGGTAATGACACTGCCTTGCAGTTCAGCGGCGCTGGTTCGATCCCTGGCCTGGGAAGACCGTACGTGCCACCAAGCAGCTGGACCGATATGTCCAACTACTCAGCTGGAGATCCAGTGCTCTGAGTGAGAGAGGCCACTGAGATGGGAGGCCCACACAGGCCAAAGAACAAAGATGGAAATAAATGAAAGACCAACAGAAGTGGCCAAAAAAAAAAAAAAAAAAAACAACTACTTGATGATGTAATGTGTAAACACTAAAGAAGAAAATCTTTGTTTCAATTACAATAAAATTACTGATTAAGTTAACCTTAGACTCTTACAAGATACAATATTAAGTTAGAATTATGATACATTATATTACTTACCTGAATGTAGACACCTATGGCAGAAATGGGCGCAAGTACTCTCTAGAATTGTTGCCTGAAGTTAAGTGTGACCATGCACTGAATTCTGGTGAGTGGAATATGTTCAAATGATTATTTATGCCACTTGTAGGACAGGCTCAAAAACGTTCTCACATCTATTTCTCCAATCTTCTTCCTTTCTAATTGGTTGGCTGGAATGGAGATAATCCCTAAGGAAACCTCAGAAGCCACTTTATTAAGATGGCAGAGTCTCCATCAGTCAACTGTGTAGAGCAGAGGCCCTGTCTCATTCCTAACCTAAATAAAATACCTTACACTATCATGGTTTAGACATATTCACTGTGGTTGACTCTATACCTTCACTTCAGGAGTGGTCTACTCTAATACAACTGTCATGACTCTGCTCCTCACAGATGAATGGCTTCTACTCTTATGCCCACTCTGTATTTTATATAAATGCACTCTCTTTATTTGAAAGCTCAAGCAAAGGACAGGACTTCACACAAACACAGTTAAAGGTATTTCAGAACTTCACACAAACACAGTTAAAGGTATTTTGTATTCCTTTACAAGTTTATATATTATGACTGTTAAGCATTCTTACTGACAAAGGAAAAGATTTTATCTTTAAATTCTAAGATTTCAAAAACTAGTCTGTACTTCTCAATTTCATTTCTGAGCCAGGTCTAAATTTTTTTTCTGAAAGGATTTCACTTCAAAGTTTTAAAAGATGGCAATGGAGAAATATAGTTTTATAACAGAAAGATGGATTTAAAATATATCAGTAACATTTTAGGGATATTATCTATTCATTATGCAACCATGTTCTCAGGGCTTAAGGGATGGATATTGTGGAAACAACAACAACAAACAATAAAAAGCCACCCTCTAAGAGGTCCTGGGTTAATGTGGAGGAAAAGCAAATAAAGAGATTACTACAATATTGTATTCTAAATGTATGACACAGGCATCCACAGGAAGGCTCTCAACTACTTGATGATGTAATGTGTAAACACTAAAGAAGAAAATCTTTGTTTCAATTACAATAAAATTACTGATTAAGTTAACCTTAGACTCTTACAAGATACAATATTAAGTTAGAATTATGATACATTATATTACTTACCTGAATGTAGACACCTATGGCAGAAAGGTGCGTAAGTACTCTCTAGAATTGTTGCCTGAAGTTAAGTGTGACCATGCACTGAATTCTGGTGAGTGGAATATGTTCAAATGATTATTTATGCCACTTGTAGGACAGGCTCAAAAACGTTCTCACATCTATTTCTCCAATCTTCTTCCTTTCTAATTGGTTGGCTGGAATGGAGATAATCCCTAAGGAAACCTCAGAAGCCACTTTATTAAGATGGCAGAGTCTCCATCAGTCAACTGTGTAGAGCAGAGGCCCTGTCTCATTCCTAACCTAAATAAAATACCTTACACTATCATGGTTTAGACATATTCACTGTGGTTGACTCTATACCTTCACTTCAGGAGTGGTCTACTCTAATACAACTGTCATGACTCTGCTCCTCACAGATGAATGGCTTCTACTCTTATGCCCACTCTGTATTTTATATAAATGCACTCTCTTTATTTGAAAGCTCAAGCAAAGGACAGGACTTCACACAAACACAGTTAAAGGTATTTCAGAACTTCACACAAACACAGTTAAAGGTATTTTGTATTCCTTTACAAGTTTATATATTATGACTGTTAAGCATTCTTACTGACAAAGGAAAAGATTTTATCTTTAAATTCTAAGATTTCAAAAACTAGTCTGTACTTCTCAATTTCATTTCTGAGCCAGGTCTAAATTTTTTTTCTGAAAGGATTTCACTTCAAAGTTTTAAAAGATGGCAATGGAGAAATATAGTTTTATAACAGAAAGATGGATTTAAAATATATCAGTAACATTTTAGGGATATTATCTATTCATTATGCAACCATGTTCTCAGGGCTTAAGGGATGGATATTGTGGAAACAACAACAACAAACAATAAAAAGCCACCCTCTAAGAGGTCCTGGGTTAATGTGGAGGAAAAGCAAATAAAGAGATTACTACAATATTGTATTCTAAATGTATGACACAGGCATCCACAGGATATAATGGGAAGAGACAGGAAGGCTCTCAACGTAATCCTGGGCACACATAAGCAGAAAAGCCTTCCTGGAAGAGGTAATTAATAGACAAGCAGGAGCAGGTAAATAAATGAAGAGACTGACAGCCCAGGACAGAAGCCTAGGTCATGAAGGTCTCCTGAAGAGTGCAGAGGTTTTAAGTCCGTGGAGAGCCGGTGAAGGGGTTTTCAGGAAAGGAGTTACATGCTATACATTTTAAAGTGTAATATAAAAAATGAGTAAGGGTGAAGAGTACTGGCCACAATGGAGACTACCATTTAAATGAAAAAGAATGACAACCTGAATTTTAAGTCAGTGGCAATGAGAATGAGAATGAGAATGAGAAAGAGATCTGGAGGATGGGGAGAGGACAAGAGATACTTAGGCAGAGAAGTGATGAGACTGTGCCCAAATGTAACAGAGACATCGAAGGAAAGCATGACATCTCAGTTTCTGGTTAGGGTGATTAAATGAATGTGGAGGGCATTTTATCAGGACAGTGGGAGAGATGACAAGTTCATGTGTAGACATCCTTCGGCAGAGGAGAAAAGGTTAAAAAATGCATTTAGAAATAAGATTGTAGATATGTTCTTCATTATATTGGTGTTACATTGGCTATATGTGCAGAGAGATGTTTCTCAGGTAATGGTCTACTTGGTAGGCTGTTTACAAGACAAGATTTTATGCCTATTCCCTCACCTAAAGACTCAGATTCTCTAGGAGTCATTCTAGGAATCTGATTAGTTTCCCAGGTAATTCTTATTTACACCAAAATTTAGAGAGACTAGTATATAAAGTGGAAAAGGACTATCAAGCACAGGACTCTGGGAAATATCAATATTGAAGTTGGTGAATCTGGACGGTTATAAACCAAATAATTCATAGAGGTGATCACAGGAAGATGAGATATGCAATTTAAAATGAATAACCTAGAGAGGTAGGATGGGGAGGGAGACGAGTGGAAACATGTGTATATCTATGTGCACATGTTTGGAAGTAAACAACAAAACTCTGTAAATTATTATCCTTCAATTAAAAAAAATTTTAATTAAAAATACCTAAATAAATTTTTAAAAGGTTACATAAGAATTTTTGGAAGTAGACATACTATTTTTTTTTTTTTTAAGATTTATTTATTTATTTATTTTGGGCAGGGGTTGGGTTGGGGAGGGAGGGGAGCGGGCGGGCCACTTCTATTGGTCTTTCATTTCTCTATTTTCATCCGTCTTTGTTCTTTGGCTCCTGTGGGCCTCCTATCGCGGCGGCCCCTGTCGTTGCAGAGTGCCGGCTCTGGGCGCATGCGCTCCAGAGCTCCGGCTCAGTGATTGGACACATCGGGCCAGCCACTCCGCGGCACGTGGGATCTTCCCAGGCCAGGGATCGAACCGCTGCCCCTTGCACTGCAAGGCGGTGTCCTTATCCACTGGACCACCAGGGGAAGCCCTAGACATACTATTTTAATACAGATGATAAAGATTTAGTTAAAACAGACCGGTATGCCTCAAAATTATGGGATGAGAACAGCCATTTGCCTTTCCCTTTGACATTTCTAAACCAGGAAAAAACTATCTCTGAATAAGCCAAAATGTCAGACATCAATGTGCAATGAGAGGACCCAACCCAGCATGTGACTACTCACAGAATGGTGATCTTAAGCATCATGGAGCACTTCAACAGCTGAGCGCTGCTCCTAAGTAGTTGGCAATGCCCTCAAAAAGTGCTAAAAATGAACAAAAACCCCATCTTGAAAGAAAGGGCCTGCTCTTGTGTTGATTCTACAGGTTTGGCTTTGCACATTTCTGGGTGAGGAACAGCTTTTACATAAAGTCAATACAACTAACAATGCTAATAATAAACAGTTAACTGACTTTACTTAATTAGTCTTAGTAAAAATGTCAAAACCAGGACTAGGACTATAGATCCCAATTCTCCTTCTTGCTCAAACCAGATACATTTCTAAAATTAGCCTATCTATAAGTTGGTTTACTCGCTCAATTTCAAAGAGATTTCCTATTTCTTCTCTATGATTCATAGCCAGTTTATATTTACTTCAAAACACAGAATGTTATGAGGAGGCTGACTACTGCAGTAACCACAGCACACAAAATAACTCAGGCTCCTTTACCAAACTATTTTGTATTATATTAAAACATCAAAACAATCATCTTTTAACTGTGAAAAGTTTCAAAAGGCACTCATGTTATCAGAAGCACAAGATGTTTCTTTCATTACCATGAGCTCGAAGTAAAGCTTCAGCAGTAAACAGTGGAGCCTGGAGCATGTCTGCCGTTTCCACAATAAGCATATCTTTCAATCTACGAAGATCCTGAGGCCTTAATCCTTCATATGGCTTCAAAAAGAAGAAGAACAAGGTTAAAGTGGCTACCCTTAGGAAGTTCTGCATGCCTATAAATAAATATACATGATTTATCATTTATTTATTTAACCTTCCAGTTCTGGGCTTGCAATGAAGTTAAAAAGACTCTGTGTCTTCCACTATCATGGACTTCAAACTACTCTCTCACAAGTCTTTTTTAAGCAGGGGACTTCTGGTCTTATGAACCTTATCATTCTAAAGCAAAGGATTACACTATAATGATAAGACCATCTTAGTTTATAGTTTCGAAAATCTAAGTAGTACTTAAAAGTATTAGAAACAAGAACCTACAATTCCATCACTATGTGATGGTCATGATTAACATTTTCAGTTATTTTTATCCAGTCTTTCTGCAAATCAACTGTATGTAAATATATATGTATTCACTTAGACACAGTTTCAGTTACTGAACCACCAGCATTTACACTGACTAAGACTGAATTTGGAGAGAAGTGATTATGACACACTATTGAGCTTCTTACTCCTAAATGTATTATCTCTGCTTATTCAAGTGTTTATGAATACTCTTAGTTTCCTTCATAAAGGTACTTTATCATTTCAGGTGTTCCTTTTTTTTTTTTTTGCTATCCTTTATCTTTCCCCTTTGCTTTTAACAGAAAACATGTAAAGAATAAAATCACAGATGTGTCACTACTCAGAAATTTATAAAAGCCAAAATCACCTGTGATACGTGTTCCCCATTACATTTCCCTAAATTTCTCATCCTTGTTTACAGCAATCACTATCATGAACTTGACTTGTAGCTGTAGAAATATTGTGGCAGAACATTATATAAAAAACTAAGCAATTTGCTTTTATTTAATACTGTATTTTTATTAATACCGATATATTATCTATGTCAATCCTTTAAACAGATGTAACCAGCTTACTCAAGTTAGCATAGAACTAAAGATTACAACTTAAAAAGCATAGAAAATTTCCAACTTACATAGAAACGAGCTCAAGTAAAGCTTCAGCAGTAAACAGTGGAGCCTGGAGCATGTCTGCCGTTTCCACAATAAGCATATCTTTCAATCTACGAAGATCCTGAGGCCTTAATCCTTCATATGGCTTCAAAAAGAAGAAGAACAAGGTTAAAGTGGCTACCCTTAGGAAGTTCTGCATGCCTATAAATAAATATACATGATTTATCATTTATTTATTTAACCTTCCAGTTCTGGGCTTGCAATGAAGTTAAAAAGACTCTGTGTCTTCCACTATCATGGACTTCAAACTACTCTCTCACAAGTCTTTTTTAAGCAGGGGACTTCTGGTCTTATGAACCTTATCATTCTAAAGCAAAGGATTACACTATAATGATAAGACCATCTTAGTTTATAGTTTCGAAAATCTAAGTAGTACTTAAAAGTATTAGAAACAAGAACCTACAATTCCATCACTATGTGATGGTCATGATTAACATTTTCAGTTATTTTTATCCAGTCTTTCTGCAAATCAACTGTATGTAAATATATATGTATTCACTTAGACACAGTTTCAGTTACTGAACCACCAGCATTTACACTGACTAAGACTGAATTTGGAGAGAAGTGATTATGACACACTATTGAGCTTCTTACTCCTAAATGTATTATCTCTGCTTATTCAAGTGTTTATGAATACTCTTAGTTTCCTTCATAAAGGTACTTTATCATTTCAGGTGTTCCTTTTTTTTTTGCTATCCTTTATCTTTCCCCTTTGCTTTTAACAGAAAACATGTAAAGAATAAAATCACAGATGTGTCACTACTCAGAAATTTATAAAAGCCAAAATCACCTGTGATACGTGTTCCCCATTACATTTCCCTAAATTTCTCATCCTTGTTTACAGCAATCACTATCATGAACTTGACTTGTAGCTGTAGAAATATTGTGGCAGAACATTATATAAAAAACTAAGCAATTTGCTTTTATTTAATACTGTATTTTTATTAATACCGATATATTATCTATGTCAATCCTTTAAACAGATGTAACCAGCTTACTCAAGTTAGCATAGAACTAAAGATTACAACTTAAAAAGCATAGAAATTTCCAACTACTCATCAGAATTACAACCACAGAGGATGTCCTTTGGTGACATCTATCATATATTCCAGAAAGTTCTGGGCAGCTAGCAAACCCTATCCCTTATAGTTGATTTATAGATATTTTAAAATTAAGACACAATCTGTATTTCTTGCCTTTTTTTTGCTTATCATGGAAAACATTTCATCAATTTCTTATTTAATCACATATGACAGGATAATTTTCACCAGGGACAGTTTCTCTCACTTGATATAAGTTTCCTAATCCTAAAAATGTCTTCTAGCCAGGATGCGTATATAAGCAATGAGTATATTAATGATAGGAAAGATTGACAGACCTGACTGAAAAACAATGTAAAAATTTAGACATAAAAGTGTGTCGCTTTTAATACATAAGGAACTTGTCACAACCAGTAAATTTACTATATCAAAAATTATAAAAACCAAATATTCTTAAGCATTCAAGCTCTTTACCTAACAAACTGGCCAAAGTTTGGAAAATATAAAACAAAACAGCCCTCAATATTGGTAAGGCTGCAGTGAGATGGCCCTCTGACACACTTTGGGTCAAAACAGAAATTGGTATATCATTTAACAATGAAGCATCATGTACCATGAGTCTTTAAAATACTAATATTTTGACTCAATAATCTTACCTATACGAATCTATCCTAAGGTTTCATTACAGTGTGAACAAAACTTTTTATTTGCAACATTACTTTCAACACTGACAAAATACAACTAACCCAAATGTACTTTAACGGAGTTACAGGACATCTGCATGTTCTGCAGCCTCTCAAAATATTTCCTGTGATACGTTTATAAATATTAAGAAATGTTAAGAAAAAAGAAACTACAGTATATAAAATGTCCAACAGCATCACACTGATGAAGAATGGAAGACAAAAAAGTTACAAGTATTATTTATAAATGGTAGAATAATGAATATTTAGAATTTTTATTGTGCTTCTTATAAAGAACATGTTTGACTTAAAACAATTTGATTTAAAAATTAAAGAAAAATCCCTGGGGATATAAAAGAGCTTTCCAGAGTGGCAGAGCATGCACTCAATCAGTCTGTAGTGTTATTTTTACAAATGATGGTAAAGACTCAATATTGAATACATTTCATATCACACTATATTAATAGTCTACCACACCTATATATGCATTCAGCTACACTGCCACGAGTCTCTACATATTATGGGTATCCTATAATCCTAACTAGAAAAAAATTAACTTAAACAATACAATTTATTATATCCCTATCACTGTAAGGATTAACTTAAAAAAAGTTTAATGGAAATTTAATTCAAACTATCTTTAAAAGGTAGCCCCAAATCATCCTGTATAGCTTGTTTTTAAGCTAATTTATGAAACACAGTTTGTCATGCAAAAAATCGCCAAATATTTTCATGATTAAATGTGTAGTACTCATTCCAGTCTAGAAGTTATACACCATGTATAACACTGCTTCTAGAAAATGTGTTCTAAGTTCAGATTTGGGGCTCCAGGTATTTTCCCCGCCTCAGCAATGAAGACCAGTATTTCCTGATATTCCCAGTGGTGGCAGCTGTGTATTTCCTGGTATTAATTTCTAAATGTTCTTCTTCAGATTAGCCTCCATTTACCTAATTTATGTTGAATCAAATAAAATTTGATTTTAGATATATTAAGAAAAAATAATACAAAGCAATTTGTATATCATTTAACAATGAAGCATCATGTACCATGAGTCTTTAAAATACTAATATTTTGACTCAATAATCTTACCTATACGAATCTATCCTAAGGTTTCATTACAGTGTGAACAAAACTTTTTATTTGCAACATTACTTTCAACACTGACAAAATACAACTAACCCAAATGTACTTTAACGGAGTTACAGGACATCTGCATGTTCTGCAGCCTCTCAAAATATTTCCTGTGATACGTTTATAAATATTAAGAAATGTTAAGAAAAAAGAAACTACAGTATATAAAATGTCCAACAGCATCACACTGATGAAGAATGGAAGACAAAAAAGTTACAAGTATTATTTATAAATGGTAGAATAATGAATATTTAGAATTTTTATTGTGCTTCTTATAAAGAACATGTTTGACTTAAAACAATTTGATTTAAAATTAAAGAAAAATCCCTGGGGATATAAAAGAGCTTTCCAGAGTGGCAGAGCATGCACTCAATCAGTCTGTAGTGTTATTTTTACAAATGATGGTAAAGACTCAATATTGAATACATTTCATATCACACTATATTAATAGTCTACCACACCTATATATGCATTCAGCTACACTGCCACGAGTCTCTACATATTATGGGTATCCTATAATCCTAACTAGAAAAAAATTAACTTAAACAATACAATTTATTATATCCCTATCACTGTAAGGATTAACTTAAAAAAAGTTTAATGGAAATTTAATTCAAACTATCTTTAAAAGGTAGCCCCAAATCATCCTGTATAGCTTGTTTTTAAGCTAATTTATGAAACACAGTTTGTCATGCAAAAACTCGCCAAATATTTTCATGATTAAATGTGTAGTACTCATTCCAGTCTAGAAGTTATACACCATGTATAACACTGCTTCTAGAAAATGTGTTCTAAGTTCAGATTTGGGGCTCCAGGTATTTTCCCTGCCTCAGCAATGAAGACCAGTATTTCCTGATATTCCCAGTGGTGGCAGCTGTGTATTTCCTGGTATTAATTTCTAAATGTTCTTCTTCAGATTAGCCTCCATTTACCTAATTTATGTTGAATCAAATAAAATTTGATTTTAGATATATTAAGAAAAAATAATACAAAGCAATTTGTATAGATTCCTTTTTTAAAAAAAAATACAGTTTAAAGATTAAATAGGTAACACTGGAATAAAAATAGTTCTTGAAGGAGAAAGACACACTGCCTTCATTGATCATGTAACATGTTCACCCTGAATCTCTACAGTGGAACTGTAACTAGGTCATGTGAAGCATTTCAATACATTGTTCAGTCCTAGGTCAGTAGGCACCCAATGTGCTACTGGGTGAAAAAGCAGCTCTAGAAAGAATGAAGACACTGGGCCAAAGCGGAAATGACCCTTATTTGTGGACAGGTCTGGTAGTGAAAATTAAGGCTGTAAAGAACAATACCACATAGGAACCTGGAATGTTAGGTCTATAAATCAAGGTGAATTGGCTGTTGTCAAGCAAGAGATGGCCAGAGGGACCATCGACATCTTAGGAATCAATGAACTAAAATGAACAGGAATGGGCAAATTTAATTCAGATGATCATTGTATTTACTATTGTGGATAAGAATCCTGTAGAAGAAAGGGAGTAGCCCTCAGGGTCAACAGAAGTGTCCGAAATAAAGTACTTGGGTGCAATCTCAAAACAACAGAAAAATCTTGCTTCGTTTCCAAGGCAAACCATTCAGCACCATAGTAATCTAAGTCTTTTCCCCAATCACTAATGCTGAAAAAGTTAAAAACTGAATGATTCTATGAAGACTTACAATACCTTCTAACACCAAAAAAAGATGTACTTTTCATCATAGGAGACTGGAATGCAAAAGTAGGAAGTCCAAGAGATACCTGAAGTAACAGACAAGTTTGACCCTGGAGTATAACATGAAGCAAGGAAAAAGGCTAACAGAGTATGGCCAAGGGAACACACTGGTCATGGCAATCGCCCTCTTCCAACAACACAAGACACAACTTTACACATGGGCATCACCAGACAGTCAATACTGAAATCAGATATATTCTTTGTAGCCAAAGATGGAGAAGCTATATAGAGTCAGGAAAAGCAAGACCTGGAGCTGACTGTGGCTCATATCATGAGCTCTTTATTGCAAAATTCAGGCTTAAATTGAAGAAAGTAGAGGAAACCACTAGACCATTTAGGTATGACCTAAATCAAATTACACAGTGGAGGTGCTGAATAGATTCAAGGGATTAGATCTGGTAGACACAGTGCCTGAAGAATTATGGATGGAGGTTCATAACACTGTACAGGAGGTGGTGACTAAAACCATCCTCAAGAAAAAGAAATGCAAACAGGCAAAGTGACTGTCTGAGGCCTTACAAATAGCTAAGAAGAGAAGTAAAAGGCAAAGGAGAAAGGGAAAGATATACCCAAGTGAATGGAGAGTTTCAGAGAGTACCAAAGAGAGATAAGAAAGCCTTCTTAAGTGGACAATGCAAAGAAATACAGGAAAACAAGAAAATGGGGAAGATTATGGATCTTCTCAAGAAAACTGGAGACACCAAGGGAACATTTCACCCAAAGATGGGCACAATAAAAGATAGAAATTGCAAGGACCTAACTGAAGCAGAAGAGATTAAGAGGTGACAAGAATACAGAGAAGAACCACAGAAAAAGGATCTTAATGAGCCAGATAACCACGATGGTGTGCTCACTCACTTAGAGCCATACATCTTAGAGTGCAAAGTCAAGTGGGCCTTAGGAGGCATTATTACAAACAAAGCTAGCCCTCAGGGTCAACAGAAGTGTCCGAAATAAAGTACTTGGGTGCAATCTCAAAACAACAGAAAAATCTTGCTTCGTTTCCAAGGCAAACCATTCAGCACCATAGTAATCTAAGTCTTTTCCCCAATCACTAATGCTGAAAAAGTTAAAAACTGAATGATTCTATGAAGACTTACAATACCTTCTAACACCAAAAAAAGATGTACTTTTCATCATAGGAGACTGGAATGCAAAAGTAGGAAGTCCAAGAGATACCTGAAGTAACAGACAAGTTTGACCCTGGAGTATAACATGAAGCAAGGAAAAAGGCTAACAGAGTATGGCCAAGGGAACACACTGGTCATGGCAATCGCCCTCTTCCAACAACACAAGACACAACTTTACACATGGGCATCACCAGACAGTCAATACTGAAATCAGATATATTCTTTGTAGCCAAAGATGGAGAAGCTATATAGAGTCAGGAAAAGCAAGACCTGGAGCTGACTGTGGCTCATATCATGAGCTCTTTATTGCAAAATTCAGGCTTAAATTGAAGAAAGTAGAGGAAACCACTAGACCATTTAGGTATGACCTAAATCAAATTACACAGTGGAGGTGCTGAATAGATTCAAGGGATTAGATCTGGTAGACACAGTGCCTGAAGAATTATGGATGGAGGTTCATAACACTGTACAGGAGGTGGTGACTAAAACCATCCTCAAGAAAAAGAAATGCAAACAGGCAAAGTGACTGTCTGAGGCCTTACAAATAGCTAAGAAGAGAAGTAAAAGGCAAAGGAGAAAGGGAAAGATATACCCAAGTGAATGGAGAGTTTCAGAGAGTACCAAAGAGAGATAAGAAAGCCTTCTTAAGTGGACAATGCAAAGAAATACAGGAAAACAAGAAAATGGGGAAGATTATGGATCTTCTCAAGAAAACTGGAGACACCAAGGGAACATTTCACCCAAAGATGGGCACAATAAAAGATAGAAATTGCAAGGACCTAACTGAAGCAGAAGAGATTAAGAGGTGACAAGAATACAGAGAAGAACCACAGAAAAAGGATCTTAATGAGCCAGATAACCACGATGGTGTGCTCACTCACTTAGAGCCATACATCTTAGAGTGCAAAGTCAAGTGGGCCTTAGGAGGCATTATTACAAACAAAGCTAGCAGAGGTGGTGGAATTTCAGCTGAGCTATTTCAAATCCTAAAAGATGATGCTGTTAAAATGCCACACTCAATAAGTCAGCAAGTTTGGAAAATTCAGCAGTGGCCACAGGAATGGAAAAGGTCAATTTTCATTCCAACCCCAAAGAAGGGCAATGCCAAAGAATGTTCAAACTACTGCACGATTGTGCTCAATTCACACGTTAGCAAGGTACTCCTCAATATCTTTCATTCTAGGCTTCAACAGTACGTGAACTGACACCAATCATCAACATCTGCTGGATCATAGAGAAAGCAAGGCAATTCCAAAAAAATCTACTTCTGCTTCACAGACTATGCCAAAGCCTTTCACTACATGGATAACAATGAACTGTGGAAAGTTTGTAAAGAGATGGGAATACCAGAGATGGGAATTACCTGCCTCCTGAGAATCCTGTATGTAAGACAAGAAACAACAGTTAGAACTGGACATGGAACAACAGACTAGTTCAAAATTGGAAAAGGAGTACTTCAGGGCTGTCTACTGTCACCCTGGCTATTTATCTTATATAGAGTACATTATCCAAAATGCCAGGGTGGATGATCACAAGCTGGAACCAAGACTGCTGGAAGAAACAGCAACAACTTCAGACATGCAGATAGTATTCCTTTAATAGCTGAAAGTGAAGAGGAACTGAAGACCCTCATAATGAGAGTGAAAGAGGAGAATGAAAAAGCTGGCTTAAAACTTATCATTGAAAAAACGAAGATCTGGGCTTCCCTGGTGGTCCAGTGGGTAGAGAGTCTGCCTTGCAAGCGGGTCAAAGAAATACAGGAAAACAAGAAAATGGGGAAGATTATGGATCTTCTCAAGAAAACTGGAGACACCAAGGGAACATTTCACCCAAAGATGGGCACAATAAAAGATAGAAATTGCAAGGACCTAACTGAAGCAGAAGAGATTAAGAGGTGACAAGAATACAGAGAAGAACCACAGAAAAAGGATCTTAATGAGCCAGATAACCACGATGGTGTGCTCACTCACTTAGAGCCATACATCTTAGAGTGCAAAGTCAAGTGGGCCTTAGGAGGCATTATTACAAACAAAGCTAGCAGAGGTGGTGGAATTTCAGCTGAGCTATTTCAAATCCTAAAAGATGATGCTGTTAAAATGCCACACTCAATAAGTCAGCAAGTTTGGAAAATTCAGCAGTGGCCACAGGAATGGAAAAGGTCAATTTTCATTCCAACCCCAAAGAAGGGCAATGCCAAAGAATGTTCAAACTACTGCACGATTGTGCTCAATTCACACGTTAGCAAGGTACTCCTCAATATCTTTCATTCTAGGCTTCAACAGTACGTGAACTGACACCAATCATCAACATCTGCTGGATCATAGAGAAAGCAAGGCAATTCCAAAAAAATCTACTTCTGCTTCACAGACTATGCCAAAGCCTTTCACTACATGGATAACAATGAACTGTGGAAAGTTTGTAAAGAGATGGGAATACCAGAGATGGGAATTACCTGCCTCCTGAGAATCCTGTATGTAAGACAAGAAACAACAGTTAGAACTGGACATGGAACAACAGACTAGTTCAAAATTGGAAAAGGAGTACTTCAGGGCTGTCTACTGTCACCCTGGCTATTTATCTTATATAGAGTACATTATCCAAAATGCCAGGGTGGATGATCACAAGCTGGAACCAAGACTGCTGGAAGAAACAGCAACAACTTCAGACATGCAGATAGTATTCCTTTAATAGCTGAAAGTGAAGAGGAACTGAAGACCCTCATAATGAGAGTGAAAGAGGAGAATGAAAAAGCTGGCTTAAAACTTATCATTGAAAAAACGAAGATCTGGGCTTCCCTGGTGGTCCAGTGGGTAGAGAGTCTGCCTTGCAATGCAAGGGGCACCAGTTCGATCTCTGGCCCGGGAGGATCCCATGTGTCGCGGAGCGGCTGGACTGGTGTGTCCAGTTGTGAGCCAGTACTCTGGAGCGCATGCACCCAGAGCCGGTGCTCTGCAACAAGAGAGGCCACTGCAATGGGAGGCCCACACAGGCCAAAGAACAAAGATGGATTTTAAAAAAATAATAAAATAAAAGAGGCCAGGGCTTCCCCTGGTGGTCCAGTGGGTAAGGACACCGCCTTGCAGTGCAAGGGGCGCTGGTTTGATCCCTGGCCTGGGAAGATCCCACGTGCCGCGGAGCGGCTGGACTGATGTGTCCAATTACCGAGCCGGAGCTCTGGTGCGCGTGTGCCCAGAGCCGGTGCTCTGCGACAACAGAGGCCACCGCGATGGGAGGCCCACAGGAGCCAAAGAACAAAGATGGATTTTAAAAAAATAATAAAATAAAAGAGGCCAGGGCTTCCCCTGGTGGTCCAGTGGGTAAGGACACCGCCTTGCAGTGCAAGGGGCGCTGGTTTGATCCCTGGCCTGGGAAGATCCCACGTGCCGCGGAGCGGCTGGACTGATGTGTCCAATTACCGAGCCGGAGCTCTGGTGCGCGTGTGCCCAGAGCCGGTGCTCTGCGACAACAGAGGCCACCGCGATGGGAGGCCCACAGGAGCCAAAGAACAAAGACTGATGAAAATGGAGAAATGGAAGACCAATAGAAGTGGCCCGCCCATCCCCCTCCCTCCCAACCCCACCCCCCAAAAAGATAAATAAATAAAATTAAAAAAAAAAAAGAGGCCAAAATTTAAAAAAGAAAAGATAATGAAAATTAATGAAATGTTAAGGGAAAAAAAGAGAAAAATCCCAAAGATCTTAGCATTTGGTTCTATCACTTCATGGCAAACAGAAGGGAAAAAGTGGAAACAGTGACAAATTTTATTTTCTTGGGCTCCAAAATCGCTGCGGATGGTGACTGGAGCCATGAAATTAAGACACCCACTCTTTGGGAGGAAAAGCTATGACAAGTCTAGATAGCATATTACAAAGCAGAGATATTACTTTGTCAATGAAAAAGCTATGGTCTTTCCAATAGTCATGTACGAAAATGAGAGCTGGACTATAAAGAAGGTTGAGCACCAAAGAATTGATGCTTTCAAATTGTGGTGTTGGAGAAGACTCTTGAGAGTCCCTTGGATGAATTTAAAAAGAAACAGGGAATAAAAGGGCCTCTCTTGCATCAGTACATACTAATGCTACCAAAACCTCAGTGAAGAAAAGTGAAACAGCCCAACATACAATCTGTGCTACTTTGATGTCATGTATAAAGTGACTGAATCTTCAAACACTGTGTCAGAAAAGACTATGACAAAGAAGTACTCTTTTCAACAATGCAAATAGCTTTCCTCTGAGTATATAAGTGAAACATGTTGTTAGAAAACAAACGAACAAAAAACAGGTACTTATTTACCCACATATACTGGTAACTTGAAATTTGAAAAGATGTGAAAGACACTCAGGGAAAGGAGAGGGTATTTCCAATTGCTCTTAATACCAGTCTCACATTAGTTGATCCCTGAGCTTAGTCTGGCTCAATGTGAATCTGCCTGCCAATGCTGCTTTCCAAGTATTCTTGCCTGAGAAATCCCATAGACAGAGGAGCCTGGAGGGCTGCAGTCCTTGGGATCACAAAGAGACACAACTGAGCCAATCAGCACACAGCCCAGAGCTTAGCCTGAAAAACAGTGGGGAAAGAAAACACAGGAGGACTCAGTGTTCTCAGAGGAAGGCAGCTACCTCTGCTAACTCGGGTAGCTTGCCAAGGCAGTGACAAACCACATGGGTTCCTGTCAGAAAGGGAGCTTTGAGGGCTTCCCTGGTAGCTCAGTGGTAAAGAATTCGCCTGCCAGTGCAGGAGACATGGGTTCAATTTTTGATCTGGGAAGATCCCACATGCTGCAGAGCAACTAATTCCATGAGCCAAAACTAGCCTGTGCTCTGAGCCTCGAGTAAGGAAAAAAGAAAAATCCCAAAGATCTTAGCATTTGGTTCTATCACTTCATGGCAAACAGAAGGGAAAAAGTGGAAACAGTGACAAATTTTATTTTCTTGGGCTCCAAAATCGCTGGATGGTGACTGGAGCCATGAAATTAAGACACCCACTCTTTGGGAGGAAAAGCTATGACAAGTCTAGATAGCATATTACAAAGCAGAGATATTACTTTGTCAATGAAAAAGCTATGGTCTTTCCAATAGTCATGTACGAAAATGAGAGCTGGACTATAAAGAAGGTTGAGCACCAAAGAATTGATGCTTTCAAATTGTGGTGTTGGAGAAGACTCTTGAGAGTCCCTTGGATGAATTTAAAAAGAAACAGGGAATAAAAGGGCCTCTCTTGCATCAGTACATACTAATGCTACCAAAACCTCAGTGAAGAAAAGTGAAACAGCCCAACATACAATCTGTGCTACTTTGATGTCATGTATAAAGTGACTGAATCTTCAAACACTGTGTCAGAAAAGACTATGACAAAGAAGTACTCTTTTCAACAATGCAAATAGCTTTCCTCTGAGTATATAAGTGAAACATGTTGTTAGAAAACAAACGAACAAAAAACAGGTACTTATTTACCCACATATACTGGTAACTTGAAATTTGAAAAGATGTGAAAGACACTCAGGGAAAGGAGAGGGTATTTCCAATTGCTCTTAATACCAGTCTCACATTAGTTGATCCCTGAGCTTAGTCTGGCTCAATGTGAATCTGCCTGCCAATGCTGCTTTCCAAGTATTCTTGCCTGAGAAATCCCATAGACAGAGGAGCCTGGAGGGCTGCAGTCCTTGGGATCACAAAGAGACACAACTGAGCCAATCAGCACACAGCCCAGAGCTTAGCCTGAAAAACAGTGGGGAAAGAAAACACAGGAGGACTCAGTGTTCTCAGAGGAAGGCAGCTACCTCTGCTAACTCGGGTAGCTTGCCAAGGCAGTGACAAACCACATGGGTTCCTGTCAGAAAGGGAGCTTTGAGGGCTTCCCTGGTAGCTCAGTGGTAAAGAATTCGCCTGCCAGTGCAGGAGACATGGGTTCAATTTTTGATCTGGGAAGATCCCACATGCTGCAGAGCAACTAATTCCATGAGCCAAAACTACTGAGCCTGTGCTCTAGAGCCTCGAAGCTGCAACTATTGAGCCCATGTGCCACAACTACTGAAGCCCATGAGCCCTAGAGCCAGAGTTCCACAAGAAGAAGCCTGCTTATCTCAGCTAGAGAGGAGCCCCCACTCCCTACAACTAGAGAAGAGTCTGTGGCAGCAGTGATAGCCAAAAATAAATTAATAAAATTAAAAAATAAATAGCCAAAAATAAATTAACAAAAATTAAAAAAAAAAAAAAAAGAAAGGGAGCTTTGAGACTCCCTGAGTCAGAGGCTGGGAGGGAAGAGGAATGGGTGGGTTCTTGAGATGGCTTTCATAGTAATGTATTGCTCAGTTTTCTTCACTTACCTAGATATAGTCATATAGTCTGCTCTCATAGATCCTGACTCTTACTAGAGTTTCTGTTCTTTCTTGGGAGTTTGGATAAATCAGGTACACTCATTCTCAGCCATCACTCTAATATGTCATCTTGTTTTTGTTTCTGTAAAGCAGCTGCCACTCTCAGAACTGTTTTCATCTATTTTTTAAACTTATCTGTGTGCATTTCTCTATCTACGCTAGAATATAAGCATCTAGAAGGCAGGAGATCTTTGTTCCTCACTGTATCTACAATCTCTATTAAAGCAGTGTCTGGTAAAGTAGTCACACAAAATTTTGTTGATGATGAGGTGAATGATGGCAGGCTGCCATCTAAACTGTGTCAGGAATTCCCTGGTGGTCCAATGGGGAAGGAGTTCGCCTTGCAGTAAAAGTGGCATCGGTTTGATCCCTGGCCGGGAAAGATCCCATGTGCCGTGGAGTGGCTAGACTGGTGTGTCCAACTATGAGCTAGCGATTTGGAGCGCATGTGCCCAGAGCCGTGCTCTGCAATGAGAGAGGCCACTGTGATGGGAGGCCCACACAGGCCAAAGAATTAAGATGGATGAAAATAAATAAATAAAGAAACAATAAAAGAAAGGCCAAAAAAATTAAAAAAAAAAAAAACAAAAAAAACCCCCAAAAGGCTTCACCTTCCAATGCAGGGAATGAGGGTTTGATCCATCTGGTCAGGGAGCTAAGATCCCACATGCCTCAGAGGCCAAAAAATGAAAACATAAGACAGAAGAAAGTTTGTAACAAATTCAGTAAAAACTTTAACAAAAGTAGTCCACATTTTTAAAAGGAACCTTTTAAATTACCTAACTAAAGAAAACACAATAGGTAAAACAATACAAATCTTTTAAGAAACTCAGGGGTTTTTTTTGCCATCTGGAGAGTTAGATGCTTACAAACTGTCAAGAATTCATAGGAAAATATAAAACAAACTATATAGTTATTTTCCTAAACACATACAAATAATAATTGCATGAGTCCTGTCAGTCAAGTTAGCACTGAAGAAACAATGAAAAATCAATCAGTTTTAGAAGAAAAATGTATTGTGTTTTATAGTAGCTTCTTTATTTAATAAATATCTATGGACGCCCACTGTACAGTGTGTCAGACACTGAAAACATTCTGCTGGATAAGGCAGTTATGATTCTGGCACTCACAGAGAAAGGCAATACACAAGCAAACAAATATATAAACAAAATAACTACATCATGCGGTAAGTGCTATGAAAAATAAACAGGGTATTGTCATAAAAGAGTAATGGAAGGAGAGGAGCCTATTTCAGAAAGAATGGTCTAAGACTGCTTCTTTGAAGAACTGCTATAGTCAAGAGAAAATCTGGGAGATGACTTCAGACATAAGGAACAACAAATGCAGAAAGCCTTAGTGTAGTCTATAGAGACCACAGTGTGCCAGGAAAAAACACTGGCGATAAGGTTCAAAAGGTGAATAGCGGTGAGACCTTTGATTTATTAAGTGCAACTGTTTGGATTTTATTAGGCCGGAAGATCCCCATGTGCCGTGGAGTGGCTAGACTGGTGTGTCCAACTATGAGCTAGCGATTTGGAGCGCATGTGCCCAGAGCCGTGCTCTGCAATGAGAGAGGCCACTGTGATGGGAGGCCCACACAGGCCAAAGAATTAAGATGGATGAAAATAAATAAATAAAGAAACAATAAAAGAAAGGCCAAAAAAATTAAAAAAAAAAAAAACAAAAAAAACCCCCAAAAGGCTTCACCTTCCAATGCAGGGAATGAGGGTTTGATCCATCTGGTCAGGGAGCTAAGATCCCACATGCCTCAGAGGCCAAAAAATGAAAACATAAGACAGAAGAAAGTTTGTAACAAATTCAGTAAAAACTTTAACAAAAGTAGTCCACATTTTTAAAAGGAACCTTTTAAATTACCTAACTAAAGAAAACACAATAGGTAAAACAATACAAATCTTTTAAGAAACTCAGGGGTTTTTTTTGCCATCTGGAGAGTTAGATGCTTACAAACTGTCAAGAATTCATAGGAAAATATAAAACAAACTATATAGTTATTTTCCTAAACACATACAAATAATAATTGCATGAGTCCTGTCAGTCAAGTTAGCACTGAAGAAACAATGAAAAATCAATCAGTTTTAGAAGAAAAATGTATTGTGTTTTATAGTAGCTTCTTTATTTAATAAATATCTATGGACGCCCACTGTACAGTGTGTCAGACACTGAAAACATTCTGCTGGATAAGGCAGTTATGATTCTGGCACTCACAGAGAAAGGCAATACACAAGCAAACAAATATATAAACAAAATAACTACATCATGCGGTAAGTGCTATGAAAAATAAACAGGGTATTGTCATAAAAGAGTAATGGAAGGAGAGGAGCCTATTTCAGAAAGAATGGTCTAAGACTGCTTCTTTGAAGAACTGCTATAGTCAAGAGAAAATCTGGGAGATGACTTCAGACATAAGGAACAACAAATGCAGAAAGCCTTAGTGTAGTCTATAGAGACCACAGTGTGCCAGGAAAAAACACTGGCGATAAGGTTCAAAAGGTGAATAGCGGTGAGACCATGTGAGCTCTTATATCTGAGCAAACTGTTTGGATTTTATTCCAAGTGCAATGAAAAGTTAGTAAGTGGTTTAAGTGATATGATCTAATTTAAGTGTGATAATGTCACTCTTATGTGGGCACAAAATGGGCTACTGGGCACAAAATGGGTTTTAAGGGGACCAGAACAGAAGGAAGGAGACCAGTCGGGAGACTACCACAGTGGTTCAGATGAGAAGTGAAGGTGGAAAGGACCAAGGGAGGTAGAAGCAGAGAATGAGAGAAGTAAATGGATTTAGGTATATTTCTGGAGGTAAACTGACAGAACCCCCAGGTTGGGTATGCGGAATCAAGAATGTCGCCATATTTATGCTTGAGTGGGTGGAGGAAATGTTTACTGAGACAGAAAACCTTACAGGAAACCCAGAGAGCAATGTCCCTGAAGCCCAGCAAAGTGTGTCTCACTAAGAACAGAGCAGTTAATTGTGTCAAGTGGCGCTGAGGAGAGATAAGCACCTACCAGACATGGCACTGCGGTGACTGTTGGTGCCCTTCCATCAGAGGAGAAGGGAAGAAAGTCACTGCAACGGGCAGGAGAGCGAAGGGAGGGTGACGAAGTCGGTGTGTGCAGACAACTCAAGTTCTGTTTTTCTCACATGAATATCAGAGATACGGGGGCTACAACTGGAGGGCGACAGGGATGGGAGAGTGGTTCGAGGAGACGTTGTTTTGTTGTCTAAGATGGGTGTTAATCTAGAGTCTTTGTTGGTAAGAGCAATCCAGAAGACAGGCAGAGACTGAGGAACAGGAGGGCTGGAGTCTTGGAGTCAGCATCTCTATTTATATATAATTAAACATACATACGGTAAAGGACAGACACCACCTCCAGGTTTTCTGGGATGTATTTTCATACTTATGGCTATGCAGACAACAGGATATTGAGCACACTGCAAAGACCACACAAACCGGGTTTTGAAAGAATGGTCTAAGACTGCTTCTTTGAAGAACTGCTATAGTCAAGAGAAAATCTGGGAGATGACTTCAGACATAAGGAACAACAAATGCAGAAAGCCTTAGTGTAGTCTATAGAGACCACAGTGTGCCAGGAAAAAACACTGGCGATAAGGTTCAAAAGGTGAATAGCGGTGAGACCATGTGAGCTCTTATATCTGAGCAAACTGTTTGGATTTTATTCCAAGTGCAATGAAAAGTTAGTAAGTGGTTTAAGTGATATGATCTAATTTAAGTGTGATAATGTCACTCTTATGTGGGCACAAAATGGGCTACTGGGCACAAAATGGGTTTTAAGGGGACCAGAACAGAAGGAAGGAGACCAGTCGGGAGACTACCACAGTGGTTCAGATGAGAAGTGAAGGTGGAAAGGACCAAGGGAGGTAGAAGCAGAGAATGAGAGAAGTAAATGGATTTAGGTATATTTCTGGAGGTAAACTGACAGAACCCCCAGGTTGGGTATGCGGAATCAAGAATGTCGCCATATTTATGCTTGAGTGGGTGGAGGAAATGTTTACTGAGACAGAAAACCTTACAGGAAACCCAGAGAGCAATGTCCCTGAAGCCCAGCAAAGTGTGTCTCACTAAGAACAGAGCAGTTAATTGTGTCAAGTGGCGCTGAGGAGAGATAAGCACCTACCAGACATGGCACTGCGGTGACTGTTGGTGCCCTTCCATCAGAGGAGAAGGGAAGAAAGTCACTGCAACGGGCAGGAGAGCGTAGGGAGGGTGACGAAGTCGGTGTGTGCAGACAACTCAAGTTCTGTTTTTCTCACATGAATATCAGAGATACGGGGGCTACAACTGGAGGGCGACAGGGATGGGAGAGTGGTTCGAGGAGACGTTGTTTTGTTGTCTAAGATGGGTGTTAATCTAGAGTCTTTGTTGGTAAGAGCAATCCAGAAGACAGGCAGAGACTGAGGAACAGGAGGGCTGGAGTCTTGGAGTCAGCATCTCTATTTATATATAATTAAACATACATACGGTAAAGGACAGACACCACCTCCAGGTTTTCTGGGATGTATTTTCATACTTATGGCTATGCAGACAACAGGATATTGAGCACACTGCAAAGACCACACAAACCGGGTTTTAAAGAAAAACATTCAATACAGTTATCTGTATAACATCTTTCATTAAAAAAACCTTACCTCTCGTTTATCTAAAGCAGCATATTCAGCTTCTATTTCTTCTGCTTCAGGATCTCGTGAGAACACCATCTGGGATTCTAGATTGAGGGCCAAATCTTTGTGGTGTTGCTTTTCCGCACAATCGCAAGGAGTATCCTTATTCTCATTCTCAGCAAACAAGTCTCCTCCATGCTTTACTAAAAGCTAAAACAGATTTTATTCAAAAACCGTGCAACTATAGAGTTGAACAAGTTATTTCATGCTGCATATTTTAAAATTTTAATAAATAAGCATGACAAAAATTCAGTAATATATAATAATATGAAGTGACAGTAAAAGATACCAATGGCTTCTGATTTTAAGATAAGCAATTCTTATTTATCGGTATTAAGATGACTTCCTTTGGTTAAAAACAACAAACCGATTTCTTCAATTTTACAAAGAAATTCTCAAACGTTCTGTCTATTCAACGCTTTAAATTTTATACATTTCTATAAATCTTTCTTAAACAAGGACATAACTGTTAACACCCGATGTCCTGGCGAGGCAGACAAAAGTTTACATTTGCATCAATCATTATCCAGGTAAACACTGAAACAGAATTAGGCTGAGCAAATCACTGAAGCAAAACTGTTTCTAATATTCCTCAAAATAAGCTATGGGAACACCTACTGATAGTCAAGGAGGGAAGATACTCTATTAAATCTCTTGATATTTAAAGGTAAGATTTCACTCAAAGAAATTCCACTTTTAAACAAATATGACATAGTAACCTGATTTGTTCACGACTGAGGTTTCTGCTGGTTTTGCAGAAGTCTACTACGTTGTTATTAAGGGCTTGCGGGACCAAGGTTCCCCATTAATTCTGCAGAGACACTGTGAAGGGCCATCATCTAGGCCAATCCTAAAGGACAGTTAGTCATGGAGCTGATTCTTTTATAAAATTCCCTCACTACCACATAACACAGTGACAGCCACCACTTAACTGTTTTATGAGTGCCAACCCCTATGCTAAGACGTCAAATACATTTTTTTTTTTTAATTTTGACCTCTTTCATTGGTTTTTTATGTATTTATTTTCACCCATCTTTATTCTTTGTCATGTATAGGCCTCTCTCGGTGCAGGGCACTGGCAATGGGCACATGCACTCCAGAGCACTGGCTCATATTTGGACACAGCGGTCCAGCAGCTCTGTGGCACATAGGATATTCCGGGCAGGGATTGAACTGGGGCCCCATGAACTGCAAGGCAGACACTTTATCCACTGGACCACCACAGAAGCCCCAAATACATTTTCTTATTTAATGTTAACAATCCCAAGGGGCAGGGATATTATAATGTGTCAGAAGAGCTAAATAACTTGACCGAAGTTACCCAACTAAATAAGCAGCAGAACTGAGATCCAGACAAAAGAGTGACCAAGTTCTTAGCCATGACTGGACAGTGTACTGACACAAAGAACAGAGTGATCACAAAATTTAAAGAAGTCAAATGTAGGGGGCTTCCCTGGTGGTCCAGTGGGTAAGGACACCGCCTTGCAGTGTAAGGGGCACTGGTTCGATCCCTGGCCTGGGAAGATCCCACATGCCATGGAGCAGCTGGACAGATGTGTCCAACTACCGAGCGGAGCTCTGGAGCACATGCACCCAGAGCCAGACAAAAGTTTACATTTGCATCAATCATTATCCAGGTAAACACTGAAACAGAATTAGGCTGAGCAAATCACTGAAGCAAAACTGTTTCTAATATTCCTCAAAATAAGCTATGGGAACACCTACTGATAGTCAAGGAGGGAAGATACTCTATTAAATCTCTTGATATTTAAAGGTAAGATTTCACTCAAAGAAATTCCACTTTTAAACAAATATGACATAGTAACCTGATTTGTTCACGACTGAGGTTTCTGCTGGTTTTGCAGAAGTCTACTACGTTGTTATTAAGGGCTTGCGGGACCAAGGTTCCCCATTAATTCTGCAGAGACACTGTGAAGGGCCATCATCTAGGCCAATCCTAAAGGACAGTTAGTCATGGAGCTGATTCTTTTATAAAATTCCCTCACTACCACATAACACAGTGACAGCCACCACTTAACTGTTTTATGAGTGCCAACCCCTATGCTAAGACGTCAAATACATTTTTTTTTTTTAATTTTGACCTCTTTCATTGGTTTTTTATGTATTTATTTTCACCCATCTTTATTCTTTGTCATGTATAGGCCTCTCTCGGTGCAGGGCACTGGCAATGGGCACATGCACTCCAGAGCACTGGCTCATATTTGGACACAGCGGTCCAGCAGCTCTGTGGCACATAGGATATTCCCGGGGCAGGGATTGAACTGGGGCCCCATGAACTGCAAGGCAGACACTTTATCCACTGGACCACCACAGAAGCCCCAAATACATTTTCTTATTTAATGTTAACAATCCCAAGGGGCAGGGATATTATAATGTGTCAGAAGAGCTAAATAACTTGACCGAAGTTACCCAACTAAATAAGCAGCAGAACTGAGATCCAGACAAAAGAGTGACCAAGTTCTTAGCCATGACTGGACAGTGTACTGACACAAAGAACAGAGTGATCACAAAATTTAAAGAAGTCAAATGTAGGGGGCTTCCCTGGTGGTCCAGTGGGTAAGGACACCGCCTTGCAGTGTAAGGGGCACTGGTTCGATCCCTGGCCTGGGAAGATCCCACATGCCATGGAGCAGCTGGACAGATGTGTCCAACTACCGAGCCGGAGCTCTGGAGCACATGCACCCAGAGCCAGTGCTCTGTGATAAGAGAGGCCACCGCAATGGGAGGCCCACACAGGCCAAGGAACAAAGATGGATGGAAACAGATAAATGAAAGATCAATAGAAGTGGCCAAAAAAAAAAAAAAAAAAAGAAGTCAAATGTACCTTGGCCAGATCTTATTTATGATCTAAACATGAGTACTTTTTAGAAATTTTCATTTTTTGAGGGGTTTAATCAAAATGGTAGCTTCTTTTCATTTTCCTCCAAATAATTCTGACTCCTCTCTCTCCAACAAACACAGACCTTCCTATACGTTTCCTTTACTGCTTCTGCGATTCTCATGGTTCCTCTACAGTCATACCAAGAGGCCCTGATAAAAGAAGGGACCTATACCAATGCCAGGCCTGGATGCCATGGGCTACTTGACAAGCCCAGCAATATGAGTCTGGCTTTCTGTTCTAGGCCAAAGGAGCTAAGATGGATTACAACATTTTGTAAGTTGTTTTTACAACTTATAAACAAGCAAACAAGTCAAACAAACAAGTTAAGAATATGAAACAAAGGCTTGTGGTCACAATGCTTAAAATAGTTACACATTACATTTGACCCTTTAAAGAAAAAAATATCTGCAGAGCATAACTCTCACCGTCACTGTAGCAGCCACCTTCTAGAATCTGCGGGCAAGGTCACGTGAGCTGCCATTTACCACCTGGAACCTTTTCAGTCTAAATGTGGTCTGGAGGCCAGTGGTATCACTGAGGGATTCTTAGAAATGCTGAATCTCAGTGTTACCAGCCAACTCCCTCCCACCCCAGGCCTCTAATCTGATCCTAATCTCTAGGAGATTCTTATGCACATTAAAGTTTGACAAGCAATGATCCTACACTCTGGCTAAGTGGTATGGAAGCAGACATATTTTTGTTACTTACTCTAGTCAATACTAGGAAGCAGAAGCCCACAGACTTATGATACCAACTGTAGGACCTATGAGTGTTTTCAGCCTTTCTGATGAAGAACACACAAAAGGGACTATTTGCTTCTGACTGCTATAGAACTAAGAGCTGACTCTGTTCTCAGGTTGTTCATTCAGAGTCATAGAAAATGATTTCTAAAATGCACACTGGAATAGCTTTCAAAGCCATGATTTGATTTCCTTTCCAAAACAGATACTACCATAGAAGACATTCTAAATATCAGCGAACAAGATAAATCATCTTTAACTTAATTATCCCAGTCTTTAGTAAAAGCAAGGACAACAAAATTGAAGAGGTTATGCCATTCCAGAATATTGGAGAGGGATCTTCCAGAGTATATCGACTGCATTCCTTGGAGCTTCAATAAAAGAAGAATGTATGGAGAGGAGATGTGCAAGAAGTCATGCTGAGAGTCATTTGTGACCATTTTTAGAACTTGAGATTCCTCGCCTTAATTGGTTGTCTCTCTCCAAAAGCAGTTCTAAAATGAGTCTGGGGAAGTGACATGAGAGGTCCCAAAATCCTGAATCTCACTGCTGGAGAGATATCCATGATCACTGATGGAAGGGAAGGTCCATGTTTGCAGCATTTGTCCACTCGTCTTGGCAAGGAGAACCAATGTATATGCTACCTGTGGCAGAGAGGCTACTGATCTTCCTTCCTTCCTGTTCATAACTCCACAGAAGAGGGGAAGGGGAGTTCAGAGTTCATGACAAATCCCTCCCACCCCTTTGATCTTTCATCTAAGTGGCTGGTGATTCCACAAGTCATTTAACTTCCATAAGTCTCAGTTTACACAGGCCCATCTGTAATATGAGGACTACATTATCTTGAGGGAAAAAGTGAAAAGAAAGATGATTCTTCAGCATCTACTCTAGTTGTAAAATGACCATTTTCTAATCTCTGCTTCCTCTATGACCCTGAACACTCCGTTACTCCTGCCATCCTCATGGTCTGACTAACTGGCTCGTGGTTCAGGAGTACCCTATCTTGATTTTGTTAGCCCTCTAGTCACTTCCCTAATACTTTCTCAGCCATATTTCTCAAATTAGTGACTGGTGCTCACTGTCTCTCCATTCAGCAAATTACTCAATTCCTCCCAGCAATCTAATTATTACTCTGCCAATTTCTCTATAATACTATTCCTGAAAGTCATTAACACCTCTCCAATCCAACCGCCTTTCTCAGTCTTCTAATTCCTTGCCCTTTTTCAAGTGTGTCAAATGACTGGCTGTCTCCTCTTCTTGAAACCCCTCTCTCAGCCTCCTCGATGCTGTATTCTTTTGACTCTCTGCCTTTTTGCTTTTTGTTGTAGGTCACTTCCTGTTCTCACTCCCTTCAAACACAGACATTCTCCAAGTTGATGCTGTGACTTTAATTCCATAATTTGATCTAAAGTCTAAAGTCCTTTGCTTGGATCTCTCTTCTAGATGTTATCTTTTAGCTATCGACTCTGTGCAAATAATATTTAATTTTAACCTATATTCACTACTCCCAGTTAGTTCTAATTTTCAACAGCCTGAATACCATTTCATGTGGATAATCTAAGGCTTTAATCTCTTTCTAAATGAAAATCCAAGACAGTCTCCCTTCCTTCTAACCAATTTCTTCCTCTCATTTCACTTTTTCTTTTACTACTTTTTCTCCTTATACAACACCTGATCTCACTTTAAATTTCTGTCAATTGTCAGCAGGCTTCAAAGTGAACTAGGTTCAAAATCATGCTCAATTTACTGAAAAACAGTTAAATTTCTTTTACTCTAATTACAGATATGATAGCAGATTGTTATACAAAATGCAGAAAATCAAAGTGACAAAATTATATTATCCAAAGATAGCTCACCACTGTTACTATGAACATTTTAAAGGATCCATCATTTTAACCTCTCTCTCACTTACTTTCTCGTGGCAACTAACCAAGTCACCAAAATGCCTGTGTCACATTCTTCCCATGTCTAATATAGCCACACATATCCAGGCTCTGTATCAGTTCACAGCAGAATTAGTGCAATAGTATTCTAACTCCTATCAATTCTAGTACATCGCTTTCAACCTAGGCTGCACACTAGAAACATCTGCAAAGTTTTGTATACTTCTGCTGTCTGGGGCCCATCTCAGAAATTTTTTACTGGTCTGAGATACGGTCTACAGTATGGATTTTTCAAATTAGTGACTGGTGCTCACTGTCTCTCCATTCAGCAAATTACTCAATTCCTCCCAGCAATCTAATTATTACTCTGCCAATTTCTCTATAATACTATTCCTGAAAGTCATTAACACCTCTCCAATCCAACCGCCTTTCTCAGTCTTCTAATTCCTTGCCCTTTTTCAAGTGTGTCAAATGACTGGCTGTCTCCTCTTCTTGAAACCCCTCTCTCAGCCTCCTCGATGCTGTATTCTTTTGACTCTCTGCCTTTTTGCTTTTTGTTGTAGGTCACTTCCTGTTCTCACTCCCTTCAAACACAGACATTCTCCAAGTTGATGCTGTGACTTTAATTCCATAATTTGATCTAAAGTCTAAAGTCCTTTGCTTGGATCTCTCTTCTAGATGTTATCTTTTAGCTATCGACTCTGTGCAAATAATATTTAATTTTAACCTATATTCACTACTCCCAGTTAGTTCTAATTTTCAACAGCCTGAATACCATTTCATGTGGATAATCTAAGGCTTTAATCTCTTTCTAAATGAAAATCCAAGACAGTCTCCCTTCCTTCTAACCAATTTCTTCCTCTCATTTCACTTTTTCTTTTACTACTTTTTCTCCTTATACAACACCTGATCTCACTTTAAATTTCTGTCAATTGTCAGCAGGCTTCAAAGTGAACTAGGTTCAAAATCATGCTCAATTTACTGAAAAACAGTTAAATTTCTTTTACTCTAATTACAGATATGATAGCAGATTGTTATACAAAATGCAGAAAATCAAAGTGACAAAATTATATTATCCAAAGATAGCTCACCACTGTTACTATGAACATTTTAAAGGATCCATCATTTTTAACCTTTCTCTCACTTACTTTCTCGTGGCAACTAACCAAGTCACCAAAATGCCTGTGTCACATTCTTCCCATGTCTAATATAGCCACACATATCCAGGCTCTGTATCAGTTCACAGCAGAATTAGTGCAATAGTATTCTAACTCCTATCAATTCTAGTACATCGCTTTCAACCTAGGCTGCACACTAGAAACATCTGCAAAGTTTTGTATACTTCTGCTGTCTGGGGGGCCCACTCTCAGAAATTTTTTTTACTGGTCTGAGATACGGTCTACAGTATGGGATTCTGTGTGCAAACATGGTTACAACCCCTGTTCCAGCACAAAGGTCTTCAAATTACTTAAGAATCATCTGGGTAGTCTGACAGTTATATTAGGGGGATCTGGAGTGCAGATTATATATGCATATTTTACAGGTGATTCCATTGTAGGTCCCACAGACTACTGCTCTAAGCTAAGGCTTCTCAAAGTTTAACGTGAATATGGATCACCTTAGGATTCTTGTTAAAACTAATTCAGACTCAGTTGGCCTGAGATACTGCATTCCCAAAAATATACAAGTTGATGCCAATGCCAGTCTGAGGACCACTGTCTGGGTAGCAAAGCTTTCAGAACCACTCCTTTAGAAGTACACCCTTTCAAAGCAAATCTATTCTACATTACAGCCATTCAGCTAATCTTACTGTATTTGCTTTCAAAAGAGCACTACATCAATCAAAATAATAAACTGGCTCAATTTTCTCATAAATAAATCTCAGATTCTTGGCATAGGCACTTAGTATTTTTACTATTTTAATATCTTCATTTTAAATCATCTGTCTTATCAAAATACTTCAATTGGCATATGTTTGAGACCTGGAACAGTCCTACTCAAACTATAACATGCAAATGAATGACCAGGAAAACTTGCTTAAAGCATTCCTGGAGTCTACCCTAGAGATTCTGATTTGGTATCTGGAGCTATGGGGGCAGTACTGATGCTACAGGTCTGAGGTTACTGAAAAACAGTTAAATTTCTTTTACTCTAATTACAGATATGATAGCAGATTGTTATACAAAATGCAGAAAATCAAAGTGACAAAATTATATTATCCAAAGATAGCTCACCACTGTTACTATGAACATTTTAAAGGATCCATCATTTTAACCTTTCTCTCACTTACTTTCTCGTGGCAACTAACCAAGTCACCAAAATGCCTGTGTCACATTCTTCCCATGTCTAATATAGCCACACATATCCAGGCTCTGTATCAGTTCACAGCAGAATTAGTGCAATAGTATTCTAACTCCTATCAATTCTAGTACATCGCTTTCAACCTAGGCTGCACACTAGAAACATCTGCAAAGTTTTGTATACTTCTGCTGTCTGGGGGGCCCACTCTCAGAAATTTTTTTTACTGGTCTGAGATACGGTCTACAGTATGGGATTCTGTGTGCAAACATGGTTACAACCCCTGTTCCAGCACAAAGGTCTTCAAATTACTTAAGAATCATCTGGGTAGTCTGACAGTTATATTAGGGGGATCTGGAGTGCAGATTATATATGCATATTTTACAGGTGATTCCATTGTAGGTCCCACAGACTACTGCTCTAAGCTAAGGCTTCTCAAAGTTTAACGTGAATATGGATCACCTTAGGATTCTTGTTAAAACTAATTCAGACTCAGTTGGCCTGAGATACTGCATTCCCAAAAATATACAAGTTGATGCCAATGCCAGTCTGAGGACCACTGTCTGGGTAGCAAAGCTTTCAGAACCACTCCTTTAGAAGTACACCCTTTCAAAGCAAATCTATTCTACATTACAGCCATTCAGCTAATCTTACTGTATTTGCTTTCAAAAGAGCACTACATCAATCAAAATAATAAACTGGCTCAATTTTCTCATAAATAAATCTCAGATTCTTGGCATAGGCACTTAGTATTTTTACTATTTTAATATCTTCATTTTAAATCATCTGTCTTATCAAAATACTTCAATTGGCATATGTTTGAGACCTGGAACAGTCCTACTCAAACTATAACATGCAAATGAATGACCAGGAAAACTTGCTTAAAGCATTCCTGGAGTCTACCCCTAGAGATTCTGATTTGGTATCTGGAGCTATGGCGGGCATCAGAATTTGTGTTCACAGGAGTTACTGATGCTACAGGTCTGAGGGTCACATTTTGAGTAGCCTCCTCCAAATACTTAAACGGAAATCTTACCCACTCAAATAGGACTACTATCTATAACATTTTCTGGGCTAAGGAAAATTAAAATCATCTCTCCTTCCCTTCAATGCCTATGACAGTTTATGCCAAAATAATAAATATAGCTCTTAGCATTAATATTTTGGATGCAATAATGAAATCATAACTATCTTAATTAAAAATTAGAAAACAGGACCAGAGAACAGCTGCTTAGCTGGGATTACAGTTTCTGTATTCTTTTTAGAGTTTTTAAACTCCAGGTGCTAAAAACACAATATAGCAATATAGTTAAGTAAGCCTTTTCAGTATGACTTGTGAGTGATTTTCATGACTTTTCAATGAAGTGTGAAATGCTCTGATGCTGCTTTAGTGTCAAACAGGCCCTGTGGCTGTAAAGGGAAACACGACTTGACCTTTGGTTTTCTAGTGACCTTTAATTTGATCTGACAATAAGCAGCTACATTTAAAGTTTTGAACAAGGGTGCATAGGAAATATCTAATAATAATATTCATTCAAAAAAATGCTTTACACAAAGAGCTGAAGCACTATCAAACCCAACAGCCACCTCTGTCACATCAACCCATTCTTGACTCACTATGACAGGTAATACAAACATCAACATAAATAAAATGAGGCCTAGACCGGGCTTGCTCTAGGGAAGTCCCCCATGGGGAGAAAAAAAATCACCAAGCTTTTAGTTGGACCTTGCTAACCAACCTAACATACCATTCCTCTGCAAAGTCCATCTCTATTTCAAAGCAGAAAAATAAAAACTCAGCAACTTAGGAAAAACTGTGTTATTTATAGTATAAAATTCTTATAAGATTTCTGTTTTATAAAAATTATTTACTTATTTGTGGCTGCGCTGTGTAGGCTTTGCTTCAGTTGTAGCGAGCAGGGGCTACTCTTCATTGCAGTGTGTAGGCTTCTCATCGTGGCGGCTTCTCTTGTTGCAGAGCATGGGCTCTAAAGTACAGGCTCAGTAACTGTGACACATGGGCTGAGTTGCTCTGTGGCATGTGACAGCTTCCCAGACAGGGGATTAAACCCATTCCTCCTGCACTGGCAGGCAGATTCTTACCTACTGAGCCAAGAGAAGCCCTAAGATTTATTTACATTTTAACAGAGTTCCAATTTTCTGGGCTAAGGAAAATTAAAATCATCTCTCCTTCCTTCAATGCCTATGACAGTTTATGCCAAAATAATAAATATAGCTCTTAGCATTAATATTTTGGATGCAATAATGAAATCATAACTATCTTAATTAAAAATTAGAAAACAGGACCAGAGAACAGCTGCTTAGCTGGGATTACAGTTTCTGTATTCTTTTTAGAGTTTTTAAACTCCAGGTGCTAAAAACACAATATAGCAATATAGTTAAGTAAGCCTTTTCAGTATGACTTGTGAGTGATTTTCATGACTTTTCAATGAAGTGTGAAATGCTCTGATGCTGCTTTAGTGTCAAACAGGCCCTGTGGCTGTAAAGGGAAACACGACTTGACCTTTGGTTTTCTAGTGACCTTTAATTTGATCTGACAATAAGCAGCTACATTTAAAGTTTTGAACAAGGGTGCATAGGAAATATCTAATAATAATATTCATTCAAAAAAATGCTTTACACAAAGAGCTGAAGCACTATCAAACCCAACAGCCACCTCTGTCACATCAACCCATTCTTGACTCACTATGACAGGTAATACAAACATCAACATAAATAAAATGAGGCCTAGACCGGGCTTGCTCTAGGGAAGTCCCCCATGGGGAGAAAAAAAATCACCAAGCTTTTAGTTGGACCTTGCTAACCAACCTAACATACCATTCCTCTGCAAAGTCCATCTCTATTTCAAAGCAGAAAAATAAAAACTCAGCAACTTAGGAAAAACTGTGTTATTTATAGTATAAAATTCTTATAAGATTTCTGTTTTATAAAAATTATTTACTTATTTGTGGCTGCGCTGTGTAGGCTTTGCTTCAGTTGTAGCGAGCAGGGGCTACTCTTCATTGCAGTGTGTAGGCTTCTCATCGTGGCGGCTTCTCTTGTTGCAGAGCATGGGCTCTAAAGTACAGGCTCAGTAACTGTGACACATGGGCTGAGTTGCTCTGTGGCATGTGACAGCTTCCCAGACAGGGGATTAAACCCATTCCTCCTGCACTGGCAGGCAGATTCTTTACCTACTGAGCCAAGAGAGAAGCCCTAAGATTTATTTACATTTTAACAGAGTTCCAATTTTGTGCACTGGGTATCCATTATATATAGTATTTTTAAAGTTCTTTGTGTACTTAAAGCATACAGGATTTTCTACCTATTGATAATTTTACATATTTGAAATAAGTATAAAATCAATAAATTGGATACAAAGCTTTGTTCAAATGGTGTGCCCTTTCATCTAGTTTATGGTTTCCTCTGCAAGGGTTGATCGACCACAGAGGCTGTGACTCAGGGGCGATGTGACTAGCCTCAGACCTAGCCCCTCAGTTCTAAGAATCAGTAATTTCTTTGTTCTTAAATTACGTATAGATCTGTTAAGATATAACCACTGACTCCCATCTGATTATAGATAAACGTACCTGCGTCACACTCCTTACTTTTTTGATCTCTGAGCTTTTACAATGTGAATCAGAAAGTGAAAAGAAAATACCCAAGATTGCGAAAAATGCTAGCATGGCCCATAAAAATATGCACCCTCCCTCAGTTCGGGGCGGCACACCCAAGCCACTGTTAGGCTGTGTGCAGTCGGCCGATCGGTAATAAAGACTCCTAATTTGGCTTTTTTCCTGCTTAGACTGGTCTCTGTTTCTTCACGGCACAACATAAGCTTCTAGAGCGGGACATCCTCTTTGTTTTCCTCTCCCATTCTTTGCATAATGCAGGGGTCCACTGCAAACTTGTAGGCCAAGTCTTGCCTACTACCTGTTCCTGTACAACCCACAAACTAAATTTTTAAATGGTTGAAAAGAATCAAAAGATTATTTCATGTTATGTGAAAATTATAAGAAATTTAATTATAAGAAATATAAGTGGGAATGTCCATAAACGAAGTTTTATCGGAACAGTGCTCATTTATATACTGTCTATGCCTGCTTTCATGATACTGTGGCATGGCTGAGCAAGTGTCAAAATAGTTATTATCTGGTGACTTCCCCGGTGGTGCAGTGGGTAAGAACCTGTCTATCAATGCAGGGGACATATGAATTTGACCCCTGGTCTAGGAAGATTGTACATGCCGTGGAGTAACTGGGCCCGTGAGCCCATATGCTGCAACTCCTGAAGCCGACATGCTCTAGGGCCCGTGAGCTACAACAACTGAGCCTGTGTGCCCTAGAGTCGGCCCACCGCGCCTACTGAGCCTATGTGCTGCAACTACTGAAGCCCACGCACCTAGAGCCCGTGCTCCTCCGCGATAAGAAGCCCATGCACCATATTGAAGAGTAGCCCCCACTTGCCTCAACTAGAGAAAGTCCCCACGTGGCAATGAAGCCCAGCACAGTCAGAAATAAATAAGATTATTCTTAAAATTTTTTAATTAAATATTTACTATCTAGGCTTTCACAGAAAAAAGTTTGCTTACCCTTAGAATGAGTCTTTCAAATATGATATAATTAGAATTAAAGGAACTTCAATCTGCCTTAATAAATATTCAACATATAACCATTTCTAATTTTAAAACAACTGAAGCCCACTCCTTTTTTTTGTTACTTTTACCAGATTTTTCTACTTAAGGAGAATGTAGGATTTGATATAAACATGTTGTTAGAAGGTTCCCAATAGAAATAAAAACAAGGGACTGGCCAACATAGGCAAGGAAGAGCTCTAGTCTGCAAAGTAGTGGCACGAGCTTGACACAAAAAAGCAAAACAAAATTTAAACCAGTCCCAAGATCAACCCAGGTATTAACAGTAGATATGGTGGTAATGGTGGTTCCCATCATTAATAGGAACAAGGCAGTTCAGAGAAGGAACTGGTGGACAGAGAAGACTGAGTACAGTTTTGGAAACATGAATTTGAGAACTGTTGGAATGCCCATACGAGGAAGTCAAATAGGCAGTCATATAGCATGAGAAACTTGAGCGTGAGATATTTTATATATTTATATAGATATAACCACTGATTCCTTCACACCTGCAAGTTTCCAAAAGAACTCAATGATTAAGAGGTTTTTATGTTCTGCTCTGTGTACATGTGTGTATCCCTTTAGCTTACTATGGAATGTAATTATTACAGAAAGAAGGGGAAACTTTAAAGACTGCATTTAAATGGTTTAAAATAATAAGCCATAGGAATCTATGTGTTTAAATGCACATATGAAATTATCTGTTGACTTTATCAACTCTGTCCTTAAATAAACAGAGAGAAAAAGAAGATCCAACAACTAGAAAAGACATATTTCTATAGATATTTAAAGTTCCTTAAGAGTTAAAAAAAAAAATAGCTGGGCCTTAACCATGGAATAAAATAATCGATTTAACCTCAAAGGCCAGACACTAAAAATGGGATATCTTTTAGTACAATCACAGAGTAAGAGAAAATTAGTGCTAAGAAGGGTCTTCTGAGATAACTGATCGTTTCCTCTTGAATGGTTAAGACTGATAATCTCAAAGAGTCTGAGTGACTGAAGGTCCTACAGACAGACAATCTGAGGACCAAGACTAGACACCGGTCTAGTCTTTATACCATACTATGGTAGCTTAATGTAAAAAAAAAACCTAATAAATATCTGATAATACTCTTTCACTCAACCCAAGCCCTTTATATCAGGTTTGGAACCAATGAGCACTATGAATGCTAGAATACCTGATACAGACACTTAAGGACTAATACTCCTAAGACTAGTCCTCTAACAAGTACAGCTATATAGTAGGTTATATATTTCAATGTGTTTTATGCGCTTTATTGTGGAAGACACAATAAAGCCTCTGGAAATTAGTTAATGTACACTTTCTTGTGAAATTCTTTGTGTTTAATTAACAGTAAACATTATCAAAGGTCATTCAAGACCTGAGGCTGGGTAAGTACACAGTCAAGTATATAAAACAGATGTAAGATAGCTTTACATGGATAAAATGACATGCTAAAATCTGTTGATGACAACTACAACTAGAATAAATGTAATGAAGGGCTCTATTTAAGATGTTTTACAGTAAGACAGAGCTCTTTTGCATACATAAAAATGAAAACAGTCATTAAATGCTGTGGTTTGTATAATGTCATATGCTGAAAGATCAAACAGTTAAACACATTCACACCGAGCAAATCATTTTCTTCAATGGAAAAAAAGTGACAAACATACAAATACGCTAGCAAAAATACCACATAAATATGCTGGCAAAAATACCAAATTTAAAAAACAACTTAATAATCTTGTCACTGTAAACTTACTTCAAAATCAACAACTACTAAAGGAATGCTTACAGAGAATTTTTGGAAGCAAGAAATAAAAGCAGCAATTTAATAGCAATATTATTACTATCAAGAACAAGCTATTTTCTATTCTAGTTCACTTGAGAATTATTAATATGATACAGTCCCATCAACAACGAGTCACTGCAGCAATGATTCTTTTATAAGAGGTGGGTATAGGACAATACATAAAAAACTTATGAAAAAAGCCTCAGGAATTCTGCCAATAGCTTCCTTCCCCTCTAAATCCTAGGTAATTCTTCCACCACACTGTGAATCAATGTTAGAAAGCAAAGCTTAAAACTAGTTTCAAGTTAATGACTGTCACTAACTAACTAGGGGGCAAAGGTGACACAAACCTAGGAGATGAAATGACAAAGGTTCTAAAAGATCAGTAAGGATCACAAACAACAGCAATAAACATGAGAGGATCAGAAGCATTGTAAAAGTGAAAGTAACTGACACTTCAGATAGACCAGAGAAATCATATAAACAGCCATAACGTTTTCACATGAGTAAGAAAATGAAGGACCTTCACGGGTTTTTTAAAATAAATTTATCAATTTACAAACATACAGTTATATAAATGAATAACATTAAAGAAATACTAAATTTTCAGATATATATTTTAATCTCATTAACATATATTTAATCTGGATAACTACTTTTCCAATAAAATCCTACATTTCTGGTAAATGAATACTCTGATTCAATCTATAATGCTCCCCACTGAAACTTAAATACATCTATATGAAAGAATTTCTAAGAGTTATGTATGGATTGACATGTATTTAAGCTAAAAGAATACAGTTGCACAGCAGTGGAGACAGTATAAAGGGTACTGATTTCTTACTTTAGTCAAGATCCTGTATTATATGGCTCTTGTTAGATATACACATATATCTATATGTCTATATGAGAAGCACATGAAAAATTCAAATACAATGTAGTACTCAGGTACTTTAGTGCAAATTCACAGGAAAAAAAACCCAGTAGATTTTAATATATGCTTTTTAAAAACCCCAATAAATGTATTCATTAACATTTATTCCTTGTTGCTTCTTGTTTAATCGGTAAGTCATGTCAGGCTCTTTGTGACCTCATGGACTATATAGCCTGTTGGGCTCTTCTGTCCATGGCATTTCCCAGGCAAGAATACTGGAGTGGGTTGCCATCTACTTCTCCAGGAGATCTTCCCAACCCAGGTATTGAAGCCGGGTCTCCTTCATTGCAAGCAGATTCTTTTACTACTGAACCACCTGGGAAGCTTATACGCTTAGGGAACCGATCACTTCTAGATAATATAGCCAAAGGTCCCACTTGTCAAGATTTGCCATATGCATAAATTTTATAAACTGGCTTCTAAAGCCAGTGAAAATAGTGAAACTTTTAATACCAAAAGTATTACTCTCAATATGATAGTGTTTGTATGATGACTGTGAATCTTCAGGGACGTTAGTCAATTTTAAATTGCTTCTGATTTCATTTTATTTCCAAGAACAAATGTTTGTGGATTTGTTTTCCCCTAAAACAAGGACTCCTAATTCTTTTAGAACCACAAGAGACAGAAATGACTAGTCAAATTAACTGTTAATTAACACATTACCAAGACACAGATTTTACCGTGCAGAATACATATATGTATAAATACCACCAAAGTTTTACCTCTACACAAGTTTTCATCCCTGAGGCAGCAGCATAGTGCAGGGGTGTGTTCTTTTTGTTATCAACGGCATCAATGGCTGCTCTCTCATATTCGCCTTGGTCAAGTTTTGCTCCTTTCCACCTTAAAATCATCTGTAGACAGTCTGCTCTTCTAAAATCATCTTCCGCAGGGCGTGCTAAGCGAGGGTGAAGGGCTCCTTCAGATATCATAATTTGAGGTCCCATACACAACAAATGCATAGATGTTTCATTGTGCACATTCCGTTTATTTGGATTTCCATCTCTACCAAAAAGAAAGGTCCTAAAATGGCAAGGGAAAAGAATAAAAATCAGGTTTTTCCTACCTTGAGATAATACACAGAAGACACATTTAAAAGGTAACCTCTACTTCTGAGCTCCTAATCCAGTTTCTGTTGAAGTACTGTTTCACAATAGGCTGAATGACTAATTATTCTTTTTTTTGGCTGTGTTGGATCTCCGCAGTTGTATGTGCTTTTCTCTAGTGGCAGAGAGCAGGGGTTACTCTCTGGGTGTGCAGGTTTCTCACTGCAGTGGCTTCTCCTATTGAAGAGCATGAGTTCTAGAGCACAAGAGCTTCCATAGTTTTGGCACATGGGCTCAGAAGTTGCAGCTCCCACATTCTGGAGTGTGGGCTCAGTATTTGTGGCACATGGGCATAACTGTTTCATGACATGTGGGATCTTCCTGGGTCAGGGATCTGATCCATGTCTCCTGCAGTGACAGACAGATTCTTTACCACTGAACCACCAGGGAAAGACAGGAAGAAGGAAAGAAACCAAAGGGCCACTTACAGACTAATATGTCAATTAATAAAAATGTCTTAGGTACATTATTAAACATACCCCACTGGATTTTTTTTTTTCTCTTGAGCACATATTTAGTTAATAAGGATGGTAACAGTACATTAGTGAAACAAATGTTGTGGATTTGTTTTCCCCTAAAACAAGGACTCCTAATTCTTTTAGAACCACAAGAGACAGAAATGACTAGTCAAATTAACTGTTAATTAACACATTACCAAGACACAGATTTTACCGTGCAGAATACATATATGTATAAATACCACCAAAGTTTTACCTCTACACAAGTTTTCATCCCTGAGGCAGCAGCATAGTGCAGGGGTGTGTTCTTTTTGTTATCAACGGCATCAATGGCTGCTCTCTCATATTCGCCTTGGTCAAGTTTTGCTCCTTTCCACCTTAAAATCATCTGTAGACAGTCTGCTCTTCTAAAATCATCTTCCGCAGGGCGTGCTAAGCGAGGGTGAAGGGCTCCTTCAGATATCATAATTTGAGGTCCCATACACAACAAATGCATAGATGTTTCATTGTGCACATTCCGTTTATTTGGATTTCCATCTCTACCAAAAAGAAAGGTCCTAAAATGGCAAGGGAAAAGAATAAAAATCAGGTTTTTCCTACCTTGAGATAATACACAGAAGACACATTTAAAAGGTAACCTCTACTTCTGAGCTCCTAATCCAGTTTCTGTTGAAGTACTGTTTCACAATAGGCTGAATGACTAATTATTCTTTTTTTTGGCTGTGTTGGATCTCCGCAGTTGTATGTGCTTTTCTCTAGTGGCAGAGAGCAGGGGTTACTCTCTGGGTGTGCAGGTTTCTCACTGCAGTGGCTTCTCCTATTGAAGAGCATGAGTTCTAGAGCACAAGAGCTTCCATAGTTTTGGCACATGGGCTCAGAAGTTGCAGCTCCCACATTCTGGAGTGTGGGCTCAGTATTTGTGGCACATGGGCATAACTGTTTCATGACATGTGGGATCTTCCTGGGTCAGGGATCTGATCCATGTCTCCTGCAGTGACAGACAGATTCTTTACCACTGAACCACCAGGGAAAGACAGGAAGAAGGAAAGAAACCAAAGGGCCACTTACAGACTAATATGTCAATTAATAAAAATGTCTTAGGTACATTATTAAACATACCCCACTGGATTTTTTTTTTTCTCTTGAGCACATATTTAGTTAATAAGGATGGTAACAGTACAGGTGAAGCAGGCAATGCATAAATCCGGGAGTAAATGATAAATCTAGGAAAGATTTCTCTGAGTCTTCAGTAGCCTTTGACAGAATAAGGCAAGTATTTATACAATGTGGTACTTTCTGAAAGGAGTATGCTAGGTGAGTTCTGGAAGACCACGATCTAATTCCAAGCTGGTTCACCTTATGGACAACACGTCTACGTGAGCTGCCTTAACACATTCTTGGGCTAGATTAATATTGGACCAGTGGATTAATATTTGACCAGACAGTGGATTAATATTTGACCAGTTCAGTGACCATAAGAGGATACTGGAAAGTGAGCTGGATAAAGCCCACAGTCAGTCTGTTACAAAAAACATAAATACACTGTGAAATGGGCCAACAGTCCTAAATGCGTCATATTCACTATGGAAGGCTGGTTTCATTTGCATTCCTATGTCCAAGGGCAGAAAAGCAAAGGAAAGGAAGCAGAACAGTCAAGCTCTAAATCCTAGTTACATCTGGGTTGCTTTTAGGTTAGAACAAGAACAATACAAAAACCCTGACCAGAAAGGAACTAGGATGAGCTCTTCAATTTGAGTATGTGAGCCAAGCTGGAAAGCTCTCATGAGGAAAAAGGCTGAGTAAGATGTCCTAAGGTAATTTCCAGACTTTCAGAACAACTCTGGATATCTTCAGCAATACAGACCTTCAAAACTAGCGTATTACGGCTTCTAGACTCCACATTCATTTGAACTATGCCGAAAGTAAGACATGAAATGTCTGATGCAGAAACAAATGAAATTTTCTTATTTATAACTATGCCAGTCCCTCATACTCCAATTCCTACTACTGGGGTAACGCAATCTGAGCCAAATCAGAAATCATAGTACATGCAGTAAGGAATGTGACTGGCAGACTAACATCCCCACCCCAAAGAGGTCTAGGTCCTAATCCCTAGAACCTGTGACTATGTTACTTTGTACAGTAAAAGGGACTTTGCAAACATGGGAAAGTATCCTAGATTATCCAGGTGGGCCCAACGTAATCATGAGTGCTTCAAAGAAAAGACAGGAGGGTCAGAATCATAGACAAACTGGAAGATGCTATGCTGCTGTCTTTAAAAACAGTGGAAGGAGCCACAAGCCCAGAAGTGCAGGTGGCTTTTGGAAATCGGAAAAGGTAAGGTAAGAGATTCTGCCCAGGAACTTGCAAAAGGAATATAGCTCTGCCAACACATTGAGTTTAATTCACTGGAACCATTAGAGACTTCTGATCTCCAGAGCTTTAAAAAGGTAATAAATTTGTGTTAAGTCACAAATTTGTAGGAATTTGTTATAGTAACAATAGAAATGAGCACCCAAAATAAAGACTCTGGGAAAGCTATGTGGTAGACCTTCTCCCCTCGAGACCAAGGGAGGCAGGAAAGAAGAAGGGGTTGGGGGAGGAGGGGTGGAACCCATTCCTGATTGAACAAACTGTTCTAGGGAAGATCCTAGGTTCTTATCCTTTGGAATGTAAAATATATTTCTGGGTAAAAGATAAGACTAATATCTCTAAGTCTTACAATTCAAGGAATGTCTGAATGGTCTCAGGTTGCATCCACTCCTGTTGTTCAGTAGCAAAGTTGTGTCCAACTCTTTGCGACTCCATGGACTGCATCATGCCAGGCTTCCTTGGCAGGCTTTCTGTCACCATCTCCTAGAGTTTGCTCAAACTTTCATCCCCCATTCAAATGTAAACATGTATCTCCTGAGAGCTAAAGTCCTCTATCTCTGAGAGTCTTCTTTACCTGAGAGCCCTCTACATATGAGAGCTAGAAGTCCTCAATCTCTACTCAGTCCAAGTTTAACTTCCAAGGCTGTCTTTGAAGTCAGCTCCTAAGCTCTAGTAAAATTTGCTCAGAAAGCCTAACTGTGCATATTTTCTATCATCCTATGGAGGCTTTATGGCTTTCTGACCCCAAAGTACATATGCAGGCCCTTCATTACTTACTCTGCTATCTGTTACCCAGGACCTGATCTAGCCATCTAAACAAACCCAACCCTGCACTTCACACTAGGCTCTTTACACTAGGCTCCCTCCTCAGTTGCGTATATCATTCCCTTCTTTGTCTTCCTATAACATCCTAATTATAGAAGTCTTTACACTGTACCACAGTTACTTTCTTACGTACTGGTTCCCTTTTCCCACTTGGCTTTAGAGCCATCTAAGGTAAGGTCTATCTCCTGTTCTTTCTTGTATCTCCAACACAGTGTCAGACACCTGACTCCTGCTCTAATTTTGATAGATGAACTGAATGTATATCACTTTTATGACTTAGATGAGTGATGTGGCATTGGGAATGTATTAAGACAGAATTTAGATCTCTCAAGACAGCAGTGCAGCAGACTGGTTAAGACCACAGTTTTTTCTCCAGAGCTTTAAAAAGGTAATAAATTTGTGTTAAGTCACAAATTTGTAGGAATTTGTTATAGTAACAATAGAAATGAGCACCCAAAATAAAGACTCTGGGAAAGCTATGTGGTAGACCTTCTCCCCTCGAGACCAAGGGAGGCAGGAAAGAAGAAGGGGTTGGGGGAGGAGGGGTGGAACCCATTCCTGATTGAACAAACTGTTCTAGGGAAGATCCTAGGTTCTTATCCTTTGGAATGTAAAATATATTTCTGGGTAAAAGATAAGACTAATATCTCTAAGTCTTACAATTCAAGGAATGTCTGAATGGTCTCAGGTTGCATCCACTCCTGTTGTTCAGTAGCAAAGTTGTGTCCAACTCTTTGCGACTCCATGGACTGCATCATGCCAGGCTTCCTTGGCAGGCTTTCTGTCACCATCTCCTAGAGTTTGCTCAAACTTTCATCCCCCATTCAAATGTAAACATGTATCTCCTGAGAGCTAAAGTCCTCTATCTCTGAGAGTCTTCTTTACCTGAGAGCCCTCTACATATGAGAGCTAGAAGTCCTCAATCTCTACTCAGTCCAAGTTTAACTTCCAAGGCTGTCTTTGAAGTCAGCTCCTAAGCTCTAGTAAAATTTGCTCAGAAAGCCTAACTGTGCATATTTTCTATCATCCTATGGAGGCTTTATGGCTTTCTGACCCCAAAGTACATATGCAGGCCCTTCATTACTTACTCTGCTATCTGTTACCCAGGACCTGATCTAGCCATCTAAACAAACCCAACCCTGCACTTCACACTAGGCTCTTTACACTAGGCTCCCTCCTCAGTTGCGTATATCATTCCCTTCTTTGTCTTCCTATAACATCCTAATTATAGAAGTCTTTACACTGTACCACAGTTACTTTCTTACGTACTGGTTCCCTTTTCCCACTTGGCTTTAGAGCCATCTAAGGTAAGGTCTATCTCCTGTTCTTTCTTGTATCTCCAACACAGTGTCAGACACCTGACTCCTGCTCTAATTTTGATAGATGAACTGAATGTATATCACTTTTATGACTTAGATGAGTGATGTGGCATTGGGAATGTATTAAGACAGAATTTAGATCTCTCAAGACAGCAGTGCAGCAGACTGGTTAAGACCACAGTATTTACTGAACGGTATAGACTTTCAGGCTCTAGTCCCAGGTCTGTCAATTTTTAGGTGTGTGATCTTGTACAAAATAGCTAATATATAAAATACATATGTAACCAATATACAGCTAATGAATATTATATATATATATATATACATACATAAAATCAACTAATATATGGTACATAAAACCTACTCATCGAATTTATCCTAAAGGAAACAAAGAATAAACATTTCTAATAATCACATTTAATATATCACTATTTTGAACACAAAAATTTGTAATTACTTAAATGTCTGCTTGTAGAAAAACTGGGAACCATAAATCACAGTATTTCTGTATAATAGAAAATTATAATATTATTAAAAAGCCTTTCTACAAATATTTAAAGCTAAAATTAGAAGGGAACATGGAATAATTATAACAGTTATTTAAGGGAGGCAGAAATGTGAACAGTTTCATTTATTCATATAACCATAATGTTGCTTCACAGTTTAAAAGAAAAAAAGGAAAAATATATTTTCCCTAAGTCAACAATTGATGATAAAATTCTCAGTGATATTTGTCTGTATTTATAATGGTTGAATTATAGTGAATAACCAAAATTTAAACAATACTCTAGAAATGTGTTCAAGATTAAAATATCTTCCAAGAGGCATTATTAACAATAAAATACATTTCATTTTATTAAAAAAATTATAAATAAATTCTTAGCATGAATTCACATTCCATAAGATTCTGTTCAACCACAGATGCAGCCTTTCCTATCCCTATTTCCAATATATCACTTATTTTCTCTATTTGTTCAAAAGACCTTAGGTTCTCATCACCATGAAATTTAATACAAGTTAGAAGGATATCAGTTGATATGGAGAAATCTTTATCTTTCTTTCTCTCTCTCACTGAATTTCTAGATCCTCCTAATTAAGAAGTCTTTTACTGACTTAGATCGAGGTCTATCTCCTGTTCTTTCTTGTATCTCCAACACAGTGTCAGACACCTGACTCCTGCTCTAATTTTGATAGATGAACTGAATGTATATCACTTTTATGACTTAGATGAGTGATGTGGCATTGGGAATGTATTAAGACAGAATTTAGATCTCTCAAGACAGCAGTGCAGCAGACTGGTTAAGACCACAGTATTTACTGAACGGTATAGACTTTCAGGCTCTAGTCCCAGGTCTGTCAATTTTTAGGTGTGTGATCTTGTACAAAATAGCTAATATATAAAATACATATGTAACCAATATACAGCTAATGAATATTATATATATATATATATACATACATAAAATCAACTAATATATGGTACATAAAACCTACTCATCGAATTTATCCTAAAGGAAACAAAGAATAAACATTTCTAATAATCACATTTAATATATCACTATTTTGAACACAAAAATTTGTAATTACTTAAATGTCTGCTTGTAGAAAAACTGGGAACCATAAATCACAGTATTTCTGTATAATAGAAAATTATAATATTATTAAAAAGCCTTTCTACAAATATTTAAAGCTAAAATTAGAAGGGAACATGGAATAATTATAACAGTTATTTAAGGGAGGCAGAAATGTGAACAGTTTCATTTATTCATATAACCATAATGTTGCTTCACAGTTTAAAAGAAAAAAAGGAAAAATATATTTTCCCTAAGTCAACAATTGATGATAAAATTCTCAGTGATATTTGTCTGTATTTATAATGGTTGAATTATAGTGAATAACCAAAATTTAAACAATACTCTAGAAATGTGTTCAAGATTAAAATATCTTCCAAGAGGCATTATTAACAATAAAATACATTTCATTTTATTAAAAAAATTATAAATAAATTCTTAGCATGAATTCACATTCCATAAGATTCTGTTCAACCACAGATGCAGCCTTTCCTATCCCTATTTCCAATATATCACTTATTTTCTCTATTTGTTCAAAAGACCTTAGGTTCTCATCACCATGAAATTTAATACAAGTTAGAAGGATATCAGTTGATATGGAGAAATCTTTATCTTTCTTTCTCTCTCTCACTGAATGATTCTAGATCCTCCTCCATAAAGGAAAGAGATAGTGTGATAATTCTGCAAACATTCTTTTTTTTTTTTTAATTAATTAATTAATTTATTTTTTTGGGCGGGGGTCGGGCTGGGGAGGGAGGGGAGCTGGCGGCCACTTCTATTGGTCTTTCATTTCTCTATTTTCATCCGTCTTTGTTCCTTGGCTCCTATGGGCCTCCCATCACAGTGGCATCTGTCGCTGCAGAGCACCAGCTCTGGGCGCATGCGCGCCAGAGCTCCGGCTCAGTAATTGGACACATCGGTCCAGCCGCTCCGCAGCACGTGGGATCTTCCCAGGCCAGGGATCGAACTGGCGCCCCTTGCACTGCAAGGCGGTGTCCTTACCCACTGGACTACCAGGGGAAGCCCTGCAAACATTCTTATACCCAATTTCCGAGACCCTAATTAATCAATCCAAATAAAATTTATTATTCTGAAGCTAAAGTATAAAAAAAGCTTCTTTACATATATTTATTCAGGAGAGATTCTCAAATTTATCAGACACAGTAATATACCAATTTATTAAGCATAGCACCATACCTGCATAAACATTTTGTACTAAAACTGTCACGTTGGATATTCTAATTTTATTGATTCACATTTCTATTTTTACGTTATCTGCTTAAACTCAAAAGTAGAGGCCTTTGCTGGTGGTCCAGTGGGTAGAGAGTCCACCTAGCAGTGCAAGGGGCATGGGTTCGAGCCCTGGCCCAGGAAGATCCCACATGCCACAGAGCAGCTGGACCAGTGTATCCAATGAGTCCAGTGGGTAGGGGCTCTGAAGTGATAGGGGAAATAACCAAACTTTAAACAATACTCTAGAAATGTGTTCAAGATTAAAATATCTTCCAAGAGGCATTATTAACAATAAAATACATTTCATTTTATTAAAAAAATTATAAATAAATTCTTAGCATGAATTCACATTCCATAAGATTCTGTTCAACCACAGATGCAGCCTTTCCTATCCCTATTTCCAATATATCACTTATTTTCTCTATTTGTTCAAAAGACCTTAGGTTCTCATCACCATGAAATTTAATACAAGTTAGAAGGATATCAGTTGATATGGAGAAATCTTTATCTTTCTTTCTCTCTCTCACTGAATGATTCTAGATCCTCCTCCATAAAGGAAAGAGATAGTGTGATAATTCTGCAAACATTCTTTTTTTTTTTTAATTAATTAATTAATTTATTTTTTTGGGCGGGGGTCGGGCTGGGGAGGGAGGGGAGCTGGCGGCCACTTCTATTGGTCTTTCATTTCTCTATTTTCATCCGTCTTTGTTCCTTGGCTCCTATGGGCCTCCCATCACAGTGGCATCTGTCGCTGCAGAGCACCAGCTCTGGGCGCATGCGCGCCAGAGCTCCGGCTCAGTAATTGGACACATCGGTCCAGCCGCTCCGCAGCACGTGGGATCTTCCCAGGCCAGGGATCGAACTGGCGCCCCTTGCACTGCAAGGCGGTGTCCTTACCCACTGGACTACCAGGGGAAGCCCTGCAAACATTCTTATACCCAATTTCCGAGACCCTAATTAATCAATCCAAATAAAATTTATTATTCTGAAGCTAAAGTATAAAAATAGCTTCTTTACATATATTTATTCAGGAGAGATTCTCAAATTTATCAGACACAGTAATATACCAATTTATTAAGCATAGCACCATACCTGCATAAACATTTTGTACTAAAACTGTCACGTTGGATATTCTAATTTTATTGATTCACATTTCTATTTTTACGTTATCTGCTTAAACTCAAAAGTAGAGGCCTTTGCTGGTGGTCCAGTGGGTAGAGAGTCCACCTAGCAGTGCAAGGGGCATGGGTTCGAGCCCTGGCCCAGGAAGATCCCACATGCCACAGAGCAGCTGGACCAGTGTATCCAATTACAAGCCAGTACTCTGGAGCACGTGTGCCCAGAGTCAGTGCTCTGCAACAAGAGAGGCCACTGCAATGGGAGGCCCACACAGGCCAAAGAATAAAGATGGATGAAAATAAATAAAAAACCAATAGGGTGGGAGGCGTAAAGGAAGTAGCATGAAGGCCTGTACTATCATAAGTGAAGAAAATAGCTATAGTCATTGCTCTGTGAGAAAAGGAGATCCTTCGGGGTGCTGTGTGATGATCGGGAGGGGTGGGAAGGGGGGGATATACATATGACTAATCTGGGAGCATACATATCTGTAAACAACAAAACTCTGTAAAAATTAAAAGTAAAATAAAAGTTAAAAAAAAATAAATAAGAGGCCAAAAATTTTTTAAAAATTAGTCTGTAATTTACATGAATGTATAAATAGAATTATAAATTTATAGTCAAGATGTAAGCTTCAGACATGTCCCTTTTATAGCTATGCAATAATTATGAATTGTATTTTACTATTTGCATATAAAGTCAATTCTAGAACAAGAACAGGAGATAACCGGCAGGAAGGCAGAGTAAGGAAAACATTAACTCAGGGGAAAAAAATCGCTTTAGTTTGACCCGAATAACCCATCCAAAGTCATCTGATTTTCTAGAATCTTTCAGTGTTAATTGTCAAACAGCCAGCTGATAACTGCTACCTGTATTTCTTCTACATTTAATCTCTACTTCAATATGACCTATTCTGATCACTGTAGTAAAATTGCACTCTTCCACATCATCAGAAATTTCCTAAGAGTTAAATCATTATCCTCAATTCTTGTTTTTAACATGAAACTGCTAATAATTCATTCATATCCTGATCTTTGTATTACCTAGGTTTCCATAACTACCCATCTTTTTAACAGACCTCTTGATTTTTTCAGTACAATTTCTCTTTTACCCTGTGACAACAGCTCTACTTACCTATCTCTTTACTGAAAGCAAACTCACTTTTTGAGTCTATTTTCTCTTTGAATACACATTCTTTTCTTTCAGAGAACACATTCATTCTTAAAGTCACTTATCATTCACTGGTTTCTATGAATATCCTTCATAAACTAAATTTTTATGGGAACTCAATGACAGTGGTAGCAGAATCATGGTTTCTCTCAAAGGGTTTCTACTATTAGTTCAGTGATAACTCTTAATACTCTATCAACCTGACTTCTACTTTGACCTTTAGACCATACTCAAACTTCTTATAGACCCATTTCTCTTGCAATATTTCATCATTATCTCATAGTCAACTGAGCTCTCTCCCCAAAATAACAGTCTTCTCTGTCAGGGCCTCAATTTCTTACCATAAGACTCTTGTTCTCACAGTCACTCATACACACACACACACACACACACACACACACACACACACACACTCTTCCAGGTCCTTTTTTTTTTTTTAATTTTGGCCTCTTTTATCATTTATTTACTTGTTTTCATCCATCTTTATTCTTCAGCCTATGTGGGCCTCTCATTGCAGTGACCTCTCTCATTGCAGAACGCCAGGCTCTAGGCACAAGTGCTCCAGAGCGCTGGCTTGTAATTAGACACACCAGCCCAGCCACTCTGCGGCATGTGGAATCTTCCTGGGCCAGGGCTCAAATTGGTGCCCCTTGCACTGCAAGGCAGACTCTTTACCCACTAGACCACCAAGGAAGCCCCTCCATGTCCTTTTAAATCTTTTCTTTCATGCAACATTATTTTTGCCAGATAATATTATAGAAGTTAGACATATTGTTAAGAAAACAGATTAAGCACCTGCCCTTACAGTGTGTGCACATGAGAGAGAGAGGTTAGGAGAGACCTGAACTGCAATCCATTTAAAATAATTTAATACCCCCTGAAATACAAGAGTCAAAAACATAGAAATCAAAAGCTGGAAACTATTTTAATAATCAAAGCTTGGTATTAACATATGCTCTGTTAAAGACATGCTCTAATAAAGATCTTATATTTTATTTTTAGCAAAAGACAGGCCCCTTTCATACTCTGGGAAGCCTAAGAAGTTACCCTGTAAAATCTAAAGAATAAGCACTCTAATTCTCCATTTTACACATGTCTTACCCAAAAAGCTACATCTACCGAAAGGCATATCCAAACAAGAACATGCTGACTTCCAGAATCTAAGCAGTGTTTTTGCTACATTAAGTAGTAACTATTCATGAATATGGATTTAGATTCCCATGAAAGAAGCATTGTGGTGCGATATAATGTAAACACACAGCATTTAGGCTCAGCAAGATACAGATGCAAACTGGCTCCTCAGTTGTATGTACACTGCCCTTTTACCATATTATTTTGCCTAAGAAGAGGGGAAAGCTGTGCTTGCTGTTGTAGGTACCATAAGCTAGCTAAAGGAAATGGGGATAAAATCAAGGCCTTATTGCAAATGAGTACTTTACTTGAGGATACTAAAGTATATATTGTATTTGGCTAGGTATACTCCTCTGCCTACCCATATGTCATGAGATAGGAGTCTAGATAGCTTAGTCTATAATGCAGCGAGCAGACAGGTATGCTAGATTATATCAGGAAGCATGAGAAGACTAGGGCCATCAACTTGTTAGAAGTTTAGCAAGGTTAAACACAGTGAAATACTTAAAGCTATCTAAAACACAAGCAGTTAAAACAGAGTTGCTATTTTACTTAATGCCAATGTGTAAATGCTATTTATCCTTATTCTATTGAATACATGACACAGTGTTAAGAAGAATTACTTAATGCCAAAATTGACTAATTGCTTATAAAATAATAATATGATTTGTCATTTTCCCTGTACAATCTAAATAAATTTTGAGTTTATTTAGAGTTGTCTATTCTTAGGAAAGGAGAGCAATAAAGCAATTTCTGATTCTAGTACAGGATGTTAAAGGCTTTAATGAATTTGTTCAGTCACTGATCTCCAAACAATTAAGACAAAAGGAAAACCAAATGCTTTAGGATGAAGTTGGAAGTACAAACCAAAAATATAAGTATAAAGCATATGGCCAAATCAGAAAAACAGCAATTTAAAAAGAGAATATACAGTCACCTTTTTTTCAGGTCTTTAAACACCCATTCAAGATAATGATAGCCAGAAAATGGAGTCAGATACATTTCTTCTTAGAGAAACCAAGAATATTGATCAAATCAGCAATTTTTCAACTTTTTGGTAGTAGACTTTTATAAGTTTTACAACTTTTAAACTTAGTGAAGGGCTTCCCTGGTGGTCCAGTGGGTAAGGATACCACCTAGCAGTGCAAGAGGCGCCAGTTTGATCCCTGGCCTGGGAAGATCCTATGTGCCATGGAGCAGCTGGACGGTGTGATTATGAATTGGCGCTCTGGAACACACGCGCCCAGAGCTGGTGCTCTGCAATGAGAGAGGCTAATGCGATAGGAGGCCCACACAAGCCAAAGAACAAAGATGGATGAAAATAAATAAATAAATAACCAATAAAAGAGGCCAAAATTAAAAAAAAAAAAAACATTAAAAAAAAAACCCTTGGCAATTTATATCACTGCCAATCTTACTCAGAAAAATCCCTAGGTATTGAGAAGCTGTCAAGCTGAAGGCAGTAAATTTAAGTTTTCAAAATTCCAATACTCACTGGAAAGCTCAACCATCTTTTCTGTTGTTAGTTTAGAATGATGCTTCATGAAAAAAAGAAGTATCAACAGTCAACAAATGCTCTTCCTTAAAACTGTCAGCAGACAGCAGCAGCAGTGCTTTATGCATTCTCATTTATCACGTAAAATATCAGAAAGATGTGTACTCAAGGAGGGAGATTAAAACAAGTGATCCTACTGCGTCATCAAAGGCATTTTAAGTAAAAACTGGCCAGCAGAAAGGAATACAATAAATTACCAGAAAGGTTTGGTGCCACAACCTTGATTCATTTGAAAGTGTCACCAGTTTCACCTCCAGTTTTTTATTCACCATCACTGCAAATGTCAACACGGTGAAAAAAGACAAATAACATCTTAAGATTTGTATAAAAATAGCCTTGACCTACTGTACCTCCTTGAAAGAATCTCAGGATCAAGAAGTCCTCAGAATACACATTAAACTCACTAGATTAGACATGGAAACAAGTTAATCGTCTATCAGCAGAAGATGAGGTACATATTTACAGTGAAATATTTACTACTCAGTCATAAAAAAGAATGAAGCAACACCATCTGAAGGTGCTACATAGACGGACCTAAAGACTACCTTATGAAGTGAAATAAGTCAGAAAGACAAAGACAAATACATGACACCACTCACACATGGAATCTAAAGTATGACACAAAGGAACCTATATATGAAAGAGAAACAAAATCAGAGACATAGAGAATAGACTGGTGGTTGATAAGGAGAAGGAGGAGAGGGAAAGGGCAGGAGTGAGATCTTGGGGTTAGCAGACACAAACTGGTATATATAGAGAATGGATTAATAATACGGTCCTACTATATAGCACTGGGAATATACATTGAGTATCTTGTGATAAACCATAATGGAAAAGAAGATGAAAAAAGAAATGTATGTATATGTATAACTGAATCATGTTATTGGATGGAAATTAATACAGTACTGCAAATCAACTACACTTGAATAAAATGAAAAAAGATTCACTGAATTAGATAATTCTCTTAGGTAATATTTTTCAATTTTATAAAGAATATTTAAAACTATACTATAAATGGTTAAAAAGTATTTTCCTACTTGAGTTTTTTATGTTAAAATAGACATATTACTTTAGTAATAATAATATTCAAGTACATTTTACCTTGGTTTTCTAAGTTTTAATTAACCACATAACAAGACTTGATGTTAAATATTATTGTTAGTTTTCAATATCCAGAAGCTCAAAGAATAGTTTTGTAATCTCACTGAAAATATTCAAATCAAAAAGAAAGACTTAGTAGATTAAGTAATCAGGAATTAATCTATTGAGAGCATTACTAACTCTCTAGCAGTGTATTTGTAATATTTACAATTTAAAAAGATGAGTTTAACGACAATTGGATGGTTTGAAATCTAAGTTGTAGGAATTTCAGAGAACAGAAACAGTACTGCAGGTCAGACATGAAAGGAGTTAATAGGAAAATTTGATAAAGAGACTAGCGGGTCCCAAGGAGGAAAGGCGGAGGAAAAAAGGAGTAAGAAAGCCAAAGAATTTCAATGCTGAAACTGCAACTAACTTTCTTGTCTTATGTTAATGCTGTAGGCCTAGCAAGGCCTTTACATTAAAATGTCTCAGCCAGATTTGCAACCTAGAGACCATCATCTAGCTAAATGCTATGTTAACGCTGTGGGCCTAGCAAGGTCTTTTACATTAGAATGTTATACCTTAAAAAAAAGAAAAAAATAAACAACAGAATGTTATACCTAGAACTGAGGTCTTGAGACTGTCCTAGATATTCTCATGTTAATGTTGTGGGCATGGGACTACAGGGCTTTTACAACTGCAAAATATTCTTTTAAACTACTGTTAATAACCAACTGAAAAAGTATAAAATGCCACGCCTAAAGTGACTCCGGGGGTTCTCTTCTATTCCCCTTCTAGTGTCTATGCTGGAAGCTCGCATATATAGAGTATAACTGAGGAATATACATTGAGTATCTTGTGATAAACCATAATGGAAAAGAAGATGAAAAAAGAAATGTATGTATATGTATAACTGAATCATGTTATTGGATGGAAATTAATACAGTACTGCAAATCAACTACACTTGAATAAAATGAAAAAAGATTCACTGAATTAGATAATTCTCTTAGGTAATATTTTTCAATTTTATAAAGAATATTTAAAACTATACTATAAATGGTTAAAAAGTATTTTCCTACTTGAGTTTTTTATGTTAAAATAGACATATTACTTTAGTAATAATAATATTCAAGTACATTTTACCTTGGTTTTCTAAGTTTTAATTAACCACATAACAAGACTTGATGTTAAATATTATTGTTAGTTTTCAATATCCAGAAGCTCAAAGAATAGTTTTGTAATCTCACTGAAAATATTCAAATCAAAAAAAGAAAGACTTAGTAGATTAAGTAATCAGGAATTAATCTATTGAGAGCATTACTAACTCTCTAGCAGTGTATTTGTAATATTTACAATTTAAAAAGATGAGTTTAACGACAATTGGATGGTTTGAAATCTAAGTTGTAGGAATTTCAGAGAACAGAAACAGTACTGCAGGTCAGACATGAAAGGAGTTAATAGGAAAATTTGATAAAGAGACTAGCGGGTCCCAAGGAGGAAAGGCGGAGGAAAAAGGAGTAAGAAAGCCAAAGAATTTCAATGCTGAAACTGCAACTAACTTTCTTGTCTTATGTTAATGCTGTAGGCCTAGCAAGGCCTTTACATTAAAATGTCTCAGCCAGATTTGCAACCTAGAGACCATCATCTAGCTAAATGCTATGTTAACGCTGTGGGCCTAGCAAGGTCTTTTACATTAGAATGTTATACCTTAAAAAAAAGAAAAAAATAAACAACAGAATGTTATACCTAGAACTGAGGTCTTGAGACTGTCCTAGATATTCTCATGTTAATGTTGTGGGCATGGGACTACAGGGCTTTTACAACTGCAAAATATTCTTTTAAACTACTGTTAATAACCAACTGAAAAAGTATAAAATGCCACGCCTAAAGTGACTCCGGGGGTTCTCTTCTATTCCCCTTCTAGTGTCTATGCTGGAAGCTCGCTCTCTCTCTATCCTCTTTTCTTAATAAACTTATTTCACGAAGCTCTAAGTGACCATCACCGAGTCTTTTTGATCCCAATGTGAATTCTTCTCCACTGGAGATCAAAAATCTGACACCATTCACGGTAACATACCATCATCTATCACCTGTCCGACAGTAGGTAATGAATTCATAACAAGGCAGAAATCAAATGAGGACTTTAAAAGGCAGGGAATTAGAGAAGAGAGAAGACATTTCAGAATCAAGGACTAATAAGAATAAAGCTAACGGGGTGGCATTTTTAAAAGTTGGAAAAGCAAGAGGGAAGGCAACCAATTTGACTGATATGATCATGCTAGAGAATAATGACAGATTAGGCTGACTCAGGAGAATGTGAACAAAGAAAAAAAAAAGGTTTCAGAAGCCAAGCAAAATAAGGCAGTGTACTGTTACAGTTTTCTTACGACAGAAAGAACACGGAAAAGGCTCTACTTTCAGCAAGAGTAACTTGAACACGAGATTCTAAGAGGAAAAGACTTGCAAAGAGTAACATGGAAACATACACTACCATATGTAAAATAGATAACCAATGGGAATATGCTGTATGACTCAGAGAACTCAAACTGAGGACCTGTAACAGCTTGGAAGATGGGGAGAGAGGAGGGATGGAGGTTCAAGAGGGAGGGAACACGGGTACACCTGTGATTAATTCAGCTGATGTTTGGCAGAAGTCAACACAATACTGTAAATTAATTCTCCATCAATTAAAAATAAATAAATTATAAATTTAAAAAAGAACACTTAGGAGTCAAGTATTTTTAGTATCAGAAGAAGGTGCTGATAAGAGTGAACAATGTTTTATGCAACAAGAATTGTAAAGACATGAATCCAAAAGATATGAACTTCGCATTAGTAGCAGGTTAGGTAAAGGAGAAAGTCAAAGATAATTTGAAGATATTTAGGGTTACAAATGTGAGCAGTAATGATGTTACATGCTAGGCATCATGAAACATAACACAAACATTTAATACACAAGCTTTATATATGTATATAAATATATATATATATATAGTAAAGATCTGACCTTGCAAATTATTCAAAAACCCTGCAAATTTGACTATTCGCAAAGCCAAAGTAAAAAGACTATATATATATATATTTTACCAACAGGGAAAGTGAAGTCCAGAGTGACTAAAGTGTTCTGCCAATAAGTGTTTTAGGCACCCATGACATATAGGCTTGTTTGATTATAGAGATAGGAGGCTGTTGAAAAGCCTAAAACCAACAGTCATCTGCCTGGGCAGTGAACTTTGCCATGTATATGCTGTAGAGTTCTGACAAACTGCTTCATCTTTCTGTGCTTCAGTTTTCTCACTTCTGAAATGCAGATGATAAATGCCCTCATAGAGTATACTGAGAATTACATGAGACAATGCATGTAGAGCAGTCAGTAATGCCTAGAAAACAGTAAGCCCTCAACATGTTTGCCATTATTTTATTAGCACACTATGATAGTGTAATTAACATAGGAAGAGCCAGTTTTGAAAGAAAAAATGTAAGATTTCCAACAAGATTAGCTGGAGGTAGCTTCTAAGTGGATATTTTTAGAGAAATGAAAACAAGAGACAAATGCAAAATGGAGAGGTTATGGAAATATCTCTTTTTTAAATCAAGAAGTACCTATTTTAAGAGGTTATAAAAATATCTACTTGATAGTCATAGTCCTGAATAACCTATATTATTTACGGAATTTTTCTCATTCACAAATCCTGATCATATAGTTCCCTGTGCAATTATTTTTAGAAAAGTTTGACTTGCTTTGTATAAGATATGATGTTAGATGCTCTAAGTACAAAGAAGGTCCTTCTAAAAAGCTGTGATTTAGGTAGGCAAGGAGTAGGTTTGCAAACCTGTAACACACAATGAGATAGTCTATACCACACCAGCAATACAGACAGAAATGAACCATAGAAGTTCAAAAAAAGACTGATGTTCCTATGGGCTGTGACATGCTAAGGCAGATAAAGACTGCCTAGGACCTTAAGAAGTTTTGGAACTTTTTTTCCATTTCTTGCTTCTTTCATCTTATAAGGTAGCAAATATCAAATCTAATTCCCATATAATTAAGAAGAATTTCTACACATTGCTGTCACTTTAAGTATTTTTTTTTAATTTCTTAGTATTGATATTTTCAGTTTCAAGAAAATGTTTTACTCTTAGAAAAGTCTATTCAAATAACTGAATCCTATTAAAAGAAGGAAACTCAAATCTGATTATGATTAAGTAAGGCAAACACATCATTTTTTCAACTTAAATTGCCTTGGACACCATCCCCTGCAATGTTCTGATAGTTGACAAGTACTTTTCAAGAACTGAAATGTTGTAAATTAAATACTATACTGTTATAAAGAATTCATACTATGAAACACAGTAAAAAGAATATGTGAACTAACCTCACTCCTGAAACACATAATAAAAAAGCATACTTAATAATTAAGGCAGTAAATAATTAATTCAGTTTTACAAAGTTCAGTTCACTGTAATATCACATAACATGCACAAATGTATGCATACATTCTCAAAGATTAGACTTTGTTTTTCCCTTTCTCTAATCTGTTACCAACTGGTTTACAGTAATACTCACCCTAGTATTCTATTCATTCCATGTCTAGCAGCATAGTGTAATGGAGTATTGTGCTGGTAGGGCTCCCCATAAGATGTATTTGGATCAAGGGATTCTTTGAGCTGAGGGTTGTTTTCATATATTTGGCAGGCCAGGTTTTCATCACCATTGATGAGGGCTTTACGGAATTTGGTGGTTGTATTTCCCATGTTTTGTTTTGTCTTTTTCTGATAGGCAGTGGCACTTCTTTCCTTCCCCCTTCAGCCACTTCTTAAACGCTTCTGCAACATGTTTCACATTCTAATGGAGGAAAAAATGATTAGACTGTAAAACAATAATTATGAAGCAGTATCCTAAGCACAAAATACAACTGGGAACACTAATAAAATCTATCTAGGAAGCACATGTAAGTAAGGGAAAGAACCATATTACATTTTACCAAATTTATCTTAATAGCCAAAAATCTCAAGTGTTTACATTTAACAAGAATTTCTACACATTGCTGTCACTTTAAGTATTTTTTTTTAATTTCTTAGTATTGATATTTTCAGTTTCAAGAAAATGTTTTACTCTTAGAAAAGTCTATTCAAATAACTGAATCCTATTAAAAGAAGGAAACTCAAATCTGATTATGATTAAGTAAGGCAAACACATCATTTTTTCAACTTAAATTGCCTTGGACACCATCCCCTGCAATGTTCTGATAGTTGACAAGTACTTTTCAAGAACTGAAATGTTGTAAATTAAATACTATACTGTTATAAAGAATTCATACTATGAAACACAGTAAAAAGAATATGTGAACTAACCTCACTCCTGAAACACATAATAAAAAAGCATACTTAATAATTAAGGCAGTAAATAATTAATTCAGTTTTACAAAGTTCAGTTCACTGTAATATCACATAACATGCACAAATGTATGCATACATTCTCAAAGATTAGACTTTGTTTTTCCCTTTCTCTAATCTGTTACCAACTGGTTTACAGTAATACTCACCCTAGTATTCTATTCATTCCATGTCTAGCAGCATAGTGTAATGGAGTATTGTGCTGGTAGGGCTCCCCATAAGATGTATTTGGATCAAGGGATTCTTTGAGCTGAGGGTTGTTTTCATATATTTGGCAGGCCAGGTTTTCATCACCATTGATGAGGGCTTTACGGAATTTGGTGGTTGTATTTCCCATGTTTTGTTTTGTCTTTTTCTGATAGGCAGTGGCACTTCTTTCCTTCCCCCTTCAGCCACTTCTTAAACGCTTCTGCAACATGTTTCACATTCTAATGGAGGAAAAAATGATTAGACTGTAAAACAATAATTATGAAGCAGTATCCTAAGCACAAAATACAACTGGGAACACTAATAAAATCTATCTAGGAAGCACATGTAAGTAAGGGAAAGAACCATATTACATTTTACCAAATTTATCTTAATAGCCAAAAAAAAATCTCAAGTGTTTACATTTAACCAAATTAACTTCTTAAACTATAATATTTTCCCACACAGAAACTGAAGGTTTCACAGGCTGCACTTTATACTATAAAGTTGCCTACATGTATGGGCTTTTCAACTGTCTCCTTCACATAGGCAGGAAATGAGCTTGATTAAAATTTATGGTTGAATATCCTTAAATCCTTATATAAATTATGTACAAACCTGACTCAGCCAAATTGTAGGATAATGAAAAGTGTAAAAAATTTTGCTCATATAAGAACTCCAGAGTGTGTTACATTAAAATAAAGTAAAAGTGAAATTCCTGGGCTGCCTGGTGGTCCAGTGGGTAAAGACTCCACTTTGTAGTGCAAGGGGCACTGGTTCAATCCCTGGCCCAGGAAGATACCACGTGCAGAGGAGCAGCTGGGCCGGTACATGCAATTACACGAGTCAGTACTCTGGAGCACATGCGCCCAGAGCTGGTGCCCTGCAATGAAAGAGGCCACTGAAATGGGAGGCCCACACAGGCCAACAAATATAAAGATAGATGAAAATAAATAAAAAAACAATAAAAGAGACCAAAAAAAAAAAAGTGAAATTGTTCAGTACTTATTGGTCTCAAAGAAAAGGTTTTTCAAATGTAAATACATAGGGCTACACAACTCACAACAAATGAATAAAATTATAATACACAGAACAATGGAAACAGTGCTTTTTCTACCATACTACTATTAAATTTATTTCTTTTTATGTAAATAATGCAAAACAAGGCTAAAAAACATGACATGTTTATGCCTACTATATTTGGGAAGAAGCTATGATAAAGACCATACAGGTATTTACTAAAGAAGCAATGTGAGGTAGGCAGGGGAAAGACAGGAAATGATCAGTGAACTTGGGAGTGTGAGATCTCCTATTTACCTACACTAGCTGTGTAACTGTACCTACCCTTCTAAAGCCTCAGGGTCCTGTCTGTATAGAAAAAGAACAAAACTATTTCTTAAGGACAACCGTAAAGATTATTAAAGCTATGTTACTTAAGTACCTACTACAGGTTTTGGCTAGTAAGCTTAATAATGTTAGTACTAGGAAAAAGAACCATATTACATTTTACCAAATTTATCTTAATAGCCAAAAAATCTCAAGTGTTTACATTTAACCAAATTAACTTCTTAAACTATAATATTTTCCCACACAGAAACTGAAGGTTTCACAGGCTGCACTTTATACTATAAAGTTGCCTACATGTATGGGCTTTTCAACTGTCTCCTTCACATAGGCAGGAAATGAGCTTGATTAAAATTTATGGTTGAATATCCTTAAATCCTTATATAAATTATGTACAAACCTGACTCAGCCAAATTGTAGGATAATGAAAAGTGTAAAAAATTTTGCTCATATAAGAACTCCAGAGTGTGTTACATTAAAATAAAGTAAAAGTGAAATTCCTGGGCTGCCTGGTGGTCCAGTGGGTAAAGACTCCACTTTGTAGTGCAAGGGGCACTGGTTCAATCCCTGGCCCAGGAAGATACCACGTGCAGAGGAGCAGCTGGGCCGGTACATGCAATTACACGAGTCAGTACTCTGGAGCACATGCGCCCAGAGCTGGTGCCCTGCAATGAAAGAGGCCACTGAAATGGGAGGCCCACACAGGCCAACAAATATAAAGATAGATGAAAATAAATAAAAACAATAAAAGAGACCAAAAAAAAAAAAGTGAAATTGTTCAGTACTTATTGGTCTCAAAGAAAAGGTTTTTCAAATGTAAATACATAGGGCTACACAACTCACAACAAATGAATAAAATTATAATACACAGAACAATGGAAACAGTGCTTTTTCTACCATACTACTATTAAATTTATTTCTTTTTATGTAAATAATGCAAAACAAGGCTAAAAAACATGACATGTTTATGCCTACTATATTTGGGAAGAAGCTATGATAAAGACCATACAGGTATTTACTAAAGAAGCAATGTGAGGTAGGCAGGGGAAAGACAGGAAATGATCAGTGAACTTGGGAGTGTGAGATCTCCTATTTACCTACACTAGCTGTGTAACTGTACCTACCCTTCTAAAGCCTCAGGGTCCTGTCTGTATAGAAAAAGAAAAAAACTATTTCTTAAGGACAACCGTAAAGATTATTAAAGCTATGTTACTTAAGTACCTACTACAGGTTTTGGCTAGTAAGCTTAATAATGTTAGTTTTGTTCCATCCCAGTAAATGTTTCTGAATCTACTCTTAAGCCACTGTCAAAATCAGTCATAAAGGAAACACTCTACATAAAGGTAGTTATGAAGTAAAAGATTTATTTAATTGGTGAGCACCCTGGAGTACAAGGCCTCTCTCTAGTTTTGTGCTAATAGGAGATAAAACTGAAAATAGGTTGGGATCAGACTAAGAAATGTATACTCTAACTTGCAACGAACAGGTTAAAGTGCAAGTGTTAGCTGCTCAGTTGTGATCGACTCTTTGCGACTCCATGGACTGTAATCTACTGGGCTCCAGTGTCCATGGAATTCTCCAGGCAAGAATACTAGAGTGGGTAGCCATTCCCTTCTCCAAGGGATCTTCTAGACCCAGGGATCAAACCTGGATCTCCTGTGCTGTAGGCGGATTCTTTACCATCTGTGCAGCCAGGGAAGCCCTAAAGAATGGATCATTAAAGGCTTTTATGCAGGGCAATAATATGCTTTAGAAAACTAGGCACTATGACAGTGTAGAAGACATACTAGGGAGAGGTACACTCAGAGGTAGAATACAAGTCTATCGTATCATCCAGCTAACTCATTAGCAGGCTGGACGTTAAAACATAGCTTTAAAAAAATGTTGAAAACAATATGTACTTGCCCAGCACAAGCTTTGTACTGGGTAGTGATAATTTTAACAGAGTACACACTAAAGGATCAAAAAAACAGAAGCTCTTAACCTTGTATACATTTAACAACCTGGAAAACTTCAGAGTCCCACTGGCCAGGCTATCTCCTTGACCAATGAAATCAGAGTCTCTTGGGGGTGGTATGCAGGCACTAGTATTTAAGCCCTGTGGGTAATTTCAGTGTGCGTTCCAACGTTATTCTTTTTTTTTTTTTTAAAGAGAAACAGTACTTTATTTATTTATTTTGGGGGCGGGGGCGGGGTGGGGAGGGAGGGGAGTGGGCGGGCCACTTCGATTGGTCTTTCATTTATCTATTTTCATCCATCTTTGTTCTTTGGCCCATGTGGGCCTCCCATCGCGGTGGCCTCTGTTGTTGCTGAGCACCGGCTCTGGGTGCATGCGCTCCAGAGCTCCGGCTCAGCAATTGGACACATCTGTCCAGCCGCTCCGCGGCACGTGGAATCTTCCTAGACCAGGGATCAAACCGGTGGCCCTTGCACTGCAAGGCGGTGTCCTTACCCACTGGACCACCAGAGAAGCCCCCAACGTTATTTTAAAAGCTCCTGGATCCCTCTAGCTAAATGGTTACATCTTATGCAGACGAAGGTGAGAAGGGAGGCTAAAATTTTCTTTTTAATTTCAATACTATATTTATTTGGCTCTGCTGGGTCTTAGTTGTGACACTTGTGATTTTCGATCTTCATTAAGGCATGAGGAATCTTCTTTTTTTTTAAGTTGTGGCCTGTGGGATCTAGTTCCCTGACCAGTGGTAGAACCAGGGCCTCTTGCACTGGGAGCATGGTACCTTAGCCACAGCGACATGGGGGAAGACCCTGCTAAGTCTATTTTAGACACAGGCGTTAACTACCTATTTACTACAGCAGCACATTTTGTAGTTCATATCTATACTTAACCAGGTCACTATCTGGGTCTCTTAAGGGCTCTTTGGTATGTATGTACTTATTTGGCTGCATCGGGTTCTAGTTGCAGCACATGGGATTCTTGTTGCAGAATGTGGGTGTAGCAGGGTTTCATTCCAGCTGTCACGGGGGATCTTAGTCACCTGACCAGGAATCAAACTCACGTCCCCTGCATTGGAGGGATTTTTAACCACTGGACCACCAGGGAAATCCAAGGGTTCTTTGTTATGGATTTTTCCTTGTTATTGACTTTAAATATGCAAATATAATACACAATAGAAATTCTTGGCAATATGGATAAAGAAAAAGGACAAAGAACTCTTACAGTGTACTTACTAACCAGGGGTAGCATTTTGATAAGTACTCAGTCTATAATGTACATAAATGTGAAAAGTTAGTGTTAGTCCCTCGGTTGTGTCGGACTCTTTGCGACCCTACAGACTGCAGCCAGTCAGGCTCCTCTGTCCATGGGATTTTCCAGCCAACAATACTGGAGTGGGTTGCCATTTCCTACTCCAGGGGATCTTCCTGACTCAGGGATGGAACCTGGGTCTCCTGCATTGCAGGCAGGTTCTTAACAGGGAAGTCCATGTAAATATGTGTTTGCTTACATGTGTATACTATACACACACACACACACACACACACTAATTAGATCATACTACATAATTTTTTAAATTAATTTTTCAGAGGGCTGCTGAATCTCTGGCCTAAAGTACTACTCCTGTATTGTCTCATCTTGAATCTTGAAAGGAGCAAATCCCTTCTATACTCTATGCTTATCACAATACACTACTAGCACTTTGGGGATTTTGTTAGAGACAGTCTAGATCTTTTCTTTCATTTTTCATAGAATTTAGGAGCCATCGGTGTTTGTTTCCAGTGACGTAATCTGTACTTTTGTTGCACTGCCTTAAGTATTTAGGGGTTTATTATTCTTAATCAGACCTCCATTCAATTTGTCGTATATTTTAATCTATAAACAAATATAAAGGATATCATGTGGGTACTACAGGATATTTCCCAAGGATTTGGATACTTTCACTTGTTTTGGTCTTATTGTTTATCCCTGACAGAACATTGCTCAAATTGTGAACACTGTTTGAATTCTAGATTACATTAATAATATGTCTTTCTTTGATTTATATTAATTATATCAAAATAACTTAATGGCATTAATTTCTATCCAAGACACAAAAAAAAATCCAGGAGAACCATATTATCTTGGGGTAGTTATTTATAATAATAAGATACTTTAAAAATCAATAAATGTATTAAATATGATTGTAACTCATACTGAAAAGCATAATGACATCCAAAACCTTTTGGGGGGGGCTTCCCTGGTGTTCCAGTGGGTAAGGACATCACCTTGCAGTGCAAGGGTGCCGGTTTGATCCCTGGCCTGGGAAGATCCCATGTGCCACGGAGCAGCTGGACCGATGTGTCGAATTACTGAGCCAGAGCTCTGGAGCGCACGCACCCAGAGCTGGTGCTCTGCAGCGAGAGAAGCTACTGTGATGGGAGGCCCACATAGGCCAAAGAACAAAGATAAATAGATGAAAGATCAATAGAAGTGGCCAAAAGAAAAAAAAAAAAATTAAAACAAATAAACAAATAAAACCTTTTCTTGTAGCTCTCAGTTATTTTCAAATCTGTCTCATTTTTAAAGCTTGACTTTAATAAGCCTGAAGGATGCCAGGGAAGGCATTACAATATTCACAGCTCCATGCCCTCTCAGACTGATTCCCACAAGTCTTGCTGAGAATTTTCCAGGTGTGTCCTTTCACTTGGTCACAGCCACAGCTAGTATAACCTGAAGAGATTGCTGGCTCTTTGTTTGAATCAAACCCTTCCAACTCCAAGAGCAACCTATATATAGAGCTTCATGAGGTAGACAATAGACTGTCAGAGGCAAAAATAATTCATTATTCTGAGATTGTAAGTTACACAGCGAACTCCAAGCAAAGTTTTACCATCTTTGATTGGCAGAGCATAGCGCTTGATAAGTACTTACAAAAAAAGTAAGAAAAATGCAGCCTGTCAACGGACTCCAGAAAACTTTTCCTAATTTCCTGATTATTTTCTAATTGTGATCTTTATCTCAATTTCCTCATTCACAAGTTGATAAACTGCATCAAAATAACTTAATGGCATTAATTTCTATCCAAGACACAAAAAATCCAGGAGAACCATATTATCTTGGGGTAGTTATTTATAATAATAAGATACTTTAAAAATCAATAAATGTATTAAATATGATTGTAACTCATACTGAAAAGCATAATGACATCCAAAACCTTTTGGGGGGGGCTTCCTGGTGGTCCAGTGGATAAGGACATCACCTTGCAGTGCAAGGGTGCCGGTTTGATCCCTGGCCTGGGAAGATCCCATGTGCCACGGAGCAGCTGGACCGATGTGTCGAATTACTGAGCCAGAGCTCTGGAGCGCACGCACCCAGAGCTGGTGCTCTGCAGCGAGAGAAGCTACTGTGATGGGAGGCCCACATAGGCCAAAGAACAAAGATAAATAGATGAAAGATCAATAGAAGTGGCCACAAGCAAAAAAAATTAAAACAAATAAACAAATAAAACCTTTTCTTGTAGCTCTCAGTTATTTTCAAATCTGTCTCATTTTTAAAGCTTGACTTTAATAAGCCTGAAGGATGCCGGGGAAGGCATTACAATATTCACAGCTCCATGCCCTCTCAGACTGATTCCCACAAGTCTTGCTGAGAATTTTCCAGGTGTGTCCTTTCACTTGGTCACAGCCACAGCTAGTATAACCTGAAGAGATTGCTGGCTCTTTGTTTGAATCAAACCCTTCCAACTCCAAGAGCAACCTATATATAGAGCTTCATGAGGTAGACAATAGACTGTCAGAGGCAAAAATAATTCATTATTCTGAGATTGTAAGTTACACAGCGAACTCCAAGCAAAGTTTTACCATCTTTGATTGGCAGAGCATAGCGCTTGATAAGTACTTACAAAAAAAGTAAGAAAAATGCAGCCTGTCAACGGACTCCAGAAAACTTTTCCTAATTTCCTGATTATTTTCTAATTGTGATCTTTATCTCAATTTCCTCATTCACAAGTTGATAAACTGCATCAAAAACTCAAATGCACTTAAATTAATGAACTACTCCCAAAAAATCTTCTAGAGAAAATGAAGTTATTCAGAAATAAATAACCGTTTCCTAATATAATTTACCTTTTACTAAAAAAGTAAACTATGTTTAAAGTCATTATTATGGGCTTAAGGTTGACCTCAACAAAATAATTGGGCCCTTACTCTTAATTTAACTAGTACTAAAAATAGCCTTTAGAAATGCGATGTTAAACTGGTGAGAGTCTATTGAGGAATCTTACACTCCCTTGTAAGGTTACTTATTGAAGCAGCTGGTTTTATGCACCTCTGCCCCTCCCAACACACACCCCTTGAGCTTAACCCTATTACTATCATAGATTTAAAAAATCTAAGCCATATTTAGTTCATTGTAAACAAAAAAGTCTGAGAGTAAATATTAATTAACACAATTGGTGTTATAGTTTATATGTCACATATAGTAATGAAGTGTTAGCCTATATCCACAAAAAAAGTAAAAACAAAAAATGATGATTTAGACTTATCTTCATAAGAAAACAGAAATGTTTTATAAGCACTGATTTTTCATTAATTATAATGCATTGAATCACTGAAGCAGAAGGGACTATATTTAAATCATCCCAGCCTATCTCTCCAAATTTAAAACTAAAAGCTTTTGAACATTTATGGCTTGTTGTTTGCATCATTATCTTATTGCTCTTGTCCAAGGCTAATGCTTCAATAAGACTGAAATTTGTATTACAAAACGTACGGTCAATCACAACAACTCTAAACAAGGTAAGGTTTAGTGCAGGTGTCAGTAAACTCTTCCCATAAAAGACCAGAGAGTAAAATATCTACCTTGTGAGTCACATAGCTTTGTGAGTCCTATGATTTCTACCGCAACTACCTAACTCTGCTGTTGCAGCTTGAAACCCATAGGCAACAGAATGGCTGTGGTTGTGTTCTAATAAATTTCATTTACAAAAAATGAGATACAAGATGTGGCCCATGAGCTATAGTCTGCCAACCCCTGATGTGGTTGAAGGAAAACAGCTGGTTTAGAATTCCACATCTACTACTTCTTAAAGTGAAAGTGAAGCTGTTCAGTCATGTATGCCTCTTTGCAACCCATGCATGAGCCATGGAATTCTCCAGGCAAGAACACTGCAGTGGGTAGCCTTTCCCTTCTCCAAGAGATTTTCCCAACCCAGAGATAGAGCCCAGGTCTCCTGCACTGCAGGCAGATATTTTTACCAGATGAGCTACAAGGGAATCCTACTTCTCAGTGCTAACACATAACATTTAACCACTCTGTACCTTAATTTTTTCATCTGTAAAAATGGGATAAGGCCACCTATCTTGCAGAATTGTCAAGATTACCTAGGTTAAGTAGGTAATACAATGCATAGCTGGTACTCAAATACATTTTATCTCCGTTCTCCTATCAGGATCTGCAAGTTGGTTAAGAGTTACTGCCTTTAAAGAACTCAATATTTGTTACTCTTTTCAAAAGACAGTGAGACCTTAAGAAAAATGTCACCTGTTCTATGTTTTATAGCAGGAATAATATGTAACTGGTAGTCTAGACTTCACATTTATTAGGTGTCTAATCTTTGACAAGGTAAAAACTATATTTTTTCCAACCATCTTCTGAACCAAAGTTAATCTCTCTTTCACTATTTTTTTAGGTCACTACAATTATTAACAAAGGTCTTTCCTGTGTCACTGCATTTACAAATACTAAGTGAAAGGGTATAAAACTGAGTACAAAGCCAGAACAGGAGACAGAATCTCACACTGAAGGTATATGGAAAACACATGCACGCACGCGCGCACACACGCACACACACACACACACACACTCCCCTATCTAAGGCAGGGATCAAGAGGTCTTAGTGCCAAATGTTGCTACCAATGAATACAGTTAAGTGATCTGAAAATTGGCTTGCCAAACTGCGTATTAAATTGAAGTCAAGTGTGGCTTTCACCTTGGTGGCTTCCTGCAAAAAGTTGATGAACATCCCTAATCTACAGGAAAGCTTATGAGTATTAGAGAACACTATGAAAATGATCTGAGCTGAGAAAAATCTAACAAAGAGAGCAACTTCCCGGTAATATGCATTCCAGAAATAAAATGTCTACACAAACACAAATGTATTGTCACAACAGTTCTAGAAAACTCATTGTGGCAATTTGGCTGCCCAAGGTTTCTGAGTAACCAAGGCAAGAGACAATCCAACCAATTCTGGCTGTTGCTGGATATCTTTTATATCTATATAGCTTTCACAGAGTGGAAAACGATGCTCAAAACAGCTGCAAAGGACTGAGGACTTCTTTTTGTCAAACTGGCAAATGAATACTGAAAACAGCTAGCATGAGGTGCATGAGTGGAAAACTGTCCAAACATGGGATACAACCACTGTATGAAACATCACTTTTTTTCTATTTCCTACTTACACATAATTATCTTCAATGTTCACAGAACTCAGATTTCTCCCTTGGTAAAATTTTCAAAAAGCTAAAATTTTTCTTACATAGCATTCAGCTCTACTGAAAACATACAGTGTTGAAAATTAATGTCTGTGGCTCTAATGCTAGGGGAATGTCAACAAAGAACTCAATTTCAGCAACTCTGGCATATCTGAGTATTCAGCGTTGTTTATTTTCCTAGTTTTTGAATACTAAGCTGTCCTTATTTCATAAATATCAGTAAAAATGTTAAATCAGAATCATTTTATTGTGGTGTGAGGAAATTGAAGTCTTAAAATTGATGCGACTGAGAAAAAGAGCTACTTATGCCTCAAACTGAGGCTTCCTAAACTTAAATCAACTGTAATTCAATTGAAAAAAGTATATGACACAACACTTACAAAAAGTTAGAAAATTTTAAACAAATATTATCTTAAGAAGTAATAATTATGAGATGAAGACAAGATGGTGGGATAGGACTTAAGCTCATCTCATCTCACAAAAACACCAAAAACACAAATAACAGACTGAAACCTACCAAAAAAGATACTCTACCTCCAAAGACAAAGAAGCCACCAACAAGATGGTAGGAGCGGCAAATTCACAATATAATCAAATCATGATACAGGAATGAAAGTTCTAAACCCCATGTCAGGCTTTTCTACCCAGAAGGGCTCACAAAAGGATTTATGTGCACTAGGATTTAGGGCAAAATAGTGACTCCAGAGGACTTTGGGCCAGACCTATCTACAGTCCTGAAAGGTCTTCTGGAGATGTAGGCATTGGGTGTAGCTCACTGTGGGGACAAGGACACCAGTGGCAGAAGCCCCAGGGTGTGTTCATCAGCGAGAGCTCTACTGGAGGTCACCATTTGGGCATGGAGATCTGGTCCTACCTGTACGCTCCAGCGGTGGGCTGCCTCAGGCCAAACAATTAATTTGACATAGTGGGAACACAGCCCTATCCAATAGCAGACACGTTGCCTCAAGTCAATCCAAGCCCCAAACTTCCTCTAAACACCTCTAAACCCCTTGACACAGCCTTGATCACCAGAGGGACAAGACGCAGTTTCACCCACCAGGGTCAGGCAAGTTCCAGCTGTCATACAGAACTCAGATTTCTCCCTTGGTAAAATTTTCGAAAAGCTAAAATTTTTCTTACATAGCATTCTGCTCTACTGAAAACATACAGTGTTGAAAATTAATGTCTGTGGCTCTAATGCTAGGGAATGGCAACAAAGAACTCAATTTCAGCAACTCTGGCATATCTGAGTATTCAGCGTTGTTTATTTTCCTAGTTTTTGAATACTAAGCTGTCCTTATTTCATAAATATCAGTAAAAATGTTAAATCAGAATCATTTTATTGTGGTGTGAGGAAATTGAAGTCTTAAAATTGATGCGACTGAGAAAAAGAGCTACTTATGCCTCAAACTGAGGCTTCCTAAACTTAAATCAACTGTAATTCAATTGAAAAAAGTATATGACACAACACTTACAAAAAGTTAGAAAATTTTAAACAAATATTATCTTAAGAAGTAATAATTATGAGATGAAGACAAGATGGTGGGATAGGACTTAAGCTCATCTCATCTCACAAAAACACCAAAAACACAAATAACAGACTGAAACCTACCAAAAAAGATACTCTACCTCCAAAGACAAAGAAGCCACCAACAAGATGGTAGGAGCGGCAAATTCACAATATAATCAAATCATGATACAGGAATGAAAGTTCTAAACCCCATGTCAGGCTTTTCTACCCAGAAGGGCTCACAAAAGGATTTATGTGCACTAGGATTTAGGGCAAAATAGTGACTCCAGAGGACTTTGGGCCAGACCTATCTACAGTCCTGAAAGGTCTTCTGGAGATGTAGGCATTGGGTGTAGCTCACTGTGGGGACAAGGACACCAGTGGCAGAAGCCCCAGGGTGTGTTCATCAGCGAGAGCTCTACTGGAGGTCACCATTTGGGCATGGAGATCTGGTCCTACCTGTACGCTCCAGCGGTGGGCTGCCTCAGGCCAAACAATTAATTTGACATAGTGGGAACACAGCCCTATCCAATAGCAGACACGTTGCCTCAAGTCAATCCAAGCCCCAAACTTCCTCTAAACACCTCTAAACCCCTTGACACAGCCTTGATCACCAGAGGGACAAGACGCAGTTTCACCCACCAGGGGTCAGGCAATAGCGTCTCCTACCAGGAAGACTACATAAGCCCCTGAAATAACCTCATCCACCACAGGGCACACAGTCCAATAATCACGCTCCTTGGTATCTACCCAAAGTGCTGAAAACCTACATCCACACAAAAACCTGAACATAAGATATTTTGTTGTTGTTGTTTAGTCATGCCCGACTCTGCAATCCCATGGACTGTAACTTCCCAGGTGCCTCCGTTCATGGGATTTTTCCAGGCAAGAATACTGAAGTAGGTTGTTATTTCCTTCTGCAGGGGATCTTCTTGAACCAGTGATGGAACCCATGTCTCCTGCATTGCAGGCAGATTCTTCCCATGTTGAGCCACCAGGAAAGCCCACATGGATGTCTAGAGCAGCTCTATTCATAACTGCCCAAATAAGACGGGAGCAAATAAGATGTCCTTCAGAAAAGCAAATGAGTAAGTTAACTGTGGCACATCCGGACAATGGAAAAGAATTCAGCACTAGAAAGAAATGAGCTATCAAGTCACGAAAACACATACAGAAACCTTAATTGTACATTAGTAACTAAGAGAAGTCAACCTGAAAAGGCTACAGACCACAAGATTCCAACTATATGACATTCTGGAAAAGATAAAACTATCCATAATTTTAAAAAGATCATCAGGGCTGGAGGGCAAAGCAAGGCTGAACAGGAGAAAAGTGAACTTCTAGGGTACTGAATTGTATGATAGTCTAATGATGGATGTGTATCATTACTATACTGGTCCAAATCTATAGAATGTAAAACATTAAGAGTGAACTTTTGAGTGATTCTGTTGTGTTAGTGTAGGTTCGCCAACCTAACAAATGTACCATTCTCATGAGTAATACTGATAATGCAGGAGGCCATGCAAATGTGCGTTAGGGGATATGTGGGAAATCTCAGTACCTTCCTTTCAATTCTGCTGTGAACCTAAAAAGCCCTAACAAAAAAAGAAAATAAATAAAAAGACTCGAATCCTAATTTTACATTAATCCCGGGGCATTTCTTTCCATGACAATATAATGAACAATTTTTTAAAACTGAAAGTAAAGTATTTACCACAATGACTACATAAGCCCCTGAAATAACCTCATCCACCACAGGGCACACAGTCCAATAATCACGCTCCTTGGTATCTACCCAAAGTGCTGAAAACCTACATCCACACAAAAACCTGAACATAAGATATTTTGTTGTTGTTGTTTAGTCATGCCCGACTCTGCAATCCCATGGACTGTAACTTCCCAGGTGCCTCCGTTCATGGGATTTTTCCAGGCAAGAATACTGAAGTAGGTTGTTATTTCCTTCTGCAGGGGATCTTCTTGAACCAGTGATGGAACCCATGTCTCCTGCATTGCAGGCAGATTCTTCCCATGTTGAGCCACCAGGAAAGCCCACATGGATGTCTAGAGCAGCTCTATTCATAACTGCCCAAATAAGACGGGAGCAAATAAGATGTCCTTCAGAAAAGCAAATGAGTAAGTTAACTGTGGCACATCCGGACAATGGAAAAGAATTCAGCACTAGAAAGAAATGAGCTATCAAGTCACGAAAACACATACAGAAACCTTAATTGTACATTAGTAACTAAGAGAAGTCAACCTGAAAAGGCTACAGACCACAAGATTCCAACTATATGACATTCTGGAAAAGATAAAACTATCCATAATTTTAAAAAGATCATCAGGGCTGGAGGGCAAAGCAAGGCTGAACAGGAGAAAAGTGAACTTCTAGGGTACTGAATTGTATGATAGTCTAATGATGGATGTGTATCATTACTATACTGGTCCAAATCTATAGAATGTAAAACATTAAGAGTGAACTTTTGAGTGATTCTGTTGTGTTAGTGTAGGTTCGCCAACCTAACAAATGTACCATTCTCATGAGTAATACTGATAATGCAGGAGGCCATGCAAATGTGCGTTAGGGGATATGTGGGAAATCTCAGTACCTTCCTTTCAATTCTGCTGTGAACCTAAAAAGCCCTAACAAAAAAAGAAAATAAATAAAAAGACTCGAATCCTAATTTTACATTAATCCCGGGGCATTTCTTTCCATGACAATATAATGAACATGAGTTATTGTGAAAAATAAAACTGAAAGTAAAGTATTTACCACAATGACTAATAAAGAAGGCATTTTATAAAACTGTGTACTTTCCCCTGGGTGTGTGTGGGTGTGTATGTTTACTCCCAGAAGCCTTTTCATCCTTAAACTTTAGGACAGCTGAAAGAGAAATTTAACCACCAGATAGGTTATGAATGACTGTCCAAATCTAAGTTATGAGAAAACTTCCAAGTAATATTTCACATTACCTCCTTATAATTAATTTCTGAATAGTGTTGGAAACTAAAGTTACTTAAGCAAAACCAACACAAGTGCATTAAAAAGAAGCAAACAGAAAAGTCGAGGAAATATATGCTGAACACACAATAAAATTTTAAATAGGATAAATTTACATTAACCTTTTATGACAGCTAAATTTAGAAATTTGAATAACATTAGATTTCTAAAATTTACAGGAAACTCACAGAACAATCAAGCCACATTCACTGCAAGTATGTTTCTGTGATAAAGTTTCCACAATGGATATTTCACCTCACTTGAAAAATGTTAGGTTAAAATTAGTTCATTGTAAATCAAAATGTCATACTTATACAAAAATAATAACAAATGCATTTATGATATTATTCAATACTTTTTAAAAGTCTGATTCTCCACTGTGAAAATTCTTTTTTTTTTTTTTTTGCTTTTACAGAGTTTTGTTGTTTAGAGCTCTAGATAATCCCTAATCCATCATAGGCATATCTTTGACCCCTCCTACATGAGTGCCACTCCCAAGATTCTAATTTTAATTTACAGTGTTTTGCCCACTGAAAATTCAAGACAAGAGGAAATCAATTCTTTCTATACAAACAAATACTCTCTTAAGGTTTTCCTGTTAAAAATAAACTTAAAACTTTATGATGATTCTTACAAGTTACAATGTTATTAATTTAAGAAAGCTCTAGGAAACATTTTCGAAGGTCAGAAATGGGACTTCCCTGGTGGTCCAGTGGTTAAAGAGTCCGCCCTGCAGTGCAAGGGGTACTGGTTCAATCCCTGGACCAGGAGGATTCCACATGCTGCAAAGAGGTTGGACCCCATTCTGGGTACATTAATCCCGGGGCATTTCTTTCCATGACAATATAATGAACATGAGTTATTGTGAAAAATAAAACTGAAAGTAAAGTATTTACCACAATGACTAATAAAGAAGGCATTTTATAAAACTGTGTACTTTCCCCTGGGTGTGTGTGGGTGTGTATGTTTACTCCCAGAAGCCTTTTCATCCTTAAACTTTAGGACAGCTGAAAGAGAAATTTAACCACCAGATAGGTTATGAATGACTGTCCAAATCTAAGTTATGAGAAAACTTCCAAGTAATATTTCACATTACCTCCTTATAATTAATTTCTGAATAGTGTTGGAAACTAAAGTTACTTAAGCAAAACCAACACAAGTGCATTAAAAAGAAGCAAACAGAAAAGTCGAGGAAATATATGCTGAACACACAATAAAATTTTAAATAGGATAAATTTACATTAACCTTTTATGACAGCTAAATTTAGAAATTTGAATAACATTAGATTTCTAAAATTTACAGGAAACTCACAGAACAATCAAGCCACATTCACTGCAAGTATGTTTCTGTGATAAAGTTTCCACAATGGATATTTCACCTCACTTGAAAAATGTTAGGTTAAAATTAGTTCATTGTAAATCAAAATGTCATACTTATACAAAAATAATAACAAATGCATTTATGATATTATTCAATACTTTTTAAAAGTCTGATTCTCCACTGTGAAAATTCTTTTTTTTTTTTTTTTGCTTTTACAGAGTTTTGTTGTTTAGAGCTCTAGATAATCCCTAATCCATCATAGGCATATCTTTGACCCCTCCTACATGAGTGCCACTCCCAAGATTCTAATTTTAATTTACAGTGTTTTGCCCACTGAAAATTCAAGACAAGAGGAAATCAATTCTTTCTATACAAACAAATACTCTCTTAAGGTTTTCCTGTTAAAAATAAACTTAAAACTTTATGATGATTCTTACAAGTTACAATGTTATTAATTTAAGAAAGCTCTAGGAAACATTTTCGAAGGTCAGAAATGGGACTTCCCTGGTGGTCCAGTGGTTAAAGAGTCCGCCCTGCAGTGCAAGGGGTACTGGTTCAATCCCTGGACCAGGAGGATTCCACATGCTGCAAAGAGGTTGGACTGGTGTGTCCAATTAGGAGCCAGCATTCTGGAGCGCATGTGCTCAGAGCCAGTGCTCTGCAATGAGAGAGGCCACTACAATGGCAGGCCCACACATGTCAAAGAATAGAAAAATGGATGAAAATAAATATAAATAAAAGAGGCATGATGGGGAAAGGAAAAAATAAATTTTGAAATGTTAATGATAAGTATGTGAGTACCTGAAATCTATGACTTTTAAGCATTATATTCTAAATACATGTCACTGGTATTAGAATTACACTACACATAAATGATTCTTTTAACTTTAATATTAAAGTTTTTATTTACTATGTTCTGTATAAGTGTTAAGTATGACACTGAATGGTTTTTCTGATTTCTGAAACTGTATGCATGTTAAAAACAGAATCAAATTTCAATTTTAGTTTTAAAACTTTTTAACATTTGCAGATAAACATTTCATCTCTGTGTAACGGAAATTTATTAGCACCACGTATTACACAGAACCATACCAAAAGAAGTGGAGAGAACTAAAGAAATGAAACTGCCAATTTTCTTCTGATGTCACAGTCCTTTTATTCACTATAAGCTATTTGAAGATCATCAATAGCCTCTGATGTCACCACCTTACTTATATATTGAAGAGGGAAACCAGAGGGTAATAATGCTTAGATCTTACTTGTTGATCATCTTCCAGACACAAGTGAGATAAATAAAACATCATGTTTTTCTATTTCCCAATATAAAATAGATCCCTTTTTCAAAATTTCATTTCCAGTTCCTTATATGAAATTCACAACCTAATTTTAGAAATAATTTTAAACTGCTTCACTACATTTCTAGACTATATCTATTACAATGCATGAAAATTTATAAACTTAAATGTTCATAACTCAAGAATAACAGAACCAACAGTTCCTTCAAAGAAGAAAAACCATGAGAAATACCTACAATACATAAATGAATTACACTTCAAAATGAAATCAAAACAAAATTTAAGTCTTAAAAAAATCATTTCGGGCTTCCTCTGGTGGTCCAGTGGGTAAGGATACCGCCTTGCAGTGCAAGGGGCGCCGGTTCGAGCCTTGGCCTGGGAAGATCCCACGTGCCGCGGAGTAGCTGGACTGATGTGTCCAATTACCGAGCCTGAGCTCTGGAGCGCATGCGCCCAGAGCCGGCGCTCTGCAACAAGAGGCCACCGCGATGGGAGGCCCACGGGAGCCAAAGAACAAAGACGGATGAACATAGAGAAACGAAAGACCAATAGAAGTGGCCCGCCAGCTCCCCTCCTTCCCCAACCCGACCCCCACCCAAAATAAATAAATAAATAAATCTTTAAAAAAAAAAAAAAAAAACTGAATCAGTAATCAAACACTTCTCAACAAAAAAACCCCCTCCAAAACCAGATGGCTTCCCAGGGGAATTCTACCAAATACATAAAGAAGAGCAGATTATTCCAAGAACACTGAAGGGCAGGTCATACTCTCAAATCCATTCCATGAGCCCACCACTACGGATATAAAAATAAGACAAAGAAAATATGAAAAAGAAAATTATTTCAATATACTTGATGAATACAGATACAAAAAGTTTTTTTCTTAAATTTTGGCCTTTTTTAAAAAAAATTATTTTCATCCATCTTTATTCTTTGGTCTGTGTGGGCCTCCCAATGCAGTGGCCTCTCTCATTACAGAGCACCAGCTCTGGGCAAATGAGCTCCAGAGTGCTGGCTCCTAATTGGATGCACTGCTCCAGCCGGTCCATGGCACAAGGGATCTTCCCAGGCCAGGGATTGAACCAGTGCCCCTTGCACTACAAGGCAGACTCTTTACCCACTGGACCATCAGGAAAGCCTCTAGATGCAAAATTTTTAAACAAACTATTAGCAAACCAAATTCAACAAAATATGAAAAGGATCATCAATCATGCTCAAATGTAATTTATTCTGGGGATGCAAGGATGGTTCAATTTCTGCAAATTAACCAACTGTAATATACCATGTTAATAAAACAAAGAAAAAAATATGATCATCTCAACAGGTGCAAGAAAGAGCACCTGACAAAATCCAACATCCATTCATGCCCCAAAGAAGAAAACCATCTTAAAAAATCATTTCGGGCTTCCCCTGGTGGTCCAGTGGGTAAGGATACCGCCTTGCAGTGCAAGGGCGCGGTTCGAGCCTTGGCCTGGGAAGATCCCACGTGCCGCGGAGTAGCTGGACTGATGTGTCCAATTACCGAGCCTGAGCTCTGGAGCGCATGCGCCCAGAGCCGGCGCTCTGCAACAAGAGGCCACCGCGATGGGAGGCCCACGGGAGCCAAAGAACAAAGACGGATGAACATAGAGAAACGAAAGACCAATAGAAGTGGCCCGCCAGCTCCCCTCCTTCCCCAACCCGACCCCCACCCAAAATAAATAAATAAATAAATCTTTAAAAAAAAAAAAAAAAAACTGAATCAGTAATCAAACACTTCTCAACAAAAAAACCCCCTCCAAAACCAGATGGCTTCCCAGGGGAATTCTACCAAATACATAAAGAAGAGCAGATTATTCCAAGAACACTGAAGGGCAGGTCATACTCTCAAATCCATTCCATGAGCCCACCACTACGGATATAAAAATAAGACAAAGAAAATATGAAAAAGAAAATTATTTCAATATACTTGATGAATACAGATACAAAAAGTTTTTTTCTTAAATTTTGGCCTTTTTTAAAAAAAATTATTTTCATCCATCTTTATTCTTTGGTCTGTGTGGGCCTCCCAATGCAGTGGCCTCTCTCATTACAGAGCACCAGCTCTGGGCAAATGAGCTCCAGAGTGCTGGCTCCTAATTGGATGCACTGCTCCAGCCGGTCCATGGCACAAGGGATCTTCCCAGGCCAGGGATTGAACCAGTGCCCCTTGCACTACAAGGCAGACTCTTTACCCACTGGACCATCAGGAAAGCCTCTAGATGCAAAATTTTTAAACAAACTATTAGCAAACCAAATTCAACAAAATATGAAAAGGATCATCAATCATGCTCAAATGTAATTTATTCTGGGGATGCAAGGATGGTTCAATTTCTGCAAATTAACCAACTGTAATATACCATGTTAATAAAACAAAGAAAAAAATATGATCATCTCAACAGGTGCAAGAAAGAGCACCTGACAAAATCCAACATCCATTCATGATAAAAACCCTCAACAAAACTGGTATTGAAGGACCCTATCTCAACATTAAAAAAGTCATTTATAACATACCCTCAGCTAATGAAGTCAATGGTTGAAGAGTAAACAAGGAAACAATCCCAGTTATAATTGCATGAAAAAGAATGAAACATCTAGACATAAACTCATCAAAACAGAAAAAAACTTACCTACTTTGAAAACCGTAAGACATGGATAAAGGAAACTGAAGATACAAATAAATGGAAAGACAGTCCATATTCATGAACTGGAAAGATTAACATTTTTTAAATGTCCATAAACTCAAAGCAATCTATAGATGCAAAGCAATCCTTATCAAAACCACCATGATGATTTTCACAGAACTAGAACAAACAATCCTGAAATTTTGTGGTACAGAAGAACAAAAGGCCCCAAATGGTCAAAACAGCCTTAGAAAAAAAGAGCAAACCTAAAGGTAACACACTCTTTAACTTCAGAATATACTACAATGCTACAGTAATAGAAATAGTAGTGTAAAACAGTATGTGGATGGTGACTGCAGCCATGAAATTTAAAGGTGCTCGCTCCTTGGAAAAAAGGCTATAACAAACCTAGACAGCATATTCAGAAACAGAAGACATCTCCTTGCTGACAAAAGTTGTATAGTCAAAGGTCTGGTTTTCCCAGTAGTCATGCACAGATATGAGAGCTGGACCATAAAAAAGAGTGAGTGCCGAAGAACTGATGCCTTTGAACTGTGGTGCTGGAGAAGGTTCTTGAGAGTCCCTTAGACTGGGATTAAATAAGTTAATCCTAAAGGAAATCAACCCTGGATATTTATTGGAAGGATTGATGCTGAAGCTGAAGCTCCAATACTCTGGCCACCTGATGTGAAAGGATGCCTCACTGGAAAAGACCCTGATATTGGGAAAAATAGAAGGCAGAAGGAGAAGGGGATGACAGAGGACGAGATGGCTGGATGGCATCACCAACTCAATGAACATGAATTTGAGCAAACTCTGGGAGATGGTAAAGAACAGAGAAGCCTGATGTGCTACAGTCCATGGGTTTGCAAAGAGTCTGACACAACTGAGTGACTGAACTCAACAGTGACAGACTGCACTAGTGTTTCCAATTATTCATTTCTCTCCAGATAGGAGAATTATACTTCCTTGCCCATTTACACCAGTGTTGGCCATCTGACCTGCTGTGGCCAAGAGATATGCATAGAAATGAGCGTGACATTTCTGAACCAAAGTTGTGAGAGTCCTCATATGATGGATGCTCTTTTTCTCATTGCCATAAGACCCTAGGCAGTAGCTTCTCCTTCAATCTGGGTCTCAAAATGAAGACATGACGCAAATCTGAGCAGATCTATAGCTGGTAATTTTAACTGTATATTAAAAAAGTTTGTTGTTATAAACCACTTAAATTCAGTGGTGATTTGTTTCTACAGTATAATTCAGAAAACTAAGTATTATAGGACGGAAAGCAGCAATTCACTAAACCCACAAAACCTATAGACATGGCTTAAACAGATAAAGGTTTATTTTTATCACATAACTGTAAATCAGGGAGGAGATAACTCAAAGTTTTTATATAAGCTATAAACCTATAAACTACACATTATCTTCCAGATTTTGTCCTCTGCCATTCTTAGCTTGTAGGTTTCATTCTCGTGGTCACAACTGCAATCTTGTTATGTCTCATGAAGCAGAACTGGGTCACACAGCTACCTTTAACTTCAAGGAGAGCTGGAGAATAGTTTTTACCTTTTAAAGTTTCCATATTTGAAACAAGAAAACAGAAAAGATGTAAAAATAAAGATTGGGTCAGCATACATAAAGTGCCTGTCACAGATGCCATTTCTACTTATTAAACTGATGGAAGAGTCTAGAAATAAACTGAAGTATTTATTTATTACTGGTGAGAAGTATAATCTGAAACAATGATTTATAATTTAAAAATATTTGTTCATGTTGAATATACCATAGACCTAGAAAATCTACTTCTATACATATTCTTATGAAATATTTACTTTTATATTTAAATGAGGTACAAAAAGGCCAACTTACTTCTTTTAATAAGCTAAATATGTGTGTGTTCATTTTCTATAGTCGTGTCTGACTCTTTGTGACACTATGGGCTATATCTTGCCAGACTGCTCCATCCACGGGATTCTCCAAGCAAGAATACTTGAGTGGGTCGCCATGCCCTCCTCCCGAGATTCTTCCCAACCCCAGGATCTAACAGATGTCTCCTGTACTGCAAGCAGATTCTTTACCTGCTGAGCTATTGGGTAAGCCCAAGCTAAAATATCAGAATACATTTATGCACAAAGAGTAGTTCTGTAGAATTTTTATTTCCATAAACACACACACACATATATGCACAAACACATAAAGCATGTATAGGTGTGTTTGTACCAGGTAATGATAATGTTATTTCTCACTGTGGGTTATGGTTAAAAAAAATGAACTCATTCTGCCCTAGTATCACTTCTAACAAGCAGGCAAAGAGACTTGTACGCTTGTGCTTATTTTGTCACTATTTATAATAGCAGAGCTCAACAACCAACAATCTCTATTATATCATAAAACGGGCTGTGGTTTCCTTGTGGATCCCAACTGCAGGATATTTAGGTCTATTCTTTTAGGCTAAACAGAAGAAGGAAGCTAGGGTTAGTTAATAGGTATGCTTCCACCTAGCCCCATTTTCAAAATGATACATCACCCTCGGCTGACTGTGCCTGTGCTTCTGGCACACTTTGTTCAGATAGTGCACATCCTGTTTTCTTCCAAACAGAAGAGAAGCCAAGCTGCAAAGAAGGCGCGGATCCGGACAATTATACTCTACATAAAAATTTTCAGTCTCTACTATTTTAGTCATATTCCTTACTTCTTCATTCACAGCTTCCTGTGCCCTGTATTTTTGAGGGATTCTTTAGCACTAATCAGCCTTTTTGTTTTCTTTTACAATTATAGAATTAGGTTTGGACTTTGCTTAATTATTTAGTTTTGCTAAAACAGTTGCCTTTTTTGTATCTGCTGTCTAGCTTTCAAAACCCTTTTAAAGTCTTTCATCTGCTGTTGGTCTCCTCTCCTGTTCTTTTTGACTGTAATATAAAATTTTGACATAAAATTTATAACGTACATTCACACTGTTGTGCAGCCATCTCCAATATCCATTTCCCGACTTTTCACTTTTCCCAAACTAAAAGTCTGTCCCCAGTTCTCCCTCTCTCCAGCTCCTGGTAACCCCCATTCTATTTTATGTTTCTATAAAGTTTGTGTTTTTTTAAAATTCATTTTTTCCAAAATGGAGATCTATCTCCTTAATTCAGTTCTAAGACAAATTCTTTGACCATTTCTGCCTCTTCATTTCTCTCTTCTCCCTTTCCAGAATTCCTATTATTTGGGTAATGGATGTCCTAGCTAGATCTAATTTTTCTAATCTTTCTCTCAACTCCTATGCCTTTACCTTTCTGTTCCACTTTTAGAAAATTTCCTTAATTTTATCTTCCAGCTATTCTGTATTTAAATTTTAGCTACCATGTTTCAATTTCCAAAGCTCTTTCTTGTCATCTCGTTGTTCCTTTTCCTATCGTATCCTATTTTTGGATCATGGATGTAACACCTCATCTCTATGAAAAAACTTTTGTAGACTTAATACAACAAGATGTCAATTCTCCTCAAATTGATATACAGAGTTAATACAATCACAATCAAAATCCTAAAAGGAATTTTTACAGATTATCAGTTCAGTTTAGTCACTCAGTCATGTACGACTCTTGCAAACCTATGGACTGCAGCACATCGGGCTCCTCTATCCTTTACCATCCACCGGAGCTTACTCAAACTCATGTCCACTGATTCAGTGATGATATCCAACCATCTCCACCTTGTTGTCCTCTTCTTCTTCTGCCTTTTCCCCAGCATCAGGGTCTTTTCCAATGAGTCACCTCTTCAAATCAGGCGACCAAAGTATTGGAGCTTCAGCATCAGTCCTTCCAATCAACAATCAGGGTGGATTTCCTTTAGGATTCACTGGTCTGATCTCCTTGCAATCCAAGGGACTCTCAAGAGTCTTCTCTGCCATCACAATTCAAAGGTATCAATTCTCCAGCACTCAGCCTCCTATGCTATCTAGGTTTGTCATAGCTTTTTTCCTAAGGAGCAAGGATCTTTTAATTTCAAGGCTGCAGTCACCATGCATGGTGATTTTGGAAGCCAGGAAAATAAAGTTTGTGACTGCTTCCCTTATTTCCCCACCTATTTGCTGGTTCTAACTGTTGCTTCTTTATAAGTTTTATATGGAAAAGTAGAGGAACTAGAAAAATTAAAAACAATTTTTAAAAGAATAAAGTTGGAGAAAAATATTACCTGACTTTAAGACTTACTTTAAAGCTTCAACAATAAGGACAGTGCGGTACTGGCAAAGAAACAGACATATAGATTCACTGAACAAAAAATAGACTCCAGAAACATGTCCATACCAAAAGGTTCATTTTTGACAAACATACAAAAGCAATTCAATAAAAAAAAGAATTTCTAAAAACAAATTGTGTTGGAATAGCTAGGCATCCATATGCAAAGAGAAAAACAAAGTAAGAAGAAACAGAACAGAAGCATGACCTAAGATGCAAGGACAACATACACAAAATTAACTAAAAAATGGCTCATGGAGTTAAATATAAAACTATAAAACTTTAAGAAGAAGAAAACATAGGAGAATAAATAGGACATTAACTTTTCTATTAGGTTCTACTTCCTTTTTCTAAGTGAAAGACCATTTCAGAATCACAGGGTTATCTCAGGAGCCAAGTTTTCTATTGCTAAGTAACTACAGCCCTCAATCTTAACAAGAAAATGTATTTAGAATATGGGGACATTTTCTTATTTTCCTGTCCCTCAATGCTGTCCCACTGATTCAATCTAAAACAGGTAAGAGATGCTATTACAAAAGAGATTTCAAAAGAAAGTGAACCTATCCCATAGTTACTGTATAATACATAATACTATTAAAGATGAAAGATATAATTTCTAATGTTCTTTGTGCTTAATATCAAACATTAAGAAAAGTCTGGCCAACTCTGTGTGATCCATGGCCAGGTCTGCAGAAGCATCATCTCGTGATGAATAATTTATACTTCAGAGTACTACTCTCACCAAACACACTACCACAGGCTGTTCTAATAACAAAGGGTATTTCTCCCTTAAATCCCTTAAACAAAATGTACCAAACAAAATGGTAAAGAAGAGATGTGAGCTGAAAAGACAGATGCATTGTGGTGATGTTGCTATTAAGTCAAAAGACACTGATTAACCAACCGTAAAGACAAACTCTAAAAGAAGACTGAATAAAACCATTTATCACATGATTTCTTAACCTGCTGGTTTTACCAGACAGGATAGTCATACTTCTTTTAAGATCGAGAGTCTACAGATGCTTTCTTCCATTACCTTTCAATTCATTTGTATTATCTGGCAGCTCTTCTAGCCTTCTCTGGTAAAAACAACCCAGTTTTTCTGAAGAATTCCACCACAATCTGGAAATGGTTTAGTGGTAAGCATAAAGCCCAAATCTGGCTAATTAATGTTTTTTATTCACCTATCCATAATGAATGGTTCGTATCATACAAACTGGACCACCAACTTAATTTTTGTTGGAGAGACCAAGAAAGAAGTGTTGCCTTCTGAATCTGAACAAAGAATGTGTATGTAAGTCACCATGTTTTTTGTATCATGCATTTCCCCCATTATCACAGGCTCACAACCACCTGGACTTAGGATGAACATATGACCCAAAGTGAAAGCAAGCCAGTGTCCATGACAAGGTCTGGTTCAAGAATTCTACCCAAAAGAAGGTTCCATATTAGACAGTAACTAATCTAACCAATCAAATTCTGTCTTTTACAGAACTTGAAGGTATGAAATAGAAGGCAAGCATGAATGAACTGGGTTTTCATCCTTTATCAAATTTCTCCTCAATCCTCCACAACCCTTCCCAGGTAAGATCTATCCTCTCAGGATCAACTCTTATCTCATGAACAAAACAGAAACACAAAGAAGGAATTCCTTCATCTTCTCATAGTCAAGCTTATAAATCAACTTGCATTCATTTTTCTCTTTTCTTCCCATTAGAATGAAAGTGTATGCATCTCTTTCAAAGCAAAGGCAAATATCTATTTATGCTATGAATTCCTTGCTTTTCAAAAACATTTCCTTCCTTTCCCAAAATCACTCTCTTTCAATATATCCTATGTACTTACCAAACACACTACCACAGGCTGTTCTAATAACAAAGGGTATTTCTCCCTTAAATCCCTTAAACAAAATGTACCAAACAAAATGGTAAAGAAGAGATGTGAGCTGAAAAGACAGATGCATTGTGGTGATGTTGCTATTAAGTCAAAAGACACTGATTAACCAACCGTAAAGACAAACTCTAAAAGAAGACTGAATAAAACCATTTATCACATGATTTCTTAACCTGCTGGTTTTACCAGACAGGATAGTCATACTTCTTTTAAGATCGAGAGTCTACAGATGCTTTCTTCCATTACCTTTCAATTCATTTGTATTATCTGGCAGCTCTTCTAGCCTTCTCTGGTAAAAACAACCCAGTTTTTCTGAAGAATTCCACCACAATCTGGAAATGGTTTAGTGGTAAGCATAAAGCCCAAATCTGGCTAATTAATGTTTTTTATTCACCTATCCATAATGAATGGTTCGTATCATACAAACTGGACCACCAACTTAATTTTTGTTGGAGAGACCAAGAAAGAAGTGTTGCCTTCTGAATCTGAACAAAGAATGTGTATGTAAGTCACCATGTTTTTTGTATCATGCATTTCCCCCATTATCACAGGCTCACAACCACCTGGACTTAGGATGAACATATGACCCAAAGTGAAAGCAAGCCAGTGTCCATGACAAGGTCTGGTTCAAGAATTCTACCCAAAAGAAGGTTCCATATTAGACAGTAACTAATCTAACCAATCAAATTCTGTCTTTTACAGAACTTGAAGGTATGAAATAGAAGGCAAGCATGAATGAACTGGGTTTTCATCCTTTATCAAATTTCTCCTCAATCCTCCACAACCCTTCCCAGGTAAGATCTATCCTCTCAGGATCAACTCTTATCTCATGAACAAAACAGAAACACAAAGAAGGAATTCCTTCATCTTCTCATAGTCAAGCTTATAAATCAACTTGCATTCATTTTTCTCTTTTCTTCCCATTAGAATGAAAGTGTATGCATCTCTTTCAAAGCAAAGGCAAATATCTATTTATGCTATGAATTCCTTGCTTTTCAAAAACATTTCCTTCCTCTCCAAAAATCACTCTCTTTCAATATACCTTCCATCCCTATGCCAGCAGATCCCCAGAACAGAGGGATGGATGATCTAGGCCTTGATCATGTACCAGCATCCAAACATGCGCATTATTTTCCACATTAAAAAATCTCCGTCTTTAAAGGTTGGTCTTCTCAATAATACCTGGTCAATGAAATCCATACAGGAAGAAAAAAAAAAGAATCTTGAAATCTATCTAAAGACATGAAAGTGAAATTCCAGATGAACTGCAAATCTAAGAGTGAAAGGCAAAAGAGTAATTCTTTCAGAAAAACACTATAAGGGAACATCTTCATAACTAGGATAAATGAAGACAAAAGATATTTTAAACAAGATACTGTTAACATTAGCTTATTTCATGTATATAATATCACTGTCTCTTTCCTCATAATTGTTTCAAATCTCTGTATTTTTAAAAGATATATGACAGAGTCAAGTTTTTCCCTCTACCACGGTCATTTTCCTCCCACTCTCTTCCAGAAAAATCATTACCTTGAAGATGCTTTTTTAAAAAATATGGAATAACCTAGCTATTCATTGGTAGAACAGATAAATGGCAGTTAATCAAATGATGGAATATTGTGTAATAGCTAAAACATTCTTAAAAATCTAAATGATCATTATCTAAAAAGGTTTTTTAATCCAATCAAAATGTAAACTTGTAGCTAAGCAGAGTTTTACACTTCTTTGTATTCCTCACAGATAAAAGTGTCCCTATTTTCCAAATTCAAATTTAAGATAGTCAGGTAGAACAATCTAGAGCTGAAATAAAATACTTGAAAGTTACTTACCTTGGATTTTCTGATTGGTGTATATTGTACCCACAAAAAATAGAAAAACTGAATATCAGAGTAAATAATCTATATCTAACCTATCTAGGATAGTTGTCACTGGGACTCCATTCATCATACTTAGGGATTTCAGCAGCCTTTTTATGCTAACTACTAAACTTCTAGACAAAAGTATGAAAATTAAACTTTTTCCCTTGCTAATGCCTTCTTCCATTTTCAAGGAGCCCAACTGGTATAATATTCTTGATCTGGATCTACCCCAGGGATACAAGCAAATCTGGAGAGAAAAAACTGGATATGCTTGATGTTGTAACCTCTCAACTCATTCAAAACTCAGGGAAGAAACAGAAGTCCTTCCAAATCTCACTCAAAATTTTTCAAAGTGAGGAATATAAGCTTTACCCTTTCAGCAAAGTATCATTAAGCACTGCTCTTCATAAAAATTAAACTTCAAAATATGACTACAAAATTGCATTATAGAAACATAAACACTATAAAGAACAAAAGTCCAGTTGATGGATTCATTTTGCTCTTGCTTGACAAAGTGTAACCTTCAGGCTTAATATTATAAATTTCAAATAATGCTGTTAAACTATTTAACAACAGCTCAAACAATACAGGTACAGAAGGAGACTTGGAAAAAGGTCAGAAGCCTAGATCTGTAAGGAGAAGTTCATGAAAAAAACCCACTCTTATGGTTTATGTACCTTCTGTACCTTCTGTCATTTAATTTACACTACAATCCCACCTGCATTTTGTAACAAAGAAACATAGGTTTAGGAAGTTTATTTAGGGAAGGTCCTATGGTACATTGAGAAAATTCTGAAGACAGACACCAGTTTGAATCCTGGCTCTGATACTTACTGGCTTACAAGCTACTTTAAAATTTTTGAGACTCCCCCTCTATGTAAAATAGATAATTAAGCCTCCACTGCTGTGGTATTATAAAACAGAGTGACAAAATACACAAAATACATTCAATATTTGCTAAATAGTAGGTACTCAGTATAATGTACCCGGAGAAGGAAATGGCAACCCACTCCAGTATTCTTGTCTGGGATATCCCATGGATAGAGAAGCCTGGGGTCTATACAGTCTGTAGGGTTCCAACAGGTCGGACACTACTGAGCATGCACACATAATATACTGTAGCCACCACCATCATTATTACTAACTTGCCTAGGATCACACAGCTATATCTAGTTTCAAAAACATTTTTCCTTCTTTTGAAATGCTTAATAAAATTATATAGAGATAAAAATTGGAAAATATATAGAAAAAGATAAAGAAGAAAATTAAAAGATCACTATTATCCTCAAATCCTATAATAATCACAGTTAACATAGTGGCATATTTTCCCTCTGTATGTATCGAGCCTTAAGTCCAGAACTGGATCATGCTATAAAATAAGGTTGGAATTTTTTCTTTTGCACTTAATTTTTATCATGAGTATTTCCCCATTTGATGAACACTTTTGATATAACACATAGATAATAAACTACTGCTTTGTCTATTAGTATTAGGTTGGTTCTACCTTATTCACTAGTATGGATAAACTTATGTACATCTTTCAAGTTATGTCTTTCATCCCCACAGCAGGTCTTAAGCCATGGGGGCATTATCTGTTTTCTCAGCAAAGCCCTAACTGTTACTACACATGTTGACATTTGCATCTAGAAGAAAGAATCCACTTGTACATCTTTAGCTGTTGATATTGAATCTTACCATTAAGTACATTCCACTGCCATAGCAACTGAATAAAGGTTCAGGGCTTCCTCATGTCTACTGTCCGCTGTGCAAACCAAAGACCCAGGCTAGGCTGGAAAGTCTTCAACAGCAGAGACAAGAAACTGAATCCTATGTATTTGACTTAAAGAACCTGAATCCTATGTATTTGACTTAATGTGTTTTAATTCACTTAATACTCTATATATCTTTATGAAATAATGAAAGACACAGGACTGTAACAACCTTTAATACCTAAAACAGATGAAGATTTCACACTTGAGCTACTGACATTTCCTTGCATCTTGAAGAAATGGGAACAGGATGAACACATGTGCTTCAGTGACACTTTTTCAAATTGAAAAGTGAGGACATGATTCAAAACATAATATGAACGGGGGGCACAATATCTGAAATGAAACATCCAAACTGTAGGACTTCATGGCAATATGATTCAAGTCACATTGGGCAGAGAGAAAATAAGTAAGAGGGCTAGGCACCTCTATAAGGCCTAACTACTCCAATTAAGGCAGGTGATAAGCACTAGCTACACAAAAACCTACTAAAACATTCAAAATGCTCAAAAATCAAATCACAACCAAGGACTCTAAATTCTAGTTTACAAGGAGGAATGGGTAACTGACCTTTCCTGGAGAATATGAAAGAATCTACGGTATAAAGTAATAAATCATGATATAAAGTCAGCTAAAAGCAAGCCGCATACCAAAACATAAGGATGACTGTTATGAAACCCACATTCAGTGAGAGTGATGAAAAATCATCCACTTTACAGAGGATTAAGATTCTCATTTCTCAAAAGAATACATGGATTCAAGAGTGACAATGCATGCTAAGGAAATATGTTGCCATAAAAATCAGCCAAAAAGCAATTTCAATCAAAAAAAGAGAGGAATAGAATATATCATTTTTAGAAAAGGGAGAAGCAGGAAAATAAGGGTTGAAATCAGTGATCAGTAGTCTATGCAAGCAGCACATGATTGTCAGGTGGATTTCTCAGAGGATATGAAAAACAAGCAGACAAAATAATAAATTCACACAACAAATATTTAATGAGCACCAAAAATATGCCAGGTATGCAGAAGAATACAGCAGTAGCAAAATAAACCAAAACTCCCAGAGTTTACAATCTGTATTCAATAGTGTAAGGTGTCAAGAGGACAGAATTTGGGGATGCAGTATTAATAATTTTTTATAAGATGATTAGGAAGGGTGCCATATGAGTAAAGTAGGTAAAGTAGGGAGCCACATGTTGTCTAGGCATTGGAGTATTCTAGGCAGAGGAAACAGACAGTTAAAACTGACCCTAGGTGTTAAGGAACAGAGAGGAGGCCAGTGTTCCTGCAGTGCAGACTGAGGAAAAAAGGGGTAGGATACAGAGTCGAGAGATATACAGGGGTGGACACACTATCTGCGGTCTTGGAGGGTCATCATAGGCCACCAAACTTTTACTCTGAGTGAAAAGGGAAGGCACTAGAGGGTCGTGGGGAAAGGGCTGAAATGACCTGACTGGCTTTAAACAGGTCACCCTGGCTGGCTGGCAAAAATGACCACAGAGGGTGGTGCCAAGGGGAGAAGCAGGGAAACTAGAAGGCGGCTCAAGTAACCCAAGTGCAAGGTGCTGACGGCCTGGCCTAGGGAGGCAGCAGCAAGGTGCAAATCCTTGATCAGACTCTGGGTTTATTCTAAAGGTAAGAACAGACAGAATCTGCTGATAGATTGGAAGGAGGGATGAGAGAGGAGGAACCCTGAGTTCAGGGTTCCAGGTCTGAATACCAGGAACACTGGAGTAAAAACTGAAAGCAGAAGACTAAAACTGGGGAGGGGTGAGCAGAAAATGAGGAGATCTGCCCACATGGGAACATATTACACATGAGCAGCCTGTTAGATGTCAGGTAGGCAGGATGATACCTAAGTCTGAAGCTGAGGAGAGAGGTCTGGACTGGAGAGACCATCTAGAACTGATAATACATAGACTGTATTTCTTCATGTATAAATAATTTAACATTAAATAAAAACCCACTGATACTTTCTACACCTATTTTTCCAATTTTAAAATGCTGAGATTTGGTTTTTATCTACTCTAGACTACTCAATTATAAATTACCTAATATACATTACATAGGACACAAAAACGAGAAGCCAAAAATCCAATGAAGGAAAAAGTTTAAACAAACCACACCAAGAAGTGAAGGGTGTGACTAAAGGAAATAGGCAGGTGGTGAAAGGCATCATGGAAACAGTTATGGTACATGCTATACTGATTTGTGGTTGGTTAGGCCAAAAAAAATAGAGTTAAAAAAAAACTGTGGAAAGGGCCACATGTTGTCTAGGCATTGGAGTATTCTAGGCAGAGGAAACAGACAGTTAAAACTGACCCTAGGTGTTAAGGAACAGAGAGGAGGCCAGTGTTCCTGCAGTGCAGACTGAGGAAAAAAGGGGTAGGATACAGAGTCGAGAGATATACAGGGGTGGACACACTATCTGCGGTCTTGGAGGGTCATCATAGGCCACCAAACTTTTACTCTGAGTGAAAAGGGAAGGCACTAGAGGGTCGTGGGGAAAGGGCTGAAATGACCTGACTGGCTTTAAACAGGTCACCCTGGCTGGCTGGCAAAAATGACCACAGAGGGTGGTGCCAAGGGGAGAAGCAGGGAAACTAGAAGGCGGCTCAAGTAACCCAAGTGCAAGGTGCTGACGGCCTGGCCTAGGGAGGCAGCAGCAAGGTGCAAATCCTTGATCAGACTCTGGGTTTATTCTAAAGGTAAGAACAGACAGAATCTGCTGATAGATTGGAAGGAGGGATGAGAGAGGAGGAACCCTGAGTTCAGGGTTCCAGGTCTGAATACCAGGAACACTGGAGTAAAAACTGAAAGCAGAAGACTAAAACTGGGGAGGGGTGAGCAGAAAATGAGGAGATCTGCCCACATGGGAACATATTACACATGAGCAGCCTGTTAGATGTCAGGTAGGCAGGATGATACCTAAGTCTGAAGCTGAGGAGAGAGGTCTGGACTGGAGAGACCATCTAGAACTGATAATACATAGACTGTATTTCTTCATGTATAAATAATTTAACATTAAATAAAAACCCACTGATACTTTCTACACCTATTTTTCCAATTTTAAAATGCTGAGATTTGGTTTTTATCTACTCTAGACTACTCAATTATAAATTACCTAATATACATTACATAGGACACAAAAACGAGAAGCCAAAAATCCAATGAAGGAAAAAGTTTAAACAAACCACACCAAGAAGTGAAGGGTGTGACTAAAGGAAATAGGCAGGTGGTGAAAGGCATCATGGAAACAGTTATGGTACATGCTATACTGATTTGTGGTTGGTGCATGCCCAGATTTAAGGGCACAAAATTCCCCAAGAAGACAGGTCACTTTAAAATTATACTCTAGATTGCAGGTGAATGAGAGATACTCCTGTGTAAATGAAAATGAATGAATTTTTTGCCCACTTCAATCCATCCTGTACCTGACTACTCATCTTCTTACATTCACGCAATTTTGTGGTTACCTTCTTTTTTGAAGTAAGGTTTGGAATTACAGCTAATTTCATTCATTTTAATTTTAAGACATTTCATTTTAGACTTTAATTCTGGGAGAACTGCTTTTAGATCACCATGATACACACATCTATATCCTGAATTTTTAAGACTTAACATCATAACAGACAGGTTATTTTAAATATTACATTACAATCTAAATTGTTGCAAAAATGTCCATTCATTTAATTATCTCCCCTGCCAGGGTTTCTCATGTAAAAAACTCTGAAACACAGAAAATGGTTTTCAATGAGGAACCATTTTTTAAATTCTCCCAATGCTTCTATACAAATAATATCAGCCCAGAAGCATGAGAGAAACTAGTTAATTTCTTAAAACAGAAATCAGTAACACCAGTAGCACTTGGGAACTTGTTAGAAATGCAAACTTTTAGGTTCTTCCATGGACTTACTAAACCAGAAACTTTGAGGGGTAGGGCCCAGCAATCTGTATTCGCAAGCTATCCCAGTGACTGATACATGCTAAACTTTGAGAACCTCTAGCTTAGAACATTAGGGCACAGCTCTCTCAAGGAACATTAGTTGAAAATGACTATTAGACAGTAAAATCCTTGAACACAGAAAAAAATCACAATCTAGAACTGATAATACATAGACTGTATTTCTTCATGTATAAATAATTTAACATTAAATAAAAACCCACTGATACTTTCTACACCTATTTTTCCAATTTTAAAATGCTGAGATTTGGTTTTTATCTACTCTAGACTACTCAATTATAAATTACCTAATATACATTACATAGGACACAAAAACGAGAAGCCAAAAATCCAATGAAGGAAAAAGTTTAAACAAACCACACCAAGAAGTGAAGGGTGTGACTAAAGGAAATAGGCAGGTGGTGAAAGGCATCATGGAAACAGTTATGGTACATGCTATACTGATTTGTGGTTGGTGCATGCCCAGATTTAAGGGCACAAAATTCCCCAAGAAGACAGGTCACTTTAAAATTATACTCTAGATTGCAGGTGAATGAGAGATACTCCTGTGTAAATGAAAATGAATGAATTTTTTGCCCACTTCAATCCATCCTGTACCTGACTACTCATCTTCTTACATTCACGCAATTTTGTGGTTACCTTCTTTTTTGAAGTAAGGTTTGGAATTACAGCTAATTTCATTCATTTTAATTTTAAGACATTTCATTTTAGACTTTAATTCTGGGAGAACTGCTTTTAGATCACCATGATACACACATCTATATCCTGAATTTTTAAGACTTAACATCATAACAGACAGGTTATTTTAAATATTACATTACAATCTAAATTGTTGCAAAAATGTCCATTCATTTAATTATCTCCCCTGCCAGGGTTTCTCATGTAAAAAACTCTGAAACACAGAAAATGGTTTTCAATGAGGAACCATTTTTTAAATTCTCCCAATGCTTCTATACAAATAATATCAGCCCAGAAGCATGAGAGAAACTAGTTAATTTCTTAAAACAGAAATCAGTAACACCAGTAGCACTTGGGAACTTGTTAGAAATGCAAACTTTTAGGTTCTTCCATGGACTTACTAAACCAGAAACTTTGAGGGGTAGGGCCCAGCAATCTGTATTCGCAAGCTATCCCAGTGACTGATACATGCTAAACTTTGAGAACCTCTAGCTTAGAACATTAGGGCACAGCTCTCTCAAGGAACATTAGTTGAAAATGACTATTAGACAGTAAAATCCTTGAACACAGAAACTTTATTATGTTTCAGTTTTGACTGCCTTACGTAACAAGCATTTAACCCACATTCAGAATTCTTGAATGGTTTAAAAAAAAAAAAATCAGAGGTACCCCCTCCCTGCAAGTTTCCTTGTTGTTTTTTCTTTTTTTAAAGTTTTTACAGAGTTTTGTTGTTCACAGGCATGTATGTTCTCAGATCAGTCATATGCATATCCCTGGTCCCTTACCCCCTCCCACCCCTCCAGGCTATTGCACCGAGCCCTTGCAGGAACTCCTATTCCCGCAGCGCAATGACAATAGCTATCCTTTTAAAGTATGATAGTATAGGTTTCCATGTCAGTCCCTCTATGCCTCCCACCCACTATTCATTCCCCACAATATCCATATGTCTATTCTCGTCTGTTTTTCCATGGGTTCACTGCATGTGTTATCATTACCCTTTTACTAGATTCCATATATATGTATTAGTATACTGTACTTTGTCTTTCTCTTTTTGACTTACTTCACTTTTTATGACAGGTTCTAGATCCAGCCACCTTATTAGGGCTGATTCTTCTGCATTTCTTTAGACAGCTGTGTAGTATTCCATCGCATATATGTACCAGAGCTTCTGTATCCATTCATTCATCGATGGACATCTACATTGCTTCCATGTTCTAGCTATTGCATAGAGAGCTGCAATGAACACTGGGGTACTGGTGCTTCTTTCAGTTTTTATTTCATCTGGGTATAAGCCTAATAGTGGGATTGCTGGGTCGTATGGTGCTTCTATTTTTAGTTTTTTAAGGAATCTCCATACTGTCTTCCATAGAGGCTGTATCAATGCACATTCCTACCAGCAATGCAAGAGGGTTCCCTTTTCTCCATACCCTCTCCAGCATTTATTGTCTTGTCGATTTGTGGATGATGGCTATTCTGACGGGTGTGAGGTGATATTTCATTGTAGTTTTGATTTGCATTTATCTAATAATAAGCGAGGTGGAGCATCGTTTCATGTGCTTTTCGGCCATCTGTATGTCCTCTTTGGTGAGATGTCTCTTTAGATCTTTTTTCCTATTTTTTAATTGGGTTGTTCATTTTTCCAGTGCTGAGTTGCCTGAGTTGCTTGTGGGTTTTGGAGATGAATTCTTCGTCTGTTGTTTCATTTGGTATTATTTTCTCCCATTCTGTGGGTTGTCTGTTCACCTTTTCTGTAATTTCTAGTTTCCTTGTTTTTCTGCACTCCATGATATACCAAGTTACCAGCCCAACCTTTACCCTTCCTTTCTAGTCCTCACTATTCTATAGAACAGGTAATGTCTGTCCAATCAGTATATTATATTCTAACTTTTAAAGTAATTATGTGGATGCTGTGTTAAGTCACATTTCACAGTAAGAACCTTTCAGATTACTTCTCCAAGGGCATCAATTTACCGATGAGAAAATTAATGTGTGGAGAGGTCACACGACAAGCCCATCCTTACAAAAGTAGAGACACTAAAAGATAAAATTATTACCTTCAGCCAACTTTGTCTGGCCTGACTTAATAAAATAAGTTTATCAGATTTAAATAAAGAAAGGTGTTAGAAAGACTGAAAGAGAGGATCGTCTTTATCTTTACACCTGGTTTCTGGAAATCAAAATGAATATAAAATCAAAATTCATCATCACTTTATTGGCAATGGTGTGTGCCTTCTTCTTATTCCTTGATCTATATATTAACTATGGGGGAAAAAAGATCCCTAATATTAATAAGAATGGTATTCAGCCACCTAGTGAAATGGTATGCAATGTCAGAGTCTTGTCCTCCACTGTCCCATCAGTTCAATACTAAGTTTTCCAGAAACTAACCTCAAGATTGTTTACAGTAACTGTTTCATTCAGGTAATGTGGCAATTTTTCTCACCAACATTTATCTTACTGGTTACGCTCCATCCAACACAGAGGCCACAAAGAGAAAGGAGCTCCTTTGATACTGTATCAATGCACATTCCTACCAGCAATGCAAGAGGGTTCCCTTTTCTCCATACCCTCTCCAGCATTTATTGTCTTGTCGATTTGTGGATGATGGCTATTCTGACGGGTGTGAGGTGATATTTCATTGTAGTTTTGATTTGCATTTATCTAATAATAAGCGAGGTGGAGCATCGTTTCATGTGCTTTTCGGCCATCTGTATGTCCTCTTTGGTGAGATGTCTCTTTAGATCTTTTTTCCTATTTTTTAATTGGGTTGTTCATTTTTCCAGTGCTGAGTTGCCTGAGTTGCTTGTGGGTTTTGGAGATGAATTCTTCGTCTGTTGTTTCATTTGGTATTATTTTCTCCCATTCTGTGGGTTGTCTGTTCACCTTTTCTGTAATTTCTAGTTTCCTTGTTTTTCTGCACTCCATGATATACCAAGTTACCAGCCCAACCTTTACCCTTCCTTTCTAGTCCTCACTATTCTATAGAACAGGTAATGTCTGTCCAATCAGTATATTATATTCTAACTTTTAAAGTAATTATGTGGATGCTGTGTTAAGTCACATTTCACAGTAAGAACCTTTCAGATTACTTCTCCAAGGGCATCAATTTACCGATGAGAAAATTAATGTGTGGAGAGGTCACACGACAAGCCCATCCTTACAAAAGTAGAGACACTAAAAGATAAAATTATTACCTTCAGCCAACTTTGTCTGGCCTGACTTAATAAAATAAGTTTATCAGATTTAAATAAAGAAAGGTGTTAGAAAGACTGAAAGAGAGGATCGTCTTTATCTTTACACCTGGTTTCTGGAAATCAAAATGAATATAAAATCAAAATTCATCATCACTTTATTGGCAATGGTGTGTGCCTTCTTCTTATTCCTTGATCTATATATTAACGATGGGGGGAAAAAGATCCTAATATTAATAAGAATGGTATTCAGCCACCTAGTGAAATGGTATGCAATGTCAGAGTCTTGTCCTCCACTGTCCCATCAGTTCAATACTAAGTTTTCCAGAAACTAACCTCAAGATTGTTTACAGTAACTGTTTCATTCAGGTAATGTGGCAATTTTTCTCACCAACATTTATCTTACTGGTTACGCTCCATCCAACACAGAGGCCACAAAGAGAAAGGAGCTCCTTTGATACTTTGTGTCCCATACTGAAAGCAATTTTAATTGTACTCTAATCTTATTTCACAAGGATTCAAAAGTAATTTGTAAGCAACATACTGATAATTAAATAAAGTAAGGGGATATAGTGCTATTGAAAGCAGCCTGGTACACCTGGAAAGAACATGGACTTGAGAGTCACAAAGATCTTCAGGATTTGCGCGTGCGTGCGTGTGTGTGTGTGTGTGTGCGTGTGTGTGTGTGTGTAAGATTAAAGTGTTTTTATTCAAAAAACTTTTTTAACTGAAGTATAGGTGATTTATGATACTGTGTTCATTTCAGGTATATAGCATTCAGTATTTTTGCAGACTGTTTTCCATTATAGATTACTATAAGGTAACAGATACAATTCCCTGTGCTATACAGTAAATCCTTCCTGCTTATCCAATTTTATACATACTGGCTTTTATCTGTGAATCTTATGCCACTAATGTGTCCCTCCCCACTATCCCCTTCAGCAACCATAAATTTGTTTTCTGTATCTGTGAGTCTGTTTCACATATACATTTATTTGTATTTTTTTAGATTTCAAATATAAATGACCAAAAAAAAAAATATATATATATATATAAATGACATCATACAGTATTTGTCTTTCACTGACTTATTTCACTAAGCATAATATTCTCTAGGTCCATACATGTTGGCAATATTTCATTCTTTTTTATGGTTGAGTAACAGTTCACTGTGTGTACATATGTATACATATATAGGTATCTACACACTACATCTTCTTAAGCCATCAGTAGATGAGCACTTGAGTTGCTTCCATGTCTTGGCTATTGCTGCTATGAACACTGGGGTGCATGTATCTTTTCAAATTAGTGTTTTTATTTTTCTCTGGATACACCCCCAGGAGTGGAATTGCTGAATCATACGATACTTCTACTTTCAGTTTTTTGAAGAACGGGGGTTCCCTCTTCTCCACATCCTATCCTACGCCTGTTATTTGTAAACCATTTCAAGATAGCCATTCCAAGAGGTGTGAGTTGACACCTCATTATGGCTTGGATTTGCATTTCTCTTATAATTAATGATGTTAAGCATTTTTCCATGTGCCTGCTGGCCATCTGAACATCTTCTTTGTTAAAGTATCTACTCAAGTCTTACGCCCATTTTTTGATCAGATTGTTGTTTGACTATAAGTACGTGGGTTTACTTCTGGTCTGTTATGTTCCAGGAATCTGTGTGTTTTTCTGCTATTATCATTCTGCTTTGATTATTGAGGGTATGTAATACAGTCTGAAATCTGGGATTGCTTTGGCAATTCTGAGTCTTCTGTGCTTGCATAAATTTGTTAGGATTATTTATTCTAGTTCTCTGTGGGTTCAAGTTTTAATTCTTGTCTCTACTGTCCTCATGTAATAGTAGAGAAGCCACAGTAGTATACTACCTCATACTGTATTTTAAAATAACTGAAGACTAGTTATCTATTTAGCTATTTTAAAATACAAACTCCTTGAGAACAGGAAGAATGTTTTATACTATCTCTGTATTCTCCTACATTAAATTCAATTAAGTGTTCAATAAATACTTAACTAATGTGGAATAGATTTTAATGTATCAGATAAACGTTCTATGCAATAGGTAGCCTTGCTTCCGGATTCCAGTCCCCAACCCCTCTGCCAACTAATTTAAGACAAATCTGATTTTGTTCAATTCCATTTCAAAACCTCCCAAGGCTTCCAGTCCTTAGGCTGTTAAGGAAAAGTTCCTGCCAAGACCAGAATTTATCTCAGCCTATCTGTTATAACTCAAGACCAATGTCTGGACTACTCAGGCTCCAGGAATGTTCTTCTCATGTCACTATAAACTCCTCCTCAGTAGGCTTACTTCTACTAGTCATCTAAGTCTCAATTTAGAAGCCATTTTCTCTATCAAGGTCCCTGATCCTAGTTCTCCAACCCTCAAGTACCAATTACATATGCTGCCTCCTTGACTTGATAATACACTCAAGTCACCATCTAATTCTATAATGAAATGTTAACCTGTTTTCCTAATTATGTGGTAAACTTGAGGACAGGATCACGCCACATTCAGTTAAAAATTTTGTTTTTGAAGAACCCTCTTCTCCACATCCTATCCTACGCCTGTTATTTGTAAACCATTTCAAGATAGCCATTCCAAGAGGTGTGAGTTGACACCTCATTATGGCTTGGATTTGCATTTCTCTTATAATTAATGATGTTAAGCATTTTTCCATGTGCCTGCTGGCCATCTGAACATCTTCTTTGTTAAAGTATCTACTCAAGTCTTACGCCCATTTTTTGATCAGATTGTTGTTTGACTATAAGTACGTGGGTTTACTTCTGGTCTGTTATGTTCCAGGAATCTGTGTGTTTTTCTGCTATTATCATTCTGCTTTGATTATTGAGGGTATGTAATACAGTCTGAAATCTGGGATTGCTTTGGCAATTCTGAGTCTTCTGTGCTTGCATAAATTTGTTAGGATTATTTATTCTAGTTCTCTGTGGGTTCAAGTTTTAATTCTTGTCTCTACTGTCCTCATGTAATAGTAGAGAAGCCACAGTAGTATACTACCTCATACTGTATTTTAAAATAACTGAAGACTAGTTATCTATTTAGCTATTTTAAAATACAAACTCCTTGAGAACAGGAAGAATGTTTTATACTATCTCTGTATTCTCCTACATTAAATTCAATTAAGTGTTCAATAAATACTTAACTAATGTGGAATAGATTTTAATGTATCAGATAAACGTTCTATGCAATAGGTAGCCTTGCTTCCGGATTCCAGTCCCCAACCCCTCTGCCAACTAATTTAAGACAAATCTGATTTTGTTCAATTCCATTTCAAAACCTCCCAAGGCTTCCAGTCCTTAGGCTGTTAAGGAAAAGTTCCTGCCAAGACCAGAATTTATCTCAGCCTATCTGTTATAACTCAAGACCAATGTCTGGACTACTCAGGCTCCAGGAATGTTCTTCTCATGTCACTATAAACTCCTCCTCAGTAGGCTTACTTCTACTAGTCATCTAAGTCTCAATTTAGAAGCCATTTTCTCTATCAAGGTCCCTGATCCTAGTTCTCCAACCCTCAAGTACCAATTACATATGCTGCCTCCTTGACTTGATAATACACTCAAGTCACCATCTAATTCTATAATGAAATGTTAACCTGTTTTCCTAATTATGTGGTAAACTTGAGGACAGGATCACGCCACATTCAGATTTATGTTCACTGTTTACGAGTTCTGGCACATGAAATGCCTTTACTTAATATTACTTATTGAGTGTAAACATAAAGTTCTGTATTCTCAACAAAGTTTCCAAATTTGAGAATATAATCATGTTTACCTACTTATTTTCTTACACATAAATGGGGACAGAAACACTTGACTGCCTAAAAGGTTGAAGAAAAACATTCTGAGGGCTTCATCTGCTATACATTTACTATGACACAAAAAACAAAACCAGTGCTTTTTTTTTTTCTTCAAAGAACAGAAAGAACACTTCATGGGTACTCACTACTAATGGGGGATGTGTTTCATCCTGGTCCCATCCCCAGAGGTTAGTCACCAAATTGGATTTGATCTTCAACTAAAACAAGCAGAGTCACGGTTGATGAAAGAAGAAACAGAAGTGCTGCTCAGACTGGAATGCCCTCCTAGGACTGCAAGGTGACAAGCACTTGTCAACGTTGACTGAAAAGAAGGGCAAGTGAGCCTGCATCCCTGATGGGCCAAAGGAGCCACCACTGGAACCAGCTCTGGACTTCCCTCTACTTTTTCTTTACAGTGGCCCTCCACAGCCATGGATGAGAAACCAGCAGCTGTAGCGGGCTGACTGTAAGGGTCTTCAGCATTCACAGATTTTAGCATCTGCATGGGGCCCTGAAACCCATCCCTTGCAGACACAGAAGGATGACTGTACTTAAGGAATATGGGCCCCCTTGTTTATTTCTACCACTTTTTTGGATTTCTAGAGCAACTGAACATGATTTCTAATGGGGAGAAGATAGGCATAAATGATAATATGAAAGACCAAATGAAAATGTATGGCCAATGATACCGTAAACTAAGACAAAAAAAACCAGAAGACAGACTCACAAAACATATTGGCAAATAAGACTGAAGGATTATATCCAAAATATATCAAAGAGAACCAACGAATGAATAAACGAAAAAAACTCCAGTAGGAAAAAATGAGTAAAGCTATGAATAAGCAATTCAAAGAACCAAAAAATCAAAAGGACTAACATATCAAAAGATGCTTAGCTTCACTAGTTGAAAAGCAGAATTCAATAAGAAACCTTTTAAGAAATGTTAACCTGTTTTCCTAAGGATGGGATTAAATTTTCTGTTTACGAGTTCTGGCACATGAAATGCCTCTACTTAATATTACTTATTGAGTGTAAACATAAAGTTCTGTATTCTCAACAAAGTTTCCAAATTTGAGAATATAATCATGTTTACCTACTTATTTTCTTACACATAAATGGGGACAGAAACACTTGACTGCCTAAAAGGTTGAAGAAAAACATTCTGAGGGCTTCATCTGCTATACATTTACTATGACACAAAAAACAAAACCAGTGCTTTTTTTTTTTCTTCAAAGAACAGAAAGAACACTTCATGGGTACTCACTACTAATGGGGGATGTGTTTCATCCTGGTCCCATCCCCAGAGGTTAGTCACCAAATTGGATTTGATCTTCAACTAAAACAAGCAGAGTCACGGTTGATGAAAGAAGAAACAGAAGTGCTGCTCAGACTGGAATGCCCTCCTAGGACTGCAAGGTGACAAGCACTTGTCAACGTTGACTGAAAAGAAGGGCAAGTGAGCCTGCATCCCTGATGGGCCAAAGGAGCCACCACTGGAACCAGCTCTGGACTTCCCTCTACTTTTTCTTTACAGTGGCCCTCCACAGCCATGGATGAGAAACCAGCAGCTGTAGCGGGCTGACTGTAAGGGTCTTCAGCATTCACAGATTTTAGCATCTGCATGGGGCCCTGAAACCCATCCCTTGCAGACACAGAAGGATGACTGTACTTAAGGAATATGGGCCCCCTTGTTTATTTCTACCACTTTTTTGGATTTCTAGAGCAACTGAACATGATTTCTAATGGGGAGAAGATAGGCATAAATGATAATATGAAAGACCAAATGAAAATGTATGGCCAATGATACCGTAAACTAAGACAAAAAAAACCAGAAGACAGACTCACAAAACATATTGGCAAATAAGACTGAAGGATTATATCCAAAATATATCAAAGAGAACCAACGAATGAATAAACGAAAAAAACTCCAGTAGGAAAAAATGAGTAAAGCTATGAATAAGCAATTCAAAGAACCAAAAAATCAAAAGGACTAACATATCAAAAGATGCTTAGCTTCACTAGTTAGGAAAATGCAGAATTAAACACCATAAGAAACCTTTTAAAATTGATTTTATAGTCAAGAAAACCCATCAGTGAGAGTGAGTTTGTGAGGGAAATAGTTACTCTCAGATTTTAGCAATGGCAGTAAGAACTGTGTCAACATTTTTGCAAAATAATCAGCATTATTTGTTAAAATAAGCAGTAGATAGTATGTACAAGGTATTCATTGCAATACTGTTCATAACAGAAGATTAGAGACAACACAGATGCCCAAAATGAAAACAAATATGTTTTCAGGTATCTACTGCTACAAAACAAACCACCTCAAACTTAGTGCCTCCAAACAACATTTCTCACAACTCTCTAGGGTGGCTAGGTCATCTCTTGGCTGTTTTCACCTCTGCCTCCTCTGTAGGTACATTCAGCTCAACAGTCAGCTGGGCTAGTACATTCAAGATGGCCCGTTTTCATATCTGCTGGTCGATGCTGACTGGAGTGTCTTGGTTCTCTCACTCTCCTGTAAGGCTAGACCAGCTTCCATATATGGCAGCTGCAGGAAAGCACTCTCTGAAGTCTTCTTAAAGACCTAACTCCAGAACTCACATAGAACATCACATCCACCATATTCATTGGCCAAAGCAAGTCACAAGGCTGGCCAAGACCCAAAAGATGGAGAAACAGGTGGGAGAAGCAGTAAAGCCTCATATCAAAGAGGAATCCATGCTAGGACGGGAGAACCTTATGGTCAGTAATCATTCTAGCACAGGTAGGCAGGAGAGTGTGAGTATGTGTGTACTATACAGTTGTATATTTTGGTACATACTATGTTTGTAAATTTATAGTTTTATTATAGTAATATTATAAACCTGTATATTTCACCACATATACGTATGTTTGTAAATCTTGGGAATATGTTAACTCAGGTGGGAGTCATCACCGATACCCACACTAAGGCCAGTGAGTAGCGGTTCAATGAGAATCAAGATGCATAATTTTGAAACACCTCTTCACACAAATATTAGTCAAACATAAAAGGACACCAACATGATCAAGGTATTCACCACCAGTGTGATCAAATGTCCATGGATGTAATGCACTGGGCAAGGGTACAGCCCTACTTCTGTAGTATTGCCATAAATGCAGGACTTGATTGGAGTCATGAGGAAATATCACATGGACCTAGGTTGAGGGTCATCCTAAAGAAAGGAGGGTCTGTACTTCCTAAAACTGTCAGGGACATGAAAGACAGGGGAAAATGAGACTGAACAAGTCTGAAAAAACATGACAACTAAATACAACATGTATTCATGGATACAATCATAGAGCAAAAAAGAAAGATATTGTTGGGAGAGTTGATGAAAAAAGGTTCGAAAATTTTTAAAATACCAAAAAAAAGGCATTTTCAGGACTGCTACAAAACAAACCACCTCAAACTTAGTGCCTCCAAACAACATTTCTCACAACTCTCTAGGGTGGCTAGGTCATCTCTTGGCTGTTTTCACCTCTGCCTCCTCTGTAGGTACATTCAGCTCAACAGTCAGCTGGGCTAGTACATTCAAGATGGCCCGTTTTCATATCTGCTGGTCGATGCTGACTGGAGTGTCTTGGTTCTCTCACTCTCCTGTAAGGCTAGACCAGCTTCCATATATGGCAGCTGCAGGAAAGCACTCTCTGAAGTCTTCTTAAAGACCTAACTCCAGAACTCACATAGAACATCACATCCACCATATTCATTGGCCAAAGCAAGTCACAAGGCTGGCCAAGACCCAAAAGATGGAGAAACAGGTGGGAGAAGCAGTAAAGCCTCATATCAAAGAGGAATCCATGCTAGGACGGGAGAACCTTATGGTCAGTAATCATTCTAGCACAGGTAGGCAGGAGAGTGTGAGTATGTGTGTACTATACAGTTGTATATTTTGGTACATACTATGTTTGTAAATTTATAGTTTTATTATAGTAATATTATAAACCTGTATATTTCACCACATATACGTATGTTTGTAAATCTTGGGAATATGTTAACTCAGGTGGGAGTCATCACCGATACCCACACTAAGGCCAGTGAGTAGCGGTTCAATGAGAATCAAGATGCATAATTTTGAAACACCTCTTCACACAAATATTAGTCAAACATAAAAGGACACCAACATGATCAAGGTATTCACCACCAGTGTGATCAAATGTCCATGGATGTAATGCACTGGGCAAGGGTACAGCCCTACTTCTGTAGTATTGCCATAAATGCAGGACTTGATTGGAGTCATGAGGAAATATCACATGGACCTAGGTTGAGGGTCATCCTAAAGAAAGGAGGGTCTGTACTTCCTAAAACTGTCAGGGACATGAAAGACAGGGGAAAATGAGACTGAACAAGTCTGAAAAAACATGACAACTAAATACAACATGTATTCATGGATACAATCATAGAGCAAAAAAGAAAGATATTGTTGGGAGAGTTGATGAAATATAAATAGGTTCTTTGGATTAGACAGGAGTGTTGTATCAATCTTATTTTCTGATCTGGAGGGTTATATAAAAGGGTGCTTTGTTTCTGAGAAATCGACACTGTAGTATGGGTAATGGAATACCAAGTCTACAACTTGAAAGATTCAGAAAAACTGTGATAATGGGTCTGTATGTATTTATACACACATATACAAACATGCATGTTATACATACATAAAGACAGAAATAGGACAGGCAATGGAAGAAATACATTAAATATTAACAACGGTGAAATATGAATGAAGATGATACAGGAGTTCTTTGCACTGGTCTCGCATCTTTTCTGTTAAGATTAAAATTATTTAAAAATGATTTTAAAAGATGTGATTATCAATATGTGATACAGAATAACTAGTGTTAAAGCAAAGCAAGCAGCTACTGTCTGAGGCTGGGAGACAGAATGAAAACCCTGGCTTAATATGTATATTTACATACATTCCTTTACAATAATACACCAAGGGGATACATGAAGAGGAGGTTAATGTTTTTCTGCCTATTTGGCATTAAGACATCTCAGTGTTTTTGCTTTTGAACTTCATTCATTTACTTTGGCTATGTTGGGTCTTCGTTGCTATGTGGGCTTTGTCTAGTTGCATCAAGTGGGCGCTACTGTCTAGTTGTGGTGCGCAGGCTGCTCATCACAGTGGTTTCTCTTGTTGTGGAGCACAGCTCTAGGCGAAAGGGCTTCAGTATTTGCGGCGAGGGGCTTAGGGTTGTTTTGGGGACGCAATCACCAGTGTGATCAAGGTATTCACCACCAGTGTGATCAAATGTCCATGGATGTAATGCACTGGGCAAGGGTACAGCCCTACTTCTGTAGTATTGCCATAAATGCAGGACTTGATTGGAGTCATGAGGAAATATCACATGGACCTAGGTTGAGGGTCATCCTAAAGAAAGGAGGGTCTGTACTTCCTAAAACTGTCAGGGACATGAAAGACAGGGGAAAATGAGACTGAACAAGTCTGAAAAAACATGACAACTAAATACAACATGTATTCATGGATACAATCATAGAGCAAAAAAGAAAGATATTGTTGGGAGAGTTGATGAAATATAAATAGGTTCTTTGGATTAGACAGGAGTGTTGTATCAATCTTATTTTCTGATCTGGAGGGTTATATAAAAGGGTGCTTTGTTTCTGAGAAATCGACACTGTAGTATGGGTAATGGAATACCAAGTCTACAACTTGAAAGATTCAGAAAAACTGTGATAATGGGTCTGTATGTATTTATACACACATATACAAACATGCATGTTATACATACATAAAGACAGAAATAGGACAGGCAATGGAAGAAATACATTAAATATTAACAACGGTGAAATATGAATGAAGATGATACAGGAGTTCTTTGCACTGGTCTCGCATCTTTTCTGTTAAGATTAAAATTATTTAAAAATGATTTTAAAAGATGTGATTATCAATATGTGATACAGAATAACTAGTGTTAAAGCAAACGCAAGCAGCTACTGTCTGAGGCTGGGAGACAGAATGAAAACCCTGGCTTAATATGTATATTTACATACATTCCTTTACAATAATACACCAAGGGGATACATGAAGAGGAGGTTAATGTTTTTCTGCCTATTTGGCATTAAGACATCTCAGTGTTTTTGCTTTTGAACTTCATTCATTTACTTTGGCTATGTTGGGTCTTCGTTGCTATGTGGGCTTTGTCTAGTTGCATCAAGTGGGCGCTACTGTCTAGTTGTGGTGCGCAGGCTGCTCATCACAGTGGTTTCTCTTGTTGTGGAGCACAGCTCTAGGCGAAAGGGCTTCAGTATTTGCGGCGAGGGGCTTAGTTGCCTGTGACATGTGGTATTTTCCTGGACCAGGGATCAAACCCATGTCCCCTATATTGACAGGCAGATTCTTAACCACTGGACTACCAGGGCAGTCTCATTTCATTGTTTTTAAGTGAATTTTCTTAACTCTTCATGGATTTTAAATAGGCATTTTACAGTTGACTAACAAAAGCAATTCTGACTTTATTCAACTCTGTGGTCTCGGTACCTAACACAGTAACACTTTCGTCAGTTAGGTTTTGAACACAAATTTTATCCCAGTACTATTCCAATCAAAAAAGTCAGTGATCAAAGCACCAAGAATTCTGCTACACTAAATTCTTTTTTATTATTATTTTTTTATTTTTATTTATTTATCTTTTGGAGGGTGGGGTGGGGTGGGAGGGGGATGGGCGAGCCACTTCCGCTGGTCTTTCATTTCTACATTTTCATCCGTCTTTGTTCTTTTGGCTCCTGTGGGTCTCCCATCGCGGTGGCCACTGTCGTCGCAGAGCACCGGCTTTGGGCGCATGCACACCAGAGCTCCGGCTCGGCAATTGGACACATAGGTCCAGCCGCTCCGCGGCACGTGGGATCTTCCCAGGCCAGGGATGGAACCGGCGCCCCTTGCAGTGCAAGGCGGTGTCCTTACCCACTGGACCACCAGGGGAAGCCCCTACACTAAATTCTATGTAAAGCTAAAACATGTGTATCAGACTGAGGATAGAGAAATATCAAGGATTATCTTTCTTTTTTTTTTTTTAAAGATTTATTTATTTATTTATTTTGGGCGGGGGTCGGGTTGGGGAGGGAGGGGAGCGGGTGGGCCACTTCTATTGGTCTCTCATTTCTCCGTTTTCATCCGTCTTTGTTCTCTGGCTCCTGCGGGCCTCCCATCGCGGTGGCGTCTGTTGCCGCAGAGCGCCAGCTCTGGGCGCATGCGCTCCAGAGCTCCGACTCGGTAATTGGACACATGGGTCCAGCCGCTCCGCGGCACGTGGGATCTTCCCAGGCCAGGGATCGAACCGGCACCCCCTGCACTGCAAGGCGGTGTCCTTATCCACTGGACCACCAGGGGAAGCCCCTACACTAAATTCTATGTAAAGCTAAAACATGTGTATCAGACTGAGGATAGAGAAATATCAAGGATTATCTTTCTTTTTTTTTTTTTAAAGATTTATTTATTTATTTATTTTGGGCGGGGGTCGGGTTGGGGAGGGAGGGGAGCGGGTGGGCCACTTCTATTGGTCTCTCATTTCTCCGTTTTCATCCGTCTTTGTTCTCTGGCTCCTGCGGGCCTCCCATCGCGGTGGCGTCTGTTGCCGCAGAGCGCCAGCTCTGGGCGCATGCGCTCCAGAGCTCCGACTCGGTAATTGGACACATGGGTCCAGCCGCTCCGCGGCACGTGGGATCTTCCCAGGCCAGGGATCGAACCGGCACCCCCTGCACTGCAAGGCGGTGTCCTTATCCACTGGACCACCAGGGGAAGCCCAAGGATTATCTTTCTTAGGAACTTGGAGGATTATATGCTCTACATTCTAGAAACAAGAATGTATTATCACAAGCAAAAGGACTTAATCTAAAGAATGGCCAACTGTTGACAGTTCTTGGTTAAAAAAAAAAAGGCAAAAAAAAATACAAAACTACCCTCCAAAAAAACAAAATATAAATGAAACTTTGCGAAAGACCAGACAGTGCATGATCATCTTTTTAAAAGTCTGAGAGGGTCTGAAAAATAATTAGACTGAACTATATCAAAGTGATGATAAGGCACTGCTGTTCTCATTCAGTCACTAAGTCGTGCTGGACTCTTTGTAGTCCCACGGCAGCACTAAGTTTGCTCAAACTCGTGTCCACTAACTCAGTGATGCCATCCAACCATCTCATCCTCTGTCACCCTCTTCTCCTCTTGCTCTCAATCCTTCCCGGCATCAGGGTCTTTTCTAATGAGCCGTCTCTTTGAATCAGGTGGCCAAAGTATTGGAGCTTCAGCTTTAGCAACAGTCCTTCCAATGAACATTCAGGGTTGACTTCCTTTAGGACTGATTAGTTTGATCTCCTTGCTGTGCAGGGACTCTTCAAGAGTCTTCTCGAAAAGGGGATCCTGCAGGGGTGCCGTGTGACACTCTGGAGGGGGGGGATGGGCGGGATACACATATGGCTAATCTGGGAACCTACATATCTGTAAACAACAGAACTCTGTAAAAGTTAAAGTTAAAATAAAAGTTTTTTTTAAAAAAGGCTTCTCCAGCACCACAATTCAAAGGCGTCAATTCTTCAGTGCTCAGCCGTCTTTATGGTCCAGCTCTAACATGACTACTGAAAAAGATATAGCTTTGATTATATGGACATCTGTTGGCAAAATGATGTCTCTGCTTTTTAATACACTGTCTAGGTTTGTCATAGCTTTCTTACAAGGAGAAAGTGTCTTTTAATTCTGTGGCTGAAGTCACCATCTGCAGTGATTTTGGCACCCAAGAAAATGAAATCTAACACTGTTTCCATTTTTCTCTAATTATTTGCCATGAAGTGATGGGACTGGATGCCATGATCTTTGTTTTTTGAATGTTGAGTTTTAAGCCAGCTTTTTCACTCTCCTCTTTCACCTTCATCAAGAGGCTCTTTAGTTCTTCTTCAGTTCCTGCCATAAGATTATTTGCATATTGAGGTTACTAATATCTCTTCCAGCAATCTTGATTTCAGCTTGTGATTCATCCAGCCCAGCATTTCATATAATGTACTCTGTGTATTTAAGCAGAGTGATAATATACAGCCTTGATGTGCTCCTTTCTCAATTTTGAACCAGTCCATTCTACTACGTCCGGTTCTAACTGTTGCTTCTTGTTCTGCATAGACTGAGGTCATGATCATCTTTTTAAAAGTCTGAGAGGGTCTGAAAAATAATTAGACTGAACTATATCAAAGTGATGATAAGGCACTGCTGTTCTCATTCAGTCACTAAGTCGTGCTGGACTCTTTGTAGTCCCACGGCAGCACTAAGTTTGCTCAAACTCGTGTCCACTAACTCAGTGATGCCATCCAACCATCTCATCCTCTGTCACCCTCTTCTCCTCTTGCTCTCAATCCTTCCCGGCATCAGGGTCTTTTCTAATGAGCCGTCTCTTTGAATCAGGTGGCCAAAGTATTGGAGCTTCAGCTTTAGCAACAGTCCTTCCAATGAACATTCAGGGTTGACTTCCTTTAGGACTGATTAGTTTGATCTCCTTGCTGTGCAGGGACTCTTCAAGAGTCTTCTCGAAAAGGGGATCCTGCAGGGGTGCCGTGTGACACTCTGGAGGGGTGGGATGGGCGGGATACACATATGGCTAATCTGGGAACCTACATATCTGTAAACAACAGAACTCTGTAAAAGTTAAAGTTAAAATAAAAGTTTTTTTTAAAAAAGGCTTCTCCAGCACCACAATTCAAAGGCGTCAATTCTTCAGTGCTCAGCCGTCTTTATGGTCCAGCTCTAACATGACTACTGAAAAAGATATAGCTTTGATTATATGGACATCTGTTGGCAAAATGATGTCTCTGCTTTTTAATACACTGTCTAGGTTTGTCATAGCTTTCTTACAAGGAGAAAGTGTCTTTTAATTCTGTGGCTGAAGTCACCATCTGCAGTGATTTTGGCACCCAAGAAAATGAAATCTAACACTGTTTCCATTTTTCTCTAATTATTTGCCATGAAGTGATGGGACTGGATGCCATGATCTTTGTTTTTTGAATGTTGAGTTTTAAGCCAGCTTTTTCACTCTCCTCTTTCACCTTCATCAAGAGGCTCTTTAGTTCTTCTTCAGTTCCTGCCATAAGATTATTTGCATATTGAGGTTACTAATATCTCTTCCAGCAATCTTGATTTCAGCTTGTGATTCATCCAGCCCAGCATTTCATATAATGTACTCTGCGTGTAAGTTAAATAAGCAGAGTGATAATATACAGCCTTGATGTGCTCCTTTCTCAATTTTGAACCAGTCCATTCTACTACGTCCGGTTCTAACTGTTGCTTCTTGTTCTGCATACAAGTTTCTCAGGAGGCAGGTAAGGTGGTCTGGTATTCCCACCTCTTCAAGAATATTCCACAGTTTGTTGTGATCCACACAGTCAAAGGCTTTAGTGTACTCAATGAAGCTACAGTAACCAAAACAAGGTAGTGGCACAAAACATGCATATGAATCCAGTGGAACAGAACAAAGGGCCCAGAAACAAACCCACACACCTACAGTCATTGATTGTTGACAAAAGAGGCAAGAATATACAATGAAAAAGAGCCAATCTCTCAGCAAGTTATGTTAGAAGAGTTGGACAGCCCCCTATAAACAAAACACACTCTTTCACCATATACAAAAGTTAAACTCAAAATGGCTTAAAGACTTAAACATAAGACATGACAGCATAAAACTCCTAGAAGAGAACATGAGTAAAATATTCTGACATAAATCATACCAATGTCTTCTTGGAATATCTCCAAAGGCAACAGAAAAAAAAGACGAAAATAAACAAATCAAACTAATCAAATGGCATTAGTCACACTTGTAAGTTTTTGCACAGCAAAAGAAACCATAAAGAAAGAAAAGACAAAACAATCTACAGAATAGGAGAAAATATTTGCAAAATGATACAACTGGCAAGGGCTTAATTTCTAAAATTACAAATAGTTACACAAAACATTAAAAAAACATAGAGAAAACATCATTCTGTCTAATCCATCTGCAGTGATTTTGGCACCCAAGAAAATGAAATCTAACACTGTTTCCATTTTTCTCTAATTTTTTGCCATGAAGTGATGGGACTGGATGCCATGATCTTAGTTTTTTGAATGTTGAGTTTTAAGCCAGATTTTTCACTCTCCTCTTTCACCTTCATCAAGAGGCTCTTTAGTTCTTCTTCAGTTCCTGCCATAAGATTATTTGCATATTGAGGTTACTAATATCTCTTCCAGCAATCTTGATTTCAGCTTGTGATTCATCCAGCCCAGCATTTCATATAATGTACTCTGCGTGTAAGTTAAATAAGCAGAGTGATAATATACAGCCTTGATGTGCTCCTTTCTCAATTTTGAACCAGTCCATTCTACTACGTCCGGTTCTAACTGTTGCTTCTTGTTCTGCATACAAGTTTCTCAGGAGGCAGGTAAGGTGGTCTGGTATTCCCACCTCTTCAAGAATATTCCACAGTTTGTTGTGATCCACACAGTCAAAGGCTTTAGTGTACTCAATGAAGCTACAGTAACCAAAACAAGGTAGTGGCACAAAACATGCATATGAATCCAGTGGAACAGAACAAAGGGCCCAGAAACAAACCCACACACCTACAGTCATTGATTGTTGACAAAAGAGGCAAGAATATACAATGAAAAAGAGCCAATCTCTCAGCAAGTTATGTTAGAAGAGTTGGACAGCCCCCTATAAACAAAACACACTCTTTCACCATATACAAAAGTTAAACTCAAAATGGCTTAAAGACTTAAACATAAGACATGACAGCATAAAACTCCTAGAAGAGAACATGAGTAAAATATTCTGACATAAATCATACCAATGTCTTCTTGGAATATCTCCAAAGGCAACAGAAAAAAAAGACGAAAATAAACAAATCAAACTAATCAAATGGCATTAGTCACACTTGTAAGTTTTTGCACAGCAAAAGAAACCATAAAGAAAGAAAAGACAAAACAATCTACAGAATAGGAGAAAATATTTGCAAAATGATACAACTGGCAAGGGCTTAATTTCTAAAAATTACAAATAGTTCATACTAGTCAAAAACATAACTAACAAACAAAAAAAACCAGCCCAATCCAAAACTGGGCAGAAGATATAAATAAACATTTGTCCAAAGAAGAAATATAGATGGTCAACGGGCATACAAAAAGATGCTCAACATCATTAATTATTACAGAAATAAAATCAAAACTACAAAGAGTTACCACTTCACACCAGTCAGAATGGCCACCGTTAAAAAGTCTACAAATAACAAATGCTATAGAAGGTGTGGAGAAAAGAGAACTCTCCTACACTACTGGTGGGAATGTAAGTTTTTGCAGCCACTGTGGAAAAGGTACGGAGGTTCCTAAGAAAACTGAAAACAGGATTACCATATAGATCCAGCAATCCCACTCCTGGGCATATAACCAGACAAATCTATAATTTAAAAAGATACATGCACCCCTATGTTCATAGCAGCACTATTTACAATAACAGAGACATGGAAACAACCAAAATGTCCATCCACAGATGAATAAAGATGTGGTAAATATATACAATGGAATGCTGTGCAGTGCTGTGCTTAGTTGCTCAGTTGTGTCCTGAGTCCTCAGTCAGTTCCATGGACTGTAGCCTGCCAGGCTTCATTGTTTAAGGGATTCTCTAGGCAAGAATACTGGAGTGGGTTGCCATGCCCTCCTCCAGGGCATCTTCACAACCCAGGGATTGAACCCAGAATGACTGCACTGCAGGCGAATCTTTACCATCTGAGCCACCAGGGAATGCCACTAGTAAATCAAAGAGAAATATAAATGCCATATAATATAACAATGTGGAATCTAAAATAAAACACAAATGAACTTATCTATGAAACAGAAATACAGACACAGAGAAGAGGCTGATGGTTGCCACAGGGAGAGGAATGGCAGAGAAATGCAGTAGGATATTCGGGTTAGCAGATGAAAGCTTATAAATAGATAGATAGATAGCAGGAAAACAACAAGATACTATTTTACAGCAGAGAACAATATTCAATATCCTATGATAAACCATATTGGACAAGAATATTTTTAAAAAATGCATATATAACTGAATCAAATTGCTATAGAGCAGTAATTAACACAACCCTGCAAATCAACTACACTTTCAATTAAAAAATATTGTTTTGGTCTTCCCTGGTGGTCCAGTGGGTAAAGAGTCTGCCTTGCACTGCAAGGGGCACCAGTTCGATTCCTGGCATAGGAAGATCCCACATACCGCGGAGCGGCTGGACCAGTGTGTCCAATTATGAGGCAGTGCTCTGGAGCGCATGCGCCCAGAGCCAATGCTCTGCTACAAGAGAGGCCACTGCAATGGGAGGCCCACACGGGTCAAAGAACAAAGATGGATGAAAATAAATAAAGACCAATAAAAAAAAGTAGCCAAAAATATATTTTTTAAAATAAATAAAATAAAAATATTGTTTTACCTACAGGAAAAGAAAATTTAACTGTTATAACTATTTTACAAGTTCTTCCCCTTAAAGAGAAATCTTAACATCAAATCTTTTCTAGCATAGAACAAGTAAAACAATACTCAGCATTACTATAAACCAGAATCTGTGTAGTTTTTAAATGGAGATAAAATGTTTCTTAGGATAGTTCTAAGAATCAAATGAAATAATGTCATAACTACATCACATGGTTAGTGTGAATTAAACACTCAATAAATGGCCTGTGTTTATTTTTACAGGATGCAAAACAATCCTGAAATTTGGTCAAGTGACTTAAAAACCTATTAGAGATGTCTGTAAAGGCATACAGATAAAATCACAATCAAAAATACAGACTAGCAAATTCAATAAGGAAAGGAATCTTTATTTATTCTTGTAGCCCCAGAATCTAACACAGAGCCTGGTACACAGAATAGCCATTCAATAAAGGCTTATGAAATGGAGTATAAAAGTAGGTTATCCAGAAAAGAAATTTAAGAACAGGTAATCTGAGGTTGTCTAAAAAATAAAGAGACTCCCAAATATCAATACTACTCTCTAACAAATCACACTTTAGAAAGAAAACAAAATACCCAATCATTTTAAGAACCACACACAGAAACTCCTCTCAGACTGATCTTTTTAATAATGATTGAGCCACTATCACTTCCATTTTGGCAAATATGTCATACATAAAGTTCAATATTAGCAGTATTTTTAAGCTTCATCTAAATAAATGTGCATCTCCAAAGAGCGCAAAAGTACCCAAACACTGAGGAATCGTTCCTAACTTCCATGCAGGGAGAATCAGATAAACTTAATTCATTGTTCTTCCATCTATTTATATATGAAAATTACCTTCAACTTTTACCTACAAGTAAGTTGTAAATACACATATTTCAAGTTTTTCACAAGTTCAAGTGCACACCCCAGAAAAGGAAAGAAAAAACAAAACCCCACCTCTCTCAAAAAGTGGGTAGTGCTCCTATAGAAGTATAAAAGAGTAGCGAACAAAACTTCTCTCACTTTCTCAGTAGCCACCTGTTACAGCCCACACTTATGGCACAGGCTGCATGGTTTCAGAACACTTTCATATTGAGAACTCAAAATTCCCATTGCAATCGGCAAGGGAAAAAGCATAACGTGAAGATACAGTCCTATCTTCCCCACTCTTAAGTCCAGGAAAAAATAGGGGTTAATAGACTTTTCTATAAAAAAGATCTTTTCAAGTTATTTCCCATAATTTTACGGAAAGCAAAAACCACACCCTTAACAATACATTCAAGTCTGTGCAGTGCTTGGCTTCTGAAACAAGTCAGTAAAACACATTTCCAGAGAGACAGCTGGAGCTCCATCTCTTAAGCCTACTTCAAACTAAAATCTGTAACAGCGAACAGTTACAAATCAAAGAATAGCCTCAAATCAAATGCTAGAAGGAGGCTTTGAAAACAAACCAAAAAAATCACTGTTAAACACATTTACCTTTCTGAACAAAATGACGTTTTCAGAAAAAAGTAACCAAAGCTGCCGGTCTACGTGACAGAAAAGATTAGAGAACAATAACAAAGAGCTGGCAATACACAGAGGAAAATCATTCTTAAATTATCTTTTGCTTCCTACACTGCCTTGAAAAGTATAAAAATGCATGAAATCACCTAAGAACTATTGTCCAGTCACTGACAGCATTACAGTAAATCTTAAGCCTAGTTTCTAGAAAGTTCTGCAGTGGCAGGTGTCGTTTATTTTTTTTTAAAGCAAACCAAATTTTAACGAGAAAATAAAGAAAGCCTAGTTCAAAATCTGAAAATATACATTGAAGATATTCACGGTTAATTTTTTTTTTTTTTAAACTAAGAAGCAGGAAGGTGACAGGCACCAAGGTGTGTAACATTTGTAGGTGGTTGAGCCAAACCAATTTTTAAAAGGTCTCTACGGAATTAAGGATTTAAAATAATATCCTGTCAAATGATAAACTCAAATACATAAATAAAATAATACCTTGTCGAGTATAATCTGACATGATCAAAAATCACTTCAGCTTTTCTTGTAATCACTAACAAAGTCTTCCAATACAAAGCTTTTCACATCATACACACACACAGAAACACACTTTAAGAATCAAATGTATATCCCAAACAAAAAAATTTTTAAAGGGCCTCTGAAACACATTTGAAACATTCTCAGACCTATTAGTAAATCTCCCCTGGGATGGGTCTTCATTTCAATGCAAGACTGTTCAATATGCCACTTCGTGTGAATAGAGCTTGTGAGACTAATTCTCAAAACCTCCTCCGGAGATGCTTAATTACAGTCCTAATTCCAGCTTCCTGCGACTCAAAGCCACGTAGAGAAAACAGCTTATATACACACAGGAAGAGAGAGGAATGAAGGTCCAGGGGGAGCGGCCCATTTTTTGTGTGTGGTGGCAGACGCTGCAAAAATAAAGGTTCGCTAAGCTATGTGCACCTATCCCCATTCATCATAGCCCTTCCGAACACTTTCACCCATCCACCGTCTCGAGGCTCTCGAGCTCTCCAGAAGAGCCGAACCCGTGGCTTTCCACGTCTCAAAGGACGGGCCGGGGAGGCTGTGAGGTCCAGGCCACAAACAGAACATAGAGGGAGGACACAGATCCTTTGAGGACAGAGGGACAAGGCGATGCATCCAGATGATGAGGACGGGACTGGCCACGGAGACACCGAGGCTTGCAAATTCGCTGAGCGGAAAAGCTCACACGGGGCAGACAGAGGATGCTGCCTGCTCAGAGAGAACAGACAATCCTCCAGAAGAGAAAGGAGACACGTTTGTGAGAGTCCCTGGAGGGCGTCAACTAGGTAGCGCTGAACTCAGAGCCCAAATGGGTGGAAACCGCCTCAAAAAGACCCGCACGGCGAGGCTGAAACTTACGGTTACTTCCCGGGCGGATGGGGAAAGGTCTGGTGGAGCCCGCAGCTCTGCAGTTCTGCCCGCCTCTCCCGCGGAGCCGGCGACCTCAGGTACTCCGTGCGCCCCACCCACCCGGGGGGACGCCCCTCCTCGGCGTGCGCTCCCTCCTCGCCGGCCCGGGTGCGCCCGCCGGGCTGAGGCGGCTGGGGCAGAGGGTGCGCCCTGCAGGCCCGCGGCGAGCGCTGCGAGAAGTGGAGGAGCCTGCGGCTGAGGCTCAGACCGGGCGGGTGCCCCCCATCCCTCTCGGGCTACCGCGTCGCCTCGCTCGGGGGAGGGGAAGAGGGGGCGGTGGCTCTTGCCTCCGCCTCGCGGTCAAGTCCGGCTCAGGCTCCAGCCTGGCGCGCGCGCGCAGCTCAGGCCGCCCTCCTCCCCTCCCCGCCTCCGGCTCAGCCGCTGGCGCGCCCGCTGCCGCCACCACCCAGTCCGCGAGCCGCTCGCCACCAGCCCCAGACAGCCCGCAGCCCCAGCGAGAAGCGGCAGGAACGGCAGCAGCTCGGCAGACGCCCCGGAAGCTCTTCCCTGCCAACCGCGGGGCTTCAAGGGGTGTGAACCCGGAAGCGATTTTCTCGCCCCGGTAGCGGCGGGATGGCAGGCTAAGGCCTTTGAAGACCTGGAAACCCTTAGTTTGGGGAGGCGGCAAGGAGTGTACGAAGCACGGTTCGGAGGCGAGGAAAGGCCAGTGAAGAGCCGGTGGGCAAGACGCTCTCCGAGTTCAGAGACCCGAGCTCTCCAGAGACCGGGTGCGGAGCGCGGCCGTACACGCTGGGCGACTTCAGTTGGCGACCGAGTGTTTTCCTGTCACAGGAAGTCGGGCCTGGCCGCTGGGAAAGCGAAGGGAAGACGGAATGAGACAGCGGTGACGGCCCGCCGCCCCGCAGGTGGCCACCTCTGAGTTGAATGTAGCGGCCCGGAAGGCGCTCGCCCCCCGCCCGGGTGAGACGAGGAGGCGCAGGATCCGGACTCCATCGGGAGAAACAGAGGTGGGAGGCGGGACTATCACATTCACGCCTAGTTTCTCCAGGCAAGAACTTCATTTCTTACAAGTCGTTACACAGAAGCCACTTTTTGGATGGCGTTTCTTTGTGCAGAGGCGTGCCCGTCCTTTTCTAGTAGTGGACCTTGATAGGAGGTGGTGGCAGGGGGGAAACCTAGGCATGGACAGTATTTACTTTGATCTTAATGTAAAAACGACTGACAACTCCTCGCGGCTCGCTCCTCCTCTCTGTACCTCTTTCCATCTTTTTAAGGCTTTTGGCTTTTGTTCTTGGCTTGTTTCTCCATGGTGTTTTTTTTTTTTTAGCATACCAGAAATCTTTCATCTAGCCGACCTGACTCAGACTTTCATGTCCATTCCTATCTCATTCTTGGAGAGTTTTTGCTATCTTCACTTTGCTTTTGCCAATACTTCCTTCAGCGTCATGTCTTTGAACTGTTTTGATGTCTTTATTTACTTGGGGGCGTAGGGGAATATCAAAAACTCAAAAATGTTTTCATAACAATAGAAAAATATTTCATAATTTGTTCGACGTAATCCTATGTTAATGTGTTAGTTGTTTCTCTCTTCGAACTGGGTTGTGTAACTGTAGTAGCAGTTGATAGTATCGTTAGACATACTGTGGATGAACTCATGCTCCACCAAAACCCTCCTTAAATAAACTGGAGGAATTCGTTGCTTTTCCAGTCCCACTATTACTTAGTTCCTTCTGTTAGTCGGATTTAACATAATTGCCTTCAAAAGTTATTTGAAGGTAATTGAATATAAGTTACAGAAGGCAATGTGATTTAACAGAAGGAAAGTACTTGAAAATCAAGTACTGATTATTTCTGATACTACCTAATGTTTGGTAGAACTGCTTGAAGGACAGGGACAAAACAAATGAGAAGTAACACCAAAGACTATTTTCTGTTCTGCTTTATTATTATTTCCCCTTTTTTCATTACTGTAAGCCAATTTGAGTAGCAAAAGGATGAATTTTTTTTTTAATTTTTATTTATTTATTTTTTGGCTGGGCTGGGTCTTCTTTGTGGTGCACTGGCTTCGAATGAAATTTTTTAATGGTCCACCCAGCCTTGAAGGGAAATTCTTAACTGGTATTTAGTTGCCATCTCCTGTCTCTAATGTTATGATGCTTTAAAATGTTAATTCGTTCCATGAGAGTGGAGAAGTAGCTAGTGCTGGTAACTTAGCTTCTCTACCTCGATTTTTTTCTTCTGTAAAATGGAGCTAACAATAATAAGACCTATTTCATCAGGTTTGAGGGGAGAATAAACATGTGTAGCCCTTAGCACAGTGTCTAGCACATAATAAACATTGTAAGTGTTAACAGTTACTCATAAGGTTGAGAAACATGGCTGAAGGATGGCAGAGAGGGAAGCAAGAACATCCTACAGAACCCTAAGATAATGCTCCATTTTTATGTTTTTATTCATGAAATACACTTTCTGATCATTGTTGCTAATTTCTATTAGCATGTACTTTGCAGACTGGTAAACCATCTTGTCAGTTTTGACTTCTGGTAACTGAATTTACAATACCGGTATTCATGTACTGAATCTTCTCTTTTTCTGCATTGCAAAACCTCTGAAAGTTTGTCCTTTTGGGGAATTCTGTTGGCTGTCCAATGTTAAGATTCTGTGCTTTCCTTGCCGAGGTCCCAGTTTCAGTCCCTGGTTAGGGAACTAAGATCCTGCAAACCTTGTGGTATAGCCTAAATAAATTAATTTAATTTCTCCATCTGTACTCTATACAGCAAATTTTTCTTATTAACAGCATTATTGGCAGCTTGTTCAACAGGACCATCCCTGGTCATAGTGATGAGAAATGTGCATATCCATTTTCATCTGATGCCTGGAAGGTGTCACGCCCAAATAGAACCACATCACTTACTTGTAAGGCTTCCTTAGTCAGGAGGCATATTATCATTTATAATTAAGCATTTTCCAGAATAGAATGAGCCATAGAACAAAATGCCACATATTTTCTATGCTCAATCACTTGAAGGTTTATCTAAAATTCAGTCAAACACATTATAAACTCTAGTTACATCTTTTTCTGTTAATTTTACCTCATTTTACTCTCTTTCAATCCTTTTGCATGTTTCTGCCTTAGTTTTGTCTTCATGCATTAGTAGCCTTTGTTCTTTTCCTAACTTAAGCCTTTGTTTTCCTTCTTTCATGTCACTGGAGGTATGTATATTTCAAATATTCAAGTTGCCATCTCCTGTCTCTAATGTTATGATGGTTTAAAATGTTAATTCGTTCCATGAGAGTGGAGAAGTAGCTAGTGCTGGTAACTTAGCTTCTCTACCTCGATTTTTTTCTTCTGTAAAATGGAGCTAACAATAATAAGACCTATTTCATCAGGTTTGAGGGGAGAATAAACATGTGTAGCCCTTAGCACAGTGTCTAGCACATAATAAACATTGTAAGTGTTAACAGTTACTCATAAGGTTGAGAAACATGGCTGAAGGATGGCAGAGAGGGAAGCAAGAACATCCTACAGAACCCTAAGATAATGCTCCATTTTTATGTTTTTATTCATGAAATACACTTTCTGATCATTGTTGCTAATTTCTATTAGCATGTACTTTGCAGACTGGTAAACCATCTTGTCAGTTTTGACTTCTGGTAACTGAATTTACAATACCGGTATTCATGTACTGAATCTTCTCTTTTTCTGCATTGCAAAACCTCTGAAAGTTTGTCCTTTTGGGGAATTCTGTTGGCTGTCCAATGTTAAGATTCTGTGCTTTCCTTGCCGAGGTCCCAGTTTCAGTCCCTGGTTAGGGAACTAAGATCCTGCAAACCTTGTGGTATAGCCTAAATAAATTAATTTAATTTCTCCATCTGTACTCTATACAGCAAATTTTTCTTATTAACAGCATTATTGGCAGCTTGTTCAACAGGACCATCCCTGGTCATAGTGATGAGAAATGTGCATATCCATTTTCATCTGATGCCTGGAAGGTGTCACGCCCAAATAGAACCACATCACTTACTTGTAAGGCTTCCTTAGTCAGGAGGCATATTATCATTTATAATTAAGCATTTTCCAGAATAGAATGAGCCATAGAACAAAATGCCACATATTTTCTATGCTCAATCACTTGAAGGTTTATCTAAAATTCAGTCAAACACATTATAAACTCTAGTTACATCTTTTTCTGTTAATTTTACCTCATTTTACTCTCTTTCAATCCTTTTGCATGTTTCTGCCTTAGTTTTGTCTTCATGCATTAGTAGCCTTTGTTCTTTTCCTAACTTAAGCCTTTGTTTTCCTTCTTTCATGTCACTGGAGGTATGTATATTTCAAATATTCAAGTATGAATATTTCCTGTTTTTTATTGTATTGCATTTGTTTATCTTTTAAAAATTGAGTGTATTGAGCAATACCAAATATTTTAGAGACGTGATAAGTATGAAGAAATAAAGTGCTTTGCTAATCTACGTTTTTTTTTTTTAACGAGGTGACCAACGCTTTAATTGATTTGCTGAAAAGTGTGTTTAGAAAACTAAGAATTACTTGATTTCTCATTTTAGATGCTTCGTAGAAAAGAGCATTTCTGTACTGGTGCCATGTATGGTATACAGTGTATACACAATACAGCATCTTCCTTTTGGGGACTGTCAGTATTCAAAGAGGCATGCATGCATTTCAGAATTTGTCAGATTTTATAACTTTGAAGTCATTGTTAATCTGCGGTAAAAAGTAATTGCTAAATAGAAATTCCAAGAAGAAAAAACCTCATCTTTTTTACTTATAGGAAGTTCTGTTGCATAAGGTGGGTTTTTAAGATGGTCTTATGGAAAAACTGAATTGAAAGAAATCCCACAAGGTATAGAGTGAGAACAGATGTCTTCAAAACTTTTCACAAAATGAAATGTCTCAAACCTAATGTTTTATTGTAGCTTCGCTGCTGAGATATCTGTAGTTTTTCTGGATCTAAATAAGTGAAAATTTTTATAATCTAAAAGTTTTAATAATTTATAAATTAATCTTATAATTTAAAGTTGTATAACAAACTAATTTATAAATTTAAGAAATTTAAAATGTACAATAGTTTTAATATTTTTTAAAATTTTAGCTAATGTTTACATGAAATGTCAAGTTACTTAATTTTAAAGCATTTCTTTTTAGGGAAATTTTCCAGTTATAATGCAGTGGAAGGAAGTAAACTAAAGGTTTTTTTGTTATTATATAAAGAAGTGAGTTAAAGGTTTCAAAATGACTTTATTAATTGAAGCTGAGAAAACAGAATAAAGTCCTCTCTCTCCTCTCAGATGAAGGTTTATCTAAACGTCTAGTTACATCTTTTCTGTTAATTTTACCTCATTTTACTCTCTTTCAATCCTTTTGCATGTTTCTGCCTTAGTTTTGTCTTCATGCATTAGTAGCCTTTGTTCTTTTCCTAACTTAAGCCTTTGTTTTCCTTCTTTCATGTCACTGGAGGTATGTATATTTCAAATATTCAAGTATGAATATTTCCTGTTTTTTATTGTATTGCATTTGTTTATCTTTTAAAAATTGAGTGTATTGAGCAATACCAAATATTTTAGAGACGTGATAAGTATGAAGAAATAAAGTGCTTTGCTAATCTACGTTTTTTTTTTTTAACGAGGTGACCAACGCTTTAATTGATTTGCTGAAAAGTGTGTTTAGAAAACTAAGAATTACTTGATTTCTCATTTTAGATGCTTCGTAGAAAAGAGCATTTCTGTACTGGTGCCATGTATGGTATACAGTGTATACACAATACAGCATCTTCCTTTTGGGGACTGTCAGTATTCAAAGAGGCATGCATGCATTTCAGAATTTGTCAGATTTTATAACTTTGAAGTCATTGTTAATCTGCGGTAAAAAGTAATTGCTAAATAGAAATTCCAAGAAGAAAAAACCTCATCTTTTTTACTTATAGGAAGTTCTGTTGCATAAGGTGGGTTTTTAAGATGGTCTTATGGAAAAACTGAATTGAAAGAAATCCCACAAGGTATAGAGTGAGAACAGATGTCTTCAAAACTTTTCACAAAATGAAATGTCTCAAACCTAATGTTTTATTGTAGCTTCGCTGCTGAGATATCTGTAGTTTTTCTGGATCTAAATAAGTGAAAATTTTTATAATCTAAAAGTTTTAATAATTTATAAATTAATCTTATAATTTAAAGTTGTATAACAAACTAATTTATAAATTTAAGAAATTTAAAATGTACAATAGTTTTAATATTTTTTAAAATTTTAGCTAATGTTTACATGAAATGTCAAGTTACTTAATTTTAAAGCATTTCTTTTTAGGGAAATTTTCCAGTTATAATGCAGTGGAAGGAAGTAAACTAAAGGTTTTTTTGTTATTATATAAAGAAGTGAGTTAAAGGTTTCAAAATGACTTTATTAATTGAAGCTGAGAAAACAGAATAAAGTCCTCTCTCTCCTCTCAGATGACATTCCAAACCTTTCTTTAAAATGAGCTCTTTTTTTCTATGAGAGTTGGAGCAATAAGGAAATCATTAAAAATGAACAGATCATTTTAATGTCTAATGGACTTTTAAAGAACTGAAGATGGTTCAGCTCACCCTGGCCAGGAAAGCAACTCTTGCTTGATGTCCTTATAGAAATTTACTGGTGTAAAAATGAGAGGGAACTTTTTTTTTAAAAATAAAATATATTCTATACAAAGAGATGTATTTTAGTCTAGCCATGAAAAGTATTAATAATAGCACTTAATGAGGAGATGGGATTATTAAACAACCAAGAGAGTGCTTGAACTTCAATTTCTTGTTGGAAATTGCCCATTGGAGACTTACTATTAGTCTGGGGATATTGTATATTTGGAAGAAAGTGTTTGAGTTATCTAGAGAATTGATAATGGAAGTGGAAAATATTCTTAGGTCTTCGTCAGAAAGCTTTTATCAACTGACTTAACATTTTTGAGTCTGCGATAGACATCTCCAGTGAAAATTATAAGCTATCCTTTAGTTCAACCAAATGTCAAGTATCAAAGTTCTTTTTAAAGATTCTGAAAAGAATGACAATGGCAGCTACCTATTTCTGGCTTCCAAACTATTAAAAATATGACATTCACTTTTGGTACTTATGGATACTATTCCGAATCACTATTTCAAGGCATTTTTTACTCAGTATTTACAAGAGATTATAATTGTATCACCTTTTTTATAGGTCCAAAGGGAAGATTCTTATGCTATGAAGACCTATAAAAGTATATATCCCCATTTTTAAAAAAACAAAAATCTACCTTCAATAGAAAAGGAAAAAAGGACTACAAGATAATCTTAAATTGGGCTTCCCTGGTGGTCCAGTGGGTAAGGACACCGCCTTGCAGTGCAAGGCATAAAGTTATCAAACTAATTTATAAATTTAAGAAATTTAAAATGTACAATAGTTTTAATATTTTTTAAAATTTTAGCTAATGTTTACATGAAATGTCAAGTTACTTAATTTTAAAGCATTTCTTTTTAGGGAAATTTTCCAGTTATAATGCAGTGGAAGGAAGTAAACTAAAGGTTTTTTTGTTATTATATAAAGAAGTGAGTTAAAGGTTTCAAAATGACTTTATTAATTGAAGCTGAGAAAACAGAATAAAGTCCTCTCTCTCCTCTCAGATGACATTCCAAACCTTTCTTTAAAATGAGCTCTTTTTTTCTATGAGAGTTGGAGCAATAAGGAAATCATTAAAAATGAACAGATCATTTTAATGTCTAATGGACTTTTAAAGAACTGAAGATGGTTCAGCTCACCCTGGCCAGGAAAGCAACTCTTGCTTGATGTCCTTATAGAAATTTACTGGTGTAAAAATGAGAGGGAACTTTTTTTTTAAAAATAAAATATATTCTATACAAAGAGATGTATTTTAGTCTAGCCATGAAAAGTATTAATAATAGCACTTAATGAGGAGATGGGATTATTAAACAACCAAGAGAGTGCTTGAACTTCAATTTCTTTTTGGGAAATTGCCCATTGGAGACTTACTATTAGTCTGGGGATATTGTATATTTGGAAGAAAGTGTTTGAGTTATCTAGAGAATTGATAATGGAAGTGGAAAATATTCTTAGGTCTTCGTCAGAAAGCTTTTATCAACTGACTTAACATTTTTGAGTCTGCGATAGACATCTCCAGTGAAAATTATAAGCTATCCTTTAGTTCAACCAAATGTCAAGTATCAAAGTTCTTTTTAAAGATTCTGAAAAGAATGACAATGGCAGCTACCTATTTCTGGCTTCCAAACTATTAAAAATATGACATTCACTTTTGGTACTTATGGATACTATTCCGAATCACTATTTCAAGGCATTTTTTACTCAGTATTTACAAGAGATTATAATTGTATCACCTTTTTTATAGGTCCAAAGGGAAGATTCTTATGCTATGAAGACCTATAAAAGTATATATCCCCATTTTTAAAAAAACAAAAATCTACCTTCAATAGAAAAGGAAAAAAGGACTACAAGATAATCTTAAATTGGGCTTCCCTGGTGGTCCAGTGGGTAAGGACACCGCCTTGCAGTGCAAGGGGCACCGGTTCGATCCCTGGCCTGGGAAGATCCCACGTGCCGTGGAGCGGCTGGACCCATGTGTCCAATTACTGAGCCCAGGCTCTGGAGCGCATGCGCCCAGAGCGGGTGCTCTGCGACAACAGAGGCCCCCACGATGGGAGGCCCACACGGGCCAAAGAACAAAGATGGATGAAAATGGACAAATGAAAGACCAATAGAAGTGGCTCGCCTGCTCGCCTCCCTCCCCACCCCACCCCCACTGAAATAAGTAAATAAATAAATCTTTTTTAAAAAAAAAAGATAATCTTAAATTATAAACAGATTTAATAGGTCAGTGGTTGAGATATGATCAGTCATCTCTGACTTGCTTTTTATGTAATGTATATTCTAAGATAGAAATACTAACATTTTATTTTTTTAACTTTTTCATCATGATTGTGTCTCCTTTAATATTTCAAGGAATATCTTGGTTTTATATAGCAATGGGAAATCCAGAAAACATAGAAGATGCCTACGTTGCTGTTATCCGGCCTAAGAATGCTGCCAGTCTCAATTCTCGGGAATACAGAGCTAAGTCATATGAAGTGAGCACAGTTTACTAACATTTGATTTTCTACCACAGAATGTCATTCTCCATTATCATTTTGATTTACATATACAGTCTTACCATAGCGTGTAAATTCTTATTGATAATCTAGAATTTATGATCGTAGATCTCTGCTCATCACCATGCCTTTTTTTTTTGCTGCTGCATGTATTTTGACTGTTTTTCTATCCATTGATACGGATAAATTATTAGATATTAAAAAATATTTCTTTGAGTTTTACATATATAACTTACAAGAGTTAATTTTTAGTACAGTTTATGGAATGGCTCTCAAAAAAATTACAAAATGCAGCTTATTCAAAATTCCAGTCTAAATTTTGTTCATGGTCATTTTCCAGTTCATGGTCATTTTCCAGTATTTTTAACAGTTCATTTAAAAATATCTTTACCTTTAGGCAGTTAAGTTAGGCAATTAAGTAAACATGATTGAGGCTCAAAAAAAAAAGGCCCAAAACAGAACTACTATGTTTACTATGCAGCAGATTCAAGCATCATAAAATACTTCTGATCTAATCTAACTCCAGTTAACTTCTCTGCATGCATGCATAGGTGCTCAGTCCTGTCTGACTCTTTGCGACCCCGTGGGCTGTAGACAACCAGGCTCCCCTGTCCATGGGATTTTCCAGGAAAGAATACTGGAGCGGGTTGCCATTCTCATCTCCAGGGGAATCTTCCTGACCTAGGGACTGAACCCATGTCTCTGTGTATTTTACATTACCTTTTTCAAGTTAGTTATTTGAAAGCTATTAAAGGATCCTGTAAGGATTCTGAGGAGGTTCAGCAGTGCTATGGCTTACTGGTTCTCACTTGGGGAATTTTAAAACTTCCTGTACCAAGACCTCACCCCCTTGACATTCCAATTTATTAGGTCTGAGATGAGACTGCACATTGATACTGTTTACGTTATTCTAATACACAGCTGGGCTTAAGGTTAAGAAAGATTGCTGGCTATATTCTAGGGCAAGTAAATTTTATTTTAAATATTCTCTTAATGTTGTTTTTCTCATCCAAGATTTTGTTGCATGAAGTTCCCATTGAAGGACAGAAAAAAAAGAGAAAGAAGGTTTTGTTGGAAACTAAACTTCAAGGCAACAGTGAAATAACACAAGGCATACTGGATTATGTAGTAGAAACCACCAAACCAATTTCTCCTGCAAACCAGGGTATCAGAGGTAAGAACCTTATTTTTAACATAATTGGTTTTAAATGCTTGTAGAGAAAGACATTTTTAAAAATAAATTAAAATTCATTTCCTTTTTAGTTCCTTTTCATTGAAAAACTTTGAAAAAGACTCAGAAATTTCTGGGCTTTTTCTAAAGTGCTACCAAGCTCCCTTTAAGAAGTAACTTGACTATAATTTTTTGTTTTTTAAGTTAAAAAATATTCTTTAAGTGTTTCAGGGGCTCTGTAACATCATAGAGGGGTGTGATGGGGAGGGAGACAGGAGGGAAGTTCAAGACGGAGGGAACATATGTATACCTGTAGCCAATTCATGTTCATATTTGGCAGTAAACACCACAACTCTGTAAAGCTATTATCCTTCAATTAAAAAATAAATTAAAATAAATGTTCTTTAAATGTTTGAATAATTTTAAGTTAAAAATTATTTTTGCAGGTTCTTGTTAGTTGGAATATATTTGCTTTACAATGTGTTACTTTCTACTGTACAGCAGAGTGAATCAAATATATATATATATATATACACACACATATACATATATATATATATATGCATACATAAATCTCCTTTTTAAATTTCCTTCCCATTTAGGTTACCTCAGAGCACTGAGCAGAGTTCCCTGTGCTGTTCAGTAGGTTCTCTCTAGGTACCTGTTTTACACATAGAAGTGTATTTATGTCAATCCCAATCTACCAATTCATCCCTCCCTCCCTTTCTCCACTTGGTATCCATAAATTTGTTCTTTATGTCTGTCTCTATTTCTGCTTTGCAGATAAGTTCATCTATAACATTTTTCCAAATTCTACATATATGCCTTAATACACAAGATTTTTCTCTTTCTGACTTACTTCACTCTGTATAACCATCTCTAGGTCCATCCACATATCTGCAATTACACAACTTTGTTCTTTTTTCTGATTGAGTAATATTCCATTGTATGTATATACCACATCCTTATTATTCATTCCTCTGTTGATGGACATTTAGGTTGCTTCCATGTCTTGGCTATTGTAAATAGTGCTGCAATAAACATTGGCATGCGTGCATCTTTTTGAATTGACTTTCTCCAGCTATATGCCCAGGAGTGGGACTGCTGTATCATGTAGCAGTTCTAGAAAAATACTTAAATTGTCTATTTGAACTATTTGTTCAAGATAGAGAGGAAGCCAAAGTATGGTTTGAAAACCAAAGAAAGCACAAATTATTTCTATTAGAAGTGTATTTCCCTAGATAAGTATCTTTAAACTATGATTTTTATTTCTCTACTCCAGGACAGAGAAAACTATAAACCTTTGTCCATAACTAAGTAACAGTTAAGATGTTGTATCTTAGAGCGAGTCATATAAATGACCAGGTAGCAGAGTTTTTCTTCCCATTTGGTTATAAGAAGAAAATCATTTTCAAAGAACCAAAGTGAACTGTAGACGTATTCATTCTGAAAGGTTCAGACCCCATTTATAACATTAGATAATCTATAGCCTGTGAAACTGATTAAGTATCAATGATCAGTTTTGTTAGGCTGTGCCTCACAAGAAGCAGATAACAGTTAGAAGGTCTAGAAATTATATACCCTGTCCAGAACTTAGGCATTATAATTCAAAAGGTAAAACTAATTTTAGTCAAACAGCTGTTGAAAACAGTTCTTGATAGTGAAGTAAAGCATACCTCTCTGTATCTAGTTTTTTTTTTTCAAGCTTACTCGGTTTTTTTTTTTCTGTTTGTTCGTCCTTATAGAGGTTAGTTGTCTAATTCATCTCTTTCACTAAAGAGCCTAATTTTGTTGCAGAGAGAAGGCTGAATTCTGTCGATTGATTTGTTGGTTATTTGGGATAGCTGTTCTCTAGAGATAGCTGAACTAAGCCTGTTTCATAACTCCTTTTTTTAATTTATTTATTTTTGGGCGGGGGTCGGGTTGGGGAGGGAGGGAGGGGAGCAGGCGGGCCACTTCTATTGGTCTTTCGTTTCTCTCTGTTCATCCGTCTTTGTTCTTTGGCTCCTGTGGGCCTCCCATCGCGGTGGCGTCTGTCGTTGCAGAGCACCGGCTCTGAGCGCATGCGCTACAGAGCTCCAGCTCGGTGATTGGACACATCAGTCCAGCCGCTCCGCGGCTCGTGGGATCTTCCCAGGCCAGGGATGGAACCGGCGCCCCTTGCACTGCAAGGTGGTGTCCTTACCCACTGGACCACCAGGGGAAGCCCTGTTTCATAACTTCTGAAGGTACCATTTACCGTATTTTACCTCCCCAATAGGTTACCTCCGCAGTAGGGCCTGAAGAGTTTTTGAGGTTCTAACCATGGTAAACTGGAGATTATAAAAAGTTCCTCCATAAATTTACAGATCTTTGATACACAGTCTGACTCCCACAAGGAGTTCCCTTTCCATCAATGAACTTAGACGAGTATAAACCTTTGTCCATAACTAAGTAACAGTTAAGATGTTGTATCTTAGAGCGAGTCATATAAATGACCAGGTAGCAGAGTTTTTCTTCCCATTTGGTTATAAGAAGAAAATCATTTTCAAAGAACCAAAGTGAACTGTAGACGTATTCATTCTGAAAGGTTCAGACCCCATTTATAACATTAGATAATCTATAGCCTGTGAAACTGATTAAGTATCAATGATCAGTTTTGTTAGGCTGTGCCTCACAAGAAGCAGATAACAGTTAGAAGGTCTAGAAATTATATACCCTGTCCAGAACTTAGGCATTATAATTCAAAAGGTAAAACTAATTTTAGTCAAACAGCTGTTGAAAACAGTTCTTGATAGTGAAGTAAAGCATACCTCTCTGTATCTAGTTTTTTTTTTTTCAAGCTTACTCGGTTTTTTTTTTTTCTGTTTGTTCGTCCTTATAGAGGTTAGTTGTCTAATTCATCTCTTTCACTAAAGAGCCTAATTTTGTTGCAGAGAGAAGGCTGAATTCTGTCGATTGATTTGTTGGTTATTTGGGATAGCTGTTCTCTAGAGATAGCTGAACTAAGCCTGTTTCATAACTCCTTTTTTTAATTTATTTATTTTTGGGCGGGGGTCGGGTTGGGGAGGGAGGGAGGGGAGCAGGCGGGCCACTTCTATTGGTCTTTCGTTTCTCTCTGTTCATCCGTCTTTGTTCTTTGGCTCCTGTGGGCCTCCCATCGCGGTGGCGTCTGTCGTTGCAGAGCACCGGCTCTGAGCGCATGCGCTACAGAGCTCCAGCTCGGTGATTGGACACATCAGTCCAGCCGCTCCGCGGCTCGTGGGATCTTCCCAGGCCAGGGATGGAACCGGCGCCCCTTGCACTGCAAGGTGGTGTCCTTACCCACTGGACCACCAGGGGAAGCCCTGTTTCATAACTTCTGAAGGTACCATTTACCGTATTTTACCTCCCCAATAGGTTACCTCCGCAGTAGGGCCTGAAGAGTTTTTGAGGTTCTAACCATGGTAAACTGGAGATTATAAAAAGTTCCTCCATAAATTTACAGATCTTTGATACACAGTCTGACTCCCACAAGGAGTTCCCTTTCCCTGAGTATCAGATTGACTTTTTAAATAAAGTGATCTAGAAATTGATCTTAGCTGAAAAGGGCACTATCCCTGTGAGTGATTAGGTATGTGAAAGACTCCATTAGATGCCACAAAGTTGTCAGCCTTCTCTACCCCTGTCTTAGACTTCTCTAATAAATTTTCATCTAGATTTGTATTACTATTACTCAATTGCTATCGTTATCAGGATCTATTTTGAGATCGAATTACTGAGACAAAGCTGGAGCCCAAATCACATATTTGAGCTGAGATAGAGAAATGTTAATTTGCCATGAATTAGCCAAACTCTAACACTAGGTTCATTCTCCAAAAAACGGGATATAAGTCATATCAGTGTTAACAAAAACGTCCTCTGGCCCAGAGAGCTGGGTAGTTTTTCTTAGATGTTATGAGTGGATAGGCACCCTGAAACATATCTAGCACTGTTATATCTTGTATACTTAGACAGCAGAATGTGCTAATAAATTTTCAGCCAGCTTGTAATGAGAAAAATAAAGAAGTTTTACTTAACAGTTATAATAATGAACCATAGCATTCTCTTTTTTAATAATATTTTTTGAATTGGAAATAAACTTTTTTTTTTTTTAATTAATTTCTTTATTTATTTTTGGCTATTCTGGGTTTTCACTGCTGCTTCAGGCTCTTCTCTAATTGCAGGGAGTGGGGGCTACTCTCTAGTTGAGGTGAGCAAGCTTCTTGTTGCGGTAACTTCTCTTGTTGTGGAACTCGGGCTCTGGGGCACATGGTCTCAATAGTTGTGGCTCCAAGGCTCTAGAGCACAGGCTCAACAGTTGTGACTCATGGCCTTAGTTATTCTGCGGTATGTGGGATCTTCCCGGATCAGGGATCGAACCGGTGTCTCCTGCATTGGCAGGCGAACTTCATCACTGAGCTACCAGGGAAGCCCCCATAGCATTCTAGATTATCCTATTGAGTTTTTCTAAAAGTGTGAAATATTTTTATAGAGAATATGATTTCTTATACAAGCATCACATGAAAATTACAAATGACTTTTTTTTTTTTTTAATTTTGGCCTCTTTCATTGATTCTTTATTCATTCACCTTCATCTGTCTTTCTTCTTTGGCCTGTGTGGGCCTCCTATTGCAGTGGCCTCTCTCCTTGCAGAGCACCAGCTCGGGCATATGCAGTCCAGAGCTCTGGCTCATAATCCGACACACCGGTCCAGCTGCTACGTGGTATGTGGGATTTTCCCAGGCCAGGGATCAAACCAGTACCCCTTGCACTGCAAGGTGGACTCTACCCACTGGACCACTAGGGAAACCCTACAAATGACTTTATAACAGCAGTAGTTGTGCCTTTTTGTGCAATGCTATATGTAGTTTACCACACACTACCACAGCTACTTATTCATGAAATTCTTAAATTGGTCCTGTGAGTTGGTGTATGGTCATTTTTCACATCTGTAAAATAGAAATGCAAACATAGGTTTTTATCTAGAAAAATCATATTCCCATTTGCGTAGACTTAGGACCAGAACCTCATTTCCCCACTTGTACTCAGTGCTTTTCTCTCCCCCAGGACAGATCTCATAATTGCATAGAAAATCTGCAAAGTAGGCAGATAAACAGTGGATCAGAACTAGGTTTAGGGAAGCTATGAGGCAGGAAAGATTAAGTGAAATAAGACCTAAGCCAGACAAAAGAAATATTGCCTCTGAAATTAACACTTAGGCTTTGTACCTGCCAATTTTGTTAAAAGTTCTTTGGAGGCTATAATAATCAGAAATACTCGTTTCAGCATTTTGTGAATGAATTTAAGCTTCTTGTTGCGGTAACTTCTCTTGTTGTGGAACTCGGGCTCTGGGGCACATGGTCTCAATAGTTGTGGCTCCAAGGCTCTAGAGCACAGGCTCAACAGTTGTGACTCATGGCCTTAGTTATTCTGCGGTATGTGGGATCTTCCCGGATCAGGGATCGAACCGGTGTCTCCTGCATTGGCAGGCGAACTTCATCACTGAGCTACCAGGGAAGCCCCCATAGCATTCTAGATTATCCTATTGAGTTTTTCTAAAAGTGTGAAATATTTTTATAGAGAATATGATTTCTTATACAAGCATCACATGAAAATTACAAATGACTTTTTTTTTTTTTTAATTTTGGCCTCTTTCATTGATTCTTTATTCATTCACCTTCATCTGTCTTTCTTCTTTGGCCTGTGTGGGCCTCCTATTGCAGTGGCCTCTCTCCTTGCAGAGCACCAGCTCGGGCATATGCAGTCCAGAGCTCTGGCTCATAATCCGACACACCGGTCCAGCTGCTACGTGGTATGTGGGATTTTCCCAGGCCAGGGATCAAACCAGTACCCCTTGCACTGCAAGGTGGACTCTACCCACTGGACCACTAGGGAAACCCTACAAATGACTTTATAACAGCAGTAGTTGTGCCTTTTTGTGCAATGCTATATGTAGTTTACCACACACTACCACAGCTACTTATTCATGAAATTCTTAAATTGGTCCTGTGAGTTGGTGTATGGTCATTTTTCACATCTGTAAAATAGAAATGCAAACATAGGTTTTTATCTAGAAAAATCATATTCCCATTTTAGACTTAGGACCAGAACCTCATTTCCCCACTTGTACTCAGTGCTTTTCTCTCCCCCAGGACAGATCTCATAATTGCATAGAAAATCTGCAAAGTAGGCAGATAAACAGTGGATCAGAACTAGGTTTAGGGAAGCTATGAGGCAGGAAAGATTAAGTGAAATAAGACCTAAGCCAGACAAAAGAAATATTGCCTCTGAAATTAACACTTAGGCTTTGTACCTGCCAATTTTGTTAAAAGTTCTTTGGAGGCTATAATAATCAGAAATACTCGTTTCAGCATTTTGTGAATGAATTTAAGCTTCTTGCACACCTATATCATCTCCTTTGTCCATAGAGGGCATGCAGCCAAGCATTTCTACCTGGGGTCAGAAACAAGGTTCTGTTTCTGAGGGTGGGGAGTTTGGAAGAGTGGATGAAAATCATGACAAAGGTATCCAGAATATGAAAAGTTTTGGAGGGAAAGACTTACAGGTTATCATTCATTGCCCCCTTGCTGCCAATTCAAGAACAACAACTAAGAACTATTCAGAACAATAGTTTCTAGCCCAGTCCAGTTTTAATAAAAACTGAAATTGAGGATGGAGGTTGAATATATATATTTTTTTTGAGGTTGAATATTAAATGAAGAGTTACACAACTTTAAAACTTTGTAATTTATATATACTACCCTTCTTGGCCAGCTTAGACTTTAGTAATATTCTTACCATCTACATCCGAATTGAATGAAGACATATATGCCTCTTCACCTTGCAGGATGCTCTGCTGTTCAACTGCTCTGTCAGGCCTCAGGAGGATGATTTTCCTTACTATGTATAGGAAGCTCTCTCCTCGTGAGTCAGAACCAGGGATCTCTTGGTTGATTGCGTACAGAATGATGTACATTATTATCAGCACTTCCCCATTTTTGTTAGTACATATTATAAAATTGACTTTATATTTCAGTTCCTCTTAATACTACCTTTAAAATATTTTTTTCTAATTCTCAAGGTAATTTGTAAGATTTTAAAAGGCCCATTGTTTTTGTCTTTACTGATTTTAAATGATTAGGAAAGCGAGTGGTATTGATGAAGACGTTTCCTCTGGATGGGGAGAAGATGGGCAGAGAAGCGGCATTATTTATCGTTCCATCAGTTGTCAAAGGTAAAATCCAAGCTTCATCTTGTGAATCTTGGTGTACCTTAGGTTCTAAGCTAAAGTCTATTAAGGAACTGAGGAATATGGACTCACTATTACTATTGTAACACTGTTGTAAAATACATATTTTTAAGATAATGGAAGATGGAGAAATTTGTTAACTTATAGACATTTTGACTTCAAAGTAACATTCAAGCTTCTGGACTGGTCAGTAATGGGGTTTTTTTCTGTTTTTAAAAGTAGAATAAGTGAGGAAGGAAGCCATAATCGAAACAAAAAGTTTTCAGGTTATAATGAGGGATTTTTCAGACTGTACTACAGATAGAAGAGAAATACAAATGTATATATTTTGAAAGATTAACAGATATGATCAGAACCTGTCTTGTATTGGGGCCAAGAAAGTGACAATAATAGTTCTAAAATACTCTGCCCAACAGTAATGGTAATAGTTAAAATCTAGTGTGAAAATTTAATGTGAGCTTTGACAAGGAATTTATCCTGTTATCCTGCAATAATAGAAAAAATACTCAGACCTATGGTTCACTAATGCTGTGTTATGGGCAAACTGCCTCTTTAAACCTCACCTCTTGATGTGAAAGGTAGGTATCTGCTCCTACTTGGTTCATTGTGCTAGAAGAATTCAGTAGGGTATTAGATGTAAAATCACTTTGGAACCTGTAGAGTACTGGCCTCATATAGGTAGTGTTAATACTGATGATATATTAATGACCTAGTGTGGAAATCTCATCACACTGCTGCTACATCATACTTACATATATTAGCCCAATTTTCCTTACTATGTATAGGAAGCTCTCTCCTCGTGAGTCAGAACCAGGGATCTCTTGGTTGATTGCGTACAGAATGATGTACATTATTATCAGCACTTCCCCATTTTTGTTAGTACATATTATAAAATTGACTTTATATTTCAGTTCCTCTTAATACTACCTTTAAAATATTTTTTTCTAATTCTCAAGGTAATTTGTAAGATTTTAAAAGGCCCATTGTTTTTGTCTTTACTGATTTTAAATGATTAGGAAAGCGAGTGGTATTGATGAAGACGTTTCCTCTGGATGGGGAGAAGATGGGCAGAGAAGCGGCATTATTTATCGTTCCATCAGTTGTCAAAGGTAAAATCCAAGCTTCATCTTGTGAATCTTGGTGTACCTTAGGTTCTAAGCTAAAGTCTATTAAGGAACTGAGGAATATGGACTCACTATTACTATTGTAACACTGTTGTAAAATACATATTTTTAAGATAATGGAAGATGGAGAAATTTGTTAACTTATAGACATTTTGACTTCAAAGTAACATTCAAGCTTCTGGACTGGTCAGTAATGGGGTTTTTTTCTGTTTTTAAAAGTAGAATAAGTGAGGAAGGAAGCCATAATCGAAACAAAAAGTTTTCAGGTTATAATGAGGGATTTTTCAGACTGTACTACAGATAGAAGAGAAATACAAATGTATATATTTTGAAAGATTAACAGATATGATCAGAACCTGTCTTGTATTGGGGCCAAGAAAGTGACAATAATAGTTCTAAAATACTCTGCCCAACAGTAATGGTAATAGTTAAAATCTAGTGTGAAAATTTAATGTGAGCTTTGACAAGGAATTTATCCTGTTATCCTGCAATAATAGAAAAAATACTCAGACCTATGGTTCACTAATGCTGTGTTATGGGCAAACTGCCTCTTTAAACCTCACCTCTTGATGTGAAAGGTAGGTATCTGCTCCTACTTGGTTCATTGTGCTAGAAGAATTCAGTAGGGTATTAGATGTAAAATCACTTTGGAACCTGTAGAGTACTGGCCTCATATAGGTAGTGTTAATACTGATGATATATTAATGACCTAGTGTGGAAATCTCATCACACTGCTGCTACATCATACTTACATATATTAGCCAGCTCTACCATTCCAGATTTTTGTCCCTGACCATACTTAGGTTAAACAGTTCAGCATGTCCATGATATTGGAAATCTTATTAATCAGAATTTTACAACATTGTTTAACAAGAGAAAGGGGAAATAATTTCTGTAGTCCTCCAAAATTCTAAATCCTGCATTCACCCAAATGGATAAGGTTACAGAGCTGGCCAGCCCTTGAATCCAAGTCTTCTAATTACAAGTCTAGAACAGCTTACATTGTACTCAACATTTTTTTTTTAACATACTGTATACCTTTAAAGAAAAAAACATGCAGTCGTAGCCTTTTATGTGATGGCATGATTCTTCATTTTTCTTTTTCAGATAATACTAAATATACATACACTCCAGGATGCCCAATTTTTTACTGCTTACAAGATATTATGCGAGTCTGTAGTGAATCCAGCACTCACTTTGCTACACTTACAGCAAGAATGTTAATAGCCTTGGATAAGTAAGAACTATCATTAAAAATATTTTTTTAACAAATCAAATACAGGTTGATAGTAGAAATTAGCTTGAGAGACAGAAATACTTTATGGATATAAATAATAAAATAATATATATGTTCCAAAATGGTAAGTTTTTGAAGCGTAATATAAAAATTTTAAACTCCAAAGACAAGATTGTCCTGATTTGTTTGCAACATGTTAATTTTACTCTTTGAAAGTAACGAAGATTGCCCTGGCTTAAGAATTAAGATTCCTTTGTTATAAAACTAGGTTTAGTGTTGATTTACCCTTTATCCCTGGAACAGGTCATTTCACCTCTGCCCTTCTGTAAGAGCTGGTCTATGTCACGTATATCTCAGTGGTCTACATTTTTAAAGTGCTTCATATTTTTTGAAATGGTTTTAATTATTATAATGTTACATGCATTTTTTGTTATATGTATTTAAAAAATAGTTTGCTGTTCCAGTTAATAAGACTTGTTTACAGTAAATGAAGAACTTAAGTAACACTAATTAAAATTATAAAAATCTGAATGTAGTATTAAAAAGAGTTAGTTAGTAGTTTACTTTTCTTATCTTCACTTTTGAACAAATACCTCTACGGCCTCTTCTGTTTTGCCAGGTGGCTAGATGAACGTCATGCACAGTCTCACTTTATTCCAGCCTTATTCCGACCTTCTCCTCTGGAGCGGATAAAAACTAATGTCATAAACCCTGCATATGCTACTGAATCAGGCCAGGCAGACAACTCACTACATATGGGCTATAGTGCACTAGAAATAAAGAGTAAAATGTTAGCCCTAGAGAAAGCAGATACCTGCATTTACAACCCTTTGTTTGGATCAGATCTTCAATATACAAACCGGGTAAGAATTTTGGCTCTGTTTCAAAAGATAGTTCCTTTCAAGTATAATTTCTTTTTCTGGAGATAAATGCATTGATTACTAATTGTAAACACTGAGACATCTGCACTTAGCTCTGTTTATATGCATCAGGGTCAGGTCTCTAAAGCTCTTTAACAGTTTTTGTTTTGTTTTCCCTTTCTAGGTAGATAAAGTGGTAATAAATCCATACTTTGGTCTAGGAGCTCCAGACTACTCAAAAATCCAGATTCCCAAACAGGAAAAATGGCAGCGGAGCATGAGCAGTGTCTCAGAAGACAAGTACTGTTCTGGCTTACACCACATTTCTCTCTAAAAGCCTTCATTCTAATGTGAAAAAATCATTTTAAATGATATGTGCAAATAGTATGCACTGTCATCACTGCATAAATGATTTCATTTACTGCTCTTCAATGGGTACCTTTCATGGATGTGTCACATTTGTTTTAGAGCAACTTGAATTTCAACAGTGCTGTTTCTGTTTGTTTTTCTTGATTAGGGAACGACAGTGGGTAGATGATTTTCCTCTCCATCGAAGCGCCTGTGAAGGAGATTTGGAATTATTAAACCGACTTCTCAACGAAAGATTTTCAGTCAACCAGTTAGATAGTGACCACTGGGCACCCATTCATTACGCATGCTGGTAAACAGATTACTTATTCTTTTCTTGTTAGAAAGAATGAATCCTTAGTTATAAATGTTATTGCTTCTTTACAAAGCTGTTCTGAGTCCAGGCACTTCCTGTTTAAAATGAGCTTCTTTGACTAGTTTAAGAAGTGCCGGGCTTCCCTGGTGGTCCAGTGGGTAGGGACACCGCCTTGTAGTGCAGAGGGCGCCAGTTCGATCCCTGGCCTGGGAAGATCCCCCGTGCCGCGGAGCAGCTGTACGGATGTGTCCAACTACCAAGCTGGAGCTCTGAAGCACATGCACCCAGAGCCGATGCTCTGCAGCGCAAGAGGCCACTGCAATGGGAGGCCTGCCCAGGCCAAAAGAACAAAGATGGAAATAAATGAAAGACCAATGGAAGTGGCCAAAAAAAAAAAAAAAAGTGCCTACCCTGCTTACTGCATGTGAAAGTCCACAGCATTTTAGCTTTATGGCATTGAACAAGTTACTTCACCTCTCTGCATCTTATTTATCTATATGTAAAGTACATTTATTAGATCACTTTTTCCTCCACCATGTTTGCCTTCTGAGCTTTCTTTTTAGGAATCTTTAATTACTGTGCATGTGCCACATCATCTTCCCCGTGAGTAAAGAATCATTAATGTTCTCAGGCATTCTCAGGTTGTGAAGTAGGATAGCTAATGACTAGCAAGTGCCATTGCACAGTGCTTGGTCCCTTATTCACCATTGCAGTTGCTACTGTTTTCTGCTGGAGTTGTACTATGTGTGCTTATCGACACCACATTTCTCTCTAAAAGCCTTCATTCTAATGTGAAAAAATCATTTTAAATGATATGTGCAAATAGTATGCACTGTCATCACTGCATAAATGATTTCATTTACTGCTCTTCAATGGGTACCTTTCATGGATGTGTCACATTTGTTTTAGAGCAACTTGAATTTCAACAGTGCTGTTTCTGTTTGTTTTTCTTGATTAGGGAACGACAGTGGGTAGAGGATTTTCCTCTCCATCAAGCGCCTGTGAAGGAGATTTGGAATTATTAAACCGACTTCTCAACGAAAGATTTTCAGTCAACCAGTTAGATAGTGACCACTGGGCACCCATTCATTACGCATGCTGGTAAACAGATTACTTATTCTTTTCTTGTTAGAAAGAATGAATCCTTAGTTATAAATGTTATTGCTTCTTTACAAAGCTGTTCTGAGTCCAGGCACTTCCTGTTTAAAATGAGCTTCTTTGACTAGTTTAAGAAGTGCCGGGCTTCCTGGTGGTCCAGTGGGTAGGGACACCGCCTTGTAGTGCAGAGGGCGCCAGTTCGATCCCTGGCCTGGGAAGATCCCCGTGCCGCTGGAGCAGCTGTACGGATGTGTCCAACTACCAAGCTGGAGCTCTGAAGCACATGCACCCAGAGCCGATGCTCTGCAGCGCAAGAGGCCACTGCAATGGGAGGCCTGCCCAGGCCAAAAGAACAAAGATGGAAATAAATGAAAGACCAATGGAAGTGGCCAAAAAAAAAAAAAAAAGTGCCTACCCTGCTTACTGCATGTGAAAGTCCACAGCATTTTAGCTTTATGGCATTGAACAAGTTACTTCACCTCTCTGCATCTTATTTATCTATATGTAAAGTACATTTATTAGATCACTTTTTCCTCCACCATGTTTGCCTTCTGAGCTTTCTTTTTAGGAATCTTTAATTACTGTGCATGTGCCACATCATCTTCCCCGTGAGTAAAGAATCATTAATGTTCTCAGGCATTCTCAGGTTGTGAAGTAGGATAGCTAATGACTAGCAAGTGCCATTGCACAGTGCTTGGTCCCTTATTCACCATTGCAGTTGCTACTGTTTTCTGCTGGAGTTGTACTATGTGTGCTTATCGTTATCCTAAAATTTACTTGTGTTAGTTACTTATGATTTGACCTTGCATCATGTTAGAAAAGTATTCTTTCAGTTCTTCGGAAAGCTGTGGTGTCTGGAAACATCCATAAGTTTTCATTAGAATCAGAGCCTTCTGTTTTTATCTTTATTTTTATTTGGGGTGAGGGGGAGTATCTCTCAGGAATGGGGTTAGCTTTTTCCACTAGTTGTCCAGTGTAGGTCTTGCTCTTATTCTCTCTTCACATAATCATAACTCTTGCCCTCGGGCTGGGCTGAGTTCTTAAATTTATGTTCATAGTAGTAGTTAACCATTTGTTATGGCCTGTTCTCTAGAAAGGATATAATGAAGTTATTTCTTATGGGAAAGTTGTCTCTGACTTCCTGTTTAAAATTAGCTTTGGGGGCTAGTTTAAGAAGTGCCTACACTATTTACTGCACAACTTTTTAGCTCTGTGGCATTGAGCAAGTTACTTTACTTCATCTCTCTGCATCTTTGTTTATTTATCTATATGTAAAAGACATTAATTAGATGACTTCCAACATAAAGTCCTTTGATTTCGCTTATTTCAATATTTGTGATTATGTAGCCAAATAATTTGTTTTATATATATAGATAGATAGATAGATAGATAGATATATCTTTATTTAAAAAAAAGTTGTTTCCTTAAAAATTCCTTAAATGCTCATTTATTAAGTAGATACATTTAATTTTTTTTCTGTTTCCTTAAAAATATTTTTTATTTTAATGTAACCTTAATTGTTTTCCCATTATAGGAAATTTTTATTTTCAGATTTGGAGTTACCCTAAATCTTCTTTCAATGAACTTATAATTGCTTCTTCAGATTACTAGTGAATACTGGTAGCAGCAACAGTACCAGAAAAAAATCACATGCTTTTTCTTGACCTAAACAAAAGAAGTAGAGCATATAGTTCAAACTTCAATTTAGAATCTTTACTGTGCATGTCAATCTTCCCGTGAGTAAAGAATCATTAATGTTCTCAGGCATTCTCAGGTTGTGAAGTAGGATAGCTAATGACTAGCAAGTGCCATTGCACAGTGCTTGGTCCCTTATTCACCATTGCAGTTGCTACTGTTTTCTGCTGGAGTTGTACTATGTGTGCTTATCGTTATCCTAAAATTTACTTGTGTTAGTTACTTATGATTTGACCTTGCATCATGTTAGAAAAGTATTCTTTCAGTTCTTCGGAAAGCTGTGGTGTCTGGAAACATCCATAAGTTTTCATTAGAATCAGAGCCTTCTGTTTTTATCTTTATTTTTATTTGGGGTGAGGGAGTATCTCTCAGGAATGGGGTTAGCTTTTTCCACTAGTTGTCCAGTGTAGGTCTTATTGTTATTCTCTCTTCACATAATCATAACTCTTGCCCTCGGGCTGGGCTGAGTTCTTAAATTTATGTTCATAGTAGTAGTTAACCATTTGTTATGGCCTGTTCTCTAGAAAGGATATAATGAAGTTATTTCTTATGGGAAAGTTGTCTCTGACTTCCTGTTTAAAATTAGCTTTGGGGGCTAGTTTAAGAAGTGCCTACACTATTTACTGCACAACTTTTTAGCTCTGTGGCATTGAGCAAGTTACTTTACTTCATCTCTCTGCATCTTTGTTTATTTATCTATATGTAAAAGACATTAATTAGATGACTTCCAACATAAAGTCCTTTGATTTCGCTTATTTCAATATTTGTGATTATGTAGCCAAATAATTTGTTTTATATATATAGATAGATAGATAGATAGATAGATATATCTTTATTTAAAAAAAAGTTGTTTCCTTAAAAATTCCTTAAATGCTCATTTATTAAGTAGATACATTTAATTTTTTTTCTGTTTCCTTAAAAATATTTTTTTTATTTTAATGTAACCTTAATTGTTTTCCCATTATAGGAAATTTTTATTTTCAGATTTGGAGTTACCCTAAATCTTCTTTCAATGAACTTATAATTGCTTCTTCAGATTACTAGTGAATACTGGTAGCAGCAACAGTACCAGAAAAAAATCACATGCTTTTTCTTGACCTAAACAAAAAGAAGTAGAGCATATAGTTCAAACTTCAATAAAGTACAGCTGGAATTGAGAAAGATAGAGCCGGTGAATTTTATATTAGGAATCCCCAAACTGTATTTGCCTGTACTATTGCCCTTTTTGTGCCTCATTTCCTTCTCTATTAAGAGAATGGTTAATACTTTCAACTACCTATTACCTATTATTATGGTATAGTATTTAATGTCCTTTGGAATACACCTATGTTCAAGTCCCTACTGAAACTTTTAGTTCCTAAAAGTATGCCCTTTAGCAAACTACCTAATGTCTCTAAGAATCTGTTTGTTTATCTAGAAGCTAAGCTTAATTTTCATGCCTTTCTTAAGATTAGAGGGAAAAATGCTTATAAATCCTTGTAAGGGTACATGGTAGTAATAAGCATTCAAAAATATGTCTATAATTAAAAGGTTATAAAAATTAGAGATTTTGATGTCTGAATCTATCTACAATTCATCAGTCTGTTGTATTTTTATTTGGAAAATCTTATTACTCCAATACACTGAAGCACAGTTTTATCCTTCAATAAAATTTCCATCAGCTGGAAATAATAATGAAGTTTAAAATACCAGTAATAGTATGGGTCCCTTGCAATACTTTTAATAATACAGATCATTTGATATGAATTTGAATGAAGAAAATAACATAAATTAATTTATCTTGGAAGTGTACTCTTATTCATTAGTTGATACCAAAATTGAGAAGGGGAATACTGGCCTATCTCATCAAGAGACTGGGATGGGGCCTGTCTTTATAAGGTTGATCAAGATGTTTTATCTTGCTTGTTCTGTCTTCTCAACTTTAAACTGAGGGATTTTATTAGATCACTGGTTCTCAAACTTTTTGTTAGAACTCCTTTTCATTCTTTGAAATTACAAGATCCTAATGAGCTTTGGTTTCTGTGAAGTATATCTGGTGTTACTTACTATATTAGAAATTAAAACTGAAAAATTTCTTAATTCATTTTAAAATAACAAATAGCAGAGTTTTACAAAGTATATCTTAGTTTCCAATATAAAAGAGTTAATGTGAGAAAAGTAGCATTGTTTTTACATTCTTGCATCTTTTTACTATACAACCTTGTAGAAGACAGTTGGATCCTCACTTCTGATTCTGCCTTTAATTTGTTCCAATTTACATGTCAGGTAGCTTCTAGAAAAGTCCATGTACACTTATGAGAAAATTATAAACACCCACAAGATTGCGCCGCGCTTTAAAAATTCTCGGATTGATGCAGGGCCCAATGCCTCATTTTCCTTCTCTATTAAGAGAATGGTTAATACTTTCAACGACCTATTACCTATTATTATGGTATAGTATTTAATGTCCTTTGGAATACACCTATGTTCAAGTCCCTACTGAAACTTTTAGTTCCTAAAAGTATGCCCTTTAGCAAACTACCTAATGTCTCTAAGAATCTGTTTGTTTATCTAGAAGCTAAGCTTAATTTTCATGCCTTTCTTAAGATTAGAGGGAAAAATGCTTATAAATCCTTGTAAGGGTACATGGTAGTAATAAGCATTCAAAAATATGTCTATAATTAAAAGGTTATAAAAATTAGAGATTTTGATGTCTGAATCTATCTACAATTCATCAGTCTGTTGTATTTTTATTTGGAAAATCTTATTACTCCAATACACTGAAGCACAGTTTTATCCTTCAATAAAATTTCCATCAGCTGGAAATAATAATGAAGTTTAAAATACCAGTAATAGTATGGGTCCCTTGCAATACTTTTAATAATACAGATCATTTGATATGAATTTGAATGAAGAAAATAACATAAATTAATTTATCTTGGAAGTGTACTCTTATTCATTAGTTGATACCAAAATTGAGAAGGGGAATACTGGCCTATCTCATCAAGAGACTGGGATGGGGCCTGTCTTTATAAAGTTGATCAAGATGTTTTATCTTGCTTGTTCTGTCTTCTCAACTTTAAACTGAGGGATTTTATTAGATCACTGGTTCTCAAACTTTTTGTTAGAACTCCTTTTCATTCTTTGAAATTACAAGATCCTAATGAGCTTTGGTTTCTGTGAAGTATATCTGGTGTTACTTACTATATTAGAAATTAAAACTGAAAAATTTCTTAATTCATTTTAAAATAACAAATAGCAGAGTTTTACAAAGTATATCTTAGTTTCCAATATAAAAGAGTTAATGTGAGAAAAGTAGCATTGTTTTTACATTCTTGCATCTTTTTACTATACAACCTTGTAGAAGACAGTTGGATCCTCACTTCTGATTCTGCCTTTAATTTGTTCCAATTTACATGTCAGGTAGCTTCTAGAAAAGTCCATGTACACTTATGAGAAAATTATAAACACCCACAAGATTGCGCCGCGCTTTAAAAATTCTCGGATTGATGGCAGGTGCCTAAAAACTTTTCTGCACCAGAATCACCAATTCCAAAACTAAGTTGGCTTTCTCCCTGTAACTTGTCAGCCACTCAGAAAGTGTCTCACTGACAGCTCATATTTTCTCACCTCTTTCAAATCAGTGTTTTCTCTCTCTGATAGTACTTTTAGGCTTCACATCATTGCTAGAGAGTGTTTTAGAAATATGATGACTTGGCTCCCTACGAATTATTCCATCATTTGGGCCTTCATTGTAGAAAACTGTGTACTGTCTTTGTCTCATTCATCCTATCAGCCTTTTCGTCCCCCATTCTAAACCTTTATACTCGTAAGCACTTAAACTCCCACTAGTTTTTCTCTACTCTCGTCAGATAGCTTACCCTATTTTCAAAGAAAATTGAAGCTATCAGAAATGTCCTTCTTCTCCACCCCAATCATGAGTTCTTGTTCCCCTCTCTCATCCTGTATCATAGGGTTTGCATGAAAAGTCCTTGCTCTGCATTAAATTCACTTCCTGCTTTTCTGCACTTTCCTCTTGTCTTCAAAAATAATGGTTCCTCTCCCACCTTGAAAAATAACCTTAATTTTAACCTGCTACCTCTTCTAGCCACTATCTTGTTTCTTTCCTTCCTTTCACAGCCAGACTTCAATGATAATGGGGCCACACTCACTGCTTTCTCTTTTTCATTCTTTATGAACCTTCTTAACCTGAGTTTTTAGTCTCTTTCACTGCTATGTTGCATTTAATGCTGTTGACCACCCCTTTGTTTGAAGACCAAAAGGCAGCTATAATAGGACTATAAGGAAGGTCAGTACAAATGCAAGGTATAATTGTTATCATTATTATTGAAATACTGGTCTCCATTCTGTGACCCAAGAGGTGTTATATTAAATGTAAGGAAACTGTTATACTGTACTAAGATTCAGAAAACTGGATTCTAACTGGCTGATAACATGAGACCTTAGGCAAGTGATTTAACTGGTACAAGCTTCGTTTTTTCCATCTATGCATTAGAAACATTTCTGCTTTCCTCAGAAGCTCTGTGGAGATCATATTAAATAATTACATAGGAAGTACCTTGAAAATGTTTTAATCATACAAAATGTATGTTTAATTATTTTTGCTATTACTTCTTGAATCACTCCCTCACTATTTTTCCTTTCCTGAAAGTATGTTTCTCACAATGCATTTCATTGTTGTAAGATGTATCTTTCTCAAAATTCTCTCTCAGGAAGATTTTAATCCATTCTTCTAGCCCTTAACAGGCTCAGTTGGATGAATTTGTATATTCTGGTATCTCTAATCTTTGCCTTCCTCCTGCGAAGTCTGTTTTCATTTGCCAGCTGAATAGTTAGTCACCCATTTTCTTAATGCATGAGGCAGTTTGGAGAATGCAAAGAAACTTTCAGAGAATATCCAGGCTGATAGAAATGTATATATACAAGAGTGAAAGTAGATAATAAGATAAAAAAGTAAAACTAAAATGGTAAATTATAGTCAGAATATAGAGGAGGTAGTGTTTAAACTGTTTCAGAGAAATAACAGAACGTAACCCGAGCAAAGTCAGGAAAGAGGACCTCTCAGGAAGAGCTAAGACCACGAGCAGTGACATGAATGAGAAGGGTAGGATACAAGTGGCAGGTTCAGGGCAGAGAAAAGCCAGAGTGTATTTGAAAGGGAAAAAGGCTGACAGCAATTGATTTAGTTCTAAATATGTGTTTTCCCTTCAGATGCAACATATCTAAGAGAAAATTTCCTTTCTCCTTCTACCCATTTATGTCCAAAAAATAAACTGCCTTTCCACCATTGCATTCTATTGCAGCCTTATATAAGTCTTCATAACCAGATGGTAGATTCACTATGTCTGGCACATTCTTTGTACTCTGCTTACTCTTTTTCCCACTACCTAGAATATTTTCCTTCTCTTTAGCATCTCTTCAGTTTCTTCCTGTTTAAAATCCATTTCAAATTGTTCTTCTATCGGAACACTTTTCAGGAGTATCTTAGACTGAAATCTTATCTTCCTTTTCCAACATTTTTCTGGAGCATATACTACTATGATTTGACATATATATATTTTTCGATTGTTACCTTCAACTGTTACTCCAATTTTACATCATTACATAACTTATCTCATGTGTTTGTTGCCCTCTGATTACATTATGAGCCTTTACCAAAGCAGAGACCATTTATCTTAACATATCCTTGTGTCTTCCACATTGCCTCATACAGCAGCTACATGCAAATTAGGTCTTAGACCTATTTTGTAAATCAAAGGCAGGCATAAGTAAAAAAAAAAAAATTATTAAATTTATGAGTTACTTTCTGCTTCTGAAAAAAAAATATTTTAAGAGTTTTTAAAAATTATTTATTTTTGGCTATTCTGGGTTTTCACTGCTGCCACAGGTTCTTCCTTAGTTGTAGAGAGCAGTGGCTACTCTTGAGGTGAACAGGCTTCTTGTTGTGGTGACTTCTCTTGTGGAACTCGTGTTCTAGGGCACACGGGCTTCAGTAGTTGTGGCTCACAGGCTTAGCTGTTCCACAGCAAGTGGGATCTTCCCGGATCAAGGATTAAACCCGTGTCTCCTGCATTGTCAGGCAAACTCTTTACCACTGAGCTACCAGGGAAGCCCCGAAAATATTTTTGACTAAAAATTTTAACTCCCTAATTTATAATTTTTGTATTGTATTTTGTATGATAGTGATTCCATATCATCTGCTCTGTCTTGTATTTGAGATTATATTTTTTTCCTGGTTGATCAGAAATAGAAATGTTTGACTTAGAGTAATTCACAGGAAACCCATCGGCACTGAAAACATTTACATAAATGTCTTCATTCCTTGTTCTCTGCCATAGAAAAATCCTTAGATTTGTTTAAGCTATCTGAAATTTGGATCTTTCAAACATTTCAGATGACTTTTTTAGATGTTTTAATTTTTTGTAGGTATGGAAAAGTCGAAGCCACTCGCATATTGTTAGAGAAAGGAAAATGCAATCCAAACCTTTTAAATGGACAGCTCAGTTCCCCTCTTCATTTTGCTGCTGGAGGAGGACATGCTGAAATAGTTCAGATCCTCCTGAACCATCCAGAAGTTGACAGAGTAAGTTCTTTTCCAGGCTTTTTTTCCCCTTTAATGTCCAAATAGTGAATAAAGAGTAATGTTTACTTGAGAGGTCAGCTGAAAATGAAAACAAATTTAACTTACTATATAGAGTAAGTAATGTGTATACACTTCACTTTTAAATTGTAATGAAATATACCTCATAGAATTTACCATATTAAGCATTTTTAAATGTATAGACCAATGGCATTAAGTACATTTACATTGTTTTACAGCCATCCCCCATTTCCTGAAATAAATTTGCCTATATGTGTTCACTTTCTTAAAAAGAAAAAGATACAGGCAGGCATAAGTAAAAAAAATTATTAAATTTATGAGTTACTTTCTGCTTCTGAAAAAAATATTTTAAGAGTTTTTAAAAATTATTTATTTTTGGCTATTCTGGGTTTTCACTGCTGCCACAGGTTCTTCCTTAGTTGTAGAGAGCAGTGGCTACTCTTGAGGTGAACAGGCTTCTTGTTGTGGTGACTTCTCTTGTGGAACTCGTGTTCTAGGGCACACGGGCTTCAGTAGTTGTGGCTCACAGGCTTAGCTGTTCCACAGCAAGTGGGATCTTCCCGGATCAAGGATTAAACCCGTGTCTCCTGCATTGTCAGGCAAACTCTTTACCACTGAGCTACCAGGGAAGCCCCGAAAATATTTTTGACTAAAAATTTTAACTCCCTAATTTATAATTTTTGTATTGTATTTTGTATGATAGTGATTCCATATCATCTGCTCTGTCTTGTATTTGAGATTATATTTTTTTCCTGGTTGATCAGAAATAGAAATGTTTGACTTAGAGTAATTCACAGGAAACCCATCGGCACTGAAAACATTTACATAAATGTCTTCATTCCTTGTTCTCTGCCATAGAAAAATCCTTAGATTTGTTTAAGCTATCTGAAATTTGGATCTTTCAAACATTTCAGATGACTTTTTTAGATGTTTTAATTTTTTGTAGGTATGGAAAAGTCGAAGCCACTCGCATATTGTTAGAGAAAGGAAAATGCAATCCAAACCTTTTAAATGGACAGCTCAGTTCCCCTCTTCATTTTGCTGCTGGAGGAGGACATGCTGAAATAGTTCAGATCCTCCTGAACCATCCAGAAGTTGACAGAGTAAGTTCTTTTCCAGGCTTTTTTTCCCCTTTAATGTCCAAATAGTGAATAAAGAGTAATGTTTACTTGAGAGGTCAGCTGAAAATGAAAACAAATTTAACTTACTATATAGAGTAAGTAATGTGTATACACTTCACTTTTAAATTGTAATGAAATATACCTCATAGAATTTACCATATTAAGCATTTTTAAATGTATAGACCAATGGCATTAAGTACATTTACATTGTTTTACAGCCATCACCACCATGTATCTCCCAAGTGAACATAAAATTTAGCCGCCTTTCATTTTATATGAAGTGTGTTTCTCACTTTCTTAAAGAAGGAAAAAGATACTTTGGAATTTATACTAACATATTTGTAAAGGGAAAAATAATAACTTTAAGAAAATTTTGTTGTTGCTATAATCAGAATTTTTTTTCTTTTTTTGCCTATAAGTCATCATTTATTTTCATCCATCTTTATTCTTTGGCATGTGTGGGCCTCCCATTGCAGACCACTGGCTCTGGGCACATGCGCTGCAGAGCTCTGGCTCATAATTAGACACACTGGCCCAGCCACTCTGCGGCATGTGGGATCTTCCTGGGCCAGGGGTCAAACCGGTGCCCCTTGCACTGTAGTGCAGACTCTTCACCCACTGGATCACCAGGGAAGCCCTATAATCAGAATTTCTGAAAAATAATAGCCACATTGATTAGTGCTTTGAATCTTTCATTTTTGGCTGTTTGTGTTTACTTTTAAGTAGAGCATGCACTTAATATGCTTAATATGTACTTAACACTTGCCAGTAGTCATTTTAATGAAATTTTGACTATTTTCACTTATTTGTATATTTGTAATGCCTTTTTTCTTTAACCTGTGCTTTCTGCCCCGACATTTCTAGCACATAACAGATCAACAGGGAAGATCTCCTTTAAATGTTTGTGAAGAAAACAAACAAAATAATTGGGAAGAAGCGGCAAAATTGCTGAAGGAAGCCATTAACAAACCAGTAAGAATTACCTTCTTAAATACTAGTTAGAGCCAAGCATCTTATTCTAAGTTGATAAGTAATTTCAGGATCTGTGGTAAAAATGGAAGGATGAATGTGCGGGTGATTTCTTTTTTTTTTCAACAATTTTTTAAAAAATTTTGACCACTTTTATTGGTCTTTCATTTTTATTTTCATCCATCTTAATTCTTTGGCCTGTGTGGGCCTTCCATTGCAGTGGCCTCCCTCATTGCAGAGTGCCATCTCTGGGCACACGTGCTCCAGAGAAATGGCTCATAATTGGACACACCAGTCCAGCTGCTCGGTGGCATGTGGGATCTTCTCAGACCAGGGATCAAACCGGTGCCCCTTGCACTGCAAGGCGGACTCTTTACCCACTGGACCGCCAGGGAAGCCCGATTTCTTCACTGCTTTTATAAAACTTCATGTTTAGACATCATAGGTATTAAATTTGTTATCATTCCTAACATTTGGACATTTGTTCTTATATATCAGAATAAAAGTTTGCATAAATCTTTCAATCACTTAAAATTAATTCCTAATTTAATCTCTATAGTTTATATGCTGATTAGAAATTTTAACCTATTCATTGAAGCATAGCTCTACTTACACTTTGAAGTGAAGTGAAAGTGTTAGTCTCCGTTGTGTCCAACTCTTTGCAAGCCCGCCAGGTTCCTCTGTCCATGAAATTCTCCAGGAAGGAGTACTGGAGTGGGTTGCCATTCCCTTCTCCAGGGCATCTTTCCGATCCAGAGATTGAACCAAGGTCTCCTGCACTGCACGTAGATCCTGTACCCTGCACTGCATGTAGATCCTGTACCATCTGAGCCACCAGGGAAGCCCCTAGGCCTTTCTAAGCAACATGTTATACTTGTAAATAATAATACTATATACGTCGTTCAGTAATTTACTTATCTATTTCAGCTTCATTTTCCTTCTCAAGATTATTGAATGGGTTAAAATAAAAGATGTCCTAGTCTTTTATCCTGCCAGTTCAACTTGTCCTTCCCACAATTAGAAAAAACTCTTAAAGTTTCAGTGATGTTAAAACTGTTTTCAGTGTAAAATTTGTTTGAAAACTTTCAAACCAGATGAAAGACTTTATACTAACCAGCAAAGGATAAAAGTGTTATACCAACAGGATATAACCCGTATGTCTGAACCTTTTCCAGACATTTCTATTAACTAGACAATAAGTACTTGTTGAGTATTTATATAAATTTACCACCAAGAAATGGCTGAAAGTAGTAAGTGATTAAGAATAAATACATGATCACTGTCTCAGGGAAATTTCACACATTTGTGCACATTTTTTTTTTTTTTTAAGATTTATTTATTTATTTACTTTGGGCGGGGGTCAGGTTGGGGAGAGAGGGGAGTGGGCGCCGGGCCACTTCTATTGGTCTTTCATTTCTCTATTTTCATTCATCTTCTTTCTTTGGCTCCTGTGGGCCTCCCATCGTGGTGGTGTCTGTCGTTGCAGAGCACCAGCTCTGGGCGCATGCGCTCCAGAGCTCCGGCTCAGTAATTGGACACATCAGTCCAGCCGCTCTGCGGCACGTGGGATCTTCCCAGGCCAGGGCTCGAACCGGCGCCCCTTGCACTGCAAGGCGGTGTCCTTACCCACTGGACCACCAGGGGAAGCCCTCATGCACATTTTTGTCAAAACAGTATTTGAACACAAGACAAAAGCAAGGAAATAGATAAGCAGTACAGGCACCCTTATATTAACTTCATTGCAATTTACTTCCTAATTGTATAGTTAAAACACAGTTTTATTTCTCATATAATCTTCACATCTAGATGTATAAGATAAAAGGAATTAGGTACTTTTATTTAAAATGAACTTTCCTGGGAGGTGTTTGGAGGGATCACTTGCTTCCTATAATAATAGAAATGAATTGAGACTATCGTTTGTCTCTGGGATTTTCTGAACTAGAAGAAAGAAACTGGCTCAAGGTCCACTGTTCATAGCTTTTATCTGCACAGTTCTCCCAGATTCCTCTTGGGACAAACTGTTGCTAGTACACATTTCTACATTGTAATTTCTGGCCCACTAAACTCATGAGTTCTTGACTAACACCAGATACAGTTAACCAAGTCTATATCCCCCATTTGGTATTTACACTGTACATTAATGGGTTTGAAATATCCTCACTCTCAGAAAATTCTGCAGTTGGATATTTTTTTTTTTAATTGCCTTAGTTTCTCAATCTTATTTGACCATAGAAAATTAAGAGAAAAACATGTTTGAAAATATAAATAATGGAAGTAAATTTTAAAAAAATATTGCCATAGGTGGTTAGGACTCCAAGCTTCCGGTACAGGGGGCACAGGTTTGATCCACTGGGGAACTAAGATTCAGCAATATATTATATTTATATTTTTCAGCAATACATTATATTTTGGCTTTGTGCAGCAGAGCCAAAATATAATACATAAAATAAAGTATTCGAGAATATTATCATTTAAAGTTTTTTGATATTTTCCATATTAAAAATCCATAATAAACCAGATGAAGTTGAAATTAAGGCATTTTGTTAGATACAGAAGTTCTAGCCAGGTTGCATAATTTATTATCATTCTTTGCCCTAGTATGAAAAAGTTCGAATATACAGAATGGATGGATCATACCGTTCTGTTGAACTGAAGCATGGAAATAATACTACTGTGCAGCAGATAATGGAAGGAATGCGTCTCTCTCAAGAAACACAGCAGTATTTCACTATTTGGATCTGTTCAGAAAACCTCAGTAAGAAACTTATTCTAATGTGTAAACCTCATTAATTTTTTTTGAGAATGAGTTGGTAAACTGAAGTATAGCATCAATTATAATTGACTTCTAAATTTTCAAATGATGTAATATTCATGTCTTTTACATAAATTATTTATGTTCAAATGGCGAAAAGATATAAGCCTCTACTTCCTCCTGGCCCCTCTTTATTCATGGAATTTTTTTTTAATAATTATATTTGTTTATTTATTCATTTACTTTGGCTGTGCTGGGTCTTCATTGCTGCGTAGATTTTTCTCTAGTTGTTGACAAGCGGGGCCTCCTCTCTAGTTGTGGTGCAAGGCTTCTCATTGCAGTGGCTTCTCTTGTTGCGGAGTATGGGCTCGAGGACAAGTGGGCTTCTGTAGTTGTGGCATGTGAGCACAGGCTCAGTTGTTTTGGCAATGGGCTGAATTTCTCCACAGCACATGGGATCTTCCCAAATCAGGTATCGAACACATGTCTCCTCCATTGGCAGGTGGATTGTTTACCCTGAGCCACCAGGGAAGCCCCATACAATGTTTGAAGTGGTAAAAGCCAAAACATTTTTTCTTTGGGAGTGAAATTTGATTTGAATACTGTTAAATGTAGTTCTCATCCAACTTGCCTTAATTTTCAGTTGTCACCTCCTCAAAATAATCCAGATGTTCTTTTTCTTTATATTGGTTGTCTGTCAGTCTTTTTTATTTAAACTCAACCTACTGTCACTAGATTTGGTCTCTCCAACAAAGTATTACAAATGCATAAGGGATTTCATTGAGGTGGTTGTGATTGGTTGTCTATGATGTAATTATAATTTTTTAAACACCAAATTCTACTGATTTTATGATAAGTAAATAGGCTGTCATGGAAATAAGAATCTTAAATTCATTTGATAAATTTGAATTCATTTTTTGAATTATTCTCATAAATCTTATATTCTTAAGAAAACAGTTAACCTCAAATTGGGTATAATATTGATTTAAATTTAGACCTTTAATTTGTGTGTGTTCAGTACTTAGGTACAGAAAGTTTAATGAAAGGTTTCTGTGTGTGATTGCAATTAGTTCATTTTTACATTATCATTTATTAAAGGAAAGATGTTTTTCAGGCCTTCAGCTCAAGCCATATCATAAACCATTGCAACATGTTCGTGACTGGCCAGAAATACTTGCTGAATTGACTAATTTGGACCCCCAAAGGGAAACACCACAGCTTTTCCTAAGAAGAGATGTGAGACTTCCTTTGGAAGTAGAGAAAAAGGTTTGCTCAGAAATCTTTTTTACAGTCATTGAATGTTCAGAATTTACTGGGTTCCTGTCTTAAGCACGAGAGGCAAAAATTGTGCTCTTTTATAGGAGAGTTTCTTTCTGTTTTTCTATTCAATCCTCATCTCTCTGTGGTAGAGAGTTTGAGTTCGTCTACTTTCACAGCCCCTGGTTGGTTTTTCCATTTCCACCTCCATTGTCTTAGCATAGGAAAGAAATAGAGATTCAGTCCTAAAGAGAATTACCAACCAGGTGGCAGTAAGATGATACAGAGAAAAAAATTTAGTTAGAAAGGGAGTACAGTGTCAAAGATGAATTATATAAAGTCTTATCAGTTGTGTAAATTTCAAAGGAGCAAAGAGGTACATTGGTATAGGGAGAAAACATTTAAAAAAATTCTGGATAGAGAAGATTATATTTACAAAGGGGGCATTAAAAAGTTACTCTTAGCAGTCGGAACATAACTGTTCTTGACTCAACAGAGAACTATATACATAGTAAAAAAAATGAGAATGGAATTTACACTTGATAAAAAAAAAGGTCTCCCCTAAACAAGTATGTTTGGATTGAATTACTATTAAGTATTAGAAGAGAAGTGAAATAATGCCATCTGAAGGATGGCTGGGCAAGGAAGAAACCTAAGAGAAGTATTAACAAGTTAGACTAGGTGATGGTCTAAATGCAGTGGTAGCTTTGAAAACTGGGGAAAAGAAAAGTTCCAAGGTCTCATAACTTTGGTAAAGAAAAAATATGCAATGCATTTCCTCTTTCTTTATTCAAGGAAGTAGTGAACACATAAGGTAAAGCAGATTTTAGCACTTGAAAGTTTCAGTGACTTTGTCCAAACTCGGTAAGTGTTTTACGCCTGACTATTCATATTGTCCCTCTTATATTTATCATACATACTTAAGGCACAAAAAGCATTTGACAAAATCCAACAGCCTTTCTTGGTAAAACTCTCAGAAAACTAGGAGGGGAACTTCCTCAATATAATAAATGGCATTTATAAAAAGCCCACAGTTTGCATAGTTGACAGTGAGAGACTGGAAACTTTGCTCCAAGGATCAGGAACAAGACAAGGATGCCTTGTTTTGACATCTTTGCTTTCAGATGCTTTCACCACTGCTTCCTTTGGAAGTAGAGAAAAAGGTTTGCTCAGAAATCTTTTTTACAGTCATTGAATGTTCAGAATTTACTGGGTTCCTGTCTTAAGCACGAGAGGCAAAAATTGTGCTCTTTTATAGGAGAGTTTCTTTCTGTTTTTCTATTCAATCCTCATCTCTCTGTGGTAGAGAGTTTGAGTTCGTCTACTTTCACAGCCCCTGGTTGGTTTTTCCATTTCCACCTCCATTGTCTTAGCATAGGAAAGAAATAGAGATTCAGTCCTAAAGAGAATTACCAACCAGGTGGCAGTAAGATGATACAGAGAAAAAAATTTAGTTAGAAAGGGAGTACAGTGTCAAAGATGAATTATATAAAGTCTTATCAGTTGTGTAAATTTCAAAGGAGCAAAGAGGTACATTGGTATAGGGAGAAAACATTTAAAAATTCTGGATAGAGAAGATTATATTTACAAAGGGGCATTAAGAGTTACTGTTAGCAGTCGGAACATAACTGTTCTTGACTCAACAGAGAACTATATACATAGTAAAAAAAATGAGAATGGAATTTACACTTGATAAAAAAAAAGGTCTCCCCTAAACAAGTATGTTTGGATTGAATTACTATTAAGTATTAGAAGAGAAGTGAAATAATGCCATCTGAAGGATGGCTGGGCAAGGAAGAAACCTAAGAGAAGTATTAACAAGTTAGACTAGGTGATGGTCTAAATGCAGTGGTAGCTTTGAAAACTGGGGAAAAGAAAAGTTCCAAGGTCTCATAACTTTGGTAAAGAAAAAATATGCAATGCATTTCCTCTTTCTTTATTCAAGGAAGTAGTGAACACATAAGGTAAAGCAGATTTTAGCACTTGAAAGTTTCAGTGACTTTGTCCAAACTCGGTAAGTGTTTTACGCCTGACTATTCATATTGTCCCTCTTATATTTATCATACATACTTAAGGCACAAAAAGCATTTGACAAAATCCAACAGCCTTTCTTGGTAAAACTCTCAGAAAACTAGGAGGGGAACTTCCTCAATATAATAAATGGCATTTATAAAAAGCCCACAGTTTGCATAGTTGACAGTGAGAGACTGGAAACTTTGCTCCAAGGATCAGGAACAAGACAAGGATGCCTTGTTTTGACATCTTTGCTTTCAGATGCTTTCACCACTGCTGTTTAACACAGAACAATAAGTTCTAAGCAAAGCAATTAGTCACACTCTCCCTACCAGCACCCCAAAAAGTAATGAAATAAAAATAAAAAGAATAGGCATCCAAATTGAAAGAAAAAAGTGAAACTGTCTGTGTTGATCACAAATGACACGATTCTGTACTTAAGAAATTCCAGAGAATTTACATGAGAGCTCCTGGAGCTGATAAATGGATTCAGCAAAGTTGTAGGGTACAAGTTCCACACATGAAAGTTAGTTGTTTCTATAACCAGCCACAGACACTCCCCCCAAAAAAAGGAAATTAAGAAATCTTTTAGAGTAACTTCCTAAAGGATCCAATAACTAGGAATAAATTTAACAAAAAATGTGCAGGACTTATACAATGAAGAATAAAGTTGAGGGATTCACATTTCCAAATTTCTTATTACAAAGCTGCAGTAATCCAAACAATGTGGTACTGGTATAAGGATAGACATAGACCAATGGGATATAATTGAGAGTCCTCAAATAACCTCACATATCCATGCCAACTGCTTTTTGACAGGGATGCCAAGTGAATCCAATGAAGAAAGAGTAATCTGTTCAACAGATGATACTGGAACAATTGGAAATTCACATGCAGAAGTAGCAGATTGGACCCTGATCTCACACCACATCAAAAATTAACTCATGTCTCAATAACGTACATCTAAAAGCCAGAACCATAAAATTCTTAGGACAAACTATATCGGTAATCCTTATGACCTTAGACTTGGCCATGGAGTTTTAGATATGACACCAAAAACATGAGTAACAAAAGAAAAAATAGATAAATTGGACTTCATCAAAATTAAAAACATTTGTAAATCAAAGGACATTATCATTAAAGAGAAAGGAAGAAAATACCTGCAAATCATATATCTGTTAAATGTTTACTCTTCAAAATATAAAAGGAACTCTTCCAGTTCAAAACTGAGATACAACCCAGTTGAACTGGGTAAAGGACTTAATTTTTCTCCAGTAAAGATATACAAGTGAGAGCCTGGAAACTTTGCTCCAAGGATCAGGAACAAGACAAGGATGCCTTGTTTTGACATCTTTGCTTTCAGATGCTTTCACCACTGCTGTTTAACACAGAACAATAAGTTCTAAGCAAAGCAATTAGTCACACTCTCCCTACCAGCACCCCAAAAAGTAATGAAATAAAAATAAAAAGAATAGGCATCCAAATTGAAAGAAAAAAGTGAAACTGTCTGTGTTGATCACAAATGACACGATTCTGTACTTAAGAAATTCCAGAGAATTTACATGAGAGCTCCTGGAGCTGATAAATGGATTCAGCAAAGTTGTAGGGTACAAGTTCCACACATGAAAGTTAGTTGTTTCTATAACCAGCCACAGACACTCCCCCCAAAAAAAGGAAATTAAGAAATCTTTTAGAGTAACTTCCTAAAGGATCCAATAACTAGGAATAAATTTAACAAAAAATGTGCAGGACTTATACAATGAAGAATAAAGTTGAGGGATTCACATTTCCAAATTTCTTATTACAAAGCTGCAGTAATCCAAACAATGTGGTACTGGTATAAGGATAGACATAGACCAATGGGATATAATTGAGAGTCCTCAAATAACCTCACATATCCATGCCAACTGCTTTTTGACAGGGATGCCAAGTGAATCCAATGAAGAAAGAGTAATCTGTTCAACAGATGATACTGGAACAATTGGAAATTCACATGCAGAAGTAGCAGATTGGACCCTGATCTCACACCACATCAAAAATTAACTCATGTCTCAATAACGTACATCTAAAAGCCAGAACCATAAAATTCTTAGGACAAACTATATCGGTAATCCTTATGACCTTAGACTTGGCCATGGAGTTTTAGATATGACACCAAAAACATGAGTAACAAAAGAAAAAATAGATAAATTGGACTTCATCAAAATTAAAAACATTTGTAAATCAAAGGACATTATCATTAAAGAGAAAGGAAGAAAATACCTGCAAATCATATATCTGTTAAATGTTTACTCTTCAAAATATAAAAGGAACTCTTCCAGTTCAAAACTGAGATACAACCCAGTTGAACTGGGTAAAGGACTTAATTTTTCTCCAGTAAAGATATACAAGTGGCACATGACAGGATGGTCAACATCCCCATTAGTCATTAAGGAAATGCAAATCAAAACAAAATGAGAATCCACACCTACTAGGATAACTATAATAATGAAAATTTATAAAGGAAGATGTTGAGTACTGATGAGGAAATAGAGAAATTGGAATGTTTGTATGTTGTAGATAGTGATACAAAATGATGCAACCTCTATGGGCAATAATTGAGTGGTTCTTCAAAAGACTAAATATAGAATTACTGTTCGGTCCAGCAATTCCACTCCTAGGCACATACCTAAAGAAAACAAGAACTCACATACTTGTATTCCAACATGCTTAACAGCAGTATTCACAATAAGCAAAAAGGTGGACACAAGCTAAGTGTTCATCTAAGGATAAAGGATAAAGAAAATGTAGTATTTACATACAATGGACTGTTATTCAGCCATAAAAAGGAATGAAGTTCTGATATATGTCATAACATGAATGAACTTTAAAACATTCTAAGTGAAATAAACCAAACACAAAAGGACAAACACTATTTGATTCAACTTACATTAAATATCTAGAATAGGCAAATTCATAATTCATGGTATATTAGTGGTTACCACAGGTATAATGGGGGGAGAGAATAAAGACTTAATGGTTACAGAAGTTCTCTTTGGGTGTTGAAAATATGGAAATATGGTGATGGTTCACAACATTATAAATGTAACTAATGCCACTAAATTCTACACTTAAAGAACAGAACGTTAAATTTTGCTAAATACTAATACAAAATGTATTAGATCTGCAAGTAATCTCAGTATACTCAGACTGTCTTCCTTCCTCACTTAAATAACATTTTTAAAGTTGGGTGGTAGAGAAAAACTAATAATGATAATACTTAAATTAATTGCATTTTATACTACAAATTATATAAAGTAGGATCAAGTGAAAAAGAAGCAAGCCTTAGTGAGTGCTTACGGAGAATCAGTATATTGTGCATAAGGAAAATACCTGCAAATCAACTTTTTCTTCAAAATATAAAAGGAACTCTTCCAGTTCAAAACTGAGATACAACCCAGTTGAACTGGGTAAAGGACTTAATTTTTCTCCAGTAAAGATATACAAGTGGCACATGACAGGATGGTCAACATCCCCATTAGTCATTAAGGAAATGCAAATCAAAACAAAATGAGAATCCACACCTACTAGGATAACTATAATAATGAAAATTTATAAAGGAAGATGTTGAGTACTGATGAGGAAATAGAGAAATTGGAATGTTTGTATGTTGTAGATAGTGATACAAAATGATGCAACCTCTATGGGCAATAATTGAGTGGTTCTTCAAAAGACTAAATATAGAATTACTGTTCGGTCCAGCAATTCCACTCCTAGGCACATACCTAAAGAAAACAAGAACTCACATACTTGTATTCCAACATGCTTAACAGCAGTATTCACAATAAGCAAAAAGGTGGACACAAGCTAAGTGTTCATCTAAGGATAAAGGATAAAGAAAATGTAGTATTTACATACAATGGACTGTTATTCAGCCATAAAAAGGAATGAAGTTCTGATATATGTCATAACATGAATGAACTTTAAAACATTCTAAGTGAAATAAACCAAACACAAAAGGACAAACACTATTTGATTCAACTTACATTAAATATCTAGAATAGGCAAATTCATAATTCATGGTATATTAGTGGTTACCACAGGTATAATGGGGGGAGAGAATAAAGACTTAATGGTTACAGAAGTTCTCTTTGGGTGTTGAAAATATGGAAATATGGTGATGGTTCACAACATTATAAATGTAACTAATGCCACTAAATTCTACACTTAAAGAACAGAACGTTAAATTTTGCTAAATACTAATACAAAATGTATTAGATCTGCAAGTAATCTCAGTATACTCAGACTGTCTTCCTTCCTCACTTAAATAACATTTTTAAAGTTGGGTGGTAGAGAAAAACTAATAATGATAATACTTAAATTAATTGCATTTTATACTACAAATTATATAAAGTAGGATCAAGTGAAAAAGAAGCAAGCCTTAGTGAGTGCTTACGGAGAATCAGTATATTGTGCATGTGTGTATGCTAAGTCACTTCAGTCGTGTCCAACACTTTGCTTCCCCGTGGGCTGTACCCTCCTCTGTCCATGGGATTCTCCAAGCGGGAATACTGGAGTGGATTGCCATGCCCTCCTCCAGGGGATCATCCCGACCTTTGTCTCTTAGGTTTCCTGCTCTGGCAAGTGGGTTCTTTACCACTAGCACCACCTGGGAAGCCCCAGATCAGAGTATCATTATCTAGTAAAGTGCTTATGTTCTTTCACTCATTGTGTACCTGAGAAATTCCTGTTTTTACCATCTGAAAAATAGAAGAATTGCATTTTTGGTTAGGATTACTCTTTTAGGATGAAAGGAACCTGTTTTCACTTAAAAAGAACAATTGTTGGGCTTCCCTGGTGGTCCAGTATGTAAGGACACTGCCTTGCAGTGCAAGGGGCGCAGGTTCCATCCCTAGCCTGGGAAGATCCCACGTGCCGCGGAGCGGCTGGACCCATGTATCCAATTACCGAGCCGGAGCTCTGGAGCGCATGCGCCCAGAGCCGGTGCTCTGCGACAACAGACGCCACCGCGGTGGGAGGCCCACACGGGAAAAAGAACAAAGATGGATGAAACTAGACAAATGAAAGACCGATTGGAGTGGCCCGCCCACCCACCACCCTCCACCCCCCCGCCAAAATGAATAAATAAATAAATGCTTAAAAATAAAAATAAAAAGAACAACTGTTAACTAATACTCCCTGAACATACTTTCAGGAACTACAACTATTCTGTACTCAAACTCTTCAAATTCCCTGTCAGTTTTTACTATAAAAATGTTCTTTCATTTTTTTCCCCAACATTTACTTTGAGAAATTAAGAACTCATGGGAAAGTTGAAAAAGTAATAAAGTTCATACCATATACTATTCATTAAATTCACTGATTGTTAACATTTTACTATATTTGCTTCATGTTTCCTCTCTTTTCTTTGTGAACCACTTAAAATTGAGTTACAGGCATTATGGTACTTCATCCTTCAATATTTTATCATCTTCTAAGAACAAATATGTACTACATACTACAGTACCACTTTCAACCTAATAAAATTTATATTTCCATAGTAATGCCTAATATCAGACGTATATTCAGATTTTCCCTGTTTTTCAAAGTCTCTCATAACTTCCAACCGAAGTAGCTAGTTCAGTGTTCATGCTTTTTGTTTCTTTCAATCAAGAGCAATGCCCTTATCTTCTTTCCCCCATGAAACTATTTCAATTTTTTGAAATATTACATGGAATATTATTTTAGTTAGCGTGACACTCACCATAAGGAATTTGGGTGATTTTTGAATCATATATGGAAATACTTCAAGTATTTGTTTAGAATCTCTATAATTGATTAGTTACAAGTGGAAATGTCTTCCACTGGGTAGCATTTTTCAGTCTTTGTAAATCTTCAATAAAGGAAGCTTTAGGGACTGTCCTGGTGGTCCAGGGGTTAAGAGTCTAGGTTCCCAACGCAAGGGGCCTGGGTTCAATCCCTGGTCAGGGAACTAGATCCCAAGTGCCACAACTAAGACCCAGTACAGCCAAATAGATAAATAATTCTTTTAAAAAAGGAAGCTTTAAAGTTTTCAAATCTTAAAGTATGCTCTCCTTTTGTGTTATCTGTCAAGTAAAAAGCATTAAGCTCTTTTCAGACTTCATGTGTCTCTCTGGAAATTGTGGTTCATTCCTATATGGAAGAATGTTTGAGGAATATAAGGAATTTAAGTAAAATTGTACTAGAAATTATTCACACTCATATCCATAAACTGCTGATAATTGGACTGTGAATCAGAGGTTAGCAAACTATAGCCTATTGCTGTATCTGACCTGTTGCCTATTTTTGTATATCCTGCAACCCCTTAATGGTTGAAAGTTTTCAAAAGAATATTTCATGTCATGTGAACATCTCATGAAATTCAAATTTCAGAATCAGTATAAAAAGTTTTAGTAGAACTCTGACATTTACAGATGTATTATCTATAGCTGCATTTGTGCTAAAATAGCAGAGTTGAGTCACTTTATTAGAGGCTTTATGATTCATAAGCTTAAAATAGTTCTGTCTGGGCTTTAATAGAAAAGAATTGTCAACCTCTGCTCTAAAGCAAAAACAGCTTATTTATATGCAATTAGATAGCTTTTGCATTTTCATATTAGTGACAAGTTTTACATTTATAACAGGAAATTGTGGCCTAATAGCCAAACTACACTTTTTTCTTTTCAGATTGAAGACCCACTAGCTATTCTTATTCTCTTTGACGAAGCCAGGTATAATTTATTGAAGGGCTTTTATACAGCTCCTGATGCTAAACTGATAACGTTGGCAAGCCTACTGTTGCAGATAGTCTATGGAAATTATGAGAGTAAGAAACACAAGCAAGGTTTTCTAAAGTAAGTACTTAATATACAATTCATGGTCTTGTGTTAGGCTCAAGATTCAGTTAACCATGAAAGTTTAGAAATATTATATTATTAAGAACTAATTAGACCGTCAATTCAGTCAATTCAGTTGTGTCCGACTGTTTGTAACCCTGTGGACTGTAACCTGCCAGGCTCCTCTGTCCATTGGATTCTCTAGGTAAGAATACTGGAGTGAATTGCCATGTCCTCCTCCAGGGGAGCTCAGAGATCAGACCCTTACCTCAGGCATCTCCTGCATTGGCAGGCAGGTCTGTAACCACTAGCACCGTTGAGGAGGCCATTAGACATTGGTTTGGAATTAAATGATACAAGGCATGGAATGAGAAAAAAAAGCTATTGTAAAGCAGTCTTTAAGTTATACTTTCTTCAGAGTTATACTCTGATATGCCTTATACTTGTTAACTTTTTCTTTACTGTATGTTTAAATAAGTTCACTAAAACATGACTTAGATAAATAGTTAAAAAAAAAAAAAAAAAGATGTTACAAGACAGATGCACTTCAGAATCCCACCACAAACACTGGTTCATGTTTCATGGCAAGAGAAAATACTGAGGTTTTAGCATATCTAAAGTTTGTTCATTGTATTCAAACTTCAGAAATATTTTGTGCTTACTGAAAGAAGAAACATTTCTCTAGACTGAACAATGTTGGGATCATGACTTCTTCCTTAAAATGTTGAGTTCTGTGGTATATCAAATACAGTATTTTTCAGTTCAGAAATCATTATTTAAACCACCTGTATCTGAATGATTATATTACTTCAGCTACTAAAGATGACTTATTTAAAAGATGCTGGCATATTTGCTTACAGTGAAGAAAATCTAAAATCTATTGTCCCTATTACCAAACTGAAAAGTAAGGCCCCTCACTGGACAAACCGAATACTTCATGAATACAAGGTAAGCTGTTAAATAGAAACAAAAAGGTATTTTATAATCTTGTTGAAATTCTGTTAGCATTATTAATGTTTTAAATGTAGGTACATAGGAATTAAAGTTAAACAGAAATTAAAGTTATATTCCTGAAATTAAAAAAAAAAATTATAGTTCACATGCCTGAAAGGAAAAGTAGCAGGGTATTTTTTATTTTTAATAATGTAGAATTTTTTAAAAAAATTTTGGTCTCTTTTATTGGTTTTTTATCTATTTAGGCTCAAGATTCAGTTAACCATGAAAGTTTAGAAATATTATATTATTAAGAACTAATTAGACCGTCAATTCAGTCAATTCAGTTGTGTCCGACTGTTTGTAACCCTGTGGACTGTAACCTGCTAGGCTCCTCTGTCCATTGGATTCTCCAGGCAAGAATACTGGAGTGGGCTGCCATGTCCGCCTCCAGGGGAGCTCAGAGATCAGACCCTTACCTCAGGCATCTCCTGCATTGGCAGGCAGGTCTGTAACCACTAGCACCGTTGAGGAGGCCATTAGACATTGGTTTGGAATTAAATGATACAAGGCATGGAATGAGAAAAAAAAGCTATTGTAAAGCAGTCTTTAAGTTATACTTTCTTCAGAGTTATACTCTGATATGCCTTATACTTGTTAACTTTTTCTTTACTGTATGTTTAAATAAGTTCACTAAAACATGACTTAGATAAATAGTTAAAAAAAAAAAAAAAAAAGATGTTACAAGACAGATGCACTTCAGAATCCCACCACAAACACTGGTTCATGTTTCATGGCAAGAGAAAATACTGAGGTTTTAGCATATCTAAAGTTTGTTCATTGTATTCAAACTTCAGAAATATTTTGTGCTTACTGAAAGAAGAAACATTTCTCTAGACTGAACAATGTTGGGATCATGACTTCTTCCTTAAAATGTTGAGTTCTGTGGTATATCAAATACAGTATTTTTCAGTTCAGAAATCATTATTTAAACCACCTGTATCTGAATGATTATATTACTTCAGCTACTAAAGATGACTTATTTAAAAGATGCTGGCATATTTGCTTACAGTGAAGAAAATCTAAAATCTATTGTCCCTATTACCAAACTGAAAAGTAAGGCCCCTCACTGGACAAACCGAATACTTCATGAATACAAGGTAAGCTGTTAAATAGAAACAAAAAGGTATTTTATAATCTTGTTGAAATTCTGTTAGCATTATTAATGTTTTAAATGTAGGTACATAGGAATTAAAGTTAAACAGAAATTAAAGTTATATTCCTGAAATTAAAAAAAAAAATTATAGTTCACATGCCTGAAAGGAAAAGTAGCAGGGTATTTTTTATTTTTAATAATGTAGAATTTTTTAAAAAAATTTTGGTCTCTTTTATTGGTTTTTTTATCTATTTGTTTTCATCTGTCTTTATTCTTTGGTCTGTTTGGGCCTCCCATTACCGTGGCCTCTCTCATTGCAGAGCACCGGCTCTGGGTGGATGTGCTGCAGAGCACTGGCTCATAATTGGACACTGGTCCAGCCACTCTGGAGCACGTGGGATCTTCCCGCGCCAGGGATCGTACCAGTGCCCCTTGCATTGCAAGGTGGACTCTACCCACTAGACCACCAGAGAAACCCAATAATGTAGAATTTTTTTTACTGAATCCTTTTTCTGTGCTGGATACTGTGATAAGTGCTAGAGATTTTTTTAAAACATGCAATAAAACACTGTCTTTATCCATGCACTTTAAAATGTGATAGAATAGATAAACATTATGTTTAGACCTTGATATTTTTCTTTTTAAATGTAAGACCTCAAAAGAAAAAGTGCCCTTGAGATAATGTCATACAGTGTTATTCTTCTTTTGGATTGTCTTGGTCTTAGAAACTCTAGTTGATCTGTTTGGACTGTTAAGGTACATTCTCCTTTCACATCTCTTTATTTTACTTTGTTTTTAGAACCTTAGTACAAGTGAAGGTGTCAGTAAAGAAATGCATCACCTACAGCGCATGTTCTTACAGAATTGTTGGGAAATTCCTACATATGGAGCAGCTTTTTTCACAGGCCAGATATTTACGAAGGCAAGCCCCAGTAACCATAAAGTCATCCCTGTGTATGTAGGTGTGAATATAAAAGGACTTCATCTCCTCAACTTGGAAACTAAGGTAGATTTCCGTCTTTTCAGTGGCTTTTGACCAGTCACATTATTATATAATGTCTAAAATAACAGTAGCAGCCGACATGAACAATTTCATTTACAATAGCAATGGATGGGGGTTGAAAGCAAAGTGAGTATCAACAGGGAGTTAATGTTGCTTGTAGTACATTTCTACATGGAAATACCTTGCAGCCATACAAATGGGTAAAAAGAAATATCTATGTGTGTGTTCTTACGGAGCTGTTGGGAAATTCCTATATATGGAGCAGCTTTTTTCACAGGATAGATATTTAGAAAAGCAAGCCCCAGTAACCGTAAAATCATCCCTGTATATGTAGATGTGAATATAAAGGTTATGTATACACATGCCGTGCACACAATGGAATATTACTCAGCCACTAGAAAGTATGAAGTCTTGCTGTTTGCAACAATATGGGTGGACCTTATGCTAAGTGAAGCAAGTCAGACAAATAGAAATGTCATAGGATCTCCCTTAAATGTGGAATCTTAAAAAAAAAAATCTTATAGATATAACAGACCGGTGGTTGCCAAAGACAGGGAATTGGGAGATGTGCACAGTGGGTAAAGGGGGTCAAAAGATAACAGACTCTCAGCTGTAAAATAAGTCATGGGATGTGGTACAGAGCATGGTAACCACAGTTAATAATACTGTATTGCATATTTGAAAGTTGCTGAGAATATATTTTAGAATTCCTCATCACAACAAAGATAATGTGTAAACTGTGTATGATGATGCATGTTAATAATACTTAGTGGTGATTATTATGCAGCATATACAAATACTGAGACATGCAGTATACCTGAAACAAATACAATGTTATATGTCAGTTATACCTCAAAAAAAAATGTGGGGGAGTGATTACTATATTTACATAAGTATATGTTGTTTTTGAATGCGTAAGAAGTCTCTTAATGGCCTTAGAGAAGGGAAACCATGTAACTGGGGACAGTAGTAGAAGGGAGATGGGTCACTATATAGCAAATTGCAACCTAAAAATAAAGAAATTTCAGTGATCATATTACCTATTTAAAAATTAATTAAATATAAATGAAAAATACAGATTTAAAAAACAAAATATAATACTGACACAAGTGGTTCCTTTTGAAAATTTAGAATTTGCTATAAGAGCATTTTTGGGGGCAGGATGAAGTGTGGATGGGACTATGACTACCTCATAGAACAGTGGAGAGTTTTTCTATTCGACAGTCATGATCTGGCTGCCCCTACTTCAGAGCTTTTCAGAGGTTTACAGGAATGTTGTGCTCCTTTTTCTCATCAGAGTCATGATAATATAGATACAGAGTAATCACTCATTTTAACATGTTTAACACATTTCACAGGAGAAAAACAGCTTTCTAGTTAGTAATGGGAAGCAAATAAAAGTCTGTTTTGTTTATTCAGATTTGTCAAGAAGAGACTATTTTCTGAATCAGTTTAAGTAATAACTAAACTTAGGTATTTTTTCTAATGTATTTTTTATTTATTTATCTTTTAGGGGGTAGGGTGGGGAGGGAGGGAGACGGGCGGGGCCACTTCTATTGGTCCTTTCATTTCTCTATTTTCATCCGTCTTTGCTCTTCGGCCCACGTGGGCCCCCCATCGCGATGGCGTCTGTCGTTGCAGAGCGCTGGCTCTGGGCGCATGCGCTCCAGAGCTCTGGCTCGGTAACTGGACGCATGGGTCCAGCCGCTCCGCGGCACGTGGGATCTTCCCAGGCCAGGGATCGAACCGGTGCCCCTTACACTGCAAGGCGGTGTCCTTACCCACTGGACCACCAGGGGAAGCCCATAACTAAACTTATGTATTTTTAAAAGGCATTTTAGATTAGGAAATTTCACCGTAAACCTAATTTTTATTTTCATCATTTTTATTAAGTCTTTGTTATGTAATCACATAACCTCTCTGAAAATACCCCCATTGTAGTTACTTCATGTTAACTCAGAATCATTGTTATGGGCAGCCTACTGTTAGATGTGCCTGTGAATGGAGATAGAGACTATGCAGGGACATAGGGCAATGATCGTAATTCACTTGGAACTTGTGGGAGTGATTACTATATTTACATAAGTATATGTTGTTTGAATGCGTAAGAAGTCTCTTAATGGCCTTAGAGAAGGGAAACCATGTAACTGGGGACAGTAGTAGAAGGGAGATGGGTCACTATATAGCAAATTGCAACCTAAAAATAAAGAAATTTCAGTGATCATATTACCTATTTAAAAATTAATTAAATATAAATGAAAAATACAGATTTAAAAAACAAAATATAATACTGACACAAGTGGTTCCTTTTGAAAATTTAGAATTTGCTATAAGAGCATTTTGGGGCAGGATGAAGTGTGGATGGGACTATGACTACCTCATAGAACAGTGGAGAGTTTTTCTATTCGACAGTCATGATCTGGCTGCCCCTACTTCAGAGCTTTTCAGAGGTTTACAGGAATGTTGTGCTCCTTTTTCTCATCAGAGTCATGATAATATAGATACAGAGTAATCACTCATTTTAACATGTTTAACACATTTCACAGGAGAAAAACAGCTTTCTAGTTAGTAATGGGAAGCAAATAAAAGTCTGTTTTGTTTATTCAGATTTGTCAAGAAGAGACTATTTTCTGAATCAGTTTAAGTAATAACTAAACTTAGGTATTTTTTCTAATGTATTTTTTATTTATTTATCTTTTAGGGGGTAGGGTGGGGAGGGAGGGAGACGGGCGGGCCACTTCTATTGGTCCTTTCATTTCTCTATTTTCATCCGTCTTTGCTCTTCGGCCCACGTGGGCCCCCCATCGCGATGGCGTCTGTCGTTGCAGAGCGCTGGCTCTGGGCGCATGCGCTCCAGAGCTCTGGCTCGGTAACTGGACGCATGGGTCCAGCCGCTCCGCGGCACGTGGGATCTTCCCAGGCCAGGGATCGAACCGGTGCCCCTTACACTGCAAGGCGGTGTCCTTACCCACTGGACCACCAGGGGAAGCCCATAACTAAACTTATGTATTTTTAAAAGGCATTTTAGATTAGGAAATTTCACCGTAAACCTAATTTTTATTTTCATCATTTTTATTAAGTCTTTGTTATGTAATCACATAACCTCTCTGAAAATACCCCCATTGTAGTTACTTCATGTTAACTCAGAATCATTGTTATGGGCAGCCTACTGTTAGATGTGCCTGTGAATGGAGATAGAGACTATGCAGGGACATAGGGCAGAACAGGGACAAACTGACTTCAGTAATTCACTTGGAACTTGACTTTTTGTAGTCTCTGATACCAACTTGTTTTTGAGTCATTTGCATATGATTTTCCATTTAGACTATTTTACTTACACAAAATAAGCTGCTTCTTACTAGCTTATAACTACTTCTTCTACTCCCGTTGTAGTAAATTTGTTAAAAGAAATGAAGGAGAAATTCCCCTTGTCATTTCAAGAAATTTTTCCCCTGCTATTTCAGAGCATTTTATACCAATATCTGCAAATTCTTCTTCATTGAACTGGATGGTGATGCCATGGGCATTAACAGTGAACCTTTTCTCTAAACTGTGTATTATGTTTGACTTTTGGTAACATTCCAAATTTGGGCAACAATAAAAAGCTTTATATAGTATTCAGTTGATGGCTCAGTAATGTCTTATAACACTTCATATTATGAATAATATTCTGGTCCAGGAATTGAGTGAGAACAATAGTAGGAAGAGAATGACAGTATTATTAAGAATCTGCTTTTTCTAGAAATGTAAATAGAAATGTTGTCATTGGTTATATAAAAAAGTGATTGAAACCAAGGGTAATGATGTTTTCTCTCCACATAACCATTACTGTGTGCTTTGTAAGCTAAATTTATGGCACTGTAAAAGCTATAATAAAATTAACCATCAAAGATGAGAAATGTCAGCTTGTCCTCAGTTGTCTTAGACTGACCAAGAATGCTAGGGTTGAATATGATGGACTTGCTTATATAAACATCTTTGTCTGCAAAAATACCTTCATTTGTATTTACAACTCTACATGGGATGTATTAGCCTTAGAGATTAAATCAGAAAAACACGTAGAATACATCTGTGCGGTTTTTTTAATCTCAATTACTTCTACCTTCTATGTTTTGCTATTGTTTGGAATAATGAAAGCTGTCTATCAGAAAATATAGCTCAGGACTTCCCTGGTGACTCAGATGGTAAAAAAAAAATACAGCTCAGCCAATTTCGTATACTTATCAGAGGCCCATATGTCTAGTTATATAAAATGCGTACACTACTGAATAGATAACTGCACTGTTACAGTTCAGTGTTTTACTACAAAGTACTACAGTCTTCATAATTGAACTATACTTGTTGATGTTGTCTTCAACCTTAATACCACTGTTGCACGCATGCAATAGGTGATCCCTACTGATGTCAATTTATGTTGACCATAATGCCCTTCTAAAATAACTGTGGCTCTTTAAGTACCCATATATTGCTATTCTTCATGATCACTTGTAAAGATCACTATTTCTTCTCTTCATCCTGGTTGACTGTGTGCTTCTTTTGACCTAACGTGGTTTTCCTTCTCTGCTCTCAATGCTCCCTGCCATTTCTCTTGTGCTTTTTGACTCCCCTTACTAAGCACCTTTCCCATTTGCAGGTTTTTAACTCCTAATGAGAGCTACTTTTCCCTTCTGGAGCAGACTGGCCTCTCAAAACCACCATGTGGGCACTTCCAACTCCCTTCAGCCCTTTCCTTTATTGTGGATTTCTCAAGAATTCCTTCTTCCCTGCACATTATCCTTTAAAAACAAAATCTTTATTTTTAACTTACAGTTTCAGTGCTTTTGTTGGTTAGTTGACCTTCACGTAATTGAGGAGTTGCTACACCACAGATGTGTTATTTTTTCTGTATATATAGCTTTTGAGGATATATGAAGTAGACAATATCCTGTCTCTTGATTAAACAAATTCCAAGTCACTGATCCAAAAAGTTTAAGGTATTATAATATCTTGACGTGTTTCAGTGTGAACTTCAATAGATAGCTATTTTAGCAGATCCTGTCAGTTATATTTTATACATATAACTATTTTTAAGGAAAATGTTATTTTCCCAGTATACATGATATACAGTCATATAAATTAATTGTATTATGTTTCATTTACAGAGTGAAACACTTTCAAAATGCCCTAGATCATTATCTTTCTGGCATATCCTTAGTTTATGATTTACAATCATGTTAAGAACTACTAGTCCTAGAGAGGTAATGTTTCTAAATAAGCTTATTTTAAAGGATGGCATGGGGCTTCCCTGGTGGTCCAGTGGGTAAGGACACTGTCTTGCAGTGCAAGGCCTGGGAAGATCCCACGTGCTGCAGAGCGGCTGGACCGATGTGTCCAATTACCGAGCCGGAGCTCTGGAGTGCACGCGCCCAGAGCCGGTGCTCTGCGACAACAGGGGCCACTGCGATGGGAGGCCCACACAGGCCAAAGAACAGTGATGGATGAAAATAGATAAATGAAAGACCAATAGAAGTGGCCCGCTCACCCCCCACTTGCCAAAAAAAATAAAGGATGGCATGAACATTTTCTTTGCATATATATAAATAATATATTTTTAGAGTGAGAAAATGTAGTTATTACTAGGAGATAATTGTTTTTTAAATAATCAGAAGAGTATATTATATTCCAATTTAAATAATGCCATTGTATTAGAATGTGTAGGAATAGGGTATTGTAAATATTTTTGAAATAGTCCTGTTGAGTATATGAAGGATATAATTATTAATTTTTAAAATAATGCTTATATTTACAATAAATATAGTAGCGGACTTATTTTCAGTGATACCGAATTGCCTAAGTCAACAGTTTTATTGTTTTAAATAAATTTCATATCTGAAAGTACTTATGAATATTCAAAAGGTACTGAATATAGTAAAAGGAATTGTTTTTAACCTGCAGAAATTAAAAATTTATAGTACACTTAATTTTCTTGAAAGCCACAGACAGAATGGACATCTTTGTTTCCCCATCGCTGAGTGTTAAGATGTACAGCATGTTGACTTGATACACCTGTTTCAAAATGATTACCACTGTAGCATTAGCCAGCACCTCTATCACATCACATAATTACAGTTTCTTTTTTGATGGTGAAAACATTTAAGATCTACTCTTCTAGCAACTTTCAAGCATATAATACAGCACTGTTAACTATAAGCACCATGCCCCACATTAGATCCCCAGGACTTATCTTCTGAAAGTTTGTTCTGCTTTGACCAACAGCCCAGTTCCCCCCACCCACCAGCCCCTGGTATAACCGCCATTCTCCTCTCTGTCTCTATGAGTTTGGCTTTGAGATTCCACTTTTTGTTTTTCAGTGGGTAAGGACACTGTCTTGCAGTGCAAGGCCTGGGAAGATCCCACGTGCTGCAGAGCGGCTGGACCGATGTGTCCAATTACCGAGCCGGAGCTCTGGAGTGCACGCGCCCAGAGCCGGTGCTCTGCGACAACAGGGGCCACTGCGATGGGAGGCCCACACAGGCCAAAGAACAGTGATGGATGAAAATAGATAAATGAAAGACCAATAGAAGTGGCCCGCCCGCCTGCCCCCGTCCCTCCCCAACCCGTCCCCACCCCCCACTTGCCAAAAAAAATAAAGGATGGCATGAACATTTTCTTTGCATATATATAAATAATATATTTTTAGAGTGAGAAAATGTAGTTATTACTAGGAGATAATTGTTTTTTAAATAATCAGAAGAGTATATTATATTCCAATTTAAATAATGCCATTGTATTAGAATGTGTAGGAATAGGGTATTGTAAATATTTTTGAAATAGTCCTGTTGAGTATATGAAGGATATAATTATTAATTTTTAAAATAATGCTTATATTTACAATAAATATAGTAGCGGACTTATTTTCAGTGATACCGAATTGCCTAAGTCAACAGTTTTATTGTTTTAAATAAATTTCATATCTGAAAGTACTTATGAATATTCAAAAGGTACTGAATATAGTAAAAGGAATTGTTTTTAACCTGCAGAAATTAAAAATTTATAGTACACTTAATTTTCTTGAAAGCCACAGACAGAATGGACATCTTTGTTTCCCCATCGCTGAGTGTTAAGATGTACAGCATGTTGACTTGATACACCTGTTTCAAAATGATTACCACTGTAGCATTAGCCAGCACCTCTATCACATCACATAATTACAGTTTCTTTTTTGATGGTGAAAACATTTAAGATCTACTCTTCTAGCAACTTTCAAGCATATAATACAGCACTGTTAACTATAAGCACCATGCCCCACATTAGATCCCCAGGACTTATCTTCTGAAAGTTTGTTCTGCTTTGACCAACAGCCCAGTTCCCCCCACCCACCAGCCCCTGGTATAACCGCCATTCTCCTCTCTGTCTCTATGAGTTTGGCTTTTTGAGATTCCACGTGAAAGTGGTATCCTATAGTATTTGTCTTTCTTTGGCATATTTCACTTAACATAACACCCTCAAGGTCTATCCATATTGTTGCTAATAACAGTATTTCCTTACTTTTCATGGCTGAATGATAGTCCTCTGGGTGTGTACATATATAAACATACACAGCACTGAATGGACATCTTTAAAAATTTTTGTCATTCTGATAAAAAGAATACCATTGCTTAAGGCAGTCTCCTGTGAGTATATACTACAGGCTATGTGAAGTTGCCAAGGGTGCTTTGAAGAAATTTTATTCTAACTTTCAAAACCATTGTGTTTAGACCTGGCTAGCTAAGGTAGGTAGTAAGAGAAAATAAGTGTTGTTTTTGATAAATATTTCAACATTTAAGACTTATAATTATGTTGCAGGCTTTACTCATCAGTCTTAAGTATGGCTGCTTTATGTGGCAGTTGGGAGATGCTGATACATGTTTTCAGATCCATAGTATGGAAAATAAAATGAGCTTTATAGTACATACAAAACAGGTAAGTACCTAAGCAGTTCTGGATTTATATAAATAGTAATAAACTACTGTATTGGTAAAATTTTCCTTTTTAAAAAATGACTGTCCATTTTACTTCAAGTAAAATCTCTAACATGAAATTAATATTATTTAAGACCAAAGTAAAAAAGACCAGGTGTTTCCTAAACAAAGCCAGAAACTTAACTGAATAATTTATTGCTGTCTTATAACAATGCAAAATGCCTTTTCAAATAGAGAACAGTCCGTCTACTGCTATGCATATCATTTAGACATTCTTACATGTTTCAAATTTATTGTCAACATATATTTTACTTTGTAGGCTGGCCTTGTGGTAAAACTACTAATAAAGCTGAATGGACAGTTAATGCCCACTGAAAGAAGTTCATGAGAAGAAACCAACTGATATTCAAGCCACCACATATTGTGATGTTTTAAAAAATTTTTTAACAAGGCATTTTTAAAATAGTACTTTACTTGTCAAACATATACTCCCCTTACCCCAGTTATCTTGTTTCTGCTTTGAACAGCCCAGTTCCCCCACCCACCAGCCTGGTATAACCGCCATTCTCCTCTCTGTCTCTATGAGTTTGGCTTTTTGAGATTCCACGTGAAAGTGGTATCCTATAGTATTTGTCTTTCTTTGGCATATTTCACTTAACATAACACCCTCAAGGTCTATCCATATTGTTGCTAATAACAGTATTTCCTTACTTTTCATGGCTGAATGATAGTCCTCTGGGTGTGTACATATATAAACATACACAGCACTGAATGGACATCTTTAAAAATTTTTGTCATTCTGATAAAAAGAATACCATTGCTTAAGGCAGTCTCCTGTGAGTATATACTACAGGCTATGTGAAGTTGCCAAGGGTGCTTTGAAGAAATTTTATTCTAACTTTCAAAACCATTGTGTTTAGACCTGGCTAGCTAAGGTAGGTAGTAAGAGAAAATAAGTGTTGTTTTTGATAAATATTTCAACATTTAAGACTTATAATTATGTTGCAGGCTTTACTCATCAGTCTTAAGTATGGCTGCTTTATGTGGCAGTTGGGAGATGCTGATACATGTTTTCAGATCCATAGTATGGAAAATAAAATGAGCTTTATAGTACATACAAAACAGGTAAGTACCTAAGCAGTTCTGGATTTATATAAATAGTAATAAACTACTGTATTGGTAAAATTTTCCTTTTTAAAAAATGACTGTCCATTTTACTTCAAGTAAAATCTCTAACATGAAATTAATATTATTTAAGACCAAAGTAAAAAAGACCAGGTGTTTCCTAAACAAAGCCAGAAACTTAACTGAATAATTTATTGCTGTCTTATAACAATGCAAAATGCCTTTTCAAATAGAGAACAGTCCGTCTACTGCTATGCATATCATTTAGACATTCTTACATGTTTCAAATTTATTGTCAACATATATTTTACTTTGTAGGCTGGCCTTGTGGTAAAACTACTAATAAAGCTGAATGGACAGTTAATGCCCACTGAAAGAAGTTCATGAGAAGAAACCAACTGATATTCAAGCCACCACATATTGTGATGTAGATTTTTTCCATGAAAGATTTCTTTAAATTATCACTCTTAACAAGGCATTTAGTCTCTTGTAATATATATGTATACTGTTACATTGTACAGAATCTGTACTTATGTTTGGTGTGTAATATACCAGTTAGTTTTATATAATATTCTCATAAGCTAATTTTTAAGAGAAACACACAAGAATGTGTAGATTGATAGTCTGTATAATATTAGATGAAACAATAAGCTTTATAAAAAAGTTATTTTTGGTAAATGGTAAAAGAATTTAGAGTGGAAAATGGTGAAATTAAAATATAGCTTTGCTATGACTGTGTGTGTGTCATTTCAACATATACAGAAAGCAGCATGATTTGAATAAAGAATGTGTTTTGTACTTAAAGTATATATAACATATTACTTAAAATGAGTTTTTGTAATCTTTGAACATTTCTCAACATGTTTTTAAGACACTTAAAATGTTTTTTGGTATAAGCTAGTATATCTCAAAGTAGTATATTTCTTGAACCCCCTGCATCATAATTACCTTAGTACCTTTTAAAAACAAGGATTGGGCTTCCCTAGTGGTCCAGTGGGTAAAGAGTTCACCTTGCAGCGCAAGAGGCACTGGTTCAATCCCTGGCCCGGGAAGATCCCACATGCCATGGAGAGGCTGAATGGGTGTGTCCAATTACAAGACAGCGCTCTGGAGTGCATGTGCTCAGAACCGATGCTCTGCAATGACAGAGGCCACTGCAATGGGAGGCCCAAACAGGCCAAAGAATAAAGATGGATGAAAATTAAAAAATAAGGCCAAAATTTAAAAAAAAAAGAAGAAGAATTTTACTTCAAGTAAAATCTCTAACATGAAATTAATATTATTTAAGACCAAAGTAAAAAAGACCAGGTGTTTCCTAAACAAAGCCAGAAACTTAACTGAATAATTTATTGCTGTCTTATAACAATGCAAAATGCCTTTTCAAATAGAGAACAGTCCGTCTACTGCTATGCATATCATTTAGACATTCTTACATGTTTCAAATTTATTGTCAACATATATTTTACTTTGTAGGCTGGCCTTGTGGTAAAACTACTAATAAAGCTGAATGGACAGTTAATGCCCACTGAAAGAAGTTCATGAGAAGAAACCAACTGATATTCAAGCCACCACATATTGTGATGTAGATTTTTTCCATGAAAGATTTCTTTAAATTATCACTCTTAACAAGGCATTTAGTCTCTTGTAATATATATGTATACTGTTACATTGTACAGAATCTGTACTTATGTTTGGTGTGTAATATACCAGTTAGTTTTATATAATATTCTCATAAGCTAATTTTTAAGAGAAACACACAAGAATGTGTAGATTGATAGTCTGTATAATATTAGATGAAGCAATAAGCTTTATAAAAAAGTTATTTTTGGTAAATGGTAAAAGAATTTAGAGTGGAAAATGGTGAAATTAAAATATAGCTTTGCTATGACTGTGTGTGTGTCATTTCAACATATACAGAAAGCAGCATGATTTGAATAAAGAATGTGTTTTGTACTTAAAGTATATATAACATATTACTTAAAATGAGTTTTTGTAATCTTTGAACATTTCTCAACATGTTTTTAAGACACTTAAAATGTTTTTTGGTATAAGCTAGTATATCTCAAAGTAGTATATTTCTTGAACCCCCTGCATCATAATTACCTTAGTACCTTTTAAAAACAAGGATTGGGCTTCCCTAGTGGTCCAGTGGGTAAAGAGTTCACCTTGCAGCGCAAGAGGCACTGGTTCAATCCCTGGCCCGGGAAGATCCCACATGCCATGGAGAGGCTGAATGGGTGTGTCCAATTACAAGACAGCGCTCTGGAGTGCATGTGCTCAGAACCGATGCTCTGCAATGACAGAGGCCACTGCAATGGGAGGCCCAAACAGGCCAAAGAATAAAGATGGATGAAAATTAAAAAATAAGGCCAAAATTTAAAAAAAAAAAAGAAGAAGAATTTCACGGACTCATTCTAGACAAATTCATTCGCTCTCTTATAAATAGCAGGGCCTGTGAATTTTTTCTTAAGTTTTACTTTGTTTTCTGTCAAAGTAATTCCAGACCCAGGAATGAGTTTGTATTATTAAAGTTAAGTAAATTATGCAAAACTTCCTGGCACACAAACAAATTCATATATGGACACAAAGACTAAGTGATATCTCTACTATTGACAGTTTCATTTATTAAGAACACTGTATTTTTAGGAGTTGACACAATGGTGTATTTATATTTCCTTTACATTGCAGGAGGTAGATCACCATGTCAGTGAGGTAGATCAAATGTCATATGAAGCACTTACCTGATCTGCTATTAAATAAGCTTAGGAAGTAGTCTTTCCAAGCTAACAGATTACTGTATTCTTTAATCACCCTGCACATTCCTCTTACCAAGTTCTGTCGAATGTCTGTCAGTCCTTTCTTCTTCCCTGCCTCTGTGCTTGCAGTGTATCCACAGTAGTTCAAGTGTTTGTCATCTGCTCCCAGGCTCATGGTTGCTTCTCCTTCTGGCTCCCCAACTTGGGGTCTACACTCTGCCCACCTGTACCTGCCACACCTTTCTCATAGATCTGTTTCATTGCCCTCTGAAAATCCTCCTCCCTGCATGAAAAAGTTAAATTCCTCCTTTTGAAAAAATCCTCCTCCCTTAAAGTATATATAACATATTACTTAAAATGAGTTTTTGTAATCTTTGAACATTTCTCAACATGTTTTTAAGACACTTAAAATGTTTTTTGGTATAAGCTAGTATATCTCAAAGTAGTATATTTCTTGAACCCCCTGCATCATAATTACCTTAGTACCTTTTAAAAACAAGGATTGGGCTTCCCTAGTGGTCCAGTGGGTAAAGAGTTCACCTTGCAGCGCAAGAGGCACTGGTTCAATCCCTGGCCCGGGAAGATCCCACATGCCATGGAGAGGCTGAATGGGTGTGTCCAATTACAAGACAGCGCTCTGGAGTGCATGTGCTCAGAACCGATGCTCTGCAATGACAGAGGCCACTGCAATGGGAGGCCCAAACAGGCCAAAGAATAAAGATGGATGAAAATTAAAAAATAAGGCCAAAATTTAAAAAAAAAAAAGAAGAAGAATTTCACGGACTCATTCTAGACAAATTCATTCGCTCTCTTATAAATAGCAGGGCCTGTGAATTTTTTCTTAAGTTTTACTTTGTTTTCTGTCAAAGTAATTCCAGACCCAGGAATGAGTTTGTATTATTAAAGTTAAGTAAATTATGCAAAACTTCCTGGCACACAAACAAATTCATATATGGACACAAAGACTAAGTGATATCTCTACTATTGACAGTTTCATTTATTAAGAACACTGTATTTTTAGGAGTTGACACAATGGTGTATTTATATTTCCTTTACATTGCAGGAGGTAGATCACCATGTCAGTGAGGTAGATCAAATGTCATATGAAGCACTTACCTGATCTGCTATTAAATAAGCTTAGGAAGTAGTCTTTCCAAGCTAACAGATTACTGTATTCTTTAATCACCCTGCACATTCCTCTTACCAAGTTCTGTCGAATGTCTGTCAGTCCTTTCTTCTTCCCTGCCTCTGTGCTTGCAGTGTATCCACAGTAGTTCAAGTGTTTGTCATCTGCTCCCAGGCTCATGGTTGCTTCTCCTTCTGGCTCCCCAACTTGGGGTCTACACTCTGCCCACCTGTACCTGCCACACCTTTCTCATAGATCTGTTTCATTGCCCTCTGAAAATCCTCCTCCCTGCATGAAAAAGTTAAATTCCAATTCCTTAGTATTTGAATACACTAACACTTATCTGGATTAATATCTAACAATTTCTCCCACACTGTTTATTTGTTTCTTTTTTTTTTAATTTTATTTATTTATCTTTTGCAGGGTGGGGTGGAGAGGGAGGGGGATGGGCGGGCCACTTCTATTGGTCTTTCATTTCTCCATTTTCATCTATCTTTGTTCTTTGGCTCCTGTGGGCCTCCCATCGCGGTGGCGTCTGTCGCTGCAGAGCGCCGGCTCTGGGCGCATGCGCTCCAGAGCTCCGGCTCGGTGATTGGACACATCAGTCCAGCCGCTCTGCGGCACATGGGATCTTCCCAGGCCAGGGATCGGACCGGCGCCCCTTGCACTGCAAGGCGGTGTCTTTAACCACTGGACCACCAGGGGAAGCCCTGTTTCTTTGTTTCTTAACCCTGGCTCTATGGTCATGTCACTGTGGAGTTTTACTACTTTATGACTCAATAGCTTTAAGGCGGGGCCCAGGCATTTCTGTTTTAAAAGTGTCTCGGGTGATTTTGATATATAGCTTAGAATATTTAGAACTGCCCTAACTAACTCTAGGAAATAGCTGAATGCTTTTTCTTTCACAGAGGAAGGTAAGCATGCATCTTTGCTACATCAAACATCTCCCTCCACCGAGCAGTGTATCCTTGCACAGCACAGCTGCCCTGAGAGATAGGAAGAGGAAACTGTTAGAGCAGCATGGTTATTAAAAGCTTAAAATACATAGCATTGAGAAATTCAAAATTAGTACGAAAGAGAATTCCTTATTGTTAGGCCATAACCAATCAGAAACAATAAGGGGGGAGCGCAAACAGCTCTTATGAGTGCCGAGGAGTGTGTGAGCACTGAGGATAAAATGTACTATTTTCCTCTTCATCATTCTTTCAGTAAATCAGAGTGCTTTTTATGTGCCAGGGATTCATTGGTAAGAAAAAGTCCCTGCCTTCAGAGATCGAAGTTTACTGAAGGAGATAAATAAGTACTCATATGAACTATGATGAAAGAAAACTAAAAATTATTATCTAAGCAAAAACGAGGGAAACAGATGAGGAGAGGCTTCCTCCAGCCAGTGCTGCTTGAGCTAGCGTTTGAGAAGTAAGCAGGGGTGAGTGGTGTGAAGACAGCTGAGGAGAAAGGAAATGAGGCGACAGGTTTTGACCTCAAGGATGGTCTTGGAGAATCGATGGTAGGAATTACAGTTTTCTCATTTTTAGCTAAGAAGAGAATTCAAACAAAGCAAATGAGTTTCCATTGTAGAAATAGAATAGGTAACACTGGGCACGACAACTGCATTAAAAAGAGCAAAATGTGCTGAAGAACAACATCTTGTAAGATTAAAACTCGCCCCTAGGAAAATAACACTTACAGGAAATATTTAACAAACCTACCCATAGTTCTTGACCAAATTTAGCAGAAGACTTACATAAATAAAATTTAGGTTTTAATTTGATCCTGAGGAACTCAATGGCAAAAACTGAAAAAATTTTATATGTGCAAAAGAATGAAATTATTTCAGTAAAATGAAATGGGGAGACTTTAAATGTTTTTTGCTGTACTGTGTGTATAGAAAACTGAGTACATGCAAAAAAACCAGTTCAACAAAAATCTATCTGTGGGCTTCCCTTGTGGCTCAGTGGATAAGAACCCGTCAGCCAATGCAGGAGACACAGTTTCGATCCCTGAACCAGGAAAATCCCATATACTGCAGAGCAGCTAAACCCACACATCAACAAAGACCCAGCACAGCCAAAAATAAATAAATAAAAGTCTTAAAAAAAAATCCATCTGTGATGGTATGATTCCCATTTAACATTTGTGTTCATAAAGCTGGAACACCTCTATGATCATACTTGGTATTTGTAGAGGCAGGGATAGGCAGACCAAAAAGGACCTAAAGCAAAAGAGGGGTAAACCCTGGGGGTTCTTAGAAACAAAAGTGCTTGAGGCAAAGAAATATATTTTGAACATCTTAAGGTGTAGGTGAGAAAAGCAATTTCAATACATTGTGACAATTTCTATGATATGTTCAGAATTCATTGGAATGGCACCAAGCATAAACAGAAAGGCACTTACTTCCCCATCAGTTAAATAACACTAAAAGCTCATACTTTAAAATGATGCTTACTGTATCACTGGCATTATTAGAGGCACTTTTAGATATATTAATTCATTTAATCCTCATAACAATCACTGAGGCAGTTACTATTATTCCCATCTAACAGATGAAGAAACAGTTCAGTAGCTTGCCAAATAGAGCATAGATAATTAGCAGTGAAGCTGAGATTCATATCAAGGCAGTCTGGTTTCAGATACAAATGAATCAGAAACATACATGGTTATAATAAACACAGCAAGATATTTGTTTTCTTCTAAAAGTTTAGAAGAACTTTCTAAACCATTAAAAAACCAACATGCATTAAAGAGCAAAATGTGCTGAAGAACAACATCTTGTAAGATTAAAACTCGCCCCTAGGAAAATAACACTTACAGGAAATATTTAACAAACCTACCCATAGTTCTTGACCAAATTTAGCAGAAGACTTACATAAATAAAATTTAGGTTTTAATTTGATCCTGAGGAACTCAATGGCAAAAACTGAAAAAATTTTATATGTGCAAAAGAATGAAATTATTTCAGTAAAATGAAATGGGGAGACTTTAAATGTTTTTTGCTGTACTGTGTGTATAGAAAACTGAGTACATGCAAAAAAACCAGTTCAACAAAAATCTATCTGTGGGCTTCCCTTGTGGCTCAGTGGATAAGAACCCGTCAGCCAATGCAGGAGACACAGTTTCGATCCCTGAACCAGGAAAATCCCATATACTGCAGAGCAGCTAAACCCACACATCAACAAAGACCCAGCACAGCCAAAAATAAATAAATAAAAGTCTTAAAAAAAAATCCATCTGTGATGGTATGATTCCCATTTAACATTTGTGTTCATAAAGCTGGAACACCTCTATGATCATACTTGGTATTTGTAGAGGCAGGGATAGGCAGACCAAAAAGGACCTAAAGCAAAAGAGGGGTAAACCCTGGGGGTTCTTAGAAACAAAAGTGCTTGAGGCAAAGAAATATATTTTGAACATCTTAAGGTGTAGGTGAGAAAAGCAATTTCAATACATTGTGACAATTTCTATGATATGTTCAGAATTCATTGGAATGGCACCAAGCATAAACAGAAAGGCACTTACTTCCCCATCAGTTAAATAACACTAAAAGCTCATACTTTAAAATGATGCTTACTGTATCACTGGCATTATTAGAGGCACTTTTAGATATATTAATTCATTTAATCCTCATAACAATCACTGAGGCAGTTACTATTATTCCCATCTAACAGATGAAGAAACAGTTCAGTAGCTTGCCAAATAGAGCATAGATAATTAGCAGTGAAGCTGAGATTCATATCAAGGCAGTCTGGTTTCAGATACAAATGAATCAGAAACATACATGGTTATAATAAACACAGCAAGATATTTGTTTTCTTCTAAAAAGTTTAGAAGAACTTTCTAACAGTAATGTAAATGTTTTCAATTTTCCTATATTGTAAAATCTAAGTACAACTATAGACTTAGAGATTATGTTACTTGTGTAGGATCAAAAGCCATTAAGAGGTAGTCAGAATTCAAAATCTGGAAATCTGGCTTCTGAATTCAGACCTTAGTCAAGTAAAGGAAAAGTAGTGAGTGTAAAAGGGAGTGCATAATGGTTTACTGATGGTTACTGGTTAGTGACTCATCTGTTAGATTACCCTCTGATGGCATTGTTTTCTGTTAAATCTTTATTGATTGTAATTGACTGCAATTTACAAAGAAGCCCCTAGACTATTCTGTTGATTGTAACAGGGAATGAGCATGTGTGGCCAATCTCAATCAAAGGGGAGGGTCTTGCACCATTGATTGAACCAGCCTTTAAAAATCGCCCTTTGCTGCAAAAAAACAAACAAACAAACAAACAAAATCGCCCTTTACCTCCCGTTGGGGCCCTTGCAGGAAACCTAGTTTCTTGCAGGTGGTCGCTGGCGCCAGCCTAATAAACCTCTTTTCCATCTACCACGAGCGGAGTTGGGTGCTTCACTGAGCGTGCCTCCCAACATGAGATGGTTAACCAAAAAGTCAAATCTTGAAGAATGTTGTGTTCCCTACTAATGAGCCATTGGAGAATTTAGGATTTGACTAGTCCAGAATTATGTGTTGAAAGATCATCCTGGATCACAGAAGGAGCCTGAGCAAGAAGATACAAGACAATGGTAAGAAATGGATGAATGTTTTCACAAAATCAGTGACCTTTTGGATATGAGGAATTAGGAAGAAATAGGAATCATAAATAATTCCCCTCTTTCTGTCCTGGGCAACTGGGAAAATGGTACCATACATGTTTAAGATACAGGCTTCCCTGGTGCCTAAGGGATAAAGTATCCACCTGCCAATGCAAGAGATACAGGTTGGATCCCTGGGTCAGGTCAGGAAGATATGCTGGAGAAGGAAATGGCAACCTGCTCCAGTATGCATGCCTGGGAAATCCCATAGACAGAAGAGCCTGGTGGTCTATAGCCCAAGGGGTTGTAGAGTCAGATACGACTGAACAACAATGCTTAAGATAGGGAAGGGAAGGGGAGGGTTCAAAGAAATGTGTTGAAATCCTGGTGCCTAAGGGACACATAGGTGGAGATGCCCCTGGCCGGAAGCTCAACTAGGCAGTAGTGGCAACTGAAACTACAGGAACAGATTTAAAGCCACCCAGGAAGAGTAGAATGAAAATCAAGCCAAAGAATGCCATTTAAGAAATGGGCGCAGGTAGGGCAGACCACAATGCATCTTGTTAGGTACAAGGACATCAATATGGAAAAGAAATACCTTAGGACCGTCCTGCCCATAAATCTCATATAGGCAAAAATTAAGAGTTAAAAGAATTTTTAGGGATTTTTTTTTTTTTTTTTTTACATTCTTTTTTGATGGGTTGCTGCACTGGGTCTTCCATGTGGTGCATGGGCTTCTCAGTGAGTTGGCTTCTTGAATCGACTCTAGGTTCGGCTTCAGTAGTTGTGGCCCAGGGGCTTAGTTGCTCTGTGGCAGATGGGGTCTTCCTGGAGCAGGGATCAAACCCATGTCCCCTCCACTGGCAGGCCGATTCTTAACCACTGGACCAACAGGGAAGTCCAAGGATGATCCTTGTAAAGTTTTTTATTTTTCTTTTCAAAGAGCTCTTTTATCTAGTTCTTTATAGTTACAGCCTCATAGTCTACAAATGCTTCTCTTTTTCTGATATAAATACGGTATTTGATTGTAGTAAGCCAGGACTAAATTAGTCCTGTAGATTTTCCTTGTCCTGTTGTTTAGATGTCTGGCGGGAAGGCAGTCACACTGACCTCGGGACTTTTCTCAAAGCTCAGCCACCTCTACTGCCTACATTCATTCCCCAGTAGTACTCTTCTTGGAAACTTCAAAGGCAGCCCCACCTCCAAATCAATTCCTCTGGGTCTAGGGGATAAAGTATCCACCTGCCAATGCAAGAGATACAGGTTGGATCCCTGGGTCAGGTCAGGAAGATATGCTGGAGAAGGAAATGGCAACCTGCTCCAGTATGCATGCCTGGGAAATCCCATAGACAGAAGAGCCTGGTGGTCTATAGCCCAAGGGGTTGTAGAGTCAGATACGACTGAACAACAATGCTTAAGATAGGGAAGGGAAGGGGAGGGTTCAAAGAAATGTGTTGAAATCCTGGTGCCTAAGGGACACATAGGTGGAGATGCCCCTGGCCGGAAGCTCAACTAGGCAGTAGTGGCAACTGAAACTACAGGAACAGATTTAAAGCCACCCAGGAAGAGTAGAATGAAAATCAAGCCAAAGAATGCCATTTAAGAAATGGGCGCAGGTAGGGCAGACCACAATGCATCTTGTTAGGTACAAGGACATCAATATGGAAAAGAAATACCTTAGGACCGTCCTGCCCATAAATCTCATATAGGCAAAAATTAAGAGTTAAAAGAATTTTTAGGGATTTTTTTATTTTTTACATTCTTTTTTGATGGGTTGCTGCACTGGGTCTTCCATGTGGTGCATGGGCTTCTCAGTGAGTTGGCTTCTTGAATCGACTCTAGGTTCGGCTTCAGTAGTTGTGGCCCAGGGGCTTAGTTGCTCTGTGGCAGATGGGGTCTTCCTGGAGCAGGGATCAAACCCATGTCCCCTCCACTGGCAGGCCGATTCTTAACCACTGGACCAACAGGGAAGTCCAAGGATGATCCTTGTAAAGTTTTTTATTTTTCTTTTCAAAGAGCTCTTTTATCTAGTTCTTTATAGTTACAGCCTCATAGTCTACAAATGCTTCTCTTTTTCTGATATAAATACGGTATTTGATTGTAGTAAGCCAGGACTAAATTAGTCCTGTAGATTTTCCTTGTCCTGTTGTTTAGATGTCTGGCGGGAAGGCAGTCACACTGACCTCGGGACTTTTCTCAAAGCTCAGCCACCTCTACTGCCTACATTCATTCCCCAGTAGTACTCTTCTTGGAAACTTCAAAGGCAGCCCCACCTCCAAATCAATTCCTCTGGGTCTAGGGGACCCCTTTAAACACAGGTACAGTCCTCACCTCCAGGAGTTGAGCATACATTGTCATCCTGAGCTCGTCTTTCATCTTCGGCCTAGTTCACAGTATGGAAGCCTCGTCCCGCCTGAAGAATCACCCAGGAGTAGTCAGGACAAAAGAGGGTGGACTCTCACGAAGCAGTTTGGTCAAACCAAATGAGATGGTTTAGTGACAAGCTAAGTCTTCCTTGTTACTACATGCCATTTTCCTCGCGCCTGTATCGCCTGCTGTTTACCCCGCAGGCACGAACACCAGAGTGGGTAGCAGCACATCGGAGAATGACCATCCGTGAAGTCAGACCTCAGTGATTTAGCGTGGTGGTAACCTCCGAGGACCAGGGCCCTACCAAGTGGTTTTCCACCTTGGCTGCTCCATAGAATCAGAAGCCCGGGCCAACTCTGACCCATTAAATCAGAATCCCTATTTCCCAGGGAGAGGTCAATGCTCAAGTCAAGAACCCAGACATGCCTTCCTCCGCACATGATGGCCCTCCTGGGGAACTGAATGGAGGCCTGGGCCTCTCCACAGTGTCCTAGTGTGACCAGGGGCCAGCTCACAAACGCGTGGGTGTGGCGAAGCCCAGGCACAATGTCTCTGTTGCCCGGGACAGGGTCGCGTTCCAGCCGAGCAACAGGCACATCCGCCTCTGGACTCTTTGCATGAGACCCCTACCGCCATTCACCAGGGAAGACTTCAAGTGACACGAAGCTCTCTAAATGACTTCGGCGACCCTCTAAGTCAAATCCAGGTTTTTTCCTCCTCTCATTTCCCCTCAACACCTGCAGCTCTGCCTGTCCTTGCTTTGCTCCTTGTCCCTGGGATACCTACCTCGAGCGCGTGTGTGACCTGTCCCATGTCTCTTTAGCCGCAATTCAGTGGCCTTTTTTTTCACACTGTAGGAAGCTACTTGTCCATGCTGCACCATGTCTTTCAGCTCTGTAACAAATTACAGTGCATCATTGTTCAGCTAACTAATATTTAGGAAAACAGAAGTGGGATCTATTTTTGCCTATCAAATTGACGATATCTGTTTTAAAATGAAACTCTCAGTGCTTGTGAGAGTAAGGGGAGATTTATATCATATACATTTTTAGAATGTTATTTAGTTGTGTGTATCAACTAAAAATATTCACATGGGAATGATTAAATAATTGATTGCACATCCTTCAATGGAATATTCTTCAAGCATCAAAGATAAACTTTTCAAATATTTGATTGCAAATCATGGTATGTTAACTATGATTTACATTTTGTGACAATAAATATCTGCACTTTTCAAAAAGGTAGTCAACATCTAAGATGGTCAGGGGCTTCTTAGCACTTGACATGTGGCCAATGTGACTGAAGAGTGAAATCATAATTTAATTGAAATTACATTGAAATGGCTACATGAGGTTAGTAGCTACCATTCCGGACGATGATGGATCAATAGAACAGAATAAAAACATGAATCAATAGAATAGAATAAAGAGCCCAGAAATAAACTCACACACCTATAGTACATTAATCGACTACAAAGGAGATAAGAATATACAAAGGAGAAAAGACTCTTTGTCAAGTGGTATTGGGAAAGCTTGACAGCTACAAGTAAAGCAATGAATTAGAACACCCCCTGACAATATATACAAAAATAAACTCAAAATGGCCTAAAGAACTAAATATAAAACATGATGTCATAAAATTTCCTAGAATAGACCATAGGCTAGATCTCCTGACCTAAATCATAGCAATATTTTCTTAGATCAATCTCCCAGAGCAAAAGAAATAGAAGTAAAAATAAGCAAACAGGAACTAATCAAACTTAAAAGGAACCCATCAACATAATTAAAAGACAACCTATAGAATGGGAGAAAATAGTTGTGAATAATGCAGCAAAGAGTTAATATGCAAAATATATAAACAGCTCATATAACTCAACATTGAAAAAAACAACCAAACAAAAAAATCAGCAGAAGACCTAAATAGACATTTATTCAGAGAAGATATACAGATGCATAAAAAGATGCTGAACATCTCTAATTGTTAGAGAAATGCAAGTCAAAATCACAATGAGGTACCATATCACAGTAGCCAGAAGCTTTGTTCACTTAAAAGGAAAACAAAAGTTGGATCTATTTTTGCCTATCAAATTGACGATATCTGTTTTAAAATGAAACTCTCAGTGCTTGTGAGAGTAAGGGGAGATTTATATCATATACATTTTTAGAATGTTATTTAGTTGTGTGTATCAACTAAAAATATTCACATGGGAATGATTAAATAATTGATTGCACATCCTTCAATGGAATATTCTTCAAGCATCAAAGATAAACTTTTCAAATATTTGATTGCAAATCATGGTATGTTAACTATGATTTACATTTTGTGACAATAAATATCTGCACTTTTCAAAAAGGTAGTCAACATCTAAGATGGTCAGGGGCTTCTTAGCACTTGACATGTGGCCAATGTGACTGAAGAGTGAAATCATAATTTAATTGAAATTACATTGAAATGGCTACATGAGGTTAGTAGCTACCATTCCGGACGATGATGGATCAATAGAACAGAATAAAAACATGAATCAATAGAATAGAATAAAGAGCCCAGAAATAAACTCACACACCTATAGTACATTAATCGACTACAAAGGAGATAAGAATATACAAAGGAGAAAAGACTCTTTGTCAAGTGGTATTGGGAAAGCTTGACAGCTACAAGTAAAGCAATGAATTAGAACACCCCCTGACAATATATACAAAAATAAACTCAAAATGGCCTAAAGAACTAAATATAAAACATGATGTCATAAAATTTCCTAGAATAGACCATAGGCTAGATCTCCTGACCTAAATCATAGCAATATTTTCTTAGATCAATCTCCCAGAGCAAAAGAAATAGAAGTAAAAATAAGCAAACAGGAACTAATCAAACTTAAAAGGAACCCATCAACATAATTAAAAGACAACCTATAGAATGGGAGAAAATAGTTGTGAATAATGCAGCAAAGAGTTAATATGCAAAATATATAAACAGCTCATATAACTCAACATTGAAAAAAACAACCAAACAAAAAAATCAGCAGAAGACCTAAATAGACATTTATTCAGAGAAGATATACAGATGCATAAAAAGATGCTGAACATCTCTAATTGTTAGAGAAATGCAAGTCAAAATCACAATGAGGTACCATATCACAGTAGCCAGAATGGCCATCATCTACAAATAGTAAATGCTGGAGAGGATGTGGAGAAAAGGAAACCTTCTACACTGTTGGTGGGAAGGTAAATTGGTGCAGCCACTATCGAAAATAGTATGGAGGTGGCTTAAAAATATAGCTACCATATGATCCAGTAATTCCACTCCTGGGTATATATTTGGAAAATATGAAAACTCTAATTAAAAAGATACACACACTCCAATGTTCACAGCAGCACTATTTACAATAGCCAAGACATTGAAACATCACAAATGGAATAATACTTAGCCATAAGAATGAAATATTGCCATTGTAAAAACATGGATGGATCTGGAGAACATCAGGCTTAGTGAAGCAAGTCAGATAAAGATAAATATTACATGATATCACTTAAACATGTGGAATGTAAAAAAATTAATATAAATGAATATATATACAAAATAGAAATGGACTCAGAGACATCAAAAACAAACATGGTTACCAAAGGGGAAAAGTGGTAGAGGGGAATAAATTAAGTATGGGATAAACTGATATAAAGTACTATACATAAAATAGATAAACAACACAGATTTACTGTATTACACAGGGAACTGTATTCAATATCTTATAATAACCTAAAATGGAAAAGAATCTGCAAAAAATTACTGAATCACTTTGCTGTGCACCTGAAACTAACACAATCCTATAAATCAACTATATTTCACTAAATGATAATAATAATTTGTTAATATAGGGAGTTATGTAGACAAATATTGGAATACTGAAAAGCTAAATGTGGGATTGCAGCAACACAGAGACAATAAATATAGAAAGTAGCTACCACCCCTAGGGATGAAGGGCTGAAAGGAAGAGGTTGGGTTATGAAAACCCATAAACTTGAAAGATGGACCTTCAGAGAGGGAATTCAGACCTTTGAGGAGGGGTGCTGCCTTGCTGTGCAGGCTCGTCAAGAGCTACATGAAAGACTTCAAGTCAGGCATTAGTCCTTGAAAATGGTGGTTTTATTCTAGTTTACTTTTACTGAAAACATCCCCTTCCTTAAGATATTTTAGTTTCATCTATTGAAAGTACACACTGAATTTATCTGGACAAGACGCTTCAATACCGTACATAAACCTACAATACCTACATTGAGAATGGCACCCTCTGCATGTGTCACAGGGGCCCATCTGCTATACCCTATCTTCTAAAACTTGCTGCACTCTTTCATTCCCTTATGCATCTTTTCTCATTTCCTTTGATATTTTTATTCCTTTCTATAAATTTAATGTGATTTCAAGAGTATTATGTGATAAATGCATCCAACCAATAAATTCTCCTTAGCCAGCAATTGTACATAAGCTAATTAGTTATAAATGTACTTTAATGATTATGAACTTTTTCATTCCAGAATAAAAAGTATTGTATTAAAATTCTTTCATAATTTTAACATCTTTAATATATCTCTTAATATCAACATGTGTTTTGCAGGTTCAAAGGAAAAAACTAAACATGAAAATTATAATTGTATCAGTATAAAACATACCAGCAAATAAGGAAGTCTGAGAAGAAGCGTACTTCAGAAGAGCTAGAGGATATCATAAGTCAATTTAGAAAAAAATCTAGATCACGGTCAGTGGAGGAGTCTGGACTTCAGACTAAAGAAAAGTGGTAGAGGGAATAAATTAAGTAATAAACTGATATAAAGTACTATACATAAAATAGATAAACAACACAGATTTACTGTATTACACAGGGAACTGTATTCAATATCTTATAATAACCTAAAATGGAAAAGAATCTGCAAAAAATTACTGAATCACTTTGCTGTGCACCTGAAACTAACACAATCCTATAAATCAACTATATTTCACTAAATGATAATAATAATTTGTTAATATAGGGAGTTATGTAGACAAATATTGGAATACTGAAAAGCTAAATGTGGGATTGCAGCAACACAGAGACAATAAATATAGAAAGTAGCTACCACCCCTAGGGATGAAGGGCTGAAAGGAAGAGGTTGGGTTATGAAAACCCATAAACTTGAAAGATGGACCTTCAGAGAGGGAATTCAGACCTTTGAGGAGGGGTGCTGCCTTGCTGTGCAGGCTCGTCAAGAGCTACATGAAAGACTTCAAGTCAGGCATTAGTCCTTGAAAATGGTGGTTTTATTCTAGTTTACTTTTACTGAAAACATCCCCTTCCTTAAGATATTTTAGTTTCATCTATTGAAAGTACACACTGAATTTATCTGGACAAGACGCTTCAATACCGTACATAAACCTACAATACCTACATTGAGAATGGCACCCTCTGCATGTGTCACAGGGGCCCATCTGCTATACCCTATCTTCTAAAACTTGCTGCACTCTTTCATTCCCTTATGCATCTTTTCTCATTTCCTTTGATATTTTTATTCCTTTCTATAAATTTAATGTGATTTCAAGAGTATTATGTGATAAATGCATCCAACCAATAAATTCTCCTTAGCCAGCAATTGTACATAAGCTAATTAGTTATAAATGTACTTTAATGATTATGAACTTTTTCATTCCAGAATAAAAAGTATTGTATTAAAATTCTTTCATAATTTTAACATCTTTAATATATCTCTTAATATCAACATGTGTTTTGCAGGTTCAAAGGAAAAAACTAAACATGAAAATTATAATTGTATCAGTATAAAACATACCAGCAAATAAGGAAGTCTGAGAAGAAGCGTACTTCAGAAGAGCTAGAGGATATCATAAGTCAATTTAGAAAAAAATCTAGATCACGGTCAGTGGAGGAGTCTGGACTTACTAAAGAAACATCAAACTCATTAAAGGAAGTCTCCGATGGGACACCTTTCAACCAAGTTTATGAAATGTGTCCCAGAAAAAACACACTAGGTACACATGGTGATACATCAACATCCTCCTCTGGAAATAAGTCTAAGAAAAATGAAGAACAAAGGAAAAGTCTCCAATTTTCTGACACCATCACTATACATGACAGCTTGCAGTCAAAAACTGGAATTTTGCAAAGTTCATCATCATCAGTAACTGAGATGAATGCTGAATATCAGACTTTCATTGATTCCCTATATCATGAAACATTAGGAAAAATTTGTCCACAGCTCTCTGAAGAAAATCAGAAAGGATCTGGCTTAGGATCAGATAACTTTACAGTTAACCTCAAAGCCAAGGGTTTACAAGAATTCCCTAAGGACATTTTAAAAGTCAAATGTGTAAAATATCTGTGTTTAGATGAGAACCAAATCAAAAGTTTTAAAGGGGCAGACTCAGGGGATATGCTAGGACTTGAAATTCTATCCATGCAAAAAAATGGGTTAACATCACTTCCATCTGAAATTCAGTTACTTCATAATTTAAAGCTATTAAATGTCAGTCACAACCAAATATCACATCTACCTAAAGAAATATCACTACTTGGGAATATTAGACAACTGTTTTTAAATAACAATTGCATTGAGGATTTTCCTTCTGGCTTGGAAAGTCTTAGAGACTTGGAAATTTTAAATTTGGCTAAAAATAAGTTAAGACATATACCAGATGCCCTGTCTAGTTTAAAAACATTGATTGAAAAGGCTCTCAGATTTCTCCTTCAATTAGTTATAAATGTACTTTAATGATTATGAACTTTTTCATTCCAGAATAAAAAGTATTGTATTAAAATTCTTTCATAATTTTAACATCTTTAATATATCTCTTAATATCAACATGTGTTTTGCAGGTTCAAAGGAAAAAACTAAACATGAAAATTATAATTGTATCAGTATAAAACATACCAGCAAATAAGGAAGTCTGAGAAGAAGCGTACTTCAGAAGAGCTAGAGGATATCATAAGTCAATTTAGAAAAAAATCTAGATCACGGTCAGTGGAGGAGTCTGGACTTACTAAAGAAACATCAAACTCATTAAAGGAAGTCTCCGATGGGACACCTTTCAACCAAGTTTATGAAATGTGTCCCAGAAAAAACACACTAGGTACACATGGTGATACATCAACATCCTCCTCTGGAAATAAGTCTAAGAAAAATGAAGAACAAAGGAAAAGTCTCCAATTTTCTGACACCATCACTATACATGACAGCTTGCAGTCAAAAACTGGAATTTTGCAAAGTTCATCATCATCAGTAACTGAGATGAATGCTGAATATCAGACTTTCATTGATTCCCTATATCATGAAACATTAGGAAAAATTTGTCCACAGCTCTCTGAAGAAAATCAGAAAGGATCTGGCTTAGGATCAGATAACTTTACAGTTAACCTCAAAGCCAAGGGTTTACAAGAATTCCCTAAGGACATTTTAAAAGTCAAATGTGTAAAATATCTGTGTTTAGATGAGAACCAAATCAAAAGTTTTAAAGGGGCAGACTCAGGGGATATGCTAGGACTTGAAATTCTATCCATGCAAAAAAATGGGTTAACATCACTTCCATCTGAAATTCAGTTACTTCATAATTTAAAGCTATTAAATGTCAGTCACAACCAAATATCACATCTACCTAAAGAAATATCACTACTTGGGAATATTAGACAACTGATTTTTAAAAAACAATTGCATTGATTATTTTCCTTCTGGCTTGGAAAGTCTTAGAGACTTGGAAATTTTAAATTTGGCTAAAAATAAGTTAAGACATATACCAGATGCCCTGTCTAGTTTAAAAAACTTGAGGGCTCTCAGTCTGGAATATAATCAGTTGACAATATTTCCTAAAGTTCTGTGCTTCCTTCCCAAGTTAATTTCACTAAACCTTACTGGAAACCTGATAAATAGCTTGCCAAAGGAAATTAAGGAGCTTAAAAATTTAGAAAAACTTTTACTGGAGCACAATAAACTTACTTTTCTGGCTGTGGAAATTTTTCTACTGCTCAAAATGAAAGAACTCCAACTGACAGACAATAAATTGGAAGCTATTTCAAACAAAATTGAGAATTTTAGGGAACTTAGGATTCTAATACTTGATAAAAATTTATTGAAAGACATGCCAGAGAACATTTCCCACTGTGCAATGTTGGAATGCCTTAGTCTTAGTGATAATAAATTAACAGAACTTCCTAAGAACATCCATAAGCTTAAAAATTTAACAAAACTCCATATAAATAGAAATAATATAGTGACAATACCTGAATATATTTCACATCTTAATAATATGCTTAGCCTAGAATTTTCAGGAAATTTTATCACAGATTTTCCCATTGAAATAAAAAACTGCAGAAAAATAGCTAAAGTGGAGTTGAGTTATAATAAAATAATGTACTTTCCACTAGGTTTGTGTGCTTTAGGCTCTCTCTCTTATTTGAATTTCAATGGAAATTATATTTCAGAATTACCCATAGACATTTTTCTTTCATTAGTTTAAAACAAATTCCTTTTATTTCAGACTTTTCTCTTATCAATGTGTAAAATATCTGTGTTTAGATGAGAACCAAATCAAAAGTTTTAAAGGGGCAGACTCAGGGGATATGCTAGGACTTGAAATTCTATCCATGCAAAAAAATGGGTTAACATCACTTCCATCTGAAATTCAGTTACTTCATAATTTAAAGCTATTAAATGTCAGTCACAACCAAATATCACATCTACCTAAAGAAATATCACTACTTGGGAATATTAGACAACTGTTTTTAAATAACAATTGCATTGAGGATTTTCCTTCTGGCTTGGAAAGTCTTAGAGACTTGGAAATTTTAAATTTGGCTAAAAATAAGTTAAGACATATACCAGATGCCCTGTCTAGTTTAAAAAACTTGAGGGCTCTCAGTCTGGAATATAATCAGTTGACAATATTTCCTAAAGTTCTGTGCTTCCTTCCCAAGTTAATTTCACTAAACCTTACTGGAAACCTGATAAATAGCTTGCCAAAGGAAATTAAGGAGCTTAAAAATTTAGAAAAACTTTTACTGGAGCACAATAAACTTACTTTTCTGGCTGTGGAAATTTTTCTACTGCTCAAAATGAAAGAACTCCAACTGACAGACAATAAATTGGAAGCTATTTCAAACAAAATTGAGAATTTTAGGGAACTTAGGATTCTAATACTTGATAAAAATTTATTAAAAGACATGCCAGAGAACATTTCCCACTGTGCAATGTTGGAATGCCTTAGTCTTAGTGATAATAAATTAACAGAACTTCCTAAGAACATCCATAAGCTTAAAAATTTAACAAAACTCCATATAAATAGAAATAATATAGTGACAATACCTGAATATATTTCACATCTTAATAATATGCTTAGCCTAGAATTTTCAGGAAATTTTATCACAGATTTTCCCATTGAAATAAAAAACTGCAGAAAAATAGCTAAAGTGGAGTTGAGTTATAATAAAATAATGTACTTTCCACTAGGTTTGTGTGCTTTAGGCTCTCTCTCTTATTTGAATTTCAATGGAAATTATATTTCAGAATTACCCATAGACATATCTTTCAGTAAACAACTGCTTCATTTAGAATTTAATAAAAACAAATTCCTTTTATTTTCTGAGTACTTATGTTCTCTTATCAATCTTGAATACTTGGACCTTGGTAAAAACAAAATAAAGAAAATTCCACCATCTATTTCCAATATGGTATCACTCCATGTTCTTATTTTATGTTATAATAATTTGGAGACTTTCCCCAAAGAAGTGTGTACTTTAGAAAATTTGCAAGTACTTGATCTTTCTGAAAATCAAATACAGACTGTTCCCTCAGAGATCTGTAACTTAAAAGGAATCCAGAAATTGAACATCTCAAGCAATCATTTTATATATTTTCCTACTGAACTTTGCCACCTTCAATCACTGGAAGATTTGAACATAAGCCAAATAAATGGGAAAAAGGTAAGAGATGGGTAGTTTGGGCTTTATGGGGGAGGCTGGGCTTAAGAGGATCAGAATCTAAGCTCTAGTGTGTGTGTGTGTTTAGTTTAATTGGAATATTTTATTTTTTAATCTCAAACATGGCTTGCAAATTAACTTTTCAACACAGGAGTTTTATATGAAAATACTTCACTAAAATGAAATACCAAGTAATTAAAGGTACTTTTATAGATTTATTTTTATTTAAGTTATGGATGTAACATAATCACATTACTGAAAATTTGGGAAATTGAGAAAAAAAGAAATTCCAGAAGCTATGATGATAATATAGCTGTGGGATGTATGTTGCTATAACTTACTTTTACTCTTGCCTTTTCTTTTTTTTTTAATTTTTACCTTTTTTTTTTTTTTTTGGCCACTTCTATTGATCTTTCATGCATTTACCTTTGTTTTTCGGCTTGTGTGGGCCTCCCATCGCAGTGGCCTCTCTCATCGCAGAGCGTGGGCTCTGGGCACATGTGCTCCAGAGCTCTGGCTGGGTAGTTGGACATATCAGTCCAGCCTCTCCATGGCACGTGGGATCTTCCCAGGCCAGGGATTGAACTGGTGCCCATTGCACTGCAAGGTGGTGTCCTTACCCACTGGACCACCAGGGAAGCCCTTCTTTTTCTTATTTAGATGATTTTATAAACAATTATAAAAGTGCTATACACTCAATTTTAAAATTTTCTATTTTAACTTAACATATAAAAATTTACCTATGATAAAACATAATCTTCCTAATACTTATTATAATTAATTCATGATTTACATAACTAATCCTCTGTTGTTAAGCATTCAGTGATGTTTTTTCATTATCCTAAATAATGCAATGATGAACTTCTTCATAAATGTAGCCTTTTCATATTTTACTATTTCCCTATGGAATTTCCCCTAAAGAACTGCTAGATCAATGGGTATAAATGTTCTTATAGTATTTCATTTTACTCAATGCTGAGTGAGTTTTATGGAAATATTTTTTAAAAATCAAAGCACTGATTTATATATTAATATCTGATTTATATATTAAGATCTCAGTAAAGGAGTAAAAAGGACATAGCTATTACCTAGTCATCTTTAATTTGATCACCATAGTCAAATTAATTTGATAGAGGCCAGGCTATTATGCACAGCAAGATTTCCTACTTTGTGTGTGTGTGTGTGTTAGTCGCTCAGTTGTGTATAATTCTTTGTAACCCCATGGACTGTAGCCCGCCAGGCTCCTCTGTCCATGGGATCCTCCAGGCAAGGATACTGGAGTGGGTTGCCAGTTCCTCCTGCAGGAGATCTTCCCGACCCAGGGGTCAAATCCCGGTTAACTACATCGCACGTAGATTCTTTACTGTCCGAGCCACCAGGAAAGCCCAAGATTTCCCAGTCTGTTCCTAAACACTCTAGTCCCATGAGCTTGAGAAGCACTGGGTTCTTTTCTTAGAGAATCATTATGGATTCAGCATGTTAAAAGCTCTGAAGTGTCCTGTACAAAGAGCGATTTGTCTCTATTTAACCCACATTTCCCAAAGTTGTTTCACCTTTTAAGCCTAGTCCCTACTATATGTACATTTTCCAGAAAGACTACTCCAGAAAATACTTGCTTAAGTAGATGGAATGAATAATGATACATGTTATGTTTTAAAAGTTGATCTTGCCCTAAAAGACATGTTTTAGTTCTGCATTATAATCATCAACTAATTCCTTGGCTTATTTAGAATCCTTTCAATTTCTCCTCCTGTATCTTACTTATGGAAGTCTATAAAGTTGTGTCTTTACTTTTCTCTTTTCTATGAACTGCCTCCTGGAATTCAGCAGCACATGACTCTCAGATCTACATGCCTAGTGCTGGTCTCTCACCAGTACATGAGTCCCATAGATTTTCTAGAAATTCCCTGTCCTCCTATTCTTCTACTGTCTCAAACTCAGTATAACTTCAAAATCAAACCCATCTTTCTTTCTAACGAGACTCCCTTCAAAAGTCCCCATTTTTATTTGTGATGCCACTTTTTTCAGACCTGCCAACATAGAAATCATGGAACCATACCAGTTATGCTGACACTTGCAGCAAAAGTTTCACTTTTTTCACTGAAAAAACTCTTGGATCATCTGATTTTCCAATGTCACTGACTCCATCCTGGTCCATGCTCATTGCTCAGTTCAAGCCTAGACTACTCTGGCGATCTCTTGCTATTCTCTTTGATTCTGTCTTCTTCCTTTTCTTAGGACTTGTCAAAACCATCAGCCTTTGTTTCACAGAGCCATTCTTAGGAATCTAGATGCCTTGGATTGGTGGTTGTCCACATTAATAAAACATCATTTTGAAGGTCATTAAATGAGAAAAATGATATATCAGAACTTCTCTCCAAAGAGCCTCAATCATGAAAAATATCACTTTGATCACCCTCTTGGGGTGAAGGTTACCTACTCAAACGATTAATCTATATAGCAGTATATATACACTAAATACTCATCTGAAGAAGAGGAATCAGGTTAACCACAGGGCTTTTTTTTGATGAGTGAAGGAGTCTTCCTTCCATAGTGGCTCTCTCATCACACAGTTCTCAGGCACTTCCTCTAAGAAATGTTGAGCAAGCAGTTCAAGAATATTAGAAGGAATGCCAAATTAGAGACATAACTATCTGCCTTGATCTGATTCCTCCCAATAGGGCCAGATTTCAAGTCTTGCCAGAGGCTGGTTCCATGTTCTTTCTCTAAATATATCTCCTTGTCAGCTGCTCACAAACCATTTTTATGCATGATATTTGTCTTGCCTAAAGTGTCCTGTAACTTTTACACAATCCAATTCATTCTTAAGTGGCCAATTGAGTCCCGCCTGCTACATGAAGCTTTCTTTTAGTTCTCTCATTCTTGCTGATATACATACCATAAGCTTCTCTCTATATATATTATTGTAAATGTTATTTTCACACTGAATTACTTACTGATTAGTACTGATTCCTGATTGTTTCATAAGTATGTGTTTTCTTTCCTGAACTGAATTTTAATCTCCCTGAAGTTAGGATTATCTATTATGTTTCTTTTATATATGGAAGAACACTGAGCTCAGTATCCAGTATTCAGTATCCAGTACTTACCTTGCTGTTTGATTATTTTGGAGAGGCCCATGTATTGAAAATACTTTTTTTCACTCATGGAACTTCCTTGATTTCAGAAGCCACTTGTAATGACTTTATTTTTTCTGAAGATGCATATTTCTTCTTTGCCTGAGCAGAATATCTTAATTCCTGTTACTTTGCAATACCTTTTGTACTAGGAATTTTCATTTGAAGCTACATTGCTAAACTGTGTGTGCCTATTATAAAGGAATTTACTGAGCACTTACACAAAATGTTTCATGATTGGGAACATGTATATAAAAAAATATAAAACACATATTATGTCATTTAAAAATCCAAGGAGAACACACAAAGGATTAATTTAAAAAACATGTTGATGAGAGTAGGAGTAAAGAGATGAAATATGGAAGAGAACAGTTTAGAAAGACTTCAGGGAGAAGAAATCAAAGCAGGTAAGCTTCAGGGACAGAAGAAAGGGATATGGTGGCAACGAACAGCAAGTGTTAGGAGAGTGAAAAAAGTTAACAAGTATCAGGGTTGAATAGGTAGCACTGGTCAGACTGGGGATATACTTGGATGTTACATAATTTGTTGTGGATTTTATTAAGGGAATCACAAAGACTTTGTGACACAGTGGAAATATCTTCTTTAAAGGACAAAAAAAAAATCTCCTTACATTTTACTTTAGAAAAGGTTTTAATCATAGAAATACTTATTAACTATAATTATTTAATCTTTGTTACAGTTAACAAGACTTCCAGAGGAGATGTCTAATATGATTAAACTTAAAAGACTTGATATCTCAAATAATGCAATCAGAGAGATGCCAACCAATATAGGAGAACTGAGAAGTCTGGTTAGTCTAAATGCAGAGAACAATCAAATAAGATATCTGCCACCATCTTTTCTATCTTTAAATGCTCTTCAGAAGCTAAACCTGAGTGGTGAGTATCAAGTATAATCAATAAATATTATCAGTAAGTTGAGTTTTCGATCCTAGGTCACAAAGTTTGCTGACAAGACAGAATGAATGGCAATCCATATCTTGTATTAAGTGCCCATTGGAAGGAAACAGCTACTGCCCACACAGAAATAGTGCAAAGCCTAAGGTCTAGTCCTTGTATTCAGTATCCAGTACTTACCTTGCTGTTTGATTATTTTGGAGAGGCCCATGTATTGAAAATACTTTTTTTCACTCATGGAACTTCCTTGATTTCAGAAGCCACTTGTAATGACTTTATTTTTTCTGAAGATGCATATTTCTTCTTTGCCTGAGCAGAATATCTTAATTCCTGTTACTTTGCAATACCTTTTGTACTAGGAATTTTCATTTGAAGCTACATTGCTAAACTGTGTGTGCCTATTATAAAGGAATTTACTGAGCACTTACACAAAATGTTTCATGATTGGGAACATGTATATAAAAAAATATAAAACACATATTATGTCATTTAAAAATCCAAGGAGAACACACAAAGGATTAATTTAAAAAACATGTTGATGAGAGTAGGAGTAAAGAGATGAAATATGGAAGAGAACAGTTTAGAAAGACTTCAGGGAGAAGAAATCAAAGCAGGTAAGCTTCAGGGACAGAAGAAAGGGATATGGTGGCAACGAACAGCAAGTGTTAGGAGAGTGAAAAAAGTTAACAAGTATCAGGGTTGAATAGGTAGCACTGGTCAGACTGGGGATATACTTGGATGTTACATAATTTGTTGTGGATTTTATTAAGGGAATCACAAAGACTTTGTGACACAGTGGAAATATCTTCTTTAAAGGACAAAAAAAAAATCTCCCTTACATTTTACTTTAGAAAAGGTTTTAATCATAGAAATACTTATTAACTATAATTATTTAATCTTTGTTACAGTTAACAAGACTTCCAGAGGAGATGTCTAATATGATTAAACTTAAAAGACTTGATATCTCAAATAATGCAATCAGAGAGATGCCAACCAATATAGGAGAACTGAGAAGTCTGGTTAGTCTAAATGCAGAGAACAATCAAATAAGATATCTGCCACCATCTTTTCTATCTTTAAATGCTCTTCAGAAGCTAAACCTGAGTGGTGAGTATCAAGTATAATCAATAAATATTATCAGTAAGTTGAGTTTTCGATCCTAGGTCACAAAGTTTGCTGACAAGACAGAATGAATGGCAATCCATATCTTGTATTAAGTGCCCATTGGAAGGAAACAGCTACTGCCCACACAGAAAATGAGTGCAAAGCCTAAGGTCTAGTTCCTTCTCTGAAAGAGGTTAGTTAATACACACATCTAGCTGGGGAACTTGAACATATTTTCATTTCTTTTCTGTCTTATCTGCTTATACCCAATTATTCAGTATTTCTTCCCTTTGTGAACCTGACTTCGCCTTCCCTCTCCACACACAACCCTAGGTCTTTCTACCTACACAAACTTAGGTCAGCAATTTCTCTATTTTTCCTTCCTGCTGGCTACCCTGAACCCACACCTACACTCTCCAGTTCCCTAATATCTTACAGTCTTTTACAAAGTAAATCACTTCAATAACAACAACAAAGTGATTCTAAAATTATCAGAAAGGTATTCTCAAAGATAAACTAGCTTTTTTCTTAATAATTTTTATTATAAAACATTTCAAGCTTACAGAAAAAAAAATTCTGTGTACTTATGCTCAGCTATAAGGAATTATCTGAGATATTTTTGATTGTTAAGAAACAAAATAGAATCAAAACTTCTTTTGTACTTCTCCCCAAATTAGAAATAGGGGCAGATGGCTCAGTGGTAAAGAACCCACCTGCCAATGCAGGCTCGATCCCAGATAAGAAGATCCCCTGGAGAAAGAAATGGAAACCCACTCCAGTATTCTTGCATGCAGAATCCCATGGTCAGAAGAGCTGAGCAGGTTATAGCCCATGCAGTTGCAAAGAGTCAGATCTAACTTAGCAACTAAACAACAACCAAACTAAAAGTAACCACTGTACTGAAATTGGTGTATATCTTTTTTTCAATCCATGTTTTCTCATCCTTGATAATCATAGCACATATTCTAAAAAAGTGTATTCTATAAGTATTAGGTACAATGTTTTATAAGTATCATTTAAGTACTGGTTGATAATCTTGTTGGAATATTCTGTCTTTACTGGTATACTGTCTTGTATTAGTTGCTTTGGGAGGGACATTAAAATCTACAAGTATCACTGTAGAATTGATTTTTGCCTTAATTATCAATTTTCTTCATTATTTTAAAGAACTGTTATTAGAAATACACACAAATATGATTGCTTTTAAATAATGAAATGGTGTTGAATTTGTGCATAATGGATACTGATCTGTATTTTTGTTTCTTGTAGTTTCTTTTTCTGGCTTTGCTACCAGGATAATGCCAACCTCATGAAATGAGTTATGAAGTGTTTTGTCACTTGATAAAAAGAACTTTGAGGATTGGGATTAGATGTTCTTTAAACATTTGGTAGAATTTACCAGTGAAGCCACAAGGTGGCCACAGTCCTAAATATGTTCATTGTACTGCATTTTCCCCTGGGATACCCTGTGGCTCTTCTGAGCCCTTACTCCCCCAAGAAACTTCCTCCTCAGCCTTCTCTTTACTGGACTTCTGGATCTGTTGGCTGCTTTCCTTGTCTGCTGTTCTTTGCCCTTGGGTTGTTGGGGGGTGGCATAGACGGTGTATGTCTACATGTAACAACAATTGCCACCAGGAAGGCAGCACCAGTCTGAGTTCGGGGAGGAGCAAAATAAAGAAAAACAAAGGTCAGTCTCTGTGCCAGGCCCTCTGGAAATCAGCAGACAGGTCAAAATGCAAAACCACAGTGTTAAAACAACAAAGGCTATGTGCACTTTCTGACACCAGCCAGCTGTATCAGGAATTCAGGCTGCCCCACCCTCCTCTCTTGACTGTTGCTGCCTGGGAAATGGAGAGTGGTAGGGAGATCCCTGGAGAAAGAAATGGAAACCCACTCCAGTATTCTTGCATGCAGAATCCCAAGGTCAGAAGAGCTGAGCAGGTTATAGCCCATGCAGTTGCAAAGAGTCAGATCTAACTTAGCAACTAAACAACAACCAAACTAAAAGTAACCACTGTACTGAAATTGGTGTATATCTTTTTTTCAATCCATGTTTTCTCATCCTTGATAATCATAGCACATATTCTAAAAAAGTGTATTCTATAAGTATTAGGTACAATGTTTTATAAGTATCATTTAAGTACTGGTTGATAATCTTGTTGGAATATTCTGTCTTTACTGGTATACTGTCTTGTATTAGTTGCTTTGGGAGGGACATTAAAATCTACAAGTATCACTGTAGAATTGATTTTTGCCTTAATTATCAATTTTCTTCATTATTTTAAAGAACTGTTATTAGAAATACACACAAATATGATTGCTTTTAAATAATGAAATGGTGTTGAATTTGTGCATAATGGATACTGATCTGTATTTTTGTTTCTTGTAGTTTCTTTTTCTGGCTTTGCTACCAGGATAATGCCAACCTCATGAAATGAGTTATGAAGTGTTTTGTCACTTGATAAAAAGAACTTTGAGGATTGGGATTAGATGTTCTTTAAACATTTGGTAGAATTTACCAGTGAAGCCACAAGGTGGCCACAGTCCTAAATATGTTCATTGTACTGCATTTTCCCCTGGGATACCCTGTGGCTCTTCTGAGCCCTTACTCCCCCAAGAAACTTCCTCCTCAGCCTTCTCTTTACTGGACTTCTGGATCTGTTGGCTGCTTTCCTTGTCTGCTGTTCTTTGCCCTTGGGTTGTTGGGGGGTGGCATAGACGGTGTATGTCTACATGTAACAACAATTGCCACCAGGAAGGCAGCACCAGTCTGAGTTCGGGGAGGAGCAAAATAAAGAAAAACAAAGGTCAGTCTCTGTGCCAGGCCCTCTGGAAATCAGCAGACAGGTCAAAATGCAAAACCACAGTGTTAAAACAACAAAGGCTATGTGCACTTTCTGACACCAGCCAGCTGTATCAGGAATTCAGGCTGCCCCACCCTCCTCTCTTGACTGTTGCTGCCTGGGAAATGGAGAGTGGTAGGGAGATGAGGGTAAAACACACAAAATTCTGATGCCTTTTTCTTCACTGAGCAGTATCCTAGTAACTGTAAAATTCTGGATTAAATTCTAGAATTCCGAAAAAGCTGATTCTATCAGCGCTTTCCAGCTTTCATCAATTCAAATGGAGACCTGACTTTTTGAGAGGATTACTCTGAATTTTCGGTGACATTCATTCTAGGTGTGGTTTTTGTGTTTATTTATACTGCTTGAATTTTGCTGTTTCTGGACTATATATTCATGTATTTTACTAAACTGGGGCTTGTTAATGTATTTCTTCAAAATTTTTTTCTGCTTCATTTTCTGTCTCTTGTCTTTGTAAGATTCCAATTACTTTTACCTATCCCTAAAACTCTGTGTGTGTGTGTGTGTGTGTGTGTACACACAGCTTTTAAGCATCTCATATTGATCTGTCTTCAAGTTTACTGACCTAAGGTTGTGTGTGGAAAAAAAAATCTTTTTGTTAACTGCAACAATTGAGTCAGTTTTTTTCTTTTGGAAGTGAGCCACACTTTCTTTTTTCCCTGTTTTGAATCCTGAAGTCTCTCATCAATTCTCTTTCTCTCCAAAGAAAGTTGAGATTTGTTCCTGTTGCTTTTGTTGCGTCAGCAGGCATTTTAAGTTGCTGGACTAAAAGTGCAAACTCCTTCCCTGCAGTTGGAAGCTCGTTGGAATCTCAGTTCAGTACTTTATACCAGTAACTGTTATATCACTTACTGCTGTGTGACAAATTTCCACAAAATTTAGCTTTTTTTTTTTTTTTTTAATTTTAGCCTCTTTTATTGGTCCCCATTTATTTATTTTCATCCATCTTAATTCTTTGGCTTGTGTTGGCCTCCCATCGCAGTGGCCTCTCTCGTTGCAGAGCACTGGCTCTGGCACATGCGCTGCAGAGTGCTGGCTCATAATTGGACACACCCATCCAGCTGCTCCATGGGCCATGTGGGATCTTCCCGTTCCAGGGATCGAACCAGTGACCCTTGCATTGCAAGGCGGACTCTTTACCCACTCTACAACCAGGGAAGCCCTAGCTTCTTTTTAAAATTTAATTTAGTTTAAAATTTAGCTTCTTAAATTCATAAAATATGTATTTCACACAGTTTCTCAGGGTCAGGAACCCAAGAGGTATTTAGCTGACTTGTTCTGTTTCAGAATCGTGAGTGAGATTACAGTCAACCTGCTGGCTGGTGCTACAGTGAGGCTTGATTTAAGGCTGGTGGATTTGCTTCAAAACTTATTTATGTGCCAACTGGCAGCAGGATCGAGTTCCCTGCCATAGCAGCCCCTTTATGACAAAGCAACTTGTTTTCCCCAGAGCTAGTGTTATCAGGGAGTGAGAGAGACTATACATAAATCAGAAGCAGCACCCACTGCAAGCAGCAGTGAGCAACCCTAGTACCCAGATCATGGTTTCTATATACCTTTCTTCACTAAAAAGAACCAAATTCCCTTATTTTCAGCTAAAATAATATAATCATAAAATATAAAAATAACACAAAGGCAAACTTTAGATCATTTCTCTTAAAATTATTATAAATTTTTTGTCAAGTACTTACATCAATTTTTCTTTTCAAATTTTTATTTTACTTTTACAGAGTTTTGTTATTTACAGATACGTATGATCCCAGATTAGTCATATGTATATCCCCCCCATCCCACCCCCCCAGGCCATTGCACAGCACCCCCTGCAGGATCCCCTCTTCTCACAGCGTAATGACAGTAGCTATTTTCTTCACATATGATAGTATAGGTTTTCATGCTACTTCCTTTATGCCTCCCACCCACTGTTCATTTCCCACAACATCCATATGTCCACTGTCCATGTCTGTTTTTCTATCACTTCACTGTGTGTGTTATCATTATACTTATATCAATTAGTATGTCAGGTTTATATTAACAATAGATTAAGGTGGTTTTGAAAAAATTAGTTAGGGAAGTGGAGCTTAATCTCCACTCCTTGAGGGTGGACTAGACTTCATAACCCAGTTCTGAATAACAGAGTATAGAAAGGAGAAAATCAGAACATCACATTGGGGCTTCCCTGGTAGCTCAGTGGTGAAGAGTTCGCCTTCTTGAACATTGCATCATATCCGTTCCAGGGATCGAACCAGTGACCCTTGCATTGCAAGGCGGATCTTTACCCACTCTACAACCAGGAAGCCCTAGCTTCTTTTAAAATTTAATTTAGTTTAAAATTTAGCTTCTTAAATTCATAAAATATGTATTTCACACAGTTTCTCAGGGTCAGGAACCCAAGAGGTATTTAGCTGACTTGTTCTGTTTCAGAATCGTGAGTGAGATTACAGTCAACCTGCTGGCTGGTGCTACAGTGAGGCTTGATTTAAGGCTGGTGGATTTGCTTCAAAACTTATTTATGTGCCAACTGGCAGCAGGATCGAGTTCCCTGCCATAGCAGCCCCTTTATGACAAAGCAACTTGTTTTCCCCAGAGCTAGTGTTATCGGGGAGTGAGAGAGACTATACATAAATCAGAAGCAGCACCCACTGCAAGCAGCAGTGAGCAACCCTAGTACCCAGATCATGGTTTCTATATACCTTTCTTCACTAAAAAGAACCAAATTCCCTTATTTTCAGCTAAAATAATATAATCATAAAATATAAAAATAGCACAAAGGCAAACTTTAGATCATTTCTCTTAAAATTATTATAAATTTTTTGTCAAGTACTTACATCAATTTTTCTTTTCAAATTTTTATTTTACTTTTACAGAGTTTTGTTATTTACAGATACGTATGATCCCAGATTAGTCATATGTATATCCCCCCCATCCCACCCCTCCAGGCCATTGCACAGCACCCCCTGCAGGATCCCCTCTTCTCACAGCGTAATGACAGTAGCTATTTTCTTCACATATGATAGTATAGGTTTTCATGCTACTTCCTTTATGCCTCCCACCCACTGTTCATTTCCCACAACATCCATATGTCCACTGTCCATGTCTGTTTTTCTATCACTTCACTGTGTGTGTTATCATTATACTTATATCAATTAGTATGTCAGGTTTATATTAACAATAGATTAAGGTGGTTTTGAAAAAATTAGTTAGGGAAGTGGAGCTTAATCTCCACTCCTTGAGGGTGGACTAGACTTCATAACCCAGTTCTGAATAACAGAGTATAGAAAGGAGAAAATCAGAACATCACATTGGGGCTTCCCTGGTAGCTCAGTGGTGAAGAGTTCGCCTGCCAATGCAGGAGACCCGGGTTTGATTCCTGACCCAGGAAGATTTCACATGCTGTGGAGCAACTAAGCCCATGAGCCACAACTATTGAGCCTGTGCTCTAGAGCCTCACAGTCACAACTACTGAGCCCATGTGCTGCAAATACTGAAGCCCGTGTGCCCTAGAGCCCAAGTTTCACAGCAAGAGAGGTCATGGTAACAAGAAGCCTGCTTACCTCAACTAGAAAGTAGTCCTCTCTCCCTGCTACTAGAGAAGAGCCTGCAGCAGCAGTGAAAACCCAGAATAGGCAAAAATAAATAAATAAAAATTAAAAACAACAAAACTTTTAAAAAATTGCTGAGAAAAAAAGACTAGCATCACACTTACTCTGTAAAGTCCTTTCCTGTATTGCCAGAGGAAAGCCTCTTGTTTCATTTTGTCATTTTCAATGAGAAAAAAGAACCCTTTTCACTCCTAGCAAGTGGACAACAGTAAGAACTTATGATGTGCCAGCACCGTGAGGCTCCTCTAGTACTGCATCAATGAGACACAGCGATGCCCTTTTTGTTGTTGTTTTTCAGTCCCCAAGTCATGCACAACTCTTCCTGACCCCATGGATTGCAGCATGCCAGGCCACCCTATCCTTTACATGGTTGTTATTTGTCTCCACAGCTTTCTTTCAGTTCAGTTCAGTTCAGCTCAGTCACTCAGTCATGTCCAACTCTTTGTGACCCCATGGCAGCACTCTAGGCTTCCCTGTTCTCCACCATCTTTCAGAGCTTGCTCAGATTCATGTCCATTGACTCAGTGATACCATCCAACCATCTTGTCCTCTGTTGTCCCCTTCACTTTTTGCCTTCTGTTTTTCCCAACATCAGGCTCTTTTCCACTGAGGCATCTCTTTGCATCAGGTGGCCAAAGTATTGGAGCTTCAGCATCATTTCTTCCAATGAATAGTCAGGATTGATTTCCTTTAGGATTGACTTGTTTGATCTCCTTGCAGCTGAAGGGACTCTCAAGAGCCTTCTCCAACACCACAGTTCAAAGGCATCAATTTTTTGGCACTCAGTCGCCTTGTTTATGGTCCAACTCTCACAACCGTACGTGACTACTGGAAAAACCATAACTTTGACTATACGGACCTTCGCTGGCAAAGTGACGTCTCTGCTTTTTAATGTACTGTGTAGGTTTGTCATAGCTTTTCTTCCGAGGAGCAAGCGTCTTTTAATTTCATGGCTGCAGTCACCATCCACAGTGATTTTGGAGCCCAAGTAAATGAAGTCTGTCACTATTTCCATTGTCTGCCCTTCTATTTGCCATGAAGTGATAGTACCAGATGCCATGATCATCTTCTTCTTTTTTTCTTTTTGCTTGTCTACTGTTTTATTTGCCATGTGTGGGGGACCATCGATCATCCTCTCCCTATCTCTGTGTGCATGTGTGCTTCATTAGCTAAACTCCACTCATCATGTGCATGGAAAAAACACTGCTAATTGGATTAACATATGTATAAAAACTAATTAAAACATAGCATTTACATCACAAAAACTGCACTTGGTAAAAGAATAATGGATCATAGTAAGTGAAAAAGTCTAGCCTCCAAATTGTTCTCTATGGACATAATTGGTCTTGTGGTAGAGGTGAGTTCTTAGGTAACATTTGCAATGGTAGAGGTGTTCATCCCCACTTGACATTGAATTAGGCACATAACTGTCATAAAGGAAGCACGTCACAGAAGGTCAGGCAGTAGAGGAGTGCAGTGTGGCAGTCCAGTGGGTCTCAGAATGCTCCCATGGGTGGGGCTGGTCTCACTGCTCTTTCCAAGTCTAGACTCTGCCTCCAAGTTCATATGAAGCAACCTTCTTTGACCACACTTCAGTCCAAGAGGACACCAAAGCTCTGTGCTGGGTTCAAAGGTAAACAAGCCAGAATGTCTAACTTATGGGATGGCACTTCACATTGGTGACCACACAGAATGCACTACATGAGTCTACTCGTGCTCCAGTTTGTCTATGATGGACAAACTAATTGAACACAACAGTGATATCAAGCAAATGGTGATCCTACATCAGTGGTAGAACCTACTTCCTCCCATCCAGCCTCAATTTTCTCCTTTCCTCTCTTCAATGCCTCAGCTTCCATTTCCTCTCTTCTCATTTCCCAACTGAACTCACTCCAGTTTGGGGCATGGCTGGTCTCATTTCACACTCCTTGTCACAGTTAGTGTCTCTGAGTATTCTGAAGGCAAGGGTCGACGGTGGCCTATAGCAGGGTCGGGGACACTGTGGCAGTGCTTCTCATAGAATATTTGGAAATTCATCTTCATTTTTTGGATGTTGAGTTTTAGGCCAGCTTTTTCACTCTCCTCTTTTATCTTCGTCAAGAGGCTTTTTAGTTTCTCTCTGCTTTCTGCCAACAGAGTGGTAATTTTCCTAGTGGCATGTGTGCTTCATTAGCTAAACTCCACTCTTTTCTTTTGCTTGTCTACTGTTTTATTTGCCATGTGTGGGGGACCATCGATCATCCTCTCCCTATCTCTGTGTGCATGTGTGCTTCATTAGCTAAACTCCACTCATCATGTGCATGGAAAAAACACTGCTAATTGGATTAACATATGTATAAAAACTAATTAAAACATAGCATTTACATCACAAAAACTGCACTTGGTAAAAGAATAATGGATCATAGTAAGTGAAAAAGTCTAGCCTCCAAATTGTTCTCTATGGACATAATTGGTCTTGTGGTAGAGGTGAGTTCTTAGGTAACATTTGCAATGGTAGAGGTGTTCATCCCCACTTGACATTGAATTAGGCACATAACTGTCATAAAGGAAGCACGTCACAGAAGGTCAGGCAGTAGAGGAGTGCAGTGTGGCAGTCCAGTGGGTCTCAGAATGCTCCCATGGGTGGGGCTGGTCTCACTGCTCTTTCCAAGTCTAGACTCTGCCTCCAAGTTCATATGAAGCAACCTTCTTTGACCACACTTCAGTCCAAGAGGACACCAAAGCTCTGTGCTGGGTTCAAAGGTAAACAAGCCAGAATGTCTAACTTATGGGATGGCACTTCACATTGGTGACCACACAGAATGCACTACATGAGTCTACTCGTGCTCCAGTTTGTCTATGATGGACAAACTAATTGAACACAACAGTGATATCAAGCAAATGGTGATCCTACATCAGTGGTAGAACCTACTTCCTCCCATCCAGCCTCAATTTTCTCCTTTCCTCTCTTCAATGCCTCAGCTTCCATTTCCTCTCTTCTCATTTCCCAACTGAACTCACTCCAGTTTGGGGCATGGCTGGTCTCATTTCACACTCCTTGTCACAGTTAGTGTCTCTGAGTATTCTGAAGGCAAGGGTCGACGGTGGCCTATAGCAGGGTCGGGGACACTGTGGCAGTGCTTCTCATAGAATATTTGGAAATTCATCTTCATTTTTTGGATGTTGAGTTTTAGGCCAGCTTTTTCACTCTCCTCTTTTATCTTCGTCAAGAGGCTTTTTAGTTTCTCTCTGCTTTCTGCCAAAAGAGTGGTATCATCTGCATACCTGAGGTTATTGATATTTCTCCTGGCAATCTTGATTCCAGTTTGTGCTTTATCCAACCCAGCATTTCACGTCATGTACTCTGCACATAAATTCAATAAGCAGGATGACTATACACAGCCTTTACATACTCTTTTCCCAATTTGGAGTCAGTCCGTTGTTTGTCCAGTTCTAACTGTTGCTTCTGGTCTTGCATACAGGTTTCTCAGGAGGCAGGTAAGGTAGTCTGGTATTCCCATCTCCTTGTTTTATTTACAAAAGAATATAATTCAATTATATATATTTTTTCTGTTAGGAAATAATCTTACAGTTCTGCCTAGTGGTATCTACAACCTTTTTTCACTGAAGGAGATAAATTTTGATGATAACCCTTTGCTGAGACCACCAATGGAAATCTGTGAAGGAAAACAATTGTATACAATTGCATGCTATCTACAGAGGGCAGATGAAAGAGATGGTAGGTAATGAGTGCATGACTGACTAGCTTACAAGTCATTTTCTGGTATCTGTAAATTAACAAATAGCTTGCTTTAATCTGAGGCTTTCAAACTGGTAGAGACATTAAAATACATGTCATCTTCCCTTTTCTGAAGGCTAGGAGTTTATTTTGATAATTCCAATGATTTAATCTTTACAATTTGAACCATTGAACAACAGTTAAATTTAAATCACAGAAGAACTGCTTCCCATTTATTAGCCTTGCTGCAGTTTAAGAGGTTTATCCTCATGGTTGTGGTCAGACTCAGAAAATCTACATACTGAATTTTTTTATTAGTTCTGGCCTATATCACCATATGCAGTTGTTCCAAAAGCATATTTGGCCTTGAAGGAAGTTCACAGGTCAGGTTTATATTGATGCCAGTCAGTTCTTGGCTCATTATGATCACTTGTCTGCAATCCTTGGGCAGTCATTCCTTCTGTTCTTAAGCACTCCTCTGGCTGTTTCTGATTCCTTCGGGGTGATGTCTTCCACCAGATGGAGGGATAGAATATTTGGAAATTCATCTTCATTTTTTGGATGTTGAGTTTTAGGCCAGCTTTTTCACTCTCCTCTTTTATCTTCGTCAAGAGGCTTTTTAGTTTCTCTCTGCTTTCTGCCAAAAGAGTGGTATCATCTGCATACCTGAGGTTATTGATATTTCTCCTGGCAATCTTGATTCCAGTTTGTGCTTAATCCAGACCAGCATTTCGCATGATGTACTCTTCATATAAATTAAATAAGCAGGGTGACAACATACAGTCTTAACATACTCCTTTCCCAATTTGGAACGAGTCTTTTGTTACATGACCGGTTCTCATTAACTGTTGCTTCTTGTCCTGCATACAAGTTTCACAGGAGACAGGTAAGGTGGTCTGGTATTCCCATCTCCTTGTTTTATTTACAAAAGAATATAATTCAATTATATATATTTTTTCTGTTAGGAAATAATCTTACAGTTCTGCCTAGTGGTATCTACAACCTTTTTTCACTGAAGGAGATAAATTTTGATGATAACCCTTTGCTGAGACCACCAATGGAAATCTGTGAAGGAAAACAATTGTATACAATTGCATGCTATCTACAGAGGGCAGATGAAAGAGATGGTAGGTAATGAGTGCATGACTGACTAGCTTACAAGTCATTTTCTGGTATCTGTAAATTAACAAATAGCTTGCTTTAATCTGAGGCTTTCAAACTGGTAGAGACATTAAAATACATGTCATCTTCCCTTTTCTGAAGGCTAGGAGTTTATTTTGATAATTCCAATGATTTAATCTTTACAATTTGAACCATTGAACAACAGTTAAATTTAAATCACAGAAGAACTGCTTCCCATTTATTAGCCTTGCTGCAGTTTAAGAGGTTTATCCTCATGGTTGTGGTCAGACTCAGAAAATCTACATACTGAATTTTTTTATTAGTTCTGGCCTATATCACCATATGCAGTTGTTCCAAAAGCATATTTGGCCTTGAAGGAAGTTCACAGGTCAGGTTTATATTGATGCCAGTCAGTTCTTGGCTCATTATGATCACTTGTCTGCAATCCTTGGGCAGTCATTCCTTCTGTTCTTAAGCACTCCTCTGGCTGTTTCTGATTCCTTCGGAGAGTGGGTCCGTTTTCTCCACATGTCCTTCCACCAGATGGACAGTGGTGTCTCCAAGTCTTTGGAAGGAAGTTTCACTATCCAATTCTTTCCCTGGAATTGGATTCCTAACATCTAAGCTTTTTCCTGGGACTCTGAATTTGCTGCTCACTGTCAATTCTCAGAATAGATCCAGATTTTACAAATGTCCCCCCAAATCATTCAACCATGCACCCTTATATTAATCAAGAAGCTTATATCATCATCATCATCTTATAGACTATTGAGATGGTCACTAAAAATGTACAGTCCTGGGACTTCCCTGGTGGTCCAGTGGGTAAGGACACTGCCTTGCAGTGCAAGGAGCACTGGTTTGATCCCTAGCCTGGGAAGATCCCACATGCCACGGAGCAGCTGGACCAATGTGTCCAACTACTGAGCCGGAGCTCTGGAGCACATGTGCCCAGAGCTGGTGTTCTGCAGTGACAGAGGCCACTGCGATAAGAGGCCCACAAAGGCCTAAGAACAAAGATAAATAAATGAAAGATCAATAGAAGTGGCCAAAAAAAAAAAAAAAGAAAGGAAAGTCCTCTGTAAGCCACAATATGTATGGCCACCCTTCAGAAGCTTTTTCAAGAAGTGGGCCTCACTGATGGAAGAACCTAAGCAATAAAAAGTCACAGTAGGGCTTCCCTGGTGGTCCAGTGCGCTCAGAGTCAGTGCTCTGCTACATGAGAGGCCACTGCAATGGGAAGCCCACACAGGCCAAAGAATAAAGATGGATGAAAATAAATAAATGAAAGACCAATAAAAGTGGCCAAAAATTTAAAAAGAAAAAAAAAGTCACAGTAGTTTTATTTCTTTAACCGGGTATTCAAGTTGCTTCTGCTAACAATCATAAAAAGGAGATATTTAACATAGCTTCATTTTTATAAAACAAAGCTTTATGGCATTTCTAAGGATCTATAAAGTATTCTTGTTAGGTTTCAGTACTTTAGAGAAGGGCTATAAAGTTACATGACTGAACTTCCTTGTTAAAATTCTGTTATTCAGGTTCCTGAGGATGGAAGATTCACATGGTTCTAGCCTCTATGAGGAAAGCTCAATGGGCAATGACAATAAAATCAAAGTCAACAAAAACAAGAGTATTCAAATCATTTCTCTCCTTCATCTTTTTTTTTAAAATCTCCCTTTATTTCCATGGGCCTTGCAATCTTGGCACCACAGAGACTGAAGAGGAAGTCATCATGAGAGATGTATTTATTCTGCAAATAACAAGGAACGTGGCCTGTTCCTTCAAATTTCACTTAGGAGGCTGGATAATCAATTATAACATTAACATATAATCTAGCCTGAGGGATTAATGATATTTGAGATGATTACAGAGAGTTGACAGATCTACAGTTTTTGAAAATTCTCAAATTACCTTGATTAACAAAAAGATGAATCTAGTTAATATTCATAGCTATTAAAACTTAAAACACTCTACTTATGTCTAAACCAACATTCATTAAATAAGTGATGTGAATATAAAATAAGCATACATATATATTTTATATATACCACACACCACATTTATAGTGTGTGTATATATATATGTATATACAAATATATATTTATATTATATATATATATATTTATATATAGTGGCTTCTCAGGATGCTACCCAAAGAAGCATATTAAAAAGCCAGAATTGAAGGAAGGATTAAATTCATTTCAAATCCTGAAATAAATAAGGGGTTTCATGATCACTTTGAAGTTGCTTATGATATTCTTTTGAATAGACATTTTATGTGAAATAGACATTCTGTGTTATTTATGGTTGGGGTTATTCAGAATTTAGAAGAAATGGACTAAATGGTTCAAGTTTCCATTTTGTTATCTTCTCAAATTTCAGTTTTTATATTAGATCTGCACTTTAGTTTTCAATTTTCTTTGATATTTACATTGTATAAGAACACAGAAGTAAAAAAACATAGCTATAATAGTAACTCAAAGTAGAGTATGCTTTTCAAAAGAGACGGCCTAAATTTTCTTTTATGTTCCAATGTAGAGAAAATCTTAGCGAAGATCTTCAAGATAGTTGCCAACAATATTACTGAAACGAACTTTCAATTTTTGTGTCAAACATTAAACCAGACAATTTCAGAAACTGATAAGTCTACGTCAAGGTATGTATAAATGACAACATGTAGCATAAGCTTATTCTCATGCTCTGATTTATATCATATTGATATTACATGCTTTTGAGACATTCATATCAGCATGACCTCTAACTTGCTGTAAAAGATTGATTTTAGTTTATTATGTGTTTGAGATTCATATGGTTATAGTGGTTTAAGAGCAAGTACTCTAAAGATGGATGGGTTGGTTATCAAGCCCAACTAGTTCTGTGGCCCTGGATAAGTCCCCTAACTTTTCCATGTCTCAGTTTCTCCACTGCTAAAATGAACAGACTTACCTAAGAAGAGTTGTCATGGGATCAAGTTATAAAGCATGAAGTGCTGTAGCAGTAATGTACTGATTTATTGTAAATAGTCCACAATTATTTTGAGGTTTTGAGTAAATCTCTCTTAGAATCAAATGCTAGGTTGAACTGATTTTCTGCAGAAAGCAAGGGATAGCATGGGACTGACGTTCACTTATATGTCTAACTCTGTGATAAATTTTTATACAGACCATCTTCATCCGTTAATTTAATCCTCACTTCACTCTGGTAAAAACTAGGTTGAAAACCTAGATATACATTGGTATAGTTTAAAACAATGGTCCTAATTGATAATTAAAATAATTATTATTTAAAATTTTTTCAGCACTGTCTCATTAAGCGAGAGAGTCTGCCGAGTACTTGATAAATGGAAAATGGAAAGTAACAATCTGTCAGTAACCACAGCTGCTCTAAGAGACCAACTAACTCGGGCACTAACTATGATAGGAGCATATGATATTATGGACAAAATAACAGCTTTAAAACTCTTTTCAAGTGCAATTAAATTCTGAACAGTGTATCTGGAATAAGAACTGAGAACTTATGATGCACTTATATAACTGAAACTGGATACAAGAGAATGGTATGGCATGTCTCTTTTCATGAGATGACTGAGATGAAAGATGATAATTTATGGCTATCACCTAGTGTCATCACAATAAAATATTACAGACACTAGAGTATGCTTTTCAAAAGAGACGGCCTAAATTTTCTTTTATGTTCCAATGTAGAGAAAATCTTAGCGAAGATCTTCAAGATAGTTGCCAACAATATTACTGAAACGAACTTTCAATTTTTGTGTCAAACATTAAACCAGACAATTTCAGAAACTGATAAGTCTACGTCAAGGTATGTATAAATGACAACATGTAGCATAAGCTTATTCTCATGCTCTGATTTATATCATATTGATATTACATGCTTTTGAGACATTCATATCAGCATGACCTCTAACTTGCTGTAAAAGATTGATTTTAGTTTATTATGTGTTTGAGATTCATATGGTTATAGTGGTTTAAGAGCAAGTACTCTAAAGATGGATGGGTTGGTTATCAAGCCCAACTAGTTCTGTGGCCCTGGATAAGTCCCCTAACTTTTCCATGTCTCAGTTTCTCCACTGCTAAAATGAACAGACTTACCTAAGAAGAGTTGTCATGGGATCAAGTTATAAAGCATGAAGTGCTGTAGCAGTAATGTACTGATTTATTGTAAATAGTCCACAATTATTTTGAGGTTTTGAGTAAATCTCTCTTAGAATCAAATGCTAGGTTGAACTGATTTTCTGCGAGAAAGCAAGGGATAGCATGGGACTGACGTTCACTTATATGTCTAACTCTGTGATAAATTTTTATACAGACCATCTTCATCCGTTAATTTAATCCTCACTTCACTCTGGTAAAAACTAGGTTGAAAACCTAGATATACATTGGTATAGTTTAAAACAATGGTCCTAATTGATAATTAAAATAATTATTATTTCAAATTTTCTCAGCACTGTCTCATTAAGCGAGAGAGTCTGCCGAGTACTTGATAAATGGAAAATGGAAAGTAACAATCTGTCAGTAACCACAGCTGCTCTAAGAGACCAACTAACTCGGGCACTAACTATGATAGGAGCATATGATATTATGGACAAAATAACAGCTTTAAAACTCTTTTCAAGTGCAATTAAATTCTGAACAGTGTATCTGGAATAAGAACTGAGAACTTATGATGCACTTATATAACTGAAACTGGATACAAGAGAATGGTATGGCATGTCTCTTTTCATGAGATGACTGAGATGAAAGATGATAATTTATGGCTATCACCTAGTGTCATCACAATAAAATATTACAGACACTATTTTGTGTATTTCCTCTGTTGTCTCTCTACCCTTCCTTCAGATACAATGATAGCTGTTCTTAAGCTAATATAAATTCTAGGCACTCTTATTCCTACTGGAAAAAGTTTAAACATAGAGAAGAATTGGAGACATAGGTGTTATAGTTATGAACCAACATTTCATGTTGCATTTCAAATATAAGAACTAAGGAGGGTGGAGCTAAGATGGCGGCGTAGAAGGAGGTGCACTCATCTCTCCTGCAAAATCGCCTGAATGGCAACGAGTTCCTGAAAAACCATCGACAGAAGGAGGTTGGATCTGACCACAAAAAGATACCCCACATCAAAGAACAAAGGAGAAGTCGCAAAAAGCCTGTAGGAAGGGCTCAATCGCACTTTTAAAAATCAAACCTCATACCCGCCAGAGGGGCCGGGTGGGCCAAAGGCGCAAAGGCTATTGCAGATCAAGACCCGGGAAAGGAGCGCTGACGCCCACAAGGGACTGAGCCAGACCTGCTTTGGAGGGTCCAAGTGCCCCCGTGAGCTAGAAGTACCCTTGAGCAGTCCTCGGAAGAACGCCACTCAGTTCCCTTTGAAGGAGGTTAGCATAACCCGATCATAGAGTCGCCGAGTAGGACTGGAAACTTTGTGCACACTGTGATCCAGAGAGGGAATAACCCGGGTCATAGAGTTCGTCCGAACTCACTTTGGTAAAAACTAGTTAAACTAATCTGGTATAGTTTAAAACAATGGTCCTAATTGATAATTAAAATAATTATTATTTAAAATTTTTCAGCACTGTCTCATTAAGCGAGAGAGTCTGCCGAGTACTTGATAAATGGAAAATGGAAAGTAACAATCTGTCAGTAACCACAGCTGCTCTAAGAGACCAACTAACTCGGGCACTAACTATGATAGGAGCATATGATATTATGGACAAAATAACAGCTTTAAAACTCTTTTCAAGTGCAATTAAATTCTGAACAGTGTATCTGGAATAAGAACTGAGAACTTATGATGCACTTATATAACTGAAACTGGATACAAGAGAATGGTATGGCATGTCTCTTTTCATGAGATGACTGAGATGAAAGATGATAATTTATGGCTATCACCTAGTGTCATCACAATAAAATATTACAGACACTATTTTGTGTATTTCCTCTGTTGTCTCTCTACCCTTCCTTCAGATACAATGATAGCTGTTCTTAAGCTAATATAAATTCTAGGCACTCTTATTCCTACTGGAAAAAGTTTAAACATAGAGAAGAATTGGAGACATAGGTGTTATAGTTATGAACCAACATTTCATGTTGCATTTCAAATATAAGAACTAAGGAGGGTGGAGCTAAGATGGCGGCGTAGAAGGAGGTGCACTCATCTCTCCTGCAAAATCGCCTGAATGGCAACGAGTTCCTGAAAAACCATCGACAGAAGGAGGTTGGATCTGACCACAAAAAGATACCCCACATCAAAGAACAAAGGAGAAGTCGCAAAAAGCCTGTAGGAAGGGCTCAATCGCACTTTTAAAAATCAAACCTCATACCCGCCAGAGGGGCCGGGTGGGCCAAAGGCGCAAAGGCTATTGCAGATCAAGACCCGGGAAAGGAGCGCTGACGCCCACAAGGGACTGAGCCAGACCTGCTTTGGAGGGTCCAAGTGCCCCCGTGAGCTAGAAGTACCCTTGAGCAGTCCTCGGAAGAACGCCACTCAGTTCCCTTTGAAGGAGGTTAGCATAACCCGATCATAGAGTCGCCGAGTAGGACTGGAAACTTTGTGCACACTGTGATCCAGGAGAGGGGAATAGCGATCCTGCAGGAGACTGAGACAGACTCACCTCTGAGTAATTTGACGTCTCCCGCAGTGGCGGGGGTCGATGGTGGCATGCACCAGGGTCAGGGTCACTGCGGAAATGCTTCCCATAGAGTGTGGGAATAAATCCTTTGTGTGAGAGACGCCATTTTCCCTACTGTAGTTTGGCTGCTGGTCAAACTACAGGGCAGGAATTTAAGTCCACCCAGCAAGAAAAGGGATTTGGATTAAGGATTAAGAAACTCCCAGGGCCAGCCTGGGCGAGCCTTTTAGTTCTGGAATAGGCCGAAATAAACAAGCAGCCAAAGAGGTCTTCAGATCCAACCACTGCCAGAGGCAAGAAAAAGACTGATAATTCCTGAATAGTCAGCAAGAGACAGAAGAACATAAAACACTATTTTCATGTTTTGTCTGAAGCTGGAGTTACTGCTAGATTTTTAAAATTTCATTTTATTTCTTATTCTTTTTTATTGCTTTTTTTGTTTTGTTTTCAATTGTTATTTTCCCTTTTATCCAAACCCCCTCAGTGTACCCCCCTGTTTTTTTTTTTTTGGGAGGGGGGTGTGTGAGTGTGGGTGTGTTTATTTCCTCCATTGAATTCTACTGAAGCTACTAATCTTATCAGTAAGACTGAATATATTCAAGTTTACATAATTTTTATTTCTTCTTTTTCCTTTTAAACCACACATTTTATTTTGGTATAAACTTCTGGTTCCCCATTGGCCTTTTAAGGTTCTGTGGGGGTTTTGTTTGTTATTATTGTTTTTGCTTTGTTTTTTTATATTTTTCTATATACATATCTCTGTTTTAATCTTTAAATTTTTTTATTTGTACTACTGCTTCCTCTATAACTCTTTGCTTTCTCTGATGCTCCTTTCCTACAGCACTAAACTCTAATACATACAAATCTTTATCACCCTGCATTTAACTTTGCAGTATTATTCTATATTTCTCTTCTATCCTTCCTTTCTCTTTTTCCCTTTCCCCACCATATTTCTTAGTCTGTTCTGTCCTCATTGCCTTATCTCCAAAGGGGACCCTGCTCTAGCATTATTCTCCAATTTGTGCTCTACGTAGTTTGGTTATTAACTGGTGTATATCATTCTTGTTTTTTTCTATTCGCCGTGCTAACGTACCGTATTTTTGGTTGGAATGTTTGGGTTATGTTACAGTTGTATATGTTTATGTGTATAATTCAATATGCTAGACAGTATTCGCATAATATTTTAATTGCCATTTCTCAAAGGTATACCTTCTGTTTCTCATTTGCATATTTCTGTTTTAATATCATTTAATGTCATAACAAACCAGCTGTGAAATCTTCATTTCTTGGTCAGGGAACAAGCCCCGGGGCTTTAGGGAGGGAAGACTGACTCCACAACTCTACAATACTAGAGAACGCCTAACACTAGAGAGCACTATACAAGTGAGAACACCAACAAAGGCAAGCACTTGTATCCAAGTCCTGACATAAACCAACCACCAGCATCACCCAGAATAAGAAGCCCTATCCAAACAACAAACACCAACAAACGTAACTCAAAGTCTGGGAAAAGGAAACCCCAAACAGAGTTAGTTTAAAAATTAATAATAACAATGAAACAGCAGAGAAATACCACACAAGTGAAGGAACTATCTACAAACACTCAAGATCAAATCAATGAAGAGAATTTGGACAAACTTTCTGAAAGTGATTTCAGAAGAATGATAGAAAAGATGATCAAAGACACTGAAAACAGAATTTTAGAGAAATTGCAAGACACAACTAACACATTGAATAAAGAAATACAAGAACTTACCAAAAAAGTAACAGAGACAAACAACTCAATTGCTGAACTGAAAAACACTGTAGAAGGAATCAAGAGCAGAGTATCTGAGACAGAAGACGGGATAAGTGAGCTGGAAGATAGAATAGCAGAAGTAACTGCTGAAAAACAAAATCTAGCTCAAAGAATGAAAAGAGTAGAGGACAGCCTCAGAGACCTCTGGGATAATATCAAACGCACCAGTATTCAAATTATAGGGGTTCCAGAAGAACAAAAGAAAGGATATGAGAACAATTTTGAAGAGATTATATTTGAAAATTTCCCCAACATGGGAAAAGAAATTGTCAATCAAATCCAAGAAGAGTTTCTTTTTCCCTTTCCCCACCATATTTCTTAGTCTGTTCTGTCCTCATTGCCTTATCTCCAAAGGGGACCCTGCTCTAGCATTATTCTCCAATTTGTGCTCTACGTAGTTTGGTTATTAACTGGTGTATATCATTCTTGTTTTTTTCTATTCGCCGTGCTAACGTACCGTATTTTTGGTTGGAATGTTTGGGTTATGTTACAGCTGTATATGTTTATGTGTATAATTCAATATGCTAGACAGTATTCGCATAATATTTTAATTGCCATTTCTCAAAGGTATACCTTCTGTTTCTCATTTGCATATTTCTGTTTTAATATCATTTAATGTCATAACAAACCAGCTGTGAAATCTTCATTTCTTGGTCAGGGAACAAGCCCCGGGGCTTTAGGGAGGGAAGACTGACTCCACAACTCTACAATACTAGAGAACGCCTAACACTAGAGAGCACTATACAAGTGAGAACACCAACAAAGGCAAGCACTTGTATCCAAGTCCTGACATAAACCAACCACCAGCATCACCCAGAATAAGAAGCCCTATCCAAACAACAAACACCAACAAACGTAACTCAAAGTCTGGGAAAAGGAAACCCCAAACAGAGTTAGTTTAAAAATTAATAATAACAATGAAACAGCAGAGAAATACCACACAAGTGAAGGAACTATCTACAAACACTCAAGATCAAATCAATGAAGAGAATTTGGACAAACTTTCTGAAAGTGATTTCAGAAGAATGATAGAAAAGATGATCAAAGACACTGAAAACAGAATTTTAGAGAAATTGCAAGACACAACTAACACATTGAATAAAGAAATACAAGAACTTACCAAAAAAGTAACAGAGACAAACAACTCAATTGCTGAACTGAAAAACACTGTAGAAGGAATCAAGAGCAGAGTATCTGAGACAGAAGACGGGATAAGTGAGCTGGAAGATAGAATAGCAGAAGTAACTGCTGAAAAACAAAATCTAGCTCAAAGAATGAAAAGAGTAGAGGACAGCCTCAGAGACCTCTGGGATAATATCAAACGCACCAGTATTCAAATTATAGGGGTTCCAGAAGAAGAAAAAAAGAAAGGATATGAGAACAATTTTGAAGAGATTATATTTGAAAATTTCCCCAACATGGGAAAAGAAATTGTCAATCAAATCCAAGAAGAGCAAAGAGTACCATACAGAATCAACCCGAGAAGAAACACACCAAGACACATATTAATGAAGCTAACACAAATTAAACACAAAGACAGAATTCTCAAAGCAGCAAGGGAAAAGCAACTAGTGATATACAAGGGAAAACCCAGACGTTTAACAGCTGATCTTTCAACAGAAACTCTGCAGGCCAGAAGGGAATGACAGGACACATTTAAACGGCTGAAAGAGAATAATCCGCAACCAAGAATCCTCTGCCGTGCAAGGATCTCATTCAGAATTGATGGAGACATCAAAAGATTTACAGATAAGCAAAAATTAAAAGAATTTAGTCACACCAAACCAGCCTTATGACGAGTGTTAAAGGGACTTATATAGACAACAAGTATAAGAGAAGGAGACGATCCACAAAACAAAGCCATCATAACATCTAAGAAGATGACAATAGGATCATTTGTATCAATAATTACTTTGAATGTCAATGGACTAAATGCCTCAACCAAAAGACACAGAGTGGCTGAATGGATTCAAAAACACGACCCATACATATGCTGCCTCCAGGAAACTCACTTCAGATCTAGAGACACTCATAGACTGAAAGTGAGAGGCTGGAAAAAGATATTCCATGCAAATGGAAATCAAAAAAAAGCTGGAGTAGCAATTATCATATCAGACAAAATAGATTTTAAAGTACAGAAGATTCTAAGAGACAAGGCAGGACACTACATCATGATTAAGGGATCGATCCAACAAGAAGACATAACAATCATAAATGTCTATGCACCCAACACAGGAGCACCCCAATACATAAGACAAACACTTTCAGACATAAAAGGAGACATCGACACTAACACAATAATAGTAGGAGACCTTAAACTCCTCTCACACCAATGGACAGATCATCCAAACAGAAAATTAATAAAGAAATACAAGCCTTAAATGCCACACTAGAAGAGATGAACCTCATGGATATCTTTAGGACCTTCCATCCAAAAGCAGAAGAATATACTTTCTTCTCAAGTGCTCATGGAACATTCTCCAGGATAGGCCACATCTTGGGCCACAAATCAAACCTCAGTCAATTCAAGAAAACTGAAATTCTATCAACCATCTTCTTGAACCACAATGCAGTGAGACTAGAGATTAACTACAGGAAAAAAACCGCTAAAAACACAAACACATGGAGATTAAACAACACGTACCTAAAAAACCAACTGATCATTGAGGAAATCAAAGGAGAAATAAAGAAAATTCCTAGAAGAAAATGACAATGAACACACGACAGTACAAAACCTATGGGATACTGCAAAAGCAGTTCTAAGAGGGAAGTTTATAGCAATTCAATCCCACCTCAAGAAACTAGGAAAATCTCAAACAGACGACCTAATCCTACGCTTAAAACAATTGGAGAAAGAAGAACAAAAACACCCCAAAGCCAGCAGAAGAAGGGAAATCATACAGATCAGAGCAGAAATAAATGAAAAAGAAACGAAAGAAACAATAGTAAAGATAAATAAAACGAAAAGCTGGTTCTTCAAAAAGGTAAATAAAATCGACACACCACTGGCCAGACTGATCAAGAAAAAGAGAGAGAAGAACCAGATCACCAAAATCAAAAATGAAAAAGGAGAGATTACAACAGATAATGCAGAAATCCAAAGGATTCTAAGAGACTATTATGAACAACTCTATGGCAACAAACTAGACAACCTGGAAGAAATGGACAGTTTCTCAGAGAAGATTAATCTCAATGGACAGTTTCTTAGAAAAGATTAATCTCCCAAGACTCAACCAGGAAGAAATAGAAATTATGAACAACCCAATCACAAGCTCAGATATCGACTTTGTGATCAAAAATCTACCCAAAAATAAAAGCCCAAGGCCAGATGGCTTCACACACAAATTCTACCAAATATTTAAAGAAGAGCTAATGCCTGTCCTTCTAAAACTCTTCCAAAAAATTGCACAGGAAGGAACACTTCCAAACACATTCTACGAGGCCACCATCACCCTGATGCCAAAGCAAGGTAAAGACAACACACAAAAAGAAAATTATAAGCCAATTTCACTGATGAATCTAGACGCCAAAATCCTCAACAAAATCCTAGCAAACAGAATTCAACAACACATCAAAAAGCTCATACATCATGATCAAGTTGGGTTCATCCCAGGCATGCAAGGAATCTTCAGTATCCACAAATCAATCAATGTGATACACCATATCAACAAATTAGAGACAAAAATCACATGATCATCTCAATAGATGCAGAAAAAGCCTTCGACAAAGGACAACACCCATTCATGATAAAAACTCTTCAGAAAATGGGCATAGAAGGAACCTATCTCAATGTAGTGAAAGCCATATATGAGAAGCCCACAGAGAACATTATCTTCAGTGGTGAAAAACTCAAAGCATTTCCTCTAAGATCAGGAACAAGACAAGGGTGTCCACTTTCACCACTCTTATTCAACATAGTCCTGGAAGTTCTAGCAACAGCAATAAAAGAAGAGAAAGAAATCAAAGGAATCCAGATTGGAAAGGAAGAAGTCAAACTCTATTTGCAGACGACATGATACTATACATAGAAAATCCCAAAGACACTATTACAAAACTACTAGCGTTAATCAGTGAATTCAGTAAAGTCGCAGGATGCAAAATCAACACACAGAAATCACTGGCATTCCTATACACAAACAATGAAAAATCACAAAATGAAATCAAAGAGGCAATCCCCTTCACCAATGCAACCAAAAGAATCAAATATCTAGGAATAAACCTACCCAAAGAAACAAAAGAACTGTACACAGAAAATTACAAGACACTCATGAGAGACATTAAAGAAGACTTCAACAGATGAAGAGATATTCCATGTTCCTGGGTTGGAAGAATCAATATTGTGAAAATGACCATACTACCAAATGTCATCTATAGATTCAATGCGATCCCTATCAAACTACCAATGACATTCTTCACAGAACTAGACCAAAGAATAACACAGTGCATATGGAAACAACTTCCAAACACATTCTACGAGGCCACCATCACCCTGATGCCAAAGCAAGGTAAAGACAACACACAAAAAGAAAATTATAAGCCAATTTCACTGATGAATCTAGACGCCAAAATCCTCAACAAAATCCTAGCAAACAGAATTCAACAACACATCAAAAAGCTCATACATCATGATCAAGTTGGGTTCATCCCAGGCATGCAAGGAATCTTCAGTATCCACAAATCAATCAATGTGATACACCATATCAACAAATTAGAGACAAAAATCACATGATCATCTCAATAGATGCAGAAAAAGCCTTCGACAAAGGACAACACCCATTCATGATAAAAACTCTTCAGAAAATGGGCATAGAAGGAACCTATCTCAATGTAGTGAAAGCCATATATGAGAAGCCCACAGAGAACATTATCTTCAGTGGTGAAAAACTCAAAGCATTTCCTCTAAGATCAGGAACAAGACAAGGGTGTCCACTTTCACCACTCTTATTCAACATAGTCCTGGAAGTTCTAGCAACAGCAATAAAAGAAGAGAAAGAAATCAAAGGAATCCAGATTGGAAAGGAAGAAGTCAAACTCTATTTGCAGACGACATGATACTATACATAGAAAATCCCAAAGACACTATTACAAAACTACTAGCGTTAATCAGTGAATTCAGTAAAGTCGCAGGATGCAAAATCAACACACAGAAATCACTGGCATTCCTATACACAAACAATGAAAAATCACAAAATGAAATCAAAGAGGCAATCCCCTTCACCAATGCAACCAAAAGAATCAAATATCTAGGAATAAACCTACCCAAAGAAACAAAAGAACTGTACACAGAAAATTACAAGACACTCATGAGAGACATTAAAGAAGACTTCAACAGATGAAGAGATATTCCATGTTCCTGGGTTGGAAGAATCAATATTGTGAAAATGACCATACTACCAAATGTCATCTATAGATTCAATGCGATCCCTATCAAACTACCAATGACATTCTTCACAGAACTAGACCAAAGAATAACACAGTGCATATGGAAACACAAAAGACCTCGAATAGCCAAAGCAATCCTGAGGAAGAAGAATGGAGCTGGAGGGATCAGCCTCCCCAACTTCCGACTCTACTACAAAGCAACAGTCATCAAGACAGCATGGTACTGGCACAAAAACAGAACTATAGACCAATGGAACAAGATCGAGAACCCAGAGATAAACCCACACACCCACGAGTACCTTATTTTTGACAAAGGAGGCAAACATATAAAATGGGAGAAAGACAGCCTCTTCAACAAATGGTGCTGGGAGAATTGGACAGCGACATGCAAAAAAATGAAGTTGGAACATACCCTGACACTATGCACAAAGATCAACTCAAAATGGATTAAAGACTTAAATGTAAGGCCAGAAACCATCAAACTCTTAGAGGAGAATATAGGCAAAACCCTCAAGGACATCAATCAAAGCAAGATCTTCTCTGACCCACCAACTAAAATAGCAGAACTGAAAAGAAAAATGAACATATGGGACCTCATGAAACTTAAAAGCTTTTGTACAACTAAAGAAATTACAAAAAAGCTCAACAGACACCCCACAGAGTGGGAGAAAATCATAGCAAATGAAACAACAGACAAAGAATTAATCTCCAAAATCTACAAGCAGCTCAGACAATTCAGCACAGGGAAAACGAACAACCTAATCAAAAAATGGTTTTCAGGACCTAAACAGACACCTTTCCAATGATGACATACAGATGGCCCAAAAGCACATGAAACGATGCTCAACTTCACTAATAATTAGAGAAATGCAAATTAAAACTACAATGAGATATCACCTCACACCTCTCAGAATGGCCATCATCCACAAATCGACAGACAATAAATGCTGGAGAGGCTGTGGAGAAAAGGGAACACTCCTGTATTGCTGGTGGGAGTGTAAATTGATACAGCCTCTATGGAAGACAGTCTGGAGATTTCTTAAAAAACTAAAAATAGAAGCACCATATGACCCAGCAATCCCACTCTTAGGCTTATATCCTGATGAAATCAAAACTGAAAGAAGCACCTGTACCCCAATGTTCATTGCAGCTCTCTATACAATAGCTAGAACATGGAAGCAACCTAGATGCCCATCGACGATCGAATGGATCCAGAAGCTCTGGTACATATATACAATGGAATACTACACAGCTGTCAAAAGAAACGCAGAAGAATCAGCCCTAATGAGGTGGCTGGCTTTAGAATCTATCATAAAAAGTGAAGTCAGTCAGAAAGAGAAGGACAAATATAACATGCTAACACATACATATGAAATCTAGTAGGATGGTAATGATGGCACATGCATTGAAGCAACGGAAAGACAGACAGGGACAGTGGACCTATGGACATTGTGGGGAAGGAACAGTGGGTGAGATGCATAAAGGAAGTAGTATGAAAGCCTGTACTATCATAAGTGAAGAAAATAGCTACAGTCATTGCTCTGTGAGAAAAGCAGATCCTTCAGGGGTGCTGTATGATGGTCTGGAGGGGTGGGATGGGGGAATATACATATGACTAATCTGAGAACATACATATCTGTAAACAACAAAACTGTAAAAGTTTAAAGTAAAATAAAACATTTTAAAAAAATAAATAAGAATTAAGACAATAAAATACAGTGTCCATATGCCAGGCTTCTCTGTCCTCTACTATCCGAATTTATGTCCATTGAATTGATGATGCTATCTAACCATCTCTCCCTCTGCCGCCCCCTTCTTCTTTTGCCTTCAATCTTTCTCAGCGTCAGGGTCTTTTCCAGTGAGCTTCAGCTTCGGTATCAGTCCTTCCAATGAATACTCAGGGTCAATTTCCTTTAGGATAACTGGCTTGATCTCCTTGAAGTTTGAAGGCTCTCAAGAGTTTTCTCTGGCACCATAATTCCTTATACATATTGTATAAGGAATCATTTTCTATTCCAAGATCATGAAGATTTACACCCAAGTCTATATTAATAGGGTTTATATCAATGTAAATCCTTTTGTTTCCTCCAGTGATTGTTAAGGCAGCTGATCCTCACCTAAAAGCTACCTTTCAGACAGTGATTCTAGAAGCACCATATGACCCAGCAATCCCACTCTTAGGCTTATATCCTGATGAAATCAAAACTGAAAGAAGCACCTGTACCCCAATGTTCATTGCAGCTCTCTATACAATAGCTAGAACATGGAAGCAACCTAGATGCCCATCGACGATCGAATGGATCCAGAAGCTCTGGTACATATATACAATGGAATACTACACAGCTGTCAAAAGAAACGCAGAAGAATCAGCCCTAATGAGGTGGCTGGCTTTAGAATCTATCATAAAAAGTGAAGTCAGTCAGAAAGAGAAGGACAAATATAACATGCTAACACATACATATGAAATCTAGTAGGATGGTAATGATGGCACATGCATTGAAGCAACGGAAAGACAGACAGGGACAGTGGACCTATGGACATTGTGGGGAAGGAACAGTGGGTGAGATGCATAAAGGAAGTAGTATGAAAGCCTGTACTATCATAAGTGAAGAAAATAGCTACAGTCATTGCTCTGTGAGAAAAGCAGATCCTTCAGGGGTGCTGTATGATGGTCTGGAGGGGTGGGATGGGGGAATATACATATGACTAATCTGAGAACATACATATCTGTAAACAACAAAACTGTAAAAGTTTAAAGTAAAATAAAACATTTTAAAAAAATAAATAAGAATTAAGACAATAAAATACAGTGTCCATATGCCAGGCTTCTCTGTCCTCTACTATCCGAATTTATGTCCATTGAATTGATGATGCTATCTAACCATCTCTCCCTCTGCCGCCCCCTTCTTCTTTTGCCTTCAATCTTTCTCAGCGTCAGGGTCTTTTCCAGTGAGCTTCAGCTTCGGTATCAGTCCTTCCAATGAATACTCAGGGTCAATTTCCTTTAGGATAACTGGCTTGATCTCCTTGAAGTTTGAAGGCTCTCAAGAGTTTTCTCTGGCACCATAATTCCTTATACATATTGTATAAGGAATCATTTTCTATTCCAAGATCATGAAGATTTACACCCAAGTCTATATTAATAGGGTTTATATCAATGTAAATCCTTTTGTTTCCTCCAGTGATTGTTAAGGCAGCTGATCCTCACCTAAAAGCTACTGCAGGGGAGGATGGGAGTAAAGTTAAAACCCCACCAAGCTTCCTGTTCTTATAAAGATAACAGCTGCTTTTCTTTAATAAATGACCATGGATTGCTGACAGGCTTTGGTTAATTTTCAGAGTTCTAAAAAAAAAAATGTCTCATATATTTTAGGTCTATTTTCTTGTTATTTTAGAGGGGAGAATTTAAAAAAATTTTGACTGCCATTTTCACTGACATCACTCTATATGTTTAGTTTTATATCATCCTGCTATATGTTTCTATTTGTCTGACCTATTTCGTGTTTATTCTCTTAACCTCTCTTAATCTAAACAGATTATTATTTTTTCTACTAATTTTATTGCTATTTTAGAGATTATGTTAGAAACCCCAGGATTCATCTAGCAAAATACACAGAGCTAAAACTCCCTAACGCATTTTCTCCCTTCTTCACTTCTTGTGTTGCTATCATGTATTTTTTAATTCTATGTTGAAATTGATAACTTTATAATCATTCCTTTTAAAGTCAATATATAGGCATATGTACACACATATATTCACAAATTATTTCTCCCAGGTTCTTTATTCCTTCTCGCATTTGTATCTTCTGTCTAGAATCATTTTTTTCCTGCTTAAAGAGTCCCTTTAATATTTATTTTAATCCAAATTTTCTCATGATAAATTTTGTTATATTTAACCCAAAATAGCTTGGCTTTCAGAAATATATTTTAATAATGCTGGCACATTACATTTTTTTTTAAATTTTTTTTCCTTATTTTAAAGATTTTACAGAGTTTTGTTGTTCACCAACATGTATGTTTCCAGATCATTCATATGCATATCCCTGGCACATTACATTTTTACATGTTTCTCTGGTGACCCCTTATTTTCTTTTCTCTCCTATAACTGAAAGTGCTTACAGAATTTCCCTCAGAGAGTTTGTCAGTACCTTCAGTCTGCTTTGCTGTCTTGCAATCACACCTCACTAATGGTTTCAAAAGATAGGTATGATTTTAGAAATTTTTTTTTCCAGGAATTTGGGTGTAAGATGGGGGCAGTGCTCTCACATGATTTTCCTCATCCTAAAAAGAAGCAGAAATCCAAGTTTCTTTGAATATCATTCCTGGAATGCTTTTCACTCTCTTTGCTTAAAAAATGTCGAATAATATTAGTTTGGGGCCAGTGCTTCCTGCATAAAAACTAATGTTCCACCAAGCTCGTTATAAAGATAACAGCTGCTTTTCTTTAATAAATGACCATGGATTGCTGACAGGCTTTGGTTAATTTTCAGAGTTCTAAAAAAAAAAATGTCTCATATATTTTAGGTCTATTTTCTTGTTATTTTAGAGGGGAGAATTTAAAAAAATTTTGACTGCCATTTTCACTGACATCACTCTATATGTTTAGTTTTATATCATCCTGCTATATGTTTCTATTTGTCTGACCTATTTCGTGTTTATTCTCTTAACCTCTCTTAATCTAAACAGATTATTATTTTTTCTACTAATTTTATTGCTATTTTAGAGATTATGTTAGAAACCCCAGGATTCATCTAGCAAAATACACAGAGCTAAAACTCCCTAACGCATTTTCTCCCTTCTTCACTTCTTGTGTTGCTATCATGTATTTTTTAATTCTATGTTGAAATTGATAACTTTATAATCATTCCTTTTAAAGTCAATATATAGGCATATGTACACACATATATTCACAAATTATTTCTCCCAGGTTCTTTATTCCTTCTCGCATTTGTATCTTCTGTCTAGAATCATTTTTTTCCTGCTTAAAGAGTCCCTTTAATATTTATTTTAATCCAAATTTTCTCATGATAAATTTTGTTATATTTAACCCAAAATAGCTTGGCTTTCAGAAATATATTTTAATAATGCTGGCACATTACATTTTTTTTTAAATTTTTTTTCCTTATTTTAAAGATTTTACAGAGTTTTGTTGTTCACCAACATGTATGTTTCCAGATCATTCATATGCATATCCCTGGCACATTACATTTTTACATGTTTCTCTGGTGACCCCTTATTTTCTTTTCTCTCCTATAACTGAAAGTGCTTACAGAATTTCCCTCAGAGAGTTTGTCAGTACCTTCAGTCTGCTTTGCTGTCTTGCAATCACACCTCACTAATGGTTTCAAAAGATAGGTATGATTTTAGAAATTTTTTTTTCCAGGAATTTGGGTGTAAGATGGGGGCAGTGCTCTCACATGATTTTCCTCATCCTAAAAAGAAGCAGAAATCCAAGTTTCTTTGAATATCATTCCTGGAATGCTTTTCACTCTCTTTGCTTAAAAAATGTCGAATAATATTAGTTTGGGGCCAGTGCTTCCTGCATGAACCAAAAAGCAGGATGAGTTAGCTGAAGTTTTCTTCCTTCATCTTGAGGTACTTAGTTTAATTTTCTTCTCAGTCTCCTATATGGTGGTGATTGCTTAAGATCTTAAATATACCCTAGTAACAGAAAATGTTTCCTCCTTTAGGTCTCTTCTGGGTAACTAAACTCCATCTCACTTTTGCTTGCATGAGCAAACTTTTTTTTTTTTTTTTTAAATATTGGTCACTGGAGCCTTGTGTAAACTTTAATGTCCTTACTTTGCAACTCTATGCCTCTGTCAAATTCTCACTCTATTAATTTTCTGTATTCTTGCTCATAGTTTCCAGAAAATGATCTTGTCACACCCCTTGGCTTGGCTCAGCTTGAGGATGAATGTGGCTACTTTGACTTCTCCACATTATTTTCTTTCCATGTATGCTATGTATTCAAGCCTCAACTATGGCAAGATTCTTTCTTCCTTCATTAAATCTTCAACCCCAATTTAAATACAGAAGAGGTGATTAAGCCTCCTCAAAGTCAGGCTGGCACAATGGTTTTACTACCAGTTACTCCAGCTTTTCAACAATAAGGTACAGGTGTTTGATCCTAACTATCCCCTATTCTTTCTAGAACACATACCCAAAGGCATGTTGGCTAGCACGCATGTATTATTTTCTCAATTTCAAAGTTTGGCTTCTTTCAGAAATTAGAGTTTTCACTTATTTTGAAATTTATCTGAATATAATCTTGCTCAGTGTACCAATATTGTCAGAAATATTACATTTTTGTTATTGTTGTTTTTGGTAGACAATGGTAGCCATCAAGTTTCAGGTGATGAGGGTTAGTTACATTCCCCCACAACCTCACTTCAACAGTGAAGCAAGTCTTGAATAATCTTACACATACACAGAGTTATGTAATCTGTAAATTCAATGATGTTCCAGCTCTATAATTTTCTAATATTCTAATTACACCCTTTAGGAAAGATCTGGGACAACATACTAGAGGCAAGATTAGTTAACCCGAGAGTCGATCTTAGGCAATCAAAATCTTTCAAATTCCAACCTGAAGAAATAATTTTGGGATTGAGCCTGGAGAGTCATCCTTAACAGAAGAGGCTATGAGGTTCTTCCATCTAAGGGTGGAATGTTTTAAACTGTGGTATAACACACATAAATGTACCATCTTTACCATTTTAAGTGGCATTAAGTACATTCACACTGTAGTGCAACAGTCAGGACCATTCACTGCCAGAACTTTTTAAAACAATCCACACTGTTGAGGCCAGCTTGACAATGAACAAACCCGAGGGTGTGGTGCCACAGAAGATTAAAGAAAACAAGACACAGAAATAAAGTGGGGATCGGGGCTAGTGCCTCTTGTAGGCAAAAACCCAGTACTGACTCCGCTCATATTTATTGTTTCTTGTTGTTTTCTTGTACGTGCACATACATGCACACAAGACATCTGTTTCCTAGTCACAAAAATGGGAATCGAGATATACAATGTGTAGACTCCCCTGTTCTTTTCATGTTTCATTCCAGTTTATCTCCTTCTGGCCTGCAGTGACTTTGTTTATTCTAAGACCCTAGCAACTTTATCTCCCCAAACCTAGTAACATCCTTTCCCACTGGTATCTCCAAGACTCTGGTCCTGAGAACAGGCAGCAATGGCGTTACATCAGTAACATTGATATGTAAATACTTTGCCTTCAAGGTGTTTGATGTTTTCCTAGTTCCCAGCCCGTCCACCTCGGGTTCATGAGAAAATTATTGCCTTATTCTTTCAGACTCCATTTTGAGTCTCTATTCATCATTCTCACGTCTGCACTGCATATCCTACACCACACTGACACTCCAAATCCACAACACAATAACTCCCTTCTGTTCTGTCTCCAGCTATTTCACAGAAATGGAATCATACGATATTTGTCTTTTTATGTCAGGCTTATTTCATTTAGAATAATGTCTTCAGGGTTTATTTACGTTGTAGCATGTATCAGGCTTATTTCATTTAGAAAATTTAATCTTACACATACACAGAGTTATGTAATCTGTAAATTCAATGATGTTCCAGCTCTATAATTTTCTAATATTCTAATTACACCCTTTAGGAAAGATCTGGGACAACATACTAGAGGCAAGATTAGTTAACCCGAGAGTCGATCTTAGGCAATCAAAATCTTTCAAATTCCAACCTGAAGAAATAATTTTGGGATTGAGCCTGGAGAGTCATCCTTAACAGAAGAGGCTATGAGGTTCTTCCATCTAAGGGTGGAATGTTTTAAACTGTGGTATAACACACATAAATGTACCATCTTTACCATTTTAAGTGGCATTAAGTACATTCACACTGTAGTGCAACAGTCAGGACCATTCACTGCCAGAACTTTTTAAAACAATCCACACTGTTGAGGCCAGCTTGACAATGAACAAACCCGAGGGTGTGGTGCCACAGAAGATTAAAGAAAACAAGACACAGAAATAAAGTGGGGATCGGGGCTAGTGCCTCTTGTAGGCAAAAACCCAGTACTGACTCCGCTCATATTTATTGTTTCTTGTTGTTTTCTTGTACGTGCACATACATGCACACAAGACATCTGTTTCCTATAGTCACAAAAATGGGAATCGAGATATACAATGTGTAGACTCCCCTGTTCTTTTCATGTTTCATTCCAGTTTATCTCCTTCTGGCCTGCAGTGACTTTGTTTATTCTAAGACCCTAGCAACTTTATCTCCCCAAACCTAGTAACATCCTTTCCCACTGGTATCTCCAAGACTCTGGTCCTGAGAACAGGCAGCAATGGCGTTACATCAGTAACATTGATATGTAAATACTTTGCCTTCAAGGTGTTTGATGTTTTCCTAGTTCCCAGCCCGTCCACCTCGGGTTCATGAGAAAATTATTGCCTTATTCTTTCAGACTCCATTTTGAGTCTCTATTCATCATTCTCACGTCTGCACTGCATATCCTACACCACACTGACACTCCAAATCCACAACACAATAACTCCCTTCTGTTCTGTCTCCAGCTATTTCACAGAAATGGAATCATACGATATTTGTCTTTTTATGTCAGGCTTATTTCATTTAGAATAATGTCTTCAGGGTTTATTTACGTTGTAGCATGTATCAGAATTTCATTCACTTTTAAGCTTGAATAATATTCCATTGTGTATATGTACCTCATTTGTTTATTCTCTTATCTCTTGATAAGATGGTTCAGTTGCTCTCATTTTTGGGTTTTTGTGAATAATGCTGCTGTAAACATGGGTGGACAAATGTTTGTTCAAGTCGCAACTTTCAGTTCGTTTGGATATATACCCAGAAGTGAAACTGCTGGCTGGTGGTGTGTGTGCTCAGTCATATCCGACTCTTTACAGTCCCATGAACTTTAGCCCATCTGGCTCCCCTGTCGGTGCCATTTTCCAGGCAAGAGTACTAGAGTGGGTTGTGATTTCCTACTCCAGGGAATCTTCCCAGTCCAGGGATTGAACTTGCATCTCTTGCATCTTCTTCACTAGCGCTACCACGGAGAAATTGCTGGATCATCTATAAATTATTATTTTTAAAATTTAATTTTACTTTTTGCTCTTACAGAGTTTTGTTGTTTGAATCACCTAGTAATTCTTTGATTAATTTTTTGAGAAATCACCATACTGTTTTCTAAAATGGCTGTACTGTTTTATATTCTCAACAGAAGTGCACAAGAGTGTATTTTCTGTTATTTTTGATAATAGCCATTCTAATGGGCATGAAGTGTATTTCATTGTGGTCTTGATTTTCATTTACCTAGTGATTAGTAATGGTGAACATTTTTTCATATGTTTATTGGCTGTTTGTATATTTTCTTTGAAGAAATGTCTATTTAAGTTCTTTGCTTATTTTTTATTTATTTGCCTAATTTAAAAATTTTTTTTGTACAGAGAACTCCAGTGGGCTACAATCCATGGGGTCACAAAGAACCAGATACAACTGAGTATCAGAACATGCAAGCAGGCATGACAAAAGCAACTAGTTAAAAACACCTTTTTAAAAAATGAATGCGGCCGCTGGGTTTGTTCTGCGATGGCCCACACTCTGTCTGTGGAGTGTGCTTTTCTCTGAATCTGAATAAATCCATTTCTTACCTACCATTTTGTCTCTCACTGAATTCCTCTCTGCAAAGAGACAAGAAGAACCTGAGTTCTGTTAGGTCCTAAAACCAGGTATGGTGGGTTTTGGCTGGGCTTGAGTCCCAGCTACTCAGGTTCAAGTCTCAGATAGGGTTTTGGTTGGGTTCAAGTCCCAACCAGATATTTGTCTTTTTATGTCAGGCTTATTTCATTTAGAATAATGTCTTCAGGGTTTATTTACGTTGTAGCATGTATCAGAATTTCATTCACTTTTAAGCTTGAATAATATTCCATTGTTTTGTACCTCATTTGTTTATTCTCTTATCTCTTGATAAGATGGTTCAGTTCTCATTTTGGGTTTGTGAATAATGCTGCTGTAAACATGGGTGGACAAATGTTTGTTCAAGTCGCAACTTTCAGTTCGTTTGGATATATACCCAGAAGTGAAACTGCTGGCTGGTGGTGTGTGTGCTCAGTCATATCCGACTCTTTACAGTCCCATGAACTTTAGCCCATCTGGCTCCCCTGTCGGTGCCATTTTCCAGGCAAGAGTACTAGAGTGGGTTGTGATTTCCTACTCCAGGGAATCTTCCCAGTCCAGGGATTGAACTTGCATCTCTTGCATCTTCTTCACTAGCGCTACCACGGAGAAATTGCTGGATCATCTATAAATTATTATTTTTAAAATTTAATTTTACTTTTTACTCTTACAGAGTTTTGTTGTTTGAATCACCTAGTAATTCTTTGATTAATTTTTTGAGAAATCACCATACTGTTTTCTAAAATGGCTGTACTGTTTTATATTCTCAACAGAAGTGCACAAGAGTGTATTTTCTGTTATTTTTGATAATAGCCATTCTAATGGGCATGAAGTGTATTTCATTGTGGTCTTGATTTTCATTTACCTAGTGATTAGTAATGGTGAACATTTTTTCATATGTTTATTGGCTGTTTGTATATTTTCTTTGAAGAAATGTCTATTTAAGTTCTTTGCTTATTTTTTATTTATTTGCCTAATTTAAAAATTTTTTTTGTACAGAGAACTCCAGTGGGCTACAATCCATGGGGTCACAAAGAACCAGATACAACTGAGTATCAGAACATGCAAGCAGGCATGACAAAAGCAACTAGTTAAAAACACCTTTTTAAAAAATGAATGCGGCCGCTGGGTTTGTTCTGCGATGGCCCACACTCTGTCTGTGGAGTGTGCTTTTCTCTGAATCTGAATAAATCCATTTCTTACCTACCATTTTGTCTCTCACTGAATTCCTCTCTGCAAAGAGACAAGAAGAACCTGAGTTCTGTTAGGTCCTAAAACCAGGTATGGTGGGTTTTGGCTGGGCTTGAGTCCCAGCTACTCAGGTTCAAGTCTCAGATAGGGTTTTGGTTGGGTTCAAGTCCCAACCATGTGGGTTCGAGTCCCAAACTGGCTCTTGGGTTTAAGTCTCAATTCGAGGTAGAACACTTTCAGATGGCAGCCACGAAGGGATGGTGATAAGGCAAGAAAGGTTCAGAGTTAGATCTTTGTTCCAAAGAGGCCCACAGGAAGCTGTGAGCCAGGTAGACTGGGGGAAGACAGAATTATACTCTCGTTGACACTGAGATTTTCCTCCTACATTCTTGCATTCTTGTTCATTCCTTGTTTCTTTCTCTGTTTTGTTGATCTGAAAAGACCTGTGAGGTCACCAAAGTGTATTTTGCTTTTATTCCCCTCCATCTAACCATTAAAAGTGCCGGTGTTTCATTCCCAACTTATCACTAGACCAGCTCCAGTTCATCATCAACACCATTGCGAACATCTTCTGTGCAGTTTCTTTGTGACATCTTTCGGGTGCTAACAACTGGTTGGGAGACTACTTTGGAAAGGAGAGCGTCTAAAATTGTTAAGTGCAAATCTTGACCAAATTTTGTTGCGGATTTTGATTTAAGGGTAGAATTTTGCATAGAACAGGAATTAGAAATGTCTCAGGTTTGAGTCTGAATGGGGTCAGGCGGCATCAATCCCAACCAGTACCTCCCTGGGTCATATCCTCCAGGACTGGGAAAGATTCAGACTACTGCAATTAAAAAGGAAAAAACTTAGGCTATGTAATCATGTTTGGCCACAATATGAACTAGGAAGCCAAGAAAAATGGCCATTAAATGGGTGTATGAATTATGATACTATATTACTGTTAGATTTATATTGTAGAAGGAAGTTTAAATGGAGGGAACTTCCATCTGTTCAAATTTTCAGGGCCTTGTATCTAGACAATGAGATTCAAAAAGAATTTAAGGTATGTGTAGCTTGGAGGGATAATTCTAGAAAAGACACAAAAGACCTTTTAACTGATGGGCCCTATGGGACCATTCAAATGTTAAATCCTCTGCTAGGAGCTGCTGGAGCTAACTCCCTGCCTACTGGGAGGAGCCACTGTTTCTGGGGATGACACAGCTAGGAAAGAGAAGAGGCTGTACCCATATTAAGGAACAGTTTTGTACACTGAGTTACTCAAGGGGCCCATCCTTTGCTCAGCTAGCACTGGCAATAATGTAAGTTACCAATCAACTGCCCCAACAGTTTTGCCTCTCAGAAAAGTTCATGATGGAAGTCAAGGAACAATAAGAGCCTATGTACCTTTCTCAATGTCTGATCTAAGTACAGCAGAAGATAAATTGGGAAGTTTTTCTGAGGATTCTAAACGTTTTACAAAAGAATTTATCGGACTAGTGAGGTCCTTTGGTCTCACCTTGGAAGACTTACAGATTTTATTATTCCACTCCTGCGCCCCGAGGAAAAGCAGGGTATAATACTGGTGGCCAGAGCCCATGCAGACCAACTGGCAGCTTGAGCCCAACAGGATCACACACTGTACTGGGTGGGGAATGAGGCTGTTCCTGAGGCAAACCCGAAAAGGAATTCTGAGATACTGATATAGAGGGATCATATGATTAACTGTTTAATAGAGGATATGAAGAAACTTAGAGTAAAACCTGTTAATTACGAAAAAGTGAAAGAGGTCCAACAGGCACAGGGCAAAAATCCTGCAGGCTTCCAAAGTAGATTAGTGGAGGCTTTTAGGAAGTATACAAATGTGGGTCCCTCCTCCCCAGAAGGACAGGCCCTTTTGACTATGCATTTCATAGACCATTCTGCCCCAGAAATTCGGCGCAAAATTCAGAAAGCAAGTGCTGGTCCTCAGACCCCAATGAATGATTTGCTCCAATTGGCTTATTCAGTTTTTAATAATAGGGATATAGCTGAAAAGGCTGAGTGCATCCAGAGAAATATGCAAAAGAACCAAATGATTACAATGGATTTGTCTGCTCAAAAACCACCAACTAGGAGGCTGCCCTTTCTGGGTCAATCTGCTCCTGGCAGACCACGAGGCCCATGGGTACCCATACAAGGCTGGTGTACCCTGTGTGGACAAAAGGGGCACTGGAAGAAGGACTGCTGTCGATGTGTCTTTTGCAAATAGCCAGGGTATTGGCAGAGGGAATGCCCCAGACACCAGAGAGTGACAGGGGCGTTTCAGCCATTGGCGGTTTTGAAATCAGAAGACCAATGGGGCCTGAGACCATAAGGGGCTCTGCCTAAAAATACTGACTACATAACTAAAGTCCAACCTCAGGTGGCCATTGATGTAGCTGACCATTTGATAGAATTTCTTATAGACACTGGTGCAACCTTCTCAGTCTTAACCCAAAGGACTGGAAACCTTAGCAGTCATAAGGAGTATGTAATGGGGTTGTCAGGAAAGAAACAGAGGCACACTTTCCTGGAGCCTGTTTTGTGCAGTGCTAATGGATAGCTGTTTTTGCATTCGTTTCTGTTTGTGCCTCTCGTTTCTGTTTGTGCCTGATTGTCCTATCCCTCTAATGGAAGAGATTTATTAACTAAACTAGGGGACACTCTGTTTCTGGAGGAGAAAGGGACCGACCCTCACTGCCAAATGATTCTAACAAAAAGCAAAAAGGGACAGATTGAATCTGAGGTTGAGATAGAAGCCTTAAGAGAATCTAAAATGTGGAATATTGAGGTTCCAGGCCTGGCCAAAAATAACCAGCCAGCTGTTGTTCACTGTAGGGAGACATCAGTCTCAGATACCCAGGTCTGAAATTGGAAAGGCAAATCTGTCCGGGACCGCGGGTCGGCCTGGCCACATCCTATAGCTTTGCCTGTCCAGGACCGCAGGTCTGCCCGGCCGCATCCTAAGCCTCCCAAGCATGAATGCTACAATGTAACATTTGAGATAGCGCTTGGCGGAGCTCCCAGCATGAGAATATCATCATCCTGACTGGGACTGTGAGAACCTTAACCACGCCTTACGACCTTCAGTTTGAGAACATCGCCACAGGCTTCCAAAGATGGCGCCTAGCGGGAGCAGGAGGGGCGCGGTCTTGCGCTGTCTGGGACGTGTGCTCATTGCCGTGATTGGCTGAGTGAAGTTTCCGTGCTCGTGATCAGTACATGCTCCTCATAGACTCTTACCATTATGTAATCTCGTGCATAGTTGACCTTTAACATGATTGGTCTATTGTTGGGCTCTTCCGCCTTTTGTACAGTATAAATATTGCTCACTTTCAACAATAAAACGAGACTTGATCAGACTCCTGTCTTGTCTCCATTTCTCGTGTCTCTTGTCCTCTTCATTCCACTCCCCCTTTAGGGTCTGCGTTGAGGAATCCTAGGTCTTCGCTGGACGAATCCTGCGGGTCGGGACAAGTGGCGCCCAACGTGGGGCCTGAAGCACGGGGTCCCCGTGAGGAAGCGGTGCCAGGAGCCGGCGACAACAGAGAAGAGTGAATTGCCTCTCAGCTGCTGCTGGAACCTGCCGCGCCAGGATTGAGGTAAAGATAGGCACCAAATAGGGGACAAGCATAAAAAATTTGCAAAATGGGACAAGAATTGAGTCAACATGATGTGTATGTAAAACAATTAGGAAGAGCTTTAAAGGCACGAGGAGTAAAGGTGAAAAGTCAAGATTTGTTTAAATTTTTTGATTTTCTTAAGGATGTCTGCCCCTGGATTCCACAAGAAGGAACTATTACTTTAAGCAGGTGGAAGCGGGTAGGAAATGCACTGCGGATTTTTATGACGCTTTTGGACCAGAGAAAGTTCCCGTGACTGCTTTCAGTTACTGGAATCTAGTTAAAGAACTTATAGATACTAGAGATAGACCTCCAGAAATAACAATTGCTATTGCTCATACAGAAGAAATCTTAAAGACTAGTTCTCAAGCAGATCTTAGGAAGTCTCCCTTAGAAGAAGAGACAGATTTAATATCTTTAGAGAGTGATGATGAGGAGCCTGCTGCCACTCCTGTTAAGAAAAAGCAGGAGGTTATAGGAGAACCCCCTGAGACAGAACTAAAGAGAAAGGTTCCAAAAATATATCCCAAGTTACAAATAGAGAGTGAGAATCAGGATAAGCATGGTCCTGGCTCTTTAGAGGTTGGTTGGGATAACTTAAAAGAAGAGGTCGTAAAAAGTCATGGGTTGGACCAGCTTCCGCCATTTTCATGCCCTCCCCCCTACAAAATGGCCTCCGCGCCTACAGTCATGGCGGCCATGGGTGAGAGAGAAGATATTAATCCTAGGGAGGAACTGAGAGATAAGATTGCCTTATTAGAAGAACAAATAAAGCTTGAAGAATTACATCAGTCATTAATTACTAAATTGCAAAGATTAAAAACTGGAAACGAGCGGGTTGATGACGTAGTGAAAGAAAGTCCTACCGCACGTCAGCACCAGCAGCCTGGTAAACATGTCCCTAAAGGCAAGATGGCTGCTTACCCGGAAGAGAGAGATTATGACTGTAAAGTTGCCTTTCCGGTCACGGAGACCACAGACAATCAGGGAGCGATATAGAGACATCATAGGGGTTTTGATTTTGCTATCATAAAAGAATTGAAAACTGCAGTCTCCCAATATGGAGCCACTCGCCCTATACCATCGCCATATTAGAATCTGTGGCAGACACTTGGCTTACACCTGGGGACTGGAATACTTTAGTCAGAGCAGTTCTCACAGGGGCGATCATCTGTTATGGAAATCAGAGTACTTGAGGCGTGTAAGGAAACAGCACAGAAAAATTTCCAGGCAGGAAATGGGTGGACTCTCGATATGTTGACAGGTTCTGGTCACTATGATAATGGTGATGCACAAATGCAATACGATGCTGGATTATTTGCACAGATTCAGACAGCTGCCACTAAAGCTTGGAGAAAACTCCCAGCAAAAGGAGATCTAGGAGCCTCACTTACAGGGGTAAAACAGGGATCGGATGAGCCATTTGCAGACTTTGTGCACAGACTTATCACAACGGCAGGCAGGATTTTTGGAAGCGCTGATGCGGGACTGGATTATGTAAAACAGTTGGCCTATGAAAATGCCAATGCAGCCTGTCAAGCTGCAATTAGGCCTTATAGAAAAAAGACTGACTTGACGGGATATATACGTCTTTGTGCAGATATTGGACCATCATATCAACAAGGTTTGGCCATGGCAGCAGCGTTTAGTGGAAAAACAGTCAAGGACTTTCTAGCTGAGCGAGATAGAAATAAAAGGGGGTGCTTTAAATGTGGAAGGCCAGGACACTTTGCTCGAAATTGCAACAATGTAGCTCAAGATAGTGATAAAAAGCTGACGAGAAAGCCCTGGCCTCTGTCCTAGATGCAAAGAAGAAAACACTGGATGAATCAGTGTAGATCTAAGACTGATGTTCAAAAATCCTCTAACACCCCAGCAGGGAAACGAGAAGAGGGCCAGCCTCAGGCCCCGAGACAAGCATATGGGGCAGTCAGCTTTGTTCCAGCTCAGAACAACAACAACCCCTTTCAGGACTTAATAGAGCAATCCCAGGCAGCACAGGATTGGACCTCTGTGCCGCCACCCACACAATATTGACTCCAGAAATGGGGCCTCAAGCCTTGCCTACAGGGGTCTATGGTCCCCTGCCTCCTAAAACTTTTGGGTTACTCCTAGGGCATAAAATGTCACCATAAAGGGTCTCCAAGTCTTCCCAGGAGTTATTGATAACGATTATACAGGGGAGATTAAAATTATGGCCCAGGCTAATGAGAGTATTACAACTATTGATCAAGGAAAGAAAATAGCTCAATTGATATTAATACCTTTGATTGCAACCGATCATATAACACAGTCGAGGAAAAGAGAAGCCAAGAATTTTAAATCCTCAGATGCATATTGGGTACAACAGATCACCAATAATAAGCCTTCGTTGACTCTCTGGTTAGATGGGAAATTATTCAATGGGCTAATAGATACAGGAGCTGATGTAACCATTATCAGAAAGGAAGATTGGCCATCTAATTGGCCTACTTCAGAAACCATGACAAATTTAAGAGGCATTGGGCAGAGTACCAACCCCAGGCAAAGTTCCAAATATCTCACTTGGAAAGATAAAGAAAATAATTCTGGATTGATTAAACCGTTTGTTATTGCTCGCCTGCCTGTAAATTTATGGGGTCGAGATTTGCTGTCACAAATGAAAATAATTATGTGTAGCCCAAATGACGTAGTTACAGTACAGATGCTAGCCCAAGGATATACCCCTGGAAAAGGTCTAGGAAGAAGGGAGGATGGGATAGTAGAACCTGTCCAGGCTGTATGCAAAATAGATCGTAGAGGTTTGGGAAGTTTTAATGGCGACCATTGACTTGCCTGTACCCCAGAGATGCGCAGATCCTATAACTTGGAAGTCCTCGTCGCCTGTCTGGGTTGCTCAATGGCCGCTAACCACTGAAAAATTACAAGCCGCCCAGCAATTAGTACAGGAACAGCTGGAGGCTGGACATATAGTAGAGAGCATTTCCCCTTGGAATACTCCTATCTTTGTTGTAAAGAAAAAATCTGGTAAATGGAGGCTCTTACAAGATCTGAGAGCCATTAATGCCACCATGGTAGTAATGGGTGCCTTACAACCAGGATTGCCCTCTCCAGTGGCTGTCCCTAGAGGCTACTTTAAAATTATTCTAGATCTTAAAGATTGTTTCTTTACTATACCATTACATCCTAATGATCAGGAACGGTTTGCATTTAGTTTGCCTTCCGTAAATTTCCGAGAGCCCATGAGACGCTATCAATGGAAAGTGTTGCCTCAAGACATGGCCAATAGTCCAACGATGTGTCAAAAGTTTGTAGCAACAGCGATACGGCCTATCTGAAAAGCCTGGAAGCAGATGTATATAATCCATTATATGGATGATATCCTAATAGCGGACGTATAGGAGCAGAAGTTTTACAATGTTTCCATCAGCTTAAAAATAGTTTGAATGCTGCTGGACTACAAATAGCACCAGAAAAAGTACAATTAAAAGACCCTTATACTTATTTAGGTTTTGAACTCCAGGGGCCAAAGGTTATTAATCAAAAAGCAACCATTCGTAAAGACCAATTGCAAACGCTCAATGATTTCCAAAAACTCTTAAGAGATATAAATTGGTTTCGTCCGTATTTAAAAATACCTACTGGTAACTTACAGCCTTTATTTGATATATTAAAAGGAGATCCAAATCCAAAATCCCCTCGATCCTTGACTCCAGAAGCTCTGGATGCCCTTACTGAAGTAGAAACAGCAATTGCTAATCAATTTGTGACATATATAGATTATAACAAATCTTTAACCTTTATAACCTTTAATAAGTTAACCCCTACAGGCCTTTTCTGGCAGGATAATCCTATCATGTGGGTTCATCTCCACTCTTCCCCCAAAAGAATCTTAGTACCGTATTATGATGCTCTTGCTGATCTAATTATCCTGGGAAGAGAACAGAGTAGGAAGTATTTTGGGTTTGAACCATCAACGATAATTCAACCTTACACCCGAGATCAAATTACTTGGCTCTTACAGAACAGTGACTCTTGGCTTCTCGCATTAGCTTCTTTTGCAGGAATCTGGATAATCATTATCCACCCAATAAGTTTATTCAATTTAGTAGATTGCATGCCTTTGTTTTTCCACGTGTTGTCAGCAAAGAACCATTGAACGACGCCTTAGTAGTATTCACTGATGGATCTTCTTCAGGAATTGCTGCTTATACTTTTAAAGATACAATAATAAAGTTTAAAACTAAATATAGTTCAGCACAATTAGTTGAATTACAGGCTATAATTGCTGTTCTGTGTGCCTTCCCAAAACAACCTATCAATATATATACTGATAGTGCTTATGTAGCTCATTCGGTGCCTCTTTTAGAGACGGTTGCCCAGATTAAATCAATATCGGAAACTGCCATGTTATTTTTACAATGTCAACAAATCATTCGACGAAGGACACATCCTTTCTTTTGGGTCATGTCAGAGCTCATTCTGGTCTTCCAGGACCATTGGCCAAGGGTAATGCCATAGCTGACATGGCTACCAAACTGGTCACGACTGTGATGGTGGATAATTTACAACGAGCACAAAGTACTCATGCCTTGCATCATTGTAATGCTCAGACTTTAAGACTTTTGCATAAAATCACCAAGGAACAAGCTCGCCAAATTGTTAGGAGTTGTACTACCTGTATTCAGCATTTACCTGTACCTCACCTTGGTGTAAACCCAAGAGGTCTTCTACCTAATGTGTTATGGCAAATGGATGTTACCCATTATAATGACTTTGGTACTATGAAATATGTTCATGTCTGTATTGATACTTTCAGTGGCTTTCTTATGGGCTCACTTCAATCCGGAGAAGCTGTTAAACATGTTAAGGCACACCTTTTACACTGTTTTGCCCTAGCAGGCATACCCTCACAAATCAAAACAGATAATGGCCCCGGATATACTTCCAAGGCTTTTCAAGATTTCTGTAATACTTTACGCATTCAGCATACCACAGGTATCCCTATAACCCTCAAGGCCAAGGCATGGTAGAACGTGCTCATCTATCCATTAAGGTTACCATTGAAAAAATAAAAAAGGGAGATTGGTACCCTACCAAGGGTACCTCCAGAAACATACTAAATCATGCCCTTTTTATTTTAAATTTTTTAAATTTGGACACTCAAGGAAAATCTGCAGCTGATCGATTCTGGCATTCAACAACAAATACAAATTTTGCCATGGTCAGATGGAAAGATCCTCTTGACAATTCCTGGCATGGTCCAGATCCAGTGTTAATCTGGGGACGAGGATCAGTTTGCGTGTTTGCGCGTGAATATGATGCCGCACGATGGCTACCTGAACGTCTTGTGAGACAAATGGATAATTAATAAACCAGGGAAAAGTGTCTCCCTGAGAAGCTCTCTTCTCTTTTCTACAGAATGCTCGTCGTCAAGATGTTGGCCTTATTCCTGATGCTATATAGACGACTGACAGAAACAGAAGCAGGTTTTGGCGACCCGTCGGATGTTCGCAAGATATTGCAAGAACGGTATGGACGACCCTGTCAATGCTTAGGGGGATATAGCCTTCCTAAGTTAGGTCAATATATCACCACGATAAATTGCGGAGGTCATAAAGCATACCTCCTAGCCGATAACCGATGGGTATGTAGTCCCAGTCCTAAAGTAGATGCAACTCACCCGAGCCTCTTATGTAGCTACTGCAAACAGGTGCATATCGCAGTACATAGCTCCTGCTATATTCAATACAAACTGTGCCGATTTGGCAGTGAAACTGTTTTCAGTGCTACCTTAGCGCGCGGCCCTACTAAAGAGATAAAGGGCCGGGGAGGATTGGTTATAGCAGGATGTCCTGGCAAAGAGAGAGATCAAATATGCTGGCGAATGAAAGCTCCCATACATGTGTCAGATGGAGGAGGACCACAAGATTTGTATCGAGAAGAGACAATAAAGGGTCAGATAAAAGGCTCCGACAAGAACTCCCGCCTGAACTAAAATATCACCCTATAGCACTACCAAAGGTGAGAGGAAAATTGCAACTTGATCCACAGACTTTAGATATTTTAAATGCTACCTATAGGTTGCTGAACGATACCCAACCAGACTTAGCTAAGGACTGCTGGCTCTGCTTGCATCAGGGAGTCCTCGTCCTGTTGCTATGCCCTATTTCAGCCACACCAACATAAGCCTCTATACTAATCGCTTGACATGTATACCTACTCTTCCCATTACTGTATCCTTGATACTGAATGCTGATAATTGCACATCTGTTTTTAAATCAGGAAAGAATAATGGTTATGATATAGACGTAGGGATCATAGGAAATGAATGTGCCACGTAATAAGCATCACTGACGCCTTGTGTGCAACCAATGGTGCAGTCTTTGTGCGGGAATAGTCTTGCATATACGTATTTGCATCGAAATTGGACGGGACAATGTTTATTGACCTATCTCCTTCCAGATGTAGATATAATCACAGGAGGTCAGGAAGTTCCTATCCCTAGTATTGATCACTTTCTCTATAGACCAAAGCGCGCAGTATTGTTTGCCCTTTGTTAGCAGTTTTGGGTATTACAACTGCAGTAGCCACAGGGTCAGCAGGTATGGGCATCTCTCTTACTCGATATGCCAAGCTGTCCCAACAACTAATTTCCGATGTGCAAGCTATATCAGAAACTATACAAGATATCCAAGACCAGGTTGACTCCTTAGCGGAGGTGGTATTGCAGAATAGAAGAGGTCTAGACTTAGTAACTGCAGAGCAGGGAGGTATCTGTTTGGCTCTACAGGAGAAATGCTGTTTCTATGTCAATAAGTCTGGCATAGTCAGAGACAAGGTGAAACAACTACAAGAAGAACTTGAGCAACGAAGACGTGACCTCGCTGCCAACCCCTTCCTGACGGGATGGAATGGACTGTTGCCTTACCTTATGCCCTTACTTGGACCTTTGATCACCCTACTTCTTCTATTTGCTTTTGGACCCATGCTGTTTAATAAGCTTATAGCATTCATTAAGCAACACATTGAGGCTATTTTGGCAAAGCCAATTCAGGTCCATTATCATCGCCTTGAGATGGCAGAACAAGGTGAAGCATCTCTTTCTACTAGTGGAGAGCAATCACCTCCCTGTGAGCTGAACTGGTCAGCCAGAGACGGGTAAGAGGACATCATTGCAGAGCAAACCTAAGACAGTAGGGCTGCCATAGTTGCTGCCTAATCCCATGATGGGTAATGCCTGTATAATGTTATGTCCCAACCTAAGACAGGTGCAGTTCGAGGGGTTTCTCTTGGCTTTGAATAAAAGGGGACCTGTCCGGGACCTGGTCGGCCCGGCCACATCCTATAGCTTTGCCTGTCCAGGACCGCAGGTCGGCCCGGCCGCATCCTAAGCTTCCCAAGCATGAATGCTACAATGTAACATTTGAGATAGCGCTTGGCGAAGCTCCCAGCATGAGAATATCATCATCCTGACTGGGACTGTGAGAACCTTAACCACGCCTTACGACCTTCAGTTTGAGAACATCGCCACAGGCTTCTAAAGATGGCGCCTAGCGGGAGCAGGAGGGGCGCGGTCTTGCGCTGTCTGGGACGTGTGCTCATTGCCGTGATTGGCTGAGTGAAGTTTCCGTGCTCGTGATCAGTACATGCTCCTCATAGACTCTTACCATTATGTAATCTCGTGCATAGTTGACCTTTAACATGATTGGTCTATTGTTGGGCTCTTCCGCCTTTTGTACAGTATAAATATTGCTCACTTTCAACAATAAAACGAGACTTGATCAGACTCCTGTCTTGTCTCCATTTCTCGTGTCTCTTGTCCTCTTCATTCCCACTCCCCCCCTTTAGGGTCTGCGTTGAGGAATCCTAGGTCTTCGCTGACGAATCCTGCGGGTCGGGACACAAATCAAGATGACCTAAAAGCAAAGAAAGCAGTTTGCATACCAGCAGATAAAATACAGGCAGTTGTAAAAGTCCCAGACTTGATAAAGGAAATGCCGCAATCTCACTATACCAAGAAACTATGGCCACTTAACTTGGACCTTTGATCACCCTACTTCTTCTATTTGCTTTTGGACCCATGCTGTTTAATGTTATAGCATTCATTAAGCAACACATTGAGGCTATTTTGGCAAAGCCAATTCAGGTCCATTATCATCGCCTTGAGATGGCAGAACAAGGTGAAGCATCTCTTTCTACTAGTGGAGAGCAATCACCTCCCTGTGAGCTGAACTGGTCAGCCAGAGACGGGTAAGAGGACATCATTGCAGAGCAAACCTAAGACAGGAGGGCTGCCATGGCTGCTGCCTTATCCCATGACGGGTAATGCCTGCTAATGTTGTGTCCCGACCTAAGACAGGCGCAGTTCGAGGGGTTTCTCTTGGCTTTGAATAAAAGGGGGACCTGTCCGGGACCTGGTCGGCCCGGCCACATCCTATAGCTTTGCCTGTCCAGGACCGCAGGTCGGCCCGGCCGCATCCTAAGCCTCCCAAGCATGAATGCTACAATGTAACATTTGAGATAGCGCTTGGGAGCTCCCAGCATGAGAATATCATCATCCTGACTGGGACTGTGAGAACCTTAACCACGCCTTCGACCTTCAGTTTGAGAACATCGCCACAGGCTTCCAAAGATGGCGCCTAGCGGGAGCAGGAGGCGCGGTCTTGCGCTGTCTGGGACGTGTGCTCATTGCCGTGATTGGCTGAGTGAAGTTTCCGTGCTCGTGATCAGTACATGCTCCTCATAGACTCTTACCATTATGTAATCTCGTGCATAGTTGACCTTTAACATGATTGGTCTATTGTTGGGCTCTTCCGCCTTTTGTACAGTATAAATATTGCTCACTTTCAACAATAAAACGAGACTTGATCAGACTCCTGTCTTGTCTCCATTTCTCGTGTCTCTTGTCCTCTTCATTCCCACTCCCCCCCTTTAGGGTCTGCGTTGAGGAATCCTAGGTCTTCGCTGACGAATCCTGCGGGTCGGGACACAAATCAAGATGACCTAAAAGCAAAGAAAGCAGTTTGCATACCAGCAGATAAAATACAGGCAGTTGTAAAAGTCCCAGACTTGATAAAGGAAATGCCGCAATCTCACTATACCAAGAAAAAAAAGAAAAACTATGCTAAAAATAAGGGGTTACTAAGTTGAAAGGGATAGTATATGTTAGATAAAAGGACTATGATTCCACAAGCTCAACAACAGAAAAAAATCTCACCAAAATAAATTTCAGGCTCATGTTATCTGGAATATATTCAAAACAAAACTGATAACTGGTATTTAAAGTGATTTAAGTTTGTTGATGTGATTAATATAGATAAAAAGTTACCCATGATAATAATTTTCTAAGATTAAATTAGTTGGTTTCGATAATGAATTTCAAGAGATGGGCTAAGTAAGACCAGATTTGGTCTCTCCCTTCAAAGTATTCTTAAAATGCTGCTTTTGACAGATTGAGGTTTGACAAATTGTGGCAAATTTCTTTGCCTTTATGTGATTTGTACTTGCTTTGGGGATCTTTAAATAGTTTCAGTTAGGGAATAAGTATTGTCTCACAGTGACTTATGATCTTATCTGACTAAAAACTAACTTTAAAATGTTTTAGAGGGTCCCTGTGATATGGCAAAGAGAAATATTTAACTAAGATTATTTAGTATGTTAAGTTAAATGTAATTGGTTATAATTCTGGTTATTGTAACCCACCTTTATTGTACACTATAATCAGATGTTTGACCATGCCTTTTAAGCCTTTTGTCATTTATAGATATATTTATATCTTGGTACTGGTACAAAATGTGCCTCATCATCAAGACGATTCATAGGAAGGCTAAGGAACCCGGTTATTACCACATCAAAAAGATGGATGGCTATATAGAGATTTCAACCCATATGGACTAAAACTGGGAGATGCCCTGCCCCTGGGGCCCCTAGATCAGGTACCCAGAGATTTTTACTCCCTGATAGGCAGGGTCAATGCCCATGCTCAGCCTTGAAGCAATTACAGAAGATGGACCTTCGCCCTTCTGCTTCCCATAAAAATATGGGAGTGGGCTTCTGTGGTGGTCCAGTGGGTAAAGAGTCCGCCTTGCAGTGTAAGGGGCCCCGGTTTGATCCCTGACCTGGGAAGTTCCCATGTGCTGTGGAGCAACTGGACCTGTGTGTCCAATTATGAGCCAGCGCTCTGGAGTGCATGTGCCCAGAGTGGGTGCTCTGCAATGAGCGAGGCCACTGCAATGGAAGGCCCACACAGACCAAAGAATTAAGATGGATGAAAATAAATAAATGAAAGACCAACAAAAGTGGCCAAAATTTTTAAAAAAAGGGAGAGGGAGTAAAATTTCTGAGTGGGGAATGTAAGGGTTAGAGAAAGGGGCAGGGCACAATTTTTGAAAGAATGGCATAGCCCAAGGACACAGCACAAACCCATTAGAATCAAATGGATCCAAGATGGCAGATTGGACTTTGAGCCTCAGTCAGTAAGCTAAATGACACATCCAGAGGTGCCATGACAGTTCTGTCCCTTTCCCAAGAGAGCTGGAATAATCCTCCCACTCATTAACATATGGAATTACCCAGCCCATAAAAGCTAAGTAGGCCATGTTTTGGGGGCCACATGGCTTGTTCTGTGATGGCCCACATTCTGTCTGTGCAGTATGCTTTTCTCTGAATCTGAATAAATCCATTTCTTACCTAACAAAAAACCAAAAACATGAATGCTTAGAATTCCATCAGTTTTATCAAGGGAACTCTTGAGTGAAGCAGGTAATGGTTTTCTACTAGGCAGTGCATGGCAGTGAGTCATAATGACTACTAGAGTTTGGTGCCACTTGCATTTGGTGTGTGCTACGACCCCAAAAGTTTGATTTCCTATTGATCAGAAACCATCACTGCAAAGTCCAGCAGTAAAAAAAGTAAACCATGCTATTATTATAAAGAGCTTTGCAGACACCCCTGTGGTCCAGGGGATCCCCAGAAGGCCAAGAAGCACACTCAGTGAACAGCTATGAATTAGAATAAAGGCAGAATACAAAAACAATGTAGACAGGATCCCTATTCTCAAGTTCACCTGGTAACAGAGAAAAGTGATGGAGGCAACTGAAGACAGCTTTAGTAGAGGAGAAATGGTAGCCCTGTGGAGAGTAGATCAAAGCCAAACATGGACTAGACCCTTGAGAGTAAGGGGCCCCGGTTTGATCCCTGACCTGGGAAGTTCCCATGTGCTGTGGAGCAACTGGACCTGTGTGTCCAATTATGAGCCAGCTCTGGAGTGCATGTGCCCAGAGTGGGTGCTCTGCAATGAGCGAGGCCACTGCAATGGAAGGCCCACACAGACCAAAGAATTAAGATGGATGAAAATAAATAAATGAAAGACCAACAAAAGTGGCCAAAATTTTTAAAAAAAGGGAGAGGGAGTAAAATTTCTGAGTGGGGAATGTAAGGGTTAGAGAAAGGGGCAGGGCACAATTTTTGAAAGAATGGCATAGCCCAAGGACACAGCACAAACCCATTAGAATCAAATGGATCCAAGATGGCAGATTGGACTTTGAGCCTCAGTCAGTAAGCTAAATGACACATCCAGAGGTGCCATGACAGTTCTGTCCCTTTCCCAAGAGAGCTGGAATAATCCTCCCACTCATTAACATATGGAATTACCCAGCCCATAAAAGCTAAGTAGGCCATGTTTTGGGGGCCACATGGCTTGTTCTGTGATGGCCCACATTCTGTCTGTGCAGTATGCTTTTCTCTGAATCTGAATAAATCCATTTCTTACCTAACAAAAAACCAAAAACATGAATGCTTAGAATTCCATCAGTTTTATCAAGGGAACTCTTGAGTGAAGCAGGTAATGGTTTTCTACTAGGCAGTGCATGGCAGTGAGTCATAATGACTACTAGAGTTTGGTGCCACTTGCATTTGGTGTGTGCTACGACCCCAAAAGTTTGATTTCCTATTGATCAGAAACCATCACTGCAAAGTCCAGCAGTAAAAAAAGTAAACCATGCTATTATTATAAAGAGCTTTGCAGACACCCCTGTGGTCCAGGGGATCCCCAGAAGGCCAAGAAGCACACTCAGTGAACAGCTATGAATTAGAATAAAGGCAGAATACAAAAACAATGTAGACAGGATCCCTATTCTCAAGTTCACCTGGTAACAGAGAAAAGTGATGGAGGCAACTGAAGACAGCTTTAGTAGAGGAGAAATGGTAGCCCTGTGGAGAGTAGATCAAAGCCAAACATGGACTAGAGACCAGGTGGCCTATGAGTGCAGTAATGCAATGATCAGGGTCCGACCCAAGGCAGTGGCAAGAATGGCGCAACTTTTTTTGTTTTAAAGAATGGAGCAACGTTTAAGGTGGTGGAGTTACAGGACTTGGAGACTAATGAGACGTGGCTCGGCGCAGGAGGGTAGTTGGGTTGGCTGGCGGTGCCCTTTGTGCAGAGAAAATACAGGAGGATCAGGTTGGCAGCAGGTGGGTGAAGATTTATGAGTTTATGTTGGATAACTCATCCGTGATGAGCATCAGATCTCCAGGCGGAGGAGTCTGAACGGGCAATTATCCTGCTTCTTCCTGGAGGGCCTGGCAGTTTTCTCTTTCACTGCTGTATTCCTAGTGCCTAGCACGGCACCCTGTCTTAATGTGGACTGAACAAAACCATGAACCTGCTCAGGGGGTCCTGAGAGTTACTAACAGGAGGGTTCAATGTGGTCCTCATTTAACATGCTTATTTGAAACCACGGGAGTGCATAAGCTCAGGTGCCCGCAACAGGAGGGCTGCACTTCCGTTTCAAAAGCTTTCTGGTTCTTTACGGCCAGAAAAACTGGTGTTCTTGGGGAATGTAGCCTCAAATAGCCTAGAGTATGGCCTATACCACGCAAACTTAGCTTGCAAATTCTGTGTTTTACGCAGAAGACCCAACAACCACGACTTGTTCCCTCTGTGCCCGCTTAGTAATACCTGTACGACTGGCTTTTCTTGAGGTGAGATGGGGCTGCCCTCAGTGTCCTAACCTTCAGGGGTAGACGGTGCCTTTCGCAGTCTCCCTTTTCGAGGATATTCGGAACGCTCAGAGAGCCAGCACGCGGCCCGCGAACCGGTTCAGGTGCACTGCCTCGGCGCGCCCAGGCAGGGGGCGGCGCCCTAGCCACCCAGCTCGGCTGACGCCACATATGCCGAGATCACCTCAGCCGCGCGCGGTGCAATCACCGAACGCGCGCCGTCTCGGCCCGGCCGCCTCAAACCTCGCCCTGAGATCCTTCCGCCCGTCCCATCCGGTGCCGTGTCCTAGCGCCCCGCACCCAGGACCCAAAGGCTTGGGTGGCCCGCGGTTCTTAGGGGTGCTCTCCTTTTAAGTTTATGTTTCTCTTCTATCTCTGTACCCACTCTGTGCCTTAGGTGCAGCCTGCTCCTTCAGGTCATCTCTCTTGGCGTAAGGAGACATTGACCTCTGGGACTTCTTAGGGGGCGTGGCCATATCCAGGGCAAGCCCAATTCTGTGACGTACGGGGTGGTGCGTGAGGCTGGGGGCGGGGCTGGGCTTGGTTAGAGACCTGGGCGCCGGGGCTGCGTCCGTACGCCGGTCTGCAGGCTTCTCTTCCTGGGTGAGTTCGGCGGAAAGCCGCGGCGACGTCGGCCTCCAGATTCTCGGGCACACTGAAGCGAGGGTGGCGGCCAGGATGGTGATGCTGGACTTACTGCAAGCCGGCGGGTCTGTGCTGGGGCAGGCTATGGAGCGAGTAACGGGCGGCAGCCTCCTGTCCTCGCTGCTCATCACCTGCGCCTTCACGCTCAGCCTGGTCTACCTGCTCCGCCTCGCCGTTGGCCACCTGGCCCCACCGCTGCCGGCTGGGGCGGTACGTGCACCCTTCGGGCGTCTGGCTGGGGCGCTGGAGGCTGGGATCGGGAAGGGTTAGAGGGGCAGCAGGACTTGGTGCTGGTGGCGCGGGCGGTCGCGACTGCCTTGCCCTTGCTGAATTTGGTGTCTGGGAGCCCTGATGTCGGTCGCATTTCTAGTGGTCCTCGAGTGGTCGCATTTGTCTGGTCCTCTCGAGTTTGTCTTGCGTCCTCTCGAGGGTTGCTGCGATTGTGGTCCTTAGGCGTCGTTCTGGCTGCCCTCAGTGTCCTAACCTTCAGGGGTAGACGGTGCCTTTCGCAGTCTCCCTTTCGAGGATATTCGGAACGCTCAGAGAGCCAGCACGCGGCCCGCGAACCGGTTCAGGTGCACTGCCTCGGCGCGCCCAGGCAGGGGGCGGCGCCCTAGCCACCCAGCTCGGCTGACGCCACATATGCCGAGATCACCTCAGCCGCGCGCGGTGCAATCACCGAACGCGCGCCGTCTCGGCCCGGCCGCCTCAAACCTCGCCCTGAGATCCTTCCGCCCGTCCCATCCGGTGCCGTGTCCTAGCGCCCCGCACCCAGGACCCAAAGGCTTGGGTGGCCCGCGGTTCTTAGGGGTGCTCTCCTTTTAAGTTTATGTTTCTCTTCTATCTCTGTACCCACTCTGTGCCTTAGGTGCAGCCTGCTCCTTCAGGTCATCTCTCTTGGCGTAAGGAGACATTGACCTCTGGGACTTCTTAGGGGGCGTGGCCATATCCAGGGCACACCCCATTCTGTGACGTACGGGGTGGTGCGTGAGGCTGGGGGCGGGGCTGGGCTTGGTTAGAGACCTGGGCGCCGGGGCTGCGTCCGTACGCCGGTCTGCAGGCTTCTCTTCCTGGGTGAGTTCGGCGGAAAGCCGCGGCGACGTCGGCCTCCAGATTCTCGGGCACACTGAAGCGAGGGTGGCGGCCAGGATGGTGATGCTGGACTTACTGCAAGCCGGCGGGTCTGTGCTGGGGCAGGCTATGGAGCGAGTAACGGGCGGCAGCCTCCTGTCCTCGCTGCTCATCACCTGCGCCTTCACGCTCAGCCTGGTCTACCTGCTCCGCCTCGCCGTTGGCCACCTGGCCCCACCGCTGCCGGCTGGGGCGGTACGTGCACCCTTCGGGCGTCTGGCTGGGGCGCTGGAGGCTGGGATCGGGAAGGGTTAGAGGGGCAGCAGGACTTGGTGCTGGTGGCGCGGGCGGTCGCGACTGCCTTGCCCTTGCTGAATTTGGTGTCTGGGAGCCCTGATGTCGGTCGCATTTCTAGTGGTCCTCGAGTGGTCGCATTTGTCTGGTCCTCTCGAGTTTGCTGCGATTGTGGTCTTAGTGACGGCTCCGTTGGCCAAGGCACTGGGTAGCCCTAATGGCCTTGGCCTGAGTGGCGGCTGTGGCCCTGAGCGTCCTGGCGACCGAATGGCGCCGTAAGGGGTGATTTAGGCCCTGGTGGTCGTCATCCCGGGCGGCTACCCTTTCGTGGTTCAGTGTCCTTTGGGCTGTGTCATTACAGCCCTAATACCGATTTACATCAGTATGAGAAGTAACGTGTTCAGTTTGGTCGAATGAGAGTGAGAGTGTTGCAGAGAGCTTCCTGTGAGGCGAATAGACCATCAGATTCTCTAACTTAGAGGCTTTATATTTCCGTAGTGTGTGTGTGTGTATGTGTGTATAATTATTCTTAACTATTCTGGGTTTTGACTGCTGCCACAGGCTCTTCTCTAGTTGCAGGGAATAGGGGCTCCTCTCTGGTTGAAGTGAGCAGGCTTCTTGTTGCGGTGACTCTTGTTGTGGAACTCGGGCTCTAGGGCACACAGGCTTCAATAGTTGGGGCACATGGGCTCAATAGTTGCGGCTCCCAGGCTCCAGAGCACAGGTTCAATAGTTGTGGCTCAGGGACTCAGTCGTTTCGCAGCATGTGGGATCTTCCTGGCTCAGGGATCGAACCTGTGTCTCCTGCATTGGCAGGCGAACTCTTTACCATTGAGCTACCAGGGAAGCCCTCTGTAGTATATTTGATGAATGCATTTTTGACTGAGCGAAGTAACTTTGAAAACTACTCTTTGATGATGCAATACACAAACTATTGACCAAGTAGTTTTTTTTTGTGTTTTTTTTTAAAGATTTATTTATTTATTTATTTTGGGCTGGGATCGGATTGGGGAGGGAGGGGAACGGGCGGGCCACTTCCATTGGTCTTTCATTTCTCTGTTTTCATCCATCTTTGTTCTTTGGCTCCTGCGGGTCTCCCATTGCGGTGGCGTTTGTTGTTGCAGAGCACCGGCTCTGGGCGCCCAGAGCTCCGGCTCGGTGATTGGACACATCAGTCCAGCCGCTCCGCGGCACGTGGGATCTTCCCAGGCCAGGGCTCGAACCGGCGCCCCTTGCACTGCAAGGCGGTGTCCTTATCCACTGGACCACCAGGGGAAGCCCGACCAAGTAGTTTTTGAAATGATTTTTGTTTGAAGCGTAACAGGCATGAGGCAGTTTTAAGGAAGTGTTGTCTTTGGGAAGATGAAGGTAACCTTACTATTTTAAGATTATTGCTGCTATTGTCCAAAGGGTGAATTTGTACAGAGCAGGGAGTAGGGGACTTCCTCTTTGAGACTACAAAAGATATGAGAGTATTATATTCATTTTCACAGCTACAAGTTTGATTTCCAGGAGGTATGATGTTGTAATCTGTAAGTTTCATTTTGGGGCATCTTTTATCCAAGCGTACTCAGTTGCTCAGTCACGCTTGACTCTGCAACCCCATGGACTGCAGGCTCCTCTGTCCGTGGGATTCTCCAGGGAATACTGGAGTGGGTAGCCATGCCCTCCTCCAGGGGATCTTCCCATTGGAACCTGCATCTCCTGTTTTGGCATGTGGATTTCTTACCGCTGAGCCATCTGGGAAGCCCAGAAATACCTTTTATAGTGAGTGCTAAAATGGTCCTGCTAGAACTAATCTTCTCTCTTTAAAATCAATTGATCGAGATCATTTGTTGAAAGAAGCATGATAGGTTTTGTTTACACATATCCTGCTACTGAGGAATGTTGCATCCTAAACATTTCCCTTCTTTCCCTCTAGTTACTCTGTTTCTCTTCCCATTTGGGGACTAAAGATTTAGGCAAAATTTGGGGACTAAATTGTGAGTGGTAATAGAAATAATGGGTGAAGAACATAGTTTGACTTTTCTGGTTTTTTCTACTTACTCAGAAAAATTGGGAAAAGTTAGGAAAGTTGCCTGGCGCCACCAGTAATACTGGGCATATTCTAGAAAGTGTTCAGCATTTATAATTGCAATGCTGTGATGTTTGTCTGGTCATTTACCTTATACCAGATTTTGAGTTTCTCTTCTTTTTCCAATGGCTCTTCTCCTAAGATATTTGTAGTTTGCTTGTTGTTAAGTTCCTTTTGGTAACTTTTTAATATTGAGGACAGATTTGTTTCGTTTTAGTTATTGAACTAATCAGAATGTCTTGTAATAGGCAATGTAAACCAGAAGCTTTTTTGCTTGTTTTCTTTTTGCAGAAAAGCCCACCATACATTTTCTCTCCAGTTCCATTGGGAAGCCCGACCAAGTAGTTTTGAAATGATTTTTGTTTGAAGCGTAACAGGCATGAGGCAGTTTAAGGAAGTGTTGTCTTTGGGAAGATGAAGGTAACCTTACTATTTTAAGATTATTGCTGCTATTGTCCAAAGGGTGAATTTGTACAGAGCAGGGAGTAGGGGACTTCCTCTTTGAGACTACAAAAGATATGAGAGTATTATATTCATTTTCACAGCTACAAGTTTGATTTCCAGGAGGTATGATGTTGTAATCTGTAAGTTTCATTTTGGGGCATCTTTTATCCAAGCGTACTCAGTTGCTCAGTCACGCTTGACTCTGCAACCCCATGGACTGCAGGCTCCTCTGTCCGTGGGATTCTCCAGGGAATACTGGAGTGGGTAGCCATGCCCTCCTCCAGGGGATCTTCCCATTGGAACCTGCATCTCCTGTTTTGGCATGTGGATTTCTTACCGCTGAGCCATCTGGGAAGCCCAGAAATACCTTTTATAGTGAGTGCTAAAATGGTCCTGCTAGAACTAATCTTCTCTCTTTAAAATCAATTGATCGAGATCATTTGTTGAAAGAAGCATGATAGGTTTTGTTTACACATATCCTGCTACTGAGGAATGTTGCATCCTAAACATTTCCCTTCTTTCCCTCTAGTTACTCTGTTTCTCTTCCCATTTGGGGACTAAAGATTTAGGCAAAATTTGGGGACTAAATTGTGAGTGGTAATAGAAATAATGGGTGAAGAACATAGTTTGACTTTTCTGGTTTTTTCTACTTACTCAGAAAAATTGGGAAAAGTTAGGAAAGTTGCCTGGCGCCACCAGTAATACTGGGCATATTCTAGAAAGTGTTCAGCATTTATAATTGCAATGCTGTGATGTTTGTCTGGTCATTTACCTTATACCAGATTTTGAGTTTCTCTTCTTTTTCCAATGGCTCTTCTCCTAAGATATTTGTAGTTTGCTTGTTGTTAAGTTCCTTTTGGTAACTTTTTAATATTGAGGACAGATTTGTTTTTCGTTTTTTAGTTATTGAACTAATCAGAATGTCTTGTAATAGGAAATGTAAACCAGAAGCTTTTTTGCTTGTTTTCTTTTTGCAGAAAAGCCCACCATACATTTTCTCTCCAGTTCCATTCCTTGGACATGCTGTAGCATTTGGGAGAAGTCCAATTGAATTCCTAGAAAATGCGTATGAGAAGGTAAGTCTTACAGATCATTAGAGGAAAAGAAATGAGTGCTTTCACAATTTTCTTTTAAATGGTAGAACATTAAAGACATGTGATCTAATGCTTATCCCCAGTATAGGTAACAGATAAAATTGGAGCTGCTCTGAATTAAGAGTGGGAGGGGCCTTGAAGACCCTCTCATGTCCCGGGATGATCTCTGAGGAAATGTAGTTTTGGCAACTGTGGCTTATAAACCCTTGGCCTCCATGTTGGATTCACTGATCATAGTTAGTATGGATACTATTAATCATTGACCCTTCTTTTTCTTAACTATACATCTATGGAATATTCTGACCTGCTCCTCATGCCCCTCTCCTTCAGCAAGTTTCTGTACTTAGTCTCTGTTTCCACACCTCTCACTTAGTCTTTAGTCCATTCTAGCCTGACTTTCAACCCCTTCACTAATGAGTACTGTGACCTGATACAGTGAACTTGACTTCTTAGCTGTATTGGTCAGTGATGACCACTTCCTCCTCAGATGTGATTTCTCACTTTTTCTCCTGCTTCTCTAACTTATTTGAGGGCTCACACTTGGCCAGTTACTGTTGGGGTTCACTGAGGTTTCATCCTTGGCCTTTCTTTCCTAGCTGATCTTATCTTTACCTATAGCTTCAGTTTTTAGCCACATGTAATGAAAGGGTTAATTGCTCAGTCAACTCTTTGTGACCCCATGAACTGTAGCCCACCAGGCTCGTCTGTCCATGGAATTTTTTAGGCCAGAATATTGGAGTAGATTGCCATTTTTTCCTCCAGGGGAATCTTCCTGATCCAGGGACTGAACTTGGGCACCTCTTCTGTCTCCTGCATTGGCAGGTGGATTTTTTTTTTTTTTTTGTCTTTTTTTTTTTTTCTTTTGGGTGGATTTTTTTAAAATAATTATTATTTATTATTTATTTTTGACTATTCTGGGTTTTCACTGCTGCTGCAGGCTCTTCTCTAGTAGCAGGGAGTGAGGGCTACTCTCTGACTGAGGTGAGGAGGCTTCTTGTTGCGATGAATTTTCCTGTTGTGGAATTCGCACTGTTGTGCACACAGGCTTCATGCGGCTGCAAGGCTCTAGGGCACAGGCTCAGTAGTTGCGACTCACGGGTTTAGTTGCTCTGCAGCATGTGGGATCTTCCTGGCTCAGGGATCGAATCCATGTCTCCTGCATTGGCAGGTGAACTCTTCACCACTGAGCCACCAGGAAGCCCCTGGCAGATGTAGGTGACAACCAAAGTAATGTCTCTGGATAAGGTCTCTTCTCTGTTCTGAACTGGATTATCTCACTCACACACAATTCTTTCTTTGTTGTCCAAAGGCTCATGCCCCATTTCTTAACTATCCCCCTTTTTTCTATGTTAGTATGGATACTATTAATCATTGACCCTTCTTTTTCTTAACTATACATCTATGGAATATTCTGACCTGCTCCTCATGCCCCTCTCCTTCAGCAAGTTTCTGTACTTAGTCTCTGTTTCCACACCTCTCACTTAGTCTTTAGTCCATTCTAGCCTGACTTTCAACCCCTTCACTAATGAGTACTGTGACCTGATACAGTGAACTTGACTTCTTAGCTGTATTGGTCAGTGATGACCACTTCCTCCTCAGATGTGATTTCTCACTTTTTCTCCTGCTTCTCTAACTTATTTGAGGGCTCACACTTGGCCAGTTACTGTTGGGGTTCACTGAGGTTTCATCCTTGGCCTTTCTTTCCTAGCTGATCTTATCTTTACCTATAGCTTCAGTTTTTAGCCACATGTAATGAAAGGGTTAATTGCTCAGTCAACTCTTTGTGACCCCATGAACTGTAGCCCACCAGGCTCGTCTGTCCATGGAATTTTTTAGGCCAGAATATTGGAGTAGATTGCCATTTTTTCCTCCAGGGGAATCTTCCTGATCCAGGGACTGAACTTGGGCACCTCTTCTGTCTCCTGCATTGGCAGGTGGATTTTTTTTTTTTTTTTGTCTTTTTTTTTTTTTCTTTTGGGTGGATTTTTTTAAAATAATTATTATTTATTATTTATTTTTGACTATTCTGGGTTTTCACTGCTGCTGCAGGCTCTTCTCTAGTAGCAGGGAGTGAGGGCTACTCTCTGACTGAGGTGAGGAGGCTTCTTGTTGCGATGAATTTTCCTGTTGTGGAATTCGCACTGTTGTGCACACAGGCTTCATGCGGCTGCAAGGCTCTAGGGCACAGGCTCAGTAGTTGCGACTCACGGGTTTAGTTGCTCTGCAGCATGTGGGATCTTCCTGGCTCAGGGATCGAATCCATGTCTCCTGCATTGGCAGGTGAACTCTTCACCACTGAGCCACCAGGGAAGCCCCTGGCAGATGTAGGTGACAACCAAAGTAATGTCTCTGGATAAGGTCTCTTCTCTGTTCTGAACTGGATTATCTCACTCACACACAATTCTTTCTTTGTTGTCCAAAGGCACCAGAAAGCCAACATTTATACATCTGCCCTTTAGGGACTTTTCTCTCTCTAATCCTGGTGGTCCTGTTCGCTTTCCTCACCATTGTTCTCCCAGTTTTACAGTGAACCATAAGCTAGAATTCATTCTTGGCACTTCCTATTCTATCCTTCAATCTCTTGCCAAGCCTGCAGATTCCCTCTTAAAAATAATTCCGTATTATCCTTCTGTGTCTGTGTCCACTGCCTCTCCATTCCCTTGTCCCAGGCGCTTATCATCAGGTTGCTGTAGTAGGCTCGCTGGTCCTCTGGCTTTCCTTCAGCTCCCATCCCTCCCTCCTCTCCATACAGGAGCCAAGAGGGATCTTTCTTTTAAAATATACACAGATTAGTATCTTTCCCATGCACCTTAAAACTTTCTACCTCATGCCATTGCTTGCAAGGATAAAATCCCTGAACGTGACTTAGGAGGCTCTGTGTGGTCCAGGCCCTACTAGATTCTGCCCTCGTCTCATGCTTTCCGTCTCTCTCTCACCTTTAGGACCTCTGCGCACGCTCAGCCACCAGGCTAACTCCTGCCTATCCTTTAGGTCTCAGCTCTGGTGTCTTTTTCTTGTTTTTTGTTTCCTTTGGATTCTCTCATTGCTGAGTTGCTTTTCTTTGTATAGCACTTGTCACATTTGCAGTTTTACATTTGTTAATATGATTACTCTATTGAGTTGTATCTTTTTCAATAGACTAGAGTTTCCTGAATGAGGCACGATTCAAGAAGTTACATGATTTTTGTTCACGATTGTATCCCTAGTGCTTTTAGTCTTTAAATAGTAGTCAGAAAGCTGCAAAGCAAAGCATAGCGCCTAACCAGGTTAACAAAAAATTAAAAGTGAAATCATGTGATGTTGGTGAGATAGTCTTTAAATGGATAACTAAACTTCTGATATCTTCACAAAGCAAGACTTAAGGAAAGGTCATATCCTTTGACTACTCCTGTAAATTTATTTTTAATTGGGAAACTATATATTCTCAGAGAAAAACTATTACTGTCTCTGGATAAGGTCTCTTCTCTGTTCTGAACTGGATTATCTCACTCACACACAATTCTTTCTTTGTTGTCCAAAGGCACCAGAAAGCCAACATTTATACATCTGCCCTTTAGGGACTTTTCTCTCTCCAATCCTGGTGGTCCTGTTCGCTTTCCTCACCATTGTTCTCCCAGTTTTACAGTGAACCATAAGCTAGAATTCATTCTTGGCACTTCCTATTCTATCCTTCAATCTCTTGCCAAGCCTGCAGATTCCCTCTTAAAAATAATTCCGTATTATCCTTCTGTGTCTGTGTCCACTGCCTCTCCATTCCCTTGTCCCAGGCGCTTATCATCAGGTTGCTGTAGTAGGCTCGCTGGTCCTCTGGCTTTCCTTCAGCTCCCATCCCTCCCTCCTCTCCATACAGGAGCCAAGAGGGATCTTTCTTTTAAAATATACACAGATTAGTATCTTTCCCATGCACCTTAAAACTTTCTACCTCATGCCATTGCTTGCAAGGATAAAATCCCTGAACGTGACTTAGGAGGCTCTGTGTGGTCCAGGCCCTACTAGATTCTGCCCTCGTCTCATGCTTTCCGTCTCTCTCTCACCTTTAGGACCTCTGCGCACGCTCAGCCACCAGGCTAACTCCTGCCTATCCTTTAGGTCTCAGCTCTGGTGTCTTTTTCTTGTTTTTTGTTTCCTTTGGATTCTCTCATTGCTGAGTTGCTTTTCTTTGTATAGCACTTGTCACATTTGCAGTTTTACATTTGTTAATATGATTACTCTATTGAGTTGTATCTTTTTCAATAGACTAGAGTTTCCTGAATGAGGCACGATTCAAGAAGTTACATGATTTTTGTTCACGATTGTATCCCTAGTGCTTTTAGTCTTTAAATAGTAGTCAGAAAGCTGCAAAGCAAAGCATAGCGCCTAACCAGGTTAACAAAAAATTAAAAGTGAAATCATGTGATGTTGGTGAGATAGTCTTTAAATGGATAACTAAACTTCTGATATCTTCACAAAGCAAGACTTAAGGAAAGGTCATATCCTTTGACTACTCCTGTAAATTTATTTTTAATTGGGAAACTATATATTCTCAGAGATACTCATTACCTAATCATCTATAATAAAAATAATAAAAAATAAAAGTTATAAAAAATGGACACGTCAACCATAGAAAGAACAGTTAACATATGATGTAAAAGAAAATATTTTCAGTATAAGTAATGCAAAAAAAAGACTAAAAAGTTTGATTTATATTGTATTTGGAACTGAATGAACATAACTGTAAATTTGAACAAAGACCGAGGGAAGGATTGCATTTAGGTTTATGAGTGTTTTCATCTTCAGCAGTGTATTATTTTGTTATTTAAGGTGAGTGTCTTAGCACTGTGGATTTTTTGGTAACATCACTATGAGGACTTTTCTCTCTCCAGTATGGACCTGTCTTTAGTTTTACCATGGTGGGCAAGACGTTTACCTACCTTCTGGGGAGTGATGCTGCTGCACTGCTTTTCAACAGTAAAAACGAAGACTTGAATGCAGAAGATGTCTACAGTCGTCTGACGACACCTGTGTTTGGAAAGGGAGTTGCCTATGATGTGCCCAATCCAGTAGGTTACACTGTTATCTTGAAGAACAGATCTGTACTCTAACCTTATGGCTAGTTGTGTACGTGCTACACTTGAAGTGTAGAAGCCGTCTGTTCTTTGACCCCAATTCATAAGACGTTTAAAAGAAGGATAACCATGGGTAGCTGACAAAGAATGGGCATTTTGTTTTATGGTTGCTGACTTGGACTAAGCAATTTTTTTCCCATAAAAAGAAATATTAAGAGAATCAATAAGAACTTAGTGTGTTAGGATTTCATTTGAGTGGGTAAGAAGAAAAATCCCATTTCATCTGAAGAAATAGAAAAAAAAAGTAAAGTAAATAAGCTGCTTCAGTCGTATCTGACTCTTTCCAACCCTATGGACCTGTAGTTTACCGGCTCCTCTATCCATGGGATTCTCTAGGCAAGATAACTTGAGTGGGTTCTTATGCCCTTCTCCAAGACATCTTCCTGACCTAGGAATAGAACCCAGGTCTCCTGCGTGGCAAGCAGATTCTTTTTTTTTTAAAATATTTATTTATTTATTTATTTTGGGCGGGGGTCGGGTTGGGGAGGGAGGGAAGCGGACGGGCCACTTCTATTGGTCTTTCATTCCTCTATCTTCATCCGTCTTTGTTCTTTGGCTCCTGTGGGCCTCCCATCGCGGTGGCGTCTGTCGTCGCAGAGCACCGGCTCTGGGCGCATGCGCTCCAGAGCTCCGGCTCAGTAATTGGACACATCAGTCCAGCCGCTCCACGGCACGTGCGATCTTCCCAGGCCAGGGCTCGAACCGGCGCCCCTTGCACTGCAAGGCGGTGTCCTTACCCACTGGACCACCAGGGGAAGCTCGGCAAGCAGATTCTTTACTGTCTTGAGCCAGCAGGAGGATACCTGTTTCATCAGAAGGGCCTCCTATTACCACTTTCCCACTCCCCCCTGAAATTCTAGGATAAGAGCTCTTTTGCACTAGAGATTGTTGGTTTTAGAAGTTTGTGTGATTTCTTTCCTCCCCTGAAGACAAATATTGAACTGCTGCAATTTGGTATAAAATGCAGATCCAGTAATTATCTCAGTTGCTTGGTGTGGACTCTGGCTATGAACATAGCCCACATCACCCAGTACCCTAGCATAGCAGCTGAGAGTTGACATTAATTGTTGCTCCTGGGACCTAAGGACATGTTTGAAAGGGGAATGAATAACTCTCTTTACAACCAAAAGCAAGAGCCTTGCTTAATCCCTCTGGTTGGATATTATGTCTATCCATTTTCCACACAGAATAGAACTTCCCCAAAGGGTCTTTTGTCTTAGTGTGAATTTATTCCAACTGTATTGGTTTCTAATTAAACTTTTGGAAATAGTGTAAATGAAGAATGATATTTGTTTGGAAATAAATGGCAAAGTAAGTGAAAAAGGATAAAAACATTAGCAAAGCATAATGGACCTTTGGGAGATTGTACTGGCATCTAACTTGGGTTCAAGACTGGAATGTAACGGAAGGCTAGGGGAAAGCCTGGAGTCAGGAGTGGGGTGAGCCTGTGTGTGTAGGAAGGAAGGCAGAAAGTGGGATTCCTGATTTATTTCTCTTGGGCCAGTGTACTGCATGTTATTGCAGATACATGCTTAGATGCTTTAAGTTTATCTGGAGTGGTTAAGAAAATTATTTTTATTTTAAATTTTCCAGAAGATATACTTTCTTTGAGTGTTAAAGAGTTATAGTAACTGAAATGAATCTCACGATAAAACTGTGTTCTAATGCTTGTATACGTATACCTTAATATTTTGAAGGTTTTCTTGGAACAGAAGAAAATTTTAAAAAGTGGTCTCAATATAGCCCACTTTAGACAGCACGTGTCTATAATTGAAAAAGAAACAAAGGATTACTTTGAAAGTTGGGGAGAAAGTGGAGAAGAAAGTAAGCAAAATGTTTTGGTTTTGCATTTGTCCTAATATGTCTACTTTTCTGTGGCTAGAAATTTTAAGAATATGTGTGTGTAAAAAGCAAACTACGACATATGCAAAGCCACTCTAGATTTAATGAAACATGTTATGATTACCAAGGAGTTAAAGCCTTGAGAAGAAGTGATTGTTGCTCACTTAGCAAAACTTTAAAATTGGTTAATTTATGTGCGTGTTATTTAGCTCATTTGTGTAAATAACCAAAATGATACATGACTAAAGTTTGAAATAAATGGAATGTAAAACTGACATTCAAGGTCATTTTAAGACAATATATAAAATAAAAAGTTTTACACTCTCCATTGGCAAGTAAAGGTCTAAATAACTTAATAATATATGTAGTACATTATTTTTCTAATGTACTAGGAATGGTTTATTTCAAGATAAAGGTAAACTTAAATATATAAGCTTGCTGTATAACCAAAAGGGTGATGTTAGCCATTTCCAATAGAAATCTTAATATATTATGTGCTGTCTCGCATTATATAGGGAATATACTGAATGTAACTTAGCATTCTATAGATTCTGTGAATCCAGTTTTTATATTGGACCACAGTTAAGACAATTGCCATGCCCCTGGCAAGAAGGTCAGCACATTCTGGGCCTAGTCTTCAGCTTCTAGAAAAGGTCCAGGAACCTGATTTTAGTTAATTGACCTAAATTTTATGTGACATCCTTGTACTCTACAAGCTGCTGATGTATTAACTAGAATGCTAGTTAAAATGAATAAATACAAGTGAGATACAATCATGGCACCACAACAGCATAATATTTGCTGAACTTCTCTTTATTGGCAATCTGATAGGAAGGCCAAGTGATAACTGGAAGTTTTTTTGGTGAACATGGAGTTAATAGGATATTGATTGGGTAATTGTTAGGACTTTTTAAAAGTGTAACTAAGATGTGCTTACCTGATGGGTCTGTCTCTAATGTTTGGATATACAAGTTGGTGATTAGTTGTCTTTTATATGTGGTCAAGACTTCAGGGTTTTTTTTTTTTCCACTTTAGAGTTTCCCACTTTTTAGTTTTTTTCTCCACTTTAGATCTGGGGAATGATCCATTCTTTAGTCTTCTCTTTCTTGGAAAGCACCTTATTATTATTTCCCATATGCACTAAAAAACCTTTTTGTTGCCTTCATTATACTGTGACCTGGAACTCAGATAACCACATTTTTATCTTCATAAAAGCCCTTTTAAGATGAAGGGCTCATGAGTATGAATGAAATGTTAGTTACCTCTGTGGCATCTTTCCTTGGCTACTCAAAGAGGTGGGCTGCCTTTGGTTTCTCTTTGTTGTAGCCACGTACCTGTCTATAGGCGTTTATCAATGGTATGAATAGGATCTTGTTGATTAATAAGTTTTTATTCTCATTTTCCTGTGGAAAATCATACTTTTGTATCTCTAAGAAAACAACATTTCAAAAGAATTTTTGGCAATAGTAATGGGAATGATCTTTTCCCCTCTAGATTTGTTTGAAGCTCTTTCTGAGCTCATAATTCTAACAGCCAGCCATTGTTTACATGGAAAAGAGATCAGAAGTCAGCTTAACGAGAGGATGGCACAGCTGTATGCTGATTTGGATGGAGGTTTTACCCAGGCAGCCTGGCTTTTGCCTGGCTGGCTCCCTTTGCCTAGTTTCAGGTATGGATAAAGAGATGATACTTGGTCATTTCATTTTAGTTACTGTAGTGTTGATTTGCTTTGCATTAACAAAGATAAAAATTAAATATAAACTCCGCAAATTGGGAGAGATTATGAGCCTCCATTTTTCTGTAAGAATTCAACATTTCTTTACATGGTAAGCTCAGTTAAGGTAAGTTATAGTTTATTAGAAAGGTAATTTGTTGTCTCTGTTCTGGTATTTTAAAACTTACTTGTCTCCTGTATTCCTTGTACTCAGAAAGGTTTCTGAATTCTTCCTAAAAGTGATACAGCACTTGTTTGAAAGTATTTGATTAATATTGCAGTTTATTGTTTGTTTCTAAGTATTTGCACTTTTAATTTTCTCTGTCTCCTTGTCAGCTCTGTTGTGATCTTCTTAAGGGCAGAGATCAGTGTTGCTTAGGGTCTTGCATTTGTAGGCTCTCTATGCCTTTATTGATTCATTTCTGTTTAGGGGAGAAAAGGGAATATATTCTAATCCTAAATCCTATAGAAGAACCAGAGTGAGTCTGTTTGCTTCAAGAATTTGGTTAAAATTGGAATTTCATGTTAATGTAAAAGAATATTCTTCTTAAACTAAAAAATGGTTATAAAGGAATAATCACTTGAGTCTTCAGTTAGAACATAGGTAGTGGGTTTAGAGTCAGGGATATGTATGTAAAACATGTTTCTTGCCCCTTAAGAACCCTAGCAATTCCTAACAGTACAAGATGTTCATGGCTTCTTTTTTTTTCTCTTGGTTTTGAGTTTTGTCAGTTTGATGCCTGAAAGTATTGCTTAATTTTTTAAAGTCATCTTCATGTTTGAATTACAGACGGAGGGACAGAGCTCATCGAGAGATCAAGAATATTTTCTATAAGGCAATCCAGAAACGCAGAGAGTCAGGAGAAAAAGTTGATGACATTCTCCAAACTTTACTAGATTCTACATACAAGTAAGAGCTCTTAGGATCATGTATGAAGCTGAAGCAGGAAATACCACATTAAAACATAGTTAAATAATATATACATGTAAAAAGTAATAATGCTGGCAAAAATTAGTAGCTATGACCTTTGAACTTCTTGAATGGATGAGACGTAAATTACTGGGATGCTGTGCCTTACTGGAATCCCAGTACTGTGCATGTGAAGAATTTGCTAATAAACTGTAATGAAGTCTTTTGTGATCAGTATCATATAATCTATTGGCCTGTCTCTTTTCTCTAAAGGGGAAAAAAATTCTGCCTTGTGATGGGCAAGTGCAAGCGAATAATGAGTTCATTTGGACCCTTTATATAAAAGTTGGGTCATGAAATGCCCCTGCAAATGTTAATTTGTGTATGTGGTCCATGCTGTAGGGATGGGCGTCCTCTGACCGATGAAGAAGTAGCAGGCATGCTTATTGGACTGCTCTTGGCGGGGCAGCATACATCCTCAACCACCAGTGCCTGGATGGGCTTCTTTCTGGCCAGAGACAAAACACTTCAGGAAAAATGTTACTCAGAACAGAAAACGGTCTGTGGAGAGAAACTGCCTCCTCTAGCTTATGACCAGGTTTGTGGGATTTTCAGTTTCACTGCTGCCTATGATACTCAGCACGTATGAGATTTTCTATATATTGTAGATTAAATGGATTGTTTTTACAAAATTCTCCATAGCCTTCCCTGAAATGTCCTAATGCTGAATCTGTTTGGTAGCATTTGTTGAGAATTTTTGAACCTATATTCATAGGGGATGGTGGTCTGCAGTTTTATTATTTCATCTTTGACAGGTTTGGCTATCAGGGTATTACTGGTCTGAGACAGTTTGGAAGCATTCCCTCTTCTTTCTACTTTTTGGAAGACTCTGAAGGATTGGTATTATTTCTTAAATGTCTGGTAGAATTCAGCAGTGAAGCCACTGAGGCCTCTGCTTTCTTTCTGGGTAGTTATTCAATCTCTTCACATCTTACATGTCTGTTCATATGTTCTGTTTCTTTTTGAGTTAGTTTTTGGTAGTTGGTGTCTTTCTAGGAATTAGTTTCATCTAGGTTATCTAATTTGTTGGCATACAGTTATTGAAGTATTCCCTTATCTTTCTTATTTCTGTTAGGTAGTAGTGATGTCTCCTCTTTAATTCCTGAGTTTAATAACTTCTACAGTGATAGCTTAATTGATAAATAATTCACATACTATAAAATATGCCTACTAAAATATACAGCTCACAGGCTTTAAAAAAATATTTTCAGAATTGTGAAACAATCATCACAGTTTCATTTTAGAACATTTACACCTCTTCCAAAGAGAGCTAGTGCCCATTAGCAGACCTGCTCCATTTCCCCTGCCCCTAGCAACCACCATTCTACATCTTGTCTCTTTGCAGTTGCGTGTTGTGGACAATTCATATGAATGGAATCGTGCAGTATGTAGTCTCTTGTGACTAGCTTCTTTCACTTAGCGTATTTTCAGTGTTAATCCGTCTGTGTTGTAGCATGTATCAGTGCTTCCGTCTTTTTTACTGCCAAGCAGTGTTCCATCAAGACTGTACCATGTTTATTAATCTCTTCCATCTGTTGACTGACATTTGGATTGTTTCTGCTTACAGGCTACTATGAATAATGTTGCTCTAAACATTAGTGTATAGGTTTTGAAAAAGCTGAAATAGATGATTTGTTAATGCTTTCTCTTTGTATAACTTAATGTATTTATTTTTGGCTATTGTGGGTCTTCATTGCTGTGTGGGTTTCTAGTTGGAGGCTACTTCAGTTGAGGTGAGTGGACTTCTCATTGTGGTGGCTTCTCTTGTGGTAGGCGTGGGCTTCAGTAGCTTGTGGGCTCTTTTGAACCTATATTCATAGGGATGGTGGTCTGCAGTTTTATTGTTTCATCTTTGACAGGTTTGGCTATCAGGGTATTACTGGTCTGAGACAGTTTGGAAGCATTCCTCTTCTTTCTACTTTTTGGAAGACTCTGAAGGATTGGTATTATTTCTTAAATGTCTGGTAGAATTCAGCAGTGAAGCCACTGAGGCCTCTGCTTTCTTTCTGGGTAGTTATTCAATCTCTTCACATCTTACATGTCTGTTCATATGTTCTGTTTCTTTTTGAGTTAGTTTTTGGTAGTTGGTGTCTTTCTAGGAATTAGTTTCATCTAGGTTATCTAATTTGTTGGCATACAGTTATTGAAGTATTCCCTTATCTTTCTTATTTCTGTTAGGTAGTAGTGATGTCTCCTCTTTAATTCCTGAGTTTAATAACTTCTACAGTGATAGCTTAATTGATAAATAATTCACATACTATAAAATATGCCTACTAAAATATACAGCTCACAGGCTTTAAAAAAATATTTTCAGAATTGTGAAACAATCATCACAGTTTCATTTTAGAACATTTACACCTCTTCCAAAGAGAGCTAGTGCCCATTAGCAGACCTGCTCCATTTCCCCTGCCCCTAGCAACCACCATTCTACATCTTGTCTCTTTGCAGTTGCGTGTTGTGGACAATTCATATGAATGGAATCGTGCAGTATGTAGTCTCTTGTGACTAGCTTCTTTCACTTAGCGTATTTTCAGTGTTAATCCGTCTGTGTTGTAGCATGTATCAGTGCTTCCGTCTTTTTTACTGCCAAGCAGTGTTCCATCAAGACTGTACCATGTTTATTAATCTCTTCCATCTGTTGACTGACATTTGGATTGTTTCTGCTTACAGGCTACTATGAATAATGTTGCTCTAAACATTAGTGTATAGGTTTTGAAAAAGCTGAAATAGATGATTTTTGTTAATGCTTTCTCTTTTGTATAACTTAATGTATTTATTTTTGGCTATTGTGGGTCTTCATTGCTGTGTGGGTTTTCTCTAGTTGCGGAGAGGCTACTTCAGTTGAGGTGAGTGGGCTTCTCATTGTGGTGGCTTCTCTTGTGGTAGAGCGTGGGCTTCAGTAGCTGTGGCTTGCCAGCTCTAGAGTGCAGGTTCAGTAGTTGTGGCACACAGGCCCAGCTGCTCCGAGGCACGTGGAATCTTCCTGGACTAGAGATTGAACCCGTGTCTCCAGTATTGACAGGAAGACTGTTCATCACTGAGCCACCAGAGAAGCCCCAATGTTTACATTTTTCAGATGAGTAAATTTTTGTAGGCCTTTACCATTGCCATTTGTCAGAGTAATCTGTTTTCTTGCCTTCTTTGCTGACCATGGACAGTAATAAAATAAGATATTCCCCACTACCCTTAACTTGTTTGTATCCTATTGAAGTATGTTGAATATTTGTAAAACTTCGGAAATTTTTTTTCTCTTTTTAGCTCAAGGATCTAAATTTACTTGATCGCTGCATAAAAGAAACATTAAGACTTCGGCCTCCTATAATGACCATGATGAGACTGGCCAAAACTCCTCTGGTGAGTCTCCTGGCTAGAGCTTCTTTTCTATGCCCCAGGTTTTATTTATCAAAAAGAAATAGTGTGATATCAAAGAGAATTTTTTAAAGATGTAGAATAATCACTTCTATATAATTTTCAGTTTTACATTATAAATAAATATTTTTACATAATTACAGACAGTATACACGTTCATCTGTTCTCCTTACATTTTAATTTAACAATTAAAACTTTTTAAAATGGACGTATAATTTTTTGTTTTTTTTAACATATGTGTTGTTATAAATAATTGTTACAGTGTAGAACTGTGTAAATTATATTCTGAAAGGTGAAATCCAAGCCCAAAGGTATTACCATATTTTAAAACTTGTGTATATACTTCCAGCCCAATATTGTATCATTTGGAAATCATTCTGAGTTAAAATAATTTTTAGCTGGCCTATCATCTAGCCATTTTTAAAATACATGTGTATTTCATAGATATTAAAGCTTTATTATTATACAATGGTCTGATTATTTGGTAGACTATTTTAAAATTACCTAATGAAATGTATTGCTTTCATTTCAAATGTAGACTGTGGCAGGGTATACCATTCCTCCGGGACATCAGGTGTGTGTTTCTCCCACTGTCAATCAAAGACTTAAAGACTCATGGGAGGAACGTCTGAACTTTAATCCTGATCGCTACCTAAAGGAAAATCCAGCATCTGGAGAAAAGTTTGCTTATGTGCCATTTGGAGCTGGTAAGATGATTATACTTCACATTTGAAATGTTTGTTCTAATAACATACTTGGGCATGTCAAATAATCCATGTGACTTTTACTTACAAATCTCTTTCCCTTATAGAGACATTCCTGCAAACACTTGTAGGAGTGTAATCTTTGTAGGTTGGAAAAAATATTTCACTTGTACTAAAGCAAATAGTTCTGTGAATCCTTATATAGTGTTCTATTACCTGTTCTAACTCATCCAGTTTTATCAATTCTAATTTTTCTAGTCCACCCTGTTTTCTCTTATCATGATATTTAAAGCTCATGAGATAATAAGCATTTCAGAAAAGAGCAATGGTACAGAAGCTTTTCTGGGTTGTTAGTGAACTTTTTGTTATCTGTCTATATATTCTTATAATAAAATGAATGTTCTTTAAATTTGGGCAGGTTGTGCATAGGTGTGCAAGCCTCTTCATTTCAGTTAGGATCCTAAAATCATGCAGGCTGAGTCCTGTTCCTCTAGTAATTACTCTATTCATTGGTACTTTGTATAGATTAAACTATTCTGTGACTCTATATTTGAGTTTTCCAAAGAGATCACTTAAATGACATGACTTGCTTTTCATTGGTCACACCTTTCCACACAAAAACAAAAGTATAAAGTCCTTTGGAGACTTTAAATAACTATTTACTAAAGAAACTCAATAATGGTATACAATATAAATAACACAAAATAGTGATAGATTACTTAAGCGGTTGGAACGGGCATTAGTTCTCTAGCCCAAATTCTGCCCCAAAGAGGAACCATTTCTAAGCTGACACCTGGCTTCTGTCTGGGGTTAGTGCAGACCCCACTGGTTAGGCTTAGTACCCCTACCACTGCCAATTACAAGTCCAGGTTGTCACCTGTTCTAACCAACTGGCTGTAATTGGACATTCTCTAGATCCCCTGCTTGAGGTTCCATAATTTGGTAGAATGCCTCACAGAACTCAAGAGTTTATTTATGAGACTGCTGGTTTACCATAGAAGTATACAACTCAGGAACAGCCTGACTGAAGAGAAGCAAAGAGTAAAACAGAAGGAGGGGTACACAGCTGCATGCCCTCTCTGGGTGTGCTCCCCACCCCAACCCAGCACCTCCACCTGTTTACTAACCTCACCCTGTGTCTTCTCTGAACTTCTATAAGGATTTCGTGGAGGCTTCATAACACAGGCACTGACTAAATAAATCACTGGTCACTGGTGATCTATTCAACTTCAGCCCCTCTCCAGGAAGTCAGGAGGTACTGATGAAGGTTCTAACCCTCTAATCACATGGTTGACCTGGAAAAGTCTAAAGTCACCTCATTTGCAAATTCAAGTGTGGCTGAAAGGGGCTTATCATAACAAAAGCTCTTTTCTTCTTTGACCTCTCTTGCTCTCCTCACTTAATAAATTCCCCCAGTTTGAGGAGCTCTGTGCCAAGAAGACTAAATACATACTTAATACAAATCACAGTTTTAGAGTTGCCTACCTCTAGTACTGGAGTCAGATTTGAAGTCTTAAGTCCTCTAGCTTGGTTCTTCTCTTTCAAGATCTCTATGCAGATCCTAGTTCTTACTATTTCCATCTGCATTTTAGAATCAGCTTGTCAGTTTTTACGTGTATATGGCCTTTTACATTTTGATGTAAAATGCTATTTTCAGTGTATTAAATTCCTTTTTCTTCCAATATAATTTGAAATGGCATTTAAAGTTTTGATCGGAAGGTTCATATCAACTTTTAACTATGGATCTCTTGGGAGAGAAGTTCAGAATATTCTAGTATATCTCCAAAGGTGATTACCATCATGTGTTTCAAATGTCAAATATATTTAACCTAGATAAATGTTAGGTTTTGAAGAAAAAAATTGGAAAAGCCACTATAATATTCATGTGCTGTTTTCCCCATAATAGACATTAAAAATCTCTTGTGATTTTTATTAGTTGCTTACATTCTTATGAAAAGAATGTCTTTATACTACTGTATATCTGCTCTTTAATTATAGATAAATTTTATCCAGGCTCAAAGACCTGAGAAAGAATTCCAACCGATTGTTATGGAAACCTTTTTTCTTTTATAGGGCGTCATCGTTGCATCGGGGAGAATTTTGCCTATGTTCAAATCAAGACCATTTGGTCCACTATGCTTCGTTTATTTGAATTTGATCTCATTGATGGATATTTTCCCACTGTGAATTACACAACCATGATTCACACCCCTGAAAACCCAGTTATCCGATACAAACGAAGATCAAAATGAAAAAGGCAGCAAGGAACTAAAATGTGAAACATTACTGCAATCTGCAAGAGCATCGAAGAGAATGACGTTCACAGGAAATCTATTCAACTTCAGCCCCTCTCCAGGAAGTCAGGAGGTACTGATGAAGGTTCTAACCCTCTAATCACATGGTTGACCTGGAAAAGTCTAAAGTCACCTCATTTGCAAATTCAAGTGTGGCTGAAAGGGGCTTATCATAACAAAAGCTCTTTTCTTCTTTGACCTCTCTTGCTCTCCTCACTTAATAAATTCCCCCAGTTTGAGGAGCTCTGTGCCAAGAAGACTAAATACATACTTAATACAAATCACAGTTTTAGAGTTGCCTACCTCTAGTACTGGAGTCAGATTTGAAGTCTTAAGTCCTCTAGCTTGGTTCTTCTCTTTCAAGATCTCTATGCAGATCCTAGTTCTTACTATTTCCATCTGCATTTTAGAATCAGCTTGTCAGTTTTTACGTGTATATGGCCTTTTACATTTTGATGTAAAATGCTATTTTCAGTGTATTAAATTCCTTTTTCTTCCAATATAATTTGAAATGGCATTTAAAGTTTTGATCGGAAGGTTCATATCAACTTTTAACTATGGATCTCTTGGGAGAGAAGTTCAGAATATTCTAGTATATCTCCAAAGGTGATTACCATCATGTGTTTCAAATGTCAAATATATTTAACCTAGATAAATGTTAGGTTTTGAAGAAAAAAAAAATTGGAAAAGCCACTATAATATTCATGTGCTGTTTTCCCCATAATAGACATTAAAAATCTCTTGTGATTTTTATTAGTTGCTTACATTCTTATGAAAAGAATGTCTTTATACTACTGTATATCTGCTCTTTAATTATAGATAAATTTTATCCAGGCTCAAAGACCTGAGAAAGAATTCCAACCGATTGTTATGGAAACCTTTTTTCTTTTATAGGGCGTCATCGTTGCATCGGGGAGAATTTTGCCTATGTTCAAATCAAGACCATTTGGTCCACTATGCTTCGTTTATTTGAATTTGATCTCATTGATGGATATTTTCCCACTGTGAATTACACAACCATGATTCACACCCCTGAAAACCCAGTTATCCGATACAAACGAAGATCAAAATGAAAAAGGCAGCAAGGAACTAAAATGTGAAACATTACTGCAATCTGCAAGAGCATCGAAGAGAATGACGTTCACAGGACAACTCCCACTGTACTCTTTTGAGTTTGTAATTTTAAAGGATGGCCGGATATGCTTATGGTTTTTACGTATTAACTGAACAGCTCCATCAAATCCAATGGCATTTCAGAAATTTCCTAATAGTTTTATGATGGACACTTCATATGCTTTCTTGAAAGACATCAAGCTCATTAGTTTTGGGGGTGATGATCTTTGATAATTAGCAGATTCTAAATGACAGAGGTTCCAGGTATGAATTCTAAGAGCATACATACCTCTTGGCGAGAAAGCTCAAGAGTATTCAGATCTTACACTAGACCTCCATGTATAAAAGCTCAATGAAATACCTGGAAGCCTTAGTTTATTTATTGATTTATTGGGCAATGTATGTATATGTAAGGATGGGTTGGGGAGGGAATAAACTCACCTTTAAAGCCTTGGATAAAAGAGAATCCTATTGTTTTCATATGATGATATTTAGCAACAATGGAGCAATGTTGTAGGAAAATAATAGCCTTTAAAGTAGCTGGAAGCACTGTCTGTAGGAAATTGAGATCTCTGACAATGACTACTTATATTTCCTAAAATATAATTAATACAAAAGACTGCTTGTGTGACTTATAATTACTGAATATCACATATTTATCTACCTGATAAATTTGTATCTGATTCCATATAGTTGCATCTGTGTGGAAGTCCAAAGTAAAGTCATTGAGGGATAAGTTTTGTTCGCTTTGACCCAAGGTGATTCCCATTTCCTCTCCAGAATCTATTCAGGTTTTTTTTTTTTTTTTGGTGACTGGTTATTTTAATTTAGGTTAACAAGTTGTTTTTTTCTTTCCTTGTTAAATACAAAACTTGATATCAGAGAACAGAGGCTTTGAGACAAGGGTAACAGAACGCAGGGGGCCCTGGGAGCGTATCACTGGTCAAATTCTGTGAAGGCTGTGTTCAAGAATCAACTCAAATTATAACAATACAACTATGTTACAGTTCTGTTTTAAAGGCTAGAGGACTCATATTAGAAACTGTTTATGAAAGCAGAATCTGTTGCTGACTTTGTCACATTAAAATTACCTTTGAGAGTATTTTTGTTTTTGTTTTTAATTTTTATTTCACAGTTTTTTTATTTACAAATATGTATGATCCCAGATTAGTCATATGTATATCCCCCCCATCCCACCCCTTCAGGCCATCGCACAGCATCCCTACAGGATCGCTTTTTCTCACAGCACAATGACAATAGCTATTCTTTTCACATAAGATAGTAAAGGTTTTCATGCTACTTCCTTTACGCCTCCCACCCACTGTTCATTCCCCACAACGTCCATATGTCTACTGTCCATGTCTGTTTTTCTATTGCTTCACTGTGTGTTACCATGACCATCCTACTAAATTCCATATATATGTGTTAGTATATTGTGCTTACCCTTCTCTTTCTGACTGACTTCACTTTTTATGATAGGTTCTAGATCCAGCCACCTCATTAGGACTGATTCTTCTGCATTTGTTTTGACAGCTGTGTAGTATTCCATTGTATATATGTACCAGAGCTTCTGTATCCATTCATTTGTCGATGGACATCTAGGTTGCTTCCATGTTCTAGCTATTGTATAGAGAGCTGCAATGTACATTGGGGGTACAGGTGCCTCTTTCAGTTTTGATTTCATCAGGATATAAGCCTAATAGTGGGATTGCTGGGTCGTATGGTGCTTCTATTTTTTAGTTTGTTAAGGAATCTCCATATGGTCTTCCATAGCGGCTGTGTCAATGTACATTCCCACCAACAATGCAAGAGTGTTCCCTTTTCTCTGCACCCTCTCCAGCATTTGTCTGTAGGTCTGTTGATGATGGCCATTCTGACGGGTGTGAGGTGATATCTCATTGTAGTTTTGATTTGCAGTTGAGAGTATTTTTTATATTCACAAATTGTGAAGTGTGTGGTTCAATAAGAATTTAGGAATCTATGAACCTGGATGGGGAAAAAGTTCCATCTTTATACTTATTTCCAACTATAATGTTTTCTGTATTTATGAAGTTAGGTAACAAAGCACACGAGTATTTGCAGTACCCATGAATCTGTAAACAGAAATCAGATACTCTTCACATCCTATTATTGATTTCCTGAAATATCACTACTTTGAAATTATGTTATTGTAAGTCTTTTGTATCAGTTAGATCTTATTTCTTTACTGATTACAATTTTTTTTAAAAGCCTTACTATATAATTGGTTTCCTTCAATCCTATGTATTTTATGTTTTTAAAAGCATTATTCTGGGGATTCCCTTGGTTGTCCAGTGGTTAAGACCTCATCTTCCAAAGCAGGGGGTGCAGGTTTGATTGCTGATCCTGGGAGCTAAGATCCCACATGCCTTGGGGACAAAAGACGAAAACATAAAACAGAAACAGTATTGTAACAAATTCAACAAAGATTTTTAAAATGGTCCACATCCAAAAAACAAAGCATTATGCTGAGATGGGATCCATAGTTCCGTGAGATGACTGCTAGAAAGGTTCATGGCACAAAAATGTTAAAACTCTTTTTTTAGGCTGGTTCATGTTGTTTGAATAGTTTTAAGACTTAACAAAATTCAGTTTTTACCTACAGAGTAATGATTGAGAAGCATTAACAAGTTTGATTATAGACCTAATATCATAAGGACTCTGTTGGTATAAATGGGAGTGAAATTAGATTGATCAGAGCACTTACCGCTCTTTTCTCCATTCTCTCTCAGGGCAGAATCACCTTGAATGGAGAACTGCTTAGCTAAAGAAGGTTTTAGCCATGACCTCCCCTCTTCAATTAACCTTTAGAATACATTTGTAAGTTCTAGAACACTTTATTAGAACCCAGCTGCTAATATGGAAAATTAGGTAATCTGAAATTTCCAAGAATGTAGATTGCCTGTTTGTGTTGTATAAATCACAAACTAATGGTAAGACAAAATCCTCTGGAAATAAGTATCAAATCACGTTCTTGGTGTTTTAGTGGTGGCCATGTTATTAGGGAGAACTGTAGTTTAAAGAAATAACTATGTCAGGTATCTCTATGAGAGCATCTCCCTCTGAACCGGACAGTAGGAATGATGCTTAACTGCTGCACTGTGGTTAACAAAATTTGAGGAGTTTTGCATCATCTCTGGGCATGGCTTTGTAAGGAAACACCTTTGGATACAAGCAACTCTAAATACAATTGGGCAAATATGGATTAATCATGAAAATACCCATTCGGTTTCTAAAAAACACTTTGTAGACTTAAAAGTTGATACAAAGGCACATGGAAAAACTCCCTTGATGTGGAAAAAGAAGAATCCCAATAGGAGTTAATTCTAAAATTAGGACAACTTTCTGAATCTCTAAATCCTACATATTTGAGATAAATTAATAAGGTGATATGTATTACCATAGGCTGAATGTTTGTCTCTCTCTAAATTAGTATCCCCAGCTTGTTGGTCTTTGTAAGTGGGGCCTCGGGAGGTGATGAGGTCGAGGGGGTGGAGCTCTCACCAAGTGGCATTAGTGCACTCCTAAGAGAGACCTTGAAGAGCACCCTTGCCCCTCTGCCCTGTGATGACACAGAAGATGACAGTCTATGAAGTGAGGAAAATAGACTCTTACCACACAACAAATCTGGCTAAGATCTGCTTGTGCTTTGACCTTGGACTTGCTAGCCTCCAGAACTGGAAGAGAGAAATTCCTATTGTTGGGTAAACCACCCAGGCTATGGTACTGTGTTATAGCAGCCTGAACAGACTAAGTCATGCACCAAGAAATACGGCCCATTAAAAATGAAGAAGGTTCAGATACAGTGTAGTTAAAATGGTGAAGTCATTTTTATTTCAGTACTTGACAAAATACCCCATAAAATCCAAAACTTCTACCATTATACAAAAATAGGTCTCTACAAGTGATATTATCTGTCTTCATCACCAGTAGCAAATATATTAGGCAGAAACATGTAACTTCAGTAGCCTTATAAAGAAAAGTAATGGTAAGACAAAATCCTCTGGAAATAAGTATCAAATCACGTTCTTGGTGTTTTAGTGGTGGCCATGTTATTAGGGAGAACTGTAGTTTAAAGAAATAACTATGTCAGGTATCTCTATGAGAGCATCTCCCTCTGAACCGGACAGTAGGAATGATGCTTAACTGCTGCACTGTGGTTAACAAAATTTGAGGAGTTTTGCATCATCTCTGGGCATGGCTTTGTAAGGAAACACCTTTGGATACAAGCAACTCTAAATACAATTGGGCAAATATGGATTAATCATGAAAATACCCATTCGGTTTCTAAAAAACACTTTGTAGACTTAAAAGTTGATACAAAGGCACATGGAAAAACTCCCTTGATGTGGAAAAAGAAGAATCCCAATAGGAGTTAATTCTAAAATTAGGACAACTTTCTGAATCTCTAAATCCTACATATTTGAGATAAATTAATAAGGTGATATGTATTACCATAGGCTGAATGTTTGTCTCTCTCTAAATTAGTATCCCCAGCTTGTTGGTCTTTGTAAGTGGGGCCTCGGGAGGTGATGAGGTCGAGGGGGTGGAGCTCTCACCAAGTGGCATTAGTGCACTCCTAAGAGAGACCTTGAAGAGCACCCTTGCCCCTCTGCCCTGTGATGACACAGAAGATGACAGTCTATGAAGTGAGGAAAATAGACTCTTACCACACAACAAATCTGGCTAAGATCTGCTTGTGCTTTGACCTTGGACTTGCTAGCCTCCAGAACTGGAAGAGAGAAATTCCTATTGTTGGGTAAACCACCCAGGCTATGGTACTGTGTTATAGCAGCCTGAACAGACTAAGTCATGCACCAAGAAATACGGCCCATTAAAAATGAAGAAGGTTCAGATACAGTGTAGTTAAAATGGTGAAGTCATTTTTATTTCAGTACTTGACAAAATACCCCATAAAATCCAAAACTTCTACCATTATACAAAAATAGGTCTCTACAAGTGATATTATCTGTCTTCATCACCAGTAGCAAATATATTAGGCAGAAACATGTAACTTCAGTAGCCTTATAAAGAAAAGTGCAATATATCTCAAGCTACACATTCAACAGTATCGTAATGCCAAAGTTTAATCCTTTCACCCATTTGATAAATACACGACATTTATAACTTAATCATTTAAATTAGCATTCCACAAATATACATGTAATTGAATGATTATTGTGCATGAATACATACACAGTGCTTGTATGTACAAATTCCAGTTTGTGTTCAAGTGCTGGCAAGGGATCTGTATACAATCATGAGCTGTGTCTGCATTGGTCCCACTGAATATCCACAATACAAAAGCACAAAAGAACCACTGATTTACAAAAGGGGATCTGTTTAAAATGAATTCATGATGTTTCAAAGGATTATCTTCTCATGCCAGCATGAAACGGAGTTGAACCTATAAGATAGGAACAGGAGAACTGAATGATTTCAAATAAGATTGTGACTTAAACTAAATTAATAATGGGTAGGAGACTGTTACCAATCACTTTTTAGAAAATGCTTTGTTTTCCCCTAAGAAGTTTTATTCAATCCTGATTTTTTTAAAAAATATTCTGAATATACATTTAAAAGTCACTTACTGTTAAATCTTAACATTAAGATTCTCTGTCAAGTGCCTGCAGGTTGAATGTTTTGTATCTCATGAAATATCTTTTGGTTTTCAAAATCTGGGTCTTGTGAGATTTAGATGCTCAAACCAACAAAGTCCAGCTATGTTGATAAAACCTTCCTACAGCTACAAGTTGAGTTAGATGATTTCTTGTATGAAGAGATAAACTGCTAAAAATAACTGGCTATTAGTCCTAGGTATTTTGTGGGAATAGTAGAAAAAAGGGTCTCAATAATAGTTATATATATATTATATATAATATGTGTATGTGTGTGTAAAAGTTGACTTGAAGGTCATTAAGTTGATTTCAAAACCTTTGAATCAGGAGTGAACTGAAGGGAAAGGGAAAAGAGGTTTTGCTCACAAGAGACAAGGAGTAGAACCCACTTACACCACCAATGAAATTTTTTTTGTGTGTTTTTGAGGACAAAAATAAAAGATCAGTCTTAGTCTTTTGACCAGGATGGGTTCCTTGGATTATATAAGACAACAAACACAAGGTCCGAGCAGAGATTATGGCTGCAGCGTGTGCTTCAAGAACCTGTGTTCTCCCTTCCCCTCCCTCAGGATACAGGACTTCCAAACAAGTTCTCCTGCCAACACTGTAGGCTGCAGAGTACTCAGTACATAGTGCTCAGCCTGCATCTCACCTGACCTTAACAATGAGACAAGAAGGGAATTGAGGGAAGAGAGTGGGGTCCAGGGTGATAAATGCTGTTTCCTCTTAAATTCGTAAAGTGTAGCCTGGTAACTCATGCATGAACTAAAAAGTTTGACTAACCTAAAGAGGATGGTCAAGAAATTTCCAAAAGAGAAAGTGTTCCAGGTCTATCAAGCACTGTGGTGCTGCCAGTATTCGTCAGGCTGAGGGTACCTGACTATACAGTACTAGGTTGGGCTTAGGGTACCTGACTGTACAGTACTTGGTGAGGCTGACGGTACCTGACTGTACAGTTCCGAGTCGTCTTTGCAGTGCCTCTAGCCGAGTGATATAATCTGTCAGGGCTCTGTCGGGATCGTAATTCTGAAGCTGAGAACATGCTAAGGAGCCGGGGTTTAAATCAGCTGGAAGGCCTGGGTACCTATGAGATTAAAAATAGGAAGATGCGTCCAAATTATCCAGAAACAATGCAAGTAACTCACCAACCTACGTCCACCCTGCCCTGGAAAGGCAGACCACTTGTATACTGCCCAATCCATATACATCCCCCCTACCTCTGAGTCTGCCACTTGTAAAGGAAAAAAAAGCTCTTTAATAAATTCAAAGCAGCCACTAAGTCATTAAAAGAATGCCCAGGATACTGCCTGTCACAGAGACAATCAATAAAGGTTGCATATGTATAATGCAACCTTGTCTTGCAAACTTCAGAGATTTTTTTCGTAATTCCAAAGACTCTCAATTTTAGTTAATGTCTTTTTCAATGTCTAACCACAGCATGTCTACTGAATAACACTGGATCAGCTCTGTTTCCTATATCCTTGGAAACCAGTTACAAATTCAAAAACTATTTTTGAATCTAAGCTTTCGATTAAATAATACATAACTAAAGGCACATTTACCTATTTCAATGCAAATAAGTCAAAGCCCTGATACTGTCATTTTCTGCAGTACTAGTATAAGGACTGATGCTGAAGCTGAAGGTCCAATACTCTGGCCACCTGATGTGAAGAGCCAACTCACTGGAAACGACCCTGATGCTGGGAAAGATTGAGGTCAGGAGGAGAAGAGGGCCAAGAAGAAGAGATGGTTGGATGGCACCACTTATTCAATGGACATGAGTTTGAGCAAGCTCCGGGAGATGGTGAAGGACAGGGAAGCCTGGCGTGCTGTAGTCCATGGGGATGCAAAGAGTTGGACATAACTTTGTGATTGAACAACATTAGTATAGATTTTATTAAATTCTTACCTATTTTGAAATGGTAAAGGAGACCTTGGATAGTCCAGATCTGATCTTGAGCGATATGTAGTATGTCTCGTTTCTCCATATAGCTCTAGCCCACCAGAAGAATGATAAAATGGGTCAGACTTTTCTGCACCTAAAGTAATCCAAAATGTACCTTGTAAAGAAAAAAATACCAAGCCCTTGAAAACATTCCTACAAAACAGATAAGGATTCAAAAGACTTACTATCATTTTCAATTATTCTTGTTATAGGAGAGAAACAACAGTATAGTTTATTTTTCTAACCTTTGAATACCAGTACTGATAATCTGGAATTATACTTCTAAGAAAATAGAGTATTTTATTTTTAAAAGACCTCTTCTTAGTTTTAACTAGAAGTGAAGTGAGGAATGGCTGGCTGTGTGTGATTTCAGAGAAAGCACAACATGGATTAAAAATCAGATTATTATTAATAACTATACATGTTAAGTCTTTTCATGATTCTATTCTACTGACTTTCATCGGAAAAAACTGGAAACCATGACATGCTAACAAACACAGAACTCATTATGGTTCATGTTTTAGCTGTCTTCAGTATAAGAGGTACGTGTGTGTGCTCATTGTGTCTGACTCTGTGTGACCTCATGGGCTGTGGCCCACCAGGCTCCTCCGTCCACGGAATTCTCTCCAGGCAAGAATATTGGAATGGGTTGCTATTTCCTCCTCCAGGGGATCTTCCTGACCTAGGGATCGAATCTGTGTCTCCTGCATTAGTAGAAGGATTCTTTACCACTAAGCCACCAGGATGCATGTTTCAAAAACTCTTTGTTTCAAGTTCCAAATCTATTTCTTCTTTCTCAGCACAGAAGATGAGAAGGTGGTTTACTACCAGTACGTGTCAGCTCTGCTGTGTGTCTATAGCTGTGGGTGCACCTACTGGCCACCTGATGTGAAGAGCCAACTCACTGGAAACGACCCTGATGCTGGGAAAGATTGAGGTCAGGAGGAGAAGAGGGCCAAGAAGAAGAGATGGTTGGATGGCACCACTTATTCAATGGACATGAGTTTGAGCAAGCTCCGGGAGATGGTGAAGGACAGGGAAGCCTGGCGTGCTGTAGTCCATGGGGATGCAAAGAGTTGGACATAACTTTGTGATTGAACAACATTAGTATAGATTTTATTAAATTCTTACCTATTTTGAAATGGTAAAGGAGACCTTGGATAGTCCAGATCTGATCTTGAGCGATATGTAGTATGTCTCGTTTCTCCATATAGCTCTAGCCCACCAGAAGAATGATAAAATGGGTCAGACTTTTCTGCACCTAAAGTAATCCAAAATGTACCTTGTAAAGAAAAAAAATACCAAGCCCTTGAAAACATTCCTACAAAACAGATAAGGATTCAAAAGACTTACTATCATTTTCAATTATTCTTGTTATAGGAGAGAAACAACAGTATAGTTTATTTTTCTAACCTTTGAATACCAGTACTGATAATCTGGAATTATACTTCTAAGAAAATAGAGTATTTTATTTTTAAAAGACCTCTTCTTAGTTTTAACTAGAAGTGAAGTGAGGAATGGCTGGCTGTGTGTGATTTCAGAGAAAGCACAACATGGATTAAAAATCAGATTATTATTAATAACTATACATGTTAAGTCTTTTCATGATTCTATTCTACTGACTTTCATCGGAAAAAACTGGAAACCATGACATGCTAACAAACACAGAACTCATTATGGTTCATGTTTTAGCTGTCTTCAGTATAAGAGGTACGTGTGTGTGCTCATTGTGTCTGACTCTGTGTGACCTCATGGGCTGTGGCCCACCAGGCTCCTCCGTCCACGGAATTCTCTCCAGGCAAGAATATTGGAATGGGTTGCTATTTCCTCCTCCAGGGGATCTTCCTGACCTAGGGATCGAATCTGTGTCTCCTGCATTAGTAGAAGGATTCTTTACCACTAAGCCACCAGGATGCATGTTTCAAAAACTCTTTGTTTCAAGTTCCAAATCTATTTCTTCTTTCTCAGCACAGAAGATGAGAAGGTGGTTTACTACCAGTACGTGTCAGCTCTGCTGTGTGTCTATAGCTGTGGGTGCTCCCCAGCTTCTGATCGCATCCTTTGGCCTGAAATACTGATGTCATCATGTTGGAGTGTAGACAGAAGGAATTTTAACGGTTATGTCACCTACTGGTAAACTGAAAAACCTGCCTGGATATTGCTAAATTGTGAGAACTTCAAATTGAAACTTCCATTTAGTAGAAGAGCAATCCTATCTTGAATCAGAGCTTTAAATGCAGTTGTGAAGAGTAGGCGCGAGCTGGACCGCTAGGTTTTGACGCTGGCTCCACCATTTCCTACTGGATAATCTGGGGCAAATGACAAATGCTCTCTATACCTCAGTCTTTCATCTACAAAGAAAGAACAGTCACTGTACTTACATCACAGCATTGTGAGAACACATGGAAAAAAGCAGGGCCCAGTGTGAACTGAGTGCACCATAAAAATCAGCTCTTATCACTCTTTAACACAGCAAGGTCCTCAGCTCTGTTAGTTATAAGGGCTCTGTCTTTGGACCACACGGGTACCTGAACACATTATTTGGAAGGTATTCCACACGCAGTCATTTTAGAGAATCATCAACGTAAGAAAAAAGTTCTATTTTGACTTCACCTGGATTCAATCCAAAGCCATCCCTGTTAACATTGCCGGAACCAGAGCCTGTGACACGATGCCACCGTCGAACCAAAAATTTCATTCTAAAAAAGACCCCAAGAGAAGATTTCACAGAACATCTCCAGTGTAGAGTACAGACACACACTTCCCACAAGGTTCACGTTATACATTTAAACATGAATACAGGGCAAGTTTAAATATAATCACATGACTGTCTAATACTGGGCAAATGTCTCCTGGTTTGTGACAAAAGCAACTGAAACAGAGGAAGACGGCTTTTCCCACAGGCGCGGCGGTCTCCTCCGCTACCAGTACCAGGTTCAGGATCTTCCTGACCTAGGGATCGAATCTGTGTCTCCTGCATTAGTAGAAGGATTCTTTACCACTAAGCCACCAGGATGCATGTTTCAAAAACTCTTTGTTTCAAGTTCCAAATCTATTTCTTCTTTCTCAGCACAGAAGATGAGAAGGTGGTTTACTACCAGTACGTGTCAGCTCTGCTGTGTGTCTATAGCTGTGGGTGCTCCCAGCTTCTGATCGCATCCTTTGGCCTGAAATACTGATGTCATCATGTTGGAGTGTAGACAGAAGGAATTTTAACGGTTATGTCACCTACTGGTAAACTGAAAAACCTGCCTGGATATTGCTAAATTGTGAGAACTTCAAATTGAAACTTCCATTTAGTAGAAGAGCAATCCTATCTTGAATCAGAGCTTTAAATGCAGTTGTGAAGAGTAGGCGAGCTGGACCGCTAGGTTTTGACGCTGGCTCCACCATTTCCTACTGGATAATCTGGGGCAAATGACAAATGCTCTCTATACCTCAGTCTTTCATCTACAAAGAAAGAACAGTCACTGTACTTACATCACAGCATTGTGAGAACACATGGAAAAAAGCAGGGCCCAGTGTGAACTGAGTGCACCATAAAAATCAGCTCTTATCACTCTTTAACACAGCAAGGTCCTCAGCTCTGTTAGTTATAAGGGCTCTGTCTTTGGACCACACGGGTACCTGAACACATTATTTGGAAGGTATTCCACACGCAGTCATTTTAGAGAATCATCAACGTAAGAAAAAAGTTCTATTTTGACTTCACCTGGATTCAATCCAAAGCCATCCCTGTTAACATTGCCGGAACCAGAGCCTGTGACACGATGCCACCGTCGAACCAAAAATTTCATTCTAAAAAAGACCCCAAGAGAAGATTTCACAGAACATCTCCAGTGTAGAGTACAGACACACACTTCCCACAAGGTTCACGTTATACATTTAAACATGAATACAGGGCAAGTTTAAATATAATCACATGACTGTCTAATACTGGGCAAATGTCTCCTGGTTTGTGACAAAAGCAACTGAAACAGAGGAAGACGGCTTTTCCCACGAGGCGCCGGCGGTCTCCTCCGCTACCAGTACCAGGTTCTGGATTTAGATCCATGGGGCACAAGGAGATGAAGAGCAAATGTAACAGAAATGGAAGCGTGGATGGGCAAAGGGTGGGGAGAAATGAAACGAGGAAGGAAGAACGGACACTAAAGGGCAGAAGAGATGGAAAGAGAACAGATAGGTCCTTAAACTGACAGAGACAGAGAGAGAGAGAGAGTGGCTATAAAGGGAGAGAGGCCATGTAATCAGGGATGCAGAACAGGACTGGCTATGAAAGAACGGGGGTGGCTGTGTCCCAACCCGGTTCTAGCGAGCTGCCTGTCCCGTCCCGGCCCACAGAGCTCGTGGAGCACCAGGTTTGATTTCTTAATTCAAGGCTCCATTTAAGAGGCTCCAAACACAGTGGACATGCAAGAGGACAAGAAGAAGAGGGTGACAGCATGAAGTCCTTCTGTGGCACCTGGCTCTCCCGGAGCCATCCCGAATTCCTGTAACTGAAATGAACAGCCAACCCCTGTGACCTCTCACTCAGTGCCTCCTAAGTCACAGGTACACTGCTCTGCCCCAAGAGAAAGCGAGCTCCTCCCAGCATTTAACCCCGTACAGGCTGTACAAGGCGATGAGGGGAACGAAAAATAAGGAAGGAACGCTCCTGGCTTTCCACAGCCCTCCGAGTCGTGTGCCAGTGCTGAGAAATGACAGAACCAGACAGGAAGTCATCTGGGAGACACAGTCTGCACGCTGAAGTTGCTGGCAGCGCAGAGGCTAATCCAGGAGGGCAGTGAGGAGCTGAAAGCCAGCAGATACTCCCTAGCACAAAACACCACTAATTACACCTCTTACTCAGCTTTGTCGTCCTTTGAGGTCGCTGAGAATAATTTACATACAATGGAATTGGATACTACTTAAAAAAAAAATCTCCTTTGAGACTGACTACCATAGAAGTAAAAGGGAAGGGTCCCGTGGAGAAGGTCATCAAAGTTTCTGGGTGTGTCCAGCCAAGTGAAATGGCTTAGTGGGTGAGGGCTCAGTAGGCTGGGTCCTCAGGGTAGGTGTTGGGGGACAAAAGCACTGAACGAGGAAGACGGTTTACAGGCGCGGTCTCCTCCGCTACCAGTACCAGGTTCTGGATTTAGATCCATGGGGCACAAGGAGATGAAGAGCAAATGTAACAGAAATGGAAGCGTGGATGGGCAAAGGGTGGGGAGAAATGAAACGAGGAAGGAAGAACGGACACTAAAGGGCAGAAGAGATGGAAAGAGAACAGATAGGTCCTTAAACTGACAGAGACAGAGAGAGAGAGAGAGTGGCTATAAAGGGAGAGAGGCCATGTAATCAGGGATGCAGAACAGGACTGGCTATGAAAGAACGGGGGTGGCTGTGTCCCAACCCGGTTCTAGCGAGCTGCCTGTCCCGTCCCGGCCCACAGAGCTCGTGGAGCACCAGGTTTGATTTCTTAATTCAAGGCTCCATTTAAGAGGCTCCAAACACAGTGGACATGCAAGAGGACAAGAAGAAGAGGGTGACAGCATGAAGTCCTTCTGTGGCACCTGGCTCTCCCGGAGCCATCCCGAATTCCTGTAACTGAAATGAACAGCCAACCCCTGTGACCTCTCACTCAGTGCCTCCTAAGTCACAGGTACACTGCTCTGCCCCAAGAGAAAGCGAGCTCCTCCCAGCATTTAACCCCGTACAGGCTGTACAAGGCGATGAGGGGAACGAAAAATAAGGAAGGAACGCTCCTGGCTTTCCACAGCCCTCCGAGTCGTGTGCCAGTGCTGAGAAATGACAGAACCAGACAGGAAGTCATCTGGGAGACACAGTCTGCACGCTGAAGTTGCTGGCAGCGCAGAGGCTAATCCAGGAGGGCAGTGAGGAGCTGAAAGCCAGCAGATACTCCCTAGCACAAAACACCACTAATTACACCTCTTACTCAGCTTTGTCGTCCTTTGAGGTCGCTGAGAATAATTTACATACAATGGAATTGGATACTACTTAAAAAAAAAATCTCCTTTGAGACTGACTACCATAGAAGTAAAAGGGAAGGGTCCCGTGGAGAAGGTCATCAAAGTTTCTGGGTGTGTCCAGCCAAGTGAAATGGCTTAGTGGGTGAGGGCTCAGTAGGCTGGGTCCTCAGGGTAGTTTGCTTCCTGGCTCCATTTCGACCACAGACAGAATGTGCACCAGAGTCCTGGAGCAACCAGAAAAGGAGTGATAAAAGCGCCCAGCAGAGTCCAATTCAGAGTGAGGCCAGGGCTTTCTACAGCTGGGCTGTGAGAAGGGTTATCTCAGTAACCAAGAAAACAAAGGCATGTCAGCCTAGGTAACTTTTCAAAAAACATTCTTCTTTTATGGTCTGTTTTACTTATATGTCTGAACTGGTTCATGGGCTTATTCAGGTTTTAAAATAAAGAGATCACCCAGACTGGAAGTCGCAGCCGAGTCACAGGCTGCCCACCTGCCTCTGGGTGGGCCCTTTTCACAGGGTCTGCATGGTACAAGGCAAAGTGCCCCTGACTACAGGATGAAAACCTAGACGAGAAGGAGGCATGTTTCAGTGATGGCAAGTGTCTCCTACCACATGAAAATGGGCGCAACAGGCAGAGAAGAGACAGAGAGGAACAACAATAACTGAGCATCTTAGAAAGTCTATTAACACGCATTTTCTCTTGAGTATCTCACCTGGAGATTGCCATGGACACTCTGACAGCGGACCGAAACCTGGTGAAGCCCTTTGGACGGCTGGTGATCCCCTCCAGGTCCGTGAAGGCCGGCTGTCCCCCCATGCGGGCGAGCAGAGCCAGGGTGGCCTCCTCACACTCCTGGAAGCCACCCAGTAACAGGAGCAGGTATTTCTTCTGATAAACGAGAGCTTTCCGGAAACTTTCTGCCCTCAGGTATTTGCCATAAATCCTCTACGTTTAAAGGGAAGAAAAACATAAAGACATTATTAAGATGTTACTTAAACTGTTCTGAAGGGGAAGATAATCTAGACTTTATTTGAAAAAGTAGCAGGAGTAGAATGGCGGGTACCGCATCGCTGCTTTCTGTTTTATCAGCAAAATTAAAACGAAACCGTTAAGTGTTCACCTTCCTTTAGTCAATGAATCTTAGCTCCTACTAATCATATTTATTGCAAATATTTTGGTCTCTGCAAAAAAACTGAGATGTTTTTAATGGTACAGAGCTACTTCTACTATTACCATCCCTAATCTATTTAACTTTTTCAGTGTTAATGTTTTCTGTCTCTTGAGAGTCTACGTTCACTCCATAGTTGGAATAAATCCATGCTCATTCCACAGTTGGAATAAATATTCCAAACATTTTCTTTCCCCCCCTTTTTTTGTGGATTTTCTGTTAACTGATTAAGGTAGTTGTACTAGTAATACAATATCCATCATTAGTCATGAGAGGGGCTGTTCAGAAGGCTTACCATTACACAGCATGATCCTCTAATACTGACTGTATACAGCTTCTCCTGGGAGTTTAAAAGCTAACTTTTCTGTTGGTCCATCTGGGATGAGACTGTGGGAAGTGGGACCACGAACTCAGGGTGCTGCCTCTGTGACCATTAGAGCTTCATCTGGTCCCAAACCTGAGCATTCTTTACCACAATTTTCTGTGACCAGCTACAGACCTGCATTCATAATAGACCGAGAGACCTGGAGACACCACTTGAGACCTAACATTCTTTAGTCTGACCGTGAAGGCTCGTGAGAGACGAAATACAGCAAAAGCAGAGAGTCAACCTTGGCATATGTTTAGCTGGAGGATGTCCCCTACCTTTATAGTGGTGTGCTCAGAATCAGGGCTCAGATTCTGAAGTAAAGCTTCATTCCTTAGCTCAGCTTTCAGTTTGTACACTTCAGCTTCTGCCCTTTTCAGGGATTTCTGGAGAGCCAGCTTTTCTCTGTTCCAGACTTCTTTTTCTGAAGTGATGATGGCTTCGATGTTGGGGCCACCACTGAATGAGAACCTAGAAGACTGCAGAGGCCAGAGCCTGCTTACGTGATCTTAAAGAACAAGTCTCCCGAGAACACCCTGGTTTAAACATATTAAAGATATGCCTATGGAGGATATACAGAATACTCAGCTTTCCAACTTCAGAGAAGGAACTTCAAATCTAATCTCAACTGAAGTTAGGTGACTCAGATGGTAAAGAACCTGCCTGCAGTGTGGGAGACCTGGGTTAGATCTCTGGGTCGGGAAGTCCCCCTGGAGAAGGGAAGGGCCACCCACTCCGTATTCTTGCCTGGAGAGCACCATGGACAGAGGAGTCTGGCAGGATATAACCCATGGGGTTGCAAAGAGTCAGACATGACTGAGTGACTAATACAACATTAACTTTTAAGTTTATGATCCTGCTGAAGAGATTAACTTTATAGCTAAAAATCCTTGTGAAAGTCCAGGCCCAAACAAGATGTTTAGATTAGTGGAGTTTCTTTTTGGCGTGCCATAATGGCTTTTGGGATCTTCGGTTTCTTGACCAGGAACTGAACCCGGGCCATGACAGTGGAAGTGCCAAGTCCTAACTAAGCGGTGGACCACCAGAGAATTCCCTCTTTTATAGCTGTTGTTTTTCCTGGGTTAGACTTTAAAAATGGACCATCTGTGTCCAATGTTGACTTTGTGCCTGAAGTGGGACCCTGGAGAAGTGAGGGAAAACCCAGCGTGCACACAGGGCAGTAGGTCTCTGCAGAAGCCATGTGGATGCTACCATGTATCTGACCACAGAGCTGGTCTTACAGGTCTTTCCTGTCTTTATAACTGGATGGTAACAGAGCTGGCAATTTAGTATTTTACAGCTTTAAAATGGAAAAACATCAATTAAATTCCCAAAGTAGTTTACTAGAGTGAAATACATAATGCAGGGCATTTTCCTTGAGTTGTGAACAGAGTAAGTGCTAAATAACTGACAAGAATAGGCGGAACGCAACACTTCTTCACATGTGTCTGCAACTGGTTCTTAGGTAGCCAAGCACCTGGCTTTGGGGATACGTGTATCCTGGTTTGACTACTGACTTCAGTTTTCTCATGTGCCAGACTGGGTGTGGATTAGAGATTCTCAACACATATAACTCAAAATCCGGCTGAGAAGGTTCCCAACAAATAAGCATATAGTTACTATTATTACTATTATGTCTATAAGTTTCCAATAACCCTACTATGAGTCAGATGCTTAGCATGCGGCGGTGATAAAAACAGACGTACATAATCTCTGCCCGTTCCTGTCTGTCGATACCACCTGATCTGCTCCTCCAACTTCATAACCATGTTTCTCAGGTCATTCTTTTCTTCAGTCAGCTGGCTGATATGTCCCGTCAGCTCAGTATTTTGCCTGAGTAGTCTTTCAGTTAACAAGTCACAAGAAGTACTTGGGGACATTAAGGGAAGCTAAAAGACAAAATGGCAGAAGGTCATACAATTGCAAACATGTATGAATAATGCATTAAAATGTGAAGTCAATGACAACAACAGATATCATGAATAAGCAGGGCTTGCAAGGAGTCTGAAATGATAACCAGGACTAAGGGAATTCTCTGGTAGCTCAGCTGGTGAAGAATCCACCTACAATGCAGGAGACTTTGGTCGATTCTGGGTTGGTAAGGTCCCTGAAGAAGGGATAGGAAACCTACTCCAGTATTCTTGGGCTTGCCTAATGGCTTAGATGGTTAAAGAATCTGCCTGCAATGTGGGGGACCTGGGTTCAGTCCCTGGGTTGGAAAGATCCCCTGGTGAAGGGAACAGCTACCCACTCCAGTATTCCTGCTTGAAGAATTCCGTGGACAGAGGAGCCAGGCAGGCTATAGTCCATGGGTCGCAAAGAGTTGGACATGGCTGAGCAACTTTCACCAGGCAGGAAAGAAGGACATATTAAGCAGATGGAACAGCAAGTGTAAAGACATGAGGCTTGAGTGAGAGTGTGTTGCCTTTAAGGAGTTATAAACATGTTTTCTAAGACTAAAGTAAAGGTTGCTTTCCTTATATGTGTGAAAGTCAAGTCGCTCAGTTGTGTCTGAGTCTTTGCGACCCCATGAATGAGTCATGGAATTCTCTAGGCAAGAATACTGGAGTGGGTAGCCTATCCCTTCTCCAGAGGATCTTCCCAATCAAGAATTGAACCAGGGTCTCCAGCATTGGTAGGCAGATTCTTTACCAGTTGAGCTACCAGGAAAACCCATATATCTATTATACGAACAAGAGACCTAAATTAAGAGTCACAAAAGTCTTGAGACTGGAGCATGCCATAAATAAAATTTATGTGTGAGAAACAGCCCTTCAACAGTACTCTGCAAAGAAGAGAAAATTAGAGAAGAGAGATCCTGGTGTCAGGCTGAGACATCAGGAAGTTACTGCCCATAGTCCAGGTGAGGCATGCTGAAGCCCTGAAGCAGGCAATGCCTAAGGGCACAGGAAGAGACATTTACGAGTTAGAAGGCACAGGACCTAGTAAGTGCTTGGGTATGCATATAAGAGTGAAGGAAGGTGGTCGATGGTGACTTTCAACTCCCTAAACTGCATGGTATCATGACCAGAAATGTGGGATTGGGACAAGAAGACAAAAAAGCAGATGATGCTCAGTTTGGACTGTGCCTGTAAGGTTCCTAAAAGGGTCACTGTGGGGTATGTTTCCCAAAGGAAAGATGTCCCGTAAGTAACTGAAAATATAGACCAGCAACTCTGTCTACAAGAAGGGAAGTGGCATAAGGATGAATTTTTACTAGATTTGTTCATCGCAGCCTCCGAACCCAGTACAGTACCCGGCACATACCAGGTGCTCAATATAAATATTTGTTCAATAATTAAGTCTACTGAGAATTGAGGCTGTGGGAATGAATGAGTTTTCAGTTGGAGGGAAAAAAAAGGATGAGCACAGGAAGAGGAGGAGCTCATGAAGGTGGCTGAAGAAAGAAATGAAAGAATAGTGACACAAAAGGTAAGGAAAGAGAGGGTATTTAAAAAGGCAGCAGTCGAAAGGGTCAGATGTTACAAAAAAGCCAAGAACTACAAGGACTGAGCAGGTCCAGCAGATCAGTCAAGTATCAGCACACGGGCAGCGTGGCTTCACAGAGCGGTGCGGGTTCCAAGACAGCCTGTTCTTCCAAGACACTTTTCATAACATAATAAGAGGTCAGTGTAATTTTTCATTAATGGTAATACTGTTTCCCCTCCAACTTTCACTACCTTATACTAGGGAAAGGCAAGCATTACTAATATTTTAAATAAATGAAAAGATAAAATTAACACCGTAAATACGGTGCCAGTTTCAAATGATTCACGTAATTTCTGTTAAATATTTGCTTGTGAAGGGCTTCCCTGGTGGTCCAGTGGGTAAAAAGCTCACCTTGCAATGCCATAAATAAAATTTATGTGTGAGAAACAGCCCTTCAACAGTACTCTGCAAAGAAGAGAAAATTAGAGAAGAGAGATCCTGGTGTCAGGCTGAGACATCAGGAAGTTACTGCCCATAGTCCAGGTGAGGCATGCTGAAGCCCTGAAGCAGGCAATGCCTAAGGGCACAGGAAGAGACATTTACGAGTTAGAAGGCACAGGACCTAGTAAGTGCTTGGGTATGCATATAAGAGTGAAGGAAGGTGGTCGATGGTGACTTTCAACTCCCTAAACTGCATGGTATCATGACCAGAAATGTGGGATTGGGACAAGAAGACAAAAAAGCAGATGATGCTCAGTTTGGACTGTGCCTGTAAGGTTCCTAAAAGGGTCACTGTGGGGTATGTTTCCCAAAGGAAAGATGTCCCGTAAGTAACTGAAAATATAGACCAGCAACTCTGTCTACAAGAAGGGAAGTGGCATAAGGATGAATTTTTACTAGATTTGTTCATCGCAGCCTCCGAACCCAGTACAGTACCCGGCACATACCAGGTGCTCAATATAAATATTTGTTCAATAATTAAGTCTACTGAGAATTGAGGCTGTGGGAATGAATGAGTTTTCAGTTGGAGGGAAAAAAAAGGATGAGCACAGGAAGAGGAGGAGCTCATGAAGGTGGCTGAAGAAAGAAATGAAAGAATAGTGACACAAAAGGTAAGGAAAGAGAGGGTATTTAAAAAGGCAGCAGTCGAAAGGGTCAGATGTTACAAAAAAGCCAAGAACTACAAGGACTGAGCAGGTCCAGCAGATCAGTCAAGTATCAGCACACGGGCAGCGTGGCTTCACAGAGCGGTGCGGGTTCCAAGACAGCCTGTTCTTCCAAGACACTTTTCATAACATAATAAGAGGTCAGTGTAATTTTTCATTAATGGTAATACTGTTTCCCCTCCAACTTTCACTACCTTATACTAGGGAAAGGCAAGCATTACTAATATTTTAAATAAATGAAAAGATAAAATTAACACCGTAAATACGGTGCCAGTTTCAAATGATTCACGTAATTTCTGTTAAATATTTGCTTGTGAAGGGCTTCCCTGGTGGTCCAGTGGGTAAAAAGCTCACCTTGCACTGCAAGGGGCACCGGTTCAATCCCTGGCATGGGAAGATCCCACACGCTGTTGAGTGGCTAGACCGGTGTGTCCAATTGCGAGCCAGCACTCTGGAGCGCATGCGCCCAGAGCCTATGCTCTGCAACGATCAAGGCCACTGCGATGGGAGGCCCACTGGGCCAAAAGAATTATGATGGATGAAAATAAATAAATGAAGGACCAATAAGAGAGGCCAAAATTAAAACAAAAAAAAAATTTTGCCTGCAATACGTCACAAAGTGTTTTTAAGAAGTCTTACCTCTTCCCCTGGCTGGCCAGTTAATTTTTGTAGCTGTAAAACAATTCCATCAATATTTTCCTGAACCCAAACAAAATCTTCATCATCCGCTGTTTCAAACTGTAGTCTTCAAAAAAAAAAGGAAGACAAAAGGTCAAAACAGATCAGCTACTCAAGGAGCGGAGTTTACTAACACGAATGTGACAGGCCAGGTGACACCGCCTCACTGCTTACTTCTCCTTCCTATTAAGTGCTCTCTTTCCCTGCATCAGGGTGTCATAAGAACTGTTTTCAGGTGTACGAGTTTTGTTAAAGATCACCTCCTCATGTAAACATGCACTCACTTCACTTCCCCACCCTGGGCTAGCTACTAGTAAGGGACAGATTCTGCCCATCTACGAATGCCATTTCTAAAGGTCAGGAAGAAAATTCTAACCTATTTATGGCTTTCTGAGCTAGATGCTGTAGTTTTGAAGCCACATGTTGAAGTTTTTGTCTGATCATTTCTAATTCATGATTACAGCCAGTTCCTCCTCCATTCATTTCAATCATTTTAGGATAGCTTGATTCCTTTGTCTCTCCCATTTTCTGCTGAAGAACCCAATTTCTGGTTCGATCATTGGTTAAACTCCATGAGGTTGGCTGGTAATTTTAGACAGAAAAAGAAAAAGCATTGATTATAAAATGAACAGCACATCACATTCTTTCTTAAGGGAACACAATTACTGCTTATGTTTTGAACAAACTTCTGTAGATTTCATTTTAAATGATTGGTACATTATCTAATCCAGTATCAAAATTATATGATCATGGAGCTACAATATTCTTCTAAAAACTATTTTAAAACGAAATGTCCACTTACTTCATTAAGATTCTGATAGAGAATCCTCCTACTTTCTCGTTTTTCTTCTCGTTCCAGCTCTTGCTGCTGGAATTGCTGCATGATTCCTTGCAGTCGTTTTCCTTCCAAGTCTAGCTTATACACTTGTTGCCTTTTCTCTTCCAGCTGGCGCTGGAGATCCTCCACCTTGGACTGAAGCTCCTGCATTTTCTTCTGTCCCTCTGTGTTGGCCTCCTGTTCTGTCTGCAGCGTCTTTCTGTGAACCTGTCTATCCTTTTCCATCTGCTGTCTTGTTTGCAGAGAGTCCAGTTTATATTTCTCAGTCTCGTTTAACAGCTCTACGATGCGACTGTGTTTCTTCTCTAGCTGTTTCTGCAGCTCTTTAAGGAGGTCCTCAGAGGGTAAGGATGGTCGAGGCTGCCCGCTCTCATCGCTGCTCTGCAGCTGTGCATGTAATTCCCGCTCCCAGTCCAGGGTACTGCTCATTTCCTGAATGCGAACTTTCTCAGATTCAAGAAGTACTTGGAGCTCTAAATTCCGGCCTCGTTCTTCAGACAACTGGGCATCGTGGAGCACTCTTTGTGATTCTATCTTCTGCTGTGATTCATTCAGTTGTTGTTTCTGTTGTTCCAAAAGTTGACTTAGCTGAATATTTCTTTGTTTCTGACCCTCAAGTGAAAATTTCAGATCCTTGTAGGAGAAAGTTGAATTTGAGGATATGTTCAGGTTAATATTAGCAGAAATACTTTATAAGTCTACAATGGTGCCTTTATTAATACTAAGTTGGAAGTATTTGGTAAAAGAACTAATTACTCAATTTACTAACTTAAGTTTTCAGTAACATATTATATAATTATTTGTATAGCCAGCTGATTTTCACCAAAGTATATCAACGAAAGAGAGTTAAGCTAAATAATTCTTTCTCTTCTGACACTGATCAAATCCATTCTTTTGAAAAAGAAAAAGCATTGATTATAAAATGAACAGCACATCACATTCTTTCTTAAGGGAACACAATTACTGCTTATGTTTTGAACAAACTTCTGTAGATTTCATTTTAAATGATTGGTACATTATCTAATCCAGTATCAAAATTATATGATCATGGAGCTACAATATTCTTCTAAAAACTATTTTAAAACGAAATGTCCACTTACTTCATTAAGATTCTGATAGAGAATCCTCCTACTTTCTCGTTTTTCTTCTCGTTCCAGCTCTTGCTGCTGGAATTGCTGCATGATTCCTTGCAGTCGTTTTCCTTCCAAGTCTAGCTTATACACTTGTTGCCTTTTCTCTTCCAGCTGGCGCTGGAGATCCTCCACCTTGGACTGAAGCTCCTGCATTTTCTTCTGTCCCTCTGTGTTGGCCTCCTGTTCTGTCTGCAGCGTCTTTCTGTGAACCTGTCTATCCTTTTCCATCTGCTGTCTTGTTTGCAGAGAGTCCAGTTTATATTTCTCAGTCTCGTTTAACAGCTCTACGATGCGACTGTGTTTCTCCTCTAGCTGTTTCTGCAGCTCTTTAAGGAGGTCCTCAGAGGGTAAGGATGGTCGAGGCTGCCCGCTCTCATCGCTGCTCTGCAGCTGTGCATGTAATTCCCGCTCCCAGTCCAGGGTACTGCTCATTTCCTGAATGCGAACTTTCTCAGATTCAAGAAGTACTTGGAGCTCTAAATTCCGGCCTCGTTCTTCAGACAACTGGGCATCGTGGAGCACTCTTTGTGATTCTATCTTCTGCTGTGATTCATTCAGTTGTTGTTTCTGTTGTTCCAAAAGTTGACTTAGCTGAATATTTCTTTGTTTCTGACCCTCAAGTGAAAATTTCAGATCCTTGTAGGAGAAAGTTGAATTTGAGGATATGTTCAGGTTAATATTAGCAGAAATACTTTATAAGTCTACAATGGTGCCTTTATTAATACTAAGTTGGAAGTATTTGGTAAAAGAACTAATTACTCAATTTACTAACTTAAGTTTTCAGTAACATATTATATAATTATTTGTATAGCCAGCTGATTTTCACCAAAGTATATCAACGAAAGAGAGTTAAGCTAAATAATTCTTTCTCTTCTGACACTGATCAAATCTAGTTAAGGAATATGAAGCAGATTAATAACCTTTAAAAATAAAGGTATCATATAATATGATGGGAGTTTCTGAAAATCCTTGAATTTTCCCATACTGTACCACATAATTAAAAATAATTGGGCTTATGGGGACAGCAGGGTTAGGGATGAACTACTCAAGACTTATACAAATCTATGATGATAAAAAATAGCAATCAATATCTAAGGAAATAACGTGTCCTTGCTAGCTAGAAAGTTCATTATGCTTGGTGGCTACCATGGTGGTCATTACAACAACAACAAAAAAAGTAGCAGGGTAGAAATTCTTGCTGGGCTTCCAGAGTGGTGCAGTGGTAAAGAATCCATCTGCCAATGCAGGAGACATAAGAGACTCAGGTTTTATCCCTGGGTCAGAAAGATCCTCTGGAAAAGGAAATGGCAACCTACTCCAATAGGCTCGCCTGGAGAATCTCATGGACAGAGGAGCGCGGTGGGCTACAGGCCATAGAGTCACAAAGAGTTGGATAGAACTGAGCGACTGAGCATGCAGGCTCACAGAAATTCCAGCTACATAGTTTTCTGAGCACAGAGTGAGCAAGTACCGGGATTACGTGGAAAGATGAGCCCAGGGGGCACCTTTATAGTGACACCACATGGGGCTTTCCCTGGTGGTCCAGAGGGTAAGGAGTCTGCCTTGCAGTACAAGGGGCACCGCTTTGATCCCTGGCCGGGGAAGATCCCACGTGCCGCAGAGCGGCTGGACCGGTGTGTCCAACTGTGAGCCAGCACTCTGGAGCGCATGAGCCCAGAGCCGGTGTTCTGCAGTGGCGGAGGCCACAGCAATGGGAGGCCCACATAGGGCAAGAAACGAAGATGGATGAAAATAAATAAATAAAAAACAATAAAAGAGGCCAAAAAATTAAAAAAAAAAAAAGAACCTGTTGAGCCATTAAAAAAAAAAAAAGGTGGCACCACATGCAGTACGGCTTGCTTTGAGCTGTGTGAGGCTATGGTGTGCCTCTGGGAGAGAGCTTGGCCTCGAGGGACTCCTTTTAAGTTTTCACAAAATACAGTAGCAAGGGCTCCTGCTGCCAGAAAAGTACCACTGCCCTCTTCCCTAGGAGAAATAGGAACCGAAACTACTTCTGGGTTAAAAAGACACAACTGCTATATTTGCCAAGTCAGACAGGCACTAATTCAAACTCCTAAAACACATGCTGTAGCAGAAGAGTCTCTATGCATCCTTGCGTGTGGCACAACAAAAGGAGGATCATACCGTTAGAGATTCCTAATACTACTTTAGATAACATGGGAGGACTAGTCAACACACAGTGAACAACTTGCTCTACCTAATAAGGAGGGTTAAGGCAGACACTCGGAAGAGGAGCGTCTCTCCTGCATCACTGTGGACTCCTCCACCGACCTTGAGAGACACAGAGAGCAATACCTCAAGTTCTTCTTTATCCCGCTCTTCACTGCGGCCCAGCTTGGCTTTCTCTTTCTCCAAAGCCCACTGGAGCTCTCTGGATTTCCTCTGCTCACTGGCTAATGTGTCATTCAGCAAATGGACCTCGTCTGTTTTATCTTTAACTTCCAACCTAAAGTAGAAAGACAAATGTACTCTCACAAAACTACTCTGACCAAGTATCTATTGAGAGAGAGGCACAACAGCTTCCACTGCAAAGTGGTGCCATATTATAAGCTAGCTAACAGAAAAATATAAACCACATGAAGATGAAGGATTTTTGACTGTGGTTCCCTTCAAACTAGCTGTTTCTAGTGACACAACTATTAGTTATTACTTACCACTATAAATAATTTATTGTTTGGAATGGAATTAAGTATTTCCATTAACTTTTACTGAACCAAAAAACCACTGTATGTGTATGTGTGAAAACGTTCCAAATAATGACTCTACTTGTAATGTGCCTCTGGTAAGCAGAATACCACAGTATTTATATCAACAAATTTACCCTTTTAAAAAGCATTATCTTTTAAAAATTTTGCATATTTTAGCTGACTAGACCATGAATTCCGCTGAGATGGTAAATATCACTTCACATTAGCTGGAGGTAAAATGAAGGTCAAATTTGTGTATCTTACACAACAAGTCTCAAACAGGACTGAAGCCACGTGGAAAATATGCCAACACCTGATCAGCAGTTTATCATTTGAGAAATAGGAAGTGCTTTCCACTGTAGTTTCTTGTATAAATGAGTTTCATGCTATTTAAACATCATATATGATGTTACATTTTTTTAAGATCAGTACAGTGCCTGTACAAAGTTACTCAAGGCCTTCACTAGAAGAGGTTTACAATGAAGCAGTCTGGCACACCTGAACGCCTCTAATTCCTTGAGGTGCTTATGCTGGGCCTTAAGTGTTGTTTCCAGCTCCAGTCTAGTTTGTGCCAGCTCACTTTTCAGCTCGGCCACCACCATCTTCTCGGAGCTCAGCTGCTCCTGCAGCTCTGCTGCTCGGTCCTTCATACTGCCAAGCTCCGCCTGCATCTCCAGCACGTAGGACTGCTTCTGCTGCATGGTATAGTCCAAGAGTTCTAAACAAAATGGTGTTTGTATTTAGCATGTGATTGAGCAACTTGTATTTGGTTTATAAAAATATGTGGCTGATAATAACTGATGTGTGATTTAGGAGCTCTTATAAAGCACATAAGATTATAACCCCAGAAGTTATTTATATAAGTATATGCATATGTCAGTTTTCCTCGTGGTGCTAAATCCTAACTAAAAATATATATATATATTTTTTTAACTTTTATTTATTTATTTTTGGCGTGCTGGGTCTTTGTGGATGTGTGGGTTTAGCTGCTCTGCAGTATGTGGGATCTTCCCGGATCAGGGATCGAACCTGTGTCTCCTGCATTGGCAGACGGGTTCTTACACACTGAGCCACAAGGGAAGCCCCCTAAAAATATATTAAGGATGATCAAAGTTTAACAGAACTCATTACTGGATACAAGACTTGAAATAAACAAAAAAACCTTGAGTTAATACTATACATAGGAACTTGTACTTGTTCATTCAGAATTCTGATAGCTCACACTAAAAAATTCCAACTGTTTTTCTCAGCCGAAGTACTCGTAGGAGTCACCCTGTAACTCTGAGTAAGACGATCAGCTTGTAAGCTTGTTTTGTTCAGGCCTCCTTTGCAGCACTCCCTAGGAACTTCATTATAACAGAAGTGGGATGTCCAAACACCAATTTGGATCATGGTATTATCTTTAAAAACAGACCAAACCTTTGCTACATGTCTGTTACAAGTAAACAAAGTAAAATATTTAAATCCCTAAGTACAGTAAGTGAAAACAACGTAATAAAGTATTTATCAGGATCCATCCTTACAAAAAATACAAACTTTACATACATATTCACAATAGAAAGGTCTGAAGACTTATTTCCTGGGTCGTAATAGTCATTACATACGATTTAGGAGATTCTAGGGGTGATTTTAACTCGGTCCATTTGTTTCTCTATTCTACCATAAATGTTTTTTTCTTTTTGGCCACTTCTATTGGTCTTCCATTCATTTCCATCTGCCTGCCAATGCAGGAGATGTAGGTTTCATCCCTGGGTAGGGAAGATACCCTGGAGAAGGAAATGGCAACCCACTCCAGTATTCTTGCCTGGAGAATCCCATGGACAGAGGAGCCTGGAGGGTTATAATTCATGGGGCTGCAAAAGAGTTGGACATGACTGGGCAACTAAACAACAATATATTTATATGTCAGAAATTGCCGTCTCTTGGATTAAAGTATTCTGTAAGAGATGCTATTGTTCTTTCTCCATACACAGCTATGAAGAATCCATTTCAGCCTCTATAGGACATGAAAGCAAAGTCCTGTTTCTTTAAAGCGTGTCCTTTACCAGCCTGTTAGGCACACACAGCCCTTTTTCTCATTTGACTGAATGATAACCTGCTTACCTCCAACAACAGTACCTCCTCCCATTTTCAAGAACTACTGGAACTACTGCTTTTGTTTAAGATGGAGCAATGAGCTTAGGTGGTAAAGCACAACCGAGCACTTTTTATCTCAGTCCCAAAGCTGAGTATGAGTTTTTGCCTGGTTAGAGAACCTTAATGTAAACAAATACATTTCAATTCTAAAAATTACTTTTTAAAGTATTATATATGTGTGTGTGTCTCTCTCTATATATCTTTTACACACATATCTTAAAATAAACTGGAACCCTCTTTAATCCCTAGAGTAGCTGATGCAAATTAGCATCCTAATAGGAGAATGAGAAAAAATGTGACTCAGAAGAAATCTGTTTGACCTGAGCTAATAAAAACAAGGTGAAATACTTTCACCTATTTGTGTCACCATATGAGCCTGTCACATAGCATACCTTGGCTTGGTTGATCAACCTCTTGGTCTCTTTTCAGAGTCGTTTTATTAACATTCATTTGAGCATATAGTGCTTGAATTTCAGCTAACAAACTCCTTCTATCTGCTTTCTGGAGGCATTCCATAGCTGCTCGATATTCAGAGCCCTGTAAAAGAAAATCAAGAAGGTCGTAAAGACAATAAAATGACCAACCAAGAAGTCTGAAGAAGAAAGACATGGTAAAATTTGGGGAAAATGTTACTAATTTTCTCTTCCTGATCATTAGGATTTGCTTTTCAGATATTAGGTTTTGCATTTATCTCAAAATTCTTTAAGTTCACAATAAAACATGATGAATAATTTAATGACCACCCATGAACTTAGCCTAAGAAACAGGCCCTATGCAGCTGAAGTCCCCCCTGTGCAACTCCCAGAATACATCCTTCTCTGCAACATTTGCTCAAGAAACAACCAGGTTCTAAGTCTGGTGCTATTCTCATGCACTCTGTGTATTACATCACACACACACATATCCTAAAAGCAGTACACATTTAAAAATGTTTTACACATTTTTTCTTTGTTAAATTTTTTTTTTCTTTTAATATATTTATTTATTTGGCTGTACCAGGTCTTAGTAGCATGTGGGATCTAGTTCCCTGACCAGAGATTGAACCCAGGCCCCCTGCACTGGGAGCTCAGCATCTTAGCCACTGAACCACCAGGGAATCCCCGTTTCACACATTTTAAAACTATATATAGGGGCTTCTCTGGTGGTCCAGTGTATAAAGTGCCCGCCTTGCAGTGCAAAGGGCACCGGGTAGATCCCTGGCCTGGGAAGATCCCATGTGCTGTGGAGCGGCTGGACCAGTGTGTCCATTTAGGAGCCAGTGTTCTGGAAGCGCATGCGCCCAGCCGGTGCTCTGTAGTGAGAAAGGCCACTGCAATGGGAGGCCCACACAGGCCAAAGAATAAAGATGGATGAAAATAAGTGATGACTTAGAGGCAAAAAAAACCCAAACCAGATGTATAAATGGCATCACACAGTATTCATTTCTATTTGCTTTCTTCACTGAACATGTTGGTGAACCATCCTGGGCGATGTATACAGCTCTACTTAACACTCATACCAATGTGATATAGTATTCCATCATGTGAGTCATACAGCCCATTTTACCTGAGCATCTTTTTATGGATTTATTGGATACTCTTTCTTTCATGAGCATGTATTTTACCACACCCATTTTTTTTCCCCACTGACAGCTTTATTCTCATTAGATATTTGGTTTGTAGATTTCTTCTTGTGATATTTTTGTCTGGCTTTAGAGTTAAGAGCCATGCTGGCCTCATGGAATGAGCTGGGATACGTTCACTTCTCTTCTTTATTTTTCAAGAGTTTGTGAAGAACTAGTATTACTTCTTTCAACATTTGGTAGAATTGACTCATGAAACCATTTGATCCTGAGCTTTACTTTGTGAGAAGTTTTAAAGTTATGAATTTAACTCTCTGCTATAGATCTTATTCCGATTTAATACTTTTTCATCAGTTAGTTTTAATTGTTTGTATTCTTTTAGGAATTTGTCCATTTAATGCTACCGTAGAAAATTATTTTTAAAGTTATATTTTGGACTTTCCTAGTGGTCCAGTGGTTAAGACTGCGCTTCCACCGTAGGGGGCATGGGTTCGATCCCTGGTGTGCCTGTGTGCTTAGTTGCATCCGACTCTTTTTGACCCCTTTGGACTGTAGCTTGTCAGGCTCCTCTGTCCATGGGATTTTTCAGGTAAGAATACTGGAGTGGGTTGCTGTTTCTTTCTCCAGGGAGTATCTTCTGGACCCAGGGATGGAGCCTGCATCCCCTGTTTCCTGCATTGCAGGCAAATTCTCTACCTGTTGAGCCACTTGGGAAGCCCCCTGATCCCTAGTGGGGGAACTAAAGCCCACATGCCTCATGGTGTGGCCAAAAATAAAGAAGTAAAATTACATTTTATTTGTTGTTGAGATATTAGATTTTTATGTCGGAAGCGCATGGGCGCCCAGCCGGTGCTCTGTAGTGAGAAAGGCCACTGCAATGGGAGGCCCACACAGGCCAAAGAATAAAGATGGATGAAAATAAGTGATGACTTAGAGGCAAAAAAAACCCAAACCAGATGTATAAATGGCATCACACAGTATTCATTTCTATTTGCTTTCTTCACTGAACATGTTGGTGAACCATCCTGGGTGATGTATACAGCTCTACTTAACACTCATACCAATGTGATATAGTATTCCATCATGTGAGTCATACAGCCCATTTTACCTGAGCATCTTTTTATGGATTTATTGGATACTCTTTCTTTCATGAGCATGTATTTTACCACACCCATTTTTTTTCCCCACTGACAGCTTTATTCTCATTAGATATTTGGTTTGTAGATTTCTTCTTGTGATATTTTTGTCTGGCTTTAGAGTTAAGAGCCATGCTGGCCTCATGGAATGAGCTGGGATACGTTCACTTCTCTTCTTTATTTTTCAAGAGTTTGTGAAGAACTAGTATTACTTCTTTCAACATTTGGTAGAATTGACTCATGAAACCATTTGATCCTGAGCTTTACTTTGTGAGAAGTTTTAAAGTTATGAATTTAACTCTCTGCTATAGATCTTATTCCGATTTAATACTTTTTCATCAGTTAGTTTTAATTGTTTGTATTCTTTTAGGAATTTGTCCATTTAATGCTACCGTAGAAAATTATTTTTAAAGTTATATTTTGGACTTTCCTAGTGGTCCAGTGGTTAAGACTGCGCTTCCACCGTAGGGGGCATGGGTTCGATCCCTGGTGTGCCTGTGTGCTTAGTTGCATCCGACTCTTTTTGACCCCTTTGGACTGTAGCTTGTCAGGCTCCTCTGTCCATGGGATTTTTCAGGTAAGAATACTGGAGTGGGTTGCTGTTTCTTTCTCCAGGGAGTATCTTCTGGACCCAGGGATGGAGCCTGCATCCCCTGTTTCCTGCATTGCAGGCAAATTCTCTACCTGTTGAGCCACTTGGGAAGCCCCCTGATCCCTAGTGGGGGAACTAAAGCCCACATGCCTCATGGTGTGGCCAAAAATAAAGAAGTAAGTAAAATTACATTTTATTTGTTGTTGAGATATTAGATTTTTACAGCTTGATCTTATATCCAACAACATAACCAAACCTTCATATTGATTTTAAAAAATATGTGTGTACATGCACTTTGGTTTTCTATGTAAGTGCGTCTCCCCTACTCCTTGCTTCATTTTTCTGACTTTGCTCTGCTAGATCTTTAGGACAAGGTTGGACAAACTACTTAACTGTTTGCTAGGGAATGTTTTTAACATTAAACTACCAGATATGATGCCTGTTGTAGTTTCTGCAAGATATGCTCTTTATGTCATTTATGAAATTCTCATTACAGTTTGTTGTTTTACAATGTTTTAAAATATTAAACTCATTCATTGACTCATTTCTTTATTCACTGTAGCTCTTAAGATGACTACTGGGTTTTTTAAAAATCTGTTAACTGAGGAGTCACATGTATTTTTCTTCATGGTATGTTACCTTTGCAACCCTGGATAAATGAAAGGTAATTGTGTCTTTAAAAAATACACATAGTTTTTTTTTGGCTTTGGTGGGATTTTTTTTTGATATAAGCCCAGGAGTGCAATGCTAATATCTGCCCATTTCACCAAAGTTTTCGAACCGACGTAAAATTATTCATAATATTCTATGACTTTTATATCTCAGTGATAGCTCTAGTTATAATAATACCATTTGTATTCCTAGTTTTTTAAAAAAAGTGTGCTTTATCATTCTCCTCAACCCATTCTCCAGAAAAGTTTCTACTTTATTAACCTTTCAGAGAGCCAGTTTTTACCTTTCTATCCTCTCTACTGTTCCAGTGAATGCATTTCACTAACTTTATTCTTTATTACAGATGAGTCTTATTATTTGTGATTACATATTTAAGAATTTGCCCACTCATTATAATTTCTCTGTAGCCCTATAGTCAATATTTAGGATGCTCTTACAGTCATTTTCAAACATGTGTAAAGAGCAGCAAGAAATTTCAACTGTCATATTGCCTCAGGGATGGTGCATGGCCAAAATTCTCTACCTGTTGAGCCACTTGGGAAGCCCCTGATCCCTAGTGGGGAACTAAAGCCCACATGCCTCATGGTGTGGCCAAATAAAAAGTAAGTAAAATTACATTTTATTTGTTGTTGAGATATTAGATTTTTACAGCTTGATCTTATATCCAACAACATAACCAAACCTTCATATTGATTTTAAAAAATATGTGTGTACATGCACTTTGGTTTTCTATGTAAGTGCGTCTCCCCTACTCCTTGCTTCATTTTTCTGACTTTGCTCTGCTAGATCTTTAGGACAAGGTTGGACAAACTACTTAACTGTTTGCTAGGGAATGTTTTTAACATTAAACTACCAGATATGATGCCTGTTGTAGTTTCTAAAAGATATGCTCTTTATGTCATTTATGAAATTCTCATTACAGTTTGTTGTTTTACAATGTTTTAAAATATTAAACTCATTCATTGACTCATTTCTTTATTCACTGTAGCTCTTAAGATGACTACTGGGTTTTTTAAAAATCTGTTAACTGAGGAGTCACATGTATTTTTCTTCATGGTATGTTACCTTTGCAACCCTGGATAAATGAAAGGTAATTGTGTCTTTAAAAAATACACATAGTTTTTTTTTGGCTTTGGTGGGATTTTTTTTTGATATAAGCCCAGGAGTGCAATGCTAATATCTGCCCATTTCACCAAAGTTTTCGAACCGACGTAAAATTATTCATAATATTCTATGACTTTTATATCTCAGTGATAGCTCTAGTTATAATAATACCATTTGTATTCCTAGTTTTTTAAAAAAAGTGTGCTTTATCATTCTCCTCAACCCATTCTCCAGAAAAGTTTCTACTTTATTAATCTTTCAGAGAGCCAGTTTTTACCTTTCTATCCTCTCTACTGTTCCAGTGAATGCATTTCACTAACTTTATTCTTTATTACAGATGAGTCTTATTATTTGTGATTACATATTTAAGAATTTGCCCACTCATTATAATTTCTCTGTAGCCCTATAGTCAATATTTAGGATGCTCTTACAGTCATTTTCAAACATGTGTAAAGAGCAGCAAGAAATTTCAACTGTCATATTCACATATTGCTAGCAGAAACTGAGCAAGGTGATATGTTGCCTTCTTCTTTCATTTCTTATAATGTAAACAAGTGTTCTATGTGTCATCTACTTAGTGTTGTAACTGGGGAACGTTTATGCTTTTTACTGGCAATTTTGCTGTTTAAGATGGCTCCCAAGCATAGACATGAAGTACTGTCAAGTATGCGTAAGCACAAGAAGGCTTAAAGATACATTACAGAGAAAATGCATGTGGTAGAAAAGCTTTGTTCAGGTTTAAGTTATAGTGCTGCTGGCAATGAGTTCAATGTTAATGATTCAACAATACACAGTAAATAGGGTGTCTTTAAACAGAAACACACATAAAAGATTATGTATTGACTGCTTGACAAAAATGTCACCACCAGGTGTGCACGGGCTTTCCCCTGGTGGCAATGGCCCAGTATTCACCATAGCTTCACCCATCTAACCCCTGCAGACAAAGAGAACTGATGGTGTTTTATTCCTTCCATTTTCTTCAGACTTATTTTCTTACTCTTTTTCTAGCTTCCCAAGTGATGATTAACTCATTAATTTTTAATCTTGCTTATTTTCTAACATAAGACAAATCATTTATAGTAATCCTTTTTCATCCTTAGTGGCTGCTATTAAAATTTTAACCTTTAAGTCACTTACTCTAAAATTAATCAATAACTCATTTTCCCATTAGTATTAAAAACCATTCTTTTGTTTTAAAGTTTTGTTTATAGTCTCATACCTGCTCTTGTATTCTCTGTTCCAAACAGTTTAGTAATTCAACTGCATCTCTTGTACCGAGAGCTGTCAGCTCTGTCTGGAACGCGGCCAGCAGAACACTGTGCTCCTTTAAGAAAACCTGCTGAAGCGCAAGCAGAAGTTCACCTCGCCAGTCCGAGGAGCTCTCGTGAGGCTGAGAACAATCGTAAGCCTAGCGGGGCACAGAAATCAAATAAGCATGTTTAAGAATTGTTCTAGAAATATCTGCCTGCTAACCAAAATCAGTATTAGAAGCCTAAGTGGACACAAGTTTATTCTCAAGAATTTGCCCACTCATTATAATTTCTCTGTAGCCCTATAGTCAATATTTAGGATGCTCTTACAGTCATTTTCAAACATGTGTAAAGAGCAGCAAGAAATTTCAACTGTCATATTCACATATTGCTAGCAGAAACTGAGCAAGGTGATATGTTGCCTTCTTCTTTCATTTCTTATAATGTAAACAAGTGTTCTATGTGTCATCTACTTAGTGTTGTAACTGGGGAACGTTTATGCTTTTTACTGGCAATTTTGCTGTTTAAGATGGCTCCCAAGCATAGACATGAAGTACTGTCAAGTATGCGTAAGCACAAGAAGGCTTAAAGATACATTACAGAGAAAATGCATGTGGTAGAAAAGCTTTGTTCAGGTTTAAGTTATAGTGCTGCTGGCAATGAGTTCAATGTTAATGATTCAACAATACACAGTAAATAGGGTGTCTTTAAACAGAAACACACATAAAAGATTATGTATTGACTGCTTGACAAAAATGTCACCACCAGGTGTGCACGGGCTTTCCCCTGGTGGCAATGGCCCAGTATTCACCATAGCTTCACCCATCTAACCCCTGCAGACAAAGAGAACTGATGGTGTTTTATTCCTTCCATTTTCTTCAGACTTATTTTCTTACTCTTTTTCTAGCTTCCCAAGTGATGATTAACTCATTAATTTTAATCTTGCTTATTTTCTAACATAAGACAAATCATTTATAGTAATCCTTTTTCATCCTTAGTGGCTGCTATTAAAATTTTAACCTTTAAGTCACTTACTCTAAAATTAATCAATAACTCATTTTCCCATTAGTATTAAAAACCATTCTTTTGTTTTAAAGTTTTGTTTATAGTCTCATACCTGCTCTTGTATTCTCTGTTCCAAACAGTTTAGTAATTCAACTGCATCTCTTGTACCGAGAGCTGTCAGCTCTGTCTGGAACGCGGCCAGCAGAACACTGTGCTCCTTTAAGAAAACCTGCTGAAGCGCAAGCAGAAGTTCACCTCGCCAGTCCGAGGAGCTCTCGTGAGGCTGAGAACAATCGTAAGCCTAGCGGGGCACAGAAATCAAATAAGCATGTTTAAGAATTGTTCTAGAAATATCTGCCTGCTAACCAAAATCAGTATTAGAAGCCTAAGTGGACACAAGTTTATTCTCAAGTGTGCCATTTGGGGCATTTAAACAATATACAGAGATTCATGTGAAAACACATCATAAGAGACAAGAATTAATTTGGCGAAGTGCCTTGTTATTGATAACAATCATATAAAGCTATATAGATGCACAGTATTCTTTGAGCACCTTGGCTTCTCTTTGCACTTGCATTTTGGTAATTAAATCCTTAAGAGATGAGATTGTACTGAGGTAAGCTCTTCTCTCCTCCAGCCAAGATTCTGAAACCTGTGGAACAGAATGGTCCTCTCCGTCACTGTAGGGAGACTCGGTGAGAGAGAGCACCTGCATGCCTTCATTATGGACAGCTCTCAGTAACCCCTAGAAACATAACCCAAAGCTGGAATTAGGACTTAAAAAAAAAAAACAAAACTAAAGTTAGGCACAGAAACAGAAATTAAATTAGAAAAGCCACTGCAGAGGGGAAACACCAGCTTACCACTATTGAATGCCTTCTTCCTCTGAAGGGATATGCCAGTCCCAGAAGACTCTCTGTGACTTAATATAGCTCTCACCTCTAAGTTCTTTCTATGTATCTAACACACTTTTCTTGGATTTAATATTAGGCACTAATTTGACCAAAAGCAGTATGTGGGAGATAGAGGAACCTGGTGGGCTGCAGTCCATGGAGTGCAAAGATTTGGACATGACTGAGCAACTAACACTTAATAATTTTGTTAAGTAAAAATATTAGGATTAGAAATTTAAAAAAATATTTATATAGTAAGTGTTAAACATCCTATACTTTATTTTCTGCAAAATACAGAAATTAAATAGAGCTCTAAGTTTCCTTCTAGTTGTGCAATTCTCTCTTCAGAGAGCTCTTACGCTAATAAAATCTTCTATACTAACTTCTATTTAACTGCTATGTTCAGTACAGAAACCACACCGGCTAAGTTTTACTAAAAGAGGTCTGTCTTCTAGTACCTTTATTTTCTTTGGAAATGAGTCTGCTGAACTTTCACCTTCTTCTCCTCGACCTTCTGATGCTGTATCAAATCCCTGACTTTGTGTAAGATAAATTCCTTGACCCCAGTCTGATCCAGAATCTAAAATAAAGAAAACCATTGACTATTAAAGAGAAACAAACTCTTTTTAACCAAGCAATATAAAAATTCCAGAAGTTTATATAACTTACCACTGGAACATATTTCTCTAATCTGGTAAGCATCAGAATGTGCTAACTCGGGAACTGAGGAGCTCTAGTCAGAGAAAACAAAGAAATGTAACAGTTTTTGCTTTACTAAAAACAAGGTCCAATGAGTATTTTAACTTTTTTTGTAATGCTATCAAACAAACAAGTATCTCACACCTTTCACAACAAAAAAAAATATCCATGGTTTACAGTAAGTCTTTAATTTTTTTCTTCATAGATATAACCATAATAATAAGAGATATTAATAAATTAAGGAATGATAATATCAGGTTCTAAATCTAAATAGGAGCTTTGAGGGACCCTATTTGACTATAAGCAATAGAAAGACTTTAAACTGTAATTTTATCAAATGGAAGAGATTGCCTCCCTCCCAAATCTCTTCGTCTCTTAACAACACAGAATTTTGAAAACAAAACAAAAAAACCCACAGAATGTTGAAAAATTACATTATGAAAACCATGTACCTCTTTAGATCTCATACACTGTATCACTGACTTCAAGGTGCCACATTCCTCTGTCAGTAACTGGACAGCAACATAGTGATCTCTCTTTAAGGTTTCAGTTTCTGAAATATGTCTGGATTCCATATCCAGAATTTCAGCAGCATGTAGTTCTTGCATCTGCTCAATCTTTTCAGTAAACTGATGAATTATTTCAGTGACTTCCTCTGATAAACACTCATTCCGTAAATCAATCTGGATTCCTGCATTTCTAACAAGAACCTGTGGAGTCTGATCGCTGCTGTGGACCTTGAGGGTCCCACCTGTCTGGGAGGCAAAGCTTCTACCCACTTTGACAGGAAGTGGCTCTAATGTGCAGAGCTTTGTGTTTTCTTGTAACTTGGTATTATCATCTCTTTCTGAGAAGAAGGATAATTTCTCTTCTGCCTTTTTGAGTTGATCCCTAACTTGGCTTAACTCTTTCTGGAGAAATGCTGTATTTGTTTCTTTTACCTAAAACATAATGAAAAGAATAGTAGAGCATTCAGTTAAAAATATCATGTGTAGACTTTAGGGTAGAGAGTATAATTCATGCTAATAAGTTCATTTCCCACAGAAAAACAGGAAAAACATTTCAGAAGCAATCAAGGGTTTTTATATATATTTGTATTTATGTTTAGACACAGACTAACACAGAAGTGAAATAATTTTATCGGCCTCTATTTTTGGTTCTCAGGGTTATTTTTTCCTTCATAGATATAACCATAATAATAAGAGATATTAATAAATTAAGGAATGATAATATCAGGTTCTAAATCTAAATAGGAGCTTTGAGGGACCCTATTTGACTATAAGCAATAGAAAGACTTTAAACTGTAATTTTATCAAATGGAAGAGATTGCCTCCTCCCAAATCTCTTCGTCTCTTAACAACACAGAATTTTGAAAACAAAACAAAAAAACCCACAGAATGTTGAAAAATTACATTATGAAAACCATGTACCTCTTTAGATCTCATACACTGTATCACTGACTTCAAGGTGCCACATTCCTCTGTCAGTAACTGGACAGCAACATAGTGATCTCTCTTTAAGGTTTCAGTTTCTGAAATATGTCTGGATTCCATATCCAGAATTTCAGCAGCATGTAGTTCTTGCATCTGCTCAATCTTTTCAGTAAACTGATGAATTATTTCAGTGACTTCCTCTGATAAACACTCATTCCGTAAATCAATCTGGATTCCTGCATTTCTAACAAGAACCTGTGGAGTCTGATCGCTGCTGTGGACCTTGAGGGTCCCACCTGTCTGGGAGGCAAAGCTTCTACCCACTTTGACAGGAAGTGGCTCTAATGTGCAGAGCTTTGTGTTTTCTTGTAACTTGGTATTATCATCTCTTTCTGAGAAGAAGGATAATTTCTCTTCTGCCTTTTTGAGTTGATCCCTAACTTGGCTTAACTCTTTCTGGAGAAATGCTGTATTTGTTTCTTTTACCTAAAACATAATGAAAAGAATAGTAGAGCATTCAGTTAAAAATATCATGTGTAGACTTTAGGGTAGAGAGTATAATTCATGCTAATAAGTTCATTTCCCACAGAAAAACAGGAAAAACATTTCAGAAGCAATCAAGGGTTTTTATATATATTTGTATTTATGTTTAGACACAGACTAACACAGAAGTGAAATAATTTTATCGGCCTCTATTTTTGGTTCTCAGGGGTTATTTTTCTTCCTTCATTAACAGATTAAAAGCATCCTCCTAAAAGAGACTTTAAGGAAAACCAAACAAGAGAGATGACAGTAATGATGCTTGTAACTTTTCATCAAATTCATGAAAGATTTTCTCCTAGATGTTAAGTTATAGATCAAGGTTTGTTGTCATACAAGAGAATATAGACACTTTGAAATAAAATTACAATAGGTAGAAACAGGAGCTGTATTATTTATTTTACCAAAAGCTCTTCTTGAAGTTTTTCTGCCTTTTCTTTATAATTGGCAAGTTCTTCTTTGGTAGCTGCTGACTCAACTCTAAGAGTCTCTAGTTGACCAAAAATTCCAGTTTCTTCCTTGGTATGGAACAGCTCAGCAGTTGTCTGAATGGCATTGGAAAACATAAACATGTCACTTCCAAAAACTAAGTCAAATTCAAGGTACCTGTATATTCCAATAAAGCTTTTTCAGGAATAATCATCTATCAGATTAAAGGGTTTAAAATGATCCACATTCTTTAAACAAATAGGGAAACTCTTCAGAAATATCATTTTATACTCGAGGCAATCAAAAGGAATGGCTTTTATGGGGATGAAAGGTAAATTATGTCATTAGATTATATTCTAAAAATCTTACAATTAATGTAATAGTTTCAGTTACCCATTCAAAAATTTTCATCTTTATATCCCTTTCTTCAAAAGCTATCAGGTGCTACTAAGATATTTCTTAGAAGTCTTATGTATATGGAAAGTCACATTATTATTTAAAATATTATTTATAGTAATTTATATAGTTCCAGTGAGCTAGAAGGAAAAAGCCTAGCAAATGGAAAGAATTATCCTTTGCCAAAAAATATTTATAGAATCCTAATATACCAGTTAATTTCTAGTGTTCAGATAAGTCAAAATTAATTAATTTAAAATAATTATTTATAGATTCACATTTAATACTCTTTCTGGAGAAATGCTGTATTTGTTTCTTTTACCTAAAACATAATGAAAAGAATAGTAGAGCATTCAGTTAAAAATATCATGTGTAGACTTTAGGGTAGAGAGTATAATTCATGCTAATAAGTTCATTTCCCACAGAAAAACAGGAAAAACATTTCAGAAGCAATCAAGGGTTTTTATATATATTTGTATTTATGTTTAGACACAGACTAACACAGAAGTGAAATAATTTTATCGGCCTCTATTTTTGGTTCTCAGGGGTTATTTTTCTTCCTTCATTAACAGATTAAAAGCATCCTCCTAAAAGAGACTTTAAGGAAAACCAAACAAGAGAGATGACAGTAATGATGCTTGTAACTTTTCATCAAATTCATGAAAGATTTTCTCCTAGATGTTAAGTTATAGATCAAGGTTTGTTGTCATACAAGAGAATATAGACACTTTGAAATAAAATTACAATAGGTAGAAACAGGAGCTGTATTATTTATTTTACCAAAAGCTCTTCTTGAAGTTTTTCTGCCTTTTCTTTATAATTGGCAAGTTCTTCTTTGGTAGCTGCTGACTCAACTCTAAGAGTCTCTAGTTGACCAAAAATTCCAGTTTCTTCCTTGGTATGGAACAGCTCAGCAGTTGTCTGAATGGCATTGGAAAACATAAACATGTCACTTCCAAAAAAACTAAGTCAAATTCAAGGTACCTGTATATTCCAATAAAGCTTTTTCAGGAATAATCATCTATCAGATTAAAGGGTTTAAAATGATCCACATTCTTTAAACAAATAGGGAAACTCTTCAGAAATATCATTTTATACTCCCGAGGCAATCAAAAAGGAATGGCTTTTATGGGGATGAAAGGTAAATTATGTCATTAGATTATATTCTAAAAAAATCTTACAATTAATGTAATAGTTTCAGTTACCCATTCAAAAAATTTTCATCTTTATATCCCTTTCTTCAAAAGCTATCAGGTGCTACTAAGATATTTCTTAGAAGTCTTATGTATATGGAAAGTCACATTATTATTTAAAATATTATTTATAGTAATTTATATAGTTCCAGTGAGCTAGAAGGAAAAAGCCTAGCAAATGGAAAGAATTATCCTTTGCCAAAAAATATTTATAGAATCCTAATATACCAGTTAATTTCTAGTGTTCAGATAAGATTACACATTAACTATCTGAAATTACATAAAGTGAGAATATGAAAATTAAAGTCCTTCCACATACGTCCTATGCTAAGAAATAACTGTGATTTCACATCTCTACATAAGCAGACTTACGGGGAAGAAAGGTTGAAATCTAACAGAGGCATAAAATTTGTGAAATGATTTATCACTCATACCTTAATTCATTAGAACACCAATCAATATACTGTGATAGTTTCTGTTACTTAAAAGGAACAATAATCACTTAACAAGCATGTTAGAAGAAAAAGGGAAAAGTCCACACAAATTGAAGAGATTTGCTATATGTAACATTTCTACGTTTCTTCTGACTGCTCTATGTATGACTGCTTAACAGTGACTATGGGAGTGAAACAAATTTCATGATTTAAAGACCACAAGACATAGTTTGTATCCATTATTCCAGTGATAATAATGTGACTGTACAGAATAGTAATAAAACCCTTTATATATGAGTTGCTAGATATACAGAACATTGTATTTAGTAAGTTAGCAGTTAAGTTTAAGGAACCAGGAAAAAAAAGAGTTTCTTGGGTATTTAAGTGAAAAAGATCAAATACACATTCACCTTGAGAACTTCAAAATCTCCTGGAGGGCTCCGTTCCCTTTCTTTGCTTCCTTGTATTTTCTCCTTGTCCTCCAATAGCTTCTGTAATTCCAGTAGCTTGTTTTCTTTCTCCAGGGCATTTTTTTCTGCAATTTCTATCTGTTCTTTCTCTAAAGTCAAACTGGCCTGCATTCCAACCAGCTGGCTTTCTAATTCTGATATTCTCAAGGTCAAGGTTGACACCTTTGACTCCATCTCATTTTCTGTTAGTTGATTTAAATTCTGTGTATGTGTTCTTGCAGGTTCTGGTGAAATAGTTTCAGTTACCCATTCAAAAATTTTCATCTTTATATCCCTTTCTTCAAAAGCTATCAGGTGCTACTAAGATATTTCTTAGAAGTCTTATGTATATGGAAAGTCACATTATTATTTAAAATATTATTTATAGTAATTTATATAGTTCCAGTGAGCTAGAAGGAAAAAGCCTAGCAAATGGAAAGAATTATCCTTTGCCAAAAAATATTTATAGAATCCTAATATACCAGTTAATTTCTAGTGTTCAGATAAGATGACACATTAACTATCTGAAATTACATAAAGTGAGAATATGAAAATTAAAGTCCTTCCACATACGTCCTATGCTAAGAAATAACTGTGATTTCACATCTCTACATAAGCAGACTTACGGGGAAGAAAGGTTGAAATCTAACAGAGGCATAAAATTTGTGAAATGATTTATCACTCATACCTTAATTCATTAGAACACCAATCAATATACTGTGATAGTTTCTGTTACTTAAAAGGAACAATAATCACTTAACAAGCATGTTAGAAGAAAAAGGGAAAAGTCCACACAAATTGAAGAGATTTGCTATATGTAACATTTCTCGTTTCTTCTGACTGCTCTATGTATGACTGCTTAACAGTGACTATGGGAGTGAAACAAATTTCATGATTTAAAGACCACAAGACATAGTTTGTATCCATTATTCCAGTGATAATAATGTGACTGTACAGAATAGTAATAAAACCCTTTATATATGAGTTGCTAGATATACAGAACATTGTATTTAGTAAGTTAGCAGTTAAGTTTAAGGAACCAGGAAAAAAAAGAGTTTCTTGGGTATTTAAGTGAAAAAGATCAAATACACATTCACCTTGAGAACTTCAAAATCTCCTGGAGGGCTCCGTTCCCTTTCTTTGCTTCCTTGTATTTTCTCCTTGTCCTCCAATAGCTTCTCTAATTCCAGTAGCTTGTTTTCTTTCTCCAGGGCATTTTTTTCTGCAATTTCTATCTGTTCTTTCTCTAAAGTCAAACTGGCCTGCATTCCAACCAGCTGGCTTTCTAATTCTGATATTCTCAAGGTCAAGGTTGACACCTTTGACTCCATCTCATTTTCTGTTAGTTGATTTAAATTCTGTGTATGTGTTCTTGCAGGTTCTGGTGAAACTGCTTGTTGATCTTGACAGAATTTTACATATTCTTTGACTGCTTCAAGTTGTGCTTGACTCACAAGAGCAGCAGCCACCTTTTCCTCAAGTACAGTCTGTAGGTTTGCAATCTTCTTGTTTAGCACGTCTTTTTCAGACTGGCCTTGCTCCTGCATGTCCTTTATCTGTTTATGACACTGGGTAAGCTCTAGATCCTTTGCACTGACACTGTACTCGAGCTGCAGCACCTTTGTTTCTAAGCTGCTCATGGAAACTTGGCTGTTTTCTTTCCAAGAGTTCAGGCGAGTCTGATTTTCTAGGGGTTGAAGAGTATCTTCAGGAATGACTACTTCTAGTCCAGGTTGGTTTTTGCTCAGATCATCTACAGCCATGTTAACACTTTTCTCTGGTATGCTACAGAGTTTTTCCCTATTTTCATGTTCTCTCTTTAGGCTGCATAACTCCTGTGTTAGCTGGTTCACTTTTAAATTGGTTTCTTTAAGTACATTTTTTGTCAAGGCCATTTCTTCATTAGTGGTTTCTACTTGCTGTTCCAAAGCCAGTTTTTCAGCTGTTACCATATCCAACTTATGTTTTAAACTATCTGCTTCTTCTGGAAGTGAACTGGCAACCACTGATGTCTTCTGCTCAATATTTGTCAGTTCCAGTTGAAGCTTTTCAATCACTTCATTCAGCTGCTCAATTTCTTCTTCTCTATTTTTCTTCACACGTTCTTGATCACCCATCAAACATTCTATCTGGGTTTCAAGATCCCTTATTAGTTCATTTTTTTCTTCAATAACCTATCAGTTAACAAAAAAGCGACACATATAATAACTGTACTTATATTTAGGGAATTTTATTTTATTTTAGGGGAGGATCTTAAAGTGTTGATCACACACAAAAATAATGTACTTCTCAGACATATTAAATTAATTTTAATATAGACCATAACAGTCTTCCATCATATCAAAAAAGGACCTTATTTAGAACTTCATTCAGAATAGTCATTAAATATAAAGTGACATATGCATTTAATAGCTGATTTTCTATAAGTAAAATAGTCAGTATTAACACATTCTAAGTCAAGAGAATGAAAAGTATCGAAAGAAAAGTCTATAACGGGGCTTAAATGTCATTATCTTATTTAACTCATACAAAACAGAAGAACTTTTAATACATCTGCTTAGAATGAGATGATGAAATCTGAGTGACCAGAGACTATACATCAAAAATGTTTGACTCACAAGAGCAGCGCACCTTTTCCTCAAGTACAGTCTGTAGGTTTGCAATCTTCTTGTTTAGCACGTCTTTTCAGACTGGCCTTGCTCCTGCATGTCCTTTATCTGTTTATGACACTGGGTAAGCTCTAGATCCTTTGCACTGACACTGTACTCGAGCTGCAGCACCTTTGTTTCTAAGCTGCTCATGGAAACTTGGCTGTTTTCTTTCCAAGAGTTCAGGCGAGTCTGATTTTCTAGGGGTTGAAGAGTATCTTCAGGAATGACTACTTCTAGTCCAGGTTGGTTTTTGCTCAGATCATCTACAGCCATGTTAACACTTTTCTCTGGTATGCTACAGAGTTTTTCCCTATTTTCATGTTCTCTCTTTAGGCTGCATAACTCCTGTGTTAGCTGGTTCACTTTTAAATTGGTTTCTTTAAGTACATTTTTTGTCAAGGCCATTTCTTCATTAGTGGTTTCTACTTGCTGTTCCAAAGCCAGTTTTTCAGCTGTTACCATATCCAACTTATGTTTTAAACTATCTGCTTCTTCTGGAAGTGAACTGGCAACCACTGATGTCTTCTGCTCAATATTTGTCAGTTCCAGTTGAAGCTTTTCAATCACTTCATTCAGCTGCTCAATTTCTTCTTCTCTATTTTTCTTCACACGTTCTTGATCACCCATCAAACATTCTATCTGGGTTTCAAGATCCCTTATTAGTTCATTTTTTTCTTCAATAACCTATCAGTTAACAAAAAAGCGACACATATAATAACTGTACTTATATTTAGGGAATTTTATTTTATTTTAGGGGAGGATCTTAAAGTGTTGATCACACACAAAAATAATGTACTTCTCAGACATATTAAATTAATTTTAATATAGACCATAACAGTCTTCCATCATATCAAAAAAGGACCTTATTTAGAACTTCATTCAGAATAGTCATTAAATATAAAGTGACATATGCATTTAATAGCTGATTTTCTATAAGTAAAATAGTCAGTATTAACACATTCTAAGTCAAGAGAATGAAAAGTATCGAAAGAAAAGTCTATAACGGGGCTTAAATGTCATTATCTTATTTAACTCATACAAAACAGAAGAACTTTTAATACATCTGCTTAGAATGAGATGATGAAATCTGAGTGACCAGAGACTATACATCAAAAATGTTTGACAATATTAGGAATCAAGGAAAATACATGTAGTTTGTTAAACTAATATGTCTTAATAAATTAAAATTAATGGATAAAAGAGAATTAAGGTTTTATTTGGTTTTTACATTCAAAAAGTAGCTGAGACATAACCATTTTGCCCTTTAAAATTCTAGCTTAGCCATTATAGAAAACATTATGGAGGTTTCTTAAAATACTGAAAACAGAACTACTATGTGACCCAGCAATCCTACTCCTGGGCACATATCCAGAAAAGACAGAAACTCTAATTCGAAAAGATTCATGTACCTCAACGTTCACAGAAGCACAAGTTACTATACATAAAACAGACAAGCAACAAAGATTCACTGTATAATGCAGGGAGCTCTGTTTAATATCTTGTAATAGCCTATAATGGAAAATAATCTACAAAACAATAGATCAGTTTGCTGTTGACCTGAAACACAATATTATAAATCAACTGTAATTCAATAAAAAATAAAATTGTAGTATACATAATTCCACGTAATAATTTTATATTAGTGTACCTTGTTATCTGTTGAAATTTTAAGTTGATGCTGAAGTTTTGTAATTTGCTCATTCAACCGGTCAATTTCTACCTCTTTTTCCTGTATTATTTGAGCAAATTTCCCAAATAGTACATGTTGGTCCTGAGTAGAGACATCATCAGACTCCTTGATGGCAAATCCCAGTTTCTCCATTTCATCCTAGGAACAAAGATAACCAGCCCAGTTAGACAGACCATCACATGTAATCTTTGGATAACTCTAATTAAGCTATAGCATCCAAAACATACAAATTACAAAAACCCCCACAAAACCAGAGCTACTATGTAATTATTGCAAATCAATATTCTTAAAATATTTTGATAAAAGTCTCCAAAATTTTTCATTTGTGATGAATTCAAACATTTACGTTGGACTGAAGGTAACTCCATACAAATCCATTTGCAGACAGTGTTCCTCTGTTAAGTATTATGTCGCAGTTGGATTTAGCAGATGCTTAATACTATTATTACACAAGACAAAAACAGTAAATTATTTAGAGGCAAAGTTTTTCTTAAGTAATTACCTTAAATAATTTGTTTTCTTGCTCAAGTTCTTGTAGGCGGGTAGTAGATTCCTTTTTCTGTATTTCTAACTGCATATGTAGTTGCTGAACTTCTTCATTCTTATTTTCCAGTTCTTCTCTGAACTGCTCCAACTGTTCTTCTAAGTTTGTGATCTTTGATACCAAAATTATCAAAGAGAAAGAGAAAAAAAACCTGTTCACATAAATGTTTGTGAAGAGAGAATGAAGAGTGTTTTATTAGCTCTACAGCATATACTGCTTAAAATACAGGAGCCAGGAGAATAAAGGAAAGGAGTTTCTCTAAGCAAGATGTAATCGCATGGTTTCTAGACATTTTCAAACTCAGCACCTTCAAAATATTCTGCCCAAACCCTCCTTCAGAGGAAAGTTACCAGGAGTCACTTCCTATCTAAAAGTTTCCTCTGACAAAGCATGAGAAAGTCAAAGGAGGAAGGGAGAAGAGTCTATACCTTAGATTTTATTTTATGTTAAATTAATTGCTATTAAAAAGGCTCAAGAAAGCTGCAGAATGAAGTCAGTTATCTTAGCCACCAAATGGTAAACTAACTCAATTGAGTCCACATTAACACTTAACCCAGTGAAAGGTTTGGCAGCCACGTGCCTTACTTGGGAAGAAGGGAGCAGAGGGTTAGGGTTACGACTCTAAGACCAAGACATCTTCAGGGCTGACATATAGAAACCTACAGAGTAAGTTAATTAAACCATTTTAGGAGAAAACTTGAGTGTTCCTGTATGTAGGACAACTGAAATTCAGCTCATTTCTGAGCACAGATCATCCTTAAAATCCCAGTTTCTCCATTTCATCCTAGGAACAAAGATAACCAGCCCAGTTAGACAGACCATCACATGTAATCTTTGGATAACTCTAATTAAGCTATAGCATCCAAAACATACAAATTACAAAAACCCCCACAAAACCAGAGCTACTATGTAATTATTGCAAATCAATATTCTTAAAATATTTTGATAAAAGTCTCCAAAATTTTTCATTTGTGATGAATTCAAACATTTACGTTGGACTGAAGGTAACTCCATACAAATCCATTTGCAGACAGTGTTCCTCTGTTAAGTATTATGTCGCAGTTGGATTTAGCAGATGCTTAATACTATTATTACACAAGACAAAAACAGTAAATTATTTAGAGGCAAAGTTTTTCTTAAGTAATTACCTTAAATAATTTGTTTTCTTGCTCAAGTTCTTGTAGGCGGGTAGTAGATTCCTTTTTCTGTATTTCTAACTGCATATGTAGTTGCTGAACTTCTTCATTCTTATTTTCCAGTTCTTCTCTGAACTGCTCCAACTGTTCTTCTAAGTTTGTGATCTTTGATACCAAAATTATCAAAGAGAAAGAGAAAAAAAACCTGTTCACATAAATGTTTGTGAAGAGAGAATGAAGAGTGTTTTATTAGCTCTACAGCATATACTGCTTAAAATACAGGAGCCAGGAGAATAAAGGAAAGGAGTTTCTCTAAGCAAGATGTAATCGCATGGTTTCTAGACATTTTCAAACTCAGCACCTTCAAAATATTCTGCCCAAACCCTCCTTCAGAGGAAAGTTACCAGGAGTCACTTCCTATCTAAAAGTTTCCTCTGACAAAGCATGAGAAAGTCAAAGGAGGAAGGAGAAGAGTCTATACCTTAGATTTTATTTTATGTTAAATTAATTGCTATTAAAAAGGCTCAAGAAAGCTGCAGAATGAAGTCAGTTATCTTAGCCACCAAATGGTAAACTAACTCAATTGAGTCCACATTAACACTTAACCCAGTGAAAGGTTTGGCAGCCACGTGCCTTACTTGGGAAGAAGGGAGCAGAGGGTTAGGGTTACGACTCTAAGACCAAGACATCTTCAGGGCTGACATATAGAAACCTACAGAGTAAGTTAATTAAACCATTTTAGGAGAAAACTTGAGTGTTCCTGTATGTAGGACAACTGAAATTCAGCTCATTTCTGAGCACAGATTACCACTAATGGTAAAGTCATTGCTCTTTGGTGGTTATATAGAGACTGAAACTAATGATGAATAGTAAGAGCCGGTTATTGTTATATTTTAAAAATTGTACTTGGTTAGGGCAGCACAACGCTTTGAAGCTTAATACATTTTTAATGAATGCATTTTCAAATATATATTTACTTAATGATCAAAACTGCTGCATTAAAAGAAACCTAAGATACAAGAGCAACAATTCTGGCAGCTGGCTCAGAGAGTACTCATAAATCATTTATTACCTTAGAACATGAAAGGGAGCATGGTCTGATCACAAACCAAAATCTAATTAGAGTCATATCTTAGCATTAGCAAGGCAAAGACCTTCAAAATCATTTAGCCTAGCATTTCTTTAATAGAAATCATATTTATATTAGTAATAATAGCCATCACATATAGACAATTTACTGTTGGACACTGCATAAGATGCTTTATATGTATTATTTTTTTAAAGCCCTTAGATGACATCACTCTAATGGCAAAAAGCGAAGAGGAACTACAGCCTCTTGATGAAGGTGAAAGAGGGAGTGAAAAACGCTGGATTAAAACTCAATAATCAAAAAATGAAGATCATGGCATCCAGTCCCATCACTTCATGGCAAACAGATGGGCAAACAATGGGACAGTGACAGACTTTATTTTCTTGGGCTCCAAAATCACTGAGGATGGTGACTGCAGTCATGAAATTAAAAGATGCTTGTTTCTTGGAAGAAAAGCTATGACAAACCTAGACTGTATATTAAAAAGCAGAGACATCACTTTGCCTGCAAAGGTCCATACAGTCAAAGTTATGGTTTTCCAAGTAGTCATGTATGAATGTGAGAGTTGGACCTTAAAAAAGGCTGACTGCAGAACTGATGCCTTCAACTATGCATTGGAGGCTTTTGAGATTCCCTTGGACTGCAAGCAGATCAAACCAGCCAATCCTAAAGGAAATCAACCCTGAATATTCATCGGAAGGACTGATGCTTAAGCTGAAGCTCCAATACTTTGGCTACCTAGTGAGAAGAGACGATTTACTGGAAAAGATTCTGATGCCAGGAAAAACAGAAGGGAGAAGGGGATGACAGAGGTCAAGATGGTTGGATGGCATCACTGAGTTAATGCACATGAGTTTGAGCAAACTCCGGGAGATGGTGAAGGACAGGGAAGCCTGGTGTGCTGCAGTCCATGGGGTCACAAAAAGTCAGACATGACTAAGTGACTGAACTGAACCGCTCCTTGGAAGAAAAGTTATGACAAACCTAGACAGCATATTAAAAAGCAGAGATATTACTTTACTGACAAAGGTCTGTATAGTCAAAACTATGGTTTTTCCAGTAGTCATGCACAGATAAGGGAGCTGGACAATAACAAAGGCTGCAGGAATTGGACAATAAAAAAGGCTGAGTGTCGGGCTTCCCTGGTGGTCCAGTGGGTAAGGACACCGCCTTGCAGTGCAAGGGGCGCCGGTTTGATCCCTGGCCTGGGAAGATCCCACGTGTCGCGGAGCGGCTGGACTGATGTGTCCAATCACTGAGCCGGAGTTCTCGAGCGCATGCGCCCAGAGCCGGCGCTCTGCAACGACAGACGCCACCGCGATGGGAGGCCCACGTGGGCCAAAGAACAAAGATGGATGAAACTGGACAGATGAAGGACCGATAGGAGTGGCCCACCCACCCCCTCCCTCCCCAACCCCGCCAAAATAAATAAATAAATAAATGTTAAAAAAAAAAAAAAGGCTGAGTGTCAAAGAATTGATACCTTCAAATTATGGTGCTAAGAAGACTCTTGAGAGTCCCTTGGACTGCAAGGAGATCAAACCCGTCAATCCTAAAGGAAATCAAGTCTGAATATTCATTGGAAGGACTGATGCTAAAGCTCCAATACTTTGGCCACCTGATGTGAACAGTCAACTCAATGGAAAACACCCTGCTGCTGGGAAATTATTTAAAGCAGGGGGAAAAGAGGGAAACTCAGGATGAGATGGTTGGATGGCATCACTGAATCAATGGAAATGAGTTTGAGCAAGCTCCGGGAGATGGTGAAGGACAGGGAAGTCTGGCATGCTGCAGTCCTTAGGGTTAGAAAGAGTCAGGCATGACTGAGAGACTAAACCACCACAACAAAGACTTAAATTACTAGGAATATCTCCATGTCAGAAATGAGGATGGGAGTCATTGAGAGATGAGTTGCTTATCTTGCAGTCACAAGACTAGTATGTGGAAGCCACATTTGAACCTCAGGAGTTTCCCTCTGAAATCTGACATTCTTAACTATCATTTATCCTGCTTCTAATCACTGATGTCTAAGACTTATATTTAAATAATTTTCTTTAACACTGGTAGAAAACTCAGTAGTGACAACTGAAAAATAATTAGCAGTCATGTGAATATAATTATTCAGTTAGTCTCTTGAAACCTGTGATGAGCAGATCTTCTTCAAAGTTACCGAGTAGGTGATAGTTATACTTATCTATCTTCTATGACTACTTTTGATGACAAGGTATTATTTCAACACATACAGAGATATTTAAGTTCAAAATTGCTGCCCCTGCCTGTCTCATCTGATACTTATTTTCTTTTTTGATTAAGCAGTTTATGGTCAAATTCTTAGTCTTAATATTCAAGGCCTGGTCCCTGGAGCAGAACTGGAACCACCGAGAAACATGTTAGAAGTACCAGTTCTCAAGCCACACCCTAGACCTACTGAAGCAGATTCTTTGTTTTAACAAGATCCCTAGGGGATTCCCAGCACATTACAGCCTGAGAAGCACTGGTCTACAGCACTAATATTCCTGTCCTAAAAGCAGTTGAACTTAAGGTGTCAGAAATAGAGACTTCAGTTCCCAAAATGACATCTTTCTTCTTAGCTAGACTTCAGTTTTAGTCCCTGGCTGTCTTAATATTGAGCCCATGACAACTAAGAGCCAGAAGAGTATTAGTAAGGTTTAAGAATAGAATGGCAGCTTTTTGGTTTAACCTTGTTTTATCTGGCTACCAAATGATATCCAGATTGCTTGGATTACATTAGTTTGCTAACGTAATGATTACCTATTTGCTTTTAAATTGCTCAAATGTGTGTATGCATGTGTATATCTCTCAAATGGTGTGCTATGTGAAGATCAACTCAATGGAAAACACCCTGCTGGTGGGAAATTATTTAAAGCAGGGGGAAAAGAGGGAAACTCAGGATGAGATGGTTGGATGGCATCACTGAATCAATGGAAATGAGTTTGAGCAAGCTCCGGGAGATGGTGAAGGACAGGGAAGTCTGGCATGCTGCAGTCCTTAGGGTTAGAAAGAGTCAGGCATGACTGAGAGACTAAACCACCACAACAAAGACTTAAATTACTAGGAATATCTCCATGTCAGAAATGAGGATGGGAGTCATTGAGAGATGAGTTGCTTATCTTGCAGTCACAAGACTAGTATGTGGAAGCCACATTTGAACCTCAGGAGTTTCCCTCTGAAATCTGACATTCTTAACTATCATTTATCCTGCTTCTAATCACTGATGTCTAAGACTTATATTTAAATAATTTTCTTTAACACTGGTAGAAAACTCAGTAGTGACAACTGAAAAATAATTAGCAGTCATGTGAATATAATTATTCAGTTAGTCTCTTGAAACCTGTGATGAGCAGATCTTCTTCAAAGTTACCGAGTAGGTGATAGTTATACTTATCTATCTTCTATGACTACTTTTGATGACAAGGTATTATTTCAACACATACAGAGATATTTAAGTTCAAAATTGCTGCCCCTGCCTGTCTCATCTGATACTTATTTTCTTTTTTGATTAAGCAGTTTATGGTCAAATTCTTAGTCTTAATATTCAAGGCCTGGTCCCTGGAGCAGAACTGGAACCACCGAGAAACATGTTAGAAGTACCAGTTCTCAAGCCACACCCTAGACCTACTGAAGCAGATTCTTTGTTTTAACAAGATCCCTAGGGGATTCCCAGCACATTACAGCCTGAGAAGCACTGGTCTACAGCACTAATATTCCTGTCCTAAAAGCAGTTGAACTTAAGGTGTCAGAAATAGAGACTTCAGTTCCCAAAATGACATCTTTCTTCTTAGCTAGACTTCAGTTTTAGTCCCTGGCTGTCTTAATATTGAGCCCATGACAACTAAGAGCCAGAAGAGTATTAGTAAGGTTTAAGAATAGAATGGCAGCTTTTTGGTTTAACCTTGTTTTATCTGGCTACCAAATGATATCCAGATTGCTTGGATTACATTAGTTTGCTAACGTAATGATTACCTATTTGCTTTTTAAAAATTGCTCAAATGTGTGTATGCATGTGTATATCTCTTGTATGTGTGTGTGTGTGTGTGTTTACACACATATGGGCTTCCCAGGTAGTTCTAGTGGTGAAGAATCCATCTGCCAAAGCAGGAGACATTAAGAGATGTGAGTTCTACCCCTGGGTCCAGAAGATCCATGGAAGGAGGGCATGGCAACCCACTCCAGTATTCAGAACCCCGTGGGCAGAGGAGCCTGGTGGGCTACAGTCCATGAGGTCGCAAAGAGTCCGATACAACTGAAGCAACTTATAGCACAGCATGCCAAACACAAGCATATATAGATCCCAATTACACAGAACATTCCTTGAAGATGGGGCTGATTACAACTGGACAGTGGTGTTCCACACATGGGAGTTCAATACATGGTCAATGATAGTCTCTGATAATTTCTCACCAACAGGGCAGAACATACCTGGATGTCTTGGCAGTACAGCATAATACAAAGCTCCAGAATCAGAGATTTCGAGAAGGAATTCTAGTTCAGTCACTTACTGTGTGACCATGAGCAAGTTCCTTAGCCTTCCTTAAGATTTGTTTACTAATGAGTAAAGTGGAAATCACATGAGAAGCTATCCTTAGGGAGAGTGTAAGGGTTAAGGACATAAGGCATTACATAAAATACTTAGCACTTTCTAGCTCAGACCTCAACAAAGTTTATTCTTATTATTTATTATTGCCACTTACAAGCTATAGCTCATTAGCTCTAAAAAGAGCTAAAACTTAAGACATCTTTTTCCTTAAAGAAAGTCTTCCTTCTACTTCTCTTCATATTATTCTCCTTCTCTTATACATCCTGAAATCCCCTATCTTTTCAGGTTTTCTTTTCCTTCTATTCACTCTGAATTTCTAAATACCGTAATAAGCTCTAAAAATGTTTTATATAGATTTAGGCTATGAGAGTAGTGGGAAGTATCTCAAATATAGACAACACAGACATCTTACATTTTGAGATGGACCATTTTTAAAGTCTATTGAATTGGTTAGAGTATTGCTTCTGTTTTCTGGTTTAGTGTTTTAGCTCTGAGGCATGTGGGATCTTAACTCCCTGGCTAGGGATCAAACCCTCACCCCCTGCCTTGGAAGGCAAAGTCTTTCTTAAACACTGGACCACCAGGAAAGTTCCAGACATCTTACATTTATATTATCAGATATCTGAAAACATTTGCCTAGTGCAAGAGAGAATGCTTAAAAAGACATTTTTATTAACAGATACATGTTTCAACTTTACATTCCTGTCAGTCTCCATTTACTGACTGACCTGGTTCTAAAAGAATGCTTGTTACTGTTACTCAAAGCTAGCAGACCAAGGTCTTTCTTTAGCTGCTAATTCATGTTTGACTTTTTAGCGACCCCACAGACTGTAGCCCGCCAGGTTCCTCTGTCCATGTAATTTCCCAGACAAGAATACTGGAGTAGATCAAGGTTAGCCGTCAATTTAATTCTTTACTCATCTAACATGTCTAGCTCTGTTTCATCTGCAAAAACTGGCAGCTAGTTTGACAGAAGCTCTCTAAGGTTTCTTATAATTCCAACAACTACAACTCTAAGTAAATGGGAGACAGTTACTGGATACTTACTTCAAGAAATAAAAGGGTTAAATAGTATTAAATAAAATTCAAATGACAATAGAATATAAAATTGTATTATATTTATTATATTCAATCAATTCTTTTTGCCTTTGCGACCAGTATTGGAGTTCCATCTTTTTGGAAAGCAGATAATCTATTTGATTACTGAATGTAAGAGAAATCTTTAAATGTTAATTCTTTTTGAAACACACACAACAAAAGTGGCTATATATCAACAAAAGTGTCCCATCTCTTACATAAAAGCCAAAATAAGACCAAAATGAGTAAGAATCTCTTACATAAGTATTAGTCAGTACTATGTCATAATGAGAAAATAATAATTTTCATGGAAATAATAATTTACATTATTTATTTATATGGATGATTTTTACTTCTCTAAACAACAGGTTCTCTGAGCTATAGTTTTAGTTGACATCTATCTCATTCTTCTGTTTTGTAAATATATATATTTAACATTCATGAACTGTTCATACTCAAAATTTTAATACAAATGTCCTGAGTTAAATCTGTTTTCTGGTTTAGTGTTTTAGCTCTGAGGCATGTGGGATCTTAACTCCTGGCTAGGGATCAAACCCTCACCCCTGCCTTGGAAGGCAAAGTCTTTCTTAAACACTGGACCACCAGGAAAGTTCCAGACATCTTACATTTATATTATCAGATATCTGAAAACATTTGCCTAGTGCAAGAGAGAATGCTTAAAAAGACATTTTTATTAACAGATACATGTTTCAACTTTACATTCCTGTCAGTCTCCATTTACTGACTGACCTGGTTCTAACAGAATGCTTGTTACTGTTACTCAAAGCTAGCAGACCAAGGTCTTTCTTTAGCTGCTAATTCATGTTTGACTTTTTAGCGACCCCACAGACTGTAGCCCGCCAGGTTCCTCTGTCCATGTAATTTCCCAGACAAGAATACTGGAGTAGATCAAGGTTAGCCGTCAATTTAATTCTTTACTCATCTAACATGTCTAGCTCTGTTTCATCTGCAAAAACTGGCAGCTAGTTTGACAGAAGCTCTCTAAGGTTTCTTATAATTCCAACAACTACAACTCTAAGTAAATGGGAGACAGTTACTGGATACTTACTTCAAGAAATAAAAGGGTTAAATAGTATTAAATAAAATTCAAATGACAATAGAATATAAAATTGTATTATATTTATTATATTCAATCAATTCTTTTTGCCTTTGCGACCAGTATTGGAGTTCCATCTTTTTGGAAAGCAGATAATCTATTTGATTACTGAATGTAAGAGAAATCTTTAAATGTTAATTCTTTTTGAAACACACACAACAAAAGTGGCTATATATCAACAAAAGTGTCCCATCTCTTACATAAAAGCCAAAATAAAAACCAAAATGAGTAAGAATCTCTTACATAAGTATTAGTCAGTACTATGTCATAATGAGAAAATAATAATTTTCATGGAAATAATAATTTACATTATTTATTTATATGGATGATTTTTTTTACTTCTCTAAACAACAGGTTCTCTGAGCTATAGTTTTAGTTGACATCTATCTCATTCTTCTGTTTTGTAAATATATATATTTAACATTCATGAACTGTTCATACTCAATAAATACTTGTTAAACTATATCAAATGTCCTGAGAAAATTATATGGAAAGAGATCAAATGTAATGAAAATTTTTGAAACATTTAAAATGATATGTAATAGCTAGATAACAAAGTACAATCTGCTTGAGAAAATCTGATGCTAGACAAAGGTTTAAATAATTAGGACTATGAAATGATTACTGTTTTAAAAGTGTATCTTCTGTTTTATGGGGGTGGGTGGGAAAGAGTACGAAAACATAAAAGAACTTTACAGAATTAAGAACATGTTTATTAGTACACTATAAAAAGGCACTATTTTCTCAAAGGGCAATACAACTTTATATAAAACAAACTCCGCAGGAAAGCAGCAGTGCTTCAAAGCCTGTGGTAGGGTCAGGAGGAAGGCACTGCCTTATGCCCTAACAGTAGTCTCTCTCTGCTCTCCTCTTCATGTAATTCATACCTACCAAACCAGCCACCTTTTTGTCCTTGAAACTTCCTCCTTTGTCAAGGCCATTTGTCCCCTCTTCTCCATTCCAGTTTATTTGTTCAAATGTTCACTGTTTTGAAGGTCAATTTAGGCAATGATCTAAGCAACAGTCTAAACTTCAGTTTTGCAACACAATTTCATTGTAATCAAATGATATTTTCTAAAGTAATTTAAGCCACATTTTGTTCTTAAAACTAAACTTACCTCTTTTTCCTTTCTGTCTATGGCATCTCGCTCTGCCTGCAGTTGTATTTCCAGGGACAATTCTGTTTTAGCTTCTATAGCTCCAAACTGTTTCCGGTCCTCTACCTTTAAATATATAAGAATTTTCTCAAAACTTCAGATATTAAATACTTACTATCTATCCAATAGAAGCAGTGACTCTATTTCTCGCATTAGAAGTAGTTTACATTAGCGAATAATAAAAAGTTACAACATTCAGCCTTGAATGTATTTTATATAAATTAAAACAAGAATGCCTGACAATCTTAAAATTCATCCAGATAAAATGAAGGCTATCCCTCTCATATCCTCCCCTCCCAAACTCTCTTATCCTCCCAAACTCTCTCCCAAATGTAAAATAATGCATTTTTTACTTTCTATAGCATAACAGGAATAGACCTCACTGCTTCTTAGCATTGGCCTGAACTGGTACCCATAGATTTTCACTTGTACATTATTTTAGAATCACAAATTTATTAATGCTTAAAAGAGTAATTAATTCTTTTGGCTCAATTCATCTTTCTTTATCAGGACTCAGTATGCAAAAGACATGTGAAGATAAGAGTAAACAGAAATGGTTACAATGTCAATGAAGACATACATACATACATATATATATATATATATATATATATATATATATATATGTTACACAATAATATCAATAGTCACCACTAGTTTTTTATGTAAATAAACGGATGTTCATGTAAGTAAGCATAATTTGTACTAAAACATTTGATAACATTAATCCAAAGAAAATGTCTCACCTTCTGAAACGTGTCTGTACTAACGAGCAAGGCTTGCTCCAGTTCCCTGACTCTGAACTCCAGTTTCTCGATTTCTTCATTCCGCTCATGTATGTCCCTCTGAAGCTGCTCTTTAGAGAGCAGAAGCTCACTGCACTTGTCCGTTTTTTCTTTCAGATGATTTGTTAACTGTTCAACCTGGAAAAATAATAAGCAAGAAACTGTAACGGTAAAAAATGTAAGCATGTTAGGGTTTCCCTGGTAGTCCAGTGGGTGGGGAGTCTGCCTTGCAGTGCAGGGGCCCTGGTTCGAACCCTGGCCCAGGAGGATCCCATGTGCTGTGGAGAGGCTGGGCTGGTGTGTCCAGGTGCGAGCCGGCGCCTTGGAGCGCATGCGCCCAGAGCTGGTGCTCTGCAGCGAGGCTGCTGCGATGGGAGGCCCACACAGGCCAAGGAAAGGAAGATGGATGAAAATAAGTGAAAAGAAGACCAATAAAAGAGGCCAAAATTTAAAAAAAAAAATAAAAAAAACATAAAAGCATGCAAGTAATATATCTACCCTCAAGTTTTTTAGATGTTATGCTCAGTTTATTTTTGGTGAGGGTATCTCTATCTTCTCCAATGAGAGTAACATTTTCTGAGTTGATGCATCTGAACAGCACTAAAGAGAAATAATACTGCTTTCACTACCTCATTTAAGAAAGTTCTCTTACGATTCATATTTTCTCTACCTAGGAGAAATAAGGCATTTCTGAATAACGTTGAACTGTAAGCCCTGATGCCACAACCACACTACAATCTACTAAAGAAAACAAGTTTACAGAGTCCCTGCATTCCTGTGTGAGATGAGATGACCTAGAAAACCTTTCATGGACTATACTTGTTTTTCACAAATGGTTATATTGATACATACGATACAATGTTTCTAAAAACCACAGAGGGACTGGAGGGAATTGGGGACCTGTAATATAGTCACTTGGAATAAAGCTTTTCCGCCCACACTTTCCACCAGCCCAGGAGAGAGAGGAGAAGGCCAGGTGGTCCTCAAGAGAGATCTGTGCACTCTGAAAGCTGCCCTAAGTGATTCTGATAAGCGGCAGATGGAAGGATACAGGAAGGATCAATAAGATAGAAGTTAGTTCTAGTCAAGTGAAGACAGAAAATTTATTTAAAAAAAAAAAAAAAAGAAATATGATGGTAAGAAAAAAGGAACTCTACCTTACTTCAGTGAGATTCTTAGAGGAAATTATCTAAAAATGGCTCTTCTTCCTTAAAACATTAAAGGAAATGCAAGCTTACCTACAATTACAGGTACAAGTAATAAAGGACAGTAATGAAGTGTGAACAGAAACTTTAATAATAAAAGGTGGACTAACATTTGAAATAAGGTCAAAGGGGAAGACAGTAAAGCAGGTATAGCAAAATGGTACAGCTGGATGTCTTTTTTTTTTTTTTGATCCTGAGAAAATCAAAAAACAAATGGATCACAATGTTCTCGAAGAAAATCAAATACACACTTTCTTGTCAGTTTCTTAAAAGTTTTATGAATGAGGCATATCACTCTATCTAAATATAAGAAATTGTATAGTAGGAAATGACAGTAAGTTTTAGAGATTAAGTATTCTTTCGACTTTCAACAAACACACAGCTACTTTTCAAAACCTAAAATAAGGAACAAGATGAGTAACTATGAACTGTGGTATTTCTACTGCTCCAGTAGATAAGGCTGCCCTACATCAGATTCCGTCTGGTTTCCCTCTCTCTCTCTCTCTTTTTTTTTTTTTTTAAAGATTCCTTCTGTTAAATGAAAACATAGATAACACTTAAGCACAATGAGTTTACAGGTATTTTATACTTTGGAATTTTTACCTTTTCATACTGAAGTAATACTTAAGGTTTCTGACTTTGAAGACTCATATACAATAGAAAGAATTCCCTTCAAGATTTTATGATACGCATCTTCTTTTACACATAATATACAAATTACTGTACTGTAGACAATGTAAATAAAAATCTCACCTCCCTAGTCTGATGTTCACTGATAGGCTGGAATCGAGGCACGACCTTCAGTTGCTGTTCTAGTTTCTGTATTTCCTGTTGGAATACATCTCTCTCGTGTTCTCTATCAATAGCTTGCTCCTAAAGATTAATAACGATGGTAACTGAAGACATAATATTTATTGAAGGTATTATTCCCCTTACTTCCCTTTAATTGTAGACACAGTTTTGCTTGAAGTTGAAGAACTGATGATCACAGAAATGCCCCAAACCAAAAAGGTTTAAAAAGATAACATCTGTTGTATGGTACATCATATAATAAATAGTATGAATCTCCAACAAAAATTTAAGGCCTCTTCAATCAAAAATTTAAGCATTTAAACATTATCTTAAGCACATTTTAAAAATTCACATAATGTTAATCACAGAATGAAATAATAATGTTCTTCTTAAAATGAATTTTTTTTTTTAGAACAAAGGAGGAATTCCACTATTTAGTCATTAAACAAAATAAGCAGAACAGGTCTTTGCTTCAGGGGCACACTGCCACTTGTGTGTGTATCTTCATGGGTGAAACAATGGTGGACAATTAACTCTTAGGATCCTTACGTGCTCTGACTACTGGTTAAGAAAAAGACTAGGGCATCTGAAAAGGGTAACTGGTAGGGTACTCAGCTTGTACAGCTTTTAGTTCTGAAAAATGATTCTCAGTAAAAAAAAACGTAAGTTTTAGAGATTAAGTATTCTTTCGACTTTCAACAAACACACAGCTACTTTTCAAAACCTAAAATAAGGAACAAGATGAGTAACTATGAACTGTGGTATTTCTACTGCTCCAGTAGATAAGGCTGCCCTACATCAGATTCCGTCTGGTTTCTCTCTCTCTCTCTTTTTTTTTTTTTTTAAAGATTCCTTCTGTTAAATGAAAACATAGATAACACTTAAGCACAATGAGTTTATAGGTATTTTATACTTTGGAATTTTTACCTTTTCATACTGAAGTAATACTTAAGGTTTCTGACTTTGAAGACTCATATACAATAGAAAGAATTCCCTTCAAGATTTTATGATACGCATCTTCTTTTACACATAATATACAAATTACTGTACTGTAGACAATGTAAATAAAAATCTCACCTCCCTAGTCTGATGTTCACTGATAGGCTGGAATCGAGGCACGACCTTCAGTTGCTGTTCTAGTTTCTGTATTTCCTGTTGGAATACATCTCTCTCGTGTTCTCTATCAATAGCTTGCTCCTAAAGATTAATAACGATGGTAACTGAAGACATAATATTTATTGAAGGTATTATTCCCCTTACTTCCCTTTAATTGTAGACACAGTTTTGCTTGAAGTTGAAGAACTGATGATCACAGAAATGCCCCAAACCAAAAAGGTTTAAAAAGATAACATCTGTTGTATGGTACATCATATAATAAATAGTATGAATCTCCAACAAAAATTTAAGGCCTCTTCAATCAAAAATTTAAGCATTTAAACATTATCTGAAGCACATTTTTAAAAATTCACATAATGTTAATCACAGAATGAAATAATAATGTTCTTCTTAAAATGAATTTTTTTTTTTAGAACAAAGGAGGAATTCCACTATTTAGTCATTAAACAAAATAAGCAGAACAGGTCTTTGCTTCAGGGGCACACTGCCACTTGTGTGTGTATCTTCATGGGTGAAACAATGGTGGACAATTAACTCTTAGGATCCTTACGTGCTCTGACTACTGGTTAAGAAAAAGACTAGGGCATCTGAAAAGGGTAACTGGTAGGGTAATCAGCTTGTACAGCTTTTAGTTCTGAAAGCTCAGAATAAAAATTTTTAATTGAAATAATACTTCTCAATTAATTAGTAAATGACACACAGAGATGAAAATATTAGAATTTAATAGCCTTTTCATAATTTAAAATCCACAACATAGAATAGTAGTGAGTAACATTTCACTGAAAAGAACATTAAAGTTGAGAATACTTACATCTAAAAATTTCCTCATTTTTTCTAACTGCTTTTCCAGTGCTTGGTTTTGTTGCCTTAAATCCATTAGTTCAGCATTTTTTTCTTGTTCCAGCTCTATAAACCTACTGACTTGTTCCTCAACGTCTATTTCTAGAGCTTTCACTTGCTTTTGAAGGTCATCACGAACTTTTTCCGCTTGCCCCTGTACCTCCAGTTTTTCCTTCATCAGTTTTTCTGTCTCCTGTAGTAATTCTGTTTACAAATGTAAAAATACACTACATTAAGTTCCAGTTAATGATGTTATGATAGGGAAATCACCCGTAACTGTGTTCAAATCTTAACTTCATGAAATAAAGGGGCCGAGCTTTATTTCAAACACATTTAAAAAAGGAAAAACCTCCTGTGAAAATATCAAAATAACATATTCCAATGTAAGTAAGCAAGCTGGTATCCAAAAAATCATATAGAATTAACAAAAATAGTATGTCCCACCACTAAAAACAATATTGTGAAGAAAGCACAGCAAACGTCCCCCTCAAAACTCCACTTTCACTACAAGGAAACGAGCAAAGTGTAACCAAATTCAAGCATGGAAATAACTCACCTGGGGTGAAAATCAATCCACTATAAACCTGTAAAGTCATTTTTATATGCGTATACAATACACATGAAGATCAAATACTATAAATCTTTAACCAAGGCAAGTATGAGTTACAGAAAAGAAATATAACCAGAATCAGAATTTCCTGTTAGTCTTACTCCTTATTAGATCCATATTCCTGAGTTAGTCATACAAGCTCACAGGTGTGTGTATCAAGGTAAAACTGACAAGTATGGGAAGCTGTGTGGTGCTTAAGAGCAAAACCAAGGGTTCATGATACTCGAAAAGTAAGGGCCTTCAGTTTCCTTCTTTGCCAATTGGGGACAGTAAAAGTCTGTAACTCTTAGGATCCTTACGTGCTCTGACTACTGGTTAAGAAAAAGACTAGGGCATCTGAAAAGGGTAACTGGTAGGGTAATCAGCTTGTACAGCTTTTAGTTCTGAAAGCTCAGAATAAAAATTTTTAATTGAAATAATACTTCTCAATTAATTAGTAAATGACACACAGAGATGAAAATATTAGAATTTAATAGCCTTTTCATAATTTAAAATCCACAACATAGAATAGTAGTGAGTAACATTTCACTGAAAAGAACATTAAAGTTGAGAATACTTACATCTAAAAATTTCCTCATTTTTTCTAACTGCTTTTCCAGTGCTTGGTTTTGTTGCCTTAAATCCATTAGTTCAGCATTTTTTTCTTGTTCCAGCTCTATAAACCTACTGACTTGTTCCTCAACGTCTATTTCTAGAGCTTTCACTTGCTTTTGAAGGTCATCACGAACTTTTTCAGCTTGACACTGTACCTCCAGTTTTTCCTTCATCAGTTTTTCTGTCTCCTGTAGTAATTCTGTTTACAAATGTAAAAATACACTACATTAAGTTCCAGTTAATGATGTTATGATAGGGAAATCACCCGTAACTGTGTTCAAATCTTAACTTCATGAAATAAAGGGGCCGAGCTTTATTTCAAACACATTTAAAAAAGGAAAAACCTCCTGTGAAAATATCAAAATAACATATTCCAATGTAAGTAAGCAAGCTGGTATCCAAAAAATCATATAGAATTAACAAAAATAGTATGTCCCACCACTAAAAACAATATTGTGAAGAAAGCACAGCAAACGACCCCCTCAAAACTCCACTTTCACTACAAGGAAACGAGCAAAGTGTAACCAAATTCAAGCATGGAAATAACTCACCTGGGGTGAAAATCAATCCACTATAAACCTGTAAAGTCATTTTTATATGCGTATACAATACACATGAAGATCAAATACTATAAATCTTTAACCAAGGCAAGTATGAGTTACAGAAAAGAAATATAACCAGAATCAGAATTTCCTGTTAGTCTTACTCCTTATTAGATCCATATTCCTGAGTTAGTCATACAAGCTCACAGGTGTGTGTATCAAGGTAAAACTGACAAGTATGGGAAGCTGTGTGGTGCTTAAGAGCAAAAACCAAGGGTTCATGTCCTAACTGCCACTTCTGATATTTAATGTAAGGGCCTTCAGTTTCCTTCTTTGCCAATTGGGGACAGTAAAAGTACTGATCTCTAAGAGTTATGGTGGGATCAAGTAAGTTAAAAGTCAATGTGTGAAGAACAGTGCCTAGACTATGATAAGCACTACATGTAAGTGTGAGTTATTATTATTAATATCAATCATACAACAACAAATAATGTACAGCAAAGTAAAACAATTCTCTAATGAAGAAAATGGAAGGAATGTAACTCCAGAGTGTTTACACTAACTGGTCTGTTTCTCACTGTACTCAGGATTAGGAATCTACCAGAAAATAGCTTTCCTTTCAAAATAATACTGATTCAGATGTTAACACAAATGTAATCAACCAGAAAGTATCTTCATGAAATTTCACTGATCCTATTGATACCATCATCTTATATACTTCCTGATTTAGAAAAGAGTATCTGAAAAAGTCATACGCTCTAAGAATTTAACATTTGTCAAAGAAAAAAACAATTTGAATAAACCAGTATTTTCTTAAAAGCAGAAATGGTCTTAAGCTCTGTTGGAAAACAGATATAATAAGATGAAGGTTGCTATCAATCTCAGATATAGTAAGATGATGGTTGCTATGAATCTCAGTTGTTAATTCCAAGTTTTTAATGTAAGAAAAGTATTTTTGTTGTTAAAGAGAAAAACTGTAAGTATGAAACACAGCAGCAAAATTAGAGAGGTTAGTTGGTTGAAAAATCCAAGGATCACCCAAGGGCCATGCAATTGTGTAAACACACCTGCGCCAGGTGCTGCATCGACTGCAGCATCTACTAGTCCTAGTGGAGAAAAACACACGTACATACACAGAACAAAAATACGATGATTTACGTGGCATCTATTTCTTAAAACAGGACAATGCATACACACAAATACACAACAGAATCAGAGGAAAAGCTGAAACCACTGACATTAATGGTAATGTTCTGAAATGTATCCGTATTTCTTGAATATTTTACAAGAATGATACCCATACTTTCCACATGAAACACTCCAACTCTAAACCTGTTTAAATAAGTCTGAGCAATCAGAACTTCACCATATTACAAGACTGTATACTCCTATCTTTATATTATAAAATTCAATTAAAAGTACTGATCTCTAAGAGTTATGGTGGGATCAAGTAAGTTAAAAGTCAATGTGTGAAGAACAGTGCCTAGACTATGATAAGCACTACATGTAAGTGTGAGTTATTATTATTAATATCAATCATACAACAACAAATAATGTACAGCAAAGTAAAACAATTCTCTAATGAAGAAAATGGAAGGAATGTAACTCCAGAGTGTTTACACTAACTGGTCTGTTTCTCACTGTACTCAGGATTAGGAATCTACCAGAAAATAGCTTTCCTTTCAAAATAATACTGATTCAGATGTTAACACAAATGTAATCAACCAGAAAGTATCTTCATGAAATTTCACTGATCCTATTGATACCATCATCTTATATACTTCCTGATTTAGAAAAGAGTATCTGAAAAAGTCATACGCTCTAAGAATTTAACATTTGTCAAAGAAAAAAACAATTTGAATAAACCAGTATTTTCTTAAAAGCAGAAATGGTCTTAAGCTCTGTTGGAAAACAGATATAATAAGATGAAGGTTGCTATCAATCTCAGATATAGTAAGATGATGGTTGCTATGAATCTCAGTTGTTAATTCCAAGTTTTTAATGTAAGAAAAGTATTTTTGTTGTTAAAGAGAAAAACTGTAAGTATGAAACACAGCAGCAAAATTAGAGAGGTTAGTTGGTTGAAAAATCCAAGGATCACCCAAGGGCCATGCAATTGTGTAAACACACCTGCGCCAGGTGCTGCATCGACTGCAGCATCTACTAGTCCTAGTGGAGAAAAACACACGTACATACACAGAACAAAAATACGATGATTTACGTGGCATCTATTTCTTAAAACAGGACAATGCATACACACAAATACACAACAGAATCAGAGGGAAAAGCTGAAACCACTGACATTAATGGTAATGTTCTGAAATGTATCCGTATTTCTTGAATATTTTACAAGAATGATACCCATACTTTCCACATGAAACACTCCAACTCTAAACCTGTTTAAATAAGTCTGAGCAATCAGAACTTCACCATATTACAAGACTGTATACTCCTATCTGTATATTATAAAATTCAATTAATAAGACTACATAATTGTGACTTCATGTATCGTATAAAAGTGAGAGGAGGGCTTCCCCTGGTGGTCCAGTGGGTAAGGACACCGCCTTGCAGTGCAAGGGGCGCCGGTTCCATCCCTGGCCTGGGAAGATCCCACGTGCCGCGGAGCGGCTGGACCGATGTGTCCAATCACCGAGCTGGAGCTTTGGAGCGCAGAGCCGGTGCTCTGCAACGACAGACGCCACCGTGGTGGGAGGCCCACAGGAGCCAAAGAACAAAGACAGATGAAAATGGAGAAATGAAGGACCAACAGAAGTGGCCCACCCACTCCCCTCCCTCCCCAACCTGATCCCTGCCCAAAATAAATAAATAAATCTTTAAAAAAAAAAAAAAAGTGAGAGGATATAACTAAAAGGATTTAAAGTTCCATTGTTACAAAGATTGACATCTATTTTTTTTAGCACTAAACAAGCTTTAATATGTGGTTTCCCATTTAAGAAAAGATGAAAGGTTATGTGTAAACCTATTCTTTGAACTTCTGCTTGTATTAAACTACATGTCAGCCTACTTCTAACAGGCAGTGACAATTTCAGTCTATTATCTCGCAGGCTGAAATCCACCACAGCTGCTGAGTACTAATGCCAGACCAGTGCTCTTAGTGAACCCACGTATACATTTTGCTGCCTTTCTGCAATTAAAAGAGCTAAATCTTATACAACTTAAAAAACATTGTACTTCATGATAACCAGTTTTAGACACAGGTGTGAGGAGAAATGCAGAATTATCTTTTCCTGCTAACATTTGCCAAAGGAAAAAGGGAGAAAAAAAATTGATTCCACATGGTTTGCTAATAAGACAATTAATTACCAGATAGATTTTCTTATTATTTTTCAATCGCTCTCTATATAAATAATGGCACTGAAAGGGGAAAAAGAAGTCGTACTGAACTTCTAAGGATATGAAGCCCAGGAATACGTACGCTGTTCGACTGGGCCTGCCTCTGCTTTCATAGCCTCCTTCTGCCTTGACAGCAGTTGTCTTTCTTCCTGGATCTGCTGTTGCTCTGCTTCCAGTTCTTGCAATCTATTACCTGCGCATAACAATTCCTGCTCAAGGCGATCTATTATATCAGATTTTTCCTGAAGTTGCCTTTCAAAAAGCATTTTTTCATCTGCATAGCCATCAATGACACCTATAAAATAAAATAAACAAGGCAATTATCATTTCAAATTTTACCATTATATTTCTATAAACAATGGACCGTTAGCAAATTTTAAACCATTCCAATCTATTAAAAGTCTTGAATGAATTTGCTGCTGCTGATAGCAGCAACTATGGTATGTTCAATACAGCCTTTTTTTTTTATTAACCATTGTGTCTAAATATGAAATTTCTCTGAATTTTCTATCATTTGTTATGCTAATTTATTACATGCAGGTGTAATGTACTTTATTAAAAAGATATAAATAGATTAGGTTCCTGGAAAGCTTAATATAAAGCCAAATGCCTGTGAACTGAACCACATTTTAAATATACTAGAGAAAGCTGGTATTTTGAGTGATTCCAGAAGGCCCACACCCACAACAGCACAGTAAGATATAAAGCACAGGTACCATTTAAGAAAAGATGAAACGTTATGTGTAAACCTATTCTTTGAACTTCTGCTTGTATTAAACTACATGTCAGCCTACTTCTAACAGGCAGTGACAATTTCAGTCTATTATCTCGCAGGCTGAAATCCACCACAGCTGCTGAGTACTAGTGCCAGACCAGTGCTCTTAGTGAACCCACGTATACATTTTGCTGCCTTTCTGCAATTAAAAGAGCTAAATCTTATACAACTTAAAAAACATTGTACTTCATGATAACCAGTTTTAGACACAGGTGTGAGGAGAAATGCAGAATTATCTTTTCCTGCTAACATTTGCCAAAGGAAAAAGGGAGAAAAAAAATTGATTCCACATGGTTTGCTAATAAGACAATTAATTACCAGATAGATTTTCTTATTATTTTTCAGTCGCTCTCTATATAAATAATGGCACTGAAAGGGGAAAAAGAAGTCGTACTGAACTTCTAAGGATATGAAGCCCAGGAATACGTACGCTGTTCGACTGGGCCTGCCTCTGCTTTCATAGCCTCCTTCTGCCTTGACAGCAGTTGTCTTTCTTCCTGGATCTGCTGTTGCTCTGCTTCCAGTTCTTGCAATCTATTACCTGCGCATAACAATTCCTGCTCAAGGCGATCTATTATATCAGATTTTTCCTGAAGTTGCCTTTCAAAAAGCATTTTTTCATCTGCATAGCCATCAATGACACCTATAAAATAAAATAAACAAGGCAATTATCATTTCAAATTTTACCATTATATTTCTATAAACAATGGACCGTTAGCAAATTTTAAACCATTCCAATCTATTAAAAGTCTTGAATGAATTTGCTGCTGCTGATAGCAGCAACTATGGTATGTTCAATACAGCCTTTTTTTTTTATTAACCATTGTGTCTAAATATGAAATTTCTCTGAATTTTCTATCATTTGTTATGCTAATTTATTACATGCAGGTGTAATGTACTTTATTAAAAAGATATAAATAGATTAGGTTCCTGGAAAGCTTAATATAAAGCCAAATGCCTGTGAACTGAACCACATTTTAAATATACTAGAGAAAGCTGGTATTTTGAGTGATTCCAGAAGGCCCACACCCACAACAGCACAGTAAGATATAAACAGCACAGGGCTTTAGAGGCTTAAAGCCTGGAACCACCATTTAAAGGTGACTTTGAACAACTAACAAGCATCTTTCTGCTCCAGTTTCTTCATCTTTAAATTAGAAGAGCTGGCTGTCTTGGGGGCTTCCCCTGGTGGTCCAGTGGGTAAGGACACCGCCTTGCAGTGCAAGGGGCGCCGGTTCGAGCCCTGACCTGGGAAGATCCCACGTGCCGCGGAGCGACTGGACTGATGTGTCCAATTACCGAGCCGGAGCTCTGGAGCGCATGCGCCCAGAGCCGGTGCTCTGCAACAACAGACGCCACCGCGATGGGAGGCCCACAGGAGCCAAAGAACAAAGACGGATGAACATAGAGAAAGGAAAGACCAATAGAAGTGGCCTGCCCGCTCCCCTCCCTCCCCAACCCAACCCCTGCCCAAAATAAATAAATCTTAAAAAAAAAGAAGAGCTGTCTTGGGATGGTGGGATTATAGTAACAATTCACCATCATTCACTTCAGTATTTTCTAAAATGTTCAATACTTTTGTATAATTCTATTAAGTACTTTCATAATTAAGAACTATATACACATATAGATATATACATGGATAGTTTTTTTTTTTTAATTATTGCTTTATTTATCTTTATTTGGCTGCACTGGGTCTTAGTTGTGGCATGTGGGATCTAGTTCTCTGACCAGGGATCAAACCTGGGCCCCTTGCATTGGGAACACAGAGTCTTAACCACTGGACCACCAGGGCAGTCTCTATATGGATAGTTTTAAAAATTGCTTGCAGGAATTTTGAAGATAAGCTACAACTGCTTTCCAGTAGTCATTTGAAATTAAAAGTAGACTGGTGGTTTCCAAGCCTGGCTTGCACTAAAATCTATTTTCAGATGTGACATCTCTCCACCCTCAGTAGCCAATGGCAGGTGCTCACCCTCGGCCTTACTGAGCTCCACCGCCATCTGTTCTCGGGCCCTGGACTCCTCATGGAGACGCTCTCGCAGCTCTTCCTGGCACTTGAGGGACTCCGTCACTTCTTGTTTCTGTCTAAATGACTCCCGCATCAATTCTGTCTGTGTAACTTTTGCATGTTCCAGCTAAACAAAGAGGGAAAGCAGACATGAAGGAAGACAAAGGGTTAAGAATACTAGTGCCATTCCCCACTAACACTTAAAAAAATTTTTTTAAAGAAAATAAAGATATCCCATTGAACTACAGCCATTTAATATTTCTAGTGCATGCTAATATTAGCAGATAGTGTCACTCAGTAAATAAATAGATAAGCTGTGTACAGCTTTCCATAAGAAATGTATTCTAATTTTATTTAACAGAAAAAATAGCTTCTTTCAGAAATAAACCACTTTCCAATGCTAGACCTGTAATCTATTATACGAAGAGATATAACATTAGTAACACATAGACTCTGTGTATTTGGTAAAGAATTTTATATAACTACATGTTCTATAATAAGCTTTATGTAACATTTATTGACTGTGACTTCTGCTGTACACTGTGGGGAACTGATAAGGAATGAGGAATGCAATGGGATCAATCACCGAAATAAATAAATCTTAAAAAAAAAGAAGAGCTGTCTTGGGATGGTGGGATTATAGTAACAATTCACCATCATTCACTTCAGTATTTTCTAAAATGTTCAATACTTTTGTATAATTCTATTAAGTACTTTCATAATTAAGAACTATATACACATATAGATATATACATGGATAGTTTTTTTTTTTTAATTATTGCTTTATTTATCTTTATTTGGCTGCACTGGGTCTTAGTTGTGGCATGTGGGATCTAGTTCTCTGACCAGGGATCAAACCTGGGCCCCTTGCATTGGGAACACAGAGTCTTAACCACTGGACCACCAGGGCAGTCTCTATATGGATAGTTTTAAAAATTGCTTGCAGGAATTTTGAAGATAAGCTACAACTGCTTTCCAGTAGTCATTTGAAATTAAAAGTAGACTGGTGGTTTCCAAGCCTGGCTTGCACTAAAATCTATTTTCAGATGTGACATCTCTCCACCCTCAGTAGCCAATGGCAGGTGCTCACCCTCGGCCTTACTGAGCTCCACCGCCATCTGTTCTCGGGCCCTGGACTCCTCATGGAGACGCTCTCGCAGCTCTTCCTGGCACTTGAGGGACTCCGTCACTTCTTGTTTCTGTCTAAATGACTCCCGCATCAATTCTGTCTGTGTAACTTTTGCATGTTCCAGCTAAACAAAGAGGGAAAGCAGACATGAAGGAAGACAAAGGGTTAAGAATACTAGTGCCATTCCCCACTAACACTTAAAAAAATTTTTTTAAAGAAAATAAAGATATCCCATTGAACTACAGCCATTTAATATTTCTAGTGCATGCTAATATTAGCAGATAGTGTCACTCAGTAAATAAATAGATAAGCTGTGTACAGCTTTCCATAAGAAATGTATTCTAATTTTATTTAACAGAAAAAATAGCTTCTTTCAGAAATAAACCACTTTCCAATGCTAGACCTGTAATCTATTATACGAAGAGATATAACATTAGTAACACATAGACTCTGTGTATTTGGTAAAGAATTTTATATAACTACATGTTCTATAATAAGCTTTATGTAACATTTATTGACTGTGACTTCTGCTGTACACTGTGGGGAACTGATAAGGAATGAGGAATGCAATGGGATCAATCACCGAAATCACAGTGGCAAAACAAAACAAAACATACCCTAGTTTTAATGAAAACTATTTGTGAAACACTTACAAGAGTCTAAAAGAATATTCAGTTTATTTCTAAAACTTTAGAATACAGAGGTATTAACTATAAATACAGAGTCCTTAAAATGCTGTCATTGGCATACTGACTGCAATCATTTTTCTAGTACTTAATATTAACACTATTAAATTTTTACAAGTTTTACAACTTTTATAAAATTTACTTTTACAAAATTTTTACAACTGATTTTTAAATTTACCATAGCAAACAGATTTTAGAGTTAATAAATAAAGTTTTTTACAGTACCTTTTGCAGTTGGATAAATCAGTTTCCAACTTATCTTGTCACTATTCTAGTTTTAATAAAATGTTTTAAACATCATTTGCAACTTATTACTTGAAAATAATATGAATACACATTTAAGATTCATAATGGAAAATTAAACACATATTTTAATCACAAAATAGTTTCTGAAATATCTCTATTAAAATACTGTTACTCAACAAAAGTAATACTTTATTTTTCTTTTTACTTTTGACTGGCAAAAGATGATTTTCCTTTTATGTGGATAAGCAATATACATTTTAATTAAAAATTATTATAAAATATGAACTAATGCATACACAGCTGCAATTCCAAACTTACAGTGAGAATCTATATTTTAAAAGTAAATCAACTGGTTCCACCTGTAATTTTTCTGTATATTATAAAATAGTTGCCTGGTAAATACATGAAATATCTAAAAAAGTTCATAGCTCTAACTAACTGGGATATGAGTTCTCTCTTTCCTTTTTCAAATTTACTGGACAATTCCAACAATGCACTTACAACAAAATATACACCTGCTTTAGAGATAAAGCAAAGCTCTTGTGTTACAGCTTTCCATAAGAAATGTATTCTAATTTTATTTAACAGAAAAAATAGCTTCTTTCAGAAATAAACCACTTTCCAATGCTAGACCTGTAATCTATTATACGAAGAGATATAACATTAGTAACACATAGACTCTGTGTATTTGGTAAAGAATTTTATATAACTACATGTTCTATAATAAGCTTTATGTAACATTTATTGACTGTGACTTCTGCTGTACACTGTGGGAACTGATAAGGAATGAGGAATGCAATGGGATCAATCACCGAAATCACAGTGGCAAAACAAAACAAAACATACCCTAGTTTTAATGAAAACTATTTGTGAAACACTTACAAGAGTCTAAAAGAATATTCAGTTTATTTCTAAAACTTTAGAATACAGAGGTATTAACTATAAATACAGAGTCCTTAAAATGCTGTCATTGGCATACTGACTGCAATCATTTTTCTAGTACTTAATATTAACACTATTAAATTTTTACAAGTTTTACAACTTTTATAAAATTTACTTTTACAAAATTTTTACAACTGATTTTTAAATTTACCATAGCAAACAGATTTTAGAGTTAATAAATAAAGTTTTTTACAGTACCTTTTGCAGTTGGATAAATCAGTTTCCAACTTATCTTGTCACTATTCTAGTTTTAATAAAATGTTTTAAACATCATTTGCAACTTATTACTTGAAAATAATATGAATACACATTTAAGATTCATAATGGAAAATTAAACACATATTTTAATCACAAAATAGTTTCTGAAATATCTCTATTAAAATACTGTTACTCAACAAAAGTAATACTTTATTTTTCTTTTTACTTTTGACTGGCAAAAGATGATTTTCCTTTTATGTGGATAAGCAATATACATTTTTAATTAAAAATTATTATAAAATATGAACTAATGCATACACAGCTGCAATTCCAAACTTACAGTGAGAATCTATATTTTAAAAGTAAATCAACTGGTTCCACCTGTAATTTTTTTCTGTATATTATAAAATAGTTGCCTGGTAAATACATGAAATATCTAAAAAAGTTCATAGCTCTAACTAACTGGGATATGAGTTCTCTCTTTCCTTTTTCAAATTTACTGGACAATTCCAACAATGCACTTACAACAAAATATACACCTGCTTTAGAGAAGACAATTTTTAAAAGTTTGCTTCTCCATTATATCTCTTGACAAGGTATAAAATTTCATTAAGATGCACTGTAAAACTACAAGAAGTATTAGCAACTTCAGTTTTACAAAGTAAAACAGTTGTGAGGGAGCTAAATACAGTAGAACTAGGAAACAAATTTCATTTATTATAGCAGAAAGCACCCACACGTTACTGGAATAAGAGATTCCTTCAAATATTTACCTAAACACTGTATATGTTAAACTTCTATCCAATCAATATGAATCCTGATATTCATATAACACATTATATAAATATTTTTCCCATTATTAGGTAAATGTGAGATATATAAAAAATCATATATAATATTTTTAAATAATTTAAAAACTTACTACATTAAAAATACATACAAATATCTAGCAAATCGTTGTCACTTTTATATAGTAAAGCCTCAGGGGAGGTAACGAAACTATTCTGAAAGTATCAGTCTTGTTAAATATTAGGTAGTACATAGTCAAAGCCATGAAAGTCATTCAAAGGGCTGAATACCTTGTTATACTGAATAACTTGTAGCAAATCATTCACAACATTTAAAAGTCAAATGAACCTGAAATACTAAGTATGCTAAAAACACTTAACACTGCTAGTAACATACACTTCACATAAAAAGCAGGAAAAGGTATTTTCTCATAGGGCTAGTAGGCATACTAAAAATAAGTTCCTTAAGGAGTTAGCAAAAAACTGAAATTAGAATTCAGATTTCCTTTTTCTTTTCTGGAACTAGAGCCAATATGCCAAACAATTGTAAACATTTCCTAACTGGCTCAATGACGATTCACTAAGCTGTTTTAGGTATGACAATGCTTATTCCCTCAAATATAGTCAGCTCGCTTTTAGTTGGGATTGGTCTCATAAACATAGAGAAGTCAGATTCTTAAGGACAAGCAGGATCTTTTAAAATAGGTTGCCTGGCATGGGAGAACTGAAATATTATCTCATTCAGCTTTCTGGGATTAAACACATAGCCAAGTTGGGGTTTGTGGATGAAATTAAGCCCTTCAATACATTAATCATTACAGGATGAATGAGTAGTAACACACCGAACAACAAGAAAACAAGATACCATTCCATTTACCCTTACCAAAGACATTTACAGTTCATTTCTCATTATAGCTTTTTTCAATACATGTATAAAAAACTGAAAGCATAAAATTACAAAAAATTTTATACTTACTGAATAAGGAGGGGTAGGCAGGGAAATTTTAGAAATAAGCTTTAATGTGTGCCCATTTCTTTTATGAATCATATGAAAAATAGAAGTATTAATGATTACTGAGTTATTTTCATCCAAATGTTCACAAAGAGGAAAAGGATGTGGTAAAGGCACCCGGGATTCAACCTCATAAATGTCTTCTTGTTCTTCCAACCACGAGTCGCTAAGTTTGAGAGTTGCCAAATAGGTCCTGTAAGAATCCATTCTAGAAGTTGTAGCTGCTAATTTTCCTCATTTGCTTTAACAGTTTTCCACTACCTAAAAAGCTGTTTAGTATATGAAACTTGAAACTATTCTGAAAGTATCAGTCTTGTTAAATATTAGGTAGTACATAGTCAAAGCCATGAAAGTCATTCAAAGGGCTGAATACCTTGTTATACTGAATAACTTGTAGCAAATCATTCACAACATTTAAAAGTCAAATGAACCTGAAATACTAAGTATGCTAAAAACACTTAACACTGCTAGTAACATACACTTCACATAAAAAGCAGGAAAAGGTATTTTCTCATAGGGCTAGTAGGCATACTAAAAATAAGTTCCTTAAGGAGTTAGCAAAAAACTGAAATTAGAATTCAGATTTCCTTTTTCTTTTCTGGAACTAGAGCCAATATGCCAAACAATTGTAAACATTTCCTAACTGGCTCAATGACGATTCACTAAGCTGTTTTAGGTATGACAATGCTTATTCCCTCAAATATAGTCAGCTCGCTTTTAGTTGGGATTGGTCTCATAAACATAGAGAAGTCAGATTCTTAAGGACAAGCAGGATCTTTTAAAATAGGTTGCCTGGCATGGGAGAACTGAAATATTATCTCATTCAGCTTTCTGGGATTAAACACATAGCCAAGTTGGGGTTTGTGGATGAAATTAAGCCCTTCAATACATTAATCATTACAGGATGAATGAGTAGTAACACACCGAACAACAAGAAAACAAGATACCATTCCATTTACCCTTACCAAAGACATTTACAGTTCATTTCTCATTATAGCTTTTTTCAATACATGTATAAAAAACTGAAAGCATAAAATTACAAAAAAAATTTTATACTTACTGAATAAGGAGGGGTAGGCAGGGAAATTTTAGAAATAAGCTTTAATGTGTGCCCATTTCTTTTATGAATCATATGAAAAATAGAAGTATTAATGATTACTGAGTTATTTTCATCCAAATGTTCACAAAGAGGAAAAGGATGTGGTAAAGGCACCCGGGATTCAACCTCATAAATGTCTTCTTGTTCTTCCAACCACGAGTCGCTAAGTTTGAGAGTTGCCAAATAGGTCCTGTAAGAATCCATTCTAGAAGTTGTAGCTGCTAATTTTCCTCATTTGCTTTAACAGTTTTCCACTACCCTAAAAAGCTGTTTAGTATATTAAGATATACTACAGCAGTATGAAAAATTTTCTTCAGTATTATCAAATGAACATTATAAAAATAATTCATACAACTAAACAAAAGAAAAAAAGCCACAAATAAAAAAAAGTAGATCTCCACCAGTCTTCATCAAAAAAAAAACAAAAAAACAAAAAAGGAGAGAACAAAACAAAGCTAAAAGCAAGTAAAAATGTTTTTAATTAGAATGATTACTAAAATGTTGAAGAATGGAGGAATGAAAATATAAATATCAAATTAATGAAGCAATAAAACTGCCTTTGCCATCGAGTTTGTCTGTGGAAATAAAAGCCTTCCAAGTAGAACCAGGCAGGGAAAGTCAAGTTTTAAGTCTCCTTAGTAGCAAGTCTTAAAAACACAGTTGCAACATTATTTCCCTTGTTCTTGCTGCTTCTTTCAATGCTCTTCTGAACTGAACTATTCAAACAGCCTCACAAGCTGAGCCAAAGGATTCAGTCAGTGTCCCGTGAGGAAAGGTCAGAACAGAGGGTGTGGTTTAATGTCTGTACCTATAGGTACACTGACAGGTGGAATCTGAATTAATACGCCCACAAAAAAGCCTGCCTAACAGGATCCGAGTTCCACGTCACGGCTTTGAAAAGGGTATTTAGATAAGTTTATAATACTTCTAAGATAAGCCAGTGTTTCAATGTTTCCATTAAAAAATTGTTTTAATTTAAAAATGTAAAATCAAGGTCTGAATCTACATCACCAATTAGTTCTTCAATTATACTCAATAATCATAACAATTTCTAGAAAATTAAGTTAGTACTTCCTTTTGATATGTCCTAAAAATAATACTCATTCTTTTGAGCAGTCATTAAAACTAAATATAGATAGTTTGGTTATAACCTATTTTCACATTGGACTGTTTACCAAGTAATTTAATTGTTAAGGGGAAAAAAAACCCCATTGTATAATATATAATAGTTGGCAATTACACCACTTAAGCCAGCCTATGAACTCTGACTAAAACTTACAAGCACATGTTGTGTATAATGGCCCTCTGGTAGCTCCAGAAACCCCCTGCTCAGAATTTTAAAAGATGAACAGCATGAAAGTTGTTTTAAATAAATGAAAAAAAACCCAAAAACTTTCACTGTGACAACTGTTCTCTAGCCAGTAACTATATACTTCAGTATATTACTTAACTCACAAAACCTTTACTTGCTGTGGGGAAAAAAAAACCCACACTGAAGTAAGCTTATCAACAAAAATCCATCCTATATCCACTTTCACTACACAAAATATCGTTAGAGCAGTCAATACTCAAATCTTTCACAGTCAGTTAATAATTAGGGCAGAGAAAATGAGATTTTCGACACAGAGCTCAAAATCTATAGGGATAGGGGAGGTGCACTTGCTTCCTAGCATTTCAGACTAAACAATGACAAATTCCTGTGTATTATGGCTTCTTATGTGAAGCCTCCAGTTAGTTTTAGAAAACATCTTAACATTTGTACAGATGGAGATCTAACCATACCACAGATGCAAGTAATACCTCAGTTTCTTGCTGTCTTTCAATGCTCTTCTGAACTGAACTATTCAAACAGCCTCACAAGCTGAGCCAAAGGATTCAGTCAGTGTCCCGTGAGGAAAGGTCAGAACAGAGGGTGTGGTTTAATGTCTGTACCTATAGGTACACTGACAGGTGGAATCTGAATTAATACGCCCACAAAAAAGCCTGCCTAACAGGATCCGAGTTCCACGTCACGGCTTTGAAAAGGGTATTTAGATAAGTTTATAATACTTCTAAGATAAGCCAGTGTTTCAATGTTTCCATTAAAAAATTGTTTTAATTTAAAAATGTAAAATCAAGGTCTGAATCTACATCACCAATTAGTTCTTCAATTATACTCAATAATCATAACAATTTCTAGAAAATTTAGTACTTCCTTTTGATATGTCCTAAAAATAATACTCATTCTTTTGAGCAGTCATTAAAACTAAATATAGATAGTTTGGTTATAACCTATTTTCACATTGGACTGTTTACCAAGTAATTTAATTGTTAAGGGGAAAAAAAACCCCATTGTATAATATATAATAGTTGGCAATTACACCACTTAAGCCAGCCTATGAACTCTGACTAAAACTTACAAGCACATGTTGTGTATAATGGCCCTCTGGTAGCTCCAGAAACCCCTGCTCAGAATTTAAAAAGATGAACAGCATGAAAGTTGTTTTAAATAAATGAAAAAAAACCCAAAAACTTTCACTGTGACAACTGTTCTCTAGCCAGTAACTATATACTTCAGTATATTACTTAACTCACAAAACCTTTACTTGCTGTGGGGAAAAAAAAACCCACACTGAAGTAAGCTTATCAACAAAAATCCATCCTATATCCACTTTCACTACACAAAATATCGTTAGAGCAGTCAATACTCAAATCTTTCACAGTCAGTTAATAATTAGGGCAGAGAAAATGAGATTTTCGACACAGAGCTCAAAATCTATAGGGATAGGGGAGGTGCACTTGCTTCCTAGCATTTCAGACTAAACAATGACAAATTCCTGTGTATTATGGCTTCTTATGTGAAGCCTCCAGTTAGTTTTAGAAAACATCTTAACATTTGTACAGATGGAGATCTAACCATACCACAGATGCAAGTAAACCTGACTTTCCTGGGGCTTCACCAGTCACGAAATCATCAATATCCTTGATAATGAGCTTTATGAACTGGCTGGACCCATGCTTAGCATATAAAACACCTCTCAAAATCCTCTTTCTCAGCTCCATCTGTAAATTACAGTCTATTTTGATAATCTGGTATCCAATTTCTCTTATTTGAAGCCAAAACAAAACCCTAAAAGTAAGACATACCTCTTTATAAACAGAAACATTTAGGTCAAGGCAAGAACTAACTACAAAGAAAACAGAAAAACTAGGAGGAGAAAAAACAAACTCAAAAAAGCAGCTGATTAAGATGACTTAGAATGGGGCAAACAGCCCCCCACAGTACATTAACTAATGGCATATTAATTCATGTTCAGAAACATTCAGACTCTGAATTAAAATGATTCAAATTATAGTCCATTTTTGAGATGAGGCAAACAGATTTCCCCAAAAGAACATATTACCTGATGAAATATTACATACATTGATGTCCAGACAGATTACTTTGAGCTGGAATAATTCGAGTAATACATATTTTTTGAAATTTCAGAAAGCACATAAATCTTTTTACAATCAAAAAGTTAAAATAATTTGTGAAAAAAGTCAAAATTATTTCAATTTTTAAAAGGTTACCCTTTTAATTATCTAGACTAGCCCATTATACCCTGGTTTCAGATAATCAAGATTTGTCAAGTACACTCGAAGGCTATTATTTTGTGGAACAGAGTTATGTTTAGCTTTAATTGTACAATGTCAAACTACTTAACGTTTTGCCCAGAAATATTTCCCTCAAGCTGCAAAACACTTCTCTTGCTCTCTTTGCATTATTATTTTTCTAAGTTATTGCTAATTGCTACAATACTCTAATCCAACAAATCCATCCTATATCCACTTTCACTACACAAAATATCGTTAGAGCAGTCAATACTCAAATCTTTCACAGTCAGTTAATAATTAGGGCAGAGAAAATGAGATTTTCGACACAGAGCTCAAAATCTATAGGGATAGGGGAGGTGCACTTGCTTCCTAGCATTTCAGACTAAACAATGACAAATTCCTGTGTATTATGGCTTCTTATGTGAAGCCTCCAGTTAGTTTTAGAAAACATCTTAACATTTGTACAGATGGAGATCTAACCATACCACAGATGCAAGTAAACCTGACTTTCCTGGGGCTTCACCAGTCACGAAATCATCAATATCCTTGATAATGAGCTTTATGAACTGGCTGGACCCATGCTTAGCATATAAAACACCTCTCAAAATCCTCTTTCTCAGCTCCATCTGTAAATTACAGTCTATTTTGATAATCTGGTATCCAATTTCTCTTATTTGAAGCCAAAACAAAACCCTAAAAGTAAGACATACCTCTTTATAAACAGAAACATTTAGGTCAAGGCAAGAACTAACTACAAAGAAAACAGAAAAACTAGGAGGAGAAAAAACAAACTCAAAAAAGCAGCTGATTAAGATGACTTAGAATGGGGCAAACAGCCCCCCACAGTACATTAACTAATGGCATATTAATTCATGTTCAGAAACATTCAGACTCTGAATTAAAATGATTCAAATTATAGTCCATTTTTGAGATGAGGCAAACAGATTTCCCCAAAAGAACATATTACCTGATGAAATATTACATACATTGATGTCCAGACAGATTACTTTGAGCTGGAATAATTCGAGTAATACATATTTTTTGAAATTTCAGAAAGCACATAAATCTTTTTACAATCAAAAAGTTAAAATAATTTGTGAAAAAAGTCAAAATTATTTCAATTTTTAAAAGGTTACCCTTTTAATTATCTAGACTAGCCCATTATACCCTGGTTTCAGATAATCAAGATTTGTCAAGTACACTCGAAGGCTATTATTTTGTGGAACAGAGTTATGTTTAGCTTTAATTGTACAATGTCAAACTACTTAACGTTTTTGCCCAGAAATATTTCCCTCAAGCTGCAAAACACTTCTCTTGCTCTCTTTTGCATTATTATTTTTCTAAGTTATTTAATAAAGAGACTGAATCCTGGCTACAATACTCTAACAGAGCCTTGACCGATGCTTATAAAACACACAATGGGAGCAATACCTAACAGCAAGAGTACTTCAATACAGTTTATATTTAAAACATAACAACAATGACAAAACAAAATCTTAACTAACACTACTACTGGTCATCCTCAGAAAAAGGCTCCTCTCTGCAGAAAACATAGAAACATGTACCTTAAATTCCATTATTCGAAAAATAATTATTAGGAAGTTCATGAGAGTTGCCTATAATAAAAATGATTCCTTGGAAGTAAATTTCTCATTCATTGTTTTTTTCTAACATCTAAAATAATCTCTTGGTAAATAATGTCCTATGGCTCTAAACAATACCTCTGGATTCTAGAAAACTTTAATTGCTAAATGACTCTTTCCCACAAAATAGACTGCTTCCTATTTGTTTTAGATTCAAGAATCAAGAATCTGAAACCACACTCTCAAAGATAACTTTTCTGCAGAATCACAAAGCAACTGCTACACAGACAATATTAAAGAGATTAACTTTCTAAAGGCTTGAGAATAGTCTCTCAGCACTTCTACTACTAGTCTAACAAACGCTATCCCCATGTGAGACTTCTCTGGGGGTCCAGGGTTAAGACTCCTAGCTCCCACTGGAGTGGGTATGGGTTGAATCCCTGGTCAAGGAACTAAGATCTCACATGCTGCACAGAGTGGCCAAACAAACAAAAACAAACCAAAACTACACTCTCAACACAAACGATTAAAAAACAAACAAGCAAAACAAAAACAAAAACAAACAAGCAAAAAGTTATCCCATCCAATAGGTAACTGCAATACATTGAATACAAGTCTGAATATATTTATGGTAGCCTATCTCAGCAAAAGAGAAGTAAGGGCTTCCCTGGTGGTCCAGTGGGTAAAGAGTCTGCCTTGCAGTACAAGGGATGCCGGTTCGATCCCTGGAATGGGAGGATCCCATGTGCTGCAGAGAGCATGGACTGGTGTGTCCAATTGCGGGCTGGTGCACTGGAAAACATGCGCCCAGAGGTGGTACTCTGCAGCGGGAGAGGCCACTGCAGTGGCAGGCCCACCCAGGCCAAAGAACAAAGACAGATGAAAATAAATAAATGAAAGACCAAAAAAAGAGGCCAAAAATTTTTTTTTAAGAAGAGAAATAAAATCCATCACAGAAAATATATTATTATACATATTTAGACACACTATCGGGCAAATTACTTGTGAAATCAAATACATAAAGTTAAGTACTCCTAACAGATACTATGAAATCAGGCTATAAAGGCAGATATCCTGATACTTTGTAAATAAAATGCCTACTAATTATTTTATTAAAGCGAGATACGTCTATGGAACATAAAATGAAAATTTTAGTCACTCAGTCTTGTCTGACTCTTTGCCACCCTGTATTCATTGTTTTTCTAACATCTAAAATAATCTCTTGGTAAATAATGTCCTAGCAAACAACTTTAAATTTGCTAAATGACTCTTTCCCACAAAATAGACTGCTTCCTATTTGTTTTAGATTCAAGAATCAAGAATCTGAAACCACACTCTCAAAGATAACTTTTCTGCAGAATCACAAAGCAACTGCTACACAGACAATATTAAAGAGATTAACTTTCTAAAGGCTTGAGAATAGTCTCTCAGCACTTCTACTACTAGTCTAACAAACGCTATCCCCATGTGAGACTTCTCTGGGGGTCCAGGGTTAAGACTCCTAGCTCCCACTGGAGTGGGTATGGGTTGAATCCCTGGTCAAGGAACTAAGATCTCACATGCTGCACAGAGTGGCCAAACAAACAAAAACAAACCAAAACTACACTCTCAACACAAACGATTAAAAAACAAACAAGCAAAACAAAAACAAAAACAAACAAGCAAAAAGTTATCCCATCCAATAGGTAACTGCAATACATTGAATACAAGTCTGAATATATTTATGGTAGCCTATCTCAGCAAAAGAGAAGTAAGGGCTTCCCTGGTGGTCCAGTGGGTAAAGAGTCTGCCTTGCAGTACAAGGGATGCCGGTTCGATCCCTGGAATGGGAGGATCCCATGTGCTGCAGAGAGCATGGACTGGTGTGTCCAATTGCGGGCTGGTGCACTGGAAAACATGCGCCCAGAGGTGGTACTCTGCAGCGGGAGAGGCCACTGCAGTGGCAGGCCCACCCAGGCCAAAGAACAAAGACAGATGAAAATAAATAAATGAAAGACCAAAAAAAGAGGCCAAAAATTTTTTTTTAAGAAGAGAAATAAAATCCATCACAGAAAATATATTATTATACATATTTAGACACACTATCGGGCAAATTACTTGTGAAATCAAATACATAAAGTTAAGTACTCCTAACAGATACTATGAAATCAGGCTATAAAGGCAGATATCCTGATACTTTGTAAATAAAATGCCTACTAATTATTTTATTAAAGCGAGATACGTCTATGGAACATAAAATGAAAATTTTAGTCACTCAGTCTTGTCTGACTCTTTGCCACCCTGTGGACTGTAGCCCATCAGGTTTCTCTGTCCATGGGATTCTCCAGGCAAGGATACTGGAGTGAGTAACCACTCCCTTCTCCAGGGGATCTTCCCAACCCAGGGACTGAACCAGGGTCTCCTGCACTGCAGGCAGATTCTTTACCACTGAGTCACCGGTGAAGTCCACGGAACCTAAAGCAACCCCCAAACTTAAAGCTAAGTATAAAAGGCTTAATTATTATTTTTCACTAAAGTTATATAACATATAAACCAAGTTTAAAAAAAAAGAGGGGGGGGGAAGAAGGCTGAGTATTTGAAAATATTTACTCATACTATAGGGCATTTTCAATGAAACTCCTCCTCAACTCCAAATAAGAGCCTACAATCTCAGGCAATAATCTCTCCCAGCGTATTAAAGGAGGCGGAGTCTCTCTGATCCAAAAGTCACATCTTTCCCTTGTGTTCTGGATTGGATCCTCTCCCCAAGATATGGCTCCACAAAGCCCATCCCGTCTTCCCTCCATCTTCAGATTTCCCATGGCTATTCAACATAAACATTCAAACCTTAAGAAAAGCATTCTGCCCCTCTCAAGGTAGTGTTCTGTTTTCTTCACAGTCAGGTGTCACGATATTGCTCTCTCAATTTCTTCAACTCCATTTCTGTAACTGTCTGAATTTTTAATTCCTCCTCTATCAACTCCATGAAACTGTTCTTGTCAAGGTCACTGATGACAACCTATACTGACACCCAGTAGATAACTAAATTCTCAGCATTCATTACCCTGCCATGGCACTTAACACTTAGGAAAACTCACTCCGTGCCCTATTCTCTTTTCCTCTCATTCTCAATCTCTTCTGTAGATTTATCTAGCTTTACTCCTCTCTAAATCTCAGCACTATAAAAAGCACAAAAATTTACTTCTGTACACTCTTTAAAACCATAATTTCGGAGACTTCCCTGGTGGTCCAGTGGCTAAGACTCTGCACTCCCAATGCAGGGAGCCCAGGTTTGATCCCTAGTCAGGGAACTAGATCCTGTATGCAGTGGGATCTAGACCTGGAGCAGCCAAATAAAATCAATAAATTTGAAAAAACATATAAGAAAAACACATCTCAATCTCAAGTAAAATAATAATTTAAAAAAACCATAATTTTAAATGTTGTTTAAGTGATGACAACTTCTAATTTAGTTTTCCAAACACTAGACTCTAGTGAGTATCTTTTCCCTCTATGCATTGCAAACTCAGATGATCTAAAACTGAACTCATTATTCATTTCTTTTGTATCCCCCATCTCAGTAAGTGAAATACAGTAACAAATATTTAGCCAAGGATCCACGTGTGGTTTCAGGTGTGGTTTCCCATTCCTTATCCCCTATATCCAATGTCACATCAACTTCTATCAAATTCAACTTCCTACAAGTTTTCAAATAACTTGTCTCTTGTCCTAACTTGATTTCTATCCCCTTTTCACTTGGAATATTTTAAGAGTCTCCTGTTTCTGCACATTTAGCAGCTCTGCAAACTGGGTAAGGGTACGTCAAGGCTGTATATTGTCATCCTGCTTATTTAACTTATATACAGAGTACATCATGCAAAATGCCAGGCTAGATGAAGCACAAGCCAGAATCAAGATTGCTGGGAGAAGTATCAATAACGGTAGATATGCAGATGGCACTACCCTTCTGGCAGAAAGTAAAGAGGAACTAAAGAGCCTCTTGATGAAGGTGAAAGAGGAAAGTGAAAAAGCTGGCTTAAAACTCAATATTCATAAAATGAAAATCATGGCATCAGGTCCCATCATTTTATGACAAACAGAAGGACAAACAATGAAAACAGTGACAGACTTTATTTTCTTGGGCTACAAAATCACTGTGGACAGTGACTGCAGCCATGAAATTAGAAAATTCTTGCTCCTTGAAAGAGAGGTTATGACAAACCTAGACAGCATATTAAAAAGCTGAGACATCACTTTGCCAGCCATGGTCCACAGAGTCAAAGCTATGGCTTTTCCAGCAGTCATGTATGGTTGTGAGAGTTGGATCATAAACAAGGTGGCTGAATGCCGAAGAACTGATGCCTTTGGAATGTGGTGCTAGAGAAGATCTTTGAAAATCCCTTGGACTGTAAGGGGATCAAGCCAATCAATTGTAAAGGAAATCAACCCTGACTATTCATTGGAAAGACTGATGCTGAAGCTGAAGTTCCAATACTTTGGCCACCTGATATGAAAAAAAGACTCACTGGAAAAGACCCTGATGTTGGGAAAGATTAAGGATAGGAGGAGAAGGGGGCAACAGAGGAGGAGATGGTTGGATGGCATCACCGATTCAATGGGCACGAGGTTGGGCAAACTCTGGGAGATGGTGAAGGACAGGGAGGCCTGGCGTGCTGCAGTCGATGGGGTCTCAAAGAGTCAGACACAAATGAGCAATTGAACAACAGCAACAAGCATCTCTCCTCACTATTTTTTTGCCCATCTATCCACTACATTGCTGCCAGAGGATATCTCTCTAAACCACAAATGTGATTATAATTTACTACCAAAAAATATTTCAATGGCTTCCCACACTTTTGAGCAGAAAGTTCAAACTCTTCAGCTTAGCCCTCAAGGGACACTGTGCTGACCACTGGTCTCCTTCCACCCTCCGTTCACCACACTCCATCCTGGATGCTCAGAACACAAAGCAATTCACTATCCTCAAACATATCATGCTGGCTTATGCCAACATGCTATGTCCTTTGACACAAATTTTCTTTGTGACCTACCCACTTCATTTCTACTAGTAAGCCTTTCCTTAAAAGACTCATTTTCCCTTCATTTTCTCTTGGGTTATGCTTTCACTTTCATTATTTCACTGACATTGGTCTTGTCAAGTTAGCACTGACCTCCCCACCCTCCAACCACCTGCATCCAGGTTGAAAATCTACTCTTCAGGCTGTATCATGACCTGTCAGCAGTAAATGACAGAGTAATTCACTCCTTTCCTTTTCAAAGGGCAAAATAAGTGCCAGTCAAGAGCGTGGACTCTTGAAGCCAGTCTTTCTGGGTTCAAATTCTAACCTACACCTAACTTACAAGCCTGGGAAAATTCTCTGGTTTCTATGCTTCTGCTCCACGCCCCTCCATCCCACTAGTCTATATTTAACAAAGTGGTCAAAGTGAAGTGACCCTCTTGATAAATCTAAGTTAGGCCAGTTACTGAAAACATCTCTCATGACCCAAAGCTAGAAACAATCCGTAGGTCTTTTGGATAAACAAACTGGTTGCCTACTCCTCAGCTCACACAAAACTAACTGTTAACACACATGGATGAATCCTAGCTGCATTTGTTGAGACAATGAGACCAGACCCAAAAGAATGAGTAATGCATGATTTCATTTATGACACTCTGGAAAAGGCAAAGCTATAGGGAGAGAAAGCGGCTAGTGGTTGTCAAGCATAAGGTGGAGGAGGGGCTGACTATAAAAGAATAGAACACTAGGAAAGGTCAGGGTGATGGAACTGTTCTGTATAATGTTTGGAGTGGTATTTATAGAACTCTATGTATCTGTCATAACCACAAGAATTGACTGCACACAAACTGAAATTTACTGTATGTAAGTTAGAAAAAATTTAACCAAGCTGTTGGGGAACCCCAAATGGAATACAAACTATAACAAATGATTCTAAGTGTTAAAAATGAGTAATACACCCACACTTCAGGGGTAGGGAGAAAAGATTCAACCTAAGGTAACTCTGAAAAACAATACTTCATATGCTGTAAAGCTACAGACAGAAAAAGTACTGTACATAAACATTGTACTCTAGCTGGTAAAATTGTTTTTCCCTGGGGTATAGGTTAGCAACTATAAAATTACTTTATGGGTAGATATGAGTATGAAATTACTTTATCGGTATAAATCATTAACAAATAAAACTACTGTGGATCATGACAGCGTGGTTTCTCACCTTTGGAGAACAAAGGTACACAGGAAAGGGATAAAGGGCAGAAAGAATGCTGTCATCTCGTTGGGAACTGAAGATATCAGTATCAACGTATATTTTTATTATAGATTCAGAAATAAACAGACTCAAGGGTTAATATACTACACATATTTTCAAACTGTCTGCTGAGAGGATCATGACACCTTACTAACAATAAGCACACAGAGCACCCAGGTACTGGACTCTTAACATCGTTCTCCAGTAACAAAGGGACCCTGAATTCTTTGGAGAAGTGGCTGATTCTAGAGCTGGGGTCAAATTCTAACCTACACCTAACTTACAAGCCTGGGAAAATTCTCTGGTTTCTATGCTTCTGCTCCACGCCCCTCCATCCCACTAGTCTATATTTAACAAAGTGGTCAAAGTGAAGTGACCCTCTTGATAAATCTAAGTTAGGCCAGTTACTGAAAACATCTCTCATGACCCAAAGCTAGAAACAATCCGTAGGTCTTTTGGATAAACAAACTGGTTGCCTACTCCTCAGCTCACACAAAACTAACTGTTAACACACATGGATGAATCCTAGCTGCATTTGTTGAGACAATGAGACCAGACCCAAAAGAATGAGTAATGCATGATTTCATTTATGACACTCTGGAAAAGGCAAAGCTATGGGGAGAGAAAGCGGCTAGTGGTTGTCAAGCATAAGGTGGAGGAGGGGCTGACTATAAAAGAATAGAACACTAGGAAAGGTCAGGGTGATGGAACTGTTCTGTATAATGTTTGGAGTGGTATTTATAGAACTCTATGTATCTGTCATAACCACAAGAATTGACTGCACACAAACTGAAATTTACTGTATGTAAGTTAGAAAAAATTTAACCAAGCTGTTGGGGAACCCCAAATGGAATACAAACTATAACAAATGATTCTAAGTGTTAAAAATGAGTAATACACCCACACTTCAGGGGTAGGGAGAAAAGATTCAACCTAAGGTAACTCTGAAAAACAATACTTCATATGCTGTAAAGCTACAGACAGAAAAAGTACTGTACATAAACATTGTACTCTAGCTGGTAAAATTGTTTTTCCCTGGGGTATAGGTTAGCAACTATAAAATTACTTTATGGGTAGATATGAGTATGAAATTACTTTATCGGTATAAATCATTAACAAATAAAACTACTGTGGATCATGACAGCGTGGTTTCTCACCTTTGGAGAACAAAGGTACACAGGAAAGGGATAAAGGGCAGAAAGAATGCTGTCATCTCGTTGGGAACTGAAGATATCAGTATCAACGTATATTTTTATTATAGATTCAGAAATAAACAGACTCAAGGGTTAATATACTACACATATTTTCAAACTGTCTGCTGAGAGGATCATGACACCTTACTAACAATAAGCACACAGAGCACCCAGGTACTGGACTCTTAACATCGTTCTCCAGTAACAAAGGGACCCTGAATTCTTTGGAGAAGTGGCTGATTCTAGAGCTGGGGTCGGGAAAAACAAGACAGGCCTGGAGCCTCTGTCAGTGCATATGTTCAAAAGAGGAAGTGCTCTGAAGGTGCACAACTGCCAGGTTGAAAGAGTCCTTAGTGCCAAAGCTAGAACAAAACAAATAAAACAAATAGCACTGGATTGTAGCCCACTGAAAAAATTAATAGCCATGAGTTCATAGACAGCCTGATTAGTTAAATAAATATGAGTGAGGAAATAGCTCTCGTAGAATAATTCCAATCAATACACGAAGGAACAATGAGTAATGGTAAGAGGAAATCACCATTAGAACACCACAGTAATAAGCATGCAGGCAAGATCTACCAATGGATGATAAGATCAGAGGGTGGAAGTTTAAAGAGAAACAGGATATTTGCACAATATCAAAGTGCCTCCCCCAAGATACTTATTAATTACAAGAGGAAAACAGTATAATACAGTGGAGAAACCCAGCAGATGCCACATGTAACTGAGATGAACAGCACCAGTAACAAAAGACATGTGCCTTTCAATTTAATACACAGAGAAGGGCATATTCCTTCTGTGGTATTCCTGTCAAAATGCATAAGCTTCATGTAATCATGAGAAAATATCAGACAAAATCAAATTGAAGGACATTCTACAAAGTAACTGACCAGTTCTTCTCAAATGTCAAGGTCATAAAAGGCAAAGCTAGATTCAGGAACAGTCAGTCTGGAGAAGATGAAGAAGACATGACAATGTAATGAAAGGTGGGATCCTGGAACAGACTGTAGCACTGTTTTTCACCAGAGTGGGAACACAGGTAAAATCCAGACAGCTGGTAGTTGATAGTGTTGCACCACTTTTAATTCTAGGTTTTGATAATAACATATGGTTGCATATGGTGTTAACATTGGGGAAAGTGGAGTCTGAAAATTTGGTGAACTGAAGATATCAGTATCAACGATATTTTTATTATAGATTCAGAAATAAACAGACTCAAGGGTTAATATACTACACATATTTTCAAACTGTCTGCTGAGAGGATCATGACACCTTACTAACAATAAGCACACAGAGCACCCAGGTACTGGACTCTTAACATCGTTCTCCAGTAACAAAGGGACCCTGAATTCTTTGGAGAAGTGGCTGATTCTAGAGCTGGGGTCGGGAAAAACAAGACAGGCCTGGAGCCTCTGTCAGTGCATATGTTCAAAAGAGGAAGTGCTCTGAAGGTGCACAACTGCCAGGTTGAAAGAGTCCTTAGTGCCAAAGCTAGAACAAAACAAATAAAACAAATAGCACTGGATTGTAGCCCACTGAAAAAATTAATAGCCATGAGTTCATAGACAGCCTGATTAGTTAAATAAATATGAGTGAGGAAATAGCTCTCGTAGAATAATTCCAATCAATACACGAAGGAACAATGAGTAATGGTAAGAGGAAATCACCATTAGAACACCACAGTAATAAGCATGCAGGCAAGATCTACCAATGGATGATAAGATCAGAGGGTGGAAGTTTAAAGAGAAACAGGATATTTGCACAATATCAAAGTGCCTCCCCCAAGATACTTATTAATTACAAGAGGAAAACAGTATAATACAGTGGAGAAACCCAGCAGATGCCACATGTAACTGAGATGAACAGCACCAGTAACAAAAGACATGTGCCTTTCAATTTAATACACAGAGAAGGGCATATTCCTTCTGTGGTATTCCTGTCAAAATGCATAAGCTTCATGTAATCATGAGAAAATATCAGACAAAATCAAATTGAAGGACATTCTACAAAGTAACTGACCAGTTCTTCTCAAATGTCAAGGTCATAAAAGGCAAAGCTAGATTCAGGAACAGTCAGTCTGGAGAAGATGAAGAAGACATGACAATGTAATGAAAGGTGGGATCCTGGAACAGACTGTAGCACTGTTTTTCACCAGAGTGGGAACACAGGTAAAATCCAGACAGCTGGTAGTTGATAGTGTTGCACCACTTTTAATTCTAGGTTTTGATAATAACATATGGTTGCATATGGTGTTAACATTGGGGAAAGTGGAGTGAAAAGCACATGAGAACTCTTGGTGCTATTTCTGCGTGTCTAAAATTACTTCATGGGCTTCCCTGGTCGTTCAGTGGTAAAGACTCTGCCTGCCAATGCAGGAGACACAAATTCAACACCTGATCAGGGAAGATCCCACATGCCGCAGGGCAACTAAGCCCACGCTCCACAACTACCAAACCTGTGCTCAAGAACCTGGGAACCACAACTACTGAGCCCACGTGGCTGCAACTTCAAAAACCTGTGTGCCCAAGACCCCATGCTCCACGAGAAGAGAAGCCTGTGCAGTGCAACAATAGAGCAGCCCCCACTTGCTACAACTAGAGAAAAGCTTGCACAACAAGAGACCCAGCAGAGCCAAAAATAAATGGATAAAATTTTTTTTTAATTATAAAAAAAAAATCAGTTCAAAATGAGAGGTTAAAAAATTGTACCCAAAGACTCCATATCTCATTACGAATTAAATCCCAAGTTCCACCTGACTGGTCCCAGGTATCACTCCGACCTTGTTTCCCACTCTCTCCCACTCTTCTTGCTCCGGTTTCTCTGGCATCTGTCCATGACACAAAGAACCAGCATCTGACCACTTCAGGGCCTTTATATTCACTATTCCTTTGCCTGAAATATTCTTCCCCAACTCACCTATGTGGCTGTCTTTGCTTGATGATCACCCTATCAGAGAAGTCATTAATTTTCCTCTCTCCCTCATCGGGCTCTATCTCCCAGTTTTCCAGCTGTCCTCTCTGTAGGCAATAATACAGAAAATGAACAGCACCAGTAACAAAAGACATGTGCCTTTCAATTTAATACACAGAGAAGGGCATATTCCTTCTGTGGTATTCCTGTCAAAATGCATAAGCTTCATGTAATCATGAGAAAATATCAGACAAAATCAAATTGAAGGACATTCTACAAAGTAACTGACCAGTTCTTCTCAAATGTCAAGGTCATAAAAGGCAAAGCTAGATTCAGGAACAGTCAGTCTGGAGAAGATGAAGAAGACATGACAATGTAATGAAAGGTGGGATCCTGGAACAGACTGTAGCACTGTTTTTCACCAGAGTGGGAACACAGGTAAAATCCAGACAGCTGGTAGTTGATAGTGTTGCACCACTTTTAATTCTAGGTTTTGATAATAACATATGGTTGCATATGGTGTTAACATTGGGGAAAGTGGAGTGAAAAGCACATGAGAACTCTTGGTGCTATTTCTGCGTGTCTAAAATTACTTCATGGGCTTCCCTGGTCGTTCAGTGGTAAAGACTCTGCCTGCCAATGCAGGAGACACAAATTCAACACCTGATCAGGGAAGATCCCACATGCCGCAGGGCAACTAAGCCCACGCTCCACAACTACCAAACCTGTGCTCAAGAACCTGGGAACCACAACTACTGAGCCCACGTGGCTGCAACTTCAAAAACCTGTGTGCCCAAGACCCCATGCTCCACGAGAAGAGAAGCCTGTGCAGTGCAACAATAGAGCAGCCCCCACTTGCTACAACTAGAGAAAAGCTTGCACAACAAGAGACCCAGCAGAGCCAAAAATAAATGGATAAAATTTTTTTTTAATTATAAAAAAAAAATCAGTTCAAAATGAGAGGTTAAAAAATTGTACCCAAAGACTCCATATCTCATTACGAATTAAATCCCAAGTTCCACCTGACTGGTCCCAGGTATCACTCCGACCTTGTTTCCCACTCTCTCCCACTCTTCTTGCTCCGGTTTCTCTGGCATCTGTCCATGACACAAAGAACCAGCATCTGACCACTTCAGGGCCTTTATATTCACTATTCCTTTGCCTGAAATATTCTTCCCCAACTCACCTATGTGGCTGTCTTTGCTTGATGATCACCCTATCAGAGAAGTCATTAATTTTCCTCCCTCTCCCCTCATCGGGCTCTATCTCCCCACCAGTTTTCTTCACAGCATGTGTCACCATCTGATGGACAATGTCTGTTTATCCTCAGTCTCCACCACTACAAAGCAAGCTCTATGAGACTAGGGACTTCATACATTTTGTTCAGTGCTGTACCTCCAGTATCCACAAGAGCAACTGTTATATTCCAGGGGTTTCATAAATTTGATGAGTGATTCCTCTCAAAACATCAAGTCCTCCAATAAGCTTTACTTGTTCCCACCTCACCCTAAATTCTCTCCTAACCTCAGGGTTCCCTGAGAGGAGTTGTTTACCTAAATATCTCTTTCACTGCCAGAAGGTAGTAACAGCAGTGTTGGTTCTGTTTTAGACTTCTTTAAGACAAATGAGAAGAATCAAGATAAAAGGGAAATATTCCGTTATGAAGAGGAACCAAATAATAATCCATTAAAAGGAAAATGAAATTGCAGTCATTTCACAAAGAAGACTATACACGATTCCTTAGTTAAAATAATTGTTAAAAAGGGTCATCACGTTCAAAATAACTTTAGTTATTAGTGAGAATATCATGAAGAAGTCAATGTCTTTAACCATCTCTCACAGAAAAGTAGTAACTGAACTAAACTTAAAGTTTTACAAAGCCCCTATTTACACTGCTTTAAAAATATAATACGTCTAAAGAATAAAGAATAAAATATATATATATATAATATGTCTAAGAAATATCTGATTTTTATATCACATGTCAACAACTACTTCAATCTTTTATATAATAGATATTAGCAGAATATTTCAAAATTCGGCTAGAACAATGTAGACATTATAATAATAATTTCTGGGTCAGCGGTTCTCAAACTTTGGCCTGTATCATTATCGCCTAAAGTACTTGTTAAAACTCAGGTTTGGAGTCTCCTGCTTCCATCCCTCAGAAGGGCAGCGGCAGCGCCTGAGAATTCACAGTTAGAGAAAGTCTTTAGTGATGCGTGAGTTGCTGCATTAGATACTATGCATTGAGGACTACTTACTGCTCAGGGTAAAATTTCTGTGCTCTCTTCAGTGATATTTAAAGTAAAACAATACAGAAAAAACTACAAGACATATTGCTGCTTAAGTATTTAACAAAGTGAGAATAATCAGGTTCCTACAGCACCTTACAGGGCCCTGGTCATATAAGCATATTTGATAAGCTGTAATCCTAGCCTGGGAAACAGTGTTCAGGTGGATCTCCCACACCTGCTGGTTGACAGTGTCAATGGATTATGGGGAACATCTCTCTTCAGTAGCCTGAAAGAAAAAGTCTAACCACTCATCACTTCTGATTTATTTGCCCTGATTTATTTACCCATGGGGCTCATCACATGCCAAATAAACTGCATTAACTAGACTGTCCATAAATTATGATGGGTATCAGATAGTGGCAAAACTAACAGAGCTAAAGATTAACAGTAGATCGGTCAAAATATTTATAGTGGTCAAAAAAGGTAAAAGTCTCTTTCAAGATAACAGAAGTGTTGGTTCTGTTTTAGACTTCTTTAAGACAAATGAGAAGAATCAAGATAAAAGGGAAATATTCCGTTATGAAGAGGAACCAAATAATAATCCATTAAAAGGAAAATGAAATTGCAGTCATTTCACAAAGAAGACTATACACGATTCCTTAGTTAAAATAATTGTTAAAAAGGGTCATCACGTTCAAAATAACTTTAGTTATTAGTGAGAATATCATGAAGAAGTCAATGTCTTTAACCATCTCTCACAGAAAAGTAGTAACTGAACTAAACTTAAAGTTTTACAAAGCCCCTATTTACACTGCTTTAAAAATATAATACGTCTAAAGAATAAAGAATAAAATATATATATATAATATGTCTAAGAAATATCTGATTTTTATATCACATGTCAACAACTACTTCAATCTTTTATATAATAGATATTAGCAGAATATTTCAAAATTCGGCTAGAACAATGTAGACATTATAATAATAATTTCTGGGTCAGCGGTTCTCAAACTTTGGCCTGTATCATTATCGCCTAAAGTACTTGTTAAAACTCAGGTTTGGAGTCTCCTGCTTCCATCCCTCAGAAGGGCAGCGGCAGCGCCTGAGAATTCACAGTTAGAGAAAGTCTTTAGTGATGCGTGAGTTGCTGCATTAGATACTATGCATTGAGGACTACTTACTGCTCAGGGTAAAATTTCTGTGCTCTCTTCAGTGATATTTAAAGTAAAACAATACAGAAAAAACTACAAGACATATTGCTGCTTAAGTATTTAACAAAGTGAGAATAATCAGGTTCCTACAGCACCTTACAGGGCCCTGGTCATATAAGCATATTTGATAAGCTGTAATCCTAGCCTGGGAAACAGTGTTCAGGTGGATCTCCCACACCTGCTGGTTGACAGTGTCAATGGATTATGGGGAACATCTCTCTTCAGTAGCCTGAAAGAAAAAGTCTAACCACTCATCACTTCTGATTTATTTGCCCTGATTTATTTACCCATGGGGCTCATCACATGCCAAATAAACTGCATTAACTAGACTGTCCATAAATTATGATGGGTATCAGATAGTGGCAAAACTAACAGAGCTAAAGATTAACAGAGCTCAAGATCCAGGTCAAAAGTATTTCATAGTGGTCAAAAAAGGAAAAGTATTAACAGCTGTTTTAAGGGCATAAAAGATAAATACAAATATTAAATGCTAATATGGCTGAATAAACAAAAAACAAAAAAAGGAGAATCATGTGGAAATCCACTATGGGATTATCTATACAATACAACGTACATAGATTAAAAAAGGGAACAATTATGATGCATATGCATTAAAGTATTACCGTGCTGAAAAGCAACAGCTGGAAATGCTGGAAGTGGTACAGCTGACTGATTAAAGCAGATTCAATGGCCCAGCTGATCAAATAAGGGGCTTATGCGTAAGCATTCTAAAACAAATCCAGCACTTGTTAATTTTACAAAATAAGACTTTAAAAGATACCAAATCTTGGTAGAAAGCATGTAGTTTTAAAATTGTAGCTGAATTCATACTTTCAGTGTTTGAACTTAAGTCAGGTACACCTGAGGCTGAAAACAAATGCAATAAACATTACAATTCTTTCATTCAGAGTATAATTTAATGTCTTGTTAAGTTAATACCACCATGAGGCTGGTTTTACTTGGTGCCACCTCCTTAACAGCATTTTAGGATTTTGGATGAAAAACAACCCACTGTGATTTTAGTGAAGATGGGACTTCTACCATTGTTTGTGTAAATAGTCATCCTCTCTGTTAGTAAATATACAAAGATTTGAGTTTTCAGGAATACGACACTTATTTCAGTATTTTGTGGATGCTCAGGAAAGATTTCGTAATCTTTTGTTAAAAATTCAGGAATAACGACACTTACAGGCTTTGATAAAAGCTGTTCCTGGCCTGGGAAACAGTGTTCAGGTGGATCTCCCACACCTGCTGGTTGACAGTGTCAATGGATTATGGGGAACATCTCTCTTCAGTAGCCTGAAAGAAAAAGTCTAACCACTCATCACTTCTGATTTATTTGCCCTGATTTATTTACCCATGGGGCTCATCACATGCCAAATAAACTGCATTAACTAGACTGTCCATAAATTATGATGGGTATCAGATAGTGGCAAAACTAACAGAGCTAAAGATTAACAGAGCTCAAGATCCAGGTCAAAAGTATTTCATAGTGGTCAAAAAAGGAAAAGTATTAACAGCTGTTTTAAGGGCATAAAAGATAAATACAAATATTAAATGCTAATATGGCTGAATAAACAAAAAACAAAAAAAGGAGAATCATGTGGAAATCCACTATGGGATTATCTATACAATACAACGTACATAGATTAAAAAAGGGAACAATTATGATGCATATGCATTAAAGTATTACCGTGCTGAAAAGCAACAGCTGGAAATGCTGGAAGTGGTACAGCTGACTGATTAAAGCAGATTCAATGGCCCAGCTGATCAAATAAGGGGCTTATGCGTAAGCATTCTAAAACAAATCCAGCACTTGTTAATTTTACAAAATAAGACTTTAAAAGATACCAAATCTTGGTAGAAAGCATGTAGTTTTAAAATTGTAGCTGAATTCATACTTTCAGTGTTTGAACTTAAGTCAGGTACACCTGAGGCTGAAAACAAATGCAATAAACATTACAATTCTTTCATTCAGAGTATAATTTAATGTCTTGTTAAGTTAATACCACCATGAGGCTGGTTTTACTTGGTGCCACCTCCTTAACAGCATTTTAGGATTTTGGATGAAAAACAACCCACTGTGATTTTAGTGAAGATGGGACTTCTACCATTGTTTGTGTAAATAGTCATCCTCTCTGTTAGTAAATATACAAAGATTTGAGTTTTCAGGAATACGACACTTATTTCAGTATTTTGTGGATGCTCAGGAAAATTTCTGAGTTACTGAAGCAAGTTTTTCAATCTTTTTGTACTGAAGTGAAAACAAGCTTCAGAAAAACAAAAATTACCTGAAGATAACAATGTCTTCTGTCATATAATAATATATCATATCTTCAAAATTTACCCATGAAAAACATTTTTGAGACCTACTTAACTGCATAGGGATACTTAGTTTTGCTCAGTCACTCAAGGTACGATCCAGAGAAGTTTAATAGAACATAAATTACAATACACCCCCTTGGCCAATCGGTTAATTCTCATTGCAATGTATGGTAATTTTAGGGTTCTTCTGCTCTCAAAAAGGTTCTTTTCCTACTCTATAACAGAAGAAAATTTAGACTGTTTCCAACAAAGAAAAATGAACCTGAGGAAAACTCTGGTCAAAATAATAGTCTTCATTGCTGAAAACTATTAGGAGGTTAAACAGTCCACTGGAAATATATATTGTTTAGATAATGCCTTCATAGTTTAATGCCAAGAGCAACATACTGAGAGGAAAAAAAAAGAATAATGGATTGATAATGATGTTAACCAAACAGTAGGTGGTTAACAAATTATTTCAAGGGTCACTAAACATGAGATGAGTAAAGAAATGTTATATCATCACTGACTTAACATAAAAATAAATGAATCTTGCATTAAGACACAATATGTATAACAATATTTGTCAACTTTGCTACATCTAATAGTCACTGCTACAGCAGAAACAATGATTTCTTAAAGAAAAAAACAGTAGTAGCAACAGAGTCCAGTCAGCAAAAACAAGAGATCAAAGACACTCTTTAAACTTCTCAACTTTGGTTTGAAACATACATGGATCTAGAACACTTTGAATGAAGGTATCAGTGAAAAAATGTTAACAATACTGGCCTTGCAGCTGGTGACAATGAAGCACTCGTTTGATTAACATGATGGTTATGACTCTATAGGTAAATAAAATACTCTTAAAATAAGTGAAATTTTGTCATTTTAGGACTTCCCTGGTGGTCCAGTGGGTAAGAGCCCACCTTGCAGCGCAAGGGGCACTGGTTTGATCTCTGGCTCAGGAAGATCCCACGTGCCACGGAGTGGCTGGACTCATGTGTCCAATTATGAGCACGCATGCTTTGACTCTGACACTGTACTGAAGTGAAAACAAGCTTCAGAAAACAAAATTACCTGAAGATAACAATGTCTTCTGTCATATAATAATATATCATATCTTCAAAATTTACCCATGAAAAACATTTTTGAGACCTACTTAACTGCATAGGGATACTTAGTTTTGCTCAGTCACTCAAGGTACGATCCAGAGAAGTTTAATAGAACATAAATTACAATACACCCCCTTGGCCAATCGGTTAATTCTCATTGCAATGTATGGTAATTTTAGGGTTCTTCTGCTCTCAAAAAGGTTCTTTTCCTACTCTATAACAGAAGAAAATTTAGACTGTTTCCAACAAAGAAAAATGAACCTGAGGAAAACTCTGGTCAAAATAATAGTCTTCATTGCTGAAAACTATTAGGAGGTTAAACAGTCCACTGGAAATATATATTGTTTAGATAATGCCTTCATAGTTTAATGCCAAGAGCAACATACTGAGAGGAAAAAAAAAGAATAATGGATTGATAATGATGTTAACCAAACAGTAGGTGGTTAACAAATTATTTCAAGGGTCACTAAACATGAGATGAGTAAAGAAATGTTATATCATCACTGACTTAACATAAAAATAAATGAATCTTGCATTAAGACACAATATGTATAACAATATTTGTCAACTTTGCTACATCTAATAGTCACTGCTACAGCAGAAACAATGATTTCTTAAAGAAAAAAACAGTAGTAGCAACAGAGTCCAGTCAGCAAAAACAAGAGATCAAAGACACTCTTTAAACTTCTCAACTTTGGTTTGAAACATACATGGATCTAGAACACTTTGAATGAAGGTATCAGTGAAAAAATGTTAACAATACTGGCCTTGCAGCTGGTGACAATGAAGCACTCGTTTGATTAACATGATGGTTATGACTCTATAGGTAAATAAAATACTCTTAAAATAAGTGAAATTTTGTCATTTTAGGACTTCCCTGGTGGTCCAGTGGGTAAAGAGCCCACCTTGCAGTGCAAGGGGCGCCGGTTTGATCTCTGGCTCAGGAAGATCCCACGTGCCACGGAGTGGCTGGACTCATGTGTCCAATTATGAGCCAGCGCTCTGGAGAGCATGCGCCCAGAGCCGGTTCTCCAAGACCAGAGAGGTCACTGCGATGGGAGGCCCACACAGGCCAAAGAGTAAAGATGAATGAAAATAAAAGGAAAAAAAAAAATCAATGAAAGGAGGCCAAAATTAAAAAAAGAAAAAATTTCTTCATTTTAAACCAGCAAATAATTTTTAAAATTCTGCAGTGAGTACTTAAGAGACAATTACAATAAGAGTATAAAAATTTTACAAACAGAGTAAACTACAAGCTAAGGTGTAAATACATGTTAAGGTATAAATACTCTCAAAAGTTCTATGAAAACAATACTTCAGTGTAAAAACTGTCCCTCTTTTTAATTACCTACAAAGGCAGTAAAGTGAGGTATTCTAATCATATTTGTGAAAAAAATGTAAAATTCATATGAAGGAATTGTAGGCTTATTTGTTATATTTAATAATATTGTTATGATATGTGAACAGATAGTTTTAGAGATTTCTTATACTGTTCCTTCAAATAAATAATGTATATTGTAATGGAATATTTCATATAATGTAATATGAAAAGTTTAAAAAATAAAGTTAAAATCTCTTGATATCAAAAAAAGTAATGTATAAGAGTCTAGAAAAATCTGAAAATTAAAATGTTGTATTTTAGAATTTAAAGAGTCCATCAGCATGTTATATTAACCCTTATCATCTGAAAAGAAAACTAGTGACACCAGCACTGGTTGTCACAAAGACAACAAGTTATTAAAGGGGAACCAAACCAGACTTCTGTGAGACAGTAGCGAAGACATTTAACCATAGTTTCCTGGCTTAGAAGGAAACCTGCTTCAGACTCAGTATACATTAGCAATGCAAGGAGGTTACCTGACTGCTAGTTTAACTTATGGCTTCAAGGAGTTTTTCAACTGCCGCCTGTAGTCGAGCTGATGTTCAGCATAAGTTCTTCATTTTCAGGATCTATTTCAGGCCCAGCGAGGCCACTCCTCACAAGCCGCTGTGACAGCTCTGTTCCCTCCTCCGTTACTTTGGACCACATGTTACTCCGTTACCAACTGTAGCCTGACTGGCTCAGGAAGATCCCACGTGCCTTCTCAAATGACGTCTGAGAGCATGCGCCCAGAGCCGGTTCTCCAAGACCAGAGAGGTCACTGCAATGGGAGGCCCATACAGGCAAAAGAATAAAGATGGATTTAAAAAAAAAAAAAAATCAATGAAAGGAGGCCAAAATTAAAAAAAGAAAAAATTTCTTCATTTTAAACCAGCAAATAATTTTTAAAATTCTGCAGTGAGTACTTAAGAGACAATTACAATAAGAGTATAAAAATTTTACAAACAGAGTAAACTACAAGCTAAGGTGTAAATACATGTTAAGGTATAAATACTCTCAAAAGTTCTATGAAAACAATACTTCAGTGTAAAAACTGTCCCTCTTTTTAATTACCTACAAAGGCAGTAAAGTGAGGTATTCTAATCATATTTGTGAAAAAAATGTAAAATTCATATGAAGGAATTGTAGGCTTATTTGTTATATTTAATAATATTGTTATGATATGTGAACAGATAGTTTTAGAGATTTCTTATACTGTTCCTTCAAATAAATAATGTATATTGTAATGGAATATTTCATATAATGTAATATGAAAAGTTTAAAAAATAAAGTTAAAATCTCTTGATATCAAAAAAAGTAATGTATAAGAGTCTAGAAAAATCTGAAAATTAAAACGTTGTATTTTAGAATTTAAAGAGTCCATCAGCATGTTATATTAACCCTTATCATCTGAAAAGAAAACTAGTGACACCAGCACTGGTTGTCACAAAGACAACAAGTTATTAAAGGGGAACCAAACCAGACTTCTGTGAGACAGTAGCGAAGACATTTAACCATAGTTTCCTGGCTTAGAAGGAAACCTGCTTCAGACTCAGTATACATTAGCAATGCAAGGAGGTTACCTGACTGCTAGTTTCACTTATGGCTTCAAGGAGTTTTTCAACTGCCGCCTGTAGTCGAGAGCTGATGTTCAGCATAAGTTCTTCATTTTCAGGATCTATTTCAGGCCCAGCGAGGCCACTCCTCACAAGCCGCTGTGACAGCTCTGTTCCCTCCTCCGTTACTTTGGACCACATGTTACTGTCACCTCTTGGTATATCACTTCCAGAATAAGAGGGTATAGATTCATCTGTAACCAGAGTAACAGTATTTTGAAGGCATAAATCAATTTTAAAGAATAATTATAGTAAAAAAAAGTTACAAAATCAAATCAAATTAAAGCTCAAAATCACTGGAATTATAACATATCTTACTAACAAAACTAATATAAACCAACAAAAAATAATAAGTTCCAATGAAGATATAGAACTTTGCTTACTCCAGTGAAATAAAGGAATGAGAAAACTTGCATGGTATTTTATAACTAGTCTTTGGCAGGAAACATATAAATTGGCAGAGCAATTTCATTAAATGCCAGCAGAAATATCAAAATGATCAGTTTGGTGAAAAGAATCATGATTTCAGGTTGGCCAACCACTCAGACCCATCTTTTTTTTTTTTTTTTTTAAGATTTATTTATTTATTTATTTTGGTGGGGGTAAGATGGGGAGGGAGGGGAGCAGGCGGGCCACTTCTATTGGTCTTTCATTTGTCCATTTTCATCCATCTTTGTTCTTTGGCCCGTGTGGGCCTCCCATCGCGGTGGCCTCTGTTGTCGCAGAGCACCGGCTCTGGGCGCATGCGCTCCAGAGCTCCAGCTCGGTAATTGGACACATCGGTCCAGTCGCTCTGCGGCACGTGGGATCCTCCCCGGCCAGGGATGGAACCGGCGCCCCTTGAACTGCAAGGCGGTGTCCTTACCCACTGGACCACCAGGGAAGCCCAGACCCGTGTCTTAACATGGCAGGTGATGGTTATCCAAAAAGGCTTCGGTCATTTATTCCATGGGTTATAGCATGTTCATTCCATAAAGACAGCAATAAGCTTTTTAGTTTAAGCAGGGTGAGCAATAGCACAGAATGGTCTTCTGTCCTGGCCTTAAGATCTCTAGGGCTCCAACTTGAAGCCACTTATTCTAGTCTGACTCTTGTACCTGAAAGATGAGTAGAGTGAACCGAAGCCTCAGGAGGCTTAGAAACTCGTTCAAGGTCACAGTGAAATAGAACAAAGAAAAAAATCCCAAAGCTGCTGCAAGTAAGATTCAGTCCCTGGTCTTCTACAAGGGGGAAGCATGGGTATTTTATCAATGAGCCATCACAGTGAAGGTCAGTTTTCCAACACTTCCAGAATAAGAGGGTATAGATTCATCTGTAACCAGAGTAACAGTATTTTGAAGGCATAAATCAAAAAATGTTAGATAATTATAGTAAAAAAAGTTACAAAATCAAATCAAATTAAAGCTCAAAATCACTGGAATTATAACATATCTTACTAACAAAACTAATATAAACCAACAAAAAATAATAAGTTCCAATGAAGATATAGAACTTTGCTTACTCCAGTGAAATAAAGGAATGAGAAAACTTGCATGGTATTTTATAACTAGTCTTTGGCAGGAAACATATAAATTGGCAGAGCAATTTCATTAAATGCCAGCAGAAATATCAAAATGATCAGTTTGGTGAAAAGAATCATGATTTCAGGTTGGCCAACCACTCAGACCCATCTTTTTTTTTTTTTTTTTAAGATTTATTTATTTATTTATTTTGGTGGGGGTAAGATGGGGAGGGAGGGGAGCAGGCGGGCCACTTCTATTGGTCTTTCATTTGTCCATTTTCATCCATCTTTGTTCTTTGGCCCGTGTGGGCCTCCCATCGCGGTGGCCTCTGTTGTCGCAGAGCACCGGCTCTGGGCGCATGCGCTCCAGAGCTCCAGCTCGGTAATTGGACACATCGGTCCAGTCGCTCTGCGGCACGTGGGATCTTCCCAGGCCAGGGATGGAACCGGCGCCCCTTGCACTGCAAGGCGGTGTCCTTACCCACTGGACCACCAGGGAAGCCCAGACCCGTGTCTTAACATGGCAGGTGATGGTTATCCAAAAAGGCTTCGGTCATTTATTCCATGGGTTATAGCATGTTCATTCCATAAAGACAGCAATAAGCTTTTTAGTTTAAGCAGGGTGAGCAATAGCACAGAATGGTCTTCTGTCCTGGCCTTAAGATCTCTAGGGCTCCAACTTGAAGCCACTTATTCTAGTCTGACTCTTGTACCTGAAAGATGAGTAGAGTGACCCGAAGCCTCAGGAGGCTGAGAAACTCGCTTCAAGGTCACAGTGAAATAGAACAAAGAAAAAAATCCCAAAGCTGCTGCAAGTAAGATTCAGTCCCTGGTCTTCTACAAGGGGGAAGCATGGGTATTTTATCAATGAGCCATCACAGTGAAGGTCTACAGAACATTTTCCTTCAACACACCTAAAGGAACTCATTTTTATGAACTAGTCTAATATTCACTCAAGCTCAAGCAGTTTTTCACTGGCTCAAAATTTCCCTTCAAGTTGATAAGCTAGGTTGCTCTTATGAGAGGAAGCAAATATTAGTAAGTCAATTACTATTTATTTTTTAGAGAGCTAACAAGTCCAAACATGTATAAAATCTAAACAAGTTTAGACTTGAGGGCTGCAAATAGACTACAAGTGCTCCTACCTACAACAGAAAATCATATATAAAAACTGAAAAGCAAGAGCTGTTTCATAATCAGATTAAAACTCAGCTTTTTCTTACATTCAATGACATAAAAGAAAATTTCTCAGTTTAGCTTAGTTTTCACGATAGCACCTATATTAAAAATATGAAGAAACATCAGAAGAATTCTTACACATGGAATATAGTGTCCATATTTTAAAGACAGTAACTTTCTTCAGTTTTAGATTACAGATTCTTTTAATTCAACAATTCCTTCAAGATGTAAAGTGTTTCTAAGTGTACCAAAATAATTTTAGTGATTCCCCTAATTTTGTTACTAACACTAGCACATCACTGCCAACACAGTAACATAAAGACTGAAGAATTCAATGAAAATTACACATTTTAACACCAGCAAAATTCTTATCTCTGCTTTAATACCTTGATACCATATTTCTTAACAGTGGATCTAATTTTTCTCTTACATTAGTATTCTTTCAAAAGGCTTCGGTCATTTATTCCATGGGTTATAGCATGTTCATTCCATAAAGACAGCAATAAGCTTTTTAGTTTAAGCAGGGTGAGCAATAGCACAGAATGGTCTTCTGTCCTGGCCTTAAGATCTCTAGGGCTCCAACTTGAAGCCACTTATTCTAGTCTGACTCTTGTACCTGAAAGATGAGTAGAGTGAACCGAAGCCTCAGGAGGCTTAGAAACTCGTTCAAGGTCACAGTGAAATAGAACAAAGAAAAAAATCCCAAAGCTGCTGCAAGTAAGATTCAGTCCCTGGTCTTCTACAAGGGGGAAGCATGGGTATTTTATCAATGAGCCATCACAGTGAAGGTCTACAGAACATTTTCCTTCAACACACCTAAAGGAACTCATTTTTATGAACTAGTCTAATATTCACTCAAGCTCAAGCAGTTTTTCACTGGCTCAAAATTTCCCTTCAAGTTGATAAGCTAGGTTGCTCTTATGAGAGGAAGCAAATATTAGTAAGTCAATTACTATTTATTTTTTAGAGAGCTAACAAGTCCAAACATGTATAAAATCTAAACAAGTTTAGACTTGAGGGCTGCAAATAGACTACAAGTGCTCCTACCTACAACAGAAAATCATATATAAAAACTGAAAAGCAAGAGCTGTTTCATAATCAGATTAAAACTCAGCTTTTTCTTACATTCAATGACATAAAAGAAAATTTCTCAGTTTAGCTTAGTTTTCACGATAGCACCTATATTAAAAATATGAAGAAACATCAGAAGAATTCTTACACATGGAATATAGTGTCCATATTTTAAAGACAGTAACTTTCTTCAGTTTTAGATTACAGATTCTTTTAATTCAACAATTCCTTCAAGATGTAAAGTGTTTCTAAGTGTACCAAAATAATTTTAGTGATTCCCCTAATTTTGTTACTAACACTAGCACATCACTGCCAACACAGTAACATAAAGACTGAAGAATTCAATGAAAATTACACATTTTAACACCAGCAAAATTCTTATCTCTGCTTTAATACCTTGATACCATATTTCTTAACAGTGGATCTAATTTTTCTCTTACATTAGTATTCTTTCAGAATTAACAATTAAATAATTAAATATTTATTTTAAAAAGCTTAACTGATTCAAACATATAGAAAGTGGTATTAAGTAAAACAGAAGTACCATGATTTTATTTTGCCCTGAGCCAAAATTTCTGTGCCCCATTCACTGGACTGACAATTGTCAAGAAGCAAGGAGCACAAAGGAATTGTTCAATAAATTTCTGTAGAATTGAACTGATATAACTACTTATACTGAAAAACTACTCTATTACTGGACATCTTAAGATAGGACCTAGACATATTTAACTAATATTTGGGGATTTATGCAGAAAGTAGGCCAGTAGATCAGAAGTACTTTTAGGTCTGCTTTCTCATAGAAAAGGAACATAAACATAATCTTTTACTCTTGAGTTAAAATTACCAATTTACTTCTTTCTATACCCATGGGAACACTGCCCTGGAAGTGAGTTTGCTGTTTTTAACATATATTGTTTGCCAAACACTTCAGCAATCGCTTTGAGAAATGTCCTAGGAGAACTGCTAACAAAAACAAAAGTAGCATAAAAAATTTCTGTAATGTACAGAACATTCCTCAGAGTGTCTTCTAAATGTGGTGGAGGTCATAACAATAAGATGCACCCCTTCCTAGATAGTTAAGTGAAACTAGTCTATGAAACAACTGTTTTTTTAAAAAAACATTATTTGATAAATACTTTTACAATGAGATCAAGACAATTTTACCTAATTCTTCTCTATGCATCAAGACTCATATGCAGAAAACAAACAGCCCTTGGGTGAGAGCATAACCTCAAGAGTAAAGTTAAAAAAAATTTTTTTTCCTACAAAGTTGGAAACAAATGAGTTTGAAAGAAAGTTAAAAGTTATAGTATTATTTCAGCTCTTACTTCACTAGAAGTAGTTTTTAAACTTATCTTTGAATTCAACTGAGGTTTTTAAAATCAATTTTACTTAAAATTCTAAATTAAACTTTTTCTGCATTAGAAACATATTAGTGGCCAACCTGTAATCAAGCAAACTTTCTCCAAGTGGGGTAATCTTTTTTTTTTACCACTTCTATTGATCTTTCATTTATTTATCTTTGTTCTTTGGCCTGTGTGGGTCTCCCATCACAGTGGCCTCTCTCATTGCAGAGCACCAGCTCTGGGCGTACGCACTCCAGAACTCCGGCTCGGTAATTGGACACATCAGTCCAGTCGCTCCACGACATGTGGGATCTTCCCAGGCCAGGGATTGAACCCGCACCCCTTGTACTGCAGGGTGGTGTCCTTACCCTGTGGACCACCAGGGAAGCCCCCAAGTGGGGTAATTTTTTTTTCATTTTTCCACATGAAACTTACACAGAATGCTCTCAAAAATTGCATAAACTGGTATTTTTATTTTTAGATGACTGGCCTCCAACTGAGAGGTTTTGGGGAATGGCAGTGAAGGAAGACCCTGATCATCTGCTGCAAGGGTCTGGATCCTATCTAAAGTCATCTGACAAGAACTTTCCCCTTTAAAGGGTGGTTTCAGGACACTGCTTATACCATATAGATACTGGCAAGAGTTTTCAGAGGTGATATGAACATTTTTTTTTTATTGCTGAAATTAAAAAGCCTTTGATTTATGTAACACAATAATAACCTCAAGTTTGTGTAATGACAACTTCAATTCATTTAACAACTTTTAACTCATTTGTAAATGCTAAACAAAAACGGTATTTTGAGAAGATTGGTTCTAGTGTATTTGTGTGTGGAGGTCTTTCTTATTGAAAAATAATACTTTCTTTTCTGTATTTTCAGCACTAGTAATGTGCCTTGAATCACTCAGGAAGATTTAACGATGATAATGATGATAGTTTCAACAGCGTTTAAACTTACCTCCTGTGTGTTCCTCACGGACACACGACTTTATTGGTGTCTCTGCTTCTGACCTCCAAAGCAAGCTGGCAGCTGACTGGCCTTTACTAGATCTGTCTAGAATACCAAGGACATGGCGGCCAATTGTTTCTTCAACAGCTGCTGTTGTCTTCACAACTTCTAAGAGGATCTTCAGAAGTCTGTTATTAGCTTTCTGGAGTGCATACCTGTACAGGTAAGAAAACAATTATTAAAATGTTTAATCTTTTTAAAGAAAACATGTTCAACAAAAAAAATACACTATAAAATATCTGACTTAAAAAATGAAACTTTATATGATCCTGCTAAAATCATATGCAACATCACTTACAATGAAGTGCTTTTTATATTTAATTTTATAATTATAAAATATGCTTTCTTCTGAAAAATTTCATCAGTGAACTATAATATTTTTGCAAATGTGCAGCATTTTACTGACCTCAAAGAAAACAAATAACTGAAGTTTTAAGCGAGTAGTTTCTAAACTAGAATAATATTCTAGGAAGATGCAAAGTTCAGTTTAAAAAATTATGGCTGTACCTAAGTATAAGCATGTTACTGAGCTGGTAATATCATTCAAGGTTACTTTTACATATTTTAATCTTTAAAATATCTTTTTTGTAGGCTGAACAACATATTTTAAAACAAATTTTAAAATTCCACCAAAAAACATGTTTGTATTTCTGGAACTTAATGGTGATGCTCTACATGGCTATATCAAAAGGATCTATAGTACAATTTCACTATCTGCCAACACTAGAAGGAAAGCCTCAGGCTGTTGATTACTGTATCTGCTCCAGAGACACAGATTTCTCATGTTACATACACCAAACTTATTTCAGTCAGAAAGAATCTATTTTCAACCAAATGAGATTAACAGTGCATCTCTCCCTCTCTCTTTACAAGTAATATATTCATATTTTAAAAAACTAGAAAATATTCCTAACCACCCACTAAAATATCTTAGTATTCAGAGATAATCATTATTAGCATTTTAATGCTAAGCTTATATATATATACATATATATATATATATGTATAAAACAAAAATGAGATTATCCTGGACAAAGTGTTTCTTTTAAGAGCTTCCTTTTGGCCTTCCTACAAACAACTTCATGTGTCAAGAAATATGTACTTTCATAAATGGTGATTCAGAAGGCTTTCTGATTAATGTTGTGAATAACTAAACAATTCTCTTGTCCTAGTGGCTTCATTCAACAAAAGTACTACAGTGCTAAACTCTGTATTTAATATATGTAGACAAAATAAGCAACTTTCATGGAAAAGATCCTCTGACTTAGGCCAGTTTCTCTCTCAACTCCACATTGTACGAGATCACCAAACAGCAGGTTAAAAGAGCATCTGTTTTCACAGGCACGTGACACAACTATTTTAAGACAGGGTAATAAATGGAGCAGCTTTCCTTCAGTATTCATCAACTGAAAAACACAGTTCTATTTTTATACTGAGATCAAGTCTCTGGTTACAACAGCAAGGATATTAAAAATAAAAGTCAAAATAATTTGGTTAGTAGGAAGTAAGTTAAGGGCTTTATTTTTTTAACTTTTTCTGAGGTTTCGTTCTAGCTTCAAATACCCAAGACTAGGATATTTGTATTTCTAAACTAGAATAATATTCTAGGAAGATGCAAAGTTCAGTTTAAAAAATTATGGCTGTACCTAAGTATAAGCATGTTACTGAGCTGGTAATATCATTCAAGGTTACTTTTACATATTTTAATCTTTAAAATATCTTTTTTGTAGGCTGAACAACATATTTTAAAACAAATTTTAAAATTCCACCAAAAAACATGTTTGTATTTCTGGAACTTAATGGTGATGCTCTACATGGCTATATCAAAAGGATCTATAGTACAATTTCACTATCTGCCAACACTAGAAGGAAAGCCTCAGGCTGTTGATTACTGTATCTGCTCCAGAGACACAGATTTCTCATGTTACATACACCAAACTTATTTCAGTCAGAAAGAATCTATTTTCAACCAAATGAGATTAACAGTGCATCTCTCCCTCTCTCTTTACAAGTAATATATTCATATTTTAAAAAACTAGAAAATATTCCTAACCACCCACTAAAATATCTTAGTATTCAGAGATAATCATTATTAGCATTTTAATGCTAAGTTATATATATATACATATATATATATATATGTATAAAACAAAAATGAGATTATCCTGGACAAAGTGTTTCTTTTAAGAGCTTCCTTTTGGCCTTCCTACAAACAACTTCATGTGTCAAGAAATATGTACTTTCATAAATGGTGATTCAGAAGGCTTTCTGATTAATGTTGTGAATAACTAAACAATTCTCTTGTCCTAGTGGCTTCATTCAACAAAAGTACTACAGTGCTAAACTCTGTATTTAATATATGTAGACAAAATAAGCAACTTTCATGGAAAAGATCCTCTGACTTAGGCCAGTTTCTCTCTCAACTCCACATTGTACGAGATCACCAAACAGCAGGTTAAAAGAGCATCTGTTTTCACAGGCACGTGACACAACTATTTTAAGACAGGGTAATAAATGGAGCAGCTTTCCTTCAGTATTCATCAACTGAAAAACACAGTTCTATTTTTATACTGAGATCAAGTCTCTGGTTACAACAGCAAGGATATTAAAAATAAAAGTCAAAATAATTTGGTTAGTAGGAAGTAAGTTAAGGGCTTTATTTTTTTAACTTTTTCTGAGGTTTCGTTCTAGCTTCAAATACCCCAAGACTAGGATAATTTGAAAATATTTCTACATAAGAGAAATAATTCAAATTAATAAGATGGTTAAAAGAAATAAATAGGTATACTCATTTATCAATACTCACTACAAAGATTCCTAAAAAATTAACACTGTATAATTTTTTAGATATATCAGAGATAAATAATATAAAATAAACGTTCTGTTTATTTTATATTGCCATGGTAAGTCTAATTTTCGTACACTGTCTTTCTTGTTTCAGTTCCATACTGACTGTGTTCCATACTGATGATCCAATGGGGAAGCCAAAATCTTAGGGGCCAAATTCCTCCATGCAAGCTGAGGAAGGAGGTTAGGAGGACACAGGGTTGACAGTCACAGAAATTGGAAAAGGAGGAAATTAAGTTAGTAGGTATTAGTTTTAATTTAAAATTAAAGAAATTATTTTCATTTGAACAAAACAAATTTTAAAATATTGTGCTTCAACTCCTTAATATTAATGGGGGTGAACTATTCTCATTTTCATATGAATCTCTACAAAATTAAAGTAAGGGAAAGTTTTGCTAACATCGGGTCATGAATTTATTCCTCTATATAAGTGGGATACAGATTCAAAGGTCTTGCCTGTTATACAGTAAGTGTATGAAAGAAGTTAAATATAAACTATCACATTTAATCATTTACTTTTTTTTCTTGTTATAAACAAATTAGGGTGGCTTATACTGAATGCATATCCAAACTGTGAAGGAATAAACTCACAAGCACTATTTTATTTAGTAGGATAAAAAGTGGCATATGTGCAGAATAAAATTAATCCAAGAAGGTTCATTAACCAAATAATATTTCATCACTTACTGAATTAGTTGTATGCCCAATACCCAATAAAATTATTTATCTACAAAATAATTTTTGTCTACGAAAAATCTGTTTACTTTACCTACAGAGTACAATGTACAAATATAGATGTATAAGGTAAAAACAAGAACACATAAAGTTTATAACACTGGAACAACTATTTTAATTCACTTTACACTGAAAAAATACACACTCTGTATACCTTTCATTGGACAGAATTTCAGGAGCCACCTCTTCAGGTTTTTTGTCCAACTCCTTTTCTTTAAAGATCTGTTCCTCAACTTCTCCTTGGTTTTCACTTCCATTCTGTTTAAGTTTGGGTAAAGGTAAGGAGGACAAAACAGAAAGAAAACCTGTCATCTTGGAAATGGCATGTCATTATTAAATCGTTATGAGGTGAAAAAGAAACCTCTGCGTGCAAAACAGACTCTATTTGAAATAATATTTAAGTATATTTTATCAGATTAGCATTATCAAAAAAGGCATGCTAGGATGCGACAACAAAGTTTGTTCGGTGACTCTGTGAAGAGACAGTTGCTGCTAAACCACTGTCAGATTCGAATTACCTTAAATAGGCCTCTTGACTCCACCTACCTTCGATGTAAACGGTCACAAATATGTTAAGCTCAGACCTATAAAAAGCACATTTCACAGCAAGAACAAGGACACACGGATCCTACTGCAGGGGTGATCCCCGCCTCCTGGGCAGGCCAAAGTCCACACTACCTGTGTCTGCGTACTGCGGCTGTGCAGCTCACAACACAGCTTCTCTCTTCCAGCTAGAGACAGCTGCTTGAGTGCTTCCAGCTCCTCTAAAAGCACCCTCTCTCTCTCTGAAACCAGGTTTTCATTATCTATTGAGGATCTCTAAATAAGAAAAAAGGTCATGAGAGAATATTGTTCGCGACAGAAGGAAAAGGCAGGAATATTAAGCAGATTTGCCCTTAACCCCCTGGAACCAATGGGCCTTGGTTCTGCCCTGATTCATATACCATGCAGAGGGGATTAAAAGCGTATATCAAGTTCAATGCAAAATTTGAAACTTAAAAACATTAGACGTAAACATACATTAATTCTTATAGCTTAATTAATATTATTTTTGTATGTCAGTTTTGCATTGAAAATTCTGAAGTTACAATTCACAAAATGCAAAGAAGAAAAGCAAAATTAATTTTTTCCAAATGTTTTATGTTCAACTCCAAATTTTCCTATTATTTTATGTCTGAAAGCGTATTTCAAGAGTTCCCTATTTGTTATCTTTGATTTTAGCTTAACTTTTCAAACTAAACTGAATAAATATGTTTTTATAAGAACTTTTACATAAATATTTGCTTTTCTACAATGATTTTGTGAGTATATTACATACGGCAATTGGTAAGAATCCAGCTCCCAAACACCAAGGAGTATGTAAATTTAGCCAAGAAAGTGGTAAGAATATTATGCAAATTTGCATTTTTCAAATCAAGAAGAGATGTTTCCCTGGAGAAAGTTCCAGAAACATACTACTTCAGATTTCCATTCATGATTAAAAAGATAGATTAAAGATAGATAAAGGTAAACCTTGGAGATGCTAATTGGTAGACTCACAAATCTATAAATAAATATGGGAAAACTGAGTATCAGCTGGACCTCAATACAAAGAATTTCCCACTTTTGCCATGTACATACTCAATGGAATTATTAAGAACAAACAAGCTTAGAACTACTTTTTCCAGTGCCTAAAAATAGTGGCGAGACACTGTACTTCAAGTTTGAGTTAGGTACCCTTAACAATATTTTAGGCTATTGTACTGAGGGAGTCTGGTCCTCATGTTAAGTATTTGTATTTACTCAGATCTCAACAATAATTCTGATTTAAAAACAAGTTCCATAAAGAACACTGCTTTTTAAATGGGGAGAAAAGGGGCCCTCTGTCCCATACCTGAGCCAACTGTTTATTCAGCCTCTTAATCTCTTCTTGTAGCTGTTCCTGGTCTTCACGCTGTCTCTCCATCTGCCGCATGTGTGCCTGCCTTAGAAGCTCTGTCGCCTGCTGGTGTTCTTGGTACTGTCGCACAAGCTCCTGCCTCATATCTTCTAACTGTTCTTCGTTTAACATTAGTTGTCTAGACGCATCCACGTTTGATACCAAAATCTCATCATGGAGCTGTAACAGTCAAAAAAAGAAACTTCAAACATAAGACATTTTGTGGAAATGTGTTAGCACTGATTTTTTAAAATGCATATGAAAATAATTCTAATACTAATCCCACAAAGCATATCATTTTAAATTCATATGATTAAACTAAAACATAATTTTAAAAATTTGTAGTAATTTTAATTTCAAATCAATGTTAAGTTTATTATCGTTATGCATGTTGTTCTCCAAAAGCAAAATAACCATCAGTTATTTTAGATGTAATCTAAATGTAAGGAAGAGTAAAATAAAGAAAGACACTCAAGATTCCTCCTATTCTTAATGAATAACTCTGTTATTGCTCTTGATATTTTATGAAGAAATAATATATATGGAATTCTTATATTTTAAAAGTAAATTTACAAAATGAGAAAATTTTCTCTCTTTATATAATGCAATGGTCATCAGAGTACTACCTGATGAGAACTGCCTGATAAGAAATAATCTTCCATCATTTTTATTTAGAAATGAAATCCTTATATTCCACTTTCTCGTAAGAAGTCAACTCCGTAATGAGTTTCAACAAGCAGAGCTACACTCAAATCTTTCTGCCTTGAACAACTGCTGGCAAATTTAAGAGGCTTACGTGAATACCTCACAATGTCGTACTTCACACAGTCAACAATTTTATTTGAACACATCTCTAAAAAGAGATATAATCTACTGTGCACATTAATTAAAAATTTGAATTAAGGTAACTTAAAAAGAATTAGCATTTGCTGTGTTTTGTTAAAGGTACAAAAACATGAAAAAAAAAAAAAAACCATGAGGTATAGATCCTCCATTAAGGAACAAGTAAATAAAAAGAGTATTAGTATATATACAGTAGAATGCTTTAAACTGTCTTTTCAAGAGGACAGCTATTTCCTTCTCATATTATCCTCTGATACTAAGCAAATCTTTTATTTATACATATTGTCAAATGGAATATAATAGTCTTGAATTGGCTGAAATAAAATCAATGGAGGTATAAATTACAGTGAGGTTTTACCATGCACAATGTATATAAGACAAACAAAAATACTATGAACCTGACCAGTTTTATTTAATAATACTATTAAGCCATTTATTCATATACTTGAAAAGTCACAAGTCAAGAATAAAGTGAATACTTATCTTCATTAAGCAACATTATTGTTAATAATTTTATAGGGAGGAGAGTCATAATTTTTTACAAGTTTTTATACTCAAAGAAGCATACTTACAGATTCTCTGACCATAAATGTTCTGTCTTTGGAGAACATTTCTTCTGAAATAGTCAGTTCACGGTCCTTTGATTCTAGTATATTACCAAGATGATCCTTGCTTGATAAAAGAACTTCCTTTCCATCCTCTCCTAACTCCTTACTAAGTGGTTTAAATTCTTCTTTAAACTTCCTCTCTGCTGCCTCAAAAGTCTCAAAGCCAATCTGACTTTGTGATAGTCTCACTTTATTTAAACAATGTTCTTGCTGATGGAGAGCAGATGCTTCCTCTGGCAATGGAGCATCTTCTTTTTCCCCAGATATTCTGGACAGTTCAGTCTGCTGAGCAAATGTTACACTCATTGACACGATGACCTGAAGAAATGAAGTGATCAAAAAAGGGTAAGAGCATTAAATTTCTTTTTTAAAATAAACAGATAAATCTAAACACTGATAGGTATGAAGCAGCAATAACTGCACCTAAATTGTGGAATGAAAAAAACTAGGATTTTGAATTCTAGTCAGTATAAAGTAAGCTTACTACCACCTCTTTCCCCCTGATTACAATTAAAAACTCTGAACAAAATACAAAAGCAAACTATCTGAGAACTCTGAAAGAGTAAACAAAAGCGGGCAAAGAGCAGAGGGAGTCAAAAACCTAGAGAAGAGAACTGCATGGGGAGGATGAAACAGAACATGTGGTCTGAACCTAACTGGGTGGTCAACCACAGCCTCACAACCTCCGCAGGACTGTAAGAACTAGTCTACAGAACCGAACATTCAAAATGTTCAACACACAATTCAAAATTAGATGACATACATTTTGTTGTATGTCAAGTTTGTTGCCAGGAGGTCTGCTTAAGAAAAAACACCTAATAAAGGATGTTTCAGTCTGAAGAGAAATAACACCAGAGGGAAACGAAGTTTGAACAACAGGAGAATGAACCTGACCATTTTTATTTAATAATACTATTAAGTCTATTATTCATATACTTAAATAGTAACAAGTCAAGAATAAAGTGAATACTTATCTTCATTAAGCAACATTATTGTTAATAATTTTATAGGGAGGAGAGTCATAATTTTTTACAAGTTTTTATACTCAAAGAAGCATACTTACAGATTCTCTGACCATAAATGTTCTGTCTTTGGAGAACATTTCTTCTGAAATAGTCAGTTCACGGTCCTTTGATTCTAGTATATTACCAAGATGATCCTTGCTTGATAAAAGAACTTCCTTTCCATCCTCTCCTAACTCCTTACTAAGTGGTTTAAATTCTTCTTTAAACTTCCTCTCTGCTGCCTCAAAAGTCTCAAAGCCAATCTGACTTTGTGATAGTCTCACTTTATTTAAACAATGTTCTTGCTGATGGAGAGCAGATGCTTCCTCTGGCAATGGAGCATCTTCTTTTTCCCCAGATATTCTGGACAGTTCAGTCTGCTGAGCAAATGTTACACTCATTGACACGATGACCTGAAGAAATGAAGTGATCAAAAAAGGGTAAGAGCATTAAATTTCTTTTTTAAAATAAACAGATAAATCTAAACACTGATAGGTATGAAGCAGCAATAACTGCACCTAAATTGTGGAATGAAAAAAACTAGGATTTTGAATTCTAGTCAGTATAAAGTAAGCTTACTACCACCTCTTTCCCCCTGATTACAATTAAAAACTCTGAACAAAATACAAAAGCAAACTATCTGAGAACTCTGAAAGAGTAAACAAAAGCGGGCAAAGAGCAGAGGGAGTCAAAAACCTAGAGAAGAGAACTGCATGGGGAGGATGAAACAGAACATGTGGTCTGAACCTAACTGGGTGGTCAACCACAGCCTCACAACCTCCGCAGGACTGTAAGAACTAGTCTACAGAACCGAACATTCAAAATGTTCAACACACAATTCAAAATTAGATGACATACATTTTGTTGTATGTCAAGTTTGTTGCCAGGAGGTCTGCTTAAGAAAAAAAAAACACCTAATAAAGGATGTTTTTCAGTCTGAAGAGAAATAACACCAGAGGGAAACGAAGTTTGAACAACAGGAGAATACGTGTTCTTTTCAAGCATGCATGGAGTATTCAAGCAGAGAGAACATATTTGAGGCACTGAATTTAAATGAACTAAAATCATACAAGGTATGTCCAGCTATAAAAAAATTAAAGATTAATTAATCAAATCAACAATAGGAAGACACCAGAAAATCCCAAAGATATAAAAATCAAACAATACCCCTGAATAAGCAATGAATCAAAGAACAGGCCAAAAGAAAAATAAAACACCTAAACTGAGTGAAAATTTGTGGAATGCAGCTTAAGGAAGAGCTAAGAAGGCAAATGCAGAGCATTAAATGCATGTTGGAAAAGAAGAAAGGTCTTCTAGGAAACTACAAAAAGAAGAGCAAATTAAACCCAAAGGAGGCAGAAACAAACAAAAAATAAAGATAAGAACAACAATCAATGAAAATAAAACAAAGAGAAGAAACTACAAAGCTGAATTCTTGAAAACATCAATACAATCAATAAACTTCTAGCTAGACACACAAAGAAAAAAGTGAGAGAGATAATATGTAGATGCCACCACCATTAAATGATAAAAGGATACTGTAAGCGATGCTACCAATAAATTCAACAGCTTAGATGAAATGGACCAGTTCCTTGAGCTACACACACTACCAAAGCTCACTCTAAAAGAAGTACATCATCTGAAAAGAACAAAATCTATTATGTAAATTGAATTAATAGTTTCAAAAAAAAACTTCCAACAAGGTAGACTTTAGGCCTAGTACAATTCACTATCAAATTCTACAAAATATTTATTTAAACCTGAAATAATACTAAGAACTATATAAATTCTTCCAGAAAACAAACGAGGGAATACATTTTAGCATTTTATAAGGCCAGCATTTTCCTGATATCAAAATCAAAGACATTATAAGAAGATAAAACTAGGGACAGTGTTCCTCATCAATACTGACAAATACTCTTTACCTTTATTTTTATTTTTTGGCCAAACAGCATGGCTGGTGGAATCCTGGTTCCTCAACCAGAGAACGAACCTGGGCCGTTGAGTGAAAGCACAGAGTCCTAACCTCTGGATTGCCAGGCAACTCCACAAACATTCTTGCCAAAATATTATTAAAAGAGCCCAACAGGACTTCCCTGATGGTCCAGTGGGTAAAGACACCGCCTTGCAGTGCAAGGAGTGCTGGTTCAATCCCTGTCCTGGGAAGATCCCACGTCTGCGGCTGGACTGATGTGTCCAACTACTGAGCCAGCGCTCTGGAGCGCATGCACCCAGAGCCAGTGCTCTGCAATGAGAGAGGCCACTGCAATGGGAGGCCCACACAGGTCAAAGAACAAAGATGGATGAAAATAAATAAATGAAATACCAACAGGAGTGGCCAAAAAAAAAAAAAGAACCCAATAACATAGAAGGAAGGAAGACTGATTTCAAAGGGGCATGAAAATACTATGGAAGTGATGGAAATGTCTTAAACTGTGACTGTGGTATTGGCTTCATAACTGTAAACATTTATTAAAATTCATCAAATTTTACACTTATAAATGGTGAAATGTAAATTTCATGTAAATTACAATTCAATGAGGATGATTACAAACAAAAGTCTGACCATATGTTAAGTCGCAAAAGAAGCTATTTGAAATTAAAACAAAATTGGCCTTTATGAAGATCATTTTGTTTTGCATATGCATTTAGTTTAGAAATGGGTAACAAATAGCTTAAAAGAATTGTGTTGTTTGGAAACTAAATGAAAAAACAAGACTAGCTACTGTGTATTTCCAACCTTTTCATTCACCACTATCCCATCTAACCAAATTCCACCTGGGTTTACAATTAACTCTGCCTTACTCTGTGCTTGTATAGCTGAACTTAATTGAGCAAAATGAAAAAAAAAAAAAAAAAATCCTGAATACTCACTGGAAGGATTGATGCTGAAGCTGATGCTCTAATACTTTCGTCTGGCCACCTGATGCAAAGAGCTGACTCTTTGGAAAAGACCTCGATGCTGGGAAAGAGTGAGGGCAAGAGGGGGTGGGGGCGGCAGGATGAGATGGTTGGATGGCACCACTGACTCTTACGTTTGAGCGGGAGAGAGTGAAGGGCAGGGAAGCCTGCCCTGCTGCAATTCCTGGGCTCACAAAGAGGTGGCCACGACCTAGCACCTAAAGAACAACTACTACCCTTGACACGGGCCCTTGGTAACACTGGGCAACGATGCTGAATTTTCCTTGTCTTTGTATTTCTTAGCTCCTTCCTTAGCCCTCTGCTTTCTCCTCAGAGCTCCAATGTCTTCTCTTTCTTTCTCATTGTCAAGTGCTGACTTGGCTTTTTATTTTACTGAGAAAATAGAAGCCATCAGAAAAGAACTTTCAGTCTCCAAATACTGCATCTGAAAACACATCTGAATGAGGGGTCAAACATTCTTGCCTTCCCTTCTTATTTTAATGAATTAAACGACCATGCTCTAAACTAATGGCACCTCTTCAGGAGATCCTCATCTCTTCTTATCTACTCACAACACTGCTCCAGCAACTGTTCCCTTTTCTTTCCATCAGCTGTTTTTCCCTTTCTCCTCAATCACTTCGATTAGCATAGAAATACGATTTGGTATCTTTCACCTTAAACAAAAACAAAACAGCAACAACACAAATCTACCACTTGACTCCCTACATCACCCTTTACCTATCACTGTAATTCTCTCCGCTTTCAAAGAAAAGCTCTAATTCATTTCCTCATTCTTCTCCTTCATTCTCTCTCAAATCATATCTAATCAGTTTGTGTTTCTCATCAAACATGTCCTTGTGAAAGTCACCGATGATTTCATACTGTAAAATCCAATGGTTACTTTGCAGATCCAATGGTTCTTGACTTATCAAAATACTGGACAAAGTTTAATACAATCTCTTTTCGATACACTTTCATCATTGGCTTCTGTGATGCAATCTTTGGTCCTTTCCATATTTAATTTACCACCTTTTAATCTCTTTTCCTCCTCAATTCTCTGACCTCAAACAACAGCATTTTTCTATGTTCAGTTGCAGATCCCTGCTCTATGTATACTCATTATATTAACATTCTTCTGGAAGGATTGATGCTGAAGCTGATGCTCTAATACTTTCGTCTGGCCACCTGATGCAAAGAGCTGACTCTTTGGAAAAGACCTCGATGCTGGGAAAGAGTGAGGGCAAGAGGGGGTGGGGGCGGCAGGATGAGATGGTTGGATGGCACCACTGACTCTTACGTTTGAGCGGGAGAGAGTGAAGGGCAGGGAAGCCTGCCCTGCTGCAATTCCTGGGCTCACAAAGAGGTGGCCACGACCTAGCACCTAAAGAACAACTACTACCCTTGACACGGGCCCTTGGTAACACTGGGCAACGATGCTGAATTTTCCTTGTCTTTGTATTTCTTAGCTCCTTCCTTAGCCCTCTGCTTTCTCCTCAGAGCTCCAATGTCTTCTCTTTCTTTCTCATTGTCAAGTGCTGACTTGGCTTTTTATTTTACTGAGAAAATAGAAGCCATCAGAAAAGAACTTTCAGTCTCCAAATACTGCATCTGAAAACACATCTGAATGAGGGGTCAAACATTCTTGCCTTCCCTTCTTATTTTAATGAATTAAACGACCATGCTCTAAACTAATGGCACCTCTTCAGGAGATCCTCATCTCTTCTTATCTACTCACAACACTGCTCCAGCAACTGTTCCCTTTTCTTTCCATCAGCTGTTTTTCCCCTTTCTCCTCAATCACTTCGATTAGCATAGAAATACGATTTGGTATCTTTCACCTTAAACAAAAACAAAACAGCAACAACACAAATCTACCACTTGACTCCCTACATCACCCTTTACCTATCACTGTAATTCTCTCCGCTTTCAAAGAAAAGCTCTAATTCATTTCCTCATTCTTCTCCTTCATTCTCTCTCAAATCATATCTAATCAGTTTGTGTTTCTCATCAAACATGTCCTTGTGAAAGTCACCGATGATTTCATACTGTAAAATCCAATGGTTACTTTGCAGATCCAATGGTTCTTGACTTATCAAAATACTGGACAAAGTTTAATACAATCTCTTTTCGATACACTTTCATCATTGGCTTCTGTGATGCAATCTTTGGTCCTTTCCATATTTAATTTACCACCTTTTAATCTCTTTTCCTCCTCAATTCTCTGACCTCAAACAACAGCATTTTTCTATGTTCAGTTGCAGATCCCTGCTCTATGTATACTCATTATATTAACATTCTTCAATATTTCTCACTGCAACCACTGTAAACATACACATACAACAACAGTAAGAAAACATTTTTTTGTGTGTCTATGTGTTTTATATAACTGAATGTGTCCACTAATATCAAAACCTTTGTCCCAAGCCAGTAAATGGATTTCATGCCTTCAAAAGGAGTTATAACACCAGTTTGAAACACACTGCCCTAGATACTACTATATTTACATGTCTAGTTTTATCTTAGTTCCTGAACTCTAGATTTCTGTATCCAGTCACTTCTTCATCACTTATATTTATAGATTTAATAAGTGTTTTGCATTTAATGGATCAAAACTGAATCCTTAAGGCACCCACTCTTTTGTGTTTGTTTTCACTCTACACCTAACACCAGAATAAACAGTAGGTCAAAGTGCCTGTGGTACTATCTTCCCTTGAAGGATAAGTTCTTGCCCCTCTTTCCCTGTATTTCCTCTTCCTGTATCCAGTTACATCTGCTGAGGAGATAAATCTGTACCAGGATTTCACAGTCCTTCTCCGAATGGAACCCATGAATACAGAGGTGGCAGGACTGAATCAGACCATCCTCCAACTCGGCCATGCTGGCACCTGGGCAAGTGGCTTTCATACTCTTGCCAATTTTCCTTGGACATCTCTCTCTTTTTTTTTTAAAGATTTATTTATTTATTTATTTTGGTGGGGGTGGGGTGGGGAGGGAGGGGAGCAGGCAAGCCACTTCTATTGGTCTTTCATTTGTCCATTTTCATCCATCTTTGTTCTTTGGCCGGTGTGGGCCTCCCATTGCGGTGTCCTCTGTTGTCACAGAGCGCCAGCTTGGTGATTGGACACATCAGTTCAGCTGCTCCGCAGCACATGGGATCTTCCCAGGCCAGGGATCGAACCGGCGCCCCTTGCACTGCAAGGCGGTGTCCTTACCCACTGGACCACCAGGGAAGCCCCCTGGACATCTCTTGGTGACATCCACTGGGGAACTTTCTCTTTTGCATCCCACTTTCTTAAAGGGTGCTCAATCTGTTAGCTTCATGATTCACTCTCTCACTTCCCTCTGGACTCTCCCCTAATGTCACTTGAAAAGTGAGGCCTTCTATGATTATCCAATATAAAATAACACCATCTCACTCCCCATGGAATTTCCTAGTCATATTACCTTGGTTCATCTTTTTCTTTATAGTATCTACTACTCTGTATATTATCTATCTGCATCAACTAGTTACAACGTCAGAGCTTCCCAGGTGGCTCATCAGTAAAGAGTCTGCCTGCCAGTGCAGGATCCCTGAGTCGGGAAGATCCTCTGTAGAAGGAAATGGCAACCGACTCCAATATTCTTGCCTGGGAAACCCCACAGATCAGAGAAGCCTGGCAGGCTATAGTACATGGGGTCACAAAGGAGACAGGACTTAGCAACTAAACAAGAGCAATAGATGTTAAGGTCCATAAGAGCAATGATTTCATCTCTTTTACTTCTGTTATATCCTGCACTCAGAATACTGCCTGGCAGTGAAATGTTAATAAATGTCTATTTTTTCAATAGTACATACCCAAAGCACAGGCTGAATCTAACATTATCTATGTTGGGAATCACTACCTCTATTGGTTTCGTCCACATTTTCTGTGCTTTTAAAACAATGTTTCTCAGTCTTTTTCTGACTTCTTATAGGGTACAGCATAACCCCATCTGTTCTGGTGACTAATATAAACAATCTATGCTATTCTGGGGCTTCCCTGGTGGCTCAGATGATAAAGAATCTGCCTGTAATGCAGGAGACCCGGGTTTGATTCCTGGGTCAGGAAGATGCCCTGGAGAAGGGAATGGCTACCCACTCTGATATTCTTGCCTGGAGAATCCCATGGACAGAGGAGCCTGGAAGGCTACAGTCCATGGGGGTCACAAAGAGTTGGACACAACTGAGTGACTTTCACTTTTCACATACTATTCTAGGATCAAACTTGGCCATCTAATGTTGTCTGTTGGATCATAATATTGGGTTGGCCAAAAAGTTCATTTGTGTTTTTCTGTAAAGGGTTCTGGAAAAACCTGAACAAACTTTTTGACTAACTGAGTACCTTGGCTGCCTCTGGAACAGTTTTCATTGACCTGTACTCTGGTGATCTACTCTAAGCTCGATGAATGACGCTTCACAAAACATTTACACCATCACCATTATCACAGTAGTAAGACTACTTTAAAAAATGTCATTATGCTAATCTGGGAACATGCATATCTGTAAACAACAAAACTCTGTAAAAGTTAAAAGTAAAATAAAGGTTTAAAAAAATAAATGTCATTATGAGTCTTTACTATCTTCTATGTGCCTTATATGAATTAGTTCACTGAACTGTCACAAAAATTGCTATTACTTCTATTATTGTCCTTTTTTTTTTTTTTTAAAGATTTATTTATCTATTTATTTTTGGGCGAGGGTCGGGTTGGGGAGGGAGGGGAGTGGGTGGGCCACTTCTATTGGTCTTTCATTTCTCCATTTTCATCCATCTTTGCTCTTCGGCCCCTGTGGGCCTCCCATCGCGGTGGCGCCTGTCGTCGCAGAGCGCCGGCTCTGGGCGCATGCGCTCCAGAGCTCAGGCTCGGCGATTGGACACATCAGTCCAGCCGCTCCACGTCACGTGGGATCTTCCCAGGCCAGGGATCGAACTGGCACCCCTTGCACTGCAAGGCGGTGTCCTTACCCACTGGACCACCAGGGGAAGCCCCATTATTGTCCTTTTTTAACACAGACAGAACTGAGACTAAAGAGCTAAGTAACTTTCCTAAGACTGTAAATCTAGTCCATCAGAAGAACTAGAATTTCAAGCACCGTTAATCCTATCCCAAACCTCATATTCTTAACTATTATACTAGGATGCCCTGCTATAAACAGTTCACTTGTGAAATTTATGGAGTAGGTAAATAAAAGAGAAAAACTCCAACTTTCTAACAGAACTAGACAATGAGAGAGATATACAGTGATGGTGCCTCATTTTTTTTTAAAGAAATTTTTGACATGGACCATTTTAAGAGTCTTAAATGAATTTGTTACATTACTGTTTCTGTTTTATGTTTGTTGGGGGACACATTTGTGTTTTTCTGTAAAGGGTTCTGGAAAAACCTGAACAAACTTTTTGACTAACTGAGTACCTTGGCTGCCTCTGGAACAGTTTTCATTGACCTGTACTCTGGTGATCTACTCTAAGCTCGATGAATGACGCTTCACAAAACATTTACACCATCACCATTATCACAGTAGTAAGACTACTTTAAAAAATGTCATTATGCTAATCTGGGAACATGCATATCTGTAAACAACAAAACTCTGTAAAAGTTAAAAGTAAAATAAAGGTTTAAAAAAATAAATGTCATTATGAGTCTTTACTATCTTCTATGTGCCTTATATGAATTAGTTCACTGAACTGTCACAAAAATTGCTATTACTTCTATTATTGTCCTTTTTTTTTTTTTTTAAAGATTTATTTATCTATTTATTTTTGGGCGAGGGTCGGGTTGGGGAGGGAGGGGAGTGGGTGGGCCACTTGTATTGGTCTTTCATTTCTCTATTTTCATTAGTCTTCGTTCTTTGGCTCCTGTGGGCCTCCCATCGCGGTGGCGTCTGTCGTTGCAGAGCACCAGCTCTGGGCGCATGCGCTCCAGAGCTCCGGCTCGGCGATTGGACACATCAGTCCAGCCGCTCCGCGGCACGTGGGATCCTCCCAGGCCAGGGATCGAACCAGCGCCCCTTGCACTGCAAGGTGGTGTCCTTACCCACTGGACCACCAGGGGAAGCCCCATTATTGTCCTTTTTTAACACAGACAGAACTGAGACTAAAGAGCTAAGTAACTTTCCTAAGACTGTAAATCTAGTCCATCAGAAGAACTAGAATTTCAAGCACCGTTAATCCTATCCCAAACCTCATATTCTTAACTATTATACTAGGATGCCCTGCTATAAACAGTTCACTTGTGAAATTTATGGAGTAGGTAAATAAAAGAGAAAAACTCCAACTTTCTAACAGAACTAGACAATGAGAGAGATATACAGTGATGGTGCCTCATTTTTTTTTAAAGAAATTTTTGACATGGACCATTTTAAGAGTCTTAAATGAATTTGTTACATTACTGTTTCTGTTTTATGTTTGTTGGGGGGGACACAAGGCATGTGGGACAGTCGCTCCTCGGCGAGGGACTGAACTTGCACCATCTGTACTGGAAGTTGAAGTCTTAACCACAGGACCACCAGGGAACTCCTGGTGCCTCACTTTTAACTTTGAACTAAATATTCAATTCAAACAGAGAAGCGAGTAGGTCCTTATGGCCCAAGTATTTCTTGAGTCTTCACCGCCTCATCTAAATTATGTTAACTCTAATTCCTTATGCATTTCCTATAAATTCTACCTCTCCTCTCCCTTTAAAGTACATGTAATTCCAGTAGGAGTGTTACATTAGAACTGCTGAAATATTATAAAAAACAAGCAGATAAACTCAGAATGCAACTGTTCCAAAATAAGACCACAATCAGGAATATGCATTTTAAAAGAGAATTCAGAGACAAAAGAAATTGGGAGGGCTTCCCTGGTGGTCCAGTGGATAAGGACACCGCCTTGCAGTGCAACGGGTGCCGGTTCGATCCCTGGCCTGGGAAGATCCCACGTGCCGCAGAGCGGCTGGACCGATGTGTCCAATTACCGAGCCGGAGCTCTGGAGCGCATGCGCCCAGAGCCGGTGCTCTGTGACAACAGATGCCACCGCGATGGGAGGCCCACATGGGCCAAAGAACAAAGATGGATGACACCAGACAAATGAAAGACCAGTAAAAGTGGCCTGCCCCCTCCCTCCCCACCCCCACCAAAATAGATAAATAAATAAATGTTTAAAAAAAAAAAAGAGGGGCTTCCCTGGTGGTCCAGTGGGTAAGGACACCACCTTCCAGTGCAAGGGGCGCCGGTTCGATCCCTGGCCTGGGAAGATCCCATGTGCTGCGGAGCGGCTGAACTGATGTGTCCAATCACCAAGCTGGCGCTCTGTGACAACAGAGGACACCGCAATGGGAGGCCCACACCGGTCAAAGAACAAAGATGGATGAAAATGGAGAAATGAAAGACCAACACAAGTGGCCCGCCGGCTCCCCTCCCTCCCCAACTCGACCCCCGCCCAAAAATAAATAAATAAATAAATCTTTAAATAAAAAAGAAAAAAAGAAAGAAATTGGCATCACAAAGGTATAGTAGGTGATATACTTGGTATTCAGGAGTTTACAAGAACAGCTCTGGGCACAGCAGTTAAGAGTATCTACAGTCATTAACATCACCATAACTTCTCTTTTTTATTGCTTAGTTAATTTGGACTCAGATGCAGTACCCTGAATTCAGCAGTTTTCCAAGCAGGGAAAGATTACATTGTTTATACCTAACTAGGTCAGTGGTGCTGAACCAAGCAGGTGCAAGTCCCCTAATGAGGCACCTGATGGAAGCCTTGTAGCCCCCTGGACTCCATGCACTCCCCCAGCTCAGGCTCAGGCAAGCCATGGTCTACCTGTTCAGCACTCCTCAGCCTCAGAGAGAAGAACCACACATTCACAGGAGATCACACTTGATCTTCCTCTCTGGGTTCCAGATATGTTTCTGAGCCAAGATTTCCAGAATCCACTACTTTGTGGTAAGCAGGAGAGTCTGATTATCTCATTTTGTCTCCACCAAGATTCCCACAAAGTCCAAGGCTCCCATTCCTGTGGACTACAGCAGTCTATAGGGCTCTGGAGGGCTATAGTTCTTGGAATTGCAGAAGAGTCAGACGTCACTAAGTGACTGAGCATGCACTTCTCTGGGAGGAGGTAGGCAAAGATAATATATGAAAAACCAAGCAGTTTCTCTCTCATTACCTATCATATCCCCCACCTTAAGGAAGGCTAAACTCCTTCCTATGGTACCATTCAAAGGTAACAAGTTTATAACTCTAGAAAGTTTTAACTGCTGTTCTGCATCAAGAGAAGAACGCTTTACTCAAAGAAAACTGCATAGAACATTCCATTCAAAGGTGACTGTGGATAATACCAGTATCTAATGACTTACATGAACTACATACAAAATTTACAACAAAACCAAAGTGCATTATTATCAATTATACCTATAGTTTCTGAAGGCTTAAAGGGAACACAGACAACAATAATCTTTCAAATGAACTATAAACTTACCTTAGCGACTTCTTCTTCTAACCGTTCTTGGTATTGTTTTTCAGCAACTTAATCATATTTGTTTCCTGTTTTACTCCAAATTACCGCTAAATAAAAAAGAAAAAAAGAAAGAAATTGGCATCACAAAGGTATAGTAGGTGATATACTTGGTATTCAGGAGTTTACAAGAACAGCTCTGGGCACAGCAGTTAAGAGTATCTACAGTCATTAACATCACCATAACTTCTCTTTTTTATTGCTTAGTTAATTTGGACTCAGATGCAGTACCCTGAATTCAGCAGTTTTCCAAGCAGGGAAAGATTACATTGTTTATACCTAACTAGGTCAGTGGTGCTGAACCAAGCAGGTGCAAGTCCCCTAATGAGGCACCTGATGGAAGCCTTGTAGCCCCCTGGACTCCATGCACTTCCCCAGCTCAGGCTCAGGCAAGCCATGGTCTACCTGTTCAGCACTCCTCAGCCTCAGAGAGAAGAACCACACATTCACAGGAGATCACACTTGATCTTCCTCTCTGGGTTCCAGATATGTTTCTGAGCCAAGATTTCCAGAATCCACTACTTTGTGGTAAGCAGGAGAGTCTGATTATCTCATTTTGTCTCCACCAAGATTCCCACAAAGTCCAAGGCTCCCATTCCTGTGGACTACAGCAGTCTATAGGGCTCTGGAGGGCTATAGTTCTTGGAATTGCAGAAGAGTCAGACGTCACTAAGTGACTGAGCATGCACTTCTCTGGGAGGAGGTAGGCAAAGATAATATATGAAAAACCAAGCAGTTTCTCTCTCATTACCTATCATATCCCCCACCTTAAGGAAGGCTAAACTCCTTCCTATGGTACCATTCAAAGGTAACAAGTTTATAACTCTAGAAAGTTTTAACTGCTGTTCTGCATCAAGAGAAGAACGCTTTACTCAAAGAAAACTGCATAGAACATTCCATTCAAAGGTGACTGTGGATAATACCAGTATCTAATGACTTACATGAACTACATACAAAATTTACAACAAAACCAAAGTGCATTATTATCAATTATACCTATAGTTTCTGAAGGCTTAAAGGGAACACAGACAACAATAATCTTTCAAATGAACTATAAACTTACCTTAGCGACTTCTTCTTCTAACCGTTCTTGGTATTGTTTTTCCAGCAACTTAATCATATTTGTTTCCTGTTTTACTCCAAATTCACCAGAACGCTAAATGACAAAGCAAAATATGACTTATTTACACTAATTATACACCACTTATTTTTAAACTTCTCTCAAATATCTTCAAAAGATCCCTATCTTACAGGAAGCTTCTGAAAAGCTTTAATGAGCAAATCTACTCTATTAAAAGCAACAGTTCTAGTGAATGACTCTATTGTATAATTCTACTAAATAATTGTACTTAATATTGTGAACTTAACAAAGATGCAAAGTGAGAAATATGATTATAATTACTAACATACAGTTCAAGAATGGGGAAAGGATTACTTCTTAAGAGCTAAAAATTTACTGAGTGAAGACCAAGGTTTTACAAGATGTTTGAGAAAAGTGGCCACAAATTGGGAATATATACAGTGTTGAGGAGAGGCAAAAGGTGGTCTGGCTAGACAAGATATATTGGAAAAGAGGTGGGGCTCTTCTGTACCGTATGGTCTGTGCTGAAGAAAGTCTTCTCCAGTGTCCCAGGCCTAGTATACTGAATTTTGGGAAAACCAAAACAATATTCTAGAGGTAGCATAGCTCAACTTCCCATGCTAGGAGGAAAAGTTGTTTCTCTTTTTTGAAACTAGTTTTAAAGCTCAGGGCACTGAAATTAATTTGGATATAACCCATGTCATAAACAAGACAAACTTTAAATTAGAACATATTTAAAAGGGGGAAAAACCCGCTCAATGTTACAGTGTTTTTCCTATGCTATGAAGGTATATCAAATTTCTTTATTTACATATTCTTCTGGATCTTTATTACTCTCATATTTACTATACTTAATTCTCCGCAACTATTAGATAAGTATTACACCACAGACATAAAAATGACAGTAACAGGGTTTCCCTGGTGGTCTAGTGGCTAAAGAGTGCCTTGCAATGCAAGGGGCACCGGTTTGATCCCTGGCCTGGGATCTCATGTGCTGCAGAACAGCTGGGCCGGTGTGTCCCATTAGGAGCCAGTGCTCTGGAGCGCATGTGCCCAGAGCCAGGAACACAGACAACAATAATCTTTCAAATGAACTATAAACTTACCTTAGCGACTTCTTCTTCTAACCGTTCTTGGTATTGTTTTTCCAGCAACTTAATCATATTTGTTTCCTGTTTTACTCCAAATTCACCAGAACGCTAAATGACAAAGCAAAATATGACTTATTTACACTAATTATACACCACTTATTTTTAAACTTCTCTCAAATATCTTCAAAAGATCCCTATCTTACAGGAAGCTTCTGAAAAGCTTTAATGAGCAAATCTACTCTATTAAAAGCAACAGTTCTAGTGAATGACTCTATTGTATAATTCTACTAAATAATTGTACTTAATATTGTGAACTTAACAAAGATGCAAAGTGAGAAATATGATTATAATTACTAACATACAGTTCAAGAATGGGGAAAGGATTACTTCTTAAGAGCTAAAAATTTACTGAGTGAAGACCAAGGTTTTACAAGATGTTTGAGAAAAGTGGCCACAAATTGGGAATATATACAGTGTTGAGGAGAGGCAAAAGGTGGTCTGGCTAGACAAGATATATTGGAAAAGAGGTGGGGCTCTTCTGTACCGTATGGTCTGTGCTGAAGAAAGTCTTCTCCAGTGTCCCAGGCCTAGTATACTGAATTTTGGGAAAACCAAAACAATATTCTAGAGGTAGCATAGCTCAACTTCCCATGCTAGGAGGAAAAGTTGTTTCTCTTTTTTGAAACTAGTTTTAAAGCTCAGGGCACTGAAATTAATTTGGATATAACCCATGTCATAAACAAGACAAACTTTAAATTAGAACATATTTAAAAGGGGGAAAAACCCGCTCAATGTTACAGTGTTTTTCCTATGCTATGAAGGTATATCAAATTTCTTTATTTACATATTCTTCTGGATCTTTATTACTCTCATATTTACTATACTTAATTCTCCGCAACTATTAGATAAGTATTACACCACAGACATAAAAATGACAGTAACAGGGTTTCCCTGGTGGTCTAGTGGCTAAAGAGTGCCTTGCAATGCAAGGGGCACCGGTTTGATCCCTGGCCTGGGATCTCATGTGCTGCAGAACAGCTGGGCCGGTGTGTCCCATTAGGAGCCAGTGCTCTGGAGCGCATGTGCCCAGAGCCAGTGCTCTGCAATGAGAGAGGCCACTGTGATGGGAGGCCCACACAGGCCAAAGAATAAAAAATGGATGAAAAATAAATTAAAAAAAAAAACAATAAAAGAGGCCAAAATTTAAAAAAAAATGACAGTAACAAAACTATAGTTAGTGTACATAATAGTTTACAAATACCTCTACTGCACCATCCGTGTTCTGTCCCAGACAGCTTTCAGGGTACACCGTTTTCTGTACATCAGATTCAGTAAGTACCACTGAATCAATGGAGAAGCTAAATGGAGAAGTAAAAGAGGAGGAAAGAGTTAGCACTGTGTGTGAATTTTACTGTTAGTCCAAATTTATACCATGCATAAAGTGTGTACTGGGACAGTGCGAATGAGAATGAGAGGTCAGGAGTTAACAGGCACTGTAACATACCTCATACTTTTAACTAATTTTTCCACTTAAAAGAAAAGCAGCAGAATTAAATGACAGACTATTTAACAGATGATCCCTGAATTTTATGGCATTTTATAAGGTCTTCTACAGATGACTGATGCCAAGCAATTTATAGGTATAGACATTTTAAAAAAGTAACTTATTCTATTGAGTGAAAAAAGTTCATAAAATCTCATTTTTACTAAAAATGTACACATGCATAAACACACACACACACACACACACACACACAGTGTGAAAAATGTATGCGGGAATATGTATCAGAAGTACCAACGATTACCTCTAACAAAGGAGGGGCAGTGACAGTGGGAGACATTCTGTACTTGTGCCTAACTACTTCTGGAAGTTTTTAAAATGTATTCATGTACCCTTTAGTATTAACTTCTTTATTCTGTACTGTATTGGGTCACTCCCAAATGTTCACTATTACAAACAATGTTACAATAGGGAGTCTCATACATGCATTTTTGCACACACTGCAGCTGTTTCTATATGGTAAAATCCTACGATTGTTAATATTTAAAGTTTTCATAAAATGCATGTTTGAAAAAGTTACATTAATTTCACTCCGTAATAGTACCTTTAAGTTTTTTCTCAAAACTTTAACAACAGAAAGTCGTTACAATCTTAACCCTCTCTTACAGCCTTAAAACATTCTTACAATACATGTCTTTATTTGTGAGATTATACATTCTTTCAAAGGCTACTGGCCATGAAAGTTTCTTCTGTTTTGAGCCGCCAATAAATCTTCTATATTCATGTTAAATGATAGTAAAAACTCATTTTTCTTGTCTTTATTCTCTGCCTTTTCCTGGTTCTTATGCTTTTGTGTGGGTCCTCGGAGCTTTTTTATTTTTTTTTTTAATGATTTATTTATTTATTTATTTTTTTGGGCGGGGGTCGGGTTGGGGAGGGAGGGGAGCGGGCGGGCCACTTCTATTGGTCTTTCATTTCTCTATGTTCATCCGTCTTTGTTCTTTGGCTCCTGTGGGTCTCCCATCGCGGTGGCATCTGTTGTCGCAGAGCACCGGCTCTGGGCGCATGCACTCCAGAGCTCCGGCTCGGTAATTGGACACATCAGTCCAGCCGCTCCGCGGCACGTGGGATCTTCCCAGGCCAGGGCTCGAACCGGCGCCCCTTGCACTGCAAGGCGGTGTCCTTACCCACTGGACCACCAGGGGAAGCCCTCCTCGGAGCTTTTTGCATACACTATTCTGATCCTTAGCTTCATGTTTTATTTTCATAGACCATGGAAGATCCTTCAGATTATCTACCCATCTATAAAGATCTGAACTCAAAAAAAATAATGCTTAGTCTACACAGAAACAGATGAATTAATTCTGCAGCTTTATAGTGCCTGAAAGTATTTATCCCAAGTGAAAAACAATAGTCTAGTCAAAACCAAATTCACTGTTACCGTCTCACAAGTAAGGTCCTACCCTCCATCTGCCTGATTTCTTTTTATTTTTTTTTCTAATTTCTTTACTTATATTAACACATCATAAACTGCCACATTCTCCAGCTCAAACAAAACAGGTCATCTTTCTTCTGCTTTGCTCCCAAGATTTCTTCCATCACAACATCTTATAGTTGTCCCTTGATTTCCATTTCCCTGGAGCCACTGCAAAAAGCATCATTTAAAGTTTTCATAAAATGCATGTTTGAAAAAGTTACATTAATTTCACTCCGTAATAGTACCTTTAAGTTTTTTCTCAAAACTTTAACAACAGAAAGTCGTTACAATCTTAACCCTCTCTTACAGCCTTAAAACATTCTTACAATACATGTCTTTATTTGTGAGATTATACATTCTTTCAAAGGCTACTGGCCATGAAAGTTTCTTCTGTTTTGAGCCGCCAATAAATCTTCTATATTCATGTTAAATGATAGTAAAAACTCATTTTTCTTGTCTTTATTCTCTGCCTTTTCCTGGTTCTTATGCTTTTGTGTGGGTCCTCGGAGCTTTTTTATTTTTTTTTTTAATGATTTATTTATTTATTTATTTTTTTGGGCGGGGGTCGGGTTGGGGAGGGAGGGGAGCGGGCGGGCCACTTCTATTGGTCTTTCATTTCTCTATGTTCATCCGTCTTTGTTCTTTGGCTCCTGTGGGTCTCCCATCGCGGTGGCATCTGTTGTCGCAGAGCACCGGCTCTGGGCGCATGCACTCCAGAGCTCCGGCTCGGTAATTGGACACATCAGTCCAGCCGCTCCGCGGCACGTGGGATCTTCCCAGGCCAGGGCTCGAACCGGCGCCCCTTGCACTGCAAGGCGGTGTCCTTACCCACTGGACCACCAGGGGAAGCCCTCCTCGGAGCTTTTTGCATACACTATTCTGATCCTTAGCTTCATGTTTTATTTTCATAGACCATGGAAGATCCTTCAGATTATCTACCCATCTATAAAGATCTGAACTCAAAAAAAATAATGCTTAGTCTACACAGAAACAGATGAATTAATTCTGCAGCTTTATAGTGCCTGAAAGTATTTATCCCAAGTGAAAAACAATAGTCTAGTCAAAACCAAATTCACTGTTACCGTCTCACAAGTAAGGTCCTACCCTCCATCTGCCTGATTTCTTTTTATTTTTTTTTCTGATTTCTTTACTTATATTAACACATCATAAACTGCCACATTCTCCAGCTCAAACAAAACAGGTCATCTTTCTTCTGCTTTGCTCCCAAGATTTCTTCCATCACAACATCTTATAGTTGTCCCTTGATTTCCATTTCCCTGGAGCCACTGCAAAAAGCATCATTACAGAAATGTGTAGCGATGGGCACTGAAAAATGTCACAAACACAGAGGTTTATATTCCAGCACTCTGGTTGTATCACGTTATTTTCCCCAATCACTACTTCAAACAAATTGTTCTCTGACTATTATTTCAATGACTAGACTGAAGTCCTTTAAGGTTAAGGGTCACTTTCCATACACCTAAAGTTTTCTCCATGACATCTAGCCAAGTTTCCTCCCAGTCATAGTTTCTTTTAATCCTCACAATCTTAAGGTAGTTTTTTATCCTTAATATTACTGAAGATACAGTCTTCCCAGGTGACCCAGTGGTAAAGAATCCACCTGCCAATTCAGGAGACCTGGCTTCGATCCCTGACTCAGGAAGATTCCCTGAAAAGAGAAAGGCAACCCACTCCAGTATTCCTGCCTGGAGAATCCCATGGACAGAGGAGCCTGGAGGGCTACAGTCCATGGGGTTGCAAAGAGTTTGACACAACTCAGTGACTACATCACCTGGAGAAAATGAATGGTTTTGGTTGAAAGGTACTGTTAACACATTTCAACTGATCAGTTCAGAACATGTGAAACAGCATGACAAGCTGGCAAAAGTCCAGATGCAGGAACAGCAAAGTTGCTCTACTTGTCCAACAACTTCACCTTCTTCATGCTTTGGAGAAAAATCACTAACTAGTGGAAGGCTGCCTGAGATACATTAAGTGGTTATAAGCGAGTTCTTATTTTCTACCTATTTTCTTTCATATCAAAAAACCTCAAGTATGGAACTTCCCTGGTGGTTCAGTGGTTAAGACTCTGTTCCCAATGCAGGAGGCCTGGGTTCAACCCCTGGTCAGGGCACTAGATCCCACATGCTGCAACTAAGACTCAGTAGGACCTAATAAATAAATTAATTTAAAAAAAAAACAAAAAAAACAGAAAACTCAAGTAATAGTTTCCACATGTCTATGGACTGCCTGTATCAGAATTATCTTGTTACAAATACAAATGACCAGAATCCATGTCCAAACTATTGAATCTAGGTCTTTAAATGCAAAATCCAGTAATCTGCAATGTTATGTAGTCAAAAAATAATATTAAATTTCAAAAACCTCTAATGCTTTCGATGAATGGTAAAGTTTGGGAACCACTGACCTCAAGCAAAATGGATGCTTTACAAGGCTGACCCAGTGTGGGATAAACAACTCCAGAGCCTGTGACCCCAAGCGAAAGCCACAGAAACAGAATGCTTCCAAAGAAGTATGGAAACTCAGCAGTTTGTCTTCAACACACACACACACACACACACACACACACACACACACACACACACAACCTGTCTTTAGGTTTTAGTAAGAACTGCCTATAGAGATACCAGCCCTAGAGCAGCAGAGCCAAAGTTAGGTTAAACCTCTGAGGACTTTATAGAGCTAGCTAAATACTAAAGCACATTCCCTTACTAAATTATAAGCTGTTCATTCATCTTAACAAATATTTATTGAGCACCTACTATGCCTAGGGTTTGGGATAATACACAAAATTCCTTTAACAAAGCTTAAAGTCCTTCACATTGGACAGATATTATAAACACATAAACCTTTAACACCAAGTCTTAGAAGTCTCGTTTCAAAAAAAATGCAAAGAGTTTGACACAACTCAGTGACTACATCACCTGGAGAAAATGAATGGTTTTGGTTGAAAGGTACTGTTAACACATTTCAACTGATCAGTTCAGAACATGTGAAACAGCATGACAAGCTGGCAAAAGTCCAGATGCAGGAACAGCAAAGTTGCTCTACTTGTCCAACAACTTCACCTTCTTCATGCTTTGGAGAAAAATCACTAACTAGTGGAAGGCTGCCTGAGATACATTAAGTGGTTATAAGCGAGTTCTTATTTTCTACCTATTTTCTTTCATATCAAAAAACCTCAAGTATGGAACTTCCCTGGTGGTTCAGTGGTTAAGACTCTGTTCCCAATGCAGGAGGCCTGGGTTCAACCCCTGGTCAGGGCACTAGATCCCACATGCTGCAACTAAGACTCAGTAGGACCTAATAAATAAATTAATTTAAAAAAAAAACAAAAAAAACAGAAAACTCAAGTAATAGTTTCCACATGTCTATGGACTGCCTGTATCAGAATTATCTTGTTACAAATACAAATGACCAGAATCCATGTCCAAACTATTGAATCTAGGTCTTTAAATGCAAAATCCAGTAATCTGCAATGTTATGTAGTCAAAAAATAATATTAAATTTCAAAAACCTCTAATGCTTTCGATGAATGGTAAAGTTTGGGAACCACTGACCTCAAGCAAAATGGATGCTTTACAAGGCTGACCCAGTGTGGGATAAACAACTCCAGAGCCTGTGACCCCAAGCGAAAGCCACAGAAACAGAATGCTTCCAAAGAAGTATGGAAACTCAGCAGTTTGTCTTCAACACACACACACACACACACACACACACACACACACACACACACACAACCTGTCTTTAGGTTTTAGTAAGAACTGCCTATAGAGATACCAGCCCTAGAGCAGCAGAGCCAAAGTTAGGTTAAACCTCTGAGGACTTTATAGAGCTAGCTAAATACTAAAGCACATTCCCTTACTAAATTATAAGCTGTTCATTCATCTTAACAAATATTTATTGAGCACCTACTATGCCTAGGGTTTGGGATAATACACAAAAATTCCTTTAACAAAGCTTAAAGTCCTTCACATTGGACAGATATTATAAACACATAAACCTTGGCTCCAAATGTATACAGTCCATGAGGTCACAGAGTTGGACACGACTTAGTGACTAAACAAGAAATATATATATAAACAAACAATATTGATATGGAAAATTAAAGCAGGAAATTCACGTGCAGAGTTCTAAGGGATGATGGTGATAGGCATAGGCCTCATGAAAATACGACCTCTGAGTAAAGACCCAAAGGAGGTCAGTTTGTTGGGCACGCAGACACTTACAGAAAGGTCAACCCAGTAGAAGGAATAGCAATAAGAGAGAAATTCATAACGCAGGAGCAGCCTGACAGTTTGAGGATCTCGAGGAGATTATGTGGCTTTACGGTGGGAAGTCACAAGCGAGTCAGCAGAACTCAGAGAGAAATGGGGACCCACTAAGTAGGACCTGGCAAGGCACAGTGAGGATGGAAGAGCATGGGAACAACATGACTTGTCTTAAATGTTAAAAGCAAAGTTTTGGAACTGTGTAGAGAACAAACCTGAGGGAAGAGTTACGGTAGAAGCAGTAATCCAAGTGAGACATGATGATGGCAGGGACCAGGGAGGGACCCAGTGAGAAGCGGTACAGTTAAGATTTATCTTGAAAACAGAGCTCACAGGATTTCTTGATACATGGAAGGGTGGTATGAAAGAGGAGTCACCAAGAATGGACTTAGATGACAGATGAAGGAGTATATTTTGAGGGGAAGACCCAGAGTGGCAAATCTGAGAATTAGGCGACCAGGTGGAGGAAGTTCAGCTGTGACTGGAGTGATCATATCTTATATTCTTAGTGTATTCCCCATATCAAAATAGCAAAGACTGGGCATACAAGAAACAAACATGTGAACTGGAAGTGAATTCATCAAGTTTCATAAAGTGTGACTTGTATAGAGATACCAGCCCTAGAGCAGCAGAGCCAAAGTTAGGTTAAACCTCTGAGGACTTTATAGAGCTAGCTAAATACTAAAGCACATTCCCTTACTAAATTATAAGCTGTTCATTCATCTTAACAAATATTTATTGAGCACCTACTATGCCTAGGGTTTGGGATAATACACAAAAATTCCTTTAACAAAGCTTAAAGTCCTTCACATTGGACAGATATTATAAACACATAAACCTTGGCTCCAAATGTATACAGTCCATGAGGTCACAGAGTTGGACACGACTTAGTGACTAAACAAGAAATATATATATAAACAAACAATATTGATATGGAAAATTAAAGCAGGAAATTCACGTGCAGAGTTCTAAGGGATGATGGTGATAGGCATAGGCCTCATGAAAATACGACCTCTGAGTAAAGACCCAAAGGAGGTCAGTTTGTTGGGCACGCAGACACTTACAGAAAGGTCAACCCAGTAGAAGGAATAGCAATAAGAGAGAAATTCATAACGCAGGAGCAGCCTGACAGTTTGAGGATCTCGAGGAGATTATGTGGCTTTACGGTGGGAAGTCACAAGCGAGTCAGCAGAACTCAGAGAGAAATGGGGACCCACTAAGTAGGACCTGGCAAGGCACAGTGAGGATGGAAGAGCATGGGAACAACATGACTTGTCTTAAATGTTAAAAGCAAAGTTTTGGAACTGTGTAGAGAACAAACCTGAGGGAAGAGTTACGGTAGAAGCAGTAATCCAAGTGAGACATGATGATGGCAGGGACCAGGGAGGGACCCAGTGAGAAGCGGTACAGTTAAGATTTATCTTGAAAACAGAGCTCACAGGATTTCTTGATACATGGAAGGGTGGTATGAAAGAGGAGTCACCAAGAATGGACTTAGATGACAGATGAAGGAGTATATTTTGAGGGGAAGACCCAGAGTGGCAAATCTGAGAATTAGACGACCAGGTGGAGGAAGTTCAGCTGTGACTGGAGTGATCATATCTTATATTCTTAGTGTATTCCCCATATCAAAATAGCAAAGACTGGGCATACAAGAAACAAACATGTGCATACCACCTGGTTTAAGTGAACATACTCATAACAATGAACATCTTTATACCATAAAGTTGTAAACAAAGTTCCTACTATAAATGTCTTTGGTTTACACTAACATTTACTTCATACATTTCAGCGATGAAGAATACTTTCCTGTTTTTATTCTACACAATGCTACAGCATGTCTCTTTCAAGCAAACTTGCTTAAGTTACATTTTTTTTCTTAAGTTATATACTATGATTACGACTAAACTACAAAAACTGTTGAATGAAATTATGCATACCTTGGCTGAACAGTGGACTCATTAACAGCTTGAAGCCTTTGCTGCAAAGAATGAATCTCTGCCTCATAATTTTCTTCAGTCTCTTTCAATTGCAGCTGCAAGGAGGATACGAGGTGTTCTAATTCCTGAACCTGTCCTTCAAGTTGTTTCATTTTTTCGGTATCTTGCAACGTAGATAACTTGCTTTTATGACCAACATTTAAATTATCTGAATAGAAGAAAATATTCATTTCGATATAAATTTCATACTGAAATACCCACATCGCCTTTTTGAATGTCTGGAGAATATTCATTCTTCTTTGAAAAACAATGTCTTTTAGTAGACTCAGGTATCACTTTAAAGTGATACCACAACAACAGATTGTGAAACAACAACAACAGATTACCCTCACCTTCTTTCCATAATTATTAAAACTAGGCAGCAATATGTCAGATTGTATCTCCACTAATTTAGCCATTATCAAATACCTAATAATCAGTCTAAAGGTAATCAGTCTAAAGATACTCAGGTATCACTTTAAAGTCATCAGACTGATAAGAAAACATGAATAGCATAATTCAAAACCATTTTTTCTGTCTTCATGGCTGCATGTCTTCTGTCTTTAGTGCACTGATAAACTGCACTAAATTTACCAACTTTATGTCTTTAAATTGAAAACAATTTAGAATCAAGGAATGTAAGAAGTGGGAAGGCACGGACAGTCCAAACCTTTCATTTTAGGGATGAGAAAACTCAGACCAAAGAGGGTTATAGTGAAATGCCAAAGGCACCAAACTGTCTCAAATTTTAAAATAAAAAATCAAATTACTGAGCATTTGGAATAAAAGCACCACACTCTGGTATACAATCCAAATTTACCAGTGTCTTGCCAACTGGTCATCTGAGGATGGGTTGATAAAAAGTCTGTTTCCTTTTTGGTAGGTGTGCTTCTGCAAATTCCAGTTTCACATTACCTTCCTGTTGTAGTCTCTTAATCTATGAACAATAATCGAAGAAAAGCAGCGACATAAATATATGAGCCAGGACTAGTGAAAATGCTATAAAGGAACTTTACCTTTAAAATGTTTTTTCACAATCACCTAAAACTGGAGTTGCTGCACATTCTCTTTGGACACAGTGAACTCCCATCACACTCCCTCCACAGGAATTGAAACTGTATTAGTAAATACAAAGTTCTTTCATATCCAGAAGGAATTTCACCTAACTATGAAAACAGGAGCCACCCAGAATGTTGGTATAAAATTTGTAACAATATTTAAAATATCTCTTTCAATTGCAGCTGCAAGGAGGATACGAGGTGTTCTAATTCCTGAACCTGTCCTTCAAGTTGTTTCATTTTTTCGGTATCTTGCAACGTAGATAACTTGCTTTTATGACCAACATTTAAATTATCTGAATAGAAGAAAATATTCATTTCGATATAAATTTCATACTGAAATACCCACATCGCCTTTTTGAATGTCTGGAGAATATTCATTCTTCTTTGAAAAACAATGTCTTTTAGTAGACTCAGGTATCACTTTAAAGTGATACCACAACAACAGATTGTGAAACAACAACAACAGATTACCCTCACCTTCTTTCCATAATTATTAAAACTAGGCAGCAATATGTCAGATTGTATCTCCACTAATTTAGCCATTATCAAATACCTAATAATCAGTCTAAAGGTAATCAGTCTAAAGATACTCAGGTATCACTTTAAAGTCATCAGACTGATAAGAAAACATGAATAGCATAATTCAAAACCATTTTTTCTATCTTCATGGCTGCATGTCTTCTGTCTTTAGTGCACTGATAAACTGCACTAAATTTACCAACTTTATGTCTTTAAATTGAAAACAATTTAGAATCAAGGAATGTAAGAAGTGGGAAGGCACGGACAGTCCAAACCTTTCATTTTAGGGATGAGAAAACTCAGACCAAAGAGGGTTATAGTGAAATGCCAAAGGCACCAAACTGTCTCAAATTTTAAAATAAAAAATCAAATTACTGAGCATTTGGAATAAAAGCACCACACTCTGGTATACAATCCAAATTTACCAGTGTCTTGCCAACTGGTCATCTGAGGATGGGTTGATAAAAAGTCTGTTTCCTTTTTTGGTAGGTGTGCTTCTGCAAATTCCAGTTTCACATTACCTTCCTGTTGTAGTCTCTTAATCTATGAACAATAATCGAAGAAAAGCAGCGACATAAATATATGAGCCAGGACTAGTGAAAATGCTATAAAGGAACTTTACCTTTAAAATGTTTTTTCACAATCACCTAAAACTGGAGTTGCTGCACATTCTCTTTGGACACAGTGAACTCCCATCACACTCCCTCCACAGGAATTGAAACTGTATTAGTAAATACAAAGTTCTTTCATATCCAGAAGGAATTTCACCTAACTATGAAAACAGGAGCCACCCAGAATGTTGGTATAAAATTTGTAACAATATTTAAAATATGACTTGATCTCTGAAATTTCAATTCATATACAGCAAATTTTATATTATTAATACTTGATAATATACCTGCTATTAACCTCTGCATATAACCTACACACAACCAGGTATCTGACAAACGTATGCTGTTCTTTATACAAAAGGAAGGAAAACAACAACAACAGATTACCCTCACCTTCTTTCCATAATTATTAAAACTAGGCAGCAATATGTCAGATTGTATCTCTACTAATTTAGCCATTATCAAATACCTAATAATCAGTCTAATGTGACCGGGATTGTGACAGGGGAGAGTAAGAATACAAAATCAGTGAAAAATACACACACCCACACACACACCCACACACACGGTATATTTACTCTCACAGAATTTACCAACTAATTGGGGAAATAAAATTAAGTAATTTATGATGCTTTAAACTTTAACAGTTGACTAAAGGGCAATAACAGGAGAAAGACTGAAGACTGACATGGGTCTGAGTCACTATGGAGGAAGTGAAATTTGGTTTGGGCCTGCATCTTTCTGCACAATGATTAAGAAGGGTTACAAGGAAGGAGGAGTAGGAACGTTTGTGAAAGAATGACCTGCTGTAAGCAGTGAAGACAATGATCTTGAGGGATGGGGGAAATTGTGCTAGACGAAGACGACAGATGAGGATTAAAGAGCACCTTCAAAGCCAGGGGAGAGCTTGAGTTTGCTATATTAGGTGAACAAAGGATTCTGTAGATGGAGGTGAGCACCACGATAAAATGCTAGGTGTGCTTCTGCAAATTCCAGTTTCACATTACCTTCCTGTTGTAGTCTCTTAATCTATGAACAATAATCAAGAAAAGCAGCGACATAAATATATGAGCCAGGACTAGTGAAAATGCTATAAAGGAACTTTACCTTTAAAATGTTTTTTCACAATCACCTAAAACTGGAGTTGCTGCACATTCTCTTTGGACACAGTGAACTCCCATCACACTCCCTCCACAGGAATTGAAACTGTATTAGTAAATACAAAGTTCTTTCATATCCAGAAGGAATTTCACCTAACTATGAAAACAGGAGCCACCCAGAATGTTGGTATAAAATTTGTAACAATATTTAAAATATGACTTGATCTCTGAAATTTCAATTCATATACAGCAAATTTTATATTATTAATACTTGATAATATACCTGCTATTAACCTCTGCATATAACCTACACACAACCAGGTATCTGACAAACGTATGCTGTTCTTTATACAAAAGGAAGGAAAACAACAACAACAGATTACCCTCACCTTCTTTCCATAATTATTAAAACTAGGCAGCAATATGTCAGATTGTATCTCTACTAATTTAGCCATTATCAAATACCTAATAATCAGTCTAATGTGACCGGGATTGTGACAGGGGAGAGTAAGAATACAAAATCAGTGAAAAATACACACACCCACACACACACCCACACACACGGTATATTTACTCTCACAGAATTTACCAACTAATTGGGGAAGTAAAATTAAGTAATTTATGATGCTTTAAACTTTAACAGTTGACTAAAGGGCAATAACAGGAGAAAGACTGAAGACTGACATGGGTCTGAGTCACTATGGAGGAAGTGAAATTTGGTTTGGGCCTGCATCTTTCTGCACAATGATTAAGAAGGGTTACAAGGAAGGAGGAGTAGGAACGTTTGTGAAAGAATGACCTGCTGTAAGCAGTGAAGACAATGATCTTGAGGGATGGGGGAAATTGTGCTAGACGAAGACGACAGATGAGGATTAAAGAGCACCTTCAAAGCCAGGGGAGAGCTTGAGTTTGCTATATTAGGTGAACAAAGGATTCTGTAGATGGAGGTGAGCACCACGATAAAAGCTATTTCCCATGAAGGTCACTTTAGTTGGAACTACTTTTATCAAACCCTCCACCTGACTCCTACCCACTGTGTACATTTCAACCTAGGATCTTTCCTCTTACTTCCCAGAGAGAATAAAGCCCACCAGGTTTCAGTTTACAGCTCCATCTTTCACTATTGTCACTTAATTCATTCAGCAAACATACAACAAACCCCTATCATGTGCTAAACAAAGCACTGTGCTAAGAGGAAATGAAAAGCAGGTGAAGACTTCCTGATTCTGAAGGATTTAGTGGGGTTTAGTCTGGTGGACATACCCCATATCATCACAATTACATATGGCATAATTAATGAATCAAGTACAGATTCTTGGTGACTATAAATGGGTGTGCAAAACCCACAATGAAGGCTTAATAAGCCACAGAACCAAAGGGACAGCAGTTAGGGAAGAAAATATTCCAGGGGAAGAGCTAATGCAATACAATTTAAAAAACCTACACAATAAAAAATAAAGTTAGTTTAAGATACACTGAGAATGTGTTTATATGTACAGTGGCAAAGCAGAGGTCTGATTTTAATTCTTGGCTACAGAAGTATTATTCTGGGTACCAAACAGTTTTTGTGGGTCTTTTTTTCTCCGTAACTGCTTCCCAATTAGAAAAAAATAAAAGCTTTTTATTTTTAATACTTCCCAACATTTAAAAAAGCAAAAGACATCACATAAAACTGATGAACTGAAAAAGAATAGAAACAACACTGGGCCTGCTTCCCACAGGGAACAACCTGCGAGGTTGAGCAGCCTCTGTCCCCTGAGGTAGGCATTCCCCAGGTTCCACATTTCCGGCTTTCACTTGGCCTTCTTTATTTATCTTACGAGCTGAGCTCGTGGAGGTATTTATGCTTATGATCTCTGACATACACCTCTTTCCCCATGATGCAGCTAAAAGGATAATGAATTTCTAAAAGGCATTAATCCATAATAAACCAAAAAAAACAAAAGCGATCAAAAGATTTCAACAAATAATGGTGGCAGAATACTGACTAAGCAGGAAGGAAGGAGGAAGCAGCAGCCTAAAGCACACTTGAAGGGAGCCACGGCTACAGGAGACAGTTAACTTGCCTGCCAGAACCCTAGAAAGACCCCAGGCTCAGACAGAGAGCTATGACAGAGAGAGATTTGAAAACAAATATATTTACTTTTACTCACAGCACAGCCCTTTTGGCTGACCCACTCTGCAGAAATCTGGTGGCAGGTAAAAGTTTTTCTCAAAAGAAATTGAAAGAAGCGTCTGGGGAAAACTAAGGAAGTGAGCGTGGGTGTTCGTGTTTGAGAGCAGTCTCCCAAGCTCTGGAGCCGGGGAAGGGACGCTTGTGCCTCATCAAAAGCAGCTGCTCCCCACTCACTGTCCTCAAAGGAAAATCACAAAATGACAAATATCACTGTAGTTACTTGTTTACTGCAGGTCCTCCTATGCTATTTAATAGTTTCCAATTTACTGCCATCAGGAAAAGCAACATATTTTTAAAGGAAAGAAAGAAAACGAGGAAGGAAGGTAAGAAAGGAGAAAGGACATTTGATGATTAAGAATTCACGGGTAGCTTTTGCCAAAGAAAGCTCAGCGAAGTGTTCAGTTAATGTGCTTACATGAGAGTAGATGATCGAGCAAGAGACGAAGAGGTGGGAAGCTCTGACTACAGTCTATTCTTTCCTTCAAATAGTATGACAATGAAGGAGAGAGAATCACCGGCCAAGGGAGATACTGGATTCAGGGAAGACTGTCATGCTCTAAAGAGTGGAGACATGAGGAATATGGCAGGGGAATGAAGGACAGGAACAAGAAAAACAAAGAACATAAAAACACAGAAGAGAGGGAAGAAAGAGTTTGTCAATCGTAGAGGAGGTGGAAGGGGATGTTAACAAAAGCACGTACAATAAAATAAAATAAAATAACCGTGGTTATGAGAAGGGGTGAATTCTTCTGCGACAGAGGAAAATAAATTAGGGTATTTTCAGATTTAAAGGAAAGCATATAGTCTAGGGGTTGCCAGATGAGATACTTTGTAATTGATATGTCTGATACAGAAAAATGGGAAATAAGGCTATCTGAGAAGAAAAATAAGAGGGAGTAGACATGGAATGTATTACTTGAAGGAAGTTTTGAAGCTAGGTAACAACCACCGAGGGGACCGTGAGAGAATACACGACCACATAAAGAGCTGCCAAGAGTCCGGAGGGTCCAGCCATGGTCACAGAGTGTGATTCGGCAGCGTCACCAAGCCATGTCACCATCTGATTTTTTTAGCAGCCCTCAGAAATCCAAGTATGAGCAGAGAAGAAGGGTCTCAGAGGAGGATAAGAGCAGCAGAGAAACAAGAAACCTAGACTACGAAGGGTACGGGTGAGAAGGCGGTAGGAGCATTTTCAGTCGGCTTCAACAGTCTAGCTATGAATGGAAGGAGAAAGAGGACTAGTCATGGTAGAAGAATGGAGAACTAAAGACAGGTTTTTAAGCTATTCACCTGTCCTCCTACAGAATTATCTATAAGATACTGATATAGGTTTACAGGCTTTAGAAAAGGCTGAATAAAATCGCGCTTTAATTGCACAGAATGAGAAAAAGAGGAGAGGAGAAAGAGGGTAAAACAGAATGAGAGAAAGGAGGAGGGGAGAAAGAGGAAAAAGAATGAGAATTTCAGCCAGAGTACTCATCAGCGATATACCTTTTCAGGCCAATCAGTTGAATCTTTGAAATCTGCCCAAATATTTTAATGTAATGACACCAAAAAGTACGCAAATATGCAAACAGAGATCTTTTTGGGTATTTTTTCCTACAGCATGAGAATTACAACGTTTAACTTTTGCTAATAAATGCTACTTTTCTGATATAGTTAATAAATTATAAGTTGCCATCTATACCCTCTTACCGAGCTTTCTATGCATACATTTCCAAACATACGTAACATGATGTGAAACTAACTAGCTATGTTCTAAACAACCAGTTACTATTTTTGTCTAAAACAGACTCACTGCTTTAAAGAATGTTATATTTCAAATGCAACCATTTCAAAAACTTCACAATTTGACATTTTACACACGTGTTAATTTTATCATCGTTTCAAAAACTCTCTAAAGGGTTATGAGTATTCAATCTGCAGAAATTCCTTCAGTTCACCAATACTATAAATATATGTAACTCTGCCCTAATTTTCTTTTCATGTTCACTAATTTTAGAAATTCTTGGTTGATGAAGTAACTTACAAGATAGCAGGTAATACAAGCAATGCAAACACCGTAACTCATTTTTCATACCTTACTTAATCGTGACTGAAGTGCCAAGTGTCTGTGGTATGCTTCTGTTGCTTTGCTAAGAAGAGTTTGCATATTTTCTTGACAATCTAAATGACAAACAATTATAATAATTTCATTCACAGTAAAAGTCTGCTTCTTTCGATAAACATTATTCACCTATTCATAATTTCAGAAAACAAGAAGTAAAATTCATATATTTAGTAACCAACGATTAAAATCTCATTAATGTGGAACACTTGCCATAAAGATTAATCTGACAATTTTATATTAAAATATGTTAGTTTCTTTTGGTGTTCATTAATCTGTACACATTTGATCATTATTAATACCAATGAACAGGAGTAGGAAACATTTCATCTGTGAAGGAATACCAAAAAATTAATTGAGACTGCAAATTGTAAAAATGAACTAATAAAGGCTTCCTATTGAGAAAGATAACTGAATGTCTTATTATTCTTTTTTTAAAAATATAATCTTAACATAACTTATTCAATATATACAACAACTTTTAAAGGTTTGGTATAAAATTAAGAATTATAGAGAAGAAAAGACGGAAGTAAAGGAACAGAGGATAGAGAGACAAGAAAATTTGTAGACAGCTTTGGTTCCCTTTTTATCACAATGACTGCATTGTAAAACTAAAAATGTACATTAAAGGCAAGATTTCATGAACCTTAAAAAGCAAGATACTAAGATAAACTCAAATTGGCTAAGTGATTAAATCAGGAATTAATGGGAAAAGTTTATCATCAATTTAAGAAAAGGTAATACTCTGTTCAATACTGCAGTAAAGCCTTTATTACCTTGAACTGCACATCTGACATCTTGCAGTATTAGTTCTTGATTTCGGAAGTATGAACACCAGGAGACGCCGTCCCTTCTACATTTACTTCATATTTTACAGCAGGAGCATTATGTTCAGCAAGAACATTATGAAAAGTCTGCTGACAACACAATTAGGTATTTTATTAAGTTAAAATTTTGATTTCTGCCTCTAGAGGTCATTAAACATTATTTTCCTATATGCAAAAGACAGTTATATGGTCCAGAAAAATCAGTAGGAAAATACTTCCACATAACAAATCAATCTGCAAAAGAATAACTATGTCCAAATCTTTGTCTCTCCATTATAGGGCCTAATAACTTAAACAAGATAGCAGGTAATACAAGCAATGCAAACACCGTAACTCATTTTTCATACCTTACTTAATCGTGACTGAAGTGCCAAGTGTCTGTGGTATGCTTCTGTTGCTTTGCTAAGAAGAGTTTGCATATTTTCTTGACAATCTAAATGACAAACAATTATAATAATTTCATTCACAGTAAAAGTCTGCTTCTTTCGATAAACATTATTCACCTATTCATAATTTCAGAAAACAAGAAGTAAAATTCATATATTTAGTAACCAACGATTAAAATCTCATTAATGTGGAACACTTGCCATAAAGATTAATCTGACAATTTTATATTAAAATATGTTAGTTTCTTTTGGTGTTCATTAATCTGTACACATTTGATCATTATTAATACCAATGAACAGGAGTAGGAAACATTTCATCTGTGAAGGAATACCAAAAAATTAATTGAGACTGCAAATTGTAAAAATGAACTAATAAAGGCTTCCTATTGAGAAAGATAACTGAATGTCTTATTATTCTTTTTTTAAAAATATAATCTTAACATAACTTATTCAATATATACAACAACTTTTAAAGGTTTGGTATAAAATTAAGAATTATAGAGAAGAAAAAGATGGAAGTAAAGGAACAGAGGATAGAGAGACAAGAAAATTTGTAGACAGCTTTGGTTCCCTTTTTATCACAATGACTGCATTGTAAAACTAAAAATGTACATTAAAGGCAAGATTTCATGAACCTTAAAAAGCAAGATACTAAGATAAACTCAAATTGGCTAAGTGATTAAATCAGGAATTAATGGGAAAAGTTTATCATCAATTTAAGAAAAGGTAATACTCTGTTCAATACTGCAGTAAAGCCTTTATTACCTTGAACTGCACATCTGACATCTTGCAGTATTAGTTCTTGATTTCCGGAAGTATGAACACCAGGAGACGCCGTCCCTTCTACATTTACTTCATATTTTACAGCAGGAGCATTATGTTCAGCAAGAACATTATGAAAAGTCTGCTGACAACACAATTAGGTATTTTATTAAGTTAAAATTTTGATTTCTGCCTCTAGAGGTCATTAAACATTATTTTCCTATATGCAAAAGACAGTTATATGGTCCAGAAAAATCAGTAGGAAAATACTTCCACATAACAAATCAATCTGCAAAAGAATAACTATGTCCAAATCTTTGTCTCTCCATATATAGGGCCTGAAACTCTTCTTATACCAGGAAAATTCTGAAGTTTTCATTATCTATAATACATATCAAATGTATCTCTCCAATCTACAATTTTTTTTCTTCTTTCTAATAATGAACATATCTTATACTTAATCTACCACTTTCTAGCATGGATCCTAACTCTGTTATTACTTCTGCAGTGTCAACTACCATTGAAACAAATGCCAACAGATGAGGAAAGAAGCTCAAAAATGATGACTAGCAAGTAGTGTATCAATCTATAGAAGTATAAAAGATGAAGTAGGAGATCATAGTCATAGACTTTACCACAAGAGAATATTACTCTGTGACTTGGGCCCTCTATATTTACAGACCATCCACAGTGGATATGAAAGGACAATGCCTGAACCCATTAGCAGAGTGGAGGCCTTTGGTGTGGATACTTTGGCTTTCTGTTGTGTTGTTGTTATTGTTTCAATTGGCCTCTTTTTTTATTTATTTATTCTCATCCGTCTTTCTTCTTTTGGCCTGTGTGGGCCTCCCATTGCAGTGGCCTCTCTCGTTGCAGAGCACCAGCTCTGGGCACATGTGCTCCAGAGCACTGGCTTGTTATTGAACACACAGGTCCAGCCATTCCTCAGCACGTGGGATCTTCCTGGGCCAGGGATCAAACCGCCTCAGCACGTGGGATCTTCTGGGCTGCAGATCAAACTGGTACCCCTTGCACTGCAAGGCAGACTCTTTACCCACTGGGCCACCAGGGAAGCCCCCTCTGTTGTTTCTGAATATTGTTTTTGAACTATTCTATAGGCAATCAGAACCACTAAGGCAGCTTTAACTTCCCAACTAATATCACCTTCCTACCCCATCCTTTCAGATTATAAATACACAGGCTTAGATGGATATCTGTGACAAGCCTAGGTATATATTTTAATTTTGAAATATTTCAAATATACAGAAAAAGTTAATCTATTATCTAGCTATAACAAATACTAATACTTTATCATATCATATCCATATTTTTGGAGAAGGAAATGGCAACCTACTCCAGTATTCCTGCCTTCTCCTGGACAGAGGAGCCTGGCGGGGTTGCAAAGAGTCAGCCACGACTGAGCAACTGAGCATACCCATATTTTTAAAAAGAAATTGAACATTACATACAGATTTGAAAATTGTACTCTGGATTAAGTACTGCTTATCTAGTTCATTCACCTCTCTCTCTGCCAGGGTGACTGCTCTAACATCTTGTTGTTATACATTTTTCTTCTGAGATTTGCTGATTTACCACAGACACTTTTGCAATGAACACATTTGGTTGTGCCCATGTATGAGCCTATACAGAAGCAGATGCGTGGACTGTCTGATGTATGTATCTTCAACAATATACCTTGCCAATCTCCTTGTCAATATAGTACACTTCCAACAGCAGAATATAACCCTATTCCACCCAGTCTGCACAAATATAATTATAGTTGGTATAGTTAGTTTTTAGATTTGGCAATCTGCAGTATGAAATATTATCTCACTAGTCATGTGCAAGATTCCTAGGTAACTCATCAAATTCATTCAACCCTCAAAGTGGGCAGGAGTAGGAAACAGACCTGCTTAAGGCTCTACTGATCTGTTCTTTTAAATTAGGCAAATCTTTAGTGAAATCTACTACTGAGATAACTTACCTAAAATTCTTTCGTTTTAAATTGATTATCAGGAAAACATTTAAATGCTCATTTTGAACTTAAAAACTCTGTAATATTTTCTAAATACAGTTCTGAGGTAAAACTGTTGGGAAAACTAATTCGGATAATTCTGCTAATCAAATTAGTAGTAACTTACAATTTAGCATTTCTTGTCTAAAAGTACTTTTTCACTAATATCTTACCTGTGTAAAATGAGCATATTCTTCAGATACTCCTTTGTGAAATTTTCCAATGAGCATTTGTAAAGGCTTCACTTCACCTAACAGAATAGATGTTGCTTTAAAGATCTACAATTTACAAACTTAGAAACTGTTTTCATATTAAACACTTATTAACTGGAAGCTTCTAGGCAGCAAGATTAGTTTTAAATTCTTTATTTCTTTCAATGTTTTTTGCACTGCTTAATATTAACTAAGATAATTGGTAGGATTTTCAGTTTATATTCCAAAAAATGGTACAAACCAGTAACTTACAATATTTTTGTACTATAACTTAAGACAAGAAATATATCCTACAGCATAACTCTACATATATTCATCCATATAAACCTGAAACAAAAACTTCACAAATCAATATTTAGTGTTTCTATATGCTATGCACTCCAATGTTTTCTGTTCTATTAATGAAAATTAAAAAGCTGGTCATCACTACTAAAGGACTCGCTAATTAGTCTGAAAAACTGCAGATTTTATCTGAAGAGGATAACAATACAAATAATAAATGCTTAAAATCTTATTCAATTCAAACCCAAAGAACTCCTAAGGTAAAGAAGGATGATATTTTTATTTAAGCCACACTTTAAATTCTATCATCCAAAAAGCATTCCAAACTAATAAAGCACCTCATTCCCAAAAGGAGATCTGTCAAGGGCAAAAGCCCAAAGATATCTTGAACAGAGGAAATGTAATAATTATTAAATAATTATTAAATAATAATAATTAAATAATAATTAAATAATAATTATTAAGTAATAATTATTAAGTAATTATTTAATAATAATTATTAAATAATTATTAAAGATAAAAATTAGCCACACCTAGTCTTTCACTTAAGGTTCCTTAAATATTGTTGCTTGCACAGTGTCTCTTGGTATTTTACAGTCTCCTAGGATATTTCATTCTTGTCCTCAGCCTCAAATGATCTAATGACTCACAAATCTTTACCTCGAAGTTAAACTTCCCCCTTAGATTTCAGTCTGCTATGTTCAACTGCCTACTAGGTACCTCTTTTTCAAAGTCATCAGGTATTTTAAAGTCAATGTTCCAAACTAAATACACTATTTTTCCCAAAAATCTGCTCCTCATCCTCCGCAGGACTGCAGTCACCCTCAATCGAATTACTCGAGCTAGAAACTTAGGGATCATTCTCCATTCCTCCCCCTTAATGCTAATACTAACTGCAGATGACGGTCTACCTCTTAACTCTTTTCTCCTTCTACAATCCCCAATGACATCTTAGCTAACATGCTAACGTTAACAGAGAAACTGCCACAGTTGCTAGCTTACCTGTTTTTTTTCAATCACTTATCACCTCCCTCAATTTGCCCCGATAATGCTATCTTAAGAATCTTACTAAGCTACTCTCACTATTTAAAATCCTACGTCAGGTCATACAACCAAGAGCATAAAGAGTACACGTGTTTCAGTTAAGGTACAGGAAACCTTTTCTGATCAGGCTTCTGACAACCTTTCCCACATTCCTCACTACTTCTTTGCACACCTTGAACTCTCACTTGTCCAAAATGGACGCAGCCTCTCACATCTCTACGTTTAAGACTCAAAATCTTTCCCTAAAATTCCAGCCTCCCTACTGTTGCCTACTGCCTCACTCTTCCAGGAAATGCTGGACTTTTCTCCTCTCCCCCTCCAGGCTTTCTGTTCACTCTTTTATCACAATTTCCTATTGTTTTCTAAGGGTTTATTTTATACTGCTTTCCCACAGGACTACTGACTTCTTGGGGAGAATGACGTAGTGATTTTTGGATTTCTCAAGCACTTGCGTAAATATCCTATGATTAGATGAACAAATGAGTCTAGGACTGGAATATCCAGTCATGTTCCTCTATGGGGTCTAAGTCAAGAACAGAATCATGGAGTGGTGGGCAATAAATGATATTTTTTGGCTTCAGTACTTAATTTTGTTAGAAACCATTTACCTGTTTGTTTTGTTTTTATATTCTGTAGCTCGAGCTGGTGCATTTTCTGAAGTTCCTTGATCTTTTCCTCTTGAGCAGAAATAAGCTCCTGTTTAAGACGGCAAAGAGCTTTATGTTTTTCATTCTCCATACATTTACGAACCTGATCCACATGAGTTGAATAGACCAGAGAGAGGCATATACGCTGAGCTTCCATCTGGAGCCTTAAATCATTCTTAAAGTGAATTAATGTGAAGGTTAGAATAACTTTAAAAAACAAATCAAATAGTTTAACTTATTTTGGGGTGAATACATGAAATCACAGCTTAAAATTCCATGTAAGAAAAGTGATGTCAATTTAATTTTTCCCTCATTTAATCTACTGCACTGACCTACCAGCACAATATTTTCGTTACTTCAACTTCATGGTAAACTTTGGCATTTGGTACAGTTAGGTTGGCTTGATCTTTCCTTTTTGTTTGAAAAGAGTACTTTTAAACAAATACAGAGAAATGCAAATAATAATGTAATAAATACTTATGTATACTCCTCAATTTGCCCCCCGATAATGCTATCTTAAGAATCTTACTATTTAAAATCCTCGTCAGGTCATACAACCAAGAGCATAAAGAGTACACGTGTTTCAGTTAAGGTACAGGAAACCTTTTCTGATCAGGCTTCTGACAACCTTTCCCACATTCCTCACTACTTCTTTGCACACCTTGAACTCTCACTTGTCCAAAATGGACGCAGCCTCTCACATCTCTACGTTTAAGACTCAAAATCTTTCCCTAAAATTCCAGCCTCCCTACTGTTGCCTACTGCCTCACTCTTCCAGGAAATGCTGGACTTTTCTCCTCTCCCCCTCCAGGCTTTCTGTTCACTCTTTTATCACAATTTCCTATTGTTTTCTAAGGGTTTATTTTATACTGCTTTCCCACAGGACTACTGACTTCTTGGGGAGAATGACGTAGTGATTTTTGGATTTCTCAAGCACTTGCGTAAATATCCTATGATTAGATGAACAAATGAGTCTAGGACTGGAATATCCAGTCATGTTCCTCTATGGGGTCTAAGTCAAGAACAGAATCATGGAGTGGTGGGCAATAAATGATATTTTTTGGCTTCAGTACTTAATTTTGTTAGAAACCATTTACCTGTTTGTTTTGTTTTTATATTCTGTAGCTCGAGCTGGTGCATTTTCTGAAGTTCCTTGATCTTTTCCTCTTGAGCAGAAATAAGCTCCTGTTTAAGACGGCAAAGAGCTTTATGTTTTTCATTCTCCATACATTTACGAACCTGATCCACATGAGTTGAATAGACCAGAGAGAGGCATATACGCTGAGCTTCCATCTGGAGCCTTAAATCATTCTTAAAGTGAATTAATGTGAAGGTTAGAATAACTTTAAAAAACAAATCAAATAGTTTAACTTATTTTGGGGTGAATACATGAAATCACAGCTTAAAATTCCATGTAAGAAAAGTGATGTCAATTTAATTTTTCCCTCATTTAATCTACTGCACTGACCTACCAGCACAATATTTTCGTTACTTCAACTTCATGGTAAACTTTGGCATTTGGTACAGTTAGGTTGGCTTGATCTTTCCTTTTTGTTTGAAAAGAGTACTTTTAAACAAATACAGAGAAATGCAAATAATAATGTAATAAATACTTATGTATACCTACCCTAAATTAATAAATACCATTATTTTATTATTTTTTTCCATTTCTATCCTCCCTACATATTTTTTTGGCTTAGAAAGGAATCACAGATAGAACTTAATCTACTATGTTCCTATTCTTCTTTCCTCAGAGGTGATCGTATCAGAAATTTGATCATCAATTTGCTGCAAATTCAGTTCACTTCTTATACTCCCACTTCTCAATCTGTCTATAAACAATGCATTATATTTTGTGTTTCTAAGCATTTATAAATGGTGCAAAATGGTATTTATTTTGCAAATTACTCTTCTCATTCAATATGCTTCTGAGATCTCTCTATGTAGATACAGATGAATTTATTTTAACTTGGTATTATAATATGAATATATCACAATTTGTTCACTTCCTTTTTGGAGATCAAATGGATTATTTTTAATTTTTGGTATGTCTTATTCCTATGCCCTTGGACATATATGCTAGTGTTTCTCTAGTGCACATGTACGCTGAGTCGCTTCGGTTGTGTCTGACTCTTTGAGACTCTATGGACACCTCTATCCATGGGATTCTCCAGGCAAGAATACTGGAGCGGGTTGCCATGCCCTCCCCCAGTGGATCTTCTCAACCCAGGGATCAAACCCGCATCTCTTACATCCCCTCCATTGGCAGGAGGGTTGTTCTTTACCACTAGCACTACCTGGGAAGCCCTTCTCCAGTGTAGTTATTTTCAAACATTAGCACGTGTCAAAATCACCTGAGGTGATTTCTGGGTGAGGCCCTCCTACAGAGCTTCCACTTGAAGAGGTCTGATGTGGGCTCCGAGTTTACGTTTCTGGAGCCTTAAATCATTCTTAAAGTGAATTAATGTGAAGGTTAGAATAACTTTAAAAAACAAATCAAATAGTTTAACTTATTTTGGGGTGAATACATGAAATCACAGCTTAAAATTCCATGTAAGAAAAGTGATGTCAATTTAATTTTTCCCTCATTTAATCTACTGCACTGACCTACCAGCACAATATTTTCGTTACTTCAACTTCATGGTAAACTTTGGCATTTGGTACAGTTAGGTTGGCTTGATCTTTCCTTTTTGTTTGAAAAGAGTACTTTTAAACAAATACAGAGAAATGCAAATAATAATGTAATAAATACTTATGTATACCTACCCTAAATTAATAAATACCATTATTTTATTATTTTTTTCCATTTCTATCCTCCCTACATATTTTTGGCTTAGAAAGGAATCACAGATAGAACTTAATCTACTATGTTCCTATTCTTCTTTCCTCAGAGGTGATCGTATCAGAAATTTGATCATCAATTTGCTGCAAATTCAGTTCACTTCTTATACTCCCACTTCTCAATCTGTCTATAAACAATGCATTATATTTTGTGTTTCTAAGCATTTATAAATGGTGCAAAATGGTATTTATTTTGCAAATTACTCTTCTCATTCAATATGCTTCTGAGATCTCTCTATGTAGATACAGATGAATTTATTTTAACTTGGTATTATAATATGAATATATCACAATTTGTTCACTTCCTTTTTGGAGATCAAATGGATTATTTTTAATTTTTGGTATGTCTTATTCCTATGCCCTTGGACATATATGCTAGTGTTTCTCTAGTGCACATGTACGCTGAGTCGCTTCGGTTGTGTCTGACTCTTTGAGACTCTATGGACACCTCTATCCATGGGATTCTCCAGGCAAGAATACTGGAGCGGGTTGCCATGCCCTCCCCCAGTGGATCTTCTCAACCCAGGGATCAAACCCGCATCTCTTACATCCCCTCCATTGGCAGGAGGGTTGTTCTTTACCACTAGCACTACCTGGGAAGCCCTTCTCCAGTGTAGTTATTTTCAAACATTAGCACGTGTCAAAATCACCTGAGGTGATTTCTGGGTGAGGCCCTCCTACAGAGCTTCCACTTGAAGAGGTCTGATGTGGGCTCCAGAATTTGAGTTTTAACTGGTTTTCAGGTGATGCTGACACTACTGGCCAGGGACCACACTGACTGCCACTAGAAATGCAAATGCAGCATCGCAGACCATGTATATCACATCAATATTAGCTCTTAACAGAAGTTTTTATGTAATTAACACCATTTCTCACTGATACATTTAACAGTGTAAGTGAATATTCATCTCCCCACATCCTCATCACACTTTTTATTGTGAACCTTATTTTGCCAAACTGATAGGTATAAAACACTATCTTGTTATATCAGTTTATAATGTTGAAAGTTTATCTTTCCATGTTTATTAGCCAATTCGTAGAAGTATTTCTGTGGCCACGGCATTATTTCTAAGCATATTTAGATCGCCCTTAGGCGGTCCTGTTGTGTGAACTGTTGCTCAGTTTCTTCATGAGGTTCCTTCCACAAAAACACACCTCACTCTTCTCCCCATCACTTAAGGGGGTTTTGTCTTGGTAGTGATGAGTGTGTAGGGACAGCTTGTGAGTTTGTCTCTGTTTACTTTATGGAAGTTAATGTCAAGGAGATAGTATCTGAATGTCACTGAGAGTGTTTCTGGTTAGAAAAAAAAGGAAGTTTTACTGAGAAAATCTGACAATTTTGACAGCATCCAATTTAGAAAATCTCCCAGTAATGCCTTAAAAAAATTTTTTTAAATAATCTCTGACTCTTTCAGGAGTGATAAAATTAAAACCTATTATGATTTTGAAAACAATTTCAGATATTTAACAAAGCATTAACAGTTATGCAGTTAAAACTTCGTATCAATTTAGATTATTAAAATATAAATGTAAAATGTAAATGCCTTATGTTTGATATAAGATCATAAATGTGAATACCTTTATTAGAAGTAGAAAGAAAAAAACAAAACTTTCCAAGGGCTTCCTACTGTATAGACAATAAAATTTCAGCTTCTTACAAAGTCTGTAAGGCCCGCCAAGATCTGGTCTTTTCCTTCTTTAGACTTTTTCTCTTCCACTCTCCTTCTCTCAAACTCAACCAAACATGTCTTGCTGTTCCCCACCGTTATCCCTGTCAGCAGAATTGCTTTGATTGCCCGTGGTAGACTGCTCAGTGCCATTCAGATGGCAGCTCAAATGTCAATTCCTCCAAGACCTGTTTCCTGACTACCCACCATTCTCTATCACATTGTTTTATTTTCTTTATAAAACATCACTCTCTCTTAACTAATTTCTTAGCTATTTCTTCTCTCTTCTACTTGTTTTCTCATTCGCTACCTGTCTCCCTGACTAGGATATATGCTCTTTGTGAGAAAGAACCAATTCTTTCTCTTGTTCAGCACTGTATTTCTACCTGGCAAGAGACTCAATACATTTTTAGAAATGCAAGAGACATATAAAGCTCTAGTTAGCACCATTATACAAGATACTCAGGGGAATTTTCCCGTTATTTTTAATTTCAGCATCTAGCAAAATATAAATTGTCAGCAGTGATCTAGGATCAGTCATTATATATATTCTTTCATTGTGTTTAGAATTAATTTTTTTTTCTCTTCAGGTATAACAAGACTGAAAAAATTCTAGGATTTAAATCAGGGAAATATAGTTTCATAACTAATGAACAACTATATGAAATACTAAAAAGTTCTAAGAGTTAATTTTCAGTGGGAGAAACTTAAAAACATCAATACAAAATGAGACTCTGAAAGCAATCTTTGGGATTACAACAATATTACAAAATAACTATTCTAAAGCTCAGGCTCTCAACAAACCTAAATTCCTTTTCAAAGAAAATGTGTTCTATCTCCTAAACAGATTAAGTAAATAAGAGGCAACGATGCTTAACAAAAAATAGATAAAAGAAATGATACTGGATAGGGTTAAATGAGGATTACATTACAGGGTTCACTTTCATCCTTTTATAAGGAGGTTAATTTATGTTTTATGAAGATGAAAACTTTTAGTGTGAAATGTACACTTTAGCATACACACGGAAGTAAACATACCTGTTCTGATTTAAGTACACTGAGCTCGTGCTGAAGTTTATCATTTTCAATTGGTTCAGTTGTCCCCAGTGATGGTTCATTTGCCACTGAGGGCAAGTGGGCAAAAACCCATTCTTGTTTGCTTTCTTTTCCAAGATCTGTATTTTCCAAAGGAATCTGATCTACCTCCATTTCCGATTCTTCACCAAAATCTTCATTTATTTCAGGAACTGACCCTCCAGAATTCCTGCTTGTCAAAATTCCATCTTTCAGAGGGCTTAAAGGGACATCACACACACTGATATCTTCTGTCCTGTTGTGGTTAATTTTGATTTCTAGCTCTCTGCACCTCAACAAAACTTTCTCTTTATCTTGCTTTAAAGATTTAACTTCTTCTGTTAACAAACTTATCTCGTGGTGTTTCTGTTTTAACTGTTCAGAAAGATCAGACAGTCTCTCTGACAGTTCTAATTTTTCTCGCTTGGTCACCTCAAGTTTTTCCATAAGTTCTGTTGTGTCTTTCTCAACAACCTCACCAATTTCCAATGATTCTGCTATCAAAGTTTTGTCATCATCAAAGGATGAACTTTTCATTTTCACTATACTTGGGTTTATTCTTTGCAAATGATGAAGCTCTTCATTAAGTGCTTTAATCTTACTTTTATACTCTAGTTCTTGTTTATTTTTACTGGCTTCTAAATCGGTTTTTACCTTGAGAAGGCAAGCATAATCCTCCTGTAACTCTTGATAGTTGACTTCAAAATTTTTTTCAGCAAATGAAAAAGTGTTTCTTTGCTTTTCAATCTCTTCAGTTAGCTGAACACATTGTTTCTTTAGGCCCTCATTCTCCTTCGTAAGGGTTTCTATCTCTATTTGCCAGCAACAGTCTTTGGGTTTGGACTTAATGGAGTCTACAGAACTTAATCTTTCTTCCTGGTTAACAGGAGTATATATTCTCAACATGTCTTCAAGGGCTTTCTTTTCATCTTTAAGAATACTATTCTCTGCTTCAAGCTGTGCAAATTTTTCTTGAAGGTCGTCCTCTTTTTCCTTCATTTGCCTCTCCAACAATTCAGTTTTAAGTTGTAATTCTTGAACTTCTTGTTCAAGTGTACCCTTTTCCTTTTCTTCCTGTCTCAGTATTTCAATTTCTTTTTGCAGTTCACTGATCTGAAGGGTCATTTCTTCGGACTTTGAAATCACAAGGGACTGCTGTAAATCTTTTAGCTTTGAAATTTCCAAAATCAGTTGGTTCTGCTTAGTTATCAATGAAGGGTTTCATTTTATTTCAGGAACTGACCCNCCAGAATTCCTGCTTGTCAAAATTCCATCTTTCAGAGGGCTTAAAGGGACATCACACACACTGATATCTTCTGTCCTGTTGTGGTTAATTTTGATTTCTAGCTCTCTGCACCTCAACAAAACTTTCTCTTTATCTTGCTTTAAAGATTTAACTTCTTCTGTTAACAAACTTATCTCGTGGTGTTTCTGTTTTAACTGTTCAGAAAGATCAGACAGTCTCTCTGACAGTTCTAATTTTTCTCGCTTGGTCACCTCAAGTTTTTCCATAAGTTCTGTTGTGTCTTTCTCAACAACCTCACCAATTTCCAATGATTCTGCTATCAAAGTTTTGTCATCATCAAAGGATGAACTTTTCATTTTCACTATACTTGGGTTTATTCTTTGCAAATGATGAAGCTCTTCATTAAGTGCTTTAATCTTACTTTTATACTCTAGTTCTTGTTTATTTTTACTGGCTTCTAAATCGGTTTTTACCTTGAGAAGGCAAGCATAATCCTCCTGTAACTCTTGATAGTTGACTTCAAAATTTTTTTCAGCAAATGAAAAAGTGTTTCTTTGCTTTTCAATCTCTTCAGTTAGCTGAACACATTGTTTCTTTAGGCCCTCATTCTCCTTCGTAAGGGTTTCTATCTCTATTTGCCAGCAACAGTCTTTGGGTTTGGACTTAATGGAGTCTACAGAACTTAATCTTTCTTCCTGGTTAACAGGAGTATATATTCTCAACATGTCTTCAAGGGCTTTCTTTTCATCTTTAAGAATACTATTCTCTGCTTCAAGCTGTGCAAATTTTTCTTGAAGGTCGTCCTCTTTTTCCTTCATTTGCCTCTCCAACAATTCAGTTTTAAGTTGTAATTCTTGAACTTCTTGTTCAAGTGTACCCTTTTCCTTTTCTTCCTGTCTCAGTATTTCAATTTCTTTTTGCAGTTCACTGATCTGAAGGGTCATTTCTTCGGACTTTGAAATCACAAGGGACTGCTGTAAATCTTTTAGCTTTGAAATTTCCAAAATCAGTTGGTTCTGCTTAGTTATCAAATTGTCTTTTTCAAACTGCATGGTTTCAATCTTTTGACTCATTTCGTTCTGTAAGCCGTCTATCTGTTGTTTATAGTGAATGCCTAAATTATCTTTAAGCTTTTCAATATTGATTCGATGTTCGATTTCCAAATCTTCCTTCAGTTTGGAAAGCTCTTCTTCGTGACTAAACAGAAGTTGTGTCCTCAGTCTCTCTAGCTCAGCTTCCTGAGATTCAGCCATTCTGTCTAACACAGCATTCTTTTCTCTTTCTAACATTTCGAGCTTTATCTTGTAGTTTGTAACTTCGGCTTCATGTTTTAATTCTAATTCTTTCCTGGCTTCAGAAGCAGAAGCAATTTCAGCTTTCAGGTCTTCCACTGTACTAAGGGACTTGTGTGCTTCAATGAGTTTACTCTCTTGCTCAGCTACTGTCTGTCTAGCCCTCTGAATCTGGTCCCTTGAAAAGCTCAGCTCTTCAAAAAGGTCTTGCAGCTGTCCCTGCAGAGCAGCCTTTTCTCCTGAAATTACCCCTATCTCTTCCTTGAGTTTCTCCTTTTGAGAGTTAGTATCCTGCAATTTCATATTCAGTTCATTTATTGCCATATTCATTAACTTTATTTGATCTTCATTGACTGTAACAGTGGGATGTGATCTTAAAGCAGTCTCCATTTCTCCCTTATGTTGTGTTTTAAGTTCATCTATCTGTGATACATGCTGTTTTATTAACTCTTGTTTCATCTGTACTATCTGCTGCCCATACATCTCATCCAGCTCTGCTCGGAGTTGTTCCAACTTTCTTTGTGCTTCTTGTTCCATTCTTTGGAGGATATCAGTTTCATATTGACTGTCTTTATGATTTTTCTTCTGGAGTTCCTCAACTGTCCCCATTAACTGTTTTATTTCCTCAGAACACTGTCTTTCCTTTTGCTTGGAATTAGTCAGCTCTAATTTCATATTTTTTATCTCTTGGTTCTTCTGCACAATCTGCTCTTGCAATTCTTCCAGTAATTTATCAGCAGTTGCTACTTTATCCTTCAGTTCAAGGGTTTTTCTTTCCTCGTCTATTATTTTTGTATTTAATTCCTCAATGACTGCTTCCTTTTCCTGTATTTCTTTATTTGAGTTTTCTACTTTTTTATCTTGTTCCTTTATAAAGAAAAAATGAAAACATAAAAATCGCATTTTTAGTTTCTGGTTACTTATATCCCTTAACCCCATTACCAAAAAACTGATAGAAGATCTTTTTACTTAGCTCCATTACCAAAAAACTGAGAGAAGATTGCTTTTCACATTATTCTAAAGAAAGCAACTACTGAGCCTGCCCTTTAATTTTTCTCATGTCAGTGAGACACAGGACTTCTGTAGCCAATACTACCTATGAACAAATATTGCAGCAATCCTGGTCTTCTTGGGGGGAAGAAATTTTTCTTGCATTGCTATGACTGAATTTTTTAATTTAAAAGTCCAGTAGGATTACAATGTGTCTAAACCATTATATTTTCTTCTCTCTTATCAACTTGATCAACATTCTATCTAAATATTTGGCATTTGCAATATATAGAGGACTAGATACCCTTTACAGTTCCAGAGATATTCCTAAAAATAAATCAAGGTTCCTCCCATACACTCAGTATCTTAGTTACCTGAAGGTTTGGTGGGCAAGTGCTATGAAAAGAGTGAAACAACAAAAACAGGTTCCTATAGGTCAGCCTTACCCTCACTCCTGAGGCTAAACGCATCAGAAGTTCAGGGGTATGCCATGCTTAAGTAGTTGAATCACAAGTAATATGTAAGACAATTATACCACTTATGGCATATCAATTTGATCCTATATTTGGGTAAATAGAACTTTGAAAGCAAGACAGACTTTTTTCCCCAAGTTCTGATATGGGATTCTACTTTGGACCCGTAGATATATTGAAACACAGAATACAAGCCAAGGCATGTCCCTCACCATTCATAGAAGTGTCACAGTATAAGGAAGTTAAGTAGAAGCCCTGAAGACAAAGTTCTGTCTCTGTTACTTAGCTGCCTGAGTAGTAAGGGCTGTAGACCCAAGGACAGAAAAAGGTAACATTTACAGAAAAGACAAAGAGTTTTTAAAAAAAAGGGGAAAAGTATTAACATCTCTTAAAAAATTCTATTTCAAGGGTTTTCTTTCCTCGTATTATTTTTGTATTTAATTCCTCAATGACTGCTTCCTTTTCCTGTATTTCTTTATTTGAGTTTTCTACTTTTTTATCTTGTTCCTTTATAAAGAAAAAATGAAAACATAAAAATCGCATTTTTAGTTTCTGGTTACTTATATCCCTTAACCCCATTACCAAAAAACTGATAGAAGATCTTTTTACTTAGCTCCATTACCAAAAAACTGAGAGAAGATTGCTTTTCACATTATTCTAAAGAAAGCAACTACTGAGCCTGCCCTTTAATTTTTCTCATGTCAGTGAGACACAGGACTTCTGTAGCCAATACTACCTATGAACAAATATTGCAGCAATCCTGGTCTTCTTGGGGGGAAGAAATTTTTCTTGCATTGCTATGACTGAATTTTTTAATTTAAAAGTCCAGTAGGATTACAATGTGTCTAAACCATTATATTTTCTTCTCTCTTATCAACTTGATCAACATTCTATCTAAATATTTGGCATTTGCAATATATAGAGGACTAGATACCCTTTACAGTTCCAGAGATATTCCTAAAAATAAATCAAGGTTCCTCCCATACACTCAGTATCTTAGTTACCTGAAGGTTTGGTGGGCAAGTGCTATGAAAAGAGTGAAACAACAAAAACAGGTTCCTATAGGTCAGCCTTACCCTCACTCCTGAGGCTAAACGCATCAGAAGTTCAGGGGTATGCCATGCTTAAGTAGTTGAATCACAAGTAATATGTAAGACAATTATACCACTTATGGCATATCAATTTGATCCTATATTTGGGTAAATAGAACTTTGAAAGCAAGACAGACTTTTTTCCCCAAGTTCTGATATGGGATTCTACTTTGGACCCGTAGATATATTGAAACACAGAATACAAGCCAAGGCATGTCCCTCACCATTCATAGAAGTGTCACAGTATAAGGAAGTTAAGTAGAAGCCCTGAAGACAAAGTTCTGTCTCTGTTACTTAGCTGCCTGAGTAGTAAGGGCTGTAGACCCAAGGACAGAAAAAGGTAACATTTACAGAAAAGACAGAGTATATGGAAGTAATTAAAAACTACCTGCAGAAGACAAAAGTCCCAGGCCAAGAGGACTTAATTGCATCTCAAAAATGGATGTATTAACATCTCTTAAAAAGCAAACAAAAAGGGCTTCCCCTGGTGGTCCAGTGGGTAAGGACACCGCCTTGCAGTGCAAGGGGCGCCGGTTCGATCCCTGGCCTGGGAAGATCCCACGTGCCGCAGAGCGGCTGGACCGATGTGTCCAATCACCTAGCCGGAGCTCTGGAGTGCATGCGCCCAGAGCCGGCGCTCTGCAACAACAGACGCCGCGATGGGAGGCCCACAGGAGCCAAAGAACAAAGACGGATGAAAATAGAGAAATGAAAGACCAACAGAAGTGGCCCGCCTGCTCCCCTCCCTCCCCAACCCAACCCCCACCCAAAATAAATAAATAAATAAATCTTTAAAAAAAGAAAAAAAAAAAATGTCAAAGCCTAGGGAGAAAAACGAAAGCATGAGAGGGAAATACTGGCAGTGCCCATTTAAGAAAATGGGGAAAGAGAATCAAGATTCTATGAGACTTTGAGAATTCTAATCTCTCTGGGAATATCACGTCTAATATAGAAAGCAAAGCAGGGGGCTGTTGTAAACAGAATTAAGAATTTCAGTCCAAAGGCATGACCCTGCCAACTCTCAGATGGACATACAAGGTGATGACAGCCTTATCGGGTTTTGTCTTGGTATCACACATGCCGTCAATGTCACCACAAATCACTGTCAGGTTCTAAGCCTTCTGGACTAGACTAATTTCTTCAGGGATTGAACCGGCGCCCCCTGCACTGCAAGGCAGCATCCTTACCCACTGGACCACCAGGGAAGCCCCAGCCTGGGTCTTTATGCACACTCCAACCTATTTAAAAAGTCTTCTCATCTCATCAATTTAGATTCATAACTGATTCAGTTATTTACAAAGTAAGTACATAAGAGCTGCTATGTGCCATATACTGCACCACTCATGGAAAAAACAAAATACAATTAAAAGAGAATTGTTCCAATTTACAGTCTCAGCTCAAATTTCACTTCCCTTATGATGTCAGACCTACCTAGAATGTTCAAAACACTTTTGACCTATACTTAGCCTTGTTCTGCAATGTCTTGTGTACATGTTCTACCAAACCATGAGTTCCAGTGAAGAAAAAGAGCACACTTAAGCATCAATACCTCTTATAAGCGCATGATGTAAAACAAGTGCTCTGTCAATGAAAGGGGTACATAGGCAGATATGATAAGGAAGCTAGTGGGTACCAAGGACAAGGAGGAGAAGAGGAAGGACAAGGAGAAATAAAGGCAAAGATTTTCAATGTTGAAACTGAAAACTTCTAGTCTTATGTTAATCTGGGCACTTATATTAGAATGTCTCACCTAGCCCTGAGACCTGGAGACTGTCCTAGCTAATCTCATGTTAATGTTGTGGGTGTGGGCCTACAGGGCCTTTACAGCCTTAAGATATTCTTTTGGTTTATTGTTTTGGTAACTGACTGGAAGATACAAATTGTCATGCTTAAACTGGCAAAGGGGGATACTCTTCTATTCCCCTTCCAGTGCCTATGCTGGGAGCTTTTCCCTATTCTTTCTTACTTCAACAAAGTTTTCACTGCACGAAGCTCTGAGTGACCATGGCCAAGTCTTTTGATCCCAATGTGAATTCTTCTCCATTGGAGATTAAGAATCCAACACTGTTCACGGAACCTACCATCGTCTATCACCTATCATGAACACCTACATAATGATTTTTAAATTACCTTGGCTGCAAAGTATGTCCATGTCATAATTTCAGTATCGTAAGATTGTACATTTCCTATTTACCTAAGAGACAGTCTCTGCAATCAGACTACCAAGATTCAAAGCTGGCTCTACCACTTTATTTCTTATATACTTGGGCAATTTACTTCACCTTATTTTTCCTTAATGACCTCATCTGTAAAATGGGGGTGATAATGGTGTCTCTACCTTTGAAGACTGTTGTGGTCATTTAATGAGCTAGAATGTGTAAGATGCTTTGAATATTGCCTGATATCAAGTAAACAAAAACAAATGCTAATACTTTTATTATTATCCATAAGAGCATGCTCCAATCTTCATGGAAAACAAAATACAATTAAGAGAATTGTTCCAATTTACAGCTCAAATTTCACTTCCCTTATGATGTCAGACCTACCTAGAATGTTCAAAACACTTTTGACCTATACTTAGCCTTGTTCTGCAATGTCTTGTGTACATGTTCTACCAAACCATGAGTTCCAGTGAAGAAAAAGAGCACACTTAAGCATCAATACCTCTTATAAGCGCATGATGTAAAACAAGTGCTCTGTCAATGAAAGGGGTACATAGGCAGATATGATAAGGAAGCTAGTGGGTACCAAGGACAAGGAGGAGAAGAGGAAGGACAAGGAGAAATAAAGGCAAAGATTTTCAATGTTGAAACTGAAAACTTCTAGTCTTATGTTAATCTGGGCACTTATATTAGAATGTCTCACCTAGCCCTGAGACCTGGAGACTGTCCTAGCTAATCTCATGTTAATGTTGTGGGTGTGGGCCTACAGGGCCTTTACAGCCTTAAGATATTCTTTTGGTTTATTGTTTTGGTAACTGACTGGAAGATACAAATTGTCATGCTTAAACTGGCAAAGGGGGATACTCTTCTATTCCCCTTCCAGTGCCTATGCTGGGAGCTTTTCCCTATTCTTTCTTACTTCAACAAAGTTTTCACTGCACGAAGCTCTGAGTGACCATGGCCAAGTCTTTTGATCCCAATGTGAATTCTTCTCCATTGGAGATTAAGAATCCAACACTGTTCACGGGAACCTACCATCGTCTATCACCTATCATGAACACCTACATAATGATTTTTAAATTACCTTGGCTGCAAAGTATGTCCATGTCATAATTTCAGTATCGTAAGATTGTACATTTCCTATTTACCTAAGAGACAGTCTCTGCAATCAGACTACCAAGATTCGAAAGCTGGCTCTACCACTTTATTTCTTATATACTTGGGCAATTTACTTCACCTTATTTTTCCTTAATGACCTCATCTGTAAAATGGGGGTGATAATGGTGTCTCTACCTTTGAAGACTGTTGTGGTCATTTAATGAGCTAGAATGTGTAAGATGCTTTGAATATTGCCTGATATCAAGTAAACAAAAACAAATGCTAATACTTTTATTATTATCCAAACAATAGTTTTGTTATGCTAATTTCTCAACATCTTGCGGAAGAACTGCCTAAGTTTATAAAAAGCACTATACTGTATGTAGAGTTTTTCCTCATTACTCAAAGATTCCAAATGTGTGAACTTGTCTACTTGTTTAAACTCATAAAACTGAAATCAATAGTCAGTCATTTGTGGCAGTACAGAGAGTGCTAAAAAAATTTGAGTTGCTGGACACACATGATTCAAGCAGATGTCAAGCAAGGTGAGCAAAGCTTTGCTAAGCTCTTATATGGAGAGGATAAGGAAGAAGACCATGAGAATGGAGACAATAGGGGATAGTGGAATGCACTGTAAGAAATTCTGGCTCTGAGCTAGTCCAATAGGGTTTGAGTTCCAATTAAGGGCATGGAGGGAGGTCACTTAACATTTCTCACTATTGTTTCTCTTTTGAAAATTAAACAAACTATAATCTACCAGAAATTTTTGGATTCAATTTATAATCTATATGATATGTTACAATACTATAAATCAAATATACTCCAATAAAATTAAAAAATAAGTAGAAAAAGTAAAAAAGATCTATGTATGTATATGTGTGCACATGTATGCATATGTGTACACACACACATACACACACCCTTCCTGGGAGCATTGTTTGTTGAGTAAGTATTCCAAGCAACTTTATAACATATAACTACCACAAATAAAGAGAATCTGCATTTTTTTCTAATCAAAGTGTGTGTTAGTCACTCAGTCCTGTTCAACTCTTTGCAACCCCATGGTCACCCACCAGGTTCCTCAGTCCATGGAATTCTCCAAGGAAGAATACTGGAGTGGGTTGCCACTGCCTTCTCCAGGGGATCTTTCCAACCCAGGGATCAAACCTGGGTCTCCTGCACTGCAGGCAGATTCTTTACTTTCTGAGTCACCAGGGAAGCCCTTTTTTCCAATTAAAATTCATACAATTTCATTTTACCATGAAAATAACTACAGAAGTATATAACCACACATAAAATGAATAGAATCACCTTTAGATGAAAAAGAAAAAAGGACAGAAGTTCTGGTCATGAATGCAGATTTTCCTATGAATTCAGTTTAACATAGGCTGATTAATTTAAGAGAACTCATAAGAACCACTACTGGAAGATTGACAATTGCTTTCAAAATAAATTACTGTACATGCTTCAAGAACTTGTCTTAATTATGAAATTTTGTGATTCATGTGTGTAACAAAAAGATTAACACTTAGATAAAAAGTCTTTAAGATTAACTGTAAAGATGCTGCACCCTGACTGACCTCCTTAAAACAAACATACCATTTCATATGCTCTAATTTTCTCTTTTAAGAAGCTAATTTGCATTGTGAAGTCTTCTTTCTTTTTGTGATAATCTTCTAATAGGTGGTCTTGTTCTTCCAGCTGCTGCTGGTGGGAGAGGATCTGCTGTTTGGCCTGTAGTAAATCCGCAGCCGTGCTACTGTGCGTGCTGTTTCTCAGAGTTTCACTAGCCTGTAACTTGAAGATAGAAAGAAATGCCAAAGAATTAAACTCTTCAGTGAGTGCACCAAGGAATGGACAGCTTTTGGGGGTGCTGCGCAGCCCAGAGCTGCTCTCCGGGAACTGTGCTGGGTTCACAAGCTTGAGAACCCAGCCAACATGATGCCACAGCTGGTCAGATGAGGAGGAGCACATCAGCTAGGCGGACAAATTCCTCCCTTACCTCAAATGATTTTCTGTTGCTTGTCCTCAGAAACCGTAATTAATACAATTAGACTCCCTCGGCTTTAGTTAAAGGTAAGTGGAATATGCTCAGTCTAGTCACCATTCCAGGACCTAACTAAAATAAAATCATGCCAGGGTAGACAAAGGCTGGATATAACTACAGGTTAATTTCTCAAACTTAAAAGATTTTAAAACACAGATGAGGAAGAAGTACAAATAAAATAATAGCACAAAACCACCCAAGAAGTATGAATTGAATTTCTAGCTAACAAGTATTCACTAGTTTTTTCAACATAATACATTAATAAACAATTTGACTTTTAAACAAATTTATATTTGCTCTAGAAAATATGAGAAAGAAAATTTAAATTAATTACTAAAAATTAAATACATTTTGTTCTATTAGTGATACTTACATGCTGGAACTGGATCTGTAATTTCTGACTCTGTTCTGTCAACTCTATAAATTCTCTCATTGTCTCATCCTTTTCTCTTCTTGCTTGTTGTAAATTAGCAGTGAGCTGGGTTATGATGCCATCTCTCTGCTTAATGGCGGCTTCAAATTCTTGCAACTAAAAGATGTCAGTGAAAATTAAAAGTGTAACAATTACTTTGTTAACAAAATTAAGTATTACTTCAGGTAACTTGCAAAACATGATATTCAAAATGTGTTGGCAGAATTATTACAACTTATAAGCAATCTTTTCTATATTTGAGATATATTATCTTGTAGGAGTTAGTTTTATTACCAAGCCAAATTTTTTCATTTTTTAAAAATTATCTGCTCCAGGGAACAAAATATATTAGACTTGACTTATCTATATTTCTACTCCTAGAAGGCAAGGATCTTCATACTTAGGAACACTTCAGTGTTTGTAGCTATTACCATCATAGGGAGGCTTCAGCCTTGTTTCCAGAGAAGATGAAACTGAAATAGATTCTATCATCCTTATCAATGTCTTACTTTACCTTGTTTGAATAACTGTCACAAGCTAAGATGTTATTTTAAACGGACAGCTTTTGGGGTGCTGCGCAGCCCAGAGCTGCTCTCCGGGAACTGTGCTGGGTTCACAAGCTTGAGAACCCAGCCAACATGATGCCACAGCTGGTCAGATGAGGAGGAGCACATCAGCTAGGCGGACAAATTCCTCCTTACCTCAAATGATTTTCTGTTGCTTGTCCTCAGAAACCGTAATTAATACAATTAGACTCCCTCGGCTTTAGTTAAAGGTAAGTGGAATATGCTCAGTCTAGTCACCATTCCAGGACCTAACTAAAATAAAATCATGCCAGGGTAGACAAAGGCTGGATATAACTACAGGTTAATTTCTCAAACTTAAAAGATTTTAAAACACAGATGAGGAAGAAGTACAAATAAAATAATAGCACAAAACCACCCAAGAAGTATGAATTGAATTTCTAGCTAACAAGTATTCACTAGTTTTTTCAACATAATACATTAATAAACAATTTGACTTTTAAACAAATTTATATTTGCTCTAGAAAATATGAGAAAGAAAATTTAAATTAATTACTAAAAATTAAATACATTTTGTTCTATTAGTGATACTTACATGCTGGAACTGGATCTGTAATTTCTGACTCTGTTCTGTCAACTCTATAAATTCTCTCATTGTCTCATCCTTTTCTCTTCTTGCTTGTTGTAAATTAGCAGTGAGCTGGGTTATGATGCCATCTCTCTGCTTAATGGCGGCTTCAAATTCTTGCAACTAAAAGATGTCAGTGAAAATTAAAAGTGTAACAATTACTTTGTTAACAAAATTAAGTATTACTTCAGGTAACTTGCAAAACATGATATTCAAAATGTGTTGGCAGAATTATTACAACTTATAAGCAATCTTTTCTATATTTGAGATATATTATCTTGTAGGAGTTAGTTTTATTACCAAGCCAAATTTTTTCATTTTTTAAAAATTATCTGCTCCAGGGAACAAAATATATTAGACTTGACTTATCTATATTTCTACTCCTAGAAGGCAAGGATCTTCATACTTAGGAACACTTCAGTGTTTGTAGCTATTACCATCATAGGGAGGCTTCAGCCTTGTTTCCAGAGAAGATGAAACTGAAATAGATTCTATCATCCTTATCAATGTCTTACTTTACCTTGTTTGAATAACTGTCACAAGCTAAGATGTTATTTTAAACATAAGAAGTTACTTACGAAGAGACTTGCTGACATGTTTAATGAGTTTAAGTCATAATATATTGATGTGGTTTGCAACATAATTTTTTCTCAGGTGAATTAGAGACATTTACCCCTGTTGCAGTGATTTCATCCTAGCTACCTCATAAAGTTTAATAAAAGATCTATTTTACGATATGTATAAGGACAACTATCATGAGGTGAGTTTAGTCACCATTTAAATTTAAAAATCCATCTTTAAAGAATGTATCTATAGTATCAATCAGATTTCCTCTTTTTGTTTGGTGAGTAACAAACCAAAGCCACAGAAGGTAAACACACCTGCTTCAGTCCTTCGGTCCCATAGGTGGCTCTCATTTCTTCTAGTTCTCTGTTGAGCTCTTCAATCTCATGTTGTTTCCCAGCCAATTCATTTTCCATCATCTCTAGGTGAGTTTGGCTGTATTGTGCTCCATGCTCAGAGTAAGAATCATCAACATCAAATTCTTCTTCCTACACCAACCCAGATTTTTAATAATTCAACACTAGCAACATTTCCTAAGCAAGAGAGATTCAAAAATTGAATCCCACAGCAAAGTCCACTTTAAAACATAACTCATCACCTGGGAGTTTGCCAGCATGACAACCTACTTTGCTGTTAATGTGATAAATACCTCAAGGGCAAAAACAAAACAGCTGCAAACTCTGTTTCAACTGAGTTTTATATAACAAAAGTGGATAATTTTGTTTCGTGACACAATAAAAGCATTTGGACATCACACATAGAAAGAAGAACATGCAGGAAAAAGCTGTGTTAGTAACCAAATAGTTTTAAATAGAATAAAACATTAGTATCATAAGTAGTTTTAAATACTGTACCCTTAATAAATTTGTAGGATTTCCTGTTCTCACCACAAAACTGCAACCATTTACCTGTATAAAAACAATTTCCTGAAATATTATGATTTTAGAATTTTATTTAAAGCTAAAAATTACATTTTTGCTAACTGTATTTGTGCTTTTTCTTTTATGCCTAAGAAAAATGTCTCATTGGCAAAAACATACAGTGACTAAATTTATCTAGAAGACATTATGACCATTTCAAATGCCACTGATTCGTCATGCATTTGAGTGCTTACAATGCAAAACACACTGTGCTGTATACATTTTCATGTAAGTGAATTAAAGCTCTAAGTCCAATTTCTCTTTTGTCTTAGATCTTCCTTACAAAACACTGCCTAAAAACATAGAAATAACTGTTTTTTGATTAAGCCCTATTCAGCTATGCCGACTCTGACATTGTGGAGATCCTCCAGAATACAAGGGCCTCTATCACAGATATTTTGTGGTAGGAGGAAGAAAGTGGCAGAACAGGTGTTGACCTGGTGGGAAATTCATTTCAGATCAATTAATCTACCACCAATCCCTTCTTTCCCCCTAACAGCAAGCAAATGAACTTTATTCTTGTTTACATTTGATTTTGCACAACTGTATGTTAACAGAACCCAAGATATTAAAGGTTTTAATGTTGACATACATAAAATATCCTAGAATTAGGATCAGATATATATGGATCACAACACAATAGAAGAAGAACATCCTAACTAAGAGTTCTTTATAAAGTCTGATTCCTTTATTTTTTTTCCCCTGAGGATGATTTCAAAAAACAAAACTAAATTTAAAAAAAATTACCTTTATAGTGACACATTATTGCTACTTGTGAAAACTATCAGAACACAACAGTACTAACTCTATTAACATTATTAATAAACTCACTTGCAAATCAATTAAGTTCTTCTAAATTTGAATTAGCTTTCCTTGATTTTGAAATGAAGCACTTTGATAAATGTTTACCGAAACTCTTCATTTAGTGTAACATATAGTATTGAAATGGATTTTATGAATACTTTCATATATCATACTAAACAAAGGATATTCCTTTAAGTGGTGATGATATCACTATTGATAGTTATCCATTTATTATAATTATCTAACACACTATATAGCCAACACTCAGCCTAATTTTTCTCTAAATTGAGCATATTTTACACTTGCGTTACTTACATGTATTGGCTTCTTAAAAAACTACATGACTATTTCCAAAATTTAACTTATTATAATAAATATATATTATAATAAGTATTATATATTATAATATGAAATCTTATCAATATTGCTTTTTAAATTTAGTATTATTTAAATAGATAATAAAAGATTATATACCAGAACTAAAACAAACTATATTTCAAAGTTAGATCAGAAACACTCATCAGAATATTAGGATCATTAATAGTTAGCAATAAATTATTGTGTTTTTTAATCTAGGAAATTATTTCACTGATATCTAAAGGACAGAGCATTTGTCTCATCTTATAGTAGTAGCCTTCTAACACAATACTTGGTAAACCATAATATGCAAGCACATTAATAACTTGAAACAGGAAGACTGGATGATCAGATTCCTTCAATTAAAAAAAGCCTGGGCTTTCCTGGTGGTCCAGTGGGTAAAGAGTTCACCTTGCAGTGCAAGGGGCACCGGGCTGATCCCTGGCCCAGGGAGATCCCACATGCTGTGGAGCAGCTGGACTGGTGTGACCAATTACGAGCCAGCGCTCTGGAATGCACACAACCAGAGCCAGTGCTCTGCAGTGAGAGAGGCCACTGCAATGAGAAGCCCACACATGCCAAAGAATAAAGATGGATGAAAATAAATAAATAAATTTCAAAATAACAATAAAAGAGGCCAAAATTTAAAAAAAGAGAAAGAAAGAAACCCAAGTCAAAGTTGAAAACCCAAGTCAAAAGTAAGTTGACATTACTCAATGGCTAGCTACAGGCTATTGTCTCCAACCCCAGTCAGTTCTTTTATAAAGGTGATCAGTCATGTAAGTGACTTGAATAAGAAGTACTGAATAATCAGAGGAAATCCATAATGAGACTATATGCTCTCCTATCACTTCAGTTTCCTACATGCAGCAGAGCACATTTGTTTGTTTTATCACTATGTGTTTCTTGCAGCATTTCCAACTTTTCCCAAATAACCCTGCTCAAACAGTATTGATAAAAATATTTTATGTAAATATGGTGTTTGAGATAATGAAATGTCCCTTTGGCAAGAACTGAAAATATTATGTATAATTTAATTTGTAAAAAGAGTATTCTTCATTTAGTCAGATTTCTCTAGTATACATAACTGGATATATTTTTATACAGAATTGATCTTAGGACGATTGCAGGATAAAATTAACTCACTAAGGCTTTCCAGACCTGAATCCATTTTTTAAAATTTTTGGCCTCTTTTTATTGATTTTTTATTTATTTTTCAGTCATGTTTACTCTTCAGACTCTTCACCTACTGCACCACCAGGGAAGCCCCCGAATCCATTTTTTAATCCAAGGAGTAGACTTACCATAGACATCAAGAACATTAAGCACATACCATATCTACCAAAATAAAATTTCCAAGATACATTTAAGTAAATATATAATCTAAAATTCCTCTGAGAATGTTAAACGAATTCTTGTTTCACATAAATTTAGTGTGAAGAAAAGCATACTTCCACTGATGCACAGTAAAATAAAAACACAAAAGCTTTGTTGATAGCTTTTCATAAATTGAACATAATACTAAAATTAAATAACCCTCAAAACAGCCCTCTGATAGATACTATTTCTCCTGTTTTACAAGTAAGAAAAGCAGCTGGACTGGTGTGACCAATTACGAGCCAGCGCTCTGGAATGCACACAACCAGAGCCAGTGCTCTGCAGTGAGAGAGGCCACTGCAATGAGAAGCCCACACATGCCAAAGAATAAAGATGGATGAAAATAAATAAATAAATTTCAAAATAACAATAAAAGAGGCCAAAATTTAAAAAAAAAGAAAGAAACCCAAGCTACAAGCTATTGAAAACCCAAGTCAAAAGTAAGTTGACATTACTCAATGGCTAGCTACAGGCTATTGTCTCCAACCCCAGTCAGTTCTTTTATAAAGGTGATCAGTCATGTAAGTGACTTGAATAAGAAGTACTGAATAATCAGAGGAAATCCATAATGAGACTATATGCTCTCCTATCACTTCAGTTTCCTACATGCAGCAGAGCACATTTGTTTGTTTTATCACTATGTGTTTCTTGCAGCATTTCCAACTTTTCCCAAATAACCCTGCTCAAACAGTATTGATAAAAATATGTAAATATGGTGTTTGAGATAATGAAATGTCCCTTTGGCAAGAACTGAAAATATTATGTATAATTTAATTTGTAAAAAGAGTATTCTTCATTTAGTCAGATTTCTCTAGTATACATAACTGGATATATTTTTATACAGAATTGATCTTAGGACGATTGCAGGATAAAATTAACTCACTAAGGCTTTCCAGACCTGAATCCATTTTTTAAAATTTTTGGCCTCTTTTTATTGATTTTTTATTTATTTTTCAGTCATGTTTACTCTTCAGACTCTTCACCTACTGCACCACCAGGGAAGCCCCCGAATCCATTTTTTAATCCAAGGAGTAGACTTACCATAGACATCAAGAACATTAAGCACATACCATATCTACCAAAATAAAATTTCCAAGATACATTTAAGTAAATATATAATCTAAAATTCCTCTGAGAATGTTAAACGAATTCTTGTTTCACATAAATTTAGTGTGAAGAAAAGCATACTTCCACTGATGCACAGTAAAAATAAAAACAACAAAAGCTTTGTTGATAGCTTTTCATAAATTGAACATAATACTAAAATTACGAAATAACCCTCAAAACAGCCCTCTGAGATAGATACTATTTCTCCTGTTTTACAAGTAAGAAAACTGCATTTCAGAGTTTAAGTGATGTGGCCAAATTCACAGAGCTCAGAGGTAAAGACGCTGAAATCTGAACACATGCTTTCTGGTTCCAAAGTCCTTGGTCTTTTACATAAATACAAGATAACTATGTGGCCTATGATTAAAAGTACATAATTCTGAAATTTTGAGATTATTTAAACGTAAACCAGAGGAGCCAAGTTATTAAATTTTGCAAATCTCTTATTTGCAGTGAAGTTATATGTGCTGCTTAGAAAGAAATTTCATTTTTGAGGTTATTACTCAGAAATAATCCCTAAGAGTTCTAACATGAAGAGTATTACAATGTGATATTTCTATTCTTTGGTTATTTCTTTACTTTTTATTGAAATATGTTTAATTTACCAGGTTGTGTAGTCCTTAGTTTATAAAAGTGACCTACTGAAGATTTTTTCTGTGTCCTAACATAGGGAATATGGCTTAGAAGTCCCCTGAAATTCTATCTCGGTCAAACCAGTCCCATGTCATTAAAATCAACTGGCTAAAAGCTCAAAACTAGCCCAGAATACCATGGATTGAAACAGTATCCACTTCAGCAATCTTGACGAGACATCATCATATATTTCATAGACTATCAATTTTTCTACTATTTTCTATAGACATTTTAAAACAGGTAAGTTTTTCAAAGTGTAACCCACTATGATTTCAGGCCCCCAACGGATAATATTACAAGGATTATGATTCAAATTTGGTCAAATCTCTCAAAGATTATTTCATAATTATCTTTCTTTTTTTTTTTTTCCTTTGGCCACTTCTATTGACCTTTCATTATCCATCTTTGTTCTTTGGCCTTTGTGGGCCTCCCATCATGGTGGCCTCTCTTGTTCCAGAGCACTGGCTCCAGGTGCATGCACTCCAGAGCGCTGGCTCAGTAATTGGACACATCAGTCCGATACAATATATAATCTAAAATTCCTCTGAGAATGTTAAACGAATTCTTGTTTCACATAAATTTAGTGTGAAGAAAAGCATACTTCCACTGATGCACAGTAAAAATAAAAACAACAAAAGCTTTGTTGATAGCTTTTCATAAATTGAACATAATACTAAAATTACGAAATAACCCTCAAAACAGCCCTCTGAGATAGATACTATTTCTCCTGTTTTACAAGTAAGAAAACTGCATTTCAGAGTTTAAGTGATGTGGCCAAATTCACAGAGCTCAGAGGTAAAGACGCTGAAATCTGAACACATGCTTTCTGGTTCCAAAGTCCTTGGTCTTTTACATAAATACAAGATAACTATGTGGCCTATGATTAAAAGTACATAATTCTGAAATTTTGAGATTATTTAAACGTAAACCAGAGGAGCCAAGTTATTAAATTTTGCAAATCTCTTATTTGCAGTGAAGTTATATGTGCTGCTTAGAAAGAAATTTCATTTTTGAGGTTATTACTCAGAAATAATCCCTAAGAGTTCTAACATGAAGAGTATTACAATGTGATATTTCTATTCTTTGGTTATTTCTTTACTTTTTATTGAAATATGTTTAATTTACCAGGTTGTGTAGTCCTTAGTTTATAAAAGTGACCTACTGAAGATTTTTTCTGTGTCCTAACATAGGGAATATGGCTTAGAAGTCCCCTGAAATTCTATCTCGGTCAAACCAGTCCCATGTCATTAAAATCAACTGGCTAAAAGCTCAAAACTAGCCCAGAATACCATGGATTGAAACAGTATCCACTTCAGCAATCTTGACGAGACATCATCATATATTTCATAGACTATCAATTTTTCTACTATTTTCTATAGACATTTTAAAACAGGTAAGTTTTTCAAAGTGTAACCCACTATGATTTCAGGCCCCCAACGGATAATATTACAAGGATTATGATTCAAATTTGGTCAAATCTCTCAAAGATTATTTCATAATTATCTTTCTTTTTTTTTTTTTCCTTTGGCCACTTCTATTGACCTTTCATTATCCATCTTTGTTCTTTTGGCCTGTGGGGGCCTCCCATCACAGTAGCCTCTCTTGCTGCAGAGCACTGGCTCCAGGTGCATGCACTCCAGAGCGCTGGCTCAGTAATTGGACACATCAGTCCAGCCCCTCCACGGCACATGGGATCTTCCCAGGCTAAAGATTGAACCAGCGCCCCTTGCACTGCAAGGCGGTATCCTTACCCACTGGACCACCAGGGAAGCCCCATAATTATCATTCAATGTAACCTTCTAAATCATTCTTTTCAAATTAAAAAATTAGCAAACTGAGATTTTATGATGAGCATCAGAAAAATATCAGAGAAGTGGTCACACAGTAAAGTGTCTTTTCCTGAAAGTTTGATTTGAAAAAATATGTATGTATGAATAGGTATACATTCCGTGTACAATGATTCATGTGTATATCTATACATATATATTTAATGCACCAGTAAATATACAAAATTACATGTACACATATTACATAAAATATATTTCTTACTATTAAACCATGGTCAACATGTTATCTATAAGACTTACATTTAAAATTATTTTTACCTAACTCTAAAACACATCATACTTACTAGGTATCAGAAATAGTTTCAATAAATTTTTCTAGATTTAATCATAATTCCCACCAATTTTTTTAATTTACAAAATTTAGGCCAAAAATATTAGAGTAATAAGAATTTCCAATATTATCAATTTATATTTTCAAAAAAGGAGTCTGAAAATCACATTCTTGATGTTTTCAGCTTTGACTCTATATTAATAATTAAATTTTGTTCGTTTATCCAATATGAGAAAATGTTATAAATTTTTCCAAAAATGGAGTCTGAAAATCCTGGGCTTCTCAGTTCATTAATCTTGACGAGACATCATCATATATTTCATAGACTATCAATTTTTCTACTATTTTCTATAGACATTTTAAAACAGGTAAGTTTTTCAAAGTGTAACCCACTATGATTTCAGGCCCCCAACGGATAATATTACAAGGATTATGATTCAAATTTGGTCAAATCTCTCAAAGATTATTTCATAATTATCTTTCTTTTTTTTTTTTTCCTTTGGCCACTTCTATTGACCTTTCATTATCCATCTTTGTTCTTTTGGCCTGTGGGGGCCTCCCATCACAGTAGCCTCTCTTGCTGCAGAGCACTGGCTCCAGGTGCATGCACTCCAGAGCGCTGGCTCAGTAATTGGACACATCAGTCCAGCCCCTCCACGGCACATGGGATCTTCCCAGGCTAAAGATTGAACCAGCGCCCCTTGCACTGCAAGGCGGTATCCTTACCCACTGGACCACCAGGGAAGCCCCATAATTATCATTCAATGTAACCTTCTAAATCATTCTTTTCAAATTAAAAAATTAGCAAACTGAGTTTTTATGATGAGCATCAGAAAAATATCAGAGAAGTGGTCACACAGTAAAGTGTCTTTTCCTGAAAGTTTGATTTGAAAAAATATGTATGTATGAATAGGTATACATTCCGTGTACAATGATTCATGTGTATATCTATACATATATATTTAATGCACCAGTAAATATACAAAATTACATGTACACATATTACATAAAATATATTTCTTACTATTAAACCATGGTCAACATGTTATCTATAAGACTTACATTTAAAATTATTTTTACCTAACTCTAAAACACATCATACTTACTAGGTATCAGAAATAGTTTCAATAAATTTTTCTAGATTTAATCATAATTCCCACCAATTTTTTTTTAATTTACAAAATTTAGGCCAAAAATATTAGAGTAATAAGAATTTCCAATATTATCAATTTATATTTTCAAAAAAGGAGTCTGAAAATCACATTCTTGATGTTTTCAGCTTTGACTCTATATTAATAATTAAATTTTGTTCGTTTATCCAATATGAGAAAATGATTATACAAATTTTAAACAGATTTCACAAGCAAGTATTGGATAATCTGATCTGTCATCACTTGAATTATAAAAAATTCACTTTGGTATAAAGAAAAAAAATGCACTTTGTAGAATCCTGGGCTTCCCTCAAAGTCTCCAGTAGTTCAAACACAAAACCCTCTTAAACTCAGAATCAAGAGATAAACTCTAATAAGTAAGATAATATAGAAAAGGAATGTTTTCACACCTAACATCCATATTTACAGTCACAAGGGCAGATTCTCTCAACTGCAAGATGTAATTTTAAACTGAGATACTTCCCATAAAGACAACTTTATGTAGCCTAAATTAGGAACTAATTTATTTAACAATGGTTAATTATTCTGCTGACAAGAATCACTAATAAATATATTCCCAGTTTTTAAACACATTAAACTTATGAAATGCAGCAGTTCTTACTTCCATTAGCAATCCAAGACAGTAGTAAGTTCATTCAAGTACATGAAGCTTTTTTTTATGGTTATACACCTAAAATAAATCAAAACTTACAGAATATACTGAGTTGTTAACCAAGAGTAAGAAAGTTTTCCATGTGCTCAAACACTGGACCAAAATAAATAAATAAATAAAATAACAATCATCTCTAGAATAAGAAAAAGATGAACGACACACATTTACTAACACATAAAGAAGGTCTTTCTTAGAGTGCCCAATGCCAACATTACCTTTTATCACCTAAATTTAACATCACTATAGCAAAATTAATTTCAATAACTGGATTTATATAATTAATTAGAATTCAGGCATTTTTATAAAAAACATTACTTAAAATAAGATAGAATATGAAACATTTACTAGATTAAATATACCTTACAATAATCATGTATCCTGGAAATCCAATTTCAGACACTTTCCTAGAAACTAAAACAAGGCCTCAATTTAATTAAGGACCAAGTTATTCAAAGAGATTTAAGACTTTAGTTAATAACCTGAAAAAAAAAAGGCCAAAAAATCATAACCTTCAGTTTTTTAAGGTTATTTACATTACAACATACTATGCTATATTTTTACTATATTTACAAACACATAAAAGCACGTGAGTTATAAGTATGAAAAAACTAATGATCAGCAATAATTTTAAAAAATACAAAATGCCAATCACAGTACTATTTATTCTTACCTCTGAACTATAATCCTCTGCTGTGGTTGAAATTTCACTTTCCGGCTAAAACAAAAAGTAAACACAAATTATATCAAGGTCTTTCTACCTCTCCCCCTCCCCCAATACTGTACTTTATTAGCCCACTTCTATTGGTAACTTATGATAGAAAACTCAAAAAATGTCACTTAAAAAAAAAAAACAAGAAAAAATTATTCCATTAAAGAAATTCTACCCTGATTATGAATCACAATGGCTAAATAATATCTAAAATTTGTCACCAGACAGTTTTCTAAGTACAAAAGTATCAAGATTCACTTGCACACAAGGTCTTTCAAACACTACAAATCATTTGTAAGACCAAAGCATCAAATAAAGATGAAAACCTACAAGACTTCCAGAACCAACACCAAAAAAGATGTCCTTTTCATCATAGGGGATTGGAATGTAAAAGTCAAATGATATCCATAATGACAGGCAAGCCTGGCCTTGGAATACGGGGGAAAGGCAAAACAGATTTTTGTCGAGAGAACACACTGGTCATAGCAACACCTTCCTCCAACAACACAAGAGACAACTCTACACTACACAAGGATATCACCAGATGGTCAATACTTAAGTCAGATCGATTGTGTTCTTTGCAGCCAAAAGTTGAGAAGCTCATTACAGTCAGAAAAAGACTTGGAGCTGACTGGGGCCCAGATCATGAGCTTCTTATTGCAAAATTCAGGCTTAAATTGAAGAAAGCAGGGAAGACCACTAACCCATTCAGGTACAACCTAAATCAAATTCCTTATGATTATATAGTGCAGGTGATGAATAGATTCAATGGATTAGATGTGGTAGACAAGAGTGCCTGAAGAACTATGGATGGAGGCTTGTAACACAGTAGGCAATGACTAAAACCATCCAAAGGAAAGAGAAATTCAAGAAGCCGAAGTAGTTGTTTGAGGAGGTTTTATAAGTAGCTGAGGAAAGAAGAGATGTTGAGGGCAAGGAAGAAAGGGAAAGATATACTCAAATGAATGCACAGTCCAGAGAATTGCAAGGAGAGATAAAAAAAACCTTCATAAATGAATAATGGAAAGTAACAGAGGAAAACAATATAATGGGAAAGACTATAGATATCTTCAAGAAAATTAGAGATATAAAAGGAATATTTCATGCAAGGATGGGCACAATAAAGAACAGAAGTAGTTTAAGGACCTAATACTGTACTTTATTAGCCCACTTCTATTGGTAACTTATGATAGAAAACTCAAAAAATGTCATTAAAAAAAAAAAACAAGAAAAAATTATTCCATTAAAGAAATTCTACCCTGATTATGAATCACAATGGCTAAATAATATCTAAAATTTGTCACCAGACAGTTTTCTAAGTACAAAAGTATCAAGATTCACTTGCACACAAGGTCTTTCAAACACTACAAATCATTTGTAAGACCAAAGCATCAAATAAAGATGAAAACCTACAAGACTTCCAGAACCAACACCAAAAAAGATGTCCTTTTCATCATAGGGGATTGGAATGTAAAAGTCAAATGATATCCATAATGACAGGCAAGCCTGGCCTTGGAATACGGGGGAAAGGCAAAACAGATTTTTGTCGAGAGAACACACTGGTCATAGCAACACCTTCCTCCAACAACACAAGAGACAACTCTACACTACACAAGGATATCACCAGATGGTCAATACTTAAGTCAGATTGATTGTGTTCTTTGCAGCCAAAAGTTGAGAAGCTCATTACAGTCAGAAAAAGACTTGGAGCTGACTGGGGCCCAGATCATGAGCTTCTTATTGCAAAATTCAGGCTTAAATTGAAGAAAGCAGGGAAGACCACTAACCCATTCAGGTACAACCTAAATCAAATTCCTTATGATTATATAGTGCAGGTGATGAATAGATTCAATGGATTAGATGTGGTAGACAAGAGTGCCTGAAGAACTATGGATGGAGGCTTGTAACACAGTAGGCAATGACTAAAACCATCCAAAGGAAAGAGAAATTCAAGAAGCCGAAGTAGTTGTTTGAGGAGGTTTTATAAGTAGCTGAGGAAAGAAGAGATGTTGAGGGCAAGGAAGAAAGGGAAAGATATACTCAAATGAATGCACAGTCCAGAGAATTGCAAGGAGAGATAAAAAAACCTTCATAAATGAATAATGGAAAGTAACAGAGGAAAACAATATAATGGGAAAGACTATAGATATCTTCAAGAAAATTAGAGATATAAAAGGAATATTTCATGCAAGGATGGGCACAATAAAGAACAGAAGTAGTTTAAGGACCTAATAGAAGCAGAAGAGATTAAGAAGTGGTGGCAAGGGCTTCCCCTGGTGGTCCAGTGGGTAAGGACACCGCCTTGCAGTGCAAGGGGCGCCAGTTCCATCCCTGGCCTGGGAGGATCCCACGTGCCGCGGAGCGGCTGGACCCATGTGTCCAATTACCGAGCCGGAGCTCTGGAGCGCATGCGTCCAGAGCCGGTGCTCTGCGACAACAGAGGCCACCGTAATGGGAGGCCCACATGGGCCAAAGAACAAAAGATGGATGAAAACAGATAAATGAAAGACCAATAGAAGTGGCCCGCCCACCCACCTCCCTCCCTACCCCCCATCCCTCCCCAACCCCCCATCCCCGCCACCAAAAAAGTGGTGGCAAAAATATACAGAATAATTATACAAAAAAGGTCTTAATGGGGCTCCCCTGGTAGTCCGGTGGGTAAAGAGTCTGCCTTGCAGTGCAAGGGGCACCGGTTCGATCCCTGGCCCAGGAAGATGATCCCATGTGCTGCAGAGCAGTTGGACCTGTGTGTCCAATTACGTCCCAGCACTCTGGAGTACATGAGCCCAGAGCTGGTGCTCTGCAACAAGAGCAGTCACTACAATGGGAGGCCCACACAGGCCAAAGAATAAAAGATGGATGAAAAATAAATTAAAAAACAATAAAAGAAACAACAACAAAAAAAGGTCTTAATGACTTGAATACCCATAATGGTGTGGTCATTCACCTAGTGCCAGACATCCTGGAATGTGAAGTCAAGTGGAAACATTACTATCAACAAAGCTAGTGGAGTTGTGGAACTCCAGCAGGGCTATTTAAAATCCTAAAAGATGATGCTGTTAAAGTACTGCTCACAATATGTCAGTAAATTTGGAAATCTCAGCAGTGGCCATAGGACTGGAAAAGGTCAGTTTTCTTTCCAATCCAAAAGAAGGGCAGTGCCAAAGAATGTTCAAATTTCCATACAATTGCAGTCATTTCACATGCTAGCAAGGTTAAGTTCAAAATCCTTCAAGGTAGGCTTCAGCAGTATGTACGGCAGGTTTACAAGCAATTTGTATGGAAAGCTTGCAAGGAGAGATAAAAAAAACCTTCATAAATGAATAATGGAAAGTAACAGAGGAAAACAATATAATGGGAAAGACTATAGATATCTTCAAGAAAATTAGAGATATAAAAGGAATATTTCATGCAAGGATGGGCACAATAAAGAACAGAAGTAGTTTAAGGACCTAATAGAAGCAGAAGAGATTAAGAAGTGGTGGCAAGGGCTTCCCCTGGTGGTCCAGTGGGTAAGGACACCGCCTTGCAGTGCAAGGGGCGCCGGTTCCATCCCTGGCCTGGGAGGATCCCACGTGCCGCGGAGCGGCTGGACCCATGTGTCCAATTACCGAGCCGGAGCTCTGGAGCGCATGTGTCCAGAGCCGGTGCTCTGCGACAACAGAGGCCACCGTAATGGGAGGCCCACATGGGCCAAAGAACAAAAGATGGATGAAAACAGATAAATGAAAGACCAATAGAAGTGGCCCGCCCGCTCCCCTCCCTCCCTACCCCCATCCCTCCCCAACCCCCATCCCCGCCACCAAAAAGTGGTGGCAAAATATACAGAATAATTATACAAAAAGGTCTTAATGGGGCTCCCTGGTAGTCCGTGGGTAAAGAGTCTGCCTTGCAGTGCAAGGGGCACCGGTTTGATCCCTGGCCCAGGAAGATGATCCCATGTGCTGCAGAGCAGTTGGACCTGTGTGTCCAATTACGTCCCAGCACTCTGGAGTACATGAGCCCAGAGCTGGTGCTCTGCAACAAGAGCAGTCACTACAATGGGAGGCCCACACAGGCCAAAGAATAAAAGATGGATGAAAAATAAATTAAAAAACAATAAAAGAAACAACAACAAAAAAAGGTCTTAATGACTTGAATACCCATAATGGTGTGGTCATTCACCTAGTGCCAGACATCCTGGAATGTGAAGTCAAGTGGAAACATTACTATCAACAAAGCTAGTGGAGTTGTGGAACTCCAGCAGGGCTATTTAAAATCCTAAAAGATGATGCTGTTAAAGTACTGCTCACAATATGTCAGTAAATTTGGAAATCTCAGCAGTGGCCATAGGACTGGAAAAGGTCAGTTTTCTTTCCAATCCAAAAGAAGGGCAGTGCCAAAGAATGTTCAAATTTCCATACAATTGCAGTCATTTCACATGCTAGCAAGGTTAAGTTCAAAATCCTTCAAGGTAGGCTTCAGCAGTATGTGAACTGGGAACTTACAGATGTACAAAGAGAAAAAGGGTTTCAAAGACACAGAGGGATGAGATATCAAACTGCCAATATTTGTTGGATCATGGGAAAGCAAGGAGTTCCAGAAAACCATCTATTTCTGCTTCATTGACTACACTAAAGTCTTTGACTCTGTGGATCACAACAAACTGTGGAAAATTCTTAAAGAGTTGGAAGTACAAGACCAACTCTCTCCTGAGAAACCGATGTGCAAGTCAAGAAGCAATAGTTACACTTAGACATGAAACAACAGACTTGCTCAAAACTGGGAAAGGAGTAGGTCAAGACTGTATATTGTCACCTTGCTTATTTAACTTGTATGCAGAGTACATCAGGTGAAATGCCAAGATAGATGAATCACAAGCAGGAATCAAGACTACCAGGAGCGATATCAACCTCAGATATGCAGATGATACTACTCTAATGACAGAAAATGATGAGGAACTAAAGAGCCTCTTCATGAGGATAAAAGAAGAGAATGCAAAGACTAGCTTGAAACCTGACATTCAAAAAAATAAGATCATGGCACCCAGTCCCACCACTTCATGGCAAACAGAAGGGTGGAAAAGCGAAAGCAGTAACAGATTTTATTTCCTTGGGCTCCAAAATAACTGAGGATGGTAACTGCAGCCATGAAAGTAAAAGACACTTGCTCCTTGAAAAGAAAGCTATGACAAACTTAGACAGCATATTAAAACATAGAGACTTTGCCAACAATGATCCATGCAGTCAAAACTATGGTTTTTCCCACTCTCATGTACAGATGTGAGAGTTTGGACCATAAAGAAGCTGACTGCCAAAGAATTGATGTTTTTGTACTGTGGTGTTGCAGAAGATTCTTAAGAGTCCCTTGGTCTAAAAGGAGATCTAACCAGTCAATCCTAAAGGAAATCAACCCTGAATATTAACTGTAAGGACTGATGCTAAAGCTGAAGCTCCAATATTTTGGTCATCTGATGCAAAAAGCTGACTCACTGGAGAAGCCTTTGATGCTGAAGACTGAAGACAAAAGGAAAAGTCCGTGGAAGAGGCTGAGATGATTAGATAACATCACTGATTCAATGGACATGAATTTGAGCATTCTCCAGGAGATAGTGGAGGACAGAGGAGCCTAGTGTGCTGCAGCCCATACAGCCACAAAGAGCCGGACATGACTTAATACTGAACAATAACAACAAAACAATATGCTACAAAAAAATCCATGGACTTTCCAGGTGATCCAGTCGTTAAGAATCCGCCTGCCAATTCAGCTGACACAGGTTCAATCCCTGCTCCAGGAAGATTCCACATGCCAGAGGGCACCTAAGCCCATGTGCCACAACTACTGAGCCTGTGTGCGCTCTGAACAAGAGGAGCCACCACAATGAGAATCCCATGCACTGCAACTAGAGAGTAGCCCTCACTCGCTGCAAGCAGAGAATGCCTTTCATACCAATGAAGACTCGGTGCAGACAAAAATAAATGCAAAATGCTTTAAGAAAAAGAATGGCTCGATGATGAAATCAAACAAGAAGTTAAAGAATACCTTAAGACATCCCTTCTCGTTCTTTAAGTGTAAAAAGTACCTTGAGACAAATGACAACGACAGCACAACCATATGAAATCTATGAGATGCAGCAAATCAGTCCTAAGGTGGAAATTCACACTGACACAAGTGATTATGATTTGCTATCTTCTGACTGGTACGAGGTGACATCTCACTGTTGTTTTGATTTGCATTTCTCTAAATAAGCGCTACCGAGCATCTTTTCATGTGTCTGTTGGCCATCTGTATATCTTCTTTGGAGAAATGTCTATTTCAGTCTTCTGCCTAGCTTTTGATTGGTTTGTCTTTTTGATAATGAGCAGAATGAGATGTTTGTAAATTTTAGATATGAATTCCTTACTGGTCAAATCATCTGCAAATATTTTCTCCCACTCTGTACTTTGTCTTTCTGGCTTTTTTATGGTTTCCTTTGCTGTGCGAAACTTCTGAGTTTAATTAGGTCCCATTTGCTTATTTTTATTTCCATTCCTTTAGCAAACAGAATGAAAAAGATACGGCTGTGATGAATGTCAGCATGTTCTGCCTACATTTTCCTCAGAATTTTATAATATCCAGTCTAATGTTCAGGTCTTTAATCCATTTTGGGTCTATTGTTAAGCAATGTTCATTTATGGTAAAAACTCTTACTGAAGTTGGTATAGAGGGGATAGATGTCAACATAAAACCTATTTATGACAAACCCCCAGCCAACATAATACTTAAATGACTACCATATGATCCAGTAATGCCACTCGTGGGCACATATCTGAAGGAAATGCAAATTCAAAAGAGTGAGATTCAGGGGCGGGAGGGACATATGTACACCTATGGAGGATTAAGGTTGATGTGTGGCAGTAAACAACAAAACTCTGTAAAAAAATTAAAAATTAGGAAAAAGAGATACATCCATCCCAAGTGTTCACAGCAGCACTATTTACAACAGCCATGACATGGAAACAACATAAATGTCCATCAACAGAAGAATGCATAAAGAATATGTGATATACACATATAACGGAATATTATTCAGACAAAAAAAAGAATATGATGATAATACACAAATAGTAACAGGCAATATTATCCTTAAGACATCCCTTCTCGTTCTTTAAGTGTAAAAAGTACCTTGAGACAAATGACAACGACAGCACAACCATATGAAATCTATGAGATGCAGCAAATCAGTCCTAAGGTGGAAATTCACACTGACACAAGTGATTATGATTTGCTATCTTCTGACTGGTACGAGGTGACATCTCACTGTTGTTTTGATTTGCATTTCTCTAAATAAGCGCTACCGAGCATCTTTTCATGTGTCTGTTGGCCATCTGTATATCTTCTTTGGAGAAATGTCTATTTCAGTCTTCTGCCTAGCTTTTGATTGGTTTGTCTTTTTGATAATGAGCAGAATGAGATGTTTGTAAATTTTAGATATGAATTCCTTACTGGTCAAATCATCTGCAAATATTTTCTCCCACTCTGTACTTTGTCTTTCTGGCTTTTTTATGGTTTCCTTTGCTGTGCGAAACTTCTGAGTTTAATTAGGTCCCATTTGCTTATTTTTATTTCCATTCCTTTAGCAAACAGAATGAAAAGATACGGCTGTGATGAATGTCAGCATGTTCTGCCTACATTTTCCTCAGAATTTTATAATATCCAGTCTAATGTTCAGGTCTTTAATCCATTTTGGGTCTATTGTTAAGCAATGTTCATTTATGGTAAAAACTCTTACTGAAGTTGGTATAGAGGGGATAGATGTCAACATAAAACCTATTTATGACAAACCCCCAGCCAACATAATACTTAAATGACTACCATATGATCCAGTAATGCCACTCGTGGGCACATATCTGAAGGAAATGCAAATTCAAAAGAGTGAGATTCAGGGGCGGGAGGGACATATGTACACCTATGGAGGATTAAGGTTGATGTGTGGCAGTAAACAACAAAACTCTGTAAAAAAATTAAAAATTAGGAAAAAGAGATACATCCATCCCAAGTGTTCACAGCAGCACTATTTACAACAGCCATGACATGGAAACAACATAAATGTCCATCAACAGAAGAATGCATAAAGAATATGTGATATACACATATAACGGAATATTATTCAGACATAAAAAATGAAATAATGCCATTTGCAGTGACATGGATGAACCTACAGATTATCATACCAAATGAAGTTAAGTCAAACAGAGAAAGGCAAAAATCATATAATATCCTATGTAGAATCTTAAAAATGAACACAAATGAACTTATTTACAAAATAGAAGCAAACTTACAGACACACAAAACAAACTTGTGGTCACCAAGGGGGAAAGGCAGGAGAGACAAATTAGAAGTTTGCTATTAGCACTTTCAATCTACTACATGTAAAATAAACAACAAGGTCCTACCATATACCATAGAGAACCATATTCTATACCTTGTAATAAACCATAATGGCAGAGAAGCTTAAAAAGTTTCTATAAAAAGAACATATATATATACATATATATATGTGTGTGTGTGCGTGTGTATAACTGAATCACTTTGCTATATACCAGAAAGCAACACAACATTGTAAATAGACTATATTTCAGTTAAAAAAAAAAAAAGACTCATGGGTTCCACCCAGAGCTGCTGAATTAGAATCTGCATTTTAAAAAGATCTCACACGTGATCTGTATACACACTGAAGTCTGAAGAGTATTCCTCCAAAATGGGGAAAGATAACAAAGTACCTCTTTAATGCCTCCCCCCAACATAACAGAAACAAAACAAAAAACCAACTAATCAAAGAAACCAAAACGCCAAAACAACCAAATATGAACCATCACTGTCTCCCTTCTGATCTACACTTATAGAAATTTTACTCATCACTCAAGACTAAGTTCCATCTCCTTCTCTGATGGAACAACTGATGGTAGGAACAGAAATAATAAGCTTATTCCTATTCTAAAATGGTGAAAAAGACATTCTGCACTTGAAATGCTAAAATTTCAATGAAGGGCCCAAGCACTGATTTGTTAGGCAAACAATGAAAATACATCTTCAAATCAAATCAAGCACCCTGGCTATTCTACTGTATTGCATCAAAGGTCCAGGGTTCAACAAAAAATTACAAAGAAAAGGGAAAATATGGTCCATACACACACACACACACACAAATAAGTAGGCAGTAGAAACTGTCTCTGAGGAAACAATGATTTGAACAGGCAAAGATTTAAAATTCATTTATTTGACTTTTTAAGTCAAATAAATGAAGGAAACAATATATAAAAAAAACTACAGAAAATGTTAAGAATAATGCCTCACTAAACAGGGAATATGAACAAGAACTTACAAAGAAAAACAGAAAGTCTGAAGTTAAAAGTAAAATAACTGAAATGTAAAATTCACTAAAAAGGTTTAACAGCAGATTTGAGGAGGAAGAAATCAGAGCAAACTTCAAAAAAGTTCAACTGAGGGCTTCCCTGGTAGTCCAGTGGGTAAGGATACTGCCTTGCAGCGCAAGGGGTGTCAGTTCGATCCCGGGCCTGGGAAGATCCCATGTGCCATGGAGCGGCTGGATTGATGTGTCCACCTACCAAGCTGGAGCTCTGGAGCACATGTGCCCAGAGCCAGTGCTCTAAAGTGAGAGAGGCCACCGCAATGGGAGGCCCACACATGCCAAAGAACAAAGACGGAAATAAATGAAAGACCAATAGACGTGGCCAAAAAAAAAAAAAAAGGTTCAACTGAAATTATCCAGTCTGAGGAAAAGAATTAAAGATCTGTGTAACAATACCAAACATCCTAACATATGTATAATGGAAGACCCAGAAGGAGAGAAAAGGGTCAGAAAGAATATATGAAGATGGATGGCTGAAAAATTCCCAAATGTGATAAAAAAAAAAAAAAAGAAACATTTATCTATATATCCAAAATGCTCAAAAAACTTAAGGAGAGAAATCTCAGTGAGATCCATTTTTTATGATGAATAGCAAATCTCTATGACATCTCTGACTCTTGACTGAAGCCTGTACATCTAAATTCTCTTTTCAGCTAAGTACGCCAGGGCACAATCCTCACTATAATCATTATGTGTGCTGGCCAACACTCTTCCTCCTAAGCATCCTATAACTCTCTACTCTTGGTCCTACTTGGAGCACCACCATCCCACCCACCACCCAATCTGCTCTTAACTTCTCCCTCATCTCTTTGTTCTTGAAAATGCCATCATTAATAGGAGGAAGAAAATTAGCACGAGGAAAACTTTCTATGGGCCAGGTGCAACCTTCCCTCCTTCACCATTTACCACCACCCTATCCTAATTACTTTGAGACCCATTTAAAATTAAACCACTTAAGGTTTCTGAATCACATCACACTGTTCCATGTCTTTGAGAATGCTGATTCTTTAATACAGAAGTTGTCTGCCTACTTGGTTGACTCTAGCTAATTCTAACTTACCCTTCAAGACCTGGTTCTATTATCTCTTCCAGGAAACTTTCCCAAGTAACACACACAAGATTGATTTGGGCATTCTCCCAAATCATGATACATTAGGGCACCATGTGCAATGTTGCTAGCATAGCTCTCAGCAGACTACACAACCTGTCTTACATACACCTTGCCCACTAGAGTGACTTTCCTCAAGGACAGAGATGGTTATTATTCATCTTTGTATCCATGGTGCTCAACTGTTGGCGTATTACAGTTGCTCAATAAATGTTTGTTGAGTCAAACTCACAAAAGTCACAAAGGGTGCTAATGAGTGAGGTCATTCTAATAACTTTGTATTTAGTATGCTAGTATTTAAACATTTGGATGACTACTTACTTCAACCGAGAAGACCGGGTCACATTTAACTATTTCTCCATGGAGAGTTCCTGTTATAGTGGAATCAGGAGGGACAGCTGTTCCTGACCCCTGAGAACTATTCATGCATATCTCATCGCTCTGTGATTGCTCAGTGTTTACAGCATGGCATGCTGACACATCATGTTTACTGCTTGAAGTTTTCCTCTTTTTTTTCTGCTTCTTAGGATTCTGTCCATCAGACTGAGCTTTCCTTTGTCGAAACTGGGCAAGCTACAGGAAAAAAAAAATCATCATTACTGTCAAAAGATGATTTTTCTTTATCGCCACAAAGAAAAAAGTAGCTTCGGAGCCACTTTCTTTAAAGGATCAACCCATCACTAAAATGATGACAAAATAAAGGACAATGGGTAGAGTCTTTAATATAACAATGACTAGTGAACTACAAAGAAACTAGTTATTTCTGAATGACTGTTACTCAAATATTCAGAAGAAAATTAGCACGAGGAAAACTTTCTATGGGCCAGGTGCAACCTTCCCTCCTTCACCATTTACCACCACCCTATCCTAATTACTTTGAGACCCATTTAAAATTAAACCACTTAAGGTTTCTGAATCACATCACACTGTTCCATGTCTTTGAGAATGCTGATTCTTTAATACAGAAGTTGTCTGCCTACTTGGTTGACTCTAGCTAATTCTAACTTACCCTTCAAGACCTGGTTCTATTATCTCTTCCAGGAAACTTTCCCAAGTAACACACAAGATTGATTTGGGCATTCTCCCAAATCAGGAGACATTAGGGCACCATGTGCAATGTTGCTAGCATAGCTCTCAGCAGACTACACAACCTGTCTTACATACACCTTGCCCACTAGAGTGACTTTCCTCAAGGACAGAGATGGTTATTATTCATCTTTGTATCCATGGTGCTCAACTGTTGGCGTATTACAGTTGCTCAATAAATGTTTGTTGAGTCAAACTCACAAAAGTCACAAAGGGTGCTAATGAGTGAGGTCATTCTAATAACTTTGTATTTAGTATGCTAGTATTTAAACATTTGGATGACTACTTACTTCAACCGAGAAGACCGGGTCACATTTAACTATTTCTCCATGGAGAGTTCCTGTTATAGTGGAATCAGGAGGGACAGCTGTTCCTGACCCCTGAGAACTATTCATGCATATCTCATCGCTCTGTGATTGCTCAGTGTTTACAGCATGGCATGCTGACACATCATGTTTACTGCTTGAAGTTTTCCTCTTTTTTTTCTGCTTCTTAGGATTCTGTCCATCAGACTGAGCTTTCCTTTGTCGAAACTGGGCAAGCTACAGGAAAAAAAAAATCATCATTACTGTCAAAAGATGATTTTTCTTTATCGCCACAAAGAAAAAAGTAGCTTCGGAGCCACTTTCTTTAAAGGATCAACCCATCACTAAAATGATGACAAAATAAAGGACAATGGGTAGAGTCTTTAATATAACAATGACTAGTGAACTACAAAGAAACTAGTTATTTCTGAATGACTGTTACTCAAATATTGAGAAGAAATGAAAATATCATGTCTAAAGGGAAAAAATTAGTCCAGAGTTCGGTAGAATAAAAAAGAAAAACAGGCACCCTAATTCACTGTTAAGTAAGACTATAACCTCTGGATATGAGATTACATGAAAACACAGGAGCTCTAAATGCATTTGCACTGTGGAATTCCTGCAAATTCTACCTACATATTCCAGTAAATGTGACTTTTTCATGCAAAAAGCATTAGCTATACAAATGATCATTGGAGACTTGTTTCTAGTGGGAAAAGCTATAAATATTTTCAGTTATCAAATAGCATGTTCCCGCCCTTAATTATTTGCGTACCATCCTCAGGGGTTTTGTCATATCCCTGTGTCACCTAGACTGACCAATTACTTAATATGTTTTAACCAGTGCACTTTTCTTATTTAGATTTATTTTAAAAGGAGACTGTATCCTTGATATAAACTAAAAGACATCATTTGATTTAAAAAAAAAAACAGAAATAAAAATGATACAATAAAACATAAAACTATATTTTGAAAATTTTAGCTAGGCATTGCTGAAGGTTCTAAGAAAAGCAGGCAATATAAAGGGATGCTAAGAATCTGTAAATATCAGACAGACTTTTAGCTTGCCATAAGCAGATGGATTTAAAGAAACCTGGAAAGTACTAACTTGGTTTTTTTACAATACTATCCACTGTTATTTAATACTAGATCAGCACACCACCCAAAATACCTCACCAGTACGTAAAGCTGATGTACTCAGACATGGCATGCTGACACATCATGTTTACTGCTTGAAGTTTTCCTCTTTTTTCTGCTTCTTAGGATTCTGTCCATCAGACTGAGCTTTCCTTTGTCGAAACTGGGCAAGCTACAGGAAAAAAATCATCATTACTGTCAAAGATGATTTTTCTTTATCGCCACAAAGAAAAAGTAGCTTGAGCCACTTTCTTTAAAGGATCAACCCATCACTAAAATGATGACAAAATAAAGGACAATGGGTAGAGTCTTTAATATAACAATGACTAGTGAACTACAAAGAAACTAGTTATTTCTGAATGACTGTTACTCAAATATTGAGAAGAAATGAAAATATCATGTCTAAAGGGAAAAAATTAGTCCAGAGTTCGGTAGAATAAAAAAGAAAAACAGGCACCCTAATTCACTGTTAAGTAAGACTATAACCTCTGGATATGAGATTACATGAAAACACAGGAGCTCTAAATGCATTTGCACTGTGGAATTCCTGCAAATTCTACCTACATATTCCAGTAAATGTGACTTTTCATGCAAATGCATGAGCTATACAAATGATCATTGGAGACTTGTTTCTAGTGGGAAAAGCTATAAATATTTTCAGTTATCAAATAGCATGTTCCCGCCCTTAATTATTTGCGTACCATCCTCAGGGGTTTTGTCATATCCCTGTGTCACCTAGACTGACCAATTACTTAATATGTTTTAACCAGTGCACTTTTCTTATTTAGATTTATTTTAAAAGGAGACTGTATCCTTGATATAAACTAAAAGACATCATTTGATTTAAAAAAAAAAACAGAAATAAAAATGATACAATAAAACATAAAACTATATTTTGAAAATTTTAGCTAGGCATTGCTGAAGGTTCTAAGAAAAGCAGGCAATATAAAGGGATGCTAAGAATCTGTAAATATCAGACAGACTTTTAGCTTGCCATAAGCAGATGGATTTAAAGAAACCTGGAAAGTACTAACTTGGTTTTTTTACAATACTATCCACTGTTATTTAATACTAGATCAGCACACCACCCAAAATACCTCACCAGTACGTAAAGCTGATGTATAGCTTACATACTCTGGACAAAACCGGATTAATGAAATTAAGATAATACTAATACAAACTATTATTACTAGTAAAAATATTAATGTAAAACATTATTAATAATTGTTGGGCTTCCTCTGGTGGTCCAGTGGGTAAGGACACCGCCTTGCAGTGTAAGGGGCGCCTGTTCGATCCTTGGCCTGGGAGGATCCCACGTGCCGCAGAGCGGCTGGACTGATGTGTCCAATTACCGAGCCGGAGCTCTGGAGCTCTGGAGCGCATGCGCCCAGAGCCGGTGCTCTGCGACGACAGACGCCACCGCGATGGGAGGCCCACAGGAGCCAAAGAACAAAGGGGGATGAAAACAGAAAAATGAAAGACCAATAGAAGTGGCCCGCCCGCTTCCCTCCCTCCCCAACCCGACCCCCGCCCAAAATAAATAAATAAACCTTTAAAAAAAAAAAAATTGTTTATGACACAGTAGTAGATATAATAAAATAACCTTTTTTAATAAGAGAAAAATATGTGCATCACTTTTAACAAAGACAAGACAGGCTTCAGGCTCACAGCCATCAACAATTAAATTTTAATAATATTATACACATAGGCATGAATAAATTCTAGAAGAATATAAGCATAACAACTTTGGCCTGTTTTTGAATTTGAGATTACAGCTATTTTCCTTATGCTCACATGAAATTTCCTTTTGCTGCAGCAAATTCTCTAAATATATATCAAACAACTATTAAACTAATAATTCCTAAATTAAATCTGAACATTCATATCTGAAACAAAAGCATAACAGGTGTAAGACTGACCAATTTTAGCTTTTTGGGCCAAAAAAAGACATCATTTGATTTAAAAAAAACAGAAATAAAAATGATACAATAAAACATAAAACTATATTTTGAAAATTTTAGCTAGGCATTGCTGAAGGTTCTAAGAAAAGCAGGCAATATAAAGGGATGCTAAGAATCTGTAAATATCAGACAGACTTTTAGCTTGCCATAAGCAGATGGATTTAAAGAAACCTGGAAAGTACTAACTTGGTTTTTTTACAATACTATCCACTGTTATTTAATACTAGATCAGCACACCACCCAAAATACCTCACCAGTACGTAAAGCTGATGTATAGCTTACATACTCTGGACAAAACCGGATTAATGAAATTAAGATAATACTAATACAAACTATTATTACTAGTAAAAATATTAATGTAAAACATTATTAATAATTGTTGGGCTTCCTCTGGTGGTCCAGTGGGTAAGGACACCGCCTTGCAGTGTAAGGGGCGCCTGTTCGATCCTTGGCCTGGGAGGATCCCACGTGCCGCAGAGCGGCTGGACTGATGTGTCCAATTACCGAGCCGGAGCTCTGGAGCTCTGGAGCGCATGCGCCCAGAGCCGGTGCTCTGCGACGACAGACGCCACCGCGATGGGAGGCCCACAGGAGCCAAAGAACAAAGGGGGATGAAAACAGAAAAATGAAAGACCAATAGAAGTGGCCCGCCCGCTTCCCTCCCTCCCCAACCCGACCCCCGCCCAAAATAAATAAATAAACCTTTAAAAAAAAAAATTGTTTATGACACAGTAGTAGATATAATAAAATAACCTTTTTTAATAAGAGAAAAATATGTGCATCACTTTTAACAAAGACAAGACAGGCTTCAGGCTCACAGCCATCAACAATTAAATTTTAATAATATTATACACATAGGCATGAATAAATTCTAGAAGAATATAAGCATAACAACTTTGGCCTGTTTTTGAATTTGAGATTACAGCTATTTTCCTTATGCTCACATGAAATTTCCTTTTGCTGCAGCAAATTCTCTAAATATATATCAAACAACTATTAAACTAATAATTCCTAAATTAAATCTGAACATTCATATCTGAAACAAAAGCATAACAGGTGTAAGCCCTTTGTGACTCAAAAATAGAAATATATAACTATACCAACTACAAAGATGGCCAGTAAAGCGCTTATGATATAAAGCATTGAAACCATCTTGATGTTAATAGCATGAACTATCAATGTATATGACAGACACTAGAATAACATATGGCATGTTACATATTTGTTTGCTCTAGATGAAGAAAAGTTAATTGGCATGTTCTGTTTTCTTAAGAAATGGCTAACCATAAGTCAGAAATATCTTGGATCACTGACCTTTTAGAATTTAAAACTATATATCACATTTAACGTTTTTCCCCAGCTGTTTAGCAACTAGTCAATTATTCTGCTATCTGTCTAAGAACAGATGCCAGACCAGTTGCTTCTACTTGTAAATTACTAAGATACTGGAATGCTTTTAAAACCACTCTGGATAGCAAATTCATTCTTAAACAGAACCCAACTGAAACACTACTATGTATTATCTGTAAACAGAATTAAATCTCTAGGCACATCATTGAAAAGCGTCCCTCAGAAAGAATGCAAAAGCAAAAAAATGTTAACAGTGACATTCTCGATACTTAAAAAATACATTCAGATAGCAGAGGATACCAGGACAAAGACAGAAATTTTGTTTAAAATTCCATCTCTATAGGGTTATATATATATATATATATATATATATATATATATATATATAATTTATACTTAATATTTATTTATATGCACAAATATGTAACGAAAGAGAAAATTTTGTTAAAATCCTGTACTATAAATACACTGATTTAAAAAAAAAAACAAACAAACCTCTGAGACAACAGTATCCATTATTAAATGAGCCCAATGAAAAAGTTCATAACAGAAATGGAATAAGGCCACTGCGATGGGAGGCCCACACAGGCCAAAGAACAAAGAGAAATAAATGAAAGCCCAATAGAAGTGGCCCCCCGCCAAAAAAAAAAAAAAAGTTGTGGTATATAAAAAGAAAAAAGGATAAAAGAAATGGAATAAAAAGTAGAACAGTTCTATTATACTGTTTAGAACTAATCACTTCGACGGACATTAAATCACCAAGACATTGTTTCAAACCTATATTGACTATACAAAATTGTATTGTTTTTTCAGAACAATTAGCCAGAAGGTAAATGCCATAAACATAAGAACTTTTGTTCACTGCTATATATTCAAAATCTAGAAGAGTACTCAATAAATACAGGTTAAGTAAAAAAAGATAATGCAGTTTTAACAGAAAAGTTAACATTAAGGAATTATTTTCAGCACTGTTCCACAGAACCTAAGAACTAAGGTACATATCTAAGAACTAGATATATCATTTACTTATCTAAAAAAAGTTAGATTAAAAAAGTTCCATGGCCTCATGATTCAAAGTGGCAATTAAATGAATTAAAACACAAAATATTTCCCCTCACAATAATCTCTCTACCCCATCAAACAAAACAAATAGAAAAACCAAATGACAAAATTAAATTCTCAAAAAAACAATACCCACAATAGCCTTTTAGGAAAACTTCTGTTTTGTAAAAACATGAGAAAGGAAATAAGATCACATGATAAATGACATCATAAACAGCTATCTAAGTTATTTTTACTTTAAACCTGAAAAATGGCAAGGTGGCAGATAAGCAAAAATCAGAAATTCTATTCAATTAATCATCTGATACTAAAACGATATACTTCAAAATACTGGAAAAACATTTATTCTAAAACATGCTGGAAATGCAGACTACAGCCATCTGTGTTTGTCGTTTGGAAGCCAAATATAAAAATGTTAACATATGTAGGCATGGAAATAGCTGCAAGATTTACTGGAAAGATATTATGTCCATATACACTTGCCTTTGAAAACTAACTCAGATCGCAAGCAAATCTCTTACCTTGACCAGAACATGAATAAATGAAATAAAAATGACTAATATTTTATTCTATAGAGTCAATCTTTATATATAAATGACCATTCTCAGTAAAAACCAGTTTTTAAAATACTGTTTACAAAATTTCAAGTTTCTATAATGTCACTTCTACAAAAGCACTAATTGGAACCTGTTTTATTTCTTGAGTCTTCATCAGATACATATGTGTGAGGTGCTAAACCAGACATGGCTCAAAGTATACAGTCCTAACTGTCAAACTTCTAGAATCTTTTAGTTTAGGCCGGCTTAATATTTCCTTGAGTTGTGAGAAACAAGAGAAAAGCTAGCATACAATTTTGTACACTAAACAGTTCTATATATCTTTAACACAATAGTATGGGAAGGTCTCTTGTCTTGATTTCTCCAAGAAGGCTTTGCATAAGAGGTGAGGCTTCAGAGTTTTACAGCTGGGAAGGAAACAACCTGGCACATGACAGAAGTAGTGAGTTGTTTAGTTATTTAAAAAATATGTATCGACTGCCTATCACGTCTGCCCTGTGCTAAAGGCAAGGTAGATAGTGATAAAACAGATACAGACCCTACTTCTCTGAATTCAAGTCGGAAGAACAAATTAAACTAATATAGACAAACACAGAAATAATTCTTTCAAGAGGCAAAAAGCATTCTGAAGAAAAAGTATGAGTACTAAACAAAGTCTGAAACAGAAAAGATTTAATTTGTTTGGGAATGTAGGGAGAAGTCATGAAATATCTTACTGAGAAAAGAATGAGATATGAGGATAAATATGAGTTACTTATCCAAGAGTAAGTAGCAAAATAGAACAAGACCATCTGATTCCAAATCCAGTATTCTTTCCATTATACCATTTTGCATTCCACACATTCTGAGCTCTTTTCCTTCATTTGTCATTAAACTTAAAAACACTAAAAATAAGCAAGAGGACAATATACAGCCATGTCGTACTCCTTTCCCAATTTGGAACCAGTCAGTTGTTCTACGTCCAGTTTTATTAATAACTGTTGCTTCTCACCCTATGACCCAGCAATCCCACTATTAGGCCTATATCCTGATGAAATCAAAACTGAAAGAGGCACCTGTACCCCAATATTCATTGCAGCTCTCTATACAATAGCCAGAACATGGCAGCCTAGATGTCCATCGACAAATGAATGGATACAGAAGCTCTGGTACATATATACAATGGAATACTACTCAGCTGTTAAAAAAAATGCAGAAGACTCAGTCCTAATGAGGTGGCTGGCTCTAGAACCTATCATAAAAAGTAAAGTAAGTCAAAAAGAGAAAGACAAGTACAGTATACTAACTCATATATATGGAATCTAGTAAGATGGTCATAACACACGCAGTGAACTCATGGAAAAAGACAGAAAATAGACATAAGGACATTGTGGAGAACGAATAGTGAGAGGGAGGCATAGAGGAAGTAAAATCAAAACCTATACTAGCACGTGTGGAAAGACAGCTATGGTCATTGTGCTAAGGGAATAGGAGTGCCTACAATCACTTGGGGCGATGGTCCGGAGGGGTGGCCGGGGGGGGAACTGGGTGGGGGTGGGGGGTCCAGGGATGTGCATATGACTGATATGGGAACATACATGTCAGTGAACAACAAAACTCTGTAAAATCTTTAAAATGAAGAATTAAAAAAAAACCAAACTGTTGCTTCCTGATCCGCACACAGGTTTCTCAGGAGAAGATTACGGTGGTCTGGTATGCCATCTCTTAAAGAATTTTTCAGTTTCTTGTGATCCACAAAGTGAAATTCTTTAGAGTAGTCAATGAAGCAGAAGTAGATGTTCTTTTCTCTAATTCTCTTGTTTATTCTATGATCTAATGAACGTAAGGCTGTATACTGTCATCCTGCTCATTTAAATTCTATGCAGAGCACATCATGCAAAATGGGCTGGATGAATCACAAGCTGGAATCAAGACTGCCAGGAAAAATACCAACAACCTCAGATACGCAGATAATACCACTCTTACGGCAGAAAGTGAAGAGGAACCAAAGAGCCTCTTGATGAGGGTGAGAAAGAAGAGTGAAAAAGCTGGTTTGAAACTCAATGAAAAAACTAAGATCATGGCATCCAGTTCCACCACTTCATGGCAAATAGAAGGGGGAAAAAACGGAAGCAGTGACAGATTTTATTTTCTTGAGCTCCAAAATCACTGCAGAAAGTGACTGAAGCCATAAAATTAAAAGACATTTGCTCCTTGGAAGAAAAGCTATGACAAATGTACACAGAATATTAAAAAGCAGAGACATCACTTTGCTGACAAATATCTGTATAGTCAAAGCTATGGTTTTTCCAGCAGTCATGTATGGATGTGAGAGCTGGACCATAAAGAAGGCTGAGTGCCAAGAACTGATGCTTTCGAACTGTGATGTTGGAGAAGACTCTTGAGAGTCCTTGGATTGCAAGATCAAGCCAGTCGATTCCAAAGGAAATCAACCCTGAATATTCCATGGAAATACTGGTATTGTGGCTGAAGCTCCAACACTTTGGCCAGCTGATGAGAAGAGTCAACTCATTGGAAAAGGCCCTGATGCTGGGAAAGACTGAAGGCAAAAGGAGAAGGCGGTGATAGAAGATGAGATGGTTAGACAGTATCACTGACTCAATGGATATAAATTTGAGCAAATTCCGGGAGAAAGTGGAGGATAGAGGAGCCTAGCTTACTGCAGTCCATGGGGTCACAAAGACTCAGACACAACTTAGTGACTGAACAACAATTAAAAACACTAACTTTAAATCTAGAACACAAGGTTTAAAGGCATGAACAAATGAAATCACCAAAAAGGCAAATACCTTTTTGACAACACTGGGAGAAAAAATACAAACACACACACACGCACACCAAAAAGATTATAGAGTGTTTAAAAAACGTCAACTTTCTCTAGTTTTCAAAAACAGCTGTAAGTAGAGCTATTTTCTATATTTTTACTGTAGAAAATTTTTAAAATCATGATTCTAATTATGGCGACTATTTGTGCTTGTCAGTACACTCTTTAAACTTTTGTGATATTCTTTAATGGATGTTGCATAAGCATGCTGTACAAGCTATTACAACAGAACTCCAGGGGCTTAACTATTAAAACAAGAAGAAAATTGCCACAGTTGACCAAAAGACAATTTGTATGTAGAGCTGAAGCAGGGCAACTGAAAGCAAAAAGGACAAAGCTAACACTTTAAAGATGCTCTGAAGAATATTTTCCAACAACATCACAAAGATACAAATTGTCAGAAATTAACAGTGCCAAACAGACCCAAGGAAATATCAGGTATGAAAAAGATCACGGGACTTAACCTATGGAACCAGCCGTCTTATTTATATCCTGTAGCTGCATTCAATGCAGAATTTTTCTTAAAAGTTTTGAACACTTTCATGTCTAAGAAGAGAACAGATTCTGCAGCCTAAGAAGTTATCTTAATTTTGCACATTTTACCACAGTTCACTGTCTGCCACATAGTAAGTGCGAATAGTCTTTGAATAAAAACAGTATTTCAAGAAGAATATGGATTATGTATAGCAGAGTACTGAACTGTTGTGCATACACAGACTCTAATAAGCTAGCCATGTGACACTGGATAAGCCACTTACCCTCAGAAGAACTCAGTTTTTTCAACTTACAAGGAAGGGGAAGAATAGAAGGACCTCTTAATACTTCTTTCAGTTTTACTATATCTGATCCAGCAATTTCACTCCTAGGTGATGTATCCAAAGGAAATTCAAAAAGATCCATGCACCCCAATGTTGACAGTAGCATTATTCGCAATAGCAAATATATGGAAGCAATCTATATGTCCATCAACAGATGAATGGATAAAGAAAATGTGGTATAGATAGACAGAGAGACACACAGACACAGAGACACAGAGACACACACACACACACACACACACACACACACACACACACAGGAATATTACTCAGTCTTGAAAAATGAACTTCTGCCATATGCAACAACATGGTGGATGAGAGGGTGTTATGCTGACTGAAGTAAGTTAGAGACAGGCAGACTGAATGCTATCACTTACATGTGGGATCTAAAAAACAAAACAAATAAATGAATATAATAAACCAGAAACAGACTCAGACACAGAAAATAAACCAGTGGCTACCAGTGGGGGGAGAAGCAAGACACAGGGGTAGGGGGTTAAAACATACAAACAACTATGTATAAAATAAGTAAGATACAAGGATATGTTTTATAGCATAGGAATATAGCATATATTTTATAATAACTTTAAGTATAATCCACAAAAATATTGAATCTCTATGTTACATACTTGAAACTAACACTGTAGATCAACTATATGTCAATCAACAAAATTTCTTCCAGTTGTTACTGCCTATTTTAGAAAGTTTTTTTAACTGTTCATTTTCTTCTCTGTACTATCAATTATACAACAGAAGAACTAGAATTCTACATTATCATAAGCTTTTTTAAACTGTTGATTGAGAAAACAAACGTATCTATTACTAAATGATCCCCAATGAAAAAGTTTTTCCTGTAGCTGCATTCAATGCAGTTTCAAGTGTCTAAGAGAACAGATTCTGCAGCCTAAGAAGTTATCTTAATTTTGCACATTTTACCACAGTTCACTGTCTGCCACATAGTAAGTGCGAATAGTCTTTGAATAAAAACAGTATTTCAAGAAGAATATGGATTATGTATAGCAGAGTACTGAACTGTTGTGCATACACAGACTCTAATAAGCTAGCCATGTGACACTGGATAAGCCACTTACCCTCAGAAGAACTCAGTTTTTTCAACTTACAAGGAAGGGGAAGAATAGAAGGACCTCTTAATACTTCTTTCAGTTTTACTATATCTGATCCAGCAATTTCACTCCTAGGTGATGTATCCAAAGGAAATTCAAAAAGATCCATGCACCCCAATGTTGACAGTAGCATTATTCGCAATAGCAAATATATGGAAGCAATCTATATGTCCATCAACAGATGAATGGATAAAGAAAATGTGGTATAGATAGACAGAGAGACACACAGACACAGAGACACAGAGACACACACACACACACACACACACACACACACACACACACAGGAATATTACTCAGTCTTGAAAAATGAACTTCTGCCATATGCAACAACATGGTGGATGAGAGGGTGTTATGCTGACTGAAGTAAGTTAGAGACAGGCAGACTGAATGCTATCACTTACATGTGGGATCTAAAAAACAAAACAAATAAATGAATATAATAAACCAGAAACAGACTCAGACACAGAAAATAAACCAGTGGCTACCAGTGGGGAGAGAAGCAAGACACAGGGGTAGGGGGTTAAAACATACAAACAACTATGTATAAAATAAGTAAGATACAAGGATATGTTTTATAGCATAGGAATATAGCATATATTTTATAATAACTTTAAGTATAATCCACAAAAATATTGAATCTCTATGTTACATACTTGAAACTAACACTGTAGATCAACTATATGTCAATCAACAAAATTTCTTCCAGTTGTTACTGCCTATTTTAGAAAGTTTTTTTAACTGTTCATTTTCTTCTCTGTACTATCAATTATACAACAGAAGAACTAGAATTCTACATTATCATAAGCTTTTTTAAACTGTTGATTGAGAAAACAAACGTATCTATTACTAAATGATCCCCAATGAAAAAAGACATAGAATAAACAGTGGAATGGGGGCTTCCTTGGTAGTCCAGTAGGTAAAGAGTCTGCCTTGCCGGGCAAGAGGCACCGGGTTTGAGCCCTGGCCCGGGAAGATCCCACGTGCCACGGAGTGGCTGGACCAGTGTGTCCAATTACAGGCCAGCACTCTGGAGTGCATGCACCTACAACCAGTGCTCTGCACGAGAGAGGCCACTGCAATGGGAGGCCCACACGGACCAAAGAATAAAAGATGGATGAAAAATAAATAAATAAAAAGCCAACAGAAGAGGCCAAAACTTAAAAAAGAAAAAGATTATCTCATTTTTTAAATAAAAAGTGGAATGATTACATTATAGTGTTTAGACAAAACTTCTAAGTATATAAAAATGACCAAATACTTCTATTTCAGCTCATACATATGAAGTATATGAAGTCAAATTATTATTTCAGAACAAATAACCAGAAGATAAGCCTCCAGGAAGGTAGAAGTTTTTCATCAAAATCAAAGTCTATATAATGCCCTAAGCATCAAACAGTGCTTGTACATAGGCTCTCAATAAGTTATCTTTTAAGTGAAAAAAAGATTTTTTTACATAGAAGCACCTATAAGCAATAATTTTAGGTTTATTCCTCAGAACTTCAGAATACCTGTATTGTTTCTTAAAAATAAACTAAACTAAAATAATATATCAGGTGCATAGTTATATTACTATATAACCATATAATGGAATATTATGTAGCTGTCAAAAACAATGTTTTCCCCAAATCTTAATGTAAAAGAATTCTTTCAGCATAAATTCAGGGTAGAAAAGAGAGTATGATTCAAGTGTAAAAACATACACAGAAACACAGAACCAATGGTTAACAGTGATTAGCTATAGGTTATGAGGGTATCGGTAATTGTTCTCTTTGTTGAGAGACTTTTTCTGCCTCCCTCCGTCCTGTTACTGCCTATTTTAGAAAGTTTTTTTAACTGTTCATTTTCTTCTCTGTACTATCAATTATACAACAGAAGAACTAGAATTCTACATTATCATAAGCTTTTTTAAACTGTTGATTGAGAAAACAAACGTATCTATTACTAAATGATCCCCAATGAAAAAAGACATAGAATAAACAGTGGAATGGGGGCTTCCTTGGTAGTCCAGTAGGTAAAGAGTCTGCCTTGCCGGGCAAGAGGCACCGGTTAGAGCCCTGGCCCCGGAAGATCCCACATGCCACAGAGTGGCTGGACCAGTGTGTCCAATTACAGGCCAGCACTCTGGAGTGCATGCACCTACAACCAGTGCTCTGCAACGAGAGAGGCCACTGCAATGGGAGGCCCACACGGACCAAAGAATAAAAGATGGATGAAAAATAAATAAATAAAAAGCCAACAGAAGAGGCCAAAACTTAAAAAAGAAAAAGATTATCTCATTTTTTAAATAAAAAGTGGAATGATTACATTATAGTGTTTAGACAAAACTTCTAAGTATATAAAAATGACCAAATACTTCTATTTCAGCTCATACATATGAAGTATATGAAGTCAAATTATTATTTCAGAACAAATAACCAGAAGATAAGCCTCCAGGAAGGTAGAAGTTTTTCATCAAAATCAAAGTCTATATAATGCCCTAAGCATCAAACAGTGCTTGTACATAGGCTCTCAATAAGTTATCTTTTAAGTGAAAAAGATTTTTTTACATAGAAGCACCTATAAGCAATAATTTTAGGTTTATTCCTCAGAACTTCAGAATACCTGTATTGTTTCTTAAAAATAAACTAAACTAAAATAATATATCAGGTGCATAGTTATATTACTATATAACCATATAATGGAATATTATGTAGCTGTCAAAAACAATGTTTTCCCCAAATCTTAATGTAAAAGAATTCTTTCAGCATAAATTCAGGGTAGAAAAGAGAGTATGATTCAAGTGTAAAAACATACACAGAAACACAGAACCAATGGTTAACAGTGATTAGCTATAGGTTATGAGGGTATCGGTAATTGTTCTCTTTGTTGAGAGACTTTTTCTGCCTCCCTCCGTCCCCCAAGGATCTGTAAAGACAAATGAAACTATGAGCCATATGCTGATGCTACTATTTTTAAAAGGATATAATCCAACTACTTATTTACCGAAAATCTCATCCAAAGACAGAAATGAGGCAAAGATCCTAAGAATGACACTGTCCTGAACCTGACCTCTTTCATCAGCCTCTCCAGACAGCCTCACCACCTCCCGAAAGTGTAACTGCCAGCAGTGACAGGTTATTCCACCCACTGTTCAGATGCCACCTACTTCTGCTTTATTTCACTGTCACCTCATTTACTGCTAATACTGAATGGTGAGAAGAACAACACTATGTCCCAACTCTATCTAGTTTCTGCAGAGTATAAAGCTTATCTCATTAAAAATAAACAGACAGCAGTTCATGTAAAGGAGAATCCATAAGACAAGATATATCTGTAGCAGATGCTATCACTCTCAATAGCATAAACACATTCTAGCTTATTATCTGAAGTTGATTCATTTATAAACCATAGGTAATGGCCAATCTCCCTTTATGGATCACAGCCAGCACAGGTATGCTCAATATCCTTCAAGTTAGGCTTCAGCACTATGTGAAACAAGAACTTCCAGATGTACAAGCTGGACTTAGAAAAGACAGAGGGACAGGACTGGGGTGGGAAAGGTTTCAAATCTATTTAAATGTGTATATTTCTTAAGCTGAGTGACAGGCATGATTTTCTAAAAAGAAAAATGATTTTACTTACATATATATTTTATATGTATTCTTTTGTAGGTAAAACATATTCAAGTATTTTTGAAGTATGAAGAACTTCCTGCTAAGGAAACTGGCCAGTGCTCAGAGATCCTACCACCCAGGATACCCAGCTGATACTTCCCCTCTAGTTTGATAAGAGGCAGTTTATTACTTTTTTCTCTTGGAATTAGGGAACAAAGAGTTAGAAAATATCTCCAGAAAGTAACAGAAGGGAGATGAATCTTACTGAAGGATTTTAAAATAGCGCATGAGGCAATAATCAAATAAATATCCCTAAAATCACTCATTAAGTACTTTATGTTATCAATCTACTAGTCATGTTGTAGTTTGAAATACTTTTCTCTGTGACCAACACAGCCAGCTTTTCTTTCTGACATGAAATTATCCCCACTTCTTTAGTTGCCCAGCAAGTAAAGTAGCTGGCATATGAAGTTCATAATGTATAATCACTTAGTTTTACAGAATCACACGAAGTAGCTATGTCAGTGGGTCACAAACTTTACTGCATACTGAGGATCTTTAAAAAACAGTGAGTTGTGGCTTCCACCCCAGATTTTCTGATTTGAGGATGGCGCGTGACTTAGGTTTTGAAACTGTTTAAGCTTTCCAGATGCTTCTAATGCACAGCAAGGTCTAGGAACCATTCAGCCATATACTTACTCTATGAACTGATTTGCTTGCACTAAATATGTAATTTTTCTCTTCTCTTTTCTCTTATTTTTTTTTTTTAAAGTTTTTGTTGTTGTTGTTTGGGCGGGGGCAGGTTGGGGAGGGAAGGGGGCGGACGGGCCACTTCTCTTGGTCTTTCGTTTATCTATTTTCATCCATCTTTGTTCTCTGGCCCCTGTGGGCCTCCCACTGCAGTGGCCTCTGTTATTGCAGAGCACCGGCTCTGGGCGCATGCGCCTAGAGCTCCGGCTTGGTAATTGGACACATCGATCTAGCTGCTCTGCGGCATGTGGGATCTTCCCAGGCCAGGGATTGAGCGGTGCCTTGCACTGCAAGGCGGTGTCCAAGGAATTAACCAAATCTATTTAAATGTGTATATTTCTTAAGCTGAGTGACAGGCATGATTTTCTAAAAAGAAAAATGATTTTACTTACATATATATTTTATATGTATTCTTTTGTAGGTAAAACATATTCAAGTATTTTTGAAGTATGAAGAACTTCCTGCTAAGGAAACTGGCCAGTGCTCAGAGATCCTACCACCCAGGATACCCAGCTGATACTTCCCCTCTAGTTTGATAAGAGGCAGTTTATTACTTTTTTCTCTTGGAATTAGGGAACAAAGAGTTAGAAAATATCTCCAGAAAGTAACAGAAGGGAGATGAATCTTACTGAAGGATTTTAAAATAGCGCATGAGGCAATAATCAAATAAATATCCCTAAAATCACTCATTAAGTACTTTATGTTATCAATCTACTAGTCATGTTGTAGTTTGAAATACTTTTCTCTGTGACCAACACAGCCAGCTTTTCTTTCTGACATGAAATTATCCCCACTTCTTTAGTTGCCCAGCAAGTAAAGTAGCTGGCATATGAAGTTCATAATGTATAATCACTTAGTTTTACAGAATCACACGAAGTAGCTATGTCAGTGGGTCACAAACTTTACTGCATACTGAGGATCTTTAAAAAACAGTGAGTTGTGGCTTCCACCCCAGATTTTCTGATTTGAGGATGGCGCGTGACTTAGGTTTTGAAACTGTTTAAGCTTTCCAGATGCTTCTAATGCACAGCAAGGTCTAGGAACCATTCAGCCATATACTTACTCTATGAACTGATTTGCTTGCACTAAATATGTAATTTTTCTCTTCTCTTTTCTCTTATTTTTTTTTTTTAAAGTTTTTGTTGTTGTTGTTTGGGCGGGGGCAGGTTGGGGAGGGAAGGGGGCGGACGGGCCACTTCTCTTGGTCTTTCGTTTATCTATTTTCATCCATCTTTGTTCTCTGGCCCCTGTGGGCCTCCCACTGCAGTGGCCTCTGTTATTGCAGAGCACCGGCTCTGGGCGCATGCGCTCTAGAGCTCCGGCTTGGTAATTGGACACATCGATCTAGCTGCTCTGCGGCATGTGGGATCTTCCCAGGCCAGGGATTGAAGCGGTGCCCCTTGCACTGCAAGGCGGTGTCCTTACCCACTGGACCACCAGGGAAGCCGCCCCCCTCCCCCTCTTTTAAAGTATCTATCATGGGAAACACTACCACTGAACAGAACACATTTGGGGATTCATCTTGTAATTCTTGGTTATGTCCTAACTGAGATACAAGCAAAGGAGGCTGACTTACACAGAGAGGAATGTCAGATGTTGTGAAAGCAGGTATATTCTGAAAGTGAAATAAGGAATGATGTAACCCACTGATTCCAAATGGCTTTTCAGTTTCACACCAAGCCCAACTATACTTCTTGTGGCTTCCTTTGAAATCTATCCTTACAATAGCCATCTTTTTCTCTCCGTCACTTAACTAATCAGTCTTTTGGGACCAAAGTGCCCTGCCAGAATTACAGGGCTTACATTTAGCTACTTGAATCAGTTAATAGTTTATATTAAAAAACACACACATGCATGGTTTTACTGCTTTACCTGTACAGCAATAAACTGCCACCTGGTGGCAGCATACTTACCTGAATAGAGCATACAGTATTTTTTTGGAAAGGAATAATCTCTTCAGAGGTTAAGCATGTTGAGTATGTATTCTTTTAACAGTCCTGGGCTACTTTTAGGATAAAAATCCATACTGTGTCAACTGACTTATATGGCTCCTCATTATCTGATTCCAGCCTATTTCTCCCATCTAATTTTCTGCGATAAAGCTTAATCCCCTATGCTCCACCATGAGAAGGGGAATGATGACGACGGCTAACACTTCTAACAGTGTTCTAAAAGCTCAGTGTGTTATTAGCTGAACCCTCACAACAATCCCAAGGCGGAGACTACTGTTGTTCTTATTTTCCAGATAAGAAACCAAAGGACTGGGGGGTTAAGTAACTGACATAAAGTCACAACAATAATCAACTGCAGAGCCAGGATCTGATCCCAGAGTGTCTGGCCTAGTCCAACCTCACTAACCACTACTATTATATTGCTTTTCATAAAAAAAAAAAAAAAAAAAAACTTTGAAAAAGCAGGTAGCATTCACCCCACTTTCTAATTCACAGTCACTGCCCAGCCCACAGTAACCTGATTTACTCATTTTCCCTTTCTCACCAACTAAAGCTAAAGGTTACTTTTCAAATCTTCATCACACTTGATTTCTTACTTTTGACCAGTGGCCACTCCTTACTTTAAACTCTTCCCTTAGTTTCCCAGACATCATCATGCCCTGGTTTTGTAAACAGTCTGCACCTCAGTATTCTTTGCAGACACTTCACTTGTTTTTTAAACATGGGTGCTTCCACAGAATTCAACTCTCAGTATGCAATCTCACTCAGTTTTCTTGAGTGAATTTCTCATTCCCAGAGTCTCAGTTAGTATCTTTAAGCCAAACATTATCTCTAGGATGGCCTTCAAAATCTTAAGAAACAGACTCACATTCAGTTTTACACGAGGCCACTCCACCAGGAAGACCCTGATGCTGGAGGACGGCAGGCAAAGGGAGCAGGGGGAGGCCGATGATGAGGTGGTTAGACGGCAGCACCGACTCAATGGACACGAGACTGAGTAAACGCCAGGAGACAGGGAAGGACGGGGAAGCCTGGCGAGCTGCAGTCCATGGGGTCACGAGGAGTCACAACACAACTCAGCCGCTGAGCACCACCTCCACCACTCCTTCAGGATGTCCTCCGTCTCAGCATATCCAAAACAAAACTCATCCTCATCGTACTCAATGTAAGAATGTATCCATTCTCCCCAAGCTCCCCTCCCATTCAGAATGTCACATAACACTGAGCAGAGTTCCACACAACAGGTCTTTGTTGGTTATCTATTTTAAATACAGCAGTTTGTACATGTCCATCCCTAACTCCCTAACTATCCTTTCCCCCCAGCAACCGTAAAATTGTGCTTTAACTCTGCTGGTCTCTTTCTGTTTTGTAAGTTCATTTGTATCATTTCTTTTTAGATTTCACATATGAGGAATGCCAAACAATATTCCTCCTCAGTCTGACTTCACTCAGTATGACAATCTCTAGGTTCATCCATGTTGCTGCAAATGGCATTACTTCATTCTTTTTAATGCCTAAATAATATTCCATTGTATACATATACCACATATTCTTAATCCATCCCCTGTCGATAGACATTTAGGAAGCTTCCATGTCTTGGCTGTTGTAGACAGTCCTGCAATGAACACTGGGGTGCATGTAACCTTTCGGATCATGTTTTTCTCCAGCTATACACCCCATAGTGGGACTGCAGGGTCATATGGTAGCTCTATGTTTAGTTTTTTAAGGAACCTCCATAGTTCTCTGTAGAGGCTGTACCAATTTACATTCCCATCAACAGTGTAGGAGGGTTCCCTTCTCTCCACACCCTCTCCAGCATTTACTGTTTGTGGATTTTTTGAAGACACCCATTTGCACTGGTGTGATGTGATATTTCATTGTAGTTTGATTTATATTTCTCTAATAATTAGTGATGCTGATTATCTTTTCATGTATCTCTTGGCCATTTGTATGTCTTCTTGGAGAAACATCTATTAGGTCTTCTACCCATCTGTTGATTGGGTTGTTTGTTTTGATGGTGTTTATAAATTTTGGAGACTAATCCCTTGTTGGTCACATCATTTGCAAATATTCTTGCCCCATCTATGGACTGTCTTTTTGTTTTATTATTTCCTTTCCTGAGCAAAAGCTTTTTAGTTTAAGTAGGTCCCATTTGTTTCTTTTTGTTACTTCCATTTAACAAAAGGGAAGTACACTGAACAGAAATGCCCAGACATGTATTAATATTTTCACTGAGAGGAATTTATTCATATTAAAAATTAAATATAAGTTTGGCAAATGTAAATGGTTTTACATGAAAATATTCCCAATATTTTAAGTTATCTTTGGAAAGACAAAACCCACTATTTCTTTCTCTTTTTTTCAATACTGGCCTCTTTTATTGGTTTTTAATTTATTTATTTTCATCCATTTTTATTCTTTGGCCTGTGGGCCTCCCATTGCAGTGGCCTCTCTCATTGCAGAGCACAGGCTCTGGTGCATGCACTCTAGAGCACTGGCTCGTAACTGGACACCGGTCCAGCTGCTCCATGTCAAGCAGGTGAATGAAAACCAAATATTCCTCCTCAGTCTGACTTTGCTCAGTTTGATAATCCCGAGGTTCATCCATGTTGCTGCAAATGACATCACTGCATTCTTTTCAATGGCTGAATAATATTCCATTGTATACATATACCACATATTCTTAATCCATCCCCTGTCGATAGACATTTAGGAAGCTTCCATGTCTTGGCTGTTGTAGACAGTCCTGCAATGAACACTGGGGTGCATGTAACCTTTCGGATCATGTTTTTCTCCAGCTATACACCCCATAGTGGGACTGCAGGGTCATATGGTAGCTCTATGTTTAGTTTTTTAAGGAACCTCCATAGTTCTCTGTAGAGGCTGTACCAATTTACATTCCCATCAACAGTGTAGGAGGGTTCCCTTCTCTCCACACCCTCTCCAGCATTTACTGTTTGTGGATTTTTTGAAGACACCCATTTGCACTGGTGTGATGTGATATTTCATTGTAGTTTGATTTATATTTCTCTAATAATTAGTGATGCTGATTATCTTTTCATGTATCTCTTGGCCATTTGTATGTCTTCTTGGAGAAACATCTATTAGGTCTTCTACCCATCTGTTGATTGGGTTGTTTGTTTTGATGGTGTTTATAAATTTTGGAGACTAATCCCTTGTTGGTCACATCATTTGCAAATATTCTTGCCCCATCTATGGACTGTCTTTTTGTTTTATTATTTCCTTTCCTGAGCAAAAGCTTTTTAGTTTAAGTAGGTCCCATTTGTTTCTTTTTGTTACTTCCATTTAACAAAAGGGAAGTACACTGAACAGAAATGCCCAGACATGTATTAATATTTTCACTGAGAGGAATTTATTCATATTAAAAATTAAATATAAGTTTGGCAAATGTAAATGGTTTTACATGAAAATATTCCCAATATTTTAAGTTATCTTTGGAAAGTTTCTCTTCCAGACAAAACCCACTATTTCTTTCTCTTTTTTTCAATACTGGCCTCTTTTATTGGTTTTTAATTTATTTATTTTCATCCATTTTTATTCTTTGGCCTGTGGGCCTCCCATTGCAGTGGCCTCTCTCATTGCAGAGCACAGGCTCTGGTGCATGCACTCTAGAGCACTGGCTCGTAACTGGACACCGGTCCAGCTGCTCCATGTCAAGCAGGATCTTTCCAGGCCAGGGATCCAACTGGTGCCCCTCGCACTGCAAGGTGGACTCTTTACTCACTGTGCCACCAGGGAAGCCCTAACCTATTATTTTATATATAAAGTTTCAGCAAATACTTATCAGCAAACCACAACAGTAGAGTTTATATGCATTTTCTAATACTTTGGTCTTTAGAGCATCTACTTAGAAATGAATTTATACATACTAGTCAATAAACCATAAATGGCATCGTAATTAACTCAGATTACTGTCCCATGCCTACTGCAAATCCCTACATCTCTTCCCCATGCACCTTCTTACACATTTTCACACCTTAAACTTGCTTTTTGATAAATATGAAGAACTAATATTTTTAGTGATAATTGGTCCCTGTCCCTATTTTCCCTGAGGAAACAGTAAGGCAATATCAACTTGAAAAAGTGAGACCCTTGAGGAATAAATACAGTCTAATGAGAGCCCACAACAAATGATCCTGAGTAAATGAAGATTTTTGTTTTCAAATTTTGTGTGCTCAATACTAAGAATAAGAAGGAAGGAGATTCTAGACTTTATACCCTATTAGTTGTTCACTGCTCTGTAACTGGAGAACCTACTCAATTAATACTATTTATAAATTCGAATCTTTACAGATTCGGATTTTTAAATAATAAAGTTTAGTATAGTTCTTATTAGTGAAATAATAATTTGGGGTGGGGTTTGAGAAATGACTTTTTAAAAGAAAAGAACTTTAGGAGCTTTAAGAAACAGTTTTTCAAATGGAAAAAAAAGTTAAGACTTAGAAATGTTTAGACCACATAAGAATCTCAGTGACTAGCAAATCACAGGAAGAATCACAACCCTGATGGCAAGTGAAAACAAATAGCACACTGTTCTTGAATAGAGGATAAAGGAGTTTTTCATGATACAAAAGAATCTATAGACTTAAATAAATAACCCAGGCCAAACCACTTCTGGAACAATTCTAAGTTTCTGAATAACATTAAATCTATGTGCAAATCAACCACAGCTATATACCTAAATAAGCTGTAAGTATCCTAAGTTGTATTTTGGTGACCATGACCACAAATGCTCTGGAAATAAAAGAGAAGTCAATATGATAATAAAAATATTTCACACTAGAAAAATGTCTATTGTGTTCACACACACAAATGGCAGGTATTTTTTTGTTACTAAAGAAGATGAGGGGCTTTTTTCTTCTCCACAGTGAATGTGGATTGGTAATGATCAAACCAAAAACCCAACAGGTGCCCCTGGACCAACTGCATGCACTTATAAAACAGATGGCCATGGAATGAAAGGACATACTGGCCCACAGAGAATTCAAATGTTAGCATCATGCTCTAGTCAAACCACCAAGAAATCACTCAAAGGAAGGAACGGTTTAAATTTTGGCAGAGGTCAAAAAAAATAAGATGGAAGATAATTCTACTGGATATGTGTATATCTCTTTGCCTCTATCATCTGACTGAATGCATGTTTCTCCCACTCTCCCTCTCCGTATAGAAAAATACATATGCAATATAAATATAAGTAATAATATTACGCAAAAGAAGTCAGTAACAGCCAAATTAAAAAAATGGGCAAAGGACTTGTACTTTTTCAAAGACAGACAAATGGCCAATAAGCACATGAAAAGATGTTCACATTCTTAGTCATTAGGAAATTAAAAAGCAAAAGCAAAATGAGCCATCACTTCCCATCCACTAGAATAGCAATAATTTTTTAAAAGAGAAAACAGTGAGTGTTGGTGAGGATATAGAGAAATTAGAGCTCTCATACAATGCTAGTGGAAACGGGTACAGCCACTGTGGAAAAGTTTGGCGGCTCCTCAAAAAACATAGTATTACCCTATGACCCAGAAATTCTACCCGGAGCTATACAGCCAAGGGAAATGAAAACTGGCATGCAAATACTACACACGAATGTTCACAGCAGCACTATTCAAAACAGCCAAAAGGTAGAAGCAACTCAAGTGCCCATCAATGAATAAATAAATAAGATGTGGTGTATACATACAAGAGAATAGTATTCAGTCATAAAAGGAAATGAAAACTGATATATACTAACTATAACACTGATGCACCATGAAGACATTTATACTAAGTAAAAAAATGGACACTAGGGGTCCAGCAGTATGATGACACTTATATGAACCATCTTAAATAGGTAAACATTGAAACAGAAAACAGACTGGTGGCTGCTAGGGGCTGAACAAAGAGGAAACAAAGAATACCTTCCTAATGGACAGAAGGCTTTATTCTGGGGTCATAAAAATGTTTGGGAACTAGACAGAAGCTGTGGTCACACAATGTTGTGTATGTACTGAATGCCTCTAAGTTGCTTTAAGATGATTAATTTTTTTTATAGGTGGTAAGATGATTTTTATATGACTTTCACCATAAGTGAAAAGAAAAAAAACCATAGCATCTTTATATCTAGCCACCAGAAGAATTCAAAAAGCTCTCAATCATTAGTACATTTATTCTTCAAAACATCTGTTGAGAATCATGGACTGTGACAGGATTGTTTCCATAGACAATAAGGCACGGAATTCGTGATAATTTAAATAGACGCTTGCCAAGTGAAAATCCATAGCTGCAGTTGTAGGCGTTCAAAAAATGTTGCTTCAACAAATAAAGAAATAAATGTCTCGAAAGTCCTAGTGCCTTTTCTTGTACGACAAACAGCATATAAATACACAGAGACGTCCCAGATGCAAAACAACCTTTATGAGTTCACAAATAAACTTTGAGAAATTCTGACACTTTCCAAATTAAAGCTTTTAAAGAGATGGTATGTCATGAAATAAGATGTCCAAGTTAAATTCCTGTGGAATTGAGCTGAGAAATAAATACAAATAACGTACTTTACCATTTAATGTTTGTCAATTTACCATGAGCACCTTTTCTAGCTTCCATATCAGGTGACATTCACTTACTGTTCAATAATCAGTGACCTACAACAGATACATATTTTACAATTATAGTTTCGTTCTTACTATAAACATTTTTATATAAAAAAGTAAGAGGTGTTTTGTTTATTTGCACCAAGCTTGTCATATTCCAGTCACTTGGATATATCCTATCTTTTCACTTTCTCTTTTCCAAGATCTTATTCAGCTTTCAGTTTCACTAAGAGGACACCACAGACCTCTTTACCAAGTCTTTCTTCACTGGGCTCTTAAGGCTCTTTTACCCAACTACTTCTGTCTCTGTTCCTGTCATTTCCTGGGTTCATCTTAAAAACCTCTCTTCAGGGCTTCACTGGTGGTTCACTGCAAGAATCCGACTTGCAGTGCAAGGGAAGCCAGTTTGATCCCTGGCCCGGGAAGATCCCATGTGCTGTGAGGTGGCTGGACCTGTGTGTCCAATTACGAGCTAGCACTCTGGAGCGCATGTGCCCAGAGCCAGTGCTCTGCGTCAAGAGAGACCACTGCAATGGGAGGCCCACACAGGCGGAAGAATAAAGATGGATGAAAAATAAAAACTTTCACCATAAGTGAAAAGAAAAAAAACCATAGCATCTTTATATCTAGCCACCAGAAGAATTCAAAAAGCTCTCAATCATTAGTACATTTATTCTTCAAAACATCTGTTGAGAATCATGGACTGTGACAGGATTGTTTCCATAGACAATAAGGCACGGAATTCGTGATAATTTAAATAGACGCTTGCCAAGTGAAAATCCATAGCTGCAGTTGTAGGCGTTCAAAAAATGTTGCTTCAACAAATAAAGAAATAAATGTCTCGAAAGTCCTAGTGCCTTTTCTTGTACGACAAACAGCATATAAATACACAGAGACGTCCCAGATGCAAAACAACCTTTATGAGTTCACAAATAAACTTTGAGAAATTCTGACACTTTCCAAATTAAAGCTTTTAAAGAGATGGTATGTCATGAAATAAGATGTCCAAGTTAAATTCCTGTGGAATTGAGCTGAGAAATAAATACAAATAACGTACTTTACCATTTAATGTTTGTCAATTTACCATGAGCACCTTTTCTAGCTTCCATATCAGGTGACATTCACTTACTGTTCAATAATCAGTGACCTACAACAGATACATATTTTACAATTATAGTTTCGTTCTTACTATAAACATTTTTATATAAAAAAGTAAGAGGTGTTTTGTTTATTTGCACCAAGCTTGTCATATTCCAGTCACTTGGATATATCCTATCTTTTCACTTTCTCTTTTCCAAGATCTTATTCAGCTTTCAGTTTCACTAAGAGGACACCACAGACCTCTTTACCAAGTCTTTCTTCACTGGGCTCTTAAGGCTCTTTTACCCAACTACTTCTGTCTCTGTTCCTGTCATTTCCTGGGTTCATCTTAAAAACCTCTCTTCAGGGCTTCACTGGTGGTTCACTGCAAGAATCCGACTTGCAGTGCAAGGGAAGCCAGTTTGATCCCTGGCCCGGGAAGATCCCATGTGCTGTGAGGTGGCTGGACCTGTGTGTCCAATTACGAGCTAGCACTCTGGAGCGCATGTGCCCAGAGCCAGTGCTCTGCGTCAAGAGAGACCACTGCAATGGGAGGCCCACACAGGCGGAAGAATAAAGATGGATGAAAAATAAACGAATGGAAAACCAATAAAAGAGGCCAAAATTAAAAAGAAAAAACAAAAACCTCTCTTCAACAGACACATGGAGCAACCTATTCTGCCTGTTCTTTCCTCCATATTCTCTCTTTAAAGCTCATAAGCTAAAACTCATGTTGTGCTTCTTTCTTTCAACAAAGTCTAAAGGTCACAAGTTAGTTTTTAAATCACAGACAATGCACCACTGTTGCAATAAATGTTGAAGGTATCAAACTGCTATACCCACTTGGAAAGCTAAGCAGCTACCTAACACAAAAGCATAAAAATTCAGAAAGTATAAAATAAACAGGGATAGAGAGCAACTTTCTTACTGGTGAAGTGTCTGATATATGCCAAGAACAACTATACACCATAATTAACTTTGTCTATCAGAGTGGAAATAATAACTGAAAAGTCCTATCAAGAACCTAATATACAATTTGCACAGAACACTGCCAGTTTTACATAAAACTGGCACTATTTTTCAACCTGAAAATGCTCATAAAGAATAGAATTATTACTTACTGAATGCAATAGGCAAAATTTTTTATAATTATTCGACTAGTATTGCCAATTATATAAAATGATGAACAGCTGATACAAAACTTTGGTTTTACTAAATTTACTGCTACATGAGTAGAATGCTAAAAATAAAAAAGTGTACAGGGGTTTTCCTGGTGGTCCAATGGGTAAGGACACCTCCTTGCAGTGCAAGGGGCGCCAGTTCGATCCCAGGCCTGGAAGGATCCCATGTGCCGTGGAGCGGCTGGACCCATGCGCCCAGAGCCGGCGCTCTGCAATGACAGAGGCCACTGCGATGGAAGGCCCACACGGGCCAAAGAACAAAGATAGAAGAAAACAGATAAATGAAAGACCAACAGAAGTGGCCAAAAAAAAGTGTATACACTGTGAATATGCAGAAGGAATTCCATACAAAATATACAACTGTCCTCTAACTCTGTTTGCTAATATTACAACAGTTCTTTTACATAAAATAAATTTATAGGAAAGTAAATAATTTTACTTGGAAAAAAAATGAAGCCATTTAAAGTGGAGTTAGAAGAGTTTGGATCAACACAAGGAGAGCCTGCATAGTGCTGTCCTGGTCAGCACCCTGCAATGGGGTTAGCCCAGCTCTGAAAATATTTACTTAATGCAGTAATGTCTCATGCTTCCATGGGTCAGGCTTCTTACTACAGCAATACTGAGGAAGTAACTGAGGACCAAACAGCAAAGAAGAAATACGTGGAGCAGCAGCAGAACTAGACTGTTATAAAGCCCATTTACAAGACTCGATCAGTGCTTGGCTGTTACAAAGCATTCCCTCAAGCTCTGTTTCTGGGTTCTCTAGTCACCGCAAATCTAAAAAAGCAAGTGAGGGGGACGAGGCAGATGAGACAGAGCAACGCAAGATAGACATGTTCATCACAATAAGAATTGACAGAGGAAAAGGATAAGAACTACAAAGTCAGAGAGGAGATACATAAATGTCTAATAATACAGAATCCCAACTATACAATGCAAGCAGCACTGGAATATGAATTTTAGCTCCAGGACTACACTAAGGTCAGGGCCTTGGGAAGCCTAGTCATTCTGGGCCTCATCTTCTCGTTCTGTATAATGATCATACAATATCACACGTACTTCAACACAGTATATTTGATAAGCTTATATTGTTTCTGCTCCCCTGGTGGTTCAGATGGTAAAGAATCCAACTGTAGTGCGGGAGATCTGGATTCAATCCCTGGGTTGGGACGATCCCCTGGAGAAGGGAAAGGCTGTCCACTCCAGTATTCTTGCTTGCAGGATTGCCTCTTCATGGGATCTCAAAAAGTCAGACACACTGAGAGATTTTCTCTATATTGTTTTTAAAAATGGCACTTAAACATTTGTAGTGGTCATAGAAGAACTACATTGCAGAGAATACGGAAAACACTAAAAGTGTAAAGGAAATTAAAATGGCCTCTAACCCACCACCCAGAGATAACCATCATCTATATCTTGGTGGGTTTTTTTCAGGTGTCTTCATTTATAAAGGTGTACTACACTTTTTTTTTTGGTAACACTGTTATTAATCTGACATTATTTGTGGGCATTTTCCCAGATCAGAAAGTTTTTGTGGAATTATTTCAACGGCTACATATACCAAAGTTTATTCTATCACTGCAGATTTTGGTGGGTATAATACATTTTGCTTCCCTAGCGGCTCAGATGGTAAAGAATCCCACCTGCAATGTGGGAGACCTGACTTCAATCCCAGGGTTGGGAAGATACCCTGGAGGAGGGCATGACAACCTGTTCTAGTATTCTTGCCTGGAGAATCTGATAGACAGAGGAGCCTAGAGGGCTGCAGTCAAAGGGGTTGCAAAGAGTCAGACAAGACTGAGCAACTAACCACAGCGTATTACACGTTTTATAAGGTATACTATACTGTATGCACAATAGGTCATTTAAAAAATAATTATTCATAGATATACGAAGGAAGTTTTTCAATGAATAGCTTACCAAACACCAAGAAGAAAATTTACAAGCTGTGGCTTGTAAAACTAGATTATCAAACACAATATTTAAGTCCAATGAACAAACAGGACATTTAGGGAACCAAGTATCTGAAGAAACTTTAGAAATGGTCATTTTAAGTGATTTCTAATGCCAGCAATAAGAAACTTCCAATTAAGAGAATTCTGGATTACCATTAGTTACAACCTGCTGGTCAAGTAGCACCCATTAACAATTCATTCTGTTCATTCATTCACTAAGCCAAAATTTACTGAGTATTTACTATTTGATAGATATTATGCTAGACTGCATTAAATATTAACATCAAGAGTCTTGTTTGTAAAACAGTCTTAAAAATGAGCCACAACATTTAACACATTTTAACAAATGAAAAGTTCGCCCCAAATCCTACTCTATCACCTCTCTCATTGTACTGGGTACGTACTTACCCAGTATCTGTCTGTCCCACTTAACTCGGAGCAACTTCAGAACAGAAACTATCACCATCTCTGTATTTACAGCTCTTGGTATAAAACAGGAGTTTGATACAGGTTTGCTGAACAACCTTATACTCACAACCCAAAGCTTTTAAGTCCTAATATAAAGGCATACCTTTATACAAATGAAATAATGTACACATTATTTCTGATGGGGCTGTTTTCACTCTATTGTCCATGTTCCTATCAGTCTTCATAACCTTAAGACTGAAAAATATTCCATCACAGTTATGTAATACAGTTTAGAAAACGATTCTCCTAATACCGTCTTTGAAGGTTGTCCCAGCGTTTTTACATTGTAGTCCCAATGCTCCTGCAAACATATCTTGCCTTATATGTCTCCGGTTTATTTTGACTAGAAAACCTGGGCTCAATTCTGGAAGATAATCTTCTACAATAAAAGTGAATGTTAGGGCTTCCCCTGGTGGCCCAGTGGGTAAGGACACCGCCTTGCAGTGCAAGGGGCGCCGGTTCGAGCCCTGGCCTGGGAAGATCCCACGTGCCGCGGAGCGGCTGGACTGATGTGTCCAATCACAGAGCCGGAGCTCTGGAGCGCATGCGCCCAGAGCCGGTGCTCTGTGACGACAGACGCCACCGCAATGGGAGGCCCACAGGAGCCAAAGAACGAAGACGAATGAAAACAGAGAAATGAAAGACCAATAGAAGTGGCCCGCCCACTCCCCTCCCTCCCCAACCCGACCCTCGCCCAAAGTAAATAAATAAATCTTAAAAAAAAAAAAAAAAAGTGAATGTTAAAAGATTTTTATCCAACAGGCAGAATTTTGAAAGGCAGAAAACACACGTACACAGAAAGAAACTAGAATATTTTGCCAAATGAAAGCAATTTAAATAAATCCTCTATTATGAGATATGTTTTCCAAGGTAAACTACGCTCTTGGCCTGCTTCACATATACTTAGGAGAGATACTTCTGGCAGCAATAAAAATTCTGAGATAACAAGCAGACAAATAAAATGGCTAATTAGATCAAAATTTCAATGCTTTTGGGAGGAGGTGCAAACTTTACCTCCACTTCCTTGGATTCATAGCTAATGCTCATATTGCAGAAATGTAAGCATCTCGGAGCAACTTCAGAACAACTATCACCATCTCTGTATTTACAGCTCTTGGTATAAAACAGGAGTTTGATACAGGTTTGCTGAACAACCTTATACTCACAACCCAAAGCTTTTAAGTCCTAATATAAAGGCATACCTTTATACAAATGAAATAATGTACACATTATTTCTGATGGGGCTGTTTTCACTCTATTGTCCATGTTCCTATCAGTCTTCATAACCTTAAGACTGAAAAATATTCCATCACAGTTATGTAATACAGTTTAGAAAACGATTCTCCTAATACCGTCTTTGAAGGTTGTCCCAGCGTTTTTACATTGTAGTCCCAATGCTCCTGCAAACATATCTTGCCTTATATGTCTCCGGTTTATTTTTGACTAGAAAACCTGGGCTCAATTCTGGAAGATAATCTTCTACAATAAAAGTGAATGTTAGGGCTTCCCCTGGTGGCCCAGTGGGTAAGGACACCGCCTTGCAGTGCAAGGGGCGCCGGTTCGAGCCCTGGCCTGGGAAGATCCCACGTGCCGCGGAGCGGCTGGACTGATGTGTCCAATCACAGAGCCGGAGCTCTGGAGCGCATGCGCCCAGAGCCGGTGCTCTGTGACGACAGACGCCACCGCAATGGGAGGCCCACAGGAGCCAAAGAACGAAGACGAATGAAAACAGAGAAATGAAAGACCAATAGAAGTGGCCCGCCCACTCCCCTCCCTCCCCAACCCGACCCTCGCCCAAAGTAAATAAATAAATCTTAAAAAAAAAAAAAAAAAGTGAATGTTAAAAGATTTTTATCCAACAGGCAGAATTTTGAAAGGCAGAAAACACACGTACACAGAAAGAAACTAGAATATTTTGCCAAATGAAAGCAATTTAAATAAATCCTCTATTATGAGATATGTTTTCCAAGGTAAACTACGCTCTTGGCCTGCTTCACATATACTTAGGAGAGATACTTCTGGCAGCAATAAAAATTCTGAGATAACAAGCAGACAAATAAAATGGCTAATTAGATCAAAATTTCAATGCTTTTGGGAGGAGGTGCAAACTTTACCTCCACTTCCTTGGATTCATAGCTAATGCTCATATTGCAGAAATGTAAGCATCTCTGGACTCCTAAAGATGCCTTGATTGCCTTCCCCCACCTCCGCAACAGATCCTGAAGCAACAATCTACCTGGTAACATACAAACACTTCAGCTTTGATCTTAGACAATATAGAGCTTATATGTTTACATTCATTTAAGAAACTCATGCTAAGCATCTACTACCACTGTATCTCTGCAGTGTGGCTCTTTAGTGATTACTTAAATCACAGACCCAGTCGTGTCTGTTTATTTGGAGGGAAGAGAAGGTGAGGAAAATACAATTTAATTGAGGTACAAGTATGATTGTGAACAACCATCTCTAATAAAACAACATATAATCTGTAAAAGGTAATTTCATTATAGGGATAAGGGGGCCTTTTGGCCAGCCAAAAAAATACACTCAAGCATGCAATTTTAAAAATAAATAGTTCATTTATCTTTTGTCTATGTCAAATATTTTCATGAAACCCAGTGAATAATTATACCTTCTGCATTATTTGATTTACAGGATTTTTCAAACGCACACAAAAGACAAGGACTCGACAAGAAAGCAGGAATTCTATAGGTGTTGCTTAGAATATGGAACCCAGAAGTTCCATTCAGACTGCAGTAACATTCCAGACAATACAATGCGCAGGCATGACAAAGACCTCCAAACACAGGCATACAAAGCCATGCTTCTAAAAACGCCCCTAAAGCGAAGTTCACGGCTGGCACTTGTGGCACACACACGCCAGAAACGAAAAAACAGAATATTTGCCCCCAAATTTTTGAATGTTAAAAGATTTTTATCCAACAGGCAGAATTTTGAAAGGCAGAAACACACGTACACAGAAAGAAACTAGAATATTTTGCCAAATGAAAGCAATTTAAATAAATCCTCTATTATGAGATATGTTTTCCAAGGTAAACTACGCTCTTGGCCTGCTTCACATATACTTAGGAGAGATACTTCTGGCAGCAATAAAAATTCTGAGATAACAAGCAGACAAATAAAATGGCTAATTAGATCAAAATTTCAATGCTTTTGGGAGGAGGTGCAAACTTTACCTCCACTTCCTTGGATTCATAGCTAATGCTCATATTGCAGAAATGTAAGCATCTCTGGACTCCTAAAGATGCCTTGATTGCCTTCCCCCACCTCCGCAACAGATCCTGAAGCAACAATCTACCTGGTAACATACAAACACTTCAGCTTTGATCTTAGACAATATAGAGCTTATATGTTTACATTCATTTAAGAAACTCATGCTAAGCATCTACTACCACTGTATCTCTGCAGTGTGGCTCTTTAGTGATTACTTAAATCACAGACCCAGTCGTGTCTGTTTATTTGGAGGGAAGAGAAGGTGAGGAAAATACAATTTAATTGAGGTACAAGTATGATTGTGAACAACCATCTCTAATAAAACAACATATAATCTGTAAAAGGTAATTTCATTATAGGGATAAGGGGGCCTTTTGGCCAGCCAAAAAAATACACTCAAGCATGCAATTTTAAAAAGAAATAGTTCATTTATCTTTTGTCTATGTCAAATATTTTCATGAAACCCAGTGAATAATTATACCTTCTGCATTATTTGATTTACAGGATTTTTCAAACGCACACAAAAGACAAGGACTCGACAAGAAAGCAGGAATTCTATAGGTGTTGCTTAGAATATGGAACCCAGAAGTTCCATTCAGACTGCAGTAACATTCCAGACAATACAATGCGCAGGCATGACAAAGACCTCCAAACACAGGCATACAAAGCCATGCTTCTAAAAACGCCCCTAAAGCGAAGTTCACGGCTGGCACTTGTGGCACACACAAGCCACGACTGAGGCAGCTGTCACAGGCCAATCACACCTCAGAGTGCCAGCGTGCCACCTAAGAAAGCCAAGCCGATGATGAGGGTACAAATCCCCAGCCGAATAAAGACGAGCCCCAAATCCCCACCCTGAAAAGCACCACGGTTGCACAACCCAGAAAACTCCCTTTAAAAAGTCAAAGGTTGGAAATTTAGAAGCAAGAAATGCCAGCTTATACCAATACAGTAAAAGAGCGGTTTTATTTGGCACTCAGAGAAAGGAGACACACCACCCAATCATCACGGAAGTCTCCGCTAGGTAGTATAGTACCAGGCTTTCTCAGTTGGAAAAGGGGAGACAAGGGCGAGAAGAAAATGGGGACCCTGCAGCACCTCCGTCCCAGGCAGCGCACCGGGGTTGCCGAGATCTCCGGTTCCCAGGCCCCCTCCCAGCCCTTCCCAGCCACCGCCTCCCAGCGCAGGCCGGGCGGCCTCCGGCGCTCCTACCTTGGCTTTGCCAGCCTCCAGCTTCTTCTGCCTCTCTTCGTCCTCCATAGCTTCTGCGGGGAAGGCTGGGGGAACACAGGCAGGAGGTCGGGGACAGAAAGGCAAGGTCGGTTCAAACGGGGGTGGGACCGCAAGCTCCGCGGCGCAGGGAGCTGGGCCGAGCCCAGCGCTCCCCCCTCCCGGAGCGGAACCAGTCTCCGCGCTCACTGGCTGACCGTCCTCGGCCGCACGGGCAGCGTCGTCATCATCGCCGCCATCTTCGTCTCCACGTAAACACTCGGCGGGACGGGAGGGGGGAGCACGTCGTCCGCGCAGCCGCCGCCGGTCCTCCGCGCCGAGCAGGTGCGCCCGCGGCCCCGCCCCGCCCCGCGCCGGCCCCGCCTGCCCCGCGCACCGCCCCGGGCGGCCTCCGCCCGGCCTCCCAGCCCCGGCGCCCACTGACGAAAATGTGGCTCTGAAGGGGCCCCCTTTCCCGAATTCGAGCGCCGCTCCTCAGGTGGCGGCCTGGCAGAGGAGGTGGCAGAGGGGGTGTGCCGGGGCGCTGGTTGGACCACCTCGCCCCCTCCCACCGTCCAGGGACTCGGCGATCGCTCTTAAAACATTTGATGTTTTTCAAGTTTCCGAGGAAAAAAGAAAATACAGCTGCCAAACAGTGAAATGGGTGAACGCTGGCGAAGCCACAAAGGAAAAGATGGGGGCGGAGAGGGGATCGGATTGGGGAGGGGACCTACCGGACTACAGGCTTTTTTTGTTTTTCAACATAGACTGACTCGTCAAGCCGCAAGACTGGCTGGGCAGCCAGTAGCCCTCACTCCTTCCTAAGCTAAAAGTGCCTGCTTTTTCCTCTCACGGGGCTGCCCAATCGCCTGTTCATCTCCAAGGCTCACCTCACTCGCCGCCCAGAATAGCTTTACCGATCTCTTTGTTCCCTCCGGTCTTAATCCCTTCCCAACCCTCCTAGGAGCTTCCCCTTAGCTACGGTCTCCTAAAAGGAGCCAAGGCTTTGCAGCCCGAATTGAGGACAAAGCCAGTATTGGCTTTCTCGCTTAAATGACCTTGAACGAATTACCTATCCTCCTGTAGCTTACCTGGAAGTTTTGGAAGGCTTGTTAATGTATGGGAGTTAACATCTGTGACTGCCCCTGACATATTAAAACATACTTAATGTCAGTTCTCTTTCTCCCTGTATTTCCTTTATGTCCTCTGCCTGATATTTGAAGAGTTTGCGCCCTTCTTAATTCACCTCATACTCCCAACTCCTTAATGCAAAGATTGTCTTGCTCATCTTATCATTCCTAAAAAGACCAGCAAAACGCTTTGCATTCAATAAACACTTCTTGAACTCAACTAAGCCATTTTAATAAATTTAGCATGACTCTCTCATTACTCCCTTTTTCCTCCCCCACCATCTTACCCTCAAATCTATTCCTGGGATAAACTAACTCCCTTTTCTTATTTCTCAGGTTGATCACGTTTCTCCTTTGTTTGGGGTTAGGTTGGACTGAAAAACTATTGCGTGTTAATGGGAATAGCTATGTGTTAAATCATGGAAGTGGTGCCACATGATAATTGCGGTTAAAAAAGGAAAAACCCTAATGCACCTCCTAAAGATCTTCAGTCTACCACAAACTGAAGACTAGTTTTAAATAGTCCTGCTTTAGAAACTCTTAGATTTAAAACAGTTTTTTGTTCTCAGACTCCACGATGGATGCATAACTGTGGCAGCTTGTAAACACCCAAGTATATATTGTCCTGTTTTCCTAACATGAATTAAGAAGTGGATAAGATTAAGCATTTTATCATGGGAATAAATAATTCAAACAATAAAAGAGGAGATGATTGATTGTCACCCACCAAGTTGAGAGTAAAACAAGGACTACAACTAAGTGTTCTAGTAGTGCAGTGATTTAAATACTGCCTGGAGGGAGGGGCAGTGTTTGTAGAGTCTGATTGCCAAAGAGGAACCCTATGACATCTGACAGGATATTCCTGTTTGTTAATAGATGCTGCATTTCAGTGACCAAGGAATTCACTTGTTTGTTACAGTGTGCTGAAAATATTCAAGAAATATTTGTTCCAGTATGTGCTGAAAATGTTCAAGAATCTTCTAAAGGAGTAAGATTATTTCAATGTTTGCCATTACTAAGACCAGCCAATCATACATGTTTGCTTTATATTAGTATATACTGGGTGCTCAAGAAGTGTTGAAAGTTAATTGTGTGTTAACTTCTGTTTAGAAGGGCAATCATGTGGCACCAGTGTTCAGCCACCTCCTTCTGACAACTATTCATGTCTTGTCATTTCTTCAAGTCATTTCCTGAGAAGACATTTGAGCAAAGAATTGGAAGAGATGGATTGGAGAGAAGTGAGGATATGGCACATCTAAATTTTAAAAAGCAAAGATTGTCTTGCTCATCTTATCATTCCTAAAAAGACCAGCAAAACGCTTTGCATTCAATAAACACTTCTTGAACTCAACTAAGCCATTTTAATAAATTTAGCATGACTCTCTCATTACTCCCTTTTTCCTCCCCCACCATCTTACCCTCAAATCTATTCCTGGGATAAACTAACTCCCTTTTCTTATTTCTCAGGTTGATCACGTTTCTCCTTTGTTTGGGGTTAGGTTGGACTGAAAAACTATTGCGTGTTAATGGGAATAGCTATGTGTTAAATCATGGAAGTGGTGCCACATGATAATTGCGGTTAAAAAAGGAAAAACCCTAATGCACCTCCTAAAGATCTTCAGTCTACCACAAACTGAAGACTAGTTTTAAATAGTCCTGCTTTAGAAACTCTTAGATTTAAAACAGTTTTTTGTTCTCAGACTCCACGATGGATGCATAACTGTGGCAGCTTGTAAACACCCAAGTATATATTGTCCTGTTTTCCTAACATGAATTAAGAAGTGGATAAGATTAAGCATTTTATCATGGGAATAAATAATTCAAACAATAAAAGAGGAGATGATTGATTGTCACCCACCAAGTTGAGAGTAAAACAAGGACTACAACTAAGTGTTCTAGTAGTGCAGTGATTTAAATACTGCCTGGAGGGAGGGGCAGTGTTTGTAGAGTCTGATTGCCAAAGAGGAACCCTATGACATCTGACAGGATATTCCTGTTTGTTAATAGATGCTGCATTTCAGTGACCAAGGAATTCACTTGTTTGTTACAGTGTGCTGAAAATATTCAAGAAATATTTGTTCCAGTATGTGCTGAAAATGTTCAAGAATCTTCTAAAGGAGTAAGATTATTTCAATGTTTGCCATTACTAAGACCAGCCAATCATACATGTTTGCTTTATATTAGTATATACTGGGTGCTCAAGAAGTGTTGAAAGTTAATTGTGTGTTAACTTCTGTTTAGAAGGGCAATCATGTGGCACCAGTGTTCAGCCACCTCCTTCTGACAACTATTCATGTCTTGTCATTTCTTCAAGTCATTTCCTGAGAAGACATTTGAGCAAAGAATTGGAAGAGATTGATTGGAGATAAGTGAGGATATTGCACATCTAAAGATCCTGAAACTAGATCATGACTGCCTTATTAAAGGATAGCAGGAGGCAAGGCTGGTGAGGGTAGAGTGAGCAAGGAGTAAGAGACGAAATCAGAGAGGGAGCAGGAGGCCAGATCCTGTAGAGTGCTGACGGTCCTAAGGACTGGCTGTTACACTAAGTGAACAGTCAATGGGAGCCACTGGAGAATTTTGAGCAGATGAGTGAAATGTTCTGGATTATGTTATTAAAGGACATCTGGGTGCCAAGGGGAGACTGGACTATGAGAAATCATTTTGGATGCGACTGCAATAATCTAAACAACAGGTACTAGGAGTTTGAACAATGGTAGTGGTAGTGAATTAGATTAGGTATAGCTTTAACATGGAACTAACAGTGCCACAGGAGTTGTAGATTGAATATAAAATTTGAGATAAAAAGAGGAGTCAATGTTGACATCCATGTTTTTGGTCTGAGCAACTGAAATGATGGAGTTGCCAGTAACTGAGATGGGGAAGAGTGAATCTGGAGGAGACTATAAGTGCAGTTTTGAACACGAAAACTAAGAGATATATATATTAAGTGTTTGAGGAGTGGTATCAAGTATACCTGCAGATATCTGAATCTGGAGTTCAGATAGAGGTCCAAACAAGAAATACCAATTTGATGGGCTTCCCTGGTGGTCCACAGGTAAGGACACTGCCTTGCAGTGCAAGGGCCGCCGGTTCGATCCCTGGCCTGGGAAGATCCCACGTGCCGCGGAGCAGCTGGACCAATGTGTCCAATTACCGAGCCGGAGCTCTGGAGCGCATGCGCCCAGAGCCAGTGCTCTGCGACAACAGAGGCCACTGCGATGGGAGGCCCACACGGGCCGAAGAACAAAGATGGATAAAAATGGACAAATGAAAGATCAGTGAGAGTGGCCCACCTGCTCCCCTCCCTCCCCACCCCCCCCTCCTTAAATAAATAAATAAATAAATAAATCTTTTTTTTTTTTTTTTTTAAAGAAATACCAATTTGAAAGTAATCAGCATATTGCTGGCATTTTAAGGGAAGGGCTTGGAGGAGACTGTGGCTATGCTGTCCAACACAGCAGCATTAGCCACGTGTGACTACCAAATATATGAAATATGACTGGTAAGACACTGGATTTTTGAAGACCTACAATTAAAACAAAAGAATTTAAAATATTTCATTGAAATGAATCATGAGGGTCCATCATGGACCTTACATATTTATCACTAAATCTCTTTGGACAAAGCCACCCTGTCTAAATTAGATGTTTTCTGGAATTCCCTTGCTTAGTCTATGATTCAGTGGATGTTGGCAATTTAATCTTTGGTTCCCCTGCCTTTTCTACATCCAGCTTGTACATCTGGAAGTTCTCGGTTCATGTACTGTTGAAGCCTAACTTGAAGGATTTTGAGCATAACCTTGCTAGCATGTTAAATCAGTGCAGTTGTGTGGTAATTTGAGCATTCTTTGGCATTACCCTTCTTGGGGATTGATCATATGCTGAAGTGCTAATATTTGGAGGTATTGGGTTAAATATATATGTGTGTGTGTATATGTATATATACACACACACATATATATGAATTTTATTATTCATTTTTATTGTTTTAATGCAACTATTAGAAAATTTTAAATTACATTATATAATTTGCATTTGTGACTCACAATATTTTTCTACTAGATGGGGTTGCTCTCAGGGTCAAGTTTAGCGAAGTGATAGAACCATTGAGTCTGCGAGCATGCCAACTCTAAGAGGGAGAGAAGATGAGAGGAATCAACAAATGAGACTGAGAACAGTGGGTAGCTTGGTGATAGAAACCAGTAGCCTAATGAAGAAAGTGGAGAAGGAGGGAGTGATGAATGTGGTAGCCTCTGATAGTAAGTTAAGTTCGGTGAGGACTGAGAAAGGACTACTGGATTTAGCAAGTAAATGGTCATTGAAGGCTTCCTGGGAAGTCATTGTAAATCAGCCATTAACTGTTTCCTACTGAGTGTAAATGCTGCCTCAGTATCATTCTCAGCAAATAGCCTGTAGAAGTCACTTCCAATGGACCAGATGTAAAGAGAAATAATACCAATTTTTCATCCCTGATTTGATCATTGTTTATAACATCTGTGAAACTCATAATTACGCTATATTATTTTAATGTTGACTTGCCTTCTTAAGAGTAAGAAAGCTGTTGTTCAGTTACTTAATCATGTCTGACTGTTTTGCAACCCCGTGGACTGTAGCCCACCAGGCTCCTCTGTCCATGGAATTTTCCAGGCAAGAATACTGGTATGGGTTGCCATTTCTTTCTCCAGGGGATCTTCTCAGACCAGGGATCAAACCTGTGCCTCCTGCATTGGCAAGCAGACTCTTTACCATTAGCCCAGTAAGAATACTGCAGTGCACTTAGTTCCTCCAGAGGAATTAAAAATTCCTAAAGGTATATTTTGGGGGACTTCCCTGGTGATCCAGTGGTTAAGACTTCAACTTTAAATACAGGTGGTGTGGGTTCAATGCCTAGTCAGGAAAATAAGGTCTCACATGCTGAAAAACCAAAACATAGAACAGAAACAATGTTATAACAAACTTAGTAAAGATTTTAAAAATGACTGACATCAAAGAAAGATAAATTTTTTTTTAGGGTTTTTTTTTTTTTTTTGGCCACTTCTATTGATCTTTCATTTATTCATCTTTGTTCTTTGGCCTGTGTGGGCCTCCCATCACAGTGGCCTCTCTCGCTGCAGAGCGCCAGCTCTGGGAGCATGCACTTGAGAGCTCCGGCTTGGTAGTTGGACACATCAGTCCAGTCACTCCACAGCACGTGGGATCTTCCGAGGCCAGGGATCGAATCTGCTCCCCTTGCGCCACAAGGCGGTGTCCTTACCCACTGGACCACCAGGGAAGCCTGAAAGCTAAATTTTTAAAGGTACGTTTTTAAAATTTTTTGTTCTTTTTTTTGCCTCTAAGTCATCGTCTATTTTTCATCCATCTTTATTCTTTGGCCTGTGTGGGCCTCCCATCGCAGTGACCTGTCTCGTTGCAGAGCACTGGCTCTGAGCATATGCGCTCCAAAGACCAGGCTCATAATTGGACACACTGTCTCAGCTGCTCCGTGGCACATGGGATCTTCCCAGACCAGGGATCGAACTGGTGCCCTTGCACTGCAAGGTGAACTCTTTACCCACTGGACCACAGGGAAGCCCTAAAGGTACTTTTTATATTTTCCATTTAAATAGGTACTGTTCAGTTGATAAGTCTTGTCTGACTCTGTGACCTCATGGACTGCAGCACTCCAGGCTTTGCTAATCCCTTATTGGCAAAATAGCAAACAGGCCTATGAAGACTATCTATCATGATCAGCAAATAAGAGATTGCTCTAACTGTAACCAAATCACCCTTCAAGAAGTTTTCTCCCCCAGTTTATTGTGATTGCCATTTCATGTTATTTGATCTCTCATAAATTGGTCAGATACAACCTCTCTGCCATCTCATTTAGAAACCAGGATGTATCAGTAGACTTCGATGTTACAGAACCTGCAGTAGCAATTGAGGCAATTCCTTACATTCTGTATTTTAAAAAGTGGTTCTTCTCTGACATTGTCTGGGACAAAATACACTTCCTAAATTCAGGGAGACATTGCAGTTTGTCTTTATCTATTTCATTTATAGATTAAATAATTTTTCTTTAGCACTTTCGCATATAGTCTACCTGAAATACATTGACTCATTCTAGTTGCCATTCTATGAATCTTTGCCAAATCCTATATAATTCATTTAATTTAACAAAGTGGTTTTCATTAAATATTTGAACTATGTGTTTTACCATAGCACAACTGCCTTGAGTTTTCCTATGTGCTTAATTCCTATTTGTGTGTCATACATATTTTAATGACAATACCACATGATTGACGTATTTTGAATTTCAATCCTAGTCTTTAAATGTACCTCGCTCACTAGTGAATTCTGTATTTTGTTGTACAAACCGTTTAAAAATGACTCAGATTTAAAATGAGTCAGAGTGTCTCAAATGCCTCATCAGTAATTCCTTACAAACAGGTATATTTTTTCTCATTTTTCAAAGGCAGTTATTGTGAAACAGAAACACCGAGGATTTTACTGATTTCTCCATTCAGTTTCTCCAAGCCTAGAACCAAACACTGAGTATTCAGATACATGATCCTATGGTAATAAAAATGTTATCTTTAAAACATTATCTCAAAATTATTCAGAGAAAACGTTCAGCTGTGACTATCTTCGTGGCTTTGCTTCCCTAGTTAGAAGATACTCACCTACCATTTCCACTGAGTGTAGGCTTCACTATCACTTCCCATGCAAACTGCCTAAAACTATGCTCAAGAATCTTTTATCTAGTAGTAACACTGCCAAACATCTTCTAGTGTCAACTTGAAATTCTGGAGACATTTTTTTTTCTTTTTCTTTTTTTTTTTTTAAAGATTTATTTATTTATTTATTTTTGGGAGGTGGGGTGGGGAGAGAGGGGAGCAGACGGGCTACTTCTATTGGTCTTTCATTTGTCTATTTTCATCCCTCTTTGTTCTTTGGCCTGTGTGGGCCTCCCATCACGGTGGCCTCTGTTGTCGCAGAGCACCGGCTTGGTAATTGGACACATTGGTCCAGCCGCTCCGCGGCACATGGGATCTTCCCAGGCCAGGGATCAAACGGGCACCCTTTGCACTGCAAGGCAGTGTCCTTAGCCACTGGACCACCAGGGAAGCCCTCTGGAGACATTTTGATTCCCTCTCTACCTCATCCATCATATCTGTGAAGAACATGTCCTGTTGCACTTTCTTTCCTAGGGCATCTCGATTCCTTCCCAGTTTTTTTTTTCCCAATGCCAACATGGTAGATTATACTCCTCTTATCTTATATTTTGAAAATTTCAGAAGACTTCAATCTGGTATGTCACTCTCATTCCTCTGCACTACCTCCTGGTCCTTAAATCTGTCACATCCACCACTGTCATTCCATTATAAGAGATGTCCTACTGCCCAATAAAAAGGAACTTCTAATTCCTAAACCTGTCATTTAAGGCCCTCCTTAATCTGCCCTTGCTCCTTGGAAGAAAAATTATGACAAACCTAGACAGCGTATTCAAAAGCAGAGACATCACTTTGCCAACAAAAGTCCATCTCCTCAAAGTTATGGTTTTCCCAGTAGTCATGTATTGATGTGAGAAATGGACCATCAAGAAGGCTAAGCACCAAAGAATTGATGCCTTTGAACTGTGGTATTGGAGAAGACTCTTGAGAGTCCCTTGAACTGCAAGAAGATCAAACCAGTTAATACTAAAGGAAATCAACCCTGAAAATTCATTGGAAGGACTGATGTTAAAGCTGAAGGTCCAATACTTGGGCCACCTGATGCAAAGAGACAACTCATTGGAAAAGACCCTGATGTTGGGAAAAATAGAAGGCAGAAGGAGAGGATGAGAAAGGTTAGATGGCATCACTGACTCAATGGACATGAGTTTGAGCAGACTCAGGGAGATGGTGAAGAACAGGGAAGCCTGGTGTGCTACAGTCCATGGGGTCGAAAAGAACTGGACATGACTGAATGAGTGAGCTGAAGTGAACCTGCCCTAGCTTGACTCTGTAGTCCTAACTCCAACTCCTCTCCCTTTCCAACTCCTTACTTTAGTCAAGTGCTCACCCAGCTCCCCATGAAGCAACTGCTAAATGACACTTATACAATGCCAGAAATTCATATATAGTTTCAGAGTCATCAAGACAAATATTTCTGGGACTTCGCTCCGCGGCACATGGGATCTTCCCAGGCCAGGGATCAAACGGGCACCCTTTGCACTGCAAGGCAGTGTCCTTAGCCACTGGACCACCAGGGAAGCCCTCTGGAGACATTTTGATTCCCTCTCTACCTCATCCATCATATCTGTGAAGAACATGTCCTGTTGCACTTTCTTTCCTAGGGCATCTCGATTCCTTCCCAGTTTTTTTCCCAATGCCAACATGGTAGATTATACTCCTCTTATCTTATATTTTGAAAATTTCAGAAGACTTCAATCTGGTATGTCACTCTCATTCCTCTGCACTACCTCCTGGTCCTTAAATCTGTCACATCCACCACTGTCATTCCATTATAAGAGATGTCCTACTGCCCAATAAAAAGGAACTTCTAATTCCTAAACCTGTCATTTAAGGCCCTCCTTAATCTGCCCTTGCTCCTTGGAAGAAAAATTATGACAAACCTAGACAGCGTATTCAAAAGCAGAGACATCACTTTGCCAACAAAAGTCCATCTCCTCAAAGTTATGGTTTTCCCAGTAGTCATGTATTGATGTGAGAAATGGACCATCAAGAAGGCTAAGCACCAAAGAATTGATGCCTTTGAACTGTGGTATTGGAGAAGACTCTTGAGAGTCCCTTGAACTGCAAGAAGATCAAACCAGTTAATACTAAAGGAAATCAACCCTGAAAATTCATTGGAAGGACTGATGTTAAAGCTGAAGGTCCAATACTTGGGCCACCTGATGCAAAGAGACAACTCATTGGAAAAGACCCTGATGTTGGGAAAAATAGAAGGCAGAAGGAGAGGATGAGAAAGGTTAGATGGCATCACTGACTCAATGGACATGAGTTTGAGCAGACTCAGGGAGATGGTGAAGAACAGGGAAGCCTGGTGTGCTATAGTCCATGGGGTCGAAAAGAACTGGACATGACTGAATGAGTGAGCTGAAGTGAACCTGCCCTAGCTTGACTCTGTAGTCCTAACTCCAACTCCTCTCCCTTTCCAACTCCTTACTTTAGTCAAGTGCTCACCCAGCTCCCCATGAAGCAACTGCTAAATGACACTTATACAATGCCAGAAATTCATATATAGTTTCAGAGTCATCGCAAGACAAATATTTCTGGGACATACAATTGAGCTTATTTTGCAAATGTAACGAGTACCCTTTGTAATTAGGGTTAAGCTGAAGATAAAGGAGACATTAAACCCTAAAACCAAAAATAATTATTTTCACATATTAACAGAAGTGAAAGTATATCAAAAGAAAATAGGAGGGAGCATAATGATGTATCTTTTACCTTTTGCAGAATAAGAAACTAAAGGCTTGAGAAATTAAGTGACTGCTCCAATTTCCATGGTTAGGTAGCAAAAGTTTTATCCAGAACTAGTCCCAGACCCCCTGATTTTAGTGTGACTCCATTGTGTTAGGTTGCTCCTCTAAACAAAATCAGTATTTGAGTTTGAAAGAAATAAACACATGCTTACAGAATATATTGAATAAAACTGAGGAGTTTTTTGATTAAATTTTAAGGATTCCAAAGATTATTTATGACTTCTGAAATAAGTTTGAAGTAGCTTAATGAACCTAATTGCATGTTAGAGAAACCGAAGCTGTTACTGTTATCAAGATGGAAAGTTATATGCCTTTAATTCAAGATATCACAATTGAAGAGAATATATACTAACTTCAGATCTTCAAGGATTTTAATGATACCAAGTAGTCATAGAATATAATCTAAATAAATTTCTAAAAGAATTGTATCAAGGGTCCATGTAGTTTTTAGAGACAAGATACATCTAGGTTAAATATGAAAGGACATTTCAAATAATCTTTCAGTGTCTCTTCTGCTTCTGCCAAGAGCCTGTGAAATATTAAATACCCTCTACAATTACAGTGCCCTTCTTAGGAAACCACCCGAGTTGCTATGGCTTGTTCTGGATTTGAGTGAAGCTAGGTTTGTTTATCCTGGCCAAGGGGCCTCTAAAAAGGACAGCCGGAGATGGTGGGGGGGGCTATAGTCCATGGGGTCGAAAAGAACTGGACATGACTGAATGAGTGAGCTGAAGTGAACCTGCCCTAGCTTGACTCTGTAGTCCTAACTCCAACTCCTCTCCCTTTCCAACTCCTTACTTTAGTCAAGTGCTCACCCAGCTCCCCATGAAGCAACTGCTAAATGACACTTATACAATGCCAGAAATTCATATATAGTTTCAGAGTCATCGCAAGACAAATATTTCTGGGACATACAATTGAGCTTATTTTGCAAATGTAACGAGTACCCTTTGTAATTAGGGTTAAGCTGAAGATAAAGGAGACATTAAACCCTAAAACCAAAAATAATTATTTTCACATATTAACAGAAGTGAAAGTATATCAAAAGAAAATAGGAGGGAGCATAATGATGTATCTTTTACCTTTTGCAGAATAAGAAACTAAAGGCTTGAGAAATTAAGTGACTGCTCCAATTTCCATGGTTAGGTAGCAAAAGTTTTATCCAGAACTAGTCCCAGACCCCCTGATTTTAGTGTGACTCCATTGTGTTAGGTTGCTCCTCTAAACAAAATCAGTATTTGAGTTTGAAAGAAATAAACACATGCTTACAGAATATATTGAATAAAACTGAGGAGTTTTTTGATTAAATTTTAAGGATTCCAAAGATTATTTATGACTTCTGAAATAAGTTTGAAGTAGCTTAATGAACCTAATTGCATGTTAGAGAAACCGAAGCTGTTACTGTTATCAAGATGGAAAGTTATATGCCTTTAATTCAAGATATCACAATTGAAGAGAATATATACTAACTTCAGATCTTCAAGGATTTTAATGATACCAAGTAGTCATAGAATATAATCTAAATAAATTTCTAAAAGAATTGTATCAAGGGTCCATGTAGTTTTTAGAGACAAGATACATCTAGGTTAAATATGAAAGGACATTTCAAATAATCTTTCAGTGTCTCTTCTGCTTCTGCCAAGAGCCTGTGAAATATTAAATACCCTCTACAATTACAGTGCCCTTCTTAGGGAAACCACCCCGAGTTGCTATGGCTTGTTCTGGATTTGAGTGAAGCTAGGTTTGTTTATCCTGGGCTACAAGTGTTTGGACCTCTAAAAAGACTGGACCCAAAGGCAGCTGACCTTCTGTGAGTTAATGTGGCATACAGTTCTAACCAGTTTCAGTACTCAATCTGAATGGTGATTTATGTACCTAACTAATCACAATGTCACCTCCCTCTTGTCAACTAAGAGAATTTAGGCATGATTCCAATGTTCCACGACACCTGATATACTTCCCGGTCTTGGAAGTACTGGAGTAACTCTGTAACTTAGAAGATCATGTCCTAGGCTACCTATATCCCAGTATGTCTGCAAAAACTTCCACTGCCAATGGTAAACATAGTATAACTTTTCTTTGCATCTTTAAAAAGTCTAACAAATAGATTTTATGTAAACTGTATTTTGTCCCTTTTAAAAAGGGCAAAAAACATGAAACATTAATAATTGAATTCTTTTTATATCCCCAGAATTAATATATATTATCTTCACATTAATTTCTATTCACCCCAAACCAGGATTAGAACTCACCATTGTGAAGGTATGCAAGATAAGTCAGAATGTGTCTATATACCCGAAAGACAGAGAGAGAGAAAGGCAGAGTGAGAGAGACAGAGTGTGTGTATGTGTGTAGCAGGTGATAAAACTTTAGTAGAGAGTCTCTTGGAATAAGTTATCAACCAATAATCATCACAAACTTCTGTTTCTAATACAACGACTGAAAGGCATTTGGAACTCTACAGCAATGATTTTAATAAAAACTACTTAAAGTCTGAAAGAGCTAATGTGTTAGAAAGAATTGAATCTGACATCTGTATTGACAAGTAAACTGAGATGTGACATAGTACCATTTTTTGAAAGAAAATACGCTAAATAAATTTCTAAAAGAATTGTATCAAGGGTCCATGTAGTTTTTAGAGACAAGATACATCTAGGTTAAATATGAAAGGACATTTCAAATAATCTTTCAGTGTCTCTTCTGCTTCTGCCAAGAGCCTGTGAAATATTAAATACCCTCTACAATTACAGTGCCCTTCTTAGGGAAACCACCCCGAGTTGCTATGGCTTGTTCTGGATTTGAGTGAAGCTAGGTTTGTTTATCCTGGGCTACAAGTGTTTGGACCTCTAAAAAGACTGGACCCAAAGGCAGCTGACCTTCTGTGAGTTAATGTGGCATACAGTTCTAACCAGTTTCAGTACTCAATCTGAATGGTGATTTATGTACCTAACTAATCACAATGTCACCTCCCTCTTGTCAACTAAGAGAATTTAGGCATGATTCCAATGTTCCACGACACCTGATATACTTCCCGGTCTTGGAAGTACTGGAGTAACTCTGTAACTTAGAAGATCATGTCCTAGGCTACCTATATCCCAGTATGTCTGCAAAAACTTCCACTGCCAATGGTAAACATAGTATAACTTTTCTTTGCATCTTTAAAAAGTCTAACAAATAGATTTTATGTAAACTGTATTTTGTCCCTTTTAAAAAGGGCAAAAAACATGAAACATTAATAATTGAATTCTTTTTATATCCCCAGAATTAATATATATTATCTTCACATTAATTTCTATTCACCCCCAAACCAGGATTAGAACTCACCATTGTGAAGGTATGCAAGATAAGTCAGAATGTGTCTATATACCCGAAAGACAGAGAGAGAGAAAGGCAGAGTGAGAGAGACAGAGTGTGTGTATGTGTGTAGCAGGTGATAAAACTTTAGTAGAGAGTCTCTTGGAATAAGTTATCAACCAATAATCATCACAAACTTCTGTTTCTAATACAACGACTGAAAGGCATTTGGAACTCTACAGCAATGATTTTAATAAAAACTACTTAAAGTCTGAAAGAGCTAATGTGTTAGAAAGAATTGAATCTGACATCTGTATTGACAAGTAAACTGAGATGTGACATAGTACCATTTTTTGAAAGAAAATACGCTAAACTACTAATTTAAAATATAGAATCTCAAAGTCTACAGATGTAATTTAGATTATAAAGTTTTCTGATTTTCCTTTACAAGAGTGACTTAATTTTTTTTTAAAGATTTATTTATTTATTTATTTTGGCGGGGGTCGGGTTGGGGACGGAGGGGAGCAGGCGGGCCACTTCTATTGGTCTTTCATTTATCTATTTTCATCCATCTTTGTTCTTTGGCCCGTGTGGTCCTCCCATCGCAGTGGCCTCTGTTGTTGCAGAGCACCAGCTCTGGGCACAGAGCTCCGGCTCAGTAATTGGACACATCAGTCCAGCCACTCCGCGGCATGTGGGATCTTCCCAGGCCAGGGATCGAACCGGCGCCCCTTGCACTGCAAGGCGGTGTCCCCACCCACTGGACCACCAGGGGAAGCCCTAATCAGCAGTTTTTAATAAAAAGAATGAAACCTAAGTTTCATCGTAAAAGTTAAACCTGTGAAATCGATTTTAGTGGATGTTGCTGTTTGGCTACTCAATAGCTGTTTCTGACCTGATTCTTCTTTGTAACCTCCCATGATAGATGCTAGAAAAACAGATTTGCTACCGCCCTTATAGTAAGGTGTGGCCATGTAACTAGATATGACCCCTGAGATGAAAATAGACAATTATTAGGAAAGTTTCTGGTGAAATTTTGGTATCCCAACAAAAAAGGAACAGACAATGGTATACTCCTCAGCATTAATCCCGTGGGAGGATCATGAAAATATGCTGATTGAAACATCCAGACAAGTGTATATATTGAGTGGTTTCATTTCGCCTTTCCAGAAGGCAAAACTAAGCTTTACTGATAGAAATCAGAATTACTGTTGCCTCCAGGATGGGTGAAAAGGAACACATCAGAATTTTTCAGGGGTGACAGACAAATGTGTTGATGATATGCTGATCACATTTGTCTACGCATTTGTTAAAACTCATTTATTGGCTATGTTTAAGGTATGCTCATTTTCCTATGTGTAAATTGTACCATGATAAAAAAAGAAAGAACCAGAGGTGATGCACATGCCCTTTAGTTATCATCTTCTTTCTAGATAGGATTCCTGCCACAGTCATTTGGTGGATGCATGAAGACCAAGGGAATTGCAGAGATACTTGCCCTAATGTTGCTAAGCCATTGAGTCTCTAAAATAACTTCTCACTTCCAAACTCCTATTAATTTCAGCTGTCATACTTGGGCTAACTGAGGAAATGGAAAAAATTTTTTACATGGACTTTTGAATGAGTTTAGTGATGTAATGATTTCTGATTAAATGATTTGTTTCTACTCCATATCTTACCCAATGGGATCTTACAGTGGCCCCATATGGTTTATCATCATAGAACTACTGACATGGGAAATTAGGCATATCAAAGAAATTTCATCATATTGATTAATATTAGCAATGATAACCTAGAATGTACATTTATAAAACTCAAGAATTGGTTTTAAAATAAATAGAAAAATAAGAATAAAGAACAAGATACAATATAACATTCTTTTTGTTTTGAAATTTTGGTCTCCGAAAAGGAACAAAACTACAGTTGCTAAAATAAGAAGAAACTATACTGGCTGAAGAAGTTCAAATTGCTCTCTATAAAAATAATTGTGACAGCTAATATTTCTTGAGTGACTCCCAAGTACATATCAATAAAATACTAAATGCTTTATACACACTACGTGCATGCTCAGTGGCATCCATCTTTGCCATTTCCTCCTGTAGGGAATCTTCCCTACTAAGGGATCCAACCCGCATCTTCTGCACTGCAGGCGGATTCTTTACCACTGAGCCATCAGGGAATCCCCCTTTATGCTTCAACATAATTCTGACAACTCTCTGAAGAATGTATTACTTTCACCTTGGTATGAGGAGATGGAGAGGGTAAACAATTTTCCCAAGGTCATAAAGGCAGAGGATTGAAACATCCAGACAAGTGTATATATTGAGTGGTTTCATTTCGCCTTTCCAGAAGGCAAAACTAAGCTTTACTGATAGAAATCAGAATTACTGTTGCCTCCAGGATGGGTGAAAAGGAACACATCAGAATTTTTCAGGGGTGACAGACAAATGTGTTGATGATATGCTGATCACATTTGTCTACGCATTTGTTAAAACTCATTTATTGGCTATGTTTAAGGTATGCTCATTTTCCTATGTGTAAATTGTACCATGATAAAAAAAGAAAGAACCAGAGGTGATGCACATGCCCTTTAGTTATCATCTTCTTTCTAGATAGGATTCCTGCCACAGTCATTTGGTGGATGCATGAAGACCAAGGGAATTGCAGAGATACTTGCCCTAATGTTGCTAAGCCATTGAGTCTCTAAAATAACTTCTCACTTCCAAACTCCTATTAATTTCAGCTGTCATACTTGGGCTAACTGAGGAAATGGAAAAAAAAAATTTTTTTTTACATGGACTTTTGAATGAGTTTAGTGATGTAATGATTTCTGATTAAATGATTTGTTTCTACTCCATATCTTACCCAATGGGATCTTACAGTGGCCCCATATGGTTTATCATCATAGAACTACTGACATGGGAAATTAGGCATATCAAAGAAATTTCATCATATTGATTAATATTAGCAATGATAACCTAGAATGTACATTTATAAAACTCAAGAATTGGTTTTAAAATAAATAGAAAAATAAGAATAAAGAACAAGATACAATATAACATTCTTTTTGTTTTGAAATTTTGGTCCCCGAAAAGGAACAAAACTACAGTTGCTAAAATAAGAAGAAACTATACTGGCTGAAGAAGTTCAAATTGCTCTCTATAAAAATAATTGTGACAGCTAATATTTCTTGAGTGACTCCCAAGTACATATCAATAAAATACTAAATGCTTTATACACACTACGTGCATGCTCAGTGGCATCCATCTTTGCCATTTCCTCCTGTAGGGAATCTTCCCTACTAAGGGATCCAACCCGCATCTTCTGCACTGCAGGCGGATTCTTTACCACTGAGCCATCAGGGAATCCCCCTTTATGCTTCAACATAATTCTGACAACTCTCTGAAGAATGTATTACTTTCACCTTGGTATGAGGAGATGGAGAGGGTAAACAATTTTCCCAAGGTCATAGGACTGATAAAAGGCAGAAGCAGACCTTGATCTTGAGTCTTGCTGATGGTATGTTTAATGGTCTTAACCCTGATGCTGTTTATTTTCTCCTTGCCACCACAGGACAATGCATCACAACTGTACTGGTTTTAAAGCAGAGTTTCTTATTTTTAATTTTTGCTTAATAAATATATGAAAATGACCTGGATAATTTCCGACCCTCATTAGAGTGTTCTTTTAACTATAAATTCAAAAACTGTATTTCCTTTTAAAAGTTGAAAGACAACCTCATTTTGAACTAAAGAAAGATATTGTAGCTATTACTCATAGCTCTTGAAGAATGCATGGCAAATCTGTAGTTTGACACATTCTATAATATGTCCTTATTTTGACATTTAAATAATGGTAAAACTTTGCACAAGACACTATAATAATGATCAGTTATGTTAAGAGGATACTTACAGAGCCTCAAATAATTAAAGAGATAGTCATATATAATACCTACACTGCAACTTTCTAAAGGTAACTAGAATATTTTCAGTTTTGCAATTTCATCTTTGTAATCTTTAAAAGACAGTTAGAAGCACGATTGCAAAAACATTAGTTAAAACTGTGTGCTTAGTCACTCAGTCATTTCTGACGAAAACTAGTCAGTGACAAAGTGGTTTCAAAAAAGATAACCTTTTTCCAAACAAGGAAAAAATCAGAGATTTTTTGTTTGTTTGTTTGGATGCTAAGTAGTGTCCAACTCTTTTGTGATCCCATGGGCTGTCCATGGGATTTTCCAGGCAAGAATACTGAAGTGGGTTGCTATTTCCTTCTCCAATCAGAGGTTTTTTGAGAAAACATTTAGTAAAATCATAAAAATAGACTAGCACCTTTCCTCCTGCACCCAGTTGCCCAAAGTGTTTGGAAGTTTTCCATAAAAATATTTTAACTGAATACAGTCCTTGGTTAAATCATTAAACTTGGCTATTATGTGAGGTTCCTTCATTCTCAGACAATAGAAATAGCATTTACAATTTGCTGTTCACTTTGTGTAGAGTTGGGGAATGGGAAGAGACAGGAATGAAGAACTGTTGCTCTAACTGAATTATTTTTAAGTTCTTATATGACTTGAAGTGAAAATGTTAGTCACTCAGTCAAGTCTGACTCTTTGCAACCCCAAGGATTGTAGCCCTACCAGGCTTTTCTGTCCATGAAATTCTCTAGGCAAGAACACTGGGGTTGGTAGCCATTCTCTTCTCCAGGGGATCTCCCCCACCCAGGGATCAAACCCAGGTCTCCTGCACTGCAGGCAGATTCTTTACCATCTGAACCACCAGGGAAGTGGTGTAGATTCATATTTAACGGTCAAACCTCAATTGTCTAGTTCACATAACCATCCAAATGTTTAACTCTCATATTTGTCCACACTAAGTTTCTAGCAATTCATCAATTACAGCCCAGCTTTTCCTATCTTGGCACTGGCTCCCCTAGCTTTTCCCACGCAGGGATTTCTGCTCTGGTAAGCTGTGACTTCCTGTATTCACCGGTCTCTCCAATCTTGGGGGTGGTTGTTTGCCCTGTATCCTCCTGCTCTCTTCGGGATCCAAGAAACATGCTTTTTCAGTCTGTTCAATTTTTCACTCATTAGGATAGACTTCCAAGCACCTTACATGCAGAACTGGAAACCATAAGTCCTACCTAAAAATTTTAAATCAGAGAGATTCTAGGCCTGCAGATACCAGGAACAGTTGAGGTCAGGGGTGAGATGGCAAATTGATGTAGGAGAATTTAATAAGCCTCTCTGCCTCCAGTCCTCATTGGGAAGCTGGACATATACTGCCAAATGGCATATTGCAGGAATTCTCCCTTAAGAAATGGATCAATACATTGAATCCTCTCTAACTCAACAGCCCCGCAAATCACCCTTAGAGGAGCCCATTCATCTGCAAGCCCTGCCACTAGACACACATATAAGGAGATCATCAAAAATTGCAAGACCCCTGAAAGAGACTTTTAACAGTTAAAATGGAAGCCAAAATAGAGAACCTAGAGAAAGAAGGGAGTGTGGAGAGTGAAGGAAAAAAGAATTTTAAGCACTTACAATGTTCATCTCCAGAGGTAAAGAGAATGTATTTATTGTGTACATGAGGTATAAACAGGAGGTAATAAAAAAAAAAAAGCAATATTCAGTGACCAAGAACAAGCTCTTGGAAAATACAAAGAAGAGTGAGAATGAAAAATTCAGTAGAATTTCCAGAAGGTTATCTTCCATCCTCTGGAAATTTCTTGCAAAGTAGAATAAAACAAGGCAGAGAAGGAATTGTATGAGAAAAGAAGAAAATGAGAGTTTTTAAATAACAGCTAGTAGGAATTTCAGAAAGCAGTGGAGGGGATAAATGTGAAAGAAATAATACAGGAGAATTCCCTAAAACTAAAAAGCTGGACATTCAGCTTTGAAAGCCTATAGATTGCCTACTACAGTGAATGAAAGGCAATCTCTAAAAAAAATGACAGAACTCTGGGCATAAAGACCTATGTCCTTATTCATCTTGACCCTCTTCCTTCTCTTTTTTTTTTTTTTTTTTAAAAAACACAACTCTGGTTAAATCAAACACTATAGTCACTCTTTGTACCCAAACCCCACCAACAAGACTGAATAAAACCATGCTGACTGGTTTCACTTTAAATTAATGACACTAACCCAGGTGGGCTCTTAATACAACATTGCTCATGCCATATTTCCATGATTGATTCCTTTCTCACTGCTTCATACCTCTCCTCTCTCATTAAATCCAACCTGCCACCAGTATCCTAAATTTCAAATAACAATTCTCCTTTCTTTTGCTGGGAGGAGTTTGGAATTAATTAAAATAGATCTCCCATTAACTCCTCCCACCACAATTTCTTGCTCTCCATATCATGAGGCCCACGTTCTACCTCCTTCCTTTACTTTTGATGAATCCTCTGAGCAAAGGCACATTTTTCTACTTGGGCATTACATTTCATTCCCTTTTGCCTAGTCAGGAACATTGCTCCAGTAATTCTCCCCTTTCTCTCCCAAAGCATCAAATTTTCTCATCTCCAGGATAATTTTTCATTAGAACACAAATATGTTCTTTCTTTTTCTCCTTCTAGCTCTCTCACTCTGCGTGCATGCGTGTGTATGTGTGTGTGCATGCATAGAAAACCATCCTTCTCTTTCCTTTCCCAGCTACTGCTCTATTTTTTTCCTTTCCTTGTCAGTAACTCTTCAGCTATCTCCAATTTCTCTCTGCTCATTCACTCTTAAACCTACTATAATCATTATTTTCACCTCTATTATGCCATCAAAATTGTTTCACCTAAAGTCCCTGATGTCCTCTAAGATGCCAAATCCTTTGTCATTTCACAAACCTCAGCTTCCTTGACCTCTCAGCAAGATTTGACATGGGTGATGATGCTCTTCTTTGAGACTCTTCTTTATTTGACTCACAGAAACACGTGCCATTTACTTAAGTTTTCCTCTTGACCTTTTCTCTCTTTTCTATTGATTGCTTTTCATCTTGTCAATCTCTAACTGTTGAAGTGCCTTGGGGCACAGTCTTTGGATGTGTATCTACTCACCAAGAGGGTATCTCATCCAGGTATTTGACTGGCATATGACCATCAGTATACTGATGACTCTTAACTTTCTATCTTAGCTTGGACTTCTCCTTAGATTCTCTGTTTGATATCTCTACATAGTATCTCAAATATAATATGGACAAAACTGACCTATTGATATATACCCTCCAACCTATTCCTCCTATAGTTTTCCCACCTCACTTAAGGACAACTCTTTTCTTCCATTTTTAAAGGTGAAAATCCCGGAGTCATGCTTGATTTCTTTCTTTCACATCCACACCAAATAAGTCAGCAAGCGCTGTTAGCTTTACCTTCAAAATATGCCCAGAATTTGACCATTATACACATCTCCACTAGCACTGCTCTGGCCCAAACTACTCTTACTTCTCATCTGGATTATCATAATAGCATTCTGAGTGCTTGCCTCACCTCTGCCCTTCACACCTTCACTCAGTTACCAAAACTGAGAACAGTCATGCATGTGTGCATGCTGTAGCTCAGTGGTATCTGCCTCTTTGCGATCCTATGGACTGTAGCCAGCCAGGCTTCTTTGTCCATGGAATTCTCCAGGCAAGAATACTGGAGTGGGTTGCCATTTCCTCCTCCAAGGGATCTTCCTGACCCAGGGATCGAACTGACATATCCTGTGTCTCTTGTAATGCAGGCGCATTCTTTACCACTGAGCCACTTGGGAAGCCCTGAGAACAAACAGTCATATTTCTCTTAACATTTTTCAAAAGCATTTCATCTCTTTTAGAATAAAAAGCCAAATTCTCATAAGATCTGGCTCCATCTTACTGCTCAGAGCTCATGGCCATTTACTTTGTAACTTTTATATCTGCTTCAGCTATACCAGCTTCCTAATGTTCCTTAAATAAGACAGACACTATCGTCTCAGGGCCTGTGACCTTAGTGTTCTCTCTTCCCAGAAGGGTCACCCCTTGGCCATCAGCATGACTTGCTCCTTCACCTCCCAGCCTTCACTCAAAGTGCCCCTCCAAGTAAGGCCCTTCTTATCCAAATTTCTACCCTTCTACTCTCCTTCTCTGTTTGAGTACTTATCACTATCTAACATTATTACATAGATTACATTTATTTTGCTTATTATTATTTGTCACCTATCCACTACTAGAATATAAGTTCCACAAAGGCAGGTATATATGCCTTTCATTTTTTCAATTCTATAATCCCTGGGCCTCCCTGGTGATCCAGTGGGTAAAGAGTCTGCCTTGCACTGCAAGGGGCGCTGGTTCTATCCCGGGCCCAGGAAGATCTCACGTGTGTCCAATTATGAGCCGGCACTCTGGGGTGCATGTGCCAGAGCTGGTGCTCTGCCACTAGAGAAGCCACTGTGATGGGAGGGCCACACAGGCCAAAGAATAAAGATGGATGAAAATAAACAAATAATAATAATAAAAAAACAATAAATGAGGCCAAAATTTTAAAAAGTAATAATAAATATAATCCCTAACTTCTAAAACAGAATTTGGCCCAGTAATGGCCATGACAAATACTTGTGAATGAGTGAATGTATGTTTAATAAAAGCTCCAACAGAGGGGAAAAAAAAAAAACAGATTCAGGAGTCAGTGATGGCACTATGCTTCTTAACAGCAACACTGGAAAGGGGAAGACAAGAGACCAACAAACCAACGCCATAAAAAAGGTAGATAAAAATGAATTCCAGCCACCTGGATTTCAAGGCAAACTGTTAAAGATGTTTTCAGATTTGCAAGATTTCAAAGATATTATTCTTGGGACTTCCCTGGTGGTCCAGTGGCTAAGACTCTGTGCTCCCAATGTAGGAGGCCCTGGTTTGATCTCTGGTCTGGGAACTACATCCTGCATGCTGCAACAAAAGATCCCATATGCTGCAACTGAGACAAAAGGGAAGCCAAAAAAAAATTAAAAACTGATATCTGCTCACTATAGATCCTAGCTCAGAGCTCATGGCCATTTACTTTGTAACTTTTATATCTGCTTCAGCTATACCAGCTTCCTAATGTTCCTTAAATAAGACAGACACTATCGTCTCAGGGCCTGTGACCTTAGTGTTCTCTCTTCCCAGAAGGGTCACCCCTTGGCCATCAGCATGACTTGCTCCTTCACCTCCCAGCCTTCACTCAAAGTGCCCCTCCAAGTAAGGCCCTTCTTATCCAAATTTCTACCCTTCTACTCTCCTTCTCTGTTTGAGTACTTATCACTATCTAACATTATTACATAGATTACATTTATTTTGCTTATTATTATTTGTCACCTATCCACTACTAGAATATAAGTTCCACAAAGGCAGGTATATATGCCTTTCATTTTTTCAATTCTATAATCCCTGGGCCTCCCTGGTGATCCAGTGGGTAAAGAGTCTGCCTTGCACTGCAAGGGGCGCTGGTTCTATCCCGGGCCCAGGAAGATCTCACGTGTGTCCAATTATGAGCCGGCACTCTGGGGTGCATGTGCCAGAGCTGGTGCTCTGCCACTAGAGAAGCCACTGTGATGGGAGGGCCACACAGGCCAAAGAATAAAGATGGATGAAAATAAACAAATAATAATAATAAAAAAACAATAAATGAGGCCAAAATTTTAAAAGTAATAATAAATATAATCCCTAACTTCTAAAACAGAATTTGGCCCAGTAATGGCCATGACAAATACTTGTGAATGAGTGAATGTATGTTTAATAAAAGCTCCAACAGAGGGGAAAAAAAAAAAACAGATTCAGGAGTCAGTGATGGCACTATGCTTCTTAACAGCAACACTGGAAAGGGGAAGACAAGAGACCAACAAACCAACGCCATAAAAAAGGTAGATAAAAATGAATTCCAGCCACCTGGATTTCAAGGCAAACTGTTAAAGATGTTTTCAGATTTGCAAGATTTCAAAGATATTATTCTTGGGACTTCCCTGGTGGTCCAGTGGCTAAGACTCTGTGCTCCCAATGTAGGAGGCCCTGGTTTGATCTCTGGTCTGGGAACTACATCCTGCATGCTGCAACAAAAGATCCCATATGCTGCAACTGAGACAAAAGGGAAGCCAAATTAATAAAAATAAGCATTAAAAACTATTTTTTTCATGAGCTTTTTCTTAGAGCTTTATTGGGTGATAGCCTCTACTAAAATGGGGGCGAGGGGACAAGAAATAGGAAAATATAGGTTCCATGAATTGATTCAGCACAAGAGGAAAATTGAAGTGAAAACCTAGGACAATGCTTGGTAAAATTCTAGGCTGTCATCACTCAGAAAGTCTTGGGAATGATCACTCCTTATAGAAGCAGAAAGACCTGTACTCCAGGAAAGATGTTTTTGAGTTAAAAATCAGAATTAATAGTTCACCTGATATATTTACTCACTAAGAAAGGACTTCTATAGACCTATTAAAGAGCTCAAGAAATAATTAGTAACAGGTAAACAGAAAACTAAACAACACTATGTGGCTTAATTATGAATAATATTTGTGCGGTAATAATAATATAAAATAACAGTCAAATAATTTGATTAAAAATTGTAAGATGCTGCAGTGCAGGGGTCACCGGTTTGATCCCTGGCCTGAGAATATCCCACATGCTGTGGAGAGGCTGGACCAGTGTGTCCAATTGTGGGCCACCCAGTGCTCTGTAGCCAGAGAGGCCACTGTGATGGGAGGCCCACACAGGCCAAAGAGTAAAGATGGATGAAGATAAAAGGATAAAAGATCAATGAAAAGAGGACAAAATTTAAAAAAAATATTGTAAGATGCATAAAAAAGAATGTGGGAACATTATGTACAAAAGCCCAATTCAGATATTTCAGAGTAAAAAGATGATATATAAATGCTGAAAGCAGAATAAGAAAGTAGCAGTATAAGCACATTATCTAGAATTATGAATATAAATAGCTAACGAAAGAGAAAAGAGCTGAAAGAAGCTGCCTCTGGAGACTGGGCAGGAAAGACTGAGAAAGACAGAACCCAGACAGTCTCCTGTTCTTCACTGTAAGTTTTTCTGCTAATTTGGAACTTCCCTGGTGGTCCAGTGGCTAAGACTCTGTGCTCCCAATGTAGGAGGCCCTGGTTTGATCTCTGGTCTGGGAACTACATCCTGCATGCTGCAACAAAAGATCCCATATGCTGCAACTGAGACAAAAGGGAAGCCAAATTAATAAAAATAAGCATTAAAAACTATTTTTTTCATGAGCTTTTTCTTAGAGCTTTATTGGGTGATAGCCTCTACTAAAATGGGGGCGAGGGGACAAGAAATAGGAAAATATAGGTTCCATGAATTGATTCAGCACAAGAGGAAAATTGAAGTGAAAACCTAGGACAATGCTTGGTAAAATTCTAGGCTGTCATCACTCAGAAAGTCTTGGGAATGATCACTCCTTATAGAAGCAGAAAGACCTGTACTCCAGGAAAGATGTTTTGAGTTAAAAATCAGAATTAATAGTTCACCTGATATATTTACTCACTAAGAAAGGACTTCTATAGACCTATTAAAGAGCTCAAGAAATAATTAGTAACAGGTAAACAGAAAACTAAACAACACTATGTGGCTTAATTATGAATAATATTTGTGCGGTAATAATAATATAAAATAACAGTCAAATAATTTGATTAAAAATTGTAAGATGCTGCAGTGCAGGGGTCACCGGTTTGATCCCTGGCCTGAGAATATCCCACATGCTGTGGAGAGGCTGGACCAGTGTGTCCAATTGTGGGCCACCCAGTGCTCTGTAGCCAGAGAGGCCACTGTGATGGGAGGCCCACACAGGCCAAAGAGTAAAGATGGATGAAGATAAAAGGATAAAAGATCAATGAAAAGAGGACAAAATTTAAAAAAAATATTGTAAGATGCATAAAAAAGAATGTGGGAACATTATGTACAAAAGCCCAATTCAGATATTTCAGAGTAAAAAGATGATATATAAATGCTGAAAGCAGAATAAGAAAGTAGCAGTATAAGCACATTATCTAGAATTATGAATATAAATAGCTAACGAAAGAGAAAAGAGCTGAAAGAAGCTGCCTCTGGAGACTGGGCAGGAAAGACTGAGAAAGACAGAACCCAGACAGTCTCCTGTTCTTCACTGTAAGTTTTCTGCTATTGGACTTTCAGGCTATGTGAAGGCAATTTTGGTAAAAGTAAAAGCTAAAATTTAATCAGCTCACCTAAAGTGAAGAAATGTGATTTAGAGTTATGGAAGCAATAAAAGGAACTGAACAGAAATGGTACAAGATAGTGGTTTCTTCTGAAATGTGGGATTGTGGGCTGACTGTTTTATGACTACAGGCATGACTGCTAGAACAAAATTAAGTGAATAAAACCAAACTACATTAAAGGTTGACCAATCAGATCTCTGTGAGAATAGGAGAGCCCTGAAAAATAATTATGAATTAGCCTGCTTTCATTCAGGGCATTTGTCAAAACACATACTCTTACAGAAAGAAACCCATCTTTTAAGAAAATGAACAGATCTGGGCTTCAACGTGATGATGTCACAGTTATTTGCCATTTTGGAAATGAATATCTTAATATCAAGGAAAAGTGCCAGTTGATTTAACAGGAATACTTAAATCCAAATTCAAAACTGTTCACTTGACTCTAAATGACCTTCCTGTAAGAAAATTAATCCTTTTGGGATTTTGTTCTAATCTTATTTTAGGAGCAGATTCTCCCTAATACCGAGTGCAGTCATTTGAGTTCTGACACAGAACTAGCAAAGGGACAGTCACAACAGGTAACCACTGGGTCAGGACTTTTGTGGGTGCGTGGCGGGTTCCATGAACCCACTCATTAATTACCTTGAGAGTATGAAGGGGGAAATGTCTGCTTTTATTTTTTAAGATATTTCATATCTCTCAACAATTAGTTTTAAATTTTCTTTTAAAATACTTTTATTATGTTATATTTTAATACACACTGAAAAATGTAACCCATGTGTAAGGGATAAAGTATGGTGATATAAAAAATTTAACAACTGGACCATTACCAATACCATAATAGCAATTCCATGCCTGTTCCTTTCCACATCCCAACCTCATTGAAAAATGATATTCTCTATAGCAAACTTTACAGCCCTTTCTGGTTCTAGTAACAGAACCCAAAAAAACTAGCTCTCCTGGAGACTGGGCAGGAAAGACTGAGAAAGACAGAACCCAGACAGTCTCCTGTTCTTCACTGTAAGTTTTCTGCTATTGGACTTTCAGGCTATGTGAAGGCAATTTTGGTAAAAGTAAAAGCTAAAATTTAATCAGCTCACCTAAAGTGAAGAAATGTGATTTAGAGTTATGGAAGCAATAAAAGGAACTGAACAGAAATGGTACAAGATAGTGGTTTCTTCTGAAATGTGGGATTGTGGGCTGACTGTTTTATGACTACAGGCATGACTGCTAGAACAAAATTAAGTGAATAAAACCAAACTACATTAAAGGTTGACCAATCAGATCTCTGTGAGAATAGGAGAGCCCTGAAAAATAATTATGAATTAGCCTGCTTTCATTCAGGGCATTTGTCAAAACACATACTCTTACAGAAAGAAACCCATCTTTTAAGAAAATGAACAGATCTGGGCTTCAACGTGATGATGTCACAGTTATTTGCCATTTTGGAAATGAATATCTTAATATCAAGGAAAAGTGCCAGTTGATTTAACAGGAATACTTAAATCCAAATTCAAAACTGTTCACTTGACTCTAAATGACCTTCCTGTAAGAAAATTAATCCTTTTGGGATTTTGTTCTAATCTTATTTTAGGAGCAGATTCTCCCTAATACCGAGTGCAGTCATTTGAGTTCTGACACAGAACTAGCAAAGGGACAGTCACAACAGGTAACCACTGGGTCAGGACTTTTGTGGGTGCCGTGGCGGGTTCCATGAACCCACTCATTAATTACCTTGAGAGTATGAAGGGGGAAATGTCTGCTTTTATTTTTTAAGATATTTCATATCTCTCAACAATTAGTTTTAAATTTTCTTTTAAAATACTTTTATTATGTTATATTTTAATACACACTGAAAAATGTAACCCATGTGTAAGGGATAAAGTATGGTGATATAAAAAATTTAACAACTGGACCATTACCAATACCATAATAGCAATTCCATGCCTGTTCCTTTCCACATCCCAACCTCATTGAAAAATGATATTCTCTATAGCAAACTTTACAGCTTTCTGTTACAATTCCAATTAATTTCATCTGGTTCTATCCTCTGAAGAATAATATCTATGAAACATGTTTGCTTTCACTCAGAGTAAGTATAGTATTTTCAGTTGATATCTGGTTGCAAGGCCACCTCTGCTAAAAGCTTGCTAATTTTATAACTGTAGACAAGTGATTTAATTCTTCTGAGTTGCAATTTCCTTATCAGTAAAGCAAGAATAATAATCTCTCATTTCCAGGGCTATTATGAGACTTAGATGAGCTAATATATATAAAGCGTTCATTATTCATAGTTATTTTTATAGAAAGCAAGTCAGTGTGATCTTGGAATCTTTTTGCAAAGTATGAAGAAAATATAATTAGATCAGATTAGATTATATTAGTTCCTTCACTTGGTAATGTTTGCTTCAAAAATAATTGAAAATAATCTAAAAAGAAATATTTCACTTGTTTTTCCCTGGTTCCTTAAATAACTGAGTCCAGTGAACCTTTATGGATGGAACTCAACATTTTAGTTGTGTAGACATTACTTGTCAGAGTGGCTAAATTTCCTGTTTATTAATAAATTCATTAATTTAAAAATTAACAAAAGGATGGAGAAAACAAAAGAGACTGCACACGAGAAACATCAGTTGGGCATTGATGTAGTCTCATTTTCAGTTTAGCTGACTTAGCATCATACAGACACGGAAAAGGGGGCAATGACTTCAGCAACACTGAATTTTAGTTGTTCAGTTTTAAAAATCATTTTTAAAAATTCATTTTAAAAATGTTCATTTTTAAAAATTAATTTTCTACTTTAAGAAATAAAGGAACTAGCTGTCAAAATATAGCAGCCTGGAATGTTAATGATTACTCTCTCACCATGGTAGCAGCATTTGGGGAACAAACAATCAGACATGTGTTTCTAAAAAGCCAGAGGTTGACTTCTACATTTGTTTAAGGAGACATTTATCTAGAGAGGGATCGCATCAATTCTCTACACTCTTGAATTTTTTGAATCGCTACCTTCCTGAGAGAGAAGCTACTAGGGTGGAAAATTCCAGAATATCTTAAAGATGGCCAACATCAAATAACTACAGACATGAAATGTCTTGAAATGACAGTAGGATGAGAAGTGACTCTTTGTTTTTAAACCTACTTGAAGTACTGCTGTCACATGCAATGCTGATGCTAGAAATGGTGATGGTGATGATGATGAAGAAGATGGGATTGGGAGTGAATCAGGACAGAAAACTTAAGCTACTGTTAAACACAAACAATCATTTTAATACATTTCTTGCCCATTCTTAAAAATCTGAGCTACTTTATTCTCATGTGATGCTGCATTCCATGTTGCAGTCCTGCTTTTTGACTCAAGTGTGTATATGTGTGTATGCTCAGTCATGTCCAACTCTTTGCGGCCCCATGGGCTGTAGGTTGCCAGGCTTCTCTGTCCATGGAATTTTACAGCCAAAAATATTGGACTGGATTGCCATTCCCCACTCCAGGGAATCTTCCCGACCCAGGGATCGAACCCTCATCTCTTGTGTCTCCTGTATTGGCAGGTGGGTTCTTCACCACTAGTGGTAAGATACATGACAGGTACACACTTAAGGGAATTTTAAAGGACTACTGTAAAGCAGTGTTTTGCCACCTTTTCTGCTGTCATCTGAGAAGAGGGCTAAGATTATAGCAGGATAAATATTTGGGTGATATCCAGTCAAGTGCCAGTGTGTCTCTTAGATGATGCTGAAAGATTCCTTTGAGTCATTTTCTGTTTCACCTACTTGTCCAGTAGTTGTTTGACCAAACTGTGTTCTTTTGCAGACATAATGTAAATATGATAAGTAGCTATGTGGGACTCTGTCTTTAAAACTCCTTGTTCAGTCACTTTTTTTTCTTCAAAAATTTCCCCCTCATCCTGCCTCTTTTATTTTTATATTTATTTTCATCCATCTTTATTCTTTGGCATGTGTGTGCCTCCCATCACAGTGGCCTGTCTCCTTGCAGAGCACTGGCTCTGGGCACTTGCGCTCCAGAACGTTGGCTCATAATTGGACACACCAGTCCAGCTGATCCGCACCACGTGGGATCTTCCCAGGCCAAGGATCAAATCAGTGCCCCTTGCACTGCAAGGAGGACTCCTTATCCAGTGGACCACCTGGGAAGACCTGTTCAGTTACTTTTTTTTTTTTAAAACATTTATTATTTATTTATTTATCTTTTGGGGGGTGGGGTGGGGAGGGAAGGGGACGGGCGGGCCACTTCTATTGGTCTTTCATTTCTCTGTTTTCATCCGTCTTTGTTCTTTGGCTCCAGTGGGCCTCCCATCTTGGTGGCCTCTGTCGTCGCAGAGCGCTGGCTCTGGGTGCATGTGCCCCAGAGTTCCGGCTCGGTAATTGGACACATCAGTCCAGCCGCTCCGCGGCACGTGGGATCTTCCCAGGCCAGGGATGGAACCGGCGCCCCTTGCACTGCAAGGCGGTGTCCTTACCCACTGGACCACCAGGGGAAGCCCTTTTTTAATCAGAGTTTCAGTAATAAGATTTACCACTTAACTATTTAGTCCAATTTATTTTCCAATCAGAAAAATCCACACAGTGGTTTTGATGCTTAATTGAACATAAATTTTGAATGATGAAATAAATTTTTGATCATCAAATGGTGGTTACAAATTCTTGAGAATTTGTTTCTTAATAAAGAGGGATTAATTACTATTTCTAATTTTAAAATTATACCTCATATCATTTTTATAAAAAGTTACAGAAACAGATCACTCTAAGTTTAATTCATCAATTCTTCATAAAAATACATCTCTATCTACTTACATCACACATATCTAGAAGTGACAATATGACCTGGTGCAAATGCACACCTCCTTTTTTATGGAACAGTCACCTGGTTGCCATAGAAACCTTACTGTGAGAAGAACTATCTGGTTTTACATCTATATTCCTTAAGGCTCTTACCTCCAAAACTGTGTGCTTCTATTCTTCTGTAGTATTTCTATTACTTTTATAAGTTTATAAAGCTTTTCTCATTTTATGAATAATATAGTATTAATACCTAGTCTTCTAGTCAAGAGTTTTTATAGTACTATTAAGTATTTCTTCAAGAACTTTTTTCCCTAAAATAATTTTAAGGTGTACTTCTAGAATAGATATTTGTAGATTTGAGGGTTAGAGTGTTGTGATATTATGATACCCATTCTTGTAAGATAATAATGTATGATAAGTATTTTTAAAAAGTCACTGTCTACTGATATATTTACTTGTTTTATGTATCATTAAAGTTTAAGAAATCTCATATAATATGTCTTCTATTGTTATTGTTAGAAATAACTCTTTATTACTTTTAGTAATAGCATTATCAATAGAAATAGAAAGATGTAACAGCTTTCATGGTTTTAGTTCGAAATTATCTCTCGTAACATGATGATATTTTTCTTGCTTGTTAACAAACTATGAAATGATTACTATATACTGTCAGCTTGCTATCTCTTACTTTATATTTTATATCTTTCAAATGCTAGAGTTTCCTGACCTTTATAACATGTAACAAGAATATATAACAAGATAAAAGTTTTTATTGTATTTGCTTTTGTATCTTTGTATCGTGTATGTAAGCTTACTTTACATAGACAGATACATCATTTATGTGCACACATGCATAATTTTTTTAAGGTGGGTCATCCAATTTTAATTTTAATTTTCTACCCCTGAGAATACATACTGCCAAGGTAGTATTTACCAGACTGAATAATTTGCCAAAGGGGTCAAGTAACAGTACAGGGCAAGGTATCAGTGTTGGTGAAAGGAGAAAGCTGGCACCCAAAATGGAATTTTGAGAGTGAGGTCTGGAAGGAAACCATTCTATTCAAGTAGAAGCCCCCAGGGCTGCTCCAGAGACACCAAGTGATTAGCTAAGTGACTGCTCCAGCACTCCACTGTAAGGACTACCGCATTTTAATTTCTGTGTTTTTTTTTTTTCTGGTGCTTGTTTTCCAAACTCTGGCCTCTCCATACTCTAACAAGCTCTCACAAAAGCTTCTAGAGGAATTTGCATAAAACACACCTTATTGTGTCATATGGCTGAGCCAAAATATCAAGTGACTCCTGCCAATTCCGCAAGTGGAACCAAGCTCCTCATTATTGAGCTCAACGTTCTCCCCTTGATGCCTCTCCCTTTGAGCTCCAGCTTCCACCAGAGCTTTGAGTACACAGGGCATACTGGACTCCACATTCTTCACAGTTTCCAAGCACACCCCCTTTTGCCCATAATTTTAAAAACCAGAAGGAATACAGCCTCATGTCCTGGAAGAAATACACTGCCTGCTGCTACTTTTCATTTCTTCTTTCCTCTTCAATCGTTGGAAGAGGACTTACATTCTTTTCTTAACAAAGAACAGGCATTTCTATCTTTACAACCACCTGTACAATCATTGCTAAGCAGTTAAAGATGACTTGCACCTCTTAACCTTAACATTTTAAAAGTGTTTGGTTTTGTAAATATAGCAATCTAGTTGGGACTCTGGAGTCTAAAGAGAAGTGTGATTACTATATACTGTCAGCTTGCTATCTCTTACTTTATATTTTATATCTTTCAAATGCTAGAGTTTCCTGACCTTTATAACATGTAACAAGAATATATAACAAGATAAAATTTTTTATTGTATTTGCTTTTGTATCTTTGTATCGTGTATGTAAGCTTACTTTACATAGACAGATACATCATTTATGTGCACACATGCATAATTTTTTTAAGGTGGGTCATCCAATTTCAATTGTATAAAATGTGTGCTACCCCTGAGAATACATACCACCAAGGTAGTATTTACCAGACTGAACAATTTGCCAAAGGGGTCAAGCCACGGTACAGAGCAAGGTATCACTGTGGGTGAGAGGAGAGAGCTGGCACCCAAAGTGGAATTTTGAGAGAGAGGTCTGGAAGGAAATCATTCTATTCAAGTAGAAGCCCCCAGGGCTGCTCCAGAGACACCAAGTGATTAGCTAAGTGACTGCTCCAGCACTCCACTGTAAGGACTACCGCATTTTAATTTCTGTGTTTTTTTTTTTTCTGGTGCTTGTTTTCCAAACTCTAGCCTCTCCATACTCTAAACAGCTCTCACAAAAGCTTCTAGAGGAATTTACCTAAAATACATCTTATCATACGGCTGAGCCAAAATATCAAGTGGCTCCTGCAATTCTACAAGTGGAACTGAACTCATTACTGTGCTCAACCTTCTCCCCTTGATACCTCCCCCTTTGAACCCCAGCTTCCACCAGAGCTTTGGGTACACAGGGCATACTGGACTCCCAGTCTTCACAGTTCCCAAGCACACCCCCTTTTGCCCATAATTTTAAAAACCAGAAGGAATACAGCCTCATGTCCTGGAAGAAATACACTGCCTGCTGCTACTTTTCATTTCTTCTTTCCTCTTCAATCGTTGGAAGAGGACTTACATTCTTTTCTTAACAAAGAACAGGCATTTCTATCTTTACAACCACCTGTACAATCATTGCTAAGCAGTTAAAGATGACTTGCACCTCTTAACCTTAACATTTTAAAAGTGTTTGGTTTTGTAAATATAGCAATCTAGTTGGGACTCTGGAGTCTAAAGAGAAGTGGTGATCTGGTGGATATAAAGGTAAAAAAGAATCCCTTTTGGATGCTGGAATTGTTTGTGATCTAAGCTAAGTAACTGCCAAACTGCTACAAAGTTCTATGTACACAATCTCAGGATGATATTCTAGCAAAAAACTGTACTTAAATCTCTGAAGATGGTTGAGATTGCACCATATAGAACCTAACATGTTATAAAACGTGCCCCATATATGTAAAACATTTAGAAATTCATGGTAACAAGTTGGAAAACTGATCAAGTTTTAAAAGGCGTTTTAAAAGTAAAAACAATGAAATAACATCTAGCAGAAAACGAGGTTAAAATTTCAGTATCAAAAGAGAGTTACAATGATCTTATAATGTTATCTTGCTTAGAGATGAAGACTGCTTCAAATCCTATATTTTGTGGTTATTTCCTTGACAGTGAGAAAAAAGAAAAGTAATTTTCTTAAAATAAATCTCAAAGACATTAGAAAAATATTCACACTATCACAAGCATTCTCACAACACAGGTACAGATGCATGCATATCAGATCAGTGCCAATTAACTATTGTGTTCTCTTCACCATCCCCAGGAATTCATACCTGCTTCTCTTCTAAATATGTTTAAATGACTGTGCAGTTATACAATTGAACTGGCACTCGATCCTCTAGAATGTAATAATACATACCCCCTGGAGAAGGTTGCCTTTGTTTCCTGAATCTTGGAGTTGTACAACATATGGTCTGATAGATTCTAAGCTCCAAGTATCTATTTTTAGACATGATGGTTCTTTGCTATATCTTTCAATAAAGGAGAAAGTATTTATTGAGCTGAGACTTGCTTCCACAATAGTACTTTAGCTAGAAAACGAGTGGCTGTGTCAGCTTAGAAAGTCTGGTGACATGAATAATTTAGTCTGTAGGAGTAATATATCTAGAGAAGAAATTTAAGTATAGGTTAGATACTGCAGGTAATTAATTAAATGATCTTAGGACTGATAAATTACTCAATTGAACATTTCTACAACCTGTACAATCATTGCTAAGCAGTTAAAGATGACTTGCACCTCTTAACCTTAACATTTTAAAAGGTTTGTTTGTAAATATAGCAATCTAGTTGGGACTCTGGAGTCTAAAGAGAAGTGGTGATCTGGTGGATATAAAGGTAAAAAAGAATCCCTTTTGGATGCTGGAATTGTTTGTGATCTAAGCTAAGTAACTGCCAAACTGCTACAAAGTTCTATGTACACAATCTCAGGATGATATTCTAGCAAAAAACTGTACTTAAATCTCTGAAGATGGTTGAGATTGCACCATATAGAACCTAACATGTTATAAAACGTGCCCCATATATGTAAAACATTTAGAAATTCATGGTAACAAGTTGGAAAACTGATCAAGTTTTAAAAGGCGTTTTAAAAGTAAAAACAATGAAATAACATCTAGCAGAAAACGAGGTTAAAATTTCAGTATCAAAAGAGAGTTACAATGATCTTATAATGTTATCTTGCTTAGAGATGAAGACTGCTTCAAATCCTATATTTTGTGGTTATTTCCTTGACAGTGAGAAAAAAGAAAAGTAATTTTCTTAAAATAAATCTCAAAGACATTAGAAAAATATTCACACTATCACAAGCATTCTCACAACACAGGTACAGATGCATGCATATCAGATCAGTGCCAATTAACTATTGTGTTCTCTTCACCATCCCCAGGAATTCATACCTGCTTCTCTTCTAAATATGTTTAAATGACTGTGCAGTTATACAATTGAACTGGCACTCGATCCTCTAGAATGTAATAATACATACCCCCTGGAGAAGGTTGCCTTTGTTTCCTGAATCTTGGAGTTGTACAACATATGGTCTGATAGATTCTAAGCTCCAAGTATCTATTTTTAGACATGATGGTTCTTTGCTATATCTTTCAATAAAGGAGAAAGTATTTATTGAGCTGAGACTTGCTTCCACAATAGTACTTTAGCTAGAAAACGAGTGGCTGTGTCAGCTTAGAAAGTCTGGTGACATGAATAATTTAGTCTGTAGGAGTAATATATCTAGAGAAGAAATTTAAGTATAGGTTAGATACTGCAGGTAATTAATTAAATGATCTTAGGATATCTGATTCACCATGACTAATTTACGTATATCCTAAAAATACATACAGATCATAAGTCATGATTGTGGTATTCTCAGGGGCAATTGCAGAACACATAATTCAATACACAAGACAAAAAATTAATTGCTTTACATGCTTTAAAACCTTTGAGAATTCTCTCTTTCTGTCTACCTTTTTTAAAAAATACATTTTGATAATATTCACAGAGAATCACAGTGCCTGATCAAAATAGAAAACAGAATCAAGCTAAGGTTTATATTTAATGTCAGAAGGAATGAACATATTTTAGAGCACTTATCTTTAACTAGATAAATATTTGAATTTAAAAGTATTTTTTTTTCTGAGAATAATTTTAGATCTTACAATAGGGACTGGTTCTTCAGATTGTCACAGCAATTAACTGAGTACAGAGATACTGTGTTATGACAATCTCCTTGGCACTGGGAAAATGATTTATAGTAGATTCTCCTGGGCTGAAGAACTTCCTCCATGTCACTGATGGCTGTGACGTCATCAGTCTTACCAACAGAGACAGATATCATTAGAATCTGCCCTACGGTTCATTCCTCTCCTTTGTCAAACCTCGAGGACTGTCCCCTGTGACACTGGAAAAGCAGACTACGTACTGAAGAGACTGTCCATCATGGAGCTAGGTATTTATATTCATGCGGTCCTCAATTTAGAGATGAGTTGGGTTTCAAACTCATCTCTAAGTGACAGGACAGGGAAGCCTGGCATGCCACAGTCCATGGGGTCACAAAGAGCTGGACATGACTGAGTGACTGAACTGAAGAGGGTTTCAAAACTTCAGTACCAGAGTTGAATTTTCAATTAAGACAATATTCTTTTTGATTCGAAGAATCTATAAAATAGGCTTAGAATAGTTTTGCTATATCTTTCAATAAAGGAGAAAGTATTTATTGAGCTGAGACTTGCTTCCACAATAGTACTTTAGCTAGAAAACGAGTGGCTGTGTCAGCTTAGAAAGTCTGGTGACATGAATAATTTAGTCTGTAGGAGTAATATATCTAGAGAAGAAATTTAAGTATAGGTTAGATACTGCAGGTAATTAATTAAATGATCTTAGGATATCTGATTCACCATGACTAATTTACGTATATCCTAAAAATACATACAGATCATAAGTCATGATTGTGGTATTCTCAGGGGCAATTGCAGAACACATAATTCAATACACAAGACAAAAAATTAATTGCTTTACATGCTTTAAAACCTTTGAGAATTCTCTCTTTCTGTCTACCTTTTTTAAAAAATACATTTTGATAATATTCACAGAGAATCACAGTGCCTGATCAAAATAGAAAACAGAATCAAGCTAAGGTTTATATTTAATGTCAGAAGGAATGAACATATTTTAGAGCACTTATCTTTAACTAGATAAATATTTGAATTTAAAAGTATTTTTTTTTCTGAGAATAATTTTAGATCTTACAATAGGGACTGGTTCTTCAGATTGTCACAGCAATTAACTGAGTACAGAGATACTGTGTTATGACAATCTCCTTGGCACTGGGAAAATGATTTATAGTAGATTCTCCTGGGCTGAAGAACTTCCTCCATGTCACTGATGGCTGTGACGTCATCAGTCTTACCAACAGAGACAGATATCATTAGAATCTGCCCTACGGTTCATTCCTCTCCTTTGTCAAACCTCGAGGACTGTCCCCTGTGACACTGGAAAAGCAGACTACGTACTGAAGAGACTGTCCATCATGGAGCTAGGTATTTATATTCATGCGGTCCTCAATTTAGAGATGAGTTGGGTTTCAAACTCATCTCTAAGTGACAGGACAGGGAAGCCTGGCATGCCACAGTCCATGGGGTCACAAAGAGCTGGACATGACTGAGTGACTGAACTGAAGAGGGTTTCAAAACTTCAGTACCAGAGTTGAATTTTCAATTAAGACAATATTCTAGATGGTGTTATAATAGATTCTTGAAAGAATCTATAAAATGAAGTGTTAAGAAAGAGTAAAACCCCAAACTCTTATAAAATAAGTATCAAAAGGAGAAAACAACAGACCAATTAAAAAGAATAAAGAGAATAAAAGAGTACAGGCTCCTGTGAGGATTGTGAAGAGTTTTCATCAGCATTTTTATAAACTCTAGAGCTTCTTGTTCTTTTTTTTTTTTTTAAAGATTTAATTTATTTATTTACTTTGGGCGGGGGTTGGGTTGGAGAGGGAGGGGAGTGGGCGGGCCACTTCCATTGGTCTTTAATTTCTCTATTTTCATTTGTTTTCGTTCTTTGGCTCCTGTGGGCCTCCTATCGCGGTGGCGTCTGTCGTTGCAGAGCACTGGCTCTGGGCGCATGCGCTCCAGAGCTCCGGTTCGGTGATTGGATACATCAGTCCAGCCACTCCATGGCACGTGGGATCTTCCCAGGCCAGGGCTCGAACCGGCGCCCCTTGCACTGCAAGGCGGTGTCCTTACCCACTGGGCCACCAGGGGAAGCCCCTTCTTGTTCTTTTTTTTTACACCAAAATTTTGCTTTAAAACTTGTCACTTCTCTTTTTTTCTGGTTTAAATACACCACTGATAATAGTCATGCCATGGCAGAATCACAGTCCTGGTTGGGGAGGCAAAAATGGATCAAAAGAGAGGTGATAGTTCTAGAAATCAGCAGTTTCAAGTTAAGACCCGGGGAGAAGAAAGGAAAGGGGAAAAATTAAAGATATCATTAGAATCTGCCCTACGGTTCATTCCTCTCCTTTGTCAAACCTCGAGGACTGTCCCTGTGACACTGGAAAAGCAGACTACGTACTGAAGAGACTGTCCATCATGGAGCTAGGTATTTATATTCATGCGGTCCTCAATTTAGAGATGAGTTGGGTTTCAAACTCATCTCTAAGTGACAGGACAGGGAAGCCTGGCATGCCACAGTCCATGGGGTCACAAAGAGCTGGACATGACTGAGTGACTGAACTGAAGAGGGTTTCAAAACTTCAGTACCAGAGTTGAATTTTCAATTAAGACAATATTCTAGATGGTGTTATAATAGATTCTTGAAAGAATCTATAAAATGAAGTGTTAAGAAAGAGTAAAACCCCAAACTCTTATAAAATAAGTATCAAAAGGAGAAAACAACAGACCAATTAAAAAGAATAAAGAGAATAAAAGAGTACAGGCTCCTGTGAGGATTGTGAAGAGTTTTCATCAGCATTTTTATAAACTCTAGAGCTTCTTGTTCTTTTTTTTTTTTTTTAAAGATTTAATTTATTTATTTACTTTGGGCGGGGGTTGGGTTGGAGAGGGAGGGGAGTGGGCGGGCCACTTCCATTGGTCTTTAATTTCTCTATTTTCATTTGTTTTCGTTCTTTGGCTCCTGTGGGCCTCCTATCGCGGTGGCGTCTGTCGTTGCAGAGCACCGGCTCTGGGCGCATGCGCTCCAGAGCTCCGGTTCGGTGATTGGATACATCAGTCCAGCCACTCCATGGCACGTGGGATCTTCCCAGGCCAGGGCTCGAACCGGCGCCCCTTGCACTGCAAGGCGGTGTCCTTACCCACTGGGCCACCAGGGGAAGCCCCTTCTTGTTCTTTTTTTTTACACCAAAATTTTGCTTTAAAACTTGTCACTTCTCTTTTTTTCTGGTTTAAATACACCACTGATAATAGTCATGCCATGGCAGAATCACAGTCCTGGTTGGGGAGGCAAAAATGGATCAAAAGAGAGGTGATAGTTCTAGAAATCAGCAGTTTCAAGTTAAGACCCGGGGAGAAGAAAGGAAAGGGGATTAAAGATGAGATGTCTCTGGCTGAGAGATTATTAAAAACTATCTAACAGTGGTGTATATAGTGAAATGAAGAGAAAACTCTGCAGTTTGACATAGGCATGGCTGAAGGATGTTAGGTCAGATAACTTCCCACCTATGCCTGTCATTAAGTGACACTGTTTATTTATGTCAACTTTGTTACAATGGTTAGAGCAAGGGGGATGGGGGCAGAGTCCTGTGGGAAGGCCCCAATACCTACTCTTGCCTGCCCAACAACGGTTTCCCCTTCTTTTATTCCCCAGATTCCTTGGGGGCAAGGGCTTAATCACAAGAAAGAAACAACAGCCTGTAATTACTGTAACTGGGAACCCAAGTCACCATGCGATTAAGCTCTGAGTTGCCGAGCTTCTATAAGGCTCCTTGAATTTTCCCTGGCTAGGAATAGAACTGGTCCCAGGATCCACAGCGGGGCTTTAACTGGGTGCCAAAATGAGACAACTCCAGTTTCAAAGCTACAGTACTCACTTCTCGCTATCCAGTAGAATCATCTACTGAAAACCAAAACCAAAACTGGTTTTAATTGAACAAAAAACCAGACCAATGTCTGGGCTTCATGTCAAACCAATTAAATCAGAATCCCTAGGGGTGGAGAGATAGGCTTCAGGATATTTAAAAAGCTCCCTAGGTGATGCTAATGTGCAGCTAGGATTAATAACAGGAGGTTGTGAGGGATACAAGGTGAAAAGGTTAAGTGTCCAGTTCACTGGTAAGGGTGAAGGGAGAAGTTCTACAGGCAGTCGTGGAGAAGGGCACACTTCATGCTCAGCTGCCTTGCCTAGTGTCAGTGAGGAGGAAGGGACTCAGGTGAAGCAGGAGCTACAAGCTTTTCAGCAGACACAGGAATTAGGAGTGCAGAGAGGAAGGCTGGATGGCAGTAAGGTAAGGCTTCCTATTCTTTGCTATTTTGCTTAGTGAAAGTGCTGGTTGCTCAGTCCTTTCTGACTCTTTGTGACCCCATGAACTGTAGCCTCGGATTCTCCAGGCAAGAATACTGGAGCAGGTAGCCTTTCACTTCTACAGGGGATCTTCCTGATGCAGGGATGGAACCTGGGTCTCCTGCATTGCAGGTAAATTCTTACGGTTTGAGCCACCAGGAAGAGGCAGCCTTAAAATACCTACTTAGTGATTATTTGACAACACCCACCTCCCTTCCCGTAGCCAGTGCAGTCATTTAAAATCTACTCCCTCTGCAACTTGACATAGGCATGGCAAGACTAACTTCCCACCTATGCCTGTCATTAAGTGACACTGTTTATTTATGTCAACTTTGTTACAATGGTTAGAGCAAGGGGATGGGGCAGAGTCCTGTGGGAAGGCCCCAATACCTACTCTTGCCTGCCCAACAACGGTTTCCCCTTCTTTTATTCCCCAGATTCCTTGGGGGCAAGGGCTTAATCACAAGAAAGAAACAACAGCCTGTAATTACTGTAACTGGGAACCCAAGTCACCATGCGATTAAGCTCTGAGTTGCCGAGCTTCTATAAGGCTCCTTGAATTTTCCCTGGCTAGGAATAGAACTGGTCCCAGGATCCACAGCGGGGCTTTAACTGGGTGCCAAAATGAGACAACTCCAGTTTCAAAGCTACAGTACTCACTTCTCGCTATCCAGTAGAATCATCTACTGAAAACCAAAACCAAAACTGGTTTTAATTGAACAAAAAACCAGACCAATGTCTGGGCTTCATGTCAAACCAATTAAATCAGAANCCCTAGGGGTGGAGAGATAGGCTTCAGGATGTTTAAAAAGCTCCCTAGGTGATGCTAATGTGCAGCTAGGATTAATAACAGGAGGTTGTGAGGGATACAAGGTGAAAAGGTTAAGTGTCCAGTTCACTGGTAAGGGTGAAGGGAGAAGTTCTACAGGCAGTCGTGGAGAAGGGCACACTTCATGCTCAGCTGCCTTGCCTAGTGTCAGTGAGGAGGAAGGGACTCAGGTGAAGCAGGAGCTACAAGCTTTTCAGCAGACACAGGAATTAGGAGTGCAGAGAGGAAGGCTGGATGGCAGTAAGGTAAGGCTTCCTATTCTTTGCTATTTTGCTTAGTGAAAGTGCTGGTTGCTCAGTCCTTTCTGACTCTTTGTGACCCCATGAACTGTAGCCTCGGATTCTCCAGGCAAGAATACTGGAGCAGGTAGCCTTTCACTTCTACAGGGGATCTTCCTGATGCAGGGATGGAACCTGGGTCTCCTGCATTGCAGGTAAATTCTTTACGGTTTGAGCCACCAGGGAAGAGGCAGCCTTAAAATACCTACTTAGTGATTATTTGACAACACCCACCTCCCCTTCCCAATGTCTAGCCAAGATTAGCAGTCATTTAAAATCTACTCCCTCTGCACTTATTTGAGTGCTTACGATGGAAGAATGTGATCAGAAATCTATACCTATGTGTACGGAATGCAAACCTCCTCCTCAATAGAATCACAGAAACCTGTACCAAAAAGAGGCTGGTTCAACATTTTTCTCTTGGACTGTGAATATCTCCATTAGATTTGTTAATGGAATGGACTATTTCTTAAATCTCTTGGTTTCTTTGGTGTCTACCTGGTGGTGCATAAATATCAAGTGACCAACTGAAAGAATTTTCAGATGAGGAAGCTAAGTTGCTAAGTCAGTAAATCAGTCAATTCATTCATTCATTTATTCATCCATTCACTTAATACCAGAGAGAAAACTTTAGATATCTGTGGGAATCAATGTACAAGTTGGAGGCTATAGTTGATAATACTGTACTGTATACTTGAAATTTGCTGGGATTAGGTCTTAAGTATTCTCATCCCACACACAAAATAATAGTAATAATGTGAGGTGATGAATGTGTTAATTAGCTTGATTGTAATAATCACAATGTATAGATAGGTACATCAAATAATCATGTTGTACACCTTATTTGTCGATTATCTCTCAATAAAGCTTGAGAAAATAAAATTAGGAAACAGTTGCAAAATATTCAAAATTTTCACTTTCATTTAAGATGTCATTTTTTTCTTTTAGTAGATATTTTGGTATTCCACAAACAAAAATGAAATTTGCAGCTGGAAAAAAAGAAATGTTAGGAGCTAGAATATCTCTTATGATCTTAGAAATACAAGCAATTTTAGGGCTTCCCTGGTGGTCCAGTGGGTAAGGACACCACCTTGCAGTGCAAGGGGCGCCGGTTCCATCCCTGGCCTGGGAAGATCCCACGTGCCGCGGAGCAGCTGGACCCATGTGTCCAATTACCGAGCCGGAGCTCTGGAGTGCATGCGCCCAGAGCCGGTGCTCTGTGACAACAGAGGCCACCGCGATGGGAGGCCCACATGGGCCAAAGAACAAAGATGGATGAAAATAGACAAATGAAAGATCAATAGAAGTAGCCTGCCCGCTCCCCTCCCTCCACACGCCACCACCCCCAAAATAAACAAACAAATAAATAAATCTTTAAAAAAAAAACAGAAAAGAAATATAAGCAATTTTATTCAACCAACATTTTGATGCACTTACTAGGGAAGGCATTGATTAGGTGCTATAGAGGTTAATAGAGTTTAAATAATAGCTCAGGCTTTGAGTCCAATAGCCTGAATCTGATTTCTGATTCCTACTTCCTAGGTGTATGGGGCTACTTATTTAGCTTTTTCATGTCTCCCTTTTCTTAATTATAAAGTGGGAATAACAATACATGCTTTGCAGGGTTAACAGTACCCTACACATAATAACTATTCAGTAAATGTTAACTGTTAAAGCAGCTGGATGATTGAATATTATGTTATTTTGGATCCCTCTCCACCACTAAGAAGGCTTGGATCTGTTACCTAGGTGGGACTTTATGAGCCTCATGTGGGTCTGGGTGTGCCAGTTTGAAGATGGGCCTAGAGGAGGGCTGAATTTGGGCAAAATAGTAGGGAGAGGAGTTTAAAGTCCTGAAGACTATCCAGAAGGCAGAAAATGTGAGTCAGGGTGTCCAAAAATAAGTCTGAAAGTTGTTTTTCTGTGTGGTGCTGTATGTGACCCCCTTGACACAATCTGCTGTGAAGTCCCTCATCCTAATTTAGCAGAACTCAGAGTGGTTCTGGGTTCATCAGGGAGCATGTGCAGCTGGTAGAACTAGAGGAGGTGTGGACAGCTGGCACTTGGATTCCATAAAGGTGAATGATACTCAGTCTATGCCCCCAAGAATTGCTGTCTAACAATCAAGGCAATCAATAGGTATACTCCAAATTTATTTCAAGTCACAGTAAAGTGAATTCAGTGTTACAATAAGCGAACAAAGTGCTACAGAAGTATGTAAGTAGGAAACAGTTATTCTAAGTGGGAGTTTGGAAAGGTTTCAGGGAGAGATGACATCACCTTCCCTGTGTTGAGTGACTGTTACAGACTGAATGTTTATGTCTCCCCAAATTCATAAGTTGGAATCCTAACACCCAATATGATGTTATTAGGAGATGGGGACTTTGTGGGTGATTAGGTTATTGGGCTTCCCTGGTGGCTCAGATGGTCAAGAATCCACCTGCAATGCAGGAGATCTGGCTTCTATCCCTGGGCTGGGAAGATCTCCTGGAGAAGGGAACAGCTACTCACTCCAGTATTCTTGCCTGGAGAATTCCATGGACAGAGGAGCTTGGCATGCTACAATGTATGGGATTGCAGAGAGTGGGACATGACAGAGTGACTTTCACTTTCACTAGGTTATAAGGGTAAAGTCCTCACAAATGGGATTAGTGCCGTTATAAAAGAGGCCTCAGGGAGCTCTCTTGTTCCTTTACACCATGTAAAGACATGGAGAAGACGGGCATCTACCAGGAAGTGTCTTTGTCAGCCACTGAATCTGCTGGCACCTTGATGTTGGACTCCTCAGCCTCCAGGACTGTGAGAAAAGTTTGTGATTTAAACCACCCAGTCTATGGTATTTGCCATGGCAGCCCCACTGGAGTAGAACAGTGACTCTCAGGTAGAGATGTAGAGCAGAAGAGAAAGCAAAAGATCAGAGGCAAGGACATGCAATGACATGCTTGGGACTACATGGTGTTAGGAAACAGTGCCATGAGGTCCCATTGTATAGCACATGGAACTATATTCAATATCCTGTAAGAAAGGAAAAGGTCAACAACTAACTCCTGCCTCTAGACTTCTTTGCTATATAAGACACCAATGACTGGTGATTCTGTTGCCTATAGTTAAATACAATCCTGATAGAATGCTCTTTAAACAGAATGAGAAGAGATGAATGAAGCTGGATAAAAGTGAATTCAGTTTGCTGTCTAACAATCAAGGCAATCAATAGGTATACTCCAAATTTATTTCAAGTCACAGTAAAGTGAATTCAGTGTTACAATAAGCGAACAAAGTGCTACAGAAGTATGTAAGTAGGAAACAGTTATTCTAAGTGGGAGTTTGGAAAGGTTTCAGGAGAGATGACATCACCTTCCCTGTGTTGAGTGACTGTTACAGACTGAATGTTTATGTCTCCCCAAATTCATAAGTTGGAATCCTAACACCCAATATGATGTTATTAGGAGATGGGGACTTTGTGGGTGATTAGGTTATTGGGCTTCCCTGGTGGCTCAGATGGTCAAGAATCCACCTGCAATGCAGGAGATCTGGCTTCTATCCCTGGGCTGGGAAGATCTCCTGGAGAAGGGAACAGCTACTCACTCCAGTATTCTTGCCTGGAGAATTCCATGGACAGAGGAGCTTGGCATGCTACAATGTATGGGATTGCAGAGAGTGGGACATGACAGAGTGACTTTCACTTTCACTAGGTTATAAGGGTAAAGTCCTCACAAATGGGATTAGTGCCGTTATAAAAGAGGCCTCAGGGAGCTCTCTTGTTCCTTTACACCATGTAAAGACATGGAGAAGACGGGCATCTACCAGGAAGTGTCTTTGTCAGCCACTGAATCTGCTGGCACCTTGATGTTGGACTCCTCAGCCTCCAGGACTGTGAGAAAAGTTTGTGATTTAAACCACCCAGTCTATGGTATTTGCCATGGCAGCCCCACTGGAGTAGAACAGTGACTCTCAGGTAGAGATGTAGAGCAGAAGAGAAAGCAAAAGATCAGAGGCAAGGACATGCAATGACATGCTTGGGACTACATGGTGTTAGGAAACAGTGCCATGAGGTCCCATTGTATAGCACATGGAACTATATTCAATATCCTGTAAGAAAGGAAAAGGTCAACAACTAACTCCTGCCTCTAGACTTCTTTGCTATATAAGACACCAATGACTGGTGATTCTGTTGCCTATAGTTAAATACAATCCTGATAGAATGCTCTACTAATGTGTTAAATCAGAATGAGAAGAGGATTGGAATGGAAGACCAAAGATCTCAATTCCAATTCTGGTTCTCCAATGGCAGTAGTGGACCGAGATGCTTTGTTTTCTTCCCTGATGGTCCAGTGGTTAAGAATCTGCTGGCCAACGCAGGAGACACAAGTTCAATCCCTGGTCTGGGGAGAGTCCACATGCTGTGTGCCAACTAAGCCTGTGTGCCACAACAAAGAAGGCACCACAATGAAAGGTCTGCACCCCACAACTAGAGAGTAGCCCGTACTCACCATAACTAGAGAAAGTCCATGCGCAAACACCCAGAGCAGCCAAAAATAAATAACTTTATTTATATTTTTAAAAAGATTTATTTATTTATTTATTTTGGTGGGGGTGGGGGTGGGGACGGAGGGGAGCAGGCGGGCCACTTCTATTGGTCTTTCATTTGTCCATTTTCATCCATCTTTTTTCTTTGGCCCGTGTGGGCCTCCCATCGCGACGGCCTCTGTTGTCGCAGAGCACCGGCTCTGGGCGCATGTGCTCTAGAGCTCCGGCTCGGTAGTTGGACACATCAGTCCAGATGCCCCACGCGGCACGTGGGATCTTCCCAGGCCAGGGATGGAACCAGCGCCCCTTGCACTGCAAGGCGGTGTCCTTACCCACTGGACCACCAGGGAAGCCCATAAATAACTTTAAAAGGAGGTTATTATAGTAATAATAAGGGAAACAATGGCCAACAGGATGAAAAAAAAGAATCACAAAAATCATCTAAAAAAATAACTGCTACTTGATACGGATGCCCTCACCGCCTCTCTTCCAGACATCAGTGCCACTGTGGAATCTCTTCTAGTTTTCAACTTGTTTCTGTCTCTCCAAACCCTTTTAGAAAAAGCACATCAAAACTTTCAGAGGCAAAGACATGCAATGACATGCTTGGGACTACATGGTGTTAGGAAACAGTGCCATGAGGTCCCATTGTATAGCACATGGAACTATATTCAATATCCTGTAAGAAAGGAAAAGGTCAACAACTAACTCCTGCCTCTAGACTTCTTTGCTATATAAGACACCAATGACTGGTGATTCTGTTGCCTATAGTTAAATACAATCCTGATAGAATGCTCTACTAATGTGTTAAATCAGAATGAGAAGAGGATTGGAATGGAAGACCAAAGATCTCAATTCCAATTCTGGTTCTCCAATGGCAGTAGTGGACCGAGATGCTTTGTTTTCTTCCCTGATGGTCCAGTGGTTAAGAATCTGCTGGCCAACGCAGGAGACACAAGTTCAATCCCTGGTCTGGGGAGAGTCCACATGCTGTGTGCCAACTAAGCCTGTGTGCCACAACAAAGAAGGCACCACAATGAAAGGTCTGCACCCCACAACTAGAGAGTAGCCCGTACTCACCATAACTAGAGAAAGTCCATGCGAAACACCCAGAGCAGCCAAAAATAAATAACTTTATTTATATTTTTAAAAGATTTATTTATTTATTTATTTTGGTGGGGGTGGGGTGGGGACGGAGGGGAGCAGGCGGGCCACTTCTATTGGTCTTTCATTTGTCCATTTTCATCCATCTTTTTTCTTTGGCCCGTGTGGGCCTCCCATCGCGACGGCCTCTGTTGTCGCAGAGCACCGGCTCTGGGCGCATGTGCTCTAGAGCTCCGGCTCGGTAGTTGGACACATCAGTCCAGATGCCCCACGCGGCACGTGGGATCTTCCCAGGCCAGGGATGGAACCAGCGCCCCTTGCACTGCAAGGCGGTGTCCTTACCCACTGGACCACCAGGGAAGCCCATAAATAACTTTAAAAGGAGGTTATTATAGTAATAATAAGGGAAACAATGGCCAACAGGATGAAAAAAAAGAATCACAAAAATCATCTAAAAAAATAACTGCTACTTGATACGGATGCCCTCACCGCCTCTCTTCCAGACATCAGTGCCACTGTGGAATCTCTTCTAGTTTTCAACTTGTTTCTGTCTCTCCAAACCCTTTTAGACAGCACATCAAAAACTTTAGCCTGAAGCGATCTGTCTGAACATCACCTACAGGTGTGGTGTAATGCTCAGTTGGATGGAGATTTTTTGTCTGTCCCCCTTCCCTTTGTTCATTCTAGTAATAGTAACCCTTCTTTTCCTTCGGGGAATTGCATCTCCCCTACTTCCACTGGTGCCGTTGGGAACCACCAGTCACATTACATCCTGCCCTGCCTACTTTTGCCCTGAATTAATTACATTGTAAATGACTCAAAGAAAGCCAGAGTGCTTTGCCCCCCTTTCTAATTTCTACAGAAAAATGCTTCTATTTTTGTATTTTCTATAGTGAAGAGGAGGGGACAACAGAGGACGAGACAGTTGGATGGCATCACCGATTCAATGGACATGAATTTGAGTAAACTCTGGGAGATTCTGAAGGACAGGGAAGCCCTGTGTGCTGCAGTCTATGGGGTTGCAAACAGTTTGACACAACTGAGTAATTAAACAACAATAGCCTATTAAAATATTTTTCTCTGAGTGTCAGCATAGTAATTATGATCATAGACTCTGGTGCTGGACTACTTAGGTTCCAATCACTTACTAGCTGTGTGATCTTGGGCAAGTTAAATATAAACTGAGGTTCCAGAAGTTACCACTTAGATTGAAATCCTAGTTCCACACACATATTAGCTATATGATCTTGACAAAGTCACTAACCAACTAAGCCTCAGCTTCCTCATTTGTAAAGCTATAACACCCGCCTCACAGAATTGAGGAAAATAATTTTATGTATAAGAATATTCTGGAAGAATATAAACCAAAAGGACATAAATAAACTGTGAACAGTGATAATTTCTAGATGATGGAATTATGGATGAATTTTTTATCTTCTTTTTCTGATTTCTATATAACAATATTTCTATTTTTGTGTTTTCTACAGTGAATTAAAATGTTTCTGTGTGTCAGCACAGTAATTATGATCATACACTCTTGTGCTGGACTACATGGTTTCTAACCACTTACTAGCTGTGTGAGCTTGGGCAAGTTATTTAGTCTCTGCCTCAATTTGCTCATCTGTAAAACAGAGATAATATTATTTCTACCACAGAATTAAATCAATTAATACAGGTGAAGTGATTAATACCTAGTTGAAAGTATTATATAAATGTTTTCAAGTATTATTAATATTTATCTCTTTTAAGTCCTTTCTCTCAAAATTCCTTTTATGTGGGCGTCTTTAAGTTAACAGACTAGGTTACAGATACGGGGGAGTAGCTCAACAGAATTCAGTGCAGGTGTGGGCAGACTGTGGCCAGTGGCCAAGCTGCCCTTTAGCCAAGAACAGTTTTTACATTTTTGAAGAGTTGTAAAAACAGAGAAAGAGAGAAAAAGGAATACTCTGCAACAGAGACCATCTGTAGCCCACAAAGCCTAAATATTTACTATCTTGCCCTTTATAGAAAACACTGGCTGACTGTTGGCTTAATTTGTTTTCCCTTTCAAGTACACTTCTGATTTAAAATCACTATGGGGAGCAGTTTCTCAGAGCTATCTGTGGTGCTGTCTCCCGGGCTGCAGTCCTAATTATACCCCAAATAAAACTTAACCCACAATTCTCAAGTTGTTCTTTTTTTAGTCGACAGTTTTGGCGACCGAAAAGGGACCCAGAGAAGACTTTCCTCCTTCCCCTGAACTCCACGAGGAACCAGAGCCTTGGTACCAGCAGCGGCCCCTTGTGCCCATCCGCCTCCTCAGGGAATCCAGACGAATCTGGAAACAGCTTCAAGTAAAGAAAAAGATACTTGGAAACAAAAAGGAGGAAAATTTGATTCCAATAAAGGGCTATGCATAGGCCCAAATGGAAAGCCTAGCCTTCTGGTTGAAGCTCAATACCCCATTTTACAATATATACATGAGCTGAGTCACTGGAATCCAGATAAGATGGTGCTATGGGGCCCCCTGCACCAGATTGGACTATAGAGAGAGCTACTGATCTCAAACTCACTTTAAAACAACGCTCAAACAGAGGAAGAACTACACTCACTCCAGGACAAGAAGAAGACGACATCAGACATAGACAGCTTGCCCAAGATGCTGGACCTGAACCGTATGATTGTTTGTTTTTTTTTTTAAAGATTTATTTATTTATTTATTTTGGGCGGGGGTCAGGTTGGGGAGGGAGGGGAGCGGGTGGGCCACTTCTATTGGTCTTTCATTTCTCTATTTTTCATCCGTCTTTGTTCTTTGGCTCCTGTGGGCCTCCCATCGCGGTGGCGTCTGTCGTTGCAGAGCGCTGGCTCTGGGCACATGCGCTCCAGAGCTCCGGCTCGGTAATTGGACACATCAGTCCAGCCGCTCTGCGGCACGTGGGATCTTCCCAGGCCAGGAATCGAACTGGCGCCCCTTGCACTGCAAGGCGGTGTCCTTACCCACTGGACCACCAGGGGAAGCCCTGTATGATTGTTTACAATATTTTCTTGATCTCTTGGACCTTTGCATATGAATCAAATGTTTCTGTGACATGGGCACGATCCTATGCTAGTTTTAAAAATCAATCCAATTGTTGGGTTTGTGGTCAGCTACCTGCATCTAGCACTTCTGGGTTACTTTGGTGGGTTTCTGCCCTCCAAGGCTCTGATTGTTTGGCTCTTCGAGAATTTATTTTAGAGGAAGAGAGTTTAATTCCATTCTGTCTACTCTTGATGTTACTAAATGGGATCCTCTCGACTGGCCAATTAACAACACCTACTCTGACCCTGGCCACAAATTTAAGTTTTCTCTTAGGGTCACTCATACTCAGTCAGAGTGACGAGCTAAAAAGGATCTCATATGACAAAAGAAAAAATTCCACAATTATGGGATGGATCTATGTGGTTAACTCCGCCTCCTCAGGGAATCCAGACAAAAAGCTTCAAGTAAAGAAAAGATACTTGGAAACAAAAAGGAGGAAAATTTGATTCCAATAAAGGGCTATGCATAGGCCCAAATGGAAAGCCTAGCCTTCTGGTTGAAGCTCAATACCCCATTTTACAATATATACATGAGCTGAGTCACTGGAATCCAGATAAGATGGTGCTATGGGGCCCCCTGCACCAGATTGGACTATAGAGAGCTACTGATCTCAAACTCACTTTAAAACGACGCTCAAACAGAGGAAGAACTACACTCACTCCAGGACAAGAAGAAGACGACATCAGACATAGACAGCTTGCCCAAGATGCTGGACCTGAACCGTATGATTGTTTGTTTTTTTTTTTAAAGATTTATTTATTTATTTATTTTGGGCGGGGGTCAGGTTGGGGAGGGAGGGGAGCGGGTGGGCCACTTCTATTGGTCTTTCATTTCTCTATTTTTCATCCGTCTTTGTTCTTTGGCTCCTGTGGGCCTCCCATCGCGGTGGCGTCTGTCGTTGCAGAGCGCTGGCTCTGGGCACATGCGCTCCAGAGCTCCGGCTCGGTAATTGGACACATCAGTCCAGCCGCTCTGCGGCACGTGGGATCTTCCCAGGCCAGGAATCGAACTGGCGCCCCTTGCACTGCAAGGCGGTGTCCTTACCCACTGGACCACCATGGGAAGCCCTGTATGATTGTTTACAATATTTTCTTGATCTCTTGGACCTTTGCATATGAATCAAATGTTTCTGTGACATGGGCACGATCCTATGCTAGTTTTAAAAATCAATCCAATTGTTGGGTTTGTGGTCAGCTACCTGCATCTAGCACTTCTGGGTTACTTTGGTGGGTTTCTGCCCTCCAAGGCTCTGATTGTTTGGCTCTTCGAGAATTTATTTTAGAGGAAAGAGAGTTTAATTCCATTCTGTCTACTCTTGATGTTACTAAATGGGATCCTCTCGACTGGCCAATTAACAACACCTACTCTGACCCTGGCCACAAATTTAAGTTTTCTCTTAGGGTCACTCATACTCAGTCAGAGTGACGAGCTAAGTCTCAACCAGAAATGGTAACCTCTCATATGACAAAAGAAAAAAATTCCACAATTATGGGATGGATCTATGTGGTTAACTCCGGGTTATGGCCACTTAAGTCTTAGGGCCCCCTTATGCTGGGAACAATGAAATCATACTAAGGACGACCAACCTAGCAACATCAAGAAACTAGGCTGGGTACCTTGTGAACAATGCCTACATATTATCACCCTCAGAAACAGTCATTGGTATGGAACAAATTGGGCCAGATGACCAGGGGTCTACTGGGTTGCACCTAATGGTACTCAGTGGATTTGTGGTATCAATTTATGGCCTTGGCTTCCATCAGGATGGATAGGAAGATGCACCTTGGGATTTGCATGGACGCAAGGACATATACGCAAGAGGTTAGAGGTAACTCCAGCCAATCTACCATTAATGAGAGCTCGATGGGTCAAAAGATCTGTATGCCACTGGTATGACTATTTAGCTGCTGTTTTTATGCCTTCAGTAGGATTAGAAGATGTAATTAGTCATATTGAAGCCTTAACAACTTTCACTCAACAGGCCTTGAATAATAGTAACCAGGCTATTAACTTATTGAACTCTGAAGTTTCTATGATGAGAAAAGCAGTGCTACAAAATTGCATGGCCCTTGACATCCTTACAGCATCTCAGGGAGGCACCTGTGCCATAATCCAAACCGAATGCTGTGTTTTCATACCTGATGAATCCTCTAATATAACTCATTTGATGAATCATATGAAAAACCAGATTTTTGCCTTAAACGACCCACTTCCTAGTCTTGACGATCTTTTAAAAAGCTGGTTTGGTGTGGGAGGCTCATGGCTAAAATATATACTTGCAATTCCATTAATGTTGTTAGCTATACTAGTTGTACTTTGCCTGTTTTACAAGATTATTGTTCCTGTGTTGCCAAATGTATAACTGAGCCCCCAACAAAAATAATGATGACTAGACTAGAAACCGTTGATCAAATGTATAACTTGGAATGTGATCAGTAATTGTAATGGCATAACTCTAGGTGTGAGAAGATGCAACAAGAGAGAATACTTTCCTGGACCATAACTAGGAGACAGGTGTCCAGAGAACTTTGATTATTAAGACCTAGTCCATAATAGCACATTGAGTGGCCTATCAATAAAACCTTCAGAACTGGGAATGAGCCTTCCCAGCAACATGGGACAAAATGGTCATGAAATGCCTCCAAAGTATGGTCGGATTTATGACCACAAGAGGGGCATGTCAACTACAAATTGGCATTTACCAGTTACATTGCCAATGCCTGGACAACAAGGACATTTGCCCTCTGTCTCTGCAGAGACCAGACCCTGTGCTGTTGAGAGCTGCTGATCTTCAGTACCCCCTGAGGGAGATTAGGGTGAGGCTGAGACCTGCTGTTGAGAGCTGCTGACCTTCAATATCCCCTGATGGAGATCAGGGTGGGGTAGAGGCACTCTGTGCTCCAGGGAATCTGGTGGGACAGGTCTTTAGATAGGTGGATGCTTTAGGAACAGCTTTTATTATCTCAATCCTTGCATCTCCTCATATTTAGAAAAGCACTGAATCGCCTCATGGTGACATCAGATCGTTGTGACTAACTGGGACCCTTTGTAAAATGATTGTTTAATGATATGAAACTCCCTCCCTCACCAAAATCCTTAAATATCGACCCTCCTCCTGCTGCCTCTTTGGAGCAGTTTCTCAGAGCTATCTGGGGTGCTGTCTCCCGGGCTGCAGTCTTAATTATACCCCAAATAAAACTTAACCCACAACTAAAAAATAAAATAAAATAAAATAAAATCACTATGATATAAATACCAAGGAATAAATCTCTAAAGGTAGAATTCCAAGATAGACTGTAAATCTGGAGGGAGGTAATTTTGGAGAAGCTCGGTTTTATTCTATCTTGTGAATATTTGCTTCCCTGCTCTGTGGTAAGGAAACGTTTTCTACCAGTGATGAAAAACTGCTTCATAGAGTAATGTAGGACCGAACAACCCAAAAGTCCACCAGACTGAGTGAAATCTCAAGTATTACGGTGATTCTCTTAGCCAACTCTGCCCTGCTGATGATGGCAATCTAACTACCACAAGAATACAGGATCCTACCAAACTGGAAGGAGGAGAGTTGACTCATGAAGTCCTTCTAGACCCTGGTTAGGCACATTTCACAGGAAATTGCCAGCAGGAAACTCTTTATAAATCTAAGGTTATTAAAAACAACTGTTTTGGAAAGGGGAGAAATTAAGCTAGCTCTTTTGTTTGTAAACAGAATATTAACGACCTGTGACTGTCTGAATAACTTTACTGGTTTACTCAGCCTTAAGCAATTTGCAGACTTCTCTGTGTGTCTTCATGCAAACCAAACCCCATGCAAGAGAATGGCGGAAGAGAGCTGTGGGTAAAGACCTGATCTTGCTTTGAAGGCCCTCAAGTGAAACTAGTAGGCAGCTGGCAATCTGTCTAGGAAGTTGAGGTCGTGTGGGTTACCCATTCGTCGACTGACTGCAGGAGTCCGTGGGTGTAGTTTTATGGGGGAAGGGGTGGGGGCGTGGATGACTACTTCCTCTCTGACCTCAGCTGGGTCTTCTGAGATTCAAACATGAGTGGTCAACCGAAGGCTTGTGGTTTGATAGAAGTCCATTTGCATGAAAAAACTAAGGACACTTTGTGGGCAGAGCTTGTCAGGCAGGTACATTTGGTATGGGAAAAAAAAGCCCCATAAAACAAAAATAAGAGTAAACAAACAATCTGAGTTATAAAGAGGTGCTTCTGAATATAGCACAGATTACTATATTACTATATTTGTACTTGACTTTCAGCCCATGCCCTGAGTGTCTAAGTCCAACTTGCGGAAGGAGGGCTCCAGTTTGTCCTTTCCCTGCAATACACTCTAAAATAAAACAGGGTGGAGGGTGGTAGAGAAGGAGAGATTCAATTCAATCTAGCAACATTTCCTGCACAAGTCTTTAAAAACACATATCCTGGGGGAAGGGTGGATGGGTGGGATGAATCTGGAGACTGGGATTGACATATATACACTGCCATGGGTAAAACGGCTAGCGAGTGGGAACCTGTGGCTAGTGGGAACCTGCTGTATAGCACAGGGAACCCAGCTCAGTGCTCTGTGATGACCCAGAAGCATGGGATGGGGGTGAGATGGGGGGGATGGGAAGGAGGCTCAAGAGGCAGGGATATATGTACACACATATAGAGGATTCACTTCATTGTACAGCAGAAACTAACACAACATTGTAAAGCAACTACACCCTGATTTAAAAAAACACCCATACACGATCTAGTATCACCATGGGTTCAGAAAAAAAAGAGAATTGTACAAGAGATACATGACAATACAAATTTGACTTTAAAACAGAATCACTTAAGCCTTTATAAAATACTCAGAAAGGTGAAAACTTTAAAACAGTTCATAGGAAACTATTCTCTTCCACCCTGGTGCTACCACTTCATCTCATCTGTTTTTCTCTTTGTTCCTTCATCATCACTTTTGCCCTGATACTGATCTTCTCCCACACACAGAGCCCCCAGTGCTTCCAAGTGCACTTTCTTTTTAACAATTACATCCCTTTAGTAGAGCCTTGGGTCAGCTGTGGTCTTGGGGAACCATGCAAATGAGCAGACACGCATACTGAGAATGAGATCTACGTTTCCAGAAGAGCAGGGTTTTGTCTTATTTTCACCATATCCCCCTATCCTGAAAACAGGGTGGGGGTGTACAGTGAGAAATGAATAAAATACAGGCAAGGCATATACAGGTTCTCTTCAATAGCAATGACAACCAAGTCATTGCTCCTACTGGAGGTAATGGTGTTTCACAAATCCTTAATGATTAAACCCTCTCTGCAGAAATATAGCACAGATTACTATATTACTATATTTGTACTTGACTTTCAGCCCATGCCCTGAGTGTCTAAGTCCAACTTGCGGAAGGAGGGCTCCAGTTTGTCCTTTCCCTGCAATACACTCTAAAATAAAACAGGGTGGAGGGTGGTAGAGAAGGAGAGATTCAATTCAATCTAGCAACATTTCCTGCACAAGTCTTTAAAAACACATATCCTGGGGGAAGGGTGGATGGGTGGGATGAATCTGGAGACTGGGATTGACATATATACACTGCCATGGGTAAAACGGCTAGCGAGTGGGAACCTGTGGCTAGTGGGAACCTGCTGTATAGCACAGGGAACCCAGCTCAGTGCTCTGTGATGACCCAGAAGCATGGGATGGGGGTGAGATGGGGGGGATGGGAAGGAGGCTCAAGAGGCAGGGGATATATGTACACACATATAGAGGATTCACTTCATTGTACAGCAGAAACTAACACAACATTGTAAAGCAACTACACCCTGATTTAAAAAAACACCCATACACGATCTAGTATCACCATGGGTTCAGAAAAAAAAGAGAATTGTACAAGAGATACATGACAATACAAATTTGACTTTAAAACAGAATCACTTAAGCCTTTATAAAATACTCAGAAAGGTGAAAACTTTAAAACAGTTCATAGGAAACTATTCTCTTCCACCCTGGTGCTACCACTTCATCTCATCTGTTTTTCTCTTTGTTCCTTCATCATCACTTTTGCCCTGATACTGATCTTCTCCCACACACAGAGCCCCCAGTGCTTCCAAGTGCACTTTCTTTTTAACAATTACATCCCTTTAGTAGAGCCTTGGGTCAGCTGTGGTCTTGGGGAACCATGCAAATGAGCAGACACGCATACTGAGAATGAGATCTACGTTTCCAGAAGAGCAGGGTTTTGTCTTATTTTTCACCATATCCCCCTATCCTGAAAACAGGGTGGGGGTGTACAGTGAGAAATGAATAAAATACAGGCAAGGCATATACAGGTTCTCTTCAATAGCAATGACAACCAAGTCATTGCTCCTACTGGAGGTAATGGTGTTTCACAAATCCTTAATGATTAAACCTCTCTGCAGAAATATGAGAAGGAAAAGCATGAATCAATAATGCACCATTCTAATCCTTTTCTTATTCAGTGTTTTATAATATGCATTTAAAATATGTCTGTAATCAGAACATTTTAGATAGGATGCATGGAACTTATTTTTCAAAAGACCTAATCTCTTTTGCCCATAAGACACTACTACAGATAGTGATGTTGCTTAAGTAAGCCTGAAATAACCATTGATAATCTATGTCAGTACAACAAAGCATAAGGTATAAATCACAGAAGACTTAGTGGTCAAACAGGTATAAGACATGCATTTGCTTGCTGCCTTCTACACTAAGGGCTTCAGTGTTCCATCTGTAAAAGAGGAGGACTGAGGCTCCATAATCCCAAAGGTCTTCTTCAAGTCTGAAGTTTAATGATTCCTAAAGAAGATTTTATTGTTTTACATTCTGATTGTAATATAGGTTGAAGATATGATATGTATATACTTATATATATATATATATATATATATAATAGGAAATATTAACTGGGATATAGGAGCTCCTTCCATGAAGAAATAGAATTTACAAACTCCGATAAAAAGACCATTTCTAATCTTTCAGGACAATTTTTTTTTTTAACCTGAGGACCTGCAGTGAATATTTTCACTTAGTGGACAGACTGATCATTAGTAAAGTCCCAATGGTATATCTTTATCCTTATAAACCAACAAAACAGAACATTAATTCAAAACAAAGTGATCACAACAAACTAGCTAGAAGTCACCTAAGGGAGAGAGTGAGAATAAAGCATTAATTGGTTTATTGGTGCAGAAACAAGATGACGAAAATTCTACCACTATGCATCTACATAGAAGAGGGTGTCAGCTATAAATTGGTATTTACCAATTACACTGTCAATGACTGAACAACAAGGGTATTTGCCATCTGCCTCTGACCCCTGCACTGCAGCTGCTGACCTTCAACACCACCTGAGTTAGTTAGGATAGAGTGAGACACTCTGTTCTCCCATGGAATCTTATGCGACAGATCTTTAGACAGATAGATGTTTTTAGAAACAGATTTTATAATCTCAATCCTCGCATCTCCTCAGATATTGAAAAGCACTAATCTCTTCATGGTGATATCAGATCCTCATGACTAACGGAAACTCCTTTGCAAAATGACTGTTTAATAGTACTGATCCCCCGCCCCCAAACCTTATATACTGATTTTTCTCCTGCCGCCTCTTTGGTGCAGTTTCTCAGAAAAGCTATCTGAGGTGGTGCCTTCTGGGCTGCAGTCCTCGTTGTGCCCCAAATAAAACTTAGCTTGCAACTCTCAAGTTGTTCATCTTTTTTAGTTAGCAAGGCTAATGCAGGAAATTCTTCCTTGCAATAGAATTCAGTATTAACCCTCTCCCAACTCTGTTTTTCCAAGGACCAAACCACCACTTCCTCCAGAAGATAAGTGGCAGCCTGATGATTGTCTCATTAATCTGTGTATAATCCTTCCTTTGGGGTTAAAAGTGATACTTCCAGGACCACAGAGGTTTAACGTGACAACTCCAGAGGTGATAAATATGCATTGGCTGCAGATATTAAGTTCCTATCGAAACTTTTACTTATTTTAATTTTTTATTATTTTTTGGCCCCACCTTGCGGGATCTTTGCTTCTAGACAGGGATCAAACTCTTCCCCCCTGCTTTGGGAGGCCAGAGTCTTAACCACTGGACTGACAGAGAAAAACAAGAACGTTGATTTAAAAAGCCTGTATTTGTCACAATTTCAAAAGAACCAGAAATAATTCGCATTGCAAGCACTTGAAGCACTCTAGAATTGCTTCTCAGTCTGAAGGCTGACTGAATTCTGACTGAATTCGTACTAGCAGCCACACTTCAGGAATTACCCAGCAGCTCATCAACGAAAATCTGGGGTTGTTCACACGCGTTTTCCTGCACTATACACTTAAAGAGTTCATCCACATCACGTTAACTACATAAATAAGCGTAACCACCCATCAGTCCGGAAAACTCGTGTATATAACAGTGACTTTCCCACTGCAGGTCGCATTCCCGCACCAGCTCAAGGGCCTCCCGCCAGGTGGCGGGAAGGCTCAGGGTCCCTCTCGGCCCCGCAAACAATAACTCCCTGAAGGCCACTTTCCAGCGCTCCCCGCGGTCTCCTGCTGCCCCCTGTCGGGCCCCAAGCGTCAGTCTCAGGGATGCGTCGCGCTTCCGCCGCGGGGGCGGGACCAGGATCGTGACGTCACCACAGAGCGCAGCCCGTGCCCGGAAGTTATTTCTGTCCACTTCCGTCCCTCGGTTTCTCGTGAGACTCCACAAGTAAAAGTGAAGGCAAATCCAGCAGCTGTATTCCAGTTTGAGGTCGGTGACTCGCTGCTGCTGTGGGTTTTTTTTTTTTTTTTTTAAGAAGCGGGTCTGGATGACTGTCGTGTGTAACGGAGTCCCATTCCCGCGCAGCCCCGGGCAGAGTTTCCCTGTGGGAGTAAGAGGGACGGGAGAACCCACGGCATGGAACCCGTAGAAATGCGCGTAGAATTCAAGTTAAAGACTCACATGTGGATTCGAACCTGGCTTTCACTAGCTAAGTCAAGCTAGTAAGGGAGCTCGGCGCTTTTTCTGGTTTTGTAATTTTAGGAATAATGCCTACCTTTTTAGTTGGTCTTGTAAGTGAGATGATGTGTGTGAAGCACTTAGTTCTGGTTATACAAATTATACTCGTGATTCTGCTGCCTTTTCCCTTCATACTCTGGCTTGTAGTTGCCATTTTCAGTATCTCTAGGTGATTCTTAAAATATTGGAGATTATGTATCTCACGAAAGCATTATACACTGTTAAAGAATATTGACCTCTTTATTCTTTATTACAAAGCCCTGACAACATTTTTGTCCTCCCTTCATTTTTCCATTTCTAGGGACAGCTATTTTTCCGCTTTCCTGGAGGACCTCAAAACCCTCTTAAGACAAATATGAGGTGAGAAATGTATTGCTATAAAGAACCCAAAACTTAGCTCGTTGTGCCAAAAGACAACTAACTGAAGTAGCAGTGATTGCCCATTTCCATCAAAAGCGTCTTTGGGGAATTGTGGAGCAAAGGGGAACGTAAATCCTCTTTTTTTTAAATTTAATATATTTTTTTCTTTTTTTCCCCATCATGCCCCCTCTTTATCTATATTTATTTTTCATCCATTTTTATTCTTTGGCTTGTGTGGCGTCTCTCACTGCAGAGCATTGGCTCTGGGCGCGAGCCTGGCTGGTAATTGGACACACTGGTCCAGCCGCTCCACGGCACATGGGATCTTCCCTGGCAAGGGGGCGAACCAGTGTCCCTTGCACTGCAAGGTGAACTCTTTACCCACGGAATCACCAGGGAATCCCCCATAAATCCTCTTTTATTCCTTAGACGTCACAAGTTACAAGTACAGGAGTTGTTCAGTGTATTATTTTTCGTCTTTAGCCCTTGAAATAGTGGTTTTGGTAATTAAAAACATCAATTTGAGAGACAGATGGAATTAATTATGGAATATTAATTACTTTTGAGATTTGTAGATTGAGGCAGTTGGTACTACTTATATTAGACTGCTTAAATATTCGTTCACCATACTAGGTGTAATATGACTATTTTGAAGGGAGATTGGGTGCAAAAAGAGTAAAATAACATATTTATCAAGTTTAACTTGTTTATGTTGAAAGCTGAAAAGTAACATTTAATTTTTTCCCCCTCTCTGTATGTATTGATGTCCCCTTTTTACATAAGTGGTTTTATCCTAGCCAGACTGTCCAGCGGTTTGCCACTTAGAATGTCTTGGACATCTTTTTGTAGTGTTAGATTTGACTTGTTTTAAAAAGCAGGCTGTATAATATTGAAAATGAAAGTGAAGTCGCTCAGCTGTGTCCGATTCTTTGAGACCCACGGAAGAGCCTTGGAATTCTCCAGGCAAGAATACTGGAGTGGGTAGCCCTTCCCTTCTCCAGGGAATCTTCTCAACCCAGAGATCGAACCCAGGTCTCCTGCAATGAAGGCAGATTCTTTACCGTCTGAACCACCAGGGAAGCCCTATGTAATATATTGTATTAATTGTGTTAGTTGCTGGGTCTTGTCTAAGTCTTCGTGACCCCATGGACGATAGACCACCAGGCTCCTCTGTCCATTGGGTTCTCCAGGAAAGCATACTGGAGTGGGTAGCAATTCCCTTTTCCAGGGATCAAACCTAGGTCTCGTGCATTACAGGCAGATTCTTTACTGTCTCAGCCATCAGAGAAGCCTCACTGTGTTGACGACGTACCACTATTTATTAATCATTCTACTGTTGCTGGCCATTTGAGTTCCTTTTTTGCTGTAGCAAATAATAATATGATGGTCTTTTTTTTTTTTTTAAGTAACAAATGTGTATTCTTGTCCTTTATTTCTTTTGGATAATCTCCAAGAAGTAGAAATTCTGGGTTGAAAGGATGGATGGTACCAAATTCTCTTCCAACAGTAATATTTGAGGATTCCCCTGTTTTCTTCATGTGTTTACCAACTGTTGATTGGTGTTAGCTACCATTGTTTTTCGACTCCGCTGAGACTGTTCATTCTATTGATTTTTTGGGGGGGCGAGGAGGATCAGTTTATTCCGTTTATAGTATGTATTCAAAAAAACAAATTTTTGTTGCCAGTTCAGTTTTTTTTTTCCTCTATGTTAATAGAATAATTAGTTTTAGGCTCCTTAGTAACAAATGACTATAAAACAAATCATTCACTTCAACTTGAAGTATTTGTTAAGTTAAACATGGGATCTTGTGCTATGGATAGATGTTAGGAGGATGGACCTTTCTGAAAGACAGAATAGCTTTAAAAAAGGCAGGGAGACAAGAATTGTCAAGGATGTTTAGGACCAGAGCCTTGAGAGGCAGTGATGTTTCATTGTGAGGTTACAGAATAGAAGAGACAGGTCAGTCTGAAGATTTTAGCTTCTAGTGGAGAGCTACGGAGAATGAGGAAACATGATCACATTGTTGTTTCATAAGAATTCTGTGGAGGGCAGTTTTGAGTGGCTGATGTTAGAGAAGCAAGTTTAGCAGCTGTTATAGTCTGAGTGAGAGAATAGCAAAGAGGAGAGAGATTGGATTTCAGAGAGATTGAAGAAGTGGGAGTCTACATGATTGAATGATGGTGGGGTTGAGGACAAGAAAACCAGCAAAACTTGCTTTCACATTTTTTTGGTCATAAATGTTTATTAGGATAGTAATGGAGATTTCATTAATCTGAGTGGGACTCATTTGTTTAGCGGCTGGGAAAGACGCTCAGTTTGATTTTGGACATACTCATTTGTGTATTTCCGTGGAGAATTAATTATACATGAGGACAAAATCCACCTATGACAGATTCAGTAATCCTCATTTACCACTCTTTTGTTAAGATATTTGGCATTTATTTTTACTTACTTTCAGTTTGTCATCAGTAGACTTTGTTTTGAACTTTCCGTGACTCGTTTACCCCTGTTTCTCAGGAGTAGAGTGTGGTTAGAGGAGTAGCCTTAAGCATTTTTGATCCTGTCCAATCTTGATTTTAAAAAGGTCTATAAATACACCTCCAACATATGTAGAGTTACTGGTTGGTTATATGTCTTCTAGTATTGTTACTAATATATTGTATCCATTATGAAACATGTAAAAAGTCAAAAATTTAAAAGGCCAAGGCACAAATTGGAATTTTACTGTTTTCTTCCTGTGTCCCATTGGATCATTTCACATTCCTCCTTTGGAAAGCACTGGTTTTATCTACAGCTGTCAGTGTTCTGTCCCTTTATCCAGTAGAGGTCACCCTGAGCATCTGGAAGAGACAGCAAGTTGTTGAACTGGTCAAGGTAAAGCCTTCATTCTTTAATTAGGAGGATCTTATTTTTAAGTTTCCATCTTCATGTGTTTTGGGAAGATTATGTAGTTACAGGGTATGTGGTATTATGGAGACATGAAGAATAATTAATTCAGGATACAGGGCAATCTAAAATGTGCTTTTGCTGTTTATTTGTAAGTGTCCTGCATTTTGTTTGAATGTTATTTCAATCTATAGTTTTGGGATCTTTTCCTAATGCTTTGGGGATTGATGGATTATCTGAGTTTCAGGTGTGTTCCCAGACTATGGCCCTAATCCGAGTTCTTATGAAATTGGAGTGTTTAAAAGGACAGATGCAGAGGAGTTTTTCTTACATTGATCTTAAAAATCAGTGTCTCAAACCCAGAGATATTAGCAGTGAGTTGGAGCCATCTATCTCTATTCTCTGTTTTATACTTAATTAGAAGAAAAGGGAAAACCTTCTTTTAAGTGGTAAGAGCCCATTGCAAGTAATAAGAAATAAAGAACGGTTTCTTCATAGCTCTTCAGTATGAAAAGGAGAAAGTACAGATAAAAAGTATTGTGGGTTGTATGACTCAGACCAGAAGCAATTTAGGAACATAAATCATCTGACAAGTTGAATAACAGACAAAAACTTTTCTGTTCCTTTTCTCTGAAAGTATTTCCTGTAAACACTCATTTTAGTAGGGACCTATGATTATTATGTTTAAGTTCATACATTTTATGCCTCATTTCTTTTTTTTTTAGTTCCCTCACCTTTATTTAGGTAATGTGATTTAATGTGTACATTAAACTGTTAATAAAGTGAGTGAATGGAGTCACATCAATCAAAATCTGCATGCTATTTTATTTCCATTAGAAAAATATTATCTATATAAAATCTGGTCTAGTTTCTTTTCCTTTACCTCTACCATTCAAACTTAAATGCTTTAATTCTACTTGAGTAAAAGCAGAATAACATATCTGACATAACAAAATACTTCACATCCTTAAATGAATAGTATTTAATTGAATTAGGTTATGCTCTTTCTCTCTTCTCAGGAATAATGACTTATCTTTTCTACATGTTATTTGCTACTTTTATTTTTCTGAGTTAACTATGTAAGGCATTTCTGTTTTCCCACATTCAGCCATGCAAGTGTTACAGAAGTGTAATTTATCACATTGGTAACTAGACTCATCGTTAATCTTTTATTCATGTTCAGTTCCCCTTATCATATGGTATATGGTATTTTCATAGTTTTGTCAGATAGTTCTGTCAAACTTATACTTACTTTCAAACAAAGATTAAGCCATTAGTTTAAAAATATTATTGAAGTTCCAGACTAAATAACACTGGGCCCACTTAGAGTGGTGCAGGTGCGCGAGGTCCTGGCACAGCTACTGCTTTGATTGCAACACGGCTTCCATTGGGGAAAGCAGCAATTCGGTAAGGAGTTCTAGCAGGAAATCTACTACTATCATTTGTAGATACCATTGACAGTATTGAAGTCTCTTATGTCAGTTAGTAAAGCCGTTGTTTTTACCACATTTGTGAAGTCACAGCCTGCTGGTCTCTAGGTAAGAGCCCATTGCAAGTAATAAGAAATAAAGAACGGTTTCTTCATAGCTCTTCAGTATGAAAAGGAGAAAGTACAGATAAAAAGTATTGTGGGTTGTATGACTCAGACCAGAAGCAATTTAGGAACATAAATCATCTGACAAGTTGAATAACAGACAAAAACTTTTCTGTTCCTTTTCTCTGAAAGTATTTCCTGTAAACACTCATTTTAGTAGGGACCTATGATTATTATGTTTAAGTTCATACATTTTATGCCTCATTTCTTTTTTTTTTAGTTCCCTCACCTTTATTTAGGTAATGTGATTTAATGTGTACATTAAACTGTTAATAAAGTGAGTGAATGGAGTCACATCAATCAAAATCTGCATGCTATTTTATTTCCATTAGAAAAATATTATCTATATAAAATCTGGTCTAGTTTCTTTTCCTTTACCTCTACCATTCAAACTTAAATGCTTTAATTCTACTTGAGTAAAAGCAGAATAACATATCTGACATAACAAAATACTTCACATCCTTAAATGAATAGTATTTAATTGAATTAGGTTATGCTCTTTCTCTCTTCTCAGGAATAATGACTTATCTTTTCTACATGTTATTTGCTACTTTTATTTTTCTGAGTTAACTATGTAAGGCATTTCTGTTTTCCCACATTCAGCCATGCAAGTGTTACAGAAGTGTAATTTATCACATTGGTAACTAGACTCATCGTTAATCTTTTATTCATGTTCAGTTCCCCTTATCATATGGTATATGGTATTTTCATAGTTTTGTCAGATAGTTCTGTCAAACTTATACTTACTTTCAAACAAAGATTAAGCCATTAGTTTAAAAATATTATTGAAGTTCCAGACTAAATAACACTGGGCCCACTTAGAGTGGTGCAGGTGCGCGAGGTCCTGGCACAGCTACTGCTTTGATTGCAACACGGCTTCCATTGGGGAAAGCAGCAATTCGGTAAGGAGTTCTAGCAGGAAATCTACTACTATCATTTGTAGATACCATTGACAGTATTGAAGTCTCTTATGTCAGTTAGTAAAGCCGTTGTTTTTACCACATTTGTGAAGTCACAGCCTGCTGGGTCTCTAGGTATTTTCTTACAGAAATGACCATGATACTTCAGGATCATGATACGATCTTTTAGGTATTTAACGTGTTTATTTGTATAATATTATGTATGTTGTTTTATACAGCATTCCAAAAAGTTTGGGCTACCTGACCATTATGGCACCAAGAAACCTCTTGTATATGAGAAGTAACTGTCTCTTTGGTTCAAGATGTTGGATGATCCAGTTGTCATCAGAAACCCTCTTTAAATCAGTTTCATTTAGACTTTTTGGTAAGAAATGTGATAATGCAGACAATGAACCTTTGGAAAATGTAGAGCTGCTGAATAACTTACTTACTATGGGAGTGGATGTTGACATGGCACGAAAACGACAACCTGGAGTTTTTTAAAAGGATGGGTACTCACGAGCAGGACCTGCAGACTTTCCTTCTGTCTAAAGGAGCCAGCAAAGAAGTGATTGCTAGCATCATATCAAGATACCCACGGGCCATGACACGCTCACCCAAGAGTCTTTCACATCGGTGGGATCTGTGGAAAAGAATTGTGACATCAGACCTTGAAATTGTAAATATTTTGGGAACGCTCTCCTGAATCGTTTTTTCGGTCCAGTGACAACCTGAATTTAGAGAATAACATAGAGTTCCTCCACTCAGTTGGATTGACCCCTAAATGCCTTTGTCGATTGTTGACCAACGCCCCCCGTACCTTCTCCAATAGTCTTAATCTGAATAAACAAATGATTGACTTTTTGCAAGAAGTCTGTTTGTCATTGGGTCACAATGATCCCAATGATTTTGTCAGGAAGATAATTTTTAAAAACCCTTTCATATTAATTAAGAGCACCAAACGGATAAAAGCTAGTATTAACTTTTTACAGTCCACATTCAAAGTTTTTAGTGGTGCAGGTGGGGAGGTCCTGGCACAGCTACTGCTTTGATTGCAACACGGCTTCCATTGGGGAAAGCAGCAATTCGGTAAGGAGTTCTAGCAGGAAATCTACTACTATCATTTGTAGATACCATTGACAGTATTGAAGTCTCTTATGTCAGTTAGTAAAGCCGTTGTTTTTACCACATTTGTGAAGTCACAGCCTGCTGGGTCTCTAGGTATTTTCTTACAGAAATGACCATGATACTTCAGGATCATGATACGATCTTTTAGGTATTTAACGTGTTTATTTGTATAATATTATGTATGTTGTTTTATACAGCATTCCAAAAAGTTTGGGCTACCTGACCATTATGGCACCAAGAAACCTCTTGTATATGAGAAGTAACTGTCTCTTTGGTTCAAGATGTTGGATGATCCAGTTGTCATCAGAAACCCTCTTTAAATCAGTTTCATTTAGACTTTTTGGTAAGAAATGTGATAATGCAGACAATGAACCTTTGGAAAATGTAGAGCTGCTGAATAACTTACTTACTATGGGAGTGGATGTTGACATGGCACGAAAACGACAACCTGGAGTTTTTAATAGGATGGGTACTCACGAGCAGGACCTGCAGACTTTCCTTCTGTCTAAAGGAGCCAGCAAAGAAGTGATTGCTAGCATCATATCAAGATACCCACGGGCCATGACACGCTCACCCAAGAGTCTTTCACATCGGTGGGATCTGTGGAAAAGAATTGTGACATCAGACCTTGAAATTGTAAATATTTTGGAACGCTCTCCTGAATCGTTTTTTCGGTCCAGTGACAACCTGAATTTAGAGAATAACATAGAGTTCCTCCACTCAGTTGGATTGACCCCTAAATGCCTTTGTCGATTGTTGACCAACGCCCCCCGTACCTTCTCCAATAGTCTTAATCTGAATAAACAAATGATTGACTTTTTGCAAGAAGTCTGTTTGTCATTGGGTCACAATGATCCCAATGATTTTGTCAGGAAGATAATTTTTAAAAACCCTTTCATATTAATTAAGAGCACCAAACGGATAAAAGCTAGTATTAACTTTTTACAGTCCACATTCAGTTTGAACAATGAGGAGCTGCTCGGTCTGATATGTGGTCCAGGAGCTAAAATCCTAGACCTTTCTAGTGACTGTACAAAAAGAAACTATACAAATATCAAAGAAAAACTGTTTTCTCTTGGATGTACTGCAGAAGAGATACGGAAGTTTGTTTTAAGCTATCCAGATATGATCTTCTTGGGAGAGAAAAAGTTTAATGATAAAATAGACTGCCTCATAGAAGAAAAAATTAGCATTTCACAAATCATTGAACATCCTCGGATTTTGGATTCAAGCATAAGTACTTTAAAAAGTCGAATCAGAGAATTGGTAAACATTGGCTTTAACTTGAGTACCTCAAACATCAGTCTTCTGTCTTGGAGTCAAAAAAGATACAATGCTAAATTGAAGAAGTTAAACATTGGGGAGAACATTGTTCTGGGGAATTAATCAAATGTCAGTCTTCTCATGAAGTGATATTTCATTTTGAATTTGGGCCTTTCAAAAAGGAAAGATTTGTTTCCTTAACCGCATGCACATAATGTAATGTGCCTTTAGATATTTTAAAGGTTTGTAAAAACTCATGGTTGGTATGTCCAAGTATATAGTCTTCGCAGTTACTTTTTCTATAGTTTGAATTTTGTAATAGTATAACATCAAATTTTATGATATAGACTGTGGCTATTGTATGAATGGCAGTTGCTGAGTGCTATGGCAGAACGATGTGTAGAAAGAAAAGACAAAATAAGCTTTTTTGGTTTCTGTTCACATTTAAACATTGAGAGAGCCATTTAGATAGTTCTGTTTCTTATCATAGTTTTGATAGTCAGCCTATTTCTCCTGTTATTCCGTATATCTAATTACGATTCATCTTCAAAATACAATGTCAGTAAAAGTATGACAACACAAAGGAGGAACTCTTCATCCTTAATTCTACATACCCCATGTAAACCATTAGTATGCCCCATGGCTCCTCCAGTTTAAGCTACATTTGCTATGGGTATATCCTGATTTACTTGTTGATAAGGGCAACTATGGTAGGCAGAATAGTGATTACTCAAAGATTTCAAAGTCTTTATTCTCAAAACCTGTGACTATGTTTCATTACATGACAAAAGGACCTGATGGATAAGATTTTTGCTTTTTTTTTTTTAAAAGATTTATTTATTTATTTGAGGGGGGTGGGGTGGGGAGGGAGGGGAGCAGGCGGGCCACTTCTATTGGTCTTTCATTTGTCCATTTTCATCCATCTTTGTTCTTTGGCCCCTGTGGGCCTCCCATCACAGTGGCCTCTGTTGTCGCAGAGCACCGACTCTGGGCGCATGCGCTCCAGAGCTCTGGCTCGGTAATTGGACACATGGGTCCAGCCGCTCTGCGGCACATGGGATCTTCCCAGGCCAGGGATCGAATGGGCGCCCCTTGCACTGCAAGGCGGTGTCCTTACCCACTGGACCACCAGGGAAGCCCGGATAAGATTTAAGTTAAAGACCTTAATTTGAGGTCCTGAGTTGGGGAGGTTACCCTGGATTATCAGGGTGGACCCAGTATAATCATAAGGGTCCTTAAAAGTGAAGAGGGTTATAAAAGAAGAAGTCAGAGTGATGCGATGTAAGAAGACCCACTTTTACTGGCTTCAAAAGAGGAAGGGAACGTGAACTGAGGACTTCAGGTGGCCTCTAGAAAGTGGCCATTCTACCCTAGTGCCTCAGAAAGGAATGATCCAGGCTGAGACCTTGAATCTAGCCCATTGAGACCCTTGTCAAACTTAAGACCTTCAGAATCAGAAGATAATAAACCTGTGTTGTTTTAAGCCACTGAATATGTGATGATTTGAAACAGCAGCAAATAGATTGTATAATGACTCAATAGACCATTTAGGTGGAAGAAGTATACCTTTAGCATCATCAGGGTTTCTTCCTTTTGTACTTTTTTTGCCCACCTACCTTTCTGGAATCGCTAATAAGTTACTGTTTGTGAGTTCCTCTAAATGTTTGAATAAAAAACTAAATGTAAGAAAATCTAAATAAAGGACTATTTTTGCCTAGTGAATGTAAAGAAATAATGATGGTTTCTGTATGTTTATATTTTGTTTGTGTTTCTGCTAATATAAATAAAAAGCCCAAAGTTTCTAGAGTCATTAACTTAAAAAATGACAGACATGATATCTCTATCTTGAAAACATTCACAGTCTAGCTCTGACATAAACTAAAAGAGACGGAGCCAATTATATGACCTTAATTACTTTTGACTGTTTTTTAGAGGCATTTTTTTCTAGGTATGGACTTTGAATTAAGTTAGCAATGACGCTTAACCGTTGAAGTATTTTTTTTTCTTTTATTGAAGTATAGTTGATTTACAGTATTAAGTTTTAGGTTTATAGAATAATGATTCAATATTTTTATTTTAGATTATTCTGTTATATATACACACACACACATACACCAAGATAATGGATATAATTCCCTATATTAAGCCTTAATTCTTATCATTGATGCCTCAAAAAACTTGTTTCCACCAGTGATAGTAATAAAATGACTTGTTTCTTTCCAAAGCCATTTGTATGTAAATAATACTCATAAATTTTTCGAGTAAACTCTTTGATGGCAAACATGGAATAATTAGAAAGCATGAAATTTATGGAGACATTTCCTTAGAGTAATATATCTGGGCACTATTCCTGACTAGCTCTATAACTTTGTGTAAATATTTTAGTTTTACTGAACTTACTTTCTCATCTATAAGATGAGAAATTGACCTCACGGAGTTGTTAAAAAACAGATGATATAGGGCCTCTAAGGTTTCTTGCACACAGTAGCTGTTCAGTGGTAGCCATAATAAATAGTTACAGTAGTATTTTAAAAAGAGCTTTATCAATGTATTATTCACATATTATACAATTCAATTTAAACTATGCAATTTTTAAAAAATATTAATAGTACTGTGTAATAATCACTACAATCTAAAATGTTTGTGCCCTTTGAAAGAAATCCTATACCCATTAGCACTCAATCCCCATTATCCCTCCTCCTGCTTTCTTCACCCTAAGCAAGCACTGATCTTTCAATAAATTTGCCTGTTCAGAACATTTCATATAAATGGAGTCATACAATATGTGGTCTCCTGTGCCTAGTTTTTTGCACTGAACATAATGTTGCTAAAGTTCATTCTTACCAGTTTTCCATCCCTTTATGTTATCAAATAATATTCTATTGTATAGATACAGCAGTAGGGTTGGGAGTAAATTTTACTGTTACCATTTAAGGTTCTAAGATGGAGAGGTTATCCCTGATTATCTGGGTGGGCTCTGTAATCAAAGGGGTCCTTAAAAGTGAAAGAGGGATGAAAAAGAGAAGGTGGGATTGATGTGATGTGAAGACTGGATGTAATTTTGCTGGCTTTGAAGGAAGAAGGGATATGTTAGGCAATGACGCTTAACCGTTGAAGTATTTTTTTCTTTTATTGAAGTATAGTTGATTTACAGTATTAAGTTTTAGGTTTATAGAATAATGATTCAATATTTTTATTTTAGATTATTCTGTTATATATACACACACACACATACACCAAGATAATGGATATAATTCCCTATATTAAGCCTTAATTCTTATCATTGATGCCTCAAAAAACTTGTTTCCACCAGTGATAGTAATAAAATGACTTGTTTCTTTCCAAAGCCATTTGTATGTAAATAATACTCATAAATTTTTCGAGTAAACTCTTTGATGGCAAACATGGAATAATTAGAAAGCATGAAATTTATGGAGACATTTCCTTAGAGTAATATATCTGGGCACTATTCCTGACTAGCTCTATAACTTTGTGTAAATATTTTAGTTTTACTGAACTTACTTTCTCATCTATAAGATGAGAAATTGACCTCACGGAGTTGTTAAAAAACAGATGATATAGGGCCTCTAAGGTTTCTTGCACACAGTAGCTGTTCAGTGGTAGCCATAATAAATAGTTACAGTAGTATTTTAAAAAGAGCTTTATCAATGTATTATTCACATATTATACAATTCAATTTAAACTATGCAATTTTTAAAAAATATTAATAGTACTGTGTAATAATCACTACAATCTAAAATGTTTGTGCCCTTTGAAAGAAATCCTATACCCATTAGCACTCAATCCCCATTATCCCTCCTCCTGCTTTCTTCACCCTAAGCAAGCACTGATCTTTCAATAAATTTGCCTGTTCAGAACATTTCATATAAATGGAGTCATACAATATGTGGTCTCCTGTGCCTAGTTTTTTGCACTGAACATAATGTTGCTAAAGTTCATTCTTACCAGTTTTCCATCCCTTTATGTTACCAAATAATATTCTATTGTATAGATACAGCAGTAGGGTTGGGAGTAAATTTTACTGTTACCATTTAAGGTTCTAAGATGGAGAGGTTATCCCTGATTATCTGGGTGGGCTCTGTAATCAAAGGGGTCCTTAAAAGTGAAAGAGGGATGAAAAAGAGAAGGTGGGATTGATGTGATGTGAAGACTGGATGTAATTTTGCTGGCTTTGAAGGAAGAAGGGGATATGACCCCCCTTAATTCCTTGTTTTCTCGCTTGTATAGGAATACTTCCTGAGGTGCTTTGAAATCTAACAAGTTGATAAGAAACTTGAGAAAGAGGTGGGCAGAGAGAAAGTTTCTTGGCGTCACCTGGTCATGAGGATGATGCCTGGGCTGATGAGAGATACAGCAAAAAACAGTTGCCAGTGGCCAAGGAGGATATGGGATGCATAGAATTAAAATATAATACCTATATGGGGGTTGGGGGAAGAACAACTTCCTTTGTATTCTTTGTAGAAACAAATGGGCAGTACCTTTCAGGCAGATTAACATTTTATATATATGTTATTGTTCAGTTGCTCAGTGGTGTCTGACTCTTTGTGACCCCATGAACTGCAGCACGTCAGACTTCCCTATCCTTCACCATCTCCTCTCTGAGACTGCTCAAACTCATGTCTGTTGAGTTGGTGATGCCATCCAGCCATCTCATCCTCTGTTGTCCCCTTCTCCTCCTGCCTTCAATCTTACCCAGTCGGGGTCTTTTCCAGTGACTTGGCTCTTCCCATCAGCTGGCCAAAGTATTGGAGCTTTGGGTGTAGTATCAGTCTTTCCAATGAATACTCAGGGTTGATTTCCTTTAGGATTGACTGGTTTGATTTCCTGGCTATCCAAGGGACTCTTAAGAGCCTTTTCCAACACCCACAGTTTGAAAGCATCAATTCTTCAGTGCTCAGACTTCTTTATGCTCCAATTCTCATCCATACGTGACTGCTGGAAAAACCACAGTTTCGACTTTGTTGGCAAAGTGATGTCTCTGCTTTTTAATGTACTGTCTAGGTTTGTCACAGCTTTTCTTCCAGGGAGCAAGTGTCTTTTAATTTCATAGCTGCAGTTACCATCAGCAGTGATTTTGGAGCCTAAGGAAATAAAGTCTGTCACTGTTTCCATTGTTTCCCCATCTGTTTACCATGGAGTGATAGTTAATGTTACATGTAAAGTATATATATGTGTGTGTGTGTATGTGTATATACAATATATGTAAATATATATATACATACATATACATAAACATAATTTTTTTTGAAGTATAGTTGATATAATGATGTTTCTGATGATTCAGAATGTGTGCTTTTTCAGATTCTTTTCCATTATAGCTTATTACAAGATACTGCATATAATGCCTTGTACTATACATTTGGACCTTGTTTATTTTTTGTTGTTGTTGTTGTTTATTTTTATATAGTAGTTTGTAGCATTATATTTTAAGGTTTGAGTCTGATTGAGGAAGAGCCAGTTCTTTTTTTTTTTAATTTTTGGCCGCATTTTTTTTTTTTTTTTTTATTGGTCTTTCATTTATTTATTTTCATCCATCTTTGTTTTGTCCTTTGGCCTGTGTGGGACTCCCATTGTAATGGCCTCTCTCATTGCAGAGCACTAGCTCTGGATGCATGTGTTCCAGAGCGCTGGCTTGCAATTGGACACACTGGTCCAGCTGCTCCGTGGCATGTGGGATCTTCCCTTGCCAGGGATCGAACTGGTGCCACTTGCAGTGCAGGGTGGACTCTTTATCCGCTGGACCACTAGGGAAGCCCAAGCCAATTCTTTTTTAAAAAAGTGAATTATAGGGCGGCGGGCTCCGGGAGCGGCTCCGGGAGCGTGTCTGGAGCGTGTCTGGCGCGTCCGGTGGGGCCGGGCGGCTCACGGGGTGGGCGCCGGCCGCCCCTTCAGCCCTGCTCCCGCCGGAGCTGCGCGGTCGGGGCCCCCGTGTGACTCGGGCCCGGGCGTCTCTGTCCCCAGATGCTCGGGGCGCCGGCCGTGGTGTGCGTGTGTGAGGCGACCTGGTGCGCGCAGGCTCTAGCGGCGGCCGCGGGCCGGCCGGCCGGCGGCAGTTTTCTGGACGACAAACAATGGCTCAGCATGGTGTCCCAGTACGACCGGGCGGCCGGACAGTGGAACCGCTTCCGAGACGATGATTATTTCCGCACTTGGAGTCCAGGAAAGGCCTTCGATCGGGCTTTAGACTCAACTAAAGACCCGTGCTTAAGGATGAAATGTAGTCGGCACGAAGAGTGCATCGTTCAAGGTTCTCAGACTGTGGTCTGCGTTGGTCAGAGGAGGCTCACACACAGTATGAAGGATGCAGGAGTTGCACATAAGCCGTGGAGGGGGCCCCTGCCATCCACCTGCAGACATTGCCCAGGGGTCTCTACCAGTCCCGTCTGTGGTTCCGATGGACATACCTACTCTTCTCAGTGCAAACTAGAACACCAGGCATGTGTCTCAGGAAAACGGATTTTAGTCAAGTGTGAAGGTCGTTGCCTGTGTCCCTCAGATATGACCACTAGCTCCAGCAGGAATGTGAAGAGAGCCTGCGGTGACCTGGAGTTCAGGGAGGTGGCCAGCAGACTGCGGGACTGGTTCAAGGCTCTGCACGAGAGCGGCAGCCAGAGCACGAGGACCGGAGCGCCGCCGCGGCCGGAGAGAAGCCGATTTGATACCAGTATTTTGCCAATCTGCAAGGATTCACTTGGCTGGATGTTTAACAGACTCGACACAAACTACGACCTGCTCCTGGACCAGTCAGAGCTCGGGAGCATTTACCTGGACAAGAATGAGCAGTGCACGGAGGCCTTCTTCAACTCCTGCGACACGTACAGAGACGGCGCCATCTCCAACAACGAGTGGTGCTACTGCTTCCAGAGGCAGCAAGACCCACCTTGCCAGACGGAGTTGGGCAGCATTCAGAAGCGGCTCAGAGTGAAGAAACTCCCTGGACAGTACATCCCCCAGTGCGATGCAGATGGTTACTACAAGCCCACGCAGTGTCATGGCAGTGTGGGACAGTGCTGGTGTGTGGACAGATGTGGGAATGAGGTCGTGGGATCCAGGACGGATGGAGTCACAGATTGTGCTGTTGATTTTGAGATCTCTGGAGATTTTGCAAGTGGAGGTTTCCGTGAACGGGCCAATGATGACGACGAAGACGACATTATGAACGATGAAGACGAAATGGAAGATGACGAGGAGGATGAAGGGGACGATGGTGACGATGGTGACCAGGATGGCTATGTCTGATGGATGGGAGCCGAGACCAGCAAGGTCCACATATCTGTTACTTACAACGTGATCGGCCATTGAAAATAGCCTTCTTGCTCCAAAACAAAATGATTCGAAAACTCCTGTTTTGTATAATTATTTCAAGTATTGCAACTAAAGTCATTATGTTATGACTTTGTTTAAAGAAGAATCATTTATGCTTAATGAAGAATCATATACTATGAGTTTTTATCTGTAAAACAAAACACATACGGAGCCTAGCCACATGAGAGAAAATTAAGAAGAGCTGCTAATATAAAAAAAAAGATATTCATAAGTGAGTCTGCCACAAACAGAACAACCAGTGCTTGAGGTCATGTGTCATCTTTTTCTGAGGGAAATTCTAAGTTGAATCTCCAGTAACATATTAGGGACCTGGGTCCCCAGGATTTTATAAAAATATGCATGACCTTAATTGCCTCTTCCCAGACATGGAGTGACTTAGAGCTGAGTGAGCGGGTACTGCAGGGTGAGAAAAGAAAGTGAGGGTCCTGGAGGTGTCCACCGTGCTCATATGCTTTTAATTGTGATGCTGTAGGGACATTTTTGGTAATGAACTTATTCTGGATGTGACAGGGTATCTCCAAAAATGGCCAGTATGGAAAACCATGGATTCTGAAAGTTAAAACTTAATTGTCCCTTTCTAAGTTTTATTTGAATTTGGATGGCAGTCTTATGTCAGTTGGTTTTATGTTTTTAACCAGCATGGTTTCTTCATCTTTCGAGGTTTCTTAATCTTTCTGACCAGCAATGTAGGGTGCAGAATTTAAAGTAGAAATACTAACGGAAAGATTGTTTTCAGTGTATTTCCCCCAGAAGTTTGTCATTTGCCCTAATATCAAACTTAAAAATCTCCATTCTTGTTTTATTAACTCTTTTAGATAAAAACTATAACTATGCCATTTCCATTAGTAGTGTCCAGACTTAGAGAACGTATTATATGGTGCCTTGAGAGAAATAGAAAGGTTTTAGCATGCATCCCCACCAAGGACATTAGGCCGTAGCTAAGCACACCTCACAATAAGTCAGTCCTGGTCACGGGCTGCTGCTGGAATGAAGAACATGGAATACGTTTCTTTCTTTTCTCTACTGTTATGTAATTGCCATGTGCATTTGTTAATATTATTATGTGGAGTAGCATTTAAGATTTAACTGCAACAGAAATTGCTTTAATTGTTGTACTTAAGTTAGCATGTTAATTATGTAGACCTCTGGCATACCTTCATTTCACATATATCAGAACTATGGTTTTTTACTCACAGTAAAAATGGAAAAATCTGTTGGACATTGCCCATGGATGTCCCAATTTCAGTAGTGGATCAACTGGCTTCCCAGCACACAGTCCACTGAAGTAAAGTCCATGGATTCTTTCCATTTGGTTTACATACACACACACACACACACACACACACACACCCACATACACCCCATACATACACATACATGCACACACACAACTTTAATGTTAACTTTATGTAATATTTATGGTAAAATGCATTTTCTTTTTTACTGTTTATGTATAGTTTCCAAAATAAAGAATCTTATAGCCAAATTAAACTGTGGCTTGATTTTCTGGGGTATTATAAATAGTAGCATGTAGGATTCTTAACCCGATTCTTTTTTTTTTAATTATTATTTTTATTTGTGATGCTGTAGGGACATTTTTGGTAATGAACTTATTCTGGATGTGACAGGGTATCTCCAAAAATGGCCAGTATGGAAAACCATGGATTCTGAAAGTTAAAACTTAATTGTCCCTTTCTAAGTTTTATTTGAATTTGGATGGCAGTCTTATGTCAGTTGGTTTTATGTTTTTAACCAGCATGGTTTCTTCATCTTTCGAGGTTTCTTAATCTTTCTGACCAGCAATGTAGGGTGCAGAATTTAAAGTAGAAATACTAACGGAAAGATTGTTTTCAGTGTATTTCCCCCAGAAGTTTGTCATTTGCCCTAATATCAAACTTAAAAATCTCCATTCTTGTTTTATTAACTCTTTTTAGATAAAAACTATAACTATGCCATTTCCATTAGTAGTGTCCAGACTTAGAGAACGTATTATATGGTGCCTTGAGAGAAATAGAAAGGTTTTAGCATGCATCCCCACCAAGGACATTAGGCCGTAGCTAAGCACACCTCACAATAAGTCAGTCCTGGTCACGGGCTGCTGCTGGAATGAAGAACATGGAATACGTTTCTTTCTTTTCTCTACTGTTATGTAATTGCCATGTGCATTTGTTAATATTATTATGTGGAGTAGCATTTAAGATTTAACTGCAACAGAAATTACTTTAATTGTTGTACTTAAGTTAGCATGTTAATTATGTAGACCTCTGGCATACCTTCATTTCACATATATCAGAACTATGGTTTTTTACTCACAGTAAAAATGGAAAAATCTGTTGGACATTGCCCATGGATGTCCCAATTTCAGTAGTGGATCAACTGGCTTCCCAGCACACAGTCCACTGAAGTAAAGTCCATGGATTCTTTCCATTTGGTTTACATACACACACACACACACACACACACACACACACACACACCCCACATACACCACATACACCACATACACATACATGCACACACACAACTTTAATGTTAACTTTATGTAATATTTATGGTAAAATGCATTTTCTTTTTTACTGTTTATGTATAGTTTCCAAAATAAAGAATCTTATAGCCAAATTAAAAAAAAAAAAAAGTGAATTATAGGCACATCTTGGAGATTATTGTGGGTTCAGTTCCAGATCACTACAGTAAAGTGAAGATTGCAATACAGTGAGTCACATGATGGAATTTCTTGGTTTCCCAGTGCTTATGAAAGTTAAATTTATAATATAGTCTATGAAGTGTGCAATAGCATACTATCTTAAAAAACCTCAATTAAAAATACTTAATTGCTAAAAAGTGCTAACCATTATTTGAGACTATAGCAAGTCATAATCTTTTTGCTGGTGGAGAGTCTTTTTTTTGTTGTTTTTAAGAGTTTTTTGGATGTAGACCATTGTTAAAAATCTTAAATTGGTTACAATTTTGGAAGGCTTAAGTTGTTTTTTTTTTTTTTTAAGATGTGCAACAAGGAAGTACTTTTTTTTTTAAACATTTATTTATTTATTATTTATTTTGGCGGGAATGGGGAGGGAGAGGGGTGGGTGGGCCACTTCCACTGGTCTTTCGTTTGTCTAGTTTCATCCATCTTTTGTTCTTTGGCCCGTGTGGGCCTCCCATCGCGGTGGCATCTGTTGTCGCAGAGCACCAGCATGCACTGGGCGCATGCACTCCAGAGCTCCGGCTCGGTAATTGGACACATTGGTCCAGCCGCTCTGCGGCACGTGGGATCTTCCCAGGCCAGGGATTGAACAGGCACCCCTTGCACTGCAAGGTGGTGTCCTTACCCACTGGACCACCAGGGAAACCCAGGCTGGATCACCATGGAGGTCTCGGAGGATCTTGCCTGGCTGTTGATGTCTGCTTGACTGATCAGGGTGGTGGTTGCTGAAGGTTGGAGTGGCTGTGGAATTTTTTAAAAAATAAGACAATATGAAATTTGGTGCATGAATTGACTTCTCATTTCCTGAATGATGTCTCTGTAGCCTGTGATGCTGTTTGACAGTTTTTTTTTTTTTTAGTTTGTATTTATTTATTTTTCACTGCTGCTGCAGGCTCTTCTCTAGCTAGAGAAGGGAGTGGGGGCTACTCTCGAGTTGAGGTGAGCAGGCGTCTTGTTGCTGTGATGTCTCTTGTTGAGGAACGTGGGCTCTAGGGCACACTGGCTTCAATAGTTGTGGCACATGGGCTTCTATAGTTGCGGGCGGCTCCAAGGCTCTAGAGCACAGGCTTAATAGTTGTGGCTCCTGGGCTTAGTTGCTCTGCAGCAATGTGGGATCCTCCCAAATCAGGGAATGAACTCATGTCTCCTGCATTGGCAGGCGAACTCTTCACCACTGAGCTATCAAGGAAGCCCTGTTTGACTGTATTTTACCCACAGTAGGACGTCTTTCAAAATCAGAGTCAATTCTCTCAAACCCTGCTGCTGCTTTATCAACTAGGTTTATGTAATAGACTAAACTCTTTGGTGTCATTTCAGCAGTCTTAACAGCATCTTCACCAGTAGTAGTTTCCATTCAAGTAACCACTTTATACATCCATAAGAAGCAACTTCTCATCCTTTAAAGTTTTATCATGAGCTTGCAGCGATTCAGTCCTATCTTCAGGCTCCAGTTCAAATCCTAATTCTCTTTCTATTTCCGCCACATCTGCAGTTCCTTCCATCATTGAAGTCTTGAACCGCCACCCACTCCAAAGTCTTCTGTGAGGGTTGGAGTCTTTTCTAAACTCCTGTTATTGTTGATATTTTGACCTCTTCCCATGAATCACAAAGGTTAGTTTTTTTTTTTCAATTTAAAAATTTTAAAATTTTTTTATCGAGGTTCTTAATGTCATCTATTAATACTATGGTGAATCCTTAAGAAAGAATATATATTCAGCTGTACTTCAATTAAAAAAAAATAATGGTGATTCTTTTCCAGACAGTTTTGGATTTACTTTGCCCAGATCCATCAGAGGAATCACTTTCTATGGTGACTATAGCTTTATAAAATACATTTCTTAAATAACAAGATTTGATATTTGAAATGACTTCTTAACCCATGGACTATAGAATGAATGTATTAGTCGGCAAGAAAATGACATCAATCTCCTTTGCATCTCCACTAGAGCTCTTGGGAGACCAGGTGTCAGTGACCAGTAATATTTTGAAAGGAATCTTTTCTGAACAGTAGATCTCAACAGTGGGCTTAAAATACTCAATAAATCATATTAAACAGTTGTACTGTCACCAAGTTTTGTTGTTTCATTTACTAGACCACAGGCAGAATAGATAGAGTATAATTCGGAAGAGCCCTAGGATCTTTGGAATGAGAAATGAGTTTCAACTTCAGGTTAACACCTGCACGAACCCCTAAACAAGAGGGTCAGCCTATCCTTTGAAGCTTTGTAGCCAGACATTGACTTCTCTCTAGCTGTGCAAGTCCTAGAATGCATCTTCCAGTAGAAGGCTGTTCCATCTACACTAAAAGTCTGTTGTTTAGTGCAGTCACCTTTGTTAATTATCTTAGCTAGATCTTCTGGATAGCTTGCTGTTTTTATGTTGTGGAGGTGGCTTTTTCCCTTAAACCTCATGAACCAACCCTTGCTAATGTTTACCTTTTCTTCTCCAGCCTTCTCACCTCTCTCAGAATTTCTGCAATTGAGAGGGCCTTGCTCTGGATTAGGCTTTGGTTTAAGGGAATGTTGTGGCTGGTTTGACCTGCTATCCAGAACATTAAAGCGTTCTCCATATCAGCAATAAGGCTGCTTCACTCTCTTGCCCCTTGTGTGTTCACCAGAGTAGCATATTTAATTACTTGTAAGAACATTTCCTTTGCACAGCTTGGCCGTTGGTGCAAGAAGCCTAGCATTCAGTCTGTCTTGTGCCTTCCTCACTAAGCTTTTGATGTAAAATGGGAGAGAGGTGACTCTTCCTTTCCCTTGAACATTTAGAGGCCATTGTAGCATTATTAATTGGCCTAATTTCAATATTGTTGTGTCTCAGGGAAGAGGGAGAGAAAAGGGAAATCACCTGGTCAATGGAGCACTCAGACCACACACACACACAACATTTATCATTAAGTTCACCACCTAATATGGGCAGAGTGCATGACACCACAAAATAATTACAGTAAAACATGAACGATCACTGTGACAATCTAGAGGGTCAGACAGGGTAGGGGGAGGAAGGGATGTTCAGGAGGCAGGGGATGTACTTATATCTAGGGCTGATTCATGTTGGTGTATGGCATAAGCCAATACAATATTGCAAAGCAATTATTCTCCAATTAAAAATAATAAAGTAATAAAAAATCACTGGTCACATACCACCATAACAAGTAAAATAAAAATGACAAGAATGCAGATAGCACAAGAATTACCCAAATGAAACAGAAACATGTGTGAACAAATGCTGTTGAAAAAATAACACCAAGAGGGTCAGCCTATCCTTTGAAGCTTTGTAGCCAGACATTGACTTCTCTCTAGCTGTGCAAGTCCTAGAATGCATCTTCCAGTAGAAGGCTGTTCCATCTACACTAAAAGTCTGTTGTTTAGTGCAGTCACCTTTGTTAATTATCTTAGCTAGATCTTCTGGATAGCTTGCTGTTTTTATGTTGTGGAGGTGGCTTTTTCCCTTAAACCTCATGAACCAACCCTTGCTAATGTTTACCTTTTCTTCTCCAGCCTTCTCACCTCTCTCAGAATTTCTGCAATTGAGAGGGCCTTGCTCTGGATTAGGCTTTGGTTTAAGGGAATGTTGTGGCTGGTTTGACCTGCTATCCAGAACATTAAAGCGTTCTCCATATCAGCAATAAGGCTGCTTCACTCTCTTGCCCCTTGTGTGTTCACCAGAGTAGCATATTTAATTACTTGTAAGAACATTTCCTTTGCACAGCTTGGCCGTTGGTGCAAGAAGCCTAGCATTCAGTCTGTCTTGTGCCTTCCTCACTAAGCTTTTGATGTAAAATGGGAGAGAGGTGACTCTTCCTTTCCCTTGAACATTTAGAGGCCATTGTAGCATTATTAATTGGCCTAATTTCAATATTGTTGTGTCTCAGGGAAGAGGGAGAGAAAAGGGAAATCACCTGGTCAATGGAGCACTCAGACCACACACACACACAACATTTATCATTAAGTTCACCACCTAATATGGGCAGAGTGCATGACACCACAAAATAATTACAGTAAAACATGAACGATCACTGTGACAATCTAGAGGGGTCAGACAGGGTAGGGGGAGGAAGGGATGTTCAGGAGGCAGGGGATGTACTTATATCTAGGGCTGATTCATGTTGGTGTATGGCATAAGCCAATACAATATTGCAAAGCAATTATTCTCCAATTAAAAATAATAAAGTAATAAAAAAAATCACTGGTCACATACCACCATAACAAGTAAAATAAAAATGACAAGAATGCAGATAGCACAAGAATTACCCAAATGAAACAGAAACATGTGTGAACAAATGCTGTTGAAAAAATAACACCAAGAGGGCAGGTACCCTCTGCATTGTTCTTGCTATCCAATGAATACAGTTCAGGTTAAACTGTGGCCTAGTTCCACAAGAGAGCATGGCTTCAGATGATATTCCATGCCCTGTGGAGAATTGGCATGTTTCTTTGATTAGTAAACTGACGGGATTTAATCTCTAGGCAACCACACACAGCCTCCTTTTTTCTAAGGAAGTAGGGTGTGTGGACCCAAGCTAGAGGCATTCCTTCTTTTTTGCTTTTTTGCAGTTAGAGAATATGGATTGTTATGTTATACCCTGAGCATCAACTGAAATGTCTATGGCAAAATTAATGCACTTGGGTCATCAGTATTCTACCTTGTACATGGAAATGTATCTTTTCAGAGCTGCTCAGCTTCCTCAGAATACCTTTTTTTTTTTAATTTACTTTTTTCTGGCCGCTTCTGTTGGTTTTTCATTTGTGTCCATCTTTTTTCTTTGGCCTGTGTGGGCCTCCCATTGCAGTAGCCTCTGTTGTCGCAGAACACCAGCTCTGGGCACATGTGCTTCAGAGCTCCGGCTCGGTAGTTGGACACATGGAGTCCAGCCGCTCCATGGCGTGTGGGATCTTCCCAGGCTAGGGATCACACCAGCGCCCCTTGCACTGCAAGGTGGTGTCCTTACCCACTGGACCACCAGGAAGCCCCATAATACCTTTTCTCTTGACTAAGGCCCTATCTGACTGCATTTCATGTAAGCATGATGCATATAACTAAAGCTTGTTAATTTAGCAAAAAATAACTAAGATAGTTCAACAATGGGCAGATCATGAAAAAAAAGTAAAACATGAACGATCACTGTGACAATCTAGAGGGTCAGACAGGGTAGGGGGAGGAAGGGATGTTCAGGAGGCAGGGGATGTACTTATATCTAGGGCTGATTCATGTTGGTGTATGGCATAAGCCAATACAATATTGCAAAGCAATTATTCTCCAATTAAAAATAATAAAGTAATAAAAAAAATCACTGGTCACATACCACCATAACAAGTAAAATAAAAATGACAAGAATGCAGATAGCACAAGAATTACCCAAATGAAACAGAAACATGTGTGAACAAATGCTGTTGAAAAAATAACACCAAGAGGGCAGGTACCCTCTGCATTGTTCTTGCTATCCAATGAATACAGTTCAGGTTAAACTGTGGCCTAGTTCCACAAGAGAGCATGGCTTCAGATGATATTCCATGCCCTGTGGAGAATTGGCATGTTTCTTTGATTAGTAAACTGACGGGATTTAATCTCTAGGCAACCACACACAGCCTCCTTTTTTCTAAGGAAGTAGGGTGTGTGGACCCAAGCTAGAGGCATTCCTTCTTTTTTGCTTTTTTGCAGTTAGAGAATATGGATTGTTATGTTATACCCTGAGCATCAACTGAAATGTCTATGGCAAAATTAATGCACTTGGGTCATCAGTATTCTACCTTGTACATGGAAATGTATCTTTTCAGAGCTGCTCAGCTTCCTCAGAATACCTTTTTTTTTTTAATTTACTTTTTTCTGGCCGCTTCTGTTGGTTTTTCATTTGTGTCCATCTTTTTTCTTTGGCCTGTGTGGGCCTCCCATTGCAGTAGCCTCTGTTGTCGCAGAACACCAGCTCTGGGCACATGTGCTTCAGAGCTCCGGCTCGGTAGTTGGACACATGGAGTCCAGCCGCTCCATGGCGTGTGGGATCTTCCCAGGCTAGGGATCACACCAGCGCCCCTTGCACTGCAAGGTGGTGTCCTTACCCACTGGACCACCAGGGAAGCCCCATAATACCTTTTTCTCTTGACTAAGGCCCTATCTGACTGCATTTCATGTAAGCATGATGCATATAACTAAAGCTTGTTAATTTAGCTAAATATGATAATATATTCACAGAATTAAAGATTAGCTGTGTGTTAATATAATTAAAATTTTTATAGATGATATATTTAGTTGCTAAAAGTAATTAATAACCTTTAAAATAATTAAAACTAAGCTCTAGTCACCCTTAGTATACTTGTGTACAGAAGTTCATGAACTACAGGGGCAACCGTAGACAGCAATTTGGTTTATACAGTTTTTTAATGTCAATGATCAGTCTGGCTTGATCATTCAAACTAAGTAAAGAATCTTTTAAATACCATGAGAGTTAGCAGATCGTTTTAGTTGTAGGTTCTGTCAGCCTCGAGCTGGAGGAAATACACTGATACTCTTGTATACAGTTTTTTCTCCTGATAGTTTAATGTCTGTTTAAGAGAATATAGTATTGTAAAGTGATTATTCTTCAATTAAAAATAATAAAATAATAAAAATCACTGGTCACACATCACCATAACAAGTAAAATAAAAAAGCTATATTTCTTGAATGGTTATTTATTCCTTTTAAGCAAATATTACTGTCCAGTTGTCTCAAACAGTTCCAAAATGATATAATTTGGGCATTTTTTGCATTTTAATGTGGGTTTTGAAGTTTCCCTGTTTTTTGTTACACAGTCTCAACACTTAAAAAGATTATGTAGCCATGTTGTTGAATTGTTTTAAATGGTACTAGCAGATTCTCTGTTCTTGTTTCATTTTCAGCCTTAAACTTGTAGGGTGTTATGTGTCTGTATGAAAAACCTCACATAGGTAGTATGGTCTCCATGTAATTGCAGTTCATATAGTTTGTTATCTTTTATTCTTTTGAAACTTGAGGATTTTTTTGTTCATTGCAGTAGCCTCTGTTGTCGAGAACACCAGCTCTGGGAAATGCTTCAGAGCTCGCTCGGTAGTTGGACACATGGAGTCCAGCCGCTCCATGGCGTGTGGGATCTTCCCAGGCTAGGGATCACACCAGCGCCCCTTGCACTGCAAGGTGGTGTCCTTACCCACTGGACCACCAGGGAAGCCCCATAATACCTTTTTCTCTTGACTAAGGCCCTATCTGACTGCATTTCATGTAAGCATGATGCATATAACTAAAGCTTGTTAATTTAGCTAAATATGATAATATATTCACAGAATTAAAGATTAGCTGTGTGTTAATATAATTAAAATTTTTATAGATGATATATTTAGTTGCTAAAAGTAATTAATAACCTTTAAAATAATTAAAACTAAGCTCTAGTCACCCTTAGTATACTTGTGTACAGAAGTTCATGAACTACAGGGGCAACCGTAGACAGCAATTTGGTTTATACAGTTTTTTAATGTCAATGATCAGTCTGGCTTGATCATTCAAACTAAGTAAAGAATCTTTTAAATACCATGAGAGTTAGCAGATCGTTTTAGTTGTAGGTTCTGTCAGCCTCGAGCTGGAGGAAATACACTGATACTCTTGTATACAGTTTTTTCTCCTGATAGTTTAATGTCTGTTTAAGAGAATATAGTATTGTAAAGTGATTATTCTTCAATTAAAAATAATAAAATAATAAAAATCACTGGTCACACATCACCATAACAAGTAAAATAAAAAAGCTATATTTCTTGAATGGTTATTTATTCCTTTTAAGCAAATATTACTGTCCAGTTGTCTCAAACAGTTCCAAAATGATATAATTTGGGCATTTTTTGCATTTTAATGTGGGTTTTGAAGTTTCCCTCTTTTTTGTTACACAGTCTCAACACTTAAAAAGATTATGTAGCCATGTTGTTGAATTGTTTTAAATGGTACTAGCAGATTCTCTGTTCTTGTTTCATTTTCAGCCTTAAACTTGTAGGGTGTTATGTGTCTGTATGAAAAACCTCACATAGGTAGTATGGTCTCCATGTAATTGCAGTTCATATAGTTTGTTATCTTTTATTCTTTTGAAACTTGAGGATTTTTTTGTTTGTTCATTTGCTTGTTTGTTTTTACTAAAGATTTTAATGATTCCATCTGAAGTGAGGGAATTAGATTTTGTTGTAAGGCTGTTATATAACAGACACATTGTTTTCTGTTTTAGCATTTTTAAAAAATATTTATTGAGCTGTGTTGGGTCTAGTTGTGGCATGTGGTATCTTTCACCTTGTAGTGCAGGCTCAGTAGTTGCAGCATGCAAGCTTAGTTACCCCAAGTTAAGTGGGATCTTAGTTCCTTGACCAGGAATTGTACCTGTGTTCCCTGCATTAGGAAAGCAGATTCTTAACCACTGGACCACCAAGGAAGTCCACAAATAGATACATTATTGACCACCTGTTGTTTCTCTGTTGTTTAAAAGACACTGCACATATAAGTGTGTGTGCTCTCACGTCTCCTGTAGCTGTTTTGATGCCTTGACTCACTTAACTATCATTGGCTGAACAGTTGTAGTTTTGAAAATCAATGTGCAAGGGAGAATGATAGAATTGGAAATAAATGGAGAATACCTTTAGTATAAAGCACTATATGTACAGTACATGCCATACAATTTTATGGTAGCTAAGAAAGAGGTTGAAATCTGCAATTAAACGCTGTCTTTCATTTCTTTATTGTCTGAGCATCATGCCTTTATCAAGTTGAATTCTTGTCCATATTCTAACTGACATCTGGAAACTTGACATCAAACTCTAGAAAAGAATTATCATCATACAGGGAAGGTCACTTTTTCTCCTCTTGCCTATGCTGCTGAAGTTAATTCCTATTTAGATAAGCTTTGCTTTGTACTCAACTTTCTTCCCTAGCGTCAGTGAGCAAAGGAGTCACTTGGGTAATAGCTTGACCAACTAGATCCCTCAGAAACCTGAGTTCAACCCCTTCGCCTTTCATTTCCCAGACTAATATTTATATATTTGCCACAGTCAGAGTCTCTGCCAAAATTAGGGCCCTTGGGAACCTAGAAGAGTGCAATAGTAGCTTTGATAGTTCATTGGTTTGTTTAGAAAAGTAACATTTTTTCCTGATTGCATATTAATCATATAATTACACAATGCTGGAAAATACAGAGCAACACACAAAGTACCTATAATCCTCATATCCCAGAAATAGTGCTTGTTAACATTTTGGTATGTAACTTTCTAGTCTTTTCTTTCTTATTCACATGCATTAATTATTATGTGTAAAAAATAAGTATAATCTCTTCTAGCTAAAATGAATAATTTATTCAGCACATATTTGCTGAATATTAATTATGTACTGTTGTGTTTGACACTGGTTTATTTTAACTGTTTTAAGCATTCATATAAGTACACTATGAGCATTCTCCCAAATCACATGCCATTTATAATCTGTTTTTAGATAAATTTTGAGCCTTGGGCACCTTGCTCCACTGTGGTTAAGGGGAATATGCTATTTGAGAGCTATAGGGAAGAGAACTGGGTCTTTCCTCATAGCTCAGCTATAAAGAAGCCTTTGCCAATGCAGGAGACTCAAGAGATGCAGGTTCGGTCCTTGGCTCAGAAAGATGACCTGGAGGACAGTGGTAACCCACTCCAGTATTCTTGCCTGGAGAATCCCATGGACCAAGGAGCCTGGTGGGCTACAGTCCATGGGGTCGCACAGAGTCGGACATGACATGATCTTGCCTACAATTTTATGGTAGCTAAGAAAGAGGTTGAAATCTGCAATTAAACGCTGTCTTTCATTTCTTTATTGTCTGAGCATCATGCCTTTATCAAGTTGAATTCTTGTCCATATTCTAACTGACATCTGGAAACTTGACATCAAACTCTAGAAAAGAATTATCATCATACAGGGAAGGTCACTTTTTCTCCTCTTGCCTATGCTGCTGAAGTTAATTCCTATTTAGATAAGCTTTGCTTTGTACTCAACTTTCTTCCCTAGCGTCAGTGAGCAAAGGAGTCACTTGGGTAATAGCTTGACCAACTAGATCCCTCAGAAACCTGAGTTCAACCCCTTCGCCTTTCATTTCCCAGACTAATATTTATATATTTGCCACAGTCAGAGTCTCTGCCAAAATTAGGGCCCTTGGGAACCTAGAAGAGTGCAATAGTAGCTTTGATAGTTCATTGGTTTGTTTAGAAAAGTAACATTTTTTCCTGATTGCATATTAATCATATAATTACACAATGCTGGAAAATACAGAGCAACACACAAAGTACCTATAATCCTCATATCCCAGAAATAGTGCTTGTTAACATTTTGGTATGTAACTTTCTAGTCTTTTCTTTCTTATTCACATGCATTAATTATTATGTGTAAAAAATAAGTATAATCTCTTCTAGCTAAAATGAATAATTTATTCAGCACATATTTGCTGAATATTAATTATGTACTGTTGTGTTTGACACTGGTTTATTTTAACTGTTTTAAGCATTCATATAAGTACACTATGAGCATTCTCCCAAATCACATGCCATTTATAATCTGTTTTTAGATAAATTTTGAGCCTTGGGCACCTTGCTCCACTGTGGTTAAGGGGAATATGCTATTTGAGAGCTATAGGGAAGAGAACTGGGTCTTTCCTCATAGCTCAGCTATAAAGAAGCCTTTTGCCAATGCAGGAGACTCAAGAGATGCAGGTTCGGTCCTTGGCTCAGAAAGATGACCTGGAGGACGAAGTGGTAACCCACTCCAGTATTCTTGCCTGGAGAATCCCATGGACCAAGGAGCCTGGTGGGCTACAGTCCATGGGGTCGCACAGAGTCGGACATGACTGAGCATGCATGCACATTCTTCTCTGGGCAATTCTAGGACTCATTTTTTAAACCTCTAACCTTTTCACCTTTAACCAATCCCTACTCTGAGATATTCTATACACTGCCCCTAAAATTAATTCCTTGACCAACTGTACTGGTAGGCTGAACAGACCTGGCCCCATGTCTCATCTAGCTTACAGTCTAGCAGAGGAAGGGAGACACACCATTAATCATACAAATAACTAAATATAAGTTGGGAAAAACAAAGGAAGCTGGGTTCTTGGATGGACAGTAATTCTTAGACTGATTAAGGAGGCCCATTTAGAGAACTAATGTATAGGATGAGACTTGAATGAGGAAGCAGCCCAAGAGCTATACAGAACATTCCAGACATGGGGAATGGTTGATGTGAAGATCCTGGTGGTGAGTATGTCATGCCAGGTGTTGCTGGAGAATAGTGAGTGCCTGCGGAGTGGCTTGAGAAGATGTGATAGAAGTGGGCAGGTACATGGAGAGCCAGAGTCATATCATATACAGAGCCTCAACGTCCATGATAGGAAACTTGGCTTTTTAAAAAAATTTTTTAATTTAATTTATTTTTGGCTATTCTCGGTTTTCACTGCGAACTCTTCACCACAGAGCTACCAGGGAAGCCCAGAAACTTGAATTTTAAAGAGAGACCATTGAGATAAGAAATATAATAAAATTTACATTTCAAAACAGTGTATATAATTTGAAGAGAATCACTATGGGACAACTAAAGAAGCATGAAGATAAAGAAGAAGGGCATTGTTGGGACTTCCCTGGTGGTCCAGTTGTTAAGACTCTGTGCTCCTAGTGCAGGGGTCCTGGGTTTGATCCTTGGTCGGGGTACTAGACCGCACATACCGCAACCAAGACTTGGCACAGTCCAGTAAATATTTTTTTTTTAAAGAAGGGCTTTATTATAGTTTAAGAAAGAAATGATGGTAGAGGTGGGGTGACAGGAGATTTGGAAGATGGATACACTACAGCAACACTGCCCAATAGAAATATAATGTGAACCACAAATACCAGCCAAATCTATGTTTAAAAATTTCTTATGACCATGTTATAAAGTAAAAGTGGGGGGCTTCCCTGGTAGCTTAGTGGTAAAGAGTTCGCCTGCCAATGCAGGAGACATGGGTTTGATCCCTGATCCAGAAGATTCCACATGCCGCAGAGCAACTAAGCCCATGAGCCACAACTATTGAGCCTGTGCTCTAGAGCCTCGGAGCTGCAACTACTGAAGCCCATGGGCCCTAGAGCCCGAGTTCCACAACAAGAGAAGTCACTAGAGAAGAGTCTGTGGCAGCAGTGAAAATACAGAATTGCCATAAAAAAAAAGGAAATAGATTAATTTTAATAAAATATTTTATTTTGCCCACTATATCCAAAATATTATCATTTTAACAGATAATTGGTATAAAAATTATTACTGAGATATTTGCCATCCTCTTTTTGTACTAAGTCTTCAAAATCTGATGTGTATTTTATACTTAAAGGACATCTCAATTTGGTCCAGCCCCATTTTAAGTGCTCAGTGGTCATCTTGGCTGACAGCCAATATTAGATAATACAGCTGTATAGAATTTAGTGGCCCATTGGATGTAAAGAATTAGGGAGAAGAGGGATTCCAAGATATCCCTATGATTTCTAGTTTGAATGATGGGTATGTGGTAGTACGTTTTGAGATGGAACACGTTGGGCTGAAGAAAGTGTTTGAGATAGAGGGAATAAAGAACATGTTAAACTTGAGATGTATGTAAAGACAACCTTGTCACCCTCATGAACTGGCTGGCAGTTAGCTTCCTGCCCTAGTACAAGAAGCAGCACTCTACTATGCTCTCCCAAAGAATGCCACATTTCACCAGGATTGTTCCCAGTACTGACAGACATGTTTCTTGAGAACCAGGTGCCCAAAATATAGGGTTTGGACCTACAAAAGTAAGTACAGTCATGGAAGGGGGCAGGTTTACTAGCGCACATGCCCAAGTTGGCAAGAGAAATTTTTTTTAAAGAAGGGCTTTATTATAGTTTAAGAAAGAAATGATGGTAGAGGTGGGGTGACAGGAGATTTGGAAGATGGATACACTACAGCAACACTGCCCAATAGAAATATAATGTGAACCACAAATACCAGCCAAATCTATGTTTAAAAATTTCTTATGACCATGTTATAAAGTAAAAGTGGGGGGCTTCCCTGGTAGCTTAGTGGTAAAGAGTTCGCCTGCCAATGCAGGTGACATTGGTTTGATCCTTGGTCCTGAAGGTTCCACATGCCGCAGAGCAACTAAGCCCATGAGCCACAACTATTGAGCCTGTGCTCTAGAGCCTCGGAGCTGCAACTACTGAAGCCCATGGGCCCTAGAGCCCGAGTTCCACAACAAGAGAAGTCACTAGAGAAGAGTCTGTGGCAGCAGTGAAAATACAGAATTGCCATAAAAAAAAGGAAATAGATTAATTTTAATAAAATATTTTATTTTGCCCACTATATCCAAAATATTATCATTTTAACAGATAATTGGTATAAAAATTATTACTGAGATATTTGCCATCCTCTTTTTGTACTAAGTCTTCAAAATCTGATGTGTATTTTATACTTAAAGGACATCTCAATTTGGTCCAGCCCCATTTTAAGTGCTCAGTGGTCATCTTGGCTGACAGCCAATATTAGATAATACAGCTGTATAGAATTTAGTGGCCCATTGGATGTAAAGAATTAGGGAGAAGAGGGATTCCAAGATATCCCTATGATTTCTAGTTTGAATGATGGGTATGTGGTAGTACGTTTTGAGATGGAACACGTTGGGCTGAAGAAAGTGTTTGAGATAGAGGGAATAAAGAACATGTTAAACTTGAGATGTATGTAAAGACAACCTTGTCACCCTCATGAACTGGCTGGCAGTTAGCTTCCTGCCCTAGTACAAGAAGCAGCACTCTACTATGCTCTCCCAAAGAATGCCACATTTCACCAGGATTGTTCCCAGTACTGACAGACATGTTTCTTGAGAACCAGGTGCCCAAAATATAGGGTTTGGACCTACAAAAGTAAGTACAGTCATGGAAGGGGGCAGGTTTGCTCTGTTGGAGGATATACCCATGGCGTGCTCAGTTCCTCACTGGCGCAAGCAGCTCTCCCCACAGGATGGCTAGAGAACAAGGGAACCATCTAACTAGCAGACTTTACGCCTGTGGATTCGCTCCATTGTGCTCCAAGTGTTGTTTATTGGTATTTATCAGAAGCCCTTACCTAGACAAGACACTGGAGGAAACATCCAGGTAGGCATGTCAGATAAGCCAATTAAATATATGTGTGAAACCTGGAAGAGAATTAATTTCATTGTTTGCAGCTTGATTGGGAGGGATGACATACAAATAATATTGAAATCCTTAGTAATGATTTAGAGGAGCAGCAGAGAAGAGAGTGTGAGACCTAGCCTGAGGTTCTCCAATGTTTTAAGCTTGGGTGGGAAAAAAAAAACACTAGGACTGCATGAAGTCATGGAACCTAGGAGAAGAGAATATTTTGAGAAGGTGGCAGTGGTCAGCTGAGTTGATGCTGTGATGAGAGGCCAAACAGGAGTTCCTTAGAGGTTTCACTACTGCCCTCTGATGATACTCAAACCTCTGACCTTCAGAACCCTCCAGCAGCTGCTGCTTATCCCCTGCTTCCCTTACACTGTTTTGATTTTTGGTTTTGTTTCTGTCAACCTGTTTTTGTGCTTTCCCCTGACCTCTAGTTCCAGTATTTAGTGCTTTGTGTTTGTGTGTGGCTGTGGGTATGGGTGTGTGTGTGTGTGGGTGTGGGTGGGTGGGTGGGTGTTTTAACCTTCACTCCTTACCACCATTGTTTCATGTGGTTTGCAATATGGTACATATCTATTAAACTCATTTGGATACCACTTCTGGATGTCAAATGTTAATTTCAATTGATAAGGTATTTATTAATAATAAATAATAATAAGGATTGACAAAATTAAACTAGCAACTAAGTGCCAATGCTATTTTTTAGACCAGTGCTATCCAAAAGAACTTTCTACAACAATGGAAATTTCTCTGTTCTGTCCAACCTCAGGCGGCTATGGAGTATTTGAAATGTGGCTCGAGAGGCTAAGGAACTGAATTTTACTTTAAAAAGCATTTTAATTAACGAAAATTTAGATTTAACTAGCTGTTTATGACTAGTGGCTGCCATATTGGAGAATGCAACATAGACCAAATATATTTTGCTAAGTAAGAGAGAGTTTGGGCATGCTATTCTCATGCAGATGTCTGGTAACCATCTACGGGCAAGCTGGCTTTATTTTTTTAGGTCCTTTGTAGCCATGAGATTTTTACGTTCTATTAGTGAAGTAGGCCCTGAAATTTTTGTGCTCAATTTCACACATGTCTTTTACATCCTAAAGTCTATATAGAAAGCACCTGGAACAGTGGTTCTAAAACCTGGTTGATCTGATCTTTACAATCATCCAATGAACTGTTGCCTTTATTTACAGTTTTTTCCTAGAAACTTACCAGTTATTTTCCTACGCCGGGAATTTTTCACAATCTATGCCCCTCCATAGGCTCTAGCTGGTTCTCCAATGTTTTAAGCTTGGGTGGGAAAAAACACTAGGACTGCATGAAGTCATGGAACCTAGGAGAAGAGAATATTTTGAGAAGGTGGCAGTGGTCAGCTGAGTTGATGCTGTGATGAGAGGCCAAACAGGAGTTCCTTAGAGGTTTCACTACTGCCCTCTGATGATACTCAAACCTCTGACCTTCAGAACCCTCCAGCAGCTGCTGCTTATCCCCTGCTTCCCTTACACTGTTTTGATTTTTGGTTTTGTTTCTGTCAACCTGTTTTTGTGCTTTCCCCTGACCTCTAGTTCCAGTATTTAGTGCTTTGTGTTTGTGTGTGGCTGTGGGTATGGGTGTGTGTGTGTGTGGTGTGGGTGGGTGGGTGGGTGTTTTAACCTTCACTCCTTACCACCATTGTTTCATGTGGTTTGCAATATGGTACATATCTATTAAACTCATTTGGATACCACTTCTGGATGTCAAATGTTAATTTCAATTGATAAGGTATTTATTAATAATAAATAATAATAAGGATTGACAAAATTAAACTAGCAACTAAGTGCCAATGCTATTTTTTAGACCAGTGCTATCCAAAAGAACTTTCTACAACAATGGAAATTTCTCTGTTCTGTCCAACCTCAGGCGGCTATGGAGTATTTGAAATGTGGCTCGAGAGGCTAAGGAACTGAATTTTACTTTAAAAAGCATTTTAATTAACGAAAATTTAGATTTAACTAGCTGTTTATGACTAGTGGCTGCCATATTGGAGAATGCAACATAGACCAAATATATTTTGCTAAGTAAGAGAGAGTTTGGGCATGCTATTCTCATGCAGATGTCTGGTAACCATCTACGGGCAAGCTGGCTTTATTTTTTTAGGTCCTTTGTAGCCATGAGATTTTTACGTTCTATTAGTGAAGTAGGCCCTGAAATTTTTGTGCTCAATTTCACACATGTCTTTTACATCCTAAAGTCTATATAGAAAGCACCTGGAACAGTGGTTCTAAAACCTGGTTGATCTGATCTTTACAATCATCCAATGAACTGTTGCCTTTATTTACAGTTTTTTCCTAGAAACTTACCAGTTATTTTCCTACGGCGGGGAATTTTTCACAATCTATGCCCCTCCATAGGCTCTAGCTTTCTGTCATATGGTTCATCTTTCCCTAGACTCTGATTTTACTTCTCTTTGTGTCTTGCACCTCTTTCCGAGATTTTAAAGAACAATGCCTAAATTCCTGTTGTTTGTTAACTGATCTTGAGCATCAATTTAGACATTGTTGCCTAAACTCAGTTTGTATTCTAAATCTACTTGCAACCTCAGAATTGTATTCCACAAGCATGTGTTACTATGGTTCTAGTTTACTTTTTTTATAGTTTAGGGATCATTCTTTATTGATACACAAGAAACTGCTCCTTTCCTCTATTAATGGTTCTCTAGCATTCTTTTGGCGGGGTGTACCATCATTTATTTAACTAATCTTAACCAAGGGAGGTTTAATCTATTGCTATTAAAAATTCCTACGGGGATATCTTTCTTTCCATATCACTTTATATGTATGCAAAATACAGGACATATTCTGAGAAATATAATTATTGGATCAAAGATATGTACATTTAAAATTTTGGTAGATGTTGTTGAATTGCCTTCCATTGAAATTGTACCAATTACACTTTTGGGCTTCCCTGATGGCTCAGCAGATAAAAGAATCCACCTGTAGTGCAGGAGACACAGGAGACGTGGGTTCGATCCCTAGGTCAGGAAGATCCCCCAGAGGAGGGCATGGCAACCCACTCCTGTATTCTTGCCGTAGAAATCCCATGGACAGAGGAAGCGTGGCGGGCTATAGTCCATGGGGTCACAAAAAGAGTTGGATACAACTTAAAGACTAAACAACAACAAACTTCGCTGGGCCATGAGATAAAATATTTTTGCTAAGTAAGAGAGAGTTTGGGCATGCTATTCTCATGCAGATGTCTGGTAACCATCTACGGGCAAGCTGGCTTTATTTTTTTAGGTCCTTTGTAGCCATGAGATTTTTACGTTCTATTAGTGAAGTAGGCCCTGAAATTTTTGTGCTCAATTTCACACATGTCTTTTACATCCTAAAGTCTATATAGAAAGCACCTGGAACAGTGGTTCTAAAACCTGGTTGATCTGATCTTTACAATCATCCAATGAACTGTTGCCTTTATTTACAGTTTTTTCCTAGAAACTTACCAGTTATTTTCCTACGTCGGGGAATTTTTCACAATCTATGCCCCTCCATAGGCTCTAGCTTTCTGTCATATGGTTCATCTTTCCCTAGACTCTGATTTTACTTCTCTTTGTGTCTTGCACCTCTTTCCGAGATTTTAAAGAACAATGCCTAAATTCCTGTTGTTTGTTAACTGATCTTGAGCATCAATTTAGACATTGTTGCCTAAACTCAGTTTGTATTCTAAATCTACTTGCAACCTCAGAATTGTATTCCACAAGCATGTGTTACTATGGTTCTAGTTTACTTTTTTTATAGTTTAGGGATCATTCTTTATTGATACACAAGAAACTGCTCCTTTCCTCTATTAATGGTTCTCTAGCATTCTTTTGGCGGGGTGTACCATCATTTATTTAACTAATCTTAACCAAGGGAGGTTTAATCTATTGCTATTAAAAATTCCTACGGGGATATCTTTCTTTCCATATCACTTTATATGTATGCAAAATACAGGACATATTCTGAGAAATATAATTATTGGATCAAAGATATGTACATTTAAAATTTTGGTAGATGTTGTTGAATTGCCTTCCATTGAAATTGTACCAATTACACTTTTGGGCTTCCCTGATGGCTCAGCAGATAAAAGAATCCACCTGTAGTGCAGGAGACACAGGAGACGTGGGTTCGATCCCTAGGTCAGGAAGATCCCCCAGAGGAGGGCATGGCAACCCACTCCTGTATTCTTGCCTTAGAAATCCCATGGACAGAGGAAGCATGGCGGGCTATAGTCCATGGGGTCACAAAAAGAGTTGGATACAACTTAAAGACTAAACAACAACAAACTTCAGCTGGCATTTTGTTATGAGCGAAGCTGAGCATCTGTTCGTATATTTAAAACCGCATGTATTTCTTTTTCTTTAAATTGTCTTCTTATGTCTGTTGACCATGTATCCCTCACAAGTGAACTGTTTGTCTTTTTGCAGGACCTTTTTGTATATAAAGGAAGTTAACCTTTATTTTTATTATTATTATTATTTTTTTAAAGATTTATTTATTTATTTACTTTGGGCAAGGGTCGGGTTGGGGAGGGAGGGGAGTGGGCGGGCCACTTCTGTTGGTCTTTCATTTCTCTATTTTCATTCGTCTTCGTTCCTTGGCTCCTGTGGGCCTCCCATCGCGGTGGCATCCATCGTCGCAGAGCACTGGCTCTGGGCGCATGCGCTCCAGAGCTCCGGCTCGGTGATTGGACACATCAGTCCAGCCGCTCCGTGGCACGTGGGATCTTCCCAGGCCAGGGCTCGAACCGGCGCCCCTTGCACTGCAAGGCGGTGTCCTTATCCACTGGACCACCAGGGGAAGCCCCGGAAGTTAACCTTTAGACTATAATAATGCTGTATTCTTTTCCCCAACTTTTAACTCGTAATCTTTTTTTTTCATGTAGAATATTTTAATTTGCACGAACATGGATTTATTTAGGTTTTCTTTCATGGTTTAGACAGGCTTCCCCATTCCAATATTACAAAATCATTCTACATGTTTTATTCTAGTGTTTATGGTTAAAAATTAAAATTTGTTCCATTTCCATACCATTTGTTGAATAATTCTCTGCTGAGAAATACTTGTTTCATTACTGTTATCTGTCATATCACATTATTTCCATTTATTCTTTTTGCATGTGGTGACTTGTAGCATTTTAAGACTTTTCTTTGTATAGCTTTGACATAGTTCTTGCTAAATTTTATTACTAGGCATTTAATCTTATTATTGCTATAGTTTCAATAATGGGATCTTATTAGTATATTTCATGGTGTTTCTGTAACTGACTGAAGCCCTCATTGTTTTATACAGAATGCTGTTTATATATTCATTTTCTTAATCTTTCCCCATTTCTTTCTCTAATTATTAGTTTGTCAGCTGATACTTCAATAGTGTTAAATAATCATGCTAATAGTAGACATTATTTTTCTTAACTTTAATTGAAATGCATTTGGGATTTCTTTTTTTTTAAAAAAAAAACCTTTTATTTATTTGTTTTTGGCTGTGCTGGGTCTTTGTTGATGTGTGGGTTTAGCTGCTCTGCGGTATATGAGATCTTCCTGGTTCAGGGATCAAACCTGTGTCTCCTGCATTGGCAGACAGGTTCTTATCCACTGAACCACAAGGGAAGCCCTGGGATTTCTTAATTAAGCATGATGTATGCTGCCGCTGCTTAGTCACTTCAGTCCTGTGACTGTGTGACCGTATGGATGGCAGCCTGCCAGACTGCTCTGTCCATGGACTTCCCTAGGCGAGAATACTGGAGTGAGTTGCTATGCCTTCCTCCAGGGGGATCTTCCCAACCCAGGGATGGAACCCAGGTTTCCTGCATTGCAGGCAGATTCCTCACCACTGAGCCATCAGGGAAGCTTCATATTCAAATATATATATATTTGAGACCCCATGGATTGCAGCTCCCCAGGTTTCTCCATCCATGGAAGTTTCCAGGTAAGATTACTAGAGTGGGTTTCCATTTCCTTCTCCATAAGCGTGATGTATATGATGTTATAAAATTGTGTGAAGACTATCCCTTTTTTTTTTCATTAAAGATTGCTTAGTTAAAATTAAGAAAAGATGTGAATTTGATCAAATGCTATTTAATCTATGGAAATGATTATGATTTGTCTTTTCAACTTATTAATATGATGGATTATACTAATACATTTGCTAAGAATAAGTATCATACCATCTTGATATGAACTAAATTCCATTTGGTAATGATTTAATCAAGATTTGTGAGTTGTTCAGTTGCTAAGTCGTGTCTGACTGTGACCCCATGGACTGTCGCATACCAGGCTCTCCTATCCTTCTATATATTTATAATTAAATTGATTTATATAGTTTTGTACAGTATATGTTGAATTTTGGTATCAGTGTTTTGCTGGTTTCATTAAAACAAAATGATACCATGATTAGCAAATAATTTATTTTCATGAATTTGAGCAAAGGAGTCTGTTGTTATTTTAATATTTTCTTATTCTATGGTTATTTCTAAATTTTACTTAAAAAATACAATTTTTTTCTCCATTTAAGTTAGAATCATGAATGTTTATGTAAATATTTATCTTAAGAACTGACAGTTAAAAATACATTCTGCCAGTTTTTCCATTTTCTGTTTAAGTTTTTTGTTATTTTTATTTTACTTTCCTTAGGTTTATTTTACTGTCCTTTTCTGAGATCCTGAGTTGAATGCCTAATTCATTCATTTTTTGACCATTAATATAAGTTTATAAGACTATGTTTATTCTTCTGAGCATTGCTTTATCTTTATCTTTTAGGTCCTGTATGAATCATTTTTGTTATTTTTATTTTGTACATATTTGTGAAGAATGGTGAAAGTGCTGAAATTTTATACTGTTCGCAAGGTATAAGGTAGCCTGTTACAGTTTTGTGGATGCTCTGACTCCTGGGTCAGAGACAAAGGACTGTTACTGCATAACAATAGCAACAGTCTAAGAATTAGTATTTGTGCCTGTTCCTTGGGCCCCACTTTCCCCAAAGCAGTGTGAAGAGGGCCAGGTGCCATCTGTTTACACAGTGAGTTGCATTACAGGAAAGAAGCCTTGAGCTTAGGAGGTCTGCAACTTTTTTAATGGCCAGAAAGTTTGATTGTCTTTTGAAGCTTCAAAGGGAGATCCTTTCTATATCTTCCAAGACCTGTTCTAAAATCTTTCCAGGCTATTCAGTATACAGTTGGGCATGCCATTGCAAGATGTGCAGAAACATGAGACTTAGAATTGTTTCTTTTCAACTTATTAATATGATGGATTATACTAATACATTTGCTAAGAATAAGTATCATACCATCTTGATATGAACTAAATTCCATTTGGTAATGATTTAATCAAGATTTGTGAGTTGTTCAGTTGCTAAGTCGTGTCTGACTGTGACCCCATGGACTGTCGCATACCAGGCTCTCCTATCCTTCTATATATTTATAATTAAATTGATTTATATAGTTTTGTACAGTATATGTTGAATTTTGGTATCAGTGTTTTGCTGGTTTCATTAAAACAAAATGATACCATGATTAGCAAATAATTTATTTTCATGAATTTGAGCAAAGGAGTCTGTTGTTATTTTAATATTTTCTTATTCTATGGTTATTTCTAAATTTTACTTAAAAAATACAATTTTTTTCTCCATTTAAGTTAGAATCATGAATGTTTATGTAAATATTTATCTTAAGAACTGACAGTTAAAAATACATTCTGCCAGTTTTTCCATTTTCTGTTTAAGTTTTTTGTTATTTTTATTTTACTTTCCTTAGGTTTATTTTACTGTCCTTTTCTGAGATCCTGAGTTGAATGCCTAATTCATTCATTTTTTGACCATTAATATAAGTTTATAAGACTATGTTTATTCTTCTGAGCATTGCTTTATCTTTATCTTTTAGGTCCTGTATGAATCATTTTTGTTATTTTTATTTTGTACATATTTGTGAAGAATGGTGAAAGTGCTGAAATTTTATACTGTTCGCAAGGTATAAGGTAGCCTGTCACAGTTTTGTGGATGCTCTGACTCCTGGGTCAGAGACAAAGGACTGTTACTGCATAACAATAGCAACAGTCTAAGAATTAGTATTTGTGCCTGTTCCTTGGGCCCCACTTTCCCCAAAGCAGTGTGAAGAGGGCCAGGTGCCATCTGTTTACACAGTGAGTTGCATTACAGGAAAGAAGCCTTGAGCTTAGGAGGTCTGCAACTTTTTTAATGGCCAGAAAGTTTGATTGTCTTTTGAAGCTTCAAAGGGAGATCCTTTCTATATCTTCCAAGACCTGTTCTAAAATCTTTCCAGGCTATTCAGTATACAGACATCCTTGGAAAGACAGTCCAGAACAAAGTGCCTGAGCTTGCAAGATGTGCAGAAACATGAGACTTGGGGAGAATTGTTTCTCAACAATATCCACTCCTTGTTTCTGTACTGTCTTAACTGCTAGTGATTTCTCCTGAGAATATGCTACTCTCAGCTACTCTGACTGATCTGAGCAACCAAGATTAGAATCAAATCCATTCACTTTGATTCATATAAACACATATATTATTAGCAGGCCTCCAAGCACTAGATGAGGCAAACTACAGTATTGACCTAACCATCCTCATGCTTCCAGATTCACCTAGCTGAGCAACTCCCATAAGTCCTTTCAGTCTACTTTAGAAAACAAGATGGCTTTGCTAATCATTAGAGAAATGCAAATCAAAACCACAGCGAAATATCACCCATTAGGATGGATGCTATCAGAAAGATCCAGAAAACAGTTAGTGTTAATGAGGATGTGGAGAAGTTGGAACCCTTGTGCACCATTGGTGGGAATGTAAGATGGTGCAACTGCTATGGAAAACAGTATGACAGTTCCTCTACAAATGAAAACTAAAATTACCATATGGTCCATCAATTATACTTCTGGATATACATTCAAAATAACTGAAAGCAGCACCTTGAAGAGGTATTTTCACACCTATAATTATAGCAGCATTATTCATAGTAGCCAAGAGGTGAGAAGCAACCTAATTATTGACAGTAAAATGGTTAAACAAAATGTGGCGTATGTATACAATGGAATATTACTCAGCTTTGAGAAGAAAGGACATCCTGTCATACTACAGCATGGATGAACCTTGAGAACATTATGGTAAGTAAAATAAGCCAGTCACAAAAAGACACATATTATATGATTCCACTTATATGATTACCAAAGTAGTCAAGTTTATAGAAACACAGAGTAGATTTGTAGTTTCTTGGCACTGGGAGGGAAATGAGGTGGCATTGTTTACGGGTAGAAAGTTTCTGTTAGAACTCCACGCTTTTTCTGCTGAGGGAGTGGGTCAATCCCTGGTCAGGGAACTAAGATCCCTCAGTGCAGCATGGCCAAAAAAAAAAGTTTCAAAATTAAAAACAATAAAAATATTTAAGATGGTAAATAATGTTTTATTTTACTGCAGTTACAATAAAAACAAAACCAAGTGGTTTTCTCCTTCACTTCAAGTTTCTGTATTGATTTATCTATTAGTTAACAAATCATAATAAGATTAGCAATTTATTCCTGTTTAATCTATATCTCTACCTACTTATGCATTCCTTTATTATTTTGATGTAGTATAATTTCAAGCATAAATCTGAGTATGCATGTCCAAAAAATAAGGATTACTAATACTTTTACTATTTATCCATTAAATCATCACAAAATCAACACACCTAACCATCCTCATGCTTCCAGATTCACCTAGCTGAGCAACTCCCATAAGTCCTTTCAGTCTACTTTAGAAAACAAGATGGCTTTGCTAATCATTAGAGAAATGCAAATCAAAACCACAGCGAAATATCACCCATTAGGATGGATGCTATCAGAAAGATCCAGAAAACAGTTAGTGTTAATGAGGATGTGGAGAAGTTGGAACCCTTGTGCACCATTGGTGGGAATGTAAGATGGTGCAACTGCTATGGAAAACAGTATGACAGTTCCTCTACAAATGAAAACTAAAATTACCATATGGTCCATCAATTATACTTCTGGATATACATTCAAAATAACTGAAAGCAGCACCTTGAAGAGGTATTTTCACACCTATAATTATAGCAGCATTATTCATAGTAGCCAAGAGGTGAGAAGCAACCTAATTATTGACAGTAAAATGGTTAAACAAAATGTGGCGTATGTATACAATGGAATATTACTCAGCTTTGAGAAGAAAGGACATCCTGTCATACTACAGCATGGATGAACCTTGAGAACATTATGGTAAGTAAAATAAGCCAGTCACAAAAAGACACATATTATATGATTCCACTTATATGATTACCAAAGTAGTCAAGTTTATAGAAACACAGAGTAGATTTGTAGTTTCTTGGCACTGGGAGGGAAATGAGGTGGCATTGTTTACGGGTAGAAAGTTTCTGTTAGAACTCCACGCTTTTTCTGCTGAGGGAGTGGGTCAATCCCTGGTCAGGGAACTAAGATCCCTCAGTGCAGCATGGCCAAAAAAAAAAGTTTCAAAATTAAAAACAATAAAAATATTTAAGATGGTAAATAATGTTTTATTTTACTGCAGTTACAATAAAAACAAAACCAAGTGGTTTTCTCCTTCACTTCAAGTTTCTGTATTGATTTATCTATTAGTTAACAAATCATAATAAGATTAGCAATTTATTCCTGTTTAATCTATATCTCTACCTACTTATGCATTCCTTTATTATTTTGATGTAGTATAATTTCAAGCATAAATCTGAGTATGCATGTCCAAAAAATAAGGATTACTAATACTTTTATTATTTATCCATTAAATCATCACAAAATCAACACACCTAAAAAGTTAGTGATTTCTGGTTGCCATGCCTAACTGTAGTTGTCTTTTTCTTGTCCTGCTTAGAATTTATAGGCATTCTTAATTCTGTATCTTGAAGTATTTTTCAGTCTTGGAAAATAATCAGACATTATCTCTTTGGATTTTCTTTCTTCTCTATTCATATTCTCCTTATGTCTCTGTCTTGGTTTACAGCCAACCTATCATGAAAAAAAATCATAGAAAACCCTAAGTCTGGGAGTTCCTCTGAAATATATTTGCCAGGGTGATTATTGACATAACATAAAATTTCTTCCACAATCCCCATAAACTGTTATGTTCTGATTCTAGACTTCCTAGTTTCAGGATATTGTAAATAATCCTTGTTATGTAAGGCCTGAAAAAAGAACATGGATAAAAATGGGAGTTTCTTGGGCTTCCCTGGTGGTCCAGTGGGTAAGGACACCGCCTTGCAGTGCAAGGGGCACCCGTTGGATCCCTGGCCTGGGAAGATCCCACGTGCCGCAGAGCGGCTGGACCCATGTGTCCAATTATCGAGCCGGAGCTCTGGAGCGCATGCGCCCAGAGCCGGTGCTCTGCGACAACAGAGGTCACTGCGATGGGAGGCCCACACGGGCCAAAGAACAAAAGCTGGATGAAAAATAAATAAATGAAGGACCAATAGAAGTGGCCTGCCCACCCCCCATCCATCCCCAACCGGCCCCCGCCCCCCAAAAAAAAATTAAAATAAAAAAATGGGAGTTTCTTGTTACTTAGAATAAAACCCCACCACCCAAGTTTTTGTTTTGGGAATACAGATACAGGAGGAACATGAGAACATGAAGGTTGGGATTTGCCGAGGAAGAATTAGAGGTATAGAACTAACAAGAGTGGGATTAGCTTTTCAAGATTGAGGTGTGGTGCCAGTCTAGGTGACAGCTTTATGAGTAGATGGAATCTGCATACTTTACCCTCGAAATGAGATCTTCTGATTGCGAGTTGAGGTGGGGCTTGCTGAGTGTGGACAGAGAGCACTTATAACTGTCTTGGAAGTTGACTTAATCAATCCCTGACCAAGAAGAATGGTGTGGCCTGTCTTTGGACTGGTGGCCTTAAGCAATGAACACCATGTGTGACCATGAGGGTGGTTCAGATAGAATAGTTCTTAGGAAAAAAGCAAAGCATGATGGTGCACAAGTTAGACCAAAGAATGTGGTCTGAGGTATATGCTGGGAAGAGACTTTTGTCCATCCTTAATCTATTAGACACCATCCCTCACCTTCACCCCTTGATCCCAGACTCTGTCTTTTCCTGTCATATGTGATCCTTCTACTATACTGACTCCAAATAATAGTGGCCAACGTGTTGTTGTTGTTCAGTTGCTAAGTCATGTCTGAATCCTTGTGACCCCCTGAATTGCAGCACACCAAGCTTTCCTGTCCTTCACTATCTCTCGGAGTTTGCTCAGACTCCTGCCCATTGAGTTGATGATGCCATCCACCATCTCATCCTCTGTCATCCCCTTCTCCTCCTGCTCTTAATCTTTTCCAGCCAACAAGGGTGACTTCTATTCAGGACAAGAAAGTCCAGCTCCCGTTGGTCAAAGAAAAGAGGTGTGCCAGAGAAATTGAAGAGGGTGTTATTACTAGGAAGATATGTCACAGGAACTCTCAATGAATTTTCTTAAGATTTTATTATTTTATTCATTTATGTTTGGCCATGTTGGATCATCCTTGCTTTTGCACAGGCTTTTCTCTAGTTGCGGTGAGCAGAGTCTACTCTTCCTCGCATTGCGTGGGCTTCTTACTGTGATTGCTTCACTTGTCATGGAGCACAGGCTCTAAGGTACATAGGCTCAGTAGCTGTGATGTACAGACTTAGATGCTCTGTGGCATGTGGGATCTTCCTGGACCAGGGATTGAACCCATGTCCCCCTACATTAGCAGGTGGATTCCTAAGAACCTGACCACTGAGTTTAACATTGTTTCTATGGTAAAATGACCCACAAAAGAACCTTTGGATACAGTCGGTTTATAAATTACACTGGTGTGGCTTGGTTAAAGGACCCATCCAGCTCCGAAGCTTTAGTCTACTCCTGTACAAAGAAGGCAAGGTCTTTTATATGACAGATAAGCCACACACCCTGATTTTAAATAAAGATAAAGACTGGCTCCTTGTAGGAGAGCCTGTCTGATTTAAGACAGGCCATATTTGATGAAATGTGGCATTAAATGGGCCTTTAAATGAGGCAATTTGTACAAAGTTTACCATCATCAGACCATTAGTGAAGTGATTTGTGTGAAAGCAAAAGTTTTAATCTTATTTTGGATCAAAAATGATGTTGCTCATTGTGATAAGGAGTAAAAAGTAAATATAAATGGGGGTTTTGGAGGAGCCAAGATGGTGGATGAATGAGGGGAAGATTTCACCAGCTCCCCAACAGAATCACCAGAACTAATCAAGGAAAGAACCACCACCAACAAACCTGCCGCTAGACGACAGAAGAATTTCATAGGTCCGCGAGAGTAGAAGAGTGAATAGCCAGAAATTTCCCGGAGCTAGGAAATTTCCCGGAGACTAAAGGGTGCCCTAAAGGGGCCTAAGAATCCTCTAATCCAACGCCACGCCTGACACCCTTCTCCTCTGCCCCCTTAATCTTTTCCAGCCAACAAGGGTGACTTCTATTCAGGACAAGAAAGTCCAGCTCCCGTTGGTCAAAGAAAAGAGGTGTGCCAGAGAAATTGAAGAGGGTGTTATTACTAGGAAGATATGTCACAGGAACTCTCAATGAATTTTCTTAAGATTTTATTATTTTATTCATTTATGTTTGGCCATGTTGGATCATCCTTGCTTTTGCACAGGCTTTTCTCTAGTTGCGGTGAGCAGAGTCTACTCTTCCTCGCATTGCGTGGGCTTCTTACTGTGATTGCTTCACTTGTCATGGAGCACAGGCTCTAAGGTACATAGGCTCAGTAGCTGTGATGTACAGACTTAGATGCTCTGTGGCATGTGGGATCTTCCTGGACCAGGGATTGAACCCATGTCCCCCTACATTAGCAGGTGGATTCCTAAGAACCTGACCACTGAGTTTAACATTGTTTCTATGGTAAAATGACCCACAAAAGAACCTTTGGATACAGTCGGTTTATAAATTACACTGGTGTGGCTTGGTTAAAGGACCCATCCAGCTCCGAAGCTTTAGTCTACTCCTGTACAAAGAAGGCAAGGTCTTTTATATGACAGATAAGCCACACACCCTGATTTTAAATAAAGATAAAGACTGGCTCCTTGTAGGAGAGCCTGTCTGATTTAAGACAGGCCATATTTGATGAAATGTGGCATTAAATGGGCCTTTAAATGAGGCAATTTGTACAAAGTTTACCATCATCAGACCATTAGTGAAGTGATTTGTGTGAAAGCAAAAGTTTTAATCTTATTTTGGATCAAAAATGATGTTGCTCATTGTGATAAGGAGTAAAAAGTAAATATAAATGGGGGTTTTGGAGGAGCCAAGATGGTGGATGAATGAGGGGAAGATTTCACCAGCTCCCCAACAGAATCACCAGAACTAATCAAGGAAAGAACCACCACCAACAAACCTGCCGCTAGACGACAGAAGAATTTCATAGGTCCGCGAGAGTAGAAGAGTGAATAGCCAGAAATTTCCCTGAGCTAGGGTTCTAAGAATCCTCTATCCTAACCCCCACGCCTGACCGCACTGACGGAGAGCGCACCAGCAAGTGCCCTAAAAGGGGGCCTAAGCAGAGCCTCGGGGGAGAAAGGGCAGCACTCAGCGTGAAAACTCCAAGAATCCGCCCGGATCGCCTGCAGAAATTCAGACACTGTGAAGACAGGATACCGGAGCAGGACCGAGCAGAACGCGCTTGCTGCCTAGCGACCTGAGGCCGGACAGAACGTGGAGAGCGCTGCCTAGAGACTGACCGGGAGATGGGAGGGAGCGCCCAGTGTGAGGATCGCGCCGCTCGGCCGCTGGGCGAAAATCGCGACTTTCCGCCTGGCACCGGGTGAGTTCAAACACTCCTAGTGGGGGACTGGCTGAAGGGGAAGTCGCCTACAGATTGCTGACCAGGGACCGGGCTCGAGCCAGACGGGGAAGCTTGTGCCTGCCTTTGGGACTTGGAGGCGCAACTGGCAGTGCGCGTGCGCCAGTGGCAGAGGAGCCCCTGCACCCCCATAGCTGCACCCCCATAGCTACACCCGCAGCGGAGGAAGTCGGGAGAAGGGCAGGTATCAGAGGCTACCGGCAGGTGCGCTGCAGAGCCAGGACGCCCCCGCCCAACACGGGATTGCAAAGCGCGCGCCACAGCCCCCCGCCCGACGGACTAGGATCAGCCCGCGCTCCCGCCCAACCCAGGACGGCGCTTGTCGTGCCCCGCGCCCGACACACTATCAGCCCGCGCCCCCGCCCAACCCGGGACAGCGCTTGCCGCACCCCACTGCCCGACGGACAGAGATCAGCCTGCGCCCCCGCCCAACCCGGGACAGCGAGCGCACCGCGGTCCCCCGCCGGACGGACAGAGATCAGCCTGCCATCCCGGTCAGCACCTGAGCTTGCAGACTGGTGCCATAAGGAAAAGGCTGCATCATCAAGACAACACCATCGAGAGCAGACTGGCTTCCACACAGATGAGAGGATAAAAACCAGGGACAGTATTTAGCTTTTTTGTGTATCTGTTGTGGACGGTTCTGTTTATTTGTTTGATTGGTCAGATTTGTTTTTTTTTTTTTTTTCTTTCTCTCTCTTTTGTCTTTTCTTATTAAGCTTCTCTTCCCTTTTATAATTTTTAATTTTTTTTTGATTTTTAATTATTAATTTTCTTATTATTAATTTTTTTAAATTTTAATTCTTGAACTTCTAATTTTCTTTCCTCTTTCCTACTCCTTCCTCCCTCTATGTTCTAAATCTAAAACTTTCTCCTATATACCACTACCCTCTAGATAAATATTTCCTACCTTTCTGTCTCCACTATTCTCTTCCAGCTACACTAAACAATACAACACACTAATCTTGGCTACATAACCCTATAAAATCCTTCCAAGTTGAATCTATTCCTTCTTATTACCCATACATTTTCCACCTCCTCACCCCCAACACATGGCTTAGTTAAAAATTGCTTTCAATGACGAAATAGTCCAAGCCAGGACCTTACCCAAGATCTATTTTTCCAGGCACTATTTTAATTAACTCAGAGCTTAACGGGCAAGTACCATCTTTGATTGTGTCGTTTGCCAGGAAAATTTCCTATGCTTTGTCACTGTAAGACTGGTTAGATGTGGTTATTGCTGTGTATGTATGTATATCTTATGACTAGGTTAGAAAACATCTGCATGCTTTTATGACTGTCACCCATTAGGGACACACCTCTTGCTCCTCAGATGCTAGTATTTGAACTGATATCACGGAACACCATAGCAAACCAGGCATAGAGCCTACACCCCCTGACCAATCATCAAACCAAGGATTCTCGGACTAGAAGCCCTGATTCCAAGACCCCACACTATCAAAGAACATACAACACTAGAATGAAACGACAGAGAAACACTGCGCAAATGAAGGAACAAGCTAGAGAATCACAGCCTCAAATGACAGAGGAGGAGATAGACAAATTATCTGAAAGAGAATTCAGAAAAACTATACTAATGAGGAAGCAAAACACCGAAAACAGAATATTAGAGGAAATTAATGCATTGAGAAAAGACATGCAGGAAATGAAAAATAAGCAAATATAGACCACCAACTCAATTGCTGAACTCAAAAATATGATAGAAGGCCTCAACAGTAGACTATCGGAGGCTGAAGAATGGATAAGCCTGCTGGAAGATAGACTGGTGGAAATAACTGGTGAGGAACAGAACAAAGCCGAAAGAATGAAAAGAACTGAGGATACCCTCAGTCACCTATGGGACAATATCAAACGCACCAACATTAGAATTATAGGAGTCCCAGAGGAAGAAGAAGGGAAGAAAGGTTACGAAAAAATTCTTGAAGAAGTTATAATAGAAAACTTCCCCAGCATGGGAAAGGAAATAGTCAACCATGTCCAAGAAGCACAAAGAGTTCCATACAGAATAAAGCCCAGAAGAAACACACCAAGGCACATTCTAATCAAACTAACACAGACTAAATATAAAGACAGATTACTAAAAGCAGCTAGAAGCAAACAACAAATAACATATAAAGGAAACCCCATACGTCTAACTGTGGATCTCTCAACAGAAACCCTGCAGGCCAGAAGAGAATGGCAGGACACATTTAAACGGCTAAAAGAGAATAACCTGCAACCACAAATTCTCTACCCAGCAAAAATCTCAATCAGAATCGATGGAGAAGTCAAAAGCTTCTCAGACAGACAAAAACTAAAAGAATTTTTCTGTACCACAAAACCAGCCCTACAATAAGTGTTAAAGGGCCTGATATAGCCAATAAATACAAGAGTAGGAGAAGTCCTACAAATCAAACCCCAGACTTCTAAGAAGATGACAATAGGAACATACGCATCAATAATTACTTTGAACGTAAATGGATTAAATGCTCCAACCAAACGACACAGGTTGGCTGAATGGATCCAGAAACATGACCCATATATATGCTGTTTACAAGAGACCCATTTCAGACCTAGAGACACTCATGGACTGAAAGTGAAAGGCTGGGAAAAGATCTTCCATGCAAATGGAAATCAAAAGAAAGCTGGAGTAGCAATCCTCATATCAGACAAAATAGATTTTAAAGTAAAGAAGATTCTAAAGAGACAAGGCAGGTCACTACATCATGATTAAAGGATCCATCCAAGAGGAAGACATAACAGTCATGAACATCTATGCACCCAACACAGGGGCACCCCAATACATAAGACAGATACTTTCAGACTTAAAAGAAGAAATCAATAACAACACAATAATAGTAGGAGACTTTAACACTCCTCTCACACCAATGGACAGATCATCCAAACAGAAAATTAATAAAGAAACACAAGCCTTAAATGCCACACTAGAAAAGATGGACCTCATCGATATCTTTAGGACGTTCCATCCAAAACCAGAAGAATACACTTTCTTCTCAAGTGCTCACGGAACATTCTCCAAGATAGACCACCCCTTGGGTCACAAATCAAACCTCAGTCAATTCAAGAAAACTGAAATTCTATCAACCATCTTCTCGGACCACAATGCAGTGAGACTAGAGATCAACTACAGGAAAAAAACCACTAAAAATACAAACACATGGTGATTAAACAACACTTACCTAAAAAACCAACTGATCACTGAGGAAATCAAAGGAGAAATTAAAAAATTCCTAGAAGAAAATGACAATGAATATACAACAGTGCAAAACTTATGGGATACCGCAAAAACAGTTCTAAGGGGGAAATTTATAGCAATACAATCCCACCTTAAGAAACTAGGAAAATATGAAGCAGATGACTTAACCCTCCACTTAAAACAATTGGAAAAAGAAGAACAGAAACATCCCAAAGCCAGCAGAAGACGAGAAATTATAAAAACTAGAGCAGAAATAAATCAGAAAGAAATGAAAGAAACTATAGTTCGGATAAATAAAACAAAAAGCTGGTTCTTTGAAAAGGTAAACAAAATTGACAAGCCTCTGGCGAGACTCATCAAGAAAAAGAGGGAGAAGAACCAGATCATCAAAAACCAAAAGGAGAGATTACAACAGATAATGCAGAAATCCAAAGGATTCTAAGAGAATATTATGAACAACTCTATGGCAACAAACTGGACAACCTGGAAGAAATGGACAGTTTCTTGGGGAAGATCAATCTCCCAAAACTGAGCCAGGAAGAAACAGAAACTTTGAACAACCCAATCACAAGCTCAGAAATCGAATCTGTGATTAAAAATTGACCCAAAAATAAAAGCCCAGGGCCAGATGGCTTCACAGCCGAATTCTACCAAACATTTAAAGAAGAGCTAATGCCTGTCCTTCTAAAACTCTTTCAAACAATTGCACAGGAAGGAAAACTTCCAAACACATTCTACAAGGCCACCATCACCCTGATACCCAAACCAGGCAAAGACAACACAAAAAAGGAACATTACAGGCCAATTTCTCTGATGAACTTAGATGCCAAGATCCTCAACAAAATCCTAGCAAACAGAATTCAACGACACATCAAAAACTCATACATCATGATCAAGTCGGGTTCATCCCAGGCATGCAAGGCTTCTTCAACATCCGCAAATCAATCAATGTGATACACCATATCAACAAACTGAGAGACAAAAATCACATGATCATCTCAATAGATGCAGAAAAAGCCTTCGACAAAGTACAACACCCATTCATGATAAAAACTCTTCAGAAAATGGGCATAGAAGGAACCTATCTCAACATAGTGAAAGCCATATATGAGAAGCCCACAGCGAACATCATCCTTAACGGTGAAAAACTGAAAGCATTCCCTCTAAGATCAGGAACAAGACAGGGGTGCCCACTTTCACCACTACTATTCAGCATAGTCCTGGAAGTTCTAGTAACAGCAATAAGAGAAGAGAAAGAAATCAAAGGAATCCAGATTGGAAAGGAAGAAGTCAAGCTCTCTCTTTTTGCAGATGACATGATATTATACATAGAAAATCTCAAAGATACGGTTACAAAGCCACAAGAGCTAATCAACGAATTCAGCAAAGTCGCAGGATACAAAGTCAACACACAGAAATCACTGGCATTCCTATACACAAACAATGAAAAATCAGAAAACGAAATCAAAGAGGCAGTCCCCTTCACCAATGCAACCAAAAGAATCAAATATCTAGGAATAAACCTACCCAAAGAAACAAAAGAACTGTACACAGAAAATTACAAGACACTCATGAGAGACATTAAAGAAGACTTCAACAGATGGAGAGATATTCCATGTTCCTGGGTCGGAAGAATCAATATTGTGAAAATGACCATACTACCAAATATCATCTACAGATTCAATGCAATACCTGTTCAACTTCCATTGACATTTTTCACAGAACTAGACCAAAGAATAACACAGTTCATATGGAAACACAGAAGACCTCGAATAGCCAAAGCAATTCTGAGAAAGAAAAACGGAGCTGGAGGGATCAGTCTCCCTAACTTCAGACTCTACTACAAAGCAACAGTCATCAAGACAGCATGGTACTGGCACAAAAACAGAACTATAGACCAATGGAACAAGATCGAGAACCCAGAGATAAACCCACGCACCTATGGGTACTTTATTTTTGACAAAAGAGGCGAAACTATAAAATGGGAGAAAGACAACCTCTTCAACAAATGGTACTGGGAGAATTGGACAGCGACATGCAAGAAAATGAAGTTGGAACATTCCTGACACCATACACTAAGATCAACTCAAAATGGATTAAAGACCTACATGTAAGACCAGAAACCATCAAGCTCTTAGAGGAGAATATAGGCCAAACACTCAAGGACATCAGTCAAATCAAGATCTTCTCTGACCCACCAACTAAAATAGCAGAACTGAAAAGAAAAATGAACATATGGGACCTCATGAAACTTAAAAGCTTTTGTACAGCAAAAGAAATCCCAAAAAAGCTGAACAGACACCCCACAGAGTGGGAGAAAATCATAGCAAATGAAACAACAGACAAAGAATTAATCTCCAAAATCTACAAGCAACTCAGACAACTCAGCACAGGGAAAACGAACAACCCAATCAAAAAATGGGAAAAAGATCTAAAGAGACGCCTCTCCAAAGAGGACATACAGATGGCCCAAAAGCACATGAAACGATGCTCAACCTCGCTTATTATTAGAGAAATGCAAATTAAAACTACAATGAGATACCACCTCACACCCGTCAGAATGGCCATCATCAAAAAATCTGCAGACAATAAATACTGGAGAGGGTGCAGAAAAAAGGGAACCCTCTTGCATTGCTGGTGGGAATGTGAATTGATCCAGCCTCTATGGAAGACAGTATGGAGATTTCTTAAAAAACTAAAAATAGAAGCACCCTATGACCCAGCAATCCCACTCTTAGGCTTATATCCTGATGAAATCAAAACTGAAAGAAGCACCTGTACCCCAATGTTCATTGCAGCTCTCTATACAATAGCCAGAACATGGAAGCAACCTAGATGTCCATCGACGAATGAATGGATCCAGAAGCCCTGGTACATATATACAATGGAATACTAGTCAGCTGTTAAAAGAAATGCAGAAGACTCAATCCTAATGAAGTGGCTGGCTCTAGAACCTATCATAAAAAGTGAAGTAAGTCAAAAAGAAAGACAAACATAGTATACTAACACACATATATGGAATCTAGGAGAATTGGACCAGCGACAGGGCATAAAGAAAATTTTGGGAGAAAGACAACCTCTTCAACAAATGGTACTGGGAGAATTGGACAGCGACATGCAAGAAAATGAAGTTGGAACATTCCTGACACCATACACTAAGATCAACTCAAAATGGATTAAAGACCTACATGTAAGACCAGAAACCATCAAGCTCTTAGAGGAGAATATAGGCCAAACACTCAAGGACATCAGTCAAATCAAGATCTTCTCTGACCCACCAACTAAAATAGCAGAACTGAAAAGAAAAATGAACATATGGGACCTCATGAAACTTAAAAGCTTTTGTACAGCAAAAGAAATCCCAAAAAAGCTGAACAGACACCCCACAGAGTGGGAGAAAATCATAGCAAATGAAACAACAGACAAAGAATTAATCTCCAAAATCTACAAGCAACTCAGACAACTCAGCACAGGGAAAACGAACAACCCAATCAAAAAATGGGAAAAAGATCTAAAGAGACGCCTCTCCAAAGAGGACATACAGATGGCCCAAAAGCACATGAAACGATGCTCAACCTCGCTTATTATTAGAGAAATGCAAATTAAAACTACAATGAGATACCACCTCACACCCGTCAGAATGGCCATCATCAAAAAATCTGCAGACAATAAATACTGGAGAGGGTGCAGAAAAAAGGGAACCCTCTTGCATTGCTGGTGGGAATGTGAATTGATCCAGCCTCTATGGAAGACAGTATGGAGATTTCTTAAAAAACTAAAAATAGAAGCACCCTATGACCCAGCAATCCCACTCTTAGGCTTATATCCTGATGAAATCAAAACTGAAAGAAGCACCTGTACCCCAATGTTCATTGCAGCTCTCTATACAATAGCCAGAACATGGAAGCAACCTAGATGTCCATCGACGAATGAATGGATCCAGAAGCCCTGGTACATATATACAATGGAATACTAGTCAGCTGTTAAAAGAAATGCAGAAGACTCAATCCTAATGAAGTGGCTGGCTCTAGAACCTATCATAAAAAGTGAAGTAAGTCAAAAAGAGAAAGACAAGTATAGTATACTAACACACATATATGGAATCTCGTAGGACGGTCTTGTTATCACACGCAGGGAACTCATGGAAAAACACACAGAGCATAGACATAGGGACATTGTGGGGAAGAAATAGGGAGGGGGAAGCATGGAGGAAGTAACAAGGAAACCTATAGTGTTATGTGGGGAAAAGTTAGCTAGTGTCATTGTGCTAAGGGAATAGGAGTGCTTACAATGGCTTGGGGCGATGGTCCGGAGAGGTGGGATGGGGGGATCTTGGCGGGTGGGGACCATGGATATGCATATGACTGATCTGGGAACATACATGTCTGTGAACAACAAAACTCTGTAAAACCTTTAAAATAAAGAATAAAAAAAATGGGGGTTTTATTTTTTATTGGTTGCCATTTTCCATGGAGAATGAATTAAATACATGAAGTTGAAAAAAAGGTAGAGAGAGGTGGTTGACCAATTTAGTCATGTTTTATGTAATACTTGTTTTTCTTTTATATGACCACATTATACCATCCATCAGGACAAATTAGTATGTTTTGGGCCTTTAAAATCTGTAAAAAAAAAAAATTTTAATGGTTCCAATAACAGCTCTAGCTGAACGCTGGAAAACAGATATTCCAGACTGTCAAATAGCATATGTGTTGCTTGGCCCTGTTGTAACTGCAAGTAAATGCTGCGTTTGTATGAGGTTTCTTGACTGCCAGTGGAAGAACTGTAACACATTTATTGTGAACAAAATTGGAATGGGAATGAGACATGTTACAACAGAATGGTACCTAATCCTTTCTTGCCAGTTGGACTGAATTAAAATAATAAATCATTAGGACAATAAAGCGTTCTTGGTTATATGAAGGAATAATTTAATTAAAGAGACTTTTTTAAATGACAGGTTCAAGAACTTCCCTGTTGGTTCAGTGGCTAAGACTCCACACTCTCAACACAGTGTCCCCAGGTTTGATCTCTGGTCAGGGGACTGGATCCCACAGGCCACAACTAAAAGATCCTGCATGCTGCCGCTAAGACCCACTAAAGACAAATTAAAAAAAAAAAAAAGGGCAGGTTCATACTTAAATCACTTATGATACAGAAATTTTATTTTACAATATGATTTCTTACCATCTGGCGGAATAGACTCAGATCTCATATAAAATATGTGTGTTAAATGAGAAAAAATCTACCAGCTTCAGAGGTGAGTTGAACTATGGAATGAAAAGTACAGCAAAGGCCAGTTCCTACTGCTGTTTACTGCAGGTGAGGAGATTCAGGATGCTGTCCTGTGTTTGAAAAGGGTGACTCATGCCATCATTTATTGCAGTTAATTGCTGATGTTTGTGAAGAGCACAGTATGTTGCAAAGCAGGGCTGAGTAATCCATGGTGACCTTTTGTGCTATCAAAGCTTTATCAATTAGAAGCCCCTGATTGTAAATTCAGAGAACACCCAGTGAGTGCCATCAAAGAAAGATCACACTTGACTACTTAAGCAATCCAGTTTTAAAGTTTTTTTTTTTTTGGCTCAGTTTTCTTCAAACTGAACCCTCTCTAGGATACTGTTTCCAAATCTACAAAATGGAGCATATTCAAAATGCTTTTAAACTATAAAAAACATTGTGGTTTTTCTAAGCAATAGTGGGAATTTCAGAAAACTAGTGTTTTTTGCCCCCTGCTAGTTGCCTTTCTTCTTGAGGCCCCCAAACTGACAGGCTAACTTCTGGTCACTTTCTTTCCCATCTGCTTCACTCTTTTGACACTTGGCCTGAGAGACCTTTTGCAAACTTTGTTAAATGTTTCAAAATTATAAATTAAAACCATTTTACTATACTTTTCATTTTGAATGAGTCTTAAAATATTTGTTCATTCTCATTCACTCATCTCCAGATAGGATTTTTCATTTCTCATTTTCTTTCATGTTGCTGCAGGTTCTGACATTGTTTAGTATCCTGCATCGCCAGCTTTTGGCATTGTTCAATTCGCTCTTCTCTCCCCTTCTTGAAATTCTCTGCTCTAATGTGTTTTATGACATTGCATTGTCCTGGATCTTTTATTTACTTCTCTTTTCCTTCCTCTTTGTCTTTTCTTTCTCCTTCTTCTTATCCTTCTCCTTTTCTGGAACTGAGTTATCATTTCTGTATTCTTTAGTTTGGTTATTAACCAAAGCTCAGGTTTTTTCCCCTGTGTTCTATTCTCTTGGCAAGCTCATCTACTCTATTTCCCAAATTTCAGGTCTACATGTCCAAATGATGTGGAATGTTGCTACCATTTCCACCAAAAACAAACTCCAGAATCAAACTCGAAATTTCCCTCTCCCCAGATTCAGGAATCCTGTTGACTACCATAGTGTCTGACACATATTAGAGACTCATTGTCTGTTGAATTAATTAATAACTTGGAGGGAGACATGTTGGGGGAGGGGACAAAGCTGGTTCTGGGTATGTTCAGAGCTGAAGGTCAGGTTTGAAAACCCCAAACCAGTTGTCAGTAGACAAAATATGGTGTCCAAAAGAGTGATTTACTGAGGTTGAGTCTGAACTGTTGTCTGAGGGGTTTGCTCGGATGAATAAAGAAAAGTCTGTGGGGCCAATGGGTAATACTCATACTCAGAGGGAACACTCATGCAGATTGTAGTCTTCTAAGGGTCCTACTTAGAACTGCTTTAAGTTGTTATTGATCCTCAGTGTCTAAGTGAATAGACTCTGATGTAAAAGAAAAATGGATAAATTGGATCACATCAAAATTGAAATTTTACTTTTCAAAAGACACTAGTAAGAAAATGAGAAGGAAAGCCTTGGACTGGGAAAAAATATTTTCAAGACATATTTAATAAAGAACTTTTATCAAAATATAGAGTGAAACTTACAACTTAGTAGTAAAAAGGCCAAAGAACCCACTACAAAAGTGGGCAAAAGAAATGAATGGATACTTTACTAAAGAAGATATAAATGGCAAGAAAGTATATACAAAGATAGTAAGCATCCTTAGTCATTAGGAAGATACAACTCAAAGCCACCCAGAGGGCTTCCTTGGTGGTCCACTGGGTAGGGAGTCCGCCTTGCAGTGCAAAGGGCACCGGTTCTATCCCTGGTCCAGGAAGATCCCATGTGCCGCGGAGCCCTGGAACGGTGTGTCTAATTATGAGCAGGGGCTCTTCTCTCAATGTGTTTTATGACATTGCATTGTCCTGGATCTTTTATTTACTTCTCTTTCCTTCCTCTTTGTCTTTTCTTTCTCCTTCTTCTTATCCTTCTCCTTTTCTGGAACTGAGTTATCATTTCTGTATTCTTTAGTTTGGTTATTAACCAAAGCTCAGGTTTTTTCCCCTGTGTTCTATTCTCTTGGCAAGCTCATCTACTCTATTTCCCAAATTTCAGGTCTACATGTCCAAATGATGTGGAATGTTGCTACCATTTCCACCAAAAACAAACTCCAGAATCAAACTCGAAATTTCCCTCTCCCCAGATTCAGGAATCCTGTTGACTACCATAGTGTCTGACACATATTAGAGACTCATTGTCTGTTGAATTAATTAATAACTTGGAGGGAGACATGTTGGGGGAGGGGACAAAGCTGGTTCTGGGTATGTTCAGAGCTGAAGGTCAGGTTTGAAAACCCCAAACCAGTTGTCAGTAGACAAAATATGGTGTCCAAAAGAGTGATTTACTGAGGTTGAGTCTGAACTGTTGTCTGAGGGGTTTGCTCGGATGAATAAAGAAAAGTCTGTGGGGCCAATGGGTAATACTCATACTCAGAGGGAACACTCATGCAGATTGTAGTCTTCTAAGGGTCCTACTTAGAACTGCTTTAAGTTGTTATTGATCCTCAGTGTCTAAGTGAATAGACTCTGATGTAAAAGAAAAATGGATAAATTGGATCACATCAAAATTGAAATTTTACTTTTCAAAAGACACTAGTAAGAAAATGAGAAGGAAAGCCTTGGACTGGGAAAAAATATTTTCAAGACATATTTAATAAAGAACTTTTATCAAAATATAGAGTGAAACTTACAACTTAGTAGTAAAAAGGCCAAAGAACCCACTACAAAAGTGGGCAAAAGAAATGAATGGATACTTTACTAAAGAAGATATAAATGGCAAGAAAGTATATACAAAGATAGTAAGCATCCTTAGTCATTAGGAAGATACAACTCAAAGCCACCCAGAGGGCTTCCTTGGTGGTCCACTGGGTAGGGAGTCCGCCTTGCAGTGCAAAGGGCACCGGTTCTATCCCTGGTCCAGGAAGATCCCATGTGCCGCGGAGCCCCTGGAACGGTGTGTCTAATTATGAGCCAGCACTCTGGAGCTCATGTGCCCAGAGCCGGTGCTGTGTAACCAGAAAGGCCACTGCGATGGGCGACCCACACAGGCCAAAGAATAAAGATGGATGAAAATGAATAAATAAAAAAAACTAATAAAAGAGGCCAAAATTAAAAAAAAAAAAAAAACCCACCCAGAATTTCAAAATGGAAGTAGAATTTCAAAACTATGTGAAACCACCATATACCCACTTAAGTGGCTAAAATTTAAATGACTGATTATACTAAGTGTTGTCAAGAAAATAGAGCAACTAGGACTCTCCTATACTGGTGGAAATGCAACAACCACTTTGGAAGTCAATTGGTAGTTACTTATAAAGTTAAACACATACTTACTGTATGACCCAGCAAGCCTACATGGAGGTTTTTACCTTGGGAAAGTGAAAATAAATGTCCAGGTAAAGACTTTTAAGTAAATATTAATAGCAGCGTTATTCCTAGCAACTCCAAACTGGAAACAAGTGAATGGGTAACTAAACTGGTACATTCATGTACTAGAATGCTATACAGCAACTCAAAAAAAGAGATGACTGTGGAGAGGTAGGCTGGGCAAGGTAAGGACTTTGAAAATCATGTTAAGTTTGAACTTTATCCAAAAGAGTTACTGACATATTTTAAGCCCTTCTTATGTGATGGTAACAACTGACTCATTGGAGAAGACCCTAATGCTGGGAAAGGTTGAAGGCGAAAGGAGATGAGGGCGGCAGAAGATGAGATGGTTAGATCGTGTCACAGACTCTATGGACATGAGCTTAAGCAAACTCAAGGAGATGATGAAGGACAGGGAGGCCTGGCATGCTGTATTCCATGGTGTCACAGAGTCAGATGTGACTGAGTGACTGAACAACTACAAATCATGTGATGTAATTTCTGATGTACAAGAATATTTCTGACTGCTGTTTGGAGAATAGGTTGGATAGAAAGAATTTCACTAAGAGGGCTTCCGTGGTTGCTTAGTGGTAAAGAATCCACCTGCAATGCAGGAGACCCAGGTTTGATCCCTGGGTTAGGAAGATCCCCTGGAGGAAGGCATGGCAACCCACTCCAGTGTTCTTGCAGAGAAAAATCCCATGAACAGAGGAGCCTGGTAGGGCTCCAGTCCATGGGGTCTCAGAAGAGTCAGAAATGACTTAGGACTAAACAGTAATAACAATGAGAGGACATCAGAGAATAGTGCTATGAGTTAGGGGAGTTGCTGGAGGAAATAGAGATGGGTGGATATCAAGTAACTGGGTGTATGTATGGTGGTGCCACTCACAGATAAAGAATAAAGGAGCAAGAAAAAGCTAATGGGCAATGTGATGACTTCAGTTTTACACATGCTGATGTTGAGGTGCCCGAGTGGCATTCATATTGGGTTTAGAGACAGTTGGATGTGTAGGTCTGTTGCTTAGAAGACAGGTTTAGGCTGCAGAAACATACTTGTGTCACTTCCACGTAGATGGTAGTTGAAATCATGCAGTTGATCACTAAGGAGATGGATGAGTAAGATGATAGAAAAGGCCTATAGAAGAACCCCTAGAAATCCCAATTCTCTGCACAGAGGTAGGAGGAAAATTAGGAGAGCATTGTATTATGGAAGCCACTAGAAGTGAATGATGAACAGTATCAAATGGAATTACATCTATGAAGGATATGGTTTTTATTCTTGATTAATGTGTGTTGTGGAATATTTGAGAGATGCTTTTACAGTGAAAGATGAATTATTGTTACACAACAGTTGAAAAGGAGAGATAACTGTTTGATATCTTTTTAAAAGGGGCAGCACATTTGTAACAACTGACTCATTGAGAAGACCCTAATGCTGGGAAAGGTTGAAGGCGAAAGGAGATGAGGGCGGCAGAAGATGAGATGGTTAGATCGTGTCACAGACTCTATGGACATGAGCTTAAGCAAACTCAAGGAGATGATGAAGGACAGGAGGCCTGGCATGCTGTATTCCATGGTGTCACAAAGTCAGATGTGACTGAGTGACTGAACAACTACAAATCATGTGATGTAATTTCTGATGTACAAGAATATTTCTGACTGCTGTTTGGAGAATAGGTTGGATAGAAAGAATTTCACTAAGAGGGCTTCCGTGGTTGCTTAGTGGTAAAGAATCCACCTGCAATGCAGGAGACCCAGGTTTGATCCCTGGGTTAGGAAGATCCCCTGGAGGAAGGCATGGCAACCCACTCCAGTGTTCTTGCAGAGAAAAATCCCATGAACAGAGGAGCCTGGTAGGGCTCCAGTCCATGGGGTCTCAGAAGAGTCAGAAATGACTTAGGACTAAACAGTAATAACAATGAGAGGACATCAGAGAATAGTGCTATGAGTTAGGGGAGTTGCTGGAGGAAATAGAGATGGGTGGATATCAAGTAACTGGGTGTATGTATGGTGGTGCCACTCACAGATAAAGAATAAAGGAGCAAGAAAAAGCTAATGGGCAATGTGATGACTTCAGTTTTACACATGCTGATGTTGAGGTGCCCGAGTGGCATTCATATTGGGTTTAGAGACAGTTGGATGTGTAGGTCTGTTGCTTAGAAGACAGGTTTAGGCTGCAGAAACATACTTGTGTCACTTCCACGTAGATGGTAGTTGAAATCATGCAGTTGATCACTAAGGAGATGGATGAGTAAGATGATAGAAAAGGCCTATAGAAGAACCCCTAGAAATCCCAATTCTCTGCACAGAGGTAGGAGGAAAATTAGGAGAGCATTGTATTATGGAAGCCACTAGAAGTGAATGATGAACAGTATCAAATGGAATTACATCTATGAAGGATATGGTTTTTATTCTTGATTAATGTGTGTTGTGGAATATTTGAGAGATGCTTTTACAGTGAAAGATGAATTATTGTTACACAACAGTTGAAAAGGAGAGATAACTGTTTGATATCTTTTTAAAAGGGGCAGCACATTTGCACATTTTCTTTCTTATGTTTTTTTAAAATTTTCTATATAAATGGAAGAACTCACAGTTTTCTCTCATTTTGTTTTGTTCTTCCCCTCTTGGGCTTTACTCCTTCATTAAAGACTTTAAAAACACTAGACATTAAAGACCTTCCAGAAATCCACTTACATACATTATGGGTGGAGAAGCTTGCACTAGATATTCCCTTATTTACAAACCTCTGAACAAGAATATACTTTTTGCAGTGTTTGTTTAATACATATTATCCACCTTAATTCCCCCTTTCCCTTTGGTCTCTTTCATTCCTGAATGGGTGTGACTAGCTTGAAGAGATCAATGGAAAAGGGTTTTTGATCCCCCTAATTTAAGCAAGAAGTGTTTGTCAAGTGGGCGAGAGGATCCGTCACTGAGGGATAGAGGAGTTGTTTTTTTAAACTGAAGTTTAAGTTGTTTTAAACTGTTCTTACTGTCACGATCAGCTTAGTTGTCTGTGGCGTGATGCTGGAATCAATGTCTACACCTCCCAGATGCCGTCTTTCCCTTGCCTTTTTTCTAATTGTCTTCTCCCAAAAAGGGAAGACAAGGAAAACTTATGAAGAGCTAGAATTGTACTTTAGAATGGTCAATAGAACCGTGCTTTTAAGGAATTGAAGATAACAGTTACAAGAACTCATAACAACCTGGAAAATGACTGTAATTAATCTAATGCAAGCGTGCAAAGTTGCTTCAGTCGTGTCCAACTCTTGGTGACCCTGTGGACTATAGCCCTCCAGGGGCCTCTAACCATAGGCAAGAATACTGGAGTGGGTTGCCATGCCCTCCTCCAGGGATCTTTCTGATGGATGAGTAAGTGATAAAGCTATAGAAGAAAAATTTGCTAGGAGGAAAATTAGGAGAGCATTGTATTATGGAAGCCACTAGAAGTGAATGATGAACAGTATCAAATGGAATTACATCTATGAAGGATATGGTTTTTATTCTTGATTAATGTGTGTTGTGGAATATTTGAGAGATGCTTTTACAGTGAAAGATGAATTATTGTTACACAACAGTTGAAAAGGAGAGATAACTGTTTGATATCTTTTTAAAAGGGGCAGCACATTTGCACATTTTCTTTCTTATGTTTTTTTAAAATTTTCTATATAAATGGAAGAACTCACAGTTTTCTCTCATTTTGTTTTGTTCTTCCCCTCTTGGGCTTTACTCCTTCATTAAAGACTTTAAAAACACTAGACATTAAAGACCTTCCAGAAATCCACTTACATACATTATGGGTGGAGAAGCTTGCACTAGATATTCCCTTATTTACAAACCTCTGAACAAGAATATACTTTTTGCAGTGTTTGTTTAATACATATTATCCACCTTAATTCCCCCTTTCCCTTTGGTCTCTTTCATTCCTGAATGGGTGTGACTAGCTTGAAGAGATCAATGGAAAAGGGTTTTTGATCCCCCTAATTTAAGCAAGAAGTGTTTGTCAAGTGGGCGAGAGGATCCGTCACTGAGGGATAGAGGAGTTGTTTTTTTAAACTGAAGTTTAAGTTGTTTTAAACTGTTCTTACTGTCACGATCAGCTTAGTTGTCTGTGGCGTGATGCTGGAATCAATGTCTACACCTCCCAGATGCCGTCTTTCCCTTGCCTTTTTTCTAATTGTCTTCTCCCAAAAAGGGAAGACAAGGAAAACTTATGAAGAGCTAGAATTGTACTTTAGAATGGTCAATAGAACCGTGCTTTTAAGGAATTGAAGATAACAGTTACAAGAACTCATAACAACCTGGAAAATGACTGTAATTAATCTAATGCAAGCGTGCAAAGTTGCTTCAGTCGTGTCCAACTCTTGGTGACCCTGTGAACTATAGCCCTCCAGGGGCCTCTAACCATAGGCAAGAATACTGGAGTGGGTTGCCATGCCCTCCTCCAGGGGATCTTTCTGACTCAGGGATTGAACCCTAATCTCTTAATGTCTCCTGCATTGGCAGGAGGGTTCTTATCACTGGCACCACCTGGGAAGCCCAAAATGGCTGTCAGCACTTACTAAATCAGTTCCAATCAATGGCAATTTCTCTTGCAGTTACTCTGGTTCAAGTGGGTATAGAGGAGGACTTCCAAGTGATGTGTCCCAGGAATCAGTTTATTGTCTTTCAGCTCCTTATACCTGTTTGGGATAATGGCATGGACTCTAAGCATTGCTCTGTCACAGTGAACACAGTGTTAGGCTTTGTCAGTAGAGGCTGCTGGAGGGACACTGCTTGAAGATAAGGGCTTCTCTCCCTGGTCCATCTGCCACATTTTGCTTTTTCTTGTTCCTCCTTTAGGGTCTGTGTGTGTGTGTGTGTGTGTGTGTGTGTGTGTGTATGGGTAGAGCATCTGCCAGTGCTCTACCTGAAATGTGCCCCTGAATGGGCAGTCCATTGGTGCCTTCACGGATCTGCCCTGAACCTTGCATCAGTCTTCTCAGGTGGACTTTAGTCTACCCCGATCTCATGCCAGCAGTGGCATTCTGATTTCTTCTGTGTGTATGCCCACCAGCCTTGCTTGCTCACACTCAGAAGGTTCCCTATAACAGTCCTGCCATGGGCACCATGTGCTCCAGGCCTCATGTCCTTAGTAGTGCGCTAGTTCCTTCTGTGTGCTCACATACACGCCTCTGCTCACCTACTCCGTGAAGGGTTATATCTTGCTCTCCTGTGACTGTGGACAACTCTGGCCTGGCCAGCCCAGCAGATGTCTCCACTATCCAGTAGACTGCGGCTATGCCTTCTCCATTGAGATATCTAGAATTGTACTTTAGAATGGTCAATAGAACCGTGCTTTTAAGGAATTGAAGATAACAGTTACAAGAACTCATAACAACCTGGAAAATGACTGTAATTAATCTAATGCAAGCGTGCAAAGTTGCTTCAGTCGTGTCCAACTCTTGGTGACCCTGTGGAACTATAGCCCTCCAGGGGCCTCTAACCATAGGCAAGAATACTGGAGTGGGTTGCCATGCCCTCCTCCAGGGGATCTTTCTGACTCAGGGATTGAACCCTAATCTCTTAATGTCTCCTGCATTGGCAGGAGGGTTCTTATCACTGGCACCACCTGGGAAGCCCAAAATGGCTGTCAGCACTTACTAAATCAGTTCCAATCAATGGCAATTTCTCTTGCAGTTACTCTGGTTCAAGTGGGTATAGAGGAGGACTTCCAAGTGATGTGTCCCAGGAATCAGTTTATTGTCTTTCAGCTCCTTATACCTGTTTGGGATAATGGCATGGACTCTAAGCATTGCTCTGTCACAGTGAACACAGTGTTAGGCTTTGTCAGTAGAGGCTGCTGGAGGGACACTGCTTGAAGATAAGGGCTTCTCTCCCTGGTCCATCTGCCACATTTTGCTTTTTCTTGTTCCTCCTTTAGGGTCTGTGTGTGTGTGTGTGTGTGTGTGTGTGTGTGTGTATGGGTAGAGCATCTGCCAGTGCTCTACCTGAAATGTGCCCCTGAATGGGCAGTCCATTGGTGCCTTCACGGATCTGCCCTGAACCTTGCATCAGTCTTCTCAGGTGGACTTTAGTCTACCCCGATCTCATGCCAGCAGTGGCATTCTGATTTCTTCTGTGTGTATGCCCACCAGCCTTGCTTGCTCACACTCAGAAGGTTCCCTATAACAGTCCTGCCATGGGCACCATGTGCTCCAGGCCTCATGTCCTTAGTAGTGCGCTAGTTCCTTCTGTGTGCTCACATACACGCCTCTGCTCACCTACTCCGTGAAGGGTTATATCTTGCTCTCCTGTGACTGTGGACAACTCTGGCCTGGCCAGCCCAGCAGATGTCTCCACTATCCAGTAGACTGCGGCTATGCCTTCTCCATTGAGATCTTAACACATACCTCCATCCAAGTTTCTTCTTTCTTGTGTACTCTTCATATGGCATGTGTACCCCTCTTACACAGTTCACTTTTCTAAAGCTAAGCATCTGCAAAGTACTGTGTGGTTTCTGTTTCCTGAGTGTACCTAGACTGATACACTTTATTTTCCTTATTCTGTTATATATACCCTGCAGCTCACCTCCGATTTAATATACAAACCAAAAAAGTACACCCCCACCCTGGCCCAAAACAACAATGATCCTGGAGTGATTTGGCATTGTCTGACATTTAAGACCCTTTATGATCTGGTCCTTACTTGCCATTTCAGTTTTGCTTTCTACTCTTCCTGAAATAATCAAGGCAAATAGCACTGTGCAGTATAAAAAGCACAGATGTAGGTTTGACTTTTAGCTCTATCACTAATTACTAAGCACAGAAGGCCATGGCTTCAGGCTCCTCTGAATTTCAGTTTGCTTATCTGGAAAATGAGGATATTAATAGCTTCTCTGCTTACACCTCAGGGATGTTGTGAGGTTTAATTAATATATGTGAAAACTGAGAATTCTAAGATTCTAACTGTTGCATGTGGCGATACCCATAGTGTTTTTTCTTGCTTTTTAAAAAAGTTGCTCCCGTATGAAAAATAATTACTGTCAATCATTTGTCTAGTATTTATGGATGAGTTAAAGGAGATATCTTTTTCTAGAACTTAAGATTATATTTTATTTTTCTATTATATGAGTTAACTTGTTTCAGAATAGATTAAATATGACATTAAAATTATCTCGATTACTTCTGTTTTCTTTGTCATCAGAAACATGAAATACAATGTCTGTAAAATTTGGGGGTAGGGTAGAACATTTGTCTCTTTCATCATGTGGTCCTGAGGACTTCCATTCCTATTTGGGTAGACAGATCGTTTGATACATATTTGTGAATTCATTAAAGTAGTAGTATTCCACCATATACTTTGGTTGTTCATGTGCTAAAATATACAGAAGTGCTTTGTGAACTGTAAAATAGAAGAAAATGAATTGTTTTTAGAAAATAAACCAGAAATGGATAAGCTCCTAAATTGGTAAGAAATCCAGCCTATTCAAAATTCAGATCCCTTGGGAGAGGTATTCCTGTTCCATGAGAATTTGGTAAAGGACTGTGGGGCCTTAAATCTGTGGTACAAGATGAGGAGGAACCCAACAGTTTGTGTAGAAAGAGGCAGATTTCTCCAGTTGCTCATAGATTGGACTCATCTTTGAGGGGCATTAGGCCAGTCTATGAATGTTTTCATCAGCAGGTGGTTATTCTGAATTCCTTATTATCTTTGTTGGATATATAATGCTGGAGGAAAAAAGCCAGTTCTCGAGACCTCAAAAGATGAATATAAAAGGTATTTAAAAACTATTAAAAAAACTTCCTTAGAGAGGAAATACAAGGTTCCTTCTTTTGTAGCTTGCAAAAAAAAAAAGGTGAGTTCAACTGAGGGTAAAAATGAAGAGAAGTAGCCATTCCAGTCTTGCTTAGACAAAACCTGTACTATCTAACCTTTCTATGGTTCTTTGTATTTTCCAAAGATCTTTACAAATGCATTTTTCCCTCATGTAACAATCCTCTGATCAAAGCAGGTTCATATTCATCTTTCCATTTTCTAGATGAGAAAAAGGAGTTCCAGAGAAGTGAAGTCACCTTCATAGGTCCAAGGGTGAGTCAAAGGCAAAATGGGCTTTTGAACCTTTGACACAGAGTTCTTGGCTTAATTACTCTGCAACATGTTGCTTCCTGTCGTCACTAAAGCTCTACAGATTGGTTAAAAAGAGTCCCTAATCTAAGAAGCCAAGTCTGAAATTCTAAATAAAGGATACTCTGTGGGAAGGCTTTATTTAGGTTTCATTAAAACGGAGATTCCTTTGGGCCCCCCTCTAAGAAGGCTGTGGAGAAGAGCTGATGTGGTTCATAGACTTGGGAGAAGGAAGTGCTCCTTCAGGTCTCCTGGGGATTATAGTTGTGCTTCTTCATAGAAGAAATCTAGAAGTGATGTTTGTAGGACTGGCATCTGAGAAAGTGATTAATTCAGTCATTGAAATTTGTGTTCAGCTCTTACCCATCCAGTCAACTTTTCACGTGTTTGAATTATTTTTTCCAAGAAGAAAACCTGGTCAGTCTCCAATTCCTGAAACTCTAATTTAGGGTATATATTTCCTTACAGTGTGACTCTGTTTCAGATTTGATATCAGATGAAATCACTAGATCACAGACTAGTACATTGGCAAATACCCGATAGGCACCTCAATAAATATTTATTAATGTTAATCATGATGATCCTTTCAATATTTGTGTTTGAAATATATGCTCTACCAATACTGCAGCAGGGGAAATTTTCAGGATAATACATTTTATACTTATATCCAATGATTTATTTCCTAGAACCTTGATATAGGATTTTTTTTTTTGCTCTTTAGGTTATTGGTACATGTTAGTTCTATACTATAGACAAAGAATGTAAAATGGAATAGGAGTGATTTGCAGAAACACAGTGGATTGAAGTGGAGTAGGGAATGAAAATTTAGGTCTGTGTCTCTAAATTTCACTAAAAATAGTCTATTAATAGTTCTGGGGACTAAACTCATGGTCAAGAAATTATAGTGGGGCATAGTGAGTTCATGTATGTGAAACTGTTCTTCCAACTACAATGTAATTTTGAAAAATGAATTTTTGTTTTGACTCTCACTGTGCAACTATAACGTCTGCTTGCAGTTGGAAGCAGTTGTTTTTCTTATTGAATTTAACCTGTGGTTATTTATTCCCAATGATTCAGATAGTACTATGACATATTTATATTACTGCTGTCTGTTTTGTTTAAATTAGCCTAATCAATATAAAAGTTGATCCAATACTATGTGTATATATATATATATATGTTCAAAATTTTAAAAAATTGCAATTGAAGTTAGAATAGTTAATACTTCTCTTAAAGTGAAAAATATATCAAATATGGCAGGTGCTCAGTAAATGTTTTTGAAATAGAATCATACATTCTATTGAGGACAAAAGGCTCCATGGAAATGAGAACTGAGCTAGAACTGAAGTATGAGTAGGAATGAGATGGGCAGAAGTAGGGGCATCTTACTGGTGATAAGTGTAAATTTTATAGTGTGTGTCAGTCACTCAGTCGTGTCCAACTGTTTGTGACCCCATGAACTGTAACCTACCAGTCTCCTTTGTCCATGGGACTCTCCAGGCAAGAATACTGGAGTGTCTTGCCATTCCCTTCTCCAGAGGATCTTCCCAACCCAAGGGTTGAGCCTGGGTCTCCTACATTATGGGCAGATTCTTTACTGTCTGAGCCACCAGGGAAGGCCCTGGTTTAAATACAATTATCTGTGCAGAAATTTATTCTCTCACAGTACTGGAGGCCAAAGGCTTAGAATCAAGGTGTTGGTAGGGCCATCTTCTGGGGGAGAATACTTCCTGGCCTTTTCCTCTAGTAATGGCAGGCATTCCTTGGCTTTCAGCTACAGTGCTTCTGTCTCTGATTCCATTGTCACAGGATAGTCTCCCTGAGTGTGTCTGTCTTCTCATGGAAACTTTCTCTTCTGTTTTTTCATTTTTAAAAATTGAAGTACAGTTATTTACAATGTTTTCTTAATTACTGCTATACAGAAAAGTGATTCAGTTATGTGTTTTATATATATAGGCTTCCTTGGTGGGTCAGTGGTGAAGAAACCATCTGCAATTCAGGGGATGTAGGAGATGTGGGTTTCATCCCTGTGTGGGGAAGATACCCTGGAGGAGAACATGGCAACCCATTCCACTATTCTTGCTAGGAAAATCCCAGGGACTGAGGAGCCTGGCACGCTATGGTCCATGGGGTTGAAATGAGTTGAACACAACTGAAGCATCTGAGCATGCAGACATATATATATATATAAACATACTCTTTTTATATTCTTTTCCATCGTGGCTTATCACAGGATAGTGAATGTAGTTCTCTGTGCTATACAGTAGGATCTTGTTGTTTATCACTTCTATATATTTTATATAAGTAAAATATTGTATGTAAGCTTTTAACTCATATCTCCTAAGCCCAACCTCCCACTCCATCCTTTTTCCAGCCTCTCTATGGGCAGCCACTGGCCTATTCTCTGTATCTGGGTGAATTTTTCTCTTCCTCTAAGTACATCCCCTAGAGAAGGAAATGGCAATCTACCCCAGTATTCTTGCCTGGAGAATTCCATGGACAGAGGAGCTTGGCAGACTACAGCCCATAGGGTTGCAAAGAGTTGGGCACGAATGAGTAACTGAGCACAAGGACATCAGTCTTCTTGGATTAGGACTTAAACCAATGATTTTATTTTAACTTGGTAACATGTGCCAAGACGCTATTACCAAATGAGGTCACATTTACAAGAGATGGGGCTAGGAGGACTTCAGCATATCTTTCTGATGTATACAATTCAGCCTATAATACCATGACTCTTATGTTTAATGTAACCCATTTCCACTTTCTCAGTCTCTCCTTTTGATCATCACTCTCCATATCCATACTGAGCAACTTATTGTTGTCCTGTCTGGAATGCCCCAGTCTGATAGGTTAACTCTATGTGATACTTTACAGCTCAACTCGAGAGTCACCTTCTTTGGGAAGTATTCTTTGAGTCCAAGTCAGGTTAAGGGCTTCTCTTTTAGATTTATTATAATGTTTGTTCTGCTGCACTATAATTACTGATTTACCTTTCTCTTTCTTACACTAACTCTGAAGTTGTTGAAGGCAGAGAGTTTGTGTCTTACTTATCATTATGTTGTCTTGGCTTAGCATACTGCTTAGCAGCTGGAAGACATTCAGTAAGTGTTTATTATTGAATATCAAGGCTTTCCAGATGGCCTAGTGGTAAAGAACCTGCTCGCCAGTGTAGCAGACATGAGAGGTGTGAGTTTGATCCCTGGGTCTATAAGATCTCCTGGAGCAGAGCATGGCAACCTGTTCCAATATTCTTGCCTGGGGAATCTCATGGATGGAGGAGCCTGGCAGGCTACAGTCCATCATGTCTCAAAGAGTCAGACACAACCAAAGTTACCTGGCACACAACATGAGTGATACTACAAAGGAAGTTTGATAGAACCTAGAAACCAGTAGGTTGTAAAGGAAGAAGAAATGAAGCATTACTTTAGACCTTTGCATGTAAGTAAAATTTTGAGGTGTGTATGGGCAGAAAAGGTGAAGTTCAAAGAGGAGATAGTTTGGGGGAAAATAGCATAATCCCAATTAAAAGGAATTATGGAATAAGTATGTGGGAGAGAAGTAGAGGTGAAGATAAGGATTGGCCCTTAGAGTTGTGTTTCTAGTACTTACAATTCTGCCTGGCATAAAAGAGAAAAGCACAATGGAAAAAATCAGTCTTCTTGGATTAGGACTTAAACCAATGATTTTATTTTAACTTGGTAACATGTGCCAAGACGCTATTACCAAATGAGGTCACATTTACAAGAGATGGGGCTAGGAGGACTTCAGCATATCTTTCTGATGTATACAATTCAGCCTATAATACCATGACTCTTATGTTTAATGTAACCCATTTCCACTTTCTCAGTCTCTCCTTTTGATCATCACTCTCCATATCCATACTGAGCAACTTATTGTTGTCCTGTCTGGAATGCCCCAGTCTGATAGGTTAACTCTATGTGATACTTTACAGCTCAACTCGAGAGTCACCTTCTTTGGGAAGTATTCTTTGAGTCCAAGTCAGGTTAAGGGCTTCTCTTTTAGATTTATTATAATGTTTGTTCTGCTGCACTATAATTACTGATTTACCTTTCTCTTTCTTACACTAACTCTGAAGTTGTTGAAGGCAGAGAGTTTGTGTCTTACTTATCATTATGTTGTCTTGGCTTAGCATACTGCTTAGCAGCTGGAAGACATTCAGTAAGTGTTTATTATTGAATATCAAGGCTTTCCAGATGGCCTAGTGGTAAAGAACCTGCTCGCCAGTGTAGCAGACATGAGAGGTGTGAGTTTGATCCCTGGGTCTATAAGATCTCCTGGAGCAGAGCATGGCAACCTGTTCCAATATTCTTGCCTGGGGAATCTCATGGATGGAGGAGCCTGGCAGGCTACAGTCCATCATGTCTCAAAGAGTCAGACACAACCAAAGTTACCTGGCACACAACATGAGTGATACTACAAAGGAAGTTTGATAGAACCTAGAAACCAGTAGGTTGTAAAGGAAGAAGAAATGAAGCATTACTTTAGACCTTTGCATGTAAGTAAAATTTTGAGGTGTGTATGGGCAGAAAAGGTGAAGTTCAAAGAGGAGATAGTTTGGGGGAAAATAGCATAATCCCAATTAAAAGGAATTATGGAATAAGTATGTGGGAGAGAAGTAGAGGGTGAAGATAAGGATTGGCCCTTAGAGTTGTGTTTCTAGTACTTACAATTCTGCCTGGCATAAAAGAGAACATCAATTCATGGTCTCTATATAAAGTGTAAAGCAAATGTTCAGGTCTGTAGGTTGGTGTTACTACTGACCAAATAGAGACATTATGGACAGTCATCTGGTTTGGGAGCTGGGAAGATAAAGCCTTCAACATTGGGCATTTTAATTTAAAAGTTAGAATGTAAGCCTCTGGCCAGACTCATCAAGAGAAAGAGAGAGAAGAACCAGATCAACAAAATCAAAAACGAAAAAGGAGAGATTACAACAGATAATGCAGAAATCCAAAGGATTCTAAGAGACTATTATGAGCAACTCTATGGCAACAAACTGGACAACCTGGAAGAAATGGACAGTTTCTTGGGGAAGATCAATCTCCCAAAACTGAGCCAGGAAGAAACAGAAACTTTGAACAACCCAATCACAAGCTCAGAAATCGAATCTGTGATTAAAAATTGACCCAAAAATAAAAGCCCAGGGCCAGATGGCTTCACAGCCGAATTCTACCAAACATTTAAAGAAGAGCTAATGCCTGTCCTTCTAAAACTCTTTCAAACAATTGCACAGGAAGGAAAACTTCCAAACACATTCTACAAGGCCACCATCACCCTGATACCCAAACCAGGCAAAGACAACACAAAAAAGGAACATTACAGGCCAATTTCTCTGATGAACTTAGATGCCAAGATCCTCAACAAAATCCTAGCAAACAGAATTCAACGACACATCAAAAACTCATACATCATGATCAAGTCGGGTTCATCCCAGGCATGCAAGGCTTCTTCAACATCCGCAAATCAATCAATGTGATACACCATATCAACAAGCTGAAAGACAAAAATCACATGATCATCTCAATAGATGCAAAAACCTTCGACAAAAAAGCCAAAAATGAAGCATTACTTTAGACCTTTGCATGTAAGTAAAATTTTGAGGTGTGTATGGGCAGAAAAGGTGAAGTTCAAAGAGGAGATAGTTTGGGGGAAAATAGCATAATCCCAATTAAAAGGAATTATGGAATAAGTATGTGGGAGAGAAGTAGAGGTGAAGATAAGGATTGGCCCTTAGAGTTGTGTTTCTAGTACTTACAATTCTGCCTGGCATAAAAGAGAACATCAATTCATGGTCTCTATATAAAGTGTAAAGCAAATGTTCAGGTCTGTAGGTTGGTGTTACTACTGACCAAATAGAGACATTATGGACAGTCATCTGGTTTGGGAGCTGGGAAGATAAAGCCTTCAACATTGGGCATTTTAATTTAAAAGTTAGAATGTAAGCCTCTGGCCAGACTCATCAAGAGAAAGAGAGAGAAGAACCAGATCAACAAAATCAAAAACGAAAAAGGAGAGATTACAACAGATAATGCAGAAATCCAAAGGATTCTAAGAGACTATTATGAGCAACTCTATGGCAACAAACTGGACAACCTGGAAGAAATGGACAGTTTCTTGGGGAAGATCAATCTCCCAAAACTGAGCCAGGAAGAAACAGAAACTTTGAACAACCCAATCACAAGCTCAGAAATCGAATCTGTGATTAAAAATTGACCCAAAAATAAAAGCCCAGGGCCAGATGGCTTCACAGCCGAATTCTACCAAACATTTAAAGAAGAGCTAATGCCTGTCCTTCTAAAACTCTTTCAAACAATTGCACAGGAAGGAAAACTTCCAAACACATTCTACAAGGCCACCATCACCCTGATACCCAAACCAGGCAAAGACAACACAAAAAAGGAACATTACAGGCCAATTTCTCTGATGAACTTAGATGCCAAGATCCTCAACAAAATCCTAGCAAACAGAATTCAACGACACATCAAAAACTCATACATCATGATCAAGTCGGGTTCATCCCAGGCATGCAAGGCTTCTTCAACATCCGCAAATCAATCAATGTGATACACCATATCAACAAACTGAGAGACAAAAATCACATGATCATCTCAATAGATGCAGAAAAAGCCTTCGACAAAGTACAACACCCATTCATGATAAAAACTCTTCAGAAAATGGGCATAGAAGGAACCTATCTCAACATAGTGAAAGCCATATATGAGAAGCCCACAGCGAACATCATCCTTAACGGTGAAAAACTGAAAGCATTCCCTCTAAGATCAGGAACAAGACAGGGGTGCCCACTTTCACCACTACTATTCAGCATAGTCCTGGAAGTTCTAGTAACAGCAATAAGAGAAGAGAAAGAAATCAAAGGAATCCAGATTGGAAAGGAAGAAGTCAAGCTCTCTCTTTTTGCAGATGACATGATATTATACATAGAAAATCTCAAAGATACGGTTACAAAGCCACAAGAGCTAATCAACGAATTCAGCAAAGTCGCAGGATACAAAGTCAACACACAGAAATCACTGGCATTCCTATACACAAACAATGAAAAATCACAAAACGAAATCAAAGAGGCAGTCCCCTTCACCAATGCAACCAAAAGAATCAAATATCTAGGAATAAACCTACCCAAAGAAACAAAAGAACTGTACACAGAAAATTACAAGACACTCATGAGAGACATTAAAGAAGACTTCAACAGATGGAGAGATATTCCATGTTCCTGGGTCGGAAGAATCAATATTGTGAAAATGACCATACTACCAAATATCATCTACAGATTCAATGCAATACCTGTTCAACTTCCATTGACATTTTTCACAGAACTAGACCAAAGAATAACACAGTTCATATGGAAACACAGAAGACCTCGAATAGCCAAAGCAATTCTGAGAAAGAAAAACGGAGCTGGAGGGATCAGTCTCCCTAACTTCAGACTCTACTACAAAGCAACAGTCATCAAGACAGCATGGTACTGGCACAAAAACAGAACTATAGACCAATGGAACAAGATCGAGAACCCAGAGATAAACCCACGCACCTATGGGTACTTTATTTTTGACAAAAGAGGCGAAACTATAAAATGGGAGAAAGACAACCTCTTCAACAAATGGTACTGGGAGAATTGGACAGCGACATGCAAGAAAATGAAGTTGGAACATTCCTGACACCATACACTAAGATCAACTCAAAATGGATTAAAGACCTACATGTAAGACCAGAAACCATCAAGCTCTTAGAGGAGAATATAGGCCAAACACTCAAGGACATCAGTCAAATCAAGATCTTCTCTGACCCACCAACTAAAATAGCAGAACTGAAAAGAAAAATGAACATATGGGACCTCATGAAACTTAAAAGCTTTTGTACAGCAAAAGAAATCCCAAAAAAGCTGAACAGACACCCCACAGAGTGGGAGAAAATCATAGCAAATGAAACAACAGACAAAGAATTAATCTCCAAAATCTACAAGCAACTCAGACAACTCAGCACAGGGAAAACGAACAACCCAATCAAAAAATGGGAAAAAGATCTAAAGAGACGCCTCTCCAAAGAGGACATACAGATGGCCCAAAAGCACATGAAACGATGCTCAACCTCGCTTATTATTAGAGAAATGCAAATTAAAACTACAATGAGATACCACCTCACACCCGTCAGAATGGCCATCATCAAAAAATCTGCAGACAATAAATACTGGAGAGGGTGCAGAAAAAAGGGAACCCTCTTGCATTGCTGGTGGGAATGTGAATTGATCCAGCCTCTATGGAAGACAGTATGGAGATTTCTTAAAAAACTAAAAATAGAAGCACCCTATGACCCAGCAATCCCACTCTTAGGCTTATATCCTGATGAAATCAAAACTGAAAGAAGCACCTGTACCCCAATGTTCATTGCAGCTCTCTATACAATAGCCAGAACATGGAAGCAACCTAGATGTCCATCGACGAATGAATGGATCCAGAAGCCCTGGTACATATATACAATGGAATACTAGTCAGCTGTTAAAAGAAATGCAGAAGACTCAATCCTAATGAAGTGGCTGGCTCTAGAACCTATCATAAAAAGTGAAGTAAGTCAAAAAGAGAAAGACAAGTATAGTATACTAACACACATATATGGAATCTCGTAGGACGGTCTTGTTATCACACGCAGGGAACTCATGGAAAAACACACAGAGCATAGACATAGGGACATTGTGGGGAAGAAATAGGGAGGGGGAAGCATGGAGGAAGTAACAAGGAAACCTATAGTGTTATGTGGGGAAAAGTTAGCTAGTGTCATAGTGCTAAGGGAATAGGTGTGCTTACAATGGCTTGGGGCGAAGGTCTGGAGAGGTGGGATGGGGGGAACTTGGCGGGTGGGGACCATGGATATGCATATGACTGATCTGGGAACATACATGTCTGTGAACAAGAGAATAGGAGTGCTTACAGTGGCTTGGGGCGAAGGTCTGGAGGGGTGAGTTGGGGGGAACTGGGGGGGGTGGGGACCAACAAAACTCTGTAAAACCTTTAAAATAAAGAATAATAATAAAAAAAAGTTAGAATGTTTCAAGGAGAAATTTCCAAAGAGATAATTCTATTTGTAAGTTCCCTTGTAGCTCAGCTGGTAAAGACTCCACCTGCAGTGCCAGAGTCTGCGGTTCAGTTCCTGGGTTGGGAAATTCCCCTGGACAAGGGATAGTCTACCCACTCCAGTTTTCTTGGGCTTCCCTGGTAGCTCAGATGATAAAGAATTCACCAGTGATACAGGAGACCTGAGTTCAGTCCCTGGGTTGGGAAGATCCCCTGGAGAAGGGAAAGGCTACCCACTCCAGTTTTCTTGCCTGGAGATTTCCATGACTCATCTGTGGGTTGCAAAGAGTTGGACATGACGGAGTGACTTTCACAGACAGATGAAAGCTCATAGCTGTAGACTTGAAAGTCACAGATGTCTATTTGGAAGTTATCCATATGGAGATGATAACTGAATACAGTTAAGTAGATAAAGTTTTAGGGGGATTTGGCATAGAGTAAAAGATTGAAGAACAGAGATCAGGGCCTTGGGAAAACACATATTTGGGTACTAGGAGGTGAAAGTTAAGCCAAAAAGGGATGGAGAAGGAGCAGCCATAGAATGGAACATCTGGATAGGACAGTATCACAGAATCTGTGAAGGAACATAATCTGAAAAACAGGTGGTCATTAGCTATGCCAAATGCTGGAAAACAATAAAAAATAAAGACTGAGAAAAGCTCACCAGCCTTTGCCTTAATTCAGTCATTTTTAATCTTTAAGAGAAATATTTTAGTGGAGTATTGACATTTAAACCTAATCTCAGGTATTTAAAAAGGAATTTGGTGATAGTTTATTTACAGTAGAAGAGGTGATGTTTTGTAGACCAAATTTATTAATTAAATTTGGCAAGAAAAGGAGAAACTGGGTATCAGTTTGGAAGGTCAGTGGGATCAACAAAGACTTATTGCTGCTCTTTTGAAGTGTGATGCACTTTCAACATATTTAGTGTTCTTTATCTTGAGTGTTTTGTTCCAAAATCAGGCTAGAGGTAAAAGAGTGAGCTAGCTACAAAGGTGGAGAAATCATGTGGCTTTTGGCTTAATAGACCAGAAGAGTGTCCTGTTGGGTACTAGCACTTTGTTGTGTGGCCAGCATTAGAAAACAGAAGTGGGGCAGAGGAGGTCATGAGAAGTTTTTATGGTGGAGCAGAAATGACTAGGTCAGGGAGCAGAGTCAGCATGATGGAACAGAATAGATGGAGTAAACCACTCTGTTTATAGATGAAGCAGCTGAGGTCCAGAAAGAAACCCTGGGGCTTCTGCGTATTCATGAAAAAACACCCAAGTTGTTTGATAGGGTGATGGATTTGTTTGCCCCTCTCCCCAGACTAAGGGAAATTCCATGACACCGTTACTGCTCCTAAGAGAGTACTGGATTGTAGACAACCCAATAATTGCCGTCTCCCTTTTTTATTGAGGATGTTGCTGATCAGAGAGAGTATTAGCCTCTTTGGGGACACAGCCTCCTTCTCAGACAACTTCTAGAACCAATTTGGCTATGCTTTGCAAATAGAGATGAAGAAATGGAGACCCATATTGTTGGCTCCCCAGGGTCATCATTAACCAAACCAGCTGGCTGACAAGCCTGTGGCTATGGAAACCTTACTAAGGAAGATGGATTATAAAAATAAGCCTCTTTTCTTTTCAGTGGAATGATGCCTTGGTCCTGTCAATTAGATCTTGCGGAAATACTAGGTTGGGTCATTCAGTGTTCTCAGTCAATACTTTATCATAGTTAATTTTTTACAATATTCTCTATTATTTGACCTTTTTGGTTCTGTTGAAGATAGTGATGAATATTGCATTTTTGTATTCACAAAGGCTTTTATGTGTGATATCGTTTGCTTTCACATGTACAAAGTCAGAATTGCTGCCATGGAGAAAAATAATAGTGTATGGTGCTGGGCATACCTTTGCTGCATTTGGCAAAGCATGGCTAAGAAGAGGTGATGTTTTGTAGACCAAATTTATTAATTAAATTTGGCAAGAAAAGGAGAAACTGGGTATCAGTTTGGAAGGTCAGTGGGATCAACAAAGACTTATTGCTGCTCTTTTGAAGTGTGATGCACTTTCAACATATTTAGTGTTCTTTATCTTGAGTGTTTTGTTCCAAAATCAGGCTAGAGGTAAAAGAGTGAGCTAGCTACAAAGGTGGAGAAATCATGTGGCTTTTGGCTTAATAGACCAGAAGAGTGTCCTGTTGGGTACTAGCACTTTGTTGTGTGGCCAGCATTAGAAAACAGAAGTGGGGCAGAGGAGGTCATGAGAAGTTTTTATGGTGGAGCAGAAATGACTAGGTCAGGGAGCAGAGTCAGCATGATGGAACAGAATAGATGGAGTAAACCACTCTGTTTATAGATGAAGCAGCTGAGGTCCAGAAAGAAACCCTGGGGCTTCTGCGTATTCATGAAAAAACACCCAAGTTGTTTGATAGGGTGATGGATTTGTTTGCCCCTCTCCCCAGACTAAGGGAAATTCCATGACACTGTTACTGCTCCTAAGAGAGTACTGGATTGTAGACAACCCAATAATTGCCGTCTCCCTTTTTTATTGAGGATGTTGCTGATCAGAGAGAGTATTAGCCTCTTTGGGGACACAGCCTCCTTCTCAGACAACTTCTAGAACCAATTTGGCTATGCTTTGCAAATAGAGATGAAGAAATGGAGACCCATATTGTTGGCTCCCAGGGTCATCATTAACCAAACCAGCTGGCTGACAAGCCTGTGGCTATGGAAACCTTACTAAGGAAGATGGATTATAAAAATAAGCCTGTTTTCTTTTCAGTGGAATGATGCCTTGGTCCTGTCAATTAGATCTTGCGGAAATACTAGGTTGGGTCATTCAGTGTTCTCAGTCAATACTTTATCATAGTTAATTTTTTACAATATTCTCTATTATTTGACCTTTTTGGTTCTGTTGAAGATAGTGATGAATATTGCATTTTTGTATTCACAAAGGCTTTTATGTGTGATATCGTTTGCTTTCACATGTACAAAGTCAGAATTGCTGCCATGGAGAAAAATAATAGTGTATGGTGCTGGGCATACCTTTGCTGCAGGGGTTCAAGATGATGAAAGAAACAGGAAGCTGGGAGTTGGCTATATTGGTATCTATCTATAAGTACATATCAGTTTCTTCTCAGAAATGTATTTCTCTTCTTCACTGGGGTTGGGAGAAGATACGATATGTCTTAAGTGCTGCCCCTCCTATGTCTCTGATGTATATGTGCAAATGCTACACTCATACACATAAATATACACACGTACATACACATGGATGCCAGAATTCCTCACCTACACTTGGAAACTCCATATACAGGGATAATAGATACTAAGGTTGAAAGACAGGAGGAGAATCTGTGTGACAGAAACATGGAAAGGTTTATGAAAGAATTCTTTGGGATAGTTGAGGTGTTTTCCTCTAACCTTATCTTTTATCTCCCACACTGTTTTACAGTTTTGACATCATTATTCTAGACAGCACTGAAAAGCCTGAGGCAGCCTATTTAGAAGTCTCTCTTAACATATTAAACTGAATAGCAAGTAAATAATTTCAGTCATAACTTGCAGCCAATAAAAAGCTTCCAGAAACTGGCAAAATCTCAAAACCTTTGAAGGCTTTCTCTCCGACTACAAAATTTTATACGATCTTATAAACCAAGTTCAGACTTTAGAAGAAAATTTGATGGGTGATATAAATGAGAAAACATCTTTGGACCTTTCAAAACCATAAATCAGGCGTAGTGCTATGTTTCAGTTACGGATGGACAGTTTGTCTTCACTTCTTGTTGTAAACTGAGACAAAGTCAGAAGCTAACCAGAAACTGCCCTGTACAGGATATTGAGAAATAGGAGATTTCAATACCCAAGATAAAAGCAAAGAGATTAGAGCAAATGGCATCAGTAAGAGACACAAAGAGACCGGAGTAGGAGAATCAACAATGTCCATACACGCAAAGATTCACAGTATGTTAAAGAGATCATACTCTGTTTTAGAACAAGACTTCTGCTAAGCTATTTTAAAGAGAGGGTTTTTTTTTTTTTTTTTTTAAATTTTGGCCTCTTTTATTGTTTTTATTTATTTATTTATTTATTTTCATCCATCTTTATTCTTTGGCCTGTGTAGGCCTCCCATTGCAGGGGCCTCTTCCACTGCAGAGCACCAGCTCTTGGCGCATGCGCTCCAGAGCTCTGGCTCATAATTGCACACACAGGTCTAGCTGTTCTGTGGCATGTGGGATCTTCTGGGCCAGGGATAGAACTAGTGTCCCTTGAACTGCAAGGTGGAGTCTTTACCCAGTGGACCACCAGCGAAGCCTGAGGATTTTCTATTTTTTTTTTTAATTTTTTTTTTTTTAATGGTTTCTTTTCGAGGGGGGCGAGTTGGGGAAGGAGGGGGGTAGGTGGGCCACTTCTATTGGCTTTTCATTTATTTATTTTTCATCCATCTTTGTTCTTCGGCCCATGTGAGCCTCCCATCGCGGTGGCCTCTGTTGTCGCAGAGCACCGGCTCTGGGCACATGCACTCCAGAGCTCCTACTCAGTAATTGGACACATCAGTCCAGCCGCTCCATGGCACGTGGGATCTTCCCAGGCCAGGGATCGAACCAGCGCCCCTTGCACTGCAAGGCGGTGTCCTTACCCACTGGACCACCAGGGAAGCCCGGATTTTCTATTTTTAAAAATAATTCCAAGGAAGGACTCATGGCCTCTATTGGTAACCCATTAAAATATTTAATAACCCTTTCTGTCAGGATTTAGGTTCATTTTGTTATAGGTAAGTGAAACTTGTTATGTGTGTAGATAAACTAGCCTGACATTCTCCCCCTAGAGGGTAGACATTCTTGTATGTGAGCATTATGGTTAGATACCTACTTTTGGGAGGCCATGATTCCTTTATCCGTAATTTTTATATTTCTTAATCGATTGCTTTCTTCTAAACTCTTAAGAGTTCCTTGAATATGAAAAATAAGAACTTGGTTCTTGTTGATTACTATCTCAGGGTCAGGCTTCTCATTTGGGGCTCTGTAGGAAATGTGAACACATTGAAGCAGTTTTCAACTTTTTCCCCCTTGCAGACTATGTGATGGGTAATGTTCACACATGTAACAATCTTAAAATGGATGTTTCAGCCAAGAGCCAAAGATATAGTTCATGCTGTATTCTAAGGAAGGAGGTGATTCCTATGCAGGATTTCAAAAGGAGTAAATTGAGAACTGGTTACATGATTATTATTTTTCACTTTTTAATTTTTTAATTGGAGGATAATTGCTTTACAATGTTGTGTTGGTTTCTGCTGTATAACAACATGAATGATGCATAACTATACATATATGCCTTCCCTCTTGAGCCTCCCTCCCAGTTACATGATCCTTAAATTCCTCACCCATATAAAAATCATGAAAAATTTGAGACAGTAGAGGAGCTTTTAGGATTTGTAAGCATTTCTCTGAGAGTATTGTGGTGAGTCCTGTCTCCAAGGAGTTAAGTTGGGGAGGGTCTTTCTTCATCTCAGGTCAAGAGAAAGGAGATTTAACAAGTGGCATGGGGAACTTAATATGTGTCCTGGTTGTTAAGAGAACATTGTGGACTAGTATAAGGTGATTACATGGAAAAATCTAGAAGGCAGAGACCAGCCTGTTAGATGCTCTAATTGCAGGAATGAAGGAGAAGTGACTATGTTGGGTGACTCTTTCCAGTGTGTTTTGAGCTAAGAATACTGAGAGTATTTGCCATGAACCAGATGTGGGATGTGCAAGGGATGTGCAAGTCCTTGCCTAGAGTCTAGGACTGAAGATATTATGAGAGTCTCTCCTTTCTCCATCTCTCAGAAGTTCCTGGGTGTATAGTATCATATGTGAAAAAGATAGCTATTGTCATTGCGCTGTGGAAATAGGGGATCCTACAAGGGCACTGTGCGATGGCCTGGAGGGGTGGGATGGGGGGTATTGGGAAGGGAGTGGAGAAGGGAGGGGGGCAGGGATATACATATGACTAATCTGGGCTTATACATATCTGTAAACAACAAAAGTTTGTAAAAGTAAAAAGTAAAATAAAAATAATTATATTAAAAAAAAGTTCCTGGGTAGATCCTCTTCTAGATTCAAAACCAGTGCAATTAGAGCAAGAGTCTTTATCCCATTGTTGTTTGTTTGGTTTTTCTTTCTCTTTTAAATGAAGAATAGCTTTGTTTAAGGGTTACACACTTTGACTGGAGTAAATCTGAATGATCCTACTCCTTTGGAGTAAAGCTTAGTGCTTATTGGTTTCCGATCGTATTTAGCTCTGGTTGGGATTTGAATAAATGAAAACCTAAATAAAATAAGTGAAAGTTCCCTGACTATTCAGGTGAATTCCCAAAACTTGAAGTGGTAACTTTTCTTCTAAGTCACTTGGATACCTGTTATTTATATTTCACATTAGACTATAAATTCCATGAAGGCAAAGAGTTGTGTCCATGTTGCTTACCATTGGATCACCAGCATTTTGTGGCATGTCTGTCGACTAGTAGATATTCAGTGAATGTTTGCTAAATGGATGACTGAGTAAGAGTGTTCCCTTGGACCAACGGCATGATGGAAAAAAAGGAACACATTTTTTTTTTTTTTTTGCAGTTTTAATAAACTTCATTTATTCTATTGCTTCATTTCACTTTATTTTTTTTTAATTGGAGGATAATTGCTTTAGAATGTTGTATTAGTTTCTCCTGTACTACTGTGTGAATCAGTTATAAGTATACATATGAAGAAGCATGTGTTGGTATTGGGGAGGAGCACCTGCTTGCCTCACTAGCCAGTTCTGTCAGATGACTCATGTTTGAAGTTGGTCAGGGTGTGCCGTCTGTTATTCAAAGCACTTACTGTAATTCTGTGTCAGGCATCTACTTCCAAAACATGGTACATGGCTAAAAAGAACACTGCCTGGTATGTAATAGATTATTTGTAAATGAGAGACATCCTAAAGAAGTGGGGGATTATTTATAAAATTAATAATCTGGACACTTTTGTGACAAGCAAAAGTTACATTTGCATACTGATACCTACTGAGATTCTTGGACTCTTTTTTTTTTTTCAACTTTTATTGCACTTTTAACTTTTATAGTTTTGTTGTTTACAGATATGTATGTTCTCAGATTAGTCACATGTATATCCCCCTCATCCTACCCCTCCAGACCGTCATACAGCACCCGTGAAGGATCTGCTTTTCTCACAGAGTAATGACTATAGCTATTTTATTCACATATGATGTTACAGGCCTTCAAGCTACTTCCTTTATGCCTCTGACCCACGGTTCCTTCCCCACAATGTCCGTAAGTCCACTGTCCATGTCTTTCTGTCTGTCGCTTCACTGCATGTGCCATCATCACCATCCTACTAGATTCCATATATATGTGTTAGTATATTGTACTTGTCCTTCTCTTTCTGACTGACTTCACTTTTTATGATAGGTTCTAGATCCAGCCACCTCATTAGGGCTGATTCTTCTGCCTTTTTTTTTTTTTTTTTTTTTTAAATCTTTGACAAGCAAATAGCAGACATAGTTGCTTTGTTAATTTTTTTTTTAAAGATTTATTTATTTATTTATTTTGGGGGGGTGAGATGGGGAGGGAGGGGAGCAGGCGGTCCACTTCTATTGCTCTTTCGTTTCTCTATGTTCATCCGTCTTTGTTCTTTGGCTCCTGTGGGCCTCCCATTGTGGTGGCGTCTGTCGTTGCAGAGCGCCGGCTCTGGGCGCATGCGCTCCAGAGCTCTGGCTCAGTAATTGGACACGTGGGTCCAGCCGCTCCGCGGCACGTGGGATCTTCCCAGGCCAGGGCTCGAACCGGCGCCCCTTGCACTGCAAGGTGGTGTCCTTACCCACTTGGCCACCAGGGGAAACCCTCTTCTGCCTTTTGACAGCTGTGTAGTATTCCATTGTATATATGTACCAGAGCTTTTGGATCCATTCATTTGTCGATGGGCATCTAGGTTGCTTCCATGTTCTGGCTATTGTATAGAGAGCTGCAATGAAGATTGGGGTACAGGTGCTTCTTTCAGTTTTGATTTCATCAGGGTATAAACCTAAGAGTGGGATTGCTGCTGGGTCATAGGGTGCTTCTGTTTTTAGTTTTTTAAGAAATCTCCTATGGTCTTCCATAGAGGCTGTATCAATCTACATTCCCACAAGCAATGCAGGAGTGTTCCCTTTTTTCCACACCCTCTGCAGCATTTATTGTGTGTCGATTTGTGGATGATGGCCATTCTGATGGGTGTGAGATGATATCTCATTGTAGTTTTGATTTGCATTTCTCTAATTATAAGCGAAGTTGAGCATCGTTTCATGTGTTTGTTGGCCATCTGTATGTCGTTTTTGGAGAGGTGTCTGTTTAGGTCCTTTTCCCATTTTTTCATTGGGTTGTTCGTTTTTCCCGTGCTGAGTTGTCTGAGTTGCTTGTAGATTTTGGAGATGAATTCTTTGTCTGTTGTTTCATATGCTATGATTTTCTCCCACTCTGTGGGCTGTCCGTTCAGCTTTTTTGTAATTTCTTTTGCTGTACAAAAGCCTTTATGTTTCATTAGGTCCCACGTGTTCATTTTTGTTTTTAGTTCTGCTATTCTAGTTGGTGGTCAGAGAAGATCTTGCTTTGATTGATGTCCTTGAGGGTTTTGCCTATATTCTCCTCTAAGAGCTTGATGGTTTCTGGTCTTCCATTTAGGTCTTTAATCCATTTTGAGTTGATCTTAGTGTATGGTGTCAGGGAATGTTCCAACTTCATTTTTGTGCATGTCGCTGTCCAATTCTCCCAGCACCACTTGTTGAAGAGGCTATCTTTGTCCCATTTTATATGTTTGCCTCCTTTGTCAAAAATAAGGTACCCATAGGTGCGTGGGTTTATCTCTGGGTTCTCGATCTTGTTCCATTGGTCTATAGTTCTGTTTTTGTGCCAGTACCATACTGTCTTGATGACTGTTGCTTTGTAGTAGAGTCTGAAGTTAGGGAGGCTGATCCCTCCAGCTCCGTTTTTCTTCCTCAGGATTGCTTTGGCTATTCGAGGTCTTCTGTGTTTCCATATGAACTGTGTTATTCTTTGGTCTAGTTCTGTGAAAAATGTCAATGGAAGTTGAACAGGTATTGCATTGAATCTGTAGATGATATTTGGTAGTATGGTCATTTTCACAATATTGATTCTTCCGACCCAGGAACATGGAATATCTCTCCATCTGTTGAAGTCTTCTTTAATGTCTCTCATGAGTGTCTTGTAATTTTCTGTGTACAGTTCTTTTGTTTCTTTGGGCAGGTTTATTCCTAGATATTTGATTCTTTTGGTTGCAATGGTGAAGGGGACTGCCTCTTTGATTTCGCTGTATCAATCTACACCCCGATGCAGGAGTGTTCCCTTTTTTCCACACCCTCTGCAGCATTTATTGTGTGTCGATTTGTGGATGATGGCCATTCTGATGGGTGTGAGATGATATCTCATTGTAGTTTTGATTTGCATTTCTCTAATTATAAGCGAAGTTGAGCATCGTTTCATGTGTTTGTTGGCCATCTGTATGTCGTTTTTGGAGAGGTGTCTGTTTAGGTCCTTTTCCCATTTTTTCATTGGGTTGTTCGTTTTTCCCGTGCTGAGTTGTCTGAGTTGCTTGTAGATTTTGGAGATGAATTCTTTGTCTGTTGTTTCATATGCTATGATTTTCTCCCACTCTGTGGGCTGTCCGTTCAGCTTTTTTGTAATTTCTTTTGCTGTACAAAAGCCTTTATGTTTCATTAGGTCCCACGTGTTCATTTTTGTTTTTAGTTCTGCTATTCTAGTTGGTGGTCAGAGAAGATCTTGCTTTGATTGATGTCCTTGAGGGTTTTGCCTATATTCTCCTCTAAGAGCTTGATGGTTTCTGGTCTTCCATTTAGGTCTTTAATCCATTTTGAGTTGATCTTAGTGTATGGTGTCAGGGAATGTTCCAACTTCATTTTTGTGCATGTCGCTGTCCAATTCTCCCAGCACCACTTGTTGAAGAGGCTATCTTTGTCCCATTTTATATGTTTGCCTCCTTTGTCAAAAATAAGGTACCCATAGGTGCGTGGGTTTATCTCTGGGTTCTCGATCTTGTTCCATTGGTCTATAGTTCTGTTTTTGTGCCAGTACCATACTGTCTTGATGACTGTTGCTTTGTAGTAGAGTCTGAAGTTAGGGAGGCTGATCCCTCCAGCTCCGTTTTTCTTCCTCAGGATTGCTTTGGCTATTCGAGGTCTTCTGTGTTTCCATATGAACTGTGTTATTCTTTGGTCTAGTTCTGTGAAAAATGTCAATGGAAGTTGAACAGGTATTGCATTGAATCTGTAGATGATATTTGGTAGTATGGTCATTTTCACAATATTGATTCTTCCGACCCAGGAACATGGAATATCTCTCCATCTGTTGAAGTCTTCTTTAATGTCTCTCATGAGTGTCTTGTAATTTTCTGTGTACAGTTCTTTTGTTTCTTTGGGCAGGTTTATTCCTAGATATTTGATTCTTTTGGTTGCAATGGTGAAGGGGACTGCCTCTTTGATTTCATTTTGTGATTTTTCATTGTTTGTGTATAGGAATGCCAGTGATTTCTGTGTGTTGACTTTGTATCCTGCGACTTTGCTGAATTCGTTGATTAGCTCTAGTGGCTTTGTAACCGTATCTTTGAGATTTTCTATGTATAATATCATGTCATCTGCAAAAAGAGAGAGTTTGACTTCTTCCTTTCCAATCTGGATTCTTTTTATTTCTTTCTCGGACTCTTTAATCAACAGAAATTAGTAAGAGGCCAGCTGTGCAATTCAGGCAAGGCTTTATTGGGGTTCTTGTTGCAGCACAAGGGAGTGAGAACAAGAAGCAGATTCTCTTGCTCGCTCCCTGAGGTAGGGGCAAGCTGGTTTTTTAAACGGGGTGAGGGTAGAGGCAGATCTGTGGGTTGGACTGGAGGGGTGGCCTAGGTGGTCTGTCTGCCCCTTTGGAGGTTCCCTATGCTGGGATCATGTGCAAGACCCTGCTTTTGCTACCAGCACCTCAGAAGTGGCAGTTGGTTTTTGGCCTTTTTGTATCTTATGGTTCATAATTTTCCCCAACTGTGCATGCAGTTATTTTTAGGCCATTATAATTTCTTTGTATTCTGTTGCCCGAGGAGATGTTTGTCCAGGTGCAAGTGCTGCAACAAATGAGTCTGGGGCCCAGTACATTTTTGTGTTTTGATTTTAAAAATCCATCTTATGTAATAAGTGTATTGTAAACTCTTTCCCTCAGGTAACATAATTATATAATCATCATTTAATGACTATATAATATTTCAGTGTGTAGTCTGTCCATAAAACAATTAATCATGCCTCTGCCCTTGAACATTTAGTGGCTTTTAATTTTTCCAGTGCTGTAAATAACAGAGAGCACCAGCTCTGTGCATCCAGCTTTTACCTTCCCTTGGGTATTTTTCTAGGAACGTTTCCATAAGGTATTATTCCAGATTGCTGGCTTTGAGAATGAGGAGTTAAGTTGATATTTTTTTAAACAGCGGGCGTATTTTCAGATATTTGAAGCTTCTGTACACTGTCCATGGAGGGTCCTGCTGCCGGTGAAGTCCCACAGCAGGAGTATCTGTTGTATCAAGGCCCAGCCTGAGTACCTATTCTAAAGCAATGAAGCGTCTTTACCAATATAAGGAAAAGAAATCAGAGCGTCTGTTCTGTTTATTTTTTAAAGTTTCCATTTTGCTTTTCAATCCCAACATGTATTTTGGGATTTTAGATTTACAGAAAAATTATGAAGACACTAAAGAAAGTTTCCATATACCCCACACCAAGTTTGCACTAATTATTAGCATTTTACATTAGTATGATGTATTTGTTATAACTAATGAATCAATAATGAACCAATTAGTGTATTATTATTAGATTTGTGCCCTTATATTTGTTTTTCAGAATTGAAATTATAAGGCTTTTAGTGCAATAAAACAACACTCAGATAAGCCTGGAGGAGGAAATGGCAACTCATTCCATTATTCTTGCCTGGAGAATCCCATGGACAAAGGAGCCCGGCAGGCTACAGTCTGCGGGGTTGCCAAGAGTTCACATGACTGCAGCGACTTAGGCATGCACTAATAAGCCTAAAGTTCAAGAAAGGGAAAGAGAAAAAAGAAGACTGTAATCAAAGTCTTGTAGTTGGGATTCCATTGTAACTCAGCTGGTAAAGAATCCGTTGGCGGGCTTCCCCTGGTGGTCCCGTGGGTAAGGACACCGCCTTGCAGTGTAAGGGGTGCCGCTTCGAGCCCTGGCCTGGGAGGATCCCACGAGCCGTGGAGCGACTGGACTGATGTGTCCAATTACCGAGCCGGAGCTCTGGAGCGCATGTGCCCAGAGCCGGTGCTCTGCGACGACAGACGCCACCTCGATGGGAGGCCCACAGGAGCCAAAGACGAAGACGAATGAAAATAGAGAAATGAAAGACCAATAGAAGTGGCCCGCCCATTCCCCTCCCTCCCCAACCCGACCCCCGCCCAAAGTAAATAAATAAATAAATCTTTTTAAAAAAAGAATCCATTGGCAATGCAGGAGACCCCAGTTCGATTCCTGTGTCAGGAAATTTCCCTAGAGAAGGGAACGGCTACCCATTTCAGTATTCTTGCCTGGCTTACATGGGTCGCAGAGTTGGACACAACTGAGTGACTCACTTCCCCTTTCATGATTATAGTCACAGATATCTCTCAAGAAGACCAGGAAAGTGGTTCTTGTTCTTACTTCTACTTAAAAGAATTAATGTGAAATTAATATAGAAGTTGCCAAGATAGTGGGAGGGCAGGGGGGTGGAGGGAGATGTTCAAAGCAGGCTGTAAATGGCGTGGCTGCCATCTTGTCTGTACCCTGGCTTTGCACATGTGCTTTGTTGTTTGTGATGCCCTCTTCCCACTCCCCTCCGTCATGTCCAAGCCTCTATATTTAAGTTAAACTGAAAGTTGCTCATTCATGTCCGACTCTGCTGGCATGGCTCCTGCTCGTCCTTTGACTTCTGAGCCAAGGCATTTGTCACAATGGACACAGAAGAAGGATTTGCTGGCACTAGCAGTGATGGTGCCCAGCAGAGCCTGTGGTCCTTCTGGTCTCCTGTCATGGAAGAAATGTGGAATTTGACAGTGAAAGATATCTGAGTACAGGAGCTCCCACTGGCTCCTATTAAGATTATGAAACGGGATGAAGAAGTGAAGGTGAATAGCGCAGAAGGCCCTGTGTGTTTGCCAAGGCAGCCCAGATTCTTGTCACAGAGTTGGCTCTCCCAGCCTGGATTGACACAGAGGATAACAAGTGCCAGACTCATCAGAGGAATGACATCACCATGGCAGTTACAAAATGTGATCAGTGTGACTTTCTCACCTATATTGTGCCCAGAGATGAGCAGAAATCACCAAAGCATCAGAGGAAGTGCATGGGTCTGTGACTTCTGCCCCCTGTCCAGTGTTACTTCAGGCTGGCATGGCAGCCCACTGGCATTCGAGTCCAGGGGCAGCAGCAAGGCCCATAGACTGCCAGCTCCACAACCACCATCCAGCCTGAGCAGATCATGGCAGCACAGCCTAAGCAGGGCCAGACCACACCCATGACTGTGCAAGATGGAGAAGATCAACAGGTATAGATTGTCCAGGCCCAGCCACAGGTTCAAGCCCAGCAGGTTCAGAGTGGCACTGGATGGACCATGAAGGCGATGGAACAGGTCATCCTGAACACAGGAGAGATCCAACAGATCCAGCGTAGCTGAATGGTGTCCAGCTGCTGTATATTCTTTTACCCATGTGGTGCAGGGACAGATCCAGAGGCTTGGCACCATTATAGTCACAGATATCTCTCAAGAAGACCAGGAAAGTGGTTCTTGTTCTTACTTCTACTTAAAAGAATTAATGTGAAATTAATATAGAAGTTGCCAAGATAGTGGGAGGGCAGGGGGGTGGAGGGAGATGTTCAAAGCAGGCTGTAAATGGCGTGGCTGCCATCTTGTCTGTACCCTGGCTTTGCACATGTGCTTTGTTGTTTGTGATGCCCTCTTCCCACTCCCCTCCGTCATGTCCAAGCCTCTATATTTAAGTTAAACTGAAAGTTGCTCATTCATGTCCGACTCTGCTGGCATGGCTCCTGCTCGTCCTTTGACTTCTGAGCCAAGGCATTTGTCACAATGGACACAGAAGAAGGATTTGCTGGCACTAGCAGTGATGGTGCCCAGCAGAGCCTGTGGTCCTTCTGGTCTCCTGTCATGGAAGAAATGTGGAATTTGACAGTGAAAGATATCTGAGTACAGGAGCTCCCACTGGCTCCTATTAAGATTATGAAACGGGATGAAGAAGTGAAGGTGAATAGCGCAGAAGGCCCTGTGTGTTTGCCAAGGCAGCCCAGATTCTTGTCACAGAGTTGGCTCTCCCAGCCTGGATTGACACAGAGGATAACAAGTGCCAGACTCATCAGAGGAATGACATCACCATGGCAGTTACAAAATGTGATCAGTGTGACTTTCTCACCTATATTGTGCCCAGAGATGAGCAGAAATCACCAAAGCATCAGAGGAAGTGCATGGGTCTGTGACTTCTGCCCCCTGTCCAGTGTTACTTCAGGCTGGCATGGCAGCCCACTGGCATTCGAGTCCAGGGGCAGCAGCAAGGCCCATAGACTGCCAGCTCCACAACCACCATCCAGCCTGAGCAGATCATGGCAGCACAGCCTAAGCAGGGCCAGACCACACCCATGACTGTGCAAGATGGAGAAGATCAACAGGTATAGATTGTCCAGGCCCAGCCACAGGTTCAAGCCCAGCAGGTTCAGAGTGGCACTGGATGGACCATGAAGGCGATGGAACAGGTCATCCTGAACACAGGAGAGATCCAACAGATCCAGCGTAGCTGAATGGTGTCCAGCTGCTGTATATTCTTTTACCCAGGCCATATCAGGCACCCATGTGGTGCAGGGACAGATCCAGAGGCTTGGCACCAATGATCAAACAGATCACACAGACAGAGGTCCAGGAAGAACAATAGCAGTAACAACAACAACAAAAACAAACAACAGCAGTTCAGCCAGTTCACAGATGGACAGAGGAACAGCATGCAGCAAATTCCAGACTCTGAATCCAGGCTCTGGAGACAGATCTCAGAGAAGTGGAAGCCACCAGAAATGCAATTCCCTGCACCTCTTGCTCTCTCACCACACAAACCCCCTCACAATGGGCTGGTGCCTCCTGTGTCTGCTGCTTTCATCCCCCAGCAGAGCTCCACTTTCTCTCCTCCTTCTGACGCCTTGCAGTAGGTGGAGGTATATGGGCCTCCGACCAACTCAAGGCCCATATGGAGCTGCATGCTTCTCTCCCCTGTGACCTTATTCTCTCCTCTCCACCCCTTGCAGCAGCCCTACCAGATCCAGCTGTCACCATTCCTGCCATCCAGGACCTCGCCCAACCCGTGTTCATCCAGTCAGGCAATACGCTATCTGATAGTCAGAAACATCCACCCCTGCCCCGTGACTAGCGACTGAGGGCTTGAGCTGGCAAGGCCCAGGACACCCAGCATAGTTTTTGCCATGCATTCCTGAGTGATGGGCACAGCCTCCTTCCCCAGAGGACCCTAGTGATCTCAGTGCCTTCTGCAGGCTAGCTCACTGGTGCACTATGCCCCTTGCCTGGGGGCTGAGATTCTCCAATAGAAAGATACAATATTTTTTATTTCTGTTTTTCCCATTTTCCTCTCTAGGCAATCAATATTTCAATATGTTGAGCTGTGTGTCCAATGCTATGAAATGATAAAATTGTATAGCATATTTTTGGCATTTTCTCAAAGAGTGTGGCTGAAGAAATGTTTCTTTTATTGTTCTTTTTTAGTTCTTACCACCACTTCTTTTACTAGCAAATTGCCTCAGGTGGGTGTGTAATCTCCTGACTCTTAGAACAACTGCTGTGCTACCCCAGGATTTGCCATCTTGTTTTGCCCTCAGGTGAAATGAGGAGGCTGTGTAACTTCCTTTCCGTTAGTGCCGGGGCTCCTGCTCCTGCCTCAGAGCTCTGTGGATTTTCATCTAGAGGCTGTGGGAACATTCCTTGCATTTAAAAGACTCCTTTTTCGTAGACAATGGATGATTTAATTCCCAAGCCGGGACCCAAGGCGACTAGAGCTTTGTGCATTTACCTGTTGCTTTCCCCCATTTAAACTTTTTCTTTTTAAATGAATTAAAAATTGCACTGGTTTCCTTTACTGCATAGACTTCAAACTCCATTAAATGTAATAAATCTCATTTTAGATTAAAAAAAAGGAATCAGTGTGAAGGATAACATACAAGATGGCAGAATTTGGAAGCATCCTATTTTTAGGAAATACCCACTAGCAATTGCTTATATTTTTCACTGTTATTGCTGAGAATTGACTAGTCTGTTTTCCAAAATATGTTGTTCTTGTCTTCTTATATTTTTGTTCCAGTTCTGCTAACAGTCTTCTTTTTTTCAGTGTATTAGTTTTAAATTAAAATCTTTTAATATAATTCATCTTAATCTTCCCCTGCCTTGCTATCATCTTTAGAAGTTGTTGCCATACTGACTTGCAGTCCTTGGATTGCCCTTTTCTACCTCATAACCAGTTCAATGGCCTCTCCTGAGAACAGTTTACTGCCTGAGGGATACTGTTTAGGACTGCTGTCCTAAAAAAATTGAGAAGAGGAAGACTGCCTTTTTCACTTTTTCCTTTATTTCTTTATTGATTTCTTCAGTTCCCACATACGGTCCATAATCTGTATGACTGACCCCAGTGATCCCTGCTTCCTAGTATTCATGGCCTTGTGAATTTCCCTCCCTTTAAGTAACTTACTTCTAAACCATAGGATATGGCAGTGTTGAGGGCATGTTGTTTCTGTGATTAAGCTAGAAAAGATTGTGAATTCCTAGCAGACTTTCTTTCTGTTGGCAGCTTTGATGAAATAAATTGCTAAAACTAAAGGTGCAACCACTTCTTTACTAGCAAATTGCCTCAGGTGGGTGTGTAATCTCCTGACTCTTAGAACAACTGCTGTGCTACCCCAGGATTTGCCCTCTTGTTTTGCCCTCAGGTGAAATGAGGAGGCTGTGTAACTTCCTTTCCGTTAGTGCCGGGGCTCCTGCTCCTGCCTCAGAGCTCTGTGGATTTTCATCTAGAGGCTGTGGGAACATTCCTTGCATTTAAAAGACTCCTTTTTCGTAGACAATGGATGATTTAATTCCCAAGCCGGGACCCAAGGCGACTAGAGCTTTGTGCATTTACCTGTTGCTTTCCCCCATTTAAACTTTTTCTTTTTAAATGAATTAAAAATTGCACTGGTTTCCTTTACTGCATAGACTTCAAACTCCATTAAATGTAATAAATCTCATTTTAGATTAAAAAAAAGGAATCAGTGTGAAGGATAACATACAAGATGGCAGAATTTGGAAGCATCCTATTTTTAGGAAATACCCACTAGCAATTGCTTATATTTTTCACTGTTATTGCTGAGAATTGACTAGTCTGTTTTCCAAAATATGTTGTTCTTGTCTTCTTATATTTTTGTTCCAGTTCTGCTAACAGTCTTCTTTTTTTCAGTGTATTAGTTTTAAATTAAAATCTTTTAATATAATTCATCTTAATCTTCCCCTGCCTTGCTATCATCTTTAGAAGTTGTTGCCATACTGACTTGCAGTCCTTGGATTGCCCTTTTCTACCTCATAACCAGTTCAATGGCCTCTCCTGAGAACAGTTTACTGCCTGAGGGATACTGTTTAGGACTGCTGTCCTAAAAAAATTGAGAAGAGGAAGACTGCCTTTTTCACTTTTTCCTTTATTTCTTTATTGATTTCTTCAGTTCCCACATACGGTCCATAATCTGTATGACTGACCCCAGTGATCCCTGCTTCCTAGTATTCATGGCCTTGTGAATTTCCCTCCCTTTAAGTAACTTACTTCTAAACCATAGGATATGGCAGTGTTGAGGGCATGTTGTTTCTGTGATTAAGCTAGAAAAGATTGTGAATTCCTAGCAGACTTTCTTTCTGTTGGCAGCTTTGATGAAATAAATTGCAATGGTGAAAAGGCCCATGTGGCCAGGAGCTGGGCTGACTCTGTTCAAGAGTCAGTAAGTAATTGAGGCCCTCACTACTGCCAATGATCATGTAAATGAGCTTGAAATTGAATCCTTCCCCTATTGAGTCTTCGGTTGAGAGCCCAGGTCTAACCATCCTCTTGGTTATAGCCACATGAGAGATCAGCTAATCCACATCTGAATTTCTGATCCACAGAAACTCTGTTCTTTTCAACTCCTAAACTGAGGGCCAGTATTTTGCACAGTAATAGATAACTAGTATGCTAAGGGTTCCTTCACTCCAAAGAATGTGGTGTGTCACAAACAAGTCACTCTTGAATATATATTTCTCAAGATATTAGGAATAACATGTAATTATAAAAATGTAGGCATTATGACCCCTGAATAGAAGAGAGATTTTTGGTTTTTCTTAGAGTGTTAACAGTAAGAGATCGCAGAGATGATCTGATTAATGTTTCTAGAGAAACAATACTAGAGTATACACAGAAAATACTAATACTAGAGTGTAATACTAGAGGATCACACAGAAAATAGAACCATTAAATTTTCCTCTAAAATTTATTTTACCACAGCCTTCTTTTTTTTTTTTTTCTTTCAACATCCTCTTGGCACTCAGCTGATAAACCAGAAAGATCAGAATTTGAGGAGTCAGCCTTATTCTCTTCTCTTGTGCATTTGTCACTTGCTCAGTTAAGTCTAAATCTTTTGGTACCCCATGGACTGTAGCCCTCCAGGCTTTCCGTCCATGGGATTCTCCAGGCAAGAATACTGGAGTAGGTTGCCATACTCTCTACCAGAGGGGTCTGCCCAACCCAGGGATGGAACCTGGGTCTCCTGCATTGCAGGCAGATTTCTCACCACTGAGTCATCAGGAAGCCCTATATATTGTGTGTGTATGTGTTTATATACATATGTGTGTATATATATATGTGTGTGTGTGTATATGTATGTATGTATGTATGTATATATATATATATATATATATATATACATATGTACTTGAGACCCCATGGAAAGTAGCTTGCCAGGCTTCTCTGTCTGTGGAATTTTCCAGGCAAGAATACTGAAATGGGTTACCATTTCCTTCTCCAGATTATCTGGATGGGCCCAACCTAATCACATGTGTCCTTAAAGGCAAAGAATATTTCCTGGCTGAGTCAGAGAGTTGGCATGAAAGGAAGAGAAGGAGAGATTTGAAGGATGAGAATGACTTAGCCCACCATTTCCAACTTTGAACGTAGAGGAAGGAGGTCACAGACCAAGGAGTGTAAGTTGCTTCTAGAACCTGAGAATAGTCTGAGCTTACAGGGACAAGAAAACTAGTATGCTAAGGGTTCCTTCACTCCAAAGAATGTGGTGTCACAAACAAGTCACTCTTGAATATATATTTCTCAAGATATTAGGAATAACATGTAATTATAAAAATGTAGGCATTATGACCCCTGAATAGAAGAGAGATTTTTGGTTTTTCTTAGAGTGTTAACAGTAAGAGATCGCAGAGATGATCTGATTAATGTTTCTAGAGAAACAATACTAGAGTATACACAGAAAATACTAATACTAGAGTGTAATACTAGAGGATTACACAGAAAATAGAACCATTAAATTTTCCTCTAAAATTTATTTTACCACAGCCTTCTTTTTTTTTTTTTTCTTTCAACATCCTCTTGGCACTCAGCTGATAAACCAGAAAGATCAGAATTTGAGGAGTCAGCCTTATTCTCTTCTCTTGTGCATTTGTCACTTGCTCAGTTAAGTCTAAATCTTTTGGTACCCCATGGACTGTAGCCCTCCAGGCTTTCCGTCCATGGGATTCTCCAGGCAAGAATACTGGAGTAGGTTGCCATACTCTCTACCAGAGGGGTCTGCCCAACCCAGGGATGGAACCTGGGTCTCCTGCATTGCAGGCAGATTTCTCACCACTGAGTCATCAGGGAAGCCCTATATATATGTGTGTGTATGTGTTTATATACATATGTGTGTATATATATATGTGTGTGTGTGTATATGTATGTATGTATGTATGTATATATATATATATATATATATATATATACATATGTACTTGAGACCCCATGGAAAGTAGCTTGCCAGGCTTCTCTGTCTGTGGAATTTTCCAGGCAAGAATACTGAAATGGGTTACCATTTCCTTCTCCAGATTATCTGGATGGGCCCAACCTAATCACATGTGTCCTTAAAGGCAAAGAATATTTCCTGGCTGAGTCAGAGAGTTGGCATGAAAGGAAGAGAAGGAGAGATTTGAAGGATGAGAATGACTTAGCCCACCATTTCCAACTTTGAACGTAGAGGAAGGAGGTCACAGACCAAGGAGTGTAAGTTGCTTCTAGAACCTGAGAATAGTCTGAGCTTACAGGGACAAGAAAACTGAGAACTAAGCTCTATGGCTGTAGGGAACTGAATTCTGCCAGCAATAAGCAAGAAATTAATTCTCCATTAGAGCCTCCAGGAAAGAATGCAGTCCTGTTGATTTTCACTCAGTGAGACACATGTCAGAGATCAGACCTACAGAACTAGCTGTAGGATGGTAAATTTGTATTGTTTCATCCACTAAGTTTGTGATAGTTTCTTCTTTTTTTTTTTTAAACCTTTATTTTGCTTTTAACTTTTACAGAGTTTTGTTGTTTACAGATATGTATGTTCCCAGATTAGTCATATGTATATCCCCCCCTTCCCACCCCTCCCAACAATCACACAGCACCCCTGAAGGATCCCCTTTTCTCACAGAGCAATGACTAGAGCTATTTTCTTCACTTATGATAGTACAGGCCTTCATGCTACTTGCTTTACGCCTCCCACCTTCTGTTCCTTCCCCACAATGTCCATATGTGCACTGTCCATGTCTGTCTTTCCGTCGCTTCACTGCGTGTGCTATCATCACCATCCTACTAGATTCCATATATATGTGTTAATATACTGTATTTGTCCTTCTCTTTCTGACTGACTTCACTTTTGATGATACGTTCTAGATCCAGCCACCTCATTAGGGCTGATTCTTCTGCATTTCTCTTTACAGCTGTGTAGTATTCCATTATATATATATGTACCAGAGCTTTTAGATCCATTCGTTCGTCGATGGGCATCTAGGTTCCTTCCATGTCCTAGCTATTGTATAGAGAGCTGCAATGAAGATTGGGGTACAGGTGCTTCTTTCAGTTTTGATTTCATCAGGGTATAAGCCTAAGAGTGGGATTGCTGGGTCATATGGTGCTTCTATTTTTAGTTTTTAAAGAGATCTCCCGACTGTCTTCCATAGAGGCTGGATCAATTTACAATCCCACCAGCAATGCGGGAGTGTTCCCTTTTCTCCGCAGCCTCTCCAGCATTTATTGTCTGTCGATTTGTGGATGATGGCCATTCTGACAGGTGTGAGGTGATATCTCATTGTAGTTTTGATTTGCATTTCTCTAATTATTAGTGAAGTTGAGCATCGTTTAATGTGCTTTTGGGCCATCTGTATGTCATCGTTGGAGAGGTATCTGTTTAGGTCCTTTTCCCATGTTTTGATTGGGTTGTTCGTTTTTCCTGTGCTGAGTTGTCTGAGTTGCTTGTAGATTTTGGAGATGAATTCTTTGTTGTTTCATATGCTATGATTTTCTCCCACTCTGTGGGCTGTCCGTTCAGCTTTTTTGTAATTTCTTTAGCTGTACAAAAGCTTTTAAGTTTCATTAGGTTCCACATGTTCATTTGTCTTTTTAGTTTTGCTATTCTAGTAGGTGGGTCAGAGAAGATCTTGCTTTGATTGATGTCCTTGAGGGTTTTGCCTATATTCTCCTCTAAGAGTTTGATGGTTTCTGGCCTTACATTTAAGTCTTTAATCCATTTTGAGTTGATCTCTGTGCATGGTGTCAGGGTATGTTCCAACTTCATTTTTTTGCATGTCGCTGTCCAATTCTCCCAGCACCATTTGTTGAAGAGGCTGTCTTTGTCCCATTTTATATGTTTGCCTCCTTTGTCAAAAATAAGGTACCCATAGGTGCGTGGGTTTATCTCTGGGTTCTCGATCTTGTTCCATTGATCTATAGTTCTGTTTTTGTGCCAGTACCATACTGTCTTGATGACTGTTGCTTTGTAGTAGAGTCTGAAGTTGAGGAGGCTATCTCTCCAGCTCCATTCTTCTTTCTCAGGATTGCTTTGGCTATTCGAGGTCTTCTGTGTTTCCATATGAACTGTGTTATTCTTTGGTCTAGTTCTGTGAAGAATGTCATTGGAAGTTTGATAGGGATCGCATTGAATCTGTAGATGACATTTGGTAGTATGGTCATTTTCACAATATTGATTCTTCCAACCCAGGAACATGGAATATCTCTCCATCTGTTGAAGTCTTCTTTAATGTCTCTCATGAGTGTCTTGTAATTTTCTGTGTACAGTTCTTTTGTTTCTTTGGGCAGGTTTATTCCTAGATATTTGATTCTTTTGGTTGCATTGGTGAAGGGGACTGCCTCTTTGATTTCATTTTGTGATTTTTCATTGTTTGTGTATAGGAATGCCAGTGATTTCTGTATATTGATTTTGTATCCTGCGACTTTGCTGAATTCACTGATTAACTCTAGTAGTTTTGTAATAGTGTCTTTGGGATTTTCTATGTATAATATCATGTCATCTGCAAAAAGAGAGAGTTTGACTTCTTCCTTTCCAATCTGGATTCCTTTGATTTCTTTCTCTTCTCTTATTGCTGTTGCTAGAACTTCCAGGACTATGTTGAATAAGAGTGGTGAAAGTGGACACCCTTGTCTTGTTCCTGATCTTAGAGGAAATGCTTTCAGTTTTTCACCATTGAGGATAATGTTCGCTGTGGGCTTCTCATATATGGCTTTCACTATGTTAAGATAGGTTCCTTCTATGCCCATTTTTTGAAGAGTTTTTATCATAAATGGATGCTGTACTTTGTCAAAGGCTTTTTCTGCATCTATTGAGATGATCATGTGATTTTTGTCTCTCAATTTGTTGGTATGGTGTATCACATGGATTGATTTGCAGATGTTGAAGATTCCTTGCATGCCTGGGATGAACCCAACTTAATCGTGATGAATGAGCTTTTTGATGTGTTGTTGAATTCTGTTGCTAGGATTTTGTTGAGGATTTTGGCGTCTAGATTCATCAGAGAAATCGACCTGTAATTTTCTTTTTTTGTGTTGTCTTTGCCTGGTTTGGGTATCAGGGTGATGGTGGCCTCATAGAATGTGTTTGGAAGTGTTCCTTCCTGTGCAATTGTTTGGAAGAGTTTTAGAAGGACAGGCATTAGGTCTTCTTTAAATGTTTGGTAGAATTCACTTGTGTGAAACTATCTGGCCATGGGCTTTTATTTTTGGGTAGATTTTTGATCACAAGGTCGATTTCTGAGCTTGTGATTGGCTTGCTCATAGTTTCTATCTCTTCCTGGTTGAGTCTTGGGAGATTAATCTTCTCTAAGAAACTGTCCATTTCTTCCAGGTTGTCCAGTTTGTTGCCATAGAGTTGTTCATAATAGTCTCTTATAATCCTTTGGATTTCTGCATTATCTGTTGTAATGTCTCCTTTTTCATTTTTGATTTTGGTGATCTGGTTCTTTTTCTTGATGAGTCTGGCCAGTGGTGTGTCAATTTTATTGACCTTTTCGAAGACCAGCTTTTTGTTTTATTTATCTTTACTATTGTTTCTTTTTCATTTATTTCTGCTCTGATCTTTATGATTTCCCTTCTTCTGCTGGCTTTGGGATGTTTTTGTTCTTCTTTCTCCAGTTGTTTTAAGCGTAAGGTAAGGTCGTCTCTTTGAGAGTTTCCTAGTTTCTTGAGGTGGGATTGAATTGCTATAAACTTCCCTGTTAGAACTGCTTTTGCAGTATCCCATAGGTTTTGCACTGTCGTGTGTTCATTGTCATTTTCTTCTAGGAATTGTTTAATTTCTCCTTTGATTTCCTCAGTAATCAGTTGGTTTTTTAGGTACGTGTTGTTTAATCTCCATGTGTTTGTGTTTTTAGCGGTTTTTTTTCCTGTAGTGGATCTCTAGTCTTTCAGTTTTTCACCATTGAGGATAATGTTCGCTTTCAATTTTTATGTTAAGATAGGTTCCTTCTATGCCCATTTTTTGAAGAGTTTTTATCATAAATGGATGCTGTACTTTGTCAAAGGCTTTTTCTGCATCTATTGAGATGATCATGTGATTTTTGTCTCTCAATTTGTTGGTATGGTGTATCACATGGATTGATTTGCAGATGTTGAAGATTCCTTGCATGCCTGGGATGAACCCAACTTAATCGTGATGAATGAGCTTTTTGATGTGTTGTTGAATTCTGTTGCTAGGATTTTGTTGAGGATTTTGGCGTCTAGATTCATCAGAGAAATCGACCTGTAATTTTCTTTTTTTGTGTTGTCTTTGCCTGGTTTGGGTATCAGGGTGATGGTGGCCTCATAGAATGTGTTTGGAAGTGTTCCTTCCTGTGCAATTGTTTGGAAGAGTTTTAGAAGGACAGGCATTAGGTCTTCTTTAAATGTTTGGTAGAATTCACTTGTGTGAAACTATCTGGCCATGGGCTTTTATTTTTGGGTAGATTTTTGATCACAAGGTCGATTTCTGAGCTTGTGATTGGCTTGCTCATAGTTTCTATCTCTTCCTGGTTGAGTCTTGGGAGATTAATCTTCTCTAAGAAACTGTCCATTTCTTCCAGGTTGTCCAGTTTGTTGCCATAGAGTTGTTCATAATAGTCTCTTATAATCCTTTGGATTTCTGCATTATCTGTTGTAATGTCTCCTTTTTCATTTTTGATTTTGGTGATCTGGTTCTTTTTCTTGATGAGTCTGGCCAGTGGTGTGTCAATTTTATTGACCTTTTCGAAGACCAGCTTTTTGTTTTATTTATCTTTACTATTGTTTCTTTTTCATTTATTTCTGCTCTGATCTTTATGATTTCCCTTCTTCTGCTGGCTTTGGGATGTTTTTGTTCTTCTTTCTCCAGTTGTTTTAAGCGTAAGGTAAGGTCGTCTCTTTGAGAGTTTCCTAGTTTCTTGAGGTGGGATTGAATTGCTATAAACTTCCCTGTTAGAACTGCTTTTGCAGTATCCCATAGGTTTTGCACTGTCGTGTGTTCATTGTCATTTTCTTCTAGGAATTGTTTAATTTCTCCTTTGATTTCCTCAGTAATCAGTTGGTTTTTTAGGTACGTGTTGTTTAATCTCCATGTGTTTGTGTTTTTAGCGGTTTTTTTTCCTGTAGTGGATCTCTAGTCTCATTGCATTGTGGTCAGAGAAGATGGTTGATATAATTTCAGTTTTCTTGAATTGACTGAGGTTTGATTTGTGGCCCAAGATGTGATCTATCCTGGAGAAAGCTCCATGAGCACTTGAGAAGAAAGTGTATTCTTCTGCTTTTGGATGGAAAGTCCTAAAGATATCAATGAGGTCCATCTCTTCTAGTGTGGCATTTAAGGCTTGTGTTTCTTTATTAATTTTCTGTTTGGATGATCTGTCCATTGGTGTGAGAGGAGTGTTAAAGTCTCCTACTATTATTGTGTTGTTATTGATTTCTTCTTTTAAGTCTGAAAGTATCTATCTTATGTATTGGGGTGCCCCTGTGTTGGGTGCGTAGATGTTCATGACTGTTAGGTCTTCCTCTTGGATGGATCCTTTAATCATGATGTAGTGACCTGCCTTGTCTCTTAGAATCTTCTTTACTTTAAAATCTATTTTGTCTGATATGAGGATTGCCACTCCAGCTTTCTTTTGATTTCCCTTTGCATGGAATATCTTTTTCCAGCCTCTCACTTTCAGTCTATGAGTGTCTCTAGGTCTGAAATGAATTTCCTGGAGGCAGCTTATGTATGGGTTGTGTTTTTGGATCCATTCAGCCACTCTGTGTCTTTTGGTTGGGGCATTTAGTCCATTGACATTCAAAGTAACTATTGATACAAATGATCCTATTGTCATCTTCTTAGATGTTACGATGGGTTTGTTTCGTGGGTCTTCTCCTTTTATACTTGTTTTCTATATAAGTCCCTTTAACATTTGTTGTAAGGCTGGTTTGGTGTGACTAAATTCTTTTAATTTTTTATTGTCTGTAAAGCTTTTGATTTCTCCATCAATTTTGAAGGAGATCCTGGCATGGTAGAGGATTCTTGTTGATTTCTCTTTAGCCGTTTAAATGTGTCCTGCCATTCCCTTCTGTCAGTGTGTTTGTCCAGTTTTTTAGTCATTTTCTTCTAGGAATTGTTTAATTTCTCCTTTGATTTCCTCAGTAATCAGTTGGTTTTTTAGGTACGTGTTGTTTAATCTCCATGTGTTTGTGTTTTTAGCGGTTTTTTTTCCTGTAGTGGATCTCTAGTCTCATTGCATTGTGGTCAGAGAAGATGGTTGATATAATTTCAGTTTTCTTGAATTGACTGAGGTTTGATTTGTGGCCCAAGATGTGATCTATCCTGGAGAAAGCTCCATGAGCACTTGAGAAGAAAGTGTATTCTTCTGCTTTTGGATGGAAAGTCCTAAAGATATCAATGAGGTCCATCTCTTCTAGTGTGGCATTTAAGGCTTGTGTTTCTTTATTAATTTTCTGTTTGGATGATCTGTCCATTGGTGTGAGAGGAGTGTTAAAGTCTCCTACTATTATTGTGTTGTTATTGATTTCTTCTTTTAAGTCTGAAAGTATCTATCTTATGTATTGGGGTGCCCCTGTGTTGGGTGCGTAGATGTTCATGACTGTTAGGTCTTCCTCTTGGATGGATCCTTTAATCATGATGTAGTGACCTGCCTTGTCTCTTAGAATCTTCTTTACTTTAAAATCTATTTTGTCTGATATGAGGATTGCTACTCCAGCTTTCTTTTGATTTCCCTTTGCATGGAATATCTTTTTCCAGCCTCTCACTTTCAGTCTATGAGTGTCTCTAGGTCTGAAATGAATTTCCTGGAGGCAGCTTATGTATGGGTTGTGTTTTTGGATCCATTCAGCCACTCTGTGTCTTTTGGTTGGGGCATTTAGTCCATTGACATTCAAAGTAACTATTGATACAAATGATCCTATTGTCATCTTCTTAGATGTTACGATGGGTTTGTTTCGTGGGTCTTCTCCTTTTATACTTGTTTTCTATATAAGTCCCTTTAACATTTGTTGTAAGGCTGGTTTGGTGTGACTAAATTCTTTTAATTTTTTATTGTCTGTAAAGCTTTTGATTTCTCCATCAATTTTGAAGGAGATCCTGGCATGGTAGAGGATTCTTGGTTTCAGATTATTCTCTTTTAGCCGTTTAAATGTGTCCTGCCATTCCCTTCTGGCCTGCAGAGTTTCTGTTGGAAGATCAGCTGTTAAACGTATGGGCTTTCCCTTGTATGTCACTAGTTGCTTTTCCCTTGCCACTTTGAGAATTCTATCTTTGTGTTTAACTTGTGTTAACTTCATTAATATGTGTCTTGGTGTGTTTCTTCTCGGATTGATTCTGTATGGTACTCTTTGTGCTTCTTGGACTTGATTGACTATTTCTTTTCCCATGGTGGGGAAATTTTCAACTAGAATCTCTTCCAAAATTTTCTCATAGCCTTTCTTTTTTTCTTCTTCTTCTGGAACCCCTATAATTTGAATATTGGTGTGTTTGATACTATCCCAGAGGTCTCTGAGGCTATCCTCTGCTCTTTTCATTCTTTGAGCTAGAGTCTGTTTTTCAGCAGTTACTTCCACCATTTTATTTTCCAGCTCACTTATTCAGTCTTCTGTCTCAGTTACTCTGCTCTTGATTCCTTCTACAGTGTTTTTCAGTTCAGCAATTGAGTTGTTTGTCTCTGTTACTTTTTTGGTAAGTTCTTGTATTTCTTTATTCAGTGTGTTAATTGTGTCTTGCAATTTCTCTGAAATTCTGTTTTCAGTGTCTTTGATCATCTTTACTATCATTCTTCTGAAATCACTTTCAGAAAGTTTGTCCAAATTCTCTTCGTTAATTTGATCTTGTGTGTTTGTGGATTGTTCCTTCACTTGTGTGGTATTTCTCTGCCGTTTCATTGTTATTATTAATTTTTTAACTGACTCTATTTGGGATCTTTTTACCATTGCCCCCTTTTCAAAAGTAACTATTGATACAAATGATCCTATTGTCATCTTCTTAGATGTTACGATGGGTTTGTTTCGTGGGTCTTCTCCTTTTATACTTGTTTTCTATATAAGTCCCTTTAACATTTGTTGTAAGGCTGGTTTGGTGTGACTAAATTCTTTTAATTTTTTATTGTCTGTAAAGCTTTTGATTTCTCCATCAATTTTGAAGGAGATCCTGGCATGGTAGAGGATTCTTGGTTTCAGATTATTCTCTTTTAGCCGTTTAAATGTGTCCTGCCATTCCCTTCTGGCCTGCAGAGTTTCTGTTGGAAGATCAGCTGTTAAACGTATGGGCTTTCCCTTGTATGTCACTAGTTGCTTTTCCCTTGCCACTTTGAGAATTCTATCTTTGTGTTTAATTTGTGTTAACTTCATTAATATGTGTCTTGGTGTGTTTCTTCTCGGATTGATTCTGTATGGTACTCTTTGTGCTTCTTGGACTTGATTGACTATTTCTTTTCCCATGGTGGGGAAATTTTCAACTAGAATCTCTTCCAAAATTTTCTCATAGCCTTTCTTTTTTTCTTCTTCTGGAACCCCTATAATTTGAATATTGGTGTGTTTGATACTATCCCAGAGGTCTCTGAGGCTATCCTCTGCTCTTTTCATTCTTTGAGCTAGAGTCTGTTTTTCAGCAGTTACTTCCACCATTTTATTTTCCAGCTCACTTATTCAGTCTTCTGTCTCAGTTACTCTGCTCTTGATTCCTTCTACAGTGTTTTTCAGTTCAGCAATTGAGTTGTTTGTCTCTGTTACTTTTTTGGTAAGTTCTTGTATTTCTTTATTCAGTGTGTTAATTGTGTCTTGCAATTTCTCTGAAATTCTGTTTTCAGTGTCTTTGATCATCTTTACTATCATTCTTCTGAAATCACTTTCAGAAAGTTTGTCCAAATTCTCTTCGTTAATTTGATCTTGTGTGTTTGTGGATTGTTCCTTCACTTGTGTGGTATTTCTCTGCCGTTTCATTGTTATTATTAATTTTTTAACTGACTCTATTTGGGATCTTTTTCCCCCAGACTTTGAGTTACGTCTGTTGGTGTTTGTTGTTTGGATGGGGCTTCTTATTCTGGGTGATGCTGGTGATTGGGTGATGTCAGGACTTGCATACAAGTGATTACCTTTGTTGGCGTTCTCACTTGTATACTGCTCTTTAGTGTTAGGCGTTCTCTAGTATTGTAGAGTTTTGGAGTCAGTGCTCCCTCCCTAAAGCCCCGGGGCTTGTTGCCTGACCAGGGAATGAAGATTTCACGGCTGGTTTGTTATGGCATTAAATGATATTAAAACATATATATGCAAATGAGAGACAGAAGGTATACCTTTGACAAATGGCGATTAAAAAAATTTTGCAAATACTATCTAGCGTATTGAATTATACACGTAAACATATACATCTGTAACATAACCCAAGCATTCCAACCAAAAATACAATACAATACCTTAGCACGGCGAATAGAGAAAGACAAGAATGATATCCACCAGTTAATAACCAAACTAAGTAGAGCACCAATTGGAGAATAATGCTAGTTCAGGGTCCCTGTTGGGGATAAGGCAATGAGGACAGAAGAGACTAAGAAATATGGTGGGGAAAGGGAAAAAGAGAAAGGGAGGACAGAAGAGAAATATAGGATAATATTGCAAAGTTAAATATAGGGAGATAAAAATTTGTATGTATTAGAATTTAGTGCTATAGGAAAGGAGCTTCAGAGAAAGCAAAGAATTATAGAGGAAATAGTAGTACAAATGAAAAATTTTTAAAAATTAAAAGAGCTAATTATATAGAAAAATATAGAAAAACAAAGCAAAAATAATAAAACAAACAAAACCCCAAAATTAAAATGGGGAACCAGAAGACTTCATTTTATTTTCCAGCTCACTTATTCAGTGTGTTACTCTGCTCTTGATTCCTTCTACAGTGTTTTTCAGTTCAGCAATTGAGTTGTTTGTCTCTGTTACTTTTTTGGTAAGTTCTTGTATTTCTTTATTCAGTGTGTTAATTGTGTCTTGCAATTTCTCTGAAATTCTGTTTTCAGTGTCTTTGATCATCTTTACTATCATTCTTCTGAAATCACTTTCAGAAAGTTTGTCCAAATTCTCTTCGTTAATTTGATCTTGTGTGTTTGTGGATTGTTCCTTCACTTGTGTGGTATTTCTCTGCCGTTTCATTGTTATTATTAATTTTTTAACTGACTCTATTTGGGATCTTTTTCCCCCAGACTTTGAGTTACGTCTGTTGGTGTTTGTTGTTTGGATGGGGCTTCTTATTCTGGGTGATGCTGGTGATTGGGTGATGTCAGGACTTGCATACAAGTGATTACCTTTGTTGGCGTTCTCACTTGTATACTGCTCTTTAGTGTTAGGCGTTCTCTAGTATTGTAGAGTTTTGGAGTCAGTGCTCCCTCCCTAAAGCCCCGGGGCTTGTTGCCTGACCAGGGAATGAAGATTTCACGGCTGGTTTGTTATGGCATTAAATGATATTAAAACATATATATGCAAATGAGAGACAGAAGGTATACCTTTGACAAATGGCGATTAAAAAATTATGCAAATACTATCTAGCGTATTGAATTATACACGTAAACATATACATCTGTAACATAACCCAAGCATTCCAACCAAAAATACAATACAATACCTTAGCACGGCGAATAGAGAAAGACAAGAATGATATCCACCAGTTAATAACCAAACTAAGTAGAGCACCAATTGGAGAATAATGCTAGTTCAGGGTCCCTGTTGGGGATAAGGCAATGAGGACAGAAGAGACTAAGAAATATGGTGGGGAAAGGGAAAAAGAGAAAGGGAGGACAGAAGAGAAATATAGGATAATATTGCAAAGTTAAATATAGGGAGATAAAAATTTGTATGTATTAGAATTTAGTGCTATAGGAAAGGAGCTTCAGAGAAAGCAAAGAATTATAGAGGAAATAGTAGTACAAATGAAAAATTTTTAAAAATTAAAAGAGCTAATTATATAGAAAAATATAGAAAAACAAAGCAAAAATAATAAAAACAAACAAAACCCCCACAGAACCTTAAAAGGCCAATGGGGAACCAGAAGTTTATACCAAAATAAAATGTGTGGTTTAAAAGGAAAAAGATAAAAAAATTATGTAAACTTGAATATATTTAGTCTTACTGATAAGATTAGTAGCTTCAATAGAATTCAGTGAAGGAAATGAATACACCCACTCTCACACACACACACACACACCCCCAAAAAAAGAAAAAACAAAAAGAAAGCGGGGGGTGCACTGAGTGGGTTTGGAAAAAAGAGAGAAAAAAAATTGAAACAAAGTAATACAATACAAAAAATGAAATTATAAAGTCCAGCAGTAACTCCAGCTTCAGACAAAACGTGAAAATATTGTTTATGTTCTTCTGTCTCTTGCTGACTATTCAGGAATTATCAGTCTTTTTTCATGCCTCTGGCAGTGGTTGGATCTGAAGACCTCTTTGACTGCTTGTTTATTTCGCGGCCTATTCAAGAACTAAAAGGCCCGCCCAGGCTGACCCTGGGAGTTTCTTAATCCAAATCCCTTTTCTTGCTGGGTGGAGCTAAGTTCCCTCCCTGTAGCTTGACCAGCAGCCCTGCAGTTTGACCAGCTGCCAAACTACGGTAGGGAAAATGGCGTCTGTCTCACAGAGGATTTATTCCCACACGCTCTATGAGAAGCACTTCCGCAGTGACCCCGACCCTGCTGCAGGCCACCGTCGACCCCCGCCACCGTGGGAGACGTCAGGTTACTCAGAGGTGAGTCTGGCTCAGTCTCATGCAGGATCGCTATTCCCCTCTCCCGGATCACAGTGCGCAGACTTTCCAGTCCTCCTCGGTGACTCTGTGATCGGGTTAATGGTAACCTCCTCCAAAGGAAACGGAGTGCCGTCCTTCCGAGGCCTGCTCAAGGGCACTTCTAGCTCAGGGGGGCACCTGGACCCTCCAAAGCAGGTCTGGCTCAGTCCCTTGTGGGTGTCACTGCTCCTTTCCCGGGTTTTGATCTGCAACAGGCTTTGCGCCTTTGGCCCGCCCAGCCTCTCTCGCGGGTATGAGGTTTGACTTTTAAAAGTGCGATTGCGCTCCTCCTACCGTCTTGATGCGGCTTCTCTTTTGTTCTTCGATGTGGGGTATCCTCTCTGTGATCAGATCCAACCTCCTTTCGTGGATGGTTTCCCAGGAACTCGTCGCAATTCAGGCGATTTTGCAGGAGAGATGAGTGCACGTCCTTCTATGCCACCATCTTAGCTCCACCCCGTGATAGTTTATTCTAGAGCAATTTAAAACTAATACAGCTTCCTTTACTTCTTCCTATGTATTCTCCTGGCTCTTAAAACTGCTCTTCACAGGATAGCCTGAGTGACCTTTAATAAAAAGCCAGCAAAGTTTGGAACTTCCCTGGTGGTCCAGTCACTGAGACTTGGTGCCCCCAACACCGTGGACCTAGGTTTGATCCCTGGTTAGGAACTAGATCCCACAGTATCACAATGAAAAGATTCTGCATGCTGCAACTAAAGATTTAATGTACTACACCAAGTATCAAAGATCCTTAGTTGTCAGGGCACAACTAAGCCCTGGCACAGCCAAATACATTAAGTATGTATACATATATTTTAAAAAACAAAACAAAACAAAATTTTGTCAGGTGACTTCCCAGTTGGAACTCCTTTCCATTGTGCTTAGGGTAATATCCAAGCTCTTTTCTATGACCCAGAAGCCCCGAATGCCCTGGCCCTGCCAGCCTCTCTGGTCCCTGCTGAAATCACTCCTCCTCTTCCATCTCACTGGCCTTTTCGATTCTGTGAACTTGTTCAGCACTTTCACATGCTGGTGTTTTCACAGATGCTGGTATTTCGGATATAATACCTTCCTCTATTCTTCACCTGCAGTCTCCTTCTCATCGTTCAAATATCATCTTAAGTGATACTAATCATATTTTGGGGGGGTGGTTAGGGAGGGAGGGATATGGGCAAGCCACTTCTATTGGTCTTCCATTTATTAAGTTACATCCATCTTTGTTCCTTGGCCTGCGTGGGCCTCCCATCGCAGTGGCCTCTGTTGTCACAGAGCACCGGCTCTGGGCGCATGCACTCCAGAGCTCCGGCTCGGTAATTGAACACATCGGTCCAGCGGCTCCGCGGCACGTGGAATCTTCCCAGGCCAGGGATCGAACCAGCGCCCCTTGCACTGCAAGGTGGTGTCCTTACCCACTGGACCACCAGGGAAGCCCGATACTAATCATATTTAATGAGGCTTCCCTCATGACTCTGTAGGTAAAGAACCTGCCTGCAATGCAGGGGCTGTAAGAATCCAGGGGTCAGCCCCTGGGTCAGGAAGATCCCCTGGAGAAGGAAATGGCAACCCACTCCATCATTCTTGCCTGGAGAATCCCATGGACAGGGTAGCTTGATGGGCAAAAGTTCCTCAGGTCACAAGAGTTGGACACAACTACTATTTAATGGCCTTAGAGAGGCCAAAGTGGCTTTTTCTCACTCTCCCATTTAAATAGCCCAACTTTCCATTATTTTACACTTAAAAAAACTATTTCCTTCATAGTACTTCTCTTTTTTAAATTTAAAAAAATTTTTTTTTATTATTATTTTTTGGCCTCTTTTTCTTGATTGATTGATTGATTTTTCATGCATCTTTATTCTTTGGCCTATGTGGGCCTCCCATTGCAGTGGCCTCTCTCATTGCAGAGCACCAACTCTGGTCGCGTGCACTCCAGAGCACTGGCTCGCAATTGGACACACTGATTCAGCCACTCCTCAGCATGTTGGATCTTCCCGGGCCAGGGATCAACCCGGTGTCCCTTGCACTGCAAGGTGGACTCTCCACCCACTGGACTACCAGGGAAACCTCATAGTACTCTTCTTAATACAAAATCATGCTTGTGTACTTTTTGCTTATTTATTACCTATCTTCTAAACTAAGCTCTAGACTCTTAGAGAAACAAGGATGGTGTTTGTTTTTGTATCCTCAGTGCAAAAATGTACTGTCTGGCATATAGTAGATGCTCAATAAATAGTTTTTTGAATAAATAAATGGATATTACTTCCATGGGATGTTTGTAAACATTTTTCCAGGGATATGATTTTAGAGCCAAACAGGTTTGGGAAATTCAAAATGAAACAGTTAAATGGATATATATATATTTTTTAACTGCTGGAGTTTCCTGAGGCTTTAATTTGCAAGCAAATTATCTACTGCTGATGGGTTGTTAATCTCTAAATGGGAGCAATTGTTTGTAGCTTTTCTCTCATTTATTTGATCTGGAATTTCTTCTGCATGGGAGCATCTCTCAGGATAGGTATTCTGTGATATGTAATTGGCAAATGCCAATATATTTTCAGATCCTCACGGAGTCTTAAATCACTGGACCCCGGATCGCCTGCAATGCAGGGCTGTAAGAATCCAGGGTCAGCCCCTGGGTCAGGAAGATCCTGAGAAGGAAATGGCAACCCACTCCATCATTCTTGCCTGGAGAATCCCATGGACAGGGTAGCTTGATGGGCAAAAGTTCCTCAGGTCACAAGAGTTGGACACAACTACTATTTAATGGCCTTAGAGAGGCCAAAGTGGCTTTTTCTCACTCTCCCATTTAAATAGCCCAACTTTCCATTATTTTACACTTAAAAAACTATTTCCTTCATAGTACTTCTCTTTTTTAAATTTAAAAAAATTTTTTTTTATTATTATTTTTTGGCCTCTTTTTCTTGATTGATTGATTGATTTTTCATGCATCTTTATTCTTCGGCCTATGTGGGCCTCCCATTGCAGTGGCCTCTCTCATTGCAGAGCACCAACTCTGGTCGCGTGCACTCCAGAGCACTGGCTCGCAATTGGACACACTGATTCAGCCACTCCTCAGCATGTTGGATCTTACCGGGCCAGGGATCAACCCGGTGTCCCTTGCACTGCAAGGTGGACTCTCCACCCACTGGACTACCAGGGAAACCTCATAGTACTCTTCTTAATACAAAATCATGCTTGTGTACTTTTTGCTTATTTATTACCTATCTTCTAAACTAAGCTCTAGACTCTTAGAGAAACAAGGATGGTGTTTGTTTTTGTATCCTCAGTGAAAAAATGTACTGTCTGGCATATAGTAGATGCTCAATAAATAGTTTTTTGAATAAATAAATGGATATTACTTCCATGGGATGTTTGTAAACATTTTTCCAGGGATATGATTTTAGAGCCAAACAGGTTTGGGAAATTCAAAATGAAACAGTTAAATGGATATATATATATTTTTTAACTGCTGGAGTTTCCTGAGGCTTTAATTTGCAAGCAAATTATCTACTGCTGATGGGTTGTTAATCTCTAAATGGGAGCAATTGTTTGTAGCTTTTCTCTCATTTATTTGATCTGGAATTTCTTCTGCATGGGAGCATCTCTCAGGATAGGTATTCTGTGATATGTAATTGGCAAATGCCAATATATTTTCAGATCCTCACGGAGTCTTAATCACTGGACCACCCCGGAAGTCCCATGATCGTCAGTTTCTAGACAGGTAGGCTGTGACCCAGAAAGTTTCTCTGACTTGTCTAGGTTTATTCTGTAAGTTTTTTGTAGCAGTCAAGGCTTTCATGAAAGTCTACATTTTTAAGAATGTTTATAGCATCTTTAAACGATTAGCTGAAGCAGTAGGGAAAGTAATGTTTAGAGTGAAAATTATAGATGATAGTTTAGAGCAGACTATATCAAGAAATTTGGCCTTCTTTGGAAATTGCCATTTTTTGATCAAAATACCACAACATAGAAAAAGTTACTCAGACCCCATAATTTAAAATTTTAAAATGCTACCACATCGCTTATCCCATGCCCAGATCAAAAACAAAAATTCATACAATCAAGATTGCTCTAGCTGCCTGGGATAGGAAGAAATCAGGGAAAGTCTCACTTTTCTTTACTTACCTGATGGCTGTGTTCTTACAGAAATTTTTGTCTGGGAATTCTGAGAGTGTCTGAGGGTAAAATCCACATGTTCACTTTCAACATGGGGAATTAGTTAAGTGTTTAAATGCCTGACTTTGGAATCCTACAGGTGTGGGTGTGAGACCTTCCTCCACGTCTTACCACCTATCACATTTAGGACATTGTACGAAGCCACTCCAGGCCTCTCTTTCTGCCTCAGCAAATAGGAGTAATATTAATCCCTTCTCAAAGGATTGTGAAGATGAGATGATGCATGTAAAGAGCTCAGCACATTGCCTGGTTTGTTTGAAGCAACAAACACTTGTAAATGTGAATTAGTATTTTTAGAAGGAAGGAGTTAGGTGCTGTTGATGAGCATTTGTGGGAGTTTTGAAAATACTGAGATAAGGTTCAAGGTTGCTCACTGCAGTTCCATTGATGAAATGGATATATATATATTTTTAACTGCTGGAGTTTCCTGAGGCTTTAATTTGCAAGCAAATTATCTACTGCTGATGGGTTGTTAATCTCTAAATGGGAGCAATTGTTTGTAGCTTTTCTCTCATTTATTTGATCTGGAATTTCTTCTGCATGGGAGCATCTCTCAGGATAGGTATTCTGTGATATGTAATTGGCAAATGCCAATATATTTTCAGATCCTCACGGAGTCTTAATCACTGGACCACCCCGGAAGTCCCATGATCGTCAGTTTCTAGACAGGTAGGCTGTGACCCAGAAAGTTTCTCTGACTTGTCTAGGTTTATTCTGTAAGTTTTTTGTAGCAGTCAAGGCTTTCATGAAAGTCTACATTTTTAAGAATGTTTATAGCATCTTTAAACGATTAGCTGAAGCAGTAGAGAAAGTAATGTTTAGAGTGAAAATTATAGATGATAGTTTAGAGCAGACTATATCAAGAAATTTGGCCTTCTTTGGAAATTGCCATTTTTTGATCAAAATACCACAACATAGAAAAAGTTACTCAGACCCCATAATTTAAAATTTTAAAATGCTACCACATCGCTTATCCCATGCCCAGATCAAAAACAAAAATTCATACAATCAAGATTGCTCTAGCTGCCTGGGATAGGAAGAAATCAGGGAAAGTCTCACTTTTCTTTACTTACCTGATGGCTGTGTTCTTACAGAAATTTTTGTCTGGGAATTCTGAGAGTGTCTGAGGGTAAAATCCACATGTTCACTTTCAACATGGGGAATTAGCTAAGTGTTTAAATGCCTGACTTTGGAATCCTACAGGTGTGGGTGTGAGACCTTCCTCCACGTCTTACCACCTATCACATTTAGGACATTGTACGAAGCCACTCCAGGCCTCTCTTTCTGCCTCAGCAAATAGGAGTAATATTAATCCCTTCTCAAAGGATTGTGAAGATGAGATGATGCATGTAAAGAGCTCAGCACATTGCCTGGTTTGTTTGAAGCAACAAACACTTGTAAATGTGAATTAGTATTTTTAGAAGGAAGGAGTTAGGTGCTGTTGATGAGCATTTGTGGGAGTTTTGAAAATACTGAGATAAGGTTCAAGGTTGCTCACTGCAGTCCATTGATTGATTCAAGATCTCCTTGTAAGACTGGAATTTGCAAACCATGGCCTCTGCCTTGGTTTTGAAAAATACCAGATGAGAAAGAATAGAGTCTACATAGAGTTTCCATCTAGTTCACTCCTGATCGCTTAAGATTTTGCCTTAGATCTGGAGTAAGATTGTTGGATCTATTGCAGCATGAACACACACTGGTCATGACTTAATGATAAGCAGCATAGTTAACAGCTTGTATCACTAGGGATTTGCTTTTCAGGTTTTCTAGGGCAGATGTAAAGTGTCTATCAGGGCTAGAGTAGTCTTCCTAGGGCGTGGTCTTTCTAGGGTCTGTCAAATGCTCATAGTGTCTAGTGAGGTCTCTCTATTTGGCAGATTGAAACTTGAATATTTTCAAATCTTGTGGGAACTGTGGTGGTTGTTCAGCCCATAACTCCCTATAATTGTTCTTCCCCTGGTTTTGTGAAGTCTTTCTCTGTGTGTCTGTTGTCTAGTATTCAGCCAGAGACTCAAGGGGGCCCCTGTGCAGATTTATTGAACTCCTATTATTTCTTTATAGAACTTTTCTCAACTTGGAATTGTGTATTTGTACAAACCAATTACACAGCCCCTTTCTGTTTAGTACAATGCCCCACAAATTCCAGCTGCCTCAGTGGCCCTAAATTCTGATCTGTTGTCTCCAACCCCACACTGAGGTCTGTTTTTGTCAGGGAATTCTGAGAGTGTCTGAGGGTAAAATCCACATGTTCACTTTCAACATGGGGAATTAGTTAAGTGTTTAAATGCCTGACTTTGGAATCCTACAGGTGTGGGTGTGAGACCTTCCTCCACGTCTTACCACCTATCACATTTAGGACATTGTACGAAGCCACTCCAGGCCTCTCTTTCTGCCTCAGCAAATAGGAGTAATATTAATCCCTTCTCAAAGGATTGTGAAGATGAGATGATGCATGTAAAGAGCTCAGCACATTGCCTGGTTTGTTTGAAGCAACAAACACTTGTAAATGTGAATTAGTATTTTTAGAAGGAAGGAGTTAGGTGCTGTTGATGAGCATTTGTGGGAGTTTTGAAAATACTGAGATAAGGTTCAAGGTTGCTCACTGCAGTCCATTGATTGATTCAAGATCTCCTTGTAAGACTGGAATTTGCAAACCATGGCCTCTGCCTTGGTTTTGAAAAATACCAGATGAGAAAGAATAGAGTCTACATAGAGTTTCCATCTAGTTCACTCCTGATCGCTTAAGATTTTGCCTTAGATCTGGAGTAAGATTGTTGGATCTATTGCAGCATGAACACACACTGGTCATGACTTAATGATAAGCAGCATAGTTAACAGCTTGTATCACTAGGGATTTGCTTTTCAGGTTTTCTAGGGCAGATGTAAAGTGTCTATCAGGGCTAGAGTAGTCTTCCTAGGGCGTGGTCTTTCTAGGGTCTGTCAAATGCTCATAGTGTCTAGTGAGGTCTCTCTATTTGGCAGATTGAAACTTGAATATTTTCAAATCTTGTGGGAACTGTGGTGGTTGTTCAGCCCATAACTCCCTATAATTGTTCTTCCCCTGGTTTTGTGAAGTCTTTCTCTGTGTGTCTGTTGTCTAGTATTCAGCCAGAGACTCAAGGGGGCCCCTGTGCAGATTTATTGAACTCCTATTATTTCTTTATAGAACTTTTCTCAACTTGGAATTGTGTATTTGTACAAACCAATTACACAGCCCCTTTCTGTTTAGTACAATGCCCCACAAATTCCAGCTGCCTCAGTGGCCCTAAATTCTGATCTGTTGTCTCCAACCCCACACTGAGGTCTGCAAAGTGCTTGCATTTTCACCTTGTTCATTTTCCTTCTTTTGAGGATCATATTTTTGCCTGTTGTCCCACATCTGAAAACAGTTACTTCATATGTCTTGTCAAGCTTAATAATTTTAGGAGGAAAATTTCTCTGTGGTGGCCATAGTGGAAGTCATTTTCCATGTTTAGTGCTCATTACTTTACCATAGGGTCTCTACCTAGAAGAATCTCACCTCAGTAAGGTAGTGGTGATGGATTTCCTTTCACACCATTGACTCTTTCCAAGTTTCCCTTATGTCTAAGGGTCTGAACAGGACAGATGGTGAGTATCGATCAGAGAGTCAGTCTGTCATTGAGAACAGAAACAAATTAACTCATCAGTAACTGAAAGAGTACATGGAGCTGTGCTTGATATGTTTAAGATTCCAGATCACATAGATGATAGCAGGATGGCCTCTGTGATGGGTTCATTTCTGAACTTTTCTAATAAACCTTTATTTAAAACAAATTACTGATTATATTGGTGGTAATTGGAATCATTGTAAATCTATGCTTTTTTCCATGTTCTAAAGCTAGAAAGACTTGAATTTATCAGAAAAGGACAGGGCTTTCCTATGAGCAAAGAACCTTCAAGGCACAAGGTCATGCAAGAAACCTTATTTTGTTAGTCATTATAAGCACATTAGTTATAATGAAATAAGCTAATAATATGGGGCTTCTCTGGTAGTTCTGTCTGTAAAGAATCCGCCTGCCTTGCGAGAGACCTGGGTTTGATCCCTGGGTCAGGAAGATCCCTTAGAGAAGGGAATGGCTATCTACTTCAGTATACTTGCCTGGGAAATCCCATGGACAGAAGAGCCTGGTGGGCTACAGTCCATAGAGTCACAAGAATCATGCATGACTTAGTGACTGAACCAACCAACCAGTCAAGCTAACAATATATTCCTATGCCAGTTTCTTCTTATAGTAATAATTTGATATTGGTATCTTTCATATCAATATCTTTCATAAAGCAGTATCAACAAGAATGGGCTATTTCTTCCCATAGTATGACTAGGTAAAGGAAAATGCAATAAAATATGACTTAAAGGGCCTAGAGGCTTTCACTCATCTTTTTGCTTAATATATAAAAGATAATATAAAAATTGAAAAAAATTTCTGGAAAAATAATTAGTTTGTTTTTCTTCTTGGTAGGTGGTAGGGACCCACTGGTGAGAAGATGTTCATTAGTTGGTTTTTTGCTACAAAGAATGTTCGCTGGCATCAGTGTAGAATGTTTATCTTTGCTTGCAAATGATGTTGCCTGTATCATGAATAACTATGAGGAGAACACAAAAGGAAAATTCCTAAATTTAAATTTGCACATTTATTGAAGTTCTGTGTTTTAAGTGTCTAATGCCTATTAATTCAGATGCCATGATTTTCTTTTCTTCTCCATGATCATTTTGACTTGGATGAGTTTGGAAAATCATTTGCAAGAAGATGAAACATCTTTGTTTTACTACTGGTCTATTGGTTTACGGACTCTAGCCTTCTTTAGGGCCTTGAACTTGGAGAATTTCCTATATATTTGTAACTTCAAATAATCTTTAAAAATCAAACTACTTTGATGTTTGCCTTTTCATTTTTTTGAGCATGTAACTTTCTTATGCTAATTGTCTATGTAATAATATTATGCAATCATCTAATGAAGGCAGTGGAGTTGTTGATATTATCCTGCTTTTCCAGAGGAGAAATCAGAGGACTGGAAGGATTTTGTGACTTGTCCATTGTCACTCACAGACAATTAAGTGTCCTGGCCAGAGCTGGGACTAAAGAGTGGGTCTAGTAGAATGAGCACTGGTTGAATAGGAGGAGAGGGCTTAATTGTCATTCTGTCCTTGTTCTCAGTGTAGGCTAATTCCTTATCTGAGCCTTATTTTCCTCATTTATAAAATACTGGGACAGAATAGGTAAGCTCCTAGGGCCTTTCTGCTCTGACATGTTATGGTCACTTGACTCCCTTTGGCTTTTCTTCCAGAGTACATTGCTTCCTTTGGCTTTTATCTGTAAATACCTGGATCACGTTTGATTTGCATTTCTCCACTCTGCTTGGGCCCTAGTGATATATTATTTTGACTCTAAGTAGTTCTTCTGAAGAGCTTGAAAGAAAAAAAAAGAATTAGTCATCTAGCTTGTGTTAACTCTGATTTAGAAACTGTCTAACTAATTTTCTTACTGCTGTTTTAGTATTTTACTGTTGTGTTATATGGTTTTTTAATTTCAAATTTACTAGGCTTACATAGTTAACAACTATAATATGGAAAAAACCATTACTGTATTTTCAGATAAGGTCACCTGCAAATCCCTGAATATTCACCATTGTTTTCATTACTAATCACTTCTGTGGTTATGGCTCTCAAACTAGCCTTATTGTAGTGTAACAAGAGAAGGTTTTCAATCACTTTCCTTCTGCACAAAGGTGAAGATAAAACAGAAAAATAATAGCTATTTCTATGCTTGTTTTTGAAGCATTTCAAGATAAAATATATGCCTCAATGTCTTCAAAATAATTTAAAAATATAATTTCCAAATGATGAAGAACCACTGAGACTGTTGGGCCTTTCATTTAGGTTATGAAATGTATACCAAAGTTTGGCCCTTTTGGAGCCCACATCCAGACTTTTCCGTGACTGATAAGTCTCTAATTTGCTATTAAAATGTTGTGATTTCAGTTTCAGACAGTTGAGCCATCAATTGCTGAGATCTGGGACAAATGGCCAATTATATTAGAACAAATGTCTATTGTTTTATTTGGGATAGGGGGAGAGTTCACTGTACTACTTACTTAGAGTGATTATTTCAAATTTTCCTCCAGAAGAAAAAGTCCATGCCATATTTGTGGAAATGGTTAAGTGACCACAGGAACGAAGAATTCAGGGATGATTTACTGCAGATCATCTTGCAGGCTTCCCGGCATATGCATTTTAAACACTACTATTTGTGTCCAAGTTTGCCAAAGTGTAATCTGTGAGCAATTGAGGCAAAATCAAAATCAGAAACCTAGGAGAGTAATATTGTTTTGGAATTGTCAAGCAAAAGACCTTGGTTTGGGTTGTTACGTCTGGAACCAAAATATCACATGTGGCATACATCATTTGAAGTTTATTATTTTGACCTTAGGTCTCCTTGTTGAAAATTTATGCTATTCAGTGCCTCGCATCCCAATATAAGCCTTTCTATTCTATTGTATGTGAGTCTGTGCCAGCTACATGGTGAGCATGGTGAAACCATAGCTTGGATGGCTGGACGGCCCCCTCCATGATTCCATCCTTTTACTGGAACTGCCAAACCCATTAGGTTCAAGGGGGTGCTCAAAAATTAAGGCATGGCACCAGGTAATTGAAACCATTCCCAACGCATCTGGGAAAAAAATGCCATTCTAGTCACATTCTCTGCTGAAAAAGAAATCATCCCAGGCTATTGCCAGGAGTTTCAGGAAAGTAAAAGTGGTGTCATTTTACGTTTACAGAAGCATTTTCTCTGACAGACTCAAAAGCTTGTGGTTACAAAGTGTGAAATTCTTATTAAAATTCCTCATGAAATCAACATAACACATATCTGGCAATTTTTCCAAGGCCTCCTTTCCTTCCATTTGTACACTGTAGCAATGATCCCACTGATTCCTTCTATTCTCCATAGCAAACAAACCTACCCCACTTTCCGGTTCATTTTTTGATTTGTCCTAGTCAGGAAAATTTTAATTTGTCACTCATGGTACGTTCACCCTTAATGCTATGGCCTCCTTCATGCTGGTGAGAGGCAAATTGTCCTCTGGAATTAAGAAGCAGTGAACTTTCAATGGCCATGACCCCAGTAGAATAGGTAGGTATGATAATGGAGAAGTGTATGCTTTGTTTTTAAATCTAAATAAAGCTTTATGGATTCAGAATTTTATAACATTCCTTGTATAGAATTTGAACCTTCCACATGCAATTCAGAGTTACTTGCTAGCAATGGATTTATATGTCCTCCAACATAGGATAATAATAATACTATGACATTCTAGTATTTCTGAGCTTCTTTCATTATCATGGTTATTCTTACAGTAATAGGTTATGGGACAGATAGGGTAGGAATTGTTTCTTTCACTTTGAAAATGAAGATCTTGAGGCTCAGAAAAGTTAATAGCTTACCCAAGGTCACACAACTTGTGAAAATAGGGCTTAGCTGTCAAACAGGTATTGCTTTGAATCTTATGTTCTCTCTACTAGCGTGTGGTACCTCTTATGTTTCTTACATCTTCTCACCAAAGAAAATTTTGTTTTGGATAAGTATTCAAAGCAGTTTTGATGAAATGCATTCCAATGCTGTTTACATGGAGCTGAAAGTATGGAAATTTGCAGTTTCTCAGTCAGGATGGTGCTTATTGTCTTGGAATCCTGGGAGTTGAAGATCAGTGTGAAATGATTTCATCCTTCTCTACTTGCCTAAGCACAATAATTTTCCTGTTCTTCTGCTCTTATATATTATATGTATTTTTCTAAATCTCAAATGTAAGCTCCCAATGCCCAGTTACCATCCTGTTCATCTTTGTATGCTTCCATGAATTTTTTCCAATGTCTTGCATGAAATAAATACTCAGCCAGCAAGGTGATGAAGAGGTGGGCGGAGGTTTTCTCTTGTGCCTAAGGTGGAGATTCTCTCTGCTGGTTGACCCCGTGTCCTGGAGTGTTTTCTGGAAAGCAGCAGTGACTCATCTCTCAGAGTTGCAAAGTGTTGGGATGCACTCAAGGAGGTGACGGTGGTATTTCTCAGTTCTTGAGGCCTACTGTTATTTTGTCTGGATCTGTAGGAAAGAAAATGTCCGTAATTTCCAAAGAAAAGCAAGTATGTAGTCAGAAGAAAAAGAAGGGTAGGCAGCTAGCATTTGCTCAACAGATTTCCTCATAGTCTGAGTGATGGGTCCCTTGGGGGTAAGAATCTTTCCACTTTGCCTATGTCTTTAACACAGAAGGCTGTATACATCACCTGTAGCTATCAAGGTCTGCATTTCTTCTAGTTGTGAAACTTTTAAATTCCTACTCTGAAGATGTCAGCCAGGAAGTAATAGAAAAATCTCCCCCCATCGCCCTTCCCCAGCAGTAGCAGAAACTGCCCAGTAAGAGAGAAATGCTGTTCATGCCGCGTGGACCCTTTTGATCTCAGCAGCTTCTAAGAACCCCCATTCCTCATCCTGTGGCTTCTTCTAACTGCCCTGGAGGAGGCAAAAGGTTAAACACAGAGAGAGGCAGAAGTGAAATGGCAGCCAAATGGGAGAGTCCAAGTGGGTCCTTGAAGAGGTATCAATGTGTTATGATGACCAGAAGGTCATGAGTCCTTTTTCAGGATGTAAACAGGGTTATAAAAACAGAATTTTGAGATCTTTCTGCTTGCTTAGAAGTAAAACAAATATTTAGGAAATGAGAACGGGTGCATTGTTAATATTGATATTCTCATAGGGAGCTCAAGAAGCTCCTGTCAGTAAACCTAAATTTCAAGATTATAACTTGAGAGTTTAGGGCTGGCATCATTATTTGTGAAAGGACTCAAGAGTAGCTATTGAAATTCCAAAAGCAGGCTCAGCCCTGAGGTGCTTACTAGCTAAGGTGGACAAAACCAGTAGATATTAATATTCTGCATTGTGCATGAAACTGGCACTTAAAACTGTTTTTCTTTTAAAAAATATGTTCAGATTAGCATTTTAACTTTCTTTTCTTTTCTGGTGGAGGTGGGAGGTAAGCATTATCTGTCCCTTTAGGCATAAGACAAAAGCAGATCACAGAGAGGGAGGCGACCTGGCTAAGCTCTCAGAGTAGTCCTGTCTCTATCTACATTGGCATTTGAGCAGGGAACTTCAAACCCAGCAGCCACCAAGCTGGCCTTTCTCTTCAGGAGTAAGATGACAACTCCGATCTCTTAGTGGATGTAAAGGATCTTGTGTGTATAGAATATGTAAGTAAATGTGCAGACAAGGGAAAGAGACTCAGTCTGAAAGCTGCTGGAGAGAAGACAAATTACCTGGACTTTGGTTATGATTCCCTGAACTTTTTTTTTTTTTTAATAAACTTCTGGTTTTGAAATAATTTCAAATGTATAGAAAAGCTGTGAAGATAATATAGATAGTTCCTATATAAACATTATCAAGTTTCTTCTGATACTAATATTTTATATTTGATTTCTTTAATTTTGCAGTAATTCTATTAACGTACAGCCAGAAACTTTGCTGTTCATGCCGCGTGGACCCTTTTGATCTCAGCAGCTTCTAAGAACCCCCATTCCTCATCCTGTGGCTTCTTCTAACTGCCCTGGAGGAGGCAAAAGGTTAAACACAGAGAGAGGCAGAAGTGAAATGGCAGCCAAATGGGAGAGTCCAAGTGGGTCCTTGAAGAGGTATCAATGTGTTATGATGACCAGAAGGTCATGAGTCCTTTTTCAGGATGTAAACAGGGTTATAAAAACAGAATTTTGAGATCTTTCTGCTTGCTTAGAAGTAAAACAAATATTTAGGAAATGAGAACGGGTGCATTGTTAATATTGATATTCTCATAGGGAGCTCAAGAAGCTCCTGTCAGTAAACCTAAATTTCAAGATTATAACTTGAGAGTTTAGGGCTGGCATCATTATTTGTGAAAGGACTCAAGAGTAGCTATTGAAATTCCAAAAGCAGGCTCAGCCCTGAGGTGCTTACTAGCTAAGGTGGACAAAACCAGTAGATATTAATATTCTGCATTGTGCATGAAACTGGCACTTAAAACTGTTTTTCTTTTAAAAAATATGTTCAGATTAGCATTTTAACTTTCTTTTCTTTTCTGGTGGAGGTGGGAGGTAAGCATTATCTGTCCCTTTAGGCATAAGACAAAAGCAGATCACAGAGAGGGAGGCGACCTGGCTAAGCTCTCAGAGTAGTCCTGTCTCTATCTACATTGGCATTTGAGCAGGGAACTTCAAACCCAGCAGCCACCAAGCTGGCCTTTCTCTTCAGGAGTAAGATGACAACTCCGATCTCTTAGTGGATGTAAAGGATCTTGTGTGTATAGAATATGTAAGTAAATGTGCAGACAAGGGAAAGAGACTCAGTCTGAAAGCTGCTGGAGAGAAGACAAATTACCTGGACTTTGGTTATGATTCCCTGAACTTTTTTTTTTTTTTAATAAACTTCTGGTTTTGAAATAATTTCAAATGTATAGAAAAGCTGTGAAGATAATATAGATAGTTCCTATATAAACATTATCAAGTTTCTTCTGATACTAATATTTTATATTTGATTTCTTTAATTTTGCAGTAATTCTATTAACGTACTTGTATGCATGCTCAGTTGCTCAGTCATGTTGGACTCCTTTTGACCCTATGGACTGAACTCTGCCAGGCTCTTCTGTCTGTGGGATTTCCCAGGCAAGAATACTGGAGTGGGTTGCCATTTCCTTCTCCAGGGGATCTTTCTCACCCAGGAATCGAACCTGTATTTCTGGCATTGGCAGGCTGATTCTTTATCACTGAACCACCAGGGAGCCCTCTATATCCATGAGTATCCCTTAAATAAAGTTTTGTCTACATGTGGGTTTGTTTCTATCACTTTCCTGTAACATTTTCCAAAAATTTAATGTCAAGAGAGAATAGCCTATGTAATAAGGATTCATATGTTACCTAATAAGGATTCAGCAGTTGAGCACCAAAATTGCTATTATAAAGATACTGGAGAGTTTTTTTAATTATTTGTAATTGGAGGGTAATTACTTTATAGTATTGTGTTGGTTTCTACCAAACATTGACATGTATCAGCCAGAGGTTTACCCGTTTAACCACAGCTGTCATAGCTGAGAAAGGGGAAGGAAAGGAAAAAGGAGAAAATCTGATAACATAACAGGAGAAATAACTTTTAAATAAAAGGAGAGCCTTTTCTGGTAACTTTCAGGACAGAAAGCACTTAATCCTCCCAAGAACCATTGAGGCTTTATAGCAATGCTGCAATGACAAATGATTTTGCAAACAGGATTTTATTAAATAAGCATCAAAGGAGATAGGCATTTCCCAAATCCTTGAATTTGTTCAACCGTAAATAGAAACAGAATTAACTAGAAAAATTTGGTTGATAGTGATGCTCAGCTTTAAAGTTGGGACTCTGAGTAGTTGCAGACTGAGTGAAGAATTTCTGCAATGCTTATAAGCAGTGAATAATAGATCAGTGGAAGTACATAGGGCCCAGGAAGATAAGAACGCCACAGAAAAGAGCCACTGACGAAGAGGACGTGGGAAGGACCAAGCCTGGTTTCTCCCATTGCAACTGACAGTTGCTCCTCACTAAACGACAGGAGAAAGACATATTTATTTTTTGAGTTCATTAAATTTGCATTTATGCTAAAGCAAAAAAAGTATGCAAGAAAGGATATGAAATTTCTAAGATTTGACCATTTTTATTCCCCAAACTGGGACTTTCATATCATTTCACCCATGAGTGAGTGAAAGTCGCTCAGTCGTGTCTGACTCTTTGCGACCCAATGGACTGTAGCCCACAGGCTCCTCTGTCCATGGGATTCTCCAGGCAAGAATACATAGCCCTTGCCTTCTCCAGGAAATCTTCCCAGCCGGGATAGAACCTAGATCTCCCTCATTGCAGGCAAATACTTTGCTGTCCCACCAGGTAAGCCCATAATTCTACCTAATACCTAGAAATTAAGAGTTTTCACTTGGTTTCACTTTATGTTTTTTTGAACTTGGGAATAGAGAACAGCTATTTGAGCTGGAAAAATCCAGCTGATATTTGTTATGACATTACCTAGACTAGGCAGACAGATGAGCAGACCCTTGGACAAAATGCAGTCTTCCTGTGTGTCAGACATTGATATTAATTTCATGTTTTCTTCCCAGGATTAAATTCATTGTGTATATTTAAACTTGTGAATTTTACAGATTTAGTAGTATGTACCATTTCTCCCCCTCAAGAGATCTAAGGAACTATATCTGAAAAAATGATTATGCATCATCATATTTAATTTTCAACCATAAGGTGGCATCATATCACATATTATGTCAAAGAAGCAGGCTGTTTTTCTGTTCACTGTAATGACTAATGCTCTGCACATGCCTTTAAGTTGTGGGTGTAACATGTTGAAATTTGAAGTCTATAAGCAAATATTGGAAACTGGCATCTTCATATAGAGTTGTTTTTCATGTTCATTAATCCTTGAATTTGTTCAACCGTAAATAGAAACAGAATTAACTAGAAAAATTTGGTTGATAGTGATGCTCAGCTTTAAAGTTGGGACTCTGAGTAGTTGCAGACTGAGTGAAGAATTTCTGCAATGCTTATAAGCAGTGAATAATAGATCAGTGGAAGTACATAGGGCCCAGGAAGATAAGAACGCCACAGAAAAGAGCCACTGACGAAGAGGACGTGGGAAGGACCAAGCCTGGTTTCTCCCATTGCAACTGACAGTTGCTCCTCACTAAACGACAGGAGAAAGACATATTTATTTTTTGAGTTCATTAAATTTGCATTTATGCTAAAGCAAAAAAAGTATGCAAGAAAGGATATGAAATTTCTAAGATTTGACCATTTTTATTCCCCAAACTGGGACTTTCATATCATTTCACCCATGAGTGAGTGAAAGTCGCTCAGTCGTGTCTGACTCTTTGCGACCCAATGGACTGTAGCCCACAGGCTCCTCTGTCCATGGGATTCTCCAGGCAAGAATACATAGCCCTTGCCTTCTCCAGGAAATCTTCCCAGCCGGGGATAGAACCTAGATCTCCCTCATTGCAGGCAAATACTTTGCTGTCCCACCAGGTAAGCCCATAATTCTACCTAATACCTAGAAATTAAGAGTTTTCACTTGGTTTCACTTTATGTTTTTTTGAACTTGGGAATAGAGAACAGCTATTTGAGCTGGAAAAATCCAGCTGATATTTGTTATGACATTACCTAGACTAGGCAGACAGATGAGCAGACCCTTGGACAAAATGCAGTCTTCCTGTGTGTCAGACATTGATATTAATTTCATGTTTTCTTCCCAGGATTAAATTCATTGTGTATATTTAAACTTGTGAATTTTACAGATTTAGTAGTATGTACCATTTCTCCCCCTCAAGAGATCTAAGGAACTATATCTGAAAAAATGATTATGCATCATCATATTTAATTTTCAACCATAAGGTGGCATCATATCACATATTATGTCAAAGAAGCAGGCTGTTTTTCTGTTCACTGTAATGACTAATGCTCTGCACATGCCTTTAAGTTGTGGGTGTAACATGTTGAAATTTGAAGTCTATAAGCAAATATTGGAAACTGGCATCTTCATATAGAGGTTTAGCATTTTTCCCTCATATTTGATTGTTTTATATCATGGTTGAGAAGTTAGTAATAGAATAAGCTATTACTATATTAACTAATACTATGCTTTACCTCATTAAAATATGTAAGGCATTTCTTGCATATATAGAGGCTTCTCAAAAATATTCACTGCATGATTAAATTAAAATATTCCTTTAATAGGCCTTACCCTCAGGAATTCATTTTCTCATTTGTCAGGTTGAATTTACAGCACACTTTTATTGCTATGACCCATTTCTTACCAGAATAAGAAGCTTATTTTCATGAAGAAGTTAAATCCAACTGAACACATTTAATTTCCCTACTACCCTTTTAAAATATATTACTTTAAAAAAAAAATACCGTTTTTCTTTGCTTAATTAGAAATGTCCAGGACTTGCAAATTACATAAATACGCTGATTTACTTCCTCTAGTTGATTCACTGAAAATTCTAGTGTAGGTTTTTGAAAAATGGACTAAGATTTTTGCTTCATTTGCCTCTGTAAAGCGTTCTATACCTTTGTAGAAAACATTATAAACACTTTCCATATGAAACCTCCTTCAGGTGGAGTGATTTTGTTCTTGGGACTCTTAGTTTATGGTTTTGTGGGAAGTTAGTGCCACTTGGCCTGCAGGGAATACTCCCACAAGGTGTGTTGCAAGCAAAATTTAGTTAGGAATTTGGAGACTGCAGTAACAAGACCACATTTCTCTATACCAGTGAGAACGATGTTTCTATCAAATTAATTGAATTGATTTCATGAACTGGGTAGCCTTCCCAGGTGGCAATAGTGGCAAAGAACCCGCCTGCCAATGCGGGAGATGTGGGTTAATCCTTGAGTTGGGAAGATCCCTTGGAGAAGGAAAGGGCAACCCACTCTTGTCTTCTTGCCTGGAAAATCTCGTGGACAGAGGAGCCTGATGGGCTACACTCCTAGGGACCACAAAGAGTCTAACATGACTAAGCACACACTAGATATTAAATCTCCCTTTTCTCCCCACCTCATTGGAGCTATGATTTTAAAATAACTATTTCTCCTTGCTGTCAAATATAGGAACTTTATCCTTACTATTTTTCGCTCAGAGCTTAAGTGAAAAGTCCAAGTGAAACAAAGAGGGTGGTATAAAATAGAGTGAAACGGTATTCCAAGGAAGAGATTAAAGTTAAGGAAAGTGTGTTTGGAAAGATGACCTTGGTATAAGTTGAGTTAAAGTTAAGGGGGGGAATATGTAGTCAAGAATATTGCATGATTAAATTAAAATATTCCTTTAATAGGCCTTACCCTCAGGAATTCATTTTCTCATTTGTCAGGTTGAATTTACAGCACACTTTTATTGCTATGACCCATTTCTTACCAGAATAAGAAGCTTATTTTCATGAAGAAGTTAAATCCAACTGAACACATTTAATTTCCCTACTACCCTTTTAAAATATATTACTTTAAAAAAAAAATACCGTTTTTCTTTGCTTAATTAGAAATGTCCAGGACTTGCAAATTACATAAATACGCTGATTTACTTCCTCTAGTTGATTCACTGAAAATTCTAGTGTAGGTTTTTGAAAAATGGACTAAGATTTTTGCTTCATTTGCCTCTGTAAAGCGTTCTATACCTTTGTAGAAAACATTATAAACACTTTCCATATGAAACCTCCTTCAGGTGGAGTGATTTTGTTCTTGGGACTCTTAGTTTATGGTTTTGTGGGAAGTTAGTGCCACTTGGCCTGCAGGGAATACTCCCACAAGGTGTGTTGCAAGCAAAATTTAGTTAGGAATTTGGAGACTGCAGTAACAAGACCACATTTCTCTATACCAGTGAGAACGATGTTTCTATCAAATTAATTGAATTGATTTCATGAACTGGGTAGCCTTCCCAGGTGGCAATAGTGGCAAAGAACCCGCCTGCCAATGCGGGAGATGTGGGTTAATCCTTGAGTTGGGAAGATCCCTTGGAGAAGGAAAGGGCAACCCACTCTTGTCTTCTTGCCTGGAAAATCTCGTGGACAGAGGAGCCTGATGGGCTACACTCCTAGGGACCACAAAGAGTCTAACATGACTAAGCACACACTAGATATTAAATCTCCCTTTTCTCCCCACCTCATTGGAGCTATGATTTTAAAATAACTATTTCTCCTTGCTGTCAAATATAGGAACTTTATCCTTACTATTTTTCGCTCAGAGCTTAAGTGAAAAGTCCAAGTGAAACAAAGAGGGTGGTATAAAATAGAGTGAAACGGTATTCCAAGGAAGAGATTAAAGTTAAGGAAAGTGTGTTTGGAAAGATGACCTTGGTATAAGTTGAGTTAGAGCCAGCCCTGTACATTTGGCCTTCATTTGGGTGGGTGGAGGATGTGATGGTAGTAATCAGGGAGAATATTGCAGAAAGTGACTAACCTTTGTGAAGGCTCTGTGTCGGGAAAGAGTTTAGAATGTAAAAGAGAGAAGAAACAGAAATAAGAACTATGTGGCTAAAGCCATGGAATTACAAAAGCTGGGAGTGTGGGAAGGTGAGCTGGAGTGGTGGGCTGATACCACAGTAAGGAGTTTCGATATTTTAAGTGGAATAGGAAGCAAGGGAAGAGTTGTAATTAGGGAGATTATCTGATTTTGTCTACATTTTAAAATGATCACTCTGGTACTGGAATAGATAAATAAGTTGTGATATATTCTTACAATGGAATGTTATACAGCAAAGAGAATGAATGATTTGTCGCCATATACAATAGTCGGAAAAAAAAAAAAACTCAAATATAATGCTGAGTGAAGAAAGCCAAATACAATAAAGAACACATTGTATGAGTCAATTTATGTGAATATTCTATTTATTGAACTGGGCACTAGTTACATGAATATGTTCAGATTGTGAAAATCCATCAAATTGTACATTCACAGTTTGTGCACAATTATGTATGTATGTTTAACAAATGAAAAGTTAAGGAAGGATCGCTCTGGCTATAGAAGAGAAAATAAATTCTAGAAGAAAGTAGAAGCAGGAGGCCCAGTTAGGAGGCTGTTGAAGTTTTTCAGATGAAAGATGATGACTTTAGCTAGGGTGGAAATAGAAAGAAGTAGATAGATTCTAGATGTAACTTGTATTATAGTGAAGTATTAAGTATTTTGGGCTTCTGAAGTGGTGCAGTGGTAATGCAGGAAACACAGGTTTGATCCCTGAGTTGGGAAGATCCCCTGGAGTGAGTGTGTATGTGTTAGTTGCTCAGTTGTGCCTGACTCTTTGTGTCCTCTTGGACTCTAGCCTGCCTGACCCCTCATTCATGGAATTCTCCTGGCAAGAATAATGGGGTGGGTTGCCATTTCCTTTTCCAAGGAGTCTTCCTGGACTAGTAAATGGCAACCCACTCTGATATTTTTGCCTGGAAAATTCCATGGACAGAGGAACCTGGGGTCACAAAGAGTCGGACATGACTGAATGACTGAGCAGGCAGGCGTAAAAGTATTATATGGAAATGAAATTATTATATATGAAATTATTGATACTTGACTCTTTTTGGCCTTTAATTTCATATGGTTCAACCTACCAGGAAAGTATTGTAAGGGCGTTTTTGTATCCTTGACTTGTTTTTGTTTCTCTATTAAATATGCTTTCTCTTGGTTTTGTATATCTTTTCTTTGTGATATTAATAATAGAAACTTAGGATTTACCAGAGAACAGATAATGAATTCCTTCTATTCAAATAACACATTCCTTTTTCTATGATGAGTTTTATTATATATATTTTTTTCTATTTCACCTACACTAGGATTCATGTGTCAAAACTAGGAGCAGTAGGAGTGTCTATTTAATTAACATAATTTATTATATTCTTCTTTGCTGTAAAGACTGTGAAAACAGGTAAAAAAGCTGTTTTAAAACCTGCTGTTTTTTCAAAGTCAAGAGTTGTGTGTCATCATATAAAGTATAAATTGCATTTGAGCATATGGATGTCAGCCCCCCCCGCCCTCCCTGCTCAAGCACCATGTCTGTTTTGGTAGCTTTGCATTGGTTGTCAGGTTTCTGAAGAGAAGAAGGGGATCACGAGGCCCCTGACTGGTCCAGTAGGGGTTCTTTAAGTTGTGAGCACTGAAGTGTCTTAGCTGGGCTGCTAGAATCTACAAAGACGGCTGCACAGTTTATTCTGACCTTGTAGCCCTTTCTATTGAAACCAAATCTTCAGATTCATATCCATCAAATTGACATGTGATAGTCTAAGGAGAAAACAACCTTGGAAATGGACTATTGAAAGTAATTTACTTCCTCATCTATCAAGTGGTCAAATCGTCTGCATTTGAGCAAAGCAGTGGGAATATAATACCCATATTCTGAAAGTTGAGAAGGTCTAGGGAAAGGGACTTTAAATTTATTCTTTTTCTCTCAATAAAAAAAAAATATATATCACAAACACATATAACATAAAAGTAGAAGAGGCAAATGACATTTTAAATTTATATTTATATATAATGTCTGTATTATGTATATTTTAATCAGATTTGAATTGCCCACATATCAGAAAAGCAGAAATTTATGCCTCCTGGTAAATATTAGGGTTTTAGAATACCGATGGTAAATAGTGAATGGAAATTACCTCAGTTAGATTTATCTTGCATTGTGCTTCACTGAGTACAGAAGTCATTGAGAACGTTTGATTTTTTTCCTTGGAGAACATCACAAAACATGACCCCCCAAACAGGGGTGAGGTGGAATGTGGAGGGGATGATCTGAAAATGTTTGCTTGAAAGATGCACTTTCCTGCTTAGTTATAGAGTGAAATCAATACCACCCTCCAGATTTGTTGACCTGTTTATGAGAGGGAAACTAAAATGTGAAAGAAAATGGAAGTTTTCCCCAATGATAGATTTTTTCCCTCTCTTTCACATGCAGCTAGTGTGAACAATCTAATGACTTGAAAGATCTTCAGACCTCTATATAGTACTGCAGAATGTCATGTGGGGAAAGGGCATGCTTTCCCTATATCATTGTGCCTTAATCTTCTTAGATATTTCTACAAAGAAATCATATTAATCAAATCTTTCTGTTGCATGAAAGGTGAAAACTGACTAATGCTTGACTTTGGGTGAAATTGGATATGGACGAAAATTCTGACTTGAAATAATACCAGACTTTTTATAATCCTGTGTTGTTGAAGTCTTAGTTCAGGATTGCAATTTCCACCTGAGGATTTCTGGAATTCCAGAGTCCTGCCAGTGAGCTCAACGGTACCTGCATACTCACTAGAGGCAAAACAAAGCAATGATAACAAAACTCCAAGCAAACAAACAAAAATAGAAACAAAATACTAGTTTAAATGGAAAAACCTTAAATTTGAAAGTAATTTACTTCCTCATCTATCAAGTGGTCAAATCGTCTGCATTTGAGCAAAGCAGTGGGAATATAATACCCATATTCTGAAAGTTGAGAAGGTCTAGGGAAAGGGACTTTAAATTTATTCTTTTTCTCTCAATAAAAAAAAAATATATATCACAAACACATATAACATAAAAGTAGAAGAGGCAAATGACATTTTAAATTTATATTTATATATAATGTCTGTATTATGTATATTTTAATCAGATTTGAATTCGCTTCCACATATCAGAAAAGCAGAAATTTATGCCTCCTGGTAAATATTAGGGTTTTAGAATACCGATGGTAAATAGTGAATGGAAATTACCTCAGTTAGATTTATCTTGCATTGTGCTTCACTGAGTACAGAAGTCATTGAGAACGTTTGATTTTTTTCCTTGGAGAACATCACAAAACATGACCCCCCAAACAGGGGTGAGGTGGAATGTGGAGGGGATGATCTGAAAATGTTTGCTTGAAAGATGCACTTTCCTGCTTAGTTATAGAGTGAAATCAATACCACCCTCCAGATTTGTTGACCTGTTTATGAGAGGGAAACTAAAATGTGAAAGAAAATGGAAGTTTTCCCCAATGATAGATTTTTTCCCTCTCTTTCACATGCAGCTAGTGTGAACAATCTAATGACTTGAAAGATCTTCAGACCTCTATATAGTACTGCAGAATGTCATGTGGGGAAAGGGCATGCTTTCCCTATATCATTGTGCCTTAATCTTCTTAGATATTTCTACAAAGAAATCATATTAATCAAATCTTTCTGTTGCATGAAAGGTGAAAACTGACTAATGCTTGACTTTGGGTGAAATTGGATATGGACGAAAATTCTGACTTGAAATAATACCAGACTTTTTATAATCCTGTGTTGTTGAAGTCTTAGTTCAGGATTGCAATTTCCACCTGAGGATTTCTGGAATTCCAGAGTCCTGCCAGTGAGCTCAACGGGTACCTGCATACTCACTAGAGGCAAAACAAAGCAATGATAACAAAACTCCAAGCAAACAAACAAAAAAATAGAAACAAAATACTAGTTTAAATGTATTGAAACATAAAAGGAAATATTTGTTTTGAAAATGTTTAGGAGTTGGTTTCATGTATGTATCTTCAAGTCAAATGAAGAACAGCAATTATATGTTGTTGGCACAAAAAGGAAGAAACTGCTGTTCATCTGGTTCATAAAGTTTGCTAGTTATAACAGAGATAGAGTATGTCTAATATCTGAGTTCTGAAAAACTTAATTCAGAGTCTCATTATATAAAATGTGGTTGCTTCAAAGTGCTTTTCCTGGGAAACCATCTATATTTATTTCAACAATTCACCTATTAGAGTATTTTTGGAATGCCATGGGAATATATATTTTTTAAATCTCTAACTTTTTAGGGGAGACTGAATTTTTGGAAAAGTATGAATTCATTAAGACTAGAGAGTCTAGTTGTAATAAGAGTGAAGTAAGTCAGAAAGAGAAAAACAAATATCACATGTTAATGCATATATAGGGAATCTAGAAAAATGATACTGTTGAATGTATTTGCAGGGCAGGAATAGAGGTGCAGACAAAGAGAACAGATTTTGAACGTGGTGGGGAAAGGAGAGGATGAGAGAGTAGCATTGAAACATATATATTACCATATGTAAAATAGCTAGCTAGTGGGAAGTTGCTGTATAACAAAGGGATCTCAGCACGGTACTCTGTGGTGACCTAGAGGGGGTGGGATGGGGTGGGAAGTGGAAGGGAAGTTCAAGAGGGAGGGAACATATGTATACTTAACGACTGATTCACATTGTTTTATGGTAGAAACCAACATGGTTCTGTAAAGCAATTATCCTTTAAGTAAAAATAAAAATTAAAAACAAAAAAGAATTGAGAGCGCAGAAATAAACCCATGCATATATGCACAATTCATCTTAGATAAGGCTGCCAAGAATACACAGTGGGAAAAGGATAGTCTCTTCAATAAATGGTGAACATGGAAAACCTAATGGAAAACCTTATTTTACATGATACACAAACATTAACTCAAGATGGGTTAAAGACTTAAACATAAAATTTGAAACCATAAAACTCCTAGGAGAAAACATAGGTGAAAGTGTTTCTTGACATTGGTCTTGGCAATGATTTCTTGGATATGACACCAAAAGCATTGGCAACAAAAACAAAAGTAGACAGTTGGGACTACATCAAACTAAAAAGCTTCTGCACAGCAAAAGAAAGAATCAAAAAATAAAAAGTTTACCTTTTGAGTGAGAAGAAGTATTGGCAAACTATGTGTCCAATAAGGAGGTACAATCGAAAAAATATAAGGAACAGTTCATTAGCAAAAAAACCAAATAAACCAATTAAAAACTGGGCATAGGAAATGAATAGACATTTTTCCATGTGGCATACAGGTGAAAAACTGTTCAATATCACTAATCTGGGAAATACAAATCAAAGCCACTAATGAAATATCATCTCACAGTAGTTAGAATAGCTATATCAAAAAAAGACGAGAGATAACCAAGGTTGGCAAGGTTGTGGAGAAAAAGGAATCCTTGTACACTGTTGATGGGAGTATAAATTGGTGCAGTCACTGTGGAATACAGTATGCAGGGTCCTCAAAAACTAAGAAATATCATTTGATCCAGCGATCCCACTTATGTGTATATATCCTGAAGGAAATGAAATCAGTATCTCGAAGCCATATCTATATTCCCATGTTCATTGCAGCATAATTCACAATAGCCAAGCTGTGGCAACAACTTAACTCCATTGATTACTGAATAGATAAAGAGAATGTGATGTGTTTGTCTGGGTACAACAATGTGGGCACATGTTGTTGTTCACTGACTATGTTGTGTCCAACTCTTCATGATCCCATGAACTGCAGTATTCAGGCTTCCCTGTCCTTCACTGTCTCCCAGTGTTTGCTCAAATTCATGTCCATTGAGTTGGTGAGGCTATCCAACCATCTCATCTTCTGCCCTCCTTTTCCTTTTGCCATCAGTTTTGCCAGCATCAGGTTCGTTTCCAGTGAGTCAGCTCTTTGCATCAGGTGACCAAAGTTTTGAAGCTTCAGCTTCAGCATCAGTGTTGATGCTGATGAATATTCAGGATTGATTTCCTTCAGGATTGACTGGTTTGATCTCCTTGCAGTTCAAGGGACTCTCAAGAGTCTTCTCCAGCACCACAGTTTGAAAGCATCAGTTCTTCAGTGCTCAGACTTCTTTATTGTCTAACTCTCACTTCCATACATGACTGCTGGAAAAACCATAGCTTTGACTATATGGACCTTTTTTGGCATAGTGGTGTCTCTCCTTTTTAACATGCTGTCTAGGTTTGTCACAGCTTTTTTTCCAAGGAACAAGACTCTTTTAATTTCATGGCTATAGTCATCATCCACATTGATTTTGGAGCCCAAGAAAATAAAATCTGTCACTGTTTCCATTTTCCTCCCATCTGTTTCCCACATAGTGATGGGACCAGGTGCCCTGATGATAGCTTTTTTTTTTTTTTTCAATGTTGCGTTTTAAGCCAGCTTTTTCACTTTTTTCTTTCCCTCATCAGGAGGCTCTTTAGTTCCTCTTCACTTTCAGCCATGGGAATGGTATCATCTGCATGGGAATGCGATTGGAAAGTAAAAAAAATTTGGCAAGGTTGAGGAGAAAAAGGAATCCTTGTACACTGTTGATGGGAGTATAAATTGGTGCAGTCACTGTGGAATACAGTATGCAGGGTCCTCAAAAACTAAGAAATATCATTTGATCCAGCGATCCCACTTATGTGTATATATCCTGAAGGAAATGAAATCAGTATCTCGAAGCCATATCTATATTCCCATGTTCATTGCAGCATAATTCACAATAGCCAAGCTGTGGCAACAACTTAACTCCATTGATTACTGAATAGATAAAGAGAATGTGATGTGTTTGTCTGGGTACAACAATGTGGGCACATGTTGTTGTTCACTGACTATGTTGTGTCCAACTCTTCATGATCCCATGAACTGCAGTATTCAGGCTTCCCTGTCCTTCACTGTCTCCCAGTGTTTGCTCAAATTCATGTCCATTGAGTTGGTGAGGCTATCCAACCATCTCATCTTCTGCCCTCCTTTTCCTTTTGCCATCAGTTTTGCCAGCATCAGGTTCGTTTCCAGTGAGTCAGCTCTTTGCATCAGGTGACCAAAGTTTTGAAGCTTCAGCTTCAGCATCAGTGTTGATGCTGATGAATATTCAGGATTGATTTCCTTCAGGATTGACTGGTTTGATCTCCTTGCAGTTCAAGGGACTCTCAAGAGTCTTCTCCAGCACCACAGTTTGAAAGCATCAGTTCTTCAGTGCTCAGACTTCTTTATTGTCTAACTCTCACTTCCATACATGACTGCTGGAAAAACCATAGCTTTGACTATATGGACCTTTTTTGGCATAGTGGTGTCTCTCCTTTTTAACATGCTGTCTAGGTTTGTCACAGCTTTTTTTCCAAGGAACAAGACTCTTTTAATTTCATGGCTATAGTCATCATCCACATTGATTTTGGAGCCCAAGAAAATAAAATCTGTCACTGTTTCCATTTTCCTCCCATCTGTTTCCCACATAGTGATGGGACCAGGTGCCCTGATGATAGCTTTTTTTTTTTTTTTCAATGTTGCGTTTTAAGCCAGCTTTTTCACTTTTTTCTTTCCCTCATCAGGAGGCTCTTTAGTTCCTCTTCACTTTCAGCCATGGGAATGGTATCATCTGCATATCTGAGGTTGTTGATATTTCTCCCGGCAGTGTACACTTGTATGAATATTACTCTGCCATGACAAAGAAGGAAATCTTGCCATTTGCAGAAACATAGATAAAACTGGAGGATATTATGCTAAGTGAAATACACCAGACACAAAGACAAATGCTTCAGGGTAACCTTTTATAGGAGGAATCTAATAGTCAAACTCACTCAAGCATTTAGGTGTAATGTCTGTTACATTCTAGGTAGCTCTTAATACCTTTTTTTTTTGGTCTTTTATACATGACAGTTTTTGATAGTATTGGCTAATGATTTCATTGAATGGCCTTCCATTTAGGTTTGTCTAATATTTCCTCATGATTAAATACAGGTTTTGCTTTTTTTGTTACCAAAATGCTATAGAGGTATGTTGTGAAACATACCAGAGGCACATACTTTTGGTTTGTCACTGGTGATGTTATATTTATCAGTTGGCAAATGTGATATCTGCCAGATTTCTCCACTGAAAATATGCTATCTTTGCTTTTGACATTTGAAAATTTAGTTTCAAAAATGTACCAAACAAAAGTAAGTATATACAGTCTTTCAAGACAATATTATAGGACCACTCACTGGATGTAGAGTTTTATTTGTTAAAGACATCTCATTTATTTCCTGTCAAATGACATTTTGAGACAATGTACATCTCTTGTTTCTCATCATACTCTTGCCCTGCATTCTTCAGTGCTCAGACTTCTTTATTGTCTAACTCTCACTTCCATACATGACTGCTGGAAAAACCATAGCTTTGACTATATGGACCTTTTTTGGCATAGTGGTGTCTCTCCTTTTTAACATGCTGTCTAGGTTTGTCACAGCTTTTTTTCCAAGGAACAAGACTCTTTTAATTTCATGGCTATAGTCATCATCCACATTGATTTTGGAGCCCAAGAAAATAAAATCTGTCACTGTTTCCATTTTCCTCCCATCTGTTTCCCACATAGTGATGGGACCAGGTGCCCTGATGATAGCTTTTTTTTTTTTTTTCAATGTTGCGTTTTAAGCCAGCTTTTTCACTTTTTTCTTTCCCTCATCAGGAGGCTCTTTAGTTCCTCTTCACTTTCAGCCATGGGAATGGTATCATCTGCATATCTGAGGTTGTTGATATTTCTCCCGGCAGTGTACACTTGTATGAATATTACTCTGCCATGACAAAGAAGGAAATCTTGCCATTTGCAGAAACATAGATAAAACTGGAGGATATTATGCTAAGTGAAATACACCAGACACAAAGACAAATGATTCAGGGTAACCTTTTATAGGAGGAATCTAATAGTCAAACTCACTCAAGCATTTAGGTGTAATGTCTGTTACATTCTAGGTAGCTCTTAATACCTTTTTTTTTTGGTCTTTTATACATGACAGTTTTTGATAGTATTGGCTAATGATTTCATTGAATGGCCTTCCATTTAGGTTTGTCTAATATTTCCTCATGATTAAATACAGGTTTTGCTTTTTTTGTTACCAAAATGCTATAGAGGTATGTTGTGAAACATACCAGAGGCACATACTTTTGGTTTGTCACTGGTGATGTTATATTTATCAGTTGGCAAATGTGATATCTGCCAGATTTCTCCACTGAAAATATGCTATCTTTGCTTTTGACATTTGAAAATTTAGTTTCAAAAATGTACCAAACAAAAGTAAGTATATACAGTCTTTCAAGACAATATTATAGGACCACTCACTGGATGTAGAGTTTTATTTGTTAAAGACATCTCATTTATTTCCTGTCAAATGACATTTTGAGACAATGTACATCTCTTGTTTCTCATCATACTCTTGCCCTGCATTAAAATGTAGTTATTAAAGGTAGTTGCCTGAAATAGGTAATAACAATTTGCTGTATGGTGATTTTCTATTTCCACCATCTCTTCTACAATTATTAGTGGAATTCTACTGTAAGGAAGTGCTGTCATTATTTATATCAGTAGAGACTACGTGACTTCTTATTTTTTCCTGTGGATTAAATCTATTACTATAATTATTTATCTCATTGCTCAAAATATTCCCCAAGTTAGCTATTGGGAGACCTTTTAAGTTCAGAGCCTTTATTTTGAGCCCTTCCTCTAAACTTCTCTATATTTGTACCCATTTACTTCAGAAAGGCCTCATGCAGTCCTTATGTTAATAGACTTTCATTCACATGGATAACAGGATAACAATACACTATGTCCTTAAGGGAAAAGAAAGCAGTTCCTAACCTGTCATACTCCTGATTCTTCTGTTACTCTTACAACTTAATGATAAATATCCTGTACAGGCAATAGCGATTCAACTATTTTCAGTGCTTTTAACTATCTTCAATTTGATTCAGTCCAATCAACATTTATTTCAAAGCCCACTGTTGAGACAAATTGGAAAATTAAACCTATTCTCTGATCTCAACCATCAGGTGCTTCCCAGGTGGTGCTAGAGGTAAAGAACCTGAGTGCCATTGCAGGAGACTTTAGAGATGAGGGTTCAGTCCCTGGGTCAGGAAGATCCCCTGGAGGAGGGCATGGCAACTCAGTCTAGTTTTCCTGCCTGGAGAATCCTATGGACAGAGGAGCCTGGCGGGCTATGGCCCATTGGGTCACAAAGAGACAGGCACGACTAAAGCGACTTAGCACACATGGGGGAGATCAGACATACATGAAATAGCTATAGCAAGATATGATGACTATTTGAACAAAATATTATGAGAACATAAAGAAGGATGAGATTCATTACAGCTTGAGAGTGGGGAAAGTGATGGAGAAGGATTGGGCAAGGAAAAGGGGACATGTGAGATCTTTGAGGTTTAGTGATCAAAGCAAAGACATTAATGTTAAACTCAAGTAAGTATCTGCCATGAAATTTATTTCACTTGCCATTTGGTCTTTATTCATACTAGAGTAAGTTTCTTTTTAGTTTCAAAAGTTTCAAATACCAAAAGTCAGAGAGGTTTCCATTTTTATAATTAACTGCTGAGACATGCAACTGATGGTGACCTAGAGGTGATAACCTAGGTGGATAATGAGATTAGCTAAAGTTTATGCTCTTTGCATTGTCTAGTCTTGAGAATGGACAATCAGAGCACACCTGGGTTGGGAATGTCTTATGTAATCCCTTATTCCCCTTTGCTCTTCATTTCATTTGCACAAGTAGAACCACTTCTCTGTGCTATCTAACTGGGTTCAGAAAGAGGTCCTGTCATGATATCCCTTTAGATGTTATCCAAGCAGGGAAAAGAATGATGAATTCTGGGACAGCGGTTGCCTTTTTTGAGCAATCATCAGATGTCAAGAGACAGTCTTTGAATGGTGATGGTGATGGAAATGAGGGAGTCTCATTGTGCCTTATGTAAATAGTTGTGCCTTTTTTGGAGTGGATTTTCTCTTCTAGCATGCAATGCATCCATTGCTGGTATGCCCTTTTCTATGCTGTTTTTGGTCCCCCTAAAAACATTAAGGGGGGGGACATTAATGTTCACTTCTGAGCATTAAGGGTGAGGCTAGTTGGCTGCTAGAGGTTCTTGTCTAAAGTTTATTGTTGTTGTTTTTGACCACTTCTGTTGGTCTTTCATTTATTTCCGTCTTTGTTCTTTTGGCCTGTGTGGGCCTCCCATGGCGGTGGCCTTTCTCTCTGCAGAGCACCAGCTCTGGGTGCATGTGTTCCAGAGCTCCAGCTTGGCAGTTGGACACATGGGTCCAGCTGCTCCGCGACACGAGGGATTTTCCTAGGCCAGGGATTGAACAGGCGCCCCTTGCACTGTAAGGCACTGTCCTTACCCACTGGACCACCAGGGAAGCCCCTTATCTAAAGTTTTTGATGCCTTAAAATTTTTCAGGTCTGAGACCTGCCAAAGAACAGGGCAGAAAGCAGAGGAGCCTAGATGAATGAATACTCATGTGAGCTGGAGAAGGAGAAAACTGCCTCTCACATTCTGTGGGAAGTAAAATAGAAAACGCCATGTGCTTTCATGCAGAAAATAATAGTGAAGCTACTTAGCATCACGGAGAACTTTTCTTGGTGGAGTGTACGTTTCTTAATTTATAGCTGAATGAAAGGTGAACTTAATGCACATAAAGTACTTGGAAAAGATTTGGTTCTGAAATATTTCTGAAGATTATTTATTATTGAATGCTTTCAATGCTGTTGGCATCTAAAAATATGGAAATTGTCCCCTCTTATATTCATTTTATGAGGAATGTAAACACCCAGAAATATGCATAGATATATAATGGCTTTTCTATGTATGCTTTATGTTCACAACTATAATTTATATTCCAATTAAAACTGTCTGGATGGAGAGATTATTCTTTTTTTTTTAATTTTATTTTTTGGAAAATTTTACAGAGTTGGGCATGTACTTTTTTTTTTTTTTGGAAGATTGATCATTTATTCTGCTTTTTTTTTAATTGGGAGAGAATTGTATGAAATCTTGTGTTTGTTTCTGCTGCACAGTGTCATGAATCAGCCTTTAAGTATACATATGTCCTCTCTCCTGAGCCTCTCTCCCAACAACCACCCCATCCCACCTCTCCAGACTGTCACAGAGCACCAGGGGGTGAGGCCCCTGTCCTACACAGTGACTTCCCACCAGCTGTCTAGTTGACACAGGGTACTGTAGACATTTTAGTGCTACTCTTTCAGTGGATCCCGCTCTCTTCTCCCTTGTTGTGTCCACAAGTCTGTTCTCTGTGTCTGCATCTCTATGCTTGCCCTCCTTCTTCTACTCTTTTTTTTTTTTAATTATTAATTCTTTATTTTAAAGGTTTTACAGAGTTTTGTTGTTCACCGACATGTATGTTCCCAGATCAGTCATATGCATATCCCTGGTTCCCCCTCCCGCCCCACCACCCAGTTCCCCCCAATTCCACCTCTCCGGACCATCGCCCCAAGCCATTGTAAGCACTCCCATTCCCTTAGCACTATGACAATGGCTATCTTTTCCACACATGACAGTATAGGTTTCCATGTTGCTCCCTCCATGCCTCACCCTCACTGTTCCTTCCCCACAATGTCCATATGTCTATTCTCTGTCTGTTTTTCCATGAGTTCACTGCGTGTATTACCATGGCCACCCTACTAGATTCCATATATGTGTGTTAGTATACTGTATTTGTCTTTCTCTTTTTGACTTATTTCTCTTTTTATGATAGGTTCTAGAGCCAGCCACCTCATTAAGACTGAGTCTTCTGCATTTCTTTTAACAGCTGAGTAGTATTCCATTGTATATATGTACCAGGGCTTCTGTATCCATTCATTCGTCAATGGACATCTAGGTTGCTTCCATGTTCTAGCTATTGTATAGAGAGCTGCAATGAACATTGGGGTACAGGTGCTTCTTTCAGTTTTGATTTCATCAGGATATAGGCCTAATAGTGGCATTGCTGGGTCATAGGGTGCTTCTATTTTTAGTTTTTTAAGGAATCTCCATACTGTTTTCCATAGAGGCTGTATCAATTTACATCCCCACCAGCAATGCAAGAGGGTTCCCTTTTCTCTGCACCCTCTCCAGCATTTATTGTGTGTCGATTTGTGGATGATGGCCATTCTGATGGGTGTGAGGTGGTATCTCATTGTAGTTTTGATTTGCATTTCTCTAATTATAAGCGAAATTGAGCATCATTTCATGTGTTTGTTGGCCATCTGTATGTCGTCTTTGGCGAGGTGTCTGTTTAGGTCCTTTTCCCATTTTTTGATTGGGTTGTTCGTTTTTCCTGTGCTGAGTTGTCTGAGTTGCTTGTAGATTTTGGAGATGAATTCTTTGTCTGTTGTTTGCTATGTTTTCCACTCTGTGGGCTGTCCGTCCTTCTTTTTTTACTCTTTTTTTTTTTTAATTATTAATTCTTTATTTTAAAGGTTTTACAGAGTTTTGTTGTTCACCGACATGTATGTTCCCAGATCAGTCATATGCATATCCCTGGTTCCCCCTCCCGCCCCACCACCCAGTTCCCCCCAATTCCACCTCTCCGGACCATCGCCCCAAGCCATTGTAAGCACTCCCATTCCCTTAGCACTATGACAATGGCTATCTTTTCCACACATGACAGTATAGGTTTCCATGTTGCTCCCTCCATGCCTCACCCTCACTGTTCCTTCCCCACAATGTCCATATGTCTATTCTCTGTCTGTTTTTCCATGAGTTCACTGCGTGTATTACCATGGCCACCCTACTAGATTCCATATATGTGTGTTAGTATACTGTATTTGTCTTTCTCTTTTTGACTTATTTCTCTTTTTATGATAGGTTCTAGAGCCAGCCACCTCATTAAGACTGAGTCTTCTGCATTTCTTTTAACAGCTGAGTAGTATTCCATTGTATATATGTACCAGGGCTTCTGTATCCATTCATTCGTCAATGGACATCTAGGTTGCTTCCATGTTCTAGCTATTGTATAGAGAGCTGCAATGAACATTGGGGTACAGGTGCTTCTTTCAGTTTTGATTTCATCAGGATATAGGCCTAATAGTGGCATTGCTGGGTCATAGGGTGCTTCTATTTTTAGTTTTTTAAGGAATCTCCATACTGTTTTCCATAGAGGCTGTATCAATTTACATCCCCACCAGCAATGCAAGAGGGTTCCCTTTTCTCTGCACCCTCTCCAGCATTTATTGTGTGTCGATTTGTGGATGATGGCCATTCTGATGGGTGTGAGGTGGTATCTCATTGTAGTTTTGATTTGCATTTCTCTAATTATAAGCGAAATTGAGCATCATTTCATGTGTTTGTTGGCCATCTGTATGTCGTCTTTGGCGAGGTGTCTGTTTAGGTCCTTTTCCCATTTTTTGATTGGGTTGTTCGTTTTTCCTGTGCTGAGTTGTCTGAGTTGCTTGTAGATTTTGGAGATGAATTCTTTGTCTGTTGTTTCATATGCTATGATTTTCTCCCACTCTGTGGGCTGTCCGTTCAGCTTTTTTGTAATTTCTTTTGCTGCACAAAAACTTTTAAGTTTCATTAGGTCCCACGTGTTCATTTTTGTTTTTAGTTCTGCTATTCTAGTAGGTGGGTCAGAGAAGATCTTGCTTTGATTGAAGTCCTTGAGGGTTTTGCCTATATTCTCCTCTAAGAGTTTGATGGTTTCTGGTCTTCCATTTAGGTCTTTAATCCATTTTGAGGTGATCTTTGTATATGGTGTCAGGGAATGTTCCAATTTCATTTTTTTGCATGTCGCTGTCCAATTTTCCCAGCACCATTTGTTGAAGAGGCTCTCTTTCTCCCATTTTATAGTTTCTCCTCCTTTGTCAAAAATAAGGTACCCATAGGTGCGTGGGTTTATCTCTGGGTTCTCTATCTTGTTCCATTGGTCTGTAGTTCTGTTTTTGTGCCAGTACCATACTGTCTTGATGACTGTTGCTTTGTAGTAGAGTCTGAAGTTGGGGAAGCTGATCCCTCCAGCTCCATTCTGTTTAAGTCTTCTTTAATGTCTCTCATGAGTGTCTTGTAATTTTCTGTGTACTGTTCTTTTGTTTCTTTGGGTAGGTTTATTCCTAGATATTTGATTCTTTTGGTTGCATTGGTGAAGGGGATTGCCTCTTTGATTTCGTTTTGTGATTTTTCATTGTTTGTGTATAGGAATGCCAGTGATTTCTGTGTATTGATTTTGTATCCTGCGACTTTGCTGAATTTGCTGATGAGCTCTAGTAGTTTTGTAATAGAGTCTTTGGGATTTTCTATGTATAATATCATGTCATCTGCAAAAAGAGGGAGCTTGACTTCTTCCTTTCCAATCTGGATTCCTTTGATTTCTTTCTCTTCTCTTATTGCTGTTGCTAGAACTTCCAGGACTATGTTGAATAGTAGTGGTGAAAGTGGACACCCCTGTCTTGTTCCTGATCTTAGAGGGAATGCTTTCAGTTTTTCACCGTTGAGGACAATGTTTGCTGTGGGCTTCTCATATATGGCTTTAACTATGTTGAGATAGGTTCCTTCTATGCCCATTTTTTGAAGAGTTTTTATCATAAATGGATGTTGTACTTTGTCGAAGGCTTTTTCTGCATCTATTGAGATGATCATGTGATTTTTGTCTCTCAGTTTGTTCATATAGTGTATCACATTGATTGATTCGCGGATATTGAAGAATCCTTGCATGCCTGGGATGAACCCGACTTTATCATGATGTATGAGTTTTTTGATGCGTCATTGAATTCTGTTTGCTAGGATTTTGTTGAGGATCTTGGCATCTAAGTTCATCAGTGAAATTGGCCTATAATTTTCTTTTTTGTATGTTGTCTTTACCTTGCTTTGGCATCAGGGTAATGGCAGCCTCGTAGAATGTGTTTGGAAGTGTTCCTTCCTGTGCAATTTTTTGAAAGAGTTTTAGAAGGACAGGCATTAGCTCTTCTTTAAATGTATGGTAGAATTCGGCTGTGAAACCATCTGACCCTGGGCTTTTATTTTTGGGTAGATTTTTAATCACAAATTCGATTTATGAACCTGTGATGAGGTTGTTCAATGTTTCTGCTTCTTCCTGGCTCAGTCTTGGGAGATTAATCTTCTCTAAGAAACTGTCCATTTCTTCCATGTTTTCCAGTTTGTTGCCATAGAGCTGTTCATAATATTCTCTTAGAATCCTTTGGATTTCTGCATTATCTGTTGTAATCTCTCCTTTTTCATTTTTGATATTGTTGATCTGGTTCTTCTCTCTCTCTTTTTTTTCTTTTTCTTGAGGAGTCTGGCCAGTGGCTTGTCAATTTTATTTATCTTTTCGAAGAACCAGCTTTTTGTTTTATTTATCTTTACTATTGTTTCTTTCATTTCTTTTTCATTTATTTCTGCTCTGATCTTTATGATTTCCCTTCTTCTACTGGCTTTGGGGTGTTTTTGTTCTTCTTTCTCCAATTGTTTTAAGTGGAGGGTTAGGTCATCTGCTTCATATTTTCCTGGTTTCTTGAAGTAGGATTGTATTGCTATAAATTTCCCTCTTAGGGCTTCCCTGGTGGTCCAGTGGGTAAGGACACCGCCTTGCAGCGCAAGGGGTACTGGTTCGACCGCTGATGTAGGAAGATCCCACGTGCCGTGGAGCGACTGGACCAATGTGTCCAATTACCGAGCTGGAGTTCTGGAGCTCATGCGCCCAGAGCCGGTGCTCTGTGACAACAGAGGCCACCGCGATGGGAGGTCCACACGGGCCAAAGAACAAAGATGGATGAAAATAGACAAATGAAAGACCAATAGAAGTAGCCCACCTGCTCCCCTCCCTCCTCACCCCACCCCCGGAAAATAAATAAATAAATATTAAAAAAAGAATTTCCCTCTTAGAACTGCTTTTGCGGTATCCCATAGGTTTTGCACTGTCGTATATTCATTGTCATTTTCTTCTAGGAATTGTTTAATTTCTCTTTTGATTTCCTCAGTAATCATTTGGTTTTTTAGGTACGTGTTGTTTGGAAGTTTTCCTTCCTGTGCAATTTTTTGAAAGAGTTTTAGAAGGACAGGCATTAGCTCTTCTTTAAATGTATGGTAGAATTCGGCTGTGAAACCATCTGACCCTGGGCTTTTATTTTTGGGTAGATTTTTAATCACAAATTCGATTTATGAACCTGTGATGAGGTTGTTCAATGTTTCTGCTTCTTCCTGGCTCAGTCTTGGGAGATTAATCTTCTCTAAGAAACTGTCCATTTCTTCCATGTTTTCCAGTTTGTTGCCATAGAGCTGTTCATAATATTCTCTTAGAATCCTTTGGATTTCTGCATTATCTGTTGTAATCTCTCCTTTTTCATTTTTGATATTGTTGATCTGGTTCTTCTCTCTCTCTTTTTCTTTTTCTTGAGGAGTCTGGCCAGTGGCTTGTCAATTTTATTTATCTTTTCGAAGAACCAGCTTTTTGTTTTATTTATCTTTACTATTGTTTCTTTCATTTCTTTTTCATTTATTTCTGCTCTGATCTTTATGATTTCCCTTCTTCTACTGGCTTTGGGGTGTTTTTGTTCTTCTTTCTCCAATTGTTTTAAGTGGAGGGTTAGGTCATCTGCTTCATATTTTCCTGGTTTCTTGAAGTAGGATTGTATTGCTATAAATTTCCCTCTTAGGGCTTCCCTGGTGGTCCAGTGGGTAAGGACACCGCCTTGCAGCGCAAGGGGTACTGGTTCGACCGCTGATGTAGGAAGATCCCACGTGCCGTGGAGCGACTGGACCAATGTGTCCAATTACCGAGCTGGAGTTCTGGAGCTCATGCGCCCAGAGCCGGTGCTCTGTGACAACAGAGGCCACCGCGATGGGAGGTCCACACGGGCCAAAGAACAAAGATGGATGAAAATAGACAAATGAAAGACCAATAGAAGTAGCCCACCTGCTCCCCTCCCTCCTCACCCCACCCCCGGAAAATAAATAAATAAATATTAAAAAAAGAATTTCCCTCTTAGAACTGCTTTTGCGGTATCCCATAGGTTTTGCACTGTCGTATATTCATTGTCATTTTCTTCTAGGAATTGTTTAATTTCTCTTTTGATTTCCTCAGTAATCATTTGGTTTTTTAGGTACGTGTTGTTTAATCTCCATGTGTTTGTGTTTTTAGCTGTTTTTTTTCCTGTAGTTGATCTCTAGTCTCATTGCATTGTGGTCCGAGAAGATGGTTGATATAATTTCAGTTTTCTTGAATTGACTGAGGTTTGATTTGTGGCCCAAGAGGTGGTCTATCCTGGAGAATGTTCTATGAGCACTTGAGAAGAAAGTGTATTCTTCTGCTTTTGGATGGAAAGTCCTAAAGATATCAATGAGGTCCATCTTTTCTAGTGTGGCATTTAAGGCTTGTGTTTCTTTATTAATTTTCTGTTTGGATGATCTGTCCATTGGTGTGAGAGGAGTGTTAAAGTCTGCTACTATTACTGTGTTATTGTTGATTTCTTCTTTTAAGTCTGAAAGTATCTGTCTTATGTATTGGGGTGCCCCTGTGTTGGGTGCGTGGATATTCATGACTGTTATGTCTTCCTTTGGATAGATCCCTTAATCATGATGTAGTGACCTGCCTTGTCTGTTAGAATCTTCTTTACTTTAAAATCTATTTTGTCTGATATGAGGATTGCTACTCCAGCTTTCTTTTGATTTCCATTTGCATGGAAGATCTTTTTCCAGCCTCTCACTTTCAGTCTATGAGTGTCTCTAGGTCTGAAGTGGATCTCTTGTAAACAGCATATATATGGCTTTTGCTTCTGAATCCATTCATCCAGCCTGTGTCTTTTGGTTGGGGCATTTAGTCCATTTACATTCAAAGTAATTATTGATATGAATGTTCCTATTGTCATCTTCTTAGAAGTTTGGGGTTTGATTTGTAGGACTTCTCCTACTCTTGTATTTGTTGGCTATATCAGGCCCTTTAACACTTATTGTAGGGCTGGTTTTGTGGTACAGAATTCTTTTAGTTTTTGCTTGTCTGTGAAGCTTTTGATTTCACCATCAATTCTCAATGAAATTCTTGCTGGGTAGCAAATTCTTGGTTGGAGGTTATTCTCTTTTAGCCATTTAAATGTGTCCTGCCATTCTCTTCTGGCCTGCAGGGTTTCTGTTGAGAGATCCGCAGTTAGACGTATGGGATTTCCTTTATATGTTATTTGTTGTTTGCTCCTGGCTGCTTTTAGTAATCTGTCTTTATATTTAGTCTGTGTTAGTTTGATTAGAATGTGCCTTGGTGTGTTTCTTCTGGGCTTTATCCTGTATGGAACTCTTTGTGCTTCTTGGACTTGGTTGACTATTTCCTTTCCCATTCTGGGAAAGTTTTCAACTATAACCTCTTCAAGAATTTTTTCATAGCCTTTCTTCCCCTCTTCTTCTTCTGGAACTCCTATAATTCTAATGTTGGTGCGTTTGATATTGTCCCATAGGTCTCTGAGGCTATCCTCAGTTCTTTTAATTCTTTGGGCTTTGTTCTGTTCTTCAGCACTTATTTCCACCATTCTGTCTTCCAGCTCACTTATCCGTTCTTCTGCCTCTGATACTCTACTGTTGAGACCTTCTATAGTATTTCTGAGTTCAGCAATGGAGTTGGTGGTCTCTATTTGCTTATTTTTCATTTCTTGCATGTCTCTTCTCAGTACACTAATTTCCTCTAATATTCTGTTTTCAGTGTTTTGAATCCTCATTAGTATAGCTTTTCTGAATTCTCTTTCAGATAATTTGTCTGTCTCCTCCTCTGTCATTTGGAGCTGTGTTTCTCTAGCTTGTTCCTTCATTTGTGCAGTGTTTCTCTGTTGTTTCATTATTAGGTTAGTTTTTGTTTCTTGGTGTGTGTCTGTGTATGTGGAGTTCTTTTTCTCACCAGGCTTTTTGGTTGAATTCTCCCTTCCTTTGGGTTTCTGTCCTTGTAGTAGGGTTCAATGGTTTGTGTCTTGGGTGGTGTTAGGTCTTGTTCACAGGTGAATAATCTCTAGTGTTGTGTGTTCTTTCATAGTGTAGGGTCTTGGAATCAGGACTTCCACTCCGAGGATCATTGGTTTGATGATTGATTAGGGGGTGTAGGCTCTATGTCTGGTTTGCTATGGTGTTCCGTGATATTAGTTCAAATACTAGCATCTGAGGAACAAGAGGTGCTTCCCTGATGGGTGACAGTCATAAAAGCATGCAGATGTTTTCTAACATAGTCTTAAGATATGCATACATGCACAGCAATAACCACATCTGACCAGTCTTACAGAGATAAAGCATAGGAAATTTTTCTGGCAAATGACACATTTAGAGATGATACTTGCCCATTAAGCTCTGAATTAATTAAAATAGTGCCTGGAAAAATAGATCCGGGGCAAAGTCCTGGCTTGGACTATTACAGTGAAAGCAATTTTTAGCTAAGACATGTGTTGGGGGTGAAGAGGAGGAAAGTGTATGGGTAATGAGAAGGAGTAGGTTCGTCTTGGAAGGATTTTATAGGGTTAGGGAGCCAAGATTAGTGTGTTGTATTGTTTAGTGCAGCTGGAAGAGAATAGTGGAGACATGAAGGTAGGAAATATTTATCTAGAGGATAGTGGTAGATAGGAAAAGATTTTACATTTAGAACATGGAGGAAGCAGTGGCAAAGAGGAAAGAAAATTAAAAGTTTCCAAAAATTAAAATTAAAAAATTAAAAATTATAAATAAAAAATTAAAAAGGGAGAAAAAATTAACAAGAAGAGACAAAAAAGAAACAACAAAAAAAACCTACAACCCAAACCAGACCAATCAATCGAATAAACAAAACTGTCCACAACAAATAAACAAACAAAAAAAAAGCTAAATATTGTCCCTGGTTTTTATCTTCTCATCTGCCTGGTGGAAACCAATCTGCTCTTGATGGTGTTGTTTTGATGATGTAGTCTTTGCCTTACAGCGCTGGTTGCTATGGTTTCTGTTTTTGTTTTCAGCAAAACAAAGGCTTTGCTGCGCCCTCAGGTGCTGGCTGTTGCGGCGGGCTGATCCCAGTCCGTCCCGTTGGAGCCACGGCGCATGCAGTCTGGTGCTGGAGGGGAGCGCCCTGGCTCCACTGCGCACCCACAGGTAGCCTCCAATCCCTGCTCTTCTCCCGGCTTCCTCACCTGCAGCTGAAGCTCTGGGGGTGCACGGGCCCCTTAAGACGCTGGCTCGCGCGTACTGCCGCTTACGCGATCAAGTCCCAAACGTTCATACTAGCTTTCCCGTCTGGCTCGATCCCGGTCCCTGGTCAGCAACCCATGGGCGACTTCCCCTCTCCGTTCAGCAAGGCCCCCACTAGCAGTGTTTGAACTCACCCGGCACCTGGCAGCACAGCGTGATTTTCGCTTGGCTATATGGTAGGATTTTCGCGCTGGGCGCTCCCTGTCTGGCTCTATCCAGGTCTCTAGGCAGCACTCCGCAGGGGACTTCCCAGCTGCGTTCTGCATGCCCCTGCTCGCAGTATCTTATCATCATAGTGTCTTAATTCTGCCGGTGATCTGGCGGCTTTTCAGAATTTTTGCGCTGAGCGCTGCTTTCTCTCCCCGCCGATGCTTTTCTCAGGCTCTCTTCTAGGGCACTTCCTAGCGCGCTCTCCGCCGGTCCGGCATCGGGGTTGGGATAGTGGGTTCTCAGAACAGGAGCTCTGGGGAAGTTCTGGCTGTTCACTTTTCGACCCTTGGAGACCTAAGGAGTTCTGTCGTCTAGCGGCTGGTTTGTTGTTGGTGTTTCACTTCTTGATTAGTTCTAGTGATTCTGTTGGGGAGCTGGTGAAATCTTCCCCTCATTCCTCTACTATCTTGGCCCCTCCAAGAGTTTTTTATTTCCCTCATCTTTTACAACCCAAACCAGACCAATCAATCGAATAAACAAAACTGTCCACAACAAATAAACAAACAAAAAAAAAGCTAAATATTGTCCCTGGTTTTTATCTTCTCATCTGCCTGGTGGAAACCAATCTGCTCTTGATGGTGTTGTTTTGATGATGTAGTCTTTGCCTTACAGCGCTGGTTGCTATGGTTTCTGTTTTTGTTTTCAGCAAAACAAAGGCTTTGCTGCGCCTCAGGTGCTGGCTGTTGCGGCGGGCTGATCCCAGTCCGTCCCGTTGGAGCCACGGCGCATGCAGTCTGGTGCTGGAGGGGAGCGCCCTGGCTCCACTGCGCACCCACAGGTAGCCTCCAATCCCTGCTCTTCTCCCGGCTTCCTCACCTGCAGCTGAAGCTCTGGGGGTGCACGGGCCCCTTAAGACGCTGGCTCGCGCGTACTGCCGCTTACGCGATCAAGTCCCAAACGTTCATACTAGCTTTCCCGTCTGGCTCGACCCCGGTCCCTGGTCAGCAACCCATGGGCGACTTCCCCTCTCCGTTCAGCAAGGCCCCCACTAGCAGTGTTTGAACTCACCCGGCACCTGGCAGCACAGCGTGATTTTCGCTTGGCTATATGGTAGGATTTTCGCGCTGGGCGCTCCCTGTCTGGCTCTATCCAGGTCTCTAGGCAGCACTCCGCAGGGGACTTCCCAGCTGCGTTCTGCATGCCCCTGCTCGCAGTATCTTATCATCATAGTGTCTTAATTCTGCCGGTGATCTGGCGGCTTTTCAGAATTTTGCGCTGGCGCTGCTTTCTCTCCCCGCCGATGCTTTTCTCAGGCTCTCTTCTAGGGCACTTCCTAGCGCGCTCTCCGCCGGTCCGGCATCGGGGTTGGGATAGTGGGTTCTCAGAACAGGAGCTCTGGGGAAGTTCTGGCTGTTCACTTTTCGACCCTTGGAGACCTAAGGAGTTCTGTCGTCTAGCGGCTGGTTTGTTGTTGGTGTTTCACTTCTTGATTAGTTCTAGTGATTCTGTTGGGGAGCTGGTGAAATCTTCCCCTCATTCCTCTACTATCTTGGCCCCCCTCCAAGAGTTTATTCTTATCTTCTATTTTCCTTCTTCCATCTAAGCTTATTCAATAAACATAGAGAATCAAATGTATACTTGATTTGTGGAACAAAAGAAGGACAAAGATTTTCTCAAACTTTCCCTCAAATGATTTAAAATTGTCATTGATTTTAAGTCCTGAATTGAATTTTTTTTCTTTTACATATGTGGGTAGATGAATACATACATATAAATGCACACTCATCAAATTAAATCTGAAAGAAGCACCTGTACTCCAATGTTCATTGCAGCTCTCTATATAATAGCTAGAACATGGAAGCAACCTAGATGCCCATCGACAAACAAATGGATACAAAAGCTCTGGTACATATATACAATGGAATACTACACAGCTGTAAAAAGAAAGGCAGAAGACTCAGCGCTAATGAGGTGGCTGGCTCTAGAAACTATCATAAAAAGTAAAGTCAGTCAAAAAAGGACAAGTACAGTATACTAACACATATATATGGAGTCTAGTAGGATGATGATGAAGGTGCATGCAGTGAAGCGGTGGAGAAACAGACAGTGGACATATGGACATTGTGGAGAAGGAACAGTGGGTGGGAGGCATAAATGAAGTAGCATGAAGGCCTGTACTATCATAAGTGAAAAAAATAGCTATAGTCATTGCTCTGTGAGAAAAGGAGATCCTTCAGGGGTGCTGTGTGACGGTCTGGAGAGGTGGGATGGGGGGGATATACATATGACTAATCTGGGAACATGCGTATCTGTAAACAACCAAACTCTGTAAAAGTTAAAAGTAAAATAAAAGTTAAAATAAAAAAACAAAACAAAAAGAAAAAAGGCATACTCATCAGAAAAGATGAGATGTAAATGAGCCTACAAGAGAATAGCAACTCAAAAGTGATAATAGGATGACTATCAAAGCTGGTGTTGCTGCTGTGGAGTAGTTTTACTTTTTTAATTTTTTAAATTTATTTTTATTATTTTTTTTAGTTTTGCTTTCTGTTTGTGTCACAGTTGCCTTCGGAAATTCCTATTTATTTAGGTACATCAAGAGTGAGAGGTTGCTTGGCTTCTTGATTCCTTAGAGAGTAGACTGTTTGGCCAGAATTACGGAAAAAGCATTGTGTCGCAAGTGAAGTTATGGTTTCAGGACTGCTTCCAGATATTCCTGCTTTGGTTATAGGAGTAAAGAGCTGAGGATTCTTGAAGCAGTCTTTTTGGTCAAACAATTTAACAGGCTGTGGGTCTAGTGCCAGTGATTCCATTTCTAAAGGATTTTCCTTTGAAGTGTTTGTTCCTCAGTGTGTTTTTCCAGCCAAACATATGCCTGTGATTTGAAATCAGCTGAAGAATTTTATTTCACACTTTGGTGTTCATGTTTAGTTTGTTGGCATTAAATGACGCAAAATAAACTTGTCTGGCTCCTCAGATCTCTACAGTGATTTTGCCACTAATGGTTATTCTCCTGGGTAGAGTTTAGTTGTCTCTGACTCTGGATGACACTTGAAAGTTACTTTTTCAATAAATTTATTTCTGGGAAAGGGTTAAAGGGAAATATGCTCAAGTGGCATATACTTTATATTTCTCTTCTAGAGTGTCTTAGAAAATTATTTTTTATTTGTTAACCATTGTCTTAGTAGTTTCAAGTTTTTCACTCCATCGAGGATGTAGGTACTATCCTTGACCAGTATTATGTTTGGCTCATGGCTTGAAAGTGTACTCTCTGGATTAGATTTAAGAATTCATTGAACATGAGTGAGAGAAAGATGGAAAACACTGAGATCCATCTGTTTCCTCTCTTATTCTGAAAAGGAGAGACTTGTGTATGATAAGGCATATTGTGTTCAGAGAGGATAAATTGCCTATGATCCTGTTGGTTTTGTGAATGGTCACTGGAATTCAAATATTGGAGGCTGGAGAAAGAGGCCAAAGTCAGAGTGTTATTTCATTTTCTAATTATGTCTAATTGCTTTCTAATTATTCTTAATTGTTGTGGGATCTCTTGGGAGGGAACCAAAGAAAGACTTGTGTTATATAATCATGGCTTCTTCCAGGGAACTGATTTTCATATCATGAAGAACCAATTTTGAGCAGTAAAGACCTTTCTACAGCCCTCTTCTCTTGATGACTAAATATGGAAAATCCTTTAATTTAATCACACACTGCTAGGAATTGAATGCTTGTGTCTGCTTCCCCTGCACTCCAACCCTTCCAGCCCCATTTCAAATGCTGAAGCCCTAATCTTCAATATGATGGCATTTAGAGATGGAACTTTGGTAAGTAATTAGGTCATGAGAGTGGAACTATCCTGAGTGGGATTAGTGCTTTATAAGAAGAGACAGAAGCAGTCTTTTTGGTCAAACAATTTAACAGGCTGTGGGTCTAGTGCCAGTGATTCCATTTCTAAAGGATTTTCCTTTGAAGTGTTTGTTCCTCAGTGTGTTTTTCCAGCCAAACATATGCCTGTGATTTGAAATCAGCTGAAGAATTTTATTTCACACTTTGGTGTTCATGTTTAGTTTGTTGGCATTAAATGACGCAAAATAAACTTGTCTGGCTCCTCAGATCTCTACAGTGATTTTGCCACTAATGGTTATTCTCCTGGGTAGAGTTTAGTTGTCTCTGACTCTGGATGACACTTGAAAGTTACTTTTTCAATAAATTTATTTCTGGGAAAGGGTTAAAGGGAAATATGCTCAAGTGGCATATACTTTATATTTCTCTTCTAGAGTGTCTTAGAAAATTATTTTTTATTTGTTAACCATTGTCTTAGTAGTTTCAAGTTTTTCACTCCATCGAGGATGTAGGTACTATCCTTGACCAGTATTATGTTTGGCTCATGGCTTGAAAGTGTACTCTCTGGATTAGATTTAAGAATTCATTGAACATGAGTGAGAGAAAGATGGAAAACACTGAGATCCATCTGTTTCCTCTCTTATTCTGAAAAGGAGAGACTTGTGTATGATAAGGCATATTGTGTTCAGAGAGGATAAATTGCCTATGATCCTGTTGGTTTTGTGAATGGTCACTGGAATTCAAATATTGGAGGCTGGAGAAAGAGGCCAAAGTCAGAGTGTTATTTCATTTTCTAATTATGTCTAATTGCTTTCTAATTATTCTTAATTGTTGTGGGATCTCTTGGGAGGGAACCAAAGAAAGACTTGTGTTATATAATCATGGCTTCTTCCAGGGAACTGATTTTCATATCATGAAGAACCAATTTTGAGCAGTAAAGACCTTTCTACAGCCCTCTTCTCTTGATGACTAAATATGGAAAATCCTTTAATTTAATCACACACTGCTAGGAATTGAATGCTTGTGTCTGCTTCCCCTGCACTCCAACCCTTCCAGCCCCATTTCAAATGCTGAAGCCCTAATCTTCAATATGATGGCATTTAGAGATGGAACTTTGGTAAGTAATTAGGTCATGAGAGTGGAACTATCCTGAGTGGGATTAGTGCTTTATAAGAAGAGACAGAATGGAGATGATCTTTCTCTGCCATGTGAGGATTCAGCAAGAAGGCAACCATCTAACCAGGGATAGGGGTCTAACCTTGATCTTGGATCTTCCAGTCTCTAGAACCGTGATAAAATATGTATGTATTGTTTAAACCACCTGGTCTGTGGTAATATTTTGTTATAGGAGCCCGAACAAAGACATATTAATTTCAGGCGAGTTCAACCTTCAGCTAACAGAAACACCAATCAGTCAGAGCTTTCAGATAAAAAGGTTATAAGTTATTTGTGGACTACTTGTTTTGAAATCTGATCTGGGTTGTTTTAGTTGGTGCTGTTTCTTGGACTAAGGTGACTTCTCAGAATACCTTTGTCTAGGTAATTTTTAAAAAATTACTTATTATTTTGTGATTTAAAAAATATTTATTGGAGGATAATTGCTTTACAATATTGTGTTGGTTTCTGCCATACAGCATTATGAATTGGCTATAAGTAAAAATATGTCCCCTCACTCTTGAACCTTACCCTTTCCCCCATCCCATCCCACTCATTTAGATTGTCACAGAGCACTGCATTGAACTTTCAGTGTTGCACAACAAATTCCCTCTAACCGTCTATTACACATATGGTAATATCTGTATTTCAATGCTACTCTCTCAATTTGTCCCCTGCTCCCCTGCTGTGTCCATAGTGTTTTGCATCTCTGCTCCTGCCCTCAACTTCTGTGTTCCATGATAGGTGGTACCTTCTTTCTTGTCATGAAATCACTGTTGGCCTTGTGGACAATCATTTGATTCAGTGCTGGAGACTGGAGAAAGAGGCCAAGTAGGAGTAGGGACATCTCACTTAGGAGACCTACTTATCGTGTGGACTCTACTAGGTTCTCATTTCCTCTCAGTGCATTCACCGTGCTCTGTAGACCCACTGACATATGAAGCCAAGATGACTAAATATGGAAAATCCTTTAATTTAATCACACACTGCTAGGAATTGAATGCTTGTGTCTGCTTCCCTGCACTCCAACCCTTCCAGCCCCATTTCAAATGCTGAAGCCCTAATCTTCAATATGATGGCATTTAGAGATGGAACTTTGGTAAGTAATTAGGTCATGAGAGTGGAACTATCCTGAGTGGGATTAGTGCTTTATAAGAAGAGACAGAATGGAGATGATCTTTCTCTGCCATGTGAGGATTCAGCAAGAAGGCAACCATCTAACCAGGGATAGGGGTCTAACCTTGATCTTGGATCTTCCAGTCTCTAGAACCGTGATAAAATATGTATGTATTGTTTAAACCACCTGGTCTGTGGTAATATTTTGTTATAGGAGCCCGAACAAAGACATATTAATTTCAGGCGAGTTCAACCTTCAGCTAACAGAAACACCAATCAGTCAGAGCTTTCAGATAAAAAGGTTATAAGTTATTTGTGGACTACTTGTTTTGAAATCTGATCTGGGTTGTTTTAGTTGGTGCTGTTTCTTGGACTAAGGTGACTTCTCAGAATACCTTTGTCTAGGTAATTTTTAAAAAATTACTTATTATTTTGTGATTTAAAAAATATTTATTGGAGGATAATTGCTTTACAATATTGTGTTGGTTTCTGCCATACAGCATTATGAATTGGCTATAAGTAAAAATATGTCCCCTCACTCTTGAACCTTACCCTTTCCCCCATCCCATCCCACTCATTTAGATTGTCACAGAGCACTGCATTGAACTTTCAGTGTTGCACAACAAATTCCCTCTAACCGTCTATTACACATATGGTAATATCTGTATTTCAATGCTACTCTCTCAATTTGTCCCCTGCTCCCCTGCTGTGTCCATAGTGTTTTGCATCTCTGCTCCTGCCCTCAACTTCTGTGTTCCATGATAGGTGGTACCTTCTTTCTTGTCATGAAATCACTGTTGGCCTTGTGGACAATCATTTGATTCAGTGCTGGAGACTGGAGAAAGAGGCCAAGTAGGAGTAGGGACATCTCACTTAGGAGACCTACTTATCGTGTGGACTCTACTAGGTTCTCATTTCCTCTCAGTGCATTCACCGTGCTCTGTAGACCCACTGACATATGAAGCCAAGATGACAGACTTCTATGGATTCCTCCAGTTCATCACATGTTTCCTCAGTTAGTAGCTTTGTCCACTTCTCCAGGTTAAAGCCTTGGAAGGGCAGGACTTTCAGAATGATCACATTCATGATGGGTCCTACTGTGTCTTCCTTTTGGACTTCCTCTATTTGTGGCGAGCTGGGTCTACTCTCTAGTTGTAGCATTCAGGCTTCTCATTTTTGCTGAGAACTGGCTCTAGAGTGCGCAGGCTTCAGTAGCTGCAGTGTGAGGGTTCAGCAATTATGGTTCCTGATCTCTAGAGCCCAGGCTCAATAGTTGTGCCACACCAGCTTAGTTGGTCCATGGTGTGTGGCATCCTCCTGGATCAAGGATCGAACCCCTGTCTCTTGCATTGGTAGGGAGAGTCTTTGCAACTGAGCCTCTAGATAAGCTCCTTTGATGGGTACTGTTAAATATTTGGTGTGTGCCTACATGTATGAGTTTCATAAAATTGGTATTTCAGAAAAGCAACTAGGTTTATTTTCTCCATTTTTTTTTTTTGACTTCACATTATCTCATCTTTCTTTTTAGCTAAATCAGTTCTCAATTACACCTTTCCTCTTTTGTAAAAGATACTCAATTGCCATGATTGTCAAATTTGATATAGAGGTTCCTTCTACAAGAGGTAGTCTTAATCTGTGACATTCATTCATTCAATGCACATATTTTTGAACTTTCTCTGTGCTATGCTTTATATGAAGAGGTTATCAGATGATGATAAATGTTATGGATTTTCCCCTCAGATAGTTTATAATCTAGGAAGAAACATGGCATATTAATACTAACTCTGCTATAATGCATGTTGTTCTTTAGTCGCTAAGTTGTCTAACTCTTTTGCGGCCTTTTGGACTGCAGCCTCCTAGAATCCTCTGTCTATGGGATTTTGTAGGCATGGAGACTGGAGTAGGTTTCCATTTCTTTCTCCAGTGGATCCCACTGACCAAGGGATTCAAACCAGGTCTCCTTCATCACAGGTGGGTTCTTTACCACTGAGCTGCTTTGGAAGCCTGCTATAATGTATAAAATGACATATTATAACACAAATAAAGTGCTATAAGGATCAGAAGAGCTTTGTCCTTTCTTGGTTGTCACCCATCTTTCTGCTCGTTGACTGGTACCTGGCAGGGCTACCCATGAGAGACAATATCTGAAGTGTATCCTGACTATGGTATGTTACTATAGGAACTATAGCCTCAGCTCTGAAAGACTGCAGATTAATCCAATTATCGTGACCCATCCTGGTGAGTATATTGTTATAATTTTCTATTTGGATTGAGGAAGTTTTTTTTTTTTTTTTTTAAGATTTATTTATTTTATTATTTATTTTTGGGCGGTAGTTGGGTTGGGGAGGGAGGTAAGTGTTCGGGCCACTTCTATTGGTCTTTCATTTCTCTATTTTCATCCGTCTTTGCTCTTTGGCTCCTGTGGGCCTCTCATCGCTGTGGCGTCTGTTGTCACAGAGCACGAGCTCTGGGCGCATGCGCTCCAGAGCTCCGGCTCGGTAATTGGACACATGGGTCCAGCTGCTCCGCAGCACATGGGATCTTCCCAGGCCAGGGATCAAACAGGCACCCCTTGCATTGCAAGGCGGTGTCCTTACCCACTGGACCACCAGGGGAAGCCCGGACTGAGGAAGTTTTAACAAATATGGAGAAGAGAAGAGAAAGAAAAAGAGGACATAATGGTTCTTGAATTTCCATGTAAGATATGCTTGTGGTAGCTGTCAGGGAAGGAGAACAGGGGAATTTCCTACTATGTGAACAACCAATCCAGTTGTTTACTTACGATTGTGTGTTTATTTGAGGTAACTTGAAAAGGGCTGTTGAATATTATGGTGGGGGGACTTGCAAGTCATTCCTTGGTATTTCCACAGGTGATAAGTTGCTCACAAAAGGGGCAAATACTTTTATTAGGAGGTATTTCATTAAGGAATACATTCACACACAGGAACTTCTTCCAATTTTAGAACTGAAGCCCTGGCATAGAACTTTAGAAAGTTCTGACATGAAGATTTATTGAAAGGAACTGCACTTGACTCCAAAAGAATGCAGTGTCTTATCTCTGAAAACTGATTGAATCCTTTTTTCCATCCACAAGGTGGGTTCTTTGCCACTGAGCTGCTTTGGAAGCCTGCTATAATGTATAAAATGACATATTATAACACAAATAAAGTGCTATAAGGATCAGAAGAGCTTTGTCCTTTCTTGGTTGTCACCCATCTTTCTGCTCGTTGACTGGTACCTGGCAGGGCTACCCATGAGAGACAATATCTGAAGTGTATCCTGACTATGGTATGTTACTATAGGAACTATAGCCTCAGCTCTGAAAGACTGCAGATTAATCCAATTATCGTGACCCATCCTGGTGAGTATATTGTTATAATTTTCTATTTGGATTGAGGAAGTTTTTTTTTTTTTTTTTTAAGATTTATTTATTTTATTATTTATTTTTGGGCGGTAGTTGGGTTGGGGAGGGAGGTAAGTGTTCGGGCCACTTCTATTGGTCTTTCATTTCTCTATTTTCATCCGTCTTTGCTCTTTGGCTCCTGTGGGCCTCTCATCGCTGTGGCGTCTGTTGTCACAGAGCACGAGCTCTGGGCGCATGCGCTCCAGAGCTCCGGCTCGGTAATTGGACACATGGGTCCAGCTGCTCCGCAGCACATGGGATCTTCCCAGGCCAGGGATCAAACAGGCACCCCTTGCATTGCAAGGCGGTGTCCTTACCCACTGGACCACCAGGGGAAGCCCGGACTGAGGAAGTTTTAACAAATATGGAGATGGAAAGAGAAGAGAAAGAAAAAGAGGACATAATGGTTCTTGAATTTCCATGTAAGATATGCTTGTGGTAGCTGTCAGGGAAGGAGAACAGGGGAATTTCCTACTATGTGAACAACCAATCCAGTTGTTTACTTACGATTGTGTGTTTATTTGAGGTAACTTGAAAAGGGCTGTTGAATATTATGGTGGGGGGACTTGCAAGTCATTCCTTGGTATTTCCACAGGTGATAAGTTGCTCACAAAAGGGGCAAATACTTTTATTAGGAGGTATTTCATTAAGGAATACATTCACACACAGGAACTTCTTCCAATTTTAGAACTGAAGCCCTGGCATAGAACTTTAGAAAGTTCTGACATGAAGATTTATTGAAAGGAACTGCACTTGACTCCAAAAGAATGCAGTGTCTTATCTCTGATATAATTTAAATCAATGAGTTTATGTAGTTCAAGGAAACAATTTCTCCAACCTCAGGGGAACAGAATCAGGTCATGCTCAAGCAACACTACAATTATCCTTTTGTCTTATTAGCCCACTACCTGCTCCATGCTTTTTGTCTCAGTGCCTACAGTGCTGGCAGCAAAAATAAAGCATGCCAGGGGCCAGTGCTTTTTGGATCCCTCCTGAAAAGCCTGGATCATATCCACATTCCTACCTTTGACTGTAAACGGAAATTAGGCTTTGGTCGTTCCTTTTGGCATACTTTCATATCACGAGCACAGGTTGTGATATGTCCATCTGCACGGCTATCTGAATAAGAGTAGACTTGTGGGGAGTATGGCCGAGAGTTCACTTAAGATCCTTCACAGGCTCCCGCTGGCCCCTTCCAGATTGGCAGCCACAAAGAAGGTGAATCATGAACATATCAAATAGGGTAGAGTGGTCTGGTCATATGTTACACCTGAGAGTGTTGAGTCCTGCTCTGAATCAAATGCCCGGTCCTCTTTTGGTGACTTGGGTTTTGAGTTGTGTTGACTTGTCAGTGGGACAAGTCAACAAACCGTAGCTAAATAGTTTGTGGTATATATTAGGAATGTTAGATAAGGCAGTTCCATGTAGCTCCTATCACTGTGCATTCTTGGATTGAAAATAAGCCAGTCTCAGAAGTTTGAAGAGAATGCCTTAGAACTGGCCCTTTGAATGCCATGAGAATGAAAATGATATGTGGAGACACTTTGAAGACACTCTAACTTGCTAATGTAAAAAATATGAAGGCTCTAGATGTTTGCTATGAAAATACAAGTGGGAACCAAACCACACTTACAACATAAGATCTTTCTGACATTTCCCAGATGGTTAGCTAAGTAATATTATGGAGGTATTTCCATTAAGGAATACTTTTTTTAAAAAACACAAAAGGAACTTCTTCCAATTTTAGAACTGAAGCCCTGGCATAGAACTTTAGAAAGTTCTGACATGAAGATTTATTGAAAGGAACTGCACTTGACTCCAAAAGAATGCAGTGTCTTATCTCTGATATAATTTAAATCAATGAGTTTATGTAGTTCAAGGAAACAATTTCTCCAACCTCAGGGGAACAGAATCAGGTCATGCTCAAGCAACACTACAATTATCCTTTTGTCTTATTAGCCCACTACCTGCTCCATGCTTTTTGTCTCAGTGCCTACAGTGCTGGCAGCAAAAATAAAGCATGCCAGGGGCCAGTGCTTTTTGGATCCCTCCTGAAAAGCCTGGATCATATCCACATTCCTACCTTTGACTGTAAACGGAAATTAGGCTTTGGTCGTTCCTTTTGGCATACTTTCATATCACGAGCACAGGTTGTGATATGTCCATCTGCACGGCTATCTGAATAAGAGTAGACTTGTGGGGAGTATGGCCGAGAGTTCACTTAAGATCCTTCACAGGCTCCCGCTGGCCCCTTCCAGATTGGCAGCCACAAAGAAGGTGAATCATGAACATATCAAATAGGGTAGAGTGGTCTGGTCATATGTTACACCTGAGAGTGTTGAGTCCTGCTCTGAATCAAATGCCCGGTCCTCTTTTGGTGACTTGGGTTTTGAGTTGTGTTGACTTGTCAGTGGGACAAGTCAACAAACCGTAGCTAAATAGTTTGTGGTATATATTAGGAATGTTAGATAAGGCAGTTCCATGTAGCTCCTATCACTGTGCATTCTTGGATTGAAAATAAGCCAGTCTCAGAAGTTTGAAGAGAATGCCTTAGAACTGGCCCTTTGAATGCCATGAGAATGAAAATGATATGTGGAGACACTTTGAAGACACTCTAACTTGCTAATGTAAAAAATATGAAGGCTCTAGATGTTTGCTATGAAAATACAAGTGGGAACCAAACCACACTTACAACAGCTGAAGATCTTTCTGACATTTCCCAGATGGTTAGCTAAGTAATATAAGTTATAACTGCTTTAGTTTGATGTGTTAGTGTGTACTCTGTAAGCCATTATAGGACCCATGACATTCCCAGTCTGCTATCAATAGCAACATTAAGAAAAGAAGAATAAAAGCATTGTTAACATTGATAAACATTTAATTAAGACCTATAAAAAAGCAAATGCTTACATGCGCATTATGACTTACATGCTTACATGACTCATCATCAGATTTTTAGAGGGCAAATCTCCAAAGAACCACATGCCAGTTTCAAACTAAATCTAGAAAATTTTCCAAGGACCAGTCATCTATTTAATATCTTGTATAAAATTGATGATTTCATCAGAACAATTGAAGAATACAAAATAATGGGTCATAAATAATTTTAATCTTTAATAATGAAAGGGTAAAGGTCAAATATTTTTGTTTTTGTTTTTTTTTGGTTTCACCACGTGGCATGTGGCACCTTGGTTCCCTGGTCAGGGATTGAACCCACGTCCCCTTCATTGGAAGCATGGAGTCTTAACCACTGTACCACCTGGGAAATCCCTCAGATGGTTTTATTCTTATTTAACTATTATGATATAACCAGTTAATAGCAATTAATAAACAGGTACAACTTCCAACCTTAAAATATGAAGGACATTGAAATATGACTTTGTTATTTAATGCTGAGTCACTGCTATGCTTTGACAGCAGCAGAGCTCAATTTTGAATTTCCAGGGAAGAGCAAGCGTAGCTACTATGCAGGGTCACTTTGGATGCAGGTTTTTTGCCAGTTTGATTCTTAAGTTTTCAAGTAATGGTTGCTACCTACTCACATGGTCCTTACCATTGTTTGCCTTTACGCCATGGAAGTGGAAATTTGGTTATCAAGTGCTATTTATAGTACTTTATATCCTTACGATTTACAATTTTTTTTCACACCAGAAAGAGATAGATACACAATTTGTGTATTTCACTTGATGATGTGTATCTCCCTTTTGAAGGTAGGTCTATTCATAGGAGGGTAACTTCAGTTTAGATGTAAAAAACCCAGATGACCTTCTCTCCAATAGCTGGTTACAAGCAGTAGTTGAGTATCACAAAAGACTGTTCATTTTATATTTTACTTTTTTTTTTTTAAGAATTTGGACACTTCTAGGTATTACCCAGGTGAAATCTTGTAATAAGAAATTTCTACTGTGCTTCTAAATTGAGCTTTTCAGAATTTAGGAGTACTTGATACTATTTGAGCATGATTCTGCCTTCTCAGCACGACAACTATTGGGAATGGGACTTCACTTTGAACCTCAAGTGTCTCTCCTCTCCCTACTCTTATAGAACCTATTTTGCAATCAAATATATAATATTAAATTTGTCACTGTCATAACCTCAGAACATTGGTATGTGTTGTTAAGGGAAGTTGTGGAGATGTTCAGGAGTTTAGACAACTTCTGGTCTTAGATGATTTAGATAATTCACTTGCTTAAAAGTGGATGATCTCTAGAGATTGTTTCTATGTGATGTTAACACTATACATGAAGCTGTTCTTCAGAGAAGAGATAATTCACTAAAATACTATTTTATTGTGCAGTGCCACTCGGGTTCTCTCTAGCCCTGAAATGTTTTATCCACATTCCAGGTCATTCTATTCCTGGATTTTGTTAAGCAGAACTGTTGCTCTCATTGCTGAATTCCCTGCTGCTATACTGGCTTTAGACAATGAGATACACCAGAGCATTTTAATATCGTTTAAAGAAAAATACTTGAAAGGGTGATTCTGAGTGAGAAGAGAAGTCAGCAAAAAAGTGTAGATTTTCCTAATTGAAAATGTAATCTGCATTGATTTTATAAGATTTTGAAAAGATAAAAAAATGTGAATAAGAAGACAACTTTCACTTATAAGACCTGTGTTAGCTAGACTTCCGTTTGACAGAATTCTTTTAAATATATGGACAGTGTCTCATTTAGCTCAAATTATGTGTATTGCAGTACATGTATGTTTTAATCTGCATATGGCCACCTCTGCTGAGTGGTCCTGGGCACATAGAATATACTCTTTCTTCTCCTAACACTTGGGTTTGCCCTTCTGTCCCTTACCTTCTTTCTTCATAGGAGGGTAACTTCAGTTTAGATGTAAAAAACCCAGATGACCTTCTCTCCAATAGCTGGTTACAAGCAGTAGTTGAGTATCACAAAAGACTGTTCATTTTATATTTTACTTTTTTTTTTTTAAGAATTTGGACACTTCTAGGTATTACCCAGGTGAAATCTTGTAATAAGAAATTTCTACTGTGCTTCTAAATTGAGCTTTTCAGAATTTAGGAGTACTTGATACTATTTGAGCATGATTCTGCCTTCTCAGCACGACAACTATTGGGAATGGGACTTCACTTTGAACCTCAAGTGTCTCTCCTCTCCCTACTCTTATAGAACCTATTTTGCAATCAAATATATAATATTAAATTTGTCACTGTCATAACCTCAGAACATTGGTATGTGTTGTTAAGGGAAGTTGTGGAGATGTTCAGGAGTTTAGACAACTTCTGGTCTTAGATGATTTAGATAATTCACTTGCTTAAAAGTGGATGATCTCTAGAGATTGTTTCTATGTGATGTTAACACTATACATGAAGCTGTTCTTCAGAGAAGAGATAATTCACTAAAATACTATTTTATTGTGCAGTGCCACTCGGGTTCTCTCTAGCCCTGAAATGTTTTATCCACATTCCAGGTCATTCTATTCCTGGATTTTGTTAAGCAGAACTGTTGCTCTCATTGCTGAATTCCCTGCTGCTATACTGGCTTTAGACAATGAGATACACCAGAGCATTTTAATATCGTTTAAAGAAAAATACTTGAAAGGGTGATTCTGAGTGAGAAGAGAAGTCAGCAAAAAAGTGTAGATTTTCCTAATTGAAAATGTAATCTGCATTGATTTTATAAGATTTTGAAAAGATAAAAAAATGTGAATAAGAAGACAACTTTCACTTATAAGACCTGTGTTAGCTAGACTTCCGTTTGACAGAATTCTTTTAAATATATGGACAGTGTCTCATTTAGCTCAAATTATGTGTATTGCAGTACATGTATGTTTTAATCTGCATATGGCCACCTCTGCTGAGTGGTCCTGGGCACATAGAATATACTCTTTCTTCTCCTAACACTTGGGTTTGCCCTTCTGTCCCTTACCTTCTTTCTTCACTTGCTTCTTGGAAGTCACAAACTTCACTCTTGCTTTTGCAGTTATCCATTCCCAAGCCTGCTTCCTTCTGGCATGGCATGCAGGTACTATTAGCTAGTACACTGGAACAAAGTTGTGGAAGAGGAGTTGGTGGGGTGGAGAGGCAAGTGGAATGAGACGAGAGAAGTACAACTTCTCTAGGTACTTCTTCACTGCCTCCCATTCTCTTTTAAAAAAAGTATTTTTTTAAATTGAAATAGTGTTGGCCTACAAATTATGTTTCAGGTATATAGCACATAAGGTTTTTTTTTTTTTAATTTTTCATATATGAAAGTTTATTACTATCATACTCTCATTATCAAAACTTATGATCTTGGTCTTTCCTTCTTGCCTTTGTACAAAGCCAAAAGAGAGACATTGGCTACTTTGACAACCTTAAAGCGGACTCCAGGAATGTCACCAACAGCATGACCTTTGCGACCAAATCCAGCAACCAGAACTTCGTCATTTTCCTCAATAAAATTCAAGCAACTATCATTGGATACAAAGGCTGTGATTTTTTTGCCATTCTTGATTAGCTGAACCCTGACACACTTCCGGATGGCAGAATTTGGCTGTTTGGCTTCAACCCCTACTTTTTCGAGCACAATTCCCTTGGCATGAGAAGCGCCCCCGAAAGTGTTGGCCTTCAGGGCTGTGCCCAGGTGGGCTTTCTTGTACTGCTTATCATGCCACTTCTGGTCTCGGCGGTGGCTTCAGAGCTTCCTGGCAGTACGAAGACCACGACACTTGCCCATCCTGCCAACTCCACAGGTCTCAGCGAAAGAGCGCACATAAGGTTTTGACATTATACAATAAAGTAATTAAACAAATGTTTATCTATTTATTTGGCTGCATGGGATCTTAGTTGCACCATGTTGGATCTTCGATCTTCATTGCCATGTGTGAGATCTAGGGGCTGAACTTGGGCCCCTTGCATGGGAGTGCAGTCTTAGGTACTGGATCACCAGGGAAGCCCCCCAGTTCCATTATTATATCCTATTCTAGTTGTATTTTTAGTTAGTATCTCTAGTAAATGTCTCTCAGACCTATATTTTTATCTCCAGTTTCTCAGAAACTTTCAGATTGTCTTCTGGGAATTTCTACCTAAATTCCCAAGCTCCTGAACCTTGATATACAATATTTTATCTGCTTTGACAATCTGAATTTTTTTCTTCTCAAGCCTGCTTCCTTCTGGCATGGCATGCAGGTACTATTAGCTAGTACACTGGAACAAAGTTGTGGAAGGGGAGTTGGTGGTGTGGATGGGCAAGTGGAATGAGACGAGAGAAGTACAACTTCTCTAGGTACTTCTTCACTGCCTCCCATTCTCTTTTAAAAAAAGTATTTTTTTAAATTGAAATAGTGTTGGCCTACAAATTATGTTTCAGGTATATAGCACATAAGGTTTTTTTTTTTTTAATTTTTCATATATGAAAGTTTATTACTATCATACTCTCATTATCAAAACTTATGATCTTGGTCTTTCCTTCTTGCCTTTGTACAAAGCCAAAAGAGAGACATTGGCTACTTTGACAACCTTAAAGCGGACTCCAGGAATGTCACCAACAGCATGACCTTTGCGACCAAATCCAGCAACCAGAACTTCGTCATTTTCCTCAATAAAATTCAAGCAACTATCATTGGATACAAAGGCTGTGATTTTTTTGCCATTCTTGATTAGCTGAACCCTGACACACTTCCGGATGGCAGAATTTGGCTGTTTGGCTTCAACCCCTACTTTTTCGAGCACAATTCCCTTGGCATGAGAAGCGCCCCCGAAAGTGTTGGCCTTCAGGGCTGTGCCCAGGTGGGCTTTCTTGTACTGCTTATCATGCCACTTCTGGTCTCGGCGGTGGCTTCAGAGCTTCCTGGCAGTACGAAGACCACGACACTTGCCCATCCTGCCAACTCCACAGGTCTCAGCGAAAGAGCGCACATAAGGTTTTGACATTATACAATAAAGTAATTAAACAAATGTTTATCTATTTATTTGGCTGCATGGGATCTTAGTTGCACCATGTTGGATCTTCGATCTTCATTGCCATGTGTGAGATCTAGGGGCTGAACTTGGGCCCCTTGCATGGGAGTGCAGTCTTAGGTACTGGATCACCAGGGAAGCCCCCCAGTTCCATTATTATATCCTATTCTAGTTGTATTTTTAGTTAGTATCTCTAGTAAATGTCTCTCAGACCTATATTTTTATCTCCAGTTTCTCAGAAACTTTCAGATTGTCTTCTGGGAATTTCTACCTAAATTCCCAAGCTCCTGAACCTTGATATACAATATTTTATCTGCTTTGACAATCTGAATTTTTTTCTTAACTTCTCACGTGTGAACTGGCTTTGAAGTCTGAGAGCCATTTCTCACTGGCTATTTCTCTTGTTTTTCCATATCCAAATAGTTCTTAAGTCATACCTATTCTTCCTTATCATCCTCTCTTTGATTTGCTTACTTCTTTCTAGTCCTATGATGACCCCTCCAAAAGTTTCAGTCCTTACTATAACTTTTGATAACCTTCTAATTGATTTCCCTGTTTCTAATTTCTCTTCTGACTAAATGGGCTAGTAATCTGCCACAAAGCTCATTGTATGGCATAATTTAGTGGCTGTTCATTTGTTGTGTTTGTTTGGTTACTACGTCATGTTTGACTCTTTGCAACCCCATTAATTGCAACACACCAGGCTTCCCTGTCCTTCACTATCTCTTGAAGTTTGGTCAAACTCATGTCCATTCAGTCAGTAAAGCCATCTAACCATCTTATCCTCTGCTACCCTCTTCTTCTCTTGCCCTTAATCTTCCCCAGCGTCAGAATCTTTTCCAGTGAGTGGGCTTTTCACATCAGGCAGCCAAAGTATTGGAATTTCAGCTCTAGCATCAGTCCTTCCAACGAAAGGGTTGATTTTCTTTAGGATTGACTGGTTTGATCAACTTGCAGTCCAAGGGACTCTCAAGAGTCTGCTCCAGCACTCCAATTCGAAAGCATCAATTCTTCAGTGCTCAGCCTTCTTTACAGCTCTTCATTACCCATTCAATAAAGCACTTGCCCTTCAGCTTAGCATTCATGATTTTCTACAGTCTGACCCAGTCTCACAATGTCAATGTAATTTTCCTTTTTTTTCTATACTGGAGACTAGTAGTGAAACAAAGAAAAGACCTTCTAAAAGGAAAGCACACTCAGAGAATTTGTAATTTGTATATGTAAAAAGGTGACTTAGGTACTGGATCACCAGGGAAGCCCCAGTTCCATTATTATATCCTATTCTAGTTGTATTTTTAGTTAGTATCTCTAGTAAATGTCTCTCAGACCTATATTTTTATCTCCAGTTTCTCAGAAACTTTCAGATTGTCTTCTGGGAATTTCTACCTAAATTCCCAAGCTCCTGAACCTTGATATACAATATTTTATCTGCTTTGACAATCTGAATTTTTTTCTTAACTTCTCACGTGTGAACTGGCTTTGAAGTCTGAGAGCCATTTCTCACTGGCTATTTCTCTTGTTTTTCCATATCCAAATAGTTCTTAAGTCATACCTATTCTTCCTTATCATCCTCTCTTTGATTTGCTTACTTCTTTCTAGTCCTATGATGACCCCTCCAAAAGTTTCAGTCCTTACTATAACTTTTGATAACCTTCTAATTGATTTCCCTGTTTCTAATTTCTCTTCTGACTAAATGGGCTAGTAATCTGCCACAAAGCTCATTGTATGGCATAATTTAGTGGCTGTTCATTTGTTGTGTTTGTTTGGTTACTACGTCATGTTTGACTCTTTGCAACCCCATTAATTGCAACACACCAGGCTTCCCTGTCCTTCACTATCTCTTGAAGTTTGGTCAAACTCATGTCCATTCAGTCAGTAAAGCCATCTAACCATCTTATCCTCTGCTACCCTCTTCTTCTCTTGCCCTTAATCTTCCCCAGCGTCAGAATCTTTTCCAGTGAGTGGGCTTTTCACATCAGGCAGCCAAAGTATTGGAATTTCAGCTCTAGCATCAGTCCTTCCAACGAAAGGGTTGATTTTCTTTAGGATTGACTGGTTTGATCAACTTGCAGTCCAAGGGACTCTCAAGAGTCTGCTCCAGCACTCCAATTCGAAAGCATCAATTCTTCAGTGCTCAGCCTTCTTTACAGCTCTTCATTACCCATTCAATAAAGCACTTGCCCTTCAGCTTAGCATTCATGATTTTCTACAGTCTGACCCAGTCTCACAATGTCAATGTAATTTTCCTTTTTTTTCTATACTGGAGACTAGTAGTGAAACAAAGAAAAGACCTTCTAAAAGGAAAGCACACTCAGAGAATTTGTAATTTGTATATGTATGAGAAGAACCACAAGGAGGAAAATGATTCATGATGAAGCACAAAATTATAGGAAGGAATGAAGATCACCAGAATAAGTAAATATAAAGAATATTAACTAAAGTAGCCATAGTAAGAAGGTCTCAGGGGTTTATAACATTTGGAAGTGAAATACATGGCAGGAAGAGCACAAAGGGCAGGAGCGAGGAAGGGAGTTAAACCATTCTAGGGTTGGTGCATATTAAGGACATAGTGAAAATGTGAATTTAGTGCATAATTGTTCAAGAATTACTAAGATGAAGTTCAGAAAGCTTGTGAATGTACAGGACAGGGAGTAACTGATAAAGGACAGGGAGTTACTTATACTAAGGTCCTACTCCTTACTCTTTTTCTTCATAATTAGATGGTTTCCTTTTTTGTGGTAAATCATGATCGAAACATTGTATTTGTGTCAGAAAAAAAACACACAACACCTATAATGTACACGAGAAGACATGATTAATGCAAATATCTTTTAATATCTTCCATGAAGATGACAGAAAGGATTTTCTTAAAAATCTAATAGGAATCTACGTTTAATGGAGTTATGCGGAAGAAAAAACACTCAGAAAAAAAGCATGCACTTAATTGCTGCATGTTGATGAAAATACCACATGGTATTTTGGAAGACATAAACACTAGTCCTGAAGTGCACTAGTAGTATGGAACAATGCTGTGCTTTGTCCTGTCTTAGTCATGAGTTATGATGGAGGAAAAAAAAAAGGAGATTGAAATTTCTAGGGCAGCCACCAAATGAATAATATATAAAGCCAATGCTGCTGTTTAGTCGCTTCAGTTTTGTCTGACTCTCTGTGACTCTATGGACTGTAGCTGGTTGGCTCCTCTGTCCACAGGCATTCTCCAGGCAAGAATACTAGAGTGGGTTGCCATACCTTCCTCCAGGCAAGAAAAATACATCATGATACCAACCCAGGAATCAAACCATGGTCTCCTGCATTGCTGGCAGATTCTTTACCACTGAGCCAGCAGGGAAGCCCATATATATATGCATTTGTGACCCCATGGACTGTAGCCTGCCAGGCTTTTCCATTCATGGAATTTTCCAGGCAAGAATACTGGAGTGGGTCGCCATTTCCTTCTCCAGTATAAAGCCAATAGAGAAGCAACTAAACAACAACAAGAACAACAACAATAAGAGCATACTTGATTAGTCCTAAAGAAGGCAGAAGAGGCAGAATAAAGGGGCAAAAAAAGATGGGAAAAATATCAAAAGATAACCAAAATCTAATATATCAGTAATTATATTAAATCTAACTGGACTAAGCACTTCAATGAAAAGGCATATATTGTCAGTCAGCTGTTAGTCATTTAAATTCAAGCAGATTCTAAAAGCTATATTTTTTCTTCCCCCCTTTTTTGTGTTCTTGGTGTCATATTTTACATTTTTATGTCTGTCCCTTAACTGTTTGTTGTATTTATCATTGATTTTTATTGTTTTTGTCTTTTAGTTTTCATGCTAGCTTATTTAAGTGGTCAATCCACAGCCTTCTCTGTATATTTGCCTTTACCAGTGGGATTAGTCCCTTCCTATACTTTCTGAATTCTTGTTGGAGCCTTTCCTTTTTCACTTAAAGAAGACCTTTTAACACTTCTTGTAAGGTCAGTTAAGTATTGATGAACTCTTTTAATTTCTGCTTTTTGAGAAGCTCTTTATCTCGCCTTAAGTTCTGAACGATAACCTTGCTAGGTAGTGTATCCAAGATTATAGGCTCTTGCTTTCAGCAGTTGTGATTCTTTGCTATGTAGGAATTGGCCCTTTCCCCCTAACTCCTCTGTCTAATCCTGCACTAATGAACTTGCAGCAGGCCGAAGAGAAGAGAGAATGTATTAATTAAAATGATGCTCTTTCTTAAATTTTAAATTTGACAAGTGACAGGCTTCCAACTGTCACTAACCGACACTGTTAGCACTAAATTAGATGTTTGTGATGGTTGTTCAGGCAAGTTGTTTCATCGATCTCAGCACTGGTTTTCCTGCCCTGGAAAATACAAATCATCGCCGAGAAAGATGGTTTTGCTTTAGGAGTCCTCCTGATGTCAGCCTCCAGCTCTGAGAGGCAGACAGAGAAGTGTGCTCTTCCAGGAGAGGATTCTTCCTCCTGGTGTGTCCGAGGTTTTCCCTCCCCACCAGTCGTGCCCTCCTTGTCAAGCTGGCCACTCCTGGATAAACCCGCATGAACTGTGTTGTGTGATACCCGACTCTGATGTCAATCATTCAGGCTCCTTTGTTTTTTAAGATTTATTTATTTATTTATTTTGGCGGGGGTGGTGGGGAGGGAGGGGAGCAGACGGGCTACTTCTATTCATCTTTCATTTGTCTATCTTCATCCATCTTCGTTCTTTGGCCCGTGTGGGCCTCCCATTGCGGTGGCCTCTGTTGTCCCAGAGCACCGGCTCTGGGAGCATGCGCTCCAGATCTCTGGCTCGGCAATTGGACACATCAGTCCAGCCACTCTGCGGCACATGGGATCTTCCCAGGCCAGGGATCGAACCGGTGCCCTTTGCACTGCAAGGTGGTGTCCTTACCCACTGGACCTCCAGGGAAGCCCTCCTTTGTTTTTTATAACTGAAGGTGCCGTGTAACTGATGGTAGTTGAGTAATTGCTCAAATTTCTATGGAGGCACGTCTTTTTGTAGTAGCAGGGCATTCTTTCTTCTAGAACACTTTTACCTTTGTTGACTGATTTAAAACAGACATTTGTTTACCCTGGAGAGGTTTAGATACTCTTGATATCTGGTCTGTATCAAGCAGGATGCCTATTAGTCAGTCTGAATGAACAAACGAACATGAATGAATTTTTGGAGGGGGGTGCAAAATAGTGTGACTTACGCATTTGTATAAATGGAGGTCAGCAATGGTTTAAAATTAGGCAGGTTACTTAATATATTTCTGGGCTTCAGACTCCCGCACTCCCTTAGCTGCGCTGCTCTGGTATTTGAAGGCAAGTGATCCTGACACTTGTGGAAAAGAGTGTCTTGCTTACACTGTGCAGTGAGCCCTGGGGCCTTCCCCCGTTGTTTTAGCAAGGGCAGCCATCCACCTGGCTCCTTCCGCCTGTCAAGCATAGCTTTAGACTAGAGAGGTTGAAAATATGATCAACTCAGGTCTGGAAGGCCCTATGATTTTTAGATTGCCCTTTATTATTAAATAAGCCTTAAGGTAAATTCCATAGTTGAACAAATTAATTTTATCCCACAACACTGAGCTCCAGATGTAGGAGAAACAAGCTCAAAAGGAAGGCACAACTTTTGTATGAAAACAATCCTTTTGAATCTGCTAGGGAATCTATTAGAACTATGAATTTTCGTTTCTGAAAGGAGATCATCTCTTTGACCCATCACTCAGGATGTGATCACCTGTCATCTTTTAGATGTGTGTCTTCTCAAGTTTCTGAATTTGTTCATTTCAGTTCATCAGCTAACTGAAAAATCTTCCCAGTGGAAACTCCCTCTTGGTTGGTGGTTTTCATCTTTCAGAGATGATGTGATTCTGTGGAAACCTTTTTATTCTGTCAGCAAGGGCTGGTGTAGGGAAGATCTATAGAGACATCCATGCATGATTTTCCCAATTATGTGACGACTAAACGAAGACCACAAAACCTTGTGCTTGGAAAAGAAGGGGCACCTTAGCTCTCTTACTGAGGAGTCATGGCTACATGGACACAATGAGCCTGGGTTTAGAATCAGGACCTAGAAGTTCAAGCCCCAAGTATATGATTTGGGTCAAGTCACTAAGTTGCTCTGAATTTCAGTGTCATTATTGTTATTATTGTTTTTACTATTAATATTAACTATCTCATAGGGTTGCTATGAGGATTACTTGCAACCATGCATAAAAGGTTGATGCAGATGGCAGGGATGATTATTATTACTACAAGCTCTTTATAGCTCTGGCTGATTTCCCTCCTAAAGTTCAGTATTGATGGATATTAGTTGTCTTACCTTATTTTGCAAGTAGTTGCAGGAATAGTCAGTCAATGGATAAGCTGGTCTTCAGTTAAAATCTCTACTTGGGACTAACCCAAACCTAAATCCCTGCAAGATATCTCTATATGACAGGCATTAAAAAGATATAGAAAAAGTGGTGCTTAGTGGGGCCCTGGGGCCTTCCCCCGTTGTTTTAGCAAGGGCAGCCATCCACCTGGCTCCTTCCGCCTGTCAAGCATAGCTTTAGACTAGAGAGGTTGAAAATATGATCAACTCAGGTCTGGAAGGCCCTATGATTTTTAGATTGCCCTTTATTATTAAATAAGCCTTAAGGTAAATTCCATAGTTGAACAAATTAATTTTATCCCACAACACTGAGCTCCAGATGTAGGAGAAACAAGCTCAAAAGGAAGGCACAACTTTTGTATGAAAACAATCCTTTTGAATCTGCTAGGGAATCTATTAGAACTATGAATTTTCGTTTCTGAAAGGAGATCATCTCTTTGACCCATCACTCAGGATGTGATCACCTGTCATCTTTTAGATGTGTGTCTTCTCAAGTTTCTGAATTTGTTCATTTCAGTTCATCAGCTAACTGAAAAATCTTCCCAGTGGAAACTCCCTCTTGGTTGGTGGTTTTCATCTTTCAGAGATGATGTGATTCTGTGGAAACCTTTTTATTCTGTCAGCAAGGGCTGGTGTAGGGAAGATCTATAGAGAGACATCCATGCATGATTTTCCCAATTATGTGACGCACTAAACGAAGACCACAAAACCTTGTGCTTGGAAAAGAAGGGGCACCTTAGCTCTCTTACTGAGGAGTCATGGCTACATGGACACAATGAGCCTGGGTTTAGAATCAGGACCTAGAAGTTCAAGCCCCAAGTATATGATTTGGGTCAAGTCACTAAGTTGCTCTGAATTTCAGTGTCATTATTGTTATTATTGTTTTTACTATTAATATTAACTATCTCATAGGGTTGCTATGAGGATTACTTGCAACCATGCATAAAAGGTTGATGCAGATGGCAGGGATGATTATTATTACTACAAGCTCTTTATAGCTCTGGCTGATTTCCCTCCTAAAGTTCAGTATTGATGGATATTAGTTGTCTTACCTTATTTTGCAAGTAGTTGCAGGAATAGTCAGTCAATGGATAAGCTGGTCTTCAGTTAAAATCTCTACTTGGGACTAACCCAAACCTAAATCCCTGCAAGATATCTCTATATGACAGGCATTAAAAAGATATAGAAAAATGCTACCAGTAAACCACAGCATTCCCTGGCCTGCATCACCCTTGGTCTGCCAAATCTGGACTTAGGACTCAGAATAGCGTTTATTTTAGACTTACAGACAAATCGAAAATAAAAAGTAGAATTCTATCAGTTGGAGCTTGTGATGAATCAGTGCTTTATTTTATAGTTTTATTTTGAAGGTTATTTCTAAAAAAAGAGGCAAGTGATACTTAATAAAGCTTCCCAGTCTTGCTCAGTAACAGTTACAGGTCCCAGTCTGTGATATAATCTTTAATTGATGGATGTTTCATTTCCATCTATCAGTAGCTTGTCTAAGAGAAATTATATTTAGGAATAGGAACAGTTATCTAAGGGACATGCTCACTGCCAACCCACTTGCGTATATTATCTTTGGATTTAGCTAGATGACTAAAGGCATATATTGCTTTAGCTTCTAAAGAACGAATACCCTTCTGTGAACCATATTAATAAATTATGTCCTTCCTCACCTTTTTTTTTTAAAGTTGTTACAAGAGAAGGCATGTGAAATCAACTTTATTTTTTTTGCCTCTAAGTCATCGTTTATTTTTCACCCATCTTTATTCTTTGGCATGTGTGGACCTCCTATTTGGGTGCATGTGCTCCAGAGCGCTAGCTTGTAATTGGGCACACTAGCCCAGCCATTCCTTGACATGTGGGACCTTCCAGGGCCAGGGATCGAACTGGTGCCCCTTGCACTGCAAGGCGGACCCCTTACCCATTGGGCCACCAGGGAAGCCCTGACATCAACTTTTAGGCACTGTCCATATTAGTGTGCCCTATGTGAAATCATAGGTAAAAATTTTCTTTTTGAGAACTCAATCCCAGGAAAACCTTTGTCTTCCCCAATGCACCCTAGTAAACCAGTGCATGCTCAGTCACTAAGTCATGTCTGACTCTTCGTGACCCCATGGATTATAGCCCACCAAGCTCCTCAGTCCATGGGATTCTCCAGGCAAGAATACTGGAATGTGTTACCATTTTCTTCTCCAGGGAATATTCCTGACCCAGGGATTGAACCCACATTGCCTGCATTGGTAGGCAGGTTCTTTACCACTGAGTCACTAGGGAAGCCTAGTAAACAATGAGACCTATGAGCTTGATGTACTTGCTTGCCATTCAACATTGAAGAAGCGTAAAGCAAAATTTGAAGTTCAGTTATGGCACAAATGTTTACTTTAATAGGCAGCCTATTTACATATCACTTTTTAAAAGCTTACTAGATTGTTATTCATAATATCTTTTGTTGTAAGCCATAACAAGTCATTTTTGAAAAGAGCATTAAATAAAGAGAATTAAAGTAATAGCTGTTAATAAGGACTTAAATAAGAAAAAGAGAAGAAGAAGAGCCATCATCCTCATCATCATTATCATAGGGGAACTATAATTAGTTATTAATGCAGAAAAAAAAACTAATGGTAACTTTTACTTGTATTAAGATGTTTTTGATATTTTTAAAAGATTTTTTAAAAATTAGAAAACATTTTAAGATTAGAAAAATATTGATATAGAGAAAAATATAACATAGACATATGTACCTATTACTCAAATTTAACATATACATTAAAAATATCTTTTATTTGGTTATTTATTTGTTTTGCTGAATCGGGTCTTAGCTGCAGCATGTGAACTGTTAGTTGTGGCATGTGATATCTAGTTCCCTGACCAGGGATTGAGCCCAAGCCAGAATCTTAGCCACTGCGCCACCAGGGAAGTCCCTAATATTTTCCATTTTTTGTTCAGATAAAAAATGTAAAGCAAAAGTTACAATATAATCAAATATTTCCTTTGAACTTTCCTATTTCTTCTGTCCCTTCCCTGTCCTAAGGCTGTCTTTACTCTGATGTGAACTTTTCTAACTGCGCATTTGTATATTACTGTATGTATCTATCTGCAATTTTTTCCCAGCAATGCTTTTGATTTTTATCCATGTAAATCAATTTAATTCATGTTAATTTCTAAATTGCCTCATATGATCATACAACAGTGTATTTCATTCCTTTACTGAGGAATTTAGATTTTTCCAGTTTCCTAATATGGCAAACAATACTGCTTTGTCTCTGTTTCTTCTCCAGGGAATATTCCTGACCCAGGGATTGAACCCACATTGCCTGCATTGGTAGGCAGGTTCTTTACCACTGAGTCACTAGGGAAGCCTAGTAAACAATGAGACCTATGAGCTTGATGTACTTGCTTGCCATTCAACATTGAAGAAGCGTAAAGCAAAATTTGAAGTTCAGTTATGGCACAAATGTTTACTTTAATAGGCAGCCTATTTACATATCACTTTTTAAAAGCTTACTAGATTGTTATTCATAATATCTTTTGTTGTAAGCCATAACAAGTCATTTTTGAAAAGAGCATTAAATAAAGAGAATTAAAGTAATAGCTGTTAATAAGGACTTAAATAAGAAAAAGAGAAGAAGAAGAGCCATCATCCTCATCATCATTATCATAGGGGAACTATAATTAGTTATTAATGCAGAAAAAGAAACTAATGGTAACTTTTACTTGTATTAAGATGTTTTTGATATTTTTAAAAGATTTTTTAAAAATTAGAAAACATTTTAAGATTAGAAAAATATTGATATAGAGAAAAATATAACATAGACATATGTACCTATTACTCAAATTTAACATATACATTAAAAATATCTTTTATTTGGTTATTTATTTGTTTTGCTGAATCGGGTCTTAGCTGCAGCATGTGAACTGTTAGTTGTGGCATGTGATATCTAGTTCCCTGACCAGGGATTGAGCCCAAGCCAGAATCTTAGCCACTGCGCCACCAGGGAAGTCCCTAATATTTTCCATTTTTTGTTCAGATAAAAAATGTAAAGCAAAAGTTACAATATAATCAAATATTTCCTTTGAACTTTCCTATTTCTTCTGTCCCTTCCCTGTCCTAAGGCTGTCTTTACTCTGATGTGAACTTTTCTAACTGCGCATTTGTATATTACTGTATGTATCTATCTGCAATTTTTTCCCAGCAATGCTTTTGATTTTTATCCATGTAAATCAATTTAATTCATGTTAATTTCTAAATTGCCTCATATGATCATACAACAGTGTATTTCATTCCTTTACTGAGGAATTTAGATTTTTCCAGTTTCCTAATATGGCAAACAATACTGCTTTGCTCATGTTTCTCTGTGCACAGTGAGTTTTTCTAGGGTATGTGCCTTGAAGGGAAATTGCTAAATCATAGGTCTTCATTCATTCAGCAAATAATTCAGTGTCCATTATGTGCCATATACCATTCGAGGTGGGCTTCCCTAGAAGCCCTATTCCACCTGCAATACAGGAGACATGAATCTGATCCCTGAGTCTGAAAGATTCCCCAGAGGAGGGCATGGCAGCTCACTCCAGTATTCTTGCCTGGAGAATCCCATGGACAGAGGAGCCTGGTGAGTTTCAGTTCACAAGGTTGCAAAGAGTTGAACACAACTGAAGTAACTGAGCATGGACGGACCATTCTAGGCATTTTTTATTGCCTATGTACAGATACTACAGTGAATAAGACTGCATAAAACATTATAGGAGTGCAGAGGAGGAAAAGATAGACATAATAAATATACCAAATACATGTATGTTAGACAGTGAAAACACTCTGGAGAAATAATCAGCAAGAGCAGATGATAAGAAGTTTGTATTTGAAAAAGTTTGCAGTTTTATAAAAGGTGGCAAAGGGCGTTGCATTATGGTTATTTTTTTCTTTTTGTTTTTTAATTTTAATTTTATTTTTTACCTTTACTGAGTTTTGTTGTTTACAGATATGTATGATCCCAGATTAGTCATATGTATATCCCCCCCCCCATCCCACCCCTCCAGGCCATTGTATACACATTTTCTAAAAGATCACTTCTACTAGTTGCCTTCAGGTACTTTAAAACTAGGGCTTCCCTGATGGCTCAGCATTAAAGAATCCACCTGAAATGCAGAAGATGTGGGTTCAGTCCCTGGGTTGGGAAGATCTGGAGAAGGGAATGGCAACCCACACAGTATTTTTGCCTGGAGAATCCCATGGACAGAGGAGCCTGGCAGGCTACAGTCTATGGGGTCATACAGAGTCGGACACGACTCAGTGACTCACACACTGTTCTGTGATATCTTTGTGTTACAACGTAGCTTAAATGTAGGTTCTATAAAAATGAACCATTTTTATATCTTGTTTAGGTTCTTTATTGGGGTCTTTGAAAGTATTTCATTATATAGGAGAAATAGAACCCTAACCTGTGCTGGGCTTTGTTGATGTGTAGCTGGGAGCCCTCTCTTTGCATGACCCCTGACCAGGCGCTCAAGCATGCTTGGATTTATGAACTGAGGAACCTTAAAGCCTGTCCCAGGCTTCAGACCTTGAGGAAAATGAATTTCTGTTTCCCCTCTGAGGCCAGGAAGAAGAAAGTTCAAGCGCAGCATCACTTGGGCAAAAAAGGTACACTCCCTCAATAGCCTGTCCTGTCTTCACAGTCTGGGGGCCGGTCTTAGAGGACTGCATTGTTTACCTACTCTGGTTTCATCACTACCAGCCTGTCATTTCTTTCTTTTTTCCTTTAAGATTTTTGATGTGGACCATTTTTCAAGTCTTTATTGAATTTGTTACAACATTGCTTCTTCTTCTTCTTTTTTTTTTAATGGTTTGGTTTTTGGCTATGAAGCATGTGGGATCCAAACCTTACCCTCTGTCTTGGAAGCAAAGTCCTAACCACTGGACCACCAGGGAAGTCCCCTGGCCTGCCATTTTTTCATTTGGGAATTTTCTTCTTTCAGGAAACATGGTTGTGTTTAGGTTCTCCCTTTTTTTTTTTTTTGGTCATCATTAGGAATACCCATTTTTTTCTCCTATCTTCAATTCTCTTTCCTCTCCTTTCCTTTTCTTTCAATGTATCCTCCTCTGCGTGTCCTATAAGTACTTTTTGAATTCTTTATCAGACAGATTACAGAATTATGCAGATACCTTTTATATGCAGTATATCCTTGTGGTTATGTACTTGGTCAGTGGAGTCAGGCTGTTGGGGATCAGGTCTGGCCTCACCACTCACCAGGGGTGAGCCCTTGGGCAGTTTCCTTAACCTCTCTGTGTCTCAGTTTCTCCATTTATGGCAATAAGGTTAATTCTGTCTAGTTTCAGGAAAGAGTGAAGGAATCAGTAACTGTCAAGTGTTTACAATAATGGGCTTCCCAGGTGGCTCATTGGTTAAGAATTCACGTGCAAGGGATGCAGGAAAAGCCGGTTCGACCCCTGGATTGAAAAGATCCCCTGAAGGAGGAAATGACGGCCTGCTCCAGTATTACAACCCTGTGGACAGAGGAGCCTGGTGGGCCGTTATCATCTGTGGGGTCGCAAAGAGCCTGACTGAGCATGTGCGCACCCTCACGGTATGCTTTACAAATGAATGTGTCTGGCACATAGAATGTGCTTTACAAATGAATTATTTTTGTATCATTACCACCAGGATTTGCCCAAAGTGACTTAGAGCCTGTTGGAAACTTAGAACATAATTCCCCAACACTTACTTGCTCCTGCTGTCTTTTCATGGCCAGATGTGATCCTCCAAGTAGAGTTCATTGTGGGTAGCCTGATAAACATTCTACAGGAGTGCCTCTGCTGTCCCTGTGCCCTTTGTGGGTAAACACTCGTATAAATTCTCTGGGAAGGCGGACCCCAGCCCGCTGGCATCACCAGACTTGTCTTCTCCCAGTTCTACTAAAGGAGAGTTGCAGGACTTGGCAATGATGAGACACAGCCTCATCACTGAGTCTGTCAGATGTTCTACCATCTGCCCATTCATGTGGCCATCAAGCTCATTAGCCACCATCTTGCTTAGTCCTGCCAAAGCACCCCTGGCCTCATCACATTCATTTAATTTGGCAGGAAAAGGCATTACAGGTCTTTCACACTGGGAGCTGTCTTCTTCATTGGCCGTCTTGGGATCACAGCCATGGTCATTCTTGAAAATGGTCTCATAGAGTACATTCCAGATAAAGCTGAAGACAACGAGGTCCTATACTTCTTCGCTTCTTTTGGGTTACTCTGCACATCCGGAGACTGGATGCTGGGCTCACTGGAAATGGCAGGGGACTTGTTGGGGTGCAAGTTGGAGGTACCTGCAGCTCTGAGGAAGTTCTGGGGGTCCATGCTTCCTCCTTGGGCCAGGTGGTACTGGATCAGTAGTAAGGCAGACACAATCAGGTCCTTGGCCCAGGAGTCTGCATCACACATACAATTTTCAGAGTACTGCATGGGAAGGCTGACGTTGCAGGGGTCAAAAGGAAACCCCAGGGGAAAGTCTGGCGCTGGTTTGTACTGTCCGTTGGGAGCTACAAATGGTGAGCACTGGAAACTTGGAAATTTTCTTTCCTTCTACTGGTTTTTGTGCCGAAGGGTCAGCCCCTCTTTGATGATGTGTTTCCCCAGAGTTTCTACACAGGACTTCTTGGGTTTGGGCAAAGGGAAGAATACTTTCTCCCTCAGTGTCCCTTCTGATTTCATGAGGTTTTGGTGTTTAGGTTCACCCTTCCCTTTCATGCTGATGGACCATGCTTGGTTTTTTGGACCATCTCAGGGGGTTTCTTGGCAAATATTACCGAGTAGAGTTTCCCCAGCATGGCATCCATGATGTCCGTGGCCCTCTGGCGTCCATGAGAGAAGATGCTTCTTTTCACTGCTGAAACGAACTCTGTGTCAGTCATGAGTGTACCCTTGATGTCATGGAGGTTCTTCATGAAAGAGTTGATGAGGTCTGAGACCACCTCTTGCTGTATCAGGATCTTCTTCAGCAGGATGGTGGCAATGGTCGTGTCCTTCACCTGGATCTTCATGATGGAGATCATCATATCAGACACCACGCTGTTGGCATAGGTCATGATCCCTTGACTGATGGAGGCTGTGAACATCTTTCTCTGTGGATAAGAATCTGCCTCCCTCTTTGACATTGCCCGCATTGTGAGATTCGAATACTTGCTCAAAGAAAGACTTCTTAGAGGCAGACCCGTCATTTGCACGTTGGTCTTCCTTGGTGCTCTCCTTGATCTTCAAGGTCCTTTTGCATTTTAAATTCAGGGGCTCCATAATGTCCCCAAGGCTTTGTCACTAGAACCCGGAACCTTATCCGACGTGGCATTTTTGGGATACGTGGTGACAATCTCATTCACCAGCTCCGACACCACCCTGCTCAAGCTCTTGCTGGGTGGGGGCTCATCCGCTATATACACTGACTGGTGGATACATCTGTTCTTAGAGCCATCAGTCTCGTTGATGATCTTGCCATGGCTATGACGAGGTTCATGAGGTGGTTGGTGCAGAAGGAGACTTCGTCCATTGGGCTCCTGTTGCCGTGGTGAGTGCCGGGGCCTTGGTACGGGTTCTCTCTGTGAGTCATCTCCAAGTGCAACTTCCCTGGACTGCCTCTGGAGGTGGCATTGTAATAGTCCATGCAGAAGCTTTTTCGCTGATCTCCCAGGCTGACCATCTCCCCTCTGAGTGATGATCCTCTGGGCTTGAACCTAACGTCTTGGAAGCCTGATGGGCTTTTTTCCAGGTCTCTGCGGAGCCAGCTGAGCACTCAGACAGGATCATGTGAGCCTTCCATTTTCCAGTCGTGGGGTCGGCTGTCTCTAGCGGAATAGATGTCAAATTTGCATACTACGTTTTGGTTTTGTAACCAGTCAATTCCAGTGTTCTTGCCTGGAGAATCCCATGGACAGAGAAGTCTTGCAGGCTCATTGTGTCACAAAAAATCTGATGTGACTGTGCACACAAACATGGGAGGGGGAATTCGTGCCAATGGATTCCACTTGCAAACCTAAGAACAGGCCACTTCCATTCACTATGTCTTTTGTTCATCCTAACAAGGCACGCTCCTGAAATGACATTTCAGGAGGTTCACACACTTCCAGAAGCCCACATCTGGGTCACAGTCCAAGGTAGGAATCCCTGGATTCATGTCACTTGGTGAGATAAAGGCTGTGGGAAAATCAGACTAATTAAAAGACAGGTGGAATGATATAGGACGTCAGAGGAGTCGGCTCTGAGGCCACCTACAAGGACAGATTTGAGCTAGTTAGTGACACGCCTGGAAAAGGGAACAGCAAGAGCCAGGAACAGAACTTTCTCCTGGGGTTCCATGAGCATCCTTTTTCCCTTGTATTTCTCTCCCTCACTTTTTCTCTCCGCGTCTCTCCCTCTCCAGTTCCCTAGGCTCCGGTTTTCTCCCGGAAAACCTTCCAGGGCTCAAGGGCCGCCCCATCGAACACTTTTGGGGAGCAATGAACTGAGAGTCGGGGGCCTGCAGTGCTGCCCTTGAATCCGTCTCCTGTTCACTCTGAACTTCAAGTTCCTCCATAATCCCATGTTATCTTCATGGTCCGCTCCAGACCTGGGACTCAGATCTCAAGACTCCTTTCTTTCTCCCCCTTCTTCTCCGACTCCCCCGCAACTCCCCGACCCCATTCTGCAGTTCCCAACACTCTCCTCCCGCATTATGGTTTTAATTTTCATATCTCATGAGTGATAAGGAGCATCTTTTCATATTTTCAACTCTTCATATTTTATGCCCCCCTTAAAAATTCCTGTTTTTATATCTTGTTGCTTCAAATTCTTTAATTTCAGTTGCTCCTTAAGTATATACAAACTAATACCAGGCATAAACTTCTGAAACTGTCAGTTCTTATAATTTGTAGTTCTTATCAAAACAAATATAAACATTGCATACAACTCTCTCCTCTGCAAAACCAAAAAACTTAAAATTAACACTGTTACAAAGTCAATACTGTTATACACAGTATTAGTGACTGTGACTCTTTTGTCTTGGGCTTGCTCTGCCTTTTCCACTGGGTGTCATAAGATGATGCAATTCTCTCACCACTCTTTCTGAATCACTGAAACACCTTTGTTCCTTAAGCACACTCTGAAGTCATCTGGCCCACAGTTGGTACAAAAGCCTCATTTGCCTCTGAAGTCTACCTCTATACATTGATAATTAGCTGAAGACAATTAAAGTGGGACTACTTGGCACCAATCTGATTGCAAACACAAAGTGGGTCTGGAAGGAGGAATTTGGTTATTAGGTGGTCACTCAGATGATTTCTGTCCTGCTTACTTTAGATTGTCAGTGAAAGGAATACTGCAAATTACTTAATTCTCAAGAATATATCCCAGTGAGAATATGCAAATCTCCCCAAATGGGTCAAACTACCCCAGTGTGAGAAACTCTGATCTAACATAGATTTAGAACCCTAGGTGGATTGTGAATTAGTACTAACCGGGTTTCCGGAATAGGCTGACTTTTTTTTTAGGGTATACAGTTCCCCAGATGGCTGAGTCACATGTATTAGAAATCTTTGGAATCTTTTGCTTTGGGGACATCTGAGAGTCGGGGCCTGCTGCCCTTGAATCCGTCTCCTGTTCACTCTGAACTTCAAGTTCCTCCATAATCCCATGTTATCTTCATGGTCCGCTCCAGACCTGGGACTCAGATCTCAAGACTCCTTTCTTTCTCCCCCTTCTTCTCCGACTCCCCCCCCACTCCCCGACCCCATTCTCCAGTTCCCAACACTCTCCTCCCGCATTATGGTTTTAATTTTCATATCTCATGAGTGATAAGGAGCATCTTTTCATATTTTCAACTCTTCATATTTTATGCCCCCCTTAAAAATTCCTGTTTTTATATCTTGTTGCTTCAAATTCTTTAATTTCAGTTGCTCCTTAAGTATATACAAACTAATACCAGGCATAAACTTCTGAAACTGTCAGTTCTTATAATTTGTAGTTCTTATCAAAACAAATATAAACATTGCATACAACTCTCTCCTCTGCAAAACCAAAAAACTTAAAATTAACACTGTTACAAAGTCAATACTGTTATACACAGTATTAGTGACTGTGACTCTTTTGTCTTGGGCTTGCTCTGCCTTTTCCACTGGGTGTCATAAGATGATGCAATTCTCTCACCACTCTTTCTGAATCACTGAAACACCTTTGTTCCTTAAGCACACTCTGAAGTCATCTGGCCCACAGTTGGTACAAAAGCCTCATTTGCCTCTGAAGTCTACCTCTATACATTGATAATTAGCTGAAGACAATTAAAGTGGGACTACTTGGCACCAATCTGATTGCAAACACAAAGTGGGTCTGGAAGGAGGAATTTGGTTATTAGGTGGTCACTCAGATGATTTCTGTCCTGCTTACTTTAGATTGTCAGTGAAAGGAATACTGCAAATTACTTAATTCTCAAGAATATATCCCAGTGAGAATATGCAAATCTCCCCAAATGGGTCAAACTACCCCAGTGTGAGAAACTCTGATCTAACATAGATTTAGAACCCTAGGTGGATTGTGAATTAGTACTAACCGGGTTTCCGGAATAGGCTGACTTTTTTTTTTTTTAGGGTATACAGTTCCCCAGATGGCTGAGTCACATGTATTAGAAATCTTTGGAATCTTTTTGCTTGGTTTGCCTAGCTCATAGGTTTGTGCCTTGTGAAAATCAAAATGGGCTCCCCTTCATTATATAGAAAAGCAGGAGAAATTTGCTCAGCTGCACTTCTTTCTCTAATGCTCACCTCATTACCAGACTTCCTTGGGCTTTCCTTCTCTCTGACATCCAGATATGCAACAGTGGCCTGTTTTATTATTTTATTTTGATTTATTTTATTTTATGTTTATTAGTGGAAACTCTCATTTCTGTTTGTTTGTGCTTTTGTCATGTGGATGACAAGAAGTACAAATACAGTGGAGAGATGACTCACGACCCACAATTTTATTCATTCTTGATTCTTGGTTTTCTAGATTGCTGGTGTGGATACCTAAGGGTGAGGGGCTAACACAACTGTCCATCTGAATATGGATCAAAATTTTTGTTTCATTATTCACAACTGGAACATCAAATATTCTTTTTGGCAAGCCAGGGTCATTATATAGATACTGAGAACAGACTTTATAGTTGTATATATTAATAGTGTTGATAGAATTGGCCTTATTGAGAATTTGCTGCCTGTCTGTTAAATGTTAATACAACTACAAATTAGCACAGTTAGGGAATTTTGTTCACATAAAAGTGAGAAGTTTTACATTGAATACACGTATGTGTGTGTGTGCTTATGCACATATGTGTATGTGTGGTTAAATCATGTGAAACTTCAGGTCAAAAAGAAAATATATGCCATGTAATACGGTTCTACCAAAGCAGTAACAAGGATAATAATGTCTAGTTTTCCTTTTTTCTTTCCTTAAAAACCAGTAATCAAGCCAATCACCTGGGTGTTAAAACAGCATTTTCTTTACATGAAATATTTTAATCTTGGAGGATGGGGTCCAATAAAAATGTCCTGTCTACAGAAAGCCTAAATGTGTTTGTTCGTCATCTAGCAAAATTCTCCCAGGACCCCAGGCTAATCTATTCCTAAAGACTTCAATCACCATTCTAGTCCACAGTGAGGTTTCTTTGCTCTGAACTCAGTGATTTTTTTTTTAGGGTATACAGTTCCCCAGATGGCTGAGTCACATGTATTAGAAATCTTTGGAATCTTTTTGCTTGGTTTGCCTAGCTCATAGGTTTGTGCCTTGTGAAAATCAAAATGGGCTCCCCTTCATTATATAGAAAAGCAGGAGAAATTTGCTCAGCTGCACTTCTTTCTCTAATGCTCACCTCATTACCAGACTTCCTTGGGCTTTCCTTCTCTCTGACATCCAGATATGCAACAGTGGCCTGTTTTATTATTTTATTTTGATTTATTTTATTTTATGTTTATTAGTGGAAACTCTCATTTCTGTTTGTTTGTGCTTTTGTCATGTGGATGACAAGAAGTACAAATACAGTGGAGAGATGACTCACGACCCACAATTTTATTCATTCTTGATTCTTGGTTTTCTAGATTGCTGGTGTGGATACCTAAGGGTGAGGGGCTAACACAACTGTCCATCTGAATATGGATCAAAATTTTTGTTTCATTATTCACAACTGGAACATCAAATATTCTTTTTGGCAAGCCAGGGTCATTATATAGATACTGAGAACAGACTTTATAGTTGTATATATTAATAGTGTTGATAGAATTGGCCTTATTGAGAATTTGCTGCCTGTCTGTTAAATGTTAATACAACTACAAATTAGCACAGTTAGAATTTTGTTCACATAAAAGTGAGAAGTTTTACATTGAATACACGTATGTGTGTGTGCTTATGCACATATGTGTATGTGTGGTTAAATCATGTGAAACTTCAGGTCAAAAAGAAAATATATGCCATGTAATACGGTTCTACCAAAGCAGTAACAAGGATAATAATGTCTAGTTTTCCTTTTTTCTTTCCTTAAAAACCAGTAATCAAGCCAATCACCTGGGTGTTAAAACAGCATTTTCTTTACATGAAATATTTTAATCTTGGAGGATGGGGTCCAATAAAAATGTCCTGTCTACAGAAAGCCTAAATGTGTTTGTTCGTCATCTAGCAAAATTCTCCCAGGACCCCAGGCTAATCTATTCCTAAAGACTTCAATCACCATTCTAGTCCACAGTGAGGTTTCTTTGCTCTGAACTCAGTGATTTTTCCCTTTGCTACCATTATTTTGGCAAATAATTCTGTATTACCTTCTTTCTAAATAATTTGTCAACTACTTGGGAGCAGAGACTATTCCTTGACTCTTTATGGCTTCCAAAAACTGTTAATTTGCTTGAGCATTTGACACGGAGAGTGTTTTGATAGGAATTAATTTTTTATTAATAAGCTGGTAGAGTAACAAGGAAATGCCATCCTGAGGAGTAGGAATGTTGCATTTTGAGTAATCAATCAAGAATCATCCTCCTTTCAAGGAATTTACATTGCAAAGTTGAGATTCTCCTTTGGGAGCAAATATAGTTTCAGAATCTTTTAGCTATTTGAAATTCTCTTAACTGTTCTATTCCAAGCAGAATGGTATAAAGAGAAGCTTAACTCACTAGATTGCGACGGTGTTGGCTAAACTGAGCACAGAGATCGTCACCTTTTGATTTTAGTATGGTGGTGATATACATTTAGTGATGATATACATTTAAGCAGGTAAATAATTAAAGCCAGCCAGTTATCCGGTTTGTATACTCATATTGGTGATACGGTGGCATTTTCTTCACAGGATAAATTTGAATAAATCTTCAATAGAAGATGCATGTGAATAAGCCACAAGTATAAAAATAGGATTTTGAGTGTGTCCTAATGATCACCAATACCATCTTCAACAAAATTGTCCCTATATCTCAGAAGTTAGCAACAGTTTTTACCACAGCTCAGAAGGACCTTCAGGTAATTAATGACTGCACCTCAGGCAACAATTTTTTTCTTTTTGCCCTTTCTGGTTTTGTAAGAGAACTTAGTGCTAAAAGAAGAAAGATAATGGTTTGCAGTCAATGTTCATGAACTAGACACTTAATCTGAACTTAACCAAAAGTCAATATTTAACTACCTTATCAGTGTGGAAATATCAAACATAGCAAGGGACACGAACAAATTTCCAGCTGATTCCCTGTTCCTGTGCTTCAGTGTTCAAAGCTGTGTGGCAGAGTTTCAACATCAGATAAGACAAAACGGCCTTTGGGAAAAAAAGACAACAAATGACAACACTTGCAGCTGCTGAGACCCCAGTTTGTAAGAGGAAAATAGTCTCAGGAGATACATTCTAATCTCTCTCAGCACATTCTCTCGGTCACCTTGTGGCCTGTGTGATGCTAGCACTTGTGTGCCAGCACTTGATCATTACTCGAAGCAGGCAGCCTTGAAGAGACAGCAGCTTGCTACGAGTAAAGTCAAAGATTTGTTGCCATGTAGGACAATTGACACAAATTATTTGCCTTCTTAATTTGCGTGGCTGGGAGTAGATCCATCAAGCATGGCTGTAGATCATAGGCTGGGGGTCTGCAAAACACACGTTCCTTTGGGGCTTCCCTGAAGCTTTGGGTATTTCAGGTATAGAATAGAGGTTTTCAGTCTTTTGAAAGAACTTCAGAGGGCTTCACTGGTGGCTCAGTGGTAAAGAGTTCACCTGCTAGTTCAGGAGACATGGGTTCAATCCCTGGGTTGGAAGATCTCCTGGAGAAGGGAACAGCTACCCACTCCAGTATTCACTTCTGGAGAAGTCTGTGGACTGAGGAGCCTGGCAGACAGCAGTTCGTGGGTTTGCAAAGAGTCAGACACAACAGAGCGATTTTCACTTCACTTCACTTCAGGTACATGTACAAATAAAAATTCCCATGACTCGCCTCCTGAACATTCTGATTCAGGGAGACTGGAGTGGGATCTGGAAACCTGTCTTTTTAACAAGAGTCCAAAGACAGGGTTTTTTTGGTTTTTTTTGATGATGATTTATTTATTTTGCTTGTGCTGGATCTTCGTTGCTGCATGTGACCTTTTTCTAGTTGTGGTGAGCAGAGACTACTCTTCGTTGAGGTGTCCTGGCTTCTTGTTGTGGTGGCTTTTCTTGTTGCAGAGCATGGACTCTTCACATGCAGTGTGTAGGCTCTGTAGCTGTGGCACATGGGCTTAAGTTGCCCCACGACATGTGTAATTTTCCTGTGGATCTAATCTGTGCCTCCTGCACTGGCAGGCATACTTATCCACTGTACCACTGGGGAAGTCCCCCAAAGAAATGATATCATCAGACAGATCTGGAGACGTTGCTCTAGAGTGTCCTAGTGAAATGCACATTACAGGGTAGATACTCAGTAATGCAATCAATGAGTGAAAGAAAGAAACTGCAGTGAGCAGGCTGAAATGCAGGCTCAGCGTCCAGTTTTGCGGCATTCTCGTTCAATGTGTCAGGGCTTTTGGCCTTGCACAGCTAACTCCCAGTTCTGGGAGGAATGACCTTCAGAAACAGTTGATAAGGTTAGGTTTTTGAATGTCACACAGAATAATACTTCTTCTCCTTTGTCCTTTGTTGGAATGTAATAGTGACACACACACAAAAATACTGTGTCCTAAAAAAGGAAAGAATGCTAAATACTATAAACAGAAATTCATTTCAATCTCCCTTAGGAAGAAATCTTTTCGTGTGTGTTTTGCCAGAATAAGCCCTGCCGGGCATAAATCATCCTCCCTCTTTAAGCTGTCCCTGTTCGGTAGCTTAGTGGTAAAGAATCTGCCTGCCAATGCAATTGTGGGTTCGATTCCTGGGTCTGAAAGATCCCCTGGAGGAGGAAATGGCAACCCACTCCAGTATTCTTTTTTTTTTTTTGGTGAGGGCAGGTTGGGAAGGGAGGGTGGGGTGGGTGGGCCACTTTTATTGGTCTTTCATTTATCTTTTTTTCATCCATCTTTGTTCGTTGGCCTGTGTGGGCCTCCCATCACAGTAGCCTCTGTTGTCGCAGAGCACTGGCTCTGGGCACATGCGCTCCAGAGCTCCAGCTCAGTAATTGGACACATTGGTCCAGCTGCTCCGCAGCGTGTGGGATCTTCCCAGGCCAGGGATCGGACCGGCACCCCTTGCACTGCAAGGCAGTGTCCTTACCCACTGGACCGCCAGGGAAGCCCCACTCCAGTATTCTTGCCAGGAGGATCCCACAGACAGAGGAGCCTGGTAGGCTATGGTCCATGAGGTCACAAAGAGTTGGACACAGCTTAGCAACTGAATAACAATAAAAGGCACAAAGGTGAAGTGTTGGGGACAGAATTCCTATTTCCATGTAGACAGATCTGAGGCACTGGCAGGCATACTTATCCACTGTACCACTGGGGAAGTCCCCCAAAGAAATGATATCATCAGACAGATCTGGAGACGTTGCTCTAGAGTGTCCTAGTGAAATGCACATTACAGGGTAGATACTCAGTAATGCAATCAATGAGTGAAAGAAAGAAACTGCAGTGAGCAGGCTGAAATGCAGGCTCAGCGTCCAGTTTTGCGGCATTCTCGTTCAATGTGTCAGGGCTTTTGGCCTTGCACAGCTAACTCCCAGTTCTGGGAGGAATGACCTTCAGAAACAGTTGCTAAGGTTAGGTTTTGAATGTCACACAGAATAATACTTCTTCTCCTTTGTCCTTTGTTGGAATGTAATAGTGACACACACACAAAAATACTGTGTCCTAAAAAAGGAAAGAATGCTAAATACTATAAACAGAAATTCATTTCAATCTCCCTTAGGAAGAAATCTTTTCGTGTGTGTTTTGCCAGAATAAGCCCTGCCGGGCATAAATCATCCTCCCTCTTTAAGCTGTCCCTGTTCGGTAGCTTAGTGGTAAAGAATCTGCCTGCCAATGCAATTGTGGGTTCGATTCCTGGGTCTGAAAGATCCCCTGGAGGAGGAAATGGCAACCCACTCCAGTATTCTTTTTTTTTTTTGGTGAGGGCAGGTTGGGAAGGGAGGGTGGGGTGGGTGGGCCACTTTTATTGGTCTTTCATTTATCTTTTTTTCATCCATCTTTGTTCGTTGGCCTGTGTGGGCCTCCCATCACAGTAGCCTCTGTTGTCGCAGAGCACTGGCTCTGGGCACATGCGCTCCAGAGCTCCAGCTCAGTAATTGGACACATTGGTCCAGCTGCTCCGCAGCGTGTGGGATCTTCCCAGGCCAGGGATCGGACCGGCACCCCTTGCACTGCAAGGCAGTGTCCTTACCCACTGGACCGCCAGGGAAGCCCCACTCCAGTATTCTTGCCAGGAGGATCCCACAGACAGAGGAGCCTGGTAGGCTATGGTCCATGAGGTCACAAAGAGTTGGACACAGCTTAGCAACTGAATAACAATAAAAGGCACAAAGGTGAAGTGTTGGGGACAGAATTCCTATTTCCATGTGGATAGTGCCACTTGCAATTTCTGTACTACCCACAAGCAACCTAGTTCTTTCTTTTCTAAGATTGTATGTCACATTAACTTTGCTATTATGGTTCCCAGGGGAATCATTTTGTAAACTGCATACAATTTATAAAACCTTGTTACAAGTCTCAGAACTACAGGAGCAGAGGACATGGGCTGGAAGTGAGAAAAGGAAGGTGGAAGCTGTGTCTTTATTCCCCTGTTAGGTTCTCTTAACAGAGCTTGGGCACGTAACAGGTATGGGACTGGACTGAAAATGCCCAGTCATCTCTTCTGTTCAGTTTCTATGGCAGCCTGTCATCATCATGGGACCTATTTAGGGTCATTTAATTTCTGTTGAGGAATGGATAGACAACACCAGGACAAAAAGAGCCCCAGTGAATTTGTTGAAACTTGTCTGTCTTTGTGACTTAGATTAGTGATTTAAAGATTTAGTATTGTTAGGAGGAGAAGAAACAACCAGGCAGAGTGAAGGAATGTTGCAGGCTGGTCCAGTAGTGGTACTTAAGCTTCTCTACATATTAGAGTATGGACAAGTTAAAAAATTCTAGTATCTAGGCCTTGTCCTATACCAATTCAGTCAAAATTTCGAGGGCTGTGACTTAGGTGACACTTAGAAAAGTATTTCCAAGGTAGTTCCACCATGAAGCCCAGTTTAAGAACTAGTGACTTCTAGATTTTTCATGCACTCTATCTTTTCTAGTTATATGTTATTCCCTCTGCCTAGAATGACCCTCATTCCTTCTTCTGGTGAAGGCCTGCTCATCTTTAAATGTTTACCACACAGATACCTTCCAGTGACAGAGTTCACTCATTTATCCAACAAATATTTACTGACATGCTTCCTCCTTCAGGACGATGGCATGCAGTGATACCACATTTTAATTATTTTGCTATTTATTATTATTATTTTCATCCATAGACTTTGAGTTCTTTGAAGCCAAGGTTTGCAAATCATTAATCTTTGCCTTTTGTAATACTTTGCCTTTATTTCTATTCCCCCAGATTCCCACCTTGGTGATGATTGTCCCACAAACATTCAATACTGCATAGTAATGATTTTTGAAAGTGAGGGTACTATACTCAGTGGATTCAGAATTGCTACGGTTTGACTTAAAATTGATATTTTATTTCAGTTATGCCCAGATTTGTTTGTAATGCTCTTCTTAGAGATGCCCATAATCTTGTGAGTTTTTTTATTTGCAGTAGCATTGAATAATACTTTCATGGAATGATATGAGATTGCTCCAAGATTTATTTCCCAGACAGTACTTGGCATCATATTTTACAAACTTTTTTTTGTATTTATCCATCCTCAGGTTCACCTGCCTTGTTTGATTTTATTCATTCCTTTAGCTGACACTTAAAGCCTCCTAGGCTCAGACCCGACTCTAAGACCTAACTCTTACCTTCCGACATGAATCTTCTGGGCTAGTGAGACTGGTCTTCTTAATTCTTCCCAAGTATAGGGTTTTTTTTGTTTTTTTTTGTTTGTTTGTTTTTAAATGTTTCTTGCCTACTATTATCCTGAATTGTTCTGGTTCTCCAAAGGCTCACTCCTTCCTTGAGTTTTTACCTGACTTCTTCAGCTTTTTCATAAGATCTGTGCCTTGCACTTTAGGACTAGTCTTTATACCATCTTGTTTAGTTATTATCTAGTATTTTTCTTCCCAGATGACCTGTATCTTCACCTGACTATAGGAATTGTCTCATGTATAGCTTTCACAGGTTATGTGGCACGTACCACAACTAAAGGTCATTCTCTAGGTACTTAATACTTGTTTGATTTTTTAGAGATTGAATTTTCATCTGGTAAATCAAGAGTGTTTAACACATAATCTAGAAAATTTGGAAAGGTCTTTTGTGCAATGATGGTCTATAGGAAATAATCCAGGAAAAATGTAACCACAACTCCACGTCCCTGTTATGGGCTGAATTGTGTCTTCCCAAGTTTATACATTGAAGTTATAACCCCTCAATATCTCGGAATGTGACTGTATTTGTTGTATGTGGAGACAGGGCCATTAAAGAGGTGATTAAGTTAAAATGAGGCCATTGGTGTGGGCCCTAATCCAGTCTGACTGATGTCCTTTTACAAACATAGAAGAAACATGTGAGAATATGGCAAGAAGATGGCCATCTGCAAGCCAAGGAGGGAGGCTGCAGAAGCCAAACCTGTTGGCACCCTTTATCTTGAAATCCTAGCCTCCAGAACTGTAAAAAAATAATTTCTGTTGCTTTAGCTGCTCAGCTTGTGACATTTTGTTATGGCAACCTGAGCTTGTATTTGCAGTAGCATTGAATAATACTTTCATGGAATGATATGAGATTGCTCCAAGATTTATTTCCCAGACAGTACTTGGCATCATATTTTACAAACTTTTTTTTGTATTTATCCATCCTCAGGTTCACCTGCCTTGTTTGATTTTATTCATTCCTTTAGCTGACACTTAAAGCCTCCTAGGCTCAGACCCGACTCTAAGACCTAACTCTTACCTTCCGACATGAATCTTCTGGGCTAGTGAGACTGGTCTTCTTAATTCTTCCCAAGTATAGGGTTTTTTTTGTTTTTTTTTGTTTGTTTGTTTTTAAATGTTTCTTGCCTACTATTATCCTGAATTGTTCTGGTTCTCCAAAGGCTCACTCCTTCCTTGAGTTTTTACCTGACTTCTTCAGCTTTTTCATAAGATCTGTGCCTTGCACTTTAGGACTAGTCTTTATACCATCTTGTTTAGTTATTATCTAGTATTTTTCTTCCCAGATGACCTGTATCTTCACCTGACTATAGGAATTGTCTCATGTATAGCTTTCACAGGTTATGTGGCACGTACCACAACTAAAGGTCATTCTCTAGGTACTTAATACTTGTTTGATTTTTTAGAGATTGAATTTTCATCTGGTAAATCAAGAGTGTTTAACACATAATCTAGAAAATTTGGAAAGGTCTTTTGTGCAATGATGGTCTATAGGAAATAATCCAGGAAAAATGTAACCACAACTCCACGTCCCTGTTATGGGCTGAATTGTGTCTTCCCAAGTTTATACATTGAAGTTATAACCCCTCAATATCTCGGAATGTGACTGTATTTGTTGTATGTGGAGACAGGGCCATTAAAGAGGTGATTAAGTTAAAATGAGGCCATTGGTGTGGGCCCTAATCCAGTCTGACTGATGTCCTTTTACAAACATAGAAGAAACATGTGAGAATATGGCAAGAAGATGGCCATCTGCAAGCCAAGGAGGGAGGCTGCAGAAGCCAAACCTGTTGGCACCCTTTATCTTGAAATCCTAGCCTCCAGAACTGTAAAAAAATAATTTCTGTTGCTTTAGCTGCTCAGCTTGTGACATTTTGTTATGGCAACCTGAGCTGACTAATACAGGTCTGTATGTTGCCTGTCTAGAGTGACAAAGAACCTCTCATGGTTGGATTTTTCATTTCCCTCTTCTTCCTACCTCAGTTGGAAGATTCTAGATCATGTCTCCCAGACAGAGAATATGAAATTGAGAAGCAAAGAGTTTCCTCCTTCTCCTCCTTTACCTTTCCTGCCAAATCAAACTTGATTCTGTGAAAGGTGCCCCTGCCCAGAAGCGTTTCCATCTACTTTAGTCTTGTTCTCAGATCACTACCCCAGTGATGAAGCTGGATGAAGGTAGGATCATCAAGCCTCTGAAATTAATTGTTTTTTCCCACATAAAAACTCTGCTTTCTTATGCATAAATGTAATGGATTGGTTTGTATTTGAGGAAATTCTTATTTTTATTTATTTAATTTTAAAGATATATTTACTTATTTATTTTGGATGGGGGTCGGGTTGGGGAGGGAGGGGAGTGGGCGGGCCACTTCTATTGGTCTTTCATTTCTCTGTTTTCATCCGTCTTTGCTCTTTGGCTCCTGTGGGCCTCCCATCGTGGTGGCATCTGTCGTTGCAGACCGCTGGCTCTGGGTACATGCGCTCCAGAGCTCCGGCTTGGTAATTGGACACATGGGTCCAGCCTTTCTGTGGCACGTGGGATCTTCCCAGGCCAGGGATCAAACCGGCGCCCCTTGCACTGCAAGGCGGTGTCCTTACCCACTGGACCACCAGGGGAAGCCCGGAAATTCTTATCTTAAAGAAGATGTCTTACTTTGATTTTTCTCTAAACCAGATCCGGAGACAAGGATTTGGGGGTTGGTGATTTATTTTGAAGTGGTCCCAGGAGATCCAGAGAGGAAGTAGGTATGTAAGAAAGAGATGGGAGGAAAATCAGTGCAGAGTGTTTTCAAGTGTATTTACCCTGTGGGAACCTGGGACCCCATCCTGTCAGGGATACTATGAGAGACTGTGTAGTCACAGCAAGGGACAAAGAAGCTGAGATGTTTATCCACTATCTTCTGCTGCTCATGAGTGCAGGGTTGGTTTCTGAGAAATGAACTAGCATCATTCTGGCTTACCCTGGGAATGGGCAGATCATGCACCTACACTCAAAGGAAGTCACAGAGCCAAGAGACACAGATAATAGAGGTAGGAACCCTTTGCATTATGAAAGGATTATTGTTGTCTGTATTATTGTCCATTAATAACACAGGCAACCAAAGCTACAGGAGTGTATCAGGGGGATATTGTCATGGCACCACCTGTCTATTGCAGAAGATAGGTTTCCAGATTTGAGGAAGCTGGGCTTATGTTCTCTAAAGTTGTATCTCACTCTGTTAGGTACCATAAAAACAGATCTTTAGTGCTTTGGGCTTTTTGTGGCTGATTCCTTCTTACCCCCTAAATCCCCATTTTAGAGCCATTCTGCCGCAACTTAATTTATTCTTGTACTTCTACCACAGCTGTTCTTCAGTTAACCCTGATCATCATCTCCTGGTGGTCTACTGGAGGGTACTTGAAAGTACAGTCTATCCTGCCTGTCCCACCCTCCAAATCTTCCACAGGTCAGATCAGAAAACAGGAACTTTAGCACTCTCCATCCCCACCCCAAGGTCCTTACTTCCTAGTAAGTCATGTGTTCACGTGAGGAGAAGGATGGATATTAGAACATGGCCGTGAGCCTACACAGTGGCTTCTGTGGAGGTCAGTTATGTTCTCGACTTGTTGAGTTACTATTGGGCAGGGTCTTTCAGAAGATGGAATATCATCCAGGGACGTAATTATTGTAAGAAATGTGGAAGCTAGGGGTGACAGATGGATCCATTAACACCCCCTTCTGCTCCTGACCTCAACCTTTCCCAGCATGGGGTCTTTTTCAGTGGGTCAGCTCTTCACATCAGGCGGCCAAAGTGTTGGGGCCTCAGCTTCAGCTTCAGTCCTTCCAATGAATATTCAGGGTTGATTTTCTTTAGGATTGACTGTTTTGATCTTGCTATCCAGGGGATTCTCAAGGGCCTTCTCCAGCACCACAGTTCAAAAGCATCAGTTCTTCGGAGCTCAGCCTTCTTTATGGTCCAGCTCTCACATCTTACATGACTAATGGAAAAACGTGGCTTTGACTATACAGACTTTTGTCAGCAAAGTGATGTCATTGGTTTTTAATACACTGTCTTGGTTTGTCATAGATTTAAAATATCCATTAAAAGCAGATAATCTGTGACTATAAATGTGTGACTTCATAAATTTAAAATAGAGCCTTTGGTATAGACTCTCAGGGGCTTCCCTGGTAGCTCAGATGGTAAAGAATCTGCCTGCATTGCAAGAGACCCAGGTTCGATCTCTGGAGAAGGAAATGGCAACACACTCTATTATTCTTGCCTGGAGAATTCCATGGGTAGAGGAGCCTGGTGGCAGTTCATGGGGTCACAAAGAGTCAGACACAACTGAGCGATAACACACACACGCCTAGACTCTCATAAAAATTCCTGGAAGTTTAGATATATTCTTACATTCAGTAATTTTATTTTAATTTTTGGCCACTTTTATTGGTCTTTCATTTATTTATTTTTCATCCATCTTTGTTCTTTGGCCTGTGTGGGCCTCCTATTGCAGTGGCCTCTCCTGTAGCAGAGCACTGACTCTGGGTGCATGTGCTCCAGAGTGCTGACTTGTAATTAGACACACTGGTCCAGCCACTGCACGGCATGTGGGATCTTCCCATGCCAGGGATCAAACCGGTGCCCCTTGTGGTGCAAGGCGGACTCTTTACCTTCTGGACCACCAGGGAAGACCGCGTGCAGTGATTTTGCTATTTTTTGACTCCCTCTAAGAGAATCAGTGGGTTAGTGAGACCTCATTTCCTCTTATATCAATTAGGTTGTATTTTCTGCTTTCCTATATCAGCTTTTGAGAGTTTGCATCTGGTTTAACTAAAACAGTACCTAAAATGAGTGTCTGTGTGTTTCTCTTAGCATTTCCTTTGTAAGTTGCTTGAAGAAGGTTTGCTAGAGCTGTGTGAAAAGTGCATATTGTTTAAAAGACAGAACTATTTTTAACCTGAAGGTAGAGCTGTGTTTTTCTTTCTTGGTAAATTCCTTTTCTTTTGATGAAAGCCAAAACTTGAAGCTAGTGGTGACAGATCAGGGTCTTAATTGCTGTACGGTTGGAAACAGGGAGAGATGTTTATTGCTAATCGACTAAATAGCAAACCAAATTTCATCAGTGTGGTAGATGAGCCCACTCAGTGGGCTGGTCTTATAAGATACTTTTTCTAGTGAGCCTGGGAAAACTTGTGAAGCGGTAATAATAAAAACAGCATCTGGTCTTTGCAGGAGCTTTGTCATGCATAAGCAATGCTCTATGGGTGTGGTAATGAACATCAGGTGTTTTTGGCACATGACTTATAAACTTGGGGAAGAGGAATTTTGCTTTTTTGCACATATTGGAATGTGTTTTCACATTGCTGGTATTAAAAAAATAACTTATGAACTACGTTATTTTTTTATTCCATATTTGGAAGCTATACTGGTCAGCATAAGAAAATACTTAACTTCAGATCTTCAAAGGCATGCTGTAGAAGTTTGGAAAGCATTTGGTTTGGCTGGAAGCAAGTTTGGCTAGTGAAGTGACAGGCACACAAGAAAGAACAACAGGTGAAAAAATGTGGAGTTTCTTTCATCTTTCAAAGGATTTTCTTGATGAATTGAAACAGCCATGAAAATATGCACTGGCCTTCATGCCCAGTGGCCTAAAAGTACTTAAAGTGGGCCAAATAAGAATCAGACAGGGACCTAATGAAAATCAGGCAACAAGCCTAGGCTAATTAAATATGTGCTACCTCCCTCCACTTTTTAAAATTCCCTTTGGCTCAATTTTTTTTTAATTTGGTTTCATGTTAGATATTTCTCTTCCTTGATTCAGATAGAGTTAGTAATGACTAAAAAACAATACCTAAAATGAGTGTCTGTGTGTTTCTCTTAGCATTTCCTTTGTAAGTTGCTTGAAGAAGGTTTGCTAGAGCTGTGTGAAAAGTGCATATTGTTTAAAAGACAGAACTATTTTTAACCTGAAGGTAGAGCTGTGTTTTTCTTTCTTGGTAAATTCCTTTTCTTTTGATGAAAGCCAAAACTTGAAGCTAGTGGTGACAGATCAGGGTCTTAATTGCTGTACGGTTGGAAACAGGGAGAGATGTTTATTGCTAATCGACTAAATAGCAAACCAAATTTCATCAGTGTGGTAGATGAGCCCACTCAGTGGGCTGGTCTTATAAGATACTTTTTCTAGTGAGCCTGGGAAAACTTGTGAAGCGGTAATAATAAAAACAGCATCTGGTCTTTGCAGGAGCTTTGTCATGCATAAGCAATGCTCTATGGGTGTGGTAATGAACATCAGGTGTTTTTGGCACATGACTTATAAACTTGGGGAAGAGGAATTTTGCTTTTTTGCACATATTGGAATGTGTTTTCACATTGCTGGTATTAAAAAAATAACTTATGAACTACGTTATTTTTTTATTCCATATTTGGAAGCTATACTGGTCAGCATAAGAAAATACTTAACTTCAGATCTTCAAAGGCATGCTGTAGAAGTTTGGAAAGCATTTGGTTTGGCTGGAAGCAAGTTTGGCTAGTGAAGTGACAGGCACACAAGAAAGAACAACAGGTGAAAAAATGTGGAGTTTCTTTCATCTTTCAAAGGATTTTCTTGATGAATTGAAACAGCCATGAAAATATGCACTGGCCTTCATGCCCAGTGGCCTAAAAGTACTTAAAGTGGGCCAAATAAGAATCAGACAGGGACCTAATGAAAATCAGGCAACAAGCCTAGGCTAATTAAATATGTGCTACCTCCCTCCACTTTTTAAAATTCCCTTTGGCTCAATTTTTTTTTAATTTGGTTTCATGTTAGATATTTCTCTTCCTTGATTCAGATAGAGTTAGTAATGACTAGCAAAGACAAACAGAGGCATGAGTTTTTCAGTAGAACCAGTGAAATTTTTCGTTGGCTAAGTTGGTTTTCTCGCTGGTCCATTTCTTTTGAATACTGCTTATGAAAATTAACTAATACATTTCTGGGATGAAATAAAGAATATGTGTTGAAGTGGTTGACTGTTAAGTCAGAGACAAGTTTTCATTTTGTTTGGGACAGATAGTGCATTTAATTGTAATGGTGTTTTTAGAACAGCTTTCAGAGACGTTGATGGAGCTTCTGCAATTTCTCCAACTTGTTTAAAAAAGTCTTGAGGATCTATGGAGCTTCCCTGGTGGCCTTGTAAAGAATCTGCCTACAATGTAGGAGAGATGGGTTTGATCCCTGGGTTGAGAAGATCTCTTGGAGAAGGGCATGACAACCCACTCTAGTATTCTTGCCTGGAGAACCCCATGGACAGAGAAGCCTGGCGGGCTACAGTCCATAGGGTTGCACAGAGTTGGACATGACTGAGCAACTAACACTTTCACACTTTCACTTGGGATCTATGAGTCATGAATAATTGTCTGATTAAGATCAGAAGATAGATGTCTCCAGAGAATTCTGCAAAACTTTAAAACAGATTTAACTAATGTGAAATTGACATAAGAGTAGAAAATTTCTTCCAATGTCTGAGTTTATGGTGTGAGTACAGAGAAGACCTGGGACTGGATCACAGACTCCCAGACCCTCAGTCATTGATTTCTTTCTTGCCAGTACCTCCCATGAAGAAGTCTCTGCTTAGTTTGGCCTTTGACTACAAATAAAAGTTTTATGTAACTCAGGAGATAACATACGTAATTTATTACAACCCATTTATAAAGTCCTGGGAGATGCCTGAATTATAATAATTGGTGAATCTGTTTTGTTTCTTTTTCCAAAGCCTTTGCTTAGGGAGTGACTTTTGAAGTCGACGATGATGCCAGATTTGGAAGATTTCTAGAAGCATGTGTTTGGGGAGCAGTGTGGATGAGAATCATATTGGATCTACAGACGGTAAGATGTTATAAATATGATGTAAAAGAATGACAGGACAATCAAAGCCTATAACAGATCATCCCTTTTTAGGAGAAATATCAGTATAATACTTAGCCACCGTTTAAGGGTAGTCATGAACACCACCACCACCACCACCAAACCCTACACTTTTAAATGAAGCCTGGTAGCCTGTTTTCCTTTTGAAATGCTTAATGAAAAAGCTGCACAGAAAAGTTTCTGTGGATCTATCTGAGAACTTTGGAATATACAAGCAGCAGGAACAGAAGCCACGTGCTCTGTATTTACTGACTTTAATTGTTTTGGTTTCAAGCTTAGCAGCAAAAATATTCTTGCCAGGTGACTGTACGTGTGCATGGATGTTTGCAGCTTTGCTTCACTCAGGAGTTTGAAGAAAAGGCCCTGGTTTCTATCAGTCAGACATCGTTTTAGTGTAAGAGAAAACACGCCCCTTGAAACAATTAAGGGATCGAAACTTATCATTAGGGTGGATAATAAGCTTATAATGTCTATTTAGAATGAGGTTTCAGAAATTAATTACTGGGATAGGTCACAGCATCCTTCACTTTTTTCCAATGATTAAAAACTACAGTTTTGATAATTGGACTGTGAGAAAATTTTCAGGACAATATATATATCATTTATCACTTCATAAAGGGGTCAGCAAACTTGCTCTGTAAAGACCCAGATAGTAAATATTTCAGACTTTGTGCCTTTGTAGTGTGAAGGCAGCCACGGACAGTAAGTAAATGAATGAGTGTGCCTGTGTTCCAGTAAGAGTTTAGGTATTATCCATTACATTTCATATGATTTTTAACATGTTCTTTCTTTGATTTTTTTCCAACAATTTAAACATGCAAAGACCATTTTTAAAGCTCTGGGTCGTATAAAAACAGACAATGAGCCAAATCTGGCCCAAGGGCTATGGTTTGCTGATTCCTACTTTAGAAGAAAAGACCCTGTTGCTATTTACCCCAAGACATCTGAGCATTATTTTAAAGAGAAATGCATTTTACTCAATTCACAACTGTTTTATAATTTTTGTCTGGTGATTATTGTTTTTTGAATGCATCATTTGTGTCGCTTGATGACTGTAGTATGAGGGCTAGCTGAGTGGCATAAGATTTGACAAATGAAATTCTGACTGTTCCTCTCATTAGGTTCCAATTCCATTCATCAGTAAAAGGAACTTGTGTCATTGCCTCACTTGTTGCAATGAATAAATCTGTATAATTTTACAAAGGAACAACTGCATGGATTCTTTTGCAGCCTGAAGACTTGAGTGTTGGGCTCCTCTTTATAAAAGTTTCCATGACAATCTGGCCTGAGAGAATGACAGGTTTGCCCTCATGGGGAATTTCTTATTAAGGAAGCTTTTCTTTTACCAGGAAGCTTTATGGGGACTTAATAGGGGGTCAAACAGAAAGGACCAAATAGGACCCTTTCATAAACCATACCTTCTACTCTCTCTGGCCTGAAAGGGAGTTTGTTTCCTACTGTGTGTGGTGATGGGATGTTGTTCAGAAGCTGAGAAGTTAGAGAGAACCACCTTGCTACCCTGGGGTCTTGCTTCCTCATGGTAACCAAGAGACTCAGACACAGGCATGAGCTATTAATATAAGGGCTAAGCCAAGAATGACCGTCTCCTAGCTTTCTCTGTTAAAAGGCTGTGTGTGAAGTGGTAAAGTGAGTGGCTCTGAGCTCAACTCTGAGTTTTTCTTTTGGCTCTGCCATTCACTAGCTGTGTGGCTTTCAACTCTCTGTGCCTCAGTTTCCTCCTTTGCAAAGGGGGCATGATAATAATAACTGACAACAATGCCAGGATAGTTAAGTAAATTAATACAATTGGCTCTCTTATTTGCGGGTTCCACATCTGCTGAAGTGGAGGACACACTGTTACACCATTTTTAATACGGCACTTGAGTATCCATGGATCTGGGGATTTGTGGGGAGACTTGGAGCTAATCCCCTATAGATATAAGGATTGACTGTCTATACAATGCACTTCGAAACAGGACCTGGCACATGGTAGCAAATGATAAATGATAGCTATTGTGAAGATTTTCTTTCTTTTAGACTGAAAATGATACACTTTCTTTTACTCATCATTTTAAGGATTATTGTTTTTTGAATGCATCATTTGTGTCGCTTGATGACTGTAGTATGAGGGCTAGCTGAGTGGCATAAGATTTGACAAATGAAATTCTGACTGTTCCTCTCATTAGGTTCCAATTCCATTCATCAGTAAAAGGAACTTGTGTCATTGCCTCACTTGTTGCAATGAATAAATCTGTATAATTTTACAAAGGAACAACTGCATGGATTCTTTTGCAGCCTGAAGACTTGAGTGTTGGGCTCCTCTTTATAAAAGTTTCCATGACAATCTGGCCTGAGAGAATGACAGGTTTGCCCTCATGGGGAATTTCTTATTAAGGAAGCTTTTCTTTTACCAGGAAGCTTTATGGGGACTTAATAGGGGGTCAAACAGAAAGGACCAAATAGGACCCTTTCATAAACCATACCTTCTACTCTCTCTGGCCTGAAAGGGAGTTTGTTTCCTACTGTGTGTGGTGATGGGATGTTGTTCAGAAGCTGAGAAGTTAGAGAGAACCACCTTGCTACCCTGGGGTCTTGCTTCCTCATGGTAACCAAGAGACTCAGACACAGGCATGAGCTATTAATATAAGGGCTAAGCCAAGAATGACCGTCTCCTAGCTTTCTCTGTTAAAAGGCTGTGTGTGAAGTGGTAAAGTGAGTGGCTCTGAGCTCAACTCTGAGTTTTTCTTTTGGCTCTGCCATTCACTAGCTGTGTGGCTTTCAACTCTCTGTGCCTCAGTTTCCTCCTTTGCAAAGGGGGCATGATAATAATAACTGACAACAATGCCAGGATAGTTAAGTAAATTAATACAATTGGCTCTCTTATTTGCGGGTTCCACATCTGCTGAAGTGGAGGACACACTGTTACACCATTTTTAATACGGCACTTGAGTATCCATGGATCTGGGGATTTGTGGGGAGACTTGGAGCTAATCCCCTATAGATATAAGGATTGACTGTCTATACAATGCACTTCGAAACAGGACCTGGCACATGGTAGCAAATGATAAATGATAGCTATTGTGAAGATTTTCTTTCTTTTTAGACTGAAAATGATACAACATTTGCAAACTCTTATTTAAAGGGAGATTCCTTTCTTCAGGCATAATTGCTATAAAAGTAGTCATTAATCTCTTACATTTTCTTTCACATCCATTATCATTCTATCTTTTTACTAATTCATTCTTTCCAGCCACCTCAACCACTCTATCCTAATACTCTTTTGGATTTTGGCCTTTGTTGTCTTCTCACCTACTACGCTTGTTATAAAATCAGTGATCTCCTGGGTCTAAATTGAGGAACACTTGGCTCATACATAAGAGGGCAGCGTAGTTCATCTGGTGTCACCTAATATATGGCTTTGTGGCACAGCCCAGTCTCAGTTTGGTTGGAAATCTGTGGATTTTCCAGGCAGGTTTGTAGTAAGCTGCTTATGCCTTGCCTAGAGTTGAGATTTTGAGAGGATAGGGCCCAATGGGGTAAATGGGGAGTGTTCTGAAGGTGGATTTTATGTCTCATCAGTTTTCAGTCATGTTCCCCAGGGAAACTTGAGCCAAGGACCTTGGACCTTGAAGAATGTTCTGTATTCTAAAGATCTTCAAGAAGGATTTTGTGGTTGAGTGTGTATATTCGGCTTAGGTTACTTTTCCTGTGAACTGCTTTCTGGGCTGGAACAGAAGAAGCCTTAAGTGTTACTGTTTGTTGTTGTTCAGTCACTCAGTCGTGTTGAACTCTTTGCAACCACATGGACTTATCATGAGAGACTTCTCTGTCCTTCATTATCTCTTGGAGTTGGCTCAAACTAATGTCCATTGATTTGGTGATGCCATCCAACAATCTTGTCCTCTGTTGCCCTTTTCTTTTCCTACCTTCAATCTTTCTTAGCATCAGGGTCTTGTCCAGTGTGGTGGTTCTTTGCATCCATTGGCCAAAGTATTGGAGCTTCAGCTTCAGAATCAACCCTTAAAATGAATATTCAGAGTTGATTTTCTTTAGGATTGATTATTTTGATCTTGCAGTCCAGGGGACTCTTTAAGAGTCCACTTCAGGGCCTCCCCTGGTGGTCCAGTGGATAAGGACACCGCCTTGCAGTGCAAGGGGTGCCGGTTCGATCCCTGGCCTGGGAGGATCCCATGTGCCACGGAGCGGCTGGACTGATGTGTTCAATCGCCGAGCCGGAGCTCTGGAGCGCATGCGCCCAGAGCCGGCGCTCTGCAACGACAGACGCCACCGCAATGGGAGTCCCACAGGAGCCAAAGAACAAAGACAGATGAAAACAGAGAAATGAAAGACCAATAGAAGTGGCCCGCTCACTCCCCTCCCTCCCCAACCCGACCCCCGCCCAAAAATAAATAGATAAATAAATCTTTAAAAAAAAAAAAAAAAAGAGTCCACTTCAGTATGACGGTTCAAAAGCATCAATTCTTTGGCACTCAGCCTTTTTTATGGTGCAGCTGTCACATCTGAATGTGACTACTGGGAAGACCATAGCCTTGACTACACGGACCTTTGTTAGCAAAGTGATGTCTCTGTTTCTCCCCCACCCCCTCATCATGCCTCTTCTTTATTTTTATATTTATTTTCATCCATCTTTTATTCTTTTAGCATGTGTGGGCCTCCTATTGCAGTGGCCTCTCTCGTTGCAGAGCACTGGCTCTGGGCACAGGTGCTCCAAAGCTGACTTGTAATTGGACACACCGGTCCAGCCACTCCATGGCACGTGGGATCTTCCCAGGCCAGGGATGGAACCGGTGCTCCTTGTGCTGCAAGGCAGACTCTCTACCCACTGGACCATCAGGGAAGCCCAATATCTGTGCTTTCTAATATGCTGTCTAGGTTTGTCAGGTGTTGTAGTACACTGTTCTAAACCCAACTAAATCTTTGTTGTCTTTCCTCTTAGGCCTATGTGCTGGAGCAGATCAGGAATGTGAACAGTTTTTGAGAGAAACTTTCATTTTGGTTAATTATTGTCCTGGATTTGTTTTCTTGGAATAAAAGTGTCATTGGTTGGACTACTCAATATATAGAGAGTAGGATATTTGTTTTTCCTATAGAGGTTGCATTGTGTAAATTATGAACAAAAGCAATTCTGAAACATTTTAATGTATTTACATAAGGAAAGGTCATAGTACCTTTCCTTGTAAAAAGGTTTACATGAGGCCTTTGGGTTTTACTCTTTTGGATAATTCCAAACGCCAATTCTCAGCCCTATAAGAAACAACATCTACTTAAAAAAATTACAGGCCTGGTTTTTCACCTCATATTTCTTTATTCTCTGAGTATCTCATTCATATGGAACATTCTCCCTGACTTCAAAGGGTACCTCATATACACAAGAAGAACTAAGACAGATGAAAACAGAGAAATGAAAGACCAATAGAAGTGGCCCGCTCACTCCCCTCCCTCCCCAACCCGACCCCCGCCCAAAAAAAAATAGATAAATAAATCTTTAAAAAAAATAAAGAGTCCACTTCAGTATGACGGTTCAAAAGCATCAATTCTTTGGCACTCAGCCTTTTTTATGGTGCAGCTGTCACATCTGAATGTGACTACTGGGAAGACCATAGCCTTGACTACACGGACCTTTGTTAGCAAAGTGATGTCTCTGTTTCTCCCCCACCCCCTCATCATGCCTCTTCTTTATTTTTATATTTATTTTCATCCATCTTTTATTCTTTTAGCATGTGTGGGCCTCCTATTGCAGTGGCCTCTCTCGTTGCAGAGCACTGGCTCTGGGCACAGGTGCTCCAAAGCTGACTTGTAATTGGACACACCGGTCCAGCCACTCCATGGCACGTGGGATCTTCCCAGGCCAGGGATGGAACCGGTGCTCCTTGTGCTGCAAGGCAGACTCTCTACCCACTGGACCATCAGGGAAGCCCAATATCTGTGCTTTCTAATATGCTGTCTAGGTTTGTCAGGTGTTGTAGTACACTGTTCTAAACCCAACTAAATCTTTGTTGTCTTTCCTCTTAGGCCTATGTGCTGGAGCAGATCAGGAATGTGAACAGTTTTTGAGAGAAACTTTCATTTTGGTTAATTATTGTCCTGGATTTGTTTTCTTGGAATAAAAGTGTCATTGGTTGGACTACTCAATATATAGAGAGTAGGATATTTGTTTTTCCTATAGAGGTTGCATTGTGTAAATTATGAACAAAAGCAATTCTGAAACATTTTAATGTATTTACATAAGGAAAGGTCATAGTACCTTTCCTTGTAAAAAGGTTTACATGAGGCCTTTGGGTTTTACTCTTTTGGATAATTCCAAAACGCCAATTCTCAGCCCTATAAGAAACAACATCTACTTAAAAAAATTACAGGCCTGGTTTTTCACCTCATATTTCTTTATTCTCTGAGTATCTCATTCATATGGAACATTCTCCCTGACTTCAAAGGGTACCTCATATACACAAGAAGAACTAAGAGAGTAGAGGAGAGTAAGACTGTGCCCCGAATATAGTTTTATTTGATAGAAACAATTCTTCCAAATGACCCTTGCTAGTGTTAAAGAACCTGCCTGCCAGTGCAGGAGATGCCAGAGATGTGGGCTTGATCCCTGTGTCAGGAAGATCCCTTAGAGTAGAAAATTGCAGCCCACTCTGGCATTCTTGCCTGGGAAATGCCACAGACAGAGGAGTCTGGTGGACGGCCCCTTTTTCCATGGGATGGCAATGAGTCAGACATGGCTGAGCAGGCACGGGGGCTTGTTTTAATTGCTTACACTTTAGGCTCACATAGAGTTTACATTCACTTGTTGATGCCTCTTCTTCCAGCATACTAGGTCCCTACTGTGTGCAGAGGGCACAACCAAGACATGTATTTGGATGACAAAACATACAAATGCAAGTTTGTGTCATTCATTTCAAAAGTGAAATATTCTCTGCAGTAATTTTACTTGAGATTTTCTGGAGTACAGCCAGTAGTATTCATGATGATGTTGTTTAGTTTTTTTCTAAGGAAAGAAGAAATAAGAAAACTAGCCTTCCTATTGTACTACCTGCTAGGCACTGTGCATAATGTGATTTCATTGAATCTTTGCATTAACCCTTCAGCATAAGTATTATTATTCCTTTATTATAGATGAGTAAAGTAGTTTGGGAATTAAAGTCACTTGCCTAAAGCCGCACAACTGGTAGGTTGTAGAGCACAAGGATCTGTAACCAGGTCTGTCTCTTTTCACTAATCCAGTCTTATTCCTCAAGCAGAGATGAACTACCTAGCAGAAGGACTCAATATATAGAGAGTAGGATATTTGTTTTTCCTATAGAGGTTGCATTGTGTAAATTATGAACAAAAGCAATTCTGAAACATTTTAATGTATTTACATAAGGAAAGGTCATAGTACCTTTCCTTGTAAAAAGGTTTACATGAGGCCTTTGGGTTTTACTCTTTTGGATAATTCCAAAACGCCAATTCTCAGCCCTATAAGAAACAACATCTACTTAAAAAAATTACAGGCCTGGTTTTTCACCTCATATTTCTTTATTCTCTGAGTATCTCATTCATATGGAACATTCTCCCTGACTTCAAAGGGTACCTCATATACACAAGAAGAACTAAGAGAGTAGAGGAGAGTAAGACTGTGCCCCGAATATAGTTTTATTTGATAGAAACAATTCTTCCAAATGACCCTTGCTAGTGTTAAAGAACCTGCCTGCCAGTGCAGGAGATGCCAGAGATGTGGGCTTGATCCCTGTGTCAGGAAGATCCCTTAGAGTAGAAAATTGCAGCCCACTCTGGCATTCTTGCCTGGGAAATGCCACAGACAGAGGAGTCTGGTGGACGGCCCCTTTTTCCATGGGATGGCAATGAGTCAGACATGGCTGAGCAGGCACGGGGGCTTGTTTTAATTGCTTACACTTTAGGCTCACATAGAGTTTACATTCACTTGTTGATGCCTCTTCTTCCAGCATACTAGGTCCCTACTGTGTGCAGAGGGCACAACCAAGACATGTATTTGGATGACAAAACATACAAATGCAAGTTTGTGTCATTCATTTCAAAAGTGAAATATTCTCTGCAGTAATTTTACTTGAGATTTTCTGGAGTACAGCCAGTAGTATTCATGATGATGTTGTTTAGTTTTTTTCTAAGGAAAGAAGAAATAAGAAAACTAGCCTTCCTATTGTACTACCTGCTAGGCACTGTGCATAATGTGATTTCATTGAATCTTTGCATTAACCCTTCAGCATAAGTATTATTATTCCTTTATTATAGATGAGTAAAGTAGTTTGGGAATTAAAGTCACTTGCCTAAAGCCGCACAACTGGTAGGTTGTAGAGCACAAGGATCTGTAACCAGGTCTGTCTCTTTTCACTAATCCAGTCTTATTCCCCTCAAGCAGAGATGAACTACCTAGCAGAAGATGCTCACTTGTGATATAACAAAAAAGTGTCCTCTGAATGTACTTAATTTAGAAAATTGTTACAGCAATAAGAGGAAAAATATGTCGCTTTTCCAGATTTTAAAAAGTAAAAATTTGAAATTTAAATTACTGAGAAGTGGGCACAATTATATAATTAAACTGTTCAAAGAATTAGGGATTTAAAAGGGTTATTCCACAAAACTAATAGGCCTATAATCTTTGTCAGACCAAGACACAATTTAGTAAGTATAATATAGACTAAAAAAATGAACAGTTTCCTGTTTGGGTCTAAGTATAACAGTGATGGTTATATTTTAGGCTATTTTTATTTATTTATTTATTTTTAGATTTATTTATTTATTATTTATTTTGGTGGGGGTGGGGTGGGGAGGGAGGGGAGAAGGTGGGCCACTTCTATTGGTCTTTCATTTGTCCATTTTCATCCATCTTTGTTCTTCGGCCCGTGTGAGCCTCCCATCGCGGCGGCCTCTGTTGTCGCAGAGCACCAGCTCTGGGCGCATGTGCTTCAGAGCTCCAGCTCGGTAATCGAACACATCAATCCAGCCGCTCTGCGGCACGTGGGATCTTCCCAGGCCAGGGATCGAACTGGCGCCCATTGCACTGCAAGGCGGTATCCTTACCCACTGGACCACCAGGGAAGCCATAGGCTATTTTTAGATTTTGTAGTTTTAATTATAAGAGAATTGCTGCCCAAGAAATAAGAACCCAGAGGTTCTTGCAAATACTCAAGAGTAACCACTAGTTCTTGCTGCAAAACAGAGACAAAGCAGTCTTCATTTTTGTGCCAGAATTTCCTTTTGGCTCACATGACTAGATCTATAAAAGAGAAAATGGCGAGGTTTTGCCATTCTAAAAAGGTTTTCTGATATACTTAGGGAAAAAATTATAGAAGACTATGAATTCCTCTGAAATAGTTTGTCTGTGAACCATCTATCTTATTGTTGCACAGAACCCTCTCACAGGTCTCAGTCTTGGTTTCTGTTTTTGTGTACAAATAGTGACAACTTCTTTGTCTCAGTCAAGTATCCAAGATGGCAGAGTAGAAGGGCATTGAATGTTATGTAAAAGTACTTTGGAATGGTTAGAATGTTATTCATATGGAATGGTAAATGCATGCAGACAATATTTTTCAAAGTTCTCCCATATATTTCCCCCTTGTAGTAATATAGTTCCCACCCTCCAACCATTGCCTTTCCTCAAGTGGCCAAAGTATTGTAGCTTCAGCTTTAGCAGCAGTCCTTCCAATGAATATTTAGGGTTGATTTCCTTTAGGATTGACTAGTTTGACAAGGATTGACTCCTTGCTATGCAAGAGACTTCTTCAGCACCACAGTTCCAAGGTGTCAGTTCTTGGCGCTCAGCCGTTTTTATTGTCCAACTGTCACATCCACACATGACTACTGGAAAAACCATAGTTTGGCTATATGGACCTTTATTGGCCATGTCATGTCTCTGCTTTTTGATTAATTGTCTAGATGTACATAAAGCAACATGTGTATGTGTGCTCAGTCACTCAGTCCTGTCCAACTCTTTGCGATCTCGTGGACTATTGCCCGCCAGGCTCTTCTGTCCATGATATTTTTCCACACAAGAATACTGGAGTGGGTTGCTGTTTCCTTCACCAGGAGATCTTCCCAACCCAAGGACTTAACCCACGTCTCCTGCACTAGCAGGCAGATTCCTTGCCATGGAGCCACCTGGGAAGCCCATAACACAGTTAGATATGTATAAATTTAACACCTCTAACACAAACAACATTACATATTTCTCAAAGATACAAACATACCTAAATACATTTTTATTTTATAAACATTTTTGTGAATGTCTCTAGCAGGAAGGGAAATGAAAACTATAATGAGAAATTAAAGGGAAAACAATATAATATAATATCGGCCTGTAAGGTTAAGTGATGGTGTATCGTGAGCTAAGAGATATAATTAACTCTGAACTTTAGGTTAAAAAAGCTGCATTTTGCATATCTGAATCACCATGAATACATATGGTGGTATCTTGTGATGATTATATTCAGGAGAGGTGGTCCTGCAAGGAGTGGTGAGGAGTGACCGCCTCTAGAAGGAAGCTTCACATCCAGATTGCATGAACAGCCAATTTCAGGACCAGGATGGAATTTAATAAATTGCTTGTTATTTAGTTCTACGATGCCCTGGAAGATGAAACATTTACCCCCTGAGATTAATTTTTCACTGACTGATCAAACTCAATGTAGTGTTTATGTTCTCTGTAACAGGAATTTTAAAGTACATAAATTTTTAAGCAAGAGTCTGATATCCAAAAAGATACATTACTTTCATCTGAAGTAATTTGAAGTTCAACTGGGTGAAATGCTGCTACAATTTAAGCTTCTTATTTATAAAATATGGATCCAGTTAATCAGATTTATAGTGTGAAGTTGGAGCTCTCTCTGATGACTAGAGAAGGAAGTCTAATGTTCTTAAAATATTATCCCCTTTGGTCTTCATTATTTAACAGCTGCATGTTGGCCATAACTTTACCTTTTTAGATCTCGGTTTCCTCATCTGAAAAATGAGTGGACTAATATATTGCTCTCTAAAAATGCTATGTTTTCACAGTAACAAAAGCAAAAAAGATGATTAAAACTTTACCAAAAGAAAGTCCTCTCTGTTCTATTACTAACAGTTTACCAGGAAGTGTCTCAAGTGAAGAGAAATTGACAAGCACTCTCTTCTAAGGGAGGGGTGAGTTAGAGTCTCTTTCCACCCTTTTATCTATGGGTCACCCAATGCTTTTCAGAATCATGCATTTGAAAATTCTTAAGAGTAGGATTGGAGCAATAGATTTATATGCTGGTTGCCTCAGTATAATCCATTATCAGAATCTATGATTTTGGATGGTGTTAGAAGTAAAAGTTATTTCTGTAAGTTTCTTTAGGTGCTTTCAGTATGAAAATATCTGGGATTTTCTGGGGTGGTTTGCAAGATGGTCTTGTAATATAATAATAGCTAATACATTATAGTACGTACATAGACACTATGATAAGTGATTTCTGAATACTAACCCATTTTCACAACAGCCTTGTGAGAAAGATACTGTTATTATCCCCTTTTTTGGAGGAGGAAAAATGATGCATAGAGCAGTTAAGTCAGTTGCTTAAAATTTTTGACTCAGAAGTAGGAGAAATGCAATTTTAACCCAGGCTGTTCAGCTCAACAGTTCACGCTGTTAACCTGTAGGCTTACTGTCTCTCTAATATTTAGTGAAGTTCCAGTTTACCTCAGAATTTTTATAGTATATTAGAGATTTGTCTGGACTGTGTGTTCTGAAAAATGTTACTATTACTCCATTGACAGTCAGTTCTTGGAGGAAGATAATCAGAAGAAAAAACAAAAAGTCAAAAAACCCCGTCAGCTTGATTCTTTGATTCTTCCTTCAACCCTGCCTCTTATAGTAATAGTGTGTCTAGTATTTATTCAGTTCCTCCTCTGTACCAGATTAAGTGCATTATTTTTATTAACTTGACGATTCCTCATGACTCATGAGGCTTGCATGATTGTGAGCCCTGTCTTACTGTTGAGCAACCTGAGATTTACAGAAGTCATGTATGTCCTATGTTTAGAGAGTATCTAAAGGAACAATCTCAGGCACCAGTGCTGAGCCCTTTGTAGGACTGGTTCTAAGGATGCTTGCATGGCCCTGAGTTTCTCAACCCTAAAGCCAGTTGTTCAGATGTCTTCTATGTAATGTCCAACTTTATTTCTTTATGAATGCACTAATCATATGGGTCATTGCTCCTCTCTTAGTATTGACTAAAGTAGAATTTCAAACCAGGCTCAAAAATAGACACTGTTACCCAAAAATAAAAGCCAGGGCCAGATGGCTTCACAGGTGAATTCTACCAAACATTTAAAGAAGAGCTAATGCCTGTCCTTCTAAAACTCTTCCAAAAAATTGCACAGGAAGGAACACTTCCAAACACATTCTATGAGGCTGCCATCACCCTGATGCCAAAGCAAGGTAAAGACAACATACAAAAAAGAAAATTATAGGCCAGTTTCACTGATGAACTTAGATGCCAAGATCCTCAACAAAATCCTAGCAAACAGAATTCAACGACACATCAAAAAACTCATACATCATGATCAAGTCGGGTTCATCCCAGGCATGCAAGGATTCTTCAATATCCGTAAATCAATCAATGTGATACACTGTATCAACAAATTGAGAGACAAAAACCACATGATCATCTCAATAGATGCAGAAAAAGCCTTCGACAAAGTACAACATCCATTTATGATAAAAACTCTTCAAAAAATGGGCATAGAAGGAACCTATCTCAACATAGTGAAAGCCATATATGAGAAGCCCACAGCGAACATTATCCTCAATGGTGAAAAACTGAAAGCATTCCCTCTAAGATCAGGAACAAGACAGGGGTTTCCACTTTAACCACTCTTATTCAACATGGTCCTGGAAGTTCTGGCAACAGCAATGAGAGGAAAAACAAAGAAAAGGAATCCAGATTGGAAAAGAAGAAGTAAAATTCTCTCTATTTGAAGATGGCACAGTATTATACATAGAAAATCCCAAAGACACTATTACAAAACTACTAGAGCTCATCAGCAAATTCAGCAAAGTCGCAGGATACAAAATCAATATACAGAAATCACTGGCATTCCTATACGCAAACAATGAAAAATCACAAAACGAAATCAAAGAGGCAATCCCCTTCACCATCACAACCAAAAGAATCAAATATCTAGGAATAAACCTACGCAAACAAACAAAAGAACTGTACACAGAAAATTATAAGACACTCATGAGAAACATTAAAGAAGACTTCAACAGATGGAGAGATATTCCATGTTCCTGGGTCGGAAGAATCAATATTGTTAAAATGACCATACTACCAAATGTCATCTATATATTCAATGCGATCCCTATCCAACTACCAATAACATTCTTCACAGAACTAGACCAAATAATAACACAGTTCATATGGAAACACAAAAGACCTCGAATAGCCAAAGCAATCCTGAGGAAGAAGAATGGAGCTGGAGGGATCAGCCTCCCCAACTTCAGACTCTACTACAAAGCAACAGTCATCAAGACAGTATGGTACTGGCACAAAAAAGGAAAATTATAGGCCAATTTCACTGATGAACTTAGATGCCAAGATCCTCAACAAAATCCTAGCAAACAGAATTCAACGACACATCAAAAAACTCATACATCATGATCAAGTCGGGTTCATCCCAGGCATGCAAGGATTCTTCAATATCCGTAAATCAATCAATGTGATACACTGTATCAACAAATTGAGAGACAAAAACCACATGATCATCTCAATAGATGCAGAAAAAGCCTTCGACAAAGTACAACATCCATTTATGATAAAAACTCTTCAAAAAATGGGCATAGAAGGAACCTATCTCAACATAGTGAAAGCCATATATGAGAAGCCCACAGCGAACATTATCCTCAATGGTGAAAAACTGAAAGCATTCCCTCTAAGATCAGGAACAAGACAGGGGTTTCCACTTTAACCACTCTTATTCAACATGGTCCTGGAAGTTCTGGCAACAGCAATGAGAGGAAAAACAAAGAAAAGGAATCCAGATTGGAAAAGAAGAAGTAAAATTCTCTCTATTTGAAGATGGCACAGTATTATACATAGAAAATCCCAAAGACACTATTACAAAACTACTAGAGCTCATCAGCAAATTCAGCAAAGTCGCAGGATACAAAATCAATATACAGAAATCACTGGCATTCCTATACGCAAACAATGAAAAATCACAAAACGAAATCAAAGAGGCAATCCCCTTCACCATCACAACCAAAAGAATCAAATATCTAGGAATAAACCTACGCAAACAAACAAAAGAACTGTACACAGAAAATTATAAGACACTCATGAGAAACATTAAAGAAGACTTCAACAGATGGAGAGATATTCCATGTTCCTGGGTCGGAAGAATCAATATTGTTAAAATGACCATACTACCAAATGTCATCTATATATTCAATGCGATCCCTATCCAACTACCAATAACATTCTTCACAGAACTAGACCAAATAATAACACAGTTCATATGGAAACACAAAAGACCTCGAATAGCCAAAGCAATCCTGAGGAAGAAGAATGGAGCTGGAGGGATCAGCCTCCCCAACTTCAGACTCTACTACAAAGCAACAGTCATCAAGACAGTATGGTACTGGCACAAAAACAGAACTATAGATCAATGGAACAAGATAGAGAACCCAGAGATAAACCCACGCACCTATGGGTACCTTATTTTTGACAAAGGAGGCAAAACTATAAAATGGGACAAAGACAGCCTCTTCAACAAATGGTGCTGGGAAAATTGGAAGTGACATGCAAAAAAATGAAGTTGGAACATTCCCTGACACCATGCACAAAGATCATCTCAAAATGGATTAAAGACCTAAATGGAAGACCAGAAACCATCAAACTCTTAGAGGAGAATATAGGCAAAACCCTCAAGGACATCAATCAAAGCAAGATCTTCTCTGACCCATCTACTAAAATAGTGGAACTGAAAAGAAAAGTGAACACGTGGGACCTCATGAAACTTAAAAGCTTTTGTACAGCAAAAGAAATCACCAAAAAGCTGAACAGACACCCCACAGAGTGGGAGAAAATCATAGCAAATGAAACAACAGACAAAGAATTCATCTCCAAAATCTACAAGCAACTCAGACAACTCAGCACAGGAAAAACGAACAACCCAATCAAAACATGGGAAAAAGATCTAAAGAGATGCCTCTCCAAAGAGGACATACAGATGGCCCAAAAGCACATGAAATGATGCTCAACTTCACTTATCATTAGAGAAATGCAAATTAAAACCACAATGAGATACCACCTCACACCCGTCAGAATGGCCATCATCAACAAATCAACAGGCAACAAATGCTGGAGAGGGTGCAGAGAAAAGGGAACCCTCTTGCATTGCTGGTGGGAATGTAAATTGATACACCTTAGACAGTTATAAGACACTCATGAGAAACATTAAAGAAGACTTCAACAGATGGAGAGATATTCCATGTTCCTGGGTCGGAAGAATCAATATTGTTAAAATGACCATACTACCAAATGTCATCTATATATTCAATGCGATCCCTATCCAACTACCAATAACATTCTTCACAGAACTAGACCAAATAATAACACAGTTCATATGGAAACACAAAAGACCTCGAATAGCCAAAGCAATCCTGAGGAAGAAGAATGGAGCTGGAGGGATCAGCCTCCCCAACTTCAGACTCTACTACAAAGCAACAGTCATCAAGACAGTATGGTACTGGCACAAAAACAGAACTATAGATCAATGGAACAAGATAGAGAACCCAGAGATAAACCCACGCACCTATGGGTACCTTATTTTTGACAAAGGAGGCAAAACTATAAAATGGGACAAAGACAGCCTCTTCAACAAATGGTGCTGGGAAAATTGGAAGTGACATGCAAAAAAATGAAGTTGGAACATTCCCTGACACCATGCACAAAGATCATCTCAAAATGGATTAAAGACCTAAATGGAAGACCAGAAACCATCAAACTCTTAGAGGAGAATATAGGCAAAACCCTCAAGGACATCAATCAAAGCAAGATCTTCTCTGACCCATCTACTAAAATAGTGGAACTGAAAAGAAAAGTGAACACGTGGGACCTCATGAAACTTAAAAGCTTTTGTACAGCAAAAGAAATCACCAAAAAGCTGAACAGACACCCCACAGAGTGGGAGAAAATCATAGCAAATGAAACAACAGACAAAGAATTCATCTCCAAAATCTACAAGCAACTCAGACAACTCAGCACAGGAAAAACGAACAACCCAATCAAAACATGGGAAAAAGATCTAAAGAGATGCCTCTCCAAAGAGGACATACAGATGGCCCAAAAGCACATGAAATGATGCTCAACTTCACTTATCATTAGAGAAATGCAAATTAAAACCACAATGAGATACCACCTCACACCCGTCAGAATGGCCATCATCAACAAATCAACAGGCAACAAATGCTGGAGAGGGTGCAGAGAAAAGGGAACCCTCTTGCATTGCTGGTGGGAATGTAAATTGATACAACCTCTATGGAAGACAGTATGGAGATTCCTTAAAAAACTAAAAATAGAAGAACCCTATGACCCAGCAATCCCACTATTAGGCCTATATCCTGATGAAATCAAAAATGATAGAGGCACCTGTATCCCAATATTCATTGCAGCTCTCTATAAAATAGCCAGAACATGGAAGCAACCTAGATGTCCATCAACAAATGAATGGATCCAAAAGCTCTGGTACATATATACAATGGAATACTACTCAGCTGTTAAAAGAAATGCAGAAGAATCAGTCCTAATGAGGTGGCTAGCTCTAGAACCTATCATAAAAAGTGAAGTAAATCAAAAAGAGAAAGACAAGTACAGTATACTAACTCATATATATGGGATCTAGTAAGATGGTCATGATAACACATGCAGTGAACTCATGAAAAAACAGAGAATAGACATAAAGACATTGTGGAGACCGAACAGTGGGAGAGAGGCATGGAGGGAGTAACATGGAAACCTATAGTGTTACGTGTGGAAAAGATAGCTATTGTCATATGCTAAGGGAATAGAAGTACCTACAACCACTTGGGGCGATGGTCTGGAGGGGTGGGAGGAGGGGAACAGGGTGGGGGGAGGGTTCAGGGATATGCATATGACTGATCTGGGAACATACATGTCTGTGAACAACAAAACTCTGTAAAATCTTTAAAATAAAGGAAAAAAAAAGAACTAGACCAAAGAATAACACAGTTCATAGGGAAACACAAAAGACCTCGAATAGCCAAAGCAATCCTGAGGAAGAAGAATGGAGCTGGAGGGATCAGCCTCCCCAACTTCAGACTCTACTACAAAGCAACAGTCATCAAGACAGTATGGTACTGGCACAAAAACAGAACTATAGACCAATGGAACAAGATCGAGAACCCAGATATAAACCCACGCACCTATGAGTACCTTATTTTTGGCAAAGGAGGCGAACATATAAAATGGGACAAAGACAGCCTCTTCAACAAATGGTGCTGGGAGAATTGGACAGCGACATGCAAAAAAATGAAGCTGGAACATTCCCTGACACCATACACAAAGATCACCCCAAAATGGATTAAAGACCTAAATGGAAGACCAGAAACGTTAAACTCTTAGAGGAGAATATAGGCCAAACACTCAAGGACATAAAGCAAGATCTTCTCTGACCCACCTACTAGAATAGCGGAACTAAAAACAAAAATTAACATGCGGGACCTAATGAAATGTAAAGGCTTTTGTACAGCAAAAGAAATCCCAAAAAAAGCTGAACAGACAGCCCACAGAATGGGAGGAAATCATAGCAAATGAAACAACAGACAAAGAATTAATCTCCAAAATCTACAAGCAACTCCGCACCAGAAAAATGAACAACCCAATCAAAAAATGGGAAAAGAACCTAAAAAGACACCTCTCCAAAGAGGACATACAGATGGCCCCAAAACACATGAAACAAAGCTCAACCTCGCTTATTATTAGAGAAATGCAAATCAAAACTACAATGAGATATCACCTCACCCAGAATGGCATCAGACATTGTGGTGACCGAACAGTGGGAGATAGGCATGGAGGGAGTAACATGGAAACCTAGAGTGTTACGTGTGGAAAAGATAGCTATTGTCATATGCTAAGGGAATAGAAGTACATACAACCACTTGGGGCGATGGTCTGGAGGGGTGGGAGGGGATCTGGGTGGGGGGAGGGTTCAGGGATATGCATATGACTGATCTGGGAACATACATGTCTGTGAACAACAAAACTCTGTAAAATCTTTAAAATAAAGGAAAAAAAAAGAACTAGACCAAAGAATAACACAGTTCATAGGGAAACACAAAAGACCTCGAATAGCCAAAGCAATCCTGAGGAAGAAGAATGGAGCTGGAGGGATCAGCCTCCCCAACTTCAGACTCTACTACAAAGCAACAGTCATCAAGACAGTATGGTACTGGCACAAAAACAGAACTATAGACCAATGGAACAAGATCGAGAACCCAGATATAAACCCACGCACCTATGAGTACCTTATTTTTGGCAAAGGAGGCGAACATATAAAATGGGACAAAGACAGCCTCTTCAACAAATGGTGCTGGGAGAATTGGACAGCGACATGCAAAAAAATGAAGCTGGAACATTCCCTGACACCATACACAAAGATCACCCCAAAATGGATTAAAGACCTAAATGGAAGACCAGAAACGTTAAACTCTTAGAGGAGAATATAGGCCAAACACTCAAGGACATAAAGCAAGATCTTCTCTGACCCACCTACTAGAATAGCGGAACTAAAAACAAAAATTAACATGCGGGACCTAATGAAATGTAAAGGCTTTTGTACAGCAAAAGAAATCCCAAAAAAAGCTGAACAGACAGCCCACAGAATGGGAGGAAATCATAGCAAATGAAACAACAGACAAAGAATTAATCTCCAAAATCTACAAGCAACTCCGCACCAGAAAAATGAACAACCCAATCAAAAAATGGGAAAAGAACCTAAAAAGACACCTCTCCAAAGAGGACATACAGATGGCCCCAAAACACATGAAACAAAGCTCAACCTCGCTTATTATTAGAGAAATGCAAATCAAAACTACAATGAGATATCACCTCACACCCGTCAGAATGGCCATCATCAACATATTTACAGGCAATAAATGCTGGAGAGAGTGTGGAGGAAAGGGAACCCTCTTGCATTGCTGGTGGGAATATAAGTTGATACAGCCTCTATGGAAGACAGTCGGGAGATTTCTTAAAAAACTAAAAATAGAAGCACCATGTGACCCAGCAATCCCACTCTTAGGCTTATACCCTGATGAAATCAAAACTGAAAGAAGCACCTGTACCCCAATGTTCATTGCAGCTCTCTATATAATAGCTAGAACATGGAAGCAACCTACATGCCCATCGATGAATGAATGGATACAGAAGCCCTGGTACATATATACAATGGAATACTACACAGCTGTACAAAGAAATGCAGAAGAATCAGTCCTAATGAGATGGTTAGAGCTAGAACGTATCATCAAAAATGAAGTCAGTCAGAAAGAGAAGGACAATATACTAACACATATATATGGACTCTAGTAGGATGGTGATGATGGCACATGCAGTGAAATGATGGAAAGACAGACATGGACATATGGACATTGTGGGGAAGGAACAGTGGGTGGGAGGCATAAAGTAGCATGAAAACCTGTCCTATCATATGTGAAGAGAATAGCTATAGTCATTGCTCTGTGAGAAAAGGAGATCCTTCAGGGGTGCTGTGTGACAGTCTGGAGGAGTGGGATAGAGGGGATATATGTATGACCAATCTGGGAACATGCATATCTGTAAACAACAAAACTCTGTAAAAGTTAAAAGTAAAATAAAAGTTAAAAAAAAAAAGGACACTTTTGTCTACCATTGGCTTTGGTAAATCACATATGTATGAAACAGCAAAACAAAACAATACACAAAAGTTATATTTTTATTCCTTTTCCCAGAAAGTATTTTAAATTAGGCATTTTTATTATTCACATTATGCAGGCATCCTCTTCATTAATAAAGCATTTTTCTAATAATAAAATTTTATTTAATAAAGGACAGTATTCCGTATTAAAATCTACAAGCAACTCCGCACCAGAAAATGAACAACCCAATCAAAAATGGGAAAAGAACCTAGCCTGGCACAGATGGCCCCAAAACACATGAAACAAAGCTCAACCTCGCTTATTATTAGAGAAATGCAAATCAAAACTACAATGAGATATCACCTCACACCCGTCAGAATGGCCATCATCAACATATTTACAGGCAATAAATGCTGGAGAGAGTGTGGAGGAAAGGGAACCCTCTTGCATTGCTGGTGGGAATATAAGTTGATACAGCCTCTATGGAAGACAGTCGGGAGATTTCTTAAAAAACTAAAAATAGAAGCACCATGTGACCCAGCAATCCCACTCTTAGGCTTATACCCTGATGAAATCAAAACTGAAAGAAGCACCTGTACCCCAATGTTCATTGCAGCTCTCTATATAATAGCTAGAACATGGAAGCAACCTACATGCCCATCGATGAATGAATGGATACAGAAGCCCTGGTACATATATACAATGGAATACTACACAGCTGTACAAAGAAATGCAGAAGAATCAGTCCTAATGAGATGGTTAGAGCTAGAACGTATCATCAAAAATGAAGTCAGTCAGAAAGAGAAGGACAATATACTAACACATATATATGGACTCTAGTAGGATGGTGATGATGGCACATGCAGTGAAATGATGGAAAGACAGACATGGACATATGGACATTGTGGGGAAGGAACAGTGGGTGGGAGGCATAAAGTAGCATGAAAACCTGTCCTATCATATGTGAAGAGAATAGCTATAGTCATTGCTCTGTGAGAAAAGGAGATCCTTCAGGGGTGCTGTGTGACAGTCTGGAGGAGTGGGATAGAGGGGATATATGTATGACCAATCTGGGAACATGCATATCTGTAAACAACAAAACTCTGTAAAAGTTAAAAGTAAAATAAAAGTTAAAAAAAAAAAGGACACTTTTGTCTACCATTGGCTTTGGTAAATCACATATGTATGAAACAGCAAAACAAAACAATACACAAAAGTTATATTTTTATTCCTTTTCCCAGAAAGTATTTTAAATTAGGCATTTTTATTATTCACATTATGCAGGCATCCTCTTCATTAATAAAGCATTTTTCTAATAATAAAATTTTATTTAATAAAGGACAGTATTCCGTATTAAAGCAGGAATTGTTTTGTTAAATTGGATGAAGTTGTGCTGGTATTCACATCTTTAAAAACATCTTCCAAAACTTGACTCTGAATTTTGAAAGCCCTTGAAGGAAACTTTTCTTAGTAAGCACTAGCAGGAGAAAGACTGTGGTAGAAAAGAGGTCATGACTAATTGGCTGGGAATGTTTCCTCACGCTTAAAAAGAGGTAGAGTAGTGTGACCTTTTGATCCTAGATGGCTTGTTTATATTTTCTTATCACAAATCTTTTTACTAAAAGTGAAGTGTTGGTAAAGTGATTTTAGTCTGCCAGAGAGACTCTTGGCCTTGGTCCAAATCTAACTGAAATATTATTAGAAATACATTCTTTACCATGCATAGCGCTTGCAAGTTCTTCTAATGGTAGCCAATTAGGAGAGTAATCCAGTTTCTTGGGCAGAGAAGAGCAGGCCTTCTCACTAGTGTGTCATGTAGGGGTTATCCACCAAATGTGGCTTTGCGTGTCATATCTGGTGTATGAGGCTAAGATGCTGTTTTGTGGGACAGAAGTAAGTACTATGATGTATTTGTGAGGCTCAAAACAAGCTTCCAGTCTTTACACTCTTATTTGAGGAAAAAAAGAGAGACTTAAAGCTCATTTTATTCTAAGATAAAACTGCAAAGGAAACCTTGATGGAGTATGCCTTTGGAAAGAGGCTGCACGCAGAAAGACAAGAAGAAAGACTGATGGAAGTGACAGACTTGGGGAGGTAACAATCTCATGATATACAACAAGCTCACAATATACACACATCCATAGGATGTCTAGAATCAGTGTGACAAACTACATAGGGGTCCAACATATACTCTACAACATCAGGTGTTCTATGCCTTTTATTTATATAGTGCTTATTTATGAGGAACTTCATGAAGATTTTTAAAACAATATTTATTTATTTATTTGCCTGGGCTGAGTCTTAATTGCAACATGTGGAATCTTTGATTTTTATTGTGCACAATTTTTTAGTTGTGGCATGTGGGATCTAGTTCTCTTACCAGGGTTTGAATCTTAGCCCCCTGCATTGGGAGCCACTGGACCACCAGGGAAATTCCTCCAAGAGTTTTATTTAGAATTTAGATTAGCCTGATTTGGCCCTTGGAGTCCTGAAGATCTCATGCTTCTTTTAGGCAAACAGTAGATTCCTCCTATTCCTTGCACCATTTCATTTTAGGAAACCAAATTCCACTCAACATTTTCTGAAGCTAGCTCTCAACATTTTCTGAAGCTAGCTTTTTTTTTTTTTAAAGATTTATTTATTTATTTATTTATTTTGGGGTCGGGTTGGGGGTCGGGTTGGGGAGGGAGGGGAGCGGGTGGACCACTTCTATTGGTCTTTCATTTCTCCACTATCATCTTCTTTGTTCTTTGGCCCGTGTGGGCCTCCCATCACGATGGCCTCTGTTGTCACAGAGCGCCGGCTCTGGGCGCATGCGCCCCAGAGCTCCGGCTCGGTAATTGGACACATCAGTCCAGCCGCTCCGCGGCACGTGGGATCTTCCCAGGCCAGGGATCGAACCGGCGTCCCTTGCACTGCAAGGTGGTGTCCTTATCCACTGGACCACCAGGGGAAGCCCCAGAAGCTAGCTTTGATTCATGGCAAAATTAGATCTGTTCTCCAGAGTCATCAATGGTCAACACTAAAAAGCATATGGTGGACTCTGTTTCTGCCCAGAACATTTTGAAATGCTATCGGCAGCCAGTGAGCCTGCAAAACTGTGACCAAGGTTGCTTTATTGTCATTCTTTGTGACAGTGGAGCTGCATTTCTCAAGGGTGCCCTTCTCATGCTCACTGGGGTCCCTGGCAGCTGATACAAGGAAAACATTACAAATTGGTAAGAGGCATACATCTTTTTCCTCAAGAAACCCCAACACTAGTTTGTATATCCAAATATTTCAGAACTGCTGGTGCTTATAGGGGAGGGGGAAAATATTTTTCTTTCTTTTTTTTTTTTTAATTGTTGGCCTCTCTTTTGGTTTTTTATTTATCCATTTTCATCCATCTTTATTCTTTGGCCTGTGGGGGCCTCCCATCGCAGTCACCTCTCTCATGGTAGAGCACTGGCTCTGGGCGCATGTGCTCCAGAGTGCTGACTCGTAATTGGACCCACTGGTCCAGCTGCTCCGCAGCATGTGGGATCTTCCTGTGCCAGGGATCAAACCGGTGCCCCTTGCAGTGCAAGGCGGACTCTTTACCCACTGGACCACCAGGGAAGCCCTATCCTTTTTGATTTTTACCCAAAGGTGTGAATATTACTGTGGGAATTTCCCTCATGAAATTTTGGGAGTGAGTTTGCGTAGTGGAAAGGTTTAACTCAACCCAAAGAGTGTGGATAGGTATAACTTACATGGTGCCGTGACTTGCCAGTTATTTGTGGGATCCTCTCTGATACCATGGGTTCCATGGAACTCTGTGATCAGAAGGAAGCCAGTGAATGACCTCAGCTTCAACGGGGGCTGCCTGCCTCCGTCTGTGCCAGCATCTGGGTGGCAGGGAGTAAAATGTAAACCTTTTTACATTGGGTTCAGTGTTCTCCTGGTAAGTCTGGCCTTCCAGAAGGGAGGAACCCAGACAGAAAGTGACCTGAAATACACACCATTGAAGTGTCAAATGGGAAGGAGAATACAAGGTTTGTGAAAAAGGAGGTCATCCATTCTCTTCCTTCTGTCCTGGAAGAGCCCACAGAGTATAGGGGAGGTTAGTCATTTATCCTAGGCCTTCGTCGGCCACTCTCTGCTGAGTGGCCTTGCTGTATCCCAATCAGCAGCTACATCATCCAGGTGTTTCCTGGAAGCCCACTCAAAGCCAGACATTTCCATGGAGCAACATTGGCAATTTTGCTTGCTGTCTTAAGTTACTTGTGCTTTGAAAACAACTTAAAATAATTTTGGAGATGATATATGGTGAAGAACTTTAAGACCTTAATTTACCATTTATTTATGTCTGGTGTAGATCTAGAACCACTTACATCAGGGGAGGGGGGACCTTGGCTTTGCCTGCGGGTGCTATGAGGCCTCTGCAGAATGGCTGAGATGGTGGTGTACCATTCAGACAAGAGTCAGGATTAGGATCTTAAATAGTTCAGGTTGAGTATTTAATGATTTTTTTTTTTTTACTAATTAAAAAGTAATTTATGCAAATTATATAAAATATAAGAAAATAATAGAAATCACTCATAGTTCTATGATTCAGAGATACTGTTAATAAAATTTTGGAGTGTCTCCTCCCATTCTTAACTATAGTCATTACTAACTTACTTAACAGTGTAGGGATCACACACTATATATGTGTATATATATATGTATATTTAAAATTAATGTCTTTTTACTTATTACTAAATAAGTCAAATTTTCCTAAATTTTTCTCTGTCCTTTTCTTATGTTATTAAATGTTATTTGAAATCACACTATTTACTGGTTGTGTACTATTTCATTATAAAAATACATTATAATTTATGATAAAGTATAAATTTATTTGTGAAAGTGTTAGTCACTCAGTCATGTCCGATTCTTTTGCAACCCCATGGACTGTAGCCCACTAGGCTCTTCTGTCCATGGGCTTCACCAGGCAAGAATACCTGAGTGGGTTGCCATGCCCTTCTTCAGAGGGTCTTCTCTTTATGTGATTCTTTATGGTGATGGCTCAAATTACTTTGGTGTCTCAGGCACCTGCCTTCCGCTGATGTTCCCTTAACTTTCATGAGAGATGCTATTACAAACATAGGCTTGTCCTGATGGTTCATTCTATGTCTCAGCTTTCTGAGGCTATGGTTCCACTCTGTTTGATCCAACACTAGATGTTGCTGTGAAGGTAATTTGTAGACGTAATTAGCATTTAAAACAGTTATCTGTAAGTAAATGAGATTACTCTGGGCAGTATATGTGGGCTCATCCAATTAGTTGAAAACTATGAGAAAAACTGAGGCTTCCTGAAAAAACAAAAAAAGGAATCTGCCGTAAGACTCTAACTGAAATTCTGCCTCGCATTTCCAGCCTGCTGGCCTGTCCTAAAGATTTCAGATGTGCCAGCCTCAGTAATCCCATGAGTCAGTCCTTGAAATGCATCTCTGTTAGATCTGGTTTTCCGGAGAACTCCAGTTGATACACCTGTGAAATCTGTTATCACATTTGTCTTGACAGTGCCATCACAGGCTTTGTCTGTCATATGAATTAGAATATTCACAAGTGATCTTATATAATTTTGTTAAAAATTAATAGTATGAGAATATCTGCTTCCGCTGCATGCTGGTGTGTTTCCTAGTCTCTGAGAGTGAGAAGCGCACCACTACCCTACTTCTCTTTGGGTTTAATTGGGAAGAAGTTTGGAGCCTAGCCATGGTGGATCAATTTATATTCTGTTTTCTTGGTCACAACTTAGCACCTCACTTAAATTTTCCTCTGTCCTTTGCTTTGCTCTTATCTGTCAGATGTCTCATTTCTCTGTCGAAAAGGATAAGATGTAAAGAGCTAAGGTCCACCCTTTGTTTTTCTACCTTTGATTTTGGGATAAATGTTTCCCCTCTCTCTTTGGCTGAATAAAATTACATTTACTTTTGCTCTTTTCCTAAAGACTTGAGGGGAAGAAAACCCATTAAACAATATTTGTTTTCTTTTCTCTGGTCTGTACTGCAGTCATGGCTTCCCACTAAGTTATAGCCAGTGGGGCCAACAGCCTTGTGCAGGCTTCTTGGACCAGCTGTCTGGTACTGTAAGCCTCATCAGTGGATGAGCCTAGAGAGGAGAAGGCAGGTTCACGCTGATGTTCCCTTTAACTTTCATGAGTGATGGCTCAAATTACTTTGGTGTCTCAGGCACCTGCCTTCCGCTGATGTTCCCTTAACTTTCATGAGAGATGCTATTACAAACATAGGCTTGTCCTGATGGTTCATTCTATGTCTCAGCTTTCTGAGGCTATGGTTCCACTCTGTTTGATCCAACACTAGATGTTGCTGTGAAGGTAATTTGTAGACGTAATTAGCATTTAAAACAGTTATCTGTAAGTAAATGAGATTACTCTGGGCAGTATATGTGGGCTCATCCAATTAGTTGAAAACTATGAGAAAACTGAGGCTTCCTGAAAAAACAAAAAAAGGAATCTGCCGTAAGACTCTAACTGAAATTCTGCCTCGCATTTCCAGCCTGCTGGCCTGTCCTAAAGATTTCAGATGTGCCAGCCTCAGTAATCCCATGAGTCAGTCCTTGAAATGCATCTCTGTTAGATCTGGTTTTCCGGAGAACTCCAGTTGATACACCTGTGAAATCTGTTATCACATTTGTCTTGACAGTGCCATCACAGGCTTTGTCTGTCATATGAATTAGAATATTCACAAGTGATCTTATATAATTTTGTTAAAATTAATAGTATGAGAATATCTGCTTCCGCTGCATGCTGGTGTGTTTCCTAGTCTCTGAGAGTGAGAAGCGCACCACTACCCTACTTCTCTTTGGGTTTAATTGGGAAGAAGTTTGGAGCCTAGCCATGGTGGATCAATTTATATTCTGTTTTCTTGGTCACAACTTAGCACCTCACTTAAATTTTCCTCTGTCCTTTGCTTTGCTCTTATCTGTCAGATGTCTCATTTCTCTGTCGAAAAGGATAAGATGTAAAGAGCTAAGGTCCACCCTTTGTTTTTCTACCTTTGATTTTGGGATAAATGTTTCCCCTCTCTCTTTGGCTGAATAAAATTACATTTACTTTTGCTCTTTTCCTAAAGACTTGAGGGGAAGAAAACCCATTAAACAATATTTGTTTTCTTTTCTCTGGTCTGTACTGCAGTCATGGCTTCCCACTAAGTTATAGCCAGTGGGGCCAACAGCCTTGTGCAGGCTTCTTGGACCAGCTGTCTGGTACTGTAAGCCTCATCAGTGGATGAGCCTAGAGAGGAGAAGGCAGGATGTTGGATAGGCTTAGCTTCCTCATTTATTACTGTGTATTAAAAAGCTTTGCTCTAGACTTTTTTCAAGAATAATCCCTATTATTTCAATGGAGGCCTCTTTGAACAAAAGTTATTTTGTTGTTAGTATCAAATTTTTCTGCATAATAATCTGGCTTGATTGTGGCCATTGGCAGTTTAGTAAGATTCAGATGGTGTACAACCCATATGAAAGACGTGACATGCAGTAACAGCTCCCAGCCCTGGCACCATGAAATATCAGCAAACCCCAGGCCTGCTTTTGGGTCCCAGTAGATGCTTTGATTTACTGATACATTAAAATTACATAGGAAATATAAATATCCAAAGTAAAAGGCAGGTGACAGAGATGATTTTACCTGTCCAGGAATACTTTTTACTTTGATGAGAAGATGTGGCAGCCTGGCACATTTGGAATTCCAGAAGGGAAAGAGAGCCAGACAACCCTTAAAGCTACATCGAATAGAATCATCTCCAGTGACTAATGAATATGGTTAGTACTGTATATCAGAAGTCAGAATACTCTCATTTTCATCTGAGAGTATAAAGTGGAGAGGAATCTAATGTCTTTGTAAAAATTATCTTTCTATTTATTGTTTAATCTCCCAAATGGCTACTCTCCCAAAAGGCAAGCATAGTTGGAGTCCCTGAGTTTGGATTTAAATACCACTTGTCTGATGTTTCTTTAATATGGAGATTAAACGCAAACATTAAATTAGCTTCCCTGAGACATTTACTTTGAACTTTCCTTCTCTGCTACTGAGGAGATGATCTTTTGAACGGACGCCCTGCCACATCAACAGCGTGTTCAGGGCTTGGATGTGGGCCAGCCTCACTTAGCCATTTTTCCTTATTTAGCTCGCTCAATATTATTGGCAGGTTGCTTCCACCAAAACCCCTATTTTCTAAAGGATATTTGACAACTTCAAGTAGGTTCAATATCTTTCATGGTAAGTTGTGCTAACTGGGCAAAAAGACCTGAAGTGCCAATTATAGTAGCAACAGAAACTGACCAACTTTTGTTGTATTGGAAATACAAGGGAATCCTGTGCAGGACAATATATAGAGCCTATGATGTAAGTTTTAAAATAATACACAACTGAAAGATTATTTAAATTACATAGTATTCCTTTTCTGAATGATTTTAATCCCTATTATTTCAATGGAGGCCTCTTTGAACAAAAGTTATTTTGTTGTTAGTATCAAATTTTTCTGCATAATAATCTGGCTTGATTGTGGCCATTGGCAGTTTAGTAAGATTCAGATGGTGTACAACCCATATGAAAGACGTGACATGCAGTAACAGCTCCCAGCCCTGGCACCATGAAATATCAGCAAACCCCAGGCCTGCTTTTGGGTCCCAGTAGATGCTTTGATTTACTGATACATTAAAATTACATAGGAAATATAAATATCCAAAGTAAAAGGCAGGTGACAGAGATGATTTTACCTGTCCAGGAATACTTTTTACTTTGATGAGAAGATGTGGCAGCCTGGCACATTTGGAATTCCAGAAGGGAAAGAGAGCCAGACAACCCTTAAAGCTACATCGAATAGAATCATCTCCAGTGACTAATGAATATGGTTAGTACTGTATATCAGAAGTCAGAATACTCTCATTTTCATCTGAGAGTATAAAGTGGAGAGGAATCTAATGTCTTTGTAAAAATTATCTTTCTATTTATTGTTTAATCTCCCAAATGGCTACTCTCCCAAAAGGCAAGCATAGTTGGAGTCCCTGAGTTTGGATTTAAATACCACTTGTCTGATGTTTCTTTAATATGGAGATTAAACGCAAACATTAAATTAGCTTCCCTGAGACATTTACTTTGAACTTTCCTTCTCTGCTACTGAGGAGATGATCTTTTGAACGGACGCCCTGCCACATCAACAGCGTGTTCAGGGCTTGGATGTGGGCCAGCCTCACTTAGCCATTTTTCCTTATTTAGCTCGCTCAATATTATTGGCAGGTTGCTTCCACCAAAACCCCTATTTTCTAAAGGATATTTGACAACTTCAAGTAGGTTCAATATCTTTCATGGTAAGTTGTGCTAACTGGGCAAAAAGACCTGAAGTGCCAATTATAGTAGCAACAGAAACTGACCAACTTTTGTTGTATTGGAAATACAAGGGAATCCTGTGCAGGCCAATATATAGAGCCTATGATGTAAGTTTTAAAATAATACACAACTGAAAGATTATTTAAATTACATAGTATTCCTTTTCTGAATGATTTTGGAGGACCTTTATATATAATTTGAAAATTCTTTCATTAGCTTTATAATTGAGATAAGCATTATCATCCTCCCTTTTAAAAGGAGAATTTACTTTTATTTTCAAAAAAAAATTAAAAAACCTTTTTATTTTGTATTGGAGTGTAGCCAATTAACAATGTTGTGATAGTTTCGGGTGAACAGCAAAGGGACTCAGCCACACATATACATATGCCCATTCTTCCCTACACTTCAACCCCATACAGGCTGCCACATAACACTGAGTTTCCTGTGCTATACAGTAGAACCTTGTTGGTTATCCATTTTAAATATAGCGGTGTGTACATGTCCATCCCAAATTCCCTAAGTATCCCTTCCCCCTTCAACTGTAAATTTGTTCTCTAAATCTGTGAGTCTGTTTCTGTTTTGTAAATAAGTTCATTTGTATCTTTTTTTTTTTAGATTCCACATACAAGGGCTGTCATATGATATTTCTCCTTCTCTGTCTGACTTAACTTCACTCAGCATGACGATTTCTAGGTCCATCCATGTTGCTGCAAAGGAAAATTTACTTTATGGTGAGTAAGTTTCTTTCCCTCTGTTTTGGCAAGTTTATGAAAGTGACTGAATGAGCACAATTCTTTTCTTAACTTCTGGGAACTCGGGATGGTTGTTGGGATAACTCTTTAAACTATCTATCTGAAGCATTCACTTTGAATTTTTCCCAAATATTTTTAGGACGCCCTTCAACAGCGTGTTCAGGGCTTGGATGTGGGCCAGCCTCACTTAGCCATTTTTCCTTATTTAGCTCGCTCAATATTATTGGCAGGTTGCTTCCACCAAAACCCCTATTTTCTAAAGGATATTTGACAACTTCAAGTAGGTTCAATATCTTTCATGGTAAGTTGTGCTAACTGGGCAAAAAGACCTGAAGTGCCAATTATAGTAGCAACAGAAACTGACCAACTTTTGTTGTATTGGAAATACAAGGGAATCCTGTGCAGGCCAATATATAGAGCCTATGATGTAAGTTTTAAAATAATACACAACTGAAAGATTATTTAAATTACATAGTATTCCTTTTCTGAATGATTTTGGAGGACCTTTATATATAATTTGAAAATTCTTTCATTAGCTTTATAATTGAGATAAGCATTATCATCCTCCCTTTTAAAAGGAGAATTTACTTTTATTTTCAAAAAAAAATTAAAAAACCTTTTTATTTTGTATTGGAGTGTAGCCAATTAACAATGTTGTGATAGTTTCGGGTGAACAGCAAAGGGACTCAGCCACACATATACATATGCCCATTCTTCCCTACACTTCAACCCCATACAGGCTGCCACATAACACTGAGTTTCCTGTGCTATACAGTAGAACCTTGTTGGTTATCCATTTTAAATATAGCGGTGTGTACATGTCCATCCCAAATTCCCTAAGTATCCCTTCCCCCTTCAACTGTAAATTTGTTCTCTAAATCTGTGAGTCTGTTTCTGTTTTGTAAATAAGTTCATTTGTATCTTTTTTTTTTTAGATTCCACATACAAGGGCTGTCATATGATATTTCTCCTTCTCTGTCTGACTTAACTTCACTCAGCATGACGATTTCTAGGTCCATCCATGTTGCTGCAAAGGAAAATTTACTTTATGGTGAGTAAGTTTCTTTCCCTCTGTTTTGGCAAGTTTATGAAAGTGACTGAATGAGCACAATTCTTTTCTTAACTTCTGGGAACTCGGGATGGTTGTTGGGATAACTCTTTAAACTATCTATCTGAAGCATTCACTAAAATGTGAAGGCTGAAAAATATCCACATTTCTTAATTTGTCATTTTGGTAACTTCACTCATTGGTGAAGAAAGAATTATTTGCTAATGAGGAACATTGATTCTTTCTTTTTTTTTTTTTTTTAATTTGGCCTCTTTTATTGTATTTATTTATTTATTTATTATCATCCATCTTTATTCTTTGGCCTGTGTGGGCCTCCCATTGCAGTGGCCTCTCTTGTTGCAGAGCACTAGCTCTGGGCACATATGCTCCAGAGTCCTGGCTCCTAATTGGACACACCGGTCCAACTGTTCCATGGCATGCGGGATCTTCCCGAGCCCGGGATTGAACTGGGTGGACTCCATGTCCCCTTGCACTGCAAGGCGGACTCTTTACCCACCGGACTACCAGGGAAGCCCTCTTTCATGTTTTACTGCAGAATTTTTTTTAAGCTCGGTAGAGATTGAGAATGCCATTTGTTAGACATAGGAAATGTTTTTCTGTTAACACTTCACAAATATATTTTATGATGATTCCTGTATAAGGAAAGCCTTATAAATTCAGCAAGGGCCCTTATACAACATTTTTGGATATTATATGTAGAATGAGTAATTCTCTTTTTGGGGGAGGGGGCACACACTTCTGTTGGTTTTTCATTCACTTACCGTTTTGGTTCTTTGGCCTGTGTGGGCCTCCCATCACAGTGGCCTCTCCCATAGCAGAGCACCGGCTCTGGGCACATGTGCTCCAGTGCTCCAGCTTGGTAGTTGGACACATTGGTTCAGCCACTCCGTGGCACATGGGATCTTCCCAGGCCAAGGATCAAACCAGTGCCCCTTGTACTGCAAGGTGGTGTCCTTACCCACTGGACCACCAGGGAAGCCCGAGTATTTCTTTTTTTAAGTAAACCCAGTATGCAGTACAATAAGCCTAATAAAGCAAACAGTTTTGTATATTCTAAGTTTTATATATATATATATATATATATATATATATATAAATATTCTAAGTCTATCCCTGTTGCTAAAAATGATATCATTTCATACATTTTCATGGCTGAGTAATATTTTACATACATATATAAGTACATATATATGTGTTATATATGTATACATACACACACACACACACACACTACATCTTTTCTATCCATTCCTCTGTCGATGGACATTTAGGTTGTTTCCATGTCTTGACTATTGTAAATGGTGCTGCTATGAACATTGGGGTGCATGTATCTTCTGTGAACATCAGGGTGCATGTATCTTTTCAAACTAGAGTTTTCTCCAGATATATGCTCAGGAGTGGGATTACTAAGTGATATGGCAACTCTGTTTTCAGTTTTTTTAAGGAACCTCCATACTGTTTTCCATAGCGTCTGCACTGATTTACATTTCTAGCAACAGTTTAGAAGGGTTCCCTTTCTCTATACCTCCTCCAGCATTTGCTGTTTGTAGACTTTTCAGTGATGGCCATGCTTGCCTATAAGAGGTGATATACCTCATTGTAGTCTTCTTGATTTGCATTTCTCTAATAATTAGTGAGAATGACCGTCTTTTCTTATCCCCATTTCATGTGTCTTCTTTGGAGCATTGTCTGTTTAGGTCTTCTGCCAATTTTTCAATTGTTTGTTTTATTGCTAGTGAGTTGTATGAGGTGTTTGTATATTTTGGAAATTCAACCCTGTCAGTCACATAATTTATAAATATTTTCTCCCAGTCTGTAAGTTGTCTTTTTTGTTTTTGTTGTTGCAATGCAAAAGCTTTATGTTTGGGGCTTCCCTGGTGGTCCAGTGGCTGGAGGATCTGCCTTGCAGTACAGGGGTCACCGGTTCGATTCCTGGCCTGGGAGGACCCCATGTGCCGCGAAGCGGCTGAGCCAGCACTGTGGAGAACACGCGCCCAGAGCTGAGGCTCTGCAGGGGGAGAGGCTGCTGCGATGGGAGGCCCACACAGGTCGAAGAAGATGGATGAAAGTAAATGGATAAAAAACCAATAAAAGAAGCCAAAATTAAGAAAAAAAAGGGTGTAAGTTTGGTTATATGCCATTAGTTTACTTTTGCTTTTATTTCTATTGCCTTGGGAAACTGATGCAAGAAAACATTGATAAGATTTATGTTTTGCCTATGTTCTCTTCTAGGGGTTTTATGTCTTATATTTAAGTTTTTAAGCCATTTAAGTATCAGAGTTTGTTTCAGTTTAGATACTATGTTGAGTTGTTTACAAGTTGTTCATATTTATATATTAATTCATTTGATTAAATGCTTGATCAGTGAAAAAATGTTGTTTTTAAAGATTGGGCAAAATAACAATATCAATAACAGCAAATCCAAATTGACAAGGATACAATTTCATGGTTCATGGACAGCTTCCAAGAATCATTGATTTTCTCATTGGTAGCTGTCATTTGCTGAGTGTTTACTGTGTGCTGGATGTGCTGTCAACATGGCTTTAGTAAATCAAAACTGACAGGTAGAATGTGAGAGTTCCGGTTGGGAGTAAAGTGGGGAGCCAGGTTTGTGTCCAGGTCAGCTTGACTCCCTGTACTGTGTGTGTTACCACCTTAGTACGCTCCTGCCAGCTGTTTCCACTATAGAGAATTTCTCGAAATTTTCTCTCACTTTTCCTTGTAATACCTTGGCTACAGGTCTTGGTACCTTTTTGTGTGTTCTTATCCCCATTTCATGTGTCTTCTTTGGAGCATTGTCTGTTTAGGTCTTCTGCCAATTTTTCAATTGTTTGTTTTATTGCTAGTGAGTTGTATGAGGTGTTTGTATATTTTGGAAATTCAACCCTGTCAGTCACATAATTTATAAATATTTTCTCCCAGTCTGTAAGTTGTCTTTTTTGTTTTTGTTGTTGCAATGCAAAAGCTTTATGTTTGGGGCTTCCCTGGTGGTCCAGTGGCTGGAGGATCTGCCTTGCAGTACAGGGGTCACCGGTTCGATTCCTGGCCTGGGAGGACCCCATGTGCCTCGAAGCGGCTGAGCCAGCACTGTGGAGAACACGCGCCCAGAGCTGAGGCTCTGCAGGGGGAGAGGCTGCTGCGATGGGAGGCCCACACAGGTCGAAGAAGATGGATGAAAGTAAATGGATAAAAAACCAATAAAAGAAGCCAAAATTAAGAAAAAAAAGGGTGTAAGTTTGGTTATATGCCATTAGTTTACTTTTGCTTTTATTTCTATTGCCTTGGGAAACTGATGCAAGAAAACATTGATAAGATTTATGTTTTGCCTATGTTCTCTTCTAGGGGTTTTATGTCTTATATTTAAGTTTTTAAGCCATTTAAGTATCAGAGTTTGTTTCAGTTTAGATACTATGTTGAGTTGTTTACAAGTTGTTCATATTTATATATTAATTCATTTGATTAAATGCTTGATCAGTGAAAAAATGTTGTTTTTAAAGATTGGGCAAAATAACAATATCAATAACAGCAAATCCAAATTGACAAGGATACAATTTCATGGTTCATGGACAGCTTCCAAGAATCATTGATTTTCTCATTGGTAGCTGTCATTTGCTGAGTGTTTACTGTGTGCTGGATGTGCTGTCAACATGGCTTTAGTAAATCAAAACTGACAGGTAGAATGTGAGAGTTCCGGTTGGGAGTAAAGTGGGGAGCCAGGTTTGTGTCCAGGTCAGCTTGACTCCCTGTACTGTGTGTGTTACCACCTTAGTACGCTCCTGCCAGCTGTTTCCACTATAGAGAATTTCTCGAAATTTTCTCTCACTTTTCCTTGTAATACCTTGGCTACAGGTCAGGTAGTAATGCAGAAACAAGCAATGCATTTTCTTCTTGCCTTGTTTGAATATTCTGTGGGCTATGTCAGATAGATCCAACTGTTCTTGGGGTTCCAGAGGAGGCTGTGACCTGAGGGCTCTGCTTGGAGCCTCTTGAGTACCCTTGGCCTCTACCTTCTGACTTAGTGATGGGACCAGAAGGGAGAAGAACAGTGTCAGCATGTCAGCCATGCTGGGGAGCAGCATTCTGGACAGAGTAGAACTATGGAGCTTTCCTTCCCATGTTCTTCTCCTCCTTGGATGGCATCCTCTTTATTGAAGTCTGGAGACTCTTGAGTGATCTTTCTTAGCTGACCGCTAGAGGCTTTCCAAAGGAAAGGGCGAGCAACATGCTTTAATTTCACTGTGGGACCGAGGGAAAGGGAGAAATCCTTGCTCTTTGAGCCATGGGACTGATGCAAACTATAAGGATTGTTCATAAGGAAAATGAGCAGGGAAAACATTTTGACAGTTTTACTGTTTGTTGGAGACCTACCACCACAGTGCCCTGTTTTTTTTTTTTAATTCTTTATTTTAAAGGTTTTACAGAGTTTTGTAGTTCATAGACATGTATGTTCCCAGATCAGTCATATGCATATCCATGGTCCGCACCCCCCCAGATCCCCTCATCCCACCCCTCCATTGTTTTGTTTTTAATAAGGAGACATTAAATGGAGTTAGAGAAGTTTTGTAAAACAACAACAACAACAACAAGCCTTGGCAGTGTGGCTGGCATATGCTTCTGGAATCTAGAGAAATCTTGCAAAACAAAGTTAGTTTTTATGGCATAATAAATGTTCTGTTTATTAGAAAATGAATAGAGGCATTCTTATAGTGGGAAACAGCAAAAGGGAAATTCTTCATATAATACATTAGCACTAGAGTTTGACATAGAGTTTCCCTCCTTCTTTTTCCTTCCTTCGTTCCTTCCAACCCTCCCTCCCGCCTTCCTTCTTTCCCTCCCTTCTTCCTTCGTTTCCTCCTTTTTCTTTTTTTAAAAATTAAGGGGCTTCCCCTGGTGGTCCAGTGGATAAGGACACCACCTTGCAGTGCAAGGGGCGCCGGTTTGAGCCCTGGCCTGGGAAGATCCCATGTGCCGCGGAGCGGCTGGACTGATGTGTCCAATCGCCGAGCCGGAGCTCTGGAGCGCATGCGCCCAGAGCCGGCGCTCTGCGACAACAGACGCCACCGTGGTGGGAGGCCCACAGGAGCCAAAGAATAAAGACAGATGAGAATAGAGAAATGAAGGACCAATAGAAGTGGCCCGCCCGCTCCCCTCCCTCCCCAACCCGACCCCTGCCCAAAATAAATAAATAAATAAATCTTTCAAACAAACAAACAAACAAAAAATTAAGTACCTAGCACACTGCTATGTTTAAAATGAGTAACCAATAAAGACATACTGTTTAATACAAGGAACTCTCCTCATTGTTATGTGGCAACCCGGATGGGAGGGAAGTTAGGGGAAAATGGATACATGTATGTGCATGACTGAGTACCTTCACTTCACCTGAAATAATTAAACATTGTTAATCAGCTATACCCTAATATAAAATAAAAAGTCTTTTAAAAATTAAGCACCTAATATATATGAGTATATGCTAGATAAATCAGATACAGAGTTTACCCTGAGTAATACAATATATTAATGTTATGTATATAAATAATACATCATGGCTAATATGAAATTGAACCTGTATGACAGGTATACAAATATGATACTAGAGAAGTTAATAGACATGATTCCATGTCATATGCATATCCATGGTCCGCACCCCCAGATCCCTCATCCCACCCCTCCATTGTTTTGTTTTTAATAAGGAGACATTAAATGGAGTTAGAGAAGTTTTGTAAAACAACAACAACAACAACAAGCCTTGGCAGTGTGGCTGGCATATGCTTCTGGAATCTAGAGAAATCTTGCAAAACAAAGTTAGTTTTTATGGCATAATAAATGTTCTGTTTATTAGAAAATGAATAGAGGCATTCTTATAGTGGGAAACAGCAAAAGGGAAATTCTTCATATAATACATTAGCACTAGAGTTTGACATAGAGTTTCCCTCCTTCTTTTTCCTTCCTTCGTTCCTTCCAACCCTCCCTCCCGCCTTCCTTCTTTCCCTCCCTTCTTCCTTCGTTTCCTCCTTTTTCTTTTTTTAAAAATTAAGGGGCTTCCCCTGGTGGTCCAGTGGATAAGGACACCACCTTGCAGTGCAAGGGGCGCCGGTTTGAGCCCTGGCCTGGGAAGATCCCATGTGCCGCGGAGCGGCTGGACTGATGTGTCCAATCGCCGAGCCGGAGCTCTGGAGCGCATGCGCCCAGAGCCGGCGCTCTGCGACAACAGACGCCACCGTGGTGGGAGGCCCACAGGAGCCAAAGAATAAAGACAGATGAGAATAGAGAAATGAAGGACCAATAGAAGTGGCCCGCCGCCCCCCCTCCCTCCCCAACCCGACCCCTGCCCAAAATAAATAAATAAATAAATCTTTCAAACAAACAAACAAACAAAAAATTAAGTACCTAGCACACTGCTATGTTTAAAATGAGTAACCAATAAAGACATACTGTTTAATACAAGGAACTCTCCTCATTGTTATGTGGCAACCCGGATGGGAGGGAAGTTAGGGGAAAATGGATACATGTATGTGCATGACTGAGTACCTTCACTTCACCTGAAATAATTAAACATTGTTAATCAGCTATACCCTAATATAAAATAAAAAGTCTTTTAAAAATTAAGCACCTAATATATATGAGTATATGCTAGATAAATCAGATACAGAGTTTACCCTGAGTAATACAATATATTAATGTTATGTATATAAATAATACATCATGGCTAATATGAAATTGAACCTGTATGACAGGTATACAAATATGATACTAGAGAAGTTAATCTTCCTTTTATTTATTTATATAATGGATATTTGTTAAGGACACTAGGAACTAGGCATTAAGCCAGTGCTAGGGTTATGGCTTTCGTTGCCCTGGAAGAATGTAATTATCAACAGAGCACACAGACATTGACAGGTATTTACTGTGCAGCATGGTCAACGCTAAATCTCATTCTTCCGACAAATGAATTTCATAGCTCACTAAATACCAAGCATTCCTTAAGAAAAGTTGAGGTGAATTTATAGAGAAGATCTCCTCTATGCTGGAATTTGAGGAGTGGTTTTAAGCATAGAAATGGAGGCAGAAAAAGCATTCATATGTGAGAATGAGGGGAGAGTGATGGTAAACATTTAAGATTTTAGGAAGACAATAATGTAACCATAACAATAGCTAACCTTATGTAATATTTTATCTGCGCCAGGTACTGTTCTAATTGCTTGGCATATGCTTTATTAACTTAGTCTTTCTCATAGCATCCCTGTAATTTTTAAAAAATTTTTGTTTGTGCTTTTTTTTTAAAAGATTTATTTATTTATTTATTTTGTTGGGGGTGGGGAGGGAGGGGAACAGGCAGGCTACTTCTTTTGGTCTTTCATTTGTCTATTTTCATCCATCTTTGTTCTTTGGCCCGTGTGGGCCTCCCATCGCAGTGGCCTCTCCCATAGCAGAGCACCGGCTCTGGGCGCATGCGCTCCAGAGCTCCGGCTCAGTAATTGGACACATCAGTCCAGCCGCTCTGCGGCACATGGGATCTTCCCAGGCCAGGGATCGAACCGGCGCCCCTTGCACTGCAAGGCGGTGTCCTTATCCACTGGACCTCCAGGGAAGCCCCTGTTTATATGCATTTTTGACTGCACTGGGTCTTCATTGCTCTATGTGGGCTTTCTCTAGTTGCACTGAGTGGGAGCTGCCCTTCAGTTTTGGCATGCAGGCTTCTCATTGCAGTGGCTTCTCTTCCTGCAGAACTCAGGCTCTCGGGCACGTGGACTTCTGTAGTTGTTGCTGGCTGGCTTAGTTGTTGCATGTCATGTGGCATCTTCCAGGACCAGTCTCTTGTATTGGCAGGTAGACTCTTTACCACTGGACCAGCAGGAAGGTCCAGCCCTGTCATTTGGATACTGTTGCCATTTTACATATGAGTAAATTGAGGCACAGAGAGGTTAAATGACATGCCCAAAGCTGTAGTAAGGGCTCAGTCTGGGATTCAAACTCAGGCAGCCCAGCTTGCTATATAAGCAAAGTCAAAGAAGGGGAAAGTTGTGCGTGGAAAAAATCAAGGAGTTCAGTTTGATCTGAGGCTAAGGTTGGTGTGGAGAAAGCATGGGAAATCAACAGGTAAGATATTTGAGTCCATATTTTAAAAGGCCCTGTTAGCTGACTGTGAGTATGAATTTCCTTTTTTCAGATAAATGGGAGCCACTTTTTTGAGCAGGGAGTACTGTTATGTGAGCCTGTCTTGTAAGATTCAACCTGAAACACTGTGAAATGAGGGGTGACAAGGCAGGAAGAGAAGTTAGGGCCTGATGGTGGGGTAGGTGGGGATGAGACTCAGTGATAGTAACGAGAGAATTATTAAAAGTGGGGGCTTATAGGACTTAGCAACATACTAGGACACTGAGGTATTCTGTTACCCTTTGGCCTTTGGCAGGCAGTGGTCACAAAGGGTTAAATGAATATGCCTGCTATGAAAATTTCTTGGGCATTAACATTTTCTACTCATCCATGGTTATGGTGGTTGTATCGAATGCCCTTGTGATGGAAGAAAAAGAACAAACATCAAAAGTACCTTTTAACTTCACAATTCTTTCTAAATTTCTTTAAACTTATATGCTATACTGCTGATTTGCAGACTTCAAAGTACACAGAAAGATCAGGGTCAGATCGAAAATTATTTCTTACAGTTTGATAAAATATGCATGTGAATCCTATGACCTGCCACTGAAATTATTTATGTGTTAATGTAACTGTGTAACACTAATTGTACTGTTTAGGGCCTGATGGTCCCCCTCTCCTAGCTTTTTCATTGTCAGTTCTTGCAAATAATTTTTGACTATAATTTATCTTGTACTTTACAGGTTCCACATGTTGTTTATAGATTCAAAAATATCAAGTTGGTTTTTTTCTTTTTTTTGGAGGAATTACGGTAAGAAGACTGAACTTGAATGTGTTGCTATAGGCAGTGGTTGGGAGGTTTTTTTTTTTTTTTTTGGCCACTTCTATTGGTCTTTCATTTACTTATTTTCATCCATATTTGTTCTTTGGTCTGTGTGGGCTTCCCATTGCAGTGGTCTCTCTCCAGGGATCGAACCAGCACCCCTTGCACTGCAAGGCTGTGTCCTTACCCACTGGACCATCAGGGAAGCCCGGTTGGGAGTTTTGTATTCAACTTGCTATCCAGTTTTAAATGTTACTTTCATTCTTATTACCTAATGAGAATACCATCTCAATATATTTGGGATAATTTTTCTTAGATGTAACATATTTTAGTTTTGCAGTTGTTTTTCAAATGGGAGTTATTCCTTTTCTTCCTTCCATGTGAAGGTGAAAACCAAGATAGAAAAGTAAGAATTAAAGTTTTCCCCATAAACTCACCAAGTTTTCTTATTTTTCACATATTTGTGAGGTTCCTATTCATAACATTTCCATGGTTTTGTAGATAAAATTTTTGTTTCTTTTGTAAATTAAAACTTTGTTGGAATTGATGGAAATATATACCATTGGATGGTACTGAAAATTGTCTGCTCTGCAGTTTTTAGATATTGGTCATTTTCAGTTTTCCTTTTAGAGGTGAATGCTAACATTTAAAAATGCTTAAAGCAGTGGATTGTCTTTAATTCTTAGTTATGTTATGTCTGCACAATTATTTTTAACGGTCTTTTTGGTTTTTCCAGAAGTTTAAGGTAATATTGTGAAATTGTCAAGAAAATGAAGCTTTGGGTTTTTACAGTTACTTCTCAAACTTCAGTGTGCATGTGGATTACTACAGAATCTTTTTAAAGGATAGATGATGATTAATAAGTCTGGGCAGGGCCTGAAATTCTACTTTCTAAGTTGGCTGTATAGACTACACTTCGTGTAACAGTCTAAGCTCCAGTTCTCATGTGTAGTACTTTCTGTGTGATTCTAAGCAAATCATTTTTCTTATTTGTCACATACCAGAGGGCGGCTTTGAGGATTAAGTGAGAACATGGACGTAAAGCCTGGTGCATTGAAAATATTTTATAGAGTAAATGGTGTGTGTGTGTTTAGGAGCCAAGTCATGTCTGACTCTTTGCGACCTTATGGACTGCAGTATGCCAGGCCTCCCTGTCCCTCAGAGCAAATGGCAGATTCTGTTATTTACCATTGCCTTGATGATTAGGATATAAGTTTAAGAGATTCCTGAGGGACTTCCTTGGTGGTCCATTGGTTAAGATTTGTGCTTCCGCTGCATGGAGCATGGGTTTGATCCTTGCTTGGGGAACTGTTGATAAGATCCTAGAAATCACTGTGGCATGACATCCTCCACCCTCCCTCCACCCGAAAAAGAGCTTGCTGAGAAGTAACATTGTTATATCTGTTTTTTGAGCAAAAGCCCTTGTTGGAAGTCATGACTCTCTTATATATTGCTGCAGGCCCATCATTTTGTTTCATTTTCATGAGTTACAATTGTAAAATAAGAGAGGGTTGAGCTAGGGATTTGTGAGGTTTCTTTCAACTTGAACCAGTGATCCTATAACCATTTGACGAAGTATACTATTATGTTTTCTAGACTGTTGACAGAGAATAAGTCATGTATTGGTTTCATCTGCTTTAAAATCTGTTTGATTTAAATTTGATTCCAAAGATCCCTACTAATTTCTCTCCTTGCCCCATATGTTGGTTATTATTTTGATAAAGAATTCCATAAGTCTTCTGGGACTGGGAACTGAAACTATGAGCAATTCTGAAGTAACAAAAGAAAGCTCATTCCAGATACCAGAGAAACCACTATGTAGCTGAAGACAAAAATTGACTTCAGCTTCTTTGTAAACTATCATATCTGAACCATTATTATAACATATGAAATCATTCAGAGTGCTCCCCTGGTTGCTTGGATAATCGTCTAGAACTTGCCTCCAAATTTCAATCTTAGAAAAAAGGCATTCTCTCAATATGCCAATCCTAACTACTGCCAGTATATTTTAAAAATTGTATTAAATTATTTTAATATGCTAGAGGTATCAAATGTAAATGGTATCTCTAAAAGGAAAGCATCTTTATCAAGAAAGTAAATAACTACATGGACAGGTGTTTGGGAAAACATCCATTATAAAAAATTTGTTAGTCATCAAAATTTTCTTTAGCTGCATTATCAGCTTCAGGGCATGAATCTAACTTCGAGTAGTGAATAAATAGAATTTTGAAAATGGGAGATAGGAGAGTTGAATTTTATTAATATGGAAATATTCTTGTCCATTGCCTAGAGAAATGGCAGATTCTGTTATTTACCATTGCCTTGATGATTAGGATATAAGTTTAAGAGATTCCTGAGGGACTTCCTTGGTGGTCCATTGGTTAAGATTTGTGCTTCCGCTGCATGGAGCATGGGTTTGATCCTTGCTTGGGGAACTGTTGATAAGATCCTAGAAATCACTGTGGCATGACATCCTCCACCCTCCCTCCACCCGAAAAAGAGCTTGCTGAGAAGTAACATTGTTATATCTGTTTTTTGAGCAAAAGCCCTTGTTGGAAGTCATGACTCTCTTATATATTGCTGCAGGCCCATCATTTTGTTTCATTTTCATGAGTTACAATTGTAAAATAAGAGAGGGTTGAGCTAGGGATTTGTGAGGTTTCTTTCAACTTGAACCAGTGATCCTATAACCATTTGACGAAGTATACTATTATGTTTTCTAGACTGTTGACAGAGAATAAGTCATGTATTGGTTTCATCTGCTTTAAAATCTGTTTGATTTAAATTTGATTCCAAAGATCCCTACTAATTTCTCTCCTTGCCCCATATGTTGGTTATTATTTTGATAAAGAATTCCATAAGTCTTCTGGGACTGGGAACTGAAACTATGAGCAATTCTGAAGTAACAAAAGAAAGCTCATTCCAGATACCAGAGAAACCACTATGTAGCTGAAGACAAAAATTGACTTCAGCTTCTTTGTAAACTATCATATCTGAACCATTATTATAACATATGAAATCATTCAGAGTGCTCCCCTGGTTGCTTGGATAATCGTCTAGAACTTGCCTCCAAATTTCAATCTTAGAAAAAAGGCATTCTCTCAATATGCCAATCCTAACTACTGCCAGTATATTTTAAAAATTGTATTAAATTATTTTAATATGCTAGAGGTATCAAATGTAAATGGTATCTCTAAAAGGAAAGCATCTTTATCAAGAAAGTAAATAACTACATGGACAGGTGTTTGGGAAAACATCCATTATAAAAAATTTGTTAGTCATCAAAATTTTCTTTAGCTGCATTATCAGCTTCAGGGCATGAATCTAACTTCGAGTAGTGAATAAATAGAATTTTGAAAATGGGAGATAGGAGAGTTGAATTTTATTAATATGGAAATATTCTTGTCCATTTCCAAAAAGATTTAAAGCAGCTGGAAGCCTTGTTAAAAATGCAGCTTTGCTAAAGAAAAGGTGAGATGACTACTGTTACTGCCAATCAGAATGCAAATTTGTGTGACCTTTCTAGGAAGAAACTTGTCAATATTTCTTAAGAGGATGTTCTTTGTCCCCAAATCCTGCCTTTAAGGCTCGGTTGTAAGAAATTAATATAAAATGAGAATACGAATTTGTGTTGAGGATTTTAATCACATTATTTATAACAGTGGTATGTTAGACTATAGATTTCATGAGGACAGTGATGATGCTTGTTTATGCTCATTATTATATTATTAGTGCCTAGTATGGTTTCTGGTACACACTAGACATTCAGTAAATCTTTACTGAACAAACGAACATAAGTGTTCAACTGTGGGGAAGTGGTTGAATAAAAGATGGTGTATCGCACACAATGAATATGATACAGCCATTAAAATGTGCTTATGAGAAGTTTTAAAATAGATGTGAAATACTCTTTTTTTCCCATACAAATTTTATTTATTGTTATTATACTTTTTACAGGGTTTTATTGTTTACTGCCACTCATCCACCCAAATCTACCATAGGTATATGTATGTTGCCCCACCTCCTGAACCTCCCCCATTCCCCTCCCTACTCCACCCCTCCAGGTTGCCACAGAGCCCCTGCTCAAGATCCCTTAGTCCTACAAGCGCACTCCCCTCCCTCACACCAATGTCTGCAAGACTGTTCTCCATGTCTGCCTCTCCACTGCAGCTCTGTACACTTATCCATCAGCACCATCTTTCTAGATTCCATATGCATGTGTCAGTACACAATATTAATCTTTCTCTCTCTGACATACCTCACTCTGTATAGTAGGTTCTAGATTCATCCACCTCATTCGAACTGCTTCAAATGCATTCTTTTTTATGGCTGAGTAATATTCTGTTGTATATAGGTAGCACAGCTTCTTTATGCATTCATCTGTCGATGGACATTTAGGTTGCTTCCGTGTTCTAGGTATTGAAACAGTCGCTGTAAAAGCAAGATAAAACATTGCATATGCAGTATGAGATTAACTGTGCACATATCAAGACTGGGGAATTCCCTGGTAATCCAGTGATCAGACTCAGTACTCTCGCTGCTGAGATATGCATGCTAAGTTGCTTCAGTTGTATCTAATCCCACGGACTGCAGCCCACCTTGCTCCATGGGACTCTCCAGGCAAGAATAGCTGGAATGGGTTGCTGTACCCGCCTCCAGGGGATCTTCCTGACCCAGGGATTGAAACCGTGTCTCTTATGTCTTCTGCATTGGCAGGCAGGTTCTTTTTCACTTAGTGCCACCTGAGAGCCTGGGTTCAATCTTTGGTTGGGAAACCAAGATTCCACAAGCTACATGACATGGCCAGTAAATAATCATAATTTAAAAATGAGATAAATTTTTAAAAAGATGGAAAGAAAAGTCATTAAAATTTCTGGTAGTAATTATAGACTGAATGTTGGACTGATAGGTGCTGTATTTCTTTATTTCCTAAGTTTTCTGCAGTATGCATGTTATTTTATATTAAAAAGTTATTTTTTCTTAAAGTGAAATATTTTCCTTAAGTAATTAAAAAAATTGTATAAACTTACTGTACATCTAAACAAGAAGGCTCTTTTTCTTTTACCTCTGTGTGCTTCATTTTTTCTGCTTTAAAATGAGTTGAAGAGAAAAACTTATGTCCACATACAGGGTTAATGTGCAAATGTTCACAGTAGTATTTTTAATAAGGACTTGCATGGGAATAGCCATAGCAGAATTAGCCATAATAGTCAAAAAGTAGAACCAACGCAAATATTTGTCAATTTATAAATGGAATAAAAAATGTGGAGTATCTGTATGATGCTATGCTATTCAGCAGTAAAAAGAATTAGGCACTGATAGAGACTTATGGCGTGGATGAACCTTGAAAAAATTATGCTAAGGGGAAGAAGTCAGATGCAAAAGACCACCTATGCATTCTGTGTGAGATATCCAGAAAAGACAAGTCTATGGGGACTTCCCTGGTGGTCCAGGATTTAAGAATTTGCCTGCTGATACACAGGACACAGGTTTGATCCTTGGTCTGGGAAGATTCCATATCCCGTGGGGCAATTAAGCGCTTGCACCACAACTACTGAGCCTGTGTTCTCGAGCTGGTGCTCCATGACAAGAGAAGCTGTTTCAGTGAGAAGCCTGTGCGCCTTATCTAGAGAATAGCCCATGTCCACTGTAACTAGAGAAAGCCTGTGCACAGCAATGAAGACCCAGCGCAGCCAAAAATAAATATAAATAAATAGACAACTCTTTGAAAGGAGAAAGGACATTAGAGGTTGCCAGAGCCTGGGTGTGGGAATGTCAGATAAGTCAGTCTGAAGGATCTAACTGGGGTGATGAAAATGTTTTAAAACTGGATTACTGTGACAGTTGCACAACTTGGCAAACTTACTAACAAAGTAATTCAAATGTGCACATAAAACTGGATATTTGTATAGTAGGAGTTTAATGCAATAAAAAAGAACATAGTAGCATTGAATCTGTAAAAACCCACACAGTGTGAGAATATAAAAGTAATATATAAAAGAGCATATACAAGAAAGCAAGCGTTGTGTGTGAGGGGAAATCATATGTGTTCTTTTATAATAGAGAAAACTTGCTTTTTCATTTATATGGATTAAATAATTCTTTAAGGGAAAAGATGAGTAAGATCAAAAATTGTTCTAAGGTACTTCTGTAATCAAATGAATATTTGCGGTTTCATTTGAGGTCAAATCCCTGCATTGCCACCCATATCATATGCATTTCAGCACTTAATTATCACTCCTATTGCAAGCTTCCTGCTCTGATTAAGAACACAGCCCTAGGTTTATGCTGGGAGAAGTAACTGCCTTTGATTAGGGTTACATTTTCCCTGCGCTTCCCAGCCCATGTGACTCTCCAATGGAGATTCCCCTCTGGGAAGTGATGTTCTTCAAGTCTGAAAAACATCTCTTTGCTCCATGGTGCTTTAGTACAATTCACAGTGAAGTAAGTTTGGAAAAAAAAAAAGAAAGCCTTTTGAGTTGTTAGCTTGTTTATCGATATGACAAGTTGTCCTGGCCTTCTGTTGGTGAAACAGAGAGAAGTAACAACAGCCCAGGGCCCAGGCAGTGCAGATGGCAGGCAAAAACCAGACCAGACTCTCTTCCTCTGAGGCACTGTGGGGGGCTTGAGTTACCCAAGTTGGGGATCTGCCTTCCCCTCTTGCCTTCCCCTTGTTGCAGTCTGCCCAGCTATAGGATTTCCTCTGCTCCACAAACACTGGCATTTCCCCCACTGTGGCTTTGAATGTTGCTCTCTAATGTAATTGGAGATCCCAATTTGAACAGCAGAGATTGATTTCACTGTTGTTGCGAAGGGATGGTAGGTAAGTGATCCCCTAATGCCTGGACTCTTTAATGAGCCTGCGTCTCAGCTTTCTAGAGGGTGTCAACTGCCACCGGCACAACATAGAAATGGAACTACTTTTACAAAAGGAAAAGTGAGGAACTTGCCTCTGACTGAGAATTTAGCTGTTATTTTAAACCAGACTTTACTCTCACTATAGGCTTGTTTTCCTAATTATAAAGGCGAGCCCCCTTTCATCAATCTCAGTTGAGAGAAATGTGGCCTGGAAGAGGATTGGACTCAACAGACAACAGCCTGCAGATAGGCATTCAGATTTCTCAGTTTAGTTCTGAGAGATTTTGGAGGTTGGGGCTGGAGTCACTCTTCTTTTGTTTTCAGTGTCATAACTGTGCCATCGCAGTATTCTTGCTTGGAGAATTCCATGGACAGAGGAGTCTGGCAGACTGCAGTCTATAGGGTTGCAAAGAGTCAGACATGACTGAGTGACTAAGAACAGCACAGCACAGCCACTGTGCCATAAAGATACTATTTCCTTTCTCCTGTTCCTCAGTGCTTGTCATTTTCTCCATACCACTTAGTGTGTGCTTGAAGACTTTGGTTTGTTGGAACCAAGGATAAAGAATAAGAGAGTCAGCATGTCCCACCCCGTCCCTGAGCCCTCTTTCTATTTATTTATTTATTTATTTATTGGCTGTTCTGGATTTTCATTGCTGTGCGGGCTTTTGTTTAATTGTGGTGAGTGGGGGCTGCTCTCTAGTTGCCATGCTTAGTAATTAAGTAAAGCCTTTTGATTTAGCTTGTTTATCAAGTTGTCCTGGCCTTCTGTTGGTGAAACAGAGAGAAGTAACAACAGCCCAGGGCCCAGGCAGTGCAGATGGCAGGCAAAAACCAGACCAGACTCTCTTCCTCTGAGGCACTGTGGGGGGCTTGAGTTACCCAAGTTGGGGATCTGCCTTCCCCTCTTGCCTTCCCCTTGTTGCAGTCTGCCCAGCTATAGGATTTCCTCTGCTCCACAAACACTGGCATTTCCCCCACTGTGGCTTTGAATGTTGCTCTCTAATGTAATTGGAGATCCCAATTTGAACAGCAGAGATTGATTTCACTGTTGTTGCGAAGGGATGGTAGGTAAGTGATCCCCTAATGCCTGGACTCTTTAATGAGCCTGCGTCTCAGCTTTCTAGAGGGTGTCAACTGCCACCGGCACAACATAGAAATGGAACTACTTTTACAAAAGGAAAAGTGAGGAACTTGCCTCTGACTGAGAATTTAGCTGTTATTTTAAACCAGACTTTACTCTCACTATAGGCTTGTTTTCCTAATTATAAAGGCGAGCCCCCTTTCATCAATCTCAGTTGAGAGAAATGTGGCCTGGAAGAGGATTGGACTCAACAGACAACAGCCTGCAGATAGGCATTCAGATTTCTCAGTTTAGTTCTGAGAGATTTTGGAGGTTGGGGCTGGAGTCACTCTTCTTTTGTTTTCAGTGTCATAACTGTGCCATCGCAGTATTCTTGCTTGGAGAATTCCATGGACAGAGGAGTCTGGCAGACTGCAGTCTATAGGGTTGCAAAGAGTCAGACATGACTGAGTGACTAAGAACAGCACAGCACAGCCACTGTGCCATAAAGATACTATTTCCTTTCTCCTGTTCCTCAGTGCTTGTCATTTTCTCCATACCACTTAGTGTGTGCTTGAAGACTTTGGTTTGTTGGAACCAAGGATAAAGAATAAGAGAGTCAGCATGTGCCCACCCCCTGTCCCTGAGCCCTCTTTCTATTTATTTATTTATTTATTTATTGGCTGTTCTGGATTTTCATTGCTGTGCGGGCTTTTGTTTAATTGTGGTGAGTGGGGGCTGCTCTCTAGTTGCCATGTGTGGGCTTCTCACTGTGGTGGCTTCTCTTGTTGTGAAGCACAGGCTCTAGGGCATGTGGGCTTCAGTAGTTGCAGCACTTGGGCTCTAGAGCACAAGCTCAGTAGTTGTGGCACATGGGCTTAGTTGTTTCACAGGGGCATAGTTGCTCTGCCACATGTGGGATCTTCCTGGATCAGGGATCAAATCCATGTCTCCTGCACTGGCAGGCAAACTGTTTGCCACTGAACCACCAGAGAAGCCCCTGGGCCCTCTTATAATGACTCAGGAGTTGATATATATAAATACCCTAGTTAGGAAATTATTGCCCCTTGGGTGAATTATTTAGAAGCATGCATTTTCTCCATTTCCAGAGTTTTCTTGTAGGATTAAACTTCAGGTATTGGTGTTCATGATAGAGCGTTTAATGACACACTTTATGTTGGCAACTTTTCTTCACTATATCTCTTTCCACTTCTCTACCTATGTTCCCTGCACCTCCCAAATATACCACTTGCACTGCAGTCCTTTTCTCAGGACCTACTTCTAGGAAGGGCTTCCCAGGTGGTACTAGTGGTAAAGAATCCACCTGCCAATGCAGGAGGCACATAAGACTTGGGTTTGATCACTGGATTGGGAAGGTCCCCTTTAAGGAGGGCATGACAACCTACTCCAGTATTCTTGCCTGGAGAATCCCATGAACAGTGGAGCCTGGTGGGCTACAACCGGTGGAGTCACAAAGAGTCAGACATGACTGAGTGACTGAACATGCATGCACTTCTTGCAGAACCTAAGACACTCCCCAAACTCACTTTGAAGTATAAGGTTGGGTTGGGAGCAAAATTGGAACCCTTAGTTCTCCAGAGAATCGCCCTTATTCTGTATAGCATTATAAGAACCCGAGTTTAGTTACATTGTGAATTTTAGTTCTTTTGTGGCTTGGTTGGATGCCCAACCACCATGTATAACATATTTTTATGGCAAATTTGTTCCAAATTCCAAATAACCCACTTCTGAATTAATCTAATGCCCACACTTAGCTACCTGTATTATTTCAATCATGTTTTTGAAAAGAAAAGAAAACTTCACTTTTTCAGAAGCATAGGAATTAATGTGGAATATGGACATGGCTAGGAACGATGGTTATACTGAAGTTGGTAAAACAAATTAAAATGATTACTTTTAAGAAATACTGTGACAATTTCCAGATTAACTGAAACTGAACCTTGGTTAGAATTTCTGGATAATTTCTGCTCTTGTATTTGATTCATTCTACAATCAGTTTGGGGTGCCCACTAGCCTTAACTCTGTGAGTGGAAAAATAGATGACATAGTCCTCATTCTTGTAAGCCCGTGGTCTGATAGGAGGACTGACAGGTAGACAGAGAATAGTCTGCTTCATTTTTTTAGATGTACTGCTTGGTTCCCAGGCCTAGTATTAGACACAATAAATAGGATTCCTATGTAGGATTGGGATATAGAGAAGGCAAGATTGGGGGTAAGGAGAAAAATCCTGGAGTGAGTGTTGCAGATATGCCTATGATGGGCCTTGGGCATTTCCATGCCAGGTCAGCCCAGTCAGGTTTGTTTCTTGGAGACCTTGCTCAGGCTGATGTCTTGGTCCAAATGAGGCCCTGTTTAAGGTGTAGTTTTAGCTTGAAACTCTTTCAAAAAGCTTGAAAAGGAGGGTAAAAAAAAAATCACCACATTAGTCTGGCTTCTCTGCAGTTTCCAGACTGCTTCTCTCTTGTTATAAGAGCTATCCACTTACAGGGTACCATGAAGTTGCTCTAACTTTAAATTTAGCCTTGGAAAAGTTAAAAGCTGTGCAACCTGATCTGAATAGAAATGTGGTCACAAAGCGTAAAGAAAGTCAATGAAAACAGGATTTTAATATTTTAGAAGCCATTTCCTCTGTTGCATAGGAAATTCAAATAGAACAGCACGGGGGCATGGGAATTAGAAGGAGAATATGAAATCTACCAGGACAGGAAAGTGAAACAGATATGCCTGGTTTCCCCGTCCATCATAAATAAAGAATTATGAGTAAGCAGCTTGAATATGGAAGCCCTCCTTTTCTTTGTTAATCAAAGATGAAAAAGTAAACTTTAGGCTGATGCAGGTGAAGTTTTGAAGTTGGGAAATTTTGGCATAGCTTTTGTGCTGTTAAATGTTTATGTATTAAAACATATTCTTGGAAGATATTCTGGAAGTCTTTGGTTATTTTCAAATCACTTTCACACCCACATCTGTTTTCCATTATAAATCTCCTCAGATTTAATTACTTTTTTTCGGTCGTTCATTTTCCCATGAAAAAACAATTAATATCTTTATTTAATTTTACTTCCTCCATCTGTTTTTTTTTCTCTCCTTTCTTTTAGATGTGTCTAAAATGTGGCTACTACGAAGAAATACACAAATGGAGAGAGTGATCCTTAATGCTAAAAGATCAGTAAAATCATTTTTCCTTTGATTCAAAAAATAGCCCTGTCAGTTTGTTACGTGAAAAAGTATATTTGAAATCTGACACAATGCCAACACATGACATCAGGTTGTAGGCCAGGAACACTCCTGCCGAGTGGATCCTCCAGTGACACGTTAAGGAGTGTGTTTGCTGGGAACATTCCATCCAACACAGATCCCTCAAGGTGATTAATTGCCTGATGTATCTGCTTTGTGCTTTGAACTTGAAAAGCCCAATGTAAATACAAAGTATATGTTGATGGGGATGGTGGTGAGCGTGCTAATGACAGGGTGATAGATAAGAACCTTAGTTGAAAGTGACTTTAAGCACTTTAACAGGATTCAACATTTTCCCTTCTTTCTGACACAAGTAAATAGTGTTTGAATGCATGCAGGACTGAACTACATTTGCTTCCAGTGTGCCACATTGCTTTACTCCCATTCATAATGATTTTCAGCTTTATACACGTGATACATGAATTTTTTCTTTCCCATCTCGACATCTTTCTCCATCTCTTTGGCTGCCATTAACAATTAAAGAAAAGAAGCTATCAAACTATATAGCCTATAGTTATTTCTAAACAGACTTAACTGGCCACACCTTAAAAGGAATTCCTTCTTGTGAATATATTGGGACTCCAAATGCTTCATACCCTTCCCCCCACTTCTAGTCAATTCGGGGCCTATGACTGGTGCAATCCATCACTGACAGACATGTTTAATGAGCCTGGCTTTGCGCTTTCATAGCTGAGGGACTCTGCATTAGGTTTTATCTTATTTCACATCTTGATTAATAATCTGGGAGGAGGCTTCGACATGCTAATGGAATGAAATTTGCTACGTGAACAAAGCTTGGAGACATTGCAAAGAGGAAGGGCAGCTTAGAAAGGCCAGTGTGCGGTGGAGGGGCGTGGGCAAGTGGGGAGGTATTGTGTGAGGTGGTCTCTTGGCTCTGCTCTCCAGAGAAGCTGTTGGAAGGCAGGCATGGAGGAAGCCAGAGGCCAAAGCGGACCCTTTCCTGGGGGTGCCACACTCCATCTGAAGGGCTGCAGCTTGCGTGGATGCCCAACACAGAGCTCTTTTGCAATATGTTACTCACTGTTGGTTCATGCCAAATGTGGGGAGATAATCAGAAACATAGATTTTCCACATTAAGGAGGAAAACATACTGTAGCAGGGCTCAAACAGACCCGGAGGCAACCCTTCCTTAAGGGGTGGGCCATTGGTAAGTGTCTCCTGAACCGTGAGTGCACATCAGGCAGCCCCTTGCTCTGCCCACCTGAGTTAATCCCCTTACCCTATCAAACTGCTTCTAGAACTGTTCCTTTACTGGAGGAGAAAAGCAACTCAAACCTTCCTTCAATTGGAAGTCCTCTCTAATGATCTGAAAAGTAGGATCTCTGGCCACATTTTTTTTATTGGTCTTTCATTTATTTATTTTCATCCATCTTTGTTCTTTGGCCTGTGTGGGCCTCCCATTGCAGAGGCCTCTCCCATAGCAGAGCACTTGCTGTGGGTACATGTGCTCCAGAGCACTGGCTCATAATTGGGCACACTGGTCCAGCCGCTCTGTGGCACGTGGGATCTTCCCATGCCAGGAATCGAACTGGTACCCCTTGCAGTGCAAGGCAGACTCTTTACCCACTGGACTACCAAGGAAACCCAAAGTGGGATCTCTGAATTAGGAGTTTCTTAACTTGATAAACTCATTTTTATGGAGTTAGTAAAGGTTGTGTTCTCTGGTGTCCCTTCATTTGGTGATACACATGGTTTTCCCATGTTGAATTTATTGGTGCAATCCATCACTGACAGACATGTTTAATGAGCCTGGCTTTGCGCTTTCATAGCTGAGGGACTCTGCATTAGGTTTTATCTTATTTCACATCTTGATTAATAATCTGGGAGGAGGCTTCGACATGCTAATGGAATGAAATTTGCTACGTGAACAAAGCTTGGAGACATTGCAAAGAGGAAGGGCAGCTTAGAAAGGCCAGTGTGCGGTGGAGGGGCGTGGGCAAGTGGGGAGGTATTGTGTGAGGTGGTCTCTTGGCTCTGCTCTCCAGAGAAGCTGTTGGAAGGCAGGCATGGAGGAAGCCAGAGGCCAAAGCGGACCCTTTCCTGGGGGTGCCACACTCCATCTGAAGGGCTGCAGCTTGCGTGGATGCCCAACACAGAGCTCTTTTGCAATATGTTACTCACTGTTGGTTCATGCCAAATGTGGGGAGATAATCAGAAACATAGATTTTCCACATTAAGGAGGAAAACATACTGTAGCAGGGCTCAAACAGACCCGGAGGCAACCCTTCCTTAAGGGGTGGGCCATTGGTAAGTGTCTCCTGAACCGTGAGTGCACATCAGGCAGCCCCTTGCTCTGCCCACCTGAGTTAATCCCCTTACCCTATCAAACTGCTTCTAGAACTGTTCCTTTACTGGAGGAGAAAAGCAACTCAAACCTTCCTTCAATTGGAAGTCCTCTCTAATGATCTGAAAAGTAGGATCTCTGGCCACATTTTTTTTATTGGTCTTTCATTTATTTATTTTCATCCATCTTTGTTCTTTGGCCTGTGTGGGCCTCCCATTGCAGAGGCCTCTCCCATAGCAGAGCACTTGCTGTGGGTACATGTGCTCCAGAGCACTGGCTCATAATTGGGCACACTGGTCCAGCCGCTCTGTGGCACGTGGGATCTTCCCATGCCAGGAATCGAACTGGTACCCCTTGCAGTGCAAGGCAGACTCTTTACCCACTGGACTACCAAGGAAACCCAAAGTGGGATCTCTGAATTAGGAGTTTCTTAACTTGATAAACTCATTTTTATGGAGTTAGTAAAGGTTGTGTTCTCTGGTGTCCCTTCATTTGGTGATACACATGGTTTTCCCATGTTGAATTTATTAAACAAGGAGGCCTTACTAAATATTTAGCCGAAACATAGAAGCAACCTAAATGTCTGTTGACAGATGAATGGATTTATATATGTATACAACAGAATGTTACTCAGCATAAGAAAGAATTCAGATTATCATCCTAAGTGAAGTCAGAGAGAGGAAGACAAATAACATATGATATCACTTGGATATGGAACCGAAAATGTGAGACAAATGAACTTATTTACATGACAAAAATGGACTCATTGACATAGAAAGGAAACTTATGGTTAATAAACGGAAAGCGGGGAGTGATAAGTTTCTTTTTGAGCATTTTGCTCATATTAAAGGATTCTCCTGGAATTTTCAAAGGTTCAGAAGATAGGAATCTATGAGCATGGGGGAAGATCCAGAGAAAGGACTCTTTTACCCATGATTTTATTCTCATAACTGTTTCAAAATTACGTGCCAATTTCAGAGCCATTTATATGTCTCAGTTCTTTGGCTTGATACATAAAGGAAACTTCCATAACATTTTTAAAGAAGAGAATGTCAATGAAATTACACTTCCCAAAGAAATCATTCTCTTGTAGGCTTCTAACACCTTGGCTAACAATCTTTAGTGTATTATCATCGAACTGATTTGTGGAGAGAAACCTTTCTTACCACAATTAGCCACTTTAGAGCAAATTGGAAGATGGGGTAGGGGGCTATTAGAAGCAGTAGGAGGGAAGATATAATAGAGGTAGTTTCTGAAGACATTTCAGCTTTAGCAGAGTTCTTACTGGGTCTCTGGCAGATGAACACACTCTTGCTGTTGCTTATTTGTCATAATATTCATCTGTGAGGAAAAGTGCATGCAGAGTTTAATTTGAAAGTTGTTCTTATGCCTTGGAATGATGTGTATTGGACAAGTATAAATATAAGCATGATTATTTTTATTATCCTTGGTTTAAACTCCTAACTTCAAAGGACATTGATGAAGGAGGGGTTCCTGACACCTTAAGAGTTTATTACATGCCTCTGAAGTACAACTTTTGATAGATCCTAAATATGAAAAACATGTCTTGCCCAGGAAAATAATTTTGACCTTTTAAAAATTTTATTTTTTAAAAAGAAAGTAATGCTAGTACACAGACTCTTTTCTTTTAAAAAAAAAAAAAAACAGCTCAAATTCTGTGTTTTATAATTTTGAAAACACATGGTCAGTGTTATGAGGTATGCCTGGATGAAAGGAAAAGTCCTACCTGAAGAAAGAAGTAAAATAGAAGAAAAGGAAGCAAAGGGAAAAGAAATTCAAATGGAAATCAGAGGAGGAGTAAAAATGTCAATGGAAAAATAGGAGAGTTCCAATCTTCTTGAATTTTTTATAGTGAGCTTTAGAGTCCTCCTGATCACCCAAAGGACACACCACAGGGATTAGTGTTCGGAAATGAACAACAGATGTTGGATGTCAACAGACAATATCCCAGTGGGAGTGAAACTGACACACATTACCAGGTGATCTCTGGTACTTTGGGTAAATCTTTGATAATGAGTAAGTCTCTCATGTGGTTGTCAGAGATTCACTGGGACTACCCAATGGTTTTGCTATTTAACAAGCTCCTGAGTGAACGTCAGAGGAAAATTAATTAGGCAATGGTCATTTGCCGAATGTCTTCTGTGTGTCACTGTAGGCTTCTAACACCTTGGCTAACAATCTTTAGTGTATTATCATCGAACTGATTTGTGGAGAGAAACCTTTCTTACCACAATTAGCCACTTTAGAGCAAATTGGAAGATGGGGTAGGGGGCTATTAGAAGCAGTAGGAGGGAAGATATAATAGAGGTAGTTTCTGAAGACATTTCAGCTTTAGCAGAGTTCTTACTGGGTCTCTGGCAGATGAACACACTCTTGCTGTTGCTTATTTGTCATAATATTCATCTGTGAGGAAAAGTGCATGCAGAGTTTAATTTGAAAGTTGTTCTTATGCCTTGGAATGATGTGTATTGGACAAGTATAAATATAAGCATGATTATTTTTATTATCCTTGGTTTAAACTCCTAACTTCAAAGGACATTGATGAAGGAGGGGTTCCTGACACCTTAAGAGTTTATTACATGCCTCTGAAGTACAACTTTTGATAGATCCTAAATATGAAAAACATGTCTTGCCCAGGAAAATAATTTTGACCTTTTAAAAATTTTATTTTTTAAAAAGAAAGTAATGCTAGTACACAGACTCTTTTTTTTTAAAAAAAAAAGAACAGCTCAAATTCTGTGTTTTATAATTTTGAAAACACATGGTCAGTGTTATGAGGTATGCCTGGATGAAAGGAAAAGTCCTACCTGAAGAAAGAAGTAAAATAGAAGAAAAGGAAGCAAAGGGAAAAGAAATTCAAATGGAAATCAGAGGAGGAGTAAAAATGTCAATGGAAAAATAGGAGAGTTCCAATCTTCTTGAATTTTTTATAGTGAGCTTTAGAGTCCTCCTGATCACCCAAAGGACACACCACAGGGATTAGTGTTCGGAAATGAACAACAGATGTTGGATGTCAACAGACAATATCCCAGTGGGAGTGAAACTGACACACATTACCAGGTGATCTCTGGTACTTTGGGTAAATCTTTGATAATGAGTAAGTCTCTCATGTGGTTGTCAGAGATTCACTGGGACTACCCAATGGTTTTGCTATTTAACAAGCTCCTGAGTGAACGTCAGAGGAAAATTAATTAGGCAATGGTCATTTGCCGAATGTCTTCTGTGTGTGTCACTGTACTTTGACATCAACCCTTCCCTGAAGGGAAACAAAACTGAGAATGATTCTCTGATTAACGGACATCTTTGAGCAAGTTGTCTGGGCCAAGGAGAGACTGCTGCTTGTTTTCACCACTGGAACGACCTCAAAAGCATCTTCCCTGGCTATCCTATTTACAGGGTGACTGTACCCTGCCTTCTCTCTGGGTAGCTGAGGGCAGGCAACTTTTGGTTGTTATAGATGTCTTTGAGAGACTTGCGTGAATAGACAGGACAGGCTGGAAATGCTGTCTTTATCTCAGGTGAGAGTGCTGAGCATCAGATACATCCATCAGCTCATCCTCTTCTCATCTTCTTCCTTGTCCCATCTACCATACTGTAGTTACTGTTCTACTCTCAGAAACTCGAGCACTCACAGTCCATCCAGTAGACTTGATCTATCCAGTATTAGTAGATATTCTATGATGACATACTAAGGAGTGAGGCCTCCCAAAGAGAATAGGACGTAGTTTCATTTCCACACAGATTTATCATTAGTGAAAGGCAAACCTCTAGCTGCCATTGGGACGAGTGAGAGTCCATATTTACTCTTCTCTGAAGAGGATTATTACCTCAGTAGGATCCTCTGGTCTCTAGCTTTGTTCCTTTGCTATGGGGCATCAGTGGAAAAGGGATAGATCTAGGATTGAATGTTCATCTGCTGTTTACTGAAAATCAGATAACAGTTTAATAATTGTGTTTCAAAAGTAATTTCCATCTTAAAGTATTAACCAATACTTTAATAATATTAACAAATTATCCAAAGCACATCATAAACCCTGTTTCTCTCATTGATGTAGTGAACTGGTTTCTCCACTGTGAAGGATCAGTCTCTTCACCAATAAGGTTGAAGGTTTACTGTATGCTAGGGACTGTGGAGGCAACTTGAGGTGGACATTGCTCTTGTCCTCAAGGAGCTCACCATCCAGGGGAGAAGACAAACCAACCATGGCCACAAAATAGTGTAGGAAGATTGTGTAAGGTCCAGAAGTAGCTCAGAAAAAGAGCAGTTCACTTTCCGAAGAATGACGGCATAAAGAGCATGGGGAGGTAATCCTAGCTGAGGATGTCTATCGTTTAAAGAAGAGAAGCTACTTAAAATTTCTCCCGAGTCCTGGGCTCACTGAGGCCCAAGTGGTGGAGGCATCTCTCTGACAGGATGGATACCAGGGCCGGTTGGCACAGGGGAGCTTGTGAATTTGTTCCCAGTTTAGTTTTAAATCCAAGTGTTGAAACTGTGAAGGCCACTTTGTTGGGAGATGAATATAACCTATATATATATATATATATTTTTAATAAAAGTAAATCTGTTCCATTTTAAAAAGTATTCCTTAATCTGAGACTGCCCAGTTTGGTGTGAAAAATGTTATCTCTTTTGCAAAATGATAATGATGAAAGGTTGTTGTTGTTTTAGTGCCTTTACTGGCAGTGATATACCTTGGATTGGGCATCCTCTTCTCATCTTCTTCCTTGTCCCATCTACCATACTGTAGTTACTGTTCTACTCTCAGAAACTCAAATTCATGTAGATATCTATCCAGTATTAGTAGATATTCTATGATGACATACTAAGGAGTGAGGCCTCCCAAAGAGAATAGGACGTAGTTTCATTTCCACACAGATTTATCATTAGTGAAAGGCAAACCTCTAGCTGCCATTGGGACGAGTGAGAGTCCATATTTACTCTTCTCTGAAGAGGATTATTACCTCAGTAGGATCCTCTGGTCTCTAGCTTTGTTCCTTTGCTATGGGGCATCAGTGGAAAAGGGATAGATCTAGGATTGAATGTTCATCTGCTGTTTACTGAAAATCAGATAACAGTTTAATAATTGTGTTTCAAAAGTAATTTCCATCTTAAAGTATTAACCAATACTTTAATAATATTAACAAATTATCCAAAGCACATCATAAACCCTGTTTCTCTCATTGATGTAGTGAACTGGTTTCTCCACTGTGAAGGATCAGTCTCTTCACCAATAAGGTTGAAGGTTTACTGTATGCTAGGGACTGTGGAGGCAACTTGAGGTGGACATTGCTCTTGTCCTCAAGGAGCTCACCATCCAGGGGAGAAGACAAACCAACCATGGCCACAAAATAGTGTAGGAAGATTGTGTAAGGTCCAGAAGTAGCTCAGAAAAAGAGCAGTTCACTTTCCGAAGAATGACGGCATAAAGAGCATGGGGAGGTAATCCTAGCTGAGGATGTCTATCGTTTAAAGAAGAGAAGCTACTTAAAATTTCTCCCGAGTCCTGGGCTCACTGAGGCCCAAGTGGTGGAGGCATCTCTCTGACAGGATGGATACCAGGGCCGGTTGGCACAGGGGAGCTTGTGAATTTGTTCCCAGTTTAGTTTTAAATCCAAGTGTTGAAACTGTGAAGGCCACTTTGTTGGGAGATGAATATAACCTATATATATATATATATATATTTTTAATAAAAGTAAATCTGTTCCATTTTAAAAAGTATTCCTTAATCTGAGACTGCCCAGTTTGGTGTGAAAAATGTTATCTCTTTTGCAAAATGATAATGATGAAAGGTTGTTGTTGTTTTAGTGCCTTTACTGGCAGTGATATACCTTGGATTGGGAAACAAAGATGCAAAAAGAGGGTCAGCAGAAAAGACAATAGGAGTCAGGAGCTCTTGGCAAGGTGAGAAAGTAAAAGTACAGGGGAAAGAGAACAGTCCAGCAGGGTGATACATGGTAAAAGACAAGAGGGACTGGAGAGCCAGTCACCTGGTTGGGGAGGGGAGGTACAACTTCTCACATTTACCCTTTTTAAATCCTACCAAGGAGCCGCTTCCCTGTTTGTTTTTTTTTTTTTTTTTTTTTTTAAATTTTTTTATTTTTAAGATGTATTTATTTATTTGACTGCATCTGGTGTTATTGGGCCACTCAGGATCTTTGTTGTGGCAGGCAAGATGTTTTAGTTGCAGAAATCAGACTTCATTGCAACGCAGCTTGGGGGATCTTAGTTCCCTGACTAGAACTGAGCTTGTGTCCCCTGTGTTGGAAGGCAGATTCTTGATCGCTGGACTACCAGGGAAGTCCCGGAGCTGCTGCTTTCTTCTGTAATCAGACAGGTGTGGGTTTGACTCAAGTTCTTTTACTTACTAGCTTTCATGGGAGTGCTATGAGAGTTTAATAGCAATAATTGCTTAGCAGAGTGTCTGGTTGTTGTTGTTCAGTCACTAAGTCATGTCCAATTCTTTGCGACCCCATGGACTGAAACACGCCAAGCTTCCCTGTCCTTCACTGTCTCCCCGAAGTTGAGTCGGTGATGTCATCCAACCATCTCATTCTCTCTCTCCCCCTTCTTCTCCTGCCCTCAGTCTTTCCCAGCATTAGGATCTTTTCCATTGAGTTGGCTTTTCGCATCTAGTGGCCAAAGTACTGGAACTTCAGCTTCAGCATCAGTCTTTCCAGTGAATATTCGTGGCTGATTTCATTTTGGATTGACTAGCTTGATCTCCTTGCAGTCCAAGGGACTTGCAGGAGTCTTCACCACCGCAGTTTGAAAGCCTAGCGTCTGGAACAGCAAATGTTCCAAAAATATTACTACTACTACCGCTACTACTACTATTGCTGCTGCTGCTCCTCTTCTCCCTCCTCCTCTGTCATCGATGATGACTGTTCCTAGTAGGTGGTCTCATTAGTACTAAACACCATCACCACCAACCCCAAAGCAAGACCCACCATCAGCAGATTTGGGGCAAGGTGTGAAGTGGCACCTGCGTGCTGGAGGGTAGAGGAGTCCGAGGAGGCTGTGGAGTTTACAGTGGAGAACAAAGTGCAGTCCCACCTATACAGACAGAGAGGGAGAGGAAATTCTTCAGCGACTCAGCCAAGGGTGGGGTAGATTGGGCTTAAGTTAGGAAGGAAGAGACACAAACACAAAACAGATGTCATAGGAAAATCACTGGAATGATTAAGTAACTAGAATGACTAAGATATATTAAAAAGTCAATGTGTAAGTTTATATTGCCAGGTTATGAATAGAGTCTGTATGTCAAACAATTTTGTGATCCTCCCTTTGCTACAAAGATGTCTTTGCCAGTTCTCAAGGATTTGGCACACCTTGGATTTAAATAAAATGTGTAAATCACTTTCTTCAATCAGGATTAACCAATTTTTAAACATTTTAAACTAGCTTCTCTGTCTTTCAGCTTGGCAAGTGTTAACAGAAAAATATTAGTAATGATACTAATATGTATTTATCTTACTTATTCAAAAAATTTAAAAGGCAATAATTGCTTAGCAGAGTGTCTGGTTGTTGTTGTTCAGTCACTAAGTCATGTCCAATTCTTTGCGACCCCATGGACTGAAACACGCCAAGCTTCCCTGTCCTTCACTGTCTCCCCGAAGTTGAGTCGGTGATGTCATCCAACCATCTCATTCTCTCTCTCCCCCTTCTTCTCCTGCCCTCAGTCTTTCCCAGCATTAGGATCTTTTCCATTGAGTTGGCTTTTCGCATCTAGTGGCCAAAGTACTGGAACTTCAGCTTCAGCATCAGTCTTTCCAGTGAATATTCGTGGCTGATTTCATTTTGGATTGACTAGCTTGATCTCCTTGCAGTCCAAGGGACTTGCAGGAGTCTTCACCACCGCAGTTTGAAAGCCTAGCGTCTGGAACAGCAAATGTTCCAAAAATATTACTACTACTACCGCTACTACTACTATTGCTGCTGCTGCTCCTCTTCTCCCTCCTCCTCTGTCATCGATGATGACTGTTCCTAGTAGGTGGTCTCATTAGTACTAAACACCATCACCACCAACCCCAAAGCAAGACCCACCATCAGCAGATTTGGGGCAAGGTGTGAAGTGGCACCTGCGTGCTGGAGGGTAGAGGAGTCCGAGGAGGCTGTGGAGTTTACAGTGGAGAACAAAGTGCAGTCCCACCTATACAGACAGAGAGGGAGAGGAAATTCTTCAGCGACTCAGCCAAGGGTGGGGTAGATTGGGCTTAAGTTAGGAAGGAAGAGACACAAACACAAAACAGATGTCATAGGAAAATCACTGGAATGATTAAGTAACTAGAATGACTAAGATATATTAAAAAGTCAATGTGTAAGTTTATATTGCCAGGTTATGAATAGAGTCTGTATGTCAAACAATTTTGTGATCCTCCCTTTGCTACAAAGATGTCTTTGCCAGTTCTCAAGGATTTGGCACACCTTGGATTTAAATAAAATGTGTAAATCACTTTCTTCAATCAGGATTAACCAATTTTTAAACATTTTAAACTAGCTTCTCTGTCTTTCAGCTTGGCAAGTGTTAACAGAAAAATATTAGTAATGATACTAATATGTATTTATCTTACTATCATAATTTGATTTAAGAAGAGAGCCAGTGGAGAAAGTAATGAGTCTTCCATTAAAGAAGTGGTAGTTAACATAGGCTGGACCTGGATGTATGTCCATGATCCCAGAATTCAAGAGCCCAATAAATCATCCCCTCATTTACCAAACATGGAGTGAACACTGGGAAATACAGGTGAGAATGAGTTGTGAAGCCTCTAAAGTTTACAGTTTGGTGAGTGAAGCATGTAGAAACAATTACAATATGACATGGGGAATAGGGCCTCAAACAACACTCTGTGAGAACCTAGACAAAAAGCCTGCATTAGGTAGTCATTGAAGAATTCCAGAAGAAGAATGCAGGCTGAATCACTTGAACAGAAATTTTCAGAGGTGAAGACTTGGAGGGGTGTGTGGGGAAGAATTTATAGGGCAGAGAGCTGTTTGTAGAAAAACTTCTACCTTTGGAGAACAAGTAGTTCAGTGCAGCCGGAACGTAGGTTGCTGTGCTTAATCACTCTGTCGTGTCTGACTCTCTTTGACCCCATGGACTCTAGTGCATGAGGCTCTTCTGTCCATGAGATTCTCCAGGCAAGAATACTGGAGTGGATAGCCATTCCCTTCTCTAGTGGGTCTTCTTGACCCAGGGATTGAACCCAGGTCTCCTACACTGCAGGTGGATTCTTTGCCATCTGAGCCACCAGGGAAGCCTAAAAGTACTGGAGTGGGTAGCCTATCCCTTCTCCAGGGAATCTTCCTGACCCAGGAATAGACCCAGGGTCTCCTGCATTGCAGGCGAATTCTTTACCACCTGAGCTACCAGGGAATCCTAGAACATAGGTGACCCATGGAGAAATGGCAGAAGATGTGCCTAGATAGGGACTTATCATAAGTGGGTTCTTATGCCTCAGTAACAAATTTGGATTCACCCTATAGGTGGGGAAGCACTGTGACCAGATAGTAATTTAGAAAGATTCTGTGGCTCTGACGTGGAGGCTAGATTGAAGGGTTTGGGGATTGAGGACAGAGACTCAAGGTAGGAGATTACTTTATGGTGCAGGTGGGAAGTCATAGGGCTTGCACAGAGGCGGTGGGAGTGAAGAGGAAGGAGGAAGAGAACTTGGAACGTATGTGGGTAGTGGTACTGGGTGATGGGGTAGAGAAGGGAATATTAAATTGTGTTCTGAATTCTCTTAGGCACTAGGTAATTGGGGATGCCAATCCTAATTTAGAGGCTACAAAACAGGGCAGGTGAGGGACCTTCTTTGAGACATATGCCATTCTCTGAATAAAGATCAATAAAGGGATTCTAGGTAAAATGCTTGTTGAACAATTCACATGAAATTAAAAGACACTTGTTCCTTGGAAGGAAAGCTATGACAAACCTAGACAGCATCTTAAAAAACAGAAACATCACTTTGCCAACAAGGTCGTTACAGTCAAAGCTGTGGTTTTTCCAGAAGCCATGTATGGATGTGAGAGTTGGACCATAAAGAAGTCTGAGCACCAAAGAAATGGTGCCTTTGAATTGTGGTGCTGGAGAAAGCTCTTGAGAGTCCCCTGGACTGCAGGGAGATCAAACCAGTCAATCCTAAAGGAAATCTAACCCTGAAAATTCATCGTAAGGACTGGTGTTGAAGCTGAAGCTCCAATACTCTGGCCACCTGATGTGAAGAACCAGGTCTTTGGAAAGGACCACGATGCTGGGTAGGATGGCAAAAAGAGAAGGGGACAGCAGAGGATGAGATGGCTAGATGGTGTCAATGACTCAATGGACATGAATTTTGAACAAACTCTGGGAGATAGTTGAGGACAAAGAAGCCTGGCGTGCTGCCATCCATGAGATTGCAGAGTTGGACATGACTTAGCAACTGATCAACAACAATCTGCCAAGACTCTGTGCTGTTTCCTTCCCCAGGAATGCCATCCCCCATATTTCTGTGAATTCAGGAGCTATCTATTCTTTAGGTCCAACACAAATCCCAACTGCTCCAGAAAGCCTTCTTGGAATGCCAGGTCCTCCATATTTCATGTTTGAATTTGGACAAGGCACTTGGACATCTGAGTGTCTGGTCACCCTATAGGTGGGGAAGCACTGTGAAGATAGTTTGGGTTTTTGGACGTGGAGGCTAGATTGAAGGGTTTGGGGATTGAGGACAGAGACTCAAGGTAGGAGATTACTTTATGGTGCAGGTGGGAAGTCATAGGGCTTGCACAGAGGCGGTGGGAGTGAAGAGGAAGGAGGAAGAGAACTTGGAACGTATGTGGGTAGTGGTACTGGGTGATGGGGTAGAGAAGGGAATATTAAATTGTGTTCTGAATTCTCTTAGGCACTAGGTAATTGGGGATGCCAATCCTAATTTAGAGGCTACAAAACAGGGCAGGTGAGGGACCTTCTTTGAGACATATGCCATTCTCTGAATAAAGATCAATAAAGGGATTCTAGGTAAAATGCTTGTTGAACAATTCACATGAAATTAAAAGACACTTGTTCCTTGGAAGGAAAGCTATGACAAACCTAGACAGCATCTTAAAAAACAGAAACATCACTTTGCCAACAAGGTCGTTACAGTCAAAGCTGTGGTTTTTCCAGAAGCCATGTATGGATGTGAGAGTTGGACCATAAAGAAGTCTGAGCACCAAAGAAATGGTGCCTTTGAATTGTGGTGCTGGAGAAAGCTCTTGAGAGCCCCCTGGACTGCAGGAGATCAAACCAGTCAATCCTAAAGGAAATCTAACCCTGAAAATTCATCGTAAGGACTGGTGTTGAAGCTGAAGCTCCAATACTCTGGCCACCTGATGTGAAGAACCAGGTCTTTGGAAAGGACCACGATGCTGGGTAGGATGGCAAAAAGAGAAGGGGACAGCAGAGGATGAGATGGCTAGATGGTGTCAATGACTCAATGGACATGAATTTTGAACAAACTCTGGGAGATAGTTGAGGACAAAGAAGCCTGGCGTGCTGCCATCCATGAGATTGCAGAGTTGGACATGACTTAGCAACTGATCAACAACAATCTGCCAAGACTCTGTGCTGTTTCCTTCCCCAGGAATGCCATCCCCCATATTTCTGTGAATTCAGGAGCTATCTATTCTTTAGGTCCAACACAAATCCCAACTGCTCCAGAAAGCCTTCTTGGATTCTCCATCAGACAAAAGTTCAGGGGTTCACTCCTATAGCTCTTCTGAGAGGCACTACAGGATTGTTTTAAGAATGTGGTTCTGGAGCAAGGCTGTGTGGGTTTAACTTTGCCTTTGCCACATCTGAGTTGTCTGGTCTAACCACTCCCTGCTTCCATTTTCTCATCCAAAAGAAGGAGCTAAGATTAGTACTTTCCATGCAAGCTTATTTGAGTATTAAATGAGTTCATATGAATAAAGCAATTCAGACAATGCCAGGCACATAGTCTATGTTCATAAATGCTGACTGTTATGGGCATTCCTCTTCTGGTGCTGAACTCCTCCTATATTGTATTTTAATTACTTATGTAAATGTTCCCAGTGAGACTGTCAGCTCCTGGGGGTAAGAATCATCTTTGAATTTCTTTCAACATCAATCATAATGTCTTACACAACAAATACTTATTGATTCATCAGTCTGTTGTGTACTCTTGCTTTGAACTACAGAGTTTTCTTCTTTAGAATAAGCAATACGTTTCAACCTATTATTTTCTTGGAGCTTAAAGCATCAGCCAAGTGTTTTAAATAATTTGAGAGTTTATCACTGACGGATGAGACATGTTGTCATTCATATTTATGGTTTCCTTGCTGCTGAATGTTTGGTCAGGAATGCAGCCACCAATTATTTCATTTTTCTAGTGGGAAAAATGATCTTCTTTATGACTCAGTTTCCAGTAATGGGTGAAAACTGAGGACTACTTGTGCTTTTCTAAAGAACACTAATATACGTTGTCATAGATCTCATAATTTCTTAGTTTTTCTACCTACCTCGCTGACACTAAGCCAAGACAAGGACTTGCTATATACAGCCATCCACCCACGCAATAATTGTGTGGTCTAATAATTCTTGACCATATTTTCCCAATTTAATGGTGAGTGTATATATATATCTGTGAGTCTGTATATCTGGCCTATAATTTTCTTTTTCTGTAGTGTCCTTGTCTGGTTTTAGTATAAGAGTAATACTGATCTCATAAAATGAGTTTGGAAGCGTTCCTTCCTTTTCACTTTTTTGGGAAGACTTTAAGAAGGATTGCAAAATAATTCTTTCAGTGTCTGATAAAATTCACCAGCAAAGCCATTTATTCCAGAGATTTTATTTGTTGGAAAAATTTTCATTATTGATTCAGTCTCCTTGCTCATTATTGGTGTGTTCATATTTTCTATTATTTCATGATTTAGTCTTGATAAGTTACATGTTTGTAGGAAGTTATTCATTTTTCTATGTTACCTAATTTGTTGGTGTATACTTTTCGTAGTAGTCTCTTATGATCGTATTTCTGAGGGCTCAGTTGTAATGTTGCCTGTTTCATTTGTAATGTATTGTTTTTTTTTCTTTTCTTTAAAACTTTCATTGGGATATAGTTGATTTACTATGGTTTTAATTTGACTGTTATGGGCATTCCTCTTCTGGTGCTGAACTCCTCCTATATTGTATTTTAATTACTTATGTAAATGTTCCCAGTGAGACTGTCAGCTCCTGGGGGTAAGAATCATCTTTGAATTTCTTTCAACATCAATCATAATGTCTTACACAACAAATACTTATTGATTCATCAGTCTGTTGTGTACTCTTGCTTTGAACTACAGAGTTTTCTTCTTTAGAATAAGCAATACGTTTCAACCTATTATTTTCTTGGAGCTTAAAGCATCAGCCAAGTGTTTTAAATAATTTGAGAGTTTATCACTGACGGATGAGACATGTTGTCATTCATATTTATGGTTTCCTTGCTGCTGAATGTTTGGTCAGGAATGCAGCCACCAATTATTTCATTTTTCTAGTGGGAAAAATGATCTTCTTTATGACTCAGTTTCCAGTAATGGGTGAAAACTGAGGACTACTTGTGCTTTTCTAAAGAACACTAATATACGTTGTCATAGATCTCATAATTTCTTAGTTTTTCTACCTACCTCGCTGACACTAAGCCAAGACAAGGACTTGCTATATACAGCCATCCACCCACGCAATAATTGTGTGGTCTAATAATTCTTGACCATATTTTCCCAATTTAATGGTGAGTGTATATATATATCTGTGAGTCTGTATATCTGGCCTATAATTTTCTTTTTCTGTAGTGTCCTTGTCTGGTTTTAGTATAAGAGTAATACTGATCTCATAAAATGAGTTTGGAAGCGTTCCTTCCTTTTCACTTTTTTGGGAAGACTTTAAGAAGGATTGCAAAATAATTCTTTCAGTGTCTGATAAAATTCACCAGCAAAGCCATTTATTCCAGAGATTTTATTTGTTGGAAAAATTTTCATTATTGATTCAGTCTCCTTGCTCATTATTGGTGTGTTCATATTTTCTATTATTTCATGATTTAGTCTTGATAAGTTACATGTTTGTAGGAAGTTATTCATTTTTCTATGTTACCTAATTTGTTGGTGTATACTTTTCGTAGTAGTCTCTTATGATCGTTTGTATTTCTGAGGGCTCAGTTGTAATGTTGCCTGTTTCATTTGTAATGTATTGTTTTTTTTTCTTTTCTTTAAAACTTTCATTGGGATATAGTTGATTTACTATGGTTTTAATTTTATAGAAATCTTTTTCCATCCATTTCTTTCCAGCCTATGAGTGTCAACAAAGAAAGCTTAAATGAATCTCTTGTAGGTAGCATATTGTTGAGTCTTTTTTTTTCCCATTCAGTCACTCTGTCTTTTAGACATTGGAGAATTTAGCCATTTACATTTAGGATGACTATAAGGAACATTTTGTTAATTGCTTTCTGATTGTTTTATAGTTCCTCTCTTCCTTTCTTGTCTTTCTTTGTGAATTGATGACTTTTTGTAGTGTTATGGTTTAATTCTTTTCTTTTTATTATTTGTGTTTCTGTTATGTTTGTTTACTTGGTGATTGGCATGAGGCTTTCATAATGAATTTCATATTTATGACAGCCTGGTTTAAGCTGATAGCTATTTAATTTCAATTGCATAAGAAATTCTACATATTTGCTAGTCCTGCTCCTAATTTTTTTGTTGATGCCATCTGTTTATATTGTTTATTAATTAACAAAATATTGCAACTACAATTATTTTCTCACTCTTACCTTTACCTTTGTGCTATCATTCACAGTGATTTTCACATTACCATTGCAGTTGATCAAGAGCCACACCAGAAATGGGAAGAAGATAGTTACAAAGTGGGATGCCAGAGCAGAGGTTCGGGTGAGTGTAGATAAGCTCAGAAGAAAGAATATATATCTGTAGACTTTTGTCCCATCTCTTTCCTCTGTGTTCATTGTCAGATTTGCTTCTTTTCTCTTCTTTCTTCTCTCATTTTATTTTTCCAGATTATTTTCCCCTGGTCTCTTTCCTCTTCAGTCACCCTCAGCCCAACAATGAAGCCCTTTTGCTTCACTGTCTTCCTCTTCTCTTTGCCCAGCTCTGTCTTCGACACTTCTTTCTTTTCCTCAGGCCCTTGAGGAGGGAAGAGATTTTCCACTCTTAGGTAGATACACACTTGCAAGCCCGGGAAACCATTCTGAGCTACCTTTCTACCTCCTTCCACATCCTGATCTAAAATTTCTGTTGGCACGCTCAGCCTCATTGTTGACTTTAGGGGCCACAGTTAGTTTACAGGGTTGGTTCCTATCTGCCGTGTACAAACTGTGATGTATTCTTAGTGTTCCCTCTGGTTTCTCTAGCTTTCACTAGCTAAGTTGCTCTTGCTGTTCTCCACTTGAATATAACCACTGACAATACTAGTTTGACTAACCCTAAAGAAGTGGTTCTCTATTTGGTGATTTTGTCCACCAGGAGACATTTGGCATTATCTGGAGATACATTTGGTTGTTACAACAGGTTAGCAGGGAGGGATACTAACATCTGGGCAGTATTCTAAGATGCATAGAACAATCCTCCTCAAAAAAGGATTATCCAGCCTAATATGTTAAGAATACTGGAATGAGAAGCTCTGATCTAAAGGTATTCATCTTGGAGCTTGTAGGTACAGTGAATATGCAAATAATAACAGGATTAATCAAAACCAAAATTAAATTGCATTAAACTAAGAAAAGCAATGAGAACATCTTGAGGTGGTCAAGTTGTAAATTTGCTTGCTTTAATAACAACAGAAATAATTCTTTGTGCTCTACCTGCCTACTGATTTTAACTTATAAAAATTATGTTCACTAGCTCTCCCATCTATTCCAGCCCCTGCTTTAATTTAAACTTATAACAGTTGATCAAGAGCCACACCAGAAATGGGAAGAAGATAGTTACAAAGTGGGATGCCAGAGCAGAGGTTCGGGTGAGTGTAGATAAGCTCAGAAGAAAGAATATATATCTGTAGACTTTTGTCCCATCTCTTTCCTCTGTGTTCATTGTCAGATTTGCTTCTTTTCTCTTCTTTCTTCTCTCATTTTATTTTTCCAGATTATTTTCCCCTGGTCTCTTTCCTCTTCAGTCACCCTCAGCCCAACAATGAAGCCCTTTTGCTTCACTGTCTTCCTCTTCTCTTTGCCCAGCTCTGTCTTGACACTTCTTTCTTTTCCTCAGGCCCTTGAGGAGGGAAGAGATTTTCCACTCTTAGGTAGATACACACTTGCAAGCCCGGGAAACCATTCTGAGCTACCTTTCTACCTCCTTCCACATCCTGATCTAAAATTTCTGTTGGCACGCTCAGCCTCATTGTTGACTTTAGGGGCCACAGTTAGTTTACAGGGTTGGTTCCTATCTGCCGTGTACAAACTGTGATGTATTCTTAGTGTTCCCTCTGGTTTCTCTAGCTTTCACTAGCTAAGTTGCTCTTGCTGTTCTCCACTTGAATATAACCACTGACAATACTAGTTTGACTAACCCTAAAGAAGTGGTTCTCTATTTGGTGATTTTGTCCACCAGGAGACATTTGGCATTATCTGGAGATACATTTGGTTGTTACAACAGGTTAGCAGGGAGGGATACTAACATCTGGGCAGTATTCTAAGATGCATAGAACAATCCTCCTCAAAAAAGGATTATCCAGCCTAATATGTTAAGAATACTGGAATGAGAAGCTCTGATCTAAAGGTATTCATCTTGGAGCTTGTAGGTACAGTGAATATGCAAATAATAACAGGATTAATCAAAACCAAAATTAAATTGCATTAAACTAAGAAAAGCAATGAGAACATCTTGAGGTGGTCAAGTTGTAAATTTGCTTGCTTTAATAACAACAGAAATAATTCTTTGTGCTCTACCTGCCTACTGATTTTAACTTATAAAAATTATGTTCACTAGCTCTCCCATATATTCCAGCCACCCTGTGAGCCTGGTGTGAGAGATATTTCAAACATAAAAAAATTGAGGGGTAGAGGGCTTCCCCTGGTGGTCCAGTGGATAAGGACACCGCCTTGCAGTGCAAGGGGCGCTGGTTCGAGCCCTGGCCTGGGAAGATCCCACGTGCTGCAGAGCGGCTGGACTGATGTGTCCAATTACCGAGCCGGAGCTCTGGAGCGCTTGCGCCCAGAGCCAGCGCTCTGCAACGACAGATGCCACAGCAATGGGAGGCCCACAGGAGCCAAAGAACAAAGACAGATGAAAAATAGAGAAATGAAAGACCAATCGAAGTGGCCCGCCCGCAACTCTCCCTCCCCAACCTGACCCCCGCCCAAAATAAATAAATAAATAAATCTTTTTTTAAAAAAATTGAGGGGTAGAGAATATGATGACTCTCCTTAGGACCCCCTGGCTGGACACAGATTTATGGATTTTTATCCAAGGCAAAAAACACAGGGCTGTTCATACAGCTTAACTGGAGCTGCAATAGCAGAAAATAAGGGCAGAAACTAAAGCAGCTGTCACAAAGAAAGGACTCTCCCAGTTCTCTATTTAGTATTTAAAAATAGGAGCGAAAACGGCATAGCTTGAATCTGAGCTAATGCTTGCCGCTTTGTGAATGTTCTAACAGTGCATCGCCTTCGAAACAAATTGGCCCTCGTCTACAAAGGTTTCTTTTTTACTCTCACAAACTAATTTTCAATGGCTTGTGTGGCATCGGCTGTGCCCCTGAGCTGTAATGAAGCACTTTGCAAGTCACCACCGAGTCAGAGATGAATCTCATGGAGAGGAAAATGCTGGAACGTTAAGGTTTCTTTTACTACCATGTGCTTTTAAATCTAAGATGCATAGAACAATCCTCCTCAAAAAAGGATTATCCAGCCTAATATGTTAAGAATACTGGAATGAGAAGCTCTGATCTAAAGGTATTCATCTTGGAGCTTGTAGGTACAGTGAATATGCAAATAATAACAGGATTAATCAAAACCAAAATTAAATTGCATTAAACTAAGAAAAGCAATGAGAACATCTTGAGGTGGTCAAGTTGTAAATTTGCTTGCTTTAATAACAACAGAAATAATTCTTTGTGCTCTACCTGCCTACTGATTTTAACTTATAAAAATTATGTTCACTAGCTCTCCCATATATTCCAGCCACCCTGTGAGCCTGGTGTGAGAGATATTTCAAACATAAAAAAATTGAGGGGTAGAGGGCTTCCCCTGGTGGTCCAGTGGATAAGGACACCGCCTTGCAGTGCAAGGGGCGCTGGTTCGAGCCCTGGCCTGGGAAGATCCCACGTGCTGCAGAGCGGCTGGACTGATGTGTCCAATTACCGAGCCGGAGCTCTGGAGCGCTTGCGCCCAGAGCCAGCGCTCTGCAACGACAGATGCCACAGCAATGGGAGGCCCACAGGAGCCAAAGAACAAAGACAGATGAAAAATAGAGAAATGAAAGACCAATCGAAGTGGCCCGCCCGCAACTCTCCCTCCCCAACCTGACCCCCGCCCAAAATAAATAAATAAATAAATCTTTTTTTAAAAAAATTGAGGGGTAGAGAATATGATGACTCTCCTTAGGACCCCCTGGCTGGACACAGATTTATGGATTTTTATCCAAGGCAAAAAACACAGGGCTGTTCATACAGCTTAACTGGAGCTGCAATAGCAGAAAATAAGGGCAGAAACTAAAGCAGCTGTCACAAAGAAAGGACTCTCCCAGTTCTCTATTTAGTATTTAAAAATAGGAGCGAAAACGGCATAGCTTGAATCTGAGCTAATGCTTGCCGCTTTGTGAATGTTCTAACAGTGCATCGCCTTCGAAACAAATTGGCCCTCGTCTACAAAGGTTTCTTTTTTACTCTCACAAACTAATTTTCAATGGCTTGTGTGGCATCGGCTGTGCCCCTGAGCTGTAATGAAGCACTTTGCAAGTCACCACACGCGAGTCAGAGATGAATCTCATGGAGAGGAAAATGCTGGAACGTTAGTAGGTTTTACTCCTAGGTAAGCAAACCTAACTGAGCCACTACCATGTGCTTTTTAAATCTAAATGTCATGAAAATTTCAGCGGTTTTCTTTTGCCTACAAATCCGTTTTGGTCCGGAGACAGCCAGGTAGGGATCAGAAAGGAGAAATCGCAAATGTGCAGACTGCCCAGGAGCGCACCTTGAGAAGGGTACAGGCACCATCCAGGCAAAACAAAGAAAGAATTGATTGCGCATGAGGGAAACTAGCTTGGCAGGGCAGACATCTAAAAAGCTTGTAAGTGCAGCAGACATACTGCAATACATTTGATTCTATCTTCAATATCTGGGTGGAGAAGGGGTGCTAAAATCTGGAAATCTCTTGTTACGTGGGTTTTATCCTTAGATTTTCATTTAAGTGGAAAAGCAGTGTTTGTGTACTGCACTTTATTGCATTGACAGTAGTCAGTTTACTGAGGGGGATTTAATTGCCAAGCATCCAGGTTTAATTTTGTGTGATACCTGGACAGCTTTTGACAGATGCTTAATCATCCAGAAAACAACAATCTCTGAATACTGAAGTAAAACAAATTGATTTTACGCTGGTGAGATTTTCAGTCTGGAGGTATGTTTTGAATATTTTTCTCTATGGCTGCTATTTGAAATACTGTGAAACATAGATAATCTCAAGGCCTCACCTTCAGGCCCATGGGTGTTGGCCCCTCTTTCATCATGCTTCTCGATGCTCAATGTGTTAATTGTTGTCAACAAAACCGGGAGATGGCAGAGATGTTCCTCTTCTCTCTAATGTAAGGGAAGCTGTGTGGTCATAGCACGACAGATTCAAATAAGCCAAATTATAGAAAGCTTGAGGCCCTACAAAAATATGTTGAAAATTAGACATATTTTCTGACTGCTAATGCTTGCCGCTTTGTGAATGTTCTAACAGTGCATCGCCTTGAAACAAATTGGCCCTCGTCTACAAAGGTTTCTTTTTACTCTCACAAACTAATTTTCAATGGCTTGTGTGGCATCGGCTGTGCCCTGAGCTGTAATGAAGCACTTTGCAAGGCACCACACGCGAGTCAGAGATGAATCTCATGGAGAGGAAAATGCTGGAACGTTAGTAGGTTTTACTCCTAGGTAAGCAAACCTAACTGAGCCACTACCATGTGCTTTTAAATCTAAATGTCATGAAAATTTCAGCGGTTTTCTTTTGCCTACAAATCCGTTTTGGTCCGGAGACAGCCAGGTAGGGATCAGAAAGGAGAAATCGCAAATGTGCAGACTGCCCAGGAGCGCACCTTGAGAAGGGTACAGGCACCATCCAGGCAAAACAAAGAAAGAATTGATTGCGCATGAGGGAAACTAGCTTGGCAGGGCAGACATCTAAAAAGCTTGTAAGTGCAGCAGACATACTGCAATACATTTGATTCTATCTTCAATATCTGGGTGGAGAAGGGGTGCTAAAATCTGGAAATCTCTTGTTACGTGGGTTTTATCCTTAGATTTTCATTTAAGTGGAAAAGCAGTGTTTGTGTACTGCACTTTATTGCATTGACAGTAGTCAGTTTACTGAGGGGGATTTAATTGCCAAGCATCCAGGTTTAATTTTGTGTGATACCTGGACAGCTTTTGACAGATGCTTAATCATCCAGAAAACAACAATCTCTGAATACTGAAGTAAAACAAATTGATTTTACGCTGGTGAGATTTTCAGTCTGGAGGTATGTTTTGAATATTTTTCTCTATGGCTGCTATTTGAAATACTGTGAAACATAGATAATCTCAAGGCCTCACCTTCAGGCCCATGGGTGTTGGCCCCTCTTTCATCATGCTTCTCGATGCTCAATGTGTTAATTGTTGTCAACAAAACCGGGAGATGGCAGAGATGTTCCTCTTCTCTCTAATGTAAGGGAAGCTGTGTGGTCATAGCACGACAGATTCAAATAAGCCAAATTATAGAAAGCTTGAGGCCCTACAAAAATATGTTGAAAATTAGACATATTTTCAAGTTTGCATTTAGACGTCTTTGCAAAACTTACTCTGTACAAGGCATCGTTCCAAAGGACTTTATTACTGTATTTAATCCTTCTAAAATTTTACATAGGTACTGTTAGCATAACTGTTTTAAATGAGGCAGCTAAGGCACAGAGAAGTTAAGTAGCTCACCTAAGGTGACACAGCTCATAGGAGGCATATGTAGAATTTGAATCCAGACTGTCTCTGGAACATTTTGGTGTGCCTAAGTACTGAGCACTCCATGACACCCTACAGATACCCCTTTCTCCAGATTTGTATATGTGTGTGCTTAGTCACTCAGTCATGTTCAACCCTTTGCAACTCTATGGACTGTAGCCCACTAGGCTCCTCTGTCTGTGGGGTTCTCCAGGCAAGAATACTGGAGTGGATTGCCATTCCCTTCTCAAGGGGATCTCAACCCAGGGATCAAACTCAGGCCTTATGCATTGCAGGCAGATTCTTTACTGTCTGAGCCACCAGGAAAGCCCTGATATAGCAACCTGTATATAATCATCCTACCAACATTTTAAACCAATATTTAAACTAAGGCTACAAGTGATTCTTTACAAATGATTCTCTTAAGCAAAAATTCTGGTACCCTGGAACATAGTTGGGAGAGTCAGGATAGAGAAGAAAACAAAGTTCAATATGTCCTTCTTAAGACCTGCTATGGGGCTTCCCTGGTGGTCCAGTGGGTAAAGACACCGCCTTGCAGTGCAGGGGCCGCCGGTTCGATCCCTGGCCTGGGAGGATCCCACGTGCACGGAGCGGCTGGACCGATGTGTCCAATTACCGAGCCAGTGCTCTGCAACAACAGAGGCCACTGCAATGGGAGGCTCTCACTGCCCAAAGAACACAGACGGATGAAAATAGATACATGAAAGACCAATAGAAGTGGCCCACCTGCCCCTCTCCTTCCCCACCACACCCCCTCCCAAAAAAAAAAAGCTTTAAAGAAAAGACCTGCTATGTTATAAGCCTGCAGCAGTTATCAGTAGTCCCAATGACTCTCTGATCTTGTGGCTTTGGAGAAAAGGAGAAATAGAGGAAGACATGATTCAGATCACAGATAATGTTTTCCATACTTTAGTGTGCTTATGAATCCCCTAGAGATCTTGTTAAAATGCAGGTTCTTTGTTGTAGGTATGGGGTGTGTCCAGAAGTTGTGCATTTCCATTAAACATTGAAGTATTGCTGATACTACTAATCCGTGGGTCAAATTTTGATGCAATGATCTGTACTCAACCAACAGCATCACCATCACCTGGAAGCTTGTTAGAAATACACTCTTAGGTTCTACTCCAAGGTTACTGAATCAGAATCAACATCAACAAAATCTCAAGGTGATTTATTTGCACTTTAATTGTTTGAGAAATACCAGCCTAGAGTGTTCTTCGCATGATGCAGATAGACATAAATCATTAAACACAATGCAAATGAATTGCTATGGTGGAAAGAAAGACAGGTAGCTTGAAGTTCTTAGAAGTTTCATTTAGGGTGTCCCTGGTGGTGCAGTGATAAAGAACTGCCTGCCAATGCAGGAGACATGGATTCAATCCCTGGTCTGGGAAGATCCTGCATGCTGTGGACCAACTGAGCTCATTTGCCACAACTACTGAGCCTGTACTCTAGAGCCCACAAGCTGCAAATACTGAAGCCTGTACCCCTAGAGCCTATGCCCTGCAAGAAGAGAAGCCACTGCACTGAGAAGCCTGCCCACTGCAACAAAGACTAGCCCCCACTTGCTGCAGCTAGAGAAAAGCCTATGCAATTATGGAGATCCAACATAGCCAAAACTAACTAACTAAATAAAATTATATAAAATGTTCTATTTAGGTCTTATATACCTCTTTTCTTTGTGACCACTTCAGTAGCTGAAAAAGTATCTGGAATATACTATTGAAAGGCAGTTTTCAAAAGTTTGTAGGATTTTTTTCTTTAAGAGGCGATATTCAACTCAGGTTGTCTCATCTTTAGGATCAGGCTATAATCCAAACACTTGAACACTGAGAATTTAGAAGAATGACTGGAATTTCTCCATCTCTGGGTTGCAGAATCTGAAGTCCTGAGTCACCTGCAGAGTGCTGGATTGGGAATGGCTCTCACCCTGTCCAACCCAGAGATCCCAGTGGGCTTGTTCTAAATGCTGTTCCTTCTCATGCCAGGTGCTCAAGCCCCTGTGGGGTAGAGATCTTGTTAAAATGCAGGTTCTTTGTTGTAGGTATGGGGTGTGTCCAGAAGTTGTGCATTTCCATTAAACATTGAAGTATTGCTGATACTACTAATCCGTGGGTCAAATTTTGATGCAATGATCTGTACTCAACCAACAGCATCACCATCACCTGGAAGCTTGTTAGAAATACACTCTTAGGTTCTACTCCAAGGTTACTGAATCAGAATCAACATCAACAAAATCTCAAGGTGATTTATTTGCACTTTAATTGTTTGAGAAATACCAGCCTAGAGTGTTCTTCGCATGATGCAGATAGACATAAATCATTAAACACAATGCAAATGAATTGCTATGGTGGAAAGAAAGACAGGTAGCTTGAAGTTCTTAGAAGTTTCATTTAGGGTGTCCCTGGTGGTGCAGTGATAAAGAACTGCCTGCCAATGCAGGAGACATGGATTCAATCCCTGGTCTGGGAAGATCCTGCATGCTGTGGACCAACTGAGCTCATTTGCCACAACTACTGAGCCTGTACTCTAGAGCCCACAAGCTGCAAATACTGAAGCCTGTACCCCTAGAGCCTATGCCCTGCAAGAAGAGAAGCCACTGCACTGAGAAGCCTGCCCACTGCAACAAAGACTAGCCCCCACTTGCTGCAGCTAGAGAAAAGCCTATGCAATTATGGAGATCCAACATAGCCAAAACTAACTAACTAAATAAAATTATATAAAAATGTTCTATTTAGGTCTTATATACCTCTTTTCTTTGTGACCACTTCAGTAGCTGAAAAAGTATCTGGAATATACTATTGAAAGGCAGTTTTCAAAAGTTTGTAGGATTTTTTTCTTTAAGAGGCGATATTCAACTCAGGTTGTCTCATCTTTAGGATCAGGCTATAATCCAAACACTTGAACACTGAGAATTTAGAAGAATGACTGGAATTTCTCCATCTCTGGGTTGCAGAATCTGAAGTCCTGAGTCACCTGCAGAGTGCTGGATTGGGAATGGCTCTCACCCTGTCCAACCCAGAGATCCCAGTGGGCTTGTTCTAAATGCTGTTCCTTCTCATGCCAGGTGCTCAGGCCCCTGTGGGGCAGAAGGATGCACATCTAACCTCTTCCCTCAGCATGAATGGTAGCTGCCCTCAGATGGCAGGTGTTGTGGGGCAGGTTTGGGGAGGGCAACCCTAGGTTGGCTGGGGTGCCAGAGATCAGGGAAGAATGGGAACTGAGACCCCATCCCAGGGAGTTGGAGAGGCGGTGGGAGGTGGAACAAGGTTTCAGTCCCCTCCACCCACCAGCATGCTCCATTGTGCTACTGAGCTTCACTTACAAGATACAAATTCAAAGATCAAATCTCACCTCTTCCTCTTCTGGTAAGACCTCTTTACTTACCAGAAGAATGATTTACATTTTCCGAGCCTTGGTATCTTCAGTGATGAAATGGAGATAGTAATCGTGAATCTTACTTCCTGGGGTTTTTGTGAGGATTGACTGAGCTATTGATTGGATGTCCTTATCATAGCACCTGCATATAGTTAGCACTCAACAGATGGTAGCTATTATTCAGGGAGTAAAATTATCATGTGTGCTCATGTAACTGTGTGATACCACTATATATTTATGAATTTGATTGGTAGTGATGATCATTTAATATAAATTGAAATATCCTCATTCCATAAAAGTCATTATGTGTATGTGATCCCCAACAATCCTGTCATCAGACAGGATCCTGCCCCCCTTCTTTTTCCTGTATTCAACCTGGCCCACTAGAGAACTGGGTTTTCCTTCTTCTTGAAGGACTAGAAGTTCTGTTCTTCCCTAACCTCAGCTTAAGTTTTGCTGAGTGCATGTAGGCTTTCTTGCACTTGTGTGTGTGTGTATTGTTAGTCACTCACTCGTGTCTCACTCTTTGCGACCTCAAAGACTGCAGCCTGCCAGGCTCCTCTTTCCATGGAATTCTCAAGGTGAAAATACTGGAGTGGGTTGCTATTCCCTTCTCCAGGATATCTTCCCAACCTAGGGACTGAACCCAGGTCTTCTGCATTGCAGGCAGATTCTTTATCATCTGAGCTGCCAGGGAAGCCCATTTTCTTCCTCTTAGTACCGCATATTTTCTGAATCAGTAATTTGCAATGTATAAATCATGCAAACAATCCCCTTAGGTAGATATTTGCTAGGTGACTCCATCTTGCCCTGCTTTCTGGGTAGAGGCCAGTGTTGAGGAGGTTGGTGGTCTGTCTATTTGAGGCCTACTACTTGCCCCTTCATTACATCAGTTATAGGTAGAGTGAAATTACCCTGTTCAGATTTATGTGGGCCTTTCTTTGGGTCTGAAAGCCAACTCCAGGCTAATTGTATTCTTATTTAATAATAAATGAAGGTCAATGTCTGCTTGGCTGTGAATATAAGCCAGCTTTGAGTGTGAGTTGAATATTAAGGCCAATAGGCCTTTTCTGCAGATAAACAGTGCTTTTAGATTAGTTAAAAACCAGACAAAAAAGAAGCAACAACAACAAAAATAACCCAAACCACAAATTTTTCAACAGTGAAAGAACACTCTCTTTAGGTACTCTGGGTCCCAGGTGGCATGCATCTGGATGTCTTTAGTGTTGTAGGACTTTTAATGCTAAGGGCTGAAAATGGTACAGCCCTGCTGTCTCTATCGATTTCCCTCACACTGATATAGCGCTGAGCCTCTTGGCCCTGCTTCTGCTGTAGTTGATGATAGATATATTATTTGGAATTTGATTTTTGGTTAGTGATGATCATTTAATATAAATTGAAATATCCTCATTCCATAAAAGTCATTATGTGTATGTGATCCCCAACAATCCTGTCATCAGACAGGATCCTGCCCCCCTTCTTTTTCCTGTATTCAACCTGGCCCACTAGAGAACTGGGTTTTCCTTCTTCTTGAAGGACTAGAAGTTCTGTTCTTCCCTAACCTCAGCTTAAGTTTTGCTGAGTGCATGTAGGCTTTCTTGCACTTGTGTGTGTGTGTATTGTTAGTCACTCACTCGTGTCTCACTCTTTGCGACCTCAAAGACTGCAGCCTGCCAGGCTCCTCTTTCCATGGAATTCTCAAGGTGAAAATACTGGAGTGGGTTGCTATTCCCTTCTCCAGGATATCTTCCCAACCTAGGGACTGAACCCAGGTCTTCTGCATTGCAGGCAGATTCTTTATCATCTGAGCTGCCAGGGAAGCCCATTTTCTTCCTCTTAGTACCGCATATTTTCTGAATCAGTAATTTGCAATGTATAAATCATGCAAACAATCCCCTTAGGTAGATATTTGCTAGGTGACTCCATCTTGCCCTGCTTTCTGGGTAGAGGCCAGTGTTGAGGAGGTTGGTGGTCTGTCTATTTGAGGCCTACTACTTGCCCCTTCATTACATCAGTTATAGGTAGAGTGGAATTACCCCTGTTCAGATTTATGTGGGCCTTTCTTTGGGTCTGAAAGCCAACTCCAGGCTAATTGTATTCTTATTTAATAATAAATGAAGGTCAATGTCTGCTTGGCTGTGAATATAAGCCAGCTTTGAGTGTGAGTTGAATATTAAGGCCAATAGGCCTTTTCTGCAGATAAACAGTGCTTTTAGATTAGTTAAAAACCAGACAAAAAAGAAGCAACAACAACAAAAATAACCCAAACCACAAATTTTTCAACAGTGAAAGAACACTCTCTTTAGGTACTCTGGGTCCCAGGTGGCATGCATCTGGATGTCTTTAGTGTTGTAGGACTTTTAATGCTAAGGGCTGAAAATGGTACAGCCCTGCTGTCTCTGGTATCGATTTCCCTCACACTGATATAGCGCTGAGCCTCTTGGCATCTCTCTACTGCTTCTAGCAGCTGAGCTTTGGCCCCAGAAGGCTTTATTTAATGAAAATTTGGGGCTTATACTGTGAGAAAACTGCCCCAGGAATTGCTCTTGTAGATATCCCGATGGAGAAAACACGAAGATAGGAGTCATGTGCTCAGTCCATCCAGGGGATGGGATGATGAAGCCTCCCCTGAAGTATTTGTGTTAAAGAGCAGAAGGAGCCACAGCCCTCAGATGACTGTTGAAAGTTAACAGAAGCTCTTGTTACTGAAAGGTAAAGTGCTTACATGGAATATGTACCCAAGTTGTACCGGGAGGGGAAATCAGAGAGGAGGGGGACATGTATTAGGATTTTGGAGAAGACTGACTGTGTATTAGTGGCTATTTAGAGACAGGGATGGGCTGCCGAGGTGGCTCAGTGAGAAAGAACCCTCCTGCCAATGTAGGAGACGTGGGTTTGATCCCTGCATCAGGACCGTCCCCTGGAGAAGAAAATGGCAACCCCCTCCAGTATTCTTGTCTGGGAAATCTCATGGACAGAGGAACCTGCTGGGCTACCAGTCCTAGGGGTCGCAAAGAGTTGGACATGACTGATTGAACAACAGCAGTGCAGACAGTGATGGCCTTTGGGATGACTTGCCACTGTTAATGTGATTTTCAGTGGAAGACTGATAGAACTGCAGCAGGTATCAAATTTCAGAAATGAAGAATATTTCACTCTCCAATTGTGGTATGTTTCAGTGGACGTTATAAAGGGCACATTAAAGAGCCATCAAAATTAATGAACCATAGAAATACCCATCAAGGAAAAAATGTCAGTTTTGCTTCTCATGAAAAGGAAATCATAAAAACAGGTAAAAGAGGGGAAGAATACAACATACCTGACCTTAGTACCAGTTGCAGACTGAAAGGGTTCCAATTTCTCAAGCTAATTTTCCTTGAGATAGCCTTGCAGGGGAACAGATCTCGAGAAGCTAAGTCTGGAACTTAGACCCTCTACCCAGCCAGAAAGGAATCGCTAATAACAGAGATTTAGGAGTTTCTCTAGTGAGACCTGATTTTTATAGGGTAGAGATCTTCGGGAAATAGCCAGTTTGGTGGTCTGACCCTCTGTGGCTCCCCTGTCCAGCATGGTATTGATTCTTAAAAATAGAAATTAACAAATATCACAACCACACATTTTTGTACTTCTGGAATATAAGTTTTTCATCCTATCTGTGTCTAGAACTTGGTGCAGTTTGTTATACTTTCAGGCCCTTATGCCCCAGAAGTCCTGTCTTTGATTATATTAGTGAGACTAGACAATGTTTATCATGACTGAGGCTCCAAGCCACCCACTTGAGTCACTGGAGGGATTGTACGCATGGAGGACAGAAATGCATTCCTGCTGATGGCAGTAGACACCCTTTTGGGTTTTGAATGTCCCAGATAAGCATCTTCTGTTGGAGTAGTTGGGGAAAGAATTTGAAATGAACTCTATTAGTTTGCTACGGCTGCTGTAACAAGTCCCGTTGACTGGCTCATGAGAAAGAACCCTCCTGCCAATGTAGGAGACGTGGGTTTGATCCCTGCATCAGGACCGTCCCCTGGAGAAGAAAATGGCAACCCCCTCCAGTATTCTTGTCTGGGAAATCTCATGGACAGAGGAACCTGCTGGGCTACCAGTCCTAGGGGTCGCAAAGAGTTGGACATGACTGATTGAACAACAGCAGTGCAGACAGTGATGGCCTTTGGGATGACTTGCCACTGTTAATGTGATTTTCAGTGGAAGACTGATAGAACTGCAGCAGGTATCAAATTTCAGAAATGAAGAATATTTCACTCTCCAATTGTGGTATGTTTCAGTGGACGTTATAAAGGGCACATTAAAGAGCCATCAAAATTAATGAACCATAGAAATACCCATCAAGGAAAAAATGTCAGTTTTGCTTCTCATGAAAAGGAAATCATAAAAACAGGTAAAAGAGGGGAAGAATACAACATACCTGACCTTAGTACCAGTTGCAGACTGAAAGGGTTCCAATTTCTCAAGCTAATTTTCCTTGAGATAGCCTTGCAGGGGAACAGATCTCGAGAAGCTAAGTCTGGAACTTAGACCCTCTACCCAGCCAGAAAGGAATCGCTAATAACAGAGATTTAGGAGTTTCTCTAGTGAGACCTGATTTTTATAGGGTAGAGATCTTCGGGAAATAGCCAGTTTGGTGGTCTGACCCTCTGTGGCTCCCCTGTCCAGCATGGTATTGATTCTTAAAAATAGAAATTAACAAATATCACAACCACACATTTTTGTACTTCTGGAATATAAGTTTTTCATCCTATCTGTGTCTAGAACTTGGTGCAGTTTGTTATACTTTCAGGCCCTTATGCCCCAGAAGTCCTGTCTTTGATTATATTAGTGAGACTAGACAATGTTTATCATGACTGAGGCTCCAAGCCACCCACTTGAGTCACTGGAGGGATTGTACGCATGGAGGACAGAAATGCATTCCTGCTGATGGCAGTAGACACCCTTTTGGGTTTTGAATGTCCCAGATAAGCATCTTCTGTTGGAGTAGTTGGGGAAAGAATTTGAAATGAACTCTATTAGTTTGCTACGGCTGCTGTAACAAAGATCCACAGTTGACTGGCATAGGCAATAGAAATGTATTTTCTCACAGTCCTTGAGGTAAAAGTCTGAGATTAAGGTGTGGGTAGGGTTGGTTTCCTTTGGAGGCCTCTCTCCTTGGCTTGCAGTTGGACTCTGTCTTCACCTCATCTTTCCTTTGTATGTGTCTGTATGTGTCTGATCTCTTCTTACTAGGAGACCAGTCATATTGGATTAACTTGTTTATGTAGTCACTAAGTCATGTGTGACCCCCATGGAATGCAGCATGCCAGGCGTCCCTGTTCACTATCTCCTGGAACTTGCTCAGACTAATGTCCATTGAGTTAGTGATGCCATCTCATCCTCTGTCACCCCCCTCACCACCTCCCCTCAGTCTTTCCCAGCACCAGGAGTTTTTCCAGTGAATCAGCTCTTTGCACCAAGTGGCCAAAGTACTGGAGCTTCAGCTTCAGCATGAGTCTTTCCAATGAATACTCAGGGTTGATTTCCTGTAGGATTTACTGGTTTGATCCTGTTGTCCAAATGATTCTCAAGAGTCTTTTCCAGCATCACAGATCGAAAGCATCAATTCTTCAGCACTCGGCCTTCTTTATGGTCCAATTCTCACATCTGTACCTGACTACTGGAAAAACCATAACTTTGTCTATATGGACTTTTGTCAGCAAAATGATGTCTCTGATTTTTAATATGCTGTCTAGGTTGGTCATAGCTTTTCTTCCAAGGAGCAAGCACCTTTTAATTTCATGGCTGCTGTCACCATCTACAGTGATTTTGGAGACTAAGAAAATGAAATATGCCACTGTTTCCATTTTTTCCCCCATCTATTTGCCATGGAGTTATGGAGTGATATTGGATTAGGGCCCACACTATTGACCTCATTGAGCTTTAATGACCAATCGAAAGGCCCTATTTCCAGATATTTCCAAATACAGCCACATTCTGAGGTGCTAGGGGTTAGAACTTCAACATACACAGTTTGGAGGAATGCTGTTTAGTCCATAACAAGAAAGGCAAAGTATTTGGTAAAGAAGGCACAACCTTACCCTCCGGGCCTGGGTTTCCAGGAGCCTGGGATGACTGGCATTCGATGCTTACTTTTGACCTGGCTGTTTGAGGGGATTATAGCAATGGAGAAAAATGCGAAAGGGAGCATTTCACATGGGGAGAAAACGTGCTGTGTAATACGCTTTGTCAGGAGCCCATTTCCGGAAGTTACCTGTGGTGTTTGCACAGCTGCTCCAGCATTGTCCACACTGGCAGCCTGAAGGCTGATTTCCTGGTGAATTTTCACCTAATTTCCTTTGCATCTGCCTTGTATGTGATAGTTTCATTCCTGTACTTTAAAAAAATACAGCCACCTTTAATGCTGACTGATTAATTTACAATGAGAAATATAATAATCCAGTGGACTGGATACTCTGGCTCCTTGACCAGCATGTGCTTTCCCGACAGGCAGATCTAAGCGGGGAGCCAAATTATCATCAGAGGGAGGCGTGGTGAGCATGGAATCAGGCCAGGGGAGTTAGTTATGAGATTTGGCATTCTTGTGCTTTTTATTCTTTAAGCCAAGCAGTGCCGAGCAGCACAGACTCGCTGCCTGTGGCTGCCTGCCTCTGCCCTTGCTGTTTCTTCTGACTTTTCATTGTCCCCTCGGGTGAACTCCTTGTAAAGCAGGACCCAACTCAACTGCCTCCTACTCTGGAAACCCTTGATCTTCTCCCAGACAGAGATAGTTCCTCTTATTCCTTACCCCTATAGCATTTCATGCTAAATGTGTATTTTGCATCGTGTTTTGTGGTTACTAACCCACCTGCCTCCTTATTGAGCTCTGAGAAACATGAGGGAAGGGACTTTTTATCGTGTACCATGTATGGCAAATGGTCAGTGTTCAATGACTCCTCGACTAATGGGAGTAATAGGATAATTTACATTATGCTGAGGCTTTTTTTTGGAAGATAATTGCTTTACAATATTGTGTTAGTTTCTGATCTATTTGCCATGGAGTTATGGAGTGATATTGGATTAGGGCCCACACTATTGACCTCATTGAGCTTTAATGACCAATCGAAAGGCCCTATTTCCAGATATTTCCAAATACAGCCACATTCTGAGGTGCTAGGGGTTAGAACTTCAACATACACAGTTTGGAGGAATGCTGTTTAGTCCATAACAAGAAAGGCAAAGTATTTGGTAAAGAAGGCACAACCTTACCCTCCGGGCCTGGGTTTCCAGGAGCCTGGGATGACTGGCATTCGATGCTTACTTTTGACCTGGCTGTTTGAGGGGATTATAGCAATGGAGAAAATGCGAAAGGGAGCATTTCACATGGGGAGAAAACGTGCTGTGTAATACGCTTTGTCAGGAGCCCATTTCCGGAAGTTACCTGTGGTGTTTGCACAGCTGCTCCAGCATTGTCCACACTGGCAGCCTGAAGGCTGATTTCCTGGTGAATTTTCACCTAATTTCCTTTGCATCTGCCTTGTATGTGATAGTTTCATTCCTGTACTTTAAAAAAATACAGCCACCTTTAATGCTGACTGATTAATTTACAATGAGAAATATAATAATCCAGTGGACTGGATACTCTGGCTCCTTGACCAGCATGTGCTTTCCCTACAGGCAGATCTAAGCGGGGAGCCAAATTATCATCAGAGGGAGGCGTGGTGAGCATGGAATCAGGCCAGGGGAGTTAGTTATGAGATTTGGCATTCTTGTGCTTTTTATTCTTTAAGCCAAGCAGTGCCGAGCAGCACAGACTCGCTGCCTGTGGCTGCCTGCCTCTGCCCTTGCTGTTTCTTCTGACTTTTCATTGTCCCCTCGGGTGAACTCCTTGTAAAGCAGGACCCAACTCAACTGCCTCCTACTCTGGAAACCCTTGATCTTCTCCCAGACAGAGATAGTTCCTCTTATTCCTTACCCCTATAGCATTTCATGCTAAATGTGTATTTTGCATCGTGTTTTGTGGTTACTAACCCACCTGCCTCCTTATTGAGCTCTGAGAAACATGAGGGAAGGGACTTTTTATCGTGTACCATGTATGGCAAATGGTCAGTGTTCAATGACTCCTCGACTAATGGGAGTAATAGGATAATTTACATTATGCTGAGGCTTTTAAAAATTTTTAATTGGAAGATAATTGCTTTACAATATTGTGTTAGTTTCTGCCATACATCAACTGCTAAGGCTTTGGATGTATACTTCTGTTTTGTTTCTGCTCCACAGGTTTCAAGTACTTTCCACTAAACTGTTCATAAGGCATGGACTTATATTGCCCTCATAGTTGTGAGGTGCTAGGTAGATGAAAAGATGCTTATAGGCTAGAGGATTTATTCAACTCTCGATTAACGCGCTTTCCACCAAGCCTGCTTGTCTTTGGGACTGAATCATGTCTCCCTTCTGAATGCATGGGATTCTCCTTCTGAAGGAACCCTCTCAGCCCTGCTTCACTGGGGAGAGTTCTGCATTCCATAACCTTCCTTTCCCCTCTTGAGCAGCCATCCCCTCCTTGGGCATCTTCCTTCCAGTTTCCAGGTCAAAATCTCATTCCCTCAGAAACCTAGTCTTAAGGAAAAAGAAACATGATTAAGTTTAATTTACACTAAGATGTTAATTACCTCTGGGAGGTATTCACATTTTAAGATTTTAAGAGTGAATTCCTTATAGCACTCATGCATTTCTATATATTCATGTCAATGTGTGTTTAATTTTGTTACATATATATTTGGTAAAATTTCCTGGGCCTTTAGAAGCTATTTCTTTTTTTCTTTTTTATAAGAAATTTCTATAGCTTGCAGTCCATATACTACCATGAATGAGTCCTGTAGATAATCAGCAACTAGTCATTATAACCTTTGGGGAGACACAGCGCTTCACGCATGAGTCATTAGTTCTGGGACCAGAGAACAAATCTGAAGGACCTTCTGCCTCCTGGGACTTCTCATTGTCCCCTCGGGTGAACTCCTTGTAAAGCAGGACCCAACTCAACTGCCTCCTACTCTGGAAACCCTTGATCTTCTCCCAGACAGAGATAGTTCCTCTTATTCCTTACCCCTATAGCATTTCATGCTAAATGTGTATTTTGCATCGTGTTTTGTGGTTACTAACCCACCTGCCTCCTTATTGAGCTCTGAGAAACATGAGGGAAGGGACTTTTTATCGTGTACCATGTATGGCAAATGGTCAGTGTTCAATGACTCCTCGACTAATGGGAGTAATAGGATAATTTACATTATGCTGAGGCTTTTAAAAATTTTTAATTGGAAGATAATTGCTTTACAATATTGTGTTAGTTTCTGCCATACATCAACTGCTAAGGCTTTGGATGTATACTTCTGTTTTGTTTCTGCTCCACAGGTTTCAAGTACTTTCCACTAAACTGTTCATAAGGCATGGACTTATATTGCCCTCATAGTTGTGAGGTGCTAGGTAGATGAAAAGATGCTTATAGGCTAGAGGATTTATTCAACTCTCGATTAACGCGCTTTCCACCAAGCCTGCTTGTCTTTGGGACTGAATCATGTCTCCCTTCTGAATGCATGGGATTCTCCTTCTGAAGGAACCCTCTCAGCCCTGCTTCACTGGGGAGAGTTCTGCATTCCATAACCTTCCTTTCCCCTCTTGAGCAGCCATCCCCTCCTTGGGCATCTTCCTTCCAGTTTCCAGGTCAAAATCTCATTCCCTCAGAAACCTAGTCTTAAGGAAAAAGAAACATGATTAAGTTTAATTTACACTAAGATGTTAATTACCTCTGGGAGGTATTCACATTTTAAGATTTTAAGAGTGAATTCCTTATAGCACTCATGCATTTCTATATATTCATGTCAATGTGTGTTTAATTTTGTTACATATATATTTGGTAAAATTTCCTGGGCCTTTAGAAGCTATTTCTTTTTTTCTTTTTTAAAAGAAATTTCTATAGCTTGCAGTCCATATACTACCATGAATGAGTCCTTCAGATAATCAGCAACTAGTCATTATAACCTTTGGGGAGACACAGCGCTTCACGCATGAGTCATTAGTTCTGGGACCAGAGAACAAATCTGAAGGACCTTTTCATATCTTATAATTAAATACATTCTGCAGCTTGAAGATAAACATGCTGATCTGACAGCGAGTTAAGGAGGTTTATCAGCATTTGTGCACCTGCAGCGTTACACTAAAAGACATGACTTCATTAAAACTCCCTGTGCTTGTGAGAACAATGAGGAATGGTCGTAGGTGTAAAAAAGAAAGACACTACTAGACGACGGCTTTAAGCTCATCTTTGAAGGGATGAACTCATTCTATCCGACATGTCCAGCTGCGCGAACAGCAGCACCGAGTGAGCTGTGGTTAGCTGTACTAATACACAGGATTAGAACAGAGTCTGGGCCACGTAGAAATGATGCGAATGCTTAACATACTTGAACGCTGTGAATGCTACACAGAGGGGAAATGAGAGCCCCAGAAGTGACAGAAGATATTTTGCTAACTGTCACGAAAAGAGATTATATTTTCAGGGCCTTCTAGGAGCATTTCTCTTGCCAGAGACTTTTTGCCTTTTGAGGCCATTGTTTGCTAGGATGAAAAAACAATACAAACATCAGTCTTTCAAAAAGATTCATAGACAACAAGGGTTGCCACAGTTACCATTGTTCTCTTATAGACTTTCAGAATGTGGAGACTGTGTAGATGTGTGTGTGTGTGTGTGTGTTGGAACCTGCAGTTACCTCTCAGGCTATAGAATAGGTAGGTGGGTGAGACTACAACAGGGGACTAGAGCCTAGTCTAGAAGACCCAGTCATGAACGTACTAGATAGTCGGTGGAAGGGAGCAGAAATCAGGTTCTAGGACTTCCCTCGGTGGCTCAGAGAGTAAAGAAGTCAGGTTCTAGAAGGACTAACAATGAATTGAAGGGTCTAGGAACAGGACAGACCTTGACCCTGTGCTGACCTTGTCTGAGAGTGTGTTAGTGGGAATGGGTTCTTTAGGTGAGTACTCTGAGCTGAGCATGGGACAGATGGAATGGAGAGTATACTGGAGGTTACCCAGCAAATCCCTAAACCTCTGCAGACACATCCCCAACCCTCCTGGCACTGCCAGAGAAACAAAAGAATGGAGGATTCCATGGCACCTCTTTTCTTATTTCTCTGAGACCTCAAATTGCTCATTATCCTTGAAACTTTCTTGAGTAGTGCAGAACATATATAGGTTGATTTCTTTGTTAGTATTAGAATAGGTCGATTATATAGGTAGGGGTGTGTGTGTGTGTGTGTGTGTGTGTGTGTGTGTTGGAACCTCACCTGCAATAATATCAGGCTACAGAACAGGTAGGTGGGTGAGACTGCAGCAGGGGACAGAGCTGAATCTAGAAGGCCCAGTCATGAAGGTTCTAGATAGCGGTACTGAATCAGCTATGTGGTACTAAGGTACTAAGTCAAACTTCTATAGGTTGATTTACTTTATTAGTATTAGGAGCTGAATATTGTGGACTGTGCTCGTGTACCAGGACCTTAACCAACTGCGTGTCTTTGAGAGGTGGTCTAAAAGCATCACTGTTCCACATTGGATTTACACAGTCAAAAAAGTCTTTAATGCCATGTGTACAGGGGATCCTAGATGATCAGGAGTGTTTCTAAAAATTTCATTGCAGTCTATATTCACACTTGTACTTATTTGAGTCATGTTTCATAAAACATATATCGGCTCTTTGTCTTCTTGGTGGAATGTATGCTAAGCACTAAATATTTTTAAAGAAATTTAACTTATTAAAATGTTAGTATGAGACAGAGTCAGAGATGAGGTAAAAGATACAGTTCCATGTTGCAAATGATTGCAGTGGTCTTTTTAGAAATGTACGTAAATTCTCTTGAGTAACATATATGCATAAACTATAAACTCCTGTAAGAATGTTATTTGCTGCTTTTTACATCCCCTATTAATCTGACATGATGCTCAGCATGGTATACAAATGTGAAACATACAGAACTAGCACAATACTAGCTCATAAATTTCTCTAAATCATATCACACTTAGTCAACTCCTTTGGCAGTATACCAGGTTTGTCCATTTCATGCATCCCAGGCAATGGAGTTTCACTGGCAGGCTGGCCAATATAAGTTACTGAAGTTAATCTTCATTTAATAAACCATCAGCAAGGGAGATACACAGATGACAAATGTTCAGTTTTCAGAAATCTCTTGCCCAATCTGTCTCTCTTCCTTCTGTCTTCCTAATTATTGATTTAACGTGTGAACTCCTCCTCCCAGTTCTTCAGCCAGCGCCCTTGGGAATTCAGCCTTTTAAGGATGTTCTCCTTAGAGTCAATAATTCACCATGGCATATTATATAGCGCCCGAATATCTATAAAGCTGTTCTTTCATGTTGTACATCCTGGGGTGCTCAAATAATTAATTTGACTAGCTATAAAGAACAATACCTTCTATTGTGAGTGGTGTTAATGTATTATCCACAGAGGTACATGTGTAGACATGGCTGGGAGACAGGCTCTGGGGGAGAGTTTCTCAAGAGGATTTCCAAGTTGGATTCAGGTAGTTCTGTTCTTGGACCTATTTGGAGACATAAAATTAAGCATAATTATGATTTGTAATAGTCAATTATGAATCGATCCAAATTCTTTCTTTGGGCGTTTCTTTTTCTTTTTTAAAAATAAAAGAACTCTTAGAATTGGCTTGCACTTTGGTGTCATTAAAAACGCTTGCTTGAATTAAAGTATTCCAAAGACATAATAACAGTGTTCTGTCTCTCAGGTTGATTTTGAGTTGTTCCAGTTTTAAATTAGACATTTGTAGGAAAGTTAAAGTCTGTTAATTAATTCATATTAATGAAGACGATTCATGTCCCAATTCAGCTGCATAGAAAGGTAAATCACAATAGCCACACTAACATTTATTTTACTTTTTTTGTGGGGGGGAGGTGGGTTGGGGGGGCGGGCCACGTCTATTGGTCTTTCATTTATCTATTTTCATCCATCTTTGTTCCCTGGCCCATGTGGGCCTCCCATCGCGGTGGCCTCTGTTGTCACAGAGCACTGGCTCTGGGCGCATGTGCTCCAGAGCTCCGGCTCAGTAATTGGACACATTGGTCCAGCTGCTTCTAACATTTTAATTATTGCTAAGTAAAAGTACAGTTTGGTTTGAAGAAAGTGAAAGTGTTAGTCACTCTGTTGTGTTCGACTCTTTGAGATCCCACAGACTGAAATTTTCCAGGCAAGCATACTAGAGTGGGGTGACATTTCCTTTTTCAGGGGGATCTTCCTGACCCATTTCAGGCAAATCCTTTACCATCTGAGCCAGCAGGGAAGCCCACAGGGTGGTTTAGTTTGTAGCAAATCAGGAATAATTTAGATAAAGTGAAAACAACCTTTTAAACTCCTGTGGAATAATTAAGAGTCAGGGATCCTGGATTAAAATTCCATCTCTGCAAATAAATAGGTAGCTTTGAGTGTCATTCACTTAACCTACCCTCAGTTTCCTAAGGCCTATGAAATAGAGATTTCTTCCTTCCAACACTGTGTTCTACATTCCCATTTATGCTTATCACTTGGATCTCCAATGAGTGAATCACTCACTGAGTTGGAATAGAAAAATTCGTGGTCATCATTTTTTTTCTGAATAAATCCTTCTGGTCAGAGATATTTATGGAGCCAAGAGATGAATGAGTTATTGTCAAAAAAACATATATTTTCTTACATGAGACAGTTCTCAGGCTGAAATTTTTGCTTTAGAGGAAGCTGGTTTAGGAAACCCAAGCCAGAATATAGACCTACTTATTTTTAGATCACAGTGTGAAAACTACTGGAAATATGGGAAGAGTTCTTTTATATTTCTTCCAACTTTATGGAGACATAATGGACACATGACATTGTTTCTCTTTAAAGCGTATGACCTGTTGTTCTGATACACTTAAATATTGCAAAATGATGGCCACCATAGTGATTCATCACCTCACATAATTATCTCTTCTGTGGTGAGAACATTTAAGATCTACTTTCTTAGCAACTTTCACATGTATAAAACAGGATTAATAACTATAATCACCATGCTCTTCATTAGATCCCCAGAGTGTATTCATCATTTAACTGGAAGTTTGTACCCTTTGACCAGCATCTCCCATTTCACTTCACTCCAACCCATGGTAACCACTTCTCTTCTCTCTATTTCTATGAATTTGGCTTCTTTACAGTTCACGTATAAGTGAGATCAAATAGTATTTGTCTTTCTCTGCCTGACTTTCTTTCACTTAGCATAATGCTCTCAGGGTCTATCTGTGTTGTTGCAAATGACAGGATTTCCTTCTTTCTCATGACTGAGTGGTATTCCATTGTATGTGTATACACCACATCTTTATTCATTCATCCATCCATTAATGGAGATGTAGGTTGTTTGCATACCTTGGCTATAGTGAGTAAGTGGAACTGAAGATGTCCTTTTGAGGCCCTGTTTTCATTTCCTCTGGATATATACTGAGAAGAAACATTGAGCATATGCCAGTTCTCTTTTTAACTTTTTGCGAAATCTCCATACTGCTCTTCATATTGGCTATGCCAATTTACCTTTCCGCCAACAGTGCCCAACGATTCCTAGGAGCAGTTTTTAAGTCCAAAGAACAGACCTGGAATCACAGAAGCTATAGACTTTAGCCACACTTCCCACCAAGGCAGGCAGTAAGCTGTTGGACAAAAGATGTTGCTCCAGAAACCAGAAGCATCGAAGTACACCACACCTAACCACCTGAAGACACTTCCATCTGGTAACTCAACCAATGCCCCTTTACCCCATCCTTGAATGCCATCTTGAATGAAAGCAAAGGACTTACAAGAATGAAAAATCAGGGACTAAGCTTTCTTTCCTGGAAAAGCCAAGCACAATTTCAGATTGGGCATTTATTCATATTTCTTCCCTGTCACTCAGCAGGTGGCAGTGACAAACTATTTACTCATAGACGAAACGAAAGAGGTTTCGTTTCTTAAATTTTTGTACATCCAAGTGCATTAAATCTGTGTCCTTGCTGTGGCACAATAGATTAAATAGTGACTACATTTTATAGACTAAAATAGTCCTCCAAATTTCATGTTGGAACCTTAAGCCAAGAAAGACAGTGTTTCTCACATACTTTTATCAGATTTGTCACTGAAAGTCCTTTGTCTCCAGGCATGTCAGTTTGGGGACTGTTCCTAAGAACCCAATTGGTACAACTTTTTGGAGTTAATAAAATTATGTTTCCACTGGTTTCCGTTGCTATTTTGTGCACAATTCCCCACTGAGTATTTGATGAATTTCTACTCCTTGGGGGCCCTAATTTTTTGTGAGTATGCCGAGGATCCGTACATCTTGTCACAGGGAGGAAGATGATTTCCTCTGATAACATTCCCCTGGCACCTGAGGTGCTTATCACAGCCCTTTGTTTGGCTGTCTCTGTTATGCTGGCATGAGTCCAGAACACTGGGAAAGAAAAGGTTGTGCTTTTACAGGGAAGGTTTTATTCCTTCTTGGGAAAAGGGAACATGACTCAATGTCAGGAAGGGAAATTCTTCCTACAGATAAAGAGAAGGAAATCTGCCTCTCTTTTTCTTCTTCTTCTTTTTTTTTTCTTTTTTATAATTTTTGACCACTTTTATTGAGTTTTATTTATTTATTTTCATTCTTTGGCCTATATGGGCCTTCCATCGCAGTGGCCTCTCTCATGGCAGAGTGCCGGCTAGTAATTGGACACACCGGTCCAACCACTCCACGGCATGTGGGATCTTCCCCAGGCCAGGAATTGAACTGGTGCCCCTTGCACTGCAACGTGAACTCTTTACCCACTGGACCACCAAGAAGGCCCTCTGCCTACTTCTTTTAATAGTTAAAACACATTTATTTGTCCTATTGTATTTTGTTTTCTTGAGATGCTCAAACTGTTTTAGAAAATCTGATTTCTTGAAACCAGGTCTACCTCAGTCATTCTGTAAAGAGGAATTAATTCTCCCCCCAGATGAACTAGGTGATGGTGAGGGCCAAAGTGGTGAGGTCCCACTGAGTGTTGATTGGTGAAAGGAAGATTTCTGAAATAGAGATCCTGAGTTGAGGTGCATGCTGAACTTAAGGCATCTGAATACATGAATAGATCTCTGTGTATTAGATTGGAACTTTGTTATCACAGTCACAAAAAACACATCCTGATTTGGAAGATGATGGTACAGTACTGGGAGGGGTTGGGAAAGATCCAATATTCAGTTTACCTTTGTCTTATGTTGTCATTTTTCATCTGAAAATCACCATTCCTTAATAGAACTGTAAGTCCAGAGTGTGGGGAATGTGTTTTACTTTAAAAAATTTTTTAATTAAAAAAAAAAAGCCTCCTCAGAGTACTTAGCCTAACTGCAAGTACTACAATAGCATTGTAGATGTTCCATATTTTTTGAACTGATGTGTATGTTGTCTAAAGGAAGAGACTCATTGACTACTCCTTGGGCCCTAATTTTTTGTGAGTATGCCGAGGATCCGTACATCTTGTCACAGGGAGGAAGATGATTTCCTCTGATAACATTCCCCTGGCACCTGAGGTGCTTATCACAGCCCTTTGTTTGGCTGTCTCTGTTATGCTGGCATGAGTCCAGAACACTGGGAAAGAAAAGGTTGTGCTTTTACAGGGAAGGTTTTATTCCTTCTTGGGAAAAGGGAACATGACTCAATGTCAGGAAGGGAAATTCTTCCTACAGATAAAGAGAAGGAAATCTGCCTCTCTTTTTCTTCTTCTTCTTTTTTTTCTTTTTTATAATTTTTGACCACTTTTATTGAGTTTTATTTATTTATTTTCATTCTTTGGCCTATATGGGCCTTCCATCGCAGTGGCCTCTCTCATGGCAGAGTGCCGGCTAGTAATTGGACACACCGGTCCAACCACTCCACGGCATGTGGGATCTTCCCCAGGCCAGGAATTGAACTGGTGCCCCTTGCACTGCAACGTGAACTCTTTACCCACTGGACCACCAAGAAGGCCCTCTGCCTACTTCTTTTAATAGTTAAAACACATTTATTTGTCCTATTGTATTTTGTTTTCTTGAGATGCTCAAACTGTTTTAGAAAATCTGATTTCTTGAAACCAGGTCTACCTCAGTCATTCTGTAAAGAGGAATTAATTCTCCCCCCAGATGAACTAGGTGATGGTGAGGGCCAAAGTGGTGAGGTCCCACTGAGTGTTGATTGGTGAAAGGAAGATTTCTGAAATAGAGATCCTGAGTTGAGGTGCATGCTGAACTTAAGGCATCTGAATACATGAATAGATCTCTGTGTATTAGATTGGAACTTTGTTATCACAGTCACAAAAAACACATCCTGATTTGGAAGATGATGGTACAGTACTGGGAGGGGTTGGGAAAGATCCAATATTCAGTTTACCTTTGTCTTATGTTGTCATTTTTCATCTGAAAATCACCATTCCTTAATAGAACTGTAAGTCCAGAGTGTGGGGAATGTGTTTTACTTTAAAAAATTTTTTAATTAAAAAAAAAAAGCCTCCTCAGAGTACTTAGCCTAACTGCAAGTACTACAATAGCATTGTAGATGTTCCATATTTTTTGAACTGATGTGTATGTTGTCTAAAGGAAGAGACTCATTGACTCCAACTCAGTAGTTCATATGGATTTTAAGGACACCCCTACTAACCATGATGAGGAGCGGTCATGTATTTTTCCAGAACTTCTCCTCTGTAATGAATATGTTTCCCATTGATCAAGGAAGAGGAAAAACCTTGCTCCTTGTTTTCTCCAAACTCTAGTCTATGATTAAGTCCAAAATGAAGGCTGCTTCTTGTCCTCCAAAATTCTTCTCCACATTTTCCCTCCTTCGTCATTGAACTCCCAGTGTTTTTTACAGAGCCCATTTGTTGTTCCTGTTCAGTTGATAAATCATGCCCAACTCTTTGTGACCCCATGGATGCAGCACGCCAGGCTCCTCTGTCCTGAGTTTGCTCAGATTCATGTCCATTGAGATGGATGCTATCTTACCATCTAATCCTCTGCTGCCCCTTCTCCTTGTACATCTTCTAATCTCCCTTACTGTTAGAGGTGGCCATATCCCTCAGTCCTGGCCAGTGGAATGTAAATGGAAGTGCAGCTTTTTGTTGTTGTCTTTAATGGAAGAGTGAAAACCTTTCTGCCCTTCTTTCTTCCTTCTTGCTTCCTAGAAGCTGCAACTGTTTCATTTTTTTAATTAATTAATTTATTTTAATTGGAGGATAATTACCTTACAATATTGTGATGGATTTTTGCCATACATCAACATGAATCAGCTACAGGCACACACGTACCCTGCACATCCTGAACCCCTCTCTCACCTTCCTCCACATCATTCCTCTGGTTTGTCCCAAGCACCAGCTTGGGTGCCCTGCCTCATGCATCAAATTTGCATTGGTTGTCTATTTTACATATGGAAATATACATGTGCTATTCTCTCAAATCATCCTACCCTCACCTTCTCCCACTGAGTCTAAAAGGTGTTCTTTACATCTGTGTCTCCTTTGCTGCCCTGTCTGTAGGATCATCAGCACCATCTTTCTAAATTCCGTATATATGTATTAATATACAGTATTTGTCTTTCTCTTTCCGACTTATATTCACTCTGTATAATAGGCTCCAGGTTCATTTACCTCAGTAAAACTGAGTCAAATGTGTCCCTTTTTATAGTTGAGTAATATTTCATTGTATATGTATACCACAACTTCCTTATCCATTCATCTCTTGATGGACATCTAGGTTGCTTCCATGTCTTAGCTATTGTAAATAGTGCTTCTGCAACTATTCTAGATCATGATCTTGGGAATAGAAGCCATGCATGCAGAACAGCAGGGTAGAGAAGACTGGACATCTTGACATAATGGAGCATCCATATCATCCCTGGACCGCCCACCTGTGGACTCCCATATGACAGAGAAATAAATGACCACATTATTTAATAGTTTTTAAAAATTTTAATTCTAATTATAACTTGATTTTCACTAATATTGGTCCCCCAAGCCAGCTGCCTTTATTCAGTTAGCAAGCACAATTCTATTGTATAAAACAAGACAAATTTGTTTTATACAACAGGTAAGTTTCTATTGTAAACTTTTTCTTGGGTTAACTTAAAAATATTTGAAACATGATTATAAGGATTATAGTTTAAAGAAACAAAACATAAAATTCTTTAGTAAAGGATATACATGCTTTTGTTCTTGCTATTGTTACAAAAAGGCTTTTTTCCTGCAGCTATTGAGATGATCTTTTTTTTTTCTTCAATTTGTTGATACGGTATATCACACTGATTAGTTTGTTGATATTGAAAAATCCTTGTATCCCTGGGAGAAATCCCACTTGCTTATGGTGTCTGATCTTTTTAATATATGGTTGAATTCAGATTACTGGGATTTTGTTGAGGATCTTTGCATCTATATTCATCAGTGATACTGGCCTATAATTTTCTTTATTTGTGTCTGGTTTTGGTATCAGGGTGATGGTGGCCTCATCAAATGAGTTTGGGAGTTTTCCTTCTTTTGCAATTTTTTGGAATAGTTTCAGAAAGATGGATGTTAACTTTTCTCTGAATGTTGATAGAATTCACCTATGAAGCCATCAGGTCCTGGACTTTGTTTGTTGGGAGTTTTGAAGTCATAGTTTCAATTTCAATGCTTGTGATTGGTCTCTTCATATTTTGTATTTCTTCCCAGTTCAGTCTTTGGATGTTGTACCTAAGAGTTCGTCAATTTTACCTCAGTAAAACTGAGTCAAATGTGTCCCTTTTTATAGTTGAGTAATATTTCATTGTATATGTATACCACAACTTCCTTATCCATTCATCTCTTGATGGACATCTAGGTTGCTTCCATGTCTTAGCTATTGTAAATAGTGCTTCTGCAACTATTCTAGATCATGATCTTGGGAATAGAAGCCATGCATGCAGAACAGCAGGGTAGAGAAGACTGGACATCTTGACATAATGGAGCATCCATATCATCCCTGGACCGCCCACCTGTGGACTCCCATATGACAGAGAAATAAATGACCACATTATTTAATAGTTTTTAAAAATTTTAATTCTAATTATAACTTGATTTTCACTAATATTGGTCCCCCAAGCCAGCTGCCTTTATTCAGTTAGCAAGCACAATTCTATTGTATAAAACAAGACAAATTTGTTTTATACAACAGGTAAGTTTCTATTGTAAACTTTTTCTTGGGTTAACTTAAAAATATTTGAAACATGATTATAAGGATTATAGTTTAAAGAAACAAAACATAAAATTCTTTAGTAAAGGATATACATGCTTTTGTTCTTGCTATTGTTACAAAAAGGCTTTTTTCCTGCAGCTATTGAGATGATCTTTTTTTTTTCTTCAATTTGTTGATACGGTATATCACACTGATTAGTTTGTTGATATTGAAAAATCCTTGTATCCCTGGGAGAAATCCCACTTGCTTATGGTGTCTGATCTTTTTAATATATGGTTGAATTCAGATTACTGGGATTTTGTTGAGGATCTTTGCATCTATATTCATCAGTGATACTGGCCTATAATTTTCTTTATTTGTGTCTGGTTTTGGTATCAGGGTGATGGTGGCCTCATCAAATGAGTTTGGGAGTTTTCCTTCTTTTGCAATTTTTTGGAATAGTTTCAGAAAGATGGATGTTAACTTTTCTCTGAATGTTGATAGAATTCACCTATGAAGCCATCAGGTCCTGGACTTTGTTTGTTGGGAGTTTTGAAGTCATAGTTTCAATTTCAATGCTTGTGATTGGTCTCTTCATATTTTGTATTTCTTCCCAGTTCAGTCTTTGGATGTTGTACCTAAGAGTTCGTCAATTTTTCTTTCAAGTTGTCCAGATTATTGGCATAGAGTGACTTGAAGTAATCTCTTATGATCCTTTGTATTTCTGTGGGGTCAGTTTTAACTTCTTTTTCATTTCTGATTTTATTAATCTGAGTCCTGTCCCTTTTTCCTCATGAGTCTGGCTAAAGGTTTATCAATTTTGTTTATTTTCATAAAGAACCAACTTCTAATTTTCTTTTGGGATTTATTGATTTGTTTTATGTTTGCTTGCCTTACTAATAATTTTGAATCTGATGTATGAGGACCTTCTATAGCACCTATAGCCGTGTGTAATGGTTGAAAATTGGTTTTAAAATTTCTGGTTTAGCGGAGGGCCAGGCGGGATGGAGGCTGGGAGGCCGGGGCAAAAAAAATTTTTTTTTCTGGTTTTAAATAATCTGGGAACGTACATGTCTGTGAATAACAAAACTCTGTAAAAATTACAAAAAGGGCTTCCCTGGTGGTCCAGTGGGTAAGGACACCCCCTTGCAGTGCAAGGGACGCCGGTTCGATCCCTGGCCTGGGGAAATCCCACGTGCCAGCGGAGTGGCTGGACCGATGTGTCCAATTACCGAGCCGGAGCTCTGGAGCACATGCGCCCAGAGCCCGTGCTCTACAACAACAGAGGCCACTGTGATGGGAGGCCCACACGGGCCAAAGAGCATAGATGGATGAAAATAGAGAAATGAAAGACCAATAGAAGTGGCCCTCTCGCCCCCCTCCCTCCCCAACCTGCCCCACCCCAAAAGAAAAAAAAAATTACAAAAAAAAAAAAATTAAATTAAGAAATTTCCATTGTAAGTTTTGACTTTTCTCTTCCAGTGAGGTTTTTGTATAGCCGTATATATATGTACATCTTCCCATGTGACTCAGTGGTAAAAAATACACCTGCCAATGCAAAGAGATGTGGATTCAATCCCTGGATCAGAAAGATCCCCTGAAGATGAAAATGGCCACATAGTCCCGTATTTCTGCCTGGGAAATTCTATGGACAGAGGAGCCTCACGGGCTATATCCATGGGGTCACAAAAAAGTCAAACAGGACTTACCAGCTAAACAATGATGATAACAACTCTATATGTACAAGGTTGTTTTAAGTTTCTGCTCTCTTTCCAACCTAGAAGAGTTCTTTTAGCATTTGTAATGGCCATAAGATCCTCAACAGTGACAACATACTTCCCATAGAAATTCCCAAATACTCCATCTATTCTCTTCTTGCTTCAGATGATAGCCTCAACATCCATTGTTAACACCATGTAACTTAGCATTTAGTCCTCCTAGGTGATGTGTTTGTGTATGTATCCTAACATCTCCATCACCACAAGCTCTCTCATAACCTCAGTGACACCTGGATGAGTATGGCTACCTTTGGCCTAGAGTCTTAAGTCTCTGTGCACCTCGATACTTCATCTATAAATGAGATTTGAAATTTTTGCTCACAATGCTCATAACACTCAACAGTACCTCACACAAATTAGATAATTAAAGACCATTTGGAGGGCTTCCCCTGGTGGTCCAGTGGGTAAGGACACCGCCTTGCAGTGCAAGGGGCGCCAGTTCGCGCCCTGGCCTGGGAAGATCCCACGTGCCGCGGAGCGGCTGGACTGATGTGTCCAATCACGGAGCCGGAGCTCTGGAGCGCATGCGCCCAGAGCCGGTGCTCTGCGACAACAGAAGCCACCGCGATGGGAGGCCCACAGGAGCCAAAGAACAAAGACGGATGAAAATAGAGAAATGAAAGACCAATAGAAGTGGCCCGCCCGCTCCCCTCCCTCCCCAACCCGACCCCTGCCCAAAAACAAATAAATAAATCTTTAAAAAAAAAAATAAATAAATAAAAATAAAATAATAAAAAAAAAAGACCATTTGGTTGTTTTCTTGACCTTTGCATTCAGTATGGTTGCTAGCACTACACTGAGTATATACATGCTGAACTTGTCAGCTTCCCTACCCCATGCATGTATCCCACATCTATTCCCAGATCTCTGTTTACCATCCAGCCACTCAAGCTAGAAACAGATTCAACCTTGATTCCTTTTTCTCCCCCACCTGCTGTATCTGATGGGTCACCAAATTCTGCCAATTTTACTTTTTACCTTTACATTTCTGGAGCATATTTGCTCCAGAAATGTGGGGTTTCTGACTTACATGTCAATGGGTTTTTAACCCCCTTCAGATATACATCCATCAAGATGAAAAAACAAAATCAAGGAGTTTATTTTTAGTCATTTTTACTTGTATATGTTCCAGGAGAATAGTTAACTATGAATTTTCATTTGAAAGTGTGTTAAGTTTCTGCTCTCTTTCCAACCTAGAAGAGTTCTTTTAGCATTTGTAATGGCCATAAGATCCTCAACAGTGACAACATACTTCCCATAGAAATTCCCAAATACTCCATCTATTCTCTTCTTGCTTCAGATGATAGCCTCAACATCCATTGTTAACACCATGTAACTTAGCATTTAGTCCTCCTAGGTGATGTGTTTGTGTATGTATCCTAACATCTCCATCACCACAAGCTCTCTCATAACCTCAGTGACACCTGGATGAGTATGGCTACCTTTGGCCTAGAGTCTTAAGTCTCTGTGCACCTCGATACTTCATCTATAAATGAGATTTGAAATTTTTGCTCACAATGCTCATAACACTCAACAGTACCTCACACAAATTAGATAATTAAAGACCATTTGGAGGGCTTCCCCTGGTGGTCCAGTGGGTAAGGACACCGCCTTGCAGTGCAAGGGGCGCCAGTTCGCGCCCTGGCCTGGGAAGATCCCACGTGCCGCGGAGCGGCTGGACTGATGTGTCCAATCACGGAGCCGGAGCTCTGGAGCGCATGCGCCCAGAGCCGGTGCTCTGCGACAACAGAAGCCACCGCGATGGGAGGCCCACAGGAGCCAAAGAACAAAGACGGATGAAAATAGAGAAATGAAAGACCAATAGAAGTGGCCCGCCCGCTCCCCTCCCTCCCCAACCCGACCCCTGCCCAAAAACAAATAAATAAATCTTTAAAAAAAAAAATAAATAAATAAAAATAAAATAAAAAAAAAAAAAAGACCATTTGGTTGTTTTCTTGACCTTTGCATTCAGTATGGTTGCTAGCACTACACTGAGTATATACATGCTGAACTTGTCAGCTTCCCTACCCCATGCATGTATCCCACATCTATTCCCAGATCTCTGTTTACCATCCAGCCACTCAAGCTAGAAACAGATTCAACCTTGATTCCTTTTTCTCCCCCACCTGCTGTATCTGATGGGTCACCAAATTCTGCCAATTTTACTTTTTACCTTTACATTTCTGGAGCATATTTGCTCCAGAAATGTGGGGTTTCTGACTTACATGTCAATGGGTTTTTAACCCCCTTCAGATATACATCCATCAAGATGAAAAAACAAAATCAAGGAGTTTATTTTTAGTCATTTTTACTTGTATATGTTCCAGGAGAATAGTTAACTATGAATTTTCATTTGAAAGTGTGTTAATTACTCTGTCATGTCTGACTCTTTGTGACCCCATGGATTGTAGCCCTCCAGGCTCCTCTGTCTATAGAATTCTTCAAGCAAGAATACTGGAGTGGGTTGACATTTCCTTATGAGGGTGATCTCCCCAACCCCTGGATTGAACCCAGGTCTCCTGCGTGGCAGGTGGATTCTTTACCCTTTGAACTACCAGGGAAGGCCTTTCATTTGAGAGAAAACCCCATTTTTTTAGTATGCCCAGTCTGATTCAAGTTTCTGTTGTTTTCTCAATCTTTTTTTGAGGGGAGAGGATGGAAACTGATCAAAGGATGACTATAAAGGGGAAATTAAAATAGAGTTGCACAATACAATTCCCTGGGTGGGAAAAGTTTATAAATAATGTCACATCCTAGTAGTAATTTATCTACAATGACCCTAAGCGACTGGCAATGGGAAGAGTTCCTACACAGCTAATCTTGATGCATCTGACCCCAGATGAAGGCGAGAGCTAATCTACTCAACTAGCATTTATACCAAAGCTCATCAACAGAGTCATCACAGCTAATACTAACTTGAAGTCCCCCACTGCCAGCGATCTCATTTAGACGGAGTAGCTTGGCACCAAAAGGATACTCAATATCCAAAACATGGATCTTAATAACATTTCATTTTAAACATAGTTTATAGTTCATCAGTTCTGTAGTGATTGGTTGTACTGGCCTTTTGATATTGATAGTTCTGGCCTTTATTGATTGATATTGATAGTTCTTTATAGATTGATGTATAGCTTTTTATTGATTGATACATAGTTCTTTATTGGTTGATATTGATAGTTCAGAATATTGATAGTTCTGGCCTTAAGTACCAAGAGCTTAACTTAGAAGAGGGTCTTTGGAAAGCTTTAAATTTTGGTCTCTTGTAGAGACCTGAATACTTCTTAGACTTCTTAAATTGTCTGTTTCCATTCTACACATTCTATAGAGACAGAGTAAAAGAAAGGCTGAAATGAAGACAAAACATCATCAGAGTGAAACCTATCTACTTGCTTCCATGTGTTAAGATGATCTAGATGATGAAGTTGCTCTTTTTTTTTTTTTTGCCTGGAAAATCCCACGGACAGAGGAGCCTGGCAAGCTACAGTTCATGGGGTCTCAAAGAGTCAAACACAACTGAGCATGCACACATACTCACACATAGGTATAAACAGTTTGAATATCAGCAGTTTTATGTGGTTCAACGTCATGGTACTGAAATCATTGCAGAAAAACAGCAGTCTACACTTTTCTTACCAGCTCCACAGAAAGCTCTTCCTGGACTTCCTTCGGCAGCACCTTCTATTGTCTTGGAATTCTTTCATTCAGGAAGTTCTTACTATTGACCTAAATCCCTCTTGAATTAATTAAAGCCATTTTACTTCTCCTGTCTGGAAAGTACATTGAAAAGGACAGCTTGTCATTGTTTATTTGAGCCCCCTTCATCATATTGAAGACTGTAATGAAGTGTCCAGTCAGTCTCCTTTCTCCAACTTAAATCAAGTTCCACTAGCCTTCCCTCAAGGACCTATTTCCTTTCAATTTTTAGATACAGTTAAGCAAGAAGAGACCAGGTACGTGAACTCTTAATCTTTTTAGGACTCAGCTTCTTTGTTTGCACAATGAGGGTATGAAATAAAATCCAATGTTTTTCCAACTGCCCTGAAGACCTTTCTTAGGGGATCCTGGAAAGAGGTATGGTTTACCATGGGAGTGTTATATGTGTGTGTATGTGTGACAGAGAGAGAGAGAGAGAGAGAGAAAGAAGGCTTAACTTTGCTTTACTGTATTTGTACTTAAAGTTGCTTAAGATTTGTTTTAAAGTTACACACGTCAGGTCTCCTTCTCATCTCTCCCCTTCCTACTCATCTCTACTTGAGTGTGTGCATGCACACACACACAGTCTCATAAAAGAAAATACAAGCCAATCTATTATAAATAGCAATTAAAAATCCTAAATAAATCATCAAAGAGCATATTTAAAGAATAATATGCTATGATCAATTTAAATATAAAAATTCACCAAATTATAATTTATTAATACAGTATAATGCTTCTTGAGGAAAGAGGAAATTTATAATAATCTACAGTATGCTAAAGGTGAGTTTTGTCATTGTAAAGTTAATTCTAGATTTTTAAAAGCTCTTAATTAAATAGGACTACATGGACATTTCCTCAACCTGGTATATATTTGTATTACTCAGCCAAGAAGCCTACCAGTGACTAATGAGGAATCACTGGAAGGAGTCCCATTAAAGTGACAAATAAGCCAAAAATGTCCAATTTTACTATGCTGTTATTTAACATAGATCCGGAGGCAATAGCCAACAATTCTGATAAGAATATGATCAGGAAGCTTGAGAAGACATAGATATTGCAACAGAATGAGAATATGGAAGTATCCACATATATGAAAATTTGAAAAATGACAGAATGATATTGCATTTCAGCAGATGAAGAATGGATTATTCAATGAATGGTACCAGGTGGGGTTGCCAGATAAAATACAAAATGCTTAGTTAATTTGATTTTAAGATAAACAACAAATACTTTATCAGTATGTGTGTCTGAAATATTTTGCAAGAAATAATTGTACTCAAGTATTATTCATTTTTATCTGAAATTCAAATAAAGCTAGGTAGCCTATATTTTTGTTTGCTGAACTCTGGCAACTCAAGTTAGTGCCAGGACAGTATGTTGTTCATAAGGACAAAAGTAAAAATGGCTTTCTAACTCATTTTCTGGACAAAAGTCAATTTTAAACAGATCAAGTTCTTAAAGGCAAAAGGCAAATATACAAATATATATATACATATATATATATATATGATATGTGTGTATATAAGGGAAAAATTTCATGACCTCAGAATAGGAAATAATTTTCTAAATAAAACTCAAAAATTTAAGCCATAGTTTGAAAGAAAATATTTATAATAAATACAAACAAATATGACCACCTGAAAATGAACCACTCTTTTTTTCTAAGGAAAAGTCAAAACAGTATTAAAATATTCAAAAGACAAGCTATTAATTTTCTTTGGTAGCACTTATAATCAAAAGAATTAATGTTCAAGATATATGAAGAATTTATACAAATCTTAAAGATTTCAATGATAAAAAGACAACAAAAATGAGAAAAAGACAGAGGACTTGACATCGTTGTTCAAAAAGCCAATAACCATGAAGGTATGTGAAGCATTATTAGTATTCAGGCCAAGTTTAATCAGAGACACCATTCACACCATCAGATGACAGACATTAAACAACAAACAATACAATGTTTTGACAAGGATGTAAAGCAAAGGGAACATAAATACATTCCTGATGACTGTGTAAATTAACACAATCACTTCAGAAAATGTTAACAGACTGAATGCACACATAGACTTTATTTAAAATGATCCTATCCACATGTGCATGTATCCCAACAAAGTTCTTAAATATGCTCATCAGAATATATATGCAAGAATGCTCAAGGCAACCTTGTTTGTAATAGGAAAAACAAAAGGAAATAAATCCAAATGTCCATGAAGAGTAGAAATAAATAAATAAATTATGATGTCTTGTTATAAAAAGAATGGTACCAGGTGGGGTTGCCAGATAAAATACAAAATGCTTAGTTAATTTGATTTTAAGATAAACAACAAATACTTTATCAGTATGTGTGTCTGAAATATTTTGCAAGAAATAATTGTACTCAAGTATTATTCATTTTTATCTGAAATTCAAATAAAGCTAGGTAGCCTATATTTTTGTTTGCTGAACTCTGGCAACTCAAGTTAGTGCCAGGACAGTATGTTGTTCATAAGGACAAAAGTAAAATGGCTTTCTAACTCATTTTCTGGACAAAAGTCAATTTTAAACAGATCAAGTTCTTAAAGGCAAAAGGCAAATATACAAATATATATATACATATATATATATATATGATATGTGTGTATATAAGGGAAAAATTTCATGACCTCAGAATAGGAAATAATTTTCTAAATAAAACTCAAAAATTTAAGCCATAGTTTGAAAGAAAATATTTATAATAAATACAAACAAATATGACCACCTGAAAATGAACCACTCTTTTTTTCTAAGGAAAAGTCAAAACAGTATTAAAATATTCAAAAGACAAGCTATTAATTTTCTTTGGTAGCACTTATAATCAAAAGAATTAATGTTCAAGATATATGAAGAATTTATACAAATCTTAAAGATTTCAATGATAAAAAGACAACAAAAATGAGAAAAAGACAGAGGACTTGACATCGTTGTTCAAAAAGCCAATAACCATGAAGGTATGTGAAGCATTATTAGTATTCAGGCCAAGTTTAATCAGAGACACCATTCACACCATCAGATGACAGACATTAAACAACAAACAATACAATGTTTTGACAAGGATGTAAAGCAAAGGGAACATAAATACATTCCTGATGACTGTGTAAATTAACACAATCACTTCAGAAAATGTTAACAGACTGAATGCACACATAGACTTTATTTAAAATGATCCTATCCACATGTGCATGTATCCCAACAAAGTTCTTAAATATGCTCATCAGAATATATATGCAAGAATGCTCAAGGCAACCTTGTTTGTAATAGGAAAAACAAAAGGAAATAAATCCAAATGTCCATGAAGAGTAGAAATAAATAAATAAATTATGATGTCTTGTTATAAAAAGAATACTGGGGGAAAGGGTCAATATAAATTCTTCCTATTCTCTATGACATGTTTAAATCCCAAAAGCATGATACAAAAAAGTGAGTCTCAGAAGAATGTATTCAATATGACTTCATTTATATAAAATTCAAACTCTAGAGAAACAGAATTACACAGATGCATATACACTAAACTGCAAGGAAATTATTACTGCTACAAAATTCAAGGCAGTGGTTACTTCTAGGAAAGACACACAGAGAACTTCAAAGGAACTGTTATTTTATTCATTTGGAGAATAAGTGAGTATTTTATTTGAAGTGAAGCGAAATGAAAGTTGCTCAGTTGTGTCTGACTCTTTGTGACCCCAAGGACTATAGTCTGCCAAGATCCTCTGTTCGTGGAATTCACCAGGCACGAATACTGGAGTGGGTAGTTGTTCCCATCTCCAGGGCATCTTCCCAACCCAGGGATTGAACCCAGGTCTCCTGCATTGCAGGAGGATTCATTACCATATGAGCCACCAGGGAAGACCAGTTTATTTGAAAATTATTACTATTCTTTAAACTCTATTAAGTACAATACTCTTTTGTATGTTAATACATTTTTAAGTAAATTAAAAGGGGTCAAATCAATTTCATTTTCTAGAGAGTATGACAGTAGTCTTAGAAGATTTCAAAGAATTTAGAAAAAATGAAGTTAAATGAAGTTGAATAAAAAAAAACATGCAGAAAATTTATTATTGTTACCTGTAATTCATTTAGAAATATAACTTTTAAAATATTTTATGCCTCATGTCATAAAATTCTTAATTTTCCTAACAATAAATCTGACAGGAAAATATAACACTTATATGAAGAAAACTATATGGGTTGGCTGAAGGATATAAAGTTCTGAATGAATATAAAGAAAAAATAAACCCTTTAACACTTATACTGCAAGAAAACTGGTTGTGAAGATCTAAAGTTCTTAAATATGCATCAGAATATATATGCAAGAATGCTCAAGGCAACCTTGTTTGTAATAGGAAAAACAAAAGGAAATAAATCCAAATGTCCATGAAGAGTAGAAATAAATAAATAAATTATGATGTCTTGTTATAAAAAGAATACTGGGGGAAAGGGTCAATATAAATTCTTCCTATTCTCTATGACATGTTTAAATCCCAAAAGCATGATACAAAAAAGTGAGTCTCAGAAGAATGTATTCAATATGACTTCATTTATATAAAATTCAAACTCTAGAGAAACAGAATTACACAGATGCATATACACTAAACTGCAAGGAAATTATTACTGCTACAAAATTCAAGGCAGTGGTTACTTCTAGGAAAGACACACAGAGAACTTCAAAGGAACTGTTATTTTATTCATTTGGAGAATAAGTGAGTATTTTATTTGAAGTGAAGCGAAATGAAAGTTGCTCAGTTGTGTCTGACTCTTTGTGACCCCAAGGACTATAGTCTGCCAAGATCCTCTGTTCGTGGAATTCACCAGGCACGAATACTGGAGTGGGTAGTTGTTCCCATCTCCAGGGGATCTTCCTAACCCAGGGATTGAACCCAGGTCTCCTGCATTGCAGGAGGATTCATTACCATATGAGCCACCAGGGAAGACCAGTTTATTTGAAAATTATTACTATTCTTTAAACTCTATTAAGTACAATACTCTTTTGTATGTTAATACATTTTTAAGTAAATTAAAAGGGGTCAAATCAATTTCATTTTCTAGAGAGTATGACAGTAGTCTTAGAAGATTTCAAAGAATTTAGAAAAAATGAAGTTAAATGAAGTTGAATAAAAACAAACATGCAGAAAATTTATTATTTTTACCTGTAATTCATTTAGAAATATAACTTTTAAAATATTTTATGCCTCATGTCATAAAATTCTTAATTTTCCTAACAATAAATCTGACAGGAAAATATAACACTTATATGAAGAAAACTATATGGGTTGGCTGAAGGATATAAAGTTCTGAATGAATATAAAGAAATACTGTTGACTTCTAATAAGAGTCCTCTCTGAACACTTTCCCCAACAACTGTACTTCAGGCCTAATGGAGAGGATTCTTTATCTGGTTAGTGACAATCAAATGGGTCACTTTTAGCAGTAACTGAAAGATTAGGTCACTTTTTCTGAGTATGGAGCTTTGAAAGAAGCATTTGTCCATATTTGCACTGAGAACATGATTGGTTGCAATTCTTCCTTTTTTTTCCTCATCAAGATTGGCCATTCTCTTTCTTTTATTGGGCTCTTTCTCTTCCATATTTGTCCCATTGGTAGAGAAAGAGTCCAATGAAAGAAAGAGAATGGTCCAGTGAAATTCCAATAGTCCAATGAAAGAAAGAGGAACCAGAGAAAATACCTTTGTCCCATGGTTAAAAGTAACTGCAGTAGCATAGTACTACTAGTATCTAACTACTTTTAACCATGGGACAAACGTATTTTCTCTGGATCCTCTTTCTTTAATGCTGATGGATTTGGCATTTGATCCCATGTACATGGAGTTTGTTATTGCTCAGTAGTGAGGGTTGGAGGAGGGTGGTGGGACAAGGATGGAGGGGACTGGTGATGTGGTATAGGAAGAATGGAGTCTTCAGTAGTGCTGGGCCAGTCACACTGATGTAGCTTTAAAATGGAGATCTTTGCTTGGTCCAAATTAGCTTATCAGAGGCCTGAATATGGTGTAGAACCAAAACTTCAGCTAATAATGAAATATTGGGGTTTTTTACTTTATCTTCTTTGGAATCTTGGAGGAAAGGGATTATGATGGCATAGAATTTATTAGTTCTTTTCCACCAATATATCATCGTTTTCTAATAAATATTGTGTTCCTGAGTAGAAGCATGCAGAACTGTAAAGATGCTTCCTAAACTAAACTATAAATTTAACAAAATTTCAGTGAGTATACTGACCAGTTATTTCTTTTAATCTTGAAAATTTGATCAACATTTTTATATTGAAAAAGACATGCAAAAATGTTCAGAAACTATAGAAAAAGCAATAATCATAGTAAAATAATTGCATTACAAGTTATTAGCACATAATCTTTGTTGTTGTTTAGTCACTAAGTTGTGTCTGACTCTTTGGAACCCCATGGACTGTAGCACACAAAGTTATTCTGTGCTTCACTATTGACTGAAGATTCAAATTCATGTCCATTGAGTTGCTGATGCCATCCAATCATCTCATCCTCTGGCACCCCCTTCTCCTTTTGCTTTGGGTCTTTCCCAGCATCAGGGTCTTTTCCAGTAAGTCAGCTCTTGGTAACTGGTGGCTGAAGTATTGGAGCTTCAGCATCAGTTTTTCCAGTGAATATTCAGGGTTGATTTCCTTTAGGATTGACTGATTTGATCTCTGTACAGTCCAAGAGGCTTTCAAGAGTCTTCTCCAGCACCACAGTTTGAAAGCATCAATTCTTTGGCACTTCTTTATAGGCCAACTCTCACATCTGTATATGACTACTGGAAAAATCATAGCTTTGACTGTAAGGACCTTTGTTGGCAAAATGGTTTATCCGCTTTTTAATGTACTGTCTAGCTTTGTTATGGCTTTCTTTCCAAGGAATAAGCATCTTTTTAATTTCATGACTACAGTCACTGTCTGTAGTGATTATGGAGTCCAAGAAAGTAAAATCTGCCACTGCTTCCACTTTTTTCCCCTTCTATTTGCCAGGAAGTGATTGTATCAGATGCTGTGATCTTCATTTTTTGAATGTTGAGTTTTAGGCCAGCTTTTTCGCTCTCCTCTTTCACTCTCAGTAAGAGGCTCTTTAGTTCTTCTTCACTTTCTGGGATTAGAGTGGTATCATGTGCATAACTGAAGTTGTTCATATTTCTCCAAGCAGTCTTGATTCTAGCTTGTGATTCATCCTGCTCAGCATTTCACATGATACACTCTGTGTAGAAAGTAAATAAGCAGGATGACAGTATACAGTCTTGTCATACCCTTTTCCAATTTGGAACCAGTCAAGTACATGTCTGGTTCTAATTGTTGCTCCTTGACTTGAGTTCAGGTTTCTCAAGAGACAGGTAAGGTGGTCTGGTATTCCCATCTCTTTAAGAATTTAACAGTTTGTTGTGAACCACATGGTCAAAGTCTTTAGTATAGTCAATGGAAATATTCACAAGTTATTAGCACATAATCTTTGTTGTTGTTTAGTCACTAAGTTGTGTCTGACTCTTTGGAACCCCATGGACTGTAGCACACAAAGTTATTCTGTGCTTCACTATTGACTGAAGATTCAAATTCATGTCCATTGAGTTGCTGATGCCATCCAATCATCTCATCCTCTGGCACCCCCTTCTCCTTTTGCTTTGGGTCTTTCCCAGCATCAGGGTCTTTTCCAGTAAGTCAGCTCTTGGTAACTGGTGGCTGAAGTATTGGAGCTTCAGCATCAGTTTTCCAGTGAATATTCAGGGTTGATTTCCTTTAGGATTGACTGATTTGATCTCTGTACAGTCCAAGAGGCTTTCAAGAGTCTTCTCCAGCACCACAGTTTGAAAGCATCAATTCTTTGGCACTTCTTTATAGGCCAACTCTCACATCTGTATATGACTACTGGAAAAATCATAGCTTTGACTGTAAGGACCTTTGTTGGCAAAATGGTTTATCCGCTTTTTAATGTACTGTCTAGCTTTGTTATGGCTTTCTTTCCAAGGAATAAGCATCTTTTTAATTTCATGACTACAGTCACTGTCTGTAGTGATTATGGAGTCCAAGAAAGTAAAATCTGCCACTGCTTCCACTTTTTTCCCCTTCTATTTGCCAGGAAGTGATTGTATCAGATGCTGTGATCTTCATTTTTTGAATGTTGAGTTTTAGGCCAGCTTTTTCGCTCTCCTCTTTCACTCTCAGTAAGAGGCTCTTTAGTTCTTCTTCACTTTCTGGGATTAGAGTGGTATCATGTGCATAACTGAAGTTGTTCATATTTCTCCAAGCAGTCTTGATTCTAGCTTGTGATTCATCCTGCTCAGCATTTCACATGATACACTCTGTGTAGAAAGTAAATAAGCAGGATGACAGTATACAGTCTTGTCATACCCCTTTTCCAATTTGGAACCAGTCAAGTACATGTCTGGTTCTAATTGTTGCTCCTTGACTTGAGTTCAGGTTTCTCAAGAGACAGGTAAGGTGGTCTGGTATTCCCATCTCTTTAAGAATTTAACAGTTTGTTGTGAACCACATGGTCAAAGTCTTTAGTATAGTCAATGGAAAAGAAGGAGATGTTTTTTTGGAACTCCGTTGCTTTCTCCATGATCCAACAAATGTTAACGATTTGATCTCTGGTTCCTCTGCCTCTTTGAAACCCAGTTTCTACATTTAGAAGTTCTCAGTTCATGTATTGCTGAAGTTTGAAGGATTCTGAACATAACCTTGCTAGCATGTGAAATGAGCCCAGTTGTACAGTTGTTTGAACATTCTTTGGCATTGCTGTTTTTTGAGATTGGAATGAAAACTGACCTTTTCCAGTCCTGTGGCCTCTGCTGAGTTTTCCAATTTTACTGATATTTGGAGTGCAGCATTTTAACAGCATCGTATTTTAGAATTCTAAATAGCTCAGCTGGAATTCTGTCACCTTTGGCCAGCTTTGTTCATAGTAATAGTTCCCCAAGGTCCACTTGACCTCACACTCCAGGATGTCTGGCCTAAGTGAGTGACATACACCATCGTGGTAATACAGGTCATTAAGACCTTTATTGTATAGTTCTTCTGTGTATTCATACCGTCTCTGCTTAATCTCTTCTGCTTTTGTTAGGTCTATACAGTTTCTGTCCTTTATCGTATCCATCTGCACATGAAATGTTTCCTCAATATTGCCAGTTTTCTTGAAGGAATCTCTAGTCCTTCTCATTCTATTGTTTTCCTGTTTCTTTGCACTGTTTTATTTAAGAACTCCTTATTTCTCCTTGCTAATTCTCTGAAACTCTGCATTCAGTTGAGTGTATCTTTCCCTTTCTCCCTTGTCTTTAGCTTCTTTTCTTTCCTCAGCTATTTTTAAAGATTCCTCACACAACTGTTTTGCCTTCTTGCATTTCTTTTTCTTTGGGATGGTTTTGGTCACTGCGTTCTGTATAATGTTAGAAACTTACACCCATAGTTCTTCAGGCACTCTATCTATAAAATCTTATCCCTTGAATATATTAGTTACCTCCACTGTATAATCATAAAGGATTGATGTAGGTCAGACCTAAATGGCCTAGTGGTTTGCCCTAGTTTCTTCAATTTAAGCCTGAATTTTGTGATAAGGAACTCATGATCTGATACTCCAAATCTACACTAGTTAAAACTGGTAATGCTTCAGCACATGAGTGTGGACTTTTTTGGGGGGAGGGAGGGGAGTGGGTTGGGGAGGGAGGGGGGAGGGTGGGCCACTTCTATTGGTCTTTCATTTATTCAGTTTCATCCATCTTTGTTCTTTGGCCCATGTGGGCCTCCCATCGCGGTGGCCTCTGTTGTCGCAGAGCACCGGCTCTGGGCACATGCGCTCCAGAGCTCTGGCTCGTTAATTGGACACATGGGTTCAGCCACTGTGCGTCACGTGGGATCTTCCCAGGCCAGGGATCGAACTGGCGCCCCTTGCACTGCAAGGCGGTGTCCTTACCCACTGGGCCACCAGGGAAGCCCAGGTGTGGACTTTTAAAATTAATCAGAAGTATAAATTACAAGTAGCACTGTTATAGTTGAGTGACAATTTGGGAAAATATAGGTAGATAACTGATACTGTTGTCAAAAATAAATTCCAAGTAGTTTTAAGGGTTTATTTGTATAAGTTACAGTACTAAAAAGAGAATATTTTCTAGTATTGAAGCAGGCATGATCGTCCATAGCATGTTGCCAAGAACTGAATATATAAAAGGAAGGATGAATAGATTTGACTTAAAACAAATTAAAAACATTTGAATTGGGAAAAAGAACATAAAAGGGAGAGTCAAGAAATGAATGGGAAATATGTTTCTAAAAGTAAGTTAATGCTCATGAAATATTAAAGAGATTAAAGCAAAAAAAAAAAAGAAAAGTGCACTTTTATACAGGAAATTCACATAAAAAATTCAGATGGTCAATAAATAGATTAAGAAATTCTCATCTACACTAATAATAAAATATACACAAAAAAACTATTGTGATTCTATCATCTAAGTGTCATATCTATCTAACTTTGCATTTGATTGTTTTCTGCTTATCAGACTGGCAAACATTTAGAAAAATGTAGAACACCACGGTTGTTGAATGTGAGAAAATCAGCCATTTCATACATGTTACTGGAACTTTCATTTGATACACTATTTTTGGAAGGTAATTTGGTGATCTGTATTACAAATTTAAAATGTAATGTCATGTACTCTTTGGCATAACAGTTCTCCTTTAGAATATGTTGAAGATATGGTTCACTGCTTTCTTAGTAGCCAGTTTCCATTTCCTTTTTCTTTTGCAAGAGTCTTAAGACTGAACTTTCCTACATGTTAAATACTTCAGTGAGCTCAGAGATGATAGGCTCTAGTCCCAAAACCCATAAAATGAAGGGGAGCTCATGGTGACTTCCATTGCCCTTTGCCTGTGAGGCCGGCTCTGGGCACATGCGCTCCAGAGCTCTGGCTCGTTAATTGGACACATGGGTTCAGCCACTGTGCGTCACGTGGGATCTTCCCAGGCCAGGGATCGAACTGGCGCCCCTTGCACTGCAAGGCGGTGTCCTTACCCACTGGGCCACCAGGGAAGCCCAGGTGTGGACTTTTAAAATTAATCAGAAGTATAAATTACAAGTAGCACTGTTATAGTTGAGTGACAATTTGGGAAAATATAGGTAGATAACTGATACTGTTGTCAAAAATAAATTCCAAGTAGTTTTAAGGGTTTATTTGTATAAGTTACAGTACTAAAAAGAGAATATTTTCTAGTATTGAAGCAGGCATGATCGTCCATAGCATGTTGCCAAGAACTGAATATATAAAAGGAAGGATGAATAGATTTGACTTAAAACAAATTAAAAACATTTGAATTGGGAAAAAGAACATAAAAGGGAGAGTCAAGAAATGAATGGGAAATATGTTTCTAAAAGTAAGTTAATGCTCATGAAATATTAAAGAGATTAAAGCAAAAAAAAAAAAGAAAAGTGCACTTTTATACAGGAAATTCACATAAAAAATTCAGATGGTCAATAAATAGATTAAGAAATTCTCATCTACACTAATAATAAAATATACACAAAAAAACTATTGTGATTCTATCATCTAAGTGTCATATCTATCTAACTTTGCATTTGATTGTTTTCTGCTTATCAGACTGGCAAACATTTAGAAAAATGTAGAACACCACGGTTGTTGAATGTGAGAAAATCAGCCATTTCATACATGTTACTGGAACTTTCATTTGATACACTATTTTTGGAAGGTAATTTGGTGATCTGTATTACAAATTTAAAATGTAATGTCATGTACTCTTTGGCATAACAGTTCTCCTTTAGAATATGTTGAAGATATGGTTCACTGCTTTCTTAGTAGCCAGTTTCCATTTCCTTTTTCTTTTGCAAGAGTCTTAAGACTGAACTTTCCTACATGTTAAATACTTCAGTGAGCTCAGAGATGATAGGCTCTAGTCCCAAAACCCATAAAATGAATCGTGGTGAGTTTCAGCCAGTCATGGTGACTTCCATTGCCCTTTGCCTGTGATTGGTCTGGAGATGGCTGTGTAGCACCATTCTGAGTGACAGGTTATTGGTGAAAGTCTGCTGGGGGATGTCCCTACCAGGAGGAAGTTTTGGTCCCTGTGGCCTTCTTGTTGGGGTGTTGGGTTGCAGATATGTTACCTGGAGAACATAAATAATGAAGATAAATAATAGCTGAGGGTGTTGGAGTGGGAGGCTTGAAAGAACAATGCTAGCAACTGCTTACCTCTCAGCATTTTATTATGTGAGAAAGTTCATTTTAACAATCATTCTTGGTGTGTTTTCTGTTGCTGCCAGCTAGATACATTCATAAATGATGCAATCCTACATAAATCCTACAGAAATACCCAAGTGTCTAAATATATATGTACAGAGATTCCCAGATAAAGATAATTTTTAATAGTGAAAAATACGAAACAATTAAATGTGCCTCAAAAGAGACCAGTTAAATGTGTTAATATATTAAGATAGTTAATGTTAGTATATTAAGTATAATAAATATTGAGTTACAGCTATATGTACTAACTTGAAAATTTGTCTGCAGTTTATTGTTACACATGAAAACTTAGCTGTAGAGAATAACATTTAGCCTGGTCCCATTTGGGTTATATACACATACAAATATGAAGAATATGGTGCAGAATATAAACTGTAACAAGCTACTTTTTGTCATTTCTATCAGAGAAGACATTGAGCAAGATTAAGGTATACTTGAACATATTTGGATTTCCCATTAATCCCAAGACGACTAAATGTAGAACACCACGGTTGTTGAATGTGAGAAAATCAGCCATTTCATACATGTTACTGGAACTTTCATTTGATACACTATTTTTGGAAGGTAATTTGGTGATCTGTATTACAAATTTAAAATGTAATGTCATGTACTCTTTGGCATAACAGTTCTCCTTTAGAATATGTTGAAGATATGGTTCACTGCTTTCTTAGTAGCCAGTTTCCATTTCCTTTTTCTTTTGCAAGAGTCTTAAGACTGAACTTTCCTACATGTTAAATACTTCAGTGAGCTCAGAGATGATAGGCTCTAGTCCCAAAACCCATAAAATGAATCGTGGTGAGTTTCAGCCAGTCATGGTGACTTCCATTGCCCTTTGCCTGTGATTGGTCTGGAGATGGCTGTGTAGCACCATTCTGAGTGACAGGTTATTGGTGAAAGTCTGCTGGGGGATGTCCCTACCAGGAGGAAGTTTTGGTCCCTGTGGCCTTCTTGTTGGGGTGTTGGGTTGCAGATATGTTACCTGGAGAACATAAATAATGAAGATAAATAATAGCTGAGGGTGTTGGAGTGGGAGGCTTGAAAGAACAATGCTAGCAACTGCTTACCTCTCAGCATTTTATTATGTGAGAAAGTTCATTTTAACAATCATTCTTGGTGTGTTTTCTGTTGCTGCCAGCTAGATACATTCATAAATGATGCAATCCTACATAAATCCTACAGAAATACCCAAGTGTCTAAATATATATGTACAGAGATTCCCAGATAAAGATAATTTTTAATAGTGAAAAATACGAAACAATTAAATGTGCCTCAAAAGAGACCAGTTAAATGTGTTAATATATTAAGATAGTTAATGTTAGTATATTAAGTATAATAAATATTGAGTTACAGCTATATGTACTAACTTGAAAATTTGTCTGCAGTTTATTGTTACACATGAAAACTTAGCTGTAGAGAATAACATTTAGCCTGGTCCCATTTGGGTTATATACACATACAAATATGAAGAATATGGTGCAGAATATAAACTGTAACAAGCTACTTTTTGTCATTTCTATCAGAGAAGACATTGAGCAAGATTAAGGTATACTTGAACATATTTGGATTTCCCATTATTCCCAAGTTTTAAACATCATCAGAGACTCCTTGTATTTTTTTCCCTATGGACTCATAGTTTGAAAATTTTCATATCAAAGAATTTTTAATTATTTCAGTATTGATCCAAATTATTTTTTCTGGTGTGTATATATGCATATGCATGTGTATATATTTTTAGATTATTTTCCATTATAGTTTACTATAAGATATTGAATAAGATAGCGATAAGATATTGAAGTTCCCTGTATTATATAGCAAATCCTTGTTACTTATCTATTTTGTGTATTATTGTTGTTGTTTATTCCCTAAGTCTTGTCTGATTCTTTTGCAACCCCAGAGACTGTATCCTGTCAGGCTCCTCTGTTCATGGGATTCTCCAGGCAAGTATACTAGAATGGGTTGCTATTTTATCATCCAGGGGATCTTCCCAACCCAGAGATTGAACCCACATCTCTTGCACTGGCAGGTAGATTCTTTACCACTGAGCTGCTAGGGAAGCCCATTTTATGCATAGTAGTTTGTATCTACTAATCCCATGTGCCTACTTATCCTTCCCCTATTCCTTTCCCTTTGATAATATGTTTGTTTATATGTCTGTGAGTTTGTTTCTGTTTTGTATATAGATTCATTTGTATTATTTTTTTCTTCTACATATGAGATTATTATATAATGTTTGTCTTTTTCTGTCTGACTTAGAGACTTCGTATGATATTGTCTGCATCCATCCATGTTGCTGCAAGTGGCAATATTTCATTGTTGTTTTTTTCTGGCTGAGTAATATTCCTCTGTGTCTCTGTGTGTGTGTGTGTGTGTGTGTGTGTGTGTGTGTGTGTGTGAAGGAGAGACACAGAGAGAGATCACATCTTCTTAAATCAGTCTTCTGTTGCTGGGCACTTGATTTGTTTCCATGTCTTGACTATTGTAAATAGTGCTACTATGAACATTGGGGTACACGTATCATTTTCAAATTAGAATGTTTGTCTTATCTGGATATATGCCCAGAAGTGGGACTGATGCTGTTTTTTTATTTTTAAATTTTGGCCTCTTTTATTGGTCCTTCATTTGTTTGTTTTCACACATCTTTGTTCTTTGGCCTGTGTGGGCCTCCCATCGCGGTGGCCTCTCTAGTTGAAGAGCACTGGCTCTGGGTGCATGCACTCCAGAGCGCTGACTCATAATTGGACACACCAGTCCAGCCGCTCGGTGGCATATGGCATCTTCCCAGGCCAGGGATTGAACTGACGCCCCTTGCAGTGCAAGGCAGACTCTTTACCCACTGGACCACCAGGGAAGCTCCTATGTTTAGTTTTTTAAGGCACCTCTATACTGTTTTCCATAGTGATAGAACCTCTTTACACTCCCACCAACATTATGAAAGGTTTTGCTTTTCTCCACACCCTCTCCAACATTTATTATTTGTAGACTTTTTTATAATGGCCATTTTGCCTGATGTGAGGTGATATGTCACTGAAGTTTTGATTTGAATTGCTCTATTAATTATGATATTGAATAGTTTTTCATGTGCCCATTGGCCATGCGAATGTCTTCTTTGGAGAAATGTCTGTTTAGGTCTTCTGACCATTTTTTGATTGAGTTTTTTCTTTTTTGATACTGAATTGCATGAGCTGTTTGTATATTTTAGATATTAATCTCCTATTGGTTGTATTGTTTGCAAATATTCTCTCACATTCTATAGGTTGTCCTTTTTGTTTTGTTTATGATTTTCTACTAATCCCATGTGCCTACTTATCCTTCCCCTATTCCTTTCCCTTTGATAATATGTTTGTTTATATGTCTGTGAGTTTGTTTCTGTTTTGTATATAGATTCATTTGTATTATTTTTTTCTTCTACATATGAGATTATTATATAATGTTTGTCTTTTTCTGTCTGACTTAGAGACTTCGTATGATATTGTCTGCATCCATCCATGTTGCTGCAAGTGGCAATATTTCATTGTTGTTTTTTTCTGGCTGAGTAATATTCCTCTGTGTCTCTGTGTGTGTGTGTGTGTGTGTGTGTGTGTGTGTGTGTGTGTGAAGGAGAGACACAGAGAGAGATCACATCTTCTTAAATCAGTCTTCTGTTGCTGGGCACTTGATTTGTTTCCATGTCTTGACTATTGTAAATAGTGCTACTATGAACATTGGGGTACACGTATCATTTTCAAATTAGAATGTTTGTCTTATCTGGATATATGCCCAGAAGTGGGACTGATGCTGTTTTTTTATTTTTAAATTTTGGCCTCTTTTATTGGTCCTTCATTTGTTTGTTTTCACACATCTTTGTTCTTTGGCCTGTGTGGGCCTCCCATCGCGGTGGCCTCTCTAGTTGAAGAGCACTGGCTCTGGGTGCATGCACTCCAGAGCGCTGACTCATAATTGGACACACCAGTCCAGCCGCTCGGTGGCATATGGCATCTTCCCAGGCCAGGGATTGAACTGACGCCCCTTGCAGTGCAAGGCAGACTCTTTACCCACTGGACCACCAGGGAAGCTCCTATGTTTAGTTTTTTAAGGCACCTCTATACTGTTTTCCATAGTGATAGAACCTCTTTACACTCCCACCAACATTATGAAAGGTTTTGCTTTTCTCCACACCCTCTCCAACATTTATTATTTGTAGACTTTTTTATAATGGCCATTTTGCCTGATGTGAGGTGATATGTCACTGAAGTTTTGATTTGAATTGCTCTATTAATTATGATATTGAATAGTTTTTCATGTGCCCATTGGCCATGCGAATGTCTTCTTTGGAGAAATGTCTGTTTAGGTCTTCTGACCATTTTTTGATTGAGTTTTTTCTTTTTTGATACTGAATTGCATGAGCTGTTTGTATATTTTAGATATTAATCTCCTATTGGTTGTATTGTTTGCAAATATTCTCTCACATTCTATAGGTTGTCCTTTTTGTTTTGTTTATGATTTTCTTTCCTGTGCAAAAACTCGTTAGTTGGATTAGCTCCCATTTATTTATTTTTGCCTTTATTTCTTTTGCCTTGGGAAATTAAGTTATTGATCTGAATTAGAATCAGTGATCTATACTCATGAAGATTTACAATGATATTAAATTGTATAAATGTTTATCATGACTGAGTCGCTAAGAAGCACTAAACTAAAAGAGACAGTAACCACAACTGTTGAACTTCTCTACATGCCAAGCTTTGTGTTATTTGGTAAGCATTAGGCTGCTATATTTTCTCATTTAATTTCCTAGCACACTTAGCTTTATCCCCACGTGATGGATAAAAAGCTGATTTTTGGAAATTGCCTTTGTACAGATATGGTAGTACAGATTCTAATACTCTTGGTTTTTATACTGTACTGACTGCTAGTAACAAAATAAGTGTGATTCACTTTTATTTGGTTGTCATTTTGTATTAAGTCTGAGAAGAGTTGCAAAATCAAGATCAGGTACTGATGCAGGTAGTTTCTGTTGGGTCATTTAACTGTTTATCTTTCTATGAATTAGATATGATAATAGTACTAATAATATGCTAATAGTAGGTATATTGATATAATTTCTGCTCAAAGACATGACATTTTAGATAGCCTGCAGCTTTTATCCTTAGTAAAGATATAATTTTATCATATCTATTAGCCATATAGAAATAATTTATAGATCCTTGGTTCTATTATAATGAAACTTCAAGTTTCTCATTGCCCCAGTGAGAGGCCAGGTGAGATATTAAAAGAACTTCCCATGTGTAAGTGACTGATCATTGAAATTCATTAATTCATTTTGTACTTTTAATACAAAAGAAGATGGCTTATGCTGTCAGCAGTTATGATATTGGATAGTTTCTCATGTGCCCATTGGCCATGCGAATGTCTTCTTTGGAGAAATGTCTGTTTAGGTCTTCTGACCATTTTTTGATTGAGTTTTTTCTTTTTTGATACTGAATTGCATGAGCTGTTTGTATATTTTAGATATTAATCTCCTATTGGTTGTATTGTTTGCAAATATTCTCTCACATTCTATAGGTTGTCCTTTTTGTTTTGTTTATGATTTTCTTTCCTGTGCAAAAACTCGTTAGTTGGATTAGCTCCCATTTATTTATTTTTGCCTTTATTTCTTTTGCCTTGGGAAATTAAGTTATTGATCTGAATTAGAATCAGTGATCTATACTCATGAAGATTTACAATGATATTAAATTGTATAAATGTTTATCATGACTGAGTCGCTAAGAAGCACTAAACTAAAAGAGACAGTAACCACAACTGTTGAACTTCTCTACATGCCAAGCTTTGTGTTATTTGGTAAGCATTAGGCTGCTATATTTTCTCATTTAATTTCCTAGCACACTTAGCTTTATCCCCACGTGATGGATAAAAAGCTGATTTTTGGAAATTGCCTTTGTACAGATATGGTAGTACAGATTCTAATACTCTTGGTTTTTATACTGTACTGACTGCTAGTAACAAAATAAGTGTGATTCACTTTTATTTGGTTGTCATTTTGTATTAAGTCTGAGAAGAGTTGCAAAATCAAGATCAGGTACTGATGCAGGTAGTTTCTGTTGGGTCATTTAACTGTTTATCTTTCTATGAATTAGATATGATAATAGTACTAATAATATGCTAATAGTAGGTATATTGATATAATTTCTGCTCAAAGACATGACATTTTAGATAGCCTGCAGCTTTTATCCTTAGTAAAGATATAATTTTATCATATCTATTAGCCATATAGAAATAATTTATAGATCCTTGGTTCTATTATAATGAAACTTCAAGTTTCTCATTGCCCCAGTGAGAGGCCAGGTGAGATATTAAAAGAACTTCCCATGTGTAAGTGACTGATCATTGAAATTCATTAATTCATTTTGTACTTTTAATACAAAAGAAGATGGCTTATGCTGTCAGCAGTGCCATGATGCTGTCTTGTTAGAGAAATGCATGTGCTACAATGGAGGCCTTCTGGAAAACTTGGGTATATTGAACTTCTAACAGATTTGGCCCATATGGAATTCTCCATAAGGGATTAATATGTTTTTATTTTTTATTTTTAAATGAAAGTTGGGGAATACATTTTTATTTATTTATTTATTTATTTATTTAGGGCGGGGGTCGGGCTGGGGAGGGAGAGGAGCGAGTGGGCCACTTCTATTGGTCTTTCATTTCTCTGTTTTCATCCGTCTTTGTTCTTTGGTTCCTGTGGGCCTCCCATTGTGGTGGTGTCTGTCGTCGCAGAGCACCAGCTCTGGGCGCATGCGCTCCAGAGCTCCGGCTTGGTAATTGGACACATCAGTCCAGCCGCTCCGCGGCACGTGGGATCTTCCCAGGCCAGGGCTCGAACCGCCGCCCCTTGCACTGCAAGGCGGTGTCCTTACCCACTGGACCACCAGGGGAAGCCCTTAATATGTTTTTAACTTCTACTCTCTTGGTACATAGAAAAATGTACATGACTGGATTTTCTTCCTGGAGATTCTGATTTAAGTCTGGGTTAAAGGGGAGAAGTTGAGGTGTGTATGTATTTGTAAATTTCCCCACATGTTTCTCATGAGCTCCCTTCTTTCTGCCAAGTGAGAATCACAAGGGAAGAAGCAAATTATTCTCCTCTTCCATTGGACAAATGCTTCTTTTTTACATTCACAGTCTTCAGAGACAGTCAACACATTGTCATGACTTCCTTTATAACCTCAGTGCTAACCCTCCCATGACTTCCTTTATAACCTCAATGCTAACCCTCCCCTAAACTCCAGGTCTGCTATTACCAAATATCTTGTGTGAATTCTGGTTTGAGTATCTTGTGATCACTTCAAATGTCCAAAATTCAATTCACTGTAGATAGGATAGATGACATGAGTTTTCTATAAGAAAATTAGGGTTCCAGGCTGTGTTAGTTATCTCCTGATGCTTAACAGATTATTCCAAAAGTTAGTTTAAAGTACTTTCTATAGGTTAGAGATCTAGAGGCAACTTAGCTAGGTGTCTTTGCTTCAAGGTTTGAACCCATGTCACCTGCAGCTCCTGCATTACCAGGTGGATTATTTACCGCTGAGCCACCTGGCAAGCCCTGTGGACTCTCACAAGGCTGTGATCAAAGTGTTGACAAGTATTGACCAGAGCACAAGTCTCACCTGAAGGCTTGACTGGAGGTGGTTCTGCTTCCATATTTTCTCCTGTGGCTGTTGGCAGAATTTTGATCCTAATGGATTTTTAGACTGAGATGTCCCAGTTCTTTGCCATGTGGGGCTCTCCCTAGGGCAGCTTGAGACATTGCAATTGGCATTCTTCAGAGTAAATGAGTGAGAGAGTAAGAAAGAGAGTCCAAGAAGAAAGCCATAGTATTTTTGTAATTTAATATCAGAAGAAGTCACATCCTATCACTATTGCTGTCTTCTGTTGGACATTACGCAGAGCATGGATACTGGGAGGTGAGGATCATTGGCAGTTGTCCCAGAGGATGCCTACCACAGATACCAAGGTTTCTGGGTAAGCTGGTGAAATAGGCATGACTGGAGGTCTAGGTCATGGACTTCTAATTATTCATAACTGTTGAGTTAAAAATCACATTATCTATTTAACTGTTAATGTTGGGATCCACGTTTAGTTTTATAAGCTTTTTCCTGTTTTTAGTTTTGTTTTCAGTTTTTGGTTCATAAATTTTATTTGTTTGTCACTAAGAAATGTAAGAGTAGGATGTTAACAAATTCCAGTTTCATTCTATAATGTCAACCATTAAAGCATGAATTGGCTGAAAAAAGGATGGATTGGGGATGTCCTTGGCAGTCCATTGTTAAGACTCCATTGCAGGGAGCATGGGTTAAATCTCTGGTTGGGAACTAAGACTCTGTACCCTGTATTCCATGTGGCATGGCCAGAAAAAAAGAAAAAGGGTGAATTGAGCTAAGCATAACAAGCTTCAGGGGCATAGACCAGAAGAAGGTCAGAAGAAGAAGGTTGTGGTCAGGCGGCGGGGAGGGCACTAGGAAGAGCAGAACAGGTAGCTATGAGGAAACAGGTAGGTGTTAAATTCAGACCAACATTCTGAAAGTCACAAATCAGACCGCAGAACCACAGCATAGTGCAGCTTCGGCTTGACTTTGATTCTCGAACAGATAGGACAGGGTTATGGGCAGCTCCTGCATTCCCGGGGAACCTGAGCCACCTGGCAAGCCCGGGCTGTGATCAAAGTGTTGACAAGTATTGACCAGAGCACAAGTCTCACCTGAAGGCTTGACTGGAGGTGGTTCTGCTTCCATATTTTCTCCTGTGGCTGTTGGCAGAATTTTGATCCTAATGGATTTTTAGACTGAGATGTCCCAGTTCTTTGCCATGTGGGGCTCTCCCTAGGGCAGCTTGAGACATTGCAATTGGCATTCTTCAGAGTAAATGAGTGAGAGAGTAAGAAAGAGAGTCCAAGAAGAAAGCCATAGTATTTTTGTAATTTAATATCAGAAGAAGTCACATCCTATCACTATTGCTGTCTTCTGTTGGACATTACGCAGAGCATGGATACTGGGAGGTGAGGATCATTGGCAGTTGTCCCAGAGGATGCCTACCACAGATACCAAGGTTTCTGGGTAAGCTGGTGAAATAGGCATGACTGGAGGTCTAGGTCATGGACTTCTAATTATTCATAACTGTTGAGTTAAAAATCACATTATCTATTTAACTGTTAATGTTGGGATCCACGTTTAGTTTTATAAGCTTTTTCCTGTTTTTAGTTTTGTTTTCAGTTTTTGGTTCATAAATTTTATTTGTTTGTCACTAAGAAATGTAAGAGTAGGATGTTAACAAATTCCAGTTTCATTCTATAATGTCAACCATTAAAGCATGAATTGGCTGAAAAAAGGATGGATTGGGGATGTCCTTGGCAGTCCATTGTTAAGACTCCATTGCAGGGAGCATGGGTTAAATCTCTGGTTGGGAACTAAGACTCTGTACCCTGTATTCCATGTGGCATGGCCAGAAAAAAAGAAAAAGGGTGAATTGAGCTAAGCATAACAAGCTTCAGGGGCATAGACCAGAAGAAGGTCAGAAGAAGAAGGTTGTGGTCAGGCGGCGGGGAGGGCACTAGGAAGAGCAGAACAGGTAGCTATGAGGAAACAGGTAGGTGTTAAATTCAGACCAACATTCTGAAAGTCACAAATCAGACCGCAGAACCACAGCATAGTGCAGCTTCGGCTTGACTTTGATTCTCGAACAGATAGGACAGGGTTATGGGCAGCCATTGGGTAGTGTGAACCAAGAGGTATGAGCAGTTGTGATGGCAGAGTCTGTTGAGGCTGATGCTGATCCCTGGAGTGTTGTTGCTCACAGCAGGGAACTTTCAGGGCCTTGGTATTCATTGTTTTCCCTCTTAAAGGAAGTCCTCCTGCTCAGTGTCTCCGATTCCTTGATGGCATCTTAATTTTCCTCATGGCTTCCTCCCAAACTCTTAGGCAACTCTGTCTTTCCTCTCACATCCAGTTAGTCTCAGATATTTGTTCAGTGTAAAATTGTGAAAGTGGCAGCTAGTAATCTGTAGAACTCAGATCAGTTATTGTCATTCATTCAGTGTACATTAATTTTGTACTGGTGCTAAATATCAGCTTGGATATGTACCATGTAACAAGAGTATTCACTGGCCACATGTGGCTGTTGAGCACTTGAAGTATGGTTAATGTGACCAAAGAACTGAAATTTTAATTATTATAAAATTGTAGATGTTTTAAATTTAAAATAACAGGGTAACATTTTTCTGCTAAACACAAATTTATTATTTTGGTAGGACTGCATTTCACTTTAACCAACGAATATCTAGCATTCACATTTAGCTTCTAAGTGTAAAACACACCGTGTTTGAAGACTTAGTATGAGAAGAACCTATAAAATACCTCATTAATAATTTTTATACTGATTCCACCTTGAAATGAGAAGTATTTTAGGTACATTGCATTAGATAAAATATGCTATTGAGATTATTTTTACTTGCTTCTTTTTATATCTTATTTTAACAATTTTTGTTTATTTTTCAAGCTATCTATAATGATGGTTTATTGGAAACACTTCCGAGCATGAGGATTCTTTCTTGCATCAAATGAGTAAGGAGGCAAGGAAGGGGTGAGAAAAAAAGATACTTGTCAGTTTGAAAGTGATAGACAATTTATCTATATATGTAATTATATTAGGAGGAAAGATGAAGAACTCACTGTAGCAGGACGAAACAAGTGTCTTCTAGGGGCTGGCGTTTGATGAGATAGGTGTTCAGTTACTGTGCATTTTCCATTGTTTTCCCATGGCAGAGACTTGGGAATGTGCATGCCTGAAGCCAGTTTACTCTTAGGTTCCATAACTGTATTGCTTGTAGGGTTTTCCATAGTAGTTGGTAATGTCCCAGACAAATGGGGTGCTGCTCTCTTCCCACAAACCTTTATTCCAGTCTTCATCATGAGGAGAGCACCTGCTCTGTGCTCTCAGTTAGAGTTTCTGTCCCAGGTTCCTGGTTTGGTTGACTACATCCTGCTTAATATAGCTTTTGTCATCACTGCTTGAGACATAATGACTGATTACAGCCAGAGGACCCTGACAGCAAGCACTGATGGGACACGCCCAGTTTGGTTGTGACATCAAGATGATTCTTTCTGTGATTGAACTGCAGACCCATTCATTCAGTGTACATTAATTTTGTACTGGTGCTAAATATCAGCTTGGATATGTACCATGTAACAAGAGTATTCACTGGCCACATGTGGCTGTTGAGCACTTGAAGTATGGTTAATGTGACCAAAGAACTGAAATTTTAATTATTATAAAATTGTAGATGTTTTAAATTTAAAATAACAGGGTAACATTTTTCTGCTAAACACAAATTTATTATTTTGGTAGGACTGCATTTCACTTTAACCAACGAATATCTAGCATTCACATTTAGCTTCTAAGTGTAAAACACACCGTGTTTGAAGACTTAGTATGAGAAGAACCTATAAAATACCTCATTAATAATTTTTATACTGATTCCACCTTGAAATGAGAAGTATTTTAGGTACATTGCATTAGATAAAATATGCTATTGAGATTATTTTTACTTGCTTCTTTTTATATCTTATTTTAACAATTTTTGTTTATTTTTCAAGCTATCTATAATGATGGTTTATTGGAAACACTTCCGAGCATGAGGATTCTTTCTTGCATCAAATGAGTAAGGAGGCAAGGAAGGGGTGAGAAAAAAAGATACTTGTCAGTTTGAAAGTGATAGACAATTTATCTATATATGTAATTATATTAGGAGGAAAGATGAAGAACTCACTGTAGCAGGACGAAACAAGTGTCTTCTAGGGGCTGGCGTTTGATGAGATAGGTGTTCAGTTACTGTGCATTTTCCATTGTTTTCCCATGGCAGAGACTTGGGAATGTGCATGCCTGAAGCCAGTTTACTCTTAGGTTCCATAACTGTATTGCTTGTAGGGTTTTCCATAGTAGTTGGTAATGTCCCAGACAAATGGGGTGCTGCTCTCTTCCCACAAACCTTTATTCCAGTCTTCATCATGAGGAGAGCACCTGCTCTGTGCTCTCAGTTAGAGTTTCTGTCCCAGGTTCCTGGTTTGGTTGACTACATCCTGCTTAATATAGCTTTTGTCATCACTGCTTGAGACATAATGACTGATTACAGCCAGAGGACCCTGACAGCAAGCACTGATGGGACACGTACCCAGTTTGGTTGTGACATCAAGATGATTCTTTCTGTGCCAGAAAAGATGATAAGGAAACCTGCAGACCCCAATCTGGTAGTCTTTATTATAAAAGCATTGTAGTAGCTTTTCAAGGTCCAAGGTATTGATGTAACTTTCTTCATGTTGGACATGAAGGAGCCAAGTCCAAGTGCTTGGCTGAGACACACTGTCTCCTCAGCTGCCTTTACTCCACAACTGTGCTCTTGTGTTTACATTTTAAATGTTGTCACTAGAAAAGTTTAAATTAGGGCTTCCCTGGTGGTCCAGTGGGTAAGGACACTGCCTTGTAGTGCAAGGGGCGCTGGTTCGAACCCTGGCCTGGGAAGATCCCACGTGCCCTGTAGCGGCTGGACTGATGTGTCCAATTACCGAGCCGGAGCTCTGGAGCGCATGCGCCCAGAGCTGGTGCTCTGCAACAACAGAGGCCACCGGGATGGGAGGCCCACACGGGCCAAAGAACAAAGATGGGTGAAAAATAGACAAACGAAAAACCAGTAGAAGCGGCCCACCCACCCCCCAAAAAATAGGTCAAAAAAAAAAAAAAGGCTAAATTACATATGTGACTCATTATATTTCTATTAGACTGTGCTGGGTTGGGCTACATGATTATTTTAGTTATTGGAGGGCAATCGGCCCGTATGGCTTTTTATCTCAGAATATTTTTATTACTTTTCCAACCTCTATATATGTGTTTCCTCAAACATTAACCTAAATGATCTCCAATAATCATTTTATGAAAGATGAAGAAACTTATTTAACACTGAAAAAAAATCTTTGTTTCCCACTTCTGTTTACTTCTCAATTTACAGTTGAATATCAGTAAGAATTTTGAGCAATACTGAGAATACTGTGATGTTCTTTGTCCCAGTGTATGAATTCCATTTGACACTCCTTAAATTGTCAGTGATTTCAAGAATCATGTACCTGAAATTTGAGCAAATTACCAGTAGATGGTGACCTTGCAACTTTACATCAGCTAGGACTTTGAGCCTATCTTCAGTTTTTTTTTTCTTCTAAGACCATGAACTTTATGCTGCCAAATACTAAATAATTATATGTTGAGTGGTTACAAAATTAAACTCATGCTGCTCTCAGGTGCGAATAACATGGGTGTCTTTCAGGTGTCCACCATGAGATCTGTGACTTATGAACACATACATGCTCCTTTCTTCTTCTTTCCCATCTTGGGAGGACCAAGTGGCCCCCCTCTGCTTCCTTGCCCCATCCAAGTTCTACATAGAGACCTTCCTGAGGGTCTGCCATGTTCTTCATCTAATTCCCAGGTCTTGGTAGTTCATCCTACAAGTTCTGTGCAGGATTCCTTACCTCTTACCATCAGGGCCCCATGGCAGGCTATTCTGAATCTCAACTCATGAATTTACCATCCTTTCCATTGCTTCATCTGTGGGGGCACATGGAATCTTCTGGGTGGTCCACCTCAAAGTTAGGGAGATAATCCTTGCCTTTGGCCAGACTTGTCCATCCTCTGTATGGTGCTGGGCCACCCCCCACCCCATGTTGGCATAGAACAACCTCGTCAGTGGATTTCTCCAAGCAACCAATGAGAGTGGCCAGGCAGAACTCTGCTGTCAGTAGCCCTCCAACACCCCAGTTTAGCTAATATCCATTCTCCAGAAGTCTCTAGATCAGATACTGAAGGAGTGACACCAGACTCTTGTGTTCCACCTCCTCTTGCCCCTCCTGACTCTCTTCCTCTATCCCTTCCCCCACATCTCAACTCCTAATCACGCTTGCTGCTCTTTTTCTTTGGGCTGGATGGAAGGAGCCTTTATGTCAAGCCTCTGCTCTCTCTAGACTTTATGTCTTTTATGTCATATGATCCTCCTTTGCAACCCCAACATCATTTTTGAGCCTTAAGGCAGGTAAAGATGAGAAGATCAGTTTACACCGGAGAGTAACTGGTTCAATAAAGACTTTTCAAATATTGTACATGAACCAAATGTATTTTCACGTAATTTTCTAATGTGTGCTAGTAGCAGAAATGTCACTTTGAAGATTTTTTGGAAGGAAGGGAAGATAAGAATTTATGTCCAAAATAGGATTAAATAGACTTTAACATATCTTTTTAGTATTCTCAGATATGTGAAAGCTTATACAAAATCACTTCTCTTGGTCAGTAGTATTTTGTAACCTCTCTACTGCGTGAGGTCACAGCTTGCCCAGAAAATCAAAACTATTCTTTTAGTTTAGAAAACTAGACACTCAGTTTATCTAAATGGACTGTCTCTATCTGCTACAGATGCTCCTTTCTTCTTCTTTCCCATCTTGGGAGGACCAAGTGGCCCCCCTCTGCTTCCTTGCCCCATCCAAGTTCTACATAGAGACCTTCCTGAGGGTCTGCCATGTTCTTCATCTAATTCCCAGGTCTTGGTAGTTCATCCTACAAGTTCTGTGCAGGATTCCTTACCTCTTACCATCAGGGCCCCATGGCAGGCTATTCTGAATCTCAACTCATGAATTTACCATCCTTTCCATTGCTTCATCTGTGGGGGCACATGGAATCTTCTGGGTGGTCCACCTCAAAGTTAGGGAGATAATCCTTGCCTTTGGCCAGACTTGTCCATCCTCTGTATGGTGCTGGGCCACCCCCCACCCCATGTTGGCATAGAACAACCTCGTCAGTGGATTTCTCCAAGCAACCAATGAGAGTGGCCAGGCAGAACTCTGCTGTCAGTAGCCCTCCAACACCCCAGTTTAGCTAATATCCATTCTCCAGAAGTCTCTAGATCAGATACTGAAGGAGTGACACCAGACTCTTGTGTTCCACCTCCTCTTGCCCCTCCTGACTCTCTTCCTCTATCCCTTCCCCCACATCTCAACTCCTAATCACGCTTGCTGCTCTTTTTCTTTGGGCTGGATGGAAGGAGCCTTTATGTCAAGCCTCTGCTCTCTCTAGACTTTATGTCTTTTATGTCATATGATCCTCCTTTGCAACCCCAACATCATTTTTGAGCCTTAAGGCAGGTAAAGATGAGAAGATCAGTTTACACCGGAGAGTAACTGGTTCAATAAAGACTTTTCAAATATTGTACATGAACCAAATGTATTTTCACGTAATTTTCTAATGTGTGCTAGTAGCAGAAATGTCACTTTGAAGATTTTTTGGAAGGAAGGGAAGATAAGAATTTATGTCCAAAATAGGATTAAATAGACTTTAACATATCTTTTTAGTATTCTCAGATATGTGAAAGCTTATACAAAAATCACTTCTCTTGGTCAGTAGTATTTTGTAACCTCTCTACTGCGTGAGGTCACAGCTTGCCCAGAAAATCAAAACTATTCTTTTTAGTTTAGAAAACTAGACACTCAGTTTATCTAAATGGACTGTCTCTATCTGCTACAGATGAAATTATAATAAGATCTTATTTTCTGCTTTTCCTAAGTTAAACTGAAAACCACAGGTCAGATATATGTCTACTTCCTCCTTATTCTTTGTTCCCAGAACTTTTCTTTTTCCATGAAAAGAATTTAAGAGAAGGGATAAGATGTATTTGATGGCTCATAATCTCCTTTATCAGACCCTATTTTTTCTGATTCTGTTGTAGCTTATGAACATACACAAACAAGTCTGTCTGAATTTGTCTGGCATCTTCTATGAAAAAAGAAGTCCATTTTAGCCCCCAACATTAACTAAAAATATCAGGCAAATTTGGCGGGACATTCTTTGAACCTTTCTTATTTTTTTGTAGCATTCAAATTTATTTCAAATGAATACTTGTTTTCTATAGTTTAAATCTGTCTAGCACCAGTGTCACAGATTGTAAATGGGGCAATAGCTAATTCTCAGACAGTATCTAGAATCTGGAATGGTGAAAGGTGCTCTAGATTGAGAATAAAAAATCCTAGTGCAGCTTTGCTACCATGTGTATGCATTTTTGACAAGCTCTTTTAATTTCCCTGGTTACAAATCTGTTCTACTATAAAAGATGTGTTTACACGAATGTTTATTCTAAGATATTCACTCTGATAAAAATCTGTGATTCTAATAGCTAGAGGAGGAAAGTGATCACGTAGACTGGGAAAAAAAAAGACAAGGAAACACTTCCATCAGCGACCCCCACTTCTAACTATGCCCTTGTATGTTCCTGCCAAACCAACAAGGGATATGGACTGTCTGGCAGAGTCACCAGGACAAGGATTAAAGGAAGATAAAAGGATCCAGATGTTTCCATTTGGAGTAATTGCATTTTCAGACACATCTAATTCAGATGAGCTCTACCCGTGTACAACTGAGCCAAAGACATAAAAGTGAATCTTATAATTCAATGGGGGTTTTGTGATACCACTTCCCATTCAGCACGCTAATCAATATTACCCCCTTATATGTCTGTGATGACATGGTAGGAGTCAAGAGGAAGGACACCCTGAATCAAAAAGCCAATTAAAATCTCCAGACCCCCAGTGGTTTCGCAGCAGTATTTATTGCATGCCCACTGAGTACAGAGTACTGTTTTAATTGCTGTGATGAAGGGGTACCAAAAAGTAAGAATCATGGTACTCCTCAAAGGTCTCAATTTAGTTGAGGAAAACATGAACACAGTAAAAAAAAAAACCCAACTTTATGGCCTTTTAAAAACCTCATATAAATAGCAAATGTTTTTATCTGCACATTAAATGCTTCCTTTAATCTTTCAAGGTTAGGCTCTCATATAAATTTAATTAATTAGACCAAGAAGAAGGGGCCAAAATTTGCATCCTGCTTGAAAATTTTGATCTCCATCTACCAAGTCTTTTAAATTGGGTGGTAGATTTTTAGCTTAAAAAGTAGATAAGAAACCAGAACCAGCAACAGACAAGGTAAGCATATAAATTTACCATCCTTTGCACTTTGGGAAGTGAAAAGGGGGAGCTTTTTTTTTTTTTTTTTTTTTTAATTTTGGCCTCTTTTACTGGTCCTTCACCTATTTATTGTCATCTGTCTTTATTCTTTGGCCTGTGTGGGCCTCCCAGCGCAGTGGCCTCTTTCGCTGCGGAGCACCAGCTCTGGGCACATGTACTCCAGAGTGCTGGCTCATAATTGGACACACTGGTCCAGCCACTCTGCAGCACGTGGGATCTTCCAGTGCCAGGAATCGAGCCGGTGCCCCTTTCACTGCAAGACAGACTCTTTACCCATTGGACCACCAGAGAAGCCTGGGAACTTTAAAGAAATACACAAGTAGAATACACTGGGAATGTTTTGGATAAATGAGCAAATATGGGTACTCTCGCAATAAAGAAGATACTGTGTCTCAGTAGTTGATAGGATTGGAATGAGCTTTGTGTCAGAATGTTGAGCCAAGAAATGCAGTGGAACTATATAACCTGTCTGTCTGAGCCCTTCCTCGAGCCTGGAAAATTTGAGGTGACTTCTGCCGCCTATTCCACCCTACCCAGTTCACTGCTTTATATAAGCAGTTGCTTTTTTATAAGCATTTATTATTATTTATGAGCATGAGCTTTGAGGGCATGGAGTGAATATTTTACTCCTGTTAAGGAGTTGGTTTCTGACTTGTACAAATAAGACTTAAATATAACATATTTAGGCATGTCACCAGGCATTGTAGGGTAAATTTCCAAATAAATTGTATAGACAATCAGTTGGATGATAGACAGAGGGAGAGATCATGTTAAGATGGGGAAAGAAAAGATATTAGGAAAAGATGTGAGATTCAAGTTGGGTCTTGAGGGATAAGGGAGAAATTGCAATTTATAAAGTGATTGGCATGTTGTATTTCTCATTTTCTTTTCCAACCAGAAAATGACAAACTATTAAATACAAAAACCAACAACAATAACAAAAAATCTGGCACCTTGTATGGCAAAGTGTTACAAGCTCTGCTCTATATAATGGGTTTTATGAATCATTAAGAAAATAATAAATATTTCTATATAAAAATGAACTAAAGGCACTAAAGAACAATAAATAAAGAAATATGAATGACCAGCATACATTTGAAAATGTATTCATTTTTTAGTATGAAAAAGTGAAAAAAAAGCTTGGCAAAATGGTGGGAGTAGGTGAAGAGAATGGTCACTCTTAAGACTGGTGATCAGAAAGAGTATGCTTGAGTAATATTTTTAGAAAGTCAGTTTAGCCATATTAATCAGTAAGTTATTTTCTAAGCCCCAAAACTGTTTTGATGATGCTGCATAAGTGAAGGAATAGGACCTTGAAGGGGATTCCGTCTTCCACCTTCCCTCAATACTCTTCCCTTTTCCTGAAAGCAGAAAATGTAATTTCAGAAATAACACTTTTAGAAATCCATCCTAAGGAGATAATCAGATAATTGTGCAGAGATCAAGTCCATGCAAAGATGTTCAGTATGGTACCATTTTATATTAATGTGACAAATTAGAATCAATTAGTAATACATCAATAGCATATTTACTCAATAAACTTGGTACAGTCATATGATAGAAACTGAGAAGGTTGTTACCTAGAAGGCTGATGTGCACTGATATTCTTTAATATATTTAAATTAAAAAAAAGTTTGAAAATAGTATGTTACAGTTGTCCCTCGGTATACATGGGAGATTGGTTCCAGAAGCCTCTGTGTATAATCAAAATCCTTAGATACTCAAGTTCCTTATGTAAAATTGAATAGTATAATGAATACAATTGACTTTCCATATCCAGTGGGTTTTCCATCCTAGGATTCAGCCAATCGCGGATGGAAATTTTGATCCACACTTGGTTGATCTGAAGATGGGAATTCCATGGAGGGTTGACTGTATAAATAAGACCCTATTTATGTGTAGTATATCCATTTATATATATTAGGTATATTATCTGTAGATTTTAGATATATTGTCTGTATATATTATATATAAATACATATAAAAGTATTCATGTAATGATATATATGTATTAGATATATATCTAAAGGGCAAATATAGTATAGAGTTTATTAGATTTATTTGTTAAAATTTTGTTATATTGTTTGAATTTTATTCAGTGAGCATGTGTTGTCCTTATGAATAAATTATGCTATTAAAAGTACTTTGTGAAAAAAATAATGTCCATAAAAATACATTCAGAAATACATTTGTGAGATTGTTCCTTGCAGAGATTCTCAATATGAGCTACTGGTGTTGCTCTCAGGCATGTTTTTTGCAGAAAATCCTGAAAAGGTCTATGTCACTGCATGTCACTCTTGATCCAAGGGTATTTAAAAAATATCTATATGTGCATTTGAACCATTTCATCCAAATATTCTTTCTCTAACTGTACTTCTGAAGAAAAGTATTGCATTGCAGTGAACTTGGATTTTATTTTATGACAACTCCATGGAGTGCATCTGTTGTATCTAGGTGGTTGCCCATGAAACTTTGTGTCTTAGCTATTAATTCTAAGGAGAGGATTAACATCCTTTTGGTTGAAACTAAGCAACCTATTCATGTTAGAGGATCATACCTGCACAGAAGTCCATCCCATCTCCTCCCTTAAGTAAAGAGTCCTGAGTTTTTCTGCAAGAAGGAGTTTTGAGTCTTTTTCAGGGAACAGTCAAGATCATACTGTTTTGCTTAATATAGTATCATCAAAATAACTTTGGCTTAGAATTTTATGAAGCAGTTATAAAAATATGTTCATTTTGGCCAAACCACCATAAACTCTCTGTGACATATACATGTAACATAAGTGCCTCTAAGTGAGCAATGCTTGTATTTATATTCATTTTCCATGATATACTGTAGCTAGATGACAAAGAACGTTGTATGGTATAGTTGTTTACAAAGCAGACGAAAAATCTTCCCCAAAGAATAATGCTATTTTAGAATAATCAGTTTGTCTTAGCCCTATTTTCTGGTGCTCAATATCTACAGGCATTCTTTTTTAAAAAAATTATTTATTTTTGCCTATTCTGGGTTTTCACTGTTGCCACACGCTCTTCTCTAGTTGCAGGGAGTGAGGGGTACTCTCTTGTTGAGGTAAGCAGGCTTCTTGTTGCGGTGACTTTTCCTTGGACTCCAAAGCATACAGTCTTCAGTAGTTGCTGCACATGGGCTCAATAGTTGCAGCTACGAGGCTCTAGAGCACAGGCTCGATAGTTGTGGATCAGGCTTAGTTGTTCCGCAGCATGTGGGATCTTCATGTTGCGGTGACTTCACTTGTTGTGGAACTCAGGCTCTAGGGCACATGGGCTTCAGTAGTTGGGGCACATGGACTCAATAGTTGCGGCTCCAAGGCTCCAGAGCACAGGCTCAATAGTTGTGTCTCAGGGGCTTAGTTGCTTCGCAGCATGTGGGATCTTCCTGGATCAGGGATCGAACTTGTGTCTCCTACATTGGCATGTGAACTCCTCACAACTGAGCTACCAGGAAGTCCTCTATAGATATTCTTTTTTTTTTTTTAAGATTTATTTATTTATTTATTTTGGGCGGGGGTCGGGTTGGGGAGGGAGGGGAGCGGGTGGGCCACTTCTATTGGTCTTTCATTTCTCTATTTTCATCCGTCTTTGTTCTTTGGCTCTTGTGGGCCTCCCATTGCGGCGGCGTCTGTCGCTGCAGAGCGCCGGCTCTGGGCGCATGCGCTCCAGAGCTCTGGCTTGGTAATTGGACACATCAGTCCAGCCGCTCCGTGGCACGTGGGATCCTCCCAGGCCAGAGATGGAACCGGCGCCCCTTGCACTGCAAAGCGGTGTCCTTATCCACTGGACCACCAGGGGAAGCCCTCTATAGACATTCTTAATTTAAGACAGTAAAATACTTTGCCAGCATAAAAAAATAAGTCTTGTCACAAATGGCAATGAATTTTAGAAAAATCTCTGTCTCTCTCTCTCACACCCTTCTCCCCACCTCCACCCCTGGGATGCCCAAGCTCTATCTACTTCAGATCAATGGGAAAAAGATCTCGTGTGGTGAAGCCTGAGCACTATATTTTCAAAGCACTGCAGGAAATTCTGATGGGCATCCAGGTTGAGAATCATTGCTCCAACAGGCAGGCCATCTGGCCCCACTTAGTGTCCCTGGCAAATGAGACGTGGGCCTTCCACTATAGGACTTACAAACTAAAAAGAAGTTGAAATAGTATTGGGTTTGGAACCAACTAGCTCTTGGAGCAAACTGTACAAAAGACCTCCAAGGTTGAGGCTAGTCATTTGTGGGTTTGGGTAAAAAATTTTTTTCCAGAAAAATTTATTGCTATATTTTTTTAATGAAAAAAGTTACACATTTACTATAGAAATTGTGAAAATAAACTATAAAAGAGCATGAAGGAGATAATAAAACCACCTGGAATTCTACCAACCTTATATAACCACAGCATTGTCCATATCCTTTCAGATTCTTTTTACATACAACCAGAAAAGTCCTGTATGTACAGTTTTTAAGTTAGCAATATAGCAGAAGCATTTCTTTCATGTTAATGTTCTTCTATGAAATCATGCTCATTGGGTACAAAAATTTCTTCTCATAATTGTTGCTTTTCTAGTTTGGGGGGAAAATTATTGCTTTTCTAATTTGGAAATTTTAGCTTTTCAGTTTGAGTCATAAAATAATCTTGAAATGATCCTTTTTGAATTTAAACTTTATGCTCATTTTGAGTGCCTCCATAAGAATCCAGAGATGGGATTAGTGGGTTAAAAAATAATATTCATGAGGCATCTTATACTTATTGCTTTATTATCCTTAAGAAGGACTTCCCTGATGGCTCAGATGATAAAGAATCCACCTGCAATGCAGGAGACCTCAGTTGGGAAGATCCCCTGGAGGAGGGCATCACAACCCACTCCAGTATTCTTGCCTGGAGAATTTCAATGGACAAAGGAGCCTGGTGGACTACAGTCCATGGGGTCACAAGAGTTGGATATAACTCAGTGACTAAGCATATCATTAGGAAAAGATATACTAATTTTGCATTTTGATCAAAACTTAGATTGCTCTTCTCTTCACACTTCCCCCACCCCTGGGATCCCCCCAAGATCAATGGGAAAAAGATCTCGGTGGTGAAGCCTGAGCACTATATTTTCAAAGCACTGCAGGAAATTCTGATGGGCATCCAGGTTGAGAATCATTGCTCCAACAGGCAGGCCATCTGGCCCCACTTAGTGTCCCTGGCAAATGAGACGTGGGCCTTCCACTATAGGACTTACAAACTAAAAAGAAGTTGAAATAGTATTGGGTTTGGAACCAACTAGCTCTTGGAGCAAACTGTACAAAAGACCTCCAAGGTTGAGGCTAGTCATTTGTGGGTTTGGGTAAAAATTTCTTTCCAGGAAAATTTATTGCTATATTTTTTTAATGAAAAAAGTTACACATTTACTATAGAAATTGTGAAAATAAACTATAAAAGAGCATGAAGGAGATAATAAAACCACCTGGAATTCTACCAACCTTATATAACCACAGCATTGTCCATATCCTTTCAGATTCTTTTTACATACAACCAGAAAAGTCCTGTATGTACAGTTTTTAAGTTAGCAATATAGCAGAAGCATTTCTTTCATGTTAATGTTCTTCTATGAAATCATGCTCATTGGGTACAAAAATTTCTTCTCATAATTGTTGCTTTTCTAGTTTGGGGGGAAAATTATTGCTTTTCTAATTTGGAAATTTTAGCTTTTCAGTTTGAGTCATAAAATAATCTTGAAATGATCCTTTTTGAATTTAAACTTTATGCTCATTTTGAGTGCCTCCATAAGAATCCAGAGATGGGATTAGTGGGTTAAAAAATAATATTCATGAGGCATCTTATACTTATTGCTTTATTATCCTTAAGAAGGACTTCCCTGATGGCTCAGATGATAAAGAATCCACCTGCAATGCAGGAGACCTCAGTTGGGAAGATCCCCTGGAGGAGGGCATCACAACCCACTCCAGTATTCTTGCCTGGAGAATTTCAATGGACAAAGGAGCCTGGTGGACTACAGTCCATGGGGTCACAAGAGTTGGATATAACTCAGTGACTAAGCATATCATTAGGAAAAGATATACTAATTTTGCATTTTGATCAAAACTTAGAATCAGGGCTTCCCTGGTGATCCAGAGGGTAAGGACACTGCCTTGCGGTGCAAGGGGCGCTGGTTTGATCCCTGGCCTGGGAAGATCCCACCTGCTGCGGAGCGGCTGGACCTATATGTCCAACTACCTAGCTGGAGCTCTGGGGCACATGTGCCCAGAGCTGGCGCTCTGCGACAACAGAGGCCACTGCGATGGGAGGCCCACACGGGCCAGAGAACAAAGATGGATGAAAAATGGATAAATGAAAGACCAATAGGAGTGGCCCGCCCTCCCTCCTCCCTCTCTAACCCCCCCCTCCAAAAAAAAAAACCTTAGAATCATTGAATTCTTTTTGGTATTGAATGTTTCATTATTTTTGCCTGATCATCCCTTATATTTATCTCTCAATTAGGAGGTTTGCTTTTGCCTATTGATGTAAACTTTTTGTTTCATGTGTGTAGTGTAGAGCATATTTTTCTGCTTTATTTACTTAGAAGTTTTCCATATGGTGATATTGGATGTACGGAAGTTTATCATCACTTTCTGAGAACAATTCACAATTTGAATATTTACCCACAAAATAGAGTCCCCTTTGAAATGATCATCAGTATGGCAAGAATGAGGCATCCCCATCTCACAGTAGACCATTCCAAGGTCCAAACCCAGTGGGCTCGCCTGCCTAACAATATCTAGTTTAGTAAAAAGGTCATTGTTATCTTGGTATGTACTAAGTCAATGTTTAATATCTCAAGAGGTACTCAGATGTTTTAAGCCCTGGTTCCAGTTAAGCACCTGTCTTGTTATAAGAAATTTTAGGCATCAAGTAGGAGGGTAGAAAAGGGAAGAATCAGTTCTGCAACTCTATTGAATACCTAGAATGTAAACATAACTAAATTAACAAAGCAGCGATCACCTACATGTGAAGACAGCTGTGTCAACATGTGACACTGAAAATGATATTTTTAAAAATGGATAAGAATCAAGTAGACTACTTTAGGAGGGCATCACAACCCACTCCAGTATTCTTGCCTGGAGAATTTCAATGGACAAAGGAGCCTGGTGGACTACAGTCCATGGGGTCACAAGAGTTGGATATAACTCAGTGACTAAGCATATCATTAGGAAAAGATATACTAATTTTGCATTTTGATCAAAACTTAGAATCAGGGCTTCCCTGGTGATCCAGAGGGTAAGGACACTGCCTTGCGGTGCAAGGGGCGCTGGTTTGATCCCTGGCCTGGGAAGATCCCACCTGCTGCGGAGCGGCTGGACCTATATGTCCAACTACCTAGCTGGAGCTCTGGGGCACATGTGCCCAGAGCTGGCGCTCTGCGACAACAGAGGCCACTGCGATGGGAGGCCCACACGGGCCAGAGAACAAAGATGGATGAAAAATGGATAAATGAAAGACCAATAGGAGTGGCCTCCCCGTCCCCCTCCCTCTCTAACCCCCCCCCCTCCAAAAAAAAAAACCTTAGAATCATTGAATTCTTTTTGGTATTGAATGTTTCATTATTTTTGCCTGATCATCCCTTATATTTATCTCTCAATTAGGAGGTTTGCTTTTGCCTATTGATGTAAACTTTTTGTTTCATGTGTGTAGTGTAGAGCATATTTTTCTGCTTTATTTACTTAGAAGTTTTCCATATGGTGATATTGGATGTACGGAAGTTTATCATCACTTTCTGAGAACAATTCACAATTTGAATATTTACCCACAAAATAGAGTCCCCTTTGAAATGATCATCAGTATGGCAAGAATGAGGCATCCCCATCTCACAGTAGACCATTCCAAGGTCCAAACCCAGTGGGCTCGCCTGCCTAACAATATCTAGTTTAGTAAAAAGGTCATTGTTATCTTGGTATGTACTTAAGTCAATGTTTAATATCTCAAGAGGTACTCAGATGTTTTAAGCCCTGGTTCCAGTTAAGCACCTGTCTTGTTATAAGAAATTTTAGGCATCAAGTAGGAGGGTAGAAAAGGGAAGAATCAGTTCTGCAACTCTATTGAATACCTAGAATGTAAACATAACTAAATTAACAAAGCAGCGATCACCTACATGTGAAGACAGCTGTGTCAACATGTGACACTGAAAATGATATTTTTAAAAAATGATTGATAAAAATATACTTCTTACTTTATTTAATAATAATAGTATAAATAAGATGGTATCAATGTAGAACTGAGACTTGGGGCTGAAATGGCTGGCTCAGATTGTTCAGTGGGTGTTTGGTTAAAATGAAAATTAAAATGCAGAATGACTCACTACAAATGCAGTGTCTAGCAAAGGAACCGTTACTTTTTAAAAATTTCCTGAGCGTTAAGAGAAGACATAGAAGCCAAAAGAAAATCAAAAGAAATAAGCCAGAGAACTTTCCAAAATCTAACTCAAGCACGTCTGTGGTTGAGTGTGAATGTGGCTGCAGGATTAATGGAATTTTTGGTTTTCTTTTATTTTCTGTATTTCAGAGACTGCAGATTTCTTTGCAATGTTTTATTATAGTATGAGGATTTTTTTTCATGTGATTGAGGGGCTGTTTTTTTTTTTTTTCCTTCAAAATCCCCATGTAGAAACATCTTTTCTTGTTATCAAAGTATACATACGAATTTATGTTTATATAATTTAGTTTTGAGTTAGGCTCTTTAGTCAGTATATCTTGATTTATACTTGGGTTCTATAGTTAATACTCCCTGCATGTTCAGTCACTTGCTAAACAAAGAATAGGAAGTTATAGATTTGCTTCCCATCACCACAGGATGTCATGGATTGTATATATTCATGGCATTTCCTGCCTTCTCCAAACTATTGACTTTTATTTAAAGTCACTTGCATGATGAAGGACTCAAAAATGTCACCAAGAAGTTGGAAACTGAAATCGATCAAACTGAAATGGGAATTTGGAGAGAAAGAAAAGATAAACAAGATAGACACAGGTACTGTGGGAAACCCATTGTGTCTTAGGAAAACAGTGGAGGCAGAGGGCCTCTGTAATGCTGAGGAGACATCAGGAGGTGAGAGGCGTCAAGCACAATATTCACCTATAAACCAGGTGACTAGAGCATGGCTTCCAAAGAGTGCAGCACTGACATTTTTATTTATTTATTTATTTATTTAGGGCAGGGGTCGGGTTGGGGAGGGAGGGGAGCGGGCAGGCCACTTCTATTGGTCTTTCATTTCTCTATTTTCATCCGTCTTTGTTCTTTGGCTCCTGTGGGCCTCCCATCGCGGTGGCGTCTGTCGTTGCAGAGCACCGGCTCTGGGCACATGCGCTCCAGAGCTCCGGCTCGGTAATTGGACACATCGGTCCGGCCACTCCGCGGCTCGTGGGATCTTCCCAGGCCAGGGATCGAACTGGTGCCCCTTGCACTGCAAGGCGGTGTCCTTACCCACTGGGCCACCAGGGGAAGCCCCCAGCTCTAACATTTAAGCATAGAGACTTCGGTGGCTTTTTGTGGGGCATATTAAGACTTGGGTAGGACTCCTGTCCAACATATGACAGTGAAAGGGCAGACTCTTAAAAAGAGAACCAGATCTGACAGCAACCTTGGACAAGATACTCTGTGATTGGAAGTTGATGGAGCAAGGTAAACAATGAAACATGAGAGAGAGAGGAATATTTTTGGAGATGCTGTTGTATGCAGCCTGGATTAAAGAGTGATATGGATGATTATTCTTCTAACATAGACCTCCCCCCGCCAAATCATAGGTACATAACTTAGCAGGTAAAGGAAAGTCAGACACTTTTCTGTGAACTGTTCAATAGTCATCGTTCTAGGGATCATTAGTTATTTATACTTGGGATCTATCGTTAATACTACCTGCATGTTCAGTCACTTGCTAAACAAAGAATAGGAAGTTATAGATTTGCTTCCCATCACCACAGGATGTCATGGATTGTATATATTCATGGCATTTCCTGCCTTCTCCAAACTATTGACTTTTATTTAAAGTCACTTGCATGATGAAGGACTCAAAAATGTCACCAAGAAGTTGGAAACTGAAATCGATCAAACTGAAATGGGAATTTGGAGAGAAAGAAAAGATAAACAAGATAGACACAGGTACTGTGGGAAACCCATTGTGTCTTAGGAAAACAGTGGAGGCAGAGGGCCTCTGTAATGCTGAGGAGACATCAGGAGGTGAGAGGCGTCAAGCACAATATTCACCTATAAACCAGGTGACTAGAGCATGGCTTCCAAAGAGTGCAGCACTGACATTTTTATTTATTTATTTATTTATTTAGGGCAGGGGTCGGGTTGGGGAGGGAGGGGAGCGGGCAGGCCACTTCTATTGGTCTTTCATTTCTCTATTTTCATCCGTCTTTGTTCTTTGGCTCCTGTGGGCCTCCCATCGCGGTGGCGTCTGTCGTTGCAGAGCACCGGCTCTGGGCACATGCGCTCCAGAGCTCCGGCTCGGTAATTGGACACATCGGTCCGGCCACTCCGCGGCTCGTGGGATCTTCCCAGGCCAGGGATCGAACTGGTGCCCCTTGCACTGCAAGGCGGTGTCCTTACCCACTGGGCCACCAGGGGAAGCCCCAGCTCTAACATTTAAGCATAGAGACTTGGTGGCTTTTGTGGGGCATATTAAGACTTGGGTAGGACTCCTGTCCAACATATGACAGTGAAAGGGCAGACTCTTAAAAAGAGAACCAGATCTGACAGCAACCTTGGACAAGATACTCTGTGATTGGAAGTTGATGGAGCAAGGTAAACAATGAAACATGAGAGAGAGAGGAATATTTTTGGAGATGCTGTTGTATGCAGCCTGGATTAAAGAGTGATATGGATGATTATTCTTCTAACATAGACCTCCCCCCGCCAAATCATAGGTACATAACTTAGCAGGTAAAGGAAAGTCAGACACTTTTCTGTGAACTGTTTGCTAATTATAGTCATCGTTCTATTTTTGTGTGTTTGTTTTTATCTCAACTACCTTTAACATTCCCCTATACCTTTCACTTCTTCCGCTTCTTTCCTGAATGTCATTGTGTAAAGGCATGGCCACATTGATTGGAATCACTTAAATTTTATGCCCACAAGTGCAGAAGGGGCATCCCATAGCCCCACTAATACTCTGCCCTCTTCCCTAAGTCAGGAACCGCAAGTTTGTTTTCCAGCTTTGGTCGTAATTTCTAAGATAGTTTGGGCTATTCTGGGACTCTCGCATTTGAATATCAGTTTTAGGGTCAGACATCAGTTGGGATTCTGATAGGGATTATGTTAAATCTGCCAATTGGTTTGGAGAGTATTGCCATCTCAACAATATTAAGTCTTCTAATCCATGAAATGAGTTGTCTTTCTATTTATTTAGGTGTTCTTTCACCTCTTTAAATAGTATTTTGGAGTTTTCAGACTGTAAGTTTTGAATTCTATTGTTAAATTTTATTCCCAAGTATTTTATTCTTTTTGGTATTATTAGACAGTGCATTGTTTTCTTAATTTTATTTTTTGATTGTTGACTGCAAGTAAATAAGAAAAATACAATTGCTTCTGTATATTGATCTTGTATTCTACAAGCTTGTTGAGCTCATTTATTAGTTCTGACAGTTTTTTTTTTTTTTAATGGTTTCCTTAGGATTTTCTATATACACTGTTGTGCCATCTGTAAATAGAGATAGTTTTACTTCCTGCTTTTCAATCTGGATAGCCTTTATTCCAGTTTCTTGCCTAATTTTCCTAACCAGAATCTCTAGTACAGTGTTGAATAGAAGTGCTTACAGCAGACATCCCTGTCTTGTTATGGATCTAATGTGCTATTTAAAAATTTTGCTGAAGTCCCAGTTCTCTGTCCTTTCAGGTGGTTCAACTGCACTTTCAGGAAGTGCTCATTTGAGTCATATGCAACAATATTCTAGATAAAGGATTCTTACCATTATGGTCAACCCTGACATTCAGAATCCTCAGAACCAGTGGTTGAGTACAGCACCATTAAGAGATCAAGACTCAGGCCCTGTTCATAAGAGTACAGGCTACAGTATACTCTAGAGTATTATATCTTGTTCATGAAAGTCTAGATATAAATATTCTTGAAAGTGTTTCAACAACATTTGAATCAATGCGTATATATTTATTTTCACAAAATTCATCAGTTTCCACTAATTCCACCAATAAACCCCTCATTTATAGCATTAATTATGCTATTTATCCAAAGACTTGAGGTTGGTTAGAAGTAACGATAGCTGAGGGACTCACAGTGATGATGTCTGGAGAGTAGATTTTTAATTACTTTTTTTTATTGGAAGGATAATTGCTTTACAGAACTTTGTTGCATTCTGTCAAATATCAACATGAATCAGCTATAGGGATACATATATCCTCTCCCTCTTGAACCTCCCTCTGGTCTCACTTTCCATCCTACCCCTCCAAGGTTGTTACAGAGCCTCTGACTGGGTTCCCTGAATTATACAGCAAATTCCCATTGGCTATGTATTTTACATATGGTGATGTAAATTTCCATGTTACTCTCTCCATACATTTCACTCTCTCCTCCCCTCTACCACACCCCATGTCTGTAAGTCTGTTTTCTATATTTTTTATCCATTGTGGACCAGCAAATAAATTCACCAGCACCATCTTTCTAGATTCCATATATATGTGTTCGTATACAATATTTATCTTTTTCTTTCTGACTAACTTCCCTCTGTAGAAGGTGGAGAGTAGATTTTTTGATATAATGTTATTCAAACACCTTAGAAAGTCAAATTCTCATTTAGGACAACTAACCATCCCTAGAGTGTAGCTCAAATTAATGCACGTATGTGTGTGTGTGTTTACACAAAATCACACGTTATAGCATACTCTGATGAAAAAATATTCAAAAACAGGTCACATGCAACATAACAATGTTTTAGTGTGGCTGCAACAGAACTCATGATTCCTTATTAAAGGTGCTTATCCATAGAATTTTTTGTCTCATCAAACTATGCCATCAACATCACCCATACATGTGCTTAAGCCATAAATCTAGGTATTAGCCTTCATACCTTGATTTCTCATCTTTTATAAGCTATCCATTGTAAGTAATTTTGATTCTGCCTTTGACTCTTAAAGCCATCTTCTTTATCTTAAAGCTATGTCATCTTCTTCTCCATTATCACCACCTTAGTCTAAACCACTAGGTGTGCTGTGTGCCAGCTTGCTTCAGTCCTGTCTGACTCTGTGCGACCCTATGGACTATAGCCCACCAATCTCCTCTGTCCGTGGAATTCTCCAAACAAGAATACTAGAGTGGGCTGCCATGCCCTCCTCCAGGGGATCTTTCTGACTAAGGATCAAACCCATGTCTCATGTTTTCTGGATTAGCAGGCAGGCTCTTTACCACAAGTGCTGCCTGGGAAGCTCCTAAACTACTATACTTACGCCTGCCAAAAAAAAAAAAAAACAAACCAAAGTTAAATGATGCAGCAAAGGATCTCCTGCAGGTTCCTAGTGGTCACTGCTCTTCTCTTCTGAGTGTCTGAGCTAGCCTCCTAACAGGTGTTCTAGCTTCTTTTCTGTTGTCTCTAATTCTAACTCTTGATGCCGCAAAGGGTCTCCTGCAGGTTCCTAGTGGTCACTGCTCTTCTCTTCTGAGTGTCTGAGCTGGCCTCCTAACAGGTGTTCTAGCTTCTTCTCTGTTGTCTCTAATTCTAACTCTGTCTGATTCCACTCTTTAAAAAGCAGCCAGAGAGATCTTTGATAAATGTAAATTAGATTATGTCACTTCCTTTATCAAAGCCATCCATTGACTTCCCATCACACTTGGAATGAATCTCGGATTCCTTCCTCTAGACAGGAAGCCTCCATGGTCTGTCTCCTGATGAATTCTTTGACCTCATTTCAAACAGCCTCCACCCTATCCACTGTGCTTCAGCCACACTGGCCAACTTTTTGGTTCCTGAAAATGCCAAATATTCTTGCCTTGGAGCCTCTGCACTGGCTGTCTGGTTGTCTGTCTGTTCAGATGACTCTTTCCCTGATCTTAGCAAGGCTGCCTTTTTCTTATCATTCAGAGCTCAGCTTAAACATCAACTTCTCAGAGTAGCCTCCCACACCACACTTTCTAACTTGGACCCACCCAGACATACTCTGCTATATCTGCCTGTTTTAATTGTCTTCATTATCCAGGTTTAGGTACATGTGTCAACTTCTCCCAGCTCAGATATAAACCTCATTGACAGCAGAAGTCTTAGGTTGTGCAACTTTGAATCTCTATTGTGGAGAACAGGACTTGATGCCTAGAAATGCTCAATAAATTGTCATTGTATGATTATCTAAATAAATGAGCTATAATCTGGGGTCTCAACCCTTCTTTGGGGACAGAAATTAATTGTATGATATTTGTTAGGCTAGGATATAATTAGGATCCATTTTTAAAAACATTGTGTGAATTATTTAATTTGTGCATCACTAAATGATTTACAAGTGCTGAGTGTAGATGATCCTAAAAAGATAATGAGCCTAGGGACCCGGATGAGGCGGCTTCAGAGGGCACAACTGAGTGATCCAGAAGTTTGTCCAATGTTGCCAACATCTTGCTTCCTTCTTCTCCCTCTCTCCCCTTCTTAGCTCTTCTTCTCTGGAGAGCCCCGCAGTACCAATTCTGTGTCTGTAGAGTGAGATAGGCATCTTGGCTGTTCCTTTGGCCCCTCCAGATCCATTCTCCGCTCTCCTCCACCCTCCTGTGACCATTAGTGTGCATCAGTTGCCATCCTGTGGCTTCCAGTTGGGTTAAGGGAGTGGTAAGAGGTGTGGCAGGAGGCCAGAGTGCAGGAGAAGAGTGAGGTGAGGGTCTCTCCTCTTGGCATTCTCCCTGCCAGGCTACGCATTTGCAGTGGTTGTGTTCCTTTACCCTTGATCTCTGGCCTCTCCCATAGCTCTAGCTCTGGCACCTATAGCAAGCTCAGCTTTTGTAGAGTTGCTTCCCACTCTCTCCTCTGACCCTTTAGGTCTAGCTTGGTTAAGGCCATTACTAACACTTTCCCAACCCTCCTCCCCGCTAACCACATGCTTCATCAACCCTCATAATTTTCCATTAATCCTGCCCACGGCTCTGTATATCACTCTCACTTTCCCTGTGTGAGTGTACCATTTGTTTCCCACCAAGACCCCAGGCAATTCACAACCCTTTAAATTCTTTTTACACAGAAGGAAACTGAGGCCTAGAGAGATTTGGTCACTTCTCCGGGGCTGTGGTTTAAATCCAAGGTCTCTGACTTCAGGGGCAATCCTCACAACCTGTACTATCAGTTCAGTTACTGTTCACCTTAATTACTCTTTCTGAATTAACAGTTTCCCTATTGCAAAATGAGATCAGTAACAATAACTCCTTACAGAGTTCTAGTTAGTGCTCAGTAAATATCAGTTATTGTTATCATTTGCCACAAAAAAGACCCTGAGGAAGATAGGAATTCCCAGTTTATAGGGTCTTGGTAAGAATGAGTTGGCTAAACGGTGTATCACACCAGCACATGGCCTGGAACCCCCCAGCCACTTAAGAATCTATGCCATTTACAAGCAGTCATGGCTGCCATCCTTTTCCTATACCATGCTCTCTAGGGACATAATCTTGAGTTCTGTGTGAGGAAACTTTGAACTGAGAGCCACTCTACATGTATTGTCTCATGTAAATGTCATAAGGAACTAAGATATAGCTTTTTCAGTTTTAAAGACGTGGAGTTAGATAACTTACCTAATCTCAGAACTGTATCTGGTATTGAAGGGTCAAGGATTCCAACCCAGATGTATTTGAGCCAAGAATTACTTGTTAACAGAGCCAGTACTCAGTTGGTAAGCCCTGGTATGACAGGTCGCATGTTAAATATTGAATATTTCATCAAGTGTTAGTTGTTCAGTTGTATCCAACTCTTTGTGACCCCATGGACTATAGCCATCCAGGCTCCTCTGTCCACGAGAGTCTCCAGGCAAGAATACTGGAGTGGGTTGCCATTTCCTCTCCATTGGGTGGCAAATGACTGCTGCCTCAAGTCTCCTGAGTAGGACCTGCCTACCCATTCCCCTTCCCCTAACCCATGACCCCCAGCTACAAAGACAGAGCCTGCTCCTATGGTCTGTGCTTACACCACATCAGTTTTAACATTCAGAATATTGCTCCTAGAAGCAAATCCAGTAATGGAAAGTTGAGACTCACATTGCAGAGAAGTATAGAGAAAACTATACACAGACCTTATAGAAATTCAAGAAGACCTGGGTGTTTTCAGAGCATTGCAGAAGTCTTCCCATTTCTGTGCCTCGTTCTTAGAGGAGGAGACCCAGAGGGAGTTTGAAGGTGAGGGTAGGGAAGGGTGACGTCATCTGTCCCCATCATCCACAAAGTCAGGTTCCATTTCCAGGACTTTCCCATTTCATTAAGCCTGGATTGCATCTCTGTCCCAAACCCCAAGCCCCTGTGGTCTTTTCAGAATAACTCAGAGAGAAAATAAGTGTGCACACACTTATGAAGCAGAAAAGGCAAGAGTCAGCTTTTTCTTGGGCTTTTGGGTTTCAAGTCAGTTGGACTGGGCTTCCATGTTTGACCTTAAAGAAGGAGACTGACAGCTTGCTAAGAACCTGAAGCCTGTACCTCACCTCTGTGTTGCTGAGGTGGTAGCTGGCGGCTCTTCATCATCACCTGTGAAGTCAGCCTGTCTCCCTGTGAGCCATCCGTGTCTGAAGAATGGCTTTTGAGATTTGTAGAGAAACTGCAGAAATAGACAGGGAATTATGAAATTGACAGTCTCATTTTTAAAAAGACTAAGATATAGCTTTCAGTTTTAAAGACGTGGAGTTAGATAACTTACCTAATCTCAGAACTGTATCTGGTATTGAAGGGTCAAGGATTCCAACCCAGATGTATTTGAGCCAAGAATTACTTGTTAACAGAGCCAGTACTCAGTTGGTAAGCCCTGGTATGACAGGTCGCATGTTAAATATTGAATATTTCATCAAGTGTTAGTTGTTCAGTTGTATCCAACTCTTTGTGACCCCATGGACTATAGCCATCCAGGCTCCTCTGTCCACGAGAGTCTCCAGGCAAGAATACTGGAGTGGGTTGCCATTTCCTCTCCATTGGGTGGCAAATGACTGCTGCCTCAAGTCTCCTGAGTAGGACCTGCCTACCCATTCCCCTTCCCCTAACCCATGACCCCCAGCTACAAAGACAGAGCCTGCTCCTATGGTCTGTGCTTACACCACATCAGTTTTTAACATTCAGAATATTGCTCCTAGAAGCAAATCCAGTAATGGAAAGTTGAGACTCACATTGCAGAGAAGTATAGAGAAAACTATACACAGACCTTATAGAAATTCAAGAAGACCTGGGTGTTTTCAGAGCATTGCAGAAGTCTTCCCATTTCTGTGCCTCGTTCTTAGAGGAGGAGACCCAGAGGGAGTTTGAAGGTGAGGGTAGGGAAGGGTGACGTCATCTGTCCCCATCATCCACAAAGTCAGGTTCCATTTCCAGGACTTTCCCATTTCATTAAGCCTGGATTGCATCTCTGTCCCAAACCCCAAGCCCCTGTGGTCTTTTCAGAATAACTCAGAGAGAAAATAAGTGTGCACACACTTATGAAGCAGAAAAGGCAAGAGTCAGCTTTTTCTTGGGCTTTTGGGTTTCAAGTCAGTTGGACTGGGCTTCCATGTTTGACCTTAAAGAAGGAGACTGACAGCTTGCTAAGAACCTGAAGCCTGTACCTCACCTCTGTGTTGCTGAGGTGGTAGCTGGCGGCTCTTCATCATCACCTGTGAAGTCAGCCTGTCTCCCTGTGAGCCATCCGTGTCTGAAGAAGGCTGGGTGTAGGAGTTTTCCTTGTTTAATGGCTGAGAGAGGAGTTTGGAGATTTGTAGGAGAGAAACTGCAGAAATAGACAGGGAATTATGAAACTTGAAGTCATGTTTCATGAGATAGAGGTCGGCGCTGAGGGAAGGAGGAGGATGCTAAGGAAACGTCATTCACTGGGAATTTGATGCCAAGGACAGTTTTGCTCTGTTTCCTCACAGCCCTTTCTGCCATGTGTCAGGCTCTGCCCCTGCTGTGAGAATCTGCCAAGGCCAGCCCTTGCCCTTTATAAATCTCCTTTCTCTTTCTTTCTTTCAAAATGAATTTACCCTGGATTAATAAAGATATGCTGGAGAGCTATCTCTGCCTGGCATTATGCTCCAATAATACTACTACTCCAGACTTTCTAAAAAAGTACAGAGGAATTGAAAAAAAAAATTCACAAAGAAAAAGCAAACCTCTATAATCAGAAGAAATAGGGTTAGGGACAGAAGAAAGGACCAGATGACAGCAGGGTGAAATGGTGGCATTTAATCAGGGATTAGGCAGGAGGTGGGTGAGGCAATTCCAGAATGACAACCAATCTGAACCCTCTAATGAAACCTTTGTCAAGGCTTTAAAATAGTCCAGTCCCCTTTAAAAACCATTTTCCCCTCTGCCCTTATGTTTTTGTCTAGGCCTAGAGGTGAAAGTGAAATAATCGAAAATGAAATGCTGGCTCTATTGACTTTTTTCCAAAGGGAAAACTGTGTGCAAGTTTCATAGAAAACCCTCTTGCTGAGTGAATGGCCCTCAGGAACAGAACTGTCTGTGTGACATATGGGCCCAGTGTGTAACTCTTTTTCAAAGTGTTTAGGGTGTTAAGGTGACAATGAGCATGAAACCAAAATGTGGGGCTCTTCTGAGCCCCTTCTGACTACACAGGTCACACTTTCAGACGTTGGTCCTAGTTAGGAATCTCTGAAAGTGAAAGTGTTAGTTGCTCAGTTGTGTCCAACTCTTTGCGATTCTGTGGTCTGTAGCTTACCAGGCTCCTCTGTCCATGGGATTCTTCAGGGATCGAATCCATGTCTCTTGCATTGTAGGTGGATTTTTTTCACCATCAGAGCCATCAGCCTCTGAAGGTTTATATTCTCATTTTTTGAGTTAATAATACTGCTTCCCCCATTTGCAGGGCATCAGGAATGTGATGATTATGTGTGTGTATTTCATTGCTATATTTTGGTACTTAAGTTTGTTTTCAAAATGGCTCTTTAAAACCTCAAACATTTCTAAAATGCAACTGATCATGTCTCTGACATAAATCGGAGACAGTAGGACTGTAGCCTGCTGCCCAGGGTCCTACGTTTTAGAGGTCCTACATTTAGAGCTCTCTTGTTCAGTTTAACTCCATTTGGAGGGGTCAGAGAGACATGCTCTCCTGGACAAGTGCCCAGGCGGCTAAACCCCAGACTTCTTTGCCCATATGGTCCTAATCTGCAGCCAGGGGGTGGGGGGCAGTACCTTGCAACTAGTATGGGCACCCGCTGGCCTAAGATTTGGCCAAGGGACAGCTGTTTAGGGGTGAGAAGAGGGGTTACTGTTGACAGAACTTGGCCATGTGGACTAGTCTTCGATGCTCTTTTTTTGGAGGGGAGCCCATTGCTGTGCCAGAGGGAGGTGAAGAGAAGAACTAGGAATGGGTATTTCCCCCATGTTGGTACATTCCACACAGGAATTCTAAGCACTCTGAGGATCTAAATGATAATTTGGCTTTTTAGACCTTTATTGAAGGTGTATTTGTCATGGCAGCACCCAACATATTTAACAGTTTTCCTGATCAATTTATAAAGCTTTAGACTTATAGTATGTGGGCTTTCCTTGTGGCTCAGATGGTGAAGAATCTGTCTGCAATGCAGGAGACCTGACTTCGATCCCTGGGTCAAAGATTCAGGGTGGAAGATTCTCTGGAGGAGGGAATGGCTACCCACTCCAGTGTCCTTGTCTGGAGAATTCCACAGACAGGGGATCTTGGAGGGCTACAGTCCACAGAGGATCTTGGGGCCACAATGAGTCAGATACAACTGAGCAACTAATACTTTCACACTTCAGTTTCATGTGGGGTTCTATTTCTGTTCTTTTCATGGGTTCTGCAAACATTAGACACAGATATGGATGGCAGATTGCAAAGAAAGTTTTATTTCTGTAATGAAATTTAGCACTAGCTTCCTCATAAAGAGTTTTATAATTCAGTCACTCTAACTTTTCATATCTGTGTGTGTATTACATTCAAGTTTTGTTTTGACTAGTGAAGTATAGGAGTTTTTTTTAATCATATTTTGGTACTTAAGTTTGTTTTCAAAATGGCTCTTTAAAACCTCAAACATTTCTAAAATGCAACTGATCATGTCTCTGACATAAATCGGAGACAGTAGGACTGTAGCCTGCTGCCCAGGGTCCTACGTTTTAGAGGTCCTACATTTAGAGCTCTCTTGTTCAGTTTAACTCCATTTGGAGGGGTCAGAGAGACATGCTCTCCTGGACAAGTGCCCAGGCGGCTAAACCCCAGACTTCTTTGCCCATATGGTCCTAATCTGCAGCCAGGGGGTGGGGGGCAGTACCTTGCAACTAGTATGGGCACCCGCTGGCCTAAGATTTGGCCAAGGGACAGCTGTTTAGGGGTGAGAAGAGGGGTTACTGTTGACAGAACTTGGCCATGTGGACTAGTCTTCGATGCTCTTTTTTTGGAGGGGAGCCCATTGCTGTGCCAGAGGGAGGTGAAGAGAAGAACTAGGAATGGGTATTTCCCCCATGTTGGTACATTCCACACAGGAATTCTAAGCACTCTGAGGATCTAAATGATAATTTGGCTTTTTAGACCTTTATTGAAGGTGTATTTGTCATGGCAGCACCCAACATATTTAACAGTTTTCCTGATCAATTTATAAAGCTTTAGACTTATAGTATGTGGGCTTTCCTTGTGGCTCAGATGGTGAAGAATCTGTCTGCAATGCAGGAGACCTGACTTCGATCCCTGGGTCAAAGATTCAGGGTGGAAGATTCTCTGGAGGAGGGAATGGCTACCCACTCCAGTGTCCTTGTCTGGAGAATTCCACAGACAGGGGATCTTGGAGGGCTACAGTCCACAGAGGATCTTGGGGCCACAATGAGTCAGATACAACTGAGCAACTAATACTTTCACACTTCAGTTTCATGTGGGGTTCTATTTCTGTTCTTTTCATGGGTTCTGCAAACATTAGACACAGATATGGATGGCAGATTGCAAAGAAAGTTTTATTTCTGTAATGAAATTTAGCACTAGCTTCCTCATAAAGAGTTTTATAATTCAGTCACTCTAACTTTTCATATCTGTGTGTGTGATACTTACACATTTTGACAAAGGCAATTTCTGTTTTGACTAGTGAAGTATAGGAGTTTCTTTTAAGATGTGATTATTAATCATATATTTACCACATCCAGTTTCATGTACATTTGTCCTCCAAGTGCTTCTTAATTTAGCAAGAATATTGTTTTTTTTTTATCACAACACCAGACTCTGCTAAAATTTACATCTCCGTACCACAGAAGAAATAGTTTTATCTTTAATGTTGAACTTTTTAATGTGAGCCTATGATATCAATTCACAATAATGTCAGGTATTTCTCACTGGCAGAATGAATATTTAAAATATATATTTTGATTTCACGAGTTAAACAAAGAAAAACAGACCATTATTGGAGCTCATCTTCTCTTTGATGTATCTAGGACACTGGAATAAAACAGCCCTCGTTCAACTGTTTGTACCTTTCTTCTGGTAATGGAGTTATCACTTCACTTTTCATGTGTCCAGAAAGAAACTTGGAATCTAAAGTGGGTGAAGTTAATGAAGAAGAATAATCCTGGAGGTAAGTGAAAAGTCATGCTTCTCTGAAAGATGTGTAAACAGGCTTCCTGCAGGCGCTCATAAAGTTCAACAGCCATTTCTGGCTTTAAAGTAATTCCCTTAAAGTAATTTCTAATTTTGGGAAGAGATGTTTGTGCTTCTTTCAAAGCGTTGTGTCTTCTGGTTTTCGTGTGGTCACTGGTATCACTTAGACCTCATGATAGATGGTAAACTGTGTTGGTAAGCATTTTTTAGGACTTCCATATTCATCATCCACTTTCTTGTGAAATCGAATTCAGAGCTTAACTTTTTGTTAAATGTGTGCTTTAGCTTCTTTACTGAAAAGCTTATTGTAAAATAAAACAGTATCTATGCATATAGCAGTAGCTATTGTTATTTAGTGGTCATATCATATGAAAAGTGAAAGTGAAAGGGTTAGACACAGTCGTGCCTGACTGTTGCTGACCCCACGGTCTGTCTATGGGATTCTCCAAGCAACAATAACGGAGTGGGTAACCATTCCCTTCTCCAGGGGATCTTCCCGACTCAGTGATCAAACCCAGGACTCCTGCACTGTGAATATCACATAGATAATATCATATAGTGAATCACAAACCTATGTGTGAACCTACCTGTTCTCTATAAGTGCTATGATGAGATGGCCCAGCCTTGAGTTCTTTTATATTTCCCACCAGACCAGTGGAGTCTCACATTTCCACTGATGACTCAGTGGCTGGGGAGCTTTCTAAAGGTGTAGGTGTGGCACAGACCACAGAACAATTGACTGGCCCAACGATGGCTAGCATGGGCAGGGGTATTTAGCCAGTGCTTCTCAATTGCTACCTCACCTGCAAGAAGTTAGCATCCCTGAGGATCTCATCTGAGGTCACTGTTACCAGCAGTCACCAATTATGTGGTGTTCAAAAGGGAGGAACTCATCATACTGAATCTGAAAAGAACAAGAAAAAGAGAGATGCATTCTTGCTGGACATCTTTTAGCGTTGATTACATGTTAAAGTAAAAATATCTGTTTAATGTATATACATCTCCCTTGGTGCTGAGACCATGTCAGAAGCTGCAACACAAAGAGGCCTACCAATGCAGCTATTAATACTTATTTATTAGAAAATTAAAAATCTGAGGAAATGCTAGGGCAGATGGGACACTGGGACAATAGGCTTTTTTGTAAATTGTGATTGTACCACCTAGAGGAAAACAAAGAAACTTCATTTTCTTAGCCACTTTGAATGCTGTTTGTAATTTTTCTACCTAGTATACTAGTGTTGGTAAGCATTTTTTAGGACTTCCATATTCATCATCCACTTTCTTGTGAAATCGAATTCAGAGCTTAACTTTTTGTTAAATGTGTGCTTTAGCTTCTTTACTGAAAAGCTTATTGTAAAATAAAACAGTATCTATGCATATAGCAGTAGCTATTGTTATTTAGTGGTCATATCATATGAAAAGTGAAAGTGAAAGGGTTAGACACAGTCGTGCCTGACTGTTGCTGACCCCACGGTCTGTCTATGGGATTCTCCAAGCAACAATAACGGAGTGGGTAACCATTCCCTTCTCCAGGGGATCTTCCCGACTCAGTGATCAAACCCAGGACTCCTGCACTGTGAATATCACATAGATAATATCATATAGTGAATCACAAACCTATGTGTGAACCTACCTGTTCTCTATAAGTGCTATGATGAGATGGCCCAGCCTTGAGTTCTTTTATATTTCCCACCAGACCAGTGGAGTCTCACATTTCCACTGATGACTCAGTGGCTGGGGAGCTTTCTAAAGGTGTAGGTGTGGCACAGACCACAGAACAATTGACTGGCCCAACGATGGCTAGCATGGGCAGGGGTATTTAGCCAGTGCTTCTCAATTGCTACCTCACCTGCAAGAAGTTAGCATCCCTGAGGATCTCATCTGAGGTCACTGTTACCAGCAGTCACCAATTATGTGGTGTTCAAAAGGGAGGAACTCATCATACTGAATCTGAAAAGAACAAGAAAAAGAGAGATGCATTCTTGCTGGACATCTTTTAGCGTTGATTACATGTTAAAGTAAAAATATCTGTTTAATGTATATACATCTCCCTTGGTGCTGAGACCATGTCAGAAGCTGCAACACAAAGAGGCCTACCAATGCAGCTATTAATACTTATTTATTAGAAAATTAAAAATCTGAGGGAAATGCTAGGGCAGATGGGACACTGGGACAATAGGCTTTTTTGTAAATTGTGATTGTACCACCTAGAGGAAAACAAAGAAACTTCATTTTCTTAGCCACTTTGAATGCTGTTTGTAATTTTTCTACCTAGTATACTAGTGTGTGCTTCCCTGGGCACCAGTGATAAAGAATTCGCCTGCCAATTTGGTCGGAAAGAGCCCCTGAAGAATGTAATGGCAACCCACTCCAGTATTCTTGCCTGGGAAACCCCATGGACAGAGGAGTCTGGCAGGCTACAGTCCACTGGGTTGCAAAGAGTCGAACACAAATAAGTGATTAAAACAACAACAGCAAAGGCAGTGGAGCCTAGAGGAAAGAGCATGTTTGAAAACTCTCAACAGAGTCCATGGGGTCACAAAAGAGTAGGACACGACTTAGCAACGAAGCAACAATAACGACAAATACTAATGTGTCTGAGTTTTCTAAAGGCGTGGTTTCCTAAGTTTGAGTTCACTTAGCATTTTTTTTTTTTTTTTTTGGCCACTTCTATTGATCTTTCATTCATTTATCTTTGTTCTTTGGCCTGTGTGGGCTTCTCATCACAGTGGCCTCTCTCACTGCAGAGCACCGGCTCTGGGCGCATGTGTTCCAGAGCTCCGGCTCGGTAGTTGGACACATTGGTCCAGCCGCTCCACAGCACGTGGGATCTTCCTAGGCCAGGGATCGAACCAGTGCCCCTTGTGCTGCAAGGTGGTGTCCTTACCCACTGGACCACCAGGGAAGTCCCACTTCACTTAGCTTTCAACAGTACGTCAGCACAGGACAACAGCTTGATGCCTGTGGCTTTGTGTCTGTTTCTTTTGCTGTTGAAAGAAATTTAAAAGCTGTGTGATTGACTAGGCTGTCTTGGTTGCTTAGCTATTAGGATAGAACTGAGCACGCCAGGACAAAAAACCTAGCACATGCTCTGTGGTCAATATTTCAATAAAGGAACCATTGTTGGAGGTGTTATTGAAAGCCACCGACTTCCTCAGGTCTATTTTCCTTGTAACAGTAGTGATCTCAGAGGAGCTTCCGTGGCTGTGTGTTTATGACTCATATAAGCATGTAAATATTGAATGGAAATCTAAATAAAGAATCCAAAAGTAATGTCAGTAGTTTCTTGAAAGTCATCATAAAATGGCCTTACATCATTCAGAATGTCAATAAACAACTGCCCCATGGTAGATTTATCTACCTAGTATACTTTCCCTGGGCACCAGTGATAAAGAATTCGCCTGCCAATTTGGTCGGAAAGAGCCCCTGAAGAATGTAATGGCAACCCACTCCAGTATTCTTGCCTGGGAAACCCCATGGACAGAGGAGTCTGGCAGGCTACAGTCCACTGGGTTGCAAAGAGTCGAACACAAATAAGTGATTAAAACAACAACAGCAAAGGCAGTGGAGCCTAGAGGAAAGAGCATGTTTGAAAACTCTCAACAGAGTCCATGGGGTCACAAAAGAGTAGGACACGACTTAGCAACGAAGCAACAATAACGACAAATACTAATGTGTCTGAGTTTTCTAAAGGCGTGGTTTCCTAAGTTTGAGTTCACTTAGCATTTTTTTTTTTTTTTTTGGCCACTTCTATTGATCTTTCATTCATTTATCTTTGTTCTTTGGCCTGTGTGGGCTTCTCATCACAGTGGCCTCTCTCACTGCAGAGCACCGGCTCTGGGCGCATGTGTTCCAGAGCTCCGGCTCGGTAGTTGGACACATTGGTCCAGCCGCTCCACAGCACGTGGGATCTTCCTAGGCCAGGGATCGAACCAGTGCCCCTTGTGCTGCAAGGTGGTGTCCTTACCCACTGGACCACCAGGGAAGTCCCACTTCACTTAGCTTTCAACAGTACGTCAGCACAGGACAACAGCTTGATGCCTGTGGCTTTGTGTCTGTTTCTTTTGCTGTTGAAAGAAATTTAAAAGCTGTGTGATTGACTAGGCTGTCTTGGTTGCTTAGCTATTAGGATAGAACTGAGCACGCCAGGGGACAAAAGACCTAGCACATGCTCTGTGGTCAATATTTCAATAAAGGAACCATTGTTGGAGGTGTTATTGAAAGCCACCGACTTCCTCAGGTCTATTTTCCTTGTAACAGTAGTGATCTCAGAGGAGCTTCCGTGGCTGTGTGTTTATGACTCATATAAGCATGTAAATATTGAATGGAAATCTAAATAAAGAATCCAAAAGTAATGTCAGTAGTTTCTTGAAAGTCATCATAAAATGGCCTTACATCATTCAGAATGTCAATAAACAACTGCCCCATTAGAGCACCAGAATAAGAAGCTCTTGCAAGGAGTTTTACAGCAAAAAAAGGGGGCACTTTTCTCAGAATCACTGGGCGAAGACCTGTCTATCACATTCTACTGTTCCTAGAATGCCTACTACAGCTTTTGCCTCTGTCTGACATGTCAAGCTATGTAGTCAAGTGCTGATATTTGATATTTTTGATGTCCCAATCAGATGCTCATTCAAATGAAGTCCCTGCCTGAATTTTGCAGACTTGCAGAAATGGAAATTCTAGTTGCTAATGTTCCCCTTAGCTCACTGCTTTGGTTCCAGGGTTTAAATTGATCTTTTTTCCTAGGCTTTGAATTAAGTAGATGAACAGAAACACAGTGGGACAATGGTTAACATTCGGATGAGTCTGAAGTTCTCTGAGCACTCATCACATCCTGCTTGAAATCTTTTAACTTTTTATTTTTAGCACAGAGGAGCATGGGCATTACTCTGTATATTTAATCTCTCCCAAGAATGTCCCAGAGGGACCAGATGTATCTTCTCAAAGGACAGAGATACTTAGTGAGGAACATTTTCTAGTTAGTCCCTAAGCGGTAGGGTGGCAATTTGTGTTCTGGAATTTTGATGCTTAAATGGTGACAGAGTAAAATAACTTGTATTGCTATGCAAACAACACTAGAAGAAAAATAAATCGTATTAGCATAGGCTTTATCACAGAGTATTCTGTGGAGCATGAGTCTGCTCCAGGCAAAGAAGGTTCTGTGGCCAAACTCACCTCATCTTGTTCTTAGAAGGTCCCAACATACATTCATATAATAAAGAGCTTGATTGGTCTTGTGATGAAGAAACCATTCTTGGAGTTTTCTAAAGCTTCTAAAAAGCTTTCTAAAGTTTATCAGGAAGCCCTCACTCTGTGTTACTTCCTGTAGAAAGACTGTAGTGGTATCGTATCATTTCTTTAAGTCCGTTTTCTTGCGCTCATTGGGCTAATGACTTTCTACAGTGCTGAGACGTTATTTCCTACCTATTTTATCTAAGCTAAATCTAAATGTATTCTCTTTTCTGCCAGTAGACAATGATAACCCCTCCAAATGCCCTTCATATTAGGTCATCTTAGAAAACCAGTGATTCTCTTTCCAGAGCTCATGAGCTTCTGTTATCTAGTGTCATTTCTTACCTTTCTTCGCTTCTTGGTTTTCGAAGCTTTGTTATCTTCTATCCCACTGTAGAACCACTGAAATCTAGCTCAGTTTGAAATGTGGTCAGTTTCTGTTTCTCTCATTCCCATTTCTCTTATACCCAAACATCACTTTGCTCTCAGACTTTATCAGTACAATAAACTCCAATCTATTTTATTTGTGTCTGTCATTTTGATAAAAAGAAAACATTCCAGGTTACAGATGTCATCTTTTGACAGACTGGTATTGACCTTATTCCTATTATCCCCTGAGTAGTAGATTTACTACACCTTTTTTTTTTTTTCTCCCTGCAGTGCAAGTCTCAATACCTACTGAAAGAGTAGAATCCAGGCCAACAGTCTCAGTGGGGTATCTTTCTGCTCTGATGTAGGAGTGAAAATCCGGATTCATTCAATTTCCTCGAGAAAATGTGTGTGCCTTTGACATACTGGGCATTGGGGTACAGTGACAGGGAGAATCGCACAGGCAGGCCCCTGCTTTCAGGAAACCTAGATGCAGGTGTTGTCAGTGACTTCTGTTACAGCGTGTAATACCGTTTTTTAAAAAAGACTGTCTTGATCCAGTTCTGAGGCCCTGGCTGGAGGCTGGTCGTTGCTCTTTTTGAGCAGCTGATTAAGTCCACATCCCCAGTGACTTCCCTGAGGAACTCTTCCACTCCTGGCATCTATGCCCCAGCCCTAATTGCCCCAGGACCAGGTACCAGACAACTAAAAACAGCCCCTAAATCCTGGAGCCTGTGAAATTATTCAAATCAGCCAATTCACAGGAAGCCTGCTAAACCTTGTTAACCCCACCCTGCTTGTCATCCCTCAGCTTCCCTCCCCACCAGGGTGTGACCCTTTGGCAGATAACAAGTTCTGCTTTTCATCTGTCCCAGTGTCAGTGACTGGTGTCCTGCCACCAAAGAACTTCTAAATCTAGTAAAACAGAACTGCAAGCAAAAATTTGATTTTTCTTTCTTATTGTTATGAAAATTTTGAAGAACTTAAAATAGTGCTAATTGATGGTGAAAAAAAGGTGAAATCAGGATTTCAAGAGACAGGAGGAATTTAAAAAAATGAACTTTCCCCAAGAAGCCCTTCGCTTCTTGTCGTTTTCAGCTTTGTTATCTTCTATCCCACTGTAGAACCACTGAAATCTAGCTCAGTTTGAAATGTGGTCAGTTTCTGTTTCTCTCATTCCCATTTCTCTTATACCCAAACATCACTTTGCTCTCAGACTTTATCAGTACAATAAACTCCAATCTATTTTATTTGTGTCTGTCATTTTGATAAAAAGAAAACATTCCAGGTTACAGATGTCATCTTTTGACAGACTGGTATTGACCTTATTCCTATTATCCCCTGAGTAGTAGATTTACTACACCTTTTTTTTTTTTTCTCCCTGCAGTGCAAGTCTCAATACCTACTGAAAGAGTAGAATCCAGGCCAACAGTCTCAGTGGGGTATCTTTCTGCTCTGATGTAGGAGTGAAAATCCGGATTCATTCAATTTCCTCGAGAAAATGTGTGTGCCTTTGACATACTGGGCATTGGGGTACAGTGACAGGGAGAATCGCACAGGCAGGCCCCTGCTTTCAGGAAACCTAGATGCAGGTGTTGTCAGTGACTTCTGTTACAGCGTGTAATACCGTTTTTTAAAAAAGACTGTCTTGATCCAGTTCTGAGGCCCTGGCTGGAGGCTGGTCGTTGCTCTTTTTGAGCAGCTGATTAAGTCCACATCCCCAGTGACTTCCCTGAGGAACTCTTCCACTCCTGGCATCTATGCCCCAGCCCTAATTGCCCCAGGACCAGGTACCAGACAACTAAAAACAGCCCCTAAATCCTGGAGCCTGTGAAATTATTCAAATCAGCCAATTCACAGGAAGCCTGCTAAACCTTGTTAACCCCACCCTGCTTGTCATCCCTCAGCTTCCCTCCCCACCAGGGTGTGACCCTTTGGCAGATAACAAGTTCTGCTTTTCATCTGTCCCAGTGTCAGTGACTGGTGTCCTGCCACCAAAGAACTTCTAAATCTAGTAAAACAGAACTGCAAGCAAAAATTTGATTTTTCTTTCTTATTGTTATGAAAATTTTGAAGAACTTAAAATAGTGCTAATTGATGGTGAAAAAAAGGTGAAATCAGGATTTCAAGAGACAGGAGGAATTTAAAAAAATGAACTCAAGTAACTTAATTCCCCCACCAAGGACTTTAGCAGGTTAATATACCCCATATATTGATTTGCTTTGTTGTTGCTCGGTGGCTAAGTCATGTCCTCCTCTTCGGGATTCCCTGGACTCAGCATGTCAGGATTCTCTGTCCTCCACTATCTCTCGGAGTTTTCTCAAATTCATGTCCATTGAGTCAGTTTGTTTGTTGTCTGCTTATTGAGCATTTGCTGTGGTATAATGCTCGAGGAGGTGTGCAAAAACAGAAAATGTATGCCCTTTTCTTGAGAAATCTACAGATTAATTAGGAAGACATGACATGCACCTAACGTGATTGGAGAGACAGAATCAAGTATGGAGTACTATAACTAAATGGCCCTAGTGGTAAAGAACTTGCCTGCCAGTGCAGGAGACATAAGAGATGTGGATTCAATCTCTGGATGGGGAAGATCTCCTGGAGGAGGGCATGGCAATATACTTCCAGTATTCTTGCCTTGGGAATTCTATGGATAGAGGAGCCGGGTGGACTGTAGTTCATGGGGTTGCAAAGAGTCGGAATACGACTGAAGCAACCGAACTAAGCACTTAAGTCCATAAAAATGACAAAAATACTAAGGAACCAGAGACACAAATTTTCTTGCAATTTCCAATGATGAGTACATGCATACACAGTTGTGTCTGACTTTGTGCAACCCCATGGACTGTGGCCCACCAGGCTCCTCTGTCCATGGGATTCTCCAGTCAAGAATACTGGAGTGGGTTACCTTTTCCTTCTTCAGGCGATCTTCCAACTCAAGTATCAAAACCATGTCTCCTGCCTTGGCAGATGGGTTCTTTATCATCTGAGCCACCAGGGAAGCCCTGGAATATTCATAGCTAACTTTAAGAGGATCGTCAGTTTTCCTAGTAATCTGACTGAAGAAATGTTTGCCTTATTGCTCTTTTCCTCCGTTCATTCTTCCCTGTTCTGAAGCCCTCTTTGAGCACACAAGGCCTGGCTGTTTCTAACCCTGCTTTGCAAATCTCAGGTGACTTGGAGTCCTGTGGATTTTGAGCTGAAGCAGGTAACGAAGCTCTCTCCAGGGATAGATTTTGGAGGGTCATGTTGGCAAATTCAGACTAGCTGAAACTATTCCTTTTAAAGCTTGGGTGTGTTTCGGAAAGGAAAATGAAAAAAGGAACATTTTAGCCCAAATCCATTTACAGTACCAACCTTCCTGGTTAGGGAATTGAATGCTTAGCTAGTTTATTTCTGATGAGCAGGCTTCTGTGCACTTTAAGTGATGGCTGATTGGCCTAGTAACTCAGTTTTCTCCAGAAGGCACTGGGTTTTACAGTTCCATGATCTTCAAGGGATCTCACACTGTTCGTGGAGGAGAAGGAGAAAGCTGTGGTTGGCCAAGGCTCCGTGGTTTTTCTACAGTCACTCCACTGACTTAGGATGATTCTTCCCACCAATACTCTTTTTTAAAAAATGTTTATTTATTTATTATTGGTTGTACTGGGTCTTTATTGCTGCAGGGGATTTTTCTAGTTGTGGCGAATGGGAGCTGTTCTCCAGTTGTGATGTGTGGTCTTCTCATTGCAGTGACTTCTCTTAGTGCAGCTCCTGGGTCGTAGAGCACAGGTTCAGTAGTTGTGGCGCAGGGCTTAGTTGCTCCACAGCATGTGGGATCCTTCTGGACCAGGAATTCACCTGTGTCTCCTGCCTTGGCCGTCAGATTCTTTATCACTGAGAAGCCACCAGAGAAACCCCACACCAATATTTGTTACTGACCATCTACTCTTTGCAAAGGACACAACAAGAGATGCCAAGTATGGAGGGTGGGCTCTAAACAAGGCAGAGTGTGGGCCTGGTCATAAAAGAGACATAAAGTACTGTGTACACAGAAAGGGTCACTTAAAGCTGGGCGGATGAGGGAGATCTTTACAGAGAGTATGACACTCGAGTTGGGACTTGAGGACAGCGTTGATTTAGCAACTAGAGAAGAAATCAGCAGACTAGAGCCTCTGACCAGGTCTGTCCTCTCCTCCTGTTTTTATAAGTAAAGTTCTATTGGAACTCAGCCATGCTCATTGACTGATGTGTTATCTATGGCTGCTTTGCAAATCTCAGGTGACTTGGAGTCCTGTGGATTTTGAGCTGAAGCAGGTAACAAAGCTCTCCAGGGATAGATTTTGGAGGGTCATGTTGGCAAATTCAGACTAGCTGAAACTATTCCTTTTAAAGCTTGGGTGTGTTTCGGAAAGGAAAATGAAAAAAGGAACATTTTAGCCCAAATCCATTTACAGTACCAACCTTCCTGGTTAGGGAATTGAATGCTTAGCTAGTTTATTTCTGATGAGCAGGCTTCTGTGCACTTTAAGTGATGGCTGATTGGCCTAGTAACTCAGTTTTCTCCAGAAGGCACTGGGTTTTACAGTTCCATGATCTTCAAGGGATCTCACACTGTTCGTGGAGGAGAAGGAGAAAGCTGTGGTTGGCCAAGGCTCGTGGTTTTTCTACAGTCACTCCACTGACTTAGGATGATTCTTCCCACCAATACTCTTTTTTAAAAAATGTTTATTTATTTATTATTGGTTGTACTGGGTCTTTATTGCTGCAGGGGATTTTTCTAGTTGTGGCGAATGGGAGCTGTTCTCCAGTTGTGATGTGTGGTCTTCTCATTGCAGTGACTTCTCTTAGTGCAGCTCCTGGGTCGTAGAGCACAGGTTCAGTAGTTGTGGCGCAGGGCTTAGTTGCTCCACAGCATGTGGGATCCTTCTGGACCAGGAATTCACCTGTGTCTCCTGCCTTGGCCGTCAGATTCTTTATCACTGAGAAGCCACCAGAGAAACCCCACACCAATATTTGTTACTGACCATCTACTCTTTGCAAAGGACACAACAAGAGATGCCAAGTATGGAGGGTGGGCTCTAAACAAGGCAGAGTGTGGGCCTGGTCATAAAAGAGACATAAAGTACTGTGTACACAGAAAGGGTCACTTAAAGCTGGGCGGATGAGGGAGATCTTTACAGAGAGTATGACACTCGAGTTGGGACTTGAGGACAGCGTTGATTTAGCAACTAGAGAAGAAATCAGCAGACTAGAGCCTCTGACCAGGTCTGTCCTCTCCTCCTGTTTTTATAAGTAAAGTTCTATTGGAACTCAGCCATGCTCATTGACTGATGTGTTATCTATGGCTGCTTTCACATAACAGCAGCAGAGCTGAGTCACTGGTACAGAGACTATGTAGCCCTTAGAGCCTAAGAAATTTACCATCTAGTTTTTTATAGAAGAAGTTTGTGACCCCTGGTTAGTTGCTTGAGGGACTTGATATATGGCCTTACTATTTGGATTTGATGTAGGCCAAAATATATGATTTCATTTGGCAGACCTTCTGGAAACAATGTTTCTGAGACTGGGGAGTGTTTAGATGTTGATGGTGACACTGAACTTCAGGACAGAGAGTGGAGCTGAGAGCTGCAGTAGAGGGACGCTACTGGTGGGAAAATAAATTCAGAAGTTCATGTTGTCGCTACATGAAAAACAGTGAATGTGGATTAGGACGCTATCTGTGATGAAAGGGAGAGGGCACACACAAAAACATTGCGAATGAAACTCTAGAAGGGTGAACCGAAGCACAAGACAGAATTGAGGACGACTCTGGGGTCTTGCAGGGGCTTCCCTGGTGTAGCTAACAGTGAAGAACCTGCAGACAGTTCAGGAGACATTAGGAGACATGGGTTTGATCCCTGGGTTGGAAAGATTCCCTGGAGGAAGGCATGGTAACTCACTCCAATATTGTTGCCTAGAGAACCCCCTGGGCAGAGGAGCCTGGTGGGCTACAGTCCATGGGATCGCAACGAGTCAGACAAGACTGAAGTGACTGAGCACACAGCGTGCACACGTGCACTAAGGCCTTGACCCGGATGAATGGGGCTGTCGATTCCTCCTCTGAAAATATATCCACCTGAACAGGGTGTATTCTTGCTTCTTCCACCAAATTCCCATTAGGAGGAAGGAAAAAGCTGTCGTGGCTGCATTATTCTGGGGCAACTGGTCTTGGGAGATAAGGTAGTCAGAAGCTGTTGTTACAGAGGAGCGAGACTCAAAGCCTTGTTTGTGAAAGAATATCTGCTTCCAGACCGAAAATCAACCCATGTTGTCTCTGAGGAAAACAACCTCACTCCATGAGTTGGAAGAGTGTTCTTTTATTTTAGGTCTACTTTTAGGGCTACCAGACAAAATATAAATTGCCTGGTTAAATTTGATTTTCAGGTCAACAAATAATTATTTTTGTAAAGGTATCTTTCAGATATTGCATGGGACCTATTTGTACTAAAAATTATTTGTTCTTGATCTAAAATTCAAGTTTAGTGCGATATCAATTTCAGATCAGCAATGAATAACTTTGTAATATATGCCCCATGTAGGGGATATATTTATAAGAAATTATCTGTTGGTTATCTAAAATTCAAATGTCACTGGACTTTTTATCCCCCTAAATTTGACAACGCCACATGTAGGTTAGCAGCTAAAGTTTTCACTTTGAGAGAGACTGGGCAAGAATTGGGAAACACATATGTGCTTTTCCTCAGAGGAGAAGAGTTAGACTCCTTCAGCCTTTCTGGAACCCACAGTGGGCAGAGCAGAGCTCAGTTCAGGCCAGGGTGTGGGGCGCTAATTTAGAGGGTAGACAGAGGATGGGCTGAGGGGTGTGGTGGCGGGAGTGAAGCTTCCGGGGTGGTAGTTTGGACAACCAGCTGGGGAGTGAATAAGGGGTATGTGGTGTAAAGAGGATCTGGATGAGAGAGAGCAGGAGAGAGTTCAAGACAGGGACAGATTCCTTACAAGAACCTCCTTTCAAAGACCCAATTATGGAAGGAATTTTCTTGAGGTAGAACAAAGCAACCACTAATTCTAGTTAAAAGTCCTAGCTTTTCATGCTTGCTCCAGTGTGGCGGTCTGCCTACATCAGACCTCTGAATCTTTGATCCTTCAGTTCAGTGATGGGATGGCCATTCATCCCAGTTGTCTGATTAATTTTATGCATCAACCTGACTAGGCAGTGAGACCCACTTGTCTTGTCAAGCATTAGTCCAGATGTGGCTGTGGAGGAATTTTTTTAGAGATGATGATTGGGAAGATCCCCTGGAGGAGGGCATGACAACCGACATTCTTGCCTGGACGGTTCCATGGACAGAGGAGCCTGGCAGGCTACAGCCCATGGGTCACAGAGTCAGATGCGACTACCGTGACTTAGCACACAGCACACAACATTTAAGTCAGTAGACACTGAGTAAAGCAGATCACCTTCCACAATGTGGGTGAACCTCATCCAGTCATTTGAAGACCTCAGGAGAAAAGGCTTGAGGTCATCAGAAAGAGGAAGCAGTTCTGCCTCCCGACTGCCTTTGAAGTCAAGACTGTAACGATGACCCCTGCCAGAATTTCCAGCCTGCTCGCCTGCCCTGAGGACTTTGGACTTGCCAGCCTTCATAATTGTGTTAGCCAATTCCTTAAAATAAAAGAACACTCTTTCTCTTTATCTCTCTTTGGCATGTATGATATGTGTACACCCCCCAAACACACGCATTCTATTGGCTCTGGTTCTGTGGAGACCCCTAATACAGGCAGGGAGGCAGTCCTCCGTAGCACTGACACCCATCCTCTTCCTCCGATTCCCACTGGGGTCTTGTGGAGCCACTGCTGGTTTCTCCCGGCTCCAGATTCTTTCCTCAACCCCAAGCCTGAGCAAGAGTAAGACCATAAACTCCTGCTTGCCCCAACAGGCCATCACGATATGTTCTTTCAAGCAGGGAAAGGCAGAACCTGCCCCACCCTGTCTTCACGCCATCATGCATGTAGGGCTAGTCCCTGATGCTGGATGGTGGCAGCCTTGTCCTTGGAATTTGGGGAATAAGAAGTGGCCTTTGGCCTCCGGCATACCTGCAGCACAGCAGCTGCAGAGTGTGCTGTTAAAACAGTATGTAGGAAGACCGCATCTCTATCTTTCTTTCCGCTCTTTATCCATCTCCTCACTGGAGAGATGATGCAAACAAAGACGTGCAGGTTTATATTAAACATCTTTGGTGGATGATGTGTCTGTCTGCTCTCCTCCCAGCTCCCTAGCAACAGCGAGGTCATGCTTTTATAAATCTTTTCATGGAAAGTCTAGCTTTTCTCTGTAGATCTCTTTCGAGCTTTTTTGCCTCTCAGTATCTTTCCCTCGGCCTGTGTGTTTCTGCTTCACCTTTTTACGTTTCCCCGCCTCGTTCTTTCGTGGACATTGCGATTTAAAAAACCTAACCCGACATTCTTGCCTGGACGGTTCCATGGACAGAGGAGCCTGGCAGGCTACAGCCCATGGGTCACAGAGTCAGATGCGACTACCGTGACTTAGCACACAGCACACAACATTTAAGTCAGTAGACACTGAGTAAAGCAGATCACCTTCCACAATGTGGGTGAACCTCATCCAGTCATTTGAAGACCTCAGGAGAAAAGGCTTGAGGTCATCAGAAAGAGGAAGCAGTTCTGCCTCCCGACTGCCTTTGAAGTCAAGACTGTAACGATGACCCCTGCCAGAATTTCCAGCCTGCTTGCCTGCCCTGAGGACTTTGGACTTGCCAGCCTTCATAATTGTGTTAGCCAATTCCTTAAAATAAAAGAACACTCTTTCTCTTTATCTCTCTTTGGCATGTATGATATGTGTACACCCCCCAAACACACGCATTCTATTGGCTCTGGTTCTGTGGAGACCCCTAATACAGGCAGGGAGGCAGTCCTCCGTAGCACTGACACCCATCCTCTTCCTCCGATTCCCACTGGGGTCTTGTGGAGCCACTGCTGGTTTCTCCCGGCTCCAGATTCTTTCCTCAACCCCAAGCCTGAGCAAGAGTAAGACCATAAACTCCTGCTTGCCCCAACAGGCCATCACGATATGTTCTTTCAAGCAGGGAAAGGCAGAACCTGCCCCACCCTGTCTTCACGCCATCATGCATGTAGGGCTAGTCCCTGATGCTGGATGGTGGCAGCCTTGTCCTTGGAATTTGGGGAATAAGAAGTGGCCTTTGGCCTCCGGCATACCTGCAGCACAGCAGCTGCAGAGTGTGCTGTTAAAACAGTATGTAGGAAGACCGCATCTCTATCTTTCTTTCCGCTCTTTATCCATCTCCTCACTGGAGAGATGATGCAAACAAAGACGTGCAGGTTTATATTAAACATCTTTGGTGGATGATGTGTCTGTCTGCTCTCCTCCCAGCTCCCTAGCAACAGCGAGGTCATGCTTTTATAAATCTTTTCATGGAAAGTCTAGCTTTTCTCTGTAGATCTCTTTCGAGCTTTTTTGCCTCTCAGTATCTTTCCCTCGGCCTGTGTGTTTCTGCTTCACCCCGTTCCTCCCCGCCTCTCCCTGTCTCCGACTCTCCGCGTGTTCCTTTCTCTCTGCTGTGATTTCCCACATTAGCCACTGTCCATTTCTTTGATTTCTTCTTGGCAACAAGAGTCACAGCATCATTATACAGCAAGCAGTCCTGCTTCCCTGCTACCTTAAAATAATAATGGTTCATGGTGACAAATGGCTGTAGTTAACAAAGAAAGTAAAATGCTTAGTAGGTAGGGGTGTGACCAGGTCACATTTCTCTGCCTGAAAGAAACGGAGCATATCGTGAGAATCCCTGAAGAAAGGAATATATATGTGAGGAGAGCTGGTGAGGTTTGTTTTAGTTTTAAACTTTTTATTTTGTATGAGGGTATAGCCAATTAACAGTGTTGTGACAGTTTCAGGTGATGCCGCTTTTTTATTTTAATTTAACTTCTGTAAATTGCAAAAGTTCTGAAAGGTAGAACAATGATACTGCTTAGTCATTTCAGTCGAGTCTGACTGTGTGACCCCATGGACTGCAGCCTGCCAGGCTCCTCCGTCCGTGGAATTCTCCAGGGAAGAATACTGGAGTGGGGTGCCATACCCTCTTCCAGGGAGGTATACCCAACCCAGGGATGGAACTCAGGCCTCCTGCATTGCAGAGAGATTCCTCACTACTGAGCCATCAGGGAAGCCCAATGTATATATATTTGAGACCCATGGACTGTAGCTCGTCAGGCTTCTCTGTCCATGGAATTTTCCAGACAAAAATATTCAAGTGGGTTGTCATTTCCTTTTCCAGGCAGAACAATAATTATTCTTAATTTACTAAGGTTTTTTTATCATAAGAAACTTTAAAAAAAATTAGTAGATTTTAAAATCTCAAATCTTTAAAATAAAAAAAGTACATTTGCTATTTTTCTTTGATAGAAAATCCAAATCCCAAAGAAGACAATCTGAATTCATGAGGTGTATCATCTTTTTTGTACCCCAAGTAGCTGAAGTTTCTGCATTGTATCAGAAGAGGCCCAATTAAAGTGATTTTTTCTCTGTTTTTAGATCTCTTTCGAGCTTTTGCCTCTCAGTATCTTTCCCTCGGCCTGTGTGTTTCTGCTTCACCCGTTCCCCGCCTCTCCTGTCTCCGACTCTCGCGTGTTCCTTTCTTTTGCTGTGATTTCCACATTAGCCACTGTCCATTTCTTTGATTTCTTCTTGGCAACAAGAGTCACAGCATCATTATACAGCAAGCAGTCCTGCTTCCCTGCTACCTTAAAATAATAATGGTTCATGGTGACAAATGGCTGTAGTTAACAAAGAAAGTAAAATGCTTAGTAGGTAGGGGTGTGACCAGGTCACATTTCTCTGCCTGAAAGAAACGGAGCATATCGTGAGAATCCCTGAAGAAAGGAATATATATGTGAGGAGAGCTGGTGAGGTTTGTTTTAGTTTTAAACTTTTTATTTTGTATGAGGGTATAGCCAATTAACAGTGTTGTGACAGTTTCAGGTGATGCCGCTTTTTTATTTTAATTTAACTTCTGTAAATTGCAAAAGTTCTGAAAGGTAGAACAATGATACTGCTTAGTCATTTCAGTCGAGTCTGACTGTGTGACCCCATGGACTGCAGCCTGCCAGGCTCCTCCGTCCGTGGAATTCTCCAGGGAAGAATACTGGAGTGGGGTGCCATACCCTCTTCCAGGGAGGTATACCCAACCCAGGGATGGAACTCAGGCCTCCTGCATTGCAGAGAGATTCCTCACTACTGAGCCATCAGGGAAGCCCAATGTATATATATTTGAGACCCATGGACTGTAGCTCGTCAGGCTTCTCTGTCCATGGAATTTTCCAGACAAAAATATTCAAGTGGGTTGTCATTTCCTTTTCCAGGCAGAACAATAATTATTCTTAATTTACTAAGGTTTTTTTATCATAAGAAACTTTAAAAAAAATTAGTAGATTTTAAAATCTCAAATCTTTAAAATAAAAAAAGTACATTTGCTATTTTTCTTTGATAGAAAATCCAAATCCCAAAGAAGACAATCTGAATTCATGAGGTGTATCATCTTTTTTGTACCCCAAGTAGCTGAAGTTTCTGCATTGTATCAGAAGAGGCCCAATTAAAGTAAAAACTAAGAAAGAAAATGACTTTTTCTAGACCTCCTTTCCCTTTCTACCACTAAGAGCAGAAAAAAAAAAATCCTAATATCCAAGAAATCTTCCAACCCAAAGCTGTTTGCCTGCACGTGTGTGTGTGTGTGTGTGTGTGTGTGTGTGTTGCATACTGCATGTGTGTCTCCCCCTGGGTGCAGATGGCCACTCCAGCAGCGGTGCCTGTGGGATGTGTATGTCTGAGAGCTGGCTGGGCTGTGCATATGGAAAGAAGAAAACAAGAGAGGGAGGTAAAAACCACACAAGACTAAATCAAAAGCAAGTGTTGTACCATGAGGAAAGCAGGCGGACCTTGTTTCTGTGTACATGCCACTCTTTTTTTTGCTGCCCAGACTGATCTTTGAAAAATAAAGAAGCATGGCAAACTCACTGAAACATAGGTAGAAATAATATATTTGGGTTTCAGAAAGAAAAAAAAATAACCTGGCATAGCTTGAAAGGCAACCCATTTCATAACAACACATGTGCAAAGAATTATAATAATTGCAGTGCACACATCGGTAACAGACAGAGTGAACAATGAATATTAAAAACACATTCCTAGCGCTGGCCCCGTGGCTTGGCAGCTGTGCACAGCGCGGAGACCTGCGCGTCAGTCAGAGGGAGGCTCTTGGCTTCCAGAGCTGTCAGGGCTTGGCAGGAGCTGAGGAGAGAGGAGGGCGGAAGGGGCAGAGACTGTCCCCATCACAGCGACTCCTGTATCCCACTGACTGAGCCCCGGGGGTGGCTTCAGGAGGGTGGTGTAGAGGAAGTCTGCCTCCAGTCTTCTGGGGCTCTGGTTCAGAGCTGAATTTGAGCCAGGCTGAGAAGGAGGAAGGATGGGGATAGAAAAACAAACACCAGAGAACAGACAGAAGGTAACGCTGGGAACACCCATAAGGTTTTTTACATAAGAAACTTTAAAAAAAATTAGTAGATTTTAAAATCTCAAATCTTTAAAATAAAAAAAGTACATTTGCTATTTTTCTTTGATAGAAAATCCAAATCCCAAAGAAGACAATCTGAATTCATGAGGTGTATCATCTTTTTTGTACCCCAAGTAGCTGAAGTTTCTGCATTGTATCAGAAGAGGCCCAATTAAAGTAAAAACTAAGAAAGAAAATGACTTTTTCTAGACCTCCTTTCCCTTTCTACCACTAAGAGCAGAAAAAAAAAAATCCTAATATCCAAGAAATCTTCCAACCCAAAGCTGTTTGCCTGCACGTGTGTGTGTGTGTGTGTGTGTGTGTGTGTGTGTGTTGCATACTGCATGTGTGTCTCCCCCTGGGTGCAGATGGCCACTCCAGCAGCGGTGCCTGTGGGATGTGTATGTCTGAGAGCTGGCTGGGCTGTGCATATGGAAAGAAGAAAACAAGAGAGGGAGGTAAAAACCACACAAGACTAAATCAAAAGCAAGTGTTGTACCATGAGGAAAGCAGGCGGACCTTGTTTCTGTGTACATGCCACTCTTTTTTTTGCTGCCCAGACTGATCTTTGAAAAATAAAGAAGCATGGCAAACTCACTGAAACATAGGTAGAAATAATATATTTGGGTTTCAGAAAGAAAAAAAAATAACCTGGCATAGCTTGAAAGGCAACCCATTTCATAACAACACATGTGCAAAGAATTATAATAATTGCAGTGCACACATCGGTAACAGACAGAGTGAACAATGAATATTAAAAACACATTCCTAGCGCTGGCCCCGTGGCTTGGCAGCTGTGCACAGCGCGGAGACCTGCGCGTCAGTCAGAGGGAGGCTCTTGGCTTCCAGAGCTGTCAGGGCTTGGCAGGAGCTGAGGAGAGAGGAGGGCGGAAGGGGCAGAGACTGTCCCCATCACAGCGACTCCTGTATCCCACTGACTGAGCCCCGGGGGTGGCTTCAGGAGGGTGGTGTAGAGGAAGTCTGCCTCCAGTCTTCTGGGGCTCTGGTTCAGAGCTGAATTTGAGCCAGGCTGAGAAGGAGGAAGGATGGGGATAGAAAAACAAACACCAGAGAACAGACAGAAGGTAACGCTGGGAACACCCAGACGGTGCCCTGGCCGAGCATCCCAGGCCTTTCTTTCAAGGCTTGCCTCCAGCAGGATCCAGCAGGTTGGACTTCGCTGTTGTGGAGATAGAAACTAGGCACATGTTTTTCTTCTGTGGACGGAATACATGGATCTGCCGCTTTGCTTTCGATATTTGCTATGTGGTGGCATTAAAGTCTGCAGTGGGGTGGGTTCTCCTGGTGGTGTGGTCCATGGCCTTCAAAGGCACACTAACCAAACATTCAAGGTACACAGTGATCTTTTCACCGTGAATCCTTTCCATTGTCAGCAAAGACAAAAGCCCTTAAGTACAGCTTTGGTCGCGAATGTTCAGATTTTGTCTCTTGCCATTGGTGAGGGATTGCCTTTTGAATCCTTGCAGCTTTGGTAGTGAGACCGGCCAGGATGAGACTCTCTAACCAGACAGTTTGGTATACACATTGGGAGCTGCGACCTGAGGTTTCTTAATCTGTGGACCATGAGCATCTAAAGTGGAAATGTTAGTCACTCACTTGTGTCTGGCTCTTTGCGACCCCTTGGACTGTAGCCTGCCAGGCTCCTCTGTCCATGACATTTTCCAGGCAAGAATACTGGAGTGGGCTGCTATTTCCTTCTTCAGGGCATCTTCCCACCCCAGGGATTGAACCTGGTTCTCCCATATTGCAGGCAGATTCTTTACCATCTGAGCCACCAGGGAAGCCCATGAACACCCAAAGAGTTGGTGAAGTAGAATTCAGGAAGATCCATACATGTGGATAGGAAGAAACAACATCTTTATTTTTGCCGATCTCAGAGATTTAGCATACCTTTACATTGTAGGTATAAGAAACAAACCATGTTAGTATTAGCAGTGTGTATGACTTTGTCACTAGAAACACCTATGGAAATTTTCATATCATTTCACTGTTATTTCAACTATCTCTAATTATTATCTATGTTCCTCACTACTAGGAAGTTTGGTAATTATTAGACCTGCCACAGGATCTTGTTGTTTTATGTGCTAGTGAAGAAATACATAGCAAAATAAAATACTTTGATAACTGTATTTTAATATATTGGTTTTCCTTGACATGTTATATATTATATTTCATTCTTTTTAAAAAGATTATTCTGATAAGAGTCCACAGTTTGCTTGGCCTCCCTGCAGAGGCCTCCAAGGCACATACAACATTTACCTGAAGAAGAACCCAGGCTCTAGGCGGTTATGAGTCGGAATACATGGATCTGCCGCTTTGCTTTCGATATTTGCTATGTGGTGGCATTAAAGTCTGCAGTGGGGTGGGTTCTCCTGGTGGTGTGGTCCATGGCCTTCAAAGGCACACTAACCAAACATTCAAGGTACACAGTGATCTTTTCACCGTGAATCCTTTCCATTGTCAGCAAAGACAAAAGCCCTTAAGTACAGCTTTGGTCGCGAATGTTCAGATTTTGTCTCTTGCCATTGGTGAGGATTGCCTTTTGAATCCTTGCAGCTTTGGTAGTGAGACCGGCCAGGATGAGACTCTCTAACCAGACAGTTTGGTATACACATTGGGAGCTGCGACCTGAGGTTTCTTAATCTGTGGACCATGAGCATCTAAAGTGGAAATGTTAGTCACTCACTTGTGTCTGGCTCTTTGCGACCCCTTGGACTGTAGCCTGCCAGGCTCCTCTGTCCATGACATTTTCCAGGCAAGAATACTGGAGTGGGCTGCTATTTCCTTCTTCAGGGCATCTTCCCACCCCAGGGATTGAACCTGGTTCTCCCATATTGCAGGCAGATTCTTTACCATCTGAGCCACCAGGGAAGCCCATGAACACCCAAAGAGTTGGTGAAGTAGAATTCAGGAAGATCCATACATGTGGATAGGAAGAAACAACATCTTTATTTTTGCCGATCTCAGAGATTTAGCATACCTTTACATTGTAGGTATAAGAAACAAACCATGTTAGTATTAGCAGTGTGTATGACTTTGTCACTAGAAACACCTATGGAAATTTTCATATCATTTCACTGTTATTTCAACTATCTCTAATTATTATCTATGTTCCTCACTACTAGGAAGTTTGGTAATTATTAGACCTGCCACAGGATCTTGTTGTTTTATGTGCTAGTGAAGAAATACATAGCAAAATAAAATACTTTGATAACTGTATTTTAATATATTGGTTTTCCTTGACATGTTATATATTATATTTCATTCTTTTTAAAAAGATTATTCTGATAAGAGTCCACAGTTTGCTTGGCCTCCCTGCAGAGGCCTCCAAGGCACATACAACATTTACCTGAAGAAGAACCCAGGCTCTAGAGCGGTTATGAGTAGCTGGGTGATTCCCAGCTTCACACCGGGCTTCTTCAATGGACTGGCCTTAGGTGTGTCTTCACACAAGAGGGAGAAAAGGGAACTGCAAATGTAGGAGACCCAACCCTGGGAACTTCACAGAGGAGCTTCCGACTTTTCCCTTTAGATATCCTTAACAAATAGCATCTGCAAGACAAAACCTTGTGTTTTCTCTTCAGAAATTTGTGGCAGAAGCTCCAAAGTGATTTTATTAAAAGGAAAACGTTGGGGGAGAATGGATACATGGATACCTATGCCTGAGTCCCTTTACTGTCTCTCTGAAACTATCACATTGTTCGTTGGCCGTGCTCCAATATTAAATAAAAAGTTAAAACATACAATTAATAAACACCTCAGAAAATTTCTGCAATTTCTCCAGATACTGGCCAAGAATGTTTGCCATAAAATCACGGTTGATAGGGTAGAGAAAAACTAATGAGGAACGAACTGTATTTGCCAGTTTCCAAACCAAAGGTAGAAGAAGCTGCTATTAGTGGGGTGGTAAGAGAATCAGAAGAAACAAGACAACCAAAGGATTACATCTTTTAAATTAAGGAATCAGCTAGGGGAACTGACTAGCTTCCCTGGTGGCTCCGTAGTAAAGAATCCACATGTCAATGTAGGAGACTAGGATTTGATTCCTGGGTCGGGAAGATCCCCTGGAGAGGGAAATTGCCACCCACTCTAGTATTCTTGCCTGGGAAGTCCCATGGACAGAGGAGCCTGGCAGGCTCCAATCCATGGGGTCCCAAAGAGTTGGACACGGCTTAGCAACTAAATAACAACTTCAAATCCTGCTGAACTCTTGTACTAGTGCAGAATCAAGCCCTAGAAGGAGTGCTGGAAGAAACAGGCCTAATGACAATCCTCAAAAATATAAACCTTAGCACCTGACTTACAAGGAACAAAACTACTGTCCTAAATGAAAATATGTAGAATATCAGCCATCTTCATAGATATCCTAGAATAACTAGAGTTGTTGAGATAACTGTATTTTAATATATTGGTTTTCCTTGACATTATATTATATTTCATTCTTTTTAAAAAGATTATTCTGATAAGAGTCCACAGTTTGCTTGGCCTCCCTGCAGAGGCCTCCAAGGCACATACAACATTTACCTGAAGAAGAACCCAGGCTCTAGAGCGGTTATGAGTAGCTGGGTGATTCCCAGCTTCACACCGGCTTCTTCAATGGACTGGCCTTAGGTGTGTCTTCACACAAGAGGGAGAAAAGGGAACTGCAAATGTAGGAGACCCAACCCTGGGAACTTCACAGAGGAGCTTCCGACTTTTCCCTTTAGATATCCTTAACAAATAGCATCTGCAAGACAAAACCTTGTGTTTTCTCTTCAGAAATTTGTGGCAGAAGCTCCAAAGTGATTTTATTAAAAGGAAAACGTTGGGGGAGAATGGATACATGGATACCTATGCCTGAGTCCCTTTACTGTCTCTCTGAAACTATCACATTGTTCGTTGGCCGTGCTCCAATATTAAATAAAAAGTTAAAACATACAATTAATAAACACCTCAGAAAATTTCTGCAATTTCTCCAGATACTGGCCAAGAATGTTTGCCATAAAATCACGGTTGATAGGGTAGAGAAAAACTAATGAGGAACGAACTGTATTTGCCAGTTTCCAAACCAAAGGTAGAAGAAGCTGCTATTAGTGGGGTGGTAAGAGAATCAGAAGAAACAAGACAACCAAAGGATTACATCTTTTAAATTAAGGAATCAGCTAGGGGAACTGACTAGCTTCCCTGGTGGCTCCGTAGTAAAGAATCCACATGTCAATGTAGGAGACTAGGATTTGATTCCTGGGTCGGGAAGATCCCCTGGAGAGGGAAATTGCCACCCACTCTAGTATTCTTGCCTGGGAAGTCCCATGGACAGAGGAGCCTGGCAGGCTCCAATCCATGGGGTCCCAAAGAGTTGGACACGGCTTAGCAACTAAATAACAACTTCAAATCCTGCTGAACTCTTGTACTAGTGCAGAATCAAGCCCTAGAAGGAGTGCTGGAAGAAACAGGCCTAATGACAATCCTCAAAAATATAAACCTTAGCACCTGACTTACAAGGAACAAAACTACTGTCCTAAATGAAAATATGTAGAATATCAGCCATCTTCATAGATACCTTTTTTTCCACTAGGAGAGAGAGAATATTTTACTAGAGTTGTTGAGATAGCCATATAAGAAAGTCAGAAGATACAGAGAGAAAGATATATAGATGATAGGTAGATGAATAGATAATTTGGTAGGGTCTAGATCTATTATGTGTGAGGATACTATATTTGTTTTTAAAATATACATAGCTCATTTAATCTTTCAGCATTTCCATGAGATATTATTAGCTCAAGCTTTTCAAATAACTTAGATATTATTAGCTCAAGTTTTTCAGTAAACTTAGAGAATGAAATAACTTGATTGAAGTCACAGAGCTAATCAGGGGGATTTAAACACAGGTTTGTCTGATCCCCAAAACCACTATTCCATCATTTCAGATGGCTTCAATTATTTTTTTAAAAATGTGGTGACTGAATCTTTCAAATATGAAAAGTTGTTATAGGAGTTGAAGGAATAAATCTCAAGTTAGAAACATAAATGACAATGTGGTAACAGATTACATACTGATAAAAGAAACTTTATGATATCCAAAAAAACCTGTTTCTCATATGCTGAGTGCTGAAGAATTTGATGCTTTTGAATTGTGATGATGGAGAAGACTGTTGAGAGTCCCTTGAACAGCAAAGAGATTAAACCAGTCAATCCTAAAGGAAATCATACTTGAATATTCACTGGAAGGACTGATACTGAAGCTGAAGCGCCAATATTTTGGCCACCTGATGCAAAGATCTGACTCACTGAAAAAAACCCCTGATTCTGGGAAAGACTGAGGGCAAAAGAAGAAGAGAGCAGAAGAGAATGAGATGCTTGGACAGCATCACCAACTCAGTGCACATGAAATTGAGCAAACTCCCGGAGATAGTGAAGGACATGGAAGCCTAGAATGCTACAGCCCACGGGGTTGCAAAGAGTTGAACATGCCTTAGCAACTAAATAGAAAAATCTGTAGTAGTTACCTGTAGGTACTTGTTTTCAGAATGTGAAATGTCATCTCTAATTATTATTAAATTATTATGAAATTTGGTGTATGAGACCACATTTCACTGTGTTCAAAGTGTGCTTTTGTGCCCGTTGCCACCCCTTACTGACTGGAGCTGGTATGGAGTACCCAGGGTTAGAGCTGAGGCCTCGATGACAGCTATCGTCAGCCAGGTATAAAGTAACAATAGAAAATCTTAGGCTCATGCCTCCATATCCATCATGGAATGGCTGCTCTTCCTGATCCACATGACTCTTCTCATTTTAAGTAAAGCCATAAGGACAGAATGGATTTTAGTCCTCCTTAAATAATGTCTCGTCATCAAATCACAGCAAGATGTCGTACTCTACATGCTACAGACATTAGACACCACTTTGAGATGATCTCCAAGCCCGTGCCGAGCCCTAACTTTCTCTGATTCCAGGAACTGAACAATTGCCAAGATAGAGAAGCTTCTGAGGGAGTCTTCACAAAGTCTCGCAGACTTCAGAACTTACAGGGTCCTTGACTTGAGTTCCACTTTGGGAGACTACCTCTGAGTTCTTTTATGCAGCAAGAGTTATTCAGTCAGTATGAAAAACTGGAACAAGTTGTAGGGTTTCAAAGACTTAAGTAAATAACCTAAGATCAGAAAATTCAATTTGTTCATGAGGTGGAGAAGGGCATCCTGCCATTAAGCGGTCAGATGGAAAACATGCAAACCACAGTTTGTGGAAGAGAAAAGAACATTCAAAGCCCTTGCCCAGAAGCATAGGCAAGTGCAGAAAGCATGCTCAGCAAAGTTCATGGGTCTGTTGTAAATGTGGGAAGTTTGAGCCACAACACTGATTGCAATTCCAAACTGTGTAATAACCAGAGACATCATCGGCAGGTCAGTCCCTCTAATGAGAAGCACTGGGAAATCTTTGAGACTTCTGGTCCACGGGATTGCAAAGAGTAGTGAAGGACATGGAAGCCTAGAATGCTACAGCCCACGGGGTTGCAAAGAGTTGAACATGCCTTAGCAACTAAATAGAAAAATCTGTAGTAGTTACCTGTAGGTACTTGTTTTCAGAATGTGAAATGTCATCTCTAATTATTATTAAATTATTATGAAATTTGGTGTATGAGACCACATTTCACTGTGTTCAAAGTGTGCTTTTGTGCCCGTTGCCACCCTTACTGACTGGAGCTGGTATGGAGTACCCAGGGTTAGAGCTGAGGCCTCGATGACAGCTATCGTCAGCCAGGTATAAAGTAACAATAGAAAATCTTAGGCTCATGCCTCCATATCCATCATGGAATGGCTGCTCTTCCTGATCCACATGACTCTTCTCATTTTAAGTAAAGCCATAAGGACAGAATGGATTTTAGTCCTCCTTAAATAATGTCTCGTCATCAAATCACAGCAAGATGTCGTACTCTACATGCTACAGACATTAGACACCACTTTGAGATGATCTCCAAGCCCGTGCCGAGCCCTAACTTTCTCTGATTCCAGGAACTGAACAATTGCCAAGATAGAGAAGCTTCTGAGGGAGTCTTCACAAAGTCTCGCAGACTTCAGAACTTACAGGGTCCTTGACTTGAGTTCCACTTTGGGAGACTACCTCTGAGTTCTTTTATGCAGCAAGAGTTATTCAGTCAGTATGAAAAACTGGAACAAGTTGTAGGGTTTCAAAGACTTAAGTAAATAACCTAAGATCAGAAAATTCAATTTGTTCATGAGGTGGAGAAGGGCATCCTGCCATTAAGCGGTCAGATGGAAAACATGCAAACCACAGTTTGTGGAAGAGAAAAGAACATTCAAAGCCCTTGCCCAGAAGCATAGGCAAGTGCAGAAAGCATGCTCAGCAAAGTTCATGGGTCTGTTGTAAATGTGGGAAGTTTGAGCCACAACACTGATTGCAATTCCAAACTGTGTAATAACCAGAGACATCATCGGCAGGTCAGTCCCTCTAATGAGAAGCACTGGGAAATCTTTGAGACTTCTGGTCCAGTGATTGGCAAAGATGGCAGAAGGCACACTCTTGACAGGGCCACCTCACTCTGAAAGATCAGATATCCTCTGGGAATAGAAAAACAAAGCTCATGATAAAACACATATTAAATACTGCTGCAAAATATCTCAGATTTACTGTGAATAGGATGATAGGGAAAATTGTATTGGCAATAAAGATCACTTGTGTATCCCAAATGTATATTACCTAGTGCAAATACTGCCTTATCCTAGCCTTCTCTCTTTTCCTTGTCACAGAGACTGTGGTATGTACAGTCAGACCCCATTGCACCATTATTCTTTTGATATCTGTTGTAATATTGGTCTGGTGTCATCAGGGCCACTAGGTGTAGACTTGCAACAGAACTTGCCTTCTTCCAGGTGGATGCAGCCCCAGAGGGAGCATACAGTTTGGAAAACTGAAGTTGGCCTGCCTTTTAGTCTCTTTTTCACTCTCACTTGGATACCCCTATGCATCCCAGGAGCCACGTTCTCTCAGGCTCCCAAGGGTAGGGCCTGCTGGATTTTCCTTTGCTTGTCAGCTGAGATCTGGATTGAAGTTTGGAGAGAGGTCCCTCCTTCATTGTTTCTTGATATCTGAAAGTGAAAGTGTTAGTCCCTCAGTTGTGTCTGACTTTTTGCGACCCCATGGACTGTGGCCTGTTAGGCTCCTCTGTCCGTGGAATCCTCCAGGTAAGAATAGTGGAGTGAGTTTCCATTGCCTTCTCGAGGGGATCGTTCTGACCCAGGGATCCAACCCAGGGTTTTTCCATTTCCCACCCATTGGGCAGATTTCAAAATTTGTTCATGAGGTGGAGAAGGGCATCCTGCCATTAAGCGGTCAGATGGAAAACATGCAAACCACAGTTTGTGGAAGAAAAAGAACATTCAAAGCCCTTGCCCAGAAGCATAGGCAAGTGCAGAAAGCATGCTCAGCAAAGTTCATGGGTCTGTTGTAAATGTGGGAAGTTTGAGCCACAACACTGATTGCAATTCCAAACTGTGTAATAACCAGAGACATCATCGGCAGGTCAGTCCCTCTAATGAGAAGCACTGGGAAATCTTTGAGACTTCTGGTCCAGTGATTGGCAAAGATGGCAGAAGGCACACTCTTGACAGGGCCACCTCACTCTGAAAGATCAGATATCCTCTGGGAATAGAAAAACAAAGCTCATGATAAAACACATATTAAATACTGCTGCAAAATATCTCAGATTTACTGTGAATAGGATGATAGGGAAAATTGTATTGGCAATAAAGATCACTTGTGTATCCCAAATGTATATTACCTAGTGCAAATACTGCCTTATCCTAGCCTTCTCTCTTTTCCTTGTCACAGAGACTGTGGTATGTACAGTCAGACCCCATTGCACCATTATTCTTTTGATATCTGTTGTAATATTGGTCTGGTGTCATCAGGGCCACTAGGTGTAGACTTGCAACAGAACTTGCCTTCTTCCAGGTGGATGCAGCCCCAGAGGGAGCATACAGTTTGGAAAACTGAAGTTGGCCTGCCTTTTAGTCTCTTTTTCACTCTCACTTGGATACCCCTATGCATCCCAGGAGCCACGTTCTCTCAGGCTCCCAAGGGTAGGGCCTGCTGGATTTTCCTTTGCTTGTCAGCTGAGATCTGGATTGAAGTTTGGAGAGAGGTCCCTCCTTCATTGTTTCTTGATATCTGAAAGTGAAAGTGTTAGTCCCTCAGTTGTGTCTGACTTTTTGCGACCCCATGGACTGTGGCCTGTTAGGCTCCTCTGTCCGTGGAATCCTCCAGGTAAGAATAGTGGAGTGAGTTTCCATTGCCTTCTCCAGGGGATCTTTCTGACCCAGGGATCCAACCCAGGTCTTTCACATTGTGGGCAGATTCTTTACCATTTGAGCCACCAGGGAAGCCCTTCTTGGTATATGATGAATACCTCTTCAACTTGGACTTTCTAGTATTTTTCAAAATGGTTTGCTATTAAAACATCCTAAGTCAGAGCGCTGTCTTCTCCTGACATCAATCAAAGGATATTATTTGACTGCTTTTACTACAGCTGAGGGACTACTGTTACCTTAGTTTTCATTGTTATTGAGAGATGCACCTACACACACAAGGAGACATTTGAATATGGGAAATAAAAAGACAGGATAGCACACCCTCTTTAGGAAAGCTGAACCTCCTAAAAAGAAAATGAGAGGCTGCCATGTATATTTGTGTTTTAACTTTTATCCTTCTTGTTCCCAGCTTGTAGTCACCTAACCCCTCATACCCTTGCTCACTTTTCCTCTGCCAGGAATCACAGTAGTGTTCTCAGTAGGTTCTCCATGGATAACGAAGGAACAGGAAGGGTTTCTGTGGAAGACCTTGATTTTGGGCAATTCTCAGACAGAGGTTCCTGCTGACTCAGCAGGATTTGCATCTGCCATGTGGATAAATTGCCTTTTTATGAATTGGCAAACCACATGAAACTACCATTTCTGAGGGTCAACAAATGGTTCAGCTGAAGTAATTTTACATGGTTTGAACTAACAGTTTTAAAATTTTTTGGCTGTGCTGGGGCTTTGTTGCTTTTTGGATTTTTCTCTAGTTTTGGTGAGTAGGGACTACTTTCTGGTTGCAGTGTGCAGGTTTCTCATGGTGATAGCTTCTCTTGTTGCTGAATATGGGCTCTAGGGCACACAGGCTCAATAGTTGCAGCTCTCAGGCTCCAGGGCATATGCTCGGTAGTTGTGGCTCAGAAGCTTAGTTGCTTTGGGGCATGTGGTATCTTTGAACCCCCTGTTCCCTGCATTGGTAGGTGGATTCTTTACCACTGTGCCACCAGGTAGGTCTTGAAATAACAATTTTGTAGAAAATCTAAACTATCAACTATGGAAATGAATAAATCATTCTTGAGGCTTTTCTTTTTTCTTCTGATTATAATTGTGGCATTGAAATCTGCCCACATTGCAGGCATGTGCCGCGTGAGAGCTCTTAGTGAATCAAATGGGGTCACCATAAGCAGAGTAGATCAGTCCATGAAGAGAGGTGGGCAGGAAATATCTTCACCAAGGCAACGATCGATGTCATGGTCGTGCCCACCTCCCAGTGGTTCTTCTAGAAGGCAGATCCAACTTCCTGCCACCCTGGGATCAATCAGCTTCTCTGTATCCTGTTCTCTTACTTCTAGACATGTAGAAAAAGTCCTTTTATCCATATCCCTCCCCAGGCTTCTCCACATCTGCTTCTACTTCTAGACTCCCTTCTCTTCCCTTTACCTCTCCAGTGAAATCATGTTCTAAACATTTAGGTTTCTGCTAAGCATTTGCCCCAGGAGACTTTTTGCCTAGTGATTATAAATTGAACTTCCCCTGGGCAAGGTATAGGAGAACCTACTTATATGGGGCAGGGGCAGCTGGAAGAAAAAGTGGAGGATAAAAAGTAACGTATCAAAATCAGGAGAATTTATGGTAGAGGAGACAGGGTTAGAGATATGTCCAGAACTTCTCCTTAATAATTTTGCCCAGGACAATCTTTAATTCTCTTGGTGCCTTAGAGTGCTTTAAGATCCAAAGCAGAAGATCTTGGGATGATTTGCCTCCAGGCCCTCTTCTTCAGGAGAAGTGAGTTAGCACAGCCTGCACCTCCATTAAAGATGCAAGACTGGTATAGCTTTGTGAGGTAGATTTGGGCTGGCTCCTATTTTGTCTGAACTGGCTCATAAAAAAGAATCCTGATAAAAGCACAAGAGTCATTTCCATATATTTAGAATCAGAGCAGGACACTCCAATGGAGCTACTTCTCTGAGGCCTAAGGTACTCTGTACATTTCTTTTGATTCTCAGACCCATTTAGAATTTTTGTTTCAAGACGACTTTGGGCTCTTTGCCTTCTGTTCACATGCGGGTGGCAATGGTTTATGTTTAAATTTATTTTTTTTTACTTAGCTTTCTGTTTGCCCAGTTACCCAGGTGATTGATTCAGTTGGTTTAAAAGCCATGCTCAGAAGCCTTACCTTTTCCATGCATCACTGACAGCCAATATTTCAAGCCTGAGTCAGAGAGCTACTGTCTTTGTGGAGTTCGCCATGGCATGGGCTGGTCTTCCTTGATGTTCCCTCCTGGGCGGGCTCTTGCCAAGGAAGTGTCCAGAGGAGTGAGCTGCAGAACACTGCAAGGCATTTAAAAGTTGGAGTTTCAGCCAGGCCTCCTGACAGTCCATGAAACTAGGATGATGTAGAGAAGCCAGTGAGCAACAGAAACTACAAGCCTAGCTGATGTACAGTGCTCTAGAGTTTTCTGTCAATGTTGTTTTCTGACAACAACTTTGAAAAATAGACAAAAGGGTCACCCAAGAGGGATAGGTATGAATGAGAAAAGTTCTGTGCCAGATAAAAAATGAGAGATAGTAAAAATGGATACTAAGGTATCCTGAGGAGTTAGGAAGCAATAAAACGTTTATGGAAAAAGTCTTCATTTGGGGCTGAGAGCCTGAATGCCAAAAAAATAAAAAGACAACAACAAACCCACAGTTCACTGAGTTAGGACACGTTCCATCCTTAGTTATGTGGTGTGTAAGAGGAGGTGAGGAGATTCCTGGCTTGTCCTGAGGAAAAAGCTTCAGAGGGAGGGAGAGGGGGCAGGCCCAGACTTGTTGGTGGGGCTGAACTGTGAGCAGAGGAAAAACTAAAACAACAGTTGCAGTGATGAAATGCTTCTAAATGGCCTCAGAAGGACTTGGAATACGGCCCTGTGTGCTCTATCTGACCATTTAATCTCAGTGTGTGAAAGAAGAACCCAACACAAATTTTCTTCTACTCTGTACAGGAGACAGGAGAGGTTGAAAGATGGCAGCAAGTGGCACCTTTGCCTCATGAGTACAGAACTGAAAGGTGTTGAAATACCAGAGGAAAATCTTTTTTTTTTTTTTTTTTGCCATCTATTCAGTACCACAATTATACAGTTGTTAACCTTGAGGTCATAGATTTAGCAGGTCTTTCCACTTACAGGAAAAAAATGTGTTATTTGGGGGGAATTTAACCTTTAAAAAAAAAACAAGTGCTCTCAAGCAAATAACTTTTCATGGTCCTGGGAGTTCTAGGGCCAATTTCACATCTTGAAATGTCTGAAAATGGGGTGGGCATCTTTCTTCTTCTCTTTGGCTACCTTGGGAGGATGTAATTCTTCACAGTGCTGTGCACGAAAGGGTTAGAGGCGAAAGGGTTAGAGGGCCTTGTACTTAACTTGGTGAAGGGATCAAAGCTGAAGAACACTGCAAGGCATTTAAAAGTTGGAGTTTCAGCCAGGCCTCCTGACAGTCCATGAAACTAGGATGATGTAGAGAAGCCAGTGAGCAACAGAAACTACAAGCCTAGCTGATGTACAGTGCTCTAGAGTTTTCTGTCAATGTTGTTTTCTGACAACAACTTTGAAAAATAGACAAAAGGGTCACCCAAGAGGGATAGGTATGAATGAGAAAAGTTCTGTGCCAGATAAAAAATGAGAGATAGTAAAAATGGATACTAAGGTATCCTGAGGAGTTAGGAAGCAATAAAACGTTTATGGAAAAAGTCTTCATTTGGGGCTGAGAGCCTGAATGCCAAAAAAATAAAAAGACAACAACAAACCCACAGTTCACTGAGTTAGGACACGTTCCATCCTTAGTTATGTGGTGTGTAAGAGGAGGTGAGGAGATTCCTGGCTTGTCCTGAGGAAAAAGCTTCAGAGGGAGGGAGAAGGGGCAGGCCCAGACTTGTTGGTGGGGCTGAACTGTGAGCAGAGGAAAAACTAAAACAACAGTTGCAGTGATGAAATGCTTCTAAATGGCCTCAGAAGGACTTGGAATACGGCCCTGTGTGCTCTATCTGACCATTTAATCTCAGTGTGTGAAAGAAGAACCCAACACAAATTTTCTTCTACTCTGTACAGGAGACAGGAGAGGTTGAAAGATGGCAGCAAGTGGCACCTTTGCCTCATGAGTACAGAACTGAAAGGTGTTGAAATACCAGAGGAAAATCTTTTTTTTTTTTTTTTTTTTTGCCATCTATTCAGTACCACAATTATACAGTTGTTAACCTTGAGGTCATAGATTTAGCAGGTCTTTCCACTTACAGGAAAAAAATGTGTTTTTTGGGGGGAAATTTTAAACCTTTAAAAAAAAAACAAGTGCTCTCAAGCAAATAACTTTTCATGGTCCTGGGAGTTCTAGGGCCAATTTCACATCTTGAAATGTCTGAAAATGGGGTGGGCATCTTTCTTCTTCTCTTTGGCTACCTTGGGGAGGATGTAATTCTTCACAGTGCTGTGCACCGAAAGGGTTAGAGGGCTTGTACTTTACTTGGGAAGGGATCACAAGGCTAGAGACCTGTTATCCAGAGCACAGGTCCCTGGCTCAGTTCTTAACACTCTGCTCTCACTGTGAGAGTTTGGACAGTTACTGAAATTTTCCTGGGAAAGATCAGCATCAGATATTGACAAAGCACCAAAGTAATGAAGTGGCTTACTCTGGAAAGAGCAGAATGGGAGACTTCCTTCGTGGTCCAGTGGCTCTGATGCCACGCTCCAAGTGCAGGAGGCCTGGGTTCAACCCCTGGTCAGGGAACTAGATCCTATATGCCACAACTAAAGATCCTGAATGCCACAGCTAAGATCTGGCACAGCCAAATAAATAAATAAGATAAATATGTTCTTAAAAAGAAAGAGCATGACCTTATGAAGAAAGGAAATGAATAACTCTCAAAGACAGATTTTTACAGGTGATGGAAAACTAGACATAGCTATGGCTGGGCTCTAAGTGTGTGCCTCAGAAATGGCTGCTGACGGCCCTATGTACCCCTCTGGTCCATGGCTAGGCCCTTCCGCACACCCATCACCTCCCAGCCCTGATGCTCACAGTGACAGGGTGGCCAATGAGAGACTCAGAATCCTGTTACCTGGGCGTTTAACCACAACACATGCACATCACTTAGTGATTTCATTTCCTTTGACACACTGCTTCATCTTGTCTGATCCTTAGTTATCTTCTCAGTGAAATGGGGATGCTCACACTAAACCTCTGTCAAAGATTGCCCTAAGAGTCAACTACAGGACTGCAAAAAGGGATACCTTGGGCTACTGAAGAATGCTGTATACCACTGTGAGGTCTACAAAAATTAGTACAGAAGACAGACATTCTATAGAACATGCCTTCCCCGAGTGCATGTGTGCTAAATTGCTTCAGTCATGTCCAGCTCTTTTGTGACTCCATGAACTGTAGCCCTCCAGGCTCCTCTGTCCATGGAATCCTCCAGGCAAGAATATTAGAGTATGTTGCCATTTCTTTCTCCAGGGCACCTTTCCTACCCAGGGCTGGAACCCGGGTCTCCTGCACTGTAGGCAGTCTTTACCGTCTGAACCACCAGGGAAGCCCCCTGCCTAGTGAGATCTGAATAACTACAAATGTGGGGAGATAAGTGACAGCAGTTTTAAGAGCTGCTGAAAGCATCTGTGGATTTTTCCTTTTTGATGGGCCTTGTTATGAGCATAGATGCCTTTTAGCTTTCTTGAGGTGGTACCATGTTGCATAACATCCAGGGCTTCCAGGCCCTTTTCTTTTTTTATGTACTGGCTTTTAAAAAAAAACAAAAAAACAAAAAAACTGAGGTATAATCGACATAAAAGACATTTAACAGTATATTAGTTTTAGGTGTATGGCATAATGCTTTGGTTCATGTACTTGCTGCCAAATGATCACCATTAAAAGTCTAGTTAGCATCCATTAGCAACATAATTACAGTTTTTTCTCATATGATGGGAACTTTTCAGATCTACTGTCTTAGCCCCTGTCAAATATACAATGCAGTTGGTTAATTCAGGCCCTCTTCTTTATGTGTCACATGGTCCTCCTTTCCTCAGAAGGAGAGTGAGGGTTTTACTTGGTAGTTCCCCTCCATCTTCCCAACAATTGAGATTTTATAATCACTTTCATTAAAGGTATGTTGTTTGGACCATGAAGTAAAAAAGTGCTGGTTCTCCATTGAGGCCTGGCAAATTTTCACAAATCCCAATCCAAAATTTTCATAAGTCCAAATTGTCATTGATCTAGAGTGATTTCATACAGTCTAGATCAATTTCACTAAAACAAAGAGGCAGAAGAAAACACCCACCCACCCACCCACACACAAACACACACACACACACACACACACACCCACACCCACCCACACACACACCCACTTACCCACCCACCCCTGGAACCATCTTGTCCTATGCTGAGCTCTCTGGAGGTATTGAAACTTGTTTTTACCTTCACCTGTCACATCATTTCAGCTTTATGTGCCTTTACCCCCGGGCCAGATTTGGGGCAGGGTTGGGATGGAGGGAGTGGATGCCAGAGGAAGCATATAGCTTATTTTATATTCACACAGATCTCTTCAAGTTTTCTTATAGGCCTATGAGCTCCCTAGGCAGGAGGGAGTTTTGAATGAACTTAGCTTTTAGTGACCAGGAGTGGAGACATGAAAAGAGCCATTCAGCCTCTCTGGTTACAGAGATAAGTACAAAGGGTAACCGGCATTAAGTCTGTAGTAATAGCTGCTGTAAGTACTGACCACGATTTGAATCTCTCGATAACTGATTCTCGGGAGGCTGGAATATTTATCAAGCCATTAGAGAGGCTGTTTCTTACTGATAAGATGCCTACAACTGATGAGGTCCACCTGAAGAAGCGGGTGAGGCCAGGCTGGATTTATAGCCATTTGCAGCAAGAGCAGAAAATGTTCTCCTTCAGAACAGCGTGAAACATTCATCATCAAAATTATCAGTCTCTCCTGGGGCCAGACTGTGGAATCTTCACGAAACAGAACAGGTGAACACCCTGACATATAAGGTGATTGGATGCCACACTCAGACTTGGGGCACAGACTAACCGAGGACTGCCAAATGATCACCATTAAAAGTCTAGTTAGCATCCATTAGCAACATAATTACAGTTTTTCTCATATGATGGGAACTTTTCAGATCTACTGTCTTAGCCCTGTCAAATATACAATGCAGTTGGTTAATTCAGGCCCTCTTCTTTATGTGTCACATGGTCCTCCTTTCCTCAGAAGGAGAGTGAGGGTTTTACTTGGTAGTTCCTCCATCTTCCCAACAATTGAGATTTTATAATCACTTTCATTAAAGGTATGTTGTTTGGACCATGAAGTAAAAAAGTGCTGGTTCTCCATTGAGGCCTGGCAAATTTTCACAAATCCCAATCCAAAATTTTCATAAGTCCAAATTGTCATTGATCTAGAGTGATTTCATACAGTCTAGATCAATTTCACTAAAACAAAGAGGCAGAAGAAAACACCCACCCACCCACCCACACACAAACACACATACACACACACACACCCCACACCCACCCACACACACACCCACTTACCCACCCACCCCTGGAACCATCTTGTCCTATGCTGAGCTCTCTGGAGGTATTGAAACTTGTTTTTACCTTCACCTGTCACATCATTTCAGCTTTATGTGCCTTTACCCCCGGGCCAGATTTGGGGCAGGGTTGGGATGGAGGGAGTGGATGCCAGAGGAAGCATATAGCTTATTTTATATTCACACAGATCTCTTCAAGTTTTCTTATAGGCCTATGAGCTCCCTAGGCAGGAGGGAGTTTTGAATGAACTTAGCTTTTAGTGACCAGGAGTGGAGACATGAAAAGAGCCATTCAGCCTCTCTGGTTACAGAGATAAGTACAAAGGGTAACCGGCATTAAGTCTGTAGTAATAGCTGCTGTAAGTACTGACCACGATTTGAATCTCTCGATAACTGATTCTCGGGAGGCTGGAATATTTATCAAGCCATTAGGAGAGGCTGTTTCTTACTGATAAGATGCCTACAACTGATGAGGTCCACCTGAAGAAGCGGGTGAGGCCAGGCTGGATTTATAGCCATTTGCAGCAAGAGCAGAAAATGTTCTCCTTCAGAACAGCGTGAAACATTCATCAGCAAAATTATCAGTCTCTCCCCTGGGGCCAGACTGTGGAATCTTCACGAAACAGAACAGGTGAACACCCTGACATATAAGGTGATTGGATGCCACACTCAGACTTGGCCAGGAAGTCACAATTTCAGTGACTTGGAGACCGAGGAAGTAAGGGGGATGGGATGAATGACATGGAAGTTATTTATCTGTGGTTCTTATTTTTCAGAAAAAGCTTACATTGAATTATATGGTGCCAGATATGTGATTACCCTATAGGCTTTAAAAAATGAAGTCACTCACTTTATACAACTCAGGGGCTTTATTATTACAGAGGAAGAAGTTGCAATAGTGGTAGTGTGAAGGTTCAAAACAAACAAATAAAATAAAACAGTCATTGGCATTTTATCTCTCCCTCTGTGAAGTTTTGTAGCCATATATAACCTCAGTGCCAGCTTTTGCATGTTAAAAAAATACAAATTGGCTCTATGATACTTAAAATATAGGACTTTAGGGACGTTTGAAATTTAAATTTATTTTGCTAGATTGATTCTATTTTGAAAAATAAAATCTAGGATGAGAAGCACATTTGCTGACCATGTATATCATGTGTTTGGGTAGTCTCTTCAACATACCTTTGGGCCATATTTCTTAATATCTTTAATGGAATATCCTCCTTACCTTATTGATTGATTTTTCAAAAGCATATAGGTTTACTTTTAATTAGCAAAACAAAATTTCCCTCTTTATAGGCTCAAAATACCTGCTGCCCCTTTGCCTAAAGCATGTTTACTAGAAATAGTGTTTATAGAAGATTGCCTGGAATATGTAGAATTATTTCATTTTGCTTGATATTCCAGATTTATATTTCTGGATGAAACCAGATCATCAAATAAATGGCTATTTGCCTCTTACTAGGTGTCTCCATACCTTTTTCAGAAAGCATGTTATACTTTTGAATAGGTTTATCTACCACGATTTGAATCTCTCGATAACTGATTCTCGGGAGGCTGGAATATTTATCAAGCCATTAGGAGGCTGTTGCTTACTGATAAGATGCCTACAACTGATGAGGTCCACCTGAAGAAGCGGGTGAGGCCAGGCTGGATTTATAGCCATTTGCAGCAAGAGCAGAAAATGTTCTCCTTCAGAACAGCGTGAAACATTCATCAGCAAAATTATCAGTCTCTCCCCTGGGGCCAGACTGTGGAATCTTCACGAAACAGAACAGGTGAACACCCTGACATATAAGGTGATTGGATGCCACACTCAGACTTGGCCAGGAAGTCACAATTTCAGTGACTTGGAGACCGAGGAAGTAAGGGGGATGGGATGAATGACATGGAAGTTATTTATCTGTGGTTCTTATTTTTCAGAAAAAGCTTACATTGAATTATATGGTGCCAGATATGTGATTACCCTATAGGCTTTAAAAAATGAAGTCACTCACTTTATACAACTCAGGGGCTTTATTATTACAGAGGAAGAAGTTGCAATAGTGGTAGTGTGAAGGTTCAAAACAAACAAATAAAATAAAACAGTCATTGGCATTTTATCTCTCCCTCTGTGAAGTTTTGTAGCCATATATAACCTCAGTGCCAGCTTTTGCATGTTAAAAAAATACAAATTGGCTCTATGATACTTAAAATATAGGACTTTAGGGACGTTTGAAATTTAAATTTATTTTGCTAGATTGATTCTATTTTGAAAAATAAAATCTAGGATGAGAAGCACATTTGCTGACCATGTATATCATGTGTTTGGGTAGTCTCTTCAACATACCTTTGGGCCATATTTCTTAATATCTTTAATGGAATATCCTCCTTACCTTATTGATTGATTTTTCAAAAGCATATAGGTTTACTTTTAATTAGCAAAACAAAATTTCCCTCTTTATAGGCTCAAAATACCTGCTGCCCCTTTGCCTAAAGCATGTTTACTAGAAATAGTGTTTATAGAAGATTGCCTGGAATATGTAGAATTATTTCATTTTGCTTGATATTCCAGATTTATATTTCTGGATGAAACCAGATCATCAAATAAATGGCTATTTGCCTCTTACTAGGTGTCTCCATACCTTGAAGAATCATTCTTAGAATAGTGGGTCAGTGTTATAGCTTTGGCCTGCTTTGAAAAATTCTTTCACCAGTTGTTGCTTACTTGCTCAGTTGTGTCCAACTGTTTGTGACCCCATAGACTGTAGCCCGCCAGGCTCCTCGTCCTGGGATTTTTCTGGCAAGAATACAGGAGTGGGTTGCCTTTTACTACCCCAGGGTATCTTCCCGAGCCATAAATTGAACCTGCGTCTCTCAAGTCTCCTGCGTTGGCTGGTGGATTCTTTACTTCTGTGTTGCCTGGGAAGAGTCCTGTGTAATTTGCTGCTATAAGTCAGGCTGGCTGTGGTGGAAGTCAGTGATCATCTCTCACCCTTCCCCTTAGTCCCATCAGAATCTGTATTCTAGGAGAACTCAGTCCTCTCAGATAGGCAAAGTGTGTGTGTTGGAGGGGTGAAAGTGGTGTGTGAGTGTGTGTGTAGGCATGCCTGTGTGGGTCTAAGTGTCTGTCCTGAGCATCTGAAGGTGCTACATTCTGATCCTGCGTGGCTTGCCTGGCACACTTTCCAGCTTTGGCCATGAAGACTCATAGCTACTCTTGTGGAGCACATCCCTGACTACCTGTGACTGTTCCTGATGTTCGCTCCATCTGTATTATCTTGTTTTTTCTCACGGACCATGGACCCTGGAGCCACACAGCCTGGGTTTGAATCCTGCTCCACCACCTCTAGCTTCACTGAATATAGGATATTAGGAATGATACTAGGAATAGTCCAGTACTCAGCTGTCACCCCAGGGGCCCTCCATTCTTCTTTCCCACTGTGAATGCTACCCCAGTGCCACTGGGTCTTCAGAATGCTGGAGGCACTCCTGACAAAAGTACTCCAAGTTGACACACTCATTCTTGCTGCTCTTCACTGTCCTGGCAGCGTGTGTACAAACACTACAGGATGGGATGGGACGCATCTCTGATAGATTGTTGCTGCATCCACGGCCTGAACCCTTCCATGGACAACCCCTTTCCAGCCCCTTCAGGGGAATTGTGCCCAGGAGAGGGCACCAGCTCCAGGAGGCTTAAGCTTTGCTTCCAAAGTGATAGAAACCCAAGAGAAAAAGGATTCTCTTTCCCAGTGTGCCTCACTCTCACTCAGTTCAGTGTATTTCAGAACAGAAATTTCCAATAGTAGATTCTCAGTTTGGGGCTTGCTTGAGAGCCTAGCCCTTCCATGGGCACTAAACAGATAAAATATTAAGCACCAGTGTGCTCCCCAAATTATTAGCAGCGAGTCCGCAGGTAATGAATTCCGCCCCAGGCCATTTGGGGCCTGTTGTTTTTACTTCTCACCCACAGCACACACTTGTCAGTAATGAACGCTCCCTGCACAAGATGAGGGACGCACATTATGTCTCCAGAAGGCTTGGAATGACTCATTTCTGCCCCAAACTCTGGTCCTGGGTGCTGCACACCCTCTGTTATGAGCAGAGAGGAAGAAAGGACAGTTACCTGTCTTGCCTTACTGACTGAATGGATAAGAAAACTATTTCACTTTTTTAAAAAAAAATCTTTATTTTTGTGCTGGGGTGTAGCCCATTAATCATGTTGTGACGGTTTCAGGTGAACAGCGAAGGGGAATCAGCCACACATATACATGTATCCATTCTCCTCCAGCTCCCCTCCCATCCAGGCTGCCACGTAATACTGAGCATACTTGGTTATCCATTTTAAATATAGGAGTGTGTATATGTCCATCCCAAACTCCCTAACCATCCCTCCCCCCGCAGCCTTTCCCCCTGGCAACCATAAGTTCTAAGTCTGTGGAAAACTATTTCTTAAATTACTGATTTGAAACAGTTAGGAAGTTTTTTAAAAATCTGTAAAAATAGATCAAAAGTTATATGGTATACCTTTTTCTGTTTCCATAATTATTGTAAACTATGTCATTAGTTGAGCAATGCTATCTTTCGTTCTCACGCTAGCCCTTGGAGGCTGGTGACTTTGGCCTCTATCATTTCTGAGCTCCCAGCAGAGAAGCCCAGTGTCAGGAGAAATGAAGCAAGTTTCCAGAGCTCTCCTGATAAGTGAGTGAAGATGGATTTTGCAGGTGGTCTTGGCTGCTTGCTCTGATATTGAAACTTCCAAGTTCCTGGTAGTCTCACCTTAATAGTCCCCTGAGAGATTGTATGGGGAACAGCAATTCACTTAACAGGAGGCTGCCTAAGTATTTCTAGCCAAAGGGAGAAGCACATTTCCAGTTTAAACAAGGTATCAGCTAGATGGATAAATTATGTAGCCCAAAATATGTTACTGAACTGCAAAACTTTGGAATGCAGTCAGTGCCATTCATTAAACTGTCAAAGAAACTTTGTTTGATGGGCTTTTGTGATCATGTCGGGAGGGTGGCTATCGTATCAGAATTTCGCTGATTGCCCTTTGGAATATAAATATCGTCCAGTTTAAATACAAGGTATTATGTGAAACTTGTTTCTCTGTTCTGGACTCATGAAGTCAGCTACTAGTTATTTCCTGTCTGGCCTTTACAAAGGCGGTATTGGTCTTTCAGTTCAGTGAATCATAGTGAGTGGTTGTAGGGATTGTGTTTAAGAAATTATTTTCAAATATGTAGAACAGTTAGTGTGGGGTCAACATAACTGTTTGATTTTTCAATCTGGAAGAATACTGGAAAGCATAAAATGAGGACTGAGAATGAGTAGAAGTGAACTCTACTTTAATGTAGTATATTGACGAATGCATTTGATGATGAATTGTTATTGTTATCATTGAGTTGCTGAGTCATGTCCAACTCTTTGGCAACCCTGTGGACTGTAGTCCACCAGGTCCCTCTGTCCATGGGATTTCCCAGGCAAGAATACTGGGGTGGGTTACCATTTCCTTCTGCAGAGGATCTTCCCAGCTTGGAGATAGTGCCGTCTCCATGAGGGATTTACCAGGCTTTGAAACAGTTAAAAAGGAAGTTTTTAAAAATCTGTAAAAATAGATCAAAAGTTATATGGTATACCTTTTTCTGTTTCCATAATTATTGTAAACTATGTCATTAGTTGAGCAATGCTATCTTTCGTTCTCACGCTAGCCCTTGGAGGCTGGTGACTTTGGCCTCTATCATTTCTGAGCTCCCAGCAGAGAAGCCCAGTGTCAGGAGAAATGAAGCAAGTTTCCAGAGCTCTCCTGATAAGTGAGTGAAGATGGATTTTGCAGGTGGTCTTGGCTGCTTGCTCTGATATTGAAACTTCCAAGTTCCTGGTAGTCTCACCTTAATAGTCCCCTGAGAGATTGTATGGGGAACAGCAATTCACTTAACAGGAGGCTGCCTAAGTATTTCTAGCCAAAGGGAGAAGCACATTTCCAGTTTAAACAAGGTATCAGCTAGATGGATAAATTATGTAGCCCAAAATATGTTACTGAACTGCAAAACTTTGGAATGCAGTCAGTGCCATTCATTAAACTGTCAAAGAAACTTTGTTTGATGGGCTTTTGTGATCATGTCGGGGAGGGGGTGGCTATCGTATCAGAATTTCGCTGATTGCCCTTTGGAATATAAATATCGTCCAGTTTAAATACAAGGTATTATGTGAAACTTGTTTCTCTGTTCTGGACTCATGAAGTCAGCTACTAGTTATTTCCTGTCTGGCCTTTACAAAGGCGGTATTGGTCTTTCAGTTCAGTGAATCATAGTGAGTGGTTGTAGGGATTGTGTTTAAGAAATTATTTTCAAATATGTAGAACAGTTAGTGTGGGGTCAACATAACTGTTTGATTTTTCAATCTGGAAGAATACTGGAAAGCATAAAATGAGGACTGAGAATGAGTAGAGAAGTGAATTCTACTTTAATGTAGTATATTGACGAATGCATTTGATGATGAATTGTTATTGTTATCATTGAGTTGCTGAGTCATGTCCAACTCTTTGGCAACCCTGTGGACTGTAGTCCACCAGGTCCCTCTGTCCATGGGATTTCCCAGGCAAGAATACTGGGGTGGGTTACCATTTCCTTCTGCAGAGGATCTTCCCAGCTTGGAGATAGTGCCCACGTCTCCTGCATTGGCAGGTGATTCTTTACCACTAAGCCACCAGAGAAGCCCCTTGAGGGTGAATATATTAAGGTTAAAGGCTATTGCAGAACCATTTAATAAGTTTATGAATGAACTTGTCTTTAGTATTCATCAGCTATTGGGACTATTTCTGTTGTGACAGAAACCCAGAAACTCAACCCAAATTGTTTTAGGTCAAGATGGAATTTATTTTCTGATGTAAAACTAACCATTCCAGGTAAATTTGGTTTCATGCAAGGCTTTACTTAGCAGGGGCACCAGGACCCAGTCTCTCTGTCTCTGGACTTGGCTATTTAAAAAAAAGAAAAAAAGAAAAAAATTTAATTGGAGAATAATTACAATAGTGTGATTTTTTTGCCATGCATCAACATGAATCAGCCATGGGTATACATGTGTCCTGCCCCCCACCCACCCCATTGTGAACCCCTCTGCCATCTCTCTCCCCACGCTATTCCTCTGGGTGGTCCCAGAACACCAACTTTGGGTGCCCTGCTTCATGCATTGAACTTGCACTGGTCATCTGTTTTCCATACGGTAACATACCTGTTTCAGTGCTGTTCTCTCAAATCATCCCACCCTACCTTCTCCCACTGAGTCCAAAGGTCTGTTCTTCTTATTTATTTATTTATTTAATGTTAATTGATTGAATAATCAGGTTGAAGCTTTTATACTCACAGTGTTAGAGTTTATTGAACTACTGTTAAGCCCTATAATGAGTGAACTGTCTTTGAACTCAGAAATTGATAAAATATTTTTCAGTTTAAAAACATGTTGAGTAATTGGAAAGCGGAAAATTTCTCAATGAGATTTGGTTTATGCTATATGCAAGCAGAATGAGAAAAAGAGAAGTGAATTCTACTTTAATGTAGTATATTGACGAATGCATTTGATGATGAATTGTTATTGTTATCATTGAGTTGCTGAGTCATGTCCAACTCTTTGGCAACCCTGTGGACTGTAGTCCACCAGGTCCCTCTGTCCATGGGATTTCCCAGGCAAGAATACTGGGGTGGGTTACCATTTCCTTCTGCAGAGGATCTTCCCAGCTTGGAGATAGTGCCCACGTCTCCTGCATTGGCAGGTGATTCTTTACCACTAAGCCACCAGAGAAGCCCCTTGAGGGTGAATATATTAAGGTTAAAGGCTATTGCAGAACCATTTAATAAGTTTATGAATGAACTTGTCTTTAGTATTCATCAGCTATTGGGACTATTTCTGTTGTGACAGAAACCCAGAAACTCAACCCAAATTGTTTTAGGTCAAGATGGAATTTATTTTCTGATGTAAAACTAACCATTCCAGGTAAATTTGGTTTCATGCAAGGCTTTACTTAGCAGGGGCACCAGGACCCAGTCTCTCTGTCTCTGGACTTGGCTATTTAAAAAAAAGAAAAAAAGAAAAAAATTTAATTGGAGAATAATTACAATAGTGTGATTTTTTTGCCATGCATCAACATGAATCAGCCATGGGTATACATGTGTCCTGCCCCCCACCCACCCCATTGTGAACCCCTCTGCCATCTCTCTCCCCACGCTATTCCTCTGGGTGGTCCCAGAACACCAACTTTGGGTGCCCTGCTTCATGCATTGAACTTGCACTGGTCATCTGTTTTCCATACGGTAACATACCTGTTTCAGTGCTGTTCTCTCAAATCATCCCACCCTACCTTCTCCCACTGAGTCCAAAGGTCTGTTCTTCTTATTTATTTATTTATTTAATGTTAATTGATTGAATAATCAGGTTGAAGCTTTTATACTCACAGTGTTAGAGTTTATTGAACTACTGTTAAGCCCTATAATGAGTGAACTGTCTTTGAACTCAGAAATTGATAAAATATTTTTCAGTTTAAAAACATGTTGAGTAATTGGAAAGCGGAAAATTTCTCAATGAGATTTGGTTTATGCTATATGCAAGCAGAATGACAGATCTTTATATACTGACAACTTCAAAAGTTACAGTGGAAAATTAAATTATAGCAAAAATTTATAAATTTAGATGAGTATAGGATGATGTAGGAAAAGGGAAGAAGCAATTGGATTTAGTAAATAATTTGATCTTCAAATTCTTTTGAAATAACTTTAAAGCATGACATCTTGGCTCCTTAAAAATAATTCCTAGGTAGAAACTGTTGGGTGGAACCCTGTATCTTTAAAATTTTTTTTTCTTAATTTTAACTTGTTAAGTTTGAGCATGAGCTTGAACAAACTTCCAGAAATCATGAAGGAAAGGCGGGCTATAGTCTATGGGATCACAAAGAGTGGGACACAACTGAGTAACGGAACAACAACAATTTGTAAACAGTAGAATCTATTTCTAAAGAATCAATAGATTAAAACCCTAAGTTGTCTTGACAAAAGTATAGCATTCTATAAAAATCTTGGTTAGCTCGTGAATTCAATTTATAAACACATTTAAATAATTGTGGATTGTTGTCAACAAGACAATCTTTGTTACAAGACCTAACTCCAACTTCTAATTATTGTTGAATATCTCTAAAGAAACCAGAAAGGACCCAAAATAATGGGACTCAGCATAGTTCTCCAGACATAAAGAACTTGCTTGGCTGTCCACACCTTTAGTTAAACCAACATTGGAATATGCAAGGGACATACTTTTGTGGTATTTCAGTGTCAGATTTATGGAGACAAAATTTAGGTCACCAAGTGCTGTGGCCATCTCTCCCCACGCTATTCCTCTGGGTGGTCCCAGAACACCAACTTTGGGTGCCCTGCTTCATGCATTGAACTTGCACTGGTCATCTGTTTTCCATACGGTAACATACCTGTTTCAGTGCTGTTCTCTCAAATCATCCCACCCTACCTTCTCCCACTGAGTCCAAAGGTCTGTTCTTCTTATTTATTTATTTATTTAATGTTAATTGATTGAATAATCAGGTTGAAGCTTTTATACTCACAGTGTTAGAGTTTATTGAACTACTGTTAAGCCCTATAATGAGTGAACTGTCTTTGAACTCAGAAATTGATAAAATATTTTTCAGTTTAAAAACATGTTGAGTAATTGGAAAGCGGAAAATTTCTCAATGAGATTTGGTTTATGCTATATGCAAGCAGAATGACAGATCTTTATATACTGACAACTTCAAAAGTTACAGTGGAAAATTAAATTATAGCAAAAATTTATAAATTTAGATGAGTATAGGATGATGTAGGAAAAGGGAAGAAGCAATTGGATTTAGTAAATAATTTGATCTTCAAATTCTTTTGAAATAACTTTAAAGCATGACATCTTGGCTCCTTAAAAATAATTCCTAGGTAGAAACTGTTGGGTGGAACCCTGTATCTTTAAAATTTTTTTTTCTTAATTTTAACTTGTTAAGTTTGAGCATGAGCTTGAACAAACTTCCAGAAATCATGAAGGAAAGGCGGGCTATAGTCTATGGGATCACAAAGAGTGGGACACAACTGAGTAACGGAACAACAACAATTTGTAAACAGTAGAATCTATTTCTAAAGAATCAATAGATTAAAACCCTAAGTTGTCTTGACAAAAGTATAGCATTCTATAAAAATCTTGGTTAGCTCGTGAATTCAATTTATAAACACATTTAAATAATTGTGGATTGTTGTCAACAAGACAATCTTTGTTACAAGACCTAACTCCAACTTCTAATTATTGTTGAATATCTCTAAAGAAACCAGAAAGGACCCAAAATAATGGGACTCAGCATAGTTCTCCAGACATAAAGAACTTGCTTGGCTGTCCACACCTTTAGTTAAACCAACATTGGAATATGCAAGGGACATACTTTTGTGGTATTTCAGTGTCAGATTTATGGAGACAAAATTTAGGTCACCAAGTGCTGTGGCCAGAAAAGAGTACCCATTTCTTTACTTTGTACCTCTTGTCAGTCATGAGAAACGCATAGCAAAAGCACCAATGCAATGCTATCTAGGTACTTTGCTAATCAGTTTTCTAGCATATGTAGATGAAGTGAAAGGGTCTAGAAAGAAATTGTATCATCATATATTTCCTCATATTATAATGAAAACACAGTTTATAATAAAGCACCAATGCCTATATACATCCTTAAGGTAGTGCTACCTTGTTAGGTTTCACTAGAGAAGATGTTCCTATGTTTTTTCGGTCTGTAGTCATCTGTGATTGATTGGCTATTTGATTGATCTGGCAATACCGTTCTGACTGTCTGACTGCTCTCTTAGTTTTTAGAAGATAGGCTAAGTGTGCTGCATGCTGATGTGGTAGTCTCATTCTCATCTTTTCCTTCTTCCTGGCTCTAGCAAGAGGAGGGAAGAATGGAGAGACTACATTCATTTCAAACACTTCTTGAGCACCTTTTATATGCTTCACTCCATACTTGTTACCCCTTTCGGTGAGAGAAGGATAGAGCATGGTCCATATTTCTCAAGGGACTGGCAGCCTAGTGAAGGGGACTAGAAAAATAGAGCCTTATCATCTGTATTTTTGATAAACTCCAGAGTTGAATGTGGTTCATACTGAAACCTAATAATCATGGCTTCAGGATGAGTTGATAAGACAGCCCCATAAGGTTTTATCTTAACCAGTAGCCTCTGGTGTGGTCTAAGGTTTTGAGATCGTTTATTTGATTAGACACTCAAGAGTATCTTCCTCCCTGTAGAACAGAATGAACACTTTCAATTTTAAAATAATGTGATATGATCTCTCTGTCTTGTATACTTCTAGTTCCTCAGTGTAGATAATGAAAAATTTGAGGATTTTTACCAAGACAAGAATGCTTGGAGCACAGATTTCTATTGATTTCATTCATTTAGTTCTTAAGAGACAAAGGAAATAATACACTGTGTTCAGTGAGAAGCTTAACTAGTGAGAAGTTTATTCTTTTTTTTTTCCACAAGCACAAGCTTTTTTTATTTTGCTTTTTTGATTTTACAGAGTTTTGTTGTCTACATGTATGCTATTTCCAGATTGGTCATATGTATATACCACCTCCGCATCCCACCCATCCAGGTCGTCACATAGCCCTTATGTACGATCCCTTAGACCCACAGTGCATTGACAATATTATCTCTTTTACAGAAGATAGTATAGGGTTCCGTGTTGAGAAGTTTATTCTTATAGCCCAGAGCCTCATGATTATCTCAGAAATCCCAATGAGTATACCATGACCTCAACACCTTGGGCAGTGTGCTCTGAGAAAAAAGACTATACATTCTTCCTCTTTGCTGATTATCTGACTACTGTAAAAGTATACAAGTCCCATTTTTTGTTCATAGGCATAGATAGGCACTACTGTAGACACTAAAGTAGTCAGCACTATTTTACTTTAGCATGAGGGCCTAGATCAGTAACTCTCAACTCTGGTTTCATCCAAAATCTGGGCCCATCCCACATTTTTAAATCAGTAGCTGAACAGGTAGAGGAGCAAGACATACATATTTGATTCTGATGTGCAGCAAGGTAGACACCTACAGCCTCAGGTCACCTAAATATGATGCTCTTTTGAGAGTCCAAAATGGGACTCTTTTACATGGTATACCCTTTAGGACTTTTGAGATAATCATGAGGCTCTGGGTTATAAGAATAAACTCCTCACTATTTAAGCTTCTCACTCAACACAGTACATCTCCATTTAGGAGATAATCTTTAGACAGGCAATCAAATTAAAATGAGGTTCATAGGATGGACCCTGATCTAATATGATTGGTGTCTTATAAAAAGGAAAAACATTTGGGCACAGAAGCAGACACAGAGGACCCTGTGAAGATTGGAGTCATGCTACCACAAGTCAAGGATCTCCCAGAGCTAGTAGGCAGGCTAGGAATAGATCCTCCCCAAACACCTTTAGAGGCAGAATGACCCTACTGACACCTTGAGCTAGGACTTCTAGCCTCCAGAACTGTGAGCCTACTTGCTACTGAAACCACTCCATTTATGGTTCTTTATTAAGGAAGCCCTAGGAACTAATGGGCTTCCCAGGTGTCTCATGATAAAGCATCCACCTGCCAACGCAGGAGATGGGGTTAATCTCTCAGTTGAGAAGATCCCCTGGGGAAGGGAATGGCAACCCACTTCAGTATTCTTGCCTGGAGAATCTCATGGACAGAGGAGCCTGGTGGGCTAAGTCTGTAGGGTCATGAAAGAGTTGGACCAACTTAGCCATTAAACAACAGTAAAGTAACACAACTTCCCATACTAAAGAATTTATAAATAACTTTTTGCGTTCTTATATCTGTACAATTTTTAAAACTTCACAAAGGGCACAACACACATTTTCATATTATGCTTGTCAGGAAATGGCATTTGAGATTGACCTTGAAGAATGAGTGGAACATTACCAAGCAGAGAATAGGGTGGAGATGAGGCCAAGGAAGCAATAGAAACAAAGATATGCAGGTAAATGGTGCAGAATGTACCCCCAGAAACAGAAAAAGAAAGTTTGTCTGGTGCATCCCTATCAGTGCAGGGGACCTGTGAGCAAGGATATGGAAGATTCAGATTACTGTTATATTGACAAAGACCTTGGAAACCAGTCAGAGGACTTCATGCTCAAACTGGCACTTATCAGGCCACATGGAGATGTTGTACATGAGCAATATGTTTGAAGAGGTACCTCAGCGTCTAATGAGGTGGATTCGTTTGGGGAAAGACTGGAAGCCAAGACTGAGTTGAGAAGCGATGGCACTAACTCAGGCAAGGGATGGTGGGGGTGATGACTGTAGGGGTGGGGGAGGACAAGATGGATTTAAGAGGACAGGCAGGGACTTCAGGTGCATGGCAGACTGATGTGGAAATGCTTTTAGGCATGTGGGTTTTTTTTTTTTTTTTTTGCTTGTTACATCACATATCCATGTGGCTGGGCATTAAACTGACCTGCGGGGGCTTTGCAGTTAGAAATTCAGTCAGGATTCTGACCTGGATCTAAGAGAGAAATCCTCAAATGATTACCTCTTACTTGGAACAGTTAGGATTTGTGATAAGGGACATGGTTAGCTGTGACACCAGTCAGGCAGCTGTATTTAGCACATCTGTATCATGGAGCATGCTAACCCATGAGCACGAGCGTCTAGAATCATTCGATTCTACCCAAAGTCATTTGGTACCCTGACCAAGGGCAACATAATCTAGCCAGGAGTCACCTGCCATCTGCCTGAAGTATATCCCAAGTTACTTCTCTCTGGCACAAAATAGCCACTTATTTGTTTTCCCACTTCAGCCATCTTTTTACACACCTTCTTCTCCAGTTGTAAGAAACCCCTCAGCGAGGCAATGCAACCCTCTTCAGAAAGACAGAAAAATCTGAGATCTCGCAAAAGATTGCGCTTTTCCTGTCTACAGTCCATGACGGCCGCCTAATCTGCTTAGGTAACTCAGCGCTCACAGGTAAGTTAGATGTGACAGTGCCAACTGGATGGATTAGCATGTTCAGCATCAGGTCACTCTTTTACTTGAAATTCCTTGTGAATATGGACAAGTTTGGAGCCACAGAAGCAGTGTAATCCTCCGCCTGGGGCTCTCCCAGTGCGTAGCTCTCTCCTTCAGGCGTTTGACACCACTCACGAGGCTTCTTAGTCCTATCCTGAGGACATAGTAGCTTTTTCCCTGTTGATAGGAAAGTCCAAGAGCAGAGAGTCCTGTATTAGGGGGTGCTGGGGGCTATGAGCTGCTGTTCTGTGTGTTTGCCATCACTGCCGGGAGGGCAGCAGCTCCCTCCAGGTACCCTGGGAGGCGATCTGGAATCCTGGTTGCTAACAGAGCAGATTTCTGCATCTGATCAGTACCTTCTTAACAGATGCTATAAGAGCACCTTTGTTTATTTCCACTGCTGCTTTCATCATCTAACTGCAGAGCCTCTGCAGGCCAGTTTTATGCCCAGGCATGTGGAAGCATAGCTGAATCACTTTTTTAAAATAAAGGCTCTCTACATAAAAGATAGAGAATTTGATGATCATGAAGAAGATGAGCTCCAGTCGCTACTGTTTCAGGGTCCCAATGGAAGCCAGTTCGTCCCAGAGTAGTATTCAGAAAATGACAGGAAATATGGGAGTGGTGAACCAAGCATATATTTCCCCTTGTAGCAAACAACAGATGCTATCTCTGATGACCTCAGGAATTGTGAAATTCACTATACACTGCTTTATGGATGGAGAGGCAGAAAGAACTATTTTGAGAGGGAGGAAAAGAGACAATACAGGCAGAGAAAATTAGATTTGCAGAGGAAAACCAAAGGATCCAGTGGCTTTGCTGATTTTGGTTCCAGGAGTTCACAAATCTTTATTTCATCACTGCCCTGCATCTCAAAAGATAATCCTCTACCCTTATAATAACTTCCCCCTTTTTGTTTCGGCTAGCTTAAATAGGTTTCAGTTGTTAACAGTCCAAGGGTCTTAACAATGTATGGGTGTTTCTTATGATAGGCCGAACTGATTTTCCCTAAAATGTAAGTCTTTTACTAGTTTTCAAAAAAATATAAGTTAATGAATAATCTCCTTGATTTTCTCTCATCAGTTATTTCTTAAGCTATTGGCACTTGTGACATCTTTCCTGATGCTGAACACTAGCAGATGACAAAATGAACCTGCTAAGAAAGTTAATAGGAAAACAGAGAAATATTCTCTTCTGTCTAGGGCACAACTTGTTTTGCTAGACAGATGGTAATAATCATTTTGCATTGTGTATTTCTACATATGTGTATTTACACATACATATAAAATGTGTGAGCTTCCCTGGTAGTTTAGATGATAAAGAGTCTGCCTGCAATGAAGGAGACCTGGGTTTGCTCCCCGGGTCAGGAGGATCCCCTGGAAAAGGAAATGGCAACCCACTCCCGTATTCTTGCCTGGAGAATCCCATGGACATAGCACCTTGGCAGGCTACAGTCCAAGGGGTCACAGAAAGTCAGGCATAACTGAGCAACTAACATGTATCAAAATGACATAACATAGTTATCATAAGAGCACCTTTGTTTATTTCCACTGCTGCTTTCATCATCTAACTGCAGAGCCTCTGCAGGCCAGTTTTATGCCCAGGCATGTGGAAGCATAGCTGAATCACTTTTTTAAAATAAAGGCTCTCTACATAAAAGATAGAGAATTTGATGATCATGAAGAAGATGAGCTCCAGTCGCTACTGTTTCAGGGTCCCAATGGAAGCCAGTTCGTCCCAGAGTAGTATTCAGAAAATGACAGGAAATATGGGAGTGGTGAACCAAGCATATATTTCCCCTTGTAGCAAACAACAGATGCTATCTCTGATGACCTCAGGAATTGTGAAATTCACTATACACTGCTTTATGGATGGAGAGGCAGAAAGAACTATTTTGAGAGGGAGGAAAAGAGACAATACAGGCAGAGAAAATTAGATTTGCAGAGGAAAACCAAAGGATCCAGTGGCTTTGCTGATTTTGGTTCCAGGAGTTCACAAATCTTTATTTCATCACTGCCCTGCATCTCAAAAGATAATCCTCTACCCTTATAATAACTTCCCCCTTTTTGTTTCGGCTAGCTTAAATAGGTTTCAGTTGTTAACAGTCCAAGGGTCTTAACAATGTATGGGTGTTTCTTATGATAGGCCGAACTGATTTTCCCTAAAATGTAAGTCTTTTACTAGTTTTCAAAAAAATATAAGTTAATGAATAATCTCCTTGATTTTCTCTCATCAGTTATTTCTTAAGCTATTGGCACTTGTGACATCTTTCCTGATGCTGAACACTAGCAGATGACAAAATGAACCTGCTAAGAAAGTTAATAGGAAAACAGAGAAATATTCTCTTCTGTCTAGGGCACAACTTGTTTTGCTAGACAGATGGTAATAATCATTTTGCATTGTGTATTTCTACATATGTGTATTTACACATACATATAAAATGTGTGAGCTTCCCTGGTAGTTTAGATGATAAAGAGTCTGCCTGCAATGAAGGAGACCTGGGTTTGCTCCCCGGGTCAGGAGGATCCCCTGGAAAAGGAAATGGCAACCCACTCCCGTATTCTTGCCTGGAGAATCCCATGGACATAGCACCTTGGCAGGCTACAGTCCAAGGGGTCACAGAAAGTCAGGCATAACTGAGCAACTAACATGCTTATCATAAATGTGTATCTATAACATAGTCTTATATTCTACTAGTAAAACAGATCCTAGTTTTGTTAGAACAGTAGGGCTTTTGACACCTGAACAGTGTGGGAATCTCTGCCTTAACTTAACCGAAATCTCCCGTTTTCTTCATTCTCACCTCTCCCAGGTGCTGCGGGGCCCCCAGTGTGTCTCTCCTACCACAGCTTTGTCCCTTGCAGCGCAATTTCTAGCCTCACACACAAGAGCATCCTCCTAACCCACTCTGTCTCTGCACGTCCTCAGGGCATTTGCTGTGTGTACAACACAGAGAGCCAGAACCCCCATGCATGATTCATGCGGAGAGGCACTGTTCCTCCCAGTGACCTTGGGGGTGGGGGGTCAGACTGTGAGCACGATAGTATAGATTTCTTAGAAGCTTGCTCAGCCCTGGTCAGTCCCTATGGGGAACATCTACTCATTAGATGGCTTCTTTGTCTGGCGTAGAGACAGTGTTTTTTAAGTTAGGCCTGTGGATGGGGGTAGGGGTGTCTTATGAAATATAATGAAACTTTTCATATCAATTAAACCTAGGGCTTGTTAGACTCTTTTGAGAAAATGTTTACTGAGCTTCGCATAAATGGTACTCTGATAATAAAAGATCATTTTTTATGTATGCAGAATTTAAGACTAAGTTGCTTTTCTTTTGTTTTGCTATTCATATATTTTAATGAAGAGTTAAATCCTAATTATTGAGGCTCCCTTTTTATGAAGATCTATGTTACTTGCGTAGATAACTGGCAAGTTCAATATTAATGAAGCTTAGAAAGTTAATAGGAAAACAGAGAAATATTCTCTTCTGTCTAGGGCACAACTTGTTTTGCTAGACAGATGGTAATAATCATTTTGCATTGTGTATTTCTACATATGTGTATTTACACATACATATAAAATGTGTGAGCTTCCCTGGTAGTTTAGATGATAAAGAGTCTGCCTGCAATGAAGGAGACCTGGGTTTGCTCCCCGGGTCAGGAGGATCCCCTGGAAAAGGAAATGGCAACCCACTCCCGTATTCTTGCCTGGAGAATCCCATGGACATAGCACCTTGGCAGGCTACAGTCCAAGGGGTCACAGAAAGTCAGGCATAACTGAGCAACTAACATGCTTATCATAAATGTGTATCTATAACATAGTCTTATATTCTACTAGTAAAACAGATCCTAGTTTTGTTAGAACAGTAGGGCTTTTGACACCTGAACAGTGTGGGAATCTCTGCCTTAACTTAACCGAAATCTCCCGTTTTCTTCATTCTCACCTCTCCCAGGTGCTGCGGGGCCCCCAGTGTGTCTCTCCTACCACAGCTTTGTCCCTTGCAGCGCAATTTCTAGCCTCACACACAAGAGCATCCTCCTAACCCACTCTGTCTCTGCACGTCCTCAGGGCATTTGCTGTGTGTACAACACAGAGAGCCAGAACCCCCATGCATGATTCATGCGGAGAGGCACTGTTCCTCCCAGTGACCTTGGGGGTGGGGGGTCAGACTGTGAGCACGATAGTATAGATTTCTTAGAAGCTTGCTCAGCCCTGGTCAGTCCCTATGGGGAACATCTACTCATTAGATGGCTTCTTTGTCTGGCGTAGAGACAGTGTTTTTTAAGTTAGGCCTGTGGATGGGGGTAGGGGTGTCTTATGAAATATAATGAAACTTTTCATATCAATTAAACCTAGGGCTTGTTAGACTCTTTTGAGAAAATGTTTACTGAGCTTCGCATAAATGGTACTCTGATAATAAAAGATCATTTTTTATGTATGCAGAATTTAAGACTAAGTTGCTTTTCTTTTGTTTTGCTATTCATATATTTTAATGAAGAGTTAAATCCTAATTATTGAGGCTCCCTTTTTATGAAGATCTATGTTACTTGCGTAGATAACTGGCAAGTTCAATATTAATGAAGCTTAGTTTTCCATAGATAAGGAAATCTGGCAATTATAACTCTATTTGCTAAAATTTCAAAGGAGCTAGTTTTCCCTTGGGAAGGTCGTTTATTTATTTATTCTAATTTGGCATTTAAAATGCTGTTGTTTATTGAATCTTCTTCATCATGCTGGTGGCTTAGAGAATCATATTGCTCTAAATGGACTCTCTCTCTTTTACTTGGTAATTTTGTGTAGCCAAGTCTTTATCTCTAAAGCCATTTATTCCCTGCCCCAGGTCCTCTACTGCCTTAGTGTATTTGAGAAGTTTATCTCTTTAGAATTGGTATATTACACAAACATGAAACATTTTTATAATATCTTCCTACTAAATGTTAGTTTCTAGCCCAGAATTCATTAGTGTGTTTTTTTGCTTTGCAGTGTTGTCCCCTTCTACCCCTGGAACTCCCTACTGTTACCTCCATTTCTTCTGGGCCTTTCTCTGGGGGAAACTGTTCTCCCTAGCGCCTCCTCCATGTCTAAGAGTTCTTCCTAGTGATGGGTGATCCCTCAACCTCCGACCACTACTAAGAACTCCTCTTCTTAAATATGTACCCTGTTCTTATGTTCACCACACACTCTTTCTTAAAAAGGCCTATCTCATCCTGCCTCATTACTTTATATTTTATTTTAGCTTCACTTGAAGTCTTTTTTTTCTTTTAAATTTTAGCCTCTTTTTATTGATTTTTTAATTTATTTTCATCGATCTTTATTTCTTGGCCAGTGTGGGCCTCCCATTGCAGTGGCCTCTCTCGGTGCAGAGCACCGACTCTGGGCGCATGTGCTCCAGAGGGCTGATTCGTAATTGGACACACTGATCCAGCCACTCCACAGCACGTGAGATCTTCCAGGGCTAGGGATCAAACCGATGTCCCTTGCACTGCAAGGCAGACTCTACCCACTGGACTACGAGCAAAACCCTCACTTGAAGTCTTATCTCTCTCATGGATTCTTTTCTAATCACAGAGCTCTTTGTGAATACCACTTTTACAGAGCTGTATTTTTTTGCTGCTTTCACTCATTTGGCATATTATAAAATCTATTTTACCAGATTATTTTAAAATTTTTATTTATTTATTTATTGGTTCGCTATTCTGGGCCTTCATTGCTGCCACAGGCTCTTCTCTAGTTGCAGAGAGTGGGGGCCACTCTCTAGGTGAGGTGAGCAGGCTTCTTGTTGCAATGACTTCTCTTGTTGTGGAACTCGGGCTCCAGGGCACATGGGCTTCAATAGTTGCGGCTCCGAGGCTCTAGAGCACAGGCTCAATAGTTGTGGTTCACAGGCTTAGTTGCTCCGCAGCATGTGGGGTCTTCCCCGATCAGGGATTGAACACATGTCTCTTGCATTGGCAGGCGAACTCTTCACCACTGAGCTACTAGAAATGCCCTTGCCAACTTGGATTTTAATGTCTTGAGGGTAAGAAGCATCCAGAGCTTTTTGTATTTCCAGAACTTAGATAGGTCAGGGCCTGTGACACAGTGGATATTCAGTATGTTTACAGTATGGTTGATGCTGCTGTTCTTGCTGAAGGCTGTGATCAGAAGCAGTTTTGGAACAATTTGCTTTTCAAGGATGTAGAAACAGTCATTATACATCTCTAGATAAGATTCTAACACAGGGCTTCCCTGGTGGTCCAGTGGGTTAAAGAGTTTGCCTTGCAATGCTAGGGGCCAGCTCGATCCCTGGCCTGGGAGGATCCCACATGCCGCAGATCAGTGTGCAATTACAAGCCAGTGCTCTGGAGTGCATGCACCCAGGGCTGGAACTGTGCAGTGAGAGAGGCTACTGCAATGGAAGGCCCACACAGGCCAAAGAATAAAGATGGATGAAAATAAATAAATAAAAAATCAATAAAAGAGGTCAAAACTTAAAAAAAAAAGTTTTCTAAAAAAGATTCTAATACATATTTGTTCATAAATATTCCTATGGAAATTATAAGTTTAAGTCAGTTTGGGGGGGTCATGTTAATCAGAGATGAAATCAATCTAATGAAAACTATGTGCCCCCCTCTCAAAAAAAGGTATGACTCAGCCATACTAATAGTTGACTCTAGGAGAAATCTGAACCATTAATAGTTTATCTTACTGCACTACACAAGTACAATAGAGTAGAAAGAGAAATAGAATCATGTTATATTTGGTCTCCAAAATTTTGTTTTCAGAATACAGTAAAAAATTATGACATGATGGAGGAAAATGTGACCTATAATCAAGAGGAAACATAGCAATACACAGAAACTCAGTTTTAGAAATTAGTAACCAGGACCTTAGTAATATAAATGTATTAAAGATTTTATAAGGAATGTAGACATCAAGCATGACAGGTGAAAACTATTAAAAGAGAACCAAATGGAAATTCTTTTTTTTTTCATTTTTTTTGCCACTTTTATTGGCCTTTCATTTATTTATTTTCATCCATCTTTGCTTTTTGACCTGTGTGGGCCTCCTATTGCAGTGGCCTCTCCTGTAGCAGAGCACTGGCTCTGGGTGCACACACTCCAGTGCGCTGGCTCATAATTGGACACACCAGTCCAGCTGCTCTGTGGCATGTGGGATCTTCCCGTGCCAAGGATTGAACTGGCGCCCCTTGCATTGCAAGGTAGACTCTACCCACTAGACCACCAGGGAAGCCCCAAATGGAAATTCTTAAAGTGAAAAATTCAGTATACAAAATGAAAAATTATTGAGTATGCTAATAGAAGTTTGGACACTATATAACAAAGAATTTTAGACTTTAAGACAGATCAATGGAAATTGTTTAGATCAAACAAGAGAGTAACAAGATTTAAAAATTGAGCAAACATCAGTAACCTGTGAAAAAATATCGAGGTTTAATATACATATAATTGGAGTCCTGAATGATAAGGAAAATGGAACAGAAATATATTAGAATAAATACTTGCTGAAAAATTTCCAAATAACAAGATACCATACATTCAGTGGTTTGAACCACAGAAATGTATTCTTCATGATTCTGGTGGCTGGAAAGCCCAATATTAAGGTGCCAACTAATTTGGTTCCTGATGAGAGATTTCTTCCTGGCTTATAGACAATTGCCTTCTCATGACCTTTCCTTGGGGTCTACACTCAGACAGAGAGATCTCTCTTCTTCTTATAAGGACACCAGTCATTTTGGATTAGGACTCATGTAATCGAGTGAAATCAATCTAATAAAACATGTGCAAAAAGGTGACTCAGCCATACTAATAGTTGACTCTAGGAGAAATCTGAACCATTAATAGTTTATCTTACTGCACTACACAAGTACAATAGAGTAGAAAGAAATAGAATCATGTTATATTTGGTCTCCAAAATTTTGTTTTCAGAATACAGTAAAAAATTATGACATGATGGAGGAAAATGTGACCTATAATCAAGAGGAAACATAGCAATACACAGAAACTCAGTTTTAGAAATTAGTAACCAGGACCTTAGTAATATAAATGTATTAAAGATTTTATAAGGAATGTAGACATCAAGCATGACAGGTGAAAACTATTAAAAGAGAACCAAATGGAAATTCTTTTTTTCATTTTTTTTGCCACTTTTATTGGCCTTTCATTTATTTATTTTCATCCATCTTTGCTTTTTGACCTGTGTGGGCCTCCTATTGCAGTGGCCTCTCCTGTAGCAGAGCACTGGCTCTGGGTGCACACACTCCAGTGCGCTGGCTCATAATTGGACACACCAGTCCAGCTGCTCTGTGGCATGTGGGATCTTCCCGTGCCAAGGATTGAACTGGCGCCCCTTGCATTGCAAGGTAGACTCTACCCACTAGACCACCAGGGAAGCCCCAAATGGAAATTCTTAAAGTGAAAAATTCAGTATACAAAATGAAAAATTATTGAGTATGCTAATAGAAGTTTGGACACTATATAACAAAGAATTTTAGACTTTAAGACAGATCAATGGAAATTGTTTAGATCAAACAAGAGAGTAACAAGATTTAAAAATTGAGCAAACATCAGTAACCTGTGAAAAAATATCGAGGTTTAATATACATATAATTGGAGTCCTGAATGATAAGGAAAATGGAACAGAAATATATTAGAATAAATACTTGCTGAAAAATTTCCAAATAACAAGATACCATACATTCAGTGGTTTGAACCACAGAAATGTATTCTTCATGATTCTGGTGGCTGGAAAGCCCAATATTAAGGTGCCAACTAATTTGGTTCCTGATGAGAGATTTCTTCCTGGCTTATAGACAATTGCCTTCTCATGACCTTTCCTTGGGGTCTACACTCAGACAGAGAGAGATCTCTCTTCTTCTTCTTATAAGGACACCAGTCATTTTGGATTAGGACCCTACACTTATCACTTCATTTATCCAAGTAGAGAATCCACTTGCCAAGCAGGAGACTAGAGTTTGATCCCTGTGTCAGGAAGATCCCCTGGAGAAGGACATGGCAACCCATTCCAGTATTCTTACCTGGAGAATCCCATGGACAGAGGAGCCTGGGGGCTACAGGCCACGGGGTCACAAAGAATTGGACATGACTGAGTGACTAAACAATAACAACAGACCTTAATTACCTCCTGAGAGCCCCATCTTCAGTCACTTTGGGTGTTATGAATTCAGCATGTGAATTTGAGGGGACACAATGTTGTCCATAGCAGATATATTCATGCAGTGCAATACCACTGAGAAGAAAAAAATAAAATCAGTAACTTTCATAGACATTAGGAGTGGAAGAAGCCAGATACTAAGTAGTATATACTTTTGTTTCCCTTTAGATAGTGACAGAAGTCAAAGAGTGGTTGACTGGGCTTGGGGGTTGCTGTTGGTAGGACAGTTCATTGGTAAGGGGGCACTGTGAAAACTTTCGGGGTGATGGCACTGCTATGGCCTGATGGGAGTGATATATATTTGTCAAAACACATTTTACACTTATGATCTATGCATTTCATTTCAGGTAAGTTAGAGCTTAACAAAGAAAAGACACCTAAGATCAAATAACTTTGTTAAGTTTATCTTGACCAAGAATGGCAATCTTCCCTGGTAGTTCTGATGTGCTTCTAGGTTGTTAGGTATGTGTTAGTTGCTCAGTTGTGCCTGACTCTTTGTGACTGTAACCCACCAGACTCCTCTGTCCATGAAGATTTTCCAGATGAGAATTCTGAAGTGGGTTGCCATTGCCTTCTTCATGGGATCTTCCTGACCCAGTGATCGAACATTGGCTCGAACCTGTGGGTCTCCCATATTGAAGGCAGATTCTTACCACCTGAGCCACCAGGAAAGCCCGCTCCTAGGTTAGGGAGCCCTCATTAACAGAGATTTTAAAATTTTAAATATCCCTACAAATGATGTTGGCATTAGGGGATGTCGGATCAACACACATTTACTGTGTGTGCCCTCATAGAACAGACTCTTCCATTCACAGACACAGATGAGAGGAAGGGACTTGTTCCAGGTCCCATTACTAACCAATTAATTATGGGATGAGGACCATATTTCTGGCTTCCAAATTCAGACTGGTATTAAAATAATAATAATAATAAAAAAAAGCATAGCACAGCAAGTCAGTGTAGAGGGGTTTAAGGTGTTGGAGCTTGCTTGCTCCCAGAAGGTCGTCCGGAACCTGCATTTGAGTTGTGAGGAGCAATTAGGAGCAGACAGGTTTTCTGTGATGCTGAAAAAGGCTTGCACTGACCACACAGAGGCAGGGAATTTGATCTCAGCAGGAAGAGTCTCCAGTACCCCTCACAATCCTGTAACTCTAACGGAGTGTTTCTCTTAGACTTTCAAGCCTTTCCTTCCTTCCAGGGACGGGCTTTTCAAACTTAACCTCTGAGGCACCAGGTCTACCTTATGGTATTTTCCTCTCTCAGGATTTTCAGCTACTTGGCCACGCATTTTTGAATTCTCTGGGGGCGGGAAGCCTGACTCACACATTTAACACAATAGTGGGGGCTGAATGTTTGTGTCATCAGGGTAGGTATTCAACCACAGAGAATAAACCAGCCTCGTTACCATCAGCGACAGCTAACTGTGTTATGCAAGCATTTTGACGCAGCTTCACAAACTTACAGAATTCAGTCCGCAACCACATAAGAAAGAAACTGGCTTCTCATGGCCCTTTTGTAACTTCAGAAAGATTTGGCGAAGTCGCTAAATTGAATTTAACTGTTGAGCACAGGGTGAACTTAAAACCCACATCTGTTTTGAGTCATCCACACTTGCCCGTACACTGTGCACTCATACAGGGTCTGACTCCTCGGGGCCTTGGCTGAGGACACGTGCTCTGTGTGAAAGGCCAAGCGACCCAAGGGGCTGAGATGAATTTACTCCTGCATCCATGCATTCCGTTTGTTTGAATTCACACAGATGAAAACCATGGAGTGCTTATAGAATGTCCTGTACCGAGTGGTGGGGTCCCATCAGTCCACAAAGGTAGGCAGAAAAGGGCACAGCCCCGCAAGGAATGTGGGTGTTATTATTCAGGAAGAAAAACAGAAAGATGGGAAGAAAAAGAGATATTTCTCAACAACAGTATGCAAAAAATGTTCTGCTTCAAAATGAAGACCTAAGTGGCTTCTACTATGAAGCCAGACTCCACGGTAACTTATTGTAATGTTTGAAATGTACATCCTGGCATTCGCCGTGCTGGTTTTCTCACTGGTTCTCAGTGAACCTTCCTGACACAACGGAGTCTGTTTGTTCCTCGCGGTAACTTTTGTAACAAGCTGCTGATATTGGAGGGGAGGTTTGAGATGAGGAGTTCACTTTTCACTTATATCACAGTCTAGTGAGGATAGGAGGCAAAGGGGTGGGGGACAAAGGAGGATTTGAGGCTGGGCTTCCCAAGTGGCGCTAGTGGTAAGAACAGGCCTGCCAATGCAGGAGACATAAGAGTCACAGGTTCAGTCCCAGGGTTGAGAAGATCCCTTAAAGGAGGGCCTGGCAGCCCACTCCAGTATTCTTGCCTAGAGAGTCTTATGGACAGAGGAGCCTAGTAGGCTACAGTCCATGAAGTCACAAAGAGTCGGACACAACTGAGGCAATTTAGCAAGCATGCAGTAACAGTGCCCTTCATGACTTCTGTCCACCTTCCATTGGCCAGAACTTAGTCAGATGGCTTCAACACTTCAGAGGAGACTGGCTTTTGAGGTAAAAAATCCACCCACTTGGGCGCACGTAAAACTGTGCACCTAAGAAAGAAACTGGCTTCTCATGGCCCTTTTGTAACTTCAGAAAGATTTGGCGAAGTCGCTAAATTGAATTTAACTGTTGAGCACAGGGTGAACTTAAAACCCACATCTGTTTTGAGTCATCCACACTTGCCCGTACACTGTGCACTCATACAGGGTCTGACTCCTCGGGGCCTTGGCTGAGGACACGTGCTCTGTGTGAAAGGCCAAGCGACCCAAGGGGCTGAGATGAATTTACTCCTGCATCCATGCATTCCGTTTGTTTGAATTCACACAGATGAAAACCATGGAGTGCTTATAGAATGTCCTGTACCGAGTGGTGGGGTCCCATCAGTCCACAAAGGTAGGCAGAAAAGGGCACAGCCCCGCAAGGAATGTGGGTGTTATTATTCAGGAAGAAAAACAGAAAGATGGGAAGAAAAAGAGATATTTCTCAACAACAGTATGCAAAAAATGTTCTGCTTCAAAATGAAGACCTAAGTGGCTTCTACTATGAAGCCAGACTCCACGGTAACTTATTGTAATGTTTGAAATGTACATCCTGGCATTCGCCGTGCTGGTTTTCTCACTGGTTCTCAGTGAACCTTCCTGACACAACGGAGTCTGTTTGTTCCTCGCGGTAACTTTTGTAACAAGCTGCTGATATTGGAGGGGAGGTTTGAGATGAGGAGTTCACTTTTCACTTATATCACAGTCTAGTGAGGATAGGAGGCAAAGGGGTGGGGGACAAAGGAGGATTTGAGGCTGGGCTTCCCAAGTGGCGCTAGTGGTAAAGAACAGGCCTGCCAATGCAGGAGACATAAGAGTCACAGGTTCAGTCCCAGGGTTGAGAAGATCCCTTAAAGGAGGGCCTGGCAGCCCACTCCAGTATTCTTGCCTAGAGAGTCTTATGGACAGAGGAGCCTAGTAGGCTACAGTCCATGAAGTCACAAAGAGTCGGACACAACTGAGGCAATTTAGCAAGCATGCAGTAACAGTGCCCTTCATGACTTCTGTCCACCTTCCATTGGCCAGAACTTAGTCAGATGGCTTCAACACTTCAGAGGAGACTGGCAAGTGTGGCCTCATTTTATTATTTTTTTTAAACATATATTTTTACTCATGTATTTATTTATGGCTGCACTGGGTCTTTGTTGCTGTGTGTGGGTTTTTTTCTAGTTGTGGTGCATGGGCTTCTTGTTGCAGTGGCTTCTCTTATTTTAGAGCACAGGCTCTAGAGTCCAGGCTCAGTAATTGTGGCTCCTGGGCTTAGCTATCTCTTGTCATGTGGAATCTTCGTGGATCAGTGATTGAACCTATGTCCCCTGCATTGGCCGGTGGATTTTTAATCCCTGGACTACCAGGAAAGTCCTGTGATCTAGTTTTAGAAGTTCTGGAAGACAAATGAGAGGGACTGTCATGTGCACATAGCATCGTCTCTGACACATTATGTAACTGTAGGTGGCAATAATATGAATTCTGTCCTTACTAAGATACCGAGATATCTACCTACAAGTGGGAAAAAGAATATGTCCCTTCTAATTTTCCCAGGTGGTGTTGATGTGGCTTCTGGGGATGTTACCAACAATATCCCCAAAATCTCCTACCTCAAAACAAGGGCATAATTGTTATCTACCTTGAAGCCAGACCCTGTAGTAACTTATCTTTTTATTTGTGTCTTGGTATGGACTTGTACTGTCTAACTGCAGACGGTAACCTTGTCACTCTTGTGTCATCTTCAGGATCAGGGCTATTTGAAAAAAAGTTTTTTTAACCTTTTTTTAAGGTTTCTTTGTTTGTTTATTTTTGGCTGTGTTGGGTCTTTGTTGCTGCGCATGGGCTTTCTCTAGTTGTGGAGAGCAGGGACTACTCTCTAGTTGTGGTGTGAGGGCTTATTTTTACAGTGGCTTCGCTTGTTGCAGAACACAGTCTTTAGGGCGAGCAGGCTTCCATAGTTGCAGCTCCTGGGCTCTAGAACACAGGCTCAGTAGCTGTGGTGCACAGGCTTAGTTGCTCTGTGGTATGTGAGATCTTCCTGGACCAGGAATCAAACCCATGGCCTCCCTGCATTGGCCGGCAGATTCTCAACCACTTCACCACCAAGGGAAGACCAGTGCCTATTCTTGAAGCAACAATGTAACAATTGGCATTGATTATATAATGGTTGCACAGGACAGATTTTCTCTGTGGGACTAAAATCATACATATTTAGAAGGCTATGCATTAAAACTTAGCTAATTAGGAGACATAAGGAAATACTCCATTACAGGACTTCTAAAGTGCTGCTTCTACTTTCTAATATTATACCATTAAACAGCATTGTTCATCAATATACCCCATTGTGATTAAAATAGAAGATAGTAAAGATCAATCAGAAAATAATGCCTTCAAATTTTTGTTTCAGTAGTTAGATGGTAGTAGTTCTAAAACCAAGTCAGACACACATGTTAGGAATGAGAACTTTGACAGGTACAGTTGTTAGGAGGCAGAGAGGAGAGTAGATCCAGATCTGGAACTCGTCACAGGGAAGGAAGACATGGCCTGGAGTCCCCACCAGTCCGGGAGGAGTTGAAGGGTGCAGGTGTCCCTCGAAAGGATGGAAGTAGGGAGTAAATTCCTGAGGCAGAGTTCATAGGCGATATAGTATTTTTAGGTATCTTGGGCCTTGGGCCAGGTACCACAGGGATTTGAACTGAACTGAACTCTCCTAGTCTTAAAGCAACATCTGAGTGAAGAACTAGTGAATTCTTAATATCCATCCCTTAACTGGTCAGTTCTCATAACTGACCAGTCACCTAAAATCTATAGGCACTGTTTTCAGCCATACCTTAATCAAACCATCTTTACGTTTCCATGTAGGTTCTTTTTATTATTTTTTTTTCCCACTGGATGATTGCTTTGCAGACTTTTGTTGTTTTCTGCCGAATATCAACATGAGTCAGCCATAGGGATACATATGTGAGCTGAAGGCATAGAGTCGTTCACTGGTGATAAGTAGAAATCCAGGCCATCATCTCTCCTACCAAAGCTGTCACTCCCAGGAAACTCACAATTTCATTTCCTAATGAAATATAGCATTATGTTCCAATGGCATTTTTAGTTCTCACTGCTGTATAGGTTGTACTGTGGCAATGATTGAATAACTGTGAGGGGTCCTGGCCTGCACATTCCCATGTGGTTAATTGCAACAGCATGTGGTAGAAGTCTGTACTGAGTATGTAATCTGATGCCACTAATGTGATGGTGTCAGGTGCATAAAATGCTCCAGATAGTTGGATTTTTTTTTCCCTACTAGACTGGGAGTTTGAAAAGTTGCCCAATAGTTTTTGAGAGCAGCGGAAAATTCTCTTTTTGCCATTAAAGCCTTTCAGACTCCTTTCAAATAAAAGCCCCTCTAATATGGGCTTGTGTGAGTGAGTGCTTCTCTGCACCCATGTCTGGTGCTTTGTGCTTCACATAAGTAGGCAGAGGAGGAAGGTGGAAGGAAAGTTGTCCAGAAGCCCCACACGTGGGAATGATGAGGACAGCAGTGTGACTGAGAGAAGAGAGCGAGTAGAAGAGAGGAAAAGAGAGTAGACCCCAGGAGCAGAGAGGACACAGTAGCATAGAGAGACTTTGAGAGTAAAGAGGTAGGTGTGGTCCATTCCCTTGAAATAAACACAAGAAAGGTAAAAATCACCCAGCAGATATGAAGCTCCCAGTCAGAAAAGTAGTAATAATTCCTTATCAAATGGCTTTGGTTAGACCAAGAAAAAAAAGATATCATCAGGGGCTTCCCCTGGTGGTCCAGTGGGTAAGGACACCGCCTTGCAGTGCAAGGGGCGCCGGTTCGAGCCCTGGCCTGGGAAGATCCCACGTGCCGCGGAGCGGCTGGACTGATGTGTCCAATCACCGAGCCGGAGCTCTGGAGCGCATGTGCCCAGAGCCGGTGCTCTGCAACGACAGACGCCACCGCGATGGGAGGCCCACAGGAGCCAAAGAACAAAGACGGATGAAAATAGAGAAATGAAAGACCAATCGAAGTGGCCCGCCCACTCCCCTCCCTCCCCAACCCGACCCCCGCCCAAAGTAAATAAATAAATAAATCTTTAAAAAAAAAAAAAGATATCATCATTACCAACTGGTAAATCACATAACTTCTCCTCATATGCAAAATGGGGATACTAATGATATCTACCTAATAGAATTGTTGTGAGATTTCTAATAGATGATGCATGTAAAGCACTTAGCACAGAACCCATCAAAGAGAGCGAGCTCACTATAGTTTAGTGATGGTGATGGTGGTGAGGGTGATGGAAGAGACTGTAGATGATGTCAAAACAGTCAAGTCAATGAATCTCATTCAAACCAACAAGATGCTTTTACATGGAGCAAGAGTTAATCAGATTTAAAAATTACTAGGACATATCTGGCCCTACTGAAGAACTATATGGTAACTATAGTTTATCAGCAGATATTCCACCTCTCTTGCGTTCTCACAATCCCCAAACACATGGACAAAAGAGGAAGTAAAAGCTTTGTTGTTCAGTCACCCAGTCATGTCCGACTCTTTGTGGCCACATGGCCTGCAGCATGCCAGGCCTCCATTCCACTGGAGGAGGCAATGGCAAACCACCCCAGTATACTTTAGGTGAGAACCTCATGAACTGTATAAAAAGACAAAAAGTAAATACCTGTGTGTTTGGGATATATGGTTACAGTGCAGAGCAACATCAAGAAATCATTTTCTATGTGGAATTCTATTTAAACATCCAAGCCAGGTGAGTGTCTGTCCTGTTCTTAAGGATTTCTAAAGCTGTGACTTTTCTTAATAGTGGGGCTCATGGTCTCATTATCTAGATGTTTAACTTGAATACCATTTCAATCTGGTTCGCATCTCCCTGGCAATGTACAGCAGCTGGAATTCTATAAAATAACCCATGACCCAAAGAGTTGGAAGATAGGAATAACATGCATACTATAACCTAGTTGTGCTTAACCAGACTTAGCACAGATTCCTAAAGGTGAGCTTAAGGTCAGGTGTCATCTGCCTTCAATCAGGGATGTTTGTGGGGAAAATGAGAAGTGTGTCATGCCCCAATGTGGTCCAGATGGCTGAAGAATCTCTAGGGAAGAGAAACAGGAGGCAATAATGCAAAGCAGGTGTAGTTCAAGGTGACTTATGTGGGAAGCTCTGGACTGGCCTGTTTTGACAGCAGAAGGGCCAGAGGAGAGTGGAAGTTTCATTGTGGAGGTTCAGTCTGGAGAGTCCCTTTGGGAGGACTGTTTTGGGGAGCATGCTCTGATTCATGCTAAGGCTGAATGGGAATCCAACTAGGAGGAGCCAGCTGTTGCTTCATCACCTCCTTCAGTGCCCTCTGTCGCAGGCCTTCCTCACCTCTGTGCATCTCCACTAGACCCTCCCTAGTGTGCGTGTGTCCGCCTCTTAAGTGGAGGAGAACAAATCTGAACTCAAGGCTATAATTAGAGTCTGACTCATGACACTTGCAGCCCAAGGTTGTCTCTTCAGGTGCTGTATGCCACCTGTCCTATAACATGTGACTCCTGATAACCCTTTCTATGGCAGTCCTCCTCCAAACAAAAAAAATAAAACAAGACAAAACATTTCCTGAGCAGTATGCATGATGTGCTCCAACAAGTGGATCTTTTCTGTTTGTAGTTGAATCTCTCATTCATTGTGTTTTAGTTGTATAGTTTGTTTGAAGTTCTTAAACTGGGAAGCAGAGATGGCATCTTTAATTATTTCTCCATTGCCTTAAACAGTACTGACATCATCTGTGAATGGCAAATTCTTGTTGTATTCATGAATGAATAAGGCATAGGAAAAAAACACCCATGTTTTTGCTCACATTGATTTTCATTTCAGATCCTAGACCTGGAGTTTTAATTCACTAATAGGCTTACACACAGCTGCATGCAATACTCTTGGTTTTCCTGGTACCATCTGCTGGCTAAGCCGTCCCCCGAAGGCCAAAACAGAACAAAAGGAGCATTGGGAGAGGGGGAAGGAGGTGTGGAAAGTGGACAGGAAGAGGTGTTTAAGGGAAATGGTGTACATTAGCACATGTCACAGAGATTTATTTCTTTTTCTATGGGGATTTACTCCAGTGACCAAACTTTGCTTTCAGGATTTTTTTTTTTTTTTTTTTTTTTGAAAAAGCGCTTTGAGTATTTATCATTTGCTCTGGGGACTGCTTTGTTGGCAAAACTTTCCCTCCTTTTCAGATTCTCGATTCAGGTTTTGGACTTGAAATATTAAGAGGAGCAATACTTTGTAGGGGAGAGAGAAAGTTGAATGCTTAGAGTAGAGGAGGGAGTTGTCAAAATAATTTTTCAAGGTACCTTTTTCAAAACCATCATTTCTCTCACTCCTCACTCCTGGAGCAGCCACATCAAGGGACTGAAAATAGTGAAGGCCTCCACTCCTCCGTGTGGTGGGGAATGGTGGGTGATGTGAGATCTTGGCATAAGTTTTAGGCTGCATTTTGGAACCAGTGCCCAGACAACAGGTCCTGTGTGTTCCTGAGGGAGCATCCTCAGTGGTTAGGCTCTGAGGGTTGTCAACCAGCAGGAAGCCCTGGTATGATCCCCAAGGTTGTCTCTTCAGGTGCTGTATGCCACCTGTCCTATAACATGTGACTCCTGATAACCCTTTCTATGGCAGTCCTCCTCCAAACAAAAAAAATAAAACAAGACAAAACATTTCCTGAGCAGTATGCATGATGTGCTCCAACAAGTGGATCTTTTCTGTTTGTAGTTGAATCTCTCATTCATTGTGTTTTAGTTGTATAGTTTGTTTGAAGTTCTTAAACTGGGAAGCAGAGATGGCATCTTTAATTATTTCTCCATTGCCTTAAACAGTACTGACATCATCTGTGAATGGCAAATTCTTGTTGTATTCATGAATGAATAAGGCATAGGAAAAAAACACCCATGTTTTTGCTCACATTGATTTTCATTTCAGATCCTAGACCTGGAGTTTTAATTCACTAATAGGCTTACACACAGCTGCATGCAATACTCTTGGTTTTCCTGGTACCATCTGCTGGCTAAGCCGTCCCCCGAAGGCCAAAACAGAACAAAAGGAGCATTGGGAGAGGGGGAAGGAGGTGTGGAAAGTGGACAGGAAGAGGTGTTTAAGGGAAATGGTGTACATTAGCACATGTCACAGAGATTTATTTCTTTTTCTATGGGGATTTACTCCAGTGACCAAACTTTGCTTTCAGGATTTTTTTTTTTTTTTTTTTTTTGAAAAAGCGCTTTGAGTATTTATCATTTGCTCTGGGGACTGCTTTGTTGGCAAAACTTTCCCTCCTTTTCAGATTCTCGATTCAGGTTTTGGACTTGAAATATTAAGAGGAGCAATACTTTGTAGGGGAGAGAGAAAGTTGAATGCTTAGAGTAGAGGAGGGAGTTGTCAAAATAATTTTTCAAGGTACCTTTTTCAAAACCATCATTTCTCTCACTCCTCACTCCTGGAGCAGCCACATCAAGGGACTGAAAATAGTGAAGGCCTCCACTCCTCCGTGTGGTGGGGAATGGTGGGTGATGTGAGATCTTGGCATAAGTTTTAGGCTGCATTTTGGAACCAGTGCCCAGACAACAGGTCCTGTGTGTTCCTGAGGGAGCATCCTCAGTGGTTAGGCTCTGAGGGTTGTCAACCAGCAGGGAAGCCCTGGTATGAACTATATTCCTAGGAAATGATAAATCCTTGCTGATTCATTCCAGACCACCACTTCCTGCCCAGTCAGAGATGTAAATTTTCCTCAGAAATGTTTTTGAAGATAGGGAGTGCTTGAAAGGATTTAAAAGAAAGGAGTCTTTAAAAAACTTTTTTGTCAGTATCTCTTTATTTTATAAATAACTATCCTTTAAATGTGCTTTTATGGCACTTTTGTTTGAATACCATACATAAAAATATAGGATCGTGATTATCATTGTGTGTTCAGTTGCGTTTGACTCTATGTGACCGCATGGACTGTAGCCTGTGAGGCTTCTCTGTTTATGGAATTCTCCATAAAAGAGTACTGAAGTGGGTTGCCATGCCCTTCGCCAGGGCATCTTCCCAACCCAGGGATAGAACCCATGCCTCTTGTGTTTCCTGCATTGGCAGACGGATTCTTTACTACTAGCACCACTGGGAAACCCAGTAGTTATTGTTAACCTTAAACTGATGGAAAGTCAAGTGACAGAAAGGGTAGTCATTGGGAAAGTCAGTGGATTAGTAAGCAGGTGATTATGGTGATTTGATAAGGAATAACAGAAATCCTCTTCTCTAGTAAGAACTATGTTCATTTTGCTAGGGTATTGCTAGCTATATTGCAGACAAAAATGAATAAAATCACAAGCTGATATTTGCCAAGGGCCAAACCACCATCAGTAATGATGTCCTTATTGTAGAAATCACCAGTGTGTCAAATGTTTCAGAATGTATGCATCATATTTAAATATAGCTATTACCCAAATTTGTATTTCTGGGTGGTCTTGTATTTGCAAAGCCTTGTTGATGCTTTGCACATACTGTGGTAATAATGGGGGGAGTCAATTTTTCTCCCATTTTGTAGAGTGAGAATTGAGATGAAAAAAGCCTAAGGTTTTTTTTAAGTTTGTGTATGAGGGGCTTTACAGAGGGAAGATCAGAAATCAGATGTGTTGATGCCTATATTTGTGTTCATCTCTCTAGGTCCCATTAGAATTCAGAGGAATAAGAATAAGTTCTTAAGTTCACTTAAGAACTGACTCTCATTTTCCCATCTCTTAAAATTCATTACATTTATTCCAAAAAGATTGATGGCTCAAATGAATATTGGAAACTGCCTCCACCTTTCATCTCCTTGAAATCATGCCAGAAAAAAGCCTCCAGCATGCTCAACTCTAGTTTACCTTTTCTAAAGTTTCTTCCTCCCTGGATGAGGGGAATGTGAATCATCACTTGTTAAAACACAGACGACTCCAAAAATTTCTGCACTTCAAAGTGAATCCTTTATTCACCTGAGTGTTTAACTGTGTCAATGTGCTCTCATTATCAGATTTAGTTGAATAATTCAACAAGGAAATCTGCCCAGTGCACACATTATACAGATGTGTTTGCCAAAGCTATCTTGGCTTATGGGAGAAAGCAACCCCCTGAGTTATTCAGGAAGACCATCACAGATGTCAACTTAAGGTGGGAGAGGTAGATACCCACAGTAATATGTGATTAGTGAAATCCGTCCCTATTTCAGCCCATCATCACATGGATAGGATGCTGTCCTTGTGCTGGAGTTATGCAAATGAACAGCTGGTCATCAGGAAATTGTTGTGCTGCTCCTCCCACTGGTTGAGGTGGTATTCTGGGCCAACCTAAAGCCTGTAAGAGTGGCAGTACTCTAAGATGCACGGTAGGAGGCCCTGCATATGTGAAGACCTTGCTAGGTTCCTGACCACTAGTAGAAACCAATTTAAATATTTCTAACCTAATAGAAAGATGCCGGTATAGTTCCACTGCATTCACCCGAGTGTGGGTACAATACTATATGGTACAATCTGTCTTTTTTTTTTTGCTTGTTTATATGTAGACTTGATTAAACTGGAGAATCAGATATGTAATTTGAATTAAATCTATTATGAATCATATAAACTATAGAGTGTGCAAGAATAATTTACTACGAGATAACTGAATTAGTCAGCTTTTCACTGAAAAATGCTATAGAATGAACAACTCCCCAAATCTCCATTGATTTAGAAGAACAAATACTGGCTTCTTGCTCATAGGTCTGTGAATTGGATTATGACTCGATGGGTTTGGCTCGGCTTAGCACCAGAATATGGCTTAGATTCAGGTCTATTCCATATGTCTCCTTATTCTGGGGTTCAGAATGAAGAAGCTGGTGTCCTGGGATAATCTCTTCATAGAGAACTGCAAGAATGTGAGAGGTCAGAGTAAGCCACACATAGACATTTAAAGTCTGCTTGAGTGTAGTACACAGAAGTCCTCTCATGTTTCATTGCCCAAAGCAAGTCACCCGCCCAACTCCAAGCTAGTGACACTGGTATGTTTCTCTGCTAAAAATATGTCTCAGCTGAGGGGGATAATGGGGTAGGAAAATGGTGAAGAAATAGTTTACCACAGCTAGTTACTGTAAGCTGCTAACTGAAATCCAGGCCAGTTGGGCCACAAGAAAATCAAATCAATCAGAGACAGCTGAGTGTTTTTTAAAATGTTTAGTCAGAGTATTTTTAATTCCCTTGAAATCGTTATGCCATGTGATTTCCCTTCCATTGAATCAATGGGTCTCAATGCTTCGGGGCCTGAATATGTCTTCTAGAGCAATAAAGTCATCGCTAAACCTCAAATTAGGGTTTTTGAGTCTGTCATAAGACAATAAAGGTCAGGCTTATGTGGGAGAGAAAACAGATTTCAAATTCCAAAATTCCTTTTTATGTATAAAAACAGAGCTTAGGGATGTGAATATCAATTTTTACTATAAGATACAGGTAGAAAGAGCTTATAAGACAAAAAGGAAGTTCCTGACTGTTGAAGAAAGTGAGCACCTTTAGGTCTAGAAGTGGAAGGCAGTCAAAGAAGGGCAAGCTATCATACAGGTGGGACCTGGCAAACACCACGCCCCCCAGGTGGAGAGGAGGAGTTAGCACTTGCAGATAGCCTGGGAAATTTTGAAAACAATGAAGTCTGTTCCCTGATGCACAACAGTATTATTTCAAGACCTTGTTGAGAAGCTTTGTGTTAGCCTAGTATCTGAGCAAGAAATAGATGTTCCATTTCAGTTCAGTTCAGTTCAGCTGCTTAGTCATGTCTGACTCTTTGTGACCCATGGACTACAGCATTCCAGGCTTCTCTGTCTTTCACCATCTCCCACAACTTGCTCAAACTCATGTCCATTGACTCAGTGATGCCATCTAACCATCTTGTCCTCTGTCATCCCAAACAGGTTCCAATAGTGTACAACATTTGCTGATGGCAATGACATAAAATTAAAAATTAATTAACAAGTATGTAAAATAATTAGTATTCTGGAAAAACACTTCTGGTAACTTGGGTTCAAGAAAATAAAAATTAAGCTACAAAAATCTTGTAACTACCCAGCAACAAAAAATTTTATATAAACTCTGATGGGATGCAACCAAAGAAAGTCAAGGGAAAATGTAAAATATTATGTATGATTTTATTTTAGAATATAAGAAATAATTTAAATAAATGGGTTAAATTTTAAAAAGAAGGAATGAAGGAGTTAATAAAGATGTGAGAAAATGTTAAGGATACAGAAAACAAACAAATAGCAAAATAGGACCTCATTATTTGAAAATGTTTAGTCAGAGTATTTTTAATTCCCTTGAAATCGTTATGCCATGTGATTTCCTTCCATTAAATTTGGCTTGGGGCCTGAATATGTCTTCTAGAGCAATAAAGTCATCGCTAAACCTCAAATTAGGGTTTTTGAGTCTGTCATAAGACAATAAAGGTCAGGCTTATGTGGGAGAGAAAACAGATTTCAAATTCCAAAATTCCTTTTTATGTATAAAAACAGAGCTTAGGGATGTGAATATCAATTTTTACTATAAGATACAGGTAGAAAGAGCTTATAAGACAAAAAGGAAGTTCCTGACTGTTGAAGAAAGTGAGCACCTTTAGGTCTAGAAGTGGAAGGCAGTCAAAGAAGGGCAAGCTATCATACAGGTGGGACCTGGCAAACACCACGCCCCCCAGGTGGAGAGGAGGAGTTAGCACTTGCAGATAGCCTGGGAAATTTTGAAAACAATGAAGTCTGTTCCCTGATGCACAACAGTATTATTTCAAGACCTTGTTGAGAAGCTTTGTGTTAGCCTAGTATCTGAGCAAGAAATAGATGTTCCATTTCAGTTCAGTTCAGTTCAGCTGCTTAGTCATGTCTGACTCTTTGTGACCCATGGACTACAGCATTCCAGGCTTCTCTGTCTTTCACCATCTCCCACAACTTGCTCAAACTCATGTCCATTGACTCAGTGATGCCATCTAACCATCTTGTCCTCTGTCATCCCAAACAGGTTCCAATAGTGTACAACATTTGCTGATGGCAATGACATAAAATTAAAAATTAATTAACAGGTATGTAAAATAATTAGTATTCTGGAAAAACACTTCTGGTAACTTGGGTTCAAGAAAATAAAAATTAAGCTACAAAAATCTTGTAACTACCCAGCAACAAAAAATTTTATATAAACTCTGATGGGATGCAACCAAAGAAAGTCAAGGGAAAATGTAAAATATTATGTATGATTTTATTTTAGAATATAAGAAATAATTTAAATAAATGGGTTAAATTTTAAAAAGAAGGAATGAAGGAGTTAATAAAGATGTGAGAAAATGTTAAGGATACAGAAAACAAACAAATAGCAAAATAGGACCTCATTATTTGAAAATACTCACAGGCAAACACCAAAGACAGACATTGATGGATACCAAAGGTAGACATTGATGGATATCAAAGAAAAAGAGATATCCCTAAATAATAAGGACAGGAGAGTAAAATATTATAAAAAGGAATACCAGTAAATGTTAATATCGGATGAAACAGACACTTTTTAAAAAAGTATACATTACTGAAATTGGCCCAGTAGGATACTTGAATAGACCAAGACCAGAAAAGAAATCAAAATGATAGTTATTGATCTGTCTTTCCAAAAGGCACTACAGTCACTGCTGTCAACTCAGCAAATAGTAGTTACAGTCAGTTCTCATTATTGGTGGCAATTATGGTCTATAAAGTCACGATTAACACTGAATTAGTGTACCCAGAATTATTGCTCTTGGAGAACTATAGCGTTAGTCTTGCAAGCCTCTGGCTTTCTCCATCTGATCAATACATGACTTTGTTTTATGTATGTTTCCATTTAAAAACATTTTACTTAATAGTTATTGTTTATTAATTAACAATGGGCTCATGGCCAACAGCAGAATAACTTATGGCTGAGAAAAACTTATTTCAAATACGGATTTTCTCCATAAGGCACGTCATAGCCTTCTTGTGGTTAGGAACTAAGACAGCGTGCCAGCACTATCCTCGGGGACCATTTTAAGCAACAGACTCACCAACAGAAAACACAACAATGCAAAAGACATGGCATTAAGTAGACCATGAGAAAGATACTTGATCACAGTAAGAGAGCTGAAATAAGAAGGCAGAGCATCACCTTGTTTGACTTCCACTGGGAATGCACTTGTAGAATGACTCCAGTATTTCACCTATCTGCATTTGTCTACAAATGACCACAGAAGTGCTGCAAGTATTGATTTGGGAGTTAAAAATCAGTTTAAGCTGGTAGGCAAATTCACATATACAGAATTCACAATAATAAGGATCAATTGTATTTCTAATGTATCAAATTGCTCTAAGACATAGAAAAATAAGAAATAATTTAAATAAATGGGTTAAATTTTAAAAAGAAGGAATGAAGGAGTTAATAAAGATGTGAGAAAATGTTAAGGATACAGAAAACAAACAAATAGCAAAATAGGACCTCATTATTTGAAAATACTCACAGGCAAACACCAAAGACAGACATTGATGGATACCAAAGGTAGACATTGATGGATATCAAAGAAAAAGAGATATCCCTAAATAATAAGGACAGGAGAGTAAAATATTATAAAAAGGAATACCAGTAAATGTTAATATCGGATGAAACAGACACTTTTTAAAAAAGTATACATTACTGAAATTGGCCCAGTAGGATACTTGAATAGACCAAGACCAGAAAAGAAATCAAAATGATAGTTATTGATCTGTCTTTCCAAAAGGCACTACAGTCACTGCTGTCAACTCAGCAAATAGTAGTTACAGTCAGTTCTCATTATTGGTGGCAATTATGGTCTATAAAGTCACGATTAACACTGAATTAGTGTACCCAGAATTATTGCTCTTGGAGAACTATAGCGTTAGTCTTGCAAGCCTCTGGCTTTCTCCATCTGATCAATACATGACTTTGTTTTATGTATGTTTCCATTTAAAAACATTTTACTTAATAGTTATTGTTTATTAATTAACAATGGGCTCATGGCCAACAGCAGAATAACTTATGGCTGAGAAAAACTTATTTCAAATACGGATTTTCTCCATAAGGCACGTCATAGCCTTCTTGTGGTTAGGAACTAAGACAGCGTGCCAGCACTATCCTCGGGGACCATTTTAAGCAACAGACTCACCAACAGAAAACACAACAATGCAAAAGACATGGCATTAAGTAGACCATGAGAAAGATACTTGATCACAGTAAGAGAGCTGAAATAAGAAGGCAGAGCATCACCTTGTTTGACTTCCACTGGGAATGCACTTGTAGAATGACTCCAGTATTTCACCTATCTGCATTTGTCTACAAATGACCACAGAAGTGCTGCAAGTATTGATTTGGGAGTTAAAAATCAGTTTAAGCTGGTAGGCAAATTCACATATACAGAATTCACAATAATAAGGATCAATTGTATTTCTAATGTATCAAATTGCTCTAAGACATAGAAAAATAAGAGGAATGAAGTCACTCAGTTTAACCCTGATAGCAAATTGAGCTGGAGATCACATAAGAAAATAAAATTATAGGCCCATTTTGTTATAAACAAAGAATCCAAGATGTTATATGAAATACTAGCAAATTGAATCCAACAGGAGATTGAAAGAAGATATTTAAGAATATATTTACCTGAGGAATTCAAGGATGGTTTCAAACTAGAAAATAAATTTGGTATATTAACACTTTAAGGGAATAAAACAGGGTTAAGCTAATCACTGTAATAAAAGCATTTGATAATAACTAACATTCAGTCATGATGAAATATTTCCTATGTGTGTGTGGGTTCAATGTCCGACTCTTTGAGACCCCAGGGACTGCATGCAGCACAGTAGCCTTGCCTGTATTGTGTGCTCAGTCACTTTAGTCGTGTCTGACTCTTTTGGACACTTTGAACTAGAAGAGCCCACCAGGCTCCTCTGTCCATTGGATCCTCCAGGCAAAAGCACTGGAGTGGGTTGCCATGCCCTCCTCCAGGGGATCTTTCCCATCTGGGGAGAGAACATGTGTCCCCTGCAGCTCCTACATTGCAGGCAGATTCTTTACCTCTGAGCCACTGGTGAAGCCTGGCTTCCCTGTATATTTCTTAACAAACTCAGGCTCGGTGCAGCATTTGGCTAGCAGCCTGAGGATGAAGTCAACATCAGAGGATAATAAAGCCAAGAGACTTTCATTAAAGCGGAACTGGAACTTGATATGCTCTACCTGCTGCTGCCCTGTCTTGGAATTTCTTGGTATGTAAAACAATCAATCTTACATTATTTAAATTAATTTAATCATATGTTTCAGTTATTTCTTGAGTTCTATGAAAAGTAAGACCTAAAACAGCCAATAACTTCAAATGATTACCTATCTAAAAAAAAAAAAAGAATTTCACATCATAATTACTGAAACCAATAAAGTTTAGTAAAATAGTGGCCAGATAGAGGAGTGACATCTAGTAATTAATAGCTTGGGCATCATCATAAACTTGAAGTAGACCCAGATTTTTAAACTCATTACAAAAAACAATAATCACAAAGAAAAATGATAAATTACACTCTAAGACATTGTTAAAGAGTCCTCAGTGGGAGAAGCTATTGGCAATACAGACATCTGACAGAGAACCTATATCCAGGGTGTATTAAAAAAAAAAAAAAAACTCCTATAAAACAATACAGAGAAGATAAACAACACAAAAGAAAAATGACCAAAAGGCTTAAACAAGTATTTCACAAATGATATCCGAATGGTCTGTACACAGTTAGAAAGGTGCCTGGCTTCCTTAGTCATCAGAGAAGAGCAGAACTGAAGCTATGGTGTGATAGTACTACACACTACTACAATAAATGACTAGAAAAGGGTGCAGAATATCAGTGTCAACTGGGTGCACTCCAACTGATGGCCTACGTACTCAGTCAAACTGAAACTCTCATACACTGCTGATAGGACTATAAAGCAGTTCAACTACTGTAGACATCTATTTGGTAGTACCTTTGAAATCTGTGACTAAGCTATTCCATTCCTACATGGGAAACCAACAAAAATGCATAAATAAATTCAAATGCATCAACAAGTTCAAAAGACATGTTGAAGAATGCTCATAGAAATACTATTTGTAATAGCTTCAAACTACCCAGTGCCCATAAAAATAGGGTGGACGATCAAATTGTGGTATATTAGTAAAAGAAAAATTCTATTCAGTAGTAAGAACACACAAATGTCATTTATGCAGGATAAGGATGAACCTTGTAAGCCTAACACAGGATGAAAGAAGCCAGACACAGAAGAGTTTATAATGTCTGACTTCATTTATATGAATTCCATTGTCCAAGATTGATATGCTCTACCTGCTGCTGCCTGTCTTGGAATTTCTTGGTATGTAAAACAATCAATCTTACATTATTTAAATTAATTTAATCATATGTTTCAGTTATTTCTTGAGTTCTATGAAAAGTAAGACCTAAAACAGCCAATAACTTCAAATGATTACCTATCTAAAAAAAAAAAAAGAATTTCACATCATAATTACTGAAACCAATAAAGTTTAGTAAAATAGTGGCCAGATAGAGGAGTGACATCTAGTAATTAATAGCTTGGGCATCATCATAAACTTGAAGTAGACCCAGATTTTTAAACTCATTACAAAAAACAATAATCACAAAGAAAAATGATAAATTACACTCTAAGACATTGTTAAAGAGTCCTCAGTGGGAGAAGCTATTGGCAATACAGACATCTGACAGAGAACCTATATCCAGGGTGTATTAAAAAAAAAAAAAAAACTCCTATAAAACAATACAGAGAAGATAAACAACACAAAAGAAAAATGACCAAAAGGCTTAAACAAGTATTTCACAAATGATATCCGAATGGTCTGTACACAGTTAGAAAGGTGCCTGGCTTCCTTAGTCATCAGAGAAGAGCAGAACTGAAGCTATGGTGTGATAGTACTACACACTACTACAATAAATGACTAGAAAAGGGTGCAGAATATCAGTGTCAACTGGGTGCACTCCAACTGATGGCCTACGTACTCAGTCAAACTGAAACTCTCATACACTGCTGATAGGACTATAAAGCAGTTCAACTACTGTAGACATCTATTTGGTAGTACCTTTGAAATCTGTGACTAAGCTATTCCATTCCTACATGGGAAACCAACAAAAATGCATAAATAAATTCAAATGCATCAACAAGTTCAAAAGACATGTTGAAGAATGCTCATAGAAATACTATTTGTAATAGCTTCAAACTACCCAGTGCCCATAAAAATAGGGTGGACAATCAAATTGTGGTATATTAGTAAAAGAAAAATTCTATTCAGTAGTAAGAACACACAAATGTCATTTATGCAGGATAAGGATGAACCTTGTAAGCCTAACACAGGATGAAAGAAGCCAGACACAGAAGAGTTTATAATGTCTGACTTCATTTATATGAATTCAAAAACAGGCAAGGTTGTTCCATAGTTTTAGATTTGGGAAAATGGTGGAGGAAGTGGTGGGAAGGGAGAACAGAGGAAGCATCTTTTCTCAGTCTGGGCACTGTATTGAGTTTGCAGAACTGTATTGAACCATATGCTTTTCTGGAGATAAAATTTCTGAAAAAAAATCATTCTCCAAAAGACAACTGCAAAAAAAAAAAAAAAGAAACCCAAATAGAAGAAAAAGAAAATTTTCTTATGCATAATCAATAACTAGTCAGTAAATGCATTAGAAGGAAATATCCTATTCAAAACAGGCATAAATAGTACAATGCACCTAGTAACAAACCTACTAGAAATATAATAGACAGCTTTGGAAACAATAAAGAATTTTTTAGTAAATGAAATACATAACTATGTTTATAGCTGAGCAAATTCCCTGTAGTTCAGTTGCTCAGCCATGCCTGCAAAAATTTATTTGTGAAGTGAAAGGCTCTTCTGTTGTTTCTGTTCTTCTCCATTATGGATACCTCTGAGATTAGTGAAAGGTTAATGCTGCTCTGAGACTCAAATCACTTGAGATTGTTGGGGAATCTCGTGGTCAGTGGAGAATTAGAAGAAAAGTGGAGTATACATCGGTATTATCTGACATTCTACTTGATAAAAAAAATAAAGGGAAATTAAACCTCTTAACTAGCATCTGTGTTCTGATATTGTGCACTTTACATCTTATTGCCTCCATAAAAAAGAATCAGTGTATGTAGTCCAGAAAGGAGAAATAAAAGCTCTAATTCTGGCATCTGCCAAAAATAATACAGGGTCCATACTCTGCTCAATATCAAGGCACACTGTGAAACAGTATGGAATAGACAAATCCACCAGTGGAATAAAATAAGAGAGTTAGGAAACAGATTCAGTTAATGGCAAAGACCTGACTCATTGGAAAAGACCCTGATGCTGGGAAAGATTGAGGGCAAGAGGAGAAGGGGGCGACAGAGGATGAAGTGGTTGGATGGCATCACTGACGCAATGGACATGTATTTGAGCAAATCTAGGAAGATGGTGATGGAGAGAGAGGCCTGGTGTGCTGCAGTTCATCGGGCCGCAAAGAGTCAGACATGACTTTGCACCTGAACAACAATGGCACCCAAACCTATGCTAGAAGGTCTGTTTACTTATTAATTTATAATCAACAATCATGATTAAGGTATATTATTATTATTATGTGTCATGCACACTGTTTCTATACTCACTCTATCTCTGAATGCTAGTTTTAGAACAATAGATGGAAAAATAATACTACACTCAATCATGAGCTTCCTAGGTGGCTCAGTAGGTAAAGAATCTGCCTATAATGCAGGAGTTGCAGGGAATGAGGATTTGGTCCTTGGGTCAGGCAGATACCCTGAAGGATGGCATGACAACCCAGTCCAGTATTCTTGTCTGGAGAATCCCAAGGGCAGAGGAAGCTTGCGGACTGTGCTCCATAGGGTCACGAAAAATCAGACGTGGCTGAAGCTGTTGAGCACGCACGCACACACTCCATCATATGTGTTCAGTTGATATTAAATAAAATGTTTATTCTTGTCCCCAACACAATTTTTAAGTGAAAGGCTCTTCTGTTGTTTCTGTTCTTCTCCATTATGGATACCTCTGAGATTAGTGAAAGGTTAATGCTGCTCTGAGACTCAAATCACTTGAGATTGTTGGGGAATCTCGTGGTCAGTGGAGAATTAGAAGAAAAGTGGAGTATACATCGGTATTATCTGACATTCTACTTGATAAAAAAAATAAAGGGAAATTAAACCTCTTAACTAGCATCTGTGTTCTGATATTGTGCACTTTACATCTTATTGCCTCCATAAAAAAGAATCAGTGTATGTAGTCCAGAAAGGAGAAATAAAAGCTCTAATTCTGGCATCTGCCAAAAATAATACAGGGTCCATACTCTGCTCAATATCAAGGCACACTGTGAAACAGTATGGAATAGACAAATCCACCAGTGGAATAAAATAAGAGAGTTAGGAAACAGATTCAGTTAATGGCAAAGACCTGACTCATTGGAAAAGACCCTGATGCTGGGAAAGATTGAGGGCAAGAGGAGAAGGGGGCGACAGAGGATGAAGTGGTTGGATGGCATCACTGACGCAATGGACATGTATTTGAGCAAATCTAGGAAGATGGTGATGGAGAGAGAGGCCTGGTGTGCTGCAGTTCATCGGGCCGCAAAGAGTCAGACATGACTTTGCACCTGAACAACAATGGCACCCAAACCTATGCTAGAAGGTCTGTTTACTTATTAATTTATAATCAACAATCATGATTAAGGTATATTATTATTATTATGTGTCATGCACACTGTTTCTATACTCACTCTATCTCTGAATGCTAGTTTTAGAACAATAGATGGAAAAATAATACTACACTCAATCATGAGCTTCCTAGGTGGCTCAGTAGGTAAAGAATCTGCCTATAATGCAGGAGTTGCAGGGAATGAGGATTTGGTCCTTGGGTCAGGCAGATACCCTGAAGGATGGCATGACAACCCAGTCCAGTATTCTTGTCTGGAGAATCCCAAGGGCAGAGGAAGCTTGCGGACTGTGCTCCATAGGGTCACGAAAAATCAGACGTGGCTGAAGCTGTTGAGCACGCACGCACACACTCCATCATATGTGTTCAGTTGATATTAAATAAAATGTTTATTCTTGTCCCCAACACAATTTTTCTGTATTCTTATTTTTTTATTGGTTTACATTACTTAAAAATGAAGAACAAAAAATTAGTTAATATCACTTGTGATTTCTAAGAAAGATGATAGAAGTTAATCAAAACTGCCTTTTTTGGTAGCGGTAGAAACTGAAATGAGCAAATACTAATGGGTTGAGTATTAAAAAGCTGGGAGTCTGTCGGGAATAAAATGCCAGCATCAGCCCACAGAGGGGCTCTCTGATTTCACTACTGGCCTCATCAGCTGACAGCTCACTGGCAATGAGAGAGGAGTTTGTGTTGACCTCATGGCTGGATCTTCCCCTCCAGTGCCTATTTGGGTTCTGAACTCTACAGGGAACCATTATAAACATCAATTCACAAAATTCATTGTGTCTGTTACACTTTGGGCACTGGAATATATTTGAGGAAATGTTTCTTCCTGGAAAGTATAGACAATCTAACGATGGTAGATAAAACAAGCAAATAATTTCCATTGGGAAGCTCTTTTTCTATCAGTGTAAGTCATAGATATTGTCTGGACAAAGAAAGCTGGATCATTTTGGTCTTGATTTTCAGGTACCCATATCCAGGAGGAAGCCTGTGATTTCTCCCTCTGTAGCTCTTAGACATTACAAATTGTCAATCACCACCCACCCCCCGCCTTGCATTCATGTATGCAATGTCATTTTACTATTTGTCTTATAATACATATAGAATACAGTTAACACACATTAAGGAGTTCCTGCTGTTGCTAGAGAGGAAGGCATACTTCACACATAAAATGGGAAGGTCCATCACTTAGCTAAATGTTGAGAAGAACTGGGAAAGGTAGTATAGTGAGTAAGGGGAAAAGACAAGTTCCTTTTCTCTGAGAACAAAGCTAGTGAGAAGCAGGATGCAAGGTTAAGGCATGTCAGGGGGTTGTGTGGAACTGGATTTTTTTTTGAGAAATTTTGAATGTTTTGCAACATAGTGAATCTTTAGTCTTGTGCTTTTTAAAATTTGGAATCTTAACAGATTTTTCCACTGAATAACATTTTATAGTACCGAGAAAATAATGACAAAAGCACTGTCAGTTTCCCTGTTTGTTCTGTGATGGGGCTGAATAGTTCTCCAGCTTAATTCTTTCATAAAGCCAATCCATATGTGCAGAAATACAGACGAAAGAAGCCTTTTCTTGCTTTCCTGTTGCCTGTTAAGTCCATATTTTATGATTTGATTTACATTTTATAACTTGAGTTTTCCTTAACAAATTTGCACATGACTTGGAGATGATAAAAGTTTTCATATTAGAATAAAGATAAGGCTCCAGAGGAAAGAAGAGTATTTGAATGTTTTATCCATAACATTTATCCTTGAATATTTGGCACAACGTGACTGAGATTTAAAGGCCCCAATGAATAGGAGTTTGTGTTGACCTCATGGCTGGATCTTCCCCTCCAGTGCCTATTTGGGTTCTGAACTCTACAGGGAACCATTATAAACATCAATTCACAAAATTCATTGTGTCTGTTACACTTTGGGCACTGGAATATATTTGAGGAAATGTTTCTTCCTGGAAAGTATAGACAATCTAACGATGGTAGATAAAAACAAGCAAATAATTTCCATTGGGAAGCTCTTTTTCTATCAGTGTAAGTCATAGATATTGTCTGGACAAAGAAAGCTGGATCATTTTGGTCTTGATTTTCAGGTACCCATATCCAGGAGGAAGCCTGTGATTTCTCCCTCTGTAGCTCTTAGACATTACAAATTGTCAATCACCACCCACCCCCCGCCTTGCATTCATGTATGCAATGTCATTTTACTATTTGTCTTATAATACATATAGAATACAGTTAACACACATTAAGGAGTTCCTGCTGTTGCTAGAGAGGAAGGCATACTTCACACATAAAAATGGGAAGGTCCATCACTTAGCTAAATGTTGAGAAGAACTGGGAAAGGTAGTATAGTGAGTAAGGGGAAAAGACAAGTTCCTTTTCTCTGAGAACAAAGCTAGTGAGAAGCAGGATGCAAGGTTAAGGCATGTCAGGGGGTTGTGTGGAACTGGATTTTTTTTTGAGAAATTTTGAATGTTTTGCAACATAGTGAATCTTTAGTCTTGTGCTTTTTAAAATTTGGAATCTTAACAGATTTTTCCACTGAATAACATTTTATAGTACCGAGAAAATAATGACAAAAGCACTGTCAGTTTCCCTGTTTGTTCTGTGATGGGGCTGAATAGTTCTCCAGCTTAATTCTTTCATAAAGCCAATCCATATGTGCAGAAATACAGACGAAAGAAGCCTTTTCTTGCTTTCCTGTTGCCTGTTAAGTCCATATTTTATGATTTGATTTACATTTTATAACTTGAGTTTTTCCTTAACAAATTTGCACATGACTTGGAGATGATAAAAGTTTTTCATATTAGAATAAAGATAAGGCTCCAGAGGAAAGAAGAGTATTTGAATGTTTTATCCCCATAACATTTTTATCCTTGAAACTGATCTAATGCAAAGTGGGATTTCCAGCAACGTGAAACAAAGCAAGCACTGCTGAGATTCCTAAAGAGCCCCAGATTGTCAAATAGGGGAAATTCCTTTCTTTCCCCCAGAGGATCAATCATCTTGAAATGCCTGCTCCAAATACTGATAGCAGGGAAATAATCATTCACTTGAAATAGTGTTTCTTAATGCTAGGGTGTGTTTACTTTCCCCTCGAAGCCGAAGTTATAACTGTAAATCACATCAAAGAGAGAAGAGGGCAGTAGCTAAATATTCTGATCAAAAAAAATTCTTCAAACGTCTACCTCATGTAATAATTTTATGCCTGTGAATATCTCACTGTTTTTAAGTAATCTCTATTTCCTTTTCTTCATCTGCTTGTTTCAGTAACTAAAGAAGTAATCCTATCCAAAAGTACATGTGCAATTATTTCTTCATAATAACACTTATTTATTTTTCATTTAATTTTGCTTTTAGTTAAATGTTAATTAAAATTTATGCAAGTTAAACATATTCATTAGGAAAAATTCAAAATACAGATAATCAGAAAGAAAAACAAATGTAATATTAAAACTAAAGATCAACTAAAGACAGTCTTAGCAGATATTTTCCATGATCTGTTCAGACACTTTTCTACTTGTGTGAATATGTGTGTAGGAGGTCTTTTAATGGGATCCTTCTATACATATCTACATTTTTCAGCTGGACTTTTTCTTTTTAAAATTGGTATAATATGATCATCTTCCCATGTGAATATATATACTTTTACATTAGTTTCTACTGATTTCATTTCATCTTTCAGAGTCCTTGAATTCATTTTTATTCAACTAGTATTTTCTTATTTCCCATCTAATTTCTTGTTTGATCCATTGATTCAAAAGTATGTTGTTTACTTTCCACTTATTTGTGAGTTATAATTTTCCTTCTGTTGTTTGTTGATTTATAGTTTCATTCGATGTGGTAAAGTTAACTCCAGAGTTGAAAAAGAAGAGTAAATTTGCACATGACTTGGAGATGATAAAAGTTTTCATATTAGAATAAAGATAAGGCTCCAGAGGAAAGAAGAGTATTTGAATGTTTTATCCCATAACATTTTATCCTTGAAACTGATCTAATGCAAAGTGGGATTTCCAGCAACGTGAAACAAAGCAAGCACTGCTGAGATTCCTAAAGAGCCCCAGATTGTCAAATAGGGGAAATTCCTTTCTTTCCCCCAGAGGATCAATCATCTTGAAATGCCTGCTCCAAATACTGATAGCAGGGAAATAATCATTCACTTGAAATAGTGTTTCTTAATGCTAGGGTGTGTTTACTTTCCCCTCGAAGCCGAAGTTATAACTGTAAATCACATCAAAGAGAGAAGAGGGCAGTAGCTAAATATTCTGATCAAAAAAAATTCTTCAAACGTCTACCTCATGTAATAATTTTATGCCTGTGAATATCTCACTGTTTTTAAGTAATCTCTATTTCCTTTTCTTCATCTGCTTGTTTCAGTAACTAAAGAAGTAATCCTATCCAAAAGTACATGTGCAATTATTTCTTCATAATAACACTTATTTATTTTTCATTTAATTTTGCTTTTAGTTAAATGTTAATTAAAATTTATGCAAGTTAAACATATTCATTAGGAAAAATTCAAAAATACAGATAATCAGAAAGAAAAACAAATGTAATATTAAAACTAAAGATCAACTAAAGACAGTCTTAGCAGATATTTTCCATGATCTGTTCAGACACTTTTCTACTTGTGTGAATATGTGTGTAGGAGGTCTTTTAATGGGATCCTTCTATACATATCTACATTTTTCAGCTGGACTTTTTCTTTTTAAAATTGGTATAATATGATCATCTTCCCATGTGAATATATATACTTTTACATTAGTTTCTACTGATTTCATTTCATCTTTCAGAGTCCTTGAATTCATTTTTATTCAACTAGTATTTTCTTATTTCCCATCTAATTTCTTGTTTGATCCATTGATTCAAAAGTATGTTGTTTACTTTCCACTTATTTGTGAGTTATAATTTTCCTTCTGTTGTTTGTTGATTTATAGTTTCATTCGATGTGGTCTGAATAAGATACTTCATATCATTTCAGCCTCTTAAAAAACTTGGTGAGACTCATTTTGTGGCCTAACCCTAAAAAGTGTTCCAAGTGGACTTGAGAATAATCTGTGTTCTACTGTTGTTGGGAGGAATGTTCTGTGTATGTGTCTGAGGTCTTGTTAGTTTACAGTATCATTCCAGTCAGTCCTCTATTTTCTTATTAATCTTCTGTCCAGTTCTTTTATCTATTACTCAAAGTGGGGTATACTGATCTCCAACTATTTATGAAACTTCTTATTTCTCCCTTCAAGTCTGTCAAGTTTTTGTTCGTCTTGGGACTCTGTTGTTAGGTATGTGCATGTTTATAATTTTTATATCTTCTTTATGTATTGACTCTCTGCTAATATATAATGTCCTTTTTTGTTTCTTATAATTTTGACCTAAAATCTATTTTACCCTATATGGATAGAGTAGCCCAGCTCTCTTTTGGTTGCTATTTGCACGGAATATGTTTTCCCCATCCTTTACTTTCAACCTCTTTGTGCCTTTGAATCTAAAGTGACTGAGTCTCTTATAGACAATATAGTATAGTTGGATCATTAAAAAAAAATTCATTCTGCCAATGTCTTTTAATTGGAGAACCAAGTCTATTTGCATTTAAAGGAATTGATTCTCTGGGGATAAAGTCCTCTTTGTTTTCACCAGCACCAGGATTCCATACTGGAGATGTCAGCTGCTGCCCTTGAGGCTGACCTTGTGGTCGAGGGGGTTGGGTGGGATAAAGGTAGATTCCATGATCTGTTCAGACACTTTTCTACTTGTGTGAATATGTGTGTAGGAGGTCTTTTAATGGGATCCTTCTATACATATCTACATTTTCAGCTGGACTTTTTCTTTTTAAAATTGGTATAATATGATCATCTTCCCATGTGAATATATATACTTTTACATTAGTTTCTACTGATTTCATTTCATCTTTCAGAGTCCTTGAATTCATTTTTATTCAACTAGTATTTTCTTATTTCCCATCTAATTTCTTGTTTGATCCATTGATTCAAAAGTATGTTGTTTACTTTCCACTTATTTGTGAGTTATAATTTTCCTTCTGTTGTTTGTTGATTTATAGTTTCATTCGATGTGGTCTGAATAAGATACTTCATATCATTTCAGCCTCTTAAAAAACTTGGTGAGACTCATTTTGTGGCCTAACCCTAAAAAGTGTTCCAAGTGGACTTGAGAATAATCTGTGTTCTACTGTTGTTGGGAGGAATGTTCTGTGTATGTGTCTGAGGTCTTGTTAGTTTACAGTATCATTCCAGTCAGTCCTCTATTTTCTTATTAATCTTCTGTCCAGTTCTTTTATCTATTACTCAAAGTGGGGTATACTGATCTCCAACTATTTATGAAACTTCTTATTTCTCCCTTCAAGTCTGTCAAGTTTTTGTTCGTCTTGGGACTCTGTTGTTAGGTATGTGCATGTTTATAATTTTTATATCTTCTTTATGTATTGACTCTCTGCTAATATATAATGTCCTTTTTTGTTTCTTATAATTTTGACCTAAAATCTATTTTACCCTATATGGATAGAGTAGCCCAGCTCTCTTTTGGTTGCTATTTGCACGGAATATGTTTTCCCCATCCTTTACTTTCAACCTCTTTGTGCCTTTGAATCTAAAGTGACTGAGTCTCTTATAGACAATATAGTATAGTTGGATCATTAAAAAAAAAAAAATTCATTCTGCCAATGTCTTTTAATTGGAGAACCAAGTCTATTTGCATTTAAAGGAATTGATTCTCTGGGGATAAAGTCCTCTTTGTTTTCACCAGCACCAGGATTCCATACTGGAGATGTCAGCTGCTGCCCTTGAGGCTGACCTTGTGGTCGAGGGGGTTGGGTGGGATAAAGGTAGATTAAAACACCGCACATTAGGTTTCAGAGGCTTTCTTGATTAAGCATTTTCCTGAGTGCTGTAGATCTTTGCTTATCTTCCACAGCTCTGACAAAATTGACCTGACGTCTTAGCCAGCCTTCTCAGTGTCTCTATTAAGAGACAGGCTCCCAAAGTGTCCACTCTGCCATGCTCACCGGCATTCCTTCCATTCTTCAAAAATATCATTTTTCATGGTATTTTGTTTCAACTCTAATTCATTTAGCAGATAACACATTTGTGGATATATATAATGCCTTAAATTCGAGGCTATTATGAATAGCACTGTGATACCCAGAATTTGTAGACATTATTTCCTCAGAATAATCCTTATATAAGGAATGATACATGTTAGGAGTGAAAGGTTATGGATTTTGAATTTTACTAGGTAGATGACAATTAATTTTAGTAGAGAGGAAAAACCATCCTATATCCCTCATATTAGTATGTGTATGTGTGTGTGTTAGTTGCTCAGTGGTGTCTGACTCTCTGTGACTCATGGACTATAGCCTGCCGGGCTCCTCTATCCTTGGGATTCTCTAGGCAGAACTACTGGAGTGGACTGCCATTCCTCTCTCCAGGGCTCAAACCCTGGTCTCCTGCATTGCAGGTAGATTCCTTACTGTCTGAACTATGAGGGAAGCCCATGTTAGTATGTGCTTAGTCTCTCAGTTGTGTCTGACTCTTTAAGACTCTTTACGACCCAATGGACTGTCACCTTTCAAACTCCTCTGTCTGTGGGGATTCTCCAGCAAGAATATCGGAGTGAGTTGCCATCCCCTCCTCCACAGGATCTTCTCAACCCAGGGATCAAACCTGGGTCTCCTGGATTGCAGGTGAATGGATTCTTTACCGTCTGAGCCATCAGAGAGTAGGTAACCTATCCATTCTCCAGGGAATCTTCCTGACCCAGGAATTGAGCTGAGGCCTCCTGCTTTGCAGGCAGATTATTTACCAGCTGAGCTACCAGGGAAACCCCCATACTAGTCTATTAGGAGTCAAATCTTATACCTGTTAGGATTTCATGATGAATTAATATTTGAATGAATTAGTATTTATTCAATTGCATCTTGTTTAGCCCTTCCACTAAATAGTAGCACTATTTACAGTAGGCAGGACTTGGAAGCAACCTCAGTGTTCATCGTCAGATGGATGGATAAAGAAGTTGTGGTACATTTATACAATGGAATATTACTCATACATCAAAGGGAATGAATTTGAGTCAGTCGAACTAACAAGGATGAACCTAGAACCAGTTTTAAAATGTTAATTGATGTGATGAGCATGAGTCAGGCCTCTGGTGACCTAGTGCTGGTTGAGGTTGTTCTCCAACCATCAAAGGCACTGTTGTGCCTTAAAGAGAAGAAAAAGGATAGAATTCACTTCCTTCTTTGACTTGGGGGCTATTTCCATTAACTCTAGACAATTTCTAATCTAAATGTGATTTCTAGCCATTCTGAGATCATTTCCAAGGCAATTCATCTGCAGAACACCAATAGAATAAGCCATTCAAAAATATAAACTCTTATAAAGCTTACGGTGAACTCTGCAAACAATTGCACCTCTGAATAACCTGTGTTTAAATGATTAGTACAGTAGACTTGTAGTAGATATTTAATAAACCTTTTTTTTTCTATTAACCCTCTACTGAGTGTCTTCAACTATGTCCCTATTAGCTATGGTAAGCTCCATACCTAATTCTATAAAGTAAAACCATTTTGTCATTCACATTTTGTTCTATAATTAGTAACTCTAGTCATATGGCAGTCTTATCTCTTGCAGCTACCTGTACTTTATTCACCTCTTCTTATTCTTACCTGACAAAAACCAACCACAAATATAATTTGAATTGGAAAACTTATTTTTGTTGCTGGCCATGCTTTAAGTTTGACATTCAAGAGCCATTAGATTCTTCCAGTGTATTACTTTAGACATGATATATATTATCTTTTAATTGATTTTAATAAGATAGAGAATATTTGTGACTAGGAAAAGAAAAGTGTATTCCTTTCTTCTAAGTGTTGATTGAAAGCTGGAATTTTACATTCTATTTCTAGTCAAAATCTCTTTGAAACCAATGGGAATTCTGCCTATGGGAAACTCAAATGCACTGGAATTCTGCCTATGGGGAAACTCAAATACCTAAGATTGACTTTTAGCTATTGGTGATATAGAGACCATTTGCAAATCTGCAAGGCCCTTTTACTCTGGGATGCAGTGTTGTTGTTGTTAGTTGGTAAGTTGTGTCCAACTCTCAGGACACCATGGCTGTGACCTGCCAGGCTTCTTTGGCCATGGGATTTTCTAGGCAAGAATACTGGAGTGGGTTGTCATTTCCTCCTTTAGGGCATCTTTCCAACCCAGGGATCAAACCCACGTCTTCTACTTTGGCAGGTGAATTCTTTACTGTTGAGTTACCAGGGAAGCCTGGGATATAGTGTAGTGCTGCTTTAATTCCAAAATGCTAAGGACCATGGGGTTTCAAAGGCAATTTTTTAAATTCCAGAGAGGAGTTAGAATCTAAGTTCAGTTCAGTCGCTCAATCATTTTTGACTCTTTGCCATCCCACAGGCTGTTGCACGCCAGGCTTCTCTGTCCTTCACCATCTCTTATAAAGCTTACGGTGAACTCTGCAAACAATTGCACCTCTGAATAACCTGTGTTTAAATGATTAGTACAGTAGACTTGTAGTAGATATTTAATAAACCTTTTTTTTTCTATTAACCCTCTACTGAGTGTCTTCAACTATGTCCCTATTAGCTATGGTAAGCTCCATACCTAATTCTATAAAGTAAAACCATTTTGTCATTCACATTTTGTTCTATAATTAGTAACTCTAGTCATATGGCAGTCTTATCTCTTGCAGCTACCTGTACTTTATTCACCTCTTCTTATTCTTACCTGACAAAAACCAACCACAAATATAATTTGAATTGGAAAACTTATTTTTGTTGCTGGCCATGCTTTAAGTTTGACATTCAAGAGCCATTAGATTCTTCCAGTGTATTACTTTAGACATGATATATATTATCTTTTAATTGATTTTAATAAGATAGAGAATATTTGTGACTAGGAAAAGAAAAGTGTATTCCTTTCTTCTAAGTGTTGATTGAAAGCTGGAATTTTACATTCTATTTCTAGTCAAAATCTCTTTGAAACCAATGGGAATTCTGCCTATGGGGAAACTCAAATGCACTGGAATTCTGCCTATGGGGAAACTCAAATACCTAAGATTGACTTTTAGCTATTGGTGATATAGAGACCATTTGCAAATCTGCAAGGCCCTTTTACTCTGGGATGCAGTGTTGTTGTTGTTAGTTGGTAAGTTGTGTCCAACTCTCAGGACACCATGGCTGTGACCTGCCAGGCTTCTTTGGCCATGGGATTTTCTAGGCAAGAATACTGGAGTGGGTTGTCATTTCCTCCTTTAGGGCATCTTTCCAACCCAGGGATCAAACCCACGTCTTCTACTTTGGCAGGTGAATTCTTTACTGTTGAGTTACCAGGGAAGCCTGGGATATAGTGTAGTGCTGCTTTAATTCCAAAATGCTAAGGACCATGGGGTTTCAAAGGCAATTTTTTAAATTCCAGAGAGGAGTTAGAATCTAAGTTCAGTTCAGTCGCTCAATCATTTTTGACTCTTTGCCATCCCACAGGCTGTTGCACGCCAGGCTTCTCTGTCCTTCACCATCTCCCGTGGATTGCTTGTGTCCATTGAGTTGGTGATACCATCCAACCATCTTGTCCTCTGTCACCCCTTCTCCTTTTGCCTTCTATTTTTCCCAGCATCAGGGTCTTTTCCAAGGAGTCGTCTCTTTGCATTAGATGGTCAAACTATTGTAGCTTCAGTTTCAGCATTGGTCCTTCCAGTGAATATTCAGAGTTGACTTCCTTTAGGACTGACTGGTTTGATCTCCTTGCAGACCACTGGGGATAAAGCAGTAAACTTTCCCATTGATTTCCTATTATCTTTTTCCAGGAAGTGATTGATATAGGGACAAATTCTGAGGAAGAAATAGGAAATGACCATCAGTTTAGTAAAGTTTTGACTACCACTTGTTTGCATCCTTCCCTGCACTTCTTTGAACTCACACACGACCATTAGCATAAAGATCAAATCATTTTTTTCAAGAACACTCTGTATGAGAATAAACAGTTTTGTTTTCCAAGAGAAGAAAAGCATCATTTACAAAAAGGCAACACTCTGTTTCTTATTTTCCCTCCATTTATTATCTGTGAATTGCCCTAAATTCACTGGGCACTGGGCTGCAAAGTGATGGAAAAGGTGTGTGTTATATTCAAAGAATGAATGTCAGAATTTTAAAATCAGAATTTTAGGAGCAGACCCTGATGCTGGGAAAGATTGAGGGCAGGAGGAGAAGAGGAGACAGAGGATGAGATGGTTGGATGGCAACATTTACTCAAGGTACACGAGTTTGAGCAAACTCTGGGAGATGGTAAAGGACAGGGGAGCCTGGCGTGCCAGAATTTATGGAGTTGCAAAGAATTGGACACAACTGAGTGACTGAACAACAAATTCTGTTTCTGTCAGCTTCCATGGGGATATCCAAGGCTTAGTCTAACCTCATAAACCGTTACCCACCCATTCAATAAAAATAAACACACAAATCTTGGATTTATTCAGATTGTGCCCTGTATAACTGCTAAGGACCATGGGGTTTCAAAGGCAATTTTTTAAATTCCAGAGAGGAGTTAGAATCTAAGTTCAGTTCAGTCGCTCAATCATTTTTGACTCTTTGCCATCCCACAGGCTGTTGCACGCCAGGCTTCTCTGTCCTTCACCATCTCCCGTGGATTGCTTGTGTCCATTGAGTTGGTGATACCATCCAACCATCTTGTCCTCTGTCACCCCTTCTCCTTTTGCCTTCTATTTTTCCCAGCATCAGGGTCTTTTCCAAGGAGTCGTCTCTTTGCATTAGATGGTCAAACTATTGTAGCTTCAGTTTCAGCATTGGTCCTTCCAGTGAATATTCAGAGTTGACTTCCTTTAGGACTGACTGGTTTGATCTCCTTGCAGACCACTGGGGATAAAGCAGTAAACTTTCCCATTGATTTCCTATTATCTTTTTCCAGGAAGTGATTGATATAGGGACAAATTCTGAGGAAGAAATAGGAAATGACCATCAGTTTAGTAAAGTTTTGACTACCACTTGTTTGCATCCTTCCCTGCACTTCTTTGAACTCACACACGACCATTAGCATAAAGATCAAATCATTTTTTTCAAGAACACTCTGTATGAGAATAAACAGTTTTGTTTTCCAAGAGAAGAAAAGCATCATTTACAAAAAGGCAACACTCTGTTTCTTATTTTCCCTCCATTTATTATCTGTGAATTGCCCTAAATTCACTGGGCACTGGGCTGCAAAGTGATGGAAAAGGTGTGTGTTATATTCAAAGAATGAATGTCAGAATTTTAAAATCAGAATTTTAGGAGCAGACCCTGATGCTGGGAAAGATTGAGGGCAGGAGGAGAAGAGGAGACAGAGGATGAGATGGTTGGATGGCAACATTTACTCAAGGTACACGAGTTTGAGCAAACTCTGGGAGATGGTAAAGGACAGGGGAGCCTGGCGTGCCAGAATTTATGGAGTTGCAAAGAATTGGACACAACTGAGTGACTGAACAACAAATTCTGTTTCTGTCAGCTTCCATGGGGATATCCAAGGCTTAGTCTAACCTCATAAACCGTTACCCACCCATTCAATAAAAATAAACACACAAATCTTGGATTTATTCAGATTGTGCCCTGTATAACTGTTAGAACTCGTTTTAATTTTCATGTTTGATCCAGTTATTTGGAAAATGGTTTTTCTTCATCTTCAGTCTTAACTGTTGAAACAGAGTAGCTTAGATGCGCTGATTGAGAATAAAATCATCTTATGGGTAAAAATGTCTCTTCTGTTGAATCAGGGGTTCAAGAAAATGATTATTCAATGAAAGATGTACTTAGGACAATTTTTTATGGATAACAATTAAGGAGGGTTTACGGTGTCTTCCTTTTCTTCTCCAATTTCTGGCAAGGGTACCAAGATTTTCAAGGAGAGTTGGTAGAATAACAACTCAATCAGAAAAAGGAGGGACTTCAGGTCCTCTCAGGAAAGGGTATTCTTTCTGATCTAGGAAATTTCAGAGTTTGTCTCTTTGCGTTTGTATCAAAACATTACAGAGACTTTTGGAGTCGAATCGCTGAAACGTTGGGTGGCTCATTCATTGTCAATGGTAACATTAAGATGTATGGACTGAACTAGCCTGTAGCAGTAGAAAGAAGTTGCCCACAATTCTGTTCAGCATTTTGCAATGGACAAAATGTCAAGTTCGAAAAATTGTTGGTTATGAAGTTGCAGCACGCTTTTCCTCTACAAGTAAAGCCCAGTGTGACATTTTATATAAGTTGCATTTCAAAAATGAGGAATATGTCTTTTATATCTAAAGAGGTTCTGAAATTAATTTGCTCTGTTTTTACTTGCATCAATATATTTTGTCCTCTAATGGTTTTATTATTAAAATCTGAGGGGGGCAAAAAATTTAACTCAGACCCTGATGCTGGGAAAGATTGAGGAAAAAACAGAGGATGAGATGGTTGGATGGCAACATTTACTCAAGGTACACGAGTTTGAGCAAACTCTGGGAGATGGTAAAGGACAGGGGAGCCTGGCGTGCCAGAATTTATGGAGTTGCAAAGAATTGGACACAACTGAGTGACTGAACAACAAATTCTGTTTCTGTCAGCTTCCATGGGGATATCCAAGGCTTAGTCTAACCTCATAAACCGTTACCCACCCATTCAATAAAAATAAACACACAAATCTTGGATTTATTCAGATTGTGCCCTGTATAACTGTTAGAACTCGTTTTAATTTTCATGTTTGATCCAGTTATTTGGAAAATGGTTTTTCTTCATCTTCAGTCTTAACTGTTGAAACAGAGTAGCTTAGATGCGCTGATTGAGAATAAAATCATCTTATGGGTAAAAATGTCTCTTCTGTTGAATCAGGGGTTCAAGAAAATGATTATTCAATGAAAGATGTACTTAGGACAATTTTTTATGGATAACAATTAAGGAGGGTTTACGGTGTCTTCCTTTTCTTCTCCAATTTCTGGCAAGGGTACCAAGATTTTCAAGGAGAGTTGGTAGAATAACAACTCAATCAGAAAAAGGAGGGACTTCAGGTCCTCTCAGGAAAGGGTATTCTTTCTGATCTAGGAAATTTCAGAGTTTGTCTCTTTGCGTTTGTATCAAAACATTACAGAGACTTTTGGAGTCGAATCGCTGAAACGTTGGGTGGCTCATTCATTGTCAATGGTAACATTAAGATGTATGGACTGAACTAGCCTGTAGCAGTAGAAAGAAGTTGCCCACAATTCTGTTCAGCATTTTTGCAATGGACAAAATGTCAAGTTCGAAAAATTGTTGGTTATGAAGTTGCAGCACGCTTTTCCTCTACAAGTAAAGCCCAGTGTGACATTTTATATAAGTTGCATTTCAAAAATGAGGAAATGATGTCTTTTATATCTAAAGAGGTTCTGAAATTAATTTGCTCTGTTTTTTACTTGCATCAATATATTTTGTCCTCTAATGGCATATATTTCATCTCATGTGGAAAACTCATACACAAAGAAGTGTTTGTTTCTTACAAGGGCAGTGTGAACAGCATATTAATATAATATTGATGCCAGATAAAGTGCTCTGTTATAGTAGTGAGCAGAATAATGAAGCGACTTATGGAGAACCTGGTTTGTTGGTCTTTGCATTTCTTCCATGGTACAGTAGTAAAGTTGGCTCAGCCATTCCAACCAGCTGAGTAGAGTGTGAATATTTCTTATTATCCCTACCTCCCAAAGTGGGATAGCTTGTAGGAATTTCAGAAGTTTTATAATTTTATCATGCAGACTTGGTCCAGTAGGTTTGTAGTTGCTTATATCTTGAATTTTTTTACATTTTAAAAATAATCTGTTTATTATGATTGTAAATTAATAAAGGACAGCTAGGTTCTTATATCAATTCTTCCATTCTGTCTGTTATAGTATATCATTTAATTAATTATATATGCATAAAATATGGCCTTATGCATATATGAAACTTATGAAAGAGTAGTATTCTCCTAATTCTCATAGGCAGTGGTATATATTCTTTTTTGACCCTACATTAAAGCTTGGTAAGTATTAGTATCTTAAGTATTAATTGTAATTAATAAATGGATATTTAGAGAGTTCTTTATGGCCCAATTGGACCACATTTTTTAGAACCAATAAACCACACAACAACACAGCAAATATGTAGATTGATCAATGCTATCAACCACTACTTTGTAATTAAAATTTTAGAATACTATATTCAACAACTATATAATTCACAATCTTTCCAAATGAGCATGATATATTTACCATGAATTAACTGGGCCAAATAGATACATTGTCAATGGTAACATTAAGATGTATGGACTGAACTAGCCTGTAGCAGTAGAAAGAAGTTGCCCACAATTCTGTTCAGCATTTTTGCAATGGACAAAATGTCAAGTTCGAAAAATTGTTGGTTATGAAGTTGCAGCACGCTTTTCCTCTACAAGTAAAGCCCAGTGTGACATTTTATATAAGTTGCATTTCAAAAATGAGGAAATGATGTCTTTTATATCTAAAGAGGTTCTGAAATTAATTTGCTCTGTTTTTTACTTGCATCAATATATTTTGTCCTCTAATGGCATATATTTCATCTCATGTGGAAAACTCATACACAAAGAAGTGTTTGTTTCTTACAAGGGCAGTGTGAACAGCATATTAATATAATATTGATGCCAGATAAAGTGCTCTGTTATAGTAGTGAGCAGAATAATGAAGCGACTTATGGAGAACCTGGTTTGTTGGTCTTTGCATTTCTTCCATGGTACAGTAGTAAAGTTGGCTCAGCCATTCCAAACAGCTGAGTAGAGTGTGAATATTTCTTATTATCCCTACCTCCCCAAAGTGGGATAGCTTGTAGGAATTTCAGAAGTTTTATAATTTTATCATGCAGACTTGGTCCAGTAGGTTTGTAGTTGCTTATATCTTGAATTTTTTTACATTTTAAAAATAATCTGTTTATTATGATTGTAAATTAATAAAGGACAGCTAGGTTCTTATATCAATTCTTCCATTCTGTCTGTTATAGTATATCATTTAATTAATTATATATGCATAAAATATGGCCTTATGCATATATGAAACTTATGAAAGAGTAGTATTCTCCTAATTCTCATAGGCAGTGGTATATATTCTTTTTTGACCCTACATTAAAGCTTGGTAAGTATTAGTATCTTAAGTATTAATTGTAATTAATAAATGGATATTTAGAGAGTTCTTTATGGCCCAATTGGACCACATTTTTTAGAACCAATAAACCACACAACAACACAGCAAATATGTAGATTGATCAATGCTATCAACCACTACTTTGTAATTAAAATTTTAGAATACTATATTCAACAACTATATAATTCACAATCTTTCCAAATGAGCATGATATATTTACCATGAATTAACTGGGCCAAATAGATACACTCCACAATGAAGTTCATCAGCCTTTGGAATACAGGATAAATCTGTTGAATTATTTATAGCAACACTAAAGAGAAGTTACACTTAGAAATGGAAATTTAGGTTGGTGATTCAGTTCTTATGGAGACAGTATAGGAAAATAAAGATGAAGATAGTAATGTATTTTAATAGAAATGAGTTGGGTGAGAAAGGATAATCCACCCATATTTTACGACTGTAAGAAAACAGCTTTGGTGGAGAGGGAGGATTGGTGGATGAAAAGCCAGGGGACTAGATGATAGTACCAATTCAGTTGAGCAACTTAGGGCAAGTGACAATGGTGAGGATAATATTGCTTAGCCAAATTATCTCAAATGGCAGTTGTGAGATGAGCAGTTAATATACTAGTAATAAAGTTCTTTGAAAATTAGAAATTGCCATCAGTTGTTATTTCAGAGCACGTTTAACAATAAGAGATGGACAGATGAACAGATCTTGCATTATCTAAAAAAGAAAAAGACAAACATACACATCTACTAATGCATACAATTTGGCATTCCACTAAAATTTAAGTGGTACCATGTATTAAAGCTATATGTTTCCTCAGTTAATAAAACAAAAAGACAACACAAACTGGGAGAAAATATTTGCCAATGATGTGACTGATAAGGGACTATTCGCCAAAATTTACAAACAACTCATGACACTCAATAGCATCAAAACAAACAACCCACTCAAAACGTGGGCAGAAGACCTGAGTAGACATTTCTCTAAGGAGGACATGCAGGTGGCCAACAGGCACATGAAAAGATGTTCAAAATGGCTAGTTATTAGAGAAATGCAGGTTAAAACTACAATGAGATATCACCTCACTCCAGTCAGGATGGCTATCATCAAAAAATCCACAAACAACAAATGCTGGAGAGGGTGCGGAGAGAAGGGAGCCCTCCTGCACTGTCGGGGGGAATGTAAATTGGTATAGCCACAGGAGAACTGTGTGGAGGCTCCTTAAAAAACTAAACATAAAGCTACCATATGACCCTGCAATCCCACTCCTGGGCATATATCCAGGGAAAAACGTGACCCGAAGAAGTACATGTTCCCCAGTGTTCCTCACAGCACTGTTTACAGTAGCCAAGACATGTAAACAACCTAAATGTCCATCGACAGAGGAACGGATAAAGAAGATGTGGTGTGTGTGTGTGTGTGTGTGTGTGTGTGTGTGTGTGTGTAATGAAATATTACTCGGCCATTAAAAAGAACGAAATAAGGCTATTTGCAGCAATATGAATGGACCTAGAGAGTGTCATACTGAGTGAAGTAAGTCATACAGAGAAGGAGAATTATTATCATATGACATCCCTTTAATGTGGATCCTAAAAAGAAATGATATAAATGAACTTATTTACAAAATAGAAAGAGACTTACAAACTTAGAAAATTAACTCATGGCTGTAGAGGGGAGGGGATGGTTGGGGACTTTGGGAAAGTAAAATACACAGTGCCATGTTTGAAATGGATAACCAACAAAAATCTATTGTATATCTCATGGAACTCTGCTTAATGTTATGTATCAGCCTGGATGGGAGTGGTGTTTAGGGGAGAATGGATACATATATATGTATGACTGAGCCCCTTCACTGTTCACCTGAAGCTATCACAAAATTGTTAGTTGGCTGTACCCCAATAAAAATGTTTTTGGTGTAAAATAAATAAAGCCAAAAAAAATCTGTTTCCTGTGATATCTTGGGTTTCCATAGTAAGCTTTGGCTTTAATGTATCTATTTATGCAGCTTATGACATCACAGCTTCAGGGTAGATTCCTGGCAAGGATGATTGAGAATAAAATTTGATGGGAGGCTTACAATGTAAACTAAAGAAAAGTCTGCATCTTTCTCTCCTGTAAACTCAGCTTCAGGGACATGTGGGAATATTTTAGTAGGATCTTCACTGTCAGGCTGCTCTCTGAGAACTCATTGCATGCTGGACAGAATCAGACCTCTGGCTAACACAGACCTAAATGGAGGAACACACAAATGCAGTGAATTAAACAAAATTACCTTTTTAAACACAATACTATTACTTTCTAAAAAGATACTTCAGTTCAAAGCCTTTGTGGATCAAAATAGAATAATCATCAATCAACCAACAATAAATTAATCAAATCATTGTCAATTTGAGACCCTGGTGGGTCTGCTTCTATTAGGAAGATGATTAATTTATTTATCAGCCTATTAGTGTTTGTGTTCAACGAGAGTTTGTTGTCTATTGATGTCATGAAATCTTAGTTTCAACATGAATTTGTTTAAAGTTCTACATACCTTCTGCTGACTTATCTTAAATCCAGAATAGTGGAATTCAAAGATCTTTTCATAATCCTGTGAACCTCAGATACTGGAAATTTAATATGTCCTCATGTTTTAGTACTCCAAAATTTGATTCCATGACTTTCTCTCCCCCTTTCAGTTTAGAAGAATTATTTGAGAACCAAGAGAAACGTTGTTTTGATGGTACTTCAGTCCAACAGGAAACTCTGTAAATACCCAAAGAAACCTCATTCCTCAAATATTGCCAATATTTTTGTAGATCCAAAATATTGAGGTAGTCATAATCAGCACAATTTCCCCATCCTTTGGCATTCAGAGCTCCCACTGTCTAAAATAAAATGTAGTAAAAATGAAACAATTAAATATAACCTTAAAAGTCAAGAGGAATAATGAATCATCAGTTGTGGTTGGAAAAGGTTAGTTGTTTATCCTGATGAAGCCTCTATAATTTTTTGATTTTCCTGGAATGTTTAGATGGGGACAATAATATTCAAAGACCATTATGAGTCAAGATTCTGGGTTCTATTTTTATTTCCATGTTCTTGCATCTAGTTGAATTTCCCCATCAACCAAATACTGAGATTCTGACCATATTGTTGAGCAAATGTTTATATAGGCTCAAGATTCTTGGATTAAAGGTTCTATAAAGGAAAAGAATATTATTGCAGTTACTCATGAGAAATAGTTTTAGTGCTGATTTTGGCATGGTCTGACTGCCTTCATGTTGGCTAGCAAAGAAAAGTCAACACAGATTCATCAAGTACATTCTCTGCACTAAGTACTCACAGCATAAGAGCTCTCAGGCTGGGAATTAAAAAGACTTCCTTTAGAAATAGATAATTGAGTACAGTCTCATGAAAATAATACAAAGAATTTACTTTCTCTTGATTAAACTGGTTTAATCAAGAGGGGGCTGGTCACTCAGTAGACTGGTTCACTGACTTCCCCTACTTCCATCTGGATAATTTTATCCTTGATCCAGCCCACCTGAAGCAAGCAGAGTAGATTTATTCAAGAACATCTATAAAAATTATTATTATTTTTTTGCCTTGAGATCCTTTCAGAGAAATTTACCAAGACTGGCCAGGTATCAACAAACTACATGCTTTGAAACATTTTCAGAGAGATGTGAATTATCAATCATAAAGTTAGAGCTTCTGTCACCCGAATTTTCAATTAAAGTGCTTTCAGCTACAGGTTAGTAGGAAGACTCTGTTAAAGAGGTTTAAATAATTCATTAGTTCTCAGGAACATGGCTTCTCAGGGCTTTCTCTCCACTCTGACATCTCTCCTAGCTCTGCAGTGTTTCCAGGTTGGGATCATTCCCAAGACAGACATCATGAAGGCTGCAGCAGCTCTGAGTATCACAGCTTGGCCTAACTCTGTCCTCAGGAATTTTTTTAGGAGCAAAGAAGCCTTTCCTTTAGGAGCTGGAAACCCCGGCTCCTCTCAGTATTGCTTCCCTCATAGATTATTGATTAGGATCAAGTCACATTCCTTTTCTAAACCACACACTGGTAAGGTGAATGGAATTAGCATGGCTAGAAAACCAGTTGAATAGAGAATTTGTATTGAGAGGCTGCCACCATGAATTCTTTACCTGAGGAATATTAAGTTCAAACTCCTATGACAGAAATCCCTGTAAAGATTCCATAAGTTATCAATGTAGAATATGCTCTAATTTGAGTATATTTGAGCCTATTAAAGGTGTTAATTTTTTTATAATCAAGATGTTAAAAGCATCTAAGAGTTTTTCTTCATAAAATCTGTGTTTTATGGATTGTACAAGAATTAACTTGAATTTGCGAGGAGTCCATAACATTAAATGTCTTCACTGTAAACTCGAACTTCTCAACTAATGCTTTTCAAGGGTTTCCCAAATAATACTAGAAGAAAAGAATATGCCTGCCAGTACAGGAGACATAAGAGATACTGCTTCAGTCTGTGGGTGGAGAAGATCCCCAGGAGGAGAGCATGGAAACCCACTCCAGTATTCTTGCCTGGAGAATCCCATGGACAGAGGACCTTGGCAGGCTACAGGCCATAAGGTTACAAAGAGTTGGACAGAACTCAAGTGATTTAGTGTGCATGCACATGCATGTGGGAGGGGAACAGAGGCAAAGGGAGCATCTTTTATGAGAAAACATTAATAGAATAATAGAGGAAAAAACTGCATTTTTCAACATCCTTCAGTTTATGAAGCGTAGCTATTTATCCTATGATCTCCAACACAATCTGATATTGTAGAAAGAAAATATGTTTTGGTCTTCATTCTACAGATGAAAAATATGAGGCCAGGGGTGTGAGACGGAGCACACCAGTCACTGAGTTGGGTTTTTTCAATAGAGAAATGTCTTTGGGGGATTCTACCTATTTTTTTGAAAGCTGTTGACTTGCTCATATTTGTAAGATAGGTTTAAGTTTCAATGTATTGGAATTCTCATTTATCCATTCAATAAATACTTACCGAATACCTACCATGTACTGTGCATGCTTAATTATCTCCATATCGAAGTATGTCTATTCATACCTCTTCGATCTTCCCTCTAGTTTGAAAAGCTTCTGGTTGGCTAAGACATTTTGACCTTGAGTTTAAATTTCTTCTTTGGATTTAGAGTTAAATGATTATTCTAACCTTTCTATTCTATGCCTTTAAAACAGGAAATAGATTAACAAGAAATAGATGAGCTGAGAACAAGGCATTTGCCCCATTCCTCACTTAGTGCCTTCTTGGTAGGATGCCTCCTAGGGCTTTTCACAAAACTACCAGCAGGCAGAGTCAGAAGCAGAAACAGTTTGTCACTCCAAGATCTTTCAAATTGCTACACATATTTAGCCATAAAATTTCTAGGGCAATGAATGTTGCTTTTTAAAAGTTCCCTTAAATACCACTACTCTTAATTTTTTAATGTGTTATCAGTATGGCTAAACAAATTCACCAATTTGTTCCATTGTTATGAATCCATGTTCATGCCAGGCACTTAAATAATTTAGCAAAGGAACATTCAGAAGGGTAATTTAACCTGTCTTAGTCCAAGAAAAAAAATACCGGGGTGGAAGCTGGAAACAAGTCCTGGCAAGTAACAGTAAAACCAATGTTTTCTCCATAGACCGTGATGATACTTGTAATTACTGTCACCTAAATCAAAATGATTAAAGTAAAATCATGTCCTTCCAGATGCTCAGCATACACTTCCTTGCAGTAAATTAAAGTCACCATCAAGCATCTGAAATGCCTATAATTTGAACCACAGCTGCAAGAAAAGTCACTCAGTTGTGAATTTGTTAGACCATATGTTATTGTACAAGTATGGGTTTTCTTTCATAAGACCCCTATTGCCCCCACTGGGACAATTTTTTAAAAGAATGGCATTAACTTGTGCTCATAGCTGCTCCATGACTAAGAAGTAGCAGGTTACATAATAATAATAATAAACTACTTTGGCAAATACAGCTTTTAAAAATAGAATTAGTCCTATGGTTCAGATTTGAACTGTAAAAGAACCTACTGTTTATCATAGTCATCTCTCTCCCCACCCCCACCTCAACACATATACACACATCACTCACATGAAAAACATCAAGATGCAGGGAGCTTGTCATCAGTGAGTTCAGAATAATTTTAAAACCACTGTTTAAGAAATAGTTTCTACTTCTTCCCACAAATGGAGCTATATTCCAAATGAACAGATTTGTTTAACTATGACATGGTTTCCCTCAAGTATACAAGCCTCTCTTCCAATGGAGAAATAGACAAATGGTGGTTAAACAACCAAAGAAATGCGGGAGATGGCATCTGGATAATCCACAAAGAATAATCATTTTCTGAATTACCAACTTGGATCGAAATTTTGACTAGCTTCAAAATGTTAAACTCAAGCGTCTTCCTGGTGATTCTGAGAACTGACAGAGATATTTAGCCATAAAATTTCTAGGGCAATGAATGTTGCTTTTTAAAAGTTCCCTTAAATACCACTACTCTTAATTTTTTAATGTGTTATCAGTATGGCTAAACAAATTCACCAATTTGTTCCATTGTTATGAATCCATGTTCATGCCAGGCACTTAAATAATTTAGCAAAGGAACATTCAGAAGGGTAATTTAACCTGTCTTAGTCCAAGAAAAAAAATACCGGGGTGGAAGCTGGAAACAAGTCCTGGCAAGTAACAGTAAAACCAATGTTTTCTCCATAGACCGTGATGATACTTGTAATTACTGTCACCTAAATCAAAATGATTAAAGTAAAATCATGTCCTTCCAGATGCTCAGCATACACTTCCTTGCAGTAAATTAAAGTCACCATCAAGCATCTGAAATGCCTATAATTTGAACCACAGCTGCAAGAAAAGTCACTCAGTTGTGAATTTGTTAGACCATATGTTATTGTACAAGTATGGGTTTTCTTTCATAAGACCCCTATTGCCCCCACTGGGACAATTTTTTAAAAGAATGGCATTAACTTGTGCTCATAGCTGCTCCATGACTAAGAAGTAGCAGGTTACATAATAATAATAATAAACTACTTTGGCAAATACAGCTTTTAAAAATAGAATTAGTCCTATGGTTCAGATTTGAACTGTAAAAGAACCTACTGTTTATCATAGTCATCTCTCTCCCCACCCCCACCTCAACACATATACACACATCACTCACATGAAAAACATCAAGATGCAGGGAGCTTGTCATCAGTGAGTTCAGAATAATTTTAAAACCACTGTTTAAGAAATAGTTTCTACTTCTTCCCACAAATGGAGCTATATTCCAAATGAACAGATTTGTTTAACTATGACATGGTTTCCCTCAAGTATACAAGCCTCTCTTCCAATGGAGAAATAGACAAATGGTGGTTAAACAACCAAAGAAATGCGGGAGATGGCATCTGGATAATCCACAAAGAATAATCATTTTCTGAATTACCAACTTGGATCGAAATTTTGACTAGCTTCAAAATGTTAAACTCAAGCGTCTTCCTGGTGATTCACTGAGAACTGACAGAGAAGGTTCTTCTATAGATGCTTCAATCGTTTTAAGAGTCTAGAAACTGAAGTAAATTGCCTCTTAAGATAGGCCATCAAGATAGCCAGTTTTCTAGCCAGTTAGATCTATTATATAAAAATGGAAATTTGGACTAATACAAATTCAGAGTTTAAAAATATTCTTATTATTTTTTCTCAGAAGGTCATTTCTATAAATCAGATAATATATCTTTTACATCCATTTAGTTTGGGATAATGTGGAAGAAAGCTGAGACTGGCTATTTATTCAATATTTAGATAGAAGATGACTTCCATCTAAAATTTTGGCAAACTCTCTGTCCCCTATTGTATTCTTCTAGGCAACTCTTCCACCATTTTCAAAATTTCTAAGCCATTGTCCAATTATCAAAGATGCTATTCTTAGAGACCAGAGGCCAATTTCCATGGAGACAGAACTGCAGACTTTTACTTCAGTAGCTCTCTAAAGCTCTGGTTATCACAATATATATTAGAAATAGTTAAAAAGTTTCTGAAGAAAATGACAGTCTTAAGCCCAATATTGAGGACAATTAAAATTACATCTTTGGTCATGTAAACTGATTATCAGTACTTTTTTTTGGTTTTGTGGCATCAGCACTTTTTAAAAGCTTCCCAAGTGATTCCATTTTGCAACCAAGGTTGAGAAGCTCTGACTTGGTTTACCCTTTTACTTCACAGAAATGAGTATGGGATATCAGAAATATAATTTACATACAGTAAATAATCTAAGTTCTATCACTACAGGTTACTTTTGCTTATTCTGTAGCTTCATATAAATGGGGGAATCAGCCAAACCTAGTGAGCATACTTTTGCCTGTCTTCTTTTGCTCAGATAAACATTTTTGAAACCCATACATGTTGTTCCTTATGTCAGTAGTTCTTCCTTTTTATTGTTAAGTAATATTCCATTGTAATTGATACAGCCTCTATGGAAGACAGTATGAAGATTCCTTAAAAAACTAAAAATAGAAGCACCCTATGACCCAGCATCCCACTACTAGGCCTATATCCTGATGAAATCAAAACTGAACGAAGCACCTGTACCCCAATGTTCATTGCAGCTCTCTATACAATAGCCAGAACATGGAAGCAACCTAGATGTCCATCAACGAATGAATGGATCCAGAAGCTCTGGTACATATATACAATGGAATACTACTCAGCTGTTAAAAGAAATGCAGAAGACTCAGTCCTAATGAGGTGGTTAGCTCTAGAACCTATCATAAAAAGTGAAGTAAGTCAAAAAGAGACAAGTACAGTGTACTGACTCATATATATAGAATCTAGTGAGATGGTCATGATAACACACGCAGTGAACTCATGGAAAAACAGACAGAGAATAGACATAAGGACATTGTGGAGAACAAACTGTGGGAGGGAGGCATAGAGAAAGTAACATGGAAACCTATACTGTCATGTGTGGAAAAGATAGCTATTGTCATTGTGCTAAGGGAATAGGAGTGCCTACAATCACTTGGGGCGATGGTCCGGAGGGGTGGGAGGTGGGGAACTGGGTGGGGGTGGGGACCAGGGATATGCATATGAATAATCAGGGAACATACATGTCTGTGAACAGCAAAACTCCGTAAAATCTTTAAAATAAAGAATTAAAATTAAAAAAAAAATCCATTGTATGAGTATACCAAAGTGAATGCATTCACCCATTCATCTGTTATGGATATTTGAGTTATATCCAGTTTGGGGTTATTATGAATAAAATTGCTCTGAACATTTGTGTAAACATCTTTCTGTGGCATTTAGTTTCTTCTGGGTAAATGCCTAAGAGAAGATTTGCTGAGTCACATAGTAAGTTTTTATTTTAACTGTATAAGAAATTGTCACATTGTTTTCTAAAATGGTTGTACCATTTTATACCACCAGAATCTCTGAGACTTCCAGTTGCTTCATGTTCTCATCAATAATTGGTATGAGTTTTCTCTTGCTGCCATATCGAATTACCACATATTTAGAAGCTAACACAATGCAAATGTATTATATTCTAGATCTACAAGCCAGAACGCTGACTCAGATCTCACTGGATGAAAACTGAAGCGTTGACAGGCCTCTATTCCTCTCTGAAGGCTCTGAGGGAGAATCCATTTCCCACTCATTTGGGTTGTTGGCAGATCCAGCTACTTGAGGGTGTAGGATCAAGATTCTCTTTTTCTTGTGGCTGTAAGCTGAGGACTGCTCTGTTTCTGGAGGCCCCGACATTCCCTGACTGGTACCCATCTTCCTCCATTTTCAAAGCCAGCAATCAGTGGTGAGTAGCATCCTTTACCTATCTCATCTCTCTGACCCGCTCTTCTGCTTCATGCTTCCTGTATCAAGAGTTCATATGATTAGACTGAGTCCATTAAAATTATGTAAGACTCTCTTCTGATTTCAGTTATCAACCTTAGTTCAGCTTGTAGTGTAATGTAACACATTCACAGGTCTCAGAGGCATGAGGGGCTGCATTCTGCCTGCGACATGCCCTATCCTAGGTCTTTAGGCTATTACTGTCATTCCTTTAACTTTATCTGTTATAAACACCACTTGATAATGTTAGTGGTTTTTCTTTAAAAATCTTTCAAAGAAAAGTGTGGCCTCTTTTCACAAAAGGCCACAAATAGTATGATTTCCCTTATTTGAGATGTCTAGAATTGGCAAATTCATGGATACAGAAAATAGTGCAATGCTTTCCAGGGCCTGGATGGGTGAGGAGAGGATGAGGTGATAGCTGATGATGCAGTGCTCCTTTTTGAGGTGATGAAATGTTCTGGGATTAGAGTGATGATGCCTTCACAACCTTGTGAATGTATTTAAATCGATTGTATTGTACACTAAAAGGGTGGACTTTATGGATTGCACATCATATCTCAATTGAAAAAAAAATGGATGAAACCACTTGTCTTTGAAATAAATTACATGGAAAAAAAAAAGCATATTTTTTTCCCCGCCAGTCTCAGGTTGAATAAGCACTTTCTATCATGATTCAACCCATCTTCCCTGTGTCTGGCACTCTACCATATACTATGCTGGGGGCTATAGTGAGCAGTCCCCATAGTGAGGTGTAAATGCCTCACTGTAGTGAGGGAGTAAATGCCTGGCTGGACCTTAAACTATGGCCAGAAACCCAGTTCAGAAAAGTTAATAAGTGAAGATAACTTCATTCTATGTGTGTGTATTTGTCTCTAACATATAGATTAGTGTGCTTTGCCTATATTGCTATTCCTGTCACTATTTCTCTACTAATTCTCCACTAAAATGTTTGAGAGAAATGGTAATAGTGTATGTCTTTATCTTATGCTTGACCTTAGGAGGAAGTATCCGATATTTCACCATGAAGTATAATGTTGCATGTTTTGGGTTTTTTTTTTTTTTTGCCAGAACAAGAAAATGTCTTTCTATTCCTAACTTGCTATTTGTTTAGTTTTTAAATATCTTAATAACTTACTGATTATCATGTAAATAATTATGAACATTATCAAGTTTATGGTATATCAGAAAATCAAATTGAATCCCTCATTGAATAGTGACAAAGTTCTATGTGATTAGTACTATTTAGGTACTAGGACATGGAGAAAAATAAGACACAGTCCTTGTTCTTTACCACTTTACAGTCAAAATGCTATGGGTTTATTTAGAAAAAGTAAAAATGACTTTAGTTGAGAAGAATCAGGGAAGGATTCAGAGAAACTAATATTTAAGCCAGGTTTCTCAGGCAGACCACGTGAGCACAGGATATTCTGGGCAGAAGTCACAGCTTGGAGATGTGAAATAACATGGAGTGTGAGGTGGCAGGACATGAGGCCTGAGGGGTAAGTCAGTGTACACTATCAATAAAGTCAGTTGTGGAACTTGTCGACAGGTTTATATGGGATCCTGTGGACAAAGAGGGGCCATCAGACTATTTTAGAAAGGTCCTTCTGCTGACAGTATAGCCGATGACATGGAAGTGAAGGAGGACAGAGCTGAGAAACTGAGTGGGAAGTTAGTGACGCGGATCTGAGACCGAGGAGACAATGCTCAAGAGAAAAGGACAAAATATAGTGAGCTATAGGAAGTAGAAACAACTGAAGGGGTTGTCCAGCTGGATGTAGAGAGAGAGGGAATCCATGTTACTTTCCTGATTGCCTTGGTAACTACAGGGTATTTGGAAGGGTGAAGATGTTGGGTTCAATTCTGCATGTGCTAAATCTGAGAAAGCCACCAAATGGGATGACTGAAAAAAGAGCTGAAGATGTTGGCCTCATATTCCTGATTATGATTTAGGATCAGCCCTGGTAAAGCTCTGATCCAGACTCTGGATTATTGAAATTAATCTAGGATCAGTACTAACAATTTGAGGGATTTATAGCAAGCTGTAGCTCCTAAGGGCTGCTAAGCCCCATGCTTCCCCCCAGTTTAGTGGTCAGGATCTTTAACCCATGTGTGGCATGGCCATCTGATGGCCACACCTCTTTAATCACTTTTTGCCAAGCTTTTGCTCTGAGTTATTTTGACCTCTGACCCAACTATCCTGGCCTGTATCTGATTTTACATGGAAGAATCCCTCTGAGGGTCTGATTCTGCTGTCTATATAAAAGAATTAAAACCCAAATACAGGGCTTCCCCAGTGGTCCAGTGGGTAAAGAGTCCACCTTTCAGTGCAAGGCACCTGTTTGATCCCTGGCATGGGAAGATCCCATATGCCGAGGAAAGGCTAGACCAGTGTGACCAACTACAAGCCAGAGCTCTGGAGCTCATGTGCCCAGCTTAGGTACAGCAGGTCCTTTAAGTCAAAATGCTATGGGTTTATTTAGAAAAAGTAAAAATGACTTTAGTTGAGAAGAATCAGGGAAGGATTCAGAGAAACTAATATTTAAGCCAGGTTTCTCAGGCAGACCACGTGAGCACAGGATATTCTGGGCAGAAGTCACAGCTTGGAGATGTGAAATAACATGGAGTGTGAGGTGGCAGGACATGAGGCCTGAGGGGTAAGTCAGTGTACACTATCAATAAAGTCAGTTGTGGAACTTGTCGACAGGTTTATATGGGATCCTGTGGACAAAGAGCGGCCATCAGACTATTTTAGAAAGGTCCTTCTGCTGACAGTATAGCCGATGACATGGAAGTGAAGGAGGACAGAGCTGAGAAACTGAGTGGGAAGTTAGTGACGCGGATCTGAGACCGAGGAGACAATGCTCAAGAGAAAAGGACAAAATATAGTGAGCTATAGGAAGTAGAAACAACTGAAGGGGTTGTCCAGCTGGATGTAGAGAGAGAGGGAATCCATGTTACTTTCCTGATTGCCTTGGTAACTACAGGGTATTTGGAAGGGTGAAGATGTTGGGTTCAATTCTGCATGTGCTAAATCTGAGAAAGCCACCAAATGGGATGACTGAAAAAAGAGCTGAAGATGTTGGCCTCATATTCCTGATTATGATTTAGGATCAGCCCTGGTAAAGCTCTGATCCAGACTCTGGATTATTGAAATTAATCTAGGATCAGTACTAACAATTTGAGGGATTTATAGCAAGCTGTAGCTCCCTAAGGGCTGCTAAGCCCCATGCTTCCCCCCAGTTTAGTGGTCAGGATCTTTAACCCATGTGTGGCATGGCCATCTGATGGCCACACCTCTTTAATCACTTTTTGCCAAGCTTTTGCTCTGAGTTATTTTGACCTCTGACCCAACTATCCTGGCCTGTATCTGATTTTACATGGAAGAATCCCTCTGAGGGTCTGATTCTGCTGTCTATATAAAAGAATTAAAACCCAAATACAGGGCTTCCCCAGTGGTCCAGTGGGTAAAGAGTCCACCTTTCAGTGCAAGGGGCACCTGTTTGATCCCTGGCATGGGAAGATCCCATATGCCGAGGAAAGGCTAGACCAGTGTGACCAACTACAAGCCAGAGCTCTGGAGCTCATGTGCCCAGAGCCGGTGCTCTGCAACCAGAGAGGCCACTGTAATGGGAGTGTCCCACAGGTCAAAGAATTAAGATGGATGAAAATAAATAAATGAAGGACCTATAAAAGAGGCCAAAATTTTTTAAAAATCCGAATACAATTCTAAGAGACCTAGAAGAGTTTTGTGGGTGACTTCTGAAGGCATTCTCGAAAGAGTAGCATGGGGTTTAAAGAGTGGATTATGCTAAATAACTTACCATTTCTCTTTACCCACCCATCATTTCAAGGCCTCTACACCAACACATTAGCTACCTAAAAATCTCTTTTCTTCGCACATCCACTTTCTCAATACCCACCACTGAAGCTTCGTTCTTGCTACTCTGGTCTTTATTTCTATAAGGATATATGTATTTAACAACATACAGACACATGCACACCATGAATCATTACTAACCTCCAAGTCTCTTCCCGATGGCAGGATAAGAGGAAATAGAGATGCATTAAATACGTGTATGTTTAGTTGAAATGTAATTAAATATAGGTTAGACTCCTGGTTAATGACTACTGGAGAAAGTAGGAATCATATTGGGGAATGAGATGCTTTTGCACGGTTTGGAATTAAAGAAGAAGGAGAGTTCCTGGGAATGGACAAGAAGGTCATGCCAAATAGCCTCGTTGTGATGTTGGACAGGAAGTTCACTAGCATCTCAAGGAAGAACTCAACATATAACCCTGGACTAATAGAGCCCCATCTTTTTCTCTCTCCCAGAAGGTTGAGGGAGGAAATTCCTCTTACTTGATGAGTGGTGTCAGTCACAGCTGACTCAGAGCCTCTCTGTGGTGATCAATAGTTTGTGGGAATGTTGGTGACCCTGGCTTTTTTTTGCCTGGCCTGTATCTGATTTTACATGGAAGAATCCCTCTGAGGGTCTGATTCTGCTGTCTATATAAAAGAATTAAAACCCAAATACAGGGCTTCCCCAGTGGTCCAGTGGGTAAGGACACCGCCTTGCAGTGCAAGCGGCGCCGGTTCGAGCCCTGGCCTGGGAAGATCCCATATGCCGAGGAAAGGCTAGACCAGTGTGACCAACTACAAGCCAGAGCTCTGGAGCTCATGTGCCCAGAGCCGGTGCTCTGCAACCAGAGAGGCCACTGTAATGGGAGTGTCCCACAGGTCAAAGAATTAAGATGGATGAAAATAAATAAATGAAGGACCTATAAAAGAGGCCAAAATTTTTTAAAAATCCGAATACAATTCTAAGAGACCTAGAAGAGTTTTGTGGGTGACTTCTGAAGGCATTCTCGAAAGAGTAGCATGGGGTTTAAAGAGTGGATTATGCTAAATAACTTACCATTTCTCTTTACCCACCCATCATTTCAAGGCCTCTACACCAACACATTAGCTACCTAAAAATCTCTTTTCTTCGCACATCCACTTTCTCAATACCCACCACTGAAGCTTCGTTCTTGCTACTCTGGTCTTTATTTCTATAAGGATATATGTATTTAACAACATACAGACACATGCACACCATGAATCATTACTAACCTCCAAGTCTCTTCCCGATGGCAGGATAAGAGGAAATAGAGATGCATTAAATACGTGTATGTTTAGTTGAAATGTAATTAAATATAGGTTAGACTCCTGGTTAATGACTACTGGAGAAAGTAGGAATCATATTGGGGAATGAGATGCTTTTGCAAGGTTTGGAATTAAAGAAGAAGGAGAGTTCCTGGGAATGGACAAGAAGGTCATGCCAAATAGCCTCGTTGTGATGTTGGACAGGAAGTTCACTAGCATCTCAAGGAAGAACTCAACATATAACCCTGGACTAATAGAGCCCCATCTTTTTCTCTCTCCCAGAAGGTTGAGGGAGGAAATTCCTCTTACTTGATGAGTGGTGTCAGTCACAGCTGACTCAGAGCCTCTCTGTGGTGATCAATAGTTTGTGGGAATGTTGGTGACCAACAGGTGTTCCGTGGGGTAGTCAGAAAAGGCCCTACAAGGTGGTTGGGAAATCATGATCCTTCCTGTCCCACGCGCTCCTTGCCGGGCGAGTCTTCCCCACATCAAACCAGAAGACCAGAATTCAAAGGAAATGCATACATTCCTTTTAGAAAATGTCAGGAAGGACTCACTGAGTGCTATCACCCGCCACCACCAGACATTCTTTTTCCTTCCTACTGCAGAAGACTGTGCAGGGTGTTTACAGAACCAGACCTTTGGGCAGAAAGTGTGCTCCACATGGGCTGTCCCTCTTTTCCAGCCCTCCTCCACTCTCCTCAGTCTCCTCTCCTATATAGTTCTTTCTTCTAGACCCCCAATTCCAGTGTCCACACCCACTCTGCAGGCATCTCTACTGCTCTCACTGGAGTTTCTTCCCTTCTGTTATTTCCAGTGTTCTGAAGTCAAGTTTCCCAGGCTCTGCAGACTCCAGAGGGGAAGTAGTATGCTCTGGGTTTATGTGTGGAAGAGACAGAATGTACCTTGGTTCAGTTTCCCTACTAGCAAGAATTGTAGCTGATTTCCTCTAGTCCTAAGAAGCACGTGTATTCATCAAACCAAGCACTCATTTTCACTTGCCACATCACTCCAGCCCCCGCCCCCACCCAAGACATCACAGTCTAGTTTCATCACTCCAGCCCCCACCCCCACCCAAGACATCACAGTCTAGTTTCTAGTTTCAAAAAAAGCATATTCTATAGGCAGTCAATCCAGGGAGCACTGGGTCCCTCCATGATAAGAGTCATAACTTGAGTGTGAATGACTGCATTGATAGTGAATGGTTACATCTGCCACAGGTGGCTCTTAATGCCACTTAGATCCTTTGGTCATGAAGCAGAGAGACCAAGATGCAGGTGCTCAGTCCACTGGTGCAGTAATAGCTGCCACTTGTTGATATCTAATTTCCTTTGCACACTTAAGCTTTTATAATCCTCACAGTGACCCAGGTTCATATTATTAAACATTTCTGGGGCTCAAAGAAAACCAACCGGTTCATTATATCCTGTACCAGACAGTCGCTTGCCGGGGGTCGGGGGAATGTTGGTGACCAACAGGTGTTCCGTGGGGTAGTCAGAAAAGGCCCTACAAGGTGGTTGGGAAATCATGATCCTTCCTGTCCCACGCGCTCCTTGCGGGCGAGTCTTCCCCACATCAAACCAGAAGACCAGAATTCAAAGGAAATGCATACATTCCTTTTAGAAAATGTCAGGAAGGACTCACTGAGTGCTATCACCCGCCACCACCAGACATTCTTTTTCCTTCCTACTGCAGAAGACTGTGCAGGGTGTTTACAGAACCAGACCTTTGGGCAGAAAGTGTGCTCCACATGGGCTGTCCCTCTTTTCCAGCCCTCCTCCACTCTCCTCAGTCTCCTCTCCTATATAGTTCTTTCTTCTAGACCCCCAATTCCAGTGTCCACACCCACTCTGCAGGCATCTCTACTGCTCTCACTGGAGTTTCTTCCCTTCTGTTATTTCCAGTGTTCTGAAGTCAAGTTTCCCAGGCTCTGCAGACTCCAGAGGGGAAGTAGTATGCTCTGGGTTTATGTGTGGAAGAGACAGAATGTACCTTGGTTCAGTTTCCCTACTAGCAAGAATTGTAGCTGATTTCCTCTAGTCCTAAGAAGCACGTGTATTCATCAAACCAAGCACTCATTTTCACTTGCCACATCACTCCAGCCCCCGCCCCCACCCAAGACATCACAGTCTAGTTTCATCACTCCAGCCCCCACCCCCACCCAAGACATCACAGTCTAGTTTCTAGTTTCAAAAAAAGCATATTCTATAGGCAGTCAATCCAGGGAGCACTGGGTCCCTCCATGATAAGAGTCATAACTTGAGTGTGAATGACTGCATTGATAGTGAATGGTTACATCTGCCACAGGTGGCTCTTAATGCCACTTAGATCCTTTGGTCATGAAGCAGAGAGACCAAGATGCAGGTGCTCAGTCCACTGGTGCAGTAATAGCTGCCACTTGTTGATATCTAATTTCCTTTGCACACTTAAGCTTTTATAATCCTCACAGTGACCCAGCACGGTTCATATTATTAAACATTTCTGGGGCTCAAAGAATTAAAAAATTTCCCAAGATTCCCTAGATGGTCAACAGTGGAGCTGGTATTTGAGCCCCAATTTTTCTCTCTGCCCATAATCGTATCATTTTGTTGTGCTACCTCTTAGCATGAGGTGATCAGAGATGAAACCAAAGGAAATATCACAGGATTCGGGACTTTTAAACCAGATGCCCATGTGCTTATTAATTTGTTAGGGGAAAAACTAAAGCAGAATTCTTCACTCTTTCTCCCTGCCTCCCTTCTTTCTCATCGTTCTTCCTCCCTTCTTCCTTCTCTTCATTATGAAACCCCAACAGTAATCACAGAAGACTCAGAAATAATAGAGTGTAAAACTGCCTTAAACCAATGTCTGGGTAAAAAGCTTTGAAAATATTCCATTGTTTTATGATCCTATCTAGAGTGAACATTGTATTTATGGCTTTTCCCCTGAATACACTTTAAGGTGATATTGAACTTTTGGTAAAAATTATGCCATACATCTGTGCTGACAGCTTGTTTCCTGAACACAAATCTTTATCTACTATCTTCAGCTTTCAATATTTTCTCCAAAGAAGTAAGTTAGGACATTAAAAAGTCCAGAAAGAAATGTAAAACAGATGGGACTAGATTTTTGTAGGGAGTGACAACCGTACTGAATTTAATGGAAACCTAGCTAGAGGGAGTCCTGAGAGGAAAACCTGTGAAGCATACCTAGGAAAGAGCCTGGTCTGGGATGGAATCTTGAGTGTACACTGTTGGCTTACCATTGTAGGTTGTCCATGAAGGTGGGTGTTCTTTAAGATGGAGTATTAATAGCGGTCTTCAGCCTTTTTGGCACCACTGGGTCCCTCCATGATAAGAGTCATAACTTGAGTGTGAATGACTGCATTGATAGTGAATGGTTACATCTGCCACAGGTGGCTCTTAATGCCACTTAGATCCTTTGGTCATGAAGCAGAAAACCAAGATGCAGGTGCTCAGTCCACTGGTGCAGTAATAGCTGCCACTTGTTGATATCTAATTTCCTTTGCACACTTAAGCTTTTATAATCCTCACAGTGACCCAGCACGGTTCATATTATTAAACATTTCTGGGGCTCAAAGAATTAAAAAATTTCCCAAGATTCCCTAGATGGTCAACAGTGGAGCTGGTATTTGAGCCCCAATTTTTCTCTCTGCCCATAATCGTATCATTTTGTTGTGCTACCTCTTAGCATGAGGTGATCAGAGATGAAACCAAAGGAAATATCACAGGATTCGGGACTTTTAAACCAGATGCCCATGTGCTTATTAATTTGTTAGGGGAAAAACTAAAGCAGAATTCTTCACTCTTTCTCCCTGCCTCCCTTCTTTCTCATCGTTCTTCCTCCCTTCTTCCTTCTCTTCATTATGAAACCCCAACAGTAATCACAGAAGACTCAGAAATAATAGAGTGTAAAACTGCCTTAAACCAATGTCTGGGTAAAAAGCTTTGAAAATATTCCATTGTTTTATGATCCTATCTAGAGTGAACATTGTATTTATGGCTTTTCCCCTGAATACACTTTAAGGTGATATTGAACTTTTGGTAAAAATTATGCCATACATCTGTGCTGACAGCTTGTTTCCTGAACACAAATCTTTATCTACTATCTTCAGCTTTCAATATTTTCTCCAAAGAAGTAAGTTAGGACATTAAAAAGTCCAGAAAGAAATGTAAAACAGATGGGACTAGATTTTTGTAGGGAGTGACAACCGTACTGAATTTAATGGAAACCTAGCTAGAGGGAGTCCTGAGAGGAAAACCTGTGAAGCATACCTAGGAAAGAGCCTGGTCTGGGATGGAATCTTGAGTGTACACTGTTGGCTTACCATTGTAGGTTGTCCATGAAGGTGGGTGTTCTTTAAGATGGAGTATTAATAGCGGTCTTCAGCCTTTTTGGCACCAGGTATTAGTTTTGCGAAAGAAAAATTTTTCACAGATGGAGTGGAGGATGCTTTCAGAATGATTCAAGCATGTCACACTGTGCACTTTATTTCTATTATTATTATTATTACATGAGCTCTACCCCAGATTATCAGGCATTAGATCCCAGAGGTTGGGGACACCTGGAGTACAAGATTGGTAACAGGCCCTTTCTGTGATACAGGGCAAAGATTTTAAGCCATTGGACAGTGCTGACATTTTGTGAGCTTAGTGTTTATTCCTTTCACTTTCCATCCAGGGCAAGTGAAGAGTCTGGGCTTCTGACCTAGGATCAGGTCCCAAGACCCATGGCTAAGGCACTGGAAGGACTCTTTTCTGTAGAATCTGCTGAGAACCAAGAAGAAAGATGCAGAGGGGGTCCAGGTTAGCACAAGATGGTACCAGCAGCAGCATGCATCCTCAGATGTGAAACCAACGACCTGTTTTCATTCCTTTTTATTCACCTCCTCCCTCTCAACCAGACTATCCCCATCAGTATTTAAATAGTGAATATCCCCAACCTCTCCTACTTAATAATAATAAAAAAAGAAGCTTCATTTAAGGTTGCTTTCCCTTTCATCCACCAGCCCTCCCTTTTCTCTTCACAATGGAATTTGTTAAAATTCTATATCCACTTTCTCCACTTCCTCACATTCCAATAACTCCTCTAAAGACACATTTTGTTTTGGCCCTTTATTCCAGCAGTCTAACAAGAAGACATCTAACAAAAAGACATCTAACAAAATGGCTCTCTGTAGACCTGCATGTGACCATCACATTGCTAAATCCAGCAATCAAGTTGTAGTTCTTGTTTGATTTTCAGCAGCAGTAAGCCCCACCCCTCCACTGCTGATTGCTCCTCTTTTCTTGAAAGTCCCTCTTGCCTCGACGCAGCCCCCACTTCCCCATTATTCATGTTTTCCTTCTGGAATGCCTCTCTGGATGCCCTTATTCAGCCTCTTTGCCAGTTCTGTCCACCTCCAACCACTGAATGTTGGAGCTTGTTAGAGCTCAGTTTCACTTTATGCTCTCTTACCAGGCTGGCACATCCATTCTCATGACCTGAGTTGCCTTCCTACCTTCATGTGTGGTTAAAGCCTTGCAAAGGTCCTTCCTTCACTTGGGGGTAAAGATCAATGTCCTTAACGCATTCTATAAAGTCATGCATACGCTGTCCTCTGCCTCCCCTTTCGCCTCTTCCACTCCTCTCCCTGTACTTTATCCTTTAGCACTTTGTGTTTCTTGATCCTTCCATATTCTGTCTTCCTCAAGGCCTTGACACGTTTTTTTCCCTTTTCCAATCATCCTTACTTGTCCACAGCAAATTCTTTCAGAAGACCAGTGTGCTCTTGCCATTCATATTTTGAAGAACTAAAATGGTGGCACACTCTCGGAGCCAAGCCTGTTGTGCTGCATGAACTCAAAGTAAATACAAATGCCTTGAACAATGCTCATACTATTTTCATTCCTCAGAATAGTGAGCAACGGACTCACACTCAGTTGTGTTCAACTCTTTGCAAACCCATAGACTGTAGCCAGCCAGGCTCCTCAGTCCATGGAATTTTCCAGGCAAGAGTACTGGAGTGGGTTGCTATTTCCTACTGCAATAAGTCACCAAACCAAACTTTAAAAAAAATGAAGCAACATAAAGCAGTAAAAATTCCTAGGAGTTAATTAATTTCTCCATATTTAGCAAATTATTGTGAAATTAACTAAGATTGAAACTGTCATTTTTTTTCCATTTTATTTTATTTTAATTCTTTATTTTAAAGGTTTTAGAGAGTTTTGTTGTTCACAGACATGTATGTTCCCAGATCAGTCGTATGCATATACCTGGTCCCCACCCCCCGAGTTTCCCTCATCCCACCCCTCTGGACCATCGCCCCATGCCATTGTAAGCACTCCTATTCCCTTAGCACAATGAAAATAGCTATCTTTTCCACACATGACAGTATAGGTTTCCATGTTACTCCCTCCATGCCTCCCCCTCTCTATTTCTTCCCCACAATGTCCCTATGTCTATACTCTGTTTCTCCATGAGTTCCCTGCATGTGTTATCAAGGCCTTCCTACTAGATTCCATATATGTGTGTTAGTATACTGTATTTATCTTTCTCTTTTTGACTTCACTTTTTATGATAGGTTCTAGAGCCAGCCACTTCATTAGGACTGAGTCTTCTGCATTTCTTTTAACAGCTGAGTAGTATTCCATTGTATTTATGTCCCAGAGCTTCTGTATCCATTCATTCGTCGATGGGCATCTAGGTTGCTTCCATGTTCTGGCTATTGTATAGAGAGCTGCAATGAACATTGGGGTACAGGTGCTTCTTTCAGTTTTGATTTCATCAGGATATAAGCCTAAGAGTGGGATTGCTGGGTCATAGGGTGCTTCTATTTTTAGTTTTTTAAGGAATTTCCATACTGTCTTCCATAGAGGCTGTATCAATTGACATTCCCAGCAGCAATGCAAGAGGGTTCCCTTTTCTCCGCACCCTCTCCAACATTTATTGTTTGCAGATTTTTTGATGATGGCCATTCTGACGGGTGTGAGGTGATATCTCATTGTAGTTTTAATTTGCATTTCTCTAATAATAAGTGAGGTTGAGCATCGTTTCCTGTCCTTTTGGGCCATCTTGTATGTCCTCTTTGGAGAGGCGTCTCTTTAAATCTTTTTCTCTTTTTTTGATTGGGTTGTTCATTTTTCCAGTGCTGAGTTGTCTGAGTTGCTTGTAGATTTTGGAGATTAATTCTTTGTCTGTTGTTTCATTTGCTATGATTTTCTCCCACTCTGTGGGGTGTCTGTTCAGCTTTTTTGTAATTTCTTTTGCTGTACAAAAGCTTTTAAGTTTCATGAGGTCCCATATATTCATTTTTCTTTTTAGTTCCACTATTTTAGTTGGTGGGTCAGAGAAGATCTTGCTTTGATTGATGTCCTTGAGGGTTTTGCCTATATTCTCCTCTAAGAGTTTGATGGTTTCTGGTCTTCCATTTAGGTCTTTAACCCATTTTGAGTGTCTTTTTTTCCTCACAGACATGTATGTTCCCAGATCAGTCGTATGCATATACCTGGTCCCCACCCCCCGAGTTTCCCTCATCCCACCCCTCTGGACCATCGCCCCATGCCATTGTAAGCACTCCTATTCCCTTAGCACAATGACAATAGCTATCTTTTCCACACATGACAGTATAGGTTTCCATGTTACTCCCTCCATGCCTCCCCCTCTCTATTTCTTCCCCACAATGTCCCTATGTCTATACTCTGTTTCTCCATGAGTTCCCTGCATGTGTTATCAAGGCCTTCCTACTAGATTCCATATATGTGTGTTAGTATACTGTATTTATCTTTCTCTTTTTGACTTCACTTTTTATGATAGGTTCTAGAGCCAGCCACTTCATTAGGACTGAGTCTTCTGCATTTCTTTTAACAGCTGAGTAGTATTCCATTGTATTTATGTCCCAGAGCTTCTGTATCCATTCATTCGTCGATGGGCATCTAGGTTGCTTCCATGTTCTGGCTATTGTATAGAGAGCTGCAATGAACATTGGGGTACAGGTGCTTCTTTCAGTTTTGATTTCATCAGGATATAAGCCTAAGAGTGGGATTGCTGGGTCATAGGGTGCTTCTATTTTTAGTTTTTTAAGGAATTTCCATACTGTCTTCCATAGAGGCTGTATCAATTGACATTCCCAGCAGCAATGCAAGAGGGTTCCCTTTTCTCCGCACCCTCTCCAACATTTATTGTTTGCAGATTTTTTGAAGATGGCCATTCTGACGGGTGTGAGGTGATATCTCATTGTAGTTTTAATTTGCATTTCTCTAATAATAAGTGAGGTTGAGCATCGTTTCCTGTCCTTTTGGGCCATCTTGTATGTCCTCTTTGGAGAGGCGTCTCTTTAAATCTTTTTCTCTTTTTTTGATTGGGTTGTTCATTTTTCCAGTGCTGAGTTGTCTGAGTTGCTTGTAGATTTTGGAGATTAATTCTTTGTCTGTTGTTTCATTTGCTATGATTTTCTCCCACTCTGTGGGGTGTCTGTTCAGCTTTTTTGTAATTTCTTTTGCTGTACAAAAGCTTTTAAGTTTCATGAGGTCCCATATATTCATTTTTCTTTTTAGTTCCACTATTTTAGTTGGTGGGTCAGAGAAGATCTTGCTTTGATTGATGTCCTTGAGGGTTTTGCCTATATTCTCCTCTAAGAGTTTGATGGTTTCTGGTCTTCCATTTAGGTCTTTAACCCATTTTGAGTTGATCTTTGTGTATGGTGTTAGGGAATGTTTCAACTTCATTTTTGTGCATGTAGCTGTCCAATTTTCCCAGCACCATTTGTTGAAGAGGCTGTCTTTGTCCCATTTTATAGTTTCGCCTCCTTTATCAAAAATAAGGTACCCATAGGTGCGTGGGTTTATCTCTGGGTTCTCGATCTTGTTCCATTGGTCTATAGTTCTGTTTTTGTGCCAGTACCATACTGTCTTGATGACTGTTGCTTTGTAGTAGAGTCTGAAGTTAGGGAGGCTGATCCCTCCAGCTCCGTTTTTCTTCCTCAGGATTGCTTTGGCTATTCGAGGTCTTTTGTGTTTCCATATGAACTGTGTTATTCTTTGGTCTAGTTCTGTGAAAAATGTCAATGGTAGTTGAACAGGTATTGCACTGAATCTGTAAATGATATTTGGTAGTGTGGTCATTTTCACAATATTGATTGTTCCGATCCAGCAACATGGAATATCTTTCCATCTGTTGAAGTCTTCTTTAATGTCTCTCATGAGTGTCTTGTAATTTTCTGTGTACAGTTCTTTTGCTTCTTTGAGTAGGTTTATTCCTAGATATTTGATTCTTTTGGTTGCATTGGTGAAGGGGACTGCCTCTTTGATTTCGTTTTCTGATTTTTCATTGTTCATGTATAGGAATGCCAGTGATTTCTGTGTGTTGACTTTGTATCCTGCGACTTTGCCGAATTCAATGATTAGCTCTAGAAGCTTTGCAATAGTGTCTTTGGGATTTTCTATGTATAATATCATGTCATCTGCAAAAAGAGAGAGCTTGACTTCTTCCTTTCCAATCTGGATTCCTTTGATTTCTTTCTTTTCTCTTATTGCCGTTACTAGAACTTCCAGGACTATGTTGAATAGTAGTGGTGAAAGTGGACACCCCTGTCTTGTTCCTGATCTTAGAGGAAATGCTTTCAGTTTTTCACCATTGAGGATAATGTTCGCTGTGGGCTTCTCATAGATGGCTTTTATTATGTTGAGATAGGTTCCTTCTATGCCCATTTTCTGAAGAGTTTTTATCATAAATGGATGTAGTACTTTGTCGAAGGCTTTTTCTGCATCTATTGAGATGATCATGTGATTTCTGTCTTTCAATTTGTTGATATGGTGTATCACATTGATTGATTTGCGGATGTTGAAGAAGCCTTGCATGCCTGGGATGAACCCGACTTGATCATGATGTATGAGTTTTTTGATGTGTCGTCGAATTCTGTTTGCTAGGATTTTGTTGAGGATCTTGGCATCTAAGTTCATCAGAGAAATCGGCCTGTAATGTTCCTTTTTTGTGTTGTCTTTGCCTGGTTTGGGTATCAGGGTGATGGTGGCCTCATAGAATGTGTTTGGAAGTTTTCCTTCCTGTGCAGTTTTTTGAAAGAGTTTTAGAAGGACAGGCACTAGCTCTTCTTTAAATGTTTGGTAGAATTTGGCTGTGAAGCCATCTGACCATGGGCTTTTATTTCTGGGTAGATTTTTAATCACAAATTCGATTTCTGAGCTTGTGATTGGGTTGTTCAAAGTTTCTGTTTCTTCCTGGCTCAGTCTTGGGAGATTAATCTTCCCCAGGAAACTGTCCATTTCTTCCAGGTTGTCCAGTTTGTTGCCATAGAGTTGTTCATAATATTCTCTTAGAATTCTTTGGATTTCTGCATTATCTGTTGTAATCTCTCCTTTTTCATTTTTGATTTTGTTGATCTGGTTCTTCTCTCTCTTTGTCTTGATGATCTGGCCAGAGGCTTGTCAATTTTGTTTATCTTTTCAAAGAACCAGCTTTTTGTTTTATCTTTACTATTGTTTCTTTTGTTTTTTTCTCATTTATTTCTGCTCTGATCTTTATGATTTCTCTTCTTCTGCTGGCTTTGGGGTGTTTTTGCTCTTCTTTCTCCAATTGTTTTAAGTGGAGGGTTAGGTCATCTGCTACATATTTTCCTAGTTTCTTGAGGTGGGATTGTATTGCTATAAATTTCCCTCTTAGAACTGCTTTTGCAGTATCCCATAGGTTTTGCACTGTCGTGTGTTCATTGTCATTTTCTTCTAGGAATTGTTTAATTTCTCCTTTGATTTCCTCAGTAATCAGTTGGATTTTTAGGTATGTGTTGTTTAATCTCCATGTGTTTGTGTTTTTAGTGGTTTTTTCCCTGTAGTTGATCTCTAGTCTCATTGCATTGTGGTCCGAGAAGATGGTTGATATAATTTCAGTTTTCTTGAATTGATTGAGGTTAGATTTGTGGCCCAAGCTGTGGTCTATCCTGGAGAATGCTCCATGAGCACTTGAGAAGAAACTGTATTCTTCTGCTTTTGGATGGAACGTCCTAAAGATATCGATGAGATCCATCTTTTCTAGAGTGGCATTTAAGGTTTGTGTTTCTTTGTTCATTTTCCGTTTGGATGATCTGTCCATTGGTGTGAGAGGAGTGTTAAAGTCTCCTACTATTATTGTGTTATTATTGATTTCTTCTTTTAAGTCTGAAAGTATCTGTCTTATGTATTGAGGTGCCCCTGTGTCGGGTACGTAGATATTCATGACTGTTATGTCTTCCTCTTGGATAGATCCCTTAATTATGATGTAGTGACCTGCCTTGTCTGTTAGAATCTTCTTTACTTTAAAATCTCTTTTGTCTGATATGAGGATTGCTACTCCAGCTTTCTTTTGATTTCCATTTGCACGGAAGATCTTTTTCCAGCCTCTCACTTTCAGTCTATGAGTGTCTCTAGGTCTGAAGTGGATCTCTTGTAAACAGCATATATATGGCTTTTTCTTCTGGATTCATTCATCCAGCCTGTGTCGTTTGGTTGGAGCATTTAGTCCATTTACATTCAAAGTAATTATTGATATGAATGTTCCTATTGTCATCTTCTTAGAAGTTTGGGGTTTGATTTGTAGGACTTCTCCTACTCTTGTATTTATTGGCTATATCAGGCCGTTTAACACTTGTTGTAGGGCTGGTTTTGTGGTACAGAATTCTTTTAGTTTTTGTCTGTCTGAGAAGGTTTTGACTTCTCCATCAATTCTGAATGAGATTCTTGCTGGGTAGAGAATTCTTTGTTGGAGGTTATTCTCTTTTAGCCGTTTAAATGTGTCTTGCCATTCTTTTCTGGCCTGCAGGGTTTCTGTTGAGAGATCCGCAGTTAGACGTATGGGGTTTCCTTTATATGTTATTTGTTGTTTGCTCCTGGCTGCTTTTAGTAATCTGTCTTTATATTTAGTCTGTGTTAGTTTGATTAGAATGTGCCTTGGTGTGTTTCTTCTGGGGTTTATCCTTTATGGAACTCTTTGTGCTTCTTGGACTTGGTTGACTATTTCCTTTCCCATTCTGGGAAAGTTTTCAACTATAACCTCTTCAAGAATTTTTTCATAGCCTTTCTTCCCCTCTTCTTCTTCTGGAACTCCTATAATTCTAATGTTGGTGCGTTTGATATTGTCCCATAGGTCTCTAAGGCTATCCTCAGTTCTTTTCATTCTTTGGGCTTTGTTCTGTTCTTCAGCACTTATTTCCATCATTCTATCTTCCAGCTCGCTTATCTGTTCTTCTGCCTCTGATACTCTACTGTTGAGACCTTCTATAGTATTTCTGAGTTCAGCAATGGAGTTGGTGGTCTCTATTTGCTTATTTTTCACTTCCTGCATGTCTCTTCTCAGTGCACTAATTTCCTCTAATATTCTGTTTTTGGTGTTTTGCATCCTCATTAGTATAGTTTTTCTGAATTCTCTTTCAGATAATTTGTCTATCTCCTCCTCTGTCATTTGGAGCTGTGTTTCTCTAACTTGGTCCTTCATCTGTGCAGTGTTTCTCTGTCATTTCATTATTAGGTTAGTTTTTGTTTCTTGGTGTGTGTCTGTGTATGTGGAGTTTTTTTTCCCACCAGGTTTCTTGGTTGAATTCTCCCTTCCTTTGGGTTTCTGTCCTTGTAGAAGGGTTCATTGGTTTGTGTCTTGGGTGGTGTTAGGTCTTGTTTACAGGTGAATAATCTCTAGTGTTGTATGTTCTTTGATAGTGTGGGGTCTTGGAATCAGGGCTTCTACTCTGAGGATCCTTGGTTTGATGATTGGTCGGGGGTATAGGCTCTATGTCTGGTTTGCTATGGTGTTCCGTGATATTAGTTCAGATACTAGCATCTGAGGAACAAGAGGTGTGTCCCTGATGGGTGACAGTCATAAAAGCATGCAGATGTTTTCTAACATAGTCATAAGATATACATACATACACAGCAATAACCACATCTAACCAGTCTTACAGTGATAAAACATAGGAAATTTTTCTAGAAAACGACACAATCAAAGATGATACTTGCCCATTAAGCTCTGAATTAATTAAAATAGTGCCTGGAAAAATAGATCTGGGGCAAGGTCCTGGCTTGGACTATTTCATTGAAAGCAATTTTTAGCTAAGACATGTGTTGGGGGTGAGGAGGAGGAGAGTGTATGGGTAATGAGAAGGAATAGATTCGTCTTGGAAGGATTTTATAGGGTTACGTAGCCAAGATTAGTGTGTTGTATTGTTTAGTGCAGCTGGAAGAGAATAGTGGAGACAGGAAGGTAGGAAATATTTATCTAGAGGATAGTGGTAGATAGGAAAAGATTTTACATTTAGAACACGGAGGAAGCAGTGGCAAAGAGGAAAGAAAATTAGAAGTTTCCAAGAATTAAAATTTTTAAAAAAATTAAAAATTAAAAATCAAAAAAAAGAAATTAAATATTAAAAAGGGAAGAAAAACTTAATAAGAAGAGACAAAAACAAACAAACAAACAAACAAAAAACCCTGACCGATCAAACAAATAAACAGAACCGTCCACAACAAATAAACAAACGAAAAAAGCTAAATACTGTCCCTGGTTCTTATCCTCTCATCTGTCTGGTAGAAGCCAATCTGCTCTAGATGGTGTTGTCTTGATGATGTAGCCTTTCCCTTATGGCTCCGGTTGCTATGGTTTGTTTTCAGGCAAATAAGGCGTTGCTGCAAGCTCAGGTTCTGGCCGGGGCGGCGGGCTGATCCCAGTCCATCTGGCAGGGGGCCGCGGCGCGCGCAGTCCCATGTTGGAGGGGATGGCGCCCCGGCTCTGCCGCGCACCCGCTGGTAGCCTCCAGTACCTGCCCTTCTCCCGGCTTCCTCCGCTGTGGGTTTAGCAATCGGGGTGCACGGGCTCCTACGCCACTGGCGTGTGCACACTGCCAGTTATGCATCCAAGTCCCAAAGGCAGGAACAAGCTTCCCCGTCTGGCTGGAGCCGGGTCCCTGGTCAGCAATCCGTGGGCGACTTCCCCTCTCTGTTCATCAAGCCCCCCACTAGGAGTGTTTGAACTTGCCTGGTGCCAGGCGGAAAGTCGCGATTTTCGCCCGGCCAAGCGGCGCAATTTTTGCATTGGGCGCTCCCTCCCAGCTCCAGGTCGCTAGGCAGCACTCCACGCGTTCCGCCTGGCCCTGCTCCACTATCCTATCTTTGTAGTGTCTTAATTTCTGCTGGCGACCCGGGCGGATTCTTGGGGTTTTCACGCTGAGCGCTGCCCTCTCTCCCCCGAGGCTCTGTTCAGGCCCCCTTTTAGGGCACTTGCTGGCGCGCTCTCCGTAGGTGCGGTCTGGCGTGGGGGTTAGGATAGAGGGTTCTTAGAACAGTAGCTCCGGGAAAGTTCTGGCTGTTCACTTCTCTACTCTTGCGGACCTATGGAATTCTTCTGTCGTCTAGCGGCTGGTTTGTTGGTGGTGGTTCTTTTCTTGCTTAGTTCTGGTGATTCTGTTGCGGAGCTGGTGAAATCTTCCCCTTATTCCTCCATCTTGGCTCCCCATCCCTGTGTCATTTTTTAATTAGATAACTAGGAAGTTTCAAACAAGAACTAGTTGCTTGGAGGTATAAAAAATTATGTATTTTATAGCAACATTTACAATGAATGTGATTGTTACTGCTTTTCCTTAGGCCACACTTTAACATGATACTGACCAGAAGTAGGTGAAACAAAACTCAGCTTCTGGCCCTCTTCATACCCGGGAAAGTTGAAATAATAGGCCTTGGCCCTGACAAAAGGCTTGAAGCAGGCAATGAGAGCGAGTTAATGAGAACTTGTAATCTGATCTCTAGCAGTCTGGGACAGTTGTTCTCAGAGCCCTAGTGAACCCGTACCCCTTTACAGATCACCTACTGGCAGAATCCGGCTTTGCTAGTGTAAATAACAGGGATCTGTTCTGAGATTACCTGTCTGTAAAATGCCTATTTACCTTCATTGTGTTGCCTCTGTGGGCAGGAAGAAGGTGGTGAGCATTAGTGTGTAAGACCATGGAGCTAGGAGAGAAGAAAGGTATCTCTGACCCAAGGTGAAACCTGCTTTATCACAATGGATTTGTTCGACAGCCAGATGAAGTCCATGATGTTGATTCCCAGTGTTGAGCTCCATTTAGTACTATAAGAAAGTGTCTAGCAAAATAATGCAAGAATGAGCTCATACCTGGGATTCCAACTTCATAGTTTGTGCAAGAGAATAAGATAGTCATTTTTAATCCAGTAGTTAAAATCTGATCATTTTTTTTCACTCATTCATTCATCCATTCCTCAAATAGCTGAGTGACTACAGGACTGGCAGTGTGCTCAGCACAGACTATTGTAAGGTGGATAAAATAAACAGTGTGGGACCCTGTTGGACATTTGAGTCCATGGGACACAGAGATGACAAGATAAACGATCAAATAGACATGTGAATAAAATGTGATCAATGCTGCCAAGTAGAGAGGGGTACCGTGAGAGAGAAAAATAGGAAAAACTTATTTCAGAGAAATAAAGGGAGATGACTTTTAAAATGATACATGTAGAATAACATGGAGCCAGCTATGCAGAGGAGATGCTGTGGCGATAGCTGATCAATTTAAATATGAAGTACAGGGGCTTCCCCTGGTGGTCCAGTGGGTAAGGACACCGCCTTGCAGTGCAAGGGGCTCCGGTTTGAGCCCTGGCGTGGGAAGATCCCACGTGCCGCGGAGCAGCTGGACTGATGTGTCCAATTGCAGTCGGAGCTCTGGGGCGCATGCGCCCAGAGCCAGTGCTCTGTGATGACCGATGCCACCGCGATGGGAGGCCCACACGGGCCAAAGAGCGAAGACAGATGAAAATGGAGAAATGAAAGACCAGTGGAGGTGACCCGCCTGCTCCCCTCCCTCCCCAACCCGACCCGCACCCTAAATAAATAAATAAATAAATAAATCTAAAAAAAAAAAATGAAGTACAATGTAATTATGAAATATACTTTTAACCAGAATTTACCAATGTCCCTACAAAATTCCATTCTTTGGTAGTAAGTGTGATGACCAGCTTCAGTGTGTTTTATTCTTACCTATTTCCCATCTATGAAAGAATACATTGATCTATTCTTCCTGTGGAAAGAATGAGCAGACTCACCCTAAAGGAACAAAGGCACCATATTACTAACCAGAACATCTTTGCAGTAGCTAAGAATGCTTCCAATAGCATGATCATTTGCATCTGTGAATAATCAGGGGACATAAAGTTCTGTGCAATCTACATTCCGATAATCACATGTCCAGATATTTCAGAACTTTATTTGAAATAGAGTTTATAACTGTTATCTTTCTGACAGTCACTCAGCTAGTAAAATGATCATTTTTTTCACTCATTCATTCATCCATTCCTCAAATAGCTGAGTGACTACAGGACTGGCAGTGTGCTCAGCACAGACTATTGTAAGGTGGATAAAATAAACAGTGTGGGACCCTGTTGGACATTTGAGTCCATGGGACACAGAGATGACAAGATAAACGATCAAATAGACATGTGAATAAAATGTGATCAATGCTGCCAAGTAGAGAGGGGTACCGTGAGAGAGAAAAATAGGAAAAACTTATTTCAGAGAAATAAAGGGAGATGACTTTTAAAATGATACATGTAGAATAACATGGAGCCAGCTATGCAGAGGAGATGCTGTGGCGATAGCTGATCAATTTAAATATGAAGTACAGGGGCTTCCCCTGGTGGTCCAGTGGGTAAGGACACCGCCTTGCAGTGCAAGGGGCTCCGGTTTGAGCCCTGGCGTGGGAAGATCCCACGTGCCGCGGAGCAGCTGGACTGATGTGTCCAATTACCGAGTCGGAGCTCTGGGGCGCATGCGCCCAGAGCCAGTGCTCTGTGATGACCGATGCCACCGCGATGGGAGGCCCACACGGGCCAAAGAGCGAAGACAGATGAAAATGGAGAAATGAAAGACCAGTGGAGGTGACCCGCCTGCTCCCCTCCCTCCCCAACCCGACCCGCACCCTAAATAAATAAATAAATAAATAAATCTAAAAAAAAAAATGAAGTACAATGTAATTATGAAATATACTTTTAACCAGAATTTACCAATGTCCCTACAAAATTCCATTCTTTGGTAGTAAGTGTGATGACCAGCTTCAGTGTGTTTTATTCTTACCTATTTCCCATCTATGAAAGAATACATTGATCTATTCTTCCTGTGGAAAGAATGAGCAGACTCACCCTAAAGGAACAAAGGCACCATATTACTAACCAGAACATCTTTGCAGTAGCTAAGAATGCTTCCAATAGCATGATCATTTGCATCTGTGAATAATCAGGGGACATAAAGTTCTGTGCAATCTACATTCCGATAATCACATGTCCAGATATTTCAGAACTTTATTTGAAATAGAGTTTATAACTGTTATCTTTCTGACAGTCACTCAGCTAGTAAAAATTGTTTTACTGCTTGTTTTGGCAGCTCAGATCTCAGTTTTGGGTCATTCCAGTTGCCTTTGCTCTTGCTCACATTTGATTGATTTTGCAATAGTGGTGAACACAGGCATTAAAAAAACCCAAAGTGGACATACAAGGCATATCACATTACTAAATGATAGCAAACAGATGGTATTCAGAGTACTAATTGATAGTACTCCATGTTTCACTAGGTCAAGAATTTACTTGATAACGGTGTGGATTCATTTAAAAAGTATAGTTTTTTAAAAAAAAAGTCAGTTAAAGACTCATGATACGTCCCATGAGGAGAAATAAATCCAAATTTCTAAAATAGAGACTGCTGAACTAGCTTGACTTCCTGTGAAATTTGGAGCATCTCGGAACCATGAGTTATTTATTCCCTAACAGAGCATGCTGCATGCAGTGAGCTGAATCAGGTGTTCTGGACCTTAGGGGAGCCAAACCACAGGGTAAGGAAAGTCATGGTCCAGAGGCAGATGCCCTCTTCCCCCCCAAGAAAAAGCACCCAAAATGTTGGACTTATTTTTTAACCATCTAAAGAATAATGAAATATGTGGAAAAGTGATAAAATCTAAAGATGTGTTTAATACATGTTCACCTGCATTATCATGAACCAGGTAAAGAGACCAGCCACTGTTAGTACCCCAGAGCTCCTCCCAGTCCCAATTCCCTTCTTTCCTTCAAAGGTTAGCACTTTCTTGATTTTTCTGGTCATCCCCCCTTCACTTTTCTTAGTACTTTTGCCATCTGATTATGGGGCATCCCAGGTGGTGCTAGTGGTTAAGAACCCACCTGTCAAAGCAGGAGATGTAAGAGACATTGGTTCAGTCCTTGAGTTGGGAAGATCCCCTGGAGGAGAGCATGGCAATCCACTTCAGTATTCTTACCTATTTCCCATTATGAAAAATACTATCTTTCTTCCTGTGGAAAGAATGAGCAGACTCACCCTAAAGGAACAAAGGCACCATATTACTAACCAGAACATCTTTGCAGTAGCTAAGAATGCTTCCAATAGCATGATCATTTGCATCTGTGAATAATCAGGGGACATAAAGTTCTGTGCAATCTACATTCCGATAATCACATGTCCAGATATTTCAGAACTTTATTTGAAATAGAGTTTATAACTGTTATCTTTCTGACAGTCACTCAGCTAGTAAAAATTGTTTTACTGCTTGTTTTGGCAGCTCAGATCTCAGTTTTGGGTCATTCCAGTTGCCTTTGCTCTTGCTCACATTTGATTGATTTTGCAATAGTGGTGAACACAGGCATTAAAAAAACCCAAAGTGGACATACAAGGCATATCACATTACTAAATGATAGCAAACAGATGGTATTCAGAGTACTAATTGATAGTACTCCATATTTCACTAGATCAAAAATATACTTTATAACAGTGTGGATTCATTTAAAAAGTATAGTTTTTTAAAAAAAAGTCAGTTAAAGACTCATGATACGTCCCATGAGGAGAAATAAATCCAAATTTCTAAAATAGAGACTGCTGAACTAGCTTGACTTCCTGTGAAATTTGGAGCATCTCGGAACCATGAGTTATTTATTCCCTAACAGAGCATGCTGCATGCAGTGAGCTGAATCAGGTGTTCTGGACCTTAGGGGAGCCAAACCACAGGGTAAGGAAAGTCATGGTCCAGAGGCAGATGCCCTCTTCCCCCCCAAGAAAAAGCACCCAAAATGTTGGACTTATTTTTTAACCATCTAAAGAATAATGAAATATGTGGAAAAGTGATAAAATCTAAAGATGTGTTTAATACATGTTCACCTGCATTATCATGAACCAGGTAAAGAGACCAGCCACTGTTAGTACCCCAGAGCTCCTCCCAGTCCCAATTCCCTTCTTTCCTTCAAAGGTTAGCACTTTCTTGATTTTTCTGGTCATCCCCCCTTCACTTTTCTTAGTACTTTTGCCATCTGATTATGGGGCATCCCAGGTGGTGCTAGTGGTTAAGAACCCACCTGTCAAAGCAGGAGATGTAAGAGACATTGGTTCAGTCCTTGAGTTGGGAAGATCCCCTGGAGGAGAGCATGGCAATCCACTTCAGTATTCTTGCCTGGAAAATCCCATGGACAGAGGAGCCTGGTGGGCTACAGTCCATGGGGTCGCAAAGAGTTGCACACAACTCAAGTTGCTTAGCCCACACACACACATCTGGTTATATGCCTGTAAACACTGGAGCGTAATAATGTGTGTTTTTGAATTTTACATAGATGCATTCACAGTGTACGTGATCTTTTGTATCAGGCTCCTATCACTTGATGTAATGCTGCTGTGTGTGGCTGAGATTCATTTATTTTTCCTTGTTTCACAATTCTCCATTGTATGCTATACTCCAATTCATTTATTCCTCTGCTGTTGTTTGGAATGTAAGTAGTTCTACCTACATCCTATTTGGACATAACGTTGCTATGGACATTCTTGTATATGTCTCCTGCTGTGCCTGTGCAAAATAGTATATACTTAGGGATGGGGTTGGTGGGTCACAGGTTATGCATATATTTAATGTATCTAGACACTTTCAAAGTAATTTTATCAATTTACAATCCCACAGGGAGCATATGAGAATTGTCATTGCCTCGTATCATCACCTATGTTTGCTAGTGTCAGATTTTCAATTTTTGTGAATTTGGTGAGAGTTAAGTGTTACAAGGTTAACTTCTATTATCTTTTGTAGGAATCATATATAATATAAGCTAAATATAACTTTTAGAAATGGAACAAATACACAGAAAATTAGAATATAAAGGAGAAAAATGTAAGTATTTTGTTGATGCCAGCATGAACATTAGATTAAATCAGGCAATGTGACAATTAGTGTATTTCTCTTACAACTGAACCCATTATTCCAACCATATAATTTGGAGATAAAACAAGAATAGAAATAGTATGGCTGGCACCTTATAATTTGTGCCTATCTTATTAAATATAGTTAAATTGATGACAAAATAAATAAATGGGATGGTCCACCAAGACATGTATTAAATTGTCTCTATATTTATATGGATTTGTTTCTTAATTCTTTGTTGTTTGCCATTGATCTATTTATTTCTGTGATGACTCCACACTTATTTAACCACTGGAGTTTCATGACTGCCTTGCTATCTAGTAAGGCATGACATTTGTCTTGTTGTTGTTGTTCGGTTGCTTTGTTGTGTCTGACTCTTCGTGACGTCATGGACTGCAGCATGCCAGGCTTCCCTGTCCTTCACCATCTCCCTGAGTTTGCTCAAACTCATGTCCATTGAGTCAGTGATGTCATCCAACCACCTCTGTTGTCCCTTTCTCCTCTTGTCCTTCCTCCCACTGTCCACTGTACAATTTCTGCTAAAATTAGAGCCATTTTTCCTTTCTGGACAGTACTGCATTTTGATTCTTTTTAAAAAACTAATGACGTAGAAATGATGCACATTAAGGCACAGGTACTCATCAGAGAGTTTCACTTTCTTTTTCTGTCTTATCAAGTAGAATGTTAGTAATGCTAATATTTTACCAGTTCTGCCCCCAGCTGTCTGCTGAATGTGAGATTCTTCTACAGTCTGAATCTGACCTCCTCTGATCTCCAGAGCTGGCATTGCTCCTCTGTGATGGGGTGGACCAAGGAGGGTGGCTCACATGTGCAGCCAAGTGTCTGCAGCTGTGACTGAACTATTGAATTGCAGAAAGTTTTCTTACCTATGAACGGTACATGTATATATGTGTGTGTGTGTATGTGTGTGTGTGTGTTTATTTGCTCAAACATGAAACGGTATTCATTTTTATTTTATATTGTGTGTGTGTGTGTGTAGTTATATCCAACCAAGGTTAACTTCTAATTTTGTAGGAATCATATATAATATAAGCTAAATATAACTTTTAGAAATGGAACAAATACACAGAAAATTAGAATATAAAGGAGAAAAATGTAAGTATTTTGTTGATGCCAGCATGAACATTAGATTAAATCAGGCAATGTGACAATTAGTGTATTTCTCTTACAACTGAACCCATTATTCCAACCATATAATTTGGAGATAAAACAAGAATAGAAATAGTATGGCTGGCACCTTATAATTTGTGCCTATCTTATTAAATATAGTTAAATTGATGACAAAATAAATAAATGGGATGGTCCACCAAGACATGTATTAAATTGTCTCTATATTTATATGGATTTGTTTCTTAATTCTTTGTTGTTTGCCATTGATCTATTTATTTCTGTGATGACTCCACACTTATTTAACCACTGGAGTTTCATGACTGCCTTGCTATCTAGTAAGGCATGACATTTGTCTTGTTGTTGTTGTTCGGTTGCTTTGTTGTGTCTGACTCTTCGTGACGTCATGGACTGCAGCATGCCAGGCTTCCCTGTCCTTCACCATCTCCCTGAGTTTGCTCAAACTCATGTCCATTGAGTCAGTGATGTCATCCAACCACCTCTGTTGTCCCTTTCTCCTCTTGTCCTTCCTCCCACTGTCCACTGTACAATTTCTGCTAAAATTAGAGCCATTTTTCCTTTCTGGACAGTACTGCATTTTGATTCTTTTTAAAAAACTAATGACGTAGAAATGATGCACATTAAGGCACAGGTACTCATCAGAGAGTTTCACTTTCTTTTTCTGTCTTATCAAGTAGAATGTTAGTAATGCTAATATTTTACCAGTTCTGCCCCCAGCTGTCTGCTGAATGTGAGATTCTTCTACAGTCTGAATCTGACCTCCTCTGATCTCCAGAGCTGGCATTGCTCCTCTGTGATGGGGTGGACCAAGGAGGGTGGCTCACATGTGCAGCCAAGTGTCTGCAGCTGTGACTGAACTATTGAATTGCAGAAAGTTTTCTTACCTATGAACGGTACATGTATATATATGTGTGTGTGTGTGTGTATGTGTGTGTGTGTGTGTGTTTATTTGCTCAAACATGTTTATTTCCAAATATGTCTTAAAGAATTTTTATAGGTATATTCTTAGGTGTTTTGTACTTTTTATGATATCTTAAGTGTGACCTTTTCTTCTGTTGTTGTTCAGTGGCTAAGTTGTGTCTGACTCTGTGTAACCTCGTGGACTGTAGCCTGCCAGACTCTTATGTCCATGGGATTCTCCAGGCAAGATTACTGGAGTGGGTAGCCACTTCCTCCTCCAGGGGATCTCCCAGGATGAGAGATTGAACCCTCATTCTTTACCTCTGAGCTATTATTTATTATTTCTGCTATTTATGAAACTTTTTGTTTTGTACTGTATCAATCTTTTTGGCAGGAAATCATTTAAGAAAAGCAAACTGTTTCAATGTTTTTGTTATCTCTAAATTCATATATTGAAACTCAATCTGAGTGTGATGGTATTTGGAGGTCTGAATTTGGGCAGGTGATTAGGTTATGAGGGCAGAACTCTCATGAATGGGATTAGCAATCCTGTTAAAGGAACCCCAGAAATTTCCTTTGTCCCTTCTTCCATATGAGGACATAGCAATAAGTGACTGTTTTGAAACAGAAATTAGGCTTTGACCATACTCTAAATCTGCTGGGGCCTACCTCTTGGACTGTATAGCTTCCATATGAGAAATGAGTGTTTTTTGTTTTGTTTTGTTTTTTAATTTTTAATTCTTTATTTTAAAGGTTTTACAGAGTTTTGTTGTTCACCAACACGTATGTTCCCAGATCATTCATATGCACATCCCTGGTCCACCCCCCCCCAACCAGTTCCCCTCCCACCCCTCCGGACCATCACCCCAAGTGATTGTAGGCACTCCTATTCCCTTAGCACAATGACAATAGCTATCTTTTCCACACGTGACAGTATAGATTTCCATGTTACTCCCTCCATGCCTCCCTCCCACTGTTCGTTCTTTACAATGTCCTTATGTCCATTCTCTGTCTGTTTTTCCTTGAGTTCACTGCATGTGTTATCATGACCATCTTACTAGATTCCATATATATGAGTTAGTATACTGTATTTGTCTTTCTCTTTTTGACTTACTTCACTTTTTATGATAGGTTCTAGAGCCAGCCACCTCATTAGGACTGAGTCTTCTGCATTTCTTTTAACAGCTGAGTAGTATTCCATTGTATATATGTACCAGAGCTTCTGTATCCATTCATTCATCGATGGACATCTAGGCTGCCTCCATGTTCTGGCTATTGTATAGAGAGCTGCAATGAGAGTGTTTGTTTTTTATAAGCCACCTAAATCTGTATTTTTGTTACAGCAACCTGAACAGACTAAGACGTATACACATAGAAAAATGCTCCATAAATTTTAAAAAACTCCATCACCTGGATCAAAAATAGAAACCTCGCCTTTGTCACTTAACACTTCTTAAAAATAACTGCTTTCTTGATTTCTGATATTCTATTAGAACTTCAAAAATGGACTCACTTGAACCTGACTTCTTACATATAACATTTGTACTGTTGTAAGTAGTACTAACTGCTGTGTAGTATTTGTGTGTGTGTATGTATTTACCACAATTTTGCTGTTGATAAGCACATCAGTAGTCTCCAGTTTGAGGTTATTTCAAAAAGTACTGCTGAGAAAATTTTTATACATGTGAAATATGTATGCATTTTGTTGGATATTTACTTAGTCCCAGGATGTCTTGGCAACAAGGTTTATTCAGCATCATATTAATGTGTGTGGGTGCTCAATCACTCAGTTGTGTGCAACTGTTTGTGATCACATGGACTATAGCCCATCAAGCTGTTCTGTCCATAGAATTTCCCAAAGAAGAATACGAGTAGGAATTTTTCTTCCTGACCCAGGGATCGAATCTGGTCCACCCCCAACCAGTTCCCTCCCACCCCTCCGGACCATCACCCCAAGTGATTGTAGGCACTCCTATTCCCTTAGCACAATGACAATAGCTATCTTTTCCACACGTGACAGTATAGATTTCCATGTTACTCCCTCCATGCCTCCCTCCCACTGTTCGTTCTTTACAATGTCCTTATGTCCATTCTCTGTCTGTTTTTCCTTGAGTTCACTGCATGTGTTATCATGACCATCTTACTAGATTCCATATATATGAGTTAGTATACTGTATTTGTCTTTCTCTTTTTGACTTACTTCACTTTTTATGATAGGTTCTAGAGCCAGCCACCTCATTAGGACTGAGTCTTCTGCATTTCTTTTAACAGCTGAGTAGTATTCCATTGTATATATGTACCAGAGCTTCTGTATCCATTCATTCATCGATGGACATCTAGGCTGCCTCCATGTTCTGGCTATTGTATAGAGAGCTGCAATGAGAGTGTTTGTTTTTTATAAGCCACCTAAATCTGTATTTTGTTACAGCAACCTGAACAGACTAAGACGTATACACATAGAAAAATGCTCCATAAATTTTAAAAAACTCCATCACCTGGATCAAAAATAGAAACCTCCCCTTTGTCACTTAACACTTCTTAAAAATAACTGCTTTCTTGATTTCTGATATTCTATTAGAACTTCAAAAATGGACTCACTTGAACCTGACTTCTTACATATAACATTTGTACTGTTGTAAGTAGTACTAACTGCTGTGTAGTATTTGTGTGTGTGTATGTATTTACCACAATTTTGCTGTTGATAAGCACATCAGTAGTCTCCAGTTTGAGGTTATTTCAAAAAGTACTGCTGAGAAAATTTTTATACGTGTGAAATATGTATGCATTTTTGTTGGATATTTACTTAGTCCCAGGATGTCTTGGCAACAAGGTTTATTCAGCATCATATTAATGTGTGTGGGTGCTCAATCACTCAGTTGTGTGCAACTGTTTGTGATCACATGGACTATAGCCCATCAAGCTGTTCTGTCCATAGAATTTCCCAAAGAAGAATACGAGAGTAGGTTGACATTTCCTTCTCCGGGGTATCTTCCTGACCCAGGGATCGAATCTGCATCTCTCACGTCTCCTGCATTGGCATGTGGATTTTTTTTTTACTTTTACAGAGTTTTGTTGTTTATTGTCATACCTAAACCTGAATCAGCCATAGTGGTATATATATATATATATATATTTTACTATTGTTGTTCAGTTGCTTAGTTGCATTTGACTCATTGCAACCCCATGGACTGCAGCACACCAGTCTTCCCTCTCTTTCACTATCTCCAGGAGTTTGCTCTAACTGATACCCACTGAGTCAGTGATGCCATCCAACCATCTCATCCTCTGTCCTCTCCTTCTCCTTCTGCCCTCAACCTTTCACAGCATTAGGGTATTTTCTAATGAGTAGGCTCTTCACATCAGATGGCCAAGGTATTGGAGCTTCAGCTTCAGCATCAGCCCTTTCAATGAATATTCAGGGTTGATTTCCTTTAGAATTGACTGGTTTGATCTCCTTGCAGTCCAGGAGACTCTCAAGAGTCTTCTCCAGCACCACAGTTTGAAAGCATCAGTTCTGTGGCACTCTACCTTCTTTATGGTACAACTCCCACATTTGTACATGACTACTAGAAAAACGGTGGCTTGGAGTATATAGACCTTTGTTGGTAAAGTGATGTCTCTTCTTTTTAATGCACTGTCTAAGTTCAGCATAGTTTTCTTTCCAGGGAACAAGTACTTTTTAATTTCATGGCTACAGTCACCATCTGCAGTGATTTTGGAACCCAAGAAAATAAAGTCTATCACTGTTTCCATTTTTTCCATGTCTATTTGCTATGGAGTGATGGAACCAGATGCCGTGATCTTTGTTTGCTGAATGTTGAGTTACAAGCCAGCTTTTTCACTCTCCTCTTTTCACCTTCATCAAGAAGCTCTTTAGTCCCTTTTTGATTTCTGCCATTAGGGTGGTGCCATCTGTGTATCTGAGGTTAGTGATATTTCTCCCAGAAATCTTGATTCCAGCTTGTGCTTCATCCAGATTGGTATTTTGCATGATGTACTCTGTATAGGAGTTAAATAAGCAAGGTAGCCATATAGCAAGGGAGCCTTGACATACTCCTTTCCCAATTTTAAACCAGTCCATTGTTCCATGTCTGGTTCTAACTGTTGCTTCTTGACCTGCGTATAGGTTTCTCAGGAGGCAGGTAAAATGGGTCTGGTATTTCCCTCTCTTTAAGAATTTTCCACAGTTTTTTTGTGATTCACACTGTCAAAGGCTTTAGAATAGTGAAGCAAAAGTAGATGTTTTTCTGCAATTCCCTTGCTTTTTCTATGATCCAACAGATGTTGTCAATGTGATCTCCAGTTCTTCTGCCTTTTCTAAGTCCAACTTGTACATCTGGAAGTTCTTGGTACACGTACTATTGAAGCCTAGCTTGAAGGATTTTGAATATGATCTTGCTAGCATGGGAAATGAGTGCAACTGTGTAGTAGTTTGAACATTCTTTATCAGTGCCCTTCTTTGGGATTGGAATGTCACCTAATAGTTACTGCAAGATTTCCAGAGTGTATGACCTAATTTACACTCCTACCAGCTGTGCATGTATTCCTCTTATGTCAAATGATAGAACGTGGCCCACAGTACCAACCCCTCCTGCTGTAAATCAAGATTGGGAGCATCGACGAGGCCACTAGTGGAGCACTGGGGTTTCAGTGGTGTTTCTTTCATCTCATATTCTAGGAAGCTGGGCAGCTAACTCTTCACCTACAAAGGAGCCAGCATTTCCCTTGGTGATACATCTGAGGGAAAATGTAGTCAGTGATTCTCTGTTCTCAAGTTAAAAAACTACTGTCCTCATCATGTCTCTGTACTGCATACCCCCTTTTATGCTGTTTCGATGCTTTGAGCAAAAACTAGTCCAAATCCAAAAACTATTATGGAAATCTTTACAAATTTAGCACAATTTAGGCAGAAAATCTTCCAAATCTTTAGCAGTCACGAGAGACAACATACCCATGGCTCTTCAATTGATTTTCAATAGCTTTTCTTTGTCTTTCAGGCTAATGTCTTTTTGAAGTAAGTTTAGTGGGTTTTTATTTTTTCTCACAGAAATCTTGATTCCAGCTTGTGCTTCATCCAGATTGGTATTTTGCATGATGTACTCTGTATAGGAGTTAAATAAGCAAGGTAGCCATATAGCAAGGGAGCCTTGACATACTCCTTTCCCAATTTTAAACCAGTCCATTGTTCCATGTCTGGTTCTAACTGTTGCTTCTTGACCTGCGTATAGGTTTCTCAGGAGGCAGGTAAAATGGGTCTGGTATTTCCCTCTCTTTAAGAATTTTCCACAGTTTTTTTGTGATTCACACTGTCAAAGGCTTTAGAATAGTGAAGCAAAAGTAGATGTTTTTCTGCAATTCCCTTGCTTTTTCTATGATCCAACAGATGTTGTCAATGTGATCTCCAGTTCTTCTGCCTTTTCTAAGTCCAACTTGTACATCTGGAAGTTCTTGGTACACGTACTATTGAAGCCTAGCTTGAAGGATTTTGAATATGATCTTGCTAGCATGGGAAATGAGTGCAACTGTGTAGTAGTTTGAACATTCTTTATCAGTGCCCTTCTTTGGGATTGGAATGTCACCTAATAGTTACTGCAAGATTTCCAGAGTGTATGACCTAATTTACACTCCTACCAGCTGTGCATGTATTCCTCTTATGTCAAATGATAGAACGTGGCCCACAGTACCAACCCTCCTGCTGTAAATCAAGATTGGGAGCATCGACGAGGCCACTAGTGGAGCACTGGGGTTTCAGTGGTGTTTCTTTCATCTCATATTCTAGGAAGCTGGGCAGCTAACTCTTCACCTACAAAGGAGCCAGCATTTCCCTTGGTGATACATCTGAGGGAAAATGTAGTCAGTGATTCTCTGTTCTCAAGTTAAAAAACTACTGTCCTCATCATGTCTCTGTACTGCATACCCCCTTTTATGCTGTTTCGATGCTTTGAGCAAAAACTAGTCCAAATCCAAAAACTATTATGGAAATCTTTACAAATTTAGCACAATTTAGGCAGAAAATCTTCCAAATCTTTAGCAGTCACGAGAGACAACATACCCATGGCTCTTCAATTGATTTTCAATAGCTTTTCTTTGTCTTTCAGGCTAATGTCTTTTTGAAGTAATGATATCTCTGTTAAGGAAAGCTTTTTGTTAAAGACACCACAGAGTTATTAAAGACTTCTGAGGGAATAATGGCTGATGGCATGAAGCTACCCATTTAAAACCATATACATTTTTTTCTTATCTGAAGGGTTTCTCTCTTCAGTTGCCAAACTATGCAATCTACATTGCCTTTATGAATAAGTGCCATTAAGTTGATCTCTATCTGCAGTACCATTGAAAATAAACCATTGTCGCATTTCCACAGTGAAATCATTAGAATTCTATTCATTTCGAAGCCTTACACTATTTGTCACCTTTCCAAGCTACCAGGCAGGCATACTCAAAACCCATTTTTATGTGAGCACACTCTATTACACTCCCCTTGTCATGGCTTTTTATTCCTCACTGTGACGCCTCTGTTTCTTCTTAGGGAATCTCAGTGCAGAGATCCTCAGCATGTGGGTCCTATTATAGACTGACTACCCATTTACCACTATGCCTTGCTTTTCTTTTCTGTAAAACAAAGGAAAACAAAGCCAGACACTTTAGTAAAAGATTTAAATGTCTGTTCCATTACCTCATGATCTCGAATTTCCTCTCAACTAAATTTCCAGGCAAGAGGCAGATAAGCCAATCAAACACAAAGTGAATACAAAAATCCGCAAGCTGAATGATGATTAAGGCACAAGTCAGGCCCACTGGCCTCTTCTAGAGATGTCTCATGAAGCAGGCAGATTCCCAAATGATCATTAGAAGTAACCACAGAGAAGAATACTGGAATTGGACCTTGTCCTGACACCACACATTCTGACCAAGGTTTACATATAACATTTTTTATAAGCAGCCTGTCATTGTGACATTTTGAGCAATATATTGCTGGCATCTGGATCATGGCAATAGTCATGCACTGAGATTGTTGGTCAGCCAAATAAAATTGCAGCACTATGTGGAGATTTTATTCCACGCCTGTTTATATGGGATAGGTGTTAGCCACATCCTCTTGAGAACACAAACATGGGAGACCTAACAGCATATGAGCGAGTCTAGCACAATGCTTTACACAGAATGGAAATTTAACAAGTATTTATTGAATTAACAAGTGACTGAGTAAATGAATGAAACAGTGAGCTTGCTTCTCTCACTAATGATCTTCTAGGTCTCTGTTTACTCTTATGTGACCAACTTCGTGTGTGAGGAAGGGAAGCTGAATTCAGAGTTCTCTGGGAGGTTCCACTCAATTCCCCTAGCTGTTCAGTGCAGAAAACCCCAACTTTCTTTCTGACCGAATGGATTGTGCACTAATAGTCCCATTGAAAATAAACCATTGTCGCATTTCCACAGTGAAATCATTAGAATTCTATTCATTTCGAAGCCTTACACTATTTGTCACCTTTCCAAGCTACCAGGCAGGCATACTCAAAACCCATTTTTATGTGAGCACACTCTATTACACTCCCCTTGTCATGGCTTTTTATTCCTCACTGTGACGCCTCTGTTTCTTCTTAGGGAATCTCAGTGCAGAGATCCTCAGCATGTGGGTCCTATTATAGACTGACTACCCATTTACCACTATGCCTTGCTTTTCTTTTCTGTAAAACAAAGGAAAACAAAGCCAGACACTTTAGTAAAAGATTTAAATGTCTGTTCCATTACCTCATGATCTCGAATTTCCTCTCAACTAAATTTCCAGGCAAGAGGCAGATAAGCCAATCAAACACAAAGTGAATACAAAAATCCGCAAGCTGAATGATGATTAAGGCACAAGTCAGGCCCACTGGCCTCTTCTAGAGATGTCTCATGAAGCAGGCAGATTCCCAAATGATCATTAGAAGTAACCACAGAGAAGAATACTGGAATTGGACCTTGTCCTGACACCACACATTCTGACCAAGGTTTACATATAACATTTTTTATAAGCAGCCTGTCATTGTGACATTTTGAGCAATATATTGCTGGCATCTGGATCATGGCAATAGTCATGCACTGAGATTGTTGGTCAGCCAAATAAAATTGCAGCACTATGTGGAGATTTTATTCCACGCCTGTTTATATGGGATAGGTGTTAGCCACATCCTCTTGAGAACACAAACATGGGAGACCTAACAGCATATGAGCGAGTCTAGCACAATGCTTTACACAGAATGGAAATTTAACAAGTGTTTATTGAATTAACAAGTGACTGAGTAAATGAATGAAACAGTGAGCTTGCTTCTCTCACTAATGATCTTCTAGGTCTCTGTTTACTCTTATGTGACCAACTTCGTGTGTGAGGAAGGGAAGCTGAATTCAGAGTTCTCTGGGAGGTTCCACTCAATTCCCCTAGCTGTTCAGTGCAGAAAACCCCAACTTTCTTTCTGACCGAATGGATTGGAGCCAACAGGACCCCATAGGGCTGGATGAAAAGAGGTCTCTGAGAACTGTGGGCATTCCATAGTCAGGGGAGTAGGTCAAACCGTCTCCCCATGAGGCTGGAGTAGGAGAACCTCTAGGTTACCTCCTAGTAACCCAGAAAGAGAAATGAGAGTAGGGTTAGGAAAGATGGGGAAACCAGGGAAAAGATGAACAAGATAGGGATCAGGAAACCAAAGAGTCAGGAAAGAGATAAGACTTGATGGTGGTCATGTACAATTATCCAGGCTTTTTGTGTGCAGGGTGGTGCCTGCCAGGCTAAGAACAGGAGTAAGAGTGGCCTGTCCTGAGATTCTGTTTATTCACATCTGGATTTCAGTAACTTGAATGGTCACCCTGGGCTCTGTTTATAGCTCAGTGGATAAGGACTTGATGGACTTCTAGGTTCAGTACCAAGACATGCAAAATGCCCTACTCCTAATTTCCTCATGAAGGCTTGGGGTGGGTGTGAGTAGAGAGAAGAGTGGAATGAATTATTAGTGCCTAAGATGACTCAGTAATATCAAAGCACAGGCTTACAATTTCAGATCTTTTTTAGAAGGCTTCAGAAATCAACATTTTAAAAAAATTCTTTCAAGAGGAAAGAAAAAAACAATGAAAATGAACTTTCCATTGGTTTTCCTAAAGTAACTTTTCTTGGGAACTAATAACTCTGTGTCTGATTCACTCTTCTGACTAACTCACTGTGGCTCAATGTCTTCCATGCAAATCTGCTCGACAAGCTGCTAGGAAGCTGAAGTAGAATGTAATCTATAAAACACAATTAAGGAGAGAGGAGAAATCCCAATGACTGTTTAGTAGAAGTGCTAATTACTCAGAAAATGCTCATGATGCTCAGAAGGAATCATCTTGTGGAAAAAGGAAACACCCTCCAGAATTAGCTAGAAATATGCTGTCCTTTCATTATTTGTGGAGGAAAATCTGGGTTCAGACTTTCAAGAACTCTAGTAAAGATATCTCTTCCCTTTGTGTGCTTCAGGACCTCTCCCTTCAATCACTGGGGACAGCACACCCGGCGTTGACAGTATCTCTAGCACCTCCAGGTGTCACCTTCCTCTGGGGCCCTGGGATTTTGTGAGCCAGATGGTTGGGACTAACTCAGCATCTGTTTACCAGATCTCTCAAGGGGAAGTAGCTTCCAATTTCCATCGCCTTCTGCCTTGCTGCTCATGGCACTAGAGCCCAGTAAGAAAATGCAGCTGCCTGATGCTGTCTGAAATTCTCTAGATTTCTTCAAATGTGTAATTAACATCCCCAGCTACCTTGTGCCTTGTTAATTTCTCCATTGATAATACTACACTTGGCAGACATACCTTAGGTTATTGTTGTTTTTTCCTTTCCGAGACCTGTTCTTTTTCTGCTTTTCTTTGTGTAAAAGGTATATACTGGCTTTGTGAAATCCCTGTAGCAAGTGGTGAATGATGTATGAAGTGAAAAGTCTTTACACAGGGCACAGTAGGAATACAGAAAATGCTGTGCCTCCACTGCTGGGCTGAGTTTTTGATGGTGTGCTGGAGTCCTAGATAGCCTGCATTCATCCTCCACTGCCTTAAAATCCCCAGAGTTCTCACCTGGTGGCATGGGGGCACTGTCCTGCAGAAAGGCAGAGAGTTGAATTTATTGACCTCCAGAAGTCTTTTTGGCCCTGTGATTCTGCTTTCGCTACAGGTAGGGCTTTTCCCATGTAATCTTAACAAAGAAACAAGAATAGGAATCCACAGTCTGAGTCCAGAGTATAGACAATTAACCTGTTCCCTAGCCTGTGATATGGGAAGGTTGGGGAAGAGTTGTCAATACTCTACAGGCTGATATCACTGGGAGAGGGTATGTCTCTTCACCCTGGCTTGAGAGAGAATTTGTTATTCTGAGAAACCAGGAAGAGAAATAGCCTTCTGATTTTTGTGGCAGTTTCCTTTCAAGGAACCAGAATTCTCTAAGAATGATCACAGTTTCTCTGTGAACCCAGTGTTACATTTGTGCAGAATCTAAAATACCATGTTTCAAAATTAGATGCCTGATCATCCAACACATTTCTTATACAATGAATTAGACATTATCCAGTGTCTATTTAGGAACTTCCCTGGTGACTCAGACTGCAAAGAATCTGCCTGGAATGCAGGAGTCCCAGGTTGGATCCCTCGGTTGAGAAGATCCCCTCGGGAAAGGGAATGGAAACCCACTCCAGTATTCTTCCTGGAGAATTCCATGGACAGAAGAGCCTGGTTAGCTATAGTCCATGGGTTCAGAAAGAGTGACTGAGAGACTAACACTCAAGTTTCAATTTATGGACTCATGGATTAACTGATTCAAGTATAGCAAGGATATAGGCCACATGCCCCTGAGAGAGAGAGGGAGCCAATATTTAGGCATTGGTTTGTGTGTGCACTCACTCAGTCATGTCTGACTCCTTGCCCAATTCTCATTGTTTTAATTAAACATCCCCAGCTACCTTGGCAAAAAACATACCTTAGGTTATTGTTGTTTTTTCCTTTCCGAGACCTGTTCTTTTTCTGCTTTTCTTTGTGTAAAAGGTATATACTGGCTTTGTGAAATCCCTGTAGCAAGTGGTGAATGATGTATGAAGTGAAAAGTCTTTACACAGGGCACAGTAGGAATACAGAAAATGCTGTGCCTCCACTGCTGGGCTGAGTTTTTGATGGTGTGCTGGAGTCCTAGATAGCCTGCATTCATCCTCCACTGCCTTAAAATCCCCAGAGTTCTCACCTGGTGGCATGGGGGCACTGTCCTGCAGAAAGGCAGAGAGTTGAATTTATTGACCTCCAGAAGTCTTTTTGGCCCTGTGATTCTGCTTTCGCTACAGGTAGGGCTTTTCCCATGTAATCTTAACAAAGAAACAAGAATAGGAATCCACAGTCTGAGTCCAGAGTATAGACAATTAACCTGTTCCCTAGCCTGTGATATGGGAAGGTTGGGGAAGAGTTGTCAATACTCTACAGGCTGATATCACTGGGAGAGGGTATGTCTCTTCACCCTGGCTTGAGAGAGAATTTGTTATTCTGAGAAACCAGGAAGAGAAATAGCCTTCTGATTTTTGTGGCAGTTTCCTTTCAAGGAACCAGAATTCTCTAAGAATGATCACAGTTTCTCTGTGAACCCAGTGTTACATTTGTGCAGAATCTAAAATACCATGTTTCAAAATTAGATGCCTGATCATCCAACACATTTCTTATACAATGAATTAGACATTATCCAGTGTCTATTTAGGAACTTCCCTGGTGACTCAGACTGCAAAGAATCTGCCTGGAATGCAGGAGTCCCAGGTTGGATCCTCGGTTGAGAAGATCCCTCGGGGAAAAGGGGAAAGGAAACCCACTCCAGTATTCTTCCTGGAGAATTCCATGGACAGAAGAGCCTGGTTAGCTATAGTCCATGGGTTCAGAAAGAGTGACTGAGAGACTAACACTCAAGTTTCAATTTATGGACTCATGGATTAACTGATTCAAGTATAGCAAGGATATAGGCCACATGCCCCTGAGAGAGAGAGGGAGCCAATATTTAGGCATTGGTTTGTGTGTGCACTCACTCAGTCATGTCTGACTCCTTGCCACCCTATGAACTGTAGCCCACAAGACTCCTCCATCCATGGGATTCTCCAGACCAGTATACTGGGGTGGGTTGCCATACCCTACTCCAGGGGATCTTCCTGACCCAGGGACCAAACCTGCATTCCCTGTAATTCCTGCACTGCAGGCAGATTCTTTACTGTTGAGCCACCAGGCACTGGCTATTTGCTGCTAATCGTGACTTCCTGAAGATGGACACAGGTTAACAGAGTGTCTCTGACTGCAAGGAGTGGAAGCAGAAGGGATAGAGTCCTCTCATTCAGCCTCTGACTCATTTCTTTCTCCCAACAGGAAGCCTTGAAACATTAAGCCTTAAATCCTCTCTTCTGCGGGGGGCCAGGAGGAGAGGAACTAAGCAACCCTTTGTTTAAGCAGTACTCGAGGTTGAACATGTTGTGGATCATGCTGCTCCTAAGTGACACTTAGGACAATGCTGAATAATTGAGTCATAATTCTAGATTCATTCTTATGCTTGGGTTTTTTGTTACCCTTACTCTCCTACCCCAATCTCACTGACCCAGTTCAAAGAGAGGTGCCTGCTTTACTTCTCTTGTCTCAGAGGATGGGCAATTATTATCCAAACTGATAGACTGACATTCAAATAGAATCCCTGATCATCCAACACATTTCTTATACAATGAATTAGACATTATCCAGTGTCTATTTAGGAACTTCCCTGGTGACTCAGACTGCAAAGAATCTGCCTGGAATGCAGGAGTCCCAGGTTGGATCCCTCGGTTGAGAAGATCCCCTCGGGAAAGGGAATGGAAACCCACTCCAGTATTCTTCCTGGAGAATTCCATGGACAGAAGAGCCTGGTTAGCTATAGTCCATGGGTTCAGAAAGAGTGACTGAGAGACTAACACTCAAGTTTCAATTTATGGACTCATGGATTAACTGATTCAAGTATAGCAAGGATATAGGCCACATGCCCCTGAGAGAGAGAGGGAGCCAATATTTAGGCATTGGTTTGTGTGTGCACTCACTCAGTCATGTCTGACTCCTTGCCACCCTATGAACTGTAGCCCACAAGACTCCTCCATCCATGGGATTCTCCAGACCAGTATACTGGGGTGGGTTGCCATACCCTACTCCAGGGGATCTTCCTGACCCAGGGACCAAACCTGCATTCCCTGTAATTCCTGCACTGCAGGCAGATTCTTTACTGTTGAGCCACCAGGCACTGGCTATTTGCTGCTAATCGTGACTTCCTGAAGATGGACACAGGTTAACAGAGTGTCTCTGACTGCAAGGAGTGGAAGCAGAAGGGATAGAGTCCTCTCATTCAGCCTCTGACTCATTTCTTTCTCCCAACAGGAAGCCTTGAAACATTAAGCCTTAAATCCTCTCTTCTGCGGGGGGCCAGGAGGAGAGGAACTAAGCAACCCTTTGTTTAAGCAGTACTCGAGGTCGAACATGTTGTGGATCATGCTGCTCCTAAGTGACACTTAGGACAATGCTGAATAATTGAGTCATAATTCTAGATTCATTCTTATGCTTGGGTTTTTTGTTACCCTTACTCTCCTACCCCAATCTCACTGACCCAGTTCAAAGAGAGGTGCCTGCTTTACTTCTCTTGTCTCAGAGGATGGGCAATTATTATCCAAACTGATAGACTGACATTCAAATAGAATCCCTGACTTCCCAAATTGCACCATTTCCCAAAGTCTTTGGGCATTCATGATCATGGTTTAGGCATTCCATTCAAAGTGAGGCTATCTTTATTATGTGACAGAAGAAAGAACAAACCCATGGCCTGCCAATCTCAGCTTTCTAGTTGAATTACCACATCCTGTTCCCTCATTCATAACATGGAGGGTAGTAAACTTAGAGGAGACCCATGAGGGAGTAAGAGGCCTCACAGAGAGCCAGGTTAAAGAAACCATCGGTCCTTTCATCCTGAAGGGAAGAGACCAGAGACATAACAGTGGTTTTTTAAGGATAAGAAAAGAGATTCCAGAGAGAATGGGGAACAGTTGTGTTGAAATAAGTTTGGAAATAAGGAATGAGCTCAATGTACAACCAGGGAGATCTGAGTGAGAATCATTATAAGTCATTCACCCAACTCTTACCAGCTCTTGCTTTTGATATGAAGAGGTTTTATTGTATTTCTTGGATCAGTTATTTCAGGGTACTTGAAGTAGCATGGAAAATAAAATGAAAACAGTGACAGAGTTTATTTTCTTGGGCTCCACAATCATTGTGGATGATGACTGCAGCCATGAAATTAAAAGACATTTCCTCCTTGGAAAAAAAATCTATGACAAACCTAGATTGTGTTTTCGAAATCAGAGACATCGATTTTCTGACAGATGCCCATATATTCAAACCTATGGTTTTCCCAGTAGTCATGTACAAATGTTGAAAGTTACACCATAAAGAAGACTGAGAGCTGAAGAATTGATGCCTTTGAACTGTGGTATGGAGAAGACTCTTGAGAGTCACTTGGACTGCAAGGAAATCAAACCAATCAATCCTAAAGGAAATCAACCCTGAATATTCATTGGAAAGACTGATGCTGAAGCTGAAGCTCCAATACTTTGATGCCAAGAGATGACTCATTGGAGAAGACCCTATGCTGGGAAAGTTTGAGGACAGGAAGAGAAGGGGGTGAAAGAGGATGAGATGGTTGAATGGCATTGTCAATGCAATGGACATGAATTTAAGCAAATTCCAGGAGACACTGAAGGATCCACGGGATCACAAAGAGTCAGACATGACTAAGCGACTGAACAACAGCAAAAGTAACAGAAGAATCTGTAAAGGAGTGTACCTTGTAGAATAGTTGGGATAGAATCTTTTGAGGACTTTGCTTACTGTTGGCACTGGGTTAGAACAGAGAGCAGATATTACCTCAAGTTCCAAACAGTTTGGTTAGTCTGTTGTGGGAAAACTGGTGCTCTATTCATGTGTGATTTTCTGTGTTGGGGTAAAATGTTGCTATGACAGTTTAAGTTCCCGTCTCACAATTTTTCTTGTCCTGGCCCATTTGCCCATACTTTTCTTCCAAATGGAACTTGTTACCTGAATTTCTTACATGTGCCTCTGGAGTTCTATTTCTATTTTCTCCTTCTATTTCTCTTGATGACTGTTAGGTACTGCATTATCCATCCATTACCTGCCAACATTCTAGCGGTCAAATGCAGAAGCCAAAACAGTGAGAAGGAACGGGTAATAGCAGAGAGACCTGCCATCTAAGTTAGGGCAGTTTGTTTTAACTCCAAGGAGAAGAGCGAACCTTGGTCTCTTGTAGACCTAGGAATATAGTTGCCTACTGAGACTCTTCCCTTATTTTAAGTGGCTTGAAAATAACTGGTCCAAGGAATAAAATGAAGCCTCTCTTTTTCAAAAGCAAGAGCCTTAAACAAAGGTGGAAACAAACCCTGAGACACTAAGGTTTGTCTGAATTCAAAATTCAGCAGGGTTCTATCACTCAGCATGCCAAAAAATCTGAATCGGATCTTACAAAAAGTGACTGTGGGCTCTGGGTCCATTAGGAGCACATTAAACCATTGAGATGTAAACCATGGTTGTTCTCTCTAGTCATAAACATCAAACAGAATGCAAATATACTCCGTGGTTTCACCCATCCATCTTTTTCAACAGCTTGGACCACGTGTGAGGAAGCCCCCCTCCTTAGGAAGAGCCCTGTCTTGACAGTAGCTATGGGCCTGTCATGATGCCTCTGCTTGGGTTCACCAGTGACAGCGCAGGCAGCACACTTCACGTGTATTCCCGATGTCGTTGTCAAAACATCCAACACGGAAACCACACACTCCAAATAGCGCTCCTTGGTGGAGACACAGCCTTTTCATACCCTCAGCGGTGTGCGGTCCCACCAGTGCATGACATGGGAGGTTGCTGAGCGCTCCTCCAAGCTCCACACCAGCCCTCCGTGATTTCTTACAGATATTTACTTTTGCACATGGCATATAGCACATTAAAAGGGTTTTGAAAAATCCCTCAGTTTTTTGACTTCTGAAGGATTATTAACTTCAAAGTCTGAAGAAATGTCGCCTTTCTATCTTTGGAAATGCCAGAAGCCTTTGCATATCCCTACCACAGGACCCAGCAACCCCCAGCGGAGAGGAACGATTACTGCCTCGGTGGCGAGAAGCTGGCTTTTGATCTCTTAACATATTGGAAATTACTTAAAGGTAAGCCATCTGCTCACTGAGGAACAAAAACAGATTACATCACACCCTGCTAGAAAGATTGTGTTAAATCCTGTATATCAAGGCTTTTAATAATTCTATATTAAGTCAGCTAATAGGATTAGGTACACATCTTCTTAAGGCTTATTTCCTCAACTATTAAAAAAAAAAAAACTTTGTGTGTGTGTTTGACGATCTACAAAATTCAAGAGTTTTCCACTGGGAATAAAAAGGGTTCTTTCGAGAGGAGGAAGCATTTCTCCCAATCACCACTGTTCTCCAAAGAGACATACAGCTCAAGTACCTTTCCAGAGCAGTTCCTAGGGATTGGGGGAGAGGAAATCCAGCACACTTCCCTTGTTGCTTGTGTACTTTACTGCTTGTGTATTACAAACCTGCTTGTAGGAACTTCATACCTGCACTGTTCTTCAACAAGTCACAGGAGGGATCCAGGCAGGAGGGCAACATGAAGATGCCTGATTTCTGCAGTAATGCTATTTAATGGTGACCTTGGTTGACAGTTTACATGTGGTTGGCATGGCACAAATATTGAGGGTGATAAAGGAATGAGCTGTGAGCTTGGAGCATCTGCAAGACTGGACAGTTTAAGCCTTGACAGTACACTGTCATGATGCCTCTGCTTGGGTTCACCAGTGACAGCGCAGGCAGCACACTTCACGTGTATTCCCGATGTCGTTGTCAAAACATCCAACACGGAAACCACACACTCCAAATAGCGCTCCTTGGTGGAGACACAGCCTTTTCATACCCTCAGCGGTGTGCGGTCCCACCAGTGCATGACATGGGAGGTTGCTGAGCGCTCCTCCAAGCTCCACACCAGCCCTCCGTGATTTCTTACAGATATTTACTTTTGCACATGGCATATAGCACATTAAAAGGGTTTTGAAAAATCCCTCAGTTTTTTGACTTCTGAAGGATTATTAACTTCAAAGTCTGAAGAAATGTCGCCTTTCTATCTTTGGAAATGCCAGAAGCCTTTGCATATCCCTACCACAGGACCCAGCAACCCCCAGCGGAGAGGAACGATTACTGCCTCGGTGGCGAGAAGCTGGCTTTTGATCTCTTAACATATTGGAAATTACTTAAAGGTAAGCCATCTGCTCACTGAGGAACAAAAACAGATTACATCACACCCTGCTAGAAAGATTGTGTTAAATCCTGTATATCAAGGCTTTTAATAATTCTATATTAAGTCAGCTAATAGGATTAGGTACACATCTTCTTAAGGCTTATTTCCTCAACTATTAAAAAAAAACTTTGTGTGTGTGTTTGACGATCTACAAAATTCAAGAGTTTTCCACTGGGAATAAAAAGGGTTCTTTCGAGAGGAGGAAGCATTTCTCCCAATCACCACTGTTCTCCAAAGAGACATACAGCTCAAGTACCTTTCCAGAGCAGTTCCTAGGGATTGGGGGAGGGGAAATCCAGCACACTTCCCTTGTTGCTTGTGTACTTTACTGCTTGTGTATTACAAACCTGCTTGTAGGAACTTCATACCTGCACTGTTCTTCAACAAGTCACAGGAGGGATCCAGGCAGGAGGGCAACATGAAGATGCCTGATTTCTGCAGTAATGCTATTTAATGGTGACCTTGGTTGACAGTTTACATGTGGTTGGCATGGCACAAATATTGAGGGTGATAAAGGAATGAGCTGTGATCAATAAGAGCTTGGAGCATCTGCAAGACTGGACAGTTTAAGCCTTGAAAAAACCCATGTGCTAAAATTGTATCATGCCTTTGTCATAATACTGTCCTCCCCACTCAAGATAAGCTCTGGGTCATGGGAATATTACAATAGACTCATGTGTTTACATATGAGGAATAAAAAAGAAAGGATCTTCTTTCTTCTCTGCCCCGTCTTTTGCTAATTTTTTAGTGTTATTCTACAATCCCAGAGCATTAAATATGTGCATGATATAAATTAACCTCCACTCATTGCTTCTAAATCTTTGATAAGAAGTTCATTTATTCACTCTGGGATACTAAATGTTGAATAGAGTTTTAGTAATAGTAACAACAAACACTTTCTCTCTCAATTGTCCTTGAAGTAGTACTTGAAAACACACACAAAAGGTCTCAAGTCTTCTGAGATAAGGAGATTCTTACCTTGGTGCTAACAGAAGGTTACAAACAATCATGGAGAGCCAAATAAAATACATGATTGACATATTTAGAAACCAACATTATGTGTCGCATATTGAAAGCACTTAAGAAGTGTTGAGTTTTTTAAAGCATAGATTCAGAGTGTTGTGTTAGTTTCTAATGTATAGCAAAGAGATTCAGTTATCAGAATTTTTTCCATTATAGGTTATTACAAGGTACTGAATATAGTTACCTGTACTAAACAGTAGGACCTTGTTGTTTATCTATTTTATATAAAATAATATGTATCTGTTAATCCCAGGCTCCTAATTTGTCCACCTCCCACCACCCTTTTATCCATAAATTTGTTTTCTATACAGCTCAAGTACCTTCCAGAGCAGTTCCTAGGGATTGGGGAGGAAATCCAGCACACTTCCCTTGTTGCTTGTGTACTTTACTGCTTGTGTATTACAAACCTGCTTGTAGGAACTTCATACCTGCACTGTTCTTCAACAAGTCACAGGAGGGATCCAGGCAGGAGGGCAACATGAAGATGCCTGATTTCTGCAGTAATGCTATTTAATGGTGACCTTGGTTGACAGTTTACATGTGGTTGGCATGGCACAAATATTGAGGGTGATAAAGGAATGAGCTGTGATCAATAAGAGCTTGGAGCATCTGCAAGACTGGACAGTTTAAGCCTTGAAAAAACCCATGTGCTAAAATTGTATCATGCCTTTGTCATAATACTGTCCTCCCCACTCAAGATAAGCTCTGGGTCATGGGAATATTACAATAGACTCATGTGTTTACATATGAGGAATAAAAAAGAAAGGATCTTCTTTCTTCTCTGCCCCGTCTTTTGCTAATTTTTTAGTGTTATTCTACAATCCCAGAGCATTAAATATGTGCATGATATAAATTAACCTCCACTCATTGCTTCTAAATCTTTGATAAGAAGTTCATTTATTCACTCTGGGATACTAAATGTTGAATAGAGTTTTAGTAATAGTAACAACAAACACTTTCTCTCTCAATTGTCCTTGAAGTAGTACTTGAAAACACACACAAAAAGGTCTCAAGTCTTCTGAGATAAGGAGATTCTTACCTTGGTGCTAACAGAAGGTTACAAACAATCATGGAGAGCCAAATAAAATACATGATTGACATATTTAGAAACCAACATTATGTGTCGCATATTGAAAGCACTTAAGAAGTGTTGAGTTTTTTAAAGCATAGATTCAGAGTGTTGTGTTAGTTTCTAATGTATAGCAAAGAGATTCAGTTATCAGAATTTTTTCCATTATAGGTTATTACAAGGTACTGAATATAGTTACCTGTACTAAACAGTAGGACCTTGTTGTTTATCTATTTTATATAAAATAATATGTATCTGTTAATCCCAGGCTCCTAATTTGTCCACCTCCCACCACCCTTTTCCCTTAGATAACCATAAATTTGTTTTCTATGTCTGTCTTTTTCTGTTTTGTAAATAGGTTCATTTGTATCATTTTTTTTTAAATCCCACATGTAAGTGGTATTATATGACAGTTGTCTTTCTCTGATTTACTTCATTTAGTATGATAATCTCTACTTATATCCATGTTGCTGCCAGTGGCATTATTTTTAATGCCTGAGTAATATTCCACTGTTGTACAGATATAGATATATACACAATAGCTTCTTTATCCATTCATCTGTTGATGGATATTTAAGTTGCTTCCATGTCTTGGCCATTTGCATAGTGCCGCTATGAATATTGGGATGCATGTATTTTTTCAAATTAGGCTTTTCGTCTTTTCTGCATGTATGCCCAGGGGAGAGATTGCTAGATCATATGATTACTTGAATTTTAGAACCTCCACACTGCGCTAATTTACATTCCCTTTTCTCCACACTCTCTCCAGCATTCGTTATTTGTAGACTTTTTTAGTTGGGCCATTCTGACTAGGCCATTCTGACTGGTATGAAGTGGTGTCTCGTTGTAGTTTTAATGCGCATTTCCCTAATAATTAGCAATGTGGAATATCTTTTCATGTGCCTATTGGTCATCTGTCTGTCTTCTTTGGAAAACTGTTTATTTAGATCTTTTGCTTAGTTTTGATTGGGTTGTTTGTTTTTATGATTTTTTTTTTAAAGATTTATTTATTTATTTATTTTGGGCGGGGGTCGGGTTGGGGAGGGAGGGGAGCGGGCAGGCCACTCCTATTGGTCTTTCATTCTCTGTTTTCATCCGTCTTTGTTCTTTGGCTCCTGCGGGCCTCCCATCGCGGTGGCGTCCGTTGTCGCAGAGCCCTGGCTCTGGGCGCATGCGCTCCAGAGCTCCGGCTCGGTGATTAGACATATCAGTCCAGCCGCTCCGCGGCACGTGGGATCTTCCCAGGCCAGGGATCGAACCAGCGCCCCTTGCACTGCAAGGCGGTGTCCTTATCCACTGGACCACCAGGGGAAGCCCCTGTTTTTATGATATTGAGCTCTATGTGTTGTTTGTAAATTTTGGAAAATAAGCCCTTGTTGCTTGCATCATTTGTAAATATTTTCTCCCATTTGATAGGTTATTTTTTCATTTTGTTTATGGTTTCCTTTGCTGTGCAAAAGCTTATAACAGTGACTGAATTCCATTTGTCTATTTTTGCTTTAATTTCTATTGCCTTGGGAGACTGACCCAAGAAAATGTTGGTGTAATTTATGTCAGAAGGTTTTGCCTGTGTTCTCTTCTGTGAGAACATATGTTTTGCCTATGTTCTCTAGCTTTATGGTGTCCTGTCTTATACCTAAGTCTTTAAGCTATTTTGAGTTTATTTTTGTGCATAGTGTGAGGGTGTGTTCTAACTTCATTGACTCACATGCAGCTGTCCAGCTCTCCCAGAGGACTATTTGCTGAAGAGACTGTATTTTGCATGACATGCTAGAGATTATGACCCAAATAGGATAGAGAATCAATTTCTATTTTTTGTTGTTGTTATTACTGATTCAGTCATGCTGTATGGCATTGACCTTAATCATATCTACTTACCTCTCTAAGAATGTGCATTAAATATTCTGCTCTATAACACACCTCTGGTGACATGAAAGATTTTATTATAGTCTGCCCTTTCTAATCTGGATTCCTGAGAGTGAATCAGCAGCCATGTTGTAAAATGTAGAGAGCAGAGAGGAGCCTACACTGATTTACTATCTCAGCCTTCATTTTCAACACGTATCTTATTCTCTTTGAGCCTCGGTTTCCTCATATAGAAAGTGATAATAATAATATCTACCTTCCAGAGTTCTAGGTACAGCAATTACCTATATAAAAGAACCAGGAGAGAGTAGAATACAGAACATAGAAGGCACTGAATAAATGGTAGTCATCATCATTAATAAGAATGATTGCTCACTTATAATGTTAGCATTCATGATAAAAGCGTCATGCAGTTTTGTTTCCTAGTAGATGTGTTGCATTAGAAAGCTTAACATCCAGAGGCAACACCTTAACAGAATCTGAGGTAGAGGGCAAGTTTTTCCAGCCTCGTGCTGTCATCCGGATCCTTGTTGAGCAGATATACCCCTGGGGACAGAGGTCTGCCCATCAGATGCCATGTCAGCTAAAAGCTGGAGCTGCCGCTGTCACCTCTGTTTGCATTGGATTGAGTCATCTGCCTTCCACAGGGGTAAACAGCCAGCCAACCAAGGAAGCTCTTATGACTCAACCCCACACTGAAATCTTGTCTATTTCAGTACCTGCTAGCAGGTGTGGAATGTTAGAATGTGCACTCGAAATCTACTGCTGTCTTTAATTAGTGACCTTGGCTCTGAACTGACATATTTCTATATCAAAATAGCGGAAACTTTCCTTTTCTCTCTTTCCTGATGCATAACATTCTAAAAGGCAGGAATGGCCTTCAGCTAATACAGATCAGTTTCCACTCAACTTCAGTCACCATTTAATTACTGCTGACTGCTTTCACCTTTGTCACTTCCTTTCTGGATTGTGTTTCTTTCTCTTCTACTGCTGTTTAATTTATTCAGTGACATAATCAAACATCAAATTATGTGATAAAGTTTCACATTTTTCTTCTCTATTATTTTTATTGTGCTGAATTTATTTAGAAGCAAATTATTTCCTGAAGGAGAAAACATTTTAATGAGCTGACTTTTAACTTAATCTGTATATTCACTTCTTAGTTCTTGATTCATTAAAACAGAATTCTCTGATTTCCTTCATCACATGTTTCAGAATGATGGACCCCTGCCATTCCTTTAACATTCCTACAATATTTACCTATAGATTAGAAATTAAGAACCATGGAGAGAGTAGAATACAGAAAAAAAAATAGAAAGGCACTGAATAAGAAAGTGATAATAATAATATCTACCTTCCAGAGTTCTAGGTACAGCAATTACCTATATAAAAGAACCAGGAGAGAGTAGAATACAGAACATAGAAGGCACTGAATAAATGGTAGTCATCATCATTAATAAGAATGATTGCTCACTTATAATGTTAGCATTCATGATAAAAGCGTCATGCAGTTTTGTTTCCTAGTAGATGTGTTGCATTAGAAAGCTTAACATCCAGAGGCAACACCTTAACAGAATCTGAGGTAGAGGGCAAGTTTTTCCAGCCTCGTGCTGTCATCCGGATCCTTGTTGAGCAGATATACCCCTGGGGACAGAGGTCTGCCCATCAGATGCCATGTCAGCTAAAAGCTGGAGCTGCCGCTGTCACCTCTGTTTGCATTGGATTGAGTCATCTGCCTTCCACAGGGGTAAACAGCCAGCCAACCAAGGAAGCTCTTATGACTCAACCCCACACTGAAATCTTGTCTATTTCAGTACCTGCTAGCAGGTGTGGAATGTTAGAATGTGCACTCGAAATCTACTGCTGTCTTTAATTAGTGACCTTGGCTCTGAACTGACATATTTCTATATCAAAATAGCGGAAACTTTCCTTTTCTCTCTTTCCTGATGCATAACATTCTAAAAGGCAGGAATGGCCTTCAGCTAATACAGATCAGTTTCCACTCAACTTCAGTCACCATTTAATTACTGCTGACTGCTTTCACCTTTGTCACTTCCTTTCTGGATTGTGTTTCTTTCTCTTCTACTGCTGTTTAATTTATTCAGTGACATAATCAAACATCAAATTATGTGATAAAGTTTCACATTTTTCTTCTCTATTATTTTTATTGTGCTGAATTTATTTAGAAGCAAATTATTTCCTGAAGGAGAAAACATTTTAATGAGCTGACTTTTAACTTAATCTGTATATTCACTTCTTAGTTCTTGATTCATTAAAACAGAATTCTCTGATTTCCTTCATCACATGTTTCAGAATGATGGACCCCTGCCATTCCCTTTAACATTCCTACAATATTTACCTATATAGAAGTACACTGTGTACTAATCTATATATTAGGGGAAAAAAACCTAAACCTTAAAGTGAAGGCCAAACCCTGATAGAGGAAAGGGTATAATCAGAATGATACAAAAGCAGGAATTGTCTTCTTTCTGAGGATTCGTTTCTCATCACTGATTTAGGCATGAGTGTGAAAAGAGGAAGGACCTTGAGCTATAGAGTTAAGATATTCTCTAGGTTGAAACCTGGATCTAGGCCTTCCCTGGTAGCTCAGTGGTAAAGAATTCGCCTGCCAACACAGGAGACACGGATCTGATCCCTGATCTGGGAAGATCCCACACGCTGCAGAGCCACTAGGCCGGAGAGCTACAACTACTGAGCCTACACACCTTACAGCCTGTGCTCTGTAACAAGAGAAGCCCGTGCATGCAAAGAGAGAGTAGCCCCTGTTCACTGCAACTGAAGAAAAGTCTGTGCAGCACAGAAGATCTAGCACAACCAAAAATAAGTAAATAAAATTGAAAACAAACAAACAAACAAACCTGGCTCTGCAACTTATAAGCTGTGTGTCATTTGGAAAAATCCTTGTCTTATCTGAAATCTTCTCCTCCCCTGGAAATAGAAATAGCTGTTCTACCTCTCAAGATCACTGTGATGATTAACTAAAATATGTAAAATGTCTGGCATACCCATTCTCTCCCAGCAAGTAAGTACGTTTGAACCTACCAGCGGGACAGCAGCCTGAGCTTGGGTTCTCCTGAAAGGGGAGCCTGAGGCAAAGGCTTCTGTACTATTCCTTTCCCAGCTTTCAGAACCCTCGAGTGAAGGGCAGGGGAAGTGAATCGGGGAGGGAGGGAGAGTCAGCATAGTACACATGATTAAGGGAGCTGCCACTGAGGTCCTCTTCCCGAGGCTGGCCGCGTTCCTCCTTTGCTGTGGTCTGTAGCAGCAGCTGTAGCTCCATAGAGTAGTCAGGGTTGATGACCACTGTCTGTCCAGTAGGTCTCTTCCTTGCCTGCTGAGCCGCTGGCATGAAGAGTCACAAAGTGTTAGTAAAAAGAGTCAAGTTCAATGCCACCCTTAATCCCCCTTCTCCACCGCACAGGGGAAACAGAGACTTAAGTTTGTGGGGATGGAAATTATAAAAGTTCGCAAGTGAGTTGCTGTTCCTGCATGTGAATGAGAGCTGCCTTTTTGTGAATGAGAGCTGCCTTTGACCTCCCACCCTCATGGACATTGAGAAGAACACATTCACCAGATTAATTGTCTCGTAGCTGGTACAGAGGCCCTTTTAATCCACTCACAGGGAAGATCACACAGCTGACATCGATGTGACTGGGTCTAGCACCTGGCTAAATTTACGATAGTTTCACATCATCTAACATGATACCTCAGGATTTCTCAGGGCCATAGAGGTAAAAATGAACCACAGATATGGCAGAAACAATCACATTTTTATCCTTTAGATCTGACAGTGGCACCCAGCTCTGCAGTTCCCACTGGAATGCAACACTGCTTCTCATTTGTGGTCTTGGGCAGAGATAGAGGCAGTTTCTGCTTGATTCTCCATACCATGATGACCTTTACACTGCAGATATAGGAACTAGTGTGAGGGTTCTATCAGCTGATAAGTGCATTTATCTCAGTGATACATTCAGACTATGAGAACTAACCGCAAGATGGATCTATGAATACCATAGACCCACTGAGACAATTTGGGGCCCAAAATTTATTATCATGGTTCCCCAGAAATAGAACTTGAACCAAAGTCTTACATTGTACTATTTAGTTAGGCAGTATAATTCAGAATGGCTCAGCAGTAAAAAATCTACCCACAATGCAGGATATGTACAGGAGACCTGGGTTCGAACCCAGAAATTGCTTTTTCTGCATGTACCATGTAGCTAATTTATCTTTTCTCTCCCTCTAGAAATTCTCTCATAACTTTTGCCTTTATATATGCTATTGTAGGACTTACATCAGACTGAGTCTAGAAGCAAAAGGGTTTAAAATAAGTTAGAGTTTAAAATCTTCTCTGAGTTGTTTTCCCTTCAATTTCATCTTTCTCAGTTTTGTGTTTCTTGTTTGTTTTCACGGTGGAAGAGACTCGAGTGGTGGTAACAAACAAGGATGGGCCAGACAAAGTGGTGGCAGGACATCCGCCAGGTCAGTGCCGGCCAGTTCTGTCCTCCTGTTTGTCTTCGTCTCTTCCCTTTTGATGATTTCAGACATTACTCCGAAGTCGTCTTCAAGATAAGAATGACACCATCCATCCCTGTGTTTTCCTCAGCCTCTGGTTAGTTGCCCACATGTATTAATAGAAGCCGTTCCACACAACTTTGTTGAAGGTATACATCAAAAGTCCCTCCCCAAACACACAAAGGAGCATCCTCCCCATCCCCTCGAGGGGTGAGGCTCGTTTGTAGGCCATATAAAATGAAGCAATTGTCACATGAGTAGAGGCACCTCAGACATTAGGAAGGTGATTAGGGAGGATTTTGTACAAGGTGACGATTGTAAAACGCTCCTGTTGGCTTCATGGCATCTATAGACTCTTCTAAAATAATTATAATACACTTTGATAGTACTAGGCAGCCAAGAGAGTATAAAGATTCACTTGTTTTTTTTTCTAACAACCCTAATAGTTTTGTGGCAGCACTAAAAGCATCCTTTGAGGGAGTACGCAATTTACCTTTCGACCTGGGAAAGTGAGACTGGTGACATTAGCCAGGGCTTCCTGGATGACGTTACCATTTCTGTGACTTCACCCATCTCCTCTGTGGCTAATGAAACCCAGGAGTGGGAGCTGGTAAACACCAGCAGTTAACAGCAGATAACCTCCCCTGAGCCTCCCACCTCTGCTACAGTAGTTAGTACCAAGCAGGGGAACTTAGGAGTCTTGACTTGTTCCTAGGATTGAATCACAATGAGACACTGGCTCCTCAGAACTTCTGCTGCTCTTGTTTCCTTTTTCCTGGTAGATATTTTACAAGACTTCTCTGAGCAAAGGAGAACACTCAACATTGGTGAGAACCAATCCAGTTTTTCTAGTTTATTCTGAGTTTTTGAAACCATCGGCATCAGCCCCAAACCAGTGTGGGGTGACCTAATATAGGTAGGTGGTTAAAGGTGATGGGATCTGGAGCCTGGCTGCCTGGGTTCAAACTCCACTTCTTCCACTTGCTGGTTGTGTGTTGACAGGCTCATTACTTGCTCTCGCCACATCTTAATTTCCTCATCGGTAAAATGCAGATACAAGTAGGATGTACCTAGTAGGATCATTGTAAGAAGCAAATACATGGTTTCCGGTGGCAGGACATCCGCCAGGTCAGTGCCGCCAGTTCTGTCCTCCTGTTTGTCTTCCTCTTCCCTTTTGATGATTTCAGACATTACTCCGAAGTCGTCTTCAAGATAAGAATGACACCATCCATCCCTGTGTTTTCCTCAGCCTCTGGTTAGTTGCCCACATGTATTAATAGAAGCCGTTCCACACAACTTTGTTGAAGGTATACATCAAAAGTCCCTCCCCAAACACACAAAGGAGCATCCTCCCCATCCCCTCGAGGGGTGAGGCTCGTTTGTAGGCCATATAAAATGAAGCAATTGTCACATGAGTAGAGGCACCTCAGACATTAGGAAGGTGATTAGGGAGGATTTTGTACAAGGTGACGATTGTAAACGCTCCTGTTGGCTTCATGGCATCTATAGACTCTTCTAAAATAATTATAATACACTTTGATAGTACTAGGCAGCCAAGAGAGTATAAAGATTCACTTGTTTTTTTTTCTAACAACCCTAATAGTTTTGTGGCAGCACTAAAAGCATCCTTTGAGGGAGTACGCAATTTACCTTTCGACCTGGGAAAGTGAGACTGGTGACATTAGCCAGGGCTTCCTGGATGACGTTACCATTTCTGTGACTTCACCCATCTCCTCTGTGGCTAATGAAACCCAGGAGTGGGAGCTGGTAAACACCAGCAGTTAACAGCAGATAACCTCCCCTGAGCCTCCCACCTCTGCTACAGTAGTTAGTACCAAGCAGGGGAACTTAGGAGTCTTGACTTGTTCCTAGGATTGAATCACAATGAGACACTGGCTCCTCAGAACTTCTGCTGCTCTTGTTTCCTTTTTCCTGGTAGATATTTTACAAGACTTCTCTGAGCAAAGGAGAACACTCAACATTGGTGAGAACCAATCCAGTTTTTCTAGTTTATTCTGAGTTTTTGAAACCATCGGCATCAGCCCCAAACCAGTGTGGGGTGACCTAATATAGGTAGGTGGTTAAAGGTGATGGGATCTGGAGCCTGGCTGCCTGGGTTCAAACTCCACTTCTTCCACTTGCTGGTTGTGTGTTGACAGGCTCATTACTTGCTCTCGCCACATCTTAATTTCCTCATCGGTAAAATGCAGATACAAGTAGGATGTACCTAGTAGGATCATTGTAAGAAGCAAATACATGGACAAACACAGGTAAAACAGCTCAGCCTCTAGCACATACTAACTGCTCAATTAACAAGAGCTATTACTAGTAGCCACTATAAGCTTAACTACCTTCCCAGTGCCCTCAGTGACTGTGTCTGAGAAATGATCCATAAGGAACAGCTTCTCTGAAAACGTCTGGTTGTGGGAAGAGCATGACCTAGAATTGCTCTCAATTTCTCAACTCTTGTTATCTTTCCCTCTTATGAAAAAAAATAAAAGAGATCAGCATTCCTATAAGACTTATAGGTATTACTCAGCACAAATCACAGTGGACTTTAAATATTCTTGCTTCATATTTTCTTAAAAGATCAGTCTTTCTTCCCTGGTAAGATTCCAACTAAGAGACTGAATTCAGTTGGTCCACCTTCTCCTTATCTTGAGTTGGTGCCACATGCAATTCGATCACTGTAGGCTTTCACTGCGGTGTGCATTATTTTCTCAAAGAGGAGAGCAATGAGGGCAGAGCCAGCCATCCTCAGCAGTATCGGTGGTAACAGTCCTCAGCAGCACTGTTGCTGAAGCAGCCAGTGCACAGAGAATTCATCTGTTGGGCCAGCCTTTAATGCCGCATCTCTCCTGTAGTTTGCATGTATGATGATCAGACTGGTGACGATCTGATATGTCTAGAACATCTGCAAATATAGATTGATATATAAATGCTCATAGAAAATACTTCTAGATATGGTCAAACATGTACTGTCCATATGCATATACAATGCACATGCCTTTCTATAGAGAGCGAAACTTGGTCTTATATTTTGCTTGCAGCAAGTCTTTATCTATCCTTTGGTCTAGTAATTAAACAATTAAGTGTCATTTATGATAATTACACATTACAACAAAGTAGTAAGTGGGCCTTAACTCACTTGAGAAATATGTTCTGGGGTGACCTAATATAGGTAGGTGGTTAAAGGTGATGGGATCTGGAGCCTGGCTGCCTGGGTTCAAACTCCACTTCTTCCACTTGCTGGTTGTGTGTTGACAGGCTCATTACTTGCTCTGCCACATCTTAATTTCCTCATCGGTAAAATGCAGATACAAGTAGGATGTACCTAGTAGGATCATTGTAAGAAGCAAATACATGGACAAACACAGGTAAAACAGCTCAGCCTCTAGCACATACTAACTGCTCAATTAACAAGAGCTATTACTAGTAGCCACTATAAGCTTAACTACCTTCCCAGTGCCCTCAGTGACTGTGTCTGAGAAATGATCCATAAGGAACAGCTTCTCTGAAAACGTCTGGTTGTGGGAAGAGCATGACCTAGAATTGCTCTCAATTTCTCAACTCTTGTTATCTTTCCCTCTTATGAAAAAAAATAAAAGAGATCAGCATTCCTATAAGACTTATAGGTATTACTCAGCACAAATCACAGTGGACTTTAAATATTCTTGCTTCATATTTTCTTAAAAGATCAGTCTTTCTTCCCTGGTAAGATTCCAACTAAGAGACTGAATTCAGTTGGTCCACCTTCTCCTTATCTTGAGTTGGTGCCACATGCAATTCGATCACTGTAGGCTTTCACTGCGGTGTGCATTATTTTCTCAAAGAGGAGAGCAATGAGGGCAGAGCCAGCCATCCTCAGCAGTATCGGTGGTAACAGCCCTCAGCAGCACTGTTGCTGAAGCAGCCAGTGCACAGAGAATTCATCTGTTGGGCCAGCCTTTAATGCCGCATCTCTCCTGTAGTTTGCATGTATGATGATCAGACTGGTGACGATCTGATATGTCTAGAACATCTGCAAATATAGATTGATATATAAATGCTCATAGAAAATACTTCTAGATATGGTCAAACATGTACTGTCCATATGCATATACAATGCACATGCCTTTCTATAGAGAGCGAAACTTGGTCTTATATTTTGCTTGCAGCAAGTCTTTATCTATCCTTTGGTCTAGTAATTAAACAATTAAGTGTCATTTATGATAATTACACATTACAACAAAGTAGTAAGTGGGCCTTAACTCACTTGAGAAATATGTTCTGTTTTAGAGCCAGCACAGTATGGTAGCCAAAGTCAGGAAGCATTAGCGCTGGGCACATGACTCCTTGCTAGCCTCCTTGCAGACAGACTGCAGGTCACCAGAGATGGGAAAGGCTCACCATCCAGAAGGGCTCTGTGGCTCACTCTGGAATGTTATCACACCTCTGCTAGTCTCACACGTGGTTCAGGAGATGCCAGTTCCTGTGCTTCTCTTGAGGACTAAGGGAAGGGTGTATATTTGCCTATTTCTTCCACACACGTTCAAAAAGATTATTCATTTGTCTTAAACCCTGTCATGTGGCATATTGAGCCTGCTGGGCTTTAAAGGCAGGAATATCTTTTTCATCTTATCTGCTTATACTACACTGAGCCTAAAGATACTTCATGAACCTCAGCTTTGGACCATGAGGACTTTAAGGGTTGTACCGGCCACGTGGCTCCTGAGAGGAAAGGAAGTGAGGTGACCTGGAGTGGCTACATTTGAGCCCACCTCTGTTGGCCATTTCTTTCTCTGCTGTGTGATGCTCAAGCCTGGCTTGTAAATGTGACTGATCAGGGTTGGATGCCTTCCATGTAGGACAGAAGAAGAATTAGAAGGACTGAAAATATGTCACCAAGACCATGTCACAGTTGGCCAGCTAGAAGGCAGAAATTTTCACATCGGGCTTCCCTGGTGGTCCAGTGGGTAAGGACACCGCCTTGCAGTGCAAGGGGCGCCGGTTCGATCCCTGGCCTGGGAAGATCCCACGTGCCGCGGAGTGGCTGGACTGATGTGTCCAATTACTGAGCTGGAGCTCTGGAGTGCATGCGCCCAGGGCTGGTGCTCTGCAAGGAGAGAGGCCACTGCGATGGGAGGCCCCACATGGGCTGAAGAATAAAGATGGATGAAAACAGATAAAATGAAAGACCAACAGAAGTGACCCACCCACCCCCCTCCTTTCGCACCCCCACCCCCAACACACACACACACAAAAAAAAAAAAAAAAAGAAATTTTCACATCTGTTATTTTAATGGATAAAGTCATTGAAAGTCTGAAGAAAAATCGTAACACCTGGGGAGGGTGATCATCATACCATTCATCGTTGCTGCTGCTGAATAACAGTATATAATTATAGCTTTTCTTTGATTGAGCCATTATTATTTATAATACAATGTTTTGTGCATCATGGTTTGACTTTAAAGCAACTACTCTTAAGAGCTTACTATATTGCCCATGTAACCTTATTATGTGGTGATGTATTAGAACTCCTAGTGGGTATCTACAAGATCTTGAAGAAAAGAAACACAGGATGCTAAAGTTTTGCTAAGATAGATGATCTGGGAAGATAATAGAGTTTTAGTAAAGGAGACGGGTTGATGTTCGGGAGAGGAACTGTTCAGAGGTCATACACTGATCAGATGCTACCGTGAGGGTGCCATTGGCCATTCAGGGGTGAAAAATGCTATGTGGGTACTTGCGAAGTAAGGTATAAAGATGAAAAATCTCCACAGACAGAAATCACCCTGGAATGCAGCTTTGCCCTCAAGAAGCATTGAGCTTCATTCTGAAGCCTAACAAGAGCCTGGTGGGGGAAGAACAGCCCTGGAATGACAGCTATCTTTCTATTAATTCTACTGGTATTAACCATAGTAGATAGAATTGTTTTAAAAAACAATTTTGTAAATAAATTGTTTTAAAAAATAACTTATGAATAATTTTATAAATTAATAAATATTTTGCAAATATCTTAGAGGCCTAAAGACTCCCTTAAGGACATCTGCCAAGTCACAGACAGCCCACAGATACTGGGGACCTTGTGTTACATCTCTGTTGTAGTAAGGGCCCAAAAAGAGCTTCAGGGAAACTTGGAACAGGTCTTGGAAATGTGTAATTCTTACATATGAGTTTTAGTCTCTAAAAACCATCGTGCTTTCTACACCATTGTTTCAACTCCACACCAGAAGTGTTGTGGGTGCTGGGCTCCCATAATACTGTGACTCTGTCAGTGACCAATGTCAATACGAGCTTGCAAAAATTGCCTGGGAGTCAAATGTGGTGAGCCGTGACTGCTTACCTATTAAGTACTATCAGCTTCATCGTGTTTGCCCTTTCCCTGTTGACAGTAATGGAATCCAGAGCAGGAGATGTCTGTTTTTCTCTGGTGTGAAACTGAACTCCCGAGAAAAGATCTCACTATCTGCCCCCTCTAGAAAGATCTCAGAAGGATGGCTGTGATGGAAATGTGTAGGAAATGGAACAGAGGTGTTCGGGTCTGTAGGAGGAATGGAAATTCCTAACTGACCCACGGCAGACTGAGGCAATTTTGTCTGAGATAACCAGGATTTTTAAAATGCCTTTCTGGAGCCAAAACATACCACATACCAAATATGAAATCATAAGATTGGAATAGACTCTCTCTCTTTTTAAAGCCTGTATTATATAAATGGATATAGCTGGAACTTTTGTTCTTCAACAAATAATTCCCATCAACATTCAGAAAGAATTTTAAGCTGACCAACTGGACACAGGAAGAGGAGGCAGGAAATCAATGGTAGAGGAGATAAATGTGAATGAAGAAAGAGAAGGCTTGCTCTAAGTTCCCAGTCTAGTTGTTGTATGGTTGCTAAATCATGTCCAACTCTCCGTCCCCATGGACTGTAGCCTACCAGCCTCCTCTTTCCATGGGATTTCTCAGGCAAGAATACTGGAATGGACTGCCATTATCCTTTTCCTGGGGATCTTCCTGGATCAGGGATTGGATTTGTGTCTCCTGAATTGGCAGGCAGATTCTTTACCAACGAGCCACCTGGGAAACCCTCCCAGTCTAGAGCCCCGGTTAATAGACCCATTAGTGCTGAAAGAAGTCCCCCTCTTTTCGTATAAAGAGACTACTCAGTTGCTCCCCTCTGACTTTAAATCCAAAGCAATCAAGCAAGGTATTTGAAAATGCTTTTTTCCAAAGCATTTATTTTTAATGTTCAACTGACATTTTATTATAACATTCTGTGCTTCAAAATGACTTTGAGAAATCCATGTTTGACCACCTTGGTAGACTGCCAGTTTGGGGCAGGGTTGAAATGATGGTGGCACTGTGCAACTTTAAAATGTCAATACGAGCTTGCAAAAATTGCCTGGGAGTCAAATGTGGTGAGCCGTGACTGCTTACCTATTAAGTACTATCAGCTTCATCGTGTTTGCCCTTTCCCTGTTGACAGTAATGGAATCCAGAGCAGGAGATGTCTGTTTTTCTCTGGTGTGAAACTGAACTCCCGAGAAAAGATCTCACTATCTGCCCCCTCTAGAAAGATCTCAGAAGGATGGCTGTGATGGAAATGTGTAGGAAATGGAACAGAGGTGTTCGGGTCTGTAGGAGGAATGGAAATTCCTAACTGACCCACGGCAGACTGAGGCAATTTTGTCTGAGATAACCAGGATTTTTAAAATGCCTTTCTGGAGCCAAAACATACCACATACCAAATATGAAATCATAAGATTGGAATAGACTCTCTCTCTTTTTAAAGCCTGTATTATATAAATGGATATAGCTGGAACTTTTGTTCTTCAACAAATAATTCCCATCAACATTCAGAAAGAATTTTAAGCTGACCAACTGGACACAGGAAGAGGAGGCAGGAAATCAATGGTAGAGGAGATAAATGTGAATGAAGAAAGAGAAGGCTTGCTCTAAGTTCCCAGTCTAGTTGTTGTATGGTTGCTAAATCATGTCCAACTCTCTACGTCCCCATGGACTGTAGCCTACCAGCCTCCTCTTTCCATGGGATTTCTCAGGCAAGAATACTGGAATGGACTGCCATATCCTTTTCCTGGGGATCTTCCTGGATCAGGGATTGGATTTGTGTCTCCTGAATTGGCAGGCAGATTCTTTACCAACGAGCCACCTGGGAAACCCTCCCAGTCTAGAGCCCCGGTTAATAGACCCATTAGTGCTGAAAGAAGTCCCCCTCTTTTCGTATAAAGAGACTACTCAGTTGCTCCCCTCTGACTTTAAATCCAAAGCAATCAAGCAAGGTATTTGAAAATGCTTTTTTTTTCCAAAGCATTTATTTTTAATGTTCAACTGACATTTTTATTATAACATTCTGTGCTTCAAAATGACTTTGAGAAATCCATGTTTGACCACCTTGGTAGACTGCCAGTTTGGGGCAGGGTTGAAATGATGGTGGCACTGTGCTTCACTTTAATTCTATTCAATATCAAAGACATCACACGGAGACAATTATTTTATATGATTCTAGTACCAACTATGATGCAAGATTTCCCTCAGCAGAAGTAAGTGGGAAGGCGATGGGGTAGTTCTCTAGAAGACCCTGGGCTCATAGCTGTTTCCACATGGGCCTCTGTTTGTAAAATGAGACAAGAATAGGTTCCTTGGAATCCCTTCCCAACCCTGATTTTCATCCCAGTTAACATTTTTAAAAGCATGAAATGTGTAAAAATGATTGTAGGATATTTCCGATTCTCTATGGCATCACTTTTTGAGACGCTCAAAACAGAGTGTTTCTCATTCATTTTCTGCCAGATAAAAAGACAGATAAGTCTAACCACATAAACCCAGTTCAAAGAGGGAAAGTGAAAGCCAAAAAAGGTTTCCATATAACAGGGAAATAAGAAAAGGAGGCTAGACCAAAATGCTAAGCAACTCAGTGTTAGTCTTGAGCAAAATTGAAATTGGGAAAGTTCATCCTTGGCCTCTATCCAAATCCCACTTCCTGCTTATTCTTTGTTCTCTGCAGGAAGATTATTGTTCTCTGTTATAGTGGTGATTTAAAAAGTAAGAAGTCCTCCCTGGGATGTTGTATTTGAGTAGAGTCTAGAAAGTGAAAAAACCTTCTTGCTCCAAAGATGGAACCTGAGAGAAGAAAGGACACTGAACAGCAAGTCTGGCTTACTAACAGTTACCACACACTCCGCCTCTGTGCTCCCATTTTTCTTTGTGAATAAATTTATTTATTTATTTAGTGAAAGTGAAAGTGTTAGTCACTCAGTTGTGTCTGACTCTTTGCGACTCCATGGACTGAGTTCACCAGGCTCCTCTGTCCATGGGATTTCCCAGGCAAAAAAACACTGGGGTGAGTTGCTATTTCATCCTCAAAGGGATCTTCCCAGTCCAGGGATCAAACCCAGTTCTCCTGCATTGCAGGTGGATTCTTTACCATTTGAGTCACCAGGGAAGCCCCATAATAGTGATTGGAAATAAACAAAACGTGAAACTCTTCCCTTCCCTCCTACTATAGCAGCCTCCCAGTTGGCAACTCCCTTTTCTCTGAAACCATTAAAGCATGTGTCTTGTGCCCAGGCCTTTCCAACTCCTCATGGGCTTTCGGCTTCATCCTTCAAAATTCTCACAAGGTCTTCTGCTTCTCTTTAACTTGCTGCTTCTCCAAGGAGAAGCTCTGTGCAGTGGTAACTTAAGATATATCTGACCAGTGTAAATGTGATTAACTCCATTAATCGACTAACTGCTGTTTGTATTTATGAAGAGAGCATCAAAGTTCTGTGAAACAGACTGCAAATAGCCCAATAGTAGCAGGATGGCATTTCAAAAGAGGCATGAAAGGAAGCTCACCAACAGTGATACTTTTTCCTAATGGTTCTGAGAGGATAATTAAGTTGTTTATCACCTTTGATGCTTATAACCCTAACACAGGTGTTCCCTGGAAACCAATTAAAAATACTTACAACTGATAAAGAGAGTCTCTCAGCTCAACAAATTTACTAATAATTTCAATCCCATTTGGAAAAGGATCTTGTCAGGTCTTTGACACCAAAAGGCACCGTTCACACTCATTTACACCTTAGTGCCTGTGGTGATAAGCACACACAGGGTATTTATTCAGCCTCTTGACCTCAGGAACTGTGTACTCCAGAAAGCTTCCCTTGGCCATTGAATGCTAAGTTTAGTTTCAGAGTATGAATTGCGCCCAGTAGCTTGGGATTTCCTTTGAAAGGCAATGGACCAGGATCTTTCTGATACCTTTGCCTAATTGTCAGGAAGTAATGGCATCTTGAATCTGTGGGCCTACCTTTGTAACTTTTGGTGGGCATCCAGTTAATAATTTCTTCAAGGACTCATAGAACCTGAAATGAGTTCTTTATGAAAGTCTCAGATAGTAACAGTTGACTTGGGCTTCCCTGGCAGCCCAGATGGTAAAGAATCTGCGTGCAATGCAGGATACCTGGGTTCAGTCCCTGGGTTGGGAAGATCCTCCGGAGGAGGGCATGGCAAAAGAGCCATTAGTCTTGCAAACATCTAGAATGACAAACCTCAGGCAGAGGATGTGTTAACTTCTCCCATCTACACGTGGACAGGGTTCTGAACAAAGGCATTTTACTTTAACACTCAGGCAGAGGGGCAGGGTCCTTGAGGCAAGCCATTAAGTATGATTATAATGATAGCAACTGAAGACAAGTCAGAGAGTTAGTTTTCAACATGGGGTCAGAATTGATTTTCTTCCTGCAATAAGTGGAGCCAGGCGCCAGTGGGAAGAGGAACTGGAATGGAATCCCAGGGACAGTGTTAAGACCTGCCACACAATGGCCTTCTGAGGTGGATAGGCGAGATGGAGGAGGAGATCTAGGAGGAGTTGTATGACAACTGTTTTAAAAAGAGAGAGACTCATGCTTATATGTATTCAACGTGTATCTATCTGTCCGACACCTGTGGTTAGCCCTGTTTAGGCAATGGGACGCAACAAAGACTTGAAAAACCTTGTCCCAATGGAATTCACATTCTCGTGAGAAGGTGAGGGGGACAGAGGCCATCAATAAATATATAAATGAATATTATGCCCAGTAGTGGTAGCGTAGGAATACAAAAAAAAGTGAAGGAAGATAATAGAAACTATCCACAGAGGGGAATACTATTTTACACAACGAATGGTCAAGAAAGACCTCTCTGGTGTATGGTTGCCACATTTCTCTCTCTCTCTCATACACACACACACACACACACAGGAAGGATGATGCCCAGTCAAATCTGAACCTCAGATAAACAACAAATACTTTTCAGTGTAAATATATTCAATGCAGTATTAGAGGCATTCTTATACTAAAATATTATTTGGTGGTGGTGGCTGCTAAGTTGCTTCAGTCATGTCCCTCCCACTCTTTGCAACCCTGGGGACTGTAGCCTGCCAGGCTCCTTTTTCCATGGGATTCTCCAGGCAAGAACACTGGAGTGGGTGGCCAAGCCCTTCTGCAGGGGATCTTCCCAGTCCAGGAATCAAACCAGAGTCTTGTCTCTTGCGTTGGTGGGCAGATTCTTTACCACTAGGGCCTCCTAGGAAGCCCATTTTATTCACCTCATATTTAACCTGGCAAGCCCCACTCTGGTTAGCCAACATTTTTTATGTTTAATGTCAATGGAAACTCTCTAGTGAAAAGAGGCCAGTTGAATATACAGGAGAGAAGGGAGGCTGTACACAAGAGTAGTCTGAAACCCCCGAGAATCATGAAGGGATGAGATCCAAAGCCCAGGTGAGGGGTGTACCCTAGACTACAGAAGAGGGAATGCATGTGCATGGGCAGTGGTTTGTAAGCACCAGAGGGAAAAGAGGAAGGCTTCCTGGGTGATCCCTTTGGTGTTTCTCCAGAAGTGAGATGGAAAGACAGAGGCAGAGATGGGGGAAGTGTGTGGAAAGGAAATGGGTTGGAGACTGACTAGAAGGAGATATGAGTTGGTCTGCCAGGCTGAGAGCACTTATGAATGTGGTTGGTTATTCATGGTCCCCACTACCCCTTCTGGAGTACCCTGAAGGTGGGAGTGAGAAGCTCAGTTGACTCCCCAACCCCCAGGCCCATGTAGGGACTACTTGCTAACTACTCTCTGGTGACCAGCATCTTCACCCTGGGGCGTTTCCAGAGAATTGGACCCATTAAGCATTTAAACTATTTTCTTTTAGTTAGAAAGATTGCTGCCCCTGTAGAAGCTACTTTAATAGCCCTACTGAGGAAAGGAGATGAAGATGAAGATAACATCAAAAGAACCATTTATGGAGCTTAGAGTTTTGACTCAGGAACTCCATCTTCACAGCCTGAAGTAAACTGGAGATCTGGCAATTAACCAGCTAATTTGAATAATATTGACAGCAAGTCAACACGGCAAACCAGACTTTTTGGGTTTTTGGCTTTTGCTACCCTTGTTTCAGTTTCTGCCTCTTACACACTCCTTCACTGTGGCGTCTTCCCTTGTTTTAGTTGCACACAGCACTTTTAAGAGAGAGGCAAGTCATTTGAACAAGTTAAAACATATTTTATTCACTATTGGCACTTTTCATGTCATAATCATATTGTTGCCTTCTTAACAAGCATAATAATTGCTTTGCATTATTTCATTTATATGCAGACCATTTTTACAACATGTGCTTTCATGTTTCACAAACACAAGGCTGAATAGAGAGCGCCTTCCAGAGTGAGAGCAGCTAAAGCGGAAGGTAACCTTCTCTGCTGGGGAGATTAGCTCAGCAGGCCATTATGCGGTGCTCCTATCCATGCAAATCAAGAGCTCAGCGGGCAGCAGTGTTTAGTGACATGTCTCGTCTGCCCATGAACACACGAGTACACGTGAGATCAGCGTGCAGCAGGAGACGTGAAAATGTCCACCAATAGAGACAAGACAGATTTGAGATGGGGTGGGGGGAGCGTGGGGGAGCTCTGGGCTTCCCCGGTGGCTAAGTGGTAAAGATTCCACCTGCAATGCGGAAGACACAAATTCGATCCCTGGGTTGGGAAGATCCCCTGGATGAGGGCACAGCAACCCCGTCCAGTATTCTTGCCTGGAGAATCCCATGGACAGAGGAGCCTGGTGGGCTACAGTCCACGAGGTCGCAAAGAGTCAGACATGACTGAAGTGACTGAGCACACATGCATGCACAGGGGAAGTTCTGTGTAAAGAGGCCCCCTCTTCTCATCCCTCAGGGTGAGAGTAGCCTGAGAACCTTCAGAGACACACTTCCAGCACCGTTTTCTTTCTAACATATATAGATATATATGTATATTTTAAACTTTTAATTTTGTATTGTGGTGAAAGGAAGTGAAGTGTTAGTTGCTTCACTCATGGCTGACTCTTTGAGACCCCACAGACTGTAGTCTGCCAGGCTCCTGTGTCCATGGAATCCTTCAGGCAAGAATACTGGTGCGGGTTGCCATTCCTCTCTCCAGGGGATTTTCCTAACCCAGGGATCAAACCTGAATCTCCTGCATTCATTGCAGACAGATGCTTTACTATCTAAGCCATCAGGAAAACACCTGTATTGGGGGTATAGTCAGTTAACAAACAATGTTGTGATAGTTTCAGGTGGACAGCAAAAGGACTCAGCCATCCATATACATGTGTCCATTCTCCTCCCAACTCCCCTCCCATCCAGGTTACCATATCACATTGAGTGGAGTTCCATATGTCTAGCACCTTCTCTAGGTGAATTTAAATAGAAGAGGCTATCTGTAAACAACCTTTAATCAGTGATTTGGAGCTAGAAAAAGGGATGGGAGCAGGCGGAGATGAGGATGAGGAAATTTGATAGTTAACTATGTAACATTTGGCCTTCTTGGCTTCCTTGGATCCTGTCCTCTGTGGACCTTTCCTCAGATACATTTTTACATGATGCAAAACTGAGTTTCCACCTGTTATCTCTATCTCATGCACATGCAGCTTTAGGCAGAAGTAAGTCTTTCAGAGTTGGTGGAGTGGGTGAAGGAAGAGGGAAATTTTCTCCAGGCCACATATTAGGAAATGTGTCTCACATGTGAGAAAGACTTGTCCCTTGTCTGCTTTCTGGGCATTTCTGTAGAGTGTCACTCTGGCCAGTCGAAACCCTATGAGGGATTGCTGCCTGGTTGTAACTGAAATCTTTGTATCAATTTCATAGAGTCAGTTGCCCTTTGCCAGTGGTCCTGAGATTCAGGGAATGTGAATGAGACTCGTAAGTTGCCCTTTGAGGTCGCAAAGAGTCAGACATGACTGAAGTGACTGAGCACACATGCATGCACAGGGAAGTTCTGTGTAAAGAGGCCCTCTTCTCATCCCTCAGGGTGAGAGTAGCCTGAGAACCTTCAGAGACACACTTCCAGCACGTTTTCTTTCTAACATATATAGATATATATGTATATTTTAAACTTTTAATTTTGTATTGTGGTGAAAGGAAGTGAAGTGTTAGTTGCTTCACTCATGGCTGACTCTTTGAGACCCCACAGACTGTAGTCTGCCAGGCTCCTGTGTCCATGGAATCCTTCAGGCAAGAATACTGGTGCGGGTTGCCATTCCTCTCCCAGGGATTTTCCTAACCCAGGGATCAAACCTGAATCTCCTGCATTCATTGCAGACAGATGCTTTACTATCTAAGCCATCAGGAAAACACCTGTATTGGGGGTATAGTCAGTTAACAAACAATGTTGTGATAGTTTCAGGTGGACAGCAAAAGGACTCAGCCATCCATATACATGTGTCCATTCTCCTCCCAACTCCCCTCCCATCCAGGTTACCATATCACATTGAGTGGAGTTCCATATGTCTAGCACCTTCTCTAGGTGAATTTAAATAGAAGAGGCTATCTGTAAACAACCTTTAATCAGTGATTTGGAGCTAGAAAAAGGGATGGGAGCAGGCGGAGATGAGGATGAGGAAATTTGATAGTTAACTATGTAACATTTGGCCTTCTTGGCTTCCTTGGATCCTGTCCTCTGTGGACCTTTCCTCAGATACATTTTTACATGATGCAAAACTGAGTTTCCACCTGTTATCTCTATCTCATGCACATGCAGCTTTAGGCAGAAGTAAGTCTTTCAGAGTTGGTGGAGTGGGTGAAGGAAGAGGGAAATTTTCTCCAGGCCACATATTAGGAAATGTGTCTCACATGTGAGAAAGACTTGTCCCTTGTCTGCTTTCTGGGCATTTCTGTAGAGTGTCACTCTGGCCAGTCGAAACCCTATGAGGGATTGCTGCCTGGTTGTAACTGAAATCTTTGTATCTTTCATAGAGTCAGAGAATTCAGATGTGAATGAGACCTGCGTAAGTTGCCCTTTGCCAGTGGTCCTGAGATGTCCCAGTGGACTATGCTGGTGGGTCACAATCACTTGTGAACAAAGTGTCAGAGCTTTCCACATCAGAAGGATCATCCTTAGGTTAATGTCATGTTCCCTCACTTGCTCTCTGATTTGTTTTCTTGCCTGAGTGACAATGCAAAGGTGCCATTTCTGCACCCTGTGTATCTCTGTGACTGTGGGCTGTGCTTGTGAGCAGTATCTACCATGACAACACGCAGGAGTAAAGGTTGAGAAGTCAGTCACCATGTGCTGATGGCTGTCTCACAACCACAGGCCTGCTGGTTGGTGTTGAGGATCACCTGCAGTATTAGCAACATCCCTTCCAAGTACTTGGGGGCACAGCCTCAGAGATCTAACAGGCAGCTTGTGGTTTCGAACTTCTACCAGAATGGCAGATAGTAGCAAAAGTTCGCTTACCCTTGAACCTCTTTCTTCTAGCCCTCGGACAAGAAAAAGGATTGCATTTGTTTTGAGGGAGATTACAAATTGTACAGTCCAACTGTGTCCTGAGGAGAAGGTCCCATTAAATGTCACTGCTTACCCTAACACATGAAAGTGTGTTAGTCGTTCAAGTGTGTCCGACTCTTTGCAGTCCCACTGACTGTAGCCCACCAGGCTCCTCTGTCCATGGGATTCTCCAGGCAAGTGTACTGGAGTGGATTACCATTCCCTTCTCTACGGGATCCTCCTGACCCAGGGATTGACCTCATTGCCAGGAATGCCTGCACATATGGACATAAAGCAAATTCTATTTTGTACCTTCTCTTGCGTTGCACAGGCGAAATGAAGTGGAGAATGGTCCAGTTAATCAATATTAATTAACACATATAAGGAACTTGGAAAATTAAAACCAAGACTCACATATTCCTCTTAAAAGCAGAAATATGTTCTCTTGCTTATGAGAACATTTCTGCTCCGTTTTATTTTCAATATGTGGATAACACTTCAGAGATAGAAAATCAGTTTCTTAGTAAAAATTCCAATTCTGTCCTTTGACAAAAAAATCTGCTATTACTCCACTGCTAGTTTATGGACAATTTAAAATAAACATAACAGACACATATACAAAACAAAGAAACACCAGCTCATATTTATTCTGTGTTTCAGAGCACATCAATACATCTTCTTTTTTCCACACATTTAACTTTGTAGTTTTTAACCTTCAATGCTGCTTTACTTACAAGAATAAGGTGTGGGATTTAAATAATCTACTTTAGAATATAAATTATTAGCTGTATAAGTAGAGGTTACTCATTACATATAAATGAATTTTCCCCTTTGAGAGAACCCATTATATGTTGCCTTGTACATTCAGTTATCAACAGTTCTTTCTAAATCCATGCAATAAATAAGTTTTGAAATGATGATGCATATCCCTTATAGGAGGGATATTGCTTGGTACTGAGTGTTAAATACATGAGCACTTAGAAGCCAAAACCAATATATTTAAGTCATTTATATTCAGTCAATAATGAAAAGAATCCACTATATTTAAACCAAAACACAGGGCGACGCTTATGGCTCAGTGGTATATAATCCACCTGCAATGCAGAAGACTGAGGTTTGATCTCTGGGTGAGGAGGATCCCCTGGAGAAGGGAATGGCAACCCACTCCAGTATTCTTGTCTGGAGAATTCCATGGACAGAGGAGCCTGGCGGGCTACACTTCAGAGAGACTCAACGAGACTGGGTGACTAACACTTTCAGAGAGTTCAAAGTACAAAGGATTTAACTCTTTTCTCTCTTTCTGCATTTTTCAAATGGAAAACTTTCCAAAAATATTGTCCTCATTTTGATGATGAAATAGCAAGACTCAGAGATTTTAAATGATTCTTGAAAATTCAGGCCACTAACTCCCCAAAGTCAGGCCTCCCTGTTTGATTCTGTAGTGGCAGCTCTGGCCACCATGTGCCCAGAACAAAGCGTTTGAACTGTTGACACAGATAGGAAAGATTCACAAACTTCCAACTCTACCATTTGGTGTAGAAGCCACCTTAAGATTTCTTGGTCTTCAGGAAGTAAGTTTTAGCCTAGTTAGCATATAAAAATATAAAATAAAAGCTGCTAACTGCCTGTATTTTCCTTCTGAGAAGAAAGCAGCCTACTTGAGCGTGTCCGGATGGAAATCTGGAAGTTTGTGTTTCTGCCCAAGTTGTACGTGTGGGGTGAGCTCCTGAACACTGTATCTCAGTTTCCTCACCTGTGAAAATATTGTGCTGACCTACTTGCCTGGGATCGCTGGGTGGGCCACTTCATGATTTCAATCTGCTTTGAAAATACAAAGCTCCATTGAAATTGTTTGTCAAGGGTTCCTCCTGACTGACACCTTCCTTCCTTCTCATGCCCTTCTCTGGCATATATAAGCCCTTTAGACTTGATATTTTTCTAATCAAAAAGTCTAAAAAATGAAACAGTAATTTTCAAGTTGGAAATGTGTCCTCCGGTATTTGGTTCAAATGAGAATAGACTCATTCTTTCTCTTAAACCTGAATGAAAAGAGAGAGAGTGTGTGTGTGTGTGTGTGTGTGTATGTAGACATGTTTAACACATAAAGCAGAAGCTCATTGGATCTCGAGGCAATCTGTGACGCTTGCATCCTGTGGGCACTTCTCTGACTTCCTGTAGCATTGTGAGGCTTAACATCACCTGGACAGTAAGAATTCATGACACAGCCTGAAGAGAGGAGGCAGAAACTGTTTTCTCTTTTTTCTCTCCCCTCAGTAAAATGAATAAATTTTATTTATTTTTAATTGGAGGATAATTGCTTTATAATATTGTGTGGGCTTTTGCTGTACATCAGCATGAATCAGCTGTAGGTGTACATATGTCCCCTCCTTCTTGAACCTCCCTCCCACCCCATCCTAGCCATCCAGAGCTCAGGTTTGACCTCCCTGAGTCATACAGCAAATTCCCACGGTCTGTCTATTGTACACCTGGTTGTGTACATGTTTCCATACTACTCTTTTCATTGCTTCCCACCTCTCCACCCCACACTTTGTCCACATGCCTGTTCTCCATGTTTACATCTCCATTGACTGATGAATGGATAAAGATATTATGGTACATGTATAGAATGGAATATGGCTCATTCCCTTTTGCTGCCTGACCCATGACAGCCCTCACCCCAGTCTATGGGAAAGTGGTGACCAAGTGTCAATAAAGCACCATAGGAATAAAAAGAAGAAAAAAAAGCAGGGAGGGGAAGTCAAGAGTTTACATGAGTTGCTTTCACCAACTAAAATATGGTTGAGTGAAAGTTAAAGCCTCCACCAAGAGCGGAGTGCCTCCTCCTTCCAACCCCACCTCCACCCTGATGGGGCCGAGGGACAATAAGAAGGAGATGTGGGTGGTCACATTATAGGCCCACCCTGTGGAACACATAAACCCGGGTTTGGCGTGGGTTCTGGGGAATGCCCACCTTCTAAGTTACAGCTGGAATCCCTTCAATTGCTCTCTCTTCTTTTATATTTGAATCTCTTTTGAAATTTTCTGTGTTAATCTTGAGGTTTGGGTTAGTAAAAATGTCTTTCTCCAAATATGTTATTCTTTCCTTGGCCCATAAACAGCCTGTCACTGTCCCAATACTTACACCAATGCTCTGTGTATAGTGGGCAATTTGTAATGGTGAGTGAACATAGTTCTTCATACTGTCCAGCGTGTGTCAGCTGTTCTGTGCTTCTGGGATTGTGTCTGCAGGCTCCTGTCAGCTTACTCTGGCAATGAGCAGTTTTTTTGGTTTGGGGGATTTCTTTCCCCAAATGATCATCCCCTAGCACATTCATGAAGACCCCACCAAACCCATTTTAGGAAAAAGAGAACTGATTCTTTTTCCCCTCTGACATGCTCTCCAATTCAAGTTGTGTTTTCTGAGATTTTTGAGGGAAAAAGGCATCTCCATGGGCTTCTTGCCCAGTCACCCACTGGGTTTCAAAGTCCTTTCCTGACTTCTCCACAAGGAGGGCTCCCAGTTTCTGGTTGAAGCCTTCCAGGGACTGGCAGCTCTTTCCTTCTGTGAACAGCTCTGTCTCATGGAAAGGTCTTTACCACACAGAGTGGACACAGTCCACCCTGGAGTTCTGACTCTCGGAATCATGGAGAATAAGCCTAATCTCTCTCGAAGATGATTCACGTGCCTTCTCCATCTCCTAAGCCATCCTCATATCTTGTCTCCTTCCAGCTGAACGGTCTTGCTTCCTTCCGATAAACAGCTGCCTGGCTGCTGCAGGTGTCATGCCCTGGGGGGACAGAGATGAAGCCTTCTGAGTCCTAGAACTGGAGGAGGCCTGCTGTGAGGAATAAATGTGAACATCCACACCCTCTCTCCTTTATACCCGAGGAACCCACACCCAGTACTTTTGCTGAGGGCAGGCACTCAGGACATGTGCCCACCTTCCTTCCCTCCATCTGAATGTGCCCCAAGTGGGGGGCAGGCCAGTGCCTGCTTCACACCTGCTCCTTCTCTAAGACCTGAACAAGAGTGAGGCTTGGCGCATTGACTGAAGACAAGGCATGTGCACACACTAAGTCGCTTCAGTCATGTCCAGTTCTTTGCAGACCTGGAAACTGTTGCCTGCCAGGTTCCTCTGTCCACGGGGGCCTCCAGGCAAGAATACTGATCCAGGCAAGAATACTGGAGTAGGTTGCCATACCCTGCTTCTGGGGATCTCCCAGATCCAGGGATCGAACCCCCATCTCTTATGTCTCCTGTTGTTTATCACTAGCTTGGCCTGGGAAGCCTGACTGAGGAAAGTAACCCAGCCCAGCTTCATATTACACCAAAGCCTCTACCCTTATTGATCAAAGTATCAGAAGAACCATGTTTCCTCTAATGTAAGATCTAAGTTTAATCTAACTAGTTAGAATAATTACAGTGTTTCTGGGCATGGTACATGTCATGACGAGGGACCGTCATGTTCTTTATCACTGGAGATGCTCACAAAGACAAAAGAAAGGAACCAAACCAGGACTAAACAAAGCCAGGCTAGTGGGAGCTTTGTTTCTCATTTTGTTTTAGTCATAGAATTATGGCCTAGGGAGATTAAAGCCCCTAACACGTCACTGACTCCATTCCTTAACTAATGAAGGAGAAATAATTAGGGAGTATGTTCTGTTTGCTTTGGGTTCATCCGGTAAACGTTTTGATTTAGGATGGCTTGTGTAAGACTGTATGGAAAGGTAAGGGCCTAATCTCTCTCAGATGATTCTCTCAAGATGATTCACGTGCCTTCTCCATCTCCTAAGCCATCCTCATATCTTGTCTCCTTCCAGCTGAACGGTCTTGCTTCCTTCCGATAAACAGCTGCCTGGCTGCTGCAGGTGTCATGCCCTGGGGGGACAGAGATGAAGCCTTCTGAGTCCTAGAACTGGAGGAGGCCTGCTGTGAGGAATAAATGTGAACATCCACACCCTCTCTCCTTTATACCCGAGGAACCCACACCCAGTACTTTTGCTGAGGGCAGGCACTCAGGACATGTGCCCACCTTCCTTCCCTCCATCTGAATGTGCCCCAAGTGGGGGGCAGGCCAGTGCCTGCTTCACACCTGCTCCTTCTCTAAGACCTGAACAAGAGTGAGGCTTGGCGCATTGACTGAAGACAAGGCATGTGCACACACTAAGTCGCTTCAGTCATGTCCAGTTCTTTGCAGACCTGGAAACTGTTGCCTGCCAGGTTCCTCTGTCCACGGGAGCCTCCAGGCAAGAATACTGATCCAGGCAAGAATACTGGAGTAGGTTGCCATACCCTGCTTCTGGGGATCTCCCAGATCCAGGGATCGAACCCCCATCTCTTATGTCTCCTGTTGTTTATCACTAGCTTGGCCTGGGAAGCCTGACTGAGGAAAGTAACCCAGCCCAGCTTCATATTACACCAAAGCCTCTACCCTTATTGATCAAAGTATCAGAAGAACCATGTTTCCTCTAATGTAAGATCTAAGTTTAATCTAACTAGTTAGAATAATTACAGTGTTTCTGGGCATGGTACATGTCATGACGAGGGACCGTCATGTTCTTTATCACTGGAGATGCTCACAAAGACAAAAGAAAGGAACCAAACCAGGACTAAACAAAGCCAGGCTAGTGGGAGCTTTGTTTCTCATTTTGTTTTAGTCATAGAATTATGGCCTAGGGAGATTAAAGCCCCTAACACGTCACTGACTCCATTCCTTAACTAATGAAGGAGAAATAATTAGGGAGTATGTTCTGTTTGCTTTGGGTTCATCCGGTAAACGTTTTGATTTAGGATGGCTTGTGTAAGACTGTACTGGACATATTCCAGTGTATCTTATATGAACTATCCTGTAATTGTTGATTCTGGGAGAAATGGGCTCAGAATTATCCAGGACTGGAGAGCAGGAAAAGAAAGTGCCAGCCTGTAACATTCATTCCAGTGTCTTCTCATCAGCCTCGCAGGCTGGATCACTCTCTGGGCCTGACTGTGTTTCCTGGCAGCAAAACCAGGTAAGCTGTGAGTAGTTAAGAGGTTTCCTACCTGCCCCATTTGGACACATTTGCACAGATTGTGTCTTCAGCTATTAGAATAAATGCGAACAAATGACCTCTCACATTCACACAACAAATAAAGCTAAGAAGCATAATATAACGTCTTTTAGTTTTGATATATCTCCCTCCCTCCCTCCCTCCTTCTCTCCACCTGGTGTTGTGCTGAGCACTGGGCTACAGAGTGATCAAGGTCTGGCCTCTGCCTTATTCTCACAGTTGAGGTGGGATGAAGAATCAGCTGTGAAAACCCAGTGTGCTGGTGGTGGAGCAGAGGGTGCTGCGGCACCCTGGGGAGGGGAGGAGGGATGAAGGGCTGAGGTGAGGAGGAGGTGGAAGACTCTAGGGGTAGATCTGATCCTGAAACCAAAACTCAAAGGATGAGCAAGAGTCAGCCTGATGGCTGAAGTAGGAATGGCACGAAGGGCAGAGGGAGCAGCACATGTGAAGGCACTGCCAGAGAGGAAGGGAGGGGTGCCATGGGAGAGCCAGAATGGAGAGATATTTAAAAGTGTCACAGCGTTTCCCTGGTGGATCAGTGGTAAAGAATCCACCTGCCAATGCAGGAGACCTGGGTTCAATCCCTGGGAAGATCCGTATGTCTTGGAGCAACTATGCCCAGGAGCCACAACTACGGAGCCTGCACTCTAGAGCCTGGTAGCTGCAACTACTGAAGCCTGCGCACCCTAGATCCCATGTTCTGCAACAAGAGAAGCCACTGCAATGAGAAGCCTGTGCACCGAAACTAGAGAGTAGCCCCTTTTCACTGCAAGTAGAGAAAAACTTGTGTAGCAATGTAGATCCAGCAGAGCCAAAAAAAGAAAAAGTATCACGTCGTACAGAGACAAGGAAGAGCAGGACTGGACAGGCTACCAGGAGGTCCTGGGTCTCCGGGCCCTTCCTGCAAACCTCCAGCAGTTGGAGCATCAATTGCATTGAATGTGCAGAGAGTTGAGGGACACCTTGAAGACACTCAAGTTCAGCCTTCCTCTCATTGTGGAACCTTTCTGTAACCTTGTGTCTGGGACCTTTCAGTCTAAGCCTCATTACTTCCAGAGTCAGGGAGTCCCACCAAATCTCAAGGCCAAACCAACTTCAGTGGTTAACAAGTTCTTAGGTACACAGACCGTAGCTGGCGCCAGATACTTGATAGCAGAAAGCAGCTTTGGTTCTGTATGCCTGCCTTACCTTCAGTGTGTGGCTTTCCCTTCTGTTGGAACTTGTCTTCACTTCATCATGAGCTCACAGAATCTAATGATTACAACAACCATCATTTATTGAAACCTGTTATGTACCATATGCTGGGATAGTGCCAGAGGCTATATGTATGTTTTCTCACTTATTTTTCTCTTATGTGTCAAAAAATATCTTGCCAGGAATCTTTGAGTTAGGTGTACAGGTATCTATGTTTTGGCAAAGTTACAGAAACTGATTCAGCTAACTTGTGCAAAAACATGATCCATTGGAAGAACACAGGGTAGGCCCCAAGGAGGATTGCTCAGTAGCTCAGGGAATTCCGGCATTAAGAACTGACTCACACAGTCCCTTCATGACATCATCCTCAGAGGGAATCAACTCCAACCTTTTTCCATCTTTGGGTCACCCCATTCAAGTTTAAAATTACGAGGAGGCAAAGTTTGACTGGCCAGCAGTAGGCAGGCCACCTTGATTGACACAAGGACTCTACTTGACTTGGGGGACATGGTGGTGGTTTTCCTAGAGCAGGGAGAGTGAAGTCCAAGTGGACCCAGCAGCTCTCCATTAGCACAGGCAACATCATCCCCATTTTTTTCCTCTCAGCTTTAAGTCCACTTTATTTCACATAGGATGAAATACCAAATAATGTACCACAGGAAATCATTTTGCTGGTTAAATAGTCAACTTCTACAATTAAATGGACTAAAGTTATAAACAATTATAAGCATAATGATGAGAACACAGACTCAGGAAACCCAGACTAAGAAGACTGACATTATTCCTGTTTTATAGATCAGGAAACTAACACTCAGAGAAGCCGTGCAGCCCTCCCCAGGTCACACAATAAGTGGCAGGACCAGGGTTTCAGCCTAGACCCTCACGAATCTAAATTCCAGGAGCCAGGAATTTAGATTCCAGAATCTAAATTCCAGGAATCTAAATTCCAGGAATCTAAATTCCTCCTTTTTGCCTGTTTGCCTGAACCACATATGGACATTGATATTTGGAGTTCATCTCTGTCTGGTAGGTGGAAACTGCAGTCTGTCCTAGATCTGGGTCAGTCTCCTTAGTTCCGATCCCAGTTCTTCGGAGATGGCTCCAGAAACATCTTTCTGTCCCCTCACAGGAGCCTATTTTTCTGTGAGGAAGTAGCCATGCTCTGCATGACCTAGTAGGAGGCAAGGGAACATCCCACTACAGTCCTTCTCTCCAGTGTCTCCCATGTTTTGCCTCTGGGAACAACACACAATGCTCCTTTCTCTATGCGCTGACCTTCTAACTATTTGAAAAGAGCTCTGTCCCACCCAGGTCTTCTCTTCGCTAAGCTAATGTTCCCATTCCTTTAACGACTCCCCATACTGCCATCCCACTTGACCACATGGGGATAATTTCCATATGTCAGCTAATTCTCCAAGACTTACATCAGATGAGAATCTGGCCCTGTATGAAAAGAAACTATTTCCTCTTGCTTTCTGTTTCTGATTCATTAGATTTCACATAAACCTTTCTGATGACTACCTGCTGTTTTCCAATTCAACTGCATCGTAGTATGACTCTCTAGGCTAAATTCTTATTCTTCGGTCTTAGTTTATCAGTTCCCACCAACCCAGAGCCGCAACAGCATGCTTCAGAAGCCATAGGCCGTGGGTAATGTATATCCACTCAAACTGCCATGTTTGGATTCCTTCCTGTGTTTCAGTTTATACATAGTCATAGGAATTTTTAAAATCAAGGTTTTTGTTCAATGTAAATAATTTAAAGTTTGAACAGCTGTAATTCACAGGCAACATCATCCCCATTTTTTCCTCTCAGCTTTAAGTCCACTTTTTTACAAGCAAAAGCCCTAAAGTCAACTTCTACAATTAAATGGACTAAAGTTATAAACAATTATAAGCATAATGATGAGAACACAGACTCAGGAAACCCAGACTAAGAAGACTGACATTATTCCTGTTTTATAGATCAGGAAACTAACACTCAGAGAAGCCGTGCAGCCCTCCCCAGGTCACACAATAAGTGGCAGGACCAGGGTTTCAGCCTAGACCCTCACGAATCTAAATTCCAGGAGCCAGGAATTTAGATTCCAGAATCTAAATTCCAGGAATCTAAATTCCTCCTTTTTGCCTGTTTGCCTGAACCACATATGGACATTGATATTTGGAGTTCATCTCTGTCTGGTAGGTGGAAACTGCAGTCTGTCCTAGATCTGGGTCAGTCTCCTTAGTTCCGATCCCAGTTCTTCGGAGATGGCTCCAGAAACATCTTTCTGTCCCCTCACAGGAGCCTATTTTTCTGTGAGGAAGTAGCCATGCTCTGCATGACCTAGTAGGAGGCAAGGGAACATCCCACTACAGTCCTTCTCTCCAGTGTCTCCCATGTTTTGCCTCTGGGAACAACACACAATGCTCCTTTCTCTATGCGCTGACCTTCTAACTATTTGAAAAGAGCTCTGTCCCACCCAGGTCTTCTCTTCGCTAAGCTAATGTTCCCATTCCTTTAACGACTCCCCATACTGCCATCCCACTTGACCACATGGGGATAATTTCCATATGTCAGCTAATTCTCCAAGACTTACATCAGATGAGAATCTGGCCCTGTATGAAAAGAAACTATTTCCTCTTGCTTTCTGTTTCTGATTCATTAGATTTCACATAAACCTTTCTGATGACTACCTGCTGTTTTCCAATTCAACTGCATCGTAGTATGACTCTCTAGGCTAAATTCTTATTCTTCGGTCTTAGTTTATCAGTTCCCACCAACCCAGAGCCGCAAAAGCATGCTTCAGAAGCCATAGGCCGTGGGTAATGTATATCCACTAAAAATGCCATGTTTGGATTCCTTCCTGTGTTTCAGTTTATACATAGTCATAGGAATTTTTAAAATCAAGGTTTTTGTTCAATGTAAATAATTTAAAGTTTGAACAGCTGTAATCACATCCTCCAAAGAAAATACCTTGGAAGTTGACTGAGGGTATTGCATGCCAGACTCTCTCCCTCAAATCTCTTTAATTGTTCTTTCTATTTTTCAAGAAAAAGAAACTGAGGTTTGAAAATTGTTTTGGGGTTTTGAGCATTTACAGGGCATTCCCGCACCAAGACATTTAGTTGTGTTGTTTCTGAAACGAAGTGTCTGATTATATAAACAGTCAGGGGACCTCCAAGTCTGAGTTGGAAGAAAGGGAAAAGAAGGAGAATTGCAAATGGAGGAAAAGAAAGTCTAGGATGTTGTGGTCTGAATCTTATAACTAGGCAGCTTGGAAGACTGGAGCTGGCATATGGTAGAATTAAATAAATAACATGAAGAGTTGGACTGAATGACTCCATATACTAAACTCAGGCTGAGATCAGCCAATCACATATTCCCTTCCTCTTCCTCTTCAGACCATGGTTCAGAATTCACCAGTTTCAATCTGCTCATCGTAGAAAATGTACTGAACATAAACAGTGGCACTTACTGTCGATTCTGCAGTCAATGCACTATGTAGCTTTTGTAAAGTATCTTTTAAAAAAATTATGCATTTATTGATTTATTTGACTGTGTGAGATGTCAGTTGCAGCACACAAGGTCTGTGATCTTTATGAAGATTTAGTTGTGGCATGTGGGATCTAGTTCCCTGACCAGGGATTGAACCCCAGACCCCTGCTTGGGAGCACAGAAGCTTAGCCAGTGGATCACCAGGGAAGTCCTTGAACTATGCGTCTTTGAACAAATTGCTACCTAATTTTGAAGGCCCTTTCCATAGAATGACCATCTCTCTGGAGAGATGATCTTTAATGATGAGACTGTGGTGAATGGAAGGAGCAGTTTCCATTTTTATGTGGTGTTATTTCATCTGGAACAAAGAGAGAGTTTCTCTCAGTTCTCTGCTTCATTGGACTTAGTATATGCAGGCTACAGATGCACCAACCCAGAGCCAAAAGTGCTCAAAATGTATATCCACTAAAACTGCCATGTTTGGATTCCTTCCTGTGTTTCAGTTTATACATAGTCATAGGAATTTTTAAAATCAAGGTTTTTGTTCAATGTAAATAATTTAAAGTTTGAACAGCTGTAATCACATCCTCCAAAGAAAATACCTTGGAAGTTGACTGAGGGTATTGCATGCCAGACTCTCTCCCTCAAATCTCTTTAATTGTTCTTTCTATTTTTCAAGAAAAAGAAACTGAGGTTTGAAAATTGTTTTGGGGTTTTGAGCATTTACAGGGCATTCCCGCACCAAGACATTTAGTTGTGTTGTTTCTGAAACGAAGTGTCTGATTATATAAACAGTCAGGGGACCTCCAAGTCTGAGTTGGAAGAAAGGGAAAAGAAGGAGAATTGCAAATGGAGGAAAAGAAAGTCTAGGATGTTGTGGTCTGAATCTTATAACTAGGCAGCTTGGAAGACTGGAGCTGGCATATGGTAGAATTAAATAAATAACATGAAGAGTTGGACTGAATGACTCCATATACTAAACTCAGGCTGAGATCAGCCAATCACATATTCCCTTCCTCTTCCTCTTCAGACCATGGTTCAGAATTCACCAGTTTCAATCTGCTCATCGTAGAAAATGTACTGAACATAAACAGTGGCACTTACTGTCGATTCTGCAGTCAATGCACTATGTAGCTTTTGTAAAGTATCTTTTAAAAAAATTATGCATTTATTGATTTATTTGACTGTGTGAGATGTCAGTTGCAGCACACAAGGTCTGTGATCTTTATGAAGATTTAGTTGTGGCATGTGGGATCTAGTTCCCTGACCAGGGATTGAACCCCAGACCCCTGCTTGGGAGCACAGAAGCTTAGCCAGTGGATCACCAGGGAAGTCCTTGAACTATGCGTCTTTGAACAAATTGCTACCTAATTTTGAAGGCCCTTTCCATAGAATGACCATCTCTCTGGAGAGATGATCTTTAATGATGAGACTGTGGTGAATGGAAGGAGCAGTTTCCATTTTTATGTGGTGTTATTTCATCTGGAACAAAGAGAGAGTTTCTCTCAGTTCTCTGCTTCATTGGACTTAGTATATGCAGGCTACAGATGAATTCCTAAATGAAACTGGTAGATTCTATGGTCACTGGTCGTCAGGTTTATGGAATGCAAAACCTCAAAACTGGAATACTCATTAGAAATCATCTGATGCAAACCTTTGCCTGTTTCAAAAATTGCCTCAACACTTGGTGGCTACTTCATTACAACAGGGTATAGGGTGACTGCTACCTTCCAAAGCAGATCATTCTATCCTATGATGGTTCTAAACATTATACCCTTTCTGTATTGAATGAAAATCCATCTCCTCTTGGTTAGCATATGCCATCTAAAGCCACAGAGAATAGTACCTGCATCATTTATGAACTTTACAATATCTTTCAACTGCTCTTTAGTGTTTCAGTTCAGTTTTGTTCAGTTACTCAGTTGCGTCTGACTCTGCAAAGCCATGGACTGCAGCATGCCAGGCTTCCCTGTCCTTCACCATCTCCCAGAGCTTGCTCAAACTCTTATCCATTGAGTCAGTGATGCCATCCAACCATCTGGTCCTCTGTCATCCCCTTTTCCTTTTGCCTTCTATCTTTCCCAACATCAGGCTCTTTTCCAGTGAGTCGTCTCTTCGCATCAGGAGGCCAAACTATTGTAGCTTCAGCTTTAGCATCATTCCTTCCAATGAATATTTAGTGTTGATTTCCTTTAGGATTGACTGGTTTGATTTCCTCGCAGTCCAAGGAACTCTCAAGAGTCAACACCACAGTTCAAAGGCATCAATTCTTTGGTGCTCAGCCATCTTTATGGTCCAGCTCTCACATCCATACATGACTACTGGGAAAATCATAGCTTTGACCACACGGACTTCTGTCTGCCAAGTGATATCTCTGCTTTTTAATATGCTGTCTAGGTTTGTCAGCTTTTCTTCCAAGGAGCAAGTGTTTATATTACTTTAGTGTTTATATGATTTAATTCCAAGACCCTTTACTTCCTTGGTCACCTTTTCAGGGCACAGTTCATTTTGATGAGAACTGTGGTGAATGGAAGGAGCAGTTTCCATTTTTATGTGGTGTTATTTCATCTGGAACAAAGAGAGAGTTTCTCTCAGTTCTCTGCTTCATTGGACTTAGTATATGCAGGCTACAGATGAATTCCTAAATGAAACTGGTAGATTCTATGGTCACTGGTCGTCAGGTTTATGGAATGCAAAACCTCAAAACTGGAATACTCATTAGAAATCATCTGATGCAAACCTTTGCCTGTTTCAAAAATTGCCTCAACACTTGGTGGCTACTTCATTACAACAGGGTATAGGGTGACTGCTACCTTCCAAAGCAGATCATTCTATCCTATGATGGTTCTAAACATTATACCCTTTCTGTATTGAATGAAAATCCATCTCCTCTTGGTTAGCATATGCCATCTAAAGCCACAGAGAATAGTACCTGCATCATTTATGAACTTTACAATATCTTTCAACTGCTCTTTAGTGTTTCAGTTCAGTTTTGTTCAGTTACTCAGTTGCGTCTGACTCTGCAAAGCCATGGACTGCAGCATGCCAGGTTTCCCCTGTCCTTCACCATCTCCCAGAGCTTGCTCAAACTCTTATCCATTGAGTCAGTGATGCCATCCAACCATCTGGTCCTCTGTCATCCCCTTTTCCTTTTGCCTTCTATCTTTCCCAACATCAGGCTCTTTTCCAGTGAGTCGTCTCTTCGCATCAGGAGGCCAAACTATTGTAGCTTCAGCTTTAGCATCATTCCTTCCAATGAATATTTAGTGTTGATTTCCTTTAGGATTGACTGGTTTGATTTCCTCGCAGTCCAAGGAACTCTCAAGAGTCAACACCACAGTTCAAAGGCATCAATTCTTTGGTGCTCAGCCATCTTTATGGTCCAGCTCTCACATCCATACATGACTACTGGGAAAATCATAGCTTTGACCACACGGACTTCTGTCTGCCAAGTGATATCTCTGCTTTTTAATATGCTGTCTAGGTTTGTCAGCTTTTCTTCCAAGGAGCAAGTGTTTATATTACTTTAGTGTTTATATGATTTAATTCCAAGACCCTTTACTTCCTTGGTCACCTTTTCAGGGCACAGTTCATTTTGTTGTAATCTCTTGTGCATAATTGGAATCTAATCCTCCTGCTGTGAGAGGCTCCCAGATATGGAGAAGTCTAGACTATAAGCTCTGTGAGGACCAAAGTTATGTTTATTTGTTTCTATAGCAACTAGAAATGCCTGAAATGTTGTAGGTAACCCCAAAAGTATTTTCTGAATGAATGACTCTGGCCCTTTCTTTAGTTGCCTTGTAGAGAATGCCAAGGAATGTCGAAAGTCCACTCTCCTCCTGAGAGTATGGGGAATTCTACCCTTTAAGTTTAATTTGAATAATGTCTTTCTCACTAGCAGAACAGGTTAGACTTGCGGAAAAGCTGACAACTTGTGCTTTAAAATGTTAAACTATGTGGAAACATCGTTATGAGAGAATAGACGCTGGCAACTTTGGCTAAACGTGTTGTACTGATGTTTTCCAGTATCTTTGTAATTCATAAAGTTTTCTAGGCTCTTATGATTAACAAAAGAACAATTTATAAATCAGCAAGAAGAGGAGCTGTGGAGTTTTGCCTTAGTATAAGTAATCACATAAATTCTGCAGAAGGTTCAGTGGGGCACCTGGCTACACAGCTGAATGGATCATTCATCACCACTTTGCTGTGTGCCCCTCTAAGTGATTTTGGGTATGAGTGGGTCTTTGAGGGACTTGAGTGAAGTAAAACATGACTGTCAAATTTATTAATGTTCACTTGAGAAGCAAAGAACACAAAAGTCCCAGGATTTTACTTCATCACTTCTAGCCTCCATGGACAGACTGGCTCACCCTTGACCCACAAGAGACCCATGTCTTCTCTCCACCACGACCAAATGCGATCTGTGACTCACTCTCTGGGAAGTGCTGCTGATCAGCAGGCATCTCCATTTGAGGACGAGAGAACATCTCCTCATGGCACTTTTTATCCTTCTTCTGTAGAACAACTTCCAGTTTTAGCGAAACTGAGTTAATGTGAACATATTTTCCTGTGGTGCTGTCTTGCACTGAGCTGTGTGTGTGTCTGTGTAGACATGTGTGCTGTCTCACACTGAGCTGTTCTTGTGTGTAGACATGTGTAATTTGTTTCGCTTTATACTCTCACAAACAGCCAGGAGACTGCAGAGGGCATAGCCAATCAGTCCTTCAGTTCCTGGCAAGGAATCACAAACTGTAGGAAATCAGCTTTAAAAGCTTTTTTGGCCCCTCATGTTATTATTAAGCTAAACCTAACAAGGATCTAAGTCGTGGAAAGGAGGCAGTATGCTTTCCAAGGAAACTAGCCTGAAACTATTTAGAGACATGGTATCTACAAATTCTGTTAAAAGAGGAAAAGAGAGTTCTTGATACCTTCTTCTCTTCCTAAAGTTTGAAATAACCCTTAAAGCCCATAAAATTACAGCATTTATTTCTAATTGACATCTTTTTTGTCAGCCCTCTTCACCCTTGACCTTGTATATCCTTTGCCACTAGAAACCATCTTGTTAAAACTAAAAAAGTAAAAGGCTCTTCCTTGGTGGTTCAGTGGTAAAGAATCTGCCTGCCAATGCAGGAGACATGGGTTCGATTCCAATCTGAGAAGATTCCACATGCCATGGAGCAAATAAGCCTTTGTGCCAAAAAAAAACCCAAAAAACAAAAACAAAAAACCCCAAAACAAAGCCCACTGTACAACAAAAAGAAAAGACTCATGATAATACATGATTCTAGTTCTTAGCAAAGACCTACAGTTTATTATAGGAAAAATATAAATTAAATGATTAATAACAAAATCTGTTCTTTACTTCGTGATCCCGCACTGGCTTTTCCTCAGATGGCTTCTGTTTGTTTTCACTGGGAAGTAATACCTATTGAGGGACAGGATTCTGTCTGTAAAGAAATAAGAACAATTCACTGAGAAGATTAAGTGTTCACCAACAAGGTTTTCATTTTTCCTAAGCTTCCTAGACCAAAACCTCCCTAGACTCTGTGTCTGCAGCTCCCACAGAAAGATTTCACTAAGCGGTCTCTTTGGCTGTCTTCCTTTGAGTTCCTGCTCCTCCTAACCCTCTGGGTTGGAGTTGTCCCCTGTAAGCTCCAGCAGTCTGACTCACCTCAGGGACTGAAGTGGAAGGGCCTTCCACACTGTGAAGTTCAAGGTTTCTATAAAAGAAGGTCAGACAGTGTTATCCCAGCTGGGGTTAAATAAAGGCCCAGGAGAAAGGGCAAAATAATTGTGGGGCAAACTCCCAGGTTTTTACCAAGGACTTGTTGATTTTAGTTTTCTTTTCTGCTTTTATTCAGATAAAAGGTTTGGTATAAGGTGTTTATATGTGACTTCTTGACCTCCTAACTGATTACTGAAAAGTATGCAGTGGGAAGACTTTATTCCCAAACTGTCTATCTCTCCAGCATCACATCTTACAATTTTTGGTGCAGACAGCAGAACATGCTATTGTAATGTTATTTACTTGTTTATGGGTCTGTCTCTCCTGCTCAGCTGGAAACTTTATCAAAGGCAAGAACTCTGCCCTTTGTGTCTTTTTATCCCCAGAGCCTTGTTTAATGCCTGGTACATAGCCAATAAATATTTGTTGAATTAACCCATGGAGGTAAATTGAAAGGATGCCATTGGCATTCATTATTATTACTGGCAAGACCTTCTGTGGGCAAATAAATGGCCCCACTATGACTCTGGTAACGACTGTGTCTTTTGAGGCACAGCGTTAAGCCCTTTTTTTCATTTTTCCTCCCAAGCATGGAGCCTGAGAAGGCTCAGTTTGATTTCCATGTTTGGATCATGCTGAGTGCAGACCCCCGTTCTATAATCCATTTCTTTCTGAGGCTGTTGGCATCTCTAGAGTCAGGAAGTAACATCTGCTTCAGTGAGCTGATTACCAATGAGAAAAAAAAGAGGTAAAGGCCAGCATTAGGTGGGGTCTGGCTTCGCTTCAAAGCAGGCATATGGCTTGTATCTTAATGAGAGAGTTTACATATTCAGGAAAGATACATCTGAAGGGCAAATTAACTGGTTCAAGACCAAGTGCATAATGAAATGTTGCTGATTAGACTGCTCTAAGTCAGTGGCACTCTGTCTGGTAAAAGCTGCCCTCTCAGTTCTCAGTGCTTCACTTGAGACAGGGCTCTGGTAGCCTCAAGCCAGGATCCTGACAATGGTGTTGTCCCCCAGCCTTGCTGGGGGGTCTTTCCACCGAATTCTGTTCTGTAAACTAGAATGTTAATATCCCTAATATGCCATCTTAATTTGCTTAAAAACTTGTTTTCTGGCATTCAAGTATATCCACGAGTTTCTGGTCTTAATTCATATTTTCATTCTGCCTGCCAACAGACTTCTAAGCCAATGCTCCATCCTACCAGCATAGTCCAGTCACTCATGCATAGTCTCCTGATTCCTTTCTGTGCTGCTTGTTGGTCCTACTAGTCTACTAAGAACTGTTTGCACTGTTCGTGTCTCTGAGTTCTGCCCACCTTTTCAGGTTCACTTCACGCCTCCTCTGTTCCACAAAGCCTTCTGTCATCCTTCAAGTCCTTGGCAACACGTCTTTCTCTGCTCACTTATAGAACTGTTGGACATTGGGAAGGGACTAATGTGTATTATATATATATTTAAAAATTTTAGTCATTTATTTATTTTTGGTTGCATTGGGTCTTTATTGCTGCTCCAGGGCTTTCTCTAGTTGTGGTGAATGGCAACTACTCTTTGTTGCAGTGCATGGCTTCTGATTGTGGTGACTTCTCTTGTTAAAGAGTATGGGCTCTAACGTGCACAAGTTCAGTAGTTGCAGCTTGAGGGGCCTAGAGTGTATGGGCTTCAGTAGTTGTGGCACCTAGGCTTAGTTGCTCCATGGCATGTGACATCTTCCCAGATCAGGGGTTGAACCTGTGTCCCCTGCATTGACAGGCTGATTCTTATCCACTATGCCACCAGGGCAGTCCTAATGTCTACTGTATTTTTTTAAAATCATGGCCTCTTTTTAAAAATTGATTATTTATTTATTTAGTTTCATCCATCTTTATTCTTTGGCCTGTGTGGGCCTCCTACTGAATGGCCTCTCCCATTGCAGAGCACCAGCTCTGGGTGGATGCTCTCCAGAGCACTGGCTTGCAATTGGACACACCGGTCCAGAGGCTCCGTGGCATGTGGGATCCTCTCAGGCCAGGGATCAAACTGGTGCCCCAGATGGACTCTCCACCCACTGGACCACCAGGCAGCCTCTGTATACTGTGTTTTCACTTGAGACAGGGCTCTGGTAGCCTCAAGCCAGGATCCTGACAATGGTGTTGTCCCCCAGCCTTGCTGGGGGGTCTTTCCACCGAATTCTGTTCTGTAAACTAGAATGTTAATATCCCTAATATGCCATCTTAATTTGCTTAAAAACTTGTTTTCTGGCATTCAAGTATATCCACGAGTTTCTGGTCTTAATTCATATTTTCATTCTGCCTGCCAACAGACTTCTAAGCCAATGCTCCATCCTACCAGCATAGTCCAGTCACTCATGCATAGTCTCCTGATTCCTTTCTGTGCTGCTTGTTGGTCCTACTAGTCTACTAAGAACTGTTTGCACTGTTCGTGTCTCTGAGTTCTGCCCACCTTTTCAGGTTCACTTCACGCCTCCTCTGTTCCACAAAGCCTTCTGTCATCCTTCAAGTCCTTGGCAACACGTCTTTCTCTGCTCACTTATAGAACTGTTGGACATTGGGAAGGGACTAATGTGTATTATATATATATTTAAAAATTTTAGTCATTTATTTATTTTTGGTTGCATTGGGTCTTTATTGCTGCTCCAGGGCTTTCTCTAGTTGTGGTGAATGGCAACTACTCTTTGTTGCAGTGCATGGCTTCTGATTGTGGTGACTTCTCTTGTTAAAGAGTATGGGCTCTAACGTGCACAAGTTCAGTAGTTGCAGCTTGAGGGGCCTAGAGTGTATGGGCTTCAGTAGTTGTGGCACCTAGGCTTAGTTGCTCCATGGCATGTGACATCTTCCCAGATCAGGGGTTGAACCTGTGTCCCCTGCATTGACAGGCTGATTCTTATCCACTATGCCACCAGGGCAGTCCTAATGTCTACTGTATTTTTTTAAAATCATGGCCTCTTTTTAAAAATTGATTATTTATTTATTTAGTTTCATCCATCTTTATTCTTTGGCCTGTGTGGGCCTCCTACTGAATGGCCTCTCCCATTGCAGAGCACCAGCTCTGGGTGGATGCTCTCCAGAGCACTGGCTTGCAATTGGACACACCGGTCCAGAGGCTCCGTGGCATGTGGGATCCTCTCAGGCCAGGGATCAAACTGGTGCCCCCTGCACTGCAAGGTGGACTCTCCACCCACTGGACCACCAGGGGCAGCCTCTGTATACTGTGTTTTAAGTATCCTTGGATTCAAACCTATTCAGTGGGATAGAACATGTTTTCTTTGGAATCTCAATGTCAGCTCATAGACTGTCCAATGTGGAGAACCCCTGTGGTACAAAGACCAGAGACTCACTCTGAGACAGAACCAGAAAGTCAAGATGAGATGCTGTATCCACTTCATCCCCTTTGTCCCTTCCAGCTGTTGTACATTCTATCATAGAGTTATGTCTTGACAATGAACTATTGGTCAGAGAAAGGTTTTAGTCTTAGGAGGACACTCTGAAGAATCAGAAGATGTAAGTGGGAAGAATCTGCTATTAGAATGGCGATAACTTGAAGTGGGACAAGCTAGTTTGAATATAGGGAGTGGTGGCAGAATGAAGCTGAGCTCCCCAAGAACAAATGGGTAGAAACGGATGAAGGAGAGAATCCCAAGGGAGGGAAAGGGTGTTTCCAGGTATCCATGCAACACACACAGCACAGCAGAAGGTGGCTTGATGAGCACAACACTGGCAACAAAAATCCGTCCTACCCTTTGGCCTCTGTATGGATTTCTAGGCAACTATGAGAAAGACTGGATTATTTCTGGTGGTGGACTGATTGTGTACCTATTTTCAGGAGATTTAGAAGATCAGAGCTCGGCTACTCCAGATTGTAAGGGATTAGATCTAGGGGCTCTGCCACAGAGATTCTCCTATAGAAAAAACAGAGGAAGAGGCAGTGTTGATGGTGGTGGGGGGGATGAATGTAACATTGAGGGAACAATTAGCTGATTGGTTCATGCTGCCATAACAGAAAAGAAAGTGATTTATCTAGTGCTAGTACATCTATTTTGGTGGAAATGCTTAGAAGAAAACAACCTGTAAAGTGCTAGATGTAATGTGTAATCCTTGCGACTCTTGGCACTCACAATGTAAGACCTTGTTTTTGTAAGAACAGGTTTTTCAAATGTGTTTTAAGGTAACTGTGGGGAAACAAACCAGTGGAGGTTTCTGCAACTTTGGCCGAGCCTGGAGAAAAACATCTTGGAAAGGAAAGAACTAAGACAAAAGCAAGCTGATTCGATTCACATGGGCTCATTAGCTGAGCTCATACTGATCATCAGCAGGTGGGAGATCTGCTGTGGACTTTGGAACGCCAGGTCAGTGCAGACTCCTTCTTTCTGGTCTAGTTGCCCCCTAGCTGTAGTGTGGTCGTTCCATTAAGGAGATAATGTAAACAACTTAGAGTCACGAGGGTAATTCTTGATCAGGGCTGTGACTGACTCCCAGCAAGTGCTAATATCATTCCCTGCAAACACCTGTATGCGTAAACTCTCAATAAAAGCAGACTGGTATTGATAACACACACAGTGAACTCATGGAAAAACAGACAGAGCATAGACATATGGACATTGTGGGGAAGAAATAGGGAGGGGGAAACATGGAGACAGTAACATGGAAACCTGTACTGTCATGTGTGGAAAAGATAGCTATTGTCATTGTGCTAAGGGAATAGGAATACCTACAATCACTTGGGGCGATGGTCTGGAGGGGTGGGAGGCGGGGAACTGGGTGGGGGGAGGGTCCAGGGATATGCATACAAATGATCTGGGAACATACATGTTGGTGAACAACAAAACTCAGTAAAATCTTAAAATAAAGAATTAAAAAAAAAAAAAAGCAGACTGGTGAATGTGTTCAGGGCCTTCACCCAAGAGATCTTGAGCTCCGCCCCTTCGTTCCCATCGTGCGTACGTGCGTGCGTGCGTCTGCGTATTTAAGTCTCGTCGCACCTGCTATCGTGTGCACTTGACTGCCGAGCTGGGGCAAATAGCACTCAATGTGGGGCTCTAATAGTGAAGGTTCATGGAAAGCGAAAGCTTGTACATATCAATGTGACCAGACGCTGAGAGGAGCCACAGGTGGCTGAGGGCTCTAACAGATTCCTGCTGGTAGGTGACCCTCTTGGGAAACAACAGGGTAACTCAGGGGGAATTCCACATCTTTGGAAAAGTACCGCCCAGGTATGTGTCTTCTAAGACAGCTCCAAGAAGCAGGAGGAGCAGAAACCAGTGAAAAACTAGTGAAGAACGACTTTTACCCGCCCCCCCGCCCCCAAAAAAGGCGTTGTACTTGCTATGAAACTATGACTATTAAAAGAAAAGATGATAATCTTTAGACTCCGGAGGAAACTGCTTAAAATCTCTCTAAAAATTATAAAATTGGTTCTCCTTGCATGTGCAATTAGGAAAAAGCTGGTTTGATTTTAAAAAAAGGGTGGGGGGAGAGGTAAGAGGGGAAAAAAGCCATATTTTAGCTCTGACCCTACTTGAGAAACAAAAACATGCCTAGAAAAAAAACCTGAAGTTAACTCTTACCGTGTCTTTGAAACGCAGCCCACTCTGCCTAAGACTCCAGCAGTAAGCAAATTAGGAGAACTTCAAGCAAAAAGAAAAAAAGGGGGGGGGGAGGGGAAGGGTAAAGAGGCACTTTAAATTTCAAACGGAAAACTGAGATCACTTGTCTGTCCAGATGCGTGTATGTCTCAGTGTGTGTGTCTTTGTCTTTACATAATATTGCCGAGGTTATTTTGACAGTGAGCTCTATTGAATTGGCCTAAAGAAAAGAGCTTACAAATCAAATAATTCTAAATTCAAAAAAGGTTAAACTAAATGAATTTCAGGTTCACATGAACTAGGAAATATTCAATATTAAATACCTGATATTAATATTTGTTCTAATATAGACATGTCTAAGAGTCATTAAAATTAAGCAGAATATTTGCATTATGCCTAGGTTTAGTATAAGTATTATATCTGTTGCAGGTTTTGTCAACAAGGAGAGTAACTCGAGTGAAAAAAAAAACCTCTAAGAAATTGTAATTAAAATATGGGCATTTAAATGGAATCTATTGAGAATAACTGTGCTTTGGAGATGTCTGTCTACAATAGTCTCTCCAGATTGAGGTGGCTTCGATTTCTGAGGGTTATGCTAAACTAGGTGATGGATATCTATTAGATAACTAGGTTATTTCCAAATGGAATAGTTATTGCTAAACAACTAATTTCCTCTTACAGAAAACTAACGAGATTTGGGACTATTAATAAACGGTGCCTTCCAGAGACATTCTGGAAATGTTTTTGAAGATTATCACTGGTATTTTTGCTCACCAACTTATGAGATACTAGTTCTTGGTTACTTGGGGAAGGTATGATATGTGTTTTCAATAAAAAAGGTACAAGGAATGGAATTTCATTTTATAAAAACTGTACGTCTGACTTACAAATGGCTATTTCAGGATGAAAAAACAAAGTAATAGGTACAGAAAGTGACAAAAATATCTGTGTTTTTGCAGCTTTGGCTGAGCCAGGAGAAAATGAGAGGACTAAGACAAAAGCAAGCTTATTCGATTCGCATGGGCTCATTAGCTGGGGTCATACTGATCAGCAACAGATGAGAGATATGCTGTGGACTTTAGAACCCCAGGTCAGTGCAGACTCCTTAACTTCTTGCTGGTCTAGTTGCCCCCTAGCTGTAGTGTGGTCATTCCATTAAGGAGATAATGTAAACAACTTAGAGTCACGAGGGTAATTATTGATCAAGGCTGTGACTGACTCCCAGCTGGTGCTAATATCATTCTATGCAAACACCTGGATGCTTAAGTTCTCAATAAAAGTGGACTGGTGAATGTGTGCAGGGCCTTGACCCAAGAGGTCTTGAACCCTGCTCCGTTGCCATCCTTTCTCTCTGTTTATGTGTGTGTGTTTCTTAAAGTCTCACACTCGCTATTTATGCACCCAGCTGATGAGCTGTGGCAGTCACCTATACTAAAAAGTATCCTACACAGGCTAATGTTTCAACAGGGGGAAGAAAAAAACAATAAGAACAATGCATTTTGGTACTTTCCAATCTGGTAAGGTCTTTTTAATTAAAAAATGCTGGTCAAAAGTTAACTAAATTGGTTTCACGATCCACTAATGAAAAAACTGTCAGAGCAATTAAGCATGGCTGACTTCCAAGATCCATCAGACAACAGTGGAGAGAGACCCAGCAATCTCTGGTTGGGAAGATCCCGGGTCTTCTGTTTTGGCAGGTGTATTCTTTACCACTGCTCCACTTGCTGGTGTGCAAATTAGAATGAGAGAGTAGTTCCTGTTGACCAGGTCATGGGGCTCACCAAGGAGCACACGGGAAATAGAAGGCTCAGTAGAGGCCACACAGAGAACTCTTCGTGCCAACCACGGGATTTTGGACTCTGCTCTCCACTGGCTGCGGGGCTTTGTAACAAAGCCAGGAGCAAATTGCAGGCTCTTGTGCATGTTTGGTATGTGTAAAGCTTGGCTTTCCCCCCAAAAGGTTTGCAGGTGGAGGGAAGCCCTTTGGGAGGCTGTCATTATTATCCAGGCAGGAGTTATGTTTCCTCGGGCTGGGATGGTGGCTGTGAGAACTGCAAGAAGAGAATGAATGGGAAATGTATTGTTCCCAAGGAATTGATAGGATTTGATTACTTGACGTCAGTTGAGTAAATGTCATGGCCCCTTTACTTGATCAGAGATGCTTCTCAGCCATGTAACTTATAAATCATTTTTATTAAGAATACATACAAGTATTATTTAGGTAAGTATGTGTTGGTTTCAACCAATTAATTTTTAAGTGCTGCTTATTGCTCCATTTTCTGAGTTAGGTGGCACTTGAGAGACAGCAGCTGGCCCAGGTGTCTGAAACCTGTCTCTCCAACTGTTAACATTTCCTGCCAGTACCATTTCCTTTGTCCCAAGGGTCCCATAGCTGTAAAACAGCTTGGAGATCACTAACTAATCCAAGGGCTTCCCAGGTGGCGCTGGTAGCAAAGAGCACGTTGGCCAATGCAGGAGACATGGGCTCAACCCGTGGGTCAGGAAGATCCCATGGAGAAGGGCCTGGCAACCCACTCCAGCATTCTTGCCTGGAGAATCCCATGGACAGAGGAGCCTGGTAACCCACCAGACTACAGCCCATAAGGTCACAAAGAGTCAGACACGACTGAAGTGGCTTAGCTCACACACAACTAACCCAAACTTCATAGATGAAGAAAAGAACTGGAAGGGCATCATGATTTCTGGACTCCAGGTCAGATCACAAGAAAATGGATAACAGATCCCCTTTCCAGTATGCTGAATTCTGTTTTGTAACCCCTGTGGTGTCATTATTCTTTACCACTGCTCCACTTGCTGGTGTGCAAATTAGAATGAGAGAGTAGTTCCGACCAGGTCATGGGGCTCACCAAGGAGCACACGGGAAATAGAAGGCTCAGTAGAGGCCACACAGAGAACTCTTCGTGCCAACCACGGGATTTTGGACTCTGCTCTCCACTGGCTGCGGGGCTTTGTAACAAAGCCAGGAGCAAATTGCAGGCTCTTGTGCATGTTTGGTATGTGTAAAGCTTGGCTTTCCCCCCAAAAGGTTTGCAGGTGGAGGGAAGCCCTTTGGGAGGCTGTCATTATTATCCAGGCAGGAGTTATGTTTCCTTGGGCTGGGATGGTGGCTGTGAGAACTGCAAGAAGAGAATGAATGGGAAATGTATTGTTCCCAAGGAATTGATAGGATTTGATTACTTGACGTCAGTTGAGTAAATGTCATGGCCCCTTTACTTGATCAGAGATGCTTCTCAGCCATGTAACTTATAAATCATTTTTATTAAGAATACATACAAGTATTATTTAGGTAAGTATGTGTTGGTTTCAACCAATTAATTTTTAAGTGCTGCTTATTGCTCCATTTTCTGAGTTAGGTGGCACTTGAGAGACAGCAGCTGGCCCAGGTGTCTGAAACCTGTCTCTCCAACTGTTAACATTTCCTGCCAGTACCATTTCCTTTGCCCCAAAGGGTCCCATAGCTGTAAAACAGCTTGGAGATCACTAACTAATCCAAGGGCTTCCCAGGTGGCGCTGGTAGCAAAGAGCACGTTGGCCAATGCAGGAGACATGGGCTCAACCCGTGGGTCAGGAAGATCCCATGGAGAAGGGCCTGGCAACCCACTCCAGCATTCTTGCCTGGAGAATCCCATGGACAGAGGAGCCTGGTAACCCACCAGACTACAGCCCATAAGGTCACAAAGAGTCAGACACGACTGAAGTGGCTTAGCTCACACACAACTAACCCAAACTTCATAGATGAAGAAAAGAACTGGAAGGGCATCATGATTTCTGGACTCCAGGTCAGATCACAAGAAAATGGATAACAGATCCCCTTTCCAGTATGCTGAATTCTGTTTTGTAACCCCTGTGGTGTCATTATTATTCTGTTTTTCATCCTGGCACAATATTAACATCAGAGCTGGTTACAGATTTATAAGTATTAAGGTGTGGGAAAATCAGTCATTTACAAAATGAATGCTGGCTTCTAGATGGACAGCCATAGAGTCACTGCTGTGGAAAGGAAGTCTTGCCTGGATATTAGTCTTGTTTAATTATTTGTGTGCAGGACCGTTTTACTTAGGTGGCTAATATTCCATTAACAGCTCATCTTATAGAGTCAGCTAATTATGAATTTCTCTCTGTGGCTGGAAAGTTTCTGTTCTAAACAAAATAATTACAACCTACTAATCCACAGGATAGATTGTAGGCATAATCAAAAGATAATTTAGAAATCCAAAAATGGTCTGAAGGATCAAAGAGAAAAAGGAAAAGGAAAATATATGATCCTCTCAGGGCTTTCCAGGTGGTGCTAGTGGTGAAGAACCAGCCTGCCAATGCAGGAGATATGAGACACAGATTCAATTCTTGGGTCCAAAAGATCCCCTGGAGAAGGACATATAGCAGTCCACTCCAGTATTCTTGCCTAGAGAATCTCACGGACAGAGGAGTCTGGCAGACTACAGTTCATAGGTTGGCAAAGAGTTGGACACAACTTAGCAAGCACACACGCATATTATCCTTTTAATAAACTCATACTCCCTGAGGAAATTTGAAAAATAATGCTAATAATTTATACAAACTATTAAATATCTAAAGAGGATTAATGAAATTCAGCTTTGGCAAAATTGAGCTACGTTTTGGTATTCCTTACATTTGGGATGACTCTTGAGTATTTTCTTCCCCTCTCCTTGCACTGCATGAGGATTTCTCATACTCTTCTGAACACACACACACACATACCCCACCGAGTATCTTGTCAAAATGCAGATTCTAGTCAATGGCTCTAGATAGGTGATGCTATTGACTCAGGAGATGCTGCTGGTCCTGGGCTGTACTTTGAGTAATAAGGCTACAAATGCTTTTTAAAATTTTTTTAATTTCTATTTATTTGACTGTGCTGGCTCTTAGTTCCAGCACAGCAGATCTTCAATCTTTAATTGTAGTTTGTGGAACCTAGATCCCTGACTAGGAATCAAACCTAGGGCCTCTGCATTGGGAAAGCAGAGTCTTAGCCACAAGGCCTCTGAGGAAGTCCCAAGGCTGTACATACTCTACTCCGACTCTATGGAGTTAGAGTAAGTCTCTGGTTACCTTCACAGTATCTCCTATGTCCATGATGTAAGCAATTTTTTCCTCAAAGTGTGCTTCCTGAAATTCTAGGGTCTAATGGATATTGTTGAGGGGGTAAGGGTAGGTCAAGACATAGATTCAACAAATATGGCTAGGACATCATATCACTCTGCAACAAAGGTTTCATTTTTTTTTTTTTTGGTGGGGGGGGGGTGGGGGGGGGGGGGGGCAGGCGGGCCACTTCTATTGGTCTTTCATTTGTCCATTTTCATCCATCTTTGTTCTTTGGCCCGTGTGGGCCTCCCATCGCGGTGGCCTCTCTTGTCGCAGAGCACTGGCTCTGGGCGCATGCGCTCCAGAGCTGCGGCTCGGTAACTGGACACATCAGTGCACGGCACATGGGATCTTCCCAGGCCAGGGATCGAACTGGCACCCCTTGCACTGCAAGGCGGTGTCCTTACCCACTGGACCACCAGGGAAGCCCAGGTTTCATTTTTTATGGACTACATATAGGCAATTGTTTGAAGAAAGAACTATTATACAGGAAAACGATATGATAGGAAATGATAGTTGTAGTTTTCCATCTTCTCATCTCTTTAAGAAATGCTAACAATTGCTGAGAACTGACAGTGTGCTAGGCCCATGCAAAGGAGCTTCCCAAGGTCACACACTTGGGAAGCAGTGGATGAGTGGGTGGAATCTCAGAGCTGTCTCATCTTGCCCGAGTCTGGACTACTTCATATGCACCATTCTTCTCTCCTGTTTTTCTGCTATGTTTAAGCCTCAAGGAATCTAGTGCTCTGCTTTCTCTGGTGAGAGCTAAAGATTAAGTACTCGGTACTTGGACATAGAGAAGCAAGTCTCTGGTGTAAAATACAATAGACAGAGAAAATAGGAGCCCAAGAAATCTCAGAAGACCCTTAACTTTCTTCAGATGAGTGGTATAATTCAGATCTGCAAATATAAAGGGACTGAGAGAATTAAGTCAATTAGTGGCTGGTCCATCTGGACCAACAGAACAAAGTGTACTACTCTTTGATAACGAAAAAATTTGTAGATGAGTAAAAGGCGAAGGTATTTTGATTTTCAGGTACTTATTACAGTATTTATATCCATTCTCATTAATCTTTTCTCTCCATACTATTAAGTCAATATATATTACTGTCTTCTTGGGAATGCTTTAGTGAAAAGTAGTATATTTAGAGGCTAAAATTAACTTGTCGATTTGTTCCATTTCTCTGGTACCCAAAACTGGGAATGGGGAGGCTTGGCAATTTGATGTTACTGCCCCTACTGTGTTGAGAATTGCTGGCATAACAAACTGCCAGGTCAGGGATCAGCAAACTATAGTCCATGGTCCATAGAGTAATAACATTCTTTATATTGTTAAACAGTTGTACAGCAAAAATCAAAGAATGTATGACAGAATATATGTCCTAGAAAGCTTAAAATATTTGTCTGTTTATAGAGCAAAGAATGTTGAGTCCTGTTTCATTCCTGATTTGAAACAAATACACATCTCAGCAAGTAGGATTAAATGGGAGCTTCCTCAACCTTATATACTGCATCTACGAAAGACCTACGACTAACATACCTACTGGCGTATATCTGGATGTTTACTCAGGAAGATCAGAAAAAGGGCAGGAAAGTTCACTTTCCCTGCTTCTCTTCATCATTGTATCAGAAGTTCCTGTCATTTAAATAAGGTAAGAAAAAATTTTCCCATTTTGGAAAAGAAGAAAATGTCTTTATTCACAGATGACATTATAATCGAAGTAGAAAATCTGATGGACTTTGCCAAAACCTAAGGTGAGTTGAGCACATTTACAAGATATCTATAAAAGTTAATTGTATGTTAATATATTAGCAACAAGTGGGAATTTAATTTTAACCATTTAAATAACATCAAAATGTGAAATGCGTAGGGATCCACTTCAAAAAATATAAAACGTAGCAGAGGGAAATTTAGGAAGACCTAAATAAATGGAGAGATGTAGTATTCATGAATCACAGGAATTAAAATTGTAAAAATGTCAATTTTATCTAAATTGATGTATAGGTTTGGTGTAATCCAAACAAATCCCAATAGACTCTTTTGGACAGCTCAAGAAGCTGGTTGTGAGTTTATATGGAAATGTGGCGAGCCTGGAATTGCCAAAACATTGTTTTAAATGGACAAATTTGGATAAATCACACTACCTTAGAGGTTCTTAAAAACAAACAAACAAGCACCCATGAAGGCAAAACAGGGGAAGTAATAACCTTCACTGAACTTTACAGTTGTGAAGATAAATTGAAATATGTTTATCAGGTCTGATAATGCATTTTAAGACACACACTACAACCATAAAGATGGGTGATATGTCTAGATATAATGCCATTTTTAGATGCTATTGAAGTAACTAGTAGTACTTAACCTGGAAAAGAAAAGGGTTTATTAAGGAAACCCAATATATATTTTAAAATATATATTGGTTCCTTGATGGTTCACAGTGGTTGAGACTCTGAGCTTCCAATGTAGGGGGTGTGAGTTCAATCCCTGGTTGGAGAATTAGGATCTCACATGCCCCATGCATGGCCAAAAAATAAAAATAAATAGCAGTAAAAATAATAAAATAAAAAGACATATATTAATAACATCATCATAATAGGAGAGAAAACTTGAATTTTCTGTGTAGCTTTTGAGGGAAGAGCCTGATAATAAAGGAGGCAGAGACAGACTTGGGTTCAGAACAAGGGAGAACTAACTAAAATGAGATCTGGCTGCTTTGTGGACTGGTGAGCTCACCATGGCTGGGGGTTCATGCAGATGCTGGAAATGTCTTGTCATGTCTGATCTGTTGAAACTAGATCAGTGTTTCTCAAAATATTGTCTGAGATCTGCTTGCACAGAGAAGTTGTTAAATATTTAGATTCTTGGGTGCCATTGCATCTATAAAAGTTAATTGTATGTTAATATATTAGCAACAAGTGGGAATTTAATTTTAACCATTTAAATAACATCAAAATGTGAAATGCGTAGGGATCCACTTCAAAAAATATAAAACGTAGCAGAGGGAAATTTAGGAAGACCTAAATAAATGGAGAGATGTAGTATTCATGAATCACAGGAATTAAAATTGTAAAAATGTCAATTTTATCTAAATTGATGTATAGGTTTGGTGTAATCCAAACAAATCCCAATAGACTCTTTTGGACAGCTCAAGAAGCTGGTTGTGAGTTTATATGGAAATGTGGCGAGCCTGGAATTGCCAAAACATTGTTTTAAATGGACAAATTTGGATAAATCACACTACCTTAGAGGTTCTTAAAAACAAACAAACAAGCACCCATGAAGGCAAAACAGGGGAAGTAATAACCTTCACTGAACTTTACAGTTGTGAAGATAAATTGAAATATGTTTATCAGGTCTGATAATGCATTTTAAGACACACACTACAACCATAAAGATGGGTGATATGTCTAGATATAATGCCATTTTTAGATGCTATTGAAGTAACTAGTAGTACTTAACCTGGAAAAGAAAAGGGTTTATTAAGGAAACCCAATATATATTTTAAAATATATATTGGTTCCTTGATGGTTCACAGTGGTTGAGACTCTGAGCTTCCAATGTAGGGGGTGTGAGTTCAATCCCTGGTTGGAGAATTAGGATCTCACATGCCCCATGCATGGCCAAAAAATAAAAATAAATAGCAGTAAAAATAATAAAATAAAAAGACATATATTAATAACATCATCATAATAGGAGAGAAAACTTGAATTTTCTGTGTAGCTTTTGAGGGAAGAGCCTGATAATAAAGGAGGCAGAGACAGACTTGGGTTCAGAACAAGGGAGAACTAACTAAAATGAGATCTGGCTGCTTTGTGGACTGGTGAGCTCACCATGGCTGGGGGTTCATGCAGATGCTGGAAATGTCTTGTCATGTCTGATCTGTTGAAACTAGATCAGTGTTTCTCAAAATATTGTCTGAGATCTGCTTGCACAGAGAAGTTGTTAAATATTTAGATTCTTGGGTGCCATTGCAGACCATAAATTTGAGTTTCTAGGGATGGGATTTGGGAATCTGCACTTTCACGCCTCTTCAGATAATTTTTATGTTCATTAAATTTTGAAATTGCTGGTTGAGATGTCTGACAGGGATCCTTCTGAATTCAATGGATCTCCAACTCTCTCTTTCCTAAAGGTTTCCTTTTGTTCATTTTGTTGGGTCAATATGAGAGTCTTCCTATAATTTGCAATTATTTCTGCATCCCAAACAACTTCATGGCCAACCGTGCTCTGGGAGATGTTGAATCATGAAATGACTCAGTGTATTGTCATGCATGTGATCATTGTGGTAGAGCAACATGATTGCATATTGACTGCTGTCTCCACATTAATGCCAGGATTTCAGCAACCCCTGGGACCAAGTGTAGCCTAACATACAAAAAACCAAAGGAATGGGGCTTCCCTGGTGGTTCAGTGGGTAAGGACACTGCATTGCAGTGCAAGGGGCGCCGGTTCGATCCCTGGCCTGGGAAGATCCCATGTGCTGCGGAGCGGCTGGACCGACGTGTCCAGTTACCAAGCCGGAGCTCTGGAGCGCATGCGCCTGGAGCCGGTGCTCTGCGACAACAGAGGCCACTGTGATGGGAGGCCCACGCAGGCCAAAGAACAAAGACGGATGAAAATAGATAAATGAAAGACCAATAGAAGTGACCCGCCTGCCCCCTTCCCTCCCCAACCCGCCCCCACCCCCCCAAAAAAAAACCAAAGGAAGGACCTCACCACAGGAGACATTCTGGCAATGACACAGGGTACCTTGGGCTGTTGACCCAGCTTATTTTCAAAGTCATAGTTCCTGGCTAGAGAAGTGTGCAGAAGAGATCCCTAAATACAGTTCATGAACTTGAGGTTATAGCCACAAAAATGGTAATGTTTTTTATTTTCAAGTTAAAAAACAAACAACTGCCACCTGAACTCCAAATACAGTTTCAAGGCAGGAAGAAGCATGCCATTTACCTACATTACATACAGTTACACTCCCTGTCATCATTATTTAAACCGTCTCTACTCTCCAGTCATTCCTGAGTGTGCAACAGCCACAGAAAGGCTAGGAGCTCTCCCACAAAAAATGGGGTACAACTTTGCCACTTGGCTCTATTTTATATGCAGTTTAATCAGTAGATATATTCATGTTTACCGTTGTGTCTCCAGATGAATTGGTACCTTCCATCATTATGATACACTATTTTTATCTCTGATAATATTTTACTTTAAAGTCAACCTTACCTGCACTTACTCTGCACTTGGTATATCTTTTTATCATCCTTTAACTTTTTTTAAGACTTTTGATATAGACCAGTTTTTAAAGTCTTTATTGAATTTTTTTTATAATATTGCTTCTGTTTTCTGTTCTGGTGTTTGGCTCCCAAGGTGTGTGGGATCTTAGCGCCCCAACCAGGGATCAAACTCACACTCCATGGATTAGAAGTCCCTCATACTTTAACTTTCAATGAATGTCTTTATATTAAACTATCTCCTCTATAAGCAGGATATAGTTGAGGTCTTATTTGTTGTTGTTTTCCCCAGTCTGATCATCTCTGCTTTTTAACTGGAGTGTTTAATCCATTCACAATTTGCCTAATTATTGATGTAAAGGGATTTAAGTCTCTTGCTATTTATTTTTGCCGCCTCTGTTCTTTTATTTGCTTTTTCCTGTGTCAGTTTTTTTGATAATCAATGAATTTTTAGTATTTTATGTCATCATCTCCTTTGGCTCTTTTCCTATACTGTGTATGTTTTCCTGGGAATTACAGTATGATTGCTTAGCCTAGTGCAGTCTGTGCTGAAGTAATACTGCACTACTTGTAACAGTACAATTCCTGTTATACCCTTACCCTTTTTTGTGCTATTGTCAAATATTTTACTGCTATATCTGTTATAATCCTCTACATGAATTGTTTATCAACTGACTCATAAGGATTTTTTAAAAGGAAAAAAAGTATTTTATGATCACCTACATCTTTACCATTACTAGTACTTGTCCTTTTTTTCTGTAGCTCTGAATTTCCAACTTATATCGTTTCCCCTTTGAATAATTTTTAGCATTTTAGATTTAAAGATTTTTTAATTTAGAATCTTTCGCACTCTTTTGTAGTCAATTCTATGGTGCAAATGTTTTCAGCTTTTATCTGTCTAAAAATGTCTTTTCACTTTAATTTTTAAAGCTATTTCACTAGATAAAAAAATTCTAGATGATGAGTTTTAAGAGATGTCATTCCATCATCTCTGGCTTAAACTGCTTCTGAAGTTAGCAGTAAACCATCATTATGATACACTATTTTTATCTCTGATAATATTTTACTTTAAAGTCAACCTTACCTGCACTTACTCTGCACTTGGTGTTTCTTTTATCATCCTTTAACTTTTTTTACTACTTTTGATATAGGCCACTTTTTAAAGTCTTTATTCCACATTTTTTATAATATTGCTTCTGTTTTCTGTTCTGGTGTTTGGCTCCCAAGGTGTGTGGGATCTTAGCGCCCCAACCAGGGATCAAACTCACACTCCATGGATTAGAAGTCCCTCATACTTTAACTTTCAATGAATGTCTTTATATTAAACTATCTCCTCTATAAGCAGGATATAGTTGAGGTCTTATTTGTTGTTGTTTTCCCCAGTCTGATCATCTCTGCTTTTTAACTGGAGTGTTTAATCCATTCACAATTTGCCTAATTATTGATGTAAAGGGATTTAAGTCTCTTGCTATTTATTTTTGCCGCCTCTGTTCTTTTATTTGCTTTTTCCTGTGTCAGTTTTTTTGATAATCAATGAATTTTTAGTATTTTATGTCATCATCTCCTTTGGCTCTTTTCCTATACTGTGTATGTTTTCCTGGGAATTACAGTATGATTGCTTAGCCTAGTGCAGTCTGTGCTGAAGTAATACTGCACTACTTGTAACAGTACAATTCCTGTTATACCCTTACCCTTTTTTGTGCTATTGTCAAATATTTTACTGCTATATCTGTTATAATCCTCTACATGAATTGTTTATCAACTGACTCATAAGGATTTTTTAAAAGGAAAAAAAGTATTTTATGATCACCTACATCTTTACCATTACTAGTACTTGTCCTTTTTTTCTGTAGCTCTGAATTTCCAACTTATATCGTTTCCCCTTTGAATAATTTTTAGCATTTTAGATTTAAAGATTTTTTAATTTAGAATCTTTCGCACTCTTTTGTAGTCAATTCTATGGTGCAAATGTTTTCAGCTTTTATCTGTCTAAAAATGTCTTTTCACTTTAATTTTTAAAGCTATTTCACTAGATAAAAAAATTCTAGATGATGAGTTTTAAGAGATGTCATTCCATCATCTCTGGCTTAAACTGCTTCTGAAGTTAGCAGTTATTGTAATGATAGTTCCTATATTTAATGTGTCTTTTTCTGTGATTGTGCTAAGAATTTTCCTTTATCACTGGTTTTTAGCAGTTAGTCTGTGATGTTTCTGTATGTGGTTATCTTAGTGTTGACTGTGCTGGGGTTTGTTATATTTATCCAGTAGGGTCAGTCAACATCTTTGATCCATGAGATGCTAAGTTTTTGTTGTTTTTTTTTTAATTTTTTTCATTTTTGGCCACTTTTATTGGTCTTTCATTTATTTATTTTTCATCCATCTTTGTTCTTTGACCTGTGTGGCCTCCCATTGCAGTGGCCTCTTCTGTAGCAGCGCACCAGCTCTGAGCACTTGTGGTCTAGAGCGCTGGCTCCTAATCAGACACATGGGTCCTGCTGCTCCACGGCACGTGGGATCTTTTCCCGCCAGGGATCACACTGATGCCCATTGCAGTGCAAGGCGGCCTCTTTACCCACTGGACCACCAGGGAAGCCCCTGTTTGTTTTTCAGTCAAACTTTAAAATATTTAAATACTACAATAATATTGAACCATTATTTCTTGAATGATTTTTTCCTCTATTATTTCTCTCTTCTCCTTCTGGAAATCAGTTTACCTGTATATGAAGTCACATGATACTGACCCACTTATTCATTCTCTTCCCCATCTTTTTTCTCTCTCTGTTTGAGGTTGAATGATTTCTGTTGATCTGCCTTACAGTTTCCTGATTTTTAAAAAATGTTTTTTCCACAAGCTGTTCATTTCCATTCATTCATTTATTTTTTTAATGTCAGATAATAGATTTTTCAGTTTTAAGATTTCCATCTGGTTCCTTTTTAGTCTTTCAGTCTCTCCTGAAATTCCCATCCCATAATTCCAATATCCAGGGCACTTATCTGTGTTCACTGATTTTTCTCTTGGTTGCTGATCATAACACTGTATTGTTGAGACTCAGTATCCTGTGATCTCATCCTGAAGTTTTAAATTTTGTTCCAGTAAGCACTCAGGTTACCAACAGATCACGACAAGCTTCTGTAGATTTGGTTTTATGCCTCACTGAATCTGTTTTCATTTGTCCTTAGTTTTAGAGTAAGTCCATTAACTTTGTAAGATGGTCTTTCAATGATGGTTGGTTTTTAATTTAATTTATTTCTTTTTGGCTGAGCTGGGTCTCGGTTGCTCTTTTGGGTCTTTGAACCTTTCTCTAGTTGTAGCATGCAGGTGCTACTCTTTAGTTGCCAAACCTGGCTTCTCACTGCAATAAATTCTCTTATTTCAGAGCACAGGCCCTAGGGCATGCAGGCTTTGGTAGTTGCAGCCCTTCGGCTCAGTAGTTGGGGTTGTGCGGCTCTATAGCACAGGCTCAACAGTCGTGGCATGCAGGCCTAGTTGCTCTGCTGCATGTGGGATCTTCCTGGACCAAGGGTTGAACCTGTATGTCCTGCATTGGCAGGCAAATTCTTTACCACTGAGCCACCAGGGAAGCCCTCATTATGGTTTTGAAGGGAGTTTATATACAGACGTTAGCCCACTCCTTCACCATGGCTTCCTCCTTCCTGGGATCCACACTTTCCATTCTACTTATTCCTTCAGGCAAAAAAGTTAGTAGTTTTTTTTTTTTTTGCTTAAGTTCTGACACCCTGTGTGGCATGCAGCCTGGGAATCTTCTCAGAGGACAAACTCCCTTCTCTCATGGGCCACATGCTGCGCTGTTTCTGCCTACTTCTGGTCACTCTTCAGTGCTTCCAAACAGCTCTTTATCATCTAATACCTATGGAGGGTGCTTTCCAGGTGGCACTGCAATGAAGAACTCACCTGCCAGTGCAGGAGATGTAGGAAACGCAGGACATGCAGGAGATGAAGGTTCGATCCCTGGTTTGGGAAGATCCCCTGGGGAAGTGAATGGCAACCCACTCCAGTATTCTTGCCTGGAGAATCCCATGGACGGAGGTGCCTGGCGGGCTACAGTCTATGGGATTGCAAAGAGTCAGACAGGACTGAGCAACTGAGCAACACATGCAGTGTCTGCAGAAGCATTAATCCAATTAAAGCTATTCTCCCCTTACAGGAATTGGAACCCCAATGTATAGTTTTGATGTCAGTTATCCTAATTCTTTCACAGTATTTTTTTCTAGGGACCATTTCCTATTGCTGGTTCAGGGATTACCACTTAATGGTTTATGAAACTGCTACAAACTCCTTGTAACTTTCAAACCAATTATTTTGTGCTATGAAGATCCAATCCGATTATAGGTTCATTACTTGAAGAATTTTCTGTTTTAGCTTTAAAGAATTTTTTTTTTTAATTTTAAAGGACTTTTTGATATAACAAAATGAAGTTCCAACAAACCCAGTGTATCTATCTTTAGGCACAATAGCTCCTTCTTAATATAATTTACCACTGATTATTTTTTCAAGCATATCCTTCTCCATGTTCCTTCTCTACCTCTTCTTCTTCCCTATGTTTTAATTCTTAAATCAGACATTTCTCCTTTAAAAACTTCCCTGATCTTTTCTTCCTCCAAAATAACCTTGCCCAGCTTCATCATTGCAATTTCCATAGTATTTCAGTAAATGCAAATTTAAGGTCATGCTGGCATCCCACAATTTTCTCCAGGCAGTGATTTGTGGTCATTCAGTTCTAAATATTTCATAAGTTCTATTATTATTTCTTCTCTGATTCATGAATATTTATATGATTATTTTCATTTCCAAATATACAGGGTTTTTTGGCTCTTTTTTTTGTCGATGTCTGATATAATTGAGTAATAGAAAGAGAATCTGGTCAGTGTTATCAGTTCTTTGGTATTTCTTAGGACATCTTTTATGGTCAGTATTTTCAGTGTGTACTTGAGAAGAATATGAATTCTCTGTGTGAGGAATACAGGCTTCTTCTATTCAGGTCTCCTTTATGGCTTATATTGCTCAAAATGTCTATCTTTACCAGTGTTTACTGCTTCATCAGTTTATGAAAGCAGCATACAGACCTATTTCCCATTAAGAGAGATTTGTCAAATTGATTTTGTAAACTAGGAGCCTGTTTGGTTTGAAATATACAGATTCAGCATTGCTTTTACTTTCCTATAATACTACTTGTGCATTCCTCAAATCATGACTTTATTTCCAATGACACTTATTTGCCTTAATATTGCTTTTCCAGCAGTATTCTTCTTTACCTGTTTCATCTTCTCCTGTTGTTTTTGATCTTTTAGCATTATCATGTTTTAGGTACAACTCTTATAAGCAACATATAATGGATTATGTTTCTTAAGAATGATCTGATCTTGTCAGAGACTTCCAGAGTCAGAGAGGAGCCGATACATTTCAGGAGACCACTTGATCGCGTGAATTCCAGCAAGGTAGAGTAAGTGCCAACTCTCTTCAGCTCCTGGAACAGGCCCTGTGGCCACAGAGAAATCTCAGAGGATCAATGCAGTGACAAATAAGAATGAAATTACTAGCCACCTCCAGAATGTAGAGAAAGTGAAAGGAGCCCAGGGAGCAGAAATGCCCTCAGGCATCTCAAACAGAGGGACATAATTAAGGGCAAAAGAAAATGTCTCCAGATGCTCTTCAGTCTGCAAGACTTGTATTGGACCATTCATGAAGCCAACCAGAAACCAAGATGTCAACCCTTGCCATGTCCTTATGGAGAGGTGCTTCACAGGATCTTCAGACATAGGTTGGAGAACAAGAACTTCTCAGAAGTGGCTGCCCTCCCACAATCAGTGTACCAGCCTCCCACCTATGCCATCCCTGATCACGTTGTAGAGCCATTGTGGACTCCTCCACATATGATCTACAGAGAGGATCCTCAGGTACCCAGATGCGAGCCCTGGAACGTGAATTTTCCACAGCCGAGTCCATATTTGTTTCCTATATTTGTCCCTGGCTCTCAGCCACAGTGGTCTCCTGCCATGCCCTGGCCTCCAGCAAGTGTCAATTTTTTCTAACAATAAGATGGAGAACCTACAGCTTCTTCTATTCAGGTCTCCTTTATGGCTTATATTGCTCAAAATGTCTATCTTTACCAGTGTTTACTGCTTCATCAGTTTATGAAAGCAGCATACAGACCTATTTCCCATTAAGAGAGATTTGTCAAATTGATTTTGTAAACTAGGAGCCTGTTTGGTTTGAAATATACAGATTCAGCATTGCTTTTACTTTCCTATAATACTACTTGTGCATTCCTCAAATCATGACTTTATTTCCAATGACACTTATTTGCCTTAATATTGCTTTTCCAGCAGTATTCTTCTTTACCTGTTTCATCTTCTCCTGTTGTTTTTGATCTTTTAGCATTATCATGTTTTAGGTACAACTCTTATAAGCAACATATAATGGATTATGTTTCTTAAGAATGATCTGATCTTGTCAGAGACTTCCAGAGTCAGAGAGGAGCCGATACATTTCAGGAGACCACTTGATCGCGTGAATTCCAGCAAGGTAGAGTAAGTGCCAACTCTCTTCAGCTCCTGGAACAGGCCCTGTGGCCACAGAGAAATCTCAGAGGATCAATGCAGTGACAAATAAGAATGAAATTACTAGCCACCTCCAGAATGTAGAGAAAGTGAAAGGAGCCCAGGGAGCAGAAATGCCCTCAGGCATCTCAAACAGAGGGACATAATTAAGGGCAAAAGAAAATGTCTCCAGATGCTCTTCAGTCTGCAAGACTTGTATTGGACCATTCATGAAGCCAACCAGAAACCAAGATGTCAACCCTTGCCATGTCCTTATGGAGAGGTGCTTCACAGGATCTTCAGACATAGGTTGGAGAACAAGAACTTCTCAGAAGTGGCTGCCCTCCCACAATCAGTGTACCAGCCTCCCACCTATGCCATCCCTGATCACGTTGTAGAGCCATTGTGGACTCCTCCACATATGATCTACAGAGAGGATCCTCAGGTACCCAGATGCGAGCCCTGGAACGTGAATTTTCCACAGCCGAGTCCATATTTGTTTCCTATATTTGTCCCTGGCTCTCAGCCACAGTGGTCTCCTGCCATGCCCTGGCCTCCAGCAAGTGTCAATTTTTTCTAACAATAAGATGGAGAACCTACAGTTGCAAGTTGGATCGCAACTTGAAAGATAGACGATGGAGTAGCACAATTCTATACATTCATGACTTCTTTCTTCCTAGACCAATGTAATGAGAAAAAAAAAGTAAAAATAAATGACTATGACTCTCAAAAAAAAAAGAAAAGGATGGTCTGATCTTTACCATTAAACAAGCCACTTTAATCTATATAAATTTACTTACTAATTAGATTAGATTATAGATTAGATATTAGATTACTAATATATCTAGACCTTTACTATCTTTTGTATTTTTCTTAGCTTCTACATATATTTTTTCCACTTGTATCTTATTAGATCATTCTAGAATATTTTGCATGTGCTTGTTTTGAAATGGCACAGTTTTTCCTATTCTTTGGGCATTACTCTTAAATATTAAGAGGCATAGTTGGTTAAGCTAGGTGAAGCCTATCTGCATCCTCCTCCTCCATATAGTGAACTTGAAATTTGTAATTTCAGCCTCTCCCACTCCCTTTGTCCATGTTACTATCATCTAGGTTTCTTGTTGTTTGAACACCATCCTAACTGATTTTTTTGAACAGTGCTTCTTTAAATTTACAACCATGTTTATAGCTTTTTTGTGTTCATCATTCCCTCTTGTATTTTCGCTTAAGGCTTAAAATCCCTGTTTCTTGAGTTATATCTATGAATAGTTATTTTGACAAAGGTCTAGAGATGGTAAAATCTCTCAATCTTTTTCTGAAAATGCCTTTCTTTGTTTCATCCCCAGTTAATGAACCATCAAGCTTGTATATTATTCTAAGTTAATTTGTATTTTTTCCTCAGCAGTTAAAGACATTATCCTGTTATTCTGTGGCATCTGTTATTACTAATGGGGAGTCTGTTGTCAGCTTAGTTTCAGTTCTTGCAGAAATAATCGCACATTATTTTACATGGAGTTCACCTCCCTTTATTCTGCACATGTCTGAAGTGGTGCTTCTGGGCTTTAGACTTCAAGAGGGGAGGGCTGACAGAGCGCTGTGAGAATCTGAGGACTGCCGTCATCCTCACGTTCCCTCCATTCACGATCAGTAGGTTCCGGGACCACTTCAAGTCCCTCTTTTAATCCTGTTGTGAATCTCTGCTTAGAAGCACCCTGAAGCACAGGGGTACTCTGTAAAATATGTATTTGTTAAAAGAATTAAGTAATGGGTGCAAGTTTGGGCAGAGGTCTTGATGACTGAATCCAATGAACTCTGGGTAATTCTGGGTGAAGGCTGTTCCTTCAGACATTTTTGTGTATCACTCCTAGTAACATTACTGAGAAGGATTGTTTCTTTGTCTGTTAATGCAAATATTATAATTTGAATAGAAAAAATGGAGTATGATGCCATTTATTGGAGATATATTCCTATTTAAGGTGACAGTTTGATTATTAATAATACCTGCTAAAAAATAGCCAGTATTTGCTTTTTTAGAGTTTCCAAAACATTCCCACCTATATTCTTTGAATTCATTTGATCATCAGATAAACCTAGCGAGTGATGAATAGTTGCCTTCAATTTTTTTTGTAGCTGAGGACACCAAAGCCATGAAAGGATTTGAGTGATGTGCCTGAAGTGACACAACCATCTTTCTGGGGTTGTCTCAGATTTTCATTCTGTTCTCTCTGATTTCACCCGCTCTCACTTCTCATCCTTCATCCCCCTCACCTCAGAGGGGCCAGGCAGCAAGGGTTCGCTTTGTGAGAGGAAGGGTATCCCTGAGTGTCCAGAATGGGCCTCAGACCTGAGCAGCCCTTGAGCACAAGCCACATGGACTGAAGAGAAAAGAAAGGCCTGGGTGGTTCTCTAGGACCAGGTCACACTACAGAAGAATGCAGAATGGGTATAAACACCCACAGAGTCTTCTACCTACCAGGGACCTCAAACACGACTGCTTCCTTCAGCAGGCTTCAACCCTGTGCTCTCCTCACAGGTCGTATTTCTGGAACCCTGTCCATCATATCTACCGTTCACTCTTCTTCCCCACTCTGCACCATCCTGTAGATTTTAGCAAGCATCAGTTAGAATTGTTCACATCATTCATCCCAACTTCTTCTAGTGCTAGTAGGAGTGCACATTGGCCTACTGTTTGGGGAAACTGGCAGCATCTACTAAAGCTGACGATACATACACCATGCAGCCCAGCAGTTCCGCTCCCAGGTGTAGACCCAAGTGCATGAAAGTGTTTACTAAGCGACATGTTCAACACTTACAGCAGCTTTATTCATAATATCCCCAAACCAGAAACAACCCAAAGGTAGTATAGTGACAAATTGTAGTGTCCACACTGTGGAGTAGCAGTGAGAATTGAACAAATTGCCGCCTTATAGGTAAATTGTACAAACAGGGTATTATAGGAAAGCAGCTAGGCACAAAACAGGGCTTCCCTGGTGACTCAGATGGTAGAAAATCTGCCTGCAGTGTGGGAGACCCAGGGTAGGTCTCTGGGTTAGGAAAATCCCTGGAGAAGGGAATGGCTACCTGCTCCAGTATTCTTGCCTGGAGAATCCCATGGACAGAGGAGCCTGGTGGGCTGTAGTCCATAGGATTGCAGAGTCAGACACTGCTGAGCAACTGACACACACAGGCACATGGGCCTGTGTCATATGGCTTCATTTAAATTTGGTGCAAAAGAGGTACAACTCATCTCTGCTGATACAGGTGAGGATAGTAGGGAGGGGTGAGAGATTGGAAGGAGGGCAAAGGAAGCTTCTGGGGTCCTGGTGATGGTCTAGTTTTTTGCTCATGGGGCTGGTCATATGAGAGTGTTCATTTGTAAACTGGGCAATTATGGTATATGTACTTTTCTTTATGTTATATATGCAGTAAACTAGAATATTTACATTTATCCATATGGGAAATTTAAATATACAGGTCCAAGACTTAGATGTACCACATAAATGAGCATACTAGGTATGTGCTTGTCCATTGTGGATAGATTTGAGGCCCTAATCCTTCTCTTAGAAAATAAATCAAAATGAGCCAGGAGCTGGACCAGAGCTGGGAATTTTAACTTACTCATTTCATGAGATCTTATGTTAGTGGCCTCCGACCAAACCACACTGAGCTCAGCGCAATTTCATGAGATCTTTATTTTTGGGTTCTTTTTTCACATCATTCATCCCAACTTCTTCTAGTGCTAGTAGGAGTGCACATTGGCCTACTGTTTGGGGAAACTGGCAGCATCTACTAAAGCTGACGATACATACACCATGCAGCCCAGCAGTTCCGCTCCCAGGTGTAGACCCAAGTGCATGAAAGTGTTTACTAAGCGACATGTTCAACACTTACAGCAGCTTTATTCATAATATCCCCAAACCAGAAACAACCCAAAGGTAGTATAGTGACAAATTGTAGTGTCCACACTGTGGAGTAGCAGTGAGAATTGAACAAATTGCCGCCTTATAGGTAAATTGTACAAACAGGGTATTATAGGAAAGCAGCTAGGCACAAAACAGGGCTTCCCTGGTGACTCAGATGGTAGAAAATCTGCCTGCAGTGTGGGAGACCCAGGGTAGGTCTCTGGGTTAGGAAAATCCCTGGAGAAGGGAATGGCTACCTGCTCCAGTATTCTTGCCTGGAGAATCCCATGGACAGAGGAGCCTGGTGGGCTGTAGTCCATAGGATTGCAGAGTCAGACACTGCTGAGCAACTGACACACACAGGCACATGGGCCTGTGTCATATGGCTTCATTTAAATTTGGTGCAAAAGAGGTACAACTCATCTCTGCTGATACAGGTGAGGATAGTAGGGAGGGAGTAGAGATTGGAAGGAGGGCAAAGGAAGCTTCTGGGGTCCTGGTGATGGTCTAGTTTTTTGCTCATGGGGCTGGTCATATGAGAGTGTTCATTTGTAAACTGGGCAATTATGGTATATGTACTTTTCTTTATGTTATATATGCAGTAAACTAGAATATTTACATTTATCCATATGGGAAATTTAAATATACAGGTCCAAGACTTAGATGTACCACATAAATGAGCATACTAGGTATGTGCTTGTCCATTGTGGATAGATTTGAGGCCCTAATCCCTTCTCTTAGAAAATAAATCAAAATGAGCCAGGAGCTGGACCAGAGCTGGGAATTTTAACTTACTCATTTCATGAGATCTTATGTTAGTGGCCTCCGACCAAACCACACTGAGCTCAGCGCAGGAATCGTGTATGTACAATAGGCAGCCCTGATGAAGCAGCAATTATATATCATAGCAGCTGTGTGCTTCTGTTCGTGTTAGATAATTAGCCAGAAAATTGTTTGCATAATTATTTTATGGAGCATTTGGTGATTTAACCATTCAACTCTGAAGGCTTATCCAAAAGTTCTTAAACTATTTAAAGTGGTAGAGATCACAATTGGTGCTGTTTCAGCGAACATAACAAAACCCAAATGGCTTCAGAATTTCAGGGATCTCTTCTGTGTAACCAATCATTGCAGCTGGGAGGTCTGAGCTGGCTCTTGCTTTTTAAATTTTTTTATTTTCTGTCTACTCTAAAGGACATGTGTGTCAACTCTTTTAAAATTATATACAACCAAATGAGTTCTTGGACCTGCCACTGTCTTTTCTGATTAGATGAAAGTCTACATGAATCACTGGTCTGGTTATTAAATCCAGGTGGCTCATTCCCTGTTTGTGGAAAGGAAACACAGAGAAAGAGAAATCAAAAGAAGTTGCAAAAGGGGCCAAAAATAAAGAAGGAAAAACTGCCTCCGAGATTGGTTTGAAAAATGCTTCTGGCCTGCCAAAAGTAGAGTCAAGCTTACAATGTCACAGTAACGACATTGTATCTCAAGATACGAAGCTTTGACCAGGAGTGTTTTCTGTTTCTTTTTGTTTGTTTGGCTTAGCTGAAGGACTTGATCCTGTGTACATGGCAAGATGCTGAACTAACTCATTGGTGAGTTGGCATGATGGAGGCAGCGTGTTGCCTCATTATAGTGTTAAGATCAGGGTCCAAATACATGTACTCAGGTCCTAACTAGTTCTTCTCAGAATATGCAGCCTCTCAAAGACTCAACCCTGGCTTCTGAAACGGGAACCCTAGAGGCAATTAGAGTGGTATTTAGAGTTCAGATTGGAATCAAACTGCACACACTCACATCTCAACTCTGCCCTTACCGCTCTACCATCTTGGGTTTGTTGTCATTTAGCCTCTGCATTTCTGGCTCATTTTACCAGCACGGTCTCATCTGGTGCTTGAGGATTAGATAAGTTACTGCTTGTGTGGGAACCCCTTAGAGTTGCCGAGCACAGAATAAACACTTAGTAAGTAAAGTCTATTGTTATTTTTACTTCTGACTATTGTTTAGGAGAGAGAGAAAAAATAATGCCGTGTATGTGAAAGTGCCACTAACACTGTAAATCCTAGAAAAGGTGATTCCCATAATCCTGTCATTTCCTAAGAAGAACCCATTCATGTTTCTCCAGGGAACAACTCAGAAGAAATTCTAAATCAAAATTTACTAAGCAAAGTTCAGGTTAGTGCTCCCCGGGGAAGGAAACCCAACAGCAGAGCTGCCATCAATTAATTAAGTCTTCTCAGCACGCTGCAGGCACAGCTCTTCTGAAAGACAGTGAGTGAACAGTTAAATCCAGGAGAAGAACAAAGGACGGGCAGTTACTGCTCAAGAAACCCTGTCTGTCACTTTTTAAACTGCCCCTTGGGAGTCACTGCTATTAAGTATTGAGTTTCTTTTTCTGTTCTAAATTTGATTGTGGCTACAATTGCACAACTCCATGAATATACTATCAAATTGTCCACTTTAATTGGACAAACAGTATGGTATGTGAACTATGTTTTGATTTCAAAAACTACCTACTATACTTTGATTCATATTGATTTTTTATAAAAGTAAGGGGAGGGAGAGAGAAAGAGACAAGGGAGGAGAGAAAGAGACAAGGGAAGGAAGAAAGAAAGGGGAAGAGAGAAGGAATGAAAGAGAGAAAGAGGGAGGGTGGGTGGGAGGAAGGAAGCAAGCAGGCATTTGGCCTCTGGGGAGGTGGGCCGGGGCTGCAGGCACCAAGGCTGGGCCCAGCAGTTCCAGCTCTTGCTGTCCACGTGACCATGGCAAGTGCCACAGAGGTGGCCACTTAAAGTGTACGGGAACCTAGGTAGACAAAAGAATGCCTTTTTCTCTTTTGCTAATTTTTTCTCCATTTTAAAATAAAAAAGCAGGTTCTGAAAGGAAAAGGCCAGCCCCAAAGGTGCTTCTGGAGTGGAGACAGGAGAGGCAAGGACAGGGTGAGCATATTGCGACTCTGGTGGGAAGACCCCCAGACAGGGTACAGATTCCTGAGGAGAGCTGTCTGCCATGCTTACGGTGCAGCTTCTCTCAAGCTGTTTGCGTCTGTAGGGGGTCTTCTGAAGAGCAAAGACCCAGAGCACTCTTGTGGTTGTGGTGAGGCTTCCCTTTGCCCTTGTGAGAGCCCACTAGCTGATCATCAACTCTAGTCTCCCAGTTCAGACATGGAGATGGAGCTTAGGGTGCTGCCAGAGGGAAAAGCTAACCATTTCCAGTGTAAACAATCAGAAGCCATCATAAAGAGATTCACAGACTGGAAAAGACAAAAGCTCTTCAAAAAGCCCCCCAAACAAGCCCCAGACTGCAGTCTCGGGAACCGGAGTAGACAGGCATGAGAGATTCTCTGGGGGATGGCAGGGGGCCAGTTTGTCTCAATGCCAGCTTGGAAGACTGAAAGAGGTCTCTCCCAGGGGTAGAGGAAGGAACTGTTAAAAGACACAGGGACCTTAGAGACACCGAGAATGCAAGCCGGGTCTCTGGGCATCTGGGCTCTGTCACTGGACGGCGTCATGTACCTCAAAGCTCATGCTTCTTCTACATGGCCTTCTGGGGAGATGAACTTTAATTTGTAGTATACAACTTTGATATTTTTAGCCAAAAATTACAAAAAGGGAACGTTTGAGGAGAAGGACAATATTGTAAAAGTTTCCAAAATTCCCTATGAGATTTTTATTAATTACAAAGAACAACAGTCTCACAGTTAGGATGGTGAAACAGGAGAAATTGACATCAGGTGCTTCCTGGTAGGATCCACTGAGAAACAGCCAATGTGTCTCCTAGGATATTCCTGCCAAATGTGCATAAGCTGAAAATAGTTAGGAGGAAACATCAGACAAATCCAAATTGAGGGGCATTCCCCAAAATAAGTGACCTGTAGTCCTCAAAATTGTCAAGGTCCTAAAAGACAAAGAGGAAGAGTTCAAGATTAAAGGAGACCTAAGAGATGAAAGGCAACGTCTGATCTGAGACTGAGTATTTGTCATAAAGTCCATCGTTGTGGCAAGAGTGAGATTTGAATAAGCTCCAAGGTTTAGATAACAGTGTTCTAGCACTGAACAAGGACAGGGTGAGCATATTGCGACTCTGGTGGGAAGCCCAGACAGGGTACAGATTCCTGAGGAGAGCTGTCTGCCATGCTTACGGTGCAGCTTCTCTCAAGCTGTTTGCGTCTGTAGGGGGTCTTCTGAAGAGCAAAGACCCAGAGCACTCTTGTGGTTGTGGTGAGGCTTCCCTTTGCCCTTGTGAGAGCCCACTAGCTGATCATCAACTCTAGTCTCCCAGTTCAGACATGGAGATGGAGCTTAGGGTGCTGCCAGAGGGAAAAGCTAACCATTTCCAGTGTAAACAATCAGAAGCCATCATAAAGAGATTCACAGACTGGAAAAGACAAAAGCTCTTCAAAAAGCCCCCCAAACAAGCCCCAGACTGCAGTCTCGGGAACCGGAGTAGACAGGCATGAGAGATTCTCTGGGGGATGGCAGGGGGCCAGTTTGTCTCAATGCCAGCTTGGAAGACTGAAAGAGGTCTCCCCCAGGGGTAGAGGAAGGAACTGTTAAAAGACACAGGGACCTTAGAGACACCGAGAATGCAAGCCGGGTCTCTGGGCATCTGGGCTCTGTCACTGGACGGCGTCATGTACCTCAAAGCTCATGCTTCTTCTACATGGCCTTCTGGGGAGATGAACTTTAATTTGTAGTATACAACTTTGATATTTTTAGCCAAAAATTACAAAAAGGGAACGTTTGAGGAGAAGGACAATATTGTAAAAGTTTCCAAAATTCCCTATGAGATTTTTATTAATTACAAAGAACAACAGTCTCACAGTTAGGATGGTGAAACAGGAGAAATTGACATCAGGTGCTTCCTGGTAGGATCCACTGAGAAACAGCCAATGTGTCTCCTAGGATATTCCTGCCAAATGTGCATAAGCTGAAAATAGTTAGGAGGAAACATCAGACAAATCCAAATTGAGGGGCATTCCCCAAAATAAGTGACCTGTAGTCCTCAAAATTGTCAAGGTCCTAAAAGACAAAGAGGAAGAGTTCAAGATTAAAGGAGACCTAAGAGATGAAAGGCAACGTCTGATCTGAGACTGAGTATTTGTCATAAAGTCCATCGTTGTGGCAAGAGTGAGATTTGAATAAGCTCCAAGGTTTAGATAACAGTGTTCTAGCACTGCTAATTTCTTGATGATGATAATTGTCCTGTGTTTCTGTGGGAAAGTGCCCTTATTTTTAGGAAACACACTCACTGACTATTTAGAGGTAAAGAGGCTTCATGTCTATAAATGGTTCTTAAATGGTTTTAGAAAATAATGATAATAAGCATATATAATTAGAGATAGTAATTAAAACAATGGCGCTAAAATGTTAGCATTTGAGAAATTTGTGTGAAGGCTATGTAAGATCCTTTGTACTGTTATTCCAAGTCCTTTGTAAGTTTGAAATATTTCATATAAATAGTTCTCAAATATCATTACATTTCCCAGGAGAAAAAAAAAATGAAATAAATCCTGCATGGCCCATTGAGCTGAGTTTTGTCTGTGGATCCGAAAAGGAGGGTGCAGGTTTGGATAAAGCACTTCTTACGGAGGCTTAGCATACCATACATGCTGAGTTCCTGTTGGAGCTTTGAAATTCCAGAGGTCTCTTCCAGGAGGCTGCTCTGTGGGTTTGCTAAACTCGTCCTGTCCCCAAAGGGAGCCAAACTGTTTAATGGTTAGGAAGCACTCCCTTGACACTCAACATTTGGAAATAATATCTAATGTGATGGAGAGGCTGGGGACCCTGACCAAGGGAATCATTTCCACCTCCTGTGTGAGGCATCAGGGCTGTTGTTTTGGATTGTTAAGATAATGAGATGCAGATGAGGACTTAAAAAAAGTGGCATAGATTTTAAAGAACAACAGTCTCACAGTTAGGATGGTGAAACAGGAGAAATTGACATCAGGTGCTTCCTGGTAGGATCCACTGAGAAACAGCCAATGTGTCTCCTAGGATATTCCTGCCAAATGTGCATAAGCTGAAAATAGTTAGGAGGAAACATCAGACAAATCCAAATTGAGGGGCATTCCCCAAAATAAGTGACCTGTAGTCCTCAAAATTGTCAAGGTCCTAAAAGACAAAGAGGAAGAGTTCAAGATTAAAGGAGACCTAAGAGATGAAAGGCAACGTCTGATCTGAGACTGAGTATTTGTCATAAAGTCCATCGTTGTGGCAAGAGTGAGATTTGAATAAGCTCCAAGGTTTAGATAACAGTGTTCTAGCACTGCTAATTTCTTGATGATGATAATTGTCCTGTGTTTCTGTGGGAAAGTGCCCTTATTTTTAGGAAACACACTCACTGACTATTTAGAGGTAAAGAGGCTTCATGTCTATAAATGGTTCTTAAATGGTTTTAGAAAATAATGATAATAAGCATATATAATTAGAGATAGTAATTAAAACAATGGCGCTAAAATGTTAGCATTTGAGAAATTTGTGTGAAGGCTATGTAAGATCCTTTGTACTGTTATTCCAAGTCCTTTGTAAGTTTGAAATATTTCATATAAATAGTTCTCAAATATCATTACATTTCCCAGGAGAAAAAAAAAATGAAATAAATCCTGCATGGCCCATTGAGCTGAGTTTTGTCTGTGGATCCGAAAAGGAGGGTGCAGGTTTGGATAAAGCACTTCTTACGGAGGCTTAGCATACCATACATGCTGAGTTCCTGTTGGAGCTTTGAAATTCCAGAGGTCTCTTCCAGGAGGCTGCTCTGTGGGTTTGCTAAACTCGTCCTGTCCCCAAAGGGAGCCAAACTGTTTAATGGTTAGGAAGCACTCCCTTGACACTCAACATTTGGAAATAATATCTAATGTGATGGAGAGGCTGGGGACCCTGACCAAGGGAATCATTTCCACCTCCTGTGTGAGGCATCAGGGCTGTTGTTTTGGATTGTTAAGATAATGAGATGCAGATGAGGACTTAAATGATAAAGCTATAGAATCCTGACTTGTTTTCTAAGTGTGTCTTGGTTCCCTCCTCCTTCTTGTCCAATTTTCTTTTTATCTGTTTTATGTTTATGAGTTCATTAGTGGCCATCCCCAAGACACTGTAGGAAGAAACTTCGGACTTCGTAATTCATCATTTGCCAAACACTTTCAGGAACTTGAATGTAACCTTTCCCCTGCACCACTCCCACTCCCAGCTGCCCTCTGAAAATTGTGTTTTTAATGGTGAAAAGAGTAAAAGGAAGGAAGAGACCTAACAAGTGAGTTATACCCATATCTCATTTAATTTTCACAGTCTTGGAAGGTAGGTAAAAACACCATTGGCAGTTGGAGACCAATGCTCAGAGAGGTGAAAAAGTGGCTAAAGCCACATAAATTGTAACAACAGAATAGGAATTCAGTAACCAGGTTTGTTTAAGTCTGAGGCCTATGCTATTTTGTTTTGTTTTAATTTTGGCCTCTTTCATTGGTTTTTAATTTATTTTCATCCATCTTTATTCTTTGGCCTGTGTGGGCCTCCCATTGTAGTGGCCTCTCTCGTTGCAGAGCACTGGCTCTGGGCGCATGTGCTCCAGAGCACTGGCTCGTAATTGGGCACACTGGTCTAGGCACTCCGTGGCACATGAGATCTAACTGGGCCGGGATCAAACTCGTGCCTCTTGCACTGCAAGGTGGACTCTTTACCCACTGGAACACCAAGGAAGGCCCTTGGCTCTTTTAAGTAAATGAAATTTCAAAAAAAAAAGAAAAGGATTTTAGTGTAATCTAGACTGGAACTCTCCTTTTAAGGTATGAGAGCTTCTCCATCTGGCAGGGCTATGAAAACATCAACTTTCTGAACTAAAAAACAAGTTGGACCACATGATCTGTGAAAGATTCCTCTTAAATCAAAGGTTTAATGATCTGGGGCCTGTGTTTGTATACATTTGCTTCTCCTGTGCTACGACTAGCACACATTTCTGAACTGAACATTCAGTTCTTCTTTATCCAAGAAAGCAGTGATAGAAAGTTGTACCTGGTGATGAAAGGAAATTTTAAGTATGACAACAGTCCATCAGTCCTTTCCAGATCTCTTATCTAAACAACATACATGTGTGCTCAGTCCCTCCAGTCATGTCCGACTCTTTGTGATCCCATGCACAGTAGCCCACCAGGCTCCTCTGTTCATGGGATTCTCCAGGTAACAATACTGGAGTGGGCTGCCATTTCCTTCTCCAAAACAGCATACATAGTCTTTTAGAAAATAGCTTCAGAATCAGAAACTCCTAGGATTCAATTTGAGTTCTGCTACTTTCTAGCTGTGGCACATTATTAAATCTCCCTAGGCCTCCTTCCTTCTTCCATAAAATGGAGGCAATTATAAAGAAAACTGAGGATAATTCAAGGAGACAGTGTATGTATAGGGCTTTGTATAGTTTCTAATGGGGCTTCTCAAGTGGTGCTAGTGGTAAAGAACCCCCTTGCCAATGCAGGAGACATGGGTTCAGTCCCTGGGTTGGGAATATCCCTTGGAGGGCAACATGGCAACCCACTCTGGTAATCTCGCCTGGAGAATCCCATGGACAGAGGGGCCTGGTGGACTATAGTCCATAGGATTGCACCGAGTCAGACATGACTGAAGTGACTGAATGCCAATGCATGCAGTTTCTGATACACAGGTGAATGCCTCACAAATAGTTCTTACTATTGATAAATCCTGGGATTAATCTAGATAGCACCCCCTTGTGAAATAAGTGTAGGTTCTAGAGTAAGACTGGTGTAGGTCACATCTTGGCATGGATAAGACAGGTATTCATCTTGGCCTGGTTTTCCTATTTATAAGCTATGTGATCTCTGTCAAGGAACACACACTACGTGCTTGCATTTCTTCTATTTGTAATATGATAATAGTGATTCCAATCCAGGTCTGTTTGACTCACAAGGTTCAACTCTCGATGACTACACTGCCATGGTAGGAACAGTACCTGCAGGGCTGATATTCGTGTAACCCTTTTGCAAAAATGGCGCCTGGATGAGTTCAGAATCAACCATCAATGTGGTCATAGCAGAAGGAGTAGCTTCTGCTGCTCTTATTCACCGCCGTCGTCCTTCAGGGGGCCTGCATGGCACTGAAAGGTGGAGTGAGGCCGTGTGGGAAGGTGGCTGGGGTTGAACAAATCAGTAGAGACTCCGCAGTTACATGGCTCTGGTAGCAGAATCGGACTGGCCAGGTCACAGCCACTCCGGCTCAGTTCTCCACCCGTGCAGTGGAGACGATGGTTTGTGTCATAGGTTGGTTTCTAGGTCTCCTTCCCTGGAGGAGAAATGGATGTGAAACCACAAAGGTCTCTTGCACCCTCCAGATTCACAAGCCAAATGACTAGGGAAGCTATTAGGAAAGTAGATTCTGATTGGTTTTTTTTTACAGTTTTTATTTGTATTGGAATATAGCCGATTTAACAGTGTTGTGGTAGTTTCAGGTGAAGAGTGAAAGGACTCCACCATCCATATACATGTATCCACTCTCCCCCAAACTCCCCTCCCACCCAGACTGCCATGTGACATTGAGCAGTCTTCCATGTGCTATATAGCAGGTCTGTGTTGCTTATCCATTTTAAATATAGCAGTGTATACATTTCCATCCCAGACTCCCTATCTAGCCCTTCCTCCCAGCCTTGGCAAGGAAACTAGGTTCTGATCTTAGGAACCTGGTTCTGAGCCACTTAACCTCTCCTACTGTGTTGTGTCATCGTCAAGTGGTGATAAGACAACCTAAATCCTCCGCTTCTGTCGGGGGACCGCTTACTCCCCTGTATCCCCAATGCCTAGGACATTGCCTGGCCCTAGGATGAGGATGTAGGTCTGAGTTTGCTGAGTCCTGAAGAAATGGGGAGGCAGAGGTCCCTGCCAGTGCATTTATCCTCTTACCATTAACCAAAAACACTGAGCAGAGGCCATTTACCAGCTCTGTTCCTTGAAAGAGGAAGGCTCTTTGAGAGTAAAGAATGCCAAGGGTGTCCTCAGGCTCTTAGGTATAGAGAAAACTGGCCGGCAAAGTTTAAAACCAATGTAAAAACCCAGAGTCTCTGCACTGCCCATGAGAGAGCCTGCTCAGACTCCCTCCAGTGCTCACCAGACTGGAGTGTGATACCGAGGAGGGAGTGTTTAGCTTGACAGGGTAGGCAAAGCCCAGCCGCTTAAGTGTTTCTCCATGCTGCCCAGCAGCTGCCCACCAAAGGCACTTTTTAGCAGCAGTGAAACTGTGGCCTCTATCTTCTGCTTCCATATTACATCCATCCTTCCTCCCCAGTCCGAATCATCATCACCATCGTTCATTGCCCTTAGTAAGGGCCCTCTGATGGGCAGTTGGCTATCTGTATACCACCATGGATTGGCACCATTCTTGTTTTAATATGATAACTGCTCTCCAAGCATCCCCGTCCCCAACTGTCTTCACCATTCATTATTTTTATTTACACATGCGTGTGCGCACACACTCCTTACTATTTTCAGCCAGAGGGTAGAGAGCAAGTTAATAAAGTAAATGTTACTAGACACTGGGAGCATATTAAAGCCACTTCAGTTCAGATTCTCCTACCAGTTCTCTGGGCTTGAGAGACTCAGAAGCAGTTACTTGGAGTGTGTTTATGCCTCAGGGATGGTTTGGCAGGGAGAAGACTGAGACAAAGATCTGGAACTAGGAGGGAGCCTAGAATACACCATTGTGAGAAGATCAGTGGAAGGGAGCATCTTCAAAGTCCTATTTCTTCCACCCAGACCCAGCCCGTGGCTGCCCTCCAGATATTTGCCATAGGATCTTGACAGTCATCCCCCAAACTGGGCTCAAAAAGAAAAGACATTGAAAATAAAGTCCGTATGAATAATAGCATTTCTTGAGGCACAAGCTCCCACACCAGAGAGGTGAATGTGTGTCCTCATTAGCTGAGGTCAGCCAGTTCTCAGCACTGCATGGAGTCAAGCTTGGGTGCTGCTGTGGAGAGTCAGTTCCCAGTTCCCAATGGGTGACCAACCCAGAGACAGCCCCAAAGCTGGCACAGCCCAATACATGCAGCAGCATCAGGACTAGGGCTGCTCTGGTGGCTCGAATGGTAAAGAATCTGCCTGCAGAGCAAGAGATCTGGGCTCAGTCCCTGGGTTGGGAAGATCCCCTGGAGGAGGGCATGTCAACCCACTCCAGTATTCTTGCCTGAAGAATCCCATGGACAGAGGAGACTGGTGGGCTGCAGTCCAGGGGGTTGCAAAGAGTTGGACACTCCTAAGTGACCAAGCCCACACAAGGAACAGCATCAGGACTGGAAGGGCATGGAAAAGCAAAATTGATGAGGAGAAAATAGCTTTCTTCCTTATAAGAAAATAACACTTTCTATTGAACTGCTCTTAGGAGGTCAGCACTCTCATTACCAATTTCCTTGTGACAAAACCTTGGGCCATTAACAGTCCTCTCAGACCACCTTCATCTGGGTGGATGGCAGTGCCATCTTAACCCTGATATCCCAGTGGTGTATCTCCTGTTCTTGTTCTTGTGTGGAATGACAGTCTTTTTGACTGGGTTTCCAAGGAGCCGGAAGTGCTGCTGTCTGACTTCTTGAACTAAAGAGTTCACGGTTGGGACAGCACAAATCAAGACGGGTGCTTGGAACATCTTGGCTTACTTCCGAAGGGCGGTGTTTATGAGAGCGCCTTAAGCAGTGATCAGAGGAAGAGAGTAGAGAGTTATAAAAAGAATGCTGTGTAGTCATCGGGGTGGAGAGATGGGAAAAGCTTAACTAATCTGACGGAGGGGTCCTTAAACAACATTATTAAGCTTCAGATGCACAAAGACACTTAAATAAATTGATTGTTTTAAAGTCAAAGGAAAACCAAACAGAAACTAATCCAAGGAAAGTGTTTGAATGAGAAAGTTCTGTACCTGACTCGCAGAAATGACTTTCAAAATCCCAAAGATGGGGAGAGTGGGAATTGCTCTTTTCAAGACTTTAGAAATTTTTCTCTTGCTGTGCTTGTAAAGGGAAAACAAATCTGTCCTTGGGAGAAGTTGTAAGGCTTCTCTTTAAAAAAAAATTATCTGAAAACAGTTAAGTGCCACAAAACTTTGAAAGAACTGAGATCAACTTGGTGTTTGACAAAGCTAATATAAGAATGGTAATCAATCCCTTGGCAATGGAAATTTTAAATTTAAAATAAGCTTCAACAAAGCCTTTGAACCTTCAAACACTTTATCCTTAAGAAATTAATGGGTCCCTGAAGAAGTCACATTTCCTTTTCTGTTTCTGTAATATATACTTCAATTACATTAATCAACAATGCAGCAAAATAACTGACATCAACCAACCTCCAAGTTGCATTTCCAGACTCTCCTTCTCTTCAGCAGCAAGTCAGCATTTGGAGATAGCTGATTGAGGTTTATATAACCATGGATAAATATTTGGTGTAGCTGGATGTTCCCATCCTCTTGTCACCCTTTGCTCACCCCAGAGTGGTTTCCCATCCTTTTTTTTTTTTTTTTCTTTCCTGCGCTGTCATTTCTGTTGAGCATGATAAACTAGCTTGTGAAAGGAGATAGGATGTTAAAACCTTCCTTCTGCATTCTGAAGATGCTGAAGCACCCCTCAACTATGTCTCTTCCAAAGCAAACTGGAATTTGTGAGTCATTCTGTTTTTACCCCAACGGAAAGTAAGCTGAGGTTTCTGCAGTTCCTGGTGTCCCCCTCTGCTCTGAATAAAAAGCAACAGCGACCACAAAAACAAGCTCATGACACTCATCTTTTTTAGATGTGGTCTCCCTTAAAAACTGGATGTTGCTTTTCTTGTGTTCACCCTCCAGTCTATTACTAGTAGAGGTCTTGTTTCACTTAACTTGCCCCAGCAAAAGTGACTCCAAGGACCTGTTTTTTTCCATTTTGGCTTACTCACTCTCTTTCAGTGTGAGAAATGAAAACCTTCACAATAAAAAGCTCCAGGTACTAATTTTACTAGTGTAATATGTACACTAGTGTCTATACCCATACAAAAGAACTTTTATTTTTTCCATTTGGATATTCACCTTTTTATTTGGAAGTGACCGATAACGCAACATTAAAAAAAAAAAATACAAGAAAACCCCCTAAGATCATGGCATCTGGTCGCATCACTCCATGGCAAATTGAAGGAGAAAAAGTGGAACCAGTGACAGGTTTTATTTTCTTGGGCTCCAAAATCACTGTAGGTGGTAACTGCAGTCATGAAATTAAACCTAGACAGCATATTCAAAAGTAGAGACATCACTTTGCTGGCCAAGGTCCATATAAGGCAAAGCTATAGTTTTTCCAGTAGTCATGTAGGGGTGTACATGTGCTAAAGGATTAATGCATTTGAATTGTGGTGCTGGAGATCTTGAGAGTCCTTTGGGCTGCAAGGAGATCAAATCCGTCAGGTCCTAAAGGAAATCAAGCCTAAATATTCATTTGAAAGACAAATGCTGAAGCTCCAATACTTTGGTCACCTGATGTCACCTGAAGAGCCAACTCACTGGGAAAAAACCCTAATACTGGGAAAGATTGAGGGCAAGAGAGAAGTTGATGACAGAGGACAAGATACTTAAACAGCATCACTGAGTCAGTGGATGTGTATCTGCCCACATTCTGGGAAATACTGAAGGCCAGGGAAGCTGTAGTCCATGTGGTCGCAAAGAGTTGGGCATGACTTAGCAACTAAACAACAGTGACAGTAACTGTCCAGTGGGAGGTCACATCTCCTCTTTGCAAGTGGCCTATGACAGAATTGATCCTGATACTGCATTCTGCAAAAGATGGTCAGTCTTGCTTTGGAGCTCTTTCAGCCCCTGTCGCACATTTCTGCATTTACCATCTTCTTTCTGCAAGGCATAGTCTGTTTCACTAAGACCGTAACCATTATATTAGAAAACAATAAATTTCCCCTCCTAAGGTGAACCAAGGGCTTTAGATTTTAATGGGGGAACCTCCTGAGAAAAAAGTCATTTGTCAGGTGGAAATACCTACAGCAGTGTAAAAGACTTTTTTAATAGGTCATGCAATAAGAGGTAGATCTTTGAGTCTTATCAACTCAGCAGCTTAAACCCATACATTCCCCACAAGGCTCATCCTTTGTAAAAATAATAATAATAATAATAATAATTGTGGGTTATCAACTACTGCAAAAGTCCTATTATTTAGAGTTTAGTATTCTGCAAGAAAATTTCCAGTAGTGGGAATCTGATCCCATAGTTGATACTGTAGTGGCTACTTTGTTTTCAGATCCTCTTGTCGTGGCTAAAGGGGAAACCAGGACATTAGATACCACACAAAACAAGTCATCTGAAGAAGTGGGTGGGTTTTGCACTTTCCACATGGAGGTCTTAGTCCAATAGCTAGATACAGGGCAATTCAGGACTTAGCTGTTAAGGCTGACCTCTCCCCAGTCTTGTCTTGCTTTTCTCTGCTTTGGTGGAATCAAGAGAGTTGACTCTTTCCTCTAGTTCCTGGGGAGTGAGAAGGGTTTCTCATGTGTCCTTCTCTTGATGCCTTGAATGTCACTTTCGTTGTTGTGTATGTGTGTGTTTTGGTTACTTTCTTCTATTTAATAAGATGGGCAATGTATTGCAAACAGACCAAGGTGGATGAGACCGTCCGCCTACACACAATTATACACAGAGACTGTCTGAGTCCAGATCGCCACTGGAACTAGACAGTGGAATTCATTTATCCTAAACAACATCCTATGGAGGAAGGTCCAGACAGTCCACAGCATTTGCCTATCTAGGAAGGAAAATAGCACACACTTAACTCCTCAGCCACAAGCAAAGCTCAACATTTCCACAATCTCTGGGAAAATGAGATGTTACATGTTCTTAGCAGGAGCTGACAATTAGGCCGAGTGAACAATCCTGCGAGGCAGGGGAGTGGAATTCCTGCTGCTTTAGCCACAGGCCTCAGGTGCTGGGGCGAGTGTGAGGCCGAGGGCCAAATGCTTTCAACCACCCAAGACGCTGGGGACCCTCAAATCTATAGCCCTATGGTTTGTTATTCTGTTTATTATCGTGGAGACTGCCTTGTTCCTTCCAACTATTTCCTCTGGCACGATAAGGATTTTGTGAGGTGCCAGGGGAGTCATAATTCATCAGAATCAAGTAATGATTTGTAATATTTTAAACTATTCCATTAAACCAGGAAGCAGGTCAGAAACTAACCTTTAAATACAGCCAAGGGAGAAAGTCAGCCCAGCAGCTTAAAATATATATCTTTTGCAGGAAGCATGGAGTATATAATTAGCTATAATTTCTGCAACTGTAGTCAGGAAGCTTTATTTTTTGGCTGATAGACAGCATTATCTTCTGATAGCCTGGGAAACCAGATCCTGGGGCTAGAGTCCTGGCTTCTGCATGGACCCTCGTGGGTGGCTTTCGGAGGAAAACTTGGCCAAGGAGCAGAGGAAAAGAATGGGCAGGATGGGGCTGGGAGCTGGGGAAGTTAGAGGGAAGGATCCAGGTGACAGCTCCTCTGGTTCTTCGGGAAGGAGACTCTGAACTTTTGAATTACATTGAAACATATTATGATTTCCAGTGTGATCATTTCCCCAGGACACTTTTAAGGCTTAATATACTGGGCCAAAGCTATCTGCTTGACTCCTGCTGGTAGTCATGGAGGAAGTTAAATGTGCTACTGTTAGAAGATCACTTTTATTTTTGACTCTTTCAACAAGCAAGGATTCCCCCCCCCCCCCCGCCCCCCACATTGGGCAAGTCTCAGTCTGGTAGAGGGCATTAAAAATTAGTGAAGGTAGAAATGTTTTGATACAGTGGATCTCTTCTTCTTGAGGAAGCTGAGCAGAGGAGTGGGGAGCCCCCCAGGAAGGCTTGCTGAGTTGGAAGCATATACACCCACAATGAGATCTCTTCAGCACCTGCTACAACCTTGACAACTCCCCTTAGTCAGGCACCAAAGGGGAAAAAGAGTCAGCTCTCCTCTTTGACATTTGGTCTACATCTCCTGAAGCCTCAGGGAGGGGCATGGAAGCTCAGATGGTGGGTGGCACAGCCAAAACAGCCACAGGCATGCATGTGTGCTAAGTTGCTTCAGTTGTGTTCAACCCCTTGTGCGACCCTGTGGGCCAGGGACCCGCAAGGCTCCTCTGTCCATGGAATTCTGCAGACGGGAATACTTGAGGAGGTTGCCATGCCTTCCTCCAGGGGATCTTCCCAACCCAGGGATCCAACTCGCATCTTCTGTGGCTCCTGCATTACAAGCAGATTCTTTACCACACAGCCACTGGGGAAGCCCAGACAGCAACATAGTAGAAAATAAATCTGATTTTTGTCTGTTCCAGCTAAGGCTGATTTGGTTTGGTGGGCAGTGAGTGTGCTTGCTTTTGGTTTCCTGGAAACTGTCAAATCCTGCCTCACCCTGCCCTCTGCACCACACTGTCCATCTGATCATCTAGGCAACCGCAGAGCTAACAGGAATCCAGTCTGTTCTTAACAAGGGGTGATAATTGACATTAGAAAAAATTCTCTCTCCCAGTTATTTATCAGGATTCCACAGTAGGTTAAACCTCTTTCCTAATTATTTATATATACAAATTTGTCCGTAGTCCATTTGGCAAAGAAGAGGCGTAATTTTAAAGGATTTAATTTTTAAAATAGTGTGTGCTTAGGCTGGCACTGGAAAAAGCCCAAATACCATCCCTCTCTTCTGCTTCCTAGGATGTGCGCCCTTTGATGGGGATCACGTTCAGATGTGTATTATACAGATATTCCCCAGATAACACATCTTGAATTACAAACTCGGGCATCTTCCAGATACGGAGGAGAAGAAAATAAAGCAAGAAGGTGAACAAACACTCATTAGAAGAGAAACAGAAAAGCGAGGGGCGGGGGGTGGGTGTATCTTCCCAGGGACCTCTATCACCAGCATTTATCCCACAACGGCCACAGTATACAAATAATTGCCTCCAAGCCTTGACCTGGTCAGATAAACCTCACGGAAACAGCCCAAGACCAGTCCTCTGAGGCTCGCCTGTCTTCCCCAGCAGCTGCTCTTCGGTGATGCAGCCATTCCCGCGCTGTCCTCCAGAGCAGAGCGCCATTGTCCCAGCTATGAATAAATCATTAACCCTATTTTATTAATAAGGCGAAGCTAACAATACTCCCCACTTTGCCCTGCTCTTCCTCTCCAGCAGCGCCTCAGAAACAAGTGCCACCGGCTCTTCCTGTGCGGGGAAAGGCTGTAAGCCTCAAGGATGCAGCCTGAGGATCTGGGGTGGGAAGTGGCAGCCTACTGTTTATGGGTGGATGAGCCCTAACTCTGCAGCCTCAGAGTTCTGCATCTGATGAGAGAGCCGGCTTTGCCTGAGAGGCAGTTACCCAGAGACCTCTGCTGCTTCCCTGAACTGTGGGAGCAATGGAGAGTCACAGGAGCGAGACTAGTCTGGGTTAGGAGGCAGAGCAGAGGAACAACTTACCTCGGAGTCATTGTTTTAAAAAGAAATGACTGAGTTCTGAAATAATTTTGCTTAAGAAATGTTAATACTATCATACCTCTCTTGTGTGTGTGTGTGTGTGTTAGTCGCTCAGTTGTGTCCAACTCTTATGGACCCTATGGACTGTAGTCCATGGGATTCTCCAGGCAAGAATACTGGAGTGGGTTTCCATTCCCTTCTGCAGGGGATCTTCCCAACCCAGGGTTGAACCCAGGTTTCCCACATTACAGGCAGGTTCTTTACCACCTGAGCCACAAGGGAAGTCCTGACCCTTGTCTACACCACCAGCAAGCATCTCCTCTCATGGACCTGTGGGGAAGTCACAGGGAAATGACTTGTCTCTACCAACACTCTTGTTGCCCTAATGTCCCCTTATCATGTTTAGCTATAGGAATCATTTTCAAATGATCGGAAGTGGGATATGTCCCTCCCTGCTTAAAATCTTCATTTATTTTCTCACTGTTCTAAAGGCTAGAACTGTGGAGTCAAAGTGTTGGGGAGGGTTGGTTCCTTCTAGATGCTTAGAGGTGTTCCATACCTCTCTTCTAGCCTTTTGAGGATGCCCGGGGATCCTTACTGTTCCTTGGCTACATCACTTTAATATCTGTCCCCATGGACTTCTTCCTGTGTGCCTATATGTCAAGATCTCTCTCTTGTTATAAGGATACCAGTCATTGGATTGGGATCTGCCCTAAGCCCATATGACCTCATCTTAACTTGATCGTGTCTGCCATGACCCTGTTTCCCAATGAGGTCACATTCACAGGTACCAGGGGTTAAAACTTGAATGCGTCTTTTGGGGAGACATAATTTGGCTCAGTACAGTATGCCCTCTGGTCTCTCCAAAACTCATGTATGACCTCTTCTCAGATCTTTGAGAGTCTCAACCTATCCCAGCATCAACTCAAAGTCTAAAATCTCATCTAAATATAACTGACTCAAAAAAATCCCAACTCTTATCTCCTAAATCATCTTAAATCAGGCACAGGTGAGACACTGGACCTGGTCCATACTCGAGCAAAATTTCCCTCCCTCTGTGGACCTGTAAAACTTAGAAAACAAGTCATCTACTTCCGAAATGTGACAATGGAACGGTCATATGGTAAGCATTCCTCTTCCAAAAGGTAGCAACAGGGAGGGGAGAAAAAGGGTCACAGGTCCCAAACAAGCCTGAAACTCAGAAAGGCCAATTCTGTTAGGTTTTAAGGGCCAGAATCCTCCATGGCTGAATGTTCTGCTTGGTGGGTCTACTGGCTTCTGCAGGATCTTCCCAACCCAGGGTTGAACCCAGGTTTCCCACATTACAGGCAGGTTCTTTACCACCTGAGCCACAAGGGAAGTCCTGACCCTTGTCTACACCACCAGCAAGCATCTCCTCTCATGGACCTGTGGGGAAGTCACAGGGAAATGACTTGTCTCTACCAACACTCTTGTTGCCCTAATGTCCCCTTATCATGTTTAGCTATAGGAATCATTTTCAAATGATCGGAAGTGGGATATGTCCCTCCCTGCTTAAAATCTTCATTTATTTTCTCACTGTTCTAAAGGCTAGAACTGTGGAGTCAAAGTGTTGGGGAGGGTTGGTTCCTTCTAGATGCTTAGAGGTGTTCCATACCTCTCTTCTAGCCTTTTGAGGATGCCGGCGATCCTTACTGTTCCTTGGCTACATCACTTTAATATCTGTCCCCATGGACTTCTTCCTGTGTGCCTATATGTCAAGATCTCTCTCTTGTTATAAGGATACCAGTCATTGGATTGGGATCTGCCCTAAGCCCATATGACCTCATCTTAACTTGATCGTGTCTGCCATGACCCTGTTTCCCAATGAGGTCACATTCACAGGTACCAGGGGTTAAAACTTGAATGCGTCTTTTGGGGAGACATAATTTGGCTCAGTACAGTATGCCCTCTGGTCTCTCCAAAACTCATGTATGACCTCTTCTCAGATCTTTGAGAGTCTCAACCTATCCCAGCATCAACTCAAAGTCTAAAATCTCATCTAAATATAACTGACTCAAAAAAATCCCAACTCTTATCTCCTAAATCATCTTAAATCAGGCACAGGTGAGACACTGGACCTGGTCCATACTCGAGCAAAATTTCCCTCCCTCTGTGGACCTGTAAAACTTAGAAAACAAGTCATCTACTTCCGAAATGTGACAATGGAACGGTCATATGGTAAGCATTCCTCTTCCAAAAGGTAGCAACAGGGAGGGGAGAAAAAGGGTCACAGGTCCCAAACAAGCCTGAAACTCAGAAAGGCCAATTCTGTTAGGTTTTAAGGGCCAGAATCCTCCATGGCTGAATGTTCTGCTTGGTGGGTCTACTGGCTTTGGGGACCAGGCCCTCAGGGGGACTTGTAGGAGGGCCTGGCTCCCTTGGAGATGAGGCTGAAGGGAGGATGGCATGACCCGAAAGGAGAAAATGGAAAACAACATAAAACAAACTGCTCGCTTTTCCATGATGCTGGGAATGAAACCTGAGGAGGGTCTCTTGGATGGGCTTTAATCATATCTGTAGCTGCACATACTCTGGCAGCCCCAGAGCTTCCCTGGAAGCCAGGAGAAGGGGAGGGAGAAGAAAGTCCTACAGCCAGTAAGTTGTTTATGCTTGAGAAGCAGGGCTGAGTTCATGGGTGTGCAGTTTGTACAGCTGCACATGGCCCCACACTTAGAAGGGCCCACAATTGATTTAATGTTCTTTTGTCAACATCTTGAAATTCTCTTAATATTTGAATATTTAGCGTTACATTGCATGCATGCTAAGTCACTTCAGTTGCATCCAACTCGTAGTGACCCTTTGGACTGTAGCCTGCCAGGCTTCTCTGTCCATGGGAATTCCCAGACAAGAATACTGGAGTGGGTAGCCATGCCTCCAGGGGATCTTCCTGACCCAAGAATCAAACCCATGTCGCTTCTGTCTCCTGTGTTGGAAGGCAGTTTCTTTACTATGAGTGCCACCTGGAAAGCCCAATTTTGCACTGGGTCCTTTTACCTGGTTCTGAATAAAATTGCTGTCACACTTCGCAAGTTTGTATACCCATAAGACAAAAGCTGCCCCAACTCAGTATGACCTCTTCTCAGATCTTTGAGAGTCGCAACCTATCCCAGCATCAACTCAAAGTCTAAAATCTCATCTAAATATAACTGACTCAAAAGTATCCCAACTCTTATCTCCTAAATCATCTTAAATCAGGCACAGGTGAGACACTGGACCTGGTCCATACTCGAGCAAAATTTCCCTCCCTCTGTGGACCTGTAAAACTTAGAAAACAAGTCATCTACTTCCGAAATGTGACAATGGAACGGTCATATGGTAAGCATTCCTCTTCCAAAAGGTAGCAACAGGGAGGGGAGAAAAAGGGTCACAGGTCCCAAACAAGCCTGAAACTCAGAAAGGCCAATTCTGTTAGGTTTTAAGGGCCAGAATCCTCCATGGCTGAATGTTCTGCTTGGTGGGTCTACTGGCTTTGGGGACCAGGCCCTCAGGGGGACTTGTAGGAGGGCCTGGCTCCCTTGGAGATGAGGCTGAAGGGAGGATGGCATGACCCGAAAGGAGAAAATGGAAAACAACATAAAACAAACTGCTCGCTTTTCCATGATGCTGGGAATGAAACCTGAGGAGGGTCTCTTGGATGGGCTTTAATCATATCTGTAGCTGCACATACTCTGGCAGCCCCAGAGCTTCCCTGGAAGCCAGGAGAAGGGGAGGGAGAAGAAAGTCCTACAGCCAGTAAGTTGTTTATGCTTGAGAAGCAGGGCTGAGTTCATGGGTGTGCAGTTTGTACAGCTGCACATGGCCCCACACTTAGAAGGGCCCACAATTGATTTAATGTTCTTTTGTCAACATCTTGAAATTCTCTTAATATTTGAATATTTAGCGTTACATTGCATGCATGCTAAGTCACTTCAGTTGCATCCAACTCGTAGTGACCCTTTGGACTGTAGCCTGCCAGGCTTCTCTGTCCATGGGAATTCCCAGACAAGAATACTGGAGTGGGTAGCCATGCCTCCAGGGGATCTTCCTGACCCAAGAATCAAACCCATGTCGCTTCTGTCTCCTGTGTTGGAAGGCAGTTTCTTTACTATGAGTGCCACCTGGAAAGCCCAATTTTGCACTGGGTCCTTTTACCTGGTTCTGAATAAAAATTGCTGTCTACCACTTACTTAAGACAAGTTTGTATACCCATAAGACAAAAGCTGGAGTCAGTATCAAATTATTGCACCATTATTTCTGAGGAAAAAGTAATTTTCAGTTTTCTTTTTTTGTTGTTTGTCTTGTGTTCGGTCACTCATTTGTGTCTGACTCTATAACCCAATGGGCTGCAGAACACTAGGATTCTCAGTCCTTCACTATCTTCCAGAGTTTGATCAAACTCATGTGCATTGAGTCCATGATGCCATCCAACCATCATATCCTCTGCTGCCTTCTTCTCCGCTCTCAATCTTTCCCAGCATCGGGGTCTTTTCCAGTGAGTCATCTCTTCGCATCAGGTGGACAAAGTATTGCAGCTTCAGCTTCAGCATCAGTCCTTCCAATGACTGTTCAGAGTTTATTTCCTTAAGGATTGACTGGTTTGATCTTCTTGTAGTCCAGGGGACTCTTGAGTCATTTGCTCAACTGTATTTTCTGTAATGAATATGTGTTACTTCCATAAGAAAATTAGTTTTTAAACTTTGTAAGTCACTGATACAGAAAAACTACAGAAACTAGTTTCTTATGAAGTATCCTGTCCACCATGAACTCAGCTACAATGAGTCCTAGAGGCCTTATCTTGCATGTAGAGTCTATTGGGAAGGGTCATCTGTGGGGAAGAAGCTGTGGCAGGCGGAAACACTTCCCCTGGATGTAGCAGAGGGATGGGGGATGAAGGAGATGATGCATGCCAGATCTCCCTATAGTCTTCCCTGAAAAAAGGAACAGAGGAATGTGCCTCCAACTCTCACAATCTGTTCTTTCATAAGTACCTAAGTGCTGATTTCTGTCTAGTCCCAGAAGGAAACCATACTGCTCTGCTAATGGGCCACACTACATGGTTATGGGTCAACATCAGTTGAGCTCAGTGCTTCTCAGCATACCATATCCTTCATTTGGAACCATTTCCCATTTTCTATAGCATATGCCAAACTTAACTGCTCTTTTCAACCCTGAGTAAACACTCACTTTCCCACCTACCCCAAGAAAACAAAGGGCATTCAGTAGGAATTTCCTGGTCTCACCCTTTGAGCTTTTCTTTGCATTAACGTGTCTCCCTCTCCTCTGAATTCTACCCCTTCCAAATAATTAAAAGCCTCTCTCTCTTTTGGTGTAACAATGTTATTAGAAGCCCAAGATCACTCTCATCCAGTTATTTGTCTTGCAGTGTATCTTTCGGGATTTAAAAAGATCCCTATCCCTATTCAAGCATAAGTATAACTTTCTGTGCTTTGGGGGTAACTGATGTTGTGTGTGTGCTAAGTCGCTTCAGTCATGTCTGACTCTGCCACCCCCTGGACTGTAGCCTGCCAGGCTCCTCTATCCGTGAAATTCTCCAGGTGAGACTACTGTAGTGGGGTGCCATGCCCTCCTCCAGGGGATCTTCCTGACCCAGGGATTGAACCAGCATCTCCTGCATTGTAAGTGGATTCATTATGTTATTAATAGTTAACATGCTTTGATCTATCTTTGAATGAACTCTTTCTGACAGCCTTAGCTCAGAGCTCACTTTCCTTGTCTTTTGTCTCTGATGTTACCTTGGCTATTTATTTACTAGGCTCTAGAGACAACCTCCAATGAGCTACGACTCCTAGAATTCATAACTTTGTACAGTCCCTGATTTTTGAATCTGGCTGGCCCTGTGATCTACTTCAACTAGTAAAATATGACATCAGTGACACTGGGTTAGTCTGGGTTTAAGCCTTAAGAGCATCTGGCAACTTTTGCTTCTCCACTCTTGAGATTTAGATTTAAGAAGCTCATTTAAAGAAGCCCTAGTTAGCCCCATAGTGAGACATATTAAGACAGAAAGATGTCTCATCCTTCCAGGAAACCCTGCCAATGCATGAGATGAATAGAGTCATCTTGAATTGTGCCTCCAACTCTCACAATCTGTTCTTTCATAAGTACCTAAGTGCTGATTTCTGTCTAGTCCCAGAAGGAAACCATACTGCTCTGCTAATGGGCCACACTACATGGTTATGGGTCAACATCAGTTGAGCTCAGTGCTTCTCAGCATACCATATCCTTCATTTGGAACCATTTCCCATTTTCTATAGCATATGCCAAACTTAACTGCTCTTTTCAACCCTGAGTAAACACTCACTTTCCCACCTACCCCAAGAAAACAAAGGGCATTCAGTAGGAATTTCCTGGTCTCACCCTTTGAGCTTTTCTTTGCATTAACGTGTCTCCCTCTCCTCTGAATTCTACCCCTTCCAAATAATTAAAAGCCTCTCTCTCTTTTGGTGTAACAATGTTATTAGAAGCCCAAGATCACTCTCATCCAGTTATTTGTCTTGCAGTGTATCTTTCGGGATTTAAAAAGATCCCTATCCCTATTCAAGCATAAGTATAACTTTCTGTGCTTTGGGGGTAACTGATGTTGTGTGTGTGCTAAGTCGCTTCAGTCATGTCTGACTCTGCCACCCCCTGGACTGTAGCCTGCCAGGCTCCTCTATCCGTGAAATTCTCCAGGTGAGACTACTGTAGTGGGGTGCCATGCCCTCCTCCAGGGGATCTTCCTGACCCAGGGATTGAACCAGCATCTCCTGCATTGTAAGTGGATTCATTATGTTATTAATAGTTAACATGCTTTGATCTATCTTTGAATGAACTCTTTCTGACAGCCTTAGCTCAGAGCTCACTTTCCTTGTCTTTTGTCTCTGATGTTACCTTGGCTATTTATTTACTAGGCTCTAGAGACAACCTCCAATGAGCTACGACTCCTAGAATTCATAACTTTGTACAGTCCCTGATTTTTGAATCTGGCTGGCCCTGTGATCTACTTCAACTAGTAAAATATGACATCAGTGACACTGGGTTAGTCTGGGTTTAAGCCTTAAGAGCATCTGGCAACTTTTGCTTCTCCACTCTTGAGATTTAGATTTAAGAAGCTCATTTAAAGAAGCCCTAGTTAGCCCCATAGTGAGACATATTAAGACAGAAAGATGTCTCATCCTTCCAGGAAACCCTGCCAATGCATGAGATGAATAGAGTCATCTTGAATGATTCAACTTGTGGCACCTTCTCTACTGCATGAAAGACTCAGAGAAGAATCCAGTCAACCCATTGGGGCTATTTTGTAAGAGATACTAGAATTACTGTAAGCTCCTAAGTTTGAGATGATTTGTTAAGCATTAATAGATAACTAAGACACTAACTCTCTTCACCTCTCCTCCTGGTAGGTTCACAGCACCCCCTCACCTCCATTGCCTAATCTCAGCCAGGCAGTCAACATAGTGAACAGATGAATTCCAAGTGGATGGAATTCCAAAATGTATCTTTGCTTCACAGTTTATATTTCTTTGGGAACGTTCCTTCTCCTTTTAAAACCCAACCTTGGGCTGCCATGCAAACATTTGCCAATTACTTTATCATTCTGGCAATCGAATTTTGCATGACATTTCTGTGGATCTCTGTTATATTAAAACTATTTCTATATGGATATAATAACATGTATATTAATAATAAATATGTATTTTATATAATAGACCAATTTGTTTCCTCCCAACTCTTCTTCAAGGGCTTCCCTGGTGCCTCAGGCATGAAAGAATCTGCCTGCAACGCAGGAGACCTGGGTTCGACCTCTGGGTTGGGAAGATACCCCTGAAGAAGAGAATAGCTACCACTCCGGTAGAATTGCCTGGAGAATCCCATGGACAGAGGAGGCAGGCAGGCTACAGTCCGTAGGGTCGCAAGAGTCAAATACGACTGAGCGACTTCCACTTTTTCATGTATAATAGTGGTCTAAAACATTGTTTAAGATTAATGTGCTTCAATTGCTGTGAATGCCTGTCTGATACTGAGGTAATTCATAAAGGACATGTTGGAAGCATTCATCCAGGGTTTCAGGTTCCTTAAGTATATTATTTCTAGCAATTGTGAGATCAGTGACACTGGGTTAGTCTGGGTTTAAGCCTTAAGAGCATCTGGCAACTTTTGCTTCTCCACTCTTGAGATTTAGATTTAAGAAGCTCATTTAAAGAAGCCCTAGTTAGCCCCATAGTGAGACATATTAAGACAGAAAGATGTCTCATCCTTCCAGGAAACCCTGCCAATGCATGAGATGAATAGAGTCATCTTGAATGATTCAACTTGTGGCACCTTCTCTACTGCATGAAAGACTCAGAGAAGAATCCAGTCAACCCATTGGGGCTATTTTGTAAGAGATACTAGAATTACTGTAAGCTCCTAAGTTTGAGATGATTTGTTAAGCATTAATAGATAACTAAGACACTAACTCTCTTCACCTCTCCTCCTGGTAGGTTCACAGCACCCCCTCACCTCCATTGCCTAATCTCAGCCAGGCAGTCAACATAGTGAACAGATGAATTCCAAGTGGATGGAATTCCAAAATGTATCTTTGCTTCACAGTTTATATTTCTTTGGGAACGTTCCTTCTCCTTTTAAAACCCAACCTTGGGCTGCCATGCAAACATTTGCCAATTACTTTATCATTCTGGCAATCGAATTTTGCATGACATTTCTGTGGATCTCTGTTATATTAAAACTATTTCTATATGGATATAATAACATGTATATTAATAATAAATATGTATTTTATATAATAGACCAATTTGTTTCCTCCCAACTCTTCTTCAAGGGCTTCCCTGGTGCCTCAGGCATGAAAGAATCTGCCTGCAACGCAGGAGACCTGGGTTCGACCTCTGGGTTGGGAAGATACCCCTGAAGAAGAGAATAGCTACCACTCCGGTAGAATTGCCTGGAGAATCCCATGGACAGAGGAGGCAGGCAGGCTACAGTCCGTAGGGTCGCAAGAGTCAAATACGACTGAGCGACTTCCACTTTTTCATGTATAATAGTGGTCTAAAACATTGTTTAAGATTAATGTGCTTCAATTGCTGTGAATGCCTGTCTGATACTGAGGTAATTCATAAATGACATGTTGGAAGCATTCATCCAGGGTTTCAGGCTGTTCCTTAAGTATATTATTTCTAGCAATGTGTTGCCGTCTTGTGAGATAATAGTCTAGAATGCATGCCACAGGCAAATGCCTGTTCAAAGGATTTAGAGAAAAGTATAACAAACCACTGTATTTGTTAGCTTTTTGAGGTACCAAAATCTTTGTGAAATTTCAAAGATCGTCCATTTCCTTGGGCCTGTATACTCCAGTGCTGTCACATTATAAATCAGAACTCACAGGCTCTCGCCTGGATTTTTTAGTGAATTTTGAGTGAGGGTCTCTTGTCCATCTCAGTGGATGCCCCCACTTCTCTGCCATCTTTCCACCGACATCTGATGGTTCAGCCATAACCTGCCAGAACAGATGTTTCCGCCTCTGCAGAGGCATCTGAAACCTCAACATACCAAAGCACTTAGTGTTTTGCTCTGTTTCATATTCTGTTAGATAGACCCACAGCTGTGCACCTTGGGCACAAAACCTTGCAAAAGTTTCCTGAAGCAAGCCTTCCAAATCTACTGCCTGCCCCCTGCTTAAACACGATTCATACACAAGCTCCTTGGAATCAGAGAGGACTCATCTTCATGACACTGTTCTGTTCTCAGGACTTACTCCCTGCCCTAGAATCCTGAAATTCTGGTACCTAGTCACACTTTTCAAGTTTCCCCTTCTCTTCAGGAGAAACTTTCCCTCTTCCTGTAAAATCTTCTAGCAGGCCTACTCTACGAGCTCAGAAATGCCTAGCCAGTCTGGGCTGTAATCATGTCCCAGCTTAGATTCAGATTAGGTCTTCTACCACTCATCCACCCCCCTACACATACACCCACAGCCACACACACTCACCCCCAACACACACACAATTATTTCATGAGACTCTGAAGACTGAAATGTAGGCATTGTTTACTGACTGTCCCCTCAGTGGGAAAACATGGAAATGGGAGGCCAGAGGCTATATGTGTTACTCACTCACTACTTGAATAGTTCAGGTAAGACAGTGAATGTGTCTCCGACTCAGTGTCCAGATAATTCCAGTAATATTAGCCCATCCTGGAAGGGATGTTGACTCTGTCACATCCATCTTAGTGAGGCTCTCTTCTCTCTAAGTGAAATACACAGCATAAGAATGCAGGGAGACAGCCTAAGTCATGGAAGGTAGGCAAGGAGCCAGCAAAGCACCAAAATGCAAGTGCAAGGCAGGGAACTTTGGCTTTTTTTTTTTTTTTTTTTTTTGTAGAAACAAGAGGCGAGGTGGGAGGAGATAAGAAAGGGATATCTCACTGAAACAAATCAAAGATAATTTTTCCTGAATTTCCTAATAGGCTAGATAGGACATTCCTTTTAGGATTAGGATGAAGAAAAGTTATTCGCTTGGATTGCATGAACTGAAGGTGTTCTCTCAAGACAAAGAGAAACTCAGTATGTCTCCCTAAGGCCAGAAAGGCTCTTAAATAATAAAAACATAAGCTAACCCAGGGAGCCTTTACTTCATGCCAGATATAGAGCTAAGCATTTTACATGTATTAGTGTATTTAATCATATCATCAACCCCATGACATACTACTACTCTAGTTATCTCCTTTGTGAAGCTGAGAAAACTGAGACAGTAAAAGGTTAAGTCTTATCCAGGCAGAAAATAAAATGATCAGGAAAATAATTAATTGCTTTCAATGCATCTTGATTAAAAAGTCATTCTGAGAATATGATCCTGTTCCCATTCTTGCAATTATTCCTTTTCACGGGCATCTTGAGTGTCTCATACTTTGATACAATCAAGCCCTTGGACTTACTGAAGAGCATGTCTCATGTCAAATAGGCCATGGCTTGAGGGAGAGAGAGGGAGGGTAGATCTGCGTGGTGTAAGAAGAGAAGACAGACTGATGTGTGAAAGGGCAAAATGGTAAAGAGAATCATCCTGTCTTCTTGTTCAGTTGCTCATAATGAGTCAACTAGTAAGCAGCCATCTTTAACTGGTGACAGTGAAAAGGAACTGGCAAACCAGGGAGGCTGGAGTGCCGGCACACCTGTGTGAGGTCAGCACTGGGACTCTTTCCAGACACAAGCACAGAGGGCTCTTGAGACACAGAGATGCTAAGGTAACCCCAAGGCAGCTTGAAAGCAGGTAAAGCCCACCCTGGAAGGGATGTTGACTCTGTCACATCCATCTTAGTGAGGCTCTCTTCTCTCTAAGTGAAATACACAGCATAAGAATGCAGGGAGACAGCCTAAGTCATGGAAGGTAGGCAAGGAGCCAGCAAAGCACCAAAATGCAAGTGCAAGGCAGGGAACTTTGGCTTTTTTTTTTTTTTTTTGTAGAAACAAGAGGCGAGGTGGGAGGAGATAAGAAAGGGATATCTCACTGAAACAAATCAAAGATAATTTTTCCTGAATTTCCTAATAGGCTAGATAGGACATTCCTTTTAGGATTAGGATGAAGAAAAGTTATTCGCTTGGATTGCATGAACTGAAGGTGTTCTCTCAAGACAAAGAGAAACTCAGTATGTCTCCCTAAGGCCAGAAAGGCTCTTAAATAATAAAAACATAAGCTAACCCAGGGAGCCTTTACTTCATGCCAGATATAGAGCTAAGCATTTTACATGTATTAGTGTATTTAATCATATCATCAACCCCATGACATACTACTACTCTAGTTATCTCCTTTGTGAAGCTGAGAAAACTGAGACAGTAAAAGGTTAAGTCTTATCCAGGCAGAAAATAAAATGATCAGGAAAATAATTAATTGCTTTCAATGCATCTTGATTAAAAAGTCATTCTGAGAATATGATCCTGTTCCCATTCTTGCAATTATTCCTTTTCACGGGCATCTTGAGTGTCTCATACTTTGATACAATCAAGCCCTTGGACTTACTGAAGAGCATGTCTCATGTCAAATAGGCCATGGCTTGAGGGAGAGAGAGGGAGGGTAGATCTGCGTGGTGTAAGAAGAGAAGACAGACTGATGTGTGAAAGGGCAAAATGGTAAAGAGAATCATCCTGTCTTCTTGTTCAGTTGCTCATAATGAGTCAACTAGTAAGCAGCCATCTTTAACTGGTGACAGTGAAAAGGAACTGGCAAACCAGGGAGGCTGGAGTGCCGGCACACCTGTGTGAGGTCAGCACTGGGACTCTTTCCAGACACAAGCACAGAGGGCTCTTGAGACACAGAGATGCTAAGGTAACCCCAAGGCAGCTTGTGAAATGCCAGGTAAAGCCCACCCTAAGCCTTCACCTCTAAAACCAAGACTGACAGGCAGGGTTCAGTGGCATCAGCTGTTTAAGAGCAGGACATGTTTAATTAATTAATTTATTTATTATGGGGGTCGGGTGGGGAGGGAGGGGAACAGGTGGGCTACTTCTATTGGTCTTTCATTTGTCTATTTTCATCCATCTTTGTTCTTTGGCCCATTTGGGCCTCCCATCACAGTGGCCTCTGTTGTCTCAGAGCACTGGCTCTAGGCGCATGCACTCCAGAGCTCCGGCTCGGTAATTGGACACATCAGTCCAGCCACTCCGCGGCACGTGGGATCTTCCCAGGCCAGGGATCGAACCAGCACCCCTTGCACTGCAAGGCGGTGTCCTTAACCACTGGACCACCAGGGAAGCCCAGGACATGTTTAAAATTCAGGGAACATGAGACCACAGAGCCTGAGAGATTTTCCCATTTTCGTCGCATGCATCATGTCAACTTGGTAATGCTCACAGACGAGTTAGAAAAGCCACATTGGGTTTCATAGGTCAGGGTTGGGAAGAAACCCAACCACCTTTCTGTATGTCTAGTCAACTTCCTTGTGGCTCAGTCCTTCATCTGAAAGAGCAGCCATGTTGTACATGATTTTATCTTTTTCATATAGAATGTTTAATTCATCTCAGAACACTTTGAGAGGCAGATGTTATTGTCCTTAATTAATGGATGAATTTGAGGCTCTAAGAGCTTGTCACTTACTTCCTGAAGTCACGTAAACTGTCCTAAGTACACCAGGCTCTCTATGTCAAGTTCTTTCTAGAATCCTGCTGAAAACCAGGTATTAGCTCTGAGGCAAAAGCCACGGGTTTTTGATGAATTTTCTGAGCTCTTAACTGGTGACAGTGAAAGGGAAAAAAATCATCCTGTCTTCTTGTTCAGTTGCTCATAATGAGTCAACTAGTAAGCAGCCATCTTTAACTGGTGACAGTGAAAAGGAACTGGCAAACCAGGGAGGCTGGAGTGCCGGCACACCTGTGTGAGGTCAGCACTGGGACTCTTTCCAGACACAAGCACAGAGGGCTCTTGAGACACAGAGATGCTAAGGTAACCCCAAGGCAGCTTGTGAAATGCCAGGTAAAGCCCACCCTAAGCCTTCACCTCTAAAACCAAGACTGACAGGCAGGGTTCAGTGGCATCAGCTGTTTAAGAGCAGGACATGTTTAATTAATTAATTTATTTATTATGGGGGTCGGGTGGGGAGGGAGGGGAACAGGTGGGCTACTTCTATTGGTCTTTCATTTGTCTATTTTCATCCATCTTTGTTCTTTGGCCCATTTGGGCCTCCCATCGCGGTGGCCTCTGTTGTCTCAGAGCACTGGCTCTAGGCGCATGCACTCCAGAGCTCCGGCTCGGTAATTGGACACATCAGTCCAGCCACTCCGCGGCACGTGGGATCTTCCCAGGCCAGGGATCGAACCAGCACCCCTTGCACTGCAAGGCGGTGTCCTTAACCACTGGACCACCAGGGAAGCCCAGGACATGTTTAAAATTCAGGGAACATGAGACCACAGAGCCTGAGAGATTTTCCCATTTTCGTCGCATGCATCATGTCAACTTGGTAATGCTCACAGACGAGTTAGAAAAGCCACATTGGGTTTCATAGGTCAGGGTTGGGAAGAAACCCAACCACCTTTCTGTATGTCTAGTCAACTTCCTTGTGGCTCAGTCCTTCATCTGAAAGAGCAGCCATGTTGTACATGATTTTATCTTTTTCATATAGAATGTTTAATTCATCTCAGAACACTTTGAGAGGCAGATGTTATTGTCCTTAATTAATGGATGAATTTGAGGCTCTAAGAGCTTGTCACTTACTTCCCTGAAGTCACGTAAACTGTCCTAAGTACACCAGGCTCTCTATGTCAAGTTCTTTCTAGAATCCTGCTGAAAACCAGGTATTAGCTCTCTGAGGCAAAAGCCCTTGATGTTACGGGTTCTGTGTCTTTGAAAACAGGTCTGGTCCTTCATATTTTCTCTCCTTTATCCTGAAGGGATTTAAATCACTGGGGGCAGGTGACCCCCCTCCTCTCCACCGACCAAGGAGGTCTGTTTTTTGCATTCCCCACCACCCGTTATCTCGTTCTGCTCCAACCAGTTTAAAAGCCCTGTGGATGGTCCCCAAAAGCTGTCCATTTAAACATTTACATTGAGAGTCTTGCCCCAGAAAAGAACCAAGTTAGGATAATCCAGACAGATGCTCACAAAAGCCAGACTTTTCTTGGGACAGGCTAGACCTTGTGGCCTTTTCTGGGTGGATGAGGAGCCAGGCAGTCTGAATCTGCAAGTTCAATGAGGTGATACTCTCTTACACCTGGGAAGAAGCCGTCTCAGTATCTCCCACCTCCTGTGAGTATCTCCCACCATCTAAGATGGAAGGCTTGTTAGCTCTGAAGAAAACAAACCGTGTCGCTTCTTGATGGAAACATCTTCATGGGGTTTCAGCAACTTTTAGGAAAATCCAGAATCTTAAGGACAGCCTCCCAGCTGCTTCAAAACCTTACTGCATGTGATTTCTTTTTCCCAGCCCCTACTCTCTCAGCATGTTTGTATTCACTGGAATTTATGCTCCTCTTCTGACAAGTTCTTGGCTACTTGTCATGGGCTTCCTCTGCATTGTAGGAAATTCCCCTAGCCAGTAAAATCTGGACCAGGGTCATCTTCTCTACAAGCACCTCGAGTACTTGAGTCCTACTTTGGGTAAGATCAACTACTTTGGATTATCAGTCTCTCTCTCTCCCCGCTTCTCCCCCATCCCCATCTTGAGTCTATATCTTGTTTATTTTCTTACCATGCTGCTGAACTCACAGCAGATGCTTAGGAAATGAATCAGTGAATGTGCAAGGGTTAGAAAGAATCAGTGAAAGGAAGTGATAAGAAGGAACCAGAGCAAGCACCCTTATGGTATTTTGTCTTCTTTGTCCTTGTTCCCACCCCTGTTTGATTTTGGCATTAGTTGGTTTATATTAGAATGAACTAATATGATCGCCTGACTTATGTTATAGTATGTTGGACTCACCTATACTGTGTCCTTGGGCTTCGCCGGTAGCTCAGTGGCAAAAAATCCACCTACCAACGTAGGAGACTCAAAATAACGCATGGAATGGTTAGATAGCATCACTAACTCAATGCACATGAATCTGAACAAACTCCTGGAGACAGAGTACTGAGGAGCCTGGTGGACTACAGTCCATGGAGTTGCAGAGTCAGAAACCCAGCAGTATGTCCATTTAAACATTTACATTGAGAGTGTTGCCCCAGAAAAGAACCAAGTTAGGATAATCCAGACAGATGCTCACAAAAGCCAGACTTTTCTTGGGACAGGCTAGACCTTGTGGCCTTTTCTGGGTGGATGAGGAGCCAGGCAGTCTGAATCTGCAAGTTCAATGAGGTGATACTCTCTTACACCTGGGAAGAAGCCGTCTCAGTATCTCCCACCTCCTGTGAGTATCTCCCACCATCTAAGATGGAAGGCTTGTTAGCTCTGAAGAAAACAAACCGTGTCGCTTCTTGATGGAAACATCTTCATGGGGTTTCAGCAACTTTTAGGAAAATCCAGAATCTTAAGGACAGCCTCCCAGCTGCTTCAAAACCTTACTGCATGTGATTTCTTTTTCCCAGCCCCTACTCTCTCAGCATGTTTGTATTCACTGGAATTTATGCTCCTCTTCTGACAAGTTCTTGGCTACTTGTCATGGGCTTCCTCTGCATTGTAGGAAATTCCCCTAGCCAGTAAAATCTGGACCAGGGTCATCTTCTCTACAAGCACCTCGAGTACTTGAGTCCTACTTTGGGTAAGATCAACTACTTTGGATTATCAGTCTCTCTCTCTCCCCGCTTCTCCCCCATCCCCATCTTGAGTCTATATCTTGTTTATTTTCTTACCATGCTGCTGAACTCACAGCAGATGCTTAGGAAATGAATCAGTGAATGTGCAAGGGTTAGAAAGAATCAGTGAAAGGAAGTGATAAGAAGGAACCAGAGCAAGCACCCTTATGGTATTTTGTCTTCTTTGTCCTTGTTCCCACCCCTGTTTGATTTTGGCATTAGTTGGTTTATATTAGAATGAACTAATATGATCGCCTGACTTATGTTATAGTATGTTGGACTCACCTATACTGTGTCCTTGGGCTTCGCCGGTAGCTCAGTGGCAAAAAATCCACCTACCAACGTAGGAGACTCAAAATAACGCATGGAATGGTTAGATAGCATCACTAACTCAATGCACATGAATCTGAACAAACTCCTGGAGACAGCAGAGTACTGAGGAGCCTGGTGGACTACAGTCCATGGAGTTGCAGAGTCAGACACAACTGAGCATGTACTTCATGTCACATCAGGGAATATCCTGACGGGATGGAAAAGAAACACAGAAGGGGCCTTCCCTGGTGGTCCAGTGGGTAAAGAGTCCACCTTGCACAGCAAGGGGCGCCGGTTTGATTGCTGGCATGGGAAGATACAGTGTCCCACGGAGTGGCTGAACTGGTGTGTCCAATTACGGGCCAGTGCTCTGGAGCGCATGCGCCCAGAGCTGGTGCTCTGCTACGGGAGAGGCCACTGCAATGGGAGGCCCACACAGGCCAAAGAACAAAGAAAATAAATAAATGAAAGACCAATAAAAGTGGCCAAAAATTAAGAAAAAAAAAAAAAAGCACAGAAGGGGTTGGGCCCAACATACACAGAAAGGCATAACTCAGTGGGAGCCCTCACAGTGCATGCAACCAGGCATAGCTGGCCCCATCACTAGGCAGGAATGAAAATCAAATGCTGTTTGTAGAGAGCACAATTGTATTCCTTTGTTTAAAGAAACTGAAGAGTTGTGTGTTTGAGCCCTGGCTCCACAGCTTTCTCACTTTGAGTAAATCATTTAACATCTCAGGGTCTCAAGTTTCCTTATATGTAAAATGGGTACACAACCCACAGGATGGTTGTGAAGACAAGATGAGGTGAAACAATTGAGGTGCTTACTGCAAAGTCTGGCAGAGTGACTACAGAGTATGTTTAGCCATCACCATTATCATCAACATTATCATGTTGCTTAAAACTAACATTAGGCAAGCAACTTGCAAAGAAAAAATTTAAGCTAGTAAAATAGTCCCTCATCTGAATTTTCCAGTTGCTGAGAAGATAAGGTTTATCCTAAAATATATTGAAAGTTAATTAAACATATATTCATACTATTTCTCATTTTGAGGGCACCATTCACAAGACTATGGCTACCATGAAGGATAACTAGTACCCCAAATCTGCTTGTCATTGTTCATGACACATCATATGTCTTGAAGGCAGCTAACTTACACAGCCAACTCAGCTGACCAGGCTGTGAATGTGTTTTGCCTAATCTCATGTTTTATTGGAGGTAGCCAGTTGAAGCCATTTAGACTAGAAACTCTAGGCTTCCCAGGTGGCTCAGTGGTAAAGAATCCACCTGCAATTGCAGGAGATGCAGGAGACGTGGATTCCATCCTTAGGTCAGGAAGATTTCCTGGAGAAGGAAATGGTAACCCACTACAATATTCTTGCCTGGCAATCCCATGGACAGAGGAGCCTGTCCGGCTACAGTCCATGGGGTCACGAAAGAGTCAGACATGACCAAAGTGACTTTAGCACCCATGCAGAGTAGAATCTATAAAAAGTCTCCTGTAGTGAAGACTAAGGCATCTTACTTTTCTTGCACACAGTATGACACAGAGCACAGAATGGACTACAAGAAGGTAAGAAATGCACTTAACAGCAATGTATGGATTACATGTGGATTGTTTCAAAGACCCTAGGCTATATTTTCTCTTTAGCAGTGATTTATATGAGGTCAAGGAGATATGAGGAATTCCAGGAACTCTTCTACTTTCATATGCTTTCAAAAAAGCACATAGATTTGGTCCATCCTAACCTGTGTTTGAATCCTTCTCTCCAAGAATTAGTACAGCCCCAGTCAGCTTAGTCAGTGGATGATATGACCTATCTTACAAGGAAATGCTGATGACTGATTTGACAGAGATAGAAGAATAGCACAGTGCCTGGTGCATAGTTGCTGCTCAACTCACTGTAGGGTTTTTTTTTTTTTTTTAAAACCCATCTTCCTTTTTCCATAAGAAAATAAGACAGAATGAGAGACAAGGAAAATTATCACTCTAAGATGCAGTCCAAAAAGGACCATTTAGATAGGGAGAGGGATCAATTGTCCATGGGTTATTTTAGAACAGGACGGCGGTGGTTTAGTTGCTAAGTTGTGTCTGACTCTTGCCACCCCTGTGGACTGTACCCTGCTGGGTTCCTCTGTCCATGGGATTCTACAGCCAAGATTACTGGAGTGGGTTGCCATTTCTTTCTCCAGAGGATTTTCCCCACCCAGGAATCAAATCCAGGTCTGTATTGCAGGCAGATTCTTTTCTATAAGAACAGGATACCGGTTCTCATTTTGGGAAAGATGCATTTAAAAAAAAAAAATCACATAGCTTATCTTGAGGTACTTTTTGTGGCGGGAGGTGGGCGGGGGGTTGCAAATTTTACAGTTTTTTCACTTTGACCTTCAAAGCCAAGACTGAACTATTTTCAGAGTATAGCACTGGTTCCCTGAGTCATGCAGGGGTCTCTGCTTAGTCTGTGGCCCCCTAAATATTAATCAAGGGTCTAGATACTGTTGCTGATGGCAACAGTGCTGAGCTAGTTCTCAGCTCTGCTTGCACTCAGAGGGGCTGGCTGTGACTTCATGTTGAAAGAACTAAGCTTTGTGATACTATATATCACGGTGTGACATATGTCTTCCTGCTCCTGAGCGATGAACTCTATGCAGACTCACAGCTGTACACATGCACGTATATTTAAATCCATAAAACCAAACCGGTTGGATTATTAGAACTGTTTATTTTTTGTCTGAATTTCGGTTTGGCCACCAGGATGACATTTCTTTGGCTTTATTTTGATTATTTTGTTAATGTCTAAAAAGTCCAGATATGGTGGCTTTTTTCTGGGAAAAGCAGTGCTTTGCCTAATTTTCCCCATGTTTTCCTAAGGTTTCTTATGCTTTTCAGTCACAATAATTCATTCCCCACTCCTCCTCCCATTGCACACATGACCTTCTCCATTCACCTGTCTCCTGTTTTTTCATCTGACTGTGGACATGTTTCTTTAGCAATGATCTGAGGACTTTGGCTCTGTCTCTGCCTGTGTCTTCCTGGCACACAGCTTCACACACAGACAGGCTTAAATACACTAGTGGCCTCTTTCACACTCATCAAGAGGTGCTTTAGTTCCTCTTCACTTTCTGCCATAACAGTGGTGTCATCTGCATATCCGAGATTATTAATATTTCTCCTGAAAATCTTGACTTCTGCTTCATCCAGACCAGAATTTCCCATGATGCACTCTGCGTATAAGTTAAATAAGCAGGGTGATAGTATATAGCCTTGACGTACTCTTTGCCCCATTTGGAACTAGTCTGTTGTTCCATGTCCAGTTCTAACTGTTGCTTCTTCTCCTTCATATAGGTTTCTCAGAAGACAGGTATAGTAGTTTGATACTCCCACATCTTTAAGAATTTTCTGCAGTTTGTTGTGATCCACATAGTCAAAGGCTTTGAAGCAATGAAATAGAAGTAGATGTTTTTCTGGAATTCCCTTGCTCTTTTTATGATCCAGCAAATGTTGTCAGTTTTATCTCTGGTTCCTCTGCCTTTTCTAAATCCAGCTTATATATCTGAAAGTTCTCAGTTCGTGTACTGTTGAAGCCTAGCATGGAGGATTTTGAGCATTACTTTGCTAGCATGTGAAATGAGTTTAATTGTGCAGTAGTTTGAACATTCTTTGGCATTGTTCTTCTTTTGTATTGGAATGAAAACTCTTCTTTTCCAGTCCTGTGGCCACTGCTGAGTTTTCCAAATTTGCTGGCATACTGGGTGCAGCACTTTAACAGCATCATATTTTAATATCTGAAATAGCTCAACTGGAATTCCATCACCTCCACTAGCTTTGTTCATAGTGATGCTTCCTAGGGCCTGCTTCACATCTAGCTGTTTAGTAATTGAAACTCCAAAATCATATATGCCTGCTTACATGCTACCCCAGAGTCACCATGCCCACACAACATAAGACCACAAAATTATAACTGAAAAATTACAAAAGAACTTAAAGAAGTAACCATTAACAATTTTACTTAGCAAATAAATAAAACTCAGAAACTGACAAAGGAAAATTGACAAAATAATCATCTGACTATAGCCTGACTTTTCCTTTTAAAAGAGTCTTATGTTGTCATTAGATATTTTTCTCTGTATCATGAAAAGGTAGGAAATAAATATATAAACATGCTTTTAAAAATCCACCATGGATACATCTGTGATACTTAACTTGGGTATGTTCTCTACCTCTTATCACTAATATGCCTTTCTATAAGAGGTAGAGGACATACCCAAGTTTCAAATGTTCATCATCTTAAAATCAGCAATTCTTAGAAATTTATCCTAAAGATGTTATGAAAGTGTCCAAGGATGTGTCCATAAGTACTTTATAATAATGAAAAAAGAAACTGTATCAGTAATACAAAGAAACCAGGGAGTTCCCTTGTGGTCCAGTGGTTAAAACTCTGCTTCCACTGCAGGGCACATGGGTTTGATTCCTGGTCAGGAAACTAAGATCCCACATGCCATGAGGCACAACCAAAAATGAGCGGGGGTGGGGGGGGAGTGGGGGGGGGCGGGGACTAAGAAACTCTTTGAGAGAATGCTATAGAATGCAGTTATGGACGTGGGAATTTGAGCATGATATACTTCTAAATGAAAAAAAAATGGTTTTTGAAAAACATACATATGTTTTGTGCTTGTGTGTGTTTGTGCATATACATTCGCAGAAAAAACATCTAGAAAGATACAAAAAAGTTGTTACTCATAGTAAGGGTAAGGTTGTTACTGTAGTAAGGTTATTTTTCCTTCTTTATACCTCTTTGCACTGTACAAACTGTACAATTTATATAATTTTATTCTCTTGCACAATGCACAAAAATGTCCATTGTGCAAGAGAATAAAAGTGAAACTATTTACACTTGGGGAGGGGAGAGGAGACACATGACATTCGGGGACATACAAATATTAATCACAAATTGAAATGTGTTAGAGTCCACCGCAGAAACCTATACCAAGGAATCTCAGGGGCCAAGGAGAGTTGGTGAAAATTCCCTCTGTGCTCACAGGCTCAGTGATGTGGGGAAGACCACGAGAGAACATGACTGTGGAAACAACACAGCGCTTTCCCCGCAGTGTCACTCCACACACGGCCTTGTTTTGTTAGTGACTTTATACTTCCCACCTCCCCCACCCCACATCCTCCAGTACTCATGGGCAGGCTACTGGGGATTGGTGGCCTCACGATTGCCAGAAAGATGAGCTGAGCTGTCAGGGGCGTAGGTGACAGTGAAGAGGGGCATGTTCTGCAGGGGAAAAGGCATCCAGGAAAAGTGGGGCCAGGTATGACATGCCTATCAGATCCAGAAGTACGCTTGCTCATTAGGACACGGCCAGGTAAAGCATTCAGTGCAGGTTACTTAGACTCCATAGTGAAAAATGAAACAGATGCAGAAACTAAATCCAGCCTTTATTTTCTGTGTCTTTCTCTCTCCCCTCCCTTCCTCAGTCCCGCTGCCTCTCCCTTTCCCTGTCTCCTTCCCCGCTTCCCTTTCCCCCTCCCCTCCCCTCTCTCCCTCCCTCTCTCTCTCTGCATCTCTCTCAGATTTCAAATATGTCTTATTACCTGTCATATGGGCTAAGACTTACCTGGAGAGAGATGTTAAACCGTTCTGAGTGACAAGCTGTCATATTGAAATTTAAACACTATAAGATAAATAAGTACTAGGGATGTAATGTACAATATGATAAGAATAATTAACACTGCCATATGTTATATATGATAGTTATTAAGAAAGGTAACCCTGAGTTCTCATCACAAGGAAAAATATATTTTTTCCATTTCTTTAATTGTGTGTTTATATGGGATGATAGATGTTCACTAAATTTATTGTGATGGGTTTATCCGATGGCACAAGTGGTAAAGAACCTGCCTACCAGTACAGGAGATCTAAGAGACACAGGTTTGATCCCTGCGTCAGGAAGATCCCCTGGAGGAGGGCATGGCAACCCATTGCAGTATTCTTTTTTTTTTTTTTAATTTTGGCCCCTTTTATTGGTCTTTCATCTGTTTATTTAAATTCATCTTTGTTCTTTGGCCTGTGTGGGCCTCCCATCGCAGTGGCCTCTCTTGTCACAGAGCACCGGCTCCGGGCTTATGCGCTTCAGAGCACTGGCTCATAATTGGACATAGTGGTCCAGCCAGTTCAGCCAGTCTAGCCACTCTGTGGCATGTGGGATCCTCCCAGGTCAGGGATCGATCTGGTGCCCCTTGCACTGCAAGGTAGACTCTTTGCCCACTGGACCACCAGGGAAGCCCCCCATTCCAGTATTCTTGCCTGGAGAATCCCATGGACAGAGGAGCCTGGTGAACTAGGGTCCATAGGGTGCAAAGAGTCGGACACAACTGAAGGGACTAATACTTTCACTTTCAATGCTTCTGCAAGCACTTCCAGTCTGATGCGCTGCCTTATGTCAAACCTCCTTGGGCTCAGACATACCACCAGTTATACAATGGGCCAGGTAAAGCTACACCTTCAAGCAGAGACAGAGCATATGGATTTTATTTAAAAGAACATGTGGCAATCCATTCAAGAGGAAATGCTGTCATCCTGGACAGGTCTGGGTCTAATCTGTGTTGAAGAACAAGAGAGGAGCCTTCACTACAACAACCCTGCACCTAGTCAGGCACACCACTGTTTCTTGCCATTTTCTTTTTCCTCCTGGGAAGGTTGCCATCATTTCACACATGGTTTGGAATAATTAAGGTTGTTTGGTTACTATCTGACTAGTAGGAATTGGGGTGTGTGGGTGCTCAGTCGCTCAGTCGTGTCTGACTCTTTGGGATCCCATGGACTGTAGCCCACCAGGCTCCTATGTGCATGGGATTTTTCCCCAGGCAAGAATACTGGAGTGGGCTGCCATTTCCTTCTCCAGAGGATCTTTCCTCACCCAGGGATTGAAACTTGAGTCTCCTGCATTGGCAGGCAGATCTGCGAGCGAGTGTTTTATAACTGGGTTTTGACAACTTTGACTGTGCTTCCTCAGATCTCTCTTCAGTCTAACTCTATTCTCTTTATATGACTTCTCTCCTTTAAATATAAATATGATGTATTTCTCTGTGACATGTAGATGAACAAGGTCTGGACAGATAGCCAGGGAACTCCAGACTGCTGCCCCATGCCGGTTGAATTTTGAAAAAGAGAATTAAGAAACTCAAACCATGATTCTCTCAAAGCAGTTTGGACATAAGCAATCACTAGATTGGTAGAATGTGCATGAAGCAACAACTTCCTCTAAACTCTGGTTTCTGAAAGCAGAAATCAGACAGAGACCCTGCAGCCCAAGTCTGTGGAATTTTCTACTCAAAGCAGTTTGGACATGAATGCTAAGTCGGTGCCCTTGCACTGCAAGGTAGACTCTTTGCCCACTGGACCACCAGGAAGCCCCCATTCCAGTATTCTTGCCTGGAGAATCCCATGGACAGAGGAGCCTGGTGAACTAGGGTCCATAGGGTGCAAAGAGTCGGACACAACTGAAGGGACTAATACTTTCACTTTCAATGCTTCTGCAAGCACTTCCAGTCTGATGCGCTGCCTTATGTCAAACCTCCTTGGGCTCAGACATACCACCAGTTATACAATGGGCCAGGTAAAGCTACACCTTCAAGCAGAGACAGAGCATATGGATTTTATTTAAAAGAACATGTGGCAATCCATTCAAGAGGAAATGCTGTCATCCTGGACAGGTCTGGGTCTAATCTGTGTTGAAGAACAAGAGAGGAGCCTTCACTACAACAACCCTGCACCTAGTCAGGCACACCACTGTTTCTTGCCATTTTCTTTTTCCTCCTGGGAAGGTTGCCATCATTTCACACATGGTTTGGAATAATTAAGGTTGTTTGGTTACTATCTGACTAGTAGGAATTGGGGTGTGTGGGTGCTCAGTCGCTCAGTCGTGTCTGACTCTTTGGGATCCCATGGACTGTAGCCCACCAGGCTCCTATGTGCATGGGATTTTTCCCCAGGCAAGAATACTGGAGTGGGCTGCCATTTCCTTCTCCAGAGGATCTTTCCTCACCCAGGGATTGAAACTTGAGTCTCCTGCATTGGCAGGCAGATCTGCGAGCGAGTGTTTTATAACTGGGTTTTGACAACTTTGACTGTGCTTCCTCAGATCTCTCTTCAGTCTAACTCTATTCTCTTTATATGACTTCTCTCCTTTAAATATAAATATGATGTATTTCTCTGTGACACGTAGATGAACAAGGTCTGGACAGATAGCCAGGGAACTGGAGACTGCTGCCCCATGCCCGGTTGAATTTTGAAAAAGAGAATTAAGAAACTCAAACCATGATTCTCTCAAAGCAGTTTGGACATAAGCAATCACTAGATTGGTAGAATGTGCATGAAGCAACAACTTCCTCTAAACTCTGGTTTCTGAAAGCAGAAATCAGACAGAGACCCTGCAGCCCAAGTCTGTGGAATTTTCATCACTCACTGATCCTGAGAACGCCACACCCCTCACCTTCAGATCTGGAATAGGACGACCAGTCAAGCAGAGACCAAGATTTGTAGTGCCCTGAAGTTCACTGGGGCTGTTGTACACAGGTTTAAACAACGTGGCTCCTAATGAAGTCATTTAGGGAAATGACTCCCTCTATGCTAGTGCCTTGACACTCAGCAGTGAAAGGAAATCGATCAACTATCCAGTAACTAAATGTGCTCTTGGGTGTGACATCTTTCTCCCCGCCTTTCAGAAGGTATGTTCTTTGACTTTCACCTCTCAGCACACATTACAACGTGTTTGAGAAAGAAAGTGGGGAAGAACAAATAGCATTTACCGCAGGCCAGTCGGGCAATAGTAATTGGCAACATCCTTCAAAGTTATTCACCTGCAGTGCTGAGCCCCACAGATGTGAGTGAGATTAGTTCCATTTCATTTACAATAACATCAGGAACCAGGCCCACGAGTTTGTATCTTGGTAGAGGCAGGAGACAGACCGCAAAGAAGGTCTAAATTCAAGGATCAGACAGGAACAAGGCCCTCCTCCCCCAAAATCAAAATGAGATAATTGCCAGTGGCAGCTTGCCTTGGGTTCTGAGAGTTAGGCAGCAAATATGCTCGCAGAAAGAACCATAGGGAAGCAAAACGAAAATAAATTGCTCTAGTTTCAGGCATTCTTTGACTCTTGGGCACTGGCTGTTTTTTATGCAGTCCTCAGAAGAATGGATGGTTCAGAAACAAAACAAAATAGAACATGTAAGATCATTTTCGGGTCTTTTTAAACTGGGTTTTGACAACTTTGACTGTGCTTCCTCAGATCTCTCTTCAGTCTAACTCTATTCTCTTTATATGACTTCTCTCCTTTAAATATAAATATGATGTATTTCTCTGTGACACGTAGATGAACAAGGTCTGGACAGATAGCCAGGAACTGGAGACTGCTGCCCCATGCCCGGTTGAATTTTGAAAAAGAGAATTAAGAAACTCAAACCATGATTCTCTCAAAGCAGTTTGGACATAAGCAATCACTAGATTGGTAGAATGTGCATGAAGCAACAACTTCCTCTAAACTCTGGTTTCTGAAAGCAGAAATCAGACAGAGACCCTGCAGCCCAAGTCTGTGGAATTTTCATCACTCACTGATCCTGAGAACGCCACACCCCTCACCTTCAGATCTGGAATAGGACGACCAGTCAAGCAGAGACCAAGATTTGTAGTGCCCTGAAGTTCACTGGGGCTGTTGTACACAGGTTTAAACAACGTGGCTCCTAATGAAGTCATTTAGGGAAATGACTCCCTCTATGCTAGTGCCTTGACACTCAGCAGTGAAAGGAAATCGATCAACTATCCAGTAACTAAATGTGCTCTTGGGTGTGACATCTTTCTCCCCGCCTTTCAGAAGGTATGTTCTTTGACTTTCACCTCTCAGCACACATTACAACGTGTTTGAGAAAGAAAGTGGGGAAGAACAAATAGCATTTACCGCAGGCCAGTCGGGCAATAGTAATTGGCAACATCCTTCAAAGTTATTCACCTGCAGTGCTGAGCCCCACAGATGTGAGTGAGATTAGTTCCATTTCATTTACAATAACATCAGGAACCAGGCCCACGAGTTTGTATCTTGGTAGAGGCAGGAGACAGACCGCAAAGAAGGTCTAAATTTAAGGATCAGACAGGAACAAGGCCCTCCTCCCCCAAAATCAAAATGAGATAATTGCCAGTGGCAGCTTGCCTTGGGTTCTGAGAGTTAGGCAGCAAATATGCTCGCAGAAAGAACCATAGGGAAGCAAAACGAAAATAAATTGCTCTAGTTTCAGGCATTCTTTGACTCTTGGGCACTGGCTGTTTTTTATGCAGTCCTCAGAAGAATGGATGGTTCAGAAACAAAACAAAATAGAACATGTAAGGGATCATATCTGCATGGTTATGAGTGAAAAAGATTCAGACTTTCCAAACTTGTGTCTATGGTGAAATAATAATGGATTGGCCTTGCTATATCTAGTTCTTTTTCTCTACCATTGGGTCAAATACAAAGGACACAAATTGTCATAGAATCTTCTAAATTAATACTGCACTGGAAAATAGAAATCAATATTGACAACTTAAAAGAATGTCTATTTACCTTTTTTTAGTTCCAGGTCTTTTAAAAAGTTGTTTTTTCATTGGAGGATAATTGCTTTAGAATGTTGTGTTGGTTTCTGCTGTTCAGCATCCTGAGTCAGTCATAAGTATACATTCATCCCCTCCCTCTGGAGCCCCCCTTCCATGCCGCCCCTATCTCACCCCCCAAGTCATCACGACTCACCCAGTTGAGATCCCTATACTTCCCTGGGGGAAGTGTGTCAGCGCTTCTCTCTCAGTTCATCCCACCCTTTCCTTCCCCGTGTGTCCACAAATCCCTTCTCTACCTCTGTGTCTCTGTTCCTGCCCTGCAAATAGGTTCATCAGTACCATTTTTCTAGATTCCATATATGAGTCGTGTCTGACTCTTTGTGACCCCATGAACTGTAGCCTGCAAGGTTCCTCTATTCATGGAATTCTCCAGGCAAGAATATTGGAGTGGGTAGCCATTCTATTCTCCAGGGGATGATCCAGGGATCCAACCTGGGTCTCCCGCATTGTAGGCAGATTTTTTACCATCTGAGCCACCAGGGAAGCCTATATATGTGTAAATATACCATACTTGTTTTCCTCTTACTTAACTATGTATGACAGGCTCTAGGTTCATCCCTATTTAGCTTTTAGGGCACCCTGAAAACAAGCACCCCTGAAGAGACCTGTTGACTTGGACCTGATGGGAGAATTTGAAATCTACCCTTCCTTAATTCTGCAAAATGAATCCCACCCCTGCCTTCTACTCCCACTCCTGAGCCCTTTATGAGCTCCACTCTCCCTTACATCCAAATGCAGAACCGAGGTGTGAAAAGTTAAATACTTCTAACTTACTGAGCAAGGAAACTAGCCGACCTTTATATGTATATATATATATATATATATATACACACACATACATACATATATATATATATATATTCCATGATATTAAAAGAATTCATCTGAGTTTGTGCTAATGACCATAAATCACTTGTGCTGACAAGCTGCGGTCATTATCCTTTCTACAGCCTTTTAAAGCCGAAGCACTAGGAGGTGCGTCAGTGTTGGAAACTTGTGGCTTGCTGATTCCAGCGAAGCAGCCTGCCAGCTTGAGCTGCCTCCCAAGGGTGCTCCACCAGGCTCCACACCCCCAAACTGCTCTCCTGGGGGCCTGGCAAGTGCCCGGGCACTTCCGCCGGAATTTACATGAACAGAGGAAACGGTTTAAGTAAAGTGGCGTGTTATTTATCCCTATAATGACTAGTTTAACAGCCACAATTAGGAAGGAAATTCTACAAGCCTGAACTCCAGTTACTTATTACTGCCACCGAAAGTCAATTAAAGTATCTAAGTAATTACAGGGACTGGGATCATCTGTCATCTGGCGAATCCTATTAGAGGGAAGAGGCTCTTGGTTTGTTTTGACAGTGGGTAATCTAGTCTCCATCATGTTGATTAATTTTCGGACAAGGGAGTGTATGAGGGGGGCCTTGCCACCACAGTTCTGGGGATCTGTTCACCTGGGAGAGCAACAGACACAATCACTGGCTTTCCGTCCACCTCAGCTGCAGAGCAAAAGATCCAGCGTCATCCTGGAGTAGGTGGAAGGTACCCAGTCTGCCAGAAGAGTCACTCAGGAACATTGCTTTTCAACTCAAGGGTCTCGAGGGGTGTCTTGTTCCTTCTTGAGCTCCTGCTACACCAAGTCTTGGTTTCTTTGCCCACTTCGAGGCCTACCAGCTCCCCAGTGACCTCCCAGCACCTCCTTCAGTCATCTTGGTCAGCTCAGTGTCTCACAAACATTATCATCATGATTCAAATGACTTTTGTGCTCTTTCTCAGCCTGCTACCTAATATGCATTCTTCCCCTCTCTTCTGTATACCCAAGCCCTCTTCACCTTCGAGGCTCAGTCAGAGTCCTAACGCTTCCCTGATCCACATCCAATACCAGACTTCTCCTACGAGCTGCCTGTGGAATTCGAATTTATTGCTCAGTGGTTCTTAGGTTGTGAACACCTAGCAGGGGTGGCATCTTAAGTTTCCACTCCTTGCCTGGAATCTGGGATACATTTACACCCTCAAAGTGTCACCCCCTGATTCTTGATTTCTGTGGTGGTAGTTTAGTCTCAAGTGTGGGGAAATATCTTTCTTCTTACCATTTTATTTGTTTATTTGTGGCCGTACTGGGTCTTCGTTGATGCTCAGGTTTTTTCTCTAGCTGCAGAGAGCAGAGTACTGCAGTGCACAGGCTTCTCAATGCGGTGGCTTCTCTTGCTGCGGAGCACAAACACTAGGTCACATGGGCTCAGTAACAGAGGAAACGGTTTAAGTAAAGTGGCGTGTTATTTATCCCTATAATGACTAGTTTAACAGCCACAATTAGGAAGGAAATTCTACAAGCCTGAACTCCAGTTACTTATTACTGCCACCGAAAGTCAATTAAAGTATCTAAGTAATTACAGGGACTGGGATCATCTGTCATCTGGCGAATCCTATTAGAGGGAAGAGGCTCTTGGTTTGTTTTGACAGTGGGTAATCTAGTCTCCATCATGTTGATTAATTTTCGGACAAGGGAGTGTATGAGGGGGGCCTTGCCACCACAGTTCTGGGGATCTGTTCACCTGGGAGAGCAACAGACACAATCACTGGCTTTCCGTCCACCTCAGCTGCAGAGCAAAAGATCCAGCGTCATCCTGGAGTAGGTGGAAGGTACCCAGTCTGCCAGAAGAGTCACTCAGGAACATTGCTTTTCAACTCAAGGGTCTCGAGGGGTGTCTTGTTCCTTCTTGAGCTCCTGCTACACCAAGTCTTGGTTTCTTTGCCCACTTCGAGGCCTACCAGCTCCCCAGTGACCTCCCAGCACCTCCTTCAGTCATCTTGGTCAGCTCAGTGTCTCACAAACATTATCATCATGATTCAAATGACTTTTGTGCTCTTTCTCAGCCTGCTACCTAATATGCATTCTTCCCCTCTCTTCTGTATACCCAAGCCCTCTTCACCTTCGAGGCTCAGTCAGAGTCCTAACGCTTCCCTGATCCACATCCAATACCAGACTTCTCCTACGAGCTGCCTGTGGAATTCGAATTTATTGCTCAGTGGTTCTTAGGTTGTGAACACCTAGCAGGGGTGGCATCTTAAGTTTCCACTCCTTGCCTGGAATCTGGGATACATTTACACCCTCAAAGTGTCACCCCCTGATTCTTGATTTCTGTGGTGGTAGTTTAGTCTCAAGTGTGGGGAAATATCTTTCTTCTTACCATTTTATTTGTTTATTTGTGGCCGTACTGGGTCTTCGTTGATGCTCAGGTTTTTTCTCTAGCTGCAGAGAGCAGGGAGTACTCGCAGTGCACAGGCTTCTCAATGCGGTGGCTTCTCTTGCTGCGGAGCACAAACACTAGGTCACATGGGCTCAGTAGTTGTGGCTCGTAGACTCACTAGTTGTAGCACATGGGCTTAGTTGCTCTGAAGCATGTGGGATCTTCCCAGATCAGGGACCAGACCCCCATCTCCTGAGTTGGCAGGTGCATTCTGTACCACTGAGCCACCAGGGAACCCAGGTGAAGTGTCTTAATCAGACCTACCTGCTTTTCTTCATTTATTCACTCCTTCCTTCAGCAGCATGTATGAAATGGCTTACTTAGAGCAGGAAACGAGAACTATGGCTTCTCAGTTTGAATTGAATACTTCCTCTTCAACTGTAATGCCTTTATGGGAAACTGTGTTTGCTCCCACCACCCTGCACAAATCAAGGGGTCTCTCAATGCTCATCATTCCTTTGCTGGCCAACACTTGCAAGGAAATCATCATAAAAGCACATATAAATATAGAAAGAATGCACTGTCTCTCCCCTGTGGTTCCAGGGGCACTCCTCAGAACATTCTGAGTCTGAACCAGGAGACCAAGAGAGGAAAATATTTTCAAATGATCTTCCAAATGACTTAAGTGCTTACTTAGGGTTCAAGTTTGGTTCAAGGGATGGCCAAAACTCAGGTCAGCCAGCGCTATTAGGGTCAGCCAGACACTGGGGTCGATCGGCCATGTTTGGATTGAATCAAGAACTTTCTGCTGTTCTTCACATCCCAAGACAGATATTGGAATTTTAAACTTTTCTTTTTCAACCTCTTTATGTTTTAAAATTCTTTTCATCATCCCAGAAGATCTTCTTTCTCATTCTCCCCTTTCATGGCATGGCCTTTGGAAGCTCCTGTCTTGCACCTGTGGTGTTCATACATGGTATTTCCACTAGCATTTGCCCCCACATGTTGTTTGTGTTTTAAAAAATATATTGTGCATCTGTCTGAGGAAACGGACCAGGAGGAAACAGAAAATCTTACCAATGGGAAAATCTGAAAAAAAAAAAAAATTTTTTTTTTTCCTCACTATTTTCTGCAGGAAATACTTTGCCCATAACAAAGCATTGAAAAAAGAATGTTCCCAGGCATTAATCATAAAGGCAAGACTGAAAAGTTCAAGGACATCAGAGCATATCAAAGGATTGCTGAAACCCTTCAATAGCTCAAGTTCTCTGATGGTAGCTGGCATATTACAGCAAAACTCTTGTGTCTGCGTCTAACACCCAACTCACCAATACGGAGAGCCCAAGTTCAGTACAGGCCGGGATTTGCTCTGTTTGTCTTCCTGGTGGCTAGCACAGTGCCTGGCCTCCAGTGTGCTCTCAGTAAATAATCATGCAATGAACATTTGGTCACTCTTTGGCTATATAAATACCATGTGCTGGGTATGGAGGTTTTTTTAAAATACTAAGATACACAGTTCTCATCTTTAAAAGGTTCAATCTCAAGCCTGAGTGAGCATCAAAATTGCCCAGGAAGCTCTAAAACTACACATTTCCAGGCCTTATGCCCAGAGATTCTAACTCAGTAGGTCTGGGTCAGGGCTCAGAATTCCATACTTTTTTTGTCATTTTCCAGATGTCTTTATAAACTAAATTTTTAAATTTTATATTGGGATATAACCAGTTAACAATGTTGTGATAGTTTCAGGTGACTGGCAGAGGGACTGAACCATACCTATACATGTATCCATTCTCCCCCAAACGACCCTCCCATCCAGGCTGCCCCATAGCATTGAGCAGAATTCCCTGGGCTATACGGTCCATACTTTTTAACTAACCTTCCAGACCCCTCTGATGGTCAGCCAGATTGGGTCCCTTGGACCCATAAAACAAAATAAAAACCCTATGTTTTTACATCTCACATTCGACTCTCATCTCACTTGATTCTTACTTTCTCAGAATTTCAGGATTCTGAGAATCCCCACAGTTTAACGAAGACACGAAGTCCAGAGGTTTCACATAGTTAGTGAAGTTAGAGGTGGGTCTGAAGCCAGTATTTTCATCTACAGGCACGCATAGTTTTCTTCTCACTAACTCCTTCTTGTGAGTGATGAGGCTTACTCCAGTGGATAAAGAGCAACAAACCATGTGGCTGTTTAGTTGCTAATCTGAATCTTTGAGGTCCCATGAACTGCAGCCTTCCAGGCTCCTCTATCTGTGGATTTCCCAGGCAAGAATACTGAAGTGGGTAGCCATTTCTTCCTCCAGAGGATCTTCCTGACCCAGGGATTGAACCTGAGTCTCTTGTGTCTCCTGCACTGGCAGGCAAATTCTTTACCACTGAACTACCAGTGAAGCCCAACAGACCATATAGGTCATCACTAAATGAACAGCCAGTAGGTTCAGGCCTTTCTCCTAGGTTCTTTGAGAGAGACAAAGTGAGAGAAAAAGATTGCCTTCTTCACTCTCCTACCCCCACCCTTCACCATGGAGAATCCCCTGGGGAAAGGATTCATTTATGGAAGCAGGCTTTCTCCATGGTGGCAAATAATGATGGTTATTTACTTATACGTGTGTTTTACCTAGAAAATAAATCAACTGAGAAAGTCAGCCCAGCTGGGTGGAATATGCTTTCACATTGCACAAGGCCCCTGTATAGGGACCACCTAGTGAAGCAGGTGGCAAACCACATTCCGCCCTGTACCCAAATGAGGCTCATGAACCCACCTCCTCGCTTCCCTGTGGCTTGTTACCTAGCCCACTCTGCTTCTCTCTTCTATCTCTGGTGTAGATGAGAGAAGTCATTATAGGATTTATCTCACTATTATCATCTAATCCAATATGACATTAACAGAGCATTCAACAGCAGATGGATGAAAATTCCAGCTGCCTTTCTGGATTAGTAACGCAGCAAGTTTCATTCTGCAGTGACGGACAGTGAGAGAGCAGTGTCAGCAAAAAGGTCCCCCCATTTCCCACGCAGGTACATGGCCTAAAGCTTTCCCCTGCCACAACTCTGACAAGAAAAGGCCAGGGGCTCAAGAGACTGGATGCTGATCTCTCCCATCATTCAGGGACATGGGCTCTCCAGGCTGCATCTGCGAGTGAAGCTAGGCTCTGTGAAGTATAGAGAGTGCTTGTGCTGAACACAGGAGAAAGGGGGTGGGGTGGGGAGACCAGGTATTACAAACACAAGCAGGAACAAATGATCTTTAAATTCTGCTTGCAAGCATTTCTGGATGGAGGAGCTTCTCATGAAGGTTTTTTGAAGACAACTTTCTTTCTTCTCAGAGACAACTTTCTTTAGTGTTCTGTCACCAAGTATGAACTGAGCCGGTTAAGAAAAGGAGATGGAAAGGTTGACACTTACCTAACCACTTTTCAGAGCATAGATACTCAAGCGAAGTAACCAATGACCCTTGTTTCCTGATAATTAGAACTGGTAATTAAGCACTCTGAAAGGGTAGTTGTGCAGAAGGCAGCATTCTATGATGGTTCTTCCAATAGCATCTCCTGGGTTGGGATTTTCTGGCTAAAGTGTACAAAAACCAGATCTCACTTTGTTAACTGAAGTATACACACAAATATACAAATTCAAGGTGCTTCCCAGGTGGCTCAGTGGTAAACAATTCACCTGCCGATGCAGGAGACCTGGGTTCAGTTTGGGTCAGGAAGATCCCTTGGAGAAGAAAATATGACAACCCACTCCCTTATTCTTGCCTGAAAAATCCCATGGACAGAGGAGTGTGGTGGACTACAGTCCATGCAGCCGCAAAGAGTCAGACACAACTGAGCACTTAAGCACACACACGCACACACATGTACAAATTCAGGTCCCCTTTTGAGATGCCACATGCTTGATGGGAACCCTTCTCATTTTAAATTGAGCTTTACAGCTAGTGTTATGTTCCTTTTAACTACAAGATGTGTGTCTACTGATTCTTTTATTACATAGCCCAGAAACAGGTGCTACTAGAGTACGGTCTTATCCTAGCAGGGGCAGCATAGTTGGCTGGGGATCATCCTGGGGACATTCAGCTGGTCATTTCCTGATGGAGAAAAGGCCACCTGTACCCCTCTCTGCAGGACCACTTCCCACTGGACATAGATGAAGACAGGCAGTGAGGAGAAGGCAGGGAATGAAGGGGCTGTGAGCTTGTGCAGGAATGTGAAAATATGTGATTTGAAGGCTGAATCCCATTTGCTCCAATGCCAGTAGTTTCTCTTCTTCTGTGGTCAATGTGATTGATAGGAGCTTCTTCAGAAGCAAAGTCAGAGTATATGAGTTTTATATGTTAGTCTGGGATTGCTGATGAGCTCTAGTGTTTTTACTGGGGAAAATTACATTTCGGAATAAAAACCAACAAAAACAAGGTCTCCTGCAACTTACCAGAATAGGATCTGTGAGAGTAGATCAAAGTGGTCATGAAGATCTTAAAGAATGGGTTGTGGTGGCTGGACCACTCTCCATGGGAGCTGGCGATGTGGCCAAGTTCACAGCTTAGGCATCCAGATCAGTCCCGAGGGCCTCCATTAGGACGTCTCGCCATCCTGGTTAAGATCTGCAGTTACAGTCATTTGTGTCCAGTGAAAGAGAATGTAAGAGACCTTAAAGAAAATGTCTTGGGGCTTCCCTGGTGGTCCAGTGGGTATAGAGTCCGCCTTGCAGTGCAGGGGGCACTGGTTCAATCCCTGGCACGGGAGGATCCCATGTGCCGCAGAGTGGCTGGGCCGGTGTGTCCAATTGTGAGCCGGCGCTCCGGAGCACATGCACCAAGAGCTGGTGGTCTGCGGCGAGGGACACCTCTGTGGTGGGAGGCCCACACAGGATGGAAAATTAAGACAGATGAAAATAGATAGATGAAGGACCAATGAAAGAGGCCAAGAGTTAAAAAAAAAAAACAAAACATCTTGTGAGCGAGGTGATCCACATTTTGTGGCTCTTGCAGTACTTGTAGTCCCTGTCATCTTAATAATAATCTTTGTTACCAACCTGCCACACAAAAAAAACATTCCAGTGATTCTGTGAGTGGAGTGCTTTTAGTCAGCAATGTTCAAGGCTTGGGCATTGCTTTGAAAGACTTTCTGCTGAAATGCCTCAGCTGAGAGGTCCCTCGGCCTGGATTCTGCTGCTAAACCTCATAGTCTGTGTAAGCACACAGATTAGCTATCTAAACAGGGGCCTGGACATATTGAACCTGTCTACACTAATTCCAGTGGATTATATATTCTTTAGAGCTTTAGTTTTAACTTGTTCATCTCTTCTATTTAAGGAGAGCCATGATATGCCTATTGGTGACATCACTGGTACTTTGAGTAGCTTCCTGGAAATTGTTGTAGGGATGTCATGATTGCATGCCTTTAAAGATACTCATTTAGTCTAGCAAGGTAGCCTGAGTCTTTCTGGTAGGATGAAAAAGCAATGAATATACTCTGTCTAATATTCTTAATATCTTTAATAGTCTTAATAGTAATGAATAAAGCTCAACCTGGGAAATTGGACAGCTAACTGGTGAAAGTATCTCCCAAAGAAATGGATATCTGACAGGTTTCTGAGAAACGAATTTAATTAAAATGTTATTCTGTAACTCTGTTTACTAAATTGTGCTTCCCAGGCGGCATTAGAGGTGAAGTACCCACCTGCCAATGCAGGAGATGTAAAAGACATAGGTTTGATCCCCAGTTTGGGCAGATCCCATGGAGGAGGGCATGGCAACCCACTCCAGTATTTTTGTCTGGAGAATTCCACGGACAGAGGAACCTAGCAGACCATAAGGCCACAAAGAGTCGGGCACAACTGAAGCAACTTAGCACTCACTACTAAATGAGTTAGAATTTCAGAATGTGTCTGAAAATGACTTTGTCCTCTTAAATGATATTCTCTTTTTAAGATTTCATTAATTTGGATCAAGAAAAATTAATTTTCTAATATGTAAATTATAATAGCTAAATGATCTTAGTATGTAGATAGTTTCCATTTTTATTAGCATTGTGTTATTGGATATGTATTTTAATTTTTGGTTTCTCCATGAAGCACTAACAAAATAGTGACAATTTTAGATGTAAAAGATAAAATGCCTTGTTTCTTTTCTTCGTTGAAAGTACAAAGACATGCCACTACATCAGAATGTTGGTCAAGCAACCTACTAGTCTAGTCTAGCAAAGTAGAATTTTTTTCAAAATATTAGTCCATACTTTTGTTTGGGGAAAGTAATTTGGGAGAATTTTTGAAAATAGTCTTAAGTAATGTGAAACCAGCCTTAGTAGACAGCATGGGTTATAAAACTTTGCAATAACATTTTGGGTGATTTTTAACTATACTCGAGACTAGTTTTCCTTTTGGCTTGAAGACTATCAAAGAGAAATTCTGAACATGTTTGGAGAAAGAGCAGCACCAGCAGAAGACACAACATGTGTGTCCTCATGCGTGACTGCCTCATGGGAGCTCTCATTTGAACTTAGTGATTATAAACTCTATTTAATTTCATTGTATGGATATACCAGAGTTTGTGGTATATACTTAATGATTATGAAGTATTTGCTTGCAAATCACCAGTCCAAAAATATGATGAAAGAGAAAATTTTTAAAAAACCTGTTTGCTTTAAAAATCTGATTATCACAGGTAAGAAGTTACATTTTTAAGAAAATAAAAACTTTCTTTTTTGCAAATAATACCAGAGGGAAATTGCCCTAAGATCACCTCTTAGGCAAAGAATCTTAAGCACTTTTTATTTTCTTGATTAAAAAAAAAACACACACACCCAACATTCCTCTCTATGCCTAAGAGATTAATTTCTTACCACTCTGGGTGCTAGCAGTGAAAGTCATTTTGGAGTTAGTCAAAAAATGTTAATGCAAGGGATAGATGGCATGGGAACACTGATATACACAGGCCATGATTAACTAAAGTGTTTTCTTTATACATAAGTAACTAAGTTGTCCATTAAAAACTTAAACAAAACAAGGCTGAAAACTTAGCAAAATCTTTGTCCTCTTAAATGATATTCTTTTAAGATTTCATTAATTTGGATCAAGAAAAATTAATTTTCTAATATGTAAATTATAATAGCTAAATGATCTTAGTATGTAGATAGTTTCCATTTTTATTAGCATTGTGTTATTGGATATGTATTTTAATTTTTGGTTTCTCCATGAAGCACTAACAAAATAGTGACAATTTTAGATGTAAAAGATAAAATGCCTTGTTTCTTTTCTTCGTTGAAAGTACAAAGACATGCCACTACATCAGAATGTTGGTCAAGCAACCTACTAGTCTAGTCTAGCAAAGTAGAATTTTTTTCAAAATATTATTCCATACTTTTGTTTGGGGAAATTAATTTGGGGAGAATTTTTGAAAATAGTCTTAAGTAATGTGAAACCAGCCTTAGTAGACAGCATGGGTTATAAAACTTTGCAATAACATTTTGGGTGATTTTTAACTATACTCGAGACTAGTTTTCCTTTTGGCTTGAAGACTATCAAAGAGAAATTCTGAACATGTTTGGAGAAAGAGCAGCACCAGCAGAAGACACAACATGTGTGTCCTCATGCGTGACTGCCTCATGGGAGCTCTCATTTGAACTTAGTGATTATAAACTCTATTTAATTTCATTGTATGGATATACCAGAGTTTGTGGTATATACTTAATGATTATGAAGTATTTGCTTGCAAATCACCAGTCCAAAAATATGATGAAAGAGAAAATTTTTAAAAAACCTGTTTGCTTTAAAAATCTGATTATCACAGGTAAGAAGTTACATTTTTAAGAAAATAAAAACTTTCTTTTTTGCAAATAATACCAGAGGGAAATTGCCCTAAGATCACCTCTTAGGCAAAGAATCTTAAGCACTTTTTATTTTCTTGATTAAAAAAAAAACACACACACCCAACATTCCTCTCTATGCCTAAGAGATTAATTTCTTACCACTCTGGGTGCTAGCAGTGAAAGTCATTTTGGAGTTAGTCAAAAAATGTTAATGCAAGGGATAGATGGCATGGGAACACTGATATACACAGGCCATGATTAACTAAAGTGTTTTCTTTATACATAAGTAACTAAGTTGTCCATTAAAAACTTAAACAAAACAAGGCTGAAAACTTAGCAAAATCTTTGATTTAAACAATTGATGTTTTTATTACTAGTGCATTTATCTGTGACAGTGATCAGAGAGATAGTCTCTGAATATATTCATTTTTACAAGTTTAAAGTGGATAAAACAGACCTCAGAAAGCTGCATATATTTAAGTGCATAGTGTAATGTTGTATTGTGTAAACATCCATGAAACCATTGCCGTAGTCAGAATCGTGAACCCATCTGTCACCCCTGCAAAGTGTGTTCACACCCCTTTGTGACTCCTCCGTCTGCAGACAACCACTAATTCACTTTCTGTCTCTATAGATTCTATGATTTTATGTAAATCAACATTAAATATCTATTCTCTCTTCTCTGACTTCTTTCACTCAGCATAATTATTTTGAGATACATCTATGTTGCTGTGTGTATCAGTATCTTATTCTTTTCTATTATTATTTATTCCTTTTTATTCTACTTATTCCTGTTTATTCTAGATAATTCTATTCATTTATTTAATTTCATTGTATGGATGCACCAGAGTTTGTTTACCCATTTCCTGTTAATACTCATTTGAGATGTTTCCAGTTTTTGATTTTTATTCATCAAGCTGCTGTGAACATTTACATACAAATCTTTGTGTAAATATATGATTTCTTTTCTCTTGAGTCATAATTAAATGTATGTTTAAATTTTTAAGAAACTGCTAGTTTTCCAGAGCAGTTGTGCCCTTTCCCATCTCCACCAGCATGTATGAAATTTCTGCCTCTTGCATAAACTCGGCAGTACTTGGTAGAGTCATCTTCTTTCAGTTTTAGCTCTTGTAGTACATGAGAAGTGATAGCTCATTGTGGTTTGGGTTTGCGTTCCCTTGATTGATAATGATGTTGAACTTCTTTTCGTGTTTTTATATGGCATCTATATTTCTTCTTTGTGAAGTATCTATTTAGATTTAACCATTGGGTTATATTATTAATTAGTGGCTTGACTCTTCATTTTTGTTTGAAGAGTAAAACGTTGGAAGTTTGATACAGTGACATCTTCCAATTTTTCTGTTTGGGTTTTGTGCTTTCACTGTTGTGTTTTAAAGTCTTTGCCAAATTCCAGGTTGCCAAGATTTTCTCCTGTATTTTCTTCTAGATGTTTTATAGCTTGTAGCTCTGATATTTAGGATTGTGAGTCATAGTGAGTTTTATACACACACACACACCACACACACATATATATATATATATATAATTTGTTTATTGGTAAAGGGTCAAGGTGTACTTTATTTCATTTTCTCATAAGCCTACCCAATTATTCCATCACTTTACCTCAGTGGATTATAGTTTCCTCATTTGTAAGGTGGATTTACATTTTCCATGTCAAAGTTTGTAGTAGACACTATTATATATACAGTGCCTAGAAGCTGATAGGCATTTCTTATCATTTCCTTCCCTCCCTTCCAAAAAAAAAAATTCTTGAAAAAAAATACTTACTACTTCCATACTTAGTAGTATGGAATACTACTTACCATGTATTAGAAAATTACTTATCACTTAGTATAATATTTAAATAAATAAAACTATGAGCAAAGAGTTCATAGATGCTTCAGAGTTTGGTCCTAGAAAGCTTTTTCAGAGCTTGTTTCTTTCCACCCTCTCCTTTCAGATGGAGAACATGAAACTTCAGGGCAGACATGATTCACCTAAAGCTGTTCACCAAGATGGTCAGAGACAGGCTAGAACCCAGTCTCTTAGCCCTCATCTCAACTCTTACTCATCATTAATTAATTGCAGGAGGGGCAACAAACAGATTTTTCAGAGTGAAAAATCACCACATGCATTGAAATAGAACAGTCTTAAAAAGAGACACATAGTAATTTCCTCACAAAAGTATTACTAATTACATCTAATAGTCTGAAAGTGTTAGCATACAATCTTCTATCCAACAAAATTGAATTCTCTATAGGTTGTTATTAAAAGATTTGAGAATAAGTATTAGGAGTAGATTCATAACATTATTGAGGGCTTTTGAAATGAATAATAAAAGAAAGTATTTATATATTTGACTATATGAAAATTAAAATTTATGCCTAGCAGAAGACTTCATAAATCAGACTTTTTAAGAATCAGATAAATTAGAAAAAAATGATGAGCTATATTACCAGGCAGTGAATTGATATACTTGAAATATGATAAGCCATCACAGATCACTGGGAAGATATCAAGACTCAGCAGAAAATAGGCAAGTGTGTCCTAGATAAACAAACATAACCAGTAAGCAGAGGAAAGGATTCTCAACTCACTAACATTTAAAGATCACATCTGAAAACAATGAGATATATATTTACCTTAGAGATTCCTAAGGATTAAAAAGAGTAACAACACCCTACACCTTGATGAGAATATGGAAAAAGGACCTGTTTCATATATCTTGTTGCTGTGAGCCTAATACACAACTTTCCTAGAGGGCAATTTGGCAATTTTGATGAAATTTCTCTGAAAAATTCCATGAAATGATTGACCCAGAATTGCCACTGCCATACATTTATCTTATAAAAATCCCTGCCTAACTGTCTAAAGATATTTTTACTAAGAAATACATTTCTGGCTGTAATATCAGAAACTGAGAAACCAACAAGATGTACACTCATCAATGAATAGTGTAAAAATAGAGGAATAATGTGTTCATATGGCATGCTCTATTTTTCTCAAAAGAATGAGCTTGCTTCAAATGTACCACCTGGAAAAGTGCTAAGTTAAAAGGGAGATTGTAAAGTAAGATGTATAGAATGATCTTACTTTGTAAATGTGGGAAAGGGGCAGAAATAGGTGTTTGAATATGCCTGGAAGGAAGTTTTATTTAGACTCCTTAGTTAAAAGGGATGAAATAAGGAGAAAGTAGCTTAAGCCGGAAGGAATGGTTTGGCTCCAATCATGGGAAATTCATGGGTAGAGTTGGCCCAAGGGTTAGCTGGAGCTGGGGGCTCAGGCTATGTCCCCATCATCTCCCTCACTGATTCCACCTCCTTCCATATTTTATCTTCATTATTCTTCATCCTAGACAGCTGCCTCCCTCATGGAGCTCAAACATATGGCCATTGTCTAACTTTGGGCTTCCCTGGTGACTCAGTGGTAAAAGAATCCACCTGCCAATGCAAGAGACCTGGATTCGATCCCTGAGTCAGGAAGAGCCCTTGGAGAAGGAAATGGCTAACCACTCCAGTATTCTTGGCTGGGAGATCCCAGGGACAGAGGAGACTGGTGGGCTGCAGTCCACGGGGTCACAAAGAGTCAGACAGAACAGAGTGACTAAACAACAACAAGAAGCTAACTTCAGGTCTTCCTAATAGAATGACCTGAAAGAATAAGAGAATTTTCTGCTAGCTCTCAAGGAATCCCGGCTAGGACTCTGATATTTACATCCCATTTCTGTTACGGATCAAGCTCTTTCCTGAAGTCATGACTTGGGTCAAGGGCCAGGGTTCATTCTCTTGGCAGATGAAGCTCCTGATTCCATCTCGGGGAGCAGTGGGAGCACCAGCTGGGGCCCAGACTGGAGGCCAGGGGTTCCCCACAGCAAGAGATTCTACTGAATAGCCAGTGTCTGCTACACAAATGGACATCTTTCATAACCATCAGATTAGGAAGTGGGCTACCATTGTAATTGAAAAATGCAAAGATTGGGACTACAGGAAGTAGTATAAAAAAACAAACAGCAAACCAGGCGTCCTACCTCCTCCCTTATCAGATGGCCTTTTAGACTTAAAAGAAAAAAGAGATGCACTCGCAGATTTTTTCATTGTTTTGTCAAAATGTGACCTAAGTCTTTCATGGCAACTAAGTAGTTAATTTCTTCTGGAAAGATATTGGGAAATGAATTTTTACTGAAGAGACTGAACCAGCCTTTTCTGGGAGCAAAGACTTAGATTTTGTTAGGAAGGTGGAGGAAATGCCCTGGCTGAGGCGGCTCTGTGTGAGCTTGTCCTGGAGCCCCCTCGGGGCAGGAGGACTGGAGGGCAAGGCCAGCCCCAGGCTTTCAGACTGCTTCTGAACGAGCTGTAAATGTCCCCAGAATCGATTTTTCTCTCCAGAGAGCAGTCAGTGCCCTCTGTCACACTGGCAGCTGACTCTCTTCTCCCCACCACCTCTCTCTCCCCCAGCGGGTATGTCAGAGAGAAACCAGGAACGCAAAGCCTAAGGGTTAAACTCATTCATTTGGATGCCAGAAATCCTGCGTTTGAGATAAATCAGATAGGAGCTATAATGAAGTTTCTGTATTTATTACCTCTGAGTAAAAGACTTTTTGCAAATTATAGGGTAAATAAGATTGTAAAGGAATGGAAAAAACTACGTTTCACCCTTCACTATTTCAGAAACTTCCATCAGTGGGTAATCAGCTAATTATACATCTCTGCTATCCAATCAAAAATTTAAAAAATATTCTCTTCTATTGGACACTGTAGCTTGATTCCTCATTTATCTGTATATCCTCAAAAGTAATTAAAGTCTAATTCAGAAGGTTTTGCTGATTAAGATTACTAGAGAGATTTAGTTGTAAGGTAGTTAAGACCCAGATGTGATGTCTGATATCAGATATGATATCTGGCATAGTTACAGCAGTTAAGACTTTTGAATCAGATCTGGGTCAAATTCAGATTCTATCATTTAATGCCATCTTGGGCAGGTACATTTCCTGTCTGTTTTCTCATTGGCATAACTAGATAGCTACACTTGCCTTATGGAATTACTATGAGAATTCATTCGGAAGCTTGGCACATAGTAATCCATCAATAAATACAGTAAGTCTCCTACATACAAACGAGTTCCACTCCAAGAGTATATTCTCAAGTTCAACTTGTTCACAGCAACAAGGTTAACCTAGATACCCAAAAATCGACTGTGTAGTACTGCACTGTAATGCTTTAGGAGAACAAGCAATGTCTACCGTCTTATCGCCTCACTCCACTCTCAGTCGTTTCACTGTTGTTTCCATAGTTGTCGCTCAGCTCTGCTTAGCAGTACCAGCTCCATCATCGCTACTTCTGCACTTGCTTCCGGGTATCCTGGGCTGAAATAAAGATCCTGAAATGCGGTACTCTCTGCAGTACTGTACAGTAAGCGCAGCCACTTGTAGAGGATGCCAGATAGGTGGACTAACTTCCATGGATGTATTGGGGAATGCACGTTCACGTCTTTGAAACTTTGCAACTTGAAGGTTCGAATGTAAGAACTTACTGTATTAGCTTTAGGTTTTTTATCATTATTATTTATTATTTTTATTTTACTTTTACAGAGTTTTGTTGTTTACAGCTATACATAAACCCGAATCAGTCATAGGTATCCCCTTGACTCCTCCCACCTGGACCCCCTTCCTAGTTCCTCCCTATCCCACCCCTCCAGGTTATTGCGTGGCACCCATATAAGTTCCCTTAGTCTTACAGCACATTCACGGTGTTTGTCTCTTTTACATCTGGTAGTGTAGGTTTCCATGTTACTTTGTTGTTGTTTTTTTTAATTTTGGCCTCTTTTATTGTTTTTTTTTAATTTATTTATCTTCATCCATCTTTATTCTTTGGCCTGTGTGAGCTTCCCATTACAGTGGCCTCTCTCATTGCTGAGCACTGGCTCTAGGCCCAGGCGCTCCAGAGTGCTGGCTGATAATTAGACACACTGGTCAAAGCCTCTCTGCAGCATGTGGGAATCTTCCCTGGCCAGAGATCGAAATTGCACTGCAAGGCAGACTCTTTGCCCACTGGACCACCAGGGAAGCCCTCCATGTTACTCTTTCCACACCTTTCACCACTCCTCCCTCCCCACAATGTCCATAAGTCTATTCTGTATGTCTGTTTCTCCATTGCTGCTCTACATATACATTTATCAGTACCATCTTTCTAGATTCTGTGTGTATGTGTTGGTATACTGTATTTGTCCTTCTTTTTTTTGACTTACTTCACTTTATATAATAGGTTCTAGATTCAGCCACCTCATTAGGACTGATTCAGATGCATTTCTTTTTACGGCTGAGAAATATTCCATTGTATATATGTACCATAGCTTCTTTTTTGTGTGCCTTTTTTAAAAATTAATTTTAGCCCTTTTTATTGGTCCTTTATCTATTCATTTTCTTTCTTTTTTTTTTTTTTTTTAAAGATTCATTTATTTATTTATTTTGGGCGGGGGTCAGATTGGGGAGGGAGGGGAGCGGGCGGGCCACCTCCACTGGTCTTTCATTTCTCTATTTTCATCCGTCTTTGTTCTTTGGCTCCTGTGGGCCTCCCATGGCGGTGGCGTCTGTAGTTGCAGAGCGCCAGCTCTGGGCGCATGCGCTCCAGAGCTCCGGCTCGGTGATTGGACACATCGGTCCAGCCGCTCCACGGCACGTGGGACCTTCCCAGGCCAGGGATCGAACCGGCACCCCTTGCACTGCAAGGCGGTGTCCTTACCCACTGGACCACCAGGGGAAGCCCTATCTCTTCATTTTCATCCACTTTATTCTTTGACCTGTGTCAGCCTCCCATTGCAGTGGCCTCTCTCACTACAGAGCACTGGCTGTGGGCACACGTGCTTCAGAGCACAGACTCAGAATTGGACATACCCACCCAGCCACTCTGCAGCACATTGAATCTTCCTGGGCCAGGGATTGAACTGGTGCCCCTTACACTGCAAGGTGGACTCTTTACCCACTGGACCATCAGGGAAGCCTATAGCTTCTTTATCCATTCATTTGTTAATGGACATCTAGGTTGTTTCCATGTCCTAGCTATTGTAAAAAGTGCTGCAGTGAACATTGGGGTACATATGTCTCTTTCAATTTTGATTTCCTCAGGATATATGCCTGGTACTGGGATTGCTGGGTCATATGGTGGTTCTGTTCCTAGTTTTTAAGGAATCTCCATACTGTCTTCCATAGTGACTGTATCAACTTACATTCCCACCAACAGTGCAAGAGTGTTCCCTTTTCTCCACACCCTCCCCAGCATTTGTTGTCTCAAGATTTCTTGATGATGGGCATTCTGACTGGTATGAGATGATATCTCACTGTAGTTTTGATTTGCATTTCTCTAATAATAAGCGATGTTGAAAATCTTTCCATGTGGTTTTTGAGCATGTGTATGTGTTCTTTTGAGAGATGTCTGTTTAGGTCTTTTTCCCATTCATGTGTTGTGTATTAAATGTAACCAACTCTCCTAGGTTCGCAAGACATTTCCTTTTCAAAGTTCTGGGTCAGTGAGAACAGCATAGGTGCTAACAGTAGTGCTGCTCCTGAACACATGGTCGACCAGGTGCTCAGCTCTTAGTACAGTGGGTCATGTCGTATCTGAGAGGAAATGTCTATCCTCAGAATCAGTCTGTCAGCTTTTTCAGTTCATGGATTTTATAGAATTTGTGAGTGCTTTCCCTAAGAGATCAACTGGCCCTGCTCTGTTCTACCTTTCCATGAACAAACAAATAGAGAAATAAGCAAGCAAAGTTCTTCTCCTCCATAGAGTTAGGCAGTATTTTGATCTGTTCAACCTTGTAGGAGTCCCCCAGCATACATGGTTCCCATTTTGATAATATCCTAATGTATGGCACATGCAAGCAGTGTTTACCAACACAGACAGTTCGGAGTGGTGAGCTGGGAAATTGTGAAGCAGGTCAAGCAACTGTCATGTATAAGTACAGAGATTAACTCTTCAAATGAAAATTTTCACTAAGCGCTTATACAAAAATGTCACTAATTCTCGTTACATTTGAAAAATCGCCTCTTCTTTTTTCCTTCTGTTTGCTTTGGGTTTACGCTTCTGTTTCTAGTTTCATAAGGTGGAAGATTACTTATTGATTTGAGATCTTTTAAATATAGGTCTTTAGAGCTGTGAATTTTCTTCTAAACACTGACTTAGCTATATCTCACAGTTTTCATTGTTGGACATTGGTGTTCCATGTCTAGCTATTGTAAAAGTGCTGCAGTGAACATTGGGGTACATATGTCTCTTTCAATTTTGATTTCCTCAGGATATATGCCTGGTACTGGGATTGCTGGGTCATATGGTGGTTCTGTTCCTAGTTTTTAAGGAATCTCCATACTGTCTTCCATAGTGACTGTATCAACTTACATTCCCACCAACAGTGCAAGAGTGTTCCCTTTTCTCCACACCCTCCCCAGCATTTGTTGTCTCAAGATTTCTTGATGATGGGCATTCTGACTGGTATGAGATGATATCTCACTGTAGTTTTGATTTGCATTTCTCTAATAATAAGCGATGTTGAAAATCTTTCCATGTGGTTTTTGAGCATGTGTATGTGTTCTTTTGAGAGATGTCTGTTTAGGTCTTTTTCCCATTCATGTGTTGTGTATTAAATGTAACCAACTCTCCTAGGTTCGCAAGACATTTCCTTTTCAAAGTTCTGGGTCAGTGAGAACAGCATAGGTGCTAACAGTAGTGCTGCTCCTGAACACATGGTCGACCAGGTGCTCAGCTCTTAGTACAGTGGGTCATGTCGTATCTGAGAGGAAATGTCTATCCTCAGAATCAGTCTGTCAGCTTTTTTTAGTTCATGGATTTTATAGAATTTGTGAGTGCTTTCCCTAAGAGATCAACTGGCCCTGCTCTGTTCTACCTTTCCATGAACAAACAAATAGAGAAATAAGCAAGCAAAGTTCTTCTCCTCCATAGAGTTAGGCAGTATTTTGATCTGTTCAACCTTGTAGGAGTCCCCCAGCATACATGGTTCCCATTTTGATAATATCCTAATGTATGGCACATGCAAGCAGTGTTTACCAACACAGACAGTTCGGAGTGGTGAGCTGGGAAATTGTGAAGCAGGTCAAGCAACTGTCATGTATAAGTACAGAGATTAACTCTTCAAATGAAAATTTTCACTAAGCGCTTATACAAAAATGTCACTAATTCTCGTTACATTTGAAAAATCGCCTCTTCTTTTTTCCTTCTGTTTGCTTTGGGTTTACGCTTCTGTTTCTAGTTTCATAAGGTGGAAGATTACTTATTGATTTGAGATCTTTTAAATATAGGTCTTTAGAGCTGTGAATTTTCTTCTAAACACTGACTTAGCTATATCTCACAGTTTTCAACTTGATGTATACTTTTTCAAAATAGTTTCTACTGTATGATTTCTCCTTTGACCCACTGGCTTTTGGGGACTGTGTTTTTATAAAATTTCCATATAATTGTGAGTTTTCCTAATGTTCTCCTAATATTTTTCTCTATTTTAGTTCCACTGCAGTCAAAGAATATACTTTGTATAATTTCAGCCCTCTTTAATGTATTGAGACTGTTTATGGCTGACATATGGTCTATCCAGGGACTGTTCCATGTGACTTGGAGGATAAAGTGCATTTTGTTGCTGTTGATTGAAATGTTCTGTAGATATCTGGTAGGTCTCGTTAGTTTATAGTGTTGGTCAAGTCTTCCGTTTTGGTATTGACCTTCTGCATATTCTGTTTTTTATTGGAAGTGGGATACTGAGGCCTCCCCAGCTATGATTGTTTAATTGTCTATTTCTCTCTTCAGTTCTGTCCATTTTTGCTGATGTACTTTGGGGTTCCATCGTCAGATGCATATATGTTTGTAATCTTTCTGACAGATTTACTCTAAAGATTGAAGGTTTTATAATATAACTCTGGTAACAATTTTTGTCTTAAAATCTATTTTTTCCTGATATTAATATAACCACTCCAACTCTGAATTGGTTGCTGCTTACATGGTATAACTTCTTCCCTCTTTTTTGCCTTCAAATTCTTTGAATTCTTGAATATAATGTATATCTTTTGTAGGCACCAAGCAGTTGGTTGTTTTTTTAAAACCTATTCTGCCAGTCTCTAGCTTTTAATTTTTAATCTGTTTACATTTGATGTAATCACTGCCAGAATAGGATTTACAGCTGCCAGTTTCTATTTTTTTCTATGTGTATTCCTTGAATGATCTATCACTGCCTTCTTTTGTATTAAATAGTTGTTTTTAGTGTGCCATTGTTTTACTGTATTTTGGGAGTTAGTTTTTTAGTGGTTGTCCTGGGGGTTTACAATAAACATCTTAAAATAGTCTAGGTTAATTCCAGCCTAACTTTAACAACATAAAATTTTGATCTAATATAGCTCCATTTCAGCTCTCAATCAGTCCTGGGTGAGAATAGCTTTTGGAGGGATATTCACTGTTTCCTTTCTACTAGTAACCACTGGTTATGTCTCACTTTAACTAATGGGCATGTGTTAAAGTATTTGTAATTTGTAGGTAGGGGTGAAATGAAGAAATAAAGTAACCACACTGCAATTTAAGCAGAGAAACATGACAACTGCATTTCACATGGGAAGTTTTAAAGGAGGCAACCTCATTCACTGAACTTTCCCAGTTTTCATTTGGCATCTCACAGAGTGATTTTGTGTGCAACTGGAAACCTGTTTCCCACAGTGCTTTAAACAAACGATAATGCATTTTCAAATACAAGGGGCTATAGGGAAATTTCCTGACAGCCTTGAATAAAGGTGGGAATTTCAGTTTTTTATGAGGCTGTTTTAAATACTGAGTCTAAGACAGCAGGAGTTTACTCTTGGCAGCTAAGTGCGCACTGAACTCCCAAGCTAAAGTGGGTAAGTGAGTGTTCCAGGTTCTTCAAATTGAAAAGAAAATACACTTACAATTCTGTGTCACGTAAACAATTATTCCTCAAGTTCTATCATCAGGAAGTGAGAAAGGCAAATCTCCCTGTATATATACACTCATATGCATATATTTATGTAATGTATAACACATATCTTTGTATTGCAATAATGTTTGGCCATGGACTATAATAGAAAGTATGGCTAGTATACAGTAGTTTCTATATGGTCTTTCAAACCGTATGTATTGGTACAATTCAAAATAGCTTGCTTGCTTGGTGCTGGTGTTAGGCAGATCTGAATTTGAATCATGGTGTTGCCACTTAATCCCATATGACTTGGTACTTCATCTCTCAATCATTTTACCTCTTTATGCCTCAGTTCCTTTAACGAAAAAAGCAGACTTAAGTTTGGTATCAAGCTCATAGAACTATTGAGATGATAAATCAGTGCAACTAGCTATTGCTAATAATACAAATATTGGTTAAAAATAATAGGAATTCCCTGGTGTTCCAGTAGGTAAAGAGTCCACCTTGCAGTGCAGGGGTCACTGATTCAATCTCTGGCCCAGGAAGATCCCACATGCTGCGGTGTGGCTGGACCTGTGTGTCCAGTTATGAGCTAGCACTCTGGAGCGCATGCGCCCAGAGCTGGTGCTCTGCCATGAGAGGCCACTGCAATTGGAGGCCCACACCGGCCAAAGAATAAAGATGGATGAAAATGAATAGGCAAAGGACCAATAAAAAGAGGCTGAAATTTAAAAAAAATAACTATTTTGAGCTCCTGCTTCATGCAAACTAATGTAAAATCTTGACCTATGAAAGTCTAAAACAAACCTGATAATAGTAACAAATCCCTTAATGTTTTTAAATGGACCATGATAACCAGTAAGTAGCTAGCTCAGCATTCAGAATGTTAAGTACATAAGCCAAGCATAGATCATCTAAATGTTAGAATCCATCATGGGACTCCCAATGAAGAATATACCAAAAAACTCAAGGCAGTTAAAATGCTCACTCACTTATGCATGTGTGTGTGCTAAGTCTCTTGAGTCGTGTCCAACGCTTTGTAAGCCTATAGACTGTAGCCTGCCAGGTTCCTCTCTCCATGGGATTCTTCAGGCAAGAATACTGGAGGGGCTTCACTGTTCACCTGAAACTATCACAACATTGTTAATTGGCTGTACCCCAATAAAAAATGTTTTTGGTGTTGCCATGCCCTCCTCCAGAGGATGTTCCTGACCTAGGGATCCAACCTGCATCTCTTACATCTGCTGCATTGACAGGCAGGTTCTTTACCAGTAGCACCACCTAGGACGCCCCCATTCACTTATGTATTTGTTCAGAAACTAATCATAAATAAAATGAACAAATACATCCTAGAAAAACCAGAACTTCTGATCAAGGAACATCCAAGCATCTCTCCCCATCCTCAAGCCTTACCTTACTAAGGGCCTAGGGTTGGATGCTCCCTCTTCATGCTCCTCACTCACAAATAGAGCCCACCCCAAACCTTCCCCAGACATGCCTGCTGCTTGTTGTTGTTTGGGTTTCCTGAAGTGTAATTCCTCTGAAAAACTAGCTATTGCTAATAATACAAATATTGGTTAAAAATAATAGGAATTCCCTGGTGTTCCAGTAGGTAAAGAGTCCACCTTGCAGTGCAGGGGTCACTGATTCAATCTCTGGCCCAGGAAGATCCCACATGCTGCGGTGTGGCTGGACCTGTGTGTCCAGTTATGAGCTAGCACTCTGGAGCGCATGCGCCCAGAGCTGGTGCTCTGCCATGAGAGGCCACTGCAATTGGAGGCCCACACCGGCCAAAGAATAAAGATGGATGAAAATGAATAGGCAAAGGACCAATAAAAAGAGGCTGAAATTTAAAAAAAATAACTATTTTGAGCTCCTGCTTCATGCAAACTAATGTAAAATCTTGACCTATGAAAGTCTAAAACAAACCTGATAATAGTAACAAATCCCTTAATGTTTTTAAATGGACCATGATAACCAGTAAGTAGCTAGCTCAGCATTCAGAATGTTAAGTACATAAGCCAAGCATAGATCATCTAAATGTTAGAATCCATCATGGGACTCCCAATGAAGAATATACCAAAAAACTCAAGGCAGTTAAAATGCTCACTCACTTATGCATGTGTGTGTGCTAAGTCTCTTGAGTCGTGTCCAACGCTTTGTAAGCCTATAGACTGTAGCCTGCCAGGTTCCTCTCTCCATGGGATTCTTCAGGCAAGAATACTGGAGGGGCTTCACTGTTCACCTGAAACTATCACAACATTGTTAATTGGCTGTACCCCAATAAAAAATGTTTTTGGTGTTGCCATGCCCTCCTCCAGAGGATGTTCCTGACCTAGGGATCCAACCTGCATCTCTTACATCTGCTGCATTGACAGGCAGGTTCTTTACCAGTAGCACCACCTAGGACGCCCCCATTCACTTATGTATTTGTTCAGAAACTAATCATAAATAAAATGAACAAATACATCCTAGAAAAACCAGAACTTCTGATCAAGGAACATCCAAGCATCTCTCCCCATCCTCAAGCCTTACCTTACTAAGGGCCTAGGGTTGGATGCTCCCTCTTCATGCTCCTCACTCACAAATAGAGCCCACCCCAAACCTTCCCCAGACATGCCTGCTGCTTGTTGTTGTTTGGGTTTCCTGAAGTGTAATTCCTCTGCTCTTGCCAAATAAACACAATTTCTGGTTATTCAAGCTTGCCTCAATTTACCTCTTTATTTAGGTTGCCTCTGGATAAATGAAGCTTTTCTGGTGGCTCAAATGACAAAGCCTCTGTGTTCTTCAACGAAGGAGACACGGGTTCAATCCACGGGTGGACAAGATGCCCTGGATAAATCATTTTAAATTGTTTTGGGGTCTGTAGCATAACACGTTGAACAAAGTGGGCATTCTATAAGTATTCATTAAAGGAATGAATGAATAATTGATTATATAATTCCATGGGTCAGTGAGAGTTGTTCAAATACAACATAGGACAATAATAACTCCAAATGTTTTCGTTGATCAAGATTAACTTTTGCAACCTAAGGGTATGGCCATACTAGTTTCTGTCTTACACCAGATTTCCTGGCTCCATCCCACTATTCAGGGCCAACTCCATTAAGCTGAAACAGGAGGTTTAAACTGAAAACATGTAAAATGAAAATCCATAGCACTCTAAAGAAAAGTCCTTTCTCTGGCAGGCAAACATTTTAAGAATGTTAATTGGAACAAATTTCATATTGCAATCTTTTGTCACATTGTAAAATAATCCCTTAACCAACTGCAGGGATTTTGTTGCTGAGAAGTCATTGCTGTTGGCAAAATTTAGGTGCAAAGCGAGTAACTGTTGTGTTCTTTTGTTTAAGGGAATTGAATTGATCCTTGCATATGTAAAAGATGACAGAGTCCAAACAATGCATGTACAGTTTAAAACTCAGTTATTTCCCAACTTTGGCAGACTGGTAGCCTGAGGGATTAGTCAGTTTATAATCTACCATTTGCATTCACAGATTCATTAACTATATAAAGAAAATACATAATTTTAATGTGTTAGATCCTAGTGAGTTTTGAGTACTTGATTCAATACCAGATTGCAATTCAACCAAGTTAGAGTCCAAGCATCTCTCCCCATCCTCAAGCCTTACCTTACTAAGGGCCTAGGGTTGGATGCTCCCTCTTCATGCTCCTCACTCACAAATAGAGCCCACCCCAAACCTTCCCCAGACATGCCTGCTGCTTGTTGTTGTTTGGGTTTCCTGAAGTGTAATTCCTCTGCTCTTGCCAAATAAACACAATTTCTGGTTATTCAAGCTTGCCTCAATTTACCTCTTTATTTAGGTTGCCTCTGGATAAATGAAGCTTTTCTGGTGGCTCAAATGACAAAGCCTCTGTGTTCTTCAACGAAGGAGACACGGGTTCAATCCACGGGTGGACAAGATGCCCTGGATAAATCATTTTAAATTGTTTTGGGGTCTGTAGCATAACACGTTGAACAAAGTGGGCATTCTATAAGTATTCATTAAAGGAATGAATGAATAATTGATTATATAATTCCATGGGTCAGTGAGAGTTGTTCAAATACAACATAGGACAATAATAACTCCAAATGTTTTCGTTGATCAAGATTAACTTTTGCAACCTAAGGGTATGGCCATACTAGTTTCTGTCTTACACCAGATTTCCTGGCTCCATCCCACTATTCAGGGCCAACTCCATTAAGCTGAAACAGGAGGTTTAAACTGAAAACATGTAAAATGAAAATCCATAGCACTCTAAAGAAAAGTCCTTTCTCTGGCAGGCAAACATTTTAAGAATGTTAATTGGAACAAATTTCATATTGCAATCTTTTGTCACATTGTAAAATAATCCCTTAACCAACTGCAGGGATTTTGTTGCTGAGAAGTCATTGCTGTTGGCAAAATTTAGGTGCAAAGCGAGTAACTGTTGTGTTCTTTTGTTTAAGGGAATTGAATTGATCCTTGCATATGTAAAAGATGACAGAGTCCAAACAATGCATGTACAGTTTAAAACTCAGTTATTTCCCAACTTTGGCAGACTGGTAGCCTGAGGGATTAGTCAGTTTATAATCTACCATTTGCATTCACAGATTCATTAACTATATAAAGAAAATACATAATTTTAATGTGTTAGATCCTAGTGAGTTTTGAGTACTTGATTCAATACCAGATTGCAATTCAACCAAGTTAGAGTCCTATACCAGTGTGCTCTTGCTCTCGAGATCCAGTTCAGTTTTTAGGAATTTTGTGAACCAGTTGTAAAAATACCCATTATTAACAAGATTGTAAAATCTTACAGCTAAACGTGAAACAAAGGTACCAAATACTCAGACTTCATCATTTCCTAGTGATTTGTCTATATTTTACTGTTATTTATGCTCTTGGGGTTATGTATGTCTATTGTAGCTGAATGGCAGAAATATATAATAGGATGCTAAGAGCTTTTCTAACTTCATCTTCAGTGATGCCACCCTGACAGTGGGATAGATTTATCCCAGTGACCATGGTGGGAGGATTTATCCCATGGAAATTAGACAACACTGTAAGTCAGGGCTTCATTTATTGTTTTCTTGATTGTCCAGACAGAGAAAGTGATGGAGAAAATCACAAGATGCAATAAACTTGCAGTGTCTCCAAGAAATGTATTGGAGAGCCAGTGGTTAGACCTTTCCCAGTACACACTGAAGGTAGGGATTTGGATATTGGGTGCATTAACCTAGAACCCCACTCCAGTATTCTTGCCTAGAGAATTCCAACCCCCACCCTCTCCACTAAATGATAAAGTAATTTTTCTCAACACTGGAAATCAATTGGGGGTGAAGAAACTAATAGGAAACTGATTAAAGCAGATCAGGAGGGTTTTAAATTGATTTTAAATGGCTCCGAAGTGGTGTGCACACACATTTGGCTGGTTTCCTCTGAGCAATTTTACTTCCTTCTTTGGGGAAAACCAGCTGTTTCCTTCAGAAAATCCTCCCGGGTGGGTTGAGCCCTGTTTCTGAGTGCCTCTTGATCAATGCATGTGTTTGCTCAGTGGTCGCCCCTCCTGTCCCCTGACTGGATTTGAATGTCTTTATACTTGAAAGACAAGTATGACGGGATCTCTTTAAATCCTTTTCAATCTGTTTCCCCAACAGATTTGTAGTAGCATGAGCTCAGGCTCTTGATCATGGGGTGGGAGAAAAGCTTAAGCAAACTTTGTACTGTTCAGTTTGCAGTGTAAGTTCAAAACCAACACAATAGATCTGAGCAAAGATCTGAGCAAAAGAGAAGGGCCAGCCTTTGATGCTATGCAGTAAGTGTACATCATAGTCTAGTTGGTCAGAAAGACAGGCATTCCTAGCATTTAACTACAGGCATGGTCACTGACAAGCACTCGATGCTCGATGCCTTTTGTAATGCATCATTTTCCTTCCATTTTACTTGCCACTTTCCTTTCATGGCCAACCCTCCATCATGCCCGTTCAAGTCCACCACCCGCCATGCCCCAATTCACAATTAAAAGTATTTCTTCTGGGACTTACATATTCCTCTGGGTGACAGGGGTTCCACCCTGGAGTTTAGGTAGCTGAAATATCCAGATGGTTATAATTCTTCACTTGACTTTTTAGTGTGCCTGATTGTTCATTCTCATTTCATCCATCATCAAAACATTTCTGAAAGTCATTCCCTCCAAAGAATGGCAAGGTAAAGCATCAGGTAAAGTATTTTACACCAAAGTTAGAAAAATCACTTGGACTGAGAGAGCAAGTATTTCAAAACAACTGTTCACTTAAGCAAGAAGATTTGTTGTTGTTCAGTCGCTGAGTCATGTTTGACTCTTTGCAACCCATGAACTACAGCACGCCAGGCTTCTCTGTCCATCACCATCTCCCTGAGTTTACTCAAACACATGTCCATTGAATCAGTGATGCCATCCAGTTCACCTCCTGCTCTCAGTCTTTCCCAACATCAGGGTCTTTTCCAATCAGAATCTTTTCCAGGTTCTTCACATCAGGTGGCCAAAGCATAGGAGCTTTAGCTTCAGCATTAATCCTTCCAGTGAATATTCAGGGTTGATTTCCTTTAGGATTGAGTGGTTTGATTTCCTTGCTGTCCACAGACTCTCAGGATCCTGTCTTCTTCAGTACTACAGTTCGAAAGTGTCAGTTCTTCAGCACTCAGCCTTCTTTATGGCCCAACTCTCACATCTATACATGACTACTGGAAAAACCATAGCTTTGACTATACGGATCTTTGTCAGCAAAGTGATGACTCTGCTTTTTAAAACATTGTCTACTTTTGACATAGCAATTGTTCCCAGGAGCAAGCATCTTTTGATTTCATGGCTGCGGTCAACATCTGCATTGATTTTTGAACCCAAGAAAATGAAATCTGACACTGTTTCCACATTTTCCCTATCCATTTGCCATGAAGTGATATGACCAGATGCCATGATCTTAGCATTTTCAATGTTGAGTTGTAGGACAGCTTTTTCACTCTCTTACATTCATTAAGAGGCTCTTGAGTTCCTCTTCGCTTTCTGTCATTAAAGAATCATCTGGTATCATCTGCATATCTGAGGTTTATTGATATTTCTCCCAGCAATCTTGATTCCAGCTTGTGATTCATCTAGCTTGATATTTCTCATGATGTACTTCACATATAAGTTAAATAAGCCAAGTGGCAATATATAGCCTTGATGTACTCTGTTCCAAATTTTGAACCAATCCATTGTTTCATGTCCGGTTCTAACTATTGCTTCTTGTCCTGCATACAGGCTTCTCACTAAGCAGGTAAGGTGGTCTGATATTCCCATCTTTTTAAGAATATTCCACAGTTTGTTGTGATCCACACTGTCAAAGGCTTTAGCATAGTAAATTTTCTGGAATTCCATTATTTTTTTCTATGATCCAACAAGTGTTGGCAGTTTGATCTCTGGTTCTTTGACTTTTCTAAATTCAGCTTGTACATCTGGCAGTTCTCCGTTCATGTACTTCTGAAGCCTAGCTTGCAGGATTTTGAGCACTACTTTGCTAGCATGTGGAATGAGTGCAATGGTGCAGTAGTTTGAACATTTTTGGCATTGCTTTTCTTTGGGATTGAAATGGAAACTGACCTTTTCCAATCCTGTGGGCACTGCTTTTTCCAGTGAATATTCAGGGTTGATTTCCTTTAGGATTGAGTGGTTTGATTTCCTTGCTGTCCACAGACTCTCAGGATCCTGTCTTCTTCAGTACTACAGTTCGAAAGTGTCAGTTCTTCAGCACTCAGCCTTCTTTATGGCCCAACTCTCACATCTATACATGACTACTGGAAAAACCATAGCTTTGACTATACGGATCTTTGTCAGCAAAGTGATGACTCTGCTTTTTAAAACATTGTCTACTTTTGACATAGCAATTGTTCCCAGGAGCAAGCATCTTTTGATTTCATGGCTGCGGTCAACATCTGCATTGATGTTTGAACCCAATAAAATGAAATCTGACACTGTTTCCACATTTTCCCTATCCATTTGCCATGAAGTGATATGACCAGATGCCATGATCTTAGCATTTTCAATGTTGAGTTGTAGGACAGCTTTTTCACTCTCTTACATTCATTAAGAGGCTCTTGAGTTCCTCTTCGCTTTCTGTCATTAAAGAATCATCTGGTATCATCTGCATATCTGAGGTTTATTGATATTTCTCCCAGCAATCTTGATTCCAGCTTGTGATTCATCTAGCTTGATATTTCTCATGATGTACTTCACATATAAGTTAAATAAGCCAAGTGGCAATATATAGCCTTGATGTACTCTGTTCCAAATTTTGAACCAATCCATTGTTTCATGTCCGGTTCTAACTATTGCTTCTTGTCCTGCATACAGGCTTCTCACTAAGCAGGTAAGGTGGTCTGATATTCCCATCTTTTTAAGAATATTCCACAGTTTGTTGTGATCCACACTGTCAAAGGCTTTAGCATAGTAAATTTTCTGGAATTCCATTATTTTTTTCTATGATCCAACAAGTGTTGGCAGTTTGATCTCTGGTTCTTTGACTTTTCTAAATTCAGCTTGTACATCTGGCAGTTCTCCGTTCATGTACTTCTGAAGCCTAGCTTGCAGGATTTTGAGCACTACTTTGCTAGCATGTGGAATGAGTGCAATGGTGCAGTAGTTTGAACATTTTTGGCATTGCTTTTCTTTGGGATTGAAATGGAAACTGACCTTTTCCAATCCTGTGGCCACTGCTTTTTTCCAAATTTGCTGGCATGATGAGTGCTGCATTTTAACAGCATCATCTTTTAAGATTTGAAATAGCTCAGCTGGAATTCCATCACTTCCACTAGCTTTGTTCTTAGTAATGCTTCCTAGGGCCTACTTGACTTCACATTCCAGGATGTCTAGCTATAGGTGAGTGACCATATCATCATGGTTAACTGGGTCATTAAGAGCTTTTTTGTATGGTTCTTCTGTGTTCTTGCCACCTTTTCTTAATCTCTTCTGCTTCTGCTTAGGTTCTTGCTGTTTTTGTCCTTTATTGTGCCCATCTTTGTATGGAATGTTCCCTTTGCATTTATAATTTTCTTAAAGAGATCTCTAGTCTTTCCCATTCTATTGTTTTCCTTTGTATGTTTCCACTGGTCACTTATGAAAGCTTTCTTATCTCTCCTTGCTATTCTCTGGAACTCTGCATTCTGTTGGATGTATCTTTCCCTTCCTCCTTTCCCTTTTGCTTCTCTTTTTTTCTCAGTTATTTGTAAGGCCTCCTCAGACAACCACTTTGCCTTCTTGCATTTCTTTTTCTTGGAGATGGTTTTTCTCATCACCTCTTATACGATATTATGAACTTATATCCATAGTTCTTCAGGCATTCTGTCTAAGAAGATTATCATATCTTTAAAATGTTTGCCTTTTCCCTATAAGTAGGCTTTTTAATTTAAGTTTTTAAACAAATATTTATTGAACAGTTTATGATGTGCCTGACATTTTTCTCAGGGCTTAGAGTATCACAATGTACAAAATGAAGCCTCTGACACTGTGACAGCTTACATTTCAGATAGGAATGCTGACAGTAAACAAAAATGCAAGAGATAAATAAATTACATAGCTTGTTAAGCAACTTCCTCTGTGATACAAGAAGCTTTCCCATATGTGATGGGGTGGTGAGAAGAATGAGAAAACAGGGACTTCCCTGGCAGTCTAATGGTTAAGACTGCCCTTCCACTGCTGTGGGGGCACATTTCTATCCCTGATCAGGCAACTAAGATCTCACATGCCACATGGCACAGCCAGAAGAAATAAAATAAAAACTACTGGCTTGCAAACATTTTTTTAAAAAGAGTCTATGCAATTTTTTTTTTAATGAGAAAATAGGGTAAGGAGGATCAGGAGAACAGGAGATATTGAGGGTACAGTATAGAATAAGGTACCATAAGATATGAAATAAGGAGCAGGTTTTATTGAAAATGTGGCATTCACATAAAGAGTATTTGCTTTTCAGGCCAAAATGACAGTCCATCACTAGCTTTGTTCTTAGTAATGCTTCCTAGGGCCTACTTGACTTCACATTCCAGGATGTCTAGCTATAGGTGAGTGACCATATCATCATGGTTAACTGGGTCATTAAGAGCTTTTTTGTATGGTTCTTCTGTGTTCTTGCCACCTTTTCTTAATCTCTTCTGCTTCTGCTTAGGTTCTTGCTGTTTTTGTCCTTTATTGTGCCCATCTTTGTATGGAATGTTCCCTTTGCATTTATAATTTTCTTAAAGAGATCTCTAGTCTTTCCCATTCTATTGTTTTCCTTTGTATGTTTCCACTGGTCACTTATGAAAGCTTTCTTATCTCTCCTTGCTATTCTCTGGAACTCTGCATTCTGTTGGATGTATCTTTCCCTTCCTCCTTTCCCTTTTGCTTCTCTTTTTTTCTCAGTTATTTGTAAGGCCTCCTCAGACAACCACTTTGCCTTCTTGCATTTCTTTTTCTTGGAGATGGTTTTTCTCATCACCTCTTATACGATATTATGAACTTATATCCATAGTTCTTCAGGCATTCTGTCTAAGAAGATTATCATATCTTTAAAATGTTTGCCTTTTCCCTATAAGTAGGCTTTTTAATTTAAGTTTTTAAACAAATATTTATTGAACAGTTTATGATGTGCCTGACATTTTTCTCAGGGCTTAGAGTATCACAATGTACAAAATGAAGCCTCTGACACTGTGACAGCTTACATTTCAGATAGGAATGCTGACAGTAAACAAAAATGCAAGAGATAAATAAATTACATAGCTTGTTAAGCAACTTCCTCTGTGATACAAGAAGCTTTCCCATATGTGATGGGGTGGTGAGAAGAATGAGAAAACAGGGACTTCCCTGGCAGTCTAATGGTTAAGACTGCCCTTCCACTGCTGTGGGGGCACATTTCTATCCCTGATCAGGCAACTAAGATCTCACATGCCACATGGCACAGCCAGAAGAAATAAAATAAAAACTACTGGCTTGCAAACATTTTTTTAAAAAGAGTCTATGCAATTTTTTTTTTAATGAGAAAATAGGGTAAGGAGGATCAGGAGAACAGGAGATATTGAGGGTACAGTATAGAATAAGGTACCATAAGATATGAAATAAGGGAGCAGGTTTTATTGAAAATGTGGCATTCACATAAAGAGTATTTGCTTTTCAGGCCAAAATGACAGTCATCGCAAACGCCCTGAGGTGGGAGCTGCGGGACATGTTTGAAGAACAGCAAGGAGACCAGTGTGGCTCGAGGGGAGTGAATTCAGGGGAGAGAAGGAGAAAAAGAAGGCTCAGCTAGGGAACTGGGGTCAGGACACATAAGGCCCAGAAGACCATTATAAGGCCTCTGGCTTCCACTCTGGTTGAACTGGGGAGCTGTTCTGAACAGAGATGTGATCTGATCAGATTTAAGTATAAAAAGGTCACTTTGGCTGTTGTGCTGAGAATGGATGTTGAAAGGGATAAAGATGGAAACGAGAAAAGGTTAAGAAGCTGGTGACGGTGGGGCCAACCATGGTGATAGTAGAGATGGTATAGAGAAATGGTCAGGTTCAGGATGTATGACAAAAGCAAAAGAAGAATTTTTCTGATGAATCAAGTAGCGGGCCTGCTAAGTTGCTTCAGTCATGTCTGACTCTTTGAGACCCTATGGACTGTAGCCCACCAGGTTCCTCTGTCCATGGGATTCTCCAGGCAAGAATACTGAAGTAAATTGCTATGTCTTCCTTACAGGGGATCTTCTAGACCCAGGAATTGAACCTATGTCTCTTGTGTGGGTGGGTTCTTTACCACTAGCCACACCTGGGAAACCCAAATTGCGTATAGGGTGTGAGAAAAATGAAAGTCAAGAATGCTGCCAGAATTGTGTCTGAGCCCCAGGAAGGTTGTATTGCCATTATGTGAGATGGGAATAGCTGCAGGGGATGCAAGCATGGTGTCAGGAGTTTAGTCTGGGGCACGTTCAGTTTGAGATAACCAGATGACAATGTGGAAGGTGAACCTGAAGGTCAGGAGAGAGCTCTGGAATGAAGAGATGAGTTTAGGAGTCCTAGGCATTTAAGAGTGGCCATCCAGTGGTAGAGACTTCACCTTTCAATGTAGAGGTTGTGGGTTTGATACCTGGTCTCGGAGCTAAGATCCCACATGCCTCATGGCCAAAAGAAAAGAAAAGAAAAAGCCCAGAATGTAAAACAAACAATATTGTAACAAATTCAGTAAGACTTTGACAATGTTCCACACCAAAAAAAAAATCTCTTAAAAGTGATATTTAAACGCAGAAATCACTGGCATTCCTATAGACAAACAACGAAAAACAGAAAACGAAATCAAAGAGGCAGTCCCCTTCACCAATGCAACCAAAAGAATCAAATATCTAGGAATAAACCTACCCAAAGAAACAAAAGAACTGTACACAGAAAATTACAAGACACTCATGAAAAAAATTAAAGACGACTTAAACAGATGGAGAGTATTCCATGTCCCTGGGCTGGAAGAATCCATCCTACCGAATATCATCTATAGATTCAATGTGATCCCTATCAAACTACCAATGACATTCTTCACAGAACTAGACCAAAGAATAACACAGTTCACATGGAAACACAAAGGACCGTGAATAGCCAAAGCAATCCTTAGAAAGAAAAATGGAGCTCAGCTTCTCTAACTTCAGACTCTACTACAAAGCAACAGTCATCAAGACAGTATGGTACTGGCACAAAAACAGAAATACAGACCAATGGAACAAGACAGAGAACACTGAGATAAATCCACGCACCTATGGGTACCTTATTTTTGACAAAGGAAGTGAAAATACAAAATGGGACAAAGACTGCCTCTTCAACAAATGGTGCTGGGAAAACTGGACAGCTACAGGCAAAGAAATGAAGTTGGAACATTCCCTGACACCATACACACAGATCACCTCAAAATGGATTAAAGACCTAAATGGAAGACCAGAAACGTTAAAACTCTTAGAGGAGAATATAGGCAAAACCCTCAAGGACATCAATCAAAGCAAGATCTTCCATGACCCACCCACTAGAATAGCGGAACTAAAAACAAAAATGAACATGTGGGACCTCATGAAACTTAAAAGCTTTTGTACAGCAAAAGAAACCACAAAAAAGCTGAACAGACAGCCCACAGAATGGGAGAAAATCATAGCAAATGAAACAACAGACAAAGAATTAATCTCCAAAATCTACAAGCAACTCAGACAACTCAGCACTGGAAAAACGAACAACCCAATCAAAAAATGGGAAAAGGACCTAAACAGACACCTCTCCAAAGAGGACATACAGATGGCCCAAAAGCACATGAATCGATGCTCAACCTCACTTATAATTAGAGAAATGCAAATCAAAACTACAATGAGATATCACCTCACACCCATCAGAATGGCCATCATCAACACATCTACAGACAATAAATGCTGGAGAGGGTGCGGATAAAAGGGAACCCTCTTGCATTGTTGGTGGGAATGTCAATTGATACAGCCTCTATGGAAGACAGTATGGAGATTTTTTTAAAAACTAAGAATAAAGCACCATACGACCCAGCAATCCCACTCTTAGGCTTGTACCCTGATGAAATCAAAACTGAAAGAAGCACCTGTACCCTAGTGTTCATTGCAGCTCTCTATACAATAGCTAGAACATGGAAGCAACCTAGATGCCCATAGACGAATGAATGGATACAAAAACACTGGTACATATATATAGTGGAATACTACACAGCTGTTAAAAGAAATGCAGAAGAATCAGTCCTAACTAGGTGGCTCGATCTAACCTATCATAAAAAGTGAAGTCAGTCAAAAAGAGAAGGACAAGTACAATATACTAACACATATATATGGAATCTAGTAAATGGGTAATGATAACACGTGCAGTGAAGCAATGGAAAAACAGACATGGACAGTAGACATATGGACATTGAGGGCAATGAACAGTGGGTGGGAGGCGTAAATGAAGGAGCATGAAGGCCTGTACTGTCATATGTGAAGAAAATAGCTATAGTCATTGCGCTGTGAGAAAAGGGGATCCTGCAGGGGTACTGTGCGATGGCCTGGAGGGGTGGGATGGAGGGGATATACATATGACTAATCTGGGAACATACATATCTGTAAACAACAAAACTCTGTAAAAGTTAAAAGTAAAATAAATTTTTTTTTTAAAAAAAGTGGTATTTAAAGTCATGAGTTTAGATAAGATCACCAAGGGAGTAAGTGTAGGTAGAGAAGTAAAGTGGACCAAGAACTGAGACACCAGGGGTCTCAATATAAAGGGATCAGGGAGGAAAGGAAAACCAGTAAGGCTGAGAAGAAGGAATGAGTAAGGCAGGAGGAAAGCCAGAGAAGATGGTGTTCCAAAAATCCAAACGAAGAAAGATTGAAAAAAGAGAAGTGAGAACTGACCAGTGGATCTCACAACAGGAGGCGATTCATGATCTTTACAAGAGCAGTTTTAGTGAAATGGTGGAAAGAGACAAACATGTGATTGGAGAGGATTCAAGAGAGGCAGGAAGGAGAAGAATCAGAAATGGCAAGTCAACACATCCCTTTCAACATGTTTTGCTAGAAGGACCCAAAGAAATGAGATGATAGCTTGGAAAGCAAGGCCGGGAAGAGGAGCAACATGTTGGTATGCTACTAGAAATGGTCCAGTAGAGAACCAATGTCTTGATAATATAGGAGTTGTTGTTTTGTTGTTGTTCAGTCACTAAGTCATGTCTGACCCTTTGTGACCCCCGGGACTGCAGCATGCTTGGCTTCCCTGTCCTTCTCCACCTCCTGGATAATATAGGAGAGAGCAATTGCTAAAGCAAGTAGGCGAGGAAGGATGGGAGCTAGCAACCATGTGATCAGCAGCCTGGATACCTCATCTGTGATAGCAAATGGGACACCAGTGTATGAGGGAGTAGATGGGAGGGTGGAGATGTTATTGTTAGAGTTGGTAGAAGATCTCTTCTCATTGCTTCAGTTTTCTCAGGAAAGATGAATGTGATATCCTCAGCTAAGATGATAAAGATGAGGGAAAAGACATTGGAGGTTTGAGGACAGAGAAGATGTTAAATAGTTGGTCAGTTGGTGAGTAGAGGGACTAGAGGAGTGTAGAATGGTTGCCACAAGCACTAAGGGTTTCTCGAGTTTGTCTTTCTGAATTTAAAGTGAGATCAATCAGCAGTTCTCCTACCACGACAAGTTCCCTTTGTTTCTAAATTAAAGTGATGTCAGTCAACACAGTCATGTTCTTCTCCAGCCATGACAAGTCACCCTCCAACATCGACAAAGAGTTGGGTTTAAGCAGCATTGTGGTTTCACCAAACAAGCATGACAGCACCACAGAGGGGAAAGGAATTTAAAGGTGTGCACTGTAAGAGTGATTGTTGTAGACGGAATTCAGCTAGGCAGAGAGAAGTCTGGACACGAAGGAGTAAGAGACGGTGAAAAGGTGTTAGAATTTGATTCCCCAGTGGGATCAAAGAATTAGAGTCAGAATACTAAAGGGTAGAGGCGTGAGATGGGGTGAGAAGTGGGAGGGGGAGCTTCAAGAGGAGGGGACATGTGTGTGATTGATTCACACACATGGTTGATTCCTGTTCATGGTGGCAGAAACTGAGTTAATACGATAAGGAAATTGTCCTCCAGTTAAAAATAAATAAGTTTTTGAAAAAGAATACTAAAGGGAGTGATCTAAAAATCAGGAGATATTGGTCAGAGTGGGATCCAGGACACCCAGAGGGTGGGACTGTCATGGCCTGGAAGGGTCTGCCCATGAGAGTGGGTAACTAAAGAGGAAGGACATTGCCACTAGGGAAAGGGCTCAGGGACCTGAGACCTCAAGGCACAGGAAGGATCATTCACTGCTGTATTGGAATCGCCAAGAAGGTAAAATGTCAAATGGCAAATTAAGATAAAGTTATGGTATAACTGTGTGATGAAATATTATGCAATTGTTAAAAACAGAATTTGGGGAAAATATTTAAAGATATGAGGAAGTGAAAGAATGCGAAGGGGGAAAATCTAAGATATATAATTTTATATGCAGTGCATGATTACTCTAACATGCTCAAGGAGAAAAAACTAGAAGGAGATAAAATGTCAATGGGGTTAATCTCAACATGAAATTTATATTTTTTTGTTTGCATCATTTGTGATTTTTCTAAATTTCCTACCAGAAAAATTACAAGTAAAAAGTATTTCAAAAGGAGAATAAACAAGACAGTAACATTATATTATAATTTCAGTGCATTAAATGTCCTGAGTATTTTAAAAAAAAGTTAGTCACAGCTCTCAGGTTTTTCACTGTCTTTTAGATGATAGTTTACATATGTGAACTATGGCACACTTTTGTGGTTAAAATCTAAGTTTTCATTTATCTTCAGAGAATTTTTTTTCAAACAATACATTAACTTTTTTTTCAGTTAATTCAGATTCTAGAAATTTGCTTTTCTTCCAAAAGCTCTATCAATGGAAGTTCACATTTGAGCCGATCTTTCCTTCTAGGTAGGACAAGTATCTTTTACTGAGGATACAGAAACATGTAGCTGTATTTTTAAAGCTTTAAATCATCTAGATCTGGTATGGAGAACAGAATGGCTGTAAATTATGTCACTTCTGTAGACCTTCTGATGTTCAAGGCTGAGTTGACCTAGATGTCCATCAACAGATGAATGGATAGAGAAACTGTGGTGCATCTATACAATGGAATATTACTCAGTCATAAAAATGGACGAGTTTGAGTCTTTATGTGTGAGGTGAATAAGCCAGAGACTGTTATACAGAGTGAAGCCAGTCAGAAAGAGAAGAACAAAATATCATATATTAACATATATATATGTGATATCTAAAAAAACAGTACTAGTGAACCCATTTGCAGCGAAGGCATGGAGATGCAGAGGTACAGAATAGACTGGAGGACACAGCTGGGGGAAGAGAAGGTAGTGTTATGGACAAGTAAAGACATGTTTGCTTCTCACAAAAAAAATTAAGAAAAGATATCCAGGCTGAACAGACAATTGTCTCCTTACGCTAAGTGCTGACTGCAAGCCTTGCTTCTCTGAAACCTCCAATAGCCCCACTCATAAGATTAGCAATTTCAAACTATTAGCTTTAGCAAACATCGATAGAAGTGCTAATGCAGAGCACAAAACTTTTTCCTCTTACCCCTTTTCAATGCTACTGAAACATGCTTTTTACATAAGAATTGTAAGAATGTTTTTTCTATAAACAAATGTTTCCCCTGGAGAACAAAGGTGTTGGTGGAGGAGCAAAGGGCTCCCGTGATGACCTCTTTTACATTTCTAGAGAGACAAAAAGCTTCTTCATGATTATTAATTAGCTTGAGATTTCTAGTTGGAAAAAATATAAAAAGGGTGAAGGAAAATTGCACGGAAGCTTGCTCTGTGACTCAACTGTGACTGAGATGGGAAGCTCTCCAGCTCTGAGGTAAGAACATCTATTTACATTTGATTGAGTTCTGATTATTTCTGATTACTTGTGCTTGCCTTTATTTGATGATTAATAAACCCACACTTGGTTTGACAATACTTGAGACCACGATACTTTATTGTTGAGGTCCGAAGCTCACACCCTGAGGAGACCACGCCGTGTTCGTGGAAAAGTCTCTGAGCTATTCAATATAGTTTCTCTTAGTGAGGGCTAGTGAGAATAGTAATCAGAGTAAGCTCCAACACAGTGCCCACAACAGTAGGAAGAATTGAGAACATAGCATTGAATTATATACACTGTGTGAAATACATAGCTAGTGAGAAGCTGCTGTATAACACAGAGAGCCCAGCTGGGCACTCTGTGATGATCTAGAAGGGCAGAGGAGGGGCTCAAGAGGAAGGGGATATATATATATATATATATATAGTAATGGCTGATTCACGTTATTTTAAGGCAGAAACCAATACAACATTACAGCCAGTTGTCCTCCAATTAAAAAGAAAAGAAAAACAAAGGCTAAGTTGGGAGGAGAAGGCTTCTTTTTTGTTTGTTTTTTGACTGCTTCTATTTTGGTCTTTCATTTATTTATTTCCATCCATCTTTGTTCTTTGGCCTATGTGGGCCTTCCATCACAGTGGCCTTTCTCGCGGCAGAGCATCAGCTCTGGGTGCATGCGCACCAGAGCTCCAACTTGGTAGTTGGACACATTGGTCCAGCCACTCGGTGGCACGTGGGATCTTCCCAGGCCAGGATCGAACCCGCGCCTCCTGCATCGGATTACCCCCCAATTTCAAACTATTAGCTTTAGCAAACATGTAGAAGTGCTAATGCAGAGCACAAAACTTTTCCTCTTACCCCTTTTCAATGCTACTGAAACATGCTTTTTACATAAGAATTGTAAGAATGTTTTTTCTATAAACAAATGTTTCCCCTGGAGAACAAAGGTGTTGGTGGAGGAGCAAAGGGCTCCCGTGATGACCTCTTTTACATTTCTAGAGAGACAAAAAGCTTCTTCATGATTATTAATTAGCTTGAGATTTCTAGTTGGAAAAAATAAAAAAAGGGTGAAGGAAAATTGCACGGAAGCTTGCTCTGTGACTCAACTGTGACTGAGATGGGAAGCTCTCCAGCTCTGAGGTAAGAACATCTATTTACATTTGATTGAGTTCTGATTATTTCTGATTACTTGTGCTTGCCTTTATTTGATGATTAATAAACCCACACTTGGTTTGACAATACTTGAGACCACGATACTTTATTGTTGAGGTCCGAAGCTCACACCCTGAGGAGACCACGCCGTGTTCGTGGAAAAGTCTCTGAGCTATTCAATATAGTTTCTCTTAGTGAGGGCTAGTGAGAATAGTAATCAGAGTAAGCTCCAACACAGTGCCCACAACAGTAGGAAGAATTGAGAACATAGCATTGAATTATATACACTGTGTGAAATACATAGCTAGTGAGAAGCTGCTGTATAACACAGAGAGCCCAGCTGGGCACTCTGTGATGATCTAGAAGGGCAGAGGAGGGGCTCAAGAGGAAGGGGATATATATATATATATATATATAGTAATGGCTGATTCACGTTATTTTAAGGCAGAAACCAATACAACATTACAGCCAGTTGTCCCCCAAATTTAAAAAAGAAAAGAAAAACAAAGGCTAAGTTGGGAGGAGAAGGCTTCTTTTTTGTTTGTTTTTTGACTGCTTCTATTTTGGTCTTTCATTTATTTATTTCCATCCATCTTTGTTCTTTGGCCTATGTGGGCCTTCCATCACAGTGGCCTTTCTCGCGGCAGAGCATCAGCTCTGGGTGCATGCGCACCAGAGCTCCAACTTGGTAGTTGGACACATTGGTCCAGCCACTCGGTGGCACGTGGGATCTTCCCAGGCCAGGGATCGAACCCGCGCCCCCTGCACTGCAAGTCGGTGTCCTTACCCACTGGACCATCAGGGAAGCCCAAGAAGAAGGCTTCTAATTGGGGGGAGAAGTATTTCTTGTGGCTGGACATTTTTAACGAGAATGCAGCTAATTTATTAATATATATTGTAATTAAGTAATTAGCACAAACATACTTCTTCTCTACCAGAGACAAACGTCTGTGTTTGCGAACTTACCAGTTGTCTTATGTTGTTTCACCTTTACTTCCAGCCTTTCCCAGATTATGTTTTCCTGACCTATTAAGGGTAACTACAGGGGAAAAGAAAAAGACCTGCTTTTGACTCTCAGTAGAATAGATTTCTACCAGCTCTTATCTCGAACACCCTCTGTAGTCTCATGTTGACAATAGAGCAATAAGTTAGGGAAGATATTCTAAGAAAAGATTTAGGGTCGAACCACATGACATTTTGGAACACATTAATCTCACACTGACCCAGCCTGAGAAACAAATCCCATTTACCATTTTAAAGATTTATTTTATTTTTAATGTGTAAGGTTAAAGAGGAAAATTTTTATTTTTACTTTAAAGCAACTTACAATGCAGCTGACAGGAGAAAACTAAAAGGAAAGTGCAACTGAACTTTAACCATCAAAAGTTTGCGTGTCTTATTTTCTTTGCAGAAAAGTCTCCAGGGGTGATTTTGAGAGGAAAAAGCACATTTTCTGAGGGCTAAGAAATAATTGTTTTAAACATGAAGTTTCATAAATCATGAGAGCCTGGAGTCACATGGCTTATATCCCTGCCTACTACATCTTTTAAATCTTTGGCTTGTGTGCCTGCAGTCCTTCTGACTCTTTACCACACTGTGGACTGTAACCTGCCAGGCTCCTCTGTCCTTGGAACTCTCCAGGCAAGAATGCTGGCGTGGGTTGCCATTTCCTACTCCAGAGGGTCTTCCTGACCCAGGGAATTGAACCCATGTCTCTTGAGCCTCCTGCATTGGCAAGTGGGTTACCACTGCACCAGCTGAGAGGTCTGTTTATGGTCGTTTAAGCAGCCTAAAAGGAGAGAAGACCTGAGGGATAATTGAGAGCTCAATCTTACAGACTAGGAATGTACATGACTTACCCAAGGTCATCAGGCTGAATGAGGACCTCAAAGTTAGATTCTCTTGTGTGCATGTATCTATAGTATAGATTCTCTGTACACACACACACAGCTTCAGAGTCTCAAGTTGTAATATGATTGAGAGAAGCAAAAACTAAAAATTTAGTTATAGTTACTGGTTCAACCATCTGCCCACTACAAACTGGAATTCTTTCTTATTTAAAGGGAATATTTCAATTGCATGAGTTCAGATGCTTTGTATTCTGAACAATCATAAATGTACAAATACTTCAAAATTATAGAAGTCCAGAATCTTTCTTTGGAATATTAATGTCAAATTTTTCTATTTCTTCCCATGCCAATTATGAAATTTCTGTTGATTCTGAAGAACTTGGTTGTGTAGTCCCAAAGTACCAAGAAACTCTGGCCTAGCATGATCTAAGATTAGTTAAAGTTTGTGCAACTGACATGGTCTTGGCAAAGGCATACTTTTCTTGTTAAAGGAACCCTATGACTATGTAGAGAAGCTGTTTATGCTAAAGCTAAAATCAGCAACAATAGTAACAAATATTTGCTAAGTGCCAGAAACTATGTCTAGTATTTTACATACATTCCCTCATTTAATATTTCCAAAAAATCCCATGAAGAGCTATTGCGTTCTTGTACTCATTTTTACAAAAAAAAATTGATGTATTATAGTTGATTTATAATGTGTTAATATCTGCTGTACAGCAAAATGATTCAGTTATATATATCTATGTGCCTTCTTTTTCACATCCTTTTCCATTATGTTTTATCACAGGATATTGAATATAGTTCCCTATGCTATACAGTAGGACCTTTCTGTTTATTCAATATACAAATCATACATTAGTTTGTATCTGCTAATACTGTGTTCATTTTCTAGATGGGGAAACTGGACACATTATGGAATTTTCCAAGATAACAAACTATTGAGTAGCAGAGTTTGAGATTAGAACCACTCTTTCAACCAGATAACATAGAACAGTTATTAGAAAATTGGAAAAGTATGCTTTTGTGTGAATTCAGTTCTCAGTCGAATGGTTTGTGTATTCGATGGCTGATAACATGATTAACGCCATATATGCATTGGAAATGTTGCTTGTTAAGCATGGAAAAGTAAAATATTTGTGCTTGCTCTCCCATTCCCAAGACAAATTGTTATGAATTTCCACTAACATATTGAGATAGTAATAATGAAAAAATGAAACATAACTGTTAGGTTAAGAGTCTACACAGGCATCACCCACCAATTTTCCAAACTCATGGTAGAAATGAATGGATCGATGGACTTTAACCATTGCATGAAAACAACCCAGCATGCCTTGTAAATCATTATTGAGCTCATTACTCATTACAGATTATACTGTTCATTAGCATGCCACATGTAAAATCTTGGCAAGATTTGCCTGACATCCAAACCGACCCTTCTAACTGTAGCAGCATGCTTCTCCTGTGTCAGCCCGCTGCAGGTATTTCTCTATCACAATGAATAATTACATCAAACAAAGACAAGAAATATTCCAAAGCTGACAAAACCACACATCTGAAATCTGTATTCCCTACCTCCTGGGAAATTAAAATCTACAAGTGTAGGGGCTTCAGTGCCCATGTCTTGGGGCCATTCCAGGTTTATAAAGAAAGATCTTTTCTTTGCAAGCCTGCAGATTGCAATATTACAGGAAATTAAACTATATTTATAGCCTGGACACCAGCACGCCAGCATGCTTCCTTAGCTCTCTGAATCTCCCAACAAAAACAAAAACACTAGCAATCAAAAGGGTGAGCAAGAAATGACAAGTGTTTTGACAGCTCTAGAATACTTTGAGGTATTTTTAGCATATTTCTGAGTCGTATTAGCTTAACCTGTAATAGAATATAAATGAGCCCATATGGCACAGATGTAATTATGTTCCATGCGAGAAATCCCTGTGGTAGTTTGGGGAGGGGGCCGAGGGAGAAGAATACACCAGCCCCACCTCCCTCCCCACCCTCTCCCCTCACCGCATGTGCCTTCTGGAGGCACGATTTACACATCATTTGCATCCAGAAGAATATGAAGACACACAATGCTAACAACATGGGACCGAAAAGGGCAAGCAAATGGGGATCCCTGGGGACACCTGCTGTCATGTGGGGCCTGGGGTTACACGTGAGAAGCATCATTTTTGGGCCTTAAAAATTTTCTTTTGTGTGAATTCAGTTCTCAGTCGAATGGTTTGTGTATTCATGCTGGAAATTGTGGGGCTTGTTAAGCATGGAAAAGTAAAATATTTGTGCTTGCTCTCCCATTCCCAAGACAAATTGTTATGAATTTCCACTAATATATTGAGATAGTAATAATGAAAAATGAAACATAACTGTTAGGTTAAGAGTCTACACAGGCATCACCCACCAATTTTCCAAACTCATGGTAGAAATGAATGGATCGATGGACTTTAACCATTGCATGAAAACAACCCAGCATGCCTTGTAAATCATTATTGAGCTCATTACTCATTACAGATTATACTGTTCATTAGCATGCCACATGTAAAATCTTGGCAAGATTTGCCTGACATCCAAACCGACCCTTCTAACTGTAGCAGCATGCTTCTCCTGTGTCAGCCCGCTGCAGGTATTTCTCTATCACAATGAATAATTACATCAAACAAAGACAAGAAATATTCCAAAGCTGACAAAACCACACATCTGAAATCTGTATTCCCTACCTCCTGGGAAATTAAAATCTACAAGTGTAGGGGCTTCAGTGCCCATGTCTTGGGGCCATTCCAGGTTTATAAAGAAAGATCTTTTCTTTGCAAGCCTGCAGATTGCAATAATACAGGAAATTAAACTATATTTATAGCCTGGACACCAGCACGCCAGCATGCTTCCTTAGCTCTCTGAATCTCCCAACAAAAACAAAAACACTAGCAATCAAAAGGGTGAGCAAGAAATGACAAGTGTTTTGACAGCTCTAGAATACTTTGAGGTATTTTTAGCATATTTCTGAGTCGTATTAGCTTAACCTGTAATAGAATATAAATGAGCCCATATGGCACAGATGTAATTATGTTCCATGCGAGAAATCCCTGTGGTAGTTTGGGGAGGGGGCCGAGGGAGAAGAATACACCAGCCCCACCTCCCTCCCCACCCTCTCCCCCTCACCGCATGTGCCTTCTGGAGGGCACGATTTACACATCATTTGCATCCAGAAGAATATGAAGACACACAATGCTAACAACATGGGACCGAAAAGGGCAAGCAAAAGATGGGGGATCCCTGGGGGACACTGCTGTCTGTGGCTGACATCCATTCAGGCTCGGAGGCAGCGTCCCCTTGGGATTACACGTGATGAAGCGATCTTTGATTTTGTGGGCACAGCAATCATAAGGCGTAATTATGATTATTGCAAGAGAATGGGCGACACCTCTCTGGGGAGAGCCTCTGCCACAGACACTTTGCTGGCGCAGGCTGGAAGCAAACATTCTCCCAAGGATCATTTTCATTCCAACCTGATATTTAGCCGAAGCTTCTTTGACTACCAGTCACGAGACATTAAATATAGATTAGAGCCAGAGAGATGCTGAAAGTTGAAATTCACCGGAGGTGTGTGCCTGTGTCCTTGAGAAGCAACCTGAATGCCGTCCAGACATTGCAGCAGCAAGGTCCCAGGTTGCACGGAGACCACAACAGAGGGGACCGGGGATGGTTAGCATTCCACCAGCCTTCTGTTGGATTTATGTGTACGACATTCATTTAGCAGAGAGAATCCTAACAGGCTGTTAGTGGTAGATGTTGCAAAGTGTTCACTGTTTGGAAAGAATGAAGAAACGCTTTTGTGCCAGCGAAGGGAGTCATTCAAAGCACGTAATTGATTTTCTACAGTTTCAGGCTGTGGTAAGACTAAGACTGAGCCACAGAAAGATATGTTAGCAGTTTTGTCTGTGTTTCTCAATGAATGTGGCACACACGCACACACACACAAAGAGCTGCTCCGTAACTCATAGATGGTTAACTGGCTTTGAACATCTCAGTTGATATTTAACCAACACTTGCGGTGGAATTTGAAACCAATTGGCCTGCTTAGGAACAGTCTGCAGAAAGGCAGCTGTGCTGTGCCATGCAAAATCTACCCCCCAGGTGTGTGATGGTAACACCTCTTCCGTTTCCTCAGTGAATTGCCAGAGTCCTGTTTACACTTGAGGCTTTCCCTGCGCGCCCCCCTTCATCCCTGACCTCACCCACTTTCAAGCACACACATCAGAGGGAGGCTCTGGTACACGTTCGAAGCATGCAGCTTTTGCATTCGGGAGCACTCTTTCTTCCTGGCAGTCCCAGTAAACTGGAGACATGAAGCCTGTCACCCTAGATTCAGGAAATGTAGTTAGAAGAGATAAGGAGATGGGTACTCCTTGCCAATGAGGGCCGACAGGTGCTGGCTTGAAGAAACAAAGGATTTTTCATTCCCAAAGACCTTGAAAAGTGGGAGGTACTGGTTAGTTCCTTGGGTCTTTCTGCAAGCAAAGAACTGAATTAGATGGCATGCTGATCCCCCTCCTTTCCAGCTCTAAGATTCTACCTTTCTATGAAACTAGCTCATAGGATTTCTGAAGCTCTCTCCACCAAAAAGGGGTGGTGGTGGTGAGGGAGGGAGCCAAAAGCTTTGTGAAGCTGCACCAGTCACTGGGGGTCTCTCATCATAGTGCTTCAGGGCCTAAGGTGATCATTAACAGTCAGCAAGGCAAGTGCCCCGAGGCATGAGCAGATGGGAGGGGCAGAGCCCACGCTTACCTTTCAAGCCTTCCTCCCAGAGCTCACAATCGAGGCCCCTTCTGCAGTGTGGAGTCTTGTGTTTTTACTGATGGTGGGTGTAGATTTGTATCGAGTAACCTTGAAGTCAAGTTAAACAAACGTGATTCACCCCAAAGAGGGGAAATGCCTATTCTGACCCATCTTTGTTCCATTTACATAAGAACCCTGGCAAAATGGGCATCAAAGGAACCTCAGGACATATTGCCAGACTCAGTCTCGCAATGAATGTGGCACACACGCACACACACACAAAGAGCTGCTCCGTAACTCATAGATGGTTAACTGGCTTTGAACATCTCAGTTGATATTTAACCAACACTTGCGGTGGAATTTGAAACCAATTGGCCTGCTTAGGAACAGTCTGCAGAAAGGCAGCTGTGCTGTGCCATGCAAAATCTACCCCCCAGGTGTGTGATGGTAACACCTCTTCCGTTTCCTCAGTGAATTGCCAGAGTCCTGTTTACACTTGAGGCTTTCCCTGCGCGCCCCCCTTCATCCCTGACCTCACCCACTTTCAAGCACACACATCAGAGGGAGGCTCTGGTACACGTTCGAAGCGTGCAGCTTTTGCATTCGGGAGCACTCTTTCTTCCTGGCAGTCCCAGTAAACTGGAGACATGAAGCCTGTCACCCTAGATTCAGGAAATGTAGTTAGAAGAGATAAGGAGATGGGTACTCCTTGCCAATGAGGGCCGACAGGTGCTGGCTTGAAGAAACAAAGGATTTTTCATTCCCAAAGACCTTGAAAAGTGGGAGGTACTGGTTAGTTCCTTGGGTCTTTCTGCAAGCAAAGAACTGAATTAGATGGCATGCTGATCCCCCTCCTTTCCAGCTCTAAGATTCTACCTTTCTATGAAACTAGCTCATAGGATTTCTGAAGCTCTCTCCCACCAAAAAAAAGGGGTGGTGGTGGTGAGGGAGGGAGCCAAAAGCTTTGTGAAGCTGCACCAGTCACTGGGGGTCTCTCATCATAGTGCTTCAGGGCCTAAGGTGATCATTAACAGTCAGCAAGGCAAGTGCCCCGAGGCATGAGCAGATGGGAGGGGCAGAGCCCACGCTTACCTTTCAAGCCTTCCTCCCAGAGCTCACAATCGAGGCCCCTTCTGCAGTGTGGAGTCTTGTGTTTTTACTGATGGTGGGTGTAGATTTGTATCGAGTAACCTTGAAGTCAAGTTAAACAAACGTGATTCACCCCAAAGAGGGGAAATGCCTATTCTGACCCATCTTTGTTCCATTTACATAAGAACCCTGGCAAAATGGGCATCAAAGGAACCTCAGGACATATTGCCAGACTCAGTCTCCAATGAGCAGCCCATCCTATAATAGTTTTGGGGTGAGGGGTAGGGTGGTAAATGTTTCACCAGAAAGGAGCCCCTTGAGCTGGATTTTAAACATAAGAAGGATTTTCATAGAGGAATGCAAATGGAGAACTGAGGTGCTGAGGAGGATATTCCTGGGGTTGGAATGGCACAAGCAGAATCATAGACTTGGAATCACACGTGGTCAACTGCAAATTGTCTGGTCTGGCTAACAGGTAGGGGGTGGGAGAGGGGTGAAAATGAGAAACTGGAGAAATACTTGAATGGTGGTCATCCTGAGGCATCTGCTGCCACCGAAGTGTTCAGAGTAGGGGCAAAGAAAGGACTGTGCAGAGGTTGTAAGATCAGTTCAGTCACTCAGTCGGGTCAGACTCTTTGAGACCCCATGGACTGCAGCACGCCAGGCTTCCCTTTCCTTCACCGCCTACCAGAGCTTACTGAAATTCATGTCCATTGACTTCAGTGATGCCATCCTCTCTCTCACCCTCTGTCATCCCCTTCTCCTTCTGCCTTCTATTTTTTTCCATAACATCAAGGTCATCTCTTTGCATCAGGTGGCCAAACTACTGGAGCTTCAGCTTCAATATCAGTCCTTCCAGTGAATATTCAGGGTTTATTTCCTTTAGGATTGACTGGTTTGATCTCCTATAAGATGACTTAGATGGGATTATAGCCATCCAATGAGAGAGGATGCATAACTGGAGGGACAGGGGTGTAGATGAAGAATAAAGTGGGTAGAAAAGAAGGTAGGCTGGTGAAACCTACTGAACTCAGTGGTTTAGAGTGTGGGGGATGAGGGAAAGGAGGCGTGTAGGATGACTTGCAAGATGAGCAAATACTCCTGCTTACAATAATTATTGGCAGTAGTTTTATGTTCTTGTGTTTTGCTTTGATTTTGGGGAGGGGCTTGATTTGGTCCTTTCTGGGTATCTCCTCCGTGGGCAGCAGAGGGAAGGCAGGTGGAGGAAGGACTAGGAAGAGGGCATCTGTGACGGGAACCTCAGGATCATGAACCAAGGAGGAAGGGTGGTTATGCCACTGGTGGACACCTTATGGAAAGAAATGTGGTGAAACATATTAAAAGTCTTTAAAATGTTTATATCTTTTGACCCCACAGATTACACTTGTAGGAATCTATCCTAAGGGAAGGACCCAGACTACTCAAACTCTGTATGACTATTCACCACCACATTTTTATAATGGGAAAAATTCTAAATGACCAATAATCGAGTTATGGTTATATAATTGCTTTAGAAGTCATTGTGATACAGTTATACAAGAGAACAAAATAAGAAGCCTAAAAATTGGAAAGGAGGATACAAGATAGTCATTACTTAAAATGAGATGGACATCTAGAAAACCCCAAGAGAATCAACTAAAACCTACTGTCATATACATAGCAAGATAGTTCAGTAAAATGACAGATTATAAGATATTCACAGCTTTCCTAAATATAGTGTGCAAACAATTAAAAAATAGAATTTAAAAAGCCCCTTTGTCAAGGGGCCAAAAAATGACCAAATAAATGAAAAGGTATATCCTAATTGAAATGAATTTAAGTTTCCTGGTGGTGGTGTAGTTGCTAAGTCATGTCCAACTCTTTCCGACCCCGTGGGCCATAGCCCACCTGACTCCTTTGTCCTTGGGAATTCTCCAGGCAAGAATACTGGAGTGGGGCTTCTCTGGTGGTCCAGTGGATAAAGAGTCCACCTTGCAAGGGGCACCAGTTCAAACCCTGGCCCGGAAAGATCCTGCTATACTGTGGAGCGGCTGGACCAGTGTGTACAATTACGAGCCAGCTCTGGAGCACATCTGTCCAGAGCCGGTGCTCTGCAACGAGAGAGGCCACTGCAATGGGAGGCCCACACAGGCCAAAAAATAAAGATGGGTGAAAATAAATAAGTAAAAAACCAATAAAGGAGACCAAAATTGAAAAAAAATACTGGAGTGGCTTGCTATGCCCTTCTGCAAGAGTCAAACCTGGGTCTCCTACATTGCAGGCAGATTCTTAACTGATTGAGCCACCTGGGAACCCCAAATGTAGTCTCTTTAGGAGGAAAAAAGATTAAACAGCATAAGTCAATTCTCCTTAAAACAATTCTACCTTTTACAAGTTTCTCAAAAAACATGGGATTGGTGGTGGGTGGTGCTAGTGTTTTGCAATGTTTTTCTTTGTTTTGCTTTTAAATAGGAAAAGTGATTCTAAAGATCATGGTGGGCATAAGTCACTTGGTAATAGCCTAGACATTTTTTAAATTAAAAAGTAACACAGGGGACCAGTCTTATCTGCCATAATACTGCAGTAAATAAAACCCTGTGCACTGGTAATTAAATACATGGCCAGATCAGTGGAATAGTTATACAAGAGAACAAAATAAGAAGCCTAAAAATTGGAAAGGAGGATACAAGATAGTCATTACTTAAAATGAGATGGACATCTAGAAAACCCCAAGAGAATCAACTAAAACCTACTGTCATATACATAGCAAGATAGTTCAGTAAAATGACAGATTATAAGATATTCACAGCTTTCCTAAATATAGTGTGCAAACAATTAAAAAATAGAATTTAAAAAGCCCCTTTGTCAAGGGGCCAAAAAATGACCAAATAAATGAAAAGGTATATCCTAATTGAAATGAATTTAAGTTTCCTGGTGGTGGTGTAGTTGCTAAGTCATGTCCAACTCTTTCCGACCCCGTGGGCCATAGCCCACCTGACTCCTTTGTCCTTGGGAATTCTCCAGGCAAGAATACTGGAGTGGGGCTTCTCTGGTGGTCCAGTGGATAAAGAGTCCACCTTGCAAGGGGCACCAGTTCAAACCCTGGCCCGGAAAGATCCTGCTATACTGTGGAGCGGCTGGACCAGTGTGTACAATTACGAGCCAGCTCTGGAGCACATCTGTCCAGAGCCGGTGCTCTGCAACGAGAGAGGCCACTGCAATGGGAGGCCCACACAGGCCAAAAAATAAAGATGGGTGAAAATAAATAAGTAAAAAACCAATAAAGGAGACCAAAATTGAAAAAAAAAAATACTGGAGTGGCTTGCTATGCCCTTCTGCAAGAGTCAAACCTGGGTCTCCTACATTGCAGGCAGATTCTTAACTGATTGAGCCACCTGGGAACCCCAAATGTAGTCTCTTTAGGAGGAAAAAAGATTAAACAGCATAAGTCAATTCTCCTTAAAACAATTCTACCTTTTACAAGTTTCTCAAAAAACATGGGATTGGTGGTGGGTGGTGCTAGTGTTTTGCAATGTTTTTCTTTGTTTTGCTTTTAAATAGGAAAAGTGATTCTAAAGATCATGGTGGGCATAAGTCACTTGGTAATAGCCTAGACATTTTTTAAATTAAAAAGTAACACAGGGGACCAGTCTTATCTGCCATAATACTGCAGTAAATAAAACCCTGTGCACTGGTAATTAAATACATGGCCAGATCAGTGGAATAGAATTGAGAGTCTATTAATAGAAATAGAACCAAATATACACTGGAATTTAGCATCTGATAATAGTTCAGCATTGGTCTGGTCTTAAATTCCAAGGAGATGATGGTTCCTTTAGAAGCAGACAAAATATTTCAAAATTCAGTGGCTTTTGAGTAATTCTTTCCCATTTGGGGAATATTATGATTTGGTTCCATTTTAACAACAGTCAGGATGGAGTGTATATTTGTTTCAGTACAAATGTTTTTAACCAATTGATGTATATAAGTAAATGTCTACATATATTCCCCACATGTGTATACAATCAGATACCCAGCAAGCAGTGTATGTGAGACATTTTTGCTTAATGCAGACATTTTGGGGTACCTAGAGAAACAAAGTCCTTACATTATCATCTTTAGCAAAAGATTTGATAGGTGAGGTATCTAAAACGTCTGGTTAAAATAAGGTTTGGGGATTATTAACGGATTTAATTTCTGCAAGCCAGCCTCATGACATGTTACCATGACTAGCTAAGCATTAACTGGATTTTCCATCCGTTCCCCATATTGTGGGGCTCAACCTTAACTTGTCAGCTTGGGCAAATCCCTTAACCCCCATAAGCCTCAGTTTCTTCCTCTGTCAAGTGAAGGAGTTAGGAGAATTGATCCCTCCAGGCCCTTCTCACTCAAAGCTTCTGTTATACCGGTTATAAGAGCCGCTGCTATACTCTATTGCACAAAGCATTAGGTAAAACAAAAGGAGGAATGTGTTTACCTACAAACGGTGCAGACATTTTAAGGAAAGCTGAGTTACCAGTTAGGAACAATGATTTCCAAGCATTTTGGACCCTGCAATTCTGTGGGGTTTTTTTTAAGAATATTTTCTTAATATTTATAAATATAAATTATACACATTTATTGCTGTGTGTGTGTATCTCTGTGTATATGTGTTAAGGTATACTGCAGTGATATATTCATTTCAACATATCCAAAAATATAAAAGTAAAACTCCTAATATTTTCTTCCCAGAAATGTTTCCTATTTAATGGCAAAAAGAAAAAAGTACTCAAAATGGTTTTGTTTTTCAACTTGCCAGATGCTACCAATTAATTTGTGGTTGAGAGGCAGCCAAGTATGGCTTAAACAATATCTTTGAATTTGAAGTCAGAAGACTGTGGTTTGAATCCCCATCTCTGGGGGCTTCCGCCACTCTCCTTCCATCTCAATTTTTTGGGCCTTAGTGTCTTTGTATACTAAATAGAGTTCCTATAGCATGCCCTACATACCTCACAGAGTTATTAAGGCCAAATTGATTGTATACATAATATATGAAAAGTGAAGATGTTAGATGCTCAGTCATATCTGACTCTTTGTGACCCTGTATAGCCCACGAGGCTCCTCTGCTCCAGGGATTTCTCAGGTAAGAATATTGAAGTGGATTGCCGTTTCCTTCTCCAGGGGATCTTCCCAACCCAGGGATTGAACCCAGGTGTCCTGCAGTGAAGGCAGACTCCTTACCATCTAAGTCACCAGGAATGCCCCACGGAATATATATATAATATATGCATTCTATTACAGTCATGTGTAGTGTAAAAATTATTATTACCAAGTGCACAAGTTTTTATAGTACAAATTCTAAACCAACTTAACCTTCAATGGCTGGCCCAAGTATTCCAGACATGTAACCTAATCAAAGAGTACCTTGAACTGTTCCCAAGTTGAAACCTTCTGAGAATAGTGCTGACCTAGTCTTTGTAGCATGATGAGGTAGACATGATTTTCAGCACCATTAGGCTACAACTGCAAAGGACCGCTGCTTCTGTTATACCGGTTATAAGAGCCGCTGCTATACTCTATTGCACAAAGCATTAGGTAAAACAAAAGGAGGAATGTGTTTACCTACAAACGGTGCAGACATTTTAAGGAAAGCTGAGTTACCAGTTAGGAACAATGATTTCCAAGCATTTTGGACCCTGCAATTCTGTGGGGTTTTTTTTAAGAATATTTTCTTAATATTTATAAATATAAATTATACACATTTATTGCTGTGTGTGTGTGTATCTCTGTGTATATGTGTTAAGGTATACTGCAGTGATATATTCATTTCAACATATCCAAAAATATAAAAGTAAAACTCCTAATATTTTCTTCCCAGAAATGTTTCCTATTTAATGGCAAAAAGAAAAAAGTACTCAAAATGGTTTTGTTTTTCAACTTGCCAGATGCTACCAATTAATTTGTGGTTGAGCGGCAGCCAAGTATGGCTTAAACAATATCTTTGAATTTGAAGTCAGAAGACTGTGGTTTGAATCCCCATCTCTGGGGGCTTCCGCCACTCTCCTTCCATCTCAATTTTTTGGGCCTTAGTGTCTTTGTATACTAAATAGAGTTCCTATAGCATGCCCTACATACCTCACAGAGTTATTAAGGCCAAATTGATTGTATACATAATATATGAAAAGTGAAGATGTTAGATGCTCAGTCATATCTGACTCTTTGTGACCCTGTATAGCCCACGAGGCTCCTCTGCTCCAGGGATTTCTCAGGTAAGAATATTGAAGTGGATTGCCGTTTCCTTCTCCAGGGGATCTTCCCAACCCAGGGATTGAACCCAGGTGTCCTGCAGTGAAGGCAGACTCCTTACCATCTAAGTCACCAGGAATGCCCCACGGAATATATATATAATATATGCATTCTATTACAGTCATGTGTAGTGTAAAAATTATTATTACCAAGTGCACAAGTTTTTATAGTACAAATTCTAAACCAACTTAACCTTCAATGGCTGGCCCAAGTATTCCAGACATGTAACCTAATCAAAGAGTACCTTGAACTGTTCCCAAGTTGAAACCTTCTGAGAATAGTGCTGACCTAGTCTTTGTAGCATGATGAGGTAGACAATAGATATTTTGGTAATGGAGGGTCCCTCACTGTTCTGCTCACATCCTGCTCCCTAGCCCCTCAACCTTAGCCATCTAGCAGCTGTCCACTTAGAGTGCATCCCCTAGCAGGATGGGCCACCCCTTACTGGGTCCTGTCCTGTGCTTGGATGTGCTTTGTGGCCCATTATCAAACTTATCTGCCATGTGGCGCCTTCTCTCAGAACTTTGCCATCTCCTCACCAAGAGAACAGCATTCCTGGGCAGAAGATGTCAATCCTGCTTCGAGCTCAGAACCAGTAGGGGGCTTCCCAGGTAGCTCAGTGGTAAAGAATCTGCCTGCCATTGCAGAAGATGCAGGAGACGTGGGTTCAGTCCCTCAATGGAGAAGATCCACTGGAGGAGGGCATGGCCACCCACTCCAGTATTCTTGCCTGGAGAATTCTTGCCTGGAGAATCCCATGGACAGAGGAGCCTGGAGGGCTACAGTCCATGAGGTAGAAAAGAGTTGGACGCGACTGATAAGCTGAGCACACACAGTCAGTGGACTGACAATCCAAATACTCTCATACATGCCACCAAGTCCAGCTTTATTCATATATCTAGGAGCAGTAGGGAGCTCAAATCTCACTTCCCTCATAAAGGCAGCTGTTGTCAAGGAAGTAGACTGGAACTGTGCAGAAGACTGGACAGTTCTCTCTGCAGCAGCCCAGTGGACAGAGGAAGAGTTCAATCCGCAATGTCAAAACTTTTCAAAAGTCACTTGAAAAGAGCTTAAAACCAAACAAGTATACTTTGCAATGGAAACTTAGCTACATGTTAGAATTCACTAAAGACAAAACCTCAAGCTAGTTTTTAAAAAAGAAGTCAACTTTGTGAATTAGGAACAAAGTAAATTAGGATCCAGATCTCATGGGTACTGTAAAGAAATTTTCTACCATTAGTGTCTTGACAAGACTGATGTGGCCAGCTGTGATGAGAAGCGTTTCTAAACTGGACTGTGCTTTTAACATTAAAACATCCTTTTGAACCTTGAAAGAGTACCTTGAACTGTTCCCAAGTTGAAACCTTCTGAGAATAGTGCTGACCTAGTCTTTGTAGCATGATGAGGTAGACAATAGATATTTTGGTAATGGAGGGTCCCTCACTGTTCTGCTCACATCCTGCTCCCTAGCCCCTCAACCTTAGCCATCTAGCAGCTGTCCACTTAGAGTGCATCCCCTAGCAGGATGGGCCACCCCTTACTGGGTCCTGTCCTGTGCTTGGATGTGCTTTGTGGCCCATTATCAAACTTATCTGCCATGTGGCGCCTTCTCTCAGAACTTTGCCATCTCCTCACCAAGAGAACAGCATTCCTGGGCAGAAGATGTCAATCCTGCTTCGAGCTCAGAACCAGTAGGGGGCTTCCCAGGTAGCTCAGTGGTAAAGAATCTGCCTGCCATTGCAGAAGATGCAGGAGACGTGGGTTCAGTCCCTCAATGGAGAAGATCCACTGGAGGAGGGCATGGCCACCCACTCCAGTATTCTTGCCTGGAGAATTCTTGCCTGGAGAATCCCATGGACAGAGGAGCCTGGAGGGCTACAGTCCATGAGGTAGAAAAGAGTTGGACGCGACTGATAAGCTGAGCACACACAGTCAGTGGACTGACAATCCAAATACTCTCATACATGCCACCAAGTCCAGCTTTATTCATATATCTAGGAGCAGTAGGGAGCTCAAATCTCACTTCCCTCATAAAGGCAGCTGTTGTCAAGGAAGTAGACTGGAACTGTGCAGAAGACTGGACAGTTCTCTCTGCAGCAGCCCAGTGGACAGAGGAAGAGTTCAATCCGCAATGTCAAAACTTTTCAAAAGTCACTTGAAAAGAGCTTAAAACCAAACAAGTATACTTTGCAATGGAAACTTAGCTACATGTTAGAATTCACTAAAGACAAAACCTCAAGCTAGTTTTTAAAAAAGAAGTCAACTTTGTGAATTAGGAACAAAGTAAATTAGGATCCAGATCTCATGGGTACTGTAAAGAAATTTTCTACCATTAGTGTCTTGACAAGACTGATGTGGCCAGCTGTGATGAGAAGCGACGTTTCTAAACTGGACTGTCAGGCTTTTAACATTAAAAACATCCTTTTGAACCTTGAAAGGCTACTATCTCAGAGAGAAAGCAAAGCACAGAGTAAAAATCAAATAGATAAAGTGGGATATACCGTGATTTCTGGGACAGAATGACCATTCTAAGTAAGGTAGGCCACTTTGGGGTTGCCAGTGAGTTAATAATTGACAGGAAGTTTACAGACAAACTTTCTAGATTATAATGTGGCATCAGGAAGTAGGGCACTAAGATCAACATAACAATGTGAACATTGTGCTTCTATCCCTGTCCTGCTGCTTTTGTGAGACCTCATGTCTTTTACCACATTTAGATGTATGTGTGCCTACCATGTCAGTTCAATTGTGCCGACTCTTTGAGACCCCATGGATGGTAGCCCGCCAAGCTTCTCTGTCCATGATTTCTCTAGGTAAGAATACTGGAGTGGATTGCTATTTGCTCTTCAAGGGCATCTTCCTGACCCAAGGATCAAGCCAACAACTCTTTCATTGGCAGGTGGATTCTTTATCACTGAGTCACCTGGGAAGCCCTAATTCCTTGTTGCCCTATTCATAACAATGCTCTAGACCGATGTATGTTAACTCTTTCGGTCCATTTTCAAAGTTCACTCACCTATGAGTTGTAATAGCTCTGAAAGGTGTCTCACATGTACTCACGACTATGGCCCTCACTGCTCCCATAGGATCCCGATCATCTTCCTCTTCCCTAGATGTGCTTCTTCCCTCCCCTGCACCTTTATTTTTTTTTAATTTTTTAAAAAACTATTAGAGTTTTGTTGTCCACAGACATGTATCTTCCCAGATCAGTCATATGCATATCCCTGGGTCCCCTCCTCCCTCCCAATCCCCCCAACCTACCCCTCCAGGCTGTCACACTGAGCCCTTGTAGGAACTCCTGTTCGCACAGCACAATGACAATAGCTATCTTTTCCACATATGATCGTTTAGGTTTCCATGTTACTCCCTCTGTGCCTCCCACCCACTGTTCATTTCCCACAATGTCCGTATGTCTATTCTCTAAGTCTGTTTTTCCATCGGTTCACTGCACGTGTTATCATTACCCATTTACTAGATTCCATATATATGTGTTGGTATACTGTGCTTGTCTTTCTCTTTTTGACTTATTACTTCACTTTTTATGATAGGTTTTAGATCTAGCCAACTCATTAGGACTGATTCTTCTGCACTTCTTTGTACAGCTGTGTAGTATTCCATTGAATATATGTACCAGAGCTTCCTTATCCATTCATTCATCAGTGGACACCTAGGCTGTTTTAGAGAGCTGCAATGAACATTGGGGTACAGGTGCTTCTTTCAATTTTGATTTCATCTGGGTATAAACCTAAGAGTGGGATTGCTGAGTCGTATGGTGCTTCTATTTTTAATTTTTAAAGAAATCTCCACACTGTCTTCCACAGTGGCTATATTAATTTACATTCCCACCAGCAATGCAAGAGTGTTTCCTTTTCTCCGCACCCTCTCCAGCATTTATTGTCTGTAGATGTGTTGATGATGGCCATTCTGATGGGTGTGAGGTGATATCTCATTGTAGTTTTGATTTGCATTTCTCTAATTATAAGTGAGGTTGAGCATCGATTCATGTGCTTTTGGGCCATCTGTATGTCCTCTTTGGAGAGGTGTCTGTTTAGGTCTTTTTCCCATGTTATGATTGGGTTGTTCATTTTTCCGGTGCTGAGTTGTCTGAGTTGCTTGTAGATTTTGGAGATTAATTCTTTGTCTGTTGTTTCATTTGCTATGATTTTCTCCCATTCTGTGGGCTGTCTGTTCAGCTTTTTTGTGGTTTCTTTTGCTGTACAAAAGCTTTTAAGTTTCATGAGGTCCCACATGTTCATTTTTGTTTTTAGTTCCGCTATTCTAGTGGGTGGGTCATGGAAGATCTTGCTTTGATTGATGTCCTTGAGGGTTTTGCCTATATTCTCCTCTAAGAGTTTTAACATTTTTGGTCTTCCATTTAGGTCTTTAATCCATTTTGAGGTGATCTGTGTGTATGGTGTCAGGGAATGTTCCAACTTCATTTCTTTGCCTGTAGCTGTCCAGTTTTCCCAGCACCATTTGTTGAAGAGGCAGTCTTTGTCCCATTTTGTATTTTCACTTCCTTTGTCAAAAATAAGGTACCCATAGGTGCGTGGATTTATCTCAGTGTTCTCTGTCTTGTTCCATTGGTCTATAGTTCTGTTTTTGTGCCAGTCAGTACCATACTGTCTTGATGACTGTTGCTTTGTAGTAGAGTCTGAAGTTAGAGAAGCTGAGCTCCATTTTTCTTTCTAAGGATTGCTTTGGCTATTCACGGTCCTTTGTGTTTCCATGTGAACTGTGTTATTCTTTGGTCTAGTTCTGTGAAGAATGTCATTGGTAGTTTGATAGGGATCGCATTGAATCTATAGATGATATTTGGTAGGATGTTCATTTTTACAATATTGATTCTTCCAGCCCAGGGACATGGAATACTCTCCATCTGTTTAAGTCTTCTTTAATTTTTTTCATGAGTGTCTTGTAATTTTCTGTGTACAGTTCTTTTGTTTCTTTGGGTAGGTTTATTCCTAGATATTTGATTCTTTTGGTTGCATTGGTGAAGGGGACTGCCTCTTTGATTTCGTTTTCTGACTTTTCATTGTTTGTGTATAGGAATGCCAGTGATTTCTGTGTATTGATTTTGTATCCCATGGCTTTGCCGAATTTGTTGATTAGCTCTAGTTGTTTTCTACTAGTGTCTTTGGGGTTTTCTATGTATAATATCATGTCGTCTGCAAAAAGAGAGAGCTTTACTTCTTCTTTTCCAATCTGGATTCCTCTTATTTCTTTCTCTTCTCTTATTGCTGTTGCTAGAACTTCCAGGGCTATGTTGAATAATAGTGTTGAGAGTGGACACCACTGTCTTGTTCCTGATCTTAGAGGGGATGCTTTCAATTTTTCACCATTGAGGATAATGTTCACTGTGGGCTTCTCATATATAGCTTTCACTATGTTGAGGTAGGTTCCTTCTATGCCCATTTTTGGAAGTGTTTTTTATCATAAATGGGTGTTGTACTTTATTGAAGGACTTTTCTGCATCTATTGAGATTCTCATATGATTTTTGTCCCTCAAAATGTGTTGATATGGGGCTTCCCCTGGTGGTCCAGTGGGTAAGGGCACCGCCTTGCAGTGCAAGGGGCGCCGGTTCGATCCCTGGCCTGGGAAGATCCCACATGCTGCGGAGCGGCTGGACCGATGTGTCCAATCACCGAGCTGGAGCTCTGGGGCGCATGCGCCCAGAGCCGGCGCTCTGAAACGACAGACACCACCATGATGGGAAGTCCACAGGAGCCAAAGAACAAAGACGGATGAAAGTGGAGAAATGAAAGACCAATAGAAGTGGCCCGTCCGCTCCCCTCCCTCCCCAACCCGACCCCGGCCCTAAATAAATAAATAAATAAATCTTAAAAAAAAAAATTGTTGATATGATGTATCACACTGATTGATTTGCAGATACTGAAGAATCTCTCCATGCCTGGGATGATCCCAACTTGATCATGATGTATGAGTTTTTTAACGTGTTGTTGAATTCTGTTTGCTAGGATTTTGTTGAGGATTTTGGCGTCCAGGTTCTCCTAGATGTGCTTCTGCATCTACAGCACCCACAGAACTTCTGTGAAGGCTTTCCTGAACCCCTCCACTGCCCCATTGGAACTGGGCCACTTTCATGTGAAAACCAGTTCCAACACTGATGACACTTTGACATGATAGATCTAAGTAAACCAAGTGTAACCCAATTGCCCAGCAGCCAAAGAGCCCCAACACTTTCACCAGCACAAAACCGAGATGAACTCTCCGGTGACATATGACACTCCCTTCATGGTAACTTTGTGCAGTGGGAAAACAAGCTGCTAGTGTCTTTCACAACTTTTAAATGGAAACAGTTCTCTTTGTGTTCACTCTCACATTTCCTTCTCGGTAGGCTCTTGGAAAGGTTCCATCAGGATCCATCCAAGGGCAATATGTTTGCAGGTCCCACTTCAAAAACTCTGGCACTAATTTTCTATCAAACTGGGGGATGTGACTCTTAGTCTAAGGTGAGCTGTTTCCCAGGAGGTTGCTTGGTCCTCATTAAAACACAATCCTGAGGGTGCCCTCACTATACAGGCATGTTTGAATCATAGTACAGCCTTCCTTACCACATGCAAGAATTTCTTAATCTATTTGTACCCTAGAACCCGTTGCCGCCCTGTTCCACCTTCTATTTAAGCTTCCCACACCCTTAGCATGACATTTGTTCACTTCTCTGGTGGCTCAGTGGTAACAAAAAAAAACAAAACTGCCTGCTAATGCAGGAGATGTGAGTTCCATCCCTGAATCAAGAAGATTCCCCTGGAAAAAGGGAATGGCAACCCACTCCAGTATTCTGGCCTGGAGAATCCTATGGACAGAGGAGTTTGGTGGGCTACAGTCCATGGGGTCGCAAAGAGTCAGAATGACTTAGTGACAACTGTAGCATTTGTTCATGTTGTTAATCCTCATACTTTTTAATTATTTTTTTCCATAGTGAAGGAAGAAGGTACAGGGAAGAATCTTTCTTGTCAAGAGTGTTTCAGCTGAAAAGTTCTAGGGAACAGGACCATGTGATAACACAGACTCAGCACCACAAACAAATGAATCCTTAGTAACTGAAACTCTGGTTCAGAAAATACAGCTCGAGGATTTATGATAAATTCTTCATATTATTGCTTTCCAGGTGGTGCTAGTGGTAAAGAACTTGCCTGCCAATGCAGGAGACATAAGAGACATGGGTTCAGTCCCTGGGTAGGGATGATCTCCTGGAGGAGGGCATGGCAACCCACTCCAGGATTCTTTTTTTTTTTTTCCCACTTTTATTGGTCTTTCATTTATCATCCATATTTGTTCTTTTTTGGCCTGTGTGGACCTCCCATCACAGTGGCCCCTGTTGCTGCTGAGTGCTGGCTCTGGGCACATGCGCTCCAGAGCTCCGGCTCAGTAGTTGGACATATCGATCCAGCCACTCTGCAGCACATGGGATCTTCCCAGGCCAAGGATCGAACTTGCCCCTTACACTTCAAGGTGGTGTCCTTACCCACTGGACCACGAGGAAGCCCCATTCCAGGATTCTTGCCTGGAGAATCCCATGGACAGAGGAGCCTGGTGGGCTGCAATCTATAGGATCATAAAGAGTCAGACACAACTGAAGCGACTTAGCATGCACTTCATATAATTATTAACATTTTGACAGAACATATGTCAAGATACTAAGATTGGATAGGTTTGGAAAATAGAGATATATTTTATTTTCCATGGCAACCAACAGCTGACCAAAGGGAAGGTCAATACAAGAACAGTATTTTGTCTCTTCAGCATCTGCTAATGGGAAGCCTACTTTTCATTAGTGCTGCTTGGCATCAAGAAGCAAACCGTCCCTGAAAAGCTTCAGTTTGGGTAGTTTTCCTCTTCTTACATTTTTCTGCCTTGGTGTTCCAGAAGTTTCTCTTGTCAGTTAGCCAGTAGCTGGCTGTTGCATCCTGATCATATATTCAAACATAAGAATTCAGTGTAAGGTCAACCAAAAGGCTCTCTCAGATCTGGACGAAGCTTGCACAGCTGACCCGCATTCCTGCACGCTGCGGCTCTCGGTTTTTTAAGACCCCGGCTTAGTCTGCCAAATGGGACAAGTTAAGATCATTTTAAGCAGCCTTAAGTTGCAATGTAGCATTTTGTATGAAGGAACTGAAAGTCTGTGCTAATTAGAAATATTTATATCATGGAGATGTCTTGCAGGGTGAAGTTTTTAAAAACCAAATTATGCTGAGTTCTCACCAGAAAACTTCCGTAGACTTCCAACTGCAGATCCTCCTTTGGGAATTGAGTGGCTTCTAACAAAATCTTTTTCAGTGTTCCAGAAATCAAGCCCTTTGAATAGTGTCTCAGATGAAACTCAGCACCACAGCCTAGAGTTACGTAGACATTTCAGGGCAGCAAATGCACTGTGAAATGTTTCCATTCCAAATTGACATTTTGTTTATTGATAAATTGTCTTATTCCATTTTTCAGGAGGTTGAAATCTGTGCTGAATGTAAGTCATTATTTGGTTAGCTTGTGGGAACCTGAAGAGCTGCTACCACAGAAATTATTTGTTCTGCTGACTGCCTTACTTTCCTTGAAATAATGTCACTTGTTACTTTGAGGTAACATACCCCTTCTCTTTTAAGTGACTGATCCAATGGTAGAACCACACAAAAAGAATATAGTATTTATACATATTAGAGAGTTGATCTACAGTAGATGTGATTCAAATAAAATGTTAACCAATGTTCTAACCTGTTGAGATGCTGAAATTAAATCTAGATATTGAGACTGTAGACAGATAAGGGATAGAGACAGTGATACAGGCTATAACATGAGATGTGGAAAGCTGATGGTTACTTACAAGATGCTGTTAGAATGCACAGTCGAGACACATGAGACTTGGGGACCCAGGAGGAAGGAGAGGTTGGGGTGAATTAAGAGAGCAGGAAAGGGGAAGGCTATGGGAGTGTTAACAGAGTAGCTTGATGTATCTGAGAAAACCCCAAATATTAGTTCAAACAGTTAGCCAGTAGCTGGCTGTTGCATCCTGATCATATATTCAAACATAAGAATTCAGTGTAAGGTCAACCAAAAGGCTCTCTCAGATCTGGACGAAGCTTGCACAGCTGACCCGCATTCCTGCACGCTGCGGCTCTCGGTTTTTTAAGACCCCGGCTTAGTCTGCCAAATGGGACAAGTTAAGATCATTTTAAGCAGACTTAAGTTGCAATGTAGCATTTTGTATGAAGGAACTGAAAGTCTGTGCTAATTAGAAATATTTATATCATGGAGATGTCTTGCAGGGTGAAGTTTTTAAAAACCAAATTATGCTGAGTTCTCACCAGAAAACTTCCGTAGACTTCCAACTGCAGATCCTCCTTTGGGAATTGAGTGGCTTCTAACAAAATCTTTTTCAGTGTTCCAGAAATCAAGCCCTTTGAATAGTGTCTCAGATGAAACTCAGCACCACAGCCTAGAGTTACGTAGACATTTCAGGGCAGCAAATGCACTGTGAAATGTTTCCATTCCAAATTGACATTTTGTTTATTGATAAATTGTCTTATTCCATTTTTCAGGAGGTTGAAATCTGTGCTGAATGTAAGTCATTATTTGGTTAGCTTGTGGGAACCTGAAGAGCTGCTACCACAGAAATTATTTGTTCTGCTGACTGCCTTACTTTCCTTGAAATAATGTCACTTGTTACTTTGAGGTAACATACCCCTTCTCTTTTAAGTGACTGATCCAATGGTAGAACCACACAAAAAGAATATAGTATTTATACATATTAGAGAGTTGATCTACAGTAGATGTGATTCAAATAAAATGTTAACCAATGTTCTAACCTGTTGAGATGCTGAAATTAAATCTAGATATTGAGACTGTAGACAGATAAGGGATAGAGACAGTGATACAGGCTATAACATGAGATGTGGAAAGCTGATGGTTACTTACAAGATGCTGTTAGAATGCACAGTCGAGACACATGAGACTTGGGGACCCAGGAGGGGAAGGAGAGGTTGGGGTGAATTAAGAGAGTAGCATTGAAATGTATACACTACTGTGTGTAGAACAGATAGCTAGTGGGAAGCTGCTGTACAACAGAGGGAGCTGAGCTCTGGGCCCTGTGATGGTCTAGAGGGACAGAATGGAGAAGTGGGAAGGAGGTTCAAGAGGGAGGGGATGTATGTATGCGTATGAGTGATTCATGTTCTTCTATGACAGAAGCCACCACAACATTGTGAAGCAATTATCCTCCCATGAAAAATACATTTTAAAAGATTATCACTAAAAAAGAGGATCTGTAAGGGTCAGGGAGACATCAGGCAGAGAACACGTATTTGAATGATGACTTATATCTCCAAAGCTATATAAAGTTTTGATGAGGGGTAGAGGGAGAGAGGAATGTAGTTTTTTAGAGTCTTGAATTAGAAGAATAATAAAAATTTCCCAGCAAATAATTAGACTTACTGGAAATTTTTTCCTTTGGCACTAAAGCCACAATTACATTAAAAAGGCAAGTGCCTAGATTTCTCATTATCCTCCCCCACACAGATGAGCTCGAACTGGTTGACAGAGTGGATGTGACAGATGACAGAATTAAGACTCAGGTTTTTCGGTTTGGTCTGGCAAGATGAAGTTATCTGTTCCTGCAGGAAGCCAGATGACATTTATCAGGGATACAAATAAAGGCTCACATTTAGATTAGAAAGTGAAAGCAGAGAAAAGGCTGGTTTTCAGAACACATGGGCACTTGGCACCCTTCTGGGCTAAAATCTGGGAAACTTATTTTTTTCACTCTGGGGATCACTTCTAAAGATGGACAGTGACAAACTGAGATTTGTCCATGGAGGGTGGGAAGTCAGGCTGACTGACAAAATCAGGTGAGCACACCGCCCTTTGTTGAGGTAACATACCCTTCTCTTTTAAGTGACTGATCCAATGGTAGAACCACACAAAAAGAATATAGTATTTATACATATTAGAGAGTTGATCTACAGTAGATGTGATTCAAATAAAATGTTAACCAATGTTCTAACCTGTTGAGATGCTGAAATTAAATCTAGATATTGAGACTGTAGACAGATAAGGGATAGAGACAGTGATACAGGCTATAACATGAGATGTGGAAAGCTGATGGTTACTTACAAGATGCTGTTAGAATGCACAGTCGAGACACATGAGACTTGGGGACCCAGGAGGGGAAGGAGAGGTTGGGGTGAATTAAGAGAGTAGCATTGAAATGTATACACTACTGTGTGTAGAACAGATAGCTAGTGGGAAGCTGCTGTACAACAGAGGGAGCTGAGCTCTGGGCCCTGTGATGGTCTAGAGGGACAGAATGGAGAAGTGGGAAGGAGGTTCAAGAGGGAGGGGATGTATGTATGCGTATGAGTGATTCATGTTCTTCTCTGACAGAAGCCACCACAACATTGTGAAGCAATTATCCTCCCATGAAAAATACATTTTAAAAGATTATCACTAAAAAAGAGGATCTGTAAGGGTCAGGGAGACATCAGGCAGAGAACACGTATTTGAATGATGACTTATATCTCCAAAGCTATATAAAGTTTTGATGAGGGGTAGAGGGAGAGAGGAATGTAGTTTTTTAGAGTCTTGAATTAGAAGAATAATAAAAATTTCCCAGCAAATAATTAGACTTACTGGAAATTTTTTCCTTTGGCACTAAAGCCACAATTACATTAAAAAGGCAAGTGCCTAGATTTCTCATTATCCTCCCCCACACAGATGAGCTCGAACTGGTTGACAGAGTGGATGTGACAGATGACAGAATTAAGACTCAGGTTTTTCGGTTTGGTCTGGCAAGATGAAGTTATCTGTTCCTGCAGGAAGCCAGATGACATTTATCAGGGATACAAATAAAGGCTCACATTTAGATTAGAAAGTGAAAGCAGAGAAAAGGCTGGTTTTCAGAACACATGGGCACTTGGCACCCTTCTGGGCTAAAATCTGGGAAACTTATTTTTTTCACTCTGGGGATCACTTCTAAAGATGGACAGTGACAAACTGAGATTTGTCCATGGAGGGTGGGAAGTCAGGCTGACTGACAAAATCAGGTGAGCACACCGCCCTTTGTTGAGGACCTGCATTGTGGCAGACACTGAAGACGTGAAAATGAAAGTACTTCTTACCTGTGAAACCCATTACAGTCCACCTGGGATACCGACACCTAAGCGAATGACGTCCATAATGTCTATACAGGGACGGCTTAAAAAGTGCCATGAGAGCATAGTAATTAAGGAAAAATAATTCTGTCTGTGGATATGAAGAGCCTACTAAGAAAAACCAATCACAGATGAGTTTGGCCTTGAAGACCTGTGTTTGGATTTCCTCAGAGGAAAAGGCAGACAGAACCAAGAGGGATTGTAGATAAGGACTTGCTGGGCAGAAGGACTTTGGAGACTGGTCTCGGCTCTTCATGGGATTCTCTTGTAGCTCAGCTGGAAAAGAATCTGTCTGCAATGCAGGAGACATGTGGGAGACCTGGGCTGAATCCTCTGTTGGGAAAATGCTCTGGAGAAGGGAAAGACTACCCACTCCAGTATCCTTTTCTGAAGAATTCCATGGCTTGTCCATGGGTAGCAAAGAGTCGAACATGACTGAGAGACCTCCCTTTCACTCTCACTTAGCTCTTCTGCCATCTGGGAGAGTCAGCAAGGGCAGAAATTGCGTCAGGATTCAGTATCTCCTTAACCCTGGAGGGCTTGTGCCAAAAATAGTGACTCTATGGTGGCATTCATGGAGTCTGTTTTGTCTTTTAACCTTATGAACGTTATGAAATTTACAGTTTATCACTTTACTCTGGCTCCTAAGAAAGTCAAAGACAAAATTTAACCCTCTTCTGGTGAATGTACAAACCTTATAATACGCCCATTGCATATTAAAAAGTTTCTTCTCACCTAATACAGTAAGTTCTGTTATTTGTGGAAATTTTTTCTGTTTTCCTATGTGTGTGTTATACATTTTGATAAGCTATAGGCATCCATTTATTAATAGAGTTATATGTAAAGAAACAGATAAGCTATGAACTAATTCTAGAGTTTGATTCTAGAGTTTCCCTTCTGTGTTTACTCAGAGGTATGAAAACTACCAGAAATTTCCTTCCTTTTTTTTTTTTACCATTAAATCACCTTGAAAATATTGAAAGAGGACTTCCCTGGAGGTTCAGTGGGTAAAGAGTCCACCTTGCAGAGCAAGGGGCACCAGTTCGATCCCTGGCCCAGGAAGACCCCATGTGCCAGCGGAGCGGCTGTGTGTCCAATTATGAGCCAGCACTCTGGAGTGCATGCGCCCAGAGCCAGTGCTCTGCAATGAGAGGGGCCACTGTGATGGGAGGCCCACACATGCCAAAAAAGAATAAAGATGGATGAAAATAAATGATGACTTAGAGGCAAAAAAAATAGCAAAACTTCAAAAGTCATGGCAAGATACTATTTCATACTCATTAAATGGCTATAATAAAAAAAGATGATAACAAGACTCAATGAAGATGTGAAGAAATTGAGAGCCTCGTCCATCGTTGCAGGGGTATAAAATGGTGAGTCACTTAGGAAAACCATTTAGAAGCTCCTCAAAACCTGGAGTTACCATGACCCAGCCCCATTCTTAAAAGTATACACAAGAGAACTGAAAACATATGTCCACACAAACACTTGTACCCAATGTTCGTGGCAGCATTATTCATAATAGACTAAAGTGTAATAAAATAGAAAAAACAAAAACATAATAGACTAAAGTGAAAGCAACCCAAGTAACTATGGACTGATGAATAAGAAAGCAGAATATGGTAAATCCATTCAGGGGAATATTGCTCAGCCATCAGAAGGAGTGAAGTATTGATACATGCTAAAACATGCATGAACCTAGAAGTCTTGTGAGGTAAAAGATGTCAGACGCAAAAGCCACAGGGATGGTTCCATTTATACGAAATGTTCAGAATAAGTAAACCTACATTGACAAAGTAGATCAGTAGCTGACAGTGGAGTTGGGGAAGGAGGAATCAGGAGGATCTGCTAAGGCGTCAGGATTTGCTTTAGGTGTGAGAAAATATCCTACAATTAGGTGGTTGTGAGATTGTATAACTTTGTGAAATATCAAAGACCACTGAACTTTATACTTTTTAAAAGGGTAACTTTTATGGTATGTGCCTTACATCTCAATAGAAAAAGACTGAAAGAATTAGTTGTGGCAGGTGGAATGTGTGGAAGAGAGGTCAGTTTTATTTTCCCGTAAAGACTTTAATTATCACTTCAATCATCTCCAGTTACTTTAGATACTTTCTATTGTAACTTCCTTTAAAAACTCATTACAAAATTTGTTTTCTGTAGCCTTGAATTGCATGCAGTTTGTTAACAGGAAAGGATGACTATTTAATGACCTTTTTCCTTCTTAGTCATGAGCTGTCCCTTCAATTAAGTATTAAGGCTATGTATAAGTAGTAAGTTAGTGACTAAAAAATACATAGGTAATTAATCTAATATTTATTTTTTAAATATAATATCCATCTTAGACTGCAAAAACACTTTAATAATAAAAATGTTGACCAAAAATTGTTTTCCATACTCCCTTGTTGTTGGTGTTGCTTAGGTCACTCATCCATATCTGACTCTTTTATGACCCCATAGACTTGAGCCCCCAGGTTCCTGTGTCCATGGGATTCTCCAGGCCAGAATACTGGAGTGAGTTGCCATCCCCTTCTCCTGGGAATCTTCCCGACTCGGGAATCGAACCCACATCTCCTGAATTGGCAGGTGGATTCTTTACCACTGAGCCATCAGGGACGCCTGCATGCTCCTTTACTCCATGGTAACATGGCATTCCCTCTTCCTGGAGGAGGTGCTTCTTTCTGGTATATTCCCAGCACAAAGGAAGAGGCCACTTGAAAATTTCCAAAGCTCCACTAAGTTCTATGGAATAAAATTACTTCATTCTAAAAACATGTGACCATCCTCTCCTCTGTAACACTGCTTATTCTTCCCTATGAAGCAAGTTCTTAACATGCTTAAGACAACATGACTTTAGATATCTTAGGTTTGGTGGGGTTTTTCAATCTTGTAAAATCAGTTGGGATATAATTTAGTCCTGTGTTACTCACATTTCCCAGTTACCTGACTTAATTGATGTGAACAACAATGGTTCTTTGAAGCACTCAGGTACAACAGTGGAAATGATCGCATTTCTTAGTTAATGAATGAATTGCTCTTTCATAAGGTTTTGTTTATGGAAATAGAGTATCACCTTGATTAGTGAATTCCCTGGGAAGAAAGGGCCTTCTAAGAAGTTAATTGTATGAAAAAACCCAAAAAAACAAAATCAGAACTGGTGGGAAACTGAGTTGCCTAAGAGGCCCTCCATGCTCAGCTTTCTTCCAAAGTGTGCCTGGCTAAAAGCACAAGCCCCAGCCTGGGGGAACCAGGAGCTTTTGAAGTCTCTCTTCTGCCTGCCCATTAGCCCTCCACCTATTGCTCTGTCCTTCATCACTGTGTGGATGTTAGATGCTGTATGTAAGTGAGAGATCATCCATACCCTTCACCTTCCCTACGTCATGATCAGTGAACTGACTGGACTCTGAAAGCCTTCTAACTATTATTAAAGGGGTCACTCTAAGCTAATCTCTGGCTCAGAGGTAAAGAATCCACTTGCAATGCAGGAGACCTGAGTTCAGTCCATGGATCAGGGAAATCCCCTGGAGAAGGGAACGGCTACCCACTCCAGTAGTCTTTCCTGGAGAATTCCATGGACAGAAGAGCCTGGTGGGCTATAGTCCATGTGGTCACAAAGAGTTGGACATGACTGAGTGACTTTTTGGTCCTATCCTTTGAGGCAATCCGAAAGCCTCCTGGATTCTTTACCACTGAGCCATCAGGGACGCCTGCATGCTCCTTTACTCCATGGTAACATGGCATTCCCTCTTCCTGGAGGAGGTGCTTCTTTCTGGTATATTCCCAGCACAAAGGAAGAGGCCACTTGAAAATTTCCAAAGCTCCACTAAGTTCTATGGAATAAAATTACTTCATTCTAAAAACATGTGACCATCCTCTCCTCTGTAACACTGCTTATTCTTCCCTATGAAGCAAGTTCTTAACATGCTTAAGACAACATGACTTTAGATATCTTAGGTTTGGTGGGGTTTTTCAATCTTGTAAAATCAGTTGGGATATAATTTAGTCCTGTGTTACTCACATTTCCCAGTTACCTGACTTAATTGATGTGAACAACAATGGTTCTTTGAAGCACTCAGGTACAACAGTGGAAATGATCGCATTTCTTAGTTAATGAATGAATTGCTCTTTCATAAGGTTTTGTTTATGGAAATAGAGTATCACCTTGATTAGTGAATTCCCTGGGAAGAAAGGGCCTTCTAAGAAGTTAATTGTATGAAAAACCTAAACAAACAAAATCAGAACTGGTGGGAAACTGAGTTGCCTAAGAGGCCCTCCATGCTCAGCTTTCTTCCAAAGTGTGCCTGGCTAAAAGCACAAGCCCCAGCCTGGGGGAACCAGGAGCTTTTGAAGTCTCTCTTCTGCCTGCCCATTAGCCCTCCACCTATTGCTCTGTCCTTCATCACTGTGTGGATGTTAGATGCTGTATGTAAGTGAGAGATCATCCATACCCTTCACCTTCCCTACGTCATGATCAGTGAACTGACTGGACTCTGAAAGCCTTCTAACTATTATTAAAGGGGTCACTCTAAGCTAATCTCTGGCTCAGAGGTAAAGAATCCACTTGCAATGCAGGAGACCTGAGTTCAGTCCATGGATCAGGGAAATCCCCTGGAGAAGGGAACGGCTACCCACTCCAGTAGTCTTTCCTGGAGAATTCCATGGACAGAAGAGCCTGGTGGGCTATAGTCCATGTGGTCACAAAGAGTTGGACATGACTGAGTGACTTTCACTTTACTATGGAATTCAAGTCCTATCCTTTAAAAAAAAAAAAAAAAAACCTAAAAGAATTTTAGACCTGGTCTTGGAGAGGAGCCTGTTGGGCACATCAGGCTGGCTCCTGGCTGTTTCTAATTTAGATCTTTAGGGACAAAGGCAGGAAGAATGAGTGAGTCACCTCCCTGCTGAGAGTTCTCAAAAACTAGCCCTTAGTTTTCAGACTCTGAGTCCAGTGGAGTTTCCACACTGTCTTTATAAAAGGTGGTTTGTAGATAAGAGACAGAGCTAGGGACTTGTCTTGAGGTTGTGTTTGCTAAGCCCTTCACTTAAATGTGAGAAACCGCTGCTGTCCCCATCAGAAACTGAGAGGAATGGCTGCTGGAGCAGAGGGTTCTGCTGGCACATCTGTGTATGTAGTCACCGGTTCCATCCAAGGGCCCACTGCCCCCACTTATTCTGCTGGTGTATTTCTTCTCTAAGCCATCTCTCTTTCTGGACTGGACACTATTGGTCTTTTATCAATACTAACTTCCCTAACTTTACCTAATCCAAATGTTTCAAAACAAAAAACAACAAAACCTCAAAGGACTTCCCTGGTGGCCCAGGGGCTAAGAGTGTACACTCTCAATGCAGGGAGCCTGAGTTTGATTCTGAGTCAAGGAACTAGATCCCACATGCCACAGCTAGGAGTTCCTATGCCTCAACTAAAGATCTCACATGCCAGAACCAAGACCCAATGCAGCCAAATAAATATATATATGTATATGTGTATAAACTCAAGAACCACCAGTGTCAGTGTCACTAGAGTGGAGTTTGGGAACCCCTCCCCAGGCCACCAAACTCAGAGTCTCTTCAAATGATGCCAGAAATCCTCATATTTATTAAACTCCTTGAGTGGTTATTCTGTATACTCAATTTTAAGAATTTCTAGTACTCCATTGCTACCTCTGATAAATATCGTGTTTTGAGGATCATATAGTTTTATTTCAGTTAGCATTGAAGGAGTTTTCACTATAACTGGCCTTATCTGAGATCTTCAGACACATATCACACCTCCTATATCAATTCAGTTTGATGCTAATGAAGCTGTATATTATTAATAACATCTTTATTTCTAGAACCATTGCTGCATCCAAATGACCTTTCATCAAATTATCCCTACTTGGGAAAAAAAGTTACAGAGAGGATGATTGGTGTGAATATTAAAAGAGATAAATGATAGATATATTTGACAATAACTTTGTACATGCTAGCTCATTACTGATTTCTAGAAACTCTCTGTATCCCTATATATAATCTCTGCAAATTCAGATGCTTGCAAATAATGCATATTTGGGGATAACTATGAACATTTAAAATCCTTCTTCTTAAGTAAGTTGCTGAAAAAGGCATATTCTTTTTCAGACACATTTATATGTATATGGGAGGAAAACATGTACTTTTAGCTGTAACAGTCCAGAGAGAGAAAAAATCTTGCAGTTGGTTTCTAGTGTAGGCTAAAAATTACTTTTTAAGGATGCATTTGTAATGCTACAAAAATTTCTCCTCCAAAAATGTCAACATAACATTTTAAACTAGGGCAGGCGTACTCATTATCTGAATTTGTCTAAAATGCAGCCCAGGCAATTGAGATTTTTTTTCTTTTCAATAAAATGTTTAAATTAAAGTTGATGAGAAAAAATGTTCTCTGTGAACAAGATGCTACCTTCATAAAGAATTAAAATCTATAGTCACAGCTAGAAATACAGATCAAGTTAATCTGAGATTGGGTGGATTAGGTAAACTATTTCTCACAACCAGCCCTTCACCAAAGGGAAAAACTACAACTATTTTGACAGGTGTGTTTCTGATGAAAACCCTAGAGTTATATCACCTGTAATTAAAAAGTAGTGGGATGATATCATGCTTCACTTGGAAGAAGGTGTTTGACATTAGTTAGTCACTGTCTCTTTCTGACCTATATCTGGGACAGATACAAAACATGAATCTGGAGGGAAATGTGTGGAAAAAACATACAGGATAACAAAAAGGGCAGCAAATGAGAAAATATGTAGCAGGAAGTAAGAAGAAAGATGACATCTGGAATGTAAAGAAATTGGGTAGAATTAGAGGGTGAAGTCCGATGTGCCACCTACTTCACAGAAAGTGGGGTGGAGGGAGAGAGGAAATCAATGAGGAGTTGACCACTGACAGAAACATACTCAGAGAGAACAAAATGGAGAACAGAAGGAATTCAGGAAGCCAGATTCTAAAAACTGGAATTGCAAAGAATGAGAATGTGATGGGAATACTTCTTTAAAAAAAAAAAACAACCCAAACCCTCTAGCTAGTTCCAACAGGTAAACATTGATGTGGCAGGTATAATAATGGTCCACAGTCTAACTCTTAGAGCCTTGATCTAATCATATGTGTCCCTGAAAGAAGGGGACCAGTCCCAGCTGGTGAGAATCAGACAGTGAGAGAGAAGACTTCATCCACTGTTGCAGGTTAGCAGATGGGGGAAGGGCACCAAGAGCCATGGGAGCAGCCTCTAGATGCTGGAGAAAAGGCAAGAAAACTGATTTAGGAAACAGGGCCAGGCAAGACCTGGATTTTAGCCCAATGAAACCAATGTCATCCTCTGACCTATGAAACTGTTGTTGTTCACTCACTTAGTTGGGTCCAACTTTTATCAGCCCTGTGCACTGCAGCATGCCAGGCTTCCTTGTTCTTCACTGTCTCCCAGCATTTGCACAAACTCATGTCCATTCAGCCAGTGATGCCATCCAACCATCTCATCTTCTGTTGCCCTACTCTCCTCTTGCCCTCAATCTCCCCTAGCATCAGGGTCTTTTCCAATGAGTTTGCTCATCACCTCAGGTAGCCAGAGTATTGGAGCTTCAGCTTCAGCACCAGTCCTTCCAATTAATATTCAGGGTTGATTTCCTCCTTTAGAATTGACTGGTTTGATCTCCTTGCCAGCCAAGGGGTTCTCAAGAGTCTTCTCTAGCACCACAGTTCAAAAGCATTGATTCTTTGGCACTCAGCCTACTTTATGGTCCAACTCTTACATCCATACATGTAAATTTGTGTTTTTCGAGTATATGGTAATTTGTTATGGCAGCAATAGAAAACAGTAGCCCTCAAAGAATCACCAAGGCATCAGAATGGCCAGCTGTTCTTTCTATATAAAGAAATAATGAGGTCTTCCCTGGTGGTCCAGTGGGTCGAAGAGTCTGCCTTGCAATGCAGGGGGCACCAGTTGGATCCTTGGCTCGGGAATATCCCACGTGCTGGACCAGTGTGTTCAGTTATGAGCCAGCACCCTGGAGCCGGTGCTTTGCAGTGAGAGAGGCCAGTGCAATGGAATGCCCACACAGGCCAAAGAAGAAAAAGATCAATGAAAATAAATATAAATTAAAAAGAAGAATGATGGGTAAAAAGAAATAATGAGATGACCAATCAACCCCACCAATATAAGCCAACAACCCTGCTACACTTCAAGCATCAAAATATATTCAGTATATTCCAGTAGCATCAAAGGGACATTTTCATAACCACTATTGAACAAGTTCCCTTTGGCAATATAATCAATAAGAACAAACAAGGACTCCTTCAGTTAGTTATCAGTCTGGTAGAGGAGCTTATTTCTAAAAGGAAGTTAATGATTCTCTTCCTGGCCTTAGTTTAGAGTAGCCTTGAAGAACTGCTGCCATGTTACCCAAGTATATACTATGCTAACTCACTCCAGTCATGTCTGACTCTTTGTGACCCTGTGGACTGCAGCCCATCAGGATCCTCTGTCCATGAGAATTCTCCAGGCAAGAGTACTGGAGTGGGTTGCATGCCCTCCAGAGGATCTTCCCGTGTGGCAGGCGAGAATTCTGCCACTGAACCATCAGTGTTGCTCAGGAGATCTTCCCAATGCAAGGATCGAGCCCATGTCTCTTATGTCTCCCCTAGTGGCAGGCTGATCCTTTACCACTAGCGCCACCTGAGAAGCCCTACCCAAGTATACGATCTACCAATTAGCATCCACAAAGAAACTGAATTGAAATGGTGAATCCCTTGGTGGGCAAGAATGCAGAGAAAAGCACTAGGGCTATAAGAGCAGCATCACTAATATCCAGAACCTTATTTGTGTCAGTTAACCTTAAGGTCGCCCTTTAACTTTGTCTTTATCTGAATAAGTCTTGTAAAACAGACTTAGCCTGAAAAGAGGATGCAGGAACAGTAAGACATTAGCTTGCATTATACATTTTCAATTTCCGTCAATAATAGGTGATTTGCAGAAGGAGGAAGGGAAGGGGAAGGGATTATGGGAGAGAATGGTGAGGAGAGAAAGTGGGGTGGGGAGAATAATAGGGAGAAAATAAACATACAGTGAGCAGAGCAAGGCTAAGGTCTATAGATGACTTGCTAGTGCTAAATATACCATTATATACTTTATTTCTTTAATCTTCCCAACAACCATATAAATTAGTAAAATGTCATTACTACTATTTTAGATAAATGAATCTGCCACTAAGAGCTAGTTGAGATTCAAACCACGTCTTGCGAATCTAAAATTCTTTCCAAGATGACATTCAACTTCTTTGTGTCCAAGAGTCTATTTTCTTGAAATTGATTTTTTTTTTAAAGAGAAAGATGAAAGGTCATATTTCCAACTCAGGATTATGGCCTTATTCACCAGATGTGTCCACTCAGCTACTGCTCTATCTACTCCCGTGAGACTTAGTTCCAAGAAAGATTAGTTGACCTTACATTCCTTTCTTTTTCACCTCTTCCAGTGCCCATTGACCCCAGCCTGCCTGCTTGCCTTCAGGACATGAAGTACCCCACCTCTCCCAAGCTACTTCTCCCATCTACCCCAGCTTCATTCGTGAACAGACAGTTCCTGAGGCACCTGTGCAGGCTCCCACCCCATAGTGTCTGCCTGTGAACTTGTCACTTTTGGACCTAGAACATATTCTTAGCCCTCCTACTCTTCTGACCTTAAAACTCTCCTGTGGCAGCATTCTTGCTCCACACCAGCTCTCTCCAACAAGACCCTGTATTCTCCTCATGAAGACTCAGCCCCACTCGAATAATGCAGTCGGTACTGCAGAACGATTTACCCTAAATTCAACCACAGTCTCATGAAAACTGGGAAAAATTCGACGTGTATCCTGGTGAACCCAGGTGTCAGACGACTGTGACTGGGAAAATTGCAGAAAGACCCACAGTCACCTTGAGTCCCTTCAGTGACTGCAATGTCTTTTTACCAAATAGGGGAAGGAAGTAGTCAAAGCTGAGAAAGTCTTCAAGATGTTTCAGTCTCCTCCTCCGTTAGCTCAGTGGGGGTGATAATGCACACCCCTCCTATGTGTGCACAGCTTCACTGTTTGCAAAGGGGTTTCCACATCTGTTATTTCACTAGTGTCTCCATTTGACTCATGACATCCTGTGAGTCAGACTTTCACCAGGAACCTTAGTGTGCTTACCCAGTCCAAGCTGGACCCAAGCATTCTGCCTCCCGGGCCTCCTGGGTTCTTCCTCTGTACCGTCACACCTTCAGTGGTGCAGGGACAAACTGGAAATGTGGAATATAAAGAGTAATAGCATAATACTCACACTTTTAAGAGATTTTTCAATGAATTTACAGATTTTTTTTTACCAGTGAAATGATGGTACTGTGTGTCCTTGTCTAGACTGCAGTAATGAAAGCAGATTTATTTTATTGACTGTAACAGGGTGAATGTTCACTTCCCCCCAGATTCATAGTTGAAATCCTAATCCCCAGTATATAGATATTGGGAGGTAGGGTCCCATACTTATGGGGACTTGTCTCTGGGAGCTTGATCTTGGGCTTCCCAGGCCCCAGAACTATGTGTGAGACATGGCTGACTGTTGTTTAAGCCACCCAGTCCATGGTATTTTGTTCTAGCAGCCCAAGCAGGTGAAGTCATTGACTATGATGCAGTGTCGTCAGGCTGCTCATCAGGGTTTACATTACAGTGTTTGTAAGTTGAAAGTAAAGCCTATGGTGTGGGCACAAGTAAATCCACATTTTTCTCATTCTTTGTAAATGTAATATGTTTAATTATTGAAAAATGTGTATTCACAATTTTCATTCTTCCTCTAGAGCAGTGTTTCTCAATTTGGGCACTTCGAATCAGATAGTTGTTGGTTTTCAGGGGCTGTCGTGTGCATTGTGAAATGTTTGGTGGTCTGCTTGACCTCCGCTCACTAGATGCCCCTAGTAACCCCATGCCCCAGTTACAACAATCAAAAGGGAGTCTGGATATTGCCAAATATCCCCTGGGAGCCAACATTGCTCCCTATTGCAAACACAGGCTTCAGAATCAAATGGATAGGTACCTCCTGAAATAATTACATTATTGACACATCTTTTTATTTCTTTACATTGAGTTTAATTCAAAGAATAGTGTTGTGTATCAGCAACAATGGCAGTGAAACTTTATGTGCATTTACAAGAGATTGATAGGAATGGATAAAATCAGAAGGAAGACGAGAAGGATGAAGTCAATATCAAAAGGCGTGGACCAATTCTAATTGAAGAGTTTCGTGCAAATAGCAGTGTGAATGCCATTGTATTGCCTAGTCCACATCCTGTATTTTATAACTCCCAATAATCACTGTAGAATTTTTAATGTATTTACTTATTTTTCATTCCTGTAATACAGCTTCTCATTTGAGGGAAAACTTGGGTGCTAAACCTACTTACCTCTGAGGAAAAATAGGACAATTAAGTGTTGATGTTTACCCTTTAGGGGTAATCCCTGATTAAGTTTGTAATCTCATTATAGTGGACTGTATTGACAGAGAAATAAGAAAAATATAAACATATGCTAAAGCCTGACAGTTCTTTACAATCTAATACACTTTAACATCAATAAAAAAAATTTTATTCCAAAGGAATACTTTTGAGAGTCTTTTATAAAAATAGCTACTTGACCTGATTTCATAAGCAGCAAGAACAGGGCTCTAAGTGGCCACTGAGGCTTCTGTCTATGCCCCATTTCTTCAGGAGGCAGAAAACAAAATGGCCAAGATATCAGTGTGATTTGTTCCATTATACCTTCATGTTCCACTCAGCCTCTGGTGATTGGTACTCACTGTCAGGATCATACAAAGACTATATTGCCTGGCTTTTCATTTGGCAATGAATAAGGCTCAAACTACAGTGGAACAGTTTTAATGCTGGACAAGTGACCACTTTACTGTCTTGAAAGCACAGTTAAATCCGTGGAATAGGACGACCTATCATCCCAGTTTGCCCAGGACGTTCCTGGTTTTACCACTGAAAATCCCACATCCCAAGAAATTCCTCAGTCCCATGACGTTGGTTTTCAGGGGCTGTCGTGCATTGTGAAATGTTTGGTGGTCTGCTTGACCTCCGCTCACTAGATGCCCCTAGTAACCCCATGCCCCAGTTACAACAATCAAAAGGGAGTCTGGATATTGCCAAATATCCCCTGGGAGCCAACATTGCTCCCTATTGCAAACACAGGCTTCAGAATCAAATGGATAGGTACCTCCTGAAATAATTACATTATTGACACATCTTTTTATTTCTTTACATTGAGTTTAATTCAAAGAATAGTGTTGTGTATCAGCAACAATGGCAGTGAAACTTTATGTGCATTTACAAGAGATTGATAGGAATGGATAAAATCAGAAGGAAGACGAGAAGGATGAAGTCAATATCAAAAGGCGTGGACCAATTCTAATTGAAGAGTTTCGTGCAAATAGCAGTGTGAATGCCATTGTATTGCCTAGTCCACATCCTGTATTTTATAACTCCCAATAATCACTGTAGAATTTTTAATGTATTTACTTATTTTTCATTCCTGTAATACAGCTTCTCATTTGAGGGAAAACTTGGGTGCTAAACCTACTTACCTCTGAGGAAAAATAGGACAATTAAGTGTTGATGTTTACCCTTTAGGGGTAATCCCTGATTAAGTTTGTAATCTCATTATAGTGGACTGTATTGACAGAGAAATAAGAAAAATATAAACATATGCTAAAGCCTGACAGTTCTTTACAATCTAATACACTTTAACATCAATAAAAAAAAAATTGTATTCCAAAGGAATACTTTTGAGAGTCTTTTATAAAAATAGCTACTTGACCTGATTTCATAAGCAGCAAGAACAGGGCTCTAAGTGGCCACTGAGGCTTCTGTCTATGCCCCATTTCTTCAGGAGGCAGAAAACAAAATGGCCAAGATATCAGTGTGATTTGTTCCATTATACCTTCATGTTCCACTCAGCCTCTGGTGATTGGTACTCACTGTCAGGATCATACAAAGACTATATTGCCTGGCTTTTCATTTGGCAATGAATAAGGCTCAAACTACAGTGGAACAGTTTTAATGCTGGACAAGTGACCACTTTACTGTCTTGAAAGCACAGTTAAATCCGTGGAATAGGACGACCTATCATCCCAGTTTGCCCAGGACGTTCCTGGTTTTACCACTGAAAATCCCACATCCCAAGAAATTCCTCAGTCCCAGACAAACCTAAACAGTGATACCCTGTCTGACTTAGGAGTTTTTGACAGAATATTTATTGAAGCCAACTTTTAGAAAGTGTTTTCTGAGAGCTGGAAAGACAAGGTCAAGAATAGTATCTAAATCTGCCTTTAAAGGAAAAAACTCTCCATTTTATAACAATCAAGTAGCAGTTGGCATTTGGAATATACATTTAACTAGCCTGTATGTCTTCCAGGTATTTGCTGCTGCGTTTGTGAAGACAAGCCTTTCCAAGGGCAAGAGAACGGTCTGTCTCTGAGTGCTTCATTTAAGCAAGGACACGCTGCCAACTTGAAAAGAGAGAAAGGCCACACTGTGTCTGTGGGGGGATCCTGCAGTTATTCCCCTGCAAATTTAATTCAAACAGGTATGGAGATCTGAAACATGGAGATATCCACAAATTAGAGGATACTTGGATTTTAAAAAGGAAAGAAAAGAAATCCAGGCCACACAGCACAATCTCAAAGCAGCAACAGTGTTTCCTTTTCATGTTAATCGCTCTAGCCCTGTGAACATGGTTTGAAAGTCTGTACTGTGAGTGAAATTTCTTGAGATCATCTTTATATGAAATACGTACACTACAAATTTTAAAACCTAAAAATTGTCTTCAAGCAAGTCAATTTTATTTAAAAAGGAGCATGCATGTGTAAGATGTGCAAACCATTGCTATTCTAATACTTCTCTTTTAGAATTATTAATTAAACAAATATGCCGTCCAACTAGTGTATCAATGATTCCTTTAGAAAATGCAGTTTTATTTTATCACTCAAAACTATACTTCTTTAGAGTATCACTATCTTAAAAGGATTTATTTAGAGAAATTCCTGTTGGAAAATGTGTCATCTTTTCACACACACAATTTTAAGAATCAGCTTGACTTATAAAACTGATGATAACCTTCAGAATATTTATTATCTGTTCATTATAGGATATATTTATAGATTATACTTGATCCTATCCCTTACATGAAAAAGATCTCTGTGATGAATCCTTGACTTGATCCATTATTAGGGTCCCAAACCAACTTATAAACTTATAAACAAAAATCCCTAACAGAAGTCCTATTATATTTAAACAGGAACTTGATTCTGTAATAGAGACAGTTGTCACCACAGATCATGATAAAACTTAAGAAAATTAGTCTAGAGTGTCCTTTTATCACCAGGTTACAAATAAGCTATTTTGTCACTATGCGTGCATGCATGCTAAGTCACTTGAGTCCTGTCTGACTCTTTGCGACATAGTTATGGTTTAATACATCCATTGTCAAAGGTACACCAAAGTGAACAGAAATATTTAACCGCCAAAAGCCTTAGGGAGTTCTGAGCCATGCTGCACAAATACTGTTTCTCAAATTCTAGAGGTATTTGCTGGCAGTTCAAAATATATACTGTAAGTCCTAGTAGTCGCCCAAATTAGCTTTATCTTGTTTGGCACTTCCCTTACAAGACCCCATTTCAAATGTAGGGGTCTTAAAATAGGCTTGAATTTAAGGTGGTATCACAATTGCTTTTTAGTAATGTGACTGGAGCTCTTATAATCGTCCACATTTTATTTTGGCCCTTTCTAAAAGGTTTTTCACAGTTTTTTCAAAGAAAAGCAACAGTGTTTCCTTTTCATGTTAATCGCTCTAGCCCTGTGAACATGGTTTGAAAGTCTGTACTGTGAGTGAAATTTCTTGAGATCATCTTTATATGAAATACGACACTACAAATTTTAAAACCTAAAATTGTCTTCAAGCAAGTCAATTTTATTTAAAAAGGAGCATGCATGTGTAAGATGTGCAAACCATTGCTATTCTAATACTTCTCTTTTAGAATTATTAATTAAACAAATATGCGTCCAACTAGTGTATCAATGATTCCTTTAGAAAATGCAGTTTTATTTTATCACTCAAAACTATACTTCTTTAGAGTATCACTATCTTAAAAGGATTTATTTAGAGAAATTCCTGTTGGAAAATGTGTCATCTTTTCACACACACAATTTTAAGAATCAGCTTGACTTATAAAACTGATGATAACCTTCAGAATATTTATTATCTGTTCATTATAGGATATATTTATAGATTATACTTGATCCTATCCCTTACATGAAAAAGATCTCTGTGATGAATCCTTGACTTGATCCATTATTAGGGTCCCAAACCAACTTATAAACTTATAAACAAAAATCCCTAACAGAAGTCCTATTATATTTAAACAGGAACTTGATTCTGTAATAGAGACAGTTGTCACCACAGATCATGATAAAACTTAAGAAAATTAGTCTAGAGTGTCCTTTTATCACCAGGTTACAAATAAGCTATTTTGTCACTATGCGTGCATGCATGCTAAGTCACTTGAGTCCTGTCTGACTCTTTGCGACATAGTTATGGTTTAATACATCCATTGTCAAAGGTACACCAAAGTGAACAGAAATATTTAACCGCCAAAAGCCTTAGGGAGTTCTGAGCCATGCTGCACAAATACTGTTTCTCAAATTCTAGAGGTATTTGCTGGCAGTTCAAAATATATACTGTAAGTCCTAGTAGTCGCCCAAATTAGCTTTATCTTGTTTGGCACTTCCCTTACAAGACCCCATTTCAAATGTAGGGGTCTTAAAATAGGCTTGAATTTAAGGTGGTATCACAATTGCTTTTTAGTAATGTGACTGGAGCGCTCTTATACATCGTCCACATTTTATTTTGGCTCCTACAGGTTAATCCTGCAAGACTTTGATGTTTGTATTAATATATTCCATTGAAGTACTTAATGACAACAGTACTAGTGTCCACCTCAAGACATACGTGATGATCACATTTTGATGATCTCTTAGGCCCCAGTTACACAGGAACATCATAATTAGAAACGTATCAGAGTTATCCAGTGTCATAACACTGGTTTCAATTATTTGTGCATTCCATAAAATCTGGCTTATAGTCAACAGATGGATTAGAAAGCAATGAAAGCAAGAGCAGCTGAAGATGAACACACACACAACTGAAAGTATGGCATCTTTTAAAAAATAAATATGTAACCATGATAGAAACATGGTATCAGGGAATGTGATCTGAAGTCTTGCAAGTCCTGAAATGGTTTGCGTGTGTAGGCAATTTTTTTAAATTGGTCTCCAACTCTTCACTGTGGTCTCCTTCCCTAGTTCACTGCTGGACTTGGGAATGATGCGACTACAGCAGAAGGCAGTGCTCTGAGGAGACAAAAGAACTGAGACCAACTCAGGCTAACAAGTGACTGCCTCAGACAGACTCAAAAATATGGTCCAGCTGTTTTGCATATGTTTGACACTGACTGGGTTTGAGATGAAAAATATGACTTTCTGTCCCCAGTAAACCGTAAGTAAAATGGCTTTTTTTAATAGCATTAGAAACTTTTATACTATGTATATACATGTACTACAAAAGCTGAACCAAGCACATACACCGCATATGATATTGATAGCTGCTAGGTTACAAATAAGCTATTTTGTCACTATGCATGCATGCTAAGTCACTTGAGTCCTGTCTGACTCTTTGCGACATAGTTATGGTTTAATACATCCATTGTCAAAGGTACACCAAAGTGAACAGAAATATTTAACCGCCAAAAGCCTTAGGGAGTTCTGAGCCATGCTGCACAAATACTGTTTCTCAAATTCTAGAGGTATTTGCTGGCAGTTCAAAATATATACTGTAAGTCCTAGTAGTCGCCCAAATTAGCTTTATCTTGTTTGGCACTTCCCTTACAAGACCCCATTTCAAATGTAGGGGTCTTAAAATAGGCTTGAATTTAAGGTGGTATCACAATTGCTTTTTAGTAATGTGACTGGAGCGCTCTTATATATCGTCCACATTTTATTTTGGCTCCTACAGGTTAATCCTGCAAGACTTTGATGTTTGTATTAATATATTCCATTGAAGTACTTAATGACAACAGTACTAGTGTCCACCTCAAGACATACGTGATGATCACATTTTGATGATCTCTTAGGCCCCAGTTACACAGGAACATCATAATTAGAAACGTATCAGAGTTATCCAGTGTCATAACACTGGTTTCAATTATTTGTGCATTCCATAAAATCTGGCTTATAGTCAACAGATGGATTAGAAAGCAATGAAAGCAAGAGCAGCTGAAGATGAACACACACACAACTGAAAGTATGGCATCTTTTAAAAAATAAATATGTAACCATGATAGAAACATGGTATCAGGGAATGTGATCTGAAGTCTTGCAAGTCCTGAAATGGTTTGCGGTGTAGGCAATTTTTTTTTTAAATTGGTCTCCAACTCTTCACTGTGGTCTCCTTCCCTAGTTCACTGCTGGACTTGGGAATGATGCGACTACAGCAGAAGGCAGTGCTCTGAGGAGACAAAAGAACTGAGACCAACTCAGGCTAACAAGTGACTGCCTCAGACAGACTCAAAAATATGGTCCAGCTGTTTTGCATATGTTTGACACTGACTGGGTTTGAGATGAAAAATATGACTTTCTGTCCCCAGTAAAACGTAAGTAAAAATGGCTTTTTTTTTTTTTAATAGCATTAGAAAGCTTTTATACTATGTATATACATGTACTACAAAAGCTGAACCAAGCACATACACCGTACAGGGTAAAATTGACTCCAATTGATAGCTGGCTTAAAAAAAAATAGAACAGGCAAACCAAATAATCTGAAAATAGGGTTTGTCATGGAAACAGCATATTAATGGGACCATATTCCCAGTAGCTTTATGGTTTTTCAGGCAAGTCTTATTTTGCCATCACTATTGAAAGAAACAAAAGAATATACTGGCTTCTATATACTACACAATTTAAAATAAGTTGTTTTCTAAAAACAAAGCCTGGTGGTGACTTAAAAATGTCTTAAAATTACTTAAATCCAGCATTATAAAACCTGTCTGCATTCAATTTATAGTTGTATCATTTTAAGGACACTCATAAGAATGCCTTATTCTTTGGATAGAGACTAATAATCGTAAATTTTTCTTCCAGAAATTATCTATTGAATTTTCTAGTGAGAAGAGATTTTTAATTTATCCTAGGAATTGTTATTTCTTGTGTGCCTATACAATAAAACCTTCAGCATCATCTATACTAGCTTAATGTAACAAAAAAGAAACATAAAATTGAACCTTGCTAATCAAAATTGAATATTCCTGTTTTCAGGTAATTTTTTTTTCTGCCTTAAAATAATGATGACTTGTATGACAACTGCCTTACAACCATGAAAGTAAGTCTGTTGTGTTAAAGGTCTTCATTTTAGTCCCTTGTCAATCTAATCAACAAATGTTTTCATGGGAAAATTTAATATAGATATTTTTAGTGTATAAAGAGATAAGAGACTTATTTTCCAAAGGTATTTGAGGTTTTCCATCTGGCATTCTCCTTTTCTCATAACCTTACTTCCATATTGTAAAATATATAAGTAAAATTTGTTTCTTTAATTTATAAAATTAGTGTATGTACACTTGTCTGTATATTTTATAGATATAAATATATACTTATATACACTCTATATATTATACATTTATATTCTAAGAGTAGACGAACCAAATAATTTCTCTAGGGCAACTTCTTTGAACAATATAAAAATGGGTCTTCAGAAGCAAACAACAGAACAGCCTATACACCTAACCACTGGTTAAAATGCTTATAAACACAGTCAGTTAACCATTTATTGATTGCCTGTTTAAGGTTTTAGAATAGCCAAGGTTCTGGAAAGTATAGGATAGTACTTCATAAAAATTGTGACAAAGATGATGGCTGATTATTTAAAAATCAACCTGCATATTATAGGAAGTTATGTAAATTTATTCTTCAAAAGAAAAAAGCTGTAATGATAGTTTTCCTTTTAGTAATCTTATTTGAGTAAGGAAATCATTTGCAGACTTCTGTTATATTGTTACTGTCATGGAAACATCTTTTCTAGGGACTTCACATCAATCACAACTGCGCGGGTTGGTTAATTTTTTGGAAGGACTGGTCTGAAGGTTTAGAGATAGGTTTTTTCATTGAATTCCTGAATTTATATCCTGTGGAACTGGCTACAGACACTCAAAAATGTAAAGACAACTTATAGTGCAGATGGTTCCAGGTCTATTATTTTCAGGCACAAAAACCATATAATTTTGTACAAAACTTTGATTTTTTTTATTTGTGAAATTAAAAATATGGTATTATATATATATATATTTATTTAAACTTCTATTCCTTTATAAATATAGATGATCTTGTGATAGTGAACAGAATATATGCATACCAGATTCAATGACCACTGTCATTTTAGGGTATGACAGACATAGATTTACGTCCTAAGTACCAGCATTTAGATAAACTCTTAATGTTTCAAACAATACAATCAGGAGGATTGCGTGTCCCCTCTTTTTCACAGAGAACTAAAGTGAATATCTTTAAATGGCTTTGAAAGATTACATTGGACACATTTCTGTAAATCCAAAAAGGAACACACAGGATTTAGTGCAGTAGACCTGCACCCATTCTCCCTTTAGCATGCATGCCCATATTTTGTGTATTTCAGGAGCTAATCCCTTCAATTATTTCACCTCCTTTACCTCCTGGAATCTTACCAGGTTATTATTAGTGATGTGGATTGCTCCTTCCTCAGAATGTGTTGGTGAATAATGATCATTAATAATATGTTGAAAGTGTACAACTTGTACGTTTTAAAGTTTCTGGTATATGTCTAATTATTATTTGATTGAAAATAATAAGAAAGTAGCACTTCATTTTGAGGACATCCATTACACTGAAATCTCCTTCAAGTTTTCATATTCAGTTTACCATTTTGCTGTCTTGTTAAGGAAAGCAAAGATCATCAGCTCCTTAACAAAGCTTTCCAGGTGGCATAACCTTTCCATTTTACAGAAAGGTAAACCTTTATGTTGGCGCTCTCAATCCTAGAGGCAGTTTGCCAGGCATTCGAATGCAATGAGAATTAGCTTTTTATAACCCTGTCTTCAGTCTCTCCCAGTCCACACAAAGCTTCATGCGTCTTCCCCAAATCTCAGTAACCACATCTTTCCATGACGCTGGCCAAACCCATACCAGGTTTTAGACACTAGAGAATGAAATGAGCTCATCCACCAAAAATTAGACTTAAAAAAAGTTTGGCATTGCTTATCCCACTCACCCTCTAACCAGTTTAGGTGGAAGAAGGGAGTGTCTGGGCGTTGGAGGCCTGATTGAGGGAGCCTGCAGCTGCCTGTGCCCGCAGCCCTGGGCCTCCTTAAAGCCGGGGCGAAGGTCCCAGGCGGTGAAAATTTCAGCTTCGGAGAGTCTAGAGCCAGGCCTTTGCAATCTGGCCCTGGGCAAGGGCAGATCTGGAATGGTCGGGGGCCCACCCTCTGATGTGGAAGCGTTGTGGAGTTCAGTACCTTAAGAGCCCCAACCCCAGCCGGGAAGAGGAGGGAGGAAGCAGAAAGAGGAGCAGGGAAGTGACCGAGGCGGTGCAGCCCCGGGCGCGCTCCCCACCCGCGGCTGGGAGGGCGCGCCCGCACTAGCAAAGGCTCGGAGCTGTGCGCTCCACCTTTCTCTCTGCACTGCTCTGAAAAGGGCAAGTAGGAAAAATAGTCAAACAGCCCGAAATAATTAAAACTTAAACAACAACAAAAAAGAGAGTAAAAGAAAAACGCGTGAACGGCCGTCATTTAAATACAAATATACTTACAAAAATCTTACACAGGCTATTTACAATCATAAAAGCGTATAGTCCTGGTACCAGAGCAAGAAAAGTCCGTCCATCCCCCCTTTGGCAGGTAGGCCCTCGAGTCCCTTGGCCTCCAGGGACAGAAGCTCTTGCTGGAGCCTTGTTAAAAGCAGTGGATGGCTCCTGATGCCGCGAGTAGCCAGACTTGGCGAGGATGCCATAGGGCCCGCTTCTGGGGGTGGCTGGGACCAGGCCGAGGGATGCCGCGGTGTCCCGGGTCTCAGACGGTGGTCTCCCCCTGTTTGCTGTTGGTGAGCCTAGTGTAGAACTTCCTCCAAGAGTTGAGGGTCTTGCCAGACCAGATCCAGAAGCCTGACGTGATGCCCACGATCAGCGTCATAAGGTACTTGATCATGAAGACTGTGAAGTCGGGGCTCATGGGCGGGTGCGGGGGCGCACCGCCCGCCTGGAGGTGGGGGCACGGGATAGCATAGGTCTTGCAGCTCTGGGCCACCCAGCTGCGCTCCCACTGGTCCCGGAAGGCCTGCTCATAGAAGTAGCAGGCGATGACGATAGTGGCCGGCACCGTGTAGAGCACGCTGAAGACACCGATGCGCACCATGAGCTTCTCCAGCTTCTCTGTCTTGGTGCCGTCGTGCTTCATGATGGTGCGAATGCGGAAGAGGGACACGAAGCCGGCCAGAAGGAAAGACGTGCCGATGAACAGGTACACGAAGAGGGGCGCCAGCACGAAGCCGCGCAGCGCGTCCACGTTGTTGAGCCCCACGAAGCACACGCCGCTCAGCACATCGCCGTCCACCTGGCCCAGCGCCAGGATGGTGATGGTCTTGATGGCCGGCACGGCCCAGGCGGCCAGGTGGAAATACTGCGAGTTCGCCTCGATCGCTTCGTGGCCCCACTTCATGCCGGCGGCCAGGAACCAGGTGAGCGACAGGATCACCCACCAGATGGAGCTGGCCATGCTGAAGAAGTAGAGCATCATGAAGAGGATGGTGCAGCCCTCCTTCTTGGTGCCCTGCGCAACGGTGCGAAAAAAAAAAGAGAGTAAAAGAAAAACGCGTGAACGGCCGTCATTTAAATACAAATATACTTACAAAAATCTTACACAGGCTATTTACAATCATAAAAGCGTATAGTCCTGGTACCAGAGCAAGAAAAGTCCGTCCATCCCCCCTTTGGCAGGTAGGCCCTCGAGTCCCTTGGCCTCCAGGGACAGAAGCTCTTGCTGGAGCCTTGTTAAAAGCAGTGGATGGCTCCTGATGCCGCGAGTAGCCAGACTTGGCGAGGATGCCATAGGGCCCGCTTCTGGGGGTGGCTGGGACCAGGCCGAGGGATGCCGCGGTGTCCCGGGTCTCAGACGGTGGTCTCCCCCTGTTTGCTGTTGGTGAGCCTAGTGTAGAACTTCCTCCAAGAGTTGAGGGTCTTGCCAGACCAGATCCAGAAGCCTGACGTGATGCCCACGATCAGCGTCATAAGGTACTTGATCATGAAGACTGTGAAGTCGGGGCTCATGGGCGGGTGCGGGGGCGCACCGCCCGCCTGGAGGTGGGGGCACGGGATAGCATAGGTCTTGCAGCTCTGGGCCACCCAGCTGCGCTCCCACTGGTCCCGGAAGGCCTGCTCATAGAAGTAGCAGGCGATGACGATAGTGGCCGGCACCGTGTAGAGCACGCTGAAGACACCGATGCGCACCATGAGCTTCTCCAGCTTCTCCGTCTTGGTGCCGTCGTGCTTCATGATGGTGCGAATGCGGAAGAGGGACACGAAGCCGGCCAGAAGGAAAGACGTGCCGATGAACAGGTACACGAAGAGGGGCGCCAGCACGAAGCCGCGCAGCGCGTCCACGTTGTTGAGCCCCACGAAGCACACGCCGCTCAGCACATCGCCGTCCACCTGGCCCAGCGCCAGGATGGTGATGGTCTTGATGGCCGGCACGGCCCAGGCGGCCAGGTGGAAATACTGCGAGTTCGCCTCGATCGCTTCGTGGCCCCACTTCATGCCGGCGGCCAGGAACCAGGTGAGCGACAGGATCACCCACCAGATGGAGCTGGCCATGCTGAAGAAGTAGAGCATCATGAAGAGGATGGTGCAGCCCTCCTTCTTGGTGCCCTGCGCAACGGTGCGCGCCCCATCCTCCGCGAACTTGTCGTTACACACCACCCGGTCCTCCAGCAGGAAGCCAGCGATGTAGGCCACGGCCACCGCCGTGTAGCAGCCCGACAGGAAGATGATGGGCCGCTCCGGGTAGCTGAAGCGCCGCATGTCCACCAGGTACGTGAGCACGGTGAAGAGCGTGGAGGCGCAGCACAGCACCGACCAGATACCGATCCAGGTGCGCGAGAAGCGCAGCTCCTCCGGCCCGAAGTACATGAGCCCGTACACCTTGGTCGGTTCGCAGGGCGCGCCGCAGTCCTTCTCTCCCAGGAAGTGGTAGTTGAGGTAGGAGGGCACCTTAAGGGCCCGCGGGCACGAGAACTTGCCGCGCTCCGACGCGCCGGCGCCCCCCGAGAAGCCGCCCCGGTGCCCTCCGCCGCCGTGCTGGGGGTTGCTGGTCCAGAACTCCGGCAGCAGCGAGGGTGTCGGGGTGCCCTTGTCCGACGTGTTCTGGCCCACGCACAGCTCGCCGGCGCCGTGCACCGGGAACTTCTCGCACTTGAGCGTGTCAGGCCACTGGAAGCCGAACTTGTTCATGAGCGCCTCGCAGCCCTGGCGCGCGCGCTCGCACAGGGATCGGCAGGGTGGCAGAGCCTGCTCCAGCACCGTGCACACGGGAGCGTACATGGAGCACAGGAAGAACTTGAGCTCGGCGGAGCACTGCACCTTCACCAGCGGGTAGAACTGATGCACCTCCAGGCCCGCATCCTCCTGGTTCGTGTGGCCCAGCAGGTTGGGCATGATGGTCTGGTTGTATGCGATGTCAGTGCACAGCGGGATGGAGATGGGCTGGCAGTAGCCGTGGTCCGGTATAGAGATGCCCCGCTCGCCGTTGTACTGTTGTCCGCTCTGCTGCTGCTGAGGCGGCGGGGGCTGCTGCCCCGGCCCGGGCCCCTGGCCGGCCGCCTGCGCTCGGACCCCCAGCAGCAGCGGAGCCTCTAGCAGCCAAAGCAGTAGTAGGAGCCGACGCGCCAAACGCCGGGAGTCAGCTGGGGGGCGGAGGCGGCCGCCCGGGTCCCTGCTCCCCTCCGCCGCCGGCCCAGTGCGGAGCGCCCCGGCAGAAAGTTCCCAGTTCGCGCCGCCACCGCTGCCGGCAGCCCGAGACTTCTTTGGCGCCTCCTCCTCAGCCATACTTTCTCGGCTCCTTTCTTGGCGCCGCTCGGTTGAGGCTGGCTGTGGCGTGGCTGGAGGCTGCTCCCGCTGCGGCCGGGGCGACCTCCTCCCCGCCGGTGCCCTCCGTCGAGCCCGAGCTTTGCCCGGCCCCCTCCCCCGGCTCCCGCTCCAGGTCCCGCAGCCGCCGCCGCCGCGGAAACTTGCGATTCATGAAGCGCGGGCTGCGGGGAGAGCCCGGGTGGCTCGGGGGCGCCTGGGTCGCGTCCCGCCTTCCTGGCCCTCGGCTAGCTGGCTCCTGGCTGGCGGCGCCGCGCGCTAGTGGCGGCAGCCGGGTAGAGCGCGCAACGCTCCGCAGCCCAGCAGCCTCGGCTCCCCCCGGCGCCTCCGCCTCCTCCGCCGCCGCCGCCTGACCATTTGTGTCAATCCTCAACTCGCTCGCTCTCCTCTCCTCGCGCCCCTCGGACCGGTTTCCAGGCGCCCCGCAGTCTGTCTTTCACCAGGAGGGAGGAGCCTTGAAACCGACGCGGAACTGGAGGCTCAGGGACCGTCGCCCAATCGCTGCATTACCGCCCGCCTGCTCCCCAATCGGCTCCGGGAGAAGGAGGGGCGGGAGGAGGAGGAAGTAGTAGAGGTGGCAGAGTGCACCCCCACAGGAAGAACTTGAGCTCGGCGGAGCACTGCACCTTCACCAGCGGGTAGAACTGATGCACCTCCAGGCCCGCATCCTCCTGGTTCGTGTGGCCCAGCAGGTTGGGCATGATGGTCTGGTTGTATGCGATGTCAGTGCACAGCGGGATGGAGATGGGCTGGCAGTAGCCGTGGTCCGGTATAGAGATGCCCCGCTCGCCGTTGTACTGTTGTCCGCTCTGCTGCTGCTGAGGCGGCGGGGGCTGCTGCCCCGGCCCGGGCCCCTGGCCGGCCGCCTGCGCTCGGACCCCCAGCAGCAGCGGAGCCTCTAGCAGCCAAAGCAGTAGTAGGAGCCGACGCGCCAAACGCCGGGAGTCAGCTGGGGGGCGGAGGCGGCCGCCCGGGTCCCTGCTCCCCTCCGCCGCCGGCCCAGTGCGGAGCGCCCCGGCAGAAAGTTCCCAGTTCGCGCCGCCACCGCTGCCGGCAGCCCGAGACTTCTTTGGCGCCTCCTCCTCAGCCATACTTTCTCGGCTCCTTTCTTGGCGCCGCTCGGTTGAGGCTGGCTGTGGCGTGGCTGGAGGCTGCTCCCGCTGCGGCCGGGGCGACCTCCTCCCCGCCGGTGCCCTCCGTCGAGCCCGAGCTTTGCCCGGCCCCCTCCCCCGGCTCCCGCTCCAGGTCCCGCAGCCGCCGCCGCCGCGGAAACTTGCGATTCATGAAGCGCGGGCTGCGGGGAGAGCCCGGGTGGCTCGGGGGCGCCTGGGTCGCGTCCCGCCTTCCTGGCCCTCGGCTAGCTGGCTCCTGGCTGGCGGCGCCGCGCGCTAGTGGCGGCAGCCGGGTAGAGCGCGCAACTCTCTGCAGCCCAGCAGCCTCGGCTCCCCCCAGCGCCTCCGCCTCCTCCTCCGCCGCCGCCGCCTGACCATTTGTGTCAATCCCTCAACTCGCTCGCTCTCCTCTCCCTCGCGCCCCTCGGACCGGTTTCCAGGCGCCCCGCAGTCTGTCTTTCACCAGGAGGGAGGAGCCTTGAAACCGACGCGGAACTGGAGGCTCAGGGACCGTCGCCCAATCGCTGCACTGGCTTCCCAGCGCAAAGGGCGCCCGCCGCCTGCTTCCCAGAGCGAAAGTCGGCTGCGGGCGGGAGAAGGAGGGGGCGGGAGGAGGAGGAAGTAGTAGAGGTGGCAGAGGCACCGCTCGGGCACAAAGAGTGGGTTTGCTATGAAGCGGGACAGGCTTGGTTGCTTTTCCTTTTGCAGAAGAAAGGGCGAGGACAAGTAGGAGAATGGTCCCATATGCTGCTGGAGATAATGAATAGGAGTCGGCAGACCGCGCGATCTAGCTTTTCCTTTCTTTTATCCATTTTGTTTAAAAATCCTGCTCTGAGCGCTGGTTACAAACTGCAAACCGAGTGCTTCGATCAGAACAGATGTCTTTGACTTAAGGAACACAGAGCTTTCTTTGAGTTTGTATCTCTCGAGGTTTTGTCTAAAATATCACTCTCAAATCCTAGAGCTCTCAGACTGGGCTGGGCGGGCTTTGGGCGCGCCATTTCCCGCAAGAAGTTCACGGGAATCGCTGTCAAATGAAGAAAAACCACAACAACCCAACACAAACTTCGATGGAATTTAAAAAGTAAAGACAGATCCACAGTCGGCTGTGACTGCCTTTTCTGTAGTCAAACTCTTTTTTTTCCTCCTCTTTATCAATCCAGAAACAGAAGCAAAGCATTAAATATTTCGAGAGAATAACATGAGAGCCTGACGAGTCTCTGAGGGAGCAGAGAGTCCTCCATGCCTGAGACCCCAGAGAGAGTTCAGGCCAGAGCTGGGCTTGGGGGCAGCCTGGGCCCGGGGAAGCTCCAGGAGCCTTCCAAGGGCCAGGCACGCCCAGGTCTCAGGGGGAAATCCTCCAAGGGTCAGAATTGGGCCAGTTGGGTGCCACATGCTGGGCTGGAGAGTGGTCTTCTACCCTGATGCACAACAGAAGACACCAGTTCAAAGACCAGAGCAACCAAATTCAGCCCAGTTATATCCTTGTTGTTTTCCTGTAAGATATTGCTTAAATGATGGTTGGACTGGTGACTCAGTTTTATCAAAGAATGCCTCCATATTATTAATTCTACCTAGGATGTGTAAGCCTATGATTAGACTCTCCTGGGATATTTTTCTGTAGTCATTTTCTGTCTTTTGTTTGTCCATTTATTTGTTTAATCAATACTTAACAAGCTCCCGTGATTCTAGAAGCACTGTTAGGTAGAAGAATACAAAGATAAGCAAGATGTGGCCTAACCTTACAAGCAGGCAAAGTGTAATGGGGCACAGAAATGTAGATCAGCTATCTTTTTTTTTTTTTTTTTTTAACCTCTAAGTCATCGTTTATTTTTCATCCAGCTTTATTATTCTTTGGCATGTGTGGGCCTCCCACTGCAGTGGCCTTTCTGGTTGCAGAGCACTGACTCTGGGCTCATGCCCTCTAGAGTGCTGTCTCGTAATTGGACACACTAGCCCAGCCTCTCCTCGGCATGTGGGATCTTCCTGGGCCAGGGATTGAACCGGTGCCCGTTGCACTGCAAGGTGGACTCTTTACCCACTGGACCACCAGGGAAGCCCTCGATCAGCTATTTTAATGCCCATCCCTAAGCTGAAGGAGGGGCTTCCCTGGTGGTTCCAGAAGGTAAAGAATCTGCCTGTAATGCAGGATAGAGAGGTTCAATCCCTGGGTCAGGAAGATCCTCTGGAGAAGGGCATGGTTACCCACTCCATTATTCTTGCCTGGAGAATTCCATGGACAGAGGAGCCTGGTGGGCTACTGAGTGACTAACACACACAAGTTAAACAGTTTGGCCCCCTAATCCAGAGAAGCAAGCATTAAATATTTCGAGAGAATAACATGAGAGCCTGACGAGTCTCTGAGGGAGCAGAGAGTCCTCCATGCCTGAGACCCCAGAGAGAGTTCAGGCCAGAGCTGGGCTTGGGGGCAGCCTGGGCCCGGGGAAGCTCCAGGAGCCTTCCAAGGGCCAGGCACGCCCAGGTCTCAGGGGGAAATCCTCCAAGGGTCAGAATTGGGCCAGTTGGGTGCCACATGCTGGGCTGGAGAGTGGTCTTCTACCCTGATGCACAACAGAAGACACCAGTTCAAAGACCAGAGCAACCAAATTCAGCCCAGTTATATCCTTGTTGTTTTCCTGTAAGATATTGCTTAAATGATGGTTGGACTGGTGACTCAGTTTTATCAAAGAATGCCTCCATATTATTAATTCTACCTAGGATGTGTAAGCCTATGATTAGACTCTCCTGGGATATTTTTCTGTAGTCATTTTCTGTCTTTTGTTTGTCCATTTATTTGTTTAATCAATACTTAACAAGCTCCCGTGATTCTAGAAGCACTGTTAGGTAGAAGAATACAAAGATAAGCAAGATGTGGCCTAACCTTACAAGCAGGCAAAGTGTAATGGGGCACAGAAATGTAGATCAGCTATCTTTTTTTTTTTTTTTTTAACCTCTAAGTCATCGTTTATTTTTCATCCAGCTTTATTATTCTTTGGCATGTGTGGGCCTCCCACTGCAGTGGCCTTTCTGGTTGCAGAGCACTGACTCTGGGCTCATGCCCTCTAGAGTGCTGTCTCGTAATTGGACACACTAGCCCAGCCTCTCCTCGGCATGTGGGATCTTCCTGGGCCAGGGATTGAACCGGTGCCCGTTGCACTGCAAGGTGGACTCTTTACCCACTGGACCACCAGGGAAGCCCTCGATCAGCTATTTTAATGCCCATCCCTAAGCTGAAGGAGGGGCTTCCCTGGTGGTTCCAGAAGGTAAAGAATCTGCCTGTAATGCAGGATAGAGAGGTTCAATCCCTGGGTCAGGAAGATCCTCTGGAGAAGGGCATGGTTACCCACTCCATTATTCTTGCCTGGAGAATTCCATGGACAGAGGAGCCTGGTGGGCTACTGAGTGACTAACACACACAAGTTCAAGGAACACAGGAGAGCAGCCAGACAATGGAAATGGAATGGAGGGATCTGATGGTGAGGTGGGTGGAAGATGCAAGACAGGAGCTCTGATGGTGAGGTGTGGCTGAGATACTACGGCAGGAGAAAATTTTAGTCCATACTAAAATGTTTTGGGCTAAATTGTACAGACAGGAGGGACCTGTGGAGTGTGGCTTTTCCACCTGTGACCAGGGAGTGGCTTCAGGGGTGGCTGAACTATAATGTTATCATTTATATCTGTTTGATATGTTAAATTCAACTAAAGCATAGATTTTTCTTTCCTTTTTTAAAGAGAAGTGCTCCTCAAAGAGTGATTTCTGAACCAGGACCAGCACTTGGGAACTTGTTAGAATGCAAATTCTCCAGCCCCACCCAGACCTGCCGGAGGCCGACTGCCCGGTGAGTAGGATGCACTCAGAGTTTAAGGACTGTTGCTCCAGAGAGTAACTGTTGTGTCCTTTTCTATACTGAATGCTGTATCAAACATTTTGAGGTCCTTTACATTTTAAAATTGTCGTATTAGTTGATACCAAATAGTTATTTATATTTGGTCTGATCTTTTACTGTCTAATCAGTTCTGTCACAAGATCTACAAAATTGCATTCATCATCTAATTGCTGAGAATGGCTCAGACTACCAACCTGCCAAGGGCCAAGATGACTGAATATAGAGCCCTCATTTATAAATCATTTATTAATAAATTATGAAATAGGGAACTCAACTGGAAGGAAAATTCATTTTAAATGAATAGTTCCATCTGGTTAATGTACCAACTTTAAAAAGTTCAGTTCATCAGTATTCACAAATACTCTTAAAAGCCCCAGAGTTGTTGTTTTTTTTAAAATTTTATTTATTTACTTATTTTTGGTTATTCTGGGTTTTCACTGCTGCTGCAGGCTCTTCTCTAGTTGCAGAAAATGGGGGCTACTCTCTAGTTGAGGTGAGCAGGTTTCTTGTTGCAGTGACTTCTCTTGTTGTGGAACTCAGGCTCTAGGGCACATGGACTTCAGTAGTTGTGGCACATGGGCTCAACAGTTGCAGCTCCAGAGTTCTAGAGCACAGAAGAGCCCCAGAGTTTTGCAGTGATTGAGCGGGTGGCTTCAGGATGACTGGGCAAGAGGGAACTGGGTCACAGTGTCATGGAAAAGCTTAAATACTCATCTAGAGGGGACTTCCCTGATGGTCCAGTGGTTAAGAATCTGCCTTGCAATTTGGGTTTAATCCCTGGTCAGGGAACTAGATTCCACATCCAGCAGAGCAAATAATCCCGTTTACCATAACAAAAGTCTGTGTACTACACTTGAAAGATCCTGTAGAATGCAACTAAGATCCATATAGCCAAATAATTAGTAGGTAAATATTACCAAAAAAGCCCCCAAAACCATTAGTCCAGATGTAAAGGTCACTACTTAAGGTGAGTGTCATTTGTACTGCATACTGACAGGGGATTGTGAATTTCATCAGCACATATGTTGGTGTCTCTAAAGACTGTACCATTGTATCTTTACCTGTTCAAACACAATGACATGTATTTGTCTCAGATACATATATTATTATTTTTCAAATAGTCATGGATATAGTAAATTCTTAAAGTTGATATTTGTTTTAAACTATTTCTGAATTCCTAGTATTTTTTGAAGAAAATGCAACAGAGTATCATAATGTAATGTACAACAGGTATCATATGTGAATGAGCATGCATGTTGGCAGTTAATTCAAATGAAAAATGTTGGTACTGCAAGGCACAAGATTTGACATTTGCTGAGAATGGCTCAGACTACCAACCTGCCAAGGGCCAAGATGACTGAATATAGAGCCCTCATTTATAAATCATTTATTAATAAATTATGAAATAGGGAACTCAACTGGAAGGAAAATTCATTTTAAATGAATAGTTCCATCTGGTTAATGTACCAACTTTAAAAAGTTCAGTTCATCAGTATTCACAAATACTCTTAAAAGCCCCAGAGTTGTTGTTTTTTTTTAAAATTTTATTTATTTACTTATTTTTGGTTATTCTGGGTTTTCACTGCTGCTGCAGGCTCTTCTCTAGTTGCAGAAAATGGGGGCTACTCTCTAGTTGAGGTGAGCAGGTTTCTTGTTGCAGTGACTTCTCTTGTTGTGGAACTCAGGCTCTAGGGCACATGGACTTCAGTAGTTGTGGCACATGGGCTCAACAGTTGCAGCTCCAGAGTTCTAGAGCACAGAAGAGCCCCAGAGTTTTGCAGTGATTGAGCGGGTGGCTTCAGGATGACTGGGCAAGAGGGAACTGGGTCACAGTGTCATGGAAAAGCTTAAATACTCATCTAGAGGGGACTTCCCTGATGGTCCAGTGGTTAAGAATCTGCCTTGCAATTTGGGTTTAATCCCTGGTCAGGGAACTAGATTCCACATCCAGCAGAGCAAATAATCCCGTTTACCATAACAAAAGTCTGTGTACTACACTTGAAAGATCCTGTAGAATGCAACTAAGATCCATATAGCCAAATAATTAGTAGGTAAATATTACCAAAAAAGCCCCCAAAACCATTAGTCCAGATGTAAAGGTCACTACTTAAGGTGAGTGTCATTTGTACTGCATACTGACAGGGGATTGTGAATTTCATCAGCACATATGTTGGTGTCTCTAAAGACTGTACCATTGTATCTTTACCTGTTCAAACACAATGACATGTATTTGTCTCAGATACATATATTATTATTTTTCAAATAGTCATGGATATAGTAAATTCTTAAAGTTGATATTTGTTTTAAACTATTTCTGAATTCCTAGTATTTTTCGAAGAAAATGCAACAGAGTATCATAATGTAATGTACAACAGGTATCATATGTGAATGAGCATGCATGTTGGCAGTAATTCATGAAAAAATGTTGGTACTGAAAAGGAAGTTGGGAAACACGGGTACTCTCTGAGGTCGTTTGAGCATTCCCAGTTTCATAACCTTCCATTTGATCCTCCAACATCCTGGTCCACCAGTCTCCCAGGGACCCTTTTCTCTAGCGTCCTACCCTGATCCTCTTTCTTCAGTTGATAGCATCCCATGCTTAGAAACTTTATCAAGCCACATTTCTTGTTTCATTCCTTTTGTGTAAAGACTTGTCTTTCTTACGTGCTATTCTCTCAAGGGTCATTCTTGGTGACTGGGCTTGTGAAAAACGAATTTAGTCTACTGTGTGACTTACCAAGGAGCATCACGTGCATTAAGCATCCATCATCACTCCAAATGCTTCCTCTTCTTCCTAGTGGGCTGGAGCACATGGAGTTGGGCAAAATGCAGTTCTATTCCACAGAGTAGGGGACACTGTCCTGCTTCAAACGTTGTTCTTTGATATTTTATTTTTTTTAATTGGAGGAAAATTACTTTGCACTGTTGAGTTGGCTTGTGTCCTACGACAATGTGAATCAGCCACAGCGTATGTATAACCACTCACCTTGGGCTTCCACCATCCTCTCTCTCTAGGTTATGACTGAGCAAGGCGCTGAGCTCCCTGGGCCATCCCGCAGCTTCACGCTAGCTCTCTATTTTACACAAGGTAGTGTGTGTATGTCAGGGTGCTCTCTCAGTCTGCCCCTCTCTCACCGTAAATGTACCCATGCGATAAATATTACCAAAAGCCCCCAAAACCATTAGTCCAGATGTAAAGGTCACTACTTAAGGTGAGTGTCATTTGTACTGCATACTGACAGGGGATTGTGAATTTCATCAGCACATATGTTGGTGTCTCTAAAGACTGTACCATTGTATCTTTACCTGTTCAAACACAATGACATGTATTTGTCTCAGATACATATATTATTATTTTTCAAATAGTCATGGATATAGTAAATTCTTAAAGTTGATATTTGTTTTAAACTATTTCTGAATTCCTAGTATTTTTTGAAGAAAATGCAACAGAGTATCATAATGTAATGTACAACAGGTATCATATGTGAATGAGCATGCATGTTGGCAGTAATTCATGAAAAAATGTTGGTACTGAAAAGGAAGTTGGGAAACACGGGTACTCTCTGAGGTCGTTTGAGCATTCCCAGTTTCATAACCTTCCATTTGATCCTCCAACATCCTGGTCCACCAGTCTCCCAGGGACCCTTTTTCTCTAGCGTCCTACCCTGATCCTCTTTCTTCAGTTGATAGCATCCCATGCTTAGAAACTTTATCAAGCCACATTTCTTGTTTCATTCCTTTTGTGTAAAGACTTGTCTTTCTTACGTGCTATTCTCTCAAGGGTCATTCTTGGTGACTGGGCTTGTGAAAAACGAATTTAGTCTACTGTGTGACTTACCAAGGAGCATCACGTGCATTAAGCATCCATCATCACTCCAAATGCTTCCTCTTCTTCCTAGTGGGCTGGAGCACATGGAGTTGGGCAAAATGCAGTTCTATTCCACAGAGTAGGGGACACTGTCCTGCTTCAAACGTTGTTCTTTGATATTTTATTTTTTTTAATTGGAGGAAAATTACTTTGCACTGTTGAGTTGGCTTGTGTCCTACGACAATGTGAATCAGCCACAGCGTATGTATAACCACTCACCTTGGGCTTCCACCATCCTCTCTCTCTAGGTTATGACTGAGCAAGGCGCTGAGCTCCCTGGGCCATCCCGCAGCTTCACGCTAGCTCTCTATTTTACACAAGGTAGTGTGTGTATGTCAGGGGTGCTCTCTCAGTCTGCCCCTCTCCTTCTCACCGTGTCCACAAGTCTATCCTCCAACTCTGTATCTGTAGAAGTTCTTTCTCAATGTCTTGTCTAAAAAAAGACCTTATCAAAAAAAGAATCATTTCCTGAGAGTGTACTTCCAAAGTTTAAAAAAAACCCAGAGTGTCTATTTCTTTTTGTACTGATACATTATTTCGTTTTTCAAACCTACATAATACAGAGGAAACCATTAAAATCAAACAATTCAGGGTTGGAACCAAGAACAATTAGTGTTCTAGAAGGTCTTTGGGGGAGGTTATGAAGGCAGTGAATAATAACATGTCAGAAGGAAAAATGAACACCATATCTTAATTCTATATTATGTTCTCATATATGGGGGATGGGTTTGAGATTCTCAGATAAAAATGACTCAGTAGGAACTTGGTAACAAATGTTTCAATCAGATGTAAACTATAAACATAACCCAATTCCTCCTTAATATCCATTCTTCCAACATCAGATTGGGTCAGATTTTCTTTTTTGTTTCCTTTTTAAACAAACCCTTGTGTCCAGGGCTGACTTTCAATATATTGCAGCAAGGGTATCGCTCTGCTGTGTAGGAAGCCCCAACCCAGAGTCAGAGCTTCTAGGAATGGTTTAGTGCTAGGCTGCGTGAACATGTGGTATGTGACGGACAAGGGGACAGCCGCCTTTGTGGTGGCTCCTGGGTCCCAGGGCAAAGGGCTTTCCAAACTGCTGAGAACCCTGCACTTGTCACGAGGCCTCACGGGACCAGTCAAGTTTGCTTATACCAAAGGTACTTTTTATCAGCCCTTTCCCACATCTTCATAAGTTTCTCCAGACTGCTTATGTCAGGTTGAATATGGGTAGTTACCAGTTCCAATTACAGTTGGGTGCACTTAGGACACGCCCGTTGTTAGGTGACTACTCCCAGTGTGACTGGGCAGACCTTGAGTTTCTTTTTTTTTAGACCTTGAGTTTTAGGTGAGTTGTTTCTGGCCAGCAGGATTGCGTTGTCCTCATCGAATAGCAGATATTATAACACCAGCTAAGCTCATATTTTTGAGCTCCTACCATTTGTATTTAGCATTGCTTATCTTAATATACATTATGTACACTTATAGTGAAATCATGGCATCTAGTCCCATTGCTTCATGGCAAATAGAAGGGGAAAAAGTGGAAGCAGTGACAGATTTTATTTTATGCCTCCTCAATCTATGTGGATGATGACCGCAGCCATGAAATTAAAAGATGCTTGCTCCTTGGAAGAAAGCTATGACAAACCTAGACAGCATATTAAAAAGCAGAGACATCACTTTACCAACAAACGTCTGTCTATTCAAAGCTATGGTTTCTCCAGTAGTCATGTATGAATGTGAGGGATGGACCATAAGGAAGGCTGAGCACCGAAGAATTGATGCTCTTGATCTGTGGTGCTGGTGAAGACTCTTAAGAGTTCCTTGGCCAGCAAGGAGATCAAACCAGTCAATCCTAAAGGAAATCACCCCTGAATATTCATTGGAAGGATGGATGCTGAAGCTGAAGCTCTGATACTTTGACCACCTGTGAACAACTGACTCATAGGAAGAGGCTCTGATGCTAGGAAAGATTGACAGCAAAACGGAAAGCAGGCAACAGAGGATGAGGTGGTTGGATGGCTTCACTGACTTAATGGACGTGAATCTGAGCTAACTCCTCCGGGAGACAAAGAAGGACAGGGAAGCCTGGTGTGCTGCAGTCCGTGGGGTTGAAAAGAGTTGAATAAAGTTTAGGGACTGAAAAACAAAAACGACAAAAACAACACAACACTTAAACTTTACTGCTTTCTGAAGCAGATAGTAATTATTATCTTCTTTTAATAGATGAGGAATCTAGGGCCCAAAGCAGTGAAGTAATTTGTTCAAGGTCCCATAGCCAAGAAATGCCAGAGTAGATCTTGTGTGTGACCAAAGTCCATAAGTTTCCATTAATAACATTGTGTGAACATGTCCTCGTCCAAAAATTAGAGAGGAAAATGTGGTTTCTGGGTGCAGATCGTGGTGATTCCTCAATATTCAACATGGTCTTTATACCAGAATCTGGATGTATTAATGCTGGGACTCACTGAAGAGTTATATCAGCATTTTCTAATTTTTTCTGTGAAATACAGCGTTCTCCTCAAAAATGTTCTTTGAGAAACAACAAAATGTTCAAATAAGTTTGGGAAAAGGCCACATCCTATGTCTTTACTGGAGATCTGTGTTAGCCTACTGAAATCATTGTGAAGTCCTGAGGTAAAGAATTCTTTTGAAACTTTGTCTTACCTAGTATTTCCTACTTTGTGGATCACACACACACACACACACACACACACACACACACACTCGCAACAACTAGACATCATGCTCTGACTACTACAGCATGAGAAATGTTGGATTAGACCCAAGATATTATAAAACTCAACGTTGTAAGGTTGGACTGGTACCGCTGTACCATGTTTGTATATGAGGAATGGAAAGTGAGAATTTGGCTTACTGTACTTTGAGTTCCTGAATCTTACCATTAAATTCCTAGAGAAGGGATAGTGATTGGTTCAGGAGCTGGCAGCGATTAAGGAAGCCTGGGGTGGGGAGGAAAGCAACCCTCGGCCATGCTATTCTTGCCTTCTTCTGAGGCATCACCTGAGCATCTATTATATTGTCTTTTCAAGAATAATTTTATTTATTCATTTTTTTCTGTGCTGGGTCTTTGTTGCTGTGTGGACTTTTCTGTCTCAGAGTAGTTGCGGCAAGCCAGGGCTACTGTCTAGCTGCGGTGCACAGGCTTCTCCTTGTGGTGGCTTCTTTTGCTGTGGAGCATACGCTCTAGGGTGCCCTGGCTTTAGTAGCTGTGGCTCCTGGGTTCTGGAGCACAGGCTCAGTAGTTGTGGTGCACAGGCTCAGTCACTCAGTGACATGTGGGATCTTCCCAGACGAGGGATTGAACTATGTCTCCAGCTTTGACAGGCAGACTCTTTACCACGGAGCCACCAGGGAGCCTTATTATATTATCTTTGCAGAGACCTGCGTAAGCATAGATTTCTTCCTGTCTCTTCTTGAATTTCCAACCTAGGAATTATAAGCTAATTCTTAACTTCCAAAACATCTGTATGCTTTTGCAAAAGTTCTAAAACTAAATGTCTTTTCTTTCTTATATTTTTTCTTTCATTCTTCCTCATATCTGTTCTTGACACTGATGAGATGGTTCTTGGATTCATTTATACACAGACCCCCAATTTATAGTCCCTCTTTGAAAAGTCTGCCTTTTAAAAACATAGATGGCTCTCCCTAAAACAACTTACCAAAGACAGTCAATTTGACTGTCTTGACTTTTATCTTATGCTGCATTTACAGCTGATTTGTATTAAGATCCTAATCTAACTTATCTTCTCTGAGTCAGCCAAAATTTGTTGAAATTTACATTGTAGACATTGTTAAGACTCAAAGATTTAATATAAATGGGTATATTCACTAGGTCTAGGAATGAATGATGGATTATATATACACGAATATCACAAAAACACGTTCAAAAAAATAGAAGCATGAAAGGAAAACAAAAATGACCATCACTGAGTTATCATTAACAAGATAGGGTAGTTATTATCCTCGATTTTCTTTTAATTCATAGATTAAACTATAAAAGATTTGGCCAAATCTTAGTTTAAAATGCAAAGGCTGTATCTTATGACTATGCTTTAATGAGTTCTGTTGTCATTATGCAATTGCAGGTAGTGTATACTCTCTGGGAAACAAATGTTTGTTAAAGCCTGGGGTGGGGAGGAAAGCAACCCTCGGCCATGCTATTCTTGCCTTCTTCTGAGGCATCACCTGAGCATCTATTATATTGTCTTTTCAAGAATAATTTTATTTATTCATTTTTTTCTGTGCTGGGTCTTTGTTGCTGTGTGGACTTTTCTGTCTCAGAGTAGTTGCGGCAAGCCAGGGCTACTGTCTAGCTGCGGTGCACAGGCTTCTCCTTGTGGTGGCTTCTTTTGCTGTGGAGCATACGCTCTAGGGTGCCCTGGCTTTAGTAGCTGTGGCTCCTGGGTTCTGGAGCACAGGCTCAGTAGTTGTGGTGCACAGGCTCAGTCACTCAGTGACATGTGGGATCTTCCCAGACGAGGGATTGAACTATGTCTCCAGCTTTGACAGGCAGACTCTTTACCACGGAGCCACCAGGGAGCCTTATTATATTATCTTTGCAGAGACCTGCGTAAGCATAGATTTCTTCCTGTCTCTTCTTGAATTTCCAACCTAGGAATTATAAGCTAATTCTTAACTTCCAAAACATCTGTATGCTTTTGCAAAAGTTCTAAAACTAAATGTCTTTTCTTTCTTATATTTTTTCTTTCATTCTTCCTCATATCTGTTCTTGACACTGATGAGATGGTTCTTGGATTCATTTATACACAGACCCCAATTTATAGTCCCTCTTTGAAAAGTCTGCCTTTTAAAAACATAGATGGCTCTCCCTAAAACAACTTACCAAAGACAGTCAATTTGACTGTCTTGACTTTTATCTTATGCTGCATTTACAGCTGATTTGTATTAAGATCCTAATCTAACTTATCTTCTCTGAGTCAGCCAAAATTTGTTGAAATTTACATTGTAGACATTGTTAAGACTCAAAGATTTAATATAAATGGGTATATTCACTAGGTCTAGGAATGAATGATGGATTATATATACACGAATATCACAAAAACACGTTCAAAAAAATAGAAGCATGAAAGGAAAACAAAAATGACCATCACTGAGTTATCATTAACAAGATAGGGTAGTTATTATCCTCGATTTTCTTTTAATTCATAGATTAAACTATAAAAGATTTGGCCAAATCTTAGTTTAAAATGCAAAGGCTGTATCTTATGACTATGCTTTAATGAGTTCTGTTGTCATTATGCAATTGCAGGTAGTGTATACTCTCTGGGAAAACTTTTGCAAAACATATAGGCATTTATATTGAATTTAAAATGTAGTCCTTCTGTGCAGCCCTTGGAAAGAAATATAGATGATCCCTTGTAAATTAAAACCTTATGTTTCTTTAAAGTGGCCTCTCTGATTCGCTAAGATGTGGGGAGCCAAGTTTGGAATCATTTTGGTGCAGAAAGAAATTTTTAAGAGAACAAATAAAACTTGTACCTCTGTAAGCAAGCATGTCTGCTCTCTTTTCTGGATGACTTGACATTTCTTTTGTCGGGCAAGGGTTGGGAATAATATTATACATCTTTTAAAGTCACAAACTGATCAAATTGGGTTTTTTTGTTTGTTTGTTTGTTTGCTTTTTTGTTTATTTACTTGCTTCTCGCTTTAAAGATTTATTTATTTATTTATTTTGGGAGGGTGGGGTGGGGAAGGAGGGGAGCATGCGGGCTACTTCTATTGGTCTTTCATTTGTCTATTTTCATCCATCTTTGTTCTTTGGCTCCTGTGGGCCTCCCATCGCAGTGGCCTCTGTTGTCACAGAGCACCGGCTCTGGGCACATGTGCTCCAGAGCTCTGGCTCGGTAATTGGACACACCTGTCCAGCCGCTCCGTGGCACGTGGGATTTTCCCAGGCCAGGGATCGAACCGGCGCCCCTTGCACTGCAAGGTGGTGTCCTTACCCACTGGACAACCAGGGAAGCCCCATGCTTCTCGCTTTAATCTGAAATCCTCTGGCTGAAGATAACCTGTAAACCAATCCATGGTGTCTAAAGTATTAGTAAAAACTCTTCTAAAAATAACAGTTTTGGAATTCCAATTGAGAACAAATGAAACAGGCAACCAGACATTTTTATTGAGATCCAACATTTCTTTAGACAGAGTAAAGCAAAGCACCGGGCTGTTTGTACTTGATTAGACATCTAAGGCAGAAGAGACCCTAGTACTTGCAAAAAGAGAAAAACCATTTTTTTTCTTATGAAAGTTTTATCTTAGTACCTGACCTAGTCTTTATAGCAACACTGATATGGGTAGTGAGATGATGACCCTGGGTTCAGATGTAGACCTGGAGGCTTTAGATGTTGACTTGCTCACCTAGTCTCCCATCATGGGGACCAGAATCCTAACACAGCTACCACATGCATTACCACAGCAACACGCCCAGGGAAACAAGATAGATTCCATGGCTTTGGAACCTAATTAAAGAAAGTTCATTAGAAGAAACAGACTCACAGGCTTAGAGAAAGAACTCATGGTTGCGGAGTGGGGAGGGATGATTAGGGAGCTTGGAAGGGACGTATACAGGCTGCTTTATTTAAAATGGATAACCAGCAAGGACCTACTACTGTAGAGCACAGGGAACCCTGCTTAATGCTATGTGGCGGCCTGGATGGGTGAGGAGTTTAGGGGAGAATGGATACATGTGTGTGTATGGCTGAGTTCCTTCAGCTGTTCCCCTGAAACTACCCCAACACTGTGAATCAGCTATACCCCAACAGGAAAATAAAAATTCAGAAGTAAATAAATAAAAAGGGTCACTAGAGAACCCGAAATTCTGCCAAGAATCCAGCTCTCATTTATTTGGATGTTTAATATAAAGGATATCAAACACCAGAGGTCACTGTCAGATGGCCATTTCTTGTGCCCACTCACCTGTGATAAAACCCAAGAAATGATAGTGCATTTTCGATGGAGGAAGGCGTTCTGTAAGGAGGCAGAAATACAGATTCAAAATGCAGCTTTCCTGTGATCTGATCTGATCCCTGGGTAGACCTTTTGGGGATATACTTGCCATCCTCACATTTATTTTGCATCAGAAGGAAAGCCTGGGCACTGGGGTATTCTTTGTGCTCAACAAAAGGCCCTGTTACCTCTTTTATCACAGTGAGTTTTTCTGCTTTCCCCAGCCTCAGTTTCCTCATTTGTAAAATTAGGACGGTCATCTCATGAATAACCATTAGATTGTATAGCTTTCTGGCTTTTGCATACTGTAATTTGGATCACAACAAAGAAGTAGGTGTGTTTATATTTAAAAGTCAGAGTATTAATCAATAGGCAGCTGCATTTGGTAAAATGCCTCAGCACATTGATTGTAGGAATCTCTGCATTATTGATCTGATAAGTAAGAATGCAATCGGGGTCCATTTAAACCGAAGGCTTTTCTTTTCGGCTTTCATGCCTTCTCAGTTCTCTCAAGAACAGAAGTAAGAGAAGTCCCTGTCTACACAGGCTCATGAACTTTCCCCGTGGGGCCCCGCAGTATGTGGAGTTTGTATGGCATTCTCTTTGCTGCAGGCTTTTCAGAGGAGCACAGACTTTTAGCTTAGAAAGAAGAAAGTAAACTTTGCCATCAGTAAAATCTGATAGAGAGACTTCCCTGGTGGTCCAGTGGTTAAAACTCCACCTTCCGATGTGGGTTCAATACCTGGTCGGGGAACTAAGGCCTATGGGCATGCCTTGTGGCCAAAAAACCAAAACATAAAGCAGAATCAATATTGTAACAAATGCAATAAAGACTTTTAAAATGGTTCACATTAAAAAAAAAAAACCCTGATATTTGAAAATTATGTCCACAGATCAAGGTTGGATCTTATGACTTTTTAAAAATTCACTTTTAATTGAAGGATAATTGCTATTGATTTCTGCCATATATCAGCATGAATTAGCCCTAGGTATACGTATGTCTCCACCCTCTTGGACCTCCCTCCCACCCTATCCCATACCTCTAGATTTTCACAGAGCTCTGGTTTGGGTTCTCTGAGTCGCATAGCACATTCCCACCAGCTATGTATTTTACATATGGTAGTGTATGTGTTTCCATGCTACTCTCCCCATTCGTCCCCCCTTATCCCCCAACATCTGTTTCCATAAGTCTGCTCTCTGTGTCTTCATCTCTATTGCTGCCCTACACACAGATTCATCAGTACCATCTTTCTAGATTTCATATATATGCATTAATATAGGCTATTTGTTTCTCTCTTTCTGAGTTACTTCACTCTGTCTAATAGACTGTAGGTTCATCCACCTCATTAGAACTGACTCAAATGCATTTCTTTTAATGGCTGAGTAATATTCCATTGTATATCCATTCATCTGCCAATGCACATCCAGGATCTGATGATTTTGATATGGTTAATTTTCTCTTTTGCTCCGTGTTTTCCCTTCAAATCCATTACTTTCTGAATGCTCCAAATTTTGTTGTTCAGTGTCTCAGTCACATCTAACTCTGCAACTCCATGGACTGAAGCACGCCAGGCTTCCCTATCTTTCACCATTCCCCAGAGCTTGCTCAAACTCATGTCCATTGAGTCAGTGATGCCATTCAATCATCTCATCCTCTGTCATCCGCTTCTCCTCCTGTCCTCCGTCTTTCCCAACATCAGGATCTTTTCCAATGAGTCGTCTCTTCACACCAAGTGACCAAACTATTGGAACTTCAGCAGCAGTCCTTGCAATGAACATTCTGGGTTGAATTCCTTTAGAATTGACTGGTTTGATCTCCTTGCTGGCCAAGGGACTCTCAAGAGCCTTCTCCAGCACCAAAGATCAAAAGCATCAGTTCTTTGGTGCACAGCCTTCCTTATGTTCCCTCTCTCACATCTGTATGTGAGTACTAGAAAAACCATAACTTTGACTATATGAACCTTTGCTGGTAAAATAATGTCTCTGCTTTTTAATATGCTGTCTAGGTTTGTCATAGCTTTTCTTCCAAGGAGCAAGTGTCTTTTAAATTCATGGCTGTTGCATATACCTTTTGCTATATAACAAGCCACCCCATATCTGGTGGCATGAAATAGCCGCCATTTTATTATGTTCACGATTCTTGGGATTTGAAACCCGGACAGGGACAGAGAGGATGACTTGTCTATATTGTGAGGTCTGGGAACTCAACTGGGGCGACTCTAGCAGCTGGAGGTGACTCAGGCAGTTGAGGGCTAGAACAGTTGAAGCTAGAGAATCTGATTTCAGAATGCTTGGCCTCTGGACAGGGACACTGGACCCTGATGGGACTGTCAACTGGAGTTCTGGCCTGCAGCCTTGCCAGCATGGAAGCCTTGGGGTCACCAGACAGCACAGGGCAGCTCATGGTCCCAGCCAGGAGGGCAGAAGCTGCACATTCACTCATAACCAAGCCTTGGAAGCCACATGGGGCCACTGCCAGCATATACTTGAGTCAAAGCAGTTACAAGCCTGATCAGATTCAAGGGGAGGAGACCTAGACACCACTTCCGTGGGACCAGTGTCAAAGGATTTAGAATAATTTTAAAAAAATGCCACACTAATACATCTGAATGTATAAAATAATATTATCTTATAGTACATGGGATAAAGATAGCGATTTTCATACAGTTCTTCAGTAGAAAGACTAGCTGAAGCTGAAGCTCCAATACATTGGCCACCTGGTGCGAAGAGGTGACTCATTGGAAAAGACCCTGATGCTGGGAAAGACTGAGGGCAGGAAGAGAAGGGGGCAGCAGAGGATGAGAAGGTTAGATAACATCACTGACTCAATGGACATGAATCTGAGTAAAGTTTGGGAGACAGTGGAGGACAGGGAAGCCTAGTGTGACTTCAGCAGCAGTCCTTGCTGGGCCAAGGGACTCTCCAGGGAAGCCTTCTCCAGCACCAAAGATCAAAAGCATCAGTTCTTTGGTGCACAGCCTTCCTTATGTTCCCTCTCTCACATCTGTATGTGAGTACTAGAAAAACCATAACTTTGACTATATGAACCTTTGCTGGTAAAATAATGTCTCTGCTTTTTAATATGCTGTCTAGGTTTGTCATAGCTTTTCTTCCAAGGAGCAAGTGTCTTTTAAATTCATGGCTGTTGCATATACCTTTTGCTATATAACAAGCCACCCCATATCTGGTGGCATGAAATAGCCGCCATTTTATTATGTTCACGATTCTTGGGATTTGAAACCCGGACAGGGACAGAGAGGATGACTTGTCTATATTGTGAGGTCTGGGAACTCAACTGGGGCGACTCTAGCAGCTGGAGGTGACTCAGGCAGTTGAGGGCTAGAACAGTTGAAGCTAGAGAATCTGATTTCAGAATGCTTGGCCTCTGGACAGGGACACTGGACCCTGATGGGACTGTCAACTGGAGTTCTGGCCTGCAGCCTTGCCAGCATGGAAGCCTTGGGGTCACCAGACAGCACAGGGCAGCTCATGGTCCCAGCCAGGAGGGCAGAAGCTGCACATTCACTCATAACCAAGCCTTGGAAGCCACATGGGGCCACTGCCAGCATATACTTGAGTCAAAGCAGTTACAAGCCTGATCAGATTCAAGGGGAGGAGACCTAGACACCACTTCCGTGGGACCAGTGTCAAAGGATTTAGAAAAATTTTTAAAAAAATGCCACACTAATACATCTGAATGTATAAAATAATATTATCTTATAGTACATGGGATAAAGATAGCGATTTTCATACAGTTCTTCAGTAGAAAGACTAGCTGAAGCTGAAGCTCCAATACATTGGCCACCTGGTGCGAAGAGGTGACTCATTGGAAAAGACCCTGATGCTGGGAAAGACTGAGGGCAGGAAGAGAAGGGGGCAGCAGAGGATGAGAAGGTTAGATAACATCACTGACTCAATGGACATGAATCTGAGTAAAGTTTGGGAGACAGTGGAGGACAGGGAAGCCTAGTGTGCTATAGTCCATACAATCGCAAAGAGTCAGACACAGCCTCGTGACTGAACAAAGATAGTTATAGTATTTGCTGAAAGCCTACTGTGTGCAAGTTAATTTCCACATTATTCTTTGAGGGGTGTTCTCTCATTATCTTCCTTTCACAGAGGAGAAAAATGAGGCTTAGGGAAAGTAAGGAACTGGCCACACCCCATTGAGCAGGATAGTGGAGGTTGAACCAAGATTATCTGGCTATAGACTGTAGGAGTTTCACCATTGGGCTATATCATTCCTCCTTAACTCCTTAGAGCAAAGCTTTTCAAGGACCATTAAACAAAAAAATTAAGATTATTGGCCCTGTTAACTTAAAAATAAATTGCACAATGTGAGAGTTGCGAGTTAAGTTTTATCTGGGGACAAAATGAGGACTGCAAGCTCGGGAGACAGCACCTCAGAGAACCCTGAGAAACTATTCCAAGGATCCAGGGGCAGAGGTCAGTATATGTGTGATTTTGGTGAAGGAAGAATCATGCACTCAAGCACATATTTTCCTGGAAGGTTTCTACTTGTCTCATGAAGCTCTGCTAGTCACAATGAACAGTCACCACCATGCAGGAGTTCAGTGGTTTTTTAGATACAGGAAGATACAAGGATTGGGCTCATAAAATCAGCTCCTGGAAATACCTGACTATCTGAAGATCCATCCTGCCAGGTCTTCCCCCAGCACCGAGTGCCTTATTTCTACTCTCCACTGTGAACTCCTTTCAGGGGGTATTGAAGGTCATTAGCTGCAGCAGCACGTGGCTTAATCCTTGTATAGGTGGATGGCAAGTGCTCTGAATGTGTTCCGTAATTCTATATAAAATAATATTATCTTATAGTACATGGGATAAAGATAGCGATTTTCATACAGTTCTTCAGTAGAAAGACTAGCTGAAGCTGAAGCTCCAATACATTGGCCACCTGGTGCGAAGAGGTGACTCATTGGAAAAGACCCTGATGCTGGGAAAGACTGAGGGCAGGAAGAGAAGGGGGCAGCAGAGGATGAGAAGGTTAGATAACATCACTGACTCAATGGACATGAATCTGAGTAAAGTTTGGGAGACAGTGGAGGACAGGGAAGCCTAGTGTGCTATAGTCCATACAATCGCAAAGAGTCAGACACAGCCTCGTGACTGAACAAAGATAGTTATAGTATTTGCTGAAAGCCTACTGTGTGCAAGTTAATTTCCACATTATTCTTTGAGGGGTGTTCTCTCATTATCTTCCTTTCACAGAGGAGAAAAATGAGGCTTAGGGAAAGTAAGGAACTGGCCACACCCCATTGAGCAGGATAGTGGAGGTTGAACCAAGATTATCTGGCTATAGACTGTAGGAGTTTCACCATTGGGCTATATCATTCCTCCTTAACTCCTTAGAGCAAAGCTTTTCAAGGACCATTAAACAAAAAAATTAAGATTATTGGCCCTGTTAACTTAAAAATAAATTGCACAATGTGAGAGTTGCGAGTTAAGTTTTATCTGGGGACAAAATGAGGACTGCAAGCTCGGGAGACAGCACCTCAGAGAACCCTGAGAAACTATTCCAAGGATCCGGGGGCAGAGGTCAGTATATGTGTGATTTTGGTGAAGGAAGAATCATGCACTCAAGCACATATTTTCCTGGAAGGTTTCTACTTGTCTCATGAAGCTCTGCTAGTCACAATGAACAGTCACCACCATGCAGGAGTTCAGTGGTTTTTTAGATACAGGAAGATACAAGGATTGGGCTCATAAAATCAGCTCCTGGAAATACCTGACTATCTGAAGATCCATCCTGCCAGGTCTTCCCCCAGCACCGAGTGCCTTATTTCTACTCTCCACTGTGAACTCCTTTCAGGGGGTATTGAAGGTCATTAGCTGCAGCAGCACGTGGCTTAATCCTTGTATAGGTGGATGGCAAGTGCCTGTGGCACGTGCCACTTTGTGGTTGACACACCAAGTACTAAGAAATGTTCTGCTTACAACTGTTAAGACAGATGTGGTGGTCTTAGACCCATAGCAATTGAAGAAAACTTCTCAGCTCTACATAGACACCTGTACATTGGCAGGGTGTTTTCCTGGCAGGATTGGACAAGCTTAAACTGGTAGAGCTAGAACCTTCCCCAGGAAGAACGGGGTGACTGACGGGGCTTGAAGGTCCCTGAATTGTGACTGCTGGGAAATCAGGCTTTTGTCTTTGACACTTAATTGGATGTCATTCCAAAATTCAGAGATAGTTTGCATCCAGAATTCAGCTGCTATCAAGATATATTCTGACAGAGTTGTTTCATCTTTAGGGCTGTTAGAAAGTAGGTAGCCACAGCACAGAAATTCAAAGCTCTGGTTTTTGAACTCAGTATCCACACATCAGACAAGTGATTTAGCAGGTTCATGCCCTCCGAAAAAATGTAAAATTGCAGAGACGCATCTCAGTGGTGAATTGAAAACCTGTGTCCTGTAGGAACCCTGCTTCTTACTAGAATCTCTGAACATGCAGTTAAGATAATGTAACCTTTGTGATGTACATGCATGCTTGTCAAAACCAACTCTTTGTGACTGTACCAACTGTGTAGCCTGCCAGGCTCCTCTGTCCATGACACCGGAAATGCTAAGATGTAGTGAGCAGCCCCAGAGTCTTTAGAGGCAGTATAGATGCTGAAGTGCGCACGCCATCTACCCTGTTTCCAGGGAGTTGGAGAAGGCAGGAGATGGGTTGTCCTTAACCTCTCATTTTCATGCACCCATGGCTACTCTTTCTGCCATAAATGGTTGTCATGATTGCTCTGTCCTTGCACTGACCACTGGAGACATCTGGCATTGTTCCTCCTCAAGGGTTGCCTTCTCATCAGTCATCTCTAAAGGGTCACATAACCCTGCAGGGTCTTCTGCTTCACAGAACTACCCGTCTCCTCTCCTGCACTTCCTGAGTTACAGAGATCTTTTTTGGTGGGAAGCACTTCTGTTGGTCTTTCACTTATCTGTTTTCATCCATCGTTGTTCTCTGGCCTGTGTGGGCCTCCCATCACCGTGACCTCTGTTGCCTCAGAGCACTGGCTCTGGGCGCATATGCTCCGGAGCTCCGGCTCAGTAGTTGGATCCATCAGTCCAGCTGCTCCGTGGCACATGGGATCTTCCCAGTGCCCCTTGCACTGGACCACCAGGGAAGGCCCGAGTTACAGTTTTTGTTTTGACTATGGTAAGAAAGCTGCTTCAGCTAATCTCGGCATCTGAAGGTAAGCAAGGTCTTTGTACTTGACTCTTTTCTGCCGTCAGATAATATCAGCTGTTTTTCTGAACCTGAGCAATTCAACCAAGAGTCTCCATTCAGATCATTTCTCGTCAACATGGAATTCAAACCCACAATGGTCCCTTAACCCTCCTATCTAGCCATAGTGGAGTCTCATTCTCTCCCAGGTACTTCCCAAAGAATTGCATCAGTGTTATTTATTATTTATTATTTTGGGCTGCACTGGGTCTTCATCGCGGTGCCTGGGCTTCTCATGGCAGTGGCTTCTCTTGTTGCAGCGCTCAGGCTTTAAAGTGTGGGCTCAGTAGTTGTAGCATATAGACTTAGTTGCCCATGGTATGTGGGATCTTCCCAGACTAGGGATAGAACCTGGGTCCCTTGCATTGATAGGCAGATTATTAACCACCAGACCTCCAGGCAAGTCCTGCATCAGTCTTATATTTCCATTTATGCATTCAGTAAATGCTTATGGGCCACTTACCACGTGTGAAAACTCTTTACTTTAGGCAGTATAGATGCTGAAGTGCGCACGCCATCTACCCTGTTTCCAGGGAGTTGGAGAAGGCAGGAGATGGGTTGTCCTTAACCTCTCATTTTCATGCACCCATGGCTACTCTTTCTGCCATAAATGGTTGTCATGATTGCTCTGTCCTTGCACTGACCACTGGAGACATCTGGCATTGTTCCTCCTCAAGGGTTGCCTTCTCATCAGTCATCTCTAAAGGGTCACATAACCCTGCAGGGTCTTCTGCTTCACAGAACTACCCGCTCCTCTCCTGCACTTCCTGAGTTACAGAGATCTTTTTTGGTGGGAAGCACTTCTGTTGGTCTTTCACTTATCTGTTTTCATCCATCGTTGTTCTCTGGCCTGTGTGGGCCTCCCATCACCGTGACCTCTGTTGCCTCAGAGCACTGGCTCTGGGCGCATATGCTCCGGAGCTCCGGCTCAGTAGTTGGATCCATCAGTCCAGCTGCTCCGTGGCACATGGGATCTTCCCAGTGCCCCTTGCACTGGACCACCAGGGAAGGCCCGAGTTACAGTTTTTGTTTTGACTATGGTAAGAAAGCTGCTTCAGCTAATCTCGGCATCTGAAGGTAAGCAAGGTCTTTGTACTTGACTCTTTTCTGCCGTCAGATAATATCAGCTGTTTTTCTGAACCTGAGCAATTCAACCAAGAGTCTCCATTCAGATCATTTCTCGTCAACATGGAATTCAAACCCACAATGGTCCCTTAACCCTCCTATCTAGCCATAGTGGAGTCTCATTCTCTCCCAGGTACTTCCCAAAGAATTGCATCAGTGTTATTTATTATTTATTATTTTGGGCTGCACTGGGTCTTCATCGCGGTGCCTGGGCTTCTCATGGCAGTGGCTTCTCTTGTTGCAGCGCTCAGGCTTTAAAGTGTGGGCTCAGTAGTTGTAGCATATAGACTTAGTTGCCCATGGTATGTGGGATCTTCCCAGACTAGGGATAGAACCTGGGTCCCTTGCATTGATAGGCAGATTATTAACCACCAGACCTCCAGGCAAGTCCTGCATCAGTCTTATATTTCCATTTATGCATTCAGTAAATGCTTATGGGCCACTTACCACGTGTGAAAACTCTTTACTTTGTGTACAAGAGAGGGTGTCAAGTAAGGCAGGTGTCTTCCTATCTTCAAGAACCATCATTCCAACACTGCAAAGGACACAGAATACACATTCATGATACATGCATACATGAGTTCATTCCAATTGGTATAAATTAAATCTTTGGTTGGGAGTTGTAGAAGATTCTAGAGAGTTTCAGGAAAGAACAGAATCCATGGGAAAGTCATACAGGTGTCTAACAGAATATGAGGGGTAGATAGACAAGTTCATGAGGCAAATTAGCTCTCCCTCTTTGGCAAGAGTGTATGGATCTTCCTTTTGATGTGCTTCACTAATATAACTTAGTGGTCACAGCTCCACATCTTTCAGTTCAGGTGGGAATGTCTTCGGTCCATCCTAAGGGTAGTGTCTGCCCTTGGACTCATGGCTCAGAACCAGGGCAGCTGGTCTTATTGTGCAGACACTGTTGGAGGCCACCCCTGAATCATAACGGGTTAAGACAGCTTAACCCCCAAAGAAAGGGGTAGGACAGCTTTGGCAAAATTATTTATACAACAGAAGTAGGAATGGCCCCCAGGGCATTGGACCTAATTTTGGCAAGGAGGTAGGCTCAAAGAAAATTTCACTAGGTGAGAAATATAGTTTCATTACCCAGAAGCAGTCCCCAATGTATTTGCCACCAGGGACCAGTTTTGTGGAAGGAAGTTGTTCCACAGACCAGGTGGGGGTGTGGTTTGGGGATGATTCACGCACATTGCATTCACTGTGCTCTTTATTTCTAATCTGCTGCCACCACTGATCTTACAGGATGTCTGAGACCCCTGAAAAGATGAAGATGAGTTGCAGAAGCCAAAAGGAAGAGTGTGGGAAGGAGAGAGGATGGCACATAATGATAAACAGGAATGATCTCTGTGAAAACTCAGAGATGGGAAGGAGTAAGACACATCTGAGGACGCACAAAGGTTGAATTCTAGCCAACGTGCTGCATCCTCGGTCACTTCAGTCATGTCTGACTCTCTGGGAGCCTGTGGACTGTAGCTCACCAGGCTCCTCTGTCCACGGGATTCTCCAGGCAAGAATACTGGAGTGGGTTGCCATTTCCTCCTCCAGGGGATCTTCCCGACCCAGGGATCTCTTATGTCTCCTGCATTGGCAGGCAGGTTCTTTATCACTAGTGCCACCTGGGAAACCCGATTATAGCCCACTGGCTATCTTAACTGAAGGACTGGAAGTCTTATCTCCAGCCTCACATCCCTTCCATCAGCCCTCCCAGGAAACCAGTGGGACACCTAGTGGCCAGCGAGGGTGCTGCTGATCTCCTGGGCGGGGTGTCCGTAACGGTAGGCTCTTCCCTACGGTTTAGTAATAGAGCTAGTTGACAGCTCTAATTTATGGCTATTCTGGTCTTTCAGAAATACTCACATGTTTTACAGAAATACATTGGCTTTTCTTCTTGGGAAAAAAAAATGTTGATTAAAATTCACTTCACCTACTCTCTAGATTCTATAGATATGCTACCTGATCTTTGTATCTATAGAAGAGACCTATATAAATTCTAGCTGAATTTTAAATAGTTCTTCCAGAACTTGAGCTATTCTGTTCTTTTGGAGTAATACTAAGAGTTATGTAAGATGATTTGACTCAAATTTATTAACACTTCAGGAAATAATTCCAAATAGCTCCTGTAATTACTGTGGTGATTTGAGCTGAGCAAACATGGAAGTCTGTGGTGGGTTCAAGTTGATCACAGATTCCTTGCCATCCCTCTCATTAGAAGATGGAGTCTGTTTCCCTCTCCTTGAACCTGGGTTGACCTTGAGCTTTGCATTGACCAGTAGTGCTATGAAGAGGAAACAGTAGTGTGCTAAATGGTAGTCTCAGTCTTCAAAAGGCAGGCAGTTCCTGCTCTGTGCTCTTGGAAGCCAGTTGCCATGCTGCCCAGAAGTCCAGGACTGCTGGATGGTGAGAGGGAATAGACAGGTCCCAAGGCTGAGATTCCAGCCCCAGCCATGCTCCTGACTGAGTGCAGCTCCTGGTTGACCTCGGTTATATCCTGTGAGCTGAAGAACTGCCCAGCTGAGCCCCGTCAACCCACAGAATTCAGACATGATGAAGTTGAATGCATTTTAAGCCATTCAGCTTTGGGATGGTTTGTTACATAGCAATAACCACCAAAGAGGCTCTCTGTGGATTTCTTTTCCATTTCTTCAGGAGGCAGTGGATTTTTTCCTATGACTTTAATGTCATAGAAGCCAGAAAAGAGAGGGTGGCATTGAAAAGACTTAATTTTGGTGGATAAATTTCTTGGTGGAGAAAGGGAAGTATTCCAGGAAAGGGAGAAAGGCTGAGGCTCACAGTGGGATGGGAGTGAAGGGGGAGATGTTTGTAATTGATGCAGTGAAATTCTCAATAACGACAGTGGGGATGGGGAGTTTAGGGAAGGGAAAACATTCACCTAGGTGCTGCTGATCTCCTGGGCGGGTGTCCGTAACGGTAGGCTCTTCCTACGGTTTAGTAATAGAGCTAGTTGACAGCTCTAATTTATGGCTATTCTGGTCTTTCAGAAATACTCACATGTTTTACAGAAATACATTGGCTTTTCTTCTTGGGAAAAAAAAATGTTGATTAAAATTCACTTCACCTACTCTCTAGATTCTATAGATATGCTACCTGATCTTTGTATCTATAGAAGAGACCTATATAAATTCTAGCTGAATTTTAAATAGTTCTTCCAGAACTTGAGCTATTCTGTTCTTTTGGAGTAATACTAAGAGTTATGTAAGATGATTTGACTCAAATTTATTAACACTTCAGGAAATAATTCCAAATAGCTCCTGTAATTACTGTGGTGATTTGAGCTGAGCAAACATGGAAGTCTGTGGTGGGTTCAAGTTGATCACAGATTCCTTGCCATCCCTCTCATTAGAAGATGGAGTCTGTTTCCCTCTCCTTGAACCTGGGTTGACCTTGAGCTTTGCATTGACCAGTAGTGCTATGAAGAGGAAACAGTAGTGTGCTAAATGGTAGTCTCAGTCTTCAAAAGGCAGGCAGTTCCTGCTCTGTGCTCTTGGAAGCCAGTTGCCATGCTGCCCAGAAGTCCAGGACTGCTGGATGGTGAGAGGGAATAGACAGGTCCCAAGGCTGAGATTCCAGCCCCAGCCATGCTCCTGACTGAGTGCAGCTCCTGGTTGACCTCGGTTATATCCTGTGAGCTGAAGAACTGCCCAGCTGAGCCCCGTCAACCCACAGAATTCAGACATGATGAAGTTGAATGCATTTTAAGCCATTCAGCTTTGGGATGGTTTGTTACATAGCAATAACCACCAAAGAGGCTCTCTGTGGATTTCTTTTCCATTTCTTCAGGAGGCAGTGGATTTTTTCCTATGACTTTAATGTCATAGAAGCCAGAAAAGAGAGGGTGGCATTGAAAAGACTTAATTTTGGTGGATAAATTTCTTGGTGGAGAAAGGGAAGTATTCCAGGAAAGGGAGAAAGGCTGAGGCTCACAGTGGGATGGGAGTGAAGGGGGAGATGTTTGTAATTGATGCAGTGAAATTCTCGAAGAGGTGGTGAGGAAGCGATTTCTAGTGGGTTTGATTGATCCTGGGAAGGGAGGAGGCTACTTCTTCCCATTATAGGGGGACTGACTGGGGAAGACAATCCAGGAAATCCCAACAAAGCAGGGAGAAAATGGAGGATCCTCACATTGGATGGTGGGATGTTACTCAAGCAGAAGTAAGATTGTATGCAGAGGAGGAGGGGAGCCAATGATTGCAGCGATGACCTGTTGGAAGAATGTCAATAATAAGTAGGCAGACTCAGTATAAAAATGTTTTAAAATCACAAGTTCTGATTCACTGCAATTGCTCTAGTAGTTGAAAAAGGAAAATCAGCATTGAATAGAGAAAGTAAAAGTTGGCAGATTGGCCTGTGAGGACCCAGCGCCTTGCCCATACATAGCTCATCTATAACTCATCCTAATGAACGCCTTTCCCTCCCTTCTTTAGTGGAGCTAATTTCTTAGCACAGTGTCCACAAGCAGAGGAGAAGAGACGCATTGCTGAACCAAGGGAGATGAGTCTTCAGAGACCTAGGAATCTCCTCACTCAGGCAGTGGGCAGCGTCTGGGCAAGCCAGCAGATACGAGTCCCACGTTCGGCCATGCGGGCACTATGAAAATGTTTATTGGAGTACAGTTGCTTTACAATGTTGTATCAGTTTCTGCTGTACAGCAGAGCGAATCAACTGTATGTATACCTGTATCCCCTGTTTTTTGGATTTCCTTCCCAGTTAGGTCACCACAGAGCACTGAGTACAGTTCCCTGTGCTATCCAGTAGGTTCTTGCAAGTTCCCTATTTTATACCTCCTGTTATATACATGTCAGTCCCCATCTCCCAGTTCACCCACCCTCTCTCCCCACTTGCTATTCATGTTTGTTCTTAACACCTGTGTCTCTGTTTCTACTTTGCAAATTGGTCCATCTGAACCATTTTTTCTGTATTTCACATAGAAGTGATATTTTCCAATATTTGTTTTTCTATTTTGGAATTCATTCTGTATGACTGTCTCTAGGTTCATTCATGTCTCTGCAAATGGCACGATTTCATTCCTTTTCGTGGCTAAGTCATATTCCGTTGTGTGTATGTACCACATCTTCTTCATCCATTCCTCTGCTGGTGGACAGTGAGGTTGCTTCCACAGCCTGGCTGTTGGAAATCATGCTGCAGCTGGTCATGACGAAGGTACTTCTTCCCATTATAGGGGGACTGACTGGGGAAGACAATCCAGGAAATCCCAACAAAGCAGGGAGAAAATGGAGGATCCTCACATTGGATGGTGGGATGTTACTCAAGCAGAAGTAAGATTGTATGCAGAGGAGGAGGGAGCCAATGATTGCAGCGATGACCTTTTGGAAGAATGTCAATAATAAGTAGGCAGACTCAGTATAAAAATGTTTTAAAATCACAAGTTCTGATTCACTGCAATTGCTCTAGTAGTTGAAAAAGGAAAATCAGCATTGAATAGAGAAAGTAAAAGTTGGCAGATTGGCCTGTGAGGACCCAGCGCCTTGCCCATACATAGCTCATCTATAACTCATCCTAATGAACGCCTTTCCCTCCCTTCTTTAGTGGAGCTAATTTCTTAGCACAGTGTCCACAAGCAGAGGAGAAGAGACGCATTGCTGAACCAAGGGAGATGAGTCTTCAGAGACCTAGGAATCTCCTCACTCAGGCAGTGGGCAGCGTCTGGGCAAGCCAGCAGATACGAGTCCCACGTTCGGCCATGCGGGCACTATGAAAATGTTTATTGGAGTACAGTTGCTTTACAATGTTGTATCAGTTTCTGCTGTACAGCAGAGCGAATCAACTGTATGTATACCTGTATCCCCTGTTTTTTGGATTTCCTTCCCAGTTAGGTCACCACAGAGCACTGAGTACAGTTCCCTGTGCTATCCAGTAGGTTCTTGCAAGTTCCCTATTTTATACCTCCTGTTATATACATGTCAGTCCCCATCTCCCAGTTCACTCACCCTCTCTCCCCACTTGCTATTCATGTTTGTTCTTAACACCTGTGTCTCTGTTTCTACTTTGCAAATTGGTCCATCTGAACCATTTTTTCTGTATTTCACATAGAAGTGATATTTTCCAATATTTGTTTTTCTCTTTTGGAATTCATTCTGTATGACTGTCTCTAGGTTCATTCATGTCTCTGCAAATGGCACGATTTCATTCCTTTTCGTGGCTAAGTCATATTCCGTTGTGTGTATGTACCACATCTTCTTCATCCATTCCTCTGCTGGTGGACAGTGAGGTTGCTTCCACAGCCTGGCTGTTGGAAATCATGCTGCAGTAAACTCTGGGGTGCATGCATCTTTTCTTTAATTTTTTTTTTTTAAAGATTTTTATTTATTTATTTACTTTGGGCAGGGGTTGGGTTGGGGAGGGAGGGGAGTGGGCGGGCCACTTCTATTGGTCTTTCATTTCTCTATGTTCATTCATCTTCGTTCTTTGGCTCCTGTGGGCCTCCCATCACAGTGGCCTCTGTTGTCGCAGAGCACCGGCTCTGGGCGCATGCGCTCCAGAGCTCCGGCTCAGTGATTGGACACATCATTCCAGCCGCTCCGCGGCACGTGGGATCTTCCCAGGCCAGGGCTCGAACCGGCGTCCCTTGCACTGCAAGGCGGTGTCCTTACCCACTGGACCACCAGGGGAAGCCCTGTATCTTTTCTTATTTGACAGTGTTAGGGATTTTAAAAATGTTTTTCATTCTTGGATACACTGTGTCTCTGGAAGCACGAGCTTTCTCTAGTTGCAGCAGGCAGGGGCCACTCTCTAGCTGCAGTATGTGGGCTTTCCATCACCATGGCTTCTGTCATGGAACACAGGCTCTAGGCTTGAAGGCTTCAGTAGTTGCGATATATAAACTCAATAGTTTCAGCTTGTAGTTTCTAGAATATTAGCTCCGTAGTTACGGCACACAGGTTTAGTTGCCCCGAGGTATGTGGAACTTTCCTGGACCAGGGATTAAACTTGAATTCTTACCCACTGGACCATGAGGGAAGTCCTCATGTTTCTTTTTGAATTATGGTTTATTTTTTCTTGGTATATGCCCAGGAACAGGCTAGCTGGGCCATGAGGTGAAGCTCTCCTCCTTTTGATGACCTTGGGATGTCTGTTTCATGTTCTCTCAAAAAGGAGAAGGGGGCTTCCCTGGTGGTCCAGTGGTTGAAGAGTCCACATGGCAGTGTAGGGGGTACCAGTTCCATCCCTGGCCCAGGAGGGTCCCACATGCTGCGGAGTGGCTGGACCAGTGTGTCCAATATGAGCCAGTGCTCTGGAGCACATGAGCCCAGGGCTAGTGCTTTGCAACGAGAGAGGCCACTGCAGTGGGAGGCCCACATAGGCCAAAGAATAAAGATGGATGAAAATTTTAAAAAAAAAAAAAAAAAGGCAATAAAAGAGGGCTTCCCTGGTGGTCCAGTGAGTGAAGAATCCACCTTGCAGGGCAATAAGCACGGGTTCGATCCCAGGCCTGGGAAAGATCCCATGCGCTATGGAGCAGCTGGAGCTGTGTGTCTAATTACGAGCCAGTGCTCTGGAGTGCATGCACCCAGAGCAGGTGCTCTGCAAGAAGAAGGGCTGCTGCAGTAGGAGGCCCACACAGGCCAAAGAATAAAGATGGATGATAATGCATACATAAATAAAAAATCAGTAAAAGAGGCCAAAATTTTAAAAGGCAATAAAAGAGGCCAAAAATTAAAAATAAGAAAAAAAGAAAAAAGGGAGCTGAACATGAACATCATTAAATGTTGTCCAGTGTCCTGTCTGTACCTCTAAGGTGGAATCTCTCTGACTTTTTCTGATTTTAGTAATGATATCACCAAAGGCTATTAAGCTTAATATGAGATGAGGTAATTTATAGGCTTTATTAACACATGACACTCGATGTATTCTGCTCCTGGGGCTTATTAGCTGGGTGACTGTGGACAAGTGTATTTAACGACGCAGAGCCTTCATTTTCTCATCTGTGAAATGGCAGTTATGAAAATAGCTTCCCCGATTATCTTCCTGGCTGTTGTGTAAGGATCAAATGAGCTCGTGAACACATGGACCACTTTGAAAGGACTCTCCAAACATGATGTATATGACATAAGTCACTTGTGAAAAACACCTTTGCTTGGTGTAAAAACTCATCCCAATCCCAGAACACAACTCATGGGAGAATCTTTCTCTTCTTTCCCCAAAGTACAAATATATTTGAAGAAAGGAGTTTTTAGTACTTGGGGACCGTGCCTTGTTGGACTCTGGGGGAAATGGATTGTGACCTGCTGAGCTTCTGTAAATTTTTCTTTTGTTTTGGATTGGGTTATAGCTGCTTAACGATGTTGTGATAGTTTCAGGTGAACAGCTGAAGGGACTCAGCCACACATACACATGCATCCATTCTCCCCCAAACTCCCCTCCTACCCAGGTTGCCAGGTAACTCTGAGCAGAGTTCCCTGGGCTATCCAGTAGAACCTTGTTGGTTATCCGTTTTAAATTTAGAAGTGTGTATTTCAGCTCTGTCACCTGTCAGCTCTGGGACAGTAGGCAAGATGTCTAATGTCTTTCTTCCCTGTGCAATGAAGAATGTGCCAACACCTTCTTCATGGGGTCGTTGTGAGGAGTTAATATTTATAAAACACTTGAAACAGTATCAGGCACATGAAGGTGCTACGTAATGATTTATTAAATAAGTTATCTGGCAAGATGGTATTAAGTATGTTGAACTCCACTTAGACCCCTCCGTTTGCTAATTCGATACACTGAATACAATGTTTAAAGACCGTATGCTGTTTACAGACCTAAATGCAAGTATTTTCAGAGATGTCCCCTGCATTTAGCATGAAGCCTTTATATGATCACATTTCAGATATTTTCTTAAGACAACATCAATCCAGGTTGGAAAACTGTGATCACACATGCCTTCTCAGATTGGGGAAGGTGTTTCACGTCTTCACGCCTAAGCTGCTCTCTCTGTAGTCATGCTATAAAACATGCTTGCTTCACAAGCATGTCATGAAGATGAAGATGAAGTAATGTTTGTAAAACTCTTGGCGCTTGCCTGGAGAGGCGCCACCACAACGCAGATTGTAATTATTAGCATCATCTGGTATCCTAATGGTGACTGGCTTGAATGCCATTATCTTATTAAATGACTAAAGCCAGTCGGAGAAATTACAGTGTTGGGTGGTTGAGGGTTAGAAACATGGCACCAGACAGGCTCTTGTGTGAAGGTTGTTCAGAAGGCTCTGTGGCTTTGCTGTGTTCAAACTCACTAGCATGCTCCCAGGCTTCCCCTGGGACAGAGGCTTAACCTCTCTCTTTCTCTCTCTCTCCCCTCTCCTCTCTGTTTCTCTGTCTCAGGGTTACCCTCTGCAATTCCTGAGCATTCCCAAGGAATCTGGAACAGGAAGATTTGGAGCGTGAATTTCCTTCCCGAAGTTCAGTAGCCACATGGGCTCACAAAGATTTTTAGATCCATTTGTTGTTCTTTAGTCATTAAGTTGTGTCCAATTCTTGCGACCCCCATGAACTGTAGCCTGCCAGGCTCCTATCTATGGGATTTCAAGAATACTGGAGTCGGTTGCCATTTCCTTCTCCAGGGAATCTTCCAGACCTAGGGATTCAGTCCACATACCTGCATTGGCAGGCATATTCTTTACCACTGAGCCATATATACATGTATATACAAACATATATATAGAAGTATATATAGACATGTACATATGTGAGTGTATAAAAATTAAATACTAGGACATAAAAAAACCCCTATGTATTCTTGGATATTATTGCTTAGGCTAAGATAAAGTTGTTAATTGAAGAAGATGGAAGGTAGTAAGTAAAAAAATTATATTGGATTTAAAAGAAAAGATTAGATAGTTAATATAATAGAAAATAATAATGCAGTTTTTATAGCAAAAATAATGACTGAAGGAAACGTTATATTAGAAGAAAGATAAGAGACCCTCTGTTCATTTCAGATTTCTGAATGTGGGATTTGGATCCCAGGGCAGAATCTAGAGAACAGTGATTTTTTTTTTTTACAACTGGATTGATCGCCACTGTCTGCAAAATCCTTTCACATGCCTTTTGCTTATTTTCAGAGCAGGCATAATTATTTCTGTTTCACAGACAAGGAAACAGACTAAGTGTCCTTGAAAAGTTGTGCAAGAGCAAGCTGGCAAGTGAATAAAAATCTGCACATGTTGTAATACTGTTCAGGGAAAAGAATCATATGCTAAGTGGTTTTTACAAAGTAGAAAACTATTTACTCAAACTAGCAGTCATTTCTTTAACTCCTTGAAAGCCAGCACCACTAACCCTGTTCATCCGGGATCTTTCGTGGATCCTGTGCTAGAGCCAAACCCTCAGGGGGCATCACCTGGTTTGTCACATCAGGGCCTGAAGTCTGGACATAGCCTAACACACAACTAGGTGGGCCTCCTGTTACGTCCATTTGAATAGTAGCAAACACAGTGGTAAAGAATCTGCCCATCTGGAACAGGAAGATTTGGAGCGTGAATTTCCTTCCCGAAGTTCAGTAGCCACATGGGCTCACAAAGATTTTTAGATCCATTTGTTGTTCTTTAGTCATTAAGTTGTGTCCAATTCTTGCGACCCCCATGAACTGTAGCCTGCCAGGCTCCTATCTATGGGATTTCAAGAATACTGGAGTCGGTTGCCATTTCCTTCTCCAGGGAATCTTCCAGACCTAGGGATTCAGTCCACATACCTGCATTGGCAGGCATATTCTTTACCACTGAGCCATATATACATGTATATACAAACATATATATAGAAGTATATATAGACATGTACATATGTGCGTGTATAAAAATTAAATACTAGGACATAAAAAAACCCCTATGTATTCTTGGATATTATTGCTTAGGCTAAGATAAAGTTGTTAATTGAAGAAGATGGAAGGTAGTAAGTAAAAAAATTATATTGGATTTAAAAGAAAAGATTAGATAGTTAATATAATAGAAAATAATAATGCAGTTTTTATAGCAAAAATAATGACTGAAGGAAACGTTATATTAGAAGAAAGATAAGAGACCCTCTGTTCATTTCAGATTTCTGAATGTGGGATTTGGATCCCAGGGCAGAATCTAGAGAACAGTGTTTTTTTTTTACAGCTGGATTTATCACCACTGTCTGCAAAATCCTTTCACATGCCTTTTGCTTATTTTCAGAGCAGGCATAATTATTTCTGTTTCACAGACAAGGAAACAGACTAAGTGTCCTTGAAAAGTTGTGCAAGAGCAAGCTGGCAAGTGAATAAAAATCTGCACATGTTGTAATACTGTTCAGGGAAAAGAATCATATGCTAAGTGGTTTTTACAAAGTAGAAAACTATTTACTCAAACTAGCAGTCATTTCTTTAACTCCTTGAAAGCCAGCACCACTAACCCTGTTCATCCGGGATCTTTCGTGGATCCTGTGCTAGAGCCAAACCCTCAGGGGGCATCACCTGGTTTGTCACATCAGGGCCTGAAGTCTGGACATAGCCTAACACACAACTAGCCCAAGTGGGCCTCCTGTTACGTTCCATTTGAATAGTAGAGTGCTAAAGTTTTCCCCAGGTGGCACAGTGGTAAAGAATCTGCCCATCATGCAGGAGACACAGGTTTGATTCCTGGGTTGGGAAGATCCTCTGGAGGAGGACATGGCAACCCACTCTAGTATTCTTACCTGGAGAATCCCATGGACCGAGGAGCCCTGTGGGTTACAGTCCATGGGGTCACAAAGAGTGCTTGACTGAGCGTGCACATGAGGTTTTTCATTTTTTTTTTTTTTTAAAATGTGTGGTTAGTATTTAAGAAGCTGGAGATTTTACATAAAAGTCTGATGCCTGACTTTTCATGCATGCTAAGTTGTTTCAGTCGTGTCTGACTCTGCAACCCCTTGGACTGTATCGCACCTTTGTCCATGGGATTCTGCAGGCAAGAATACTGTGTAGGCTGCCATTTCTTTCTCCAGGGGATTTTCCTGGCCCAGGAACTGAACCCGCGTCTCTTAAATCTCCTGCCTTGGCAGGCGGGTTCTTTAGGGTTCCTGCTTAGCTGGCCTTTTGCGGAGACTGTGGGCTCTCTGGCACCCACAGTCACTTGCTGAGTTCATGTCTCTCCCTCCCCTGCCTTAGAGCAGAGAGCTGTGCGCACCAGTCAGCAGCTCTTAACACATCAGCCCTCAACAGGGTGTGGTAAAGCCAGCAAGGTGAACATCAGCTTAAAGTGTAAAAACCACAAGTTGAGAAAAATCAGACTTTCATCGAACCTAAGGTTAAATATATATATGTATATATATATATATATATAATATGTGTGTATATATATAATATAGTTATATTTACTGTGGACCATCTTTTTAAAGTCTTTACTGAATTTGTTATAATACTGTTTCTGTTTTATGTTTTGATTTTTTGACCATGAGGCAAGTGGGATCTTAGCTTCTGAACCAGGGATCGAACCCACACCCCCTGTATCAGAAGGTGGAGTCTTAACCACTGGACCACCAGGGCAGCCCCAGCTAAGGCTAAATATTAAAACAAAGAATATGTCATATTGCCTGCAAAATATATTCACTGCTTTGACTGGTGACAAAATTCTAGGCCAACTCTCAGAGACAGACTAAGCAGGAGCTATTATCCATATTTAATTGATTAGGAGATTGGATGTCTAAAATTGAAAGATGTTCCCCAGAAACAGAGCCTGAGACAGAGACTTAGGTGCCCTGATCGTGACCAAGTGCCCACCAGGAGAATCCTATCCTGGGAGGGAAGGAGTGAAGCCGGAGCAGCAGGGAGGGGTTGTGGTCTCGGCAAAAGTCCACCAGGATCTGTGCCAACTGGGAAGGGGAGAGCCCTGGAGCTTTAACCTCCCGCAGGACTATTTCTTCCTGGGGCCAAGGTGCCAGCCTTCTGTAAGGCTTCCGCATCAGTTAGTGGCTGTGGCCTCCCTCCGCCGACTTCCTGAGTGAGATGGCTCCTCTGTTAGCCCAGGACAACTTTCCCTATGAGGCTTCAGCAGCCACTGCTCAGAGCAGTGGATGGAGCTGAGGCCTGAGGCAGTTCCCACCCGCCCCTCAGGGTAAAGCAATTGGAGATTCATTCTCTATTGATGAAAACTCCAAGATAAGAATAACAGGGCCATTAAGGGAGGAGGCTGGGCCCTGCCCAGACTGTGTATCTCTATTCCCAAAGTCAGAAGACTTCCCCAAGCACCCTTGTGCAGCAAAGGCTCCTTGGAGGCCAAAGGTACAACATCCAGGGATACTCTACCCAGGTGCCTTCTCAGTAGAATCCATCTTGGCTAAGAGATGGGTGTGCACACCTGGGATATATCAGATAAGGACTGTGAGCCAGACAAACCAAAGTGCTTGGCCAAAGGAAACCTGGAAGTAATACCCCATAACAGTAATTGAAATGGCCATGAGGGCCCAACTTAGAGACTGTCTGTGTGAGACTGCCCGGGTGCCTATCCACACACGCTGTACTCTCTTCCTCTGAATAACTGCTTTACTTGTTTCCCTACTTTTTGTCATGTGTGAGAATTCTTTTCTGCAAAGCAGAAGGGCCAGGGCCTTGTCACTGACCACTGGTCTAGTGGCTAGGATCTGGGACTTTCACCTCCACGACCCAGCCCCGTCTCTGGCTGGGAGCTCACTCCAAGCCACTGCAGGCCGGGGCCACCAGGAATCAGAGCTTGGGGTCCCTAGGAAATGGACAGGGTCTGTGAGGGACCACCACATAGTATCTTGGAAAATACTGAACACATGGAATCATAGTGAGTTCAGTTACATAGCCCTGTGTCCTCAGGCAGTGCACACACACAGACACACACACCAGACACACCACACAATGTGTTTCAGGAGGTGGCCCTTTCAGAAAATACACTTGAGTTCTTGCCAAAACCAGGAAGTTGACCTACATTTTGAGAAACTGAGAAGAAATGGTCCCACTTTTTAAAAAAAATCCAATTTTACAGCTTATTCTGTGCAAACTATGGAATAATAGAAGAAAAGTCTTAGATTTTATAAATCAATAGATTAAATATACGATAGATACACATATGCAGAATATAAGCCTTTGGATATATAGTGTATGGAAATATACAAAAAACCAGGACAACTTTCCCTATGAGGCTTCAGCAGCCACTGCTCAGAGCAGTGGATGGAGCTGAGGCCTGAGGCAGTTCCCACCCGCCCCTCAGGGTAAAGCAATTGGAGATTCATTCTCTATTGATGAAAACTCCAAGATAAGAATAACAGGGCCATTAAGGGAGGAGGCTGGGCCCTGCCCAGACTGTGTATCTCTATTCCCAAAGTCAGAAGACTTCCCCAAGCACCCTTGTGCAGCAAAGGCTCCTTGGAGGCCAAAGGTACAACATCCAGGGATACTCTACCCAGGTGCCTTCTCAGTAGAATCCATCTTGGCTAAGAGATGGGTGTGCACACCTGGGATATATCAGATAAGGACTGTGAGCCAGACAAACCAAAGTGCTTGGCCAAAGGAAACCTGGAAGTAATACCCCATAACAGTAATTGAAATGGCCATGAGGGCCCAACTTAGAGACTGTCTGTGTGAGACTGCCCGGGTGCCTATCCACACACGCTGTACTCTCTTCCTCTGAATAACTGCTTTACTTGTTTCCCTACTTTTTGTCATGTGTGAGAATTCTTTTCTGCAAAGCAGAAGGGCCAGGGCCTTGTCACTGACCACTGGTCTAGTGGCTAGGATCTGGGACTTTCACCTCCACGACCCACCCCCTGCCTCTGGCTGGGAGCTCACTCCAAGCCACTGCAGGCCGGGGCCACCAGGAATCAGAGCTTGGGGTCCCTAGGAAATGGACAGGGTCTGTGAGGGACCACCACATAGTATCTTGGAAAATACTGAACACATGGAATCATAGTGAGTTCAGTTACATAGCCCTGTGTCCTCAGGCAGTGCACACACACAGACACACACACCAGACACACCACACAATGTGTTTCAGGAGGTGGCCCTTTCAGAAAATACACTTGAGTTCTTGCCAAAACCAGGAAGTTGACCTACATTTTGAGAAACTGAGAAGAAATGGTCCCACTTTTTAAAAAAAATCCAATTTTACAGCTTATTCTGTGCAAACTATGGAATAATAGAAGAAAAGTCTTAGATTTTATAAATCAATAGATTAAATATACGTATAGATACACATATGCAGAATATAAGCCTTTGGATATATAGTGTATGGATATACATATCGCTATACAATTTGGTGGTTTATGTTTGGGAAAAATATCTTGCCACAGAAAATGGAAAAGCTCCGTGTTCAAAGGGTTTAGAGAATAAATTCTCCTTTGACAGAGCCTCGCCCCTTGAGATTTGTCATAAGCAGGAAGAAAGAGTTTCCAAGAAATATCAGGTGGTCCTTCTGGCACATTCCCACTTTGTTCTGAAACAATTTGAGTCAGAAGCACATTTCATCAAGTATAGAAAGTATAGGTTTTGCTAAGTGTGAACAGAAGAGAGAGGGAAAAAAAAAGAGGCAGGCTGACATTTTCAACCTCTGAAATGTTTAGATAAAGATTTAATGGAATTTTCCTTATTAAAGGGTGCTGATTCTGTGTCCACCCTTCACAACTGATGGGGCATTGTCAGTATTCACAATTGTGACAAATCAGGCAGAAAGTAAACAGATGAAAGCCCAAAGTAAAATACAGTTTGTTTTATTTCATTTCTCTCCTTAGTTTTTTCTGAAACACCTTCAAGATGCCATCCCAAAGCTATTATCAGAATTGAATATTTTGCCTAATGTAAAGCACAGGCACCTCAGATCTCCTTTTGCATGACAAATGCTTAATTAGAAAAATAATAGGATGGAAATGAAATTGGTATTTACTATGACTGGAACAGAGAATCCTCCTAGAGAAGAAAATTCAGTTTTAATTTACCGAAGGCAAAAAAAGAAAAAAAAAAAGCAAGCAAGAAAGAAAAGAACCTCATATGATGGAAGTAAATCAGAGACTAAAGGGTATGGCTTATGCCTGTAATTGGGATGGAATTCCCTCCCCCCCCCCACCTCTCTCTCACTCGTCCAACACACACACACGCAGACAGACAGACAGACACACACACACACACACACACACACACACACACCCATAAAGCCCAACACAGTTTTTAAAAATGTGATATTGCAAGTTAAGCTGAAGAGCTCCTTCCTTAATTGCTTGCGGAAAAAAAGCCAAGCCCTCTAAATGTTGCATTTCCATCAGATTAGATAAAGGGTATACCAAATTAGTGGATCGTCCAATTCTGCACTGCATTAGCAACCTAATTATAACTGTGAAATAATTCCGCGTAGAACCTTATGCTAAAATATGGTAATTGCTGTTTGATGGTTTTTGAAGAGCTGGTTGTAATTCCTGTGTCTCTGAGTTGTTGTTGCTGGTTTGTTGCTTTGCACTTGTGAGTCAGGGGCCATAAGGCTCTTCCTACCACAGAATAGGAGAATGACATCGATTCCCGCCTTTGCATGTATTTGTAGGTTTTCATTTTTTAAAAACAGGAATACATCTTGTCATACAAGTTGGGTCTCTGAATCCTTTTGTGCATCTCAGGTGTGTTTTATGAAGCTGTCTAAAAATGCGCATGGGATGTATGTGTGTGCATGTTAAGTCACTTCAGCCTTGTCCAACTCTCTGTGACCCTATTGACTGTGGCCCACCAGGCTCCCCTGTCCTTGGGATTGTCGAGGCAAGACTACTAAAATGGATTGCTGTTTCCTCTTCCAGGGGATCTTCCTGACCTAGGGATTGAACCTGCATCTCCTGTGTCTCCTGCACTGGCAGGTGGATTCTTTACCACTGTGCCACCTAGGAAGCCCATGGTGCCCTTTAAGCCAATTTGATCCTTTTCTTGAAAAAAAAAAAAAAGAGAGAAAAACAGGAAGACTGGAGCCCCTGATATGTTTATCTGAACCAACATCATTTGCCACAGTATTTCCTTTTTTTAAAATTCATGCCATTAATTAATTAATTTCAGTTTCGCTGGGTCTTTTTTGCTTTTGCTTGGGCTTCCTCTAGTTGAAGTGAGTGGAGACAATTCTTGGTTGCCGTGCCCAGCTTCTCGTTTCACTGGCTTCTCTAGTTGTGGAGCACTGGCTCGAGGAGCGCCACAGGCTTCTATAGTTGCTGCCTTTGAGGTCAGTAGTTGTGGTGCATGGTCTGAGCTGCTCCGAGGCATGTGGCGCCTTCCAAAGCAGGGATTGAACCCTGTGTCCCCTGCATTGGCAGGCAGATCCTTATCCACTGTACTACCAGGGAAGTCCCTGTACATTTTTGAATAAGGGCGAAGCTGTATTGATACATCATGATCACCCAAAGTCCACAGTTTACATTATACTTCACTCTATGGGTTGGACAAAAGTATAATGGTATGTGGGCTTCCCAGGTAGCACCAGTGGTAAAGAACCCACCTGCCAATGCAGGAGACATAAAAGATGCGGGTTCCATCGCTGGGTCAGAAAGATCCCCTGGAGAAGAAAATGGCAACCCACTCCAGTATTCTTGCCTGGAGAATCTCATGGACAGAGGAACTTGGCAGGCTACAGTTTATGGGGTCACAAAGAGTCAGACATGACTGAGCAACTTAGCATGTATGCACATAATGACCTATATGCACCATGATAATATCATATAGAGCATTTTTTTTTTTTTTTTTTGGCCACTTCTATTGGTCTTTCATTCATTTACGTCTTAGTTCTTTGGCCCATGTGGGCCTCCCATTGCAGTGGCCCCTTTCGTTGCAGAGCACTGGCTCCGGCCACATGTGCTCCAGAGCGCTGGCTAGGCAGTTGGATACATCAATCCAGCCGCTCTACAGCACGCGGGATCCTCCCAGACCAGGGATCGAACCAGTGCCCCTTGCACTGCAAGGCGGTGTCCTTACCCACTGGACTGCCAGGGAAGCCCCATACAGAACATTTTTATTGGGCTGACAGCCCTCTCTGTTCTGCCTCTTCATGCTCTACCCTGCAACCACTGATCTTTCCACTGTCTCCATAGTTTTAGTTTTGCCTTTTCCAGAGTGTTACATAGTTGAAATCATACAGTAATTATCCTTTCCAGATTGGCTTCTTTTACTTAGTAATACGCATTTAAGTTTTCTCTATGTCTTTTCGTGCTTAGATAGCTCCTTTCTTTTCAACACTAAGTAGTATTCCACTGTCTGGAGATACTCCAGCTTATGTATCCTGAAGGGCATCTTGGTTGCTTCCATGTTTTGGCAATTATGAATTAAGTTGCTATAATCATTTAAGTGTGGGTTGTGTTTTCTTTATTTTTTTTTTTGTTCCTTTTAGATAAATTAAGGCCACCATATGGGAGAAGCTATTCAAAGTATTAGCTCTGAATTATGTTGACTTCAAAATTGTATACAACTCATTAGAATGTCTGACATCTGTGTGTGTGTGTGTGTGTGTGTGCTTGTGTGTATTTGCCCAGTTCAACTTGGTCTAATTTTTGATTGGGAAAAATGTGAAGAGAAAGCTTGTCACTGCCTCCATATCTAAGGAAATAGGAAATTGTACTGAGCTCACTTCTTTCTTTTCTAGCTGTTTGACATTTGTCTCCTAGAGTCAAATTCGAGACAGAGGAAGTGATACTATTAATACATATGTATTTGTTTTTGTTTTTCACTTGCTAAGTCCTATCTGCAACCGCATGGGCTGCAGCACACCAGGCTTCCCTGTCCTTCACCATCTCCCAGAGCTCGCTCAAACTCATGTCCATTGAGTTGGTGATGCCATCCAACCATCTCTTCCTCTTTCACCCCGCTCTCCTCCTGCCCTCCATCTTTCCCAGCATCAGGGTCTTTTCTAATGAGTTGGCTCTTCACATCTAGTGGCCAAAGTATTGGAGCTTCAACTTCAGCATCTATTCTTCCAGTGAATATTCAAGGTTGATTTCCTTTAGGATGGACTGGTATGACCAGTTGAAGCTACCAGGTCACAAGCAGTCCTGGGGCCTGAGCAAAAGGAGCTCAGGCCCCAGTCCCCTAGCAGATGGAGCTTCATGGGGACAGCATCCCTATTGTCAGTGCCCAAGTTCAGGCCAACATCGTGTCTTACCAGGACGACTGGCAGTGAAGGGTTCCTAACTGATCTCTCTGCCACCAGCTCTAGCTCCTCAAATCCATCCTTCTCACTACTGTTACAGTGGTCTCCCAAGTGCAAACATTAATGTACAGCCCTTCAGCATCTTGCCCTCGCCTCGAAGACTGAGGCCAAGTTCATCAGCAAGGCCTCCAAAGCTTCACCCCACACTCACATTCTGTCAGAGCAACTGCTCATGGGGCTGTCACAGAGGAGCAGTTGGGACCCCTGACTTCCACTCAGTTGGGACTTGGCATCCTGGATTTTACTGTCACATTTGACGGTGGGCTCCACTGCTTCCCAGCTCTGTGACCAGCCGTGAGGAATTGTGTCCTGTCAGCCCCAGTCTGTAAAGTGGGGATGACAATAGGACCTGCTTCATAGGACACTGCTGTGGAAATTAAATAACAAGTGTATCACATGTCAGGTTCCTAGTCCATAGTATGCATTCAGCATATTTTACTTTATTCTTACTTTCTTTGCATATTTAAAATTTTTTCTTTTTTTGCCACTAAGTCATCGTTTATTTTCCATCCATCTTTATTCTTTGGCTTGTGTGGGTCTCCCATCGCAGTGGCCTGTCTCCTCGCAGAGCACAGGCTCTGGGTGCATGCACTCCAGAGCGCTGACTTGTAATTGGACACACCTACCCAGCCATTCCACGGCATGTGGGATCTTCCCGAGCCAGGGATCGAACTGGTGCCCCTTGCACTGCAAAGCAGCCTCTTTACCCACTGGGCCCCCAGGGAAGCCCTTACTATCTTTTTAAAATCCATTTTTGTTCTTTTTTTTTTTAAAAAAAATTATTTTATTTTATTTATTTATCTTTTTGGGGGGTGGGGTAGGGAGGGAGGGGTGCGGGCGGGCCACTTCTATTGGTCTTTCATTTCTCTATTTTCATCCTTCCTTGTTCTCTGGCTCCTGCGGGCCTCCCATCGTGGCGGCCTCTGTTGTCGCAGAGCGCCGGCTCTGGGCGCATGCTCCCCAGAGCTCCGGCTCGGTAATTGGACACACCTGTCCAGCTGCTCCGCGGCACGTGGGATCTTCCCAGGCCAGGGATCGAACCGGCGCCCCTTGCCCTGCAAGGCAGTGTCCTTACCCACTGGACCATCAGGGAAGCCCTGTTCTTTTTATTTTAATGTTTTTTGCTCCAGAGCATGAGGGATGATCTTAGTACTGCTTAGGCTTAACCTTCTCCAGAAGGCTTAACCTTCTGCCTCCACTTTCACAGGCTGCATCAGACACTCCTCTTATGGGGTCCTTATCGCCTTGAGTGTAGCTCCTGTTGCACTGTGCTCTGATTATTGTCTTGCACCCAGATGGTTGTTACAGATGGTGTGCCTCCTAAGGGCAGGGACTGTGTTCACAATCCCAGTCCCGCGGTCTCTGGCATCAGGTCTAGTACCACATGGCACTCAGTTTTTATTTGCACCTTGAGTGGAGGCAGCCCTAGAAAGACAGCTGAGGCCGGAAGTAGCCATGTCTGCTCTGTCAGGTAGGCGGATGCGTGTGTAGGCACAGCCAGGAATCCAGGCCAGGAGATGGAGCCACAGAGGGTCAGGCATCTGAGTGTGTGCCCAGAAGGAGAGATGGCAGAATCCATCAAAAATATCTGGATAATGGGCTCTGCCCCCCAGGTGCAGGAGGCTGGCCCCAAAGCTTCCAGAGGCAACCCCCTTCTGCTCCCCTGAAGGGCAGCTGCTGGAGTTAGTTCATCCTATCCAGAGTTGGGAAGAAGGGCAGGAAACAAGGTGATTTCTCATAAGAAACAGACATGGGGAAGAAAGAAAACATCCTGGAAATTCAACCAAGTTTCTCTACTGGGTGACCATTTTCTTGTTAGCAATCATGTAGAGAGAAAGGCGGTCTTCTCTGGAGGAAGTTCCAGGTTGGTTTCCCACAGAGAAAGAGCCATTTTGGTGATGCGACTTGCATGATGGTCTGGTGGTTCCGGAATTTGACTTGAAAGAACGGACTCTGAGGCGCTCACGGAATTCCATAGGTTCTTTGAGTTCACTTGAACCCCACAGAAGAGGGCAACAGGTTGAGAAAAGGAATGTGATCTTGGCAGAAACAAGCCCCTCATCTGCTTGGGGCGGGGGGGTTTAGTGGCTCAGTCTTGTCGGACTCTTGGGACCCAATGAACTGTAGCCCGGCAGGCTCCTCTGTCCATGGGATTCTCCAGGCAAGAATACTGGAGTAGGTTGTCAGTTCCTTCTCCAGGGGATCTTCCCCACCCAGGGATCAAATCTGCAGACCCACATTGCAGGCAGATTCTTCATCACTGAGCCACCAGCAAAGTCTCCGCCACCCCAACCCCCGCCCCAGCTTAGGGGTCATGATATTTATTGGGGCTCTTTTCTGGGCAGACTTGGTTTGGGTGTCTTTTTCTGTGTGACCAAGAGAAAGCAATCAGACAGACAGAAAGGCAGGATGTTCTGAGAACTACTTCATGGTTATTGTTACTAAGGAAACCGGTTCTTTAGTATTCATGGGTTTGGCAGACAGTTGCTCTGAATCTCTGAGGCTGAGGCTGTATCACTGAATAACATGAGGGGAAAGAACGGATCAAAACAGCCAAATGGATAAATATGGAAGCTGTTTAAGACTATGTTAGTAATTTAGCCATTGTTCCTGGTTACTAATGGCTTTAAAAATTGGACCCCTGCCAGCCTCAAGTGATTTATAGAGTGATGAGGAGTACATCGTCCCACCGTATCTGTATAATCACATTCACACCCTAGCCACATATTTTAAGAAAAGCCTCTCTGGAGGGGACAAAGGTCTTGGGAACTTGGTTCCATTGTGAGAAAATCATCACCATGTGACAGGGGCCTCTGAAATCTATCTCCATCTCTTGTCCTTATCCCAAGATGCCTTTCCCTTAGTACCTGAAGATGGAGGGGGCAAGTGTATCATTAAGGAGCACCAAGGCAGCATTTTCTCCAGCAGAGGGTGAGAGCATTCACCATGGCAGAGCATCAGTCCCCAGATATAAGAGCAGTCAGTCACACAGGTTACTTCCAATCCTGCAAATAGGCCTGTGAAGAACAAAGGCCTTCAGAATACAGAAGAGCCAAGTCAGGGATATGAAACCCTGATGCGTTGATCAGATGGAGTCCAAGAGAAAAACTAGAGGAACTAGAGAGAGAAAATCCACTTGCTACCCCTGTGTGTGTGCTGTGCTAGATCGTTTCCATCATGTCTGACTCTTTGAAACCCCATATGGACTATAGCCCACCAGGCACCTCTGTCCATGGGTTTCTCCAGACAAGAATACTGGCTTGGGTAGCCATTTCCTCCTCCAGGGGATCTTCCCGACCCAGGGATTGAACATGCATCTGTTGCGTCCAACCTGAATTGGCAAGTGGATTCTTTTTCACTGGCGCCACCCTCCTCACTTCCAAAACTCCAATCAATGAGTTTTGTAGCTGAGATTGTGGCCAGCTAGCAGTTCTCCTGATGCGTATCCAAGGATCGCTAAGAACTCTTTCTGTTATAGAGAAATATCATAACCTGAAATGTTTTAATTTCAAATTGGAGTGTTGTGGCCCTTCTCATTCACCTGCACAGCCTGGGGAAAGCTCCTGCCCTAGGGACATCTCTTGGTTTGGGAATCCAGGTGTCCACCCAGCTAGATTGTTGTTAACCTCCCAGTTCAAGGTCACATCACCACATCCTTTTCACATGTTCCATCAGCAGTAATAGAGCAACAAATTATTGCATCCAAAGCCTTCTGCTGAATGCGGTCAAGAGACACACAAAGGAGTATGACACAACCTCTAACGCAAAGAACCCATGATCTAGTTGATGGTAAACAGAGTGAGAAACGTAAATCTAAGCTGATCACAGCCCTCCTTATTCTTAAAAATTTTTTATATGACTGAGTTTCCCAGGTCTTGTCCAACTCCCCCACTTCATCTCCATGAGCCCCTCGCCCCCTCCACTCTCACATGGTTTTCCTTAGTTCTCCAGCTTCCCTTCCCTCCTCTCAACGTTCAGAGCTTAGTTCAAAAGTCACTTCTTTAAGGAAGTCTTTCTGATTCCCTGGGTCAGGCCCCCTGCTGTATCTTCTCAATGCACTCTCTTTTTTTCCTTTGCTGCAGTAATTGCAGTTTGATTATATATTTATGTGACTGTTTGATACTGTCTGCCTTCCCCCATGTTAGTCTCTGAGTTTAAGGGAAGAAGAGACTGGGGAGCACTGACTGGCTCGTCACAGAGTCATCAGGGCCCAATATAGAGCCGGCTTCTCGAATAAATGAATAGCTGTGCACAATGAAGTAAGTTCAAAGAGAAGATAAACAAGATCCTGAGGCAGAGGGTCACTGAAACTGGTTGTAGTGCCCACCAGGCACCTCTGTCCATGGGTTTCTCCAGACAAGAATACTGGCTTGGGTAGCCATTTCCTCCTCCAGGGGATCTTCCCGACCCAGGGATTGAACATGCATCTGTTGCGTCCAACCTGAATTGGCAAGTGGATTCTTTTTCACTGGCGCCACCCTCCTCACTTCCAAAACTCCAATCAATGAGTTTTGTAGCTGAGATTGTGGCCAGCTAGCAGTTCTCCTGATGCGTATCCAAGGATCGCTAAGAACTCTTTCTGTTATAGAGAAATATCATAACCTGAAATGTTTTAATTTCAAATTGGAGTGTTGTGGCCCTTCTCATTCACCTGCACAGCCTGGGGAAAGCTCCTGCCCTAGGGACATCTCTTGGTTTGGGAATCCAGGTGTCCACCCAGCTAGATTGTTGTTAACCTCCCAGTTCAAGGTCACATCACCACATCCTTTTCACATGTTCCATCAGCAGTAATAGAGCAACAAATTATTGCATCCAAAGCCTTCTGCTGAATGCGGTCAAGAGACACACAAAGGAGTATGACACAACCTCTAACGCAAAGAACCCATGATCTAGTTGATGGTAAACAGAGTGAGAAACGTAAATCTAAGCTGATCACAGCCCTCCTTATTCTTAAAAATTTTTTATATGACTGAGTTTCCCAGGTCTTGTCCAACTCCCCCACTTCATCTCCATGAGCCCCTCGCCCCCTCCACTCTCACATGGTTTTCCTTAGTTCTCCAGCTTCCCTTCCCTCCTCTCAACGTTCAGAGCTTAGTTCAAAAGTCACTTCTTTAAGGAAGTCTTTCTGATTCCCTGGGTCAGGCCCCCTGCTGTATCTTCTCAATGCACTCTCTTTTTTTCCTTTGCTGCAGTAATTGCAGTTTGATTATATATTTATGTGACTGTTTGATACTGTCTGCCTTCCCCCATGTTAGTCTCTGAGTTTAAGGGAAGAAGAGACTGGGGAGCACTGACTGGCTCGTCACAGAGTCATCAGGGCCCAATATAGAGCCGGCTTCTCGAATAAATGAATAGCTGTGCACAATGAAGTAAGTTCAAAGAGAAGATAAACAAGATCCTGAGGCAGAGGGTCACTGAACGGTGTGTGGCTTGGACCTGGTTGTATCTCTTCCAGATATTTGCTGTGTACAAAGAGCCCTGCACATAGAATGCTTGCGGGATGAATGGAATGAATGAATGAATGAATGGTGAGCTAGGAAAAGTCGCCTCTCGTTTTCTCTTCTTTGCTTATATGATTAGACTTTACATAAATAGTGACAGTCAAAAACCCATCTGTGTGTGTGTGTGTGTGTGTGTGTGTGCTACAAACATAGTTAAAAAATAATAGCCTAGGATCTGGCTGAGTGACCCCTTCTGCCATTCCTGTAGTAAAACAAAAGTTTGTGGGCCAGAGTCTGTTTTTTGATGGAAATGACAAAAAAGTGGTCCCTCGGCCAGATCGTGAGTTATGGACAGCTTCAGTGTTCTAAGGAAGAACTCCTGGCTGCTCTGGCTATGAATGCAGGCTTGAGAGATTTCTGTTTCATAGGTGCTTAGACCTGGAGCTCTAGCTCATTCATTCATTTTTTTAGTTGACTCTTTGATTGATTCATTCAGCACACATTTATTGAGTATCTACTATATGCTTGTTACTTAACTGTGGTATCCACAACATACCGGGGGGAAGATAGGTAAAGCCTCTTACAGTTTACTTGGGCAACCAGAGCTGTATAAAGATGAGTCCATGCTAGCTCGTTCTTGACAGGGGGATTTTTGCAGAAACTCACGCCTGTGACTGGCAGTTTTTATTTTGGCTGCCCCAAATTTTGTTCTTTAACAATTTGCAGATTATTACATTCAGTAGCTACACCAGACATACCTGGAAAGTCTTCTAATTTTCGCGAAATGTTGTCTTCAGCCAACTCTGCTGTAGAAGCAAATGAGCATTCTCCAGCACTGTGAGCTTCGTTTTCACTTTCCATATCAGAATCCATCATTAAGTCTTTTTGTTGGTCTGTTATTCACATCGTTGGAACTATATTTGAAGAATTATCATCGTCTGAGTGTATATGTCTCTCGGGCAATCAGAGAAAATATCTGCATAAAATTCACAATTAAACATTTTCTTTACTGAAAATTTTGCAACGTGTTATTTCTCGAATAAATGAATAGCTGTGCACAATGAAGTAAGTTCAAAGAGAAGATAAACAAGATCCTGAGGCAGAGGGTCACTGAACGGTGTGTGGCTTGGACCTGGTTGTATCTCTTCCAGATATTTGCTGTGTACAAAGAGCCCTGCACATAGAATGCTTGCGGGATGAATGGAATGAATGAATGAATGAATGGTGAGCTAGGAAAAGTCGCCTCTCGTTTTCTCTTCTTTGCTTATATGATTAGACTTTACATAAATAGTGACAGTCAAAAACCCATCTGTGTGTGTGTGTGTGTGTGTGTGTGTGCTACAAACATAGTTAAAAAATAATAGCCTAGGATCTGGCTGAGTGACCCCTTCTGCCATTCCTGTAGTAAAACAAAAGTTTGTGGGCCAGAGTCTGTTTTTTGATGGAAATGACAAAAAAGTGGTCCCTCGGCCAGATCGTGAGTTATGGACAGCTTCAGTGTTCTAAGGAAGAACTCCTGGCTGCTCTGGCTATGAATGCAGGCTTGAGAGATTTCTGTTTCATAGGTGCTTAGACCTGGAGCTCTAGCTCATTCATTCATTTTTTTAGTTGACTCTTTGATTGATTCATTCAGCACACATTTATTGAGTATCTACTATATGCTTGTTACTTAACTGTGGTATCCACAACATACCGGGGGGAAGATAGGTAAAGCCTCTTACAGTTTACTTGGGCAACCAGAGCTGTATAAAGATGAGTCCATGCTAGCTCGTTCTTGACAGGGGGATTTTTGCAGAAACTCACGCCTGTGACTGGCAGTTTTTATTTTGGCTGCCCCAAATTTTGTTCTTTAACAATTTGCAGATTATTACATTCAGTAGCTACACCAGACATACCTGGAAAGTCTTCTAATTTTCGCGAAATGTTGTCTTCAGCCAACTCTGCTGTAGAAGCAAATGAGCATTCTCCAGCACTGTGAGCTTCGTTTTCACTTTCCATATCAGAATCCATCATTAAGTCTTTTTGTTGGTCTGTTATTCACATCGTTGGAACTATATTTGAAGAATTATCATCGTCTGAGTGTATATGTCTCTCGGGCAATCAGAGAAAATATCTGCATAAAATTCACAATTAAACATTTTCTTTACTGAAAATTTTGCAACGTGTTATTTTTGAAAATTTGACCTTTATTTGACACAAGGTTGGAACAAAAAGGTTGAAATGTGAATGATGCCAACAATCAGAAGCTGTATAACGAACCCTTGATCAATTTTAAACTCTAACAACGTTGCACGGTGATGTTATTTGTATCACTCTAAAAACATATTGCTATGAATTGGGTCAGTAACATTCGGGTAACAGAGATGGATTAAAATATCTCTGGTCAAGGATATGCTAGCCTGAGAGTTAAGAAAGAGACGCCTTTAGCACTTAGTAGTTCTTCATCCATGGCTCAGATCAGCCTTGTTACTGCTCTTTTAGTGGCTGTAAGCCCCACAAAGGCAAGTCCACTTTTATCTTGTCTATCTTTGTACCTCCAACAACTGTGACTATCTCTCGCACACAGTAGACCTCAGGAAATAGTTATCTATTGACTAAGTGTAGCTAAAGTTTAACATAGGAGCCAAGCTCGAGGGTCTGCCTATTAGCATGAAGGTCCTCATGTATTAGTTCTACTATTATTTCTCTCTTACACATGAGGAAACTGAGACATGGGTCAGCTGAGGAGCTTGCCTAGGACACATAGCAAGAGGAGAGACAGAGCCAATTTCCCATCTGTCTATGTGTCCCTGCCATGGGTTCTTGCTTTTCTATTCGGTGAAATTGCCATATGAAATTGCCCTATGCAATTGCTGATATTTGGTCCTTTTGACCTACAGAAATAGCAAATGGATAAGTAGATAAGTAACATGTCAGTACTAATAATCTAAGTAGATGAAATGAAAGAAAGGAAGAGTTATATATAGGGCAGTGGGGCAGCACGGTGGGGGCTGGGGTCCAGGGCGGTTTCCTGGGGCAGCCGTGCAGGGAGGCCAGGGAGGAGTGGATGTTTGGGAGGGAGGAGGAGTGCAGCATGGACACCACCCAGCTTCTCACTCAGCCCACCTTCGTTATGGGCTCACCATGTGCCAGACCTTGAACTCATGGGGTACTTAGTATGTTCTAGTAAAATGCCCCTGGGATTCATAGCAAAGATGCAGATCTGAGGACAGTGATGGTTGAGACCCATGGGAGTAAAGGATTCCAGGATGGGGAGCACGATGAGGGGAAGCACATGCCGTTAGGAAAGGCCTGATGTAGAAGGCAAGAGAAGCCAGTGAAGGTGCCCATAAGAAGGGGGCTCCAGGAGATTCTCTTGGCTACATCAACGGGGAAGACTGGAAGGGTTACGAGTGAGAGTCAGGTGGAGCACGTGGAGCTGTTTGGGTGGAAATATTGGAAACATGAGGCTCCCTGAGGCAGAGGACCTGCTGATGGTGAAGGCCTTGGAAACTTAGAGCTGAGTGAAGTCTGAAGATGATCATTTACTCTAGGTAGTCTGTGAGACACAGGTGTTCTGGTTTAATTGACTTAAATCACTAGAAAGATCCACTATCTTTCTGCACAAAGGATTCTGCAGCCACATGGCTCTTTGTGCTAGGCTCCCTCCTTAAAATCCCTCCCTGGATACGTTTAAATTCAGCTGGAGCTTTTGGTCTGTTGAAGGTGTTTGTTTTAACACTTATGTTTATGGAGGAAGAGGTTTTAATCAAAGCTGATGGAACTTCATCTCTTCTGAATCCAGAACTGTTTCTCACTCCGCATGCCTCCTTGAGTAGTGTCAGGAATCTCTGTTCTGCCTCTTTATGTTTGCATGAAACTGAGACAGCCTAGATCAAAAGGGGGGGTTTCCCATCTGTCTATGTGTCCCTGCCATGGGTTCTTGCTTTTCTATTCGGTGAAATTGCCATATGAAATTGCCCTATGCAATTGCTGATATTTGGTCCTTTTGACCTACAGAAATAGCAAATGGATAAGTAGATAAGTAACATGTCAGTACTAATAATCTAAGTAGATGAAATGAAAGAAAGGAAGAGTTATATATAGGGCAGTGGGGCAGCACGGTGGGGGCTGGGGTCCAGGGCGGTTTCCTGGGGCAGCCGTGCAGGGAGGCCAGGGAGGAGTGGATGTTTGGGAGGGAGGAGGAGTGCAGCATGGACACCACCCAGCTTCTCACTCAGCCCACCTTCGTTATGGGCTCACCATGTGCCAGACCTTGAACTCATGGGGTACTTAGTATGTTCTAGTAAAATGCCCCTGGGATTCATAGCAAAGATGCAGATCTGAGGACAGTGATGGTTGAGACCCATGGGAGTAAAGGATTCCAGGATGGGGAGCACGATGAGGGGAAGCACATGCCGTTAGGAAAGGCCTGATGTAGAAGGCAAGAGAAGCCAGTGAAGGTGCCCATAAGAAGGGGGCTCCAGGAGATTCTCTTGGCTACATCAACGGGGAAGACTGGAAGGGTTACGAGTGAGAGTCAGGTGGAGCACGTGGAGCTGTTTGGGTGGAAATATTGGAAACATGAGGCTCCCTGAGGCAGAGGACCTGCTGATGGTGAAGGCCTTGGAAACTTAGAGCTGAGTGAAGTCTGAAGATGATCATTTACTCTAGGTAGTCTGTGAGACACAGGTGTTCTGGTTTAATTGACTTAAATCACTAGAAAGATCCACTATCTTTCTGCACAAAGGATTCTGCAGCCACATGGCTCTTTGTGCTAGGCTCCCTCCTTAAAATCCCTCCCTGGATACGTTTAAATTCAGCTGGAGCTTTTGGTCTGTTGAAGGTGTTTGTTTTAACACTTATGTTTATGGAGGAAGAGGTTTTAATCAAAGCTGATGGAACTTCATCTCTTCTGAATCCAGAACTGTTTCTCACTCCGCATGCCTCCTTGAGTAGTGTCAGGAATCTCTGTTCTGCCTCTTTATGTTTGCATGAGGATTTTTGAATTGACTGCCGCATGTTTCTTCTGTTCTGCTAAGACAGACATCAGCCACTTTTGCTCCTCCACTGGCACTCATAACAGATGTCAACATGCCAGGCACCAGGAAATATCATGAAGCCCATTCAGAGTAAGGACATAGCTCTGTACCCCTTCCTGATACGTCATATGTAGTGAAAGCTGTTAATAATTATAGAAGATATGCAGATTTGGATTTTTAAAATCAGCCACAAGAAGTGCTTTAAATAGAACAGAGTAAATCCTAGCTCTCAGTCATGTCTGACTCTTTGTGACCCATGGACTGTAGCCCGCCAGGCTCCTCTGTCCATGGGATTCTTCAGACAAGAATACTGGGGTGGGTTGTCATACGCTGTTCCAGGGTAACTTCCCAACCCAGGGATCAAACCCGGGTCTTCTGCCTTGCATGTGGATTCTTTACCATCTGAGCCACAAAGGGAAGCTCAAATCCTAGCTCTATCTAAAAAAGTGTTAATGTTACCATGTATTAGTGAAGCTCGTTCAACCAAAGCTTGTCACAGAATAGAAAAAGGAGACTTAAAAAAATTAAGACAATTCAGCCAAAGGCCATATTCTGGTCAAGGGCAGGATTATAAATTCAAATATAATTTTTGAGATTCTCTGATCAAAAACAAGGCTTGACCATCAGGCTTTCCCTTGCTATAAGTAAGGCGCCTGGCCCCTCTGCACGTTCACCAACAGACCTTTTGGATAAAGGTGGCCAGAGGTAACAGCCGCACTTGTCCTGAGAGCTGAGCAGAAAGGAGGCGGTAGAGTTGCTAATCGGTAAATTTCATTCCAGCATTGGCGTTCAGTGGCTGTTGTAATTCCCACAATGCCAGCCAACAAAATTCCACCCTGAAACAATGAAACATCTTTACTTCCTCACGGTAAATCTAAAAAGCTCTTGTGGGAAAAAGCCACCTCTAACGTCCCATTTACCGCAGACGGTAGAAGCGCTGGGCCTCCTCTAAAGGAGCAACAATGGAGATTTATGTTGCCATCTGTCTCTGGATGGTTTAAATGTTTATGTCTCCCGTAGCTGTCGGGTTTTGGCAGCAGTTTTGTTGATACCCAAGAAGAAAAGATGTGATTAAAATTAAGAGACTAAAAGTGGGAAGTCGATCTGATCCAATAGGATATTTTGTCATTCTGCCTTACGACTTATCTTCTCTCTCATCTTGCTCCCCTGCTGACTTTTTTTCCCCCACTCATCTAGACAAAAATCAGTGATCTCTGAGGTGTACCTTAGCTGAGCCTCTATCAGTACTTCCTAGAGTCGAAACAATACTTGTTAACCATGCGGAAGAGAAAGTAGCAAGGTGGTGTGGAAGGAGTCCCCTGGAACAATAGAACCTGAGTTTTCAAAACAAGTGAGGACACCATAACTTTATAGGAAAACTACCCCGCTCCACTCCCTCCAAAGCTTTGTGGATTTCAGTTCATTTCCCTTCTGATCTCAGTACGGTAATCTCTGGATTACTCAAAGATTTTTCATATTTTCTGTACCACTTACTTCAGTATAAATTATTCACTGAATAAAGCATGTCTATGAAATTGCTCCTTTTTTTCCATCTGGAGCAACTCCTCCCTAAGGATGGGAACAATAGGATTTGTGTTTGAGCAAGTTGTAAAAAACAAGTCTTAAGCTTTAGGAAGGAATCACATGTGACTCAGTTATTTCTAAAGATAAATAAATAAACCCTGGGGAGAGGATGGGGGCAGAGACAGAATGACTTAGAGGAAGAAGAATAAGCAATTCATTTTCATGAATTGCAAGACATGAGCGGAGACTCCAGTAATCTCTGAGGGCTGAGCATCATGCCCTGACACCACCCCTAGACATCGAAAAACACCCCTTCCTTTGTCAACTTACAGAGAAAAATCAACACCCCAAGAATTTCTCTGCACTTGGAAAACTGATAGCACACCCTCTTAGAGCTATAGCCACAGAATCAAAACCTTGTAGAAAAGAGAATCTGTTCTTTGAGGAGTGTTAAAAATGAGTTTGTCCTAGAAGATGTCATTTTTGTTGTTGTTTAGTGGCTAAGTCCTGTCCAACTCTTCTGCCACTACATGGACTGTATCCTGCCAGGTTTCTCTGTCCATGGGCTTGCCCAGGCAAGAATACTGGAGTGGGTGGTCATTTCCTACTCCAGGGGATCTTCCCTGACCCAAGGATTGAACCCACATCTTTTGGGTCTCCTGCATTTGCAGGCAGGTTCTTCACCACTGAGCCACTAGGGAAGCTTTGGATGAGGTGGGTTGAAAAACGAGATTGTCCTAGAAGATGTTATTTTAGTCCCCTGCAAAGCATTTAAAACTAGACACATGCTTGGCACAGCAGGGTTTTTTTAAAAATTAGTATTAAAAAGCTACTTACTCAGGCTAAGTCAAATCCACGCATTAGCAAGTCTTAGAGACTTGAGTTGGGAGAGCACTGATTGTTGGCTACTTGAGAGGGTTCTTTATCCTTTGGGATAGTGGCTGCCTGGCTTCGGGATGCAGACACCTAATGAGGAAGGAAGAACAAAGCTCCTCTGTAGAACATGTGGTTTCCTGTAAGGAAGGTGGGACTCCAGGCAGTTATCACCTCCACATTCAAAAGCAAAGGTTTCCCTAGTGCTTATGGGGGATAACATGCAGTTGCAGTTCATTTTTAAAACAGTGACCTAGCTCCCAGAATTCTGAGAAGATCACAATCTTGGATTTTTTTCCATTCTATTAGAGTCATCCAGGTCCGTTAGCAGATGCGTATCAGCACAGTGCCTCCTAGAGCTGTGGCGGCTTTAACACAAGTCTGCAAATGTTTTGAAACACTTCCCATCAAGTGGTCTAATTCCCCTCCATTTAAATACTGGGCTGGTCTTAGTGACTTGCTTCCAGTTAAGAGTTGTGCGTGTGTGCTTGTGCATGTGAGCTCAGTCATGTCTGACTCTTTGTGACCCCATGGACTGTGGCCTGCCAGGCCCCTCTGTCCAGTGGATTCTCCAGGCAAGAATACTGGAGTGGGTTGCCATTTCCTCCTCCAGGGGATCTTCCTGACCCAGGAGTCAAACCTGAATCTCTTGCGTCTTCTGCACTGGCAGGCGAATTCTTTACCGCCAAGCCACCTGGGAAACCCTAATAAGAGTAGGTAGGAGAAATGATTCTGTGTGTCTTTCAAGGCTAATTCATCAAAGGTGGTACAGCTTCTACCTGGCTCGCTCTCTGGAGATAAATCATCATGCCAGAGAAACTGCAGAGAGAGAGCATGTAGAAACAAACAGAAGATGCCTACGGAGACTCAGCAGGTCCAGTGCTGGCCTTTCAGGTCTTCCCAGCCCACGAGCCAGATGTGTGAGCGCAGAATCCCTTGAGTTGGCTCCAGCCCCAGCAACCTCTGAGTTCTTGAGCCAGAACCACCCAAACAAGCTGATCCAGAATGCTGGATCCAAAGAAACCATGAAAGAGAACACGGCTGGAGGCTGTTTCTAGGCTAATCTGTGGTGCTGGCATGGGGAGGGGGATGATTTGTTGCACAACAATCGATAAATGGAAACATTTTAGTACCTAGAAGTGAATCATTGCCACAACAAACCTTAAAAACATGTAGCAGTGTTTGGGGGCCTGGGTAGAGGGTGGAGGTTGGAAGGGTTTCGAAGAGGCTGTTGGAGAAGGATTAAAGGAAAGTGAGGAAGACGTGTTGGAAGCTGGAGGAAAGGATTCCTCGGTTATGAAATGGTGGAAAATCTAGGAATACTTCCACCAATGGTAACGTGAAAAATGAGACTTCCTTGGTGACTCAGATGGTGCAGAATCTGCCTGCATGCAGGAGACCACGGTTCAGTCCCTGGATTGAGACGATCCCCTGGAGAAGGGAATGGGTACACACTCCAGTGTTCTTGCCTGGAAAATTCCATGGACAGAGGACCCTGACAGGCTACAGTCTATGGGATTGCAGAGTTAGACATGACTGAGTGACTGAGCAAACACACATGCACACACACACAGCCTACACACAAAGTAGAGAAAAGCTTATGTCAATGAGATTTGTGGGTCAAGATTAATGAGAAATAAAACATGAAAGAGACTTGTACTAACAAAGACACTGCCACAGCATTTTGGACTCCCAAAACCCTATGGGAAAGAAACAGGCTGAGGTAACTGCACAGCTATAAAAATTTTATAGAACAGGAAGGTTAACTCAGAGGGACACACAAGAGCCTAAAGAATGAAGTCAAAAGTCAAGGAGGATCATTCCTAGGGAACCATGTATGTTGGTCGCTTAGCTGTGTCTAATTCTTTGTGACCCTATGGACTGTAGCCCTCCAGGCTCCTCTGTCCATGGAATTGTCCAGGCAAGAATAGTGGAGTGGGTTGCCATTTCCTTCTCCAGGGGATCTTCCTAACCCAGGGATTGAACCCCAGTCTCCTGCATTGCAGGCGGACTCTTTACCATCTGAGTCACCAGGCAAGCCCTTAAGGGAACCACGCTGAGCTCTAATCAAGGCACTGGCGGGGACTTCTCTGGTGGTCCAGTTGATAAGAACTTGCCTTCCAATGAAAGGGACATGGGTTTGATCCTGGTCAGGGAATTAAGATCCCACATGCCTCAGGGCAACTCAGCCTGAGAGTAGCAAATAAAACCTGTTGCAGCCAGGTAAACACATTAATAAAGTTTTTTAAAAAGGAGCTGGCAGCATGGTTTGATTAAACTGATTACCTGAATGTTACTGACTCAGAAATATCTGTAGTGGTTCTCCTGTTTTTGGTGCAGAAAGCAAAAGCATGCTTGGGGGAAAAAAAAAAAAAGGGGGGGGGGGGGGGGGAAAGGATTCCTCGGTTATGAAATGGTGGAAAATCTAGGAATACTTCCACCAATGGTAACGTGAAAAATGAGACTTCCTTGGTGACTCAGATGGTGCAGAATCTGCCTGCATGCAGGAGACCACGGTTCAGTCCCTGGATTGAGACGATCCCCTGGAGAAGGGAATGGGTACACACTCCAGTGTTCTTGCCTGGAAAATTCCATGGACAGAGGACCCTGACAGGCTACAGTCTATGGGATTGCAGAGTTAGACATGACTGAGTGACTGAGCAAACACACATGCACACACACACAGCCTACACACAAAGTAGAGAAAAGCTTATGTCAATGAGATTTGTGGGTCAAGATTAATGAGAAATAAAACATGAAAGAGACTTGTACTAACAAAGACACTGCCACAGCATTTTGGACTCCCAAAACCCTATGGGAAAGAAACAGGCTGAGGTAACTGCACAGCTATAAAAATTTTATAGAACAGGAAGGTTAACTCAGAGGGACACACAAGAGCCTAAAGAATGAAGTCAAAAGTCAAGGAGGATCATTCCTAGGGAACCATGTATGTTGGTCGCTTAGCTGTGTCTAATTCTTTGTGACCCTATGGACTGTAGCCCTCCAGGCTCCTCTGTCCATGGAATTGTCCAGGCAAGAATAGTGGAGTGGGTTGCCATTTCCTTCTCCAGGGGATCTTCCTAACCCAGGGATTGAACCCCAGTCTCCTGCATTGCAGGCGGACTCTTTACCATCTGAGTCACCAGGCAAGCCCTTAAGGGAACCACGCTGAGCTCTAATCAAGGCACTGGCGGGGACTTCTCTGGTGGTCCAGTTGATAAGAACTTGCCTTCCAATGAAAGGGACATGGGTTTGATCCCTGGTCAGGGAATTAAGATCCCACATGCCTCAGGGCAACTCAGCCTGAGAGTAGCAAATAAAACCTGTTGCAGCCAGGTAAACACATTAATAAAGTTTTTTAAAAAGGAGCTGGCAGCATGGTTTGATTAAACTGATTACCTGAATGTTACTGACTCAGAAATATCTGTAGTGGTTCTCCTGTTCCTATCCTACCAAAGAATGTTGGATGCAGAAAGCAAAAAGCTTGTCACTTTTGTTCACAGATCTTTAGATCAATAACTGACCTCAGGATGCTGTCACTGAGAGTCTGCACCCACAGAGCCTCGTCTGCAGAGCACCAGAACTTGATTTGAACAGTGGAACCCTGGACCTGGTGAGGTGGATGTCATCCAGAAGAGGTATTTGGGATGTGGGGAGCATGTTTTACTTCCCAGGAGGCTCCTGTGGTAAAGAACCTACCTGCCTATGCAGGAGACATAAGAGACGCAGGTTCGATCCCTGGGTTGGGACGATTCCCTGGAGAAGCCCACCCCAGTATTCTTGCCCAGAGAATCCCATGGACAGAGGAGCCATGGGTTGCACACGACTAAAGTGACTTAGCTTGCACACATAAGTATGTTTTGTATGTGGGTTCAGTATATGTAACTTGTGGTCAGCAGACAGACTGTTGTGGTTTTAAGACATACCTGCCATTTTTTGATATTCTTTCCACCAGAAGGTGGAGTCTAATTCTCTTCCCTTTAAATATCGGCTAGCCTACATGACTCACTTCTAACAAATGGAATGCCAGGTCATCAAAAGCAGTGCACCTTCTGCCTGGTTCTCTGCCTGCATCCGCTTGGGAGCCCTGAGCCACTGTATTAACTGAGCAGTAAACTTGAGCCATCAAACTCAAGAAACCCTGTGAAGGAATCACATTCAGTTCAGAGATGCTCTGCCCTAGCTCTCTCAGCTCCCAGCTCTTTGAGTCTTCCCAGCTCTGGCACCAGATACATGAGTTGTTGTTCAGTTGCTTCTCTTGTGTCTGACTCTTTGTGACCCCGTGGACTGGAGCCCACCAGGTTCCTCTGTCCTTGGAATTCTCCAGGCAGGAGTACTAGAGTGGGTGGCCAGGCCCTGCTCCCTGGAGTAGGATCTTCCTAACCCAGGGATGGAACCCATGTCTTCCTGCATGGGCAGGCAGGTCCTTCACCACTGAGTGACCAGGGAAGCCCTAATTTGTTTTATCCTTTTATAATTGACTCACCTTTAAAAAAAAAATTGTTAAGCATGTATATTGCCTCGGTCACCATTTTCAAACTTGAAAAGATAGAGATTGAAAAAAGACCCTGCATCATTACTACTTCCAAGGTGATGTGAAACATGGAAAAGGGAATTACTGTTTTGAGGGGAATTCTGGGCAACAGAGATAGTTTCAGAGCAGGGCTTTAGATTAACGAGAACTTGCCTGCTCGAAAAATGGCAAAGGGCATTCCAAACTTAGAGGAAACAGTATGTGCAAAAGAACAGTAGCATGTTGAAGTCTGGAATATCCAGGGATCAATGGCAAGTTCAGCGTGGTACTTGTGACAGATGTGTGTGTGGAGAAATGCAAGATGAGCCTGGAAAGAAAGACATCAAGGAGCAATGTAGTACTGGGAAACAGACTCCAAAAAAAAAAAAAAAGAAGAAGAAGAAGAAGAGAAAAAAAGCCTCACAAATAACAAATACAACCCTGAGTTTGATCATTTCTGAGGCTTAAATACTCCCGTCTGATTTCAAGTTATCAATGATTTAAGAACTGGCTCACAGAATTCCAGTTCTAGTGAACTGGTATCAGCTAGTTCCAGCACATGACTGACGGGAGGCAGATCCTTTCCTTCCAAGAGATGTGTTAAAACAACTGTTTGCCCTTCCCCTTACAAAATCTGCTTCCATGGGATCGAAGTAGAGTGGGCCAATGTAATGGACCTCAGACCTGAAAAGTCACGGGAGCTAAATCTCAGCTTCATATCACCAATCAGACTCAGGCAAGAGAGGACGCCCTTGTGGTCCCCATATTTAAAGGGCATGATTCTGACCCTCTGCAGGTCTGGCCCTCCTCCACAGAGTGAGGAATCAGGCTTTCATGCCAACTTCCCCACTTCTATTCATATATGCCAGATATCTAGGAGCCTGGAATTCTCTCTACACATGGAGTCTTCCCCTAAACCGTCCTCACTCAGCCTGTGCAGCTGATGCCTGAGGGCCAGCCGGGGAGGGGCTCTTTGCCAGGGACATGGACAGACTATGGATGTGGGGGCTGGAGTGTTCACACCCATGCATGCTACGTATCACCACGTTTTGGTAAACTTAGAGGAGTGGTGGAATTCTAAGTGCAACTCCGGCTTTCTGGGTTATTCGGCAGGTGAATTTGTCAAGGTAAGGGAATAGAATTTAGTTCACATTTTGTCAAAACATTTAGAGTTAGAAATATTTTAAAAATTTATTTATTTGGGGGTTAATTTTATTTTGGGTTTTCACCCGCTTCAGGCTCTTCTCTAGTTGCAGGGAATGGGGGCTGCTCTGTAGTTGAGGTGAGCAGGCTTGTTGAGGTAACTTCTCTTGTGGTGGAACGTGCGCTCTAGGGCACACAGGCTTCCGTAGTTGTGGCACATGGGCTCAATAGTTGCGGCTCCGAGGCTCCAGAGCACAGGCTCAATAGTTGTGGCTCGTGGGCTTGGTTGCTCTGCAGCATGTGGAACCTTCCTGGATCAGGGATCGAACTCGTGTCTCCTGCATTGACAGGCAGACGGTTTACCACTGAGCTTCCAGGGAAGCCCTAGAGTTTGAAATATTTATATGGTAGGTGGGCTTCCATTTTGGCTCTGCCCAGGGTCCTGCAAGTGGCAGGGGTGGTCCTGGCTTACCCCATCACCAGGACCACTCTAAGCCAAGGAAAGCAAATGACAGCCCCCAGGGCAGATCCCTGCTCACTGCATGTTTTTCTATGCAGACTGTGAGCTACCCATGGGCTTGACTTTTAAAACAGCTTACAAATCAAAAGCAAAATACTCATGACACATAGTCTGCTTCCATGGGATCAAGTAGAGTGGGCCAATGTAATGGACCTCAGACCTGAAAAGTCACGGAGCTAAATCTCAGCTTCATATCACCAATCAGACTCAGGCAAGAGAGGACGCCCTTGTGGTCCCCATATTTAAAGGGCATGATTCTGACCCTCTGCAGGTCTGGCCCTCCTCCACAGAGTGAGGAATCAGGCTTTCATGCCAACTTCCCCACTTCTATTCATATATGCCAGATATCTAGGAGCCTGGAATTCTCTCTACACATGGAGTCTTCCCCTAAACCGTCCTCACTCAGCCTGTGCAGCTGATGCCTGAGGGCCAGCCGGGGAGGGGCTCTTTGCCAGGGACATGGACAGACTATGGATGTGGGGGCTGGAGTGTTCACACCCATGCATGCTACGTATCACCACGTTTTGGTAAACTTAGAGGAGTGGTGGAATTCTAAGTGCAACTCCGGCTTTCTGGGTTATTCGGCAGGTGAATTTGTCAAGGTAAGGGAATAGAATTTAGTTCACATTTTGTCAAAACATTTAGAGTTAGAAATATTTTAAAAATTTATTTATTTGGGGGTTAATTTTATTTTGGGTTTTCACTGCTGCTTCAGGCTCTTCTCTAGTTGCAGGGAATGGGGGCTGCTCTGTAGTTGAGGTGAGCAGGCTTGTTGAGGTAACTTCTCTTGTGGTGGAACGTGCGCTCTAGGGCACACAGGCTTCCGTAGTTGTGGCACATGGGCTCAATAGTTGCGGCTCCGAGGCTCCAGAGCACAGGCTCAATAGTTGTGGCTCGTGGGCTTGGTTGCTCTGCAGCATGTGGAACCTTCCTGGATCAGGGATCGAACTCGTGTCTCCTGCATTGACAGGCAGACGGTTTACCACTGAGCTTCCAGGGAAGCCCTAGAGTTTGAAATATTTATATGGTAGGTGGGCTTCCATTTTGGCTCTGCCCAGGGTCCTGCAAGTGGCAGGGGTGGTCCTGGCTTACCCCATCACCAGGACCACTCTAAGCCAAGGAAAGCAAATGACAGCCCCCAGGGCAGATCCCTGCTCACTGCATGTTTTTCTATGCAGACTGTGAGCTACCCATGGGCTTGACTTTTAAAACAGCTTTTACAAATCAAAAGCAAAATACTTCATGACACATGAAAATTATATGAAATTCAAACTTCAGTGCCCCATAAATTATTTCATGGGAACACAGCCAGCTCATTCATTTATATATCGGGCATGGCTGCCTTTGCACTCTGACAATATAGTGAGTCATTTTGACAGAGGCTGTCTGGCTCAGAAAACAGAGTATATTTACTCTCCAGCTCTTAGGGAAAGTGTGTTTGCCTGCTCCCTGGAGGAGCAGACAGACGGGAAGAAGCAAAGTCCAGCGGTTCTCAGGTAGGGTATATGATAGAAACACCTGTTGAGCACCCAGACACACCAGTGTCAGGGACCCACCCTCCATAGTTCTCGAATGAACTGATCTGGGGTGTGGTGTTTTCAAAACTTCCCCAGAATTCTAATGCGAGCCAGAGCTGTGAGCTGCTAGGCCGCGGGCACTGGCTGCCTCAGGGTCTGGATTTCTCAAATGTTTGGCAGAATGAGAACTTGTGCCTGCTTGCTCCATGGATCCGCAAGTTACCCAGTTATTCCATTTATCTGAAGATGGAGGGAGAGGAGTCACTGTTGAACACCGTTCTGTTCAGTTCAGTCAGGTCTGACTCTCTGCAGCCCCATGGACTGTGGCTCATCTGCTTCCCTGTCCCTTCATTATTTCCTGGAGCGTGCTCAAACTCACGTCCATTGACTCAGTGATGCCATCCAGCCATCTAGTCTTCTATCATCCCCTTCTCCTCTTGCCTTCTATTTTTTCCCAATATCAGGGTCTTTTCCAATGAGCCTTCTCTTCGCATCAGGTGGTTAATGTATTGGAGCTTCAGCATCAGTCCTTCTAATGAATATTTAACACGGTAGTGGGACGCCTAAGCTAAGCTGCATTTGACCCTAAATCCTAGAACCGCTGCTTCTAACACGTGTCCCTGGATGTCCCCAGCATGGCCTGCCTCGGTCGGGCAGGCATCCCTTGACCTACTCAAGCACATCCTCGAGCAGGACCCCCGCCACGTCCCTGCTTAGGACCCACTCCCACAGGAGCCCTTGCCCCATCTTTGCGGCACGCCTCTGTAATTACATGATGCAGCACTGTGAGCTACCCATGGGCTTGACTTTTAAAACAGCTTTACAAATCAAAAGCAAAATACTTCATGACACATGAAAATTATATGAAATTCAAACTTCAGTGCCCCATAAATTATTTCATGGGAACACAGCCAGCTCATTCATTTATATATCGGGCATGGCTGCCTTTGCACTCTGACAATATAGTGAGTCATTTTGACAGAGGCTGTCTGGCTCAGAAAACAGAGTATATTTACTCTCCAGCTCTTAGGGAAAGTGTGTTTGCCTGCTCCCTGGAGGAGCAGACAGACGGGAAGAAGCAAAGTCCAGCGGTTCTCAGGTAGGGTATATGATAGAAACACCTGTTGAGCACCCAGACACACCAGTGTCAGGGACCCACCCTCCATAGTTCTCGAATGAACTGATCTGGGGTGTGGTGTTTTCAAAACTTCCCCAGAATTCTAATGCGAGCCAGAGCTGTGAGCTGCTAGGCCGCGGGCACTGGCTGCCTCAGGGTCTGGATTTCTCAAATGTTTGGCAGAATGAGAACTTGTGCCTGCTTGCTCCATGGATCCGCAAGTTACCCAGTTATTCCATTTATCTGAAGATGGAGGGAGAGGAGTCACTGTTGAACACCGTTCTGTTCAGTTCAGTCAGGTCTGACTCTCTGCAGCCCCATGGACTGTGGCTCATCTGCTTCCCTGTCCCTTCATTATTTCCTGGAGCGTGCTCAAACTCACGTCCATTGACTCAGTGATGCCATCCAGCCATCTAGTCTTCTATCATCCCCTTCTCCTCTTGCCTTCTATTTTTTCCCAATATCAGGGTCTTTTCCAATGAGCCTTCTCTTCGCATCAGGTGGTTAATGTATTGGAGCTTCAGCATCAGTCCTTCTAATGAATATTTAACACGGTAGTGGGACGCCTAAGCTAAGCTGCATTTGACCCTAAATCCTAGAACCGCTGCTTCTAACACGTGTCCCTGGATGTCCCCAGCATGGCCTGCCTCGGTCGGGCAGGCATCCCTTGACCTACTCAAGCACATCCTCGAGCAGGACCCCCGCCACGTCCCTGCTTAGGACCCACTCCCACAGGGAGCCCTTGCCCCATCTTTGCGGCACGCCCTCTGTAATTATTGGTGGTCTCACAGGGAAGGAGAAAAGAGACAACTCTGTCAGAGTCCCATTCTCCGCCGGCGCCGTCAGCTCCATCGGCGGAGGCTGGCTCCAGGGCTGCGGGGCGGCTCCGCGCTATTATTGTGCCTGGCTCGGCTCAGCAGGACTCGAGGCAGACAATATAGCACACGGAGAGCACGGGGATGAACAGTAAATACGGGGCCTTGGATTTCGTTTTTTAATCTTGTCAGTTTTCTCCTGATTTGTGCCCTTTATCCCAGCCCCGGCTGCTGTACAAGCTTCTCAGAGCTAATGCCCATAACGCCACCACCCACTGCTAGCAGCAAGCTCCTGGACCGCGGCGGGTCCTCGTGGCAGCCCTTTCAGGAGGCCGCCGCCCGGGACGTGTTAACCTAAGGGGCACCGGGCTGCTCGACACCTTCCCCTCTGGTTTATCTTCCCTCTGGAGGCCAGCGGCAAGTCGAGGAGGGCCGCCCCCCTGACTCGTACCACTTGCCGCAGCCGGCACACAGCACACGCTTCCACCGGGCAGTGCTGGAGTGGGCCCAGGCCGAAAGAGCACAGGGGGACACTGGGCTGTTACGGGGCGGATCGCCATCTCTATTACCATGTTGAAAAAGTTGAAACTATTTCTCAAAGGTATTTCTTTGGCTTCCTGTAGACCCCAGCTCCTCACCTGCCCATGGGATTACATCACCCCAGGTAGGCTGCGGAACCCCACCCCCTAGGCTGCTGGGAATGACCTCAGCAATGGCATCTGTCTGCGCTCCCATCACCAGGGTGGGATGATGGCATACCTTTTGCTTCTTTGAAACAGCTACAAGGAACATGTTATTTTTTTCAACCTTTGTATATTTCTCATCAGTCTCCCAGGTCACTGGTGACTCCCAATTGCCTACGAAATGTGCCTTTTATCTCTACCTTGGCTACCATGAAGCCTGCCTCTATGACAGGGGTCCCCTGTCTTCCATAAAACCCATCCTTGGTGCCCAAAAGGTTGGGGGCAAGTGCTCTTGTCTCAGAACCCACTGGGGAGTCGGGACCACCCCTGCTGCCCACCCCATCTTTGCGGCACGCCCTCTGTAATTATTGGTGGTCTCACAGGGAAGGAGAAAAGAGACAACTCTGTCAGAGTCCCATTCTCCGCCGGCGCCGTCAGCTCCATCGGCGGAGGCTGGCTCCAGGGCTGCGGGGCGGCTCCGCGCTATTATTGTGCCTGGCTCGGCTCAGCAGGACTCGAGGCAGACAATATAGCACACGGAGAGCACGGGGATGAACAGTAAATACGGGGCCTTGGATTTCGTTTTTTAATCTTGTCAGTTTTCTCCTGATTTGTGCCCTTTATCCCAGCCCCGGCTGCTGTACAAGCTTCTCAGAGCTAATGCCCATAACGCCACCACCCACTGCTAGCAGCAAGCTCCTGGACCGCGGCGGGTCCTCGTGGCAGCCCTTTCAGGAGGCCGCCGCCCGGGACGTGTTAACCTAAGGGGCACCGGGCTGCTCGACACCTTCCCCTCTGGTTTATCTTCCCTCTGGAGGCCAGCGGCAAGTCGAGGAGGGCCGCCCCCCTGACTCGTACCACTTGCCGCAGCCGGCACACAGCACACGCTTCCACCGGGCAGTGCTGGAGTGGGCCCAGGCCGAAAGAGCACAGGGGGACACTGGGCTGTTACGGGGCGGATCGCCATCTCTATTACCATGTTGAAAAAGTTGAAACTATTTCTCAAAGGTATTTCTTTGGCTTCCTGTAGACCCCAGCTCCTCACCTGCCCATGGGATTACATCACCCCAGGTAGGCTGCGGAACCCCACCCCCTAGGCTGCTGGGAATGACCTCAGCAATGGCATCTGTCTGCGCTCCCATCACCAGGGTGGGATGATGGCATACCTTTTGCTTCTTTGAAACAGCTACAAGGAACATGTTATTTTTTTCAACCTTTGTATATTTCTCATCAGTCTCCCAGGTCACTGGTGACTCCCAATTGCCTACGAAATGTGCCTTTTATCTCTACCTTGGCTACCATGAAGCCTGCCTCTATGACAGGGGTCCCCTGTCTTCCATAAAACCCATCCTTGGTGCCCAAAAGGTTGGGGGCAAGTGCTCTTGTCTCAGAACCCACTGGGGAGTCGGGACTGTGTGGAAAGGCACAATATGTCTTGCTTCTTTAGGGAAACAGCAGGGGCTGTTGGGGAGATGTGGTGCTCTCATGAGCTTGTGCAGCATGGAGTGCACATCAACTGAGAAGACTTACATTCAGTTCTGAAAGCGGGTCAGCTTGTGGGGGCTTATAAACCATAACATCACAGGGGTCCCAGGAAAGGAGCCAGGGAAGGGACACTCGAGATAGTTGCTGCTGCTGGTGGGTGAGGGTCAGACAGCCAGGGGCCCAGGTCCTCTTAACATGATGTATGAATTTTGATTTTTTACCTTCAAGATTTAAAAATCACTGACTAGCCTATCTAGAAGTTGATGACTCTGGTGTGAACTTTATTATCAATTCATGGAGATTTGCTTGGGGTTACAAAGCTGACAGAGCCGACAAGGTGATAATAGAAATGAGACTGGTCTCCCCAGGAGGCCCTGCCCATCCCGGTGCAGCGCCCAGCAGGGCTGGGTCAGGTGCAGGCGCCTGCTCGGCGGGGTTCAGGGAACTGTGCTCTGCTCCAAAAACAGTGATGCTTCCGGCAGAATGTCAGCATGCTCAGGCTTTGATTTGTAGTCAGTGTAGGGTAACCTCCTCACCTTTCTCTTTTGCCTTTGTCAATCCTAAAGGAAATCAACCCTGAATATTCACTGGAAGGACGGATGCTGAATCTGAAGCTCCAATAATCTGGCCACCTGACACAAAGACAGGACTCACTGGACAAGACCCTGATGCTGGGAAAGATGGAGGGCAAGAAGAGAAGGGGTGACAGAGGATGAGACTGTTGGACGGCATCACCAACTCAATGGATGTAAGTTTGAGCAAACTCTGGGAGACGGCGAAGGGAGGGAAGCCTCCAGGCTGCAGTCCATGGGGTTGCAAAGGGTCAAACAGGACTTAGCGACTGGACAACAACCTACTCACCTCATCTTAGTATATGTGCCAAAGAGAGAGGACGAGGCAATAGAGCATAAGTAAGAGGCAAAACCAGATCGGCTACATGCAACATGCAGTGCATGCCAGGAAGGAGCTGGGGGAATTGTGGAGATCTTGGCGCTCACAAGATTCGCCCTGCGCCATCTCTATCCTTTGCCTGCGTTTGGTATAGCAAACCAAGCAAAGGGAGGGTTAACAGATTCCCAGAACATTTATTTCAGCTCACTCACTCCTTCCCACATCCAGAAGTATTGTGTGTGTGGCCTCTTATTTGCACTCGTTTTCTCTTCCCTCCCTCTCTCTCTTTTTGGCCACATGGAGTGGCACATGGGACCTTAGTTCCCTGGCTAGAGACTGAACCCATGCGCCCTGAATTGGAAGCTAGGAGTTCTAACCACTAACTGCCAGGGAAGTCCCTGCATTCCTTGTTTTATTTATTTCTCTTCTTGGAAAATGAGGCTATTTTATTTACATATTAGTCCCTGCACTCTTTAACCATGGTTGTGTCTCAGAGTTTTTAAGATAATGTTTCCTTGATGGAGTATATGGTGTTATTTGCTACCCACCAAGAAGATGTCCCGAGAAAATGTACAGAGATTCTGCTATACTTTATTCCATAATCATATTACAAGAGAACACCAGTGACAGCTGACAGACCATTACGCTTTCATAATACAGACAAATTACAATTGGTAACACATATGCAACATGTATTATTCCATTCTCCTTACCCCTTTGATTTGTTAGTCAGTGTAGGGTAACCTCCTCACCTTTCTCTTTTGCCTTTGTCAATCCTAAAGGAAATCAACCCTGAATATTCACTGGAAGGACGGATGCTGAATCTGAAGCTCCAATAATCTGGCCACCTGACACAAAGACAGGACTCACTGGACAAGACCCTGATGCTGGGAAAGATGGAGGGCAAGAAGAGAAGGGGTGACAGAGGATGAGACTGTTGGACGGCATCACCAACTCAATGGATGTAAGTTTGAGCAAACTCTGGGAGACGGCGAAGGGAGGGAAGCCTCCAGGCTGCAGTCCATGGGGTTGCAAAGGGTCAAACAGGACTTAGCGACTGGACAACAACCTACTCACCTCATCTTAGTATATGTGCCAAAGAGAGAGGACGAGGCAATAGAGCATAAGTAAGAGGCAAAACCAGATCGGCTACATGCAACATGCAGTGCATGCCAGGAAGGAGCTGGGGGAATTGTGGAGATCTTGGCGCTCACAAGATTCGCCCTGCGCCATCTCTATCCTTTGCCTGCGTTTGGTATAGCAAACCAAGCAAAGGGAGGGTTAACAGATTCCCAGAACATTTATTTCAGCTCACTCACTCCTTCCCACATCCAGAAGTATTGTGTGTGTGGCCTCTTATTTGCACTCGTTTTCTCTTCCCTCCCTCTCTCTCTTTTTGGCCACATGGAGTGGCACATGGGACCTTAGTTCCCTGGCTAGAGACTGAACCCATGCGCCCTGAATTGGAAGCTAGGAGTTCTAACCACTAACTGCCAGGGAAGTCCCTGCATTCCTTGTTTTATTTATTTCTCTTCTTGGAAAATGAGGCTATTTTATTTACATATTAGTCCCTGCACTCTTTAACCATGGTTGTGTCTCAGAGTTTTTAAGATAATGTTTCCTTGATGGAGTATATGGTGTTATTTGCTACCCACCAAGAAGATGTCCCGAGAAAATGTACAGAGATTCTGCTATACTTTATTCCATAATCATATTACAAGAGAACACCAGTGACAGCTGACAGACCATTACGTCTTTCATAATACAGACAAATTACAATTGGTAACACATATGCAACATGTATTATTCCATTCTCCTTACTATGTGTCATTTTGAAAGTATAATAGTTTTCTCAATGCTCCTCACTCATTTCTTAGGTACCAACCCCTGTTAGAAAGTTCACATCTCAGTGTATCATACAAAAAAGGAAAAATTTTTAAAAATCCACTCCCAACTAAAGAAGGTAGATTTTGCATGTGCCTCTAAGATGTGCTGCTGTAGGATGGGAGTGAGGAGATTGCTTATTTGATTTGATTTTGTTTGGTTTTGGTTTTTGGTGTATGAGAAAATTGCAACGCAGTAACATATAAGGTTTCCTCTGCCTCCAAGCTGGTAAGGGAGATGGAAGCTCTATGCAGTTAGGCAGCATATTCCTATGTATAAGGGGCAGTATGTACAGCCTAAACATCCTCTTATATAACAAAGATTACAAAACCAGTACTATTCACAGATGATTATCTCATGTGGATGCGTTACCTAGGGTACTGATTACACTGGCTATCATGTGCACACTGATGAAAGGATGCCAAGAGACTGTGCTTTCTCTGCAAACCTTGAGGCCCCTCTGGGACCTCGTCTTGTCACTCTTGGGAGGTAGAAATAGCTTCTCATCCTTGTGTTGCTGGATGGACAGCCACCCCTGCCTTAAGCCCCCCATTTTTGTCTGAGTCCTGCTGACATTCTTTTTAATGTCCTATGTATCTTGTATTTTTAAGTCAACCAAACTCTTCCCTTAAGACAAGAGAAATGAAGTCCCGGGTTTCCTTTCGGAACACCGCGTGTGCAGTCGGGTCATGTGGATTCAGCTACCATGCTAACGTGTTCTAACTATTCCAGCTGCTGGAACTGAAGCTACTCCTTCATATAAAAATAAGCTCATGGAACATTCCAGTGCTTTCTTGATATAATACTAAATCTGCTCATGAACACAGTCTGGAGTGATTTTCATGGTTGTCCTCAGTGAGAGGTGGGGAAAAAAGCAAAAGGTAGTTGCAAGTGGGAGAGCAAAGAGAGACAAGAGAAACTGCCTGTGAGAGGGTCACAGATCTGCAAATAATGCTCACATTTCTAACTGAAGTCTTTAAACATTAAATATCTTCAGATTTTCAAGTTAGAAAGCTTAGGATATAGTAAGCCTTACCTTAATCATCAGTTGCCCTTGTTTTAAACTTCATTCAGTACAAAAGCTATGCCTTTCCCATCCCAAGATGAATAATTCAAAACAAATCACAGGAAAGGCTGTTTTTCTGATTGCCTGTAGTTTTCTTTCCATGTTTACATTAAGAAATCCTAATGTAAATACACGTTAAGTCAAAATACCTCTACAGATTTGCAAAGAGCTGGAATGTATGAAGGAATGGGCAGGATTTCTAGGTAATCATTCTGGCCTTGGATAACTTTTTCTCTCCTTGAAATCACTCAGTAAATACTTCACTTAGCACTTAGAAGTTTACAATAAATGCTACTTTGGGACAGGATGGATTGTGAGCAGACATCCCTACTCACTGCCCATTCCAGGGAAAGTACCGTTTCAATGTTAAGAAATTCTGGGTCCAGTTTCCTAAGTATATTGGGTTTGACCATAGAAAAGCTTTTCCTTCACCTGACACTCAGGGAAGCTTTTGTCAATCTGGCTCATAATTCCTATTTGTGATCCTAAAAAGTGCGACACAAGCTCTCAATCTCTCCTCTCTGACAGAAAATATAAAACAATGTACACAATGATATTTCCATAGGAACTGGTGTCCTGAGGAGCTAGGTTGCATGCTTGAGATGAAGTGTCACGCTCAAGATGAAGCTTCCAAACTTCCCCGTTGGCCTCCATGTTATTTGGCGACTGCAGTGAAGGCTGCCCCACCAGGAACAGACCTGTGCCAGGCAGCTCTCCCTCTGGTCAAAGCCTGCGCGTGCGCAATCCACGTCTCTCTCCAAGTACGTATCCCCCTTCATCCTCGGAGGTCTCTCAGCTTCTTAAACAAGGGAAGCGAGGCCTTTCCTTTTTCCCCCTTTTTCCATCTTTGTAGGAAGACTGCCACCTTGTTTCTAAAACCTGCACCGGTACAGTTATTCCCAGAGACTGTTTAAAGTTAGGGTACCAATGATGCCTTCTAATCAGCTTGGAATGTGAAAACAAAAACTGTGGTTCAAAGGTGCTTTGGTGTCAATGAGCAAATCTCACACTCTGGACAACTTGGTGATTTGTTTTTTCCATGTTGACGAGTAGAGACAGTGTTCGGGGTGCATCCAGAAGATACAGTTCTTTTGCAGCCACGCTTTAAACGTTCTGTTCCTCAGTCTTCTCACCGCTTAGAAAATACTCACAAAGCATAACAAAGTGGATGGGAAAAAATAGGATGCTGACAAGACCCAGAAAAACATGTAAAAAGTTCCCTCAATTTTCAGAGGTTCAAAAGGAAGCGATTTATCCCTGTCTTTGTTTAATGGTTCCTATCTGTTTCTTCACTTCCAGCCTGCTCGGAGAACAGTCATGCTATGTGGCTTGAAAATGCTAAGCAGATTCTGATATTCTATATAAATGTGCAGTTACTTCCGAGGGGAAAAAAAAAGAAAACGCATTTGCAAATGTTCTCAAAAGGGAAGAGACAAGCGGTGCTCCACCGCCAGGGACCAAGTTGTCACGTCAGTCAGAGAACATGGGTTTGCTTCAGCTATAATTTTCCTTCCTGGTGGCTACAAAATGTGCACTGCTCTCAAAGAAAACACACATTGTTTTATGCCACTATGTGGCTTTCAAGTACAGACATTACTGAAGAAGTGTGAACACCAAGTGTGTTGTCTTAATGTATTTAAGACATGGCTGGTGAAAGCATAAAAACCTTTACAGAGACGCCGCGGTGCAGAGGGAAATCAAACAAAATCAAACACAGAAGACTGAAAAGAATACATGCCATGTATCAGTAAGCAAAACTTAATCTTCACATAGTTCTTGGAAATCACAAGGTATCCAAATGCGTGCAAGGTTTTAAATAAATTGCAGAGAAAACAGGGTCTTGCCAGCTTCAATTTTCTTGTAAGTGAAATCCGCCACGGGGAGTGAAGAGAGACTGATCCATGATTCCCTTCGTGTTATTGGCCACTTCATTAACGTGTTTTTTTCTTTTTTTTCTTCCCAGAACAATGACAACTTAATCCTGGAAGGAGGAAAAGAGAAAACTGTTACATGTTCAAAACAAAGCATAACAAAGACATGGAAATTGGTCAGGTCAAAGAGAGCCTGCTCATTTTTTCTACAGCTACAAGTAGTCTCTATAACCAAAACAGTTCTTATAATATGATAAACAAATATTCTGACTGCATTTTCTTCCGCTAAAATAATACAACTCCAGGAACTTAAATGATCTAACCTCCTCTTAGATTATTTTGAGAAAAAGAAATTCAGCAAATCTCCTTCCCCAAGTTATTAGCACTAATATTGGTCTTAATTAACTGCCTGTGGCATCATACAGACCATTAAAAGAACGCATTATGTTCATTTCTGTGGACCTGAAATAGAAACATGGATCACAAACTTTTTTTTTTTTTAAATCCAGCCGCATACACTTCCATGGCGCCGACTCTCAGACTGACTTTCAGCAGGAGGAACACTGGCCGACGTGACCTGAATCGCCGCCTCTTTCCACCATCTTGCATCTTCCACTGCTTAAACTAAGTACTTCCATGTGAACAGTTCAAGAAGAAAGAAGGAACATCCACTCTGCTTACCTCTCCATCTCTTTTTGGCCCTTAAGCATTTTCATTGACTTTCTAGGATAGGAAAAGAATGTCTTGCTAGGAAAACACTGCCAGGATCAAGGTCCACAGCCCAGAGATTCGATCCATCAGTTCCATAGAATCCCAGGACCAACTCATAGTCTCAGTTTAGAAGCTGGAGGTCACTGAGGCCTGGTCAAGCCTGCCTGTCCCTTTCCACAGTGCCACGCAGTCATCTTTCCCAAGCAGACAAGACCTTGGGGTCCTGGTTGAGACCTTGCAGGGCGGTCACCCTACTGCTGCCCTCGGAGGCTCTGCGACCAAGCATGTCACCCCGAATGGCATGACCTTGAGCAAGGAAGCAGAAGGTTCCAATCTGACAGGTAAGAACCATTGAAATAGGATTCTTTCCACCCTCTACTCTTTCTCCCCACCCACACGCTTACTATGATGATTTTTAAAAGATTAATCTTCCATCCTGTTTTAAAAATTGAGGTAAAATTCATAGAACACAAAATGGACCATTTAAAAACATACAGTTGACTGGCATCTTGGTGCATTCGCAGTATTGTGCATCCGTCACCTCTACTTAACTCCCAGACATTTCTGTCACCCCCAAAGGACCCCTCATATCTTCACTTACCTTTCTTACATGCTTCACTCCCATTTTTCCCTTGCCCTAGCCCCTGGTGGCCATGTATCTGCTTTCTGCCTCCATGTATTTACCTATTCTGGATATTGCATGTAAACAGAATCATAACACTATGCAGGGTCTGGCTTCTTTCACATAACATGATGTTTCTCAGCGTCACCCGTGTTGGAGCTTGTGCCCGTACTTCATTTTCTATGGCTAAATAATATTCCATTGCACGAGTAAACCACATTTTATTTATCCATTCACGAGCTGGTATGTATTTCAATTCCTTTCACCTTTTGGCTACCGCGAATAGTGCTGCTATGATCATTAGTGTGTAAATATTTACACTACCTGCTATCATTTACCTGTGTAAATGTTTAACTACCTGTTTTCAACTCTTTTGGGTAATAATTAGGAGTGGAATTGCTGGGCCATCCAGTGATTCTGTTTACCTCTTTGAGGAACTGGCAAGTCATCTTCCACAGTGGCTGCACCATTATATAATTCCACCAGAAATAGGCAAAGGTTGTAATTTCTCTACACAGTTGCCAACATTTTGATATTTTCTGTTTTTTTGTTTGTTTTTTCTTGATTATAGGAAAACCAAGTGGATGTGAACTGGTATCTCATTGTGATTTTGATTTGCATTCTCCTAATGATTGGTAATGTTCAGCATCCTTTCATGGGCTTGTTGGCATCTGTATATTTCATTTGAAGAAATATCTATTCAAGTCCTTTGCCCATTTTTAAATTGGGTTATTTGTTGTTTAGTTACAAGAGTTTTTTAAAAAATGTATTTTGGATATTAATCACTTGATCTGTAAACATATACTCCTATTTTGTGGGCTGCCTTTTCATTGTAGTGATACACAAACATTTTAATTTTGGTGACATCCAACTTATTCATTTTTTAAATTTTGTTTGTAGGCTTTTAGAGTGTCACTCAGTTGTGTCCAACTCTTTGCAACCCCATGGGCTATAGCCCGCTGGGCTCTTCTTCCATGGAATTCTCAAGGCAAGAATACTAGAGTGGGTGTCCCTTTCCTTCTCCAGGGGATCTTCCTGACCCAGGAATCGAACCCAGGTCTCCTGCATTGCAGGCAGATTCTTTAACCATCTGAGTCACTGGGAAGCCCGTGTCATATGGAAAAATCCACTGCCAAATCTAAGATCATAGAGATTCAGCCCTATTGTTTTCTTCTAAGAGATGCCAGTTCTTCCAGGAGGCCTGCCTGCCCCGGCCAAACAGGAATCAGGGTTTGTCTTGACGCTGCCTGCTGAGACACTGAGTTCCTACAGCCTCACCTGGGTGAAGTACTCATTGCCTGACTGTCCTCCACTCCACCACTTTAGTCAGCGGAATGCAGACCTGGCCCCCACGCTGACCTTCTGAACTAGAGACTTCATGCAGTCCCTCCTGAGGTATGGGGGCATTTTCTGTGGGGGAGCTTGTAGGGTAGAAGGTGGCTTCATTGCAGTACTGATTAGGCTTGGTTCTGTTGGCCCTCGTGCCCCTAGAGTGTAATCCAGACATAGCTCAGGTACTCAGCGAACACCTGAAGTTTGGACAGAAAGGAGAAAAGCAGAATTGGAGAACCTGGGAGTGGAATATGTTCTCCCAGGTTAAATTCCCTCCTGGCATGGTGACGGAAGGTAAATGCTGTATCTCTGCTGCTGAAGGACCACAGTGGGGGTGCCCGGGTGAAACAGGGGGTTAACACCTTCCTGTAAGCAGTCAGCATTTGTTTATTAAGAGTTTTAAAAATGTTCAGCATCCTTTCATGGGCTTGTTGGCATCTGTATATTTCATTTGAAGAAATATCTATTCAAGTCCTTTGCCCATTTTTAAATTGGGTTATTTGTTGTTTAGTTACAAGAGTTTTTTAAAAAATGTATTTTGGATATTAATCACTTGATCTGTAAACATATACTCCTATTTTGTGGGCTGCCTTTTCATTGTAGTGATACACAAACATTTTAATTTTGGTGACATCCAACTTATTCATTTTTTAAATTTTGTTTGTAGGCTTTTAGAGTGTCACTCAGTTGTGTCCAACTCTTTGCAACCCCATGGGCTATAGCCCGCTGGGCTCTTCTTCCATGGAATTCTCAAGGCAAGAATACTAGAGTGGGTGTCCCTTTCCTTCTCCAGGGGATCTTCCTGACCCAGGAATCGAACCCAGGTCTCCTGCATTGCAGGCAGATTCTTTAACCATCTGAGTCACTGGGAAGCCCGTGTCATATGGAAAAATCCACTGCCAAATCTAAGATCATAGAGATTCAGCCCTATTGTTTTCTTCTAAGAGATGCCAGTTCTTCCAGGAGGCCTGCCTGCCCCGGCCAAACAGGAATCAGGGTTTGTCTTGACGCTGCCTGCTGAGACACTGAGTTCCTACAGCCTCACCTGGGTGAAGTACTCATTGCCTGACTGTCCTCCACTCCACCACTTTAGTCAGCGGAATGCAGACCTGGCCCCCACGCTGACCTTCTGAACTAGAGACTTCATGCAGTCCCTCCTGAGGTATGGGGGCATTTTCTGTGGGGGAGCTTGTAGGGTAGAAGGTGGCTTCATTGCAGTACTGATTAGGCTTGGTTCTGTTGGCCCTCGTGCCCCTAGAGTGTAATCCAGACATAGCTCAGGTACTCAGCGAACACCTGAAGTTTGGACAGAAAGGAGAAAAGCAGAATTGGAGAACCTGGGAGTGGAATATGTTCTCCCAGGTTAAATTCCCTCCTGGCATGGTGACGGAAGGTAAATGCTGTATCTCTGCTGCTGCTGAAGGACCACAGTGCTGGGAACAGAGCAGGTCATCCCCAGACACACTGCAGGCTGATAAACATGGGTCGGATTAACACCTTCCTGTAAGCAGAACTTTTTTTTCTTTTTCAAGCTCCATGACATTCTATTTGGAAGAAAGCCATGATCTGAATTTGATTTCTGGCTTCCTAGGTGGTGGCTAGCGGTAAAGAACCCACGTGCCAAATGCAGGCAACATAAGAAGACATGGTTTTGATACCTGGGTTGGGAAGATCCCCTGGAGGAAGACATGGCAACCCACTCCAGTATTCTTGCCTGGAGAATCCCGTGGACAGAGGAGCCTGGGGGGTCTCTAAAGAGTCGGACATGCCTGAAGGGACCCAGCACACACGCATATTTGATTTCATGTAACCGTAAGTTCTCACCACTGTGCATACATGTTACTCTCCTGTTGGGTTAAGGCTTTCTTTTAGTTACTGATTGTGTGTGGCCTTGCTTCTGCCTTTGAGTGTAACCTCTAGGAGAATTCTATGTCTCGAACCCACAGCATAAGCCAAGTTGGATAATTGTAAAGGGTAATACGTAATAATTATAATTAGATAATAAGCGGTGAACATAGTGATAATAAAAAGTCTGTTACTTAGGTTGAGGCTCAGGCATTCAATGGAAGGAACCAATAATATGAAAAGAAGAGAGGTGCCAGTGAGAGCTAGACTCTTTTCCATTTCTGTGGGAAGCTGAGCCCAAACTGTGCCCACTTCACTGCCTGATTCTATCCACAGGCAGCCTGGGATGTCCTTTCTTTCTCCTTGGGCGGCATCAGCATCCATTTCTGTTTTCAAGGACTCCATATAAGAAAGGTCAGTTGACTGCTAGAAAAATTCTTTAAAATCTAAATGTAATCATGCATTTGACAGGTGGGGCTACAGACAGAAGGAGAGCTGGCATACCACATTCACAGGGAAGCAACGTATAATAGCAACATCTTTCTCTTACAGTTAATCGATTATTAAAATGCACTGCACACACAATACAAATGAAGCTGAACATCCATGATAGGCTCCACTATGTGCACATGAACCCCAAGGTATAGAAAGCATAAGATTAACAGATGCCACTTGTGTCCTGCTTTCCTTCTGTTTTCCTAACGTTCTTTCTCTAGCAATGAATGTTTAAAGCGGACTTTGGATTTTACTGGTAGAATCCCTATTCAGAAATATCTACATAGGGCTTCTTTAACATTCAAGCTCCATGACATTCTATTTGGAAGAAAGCCATGATCTGAATTTGATTTCTGGCTTCCTAGGTGGTGGCTAGCGGTAAAGAACCCACGTGCCAAATGCAGGCAACATAAGAAGACATGGTTTTGATACCTGGGTTGGGAAGATCCCCTGGAGGAAGACATGGCAACCCACTCCAGTATTCTTGCCTGGAGAATCCCGTGGACAGAGGAGCCTGGGGGGTCTCTAAAGAGTCGGACATGCCTGAAGGGACCCAGCACACACGCATATTTGATTTCATGTAACCGTAAGTTCTCACCACTGTGCATACATGTTACTCTCCTGTTGGGTTAAGGCTTTCTTTTAGTTACTGATTGTGTGTGGCCTTGCTTCTGCCTTTGAGTGTAACCTCTAGGAGAATTCTATGTCTCGAACCCACAGCATAAGCCAAGTTGGATAATTGTAAAGGGTAATCGTAATAATTATAATTAGATAATAAGCGGTGAACATAGTGATAATAAAAAGTCTGTTACTTAGGTTGAGGCTCAGGCATTCAATGGAAGGAACCAATAATATGAAAAGAAGAGAGGTGCCAGTGAGAGCTAGACTCTTTTCCATTTCTGTGGGAAGCTGAGCCCAAACTGTGCCCACTTCACTGCCTGATTCTATCCACAGGCAGCCTGGGATGTCCTTTCTTTCTCCTTGGCATCAGCATCCATTTCTGTTTTCAAGGACTCCATATAAGAAAGGTCAGTTGACTGCTAGAAAAATTCTTTAAAATCTAAATGTAATCATGCATTTGACAGGTGGGGCTACAGACAGAAGGAGAGCTGGCATACCACATTCACAGGGAAGCAACGTATAATAGCAACATCTTTCTCTTACAGTTAATCGATTATTAAAATGCACTGCACACACAATACAAATGAAGCTGAACATCCATGATAGGCTCCACTATGTGCACATGAACCCCAAGGTATAGAAAGCATAAGATTAACAGATGCCACTTGTGTCCTGCTTTCCTTCTGTTTTCCTAACGTTCTTTCTCTAGCAATGAATGTTTAAAGCGGACTTTGGATTTTACTGGTAGAATCCCTATTCAGAAATATCTACATAGGGCTTCTTTGCTATAAATATTAATTAATTGGATCGCTGGTACCCATAATGCAACTTTGTTCTGACCCATATGCCCTATGAACTAGATATTTTTTTGGATTCAGTTTTCTTAAAACCAACTGTCAGCATCATGTGATGGGGGAGATGAAAAATGAAAATGAGCAGCCCCGCTGTGCAGGTGGGTGACCTGTGGGGGAGAGTCTGCCTGCTAGGATTTTTACACGAACCATCAGACACAGACCAATTGATTAGATCATCTCATCCCCGCCACCAACTAGGCTCAAGAGACTAATTAGAGAGAGTACTGCCTGCGCAGGCACCCCATTGACACCTAATTTGCTCAGCCAAAGCCTTTGGGGAAAATGTATTATCTCTGCAGCTGCACTTCATGCATTTCTGATTTGAGGCATAAGCAAGGAGTGCTTCATCACTCTTTTGAGCAAACTGAATGTAGAAGCCCTTAAGTGCTAAATGCAAGCAAACAGACCCAAATTAAAAACGGGCTAGGCTCTTTCTAATTCCCTGTGTGCTCCCTGTTAAATCTCTATGTGTACACACACTCGCACACACATGCAGTTTACACACCGGCGGGACAGCGCAGCCCAAGGAGCCCAGGTCAGGGTGCTTCCGTGGGATCAGATGGTCTTTCTTTCACTGGCCTCTTTACCCACTCAAAGGTTCTATGTTTGTTTTATTTTTTATTTTTTTAACCCTGCTGCACTGCCTTTCCACAAAGTATTCATTTTTTCTAGAGGAAGACTCTGCCCCACCCCACCCTCCTTTTCTCTCTCATGATGCATGGCTCCCAAAAACATTCACAGGAAGAAACGTATAATAGCAACATCTTTCTCTTACAGTTAATCGATTATTAAAATGCACTGCACACACAATACAAATGAAGCTGAACATCCATGATAGGCTCCACTATGTGCACATGAACCCCAAGGTATAGAAAGCATAAGATTAACAGATGCCACTTGTGTCCTGCTTTCCTTCTGTTTTCCTAACGTTCTTTCTCTAGCAATGAATGTTTAAAGCGGACTTTGGATTTTACTGGTAGAATCCCTATTCAGAAATATCTACATAGGGCTTCTTTGCTATAAATATTAATTAATTGGATCGCTGGTACCCATAATGCAACTTTGTTCTGACCCATATGCCCTATGAACTAGATATTTTTTTGGATTCAGTTTTCTTAAAACCAACTGTCAGCATCATGTGATGGGGGAGATGAAAAATGAAAATGAGCAGCCCCGCTGTGCAGGTGGGTGACCTGTGGGGGAGAGTCTGCCTGCTAGGATTTTTACACGAACCATCAGACACAGACCAATTGATTAGATCATCTCATCCCCGCCACCAACTAGGCTCAAGAGACTAATTAGAGAGAGTACTGCCTGCGCAGGCACCCCATTGACACCTAATTTGCTCAGCCAAAGCCTTTGGGGAAAATGTATTATCTCTGCAGCTGCACTTCATGCATTTCTGATTTGAGGCATAAGCAAGGAGTGCTTCATCACTCTTTTGAGCAAACTGAATGTAGAAGCCCTTAAGTGCTAAATGCAAGCAAACAGACCCAAATTAAAAACGGGCTAGGCTCTTTCTAATTCCCTGTGTGCTCCCTGTTAAATCTCTATGTGTACACACACTCGCACACACATGCAGTTTACACACCGGCGGGACAGCGCAGCCCAAGGAGCCCAGGTCAGGGTGCTTCCGTGGGATCAGATGGTCTTTCTTTCACTGGCCTCTTTACCCACTCAAAGGTTCTATGTTTGTTTTATTTTTTATTTTTTTAACCCTGCTGCACTGCCTTTCCACAAAGTATTCATTTTTTCTAGAGGAAGACTCTGCCCCCACCCCCACCCTCCTTTTCTCTCTCTTTCTAAGCCTCACTGGAGAGAAGTGATTATTTTGCTTCCAAATTAAAACAATTGTAGGTTTTGCTTTCATCGCCAAAATTGTGAGAGGGATATTCACCAGGATGTAGGTGAAGCTGTGGGGTAATCCATTCATTTCTATTTGAGGGACTTCTTTGTAAAGCTGCCTAACAGAAAGGGAAGAAATTTGAGAGCAAGCTACCTTGCGGTAGCAAAGACAGTACAGAATTATAAAATAGTTAACCTCCCTTCAAGAAAAGCAATGGATAGTATTTGACCACCGTTAGCTTTTATCTGTTTCTAACCTAGAATAAAACTAATTCCATTATTTCCTTCATTTCAAATGTAGAAACCAAAAGACCAATATATAAAGAGGAACTTAAAGATAGGTATATAATCAATCACAGGCTTTAAAAATGAGGAAATAAAAATGAAAAGCCCAGGCAATATGGAAATAGACTTTGTCCAAAATCTAGTGGCTAGAGGGACCAATATCCATAATGCTGGAATGAAAAAAAACCTAGAACCTGCCACGGTGTGTTCTAGAGTGGACTTCATGATTTTATGCCTTTCCACTCACATATTAAAGTACTTTACCCATGTGTTCTGGCAAATCACAGTGCTGCTTTGTGCTAAGTCACTTCAGTCATGCCCTTTTCATGACTCTTTAGCCTGCCCTTATGGACTGCAAAATTTTTTTGAAAAATAGTTAGCGCATCTTCTAGAATCAATCTTCCTTTTGAGCAAACTGAATGTAGAAGCCCTTAAGTGCTAAATGCAAGCAAACAGACCCAAATTAAAAACGGGCTAGGCTCTTTCTAATTCCCTGTGTGCTCCTGTTAAATCTCTATGTGTACACACACTGCACACACATGCAGTTTACACACCGGCGGGACAGCGCAGCCCAAGGAGCCCAGGTCAGGGTGCTTCCGTGGGATCAGATGGTCTTTCTTTCACTGGCCTCTTTACCCACTCAAAGGTTCTATGTTTGTTTTATTTTTTATTTTTTTAACCCTGCTGCACTGCCTTTCCACAAAGTATTCATTTTTCTAGAGGAAGACTCTGCCCCCACCCCCACCCTCCTTTTCTCTCTCTTTCTAAGCCTCACTGGAGAGAAGTGATTATTTTGCTTCCAAATTAAAACAATTGTAGGTTTTGCTTTCATCGCCAAAATTGTGAGAGGGATATTCACCAGGATGTAGGTGAAGCTGTGGGGTAATCCATTCATTTCTATTTGAGGGACTTCTTTGTAAAGCTGCCTAACAGAAAGGGAAGAAATTTGAGAGCAAGCTACCTTGCGGTAGCAAAGACAGTACAGAATTATAAAATAGTTAACCTCCCTTCAAGAAAAGCAATGGATAGTATTTGACCACCGTTAGCTTTTATCTGTTTCTAACCTAGAATAAAACTAATTCCATTATTTCCTTCATTTCAAATGTAGAAACCAAAAGACCAATATATAAAGAGGAACTTAAAGATAGGTATATAATCAATCACAGGCTTTAAAAATGAGGAAATAAAAATGAAAAGCCCAGGCAATATGGAAATAGACTTTGTCCAAAATCTAGTGGCTAGAGGGGACCAATATCCATAATGCTGGAATGAAAAAAAACCTAGAACCTGCCACGGTGTGTTCTAGAGTGGACTTCATGATTTTATGCCTTTCCACTCACATATTAAAGTACTTTACCCATGTGTTCTGGCAAATCACAGTGCTGCTTTGTGCTAAGTCACTTCAGTCATGCCTGACTCTTTGTGACCTATGGACTCTATGTAGCCTGCTAGGCTCCTCTGTCCATGGATTTCTCCAGGCAAGAATATTGGAGTGGATGGCCTTGCCGTTCTCCAGGGGGTGTTCCCAACCCAGGAATCAAACCCATGTCTCCTGTGTCTCCTGCACTGCAGGTAGATTCTTGACCTGCTGAGCCGCTGGGGAAGCCCTCTTGTGGTTTTCACATTTATCTTACTTTTAAGAATTCAATGAACATTTGGAGGGGGATCGTTTAAGCTGTCTGGTTTTGAAACCAGCATTCCTGGTTGGCCTAAATTGGGTCAGAGGATTCCAGAGGCCATCGAAGTGATTGTCTTCCTGAAGGTATATGGAGAGTGTTGTAGGGTAAAAAGTCAGGGCCTTAACATAGAACTGTGTACCGAACTTATTCTAATTTATTCTGAAACAAAGACCAAACAGCTTTTCTTCCCCTAGTGCCGTATTAATAAGATTCACTTGAAAAATATCGAGGAAAAAAAAAAAAAACCTACAAGGCTGTGCCATTTTGAGTTTGATTTTTATTGAAATACTAAACTGAAACAATCAAATTAATCTTCTGTACCTAATTAAACTTCAAGCAGAGATTGCTATTGTAGATTAAGTCCACAAATAAGGTGGCTAAACCCCAAGCGTGGAGGCAACTCTGAACCTCTCTAAAGTAAAGATACCATGTATATATACAAATATATGGGCTTCCCTGGTGGCTCACGTGGTAAAGAATCTACCTGCAGTGTAGGAGACCTGGGTTCAATCTCTGGGTCAGGAAGACACCCTAGCGAAGGGAGTGGCAACCCACTCCAGTATTCTTGCCTGGAGAATCCCATGGACAGAAGAGCCTGGAGAGCTACAGTTCATGGGGTCACAAAGAGTCAGACACAATTGAACAACTAACTTTCTTTTCTTTCTATACAAATATATTCATGTATGACACATGAACCCCTTTGTATATATATAGCATATGCACTCAAACTTTACACTGTTGGTTTTATAGTAATGTTGGACTCAAAATGATATGTTTTAAACTTAACAGATTTCCAAAAATCTAGGGACAGCTTAATTTGTTCACTTTTTTGGTGTGAGTTTAATTATGCTGTGACTTGGCTAGAAATACAGGTTTCTTTTAAGAATATCTGACATCAGTGTTTTCCAGTTATTCTAATACTGCATTGAAGCTCCTTGGGGGGTGGGGAGAGAGAGGGGTGAAACAGAGGGAAGTAGAAAATTAGTCAAACCCACTTCTGTAACTTCTCATTTATGATAATCATGCTCCCCCAACTCCCCAGAAGAGAACACAGCTTTGAGACTAACGAGAACATTAATTAAAATGAATGCAGAAATAGCTGGGCTTTGTTTTAAGCTTAACAGAAGGCCCATCACTCGAAATAGCCCAAATCCTTTAAGTTGAAAGCTGTTTGGTAACATCCATATGGGTGCACAATGCACTAATTGCAGCGACTCTGCACAGTTTAAGCTTCTTGCCAAAGTGGGGATTTTAATTAAAAATTTTTAGGCAAAGCTTTAAGTCTAACATTTCAAAACAAAGCATTTCTTGTACAGGGAGACCGACTTAACATATCATTTTAATAATCATCATTATCAACAAACATTTATTGAAATGTTCATTAAAGACTAGGCATTATATGATGTGTAATTAGCCCAGATTGAAAAGAATCCTCTATTTTAATGGTGTGACTGCTTATTAAATCAGATTTATGTAAATGTAGAACACTGGTCGTATTTTAGACACATGTGAGTTAAAGGATAGCAATCTTGGGAATCTGTCCTGCCTCAATAAAGGCAGAGTGTGCAGGAAAAGTACGATTGAGGCCTTCTGAGGGCCACCAAGACATAGTTTCATCTTTTTAAAATTCATATATATTCAATCATATCTAATCTTCATATATAATCATAAATATATAAAAATCATATGTATATAAAACCATAAACAGACATGTGTATATACATATAATCTAAGCTATGGAAACAGCTCATAAAAGTAATTTTAATTACTAAGAACAGGAAGCCCTTCAAAATGGCTTACTCCTTTTAAGATTTTTTTGGTGTGAATCATTTTTTAAAAGTCTTTTATTTTTAATTTTGCTTACAATATAATGGTTTAATTTAGTTTTATTACAATAATTTTATAACTATTCATTAAAATATTATAATGAATTACAAATACTATAATTAATCATTACAATATTAATTTTGTTAATACTGTCACAAAAATATAATTTACAATATTGCTTCTGTTTTATGTTTTGGTGGTTTGAACACAAGGCATGTGGGGTCTTAGCTCCCTGACCAGGGCTTGAATCTGCACCCCCTGCACTGGAAGGAGACGTCTCAATCATTGGACCACCAGGGAAGTCCCGTGGTGACTTATTCTTTTCAGGGGGTTTCATACGTGAAGCTTTACTTGCTCAGCACACCTTTATAAATGACTAGTTCCACGTGGGTATAAGTTAATTAAACAGAATTCTGACCCTTTCACCTTCCTTATATATTACAGTCCTACTACACTGTATTTAAACAAACCAAAGTCATGTAACCCAGCAGTGTGTGCATTTTTTACAACTTAAAACACACACACATACACACATCTCATAAAACCACTTCTAAGTATTTAGCAGTCAGAGAAACACGAGGGTTCATGTCTGACTTTAATTAAAAGATCTGAGAGGAGATGTGCCTTCATTGTGGGTGGATATTTTTTTCTTTCAAATTAAAAGCTGCCTACTTATTACTGTCCAAAGTGTTGAAGCAGAAGAAAATTTAATGCTAAGGGCTGTGAATTCAATATACACGGTCATCTATAACTTGAGGCTTTCTCATGAACCATCTTATTCAGCAGAAATTTGCAAACCTAAAATACATTTCTGCAAAGGCATTTCCAGGTCACATCTGACTGGTAACCAGAGTACAAGGGTCAGCATAAACCAGAAGCCGTGTTGGTTCGTGCAGGCGAGTTCTTGCCAGTCTTACGGTTTTGAGCCACTAAGTCACAGCAGCCATTGCTCAAGAGCCATAACTCAGCTGCGTGCAAGCTGAAGGCACTGTAGTACTGGAGCTGCTGCCCGTGCTCCTCGTGGTTTGGTTTGGCCACATGCTCTGTCTTGCTGTCCTTTACTGTAGTTCTCCCTGGGTCTCTGCACATTCTGCCCTTTCAAACCAACTTCGGCAGCCTCAAGTCTTCCACCAGACTTCTTTCACCTGTAAACTGTGCTAGTATTTGTAGTGGTGTTTCACAGCTCCGTGAGGACTATGTGCTATAGGCTGAATGTGTCTACCCCCGTCAGATTCATATGTTGAGGCCCAAGCCCCAGTATGATGGTACTAATCGCGTGAGAAGATTAGTTCATAAGGGTGGCACCCACATGAGTGGGATCAGTGTCCTTATAAAGGCTTCCTGGTTGCTCGGCGGTCAAGGACCCGCCTACGATGCAGGAGACGCGACAGGAGTTGTGGGTTCGATGCCTGGGTCGGGAAGATCCCCTGGAGAAGGAAATGGCAACCCATTCCAATACTCCAGTATTCTTGCCTGGAAAATCCCAGGGACCGCCCATGGGGTCGCAGAGTCAGATGGGACTTAGTGACAAAACTACCTAAGAGAGTCCAGCAAACTCTCCTGTCCCTTCTGTCACCCTGAGGACAGAGCCAGAAGAGAGAGTGGGTCCTCACCAGACCCTAGATGTGCTGGGGCCGTAACCTTGGACTTTCAAGACTCAAAACCTGTGATAAATAAAACTATTGGTTAGAAATCACTGTGCTCTTGATACTCTGTTATAGCAGCTCAAAACATACTAGAACAGTATGGGGAGCATCTTCTGATGCCCTTTAGTCTCTTTCTTCCCATAAACTGTACAGTTTTTACTGTGGCAGTTTGCTAAACAAGGTAAGAATACATATGTCATATAATAGCAGAAACATCTATTTTGGGGGGGCATGATCTGATACTGTCACAAAGTGACACACTACACAAGACCACAGCACCTCTTTTCCACCAGGAGATGTCTGCTGACGGCAAAGACGGTCCAACAAGGTCACTGAGGGACTCAGAGCCTGGACGCCCAGCTAAGCTCCCCACCAACTCTTTCCTGTGAAGCAGCTTCACCATACGAACAGTGCCAAAGAACAACAAACCGCTGAGGGCTGATTGATGGAAGTCCGGGATCTATCTACATGGAGAGTCATCTGATAGGGTGTGTGTGCACTGTCCGGCATGACTGACTCTTTGCCCCTCCATGGACTGTAGCCCGCCAAGCTCCTTGGTCCGTGGGATTCTCCAGGCAAGAAAACTGGAGTGGATTGCCATTCCCTTCTCCAGGGGATCTTCCTGACTCAGGGATTGAACCCATGTCTCTTGCCCTGCCTGACTGGGCAGGCAGATTCTTTACCACTGAGCCACCTGGGAAGCCTCATCTGCTGTGGACTTCCCACCAAACCATAGGCCATTTTAAAGTATTTTGATGCTGGATATCCTATTACAGCAAGTTGCCATATTTCTCTCATACCTAAGATGTGCTCCGAGAACACGAGATAGTTTGGGGACACATGCATCATTTATGAGAAACAGCAACCGTTTCTGTACATGCAGCATTTTCTTCAATCCAAAGTAAATTTCTGTCTGTCTCTCTCACTTAAACAATGTGCCTGAACAATAGGGCCATAACCCTAAGAGGAGGACAGATTTTATCAACGGGCTTTGATAAATACAATCACCCTATTAAGAGAGTCCAGCAAACTCTCCTGTCCCTTCTGTCACCCTGAGGACAGAGCCAGAAGAGAGAGTGGGTCCTCACCAGACCCTAGATGTGCTGGGGCCGTAACCTTGGACTTTCAAGACTCAAAACCTGTGATAAATAAAACTATTGGTTAGAAATCACTGTGCTCTTGATACTCTGTTATAGCAGCTCAAAACATACTAGAACAGTATGGGGAGCATCTTCTGATGCCCTTTAGTCTCTTTCTTCCCATAAACTGTACAGTTTTTACTGTGGCAGTTTGCTAAACAAGGTAAGAATACATATGTCATATAATAGCAGAAACATCTATTTTGGGGGGGCATGATCTGATACTGTCACAAAGTGACACACTACACAAGACCACAGCACCTCTTTTCCACCAGGAGATGTCTGCTGACGGCAAAGACGGTCCAACAAGGTCACTGAGGGACTCAGAGCCTGACGCCCAGCTAAGCTCCCCACCAACTCTTTCCTGTGAAGCAGCTTCACCATACGAACAGTGCCAAAGAACAACAAACCGCTGAGGGCTGATTGATGGAAGTCCGGGATCTATCTACATGGAGAGTCATCTGATAGGGTGTGTGTGCACTGTCCGGCATGACTGACTCTTTGCCCCTCCATGGACTGTAGCCCGCCAAGCTCCTTGGTCCGTGGGATTCTCCAGGCAAGAAAACTGGAGTGGATTGCCATTCCCTTCTCCAGGGGATCTTCCTGACTCAGGGATTGAACCCATGTCTCTTGCCCTGCCTGACTGGGCAGGCAGATTCTTTACCACTGAGCCACCTGGGAAGCCTCATCTGCTGTGGACTTCCCACCAAACCATAGGCCATTTTAAAGTATTTTGATGCTGGATATCCTATTACAGCAAGTTGCCATATTTCTCTCATACCTAAGATGTGCTCCGAGAACACGAGATAGTTTGGGGACACATGCATCATTTATGAGAAACAGCAACCGTTTCTGTACATGCAGCATTTTCTTCAATCCAAAGTAAATTTCTGTTTGTCCTTTCACTTAAACAATGTGCCTGAACAATAGGGCCATAACCCTAAGAGGAGGACAGATTTTATCAACCGGGCTTTGATAAAAGCCCTGAGCCTTTTAGTCACTGGTTCAGTGTCTCCTGACATACCAGCTATGGGAGGTATGTCCCCGTGGAAGGACCCACAGCATCCCCTACAGGAACCACGACCTACACTGGGGAGGGGAGGAGGGGCAGTGTCTCGCGCTGTCAGGACTGAGGGCATTTCCAGGATTTAGGACTTTCAGTTTTAAAACTGGGGTAAACCAGAGGGAGTTGGTCACCCTAACAGGAAGAGCAGCGTTGATATGTTGTCATTTCTAAGTTGATGAGAAAAACAGAGCCAGCCAGCTTGGCACTTTACTGCATGAACTCAAACAGGCTGATACTCCATTCTCAAATTGTGCGTCACAAAAAATAAGTCACATCCCTGTCAAGGAAGGCAAACGATGTGGTGAAAACATGGTGGGAGCTGTACAGCCTTCTCTCCTCTCAACCTGTCAAAGAATCAGTCACTTGTCTCGCTGAATCTATATTTTAGGCTTTCCTCTGTAAGTGTTCTGTGGATGCCACAGAGAATCACACTCTGTTCTAATGAGGCTGCTGAATGCTAGACCATCAAGTTGCTCCTCCTCACAGTTCTCAGTGGCATTTCCAATACATCCATCTGTTTAAATTCACACACGCCTGTGCAGTCTAGCGTGGAAGAGGTGGATAAGGCCACCTTTCTCAAGGGACAAGAAGGGCAAACATCCCCTGAGTCTTTGCGGCAAATGACACCACACTCGCTGAGCAGTGGTCAAGCCAAACCATCAGTTGGCCCGCCTATTTCAATTCAGGAAACACTTACTGAGCATCTGTTTTTAAGGACAGCCCAGCGCTTAGTTGGGGAAGAGAAGCCATGACAAGGATTATGAAAGTGAGGTCCCAGGGCTGTTCTGAAGCTGGTGTGAACTGGCTTGTGAGAGCCTGATGTTAACATTTTTAGGAATCTTGCAAGCTGTCTTAAACACAGCCACCCTTGAAATTGGCAGTGGAAGGAGGTGTATTTACACCATGGGATGTGGACAGCTGATCAGTCTGGGCTTCTCTGCTCTTTCCGGGGAGAGGGTTGTTAAACATTTACCAGCACCTCCCTGCTGCCTGAGATCACTGCCAGGACACAGCCTCTAAGTCCTGTGGAAAGTGAAAGTGTTGTCCTAGAGCGACCTGGGCGGTGAGGAAGAAGTGGGCTCTGAAAGATAAACAGAGGTTTAGGGCTTCCCTGTAACTCAGTGGTTAAGAATCCGCCTTCTGATGCAGGAGACAGGGGGTTTTATCCCTGATTCAGGAAGATCTCACATACTGTGAGGCAACTGAGCCCATGTGCCTCAACCACTGAGCCTGTACTCTAGAGCCTGGGGAACCACAGTCCCTGAAGCCCACGTGCCCCAGAGCCCGTCCACCACAACAGGAGAATCTAGAAAGACAGTACCGACAGGCCTATGGGCAGGGCAGCAAAGGAGACACAGACGAGAGAACGGAATACTAGACTTAGTGGGAGAAGGTGAGGGTGGGACGACTTGAGAGGACAGCACTGAAACCTGTGTACTACCATATGGAGAACAGATGAGCGATGGGAGCTCAATATAGGACACAGGGAAGCCAAAGCCACTGTCTACCAAACTCTGTTCTAGAGGCTGCTGAATGCTAGACCATCAAGTTGCTCCTCCTCACAGTTCTCAGTGGCATTTCCAATACATCCATCTGTTTAAATTCACACACGCCTGTGCAGTCTAGCGTGGAAGAGGTGGATAAGGCCACCTTTCTCAAGGGACAAGAAGGGCAAACATCCCCTGAGTCTTTGCGGCAAATGACACCACACTCGCTGAGCAGTGGTCAAGCCAAACCATCAGTTGGCCCGCCTATTTCAATTCAGGAAACACTTACTGAGCATCTGTTTTTAAGGACAGCCCAGCGCTTAGTTGGGGAAGAGAAGCCATGACAAGGATTATGAAAGTGAGGTCCCAGGGCTGTTCTGAAGCTGGTGTGAACTGGCTTGTGAGAGCCTGATGTTAACATTTTTAGGAATCTTGCAAGCTGTCTTAAACACAGCCACCCTTGAAATTGGCAGTGGAAGGAGGTGTATTTACACCATGGGATGTGGACAGCTGATCAGTCTGGGCTTCTCTGCTTTTTCCCGGGGGAGAGGGTTGTTAAACATTTACCAGCACCTCCCTGCTGCCTGAGATCACTGCCAGGACACAGCCTCTAAGTCCTGTGGAAAGTGAAAGTGTTGTCCTAGAGCGACCTGGGCGGTGAGGAAGAAGTGGGCTCTGAAAGATAAACAGAGGTTTAGGGCTTCCCTGTAACTCAGTGGTTAAGAATCCGCCTTCTGATGCAGGAGACAGGGGTTTGATCCCTGATTCAGGAAGATCTCACATACTGTGAGGCAACTGAGCCCATGTGCCTCAACCACTGAGCCTGTACTCTAGAGCCTGGGGAACCACAGTCCCTGAAGCCCACGTGCCCCAGAGCCCGTCCACCACAACAGGAGAATCTAGAAAGACAGTACCGACAGGCCTATGGGCAGGGCAGCAAAGGAGACACAGACGTAGAGAACGGAATACTAGACTTAGTGGGAGAAGGTGAGGGTGGGACGACTTGAGAGGACAGCACTGAAACCTGTGTACTACCATATGGAGAACAGATGAGCGATGGGAGCTCAATATAGGACACAGGGAAGCCAAAGCCATGCTCTGTGACAACCTGGAAGGGTGGGGTGGGGAGGGAGGTGGGAGAGGGGTATAGGAAGGAGGGGTCACATGTATGCCTATGGTCGATTCATGTTGCTGTGTGCCAAAAACCATCACAAGACTGTAAAGGAGTTATCCTCCAATTCAAATAAAGAAATTTAGAAAAGAGAGAAGCCCCTGCTCACTGTGACCAGGGAAAAGCCCACACAGGAATGAATATCCAGCATAGTCAAAACTAAATAAATTTTAAAAAGCGAAAAAAAATTGCTATAGAGAAAGGAGGAAGGAAGGCATTCTCAAATAGCCTACCAGACTTTGGGAAGCGATGAGCACCTGATGAGACAGGCACATGTTTCTATGTCAGGAAACCATGCAGGGGAAGTGGGTGGGGGTGGCGAAGCTGGTGGAGTGAGGGTCTTATATGTCCTGCTGAGGACTGAGGGCTTTTTTCTGTAGGTAGTGAGGTGGTCTGAGGGGCTTTTGGGCAGGGGAGTTGCCAAGCCTGTCCCCAACCCAAGGACAGTTGTGTGCTACCCACAGTTGAGGTCTCAGCTGCCTCTCTGAAATCTGTGGATAAATCGTTGTCTTTTTCAGGATCACATCGAATCCGACAACACAGCAGGCTCACAAAGCACAGGGTTTTGTAGCACCTGATGCGGAAAGGTCTTATTCTGCCCACAAGGAACGTCCAGAGTGTCCTGGGCTCAAGGTGACAAAGAAAGAATGTCACCTTTCCCCGGAACTGCCATTTTCAAAATGTGGCCGTGGGGATAATTTGGACATTTTCAGGCACCAGAAAGATGCCTTAGGTCCTTGATAAATTGTCTAGTCACTTGAGTCTCTATATTTCTCTATGCAAAACTCTATTTGCAGACGACATGATACTATACATAGAAAATCCCAAAGACACTATTAGAAAACTACTAGAGCTAATCAACGAATTCAACAAAGTCACGGGATACAAAATCAATACACAGAAGTCACTCGTATTCCTTACACAAACAATGAAAAGTCAGAAAACGAAATCAAAGAGGCAATCCCCTTCACCAATACAACCAAAAGAATATCTAGGAATAAACCTACCCAAAGAAACAAAAGAACTGTACACAGAAAATTATAAGACACTCATGAGAGACATTAAAGAAGACTTCAACAGATGGAGAGATATTCCATGTCCCTGGGTCGGAAGAATCAATATTGTGTAAATGACCATACTACCAAATATCATCTATAGATTCCATGCAATCTCTTTCAAACTACCAATGACATTCTTCACAGAACTAGACCAAAGAATGTAACACAGTTCATATGGAAACACAAAAGACCTCAAATAGCCAAAGCAATCTTGAGGAAGAAGAATGGAGCTGGAGGGATCAACCTCCCTAACTTCAGACTCTACTACAAAGCAACAGTCATCAAGACAGTATGGTACTGGCACAAAAACAGAACTATAGATCAATGGAACAAGATTGAGAACCCAGAGATAAACCCACACACCTATGGGCACCTTATTTTTGACAAAAGAGGCGAAACTATAAAATGGGACAAAGACAGCCTCTTCAACAAATGGTGCTGGGAAAATTGGGCAGCTACATGCAAAAAAATGAAGTTGGAACATTCCCTGACATGGTACACAAAGATCAACTCAAAATGGATTAAAGACTTAAATGTAAGACCAGAAACCCTCAAACTCTTAGAGGAGAATATAGGCCAAACACTCAAGGACATAAATCAAAGCAAGATCTTCCATGATCCACCTACTAAACAGCGGAACTAAAAAGAAAAATGAACATGTTGGACCTAATGAAACTTAAAGGCTTTTGTACAGCAAAAGAAACTACAAACAAGGTAAACAGATAAGCCACAGAATGGGAGAAAATCATAGCAAATGAAACAACAGACAAAGAATTAATTTCCAAAATATACAAGCAACTCAGACAACTCAACAAAGAAAAAACAACCCAATTAAAAAATGAGAAAAAGAGACATCTCTCCAAAGAAGACATACAGATGGCCCAAAAGCACATGAAACGATGCTCAAAATCACTTATTTTTAGAGAAATGCAAATCAAAACTACAATGCAATATCACCTCACATCAGTCAGAATGGCCACCATTAAAAACCTACAGACAATAAATGCTGCAGAGGGTGCAGAGATAAGGGAATACTCCTGCATTGTTGCTGAGAATGTAAATTGATAGAATCACTATGGAAGACAGTGTGGAGATACCTTAAAAAACGAAAAGTAGAAGCACCATATGACCCACCAATCCCACTACTAGGCATATAACCTGATGAAATCAAAATTTAAGAGACACGGAGAGATATTCCATGTCCCTGGGTCGGAGGAATGACCAGAATGTGACATTCTTCACAGAACTAGCGAGGTTCATATGGAAACACAAAAGACCTCAAATAGCCAAAGCAATCTTGAGGAAGAAGAATGGAGCTGGAGGGATCAACCTCCCTAACTTCAGACTCTACTACAAAGCAACAGTCATCAAGACAGTATGGTACTGGCACAAAAACAGAACTATAGATCAATGGAACAAGATTGAGAACCCAGAGATAAACCCACACACCTATGGGCACCTTATTTTTGACAAAAGAGGCGAAACTATAAAATGGGACAAAGACAGCCTCTTCAACAAATGGTGCTGGGAAAATTGGGCAGCTACATGCAAAAAAATGAAGTTGGAACATTCCCTGACATGGTACACAAAGATCAACTCAAAATGGATTAAAGACTTAAATGTAAGACCAGAAACCCTCAAACTCTTAGAGGAGAATATAGGCCAAACACTCAAGGACATAAATCAAAGCAAGATCTTCCATGATCCACCTACTAAACAGCGGAACTAAAAAGAAAAATGAACATGTTGGACCTAATGAAACTTAAAGGCTTTTGTACAGCAAAAGAAACTACAAACAAGGTAAACAGATAAGCCACAGAATGGGAGAAAATCATAGCAAATGAAACAACAGACAAAGAATTAATTTCCAAAATATACAAGCAACTCAGACAACTCAACAAAGAAAAAACAACCCAATTAAAAAATGAGAAAAAGAGACATCTCTCCAAAGAAGACATACAGATGGCCCAAAAGCACATGAAACGATGCTCAAAATCACTTATTTTTAGAGAAATGCAAATCAAAACTACAATGCAATATCACCTCACATCAGTCAGAATGGCCACCATTAAAAACCTACAGACAATAAATGCTGCAGAGGGTGCAGAGATAAGGGAATACTCCTGCATTGTTGCTGAGAATGTAAATTGATAGAATCACTATGGAAGACAGTGTGGAGATACCTTAAAAAACGAAAAGTAGAAGCACCATATGACCCACCAATCCCACTACTAGGCATATAACCTGATGAAATCAAAATTTAAAGAGACACTTGTACCCAAGTGTTCACTGCAGCACTCTATACGATAGCTAGAACATGGAAGCAGCCTAGATTTCCATCAATGAATGAATGGATAAAGACGCCATGGTACATGTATACAATGGAATAAATCTCAGCCATAAAAAGAAATGCAGAGGAATCAGTCCTAATGAGGTGGATATATCTAGAACCTATTAAACAAAGTGAAGTAAGTCAAAAAGAAAAGGACAAATACAGTATACTAATGCATATATATGGAATCTAAGATGGTACCGATAAATGCACATGCAGAGCAGCGATAGAGAGACTTAACGAACAGACCTATGGTCAGGTCATTAGAGGGAGGGAATATCAGGCGAGAGGTATGGAAAGAGCAACAAGGAAACCTACACTATCATATGTAATAGAGATTACCACTGTGATTAAGCTGTAAGACTAAGGGAACCTACATGGGGACTAAGCATCAACCTGGGGGGTGCAAAGGGGAAAAAGGAAGGGAGGACTCAGGTGGGAGGGGTCAGGGATATACCTATGACTGTTTGGGGATTATGTATACCTGAAAACAAGAAAACTGTAAAAACGTGTAACAATAACTTCACTGCACACCTGAAGCTAACGCAACATTGTAAAACAAATATACCCCAATTAAAAAAAATTAATGATAAAAAAGGGAAAATACACACTAACTCTTAGTTCACTAATGTGCTGCCCTTCATAAGTCAGACAGGATTTACTGTTTTTGATTAGCACACAACCTCAGACTTTCAAACTGTGGCGTTTAGAATTCTAAAATACTGTCAGACCTCTGAAAGAGCAACTGCAGGAAATTAGACAACATCATCACCGCACACTTGTCCCGATCCACTGTGGCTGCACGTTGGGGACTGGGAATTGGAGCTCATTAAAAATGTGAAGCCTGTAATGTCCGATGAATAAGACATTCCCATCAACACAATTGGCTTCCTCCTGGCATAAAACAATGGAAGTACCAACAGCTCAGTGGTTTGACAGCAGGCCTGGGGTCAATTTCTCACTTCCACTGGCAACAGAGTTGGAGAATGCCGTGATGAGAGCCAGCACACACCAGGCTCATGGGATTAAGGGATGTTTCATGCTTTTTTAACGTCCACTTGTGGCTGGCTGAAACAAAAGCACCCGCAGAGTTGAGCAAATCAAGCTCTTACTGTGAGAAAGATACAACACCTTGTGTCCTTGCTCCCCAAACCAGAATCTCACCTACAATGTGGTGCGTGGGGAACTGTTGTCTTCTCCCCCACACCTGTGAGCGCAAGAACACTGAAGAAGGATCTGACTTCCTCTTCACGCAGATGCTAAAGCACAAAGTTGTCTCTTGCCTGCGTTACGCTGTTTGTTTTCCAGTCTGTTGGCATTAAAACCCGCCCCACCCTTTTCAAAACCCTATGGTCAGGTCATTAGAGGGAGGGAATATCAGGCGAGAGGTATGGAAAGAGCAACAAGGAAACCTACACTATCATATGTAATAGAGATTACCACTGTGATTAAGCTGTAAGACTAAGGGAACCTACATGGGGACTAAGCATCAACCTGGGGGGTGGAAAGGGGGATAAGGGAGGGAGGACTCAGGTGGGAGGGGTCAGGGATATACCTATGACTGTTTGGGGATTATGTATACCTGAAAACAAGAAAACTGTAAAAACGTGTAACAATAACTTCACTGCACACCTGAAGCTAACGCAACATTGTAAAACAAATATACCCCAATTAAAAAAAATTAATGATAAAAAAGGGAAAATACACACTAACTCTTAGTTCACTAATGTGCTGCCCTTCATAAGTCAGACAGGATTTACTGTTTTTGATTAGCACACAACCTCAGACTTTCAAACTGTGGCGTTTAGAATTCTAAAATACTGTCAGACCTCTGAAAGAGCAACTGCAGGAAATTAGACAACATCATCACCGCACACTTGTCCCGATCCACTGTGGCTGCACGTTGGGGACTGGGAATTGGAGCTCATTAAAAATGTGAAGCCTGTAATGTCCGATGAATAAGACATTCCCATCAACACAATTGGCTTCCTCCTGGCATAAAACAATGGAAGTACCAACAGCTCAGTGGTTTGACAGCAGGCCTGGGGTCAATTTCTCACTTCCACTGGCAACAGAGTTGGAGAATGCCGTGATGAGAGCCAGCACACACCAGGCTCATGGGATTAAGGGATGTTTCATGCTTTTTTAACGTCCACTTGTGGCTGGCTGAAACAAAAGCACCCGCAGAGTTGAGCAAATCAAGCTCTTACTGTGAGAAAGATACAACACCTTGTGTCCTTGCTCCCCAAACCAGAATCTCACCTACAATGTGGTGCGTGGGGAACTGTTGTCTTCTCCCCCACACCTGTGAGCGCAAGAACACTGAAGAAGGATCTGACTTCCTCTTCACGCAGATGCTAAAGCACAAAGTTGTCTCTTGCCTGCGTTACGCTGTTTGTTTTCCAGTCTGTTGGCATTAAAACTGCACCCTAAGCACCCATCACATCTCATGATTCTAAGTCCTTTTCAAAAGATCTGATTTTGAACACTGGGGTCATTGGTAAGGAAAAAAAAAAAAAAAACAGCAATAGATTTAGTGATGTAGTTGGTCACTGACATGGGGGAAAAAAATCACCACAATGTTGTTTGAGACATAGTAACTATTGGGTTTCTTGGACAGCTCAGTGGTAAAGAATCTGCCTGCAAAGAATCTGCCTGCAATGCAGAAGGTGTGGGTTCAATCCCTGAGACAGGAAGATCCCCTGGAGGAGGAAATGGCAACCCATTCATAATTCTTGCCTGGAGAATCCTGTGGACAGAGGAGCCTAGCAGACTACAGTCTATGGGGTCGCAAAGAGTTGGACATGGCTTAGGGCCAGAACAACAGCCAAAACAACAATGAACCATAATGCATGTTGTTTAAAATATACAAATGTAACAACAAAACAGCCTCATCAGCTCCAGTAAACTCTTTTGCTTTTGCTTCGTTTGTTTCATTTGCTCTGAGACGCAGTGGCTTGTCAGTAGCTGACACCCACAGTGAACCAAGGCCTGCGATGTTAGTGTGGAAAAATGGAAAAATTCTTTTTTATTTTTCAATTAGTAACCTCTCAAGTTTTAGTGCTAGAGTTTCTGTGGTTCTCATGACCAATTATTAAGCATATTGGTCCAAGCAGGATCATAAAACTACTCATGCCTGGATTAACATGGTAAAATTAAATCTTGTTTAGGACTCTTTTATTTGAAAAAGCATTCTAACAGGTTGAGTTTTAGAGACTGACCATAAGAAGTACACGGCAACTCTTTCTTTCACTTGCTGGGGTGTAGTGTGAAGACTATCAACATACTAGAGATGAGTGATTAAGATAAAATGGATCTGAAGCAGATAGGTAGAAGGAAATTACTGAAGGGTGAGCAAATCAAGCTCTTACTGTGAGAAAGATACAACACCTTGTGTCCTTGCTCCCCAAACCAGAATCTCACCTACAATGTGGTGCGTGGGGAACTGTTGTCTTCTCCCCCACACCTGTGAGCGCAAGAACACTGAAGAAGGATCTGACTTCCTCTTCACGCAGATGCTAAAGCACAAAGTTGTCTCTTGCCTGCGTTACGCTGTTTGTTTTCCAGTCTGTTGGCATTAAAACTGCACCCTAAGCACCCATCACATCTCATGATTCTAAGTCCTTTTCAAAAGATCTGATTTTGAACACTGGGGTCATTGGTAAGGAAAAAAAAAAAAAAAACAGCAATAGATTTAGTGATGTAGTTGGTCACTGACATGGGGGAAAAAAATCACCACAATGTTGTTTGAGACATAGTAACTATTGGGTTTCTTGGACAGCTCAGTGGTAAAGAATCTGCCTGCAAAGAATCTGCCTGCAATGCAGAAGGTGTGGGTTCAATCCCTGAGACAGGAAGATCCCCTGGAGGAGGAAATGGCAACCCATTCATAATTCTTGCCTGGAGAATCCTGTGGACAGAGGAGCCTAGCAGACTACAGTCTATGGGGTCGCAAAGAGTTGGACATGGCTTAGGGCCAGAACAACAGCCAAAACAACAATGAACCATAATGCATGTTGTTTAAAATATACAAATGTAACAACAAAACAGCCTCATCAGCTCCAGTAAACTCTTTTGCTTTTGCTTCGTTTGTTTCATTTGCTCTGAGACGCAGTGGCTTGTCAGTAGCTGACACCCACAGTGAACCAAGGCCTGCGATGTTAGTGTGGAAAAATGGAAAAATTCTTTTTTATTTTTCAATTAGTAACCTCTCAAGTTTTAGTGCTAGAGTTTCTGTGGTTCTCATGACCAATTATTAAGCATATTGGTCCAAGCAGGATCATAAAACTACTCATGCCTGGATTAACATGGTAAAATTAAATCTTGTTTAGGACTCTTTTATTTGAAAAAGCATTCTAACAGGTTGAGTTTTAGAGACTGACCATAAGAAGTACACGGCAACTCTTTCTTTCACTTGCTGGGGTGTAGTGTGTGAAGACTATCAACATACTAGAGATGAGTGATTAAGATAAAATGGATCTGAAGCAGATAGGTAGAAGGAAATTACTGAGATTAATGGTGTGAAATCAAGCAAAGAAATATTTAAACAGACTAGAAAATAATTAATGGCAAGAGGAGCTTTGTGTTAGAACAAGCTCCAGATAAAACTGTGAAAAGCCTTACCAAATCTGGGAAAAACAGGTCACTGTGTGGAGACCTGTCTTGCTCATAGGCACACAGATACATCACAGTAATTCCTCTTGACCAGGAATTCTTTGCACTTGAAATTAAAACATCTGTAGATTTACTTTTATGTATTAACCAATTTCCTCCAAATGGAACCAGTAAATATCAAAACTATAGTATCAACTTCCACTGCCTCTTTCAACCCTTATTCTGTCTTATGCGCACAAGTGGGCTAAGCAACTTGAGTTGTGTGCAACTCTTTATGACCCCATGGACTGCAACCTACCAGGCTCCTTGGTCCATGGAATTCTCCAGGCAAGAATACTGGAGTGGGTTGCCATGCCCTCCTGCAGGGGATCTTCCCAACCCAGGGATCAAACCTGTGCCTCCTGCAGGTAGGTTCTCTTAGAGCCTCCTGGGAAGCCCTATTCTGTCCTTTTTTTTTTTTTTTTTTTAGGTTAGTAGCTGTTGGGTTGGGGAGTGAGGGGAGTGGACGGGCCACTTCTATTGGTCTTTCATTTCTCCATTTTCATCCGTCTTTGTTCTTTGGCTCCTGTGGGCCTCCCATTGCAGTGGCGTCTGTTGTTGCAGAGCGCCAGCTCTGGGCACATGCGCTCCAGAGCTCCGGCTCGGTGATTGGACACATCAGTCCAGCCGCTCCGCGGCACGTGGGATCTTCCCAGGCCAGGGCTCGAACTGGCACCCCTTGCACTGCAAGGCGGTGTCCTTACCCACTGGACAACCAGGGGAAGCCCCCTATTCTGTCTTACATGTCATATATACAGTTGTATGTACATTAAATATTATGATCATGTATTTCCCCAACATTTAATAAAACGTTTCAGACATAACAAAAAGAATTATATGGTGAACATCCATATACCCACTACAAAGATTCTACAATTAACATTTTGATCTCTTTGTTTTGTAACATATCTCTTCATCTGCTTTTGCTTTATCCATCCCTTAACCCATCTTATTATTTGGCTGGGGGGGCGGGGGCGGGCTGGGAGGGAAGGGTGGGCGGGCCACTTCATTGGTCACATCGGTCCAGCCACTCCACGGCACATGGGATCTTCCCAGGCCAGGGATCGAACTGGCGCCCCTTGCACTGAAAGGAGGTGTCCTTACCCACTGGACCACCAGGGAAGGCCCCATCTTATTATTTTGATGCATTTCAAAGCATAGTATCAATAATCTGTATACTTCACCCATAAATACGTGTATCATTAATTAGAGCCCATTATATATTTATGGTTTTTAGGTAAAGTTTACCTATAGTAAAATTTATAAATTTACTATAGGTAAAATTTACAAATTTGTAAATGCACAAATAGAGTAAAATGCACAAATTGTGAGTACATTATTTGATGAATGTTTACCGGCATACTACACAGGAACTGATGCAGTGCTATTAATGGAGAAATCAGTTTTAATTCAGAATCTGAGACTATGGTTTTTCTTACTAAAAGATTTCTTGAACATCATCCCTCTTTTTCTACCATCACGAACTCCTTAGTGGGCAAAACACGTAAATACAACTGCCAACAAGAAAACAGCCACAGAACAATCAGACATTGATTATTTTTAACCTTTCTGAGTCACTGCCAAACCTTGAGATTCTGCAGAAAATTCCATCTATGTACATAACTACATGAAAAGTTTGTTTTTGTTTTTTTTTTTTCATACAATTTCAGCTGCCTCACAGACCTCTCTTCTGAATTCTCTTCACAGACTCACCGTCTGCAGGTCAAGAACCTTGAGAGAGGAAGGTCTGAACGTGGAGCAGAAAGCAGCAAGCCCACCACAGAGTCACAAATCTAAAGTGTAAGCAGAGGGAGTAATTTTCCCTGAAAGTTAAGTACTGAAAGGTAATTCCTTCTGAGCAAGAGGCACAGACTGCGGACATTCCCACTAAGAGTGGCTAGAAGCTTATGTATGGCGCCAGCTTCCCAGGTGGCGCTAACAATAAAGAATTCATTTGCCAATGCAGAAGACACAAGAGACACGGGTTTGATCCCTGGGTAGGGAAGGTACAGACTACGGACATTCCCACTAAGAGTGGATAGAAGCTACGATAGCGCCAGCTTCCCAGGTGGCACTAACAGTAAAGAATTCATTTGCCAGTGCAGAAGACACAAGAGACACGGGTTTGATCCCTGGGTAGGGAAGATCCCCTGGAGAAAGAAATGGCAACCCAGTCCAGTATTCTTGCCTGGAGAATCCCATGGGCAGAGGAGCCTGGTGGGCTACAGTCCATGGGGTTTCAAGAGTCAGACATGACTGAGCGACTGTGTACGCGCACACACACAAAGAAACTTATGCTATTTCCAACACCCTCCCTAGGTGACACAACCAACCAAACAAAAACAAAATAAAAATCTCACTAATCCATCCATCCTGTTTCATCAGGAGGAGGAACCTAGTCCATTCTATTTGATGAAGGCAGCTGCCCACAGGAGGCAGATGGGCACTGTGGGCCCCTGAGTAGGGATCTAAGAGACGATGCCAGAGTATGAGGGCTTTCCCAGTAAAATTTATAAATTTACTATAGGTAAAATTTACAAATTTGTAAATGCACAAATAGAGTAAAATGCACAAATTGTGAGTACATTATTTGATGAATGTTTACCGGCATACTACACAGGAACTGATGCAGTGCTATTAATGGAGAAATCAGTTTTAATTCAGAATCTGAGACTATGGTTTTTCTTACTAAAAGATTTCTTGAACATCATCCCTCTTTTTCTACCATCACGAACTCCTTAGTGGGCAAAACACGTAAATACAACTGCCAACAAGAAAACAGCCACAGAACAATCAGACATTGATTATTTTTAACCTTTCTGAGTCACTGCCAAACCTTGAGATTCTGCAGAAAATTCCATCTATGTACATAACTACATGAAAAGTTTGTTTTTGTTTTTTTTTTTCATACAATTTCAGCTGCCTCACAGACCTCTCTTCTGAATTCTCTTCACAGACTCACCGTCTGCAGGTCAAGAACCTTGAGAGAGGAAGGTCTGAACGTGGAGCAGAAAGCAGCAAGCCCACCACAGAGTCACAAATCTAAAGTGTAAGCAGAGGGAGTAATTTTCCCTGAAAGTTAAGTACTGAAAGGTAATTCCTTCTGAGCAAGAGGCACAGACTGCGGACATTCCCACTAAGAGTGGCTAGAAGCTTATGTATGGCGCCAGCTTCCCAGGTGGCGCTAACAATAAAGAATTCATTTGCCAATGCAGAAGACACAAGAGACACGGGTTTGATCCCTGGGTAGGGAAGGTACAGACTACGGACATTCCCACTAAGAGTGGATAGAAGCTTACGTATAGCGCCAGCTTCCCAGGTGGCACTAACAGTAAAGAATTCATTTGCCAGTGCAGAAGACACAAGAGACACGGGTTTGATCCCTGGGTAGGGAAGATCCCCTGGAGAAAGAAATGGCAACCCAGTCCAGTATTCTTGCCTGGAGAATCCCATGGGCAGAGGAGCCTGGTGGGCTACAGTCCATGGGGTTTCAAGAGTCAGACATGACTGAGCGACTGTGTACGCGCACACACACAAAGAAACTTATGCTATTTCCAACACCCTCCCTAGGTGACACAACCAACCAAACAAAAACAAAATAAAAATCTCACTAATCCATCCATCCTGTTTCATCAGGAGGAGTGGAACCTAGTCCATTCTATTTGATGAAGGCAGCTGCCCACAGGAGAGGCGCAGATGGGCACTGTGGGCCCCTGAGTAGGGATCTAAAGAGACGATGCCAGAGTATGAGGGCTTCTCCCAGCTTTGCCAGGGACACTAACCTCTGTCGTCCCTATTAAGATAGAAACACTGTCAGTCGAGATTTTGCAATTGTTCTTAATGTGGCCACCATGTTTTCCCCTCCGAAAGGGTCAGAGGGAACTCATTTGAGCCTCAGGGGAGGACTTACTGTGCCTCTCGTCCCTGCGGCAACCTTCAAGACAGGCACTTTTATTTCATCTTACGGATGAAAGCTGAAGCTCAGAAATATGTGCTGGAAAAGTGCATCCCCCTCCTACTCTCTGGACAGACCTTTGTCTTTCGTATCAACACCAGTGTTTCTTCTTAGCATCAGAAAACGAAGTCAAAAAATACTATGTGTCTTTTATACCTGCACTTCACAGACTCATCTGGCTTCTCTGGTTCTGTCATTTCAGAGCTGTGGCATCCCAGGACTTGGCCTGGAAGCTTGGCATTCTGAGGATTCTTGCTCGCTTTCATCTCCCTGATTAAACCTTATCTTCACTTGTACCTGATCATCCAGTCACAGGGAGAACCAGTGCTTTCCTTGCTAGGAGACAGCTACCTCTGGCTACATGGTGTCTTTCAGTGACCTGCATGGGTAGCACTGAGACCCCAAGGACTGCAAATCCTTAGGAGCCAGTTGAGAAGAGGGAAAGAGGATGAATCAAGAATCCTCAGTTTTATTCCAATCTGCACATGGTTGCCATAGCAACCGCATCTAAGGTCCCTCCACCTTGCTCCTCCCACTGATCTGCTTGCTGCTTCAGGTGATCAAGGGAATCCGCGCAGAACTGCTCCAGTTCTCTGATCCGCATAATTTTACTTTTCTACAACTGAATATTATACTATTTCTTTCCCTGACCATCAAATAAAGAGAAAAAGAGTTTCAAAAACAAAAGGCACATAGTTTTTTTGATCACAGTTTTCCACTGATTAAATGCACAAGACCATTCCCTATTTCCTCTTCTTGAGGCTTCACATTTCCTCTTCCCTTATGAGCTCTGCCCTCAGCCCACTCACGCATGCACACACACACCCATACCATTCTGCACGCCAGTAAAACATTTTTTCAGTTCGTGACATTTTTGAAGGAATATTCTGATCAGAGAAATTCTAAACATACAGGTATGGGATCCTAAGCATCTTGGAGATTTGTAACCCCATCTACAATTAAGCCAAAGTAGAGGAAACATATGAGAACTGTGTTTGATCCCTAGCTTGGGAAGATCCCTTGGAGGAGGGCATGGCAATCTACTCTAGTCTTCTGAAGAATCCTAGGACAGGAGCCTGGTGGGCTGCAGTCCATAGGGCTGCAAAGAGTTGGACTGAAGTGACTTAGCATACAAGCACAGAGGAATTTTAGGCAAAATGGGACTTGGAATAAAGCAATCTAAACTTTCTTCATTTCTGTTGACATATCTTCCTTTTAAATAATAAGGGAGGCTTACTTCCTCTATCTTAAAGCACCAGAGAAAAACAGGATGCTCTTTGGAGGTTGTGAGGGGACAGAAAGAAAACCTTGCTGTGACTGTTCTAAGTGGCTTTTGAAGCCTGGTGGCCAGGTGCTGCCAACCTGGATCGAGTAGTGATCTGCCATGAGAAAGAGTCCTAGGATCTGTCAATGGGAGGAGGATCATCCGAACCAGCAATCAGATCAGTGGCAAGAGCAAGAACTGAGCAAGAACACAATACCAGACAGCAGAGGCAAAACCAGCAACTGCGCTCTGGCATGAAGTGGCTCTGAAGACTTCTGTGTGAAGCAGGCATCCTACATCTGATGATGCACAGAGGGGTTGAGGGAAGTCCACCTAAGCTGCAGCTTGCAACCCTCTTCAGACTTAGAAGCATGGGGCTTAATCTCTAGCCGTGCATAGAAAGTGAAGTCATTCAGTTGTGTTCGACTCTTTGCAACTCATGGATGACCCATGTAAATCTCCAAGCAAGAATACTGGCGTGGGTAGTCTTCCCCTTCTCCAAGGGGATCTTGCCAACCCAGGGATTGAACTCAGGTCTCCCGCATTGCAGGCATATTCTTTACCATCTGAGCCACCAGGAAAGCCCCCTAGTCATACATAAGACCCAGCTTATTTATTTCACTTTGATTTTGTCCCTTCTCTCACTTTCTTTGCTTTTTTCTTTGAGGCCACACCTCGGAGCATGTGGGATCTTAGTTCTCTGACCAGGGATTGCACCTGTGCCCACCGCCCCCCCCATTGGGAGCATTTTTGAAGGAATATTCTGATCAGAGAAATTCTAAACATACAGGTATGGGATCCTAAGCATCTTGGAGATTTGTAACCCCATCTACAATTAAGCCAAAGTAGAGGAAACATATGAGAACTGTGTTTGATCCCTAGCTTGGGAAGATCCCTTGGAGGAGGGCATGGCAATCTACTCTAGTCTTCTGAAGAATCCTAGGACAGGAGCCTGGTGGGCTGCAGTCCATAGGGCTGCAAAGAGTTGGACTGAAGTGACTTAGCATACAAGCACAGAGGAATTTTAGGCAAAATGGGACTTGGAATAAAGCAATCTAAACTTTCTTCATTTCTGTTGACATATCTTCCTTTTAAATAATAAGGGAGGCTTACTTCCTCTATCTTAAAGCACCAGAGAAAACAGGATGCTCTTTGGAGGTTGTGAGGGGACAGAAAGAAAACCTTGCTGTGACTGTTCTAAGTGGCTTTTGAAGCCTGGTGGCCAGGTGCTGCCAACCTGGATCGAGTAGTGATCTGCCATGAGAAAGAGTCCTAGGATCTGTCAATGGGAGGAGGATCATCCGAACCAGCAATCAGATCAGTGGCAAGAGCAAGAACTGAGCAAGAACACAATACCAGACAGCAGAGGCAAAACCAGCAACTGCGCTCTGGCATGAAGTGGCTCTGAAGACTTCTGTGTGAAGCAGGCATCCTACATCTGATGATGCACAGAGGGGTTGAGGGAAGTCCACCTAAGCTGCAGCTTGCAACCCTCTTCAGACTTAGAAGCATGGGGCTTAATCTCTAGCCGTGCATAGAAAGTGAAGTCATTCAGTTGTGTTCGACTCTTTGCAACTCATGGATGACCCATGTAAATCTCCAAGCAAGAATACTGGCGTGGGTAGTCTTCCCCTTCTCCAAGGGGATCTTGCCAACCCAGGGATTGAACTCAGGTCTCCCGCATTGCAGGCATATTCTTTACCATCTGAGCCACCAGGAAAGCCCCCTAGTCATACATAAGACCCAGCTTATTTATTTCACTTTGATTTTGTCCCTTCTCTCACTTTCTTTGCTTTTTTCTTTGAGGCCACACCTCGGAGCATGTGGGATCTTAGTTCTCTGACCAGGGATTGCACCTGTGCCCACCGCCCCCCACCCATTGGGAGCTCTGAGTCGTAATCACTGGACTACCAGGGACGTCTCTCACTTCCTTTTCTAACTGAATTCCTCATCCTGTGTTCTGTTCCACTATGCCTGACACCTGTACAAGGTTCCCATTTTCCTTCCCAGACTCCCTTGGATATCTTTCTTGAATATCCCTGGGCTCCAAGAAAATAACAAAGACTGACTTTCCAGCATTCCCCACAAAGCACTTTATATTATCCTTAATGTTTGCAAACATATCTGTGGTGATCTTTAGTACTTTTCACTAATTTTCAGCTCTCTGTCTCCTGCACCCTGGATGGAAAGCCTTTCTCATCAACTTTGGAAGTTAGACATGACCATCCAAACTGCTCTGACCAATGAAAGGTCCCCATGCTCGTGGCTGCCTTAAAGGCTCGGATTCTTCTTGCTATGTCTCTTCCCCCTGCCAAGGTGGCTAAAGAAGCCTGTGAGGAGATGCACCTCCGGCTGTTTTGTATCCCTGGGCAGAATCCCTCGTGACTCATACAGCCGCACAGTGTCAACCAGAAAGAAAGGTCTGTTATATTAAGCCACAGCAAAACTGAGTCCATCCTCAGGGACACAGTGCCTGCCATGTCTAGCATGGATCGCAGGTCTTTGGGCAAGAACTACAACTTATGTATTCTTCAAAATAATCCTTGTGAGGCAGTTTTTGTTTTGTTTTTGCTATTTCTTATTCTAATGAGGAATAGTTTATGTAAGGACTCACAGAGAGTAAGCAGCCAAGTTCGAACGTGTACCCAGATTATTACTCAAATCCCATACTCTTTCTACTGTATTGTGATGGGAAAAAGTGAAGTAAAAGTGTTAGTCACTCAGTCATGTCCAGCTTTTTGTGACCACATGGACTGTAGCCGCCTGGCTCCTCTGTCCATGGAACACTCCAGGCAAGAATACTGGAGTGGGGCTTCCCAGGTAGCTCAGTGGTAAAGAGTTCACCTGCCAATGCAGGAGACATGGGCTCGATCCCTGATCCAGGAAAATCCCACATGCTGCGGAGCACCTAAGCCTGTGAGCCACAACTATAGAGCCTGTGCTCTAGAGCCTCGGAGCCGCAACTATTGAGCCCATGTGCTGCAACTACTGAAGCCAGTGTGCCCTAGAGCCTGAGCCCACAACAAAAGAGATGTCACCGCAACAAGAAGCCTGCTCACCTCAACTAGAGAGTAGCCCCCACTGCCTGCAACTAGAGAGGAGCCTGTGGCAGCAGTGAAAACCCAGAATAGCCAAAAAGTAAACAAATAAATAAAATTTATATTAAAGAAAAGAATACTGGAGTGGATAGCCATTCCCTGCTCCAGGGGATCCTCCTGACCCAAGGATCAAACCCAGGTCTCCTGCCCTGCAGGCAGATTCTTAACTGTCCAAGCCACCAAAGATTGTGATGTTAGTAATTCTTAAATGACGTGGGCAGGAGCGAGGACTAAATTGTGAAAAGCAATAGAATAGAATTTGATATGGTGAAAACAAAAATACCATAAGTCATAGAAGAAAATTCAGGCTTTGGTAGTAAAGAAAATGACTAGTAGCACTGGGTGCATCTGTCAAGCTTTGCAGTATTTTATTTTTGCTTGTATTTCTTCCTCCTAGCAACAGGAAAGTTTCTAGGTATACTGTGCAAAAATTGGAAGTCTCATATGAATATCACTCTCAGTTTGGGTAATTTGAATTTTATATAATTTTAATCTGAGTAAAAATTTAAGTAACAGTATCTTTTGAAATTATAAGCATGAAATGTCACGTATATCAAAAAGAATCTGGAAACATACATACCCGCTATTAATAGCGGCTACCTCTGCAAAGGGATTCAGATTTTCTGCAGGTTGGGAGTTTTAAAGTTTTACTAGATGTTTCTATGTGTTATGTGAATATTTTCCAATAAGAAATCTCACAGAGAGTAAGCAGCCAAGTTAATTCCCTACAAATCCCATAAGTATTGTGATGGGAAAGTGAAGTAAAAGTGTTAGTCACTCAGTCATGTCCAGCTTTTTGTGACCACATGGACTGTAGCCGCCTGGCTCCTCTGTCCATGGAACACTCCAGGCAAGAATACTGGAGTGGGGCTTCCCAGGTAGCTCAGTGGTAAAGAGTTCACCTGCCAATGCAGGAGACATGGGCTCGATCCCTGATCCAGGAAAATCCCACATGCTGCGGAGCACCTAAGCCTGTGAGCCACAACTATAGAGCCTGTGCTCTAGAGCCTCGGAGCCGCAACTATTGAGCCCATGTGCTGCAACTACTGAAGCCAGTGTGCCCTAGAGCCTGAGCCCACAACAAAAGAGATGTCACCGCAACAAGAAGCCTGCTCACCTCAACTAGAGAGTAGCCCCCACTGCCTGCAACTAGAGAGGAGCCTGTGGCAGCAGTGAAAACCCAGAATAGCCAAAAAGTAAACAAATAAATAAAATTTATATTAAAGAAAAGAATACTGGAGTGGATAGCCATTCCCTGCTCCAGGGGATCCTCCTGACCCAAGGATCAAACCCAGGTCTCCTGCCCTGCAGGCAGATTCTTAACTGTCCAAGCCACCAAAGATTGTGATGTTAGTAATTCTTAAATGACGTGGGCAGGAGCGAGGACTAAATTGTGAAAAGCAATAGAATAGAATTTGATATGGTGAAAACAAAAATACCATAAGTCATAGAAGAAAATTCAGGCTTTGGTAGTAAAGAAAATGACTAGTAGCACTGGGTGCATCTGTCAAGCTTTGCAGTATTTTATTTTTGCTTGTATTTCTTCCTCCTAGCAACAGGAAAGTTTCTAGGTATACTGTGCAAAAATTGGAAGTCTCATATGAATATCACTCTCAGTTTGGGTAATTTGAATTTTATATAATTTTAATCTGAGTAAAAATTTAAGTAACAGTATCTTTTGAAATTATAAGCATGAAATGTCACGTATATCAAAAAGAATCTGGAAACATACATACCCGCTATTAATAGCGGCTACCTCTGCAAAGGGATTCAGATTTTCTGCAGGTTGGGAGTTTTAAAGTTTTACTAGATGTTTCTATGTGTTATGTGAATATTTTCCAATAAGAAATCTCTATTACTGACATTTAATGATAGGGACAAATAACTACTAATTATTATTTTTAGTTAAGTATTTTGCAAAGTCTTTATTGAATTTGTTACACCACTGCTTCTGTTTTATGTTTTGGTTCTCTGGCCTTGAGGCACATGGGATCTTAGATCCCCAACCAGGGACTGAACCTGCACCCCCTGTGCTGGAAGGTGAAGTCTTAACCCCTAGGCAGCCAGGGAAGGCCCAGCTATTAATGATCTATGTAATTAACATACAATGTGATGAGTACCTGCTGAGCTGGTGAGATGGTTAATTTTTGGCAACTGGAATGAAAAACTAAGCCTGTTCAGCACCGCTTAAAGTCTTACTAAATATCCTTATGTTTAAGAAAGAACTGTTCAGAAAAGGAATAAATATGCTTCATCCTTCACATTGTATATAAAGATGGAGTTATTTGTGATTTGGGGGGATAATGACATCTTTTCAGTGCACTAAAAATGAAATACTAAAGAGGGAAAAGAAGCGCCAATAACATCAAGGGTTGATCAACACCTGCATTTTGTCACACTGTTTGTTCATCAGTAATAAAGGCTGTAAGTTAAAAGACATGAGGAAGGATTAAGTAATATTCCTCAAAATATTTCTGTAACTATTGGAAATCAAATTTCTTTAAAAAAAAAAAAAAGTGATCATGAATCACAAAATGAGTCTCAGCCTTCTGGGATCACTCAGTAGAAGCTGGTTCCCTTACTCTTCCTGACCTGAAAATTATCACCATGCTCCTACAGATTTATCGTAGTGCTGTTAGTTTTCAAGAGTGTTAGCAAGTATAAAGCCTCATGTGCATATTTTTCCCTTAAAGGGTATAATTCACTAGCTAATTCTCAAAGAGAATGTTTTCATCATCACAGACTCTGTAGGGTCAACAAGAGTCCAGAGCTCTTGATATCTAAATTTACAGTCTTTCTCTGTCTCAGAATTTAAAGAAAAAAAAACCCAAAACACCTTTTGAATTCATGTGATTGCTGAAAGACAGACTTCTGATGAAGAACAGTAACTCAAATGCATATGTCCACCTCCCAAGGAAAGATTCACTCAAAATCACCTTTTCAGACTTTATCACAAACTCAGAAGACAAAGCAGTTGTAATCTGGACACATACAATGAATGGACAGGTAGAAGCCATCCAGCCTCAAACCCTTCTATTCCAGGGTGGGGGCAGCTCCTCCTTTCAAAGAAATCCCATGAGAACGTGGAGAAATCAGAATCCTCATGCCCTGCTGGTGGGGATGTAAAATGACACACCACCTCAGTGTTTATAGCCACATTATTCTGGAAACAATCCAAATGTCTCAACTAAAGAGGAAAGAAACAGAATGTGCTCTATCTAAAGAATTGATACAACTTTAAAACAAAAGAAAGTAAAGAAAAGATATAATACTGATGCATGCTGCAACAGGAAAAAACCTTGAAAACACTAATGTTAAGTGAAAGAACCAATCAGAAAAGGCCACATACTGTGTGATTCCATTTATATGAAATGTCCAGAATTTCAAATCCACAGAGACAGAGAGGAGATTAGTGGTCATCTGAGACGTAGGGAATAGGGAATGACTGTTAATAGGTACGTGATTTCTTTTTAGGATGATGAAATGTTCTGGAATTAGACTGTGGTGATATTCGCACAACTCTGTGATACTAGTTCTATAGTTACCTAACTAACTGTTCTCTTTAAATGGGTGAATTTTATTGGGTATGAAAGTAGCAAAAGTTAAAGAATTCTACGTTCTCTCTAGGTTGTTGCTGTTCAGTCGCTATGTCATGTATGGCTCGGCTCTTTGTGACTCCATGGACTGTAGCACACCAGGTTCCTCTGTCCTCCACCCTCTCCCAGAGCTTGCTCAAATTCACGTCCATTGAGTTGGTGATGCCATCCAACCATCTCATCCTCTGTCACCTCCTTCTCCTCCTGCCTTCAATCTTTCCCAACATCAGGGTCTTTTCCACTGAGTCAACTCTTCTCATCAGGTGGCTAAAGATTTGGAGTTTCACCATCAGTTTATAATGATGAACATGAAGTTTATGATCATCGACAGTGATACATTGGTGGCTGTATAGAAGTAAAATACTAGAGGAATATATATGAATCCAAAGTGGTTCTTTTTAGTGAGTGTGTGTTCTCTTCACATTAGATACTTTTATTGCTTTTGAATACTGAATATATGTTATTTCTGTAATTAGAAAAAAACAAGTATCAGAGTTTTTAAAGATGTTTTTTAAAGTACGAGTTCTGGAAAAGGAGATCAATAAGGACTATCACTGGGAAATGTGGTAGGAATAGAGCTGGGTTTTATTTATTTTATTTATTTTTAAAAATTCTTTCTTTTAAAGGTTTTACAGAGTTTTGTAGTTCACAGACATGTATGTTCCCAGATCAGTCATATGCATATCCATGGTCCCTACCCCCCCAGTTTCCCCCATCCCACCCCTCCAGACCTTCGCCCCAAGCCATTGTAAGCACTCCTATTCCCTTAGTAGAGCTGGGTTTTAAAAGGTGGTTAGAATTGGATAGAGAAAGACCAAGAGGACGGCCACAGCCTTTTAAACTTATCTTTTATTTCTAGAATCACTGCTTACTTTCCCTAAGCTCTGAGAGTAGAGACTGATCTCTCTTATTTACACTGGAGTCCCCAAGGTCTAGAACAATATATGAACTGTAGCAGGTGCTCAATAAACAGTAATTGAACCCATGAACAAACATATGCTACTGGAATCCTTTTTCTAATGTGTATCTTTACGTAAATTAGAAAAAGGGGCCCCAGCTCCTCTCTAGGACCTGTATCTGGGAGAGTCAGTCAGGAGCTCAACGATGACCTGCCCCCATCCTGCTGCCTGGCCAGCCTTCCTTGGGATGGCCCTGTCCCAAATGCACATAGGATAAAGTGCCTGCTGCTGGGGCTGGTGATCAAAGCCCCTGTCAACTTGACCTCAATCTTCCTGTCCCATCACAAGCATTTCCAAACCTATCCTGGTCAAACCCCTTAGGTCACACTATGCTTCCAGTCCCCCCTAGACTGCATCGTCATTGGATGATGCCATCCAACCATCTCATCCTCTGTCACCTCCTTCTCCTCCTGCCTTCAATCTTTCCCAACATCAGGGTCTTTTCCACTGAGTCAACTCTTCTCATCAGGTGGCTAAAGATTTGGAGTTTCACCATCAGTTTATAATGATGAACATGAAGTTTATGATCATCGACAGTGATACATTGGTGGCTGTATAGAAGTAAAATACTAGAGGAATATATATGAATCCAAAGTGGTTCTTTTTAGTGAGTGTGTGTTCTCTTCACATTAGATACTTTTATTGCTTTTGAATACTGAATATATGTTATTTCTGTAATTAGAAAAAAACAAGTATCAGAGTTTTTAAAGATGTTTTTTAAAGTACGAGTTCTGGAAAAGGAGATCAATAAGGACTATCACTGGGAAATGTGGTAGGAATAGAGCTGGGTTTTATTTTTTTTATTTATTTTTAAAAATTCTTTCTTTTAAAGGTTTTACAGAGTTTTGTAGTTCACAGACATGTATGTTCCCAGATCAGTCATATGCATATCCATGGTCCCTACCCCCCCAGTTTCCCCCATCCCACCCCTCCAGACCTTCGCCCCAAGCCATTGTAAGCACTCCTATTCCCTTAGTAGAGCTGGGTTTTAAAAGGTGGTTAGAATTGGATAGAGAAAGACCAAGAGGACGGCCACAGCCTTTTAAACTTATCTTTTATTTCTAGAATCACTGCTTACTTTCCCTAAGCTCTGAGAGTAGAGACTGATCTCTCTTATTTACACTGGAGTCCCCAAGGTCTAGAACAATATATGAACTGTAGCAGGTGCTCAATAAACAGTAATTGAACCCATGAACAAACATATGCTACTGGAATCCTTTTTCTAATGTGTATCTTTACGTAAATTAGAAAAAGGGGCCCCAGCTCCTCTCTAGGACCTGTATCTGGGAGAGTCAGTCAGGAGCTCAACGATGACCTGCCCCCATCCTGCTGCCTGGCCAGCCTTCCTTGGGATGGCCCTGTCCCAAATGCACATAGGATAAAGTGCCTGCTGCTGGGGCTGGTGATCAAAGCCCCTGTCAACTTGACCTCAATCTTCCTGTCCCATCACAAGCATTTCCAAACCTATCCTGGTCAAACCCCTTAGGTCACACTATGCTTCCATGTGTTGGCTCCCAATATGCCTCCATCCTACCAGTTCAGTGATTTTAAGCTAAACACATACCACTGAAGTAGGCCAAGCCCTCCCCCTTCTAAGAATGTTTTCAGTCACTGTCCCGGATCCAGCCTTTCATCCTCAGATGCTCCTATTCTGACTTCTATCTGACCCTTGACTACTTCTCTATTTGAAGTTTTATTCGTATTCATGGGATTTAGATCTGGACATTAGTATGAAGTAGGCATACCAACTTTTGACTCTCTGCTTTCCCTTCTTTGATATTGACTTGGCTCCCTTTGGACCATTTCCCTGGCCCCTCTAGACACCATCGTCAGCCCGCCTCCTCAGGTGGAATCAGCACTTTCCTCTTTGAACCTGCCCAGCACACTATACAGAACCTTCTGAAACACTGCATACTGTGTTGTTTCCTTACACAGCTCCACCTCTGGACTTTTGGAGCTTCCAATGGAAGAAACCACATCCATATTCTTAGGGACCTAGGGCTGTTCCTAGCATATATATAGCAGGTATACAACACATCGGTCTGAAGAAAATGAATAAATGAAACATGGAGAAGAGACTCTGAGCTGAGTGGACAGAGTGGGATTTTGGGGGGTAGATTCTATTAGGATGGACTCCGAGTGTGCCTTGAAATCTACACAGAAGAGGCTAGACCTGTGGTCGAAAGAAAGTCAGTCCCTTCAGATCTCTAAGAAAGGAAACGATGATGAAAACAGCATTTAGGATGACCTATGACATGTCCCCATTCCAGGTGGAGGAGAACACGGGGGAGGGAGCCTAGAGACACAGCAAGACCTCAATACACGTTCGTTGTGCCACTGGCGGAGCCCAGAGAACCTCTTACAGAAACACAGGTGTGAGATGAGAGAATGGAAAAGAGCGTGGATATTCAAGAGACCACTTGGGGCCAGGGTGGGCAAGCCCTGGGGGCTGGCAGGAGATGCAGCCACAGGGAACAGAGCAGGGCCAAGGATGAGAAGAGACAAGCTGGGAGGGGATGCCGACTTGTCCAGGGAGAGGAACTCAACGTTGATATGCTGAGTTGCAGTAGCTGGCATGTATACACGTGTGCTTAAGTCTCTATGTAGTAACGCACATGTGTGACACAATCCTGCAGCTGTTTCAGTGAGTCCTCCCTCCCACCAAGCACCGCCCTTGCCCAGGGTTTAGCTTTCTGCCAACACAAACAAAATTCCTCATAAAATGAAGGGGAACAGTCTGCTTTTTTCTTGCCACAGAGAAGATTTCTCTTAATCACTTTATTTTTCGTCCTTTGAATCACATATCCTGTTGCTTGATTAAATCCCTTAGAAGTCTAAGCATGAGACGTTTGCTGTGTGAATCCCCAAGCTGGCATTGGCTTGTCTTGTGGAAACGGATCTGTATTGGAAAGCAGAACCTCAGCTAGGGAAATGAGCGCACGGTTTTCCTCTCTGCTGCAAAATTTATTCCTCAACATTTTCAAGGAAACAGGACCTGGTTAAAACATCAATAAGAACCGAGTCTCTGGATAATCTTTCAATGTAAAGTTAATTTTTCTAATACCAATCTCTTGTATGTGAATAAGTCTTTTCTGTTTTTTATCTTTTTAAGTGCCTTCTTCTTGTTCTGTCAAATTTTCATTTAAAGGAGGTGTGCCAGGTGGTACAATCCCCCTATGAAAGGTATTGCCTCATATAAACAGAGACAAGAAGGAATGTTCCAGATGATCTAGCTTGGAAGGGCTGGAGTCAGGTCTCTATGGCAAGACAGAGTTCTCTCCACAACGTTCCCCACCAAACAGCTGAGGGAAAATGTCAACGTACTTTGCAATCATTGGAGAAGCTGAGAGAACTATGGGGCAGAGGCTGCTGAAAATAGAACTGTATGTGTTGACCCTGCCTTGCCCTCCTTAAGGCACTTACTCCTTGAGGCAACAGGGGGCCAAGGCACAAGTGTGTCCTGTAAGAGCTTCACGGGATGGTTCACTTCTGTTTCCAGTCCTTCCTGGCTTCCCAGGAAAGACGGAACCGGTCACCAGAGAACACCAACCGGAAGCGGGGTGGATGACAGTGAGCAGATGGGTGCCTGGCCCTCGCTACAGGTAGGATTCGAGGATTTTTGGAGGATCTGGCCTCCAAAAATGATCTTAAATGTTTGTCTTTTTTTTCCTTGGCTGTGCTAGGTCTCAGCACCCCCTACATTGGGAGCATGGAATCTTAGCCACTGATCACCAGGAAAGTCTGGGCCATTTGTATTATAATACGTTCCTCTGTTCACAGCCCATAACTTCATACCTAAAATGTAGAGTCACCCCAGGGCCCAATGACAATGGTTTTGTTTCCTCATTGGAATAGTTATCAATGTGAAAAGGCAACTAAACTCCCACACAATTCTACTTGGACAGAAAACATACAACTTTCTAACCTTGAATTCTTTTTTTTTATGCTCATGTACCAGGAGCTCATATCCAGGACAGTGGGCTAAATGATCCTATTACACAGTTAACCCACTGTCCTGGGTATGAGCTGCTGGTACGTGAATATAAGAAAAAAAAGGAATTCAAGGTTAGAAAGTTGTATGTCTAATGACAATGTTGGATGTCATTAACTTCTCAACTATATAATTCTAAATCCAAATAAGAACAGTGAACTCTTGCCCCAGCCTCTTTCATGCTAGATAAGCAGCAAGGACAGGATTAGTCAAGTTGGGAAGAGCAGTCATATGCTTACATAAGAAATCCAGTGAGTTCTGTGCCCACTGGAGATTAGGAGGCCCTCTGGCGTAGGTCCAGCTCCAGGGATTTGCAGAAGCCCTGTGTCCTCAGTGGCTACTGATTAGCCTTTGGATAATACTTACTGTCTAGCATAATTGGGAGGAACCTGAGTTTGCCTGCTTGTCTATTAATAACACTAAGATAAAGTAATGGTTAAAAAACCTTCTAAAAGTGTAGGTGATAAACATTCCATACATTTGCTCAGCATTTCTAGGACTGGAATCCGATCATTCAAGTTTAATAGGCTTCAATCTTTTTTTGCATGACTATTCCACAAACATTTTTGACATTTTCAAATAAAGATTTTACATCTTCTTTAAAACTGGTTCACAGTAATGTAGGTGCAATTTAAGAGCTTCAGGACATTGCACCCCGGGGAAACGGTCACCAGAGAACACCAACCGGAAGCGGGTGGATGACAGTGAGCAGATGGGTGCCTGGCCCTCGCTACAGGTAGGATTCGAGGATTTTGGAGGATCTGGCCTCCAAAATGATCTTAAATGTTTGTCTTTTTTTTCCTTGGCTGTGCTAGGTCTCAGCACCCCCTACATTGGGAGCATGGAATCTTAGCCACTGATCACCAGGAAAGTCTGGGCCATTTGTATTATAATACGTTCCTCTGTTCACAGCCCATAACTTCATACCTAAAATGTAGAGTCACCCCAGGGCCCAATGACAATGGTTTTGTTTCCTCATTGGAATAGTTATCAATGTGAAAAGGCAACTAAACTCCCACACAATTCTACTTGGACAGAAAACATACAACTTTCTAACCTTGAATTCTTTTTTTTTATGCTCATGTACCAGGAGCTCATATCCAGGACAGTGGGCTAAATGATCCTATTACACAGTTAACCCACTGTCCTGGGTATGAGCTGCTGGTACGTGAATATAAGAAAAAAAAGGAATTCAAGGTTAGAAAGTTGTATGTCTAATGACAATGTTGGATGTCATTAACTTCTCAACTATATAATTCTAAATCCAAATAAGAACAGTGAACTCTTGCCCCAGCCTCTTTCATGCTAGATAAGCAGCAAGGACAGGATTAGTCAAGTTGGGAAGAGCAGTCATATGCTTACATAAGAAATCCAGTGAGTTCTGTGCCCACTGGAGATTAGGAGGCCCTCTGGCGTAGGTCCAGCTCCAGGGATTTGCAGAAGCCCTGTGTCCTCAGTGGCTACTGATTAGCCTTTGGATAATACTTACTGTCTAGCATAATTGGGAGGAACCTGAGTTTGCCTGCTTGTCTATTAATAACACTAAGATAAAGTAATGGTTAAAAAAAAAACCTTCTAAAAGTGTAGGTGATAAACATTCCATACATTTGCTCAGCATTTCTAGGACTGGAATCCGATCATTCAAGTTTAATAGGCTTCAATCTTTTTTTGCATGACTATTCCACAAACATTTTTGACATTTTCAAATAAAGATTTTACATCTTCTTTAAAACTGGTTCACAGTAATGTAGGTGCATTTAATCTATCATTTTCCACTTTTAAAAACACAGGATTAAGTTATTCTTTAAAGTTGGAAATTATATATCATATTTTTTTCTCCTTTAGTCCTTCCGTCCCACTTCCCTAAATAGAGTTTTATCCCAATATAGTACACTCTCATCATGGAATTTATGATTCTACCATACCCAATAGCATATATACATATACATGAATTAAATTCAATTAAAAATTTTCCGAAGAGAAACTGATCAAAAGGCTTTGATCAATTACAACAAAACTGAAAATATGTATTAAACAAAAAATTAAACTTTTATTGGAAATGCATTTCTTAATGTAGATGAGGGTGGCCTCCCTTCTCCCCAAGTTAGCTGATGCATCATCCCTAGAAACAACACCTACTGTTCAAATGAGTTGGGCACTTTAATTAGAGGAGGCTTTCTGGGCACTACAGTAAGTCGAGGGTTTCCCAGGTGGTGCTAGCGGTAAGGAATCTGGTTGCCAATGCAGGAGATGTGGGTTCAGTCTTTGGGCTGGGAAGATCCCCTGGAGTAGGAAATGCTAACCCACATCGGTATTCTTGTCCAGACAAGAATACTGTATTCTTCCATGGACAGAGGAGCTTGGTGGGCCATGGGATTGCAAAGAATCGGATACTACTGAGTGACTGAGCATCAAGTAGGTCTGTCATTTTGTTATCTAGAGATCTGTTCAGCTCACGACAACTCTACATGGTAATGCTGGCATGGTTGAAAAGATGCTTTCTTTGGTAACATGGAAGAAAGGCCATTGGGAAAGGAGAATCAACAGGTATTCTCAAGAAGATAAATTTTAGAACAAAATAAGAAATTAGGAGAGAGTTTGGCAATAAATGGGTACATTTATTCTAGTTGGAAAACTACAGAAGATGTGATCCATGCTTTATAAGAACTCATAATTTGATAGGGGGGACATATAATAATATGTTTAAATAATAAAGTATGTTAATAATATGTTAAAAAACATCATATAGTATATGTAAATTGTTTGCTCCTTGGAAGAAAAGTTATGACAAACCTAGTGTATTAAAAAACAGAGACATCACTTTGCCATTAAAGGTCCATATAGTCAAAGCTATGGTTTTTCCAGTAGTCATGAACGGACATGGGAACTAGGCCACAAAGAAGGCTGAGTGCTGAAGAACTGATGCCTTTGAACTGAGGTGTTGGAGAAGAGTCCCTTGGACTGCAAGGAGATCAAACCAGTCAGTCATAAAGGCAATCAATACTGAAGCTTCCTTTGAAGACAGGTCTCACTATTTCGCTCATCTTTGTTTCTACATCACCTGTTCTGTTTTGCACTGAAATGAACTATCAATGCATTTGACCTCACTAATTCCAAGTTCCCTAAGATGGCACTTCTAGGCAGATTTTATATTATTTTATTATAAAACTTGTGGACAGCATATAACTGACCCTTAAGAACAAACAATAATCTAAAATCGAGTCTAGTTGTGGTTTTTTTGTTTTTATTTTTTTAATATTTATTTATGTATGTTTGGCTGTGTTGGGTCTTTGCTGCTGTGTGTGGTGTTTCTCTAGTTGCAGCGAGTAGGGGCTACTCTCTAGTTGCAGTTCATGGGCTTCTCATTGCAGTGGTATCTCTTGTTGTGGACCATGGGCTCTAGAGCACAGACTCTGCAGATGTGGCACATGGGCTGCTTAGCTGCCCTGCGGCATGTGGGATCTTTGTGGATAAGGGATTGAACCAGTGTCCCTTGCATTGCAAGGTAAATTCTTAACCACTAGGCCACCAGGGAAGTCCCTAAAATCTAGTTCAGTTGTTGAAAATAATAGTTCACATTAAAAAAAAAATTCTGTTTTTAGAAGACTATGTCATGGGCAGACTCTGGAGAATTTCTAGGAATATATTGGGCCCCAGGGTATAAAGAGACTAGTGAAGATGATTTAGATGATCCTCGAACCCCAGATGAGCTTCTGAAACCTAGAATTCGCCCCTTGGAAAGTGATATTAGCTCAGATGGAGAAGAAGAATGGGTGAATATGATGATACCCAATGGTGGGATATATATTAATCCAAAAGGCTGGAGATTTGTGTCTAAAAGAAGCTATAGTCAAGTAAGCCAGGATTTGTCCTCCAGCGATGAGGAACTTATGACTTACCCCATGCTAGTCTGGCAGAGCTCTGCTCATAAACGAAACCTAAGATCTGATAGTGAATAGGCATTCTTCTGGTGCAGTGTACCTAGTGAGGTACACTACAATATTCCATTTGATTCACAACAATATTCCATTTGATTTTGTTTCCTTAAGAATAAGGTAATTTAGTTTGTAGAATGAGTAACCTACTCTGGTCTAGCTTATGTGGTAAAGCAGTCCATGACAATAGAAGCCAGGAGTGTTTTTCTTTAGGTCATAGGTTCGAATGAATGTAAAATAATATTATACTGCTTATAATCTGATAAGACTGGCTAGGATACCATGCCGACTGGTGTGTAGGCCATACAGAAGCAAAATTTTCCTTATAAAAAGGGGGAGAAAGATTGTGAGGGAGCTCACTCACAGAACTCAGCTTTGCCTGAGGTGAGATTGAAGCTCTCCAGCTCTGGGGTAAGAAACTTTGTTACTGTTGATTGAGTTCTGAACTTCTGAACTATTACTGATTGTACGTTAACTGCTAACCTTGTGTCCTTTATGCTAATAAATCTGATCTTGATCTGAACTCCACGCCTTATTACTGTTAAAGTTCTATTCTCTAATGTTTGAGAGAACTACATTGTGTAGGTCGAAAGTTCTCTGAAAATAGAATAGAGGTGATTTAGCATTTCCTCGCGTCTATTAATCAGGGATAAGTGACTACACAGTGCCTGCAACAACTATCGTTCAATTGGAATGAAGCCATCAAATATTAAAGTTAAGCACTGGCCTAAAATTACAGTGTCAATAAAGTTAACTTATGTGTAATTCTGTGTTTACATTTTAAAAGTGACTATAACATGACGTGTTATTTTTTATTTTATTTTTCTAAGTAATTTTATATATTTATTTCTGGCTGTCTTCAGTTGCTAACCCAGATGATAGCTAATCCTGAAACCTAGAATTCGCCTGGAAAGTGATATTAGTGATGGAAGAAGAATGGGTGAATATGATGATACCCAATGGTGGGATATATATTAATCCAAAAGGCTGGAGATTTGTGTCTAAAAGAAGCTATAGTCAAGTAAGCCAGGATTTGTCCTCCAGCGATGAGGAACTTATGACTTACCCCATGCTAGTCTGGCAGAGCTCTGCTCATAAACGAAACCTAAGATCTGATAGTGAATAGGCATTCTTCTGGTGCAGTGTACCTAGTGAGGTACACTACAATATTCCATTTGATTCACAACAATATTCCATTTGATTTTGTTTCCTTAAGAATAAGGTAATTTAGTTTGTAGAATGAGTAACCTACTCTGGTCTAGCTTATGTGGTAAAGCAGTCCATGACAATAGAAGCCAGGAGTGTTTTTCTTTAGGTCATAGGTTCGAATGAATGTAAAATAATATTATACTGCTTATAATCTGATAAGACTGGCTAGGATACCATGCCGACTGGTGTGTAGGCCATACAGAAGCAAAATTTTCCTTATAAAAAGGGGGAGAAAGATTGTGAGGGAGCTCACTCACAGAACTCAGCTTTGCCTGAGGTGAGATTGAAGCTCTCCAGCTCTGGGGTAAGAAACTTTGTTACTGTTGATTGAGTTCTGAACTTCTGAACTATTACTGATTGTACGTTAACTGCTAACCTTGTGTCCTTTATGCTAATAAATCTGATCTTGATCTGAACTCCACGCCTTATTACTGTTAAAGTTCTATTCTCTAATGTTTGAGAGAACTACATTGTGTAGGTCGAAAGTTCTCTGAAAATAGAATAGAGGTGATTTAGCATTTCCTCGCTCTATTAATCAGGGATAAGTGACTACACAGTGCCTGCAACAACTATCGTTCAATTGGAATGAAGCCATCAAATATTAAAGTTAAGCACTGGCCTAAAATTACAGTGTCAATAAAGTTAACTTATGTGTAATTCTGTGTTTACATTTTAAAAGTGACTATAACATGACGTGTTATTTTTTATTTTATTTTTCTAAGTAATTTTATATATTTATTTCTGGCTGTCTTCAGTTGCTGCCTAGGTTTTTCTCTAGTTGTGGTGGGTGGGGCCTACTCTCTAGTTGAACTGCAGGCTTCTCATGTGGAGGCTTCTCTTGTTTTAGAGAATGGACTCTAGAGAGTGTGGCCTTTAGTAGTTATGGCATGTGGGGTCAGCAATTGGGGTACCTGGGCTCTAGAGCCTAGGCAAAATACTTGAGGTATATGGTCTTGGCTGCCCCATGGCATGTGGAATCTTCCTGGACCAGGAATTGAACCTGTGTCTCCTACATTCTCAGGCAGATTCTTTATCACTGTGCCACCTGGGAAGCCCTGAAGTGGTATTTTAAAAGAGACTGTCTTAAAAATACGTTCTACCTATTCATAAAAGCGTCTTTTAGCTCATATAACAACACTAGTCATGGTAAAGAGAGAAGTAAGGCCTGCTTCAGTTAGAAAACCACGTTAGGACATTAGGAAAATGTGGGGCAGTGGGTAGGAATCTGCCAGCCAATACTGGGGACACAGCTATGACCTCTGCTCCAGAAAGATTCCCCAAGCTGAGGAGCAACTAAGTTTGTGGACCACAACCACGGAGCCCGTGGGCCCTAGAGCTACGGCAGAGGGAAGCCCGAACACCGCGACTAGAGAACAGCCCCTGCTTGCCTCAACTAGAGAACGCCATATGCAGAAGGAAGACTGGCACAGCCAAAAACAAAGCATTATTTTAACAACAACAAAAAAGCACCACTTAGAAAAAACAAAAAAATGTCTGGAGATGGCTGGAGCTGATGCCTCTATGACACTGTGATATATTTCCTACCACTGAACTGTCCACTTACATACTGTTAACAAGGGACTTGTTATGTTAGTTTTACCACAATAAAAATTTGGGGGAAACAAATGGAATTGAAAACAAGAATTCAAAAGTGAGCTTCTGATAAAAGTCATATTTGGCTATACTAAAATCACTTAAAATTATTTTTCCCTTTAATTTGGTATACTCTTCATTATAAAAAAGAAAATTGAAGCAAATTAAAATTTACCACTTGGTGGCCTGGTGCTAAAGAATCCACCCTGCCAATGAAAGAGCTGCGGGTTCAATCCCTGGGTTGGGAAGATCCCCTGCAGTAAAAAATGGCTACCCACTGCAGTATTCTTGTCTGGGAAATCCGATGGACAGAGGAGCCGAGCAGTCTGATCGGTGTTGCAGGGCGAGGAGGGGGCAGTTCACAAAAGAGCTGGACCCAACTTTTCAACTAAACAATTGTTGAATAACAACAAAGAACTAAGAATTCTTTTTAGTTCACAGATCAATTATAACTAATGGAATGAGCCTAGGCAAAATACTTGAGGTATATGGTCTTGGCTGCCCCATGGCATGTGGAATCTTCCTGGACCAGGAATTGAACCTGTGTCTCCTACATTCTCAGGCAGATTCTTTATCACTGTGCCACCTGGGAAGCCCTGAAGTGGTATTTTAAAAGAGACTGTCTTAAAAATACGTTCTACCTATTCATAAAAGCGTCTTTTAGCTCATATAACAACACTAGTCATGGTAAAAAAGGGTAAGGCCTGCTTCAGTTAGAAAACCACGTTAGGACATTAGGAAAATGTGGGGCAGTGGGTAGGAATCTGCCAGCCAATACTGGGGACACAGCTATGACCTCTGCTCCAGAAAGATTCCCCAAGCTGAGGAGCAACTAAGTTTGTGGACCACAACCACGGAGCCCGTGGGCCCTAGAGCTACGGCAGAGGGAAGCCCGAACACCGCGACTAGAGAACAGCCCCTGCTTGCCTCAACTAGAGAACGCCATATGCAGAAGGAAGACTGGCACAGCCAAAAACAAAGCATTATTTTAACAACAACAAAAAAGCACCACTTAGAAAAAACAAAAAAATGTCTGGAGATGGCTGGAGCTGATGCCTCTATGACACTGTGATATATTTCCTACCACTGAACTGTCCACTTACATACTGTTAACAAGGGACTTGTTATGTTAGTTTTACCACAATAAAAATTTGGGGGAAACAAATGGAATTGAAAACAAGAATTCAAAAGTGAGCTTCTGATAAAAGTCATATTTGGCTATACTAAAATCACTTAAAATTATTTTTCCCTTTAATTTGGTATACTCTTCATTATAAAAAAGAAAATTGAAGCAAATTAAAATTTACCACTTGGTGGCCTGGTGCTAAAGAATCCACCCTGCCAATGAAAGAGCTGCGGGTTCAATCCCTGGGTTGGGAAGATCCCCTGCAGTAAAAAATGGCTACCCACTGCAGTATTCTTGTCTGGGAAATCCGATGGACAGAGGAGCCGAGCAGTCTGATCGGTGTTGCAGGGCGAGGAGGGGGCAGTTCACAAAAGAGCTGGACCCAACTTTTCAACTAAACAATTGTTGAATAACAACAAAGAACTAAGAATTCTTTTTAGTTCACAGATCAATTATAACTAAAGGGAAAAGACTTAATTCTATCTCCCCACTTAAAAACTGTCTTCCTATTTGGATGGTAAAAGGTGTTTAAGAGTGTAATCTCTAAACTACCATGAAAATATCATTTTAAGATTAGCTAATCTGCAAACTTACAATATATTGTATCAATTCTGCACACATACATGCACGCACACAAATTCATTTCTGCCATCATTTGAACTAACAGGTCAATTCGGACATGGGAGAACCACTTATGATACTGAAACAATGAAATACTTCAAAGCCAAATTTTTTCATTCTGTATAAAATTAAAGCACAAGTATGCATTTTTTTAAGACTCTCAACTCCAGTACTTTGGGGAGAAATAAGTCAAAATGATCATTGATCATTATTTTTAGGCAGACGATGGAATCTGGACTCCCATTCTTTCTGACTCTGTGAACTCAAAAGAGAACAACTTATCAGAGCATCACTATATGACCTCGAAGGAACAGCTCATGTCATCACAGAGCCAAAGTGCTGGCGAACATTTATCTAGATGAAAGACCTCAAGCAGTTAACCTGCTCAGCAGAGGCAATGCAACCAGGCAACAGGATAATGACCTCTATCCAAATGTGGAAGGTACATCAATTTAATACCCTGACAGCCGGACCAAAGACGATGGCGGCGCAGCAGGAAAACATTAGCCATGATAACGCAGGGCACTGGATGTGAAAAGAATGAATTATAAAGCATGGTGCTATTTGGACCGAGTAGGGATTTTTTTTTTAAAACCAACTTTATATTTAGGACGGTAGTCGTGCCTAAAAGCTCCTTCCATTCTTTTCTGCCTGAAGAACATCCCGATAAAAGGAAAAAGGCAGTGTGGATGAAATTGATAGCTTCAACACTAATCGAGTTTCTCAATCAACCCAGGGGATGCTGCATGTCATTTTCAGCAGGCTCATTACTGTCTCAGCATAGAAACACTTGGGCATTGATAAACTGGCTTAATCCATTTGGAAAAAAAAAAGGTAGCTCACGTATGTGTGGATGGGACCAGGCTTACTGTGTGTGTTATTTTGTTTTCTTTCTTTAAACGGAGGTACTTGGTACACTCTGGGGGAGATTTGGGTCTTCATCTGTAAAATTTCCCCACTACACATTCAGTGTTTGCTTTTTTCTTTTCTTTCTTTTTTTTTTTAAAGCAATTTAATTTGAGAATAGTAGCATGATCGTGCTTGTATGTTTATTCAAGGACCTTTACTCTGCGACAGGATTTCAGCCTGTGAGGTTTTTCTCTACACATGGCAGGCAGCTGTCAGAAGCAGTGCGAGGGGTGAAAGGGCAGGCCGGCTGCTCTGTTAAATCACGGGGTTCCATCAACATCTCAGAATTCCTGCCGAGTGGGAGCTGGGAGACCACAGATTAGAGTCCACTGGAGTGTGTATATTAGGTCACTCAGTGTCTATCAAAGCGATATCACGCCGGTGAGCCATACAATGGATTTTACTGTGCTCTGTTCAAAGAAAATGGAAGGCAAGTGGACATGTGTGTAGCAGACCACAGCTGAACACTGGATTCTTCTTGTCTTTAAATGGATGGATTTATTACCCACAAGATGAACGAAGAATAGGTGTGCAATCAATAGCTTTGTAAATCACGCAAAGCTGGTGGTTTTATTCAGTTCTTGGAAATGAGTGTTCAGCAGATGCAAGATGAGACACAAAGTCCCTTGCCCAGCACAGTCAAGAGGCTGTAATCAGGGCCCTAGGGCTGTGGTCCTGGACCACGAACTTGTTTTATGATCTTGGATGGTCACGCCACTTGGTTATACGAAGCTTCAGTGTCATCTTTTGTATATTTAAAATAGTAAGACTTGTCTTTGTCTACTTCCCCAAATGGGTAAACAAACAAACTAAGAAGGACGGTAGTCGTGCCTAAAAGCTCCTTCCATTCTTTTCTGCCTGAAGAACATCCCGATAAAAGGAAAAAGGCAGTGTGGATGAAATTGATAGCTTCAACACTAATCGAGTTTCTCAATCAACCCAGGGGATGCTGCATGTCATTTTCAGCAGGCTCATTACTGTCTCAGCATAGAAACACTTGGGCATTGATAAACTGGCTTAATCCATTTGGAAAAAAAAAAGGTAGCTCACGTATGTGTGGATGGGACCAGGCTTACTGTGTGTGTTATTTTGTTTTCTTTCTTTAAACGGAGGTACTTGGTACACTCTGGGGGAGATTTGGGTCTTCATCTGTAAAATTTCCCCACTACACATTCAGTGTTTGCTTTTTTCTTTTCTTTCTTTTTTTTTTTAAAGCAATTTAATTTGAGAATAGTAGCATGATCGTGCTTGTATGTTTATTCAAGGACCTTTACTCTGCGACAGGATTTCAGCCTGTGAGGTTTTTCTCTACACATGGCAGGCAGCTGTCAGAAGCAGTGCGAGGGGTGAAAGGGCAGGCCGGCTGCTCTGTTAAATCACGGGGTTCCATCAACATCTCAGAATTCCTGCCGAGTGGGAGCTGGGAGACCACAGATTAGAGTCCACTGGAGTGTGTATATTAGGTCACTCAGTGTCTATCAAAGCGATATCACGCCGGTGAGCCATACAATGGATTTTACTGTGCTCTGTTCAAAGAAAATGGAAGGCAAGTGGACATGTGTGTAGCAGACCACAGCTGAACACTGGATTCTTCTTGTCTTTAAATGGATGGATTTATTACCCACAAGATGAACGAAGAATAGGTGTGCAATCAATAGCTTTGTAAATCACGCAAAGCTGGTGGTTTTATTCAGTTCTTGGAAATGAGTGTTCAGCAGATGCAAGATGAGACACAAAGTCCCTTGCCCAGCACAGTCAAGAGGCTGTAATCAGGGCCCTAGGGCTGTGGTCCTGGACCACGAACTTGTTTTATGATCTTGGATGGTCACGCCACTTGGTTATACGAAGCTTCAGTGTCATCTTTTGTATATTTAAAATAGTAAGACTTGTCTTTGTCTACTTCCCCAAATGGGTAAACAAACAAACTAAGAATTCCTGAGAAAGAACTTTTGACAAGTTGAAAGGAATGTAGCATGATGGTATAATGTGTGATATTTATGAAATACCTAAGAAATGAAGTTTAACTTGTATTAATGGATATTTGGTCTACATATAAAAATAGAAAAGACATACTCCTTCAATGCTCATTGTTTAATTTTTTTCTTTTCTTCATTTTTAAATATATACATATAATTTAATTTCCTTTTTAACAAAGTAAAATATATGTCCCTCAAGGAATCTTGTAGTCTTTAACAAGACAATGGATATAATATGATTAGCACCTTGCCTGACAAGCAAAGTGAAATTTTAAAAAGTTTAAAAATTTTGCTTAATATTTTATTTCTCAGTTATGAGGGACTCCTTGACTGGGATAATCATACCCCTGCATTTCCATTAATAACAATAGTTAACACTAACAAAATACTTATTATGTGTCAGGCACTGTTCTAATCCACTTTACAACAATTAATTTATTTAATTAACATGCCCATATATAAATAGACTGCAGTGGTCAGTCAGTTTTAAGCACAGTTGCCATGTCCAAAAAATATCAGGCTCTGCATTATGATCTCCTTTTTGTTAAATGCATTTTCTAATCTTGTAAAATGTGAACAAGCCGACGACTTCATTTCATACTGTAGTATGATAGAGATAACACTCTTTTCACATTTTTTTTTTTAAGACGAGAATACTGTGCCCCAAGAAGTTTCATACTGTAGTATGATAGAGATAACACTCTTTTCACATTTTTTTTTTAAGACGAGAATACTGTGCCCCAAGAAGTTAAGTGATCTTCAAAGCAGCCACGTGTCAGACCCAAGACTCACATTGACATAGCCTGGCCTTCCCTGCTTACTCAGCAGTAAAGAATCTGCCTGCCTGTGCAGGAGACGTGAGCTCTATCCCTGGGTTGGGAAGATCCTCTGAAGTAGAAAATGGCAACTCAATGCAGTATTCTCGTCTGGGAAATACCATGGACAGAGGAGCCATATGGGCTGCAGCCCACAGACTCGCAGAGTCAGACATGCCTGAGTGACTAACCAACAACAAAAGTCTGGCTCTCACCACACTGTCCTGTCTCTTTGCCTCAGAGGGGCCCAAAGACCATGTCCCCTTGGAGACAGCAACTTGATGATGCCCACTTGGCCATTTGGAATCCAAAACCAAGACACACAGCTGAGACCTAATAGTCACTCAGAAAATAGCTCCAAATGCATTGAGACTGGATTCACATTGGAAGCTTACATGATAACAGTCTTTTTAGCGGGAATGTGGCAATGGCCATTGTGGCAAAAATGCACATCTCCAGCAAGGGAGCTGGAGAGATACCTAAGGACCTTCTGTCCACATCCCTCCAGGTGAACGTCAAACATCTGGCACTTTGAAGATAGAAAAGATACCACGTAACAGGACAAATGTGAGGGAGTACTTTGGTTTTTCTTTTTTTAAGTTGGAAATATTCTCCCTCATTGTTTGGAAATAAGACCTTGAAGGAAACCTTTAGAAGACGGTAAAGACATTCTCAGGTTGAATTCCATTTTGTCCGTTTGTCATTAGTTGATGAAAGAGACTGTGAAATACAAACAGGCATCTACAGAGACGCATGTAACAGCTTTGGAGCTTTCCTTTCAAGAAATTCAGAGATGGGCTTTGTATCCAGTGGCCTTCCAGGGGAAATTTAGAATAATAATAATAATAAAAGACACAGTACAGTTTGTCTATACCAAAGACCCAATAATTCTCAGCTACCTCTTCTCCAGTTTACTTCATAAAATTCAGCTTAGGTGGAAAGAAGTAAAAATGATTCCTCTTTTCCAAATAATATCTTCCAGTGGAGACCTTGGTGGCTCCTTTCCAGCCTTTATGATGGATGCCCTCCTTGCTGGTGGATTCTTTCATGGGCTTCCATGGCAGGTCCAGGAGCAGGGTGACTGCTCACCTCTCTACATTTTCATAAACGATAGTCTCATATGCAGACTGGGCAGCAATGTGAAGAGGTTAGAGACACCAGCGAGTATACTGTCCCCAAAATTCAAAATGCATTAAAACATGCCTGCCTGTGCAGGAGACGTGAGCTCTATCCCTGGGTTGGGAAGATCTAGAAAATGGCAACTCAATGCAGTATTCTCGTCTGGGAAATACCATGGACAGAGGAGCCATATGGGCTGCAGCCCACAGACTCGCAGAGTCAGACATGCCTGAGTGACTAACCAACAACAAAAGTCTGGCTCTCACCACACTGTCCTGTCTCTTTGCCTCAGAGGGGCCCAAAGACCATGTCCCCTTGGAGACAGCAACTTGATGATGCCCACTTGGCCATTTGGAATCCAAAACCAAGACACACAGCTGAGACCTAATAGTCACTCAGAAAATAGCTCCAAATGCATTGAGACTGGATTCACATTGGAAGCTTACATGATAACAGTCTTTTTAGCGGGAATGTGGCAATGGCCATTGTGGCAAAAATGCACATCTCCAGCAAGGGAGCTGGAGAGATACCTAAGGACCTTCTGTCCACATCCCTCCAGGTGAACGTCAAACATCTGGCACTTTGAAGATAGAAAAGATACCACGTAACAGGACAAATGTGAGGGAGTACTTTGGTTTTTCTTTTTTTAAGTTGGAAATATTCTCCCTCATTGTTTGGAAATAAGACCTTGAAGGAAACCTTTAGAAGACGGTAAAGACAGTCACAGGTTGAATTCCATTTTGTCCGTTTGTCATTAGTTGATGAAAGAGACTGTGAAATACAAACAGGCATCTACAGAGACGCATGTAACAGCTTTGGAGCTTTCCTTTCAAGAAATTCAGAGATGGGCTTTGTATCCAGTGGCCTTCCAGGGGAAATTTAGAATAATAATAATAATAAAAGACACAGTACAGTTTGTCTATACCAAAGACCCAATAATTCTCAGCTACCTCTTCTCCAGTTTACTTCATAAAATTCAGCTTAGGTGGAAAGAAGTAAAAATGATTCCTCTTTTCCAAATAATATCTTCCAGTGGAGACCTTGGTGGCTCCTTTCCAGCCTTTATGATGGATGCCCTCCTTGCTGGTGGATTCTTTCATGGGCTTCCATGGCAGGTCCAGGAGCAGGGTGACTGCTCACCTCTCTACATTTTCATAAACGATAGTCTCATATGCAGACTGGGCAGCAATGTGAAGAGGTTAGAGACACCAGCGAGTATACTGCATCAACAACAAACCCTGAAATTGAGAGGCTCTTACAAACACATGGACATCTACTCAGAGAGCTAACAGATTAAAAGGAAAAGTGCCAGACGACCTGAATGGTAAAACCAGCCCACACCAGGACCTTCTAGGCTTGATCGGTCCCTGACCCCAAAACAGAAGACTCTGTATTATGATCCTATTAAGGGTTAAATTCATTTTCTACTCTTACAAAACGTGAACCATCTGACTGCCTTCTACCAAACAATTTTATTTCCTAGATTCTGGCCCCAGTACAGCAGCTAAAGCCTAGTGCATTGCTGTAAGAAAATTAATTAAAAGGCACTTCAAGTTAAACCTTTTTGCAAGGCCGTCCTATTTATTTATAAATTTTATTAAGTATGAAGCCAGTTGCTCCTCAATGGTGTATTTATGTTCAACTAGGTCAGGTCTGCTGGGACGATATTTGGTCTTTCGAAACAAACACAGAGCCTGTCTGAGCAGCAGGGGCTCAAGATACCAAACACACTTGCATTCCTAAGATTTGAGTATGTGAATTAGTTAAGACTTTTGTGGGGAAAAAAAATTGATCTAGAAATCCAGATATGCGTTTCATAAGTCTTCTGCATGAGATGTTCTACACAGAAGGCCATCATTAACACCTGGCTTCCTGATCAGGGAAACAAGCATTTGACAAACAGTCTATGGTGGGGTGGCTGGTGGGATTTGGTATCATTACCACTGAAGGGAACCCACAAATCCAAGTAGGGGGAAACACTGAAAGTTGTTATTTCACAGTATTGTTAGTCTTCTCAAAAAGTACATCCATGCTGACGAAACTTACCAATGTCACATTCTCAAGCATGTTGCAAAAGAAAGAAATTTAGTAAAGACTTGGGTGAGATAAAAGAAAATTCATATTTCCTGATAATGCTGTGATTGACTAACTTTGAGAGTGATGATACTGTAGAAAGAAGTTTAAAAATAAGAACAATGTGAGGAGATGGGGTGGGAGGGAGGCTTAGGAGGGAGACTGTGTGTGTATATATATAGTTATATATAATATATATTTAATATATATACTTACATATATAAGTATACATATATAATATATATACTTACAACTGGTTCACACTAATGTATGGCAGAAACCAGCACAACAGTGCAAAGCAATTACCTTCCAATTAAAAATAAATTTTAAAAGATTAAAAAAAAACAATGCAGAGGCATTTGATATTTAAAATGCTTAAATACTTGTTGACATTCTAACTTCTCTGTTTAGAAAAGGGGATGCGTGGCTTACTTGGAAAACGACCTGAGCCATCACCAGCCGATGGTTGAAGATTACAAGCATCTAAGATGTCCACTTTCTTGGTCTTCCTGCTCTCTGATTTTACTCAGTGGAATGTGATGAATGATCACACTCCCATTTGAAACTTTTATTAGCTAAAACTCGGTGATGCCTTGGCCCAGAACATTAGAGGCTTCTGCAGGCCCCAAACTCTATTCTTAAATTATGGAAACGGAGGCAGAGGCCCCTAGAGATGAAGGGACAGGCTCAAGGTCAGAGCTAGTCAGTGACAAGGTGAGATGGAGTCCCCAGGCCACGTCCGGGGACTCGTCATACGGTGCTCATTTACCCTATCACCCTGAATGGGATGAAAGAGCAAAGCCCTCCAGTTTCTATGTCAGCAGATGATTATGAGATGTATGCTGTCGACTCTGAATTCTCTGAGGTTAGAAGAAATGTGCAGCCGTCTAAATGTCACAGGCCTGGGGGTCCTCAAAAGGAAGCCGAACGTTAGTTACTACTGTGCATAATGCCTGCATCGTATCTGTGGTCGGTGGCAATGCGTCATTAGAGCCCGTGTTTTGTTGTGACGGTAGGAGCCGAGACACAGAGGGAACGCCGAAAAGTGATCACAAAAATACCTTTCTTTCCTACTGTCCCTCAAGCAGCAGGGATCAAATAACTGTTTCTCAGTTGTCTGTCTTTTAAACAAAAAATACCTCCTTCCCTCTGCACGCATCTGCGGCAAGTCAGTGTTTTCTTCCTGTTCTCTGTTCTGTTCTGTTTTTCAGACCACAACCTTGGATCACCAGGGGATACTGAGACTAGAAAGGGCCTGACATGATGTCTTACAAATTTATCTTGGATTCCTTCAGTACGTCACAGCTTGCGTTCAATAAAGGCAGGCCGCGTAGAGTAGGCAGGTAAAAAAAGAAATAAAAGGGTCTGCAATTGGATATTAGATTTACAGCATCATCAGCCGCCAGTCTCTACACATGAAGGGCTTCCCACACAGAGCACGGCAGTTGCCGCCTGTATTTTGTGCCAACACTGCTATCCGGGTGTGTTTTGTTCATAAGCAACACAGCCAAGTCTTTCTACATTTATCGAGGAAACCTCGGAGTTGGATGAGATCTAGCAGAACCATCTTCCATCCACTCTGCTTCCTAACTGCACACACATCCTCCAGTTCCTTTAGACTAACTCTGGCCTGGCCACTCACTGGTCAAATAAATATATATTTTAATTAAAAAAAATTTTATTTTTGGCTGTGCTGGGTCTTTATTGCTGCATGTGGGGGTTTACCTAGCTGGGGTGAACAGGGGCTACTCTCTAGCTGTGGTAAGCGGGCTTCTCTTTGTAGTGGCTTCTCAAGGCGTGCAGGCTCAGTAGCTGTGCACAGGCTTAGCTGCTCTGCAGCAAGTGCGATATTCCCAGACCAGGACTTGAACCATTGTTCCCTGCATGGCAGGGTGAATTCTTTGCCACTGGACCAGAGGAAAGCCCCGGATAATGTTTTTTAATATTACTGTGCCCCAGGAGCCTCATGTGCAAAATGGGTTTAGATAATAATAATAGCTCTTAGGGTTGTTCTGAGGATTTAACGAGCAGTTACAAGTCCAAGACATATATAGGATCTGGCATATGACCACTATATAAGTATTAGTGATTCTAATTATGATTTCCTCCCCACAAAGTTAAGATTTCCTTATCATTTTGGACCTCAGCTGGCTGTAATTATTTTTAAATCAGAGAAGGAATGGTTGGTTAAACTAATGAACATCATATGGCTGTACAATAATTGGCTCAGCCATTCACCTATTATTTGACACTTAGTGAGTTTCCAATGTCCAGGTAATGCTGAATGTCACCTACCCCTTCCAGATATCTGTCCCTACAGTCCCGGGGGGGACACTTTCAACTGAGACTAGAAAGGGCCTGACTTTACAAATTTATCTTGGATTCCTTCAGTACGTCACAGCTTGCGTTCAATAAAGGCAGGCCGCGTAGAGTAGGCAGGTAAAAAAAGAAATAAAAGGGTCTGCAATTGGATATTAGATTTACAGCATCATCAGCCGCCAGTCTCTACACATGAAGGGCTTCCCACACAGAGCACGGCAGTTGCCGCCTGTATTTTGTGCCAACACTGCTATCCGGGTGTGTTTTGTTCATAAGCAACACAGCCAAGTCTTTCTACATTTATCGAGGAAACCTCGGAGTTGGATGAGATCTAGCAGAACCATCTTCCATCCACTCTGCTTCCTAACTGCACACACATCCTCCAGTTCCTTTAGACTAACTCTGGCCTGGCCACTCACTGGTCAAATAAATATATATTTTAATTAAAAAAAATTTTATTTTTGGCTGTGCTGGGTCTTTATTGCTGCATGTGGGGGTTTACCTAGCTGGGGTGAACAGGGGCTACTCTCTAGCTGTGGTAAGCGGGCTTCTCTTTGTAGTGGCTTCTCAAGGCGTGCAGGCTCAGTAGCTGTGCACAGGCTTAGCTGCTCTGCAGCAAGTGCGATATTCCCAGACCAGGACTTGAACCATTGTTCCCTGCATGGCAGGGTGAATTCTTTGCCACTGGACCAGAGGAAAGCCCCGGATAATGTTTTTTAATATTACTGTGCCCCAGGAGCCTCATGTGCAAAATGGGTTTAGATAATAATAATAGCTCTTAGGGTTGTTCTGAGGATTTAACGAGCAGTTACAAGTCCAAGACATATATAGGATCTGGCATATGACCACTATATAAGTATTAGTGATTCTAATTATGATTTCCTCCCCACAAAGTTAAGATTTCCTTATCATTTTGGACCTCAGCTGGCTGTAATTATTTTTAAATCAGAGAAGGAATGGTTGGTTAAACTAATGAACATCATATGGCTGTACAATAATTGGCTCAGCCATTCACCTATTATTTGACACTTAGTGAGTTTCCAATGTCCAGGTAATGCTGAATGTCACCTACCCCTTCCAGAGATCTGTCCCTACAGCTTCCCTAAGAGGTGGGGACACTTTCAATACTGCCATTTCCAAAGTGGGGAAACAAAGGCAATATAAATACGATATGCTCACTCAGTTATGAACGTGTTACATGTAAGACTCAAACCCAAGCTTCAGGTCCCAAAGTCTGAAGCTATTCCCTATACAGTGGATGCAATAACAAGCTTGTACATCTAAAGTTGCAAACTTCATTTCTCTAAAAGCTTTTTACAGAGTGTGTATACTAAGTAGCTTCACTTGTGTCTGACTCTACAACCCCATGGACTGCAGTCCACCAGACTTCTCTGTCCATGGGAATCTCCAGGCAAGAATGTTGGAGGGGTTGCCATGCCCTCTTCCTGGGAAATCTTCCTGACTCAGGGATTGAACCTGTACCTCTTAGGTCTCCTGCATTGGCAGGTGGGCTCTTTACCACTAGCGCCACCTACAGTGTGGACCATCTAATTCTACAATGATTCAGAATAACTGCAGTGTTATTTCCCCCTTGGGCCCAAACCCCTCCATTTAGAACACCATTAACTTACTATTAGAAATGATTACATTGCAAATCTCCCAGCAACTGCTGCACTGGCTTTGAAAGCACCTGGCCATGTCCTCGCACTATTTCAATCCAGACTTCTGGGATCAGCAGGACACAGAGTGGACAAGAAGAGCAATGTCGGGGGCCCGAGGGGACCACATAATTACGTTTCAGCAGTAAGATCATCTTCGCTGCTTTCAGCCACTACAGGCTTGTACAACAGTTCAAGAAATCTCACTGAGCACTTTCTTGGTCAGGGGTGAGATTCCTGTCCTCACTCCTGGGGGCAGTGGGAGTGGAACACACAGGTGCTACTTTTAGGGTACCCACATCCTTGGTCTTCCCGCTCTCTGATTTTACTCAGGGGGATGTGATAAATGAACACCTGCAACTCCTCCAGGTGACACAGGCAGGAAGTGGCAAGGCTGGGTGGGATCTGAGCTGATCCTGGGGCCTGTGCTTTTGTCAATGTGAATTGTCACCATACTTTTCTTTTCCAGTCCAGGTAATGCTGAATGTCACCTACCCCTTCCAGAGATCTGTCCCTACAGCTTCCCTAAGAGGTGGGGACACTTTCAATACTGCCATTTCCAAAGTGGGGAAACAAAGGCAATATAAATACGATATGCTCACTCAGTTATGAACGTGTTACATGTAAGACTCAAACCCAAGCTTCAGGTCCCAAAGTCTGAAGCTATTCCCTATACAGTGGATGCAATAACAAGCTTGTACATCTAAAGTTGCAAACTTCATTTCTCTAAAAGCTTTTTACAGAGTGTGTATACTAAGTAGCTTCACTTGTGTCTGACTCTACAACCCCATGGACTGCAGTCCACCAGACTTCTCTGTCCATGGGAATCTCCAGGCAAGAATGTTGGAGGGGTTGCCATGCCCTCTTCCTGGGAAATCTTCCTGACTCAGGGATTGAACCTGTACCTCTTAGGTCTCCTGCATTGGCAGGTGGGCTCTTTACCACTAGCGCCACCTACAGCGTGGACCATCTAATTCTACAATGATTCAGAATAACTGCAGTGTTTTTTCCCCCTTTGGGGCCCCAAAACCCCCTCCATTTAGAACACCATTAACTTACTATTAGAAATGATTACATTGCAAATCTCCCAGCAACTGCTGCACTGGCTTTGAAAGCACCTGGCCATGTCCTCGCACTATTTCAATCCAGACTTCTGGGATCAGCAGGACACAGAGTGGACAAGAAGAGCAATGTCGGGGGCCCGAGGGGACCACATAATTACGTTTCAGCAGTAAGATCATCTTCGCTGCTTTCAGCCACTACAGGCTTGTACAACAGTTCAAGAAATCTCACTGAGCACTTTCTTGGTCAGGGGTGAGATTCCTGTCCTCACTCCTGGGGGCAGTGGGAGTGGAACACACAGGTGCTACTTTTAGGGTACCCACATCCTTGGTCTTCCCGCTCTCTGATTTTACTCAGGGGGATGTGATAAATGAACACCTGCAACTCCTCCAGGTGACACAGGCAGGAAGTGGCAAGGCTGGGTGGGATCTGAGCTGATCCTGGGGCCTGTGCTTTTTGTCACTCTCCTGTGTCTATAGGTGCCCCAGGTTCTCGGCTCCTCTGCCCTCAGGCCTCCCAGCCCAGCTCATGGCAATCCATTTCTCCCATCTGCTCCTCAGTAGGGACCTTCCCAGGGCCACTTGCAAGCTTGGGCTCTCCAGTCTCCTGCCTCCTACCTCTCCCTTTTCTCTCCAAGTCTTTCTACCTGTCTTCCTCAGGCATGAATGCAAAGGTGTCACTGAAACCACCACCAAAAAAAAAAAAAAAAAAAATCACTTCCCTTCCATACAAGACTTAAATAATTATGAGGCATACACAGAAAGAGTTAGTATAAAAAATGAAAAAGTACTCACTAATACAAAGACATGTTTTTAGAGACATCGGTACTTAAGGAAACCATTGTATCCACTGCACTTTCTTGCAGACATAGCTTCTTTATTGCTGGAGCCACCAGGGAATCCCCTCTTGTACACACAAGAGGCGATAAATAAATACATCCTCCGTGACCGAATGAATGAAGTCAACTTGGGACTGGGCAATTTCAACAGAGCTTTTTGAAAACTTACACGGGGATGTTTTGGTTGGATGGTTTCCGAAGATGCTCTTCAGCAAGAAAGACCATTTTGTCAGAATAGGTACAATCTAATGTCTCCGTGTGTTATAAAGTCCCCCACTGAGGGCTTCTGAACGAGTCTGTGCATGCTAAGGTCACCAGCCTGCCAAAGAAGGTGGGCACTGTTCTCTTTTAGGGACTTCTTTCATGAGTTTTTTAAAAATAAAAACACTGGCAACACCCAGAGAAAAGTTAATCTTTCTTAAGTATCAAGGTAGGAGACGGGAGAATGGCTAGTCTGCTTTCTTGGCTTCTGCAGAGATTTGATGACTTTGGCCTTCTCTAAGAAATGGACTTACCGTTCAGGTTGATGTGCCAGTTTACGCACTGTTAATAGAAATTACTGACTCACAAATTGAGGGAAAAACTAAGGCTAGTATTTTATTCATTATGTTCTAGCCAAAGTGCTGAATGCCGAGAAGAACTTTGCAGTATCTGCCCTTTGGCGTTTTAACATTTGATGTAACTATTTATTTTGTAATCATATCTTAGAGTTAAAAAGCCTTTTTTGGCTCATTTTTTATTTGTCAAATAGACATTGTCTTGCTCAACTGTTTGGAAACAGTAAAGTTTATGATGGTTCACAAACAAGAGTATAATTAACATAATGAAGAGGTTGAGAGACTCCACTGTAAAAGCAGGACTGGGTTGACTCTACTCCATAACGGTTTCAGGATTAGCCTATGTTTCCACAGAAACAGCTTGTGCTGTTACGTGGAATCAAAATATAAACTTATGCCTCACTCAGCTCTGGTATTAAAGAAAAATGTACTGCTTTGAGCCAAAAACCTTGCATTACAGGAGCCTCACCGGTCAAGTTTTTCTCAGGAAACACTGGAACTTATACAGTGAATGTCCTGATTTCTAAAAGAAGTGCATTCAGCTTTTCAGCTTTACTTTCCACTCTTTCTAAGAAAACCGCCCTCTGGCCACCTACCTGTGCGGCCCTGAGGGCACACCCTGGCCGTCCCACCCAGGGCCCCCGGCTCCTGGCTGAGTCCTCGCTGTCCACCCACCCACATCAAAGCCTCAGGATCCACACTCCAGCTGCCTTGTCCAGATCCAGATCAAATGCCACCTTCACCAGGAGTCTTCCAAGTCAGCAGCAGTGTTCCCTTGCTCAGAATACGGACGCTGATTGTCCCTATGGCATTTCTTTTTCATTGGAGGATAACTGTTTTACTGTGTTTTGGTAGTCAAGTCGCTTTAAGCATGCCTGACTCTTTTTTTTTTTTTTTAACAACTCTTATTTATTTATTTCTGGCTATTCTGGGTTTTCACTGCTGACACAGGCTCTTCTCAAGTTGCAGGGAGTGGGGACTACTCTCTAGTTGAGGTGAGCAGGCTTCTTGTTGCGGTGACTTTTTTTGTTGTGGAACTTGGGCTCTAGGGCACACAGGCATCAGTAGTTGCAGCACATGGGTTCCATAGTTGTGGCTACTGGGCTCTAGAGCACAGGCTCCATAGTCGTGGCTCATGGGCTTAGTTGCTCCGCAGCCTGTGGGATCTTCCCAGATCAGGGATCAAACCTGTGTCCCTAACATCTCCTGCACTGGCAGGCGGGTTCTTGAGCACTCGTGCCACCTGGGAAGTCCTAGGTTCAGCCATCTCAATACAAACTAGGAATAAAACTACCATGTGACCTGGCAACCCCACTGCTGGGCACATACCCGGAGGAAACTGTAATTCAAAATGACACATGTACCCCAGTGTTCACTATAGCACTTCTGACAACAGCCAGGATATGGAAACAACTTGGATGTCCATCGATAGATAAATGGATAAAGAAGATATGGCACATATATTCAGTGGAAAATTTTCCAGGCATAAAAAGGAACAAATCTGAGTTAGTTGTAATGTTACTTCTTCTAGACTTGTCTTTCCACGGTCTATGTGAGTCTCCACATCCCTGTTCCCAGCTAGGCTGTTAACTCCTGGAGACTGGAGACTCTAGAGACAGACAATTGATTTCATCTTCTATATTATGTTTACATTTTGGCAGTTGCCCTCAGTCACGTGACCAGTGAACCATGACATAAGTATATCATGCTTATGACAGGATTATGAAATCAAGAAGTGTGTATATGTTATGTATGGCCCATAAAAGCAACTCCATTATTGCATGGTGATACCTTCTACTCTATAAAATCCATGATATCTCTATATCTAATGATAAATACAATAATGGAAATGAAAAAAGAAATAACAAGAATGGAACATAGTCAAAGGAGGTTAAAACAGAAAAAGAAAATCTTTAAAAGTACATGCAGTGTATAGTGAAGAGAAGATGACAGTGTCAACCTGGACGAATAAAATTAATCAATAATGAGAAACTAAACACTGGCTATAGGTTTCCATCCTCTGTTGAACTAAACATTTCCACACAAGTATTCATAGGCCACGGGGACTGATTATTTGGATTTATTTCCTTTCCCTGTCACAATCTTTATATGTATATCACCCACCTGATGGCTGGGGACATTTTTGCCCTTTTAAGCCTGGGTAACACAGAGAAGGACCCTGACAACTTCTCAGGCCATGGAGTCTCCCATCCCCAAGATTTCTGCAAATTCCAGAGACAGGATGGTGCTTGTGGTCTCAGCGCCCTGGGCTCTGATGTTGCCGCCGCCCCCCCACCCCCAACCTACTAGGACACCTGCACTGAAATGCACACTCAAACTCAGCTCAGGACAGATGCTCTTAAGTGGAGTTCGCTGAAGGTTCGAGGAAGGCGGAGTCAAGAGCACATGGCTGTACACCACTCAGACAGCTCCCGTGTCTCTATTCTCTTTTGCTTTTTTCTGTTTTAAGTCCTCTTTCCTTGACAAAGTAATTCAGATTTTCCCAGGAAATCTTGGCACCATCTCATTTGCCCAAAGCCAGGTGGATCTCGTTTCTAAATGTAATCCTGGGACTTCTCTCCTGGTCCAGTGGTTAAGAATCCACTTGCCAGTTCAGGGGACATGGGTCCAGTCGCTGATTCAGGAAGATCCCACAGGGAGCGGAGCAACTAAGCCACAACTCCTGAGCCCACAAGCCACAATAACCGAAGCCCAGGCACCCTGGAGCCCGTGGTTCCCAAGAAAAGAAGCCACCACAATGAGAAGCCCTCACACCACAGAACAAGAGAGTAGCCCCCACTCCCTGAAACTAGAGAAAGCCCACCCGTAGCAAGGAAGACCAGGGCAGTTATAAGTAAATAATACATGTATCGCCAATCATTATTTCTTCAGACAGATAGTATTCTTCTTGAAACTAAGTCTGATCTGAGCTGTTAAAGTCTGTAAAAATGTCTTCCTGTTACACTCCAGCATTAAGAAAAAAGAAAAGAAAAAGAAACACCCAAAACAAACAACCACAACAAAAAATAGCACATGATCAAAACCAGGAAATCAGAGAAAAACTAGGAGCTCATCTGAGTACTCCGCCCCCACTGTAGCTCATTCACTATCCGTAACTGAAACTGCAGGTATCAGAGAAACATCACCATGGACATATTCCAGACTCTACAACAAGCTACACTGGGAACCTTCTGTCGCAGGTTGGCAAGCCCAGTGTCGATCCCACAGCCTGTCTCTGGATTCATCCCTTGTTTTATAATAGCTTCCAGCTGTGGGTAACACAGAGAAGGACCCTGACAACTTCTCAGGCCATGGAGTCTCCCATCCCCAAGATTTCTGCAAATTCCAGAGACAGGATGGTGCTTGTGGTCTCAGCGCCCTGGGCTCTGATGTTGCCGCCGCCCCCCCACCCCCAACCTACTAGGACACCTGCACTGAAATGCACACTCAAACTCAGCTCAGGACAGATGCTCTTAAGTGGAGTTCGCTGAAGGTTCGAGGAAGGCGGAGTCAAGAGCACATGGCTGTACACCACTCAGACAGCTCCCGTGTCTCTATTCTCTTTTGCTTTTTTCTGTTTTAAGTCCTCTTTCCTTGACAAAGTAATTCAGATTTTCCCAGGAAATCTTGGCACCATCTCATTTGCCCAAAGCCAGGTGGATCTCGTTTCTAAATGTAATCCTGGGACTTCTCTCCTGGTCCAGTGGTTAAGAATCCACTTGCCAGTTCAGGGGACATGGGTCCAGTCGCTGATTCAGGAAGATCCCACAGGGAGCGGAGCAACTAAGCCACAACTCCTGAGCCCACAAGCCACAATAACCGAAGCCCAGGCACCCTGGAGCCCGTGGTTCCCAAGAAAAGAAGCCACCACAATGAGAAGCCCTCACACCACAGAACAAGAGAGTAGCCCCCACTCCCTGAAACTAGAGAAAGCCCACCCGTAGCAAGGAAGACCAGGGCAGTTATAAGTAAATAATACATGTATCGCCAATCATTATTTCTTCAGACAGATAGTATTCTTCTTGAAACTAAGTCTGATCTGAGCTGTTAAAGTCTGTAAAAATGTCTTCCTGTTACACTCCAGCATTAAGAAAAAAGAAAAGAAAAAGAAACACCCAAAACAAACAACCACAACAAAAAATAGCACATGATCAAAACCAGGAAATCAGAGAAAAACTAGGAGCTCATCTGAGTACTCCGCCCCCACTGTAGCTCATTCACTATCCGTAACTGAAACTGCAGGTATCAGAGAAACATCACCATGGACATATTCCAGACTCTACAACAAGCTACACTGGGAACCTTCTGTCGCAGGTTGGCAAGCCCAGTGTCGATCCCACAGCCTGTCTCTGGATTCATCCCTTGTTTTATAATACTCTCAGCTGTGATGCACAGACTTACATCCAATTTTGTTTCCTTTCCTTTTTTCTTGAGAGCAGCATGCGCCTCCATCCATGGGGGTTGTTTTATTATCTCAGCTCCCTGCACAGCCTCAACTCACAGCTGTCCAGACAGTGAGCTTGGGACAGTGTTTCAGATGACAATGGAATCTGGATAGCTGGCCTATGGGTAATAGGCCATCAGATCTACTTAGAGGAGTTTAGGGATCATTTCTAAATGTCCAAGCGTTTATGATCCTCACGAGGCTGTTGCTTATCTCTACAGGATGCCTTGTTTTTCACTACTGAAGCAATAGGCAGAAAGGAGGGTTAAGTAAGCAGACCACAGTGTGACCATGCTAATTCCTTTAGTTAATACACCAACCTATGGATGTCAGCACCAAAAGTACCCCATTCCATAGCTTGTAACCACTTTCATCTTTCTTGGCAAAACCGTCTCCATAATTCCTTTTTAGTTAGAAAACACAGGATTCTGTAGTTATGACACCAAACTTGCATTTTCTCTGCTTCTAGTTAAAGGAAATATAAAGATGCCAGAAAATATTTGCTCAAACTGAGCTGTTCTAGTTACAATATCCACTCCACACTGTTCAATTACTGTGAAACACGGTAGATAGATGGGGGAGGGGAGTTGTTTGTTTGTTCTCTATCAGCAGCATATCACATTTCACAGAAAGTATTCACAGATATAAAAAGTGTTTCTCCTTCTTGGGAAAGGCATATCATCAAAAATGCAACATAATTTTCCTTCTCTTTCGGAACTCTGAAGTTTAGAGCCTAATTTTCCTGAATTGCTCCAAGATAGGCAGGACATCAAATGCTCCCCATTGCCCATGAGCTGGCTACCCCAGTGAGGGAGAAAGTCGTCAAGCCTTTGGCCACCAGTTCTTCACTGGCGTCAGGTTGGAAAGATCATTCACTCATACGTCTGCCCTGGAATGACTTCTCAAAGGCCTCCTTTTCCAAAGCTGTTTTGTATATAACGTAACTTATGGTGAAAAGGACATAGGACTTTGCAGGCAAAACTACTCAGAGGTTACAGATGACAGAGGATGAGATGGTTGGATGGCATCACTGACTCAGTGGACTTGAGTTTGAGCAACTTCTGGGAGATGGTGAAGGACCCAGAGGCCTGGCATGCTGTAGTCCATGGGTCACAAAGAGCTGGATACGACTTAGCGAGTGAACAACAACATATTTCATTCACAGGTACATTGTGCCCAATTCCACATCTCCAGTGTAACAAGCCTGTAAGGGCCACAGCCTATAGGTACGTGCATGCTCAGTCACTTCAGTCGTGTTTGACTCTTTGTGACTCCATGGACTGCAGCCCACCAGGCTCCTCTCTCCATGGGGTTCTCCAGGCAAGAATACTGGCGTGGGTTGCCATGCCCTCCTCCAGGGAATCTCCCCACCCAAGGGTTGAATCCAAATCTTTTTTGTCTCCTGCATTGGCAGGCGAGTTCTTTACCACTAGCGTCAACACCCATCTGCCTGGCCATTCAGTGAAGTCAGCTCATAAGAGTGCTGAGCATGTCCAAATACTGGGTAAGTATGGTCTAAGGCTCTTACATGATCACCTCTCTGTCCCTTCTCACCACAGCTCTACGAGATGTTAATGTGATTCCTAGGCTATGTTTTCACGGTCACAGAGTTACTTGTCTGAACTCGCACAGTTGAGGACTTCCCTGATGGTCCAGTGGCTAAAACTCTGCACTCCTAATGCAGCGGGGCCAGGTTCAATCCTTGCTCAGGGAATTATATCCCATTTGCCACAACTAAAAGATCCCACATGTTGCACCAAGACCCGGCGCAGCCCAATACACATACCAAAAGAACCTGGACAGTGGACTCTGAAACCAGAACTCTGAATGGCCACGACACAATACCTCAGTGCTGTCAGGTAACATGAGGCACTTGACCTCCTTCCTCTCTCAGTCACTTTTCCAACAGCTCTATGCATACCTGGAAATGAAGAAAACCAGCCTCTGAGAGACTTAAGGACTTGTTCGTGGACACAAAGGCCAGAAGTGATGTTGCTGGGATTTGCACTCATCGTCTGCCCTGGAATGACTTCTCAAAGGCCTCCTTTTCCAAAGCTGTTTTGTATATAACGTAACTTATGGTGAAAAGGACATAGGACTTTGCAGGCAAAACTACTCAGAGGTTACAGATGACAGAGGATGAGATGGTTGGATGGCATCACTGACTCAGTGGACTTGAGTTTGAGCAACTTCTGGGAGATGGTGAAGGACCCAGAGGCCTGGCATGCTGTAGTCCATGGGTCACAAAGAGCTGGATACGACTTAGCGAGTGAACAACAACATATTTCATTCACAGGTACATTGTGCCCAATTCCACATCTCCAGTGTAACAAGCCTGTAAGGGCCACAGCCTATAGGTACGTGCATGCTCAGTCACTTCAGTCGTGTTTGACTCTTTGTGACTCCATGGACTGCAGCCCACCAGGCTCCTCTCTCCATGGGGTTCTCCAGGCAAGAATACTGGCGTGGGTTGCCATGCCCTCCTCCAGGGAATCTCCCCACCCAAGGGTTGAATCCAAATCTTTTTTGTCTCCTGCATTGGCAGGCGAGTTCTTTACCACTAGCGTCAACACCCATCTGCCTGGCCATTCAGTGAAGTCAGCTCATAAGAGTGCTGAGCATGTCCAAATACTGGGTAAGTATGGTCTAAGGCTCTTACATGATCACCTCTCTGTCCCTTCTCACCACAGCTCTACGAGATGTTAATGTGATTCCTAGGCTATGTTTTCACGGTCACAGAGTTACTTGTCTGAACTCGCACAGTTGAGGACTTCCCTGATGGTCCAGTGGCTAAAACTCTGCACTCCTAATGCAGCGGGGCCAGGTTCAATCCTTGCTCAGGGAATTATATCCCATTTGCCACAACTAAAAGATCCCACATGTTGCACCAAGACCCGGCGCAGCCCAATACACATACCAAAAGAACCTGGACAGTGGACTCTGAAACCAGAACTCTGAATGGCCACGACACAATACCTCAGTGCTGTCAGGTAACATGAGGCACTTGACCTCCTTCCTCTCTCAGTCACTTTTCCAACAGCTCTATGCATACCTGGAAATGAAGAAAACCAGCCTCTGAGAGACTTAAGGACTTGTTCGTGGACACAAAGGCCAGAAGTGATGTTGCTGGGATTTGAACATGGGTCTGTATGAATCTGAAGTACAACCAGACCCACGGTGTGGATTCTAACAGCAAATCTCTTGTCTGTCATGAACAAAAGCTGACTGTGGCCAGAATTTACATGCTCCTATCTGCAAATCCCACAGGACATGAGATTAGTTAGATGTTGCCTTTCATACTTAGATCTTTTCTCCTTTTTAATTTTTTCCTCTGTGCGTGTGTGTGTGTGTGTGTGTGTGTGTGCGCGCGCGTGTGCACTGGCTGCTCTGTGTGTGTGTGTGTGTGCATGCTAGCTATTTTTGAAATTTTTTGTTTATAGTTTAATCAATTTTTGGCTCTGTTGGATCTTGCTACTCCAGAGCTTTTCTCTAGCTGGGGCATCACTCTCTAGTTGCACAGGCTTCTCATTGCCATGGCTTCTCTTGGTGTGGAGCACAGGCCCTTCTTTGCAGGCTTCAGTAGCTGCAGTCCCTGGGCTCTAGAGCACAGGCTCAGCAGTTGTGGTACAAGGGTTTAGTTGCTCCTTGGCATGTTGGCTCTTCCTGGACCAGGGATCAAACCTGTGTCTCCTGCATTGGCAGGCAGATTCTTTACCAATGAGCCACCAGGGAAGCCTGACATCTTTTCTTCTTACAGGGAAAACATGAAACCTGTGATTCAACAAGTTCTGGGATGACCCTTATCCTCCATCCTAATCTGAACTCACAGTCTCTTTCCACATGTTTCCCTGTTTGAAATGTTTCTGGGCCCTGATGCTCCCTAAGTCACGAGGGTAGATATTAATCACTGGAGACATGTAATGCACAAAATATGGAGATAATCACTGCTTAAAATATAGGTTGTCTCATCCAAATGAAGGCCGATCCAAAAATGGCAAGTCAAACCACTAACATTTCCTCAAATGCTATTTGCATGTTCTCTCATTCTGTCTACAGCTCTTTCATGCGTCTGCTCCTGCTCCGGGAGAAGGTGGTGCCAAGAGAGAGGCTCAGCCTAAGTGGTTTCAAACGCACAGAATGTGATGGAAATCTCATTTCAAACCATACGGCCTTTCCCAAATGCTCCAAATGGCCACAACTCAAAGGTACAAGGTCTCAAAAATAATCCTGCCACCATTAAAAATATATGAATAAATAAACGACAGTGATGACTTCCTTTTCCCTACTAGATTCGTGGACGAGTTGCTTCTGCTCTGTGGCTGATTTTCAGTTCAGATAACTCATCTTTATTCATTTCCTTTCAGTCATGATGAGCCATATTGAGAGCAGCTGTAGGCAGGAGGGAAAAAAAAGTCTCCCCGCTCCTGCCTTCAAATCGTTGTCAACCAGCCGTTGTAAAGAATCCATCTGGGCTCAGTGCTGTGTGAAGCACCCACAAAATAATAGAAAACAGGAGGGGGAAAAAAAAACAGTTTAAGCTGAATCTAACAAAGAAATTTAAAAATCACCAAACACGTGTTCTGAGGCAAACTCAAACTCAAATGATTTAATGCAAAGTCAGGTAGACCAGGACTCAAGAAAGATTGTACTTCAAATGAAATTCAAAACCAAAACAAAACAAAATGTCCTTTAATGTTGATGGAAAACACCAATCAGATGTCTTGTTACTAGGCAGGTAACTGGTAATGAGAGGTCTGGTAGCCAGTTCTAATAAGAGTCACATAGAAGTTAGAAGGGGGTAAGTGAATGCCAGTGAGCCAAGCCTGAGCATATAACAAGAGTGAAATGATCATGGGAAAACAACTTGCACAAAAGTGGAAAGAAATAAGAAAGGACGTACATTAGCAATTGAGTGTTTTTTTTTTTGGTAAATCTGAAAAGTCCTTCCAGATTCATAAAGCAAATAAATTGAGACTCAAAACTCAGTTATGTTTCATTTTTTCAAATTTTGGATAAACAATGAATATTTTTCTGGATCAATCTTGTCTGACTTAGGACGTAAATGTTTTTAGCATTTTACTTAAAATGATTTCATCTGTTCTAATATATAAATGCAATAGAAATCTTGTTTATAGATCATTCTACTATATTTCAATGACACAAAAATGGCTTCAGTTTCAAAGAGGAAACTTGGCAAGTGATTACTGTATAAAATCTGCAGTCTTGTTTATTTTACAGCATTTTTGTTCCTGCCTTTTTAATGGTTACATGAACCAAATGCTTGGGCAACTGTGCCGAAGATGATTAAGATGGAGAAACAAAGATATCTTAGGAGACAAGTTGGAAAACTAACTGCTTTGCAAGGCTTCCTAAAATGTAGCATAACTTAAAGGGTAAAAAAGAATTCTAAGTAGTGTTTGAAAATGACCAAAAACATACAAAGTGACTAAAATTCACAAAGAAAGTTTTAAGATATTAGAAGAAAAACCAACAAAAAGACCACCATCATAGGACACACCAAGAAAATCCAAACTTCCTTATCTTCAATTTGCTAACTAGAATTAGTAAAGGTTTTTATTTCCTGTCAATCTCTGAAAGTGAAAAAAAAAAAAAAAAGTGCAAGTGTTAGTTGCTTGGTCATGTCTGACTTTCCCAATGGTAGCCCACCAGGCTCCTCTGACCACAGAATTCTCCAGACAAGAACACTAGAGTAGGTTGCCATTCCCTTCTCCAGGGGATCTTCTCAACCCAGGGAGTGAACCCAGGTCTACCGCATAGCAGGCAGATTCTTTACCACTGAGTCACCTGGCCTTCTCCACCATTTTGGAACTGATGAGCACCACTTCTTGCCGACATTTATCCTTCTCTGGAGAATCATTGATGATTTTCTGTCCGCTCCTACAATGGCATCTTTCCAGTCTCCCTGGCTGGGCTGGTCTGTCTGCTTTCCTGCCCCTCCCTCTCTCCTCTGATCTCCAGTGGTCCAAGCTCCTAAGCTTTGCTCTCTCCTTGGAGTTTATTTACTTATACAGAGAGGTCACTGCTGATCATTCCCACATCAGCATGTCTTTCCTCAGTTTCTACCCTGTCCCTCTGCCACTGTGTCAATATCAGTGCCTCTCTGAGGGATCCACTCCTCTAGGCTTAAAAACTTTGATTCAACTTTAAAAACTTTTTAAAACAATTTTTCCTCTCTTTTGGCCAATAAAGCCATCAGTTATGGAGTCTGACTGATTGGTCTTTCTTGGTATTTTCCCTCTCAATTCAATCTAGGCTCTTGTCACTTTCAAAGAGAAGTGATTACCATAAGAATACCAACAAAGGCTCAATAATGTTAGCTGTTATGTGCCCAGCACTGCTTTAATTGTTTCATATGAATTAGCTCTTTATATAGGAAGAGATCAAGACACAGAGATGAATTTCTCTGACTGAGGTCACACAGCAAACAGAATGAGAATATGAACCAAAGCTGTCTAGTTCTTCAGCATCAGATTAAATTGTTTCTCACATAATCTCTCATCCAAGACATGCTGCACATTACAGCCACTTTAATCCCTAGTCCTAGTACATACTAGTATTGCCACATGGAAAACACTACCCATACCTGTTGGCTAAAACTCTGAGCAAAAATTTCTGGAAATTTCTGCTAAGGAAATAATTAGTAATGTATGGAAAGATTCATTTACAGGGATCTTCGATACAAAATGACTTATAATAGCTTAACACTGGAACAGAATTGTGACCCATTCATACAAGGAACCAAAAAGAGGTCTTCCCAGGTGGCTTGATGGTAAAGAATTCACCTGTCAATGCAGGAAACACAACAGAGGTGGGTTTGATCCCTGGGTCACAAAACGGCAACCCACTCCAGTATTCTTGCATGGAAAATTCCATGGTCAAAGGAGCCTGGTGGCTACAGTCCATAGAGTCTCAAAGAGTTGGACACAACTGGGCATGCACTTACCTACCTACACCATTAAGAATGACACTGCAGGGCTTCCCTGGTGGTTCAGTGGTAAAACAATGTGCTTGCTGGTGCAGGAGGCTGGGAAGATCCTGCAGAGCTACTAAACTATGCTACTGAGCACAACAACTGAGCCTGTGCTCTAGAGCCCAGGAGCCTCAGCTACTGAAGCATGCACAGCCTAGAGCCTGTGCTCCACAAGAAGAGAAGCCTCCAGAAAGGGAAGTCCGCACACCACAACTCAAGAGTAGCCCCTATATGCTGCAACAGGAGAAAAACTCACATAGCAACAGACCTAGCACAGCCAAAAATAATAGAGAAACAAAATTATACAAAAAAAGAACAACATTGCAGAAGAGTATCTGATGACATGGGAAAATATTCAAGATTTATTAAGCGTGTGTTGGGGGGGTCAGATTATAAATTATATAAAGCCGTATGGAGCATGAATCCAGTTCTGTTAAAAAAAAAAAAAAAGAATATCCTCAAATTCCAAACCAAAACTAAACCTAAAATATACTAAAACGTTAACCAAAATTGTTTCTAAGGTCCTGGGACCCTAAGGGATTTATTTTCATGCTTTTCCAACATTTTTTTAATGAATATATGATACTTTGTTATCAGAGCCTCCTCTTGTTATGTGATTTTACAAATAATATTCAAATCCTGCTATTTCTGTAGAATCATTTCCCTGCTCAAGGACACAACAGTACTCACTGTCTGTTAACCTCGGGTTGAAAGTTTCTCTTCCTACCATTAAGGCCCCTTTGTCTAAGGTTTCTTCCTGATTCTTCAATCCCAACCTCCGAGTCTTTCCAGGAAACCACGACCAAACTGGTCTTTCCAGGAAGCCCTGGCCAAACTGGCCTCTTCAATCCACTCTCTTATGATCACTACCAGCTCCATGATGGGTCAGGGTCCAGCCAGAGTCCTGCTCCAGCCCTCACACCTCACTGATACAGACGCATCAATTTCTCCATTGGGTTCTTAAAGAAGAACCTGGATCTATCCAAAAACATCTGGTACTTCTTTTGAGTCTTACCATGAATAGGCACTCAGCCCATGGGCCTCACAGTTATGATAAAAAGTCATCGTTACCACATGCAAGCCAGGCCAGGGCTACTAATAACATCTCCCTGGTTTATGTGCTGCTGCTTTAGTATTTACCTGCCGGTCTTAGTCGTTATTTTCTGTCTCCTGCATCACATTGTTCACACTTGAGTGCCAGCACTTCACACCTCAGTTAATCAGGTACATTTACATGTATGTTTCTCTTGCTCAATTTTCAGTTCCTTGAGTTCATTAACAGTTTCTCTTGCTCAAGTTACTCAACACATGCTTTTGAGTTCAAAAGGGAAGTCCGCACACCACAACTCAAGAGTAGCCCCTATATGCTGCAACAGGAGAAAAACTCACATAGCAACAGACCTAGCACAGCCAAAAATAATAGAGAAACAAAATTATACAAAAAAAGAACAACATTGCAGAAGAGTATCTGATGACATGGGAAAATATTCAAGATTTATTAAGCGTGTGTTGGGGGGGTCAGATTATAAATTATATAAAGCCGTATGGAGCATGAATCCAGTTCTGTTAAAAAAAAAAAAAAAGAATATCCTCAAATTCCAAACCAAAACTAAACCTAAAATATACTAAAACGTTAACCAAAATTGTTTCTAAGGTCCTGGGACCCTAAGGGATTTATTTTCATGCTTTTCCAACATTTTTTTAATGAATATATGATACTTTGTTATCAGAGCCTCCTCTTGTTATGTGATTTTACAAATAATATTCAAATCCTGCTATTTCTGTAGAATCATTTCCCTGCTCAAGGACACAACAGTACTCACTGTCTGTTAACCTCGGGTTGAAAGTTTCTCTTCCTACCATTAAGGCCCCTTTGTCTAAGGTTTCTTCCTGATTCTTCAATCCCAACCTCCGAGTCTTTCCAGGAAACCACGACCAAACTGGTCTTTCCAGGAAGCCCTGGCCAAACTGGCCTCTTCAATCCACTCTCTTATGATCACTACCAGCTCCATGATGGGTCAGGGTCCAGCCAGAGTCCTGCTCCAGCCCTCACACCTCACTGATACAGACGCATCAATTTCTCCATTGGGTTCTTAAAGAAGAACCTGGATCTACCCAAAAAACATCTGGTACTTCTTTTGAGTCTTACCATGAATAGGCACTCAGCCCATGGGCCTCACAGTTATGATAAAAAGTCATCGTTACCACATGCAAGCCAGGCCAGGGCTACTAATAACATCTCCCTGGTTTATGTGCTGCTGCTTTAGTATTTACCTGCCGGTCTTAGTCGTTATTTTCTGTCTCCTGCATCACATTGTTCACACTTGAGTGCCAGCACTTCACACCTCAGTTAATCAGGTACATTTACATGTATGTTTCTCTTGCTCAATTTTCAGTTCCTTGAGTTCATTAACAGTATCTACTTAAACTTCAGAATGGTGGCACATGGCATGTACTAGTTACTCAACACATGCTTATTGAGTGAATTACAGATGAGAGGAAACCAGTGAATCTGTATCTTAAATAAGTTGCTGGAGGAAAATCCTGGAAGCAACGTTCACATGATTGATGACCAGAATACAACATCAACCACCAGAAATGTTGAAAATCTCTTTGAGTGATACTGTTAAAGCTAAAAATATGTCCTATGTCCACTTAGCTTTGCCAGATATCTAAGAGGTGCATAAAAGCTAGCCAGAACATGGAAGTCTTTTTTTTTTTTTAATTTATCTATTTTTAATTGAAGGATAACTACAATATTGTGTTGGTTTCTGCCATACATCAACATGGATCAGCCATAGGTATTGGAACCTGTAAGTCTTACCCATCATATTTATTTCTTATATGACAAGATTATTCCTGCCTAGAGATTTAGTGATAAAATGGATCAGGGGAGAATGAGGAACAGAAAAGTTTTTACTGATTGTGAAAATTTCAAAATGATAAGTCTAGCTGTTACTTTTCTACAACTATAATTACTCTTACATTGCTATGCATCCATGGAAACCAAAAGATCATACCACAATTCACAAGACAGAATGCTGAATGAATAAGAGGTCTAGATGGGGAGCTATAATTTTCCTGTGGGACTTTGTGACCACATGAGGAAAGTCTGATGGGTGAATACAGCCAATCAAGTCACTGGTTGCATTTAAGAACACTGTAACCCAAAACACACAGACTTGGTTTTATATAATGCATTGGTATAACTCCAGCTGAGGCCGTATACTGCAAGGATTTTTCCATCTCATGTTGGGCCTAATTTTAACTTCTTTAGATGACTTCACTTCTCTCTTTGAGCTCTATGGGTCCTAACACTGCATCAGAAGTGGGCAAAACTGAGTCTCATTGTTAGATATGAACTACCAGTGGATTCTGTCATCCAGCTAGGCATGAACCTGGATCAGAGGGAGAATCAGAGAGAGAGAGAAGGAAAGCATTTTTCCTCTTCATCTATGGAATAAGGAACAATAGTAACCTTCTTGAAACCAAATAGGGAACTCCAAGACAGTAAGTATTTCAAACCAGTTTCTATTTAGACTGTGGCAAAAGTATGGCAAACATGGATGAGAGCACAATGAGACCCAGAACTATCTGGATGTGAATAATAATGGGCAACTATGAGTCGGGCCATTCTGTATCAGGATATGGTGCGTACTGAATGGACCCTGGGATGAGGATGCTCCTCCTGGACCTTTAACTATGATGACAAATGAGATTCACTTAAGAGCTGGGAATTTGAGTTCTGTCCCAAATGATGGGACAGCCTGAAGATCGGGGGGTGAGTAGGATGGGGATGAGAATAACAGCAGAAAAGGAGAGCAGAAGAAAAAGCGCAGTCTCTACAAGGGATTCCAGTGTTCAGAACAAACTCTGCTTCATGGAATACATGATTCTTGGGACAGGGTAGGTATTCACTAAGAAATGTAAATGATACCTGCGGATGCTGATTACAACCATGATATTAAAAGACACTTACTCCTTGGAAGAGAAACTATGACAAATCTAGACAGTGTATTAAAAAGCAGAGATATTACTTGGCCAACAAAGGTCTGTCTAGTCATAGCTATGATTTTTTCCAGTAGTCATGTATGGATGTGAAAGTCGGACCAGAAGGAAGGCTGAGCTTGGAAGAATTGATGCTTTTCAACTGTGGTGCTGGAGACGATTCTTGAGAGTCCTTTGGACAGCAAGGAGATCAAACCAATCAATCCTAAAGGAAATCAACCCTGAATACTCATTGGAAGGACTGATGCTGAAGTCCCAATATCCTGGCCACCTGATACGAAGAGCAGGCTCATTGGGAAAGACCCTGATGCTGGGAAAAACTGAAGGCAGGAGGAGAAGGGACAAGAGAGGATGAGATGCTTGGATGGCACCACCAATGGACATGAATTTGAGCAAATTCCGGGAGATGCGATGGACAGAGAAGCCTGGCATGCTGCAGTTCATGGGATCGCAAAGAGTCAGTCACAACTTAGTGACTGAACAACAACAATAATAATAATATCAGTGTCCTTTGGCAGAGATTTCTTCATATCAACAAAATTAAAAAATATTTTAAGCATTAATGAGGCCCAAAAAATCAAGAAATAAGAATTCTGTTATTTATAATATTAAAACCTAATTTGGATTATGATCAGAAAATCGTATCTGAATCAAAATCTAAGCTCTAACAGTGTTTATAAAGATGCAATCAGCTCTCTCTAAGGATACACAGAAACTAGAAGAGGGTTAAATCTACCAGGTACATTTAACCTGGAATTAACCTGGGCTCACCTGGAATTAACATATTAATAGTAACTTTATTGAGTTTGAAAATAGATTCTTTTTAATACGATAAAACATTGTCCTTTGTGTTTCTCTTCAGAAACTTTACAGCCTTAGCAAACTACTTTTCATAGACAAAAAAAAGGCCACATTCACCAGGCCATTTGCATTACCAAAATTATTTCATACTATGAAGAAAATAAAAGTGCAAGTATCAAGTTGCTCAGTTGTGTCTGACTCTTTGAGAGCCCTCCTGGAGTGCAGCCCACCAGGATCCTCTGTTCATGGGATTTTCCAGGCAAGAATACTGGAGCGAGTAGTCATTCCCTTCTCCAGGGGATCTTCCCAACCCAGGGATCGAACCTGGGTCTCTTGCACTGAAGGTGGATTCTTTACCATCTGAGCCACTAGGGAAGCCCATTATGTATTATACCAAAATTTAAATGTTTAAAAAGTTATATACATTTAGTCGCCTCATACATGTGTGTGCATGTGTTTACACATACACACACACACACCTAGCACAGTAAGCCTTTCTATTATTTTAGACCAACATGTAAAAACAAATCACTAGTTGTCTGAAAAATAACATTAGAACATTACATTATTTTGCCATGGAGGAGCAAAAGTAAATTGTTTTGACTGACGAGATTTCACTTAAAGAAATAATTAACTTGCTGACCTTATATATTTTAATCCAAAAGGAGACTTGGAAAAGGGATACACAGTTTTAAGAACGCTTTAAACACAAACTATTCCCTTGTAAACAACCAGCAATCAGGTCTGACTTCTCTGGCATTAGAAGGGTTAAGCACTCCACTAAATGCTTCTTCCACTTCCTCCCAACCACAGAATGCTGTAATTTTTAGGATTTATGAATTGGCAGGGCCAGTCAGCATCTTGAACACGACAGACTCTGTGTAGATCTCTCCCTTACCTGCTGGGAAGAGACAATTCCCCTCACACTCGGAACCCTGAAGCTCTTTAAGCTGCTTGCTCTGTAACCGTGGCAGCTGGGCCCTATACAATTCTTCATCTCCTGCCACTGGGGTCTCACTAAATAAAGACCATGGTGCCTTGTTAGCCAACAACTGAGCGTGAAATCACTACATTGCAATTCCCTACTCCCCAAGTCAATCAATTCTTTTTTTTTTGACATTATAGATCTGGATGCATTGGGTCAATAAAGAGATGGGAAAAAATGGAGTTGAATAAAATGAATGTTTCAAAGGCAATGAGAACACACCCAAAGGACATATTTAATTCCACACAGTGAAATTAGTGTGTTCACCTAAAATAATTTAGAGCTAACAAAACCAAAACATGTGCTATTTAATGTCATTACAGTGCTCAGAACTTGCACAGGATACATAATGGAGAAAACCGTGAAGACAGATAGGCAGTCAAGAACAAGCTTTTGTCAGGTCCAAAAGTTTGGGACTGTTAACATATTAGAGCGTGCCTGACAAGACACTAAAAGAGTAACATGTGTTGTTTTTTAAGGCGTATTAAGACTTTAGGCATTAGGGACATGCTAACTGAGAGGGAGTGAGGAGAGCCTGAAACCCTGAGAACTATGAGAATGTCACGTGCGGTCATCAGCAGGTCTTCTCCTCAAATCCTGTGTGAGGAGGCGCCTGGAGATGGAGGCTGCAGGAAAGCTTGGCACAGGGGAGGAAAGTCAAAGAGGAAAGAACAAGAAGAGACAGGCTACAGCATGCGCTGAACGTGGTGCTTTTCTCCTTGAAGAAGCTCCCAATGCAAAGGCATGTGAAAAGGCCTTCAGAAGAGGGAAGAAATGTTTTCTTGCTGACCTTATATATTTTAATCCAAAAGGAGACTTGGAAAAGGGATACACAGTTTTAAGAACGCTTTAAACACAAACTATTCCCTTGTAAACAACCAGCAATCAGGTCTGACTTCTCTGGCATTAGAAGGGTTAAGCACTCCACTAAATGCTTCTTCCACTTCCTCCCAACCACAGAATGCTGTAATTTTTAGGATTTATGAATTGGCAGGGCCAGTCAGCATCTTGAACACGACAGACTCTGTGTAGATCTCTCCCTTACCTGCTGGGAAGAGACAATTCCCCTCACACTCGGAACCCTGAAGCTCTTTAAGCTGCTTGCTCTGTAACCGTGGCAGCTGGGCCCTATACAATTCTTCATCTCCTGCCACTGGGGTCTCACTAAATAAAGACCATGGTGCCTTGTTAGCCAACAACTGAGCGTGAAATCACTACATTGCAATTCCCTACTCCCCAAGTCAATCAATTCTTTTTTTTTTGACATTATAGATCTGGATGCATTGGGTCAATAAAGAGATGGGAAAAAATGGAGTTGAATAAAATGAATGTTTCAAAGGCAATGAGAACACACCCAAAGGACATATTTAATTCCACACAGTGAAATTAGTGTGTTCACCTAAAATAATTTAGAGCTAACAAAACCAAAACATGTGCTATTTAATGTCATTACAGTGCTCAGAACTTGCACAGGATACATAATGGAGAAAACCGTGAAGACAGATAGGCAGTCAAGAACAAGCTTTTGTCAGGTCCAAAAGTTTGGGACTGTTAACATATTAGAGCGTGCCTGACAAGACACTAAAAGAGTAACATGTGTTGTTTTTTAAGGCGTATTAAGACTTTAGGCATTAGGGACATGCTAACTGAGAGGGAGTGAGGAGAGCCTGAAACCCTGAGAACTATGAGAATGTCACGTGCGGTCATCAGCAGGTCTTCTCCTCAAATCCTGTGTGAGGAGGCGCCTGGAGATGGAGGCTGCAGGAAAGCTTGGCACAGGGGAGGAAAGTCAAAGAGGAAAGAACAAGAAGAGACAGGCTACAGCATGCGCTGAACGTGGTGCTTTTCTCCTTGAAGAAGCTCCCAATGCAAAGGCATGTGCGGAAAAGGCCTTCAGAAGAGGGAAGAAATGTTTTAAAATAAACCTATTTTCAACCTTTCATTCCACTTAAATAACATTTCATAGTTAGACCTATTTCTCTACTGGCAGGGCTATTTACTCAGTATCCTCTACTAGTCATTTCACTTATATTCACATCACGATTATTCATCGAGAGTGCAAAATTGGGACTTCCCTGTGGTCTAGTGGATAAGAATCTGTCCGCCAATGCAGGGGACACAGGTTCAAACCCTGGTCCAGGATGATTCCACATGCCTTGGGGCAACTAAGTCAGTGCCTCACAACTACTGAGCCACCTGCCTAGAGCCTGTGCTCCACAACAAGAGAAGCCACCACAGTGACAAGCCCTCACACTGCAACTAGAGAGTAGACCCTGCTCGCTGCCACTACAGAAAACTTTCATGCACTTGTAAAGACCCGGCACAACCAAAAATGAAAGAAAAATTAATAAATAAAAAAATTAAAAAGAGTACAAAATTGCTGTATGGCAAAAATCTGAGTGTTGAAAAAAATATTACAACCAAAAATGAGCTAGGTCCATTCAGAGCACTTGAAAATCATGAAGTCATTAATACAGGGCACAGTCCCTGACTGTAAATTTTCATATACGGTGTGTTACACCTTGATATAACATTTCAACAACTTTTGCTATTAGTCTGCAGACTCCTTATAAACAGCAGCTACATCCTGTCTCCTGCAAGGCCTGGCCAACAGCAAGAACTGAATAAGTATGTGCTGACTTGTATGTAATACTTCTAAGCAGGAGTGAAAAGACCCCAATGCTGGGAAAGGTTGAGGGCAAGAGGAGAAGGGGGCGACAGAGGATGGGCTGGTTGGATGGCATCACTGACTCAATGGACATGAGTTTGAGCAAGCTCCAGGAGATGGTGAAGGACAGGGAAGCCTGGTGTGCTGTAATCCAGGGGTTCACAAAGAGTCGGACACGGCTTAGTGACTGAAAACCACACCCACCAGAAGCCATGTTTACACCCCTCTTCTGTGCTCCTCTGGGACTCGGGTGTCCCTGAAGAAGCTCCCAATGCAAAGGCATGTGCGGAAAAGGCCTTCAGAAGAGGGAAGAAATGTTTTAAAATAAACCTATTTTCAACCTTTCATTCCACTTAAATAACATTTCATAGTTAGACCTATTTCTCTACTGGCAGGGCTATTTACTCAGTATCCTCTACTAGTCATTTCACTTATATTCACATCACGATTATTCATCGAGAGTGCAAAATTGGGACTTCCTGTGGTCTAGTGGATAAGAATCTGTCCGCCAATGCAGGGGACACAGGTTCAAACCCTGGTCCAGGATGATTCCACATGCCTTGGGGCAACTAAGTCAGTGCCTCACAACTACTGAGCCACCTGCCTAGAGCCTGTGCTCCACAACAAGAGAAGCCACCACAGTGACAAGCCCTCACACTGCAACTAGAGAGTAGACCCTGCTCGCTGCCACTACAGAAAACTTTCATGCACTTGTAAAGACCCGGCACAACCAAAAATGAAAGAAAAATTAATAAATAAAAAAATTAAAAAGAGTACAAAATTGCTGTATGGCAAAAATCTGAGTGTTGAAAAAAATATTACAACCAAAAATGAGCTAGGTCCATTCAGAGCACTTGAAAATCATGAAGTCATTAATACAGGGCACAGTCCCTGACTGTAAATTTTCATATACGGTGTGTTACACCTTGATATAACATTTCAACAACTTTTGCTATTAGTCTGCAGACTCCTTATAAACAGCAGCTACATCCTGTCTCCTGCAAGGCCTGGCCAACAGCAAGAACTGAATAAGTATGTGCTGACTTGTATGTAATACTTCTAAGCAGGAGTGAAAAGACCCCAATGCTGGGAAAGGTTGAGGGCAAGAGGAGAAGGGGGCGACAGAGGATGGGCTGGTTGGATGGCATCACTGACTCAATGGACATGAGTTTGAGCAAGCTCCAGGAGATGGTGAAGGACAGGGAAGCCTGGTGTGCTGTAATCCAGGGGTTCACAAAGAGTCGGACACGGCTTAGTGACTGAAAACCACACCCACCAGAAGCCATGTTTACACCCCTCTTCTGTGCTCCTCTGGGACTCGGGTGTCCCTGACCACAGTCTTCATGACTCTGGGCAGACTCATGACTGTTGTCTGTCTTCCCCACAAGACTGCAGCATCCCTAAGGATAGGCACTAAGGTTTACTTAGCTTTGTAGTCTAAACATCCAGACCAGGACTCTATTTACAGGGGACATTCCATTTTTTACCCTAAGGCACCAAAGCTAATTATTACCTCACAAACTTCATATTTATCAGAGACACTGCCATCATGTCTTATTAAAGGGACTGGAAATGCAGAGTTCCTATATGAGTCAAATGTATTTACGTGCACATCATTGTCTAATTTGTAAATTCTTTTAAAATGAATTCTTTGGTATCATTCACATGTTATTCAGAATCTGGCTGAGTCATATATGCACACGTGTATACACATATATATATAGTTGACAGATGGATCTACAGAAAGATAAAGAAACCAAATTTTAACCCATAAGTCCTTTTTTATGTCCTGACTGATTTCCTGATGGTGATTTTAACATTAAACATGATCATTTCAAAGTTAAACATAATTAGAAATATAGATTAGACGAATAAAGAGTTCTATGAGGTATCATCATACCCAAAGTGAAATCATTTCAGTTGGTTGTTTTCCTGGAGTGTTCATCCATTATCCAGATTTTTAAGGGGGGAAAAAAAAAAGAGTTCAGTTTGGATCTCGAAACTCATGGTTTCCGTTCATATTTGGCAAGTCTGTAACATCTATGATAAAGTGTAAGATATTCATCACATATGCAAACATCATCTGTTAGGGGAAAGGCAACATGGCTTACACAGAGAGAGGGCATGTCTTTCCAATCATTCTGAGTTATTTGAGAGGGTAAATAAGCAGAGCACATAATTTATTTAAACTTTCAAAACCCTTTGACAAGGTTCCACATCAAAGACAGTTTATAAAAACGGAGTTAACATGGGATTGGGGAAAGTGTTTTCTCATAGAGAGAGGACTTGATTAAAGATGGGAAATAATGAGTAGAACCAACATTTTCCATCACAGAACTATCAAAAGGAGCCAGTATCAGCTGGATTTTCTTTTTAATATTAAAAATTCTATCGGAGACAGAGCACACTTAAAAAAAAGAAAAAGCTAATCTGGAGAATCCATTTGTCTCTTATAGGTGAAAAGGCCCTAAAATTATGGAAAGATCTCTGTGTGTGTATGTGTGTGTGTGTGAGATAGACAGACAAAGATAGAGAGATTTAGGTATTGGTGGATGTGGGGTGGTTAAGGGACCAGAAAAGTGCTTTTTATACCAAACAGGCTTATCTGCATCTACGCAGTATGTACAGGTAAGATCCTTGATTAGGCAAGTCCAGTGAAACTGGGAAAATAAAATATCCTGGGTATTACTTTAGAGAATAGAAGGAAAAAAAACCTCAGCACAAACAAGTGCGCGCGTGCGTGCGTGTGTGTGTGAGAGAGGGAGAGAGAGAGAGAGAGATCAAAGAAAAATTGAGGGAGACAAAAACTATAGGAAAATGGAGTCCGTTCAGTTGTTCATCTTAGAAAAACCAGAAGTTGAGAGAGGTGACTGGAAAAGTTTATAAATTACAAAGGACACATGTGGGGGTGTCTATGATACTCACTGTCTGAACAGTAAAGCCAGGTAAACCCCTTTGAAGTTTAAAAGGCTTTTTCAGGACACCTGATAGGAAGGGCTTAGATTCACCCAACAGGTGGCTCTTCAAGAGAAAGCGTCCAGAGAAAACCTAAAATGGGCTTAAAACATTCAGGACATCCAGGGAGGCTAGATTCTTAACAGGTTAATAAAGGCAACCAGGAGCTTCCTGTTGCAGCCACACCTTTCAGACTTCGCCTGCCCCACACGCCTCCCAGAGGCTGAAAAGTAGCCAGCCCTGCAAGCCACTGTTTCCCCTCTATTAATGCAGAAAATGAAGCATGAATTATGAATGCTGCATTAGCTACTGCTGTTGTCAACATTAGCCCCTAATGACCCAATCTGGGGGGAAGAAGGGTAGGAGGGAGAAGGTACCAGACAAACAACAGTACTATCTAAAGATGTAAACGCTCTTTTCTGAGGTAATTAAAAAAAAAAAAAATTGGCTGACTTTAAAGACTTTTTTATGTGCAGTGCAGCACAGAACAGCTTGTAGGCTGCAGATCAATAAATTCCAGTTAACTTTCAAGTCATGTTGGCATGCAGCCCTGGCTGGTTGATTAATTTACATTTCAGCCCTCTAAAAAGGTATGTCTAAAGAAATAAAGCATTATATGGATTGCAGAGAGATGGCTCAATCAGAACAGGTCTTCACATTTATTGGTTATCAACATCAATGGGAAATCTTAAAACACTACAGAGAACAGGTCACCCTTCCTTCCGTCTCATTCAGTTAGTGTTTTTCTTAGGACCCATTCCTTTCTGTTTTTAGGTGTACTTGATTTTTAAAAAACTCTTTTTGATGTGGACCCTTTTAAAAGTCTTCACTGAATTTGTTACAACACTGCCTCTGTTTCTCATCTTCAGGTATTTTGACTGCCAGGCACGTGGATCTCAGCGCCCCGACCAGGGATCAAACCCTCAACCCCTGGGTTGGAAGGTGATGTCTTCACCACTGACCACCAGAAAAATCTCTGGAGTACCTGATATCTATCTGGACAACCAAAACCAATGGTTTTCCTCAGGCAAGCTTCATAAATTAGTTAATAATTAAAAGAGTGACTGAAAAGACAGTAACACTGTCTCAATGTTGAAATCTCTATGTAGGAAGGACTGTCTGCAGAGATTCCTCAGCTTGTGGAATCTCCGTTCCCAGACCAGGGATAGATCCCAGCCCCCTGCAGTGGGGGGCTGCACAGAGTCCTAGCCTCTGGACCACAAGGGAATTCCCTTCCTTTCTCTTTTCCCTGCCCCCTGATCCACAACACCGATCCAGCTACAAGGCCATAACCTTAAAGTCTGAGAGTAGGAATGAAAAGCTAGGAATAGCTTATGTTTTTCTTTCAAACATCTCTCCAGGTCTTCTTTTCTTTTCTTGATGTTTCACGTTGCTTGCTTTTCAATATATATTTTTAATGCAGAAAATGAAGCATGAATTATGAATGCTAAGCTGCTGTTGTCAACATTAGCCCCTAATGACCCAATCTGGGGGGAAGAAGGGTAGGAGGGAGAAGGTACCAGACAAACAACAGTACTATCTAAAGATGTAAACGCTCTTTTCTGAGGTAATTAAAAAAAAAAAAAATTGGCTGACTTTAAAGACTTTTTTATGTGCAGTGCAGCACAGAACAGCTTGTAGGCTGCAGATCAATAAATTCCAGTTAACTTTCAAGTCATGTTGGCATGCAGCCCTGGCTGGTTGATTAATTTACATTTCAGCCCTCTAAAAAGGTATGTCTAAAGAAATAAAGCATTATATGGATTGCAGAGAGATGGCTCAATCAGAACAGGTCTTCACATTTATTGGTTATCAACATCAATGGGAAATCTTAAAACACTACAGAGAACAGGTCACCCTTCCTTCCGTCTCATTCAGTTAGTGTTTTTCTTAGGACCCATTCCTTTCTGTTTTTAGGTGTACTTGATTTTTAAAAAACTCTTTTTGATGTGGACCCTTTTAAAAGTCTTCACTGAATTTGTTACAACACTGCCTCTGTTTCTCATCTTCAGGTATTTTGACTGCCAGGCACGTGGATCTCAGCGCCCCGACCAGGGATCAAACCCTCAACCCCTGGGTTGGAAGGTGATGTCTTCACCACTGACCACCAGAAAAATCTCTGGAGTACCTGATATCTATCTGGACAACCAAAACCAATGGTTTTCCTCAGGCAAGCTTCATAAATTAGTTAATAATTAAAAGAGTGACTGAAAAGACAGTAACACTGTCTCAATGTTGAAATCTCTATGTAGGAAGGACTGTCTGCAGAGATTCCTCAGCTTGTGGAATCTCCGTTCCCAGACCAGGGATAGATCCCAGCCCCCTGCAGTGGGGGGCTGCACAGAGTCCTAGCCTCTGGACCACAAGGGAATTCCCTTCCTTTCTCTTTTCCCTGCCCCCTGATCCACAACACCGATCCAGCTACAAGGCCATAACCTTAAAGTCTGAGAGTAGGAATGAAAAGCTAGGAATAGCTTATGTTTTTTTCTTTCAAACATCTCTCCAGGTCTTCTTTTCTTTTCTTCGATGTTTCACGTTGCTTGCTTTTCAATATATATTTTTAAAAACCCTCAAGTAGCTGTCAGTGGATTATCCCTTGGGTGGACTTGCTCTAAGTATTGAGACATTCTGGAATCCTCGCTCTAAAATGGTAACCATTTTAAGAAGTATAAGCTAATTGTACTGTTAGACTATGCTGAAAATTACTCTGATGGGAGAGCTGCAGGTCAGACAGTGCATTCTAAATGATTTCTGGGTTATCTGTGCTACCTCTCCCTTGTATTGACATGAATGAGGGAAAGGTGCTTGAATCTATGAAAACTGTTCAGAGACGAGTGCTCCAGTGGAATTCTACACACCTCCTGCACTTTTATTTATTTATTTCTTTATAATTTTATTTAATTATTTTTTGTGGGGGGCAGGTTGGGGAGGGAGGGGGGCGGGCGGGCCACTTCTATTGGTCTTTCATTTATCTATTTGCATCCATCTTTGTTCTTTGGCCCATGTGGGCCTCCCATCGCAGTGGCCTCCGTTGTCGCAGAGCACCGGCTCTGGGCGCAGGCACTCTAGAGCTCCGGCTCGGTAATTGGACACATTGGTCCAGCCGCTCCGCAGCACGTGGGATCTTCCCAGGTCAGGGATTGAACTGGCGTCCCTTGCACTGCAAGGCAGTGTCCTTACCCACTGGACCACCAGGGAAGCCCCCTCCTGCACTTTTAGTTCTGAAAAGAAATATTTATGAAATAACAATACCATCTGGATTTGGACAATAATGATAGCATCTTAAGTATAGCATCTAAAGTATATGTTTTTAAAAACAAGTGCTTAAGTGGAAATCTCAGATATTTTCAGACGAGTTGTGTCTTCATTTTAAGTTTATATAGAATATTATCTCTTTAAATTTTGGCCTCTTTTATTGTTTTATTTATTTATTTATTGTCATCCATCTTTATTCTTCGGCCTGTGTGGGCCTCCCATCGCAGTGGCCTCTCATTGCAGAGCAATGGCTCTGGACACATGCGCTCCAGAGCGCTGGCTCGTAATTGGACACACTGGTCCAGCTGCTCTGCGGCACGTGAGATCTTCCTGGGCCAGGATGGAACTGGTGCCCCTTGCACTGCAAGGCAGACTCTTTACCCACTGGACCACCAGGGAAACCCAGAATATTACCATTTTATTAGTAACTGTGATATATATTTTAAGAGCCAGCTGAAACAATATGAAACCTATGGCACATTTTCATATTGAGAATTTTACATTAAAGACAGATTCACACTTTTTATTTCTGACTCCATTCAGTTTTAATCATGGTTCTTGGAGCTTCTCACTAACAGAGAAATTGTATTTAAATAGGGCCTTTAGGGTGTTCGAGTTACAGATTAATTAACACAATTTGGACAAGGTTTTAGGGGGACACTGTAGTTCTCAGAGCTCTAATTTTATCTCCAGAGGTAGTCAAAGTTCCTCTAGACATTAGCAACTAGATCACTGCCTAGGCTTGGTCCAGCTATGACTGAAACATCTAAAATAATAGGCTTGTCAGAAATCAGAAGAAGATGGTGATGAGGGCAGGAGATGACACATGACTTATGACTCACTAGCCCACTGGGTTATGAATGCAGCGCCCACTCAGCTATGGGATGCCGGGGCTGCCTCAGTTTCCTGATCTGCAAGATGGGGACAAAGACACAGACGGCTGTTGTGAGAACTAGGTAAGTGTATTCAGGTAACATGCTCAACATGATGCCTGTTATTACACAGTGATACATGTTATTACATACATATTACACAGTGAGATGTTATCACTATTATTATAAATCTGACTAATGAGCATTCTAACATAGCAGAATTTTCTAAAAATAAAAGGCAAAGAGGAAGAGTAAAGCTTGTGCTTATTCAGACATTATAGTGAATGCTCTTTGGTTTCCTTCCCTGCTCTTCCCCAGGCAGCCTTGCACCAAATCACACACACTGCTGGCAGGCCCTCACATTTCTTTTCTAGCTACAAACATGCTTTGGACTCTCCAGTCTTTGTGTGCCTTCTGACCTCGCCCCGCTGACGCTGGGAAGCCAATCCCTGATTGCAAATACCCCACCTCAGCTTTAAGTTTTATTTATAATTTATCGGAGCATACTTGCTTTACAATGTCATGTTCAGGTTTCCCAGGTGGCTCAGTGGTAAAGAATCTGCCTGCAATGTAGGAAATGCAAGAGACTGAGTTTGATTCCCAACTTGGGAAGATCCCCCGGAGGAGGAAATGACGACCCCATCCAGTATTCTTTCCTGGAGAATCCCATGGATAGAGAAACCTGGTGGGTTGCAGTCCATAGGGTGGTGAAGGGTCGAACACAACTGAAGTGACTGAGCACAAATGAACGTTGTTTCTTCCTGCGGTATGACGAAGCAAATCAGCCATGCAGAGACATACATCCCCTCCGTCTTGGACCTCCCTCACACGTTGCTCCATCCCACCCCTCTAGGTCATCACACAGCCTGTGGCTGAGCGCCCTGTGTCCTACAGCAGCTTCCCACTGGCTTCACGTGTTAGCCCGGATGCTGTCTTTTCCATGAAACACTCCCTGACTCAGAAAGGTCTGTCCCTCCTTTTTTGATTGCATTTTATTTAGGCTTGTTAATAGTATTTCTAACATTTTAACTTGAGTTAATCATCTGTGTCTGATGTCATTTACTGCTTCAGTAGTGACCATCAGGGCTTCCTTGATGGCCCAGTGGGTAAAGAGTCCTTCTTGCAGTGCAAGGGGCACCAGTTCGATCCCTGGCTCGGGAAGATCCCGCGTGCCACGGAGCGGCTGGACTGACTGTGAGCCAGCGTTCTGGAGCGCACGCGCCCAGAGTTAGTGCTCTGCAGTGAGAGAGGCCACTGCAATGGGAGGCCCACACAGGCTGAAGAATAAAGATGGATGAAAACAAATAAATAAAAAAATAATAAATGAGGCCAAAATTAAAAAAAAAAAAGTAACCATTGTAATGGGCTGAATGCATCCCCTTAAAATTCACATCGAAGCCCTAATTCCCAATGTGGGGCCTTTGGGAGATCAGTTAGGTTCAGATGAATTCATGAGGGTGGGGCTCCCATGAGAGAATTAATGTTTTATCTTTTCATTCTTTATTTATTTTATTTTGAAAATTTTGTCTGTGCTGTGTCTTTGTTGCTGTGTGTGAGCCTTCTCGAGCTGTGGTGAGTGGGGGCTCCTCTTGTTGTGGTGCACGGGCTCCGTGGCCCTGAGGTATCTTCCTCACGCAGGGATGGACTCCGTGTTCTCTGCACTGCAAGGCAGACTCTTAACCACTGGAAAACCAGTGAAGCCCCAGGATTAGTGCCCTTGTAAGAAGAGTTAGATCTCTCCCCTTCTCCCCTACCCAGCTGTCGTACCTTGTGAGAACACAGTGAGAAGGTGGCTGTGTGGCAGCCAGGAAGAGAACCCTCATCAGGAGCCAAGTCAGTCATTTAAACCACCCAGCCCTGGTAGTTTGTTTACGGGAGCCTGCGCTAACTAGTACCGCCATGTCCTGCTCTCGCTCCCAGATCCATCCATGGGATTTGTTGGCATCAATGTTTGACATCTGTCTTCTGGTTCTTGTTCATCTGGACCATTTACATCCATGGATATCTTTCTTCCCTGGAAACTTATTAAACTATTTTCATTTTGCTCCTGGCTCCCTGGTAACTATATGCAAACATAAACACATATAAGAGTAAACCTGATTAACTGTTAAACAGAAAACATTCTGAGGGCCAAGAGACTCACAAGTGGATGAAGTGGGTTACACTACTTGTACAAAGAAGTATGTTCTTGCCAATTCCTCTTGTAACAAAAGGCTCCTTTGGGTTATTTTTACATTTGTCATCTAGGACAGAGATACAAGTATAAGAAATACTTGATTTTTCTTTTCCCTCCACTGTAAGATAAACAATAGACAAAAGGCGAAGGTAAATAGCAACTGCTTCCCAGCCTCCCTGTCAGGACAGCTTGTGATACTGGCTCTGCATTGTGGAGAAGATGGTAATTGGTGGACTGTAGCCCTCCAAGCTCCTCTGTCCATGGGATTTCCCTGCCAAGAATACTGGAGTGGGTTGCCATTTCCTTCTCCAGGGGATCTTCCCAACCCAGGGATCTGACAGGCAGATTGTGTACCACCAGGGAAGCCCATACACATCACAATGCTACTGGTTTTCAACCACTCTGATCTCTACTGGTCCATTCTTTATTTATTTTATTTTGAAAATTTTGTCTGTGCTGTGTCTTTGTTGCTGTGTGTGAGCCTTCTCGAGCTGTGGTGAGTGGGGGCTCCTCTTGTTGTGGTGCACGGGCTCCGTGGCCCTGAGGTATCTTCCTCACGCAGGGATGGACTCCGTGTTCTCTGCACTGCAAGGCAGACTCTTAACCACTGGAAAACCAGTGAAGCCCCAGGATTAGTGCCCTTGTAAGAAGAGTTAGATCTCTCCCTTCCCCCCTACCCAGCTGTCGTACCTTGTGAGAACACAGTGAGAAGGTGGCTGTGTGGCAGCCAGGAAGAGAACCCTCATCAGGAGCCAAGTCAGTCATTTAAACCACCCAGCCCTGGTAGTTTGTTTACGGGAGCCTGCGCTAACTAGTACCGCCATGTCCTGCTCTCGCTCCCAGATCCATCCATGGGATTTGTTGGCATCAATGTTTGACATCTGTCTTCTGGTTCTTGTTCATCTGGACCATTTACATCCATGGATATCTTTCTTCCCTGGAAACTTATTAAACTATTTTCATTTTGCTCCTGGCTCCCTGGTAACTATATGCAAACATAAACACATATAAGAGTAAACCTGATTAACTGTTAAACAGAAAACATTCTGAGGGCCAAGAGACTCACAAGTGGATGAAGTGGGTTACACTACTTGTACAAAGAAGTATGTTCTTGCCAATTCCTCTTGTAACAAAAGGCTCCTTTGGGTTATTTTTACATTTGTCATCTAGGACAGAGATACAAGTATAAGAAATACTTGATTTTTCTTTTCCCTCCACTGTAAGATAAACAATAGACAAAAGGCGAAGGTAAATAGCAACTGCTTCCCAGCCTCCCTGTCAGGACAGCTTGTGATACTGGCTCTGCATTGTGGAGAAGATGGTAATTGGTGGACTGTAGCCCTCCAAGCTCCTCTGTCCATGGGATTTCCCTGCCAAGAATACTGGAGTGGGTTGCCATTTCCTTCTCCAGGGGATCTTCCCAACCCAGGGATCTGACAGGCAGATTGTGTACCACCAGGGAAGCCCAAACACATCACATTAATGATTCCTTCAGACTGGTTTTCAACCACTCTGATCTCTACTCGGGCCACAATACAAGTCATTTTCCTTCTAAACTACCTCCACTCTACTGTGTTCCTCACATCCCGCATCCCTTGGAGAGAGAACACATTCAGTTCTACTCTTGTGCTTTCTCACTGGCTTTCTAAAGCATCTCTTGAATGTCTCTCCTCAAGTTCCACCAATCCCCTTTCTTCATTCTCCTTACACTCATGTCAAACCAAGTCCTAACGTCCCCCTCCTCCTGCCGTGATTATGTATGATTTCTACCGAGAAATGTGCCGCATGATAAGAACTCCAACTTTTCTCCCTTTTAGGTAAAGGCGACCTAGGTGGCTCAAAAGTGAAGAATCCACCTGCTAGTGCAGGAGACACAGGAGACTCGGGCTCAGGCCCTGCTTGGGAAGATCCTCTGGAGAAGGGGATGGCAACCCACTCCAGAGTTCTTGCCCAGAAAATCGTATGGACCTAAGAGTCTGGCAGGCTACAGGCCATGGGGCCTCAAACGTTGGACATGACTTAGTGACTGAACAACAAATAACAGACAAATGAAAAATTATCCTCATAAAATAGTTCAAGTCAATTATGTCTCTGGTATCACAGGCTTGATGAAATAACAGTTAGTGAGCACTTGTCATGAACCAAGCAAGCCATTATGCTAAATATATGATCATCCCATTTAATCCGTGCAACAAGCTGATAAGGCAAACATTATTTCTAGTCCTAATTTAGAGGTGAAAATAAGGAGGCTTGGAAAGGTTAAGACTTAGCCCAGGTCACGGAACCTTTAAGTAGTGCAGTGCAGTCTCAAAGCCCAGGTGGCTGGTCCAGGCCAGAGACCTTCATCCCGGCCCCACACAGCTTCCGTGAGTTAAAGAGAGCCGCCTGGACCGAGTGAAGACCAGTGCTTTCAGGACAGATATGAATGCAGTGAATGACGAATAAAAGTTCACCCATATAAGGTCCCACTTTTTGGTGTGTGTGCAAATAGCATGAGAATTGCATGAGATATTGCAGCTTTTCAGCACGAGATTGCAGCTTTTCAGGACAATCTGTCCCTCCACAATGTCAAGGACAGAAACAAGGATTAGTTAAACCTATCACAACTTCCCAAAGTCCTCTAAAACACCCCCTGAGGAGGTCAGCTTGTTTTCTTCTTTAGTCTTGTTCTCTCACCACTGGTTTCTATTGAAGAGGCTGTCTCTCCCCAGGTTGCTCAGTTCTCTGAGGACTACACGATGGGGTGGCCAGCTCCTCCTCTCTCCTGTCACCTCTGCCTACTTCTGCCCTTTACCCCTCCCTAAAGAACTGGACAGGGGAAAGTGCAGGGAGGAGGACTTACTGTTTTTCTTTTTTTCCCCTTTTTTGACTCATAAGGCTGCTTAAACTCCATTCAGATTTAGTGTTATCCTGGCCATATGCTAAGTCTCAAAGTGTTCTATGGGATTAAGTAGGGAAACTGCATTTCAGTGTTAGCAAGACAGAAGAAAAAAAAAAAAATACCCCAAACAAATGAGGGCTGGATGGCTTCCCAAGCTGTCCTTCATACAGAAAACCAAATAATTCCTGATCTGGTCCTGGTGGTTACTGTACGTAAGCTCTAAAAATCCCAAGAAGGGACCTGGGAAACTACTTATGCAAACGTCTGTCTACCGCATCCTTTGTTTAAAGGATATTTTAGGTGGAAACATAAAGTACAAAGCAGATTCAAGTGGAGCTCCTCTGATAGGGAACATGATGGGCTTGGACCCCTGCCCAGTGTTTCTCTCTCCCTCCCTTGCCTCCCAAGAAAATTCTTGAAGGGGATCTGAGGAACAGTTGCTGGCTTGCAAACTTTGTTTTGGGCACAACTCACTGTGAAGACACATTTTCCTAGGTGACTCAGTATAGGAGCTCTTGCATATATGCAAACTCACAGGTCACAAAGACAAAACTTTGATGAAAGAACAGTTATTCTTACCCCATGTGATCATCTCTAACATTTTTTTTTCTCGTCTAGACTATTCAAGAAACATGATTTCCAGCCCACGACTTTGTTATCATTGCCCCTAACAGTGTAGTTGAAAAACATGACATCCAATGACTTCACTTTCAAAACAATTCTAAAGAGGGAGAAACTTGAGCTCACATCTGCACTTGCTTCCTTTCCAAAAAACCGATGAAGAAAAAGTACATTAAGAAGTGGCACGTGGGCTTCCATAATGGTCCAGTAGTTACGAATCTGCCTGGCTATGCGGGAGACTCAAGTTCACTTCCTGGTGAGGAAGCTAAGACCCCACATGCCTCAGGGCAACAGAGCCCGTGTACCACAACTATTGAGACTATGTGTTTATAGCCTGCGATCCTCCACAAGAGGGGCCATCATATGGAGAAGCCTGTACACCACTAGAAACCTATACACTACTAGAAGCGATCCACCACTAGAGAAAGCCCATGTGCAGCAATGACAATCCAGCACATCCAAAAAATAAGAATAAATAAATAAAATAAAGTAAAATAAAAAGAAGTGGCAAGTGGAGGCACTAAAACCTAGATTTTGAGCTGATTCACTTGATCTAGGAAGAGCAAGTTTCATTTGCAGAGAATTGGGACTGCTGATCAAGAGAGATGTTTGTTCTTTTTTTCTTATGACAAACCCTGGGACAAATCAACTTGGTTTCCACTCCATGACCAGGGAAGCAGGGAAAGTCAGAATCAAGACAACAAAGAGAAGGAGAAGAGAGAGAAGTCTGTCTGTACTTGAGTCCTTTTATAGGTTTCCGATTTATGATCAAGGCATAATTTTATTTTTGTCCTTGGTTCCATAAACATTCTGTATCCTTGCAATCTCTCCTCTTATTGAAAAGAAGAAAGAACAGACAAGAAACCCAGCACAGCCTCCTGCCTTCCGAGATGGGCCACATTCTGTCTGTGGAGTGTGTACGTCTCTAAATAAACCCACTTATTACCCTTCAAAAGGAAGAAATGATAATAAATTTGAAAATATGTTGCCCGTAGTATAATCTATTCATGCTATAAACATATCACCAACATAAGAAAAAAACCCACCCCTTTAAAAGAAGAATACAGAAAATATTTTTGGTGGATTTAAAGTTAACGAGAATGCAAATACACATATTTATGGAAAGAATTCCCAATGTTGATTACTTTTCCACCCTTGTGATTGTCACTAAGTCAATGGCAGCCACAGGATTTAAAGGTTTTATTGATTTTCAAAAACAAAAATTCTAAAGAGGGAGAAACTTGAGCTCACATCTGCACTTGCTTCCTTTCCAAAAAACCGATGAAGAAAAAGTACATTAAGAAGTGGCACGTGGGCTTCCATAATGGTCCAGTAGTTACGAATCTGCCTGGCTATGCGGGAGACTCAAGTTCACTTCCTGGTGAGGAAGCTAAGACCCCACATGCCTCAGGGCAACAGAGCCCGTGTACCACAACTATTGAGACTATGTGTTTATAGCCTGCGATCCTCCACAAGAGGGGCCATCATATGGAGAAGCCTGTACACCACTAGAAACCTATACACTACTAGAAGCGATCCACCACTAGAGAAAGCCCATGTGCAGCAATGACAATCCAGCACATCCAAAAAATAAGAATAAATAAATAAAATAAAGTAAAATAAAAAGAAGTGGCAAGTGGAGGCACTAAAACCTAGATTTTGAGCTGATTCACTTGATCTAGGAAGAGCAAGTTTCATTTGCAGAGAATTGGGACTGCTGATCAAGAGAGATGTTTGTTCTTTTTTTCTTATGACAAACCCTGGGACAAATCAACTTGGTTTCCACTCCATGACCAGGGAAGCAGGGAAAGTCAGAATCAAGACAACAAAGAGAAGGAGAAAGAGAGAGAAGTCTGTCTGTACTTGAGTCCTTTTATAGGTTTCCGATTTATGATCAAGGCATAATTTTATTTTTGTCCTTGGTTCCATAAACATTCTGTATCCTTGCAATCTCTCCTCTTATTGAAAAGAAGAAAGAACAGACAAGAAACCCAGCACAGCCTCCTGCCTTCCGAGATGGGCCACATTCTGTCTGTGGAGTGTGTACGTCTCTAAATAAACCCACTTATTACCCTTCAAAAGGAAGAAATGATAATAAATTTGAAAATATGTTGCCCGTAGTATAATCTATTCATGCTATAAACATATCACCAACATAAGAAAAAAACCCACCCCTTTAAAAGAAGAATACAGAAAATATTTTTGGTGGATTTAAAGTTAACGAGAATGCAAATACACATATTTATGGAAAGAATTCCCAATGTTGATTACTTTTCCACCCTTGTGATTGTCACTAAGTCAATGGCAGCCACAGGATTTAAAGGTTTTATTGATTTTCTTCACTAATTTAAAAGATCAATCTCAAATGCCATCTATTTAAATGTGTGCCCCTTTTCATGGTTTGTTTAAACAAGAGGTGGTAAGAAACACACCTTAAAAAGAAATCTAGCTATGATGAACCCATAACAAGACTTCAAACATATGTACTTCCATACCAAATCACAAAATGGGCTTTTATAAGTTTCTTTCTACAAAAATAAATAAGAGAAAGTAATAAAAAAAGATAAAGCCTTCATACAGAATTGCAGCAATTATATCCCCACAGCTACACTATAACCCAAAACTTTGCAAAGGCTTTGATTATTGAACCATGGCTGAAGTGAATAATTTGCTTTTCACTAAGAAAACAAGCACATTCATTCTCACCACAATGGAGAGAGGCAGTTTTAATTAAACCTTATCAAAAGATGAATAAAGAATAAACTCAATACCCATTCCACAGAACTCTATTTTCATCTGTTTAGTTTAAGCTTGCCATGTTCATACAATAATTATCCACTGTCGAAGGAATGCCAGAGTGGTGTTAATGTTGGTAAAGATTTAATTAGCTCAATTATCTGGAGAGTATTGAATTGAGGCTCAGCACAGTACAAATTACTTCAGGCTTTATATATACCTCTGATCAAAACACATGAAACTGAAATCTCAGTGAACAAAAGATCCTTACTTCAACAATTCTCCTATTGAAACAGTTCCACACTTCATAATTTTATTACTCCAATTAAAAAAAAAACACAATATGCGTCTTTAAGAAGCAGACTTGTAAGTGAAGGCTTATCTTGGTGTGAGTGTGGATATGTGTGTGCGCACGCTCATGCCCACACAGTGCACACAGCCAACTTCCTGAGTCTGTAAACATATTCTTAGAAAGTTAATTAAATTTTCCTTTTAGATAAATATTAACACCCAAAGTCCAGCCCTTTGAAAACATTTTATCTTTTCAATGGAGCCTACACATATTACCTTCCTCTCAGAAAATTACGCACTGAAAAGCATTGAAAGTTCAGGTTTTTACGTAAAGAAATGGTTCCCAATGTTGATTACTTTTCCACCCTTGTGATTGTCACTAAGTCAATGGCAGCCACAGGATTTAAAGGTTTTATTGATTTTCTTCACTAATTTAAAAGATCAATCTCAAATGCCATCTATTTAAATGTGTGCCCCTTTTCATGGTTTGTTTAAACAAGAGGTGGTAAGAAACACACCTTAAAAAGAAATCTAGCTATGATGAACCCATAACAAGACTTCAAACATATGTACTTCCATACCAAATCACAAAATGGGCTTTTATAAGTTTCTTTCTACAAAAATAAATAAGAGAAAGTAATAAAAAAAGATAAAGCCTTCATACAGAATTGCAGCAATTATATCCCCACAGCTACACTATAACCCAAAACTTTGCAAAGGCTTTGATTATTGAACCATGGCTGAAGTGAATAATTTGCTTTTCACTAAGAAAACAAGCACATTCATTCTCACCACAATGGAGAGAGGCAGTTTTAATTAAACCTTATCAAAAGATGAATAAAGAATAAACTCAATACCCATTCCACAGAACTCTATTTTCATCTGTTTAGTTTAAGCTTGCCATGTTCATACAATAATTATCCACTGTCGAAGGAATGCCAGAGTGGTGTTAATGTTGGTAAAGATTTAATTAGCTCAATTATCTGGAGAGTATTGAATTGAGGCTCAGCACAGTACAAATTACTTCAGGCTTTATATATACCTCTGATCAAAACACATGAAACTGAAATCTCAGTGAACAAAAGATCCTTACTTCAACAATTCTCCTATTGAAACAGTTCCACACTTCATAATTTTATTACTCCAATTAAAAAAAAAACACAATATGCGTCTTTAAGAAGCAGACTTGTAAGTGAAGGCTTATCTTGGTGTGAGTGTGGATATGTGTGTGCGCACGCTCATGCCCACACAGTGCACACAGCCAACTTCCTGAGTCTGTAAACATATTCTTAGAAAGTTAATTAAATTTTCCTTTTAGATAAATATTAACACCCAAAGTCCAGCCCTTTGAAAACATTTTATCTTTTCAATGGAGCCTACACATATTACCTTCCTCTCAGAAAATGAGGCACTGAAAAAGCATTGAAAGTTCAGGAACACCGACAACTGTTTCAATCTGTCAGGCACCAGGGACAGACAGGAGGGTTTATTTCAGAGAGCAGATCGGCCCCCAGTGGCCTGACCTTCCTGGTGGGAAAGGGAACACAGTGCTGTGCTTGACAAGCTCAGCAACAAAGAGGCAGACGCGGGACCCCCAGTTCAGACACGCTTCTCACAGGGAAAAATGCAAAGCAGGAGAAAGAAATGCACCATGTCCACAAAGGAGAGTTTACTTAGATCAGAGACCAGCAACTCAACCATCACAAACAATAACATATTTAGGAAAGTGGCAGGCACCATTCTATTCACGCATTTGCAATAACTTCAGAGAGCTCTTATCTGGCCATCGCCAATGTCTTGGCTTTCAGCCTCACCTGTGATCCACATTCACTGGCATTTTCACATCAGCGGAAACTCCCAAATGTGATGATCTGATAAAGGTTGTCCTAATTACTCTACCAGTGAAGAAGGCACACATTTTCTCTTAGAAGCTGGCTCATGCTCATTTCAAAGTAAGCTATCTCTGTCTGTTTACACATCACAGATTTTGCCTGTATTCTGAAACTCTAATGGACATTTCCTGGTCTTTTAGACCCTTAGATAAACAGAATTTTCATTGCTCATTTTACTTTGAATTTGTATGGGGTTTTCTATGTAGGTCTCCAAATGAGACAAAAATCCAGCAAAAGGATCAGCAACGATTAAAAAAAAATTCTTAAAGCAATGTCCTTATTTAAAAAAAATCTTAAGGCAATTGCACATATTTTTTCCTAATTTCCAAGGTCAAGATTTATTGCATAGCCTGCTTGATCAGCTATAAGCAACGCTTAGTTCACATATTTTGAAATTATATATATATATGTATATATACACACACACACAGACACACACGTGTATCTTACCACATCTTACATATGTATATGCAATTTGTAAGGTAGCACATTTTTGAAGCTTTAAAGCTCAAAAATTTTTGAAAGCCCCCTTAAAGCTCTATATAACACCCAAAGTCCAGCCCTTTGAAAACATTTTATCTTTTCAATGGAGCCTACACATATTACCTTCCTCTCAGAAAATGAGGCACTGAAAAGCATTGAAAGTTCAGGAACACCGACAACTGTTTCAATCTGTCAGGCACCAGGGACAGACAGGAGGGTTTATTTCAGAGAGCAGATCGGCCCCCAGTGGCCTGACCTTCCTGGTGGGAAAGGGAACACAGTGCTGTGCTTGACAAGCTCAGCAACAAAGAGGCAGACGCGGGACCCCCAGTTCAGACACGCTTCTCACAGGGAAAAATGCAAAGCAGGAGAAAGAAATGCACCATGTCCACAAAGGAGAGTTTACTTAGATCAGAGACCAGCAACTCAACCATCACAAACAATAACATATTTAGGAAAGTGGCAGGCACCATTCTATTCACGCATTTGCAATAACTTCAGAGAGCTCTTATCTGGCCATCGCCAATGTCTTGGCTTTCAGCCTCACCTGTGATCCACATTCACTGGCATTTTCACATCAGCGGAAACTCCCAAATGTGATGATCTGATAAAGGTTGTCCTAATTACTCTACCAGTGAAGAAGGCACACATTTTCTCTTAGAAGCTGGCTCATGCTCATTTCAAAGTAAGCTATCTCTGTCTGTTTACACATCACAGATTTTGCCTGTATTCTGAAACTCTAATGGACATTTCCTGGTCTTTTAGACCCTTAGATAAACAGAATTTTCATTGCTCATTTTACTTTGAATTTGTATGGGGTTTTCTATGTAGGTCTCCAAATGAGACAAAAATCCAGCAAAAGGATCAGCAACGATTAAAAAAAAATTCTTAAAGCAATGTCCTTATTTAAAAAAAATCTTAAGGCAATTGCACATATTTTTTCCTAATTTCCAAGGTCAAGATTTATTGCATAGCCTGCTTGATCAGCTATAAGCAACGCTTAGTTCACATATTTTGAAATTATATATATATATGTATATATACACACACACACAGACACACACGTGTATCTTACCACATCTTACATATGTATATGCAATTTGTAAGGTAGCACATTTTTTGAAGCTTTAAAGCTCCATGGAGATGATCATCTATTTAAAAGGCATTCACAACTGCCCACATTATCCTTATGAACAAATACACTGCTATTTTTTAAAAACTCTGATTTTGTATTTGGAGTATATACTTTCCTGAACTATAAATGGCTATTTAAGCAAAAACCAACTAGTGAAGATGAAATGAGACCTGATGTCTGAGCCACAAATACTGTGACAACTTAACAAGGAAGTAGATACTACAGATACACGCTTCTCACTACAGATGTGCAGACTAGTAGAAAAAATTACAATGAAGCATAGACCAGGGCTTCCCTGGTGGTCCAGTTGGTAAGGACACCGCCTTGCAGTGCAAGGGGCGCCGGTTCAATCCCTGGCCTGGGAAGATCCCACGTGCTGCGGGGCGGCTGGACTGATGTGTCCAATTACCGAGCTGGAGCTCTGGAGCACATGTGCCCAGAGCCGGTGCTCTGTGACAACAGAGGCCACTGTGATGGGAGGCCCACATGGGCCAAAGAACGAAGACGAATGAAAATAGAGAAATGAAAGACCAATAGAAGTGGTCCGCCCGCTCCCCGCCCTCCCCAACCCGCCCCTCCCCCCAAAAAAATTAAAAAAAAAAAAAAAAAGAATAGACCATTGCACACTATCTAGTTCTTCTTGGGTTAAGAAAAAAGGTATCTTTTGAAAACTGGACACAGATCACAGTCATAAACTCATGTTGCCAGTGTTGACTTAAAATACAGTCACACCCTAAAAGTTAAGAGTTATATTTTATTTGGTGAGAATTTTTAGGACTTTAAGCTCAGGAGACAGTATCTCAAGTGACCCTGAGAGAACTTCTCCAAGGAGGAGGCAAGAGAAAGAACCAGTTTATACAGAAGTTTTGCAACAAAGGGCAGGCAGTCTGAACATCAATAGATTATTTTTAATTAAAGAAAACCAGATAATCCAAGTTAAGGAATTTAGTGCTTTTCTATGTATAGGAAGACACAAGAGTCTGGGCTCACTGTTGACCTCACCTCAGCTATCTGGGGCTAGTATCCTTTTCTTTTTTTTCTTTCACATCCTGAGCTGCCTTGTGGCTCTCTGGCTCACTGAAGAGAGTGGCTGCAGTCTGATGGCTGTTGGACGGCACGTATTCTTCCCTTCCTGAGCTCCCTCCGGGCTCGCTGGCTCATCCCCCAAGGTGTCCGCAATTGCTGCTGACTGTGACATCGTTTGTTTACTTATGTGGGGGGGAACTAGTCCATGAGGGGAAATTCTCTGTTTCTCACCAGATACATGATAAGGTTGATTGGGTGGTATGAAATTTTGTTTTACTCAGTCATCTAAATAACTTGTCTTAACTTTAAATACTTGAACTTCAGAATATTTTGTAAGGAAATAAGGTGAAAATGATGCATGGACATCAACACTGTTTTTATCTGCCATTTTTTTTTTTTTGAGCCATCTTTTCCGGCGATTAAGGCCCTTGTCTAGTTCACAAACATAGACAGAAGTCTGGGTTGGTTTTACCTCAGCTGCTAGCCTGCAAATGCTTTTATGGTGTGACTCACTCAGTGTGGCTCGAAAAGACATCCTAGGAACTTCAGAGTATTTTGTGCAAGAACAAAGAGTGCTTGGGTTCCGTTTGCAACACAAATCATTCTTACCGCACAAACTCCCTTCTTTTGAGCTGGCCAAGGGGGATACTTCGAGCCCTTTGGGTTTCGAAGATCTTCAAACACACAATAGTGTGCAAACAACCCTCGAGAACATAACTCTACCAGAACAACCTCTCAAGGCTGAGACCAAGCCTTTGAGAAAGGCCCCTTCAGCAGATTTCCTTCTGTTCTTCACCCTGAACAAAAGCCTGCCTGACAATACTGAAATCTCTTTCTTTCTTTGGATTAAACCCCCCTTGCAGGAACAGCATGCAAATGCTAGCCGCGGGTCCCCAGTCGTGGGCCACTCTCAACAGCTATCTTTTCTGTCTGGCTCCCTGGCCAACCATAGACCGCCTGACACAGGAGTCTAGCCTTCCAATTCAATGTCTTTCACTGCTCTGACAGTCAGCTCCCTGGGCCTGCCACCGCCTATAAAAGAGGCTCATTTAGTTGTAATTAATGATTCCCTGCATATTTCCTAAGGTATGGTAATTGTGCTAAAAGCCAATAAGTGAAGCATTCATTACCCTTCTAGAGCAAATCCTTTTCCCTCCTTTAGCCATCTTTTCTCCCTCTGTCTTCTTTTCACCCCACACCACCACACCCTCCCAACCTCACATACACAACTTTTCTTTTTGCTACTGCTCCCTGGTAACATTTCAAGAAAAAAGATGGGATGAAGGTGGAAACTGGAAATTACAGGTAAACAGTACGAAAAAGCAAAACTGACTGCATGGTGAAGGAATGGATGAGAAGTCAAAGAAGCTGAAAAAGAATGAAAAATGAAACAGATTGTTTTGATGACACATATGTACACACACACACACACATGTGCATGGTTTGTCAGGTCCAACTTTGTGACCCCATGGACTGCAGTCCACCAGACTCCTCTGTCCGTGGGATTCTCCAAGCAAAAATACTTGAATGGGCTGCCATTTCTTTCTCTAGGGAATCTTTCTGACCCAGGATTGAATCCTTGTCTCTTGTTTATCACATGTATTTCTCCATGTTATCTGCCTTTATGATGATCATTTTTTAAGACTGCAGAATATTCCATCCAGTTTGATCTACTTAATAATTCCTTTAAAAAATATTTTAAGTGGTCTATTCCAAAAAACTTACGTTCAGTCTGTTTCATTTTAGCCATCTTAGAATTTTTTTCATTGTCATCATCATTATCCAAAAAAGTTACTGAATTCCTAAATATTAGGTGGTTTTAAGAGCTTTAAGACTTACTTTAAGGACTTCAAATAATTAACAGTTTATTTGGCTTTAGGCACAAATGGGCATAAAAACTACAGTTAATTCTTCTAGGAGCTTAACGTTTATAAACATCAGTATGAATTTATTCATAAAATCACTTTTGCACACCTATGCAGTACTGAGCATATTACAAGCTAGACCATGAAGATTCTAAGTTCTGAAACATTTCTTTCAACTCCAAAAATGACTAAATTCTTAAACATTTATATCAACTTCAAAAATTACCCTGGAAAATCAGTTATCTCACTCTTTAGTTTTTGCATTTCCCCTAAGTGTTGTCAATGTGTTTTAAAATATAGAATTTTACATATTCACAAAAGTTAATTAATGGGGTCATTATTCATTTTACAAAAATATGTTAACAAGGTATACTCTTTCAACTAAAATAATGACTTTATGCATAATTTTTCAAAACACACTTATGTACATGTTGAATAAAGAATCCCTCTGCCAATCAGGAGGTATGAGTTCAATTCCTGAGTCTGAAAGATTCCCTGGAGAAGAGCATGACTCCAGTATTCTTGTCTTGAGAATCCCATGGATAGAGGAGCCTGGTGAGCTATGGGGTCACAAAGAGTCAGACACAACTTACTAAACAATGACAGCAGAAAAGCACCAAGACAATGGCTACTCAAAAACAAACAAACAAAACAAAACACAGATTATGGTATGATGAGTAAGGTGAACATTCACTAATTCCATCAACATTTAAAAAATACTGAATGGGCATAAGTCATGTGCTGTACTAGGAGATGGAGACAAAGTTGTGAATTGAGGTTAAGCCAGTTAACTGATAATTTCTGTACTCTGAGATTTAGATGTTAGTGGGAAAGACAGGAAAATAATAGGGGACTTCAATATAGAACAGCTGAAACTTAAACTTTGTTGCCAGTGTGTGTAAAGTAGCCATATATTTATTCATGTTCACAAAAAGTATTTCACACTCTGCTGGACCTCTTGCTAAACTCTCTCACTGATCCTGAGTCAGAGGCTGCAGCATCTCAGGATTCTTAACTCAGACAATGTCTTCTCTGTCAGGGACATTTCTGCCTCATTTCTACTCATCTTCAGTCTGAGTGTTGAGAGTAACTTTTCTCTCTCTTCTCTGATTCTAACATTAGGCAGTGTTGTCCTCGAATCATTAACTCATCTTGACTTCCTTCCATTTGATTTGTGCCAGACTTCGAGAGCTTGTGCCAGAACACCTGCCTCTCTGATTTTACTTTCTGTATATCACCTGCCTTAACATAGTGGTCAAGGTCAACCGGACCAGTGAGAAGCCACGTGGATACCACTGGCTTCCTGACATGACGAGAGGAACACTTCATCTTGGTGACAATCTTTTCTAAACTCACAACCCCAGACTGAACAAGAGAAACTATCATGAGGGACATTCCACACAGTACCTGAACAGTATTCTGCAAAAGCATCAAGGTCATGAGAAACAAGGGAAGATTGAGAACCTATCACAGACCAGAGGAGACTAAGGAGATATGATGACTAAATGCAATATGGTACCATGGGTGGACTCCTGGAACAGAAGAAGGACATGAGTGTGTGAAAACAGGTAAATTACAAATAGTGTTAATTTATGTTAATAATTAACAATTATTAATAATGTTAATTTAATTAATAGTATGGCACCTATGTTAATTTCCAAAGCTAATAAATGTACCATGGTGATTAAGGCTATTAATTTTATTTTTCAAAATTTATTTATTTTTGGCTATGCTCTTTGTTGCTGCTCGGGCTTCTCATTGTGGTGCCTCTCTTGTTGTGGAGCTTGGGCTCTAGAGCACAGGCTCAGTAGTTGTGGCACATGTGCTTTGTTGTCCTGTGGCATAAAGGATATTTCTTGAAAAGGGAATGGACCCATGTCTCTTGCACTGGCAGGTGGATTTTTAACCATTAGGCTACCAAGGAAGTCCAAGGTTATTTCAAGGTCATTAATTTTAGATGTTAGGTGAAGGGTATAGTTCTCTGCACTGGCTTTACATATCTTCTGTAAATCTAAGAGTATTTCAAAATAAAGAGTTAAAAAACACAACCAAAATCTGACTGTTGGTCATGCTGAGTTCTTACTTGCAATTCTGAAGCCCATAATGTACTCAGATTTCCACGAGCTACCTCATGTTCAAAATATGATAATGGCACCGGGTCCCATCACTTCATGGGAAACAATGGAAACAGTGGCAGATTTTATTTTCTTGGGCTCCAAAATCATTGCAGATGGTGAGTGCAACAATGAAAATAAAAGACACTTGTTCCTTGGAAGAAAAACTATGACAAACCTAACAGCATATTAAAAAGCAGAGATACTACTTTACCGACAAAGGTTCATATAGTCAGAGCTATGGTTTTTCCAGTATTCACGTACAGATGTGAAAGTTGGACCATAAAGAAGGATAAGTACCAAGGAACTGATGCTTTTGAACTGTGGTGCTGGAGAAGACTCTTGAGAGTTCCTTAGGCAACAAGGAGATCAAACCAGTCAATCCTAAAGGAAATCAACCATGAATAGTCATGCTGAAATTGAAGCTCTAATACTTTGGGAACCTGATGTGAAGAGCCAACTCATTGGAAATGACCCTGATGCTTGGAAAGACTGAGGGCAGGAGGAGATTGAGGATGAGATGGTTGGATGGCATCACCTACTCAATGGATATGAATCTGAGCAAACTCTGGGAGAGAATCTAGGACAGGGAAGCCTGGTGTGCTGTAGTCCATGAGGTAGTAAAGAGTTGGACACAACTTAGTGACTGAGTGAAAACAACAAGTGGGCATCGAGGGAAAGATCTGAGTCCATTCTCCTGAAAGAAGCTGAATACATGCTGAGTCCATTCAGGGAGCTGTGTAGAAATTCCTCCCGAGCCCTATAAACAGACCACATAAAATGGCCTGATGATTTAGTACTGACAATCAGAGCTTCTCCATCAGGTAAGGTCAAGCCTAATACATATTAAAAAGGCGAAAATTACAGATCCCTAAACTAATACACAGGAAATGTCCTTTAAGAATTAGCCTTAATCCTCATATCAGACAAAATAGACTTTAAAGTAAAGAAGATTCTAAGAGACAAGGCAGGTCACCACATCATGATTAAGGGATCTATCCAAGAGTAAGACATAAGAGTCATGAATATCTATGCACCCAACACAGGGGCACCTCAATACATAAGACAGGTACTTTCAGACATAAAAGAAGAAATCAACAATAACACAGTAATAGGAGACTTTAACACTCCTCTCACACCAATGGACAGATCATCCAAACAGAAAATTAATAAAGAAACACAAGCCTTAAATGCCACACTAGAAGAAATGGACCTCATTGATATCTTTAGAACTTTCCATCCAAAAGCAGAAGAATACACTTTCTTCTCAAGTGCTCACAGAACATTCTCCAGGATAGACCACATCTTGGGCCACAAATCTAACCTCAGTCAGTTCAAGAAAACCGAAATTATATCAACCATCTTCTCAGACCACAATGCAATGAAACTAGAGATAAACTACAGGAAAAAATCCCCTAAAACCACAAACACATGGAAATTAAACAATACATACCTAAAAAACCAACTGATCATTGAGGAAATTGAAGGAGAAATTAAACAGTTGAGTGAAATCAACCAGATGTGAAAGTTGGACCATAAAGAAGGATAAGTACCAAGGAACTGATGCTTTTGAACTGTGGTGCCTTAGGCAACAAGGAGATCAAACCAGTCAATCCTAAAGGAAATCAACCATGAATAGTCATGCTGAAATTGAAGCTCTAATACTTTGGGAACCTGATGTGAAGAGCCAACTCATTGGAAATGACCCTGATGCTTGGAAAGACTGAGGGCAGGAGGAGATTGAGGATGAGATGGTTGGATGGCATCACCTACTCAATGGATATGAATCTGAGCAAACTCTGGGAGAGAATCTAGGACAGGGAAGCCTGGTGTGCTGTAGTCCATGAGGTAGTAAAGAGTTGGACACAACTTAGTGACTGAGTGAAAACAACAAGTGGGCATCGAGGGAAAGATCTGAGTCCATTCTCCTGAAAGAAGCTGAATACATGCTGAGTCCATTCAGGGAGCTGTGTAGAAATTCCTCCCGAGCCCTATAAACAGACCACATAAAATGGCCTGATGATTTAGTACTGACAATCAGAGCTTCTCCATCAGGTAAGGTCAAGCCTAATACATATTAAAAAGGCGAAAATTACAGATCCCTAAACTAATACACAGGAAATGTCCTTTAAGAATTAGCCTTAATCCTCATATCAGACAAAATAGACTTTAAAGTAAAGAAGATTCTAAGAGACAAGGCAGGTCACCACATCATGATTAAGGGATCTATCCAAGAGTAAGACATAAGAGTCATGAATATCTATGCACCCAACACAGGGGCACCTCAATACATAAGACAGGTACTTTCAGACATAAAAGAAGAAATCAACAATAACACAGTAATAGGAGACTTTAACACTCCTCTCACACCAATGGACAGATCATCCAAACAGAAAATTAATAAAGAAACACAAGCCTTAAATGCCACACTAGAAGAAATGGACCTCATTGATATCTTTAGAACTTTCCATCCAAAAGCAGAAGAATACACTTTCTTCTCAAGTGCTCACAGAACATTCTCCAGGATAGACCACATCTTGGGCCACAAATCAAACCTCAGTCAGTTCAAGAAAACCGAAATTATATCAACCATCTTCTCAGACCACAATGCAGTGAGACTAGAGATCAACTACAGGGAAAAAAACCCTAAAAACACAAACACATGGAGATTAAACAACACATACCTAAAAAGCCAACTGATCATTGAGGAAATCAAAGGAGAAATTAAACAGTTCCTAGAAGAAAATGACAATGAACACACGACAGTGCAAAACCAATGGGATACTGCAAAAGCAGTTCTAAGAGGGAAATTTATAGCAATACAATCCCACCTCAAGAAACTAGGAAAATATGAAGCAGATGACCTAACCCTCCGCTGAAAACAATTGGAGAAAGAAGAACAAAAACACCCCAAAGCCAGCAGAAGAAGGGAAATCATAAAGATCAGAGCAGAAATAAATGAAAAAGAAACAAAAGAAACAATAGTAAAGATAAATAAAACAAAAAGCTGGTTCTTCGAAAAAGTCAATAAAATCGACACACCACTGGCCAGACTCATCAAGAAAAAGAGAGAGAAGAACCAGATCAACAAAATCAAAAACGAAAAAGGAGAGATTACAACAGATAATGAAGAAATCCAAAGGATTATAAGAGACTATTATGAACAGCTATATGGCAACAAACTGGACAACCTGGAAGAAATGGACAGTTTCTTTGAGAAGATTAATCTCCCAAGACTGAGCCAGGAAGATACAAAAACTTTGAACAACCCAATCACAAGCTCAGAAATCGAATTTGTGATTAAAAATCTACCCAAAAATAAAAGCCCAGGGCCAGATGGCTTCACAGCCAAATTCTACCAAACATTTAAAGAAGAGCTAATGCCTGTCCTTCTAAAATTCTTCCAAAAAATTGCACAGGAAGGAACACTTCCAAACACATTCTACGAGGCCACCATCACCCTGATACCAAAGCCAGGCAAAGACAGCACAAAAAAGGAAAACTATAGGCCAATTTCACTGATGAACTTAATAAAGAAACCCAAAATTAAAAAAACCCTTTTCCATCCAAAAGCAGAAGAATACACTTTCTTCTCAAGTGCTCACAGAACATTCTCCAGGATAGACCACATCTTGGGCCACAAATCAAACCTCAGTCAGTTCAAGAAAACCGAAATTATATCAACCATCTTCTCAGACCACAATGCAGTGAGACTAGAGATCAACTACAGGGAAAAAAACCCTAAAAACACAAACACATGGAGATTAAACAACACATACCTAAAAAGCCAACTGATCATTGAGGAAATCAAAGGAGAAATTAAACAGTTCCTAGAAGAAAATGACAATGAACACACGACAGTGCAAAACCAATGGGATACTGCAAAAGCAGTTCTAAGAGGGAAATTTATAGCAATACAATCCCACCTCAAGAAACTAGGAAAATATGAAGCAGATGACCTAACCCTCCGCTGAAAACAATTGGAGAAAGAAGAACAAAAACACCCCAAAGCCAGCAGAAGAAGGGAAATCATAAAGATCAGAGCAGAAATAAATGAAAAAGAAACAAAAGAAACAATAGTAAAGATAAATAAAACAAAAAGCTGGTTCTTCGAAAAAGTCAATAAAATCGACACACCACTGGCCAGACTCATCAAGAAAAAGAGAGAGAAGAACCAGATCAACAAAATCAAAAACGAAAAAGGAGAGATTACAACAGATAATGAAGAAATCCAAAGGATTATAAGAGACTATTATGAACAGCTATATGGCAACAAACTGGACAACCTGGAAGAAATGGACAGTTTCTTTGAGAAGATTAATCTCCCAAGACTGAGCCAGGAAGATACAAAAACTTTGAACAACCCAATCACAAGCTCAGAAATCGAATTTGTGATTAAAAATCTACCCAAAAATAAAAGCCCAGGGCCAGATGGCTTCACAGCCAAATTCTACCAAACATTTAAAGAAGAGCTAATGCCTGTCCTTCTAAAATTCTTCCAAAAAATTGCACAGGAAGGAACACTTCCAAACACATTCTACGAGGCCACCATCACCCTGATACCAAAGCCAGGCAAAGACAGCACAAAAAAGGAAAACTATAGGCCAATTTCACTGATGAACTTAGATACCAAGATCCTCAACAAAATCCTAGCAAACAGAATTCGATGACACATCAAAAAACTCATACATCATGATCAAGTTGGGTTCATCCCAGGCATGCAAGGATTCCTCAATATCCGCAAATCAATCAATGTGATACAACATATCAACAAATTGAAAGACAAAAACCACATGATCATCTCAATAGATGCAGAAAAAGCCTTCGACAAAGTACAACATCCATTTATGATAAAAACTCTTCAGAAAATGGGCATAGAAGGAACTTATCTTAACATAATAAAAGCCATCTATGAGAAGCCCACAGTGAACATTATCCTCAATGGTGAAAAACTGAAAGCATTCCCTCTAAGATCAGGAACAAGACAGGGGTGCCCACTTTCACCACTACTATTCAACATAGTCCTGGAAGTCCTAGCAATAGCAATAAGAGAAGAGAAAGAAATCAAAGGAATCCAGATTGGAAAAGAAGAAGTAAAGCTCTCTTTTTGCAGACGACATGATATTATACATAGAAAATCCCAAAGACACGGTTACAAAGCTACTAGAGCTAATCAATGAATTCAGCAGAGTCGCAGGATACAAAGTCAACACACAGAAATCACTGGCATTCTTATACACAAACAATGAAAAATCAGAAAATGAAATCAAAGAGGCAGTCCCCTTCACCATCACAACCAAAAGAATCAAATATCTAGGAATAAACCTACTCAAAGAAACAAAAGAACTGTACACAGAAAATTACAAGACACTCATGAGAGACATTAAAGAAGACTTCAACAGATGGAGAGATATTCCATGTTCCTGGGTCAGAAGAACCAATATTTTGAAAATGACCATACTACCAAATGTCATCTACAGATTCAATGCAATGCCTATCCAGCTACCATTGACATTTTTCACAGAACTAGACCAAAGAATAACACAGTTCATATGGAAACACAAAAGACCTCAAATAGCTAAAGCAATCCTGAGGAAGAAAAACGGAGTTGGAGGGATCAGCCTCCCTAACTTCAGACTCTACTACAAAGCAACAGTCCTCAAGACAGTATGGTACGGAAAGTTGGAAAAAGGATGCAAAACCTATAAACAGCCTCTCCAATTTCACTGATGAACTTAGATACCAAGATCCTCAACAAAATCCTAGCAAACAGAATTCGATGACACATCAAAAAACTCATACATCATGATCAAGTTGGGTTCATCCCAGGCATGCAAGGATTCCTCAATATCCGCAAATCAATCAATGTGATACAACATATCAACAAATTGAAAGACAAAAACCACATGATCATCTCAATAGATGCAGAAAAAGCCTTCGACAAAGTACAACATCCATTTATGATAAAAACTCTTCAGAAAATGGGCATAGAAGGAACTTATCTTAACATAATAAAAGCCATCTATGAGAAGCCCACAGTGAACATTATCCTCAATGGTGAAAAACTGAAAGCATTCCCTCTAAGATCAGGAACAAGACAGGGGTGCCCACTTTCACCACTACTATTCAACATAGTCCTGGAAGTCCTAGCAATAGCAATAAGAGAAGAGAAAGAAATCAAAGGAATCCAGATTGGAAAAGAAGAAGTAAAGCTCTCTCTTTTTGCAGACGACATGATATTATACATAGAAAATCCCAAAGACACGGTTACAAAGCTACTAGAGCTAATCAATGAATTCAGCAGAGTCGCAGGATACAAAGTCAACACACAGAAATCACTGGCATTCTTATACACAAACAATGAAAAATCAGAAAATGAAATCAAAGAGGCAGTCCCCTTCACCATCACAACCAAAAGAATCAAATATCTAGGAATAAACCTACTCAAAGAAACAAAAGAACTGTACACAGAAAATTACAAGACACTCATGAGAGACATTAAAGAAGACTTCAACAGATGGAGAGATATTCCATGTTCCTGGGTCAGAAGAACCAATATTTTGAAAATGACCATACTACCAAATGTCATCTACAGATTCAATGCAATGCCTATCCAGCTACCATTGACATTTTTCACAGAACTAGACCAAAGAATAACACAGTTCATATGGAAACACAAAAGACCTCAAATAGCTAAAGCAATCCTGAGGAAGAAAAACGGAGTTGGAGGGATCAGCCTCCCTAACTTCAGACTCTACTACAAAGCAACAGTCCTCAAGACAGTATGGTACTGGCACAAAAACAGAAATATCGACCAATGGAACAAGATCGAGAACCCAGAGATAAACCCACACACCTATGGGTACCTTATTTTTGACAAAGGAGGCGAAACTATAAAATGGGACAAAGACAGCCTCTTCAACAAATGGTGCTGGGAAAATTGGACAGCTACATGCAAAAAAATGAAGTTGGAACTTTCCCTGACACCATACACAAAGATCAACTCAAAATGGATTAAAGACCTAAATGTAAGACCAGAAACCATCAAACTCTTAGAGGAGAATATAGGCAAAACCCTCAAGGACATCAATCAAAGCAAGATCTTCTCTGACCCACCTACTAGAATAGTGGAACTGAAAAGACAAATGAACATGTGGGACCTCATGAAACTTAAAAGCTTTTGTACAGCAAAAGAAATTACAAAAAAGCTGAACAGACACCCCACAGAGTGGGAGAAAATCATAGCAAATGAAACAACAGACAAAGATTTAATCTCCAAAATCTACAAGCAACTCAGACAACTCAGCACAGGAAAAACGAACAGTCCAATCAAAACATGGGAAAAAGATCTAAAGAGATGCCTCTCCAAAGAGGACATACAGATGGCCCAAAAGCACATGAAACGATACTCAACCTCGCTTATCATTAGAGAAATGCAAATTAAAACTACAGTGAGATATCACCTCACACCCGTCAGAATGGCCATCTTCAAAAAATCTGCAGACAATAAATGCTGGAGAGGGTGTGGAGAAAAGGGAACCCTCTTGCATTGCTGGTGGGAATGTAAACTGATACAATCTCTATGGAAGACAATATGGAGATTCCTTAAAAAACTAAAAATAGAAGCACCCTATGACCCAGCAATCCCATTATTAGGCCTATATCCTGATGAAATCAAAAATGAAAGAGGCACCTGTACCCCAGTGTTCACTGCAGCTCTCTATACAATAGCCAGAACATGGAAGCAACCTAGGTGTCCACTGACAAATGAATGGATACAGAAGCTCTGGTACATATATACAATGGAATACTACTCAGCTGTTAAAACGGAGCTGGAGGGATCAGCCTCCCCAACTTCAGACTCTACTACAAAGCAACAGTCCTTAAGACAGTATCGTACTGGCACAAGAACAGAAATATCGACCAATGGAACAAGATCGAGAACCCAGAGATAAACCCACACACCTATGTGTACCTTATTTTTGACAAAGGAGGCGAAACTATAAAATGGGACAAAGACAGCCTCTTCAACAAATGGTGCTGGGAAAATTGGACAGCTACATGCAAAAAAATGAAGTTGGAACTTTCCCTGACACCATACACAAAGATCAACTCAAAATGGATTAAAGACCTAAATGTAAGACCAGAAACCATCAAACTCTTAGAGGAGAATATAGGCAAAACCCTCAAGGACATCAATCAAAGCAAGATCTTCTCTGACCCACCTACTAGAATAGTGGAACTGAAAAGACAAATGAACATGTGGGACCTCATGAAACTTAAAAGCTTTTGTACAGCAAAAGAAATTACAAAAAAGCTGAACAGACACCCCACAGAGTGGGAGAAAATCATAGCAAATGAAACAACAGACAAAGATTTAATCTCCAAAATCTACAAGCAACTCAGACAACTCAGCACAGGAAAAACGAACAGTCCAATCAAAACATGGGAAAAAGATCTAAAGAGATGCCTCTCCAAAGAGGACATACAGATGGCCCAAAAGCACATGAAACGATACTCAACCTCGCTTATCATTAGAGAAATGCAAATTAAAACTACAGTGAGATATCACCTCACACCCGTCAGAATGGCCATCTTCAAAAAATCTGCAGACAATAAATGCTGGAGAGGGTGTGGAGAAAAGGGAACCCTCTTGCATTGCTGGTGGGAATGTAAACTGATACAATCTCTATGGAAGACAATATGGAGATTCCTTAAAAAACTAAAAATAGAAGCACCCTATGACCCAGCAATCCCATTATTAGGCCTATATCCTGATGAAATCAAAAATGAAAGAGGCACCTGTACCCCAGTGTTCACTGCAGCTCTCTATACAATAGCCAGAACATGGAAGCAACCTAGGTGTCCACTGACAAATGAATGGATACAGAAGCTCTGGTACATATATACAATGGAATACTACTCAGCTGTTAAAAGAAACGCAGAAGACTCAGTCCTAATGAGGTGGCTAGCTCTAGAACCTATCATAAAAAGTGAAGTAAGTCAAAAAGAGAAAGACAAGTACAGTATACTAACTCATATATATGGAATCTAGTAAGATGGTCATGATAACACACGCAGTGAACTCATGGAAAAACAGAGAATAGACATAAGGACATTGTGGAGACCGAACAGTGAGAAGGAGGCATAGAGGAAGTAGCATCGAAACCTATACTGGCACGTGTGGAAAGGATAGCTATGGTCATTGTGCTAAGGGAATAGGAGTACCTACAATCACTTGGGGTGATGGTCTAGAGGGGTGGGAGGTGGGGGAAACTGGGTGGGGGGAGGGTCCAGGGATGTGCATGTGAATGATCTGGGAACGTACATGTTGGTGAACAACAAAACTCTGTAAAATCTTTAAAATAAAGAATTAAAAAAAAAAAAGAATTAGCCTTCTCACCTGTACCCCAATGTTCATTGCAGCTCTCTATACAATAGCTAGAACATGGAAGCAACCTAGATGCCCATCGATGAATGAATGGATACAAAATCTCTGGTATATGTATACAATGGAATATTACACAGCTGTAAAATGAAATGCAGAAGAATCAACCCTAATGAGGTGGCTGGATCTAGAACCTATCATCAAAAGTGAAGTCAGTCGAAAAGAGAAGGACAAGTATAGTATACTAACACGTATCTATGGAATCTAGTAGGATGGTGATGATGGCACATGCAGTGAAGTGATGGAGAAATAGACATGGACAGTGGACATATAGACATTGTGGGGAAGGAACCGTGGGTGGGAGGCGTAAAGAAAGTAGCATGAAGGCCTGTACTATCATATGTGAAGAAAATAGCTATAGTCATTGCTCTGTGAGAAAAAGAGATCCTTCAGGGGTGCTGTGTGATGGTCTGGAGGGGTGGGGTGGGGGAGATTATACATATGACTAATCTGGGAACATACATATCTGTAAACAGCAAAACTCTGTAAAAGTTAAAAGTAAAATAAAAGTTTAAAAAAACACAAAACTCTAATCAACTTGCTTTTAAAGACAATAGAAGCCCTGACCTCAAAAAAAAAAAAAAAGAACTAGTCTTCTAATCATCAAGGACGTAGATTTTAATGGCACTCAACTGTACTTTTCAGATGACATCTGTGTAAATAAAAGAACTGGGATTGTATCTACTGTGCCCCAGAAAAATGGAGATAGTCAATTAGATGGAAAGACCTGGAATGACTTTATAGAGCAAAACAAAAAAATAACTACAAAACTGCAGTGAAGAGTAGTATATTCAAGGGCGGGGGGTGGGGGGTGGTTAGTGTGACCAGAATAATTAGCATATTAGGGTTACTGCCTAACACTCAGGGCAGAGAGCCACAGTGCTCACAATTCCAGGTCTTAAGGGCTCTTTACACACTTGTTTCTATGGATTTGTGTACCGTATTTGATACTAAAATGGCTAATTTAAAATACGTATTAATTCACTTTAAAAAACCCCAAAGCATGTTAACATAAAAATAGTTTTAATCAAATGACCACACTTTCTGAGCAGAATTAGCAAGAGGAGGGGACACTGCTTCACAGTTACGCAAAACTTTAAACATCTGGCTGAACAGCAGGGTTTTCTCATTAACTGTTTCTGCATTCAATCCATGATATGTTGTCATGGTTGAAACAGCTGAAGAAAATATGGCTTCTTACAGAAAGATCTGGGAAAAAAAGAGAAGTATTTGAATAGCCAGATTACTGTGGATATGCACTCTTTTATAGTACAACAAAACTCAGCAAGTGGTAGTTTCTTAAAGATTGGTTGCACTGGGAAATCTGAAACCATATCAACAAATTCTTTGTATTCTGTTACTTTAAAATCTATTGGTTTATTTTGTACTTTCAACGAACATTGTATCCATGCAGTGATTTTGCATAATCATGCAAAATGTAAAATTATGGTCATTTGGAAAGTACTGATTCAGTGACTTATCTAGTTCTTCCAAATGCTGACATGCTCCACTATACAATATCTCAGAATCACATTTGGTTTTCCCCCCTACAGTGTTTGGAAAGATGTCAAGTTCATGGTGTCAAGTAAAGGTTTTCATTCCCCAAAAAAAAAAAAAACAAAACTCTAATCAACTTGCTTTTAAAGACAATAGAAGCCCTGACCTCAAAAAAAAAAAAAAAGAACTAGTCTTCTAATCATCAAGGACGTAGATTTTAATGGCACTCAACTGTACTTTTCAGATGACATCTGTGTAAATAAAAGAACTGGGATTGTATCTACTGTGCCCCAGAAAAATGGAGATAGTCAATTAGATGGAAAGACCTGGAATGACTTTATAGAGCAAAACAAAAAAATAACTACAAAACTGCAGTGAAGAGTAGTATATTCAAGGGCGGGGGGTGGGGGGTGGTTAGTGTGACCAGAATAATTAGCATATTAGGGTTACTGCCTAACACTCAGGGCAGAGAGCCACAGTGCTCACAATTCCAGGTCTTAAGGGCTCTTTACACACTTGTTTCTATGGATTTGTGTACCGTATTTGATACTAAAATGGCTAATTTAAAATACGTATTAATTCACTTTAAAAAACCCCAAAGCATGTTAACATAAAAATAGTTTTAATCAAATGACCACACTTTCTGAGCAGAATTAGCAAGAGGAGGGGACACTGCTTCACAGTTACGCAAAACTTTAAACATCTGGCTGAACAGCAGGGTTTTCTCATTAACTGTTTCTGCATTCAATCCATGATATGTTGTCATGGTTGAAACAGCTGAAGAAAATATGGCTTCTTACAGAAAGATCTGGGAAAAAAAGAGAAGTATTTGAATAGCCAGATTACTGTGGATATGCACTCTTTTATAGTACAACAAAACTCAGCAAGTGGTAGTTTCTTAAAGATTGGTTGCACTGGGAAATCTGAAACCATATCAACAAATTCTTTGTATTCTGTTACTTTAAAATCTATTGGTTTATTTTGTACTTTCAACGAACATTGTATCCATGCAGTGATTTTGCATAATCATGCAAAATGTAAAATTATGGTCATTTGGAAAGTACTGATTCAGTGACTTATCTAGTTCTTCCAAATGCTGACATGCTCCACTATACAATATCTCAGAATCACATTTGGTTATATCACCATCCATCTCATTGGAACAGTGTTTGGAAAGATGTCAAGTTCATGGTGTCAAGTAAAGGTTTTCTACGGGTTCCCCAAATCCTACTTTTCTATCAGAAGCTTTAATTTTATCTTAGGTAGCAAGTGTATCATTGTTTTCCTGGGGTAACAGATTCACATTTTGTTCATTTTTAAGAAAATGTCCACCAAATATCCAAGTCTGAATGACCATAACCAATAACCACTGTCAGTCAGCCATCCATTAAAGATCATATCTTCAAGGAACCAGCTTTTCCTCGAGACAACCACAGGTAATGAAGTACACAGTGGAGATGGGTTTATGCAAACTTCCCTTTAGTTACACTGCAAATTAAAAAATCCTTGGAGAAGGACATGGCAACCCATTCCCATTTTCTTCCTTGGAAAATTCCATGGCCAGAGGAGCCTGGTGGGCTTACAGTCCATGGAATTACAGCCCTGTCTGACTGAACACACACACAAAATATTAAAATGTATTTCTTCAAAGGCAGAGTTTTAATAAAACAAATAATGTTTACTGCTTCATTAAGAACTTTGTTAAGTGAAACTGGGTTTTAGGAACAATTACCATGGGGTGACAGTAGAGAAAACAGTGCCTAGGAAGATGGCTTATCACTGTTGCCTTGATGCATACTAAGAGCCAAGGGTGTTGCTTCCATTGATTTTGCACCATTAGGGCAAATGCCAACACAGCACAACAGGCAAAGACCCGCTTCGATTACAGGGTGAAAAATGGTTCTTGAAAGTTTGGGAAAAAGAGAAGTATTTGAATAGCCAGATTACTGTGGATATGCACTCTTTATAGTACAACAAAACTCAGCAAGTGGTAGTTTCTTAAAGATTGGTTGCACTGGGAAATCTGAAACCATATCAACAAATTCTTTGTATTCTGTTACTTTAAAATCTATTGGTTTATTTTGTACTTTCAACGAACATTGTATCCATGCAGTGATTTTGCATAATCATGCAAAATGTAAAATTATGGTCATTTGGAAAGTACTGATTCAGTGACTTATCTAGTTCTTCCAAATGCTGACATGCTCCACTATACAATATCTCAGAATCACATTTGGTTATATCACCATCCATCTCATTGGAACAGTGTTTGGAAAGATGTCAAGTTCATGGTGTCAAGTAAAGGTTTTCTACGGGTTCCCCAAATCCTACTTTTCTATCAGAAGCTTTAATTTTATCTTAGGTAGCAAGTGTATCATTGTTTTCCTGGGGTAACAGATTCACATTTTGTTCATTTTTAAGAAAATGTCCACCAAATATCCAAGTCTGAATGACCATAACCAATAACCACTGTCAGTCAGCCATCCATTAAAGATCATATCTTCAAGGAACCAGCTTTTCCTCGAGACAACCACAGGTAATGAAGTACACAGTGGAGATGGGTTTATGCAAACTTCCCTTTAGTTACACTGCAAATTAAAAAATCCTTGGAGAAGGACATGGCAACCCATTCCCATTTTCTTCCTTGGAAAATTCCATGGCCAGAGGAGCCTGGTGGGCTTACAGTCCATGGAATTACAGCCCTGTCTGACTGAACACACACACAAAATATTAAAAATGTATTTCTTCAAAGGCAGAGTTTTAATAAAACAAATAATGTTTACTGCTTCATTAAGAACTTTGTTAAGTGAAACTGGGTTTTAGGAACAATTACCATGGGGTGACAGTAGAGAAAACAGTGCCTAGGAAGATGGCTTATCACTGTTGCCTTGATGCATACTAAGAGCCAAGGGTGTTGCTTCCATTGATTTTGCACCATTAGGGCAAATGCCAACACAGCACAACAGGCAAAGACTGCCTCAGTATCATCATGAAACGGTTTTGACCCTCATGAAGTTTCCAGGGACCACACGGTATATGGACCACAGGAGAACTGAGATAAAGAGGACAATCATAAGGATATCATTTGTCTTTGAAACTAGGAAACTTATCTAAGGGAAACCCACAAATCGGATAGTGAAACTTTCAACAGCAAAGTCACTTAATCCACAGAGTTGTGGAAAGAGTCAACAAAGAGAATGATAACTATAACGTCAGTATGTATCAGATATTACTCTAGTTGATGGAGAGGAGACTAACCAATAAGGATGAGTCACAGTGGAGAGTCTACAAAAGTCTTCATGAAGGCAGAGCTGACTTTGGAAGGCCAAGGTGAGAGCAGAGTATGCAGAAAAGGGGGAGAAATGAGACCAGGCGTGAACAAAAAGCCACCATTTAACTCCGGCTCTGCATGGCCAGAGGACTTTGGCTGACCTGTCTTAAGAAACAGTAAGGGAGGGCTTCCCTGGTGGTCCAGTGGGTAAGGACACCACCTTGCAGTGCAAGGGGTGCTGGTTCCATCCCTGGCCTGGGAAGATCCCACGTGCCGCGGAGCGGCTGGACCGATGTGTCCAACTACCGAGCTGGAGCTCTGGAGCACATGCGCCCAGAGCCGGTGCTCTGCGACAACAGAGGCCACTGTGATGGGAGGCCCACACGGGCCAAAGAACAAAGATGGATGAAACTAGATAAATGAAAGACCAATAGCAGTGGCCCGCTCACCCCCCTCCCTCCCCTACCCGCCCTCCCCAACCAAAAAAAAAAAGAAACAGAAAGGGCAAAACAAAACAAAAAAAAGAAATATACATCTTACTTCAAGCTTCTGAAGACTGACAAGTGCTTGGGAAGACAACTAGACCCAAACCTCTTGTTAAAAAATTTTTTTTGATGATATTTTCTCTCAAAATAGTTGACTTACTCATTTTCATAATAAATCTTTCAGTTATTACCAAATTGAGTTATGGTGGAAGAATGAAAAATCTTAACTTTAGATGAACCATTTCAAAAGTCTTTCATAGTATTTTCTAAAGGCCAGCTCCTGGACCACACAATAAAGCTCCCAAATGAGGGGATGAGTGGATTCACACTGGTGTTTAAATTTTTAGATTTGACAAAAGTAATTTCAGGAAATCTTGAAGTTCCAGGGACCACACGGTATATGGACCACAGGAAGAACTAAAAGGGATAAAGGGGGCCCAATTTAAAAAAATAAAAGGAAAAATTTTTCATTTGTCTTTGAAACTAGGAAACTTATCTAAGGGAAACCCACAAATCGGATAGTGAAACTTTCAACAGCAAAGTCACTTAATCCACAGAGTTGTGGAAAGAGTCAACAAAGAGAATGATAACTATAACGTCAGTATGTATCAGATATTACTCTAGTTGATGGAGAGGAGACTAACCAATAAGGATGAGTCACAGTGGAGAGTCTACAAAAGTCTTCATGAAGGCAGAGCTGACTTTGGAAGGCCAAGGTGAGAGCAGAGTATGCAGAAAAGGGGGAGAAATGAGACCAGGCGTGAACAAAAAGCCACCATTTAACTCCGGCTCTGCATGGCCAGAGGACTTTGGCTGACCTGTCTTAAGAAACAGTAAGGGAGGGCTTCCCTGGTGGTCCAGTGGGTAAGGACACCACCTTGCAGTGCAAGGGGTGCTGGTTCCATCCCTGGCCTGGGAAGATCCCACGTGCCGCGGAGCGGCTGGACCGATGTGTCCAACTACCGAGCTGGAGCTCTGGAGCACATGCGCCCAGAGCCGGTGCTCTGCGACAACAGAGGCCACTGTGATGGGAGGCCCACACGGGCCAAAGAACAAAGATGGATGAAACTAGATAAATGAAAGACCAATAGCAGTGGCCCGCTCACCCCCCTCCCTCCCCCACCCCCCCCCCCCCAACCAAAAAAAAAAAGAAACAGAAAGGGCAAAACAAAACAAAAAAAAGAAATATACATCTTACTTCAAGCTTCTGAAGACTGACAAGTGCTTGGGAAGACAACTAGACCCAAACCTCTTGTTAAAAAATTTTTTTTGATGATATTTTCTCTCAAAATAGTTGACTTACTCATTTTCATAATAAATCTTTCAGTTATTACCAAATTGAGTTATGGTGGAAGAATGAAAAATCTTAACTTTAGATGAACCATTTCAAAAGTCTTTCATAGTATTTTCTAAAGGCCAGCTCCTGGACCACACAATAAAGCTCCCAAATGAGGGGATGAGTGGATTCACACTGGTGTTTAAATTTTTAGATTTGACAAAAGTAATGCAGGAAATCTTGACAGCTATATTCAGTAGCTTAATGCTAAGCTTTTTAGGCTGAATACAGGACAGAATGAATTTTCCACCAGTGTTTCGACTAGGAGGTTTTAGGATTCCTATTCATTTAAGACAGCAGTCTGAGGCTGCTTGATAAAACAAGGACTGGCTATTTCATAACTGTCTCATAAAATGTCTCCATATTTAAGAGAAAAGAAAACTCAAGGCAAAAACATTTTGAAAATATATGCTGTAAACTGAAATTTGGATGCTAAGCAAACATCCTTTAGTGTTCATCCAGAAAGACTTGCAGCTGTGGCATCTGTCCCTTAAAAAATAAGATGAAGATCTCCATGTGAAAGATAAATGATATCGTAAAAGTTTCTTATCAAAAGAAAACACATTTTCTGATGGAATTTATGTAGGAAAAAGTTTTACACTGAAGCCCATTTAACAAAATGCAAAAATACTGGAATCTTTAAGTCTGGCACTTGGTTTGACTGCATGCTAGGCAATATTATTTTCTATTTTGTCACTACAGTCTCTTTCTACAAACTGCAGATTAGTTGTTTCTATAAGGACACCTTTTCAGGTTAATTTTGTTTGTAACTATGGCTACTGTAAGTCGCTGATTTTCTGATAAAAATATCAAATTCTAGATTAACTGACAACTAGGCAGGAATGAAACTGCAGAGCTGTTTCTTAAAAAGAAAAAAAGGACTAAAATTTTAACACTGTACCAAAATATGATATACTCATATTCTAAAATATATATATATATATATATATATATATATATATATATATTTAACATGGATTAGATCTAAATCTCCCAAAAGGCAAACGTACTCCACTGTACATGAAATTGCATGAGAATCTGGAACCTGGTTTGATTTGTGCAGCCTAGCTAACCACTGAAGATAAACACCAAGCCTGTTATAATTCAGTATGCAACTGAGCTAGTCTTCCACACCAGCAGAGGGAAAAGAAAAAAAAACCCTCTCATTTTCAAGAAGGAATGAATTGCCCAAAATGTTAAAAGGGGATGAGTGGATTCACACTGGTGTTTAAATTTTTAGATTTGACAAAAGTAATGCAGGAAATCTTGACAGCTATATTCAGTAGCTTAATGCTAAGCTTTTTAGGCTGAATACAGGACAGAATGAATTTTCCACCAGTGTTTCGACTAGGAGGTTTTAGGATTCCTATTCATTTAAGACAGCAGTCTGAGGCTGCTTGATAAAACAAGGACTGGCTATTTCATAACTGTCTCATAAAATGTCTCCATATTTAAGAGAAAAGAAAACTCAAGGCAAAAACATTTTGAAAATATATGCTGTAAACTGAAATTTGGATGCTAAGCAAACATCCTTTAGTGTTCATCCAGAAAGACTTGCAGCTGTGGCATCTGTCCCTTAAAAAATAAGATGAAGATCTCCATGTGAAAGATAAATGATATCGTAAAAGTTTCTTATCAAAAGAAAACACATTTTCTGATGGAATTTATGTAGGAAAAAGTTTTACACTGAAGCCCATTTAACAAAATGCAAAAATACTGGAATCTTTAAGTCTGGCACTTGGTTTGACTGCATGCTAGGCAATATTATTTTCTATTTTGTCACTACAGTCTCTTTCTACAAACTGCAGATTAGTTGTTTCTATAAGGACACCTTTTCAGGTTAATTTTGTTTGTAACTATGGCTACTGTAAGTCGCTGATTTTCTGATAAAAATATCAAATTCTAGATTAACTGACAACTAGGCAGGAATGAAACTGCAGAGCTGTTTCTTAAAAAGAAAAAAAGGACTAAAATTTTAACACTGTACCAAAATATGATATACTCATATTCTAAAATATATATATATATATATATATATATATATATATATATATTTAACATGGATTAGATCTAAATCTCCCAAAAGGCAAACGTACTCCACTGTACATGAAATTGCATGAGAATCTGGAACCTGGTTTGATTTGTGCAGCCTAGCTAACCACTGAAGATAAACACCAAGCCTGTTATAATTCAGTATGCAACTGAGCTAGTCTTCCACACCAGCAGAGGGAAAAGAAAAAAAAACCCTCTCATTTTCGAAAGTTGCCCATCTCTATCCATTTCTGTGGAATTGCCACAATTGCCCAGATAAAACATTTGAGAGTCTGTCAGCTTTAATTAATGTAACATAACCTGATCATTTCCACAGTTAAGAATAAAGAAGTTTGCATTCTTTAAATCCAAAGCTCAACCTGAGGATTATGCTAAGTTGCTTCATTCACAGTCCACACTCCTCAGCTCATGTCAGAAGGACAGCATTTGTCCCCTCTAGTGATAAACAAATTATACATGAAATCAATTCCACTTCACAATCATTTTCCCTATTGGGTATTATCTTTCCTTCTCTGCTCCCTCCAGTTAAGCCTGCATCCTGTAACTTGCTAATGAGCTGGGGGCTTTCTGTTCCAGGTGGCGCCCCCTGCCTCGAAGTCATGACATTTCCCATTTTGAATGCTGCTGGCATTTTTCGACAGCTCCTGCTAACTAGCCTTTTTGACCTGCACTAAGAGGAACTCATCTGATCGAATCCTCTAACCTGCCAATCATTCCAGCAAATGATCTTCACAGTCACTCCCAAGGCAGGAATGAAAAAAAAAAAAGGAACCGCGAGTGAGAGAATGAGGGAGTAGGCGAGCGGCTGCTTCTGCAGCTACCTAATGAGAATACTTTAAGTCTCTGAGGCAGCTGAGACACGGAAAAACTGGTGGGAAAATTAGGACACAACTGAATGCCTGGCTCTGTAATTACTGCTTTCTTTCCATCCTGAGATCATTTTGAGAGCAACACCTCTGAGATGTGCCAGTTTCTAAAGAAGACAAGAACACCCTACCTTATGCCGAGAAAATAGATGTATTTCTCCTGCCACTATCAATATGCAATTCTCATAATCCCATTCTGTCAAACAGCATCCTTTGCAGAATTAATTATGTGCTATAAGCTCGTTAAGTATGCATTTGTAAACTCAGGATGATGATCAGGCTGGCCACAGTGCAGAAAGGACCTCTTTTTGTCTTCCCCAGGCATATTTTAAATGCTGCCACTATTCAGGGGGTGTTGATTTTAACATGTTTGTTTACATAAAAACAAACAACTATGGTGAAGGTTGGCACTGGTCTTGGGGAGGAGTTAAGACTGACAACGCTGGATAATCTGGACATTCTTGATTTTAAGGGATGTAAAATCATTTCTTTTCCTGCCAGGTTTTTCTTGCCTGTGCAGAGTTTATATGAAGTGGGTTCCCCACCCACAGAATAACCCAATTACTTTGGGAAAAAAGATCCACCACATGGATCTTTGGTGATGGATCACAATTCCAGATATCTTGACATGAAGTAGATTGGTTGACCAAGGAATGATACAATATAATTACGTGCTATCATTACACCACTGGTGTAATAATGTAAAATAAATACTGTACATGACTTAATTGCACAAGATAATCACACATCTTTCTCCACTTATAATAATTAGACCAATAGCCCCATTTACAGTAATTATTATATGTAATTGAGGGCATTTTACTAATTGCATTGAAAATGATAATCCAGAGCAATTAAAAATCCAAGGGCACTATACATAATGTAAACTACATTAAGAGAATGGTGATAATTTAAAGGAAAAAAAATTCAGCCAAGTATGGAAGTCAACAGCACTGTATTTGATTCCATGCTTGGCATACCTCGTAATATTTATTATGAGATCAACTGCCATGAATTTCTCAAACTTCTGTATTGTTTTTGTATTGTATTGAATTTGCACACTATTTTATCAGCTGGAGAAGTTACCCTTTGTTTAATCTATGATGTTATCCTAATAACTATAAGACTGTTGCAAAATTATTCCATTTGGCTGGGTGAGCGTTCAGAGTGTACAAGTATGCATGTGTGTGTGTGTGTGGTAGAGGAAACAGCTATCCTAAATTCCAAAGGAGACCCACTAAATTATTCATTTGCACCAACCGATTTGATATTCTTAAAAGCTTTATTCATTGAAGCATCTCCGAGTATTGCAAACATTTTGTTAAGTATACTTGTAATAATTTAGCTAAAATGTTTAATGTTGTTAGACTTGAAATGCACTTGGGTTGTGGTTTTCATCACATTTGCTATCTGTCTAGAATTTGAATGTGTCTAAGGACCGAATCCCGGCTTTTGTCCCCGTGTCTGTCCCTTCTGGATCCCACTCCCATTGCTTCCCAGACAAAGCTCGCCCGTGAGGAGTAGCTCAAGAGTGATGAGCAGCTGGGGGACAATGGCAATAGCTTCAAGCTTTATTTTTTTGGCCTACCCTTCTCGACACTGTCATTTAGACATTGTCCTCCGCGTTCAAATGTCATCCCTGACCATCAGCCCACTTCAACTCAAACGGCCTCCTTTTATGCTCAGACACTTCTTAGAGTATCTGCAGACCACAAAGACTGTCGAGTGGGACTCGGCTGCTATCCTGGTATTAATAATACAATACAGTGTGCTTAGGGCACAGACGAGTCTCTCTGTATCCCAAATTCATAAGAATCCACATTCCATGAAGAGAGAAAATAGAGCACCTGGACGGAGTCTAACTTCTTGTTCTGTGTGACAGTTAACTTCACAATGGTTTGGCCAAGCATTCTGATAGGGATCTTGCTAGCAGCCTTATCTCATCTTGTGCCCACTGTTTATAAGAAAGCTTCACTCATATTATGCTGCTGGCTAAATAGTCCCTAAGAAATTAATTTAGGTTTAAAAAAGAACAGAAGATGCAAGCTGCCGTACTATTCCAACCCCTCTTTCTGAGCCCTCCCCCCATTCTCAATTTGAAAGCGCATCTGACCTGAAAACACTGAATCACAAAAACAGTCAGGTTTGAGCATCCATGGGCTGATGAAGTAATCTGCGGAGAATCAAACCAGTTTCTTCTCTTTTAGCCATTTTGCATTTAGAAATTCTCAGAGAATGGAAAAGGAAAAGCAAAAGTCCTATATTTTTAATGTGAAAAATACCACTCTGAATTCTCTGTGCTTAAGCAAAAGATGGAAATGTTTAAAGGTCGTGGAGCACCATGTGAGGAAAAACAATGGTTTAGAAAAACAACGTGGATGTGCACACGTGTGTGTGTCTGTGTGAGAGAGGCAAGAGAATGAATATGATACAGTAAAGGGAGTAAAATGTAAACATTTGGGGGGTACAGATCAGAGGAGACCCAAAGGAAGGCAGGAGCAGAGAGGCACAGCAGGGAGAAGAGAAAAACTTCCTCACCCCTCTATTTTGCCTCAGGGTTTAGTGGTGATAGACTCCAGAGTACAGGAGAAAGTAAGGAAAAGATGGAGGTGGGGTGGGGAAAACAAATCACACCTCAGTGTTTCCTCAATCAAGTGTTTGCTATATTGTATCCAACTCTTTGTGACCCCATGGACTGCAGCACGCCAGGCTTCCCCACCCTTCACCATCTCCCAGAGTTTGCTCAAACTTGTTTGATTTTTGTCCTTGGCAGTATAGACACATGCCAAGCGCCTTCTGGCTAGACTTCTCTAGAAGGTTCGGAGACTGCTAAGCCCAGCGCCCTCTTCTGAGGGGTTCTCTCAGGAAAGGTTGGCCACCCAGGTCACAGGTCAGCTGACTAGACCCACTCAACAGCGTTGCTCTCTCTCCACGATGGTGACCCCAGCAGAGCTGCTCTGGGAAGAGGGTCTGAACCTGAAGAAAAGAGCTTGTCAAGAGACTGCCCCCAAAACAGGGAGACCAGGAGAACTGAGGAGGAGAAGGGTGCACGAACAGGCAGATGAGTCAGCAGAAGCCACGAGATGCAGAGAAGAGGAAAGTGCTGTTAGTGGATGCCGAGACAGAAGAGACCACGCAGCCTGACGGGGAGCGAGAGGGGCCACTTCTCCAGGGGCAGCTGAGACGGCGGCTGCGTGTGATGGCGGATAAACCAAAGCTCCTGCTGGATCCTGACGGACATTCAGTCCATGAGGTCTGCCCGTGTGGCTTCTTAGACTGTCCACCTGCTATTCCTTACTTCTCTGGGGAATCTCAACCAAGACCACGGTCAACCGAGGAAACCTCTCCACATCTCTCTCCACCTCACCCCCTGGGAGATCCCCACCCCCACTTCCTCTTGGAGGCTCCTGTCCCTGGGGCACAGGCCTTCCTGTCACTCAGTTATCCATCTCTGTCCCTCTCACGTGTCACCCAGCTTCTTCCTCAGCTTAGCGTTTCTCTTCCTCAAACATTTTGAGCGTTTCTGAAGAGGTTCTGTTCTAGAAGTGAAACATAATTTTATGAATTCAATTCAGTTTAACTTCCCTGATGCCTCTTCACAAAAGCAGGCAGGAGAAATGCTCTTCACCAGTGCTCTCCAGCAGAATGTTCTGTGATTCTGGAAAGGTTCTGCTCTGTCCAATATGGCTGCCACTCGTCATGGGTGGGTAATAAGCACCTGAAATGTGGTACTGCTATGGGGAAAAGAGTTTGCTATATTGTATCCAACTCTTTGTGACCCCATGGACTGCAGCACGCCAGGCTTCCCCACCCTTCACCATCTCCCAGAGTTTGCTCAAACTTGTTTGATTTTTGTCCTTGGCAGTATAGACACATGCCAAGCGCCTTCTGGCTAGACTTCTCTAGAAGGTTCGGAGACTGCTAAGCCCAGCGCCCTCTTCTGAGGGGTTCTCTCAGGAAAGGTTGGCCACCCAGGTCACAGGTCAGCTGACTAGACCCACTCAACAGCGTTGCTCTCTCTCCACGATGGTGACCCCAGCAGAGCTGCTCTGGGAAGAGGGTCTGAACCTGAAGAAAAGAGCTTGTCAAGAGACTGCCCCCAAAACAGGGAGACCAGGAGAACTGAGGAGGAGAAGGGTGCACGAACAGGCAGATGAGTCAGCAGAAGCCACGAGATGCAGAGAAGAGGAAAGTGCTGTTAGTGGATGCCGAGACAGAAGAGACCACGCAGCCTGACGGGGAGCGAGAGGGGCCACTTCTCCAGGGGCAGCTGAGACGGCGGCTGCGTGTGATGGCGGATAAACCAAAGCTCCTGCTGGATCCTGACGGACATTCAGTCCATGAGGTCTGCCCGTGTGGCTTCTTAGACTGTCCACCTGCTATTCCTTACTTCTCTGGGGAATCTCAACCAAGACCACGGTCAACCGAGGAAACCTCTCCACATCTCTCTCCACCTCACCCCCTGGGAGATCCCCACCCCCACTTCCTCTTGGAGGCTCCTGTCCCTGGGGCACAGGCCTTCCTGTCACTCAGTTATCCATCTCTGTCCCTCTCACGTGTCACCCAGCTTCTTCCTCAGCTTAGCGTTTCTCTTCCTCAAACATTTTGAGCGTTTCTGAAGAGGTTCTGTTCTAGAAGTGAAACATAATTTTATGAATTCAATTCAGTTTAACTTCCCTGATGCCTCTTCACAAAAGCAGGCAGGAGAAATGCTCTTCACCAGTGCTCTCCAGCAGAATGTTCTGTGATTCTGGAAAGGTTCTGCTCTGTCCAATATGGCTGCCACTCGTCATGGGTGGGTAATAAGCACCTGAAATGTGGTACTGCTATGGGGAAAAGAGTTGTAATTTATTTTGAATTAATTAAAAATAAACTTTAGATAGCTTCATGTGGCTAGTGGTTACCTTGTTGGACAGCACAACTTATTAATCAATATCGATAAGACCCAACTTACTCATCTTCCTTAAAAAAAAAAAAGGAAGAAGGGAAAAGCAGGGATGGGTTTTCCTATTTTGTCTTTATCCAGTACTGACCCAAATAAATTGATTATTTTACTTCATAAATATACAATTCTTAAATATTTACTGAAGAGGTCATAATATGTGATTCAAAGGCTACCTGCATCAACATCCTTTGGCGTTCTTTAAAGTTCAGATTCATAGACCCCATGAACTTGGATTTAAAAAAACTCAGCAGAGAGGACTTTCCTGATAGTACAGAGGGTAAGAATCCACCTGTCAATGCGGGGGACACTGGTTTGATCCCTGATCTGAGAAGACTCCACACGCTGCGGGGCAACTCAGCCCGTGCAGCACAGCTACTGAGCCAGTCCTCTAGAGCCTGTGGGCCACAACTAGCCAGTCAGCCTGCCTAGAGAAACACGAGAAGCCACTGCAGTGAGAAGCCATGCACCGAAACGAGGGGTAGCCCCCATCATCGAAACTAGTGAAAGCCTTAGAGCAGCAAGGAAGACCCAGTGCAGCCAAAACTAAAGAAACAAACAAACCCATCAGGAGTTTGGACAGCCCTACCCCTAACCAGGGTGTGTGAACACCTCTCTACTGAATGTACAGCTATGGATGCCAAAGAGTCTTAAGCACCAAGGTATCACATTTTGTCTGGAGTTTGTTTTTTTTTTTTTTCCAATCTTGATAATTAAAATTCTTGACCAATTTACACATCCTACTGTTTACCTGGCAGCCTACTTTTAGGAAATTACTGCTTGATGACTGAGTCAAGCAGAAAGAGTCTAGCACATTTTCCCTTTCATTTTTACATAATACTTAAATAGCTGATTAGCTAAGATAATATACTAGAAAGCAAGGAGAGGGTCACCAAAATATGCCTGCAGTTAACTTCTTGCGCTTGAACCAAATACAGCTTTTTCATGTCCTAGACAGATCCTTGTATATTTATTAGGAATTTAATGGGGTTCGAAGACCAGTTGATTCATCGAAAAGAGACGTTCCATAATGAGACTATACTATTTCAGGAAAATTATAAAGCATCTGTCTAAAAGATTAGAGATCACTCTTACCCCTTGCATTTGGTAAAAGGAGAGCAGACGGAGTGACTGTGCACTTTCTGTCTCAATTTAGAATGACTGGAAAATTAAGCTCAGCATGGGGTGTATTTGGTATCACTGTGCACAAATATAAGTGATACTAATGGATGTGATATTCAATATAGTTTCTGATCTTTCCCTTGAGGAAAATTTCCTTGCGTATTTAAGTCTCTCTCAGACTTTAGGAAGGTCTTAACCTTCCATGCTGATAAAAAAAGGTGGGAACAATCGAAGCCATCTGTAGTCTATTCACATCTTTAGAGGATAATAAACGATAGGAAGCACAGTGTTTTGATCATCCGTTGGCTCCTATCCCGTTTTTAAACTTAGGTGCATGTGGGTTTTCTTTTCATTTCATTTGGTTACAAGACTCTGAGACCAAAATTGCTTTCTACTGCAAAGAAAACTGCTCCTTGTTAGCTTTTCCAATAAGGCCAGTTTAGGAAAATCCAGACTTATTAACTAAATGACTGACGTGACCTGAGTATGCAAGTTTAGACACAATTTGGCACTATGGTATAAGAGAAAAATTAGGCCTTGAAGTTCTACTGTCCATCATTTCAAAACCAGGAGTGATACAATGCATTTTCCATAATATAAAATAAAGAAGGAAAGAAGAAATGCTAGATTACGGTCTGAGCTTCTCTGCATCCTAGACCTCTTCGCTCTTACTCTTCTTCCCAATCTCTCTGAACTTTCCAAAGAATTAGGACATTTCAGGAAAATTTAAGATGCCAGAGTCTGCTCTAAACAGTAAACTAATTCATTAACAATAAAATAAAAATCATGTGAAATGCCTATTTTCTTTATGAATACCCTACATAGACTTTCAGCTCTGTAATGTCTGAAATACAGACACTAATATTCAGCTATACACTAGCGTTCAAAAAAGAATCAAACCCGTACACTTGTATATTTATTAGAATTTAATGGGGTTCGAAGACCAGTTGATTCATCGAAAAGAGACGTTCCATAATGAGACTATACTATTTCAGGAAAATTATAAAGCATCTGTCTAAAAGATTAGAGATCACTCTTACCCCTTGCATTTGGTAAAAGGAGAGCAGACGGAGTGACTGTGCACTTTCTGTCTCAATTTAGAATGACTGGAAAATTAAGCTCAGCATGGGGTGTATTTGGTATCACTGTGCACAAATATAAGTGATACTAATGGATGTGATATTCAATATAGTTTCTGATCTTTCCCTTGAGGAAAATTTCCTTGCGTATTTAAGTCTCTCTCAGACTTTAGGAAGGTCTTAACCTTCCATGCTGATAAAAAAAGGTGGGAACAATCGAAGCCATCTGTAGTCTATTCACATCTTTAGAGGATAATAAACGATAGGAAGCACAGTGTTTTGATCATCCGTTGGCTCCTATCCCGTTTTTAAACTTAGGTGCATGTGGGTTTTCTTTTCATTTCATTTGGTTACAAGACTCTGAGACCAAAATTGCTTTCTACTGCAAAGAAAACTGCTCCTTGTTAGCTTTTCCAATAAGGCCAGTTTAGGAAAATCCAGACTTATTAACTAAATGACTGACGTGACCTGAGTATGCAAGTTTAGACACAATTTGGCACTATGGTATAAGAGAAAAATTAGGCCTTGAAGTTCTACTGTCCATCATTTCAAAACCAGGAGTGATACAATGCATTTTCCATAATATAAAATAAAGAAGGAAAGAAGAAATGCTAGATTACGGTCTGAGCTTCTCTGCATCCTAGACCTCTTCGCTCTTACTCTTCTTCCCAATCTCTCTGAACTTTCCAAAGAATTAGGACATTTCAGGAAAATTTAAGATGCCAGAGTCTGCTCTAAACAGTAAACTAATTCATTAACAATAAAATAAAAATCATGTGAAATGCCTATTTTCTTTATGAATACCCTACATAGACTTTCAGCTCTGTAATGTCTGAAATACAGACACTAATATTCAGCTATTGGTCAGAATCAGCTACACTACGCAGAATGTCTTTGGCCAATAAATAGATTATAATGTTATCTAATCTCTAGGATGAGCCCGTTTGATTAAAACTCTATGAAAGTATAAAATTAAAGTGATTTCTTTTCTTTTTTTTTGCTGACTGACAGAAAAACTCTTAAAATCCAACATCCATGCAGTTTCTGAGAAAAAAAATTTAGATGTTTCCTCAACATAATGTTGAACCAATCTGGATTTCAAAGAACAACAACAGCAATAATGATAATAATACTAAAGTTTTAAAAGTTGATGCAAAAAAGACAAAATTCACAAAGAACCTGTTTATAGTATTATTAGATAATTCTAGAAGAGGTTCTAGATATACCCTTGAATCTAGTTTAAAAAAAAATACTACACAGAAAAATCATCTTTGTAAAGGCTTCTGAATACTGATGACTGCAGTTCTGAACAGTTCTTTAAAATCCCTTTCACTTAGCAATTTTTGAGGCCTTATGGACACTGCCTCTGTCCACGGAGCCTGATTTATATGGAAAAGCTGACCTAAAGCAAGTTCTAGCAGTTTTGACTGGCCAGGCTCGGGTCAGAGAGATCTCAAAAGAACAGAGAAGAAAGGACACAGCCTTGCGGTGGAAATTCAAGCGTGTGTGTGTGCGTGCATGTGTGCACCCACACAAATGAAGTCCACTTTTGTTTTGCTCTACTGAATTGGTTAAGAGATATATAAAGCCAGGGGCTCTCATTATGGTAATGCAGGTTAAATATCTTAAAGAGCATCTGCTGCAACCCTCATGAATTAAAACCATTCTCTGAATCAGGAGACAACTAGTCAACCACTCAGCCCCATGCTCTGTCTGACCAACTGAAGTGAGACTCTAAATGCTGCTGGGTGACTGAAGTTCCACCTCCAGGTAGATTTTTATCCTATAGGGAGAGAAAACCAGAAGAAGGGAGAATCTTACTCTAGCGTATGAAATGGCAAGCCTACTGGTAATATTTTCTGACAGGCATTTGTACAGCATCTTTTATCAACCTGGGAATCTTCTTTCCAATCAAAAATCACCCCTGACCTACTCAGAGGCCAAAACGACCCCCACACTGAGTGTACACTAAAGCTAAGTCCAATGGTGTTGTGTAATCAACTACCAGACAATGCGGACATTTCATTAGCTGACAGTTCAATCTGTTAACATACTTCAAATCAAGAGTGAGAGGAAGAGCCCGTGCAGTACCGCTGGTGTCTTTGGGTTCACTGGAACATTTGACGACTGAACAGTGACATGAGCAAGTAACATACATGGGCTAGCACATAAAATGCCTTCCCCACACAAAAGCTGGTTCTCTATTTGCCTCAGAGTGATGTTGCATTAAACAAAAAGGTATATATCAGCAGAAACCTCCAAATAACCCAGACATTCCCAATTGGCAATCAAGACACAGCCTTTTCAGAAGCTGCCATCTTACGCTCATTTCTGTAAAGCCTGTGTGATGACCACCAGGAAGACCCCACATGCTTAGAGATTGTCTCATTTCGGTTTTACTTTCCATCTGCAGAAAAGTAGAGGTCAGAGAACTGGAAACAAGAAACAGAAAAGGTTCGTCACGATGAGGACTATACTAGGAGCCACGCAGGAATCGGTCATGGGGGAAGTGACCCAAATGGCCACAAAGCTTACCTAGGGAGCCCAGGTCCTTTTCAAAGGAGGCAGCCAAGTTCAGCTACACACACAAACTTCTGGCAGGTATGTGAGTGCAGTATTGCCAGAGCTGCCAATTTTTTGAGAAAAGCCAGAAACCCAGACTTTGTGTAAAGTTGTCCCATTTTAAAACGAGAGCTACCAAGGAAAAACAAAACGCATGGGCCACACAGAGCAGGCCTATGGCTCAGATACCCTCCAAGGTTAACAATTTCTAACTTCGGCAAAGACTGGGTGAATAGTCAGACGATTTGTTTATGACTAAAGCAGTTTGCTTATGACTGCATACACAAGATACCATGGTGGTTAGAATCCAGAAGGTGCCTAAAAACACGGAAATGACTTCAATACATAATGAAGGCCATAATGAACATAAAGATTCATAGGCTATGTAAGAAAAAAAGAAATCTGGAATAGTTAATTTGAAAGGTTGACTCGGTTTATTTTCACAAGTATTTTCCAAGTACAGTAAGTAGATCACCCTACCTGTGCTCTCTTGAGAATGCTGTGTGCATCAGTGCTTGCTGTTTGATAGACTTTTGCCATAACTATTGTTTTTTCCAAAGGCCCGCATGCTTTCTCCAGCTTCTGGTTGCAATCTTACATTTGGGACAGTAAAAATAGAAGACACTGTGGACAGAATGAAAAGTTTTCATTTATATATCGGCAGGTATTTATAATATCTTTTTTCATTGATATATTTATAGTGTATTTATAATCTCTTCTTTCAAAAGGTGAGGCTGAGATGCAGTGCTGGATGACCAGTGCATGAAATGAAAGGGGATGCGCTGGTCCTCAGACTATCAACCTGTCACAGCCACTCACACACACTCACACAGGTTAACACACACATATGACAGGACAGCCTGACTTCCCCTCCCAACCACGGCTCAGTCAATCTCTTATATTTCTCTGATCTAGAACGATTATCTTACATTTGGAAATGACATATTTTGTGCTTTTCTTGTGCCATGCTTTTGTTTATTCTTCAGAGAATTATCTGTTGAGCCTCACACTGTTCTAGGCTCTCAGAATTTGGTAGTATATAAACAGGAAGGAAGAAAAACCCTGGTTTTTGCAGATTCCATTTAGGGGAGACAGATGATAAACACTCAGACAAATAAATTGGCTAGGGGCTTCCCTGGTGGTCCAGTGGGTAAAGAGTCCACCTTGCAGTGTAGGGGACACGGGCTCAATCCCTGGCCCAGGAAGATCCCGGGTGCCATGGAGCCGCTGGACTGGTGTGTCCAATTAGGAGCCGATGCTCTGGAATGCATGCGCCCAGAGTCGGTGCTCTGAGAAAACCCACTGCAGTCCCGGTGATGAGCCGCTGGACTAGTGGCCAAAGAGCCGAAGATGATGGTTAGCAATACAACAAGATACAAATGGTGGTTAGAATCCAGAAGGTGCCTAAAAACACGGAAATGACTTCAATACATAATGAAGGCCATAATGAACATAAAGATTCATAGGCTATGTAAGAAAAAAAGAAATCTGGAATAGTTAATTTGAAAGGTTGACTCGGTTTATTTTCACAAGTATTTTCCAAGTACAGTAAGTAGATCACCCTACCTGTGCTCTCTTGAGAATGCTGTGTGCATCAGTGCTTGCTGTTTGATAGACTTTTGCCATAACTATTGTTTTTTCCAAAGGCCCGCATGCTTTCTCCAGCTTCTGGTTGCAATCTTACATTTGGGACAGTAAAAATAGAAGACACTGTGGACAGAATGAAAAGTTTTCATTTATATATCGGCAGGTATTTATAATATCTTTTTTCATTGATATATTTATAGTGTATTTATAATCTCTTCTTTCAAAAGGTGAGGCTGAGATGCAGTGCTGGATGACCAGTGCATGAAATGAAAGGGGATGCGCTGGTCCTCAGACTATCAACCTGTCACAGCCACTCACACACACTCACACAGGTTAACACACACATATGACAGGACAGCCTGACTTCCCCTCCCAACCACGGCTCAGTCAATCTCTTATATTTCTCTGATCTAGAACGATTATCTTACATTTGGAAATGACATATTTTGTGCTTTTCTTGTGCCATGCTTTTGTTTATTCTTCAGAGAATTATCTGTTGAGCCTCACACTGTTCTAGGCTCTCAGAATTTGGTAGTATATAAACAGGAAGGAAGAAAAACCCTGGTTTTTGCAGATTCCATTTAGGGGAGACAGATGATAAACACTCAGACAAATAAATTGGCTAGGGGCTTCCCTGGTGGTCCAGTGGGTAAAGAGTCCACCTTGCAGTGTAGGGGACACGGGCTCAATCCCTGGCCCAGGAAGATCCCGGGTGCCATGGAGCCGCTGGACTGGTGTGTCCAATTAGGAGCCGATGCTCTGGAATGCATGCGCCCAGAGTCGGTGCTCTGCTGCGAGAAAACCCACTGCAGTGGGAGGCCCACACAGGCCAAAGAGTGGAGATAGATGAAAATAAGTAAGCAAACAACCAATGAAAGAGGCCAAAATTTTTTTTTAAAGTTGAAAAAAAAAATTGGCTAGTTACAATTCTTATGAAGAAAAGTAAAGCAGAGATGAGAAACAGGAAGTGCTATGGTGGAAGCAGGTCAGTGAAGGCTTCCAAGGTAAGGTGCCTTTAAGTAGAGACCCAAAAAAGTTGAGAGGGAAAGTCATGCATAGATCTAGAGGAAGATCAAGGACAACCTGAAGAAAGAGGAAATAGAAAAGGTTCTCTAAGGAAGAAGAGCAGAAGCAGGCAAAACAGCTACAAGGTTACTATAAAAATACAAGTGAAAAACAGGTGGAGTGACATGGGGTAAGTGATGGTGGTGGGGAAATTAGGATGCTCTACTGACCTACTCTGGAGGCACGCTAGCAAGGTCTACAGAGGAACTCAGTTTGGGTGTGAGAAAAGAAGAATCAAGGGTAGCTTCCAGACTGGAAGAACGACATTGCCATTTATGAACGAGGTGAAGACTACAAAATGAGCAAGTCTAGGGGATGAGACGAGGAGAGTGGTCTTGGTAACATGAAGTTGGAGGTGCCTATGAGACATATGAATGGAGATGTTAGTCAACAGCAGGATATGCAAGTCTGGAGTCAGGGATGATGGGACTGGAGATAGAAATCTGGAAGTGGTCAGTGTACACAGATGATATCTAAATCATGAGATTAAATGAGATCATCTGGGCTCTAGGGAGGCTATGTAGATAGGAATATCTTAGGACTAAGCCCAGGTACTCTAAGGGTAAGAGGTCTGGTGGATGAGAAATCTGCAGAGCAGTATGAAAAGGAATGTGTAGGGGCACAAAAGGAAACTGTTCTGTCCTGGAAGCCAAGTAAAGGAGATGTCACCAGGAGACAGTGGTCAACTGTGTTGAATGACGCTATGATCAAGAGGAGGGCCAGGGAAAGACCAACAGATAGAGACTGAAGCCAGGAGGTAAGGAGTCTTCCTGGGGATTCAGGAGGGAATGGAAGTCTAGGAACTGGAGCAGATTCAAATATATTTGAACAGGTGGAGCTTTATCTTTAAAAAGATGGCATGGAGCTCCATTCACGGCATAATGTTGTTTGAGGATAATATATAGGACATATACAGGAACAAGTCAGAAACCCCACCAACAGAAGAGCCGGAAAGGTCCTTAGGGATCACAGTGTCTCTAAACAAGAAACCGGAAACCCACAGAGACTAAGGCATTTGTCCAAAGTTGCCAGGCTGGTTAACAGCAGAGCTAGAAGCCAGGTGGCTGATTCCCAGGTCAGTGCTCCTCACACTGCACCAATTTGTTGGCCTTCTTTTACCACCGATCTGAGTTGTGTGAATTAGCAAATGAATGTAATAAAATCAAGGACTCCATGCTATGAAGTGTATTTTGTTCATTTACTTTGACAAGGGTAGTTCAGCTTCAATAATTTATGTAACTTGATAGTATACACAGGAGAATGCCCTGTGGTGTATTTGGGAAAAGTAATGAATTTCTTCTAAATCAGCCCTCGATTTACTTCCCTGCAATTAAATCTTTGTGAAGAAGTGGGGCAAGGCTGTTGGGGTTTTGGGATAGACGGAGAATGATAGGGTGCCACTAGAATTAGCCAGCTTTAACTGTCAGATCCCCAGGTAACTGTACTATAATTCTTGCTTGATGAATTTATAATTCCTGCTTCAGTGGCACACTAATACATTATTTCTAAATTTTGGTATTATGTAGACTGGTGAGGTTTTAAGGACTAGTACAATAAAAATATTATATTGTCAATGTTCATCCAAAGCAAATAACAGTCTGGCATCAGCATATAACTTCATTTTTATAAGAATCTGTGGAATGACTGCAGTGCTCTGTGCAACTAAGGTTCTAATAACATTTGATACTCTTCTCGAAAGGTCTGATATATTAAAGTAGGCCAAGAAGGCTGGAGCCCACTTTGAACTTATTTTTGTTACAATCTTCTCTTCTTCACCTGGGTTTGCTTTCTGCTTGCATAAGTGTTTTTTCTTTGTGGACATTCTTTAAAAAAAAAAAAATGTCATGACCTATCTTTAAGAATCTGACTGCTATGGACTTAATGGTGTCCCTCCAAAATTCAAATGCTGGCATCCCAGTGTGATAGCTTTTAGAGATGGGGCCTTTGGTTAGAAATTCGAGTTAGGTGCAGTCATGAGGTGTGGCCCTTAGCCCGAGATTAGTGGCTTTATATGAAAAGGAAGAGAAAGAGAGAGATGTCACTGTTTCTCTCTCTCTGCCATGTGAGGATAAGAGAGGTGACTGTCTCCTTGGGGACTTTGATTTTGCCAACACCTTGATCTTGAACTTCCAGCCTTCAGAAATGTAAGAAAATAAATGTTGTTTAAGCCCCAGTGTAGGTTATGTTGTTATTGCAGCCTGAATAGACCACACATTAATATGAGGTTCCTAAAACTGATCAGTCTGAGCCATGACTTGCTTTCTACATCAATCCATTTACTGGCTCTGCAACCCTTCTTTTGAGATGGCCCTCCTTCCAGATCTCCTTGAAAGGAAGCAGATGAGGATATTGGCACTGCTAGGGCTGCCATTTGCCAGGCGGTGAACTTTTACGAGACTTCATGCTAATGTAAAATTGAACTTTAAGAATTTCAAGAACTTCTAAACACAGTCTGCAGAATATTAACCTAGGTAACAGTCACTAACACCAGGCATTTCACCTAAAAAGAACTAGTTTCTAAAGTCTCCAAAGCCTAGGAATTCTTTGTTTTGTAAACATGTTTACACAGACGACCACGCTGTTCGAAATGGAAATGACTGTGGTATTTAATACTAGGATTGTCCTTTCTTGCGACTGGATTTATGCTTCATAATGATTATCTCCTAGACACAGAAATAGCATTTCTGTAACTCAAAATTGTTACCGGAGGCATTTAGCAGAATCTTGCCTTAAAAATATAATGATTTTCATCTTTATTCTCCCCTTCAAAAGGTTTCACTGCTCCTGATGTTTAACGTTATTTTCAAAGATAGTACAATAAAAATATTATATTGTCAATGTTCATCCAAAGCAAATAACAGTCTGGCATCAGCATATAACTTCATTTTTATAAGAATCTGTGGAATGACTGCAGTGCTCTGTGCAACCAAGGTTCTAATAACATTTGATACTCTTCTCGAAAGGTCTGATATATTAAAGTAGGCCAAGAAGGCTGGAGCCCACTTTGAACTTATTTTTGTTACAATCTTCTCTTCTTCACCTGGGTTTGCTTTCTGCTTGCATAAGTGTTTTTTCTTTGTGGACATTCTTTAAAAAAAAAAAAATGTCATGACCTATCTTTAAGAATCTGACTGCTATGGACTTAATGGTGTCCCTCCAAAATTCAAATGCTGGCATCCCAGTGTGATAGCTTTTAGAGATGGGGCCTTTGGTTAGAAATTCGAGTTAGGTGCAGTCATGAGGTGTGGCCCTTAGCCCGAGATTAGTGGCTTTATATGAAAAGGAAGAGAAAGAGAGAGATGTCACTGTTTCTCTCTCTGCCATGTGAGGATAAGAGAGGTGACTGTCTCCTTGGGGACTTTGATTTTGCCAACACCTTGATCTTGAACTTCCAGCCTTCAGAAATGTAAGAAAATAAATGTTGTTTAAGCCCCAGTGTAGGTTATGTTGTTATTGCAGCCTGAATAGACCACACATTAATATGAGGTTCCTAAAACTGATCAGTCTGAGCCATGACTTGCTTTCTACATCAATCCATTTACTGGCTCTGCAACCCTTCTTTTGAGATGGCCCTCCTTCCAGATCTCCTTGAAAGGAAGCAGATGAGGATATTGGCACTGCTAGGGCTGCCATTTGCCAGGCGGTGAACTTTTACGAGACTTCATGCTAATGTAAAATTGAACTTTAAGAATTTCAAGAACTTCTAAACACAGTCTGCAGAATATTAACCTAGGTAACAGTCACTAACACCAGGCATTTCACCTAAAAAGAACTAGTTTCTAAAGTCTCCAAAGCCTAGGAATTCTTTGTTTTGTAAACATGTTTACACAGACGACCACGCTGTTCGAAATGGAAATGACTGTGGTATTTAATACTAGGATTGTCCTTTCTTGCGACTGGATTTATGCTTCATAATGATTATCTCCTAGACACAGAAATAGCATTTCTGTAACTCAAAATTGTTACCGGAGGCATTTAGCAGAATCTTGCCTTAAAAATATAATGATTTTTCATCTTTATTCTCCCCCCTTCAAAAGGTTTCACTGCTCCTGATGTTTAACGTTATGCAAAGACGTGTTTCTGCCAATGAATATCGCCTTATGGTTATGCTTCTGCAAATAGCCTGCTGTGAGCTGATAAAGGGATTAATGCAGCCAAAATTCTTAATCTGTGAAATTACAAATTAAATTCTCATATTAAAAATACCACCCTGAGGTATTTTTTGTGGTTTTAATTCCCCTCTGGTGTTCTGCATACATTGTGCTTGTTAATGACGGGGACAAGGCTGTCTCCGCTGGCAGCCTGCTGCCAAGTGATAATGTGGAGGCATTTACTTACTGATAGAAACTGGATTGAACCACTAGCTGATAAACTAAGTGGCAAGTGGGTAATAAGTCCATATTAACAGAAAAGTACTACTACAGAATTCAGAATTCATAGACCATCAAAATCCGGGCTTAAACTCAATCATCAAGTCAGATGGGATTGAGATGTCACCAAGCAGGAGTGCTATCAAGTTACAAGTTACACTAAAGGGGGAAAAAAAACCATGTGTCTGAGTTTGATGAGCCATAAACGAATGAGTCCATTGGCATCGTTTTTTGGGGTTTTTTTGGTCAGACTGGGAAGATGTATCACCAATTGCTTATTTTTCTACAGGGATTTTGTCTTTAATTTTTTTTTTTTTAATGGGGACAGTTGTGGTAATGGTCAGTGGGTCACTTCTGGAGAGGAAGTAGGGCAGAATAAATATTGACTTAGAATATGTGAAATAATGAACAAGATTTCCAAGCACAGAGAAGCAGTGGGTTAACACATGCGGGGAAAGTTTAAACTCAAGAGAATAAAGGCATAACTTTCACGTGTGTCTATGGTGCATGTGTGCCTGCTAAGCAGCTGTAGGCAGGTCCAACTCTTTGTGACTCCAAGGATCACAACCCACCAGGCTTCTCTGTCCTAAGGATTCTCCAGGCAAGATTACTGGAGGGGGTTGCCATGGCCTCCTCCAGGGGATCTTCCCAGCCCAGGGATCGAACCCGTGTCTCTTTCATCTCCTGCACTGGCAGATGGGTTCTTTACCACTAGGGCAACCTGGGAAGCTCACGTCTACAGGATGTGTGGTATAGTCAAAGATTAATAATGATATTATAAATATTGATCCATATATGCAGTATATTCATTTTAAGGTAATAAGAACAGATTGGTTATGCTTCTGCAATACCCTTTGGTTTTTGGGGGAGCTGATAAAGGGATTAATGCAGCCAAAATTTTAATCTGTGAAATTACAAATTAAATTCTCATATTAAAAATACCACCCTGAGGTATTTTTTGTGGTTTTAATTCCCCTCTGGTGTTCTGCATACATTGTGCTTGTTAATGACGGGGACAAGGCTGTCTCCGCTGGCAGCCTGCTGCCAAGTGATAATGTGGAGGCATTTACTTACTGATAGAAACTGGATTGAACCACTAGCTGATAAACTAAGTGGCAAGTGGGTAATAAGTCCATATTAACAGAAAAGTACTACTACAGAATTCAGAATTCATAGACCATCAAAATCCGGGCTTAAACTCAATCATCAAGTCAGATGGGATTGAGATGTCACCAAGCAGGAGTGCTATCAAGTTACAAGTTACACTAAAGGGGAAAACAAACCATGTGTCTGAGTTTGATGAGCCATAAACGAATGAGTCCATTGGCATCGTTTTTTGGGGTTTTTTTGGTCAGACTGGGAAGATGTATCACCAATTGCTTATTTTTCTACAGGGATTTTGTCTTTAATTTTTTTTTTTTTAATGGGGACAGTTGTGGTAATGGTCAGTGGGTCACTTCTGGAGAGGAAGTAGGGCAGAATAAATATTGACTTAGAATATGTGAAATAATGAACAAGATTTCCAAGCACAGAGAAGCAGTGGGTTAACACATGCGGGGAAAGTTTAAACTCAAGAGAATAAAGGCATAACTTTCACGTGTGTCTATGGTGCATGTGTGCCTGCTAAGCAGCTGTAGGCAGGTCCAACTCTTTGTGACTCCAAGGATCACAACCCACCAGGCTTCTCTGTCCTAAGGATTCTCCAGGCAAGATTACTGGAGGGGGTTGCCATGGCCTCCTCCAGGGGATCTTCCCAGCCCAGGGATCGAACCCGTGTCTCTTTCATCTCCTGCACTGGCAGATGGGTTCTTTACCACTAGGGCAACCTGGGAAGCTCACGTCTACAGGATGTGTGGTATAGTCAAAGATTAATAATGATATTATAAATATTGATCCATATATGCAGTATATTCATTTTTAAGGTAATAAGAACAGAATATGAGAAGAAATATCTCTCACTGGCATTTGTAAAGAACTTATCACCATTGAACAAAAGTGGTCTTACTGCAACAGCATTTTGCAAAATTTCATAAGAATTTTGTTTCACACTTTGGAAGAAAGATGAGATCCTCCCAGTCATAAATCCTCCCCCAAATATTTAAGATGTAATTGAAAAAGGCTGTGTAAATATGAGCACTTTAGTAAAAACAAAACAAAAACCCACCCAGGAATGTGCTTTGTTTTAAAAGATCCAGAGAAGAGCTCTGTATGAATACCAAGGGCATTTGTAGTTAAAATGAATTACATGTCTTCAGTCCTCACATGTCATTTCAGTTCATTAGCCAATTGCCAACTCTGTTCGTCAGTTCGCTGCATAGCAGCCCTTTCTAAGGGCATTGTTACAACCAAGACAGTCTCTGAGAATCAAACAGAAAGGAATCATTTCTGCTCTGTGTCCTGCACCCAGTTAAAAAGTACTGTATGCATAAAGCACTAAATATGTAAATTATATTTTCCTTTTCCTTTATGACTGCTCAGATCATTTTTTTGGACACACACATAATCAAATACAAAGACATGCAGCTGCAGACTGCAGAGCAGAGATAGCAAAAAAAAAAAAAGGAATCCATTTTCTTCCTGTGTCTGGTAAGCTTGCAACTGAATGGCAGGATTCTACTCAATATATACGCACGCTACTTCCCTTCCCCCACTCCCTCTCTTTCTGTATGCATATATACACAGACTCACACACACTCACACATATACATGTAATGCATATCAATATACACATAGATAATATTACTGATGCACAAACATGTGAACTCCCCTACATGTACATTACACATAGATGCTAAAATCACGCCCTGGCTTCAATTAGATGTTTCCAACTTGTCATACTCACTATCAGTCAGTTCCCATAGCCGTGGGGGTAGGTCACTAAAATACTCGTGGCTCAAGGCGGCCTGAGCTGATAGTCTGTTCTTTGGGGAACACTGAAGGAGCTTGGAGGCCAGATCTTCTGCGTGATTCACATAGCTGAGCCTGCAAACACAAGCAAAAAAGAGAGAAATCAGAACAAACTAGAAAGTCCACAGTAAGACATGAGGCTCACCTAATTTTGCAGGACTTATTTATTCTTGGCCAAGAAAACAAGTGAAATTGGCTATTAAAAATAAAAAAGACACAGACTTCACAGCAGTTCTTTGGGTCTCTGTTACTCTAAACCAGCTTTTACTCTTGGTAATTTCATTGATTTAATATATTTCTACTGTAAGCAAAGGGCTGATGTTTTCAAGATAGAATTAGGTCCCAGGGCAGAAAATTTCAAACATAATTCATCAAATAGTTGCCAGAATTTGTTTAGAGAATATATGTACTGGATATATTAATAGAAAAATTAATACAAAATAACCAGAAAAATTAAAATAAATCTGCTATTAAATTCTCTAGTTACTAAAGTTACTTTTCCTGGAAGAATTTAATTTTCTTACATGGAATAAAAAATTATTGGAATAAATGTTCAAATATTAATAACCATAATATTAACATACAGGTTAACAAAGGGAATGAGCTTATTCCATATGGGACTGAATTAATTCAAGTGACCTTCATTTCTGCTCTGTGTCCTGCACCCAGTTAAAAAGTACTGTATGCATAAAGCACTAAATATGTAAATTATATTTTCCTTTTCCTTTATGACTGCTCAGATCATTTTTTTGGACACACACATAATCAAATACAAAGACATGCAGCTGCAGACTGCAGAGCAGAGATAGCAAAAAAAAAAAAAAGGAATCCATTTTCTTCCTGTGTCTGGTAAGCTTGCAACTGAATGGCAGGATTCTACTCAATATATACGCACGCTACTTCCCTTCCCCCACTCCCTCTCTTTCTGTATGCATATATACACAGACTCACACACACTCACACATATACATGTAATGCATATCAATATACACATAGATAATATTACTGATGCACAAACATGTGAACTCCCCTACATGTACATTACACATAGATGCTAAAATCACGCCCTGGCTTCAATTAGATGTTTCCAACTTGTCATACTCACTATCAGTCAGTTCCCATAGCCGTGGGGGTAGGTCACTAAAATACTCGTGGCTCAAGGCGGCCTGAGCTGATAGTCTGTTCTTTGGGGAACACTGAAGGAGCTTGGAGGCCAGATCTTCTGCGTGATTCACATAGCTGAGCCTGCAAACACAAGCAAAAAAGAGAGAAATCAGAACAAACTAGAAAGTCCACGAAGTAAGACATGAGGCTCACCTAATTTTGCAGGACTTATTTATTCTTGGCCAAGAAAACAAGTGAAATTGGCTATTAAAAATAAAAAAGACACAGACTTCACAGCAGTTCTTTGGGTCTCTGTTACTCTAAACCAGCTTTTACTCTTGGTAATTTCATTGATTTAATATATTTCTACTGTAAGCAAAGGGCTGATGTTTTCAAGATAGAATTAGGTCCCAGGGCAGAAAATTTCAAACATAATTCATCAAATAGTTGCCAGAATTTGTTTAGAGAATATATGTACTGGATATATTAATAGAAAAATTAATACAAAATAACCAGAAAAATTAAAATAAATCTGCTATTAAATTCTCTAGTTACTAAAGTTACTTTTCCTGGAAGAATTTAATTTTCTTACATGGAATAAAAAATTATTGGAATAAATGTTCAAATATTAATAACCATAATATTAACATACAGGTTAACAAAGGGAATGAGCTTATTCCATATGGGACTGAATTAATTCAAGGTGACCTTGCAACACAGTAGATAGAAAATATGTGTCTCAATATTACCAAAAGAACCCAAAAAACAGAGGAGTAAAATCTTCCATGTGGTACAACTTTGAAATGACTAGCAGACCACACTGTCTAGCCCAGCCTTGTGTTTCATGGAACTGCAATTCCCTGCTCAGGGCAATCAAACCCAGGTAGCTAAGACGAAGATGAAATTAAAGTCTTCCTAACAATGGCGACTACCATTTAGGAGTAGCTGAACACGTGTCAAGCCCTTTCCTAGGCACTTTTCACAAACTCTGTTTGTGATACAGATAACTCTGTTTCCATCTACCATCTGAGGGAGCTAAGTGGAAGTTAGAGAAGGTAATGAAAGTGAAAGTTGCTCAGTCGTGTCCGACTCTTTAAGACCCTATGGGCTGGAACCTGTCAGACTCTTCTGTCTATGAGATTCTCCAGGCAAGAATATTGGAGTGGGCTGCCATTTCCTTCTCCTGGGCATCTTCCTGACCCTGGGATTGAATCTGGGTCTCCTGCATTTCAGGCAGATTCTTTACCATCTAAGCCACTGGGGAAGAAGGTAGTATGTTGCTCAATTAGCTGTCTGAGGGGATTTGAATCCATCTGGAACTAGTGGACTCTAAAGTGGTCTACATGAGGGGCTTCCCTGGTGGTCCAGTGGGTAAGGACACCACCTTGCAGTGCAAGGGGCGCCAGTTCCATCCCTGGCCTGGGAAGATCCCACGCGGAGCGGCTGTACAGATGTGTCCAATTGCCGAGCCGGAGCTCTGGAGCTCATGCGCCCAGAGCCAGTGCTCTGTGACAACAGAGGCCCCTGCGATGGGAGGCCCACAAGGGCCAAAGAACATAGATGGATGAAAATGGACAAATGAAAGACCAATAGAAGTGGCCCGCCTGCTCCCCTCCCTCCCCACCCCACCCCCACCAAAATAAAAAAAAATAATAATAATAAAGTGGTCTACATGTACCAAACTCTCAGACCATTTCTAAAGGATTTTACCCACAAAGTCCTCAGATTCTGCAGTAAGATGCAGTTAAGTACAGTAGTTTTGAGGCAGCCATAGGAAGAAAATGTTGCATCTGCTAGTGGGTATTGTTTCAAAAGTCCTGATGCTATAAAATATGCAATTAACCAATAAAAATCTTCCCTCAATCACCAGCAACTGTCTCCCTTCCCCTCCTTGAGCAGCTCTTTAGTGCTGATAAAAATTGCTACAGTGTTGGGCGCAGAGGGTGCATTAGGGGTGAGGAAGGGGGAAAGAGGTCATGAGTTTTTAGAGAGGAAAAGAAAGGGAGGAAAGGAAAGTGTTACAGTATCCAAAGACCTGGTCTGAGAGACCTTCTCTCTAAATCTTCACAAGTGTGGGGTCTCACTGATGGGTTCAGCGCTTGGCTGACGCAAGGGCTGTTTTGAAAAAAACTGATCAGCCTTAGTTCTAAATTTGTACCTGGTAAAGAGAAATCTGTCTATAGGACATGGGAGGCATCCTTATAATTCTCTATGTTTTTCTTCCTTTCTTTTGATAGGGTCCAGGGGCATCCAAGTCATTCCTTCCTCTTGCTAAGGCTCTTTCATTATTAAAAAAATTTGTGAATATGTTTCTAAACATCAAATGCAAAGTTTGAGACAGGTAGGGGAAAATTTCATGGTGAAAACTTCATTTAGATTGAATGGTCAGTTTCCATGTAATCATGGTGACTAACACATTGGTATCAATCTTCTACAGCTTTGATAAAACACAAGAACAGTGCCAGACTGAGAGAAGATACGAGTTTTAGTTCTGACTCTGCTACAAGAGGGATGGACCGCGTTATGTCTGCAGTCGTTCAGCTCCAACAAGTCACGAATCCTCCTTGTAGCATGGCTTCACTACTCTGAAGAATGATAAATATTTTTGGTCGTATCTATTTTTGCCATCAATTGTTGGTCACATTTAGATTTTAATGTATATATACCTAAATATAAAGAATTAACCAGGAAGGCAATTTCCCTTCCCCAAATTGATTGAATTTGTTAATAATGTCAATAAAACAATCAAATGCTTATTTGTGCTCTTCAGTCCATGCAAAAACAGTTGAATTATCATATAAAAGTTTTATTTAGAAAGTCTGCTATACTTTATTTCAAGAACCATCTTTTGGGCTTCCTTGGTGGCTCAGTGGTAAAGATTCTGCCTGCTGATGCAGGACACACAGGTTCAATCCCCGGCCTGGGAAGATCCCACATGTTGTGAAGTAGCTAAACTCATTTGCCACAACTTGAGTCAGTGCTCTGGAGCCCGGAAGCTGCAATTCCTGAGCCTACGAGCCACAACTACTGGAAGCAGCCTGCGCTAGAGCTAGTGCTCTGCAACACGAGACGCCACTTCAGGGCAAAGCCCAGGCACTGCAACTAGAGAGTTGCCCCGGCTCACTGCAATTAAGAGAAAGCCTGTGCAGCAATGAAGACCAGCATAGCCAAAACTAAATCAATGACCACTTTATTCCAATTCTCCAAATGCACTTTCAACATCAGAATCTTCCTCATTACCAGAACCACTTTCTGAGTCCACGTAAATAGTTTGAGATATGGTATTCATAGCAAACATATCTTGGAAGTTACCTCCCAAGCAATAAGTTCACTTTATCAGCATGTTAGAATAATTGTGGTTGTTTTCAGTCTCTCATGGTGATGGGCTATCTTATTTGAAGTTTTATTCCAAGCAATAAGCTCACTTTATCAAGATATTAGAATAACTGTGGTTGTTTTCGATCTCTCATTGTGATGGGAGATTTTAAAATCTTTCCCTGAAATTCCCCCAACATTTGTTTTATATACCATAAAGCTTGGTAATTAAAAGCTTAGCAGTCTAGCACTGTTCTCTCTTCCTGGAAAATTCAGTCTTTACTCCTTTCTTGATGACCTTCTTTATTTATCTTTAATAAAGCTTTCCGGGCTAACGTTCATTTTTTTCTTATTTAATGACCTCAACTTTCATTTGTTTAGTATTTGTTGAGCATACCTTTGGTCACCTTATTTTAATACTTCATATCCGTAATTTTAAGGTAACTCATAAATATTTCATACCTGGGTTTATCCAATAAAATAATCCCTGTCTTCTAAGGAGAAAGTTTAGTCCCTTTAGATGTCATGATTACTGATATATTTGGAATTACTGGTACCATTTTACTCTTCATCCTATTTTCTCCTTCGTTTATCTTTTCCTCTTTCCCTTTTTGGGCTTCCTTGGTGGCTCAGTGGTAAAGATTCTGCCTGCTGATGCAGGACACACAGGTTCAATCCCCGGCCTGGGAAGATCCCACATGTTGTGAAGTAGCTAAACTCATTTGCCACAACTTGAGTCAGTGCTCTGGAGCCCGGAAGCTGCAATTCCTGAGCCTACGAGCCACAACTACTGGAAGCAGCCTGCGCTAGAGCTAGTGCTCTGCAACACGAGACGCCACTTCAGGGCAAAGCCCAGGCACTGCAACTAGAGAGTTGCCCCGGCTCACTGCAATTAAGAGAAAGCCTGTGCAGCAATGAAGACCAGCATAGCCAAAACTAAATCAATGACCACTTTATTCCAATTCTCCAAATGCACTTTCAACATCAGAATCTTCCTCATTACCAGAACCACTTTCTGAGTCCACGTAAATAGTTTGAGATATGGTATTCATAGCAAACATATCTTGGAAGTTACCTCCCAAGCAATAAGTTCACTTTATCAGCATGTTAGAATAATTGTGGTTGTTTTCAGTCTCTCATGGTGATGGGCTATCTTATTTGAAGTTTTATTCCAAGCAATAAGCTCACTTTATCAAGATATTAGAATAACTGTGGTTGTTTTCGATCTCTCATTGTGATGGGAGATTTTAAAATCTTTCCCTGAAATTCCCCCAACATTTGTTTTATATACCATAAAGCTTGGTAATTAAAAGCTTAGCAGTCTAGCACTGTTCTCTCTTCCTGGAAAATTCAGTCTTTACTCCTTTCTTGATGACCTTCTTTATTTATCTTTAATAAAGCTTTCCGGGCTAACGTTCATTTTTTTCTTATTTAATGACCTCAACTTTCATTTGTTTAGTATTTGTTGAGCATACCTTTGGTCACCTTATTTTAATACTTCATATCCGTAATTTTAAGGTAACTCATAAATATTTCATACCTGGGTTTATCCAATAAAATAATCCCTGTCTTCTAAGGAGAAAGTTTAGTCCCTTTAGATGTCATGATTACTGATATATTTGGAATTACTGGTACCATTTTACTCTTCATCCTATTTTCTCCTTCGTTTATCTTTTTCCTCTTTCCCTTTTTTGGATTGAGTTTGAAAATTCAACATTTTCCACCCTCTATTTTAGAAGTTATACATTGCATTTCCTTGTTTTTGTTCATTACTCTTTCCTTTTTGTATTTCAATATTTATTTCAGTGTCTAAAGTCTAGCACTAAGTTTCATAATTTGTACAGTGAGAAATTATTTCTCCCAAGAGCTATAATCATACAATCCAGATAGTATATATATATGATTGAACTAACATCCATTTATAGCAGTCTTTTACCAACTACATAACAATACAAATTATCAAGTATACAAATACTAAGATTTATACTTTGACAGGAATATAAAATACCAAATATCTGTTCAATTTGTCAGCAGGATTGTAAGAAAGACTGAGAGAGAAGCAAAAATTTAACAACACTTGTAGGCAAACATCTTCCAATAAAAACTGGAAAAAAAATCAAAGGATTTTCAGAAATTTTGACCTAGAATTATTTTATCTACAACAGATCATGTCTACCTTTAAAAAAACATTGACTAAACTAAAGGGCATATTCCATATGTCCTACATGAGACAAAAAACAACATTTTGTCAAGAATACTTAACAGCTCACTCTTGGTCATTTTTCAGGCCTTCTCTTTTAAGTTGCACCCTGATGTGCAAACATTAAATTAATTTTAAGACATTTTTATCTGAAAACACTAAAGATATGTGCTTCTGTACAATGTGGACTTTCTATGAACTTTACAACCAGAGATTTGTGATTTTCAAAATGGAGGTTTTCCTAACAGCACAAAGTGAGATTTATAGAAAGACATTAAAACCCTGACACTGGGGAAGATTGAAGGCAATAGGAGACAGAGGCAGCAGAGATGAGATGGTTAGATAAGATCAGTGACTCAACGGACATGAATGTGAGTACACTCCCCAGGAGGCTGGTTTCATTTGTTTAGTATTTGTTGAGCATACCTTTGGTCACCTTATTTTAATACTTCATATCCGTAATTTTAAGGTAACTCATAAATATTTCATACCTGGGTTTATCCAATAAAATAATCCCTGTCTTCTAAGGAGAAAGTTTAGTCCCTTTAGATGTCATGATTACTGATATATTTGGAATTACTGGTACCATTTTACTCTTCATCCTATTTTCTCCTTCGTTTATCTTTTTCCTCTTTCCCTTTTTTGGATTGAGTTTGAAAATTCAACATTTTCCACCCTCTATTTTAGAAGTTATACATTGCATTTCCTTGTTTTTGTTCATTACTCTTTCCTTTTTGTATTTCAATATTTATTTCAGTGTCTAAAGTCTAGCACTAAGTTTCATAATTTGTACAGTGAGAAATTATTTCTCCCAAGAGCTATAATCATACAATCCAGATAGTATATATATATGATTGAACTAACATCCATTTATAGCAGTCTTTTACCAACTACATAACAATACAAATTATCAAGTATACAAATACTAAGATTTATACTTTGACAGGAATATAAAATACCAAATATCTGTTCAATTTGTCAGCAGGATTGTAAGAAAGACTGAGAGAGAAGCAAAAATTTAACAACACTTGTAGGCAAACATCTTCCAATAAAAACTGGAAAAAAAATCAAAGGATTTTCAGAAATTTTGACCTAGAATTATTTTATCTACAACAGATCATGTCTACCTTTAAAAAAACATTGACTAAACTAAAGGGCATATTCCATATGTCCTACATGAGACAAAAAACAACATTTTGTCAAGAATACTTAACAGCTCACTCCTGGTCATTTTTCAGGCCTTCTCTTTTAAGTTGCACCCTGATGTGCAAACATTAAATTAATTTTAAGACATTTTTATCTGAAAACACTAAAGATATGTGCTTCTGTACAATGTGGACTTTCTATGAACTTTACAACCAGAGATTTGTGATTTTCAAAATGGAGGTTTTCCTAACAGCACAAAGTGAGATTTATAGAAAGACATTAAAACCCTGACACTGGGGAAGATTGAAGGCAATAGGAGACAGAGGCAGCAGAAGATGAGATGGTTAGATAAGATCAGTGACTCAACGGACATGAATGTGAGTACACTCCAGGAGACAGCGGAGGCCAGGGGAGGCTGGCGAGCTCCTGGCATGGGGTCACAGAGTCAGACACAACTTAGCGACTGGACAACAACAACAAATTTTAAAAATCATCATAAGACTTGATCAAAAGTCAACAAAATCTGTCATTACAAAAAATCTGATGTACACTGTTTTAAATAAGGGAGCTATAGACGTAAAATAGCAGGCAAGTAGCCACATCAATGTTTGAAATGATGGAAGGGATAAACCCCAGGGGACAGTTTCTGGGATTTGAACTCTGTATGATATAAAAAAACATACAAGTATTGTGCTGGGTATTTTGGCCCCCAATCTCCCTAAATTTCTTATATATTGATAAGATTCTGGAATGGGAATAGATTTGAAAAAGTCTTATAACCCAGTACTGCACGGTTTCAGGAAAGGTCAGTTGATCAAAACGATAAGCACACTTTAAATGCTGAACAGCAAGAATTCTTTGCTAAGTTTCCAAACAGGCTGAACGTAATCCAAACACAGAGGCTGCAATTCTGCTAAGCTTGAGCCTGATAAACGTGTTTATCGGAGCTCCTATGAAAGCTTCATTAGACTTATCATTCACCAAGTTTACATGTTGGCTAGTAAGTACAATAAACTGGTTCAGTCTAAAGCTTCAGTTCCAAGGAAATTAAGACATGGAGCAGTCCAGCTTTCCTGACTACCACAGTAGTTTCTCAGATTGCTAGTATCTATGAAGTGCAACTGAATTTTAGAACACTACCTCCCCTATATATAAAAGCTGCTTGCTTTTAAAAGCCCCACTTCACTTTTGTCTCAGGAATTTTTACCGCATTTTTGTATTTCATTCTGCTTTTAACTAATGGGGCTTCCTTGGTGGCTCCGACGGTAAAGAATCTGCCTGCAGAGTGGGAGACCCAGGTTTGATCTGCGGGAAGATTCCCTGGAGAAGGGAATAGCTACCCACACCAGTATCTTTGCCCGGGAAGTCCCATGGACAAAAGACCTGGTGGGCTACAGTCCATGGGGTTGCAAAGAGTCAGACATGACTGAGCAACTAACACATTTCAATTAATGCTAAGACAACAAGTACTAGAGCTCCCTCAGACCTTTTATACTCTGATGGTTCTTGTAGAAACCCCATTTCTTTTTTTTTTTTGGCCATGCCATGCAGCGTGTGGGATCTTATTTCCCTGACTGAGGACCGAACCCTTGCTCCCTGCACTGGAAGCACAGAGTCTTGGATTTCCAGGGAAGTCCCAGGAAACTTCATTTTTACAAGACATGGCCAGTCATCCACAGTTCAGCTGGATAGCGGTGTATCACCATTCTTCAGCTAAACCAGAACCTGATGCCTTTTCTCCACAAAAGCAGTACGTAAGTTGCATCACATACGCTTACCACTGAGGTAACATCACACTTGTTGAATTCCTCTGTGCCTGTTAAAATCACACGGGTTGGATTGTCTCTTGTATGACTTCACAAGAGTTGGTCACTTCATTTGAGCCATATTAATTTAGTTTAAAAAAACACTCAGTGGGATTATAAAAAAAAATGTGCATATAGAATACAGAAGAGAGGCAAAGAATGATGTAACAAAACTAAAGTCTATGTCAGTATACTAAATTTGAAATTCTCAGTGGATTGTGTAGGAGGCTGGGAGTAATAAGAAGTCAAGCAGTCCTCCTGGAGAGCCCCAGCAAATCCGTAATCCAGTAAAGAGGCAACTGGAAGGTAGTTCCCCTAGGTTTAGTCCACTTTGGTCAGAATTCTTTCTTTTTTAATTAAAAAAATTATTTATTTATAATTGGAGGATGTTGTGTCGGTTTCTGTCATACAGCAACGTGACTGGGCCATAGGTATACACATGTCCTCTCCTCCTAAACCACCCTCCCACCTCTCCAGACTGTCACAGATCACCAGGTGGAGCTCCCTGGGTTGTACAGTGACTTCCCATACACGACAATGTATCTATTTCAATGCTACTGTTTCAATTCATCTCAGCCTCTCCTTCCCCAGCTGTGACCACAAGTCCATTCTCTATGTCTGCATCTCTATTCCTCCCCTGCAAACAGGTTCATTAGTACCATTTTTCTAGATTCCATATATGTGCGTTAATATGTGAGATTTGTCTTTCTTTTTCTTAGGTCAGAATTCTTGTCACGGGCTTTCCTGGTTTTAACTCAATCCTCCTGTGTTCTTGCTGAAATAATAATGAATGCCTATACCTCACTTGTCTGTTTAGAGATAAGGCTGTGTTCCTGGCAAGAACCTCCACTGCATTCCAGAAACTTAATACATATGTAACCAAGAACACCACAGAATTGCCTAATCTGCAGCCAGTGGAGTCCTCTTGAAGAGAAGTTGGTTTAGTGTTTTTAATACCATCAGGTACGTCAGAAAAACTTCCATACTATATACCTTCACATTTAATTCTCCACATGTATGGCTCTTTAACGTCCCAAATACTGAAAGTTCAAAGCAACACTTTCTCTGTACCCTCTTGCCAAAAAAAGCAACAGCAGCAGCAATGTAGGAACACTTGAATATTGATGACACTAGTCCCATCTTTCATGTTATACTGTCTAACATTTTATTTCTATTTTCTACATAAAGACACACATTAAACATGGTTTTAGTTATAATTACTGAAACTTATCTATGTTTATCATTTATTTAATCACTGTTCTTTTCCTGTTTCACACATTCTTTCCCAGATACCCTTTCTGTATTAGAAGTATTATGACTAAAGAGCTTGGTGGCAAATTCTCTGTTTTGTTTTCACATGGGATAATAGTGCGCTGCTGATATAAGTTTAGGTTTAAAGCATTTTCCCTTAACTCAGAAGACATCATTAACAGGCTTCTCTTGTCGCCTGTTAGCTATTCTCTTCCTGTTCAGAGTTCTGTAGTTATGATGTATGTAGTTCTTTTGATTTAACCTGCTTGGTATTCACAGCATCTCCTGAATTTGAGGTTTCATGTCTTTCATCAATTCTGGAGGAAGATCTCAGTCATTACTTTTCGAATATTGCCTAGCTCAATTCTCGCTCTTCTCTCATTTTGTATTAATAATGCCAACGTAATGCTGTCTTACTAAATTTTCCATGTCTTCACTCATTCTTTCATATTTTCCATCTGTTAGTCCCTCTGTTCTGCATTCTGGGTAATGAGTTCAGAGCCATCTTCCAGCTCAACTAAATCTCATCAGGTGCATCTAATATGCTGTTTTCCCTGTTCATTTTGTTCTTATAAATTCTTTTTAAATCTTTGACAAATTTGCATTTTCAATGTTAACGGTTTCCTGTTCAGATTTTTAATGTGATATTTTACTCCTCTGGGCTTCCCTGGTGGCTCAGACAGTAAAGAATCTGCCTTCAGTTTAGAAGTCGATCCCTGGGTTGGGAAGATCCCTTGGAGAAGGAAATGGTAACCCACTCCAATATTTTTGCCTGGAAAATCCCATGAACAGAGGAGCATATTTTAAATATAGTTTTGTTCTATGAAAATTGTCAATATCCAAATTTCTGGTGAGATGAAGGAGTCTAGTTTTGTTGCTTTTGCCATCAACCTTCATTCACAATGACTTTTTCATGTTTTATAAATCTGAATTTTGGGCTCATGCTTGCTTTGATAATCCATGGGACTCCTGAGGCGCCTGGGTTGAGAATATGTTTCTCTATAGGGATTTCCTTTTGCTTCTGCTAGGAGCGCTGGATTTGTCTCAACATCTAGGAACTCCAAGTTCTTTCTGTTGGCTTCTGAGACCAAGTGAGTTACGTAAACTTAAACCTAAACCTGTAGAATTCTCAGGGGAGGCTTTTTCATCCCCATTCAGAACCAAGGCCAACACAAACAATAGTCCTTGCGATCTCTCTGCTGGAAGCTGTGGTTTTTTTTTTTTTTTTTTTTTTAGCCAGTCTATTACTGACTAAAGTGCTATGAGGGTCTTGACTCTCTGTGGGGAATCTCAACTCCTACACCCTTCCAACTTTCTCAGGCCCAAAGTCTTGCTTGCTGACCCCCAGATGGCTCCATGTTCCTGTTTTAGTAACACCTCCCAGGCAGCAGCAACTGTAGCACTAGTTTATCACTCTGTTTTTTCAATTCTTGGCCTCTGGAGATTTCACTTAATGTCTTCTTGGTTCAGCTATGGATACACATTTGATTGGATGCACTTGTATTTTATCTAGCATTTCAGATAGTTTTTAGTGGTAGTAGAAGAGACATTTTCCCCATACTCTATAAGCTAAGTAGTTATTATAAAGTCATCTATGTTTGCCACTTTCAGGCATTTGTCCTTGGAAAAATCACAAATTTGCATTTTCAATGTTAACGGTTTCCTGTTCAGATTTTTAATGTGATATTTTACTCCTCTGGGCTTCCCTGGTGGCTCAGACAGTAAAGAATCTGCCTTCAGTTTAGAAGTCGATCCCTGGGTTGGGAAGATCCCTTGGAGAAGGAAATGGTAACCCACTCCAATATTTTTGCCTGGAAAATCCCATGAACAGAGGAGCATATTTTAAATATAGTTTTGTTCTATGAAAATTGTCAATATCCAAATTTCTGGTGAGATGAAGGAGTCTAGTTTTGTTGCTTTTGCCATCAACCTTCATTCACAATGACTTTTTCATGTTTTATAAATCTGAATTTTGGGCTCATGCTTGCTTTGATAATCCATGGGACTCCTGAGGCGCCTGGGTTGAGAATATGTTTCTCTATAGGGATTTCCTTTTGCTTCTGCTAGGAGCGCTGGATTTGTCTCAACATCTAGGAACTCCAAGTTCTTTCTGTTGGCTTCTGAGACCAAGTGAGTTACGTAAACTTAAACCTAAACCTGTAGAATTCTCAGGGGAGTCTTTTTCATCCCCATTCAGAACCAAGGCCAACACAAACAATAGTCCTTGCGATCTCTCTGCTGGAAGCTGTGGTTTTTTTTTTTTTTTTTTTTTTTTTGAGCCAGTCTATTACTGACTAAAGTGCTATGAGGGTCTTGACTCTCTGTGGGGAATCTCAACTCCTACACCCTTCCAACTTTCTCAGGCCCAAAGTCTTGCTTGCTGACCCCCAGATGGCTCCATGTTCCTGTTTTAGTAACACCTCCCAGGCAGCAGCAACTGTAGCACTAGTTTATCACTCTGTTTTTTCAATTCTTGGCCTCTGGAGATTTCACTTAATGTCTTCTTGGTTCAGCTATGGATACACATTTGATTGGATGCACTTGTATTTTATCTAGCATTTCAGATAGTTTTTAGTGGTAGTAGAAGAGACATTTTCCCCATACTCTATAAGCTAAGTAGTTATTATAAAGTCATCTATGTTTGCCACTTTCAGGCATTTGTCCTTGGAAAAATCACAAATTGATTAACTAATTCTTTTAGGCCACCTCTATTAAGCCTCAAAAACTAGCTAAGTGAAGTTGTTTCAGGCTAATGTTCTTTCGCTACTCAATGGGTTTTTTTTTTTTTTTTTTTAATAATTTTATTTATTTGTGTGTGTATATCCTGGGTCTTTGTTGCTTGGTGGGTTTTTCCCCTAAATGTGTCAAGAAGGGGCTACCCTCTACTTATGACGTGTGGACTTCTCACTGTGGTGGCCTCTTTTGTTGCCAAACACAGGCTCTAGGACACACAGGCTTCTGTATCTGTGGCATGTGGGGTCAGTGGTTGCAGCTCCTGGGTTCCACAGCACAGGCTCAACAGCTGTGGTGCACAGGCTTAGCTGCTCCACTGCATGTGAGATCTTCCCCGATCAGGGATCAAACCTGTGTCTCCTGTTGGCAGGCAGATTCTTTACCACTGGCCAACAGGGATGCCCTACCACTCAAATTAATAGATGACTTTCAAGGGTATTTTCCTAAGTGAAAGAAGCCAGAGGCTACATAGAATATAATTTCATTTAGATGCCATTCTGAAATGAAAAAGAAAAATGATCAGTGATGGTCCAAAGGTGGAGGTGGGAGAAGTTAAGAATGGGACATCAGAGGATTTTTTTTCAAATGGCTCTACATCGTGATCAAGGGGGATGGAGATCCAGCCATCTAGAGATGTGAGAGGGAAACCTGCTAAGGAAATTCAGCAAAGGGAGCAGTTTGGAGAGATGGAATGCTGCATAGTTTTCACAAGGAACATCCAGAGATCAGGGAAGGAGGCCAGCCTCTTGTGAGTGACTGACCTTGGGACTTCTGCATCTGAGGGGAGCCCTGAAACCTCAAGGGATGTCCCAGAGAATGGGGAGATGCAGTCGCCAATGGTGATGCCCCTCCCTATGGATTTCAGTGCTGGATCCCAGGTTATGGAGTAGGGTTCTGCCTCAGGTGGTCAGAACTGCACCTCACAGGGTGAGCTCAGCCAGCTCCATGTTCCTGGAGGGTCTCATAAACCAGGAAGGGTACTTGGGACAGAAGCTGTCATGCTCGTTCCTTATTTATTTACTTACTGATCACACTGATATGGTCTGTGGGATCTTAGCTGTCCGACCAGGGATAAACTTTGTGGCCCCTGCAGGGGAAGTACACAGAGTGTTAACCACTGGACCACTAGGGAAGTCCCATATATTCTTCTTCTTCTTCTTCTTCTTTTTTAAGTAAGAGATGTGTTTTTTGTTTGTGGAAACTCCCTGGGAAAAACTTTAAGGAATTTCAAATTTATAAATCTGGATGACAGTGAAGAGAAACAATCTGTACTGAATTCAGAATTTTGTGGAGAGGATCTTACCAGTTACTTTTAGACAAATACTTTCAATACAGTTGAAAATAACAGTATTCTCCTATTCTAACCATAAAAACTTTTCATCCTTTTCCTAGTCCCTACCTATTCAACACACACACACACACACACACACACTTCACTGAGGTTTAAAAAAATGTGAAAAATTGTAACATGAGTAGCAAAAAACAGCTTTAGAGAGCAGAATATTTTCTTTATTCCTGGTCTTTTTTTTTTTTTTTTTTTGCACCTCAGAAATGAGGAAGATGGAACAGACGGTTGTTAAGGGTTGTCTGGTTCTAACGTCACAGGTCCTCTGACTTCTGAAGAACCTGAGTGTGCACTGGAGGCAGAGAGCAGAGTACAGCTGCCTTGGCTGGCCATTGCTCCCATACCATGACCTTCCCTTATGCCATTCAAATAAAAATAAATGCAAAAAGGCAAAATGGCTGTCTGAGAAGGTCTTAGAAATGGCTGAAAAAGAGGTAAAAGGCAAAGCGGAAAAGGAAAGATAAACTATCTGAATGCAGAGTTCCAAAGAATAGCAAGGAAAGACAAGAAAGCCTTCAAAAGTGAAAAATGCAAAGAAAAAGAGTAAGACAATAGAATGGGAAAGATTAGAGATCTCAAGAATATTACAGATACCAAGGGAACATTTCATGCAACGATGGACACAATAAAGGACAGAAACAATATGGACCTAAAAGAAGCAGATGAGATTAAGAAGATGTGGCAAGAATACACAGAACTATATGAAAAAGATCTTAGTGACACAGATAACCATGATGGTGTGATCTGTCACCTAGAGCCAGAAATCCCAGAGTATGAAGTTAAGTGAGACTTAGGAAGCATCAATATGAACTAAGCTAGTGGAGGTGATGGAATTCCAGCAGAACTATTTCAACCTAAAAGATGATGCTGTTAAAGTACTGCACTCAATATGCCACCAAATTTGGAAAATTCAGAAGAAGCCATAGGACTGGAAAAGGTCAGTTTTCATTCCAATCCGAAAGAAGGGCGATGCCAATGAATGTTCAAACTACTGCATAATTGCACTCATTTCACATTCTAGCAAGGTCATGCTCAAAATCCTTCAAGCTAGTCTTCAACTTTATGTGGAGCAAGAACTTCCAGATGTACAAGCTGGATTTAGAAAAGGCAGAAGAACCACAGATCAAATGGTTAACATCTGCTGGGTCACAGAAAAAAGAAAGAGAATTCAAGAAAAACATCTACTTCTGCTTAACTGACTATGCTAAAAGCTTTGACTGTGTGGATCACAACAAACTGCAAAAAATTCTTAAAGAGATGGGAATACCAGACCACCTTACCTGCCTCCTGAGAAACCTGTATGCAGGATGAGAAGCCATAGTTAGAACTGGATATGAAACAACAGATTAGCTCCAAATTGGGAAAGGAATACATCAAGGCGGTATGTTGTCAACCTGATTATTTAACTTATATACAGAGTACATCATGCGAGATGCCAGGCTGGATGAAGTGCAAGCTGGAATCAAGATTGGTGGGAGAAATATCAACAACTTCTGATATGCATATGATACCACATTAACGGAAGAAGACAAAGAGGAACTGAAGAGCCTCTTTTTCTTTTTTAAATTTTGGCCTCTTTTATTGTTTTTTTATTTATTAATTTTCAACCATCTTTATTCTTTGGCCTGAGTGGTCCTCCCATTGCAGTGGCCTCCCTTGCTCCAGAGCACTGGATTGCAATCAGACACACTGGCCCAGCCACTCTGCAGCATGTGGGATCTTCCCAGGACAGGGATCGAACTGGTGCCCTTTGTGCTGCAAGGCAGACTGTTTACCCACTGGACCACCAGGGAAGTCTGTAAAGAGCCTCTTGACAAAGGTGAAAGACGAGAGTAAAAAAGCTGGCTTAAAACTCAACAGTTATAAAATGAAAATCATGGCATCTGGTCACATCACTTCATGGCAAATAGATGGGGAAGACATGGAAACAGTGACAGACTTTATTTTCTTGGGCTCCAAATATCACTGTTGACAGTGAACATGGCCATGAAATTAAGACACTTGCTCCTCGTAAGAAAAGCCATGACAAACCTAGACAGTGTATTAAAAAGTGGAGACATCATTTTGCCAACAAAGGTACAGATGGTCAAAGCTATGCTTTTTCTAGTAGTCACGTATAGATGTGAAAGTTGGAAAATAAAGAAGGCTGAGCACCAAAGAATTGATGCCTTCATACTGTGGTGTTGGAGAAGACTCTTGTGAGTCCCTTGGACTGCAAGGAGATCAAACTGGTCAATCCAGAGGAAATCAACCCTGAATATTCATTAGAAGGACTGATACTGAAGCTCTAATGCTTTGGCCACCTGATGGGAAGAGCCAACTCATTGGGAAAGACCCTAATGCTGGGGAAGATTGAAGGCAGTAGGAGAAGGAAACGAGAGGACGAGATGGTTGGATGGTATCACTGAATCAACAGACATGAGTTTGAGCAAGCTCTGGGAGATGGTGAAGGACAGAGAAGCCTAGTGTTTTGCTGTCCATGGGGTCACAAAGTGTCAAACATGACTGAGTGACTGAACAACAACAATCCTGACAATGATCCAACCAGTGCTTTTCACTTCTCTTCACTCAATCTGTGAACTAACTACTTTATAAGTTCTCCTAAGTTTCTAAGCCATCTTGAAAATAAAGAACAAAGCAAACTTAAAGTAATTTGCTACACCCAAGAAGACTGTCAACATTGGGTAGAGAAGACTAAACGTAGAGGATGGAGACTTCCACAGTGGTCCAGTGGTTAAGACTCCATGCTTCCACTACAGGGGGCATGGCTTCAATCCCTGGTAGGGGAACTTAACATGCCCATCTGCTGCTTGATGTGATCCAAAAAAAAGAAAAAGAGAGAGAAAGTAGGCGATGAAAATGATGGTACAAAAAAAGAGGAAGAACTGGGTGATGGCAAGGCAAAGGGGATCACTTCCTATAAGGCAGAATTCCTGGTTCAGGGTGGGGACACAGCATGTGCTGAATGCGTGTTGCCTTGAGAACTGACTGTATGAATTTTTATATGTACAGACATTTTCTCCTACCTGAGACACATAAATTTTAAAAGTAAACAATCACTTTGGGGTGAAAACACCTTAAGGTCAAGTTCTGGTCCTTAAGGAACATCTTCAAAGTATACACGCTTCAGAGGATGCCTTTTTTTTTTTTGAAGTGGGAAGGAAATTCATCCCTGTCTTTTTTAAAATTACTTTATAAACTAGGATGGCAGGGTGTTTTGTTTGTTTGCTTTTTCACGTTGTAGTTCCAAAAGACTCTCTAAAATAATGATATATTTGTACAACAACTAAAACAAGTTGCATCTTGTTCCTACGAGTTGACTTCTAAATATCTCTATGAAAACCTTGGCTGGGATTTATTAACATTTTTAGCTATGAAAGCTGGACATAAAGAGTATACGTGTAACATATTCAATTTACATATTAAAGTGTTCAGTGGAGATACTGATTTCTGTAAGCAGGCTTAAAAGGAAATGAAAAAAACAGAAAGTTCTAGAATATTCCTCACTTGCATTCTATGATGAGAAAGCACTGTGGGCTGATGTCTGAAGCATGAGTTGGCTGTGTTTTACAGAGCAGGAGACAGAGGGACCTGGAGGAGATGATGGGGTGGGTCTCTCCAGTCATGCTTTGCTCAGTCACCTTTGTCACAGAGCACAGGCTGAGGACCTAGGGCCCTGCCTTTGACAGTGCATGTCTTGTCTCTGGGCCACGATACCAACATGGGCTCTGGCCACTGGATTAGACACCATCTGATCTCTTGAAAACAATTTGTGAAGAAGCCCACCCACTCACAAAGACAAGTCTGACTGTGTTGCTACCAAGAAGACTGTCAACATTGGGTAGAGAAGACTAAACGTAGAGGATGGAGACTTCCACAGTGGTCCAGTGGTTAAGACTCCATGCTTCCACTACAGGGGGCATGGCTTCAATCCCTGGTAGGGGAACTTAACATGCCCATCTGCTGCTTGATGTGATCCAAAAAAAAGAAAAAGAGAGAGAAAGTAGGCGATGAAAATGATGGTACAAAAAAAGAGGAAGAACTGGGTGATGGCAAGGCAAAGGGGATCACTTCCTATAAGGCAGAATTCCTGGTTCAGGGTGGGGACACAGCATGTGCTGAATGCGTGTTGCCTTGAGAACTGACTGTATGAATTTTTATATGTACAGACATTTTCTCCTACCTGAGACACATAAATTTTAAAAGTAAACAATCACTTTGGGGTGAAAACACCTTAAGGTCAAGTTCTGGTCCTTAAGGAACATCTTCAAAGTATACACGCTTCAGAGGATGCCTTTTTTTTTTTTGAAGTGGGAAGGAAATTCATCCCTGTCTTTTTAAAGTTACTTTATAAACTAGGATGGCAGGGTGTTTTGTTTGTTTGCTTTTTCACGTTGTAGTTCCAAAAGACTCCCTCTAAAATAATGATATATTTGTACAACAACTAAAACAAGTTGCATCTTGTTCCTACGAGTTGACTTCTAAATATCTCTATGAAAACCTTGGCTGGGATTTATTAACATTTTTAGCTATGAAAGCTGGACATAAAGAGTATACGTGTAACATATTCAATTTACATATTAAAGTGTTCAGTGGAGATACTGATTTCTGTAAGCAGGCTTAAAAGGAAATGAAAAAAACAGAAAGTTCTAGAATATTCCTCACTTGCATTCTATGATGAGAAAGCACTGTGGGCTGATGTCTGAAGCATGAGTTGGCTGTGTTTTACAGAGCAGGAGACAGAGGGACCTGGAGGAGATGATGGGGTGGGTCTCTCCAGTCATGCTTTGCTCAGTCACCTTTGTCACAGAGCACAGGCTGAGGACCTAGGGCCCTGCCTTTGACAGTGCATGTCTTGTCTCTGGGCCACGATACCAACATGGGCTCTGGCCACTGGATTAGACACCATCTGATCTCTTGAAAACAATTTGTGAAGAAGCCCACCCACTCACAAAGACAAGTCTGACTGTGTTCTGAGCTGTACTGACCGGAACTGTCAGATAGAGCACTGTTTCTCATCTAGATATCAAAAGCTAAATGATCACATAATCACCTTTTTTTTTTCTTTGGCCCCTTCTATTCGTCTTTCATTTATTTATTTTCATCTGTCTTTGTTCTTTGGCCTGTATGGGCCTCCCATTGCAGTGGTCTTGCTCATCGCAGAGCACTGGCTCTGGGCGCATGTGCTCCAGAGCTCCAGCCTGGTAGTTGGACACATTGGTCCAGCCGCTCCATGGCACGCGGGACCCTCCCAGGCCAGGGATCGAATCGGCGCCCCTTGCACTGCAAGGCGGTGTCCTTACCCACTGGACCACCAGGGAAGCCCACATAATCACCTTCTTACCAAAGTTCTGAACTAGAGAGAAGACTGAGGTCATAAAACTTTCAAAAACTGACTTATTTAAAAAACAAACAGGTTTTATTCATTTTGCAAAGAAGGGTCAGTCACTGGTCAAGCAGAAGATGAAGGGAATCCCTGACATTGGAATAAACTCTTGGGTGAAAGTAAAGACGCATATAAGGCCAAATGTGCAGTGAAATTAGAGAAGTGAGGCTCCAGTCACGAAGACAGAGGTGTTTAACACTGAGACTTTCTTTGTCAACACACTGCTGGTTAAAAAAAAAAAAAAAGAGTCCTCCCCTCAAGGTGCACACATAACACTTTTATATTAGTTTCCATAAATAGGTTAAACATGTTCTCTTGTGCATAGAAAATTGTTCAATCCTCATTTGTTTACTCTTGTTAAACTGTTCAATGACACAGTCTCCCTGGAAGACATTCATTCTCATAATGGTCAGCTTACTTGACTGTTAAAATGCTATATAATTATAGTGCTACTTATAGAGAGCTTCACGGTCTACAAAGTATTTTCACATATACAATTTTATTTGATCCAGATAATCAAAGACCTCTATGTACAAAATGGAAAGTATCCAGATTTCAGATTCTTTAGTGCTCATTATATCTCATGTCAAAGATTTACTGTCCGTATATATGTGTATATATACACACATATACATATACACAATGTATATATGTATATACACACACATATATACTCAGTTTGTAAAGGGATCATTGGATTAGGCTCAGTCATATCCTACTCTTTGTGACCTCATGCACTGTAGCTCACTACACTAGGCTCCTCTGTTCATGGAATTCTTCAGGGAGGAATACTGGAGTGGGTAGCCATTCCCTTCTCCAGCAGATCTTCCCAACCCACAGATCAAACAGGTCTCCTGCACTGTGGGTGGATTCTTTACAACCTGAGACACCAGGAAAGCCCATGTGATTATATGTCATTCCACATATTTACTGTATATATGTAAGCATATACATATACATATAGATGATGTATATATACATACAGCAAGCTATACATTACTCAGTTTTTAAAGGGATTATTGGATTACTTTAAATTTCTTAAGGGTACCTTACCCATGTATTCTCTCTTTAATTCTAAACTCTGTTGCTTTAGACACTATTCTTCCTTTATTCTTGTGAACACCTCCAATGCCCTTACTTTTAGACAACAGGGAAGCCCACATAATCACCCTTCTTTACCCACTGGACCACCAGGGAAGCCCACATAATCACCTTCTTACCAAAGTTCTGAACTAGAGAGAAGACTGAGGTCATAAAACTTTCAAAACTGACTTATTTAAAAAACAAACAGGTTTTATTCATTTTGCAAAGAAGGGTCAGTCACTGGTCAAGCAGAAGATGAAGGGAATCCCTGACATTGGAATAAACTCTTGGGTGAAAGTAAAGACGCATATAAGGCCAAATGTGCAGTGAAATTAGAGAAGTGAGGCTCCAGTCACGAAGACAGAGGTGTTTAACACTGAGACTTTCTTTGTCAACACACTGCTGGTTAAAAAAAAAAAAAAAGAGTCCTCCCCTCAAGGTGCACACATAACACTTTTATATTAGTTTCCATAAATAGGTTAAACATGTTCTCTTGTGCATAGAAAATTGTTCAATCCTCATTTGTTTACTCTTGTTAAACTGTTCAATGACACAGTCTCCCTGGAAGACATTCATTCTCATAATGGTCAGCTTACTTGACTGTTAAAATGCTATATAATTATAGTGCTACTTATAGAGAGCTTCACGGTCTACAAAGTATTTTCACATATACAATTTTATTTGATCCAGATAATCAAAGACCTCTATGTACAAAATGGAAAGTATCCAGATTTCAGATTCTTTAGTGCTCATTATATCTCATGTCAAAGATTTACTGTCCGTATATATGTGTATATATACACACACATATACATATACACAATGTATATATGTATATACACACACATATATACTCAGTTTGTAAAGGGATCATTGGATTAGGCTCAGTCATATCCTACTCTTTGTGACCTCATGCACTGTAGCTCACTACACTAGGCTCCTCTGTTCATGGAATTCTTCAGGGAGGAATACTGGAGTGGGTAGCCATTCCCTTCTCCAGCAGATCTTCCCAACCCACAGATCAAACAGGTCTCCTGCACTGTGGGTGGATTCTTTACAACCTGAGACACCAGGAAAGCCCATGTGATTATATGTCATTCCACATATTTACTGTATATATGTAAGCATATACATATACATATAGATGATGTATATATACATACAGCAAGCTATACATTACTCAGTTTTTAAAGGGATTATTGGATTACTTTAAATTTCTTAAGGGTACCTTACCTATGTATTTCTCTCTCTTTAATTCTAAACTCTGTTGCTTTAGACACTATTCTTCCTTTATTCTTGTGAACACCTCCAATGCCCTTACTAAATATTAAGACAACAGGGAGAGTCTGGCCTTAACATGAATAAGATGAATAACCCCAAAGCCAGTTATACTAATCTGCACTGCTGAGTCTTTCCTTCAGATCTAACCTTTACTCAACACATAGCTGCCCTTGGAGTAAACTCTATCTGGTGGAAAAATACAGAAAGTGCTGTAGAGCTCTCAGCAGGGTGTGAATGAATCAAGTTTTTGAAAATGCTAACACTGACACTCTAAAGAGTATTATAAACTGCCAAAAAAGTGGGCCATAAAAAAAGGAAAACACTAAATTCTTGCTTTGGATTTCAGAGCTTAGCCAGATATTAACTCCAAATTTCCTAGCTTTGATTTTATTATTATCATTTCCTACCCTCCCCAGGGGGAAAAAAAAAAGAGACGTCGTTGAATGTTTAAGTTCAGTTTGAAATCAAATAGAGACTGGTCTGTTTTTTAAAAAAGTGGTCGTTAATCACTCAGTTGTGTCCGAGTCTTTGTGACCCCATGGACTGTAGCCTGACAGGCACCTCTGTCCATGCAATTCTCCAGACAAGAATACTGGAGTGGGTCGCCATTCCCTTTTCCAAGGGATCTTCCAGACCTAGGGATCAAACCCAGGTCTCCCACACTGCAGATTCTTTACCATCTGAGCCACCAAAGCAGCTCCAAAAATACTGGAATGGGCAACCATTCCCCTCTCCAGGGGATCTTCCCCACCCAGGGTTAACTTCTATGCTTATATTAGCCATTTCCATGTACTAATAGGAGCTCTAGATTTTCATATTTACATTTCACAAACAGAAGATACAGATATTATCATAAAATATTCATCGGTAACAACTAACAAAACAACTTCCTGTTATATTCCTTCTCACAAAAGCCCTGTGTATTTAAATTTATTTTTACTTTACTGCAAAGGTAGAGCTTCCATGCAACTTGCTTATGGGAAAAAGAACCCAGTTAACTGGTTGACTGCACTGTTATAGAAGACAGCCACTTGAACCTCCTTTCCCATTCTTCTCCAGCATCTAATAGCAGTGACTTTTTTGAGTAGTAAAATTGTATTTTTTAGTAGGTTATATAAAACACCATAAAATATGCATTTCACCTCTAAATATTAAGACAACAGGGAGAGTCTGGCCTTAACATGAATAAGATGAATAACCCCAAAGCCAGTTATACTAATCTGCACTGCTGAGTCTTTCCTTCAGATCTAACCTTTACTCAACACATAGCTGCCCTTGGAGTAAACTCTATCTGGTGGAAAAATACAGAAAGTGCTGTAGAGCTCTCAGCAGGGTGTGAATGAATCAAGTTTTTGAAAATGCTAACACTGACACTCTAAAGAGTATTATAAACTGCCAAAAAAGTGGGCCATAAAAAAAGGAAAACACTAAATTCTTGCTTTGGATTTCAGAGCTTAGCCAGATATTAACTCCAAATTTCCTAGCTTTGATTTTATTATTATCATTTCCTACCCTCCCCAGGGGGAAAAAAAAAAGAGACGTCGTTGAATGTTTAAGTTCAGTTTGAAATCAAATAGAGACTGGTCTGTTTTTTAAAAAAGTGGTCGTTAATCACTCAGTTGTGTCCGAGTCTTTGTGACCCCATGGACTGTAGCCTGACAGGCACCTCTGTCCATGCAATTCTCCAGACAAGAATACTGGAGTGGGTCGCCATTCCCTTTCCAAGGGATCTTCCAGACCTAGGGATCAAACCCAGGTCTCCCACACTGCAGATTCTTTACCATCTGAGCCACCAAAGCAGCTCCAAAAATACTGGAATGGGCAACCATTCCCCTCTCCAGGGGATCTTCCCCACCCAGGGTTAACTTCTATGCTTATATTAGCCATTTCCATGTACTAATAGGAGCTCTAGATTTTCATATTTACATTTCACAAACAGAAGATACAGATATTATCATAAAATATTCATCGGTAACAACTAACAAAACAACTTCCTGTTATATTCCTTCTCACAAAAGCCCTGTGTATTTAAATTTATTTTTACTTTACTGCAAAGGTAGAGCTTCCATGCAACTTGCTTATGGGAAAAAGAACCCAGTTAACTGGTTGACTGCACTGTTATAGAAGACAGCCACTTGAACCTCCTTTCCCATTCTTCTCCAGCATCTAATAGCAGTGACTTTTTTGAGTAGTAAAATTGTATTTTTTAGTAGGTTATATAAAACACCATAAAAATATGCATTTCACCTCTAATTCTAAAGATTTATTTATTTATTTATTTTGGTGGGGGTGGGCTGGGGAGGGAGGGGAGCAGGCCGGCCACTTCTATTGGTCTTTCATTTGTCCATTTTCATCCATCTTTGTTCTTTGGCCCGTGTGGGCCTCCCATCGCGGTGGCCTCTGTTGTCGCAGAGCGGCGGCTCCAGCTCGGCAACTGGACACATCAGTCCAGCTGTTCCGCGGCACATGGGATCCTCCCAGGCCAGGGATCGAACCGGCGCCCCTTGCACTGAAAGGCGGTGTCCCCCCCCCACTGGACCACCAGGGAAGCCCTCACCTGTAATTCTATACACTATATAATTTTTAAAAATTTCTCTAAGATTTATTATGGCTTGCCAAATACTGACATTCTCCTTCTGTAGAAATAGCGCAATTCCGTCAGGTATTTATTCTATTTTAGAAAACATTCCTAGATACTGCTGGAATCTAGTGTTCATATGATTCTATGTTGTTGTTCAGTCTTTTACTTTAATAATGTTGTGAACATCGGAAAAGGCCCAAAGAGTGACTTTTCAATCCTCTGACTGAAAGACATTGTAGTAAAGGATGTATTTTATTTCCATAAAAGGAATGAAGGAAAATACAGAAATAATAATTAATCCTTGGAATCGGATAAACTTTATAGAATATTTCAAAGAAAATTCTAAATTCATAAATTGGGGTAGAATGTCTCCCAAACCGAAAGGATGTGTATTCAACAGAATTCATTTCCAAACTTCCCGTTAGTCTATTGTTACATCCTATTATAAACACTAGACCTTCATAACCACATGACCTTCCCTCACAAATGATTCCATTGCTATCTGAAGGACATCAACACCTCATAAACTTTCTGACTTCTGGATACTGACATGGACACCATTTAGCAGCCCTCTCCTGTGCCACAGGACTGAGGAAAACGATCTCTTCTTATCCAAACTTGCTGAAATCAATTAAAAGGATCATACTATTTCACTTATTTCATAATTTTTCCAAACATGTTTAGTAAATCAAGAGGGAAGCAAAGTAAATTGTTAATGAATTTTCTACCCTTGTGATGTGTTTGATATTTATGTTATTGAGAGAATACAGATTATCCAATTTTCCTGAATTCAAAGCGGTTGATGATAGCACTGTTTCATCTGAAAGACAGCCCTCATTTCTTGATGATAAAAGATTGCATCAAGAGTTTAAATTCACATCTTCGTCTATCAAGAAAAGAAATCAATCCACATTAAAGTTTAGCAATGGCTTATGCTTTTAGGCTTTAGATGGATCCGTCATAAATATTTTTTTCAATATGAAAACCATCTTCACTCTAAAAGACTCCTGGAAAACAGCTGACCTTACTGGTGCATCTATCTTAGGGTAAATAGAGTTTACACAAACGGCAACCACACAGCCTTTCCTAACTCTATGGAAGCTACAAATCCCTATCAGAGGCTCCTATTGGAAGCTGATATCTCTAAGATTTATGGCTTGCCAAATACTGACATTCTCCTTCTGTAGAAATAGCGCAATTCGTCAGGTATTTATTCTATTTTAGAAAACATTCCTAGATACTGCTGGAATCTAGTGTTCATATGATTCTATGTTGTTGTTCAGTCTTTTACTTTAATAATGTTGTGAACATCGGAAAAGGCCCAAAGAGTGACTTTTCAATCCTCTGACTGAAAGACATTGTAGTAAAGGATGTATTTTATTTCCATAAAAGGAATGAAGGAAAATACAGAAATAATAATTAATCCTTGGAATCGGATAAACTTTATAGAATATTTCAAAGAAAATTCTAAATTCATAAATTGGGGTAGAATGTCTCCCAAACCGAAAGGATGTGTATTCAACAGAATTCATTTCCAAACTTCCCGTTAGTCTATTGTTACATCCTATTATAAACACTAGACCTTCATAACCACATGACCTTCCCTCACAAATGATTCCATTGCTATCTGAAGGACATCAACACCTCATAAACTTTCTGACTTCTGGATACTGACATGGACACCATTTAGCAGCCCTCTCCTGTGCCACAGGACTGAGGAAAACGATCTCTTCTTATCCAAACTTGCTGAAATCAATTAAAAGGATCATACTATTTCACTTATTTCATAATTTTTCCAAACATGTTTAGTAAATCAAGAGGGAAGCAAAGTAAATTGTTAATGAATTTTCTACCCTTGTGATGTGTTTGATATTTATGTTATTGAGAGAATACAGATTATCCAATTTTCCTGAATTCAAAGCGGTTGATGATAGCACTGTTTCATCTGAAAGACAGCCCTCATTTCTTGATGATAAAAGATTGCATCAAGAGTTTAAATTCACATCTTCGTCTATCAAGAAAAGAAATCAATCCACATTAAAGTTTAGCAATGGCTTATGCTTTTAGGCTTTAGATGGATCCGTCATAAATATTTTTTTCAATATGAAAACCATCTTCACTCTAAAAGACTCCTGGAAAACAGCTGACCTTACTGGTGCATCTATCTTAGGGTAAATAGAGTTTACACAAAACGGCAACCACACAGCCTTTCCTAACTCTATGGAAGCTACAAATCCCATCATCAGAGGCTCCTATTGGAAGCTGATATCTGGTTTGCTAGAATGAAACTGTGTGTCCTTCGACTGTAAACAATGCTAAAAATAGCTTCTGAAAGGTATCATTTTCTGTGATATTATTTCAGCAAAAGAGAAGAAAAAATATTGTTTAATCCTGAACAAAACCTCTTCAAAGTTTATGTTCTCAATAAACCTTTCACTGAGAACTGAAAATATAACTTAGTAATGCAATAAATGCCCTAACAAATATATCAGATTTTTCACTTAATGCTTTTTACAGGCTTAAACCAAATGGACTAAAAGAAAATCACCTTTTACAGTCTGACTCCTACAGGAAGAATGCCTTGCTGTTACGCTTTTTAAAGAAGGCATGGTGAATTTATATCAACTTTGGCAAATCTTGGAGGCATGATAAAAGGAAGAAAAAATACCAGTGCAGTTAACATTCCACAGAACTCTTTCTTCACATGTTTATTTCCTTAGAGATTGGACATGATCCAAGATAACAAGAAAAATGTAAAAAGGAAACATTTTTAAGGAAAACGTACAGTTTAGCATCCTGTGCTGATATAGAAGAGATAATGTTTCCATATCCCTTCAAAATAAATTGTCTTGTAGGTTAAAGATATTAAATGGTTAGGATTGGAGAAAATCACCAAAACCATTTCTCCATTTCGATCCACATGAAAGAATATTCAGTTAGGTCAGAGCTATGGGTTATTAAAGTTTGGTTCCAGGCAAATGAAAAATGTATTTTCAGGAGACTTTCAGCTTCTTTATCTTATGACACTAAATCTAGACTTTGAAAATATATGACTTCATTATTATTTAAAGGAGAACTGTTCTGTGTGTTTCTATCTAAAACAAGACTTGGATTAAGACTGGAGACTTGGGTGGCCTCTTTGAGGGCCTGATGACCTTTAGGAAGAAAAATCAAACAGTTTTTAATACTTATTACTCCTGCAAGGGGCCTCCTATGTTCTCCATCAGAGTGTCCTGTAGATTGCAGAATGAACCAACTACCTGTTGACTTATCTGATATCCCCTGATTGTCCTGCAAAAGACATGACCAGTCAGCAATTGACACCTGTGTTCTAAATACTATGAGAGGGACTTCCTTGGTGGTCCAGTACTTAAGAATCTGCCTTGCAATGCAAGGGATGTGGATTTGACACCTGGTCAGGGAACTAAGATCCCATATGCCATGGAGCTACAGAGCCTTTGCGTTGGAACCTAGGTGCCACAACTAAAGAGCCCAAGTGCTGAAACAAAAGATCCCGTGTGATGCAACAAAGACCCAATATATAAATAAATAAATGCCCAATAAATAAATAAATATATGGTAAGGTTTACACAAAAGACAATGCACTTATTGAGGATTTACTATATTCCAGAGACTTTTCTCATGTCATCTCCATTATTCTGCATTCCCAGCTATGAGATGATCATTATTATCATCCCTCACAGATGAGGGAGACCAAGAAAAGAAAGTCCGTCACTGTTTCCACTTTTACCCCTTCTATTTGTCATGAAATGATGGGCTTTGTGAATGCTGAGTTTTAAGTCATGTTTCCTCTTTCACCCTCATCAAGAGACTCCTTACTTCCTCTTCAGTGTCTGCTACTAGATTGGTATCATGTGCATATCTGAGGCAGCTGATATTTTTCCCAGCAATCTTGATTCCAGTTTGTGATTCATCCAGTCTGGCATTTTGCATAATGTACACTGTGTATAAGTTAAATAGGCAGGGTGACAATATACAGCCTTGATATACTTCTTTCCTAATATTGAACCAGTCAGTTTTTCAAAGTTTCGTTCTAACCATTGTTTCTTTATCTGCATACAGGTTTCCCAGGAGACAGGAAAAGTGGTCTGATATTCCAGATCTCTTTAAGAATTTTCCAAAGTGTAGTTGGTGAAGTAGATGTCTATGATCCAATGAATGTTTGGCAATTTGATCTCTGTTTTCTCTGCCTTTTCTAAATCCAGCTTGTACACCAGGAAGTTCTTGATTCACACACTGGGGAAGCTTAGCTTGAAGGATTTTGAGCCTCTATTAATAGCATGTAAAATGAGCACACTTACATGGTAGTTTGAACATTTTTGGCATTGCCCTTCATTGGGATTAGAATGAAAACTGACCTTTTCCAGTCCTGTGGTCAGTGTTGAATTTTCCAAATTTGCAGACATAATAAGTGTAACATTTTAACAGCATCATCTTCTAGGATTTTAAATAGCTCAGCTGGAATTCCATCACCTCCACTAAGCTTTGTTTATAGTAAGGTTTCCTAAGGCCCATGTGACTTCACACTCCAGGCTGTCTGGCTCAAGGTGAGCGGCCACGCCATCATGGTTATCCAACTCATTAAGACCACTTTTGTAGATTTCTTCTGTGTATTCTTGCCACCTCTTCTTTTCTTTTTTTAATATTTCATTAATTTATAAATCTGAAAGAAGCACCTGTACCCCAATGTTCATTGCAGCTCTCTATACAATAGCTAGAACATGGAAGCAACCTAGATGCCCATCGATGAACGAATGGATACAAAAGCTCTGGAACATATATACAATGGAATACTACACAACTGTAAGAAGACAGGCAGAAGAATCAGCCCTAATGAGGTGGCTGGATCTAGAATCTATCATCAAAAGTGAAGTCAGTCAAAAAGAGAAGGACAAGTACAATATACTAACACAAATATACAGAATCTAGTAGGATGGTGATGATGGCACATGCAGTGAAGTGATGGAGAAACAGACACGGACAGTGGACGTATGGACGTTGTGGGGAAAGAACAGTGGGTGGAAGGCATAAAGGAAGTAGCATGAAGGCCTGTACTATCATATGTGAAGAAAACAGCTATAGTCATTGTTCTGTGAGAAAAGGAGATCCTGCAGGAGTGCTGTGTGACAGTCGGGAGGGGTAGGATGCGGGGGATATACATATGACTAATCTGGGAACATACATATCTGTAAACAACAAAATTCTGTAAAAGTCAAAAGTAAAATAAAAGTTTAAGAAAAAAAGAAAAAAAATATTAATTTATTTTTTCTTTTGTTATTTATATAAAATTTTTACCCTAAGTGTATAACACTGGAGACGACCTTCAGTGATCACTGTGGTACAGTAGCTGCTTTTTCACATACCACAGTCATCTGGCACTGAGTGGGTGTATGTAGGACATTTTAGATCTTATTTCATAACTGATCATTAACATGAAAGTACTATTCAACAGTTATATCAATTAGGTCTTGGGTATTTTGCCCCAAGTACTGATTATACCCACTCATTTCCTTTATTTTTCTCCCAGTTTTATGGAAATATAATTGAGATACAGCACTGTATAAGTTTAAGGTGTGACAGCACAGTGATTTGACTTTCCTACATTATAAAATGATTATCACAAGAAGTTTAGTGGCCATCTATCATCTCATATAGGTTTGCCACCTCTTCTTCATCTCTTCTGCTTCTGTTAGGTCCTTACTGTTTCTGCAAATGGTGACTCCAGCCATGAAATTAAAAACTCACTCCTTGGAAGGAAAGCCATGAGAAACCTGGACAGCATATTAAAAAGCAAAGACATCACTTTGTCAAGAAAGGTCTGAATAGTCAAAGCTATGGTTTTTCTAGTAGTCACATACGGATGTGAGAGTTGGACCACAGAAAAGGCAGAATGCTAAAGACTTGATGCTTTTGAACTGTGGCTCTGGAGAAGACTCTTGAGAGTCCCTTGTATAGCAAGGAGATCAAATCAATCAATTCTGAAAGAAATCAAATAGGAATATTCATTGGAAGAACCAATGCTATAGCTGAAGCTCCAATACTTTCAGCATCTGATGTGAAGAGTCCACTAACTGTAAAAGACTCTGATGTTGGGAAAGATTGAAGGGAAAAGGAGAATTGGGTGAAAGAGGATTAGATGGTTTAGATACTATCACTAACTCAATGGATTTGAGCAAATTCTGAAAGATAGTGGACGACAGAGGAGCAGTCCATGGAGTTGCGTAGAATCAGAGATGACTTAGCGACTGAACAGCAGCAAGTGGATGAGGGAACTGAGGCTCAGAGACGAGGATCCACACAGCCAAGGTCACAGAACAAGTGAGGGTAGAACATGTTACATGCCTTGAATGCAGAAGCTCTTGTCTCTACATTATCCTTCTAAAGGCTCTATTTATATGTTATTTTTCTCATTATAAAAGTAAGACATGATCACTCTAGAGCATTTAGAAAATCTTGAAACATATAAAGGAAAACAAAAACATCTCATGAGCTTATAATTCAGAGAGAATTATTTTTAAAAGTCAATTTGATGTTTACCCCTGTGTGTATAGTCTGAGCAAATGCATCACTTTATTTCTTGGTAACTTTATCACTACATGGGCTTCCCTGGTGGCTCAGTGGTATGGAATCTGCCTGCCAAAGCAGGAGACCTGGATTTGACACCTGGGTCCGGACGATCCCCTGCAGGAGGAAATGGCAACCCAAGCCGGTGTTCTTGCCTGGGAAATCCCAAGGACAGAGGAGCCTGGCGAGCTACAGCCCACAGGTCACAAAGAGTGGGACATGACAGAGCAACTAAACAAAAGAAAATGAAAAAAAATCACTGCATGCATTTTTCACATAATATTTCCTTTCAAAACCAAAATTTAAAAAGCCCTCTTTATAACTCCTGTAAGTCAAACAAGTCCATATTGAGGTCACATTCGTTTATGGGGGTTGGGAATCCAGGAATAGCTCAACTGAGTAGTTCTGGCTCTGGATCTCTCCTACGCTTTGTAGTCAAAGTGACGTCTAGGGCTACAGTCCTCTGAGGCAGGACTGGGCCTGGTGAATCCCCTCTTGGTGGCTCACTCACAGGTTGTTGGCAGGAGGCCTTTGTGCCTCACTCTGCTGGCCACTCCCACAAGGAGCAACTGTTCACATGACAGGGTAGCTGGCTTCCCAGGAGTCAGTGAACACAGAGAGAGGCGGGAAGGCAGAGGGAAGACGGCGGCCTCGATCTTTCAGAACCTAACCTCAGAAATAACGTGCCATCATTTCTGCCACATGCTACCAGGACCAATCCTAGGACAATGCGAGAGGGACTAGCCAAGGGTGTGAAGGCCAAAAGACCAGGACCCCTGGGACCATCTTGGGGGCTGCTATACCACACTGATACCGCTCAGAGACGAGGATTCAGAACAAGTGAAGAACATGTTACATGCCTTGAATGCAGAAGCTCTTGTCTCTACATTATCCTTCTAAAGGCTCTATTTATATGTTATTTTTCTCATTATAAAAGTAAGACATGATCACTCTAGAGCATTTAGAAAATCTTGAAACATATAAAGGAAAACAAAAACATCTCATGAGCTTATAATTCAGAGAGAATTATTTTTAAAAGTCAATTTGATGTTTACCCCTGTGTGTATAGTCTGAGCAAATGCATCACTTTATTTCTTGGTAACTTTATCACTACATGGGCTTCCCTGGTGGCTCAGTGGTATGGAATCTGCCTGCCAAAGCAGGAGACCTGGATTTGACACCTGGGTCCGGACGATCCCCTGCAGGAGGAAATGGCAACCCAAGCCGGTGTTCTTGCCTGGGAAATCCCAAGGACAGAGGAGCCTGGCGAGCTACAGCCCACAGGTCACAAAGAGTGGGACATGACAGAGCAACTAAACAAAAGAAAATGAAAAAAAATCACTGCATGCATTTTTTCACATAATATTTCCTTTCAAAACCAAAATTTAAAAAGCCCTCTTTATAACTCCTGTAAGTCAAACAAGTCCATATTGAGGTCACATTCGTTTATGGGGGTTGGGAATCCAGGAATAGCTCAACTGAGTAGTTCTGGCTCTGGATCTCTCCTACGTTTGTAGTCAAAGTGACGTCTAGGGCTACAGTCCTCTGAGGCAGGACTGGGCCTGGTGAATCCCCTCTTGGTGGCTCACTCACAGGTTGTTGGCAGGAGGCCTTTGTGCCTCACTCTGCTGGCCACTCCCACAAGGAGCAACTGTTCACATGACAGGGTAGCTGGCTTCCCAGGAGTCAGTGAACACAGAGAGAGGCGGGAAGGCAGAGGGAAGACGGCGGCCTCGATCTTTCAGAACCTAACCTCAGAAATAACGTGCCATCATTTCTGCCACATGCTACCAGGACCAATCCTAGGACAATGCGAGAGGGACTAGCCAAGGGTGTGAAGGCCAAAAGACCAGGACCCCTGGGACCATCTTGGGGGCTGCTATACCACACTGATACCTATAGAAGAAATCTGGTGTGTTTTTTTTGTTTGTTTTTTGTTTTTTGTTTTTGAACTGGGGTAAAGTAGAATCAGTGACAGACTTTATTTTCTTGGGCTCCAAAATCACTGTGGATGGTGACGGCAGCCCCGAAATTAAAAGACGCTTGCTTCCTGGAAGAAAAGCTATGACAAACCTAGACAGCATATTAAAAAGCAGAGACATCTCTTTGCCAACCAAGGTCCGTGTACTCAAAGCTATGGTTTTCCCAGTGGTCACATGACAGTGACTGAACAACAACAAAATATATATTACCTAAAAATTGCTATTTTCAAGTGTATAATTCAGTGGCGATGACTGCATTCACAATATTGTCCAGCCATCACCAGTATCTACTTCAAAACCTGTCCATCACCTCAGATAGAAATTCTGCACCAATTTAGTAACATTTTCATTAAAATAATGTGATAATAACACTAAAGATAATTTTGGGAAAAAAGAAAAAAACTATTACCCCAAATTCTGCTACCCTACACAACTACTTTTATCATATATGTTACTTTCAGTCGCAGTTCAGACATAATTTTCCAGTTAATACAGGTGGCGCTAGTGGTAAAGAACCTGCCTACCAATGCAGGAGACACAAGAGATGCAGATTTGATCCCTGCGTTGGATCTTGAGGGAAGTCATGACTTATGTCTTGATTTCCGTCTACCTACCAGGCCCTGGGCTTCCCTGGTAGCTCAGATAGTAAAGAATCTGCCTTCAATACAGGAGACCTGGGTTCAATTCCTGGGTTGGGAAGATCCCCTGGAGAAGGGAATGGCAACCCATTCCAGTAAGCTTGGCTGGAGAATCCCATGGACAGAGGAGGCCCGGCAGGCTACAGCTCATGGGGTCACAAAGAGGCAGACATGTCTGAGCAACTAACACATACTCCAGGCCCAGGGATGCTGACCTCAAGTTCAGATATATATCAAGAGAGCACATTTCTTCTTCTCTACCATCTTCATTCCTCCTATTCTCTTCCCAACACTCCTGTTCCAGCAGTGCCCAGAGTGACTCATCCCATTCGAATGAGGCCCCTCAGAGCTGTAGCTCTTCAAGCTGACAGAGACTGAAACACTGAGCAACTGCATCTCATGTTTGGAGAGGGATTACTGTTAACTACTTAAGTGGCTAGGACGGGTGCTGAACTTAGTCTGGAGAAAACATTTTTTGGCTGTGTTTATTTTTGTTTTGTAGGTCAAGGCCTGAAAATAATTTATCCTCCTCTGCAATGTGATGTATGTTATAATATGAGAACCATCAGAGGAGAGATTTTTTAATTTTTAGAAAGATTATTATATTTTTATCCAAAGATAGCATGTCCTACTATGCTAGAATGTGCAATTTAAAGAGTTTTTTTTTTTTTTTTTTTTTGCAGTGAACGTGCAGGTTGCATTCTAACTGGAGAAGACCTAAGATCTAGTCCCTTCCATTCTTCTCCTAATTCTAAGCTCTTGCCTTTGACCTTTCATTTTCTTTCTATACCTGTATGAGCCGGCACATGACTGCATCACTACTATCAAACAGACTAAAGTGCTTCTGGTGTTTTCAAATGGCTGTTCTCAGCACAGAAGTAGTTACTACATTAGAGAGTCTTCAGTCCAGTGATCTCCCTGCAGATAACTCACATGTCCATTAACAGGAGGTCAACCAGTCTGAAAATGGCAAGACATTGGCTCTGTGCATGGGAACCCAGTCTTAAAGCCAGGACTGACACACCCACACTATCAAGTGCAAAACAGAGAGCTAGTTGGGAGCTGCTATATAATACAGGGGGCTCTATCCAGTGCCCTGTGTTGACCTCGTGTGGGAAATGGGGTGGGAGGGAGGCTCAAGGGCCAATGGAGTTCAATTCCTGGGTTGGGAAGATCCCCTGGAGAAGGGAATGGCAACCCATTCCAGTAAGCTTGGCTGGAGAATCCCATGGACAGAGGAGGCCCGGCAGGCTACAGCTCATGGGGTCACAAAGAGGCAGACATGTCTGAGCAACTAACACATACTCCAGGCCCAGGGATGCTGACCTCAAGTTCAGATATATATCAAGAGAGCACATTTCTTCTTCTCTACCATCTTCATTCCTCCTATTCTCTTCCCAACACTCCTGTTCCAGCAGTGCCCAGAGTGACTCATCCCATTCGAATGAGGCCCCTCAGAGCTGTAGCTCTTCAAGCTGACAGAGACTGAAACACTGAGCAACTGCATCTCATGTTTGGAGAGGGATTACTGTTAACTACTTAAGTGGCTAGGACGGGTGCTGAACTTAGTCTGGAGAAAACATTTTTTGGCTGTGTTTATTTTTGTTTTGTAGGTCAAGGCCTGGAAAATAATTTATCCTCCTCTGCAATGTGATGTATGTTATAATATGAGAACCATCAGAGGAGAGATTTTTTAATTTTTAGAAAGATTATTATATTTTTATCCAAAGATAGCATGTCCTACTATGCTAGAATGTGCAATTTAAAGAGTTTTTTTTTTTTTTTTTTTTTTGCAGTGAACGTGCAGGTTGCATTCTAACTGGAGAAGACCTAAGATCTAGTCCCTTCCATTCTTCTCCTAATTCTAAGCTCTTGCCTTTGACCTTTCATTTTCTTTCTATACCTGTATGAGCCGGCACATGACTGCATCACTACTATCAAACAGACTAAAGTGCTTCTGGTGTTTTCAAATGGCTGTTCTCAGCACAGAAGTAGTTACTACATTAGAGAGTCTTCAGTCCAGTGATCTCCCTGCAGATAACTCACATGTCCATTAACAGGAGGTCAACCAGTCTGAAAATGGCAAGACATTGGCTCTGTGCATGGGAACCCAGTCTTAAAGCCAGGACTGACACACCCACACTATCAAGTGCAAAACAGAGAGCTAGTTGGGAGCTGCTATATAATACAGGGGGCTCTATCCAGTGCCCTGTGTTGACCTCGTGTGGGGAAATGGGGGGGGGAGGGAGGCTCAAGAGGGAAGGGATATATACACACATATATATAGCTGATTCAAGTTGTTGTATGGCAGAAACTAACACAATATTGTAAAGCAATTATATTCCAATTAAAAAAACAAAACCCATGACTAACAAGGCGCTCACTAGACATTCATGATCCCTTCTTATTTTGTTTCCTTGTGCCCTGTGGTGTGGGAATGGCTAAGCTTTTCCAAGAGACTAGTCTCTTAAAGAATAGTGTGGCTACTAACCATCCTTGCTTTCCTCTCTCATGGTGTGAGGAAGTCGTGGATCAGAGGGGATAGGTGCTATAAAGAGTAGGTGATGGTGAGCACGGAATAGTCTGGAAGGAAAGTGTTAGTCATACAGTTGTGTCTGACTGTTTGCGACCCCATGGACTGTAGCCTGCCAGGCACCTCTGTCCGTGGAATTCTCCAGGAAAGGATACTGGAGTGGGTAGGCATTCCCTCTGAGGCTGTCTTTATTGGAAATGAGCACAGTCTTTGCATTGCAAATTCCTTTATTCTTGCCCCTAATGCTAAATTTGTGTTTATAGAAAATGGTTTATAATGGAAGGATGCCATTGCATAGTCACTTGGGCTTAGAGGTCCCCGCAAACTGGCACAGCTGCTTAGCTGTCTATTTTCTTGAGCTCTAATTCTGTCTTTACAACTGAAAGAAAAGAACAATACCTGGATAGAATTTTAAGAACTAAACACTGATTATCATCTGGGGTCCAGGCAATAGAATGGCAAGGTATATGGAAGAAAGGGTACTTTTGGTCCTATCTCTAACAGGAGGCAGAGCTAGTACCTGTATGGGCCACATGACTGCATCACTACTATCAAACAGACTAAAGTGCTTCTGGTGTTTTCAAATGGCTGTTCTCAGCACAGAAGTAGTTACTACATTAGAGAGTCTTCAGTCCAGTGATCTCCCTGCAGATAACTCACATGTCCATTAACAGGAGGTCAACCAGTCTGAAAATGGCAAGACATTGGCTCTGTGCATGGGAACCCAGTCTTAAAGCCAGGACTGACACACCCACACTATCAAGTGCAAAACAGAGAGCTAGTTGGGAGCTGCTATATAATACAGGGGGCTCTATCCAGTGCCCTGTGTTGACCTCGGTGTGGGGAAATGGGGGTGGGAGGGAGGCTCAAGAGGGAAGGGATATATACACACATATATATAGCTGATTCAAGTTGTTGTATGGCAGAAACTAACACAATATTGTAAAGCAATTATATTCCAATTAAAAACACAAAACCCATGACTAACAAGGCGCTCACTAGACATTCATGATCCCTTCTTATTTTGTTTCCTTGTGCCCTGTGGTGTGGGAATGGCTAAGCTTTTCCAAGAGACTAGTCTCTTAAAGAATAGTGTGGCTACTAACCATCCTTGCTTTCCTCTCTCATGGTGTGAGGAAGTCGTGGATCAGAGGGGATAGGTGCTATAAAGAGTAGGTGATGGTGAGCACGGAATAGTCTGGAAGGAAAGTGTTAGTCATACAGTTGTGTCTGACTGTTTGCGACCCCATGGACTGTAGCCTGCCAGGCACCTCTGTCCGTGGAATTCTCCAGGAAAGGATACTGGAGTGGGTAGGCATTCCCTCTGAGGCTGTCTTTATTGGAAATGAGCACAGTCTTTGCATTGCAAATTCCTTTATTCTTGCCCCTAATGCTAAATTTGTGTTTATAGAAAATGGTTTATAATGGAAGGATGCCATTGCATAGTCACTTGGGCTTAGAGGTCCCCGCAAACTGGCACAGCTGCTTAGCTGTCTATTTTCTTGAGCTCTAATTCTGTCTTTACAACTGAAAGAAAAGAACAATACCTGGATAGAATTTTAAGAACTAAACACTGATTATCATCTGGGGTCCAGGCAATAGAATGGCAAGGTATATGGAAGAAAGGGTACTTTTGGTCCTATCTCTAACAGGAGGCAGAAGCTAGTGACATGACACAGACCATTAAAAATAAAAAAAACTTTTCTGTGTCTTAAAACCAACAATAGCAGCATCCTATAGAAAACTAAGATACACATTTGCAGATTATGTGTAAACACAATTTTAAAAAATTATTACTTGGGAACTTTTAAGAAAATTTTAAAAGGATACTGAGGTAACTTTAGAGGGGATGGAACAAAGGGTTTCATGGTAGCCAATATAAATAATTGCTGCCTATATATATATATATATATATATATATATATATATATACACACACACACACACACACACACACACACAAAATGGAAAAGAAAGTAAAAGTGTTAGTTGTTCAGTCCTGTCTGATGCTTTGTGATCCCACAGACTGTAGCCTGTCAGGTTACTCTGTCCATGGGATTCTCCAGGCAAGGATACTGGAGTGGATAATCATTCCATTCTCCAGGAGATCTTCTCAACCCAGTATCAAAACTGGATTTCCTGCATTGCAGGCAGAGTCTTTACTGTCTGAGCCACTGGGAGAGCCTCCTATATAATGGGAAGGGTATTCCAGTTTAGGAAATATGCTAACTTGTGCCAAGTTGGTATGCAGTTTGACACACTTTAGCCCATCCTCAAGTTTTATTTCCATATTTAAGACAAAAAAATGGATCCAGAGGGGACAGAACTTAGATGGTGAAATAGCCAGTGCACCGAGAATCAGGACTGTCCAAATAGCATGCTTTGAAGGTTCATTCTGGATACCCAGGAGAGATATGGTCAATATTCAACAAAATCGAAGAATTTGAAAATTGAAAATCTCTCAGATGTTCCGAGAGAGAGAGAAAATCCCGGGGCAGAGTCAGAGGATTTGAATTTATAGAAAATGGTTTATAATGGAAGGATGCCATTGCATAGTCACTTGGGCTTAGAGGTCCCCGCAAACTGGCACAGCTGCTTAGCTGTCTATTTTCTTGAGCTCTAATTCTGTCTTTACAACTGAAAGAAAAGAACAATACCTGGATAGAATTTTAAGAACTAAACACTGATTATCATCTGGGGTCCAGGCAATAGAATGGCAAGGTATATGGAAGAAAGGGTACTTTTGGTCCTATCTCTAACAGGAGGCAGAAGCTAGTGACATGACACAGACCATTAAAAATAAAAAAAACTTTTCTGTGTCTTAAAACCAACAATAGCAGCATCCTATAGAAAACTAAGATACACATTTGCAGATTATGTGTAAACACAATTTTAAAAAATTATTACTTGGGAACTTTTAAGAAAATTTTAAAAGGATACTGAGGTAACTTTAGAGGGGATGGAACAAAGGGTTTCATGGTAGCCAATATAAATAATTGCTGCCTATATATATATATATATATATATATATATATATATACACATACATACACACACACACACACACACACACAAAATGGAAAAGAAAGTAAAAGTGTTAGTTGTTCAGTCCTGTCTGATGCTTTGTGATCCCACAGACTGTAGCCTGTCAGGTTACTCTGTCCATGGGATTCTCCAGGCAAGGATACTGGAGTGGATAATCATTCCATTCTCCAGGAGATCTTCTCAACCCAGTATCAAAACTGGATTTCCTGCATTGCAGGCAGAGTCTTTACTGTCTGAGCCACTGGGAGAGCCTCCTATATAATGGGAAGGGTATTCCAGTTTAGGAAATATGCTAACTTGTGCCAAGTTGGTATGCAGTTTGACACACTTTAGCCCATCCTCAAGTTTTATTTCCATATTTAAGACAAAAAAAAATGGATCCAGAGGGGACAGAACTTAGATGGTGAAATAGCCAGTGCACCGAGAATCAGGACTGTCCAAATAGCATGCTTTGAAGGTTCATTCTGGATACCCAGGAGAGATATGGTCAATATTCAACAAAATCGAAGAATTTGAAAATTGAAAATCTCTCAGATGTTCCGAGAGAGAGAGAAAATCCCGGGGCAGAGTCAGAGGATTTGAATTTAAGCCTATAGCTCGAGGAGAAAGAAAGAAGCGAGAGAAGAAAAGCCTGGGCAGTAGGTTTTTAGCTGCAAAATCTAATCCCTTCACAATATATTCTGGGGAGACACTGGCTAGGAACTGATCAGAAGTCATGCTATCGTCTGCACTGTCCAATTTGGTAGCTACAACTCTCAGAGAGGACTATTCGAATTAAAGTTAATTAAAATTAAATAGATAATGATAACTATTTAATTTAAATTAATTCAAATGGAATAACATCAAAATTCAGTGCCTCCATTACACTAACCACATTTGAAGTTACTTAATGTCCCCAAATGGTTAGCAGCTACCATATAGGACAGTGTAGATATAAAACATTTCTATCAGTGCTTAAATAAAGGTCTTTCCAAGATCTATTGCAGCGTCTAGAAATTTTTAAAATGGTAATAGAAAGAACTGTGCAGTTTATACAGTAGGAGGATTTGATTCTTTATATGAAGAGTTGAGACTGGTTTGAGAAAATTGGTGAACATAGCTGTAGAGAAGAGGGTGAGATGAGGCATTTCTCCAAACAAGTGCTGGCTAGTAAGAGAAGGAGCTTAACAACACAATGGATGGAAGACATCCTTGTGGAATTGTTTCTCACCTCATTGGGAAAAAAGAAGAGACATCAGAATTCTTTCAGCATCACAACCTAAAAGTAAGGTCATCAAAATGGGAAAATTTTGTTAAACCTGCATTGCAGGCAGAGTCTTTACTGTCTGAGCCACTGGGAGAGCCTCCTATATAATGGGAAGGGTATTCCAGTTTAGGAAATATGCTAACTTGTGCCAAGTTGGTATGCAGTTTGACACACTTTAGCCCATCCTCAAGTTTTATTTCCATATTTAAGACAAAAAAATGGATCCAGAGGGGACAGAACTTAGATGGTGAAATAGCCAGTGCACCGAGAATCAGGACTGTCCAAATAGCATGCTTTGAAGGTTCATTCTGGATACCCAGGAGAGATATGGTCAATATTCAACAAAATCGAAGAATTTGAAAATTGAAAATCTCTCAGATGTTCCGAGAGAGAGAAAAATCCGGGCAGAGTCAGAGGATTTGAATTTAAGCCTATAGCTCGAGGAGAAAGAAAGAAGCGAGAGAAGAAAAGCCTGGGCAGTAGGTTTTTAGCTGCAAAATCTAATCCCTTCACAATATATTCTGGGGAGACACTGGCTAGGAACTGATCAGAAGTCATGCTATCGTCTGCACTGTCCAATTTGGTAGCTACAACTCTCAGAGAGGACTATTCGAATTAAAGTTAATTAAAATTAAATAGATAATGATAACTATTTAATTTAAATTAATTCAAATGGAATAACATCAAAATTCAGTGCCTCCATTACACTAACCACATTTGAAGTTACTTAATGTCCCCAAATGGTTAGCAGCTACCATATAGGACAGTGTAGATATAAAACATTTCTATCAGTGCTTAAATAAAGGTCTTTCCAAGATCTATTGCAGCGTCTAGAAATTTTTAAAATGGTAATAGAAAGAACTGTGCAGTTTATACAGTAGGAGGATTTGATTCTTTATATGAAGAGTTGAGACTGGTTTGAGAAAATTGGTGAACATAGCTGTAGAGAAGAGGGTGAGATGAGGCATTTCTCCAAACAAGTGCTGGCTAGTAAGAGAAGGAGCTTAACAACACAATGGATGGAAGACATCCTTGTGGAATTGTTTCTCACCTCATTGGGAAAAAAGAAGAGACATCAGAATTCTTTCAGCATCACAACCTAAAAGTAAGGTACATGAGCTAAGTTGAGTTCTAACAAAGGAGAGTAAAGCCTGATGTGACCACCAAATACAAGCAGAACCATGGGTACCATTCTAACCATCAGTCAAAGGTGACAAGAAATGAGAGGCAAATGGAAACATTCCATTTGCTTCCTCTTATTAAAAATACAATGCTTTGCTTAGTTTCATTTGGAGACAAAGGCATAGAACCTACCTGAATCCTTAATTAAGTAGCCCCCAGGGTAGCTGAGCCAATATGTAATAAATGTTGGCCATCCAGGGACTTCCCTGGTGCTTCAGTGCTCCGCTCTGCAATGTGGGGGATACGGGTTTGATCCCTGATCAGGGAACTAAGATCCCACATGCCACAGGGCAACCACGCCTGAGTGTGCCACAACTACTGAGCCTGTGCATCACCGCTAGAGAGTCCACGCATGGCAACAAAAGGTCCGGCATCACACATGGAAGATTCCCTGTGCTGCAACTAAGACCCAATCGAATAAATAAACATAAAAAAAAAAATGCTAGCCATCCAAGTAGCTGGATGCCAAAAGTGGCAGAGAAGTGCAACCAATAAAACCATGGGGCAACGCTGACTTCTCTATTTGAGATATCTTCCTGGTTTGGCTAAAGGTTAAAAAAAAAAAAAAAAAAAGTCATTTGCTTATGGGGAAAAGTAGCTGGGCTCCTTTTTTTTCCCGTCTCAGAATGTGCTGCCCCCTAGAGGCCAAACGAATATACATATACGTAAAGATAATGCACAGGCTTCCCCGGTGGCTAAGGTAAAAGAATCCACCTGCCACGCAGGAGACCTAGGCTCTATCGCTGGGTTGGGAAGATCCCCTAGAGAAGGGAATGGCAACTCACTCCAGTATTCTTGCCTGGAGAATTCCATGGATAAAGGAGCTTGGCTGGCCCCAGTCCACGAGGTCACAAAGAGCCAGATATGATCTAGCAACTAACACTTTCATTTCCACATTTTGTCAAAGATCATGCATAAATAGAGGTCAGTTATATCCAGATAGGATCAGTAGTGTGATACAGTGAATAGGAGGGAAGGTGCTTGATTACATCTACTGCCCGAAAGGCTTTAGGATAAAGATGAGATGCAATCGACATTTATATATCTCTAATAAACCTTACCTCTTTAGCTGACATAAATATGAGAAACCACAAACAGTACTATAATCCTATAATGGCATTTTTTCTGAAGAAATTTAAAAGTATGTCAACAGTCATGTTTCCTTTGTTTCAACTAGGGAGGAGACAGTGTGGAAGAAAGAAGAAAAATGGTTGGTGTGGTATGACCACTTTTAGGAACATCTCCAACATATATCCAGTTTTGACCTGCAACTTAATATATTAAAACAAGGCCCTGAGAAGGGGAATAAAAGCCAATGAATTTAAGGAGTGTACATGATTTTATCCCTGCTAAGAGTTTAATCTTTTAAACCTTGGCTGCAGTAAAATGGTCAAAATTTGGCCTAAGAAATGAGAATTACCCTTCATCTTGACTTCAAATCGACCCTTCCCCAACAGTCAGGCCATAAACACACACACACACACACACACACACACACACACACACACACACACAGCTGGTATGTTTATTGGTTTAGTCACAAAAGGATTTAGCTGGACAAATATCACAAAGATGATGGCTGATTTAATTGAATTTATGATCAAATGTTTTCCATTGCAGGAAGAGTGGGAAATCACTTATGGAGAGATCTGAATAATTTAAGGGAAGTTCTCTAGTTGGCATTATATTTGTATATCAAGTCTTAAGGGATTAAATTCAGCTGAGGACTAGAAGAGAACTCACATACAGATAGACAAAGATACGCTGTCTAATAATGCGACAAGGGCCAGGATATTGATCCCTTTGTGTTAATGTTTCTATCCTTTTGTATCTCATTTATAGTCAGAGTAGGTAATAACACCACACACATATACTCACTCTGAGACTGCCGTTGTCAATCCTTTAATTTCACCCAACAACAATATGATCTAGCAACTAACACTTTCATTTCCACATTTTGTCAAAGATCATGCATAAATAGAGGTCAGTTATATCCAGATAGGATCAGTAGTGTGATACAGTGAATAGGAGGAAGGTGCTTGATTACATCTACTGCCCGAAGGCTTTAGGATAAAGATGAGATGCAATCGACATTTATATATCTCTAATAAACCTTACCTCTTTAGCTGACATAAATATGAGAAACCACAAACAGTACTATAATCCTATAATGGCATTTTTTCTGAAGAAATTTAAAAGTATGTCAACAGTCATGTTTCCTTTGTTTCAACTAGGGAGGAGACAGTGTGGAAGAAAGAAGAAAATGGTTGGTGTGGTATGACCACTTTTAGGAACATCTCCAACATATATCCAGTTTTGACCTGCAACTTAATATATTAAAACAAGGCCCTGAGAAGGGGAATAAAAGCCAATGAATTTAAGGAGTGTACATGATTTTATCCCTGCTAAGAGTTTAATCTTTTAAACCTTGGCTGCAGTAAAATGGTCAAAATTTGGCCTAAGAAATGAGAATTACCCTTCATCTTGACTTCAAATCGACCCTTCCCCAACAGTCAGGCCATAAACACACACACACACACACACACACACACACACACACACACACACACAGCTGGTATGTTTATTGGTTTAGTCACAAAAGGATTTAGCTGGACAAATATCACAAAGATGATGGCTGATTTAATTGAATTTATGATCAAATGTTTTCCATTGCAGGAAGAGTGGGAAATCACTTATGGAGAGATCTGAATAATTTAAGGGAAGTTCTCTAGTTGGCATTATATTTGTATATCAAGTCTTAAGGGATTAAATTCAGCTGAGGACTAGAAGAGAACTCACATACAGATAGACAAAGATACGCTGTCTAATAATGCGACAAGGGCCAGGATATTGATCCCTTTGTGTTAATGTTTCTATCCTTTTGTATCTCATTTATAGTCAGAGTAGGTAATAACACCCACACACACATATACTCACTCTGAGACTGCCGTTGTCAATCCTTTTTGATATTTTTCTGATATCCCTAAAATGTTGAAATAATCTAAAAAGTCTCTTTTCGATAAGACAAAAAATAATTGACCTGCCAATTGTATACATGTGCATTTAAGGCTTCTTAACGTATCTTTGCTGTTTTGGTTAAAGATGAAATAGAATGTAAGGTTAAAGTCACTCCCATGATGGATATAACAAAGCAACATGGGACCTGTGCCTTAGGGTATGGACTTGGCTCAGTGTTTGAAAGAAAAAAGCAGTTTCCTTTGGTGACCCCTTGTCAGTGATGGCAGGAGAATCAAATAAAAGCCATCCTCCCAGTCTTTATTTTTGTTTTTTTAGATGTAAGCCTGCCCTATTTAGGAGCTGTAATCAATAAGAATAATTACCTTTCGTCTCACTAATGAAATCTTTAGGTCGAGTGGACACTCAGGCTCTATGTAACTATTAGGCTTGCCCATCAGTTCATGCCCATGTACAGGAAAAGGTCTAAAAGATGCTTTGAACTTGGTACCAGTGCTCTCAGTTTAATTAGGAAAACTATCTAACAGATGAGTTTCAAGATTTAGGGTAAATCACAGTTTTACATGAATTATGTACAAAGCTATTTGCTAACATATCACTCTTAGGAAGGAACTGTTGGGGAGGAGGACTCTTATTTCTACACAACAAGGATTTTTAAAAAATGATCCAAGAAATTTAGCATTCGGTCCTAGAAAGGCAGAAGGAATATTCCAGACATCTGGGGACCCTGCACAGTAGTGGGGCTGATGTTCAGGGACTATCACTTATCTAGAAATGAAGGAAACATTCGACTGGCAGGAGAGGGCGGGACATGCTGAAAAATCGAAGTGGGGGTGGGGAAGGTAAACTGACATTCCTTACAATAATCCTGCCAAGGGTCTTAAAGACTGAAAATCTGGGGCTCAGACTGGCTAGGGAGTTTCCTGAATGGATCAGAAGGATCTAAGATACGCTGTCTAATAATGCGACAAGGGCCAGGATATTGATCCCTTTGTGTTAATGTTTCTATCCTTTTGTATCTCATTTATAGTCAGAGTAGGTAATAACACCCACACACACATATACTCACTCTGAGACTGCCGTTGTCAATCCTTTTTGATATTTTTCTGATATCCCTAAAATGTTGAAATAATCTAAAAAGTCTCTTTTCGATAAGACAAAAAATAATTGACCTGCCAATTGTATACATGTGCATTTAAGGCTTCTTAACGTATCTTTGCTGTTTTGGTTAAAGATGAAATAGAATGTAAGGTTAAAGTCACTCCCATGATGGATATAACAAAGCAACATGGGACCTGTGCCTTAGGGTATGGACTTGGCTCAGTGTTTGAAAGAAAAAAGCAGTTTCCTTTGGTGACCCCTTGTCAGTGATGGCAGGAGAATCAAATAAAAGCCATCCTCCCAGTCTTTATTTTTGTTTTTCTAGATGTAAGCCTGCCCTATTTAGGAGCTGTAATCAATAAGAATAATTACCTTTCGTCTCACTAATGAAATCTTTAGGTCGAGTGGACACTCAGGCTCTATGTAACTATTAGGCTTGCCCATCAGTTCATGCCCATGTACAGGAAAAGGTCTAAAAGATGCTTTGAACTTGGTACCAGTGCTCTCAGTTTAATTAGGAAAACTATCTAACAGATGAGTTTCAAGATTTAGGGTAAATCACAGTTTTACATGAATTATGTACAAAGCTATTTGCTAACATATCACTCTTAGGAAGGAACTGTTGGGGAGGAGGACTCTTATTTCTACACAACAAGGATTTTTAAAAAATGATCCAAGAAATTTAGCATTCGGTCCTAGAAAGGCAGAAGGAATATTCCAGACATCTGGGGACCCTGCACAGTAGTGGGGCTGATGTTCAGGGACTATCACTTATCTAGAAATGAAGGAAACATTCGACTGGCAGGAGAGGGCGGGACATGCTGAAAAATCGAAGTGGGGGTGGGGAAGGTAAACTGACATTCCTTACAATAATCCTGCCAAGGGTCTTAAAGACTGAAAATCTGGGGCTCAGACTGGCTAGGGAGTTTCCTGAATGGATCAGAAGGGGATCTAAGATTGGAACCTGGCCCGTTACACCAAAGTTTATGTGGCTTTCAGGTGTTTTCCTGCTGTTTCTACCCATATTGAGCTCTTGTGGGCATCTTTTCTGTTCTTCTCTGATTTCTATCAACAATATTTATTGAAGGTATATAGGCTCAGAAGCGCACTGTCTGCACAGCAGATGTCAGACATGCAGAGGGGAAGTTGAATCCCAGTTTTATGGACAGTCTCTCCAAAGGATGAGGCGGACCCCTTGCCCCCACAAATGACTGGGTACAATGTCCAATCCTAAGTTCCATGAATGTCAACCAAGGTAAAGAATGGAGGGAGCAACAGTGGATACAAGAGAGGACACTCAAATCATCTCTCTCTAGTGACAACTTATGCTCATATGAATTGGGGGGCTGATATTTCACTAAATTCATAAATATTTACTTAATCAAAAGAAAAATGATAGAAATAAGTGCTGAGGAAAGGAGCACGGCTTCTGGAAGGGAGGGGAGGGGCCAGCCTGACGCTCGGTGCTCCCTGACACGTCCACTACTCCCTTGGCAGACTTATCACACTGATTGGGTTCTCTGGGGTGATTATCTTCTCAGAGTGCTTACAAATAAAACACAGGGGTGAGAAGCAAACTCATTGAGCAAGATCCTCAGACACTTGAGTGTAAAATGGACGAAGTCTTGAGAATCAGACACCCACGCTGGCATTACCCTGGTGGGCACCTAAAATAAATGGAGGGCTTCCATGTCGACAGCTGTGCTACCCAATTTGGTAGCTAAGGAACTGTTGGGGAGGAGGACTCTTATTTCTACACAACAAGGATTTTTAAAAAATGATCCAAGAAATTTAGCATTCGGTCCTAGAAAGGCAGAAGGAATATTCCAGACATCTGGGGACCCTGCACAGTAGTGGGGCTGATGTTCAGGGACTATCACTTATCTAGAAATGAAGGAAACATTCGACTGGCAGGAGAGGGCGGGACATGCTGAAAAATCGAAGTGGGGGTGGGGAAGGTAAACTGACATTCCTTACAATAATCCTGCCAAGGGTCTTAAAGACTGAAAATCTGGGGCTCAGACTGGCTAGGGAGTTTCCTGAATGGATCAGAAGGGGATCTAAGATTGGAACCTGGCCCGTTACACCAAAGTTTATGTGGCTTTCAGGTGTTTTCCTGCTGTTTCTACCCATATTGAGCTCTTGTGGGCATCTTTTCTGTTCTTCTCTGATTTCTATCAACAATATTTATTGAAGGTATATAGGCTCAGAAGCGCACTGTCTGCACAGCAGATGTCAGACATGCAGAGGGGAAGTTGAATCCCAGTTTTATGGACAGTCTCTCCAAAGGATGAGGCGGACCCCTTGCCCCCACAAATGACTGGGTACAATGTCCAATCCTAAGTTCCATGAATGTCAACCAAGGTAAAGAATGGAGGGAGCAACAGTGGATACAAGAGAGGACACTCAAATCATCTCTCTCTAGTGACAACTTATGCTCATATGAATTGGGGGGCTGATATTTCACTAAATTCATAAATATTTACTTAATCAAAAGAAAAATGATAGAAATAAGTGCTGAGGAAAGGAGCACGGCTTCTGGAAGGGAGGGGAGGGGCCAGCCTGACGCTCGGTGCTCCCTGACACGTCCACTACTCCCTTGGCAGACTTATCACACTGATTGGGTTCTCTGGGGTGATTATCTTCTCAGAGTGCTTACAAATAAAACACAGGGGTGAGAAGCAAACTCATTGAGCAAGATCCTCAGACACTTGAGTGTAAAATGGACGAAGTCTTGAGAATCAGACACCCACGCTGGCATTACCCTGGTGGGCACCTAAAATAAATGGAGGGCTTCCATGTGGATCGACAGCTGTGCTACCCAATTTGGTAGCTACCCATGGCGGCTGTTCACATTTAAATGACAGTAAGTCCCCTATCTAGGGACCCTCACATTGTGAACTTTCAGAGACATGAATGTGCCCCTGAATGCCAGCTGTTGTACTGTACTACTGAACTTTTCAAGGTACCACCAGTTCGGTTCAGTCGCTCAGTCACGTCTGACTCTTTGCAAACCCCCTGGACTGCAGCATACCAGGCTTTCCTGTCCTTCACCATCTCCTGGAGCTTGCTCAAACTCAGGTCCACTGAGTCAGTGATATCATCCAACCATCTCATCCTCTGTTGTCCCCTTCTCCTTCTGCATTCTAATTTTCCCAGCATTGGGGTCTTTTCTAATGAGTCAAAGTACTATACTGTGAGATTAAAAATGCTCTCTTTACATTTTGTATTTGTCTGTCTCTTATGTATTCTTTGTATGAAAAATATTATAAACCTATCATAATACAGTACTCTAGAGCTGACTGTATTAGCTGGATACCTAGGCTACAAATCAGACACATAAAATGTGCTCTCGGAATGGAACTCGTTCATATGTAGGTGAGTTACGGTAATTAAATTTAAATGAAATTGAAGATTCAGTTCCTAAGCCACGTCTCAAGTGCTCAGGAGCCACGGAGAGCTAATGGCTGCTGCCCTGGGCAGTGTGAATTACAGATTTTTATCAATGAGAAGGTTATGCTGGACCGCACTGACCTAGAGGGGACATAAATGTTAAGACCAAAGTTGTACTTTCTTAGAGACCATGGGTTTTCCTGAGGATAATCTTTTCTTCTCTATGGTGGGATGGAAAATGATTTCTTTCTTATAGATATTTCTGAGCAAAGTTAATGTGAATCCAGTAATATGGAATCGTCAGAGGCAGGGGTATGTGCTTGTCACCTGATGGACCAGAGACTGGGTAAGACAAGCAGCATCTAACTGGAGGAGGGCTGGCTCTGCTTCCCCCCACGACTCATCCCTCAACAGGAAACCCCAGTACAACTCATGACAAGCAGAGTTGGTATCCTCTCACCCATCTCTGAAGCCCATGGAACTTTCCATGGCAAGAGGGACCCTATAGATGCAATTAAGGTCATAGATCTTAAACAGAAAGGTTAAGGTGGATTGTAGACTTTAGAAGCAGAGAATGTTCTCCTCCTGGAGGCAGGAGAGATGGGGCTGAAAGGGAAGAGAGAGAGGGAAAGATCTGAAGCATGAGAAGACATGCTCCATGGATGCTGATTTCAAGAAGGAGGGGGCAGGGTGATGAAGAATCCACATGACCTTCAAGAGCTGGGGGAGGCTGGAAATGGGACCTCAGTCCAACAACCACAAGGAACTGAATTCTGTGCACTCTGAATAAGCCTGGAAGAGGTTCTCTCCCAAGAGCCTTGAGGTAGGGTGCACGCTACCAATACCTTGATTGTTGGGCTTGTCAGAGCCAGATCAACGAAACCAGCTGGGCCATCAAGGCTCCTGCTCAAGAGAAGACAATACATTTTTCCCAGCATTGGGGTCTTTTCTAATGAGTCAAAGTACTATACTGTGAGATTAAAAATGCTCTCTTTACATTTTGTATTTGTCTGTCTCTTATGTATTCTTTGTATGAAAAATATTATAAACCTATCATAATACAGTACTCTAGAGCTGACTGTATTAGCTGGATACCTAGGCTACAAATCAGACACATAAAATGTGCTCTCGGAATGGAACTCGTTCATATGTAGGTGAGTTACGGTAATTAAATTTAAATGAAATTGAAGATTCAGTTCCTAAGCCACGTCTCAAGTGCTCAGGAGCCACGGAGAGCTAATGGCTGCTGCCCTGGGCAGTGTGAATTACAGATTTTTATCAATGAGAAGGTTATGCTGGACCGCACTGACCTAGAGGGGACATAAATGTTAAGACCAAAGTTGTACTTTCTTAGAGACCATGGGTTTTCCTGAGGATAATCTTTTCTTCTCTATGGTGGGATGGAAAATGATTTCTTTCTTATAGATATTTCTGAGCAAAGTTAATGTGAATCCAGTAATATGGAATCGTCAGAGGCAGGGGTATGTGCTTGTCACCTGATGGACCAGAGACTGGGTAAGACAAGCAGCATCTAACTGGAGGAGGGCTGGCTCTGCTTCCCCCCACGACTCATCCCTCAACAGGAAACCCCAGTACAACTCATGACAAGCAGAGTTGGTATCCTCTCACCCATCTCTGAAGCCCATGGAACTTTCCATGGCAAGAGGGACCCTATAGATGCAATTAAGGTCATAGATCTTAAACAGAAAGGTTAAGGTGGATTGTAGACTTTAGAAGCAGAGAATGTTCTCCTCCTGGAGGCAGGAGAGATGGGGCTGAAAGGGAAGAGAGAGAGGGAAAGATCTGAAGCATGAGAAGACATGCTCCATGGATGCTGATTTCAAGAAGGAGGGGGCAGGGTGATGAAGAATCCACATGACCTTCAAGAGCTGGGGGAGGCTGGAAATGGGACCTCAGTCCAACAACCACAAGGAACTGAATTCTGTGCACTCTGAATAAGCCTGGAAGAGGTTCTCTCCCAAGAGCCTTGAGGTAGGGTGCACGCTACCAATACCTTGATTGTTGGGCTTGTCAGAGCCAGATCAACGAAACCAGCTGGGCCATCAAGGCTCCTGCTCAAGAGAAGACAATACATTTGTGGTGCTCTAAACCAGGAAATTTGTTGTAATTTGTTACAGCAGCCACAGAATACAAACACACCATTTTATACTGTGAAGAAGAGAACTTCCCCAGTTTACGCTCTGAGGATGTGGTTTGGGAAACAGCTTGAGAAAGCCAAAATCAACTGTCCTCCTTTCAGGGAAGCGAGTAACCCAGCTGCTCCTGGGCACTCTGTGCCACTTCAGAAGCGTGGTTGGGTTTTATCCCTTAATGAGCTGATGGCAGAAGGAAGATTTCAGCTCCACCAGGAGTGTGTACTTTTGGATGAAAGTACAAGAGATCCTCTGGATGGAGGAAAAACAATATCTACTGCCAACTCGCAAGCCTGGCAAGTATTGCCAAATAGCAAGAGGGACGACGGATGGCTCTGCCTATCAGAAGGGGAACAAAAACTCGTTCCTGAAAGAGAGCAAACAGCTTGGGGCCTGCCCCCGGCCATCACCAGGGGTTATTAGTGTCAGGGAATTCTTTGTTACACAAGGAAAGACATGGACAAGAAATGTGGCAGTGATACAACCTGACAGAAGATAATTTCTGGGGCAGTGGGAGTTGTGTGAAATGGGCAACAAATCCCACCAGCCCCTGGCTTGTCACAACCCACCTTTATGCCGAGCAATGCCCGGCAGTCACAGGTGATGGTGTGGGGGGTCAGCCGGGCGCAAACACAATTCCCCAGAGAGAGGCAGTCAGGCCTGGAAAGGTTAAGGTGGATTGTAGACTTTAGAAGCAGAGAATGTTCTCCTCCTGGAGGCAGGAGAGATGGGGCTGAAAGGGAAGAGAGAGAGGGAAAGATCTGAAGCATGAGAAGACATGCTCCATGGATGCTGATTTCAAGAAGGAGGGGGCAGGGTGATGAAGAATCCACATGACCTTCAAGAGCTGGGGGAGGCTGGAAATGGGACCTCAGTCCAACAACCACAAGGAACTGAATTCTGTGCACTCTGAATAAGCCTGGAAGAGGTTCTCTCCCAAGAGCCTTGAGGTAGGGTGCACGCTACCAATACCTTGATTGTTGGGCTTGTCAGAGCCAGATCAACGAAACCAGCTGGGCCATCAAGGCTCCTGCTCAAGAGAAGACAATACATTTGTGGTGCTCTAAACCAGGAAATTTGTTGTAATTTGTTACAGCAGCCACAGAATACAAACACACCATTTTATACTGTGAAGAAGAGAACTTCCCCAGTTTACGCTCTGAGGATGTGGTTTGGGAAACAGCTTGAGAAAGCCAAAATCAACTGTCCTCCTTTCAGGGAAGCGAGTAACCCAGCTGCTCCTGGGCACTCTGTGCCACTTCAGAAGCGTGGTTGGGTTTTATCCCTTAATGAGCTGATGGCAGAAGGAAGATTTCAGCTCCACCAGGAGTGTGTACTTTTGGATGAAAGTACAAGAGATCCTCTGGATGGAGGAAAAACAATATCTACTGCCAACTCGCAAGCCTGGCAAGTATTGCCAAATAGCAAGAGGGACGACGGATGGCTCTGCCTATCAGAAGGGGAACAAAAACTCGTTCCTGAAAGAGAGCAAACAGCTTGGGGCCTGCCCCCGGCCATCACCAGGGGTTATTAGTGTCAGGGAATTCTTTGTTACACAAGGAAAGACATGGACAAGAAATGTGGCAGTGATACAACCTGACAGAAGATAATTTCTGGGGCAGTGGGAGTTGTGTGAAATGGGCAACAAATCCCACCAGCCCCTGGCTTGTCACAAACCCACCTTTATGCCGAGAGCACATGCCCGGCAGTCACAGGTGATGGTGTGGGTGGTCAGCCTGCCACAAACACAATTCCCCAGAGAGAGGCAGTCAGGCCTGGACTCCATCCTCGCTCTCCCACTGCTGAAAACTTAGAGCGGAAATGAAGGATACCAGGTCCCAGAAGAGAGCTCCTGACCCAGAGTCACACTAAGAACAAAATAAACTCAGGCACTGATAATCCTGCTTGAATGTCAGCGTTTTTAAAATGATAATATTTCATAAGATTCCCTCTGGGGCATACCTTCTAAGCTGTAACTTTCAATAGCATGGATCGTCGGACCTCAGCTTGTTTTTTATTTCAAGCTATAAAGTGAAGATGATAATATTTGCCCTGACTACCTTCCAATGTTGGTATAAGCATATGAAGGGGAGACAACATCTATGAGAGAGAATTCTATATTGCAAAGAGCTTTGTGACCGTTTACCTTGCATCAGAGTCAGGACTACAGATGAATGAGCGTACATCAGGCCTTTGACCAGATGCAACCCACATGTTATCAATTTATCCAGTAGTTACTCTTAGTGATCAGGGCTAGGCCTCTGACAGCTTTGCCAGCGTTTTCTTGGACAGCCTTCTCTCTGTCCTCCTGCCACCTGCCTCCAACCTGTGGTGCCTCCGGACAGACTTTTATGCTGTCTTCTTTCACTCCCCCAGAGCCTGGGAGGCATCACCTATTCAAGGACCTCCTCCTTTTTCCCCTTCAAGAAGCTAGTCTTTGGTTTCCTAAAAGAATGGCTCTCTGCTCATTAAGGGGTTAACAGATCAGATAAACACCATACCTACATTATGCTTTCAGGAACTGAACTAAGGATTCATTCTTCTGAAAATGAATGACCCTAGAAAATGCTCTGAACTGTGATTTTTTTAAGCAGGCAGATGAGACCAGGGGCCTCCAAACAAAGCCAAGCGTGGGCGTCCAAGGTCAGGGCAAGAGACCTGCTTGGATTTGATTGTCCAAGTGTTAAACGTCTTATTTTTCAAGGGTGTGTTGAGGCACGACACTCCTCATAGCCCCTCAAGGCTGGACTCACATCCCCAGAGCTGGGCAGTGGGCAACCGCAGCTCAGCTCGTCCTCTGACTGAAGAGAAAGGAATTCCAGCATGTCTGCTTCCCGATCCGCTTCAGAGCTAGTCACCCGAATCAACCCAACCCTCAAAGAGTCCATTAAGGATGGCAAGACTAATTTCTTTGAAAATATGGTGAGAAGAAATCTCCAGGCAGTAAATAAATTGAAACTGTAACTTTGAAGTAAATAGAATTATACCAAAAATGATCAACAATGAAAAAAAGAAAAAGAAAAATGTGAAACTGGAGAAAGAGGATTCAAAGATCTAACTCAACTCAACTGCTCCTCCTAGTGTTAACAACTGTTCTTACCTTCCTCTAAAATTAGGCAACTGTAGAGAAACCGGAAGTTTGAGTTTCCTTTGCCATACATTATCGTTGTACAAAATTTTGGGTCAACTTAGAATAATAAGGCAGGGTAGAACATAGGGCTTTTCTTTCTTGAGATGACATCTATTTAAATCGTAATAGAAAGCAATACGGACGAGAAATACAGAAAAATGAAGTCTCTCAGTAGTGTCAGTCTCTTTGCGACCCATGGAGGAGCCATGGAATGTTCCAGGCAAGAATGCTGGAATGGGCAGCCTTTCCCTTCTACAGGGGATCTTCCCCAACCTCAGAATCAAACCCAGGTCTCCCACATTGCAGGCAGAATCTTTACCAGCTGAGCTACAAGGGAATCCCATACCACTGATACAAATATACAGATTGAGATTTATGCTATTCCTCTAAATATTATTTTAAATACACTGTGCTTTACGAACATGGAACACAACTTTCTAGCAAGCTACTGCCACCCCTGTAAAATATTTTTTGGAAGTTCATCATGAAACTTGATAAAACATTCAAGGAAAGTTTAAGAACACCAAGTAAGAAAACACTTCAAAAGCTCCTTAAATGAGGGTTTGTGACTCTGCTGGTGCCCTACAATACATGTGGGTAAATGTTTTCTTTTCTAAAGCTGCATTTCCAAAAAGGTAGCCTTATTACAATGTCTCTGAATTCACTGCACATGTTAAAGTGTCGTCCTTTTTGTTTTGTTTTGTTTGATTCTTAAGAGAAATCCAGTTGGACTTACTAACTACAAGGCTTATAACCAGAACCAGAGCTTGGGAACAGAGGAAGCAGAAAAAGGCTGGCTAACACCTGTTTAAAGTCTGTGGATGTGCTTTACTTCATCAGCCATGTACTGTATTTTCTAAATCTGTGTTCTGTGACTTGGTGGTTTATCCAGGCAGTAAATAAATTGAAACTGTAACTTTGAAGTAAATAGAATTATACCAAAAATGATCAACAATGAAAAAAAGAAAAAGAAAAATGTGAAACTGGAGAAAGAGGATTCAAAGATCTAACTCAACTCAACTGCTCCTCCTAGTGTTAACAACTGTTCTTACCTTCCTCTAAAATTAGGCAACTGTAGAGAAACCGGAAGTTTGAGTTTCCTTTGCCATACATTATCGTTGTACAAAATTTTGGGTCAACTTAGAATAATAAGGCAGGGTAGAACATAGGGCTTTTCTTTCTTGAGATGACATCTATTTAAATCGTAATAGAAAGCAATACGGACGAGAAATACAGAAAAATGAAGTCTCTCAGTAGTGTCAGTCTCTTTGCGACCCATGGAGGAGCCATGGAATGTTCCAGGCAAGAATGCTGGAATGGGCAGCCTTTCCCTTCTACAGGGGATCTTCCCCAACCTCAGAATCAAACCCAGGTCTCCCACATTGCAGGCAGAATCTTTACCAGCTGAGCTACAAGGGAATCCCATACCACTGATACAAATATACAGATTGAGATTTATGCTATTCCTCTAAATATTATTTTAAATACACTGTGCTTTACGAACATGGAACACAACTTTCTAGCAAGCTACTGCCACCCCTGTAAAATATTTTTTGGAAGTTCATCATGAAACTTGATAAAACATTCAAGGAAAGTTTAAGAACACCAAGTAAGAAAACACTTCAAAAGCTCCTTAAATGAGGGTTTGTGACTCTGCTGGTGCCCTACAATACATGTGGGTAAATGTTTTCTTTTCTAAAGCTGCATTTCCAAAAAGGTAGCCTTATTACAATGTCTCTGAATTCACTGCACATGTTAAAGTGTCGTCCTTTTTGTTTTGTTTTGTTTGATTCTTAAGAGAAATCCAGTTGGACTTACTAACTACAAGGCTTATAACCAGAACCAGAGCTTGGGAACAGAGGAAGCAGAAAAAGGCTGGCTAACACCTGTTTAAAGTCTGTGGATGTGCTTTACTTCATCAGCCATGTACTGTATTTTCTAAATCTGTGTTCTGTGACTTGGTGGTTTATCCTTAGTTCTCTTTCAGCTACGTTCAAACCTCCAAAATTGTTCAACTGCTAAAAAGTTCCAAAACAACCAAATGCATTCCCGGAATCCTACTCTTAACCCTGCTGGAGAATATATACCAAGGCTCCTTCTCCAGCCAAAATAATAAAAGATCTTTTAAGTGGGTGGAATTCCTGGTTGATTGCACATGCATGCCAATGTCTGACAATTATAAATAGAAAGATCTGGAAGAAAAATAGGGAGAGTCTTCATAACTCCAAGGAAATAAACTGGAATGTTTTGAAGGCCATCAGAAAACAGAACAAGTAATTTTAAAGTTAAGCTTTGTCCCCCGTTAGTCCAAAATCCCCTTCAAGGAAGAAAACCCACATGGATCAAGCAATTTCAGGAGGGAGCAAAAGGACCTTCTTTTCTTTATTAATATGTATTTATTATTCTTGATTCTATAATTAAGGTTTCTTCTTTATATTATCCTTTTCAGTTTAGATATCTTCTGGATCTTTTGATATATTTCTCCTATTACTGCATTGTTTTATCAGAATACTAAAAAATCTTTCAAAGGATCCAATTATGCCCATGGTTACTGGTATAAATGAAGTCAGTAGGGAATTGCATGGGTGTTACCTAGGGCAGACTTGGTCCCAAAATAAACTGGGTCACTTGTTACAGCTGTTCAAAGAGATGTAAGAAATTCTTACTGTCTTAGGCAGGCTATCATATCTATGAGCCTCAACAGCTGGAACACATATTTTTAAAGACACTGTTCCTTAATTTTCAAGTGACTTACATTAGTCTATTGACCTGTTCACCTTATAGTAACCTGTCTAAATTGAATTCAAATTAGTCCTTGCAAATTAGTTCACTTTATTTTGAACCTATTATTGCTGTACAAGCGAATTTACCAATTGCTTTGGCCTCATAATCGTGCTGTAGACAAGCGAATTAGTCAGTAGCAAGGGAAAAAACCGTTATTTGCCTAATTGCCTTTAAAGACCATTCTTTCAAATCTAGACCCCATTCTGAAGTCAGAGATGTTGAAATGTCAATGATGGTTGCAAGGTCACAAGTTCGTTTGGAGGGAGGATCAATAATATAATTAATGTCTCTGAATTCTCACTTCTGTCTAAATTGCATTGGGTTCAAACTGGTTGGAGGCTACAGCATCACTTTAAGGGCTCAGTATGTAACAGATAACAAGAAAGTCATATTGTAAAAATATTTTGGTGATGAATTTATTGCTTAGTTTTTTATGAAATAAACCCCTAAGGCAACAACAACAACAAAAATAAGACTATGGGAACTTGAAAATAGCATGGTTCTAAATAAGTCACGTTTATCATTTTAAAACATTACTTCAAAGTTCAGCTTTTAGTATTTCCCTAAAATGCTTTTAAGGTAATCTAAGGGCAGGACTGTGAATTAATTCTAGGGCTTTTAAAAGGCATATGATGACAGAAATTGAAAGAATGATATTAACTACAATTCTATCAAATGATTTAAAAGACTTTACATAAAAACATAATATTTCCTCCAGTTTTTTAGAACTTGTTTTATCAGAATACTAAAAAATCTTTCAAAGGATCCAATTATGCCCATGGTTACTGGTATAAATGAAGTCAGTAGGGAATTGCATGGGTGTTACCTAGGGCAGACTTGGTCCCAAAATAAACTGGGTCACTTGTTACAGCTGTTCAAAGAGATGTAAGAAATTCTTACTGTCTTAGGCAGGCTATCATATCTATGAGCCTCAACAGCTGGAACACATATTTTTAAAGACACTGTTCCTTAATTTTCAAGTGACTTACATTAGTCTATTGACCTGTTCACCTTATAGTAACCTGTCTAAATTGAATTCAAATTAGTCCTTGCAAATTAGTTCACTTTATTTTGAACCTATTATTGCTGTACAAGCGAATTTACCAATTGCTTTGGCCTCATAATCGTGCTGTAGACAAGCGAATTAGTCAGTAGCAAGGGAAAAAACCGTTATTTGCCTAATTGCCTTTAAAGACCATTCTTTCAAATCTAGACCCCATTCTGAAGTCAGAGATGTTGAAATGTCAATGATGGTTGCAAGGTCACAAGTTCGTTTGGAGGGAGGATCAATAATATAATTAATGTCTCTGAATTCTCACTTCTGTCTAAATTGCATTGGGTTCAAACTGGTTGGAGGCTACAGCATCACTTTAAGGGCTCAGTATGTAACAGATAACAAGAAAGTCATATTGTAAAAATATTTTGGTGATGAATTTATTGCTTAGTTTTTTATGAAATAAACCCCTAAGGCAACAACAACAACAAAAATAAGACTATGGGAACTTGAAAATAGCATGGTTCTAAATAAGTCACGTTTATCATTTTAAAACATTACTTCAAAGTTCAGCTTTTAGTATTTCCCTAAAATGCTTTTAAGGTAATCTAAGGGCAGGACTGTGAATTAATTCTAGGGCTTTTAAAAGGCATATGATGACAGAAATTGAAAGAATGATATTAACTACAATTCTATCAAATGATTTAAAAGACTTTACATAAAAACATAATATTTCCTCCAGTTTTTTAGAACTTGTTTTTAGTAGAAGACACATAAATCCCATGGTCATGGAAAGCACGAATAATGAAAGATTTTTGAAGTGATATCTTAAAAGAGAAATGGTGTTCTTTGTGAAAAATCATATTTTGAGGAATTCTTGTTTACCCTCAAAATAAAAGCATACTTACTGAATTTAGCATCTTTTTAGAAAAAATTTGACCCTGATGCTGGGAAAGTCAGAAGGTAAGAGGAGAAGGGGCTAGCAGAGCATGTGGTGGTTGGATGGCATCACCAACTCAATGGACATGAATCTTAGCAAGCTCTGGGAGAGAGTGGGGGCCAGAGAAGCCTGGGGTGCTGCCGCCCAGGGTCGCGGGGTTGGACACCACTGAGCGAGGGAGCAACAGCATCTGTGACATGGACAGAATGTCTCAGAGAAAGGAAAGCATGAGGCCTTAGGTAGTCAGAACGAAGCAAAGCAATGCAAAGCTTGAACACTACTTCAACTGTCCTCTTTTTGGAAGGCATGAGACAACCTCATTGTCTCACTTCTGAGACACAATGATGTAAAAGGACAAAAGTATGTTCTCTGAGAGGCCTCCCACCAGGCACTATGGATGGCTGAACAAGAAGTCTCGCCATATGCATGGCAGATGCTGAATACCAGTCGGAAAAATGAGCGCCTGGAGTGCGTCAGGTGGAAAGAAGACGGGAGGCCAACATCATGCAGTATCTTCGATAGCCCTCCCCTGCCTCTTATTTTTTGGTTACATAGAACAGTATTTATTTTTGAGTTTGATGAAACATGTAACAAAGCAGCCTATTTATATCCTTGTATGCAACATACCCAGTTTTGTAGTCTGAATGAATATGCACTGACATATTGTAACTGGTTTATTTAGAAGAATAAAAGGTCATTGAAAATTAAAAAAAAAAAAATTGAACTAGATGTACTTTAGTGTACTACAATAGATGGTATTTTCGTATAGGTATAATGCCTATACCTAACCGCTATTCCTGTTTCTTCCTAGTAACAAAACCCTTCCTCCCAGGCAACAAGATGTCAGGGCAAAGTGGCCCAGGCCTCCCTCTTCACAGCACCCAGCCAAGGGCAGGGAGGTGATCCAGCCCATCAGAGAGACACATCTCTTTGGGCCTCTGAAGAATAGTCCAAGTAGAATGGGGAGAAAGCTCCTTTACTGCTGTCCACTTTGCTTCATGCTTTGGCTCTGGACACTGGCATTTGAGGACATGTCACTAAATTGTCACAGCCACTTTGTAACACCAAGCATGACAGAACAAATGCATCCAAGAAAAATCTTGACATTTTCCCACCCTGTCTTTTCTCAAGCTACTCTAAATGGATAAAAATTGCCATTTGCAGGCTTCCCTGGTGGTCCAGTGGGGACAGAGTCCACTTTGTAGTGCAAAGGGCACTGGCTCGATCCCTTGCCTGGGAAGATCCCACGTGCTGCGGAGCGGCTGAACTGGTGTGTCCAATTACGAGCCAGCGCCTGGAGCACATGTGCCCAGAGCCGGTGCTCTGCATCAAAAGAGGCCACTGTGGGGGGAGGCCCACACAGGCTGAAGAATAAAGATGGATGACAATGAATAGATAAAGGAGCAATAAAAGAAGCCAAAATTAAAAAAAAAAAAATTGCCATGTTTTCCTGGGTGATTTGGAGGTCATTCCATATCTGTCCCTCTGAAGGAAGGAAATGGAGGGTTAGCTAAACTGAAGGTTGTCCTCCACAGACGCTACGGTGTGCACATTTGCCAGTTATCCTGTTACGTTAGAGACAGGGTTAGAAATTCCACTGCTTTATCAAGAATTGTTGCATAAAATGGTTATCTGGTTGGTCGAAACTTTTGACCAATTACGAGAAATGTGTTTACTAATTAAGACTGGAACTGTATACCGAATATAGTACCTGGTATATAAAAGCCCTTAATTAAAATCTCTTAGAGTACTCATCACTCAAGTGAACTTGGAGGAGGTTAAAAAGGTGAGGAACAGGGCTCCCCTGGTAGCTGAGTGGTATAGAGTTCACCTGCCAATGCAGGAGACATGGGTTTGATCCCTGATCCGAGAAGATCCTACATGCTGCGCAACAACTAAGCCTGTGAGCCACATCTGTTGAGCCTGTGCTCTAGTGCCTTGGAGCCGCAACTATCAAGCCCATGTGCCACAACTACTGAAGCCTGAGTTCCACAACAAGAGAAGTCACTGCGACCAGAAGCCTGCTCACCTCAACTACAGAGTAGCCCCCGACTCCCTGCACCTAGAGAAGAGCCTGTGGCAGCAGTGAAAACCCAGAATAGACAAAAATAAATAAATAAACTTTTTTTTTTAAAAAAGGTGAGGAACACACATAGAACATTCCCTCCCATTCGAGGGTGTACTTCCCTAGGGAGATTCCATTTAGCTATTAAGAACTGACCCTTCAAATGGGAAACGTGAAGTCTTATGTTAGACAAAAATAATCATACTGGTGTGTTCTTCTAAGTATGAATTTAATCACAATAAATTGCTAAATCTTTCAAAGAATCCGCTGAAGAATTTAATGTATTCATTCCATGAGTTGCTCATAATAAGCTGTCTGATGTTATCTACGGACAGCACTGATTAAAACATTTTTTTTACAAAAGTTTTCTTATTTTTCCATAATGTATGGCAACTAAAATTAAACATGTCAGAACAGTAAAAAGGGAGACAATAACACTAAATTCCCTGTAGACAAAATTTTGTTACGACAAATAATAATTTACTTCATCAAAGCAGAACCAGTTACCTTTTCCCCAACTTAATGCTTGAAATGTGACGCTCACGATCAAATGGGAGTGACTCAATTACTCTGCTTCCTAACTTTTAAAGATTTACTAGCAGTCTGGCTTGCAAGGAAAACCCTGCATCACTTGAGATACCCAGATCAATGTCCTCAAACTTCCCTGGTTATCTGGTTTGTCGAAACTTTTGACCAATTACGAGAAATGTGTTTACTAATTAAGACTGGAACTGTATACCGAATATAGTACCTGGTATATAAAAGCCCTTAATTAAAATCTCTTAGAGTACTCATCACTCAAGTGAACTTGGAGGAGGTTAAAAAGGTGAGGAACAGGGCTCCCCTGGTAGCTGAGTGGTATAGAGTTCACCTGCCAATGCAGGAGACATGGGTTTGATCCCTGATCCGAGAAGATCCTACATGCTGCGCAACAACTAAGCCTGTGAGCCACATCTGTTGAGCCTGTGCTCTAGTGCCTTGGAGCCGCAACTATCAAGCCCATGTGCCACAACTACTGAAGCCTGAGTTCCACAACAAGAGAAGTCACTGCGACCAGAAGCCTGCTCACCTCAACTACAGAGTAGCCCCCGACTCCCTGCACCTAGAGAAGAGCCTGTGGCAGCAGTGAAAACCCAGAATAGACAAAAATAAATAAATAAACTTTTTTTTTTAAAAAAGGTGAGGAACACACATAGAACATTCCCTCCCATTCGAGGGTGTACTTCCCTAGGGAGATTCCATTTAGCTATTAAGAACTGACCCTTCAAATGGGAAACGTGAAGTCTTATGTTAGACAAAAATAATCATACTGGTGTGTTCTTCTAAGTATGAATTTAATCACAATAAATTGCTAAATCTTTCAAAGAATCCGCTGAAGAATTTAATGTATTCATTCCATGAGTTGCTCATAATAAGCTGTCTGATGTTATCTACTGACAGCACTGATTAAAGGCATTTTTATTACAAAAAGTTTTTCTTATTTTTCCATAATGTATGGCAACTAAAATTAAACATGTCAGAACAGTAAAAAGGGAGACAATAACACTAAATTCCCTGTAGACAAAATTTTGTTACGACAAATAATAATTTACTTCATCAAAGCAGAACCAGTTACCTTTTCCCCAACTTAATGCTTGAAATGTGACGCTCACGATCAAATGGGAGTGACTCAATTACTCTGCTTCCTAACTTTTAAAGATTTACTAGCAGTCTGGCTTGCAAGGAAAACCCTGCATCACTTGAGATACCCAGATTTTCAATGTCCTCAAACTTCCAAACCAATCAATAAAACGATTTCAACAAAGTCAGATGAGAAAATAGAAATTACATCAACAGTGTCCATATACTCCAAGTGGCACACATATCTAGCTTCCCCTTAAAGCTCAGGGGAAAAAAACTTAGGTAAACTGCAAACATTTGAAAGGACAGTTTCATCTAGCTCAAAGATGGTCACCAACGTCCATCAGACCAGAAATCAGTGGATATACTGTACTTAAGAATCATTCATTTGCAGATGCTAAAATATTTCTTAGAAGAGAGACTTCAGTGACTTAACAACTCTGAAGCAACACTATGTCACTCTGGGAACCCAAACTCCCACAAGTGTTGTCTCAGGTGGAACCTGGGGCATACAGAACTTCATAACTGTCTAATGGCTAAATGAATGGATGTATAGAAAACTGGATGAACCCAGGAAGGAATGTATGACAAACTTATCAGGAAAGCTTTACAAATTAAAAGAGAAAAAGAGAACGAGAATAATCTGTATTAAAAACTTACTTATTCCATGCTTGTCTAAGGTTTTTAGAGCTGTACAGGGTAAAGCGTTCTGAAATAAAAAAGAAACATGATACATATGACTATTCTGGGATTATACACATCTGTAAACAACAGTACTCTGTAAAAGCAAAAGGCAAAATAAAAATAATTATAATTAAAAATAAGAAACATGAGAAACAATCTTTATTTCAAATGTCCATATTGACAGTATGTTAAAATAACACTTTTTCAGACTTTAGTGGCTGGATTTAGCCATAGTTACGCTAGACAAACAAGGTCTTCACCTCAGACTAAACAGTTTTAAAGAGTAAAACAAGAAGAGCTTAACACATTAGACCATGAAACATTGTCTTCTTTTGTCTAGAGTGAGTAGTTTCATAGTCTGGTTTCCTAGTAATTCTTTCTTAGAATAACTAAGTTTTAATTGGGTTGAAAAAAAGAAATGCAAATTCCAAATAATAATTTCTTCATCAAAGCAGAACCAGTTACCTTTTCCCCAACTTAATGCTTGAAATGTGACGCTCACGATCAAATGGGAGTGACTCAATTACTCTGCTTCCTAACTTTTAAAGATTTACTAGCAGTCTGGCTTGCAAGGAAAACCCTGCATCACTTGAGATACCCAGATTTTCAATGTCCTCAAACTTCCAAACCAATCAATAAAACGATTTCAACAAAGTCAGATGAGAAAATAGAAATTACATCAACAGTGTCCATATACTCCAAGTGGCACACATATCTAGCTTCCCCTTAAAGCTCAGGGGAAAAAAACTTAGGTAAACTGCAAACATTTGAAAGGACAGTTTCATCTAGCTCAAAGATGGTCACCAACGTCCATCAGACCAGAAATCAGTGGATATACTGTACTTAAGAATCATTCATTTGCAGATGCTAAAATATTTCTTAGAAGAGAGACTTCAGTGACTTAACAACTCTGAAGCAACACTATGTCACTCTGGGAACCCAAACTCCCACAAGTGTTGTCTCAGGTGGAACCTGGGGCATACAGAACTTCATAACTGTCTAATGGCTAAATGAATGGATGTATAGAAAACTGGATGAACCCAGGAAGGAATGTATGACAAACTTATCAGGAAAGCTTTACAAATTAAAAGAGAAAAAGAGAACGAGAATAATCTGTATTAAAAACTTACTTATTCCATGCTTGTCTAAGGTTTTTAGAGCTGTACAGGGTAAAGCGTTCTGAAATAAAAAAGAAACATGATACATATGACTATTCTGGGATTATACACATCTGTAAACAACAGTACTCTGTAAAAGCAAAAGGCAAAATAAAAATAATTATAATTAAAAATAAGAAACATGAGAAACAATCTTTATTTCAAATGTCCATATTGACAGTATGTTAAAATAACACTTTTTCAGACTTTAGTGGCTGGATTTAGCCATAGTTACGCTAGACAAACAAGGTCTTCACCTCAGACTAAACAGTTTTAAAGAGTAAAACAAGAAGAGCTTAACACATTAGACCATGAAACATTGTCTTCTTTTGTCTAGAGTGAGTAGTTTCATAGTCTGGTTTCCTAGTAATTCTTTCTTAGAATAACTAAGTTTTAATTGGGTTGAAAAAAAGAAATGCAAATTCCAAATCTGAAAATTATAGGTAGATTTATAAAAGAATACTGCCACATCAGTCCTGTGAGGCCTGCTGTTTTCTCTATGAAGACATCTCTCTTATGATAACATTTAAAATTTTTAATTTTTTAATTAAAAAAAATTTTTATACATAGAAGGTCTTAAAGACTCCACCAAAAACCTGTCAGAACTAATCAGCAAAATCAAGGAAGTTGTACAGCACAAATTCAAACACAAAAATCAGTTATATTTATATATATTAACAATTATTTACCTGAAAAAGAAATAAATGATCCTATTTACAATATCAGACACTATAAAATACCTAGGATTAAATTTAACCAAGTAGGTAAAAATCTGTACACTGAAAAATATAAGGCATTGATAAAAGAAACCAAAGAAGACACAAATAAGTGGAAAGACATTCCAAGCTCATAACTGGAAGAATTAATACATTGGCAAAATGTTCATGCTACCCAAAGTCATCTATAGATTCAACATTTATAGATTTGGCCTTCTATTTTTTTTTTTTAAGAAACAGAAAAAAAATGATAAAATTCACACAGAATCACAAAAGACCCTGAACAGCCAAGGCAATATGGAGAAAGAAGAACAAAGTTGGAGATATTATACTTCCCGATTTCAAACTGTAGCACAAAACTATAGTAATAGAAACAGTATGGTACTGGCATAAAAACAGACACATGGAACATGAATGGCACAGAATTGAGGACTCAGAAATAAACTCACGCATATATATGGTCAAGGTTTGACAAGGGAATCAACATACTCAGGGGAGAAAAGATAGTCTCTGTAACAAACGGTGCTGGGGAAAAAATGATACTCAAATGAAAAAGAATGAAACTGGACCTCTATTTTATGCCACTCACACAACCTGGAAAAACCTTAAGGACTTAAACAAAATCCTGAAAACAGAAGAAAGCCAGGAAAATGCTCATTGACCTTAGTTTTCATAATGATTTCATAGATACAGCACCCAAAACACAGGGAATAAAAGACAAAATAAGTGGAACTACATCAATCTAAAATGCTTCTGCATGGCAAAAGAAACAACCAGCAAAATGAAAGAGCACACTACAAAATGGGAGAAAATATTTACAAACCACATATTGAATAATGGCGGTGCTGGTGCTCAGTCTTCAGCCGTGTCTCACTCTGTGAGATCCTCTGGACTGTAGCCCGCCAGGCTCCTCTGTCCATGGAACTTTCCAGGCAAGAATACTGAAGTGGGTTGCTGCTTCCCCCTGCACAGATCTACCCAACCCAAGGACTAGACTTCTGTGTCTCCTGCATTGACAGATTCTTTACCATCGAGCCACTGGGAAGCCCACCTGAAAAATGGCGAATATCTAAAATATAGAAAGGACTCATATAACTGATTAGCAAAAGAACAAATAATCCAATTAAAGAATGGGCAAACTGCCTGAATAGACATTTTTCCAAGGAAGATATTCACATGAGTATTTTCTTTGGAAAAGGAAGGTCATGAAAGGTGCAGGACCTCACTAAATATCAGGGAAAAGCAAATCAAAACCACAATGAGATTTCACCTCACACCTTTTAGAATGGCTGTTACTAAAAGGATAAGCTAACAAGTGATTTAAAAGAAAACGTGACATCGGGAGTTTAAATTGGTCCTGTCACCTTCCGAGAACAAACCCTAAGCCAAGGCAATATGGAGAAAGAAGAACAAAGTTGGAGATATTATACTTCCCGATTTCAAACTGTAGCACAAAACTATAGTAATAGAAACAGTATGGTACTGGCATAAAAACAGACACATGGAACATGAATGGCACAGAATTGAGGACTCAGAAATAAACTCACGCATATATATGGTCAAGGTTTGACAAGGGAATCAACATACTCAGGGGAGAAAAGATAGTCTCTGTAACAAACGGTGCTGGGGAAAAAATGATACTCAAATGAAAAAGAATGAAACTGGACCTCTATTTTATGCCACTCACACAACCTGGAAAAACCTTAAGGACTTAAACAAAATCCTGAAAACAGAAGAAAGCCAGGAAAATGCTCATTGACCTTAGTTTTCATAATGATTTCATAGATACAGCACCCAAAACACAGGGAATAAAAGACAAAATAAGTGGAACTACATCAATCTAAAATGCTTCTGCATGGCAAAAGAAACAACCAGCAAAATGAAAGAGCACACTACAAAATGGGAGAAAATATTTACAAACCACATATTGAATAATGGCGGTGCTGGTGCTCAGTCTTCAGCCGTGTCTCACTCTGTGAGATCCTCTGGACTGTAGCCCGCCAGGCTCCTCTGTCCATGGAACTTTCCAGGCAAGAATACTGAAGTGGGTTGCTGCTTCCCCCTGCACAGATCTACCCAACCCAAGGACTAGACTTCTGTGTCTCCTGCATTGACAGATTCTTTACCATCGAGCCACTGGGAAGCCCACCTGAAAAATGGCGAATATCTAAAATATAGAAAGGACTCATATAACTGATTAGCAAAAGAACAAATAATCCAATTAAAGAATGGGCAAACTGCCTGAATAGACATTTTTCCAAGGAAGATATTCACATGAGTATTTTCTTTGGAAAAGGAAGGTCATGAAAAGGTGCAGGACCTCACTAAATATCAGGGAAAAGCAAATCAAAACCACAATGAGATTTCACCTCACACCTTTTAGAATGGCTGTTACTAAAAGGATAAGCTAACAAGTGATTATGAGAATGTATGAAAAAGAGAAGACGTGAGCACTGCTGGTGGGAGTTTAAATTGGTCCTGTCACCATGGAAAACAGTATAGAGACTTTTCAAAAAAATCAAACATAGAACCACCACATGATCCAGTCATTTCACTTCTGGGTATATATTAATATCCGAAGGAAATGAAAGAGATTTATGTACCCCTGTGTTCACAGCAGCATTATTTATAACAGCCAAGATATGGAACTAACATGAGTGTCCCTTGAATGATGAATGGAGAAAGAAAATGTAGTGTATACACACACACACACACACACACACACACACCCCAGAATGTTGTTGTTGTTCAGTCACTAAGTTGTGTTCGACTCTTTGTGATCCCATGGACTGCAGCACACCAAGCTTCCCCGGGCCTTCATTATGTCACGGAGTTTGCTCAAACTCATGTGTAGTAAGTCAGTGATACTCTCCAACCATCTTACTCTCTGTCACCTCCTTTTCCTCCTGCCTTCAATATTCCCCAACAACAGGGTCTTTTCTAATGAGGCAACTCTTCACATCAGGCGGCCAAAGTACTGGAACTTCAGCTTCAGCATCAGTCCTTCCAATGAATACTCAGGGATAATTTCCTTTAGGATCAACTGGTTTGAGCTCCTTGCTCTCCAAGGGACTCTCAAGAGTCGTCTCCAGCACCACCCTTTAAAAGCAACAATTCTTCAGCGCTCAGTCTTCTTTATGGTCCAATTCTCACAAATACAGCCATAAAAAGAGGAAACATTGCTATGTGCAATAACATGGATAGAAAATTCTTTACCATCGAGCCACTGGGAAGCCCACCTGAAAAATGGCGAATATCTAAAATATAGAAAGGACTCATATAACTGATTAGCAAAAGAACAAATAATCCAATTAAAGAATGGGCAAACTGCCTGAATAGACATTTTTCCAAGGAAGATATTCACATGAGTATTTTCTTTGGAAAAGGAAGGTCATAAAAAGGTGCAGGACCTCACTAAATATCAGGGAAAAGCAAATCAAAACCACAATGAGATTTCACCTCACACCTTTTAGAATGGCTGTTACTAAAAGGATAAGCTAACAAGTGATTATGAGAATGTATGAAAAAGAGAAGACGTGAGCACTGCTGGTGGGAGTTTAAATTGGTCCTGTCACCATGGAAAACAGTATAGAGACTTTTCAAAAAAATCAAACATAGAACCACCACATGATCCAGTCATTTCACTTCTGGGTATATATTAATATCCGAAGGAAATGAAAGAGATTTATGTACCCCTGTGTTCACAGCAGCATTATTTATAACAGCCAAGATATGGAACTAACATGAGTGTCCCTTGAATGATGAATGGAGAAAGAAAATGTAGTGTATACACACACACACACACACACACACACACACACCCCAGAATGTTGTTGTTGTTCAGTCACTAAGTTGTGTTCGACTCTTTGTGATCCCATGGACTGCAGCACACCAAGCTTCCCGGTCCTTCATTATGTCACGGAGTTTGCTCAAACTCATGTGTAGTAAGTCAGTGATACTCTCCAACCATCTTACTCTCTGTCACCTCCTTTTCCTCCTGCCTTCAATATTCCCCAACAACAGGGTCTTTTCTAATGAGGCAACTCTTCACATCAGGCGGCCAAAGTACTGGAACTTCAGCTTCAGCATCAGTCCTTCCAATGAATACTCAGGGATAATTTCCTTTAGGATCAACTGGTTTGAGCTCCTTGCTCTCCAAGGGACTCTCAAGAGTCGTCTCCAGCACCACCCTTTAAAAGCAACAATTCTTCAGCGCTCAGTCTTCTTTATGGTCCAATTCTCACAAATACAGCCATAAAAAGAGGAAACATTGCTATGTGCAATAACATGGATAGAACTTGAGGGTATTATGCTAAGCAAAGTGAGTAAGACAGAGAAAGATAAACACTGTATGATCTCTCTTCCATGTGGAATCTATAAAAACTCTTAAACTCATGGAAGCAGAGAGCAGACAGACCTAGTGGAAGCGTAGTGTTGGAGGTGGGGAAATAAATGAAAGTAGTCAAAGGGTATACGCTTCCAGTTATAAGATGAGTAAGTTCTGGGGCTGTCGTGTAAAGCATGGTGACTGTAGTTAACAATACTGCATTGCATATTTGAAAGTCGCCGGGAGTAGATTTTAAAAGTTAAAACTATGCGAAGTAATGGACATGTTAACTAAACTTACAGTGGCAATCATTTTGTAATACATACACGTATAAAGTCACTGTGTTGTACATCTTAGACTCACACAGTGCTTTATGTCAGTTTTAAGTCAATGAAGCTGAGAGAAAAGACAGTGTTCTACATGGAGGTATGATGCAAAGTGTGAGAGGGACACTTTAGGTTGGATGAAGGAAGGTGAGCTTCAAATAAAAGTCACTCAATACCATAAAGATACCACTGGAAATCTGGTCAGAGTTTCATTAAAATATGTATTTATATGAAAAGGTTAATATATAATCTTTATACATAAAAATATGTTGTGTCTTTGTTTCTTTTTTTAAAATTTTTGCCTCTTTTGTTGATTTTTTAATGCATTTATTTTCATCCATCTTTATTCTTTGACCTTATTCCTGGGCCTGCCATTGGAGTGGCCTCTCTTGTTGCAGAGCACCAGCTCTGGGCACATGCACTCCAGAGCACTGGCTCCTAATTGGACACACTGGTGCAGCTGCTCCATCTCTTGGCAGGATTGAACCCAAAGGGTCTTTTCTAATGAGTTACTGGAACTTCAGCTTCAGCATCAGTCCTTCCAATGAATACTCAGGGATAATTTCCTTTAGGATCAACTGGTTTGAGCTCCTTGCTCTCCAAGGGACTCTCAAGAGTCGTCTCCAGCACCACCCTTTAAAAGCAACAATTCTTCAGCGCTCAGTCTTCTTTATGGTCCAATTCTCACAAATACAGCCATAAAAAGAGGAAACATTGCTATGTGCAATAACATGGATAGAACTTGAGGGTATTATGCTAAGCAAAGTGAGTAAGACAGAGAAAGATAAACACTGTATGATCTCTCTTCCATGTGGAATCTATAAAAACTCTTAAACTCATGGAAGCAGAGAGCAGACAGACCTAGTGGAAGCGTAGTGTTGGAGGTGGGGAAATAAATGAAAGTAGTCAAAGGGTATACGCTTCCAGTTATAAGATGAGTAAGTTCTGGGGCTGTCGTGTAAAGCATGGTGACTGTAGTTAACAATACTGCATTGCATATTTGAAAGTCGCCGGGAGTAGATTTTAAAAGTTAAAACTATGCGAAGTAATGGACATGTTAACTAAACTTACAGTGGCAATCATTTTGTAATACATACACGTATAAAGTCACTGTGTTGTACATCTTAGACTCACACAGTGCTTTATGTCAGTTTTAAGTCAATGAAGCTGAGAGAAAAGACAGTGTTCTACATGGAGGTATGATGCAAAGTGTGAGAGGGACACTTTAGGTTGGATGAAGGAAGGTGAGCTTCAAATAAAAGTCACTCAATACCATAAAGATACCACTGGAAATCTGGTCAGAGTTTCATTAAAATATGTATTTATATGAAAAGGTTAATATATAATCTTTATACATAAAAATATGTTGTGTCTTTGTTTCTTTTTTTAAAATTTTTGCCTCTTTTGTTGATTTTTTAATGCATTTATTTTCATCCATCTTTATTCTTTGACCTTATTCCTGGGCCTGCCATTGGAGTGGCCTCTCTTGTTGCAGAGCACCAGCTCTGGGCACATGCACTCCAGAGCACTGGCTCCTAATTGGACACACTGGTGCAGCTGCTCCATGGCATGTGGGATCTTCCAGGGCCAAGGATTGAACCAGCACCCCTCGCACTGCAAGGCGGACTCTTTACCCACTGGACCACCAGGGAAGCCCTCCATTTCTTTTTGATCATGTAGTATTATTCAAAGGACTTCACCTACAAATAACCAATCAAGTGAACAAAAATATATGCACAAAAATATTTATCAATATTGGCTTTTTAAAATTAAAGTATAATCCATATATGATACTATACTGTTGTATACTGTTGTATAGCTTCAGGTATACAAGATAGGGATTCAATATTTTTATAGATTATACTCCATTTAAAGTTAGCACAAAATAATGGCTATATTACTCTGTGCCATACAATATATCCTTGTTGCTTATTTACGTTATACAAGCAGGTTTGTCTTTCAAATTAAACTTAGCTTTTAATATCAAAAATAGGTATAAATATATTTCAATAAAGGTTTAGAAAAATGTTTATTGTTTTCATCTTTCCATTTAGAAAGGATTTGTGTGTACAACTTCCAGCAGAAGTAAATGATTTCTTTTTCACATTGATCTCATTTCTTTTTAATAATTTAATACTTAGACTTAATTTTGCTTGATATTAGTTGGTGTCTTTTGTTAGCATTATCTGCTTTGAATTATAAGCTTTTAAAGAAGAGAATCAAAGTGATTTATACTGCTTTTGTTACAGTATGTTTCACATATAACAATACTGTTAGATAAAAAGAACAAAAAGAAGTTTAAGAACATACTCAGCTTCCTATCTCTAAATACACAGTTTATTCAAAAGAAATGACTAGAAATCAGTGCAATGATTCATTCAGTTGATACTATTTATTGAGCAACTACTGTGTGATAGGGACACTTTTTTGGAGCTGAAGATACAGGAGAGAACCAAAGAGAAGACCTTCCTGCTTGCAAGAAGCTCGCATTCCAGGAGGGGATGTGCACGGCTGAAGTGAGCCTGGAGGACAGAGTGGTTTGAGCAGACAGAAAGCCCAGGAGAGATGGGCTCACACAGACTTTGTGGCCTTAAGATATGATTTAGACTTTTGTTTCTTAAAGGATCACTCTGGCCTCTGTTTGGAGAATATACTACCACTGGAGTCCAAATATTGAAGCTGGAAGACCAATTAAGGTTATTGTAACAGTACAGGAAAGACAGGTTAGGACTGGGCTATGGACTATGGCAACAGAGTGCATGCAGTGAGAAAGAGAGTGTGAAAATATTTTCAAGGTAAAGCAAGTGAGATTTTTTGATCAATGGGGCATGAGGTATGACAGAAAAGTAGGAGCTAGGATGACTTGTAGAGAATGTGTGCACGTGTGCTCAGTTGCTTTGGTTGTGTCTGACTCTGCAACCCCATGGGCTGTAGCCCACCAGGCTCCTCTGTCCATGGGATTCTCCAGGCAAGAATACTGGAGTGGGCTGTCATTTCCTTATCCAGGGCATCTTCCCAACTCAGAGGTGTCTCTTAGGTCTCTTACATTGGTAGGAAAGTTCTTTAACACTAGTGCAACCTGGGAAGCCCATGAAACAGAGAACCTGCTGACTATTTATACAATGGCCCTCAGAGAATGTAGTCCAATGCCTGTGGCTTTGGTTTTATCAGTTCAAAGACAAATTTCTGAAATCTATTATCAAGTTATAATGGATTTGCTCTAGTAGGAACAATGGAAAGCTGTATGCTGGGGCCTCATCATACAGCACTGAAAATCAGAAGAGTAGGGTACAGGACAGGATTGAAGAAAGTGAAAGTGAAAATGTTCATCACTCAGTCAGCTTTTGTTACAGTATGTTTCACATATAACAATACTGTTAGATAAAAAGAACAAAAAGAAGTTTAAGAACATACTCAGCTTCCTATCTCTAAATACACAGTTTATTCAAAAGAAATGACTAGAAATCAGTGCAATGATTCATTCAGTTGATACTATTTATTGAGCAACTACTGTGTGATAGGGACACTTTTTTGGAGCTGAAGATACAGGAGAGAACCAAAGAGAAGACCTTCCTGCTTGCAAGAAGCTCGCATTCCAGGAGGGGATGTGCACGGCTGAAGTGAGCCTGGAGGACAGAGTGGTTTGAGCAGACAGAAAGCCCAGGAGAGATGGGCTCACACAGACTTTGTGGCCTTAAGATATGATTTAGACTTTTGTTTCTTAAAGGATCACTCTGGCCTCTGTTTGGAGAATATACTACCACTGGAGTCCAAATATTGAAGCTGGAAGACCAATTAAGGTTATTGTAACAGTACAGGAAAGACAGGTTAGGACTGGGCTATGGACTATGGCAACAGAGTGCATGCAGTGAGAAGAGAGAGTGTGAAAATATTTTCAAGGTAAAGCAAGTGAGATTTTTTGATCAATGGGGCATGAGGTATGACAGAAAAGTAGGAGCTAGGATGACTTGTAGAGAATGTGTGCACGTGTGCTCAGTTGCTTTGGTTGTGTCTGACTCTGCAACCCCATGGGCTGTAGCCCACCAGGCTCCTCTGTCCATGGGATTCTCCAGGCAAGAATACTGGAGTGGGCTGTCATTTCCTTATCCAGGGCATCTTCCCAACTCAGAGGTGTCTCTTAGGTCTCTTACATTGGTAGGAAAGTTCTTTAACACTAGTGCAACCTGGGAAGCCCATGAAACAGAGAACCTGCTGACTATTTATACAATGGCCCTCAGAGAATGTAGTCCAATGCCTGTGGCTTTGGTTTTATCAGTTCAAAGACAAATTTCTGAAATCTATTATCAAGTTATAATGGATTTGCTCTAGTAGGAACAGCGGAAAGCTGTATGCTGGGGCCTCATCATACAGCACTGAAAATCAGAAGAGTAGGGTACAGGACAGGATTGAAGAAAGTGAAAGTGAAAATGTTCATCACTCAGTCATGTCCAACTCTTTGAGACCCCATGGGCTGTAGCCCACCAGGCTCCTCTGTCCATGGGATTCTCCAGGCAAGGATACTGGAGTGGGTTGTCATGCCCTCCACCAGGGAATCTTCCTGACCCAGGGATCAAACTCGAGTCTAACTGCATCTCCTGCACTCTAGGTGGATTATGTACCACTAAGCCACCTGGGAAGCTCCTGTAGAGTACCTACTATTCTTCAATTTCCAGATTTCAAAGATTTGGAATTTCATATTAAATTCAAATGTTACTCTGAGAATGCATTAATACTTCTATAGTGATTCAGAAACTATTTGATGTTCTCATGAGTGTCAGAGTCATCTTTCAAGCTGGGGTAATTGTCAAAATATTTAATGCTCAGCAAGGCTTGGACCAATCAGTACAGAAGCTAGCCACTGTACTACAGGGGTGTGCATTAGCTGAGGAGTGGCCGCGGTTACAAATATTCCCTGTTTTAAGGCTACAGGCAAATATGCTTACCAACAATTATGGATTTATTTGTTTCAAAGGGATGGCTAACATCTGAGTTTATTCTCTACTATTATATAAGACCCAACGTAATTCAATCAGTTGGCATAGAACTGAAATGTAAAGCTATATTCTAGGTTTGAGAATTAACTGACAAAGAGAGGAGAAATGGTAAGAATAGTTTTTAATGGAGGTTTAGAAAAATTATGATTATACTAATATAATAAATATAGTTTGATATTTAAAAAGGAAGATATATTTTTAAAATTAATTACATCAAATGTCCCTGTAAAACAAATTTGATCTCCTTCACTTTGTACTCCCCACAAAGCAATTTTAATAATTCGCTATGATTTGGGGAAGGAAGAAGAATTTCATTACAGATAAAATTAATACGATCTTGCATTTACCAGTAAATTATTATTCTTAGCAATTAATGACTGCACATAAATATGAGCTCTAAGGATTGCCTCTATTTAGAGCTTGACAGGATATGCTAATAGAAAATTTTTTTCAGAAACGCAATGTCAGTTTTAGCTGTGCATAAAAGAGGCAAAACTGATAGTGAAACATGCCACATGAAAGTAGAAAAAATAACAAAGAACAAAGACTTCCTCCACTTACTTCTGTCACAACTCACATAAACTTTTTCTTTTTAAACTTTTTATATTGTATTGGGTTATAGCTAATTAACAATGTGATAGTTTCAAGTGAATAGCAGAGGGACTCAACCATACACACTCCAAACTTCCCTCCCATCCATGCTGCCATATAACCTTGAGCAGAGTTCCCTGGGCCATTCTGCATGCCCTTGTTGGTTATTCATTTTAAATATAGCAGTGTGTACCAGTCCATCCCAAACTCTCCAACTATCCCTTTCCCCGATCCCTTCCACCGGCAGCCATAAGGTTGTTCTGTAAGTCTGTGAGTCTCTACCAGTTGTCTAAGTTCATCTGTATCATTTCTTTTCAGATTCCACATATAAGGGAGGTCAAACTTTTAAATCTGCTAGCAAACATCACCTGGCACCAGCCCGTATGCCAGGTACTCCTCTGGGCTATGGGCACACAGAAATGAGGACATCCCTCTTACAGTTTGGTGGCCCAGAAATGTAAATACAGAATTACCCACACAGGGTGAAAAGTGCTACCGTGTGGATATGGGCGCCGTCCCCTGGGAGCCCAGAGGCAGAGCCACAGCTGCATCTGTTTTCTTTTCCAAATGAGACACGATAAACTCACATATCTGAAGCTAGTTCCAGTAACACACAGGACCGTCTCTGAAAGATGTATCCAACATCTTTCAGATCTTAACTGTCAAAACACACAGTTTCAAAAGCAGCCATTTTTAACATTTTCTGCAATGAGCACACGTAACATATAGAACGAGATATTTTAAAAATTCGACTTAGAAAACAATTTCCATCATGAGTAAAAATAATGTTTCATTAGCATGAAAGCAACCTAATTCACTAGGTAAGTTTTGAAAACAAAAAGGGGCTTAATTAGTGCTCCAAATCAGGAGGAAATGTATTTAATAAAATGGTCAACCTCTTACGGATCATTTTCACGCATGATTCGAGTCTTTGATCAGGAGTGTTTTATACTGGTCTCCTGTTAGGTTTACTCTGTCACTACTTTAATGTCAGTTTTCTCTTCCCAATTACGTTTAAACTAGAAGTTTAGAATGGGGTGATTTAAAGCTCTGGCTTACTCACAGCGTAACGGAGAAGTGCAATTAATTTAAACCTGCAGGCTGATTTTCACCTTCTCTTCTGGTTGCAGGGACACCGCAGAGGATGGCTGCACACAGCAGGCAGCCAGGGAGGAGAGCTCTTGAGAAGGAGAAATCACTCGCTCCCTGACATGGTGGCGGTGGGGGCCAGAGGCTGGAAAGGTTTCACTCAAACTGCCATGCTTACGCTCAGTGACTCCTTCAAATTCCACGGGAAAACACTGGATAACGATGCGCTACATTCTAAAGTTTCCTAGCTTAGAGGAGCTAAACCTGAGACGCAGACATAGAGAACGGCCTCGTGGACAGGGGCTGGAAAGAGGCAGTAGCACTGACGTGGTTACACTACCACGTGTGTAAAACAGAGAGTGGGTGGGACGCTGCCATGTAGCATGGGGGGCTCAGCTCCGTGCTCCGTGGTGACCTCGAGGGATGGGATGGTGGGTGGAAGGGAGGCTCCAGAGAGAGCAGATATATGGATACTTATAGCTGACTCATGTGGTTGCACAGCAGAAACTAACACAATACTGTAAAGCAATTACACTCCAATTGAAAAATAAAAAAAAAAGAGCAAGGAGCAGGGGAAAAAGAAGCTGTGGGACAAACTACTAGAAGCTAGTTCCAGTAACACAGGACCGTCTCTGAAAGATGTATCCACCGATCTTAACTGTCAAAACACACAGTTTCAAAAGCAGCCATTTTTAACATTTTCTGCAATGAGCACACGTAACATATAGAACGAGATATTTTAAAAATTCGACTTAGAAAACAATTTCCATCATGAGTAAAAATAATGTTTCATTAGCATGAAAGCAACCTAATTCACTAGGTAAGTTTTGAAAACAAAAAGGGGCTTAATTAGTGCTCCAAATCAGGAGGAAATGTATTTAATAAAATGGTCAACCTCTTACGGATCATTTTCACGCATGATTCGAGTCTTTGATCAGGAGTGTTTTATACTGGTCTCCTGTTAGGTTTACTCTGTCACTACTTTAATGTCAGTTTTCTCTTCCCAATTACGTTTAAACTAGAAGTTTAGAATGGGGTGATTTAAAGCTCTGGCTTACTCACAGCGTAACGGAGAAGTGCAATTAATTTAAACCTGCAGGCTGATTTTCACCTTCTCTTCTGGTTGCAGGGACACCGCAGAGGATGGCTGCACACAGCAGGCAGCCAGGGAGGAGAGCTCTTGAGAAGGAGAAATCACTCGCTCCCTGACATGGTGGCGGTGGGGGCCAGAGGCTGGAAAGGTTTCACTCAAACTGCCATGCTTACGCTCAGTGACTCCTTCAAATTCCACGGGAAAACACTGGATAACGATGCGCTACATTCTAAAGTTTCCTAGCTTAGAGGAGCTAAACCTGAGACGCAGACATAGAGAACGGCCTCGTGGACAGGGGCTGGAAAGAGGCAGTAGCACTGACGTGGTTACACTACCACGTGTGTAAAACAGAGAGTGGGTGGGACGCTGCCATGTAGCATGGGGGGCTCAGCTCCGTGCTCCGTGGTGACCTCGAGGGATGGGATGGTGGGTGGAAGGGAGGCTCCAGAGAGAGCAGATATATGGATACTTATAGCTGACTCATGTGGTTGCACAGCAGAAACTAACACAATACTGTAAAGCAATTACACTCCAATTGAAAAATAAAAAAAAAAAAAAAAGAGCAAGGAGCAGGGGGAAGAAAAAGAGCTAAATCTGAAATGGCTTGAGGCAGTGGGAAAACAAATAAAACCCTAAATTGGAATTTTCCCATTTGCTTATATGTAAAATTACCCTAGGAAAGTAAGTTTAATTTTTATTTTTCTTGTGTCCTTCTTACCAATGTTAGTTTGGATCTCAGAAGACATGGCTGTGTTTTTAACTTCATTAATGGGAAAACATACAAGTAAGCAGTCAAATCAGCAACCAGTTAAAAACTCCAAGGATGTTCAAGGGATTTGAAAGGCTAAACCAGGATGTGTAAGAACATTTTTCTTTATTTTTCTGGCGGGTTGGGCAGCGGACTGTGAGGAAAGAAGGGGTGACAACAGAATCAAGATCATTAAAAGTCTCAAACTTTAGAGCATGTTTTGAAAACGGATCCAATAACAATCAATTTGTCAATAATATCATGGAATAAAATTGTTAAGTCAATATAAAAATGAGTATGTTCAAAATGCCACGGGAAATGTTAGACAGACTTTATAATGAAGGCTTATAAGCCATATATGCAACTACTCCATTCTTTAGGATTAGTTTAAATTTTAACACATGGATTTACTCTTTCCTCCTGAGCCTGTAAGAAAGCAGTAATGATTTAAGCCAAGAGCTGTGGCTATGGTATCATCTGGCAGAGGTGCTGAACCTGAAGCCTTTCTCAAAATTGCTTCAGTTGAGCAAAATGGGTCCAGTCCTTTATGTTGTTGTATGTCTTAGTCGCTCAGTCATGTCCAACTCTTTGCGACCCCATGGACTGTAGCCGCCAGGCTCCTTCTGGTCATGAGACATTCTAAAGTTTCCTAGCTTAGAGGAGCTAAACCTGAGACGCAGACATAGAGAACGGCCTCGTGGACAGGGGCTGGAAAGAGGCAGTAGCACTGACGTGGTTACACTACCACGTGTGTAAAACAGAGAGTGGGTGGGACGCTGCCATGTAGCATGGGGGGCTCAGCTCCGTGCTCCGTGGTGACCTCGAGGGATGGGATGGTGGGTGGAAGGGAGGCTCCAGAGAGAGCAGATATATGGATACTTATAGCTGACTCATGTGGTTGCACAGCAGAAACTAACACAATACTGTAAAGCAATTACACTCCAATTGAAAAATAAAAAAAAAAAAAAAAGAGCAAGGAGCAGGGGGAAGAAAAGAGCTAAATCTGAAATGGCTTGAGGCAGTGGGAAAACAAATAAAACCCTAAATTGGAATTTTCCCATTTGCTTATATGTAAAATTACCCTAGGAAAGTAAGTTTAATTTTTATTTTTCTTGTGTCCTTCTTACCAATGTTAGTTTGGATCTCAGAAGACATGGCTGTGTTTTTAACTTCATTAATGGGAAAACATACAAGTAAGCAGTCAAATCAGCAACCAGTTAAAAACTCCAAGGATGTTCAAGGGATTTGAAAGGCTAAACCAGGATGTGTAAGAACATTTTTCTTTATTTTTCTGGCGGGTTGGGCAGCGGACTGTGAGGAAAGAAGGGGTGACAACAGAATCAAGATCATTAAAAGTCTCAAACTTTAGAGCATGTTTTGAAAACGGATCCAATAACAATCAATTTGTCAATAATATCATGGAATAAAATTGTTAAGTCAATATAAAAATGAGTATGTTCAAAATGCCACGGGAAATGTTAGACAGACTTTATAATGAAGGCTTATAAGCCATATATGCAACTACTCCATTCTTTAGGATTAGTTTAAATTTTAACACATGGATTTACTCTTTCCTCCTGAGCCTGTAAGAAAGCAGTAATGATTTAAGCCAAGAGCTGTGGCTATGGTATCATCTGGCAGAGGTGCTGAACCTGAAGCCTTTCTCAAAATTGCTTCAGTTGAGCAAAATGGGTCCAGTCCTTTATGTTGTTGTATGTCTTAGTCGCTCAGTCATGTCCAACTCTTTGCGACCCCATGGACTGTAGCCCGCCAGGCTCCTCTGTTCATGGGATTCTCTAGGCAAGAACACTGGAGTGGGTTACCATTCCCATCTTCAGAGGTTAATTAGCTATATCTCAGTATCAAATAAAGGGCTATAGCCCAATCTTCTGTAAGAATGAACTATAAACACAGTCATGAATCACTCTAGGGATGTTTCTAGCTATCACTTTAATTACTTGTGTATGTAGCAGAGCATAGCCTTGAATCTCTAAGAAGACATGAGCAGTCCTCATTCTCTCAATCACTGTACAAATATTTTTTATGTACCTACTGTTTACCAGGCACTGGAAAAGCAGGGCACAAAACATACAAGGTCATCCACAGCCTTCCATGAATCACGGGACCCAGTATTAGGGGTTGACATCAATGGAAGAAAATTCTATTTACAGGTATTCACAGGAATTTTTATGCAAATTTGAGTTTCTTATGGTTATTATGGAAACCAAGCCAGTGGTCAACATTTCAGCTGATATTCCGACCAAAATATAGAAAAGATGAATTTAAAACACCTATAGTCCTCAGACCAGAAATAAGCTAGAATTCATGCACAGTAGCAGAGAGTTTATTCCAAACAGAGAGCGAGACTTGTTCCACAATACGAGGATTTTAAATATCTTAGCTTCTAAAAAGCACAGTGATCCAAACAGGCCCTTTTTGAAATATTCTGTATGTCTGGTGGTGGTTTATTTGCTAAGCCGTGTCTGACTCTTGCAACCCCATAGACAGTAGCCTGCAAGGCTCCCCTGTCCATGGGATTTCCCAAGCAAGAATACTGGAGTGGGTTTCTATTTCCTTCTCCAGGGATGTTCTTCCAACCCAGGAACTGAACCTGAGTCTCCTACATTGCAGGCGGGTTCTTTACCAACTGAGCAAATAGGTAAGCCCCAATATGTACGTCTGCACAAGTGAAATGCACAGCTTTAAAACACTCGGTATCCCCCAAATATATACTGGCTGTGATTTGACACAGCTCCAGCATTACCAGCGAGAGGCTCTGATGTGACACAGTAACTCGGACAGAATCTCACTGCCCTGTTCCGAAACCCAGGGGGTTCCCTGAGAAAGCTGAGTAGCCATCTACAGTCCTGGAAACAGGAGACTGCAATGTCCTGCCCTATCCTGATTGCAACAAATCATCCTTTAGTTACCAACAGTGTGTGTTCTAAAAGAGCAACTTCTGGGCTTCCCTGGTGGCTCAGGGGTAAGAAATCTGCCTGCCAAAGCAAGAGACAGGGGTTCAATTCCTGATCCAGAAAGATTCCCCCATCCCGCAGAGCAACTGAGCCTGTGAGCACAACTACTGAGCCCATGCGTTACCCCTCCTGAACCTGTGCTCCACAAGAGAAGCCTCCACAATGAGAAACCCGTGCACCACGGACTAGAAAAAAGCCCTCGCTCAGCAGCAAAGACCCTGCACGGCCGAAAAGAAATACTCTAAAAAAACACCAGAGTTTAAAAAAAAGAACAATCTCTGAGCAATTTCTAAAAACAAATTTCTCCCTTGTTCATTAAACATTCTTACTTCCTATGGCATTTGGTTTTCCTTACAGACATACAAGCGTGGGTTTGTGAGTGCAAACACAAGCCAGTGGTAAATTATTTTCCTTTAAAAAAAAAGACCAGAAATAAGCTAGAATTCATGCACAGTAGCAGAGAGTTTATTCCAAACAGAGAGCGAGACTTGTTCCACAATACGAGGATTTTAAATATCTTAGCTTCTAAAAAGCACAGTGATCCAAACAGGCCCTTTTTGAAATATTCTGTATGTCTGGTGGTGGTTTATTTGCTAAGCCGTGTCTGACTCTTGCAACCCCATAGACAGTAGCCTGCAAGGCTCCCCTGTCCATGGGATTTCCCAAGCAAGAATACTGGAGTGGGTTTCTATTTCCTTCTCCAGGGATGTTCTTCCAACCCAGGAACTGAACCTGAGTCTCCTACATTGCAGGCGGGTTCTTTACCAACTGAGCAAATAGGTAAGCCCCAATATGTACGTCTGCACAAGTGAAATGCACAGCTTTAAAACACTCGGTATCCCCCAAATATATACTGGCTGTGATTTGACACAGCTCCAGCATTACCAGCGAGAGGCTCTGATGTGACACAGTAACTCGGACAGAATCTCACTGCCCTGTTCCGAAACCCAGGGGGTTCCCTGAGAAAGCTGAGTAGCCATCTACAGTCCTGGAAACAGGAGACTGCAATGTCCTGCCCTATCCTGATTGCAACAAATCATCCTTTAGTTACCAACAGTGTGTGTTCTAAAAGAGCAACTTCTGGGCTTCCCTGGTGGCTCAGGGGTAAGAAATCTGCCTGCCAAAGCAAGAGACAGGGGTTCAATTCCTGATCCAGAAAGATTCCCCCATCCCGCAGAGCAACTGAGCCTGTGAGCACAACTACTGAGCCCATGCGTTACCCCTCCTGAACCTGTGCTCCACAAGAGAAGCCTCCACAATGAGAAACCCGTGCACCACGGACTAGAAAAAAGCCCTCGCTCAGCAGCAAAGACCCTGCACGGCCGAAAAGAAATACTCTAAAAAAACTCCAGAGTTTAAAGAAAAGAGCAATCTCTGAGCAATTTCTAAAAACAAATATCTCCCCTGTTCATTAAACATTCTTACTTCCTATGGCATTTGGTTTTCCTTACAGACATACAAGCGTGGGTTTGTGAGTGCATATTCCCAGCCGAGGCTTTCACGCCAATCACACCTTTCTCAACCTGAAAGTCAAAGGATACTTCTCTGGCTATAAGGTGTTTTTCTTTAGAAAAGTGAAGTTTAATCAGTGAGGCATGTATTAGTTCTAAAGTGTCCTTTTCACAAATGAGACTGCATCTTTATAGCTCCCAAAAAAGAAAGGAGAAGAAAGATTCTGTGTCTCCATCCATCCCAGCCATACCTCCATGTGAACTCTTCTCCACAGGGAGAAAGAGCACAGGAAGATGGTGCTCAGCACCTTTGAGGGGAAGTGTGAGCCAGCAGGCACAGCAAGTCCCCCAATAGATCTTCAGTGTGTGAACTTTCAAGGAAATGAAACACGCATATCTGGTTCTACCTAGACACGTCAGGTGTGAGTGAAACTGCGGCTTTCCCTACATCTGCTATCGCTAACGATCCTTCAGCTCCACGATCTCCCACTTCTTTTTCTCCTGCAGGCAGTAACTATTTCTGCCTGTTCACTCGATGCCAGCCATTGTACTGTACTTCTGTACTTTTCAAGGTACTGAACTGGAAGATTACGAATGTTTTCTTTATATTTTGCGTTTGTTTTTATGCCCTATTTTCTGTGAAAAGCATTATGAATCCATTTACAGTACTGTATAGCTGATCGTGTTAGGTGGGTACCTCAGCTCACTTTGTTGGACTTAACGAACAAACTGTACTTAAGAGCACATTCTTGGAATGGAACACGTTCCTATGTAGGGGACATACTGTGGTCTGACCACTTCATCCTACAAACAACTAAACTGAGGTTAGAAAGGTTGAGCTGCCTGAGACCATGACTCAGGCCAGTGGCAGAGGCTGAACCAGGACTCAGCTCCTGGTTTATCACTTGTTACCAAACAGCTTGCTTGAAAAAGACCCTGATGCTGGGGAAGACTGCAGGCAGAAGGAGCGGGCAACAGACGATGAGATGGCTGAATGGCATCACAGACACAATGGACATGAGTTTAAAGAAAGAGCAATCTCTGAGCAATTTCTAAAAACAAATATCTCCCCTGTTCATTAAACATTCTTACTTCCTATGGCATTTGGTTTTCCTTACAGACATACAAGCGTGGGTTTGTGAGTGCATATTCCCAGCCGAGGCTTTCACGCCAATCACACCTTTCTCAACCTGAAAGTCAAAGGATACTTCTCTGGCTATAAGGTGTTTTTCTTTAGAAAAGTGAAGTTTAATCAGTGAGGCATGTATTAGTTCTAAAGTGTCCTTTTCACAAATGAGACTGCATCTTTATAGCTCCCAAAAAAGAAAGGAGAAGAAAGATTCTGTGTCTCCATCCATCCCAGCCATACCTCCATGTGAACTCTTCTCCACAGGGAGAAAGAGCACAGGAAGATGGTGCTCAGCACCTTTGAGGGGAAGTGTGAGCCAGCAGGCACAGCAAGTCCCCCAATAGATCTTCAGTGTGTGAACTTTCAAGGAAATGAACGCACGCATATCTGGTTCTACCTAGACACGTCAGGTGTGAGTGAAACTGCGGCTTTCCCTACATCTGCTATCGCTAACGATCCTTCAGCTCCACGATCTCCCACTTCTTTTTCTCCTGCAGGCAGTAACTATTTCTGCCTGTTCACTCGATGCCAGCCATTGTACTGTACTTCTGTACTTTTCAAGGTACTGAACTGGAAGATTACGAATGTTTTCTTTATATTTTGCGTTTGTTTTTATGCCCTATTTTCTGTGAAAAGCATTATGAATCCATTTACAGTACTGTATAGCTGATCGTGTTAGGTGGGTACCTCAGCTCACTTTGTTGGACTTAACGAACAAACTGTACTCAAGAGCACATTCTTGGAATGGAACACGTTCCTATGTAGGGGACATACTGTGGTCTGACCACTTCATCCTACAAACAACTAAACTGAGGTTAGAAAGGTTGAGCTGCCTGAGACCATGACTCAGGCCAGTGGCAGAGGCTGAACCAGGACTCAGCTCCTGGTTTATCACTTGTTACCAAACAGCTTGCTTGAAAAAGACCCTGATGCTGGGGAAGACTGCAGGCAGAAGGAGCGGGCAACAGACGATGAGATGGCTGAATGGCATCACAGACACAATGGACATGAGTTTGAGCAAACTTGGGGAAATAGTGAAGGACAGGGAAGCCGGATGTGCTGCAGTGCAGGGGATCTTAGAATAAGGAGTTGGATCTGACTTAGCGACTGAACAAAAGAGTCGGATTACCCAAGCCTCCTATTTGATGTCCTGTGGGCTGTGTGCTCTGCATCTGTGAACTTGCTTTAGTCCTCATAACAACACTGTGGGAAAAGGGATGCGATCATCTCCATTGGACACAGAGAAACCGAGGTACTGAGACCCTGGGCACCTTATCTGTGTCACACAGCTCAGAAGTGGCAGAGTTGGGGTCTGAGCCCCAAAAGTTTACTATACCATGACATTGTCTGTGTATCTCCACTGGAAGAAACCTGAAGTTGGATCCCAACAATGCACAAAGCTAGCAGCAGCACCAGCAAATAAAGGCCCTTTAACTAGCAATTAAAAAACATGCACACTTTCAACTCTAAGACCTTCTGAAAAAGGCAAAGAACCATGGAGAAGCTAAAAAGCTCAGGGACTGCCAGTGTTTAGGGGAGGGGAGGGGATGAATTTGGAGCACAGAGGATTTTTTTCAGGAGTGTGAAATTACTCTGATGAAAATTATTGGTGATTCCACGTCCTTATCCATTTGTGCAAAAGCATAGAATGTACAGCACCAAAAGGTGCTTATTAAATTATGAATGCTGAGGTATCATGATGTAGGTTTATCAGCTGAACAAATGCACTTTCCTGGTGGGGGGTGTTGGTAACAGAGGAATCTATGCATGTATGGGGATGGAGGCATACGGAAACTTTCTATACATTCTGCTCTGTTTTGCTGGGAGCCTAAAAATGTCCTAAACATGTTTTTAAATAATAAACGTCTACTGGACTTCCCTGATGGTACAGTGGTTAAAAATTTACCTGCCAATACAAGAGACACCGGTTTGACCCCAGGAAGATCCTACATGCAGTGGGGCAGCTGAGCCTGTGCACTGAGAATCCTGAAGCCTGTGCACCCCAGAGCCTGTGCTCTGCAACAAGAGAAGACCCTGCAATGAGGAGTTCATGCGCTGCAACTAGCAAGGAGCCCCCCATCACTGCCATGAGGGAAAACCCCACCCCATTACAAAGACCCTATCACAGCTCAATAAATAAATACGTCTCTTTAGAAAACCAACATCAGCGCTTCCCTGGTGGTCCAGTAGGTAAAGAGTCCACCTTGCAATACAGGGGCACCAGTTCGATCCCTGGCTGGGAAAGATCCTACATGCTGTAGAGTGGCTGGACCGATGTGTCCAATTACGAGCCAATGCTCTGCAGTGCATGTGCCCAGAGCCCATGCTTTGCAACAAGAGAGGTTAATGCAATGGGAGGCCCACACAGGCCAAAGAATAAAGATGGATAAAAATAAATAAAAAATCAATAAAAGAGGCCTACTCCCAAAAAATTTTAAAAAAAACAAAACCAGCGACACAAACAATACTCTCCTCACCCTCAACTCCCTTTCCACACACTGCTGTGCCTCACCCTTTCAATCTAGAACAATCTGTCTTGTGCTCATGGGAAATGCCAGACAAATGTCTTCCAAATTCTGGTGATCCTGGACATATTACTTAAAACAAAATGAAATCAAAACACCAAAGCCTTTCATTGCCTCAGTTTCCCTCACAGATAGGAGTGTTGGCAGGACTTACCTCACAGAGTTACTATGAATATTCAATAAGAAAATGACCTCAAGAGCTGACAAGAGTGTTGAGCATATGAAACTTCCAATATCTGCTAGCTATTATTACTACTAGAACTACTATGAAGAATATGCTTTAGCAGCTGAAAATGCACTTTCCTGGTGGGGGTGTTGGTAACAGAGGAATCTATGCATGTATGGGGATGGAGGCATACGGAAACTTTCTATACATTCTGCTCTGTTTTGCTGGGAGCCTAAAAATGTCCTAAACATGTTTTTAAATAATAAACGTCTACTGGACTTCCCTGATGGTACAGTGGTTAAAAATTTACCTGCCAATACAAGAGACACCGGTTTGACCCCAGGAAGATCCTACATGCAGTGGGGCAGCTGAGCCTGTGCACTGAGAATCCTGAAGCCTGTGCACCCCAGAGCCTGTGCTCTGCAACAAGAGAAGACCCTGCAATGAGGAGTTCATGCGCTGCAACTAGCAAGGAGCCCCCCATCACTGCCATGAGGGAAAACCCCACCCCATTACAAAGACCCTATCACAGCTCAATAAATAAATACGTCTCTTTAGAAAACCAACATCAGCGCTTCCCTGGTGGTCCAGTAGGTAAAGAGTCCACCTTGCAATACAGGGGCACCAGTTCGATCCCTGGCTGGGAAAGATCCTACATGCTGTAGAGTGGCTGGACCGATGTGTCCAATTACGAGCCAATGCTCTGCAGTGCATGTGCCCAGAGCCCATGCTTTGCAACAAGAGAGGTTAATGCAATGGGAGGCCCACACAGGCCAAAGAATAAAGATGGATAAAAATAAATAAAAAATCAATAAAAGAGGCCTACTCCCAAAAAATTTTAAAAAAAACAAAACCAGCGACACAAACAATACTCTCCTCACCCTCAACTCCCTTTCCACACACTGCTGTGCCTCACCCTTTCAATCTAGAACAATCTGTCTTGTGCTCATGGGAAATGCCAGACAAATGTCTTCCAAATTCTGGTGATCCTGGACATATTACTTAAAACAAAATGAAATCAAAACACCAAAGCCTTTCATTGCCTCAGTTTCCCTCACAGATAGGAGTGTTGGCAGGACTTACCTCACAGAGTTACTATGAATATTCAATAAGAAAATGACCTCAAGAGCTGACAAGAGTGTTGAACGCATATGAAACTTCCAATATCTGCTAGCTATTATTACTACTAGAACTACTATGAAGAATATGCTTTAGCAGCTGACCATGTTGTACCATTATGTACACAGATAAGGCAGACCGTGGTATATTGAAAATGGTATATTCCAGGGAAAGTAAATACTTAAGCTGTCTTAAATGACCCTCTGTGGTAACAGTTAAAGAAATGAATAAAAACCACAGAGAGGTGAACACCATTCCAACTCCTCATATGTAATTCTGCAATTTCAAGGCACTAGTGGAGAACAAGGATTGGTTTTCTGAGGCAATTTTTTTTTTTTTTTTTTTATAGTTGAGAGATTATGAGTTTACTCTCCAAAGCTGCTCCAGAGGCAAATTCATCTGTGTACATACACACTTATGGCTTTTCTCAATAACCTCAACTACAGACATTATTGTGTGTTCAGTCCTACAGCGCTGTATCAAGGATGGGGTAAGTGAAAGAAATGTCATCACTCTCTTAAAACTGAGCAAACTGCCAGTAGTCCATTTATTATGTGTTACTTAAATACCTGGGGTTAAAATACTACTTAACATCTTAAACCAAAGAAACCAAGATCGTTTCCTTCTACCTCTATATTAGCAAAAGAGTTACTATTCCATAGTCATCAGGGGGCTTCCCAGGTGGCACTAGCGGTAAAGAACCCACCTGCCAATGCAGGAGACACAGTGGGCACAGGTGTGAACGCTGGGTTGGGAAGATGCCCTGGAGGAGGACATGGCGACCCCCTCCAGCCGTCTTGCCTGGAGAATCCCGTGGATTGAGGAGCCTGGTGGGCTGCAGTTTATAGAGTTGCAAGGAGTTGAACACGACTGAAGTGACTTAGCACACATCCATGCAGTCATTACCAGGATAATTCCATTTCTTCTTGAAAATGCAATCTCACTACCTTTTTTCTGGCATTTTCCAGACACTGTTAGTCTCCATCATTACTGACGCCCTCTAGTGAAAATAAGTGGGAAATTCTTCAAGCAGATACTGAGAAAGTCAGTAGACAGTCCCTGCCTTGTACAGATATGAATTTCTACAATTTATAAAGATATCTCCCACTAACGTGCCTGGCTGGGGGGAAGAGCTGACTTCTTACTTTATATTTTTAAGTAATTATCATGATTTGAGGCTATTTCAAATTTTTATTTTATAGCGTTGCCCATATGTATGACTTCTGTTTTTTGGCATATGACATCCTTGGTTACTTACAGACCTATGGGGAAAAGCCTGCACCCCATGTCTATGGCATCACTGTTATCTGGTGTGAGAATAATTACTCCCTGAGCTGGAACTGGCTACTATATACCCTTCTCAGCCCAGAGTTGTGAGCAGAAATCACCCATCAAGAGGAGCTTGCACTTGAGATGAAGCACCTTTTCCATTTCTGAAATAGGTCCGTGCCTTTCTGTAGCCAGTAGGTCCTTTGGAAAACATAAGACATCAATTTCCTCTCCTGTTCAAAAACCTTTCCCTGATTGCTTTCACACTTCAAGCAAACCCTCCTAGCTCTTCACAATGGCCTTCAGGAACCTTCCCCGCTGCTCTGTCCTGGTTGAGCTTCTCCAGTCACGCTGACTGGCAATTTGCCTATTATCTGTCTCCCCTCTAGCACAGAAGCCCCATAAACAAGGGGCTGATCTGCTCTGTTCACATGTGTGTTTTCAGCACCTACAAGGCTGCCTAGTACCCAGCAAGCACTTGTTAGGACTCCAAGCTCATGACAGCGTCAGAACAATCGCTTCCTGCTGATGGAAACATGGCCTCTTGGCTCCAACACTGCCTGCCTTGCTCGTGGCCACCAGTGACTCGCATGCTGAACACTCTTTCCACTTCCTCTGCCCCATAAAGTTCATCTACTTCACAAATCTAGTAATTAACTGGCTTTTCCATTGTGGGACCGCAGTGGCATTTACTGGTGAGATGAGGAAGAGCAGAGATGTAGAAAGTGGTGAAGCAGGGAGAGAGCTTTAAATGGCCTGAGCCTTGGGGACAGGGCGACCCACAAGGTTTTTAGCAATAAAATCTGAGCTAGGACTGTCCTAGTGGCTCAGTGGTTAAGAATCTGCCTGCCATGACAGGGGACATGGGCTTGATTCCGGGTGTGGGAAGGTTCTACATGCCGTGGGGCAACAGCCTTCGCGCCACAACACAGGAAGGCAGCACAATGAGAAGTCTGAGCCAGAGAGGAGCCCCTGCTGGCGTAACTAGAGAAAGCCCAAGTGCAGAAACGAAGTCCCAGTGCAACCAAAACTAAATAACGAAATAAATTAATAACAACTTTGAGATAAGGCCATAGATATGCAGAAAAAATTTTCAAATTGATCTTTATAACCATCATATAGTTAGACTCTTGTATATTCAGATGTAACTCATGACCATTATTTTGGCTATCAAATCACTCAAAAAAAAAAAAAAAAGATAGAAAAAACTTCTTGAAGAAAAGCATAAAGTGGGAAAGAAAACACCAGGCAGAAGACTCAGTACAAAATCTAATTTGTAGTTACATACTCCTAACAGTTTAAAAGCACTTTTATACCAATTATACAGCTAGCTCAAACCTTCTTAAAAGTATGTAAAAAGTGATACAGAGAATGTAAAAATGGATTATCTCATTTGACATCCATAGGATTTCTGTGAGCTGGATGGAGCAGATGGGATGCTTTTGGAAAACAGTAAGGAAGATGACCCCTCATGTTCACAGCTGTCCCCTGACAGAAGGCGTGGTCTGTGCAGGCAATATCCTGGCAGGAATCTGCCCTCCTCTCAACCTCCCTGCACTCAATATGCCACTAAACAGTTTCTACTGCTTTCACAGACTTTCCATCACCTGTTTAAAGACCAGGAGAAAGTCTAGAGTGTGAACAAAGGCCTAGGGTTCAGATCTCCTCTGGTCTGAAAGTCATGAAACTGGGCAGTTCCCCGTAAGTCGTACCAAAGACTGAACATTTAAAACTAAACATCCTTGCGGGGAAGGAAGATCGGATGAGAGGTATGGAAAGAGCAACAAGGAAACCTACACTATCACATGTAATAGAGATAACCACTGTGATTAAGCTGTAAGACTAAAGGAACCTACATGGGAACTAAGAATCAACCGGTGGTGGGGTGGGAAGGGGGAAAAGGTAGGGAGGGCTCAGGGGAGAGGGGCAGGGATACAACTATGACTGTTTGGGGATTATGTATACCTATAAACAAGAAAACTCTGTAAAAACATACAACAATAAGTTTGCTGTACACCTGAAACTAATGCAACAGTATAAAACAAATATATCCCAAATTCAAAAAAGGAAAGAAAAGAAAATAAAACTAAACATCCACAAAGGAAGTTTGGAGTTGACAATTTACTGGAAGCACAAGTTTCAAAGAAGATACCCATACTTATAGAGGGTAATATGAGCAGGTGACAACCCAGGTGGTTTAAGTGGTGAAGTGGTGCCCGCCAATGCAAGAGCCGCAGGAGGTGCAAGTTTGATCCTGGGTTGGGAAGATCTCCTGGAGAAAGAAATGGCAACCCACTCCAGTATTATTGCCCGCCGAGAATCCCATGGACAGAGGAGCCTAGAGAGCCACAGCCCATGGGTTTGCAAAGAGCTGGACATGACTCAGTGACTAAACTATTAACGCCACCAAGGGCAACTTAGCAGGTAACATGGTAACCACTCAAAGTTATTCTATATACCAACTGAGATAAAATGTTGAAATGTTCTGTAAGTAATACTGGTTAAAATACAGTGCCCACTTTCACCACTGCTATTCAACATAGTCCTGGAAGTCCTAGCAGCAGCAATAAGACAAGAGAAAGAAATCAAAGGAATCCAGATTGGAAAGGAAGAAGTCAAGCTCTCTCTTTTTGCAGACGACATGATATTATACATAGAAAATCCCAAAGACACGGTTACAAAGCTACTAGAACTAATCAATGAATTCAGCAAAGTTGCAGGATATAAAGTCAACACACAGAAGTCACTGGCATTCCTATACACAAACAATGAAAAATCAGAAAACGAAATCAAAGAGGCAATCCCCTTCACCATTGCAACCAAAAGAATCAAATATCTAGGAATAAACCTACCCAAAGAAACAAAAGAATTGTACACAGAAAATTACAAGACACTCATGAGAGACATTAAAGAAGACTTAAACAGATGGAGAGATATTCCATGTTCCTGGATCGGAAGAATCAATATTGTGAAAATGACCATACTACCAAATATCATCTACAGATTCAATGCAATACCTATCCAACTACCATTGACATTTTTCACAGAACTAGACAAAACAATAACACAGTTCATATGGAAATACAAAAGACCTCGAATAGCCAAAGCAATCCTGACAAAGAAAAACGGAGTTGGAGGGATCAGCCTCCCTAACTTCAGACTCTACTACAAAGCAACAGTCCTCAAGATAGTATGGTACTGGCACAAAAACAGAACTATAGATCAATGGAACAAGATCGAGAACCCAGAGATAAACCCACACGCCTATGGGTACCTTATTTTTGACAAAGGAGGTGAAACTATAAAATGGGAGAAAGACAGCCTCTTCAACAAGTGGTGCTGGGAGAATTGGACAGCTACATGCAAAAAAATGAAATTGGAACATTCCCTGACGCCATACACTAAGATCAACTCAAAATGGATTAAAGACCTCAATGTAAGACCAGAAACCATCAAACTCTTAGAGGAGAATATAGGCAAAACCCTCAAGGACATCAATCAAAGCAAGATCTTCTCTGACCCACCAACTAAAATAGCAGAACTGAAAAGAAAAATGAACATATGGGACCTCATGAAACTTAAAAGCTTTTGTACAGCAAAAGAAATTACAAAAAAGTTCAACAGACACCCCACAGAGGGGGAGAAAATCATAGCAAATGAAACAACAGACAAAGAATTAATCTCCAAAATCTACAAGCAACTCAGACAACTCAGCACAGGGAAAATGAGCAGCCCAATCAAACAATGGGAAAAAGATCTAAAGAGACGCCTCTCCAAAGAGGACATACAAATGGTCCAAAAGCACATGAAACGATGCTCAACCTCGCTTATTATTAGAGAAATGCAAATTAAAACTACAATGAGATACCACCTCACACCTGTCAGAATGGCCATCATCAACAAATCGACAGACAACAAATGCTGGAGAGGGTGTGGAGAAAAGGGAACCCTCTTGCATTGCTGGTGGGAATGTAAATTAATACAACCTCTATGGAAGACAATATGGAGATTCCTTAAAAAACTAAAAATAGAAGCACCCTATGACCCAGCAATCCCACTATTAGGCCTATATCCTGATGAAATCAAAACTGAAAGAGGCACCTGTACCCCAATGTTCATTGCAGCTCTCTATACAATAGTCAGAACATGGAAGCAACCTAGATGTCCATCGACAAATGAATGGATCCAGAAGCTCTGGTACATATATACAATGGAATACTACTCAGCTGTTAAAAGAAATGCAGAAGACTCAGTCCTAATGAGGTGGCTGGCCTCTTAGAATGGTACTGGCACAAAAACAGAACTATAGATCAATGGAACAAGATCGAGAACCCAGAGATAAACCCACACGCCTATGGGTACCTTATTTTTGACAAAGGAGGTGAAACTATAAAATGGGAGAAAGACAGCCTCTTCAACAAGTGGTGCTGGGAGAATTGGACAGCTACATGCAAAAAAATGAAATTGGAACATTCCCTGACGCCATACACTAAGATCAACTCAAAATGGATTAAAGACCTCAATGTAAGACCAGAAACCATCAAACTCTTAGAGGAGAATATAGGCAAAACCCTCAAGGACATCAATCAAAGCAAGATCTTCTCTGACCCACCAACTAAAATAGCAGAACTGAAAAGAAAAATGAACATATGGGACCTCATGAAACTTAAAAGCTTTTGTACAGCAAAAGAAATTACAAAAAAGTTCAACAGACACCCCACAGAGTGGGAGAAAATCATAGCAAATGAAACAACAGACAAAGAATTAATCTCCAAAATCTACAAGCAACTCAGACAACTCAGCACAGGGAAAATGAGCAGCCCAATCAAACAATGGGAAAAAGATCTAAAGAGACGCCTCTCCAAAGAGGACATACAAATGGTCCAAAAGCACATGAAACGATGCTCAACCTCGCTTATTATTAGAGAAATGCAAATTAAAACTACAATGAGATACCACCTCACACCTGTCAGAATGGCCATCATCAACAAATCGACAGACAACAAATGCTGGAGAGGGTGTGGAGAAAAGGGAACCCTCTTGCATTGCTGGTGGGAATGTAAATTAATACAACCTCTATGGAAGACAATATGGAGATTCCTTAAAAAACTAAAAATAGAAGCACCCTATGACCCAGCAATCCCACTATTAGGCCTATATCCTGATGAAATCAAAACTGAAAGAGGCACCTGTACCCCAATGTTCATTGCAGCTCTCTATACAATAGTCAGAACATGGAAGCAACCTAGATGTCCATCGACAAATGAATGGATCCAGAAGCTCTGGTACATATATACAATGGAATACTACTCAGCTGTTAAAAGAAATGCAGAAGACTCAGTCCTAATGAGGTGGCTGGCTTTAGAACCTATCATAAAAAGTGAAGTAAGTCAAAAAGAAAGACAAGTATAGTATACTAACTCCTATATATAGGATCTAGTAAGATGGTCATGATAACACACACAGTGAACTCATGAAAAACAGAATAGACATAAAGACATTGTGGAGACCGAACAATGGGAGGGAGTAACATGGGAACCTATACTGTCATGTGTAGAAAGGATAGCTATTGTCATTGTGCTAGGGGAATAGGAGTACCTACAACCACTTGGAGCAATGGTCTGGAGGGATGGGGGAACCTGGGTGGGGGGTGGGCCAAGGGATATGCATCTGATTGATCTGGGAACATACATGTACAAAAATAAATAAATAAATAAATAAATAAATAAATTTAAAAAAAAAATAAAATAAAAAAAAATACAACATAAACATAAGACGTTATCACCATGGTATCTATTTCTGAAATAATTTACATCTTCCCTCTGGAATTAAGAAGTCTGGATCAATTTAGTTTGGGGACCTCAGTCATGCCTGTGAATAGGCAGGATTGAAAACTTTTTCACCTCATTAAGAACCTGAGTACAACTAAATCCATATTTACCTGTTGCCTTCAAAGTCAGTGTGTCTATGGGTTTAGTTTGGGGCATAGTGTGTTTGTAATATTACCATTTTTGCAATCTGTTCTTGTTTTTCTCTTAGTTCATTCATTGCAAGAAATTCTGACTTTAACAAACTTAAACTGCCTCTTGGATTAGATAATGTTCTCTTCAGAATAACAGAACTACTTTAGAAACTCTCTGTGTCCTTGGTTGATTTGGGAAAATAGAATTATTTCAATCTAATTTCATTAACTTGGAATTGCTTCCAGTCTAGAAACATTTTTTTCCCTTAATTTTACAGTGCCTTCCTTTTATAAACTCCTGAATAATAACTGGTCATTAAATAGTTTCTGAATGCCCCCTTTGTTGGAAGCATTTAAGAAATGAATACAAGTATCATACATGGACTCTACACATTACTTGGGGGCCAAATTGTTTCATACAAAGGGATGTTTGTGGTTTCATGTTTTACTAAATACAGAGATCATTTATCCGTTACACTGCATATAAAATGCAGAAGACTCAGTCCTAATGAGGTGGCTGGCTTTAGAACCTATCATAAAAAGTGAAGTAAGTCAAAAAGAGAAAGACAAGTATAGTATACTAACTCATATATATGGGATCTAGTAAGATGGTCATGATAACACACACAGTGAACTCATGAAAAATAGAATAGACATAAAGACATTGTGGAGACCGAACAATGGGAGGGAGTAACATGGGAACCTATACTGTCATGTGTAGAAAGGATAGCTATTGTCATTGTGCTAGGGGAATAGGAGTACCTACAACCACTTGGAGCAATGGTCTGGAGGGATGGAGGGGGGGAACCTGGGTGGGGGGTGGGCCAAGGGATATGCATCTGATTGATCTGGGAACATACATGTACAAAAATAAATAAATAAATAAATAAATAAATAAATAAATTTAAAAAAAAAATAAAATAAAAAAAAATACAACATAAACATAAGACGTTATCACCATGGTATCTATTTCTGAAATAATTTACATCTTCCCTCTGGAATTAAGAAGTCTGGATCAATTTAGTTTGGGGACCTCAGTCATGCCTGTGAATAGGCAGGATTGAAAACTTTTTCACCTCATTAAGAACCTGAGTACAACTAAATCCATATTTACCTGTTGCCTTCAAAGTCAGTGTGTCTATGGGTTTAGTTTGGGGCATAGTGTGTTTGTAATATTACCATTTTTGCAATCTGTTCTTGTTTTTCTCTTAGTTCATTCATTGCAAGAAATTCTGACTTTAACAAACTTAAACTGCCTCTTGGATTAGATAATGTTCTCTTCAGAATAACAGAACTACTTTAGAAACTCTCTGTGTCCTTGGTTGATTTGGGAAAATAGAATTATTTCAATCTAATTTCATTAACTTGGAATTGCTTCCAGTCTAGAAACATTTTTTTCCCTTAATTTTACAGTGCCTTCCTTTTATAAACTCCTGAATAATAACTGGTCATTAAATAGTTTCTGAATGCCCCCTTTGTTGGAAGCATTTAAGAAATGAATACAAGTATCATACATGGACTCTACACATTACTTGGGGGCCAAATTGTTTCATACAAAGGGATGTTTGTGGTTTCATGTTTTACTAAATACAGAGATCATTTATCCGTTCTATTTTTTTTTTTTTTTTTTTGCTACTTTCTTGTTAGCCTCATTGTCAATAAACTGTTCAGGAGAAGGTCAATGAGAGATTATAATATAGATGCAGTATAGTATAGATGGAGATCACCCATGGTTTCTGCTGCAAAAGAGAGCACTGAACTGAATCTCAAGCGAGACCTCCTGAGCTCTACTTCACCCTGACACTGACTTTGGGGAAATTCTTCAGTATCTCTGACCTCAGGCTTCTTGCCTTACAAAGGACTAGGCAGGGCCAGATGCCTCCTGGAACTTCTTGCACCTCCAATGTTCAGTTTGCTTCTATAGTTATGGCACAACCAAAACAAAGCTCCTACTTCAAGTTCAAGCAGCCCTGAGGTTTTCCTTGTCAATAGGGAATTGCAGAATCTTCTCAGAATTCTCCCTGCCACACACCCTGATTCTACCAGTATGGAGAACCTCAGATGCCTACCTATAGTCTGCACTGATCTGGGATTACCACAATGCTCAGTCTGTTCTCTACAGGCTGGCAAGTCTTGCTTGTCTCGCACATGGTGAGATGTCCAGCATCCCAGCCTTATCCCCCCTCAAACAGACAGTGTTCCTGCTCATCTGTGTCCAGCTCTTTATGACTCCCTGCACTGTAGCCCACCAGGTTTCTCTAGAGGTCCAGGGATTTACCAGGCAAGAACGCTCTAGTGGGTTGCCATTTCCTCCTCCAAGGGATCTTCTCGATCCAGAGATCAAACCTGTCTCCTGCAATGCAGATGGATTCTTTACCACTGAGCCACCTGAGAAGCCTACAATTCCACAAAGTCCGAGCAATCCCTCCAATACATACATAAGATGTTTTTCAAAAATATTAATGTTAAATCTGTCTTAGTATAACTAAGTATTTCAAGCGTCACTTCACCAGAGGTGTGTGAGCCACATGGCTTCTCATGATGTAAAGCAGGCGGGGAGAAGTGGTCCTGGGACCCCGGTGGGGAAGCCTCTTCCTGTCACAGAAGGAAATGGAGCAGAGGGCCGCAGTGAGATGTTTCATACAAAGGGATTTTTGTGGTTTAATGTTTTACTAAATACAGAGATCATTTATCCGTTCTATTTTTTTTTTTTTTTTGCTACTTTCTTGTTAGCCTCATTGTCAATAAACTGTTCAGGAGAAGGTCAATGAGAGATTATAATATAGATGCAGTATAGTATAGATGGAGATCACCCATGGTTTCTGCTGCAAAAGAGAGCACTGAACTGAATCTCAAGCGAGACCTCCTGAGCTCTACTTCACCCTGACACTGACTTTGGGGAAATTCTTCAGTATCTCTGACCTCAGGCTTCTTGCCTTACAAAGGACTAGGCAGGGCCAGATGCCTCCTGGAACTTCTTGCACCTCCAATGTTCAGTTTGCTTCTATAGTTATGGCACAACCAAAACAAAGCTCCTACTTCAAGTTCAAGCAGCCCTGAGGTTTTCCTTGTCAATAGGGAATTGCAGAATCTTCTCAGAATTCTCCCTGCCACACACCCTGATTCTACCAGTATGGAGAACCTCAGATGCCTACCTATAGTCTGCACTGATCTGGGATTACCACAATGCTCAGTCTGTTCTCTACAGGCTGGCAAGTCTTGCTTGTCTCGCACATGGTGAGATGTCCAGCATCCCAGCCTTATCCCCCCTCAAACAGACAGTGTTCCTGCTCATCTGTGTCCAGCTCTTTATGACTCCCTGCACTGTAGCCCACCAGGTTTCTCTAGAGGTCCAGGGATTTACCAGGCAAGAACGCTCTAGTGGGTTGCCATTTCCTCCTCCAAGGGATCTTCTCGATCCAGAGATCAAACCTGTCTCCTGCAATGCAGATGGATTCTTTACCACTGAGCCACCTGAGAAGCCTACAATTCCACAAAGTCCGAGCAATCCCTCCAATACATACATAAGATGTTTTTCAAAAATATTAATGTTAAATCTGTCTTAGTATAACTAAGTATTTCAAGCGTCACTTCACCAGAGGTGTGTGAGCCACATGGCTTCTCATGATGTAAAGCAGGCGGGGAGAAGTGGTCCTGGGACCCCGGTGGGGAAGCCTCTTCCTGTCACAGAAGGAAATGGAGCAGAGGGCCTTACCCAAAAGCATCCCAGGAGTGAGTCACTACAAACCAAGTGCAAGGGCAAATGTCGTAATTGTGCAGTGGACTCTCACTTTTTGACAGAGGATGGGGTTTGGCCAGCGATGAATCTCAACAAAGGAGACAGAAAGACCGAAGTCCTACGAATATCACTGTCACCTCTCCCCTCTGAGCTGGTCCACAGCCAGCATCCTGAAGACAGGGAGTGAAGGAGCCACCCTGGTGTGAAAGGTGGGGAGAAGGTGGAGAGACGGGGAGAGAAAGATGGACTGGAAAGGGAAAGGGAGAGAGGCAGAGACCTCTAATTGTTTTTAATGTTTCTTTTTAATTGTGCTAAAGTCACATAATATAAAACATACTCTCTTAACCATATTTAACTGTTCATTTCAGTGGCATTAATGCAGTTCTCAACATGATCCACCTCCTGAATTTGTTACTTTCCTGAGCTGAGACTCTATCCCCATTAAACACAAAGGCCCCATTTCCCATCCCCAGCCCTAGCATCTGCCAATATACATTCTGACTCTATGAATATGACTATTCTAGGTACCTCATATAAGTGAAAGATTTCCTAGGTGGTGCAATGGTAAGGAGTCTGCCTGCCAAGCAAGAGATGAGGGTTCGATCCCTGCATCGCGAAGATCCCCTGGAGAAGGGAATGGCTACCCACTCCAGTATTCTTGCCTGGAGAATTCCATGGACAGAGGAGCCTGGCGGGCTACAGTCCATGGAGTCACAAAAAGTAAGACATAGTGACTAAACAGCAGAAGCAGCAGGTACCTCATATAAGTGGAATCAAACAGCCTTTGTCTATACCTACTGTATACTGGGACGCAGTTTTAGGGTTAACCTAACATACACAGAGACCTCTAATTTGGAGATCATAAACCACAGAACCTAAGGGTGAGGGTTCAGAGGGGACACGGACTCACATCCCACTATCTTTAAAGAGAAGTTTAAACAGAAGTGAATGATGAATGTCCCAAGGCTGGACTCCTTATTCTATGTAAAACACACACGTGCATGTGCACAGGGGCACCTGTGTGTTACATGTTTATACAGTTCATGCAGCTGTGGCCTATCCCAGCTGCCTGGCTGCTATGGAAACCAGAGGTAAAGGAATTTTGTGTTAGCCTAAAAATGAGTGCAGAAGAGGACACGTACATGCTAAATACTAAAGAAGACATCTCAGTTGTTACCTAATTGTTCCTTTAAAATCTTAAGAATTGGCTATTCGAGGTCTTTTGTGTTTCCATATGAACTGTGCTATTCTTTGGTCTAGTTCTGTGAAGAATGTCATTGGTAGTTTGATACAGATCACATTGAATCTATAGATGATATATTGTAGTAAGGTCATTTTGCTCTGAATGTTCCTTCACTTTGGCTCTATTCTCTAAAGAAAAATGTCTTAAGCTCCAAGCTAAACTGGAGCAGTTGAGAAAGGAAGACCATCTTATTCACCCACGTTACATCATCTCTCCCCTAGACTCTGTCATTATTTCCTAACCGACCTCCTTGACTGCCTGGGGTACCCAATCTCAGCATAAGAGCCAGGGTGATCTTATTATCATGTAACCCAAGTCAGGTGTCACCTGGTGCAAAACCTTCCTGTGTGTTCTATGTTGTTCAGAGTCAAGGGTGAAGGTCTCCTAGTAGACGCTCAGGGTCCTTTATGACCTGCCCCAGTGCCATTGCCTCTGGCCTCCTTTTCACCCCTCTCCGACCCTCCTCAAGACCTTTGCACTTGCTGTTCTCTCAGGAAAGCTATTCCTTCAAATACCTTTCTGGTCCTCTCTCCTCCTGCCCTTCTCAGTGATGACCTCCTTATCTTCACAATTTAGAATTATAAATGACTTCCTTCGCTGGCACTTTCTAAACCCTTTTTTTGTCCAGTTTTCCTCTGTTTTACTTATTATGATTGCTCCCACTTACCAGGATCTTGTGTGTTTTCTTAGCAGCAATATCCCCACTGGCTAACCATACAAATGGTGCTTAGCACCTACTGTGGCATTAACAAATAAGTTTAACTTATTCCACAGAAAGAATGAACACATGAATTTTTAAAAAGACCTACTAGGTAGTTAGTTGAGCAGGTCTGCGACCTCCAAGAGACTCAGCTTTTTAGCTTTATGCGTAATCCAGATGGCAGTCATGAAACAATCCATTTGAAAACATAAATTGGTTTTTCTTCCAAATGTACATGTGTAAAAGCTTGTACATATATCCATCTATAACAGCAACTGGTCTTTCTGAAAAAAATATAAGGACTGTACTGTTTGAAGCCACTAGAGAATTTTTTTCTCTTGAGGCAAGGCAAATTAAACAAGGCAAGTAAGATATGAGAATGAGGATTATTTTCAAAATTGGTTAAAGACTAGCAAGAATCATTTTCAAAAGATTCTAGAGACGCAAAAGTCTTTTACAGAAAAAAGGCATACTTTCTCTAATATATAAAGAGCTTCTAGAAATTAATAAGACAATGACAAATGACATGTAACTCAACTGTAAATTGGGCAAAAGGTACTGGCTGTTTATAGAAAAGGAAATGCAAATGATCCTGAAACATGAAAAGATGTTCAACCTCGTCATAAAAATGAGCATGGAAATTAAAACTATCTTAAGAACGTTTTTGTCAGCTTACAGGCAAAATCAAAAGGTCTGACTGTATAGTATACCCCATGGAGTGAAAAAGAAGAGTTCTCATGCATTGCTCAAAACATCACCATCAGAGATATCAATTTCACATAAGTGTTCAAAATTGTCATTGTATACAGCTGAGCCTTGAACAACAAAGGAGCAAAGGGAGCTGACCCTTTGTATAGTTGCAAATCTGCCCATAATTCATAGTCTGCTCTTGGTATCTACAGTTCCACATCCCCAAATCAAACAATTGTCCTGTATCCCATATTAATGAAAAATAAATCCATGTATAATGGACCCATACAGCTTAAACCCATGTTGTTCAATGGTCACTGTACACTTCTTAATTCCTGAACCCCACTTCTGGTCATTTATCCTTCAGATATACTTGTGGTATACATATTTATATATTTATGTACAGGGTTGCAATAATTTACAACAGCAAAACACTGGAAACAACCCAAATATCCATAAGTAGAAAAGCAGTTAGAGAATGCTTCAGAAAAGCAGTTAGAGAATGCTTCTTGTGTGGCTAAGGAAAGAGAAGACAAAATCCATCTTGAACTGTGAAGGTTCTATAGTCTTTCAGAATACAGGTTATTTAAAATATTCAGTAAAAGTATTAAGAGTCCTTGGGGCATCCAAAGAAGATAAAAGACTTCTCAGCACACTGTACACCTTCAGAAGAGAAATACTAAGAATAAAAATAGTTTCCCATCTCAGCCATTCTTTGGGATTGATAGTTAATTCCTAATGGTCCCAAGAAGTGAGGAAGGGGAGGAAAAGAATACTCAATTCCTATAACAGTAATTATTCATAGCTCTTTTCCCTCATAAAACAATAGACCATTAGATCTTCCATAAAATGCCTTTCAGTGATTTAATAGTGGAACATCCCTGGTGGCTCAGATGGTAAAGAATTAGCCTGCAACGTAGAAGATCTGGGTTGGATCTCAGGGTCAGGAATACCCCCTGGAGAAGGAAATGCACCCACTCCAGTGTTCTTGCCTGGAGAAGCCCATGGAGAGGGGGGTCTGGTGGGCTACAGTCCATGGGGTGGCAAAGAGTCAGACATGACTGAGTGACTAACCCTTTAACTATCTGCATTGTATAATTCACGTTTTGTAACCCAGAAAAGAAAAACAAAAGATATTTAACAGCCATGATTTTTATTCAATTTCCAATTCTAAAGCTTTCATTTGGCCTATAAAAATTAAAGAGACCATACTTGGATTTTTGAAAGTTTCAATTTGAACAACAAAGGAGCAAAGGGAGCTGACCCTTTGTATAGTTGCAAATCTGCCCATAATTCATAGTCTGCTCTTGGTATCTACAGTTCCACATCCCCAAATCAAACAATTGTCCTGTATCCCATATTAATGAAAAATAAATCCATGTATAATGGACCCATACAGCTTAAACCCATGTTGTTCAATGGTCACTGTACACTTCTTAATTCCTGAACCCCACTTCTGGTCATTTATCCTTCAGATATACTTGTGGTATACATATTTATATATTTATGTACAGGGTTGCAATAATTTACAACAGCAAAACACTGGAAACAACCCAAATATCCATAAGTAGAAAAGCAGTTAGAGAATGCTTCAGAAAAGCAGTTAGAGAATGCTTCTTGTGTGGCTAAGGAAAGAGAAGACAAAATCCATCTTGAACTGTGAAGGTTCTATAGTCTTTCAGAATACAGGTTATTTAAAATATTCAGTAAAAGTATTAAGAGTCCTTGGGGCATCCAAAGAAGATAAAAGACTTCTCAGCACACTGTACACCTTCAGAAGAGAAATACTAAGAATAAAAATAGTTTCCCATCTCAGCCATTCTTTGGGATTGATAGTTAATTCCTAATGGTCCCGCAGAAGTGAGGAAGGGGAGGAAAAGAATACTCAATTCCTATAACAGTAATTATTCATAGCTCTTTTCCCTCATAAAACAATAGACCATTAGATCTTCCATAAAATGCCTTTCAGTGATTTAATAGTGGAACATCCCTGGTGGCTCAGATGGTAAAGAATTAGCCTGCAACGTAGAAGATCTGGGTTGGATCTCAGGGTCAGGAATACCCCCTGGAGAAGGAAATGCACCCACTCCAGTGTTCTTGCCTGGAGAAGCCCATGGAGAGGGGGGTCTGGTGGGCTACAGTCCATGGGGTGGCAAAGAGTCAGACATGACTGAGTGACTAACCCTTTAACTATCTGCATTGTATAATTCACGTTTTGTAACCCAGAAAAGAAAAACAAAAAGATATTTAACAGTGATTCATCCCACTGATTTTTATTCAATTTCCAATTCTAAAGCTTTCATTTGGCCTATAAAAATTAAAGAGACCATTATGAGATTTTTCTTCTGTTAAGGGTCATTATTAAAACTGAAAGTTTCTTGACTGCCATCTACTGGTAAGAAAAAAAGCTTATTTTAAAAGTTTCACATTTTCTCTCAGATTTTCTGATTCAGGGGTGTAAATATTTTAACATTTAGAAACAATGGCATGTTGGACATATAGAACATCTATGTTTAAACTCAAATGAATTGACTATGTACTACTAGGTTTTTTAAAAATAAGTCAAATGTGTTTTATCTTTTTTCCAATTTAATACTTCTTTTCTAGTATTACTAAGAGAAGTCACACAGATGGATCATAGTCGCTTAAAGTCTGTTTTAATAGACATGGATGCTAGTCTAACTAATGATAAAATGGAAGGTTACTTGAAGATCAGCCAGTGAAATCTAACAAAGAAGATATGGTGAAACACTCTGATGAGAGATCATTCATTCCTATCTTTACCAACAGATAAACTTTGAAAACCAAAGGACAACTCCAATAAGAGGCAGAGTACACAGTGGCAAACATAATCAGAATTTTCCCAAGTGAAATATTATCTTCAGGGAGAATATTTATATATTCGCCCTTTGCATATTGGAAGCACTCAGTCATTTGCAATCAGTGAAACGTACCTGGCTTAAAATGTGGTAAAGAGTGAACTCCAGGCCACGTGTCCTCATTTGGCGTTCCAAGAACCTAGTGGAGAGCAGGAAATTGTGGAAACAGACTTATTATTTCCAAAACACTCAAGATTCTCCAGTGTAGAAAACAGCACACTGTATATGATGAAACTCTGGATTTTTTCTTTTTTTTCCGTTATCGTATGCCAGGGGATTTGACTCCAGTAAAAACAAACCCAGCAAAAGAGCCACCCAAGTTGAATGTCTGTGTTTTAACAAATGCGGCTAAATGCAGTAAGACAAGTTAAATCTGCTGCGTTTTATCAGCTTCCAACTTAAGTGGTAGGCTTAGGACGCCAAGGAGGAGCTGTCATCTTTACGGAACTGAATGAAGTATGTACGTGACCCTCGTGATTCTTTTGTGAGCTTTTGTCTTTCACTCCAGTATCAGGCATCATTAAACAGTTCAAAGAGTTCTGTTCCTTCTTGCCCCTCCTGCTCTGTCTGGGCATCAGAAGGTTTCAAGGAAACAGGACTGATGAGCTGGGATGATCATATTCTCCACTGGCTGTACTATTTGTTACAGGGAATGGCTTTAGTCACGCGATACAGAGCTCCTCCATCCCAAGCACTGTGGTCCCTTCACTCGTCTTCGTCTTTCTACACGTCTGGCTTCTTTCCCCATCTACTTCACGAAGATTTGAAAAATATGCACAACATAAAAGTTGAGATGTTTTATTCGATGGGAATTTTTTAGGACTTAAAACCTGGGAGACAGCACCTCAAGTGACCCTGAGAGAATCACTCTGAGAAGATGGTGGAGAAGGGCGGGGTGGGAGCGAGGAGGAGCCAGGTTACATAGATGTTTTGTAACCGAGGTCAAGTAGTCTGAATGTTAAAGTGTTTTTTTTTTTTCAAATTATTAAAGAAAATCAGATATTCAAAGTTAATGGATTTAGTACTTTTCTATATATGGGAAGATTCTAGAGTCTGGGCTCACTGAACTCATTCCTTTAATATGCACCTCCAGATAAGAGCCAGTATCCTGCCTTTCTTTCATATTCTAAGCTTCCCTGCTGCTCATTCTAGGAAGCCGCTGCAGTCTGATGGCTGCTAGATGGCACACATTCCTTCCTTGCTGAGCTTCCTCAGGGCTCACGAGCAAGGCAGTGGCTACAACTGCTGGGACACGACATTCTTTTTTGGGGGGGAGGGGTCCTTTTATTGTTTTATTTATTTATTTATTTTCATCCATCTTAATTCTTTGACCTGTGTGGGCCTCCCATTGCAGTGGCCTCTCTTGTTGCAGAGCACAGGCTCTGGGTGCATGTGCTCCAGAGTGCTGGCTCGTAATTGGACACACTGGCCCGGATGCTCTGTGGCACGTGGGATCTTCCCAGGCCAGGTGCCCCTTGCACTGCAAGGTGGACTCTTTACCCACCGGACCATCAGGGAAGCCCGACGTGACATTCTTGTTTACCACTGGCAGGAAATATTCCATTTCTCACTCACAGTGTTTGACCTGGTCAAGGGCTTTAAAAGGCAATGCCGGTTCACCTATAACTAGGTGCACTCTATTTGAATTTTCTGTTCCACCATCTGTAGCTATTCTACTCAATGATCATGGTGAATCACCGATGGAGAACAGCAGAGCTGAAAGGTGTAGGATCTCAGACCATGGCGACAGAACAGATCCCTTTGGTCCCGTCCTTACCAACCAGAGGACCTTACAGGGTTAAATTTTCTCCTCTGTCAGCTAGGGGTGATAAGAGCACCTTCCTCATCTGTGGGAGAACACTACCTGGCATGCAATAAGCACTCTGTAAGGATCAGACACAATTCAAAGCACCCGTAGAAAACAGGTCAGGTCGAGGAGGTGCAGGCAATGGGGGAGAATCCAGCCTGCTCACTTTTCCACAGGGATGCCCTGCTGTAGGGAGTCAATGCCAATGTGTCATTCAGGACAATGATGGGCCTATATGGTCAGTCCAATGAGTTGGGGAGGAGATAAAGCCAGAAGCTAGTAAAGCTGGACATCAAGGGAAACGCGCCTATTCACCTCATCTCTGGGGATTAGCAGGTATGAGTAGGGGTAAGGAAACAGAGTCCTGACCCTTCATTCAAGGACTTCTGGGGTGGGGATCAGGGTTATGATGTCAAAGGGATGGGCCAGTCCTTCTCTTTCATATTCTAAGCTTCCCTGCTGCTCATTCTAGGAAGCCGCTGCAGTCTGATGGCTGCTAGATGGCACACATTCCTTCCTTGCTGAGCTTCCTCAGGGCTCACGAGCAAGGCAGTGGCTACAACTGCTGGGACACGACATTCTTTTTTGGGGGGGAGGGGTCCTTTTATTGTTTTATTTATTTATTTATTTTCATCCATCTTAATTCTTTGACCTGTGTGGGCCTCCCATTGCAGTGGCCTCTCTTGTTGCAGAGCACAGGCTCTGGGTGCATGTGCTCCAGAGTGCTGGCTCGTAATTGGACACACTGGCCCGGATGCTCTGTGGCACGTGGGATCTTCCCAGGCCAGGTGCCCCTTGCACTGCAAGGTGGACTCTTTACCCACCGGACCATCAGGGAAGCCCGACGTGACATTCTTGTTTACCACTGGCAGGAAATATTCCATTTCTCACTCACAGTGTTTGACCTGGTCAAGGGCTTTAAAAGGCAATGCCGGTTCACCTATAACTAGGTGCACTCTATTTGAATTTTCTGTTCCACCATCTGTAGCTATTCTACTCAATGATCATGGTGAATCACCGATGGAGAACAGCAGAGCTGAAAGGTGTAGGATCTCAGACCATGGCGACAGAACAGATCCCTTTGGTCCCGTCCTTACCAACCAGAGGACCTTACAGGGTTAAATTTTCTCCTCTGTCAGCTAGGGGTGATAAGAGCACCTTCCTCATCTGTGGGAGAACACTACCTGGCATGCAATAAGCACTCTGTAAGGATCAGACACAATTCAAAGCACCCGTAGAAAACAGGTCAGGTCGAGGAGGTGCAGGCAATGGGGGAGAATCCAGCCTGCTCACTTTTCCACAGGGATGCCCTGCTGTAGGGAGTCAATGCCAATGTGTCATTCAGGACAATGATGGGCCTATATGGTCAGTCCAATGAGTTGGGGAGGAGATAAAGCCAGAAGCTAGTAAAGCTGGACATCAAGGGGGAAACGACGCCTATTCACCTCATCTCTGGGGATTAGCAGGTATGAGTAGGGGGTAAGGAAACAGAGTCCTGACCCTTCATTCAAGGACTTCTGGGGGTGGGGATCAGGGTTATGATGTCAAAGGGATGCTTCACTTGCTACTTCCTGCTCTGGATAATCAGGGTTAAACATGGGTATTCCATTTCTCATTGAAACATGGTTCAGGGGATTACACAATATGATTCTTACAAGCACTAATTAATGTAACATTCACAGGCAAATCAACACAAACAATGTCACACCGCTGACGGCTGGGTGGGAGAGGAAGGTGACAGGCAAGAGGAAAAGAGACAAAGATGAGTCTGACATGAACAGCTGTGACAGCAGCATCTCTGTAGAAGGCCCATGCTCCTTTCTTTCCACTAACTCCCATCGTTATTTCAAGAAAGGCAGACAGGTGTTCAGGCAGCACCCAGCTCCCATGGGGGATGCTCTGCTTTGAACTCCCACTGAATTCTGCATGAAGGACAAAGGGGTTTCAGCAGTACTAAACTTGATCAATGAAAGGGAGAAACTCTTCAGCTCAAAACCACATCTTGATCACGGCCAATCCATCACATATGAAATAGACCCTCTAAAGGGGCAACAGAGGACGAGACAGTTGGATGGCATCACAAACTCAATGGACATGAGGCTGGGCAAACTCTGGGAGGTAGTAAAGGACAGGGAAGCCTGGTGTGCTGCAGTCCATGCGGCTGAAAAGAGTCAAACAAGAACAACAGTGACTGAACAACACCAAGGTCTTATAAACAACGGAAAGCAGAGCCAGAATGTGAAATTTGTTCTCTCACTCCTAATAAAGGTGTGATTGATATCTTGACTGTACTTGCTTCTACAGTGTTTATATAGGAAACAAAAAAGTTTTAGCAGTACTATCCTCATCCATAACCAATGTTTGGTTTCAAAGCGATTATCAAATCCTATGGTCATCCAAAAGGTCTTTCAGAAAAACATTAGTCAAGGGCCCCCCAGGGATGCCCTGCTGTAGGGAGTCAATGCCAATGTGTCATTCAGGACAATGATGGGCCTATATGGTCAGTCCAATGAGTTGGGGAGGAGATAAAGCCAGAAGCTAGTAAAGCTGGACATCAAGGGGGAAACGACGCCTATTCACCTCATCTCTGGGGATTAGCAGGTATGAGTAGGGGGTAAGGAAACAGAGTCCTGACCCTTCATTCAAGGACTTCTGGGGGTGGGGATCAGGGTTATGATGTCAAAGGGATGCTTCACTTGCTACTTCCTGCTCTGGATAATCAGGGTTAAACATGGGTATTCCATTTCTCATTGAAACATGGTTCAGGGGATTACACAATATGATTCTTACAAGCACTAATTAATGTAACATTCACAGGCAAATCAACACAAACAATGTCACACCGCTGACGGCTGGGTGGGAGAGGAAGGTGACAGGCAAGAGGAAAAGAGACAAAGATGAGTCTGACATGAACAGCTGTGACAGCAGCATCTCTGTAGAAGGCCCATGCTCCTTTCTTTCCACTAACTCCCATCGTTATTTCAAGAAAGGCAGACAGGTGTTCAGGCAGCACCCAGCTCCCATGGGGGATGCTCTGCTTTGAACTCCCACTGAATTCTGCATGAAGGACAAAGGGGTTTCAGCAGTACTAAACTTGATCAATGAAAGGGAGAAACTCTTCAGCTCAAAACCACATCTTGATCACGGCCAATCCATCACATATGAAATAGACCCTCTAAAGGGGCAACAGAGGACGAGACAGTTGGATGGCATCACAAACTCAATGGACATGAGGCTGGGCAAACTCTGGGAGGTAGTAAAGGACAGGGAAGCCTGGTGTGCTGCAGTCCATGCGGCTGAAAAGAGTCAAACAAGAACAACAGTGACTGAACAACACCAAGGTCTTATAAACAACGGAAAGCAGAGCCAGAATGTGAAATTTGTTCTCTCACTCCTAATAAAGGTGTGATTGATATCTTGACTGTACTTGCTTCTACAGTGTTTATATAGGAACAATGCTTAAAACAAAGCCTTTTCAGCAGTACTATCCTCATCCATAACCAATGTTTGGTTTCAAAGCGATTATCAAATCCTATGGTCATCTCACAAAAATTACCTGCAAAGAAAAAACACATTAGACTTTCTTTTTCAGAAATTATTACACTGCCTGATGAGATTCCACACCTCTCCTGTCTACACCTTCTAGGCCATTTGCATGGGAAACAGAAAGTGGGCAAGTCAGTGTTGCTTCTGCAGAAAACAAACCATAACAAAGCAATGAAAATAAAATGTTCTCAAGCATCAATCAGACTGTATCAAAGAATTGCAGAAAACTCTTCAATGGCTCAAGCTCTATGATAGTAGCTGGTATATGACAATAAAACTATTGTGCTGCTGCCATTGTTGCTCAGTCACTAACGCATGTCCTACTCTTTGTGACCCCATGGACGGCAGCACGCCAGGCTCCTCTACCCTTCACTATCACCTGGAGCTTGCTCAGACTCATGTCCATTCAGTCAGTGATGCCATTCAACCATCTCTTTCTCAGTCACCTTCTTCTCCTCCTACCCTCAATCTTTCTCAGAATAAGGGTCTTTCCCAATGAGTCAGCTCTTTGTATCCGGTGGCTGAAGTATTGGCGCCTCAGCTTCAGCATCAGTCCTTCCAGTGACTATTCAGGGTTGATTTCCTTTAGGATGGACTGGTTTGATCTCCTTGGAGTCCAAGAGTTTTCTCTAGCATCACAATTTGAAAGCATCGATTCTTTGGCACTCAACCTTCGTTCTGGTCCAACTCTCACATCCACACATGACTACTGGAAAAACCATAGCTTTGACTAATTTACAAGACCTTTGTCGACAAAATGATGAAATAGACCCTCTAAAGGGGCAACAGAGGACGAGACAGTTGGATGGCATCACAAACTCAATGGACATGAGGCTGGGCAAACTCTGGGAGGTAGTAAAGGACAGGGAAGCCTGGTGTGCTGCAGTCCATGCGGCTGAAAAGAGTCAAACAAGAACAACAGTGACTGAACAACACCAAGGTCTTATAAACAACGGAAAGCAGAGCCAGAATGTGAAATTTGTTCTCTCACTCCTAATAAAGGTGTGATTGATATCTTGACTGTACTTGCTTCTACAGTGTTTATATAGGAACAATGCTTAAAACAAAGCCTTTTCAGCAGTACTATCCTCATCCATAACCAATGTTTGGTTTCAAAGCGATTATCAAATCCTATGGTCATCTCACAAAAATTACCTGCAAAGAAAAAACACATTAGACTTTCTTTTTCAGAAATTATTACACTGCCTGATGAGATTCCACACCTCTCCTGTCTACACCTTCTAGGCCATTTGCATGGGAAACAGAAAGTGGGCAAGTCAGTGTTGCTTCTGCAGAAAACAAACCATAACAAAGCAATGAAAATAAAATGTTCTCAAGCATCAATCAGACTGTATCAAAGAATTGCAGAAAACTCTTCAATGGCTCAAGCTCTATGATAGTAGCTGGTATATGACAATAAAACTATTGTGCTGCTGCCATTGTTGCTCAGTCACTAACGCATGTCCTACTCTTTGTGACCCCATGGACGGCAGCACGCCAGGCTCCTCTACCCTTCACTATCACCTGGAGCTTGCTCAGACTCATGTCCATTCAGTCAGTGATGCCATTCAACCATCTCTTTCTCAGTCACCTTCTTCTCCTCCTACCCTCAATCTTTCTCAGAATAAGGGTCTTTCCCAATGAGTCAGCTCTTTGTATCCGGTGGCTGAAGTATTGGCGCCTCAGCTTCAGCATCAGTCCTTCCAGTGACTATTCAGGGTTGATTTCCTTTAGGATGGACTGGTTTGATCTCCTTGGAGTCCAAGAGTTTTCTCTAGCATCACAATTTGAAAGCATCGATTCTTTGGCACTCAACCTTCGTTCTGGTCCAACTCTCACATCCACACATGACTACTGGAAAAACCATAGCTTTGACTATACAGACCTTTGTCGACAAAGTGATGTCTCTGCCTACCATGTCCCTGGTACCAAATATGCACATATTGAATGAATGAATAAACGAATAAATGGTGCGTCTGGGTAACAGCGTGAAGTTTGGTGGTCTGTATTATTGGCAGGGTTATAAGATAAGGGGCAAGGGCAAGATACTGAATGCATGAAGACTACATTTTATCTCTGAAGTTTTTGAAAACTGTAGGTCACATGGTCCACCCAAGGACTGTACATTTCATTTACAGTGTTGATATCAGTATTTTTCAAAAGATGAAATCCAAGAGAAGATGTCAGAGGCTAACAGACGTGGTAAAGATGCATGTTGTTCTATGAAACTCTTACCAAGTTACATCTGTGTACGTACATGTGCATTGTGAGTCATAATGTAAAATGTATTTCTTACTGTTTAAAAGGCATGCTGTTGGAAACAAGAAGTTCAGCTGAAATCAAGAATGCAGGTTTGTGGAGGGAGTAACACGGAAACCTATACTGTCATGTGTGGAAAAGATAGCTATTGTCATTGTGTTAAGGGAATAGGAGTGCTCACAATGGCTTGGGGCGATGGTCCGGAGGGGTAGGATGGGGGGAACTGGGGTGGAGAGGACCAGGGATATGCATATGACTGATCTGGGAACATACCAAAAAAAAAAAAAAAAGAATGCAGGTTTGGGGACTGAGGGCAATGAGTTTAGTTCTGGGCCTATAAAACATTAGAAATGATGGCAGGTCAAGGTAAAAAGATCTTTAAAGCACAGGTGAAAATACAGACATGGATAATAGGAGAGGGATTTAAGTTCAAGAAAAACACTGAGCATATATTCAGTTGTAGAAAGCAAATTACCAGCTATTCATACAAAATGGTCTAACTTCCTGATCTTTAGCATATCCCTTTGTGGGGAACCCACAGATTTTGATTCAGGGTTGATTTCCTTTAGGATGGACTGGTTTGATCTCCTTGGAGTCAAGAGTTTTCTCTAGCATCACAATTTGAAAGCATCGATTCTTTGGCACTCAACCTTCGTTCTGGTCCAACTCTCACATCCACACATGACTACTGGAAAAACCATAGCTTTGACTATACAGACCTTTGTCGACAAAGTGATGTCTCTGCCTACCATGTCCCTGGTACCAAATATGCACATATTGAATGAATGAATAAACGAATAAATGGTGCGTCTGGGTAACAGCGTGAAGTTTGGTGGTCTGTATTATTGGCAGGGTTATAAGATAAGGGGCAAGGGCAAGATACTGAATGCATGAAGACTACATTTTATCTCTGAAGTTTTTGAAAACTGTAGGTCACATGGTCCACCCAAGGACTGTACATTTCATTTACAGTGTTGATATCAGTATTTTTCAAAAGATGAAATCCAAGAGAAGATGTCAGAGGCTAACAGACGTGGTAAAGATGCATGTTGTTCTATGAAACTCTTACCAAGTTACATCTGTGTACGTACATGTGCATTGTGAGTCATAATGTAAAATGTATTTCTTACTGTTTAAAAGGCATGCTGTTGGAAACAAGAAGTTCAGCTGAAATCAAGAATGCAGGTTTGTGGAGGGAGTAACACGGAAACCTATACTGTCATGTGTGGAAAAGATAGCTATTGTCATTGTGTTAAGGGAATAGGAGTGCTCACAATGGCTTGGGGCGATGGTCCGGAGGGGTAGGATGGGGGGAACTGGGGTGGAGAGGACCAGGGATATGCATATGACTGATCTGGGAACATACCAAAAAAAAAAAAAAAAGAATGCAGGTTTGGGGACTGAGGGCAATGAGTTTAGTTCTGGGCCTATAAAACATTAGAAATGATGGCAGGTCAAGGTAAAAAGATCTTTAAAGCACAGGTGAAAATACAGACATGGATAATAGGAGAGGGATTTAAGTTCAAGAAAAACACTGAGCATATATTCAGTTGTAGAAAGCAAATTACCAGCTATTCATACAAAATGGTCTAACTTCCCTGTGTTCACACATACACAGTCTCCGAGGGTATCTCTGTGACTTCCTTGACTTTTAAGCATCTGTTAAGAAAAAAACAAGGAACTATCTCACCTTCTCAGTAGAAGTTCACACTATTTGACTCACAGGAATTACAATTTTTTTTAGCCATCACGTAAAATGATATTTTCAAATAAATTTTCTAATATTTTCATTGCAATTGTCAAAAGCGTTGATGCTTTCTTTTTAAATGCTCTGCCTAAAAATAGATGCGATTTAAAGTTGAATTAATTTTAACAGAATATGAAAATAGCCAATGTATCTTATAAACATGACCATTATTTCAGTTTATAACATGGTTCATAGGGGAAGGATGGACCACGAGTGTGGGGTTAATAGATACAAACTATGGTAGGCAGAATGGGTGGATGACAAGGTCCAACTGTGTAGTACAGGGAACTAGTTTCAGTGTTCTGGAATACACCATAAGAGGAGCGATGACTTCATGACCTCAAACATACTCTTTTGGTCTTACCTACGTGCTGACAGGTACTACATGAATCCCGCCCACCGGGTCGGCCTCTCTGATGGGCAGAGGAGGAGGCTGAGAAAAAGAGAGCCTCTCTCCTGAAACATCTCCTCTCCCAGTAAAGGACGAAGAGTGAATTCCTGACTTCTGGAGCTTAGAGTTCAAGAATTAGTGTCTGTTAGGAACACTGACTTTCCCTCCCAGTAATTCTCACATTTCCTAGTCTTTCCTTTTGCACAAGCTCCAGGGCTGCTAAAACTGAGTTCCCCGGCTTTCTCTGAACAACACCTGTGGTTGAAACAGAACACGTATGTGTGCTCAGTTGTGTCCAATTCTTTGTGACCCTGAGGACTATAGCCCACCAAATTCCTCAGTCCATAGGATTTCCCAGGCAAGAATACTGGAGTAGGGTGCCATGCCTTCTCCAGGGGATCTTCCTGACCCAGGGAGTGAATCTGCAACTCCTGCTTTGGCAGGTAGATTCTTTGTCCCTGAGCTACCTGGGAAGCCCTTGATTCCTAATAGCTCTCCTGGGTCCAGGGGTCAGGGAGGTCTGTAACAGAGATGAGTGCAGAAGAATTCTGGTCCCTCATATGCAGATAAACTGGGCTTACACATGAGGCTGTATTACGAAAGTCATGGGAATGGAACGCCTGGGTTTCCAGTTGGAGTGCTCAGTTTCCTGCACTGCGCGTTCTACAGTTGTGTTGATGATTTCAAACAGACTTAATGGTTCTAAAGAAATGGAGAACAACCAACTGACTTCTGTGATTTTGAAACTGACTTTATGAAAGTCCCCACAAACATCTCCTCTACAATCACAACTGCTGCTTCACAGCTGTGCTACTTCAGGTTCTGGAAGGCTTTTTCTGGTTCCTTGGTGAGGAGTCCTCAACACAACTTGTGAAGAGGCTCCGCGGAACTGGGCTTGGATGTTATACTCTGAACAGATGGTGGAAAGTTCAAAGTTGAGCCGAGGAGAGAGTGGAACTTCTTAACTCTCATCTCCAGAGTTCATTCCCTAGAAGGATAATGTATCAAGTGGGTGGAGCTGGAATGCAAGATCAAGCTGGCTTGATTAGAGAGACTATGCTTTTAAGAGCTGTGTCAGTGCCAGAGAATGTGGCTCAGATGGTGTTTAATCATTCACAGCCAACTAGCCAGTCTCTGGAAGGAGGTTCCAAGTATTAGGAGCAAGGTTTTTTTTTTCATTTTCTCTCTCTCTAGTCTAACACACAGATACACACACACACACACACACACACACACACAGTACCAGTACCAACGTCTTCAGTAATTCATCAGTGACTTAAAGGAAAACAGAAAAATGTCTTGTATTTCCAGATGACACAAAATAGAAGGGATGTGCAGTATTTTTTTTAAAATTATTTGTCAGTTATATTTATTTTTGGTTGTGCTGGATCTTCGTTGCTGCACGCAGGCTTTCTTTAATTGCCAGTGAGCGGGGGCTACTCTCTAGTTGTGAGGCACAGGCTTCTCCTTGCTGTGGCTTCTCTTGTTGAGGAGTACAGGCTCTAGGCTCGCAGGCTGAGTAGCTGCAGCTTGCAAGCACGGGCTCAAGCACTGTGGCACATAGGCTGAGTTGCTCCACAGCATGTGGAATCTTCCCAGAATAGGGACTGAACCTGTGTAGCCTGCACGAGCAGGCAGATTCTTTACTACTGAACCACCAGGGAAATCTGGGATGTGTAATATTCTGTTGGCTGAGCCAGGGTTAAAAAATATTTAATTTACTAGGTACAACAGGCTGAACCTAACTCAAGGAAACCTAATAGCATAAACATAAAAGTTCAGTAGTTAGGTTCTATTAATTAATTGTTTGGGGCTTCCCAGATGGCTCAGTGGTAAAGAATTCACCTGTCAATGCAGGAAACCCAGGAGACTCGGGTTCTATCCCTGGCTTTGGATGATCTCCTGGGGAAGGAAATGGCAACCCACTCCAGTGTTCGTGCCTAGAGAATCCCGTGGATAGAGGATCCTAGCAGGGTACAGCACATAGGGTCACAACGATTGAGCAATGAGCAACTAAGCACACACAACACACACACACACACAATTAATTAATCGTTCCAAGACGGGAAGACTAGGCAGGCAACAATTCGTATTAAAGATAAAAGACGCATGACTTTCGGCTGAATATAATTCCATGAGACCACCCAGTGGAATCAAATGAGATGGGGGAGGGCTGACCTGAAGTGGCCCCTTAACCCCTGGTTCTTGGTCATTTGTGCCTTTCCCCTGGAGGGCAGATGGGACCAGTGACTTGATTCTAACCAAGAGAATGCAGTCAAAACAACAAGGTGTCACTTCTGTGATTACACCATGAGATCCACAGCATTGTGAGAAGATAAGGGTGCAGTTAGTCGCTAAGGTCGAGGTATTAATAATTTTCCAGGGCAGTAAATAAGAATACAGCAAATAAGAATTTCATCACTGGGCTTCCCTGGTGGTCCAGTAAGTAAAGAGTCCACCTTGCAATGCAAGGGGCACTGGTTTGATCCCTGGCCAGAGAAGATCCCACATTCAGCAGAGCAGCTGGACCGGTGTGTCCAGTTACAAGCCAGTGCTCTGGAGCGCATGCTCCCAGAGCTAGTGCTCTGCAACAAGAAAGGCCACTGAAATGGGAGGCCCACATAAGCCAAAGAATAAAGATGGATGAAAAAATAAATAAGAAACCAATAAAATAGGCCAAAATTTAAAAAAATAATAAGAAGAATTTCATCAGTGACCCACACTATACACTAGTCAGAGTCCATCGGCATTGCTGCACCAGCACCAGGTGCTGCCTGGAAGAGGAACACAAAATAAATAAGGGGTGTACCCAGAAATATCCGGGGGGTGGACCCACATCCCATGAGATGGACTGCAAATTCTCACCCTTGATGAGGAAGAAGAGGTTTGGAACACCAGCCAGAATAGATCAAGTGACTGCAATGCCAAGGGCGAGGCAGGGTGGGGTGATTTATGCTGTGCTGAGAACCAGCAGAGTCAGAGATGGGTCAAAGAAGGGCATGCTGATGACAAGAGCCGTGTAAGATGGAGTAGACCGCTGTATGAGGCTCCATCAGAACCCAGGTGGGGCTGCACCTCATTTGGCTTTCAGATAAAATAAGAACCAAATTCTGTCTCCACAGATACAAGGTTTGTGTGCAGTGGATGTCTACAGTACTGCTACAACAGTCTGGGCCACAAGATGAGGCCATGCATTTACATCGACCTGCGTTTGTTATCTAGGGGCTTCCCTGGTGGCTCAGACAGTAAAGAATCTGCCTGCAATGCAGGAAACCTGGGCCGGGAAGATCCCCTGGGAGAAGGGAATGGCAATCACCTCTAGTGTCTGTATTTGGCCATTATGATACCTTATAGGGAAGACGGGCAGAAGTGGGTTGATACGGAAAAGGGGATATAATTGAAAGCAGACAGAGAAGGAATGGATGAAAGCTTTCCTTCTCCATTTTCTACCTAAACTTTGTATCAACAAGGAACAAGCAACATCAATGGCTAATATCAGAATACCTTCCAGTACCAAAATAAGCAAAATATATGCATGTATGTGTGGTGCGTGTGTCTGTATATCTGTGTGTATACACACATACAGTTCCTCTCCTACATCATGCATTATGTCTATTATATAGTGTAAAGCTATGGTTTCTCCAGTATTCATGTATGAGATGTGAGAGTTGGGAAGACTGAGCACCAAAGAATTGATGCTTTCAAACTGTGGTGCTGGAGAAGATGCTTGAGAGTCCCTTGAACTGCAAGGATATCAAACCAGTCAATCCTAAAGGAAATCAACCCTGAATAGTCATTGGAAGGGCTGATGCTGAAGCTGAAGCTCCAATACTTTGGCCACCTGATGAAAAGAGCCAACTCAGTGACCCACACTATACACTAGTCAGAGTCCATCGGCATTGCTGCACCAGCACCAGGTGCTGCCTGGAAGAGGAACACAAAATAAATAAGGGGTGTACCCAGAAATATCCGGGGGGTGGACCCACATCCCATGAGATGGACTGCAAATTCTCACCCTTGATGAGGAAGAAGAGGTTTGGAACACCAGCCAGAATAGATCAAGTGACTGCAATGCCAAGGGCGAGGCAGGGTGGGGTGATTTATGCTGTGCTGAGAACCAGCAGAGTCAGAGATGGGTCAAAGAAGGGCATGCTGATGACAAGAGCCGTGTAAGATGGAGTAGACCGCTGTATGAGGCTCCATCAGAACCCAGGTGGGGCTGCACCTCATTTGGCTTTCAGATAAAATAAGAACCAAATTCTGTCTCCACAGATACAAGGTTTGTGTGCAGTGGATGTCTACAGTACTGCTACAACAGTCTGGGCCACAAGATGAGGCCATGCATTTACATCGACCTGCGTTTGTTATCTAGGGGCTTCCCTGGTGGCTCAGACAGTAAAGAATCTGCCTGCAATGCAGGAAACCTGGGCCGGGAAGATCCCCTGGGAGAAGGGAATGGCAATCACCTCTAGTGTCTGTATTTGGCCATTATGATACCTTATAGGGAAGACGGGCAGAAGTGGGTTGATACGGAAAAGGGGATATAATTGAAAGCAGACAGAGAAGGAATGGATGAAAGCTTTCCTTCTCCATTTTCTACCTAAACTTTGTATCAACAAGGAACAAGCAACATCAATGGCTAATATCAGAATACCTTCCAGTACCAAAATAAGCAAAATATATGCATGTATGTGTGGTGCGTGTGTCTGTATATCTGTGTGTATACACACATACAGTTCCTCTCCTACATCATGCATTATGTCTATTATATAGTGTAAAGCTATGGTTTCTCCAGTATTCATGTATGAGATGTGAGAGTTGGGAAGACTGAGCACCAAAGAATTGATGCTTTCAAACTGTGGTGCTGGAGAAGATGCTTGAGAGTCCCTTGAACTGCAAGGATATCAAACCAGTCAATCCTAAAGGAAATCAACCCTGAATAGTCATTGGAAGGGCTGATGCTGAAGCTGAAGCTCCAATACTTTGGCCACCTGATGAAAAGAGCCAACTCATTGGAAAAGACGCTGGAAAAAATAGAAGGCAAAAGGAGAAGAGGACAACAAGGGATGAGATGGTTGGATGGTGTGACTGACTTAATGGCCATGAGTCTGAGCAAACTGAGGGAGATGGTAAAGGTCAGGGAAGCCTGGCATGTTGCAGTCCACAGGGTCGCAAAGAATCTGAACAACCACAACAAAACTGCCACTGGACAAGGGGCTGGTTTGTTAAGCGTGTTCATTTTTGGCAGTGGCCAAAGATGTGCAAATTGAATGTGGGATTAGAAAAGCTGTTTTAGCATGCTGTGTGATTTGGAGTTAGAGCCAGAGACTCTTAATTCTACAGATCAGGAAGCGTTACCTACGATCTACCAGCAGAGGGAGCCACTGGACAGGAGAATGAAAAGTCACTAGGGCTTCAACAAGCTGCAGGACTATTTTTTTGAAGTTACTGGATAGAAAAAGATGATGTTTCCAAAGTATCCCGCAGAGTTTTCAACATGGTTTAGATAAGAAGAAACAGAAATATGTAAAGGACAGCTCTTAAGAGTTTTATTTAAAGTGGGTTCAATTCATGGGCTAGGACATAGAGACCTGGCTTAGTCGTGCTTGGCTGCACATGGGAATCATTAGGGAAGCAGTAAAAAAACACAGATTTAAAAACAAAACAAAACAAAACACTGGGACTTCCAGTGGTTAAGACTTTGGCTTCCCATGCAGAGGTGTGGGTTGACTCATGGACAAAAAAGCAAAACATAAAAGAAAAGACAAGAAAAAAAAGCAACAAATTCGATGAAAACTTTTTTTAAAATTAAAAGACTGGGACCCACCTCAAAGATTCTAGTTTTTTCGTTTCGTTGGTGCAAGGTGCAGGCTAGGTAGGTGGAATTTTCCAAACCTCCCCAGTGTGTCTAATGTCTCAACAAGGGCTGGGCTCGCCGACTGGCCCCATCTAACCAGGCCATCTCACCGAGGCCCTCAGTTCAGCCAGACAGTATATAGACTTTTTAAGTCTTCGGCTTGAGTCCAGAGGGTTACCAAAGACTTTTAGTAGATGAATGAACAAAATAAACAGCTAGCCCTTTGTTAGAGAGACATTAGAGGATAACTAGAAACTAAATTGGAAACTCCTCCATAAAATGCTTTCACCAAATTTACAAACAACAACAACAAAAATAACCAGGAAAATATACGATGCTTTTAAACTGGAAAATTCTACAGCAAAAGGAGCTCCTGTACAATATGGTCTCCTCCAACTACGTTTTCATTCTCTCCCCCCTCCCTCTCCTCCTGCTGTTCCTTCTCCCTGTCTCTCTAGCCCTGACTCCCTCATCGATTTCCCTCTCAATTCCTCTCTCTTCCTTTCACTGAGTGATGTTATTGTGACAGGGATGTGACAGGGTTTCAGCTAGTCAGCCCCCTGCTGTGGGAGCCACAGGGACAGAAATGTCCCTGCAAGATGGTCAGGAGCCTTAGGGTGGAGGCGGCTGAGGCTGGAGGGGCAATGTTGCCTAGCAAATGCAGCAGAACTATACCTGAGGCAGCGGCAAATAAAATGAAAAAATAAGAAAAGAAAAGAACCCAGGGAGAGGCACCTAGAGGCAAAAACACTAGATGCCAGAAGACTAGCAGCATCAGCCTCACCTGAAGAAAGAAGCTCAAACCCCACTCCTAACCTGATGAAACAGAATCCAGCTCAACATGAACCCTGGGTGAGTCCAACTTAAGTGTCAGAAGCACTGCTTTCAAAGAAGTCCTTCCAACTGGATTTTTCAACCCCCAAAAAAGAAAAGTGCAAGAATTAGGCAGGGGGCTTCCCTGGTGGTCCAGTGGGTAAGGACCTTGCAGTGCAAGGGGCGCCGGTTCGATCCCTGGCCTGGAAAGATCCCACGTGCCGCGGAGCGCCTGGACCCATGTGTCCAATTACTGAGCCGGGGTTCTGGAGCACATGCGCCCAGAGCTGGTGCTCTGCAACAACAGAGGCCACTGCGATGGGAGGCCCACACGGGCCAAAGAACAAAGATGGAGGAAAATAGATAAATGAAAGACCAATAGAAGTGGCCTGCCCGCCCCCCTTCCTTCCCAACCTGTGCCCTCTTCCCCCAAAATACAAAATAAATAAATAAATAAATAATTAGGCAGGAAGCTATTGCCCCAGATGCACCTTCATGTTGAGTTCTTAGGGAAGATTATTTGTTCAGACAGTGTTTGGAAAAGAGAGATGGGCAACTCCTATCAGGAGCTTGTACAGAGGACTGAGACGGCACAGAGCACGGCTCAGGGTTCTGGAAGTCAGAGCTCATCCACCAGCCCTGGCTCTCCAGGCCTTACTTTACCAGTCTTACACCCTAGGTGTCTCTTACAGCAAGAGGCTTCAAATCTGCTCAAAACTGGCAGCATGTGAAGAGTAATAATAATGAAAGAAAACCCAGATGCAGGCATTTTCCTCATCGATTTCCTCTCAATTCCTCTCTCTCCTTTCACTGAGTGATGTTATTGTGACAGGGATGTGACAGGGTTTCAGCTAGTCAGCCCCCTGCTGTGGGAGCCACAGGGACAGAAATGTCCCTGCAAGATGGTCAGGAGCCTTAGGGTGGAGGCGGCTGAGGCTGGAGGGGCAATGTTGCCTAGCAAATGCAGCAGAACTATACCTGAGGCAGCGGCAAATAAAATGAAAAAATAAGAAAAGAAAAGAACCCAGGAGAGGCACCTAGAGGCAAAAACACTAGATGCCAGAAGACTAGCAGCATCAGCCTCACCTGAAGAAAGAAGCTCAAACCCCACTCCTAACCTGATGAAACAGAATCCAGCTCAACATGAACCCTGGGTGAGTCCAACTTAAGTGTCAGAAGCACTGCTTTCAAAGAAGTCCTTCCAACTGGATTTTTCAACCCCCAAAAAAGAAAAGTGCAAGAATTAGGCAGGGGGCTTCCCTGGTGGTCCAGTGGGTAAGGACCTTGCAGTGCAAGGGGCGCCGGTTCGATCCCTGGCCTGGAAAGATCCCACGTGCCGCGGAGCGCCTGGACCCATGTGTCCAATTACTGAGCCGGGGTTCTGGAGCACATGCGCCCAGAGCTGGTGCTCTGCAACAACAGAGGCCACTGCGATGGGAGGCCCACACGGGCCAAAGAACAAAGATGGAGGAAAATAGATAAATGAAAGACCAATAGAAGTGGCCTGCCCGCCCCCCTTCCTTCCCAACCTGTGCCCTCTTCCCCCAAAATACAAAATAAATAAATAAATAAATAATTAGGCAGGAAGCTATTGCCCCAGATGCACCTTCATGTTGAGTTCTTAGGGAAGATTATTTGTTCAGACAGTGTTTGGAAAAGAGAGATGGGCACCTCCTATCAGGAGCTTGTACAGAGGACTGAGACGGCACAGAGCACGGCTCAGGGTTCTGGAAGTCAGAGCTCATCCACCAGCCCTGGCTCTCCAGGCCTTACTTTACCAGTCTTACACCCTAGGTGTCTCTTACAGCAAGAGGCTTCAAATCGTTGCTCAAAACTGGCAGCATGTGAAGAGTAATAATAATAATGAAAGAAATACTCCATTCATCCACTGATGTGCTTCACTTGGGTTGCAAACTTGAGACCAATTAAAATTTGATGACAGATAACATGTGTCATACGTGACATAAAACACATGCCTAGATGGACTGTCATTTTTCTTCTCCTCGGATTAAAGTAGTTTTCCTGTTTACTGAGCGTTGACTCTGCAGGGCAGCGTGCTGATTAGTGAGAGACAGAAAAATGCATGACGATTACTGTGGCCCTTGAAAATGCAGTATTTTGAATATTCATCGCTATTACATTCAAATTCAAAAGAGACAAAGCTATTGAACTGATTCATAATACTAGGAAACATCCTTCAGAGTGTTTTAGAAAATCGTATTTTCAAAAACATGTTAATGTGAAGGTGTTAGTTTCCTGTGGACAGACGTGACCGGAGGGGCTTAAAACAACAGACATTTAATTCTCTCAAGGTTCTGGGGTCAGAAGTCAGAAATCAGATTCACTGGGCTAAAATCAAGACATCAGCGGGGTTGCCCTCCCTCCAGAGACCCTAGGGGGGAACCCCTTTCTTGCCTATTCTGACCTCTGGAGGCCAAGGCCGTCTTTCACTCTAATTTCTGCTTCCATCTTCGCAGGGTCTTCTCTTCTGTATCTCCTTCCGGCTCTTCCAAGGATGGATGAGTACGGTGAGGGCCCGCCTAGATAATACAGGATTATCTCCCCATTTCAAGATCCTTAACTTAATCCCATCTGCAAAACTGCATTTCCTAAACTGAGGCCTAATCATAGGTCCAGGGATTAGGGTCTCACGTCCTTCATTATTCAGCCTATTGTAGAGCAGAATGACTGTTTACAAAATATTAGTTCTAAATGATATGTCAAGGGGTTACTTTCTACGTTTAAAACATGAAGGAAACACAAAAAGTTATGGCACTATGTCTGTTAGCAGCAATAACTTCACACAAGCTGCCTGTTTGCAATGTCACACCTATTATTTTATACGAGTTGTGATCAGTCTAATAAGAGAAGACAATACTGGTGACTCTGCAGGTGAGAAAAGTGCAAAGAAAGGTACACGCCGGCGTCCTTGAAGAGAGGAACTGAGCCAGGACACAACCTGGATTTGTGTCCAGTGCCCTTCTCACCTCGTCACTTGGATGCCACAGCAAGACTATTCACAGGACTATTCATTCCTCTCAGGTGACTCCTAAAGCTACTTATGCATGCAGGACCAGCAAAGACTGGAGCCAGGTGACCTCAGGAGCTAAATGATCCCTTTTCTCACAGCAGGTATTGTCATGCTTCTCCTGATCTACGGTCATTGGTTTCAAAGTCAAGCAGTGATGCTCTCATATAGCTGTGCTCAGTCTCTTCAGTCGTGTCTGACTCTGCGACCCTACGGACTGTAGCCCGCCAGGCTCCTCTGTCTGTGGGATTCTGCAGGCAAGAATGCTGGAGTGGCAGCCATGTCCTCCTCCAGGGGTGCTTCCCAACCCAGGGCTGAAATGCGTGTCTTTTACATCTCCTGCACTGGACAGCGTACCGGAGGAAAGGGGGGTTTTTTCAGAAATCAGACTCTCTGGGCTAAAATCAAGACATCAGCGGGGTTGCCCTCCCTCCAGAGACCCTAGGGGGGAACCCCTTTCTTGCCTATTCTGACCTCTGGAGGCCAAGGCCGTCTTTCACTCTAATTTCTGCTTCCATCTTCGCAGGGTCTTCTCTTCTGTATCTCCTTCCGGCTCTTCCAAGGATGGATGAGTACGGTGAGGGCCCGCCTAGATAATACAGGATTATCTCCCCATTTCAAGATCCTTAACTTAATCCCATCTGCAAAACTGCATTTCCTAAACTGAGGCCTAATCATAGGTCCAGGGATTAGGGTCTCACGTCCTTCATTATTCAGCCTATTGTAGAGCAGAATGACTGTTTACAAAATATTAGTTCTAAATGATATGTCAAGGGGTTACTTTCTACGTTTAAAACATGAAGGAAACACAAAAAGTTATGGCACTATGTCTGTTAGCAGCAATAACTTCACACAAGCTGCCTGTTTGCAATGTCACACCTATTATTTTATACGAGTTGTGATCAGTCTAATAAGAGAAGACAATACTGGTGACTCTGCAGGTGAGAAAAGTGCAAAGAAAGGTACACGCCGGCGTCCTTGAAGAGAGGAACTGAGCCAGGACACAACCTGGATTTGTGTCCAGTGCCCTTCTCACCTCGTCACTTGGATGCCACAGCAAGACTATTCACAGGACTATTCATTCCTCTCAGGTGACTCCTAAAGCTACTTATGCATGCAGGACCAGCAAAGACTGGAGCCAGGTGACCTCAGGAGCTAAATGATCCCTTTTCTCACAGCAGGTATTGTCATGCTTCTCCTGATCTACGGTCATTGGTTTCAAAGTCAAGCAGTGATGCTCTCATATAGCTGTGCTCAGTCTCTTCAGTCGTGTCTGACTCTGCGACCCTACGGACTGTAGCCCGCCAGGCTCCTCTGTCTGTGGGATTCTGCAGGCAAGAATGCTGGAGTGGCAGCCATGTCCTCCTCCAGGGGATCTTCCCAACCCAGGGCTGAAATGCGTGTCTTTTACATCTCCTGCACTGGCAGGTGGGTTCTTTACCTCTAGCGCCACCATAGCTACGTACTAAGAAAACTGATTTTATCATTTGTCTTCAACCCCTGAAGATAGGAATGAAATGCTTGTCCCTCAAAACCAAAAGAAAAAGATGTATTTGTTATTTGTTCTTTCTTTAGACCTAATGCACAGAATTTTGTTTATATTAACATAACACGGAGCCATGAGCTCATCACCCTAGACGAGAGCTAGAATATTTAACAGCAGCCACATCTAATCCTCAGGTTCCACGTGATCACACAGCCTCCCTCATTCCCACCTGCCGTAAGCTTCATCCTGAAATACGTTCATCACTCTGCCATACTTTGAAATCTAATTTTATTGTCCTTATAAAGATTATAAAGATATTTTTAATAATTTAAAAATTTCTAAACATAATATATGAATATGTGCCTGCTGAATCGTGTCTAACTCTGTGACCCCAGGGACTGTAGCCCACCAGACTATTCTGACCATGGGATTCTCCAGAGAAGAATACCAGAGTGGGTAGCCATTTCCTTCAGCGGATCTTCTTGACCCATGGATTGAACTTGCATCTCCTATACTCTAGGTGGACTCTTTACCACTGAGCCACCAGGGAAGCCCCACATAGGATACAGAACTACAGCTAATCTTTTGAGACCTTTTTTTTTTTACCCCACTTCACAATATATTGCTAGGATTCATCCAAATCCTTGTGTGACCATCATGTGAATGGAATATTATTCATCCATTCTCTTACTGACAGGCATTTGTGTTGTTGTTACGTTTCTGGCCAGGATTCGGGAAGGAAAATCACATGATGTACAAAAGGCACTTTGAAAACTCAGCACTGATCTTATTTTTATTTTGCCACACTAAAATTCCATAATACAATAAAAAATATTAGCACCTAAAATGGAGTTACATTCCAACAGTTTGAGAACTGTTTTGGACAAACAATATATATCCCTAAAGAAACAATTCTGTCCATGGTGGTGAGTCCCCTGACTGTTGCCCAAAAAGCCCGTTGAATTTATAACAACTCCAAAAGCACTATGGAGTCAAACAACAGGGCTTCCGATCAATAAGGAGCCACTGTGGAAATCACATTTCCTAAAGAGATGGCCAGGGAGCAGGACAGGGCTCCTTGTCCCCAAGATTCACCACACTGGAGTGCGGGCCAGCGAGTCCAGCCCAGAGGAGGAAGACCATACCAGGTAGCCCGAGGCTTCCAAGTCCGTGGAGCGAGGCTAGGGTGCAGACTGAAGCCACGAGGAGGAAGGAGCTCTAACAGGGCAGACATGACAAGCACTGTAGCAAAACGGGTGAGGGGTCCCTCCCACCAAAAAAAGTGAGTCGTTTCCTCTGCGTTTTTAGCACAGTTCATAGCAAGTGGTGGCTCAGTGATAAGGAATCCGCCTGCAATGCAGCAGGCAGATGCAGGAGATGCGGTTTCAGTCTGTGGGTCAGGAAGATCCCCTGGAGAAGGAAACGGGTATTCATTCCAGTATTGTTGCCTGGAGAATCCCATGACAGAGGAGCCTAGTCCATGGAGTCACAAAGAAGTCTGACATGACTGACCCAACTGAGCACACACACATGCACAACGGGAGCAAAACAATGGGAAAGGGGGTTCTTAAGTGAGTAAAGGTCACTCAGTCGTGCCCGACTCTTTGTGACCCATGACAAGTCATAGATTTGTCAGGGTCAGAATACTAGAGTGGGGTGCCAGTCCCTTCTCCAGGAGATCTTCCCAACCCAGGGTCGAACCCAGGTCTCCCTCATTGCAGGCAGACTCTTTACCATCTAAGCCACCAGGGAAGCTGCCCAAGAGGTGTCTTCACCTGGTGACAGGCTTGGGTTTTCTTTCTCTCTCCGCAACCTTTGTACACCTTCTTTCACAGAGGCACCTCCTAGAACTGGGGATGGGGTGTTGAGAGGCAGCCCTGGGGGAGCTTCTGGAAGAAGGGGAGAATGTGGAAAGGAGGTGTCCCCTCCCTGAGCCACATCTGCACTGGCGGGGAAGGCGGGGAGCAGGCAGAACAGCACCAGCAGGTGAACTGGGAGTAAGGGCTGTGCCTGTATCTGGAGTATGTAGGTCAGGGCTGCTTATCAAAAGGAAATCCATACATTCATCTGCTCTAAAAAAAGATGCTGTTATTTTTAGAGCTCTGAATGGGGTCTGCAGGAATGTGTGAGTTAAATTAAACCTCTGGCAAGTTTACCAGAAGAAAGGCTGTTAAAAAATTTAGGTCAATAGCTCTATAGAATGTGCTATACGTGCAACATTTTATTATAGTTTTGGCAACCATGTATATACTATTCAATACATGAATTATAATATCTACATATATGTATAAAATAATAATAATATTATTATTAAATGTTAAATACTATTCATTTATTCTAGGCTCCCCTAGTGGATCAGTGGTAAAGAATCTGCCTTGCCAACGCAGGAGACACAGATTTTATCCCTGGGTTGGGAACATCCCCTGGAGAAAGAAGTGGCATTCCACTCTACTATTCTTGCCTGGAAAATCTATGGACAGACGAGCCTAGTGGGCAACAGTCCACAGGCTGATTAAAGAGTCAGACGACTTAAGAGACTCATTTAGTCATAAAAGGTTATTGGGAACTTATTATTGCCAAGTATGTGCTAAAAGCTAGGATGCAACTATGGAAAAGTCAGTCCTTGACATGCACAACGGGAGCAAAACAATGGGAAAGGGGGTTCTTAAGTGAGTAAAGGTCACTCAGTCGTGCCCGACTCTTTGTGACCCATGACAAGTCATAGATTTGTCAGGGTCAGAATACTAGAGTGGGGTGCCAGTCCCTTCTCCAGGAGATCTTCCCAACCCAGGGTCGAACCCAGGTCTCCCTCATTGCAGGCAGACTCTTTACCATCTAAGCCACCAGGGAAGCTGCCCAAGAGGTGTCTTCACCTGGTGACAGGCTTGGGTTTTCTTTCTCTCTCCGCAACCTTTGTACACCTTCTTTCACAGAGGCACCTCCTAGAACTGGGGATGGGGTGTTGAGAGGCAGCCCTGGGGGAGCTTCTGGAAGAAGGGGAGAATGTGGAAAGGAGGTGTCCCCTCCCTGAGCCACATCTGCACTGGCGGGGAAGGCGGGGGAACGAGCAGAACAGCACCAGCAGGTGAACTGGGAGTAAGGGCTGTGCCTGTATCTGGAGTATGTAGGTCAGGGCTGCTTATCAAAAGGAAATCCATACATTCATCTGCTCTAAAAAAAGATGCTGTTATTTTTAGAGCTCTGAATGGGGTCTGCAGGAATGTGTGAGTTAAATTAAACCTCTGGCAAGTTTACCAGAAGAAAGGCTGTTAAAAAATTTAGGTCAATAGCTCTATAGAATGTGCTATACGTGCAACATTTTATTATAGTTTTGGCAACCATGTATATACTATTCAATACATGAATTATAATATCTACATATATGTATAAAATAATAATAATATTATTATTAAATGTTAAATACTATTCATTTATTCTAGGCTCCCCTAGTGGATCAGTGGTAAAGAATCTGCCTTGCCAACGCAGGAGACACAGATTTTATCCCTGGGTTGGGAACATCCCCTGGAGAAAGAAGTGGCATTCCACTCTACTATTCTTGCCTGGAAAATCTATGGACAGACGAGCCTAGTGGGCAACAGTCCACAGGCTGATTAAAGAGTCAGACGACTTAAGAGACTCATTTAGTCATAAAAGGTTATTGGGAACTTATTATTGCCAAGTATGTGCTAAAAGCTAGGATGCAACTATGGAAAAGTCAGTCCTTGACAAAGGTGATCTTCATGATGAGCTCCACATCTTCCGGAGACCTGCACCTTCCTGGTTAACATATCCCCAATTTCGATGCAACACTCTCTTGGCATTTGACATGAAATTATCACAGACTTCCCCCTATAAATGGATTGCTTATTCCTGACAAACTAAGTGGGTCAAAGACCAGTATTTAGAATACCAATGCTAAAATTTAATATTCATAATCTAAAACTAGTAAATTACTTAGAGTTGAAAACAAGGTATTCTGTCAGGAATATGGCCATCACTGAAGTCCTGACAACTCTGGACTTTAGACATCCACTGGCACACCAAGAGGGCTGGAATTCTGCCATTCTCTAGACAACACTGAGCTAAACGGTCGTCAGGGTTACCATGAGTCCACTGTAACTTCAGTTTGCTGTTATCCTTGATTCTAAATTCTAATCTGGTACAAACTGACCTTCATTACTGTGTGTATGCTAAGCTGCTTAGTCGAGTCCAACTCTCTGCGACCCCATGGACTGTTACCTTCATTAGTACTAGATTATTGTGAGCTATCTTGTTAACTTCACATTATATTTTTAATGCATTTCTGCATCAAAGGCATATGTGGCCAATTATTTTCCAATAACTAGAACTTATGACAGTTGTGCACTGTGGGTTATATATGAATCAGCTAAGAGACTAATGCCAAAGCAGATATATACCTAATTCTTTTTCGCCCCTTAATCTGTTTTTCATATACTCGTTGCTATGGACCGAATCTTTGTGTCTCCAAAAACGTGGATGCTGAAACCAATGCTGAAACATACAGATGCTTAATACTTAAGTTACTATGCTCTTTTTTGTTATGCATTCTGATTTTCAAGGATCACTTTTTTGTAGTATCAAAAAAATACCTTTGAACTTAGCATAAAAAAGAAGATACCCCTAACTCCTCAAGTGATGGTATTTGGAGGTGCAGCCTTTGGGAAATAGTTAGGATTATATTAGTTCAGGAGGATGAGGCTTTCATGATGGGATTATGGTCCTTATAAAAAGAGGAGACCCCGGATGGCTCTGTGTGCACAGTCCAAGGAAGGCCATGGAAAGACGTCAACAGGAAAAGGGCCTCATCAAGACCTGACCATGCCAGCATTCTGACCTTGGCCCTCCAGCCTCCAGAACTGAGAAAGAAATACTCCTTATGTAAGTCCCCCAGACTATGGGATTCGGTCATAGCAGTCAGTAGAGACTAAGGCACAGACACTCTTACCTCCTAGTTAAACAGAAAAGGATGGGGTTGGTAGGCACAGGAGAGGGTGTGCCTGCGGAAGTGTACCAAGGAAAAGAAAGTGAACATCCACCCTAGAGAGGTTCAGGTGAGAAACACATAAACTCCATCCTGCATCACACCCATCTGGACAGAGCGTTAATGCTCAGAGAGGTTGGGGGAGGGGAACTTCAGCATCTCTGATTATGAAATGTGATATAATGAAGAAAAAGCCTGAAATGCAGGTCTCTGATTTATACAGAGACATACAAATGGTGTCTGAAACAGGTCGAGTGACTCACAACCACCGCACAGCCCAGGGTGACAGGTGTGGGGAAGGGAGACAATCTCTGAACTCTAGAGACCTAAGGAGCTCCCTGCCACTCAATGATACTGTAAACATAATTCAAACACTCGGGACAACCTTCGGCCATGAATTTTATCCTCCTATGAAGGATAAGAAAGGGGTTAAAGATACAGGAGCTCAACTGGTAAAGAATCCGCCAGCAAGGCAGGAGACCCTGGTTCTGGGAAGATCCCCGGGAGTAGGGACAGGCTACCCACTTAAGCATTCTTGGGTTTCCCTGGTGGCTCAGACGGTAAAGAATCCACCTGCAATGTGAGAGACCTGGGTTCAATCCCTGGGTTGGGAAGATCCCCTGGAGAAGGAAATGGCTCCCCACTCCAGTGTTCTTGGTGAAGTCCATGGCTCATCCATGGGGTCGCAAAGAGTCGGACATGACTGAGCGACTCGCACTTCTTCACCAAGAGACCCAGAGAAATGAGGAGTGGGCTAACAATGGCAGCTCTTCCTATTTCCCACCATGCTTCTCCAAGACCATCCTGTTTTGTTCCTTGAGAAGCTGTTTTCATCCTGGACAATCAGTGCACCATAAAACATTGCTGGCATGGTTTATCATTTTCAGCAAAGGATAAAGTTTCCCCAGATTTCAGAATCTCCATGTTGGCACGTATGGCCTTGTCACATGGGGGAAGCTGTCAGTAGCTGCTTCAGCTCCTTTCTCTCAAGAAGGCAGCTTCTCACGACTCTCTGCCTGCGGGGCCCCGTTCTCTCCCTGATGGATTACAGGGGACGAAGACCAGCCCTGCAAGACCGCCTGTCAACAAAGAGGCAAAGGACCAGTCCAACAGGGCACCAAGCCTCCTGATGACCGCAGTCACTAAAAAGGCAGGGGGCTTAGTTCTTTCAAAGGGTCCCCCTAGATTTTCTAATACGCAGCCACCTCTGTTTGTTTCTTATGGGGAAAACAGGCTTACACTGCAGCAAGCTGAGGAATAGAGATGGAGGGTGGGTAGGCACTGTGTTTTAAACTTTTTGTTTGTATTGGAGTATAGCCAATAAACAATGTTATCTGAGTATCAGGTGGACAGCAAAGGGACTCAGCCTTCCATATACATGGAACCATTCTCCCCCAAACTCCCCTCCCCTCCAGACTGCCATGTAACATGCAGCAGAGTTCCCTGCGCTGTACAGTAGGTTCCTGTTGGTTTGGACAGGTATTTTTGAAAGATAAAAAAATTGAGAATTGTGGCTAACAGCGCTGTTACCTAAGAGTCCATGGGGCTCATTCTTTTGGTATTAGTGACATTAAATTAAAAATGGAAGGAAACCGTCACTGCTACTCTTACTTTCCTACGTTACTTTAGAGGCAGCGCGCACGCAGTTGGCTCAGAGTCCCACTCGCACAAGATGGCCCTCAGTAGATGCATTCTCAGACTGCGCTGTAATTTATACAGAGCCATATGTGCCGTTCTTTCTCCCACTCGCCTTGTCAAAGGGGGCAGTCGCCAGATGAGCGAGGTCATCTACAGTCCTTCAAGGCACAGGACTTGAGTTCAAGTACGGTCACATCATTTCCAGCACTGTCTCATTCCACAAGCCATGTGCACACGAGTGCAATAACACTCCCTGTTCTCTACTAGCTTATTCATGGAGGAAGCGCTAAACTACCTCCTACTTGAACGGACAAGCTAGGCTTCCCCGACACCTTTGAAAATGTACTTTTCCATTTTCTTTAGAAAACCCTCTCTTGCATCAGCTTCCATGTTGGCACGTATGGCCTTGTCACATGGGGAAGCTGTCAGTAGCTGCTTCAGCTCCTTTCTCTCAAGAAGGCAGCTTCTCACGACTCTCTGCCTGCGGGGCCCCGTTCTCTCCCTGATGGATTACAGGGGCCGAAGACCAGCCCTGCAAGACCGCCTGTCAACAAAGAGGCAAAGGACCAGTCCAACAGGGCACCAAGCCTCCTGATGACCGCAGTCACTAAAAAGGCAGGGGGCTTAGTTCTTTCAAAGGGTCCCCCTAGATTTTCTAATACGCAGCCACCTCTGTTTGTTTCTTATGGGGAAAACAGGCTTACACTGCAGCAAGCTGAGGAATAGAGATGGAGGGTGGGTAGGCACTGTGTTTTAAACTTTTTGTTTGTATTGGAGTATAGCCAATAAACAATGTTATCTGAGTATCAGGCGGACAGCAAAGGGACTCAGCCTTCCATATACATGGAACCATTCTCCCCCAAACTCCCCTCCCCTCCAGACTGCCATGTAACATGCAGCAGAGTTCCCTGCGCTGTACAGTAGGTTCCTGTTGGTTTGGACAGGTATTTTTGAAAGATAAAAAAATTGAGAATTGTGGCTAACAGCGCTGTTACCTAAGAGTCCATGGGGCTCATTCTTTTGGTATTAGTGACATTAAATTAAAAATGGAAGGAAACCGTCACTGCTACTCTTACTTTCCTACGTTACTTTAGAGGCAGCGCGCACGCAGTTGGCTCAGAGTCCCACTCGCACAAGATGGCCCTCAGTAGATGCATTCTCAGACTGCGCTGTAATTTATACAGAGCCATATGTGCCGTTCTTTCTCCCACTCGCCTTGTCAAAGGGGGCAGTCGCCAGATGAGCGAGGTCATCTACAGTCCTTCAAGGCACAGGACTTGAGTTCAAGTACGGTCACATCATTTCCAGCACTGTCTCATTCCACAAGCCATGTGCACACGAGTGCAATAACACTCCCTGTTCTCTACTAGCTTATTCATGGAGGAAGCGCTAAACTACCTCCTACTTGAACGGACAAGCTAGGCTTCCCCGCGACACCTTTGAAAATGTACTTTTCCATCTTTAGACCATTCCCTGGAAGAAAACCATCTCTTCCTTAATTGGTTCTTCTGTCACTGATTTCACAATTAAAAGATCCAAACACTGCCAAGCTTTTGTTATGGTGTGTTCCTAACACAAAACAGACGTGAATTTTCTTATTCACATGTACTATGAAAGTTCTATTACTGGATTAGAAACAAACACTGTGAACATACTCAGACCCAACCAAGACCTCAACATTGTTTTGAAATTATTATGCACTGTATTATAAATTAATATATTTTATTCACAATACAACAGGAAGGCATACGTATAAATAACAAATCACCCATAATAGCACTGGCAACATTTTCTTTGTGGGTTTTTTTTAAAATCACGCTAGTTATGTTTTATGTGACACTTTTAATTTAATACTATATTTTCCTTTGTAAGTGAATTTATTTGTCTTGAGGTAGTATACACCATGGAACTGTATGACTCAGCTTGTCTCCAGAAGATGTATACTTTTCTAGGTGCCAGCACCTAAGGCCACTTCACTTATTGTAGAAGACAGTAGACAAGCAAAAGACCTCAAAACACATACCCCCAATTCTTAAGTGACTTTAAAATCACTCAACACTATCTTCCTTTGAGGCCAGGCTGGACTGTGTTTGGAGTCAGGGTTGTGTGGAAGACTGTGGGCGGAGTACAAGGAATGCTCATGGCTGTAGACTTGAGAATGCAAGAGGAGAGCATGAAGGAAGGTCTCAAGGGCTGCTTGAGGGAGAGGCGTTCGGAGAGTGTGTCAGCCGTGACGCCATTTAATACTGGAGGATGACTGCTTTACAGAGTTACTTTCTGCTGTACAATAACACTGTAATTATACATGTATCTCCTTCCCCAGGAGCCTCCCTCCCTACCCTGATTCCAGCACCCTAGATCATCACAGAGCACCGAGTGGAGCTCCCTGTGTTCCGTGGCAGCGTCCCACTCACTGTCTGTTTGACACATGGTAGTGTATTTATGTCACTGCTACTTTCTCAGTCTGGCCTACCCTCTCCTTCCCTGCTGTGCCCACAAGCCTGTTCTCTATGTCACTGTCTCTATTCCTGCCTTGCAAATAGGTTCATCAGTACCATTTTTCTAGATTCTATATAGGTACGCAAATATACGATATTTGTTTTCCTCTTTCTGACTTACTCCACTTTGTAAGGCAGGCTCCAGGTTCATTCACTTCACTACAATTGACTCAGGTTTGTTCTTTTTAACGACTGAGCAATATTCCATTGTGTATATGTACCACATCTTCTTTACCCATTCATCTGCCAGTGGACATCTAGGTTGCTTCCATGATCTGGCTATTGTGAACAGGGTTGCTATGAACATAGGGGTACACGTGCCTTTGGTACATCATCTTTTCATTTCTCTTAACAAAGCCTCCACGCAGGTCATAGGACTCCATGTTACAAATGAAGAGACTGAGGCTTAGCAGTCTAAGGGACTTGACTAAGGCCTCACCACGCAGAAAGAGGAGGCTAGATTTCAAAGGGGTATCTGGCTCCAAAGTCTACACTCTTCACTTAATGTGACCCTGTTTTAGGTTTGAGGTAGTATACACCATGGAACTGTATGACTCAGCTTGTCTCAAAAGGCTTTAAGCCTAAGGCCACTTCACTTATTGTAGAAGACAGTAGACAAGCAAAGACCTCAAAACACATACCCCAATTCTTAAGTGACTTTAAAATCACTCAACACTATCTTCCTTTGAGGCCAGGCTGGACTGTGTTTGGAGTCAGGGTTGTGTGGAAGACTGTGGGAGTACAAGGAATGCTCATGGCTGTAGACTTGAGAATGCAAGAGGAGAGCATGAAGGAAGGTCTCAAGGGCTGCTTGAGGGAGAGGCGTTCGGAGAGTGTGTCAGCCGTGACGCCATTTAATACTGGAGGATGACTGCTTTACAGAGTTACTTTCTGCTGTACAATAACACTGTAATTATACATGTATCTCCTTCCCCAGGAGCCTCCCTCCCTACCCTGATTCCAGCACCCTAGATCATCACAGAGCACCGAGTGGAGCTCCCTGTGTTCCGTGGCAGCGTCCCACTCACTGTCTGTTTGACACATGGTAGTGTATTTATGTCACTGCTACTTTCTCAGTCTGGCCTACCCTCTCCTTCCCTGCTGTGCCCACAAGCCTGTTCTCTATGTCACTGTCTCTATTCCTGCCTTGCAAATAGGTTCATCAGTACCATTTTTCTAGATTCTATATAGGTACGCAAATATACGATATTTGTTTTCCTCTTTCTGACTTACTCCACTTTGTAAGGCAGGCTCCAGGTTCATTCACTTCACTACAATTGACTCAGGTTTGTTCTTTTTAACGACTGAGCAATATTCCATTGTGTATATGTACCACATCTTCTTTACCCATTCATCTGCCAGTGGACATCTAGGTTGCTTCCATGATCTGGCTATTGTGAACAGGGTTGCTATGAACATAGGGGTACACGTGCCTTTGGTACATCATCTTTTCATTTCTCTTAACAAAGCCTCCACGCAGGTCATAGGACTCCATGTTACAAATGAAGAGACTGAGGCTTAGCAGTCTAAGGGACTTGACTAAGGCCTCACCACGCAGAAAGAGGAGGCTAGATTTCAAAGGGGTATCTGGCTCCAAAGTCTACACTCTTCACTTAATGTGACCCTGTTTTTAGGTTTGAGGCTAAGGCTGTATCCTTCCTTCTGGGATAGAACTGTCCAACCTCACTAAGTCATCTTTCCCATTGGGAAGCTACCGTCACATCCTGGAGGCGGCTGGGGAAGCTGTGTGTGTATTTGTGTAGGGGCAACCCTAACATGATTAGTGAACTCATCTTATTATCCCTGATGACCTCTGTTTCATGTTATTCCACGTTTAGCTCTGAAAGGAGTAAAAAATCGCATCATGTTCTACCAGACGATCCAGCAAATGGAACTAGCTTAAGTCATCAGTTCTATTGCTCAGTCATTAAGAGACTGTATACCACACCTAAGTTTTAGGTCTTAGTCTGCCATCTGCTGATCAACCACATGGTTGTGGTAGGAACTCTGAGAGGGCCATGGCCTCCAAAATCAATCTATCTGTACGCAAATCTCTACCTAAATAATTTGAAGGCTGTAATTTAACTTCTTTTATTCTACTTAGTTTCCTCTTTGCAAAATGGTGATAACAAAGAGTACCTACTTCATGGGCTCTTGGTCAGAAGATGAAATAAGCTAATCCATGTAAAGGACTTAGAGCCCTGAGGGACACACATTGGCACCCAGTGAATGTTAGCTGCCCAAACATCACCATGACCACTACCACCATCATCATTTCATAGGTTTAAGACATACTTTTCTTTTATGGTGAAGGATAATAAACCCCATTTCACGACATGGTGAGGGATAGTGAGATATTGCACAAAAATGCTTCCCATGTCACTTTGTTAGCTGACAATATTCCATTGTGTATATGTACCACATCTTCTTTACCCATTCATCTGCCAGTGGACATCTAGGTTGCTTCCATGATCTGGCTATTGTGAACAGGGTTGCTATGAACATAGGGGTACACGTGCCTTTGGTACATCATCTTTTCATTTCTCTTAACAAAGCCTCCACGCAGGTCATAGGACTCCATGTTACAAATGAAGAGACTGAGGCTTAGCAGTCTAAGGGACTTGACTAAGGCCTCACCACGCAGAAAGAGGAGGCTAGATTTCAAAGGGGTATCTGGCTCCAAAGTCTACACTCTTCACTTAATGTGACCCTGTTTTTAGGTTTGAGGCTAAGGCTGTATCCTTCCTTCTGGGATAGAACTGTCCAACCTCACTAAGTCATCTTTCCCATTGGGAAGCTACCGTCACATCCTGGAGGCGGCTGGGGAAGCTGTGTGTGTATTTGTGTAGGGGCAACCCTAACATGATTAGTGAACTCATCTTATTATCCCTGATGACCTCTGTTTCATGTTATTCCACGTTTAGCTCTGAAAGGAGTAAAAAATCGCATCATGTTCTACCAGACGATCCAGCAAATGGAACTAGCTTAAGTCATCAGTTCTATTGCTCAGTCATTAAGAGACTGTATACCACACCTAAGTTTTAGGTCTTAGTCTGCCATCTGCTGATCAACCACATGGTTGTGGTAGGAACTCTGAGAGGGCCATGGCCTCCAAAATCAATCTATCTGTACGCAAATCTCTACCTAAATAATTTGAAGGCTGTAATTTAACTTCTTTTATTCTACTTAGTTTCCTCTTTGCAAAATGGTGATAACAAAGAGTACCTACTTCATGGGCTCTTGGTCAGAAGATGAAATAAGCTAATCCATGTAAAGGACTTAGAGCCCTGAGGGACACACATTGGCACCCAGTGAATGTTAGCTGCCCAAACATCACCATGACCACTACCACCATCATCATTTCATAGGTTTAAGACATACTTTTCTTTTATGGTGAAGGATAATAATAACACCTATTTCACGACATGGTGAGGGATAGTGAGATATTGCACAAAAATGCTTCCCATGTCACTTTGTTAGCTGACAGTAACAGAGGTAGTAGCAGAAGTGTTAGAAATATTTATCTATTACCTCATTTCTACTCAGAAATCTTTGTCCTTGTGACTATTTAGCAACTTCAAGAAGTCTCATTTCTTCGCCAAGTAATATGAATATTTAAGACTCTTTTCTAACTTATTCTGTAGAACCCTGTGTTAATTTATAATCCTATCAAAAGCTTGAGAGTATGTATTTCATCTTGCCAAGAATAGGAACGATCGTTTTGAAAAATCTTCCCGGAAGGACGATCTATCTCGCTCTAGCTGTGAAAGTCAACTTTATGTGGCAATCACCATCACCATGACTGAGACCAACAAAAATCAAACAGAAATTCTGTGTTTCTATACTACAGAAAATAGATGCTGTGAGAGCAGGAACCACAATGCGTTTCTTACAAAGACAATAAATTGCACATGTTGATAAATGAACAAGCTTTGATGAGAACATCATCTTCCACCATGTGAGAATGAGGTGCTATGATATGAAAAATACAGCCTCATGAAGCACACAGTATCCTCAACAGAACAAGGAACAAGGAAATCAATAAAAGGCACAGTTCATATATTCCCAACAAAAAAACCAGGTGTTAGTACTTTGGAAAGCTTCAGTTGTTTCATTAGATGAAAAGTCTCTCCTTCCAGCGCTTAAAATATTGATGCCCCCAAGAGTTCTTCCTTACTGCCATGCAGCATCAGTCTTAAAAAAGATCATGGTGAGAGGCTCCTGAGGCCATGGGAATAAGTTAAGGGGATGCAGCTTCTCACACTGCAGGAAATAGTTCTTCTTAAGAGGTCATCTATCAGTCTAGAAGGGGCTGACAAGCTTTTTAAAAAATACATTGGAAACAAACTAAAAGAGATTCATTCAGGTCATTTTCATCTTGAACACAAATGGAAAAGAAAAAGTTGCTAATAAAAATATAACACACATACATAACTGCGTGTCTTATAAGAACTAGACACCCAATCTGCATGTATATAAATCTAAATCTCTGGAAATCTCTTGTGACATCAAGGATGGTGACATGTTTCTCTCTGGAGTAAAATCCTGGTTCTGAGGTCCTGGGATAAGAGACATGTTTTTAAAGGGTTACCATTTTGTACTGTTTGAACTTTATGCATGTTTTAATTATTTAAAAAAAACTTTTGATAACTATGGAAATGGAACTATATAAAATCTACTGGAACATGGAGCAACTCTCTGTGTTCAGTCACATCTGACTCTTTTTTTGACCTCAGGGATTGGGACTCCTCTGTCCATGGGATTATCTGGGCAAGAATACTAGAGTGGGTTGCCATTTCCTGCTCCAGGGGATCTTGCTGACCCAGGAATCCAACCGCCTTCTTCCCCCTCCCCCTTCTCCTGCATCAGCAGGCAGATTCTTTACCATTGAGTGACCTGGGAAGTCCACCTTTGGAAACATCTGTAGACATTTTTAGTTGTTACAGTGAGGGGTAGGGATTGCCATCGGTATTTAAAGACGAGGATGGAGACAAGGCCTGCTGTTATCACAATGCACAGGACAGCCCACTATGATGAAGAATATCTAGCTTAAACAGTCAAGAGTGCTGCTGCGGAGAAACCCTGCTCTAAATGATGGGCCTTTACCTAGAGAAGATGAACCCACAGGGTATGAATTATGCACCCAATGACTAAAGCTGCCTCTTGGCTCCTCACTTCTCCAGACAGAGGATCTCATACAGAGACTGGGAATAGGGTTGATCCTCACACCCCCTACACACCCACACAATCGCCTGCCTGACAGAGGAGGAACAGCGTTCATCAAGGGCTCTTCACAGAGAAAGCAGTAACCGCAAGAGCCAGACCTTCCCTGTTGCCTCAAGCCATCTTGGAGAGATGAACATAAGGTCCTTTCCTCATGGGCCTGTGTGGGTGGAGAGGCAGTAAGGAGGTGTCCTACTCCAATTATTCTTGTTTAAGCAAGTGTAGATCAAAAATTCACACTTTTACATCTCAAATACAAGGACTGTAGCCCACCAGACTCCTCTATCCATGGGGCTTCCCAGGCAAGAATACTGGAGTGGGCTGCCATACTCTTCTCCAGGGGGTCTTCCTGATCCAGGGATTGAGCCCACATCTCCTGGATGGCAGTTGGATTCTCCACTGTTTGAGTCACCAGGGAAGCCTATTCAACAATACTGATCTGGGATAACATGTGGTTACCATTTTGTACTGTTTGAACTTTATGCATGTTTTAATTATTTAAAAAAAACTTTTGATAACTATGGAAATGGAACTATATAAAATCTACTGGAACATGGAGCAACTCTCTGTGTTCAGTCACATCTGACTCTTTTTTTGACCTCAGGGATTGGGACTCCTCTGTCCATGGGATTATCTGGGCAAGAATACTAGAGTGGGTTGCCATTTCCTGCTCCAGGGGATCTTGCTGACCCAGGAATCCAACCGCCTTCTTCCCCCTCCCCCTTCTCCTGCATCAGCAGGCAGATTCTTTACCATTGAGTGACCTGGGAAGTCCACCTTTGGAAACATCTGTAGACATTTTTAGTTGTTACAGTGAGGGGTAGGGATTGCCATCGGTATTTAAAGACGAGGATGGAGACAAGGCCTGCTGTTATCACAATGCACAGGACAGCCCACTATGATGAAGAATATCTAGCTTAAACAGTCAAGAGTGCTGCTGCGGAGAAACCCTGCTCTAAATGATGGGCCTTTACCTAGAGAAGATGAACCCACAGGGTATGAATTATGCACCCAATGACTAAAGCTGCCTCTTGGCTCCTCACTTCTCCAGACAGAGGATCTCATACAGAGACTGGGAATAGGGTTGATCCTCACACCCCCTACACACCCACACAATCGCCTGCCTGACAGAGGAGGAACAGCGTTCATCAAGGGCTCTTCACAGAGAAAGCAGTAACCGCAAGAGCCAGACCTTCCCTGTTGCCTCAAGCCATCTTGGAGAGATGAACATAAGGTCCTTTCCTCATGGGCCTGTGTGGGTGGAGAGGCAGTAAGGAGGTGTCCTACTCCAATTATTCTTGTTTAAGCAAGTGTAGATCAAAAATTCACACTTTTACATCTCAAATACAAGGACTGTAGCCCACCAGACTCCTCTATCCATGGGGCTTCCCAGGCAAGAATACTGGAGTGGGCTGCCATACTCTTCTCCAGGGGGTCTTCCTGATCCAGGGATTGAGCCCACATCTCCTGGATGGCAGTTGGATTCTCCACTGTTTGAGTCACCAGGGAAGCCTATATCACCAGCAACTACGTTCAAATTGTTCTATGATAATCCAGTGGCATCATTTAGTGGTCTACCTGAGACTCAGAGGCTTCAATGAATTCAGGAGACAGTATGGCGATGCAAGGAGGAAAGGGTTTTTTCAAAGCACTGTTTGCTTAGAGTATCTACTTCATTGGGTTCTTGGTCAGACGATGAAATAAGCTAATCTGCGTAAAGGATTTAGTGCCCCGTGGGACACACACTGGCACCCAGTGAATGTTGGTTGCCCAAACATCACTACTATCACTACTTTCATCATCATTTCATGGGTTTAAGACACACTTCCCTTTTACGGGGATGGGATAAAAACAGTGCTCTTTAAAGCACTGTTTGCTCCGGTTCCCCAAAAGATCCCTTGACAAGGCAACCCACAAAACTTCAAACCAGCAGTTACTTATGGAGGTTTCACTTGATGTCAAAATAAAGGAGGAAGAGACAACTCCTGCCTCCTTGAAACCTATAGTCTATTTAGGTTGATTCGAACTTGCCCTAACATTGGACCTTCTTCTTCTTTTCCCTCTCTCTCCTCCTCTCTCTCTTTCTCTCAGTAGATTTTCTAGGCTTGTTCAGTTTTACATTACAGTATATTTTAGCAAGGGGGCTTCCCAGATGGTGCTAGCAGTAAAGGACCTGCCTGACAATGTAGGAGACATAAGAGATATGGGTTCAATCCCTGGATTTGGAGGATCCCCTGGAGAAGGGAATGGCTACCCACTCCAGGATTCTTGCCCGGAGAATCCCATGGACAGAGGAGCATGATAGGCTACAGTCCATGTGGTCTCAAAGAGTTGGACAGGACTGATGTGACTTAGCACACATGCACGCATACTGTAGCAAAATCACATAATGTTTGAGCTGCATGGGACCTTGAAAATCATTTAACAAGATCTTCACATTATATAGATAGCAAAATAGCTGACACATATAGAGATTTTTTTATACCTAGTATTTTCTCAATGCTTTACTTCTACTTCTATCAATTCCTTTAATCCTCAAAACAATGTTGGAAAAAGAGACACAGAGAGGTTAAGTAACATTTTGTGGCTGGCAGAATTCTAAGATGACCTTCACTGGGTCATGCATAAATCATTCCCACTGAATGCAAAGAGAAGCTGTGACTTGCTTCTAGCTAAGAGTATATGTGATGCTAATAGAAGGACCACATCTATGATTATAAGACCTGTCTTAGCAGACTTAGTGGCCTGGAGAGAGATTCTCCCACTGGCCTTGAAGAAGTGAGTTGCCATGTTGTGAGAGGTACTATAAGACAGTCACATGCAAAGAACAATAGAGGCCTCTAGGAGCTGAAAGAAACCCCTGACTGATGGTAAGAAAACAAGGACACCATTCCTACAACCGTAAGGAACTGAATTCTACCAACCACCATATCAGATTTCAAGTTTCAAAAGGGATGCAGTCCAGTCAATACCCAGACTGCATCTTATGACACTATGATCAGATGATCTGACTATGCTATGTCTGGACTCCTGAATCACACAAACGAGGAGGCAATAATGCATGCAGCTTCAGGTGTTAAATTTGTGGTGCTTTATTAGGAAGCAATGGAAAAAATCACAGTCATGTTCAAAATCCCAAAGAAAGCAACCACAAAAAGGGAGTGGCAGGGATTCAAACCCCAGGAGTCAGCTCCACTATCTACTCCATAACTATAAACACCAGACTATTAATAGTGGCTATCTTTGGGGCAGGGAGAGGTGAATTATTTTATTTACCCTATTTAATTTTTCTTCATCACACTTTTTACTCTCTGATCTATCATACAACTCATGAACACATGCACATATATCCACATTTATTTATTGTCACACTCACTGACTGGTATGTGAGATCTATGTGGACAAAAACTTTTATTGTATTCACTGTTGTATTCCCACCACCCAGAATAATACTTGGCACTAAGGAGGTGGCAGAATTATTTATTGGATCCCATGAATAAAATAAATCATTGAGACTCTGAGGCTCCGAGACTTGTTCAAAGTCCCTCAATGGTCAGTGGCAAAGTCAGCTGCGGTGGGCTGTGTTACTGATCTTGTTCCTCTCCCCTTCCTGTAACTGCACACTCTGCCATGTGACCCTTAAGTTCCTCCATGGGACTCTAACTTGTTTGGCTAATGGGCAAGGGCTGGAAGTGAAAGGGGCCATTACCAACTTAGGACTTAGGACACAGCATCTGTTTCCATTCACCCTTCTTGCCCTTCTGCCATCCCTAGAGAAAAGCACACCCTGATGAGCCCATTGGTCTAAGGCACATGAAAAATACATGGAGCAAACCTTGACTTGATGAGTTGAACTTGGATCAGTCAACTCAACTAACACATGAGCACTTGAGTAAGAATAAGTGTTTGAAGCTGCTAAATTTTGAGGCAGATTGTTATACAGCATCATCATGGAACAGAAAGAGTTCTTTTGCACTTTTTGTCTACCCAAGGTCATATAATATGGAATTTCATAGCAATGGCATTCTAGGGAAGAAAGGAGTGAAGGAAGATAAATTTAATGATTTAATAGTTCTTTTTGTTGGCTACAGGATACTTTGTAACCATTATGCGAAAAGCAGATTTTAGGCTAGAATACGCTAAAGATCATAATGCTGCTAAAATAACAAAATCAATGCATAAATGCACTTTAGAAATTAAGGCATTATGGAAAAACTATTTGAGATTAAAGGGAGAATAGAGGTGTGAATTGGAGCCAGGAGTTCAAAAGCAAAGAAAGCCCAAGTCCATGTAGAGCTGACAATGGCTAATCATCTGGTTTCAAGATCTGAAAAGACTAAAAGGGGTTTGAATTTTTGTAGCCTGGAGTCTCTGGCTATACTTTAAAATACAGTATTATTGTCCATAATTTAGTCAAAAATCAAAAAATAGATCAAAGCTAGGTCTATTTGGTGTAATTTTCCCTGGGTAAGGATGTAGAAGGAGTGTCAAAGCTTAATATTACAGACATGAAAGAAGAAGTCCCAGGCAGCTGTGAGCTGGATGAAATTGTTCTTTCACAGGGTTGAGCTGGTCCATGCGTGCAGATACAGACGATGGAACAGAAGCAAGCCTAACACAGAGGCTGCTACTGCTCTGCCAGTAAGAAGAGCCAAGTTATGCTTACTGACTGGGACCTACTACATGCAAGGCTCCCTCTCCTGGAATGTGGGTACCTATGTATATATGTATATATATCAATATATACATATATAGGTATGAGTGCGTGTGTACACATGTGCATATGTGCTAAGTTGCTTCAGTCATGTCTGATTCTTTATGATCCCATGGACTGTAGTCCACCAGGCTTCTCTGTCCATGGGATCCTCCAGGCAAGAATACTGGAGTGGGCTGCCATGACCTCCTCCAGAGAATCTTCCCAATTGAACCTATATCTCTTATATCTCCTGCATTAGCAGGCAGACCTGGGAAGACGTGTGTGTGTGTGTGTGTGTGTGTGTACAGAATCATCACAGTGACCTCAACAAGTTAGGTACTCTTGTATTCATGACAGAGACAAGGATTTGAAAGTGAAGTCTGCTGTAAGAAGGTAAACCAAGAGTAAGCAGAGGATGAGGAAAAAGAATACAATGTAGCTCTGATCGCAAGGCTTAGATTGTTCCTGCACCATCACCTCCTTCAAAGGTTTCAGAACAAAGATGGCTTCCTATACTGTCGCTTGCTTCTTTTGACTTTATCCATTACTGTCATGACTTACATAATAAATTCCTTCAGAAATACCACTGTCCCCGTGCAGGAAACAATGCCATATTTGTCTATTGTTTGCCAAAACAACCCCTGGCTGATGCAAAGCCAATCTCATTTGATTTCATCCAAACCCTGAAATTGGATGAAGTTGGTTAGCAGCACCATTCTTTCGTTACGGAAATAATATAGAAGGTAGGCTACTTTCTGCACTCTGGTGGGCCCGTAGTTCAAAACGCCCTGGTATCTCTGCGTGCAGATTCACCTTTTGACACCACACAACAGAGTACACTGGTGTTGGCCCTGAATCCCAGAGTGCTTTCCATTCAGAGTCCTTCCAGAAGCGCTGACACTCACCCATCCCAGAGCACTGCCTGTTTGTTCCACTTATGTCAAACACAGACACCATTCAGGCAGCTGAAACCACCAACAGCAGCAATACACACCCGACGTCCAGCATTTGAGCAGCATCAGCAGCAGTCGGTACTGCTGAGCTGACAGTTCCTATCACTGTTGACCAGGAGATGTCTTGGTTTAAAGATCTGCCTCTCTAATATCTTTGTTTTTAACTTCAGCTTAAAAAAATATTATTATGAATGATTACATGCAAATTTTGTTGTTTAGTCACTAAGTCATGTCCAACTCTTTGCGACCCCATGGACTGAAGCCCGCCAGGCTCCTCTATCCAAGGGAAAGTTTCCAGACAAGAATACTGGAGTGGGTTGCCAGTTCCTTCTCCAGGGGATCTTTCTGACTCAGGGGTTGAACCCGCCGCTCTTCCATTTGTAAAGAATCCACCTGCAACGCAGGAGACCCTGGTTCACTTCCTGGGTCAGGAGGATTCCCTGGAGGAGCGAATGGCTCCCCACTCCAGTACTCTTGCTGCCAAATTCCACGACTCATCCACAGGGTTGCGGAATCTGACATGACTGAGTGACTTGACTTTCTGACTGCTAAATCCAAGAGTAAGCAGAGGATGAGGAAAAAGAATACAATGTAGCTGCAAGGCTTAGATTGTTCCTGCACCATCACCTCCTTCAAAGGTTTCAGAACAAAGATGGCTTCCTATACTGTCGCTTGCTTCTTTTGACTTTATCCATTACTGTCATGACTTACATAATAAATTCCTTCAGAAATACCACTGTCCCCGTGCAGGAAACAATGCCATATTTGTCTATTGTTTGCCAAAACAACCCCTGGCTGATGCAAAGCCAATCTCATTTGATTTCATCCAAACCCTGAAATTGGATGAAGTTGGTTAGCAGCACCATTCTTTCGTTACGGAAATAATATAGAAGGTAGGCTACTTTCTGCACTCTGGTGGGCCCGTAGTTCAAAACGCCCTGGTATCTCTGCGTGCAGATTCACCTTTTGACACCACACAACAGAGTACACTGGTGTTGGCCCTGAATCCCAGAGTGCTTTCCATTCAGAGTCCTTCCAGAAGCGCTGACACTCACCCATCCCAGAGCACTGCCTGTTTGTTCCACTTATGTCAAACACAGACACCATTCAGGCAGCTGAAACCACCAACAGCAGCAATACACACCCGACGTCCAGCATTTGAGCAGCATCAGCAGCAGTCGGTACTGCTGAGCTGACAGTTCCTATCACTGTTGACCAGGAGATGTCTTGGTTTAAAGATCTGCCTCTCTAATATCTTTGTTTTTAACTTCAGCTTAAAAAAATATTATTATGAATGATTACATGCAAATTTTGTTGTTTAGTCACTAAGTCATGTCCAACTCTTTGCGACCCCATGGACTGAAGCCCGCCAGGCTCCTCTATCCAAGGGAAAGTTTCCAGACAAGAATACTGGAGTGGGTTGCCAGTTCCTTCTCCAGGGGATCTTTCTGACTCAGGGGTTGAACCCGCCGCTCTTCCATTTGTAAAGAATCCACCTGCAACGCAGGAGACCCTGGTTCACTTCCTGGGTCAGGAGGATTCCCTGGAGGAGCGAATGGCTCCCCACTCCAGTACTCTTGCTGCCAAATTCCACGACTCATCCACAGGGTTGCGGAATCTGACATGACTGAGTGACTTGACTTTCTACCTCCTTCCTCCTGCATTGACAGATGGATTCTTTAACACTGAGCCACCTGGAAAGCCCAGTGCATATGCAAGTAGCCAAACAGTAATAATAATTAACAGTATAGAAGCATATCTGATAAAAAGAGAGGGTCAGCACAGGCCCACCCTGAACCCTGTAGGAAACTACCATCTGGAAATGTTTCCTGCACACCCTGGACATCATATCATGTCCTTCTTTTTAGCAGCACATTCTCTTTCCCTTCCACTAATGGGCACTTAGACCTATTTTATATCCCCCCTTTTTTTCCCTTCTACATATCTTGCGAATCTTTCCATATTGGAGAAAACAGATCAAGTCTCAGGTCAGTCTCTTTTGAAAATGAAATATATCTCACTAAGAAGTATTAACTTCAGAGAAAATACACCTGTGTCCGCAAACCATTTTTGTTCATTACAAATGGATTCCAACAGATACAGTGAAGAAAGGAGACATCACAGGACCCAAGAACAGACAAACAAGAGTCCCCCAGGGATGCCGACTCTGCCTTCTTTCTCAAGATTGGGATGCTCCTTTTTATTTCCATTGCCTCTTTTTCTTAACAGGAACAACAGACATATTGACATTTATGAGAAGTTTTAACAAAGGTCCCTTCTGGGTCACTTTCTGTGCCTATACAGTATTGGTCTACATGAAGTTACTGTAGACAGTGCTTTGTTCAGCTTTGCTTGAAAGTTTGACAGATGAATAAGACTTCATTCACACACATGCCCTCCACTCCTCCTATAGAATCCAGTTGCCAAAACATTAGAACCTTTCAAAGATGACACATATGAAAGGCATCTTACATGTAATAGCAGTGGATTTATCACAGCAAGGATGGAGACAAAATATATGTTATTTAGATTTCAAACACACCTTGGACTGGAGACTGGGTTGTAAGGAGCTGAGAAGGAGCAGTAAAAATGCATAATTCACATTTTAACAGAACCTGCTGGTCCAACGTAGCCATGGATCACACACTAAACAGAGTATAATCTACAAAAGAAAAATCCCTGGAGGAGCCGAATGGCTCCCCACTCCAGTACTCTTGCTGCCAAATTCCACGACTCATCCACAGGGTTGCGGAATCTGACATGACTGAGTGACTTGACTTTCTACCTCCTTCCTCCTGCATTGACAGATGGATTCTTTAACACTGAGCCACCTGGAAAGCCCAGTGCATATGCAAGTAGCCAAACAGTAATAATAATTAACAGTATAGAAGCATATCTGATAAAAAGAGAGGGTCAGCACAGGCCCACCCCTGAACCCTGTAGGAAACTACCATCTGGAAATGTTTCCTGCACACCCTGGACATCATATCATGTCCTTCTTTTTAGCAGCACATTCTCTTTCCCTTCCACTAATGGGCACTTAGACCTATTTTATATCCCCCCTTTTTTTCCCTTCTACATATCTTGCGAATCTTTCCATATTGGAGAAAACAGATCAAGTCTCAGGTCAGTCTCTTTTGAAAATGAAATATATCTCACTAAGAAGTATTAACTTCAGAGAAAATACACCTGTGTCCGCAAACCATTTTTGTTCATTACAAATGGATTCCAACAGATACAGTGAAGAAAGGAGACATCACAGGACCCAAGAACAGACAAACAAGAGTCCCCCAGGGATGCCGACTCTGCCTTCTTTCTCAAGATTGGGATGCTTCTTTTTATTTCCATTGCCTCTTTTTCTTAACAGGAACAACAGACATATTGACATTTATGAGAAGTTTTAACAAAGGTCCCTTCTGGGTCACTTTCTGTGCCTATACAGTATTGGTCTACATGAAGTTACTGTAGACAGTGCTTTGTTCAGCTTTGCTTGAAAGTTTGACAGATGAATAAGACTTCATTCACACACATGCCCTCCACTCCTCCTATAGAATCCAGTTGCCAAAACATTAGAACCTTTCAAAGATGACACATATGAAAGGCATCTTACATGTAATAGCAGTGGATTTATCACAGCAAGGATGGAGACAAAATATATGTTATTTAGATTTCAAACACACCTTGGACTGGAGACTGGGTTGTAAGGAGCTGAGAAGGAGCAGTAAAAATGCATAATTCACATTTTAACAGAACCTGCTGGTCCAACGTAGCCATGGATCACACACTAAACAGAGTATAATCTACAAAAAGAAAAATTAACAAGCATACCCCTCCAGTTGACTGCACCAGATATGACAATGGCTTGATGGATTTTCACGAATGTTTGAAAGCGTGTCTGGAGTGGGTTTCTAGTTCCTCCTCCAGGGGATCTTCCTGACCCAGAGACTGAAAAAGCGTCTCCGCATTGAAGGCAGATTCTTTAACACTGAACTACCAGGTAAGTCCCATGTTTGGAACAGCCGTCATTAATGAGGAAGGATATACCACATTCAGTCCTCAAGGCCAAGGGCCATGAGAAATCATGGTAAAATGAGAAGCAGCATGAGGCGGCTGGTAGAGACATACCAAGTATGCTTTTTTCCCCCAAACATTTATTTATTTATTTATTTATTTATTTTGGCTGGGGTGGGGAGGGAGGGGGGTAGGCGGGCCACTTCCACTGGTCTTTCGTTTGTCTAGTTTCATCCATCTTTGTTCTTTGGCCCCTGTGGGCCTCTCATTGCGGTGGTCTCTGTTGTCGCAGAGCACCAGCTCTGGGCGCATGTGCTCCAGAGCTCTGGCTCTGTAATTGGACACATCCGTCCAGCCGCTCCGCGGCACGTGGGATCTTCCCAGGCCAGGGATCGAACCGGCGCCCCTTGCACTGTAAGGTGGTGTCCTTACCCACTGGACCACCAGGGAAGCCCCCCAAATATGCTTTTGCTAGCAGAGAAAACATGTCTGATTTCAAATGTTCCCAAGTCAAAATTTACAAGGGTGACTTCCCAGGTGGTTCAGTGATTAAGAATCCATCTGCCAATGCAGAGGACATGGGTTTCGAAGATTCCACACACTGCAGAACAAATAAGCCACAACTATTGAGACTGTGCTTTCAGAAGAGGTCACATATGAAAGGCATCTTACATGTAATAGCAGTGGATTTATCACAGCAAGGATGGAGACAAAATATATGTTATTTAGATTTCAAACACACCTTGGACTGGAGACTGGGTTGTAAGGAGCTGAGAAGGAGCAGTAAAAATGCATAATTCACATTTTAACAGAACCTGCTGGTCCAACGTAGCCATGGATCACACACTAAACAGAGTATAATCTACAAAAAGAAAAATTAACAAGCATACCCCTCCAGTTGACTGCACCAGATATGACAATGGCTTGATGGATTTTCACGAATGTTTGAAAGCGTGTCTGGAGTGGGTTTCTAGTTCCTCCTCCAGGGGATCTTCCTGACCCAGAGACTGAAAAAGCGTCTCCGCATTGAAGGCAGATTCTTTAACACTGAACTACCAGGTAAGTCCCATGTTTGGAACAGCCGTCATTAATGAGGAAGGATATACCACATTCAGTCCTCAAGGCCCGAAGGGCCATGAGAAATCATGGTAAAATGAGAAGCAGCATGAGGCGGCTGGTAGAGACATACCAAGTATGCTTTTTTCCCCCAAACATTTATTTATTTATTTATTTATTTATTTTGGCTGGGGTGGGGAGGGAGGGGGGTAGGCGGGCCACTTCCACTGGTCTTTCGTTTGTCTAGTTTCATCCATCTTTGTTCTTTGGCCCCTGTGGGCCTCTCATTGCGGTGGTCTCTGTTGTCGCAGAGCACCAGCTCTGGGCGCATGTGCTCCAGAGCTCTGGCTCTGTAATTGGACACATCCGTCCAGCCGCTCCGCGGCACGTGGGATCTTCCCAGGCCAGGGATCGAACCGGCGCCCCTTGCACTGTAAGGTGGTGTCCTTACCCACTGGACCACCAGGGAAGCCCCCCAAATATGCTTTTGCTAGCAGAGAAAACATGTCTGATTTCAAATGTTCCCAAGTCAAAATTTACAAGGGTGACTTCCCAGGTGGTTCAGTGATTAAGAATCCATCTGCCAATGCAGAGGACATGGGTTTCGAAGATTCCACACACTGCAGAACAAATAAGCCACAACTATTGAGACTGTGCTTTCAGAAGAGGTCACAAAGAGAAGCCCACAAAATGCAATCAAGAATTGTGCCCCGTTCCCCACTCATCGCAACCAGACAGAGTCCATGCATAGCCACAAAGACCTAGCACGTGTCCCCTAAAAATAAACCTTTTTGAAAAGATTCATAAGGCCAGAGGCCCTACACTCCAGGCATAATTCTGCAGGTGGAGACGGGCTGACGGGCTCTCTTCCCATAGGCAGCTCTCTAGTTCCACACAGCACCCTGCTGTACCTCAGTTAGTAGGCATCTGTTTATTTAGTTGTGGTTAGTATAAGAATTGCTCATCTTAGGTGAGTAATCCATTTCTGAAAAGCCAGTGTTCTGCATGAAAATGCTACTGAAAGACTGAAAAGGGAAAGTGTTAGTCACTCAGGCATGTCCAACAGTTGCACCTCCATGGACTGTAGCCCTCCAGGCTCCACTGTCCATGGAATTCACCTGACAAGAATACTGGAGTGGGTTGGCATTCCCTTCTCCAGGGGATCTTCCTGACCCAGGGATTGAACTCAGGTCCCCAGCATCACAGGCAGAGTCTTTACCATCTGAGCCACCAGGGAATTTGCATTGAGAGCCTATTTCCCATGTATTTAAGTGAGAGTGAGAGAAATTCAGACATGCTAATATGTCAAAAACCAAAATCCTCTGATCAACTTCCCCAAACATGATTAAAACATTGTAGTCTACTAAAATATGTCACCAACCATCACTTGGATACTTCCTGTAAAAGCAAACAAATGTTTTACAGACATTCATATACATTTTTTGCACGTAAACACAGAACTGAATCTTGCCTATATTCCACAAAGCAGAACATGAAAAACCAACATGTTCTCCTGGGGAAAAACAAAACAAAATAAAAAAGCAACCTTGTTCACTGGGAAGAGAAATGCCACCGATGTATCGGCAATCATCATGAGCAACGTTGGCTGCAGATGGCATCTAGAACAAATACAACCTGTGTGATCCAAATTGTGAATACTGAAGGGTTAGTAACAGAAGAGTTTCTCAAGGCTGCAGACAGCATAGTGGCAAGGGATACATGCAACCTGTATGAAATTAGGGAGTGAAATTAGGGAGTGCCTGGGGGAATGGATGAAGGCTAGAAAAACAAGAGATAAGAATGAGCTTGGTAAATAAGGAGGTTCAATAAAGAGACAGATTGGATTTGATATAAAGGAATAATGGGTAAATGAGCTTGAGTCAGATAAGAAGAGATTAAGGTGTCTGGACTTCACCTAATGCAGGAAGACAGCAAGCAAAGGCACAAATAGACTAAGGCAAAGTCAAAGAACACATTAAAAGAACATTCTCTGTCAGACGGAGGTAATACGCTGGAAGGAAAATTACTAAGCATGTTAAAGAAATTCTGTTGACAGTGGAAAGAACGACTAAAGGCTTAGTTTAACGAATGTTTTAATATGAATAAGAAATTCAAAGGCTTTGTGAACTGAAACAGGCTTTCCCAGTTGTCTCAGTTGATAGCAATTCCTTATAAACGGTTGATCCACACAGCTAGGCAAGCAGGCACTTGGGCAGTGGAACCTGAGCTAGGCTGTTCCCTCCCACATTTAGGGTCTCAAACCGTTAGCATTGGATACTTACATCTCCTATCAAACAAGCCTAAGTAACAATAATGACAACTAATCTTTATTGGCAACCTAATGCAGTTTGACCACTGGCATGTTTGTCTATAGTATGAAGTTGTATAGTGCTATTAAAATATGTCACCAACCATCACTTGGATACTTCCTGTAAAAGCAAACAAATGTTTTACAGACATTCATATACATTTTTTGCACGTAAACACAGAACTGAATCTTGCCTATATTCCACAAAGCAGAACATGAAAAACCAACATGTTCTCCTGGGGAAAAACAAAACAAAATAAAAAAGCAACCTTGTTCACTGGGAAGAGAAATGCCACCGATGTATCGGCAATCATCATGAGCAACGTTGGCTGCAGATGGCATCTAGAACAAATACAACCTGTGTGATCCAAATTGTGAATACTGAAGGGTTAGTAACAGAAGAGTTTCTCAAGGCTGCAGACAGCATAGTGGCAAGGGATACATGCAACCTGTATGAAATTAGGGAGTGAAATTAGGGAGTGCCTGGGGGAATGGATGAAGGCTAGAGAAAACAAGAGATAAGAATGAGCTTGGTAAATAAGGAGGTTCAATAAAGAGACAGATTGGATTTGATATAAAGGAATAATGGGTAAATGAGCTTGAGTCAGATAAGAAGAGATTAAGGTGTCTGGACTTCACCTAATGCAGGAAGACAGCAAGCAAAGGCACAAATAGACTAAGGCAAAGTCAAAGAACACATTAAAAGAACATTCTCTGTCAGACGGAGGTAATACGCTGGAAGGAAAATTACTAAGCATGTTAAAGAAATTCTGTTGACAGTGGAAAGAACTTCTTAAAACTTAGTTTTAAGAATGTTTTAATATGAATAAGAAATTCAAAGGCTTTGTGAACTGAAACAGGCTTTCCCAGTTGTCTCAGTTGATAGCAATTCCTTATAAACGGTTGATCCACACAGCTAGGCAAGCAGGCACTTGGGCAGTGGAACCTGAGCCAGGCTGTTCCCTCCCACATTTAGGGTCTCAAACCGTTAGCATTGGATACTTACATCTCCTATCAAACAAGCCTAAGTAACAATAATGACAACTAATCTTTATTGGCAACCTAATGCAGTTTGACCACTGGCATGTTTGTCTATAGTATGAAGTTGTATAGTGCTATTAACAACAAAATGCCTATGCTTGGACCCTGAGAGCTTGTTTGGAGGTTCTAGCAGGGGAACGCAGTTACTCACACACCCTTGACCGAAGACCGGTCCTCCACTTTTGGGGATCGTTGTCCTCTTCGACCGAGTGTGCTGCTTTAGGAGGGACGCACATGGAGCGGTGAGGGAGGAAGGGGACACCCGCCTAGCCAGCCAGATCAGCTGAATCAACCCTGGTGATCAGTGGGGTGACAGATGTCACAGCCGGATCAGCCTCACAGCCAGAAAAATGCCTACGCTTGCGTAGTCTATTACCACTTCTACGTCACAGGTAACCTGGGAACAATACTCTAACAATGATGAGGGACTATCATTGTTTGTGATGACATATTTAATGCCATAGAGTTGGCAACAATTTTTTTAAATTTTGGAGGAAAATAAAATGGGTTGGCCCATCATTCTTGAAAAGGAGGAGAAATTTGCAAAGTAATTTCCACCTCTTGTCTGGATGACTTGTTTCTGTTTATCCATGTCTGTAATAAAAGTCAGCCTTAGATTACACTAAACTAAAGGTGAAGTTTGGTGATGGAAAACAGAAAGAAAAGAAATGTTGTTTAATGCAATGTTTTCAAGTTCTACTATAATGACAACTAACAAATGTCATCAGTTTAAACACTAGAGGAGTTTTCTGTGAGATAATCTCAGTGCCTCTGTAACCATAAAAGAAAATAAAGTAAGGTCACCAACTTTCCAATCTCCCTGTCTGAATCTAATGGGCTATTTCACCAGCCACAGAGACTCACGCAGGACTGGAAACACCAGCCTTTTCTGCTGTGGAGACCTAACCTTCTCTCTTAATTCCATCTTACCTCAATTTAATCATACTATATAAAATTTGTGATTATTATAGTCAGACACAAAGATTCTCCTCCCTTACAGCTGCCTTTTCTTATCTCAAGGCTAATCAAGATGAAGCAAGAAGAAGAAATACAAATACAATGAAACTGTATTCTACTTCTTTCCTTCAAAACACTGGCCAGTTGATAGGATAGGAGCCTAGGCTTTAACAAGACTGGAGTTATTTATGAAGGAAAGAAGCTCAGTGCCAGAGTGATGTTTTAAAAGAAAAAAAGGTTTCATGTGTGAAATAACCTGGCTGTTTCCGTGAACAATTTCTAGAGTTTCTTTCCTTAAATCTTGACTCAGTATCTGGGCTTATAAAATTTTGAAAGGCATAGGTAATAGTAAAAATAAACTCAAACAACTGGTAGAAGCAAGTGGACTGAAGCAAAGAACAATCCACTATCTGAAAGCAGAACTCAGAGTAGAAGGACGATGAAAATAGGTTAATTCAACAAATTGATGTCTCTCATGGAAAAACAAATCAGAAGGCCATGAGACATCCAGAGGGGAGGCATTGGGCAGGAAGCTGGGAGGAGGACCAGAAGGGAACATCCCCATGTGGTGAAGTGGTAAAGGCCCTGCCAATGCAGGAGATGCCAGGGTTCAATTCCTGGGTCGGGAAGATCCCATTGAGTAGAAAATGACAGCCCACTCAAGTATTCTTGCCTGGAGAATCCTTTGGACAGAGGAGCCTGGCAGGCTACAGTCCATGGGGCCACATAGAATTGCACATGACTGAGGGACTGAGCACAGCAACAGGAGGTACCAGTGATTTAGGGCTTTCTTTTCTATGTAAATCCAAGCCTGTGCTTGGGACTTTTCTAGGGGTGGTGGGATGACTTGATGCTTCTCCCTTTGGTTGTGACCTATCAGGTTAGGTAATAAATTCAGTAGTAACATGCCCGTATGACTTCTGCTATTCAGCAGTACAGGAAGCACGTCCAGTTCAGCAGGTCAAGTTCACTCTGCCCTGAGTGGCTGGCCAGAGCACGGTGCAGTCCAGGAAGCCCCCGGAAAGTCCTGATCAGAAATGCTCTGGCATCTGACATTTCTTACTTACTGTCACATCCTTTCCACAAATTACACGTTTTTCCCCCCTTTCACATACACAACTGATCTATTTGTATGTGGGCCCTATGTAAATGACTACAGTCAGTCCTTAAGGAATATTTACAATTGCTGCACCTTAAGGAATAGTACAATGAAACTATTCTACTTCTTTCCTTCAAAACACTGGCCAGTTGATAGGATAGGAGCCTAGGCTTTAACAAGACTGGAGTTATTTATGAAGGAAAGAAGCTCAGTGCCAGAGTGATGTTTTAAAAGAAAAAGGTTTCATGTGTGAAATAACCTGGCTGTTTCCGTGAACAATTTCTAGAGTTTCTTTCCTTAAATCTTGACTCAGTATCTGGGCTTATAAAATTTTGAAAGGCAAAGGTAATAGTAAAATAAACTCAAACAACTGGTAGAAGCAAGTGGACTGAAGCAAAGAACAATCCACTATCTGAAAGCAGAACTCAGAGTAGAAGGACGATGAAAATAGGTTAATTCAACAAATTGATGTCTCTCATGGAAAAACAAATCAGAAGGCCATGAGACATCCAGAGGGGAGGCATTGGGCAGGAAGCTGGGAGGAGGACCAGAAGGGAACATCCCCATGTGGTGAAGTGGTAAAGGCCCTGCCAATGCAGGAGATGCCAGGGTTCAATTCCTGGGTGGGGAAGATCCCATTGAGTAGAAAATGACAGCCCACTCAAGTATTCTTGCCTGGAGAATCCTTTGGACAGAGGAGCCTGGCAGGCTACAGTCCATGGGGCCACATAGAATTGCACATGACTGAGGGACTGAGCACAGCAACAGGAGGTACCAGTGATTTAGGGCTTTCTTTTCTATGTAAATCCAAGCCTGTGCTTGGGACTTTTCTAGGGGTGGTGGGATGACTTGATGCTTCTCCCTTTGGTTGTGACCTATCAGGTTAGGTAATAAATTCAGTAGTAACATGCCCGTATGACTTCTGCTATTCAGCAGTACAGGAAGCACGTCCAGTTCAGCAGGTCAAGTTCACTCTGCCCTGAGTGGCTGGCCAGAGCACGGTGCAGTCCAGGAAGCCCCCGGAAAGTCCTGATCAGAAATGCTCTGGCATCTGACATTTCTTACTTACTGTCACATCCTTTCCACAAATTACACGTTTTTCCCCCCTTTCACATACACAACTGATCTATTTGTATGTGGGCCCTATGTAAATGACTACAGTCAGTCCTTAAGGAATATTTACAATTGCTGCACCTAGTAGCATCCTGAATGCTAGGGAATATTAAGAAATAGTCACAACTCTAAGCCAAGATTAATTGACAAAGACTGAATAAAGAAAATATGTGAATGCTTCCCTGGTAGCTCAGGGGTGAAGAGTTTGCCTGCCAATGCAGGAGACACAGGTTTGATCCCTGATCTGGGAAGATGCCACATGCTGGGGAGTAGCTAAGCCCATGAGCCACAACATTGTTCTGTGCTTTAGAGCTTCGAGGTCGCAACTATTGAGCCCATGTGCCACAATTACTGAAGCCCGTGTGCCCTAGAGCTCGAGTTCCACAGTAAGAGAAATAACCGCAACAAGCAGCCTGCTCACCTCAGCTAGATAGTAGCCCCCATTCCCAGCAACTACAGAAGAGTCTGAGGCAGCAGTGAAAACCCAGAATAGCCAAAAAGTTAATAAAATTTAAAAACCCAAATCTTAAAAAAAAAAATAAAACATATGAAATGATGGCTCTCAAGTATTTAAACATCAGGCAATGAAGGACTGTGATTCCTGAGAAACAAGTAACAAAGAAGGTAAAACCTACAGCTCCTCTTAATTTACTGTCTGGAGAAAGGGTCTAAGTCACAATCCTAGAGGAAGGAAAATGAGCTTGGTAACCTCTCAAGAGTTTAAACTATGCAGGTGGGAGGTCAGGAAGCAAAGGCTGCTGGCATCCACAGAGCAGACTATGAGAGAGGAAAAATTTGTCCTGACAGAAAACCAAAGATCTGAGTTGATGACTCAGGAGATTAATGGTCAGAGCATAAAGTTAAGGAAACTACCCAACACTAGAAAAACAACCTTCCAGATGATTAGAGGGAACAATGCTCAGAGTTCACACAGGGAGAACAGTGCATATGACCAACAGCCCGAGTAGAAAACCTCATTATTCACAGGCACTGAGTTTAGAGTCCTAAGAAAGATTGTTGACTTTTCAGTAAAGGTTCAAAGGCAAGTCAGTGGAGAAAGGATAAACTTTTCCACAAATTGTGCTGGAACAACTAGATAGTTGTATAAGGAACTCTGATCTATTCCTGGCATCACGTACAAAACCTACCTGAAGCTATAACTTCAAGAAAAATAAAAACACAGAAGAATATCTTTCTGGCTACATGTGTGATGTGTGCCTGCAAAGTCACTCAGTCATGTCTGACTCTTTGCGATCCCATGGACTATAGCCTGCCAGGCTCTTCTGTCCATGGGATTCTCCAAGAATACTGGAGTGGGTTTTTGTGGCTACAGAAGAGGTCAGTATTTCTTTGGACTCATCAAAATTATGTGTATCTGCTCTTCAAAAGAAACTGTTAAGAAATATTGGTAAATCATATATCTGATAAAGTTCATATCTAGACTATATAAAGAACTCTCAAATCTCAGTAACTGGGGGTCGGGGGAGTAAACCAATAAAAAATGAGCCAAAGATTGGAAAGGACACTTGGGAAAAGAAGTAAAAAATGAACGATATATGAAGGACTGTCCAATATAATATAATAAAATGTCCAGTCATTAGAAAAATGCAAATTAAAACCACTATGAGATGTCATTACACTCCTACTAAAATATCTAAAATCAAAGATGTGAAGCTTGAACTCTCATGCACTGTGGATAACAATGCAAAATGATCAACATCAACTTTTAAACAAAGATAGATAAACACACACTAACAATATGGAGCCCTAGGCACAAACCCAAGGGAACAGATAACCTTTCACAATACAAAGATGTATTCATAGCAGCTTAACTTGCAACAACCAGAAACAACAAAACTGGAAAATCAAAATGTCAATCAATAGGTAAACAGATAAATAAAATGTGGTATATTCACACAATGGAATATCATTCCACAAAATAAAGAATGATTTACTGACACTAACAACACAGATGAACCAAAAACTAGCCTTTACGTTCACTGGAACAAACCAAACCTCCCTGACATACATTGTATACACTATATTTCCATTTATAAGAAATAAGAACATGTAAACTAATTTATGTTCTTAAATGCCTTCTTCCCAGGTGGCGCTAGTTGTAAAGAACCGGGCTGCCAATGCAGGACACATAAGAGCTACAAGTTCGATTCCTGGGTGGGGAAGATACACTGGAGTAGGAAATGAAAACCCACCCCAGTATGTTTGCCTGGAGAATCCCCTGGACAGAGGAGCCTGGCGGGCTACAGTCCATGTTGTCATACACAGTCAGACACAGCTGAAGACACACGTCAAACTAATTTATAGTGACAAAAAGCAGATCAATGGTTGCTTGGAGGACTTCCTTGGTGGCTCAGTAATAAAGAATTCACCTGCCAGTGCAGGAGGCATGGGTTTCATTCCTGATCTGGGAAGGTCCCACATGTCTTGGAGCAACTAAGTCCATGAGTCACAACTATTGAGCCTGAGTTCTAAAGGCTGGGACTCACAACTACTGAAGCCTGAGGGCCTTAGAGCCTGTGCTCTGCAACAGGAGAAGTCACCCCACTGAGAAGCCTATGCATCACAACTAGAGATTAGTTCTTGCTCGCCACAACCAGAGAAAAAGCCTGCGCAGTAAAGAAGGCCTGGCACAGTTAAAAATAAATAGAATTCTTAAAAAAAAGAACTGGCAAGCTGCAATGAAAATCAAAGATCCTGTGTGCTGTAACCAAGATCCAGTGCAGCCCAATAAATAAGTAAAAATAATTAATTTTTGAAAATAGTTGCTTGAAGCTGGCAGAGTTGAAGAGAGTATGGATGGAAGAATTAACAAGAAGTACAAAGAAACTTTGGGAGATGATGGCTATGTTTGCTGTCTTGAAAGTGGGGATGGTTTCATCAGTGTACACACATAGCAAAGCTTATCATATCGTACACTTTAAACACAGGCTATTATCCCTCCAAAGTAATTACAATTCTTTTATAAGAGACACCGCTTCTAAAAGGTGAAAAGAGCCTAAAATGAGACTTGGCACTTTCATTCTAGAGCAGTGTTTCTAAAACTTGAGTTACCTCAATATCCTCCCTCAAAAAGAAAATCCTCCTGCTTCCCGTAAGTGTAACATAAATCTTCAGAAGTAATTAAATATTCTAACAGGAACAGAGAATAGGCTTGGAACATGCTTTTCCAAACTGCATATTCTCCTTCATTTGCTTTGATATCACCCAGTTCCTTTGAGGTGATAATTTTTAACTTTTTGAGAAAAAAATTACTGTCAAATACGCATTAGAAGGAAGGAGGGAAGGAAAGAGGAGAGAGAGGGAGGGAGGGTGGGCAGGAGAATATGAACAACCAACACCAAGTACATAAAACTTCAAAGAACGACCTCAAGTGTAGTTTTCAGTTAAGCTTCATTTTGGCTGTTATTCTAAATTTGAATCAAAAGCTGCAATGCTTGTTGAGGAAGCTGTTTGTTCATTTCTCCTCACCTGCCTGTCCTTCCCTCAGCCTTGGTTACTCTGATTATCCCATCAGTCACACTACATTTACAATTCCAGTTGCGGGCTGGCTTCACCTTGAGTCGGCAAGGCTTTGTGAAGTGTTAGACAGCCAATTCCTCAGCGGAATTACTGCAACTAAGGCGACCACCGCCAACCCTATTTTCTGGTCTTCTCCTTCCCAGGACTCACCTCCCCAGACCCTCTGTATGGCTCTGCTGTGCCCAGAATGAGCAATTCTAGTCCAGAAGCAGGACATTTAGAGAGGCCTAGGTCCTTTCTAGGGAGGCCACCATCATCCTTACCTGGGTCAACACACAAAGACCACAAAGGCTGAAGCTATTGGAAAAGCTAACAAAATGTCAGTTTTAAAGTGAAAAAAAAAAGAAATCAGAATATAAAATTATATATATGAAAGGATTTCAACCATGAAACATCTTGACAGATGGATAAAAATGAGAAGGACAGGTGTAAAAATGAAAATAAAGGAGCTTAGATTTTTTGAAAAGTGGGCATGGTTTCATCAGTGTACACACATAGCAAAGCTTATCATATCGTACACTTTAAACACAGGCTATTATCCCTCCAAAGTAATTACAATTCTTTTATAAGAGACACCGCTTCTAAAAGGTGAAAAGAGCCTAAAATGAGACTTGGCACTTTCATTCTAGAGCAGTGTTTCTAAAACTTGAGTTACCTCAATATCCTCCCTCAAAAAGAAAATCCTCCTGCTTCCCGTAAGTGTAACATAAATCTTCAGAAGTAATTAAATATTCTAACAGGAACAGAGAATAGGCTTGGAACATGCTTTTCCAAACTGCATATTCTCCTTCATTTGCTTTGATATCACCCAGTTCCTTTGAGGTGATAATTTTTAACTTTTTGAGAAAAAAATTACTGTCAAATACGCATTAGAAGGAAGGAGGGGAAGGGAAGAGGGAGAGAGAGGGAGGGAGGGTGGGCAGGAGAATATGAACAACCAACACCAAGTACATAAAACTTCAAAGAACGACCTCAAGTGTAGTTTTCAGTTAAGCTTCATTTTGGCTGTTATTCTAAATTTGAATCAAAAGCTGCAATGCTTGTTGAGGAAGCTGTTTGTTCATTTCTCCTCACCTGCCTGTCCTTCCCTCAGCCTTGGTTACTCTGATTATCCCATCAGTCACACTACATTTACAATTCCAGTTGCGGGCTGGCTTCACCTTGAGTCGGCAAGGCTTTGTGAAGTGTTAGACAGCCAATTCCTCAGCGGAATTACTGCAACTAAGGCGACCACCGCCAACCCTATTTTCTGGTCTTCTCCTTCCCAGGACTCACCTCCCCAGACCCTCTGTATGGCTCTGCTGTGCCCAGAATGAGCAATTCTAGTCCAGAAGCAGGACATTTAGAGAGGCCTAGGTCCTTTCTAGGGAGGCCACCATCATCCTTACCTGGGTCAACACACAAAGACCACAAAGGCTGAAGCTATTGGAAAAGCTAACAAAATGTCAGTTTTAAAGTGAAAAAAAAAAGAAATCAGAATATAAAATTATATATATGAAAGGATTTCAACCATGAAACATCTTGACAGATGGATAAAAATGAGAAGGACAGGTGTAAAAATGAAAATAAAGGAGCTGTTAGAGTTTGTTCCCCCCCTCTCTTGTTTTCCCATCTTTATTGACGTGATATTGTCTTTATAGAGGAAAAAAACGGTTTATTGACAGATGCTGGCTGGAAGGCATTTTTCATTCCATCCAGCTGAAATGAGTCTGAGGCTTCTATTCATTTGGGGAGAAAAAGGAAAAATCAGAAACTTATTTTGCTTGTGTGGTGGGCGGTTGGAGCCCTGGTAGATCTGCTGGATGGCCAATTAAGGGTAACAGTTATCTGATTGTTATCTCATAAATGTGTCTGGCAGAGTTCGGTCTCGAAATGTATATAATTTAGGAAAAGAACTATCATCACTTTATCTCCTATTTCACAGGATGAAGAAAACTGACCCTGCTTTAATTTACTGAGACGGCTGAGACCTCATGACAAGCATAGTGTATGTTATCATAACTCCCAGGAAGGTCTGGGCTGAATACTCTCTCCAAGGAAGGCTGCTACTGTGGCAATTATCTAAGTTGGGAAACAAGCTTTCGTTGGGTTTATTCTGAAGGGTTAGCAGAACATGACACTCCAAAATACGCCACTGGGGCATATTGATTAATTTTTGAGCTGTAGGCTTTTGAAAAAACAGCAAATGTAGGAGAAGGCTTTCTCTGAACTCATGGCTTAAAGACAGACCCTCTAGGAGGAATTCAGTTGTAAATCTCCTCCTTGGAAAAAGCTTCATCAGCCAGGGCAGAATTCTCACAGGGGTTGAACGGGGTTTTCCCAAATGGCTTAAAGACAGACCCTCTAGGAACTCAAGGCCAATTTTCCCCCAGACCCCCCCGATGTATGGCTCTGCTGTGCCCAGAATGAGCAATTCTAGTCCAGAAGCAGGACATTTAGAGAGGCCTAGGTCCTTTCTAGGAGGCCACCATCATCCTTACCTGGGTCAACACACAAAGACCACAAAGGCTGAAGCTATTGGAAAAGCTAACAAAATGTCAGTTTTAAAGTGAAAAAAAAAAGAAATCAGAATATAAAATTATATATATGAAAGGATTTCAACCATGAAACATCTTGACAGATGGATAAAAATGAGAAGGACAGGTGTAAAAATGAAAATAAAGGAGCTGTTAGAGTTTGTTCCCCCCCTCTCTTGTTTTCCCATCTTTATTGACGTGATATTGTCTTTATAGAGGAAAAAAACGGTTTATTGACAGATGCTGGCTGGAAGGCATTTTTCATTCCATCCAGCTGAAATGAGTCTGAGGCTTCTTTTCATTTGGGAGAAAAAGGAAAAATCAGAAACTTATTTTGCTTGTGTGGTGGGCGGTTGGAGCCCTGGTAGATCTGCTGGATGGCCAATTAAGGGTAACAGTTATCTGATTGTTATCTCATAAATGTGTCTGGCAGAGTTCGGTCTCGAAATGTATATAATTTAGGAAAAGAACTATCATCACTTTATCTCCTATTTCACAGGATGAAGAAAACTGACCCTGCTTTAATTTACTGAGACGGCTGAGACCTCATGACAAGCATAGTGTATGTTATCATAACTCCCAGGAAGGTCTGGGCTGAATACTCTCTCCAAGGAAGGCTGCTACTGTGGCAATTATCTAAGTTGGGAAACAAGCTTTCGTTGGGTTTATTCTGAAGGGTTAGCAGAACATGACACTCCAAAATACGCCACTGGGGCATATTGATTAATTTTTGAGCTGTAGGCTTTTGAAAAAACAGCAAATGTAGGAGAAGGCTTTCTCTGAACTCATGGCTTAAAGACAGACCCTCTAGGAGGAATTCAGTTGTAAATCTCCTCCTTGGAAAAAGCTTCATCAGCCAGGGCAGAATGACTCTCTCCACAGGAGGGAAGATTAGAGGTGGACACTGTTGGTGGAATGTAAATTGATACGGCCACTATGGAGAAGAGTGTGGAGATTCCTAAAAAACCTAGGAATAAAACCACTGTAGGACCCAGCAATCCCACCACTAGGCATATACCCTGAGAAAACTATAGCTGAAAAAGACACACATACTCCAGTGTTCACTGCAGCAGTATTTACAACTGCTAGGACACAGAAGCAACCTAGATGTCCATCGACAGATGAATGGATAAAGAAACTGTGGCACATGTATACAATGGAATATTACTTGGCCATAAAAAGGAACAAATTTGAGTCAGTTCCAGTGAGGTAGATGAACCTAGAGCCTATTACACACAGTGAAGTAAGTAAGAAGGAGAAAAACAAATACCATATATTAACATACATATATGGGCAGTCTAGAAAAAGTGATACTGATGAACCTATTTGAAGGGCAGGGATAGAGACACAGACACAGAGAACAGACTTGTGGACCCAGCAGGGGGAAGGAGAGGGTGGCACGAATTGAGAGAGTGGCCCTGAAACATACACATCAGCATGTGCAAAACAGATAGCTAGTGGGAAGCTGCTGAGTAACACAGGGAGCTCAGCCTGGTGCTCCGTGACAACCTAGAGGGGTGGGGTGGGGTGGGAGGTGGGAAGAAGGCTGAAGAGGAAGAGAACATATATGTATACTTATGGCTGATTCATGTTGCTGCATGGCAGAATTCAACACAACATTTTAAAGCAATTATCCTCCAATCAAAAAACAAATTAAAAAAAAAGAAGTGAACACCAAACACTGACAGCTTTATCACAAACTATCCTACCTCTCATCTGCTCTTCTAGGGGCCATTCGTCTTTTCTAACAATCCTCCCCTGTTCCCTAAGAGCCTTGTACTGTCTCCTCTTTTCCTGCAAAAAAGGTATGGAGGATTCAAAGCATCTGGGGCATATTGATTAATTTTTGAGCTGTAGGCTTTTGAAAACAGCAAATGTAGGAGAAGGCTTTCTCTGAACTCATGGCTTAAAGACAGACCCTCTAGGAGGAATTCAGTTGTAAATCTCCTCCTTGGAAAAAGCTTCATCAGCCAGGGCAGAATGACTCTCTCCACAGGAGGGAAGATTAGAGGTGGACACTGTTGGTGGAATGTAAATTGATACGGCCACTATGGAGAAGAGTGTGGAGATTCCTAAAAAACCTAGGAATAAAACCACTGTAGGACCCAGCAATCCCACCACTAGGCATATACCCTGAGAAAACTATAGCTGAAAAAGACACACATACTCCAGTGTTCACTGCAGCAGTATTTACAACTGCTAGGACACAGAAGCAACCTAGATGTCCATCGACAGATGAATGGATAAAGAAACTGTGGCACATGTATACAATGGAATATTACTTGGCCATAAAAAGGAACAAATTTGAGTCAGTTCCAGTGAGGTAGATGAACCTAGAGCCTATTACACACAGTGAAGTAAGTAAGAAGGAGAAAAACAAATACCATATATTAACATACATATATGGGCAGTCTAGAAAAAGTGATACTGATGAACCTATTTGAAGGGCAGGGATAGAGACACAGACACAGAGAACAGACTTGTGGACCCAGCAGGGGGAAGGAGAGGGTGGCACGAATTGAGAGAGTGGCCCTGAAACATACACATCAGCATGTGCAAAACAGATAGCTAGTGGGAAGCTGCTGAGTAACACAGGGAGCTCAGCCTGGTGCTCCGTGACAACCTAGAGGGGTGGGGTGGGGTGGGAGGTGGGAAGAAGGCTGAAGAGGAAGAGAACATATATGTATACTTATGGCTGATTCATGTTGCTGCATGGCAGAATTCAACACAACATTTTAAAGCAATTATCCTCCAATCAAAAAACAAATTAAAAAAAAAGAAGTGAACACCAAACACTGACAGCTTTATCACAAACTATCCTACCTCTCATCTGCTCTTCTAGGGGCCATTCGTCTTTTCTAACAATCCTCCCCTGTTCCCTAAGAGCCTTGTACTGTCTCCTCTTTTCCTGCAAAAAAGGTATGGAGGATTCAAAGCCACAGCAGGGAGTTGGTCATTTTCCCTGGTCATCACCTCGTTCACATGAGGCATACATGTTAATGAACTTTTGTTTTTCTCTTGTGTATCTGTCTTTTACTGCAGGAGTCTCAGCTAAGGATTCAGAAGAGTAGAGAGAAAATTATTTTTCCTCCTCCACAATCCTGTCTCAGAAAAGGAAATGATGGACCATGGACTGGACACTGACACAGTCCAAGTGCACAGGTCGGGGTGGGGGGCACCTTCTGGGGGAGGAGGGAAAGAAGCAGAAATGTGGGTAAGAGAAGACGGACAGGAGGGCCTGTGCACCGTGGCTGGTGGAGCATAAACTGCTTCAACATTTCTGGAGGGTGGCTGGTCAAAATCTATAAAAATGTTCAAAGGGCACCCAGGAGTCGCCCTCTGGGAATGGTTTCTGCAGAGATAATGTGTGAGTGAACAAAGTGCTGAGTATAAACTAGGATCCTGCCCTCCACGATAGTCAAGAACTGGGAATTTTCAGAATTGGAGAGATGAATGTGTGTCAGCCATAGGAAGGATCATCCTGCCATGGCTAACCCAAAATGGAGCAAGTGGAAAACAATGTTTGTAATATGTTCAACTGAAACACATGTCACTCACAAATACCATGTATCTGAGTCTTTGCACAGGAGCAGGAAAAAGAATATACATGAAAACTTTCATAAAACTTATCAAGGAGGGGATTACAGTGATGCTGGAAAGAATTTTTACTTTTACATGTACATGCTTCCATAATACAGTGGAATTTGGAATGCTCCTTCATTTGATAAATCAAAAAAGATGACAAGGTTAAATCAATTTAAAATAAATGGGACAGGAGATGGACACAGAGAATAAATGGGAAAAAGGGAGATGGGATCAAATTATGGAAATCAATTTGGTAATACAGATGTTGGGAGTAAGAAATTTCTAGCAAAGAGACGATAAGACTCTTTTGCTGGAAAAAAACAAGCACATGTTAAATGACTGTCTCTCCCCTCCCTGGCCATCAACTAGCCAGCATGCAAGTTTCTAGATAAATGCAGCCTAATCACAGACCATAGAAAATGAAAGAGCAATTGAAAGAAAGGACAAAGAAATGCAAATCAAAACTACAATGAGATATCATTTCACACCAGTCAGAATGGCCATCATTAAAAATCTACAAACAATAAGTGCTGCAGAGGGTGCGGAGATAGGGGAACACTCCTGCATTGTTGGTGAGAATGTAAATTGATACAACCACTATGGAAGACAGTGTGGAGATTCCTTAAAAAACTAAAAATAGAAGCACCATATGACCCACCAATCCCACTACTAGGCATATACCCTGATGAAATCAAAATTGAAAGACACACCTGAACCCCAGTGTTCATTGCAGCTCTCTATACAATAGCTAGAACATGGAAGCAAACTAGATGTCCATCGACAAATGAATGGATAAAGAAGCTATGGTACATATATACAATGGAATAAATCTCAGCCAGAAAAAGAAATGTAGAAGAATCAGTCCTAACGAGGATGAATCTAGAACCTACTATACAAAGTGAAGTTAAGTCAAAAAGAGAAGGACAAATATGGTATACTAACACATATATATGGAATCTAGTAAGATGGTACTGATAAATGTGCACTCTGAGTAGTGCTGGAGAAACAGACATAGAGAACAGACCTATGGTCATTCGAGGGAGGGAAGATCGGATGATCAGTATGGAAAGAGCAACAAGGAAACCTACACTATCATATATAATAGAGATTACCACGGTGATTAAGCTGTAAGACAAAGGAACCTACATGGGGACTAAGCATCAACCTGGGGCAGTGGGAAGGAGGGGAAAGGGTCAGAGATCTTAAAAAATAAAACTTATCAAGGAGGGGATTACAGTGATGCTGGAAAGAATTTTTACTTTTACATGTACATGCTTCCATAATACAGTGGAATTTGGAATGCTCCTTCATTTGATAAATCAAAAAAGATGACAAGGTTAAATCAATTTAAAATAAATGGGACAGGAGATGGACACAGAGAATAAATGGGAAAAAGGGAGATGGGATCAAATTATGGAAATCAATTTGGTAATACAGATGTTGGGAGTAAGAAATTTCTAGCAAAGAGACGATAAGACTCTTTTGCTGGAAAAAAACAAGCACATGTTAAATGACTGTCTCTCCCCTCCCTGGCCATCAACTAGCCAGCATGCAAGTTTCTAGATAAATGCAGCCTAATCACAGACCATAGAAAATGAAAGAGCAATTGAAAGAAAGGACAAAGAAATGCAAATCAAAACTACAATGAGATATCATTTCACACCAGTCAGAATGGCCATCATTAAAAATCTACAAACAATAAGTGCTGCAGAGGGTGCGGAGATAGGGGAACACTCCTGCATTGTTGGTGAGAATGTAAATTGATACAACCACTATGGAAGACAGTGTGGAGATTCCTTAAAAAACTAAAAATAGAAGCACCATATGACCCACCAATCCCACTACTAGGCATATACCCTGATGAAATCAAAATTGAAAGACACACCTGAACCCCAGTGTTCATTGCAGCTCTCTATACAATAGCTAGAACATGGAAGCAAACTAGATGTCCATCGACAAATGAATGGATAAAGAAGCTATGGTACATATATACAATGGAATAAATCTCAGCCAGAAAAAGAAATGTAGAAGAATCAGTCCTAACGAGGATGAATCTAGAACCTACTATACAAAGTGAAGTTAAGTCAAAAAGAGAAGGACAAATATGGTATACTAACACATATATATGGAATCTAGTAAGATGGTACTGATAAATGTGCACTCTGAGTAGTGCTGGAGAAACAGACATAGAGAACAGACCTATGGTCATTCGAGGGAGGGAAGATCGGATGATCAGTATGGAAAGAGCAACAAGGAAACCTACACTATCATATATAATAGAGATTACCACGGTGATTAAGCTGTAAGACAAAGGGAACCTACATGGGGACTAAGCATCAACCTGGGGCAGTGGGAAGGAGGAAAGGGAGGGAGGGCTCAGGTGAGAGGGGTCAGAGATATACCTATGACTGTTTGGGGATTATGTATACCTGTAAACAAGAAAACTCTGTAAAAATGTATGACAATAACTTGATCATGCACCTGAAGCTAATGCAACATTGTAAAAAAGGAAAAAAAAAGAGAGAGAGGACCTCTGGGGAAGGAGAGATTCAACACGTTATACCTTTAAGACCTAAAGGGAGTTCCCCGGTGGTCCAGAGGTTAAGAATCCACCATGCAATCCAGGGGACTAGGGTTCGATTCCTGATCAGAGAGCTAAGATCCCAATCGCCCAGAGCAACTAAGTCCACAGGCTAAAACTAGAGAATCCATGCACCACATCAAAGGATCCTGCATGATGCAAAAAAAAAAAAGAAAGAAAGAAAAAAAATCCTGAATGCTGCAACTAAGACCTGATGCAGCCAAATAAATAATTTTTTAAAAAATACAGAATTAAAAGAGCACCATGGGGAGAAAAAAGTTCCAAGTCCTTGATTATGCTAATTCTGAAGACACCAGCAGGCTGAGTTCACAGCCAGCCTGCAGCCTTGTCTAGGGTGGGGCCAGCCTGCAGAGACCACTGACAGGGACCTTCTTGTGGCCTGGACCAGCCTGCAGCCACCTCTGCCTCCAGGGTGGGACTAGGACAAGACCCAGTGTCTTTATGAACGCCTCGGACCTTAAACCACAGCCACCCACAGCACCATCTGCTTACTGCCCCGTGGACCCTAAAAGAAAAATCTGGTCTGGTCCTAAAAATACAATTGGATTCACCAGAAACTGGCTCCTAGGGCTCTGCCTCATGGGCGTCTGTTTTACATAACATTAATTGGAGATGCTAATGTTGCGTCAGAACAATACAGTGGCCACACCCTGGAATGTGAAACTGTAAACTGTAAAATTCCACCATAATATGTCATTTTATTCAAGTGTGGCAGACAGTTTTAAAGCCTGCTGACCATGAGTCCTAACAGGGATGGAATCATAATCTTTCTCTTCTTAGACTCACAGTCTATGTTTTCCTCTGTGTTTAACAATGTGCTCAGCTTCTGAGTTGCGTCCAACTCCTTTGTGACCCCATAGACTGTAGCCCACCAGTCTGTCCATGGGATTCTCCAGGCAAGAACACTGGAGTGGGTTCCCATTTTCTACTCCAACCCAGGATTCAAAGCCTTGTCTAAAATGTATGACAATAACTTGATCATGCACCTGAAGCTAATGCAACATTGTAAAAAGGAAAAAGAGAGAGAGGACCTCTGGGGAAGGAGAGATTCAACACGTTATACCTTTAAGACCTAAAGGGAGTTCCCCGGTGGTCCAGAGGTTAAGAATCCACCATGCAATCCAGGGGACTAGGGTTCGATTCCTGATCAGAGAGCTAAGATCCCAATCGCCCAGAGCAACTAAGTCCACAGGCTAAAACTAGAGAATCCATGCACCACATCAAAGGATCCTGCATGATGCAAAAAAAAAAAAGAAAGAAAGAAAAAAAATCCTGAATGCTGCAACTAAGACCTGATGCAGCCAAATAAATAATTTTTTAAAAAATACAGAATTAAAAGAGCACCATGGGGAGAAAAAAGTTCCAAGTCCTTGATTATGCTAATTCTGAAGACACCAGCAGGCTGAGTTCACAGCCAGCCTGCAGCCTTGTCTAGGGTGGGGCCAGCCTGCAGAGACCACTGACAGGGACCTTCTTGTGGCCTGGACCAGCCTGCAGCCACCTCTGCCTCCAGGGTGGGACTAGGACAAGACCCAGTGTCTTTATGAACGCCTCGGACCTTAAACCACAGCCACCCACAGCACCATCTGCTTACTGCCCCGTGGACCCTAAAAGAAAAAGTCTGGTCTGGTCCAAAAAATACAATTGGATTCACCAGAAACTGGCTCCTAGGGCTCTGCCTCATGGGCGTCTGTTTTACATAACATTAATTGGAGATGCTAATGTTGCGTCAGAACAATACAGTGGCCACACCCTGGAATGTGAAACTGTAAACTGTAAAATTCCACCATAATATGTCATTTTATTCAAGTGTGGCAGACAGTTTTAAAGCCTGCTGACCATGAGTCCTAACAGGGATGGAATCATAATCTTTCTCTTCTTAGACTCACAGTCTATGTTTTCCTCTGTGTTTAACAATGTGCTCAGCTTCTGAGTTGCGTCCAACTCCTTTGTGACCCCATAGACTGTAGCCCACCAGTCTGTCCATGGGATTCTCCAGGCAAGAACACTGGAGTGGGTTCCCATTTTCTACTCCAACCCAGGATTCAAAGCCTTGTCTCTTGAGTCTCCTGCAGTGGCAGGAAGATTCTTCACTAGTAGTGCCACCGGGGAAGCCATTTAATTAAAACATTAGCATATGTATTTGCATGTGACTTAAAATGAAATAAAATCCCTGAAATTACTGATTGCTGTATTGATGTAATGCCACTCACCTCAGAATGCACTTTCCACTGCCTACCTGTGATACTGAAATATCTCTCCCTTGTCAGCTGGCACAATGTTAAGTTTTTCAGTAAATGGAGCTGCAAGGACCTTAGAGTAAGAAAGATCTTACCACAATTCAGTGGCACAAGATCCTTTCTGCCATCTAGTGGTGCTCACCTTCCAGCTTTCCAGCCCTGGCCAGAAGCTTCCTCCTGGCCCTAGTTGCCAATAAGAACCCAAAAGGGGTTTCCTGCTCACAATGCCCCGCCCACCAGTCTAGGCTTGTTGGCATCCCAAAGCGGGTGCTCGCAGCTAGCTAGTCTTGGCTGATATGTGCGTGCTTGCTTGATTGTGTCTGACTCTATGCAATGCCATGGACTTATAGCCCACCAGGCTCCTCGGGCCATGACATTTTCCAGGCAAGAATACTGGAGTGGATGCCATTCCATTCTCCAGGGCATCTTCCCTACCCAGGCATTGAACCTGGGTCTCCTGCATTGCTGGCACATTCTTTACCATCTGGGCCACAAGGAATGCCAGTCTTGGCTGACAGCTCCATAATAGTCCGTCTGTCCTATAGCCATGAACTAGCTCTGGACTGGGGCAATCCAGTGGATTTCTCTGTCATCCAACGAGTTTTAGATACATCTTCTCCAGTGAGATCTGAACCCAAAATGTGGAGAGACCCTTTCCAAGTCTGTTCCTTTCTTGAGTTCTCTCATCTTTTTGTTTTTTTAACTGTGAAACCACCATAATATGTCATTTTATTCAAGTGTGGCAGACAGTTTTAAAGCCTGCTGACCATGAGTCCTAACAGGGATGGAATCATAATCTTTCTCTTCTTAGACTCACAGTCTATGTTTTCCTCTGTGTTTAACAATGTGCTCAGCTTCTGAGTTGCGTCCAACTCCTTTGTGACCCCATAGACTGTAGCCCACCAGTCTGTCCATGGGATTCTCCAGGCAAGAACACTGGAGTGGGTTCCCATTTTCTACTCCAACCCAGGATTCAAAGCCTTGTCTCTTGAGTCTCCTGCAGTGGCAGGAAGATTCTTCACTAGTAGTGCCACCGGGGAAGCCATTTAATTAAAACATTAGCATATGTATTTGCATGTGACTTAAAATGAAATAAAATCCTGAAATTACTGATTGCTGTATTGATGTAATGCCACTCACCTCAGAATGCACTTTCCACTGCCTACCTGTGATACTGAAATATCTCTCCCTTGTCAGCTGGCACAATGTTAAGTTTTTCAGTAAATGGAGCTGCAAGGACCTTAGAGTAAGAAAGATCTTACCACAATTCAGTGGCACAAGATCCTTTCTGCCATCTAGTGGTGCTCACCTTCCAGCTTTCCAGCCCTGGCCAGAAGCTTCCTCCTGGCCCTAGTTGCCAATAAGAACCCAAAAGGGGTTTCCTGCTCACAATGCCCCGCCCACCAGTCTAGGCTTGTTGGCATCCCAAAGCGGGTGCTCGCAGCTAGCTAGTCTTGGCTGATATGTGCGTGCTTGCTTGATTGTGTCTGACTCTATGCAATGCCATGGACTTATAGCCCACCAGGCTCCTCGGGCCATGACATTTTCCAGGCAAGAATACTGGAGTGGATGCCATTCCATTCTCCAGGGCATCTTCCCTACCCAGGCATTGAACCTGGGTCTCCTGCATTGCTGGCACATTCTTTACCATCTGGGCCACAAGGAATGCCAGTCTTGGCTGACAGCTCCATAATAGTCCGTCTGTCCTATAGCCATGAACTAGCTCTGGACTGGGGCAATCCAGTGGATTTCTCTGTCATCCAACGAGTTTTAGATACATCTTCTCCAGTGAGATCTGAACCCAAAATGTGAGGAGAGAGACCCTTTCCAAGTCTGTTCCTTTCTTGAGTTCTCTCTCTTAGTCTTAGAATAGTTTTTAGAATTCTCTTTTATACCACAAGCAAATTCCTCTATATTAAATCTTTGTATATTAAACCATTTCTTTTCAAATTACAGTTGAAATTACAATTACAGACTGGATTCTAATTGATAACCATCAATTAAAGAAGACAGAAACTGTAATCCTCAAGTTGCCTCAGTGTTGTTCCTTAATTTCATCATTCATTCCTCACTGTTTGGCTGGCATACCACCCACCAGGTTATTTCAGACCTTCTCTTGTGTCTGTGAGATTCCCATTCATTCAACTTACCAACAACTTACTAGCAGAAAGTGAAAAGTGAAACTGTTAGTTGCTCAGTCATGTCTGACTCTTTACAAACCCCATGAACTATAGCTCATTAGGCTCCTCTGTCCATGGAATTCTCCAGGCAAGAATACTGGAGTGGGTAGCCATTCCCCTTTTCCAGGGGTTATCTTGACCCAGAGATCAAACCTGCATCTCCGCATTGCAGGAGATTCTTTACCATCTGAGTCACCAGGGGAAACCCTATGAGTGGAAGCCTCTGTCAGAATCCAAATGTTTAAAACTCTGTATTGTCTTCTATTCAGCTTCATCGAAAAAGTTGAAATTGGTTCTCACCAACACCCCAACCCTTCAACTTAATATAGAACATGTTTGTTTTATATTCTAGATTTTCTCAGTCAGGATCTTCTTTGCAGCTGACTGCCATATGTTTTCTTTCACTCAACAGACTAAACTTCGACATCAGTTTTGGAGATCTCACAACACTGAATCTACCAGTAGATGAACATGATATACTTGTGTAAAAATCTTTTTAAATTTCCATCAATATTTTTTAAGAAAATCATTTGAAGGCTACAAATGTCGAACATATTTTATTGGATATACATACCTCGGTATTTCATTGCTGGCACATTCTTTACCATCTAAGGAATGCCAGTCTGCTCCTAAAAGCCCCTTTATAGAACTAGCTCTGGACTGGGGCAATCCAGTGGATTTCTCTGTCATCCAACGAGTTTTAGATACATCTTCTCCAGTGAGATCTGAACCCAAAATGTGAGGAGAGAGACCCTTTCCAAGTCTGTTCCTTTCTTGAGTTCTCTCTCTTAGTCTTAGAATAGTTTTTAGAATTCTCTTTTATACCACAAGCAAATTCCTCTATATTAAATCTTTGTATATTAAACCATTTCTTTTCAAATTACAGTTGAAATTACAATTACAGACTGGATTCTAATTGATAACCATCAATTAAAGAAGACAGAAACTGTAATCCTCAAGTTGCCTCAGTGTTGTTCCTTAATTTCATCATTCATTCCTCACTGTTTGGCTGGCATACCACCCACCAGGTTATTTCAGACCTTCTCTTGTGTCTGTGAGATTCCCATTCATTCAACTTACCAACAACTTACTAGCAGAAAGTGAAAAGTGAAACTGTTAGTTGCTCAGTCATGTCTGACTCTTTACAAACCCCATGAACTATAGCTCATTAGGCTCCTCTGTCCATGGAATTCTCCAGGCAAGAATACTGGAGTGGGTAGCCATTCCCTTCTCCAGGGGTTATCTTGACCCAGAGATCAAACCTGCATCTCCCGCATTGCAGGGAGATTCTTTACCATCTGAGTCACCAGGGAAGCCCTATGAGTGGAAGCCTCTGTCAGAATCCAAATGTTTAAAACTCTGTATTGTCTTCTATTCAGCTTCATCGAAAAAGTTGAAATTGGTTCTCACCAACACCCCAACCCTTCAACTTAATATAGAACATGTTTGTTTTATATTCTAGATTTTCTCAGTCAGGATCTTCTTTGCAGCTGACTGCCATATGTTTTCTTTCACTCAACAGACTAAACTTCGACATCAGTTTTGGAGATCTCACAACACTGAATCTACCAGTAGATGAACATGATATACTTGTGTAAAAATCTTTTTAAATTTCCATCAATATTTTTTAAGAAAATCATTTGAAGGCTACAAATGTCGAACATATTTTATTGGATATACATACCTCAAGGTATTTCATTGTTTGGATGCTATTCTAAGTGGTATCTTAAAATTTCAAATACTTGCCAGTATATACAAATTCAATTGATTTTGCATATTAGTTTTTCTAGTAGCTTTTTGCAGTTTCCTTGGGCTTTTCTACATAGGTAATCAAGACTGTGAATACAGAGAGTGTCACTTATTTCTAACCTTTGTGGCTTTTATTCCTTACCTCTTCCATCCTCTGCTCTCCTCTCATCCCCATCCCTTTTCTTTTTATCTTATGGAAGTTGCCTCCAGTCACATGTTGAAGAGGAGTGGAAGGAGTGAATTACAAACTTGTTTTCTTCTGAACCTTAGAGTTAAAACGCTGGGAATTTTACCATTAGGCATATATATATATATATATATATATATATATATACACACACATACACATATATATATATACATATACATAAATATTTTTTTTCCCTCCCCAGCAGATATCTATGTTAATGTTAAGAAGGTTTCCTTATATTTCTAGTTTTCTGAGAGTTTTGACCATGAATAAGTGTAGGATTTTGACTAAATCTTTTTCTGCATCTACTATGATGACCTCAGGGACCCACCAGCAGATACTACACATGAACAAGAGAACCATGCATTTTTCACAAAGACAAATTATTTTTGCCTCTTTGGAAGTAGCCAAATAATAGCTTTAACTAGTAGCCTAATAACATACTATCACCGCTATTCAAAAGTCACAGGAGTATTGTCGAGGGTTGGGAGGGCAAGACGAGGCCAGATGGAGATGACAGCATTCACCAGGTGAGACACCGTGGTGACCTAGACTAGCATGGCAGAGAATCATGGAGCAAGTGAAGATCTACTTCAGAACAGAATTCCCTCGTGGTCTAGCAGTTAGAAATCTGCCTGCCAGTCCAGGAAACAGGGGTTCTGATCTCTGATCCAGGAAGATTCTACAAGCTGCAGAGCAACTAAGCCTGTGTGCCACAACTATTGAACCCATATTTTAAAGCCCATGCTCCACAAGAGAAGCTACTACAAGGAGAAGCCCATATAGTGCAACTAGAGAAACATCCCTATTCGCCACAACTAGAGAAAGCCCATGTGCAGCAAAAACAAAATCAGTGCAGTCAAGAATTGATTAATTAAGTTTATAAAAGCTGGTAAGTTTGATGCATGGGATGAGGAAAGGATAGAAATTAAGAATGCCTTCTAAATTGCTGGCTTGAACCACTGGGCCAAGGACACTGATCCAGGAAATCTTGGGGAGGAAAAGATTTGAATGATTTTATTTGTCACATATTAAGAGGCACGATTTAGATGGATTACATCTGATAGTCTTATTAGCCACGCAAATGCATGGATTGATCAAGATGCTGATACGTGAGGCTGACACTCAGTAATGATCTGCTTTCTTCTTTTTCTCCCAGGCCTGAGTTCCTCGAAGGTGGGAAGAATGCCTTATTTATTTTTACATCCTGGTTTTTAACACAGTATCTTTCATAAAACTGACATTCAACAAATATGAGTGAATTAGTCCAATGAATTGGAGAAGGAAATGGCAACCCATTCCAGTATTTCTGCCTGGAGAATCCCTTGTAGATTTTGACTAAAACTTTTTCTGCATCTACTATGATGACCTCAGGGACCCACCAGCAGATACTACACATGAACAAGAGAACCATGCATTTTTCACAAAGACAAATTATTTTTGCCTCTTTGGAAGTAGCCAAATAATAGCTTTAACTAGTAGCCTAATAACATACTATCACCGCTATTCAAAAGTCACAGGAGTATTGTCGAGGGTTGGGAGGGCAAGACGAGGCCAGATGGAGATGACAGCATTCACCAGGTGAGACACCGTGGTGACCTAGACTAGCATGGCAGAGAATCATGGAGCAAGTGAAGATCTACTTCAGAACAGAATTCCCTCGTGGTCTAGCAGTTAGAAATCTGCCTGCCAGTCCAGGAAACAGGGGTTCTGATCTCTGATCCAGGAAGATTCTACAAGCTGCAGAGCAACTAAGCCTGTGTGCCACAACTATTGAACCCATATTTTAAAGCCCATGCTCCACAAGAGAAGCTACTACAAGGAGAAGCCCATATAGTGCAACTAGAGAAACATCCCTATTCGCCACAACTAGAGAAAGCCCATGTGCAGCAAAAACAAAATCAGTGCAGTCAAGAATTGATTAATTAAGTTTATAAAAGCTGGTAAGTTTGATGCATGGGATGAGGAAAGGATAGAAATTAAGAATGCCTTCTAAATTGCTGGCTTGAACCACTGGGCCAAGGACACTGATCCAGGAAATCTTGGGGAGGAAAAGATTTGAATGATTTTATTTGTCACATATTAAGAGGCACGATTTAGATGGATTACATCTGATAGTCTTATTAGCCACGCAAATGCATGGATTGATCAAGATGCTGATACGTGAGGCTGACACTCAGTAATGATCTGCTTTCTTCTTTTTCTCCCAGGCCTGAGTTCCTCGAAGGTGGGAAGAATGCCTTATTTATTTTTACATCCTGGTTTTTAACACAGTATCTTTCATAAAACTGACATTCAACAAATATGAGTGAATTAGTCCAATGAATTGGAGAAGGAAATGGCAACCCATTCCAGTATTTCTGCCTGGAGAATCCCTGTAGATAGTCTGGCAGGCTACAGTCCTTAGGGTCACAAAGAGTCAGACTTGACTGAAGCTACTGAACGTAGTGTAGTTGGAGGAATCCTTGGTTTTAGTGAAAAACAACTCATACTACGAGTTATACAAAAATTTGTTATGGGATTAAAATACTTATCTATACTTCACATGATTGAAATAGTTAACTAAATGACTAAAGGAAATCAGAAGACAAGAATAAACATGAAGGCAATGTATTTAAAACAATCGAGGCATAAAGGGATCCTTTATGACATTAATGTTAAAAATGTATAAAAAGTGTAACATGGAAACTTACATTACCATATGGAAAATAGATAACCAATGGGAATATGCTGTGTGACTCAGAGAACTCTAACAGAGGCTCTGTAACAACCTGCAGGGGAGGGACGGGGAGGGAGATGGGAGGGAAGTTCAAGAGGGAGGGGATATATCTATATGTATACCTATGGCTGATTCATGCTGATGTTTGGTAGAAAACAACAAAATTCTGTAAAGCTATTATCCTTCAGTTAATAAATAAATAAATTTTAAAAAACATAAAAAATACATGAGAGATATTCTACAACAAAATTAACCACAGTGGACAAAACTGAAAATTTGCAGAGGTACCAGGGAGATCATCTAGTCTTGTGGTTCTCATACTATGTTCCCTGAAGTTGTACAATTTCTTGGAGGCATTTCAGGACTATTGTGGGAACAGAGCAAGGAGGTGGGATTTGGATTTCAGGATTATAGGTGAGATTTCACCTCAAAAAAGAAACTATTTTACTAAATTATTTTTTGACAAGTTATGGGTACTTGGGCCCATACATGAAGAAACTGAATCCTACTTAAGCATGTCCAAATTCAAATTCTGACACAGAAATTGGGTATTCCAACAGCCAGTTCCAAGATTGTAAGCTTTCATTCCAGAATTCATCTAAGAATAGAGTTGACATACGTTTATATTTACTATCTATTGCCTTGTAGGGTCAGAAGCTTCATAAATTATCAATGGTTGTATTGTTCATACCAGGCTTAAACACAGTAAGAAGGAATGAGAAAGAGCTTTGAAGACAATAACTGGATTTACGTTCTGCTGGCTATGGTTATAGGGAAGATTTATGAGTGAGTTGCTTTAATGGATGCAGTACAGAGCATTCTGGTCAACCAACTCTGTTGCTCAAACACTACTAGAAGGTGAAGACACCAATTCCAGTAACATATCCTAACTACCCCCCTGAGATTTTGGTGGAATTAATTAAGTACTAATCAGAAGTAAAGGACAAAGGGACACGTTAAAAGAAAATCTTTTTATATGTACATTTGAAAAAGGTATTGCCTTTTCCAAGAATGGAAAAATCACAAAGCAGGGTACGACGGAAGGTATCTTCATGTTAGGCTTTCATTATCACTGTATTATTTCCTCCACCAGGTTATGCTGCAACACACTGTGGACAAAATCCTTCATTTGCTTTCTTCTTTCTTTTCTGATTGTGTGTGTGTGCTTTAATCTTATCTGAAACGACAGGCTGGTATTATCAAAGCTGTGTATCCTGAGACTCAGTAGCAGGACTGCATTTCCTTTTTTCACTATTTTTGGTTGAACACACAGACCATAGGGGCAAGCTCTCAGCTCCGTCATCCAATTCTTATTAGAGAGATATTCTACAACAAAATTAACCACAGTGGACAAAACTGAAAATTTGCAGAGGTACCAGGGAGATCATCTAGTCTTGTGGTTCTCATACTATGTTCCCTGAAGTTGTACAATTTCTTGGAGGCATTTCAGGACTATTGTGGGAACAGAGCAAGGAGGTGGGATTTGGATTTCAGGATTATAGGTGAGATTTCACCTCAAAAAAGAAACTATTTTACTAAATTATTTTTTGACAAGTTATGGGTACTTGGGCCCATACATGAAGAAACTGAATCCTACTTAAGCATGTCCAAATTCAAATTCTGACACAGAAATTGGGTATTCCAACAGCCAGTTCCAAGATTGTAAGCTTTCATTCCAGAATTCATCTAAGAATAGAGTTGACATACGTTTATATTTACTATCTATTGCCTTGTAGGGTCAGAAGCTTCATAAATTATCAATGGTTGTATTGTTCATACCAGGCTTAAACACAGTAAGAAGGAATGAGAAAGAGCTTTGAAGACAATAACTGGATTTACGTTCTGCTGGCTATGGTTATAGGGAAGATTTATGAGTGAGTTGCTTTAATGGATGCAGTACAGAGCATTCTGGTCAACCAACTCTGTTGCTCAAACACTACTAGAAGGTGAAGACACCAATTCCAGTAACATATCCTAACTACCCCCCTGAGATTTTGGTGGAATTAATTAAGTACTAATCAGAAGTAAAGGACAAAGGGACACGTTAAAAGAAAATCTTTTTATATGTACATTTGAAAAAGGTATTGCCTTTTCCAAGAATGGAAAAATCACAAAGCAGGGTACGACGGAAGGTATCTTCATGTTAGGCTTTCATTATCACTGTATTATTTCCTCCACCAGGTTATGCTGCAACACACTGTGGACAAAATCCTTCATTTGCTTTCTTCTTTCTTTTCTGATTGTGTGTGTGTGCTTTAATCTTATCTGAAACGACAGGCTGGTATTATCAAAGCTGTGTATCCTGAGACTCAGTAGCAGGACTGCATTTCCTTTTTTCACTATTTTTGGTTGAACACACAGACCATAGGGGCAAGCTCTCAGCTCCGTCATCCAATTCTTATTAGGCTCCCTTAACGGGAAAAGAAGGTAATTAATCTGTCATTTTAGACAGCATACTGCTCCTTCACAATATTTAAAAGCTCATTTCCTAAGGAAAGAATGGTATCATAAATAGATGAACTGGAACAAAAGAAATTGAAAAATTTCTAACCAAAAACTGCCAAAGAGCCTAATTTTTGGAAACTCTAAGACTACAGATGAAAACCAATCACAGCAATAACAACAGCAGCCATATTTCTGCCTGCTAATGTTTCTATTTCTGCATTTAATTACTCATTTCTAAAAACTAATCTGCCACGGGACTACCTTGCTGCCATAAACTTTACTCCTGTGAAGACCAAACAAACATGAATCAAAGGATTCAGAAATGCCTTGGTTTTTAAAATGAGTAATCCTCTTAGTGAGCATGTTGGCGTCTTGGTAGGGTTTCTCTGAGAAGCATCCTGAATCATTCCCTTCCCAGAATGCTCTTCTGAAGTTGTACTAAATGTGCATTTTCCCACTTTGAATATCTCCTTTTTCAGGGGTTCCAGAAAAATCCTCTTAAAAATGACTCGAGGAAAAAGCTTCTTATAAACAAGTTCTTCTCTGTTTTTCTCTACTTTCTAAAACTTGTCCTAAATATTGTCATAGTCATGCCTGAAGCACAAAACATTATCAAAGAGCAAGCTGGGGTATGCAGGAGGAAAAAAGTCAGGGTACCCTTTTTTGCCATTGGAGCAACACCCTAACGAACCACTTATGCCGAAGGGTTTGCCTGGTGGTTCAGTCAGTAAAGAATCTGCCTGCAATGCAGGAGACTTGGGTTCAATTCCTGAAGATCCCCCTGGAGGAGGGCATAACAACCCACTGTAGTATTCTTGCCTGGAGAATTCCATGGGCAGAGGAGCCTGGAAGGCTTCAGTCCATGTGGTAACAAAGAGTTAGACACAACTGAGTGACTAACACACACACACAGACACACAGACACACACACACACTGAAGGGAAACTCAGCATCTTTTTCAGTACCTGCAAGGGTAGCCACATCCTTCTAAGACCTTGCTGGATTCCATCTCAGTGCTATAAACATAAGGCTTAGCTTGTCAGGCCTGGGTGACATCAGTGAAAACAATCTGGAATAAGTGTGTCCACCAGAAAGAGGCAAGCACAGCCGCTTGGGAGGCAGGTATGAGAAAGAACAGTCAAATATCAATCAGTGAAATGGAAGTAGCCTCCAGCTGACATATTTGTAGTTCTTCTTTACTTTAATGGAGGGTTTTGAACACTATATTCGAATTAAAGACTAGATTCCTGGCATCTGTCAAACTCTACTCTTGGGCTGCAGGCCCACCAGTGGATGGTAAGTCAAAAGGCAAGGGGACCTTCAGGGGTGCTGTGCGACGGTCTGGAGGGGTGGGATGGGGGGGGTATACATATGACTAATCTGGGAACATACATATCTGTAAACAACAAAACTCTGTAAACAAAGTTAAAAGCAAAATAAGAGTTTTAAAAAAAAAAAAGGCAAGGGGAAATGAGTGTTCTGTTGTGGTTCATTCAGCTGCCTAACTTTTCTGAGCAAAGGAATAGCATGCAGTTGGTTTATTTAAAAATCACAGCTTGCTTCTTGAAGAATTTTCATGAATAAAATCATCCAGTTTGGAAACTCAAAGACAAAGAAGCCCATGTATCAGTAGAGAGAATGAAACCATTTCATCACATGCTTGAGTCATTAGTTTTTCTCAAATTGGTGTTAAAGAAATACTACAGTAGTAACTGAGGTACTTCCCTAGTGGTTTAGCAACTAAGACCCCAAACTCCCATTGCAGGAGGCCCGGGTTCCACCCGTAATCAGGAAACTAGATCCCACATGCCGCAACTAAAGGCTGGGTACTGAAACTAAGACCTGGCACAGCCAAATAAATAAAAATATACATCAAAAATAGGTAAAGTGGTGGCTGAGACAATAGTTTGCTAGTAAGCAACAAATCGATATTTGTAAGTCAGGAGGGATGGGAGTGAGAGGGAGGCTCAAGAGGGAGGGGACATATGCATATTTATAGCTGATTCACCTTGGGGTACAGCAGAAATCAACACTGTAAAACAACTGTCCTCAAATTAAAAATTTTGTAAGTCAGAAATATTTTTGTTTTAACATATAGGCCATGCTCTACCTTAAAACTCAAAGGCAAACAGTTCAATAATTTCTATTAACATCATTGTGTTTGTGGAACGGACAATAGAACCTTTTTTTTTTTCAAAGATAATGTTGACACAGGTTTGTTCAAATGAACAAATGCTCCTTATAACTAATTGATACCAACTTAAACACACGCAGGAAGAGGAGTAAGGAAAGAACAGTCAAATATCAATCAGTGAAATGGATAGCCTCCAGCTGACATATTTGTAGTTCTTCTTTACTTTAATGGAGGGTTTTGAACACTATATTCGAATTAAAGACTAGATTCCTGGCATCTGTCAAACTCTACTCTTGGGCTGCAGGCCCACCAGTGGATGGTAAGTCAAAAGGCAAGGGGACCTTCAGGGGTGCTGTGCGACGGTCTGGAGGGGTGGGATGGGGGGGGTATACATATGACTAATCTGGGAACATACATATCTGTAAACAACAAAACTCTGTAAACAAAGTTAAAAGCAAAATAAGAGTTTTAAAAAAAAAAAAGGCAAGGGGAAATGAGTGTTCTGTTGTGGTTCATTCAGCTGCCTAACTTTTCTGAGCAAAGGAATAGCATGCAGTTGGTTTATTTAAAAATCACAGCTTGCTTCTTGAAGAATTTTCATGAATAAAATCATCCAGTTTGGAAACTCAAAGACAAAGAAGCCCATGTATCAGTAGAGAGAATGAAACCATTTCATCACATGCTTGAGTCATTAGTTTTTCTCAAATTGGTGTTAAAGAAATACTACAGTAGTAACTGAGGTACTTCCCTAGTGGTTTAGCAACTAAGACCCCAAACTCCCATTGCAGGAGGCCCGGGTTCCACCCGTAATCAGGAAACTAGATCCCACATGCCGCAACTAAAGGCTGGGTACTGAAACTAAGACCTGGCACAGCCAAATAAATAAAAATATACATCAAAAATAGGTAAAGTGGTGGCTGAGACAATAGTTTGCTAGTAAGCAACAAATCGATATTTGTAAGTCAGGAGGGATGGGAGTGAGAGGGAGGATCAAGAGGGAGGGGACATATGCATATTTATAGCTGATTCACCTTGGGGTACAGCAGAAATCAACACTGTAAAACAACTGTCCTCAAATTAAAAATTTTGTAAGTCAGAAATATTTTTGTTTTAACATATAGGCCATGCTCTACCTTAAAACTCAAAGGCAAACAGTTCAATAATTTCTATTAACATCATTGTGTTTGTGGAACGGACAATAGAACCTTTTTTTTTTTTTTTTCAAAGATAATGTTGACACAGGTTTGTTCAAATGAACAAATGCTCCCCTTATAACTAATTGATACCAACTTAAACACACGCAGGAAGAGGAGTGACCACTGGCAAAGTCCCCTAACCATATTCCCTACTCTCAAAATACCAATTAAAGCCTCACCTTGACCTTGTCACCATCCTGCCAGCCAAACTGTCTGAAGACCTGATACTGGCTTATCTTTGAATTTCCCTGCTCTATTTAGCACACTTCCCATTAAACTGTCAGGAAATAAATATTTTTATTGCCTCAGTGTCTACCCTCTTCTACACAGTGACTCCCTAACAGAAAAAAAAAAACAAAAAAAATCCTGTAAAGTTCCTAGAATTACTATTGAATTTTATTATTGACTCAGAAGAGGAGAACAGAGAACAGTATTCTGTTTTAATTCATCCACAGCATCCTTTCTTTTTTTTCTAACAGATTTTACTTTATGGAGCAGTTTTAGATTCACAGCAAAACTGAGCAGAGGGTACAAAGATTTTTATAAAATAGCACCTTATGTTTCACAGAAATTAAGCTTAATATTTGGAAAGATGAACATTATATCACATGTATTTAAGATTTTTTTTTTTTCGCCAGATAGTTATAATTTCACCGAAGTTAATGCCTTTTCCATTTTACATCCAATTTGACATCATGATACATCGGGAAGATCACAATTATGTGAAGAGTGACTCTATATACTACTTGATTATGTCTAAAAATGACTTTCACTATAAGGAAGAAAATTAATAATGAATTGGCAATCAAATGTAGTTCCCTTAGGCGTTTAACTTCCTGATTTCCTCAGAGTGGCACTCCCAATGCAAAGTATTAAAAAGAAAACTCAGTGAAAATTTTGTCAAGCTTCTCCAAAATAGAAATTTGCTGAAGCCCACTTCTGGGCATATAATAGGCACTCAAAACTGCTGAATGAATTGAATCACATCCCAAGAGTCAATAATCAGATTAAAATGTTCATACATCACTGTCCTGTGGGAGAAACAAACAATATATCATCTTATGGGGAATAAGATGGAATCCAAAAATGAGCCTAATATTACTTTCCAAAAAAGGTTTTATTAACATCTTTCAGCTATTTACTTTTCACTTGGCAAACATGAAACATTTTAATGCTGAATTTTACTTAGAGCAAATTGACAGTAATTTGTTCTGCTGAGCTTCAATAAAATGAACTCTGCATTTGAATGTTAAATGTTATCTGCTGCGAGTGATTTACATATTATTAGAACAAGGAACTGCAAGGGAAGAAGCTCAAAAAAAATATGAACTCACGTTTATTTTAAAACAAAGGAAGGAAGGAAAATTGTCTTTAATTTTTTAAGTGATTCTTAATGTCATCTCCACAGAGTTCCCCCCAAAGATGCATTTTAAAAAGAACACAGTGAAGTCTTAAAGATGTAATAATTCTCTCAACATGAGTTTACTTCTGTAGCATGAGGAAACACACTAATGTTTAATTTGCACAAAATACTCCTTTCTTCCCGACCCCTACTTCCAAATCCTAAACTCTGTCAGAAGAAGAAGAGCAAAAACAAACTGCAGGGTAAGGTTGAGATTGAAGAGAGACAGCAGAAAGGTTTAAGTAAAGAAAATATGACGTTCCAAAGAAGGAAGGATCATTTGTAACTGGGAAACCAGAGAAAAACTCACTAGAGGGGAAGATATTTCTAATATTTTGATTTAGACCTTGGAGGCAGAATTCTCAACAGGTGTAAAGGCACAGCTGTTTGAGAACACAGGGTATTATTTCTACATCAACTCTGACCTCTTTACCAAGGACTGGTCAAGATGAAAGTCAAAGTATGACAAGACTATCATTTGCTCTGATTATGGAGAATATCTTCTCAAGCCAAGACTCAAGTGCACTGACAATTTTCCTATGAAGGGTTATTCAAAACTCAGTGAAAATTTTGTCAAGCTTCTCCAAAATAGAAATTTGCTGAAGCCCACTTCTGGGCATATAATAGGCACTCAAAACTGCTGAATGAATTGAATCACATCCCAAGAGTCAATAATCAGATTAAAATGTTCATACATCACTGTCCTGTGGGAGAAACAAACAATATATCATCTTATGGGGAATAAGATGGAATCCAAAAATGAGCCTAATATTACTTTCCAAAAAAGGTTTTATTAACATCTTTCAGCTATTTACTTTTCACTTGGCAAACATGAAACATTTTTAATGCTGAATTTTACTTAGAGCAAATTGACAGTAATTTGTTCTGCTGAGCTTCAATAAAATGAACTCTGCATTTGAATGTTAAATGTTATCTGCTGCGAGTGATTTACATATTATTAGAACAAGGAACTGCAAGGGAAGAAGCTCAAAAAAAATATGAACTCACGTTTATTTTAAAACAAAGGAAGGAAGGAAAATTGTCTTTAATTTTTTAAGTGATTCTTAATGTCATCTCCACAGAGTTCCCCCCAAAGATGCATTTTAAAAAGAACACAGTGAAGTCTTAAAGATGTAATAATTCTCTCAACATGAGTTTACTTCTGTAGCATGAGGAAACACACTAATGTTTAATTTGCACAAAATACTCCTTTCTTCCCGACCCCTACTTCCAAATCCTAAACTCTGTCAGAAGAAGAAGAGCAAAAACAAACTGCAGGGTAAGGTTGAGATTGAAGAGAGACAGCAGAAAGGTTTAAGTAAAGAAAATATGACGTTCCAAAGAAGGAAGGATCATTTGTAACTGGGAAACCAGAGAAAAACTCACTAGAGGGGAAGATATTTCTAATATTTTGATTTAGACCTTGGAGGCAGAATTCTCAACAGGTGTAAAGGCACAGCTGTTTGAGAACACAGGGTATTATTTCTACATCAACTCTGACCTCTTTACCAAGGACTGGTCAAGATGAAAGTCAAAGTATGACAAGACTATCATTTGCTCTGATTATGGAGAATATCTTCTCAAGCCAAGACTCAAGTGCACTGACAATTTTCCTATGAAGGGTTATTCAAAACTAACAAAAAGCCTGAGTCTACATTAGACACGATACTGAGGAAAAAAATCTGTTGAACAGTACATTTAAAATAGGCAGTTCTCTGGGGCTTCCCCTGGTGGTCCAGTGGGTAAGGACACCTCCTTGCAGTGCAGGGCGCGCCGGTTCAATCCCTGGCCTGGGAAGATCCCACGTGCGGCGGAGCGGCTGGACTGATGTGTCCAATTGCCGAGCCGGAGCTCTGGAGCGCATGCGCCCAGAGCCGGTGCTCTGCGACGACAGACGCCACCACGATGGGAGGCCCACAGGAGCCAAAGAACAAAGACAGATGAAAATAGAAAAATGAAAGACCAATAGAAGTGGCCCGCCTGCTCCCCTCCCTCCCCAACCCAACCCCCCGACCATAAATAAATAAATAAATAAATCTTTAAAAAAAAAATAGGCAGTTCTCAAGAAAATATGGTAATACATACCATGAGATATTATTCAGCCATAAAAATGAATGAAATCTTGTCACTTGTGACAACATGGATGGACCTTGAGGGTATTATCCTAAGTGAAATACGTCAGACAGAGAAAGCCAAACACTGCATGATCTCAGTTATATGTGAAATCTAAAAAATAAACTAAACGACAAACCAAGCTCGTAGGCATAGAGAACAGATTAGCGGTTATGAGAAATGCAGGGGGATGTGGGGGAGATGGGCAAATGAGTGAAGGGGGTCAAACTGTACAAACTCCTAATTATACAATAAACTAGGGATGTAAAGTAAACAGATAAAGAAACTACAATATACAGTTCTCAGCACTTTTCAAGTACAACTAACTCAGATAAAGAGATGTTAGGAAGAACTTTGAAAATGCAAGAGTCTATACACTACCAGGCAAAAGTTATGCCATTTTGAAAGAGATGAGTGAGACAAAGAATAAATCATCAGACCTTGGGCAGAATTCTCAACAGGTGTAAAGGCACAGCTGTTTGAGAACACAGGGTATTATTTCTACATCAACTCTGACCTCTTTACCAAGGACTGGTCAAGATGAAAGTCAAAGTATGACAAGACTATCATTTGCTCTGATTATGGAGAATATCTTCTCAAGCCAAGACTCAAGTGCACTGACAATTTTCCTATGAAGGGTTATTCAAAACTAACAAAAAGCCTGAGTCTACATTAGACACGATACTGAGGAAAAAAATCTGTTGAACAGTACATTTAAAATAGGCAGTTCTCTGGGGCTTCCCCTGGTGGTCCAGTGGGTAAGGACACCTCCTTGCAGTGCAGGGCGCGCCGGTTCAATCCCTGGCCTGGGAAGATCCCACGTGCGGCGGAGCGGCTGGACTGATGTGTCCAATTGCCGAGCCGGAGCTCTGGAGCGCATGCGCCCAGAGCCGGTGCTCTGCGACGACAGACGCCACCACGATGGGAGGCCCACAGGAGCCAAAGAACAAAGACAGATGAAAATAGAAAAATGAAAGACCAATAGAAGTGGCCCGCCTGCTCCCCTCCCTCCCCAACCCAACCCCCCGACCATAAATAAATAAATAAATAAATCTTTAAAAAAAAAATAGGCAGTTCTCAAGAAAATATGGTAATACATACCATGAGATATTATTCAGCCATAAAAATGAATGAAATCTTGTCACTTGTGACAACATGGATGGACCTTGAGGGTATTATCCTAAGTGAAATACGTCAGACAGAGAAAGCCAAACACTGCATGATCTCAGTTATATGTGAAATCTAAAAAATAAACTAAACGACAAACCAAGCTCGTAGGCATAGAGAACAGATTAGCGGTTATGAGAAATGCAGGGGGATGTGGGGGAGATGGGCAAATGAGTGAAGGGGGTCAAACTGTACAAACTCCTAATTATACAATAAACTAGGGATGTAAAGTAAACAGATAAAGAAACTACAATATACAGTTCTCAGCACTTTTCAAGTACAACTAACTCAGATAAAGAGATGTTAGGAAGAACTTTGAAAATGCAAGAGTCTATACACTACCAGGCAAAAGTATGCATGCCATTTTTGAAAGAGATGAGTGAGACAAAGAATAAATTCAGCTCCAAGGTCAGATTTGTCAACCTGACCTCGGATACAACTGTTTTCTAGGAGACATGCTCCAATGACTCAGATGGATACTTTTATATGATAATTTTTTTTTTTTAGATTTATTTATTTATTTGAGGGGGGTGGGGTGGGGAGGGAGGGGAGCAGGAGGGCCATTTCTATTGGTCCTTCATTTGTCCATTTTCATCCATCTTTGTTCTTTGGCCCATGTGGGCCTCCCATCCCAGTGGCCTCTCTTGTTGCAGAGCACCGGCTGTGGACACATGCGCTCCAGAGCTCCGGTTGGGTAATTGGACACAGGGGTCCAGCCGCTCCGCAGCACGTGGGATCTTCCCAGGCCAGGAATTGAACCGGCGCCCCCTGCACTGCAAGGCGGTGTCCTTACCCACTGGACCACCAGGGAAGCCCTATATGATAAAATTTTTAATCGTCATAGCTCGCTCTCTTTCAAGGTATAAAATAATGAGACAATTTAGAACAGAAAGTTTTGAGGATGCTTTTTTCCTTGCAGGAGTAGGGTAAGAGATGATACAAGACCAAGATGTAAATGAACTCACACCTCACAAAAACATTAATAGCCTGGACAGATTTAGCCTTTTGGGTAAAGTGTTCTGAGGCCTAAGACAAGGTAGGTTGCAAAATGAGGGAGGGAACCAGAATGCTAATCAAGTAATCAAGCTAGAGAAGTTATAGAAGCTGAGATATGATGATTACATATGATGATTACAGATCTCTGTGTAGACAACTGCAATAATAGTTATGTAATATTATTAACACAAAGCCATGTGAAAAAACCCAAATATATTCTTTACAAGGCATGTCCCTTGAGAATCATATCAAAAGTGTCCCTGTAAGAAACACAGGACATGGTCTGATTAATGATTTCTATTTTCTGGATAGGAAGGCCATACAATCTTTTTAGGTTGCCACATCAGGCCAGAAAAATTAAAATACGCATAATTTTAAAGTATGATACGCATTTTTTTTTTTTTTTTTGAGGGGGGCGGGGTGGGGAGGGGCGGGGGAGGCGGGCCACTTCTATTGGTCTTTCATTTGTCCATTTTCATCCATCTTTGTTCTTTGGCCTGTGTGGGCCTCCCATCACGGTGGTCTCTGTTGTCGCAGAGCACCAGCTCTGGGTGCATGCGATCCAGAGCTCCAGCTCGGTAACTGGACACATCGGTCCAGTCGCTCTGCGGCACGTGGGATCTTCCCAAGCCAGGGATCGAACTGGCACCCCTTGCACTGCAAGGCGGTGTCCTTACCCACTGGACCACCAGGGAAGCCCTGATATGCATCTTTTAAAGTAAGAATTTCTTAACCAGGAGGACTCATCACCTAGGGTCGGCTTGTTTATCTGAACACACAAAGCTCCATCCCTGGAGACTCTGATCCTCAAGGCCCCATGCTACGTGTTAAGTCACTTCAGTTGTGCCCAGCTCTTTGTGATCCACCAGGCTCCTCCGTCCATGGGTTTCTCCAGGTAAGAATCCTGGAGTGGGTTGCCATTTCCTCCTCCAAGGGATCTTCCTGACCCAAAGAGTGAACCCATGTCTCTTATGTCTTCTGTACTGGCAGGTGGGTTCTTTAACATTAGCACCACCTGGGAAACCCCGAGTGGGGACTAAGAATGTGTATTCAAGAAATGATTCTCAACATGGCAACTGTACTGTGACATTATGGAGACACTAAACCAACACCAGCATTTGCTTATCCCAAGATTACTCATGACATGAGAACAAATAAATTTTTAGACTGTTTAAAACTAAATAAATAAAATCTAAAACAGAAAATATCCCCAAGTTAACCTCTTGCACACTCCTGGTTATAAATCAGAGCAAAAGCAATCAAATAAACAACTACCAAACACAAGAGTATTTTGGTGGAAGAAGAGTTAGTTCTGGCACTTACTGAACATGTCTTCTTTTTTTTTTTTAAACCTTTATTTTACTTTTAACTTTTACAGAGTTTTGTTGTTTACAGATATGTATGTTCCCAGATTAGTCATATGTATATCCCCCTCTTCCCACCCCTCCCGACCATCACACAGCACCCCTGAAGGATCCCCTTTTCTCACAGAGCAATGACTAGAGCTATTTTCTTCACTTATGATAGTACAGGCCTTCATGTTACTTCCTTTAGGCCTTCCACCCTCTGTTCCTTCCCCACAATGTCCATATGTCCACTGTCCATGTCTGTCTTTCTGTCGCTTCACTGCATGTAGCATCATCACCATCCTACTAGATTCCATATATATGTGTTAATATACTGTATTTTTTTCTGATGCCGGGGCCCAGAGCACCAGCTCTGGGTGCATGCGATCCAGAGCTCCAGCTCGGTAACTGGACACATCGGTCCAGTCGCTCTGCGGCACGTGGGATCTTCCCAAGCCAGGGATCGAACTGGCACCCCTTGCACTGCAAGGCGGTGTCCTTACCCACTGGACCACCAGGGAAGCCCTGATATGCATCTTTTAAAGTAAGAATTTCTTAACCAGGAGGACTCATCACCTAGGGTCGGCTTGTTTATCTGAACACACAAAGCTCCATCCCTGGAGACTCTGATCCTCAAGGCCCCATGCTACGTGTTAAGTCACTTCAGTTGTGCCCAGCTCTTTGTGATCCACCAGGCTCCTCCGTCCATGGGTTTCTCCAGGTAAGAATCCTGGAGTGGGTTGCCATTTCCTCCTCCAAGGGATCTTCCTGACCCAAAGAGTGAACCCATGTCTCTTATGTCTTCTGTACTGGCAGGTGGGTTCTTTAACATTAGCACCACCTGGGAAACCCCGAGTGGGGACTAAGAATGTGTATTCAAGAAATGATTCTCAACATGGCAACTGTACTGTGACATTATGGAGACACTAAACCAACACCAGCATTTGCTTATCCCAAGATTACTCATGACATGAGAACAAATAAATTTTTAGACTGTTTAAAACTAAATAAATAAAATCTAAAACAGAAAATATCCCCAAGTTAACCTCTTGCACACTCCTGGTTATAAATCAGAGCAAAAGCAATCAAATAAACAACTACCAAACACAAGAGTATTTTGGTGGAAGAAGAGTTAGTTCTGGCACTTACTGAACATGTCTTCTTTTTTTTTTTTAAACCTTTATTTTACTTTTAACTTTTACAGAGTTTTGTTGTTTACAGATATGTATGTTCCCAGATTAGTCATATGTATATCCCCCTCTTCCCACCCCTCCCGACCATCACACAGCACCCCTGAAGGATCCCCTTTTCTCACAGAGCAATGACTAGAGCTATTTTCTTCACTTATGATAGTACAGGCCTTCATGTTACTTCCTTTAGGCCTTCCACCCTCTGTTCCTTCCCCACAATGTCCATATGTCCACTGTCCATGTCTGTCTTTCTGTCGCTTCACTGCATGTAGCATCATCACCATCCTACTAGATTCCATATATATGTGTTAATATACTGTATTTGTCCTTCTCTTTCTGACTGACTTCACTTTTTATGATACATTCTAGATCCAGCCACCTCATTAGGGTTGATTCTTCTGCATTTCTCTTTATAGCTGTGTAGTATTCCATTGTATATATGTACCAGAGCTTTTGGATCCATTCGTTCGTCGATGGGCATCTAGGTTCCTTCCATGTTCTAGCTATTGTATAGAGAGTTGCAGTGAACATTGGGGTACAGGTGCTTCTTTCAGATTTGATTTCATCAGGGTATAAGCCTAAGAGTTGGATTGCTGGGTCATATGGTGCTTCTATTTTTAGTTTTTTAAGAAATCTCCAGACTGTCTTCCATAGAGGCTGTATCAATTTACATTCCCACCAGCAATGCAGGAGTGTTCCCTTTTCTCCGCATCCTCTACAGCATTTATTGTCTGTCGATTTGTGGATGATGGCCATTTTGACGGGTGTGAGGTGATATCTCATTGTAGTTTTGATTTGCATTTCTCTAATTATTAGTGAAGTTGAGCATCGTTTCATGTGCTTTTGGGCCATCTGTATGTCCTCTTTGGAGAGGTGTCTGTTTAGGTCCTTTTCCCATTTTTTGATTGGGTTGTTCGTTTTCCCTGTGCTGAGTTGTCTGAGTTGCTTGTAGATTTTGGAGATTAATTCTTTGTCTGTTGTTTCATTTGCTATGATTTTCTCCCACTCTGTGGGCTGTCTGTTCAGCTTTTTTGTAGTTTCTTTAGCTGTACAAAAGCTTTTAAGTTTCATTAGGTCCCACATGTTCATTTGTCTTTTTAGTTCCACTATTCTAGTAGGTGGGTCAGAGAAGATCTTGCTTTGATTGATGTCCTTGAGGGTTTTCCCTATATTCTCCTCTAAGAGTTTGATGGTTTCTGGCCTTACATTTAAGTCTTTAATCCATGCTGTCAGGGTATGTTCCAACTTCATTTTTTTGCATGTAGCTGTCCAATTTTCCCAGCACCATTTGTTGAAGAGGCTGTCTTTGTCCCATTTTATATGTTCGCCTCCTTTGTCAAAAATAAGGTACCCATAGGTGCGTGGCTTTATCTCTGGGTTCTCCATCTTGTTCCATTGGTCAATATTTCTGTTTTTGTGCCAGTACCATACTGTCTTGATGACTGTTGCTTTGTAGTAGAGTCTGAAGTTGGGGAGGCTGGTCCCTCCAGCTCCATTCTTCTTCCTGAGGATTGCTTTGGCTATTCGAGGTTTTTTGTGTTTCCATATGAACTGTGTTATTCGTTGGTCTAGTTCTGTGAAGAATGTTATTGGAAGTTTGATAGGTATTGCATTGAATCTGTAGATAACATTTGGTAGTATGGTCATTTTCACAATATTGATTCTTCCGACCCAGGAACATGGAATAGCTCTCCATCTGTTGAAGTCTTCTTTAATGTCCCTCATGAGTGTCTTGTAATTTTCTGTGTACAATTCTTTTGTTTCTTTGGGTAGGTTTGTTCCTAGATATTTGATTCTTTTGGTTGCGATGGTGAAGGGGATTGCCTCTTTGATTTCGTTTTCTGATTTTTCATTGTTTGTGTATAGGAATGCCAGTGATTACTGTATATCGATTTTGTATCCTGAGACTTTGCTGAATTCGCTGATTAACTCTGGTAGTTTTCTAATAGTGTCTTTGGGATTTTCTATGTATACTATCATGTCATCTGCAAGTAGAGACAGTTTGACTTCTTCTTTTCCAATCTGGATTCCTTTGATTTCTTTCTCTTCTCTTATTGCTGTTGCTAGAACTTCCAGGACTATGTTGAATAAGAGTGGTGAAAGTGGACACCCTTGTCTTGTTCCTGATCTTAGAGGGAATGCTTTGAGTTTTTCACCATTGAGGATAATGTTCGCTGTGGGCTTCTCATATATGGCTTTCACTATGTTAAGATAAGTACCTTCTATGCCCATTTTTCGAAGAGCTTTTTATCATAAATGGATGCTGTACTTTGTTGAAGGTTTTTTCTGCATCTATTGAGATGATCATGTGATTTTTGTCTCTCAATTTTTATATGTTCGGTTTCCTCACATGTAGCTGTCCAATTTTCCCAGCACCATTTGTTGAAGAGGCTGTCTTTGTCCCATTTTATATGTTCGCCTCCTTTGTCAAAAATAAGGTACCCATAGGTGCGTGGCTTTATCTCTGGGTTCTCCATCTTGTTCCATTGGTCAATATTTCTGTTTTTGTGCCAGTACCATACTGTCTTGATGACTGTTGCTTTGTAGTAGAGTCTGAAGTTGGGGAGGCTGGTCCCTCCAGCTCCATTCTTCTTCCTGAGGATTGCTTTGGCTATTCGAGGTTTTTTGTGTTTCCATATGAACTGTGTTATTCGTTGGTCTAGTTCTGTGAAGAATGTTATTGGAAGTTTGATAGGTATTGCATTGAATCTGTAGATAACATTTGGTAGTATGGTCATTTTCACAATATTGATTCTTCCGACCCAGGAACATGGAATAGCTCTCCATCTGTTGAAGTCTTCTTTAATGTCCCTCATGAGTGTCTTGTAATTTTCTGTGTACAATTCTTTTGTTTCTTTGGGTAGGTTTGTTCCTAGATATTTGATTCTTTTGGTTGCGATGGTGAAGGGGATTGCCTCTTTGATTTCGTTTTCTGATTTTTCATTGTTTGTGTATAGGAATGCCAGTGATTACTGTATATCGATTTTGTATCCTGAGACTTTGCTGAATTCGCTGATTAACTCTGGTAGTTTTCTAATAGTGTCTTTGGGATTTTCTATGTATACTATCATGTCATCTGCAAGTAGAGACAGTTTGACTTCTTCTTTTCCAATCTGGATTCCTTTGATTTCTTTCTCTTCTCTTATTGCTGTTGCTAGAACTTCCAGGACTATGTTGAATAAGAGTGGTGAAAGTGGACACCCTTGTCTTGTTCCTGATCTTAGAGGGAATGCTTTGAGTTTTTCACCATTGAGGATAATGTTCGCTGTGGGCTTCTCATATATGGCTTTCACTATGTTAAGATAAGTACCTTCTATGCCCATTTTTCGAAGAGCTTTTTATCATAAATGGATGCTGTACTTTGTTGAAGGTTTTTTCTGCATCTATTGAGATGATCATGTGATTTTTGTCTCTCAATTTGTTGATATGGTGTATCACATTGATTGATTTGCAGATGTTGAAGAATCCTTGCATGCCTGGGATGAACCCAACTTGATCGTGATGAATGAGCTTTTTGATGTGTTGCTGAATTCTGTTTGCTAGGATTTTGTTGAGGATTTTGGCATCTAGATTCATCAGTGAAATTGGCCTATAATTTTCTTTTTTTGTGATGTCTTTGCCTGGCTTTGGTATCAGGGTGATGGTGGCCTCGTAGAATGTGTTTGGAAGTGTTCCTTCCTGTGCAATTTTTTGGAAGAGTTTTAGAAGGACAGGCATTAGCTCTTCTTTAAATGTTTGGTAGAATTCACTTGTGAAACCATCTGGCCCTGGGCTTTTATTTTTGGGTAGATTTTTGATCACAAGGTCGATTTCTGAGCTTGTGATTGGGTGGTTCATAGTTTCTATTTCTTCCTGGCTCAGTCTTGGGAGATTAATCTTCTCTAAGAAACTGTCCATTTCTTCCAGGTTGTCCAGTTTGTTGCCATAGAGTTGTTCATAACCCTTTGGATTTCTGCATTATCTCTTGTAATCTCTCCTGTTTCATTTTTGATTTTGGTGATCTGGTTCTTCTCTCTCTTTTTCTTGATGAGTCTGGCCAGTGGTGTGTCGATTTTATTGACTTTTTCGAAGAACCAGCTTTTTGTTTTATTTATCTTTACTATTGTTTCTTTTGTTTCTTTTTCATTTATTTCTGCTCTGATCTTTATGATTTCCCTTCTTCTGCTGGCTTTGGGGTGTTTTTGTTCTTCTTTCTCCAGTTGTTTTAAGCGTAAGGTAAGGTCGTCTGTTTGAGATTTTCCTAGTTTCTTGAGGTGGGATTGAATTGCTATAAACTTCCCTCTTAGAACTGCTTTTGCAGTATCCCATAGGTTTTGCACTGTCATGTGTTCATTGTCATTTTCTTCTAGGAATTTTTTTATTTCTCCTTTGATTTCCTCAATGATCAGTTGGTTTTTTAGGTATGTGTTGTTTAATCTCCATGTGTTTGTGCTTTTAGCGGTTTTTTTCCTGTAGTTGATCTCTAGTCTCACTGCATTGTGGTCCGAGAAGATGGTTGATAGAATTTCAGTTTTCTTGAATTGACAGAGGATTGATTTGTGGTCCAAGATGTGGTCTATCCTGGAGAATGTTCTGTGAGCACTTGAGAAGAAAGTGTATTCTTCTGCTTTTGGATGGAAAGTCCTAAAGATATCAATGAGGTCCATTTCTTCTAGTGTGGCATTTAAGGCTTGTGTTTCTTTATTAATTTTCTGTTTGGATGATCTGTCCATTGGTGTGAGAGGAGTGTTAAAGTCTCCTACTATGATTGTGTTGCTGTCAATGTCTTCTTTTATGTCTGAAAGTGTTTGTCTTATGTATTGGGGTGCTCCTGCGTTGGGAGCATAGATATTTATGATTGTTATGTCTTCTTCTTGGATGCATCCCTTAATCATGGTGTAGTGACCTGCCTTGTCTCTTAGAATCTTCTTTACTTTAAAATCTATTTTGTCTGATATGAGGATTGCTACTCCAGCTTTCTTTTGATTTCCATTTGCATGGAATATCTTTTTCCAGCCTCTCACTTTCAGTCTATGAGTGTCTCTAGGTCTGAAATGAGTTTCCTGGAGGCAGCATATGTATGGGTCGTGTTTTTGGATCCATTCAGCCACTCTGTGTCTTTTGGTTGGGGCATTTAGCCCATTGACATTCAAAGTAATTACTGATACAAATGATCCTATTGTCATCTTCTTAGATGTTATGATGGGTTTGTTTCGTGGATCTTCTCCTTTTCTACTTGTTGTCTATATAAGTCCCTTTAACACTTGTTGTAAGGCTGGTTTGGTGTGACTAAATTCTTTTAATTTTTGCTTGTCTGTAAAGCTTTTGATGTTTCCATCCATTTTGAATGAGATCCTTGCAGGGTAGAGGATTCTTGGTTGCAGATTATTCTCTCAGATGTTTAAATGTGTCCTGCCATTCCCTTCTGGCCTGCAGAGTTTCTGTTGAAAGATCAGCTGTTAAACGGATGAGCTTTCCCTTGTATGTCACTAGTTGCTTTTCCCTTGTTGATCTCTAGTCTCACTGCATTGTGGTCCGAGAAGATGGTTGATAGAATTTCAGTTTTCTTGAATTGACAGAGGATTGATTTGTGGTCCAAGATGTGGTCTATCCTGGAGAATGTTCTGTGAGCACTTGAGAAGAAAGTGTATTCTTCTGCTTTTGGATGGAAAGTCCTAAAGATATCAATGAGGTCCATTTCTTCTAGTGTGGCATTTAAGGCTTGTGTTTCTTTATTAATTTTCTGTTTGGATGATCTGTCCATTGGTGTGAGAGGAGTGTTAAAGTCTCCTACTATGATTGTGTTGCTGTCAATGTCTTCTTTTATGTCTGAAAGTGTTTGTCTTATGTATTGGGGTGCTCCTGCGTTGGGAGCATAGATATTTATGATTGTTATGTCTTCTTCTTGGATGCATCCCTTAATCATGGTGTAGTGACCTGCCTTGTCTCTTAGAATCTTCTTTACTTTAAAATCTATTTTGTCTGATATGAGGATTGCTACTCCAGCTTTCTTTTGATTTCCATTTGCATGGAATATCTTTTTCCAGCCTCTCACTTTCAGTCTATGAGTGTCTCTAGGTCTGAAATGAGTTTCCTGGAGGCAGCATATGTATGGGTCGTGTTTTTGGATCCATTCAGCCACTCTGTGTCTTTTGGTTGGGGCATTTAGCCCATTGACATTCAAAGTAATTACTGATACAAATGATCCTATTGTCATCTTCTTAGATGTTATGATGGGTTTGTTTCGTGGATCTTCTCCTTTTCTACTTGTTGTCTATATAAGTCCCTTTAACACTTGTTGTAAGGCTGGTTTGGTGTGACTAAATTCTTTTAATTTTTGCTTGTCTGTAAAGCTTTTGATGTTTCCATCCATTTTGAATGAGATCCTTGCAGGGTAGAGGATTCTTGGTTGCAGATTATTCTCTCAGATGTTTAAATGTGTCCTGCCATTCCCTTCTGGCCTGCAGAGTTTCTGTTGAAAGATCAGCTGTTAAACGGATGAGCTTTCCCTTGTATGTCACTAGTTGCTTTTCCCTTGCTGCTTTGAGAATTCTATCTTTGTGTTTAATTTGCGTTAACTTCATTAATATGTGTCTTGGTGTGTTTCTTCTCGGATTGATTCTGTATGGTACTCTTTGTGCTTCTTGGACTTGATTGACTATTTCTTTTCCCATGGTGGGGAAATTTTCAACTAGAATCTCTTCAAAAATTTTCTCATAGCCTTTCTTTTTTTCCTTCTTCTTCTGGAACCCCTATAATTTGAATATTGGTGCAGTTGATATTATCCCAGAGGTCTCTGAGGCTATCCTCTGCTCTTTTCATTCTTTGAGCTAAAGTCTGTTTTTCAGCAGTTACTTCCACCATTCTGTCTTCCAGCTCACCTATCCGGTCTTCTGTCTCAGATACTCTGCTCTTGATTCCTTCTACAGTGTTTTTCAGTTCAGCAATTGAGTTGTTTGTCTCTGTTACTTTTTTGGTAAGTTCTTGTATTTCTTTATTCAGTGTGTTAGTTGTGTCTTGCAATTTCTCTGAAATTCTGTTTTCAGTGTCTTTGATCATCTTTACTATCATTCTTCTGAAATCACTTTCAGAAAGTTTGTCCAAATTCTCTTCATTAATTTGATCTTGTGTGTTTGTGGATTGTTCCTTCACTTGTGTGGTATTTCTCTGCCATTTCATTGTTATTATTAATTTTTTAAAACTGACTCTGTTTGGGATTTCCTTTTCCCAGACTTTGAGTTATGTCTGTTGGTGTTTGTTGTTTGGATGGGGCTTCTTATTCTGGGTGATGCTGGTGATTGGGTGATGTCAGGACTTGCATACAAGTGATTACCTTTGTTGGTGTTCTCACTTGTATACTGCTCTTTAGTGTTAGGCGTTCTCTAGTATTGTAGAGTTTTGGAGTCAGTGCTCCCTCCCTAAAGCCCCAGGGCTTGTTGCCTGACCAGGGAATGAAGATTTCATGGCTGGTTTGGTGTGACTAAATTCTTTTAATTTTTGCTTGTCTGTAAAGCTTTTGATGTTTCCATCCATTTTGAATGAGATCCTTGCAGGGTAGAGGATTCTTGGTTGCAGATTATTCTCTCAGATGTTTAAATGTGTCCTGCCATTCCCTTCTGGCCTGCAGAGTTTCTGTTGAAAGATCAGCTGTTAAACGGATGAGCTTTCCCTTGTATGTCACTAGTTGCTTTTCCCTTGCTGCTTTGAGAATTCTATCTTTGTGTTTAATTTGCGTTAACTTCATTAATATGTGTCTTGGTGTGTTTCTTCTCGGATTGATTCTGTATGGTACTCTTTGTGCTTCTTGGACTTGATTGACTATTTCTTTTCCCATGGTGGGGAAATTTTCAACTAGAATCTCTTCAAAAATTTTCTCATAGCCTTTCTTTTTTTCCTTCTTCTTCTGGAACCCCTATAATTTGAATATTGGTGCAGTTGATATTATCCCAGAGGTCTCTGAGGCTATCCTCTGCTCTTTTCATTCTTTGAGCTAAAGTCTGTTTTTCAGCAGTTACTTCCACCATTCTGTCTTCCAGCTCACCTATCCGGTCTTCTGTCTCAGATACTCTGCTCTTGATTCCTTCTACAGTGTTTTTCAGTTCAGCAATTGAGTTGTTTGTCTCTGTTACTTTTTTGGTAAGTTCTTGTATTTCTTTATTCAGTGTGTTAGTTGTGTCTTGCAATTTCTCTGAAATTCTGTTTTCAGTGTCTTTGATCATCTTTACTATCATTCTTCTGAAATCACTTTCAGAAAGTTTGTCCAAATTCTCTTCATTAATTTGATCTTGTGTGTTTGTGGATTGTTCCTTCACTTGTGTGGTATTTCTCTGCCATTTCATTGTTATTATTAATTTTTTAAAACTGACTCTGTTTGGGATTTCCTTTTCCCAGACTTTGAGTTATGTCTGTTGGTGTTTGTTGTTTGGATGGGGCTTCTTATTCTGGGTGATGCTGGTGATTGGGTGATGTCAGGACTTGCATACAAGTGATTACCTTTGTTGGTGTTCTCACTTGTATACTGCTCTTTAGTGTTAGGCGTTCTCTAGTATTGTAGAGTTTTGGAGTCAGTGCTCCCTCCTTAAAACCCCGGGGCTTGTTGCCTGACCAGGGAATGAAGATTTCACGGCTGGTTTGTTATGGCATTAAATGATATTAAAACATATATATGCAAATGAGAAACAGAAGGTATACCTCTGACAAATGGCAATTTAAAAATTATGCAAGTACTATCTAGCATATTAAATTATACACATAAACATATACAGCTATAACATAACCCAAGCATTCCAACCAAAAATACAGTACAATACATTAGCACAGCGAATAGAGAAAACCAAGAATGATATCCACCAGTTAATAAGCAAACTAAGTAGAGCACCAATTGGAGAATAATGCTAGAGCAGAGTCCCCGTTGGGGATAAGGCAATGAGGACAGAACAGACTAAGAAATATGGTGGGGAAAGGGAAAAAGAGAAAGGGGAGGATGGAAGAGAAATATAGAAAAATATTGCAAAGTTAAATATAGGGAGATAAAGATTTGTATGTATTAGAATTTAGTGCTATAGGAAAGGAGCTTCAGAGAAAGCAAAGAATTATAGAAGAAGTAGTAGTACAAATGAAAAATTATTAAAAATTTAAAAGATCTAATTTTATAGAAAAATATAGAAAAACAAAGCAAAAATAATAAAAACAAACAAAACCCCCACAGAACCTTAAAAGGCCAATGGGGAACCAGAAGTTTATACCAAAATAAAATGTATGGTTTAAAAGGAAAAAGAAAAAAAAAAATTATGTAAACTTGAATATATTCAGTCTTACTGATAAGATTAGTAGCTTCAACAGAATTCAGTGAAGGAAATGAACACACCCACTCTCTCTCTCTCTCACACACACACACACACACACCCCCAAAAAAAGAAAAAAAAAAAAAAAAAGCGGTGGGTGAACTGAGTGGGTTTGGAAAAAAGAGAAAAAAAAAAAATTGAAATAAAGTAATACAATACAAAAAATGAAATTTTAAAGTCCAGCAGTAACTCCAGCTTCAGACAAAACGTGAAAATAGTGTTTATGTTCTTCTGTCTCTTGCTGACTATTCAGAAATTATCAGTCTTTTTCTTGCCTGTGGCAGTGGTTGGATCTGAAGACCTCTTTGACTGCTTGTTTATTTCGGCCTATTCCAGAATTAAAAGGCGCGCCCAGGCTGGCCCTGGGAGTTTCTTAATCCAAATCCCTTTTCTTGCTGGGTGGTGCTAAGTTCCCTCCCTGTAGCTTGACCAGCAGCCCTGCAGTTTGCCCAGCAGCCAAACTACAGTAGGGAAAATGGCGTCTGTCTCACAGAGGATTTATTCCCACACGCTCCATGGGAAGCACTTCCGCAGTGATCCTGACCCCGCCGCAGGCCACCGTCGACCCCCGCCACCGCGGGAGACGCCAGGCCACTCAGAGGTGAGTCTGGCGCAGTCTCATGCAGGATCGCTATTCCTCTCTCCCGGATCACAGTGCGAGACTTTCCAGTCCTCTTGGCGACTCTGTGATCGGGTTAATTTACCTCCTCCAAAGGGAACTGAGTGCCGTCCTTCGAGGCCTGCTCATGGGCACGTCTAGCTCAAGGGGCACCTGGACCCTCCAAAGCAGGTCTGGCTCAGTCCCTTGGGTGTCAGTGCTCCTCTCCCGGGATCTAAGGGCCTTCCCCCCCCCAAAGATTTGTATGTATTAGAATTTAGTGCTATAGGAAAGGAGCTTCAGAGAAAGCAAAGAATTATAGAAGAAGTAGTAGTACAAATGAAAAATTATTAAAAATTTAAAAGATCTAATTTTATAGAAAAATATAGAAAAACAAAGCAAAAATAATAAAACAAACAAAACCCCCACAGAACCTTAAAAGGCCAATGGGGAACCAGAAGTTTATACCAAAATAAAATGTATGGTTTAAAAGGAAAAAGAAAAAAAAAAATTATGTAAACTTGAATATATTCAGTCTTACTGATAAGATTAGTAGCTTCAACAGAATTCAGTGAAGGAAATGAACACACCCACTCTCTCTCTCTCTCTCACACACACACACACACACCCCAAAAAAAAAAAAAAAAAAAGCGGTGGGTGAACTGAGTGGGTTCGAAAAAAAGAAAAAAAAAAAAAATTGAAATAAAGTAATACAATACAAAAAATGAAATTTTAAAGTCCAGCAGTAACTCCAGCTTCAGACAAAACGTGAAAATAGTGTTTATGTTCTTCTGTCTCTTGCTGACTATTCAGAAATTATCAGTCTTTTTCTTGCCTGTGGCAGTGGTTGGATCTGAAGACCTCTTTGACTGCTTGTTTATTTCGGCCTATTCCAGAATTAAAAGGCGCGCCCAGGCTGGCCCTGGGAGTTTCTTAATCCAAATCCCTTTTCTTGCTGGGTGGTGCTAAGTTCCCTCCCTGTAGCTTGACCAGCAGCCCTGCAGTTTGCCCAGCAGCCAAACTACAGTAGGGAAAATGGCGTCTGTCTCACAGAGGATTTATTCCCACACGCTCCATGGGAAGCACTTCCGCAGTGATCCTGACCCCGCCGCAGGCCACCGTCGACCCCCGCCACCGCGGGAGACGCCAGGCCACTCAGAGGTGAGTCTGGCGCAGTCTCATGCAGGATCGCTATTCCTCTCTCCCGGATCACAGTGCGCAGAGACTTTCCAGTCCTCTTCGGCGACTCTGTGATCGGGTTAATGGTAACCTCCTCCAAAGGGAACTGAGTGCCGTCCTTCCGAGGCCTGCTCATGGGCACGTCTAGCTCAAGGGGGCACCTGGACCCTCCAAAGCAGGTCTGGCTCAGTCCCTTGGGTGTCAGTGCTCCTCTCCCGGGTTTTGATCTGCAACAGGCTTTGTGCCTTTGGCCCGCCCAGCCTCTCCGGTGGGTATGAGGTTTGACTTTTAAAAGTGCGATTGCGCCCCTCCTACTGTCTTGATGCAGCTTCTCCTTTGTTCTTCGATGTGGGGTATCCTCTCTGTGATCAGATCCAACCTCCTTTTGTCGATGGTTTCCCAGGAACTCGTCACAATTCAGGCGATTTTGCAGGAGAGATGAGTGCACGTCCTTCTACGCCGCCATCTTAGCTCCACCCCTCTGAACATGTCTTCTTAGGCAAGTTCATATGATCTCTGAAGATAGTTTTCTCAGCTATCAACAACAGTAATAGCACCTACTCTTTTTTGGTCATAGGATTGTAGGTGATGTATTAGTGATCTATCTCTGGGGAACAAGCTACTCTAGAACTTAGTGCCTTATTATCTCACAGTTTCTGTTGGCAGGAATCCAGGCAGATCTTTCTTAGGCAGCCAGTCAGATATGAGCAGGTCCCCACCTCATCTGGGACAGGTCTGTAATCAATCACGCCCATATTGGTGATCAGAACACACCCAGAGACCCTCCCTTTTTGCATTCAAGGACTGCTATGTTTCAGACCTTATCAGGAGCAAACAAAAAAAGAGATACCAGCAGAGGTTGGTGCAGACACACCAGGACCTAAAATGTGACTCAAGGGAACCCGAGGTTCATTACGCTGTCTGATATGTGTGTGCTGAGTCATGTTGTCTCTTTGCGACCCCATGGATGGTAGCCCGATAGACTCCTCTGTCCATGGGAGTTTCCAAGCAAGAATACTGCAGTGGGTTGCCATTTCCTTCTCCAAGGCTGCTGAATACTGAAGTTTAAATATAACAGAAATTACAATAGAAAATACATGTGTGCCTCAATAGGCTGTCCGTTATGATGGGCAAGACAAGGTCCAGCCCAAATGTCCATCAACAGTAAATGGATAAATAAACATAAACTAATTGTGTTGTATTTGTAATAAATCTGCAGGCTGTTTCGGTGTTATGGATGGAACCGATCAATGGCACAAGCGCCTGGCTCAGTCCCTTGGGTGTCAGTGCTCCTCTCCCGGGTTTTGATCTGCAACAGGCTTTGTGCCTTTGGCCCGCCCAGCCTCTCCGGTGGGTATGAGGTTTGACTTTTAAAAGTGCGATTGCGCCCCTCCTACTGTCTTGATGCAGCTTCTCCTTTGTTCTTCGATGTGGGGTATCCTCTCTGTGATCAGATCCAACCTCCTTTTGTCGATGGTTTCCCAGGAACTCGTCACAATTCAGGCGATTTTGCAGGAGAGATGAGTGCACGTCCTTCTACGCCGCCATCTTAGCTCCACCCCTCTGAACATGTCTTCTTAGGCAAGTTCATATGATCTCTGAAGATAGTTTTCTCAGCTATCAACAACAGTAATAGCACCTACTCTTTTTTGGTCATAGGATTGTAGGTGATGTATTAGTGATCTATCTCTGGGGAACAAGCTACTCTAGAACTTAGTGCCTTATTATCTCACAGTTTCTGTTGGCAGGAATCCAGGCAGATCTTTCTTAGGCAGCCAGTCAGATATGAGCAGGTCCCCACCTCATCTGGGACAGGTCTGTAATCAATCACGCCCATATTGGTGATCAGAACACACCCAGAGACCCTCCCTTTTTGCATTCAAGGACTGCTATGTTTCAGACCTTATCAGGAGCAAACAAAAAAAGAGATACCAGCAGAGGTTGGTGCAGACACACCAGGACCTAAAATGTGACTCAAGGGAACCCGAGGTTCATTACGCTGTCTGATATGTGTGTGCTGAGTCATGTTGTCTCTTTGCGACCCCATGGATGGTAGCCCGATAGACTCCTCTGTCCATGGGAGTTTCCAAGCAAGAATACTGCAGTGGGTTGCCATTTCCTTCTCCAAGGCTGCTGAATACTGAAGTTTAAATATAACAGAAATTACAATAGAAAATACATGTGTGCCTCAATAGGCTGTCCGTTATGATGGGCAAGACAAGGTCCAGCCCAAATGTCCATCAACAGTAAATGGATAAATAAACATAAACTAATTGTGTTGTATTTGTAATAAATCTGCACTGTGGTTTTTGACCCCCTCCTCCACCCTCATTCCTTGCATTTCACTTGGGTGTCTATGCACTAAGAGAAAAGATATATAACCTAAAGCTGAAAATCACCTTGTCAGTCAAATGCCAGGACACAGAGAGGGACTTGCCATCAACGCAATCCCACTGTGAGGCTGCTTTGGGTTTCTAGACTATTCACTCCACTTCTCTCTCTCTCAAACCTACTTTTGCTTTGTCTAATAAAAGTCTTACTACTTAAAACTACTCTATGTCTTCGGAATGAATTATTTCCTTCAGGGGACCAGGACCAAGAAAACTGCCATTTTATTTTTACTTTTTATTTATTTTTTCTTTTTTTCCGTCAAAAGTTTTTATTTCACCTGCTTCAGGACCTTGACTTTATGCTTTCCTGTTCTGAATACAACCTAACTTTTCTGAGCACTAGGAAGGGACTATCAGATTCCTTTGCTTCCAACTCTTTGCAACCCCATGGACTGTAGCCCGTCAGGCTCCTCTGTCCATGGGATTTCCCAGGCAAGGGAAACTGCCGTTTTGGTGGTAACATCTTTAACTGAGGGCTCTGGCTTAGAGTCTTTCTCAATAGCAATAAAGTGCTAACTGGGGCTTCCCTGGTGACCCAATGGTTAGAACTCTGTGCTCCCAATGGAGAGTGCCTGGGCTCATTCCCTGGTCAGGAAACTAGATCTTGCATGATGCAACTAAAATAAAGAGTTGCCAAGTTGAAAAAAAAAAAGTGTTGGGGCTTCCCTGGTGGTCCAGTGGGTAGACAGTCCGCCTTTCAGTGCAAGGGGCACTGGTTCAATTCCTGGCCCAGAATGATCCTGTGTGCCATGGAGTGGCTGGACCCATGTGTCCAAGTACGAGCCAGCGCTCTGGAGCACATGCGTTCAGGGACAGTGCTCTGCAACAAGAGAGGCCACTGCAGTGGGAGGCCCACACAGGTCGGAGAATAAAGATGGATGAAAATAAACAAACAAAAAACAATAAAAGAGGCCAAAAAAAAAAAAGCTTCTATTCCTTTTAAAAAAATAGTGTTAATAATAGCTGTGATCTCACATATAAAGGGCTTCCCAGGTGGCACAAGTGGTAAAGAATTCTCCTGCCATTGCAGAAGACCCAAGCAGGTTCGATCCCTGGGTTGGGAAGATCTCCTGGAGACGGGTACAGCAACCCATTCCAGTATTCTTGCTTGGAAAATCCCATGGAGAGAGGAATCTGACAGGCTACAGTCTATGGGGCTGAAGAGTCAGACACGACTGAGAAACTTAGTACTAGCATCACTAGCATCTCATGTATAAAAAGCTTAACTAGCAGAGGATTCACTACCAAGCCCGCTCACATTGCTGTTCCCCAGCCTTAGGTCTCAGAGGCTGCCAGGTGGCAAAATCAGTTTCTTGACACTAGGGTCCTCCAACTTACAACATGCTAGCTGCTTCCAGTATTCCTTTGACTTTGTGCTTTCCTGTTCTGAATACAACCTAACTTTTCTGAGCACTAGGAAGGGACTATCAGATTCCTTTGCTTCCAACTCTTTGCAACCCCATGGACTGTAGCCCGTCAGGCTCCTCTGTCCATGGGATTTCCCAGGCAAGGGAAACTGCCGTTTTGGTGGTAACATCTTTAACTGAGGGCTCTGGCTTAGAGTCTTTCTCAATAGCAATAAAGTGCTAACTGGGGCTTCCCTGGTGACCCAATGGTTAGAACTCTGTGCTCCCAATGGAGAGTGCCTGGGCTCATTCCCTGGTCAGGAAACTAGATCTTGCATGATGCAACTAAAATAAAGAGTTGCCAAGTTGAAAAAAAAAAAGTGTTGGGGCTTCCCTGGTGGTCCAGTGGGTAGACAGTCCGCCTTTCAGTGCAAGGGGCACTGGTTCAATTCCTGGCCCAGAATGATCCTGTGTGCCATGGAGTGGCTGGACCCATGTGTCCAAGTACGAGCCAGCGCTCTGGAGCACATGCGTTCAGGGACAGTGCTCTGCAACAAGAGAGGCCACTGCAGTGGGAGGCCCACACAGGTCGGAGAATAAAGATGGATGAAAATAAACAAACAAAAAACAATAAAAGAGGCCAAAAAAAAAAAAGCTTCTATTCCTTTTAAAAAAATAGTGTTAATAATAGCTGTGATCTCACATATAAAGGGCTTCCCAGGTGGCACAAGTGGTAAAGAATTCTCCTGCCATTGCAGAAGACCCAAGCAGGTTCGATCCCTGGGTTGGGAAGATCTCCTGGAGACGGGTACAGCAACCCATTCCAGTATTCTTGCTTGGAAAATCCCATGGAGAGAGGAATCTGACAGGCTACAGTCTATGGGGCTGAAGAGTCAGACACGACTGAGAAACTTAGTACTAGCATCACTAGCATCTCATGTATAAAAAGCTTAACTAGCAGAGGATTCACTACCAAGCCCGCTCACATTGCTGTTCCCCAGCCTTAGGTCTCAGAGGCTGCCAGGTGGCAAAATCAGTTTCTTGACACTAGGGTCCCTCCAACTTACAACATGCTAGCTGACTTCCCTCAGAGAGAGCTAGTGAGACAGTAAGAGAGAGTGAGCAAGAAGGAAGTAGCAGTTTTTGTAATTTAGCTGCTGAAGTAACACGTCAATCTCATCTGTCATTGTCTCTCCATAGGAATAAGGACAAAGAATGGATGCTTTCAAACTGTGGTGCTGGAGGAGACTTGTGTGAGTCCCTTGGACTACAAACTCAAACCACTCAATCCTAATGGAAGTCAGCCCTGAATATACATTGGAAGGACTGATGCTAAAGCTACAACACTTCGGCTACCGGATGCGAAGAGACGACTCACTGGAAAAGATCCTGAGGCTGGGAGCAATGCAAGGCAGAAGGAGAAGAGGATGACAGAGGATGAAATGGTTGGATGGCATCACCGACTCAACAGACATGAGTTTGAGCAAGCTCCAGGAGATGGTGAAGGACGGGGAAGCCTGGCATGCAACAGTCCATGGAGTCACAAAGAGTCGGGTGTGACCGAGAGACTGAACTAAACTGAGCTGATTCATAGGAAGCAAGTCTCTAAGTCCAGCCCACACTTAAGGGGAGGGGATCACACCAGGGCATAAATACCAGGAAGTGGGGATTACTGGGTACCATCACAAGTGATGAGCTGAGGAATGGAAGACATATGGAAACACGTTCCAAAAAAAAAAAAAAATTAAGGGAGACTCTGAGTTACAGAAATTTACTTTATGGATAACATTCTGAGAATGTGCTAAGAAGTGTCACCACCTCCTCACTCACCTCATGTGCTACACTATACAGTATTCAATGATTTTTATTTTAAGTCTGACACATTTATGAACTTGTTAGTCAAAAAAGGAAGAAAAGGAGGATGAGCAAATAAGGGACCTCATGACCCACTAAGTGACACTCTGTGACAATTCACACTTTCCTATTTATCATGGGCAGCAGTATGGTAATGGACATAAGGAGTATGGGGGGGGGAATGAAATAAATTTTAGCAGCATGATAAAATGGTCTCCCAGACTGCTTTTTTCATACAGAGCTGTTTATCAACGCAAACTGGCGATATGCCATAATGGAAATGGATCACTAGGGTCCTCCAACTTACAACATGCTAGCTGACTTCCCTCAGAGAGCTAGTGAGACAGTAAGAGAGAGTGAGCAAGAAGGAAGTAGCAGTTTTTGTAATTTAGCTGCTGAAGTAACACGTCAATCTCATCTGTCATTGTCTCTCCATAGGAATAAGGACAAAGAATGGATGCTTTCAAACTGTGGTGCTGGAGGAGACTTGTGTGAGTCCCTTGGACTACAAACTCAAACCACTCAATCCTAATGGAAGTCAGCCCTGAATATACATTGGAAGGACTGATGCTAAAGCTACAACACTTCGGCTACCGGATGCGAAGAGACGACTCACTGGAAAAGATCCTGAGGCTGGGAGCAATGCAAGGCAGAAGGAGAAGAGGATGACAGAGGATGAAATGGTTGGATGGCATCACCGACTCAACAGACATGAGTTTGAGCAAGCTCCAGGAGATGGTGAAGGACGGGGAAGCCTGGCATGCAACAGTCCATGGAGTCACAAAGAGTCGGGTGTGACCGAGAGACTGAACTAAACTGAGCTGATTCATAGGAAGCAAGTCTCTAAGTCCAGCCCACACTTAAGGGGAGGGGATCACACCAGGGCATAAATACCAGGAAGTGGGGATTACTGGGTACCATCACAAGTGATGAGCTGAGGAATGGAAGACATATGGAAACACGTTCCAAAAAAAAAAAAAAATTAAGGGAGACTCTGAGTTACAGAAATTTACTTTATGGATAACATTCTGAGAATGTGCTAAGAAGTGTCACCACCTCCTCACTCACCTCATGTGCTACACTATACAGTATTCAATGATTTTTATTTTAAGTCTGACACATTTATGAACTTGTTAGTCAAAAAAGGAAGAAAAGGAGGATGAGCAAATAAGGGACCTCATGACCCACTAAGTGACACTCTGTGACAATTCACACTTTCCTATTTATCATGGGCAGCAGTATGGTAATGGACATAAGGAGTATGGGGGGGGGAATGAAATAAATTTTAGCAGCATGATAAAATGGTCTCCCAGACTGCTTTTTTCATACAGAGCTGTTTATCAACGCAAACTGGCGATATGCCATAATGGAAATGGATGCAAACAACATGGCAGTTTTAAAACATGGTCCCAGCCTTCTTGACACTCTTTTCCATCTAGAACTAGGGGGTCTTTGTCACCTCGCCTTGCCTCTGAAGGTCTGTGACAGCTTTGACTGCCAGAGTTGCGGTAAGATGTCTAAAAGTAAGAGAAACCAGGCCCTTTCTATCTGGTCCTCTTAGGAAATCCACTCTTGGAATGAAACCACCATCCCACGAGGAAGCGCAAACTAACCCAATAGAGAAAAACCCACCTCGGGCCTCAAGACTGCAACTAGAGAGACATCTGGCTAGTCCCCAGTGGCCCTAGCTTCTGACTGCTTCTACTCAAGCCACCATTAAATTGGCCACCATATGTGAGACCCCCAAGTCCAGAACTGCCTGCCCACCCCTTACTGAATTCTTGAGCTGAAAGGATGACAGGTAACTTTAAAATATGACTGCTGCTGAGTTATCCCAGTATTTTGAGGTGGTTACATAAGAAGAGATCATTGTAACAGTCAGTAAGTAATTCCATCCTGACAATAAAGTCAAATGCAAATAAAATGGTAATATAAAACAGGGGTATATGAGGTTAAAAACATTCTCAAGATATTTAACACTGTTAGGCCACAGATGTGAACCACTAGAAAGCCTTTGTGGAAACAGTTACAATTGGGAAACACTTATAGAGAAGATGGATATGCCCAAAAGTCATCTTATGTTAATAGGCAAGTAAATGATTACAAATCATAAAAACTGGAAACAGAGCATTTAGATTCCTATAATATGTCTCAGATCAACAGATTAACAACTGTGGTCAGCCATGACCTCCTTCATTACTCATATCATAAATCATAATACCATTTGGTGTTACACCAGCTTTGCAAATAGCATCCATTAACTTCAACACTCACTCCTACAGATGCACATCACTACCAGCCACGCCCCCTCCCTCTCAGTGAAGAATCATAGAGATTATGGTATCTTCAACATCCTTTTTTCTCCTCTACAACACTTATTCAAATCCTCCTCTCAGTTTTCCCTTTCCTATCATCTGGAAAATCTTTTAATCCCATTTTCAAGACACCATCTCTTCTACCCATCCACTCTTGCCTACCCATACCCTCAGATATGCTTTCTTATATCTTAGGTGTCTTTTACCTTAAAAACATCCTGGTCTTCATTATCAGAAAAATGTTTTTATGACACATTATAAAATTTATATCTTGATTTCAAATATACCCTCAAGGTGACCTCTAATCCTCTTCACTCAGCTAATTCTCAAAGAGGCTGTCTAGACTCAATGTTTCCAATTTTTTACTGCACACATACTCTTTAAACCCACTGAAGTGTTAGGCACTCACTTGTGTCTGACCCTGTGACCCCATGGACTGTACCCCACTAGGCTTCTCTGTCCATGAGATTCTCTAGGCAAGAATACCAGAGTGGGTTGCCATTTCCTTCTCCAGGGGATCTTCCTGACCCAGGGATCGAACCTGCGTCTCTTGCCTCTTCTGCACTGGCAGCTGCAGTCTTTACCATTGTGCCAGCTTGGAAGCCCCATGTGGCTGCACTTTTTAAATTAAACTCAGATGCATTTTCCATATCAACTCTTCCATTTCTCCAACAGGAAACCTATTTCATCCTGTCAGTTAAAAGCATTTACTGCAAAAATTGAGTATGTGTGTCCGACTCTACAGGCAGTGGGAGGGCCATGCTGAGGGAACTCAGAAAGGAAGGGCACTGGCCTCATAATTTGTCAGCCACCAAAGAAACACATGGGAGTGGATCTATAATTTCTCGTGAGGGAGTGATTGTTTTTCTCCTGTTTTTTCAATCCTCACTTCACTGCTGCTTGACCTTACCTTGCTTTTTGCCACTGTCCCAGTAATCTCCTGGTTTAGCTCTCCATGCCCATCCCACCCCACAAACCACAAGCATCGCTGAGGTCTAGGCGGCGCTTCTCCTCTCCTCCTCCACCTTCTCCTTATTCAAGAACTAGTATGGTTTGGAACCCAATGTCACTTGGTTTGAGTCAATGATCCCTTGCTCCTTATTTTTCTCCTGATTCTGCTCAGGAAGAGTCGTGTGCTAGATGTCTCCACCTGGGCCACCTCCTATCATAAAAAGTTCAGTGACCTGAGCTTGCTTCCTACACTCCCTCCACTGGCATTCCTCTTCATCGTCCCCTTTATTTTCCATGACTTCATGAATCACTCAGTTCCTTGAGCTTGATGCTCTGGAGTAAGCTTTGTCTCCTTCCTCCTCTGAAGCATTATGTGTCACCAGCTTTGCAACATCCTTCTGATCTGACTTTCCAGAAGCTTTTCAAATGTAGCCCAACTAACAGGACATTTGAGATGAGCAGAGATCGTGTCTGTTGGTTCCCCACCGTCCTCAGGCACAGTGCCTGGAATAGAATAGATGCCTCATAATTCTTATGGAAAGAGTAACTGAACGGAATAAAAATATGTGATGCTTACTATAGCATAAAAAACCACAAGTAAATTACCTAGTAGTAGGGTAATGTGTGGGCACATTAATAAGAGATTATAGCATAATGAAAATAATATTTTCAAGTATCTGTTAATGGCATGGAAATTACTCTCTATTTAATGTGAAAAAAAGATAAACTGAACACAAAAAACATACATTTATTATTAACTCAGTTGTGAAAATCTAGAATATTAAAACGTTTATCACTGGTTACCTCTAAATGTGGTTATTATTTATGGTCATAGTGCTTTAAAAGTTTTTTAACTGCTTTATTTTTTAAAAACTTAATGCTCTAAAAACGATCTGCCACCCCAGAAATAACTATGCCTATTGGTAGAAGGCTTGAAAGAAACATGTACAAATTATGAGTCCTTTATTCCAGGATGAGTGGTATCATAACCCATCACCCGTCTCCCTAACTTGGATTTTCTAAGTGAAAGTGCTAGTTGCTCAGTCATGTCCAACTCTGTGCAACCCCATGGACTGGAGCCCATCAGGTTTCTCCATCCATGGGATTCTTCAGGCAAGAATACTGCAGTGGGTAGCCATTCCCTTCTCCAGGGGATCTTCCCAACCTAGGGATCAAACTGGGTCTCCTGCATTGCAGGTGGGCCCTTTACTGTCTGAACCAAAAGCATTCCTTAGTATTTCCCGTATTCTTTGCTCCAGCAGATACTGCTTAGTTCTCTGCTTCTGTCAACCTATCATGATATCATATTATATTAATTTTGCTGAAATGTCATTTTAACCTTTATTATTTTTTGGTTAAAAACTGTACTGTCAAGGAAAAGAAAAAACAACTCTGTACTGTCTCCTTATTATTTAAAAATAAAATAAAAAGTCTTCAATCATTCAGAGTCCAAATTTCAATGTCCAATGTCACCTTCCAGGCATACAAGACCGACGCCTACTATGCCCTCTCCACTTCAAACCTTATCCTTTCTTAAATGCCTAACAAAAATGTTCTTAGCAATTTTCTCTGAACACTCACAGCCCTTATGCATAATCCCATAATATTATGTATTTTTAGAATTAAAAAAGGTTAGAGCAGCAAGACATTATTAAAAATCATTTGGTTCAACTCTTTCCTCTATAGATCCAGAAACTACGATCCAATTAGAAAAGCTGACTTGTTCAGGGGAAAAAAAAACAATATAGAATTAGAATTCAGTATTGAACTCTTAGAGTTCAGTATTTTAATGAATACAGGACCTGCTCTTACTGGATCTCCCATCTGCTGATCAAATGCTCAGCCATTTTCCATGACTCCACTCCCAAGGGTATGTCAAGCCAGCCTATCTTGATTATCCTCATTTGCTCCACAGTGGATAGCCTGGCAAATGATTCCTTTCCATCTCCACTGTACCTAGTGCTGCAAAGTAAGTGCTGAAGAAATATGGCGGAAATCACCTTAAGCAACCCAAAGATGGAAGTGAAGATACACACCCATGACTGCAATACTGCATCATAACAATGTGGCAGATACCTCCAAGTGGATGGTAATGACCATCAGAGGAGGTTGTGTCCACCTTCTTTTACACATTATAGGCTGTTCTAGCCAATCGTGAAACCTCAGGGTTAAGGTTCCCGTGAAGGTAGCACTGAGATACACAAACAACCAAGTGTAAAAGAGATACCTAATGAGGAGCTGCTATATAACACAGCGGGGTGTCAGCCCTGTGCTCTGTGATGACCGAGAAGGGTGGGATGGGGGGCGGTGGGAGGGAGGCCCAACAAGGAGGGGCTATATGTATGCTTCAGGCTGATTTACACTGTTGGACAGCAGACATCAACACAACATTTACAGCAAGTATCCTTCAATTAAAAATCAATTTGAAAAGATCCTGGAAAGAAAGGCAGGACAGGAAACTAGAGACCGAAGCTGGGTCTACAGACAACATCCCTCAGCCAGTTCACTGTAAAACACAGAGGCTTAAAAAAAGATCTGATTCAAAAGCCAGGCTGAATAAAGAGTTCAAAGTTGCAAGTGGCTCTTTTCATAGAAAACACACATTCTCTCTCTCTTGAATTCTGAATGACCTATTCAAGGAAGAGAAACATTTTAACAAGGGTACCAATCAAATAACATATAATATGTTAACGAGTGACTAGTGGATCATTGCAAGTCAGAACACCCAGGAGACAGGGAAAAGGGAGCCTCTTGGGGTTAAACCACATTCAAAGGCAGGAAGAACTAGGACATGCCCTCAAGACACAGCCATGCCAGTCCCTTTATGGTGGCCGCTATACTCTGAGGTCATGAACCACACAGACCCAGAAGCATCCGCCAAGATCCAGACAGCTGTGCATGCACTCTCTGCCATCGCTCCAGCTGCTGTGAAATGACAGAATGCTCCCAGGGTCCCAGCAAGTAGAGTTCTCTTTCAATTCAGAACAATGCGATTAGAATACAGATTTTCTTGTTAGTTTTGATTCTGTCATTCTGAGTATCCATTTACCTGAGTGAAGACATCTATCACTTATTTTTGCAACTAACAAAGGTCAAACCTGTTTCTTTTAACCCTTAGCCTCACAGCAAGTTAAAAAATGAGTCATGTTGAAGAAATGAAATAAATCATTCTTTTCCTCTAATAGTGGAGTCACTACCTAAGGAAGTAGATAGATACCCACTCACTTGGCAATTCAAAATGTCTTGAATATAAATTTGTCAAAATTCCATCACTTTCCTTCCTTCCTTACATATGAGCACCACAGTTTCAAGGGAGATGATTCAGTGATGAAATCTCAGGTTGTAGTATACCAGCTCACATTACATATATCAACAGTTATTATATTGTGGAAGTGGGCTTGTTAGAAACCTGGCTCTGTGGGATGACCGAGAAGGGTGGGATGGGGGGCGGTGGGAGGGAGGCCCAACAAGGAGGGGCTATATGTATGCTTCAGGCTGATTTACACTGTTGGACAGCAGACATCAACACAACATTTACAGCAAGTATCCTTCAATTAAAAATCAATTTGAAAAGATCCTGGAAAGAAAGGCAGGACAGGAAACTAGAGACCGAAGCTGGGTCTACAGACAACATCCCTCAGCCAGTTCACTGTAAAACACAGAGGCTTAAAAAAAGATCTGATTCAAAAGCCAGGCTGAATAAAGAGTTCAAAGTTGCAAGTGGCTCTTTTCATAGACACACACACATTCTCTCTCTCTTGAATTCTGAATGACCTATTCAAGGAAGAGAAACATTTTAACAAGGGTACCAATCAAATAACATATAATATGTTAACGAGTGACTAGTGGATCATTGCAAGTCAGAACACCCAGGAGACAGGGAAAAGGGAGCCTCTTGGGGTTAAACCACATTCAAAGGCAGGAAGAACTAGGACATGCCCTCAAGACACAGCCATGCCAGTCCCTTTATGGTGGCCGCTATACTCTGAGGTCATGAACCACACAGACCCAGAAGCATCCGCCAAGATCCAGACAGCTGTGCATGCACTCTCTGCCATCGCTCCAGCTGCTGTGAAATGACAGAATGCTCCCAGGGTCCCAGCAAGTAGAGTTCTCTTTCAATTCAGAACAATGCGATTAGAATACAGATTTTCTTGTTAGTTTTGATTCTGTCATTCTGAGTATCCATTTACCTGAGTGAAGACATCTATCACTTATTTTTGCAACTAACAAAGGTCAAACCTGTTTCTTTTAACCCTTAGCCTCACAGCAAGTTAAAAAATGAGTCATGTTGAAGAAATGAAATAAATCATTCTTTTCCTCTAATAGTGGAGTCACTACCTAAGGAAGTAGATAGATACCCACTCACTTGGCAATTCAAAATGTCTTGAATATAAATTTGTCAAAATTCCATCACTTTCCTTCCTTCCTTACATATGAGCACCACAGTTTCAAGGGAGATGATTCAGTGATGAAATCTCAGGTTGTAGTATACCAGCTCACATTACATATATCAACAGTTATTATATTGTGGAAGTGGGCTTGTTAGAAATGTGAACTTCTCCCCACCAAGGGAAGAAAAAATAAGGAAAATCAGAAAAAGAGAATCTTCAAAAGAAAACTATCAAGGCTCTTGTGACAGATCTTGGCTGCTTTTCACAGAAAGACTCAATGTGTGGGAGTTAATTTTATTAGTGATCTTGGCTAATATGCTATTAACTTTGTGCTTCAAAGTTATTAAACACCTTTCTATATACAGTTCACAGGCAAATGAATGAACTTCATCTCTGTATTAACACACAAACCAAGCCAAACAGTCCCACGCTTCATAACTTTTCAAAGTTCATTATCTCCTTGATAATGCTTTACCAGACACCAGATAAACAATGACTGCTTTAGAAAAGTCTCTGGTAGTTTACATGAGAAGGCTGTGAAAGGGGATTTCATCACATTGAAAAGTCATTCCTCTTCAGGCCAGACATAAAAGGTCACCAAAGAAAAGCACTTCTTGCTAGTGATTCCACTCCACTGACTGAGTAAAATTTCTTCTTTCAATGAGCTCACAACTCCTGAAAGAGTGCAATGCTGAATGTGTCATATGGCTGACATATGCAAATTTAAACGATTCAGTGGAGGATATCAAATATTTAAGATGATAACATAACATTTACTGTCAAAAGAAGTTTGTAGACTTCTCTTTTTTTTTTTTTGGTCATGCCTAATTCTTCAGGGTAAAGCATAACATTATTTAATTCGAAGGCAGCAATTTTGTACAGATGAGGATCTTCATCTCTTAATTACCAAAGGACATTTTACTTGTAAAAATCATTACACATGTAAAAAAATTACAGGAAATGAAGGCGTTATTACCATTAATCATGATGCTTATCTGCATTTATGGGTCTCTTTGCTCTAAGAAGAACAAACAGTAGCTTGGTGTATCAATATTCCCACAGAAGACTTCGAATGATTTATTTCTTTGCTTTATTAAAAGCCTAGTCATAGCTCAAAGGTCTCTGAATATCCATAAAATTAGGAAATAATTGCCATAAAATTAAGACATAATAGCAAAAGCTCCACACAAGAAGCCATCCAACAAGACAGTACCTACTGGGAATGGCTGACATTATAAAAATAATATTGAAAATTAAAACTTTGACTAAGCTCTATTAATAAACTATCCTTTTATGAAACAAAATTTTGGGTACTACTGCTATAGAATATACCTCATTTGCAGAACCCTTTTTTTTTCTTTTAAATTCATCCTGAAATAATGTATAAGTGGGGATATTTATTTCTACATAATTTCACTTTGAAGTTTTCTGATTTCAAATGTAGTACATTAATGATTTTATCTTAAAAATAGGCAACTTGACAAGATTATATAGTATTGTTCAATACGTGTCAGAGAATGAATGCTAAATGGAGTCTAAAGTTTAGGAAATTATTACCAGAATACAATTAAGTCTTATTATTAGTAGTATACTTGAGGTTTAAGAAAATTAAAAAGCTAAATATTTAAACATATGTTTGGCACAAAAGTCTATATGGGCAAACCAAAGTCCATTAAAATTGCCTTGATGTCGTGCTTTTCACAATATGGGAATAAGTTTATTGTATTTTTGAGAAAATAACTGGAAATTTACTTAAAATAGTTCAGTGAAAATAAAGACTTGACTAGAAAAAAGGAAGAGAGAATACGTTTATATTACATTTTTGCTAAGGGGAATATAATATGAAAAAAGAGATCCTATTTACTCTTGGCTGGCAAAGTTTAATTTTGTATCATGTAACTGTAAGTGTGTACTAGCATAAGTGTATGCTTTGGCAAGTTCTACACTAAAATGTGCTCCAGTGAGTTCACATGGAAGATTCATTGAAGAAAAGTATGATTATAGTCTGACTCCTTATGACAAAAAAATTAATTTGTCTAGACCTTAAATAACAAGTTTATATGAATATTTGCTAATGTCAAAGTTCCACTGAATGAAAATATTTGGTATAAAAATATTTAATAAAAATAATACCAACATATCTATGGGGTATTTATTATGCATCACTGTTCTAAATGTACTTTATGTAATTAAGTCAATTATTCCTCTAAACAATCTATAAGATAGGTGCTGTCATTATCCCTTATTTTAGCACATGCTCGGTCACTCAGTCCTGTCTGACTCTTGAAACCCTGTGGACTGTAGCTTGCCAGACCCCTCTGTCCAGGGGATTTCCTCAGCAAGAATCATGCAGTGGGTGGCCATTTCCTCCTCCAGAGGATCTTCCCAACCCAGGGAATGAACTCGAATCTCCTGCTTGGTAGATGGACCCTTTACCATTGCACCATCTCGGAAAGCCATCCCTTGTATTACCCATGGGAAAAGCTAAGATTCAGAGAGCTAAGTTCCTTGCACACTGTGACAGAGCAGGTGACAAACCTAGGCCATCAGGTGACAAAACATATTTTACTTTCATCTTATGCAGACTAAAAAACTTAAAATTTTTAGAACAGTTTTAGATTTATAGAAAACTTGTAAAGAGCAGTACAGAGAGTTCCTGCACATTCTTTGCCGGTTCTCCGGACTGTTGAAACCTGACATTACACGGAGCATCCACCAGATCTAAGGAGCCCCCATGGCAATGCTGCTGTGGACCACACTGCACACCTCACTTGCACTTCACTACTTTTCCCTAATGGCCTTTTCCCCTTCCAGGATTTGATGCAGGACACCACACGACATGATGCGATCCCATCTTCCTGGCCCTTTGGGGCTATGACCGACCTTCTCAAACTTTCCCTGTTTTTCATGATCTTGACAGTTTTGAGAGGTCCTAGTCAGATATTTTATAGAATGTCCCTCTGTCTGGGTTTGTGTGATGTATTTTTCCTGATTAGAGTGGCATTATGGTTTTGGGGGGGAAGAACACAGATAGAAAGTGTGGTTCTCAATACATTAGATTGATATAAAGGGTACACGCTACCAATGGGACTTCTCTTTGATGATCTTAACCTTGAGGTTCTGGGGCTAGGAACTACATGACTGGTTTCTCCATTCTGAAGTTACCATCCTCCTCCTCTTCCCATGTTCTACTTCTTGGAAAAAAGGGTTTCTAATCAGAGCCCACATTGAAGTGATGGGAGTGGGAGGGAATTAAGACACACCTGCTTATTGTAGTTCAGTCACTCAGTTGTATCCAACTCTATCTAAATAAACTATCTGGCATTTTTCTGTCAGGACCCTCATTTTTAGCCAACTCTTCTATATTGCGTCTTGACATCCTATCTTTTCTTAGTGTTTTGGTATATTATTCATGTGCAGTAGTTTAAAAACACAATTCTTCACTAATTTCTTTTTATTCTTCTTTTCTGGCCCTGCTCCTTCCTATACTTCTCTAGAGTCTGGAATGACCGAGATGAAGACTGCGAAAGATGATTCAACTCCGCCCTCTAGTGACCACCCGAAAGGACCCGTCCACCTGCCAGAGGCTTCTTCCCGCCACAAACCTCCACAGTCTCCAGGGACACAAAGCATTCCGACCTCCAGGCTCACCTCAGCACCACCCCTTCCCTTCTTCCAGTGCCCACTCCTTTCCCTGCCCCCACCCAGGTATAGAAGCCCCTCATCACACCTGGACCATGCACCATCTTCCCTGGTCATGCCTATGGGGCCAGGTTCCCATGGTGGCCCCTCTGAAGTTTGCACTAAAGCTTGTTCTGCTAACCTGACAGGTTGGTGTTCCTGCTTCCCCTTCTGATGTACTTATTAATTTCCTGCTTTTGCAAAGGTCCGAAAATACATTTTTCATTTTTGGATTTGATGCAGGACACCACACGACATGATGCGATCCCATCTTCCTGGCCCTTTGGGGCTATGACCGACCTTCTCAAACTTTCCCTGTTTTTCATGATCTTGACAGTTTTGAGAGGTCCTAGTCAGATATTTTATAGAATGTCCCTCTGTCTGGGTTTGTGTGATGTATTTTTCCTGATTAGAGTGGCATTATGGTTTTGGGGGGGAAGAACACAGATAGAAAGTGTGGTTCTCAATACATTAGATTGATATAAAGGGTACACGCTACCAATGGGACTTCTCTTTGATGATCTTAACCTTGAGGTTCTGGGGCTAGGAACTACATGACTGGTTTCTCCATTCTGAAGTTACCATCCTCCTCCTCTTCCCATGTTCTACTTCTTGGAAAAAGGTTACTAATCAGAGCCCACATTGAAGTGATGGGAGTGGGAGGGAATTAAGACACACCTGCTTATTGTAGTTCAGTCACTCAGTTGTATCCAACTCTATCTAAATAAACTATCTGGCATTTTTCTGTCAGGACCCTCATTTTTAGCCAACTCTTCTATATTGCGTCTTGACATCCTATCTTTTCTTAGTGTTTTGGTATATTATTCATGTGCAGTAGTTTAAAAACACAATTCTTCACTAATTTCTTTTTATTCTTCTTTTCTGGCCCTGCTCCTTCCTATACTTCTCTAGAGTCTGGAATGACCGAGATGAAGACTGCGAAAGATGATTCAACTCCGCCCTCTAGTGACCACCCGAAAGGACCCGTCCACCTGCCAGAGGCTTCTTCCCGCCACAAACCTCCACAGTCTCCAGGGACACAAAGCATTCCGACCTCCAGGCTCACCTCAGCACCACCCCTTCCCTTCTTCCAGTGCCCACTCCTTTCCCTGCCCCCACCCAGGTATAGAAGCCCCTCATCACACCTGGACCATGCACCATCTTCCCTGGTCATGCCTATGGGGCCAGGTTCCCATGGTGGCCCCTCTGAAGTTTGCACTAAAGCTTGTTCTGCTAACCTGACAGGTTGGTGTTCCTGCTTCCCCTTCTGATGTACTTATTAATTTCCTGCTTTTGCAAAGGTCCGAAAATACATTAGCATTACATGTGACAATCAACAAACTGGAAATTATTTTCCACTGTTACTGTAGGACCTGTCGCTAAGGGACACCTTCAGAATCAATTTTCTCAGAAACATTCTGTAAAGAACTCACCAGAAATATTCGTTCAAGTTGATCTTGAATGTCTTTCATTCCTGGAAAAGCAGCAACTCCTTGGATCATCTCAACAAAGATGCAGCCGACTCCCCTAAAGAGAGGAGAAAGCACTGTTACAAAAACTTCAATATATTATGCTTAGAAAACTAAATCTGCAATTTGAACATCTACTCCTACAAGGAAAAAACAATGAGTAGATAATATTCTTAGCGAGTATAAAGGGCTGTGCCACATGACCTAGATCCTGTAACTTTTCTTTCCCTTCTGTATTTTCTCCCCAGAAAGAACTCCAAAGAGATGCAACAATGTGGGGAAACAAGTCGGTGGAATTTCTTGTCGCCTTGGTTGAGCCATGAGAGAAACATCTCAGAATGAGAAAAAGACAGCTATGAGAAATGTAACAGGAAGAACAAAGACAAAAAGAAGTTGATTCAATTCACATGGGCTCATTAGCTAGGTCCTACAGATCATAAGAACAGGTGAGAGATCTGCTGTGGACTTAGGAATGCCAGGTCAGCGCACATTAGAATGCTGTGTGCCCACACGGAGCAGACTCCTTAACTTCTCACCAGTCTAGTTTCCCGCCCCCCATCCAAGCTGCAGTATGCCCTTTCCATTAAGGAGATACAGTAAACAACTTAAGAGTCAGGAGGGTAATTAGTGACCAGGGATGTGACTGAGTCCCAGCCTGTGCTGATTATATCATTTCCTGCAAACACCTGGATGCTTAAGTTCTCAATAAAAGCAAACTGTGTGAAGGTGTTCAGAGTTCTTGACCCAAGAGGTCTTGAGCCCCTTCCCGTTCCCATCCTTTTGACCAGTCTCTAGGTGTGTGTGTATTTCTTAAGTCTCCTTTCTGTAAATCTCTACGTGTGCACCTATTTCTTCAGATCTCGCCACACCTGCTATTCTCTATGCACCCGGCTGAAGTGCTGTGTCACTGTACCAGGCTCAGTGAGTCTGTCTGTAATGCAGGAGACCCTGTTTTGATCTGTGGGTCAGGAAGACCTCCTGGAGAAGGGAATGGCTATTCATTCCAGTATTCTTCTTTTTATTTTTTTCTATTTTGGCCTCTTCTATTGTTTTTTTTAATTTTTTTTATTTAGTTATTTTCATCCATTTTTATTCTTTGCCCTGTGTGGACCTCCCACCATAGCGGCCTCTATCCTTGCAGAGCACTGGCTCTGGGCGCAGGCACTCCAGAGCTCTGGCTTGTAACTGGACACACCAGTCCAGTCGCTCTGCAGCACGTGGGATCTTCTCAGGCCAGGGATGGAACTGGTGTCCCTTGCACTGCAAGGCAGACTCTCTACCAACTGGACCACCAGGGAAGCCCCCATCCCAGTATTCTCAACTGGAGAATTCCATGGACAGAGGAACCTGGCAGGCTCATGGGGTCACAAAGTGTCAGACAGGACTGAACGATTAATACTTCCACTTTTCCATACCATGCCTAGAAAGTGGTGAAAACCAATTAAATATAAACCTCACTGACTTCACCTCACTCACAGGATACAGTCAAGAAACTCCTTAGCGGGCCTCCCTGGTGGTCCAGTGGGTAAGGACACCACCTTGCAGTGCAAGGGGCGCCGGTTCGATCCCTGGCCTGGGAAGATCCCACGTGCCGCGGAGCGGCTGGACCGATGTGTCCAATTACCGAGCCGGAGCTCTGGAGCGCATGCGCCTGGAGCCGGTGCTCTGCGACAACAGAGGCCACTGCGATGGGAGGCCCACATGGGCCAAAGAACAAAGATGGATGAAAATAGATAAATGAAAGACCAACAGAAGTGGTCCGCCTGCCCTCTTCCCTCCCCAACCCGCACCCTCTGCAAAAAAAAATATATATATAAGAAACTCCTTAGCCTGATATAGAAAGCCTGATGATTTATGGTAATGGCAGTGAGGATCTCTGAGCCAGACTGATCTGTCCACGGGCCAAGCATCCACACAACTTGGCTCAAACTACTCCACTTCCTAGAGCTTCCCTTTTCTTCATCTATTTGCTCTTGATATGTAAATTCTACTGAACCTATATAATCTATGATCTCTTCTATAAAGCCTTCCATGAGCATTCTGCCAGACAGGATGGCTCCCTTTATGAATTTGTTTGTTAAGCTCTTATTCAACATCAAACGTTTACCCTGGTCAACTTCTTTGGTCACGTTCATAATTCTGATCTGGAAAGGCAGTCCAACGTGTCAGGACACCTTGCCTCACAGACCCCAGAAGTCGGCACTAAGCCGAACAAAACACCTGACTCACAGTACAGGCAGAGAGCCAGTCCAATACTTCTGCAGAAAGTCTGGAGATCAAGTCACCTGGGAACAGGATGGAAAGAAAGTAGCACGTGTTGATGAAATAAACCACTTTAATGTCAGAGAAGTGGCACAAATGGCCACCTTCCTGCAGATGAAATTCCCTGAAATGACTGGGTTCCCATCTTCATAAGGCCTGAATTAATTCACTGTTTTTGCTACATCTGTTCAACTTCTTACAGTTTTCTAGGATTTTCTTCAATGTCTCTACCTTGAGTAATTTGTTTTCCCTAAAATGTCTTAACAAAATCATAAACATATTGAGGACACTTATTCAATTGCTGCTCTCATAATTCAATTCTTTTTAAAATTATTTAATGTGGACTACTGTAAAAGTCTTTATTGAATTTCTTGCAGTACTGCTGTGTGTGTGTGTGTGTGTGTGTGTGTGTGTGCACGCGCGCACGCGCACAAGGTATGTGGCATCTTAGCTCTCTGAATAGGGATTGAACCCATAACCCCTGCCTTCAAGGAGAAGTCTTAACCTCTGGACTGCCAGGGAAGTCGCTCATATTCAATTTGGAGTGTGCAATGCCTTGTGTATTTATTTCAAATTAGCTAGAGGTTAAGGATAATGACTTACTTCTCCATAGCTACCCTGGTTGTATATAAACAATGTCTTGAATTTAAAAAGTAAGACATTAGCAGAAATCTCTTCTCTATTACATCACATAATTTTTATCCAAATTAAATACCTAGTGATATAGAAAGCCTGATGATTTATGGTAATGGCTCTGAGCCAGACTGATCTGTCCACGGGCCAAGCATCCACACAACTTGGCTCAAACTACTCCACTTCCTAGAGCTTCCCTTTTCTTCATCTATTTGCTCTTGATATGTAAATTCTACTGAACCTATATAATCTATGATCTCTTCTATAAAGCCTTCCATGAGCATTCTGCCAGACAGGATGGCTCCCTTTATGAATTTGTTTGTTAAGCTCTTATTCAACATCAAACGTTTACCCTGGTCAACTTCTTTGGTCACGTTCATAATTCTGATCTGGAAAGGCAGTCCAACGTGTCAGGACACCTTGCCTCACAGACCCCAGAAGTCGGCACTAAGCCGAACAAAACACCTGACTCACAGTACAGGCAGAGAGCCAGTCCAATACTTCTGCAGAAAGTCTGGAGATCAAGTCACCTGGGAACAGGATGGAAAGAAAGTAGCACGTGTTGATGAAATAAACCACTTTAATGTCAGAGAAGTGGCACAAATGGCCACCTTCCTGCAGATGAAATTCCCTGAAATGACTGGGTTCCCATCTTCATAAGGCCTGAATTAATTCACTGTTTTTGCTACATCTGTTCAACTTCTTACAGTTTTCTAGGATTTTCTTCAATGTCTCTACCTTGAGTAATTTGTTTTCCCTAAAATGTCTTAACAAAATCATAAACATATTGAGGACACTTATTCAATTGCTGCTCTCATAATTCAATTCTTTTTAAAATTATTTAATGTGGACTACTGTAAAAGTCTTTATTGAATTTCTTGCAGTACTGCGTGTGTGTGTGTGTGTGTGTGTGTGTGTGCACGCGCGCACGCGCACAAGGTATGTGGCATCTTAGCTCTCTGAATAGGGATTGAACCCATAACCCCTGCCTTCAAGGAGAAGTCTTAACCTCTGGACTGCCAGGGAAGTCGCTCATATTCAATTTGGAGTGTGCAATGCCTTGTGTATTTATTTCAAATTAGCTAGAGGTTAAGGATAATGACTTACTTCTCCATAGCTACCCTGGTTGTATATAAACAATGTCTTGAATTTAAAAAGTAAGACATTAGCAGAAATCTCTTCTCTATTACATCACATAATTTTTATCCAAATTAAATACCAATAGTACATACAGTCAAAATGACTGAAAGCAAATGTTATTTATATCTTAAAAATAATCCATTTTGGTAATAAATAATTTCAAAATCAGTGTTCTAGGCAGATGAGTTTTAACATAAATTGTTTTAAGGGAGATTAAAATCAAGATGGTGGAGTAGGAAGATGTAGAACCAAGACGCACGTGGAACAATTCTCAGTGAAAACGAACTGAAGACTTGCAGAAAGACTTTTGTATAACCCATAAGAAAAATCCGTATGGAACTGGGTAGAAGAGAAGCAGTCAGATTGGGACCTGTGCCTGTGGAAGGTGACTCAGAAGAGCAGGGAGATCCTTCCTGGGAAGCAAGCTGTTTCAGTGGCTCACTGAGCATCCCAGCCTTGGGTTCGAACAGTGGGAAGAAAGATGCGTCTGCTCAGCTGGTTAGAAAACCAGGGGGATGAACAGAAGGGCTGTAAGAAACCTAGACTCCTCTTGTGTTGAGTGCACACACACTTGCTTACACACAAAACAAAGTGGAGAAAGCAAACTGAAACCACACTGGACTCTGTCCAGTTTCCCACGACCGCACTGGTGGGTGCCCCAGCCTGAGCCACAAGTTCACTGTGGCCCTACTTGCTTTGCAGTGCCGCTCCAGATTAGGGGAGGGCTGCCATAGGATAAGCAGAGCCCACAGCTGTGAGAGATGACGCCAGCTCAGCATCAGTCAGCTCAGACCCCAGATAACCACTTGTGGCACCTAGGGGGACAACACACTAGAAGCAGTCCAGGACTCCGCTACAGCCCATACCCAGATCCACACCACATGGCTGCTCTAGAGAGCCCCTCTTGATTCAGCACTACTCCATTCTGGGGCAAGGGTGTTGGTGCTGGGGAAGGAGAACAGTCAGAAGGAACAGACCTAACTCCAATGCCTTGTGTATTTATTTCAAATTAGCTAGAGGTTAAGGATAATGACTTATTCTCCATAGCTACCCTGGTTGTATATAAACAATGTCTTGAATTTAAAAAGTAAGACATTAGCAGAAATCTCTTCTCTATTACATCACATAATTTTTATCCAAATTAAATACCAATAGTACATACAGTCAAAATGACTGAAAGCAAATGTTATTTATATCTTAAAAATAATCCATTTTGGTAATAAATAATTTCAAAATCAGTGTTCTAGGCAGATGAGTTTTAACATAAATTGTTTTAAGGGAGATTAAAATCAAGATGGTGGAGTAGGAAGATGTAGAACCAAGACGCACGTGGAACAATTCTCAGTGAAAACGAACTGAAGACTTGCAGAAAGACTTTTGTATAACCCATAAGAAAAATCCGTATGGAACTGGGTAGAAGAGAAGCAGTCAGATTGGGACCTGTGCCTGTGGAAGGTGACTCAGAAGAGCAGGGAGATCCTTCCTGGGAAGCAAGCTGTTTCAGTGGCTCACTGAGCATCCCAGCCTTGGGTTCGAACAGTGGGAAGAAAGATGCGTCTGCTCAGCTGGTTAGAAAACCAGGGGGATGAACAGAAGGGCTGTAAGAAACCTAGACTCCTCTTGTGTTGAGTGCACACCCCTTGCTTACACACAAAACAAAGTGGAGAAAGCAAACTGAAACCACACTGGACTCTGTCCAGTTTCCCACGACCGCACTGGTGGGTGCCCCAGCCTGAGCCACAAGTTCACTGTGGCCCTACTTGCTTTGCAGTGCCGCTCCAGATTAGGGGAGGGCTGCCATAGGATAAGCAGAGCCCACAGCTGTGAGAGATGACGCCAGCTCAGCATCAGTCAGCTCAGACCCCAGATAACCACTTGTGGCACCTAGGGGGACAACACACTAGAAGCAGTCCAGGACTCCGCTACAGCCCATACCCAGATCCACACCACATGGCTGCTCTAGAGAGCCCCTCTTGATTCAGCACTACTCCATTCTGGGGCAAGGGTGTTGGTGCTGGGGGAAGGGAGAACACAGTCAGAAGGAACAGACCTAACTCAGCCTCGACTCTCAGGGCTTCTGCTCAGCTACTTGGGACCTGATTTTTAACCCCAGTAGAGTGAAGCTGGTGGCCACTAAGAAAAGGGGAAGCCCCAGCTGATACCTAGGTCTTGCTCTAACCACTCCATCTCTAGCTCCACTTCCTACCAAGTGAGAGCTGCCAGCACACTCTGGGGAAAGACCTGACTCATGCTTCCACCAGATTGAGTTCTCCCACCAAAGGCAACAGGTACCCACAGACTATATAAGGATAATTCCACATATGGATATCCCCTCAAGACCATAATGGGAAATGGTTTCACCTAAATTTCAAAGAGACAGGGAAAGATGAAACAACTTTTATTTCTTCAATGAAGAAATAAAAGAGGAAACCAGAAAACCCTACAAGATAAAAGAAAAAAATTTTCCATAATCGATGGCATGTAGCAAAAACAGTTCTAAGAGAGAAGTTTATAGCGATACTGGTCTACTTCAAGATATAGGACAAAATCTCAAACTACCTAACCTACCATCTAAAGGAATTACAAAAGTAGAACAAAGCCTAAAGTCAGCAGGAAGAAGGAAGTAACAAGAGAGGAAATAAAATAGAAATCCAAAATACAATAGAAAAGATCATTGAAACTAAAGAGGTGGTTTTTCTAAAAGATAAATAAAATCTATACACCTTTAGAAAGCCTTGGCAAGAAAAAAGGAGAGAAGATTTGAATAAAATAAGAAATACAGAAGGACAAATGACAACTGCTATGGCAGAGATATTTTTTAAAAAGCAGAATATGCCAACAAATTGGACAATGTAGAAGAACAAATTTCTAGAAACATACAACCTTCCAAGACTGAACCAAAGAAACAGATAATCTGAAAAGATTACAAAGTAGTGAAAATAAATTTGTAATTAAAAACAAATCAAAAGACACCCAGACAAAACATAACAAAAAACTCCCAGCAAACAAACTTCAGGACTGGAGAACATCGTCAGGGAACTCCACCGAACATATAAAGAGCTAATACAGGGATACTCTTATATCCTCCTTCCAGTGTCTATGCTGGAAGCTTGTCCCTATCCTTTCTTACTTTAATAAACTTTTCACTGCATGAAAAAAAAGGAGTTAATACATATTCTGCTCAAACTATTCCAAAAAGTTGAAGAGGAGAAAAAAGAAAAAAGGTTCCCTGACTTAGGACTGTACTACAAAGCTACAGTAATCAAACAGTATAGTAATGGCACAACAATAGATACATAGTTCAATGAAACATAATAGAGCTAAGAAATAAACCCATCACTTATGGTGGCATCCTTTTTCAGTATTTTGAATCTTCATAAATGAGTATTTAACAAGGTAAATGCAGCTTTATTTAAGATATATCCAAAGATATCTTTTCTGACATATTAATACATGTGCATCTTCACCAGAATATTTATCACAATGCTTTAATCTCAGTATTTTTGACAAAGCTGACTAAAATCAAAGTTATTAAAGAACAGCAGCCTCAATCTGCAACAATCTATAACAAAGGAAACAAGAATATACAATGAAGAACAGACAATCTCTTCAATAAGTAGTGCTGGGAATACTGAACAGATGCATGCAGAAGAATGAAATTAAAGTTATTTAAAAAAAAACAAAAATTAAAAATGATTTAATAATCTTAACATAAACCATGAAACTTAGAAAAAAGAACCTAAGCACAACACTCTTTAACACAAATCTTAGCAAAAAATTTTTTGCATCAATCTTCTCAGGGAAAGGAAACATAAGCCAAAATAAATAGGAGCTAACTACAGTTAAAAGCTTTTGCATAGCAAAAGAAACCATCAACAGAACAAAAAGGCGACCTATGGAATGGGAGGAAATATTTTCAAATAATACGACTGATATTGGATTAATATCCAAAATACTAAGCAGGTCATACAACTCATTATAAAAAAAGTTTAAAAATTGGCAGAAGATATGAATAGACATTTTTCCCAAAAAAGATGCACAGATGGCCAAGAGGCACATGAAAAGATGCTCAACATCACTAACTGTCAGAGAAAGGCAAATCAAAACCATGAGGTATCACTTCACGCTTGTCAGAGAGCCTACCATCCAAAAGTCTACAAATAACCAATCTGGTGAGGATGGTGAGAAAGAAAGAGCGCCTAGTGCACTGTTGGAGAAACTGTAAATCGGTGCAGCTACTACACAAAACATCATAGAGATTCCTCAAACACTGAAATAGAACTGGACTATGATCCAACAATTCCACTCCCGGGTATATTCCTGAAGAAAACAAAAATACTTATTGGAAAAGATACATGCAACCCAATATTTGTAGAATTATACAATAGCTAAGATATGGAAGCAACCTAAATGCCTATCAACAGATGAATGGATAAAAAGGATATGAATACATACATACATATTATGAAATATTAGCCATAAAAAGAGTGAGATTCTGCCATTTGCAACAACATGAATGGGTCATTAGGCATAGTGCATAGTATACTTAGTGAAATAAATTTAGAGAGGAAAACAAATACTCTATGTTATCACTTATGTGTGGAATCTAAGTAAATGTATATAACAAAAAAGAAACAGACTTACAGATACACAGAACAAGTGTTTTTCAGTGTGGAGAGGACAGGAGACAGGTAAGAAAATGGTATCAGATTAAGAGATATGAACTACTATGTACAAACTAAATGAGCAACAAAGATATATTGTATAGCACAGGGATATATAGCCATTATTTTGTAATAACTTCATATGGAGCAGAATATATAAAAATACTGAATCACTATGTTCTATATCTGTAATACAGTCTTGTCAAACAAGTACACCTTAATAAAAAGTATAAAATAACAATAGTGATAATACTAAGAAAACCTTAAAAAGATCCGAGAAACAAGATACGTACTAAGAACTACCTTATTTGTACATGAGAAATGCAACGATATTCTCAAAGCTGTTGGGCTTCAAACTTCCACTTAGATCTAAACTTCCAATTTGTTGACTTCTTACCTTTTTATACCAAGAACTGCTTCCTAAGACTACTGATCTACATTTCTATTGTCTTCTTATTTAAGTGTACATAAAGCTTCCCAGGTGGCAAGGTGGTGAAGAATCTGCCTGCTAATACAGGAGATGCTGGTTTGATTCCTGGGTCAGGAAGATTCCCTGGAGAAAAAAATGGTAACTCACTCCAGTATCCTTGCCTGGGAAATCCCATGGGCAAAGTCACATGATGGGCTACGGTCCATGGCATCACAAAGAGCTGGACACAACTGAGCACACATACACACAAATCAAACTAAGAAAGTGTGTACATAAAACATCTTGAATATTTAACAGATACCAGCACCTTCCTTCTTCCTATTCTGAATATACCCTCTGTTCTCCACCTATTGACTGTAGTCTTTCCTACCACAAGCTGCAACTGAGTGCAAAGATCCTCAGCGGAACCCACCCCCACCCATTCTGTGCACTCTGCTAAGCTGGCTGGGGAGGTAACATTTATTCTGGCAGAACTACTTAGAGAAATTCCTTCACCACTACTGGTATATATGGTCCATAACATCTCCATGAAATGATGCTTAGAAGAGTTAAAGGATCAATCTATTCTGCAAGTCAACTCAGGTGGAATGAGCTGATATAGCATTTCTATATAGGTGCGTATCTGTTAGCTGGCTAAAGGATTTGGATTCTCATTGCTAATAGATGTTTCCTATGTTTCACTTTACAAAGGATATATTAATGAAGCTGATAGAATTATATTTAAAGAATTTATAAGAAGACATAGAATGCACCGAAAAAAGCCTTAAAAAGTATAAGTATAAAACATATCAATATCTTAACACAGCGGAATACTTTATTACTGGAGTTTCTTTATTGCTACATAGCAATAAAGAGCACTTCAATTTAATATGGAGGAACAACTGCCTGCTTTCCTCTCCCACCTCCCCTGTTTTTCTTTGCTACCCTCCATTAACTGTGCTATACCTCTCTTGAAGGATTGAGTTAACTGCCCTGAGTGGTTTACTGAGAAAGAATTCATCTATCTAAGCTTGATATTTTTGATACATAATCTTGTTTCAAGAAATGTCTCCTATAATTTGCTTCTACTGAGAATTTGAATCATTGTGTAATTATCAAGCACTTAGTCTAAATTGTTCAAGAATAAGAACTGATCACGAAAAGCTTACAATTAACAGTGTTAGAGAATGCAGTGTGTTCAAACTCTTATTTTAGGATCAGTTACCAGGCAAGGTAATACATAAAACACCCACCCACGCTCACAAATCTTTAATTCTTTGAAATCAAAATTTCCTAGTTTCACTTTACACCCCAGCTGTGTAAATAGTTTCATTAATATTAAAATCAGGATTTTAATCAGAATTGATTATTCACTGTCGTTATGAGCACAGACATGATTTTTTTTAGTCCTAAAAGTCATACAGTTTGGGGGTTTTCATTATGAAAACAATACAAAATTGTCAACAAAAAACTGGGTACAGAAGTGAATTTAGAATGAGAGAAATAATAAACATAAATCATAAATTATTTAGAGCTACAAATATGACAAAAAATATATAGCTTGGAAAAACAATGTATTTATGAATGATTTGACCTACTTCCCTAATACTTTCCTTTTAAATTTTGGTTGCAAATTAATTACCTCTTCTATGATAATCCAATAACATATTTTTCTATGAGACATTGAGATCATTTTATTGTTCCACTAGGATATGGATGGCTTTTTTCTCTGTTAGTATGGAAAAAGTAGTCATGTATGGATGTGAGAGTGGGACCATAAAGAAGTCTGAGCACCTAGGAATTGATGCTTTCAAACTGTGGTGCTGGTGAAGACTCTTGAGATTCCTTTGACTGCAAAGAGATCAAACCAATCAATTCTAAAGGAAATCAACTGGAATGACGCTGAAGCTGAAGCGTCAATACTTTGGCCACCTGCTGCAAAGAGCTGACTCAGGGGAAAAGTCTGATTCTGGAGAAGACTGAAGACAAAAGGAGAAAGGCAGGGCAGAGGATGAGATGGTTATGATAGGTGATAGATGATGGTAAGTTACCGTGAACGATGTCAGATTCTTGATCTCCAACAGAGAAGAATTCAGATTGGGATCAAAAAGACTCAGCAATGGTCACTCAGAGCTTCGTGCAGTGAAAAGTTTATTAAAGTAAGAAAAGATAGGGAAAAGCTTCCAGGACAGGCACTGGAAAGGGGATAGAAGAGTACTAAGCATGACAATTTGTATTCTCCAGTCAGTTGTCAAAACAAAAGCTTAAGGTTGTAAAGGCCTTGCAGTCCCACACCCACAATGTGAGATTAGCCAGGGGATAATCTCTGGGCAAGGTGAGACATTCTGGTGCAAAGGCCTTTCTAGGCCCACAGCATCAACATAAAACAATAAACTTAGTTTGGGGTTGATCTTATCATAACAAACATTTCAGGTTAGAAAAACACGCTTCCTTCTTCTTTTGTCCTTCACCTCCTTCTCCTTGGAACCTGCTGACCTTCTTATCAAATCTGCCTATTAACTCCTTTTCAGTTAGATAGTCTCACTAGCTCAATGTACATGAATTTGAGCAAATTCTGGGAGATAGTGGAGGACAGTCTGGCATTCTGCTGTTCACATGTTGCACAGTCGGACAGGACTTACTTAGCAAGTGAATAGCAACAAAATGGAAAAAGTGTTTTTATTTCCCCTCAGCTTCACTATCATTGGTTCAATCATGTAAACTTCTAGAAATGTTGTCATTTGGGGAAAAATGTCTATTTCAAGTCTTTCAAGTATATATGTTATAAATGGGAATACCAGACCACCTTACCTGCCTCTTGTGAAACCTGTATGCAGGACAAGAAGTAACAGTTAGAACCAGACATGGAAAAATGGACTGGTTTCAAACTGGGAAAGGAGTACGTCAAGGCTATATACTGTCACACTGCTACTTTAATTTATATGCAGAGTACCCTATGCCAAATGCCAGTCTAGATGAAGCACAAACTGGAATCAAGATTTCTGGGAGAAATATCAATAACCTCAGGTACCACCCTTATGGCTGAAAACAAAGAGGAACTAAAGAGCCTCTTGATGAAGATGAAAGAGGAGAGTGAAAAAGCTGGCCTAAAACTCAACATTCAAAAAACAAAGATCATGGCACCTAGTCCCATCACTTCATTGCAAATAGATGGGCAAACAATAGAAACAGTGACAGACTTTATTTTCTTGGGCTCCAAAATCATTGCAGATGAAATTAAAAGGCACTTGCTCCTTGGAAGAAAAGTTATGACAAATGTAGACAGTGTATTCAAAAGCAGAGACATCATTTTGCCGACAGAAGTCTGTATAGTCAAACCTATGGTTTTCCCAATAGTCATGTATGGATGTGAGAGCTGGACCATAAAGAATGCTGAGTGCTGAAGAATAGATGCCTTTGAACTGTGGTGTTGGAGAAGGTTCCTGAGAGTCCCTTGGACTGCAAGGAGATCAAACTGGTCAATCCTTTAAAAATGAACCCTGGGGCTTCCCTGGTGGTCCAGTGGGGTAGGGACACCACTTTGCAGTGCAAGGGGCGCTGGTTCGATCCCTAGCCTGGGAAGATCCCACGTGCCACGGAGTGGCTGGACCAATGTGTCCAATTACCGAGTCGGAGCTCTGGAGCGCACGCGCCAGAGCCAGTGCTCTGCGACAACAGAGGCCACCCTGATGGGAAGCCCACAGGAACCAAAGAACAAAGATGGATGAAAATAGAGAAATGAAAGACCAATGGAAGTGGCCCGCCCATCCCCCTCCCTCCCCAACCCACCCCCCACTCCAAAAAAAATTAAAAAAAAAATGAACCCTGAATATTCATTGGAAGCTCCAATACTTTGGCCACCTGCTGTGAAGAGACAACTCATTGGAAAAGAGATGGATGTTGGGAAAAATAGAAGGTGAAAGGAGAAGGGGACAGAGGATGAGATGGTTGGCATTGCTGAGTCAATGGACACAAGCTTGTTCAGGCTCTGGGAAATAGTGAAAGACAGGGAAGCCTGGCATGCTGCAGTCCATGGGGTCGCAGAGCTGGACATGACTGAAACGAACTGATACTATAAATACAGGAATTCTAAAACTTTCTACACAATTCCAGTAATAAGAGACCGAAGAAGCACAAAAGACATGCTTAGCTGGAGGAAGCATTTGTATGAGTGGAACCTGGTGGATAATGAGGTGATGGAGCCAGAAGGAGAACAGTGCATTTCAGGGGGAGAAGACAGGAGCCAAGAACTGAGAACTCTTGGGAGAGCCAAGTGCTCTATGAAAAACGGAGGAAAATGTTAAAAAGAGAGTCAAAGACCATATTCTACTCTAAGAATTTATGTTTTATTCCTAGGCTAGAGAGTGAAAGTCTGACATGCTCTTGAGCTTGCTGTGGCACCTCTACCCATGACATGACTCTGCTCTCGTCACGCTGCTCTGCTGTCTGCTCCTAAAACATGCCAAGCTCTTCCCCGGTTCACTGTCTTTCCATGACCTGTTCATGCTGTCCAGAACATGTTTTCCCTTCCTGCCTGCATGGATAATTGCTTCTTTTTCAAAAACTTTTCATTTTGTATTACGGTATAGTTGAGAAATAATGCTGTGACAGTTTCAAGTGAACAGCAAATGACTCAGCCATGCATACATATGTATCCATTCTCCCCCAAACTCCCTCTCAACCAAACAGCCACATAGCATTGAGCAGACTTCCCTGTACAGTAGGACCCTGTGGATTATCCATTTTGAATACAGAAGTGTATACATGTCCATCCCAAACTCCCTATCTTTCCCCCCAGCTCCTCCTTCCAATAACCATAAGTCCATTTACTAAGTCTGTGAGTCTGTTTCTGTTTTGTAAGTAAGTTCATTTGTATTATTTCTTTTTAGATTCTACATATAAGGGATGTCATATGATATTTCTCCTTCTCTGTGTGGCTTCACTCAGTACGACACTCTCTAGGTCCATCCATGCTGCTGCAAATGGTCTTATTTCATTCTTTTCAATGACCGGGTAATATTCCATTGTAATTGCTTCTTGTTATTTCGGGGGTCAACTCAAAAGACTTCGTTGAGAAATGTCTTTGCCAGCCACCATGTCAGGCATGTGTCCTGGCATATGTCCTTACTGTCCAGTTCCCATGTGTCACCCTCTTTCCCTAGTTTGCTTCCTTCATCACACTCAAAGGATAGTCATCTGTCTTTGCTTTGAGGGGTTGTATCTCAGCCAGATAAGAGACTGCTAAGATCAGGGGCAAGGTTGTAGTGATCATCTGTCCCCAGGGCGCCTGCAGACTGTCAGACACATAGGGTGGGCTCAAAAACATTTCTTGAAGGAAGAATCAAAAGCAGTGCTTTCCTCCTCTGCACTCCAGAATAACAGCAGTTTAGTGACTTTACTCCAAAGAATAAAGGATGGCAGTAGGGGAGGGGTGGTGGTGGTGGTGTAGATTGTAACTTTAGCATGGAGAAAACGGAAAAGCACTCTGTGACTGAATTAGCATCATCAGTGATAAGGCACCTGACAGCACATAGATATGATCGGACAAGAATGTCACTTGGCCTCTGCAGTCTTCTTCCCAAAACATGTGACAAATCCAAATTGACAGACTCATGTTCATCTCAATGTCTCCCCAAACTCTTTTCAAAAACTTTTCATTTTGTATTACGGTATAGTTGAGAAATAATGCTGTGACAGTTTCAAGTGAACAGCAAATGACTCAGCCATGCATACATATGTATCCATTCTCCCCCAAACTCCCTCTCAACCAAACAGCCACATAGCATTGAGCAGACTTCCCTGTACAGTAGGACCCTGTGGATTATCCATTTTGAATACAGAAGTGTATACATGTCCATCCCAAACTCCCTATCTTTCCCCCCAGCTCCTCCTTCCAATAACCATAAGTCCATTTACTAAGTCTGTGAGTCTGTTTCTGTTTTGTAAGTAAGTTCATTTGTATTATTTCTTTTTAGATTCTACATATAAGGGATGTCATATGATATTTCTCCTTCTCTGTGTGGCTTCACTCAGTACGACACTCTCTAGGTCCATCCATGCTGCTGCAAATGGTCTTATTTCATTCTTTTCAATGACCGGGTAATATTCCATTGTAATTGCTTCTTGTTATTTCGGGGGTCAACTCAAAAGACTTCGTTGAGAAATGTCTTTGCCAGCCACCATGTCAGGCATGTGTCCTGGCATATGTCCTTACTGTCCAGTTCCCATGTGTCACCCTCTTTCCCTAGTTTGCTTCCTTCATCACACTCAAAGGATAGTCATCTGTCTTTGCTTTGAGGGGTTGTATCTCAGCCAGATAAGAGACTGCTAAGATCAGGGGCAAGGTTGTAGTGATCATCTGTCCCCAGGGCGCCTGCAGACTGTCAGACACATAGGGTGGGCTCAAAAACATTTCTTGAAGGAAGAATCAAAAGCAGTGCTTTCCTCCTCTGCACTCCAGAATAACAGCAGTTTAGTGACTTTACTCCAAAGAATAAAGGATGGCAGTAGGGGAGGGGTGGTGGTGGTGGTGGTGTAGATTGTAACTTTAGCATGGAGAAAACGGAAAAGCACTCTGTGACTGAATTAGCATCATCAGTGATAAGGCACCTGACAGCACATAGATATGATCGGACAAGAATGTCACTTGGCCTCTGCAGTCTTCTTCCCAAAACATGTGACAAATCCAAATTGAGGGACCTTCTACAAAACACCTCACATCCCTCAAAACTGTCCAGGTCAAGAAAAACAAGGCCAGTCTGAGAAATGAGCATATCCCAAAGGAGGCTAAGGACACACAGTACCTCTTAATACATGTAATAGGGTATCCTAAATGGAATCCTAAAACAGAAAAACGGAATTAGCAGAAAACCAGAGAAATCAAAGTAAAGTTTGGTCAAAAATAATGCACCATTGTGGGTTTCTTGGTTGTGACTAAGGGACCATAGAATGGAAGATATTAGCAACAAGGAAACTAGATGAGGAATACGTAGGAAGCATTTATCATCTTTGCAAGTTTTCTATAAATATAAAACTCCTCTAAATTAAGTTTATTTGAGGAAAGGTGAAATGAAGAAGAACGGCATCTCTTTGGGACCATATACAGAATTAATCATTTTAAGTAGAAGAGCCATGGCATTTTGAGTTTTCCCTACATGAGAAAAAAAGGGACCTATGAACACTTTAATAAACTTGTTCTTGGAATAAACATGAGCCATCTAGATCTGTGGACTAGAATGCGAAATGTCAGTTAAAGTTCGACCTTAAATAACTTGGGAAGCAAACTAGTTAAAGATGAAATAAGCTAGATAGGAAGGTAATTGAAAACTGATGTACACATTCTATGGCAAAGGAATTCAAAATGAAAACATTTATCTAAATTACTAAATTTAGGGCAATGGTGGGGAGAGTGAAATGCAGAGGGAAAATAAAGAGCTTCCTGGGGAAGGGGCAAGACCTTCTCGCCATCAAAGTAGGAAACATCAAGCTCAATGTCATTTCCCTAGGAAGGCTTCCTGATCAACCAGACAAGACTAGGTCCCCTAACTGCACACTGCTCATAGGACTTCCTCCAACTGAAACTGACTGACTTGTGAATGCAATCATCACTGTCATCTTTCTCAGAACGAGACTTGGCTCTGTCGCTTTTAAAGACACAGTTCAAATGAGTCAGAGCGGTTGTCACAATAGAGCAGCCCACTCAGAGCCAAACGAAATAGGATTAGGTCATTACGGTCTCCAGTTAAGACAGCATGTGATGCACGGATTATGCTTTTAACCACTAAAGTGAATTTTATTTACTTATTTATTTTTATAAAGTTACTATAGGTTCTTAAAAACCTTTTATTGGAGGATAACTGCTTTACCATGTTGTGCTGGTTTCTGCTGTACGATAATGTGAATCAGCCATAAGTATACATAGATCCCCTCCCTCTCGAGCGTCCCTGCTACCCGAACCTCCACCCCACCACTCTAAGTCGTCACAGGGCACTGGGCCAAGCTCCCTGTGCTACACACTGGCTTCCTACCTATCTTTATTCCTAGAATGGAAGATATTAGCAACAAGGAAACTAGATGAGGAATACGTAGGAAGCATTTATCATCTTTGCAAGTTTTCTATAAATATAAAACTCCTCTAAATTAAGTTTATTTGAGGAAAGGTGAAATGAAGAAGAACGGCATCTCTTTGGGACCATATACAGAATTAATCATTTTAAGTAGAAGAGCCATGGCATTTTGAGTTTTCCCTACATGAGAAAAAAAGGGACCTATGAACACTTTAATAAACTTGTTCTTGGAATAAACATGAGCCATCTAGATCTGTGGACTAGAATGCGAAATGTCAGTTAAAGTTCGACCTTAAATAACTTGGGAAGCAAACTAGTTAAAGATGAAATAAGCTAGATAGGAAGGTAATTGAAAACTGATGTACACATTCTATGGCAAAGGAATTCAAAATGAAAACATTTATCTAAATTACTAAATTTAGGGCAATGGTGGGGAGAGTGAAATGCAGAGGGAAAATAAAGAGCTTCCTGGGGAAGGGGCAAGACCTTCTCGCCATCAAAGTAGGAAACATCAAGCTCAATGTCATTTCCCTAGGAAGGCTTCCTGATCAACCAGACAAGACTAGGTCCCCTAACTGCACACTGCTCATAGGACTTCCTCCAACTGAAACTGACTGACTTGTGAATGCAATCATCACTGTCATCTTTCTCAGAACGAGACTTGGCTCTGTCGCTTTTAAAGACACAGTTCAAATGAGTCAGAGCGGTTGTCACAATAGAGCAGCCCACTCAGAGCCAAACGAAATAGGATTAGGTCATTACGGTCTCCAGTTAAGACAGCATGTGATGCACCGGATTATGCTTTTAACCACTAAAGTGAATTTTATTTACTTATTTATTTTTATAAAGTTACTATAGGTTCTTAAAAACCTTTTATTGGAGGATAACTGCTTTACCATGTTGTGCTGGTTTCTGCTGTACGATAATGTGAATCAGCCATAAGTATACATAGATCCCCTCCCTCTCGAGCGTCCCTGCTACCCGAACCTCCACCCCACCACTCTAAGTCGTCACAGGGCACTGGGCCAAGCTCCCTGTGCTACACACTGGCTTCCTACCTATCTATTCCTAGCTACCTAGTTTACATGTGCTTATGTCTATATGTCAATGTCACTCTCTCAGTTAGTCCCACCATCTTCCCCTGCTGTGTCCACAAGCCTGCATCTTGTTGGGACGCTAGAGTGCAGGATAACTTCACATCTTTTGAATACAACAGGCATTAATTTGGTCCATCACCTCTTACAGTGAAATAATACCTGCATTTGACACATTTCAAGTAAAGTGTACTCAATGCTCCCATAAAGACACTGTTACAAGATGCTAAATAACCCAATAACCAGTTGTCCCCTATGAAGAAGTATAAAATAGAATGAAGAAATTATTATTTATTTATCAACTTGACATGAACCTTATTTTGGTCATCCAAAAATAAAACATTGCACTCCTTCTTCCACAAATCTCAGGGCAACAGTTTGGTTCAGTCTCAAGAGATAATGTAGAAAGACATTAACATTTTAAAATACGGTACAATTAAAATCTCAAAAAAAAAAACAAACCCAACCTTCCTACATTTCAGCTTCTAATTTCATCCATTTATTAACAAAGACTTGAGATTCCCTAGAAGAGACCACTTTAGGCAGAGAATGACAGCTTCACTCTGTATGGCAGTTTATTTAGCCACAGAATGTAGGGAATTATGATACAGCACAGCCCACGCAAGGGGGTGGGTACAGAGGGGATGGTGACCCACCCAGCTCACACTATGATCAGGTGGAGACATGCCCCTTCTCACAGAGACTCACCCAGTGAAAGTTGTGAAGCCTCAAGTTTGGAAAGTCATTCGGAGCCACTGAAAACCATCTGCAATTTTGTCAAAGCGTTTGGAAAGAGGGCTGTAGCAAAAGCCAGAGTCATGCTGCTTCTGACAGGAGGTCAACAGATGAGCAGAACCACGTGTGTGCTGGGCTGTGCTCAGTTGTTTCCGTCACGTCTGACTCTCTGTGACCCTATGGATTCTAGCCCGCCAACTGCCCATGAAATTCTCCAGGCAAGAATACTGGAGTGGGGCGCCATGCTCTCCCAGCCAGGGGGTCTTCCCGACCCAGATATCCTGCATTGCAGGTGGATTCTGTACCACTGAGCTATCAGGGAAGCCCTTAGCAGAACCATAACTGAGCACAAATCAGTTCTGTTGCCTTCCTCTTTGCCAGCGCCATGAGGGCACCAGAAATCTCCTTCAAGCCTATGTGTCCACTGATGAAAAGCATCTGAAGCAGTGCTTCTCACCTTTTAACAGGTCCAATGATCATAAGAGGATCTTGTCTGAATGCAGATTCTGATTGCCTAGGTCTGGGTGGAGGCTAGAGATCTTGGATTCCTAACAAAGCTTCTCAGCCACGCTGATGTTGGTGTTCACAAGACCAGAAAGGGAAAAGCAAGAATCTAGAGGAATCTAGCTAATTCTCTGTTGAAAGGCGTTTTACAACTCAGATTAATTCTCTAAATATATTGTCAGTGTCCATTCAAGTAAACCACAAAGAAACAATAAGTTAGATTAAATGCTAAACACAATCTGAATTTAACACACAGGGAAGCTACACGAACTGAGAAAGGTTTCACATTAATGAACCTAATAGGCAATTTTATTTAGCCATGGTTCACTGAAATATACCATTATGCAATTAAAGTCAGTGCAAGCTGATACACATGGTGCCCATTTATTTACCTTACTCTTCTCTTTTGGAATATATTATATAATTGTTAAATAGAACAAAGAGGTCTTTTTTTTTTTTTTTTTTTACCTAGGAGTTTTGCTTCTAAAGGATCAAAGTTTCTTAAAATATGGTTTTCTGGCTAAACTTGTGAGAAAATTTATGACACATAACAAATGTGATCTTTTCATGTTGGCATTTGTAGTATTTGAAAAGGGAAAGATTAAAAAATTACAGTCCATGTACCCTTGGTGACTATTGAAGGAACAGGATTGATTAAACTGTCACTCATCATTTACTGTGTTAGTGCTTCATTAGCCACAGAGAGGCACAATACATCTTAGTCAAATACTTCTATGGAGTACTCAGCTCGCCAGGAATGAAAAAACCAATCCCAACCCGAGATGGTGGGTAAAAGCCTACTCAGAGAACATTTGGTTCAGAACAACAAACTTTCTACATGGAGAAACTTTAAGATTTATTTTTCAAAGTAGGAAGCAAAATTCTATTTCTAAGAATTACTTGCTTACAAAAATTAAATAAAAGCAAAGAATGAAATGTGGGAAGTAATGTAGTTCAATGAAGCCAAGACCCAGGGGAGCCCTGCTGTTAACTTGAGAGGCTGAAACCAGACTGACCAGAAAGATCTAGAAGTTCAACCACCTTAAAGTACCAACTGGCAACAATGCTCATTAAGTTACAATGATAACTCTTGCTCATACATTTTAATATGCATGCATCTATGCCAATATATTTTACTATATGTTTTTCAGTATACATATGCATGCAGATTCGATGCCTAGGTCTGGGTGGAAATTTGCAAAGTTCTCAGCCACGCTGATGTTGGTGTTCACAAGACCAGAAAGGGAAAAGCAAGAATCTAGAGGAATCTAGCTAATTCTATGTTGAAAGGCGTTTTACAACTCAGATTAATTCTCTAAATATATTGTCAGTGTCCATTCAAGTAAACCACAAAGAAACAATAAGTTAGATTAAATGCTAAACACAATCTGAATTTAACACACAGGGAAGCTACACGAACTGAGAAAGGTTTCACATTAATGAACCTAATAGGCAATTTTATTTAGCCATGGTTCACTGAAATATACCATTATGCAATTAAAGTCAGTGCAAGCTGATACACATGGTGCCCATTTATTTACCTTACTCTTCTCTTTTGGAATATATTATATAATTGTTAAATAGAACAAAGAGGTCTTTTTTTTTTTTTTTTTTTACCTAGGAGTTTTGCTTCTAAAGGATCAAAGTTTCTTAAAATATGGTTTTCTGGCTAAACTTGTGAGAAAATTTATGACACATAACAAATGTGATCTTTTCATGTTGGCATTTGTAGTATTTGAAAAGGGAAAGATTAAAAAATTACAGTCCATGTACCCTTGGTGACTATTGAAGGAACAGGATTGATTAAACTGTCACTCATCATTTACTGTGTTAGTGCTTCATTAGCCACAGAGAGGCACAATACATCTTAGTCAAATACTTCTATGGAGTACTCAGCTCGCCAGGAATGAAAAAACCAATCCCAACCCGAGATGGTGGGTAAAAGCCTACTCAGAGAACATTTGGTTCAGAACAACAAACTTTCTACATGGAGAAACTTTAAGATTTATTTTTCAAAGTAGGAAGCAAAATTCTATTTCTAAGAATTACTTGCTTACAAAAATTAAATAAAAGCAAAGAATGAAATGTGGGAAGTAATGTAGTTCAATGAAGCCAAGACCCAGGGGAGCCCTGCTGTTAACTTGAGAGGCTGAAACCAGACTGACCAGAAAGATCTAGAAGTTCAACCACCTTAAAGTACCAACTGGCAACAATGCTCATTAAGTTACAATGATAACTCTTGCTCATACATTTTAATATGCATGCATCTATGCCAATATATTTTACTATATGTTTTTCAGTATACATATGCATGCATTTTAGTGTATGTGCATGTTTGTACACATATACATTTTATACATTTGTGTATAAATACATATGTATTAAATATAATATAGAAAATGTACATTGAAAACGTGTATATATATATATGTGTGTGTGTATATAAGTATATTTTAATTGGAGTATAATTGCTTGACAATGTTGTATTGGTTTCTGTTGTACAATGAAGGGTTCTACAGTCAGCTATAAGTCTACATATATCCCTTCCCTCTTGAATCTTTCTCCCCCTCCAGGTCATCACAAAGCACCGAGCGGAGCTCCCTGTGCTACACAGCAGCTTCCCACTAGCTATCTGCTTTCCACATGGTAGTGTATATATGTCAGCACTACTTTCCCAATTCATCCAGCCTCCCATGGCCCCATGTGTCTGTATGTCCATTCTCTATGTCTGTATCTCTATTCCTGACCTGCAAACGGGTGCATCTGTATCATTTTTTAGATTCCATATATATGTGTTTATATACGATACTTGTTTTTCCCTTTCTGATTTACTTCACTATATACGACAGTTCTAAGTTCATTCACATCACTGCAAATGACCCAATTTCATTCCTTTTATGGCAAAGCTGTAGCTGTGTTTCTGGTCCAGTTCACTGAGCCAGACATCCAGGAATCATCTAAAACCTTTCCCCTTTCCTTATCATTCTCACTCAATCAAGCTGTCACATCCTAATGAGTCCTACATTCTGGTTTCCACTCTAGGAAAATGAAATACCATCAGCTCGCCAGGAATGAAAAAACCAATCCCAACCCGAGATGGTGGGTAAAAGCCTACTCAGAGAACATTTGGTTCAGAACAACAAACTTTCTACATGGAGAAACTTTAAGATTTATTTTTCAAAGTAGGAAGCAAAATTCTATTTCTAAGAATTACTTGCTTACAAAAATTAAATAAAAGCAAAGAATGAAATGTGGGAAGTAATGTAGTTCAATGAAGCCAAGACCCAGGGGAGCCCTGCTGTTAACTTGAGAGGCTGAAACCAGACTGACCAGAAAGATCTAGAAGTTCAACCACCTTAAAGTACCAACTGGCAACAATGCTCATTAAGTTACAATGATAACTCTTGCTCATACATTTTAATATGCATGCATCTATGCCAATATATTTTACTATATGTTTTTCAGTATACATATGCATGCATTTTAGTGTATGTGCATGTTTGTACACATATACATTTTATACATTTGTGTATAAATACATATGTATTAAATATAATATAGAAAATGTACATTGAAAACGTGTATATATATATATGTGTGTGTGTATATAAGTATATTTTAATTGGAGTATAATTGCTTGACAATGTTGTATTGGTTTCTGTTGTACAATGAAGGGTTCTACAGTCAGCTATAAGTCTACATATATCCCTTCCCTCTTGAATCTTTCTCCCCCTCCAGGTCATCACAAAGCACCGAGCGGAGCTCCCTGTGCTACACAGCAGCTTCCCACTAGCTATCTGCTTTCCACATGGTAGTGTATATATGTCAGCACTACTTTCCCAATTCATCCAGCCTCCCATGGCCCCATGTGTCTGTATGTCCATTCTCTATGTCTGTATCTCTATTCCTGACCTGCAAACGGGTGCATCTGTATCATTTTTTAGATTCCATATATATGTGTTTATATACGATACTTGTTTTTCCCTTTCTGATTTACTTCACTATATACGACAGTTCTAAGTTCATTCACATCACTGCAAATGACCCAATTTCATTCCTTTTATGGCAAAGCTGTAGCTGTGTTTCTGGTCCAGTTCCCTGAGCCAGAAATCCAGGAATCATCTAAAACCTTTCCCCTTTCCTTATCATTCTCACTCAATCAAGCTGTCACATCCTAATGAGTCCTACATTCTGGTTTCCACTCACTTTCCCCCCTTCTCCATTGTTTTTGTTTTCTCTACCTGCTTCTTAAACTCTGTCGCTCTTCCCTACCCATAAATATCAGCTGTTCCACCCCTTGGTGGGGGACTTTTGTGTATGAGCTGGCCAACGTGTCCTCAACTCTACCTTCGTCAACTTTGAAAGATGGCTCTGAAGTCAGGCTGAAGATTACCCCTTGGTGACACCTTCCCTGATTCCCCCTCCTCTCTCCAACTACTCTCCGAAGATCATCGATCACCTTCCTCTTTGAGCCGCCACTGTACTATCTATATCCCTGTGTTAGAGCTTACTACACCAATTTCCCTTCTGACCTTGAAGGCATGAAGGATCCTTCTCATCTTTAAGAAGCCCCAGGACCTAACCCAGTGCTTGATACAAAATATGTGTTCAACAAATTATCTTTCAAACAAAAGAATGAATGAATAAATCACATAAACTATTCTGAGGAGTGCACACAAGAACCTGAAATAGAGATAGGAATTTGTTTTAAAATGAATATCACCATGTAAAAGTAAACACTAGAAAAAAAACTCAGTTCAGTCATTATATCAAATTATCTAAATCCTAATTTCATTTATGTCATTCCAAAGGAATTTTAATGGTCTCCATAGAAACCTCTGGTTCAGCCAACCAATTTACTCAATTGCTAAAATTTACAGATAGAGGGATTTTAGAGAATGGCTAACACAATGCTTTGATTTTAACATGTAAGGAAATTGATGTACATGTTTAAATGTCAGCCCCAGAACCTGAAACTGTGACTCAGAATCCAGTCCAGTGAGCCTTCATTATGCCATGCTGCCTTCCCAATTAGAATGACATGTCTTCATTTGGTCAGTCTGGTCAGATTCAAAAAGAAGAAACAGAAGATAGCATATTCGTTCTCAATTCTGGTGACACACATGTGAACAAAGAGAAATCGAAAAGAAGTCTCCAAAATTAAGGTTTCAACAGAAAAAATGATCCTTAAAAATGGAAGTCTATTACCATTGATAGTGTAATGAAAATGAGTTTTCAAGGATACTTAAAAGTTGAAAACAGACGTCCACAGATAATGAAAACTCCAGAGACAGAGTCTTAAAATAAGAGCCACAGAGTATACAGATAACTGGGAGTAGTCAGACTAGGAACATGCAGAAATAAGTAATAATTGATATGAAAATTTAAATAAGAAAGGCCCTTACTAAAGACTGCAGTAAGGAGAAAAACTGCATTGACTTATGTTGAATAGCTGAGAAATATTATTTCTTGTACTATGAAACAATGAAGAGAGATGTTCCATTTGATTAGTCATTTAAAATGGTATCACTGAGAGCTCTTCTCTAAGGAATAGCTGAAGACCAAGCAGAGCAAGGAAAAACAAATTAATAAGCTTTGCCCATCTTTCATATGACAGCTGATACAGAACAAGGAAGTCATATGACATGATTTCTCCCTGCAAATGTATTAATTGTCCTGCAATAAGGTTAGGAATTAGGGGAAAATTGTGGCTAATTATCTTAAAGATCAAAGCAAATGACGCATTCAAGCAATCTTTTTTAGAGAAACTGTATCAGGCATATCACAAGGACAAATTACTGCTGAAATCGTCACGGAAATTGCTCTAAAAATGGAAAGGAGAATTCTGAACTTCCATTTGCAGTGTTAGGTTGATATACTTAGTTCTAGTCATCTAGCGGCACAGCTGGACTTAGACAGGCTATGGTTAAGAACGTTGGAGTAAGCAGTACCTAGCTACAAGACTACAGGATGATATTTGACAGTGAAATGGTTGACCACCATCTTAGATAACACATGGAAGATCTGAAGGCAAAAGCCTTTCCACTGCGAATCCTCATTGTCCATTTGTTGGTGATGTCTGTGGGCTTCCTGGAATACACTCAAGGACTTGTCTTGGAATGTGGCTATAAGGTTAGATATTGCATACAGACTACAGTGTGAAGGGAAAATCCCTGAAGTTGTGTGACATTGTAGTACTGGAGAGTCCTGCTTGAGGGCAATGACCAGGTCTCTTTCACTCCTGAACCTCTGGACATTCTGTAAGGTTTTGTTAAATGAATGAATGAATTACCAAAGATAATCATGCTGTGTAAGGGAGATTTTTGTGGGAAGGGGGCTGCTGTGGGGTTCTAGAGGTTATTTTGTCCTCTCTGTCACTACCAATAAGCTACTGTGAACAGCACCACCAAGAAACTTCAGATTCAGGAGGCCGGGGTGTAAAATGGCCATAAAACCATAACTAAACAAATTTATGAATTGACTTCAACGGGCTGCTAAAATTCTGAAACAGTTTCTAAATTAAACACAGTAGGATTAAATATGACAGATAAAAATATATATAGTTTATAATAAGGTAAAATTATCAATGAAGAGAGATGTTCCATTTGATTAGTCTTAAAATGGTATCACTGAGAGCTCTTCTCTAAGGAATAGCTGAAGACCAAGCAGAGCAAGGAAAAACAAATTAATAAGCTTTGCCCATCTTTCATATGACAGCTGATACAGAACAAGGAAGTCATATGACATGATTTCTCCCTGCAAATGTATTAATTGTCCTGCAATAAGGTTAGGAATTAGGGGAAAATTGTGGCTAATTATCTTAAAGATCAAAGCAAATGACGCATTCAAGCAATCTTTTTTAGAGAAACTGTATCAGGCATATCACAAGGACAAATTACTGCTGAAATCGTCACGGAAATTGCTCTAAAAATGGAAAGGAGAATTCTGAACTTCCATTTGCAGTGTTAGGTTGATATACTTAGTTCTAGTCATCTAGCGGCACAGCTGGACTTAGACAGGCTATGGTTAAGAACGTTGGAGTAAGCAGTACCTAGCTACAAGACTACAGGATGATATTTGACAGTGAAATGGTTGACCACCATCTTAGATAACACATGGAAGATCTGAAGGCAAAAGCCTTTCCACTGCGAATCCTCATTGTCCATTTGTTGGTGATGTCTGTGGGCTTCCTGGAATACACTCAAGGACTTGTCTTGGAATGTGGCTATAAGGTTAGATATTGCATACAGACTACAGTGTGAAGAACATCCCCTGAAGTTGTGTGACATTGTAGTACTGGAGAGTCCTGCTTGAGGGCAATGACCAGGTCTCTTTCACTCCTGAACCTCTGGACATTCTGTAAGGTTTTGTTAAATGAATGAATGAATTACCAAAGATAATCATGCTGTGTAAGGGAGATTTTTGTGGGAAGGGGGCTGCTGTGGGGTTCTAGAGGTTATTTTGTCCTCTCTGTCACTACCAATAAGCTACTGTGAACAGCACCACCAAGAAACTTCAGATTCAGGAGGCCGGGGTGTAAAATGGCCATAAAACCATAACTAAACAAATTTATGAATTGACTTCAACGGGCTGCTAAAATTCTGAAACAGTTTCTAAATTAAACACAGTAGGATTAAATATGACAGATAAAAATATATATAGTTTATAATAAAGGTTTTCAATTTGTTGAGTCTATATTGGGCCATGAATATAGTCTGTCTTTAAAGCAATCACGGTGAAAGCTAGCAATCAAGGAAGAACCACTGTCTGTCAATGAGAAAGAACAGAAATGCCCTGCCAAGTTCTACAGAAAATGCAATTATGTGAACATCTCGTTCTTAGAATCTACTCTCTCACATGAAAATACAGAGAAATATAAAATGTCACAGCAAAAGATGAAGAACCCACATGTATAAGGAAAATGGGAAGCTATTTAGATTTGGTCTTCAGTAATTACCAAGTATCTGTCACAGGCGATAATGACATTTTGTTTTATATTTTAATGGGACGTTAAAGCAGGCTGTTTCCTGGCCACTGACAGGCTAGTTAAGTTTTACTTTAATCTTTTTTCAATTTATTGTACTATTTCTTTATTTCTCCAATGGTATCTGTGACTAATAGGAATCTAATCTAGGACATTACATTTGAAGAGCAAAGCTAAAACAGAAACATAAATATTCAAGTTTATCAATTATATAACATTGTGTCTAAAATCAAGAAAGCTACAAATATATTAAAGTTATATTAATTCATACAGCAGGATACCAGCAAATGGTATTAGTAAGTAAAATGTGATTCCTAATTAATGTACATGCTAGATAAAGCAGTGTCCCAAGGAATTAATTCACAAATATCACAACCGCATGAAGCCCCACTTTCACCCTCAGTTTTTCCCCCCACAAGTTTACAGCTTGAGGGCAATGACCAGGTCTCTTTCACTCCTGAACCTCTGGACATTCTGTAAGGTTTTGTTAAATGAATGAATGAATTACCAAAGATAATCATGCTGTGTAAGGGAGATTTTTGTGGGAAGGGGGCTGCTGTGGGGTTCTAGAGGTTATTTTGTCCTCTCTGTCACTACCAATAAGCTACTGTGAACAGCACCACCAAGAAACTTCAGATTCAGGAGGCCGGGGTGTAAAATGGCCATAAAACCATAACTAAACAAATTTATGAATTGACTTCAACGGGCTGCTAAAATTCTGAAACAGTTTCTAAATTAAACACAGTAGGATTAAATATGACAGATAAAAATATATATAGTTTATAATAAAGGTTTTCAATTTGTTGAGTCTATATTGGGCCATGAATATAGTCTGTCTTTAAAGCAATCACGGTGAAAGCTAGCAATCAAGGAAGAACCACTGTCTGTCAATGAGAAAGAACAGAAATGCCCTGCCAAGTTCTACAGAAAATGCAATTATGTGAACATCTCGTTCTTAGAATCTACTCTCTCACATGAAAATACAGAGAAATATAAAATGTCACAGCAAAAGATGAAGAACCCACATGTATAAGGAAAATGGGAAGCTATTTAGATTTGGTCTTCAGTAATTACCAAGTATCTGTCACAGGCGATAATGACATTTTGTTTTATATTTTAATGGGACGTTAAAGCAGGCTGTTTCCTGGCCACTGACAGGCTAGTTAAGTTTTACTTTAATCTTTTTTCAATTTATTGTACTATTTCTTTATTTCTCCAATGGTATCTGTGACTAATAGGAATCTAATCTAGGACATTACATTTGAAGAGCAAAGCTAAAACAGAAACATAAATATTCAAGTTTATCAATTATATAACATTGTGTCTAAAATCAAGAAAGCTACAAATATATTAAAGTTATATTAATTCATACAGCAGGATACCAGCAAATGGTATTAGTAAGTAAAAATGTGATTCCTAATTAATGTACATGCTAGATAAAGCAGTGTCCCAAGGAATTAATTCACAAATATCACAACCGCATGAAGCCCCCACTTTCACCCTCAGTGAACAGTTTTGACACTCAAACCCCTTTCCCAACAATGATGTTTACACAGGCTCGAGCTTCTCCCCAATCATATTGCCATTCAACTATATCTTCTCCTGTGCATGTGAGTTAACAGTCTACCTTTTCACCTTCACTGGATTAGAAACTTTACACTGACTGGAACATTTGTTGAGCTACACCAACTGCTCCTGCTTGTTTTAGCAGCAAGCTCATGATGGATTCACACATGCCCTTGATCCAAAGAGTTAGTTTTTGCATTTCCTTCTTTTGATTCATGTAAAGTGTTTATCTTTTAAAAAACTCTCCTTTCACATTCTATTCCTTTCCATCATGAGCTTGTCAAAAGTGCACGGGTCTCTTTTCACGTTTGTTTTATAAGTAAAAGTGGCACAACTGCATTAACAGTTACATGGTAAGGACTGCAAGTTTCCACCACCCTCCAAGAGGCTGGCAGTCGAGAGGCTCCCGCCTGCCTGTACTTCTGGACTGGCTCTCACCCACCGACACTTGCAACTCAAATCTGTGGCCACGCAAAATCACAATTTTCTACCGGATAAGGACCTCAGCAGTCAAGTCCACAAGTAAAGCCATGGATATCACATTAACAAGAGTAGGATATTTGGTAAAACATACACAAACTCCCCCTTTTCCTCAAAAGTGACTTGAAGTGTCAGTTAAAGAATAATACTTTAAATAAGGATAAAACAGGTGCAGGAGATGAGATGCAGGAGACTCAGGGTCGATCTCTGGGTCGGAAAGATCCCCTGGAGGACGGAATGGCAATGTACTTTTTTACCAGTCTGTGACTAATAGGAATCTAATCTAGGACATTACATTTGAAGAGCAAAGCTAAAACAGAAACATAAATATTCAAGTTTATCAATTATATAACATTGTGTCTAAAATCAAGAAAGCTACAAATATATTAAAGTTATATTAATTCATACAGCAGGATACCAGCAAATGGTATTAGTAAGTAAAATGTGATTCCTAATTAATGTACATGCTAGATAAAGCAGTGTCCCAAGGAATTAATTCACAAATATCACAACCGCATGAAGCCCCCACTTTCACCCTCAGTGAACAGTTTTGACACTCAAACCCCTTTCCCAACAATGATGTTTACACAGGCTCGAGCTTCTCCCCAATCATATTGCCATTCAACTATATCTTCTCCTGTGCATGTGAGTTAACAGTCTACCTTTTCACCTTCACTGGATTAGAAACTTTACACTGACTGGAACATTTGTTGAGCTACACCAACTGCTCCTGCTTGTTTTAGCAGCAAGCTCATGATGGATTCACACATGCCCTTGATCCAAAGAGTTAGTTTTTGCATTTCCTTCTTTTGATTCATGTAAAGTGTTTATCTTTTAAAAAACTCTCCTTTCACATTCTATTCCTTTCCATCATGAGCTTGTCAAAAGTGCACGGGTCTCTTTTCACGTTTGTTTTATAAGTAAAAGTGGCACAACTGCATTAACAGTTACATGGTAAGGACTGCAAGTTTCCACCACCCTCCAAGAGGCTGGCAGTCGAGAGGCTCCCGCCTGCCTGTACTTCTGGACTGGCTCTCACCCACCGACACTTGCAACTCAAATCTGTGGCCACGCAAAATCACAATTTTCTACCGGATAAGGACCTCAGCAGTCAAGTCCACAAGTAAAGCCATGGATATCACATTAACAAGAGTAGGATATTTGGTAAAACATACACAAACTCCCCCTTTTCCTCAAAAGTGACTTGAAGTGTCAGTTAAAGAATAATACTTTAAATAAGGATAAAACAGGTGCAGGAGATGAGATGCAGGAGACTCAGGGTCGATCTCTGGGTCGGAAAGATCCCCTGGAGGACGGAATGGCAATGTACTCATTATTCATTTCTGGAGAATTCCAGGGACAGAGGAGCCTGGCGGGCTACAGTCTATAGGGTCACAAAGAATTGGTCAAAACTGAAGCAACTGAGCATGCAAAATAGAACAAAAGATGATGAGAGAGAATTTTTTTTCTGTTGTGAATGAAGGTGTGGCAATCTACACAGACCACAGGCAGTTATAGCTTCTCAAGTTATAGACAGAGCATTCATCTACAGCTATTTACAAAAAGCACAGGACTTGTAGACTCAGGGTCTAGAAAGTGTGACCCGAGTCTGACATCTGGGAATTGGGTAGAGGATTGAAAATGCGTCCAAAGCAATTGACCCACAGGCCTTCCCTGATTACCTCTCACCCCAACTCACCAGCAAGACACTCAGTTTATCTTCTGGAGAAATTAAATCCTAAAGGCCTCAAACTGAGGATAAAAGGTGAGAGCAAGGTGAACCACAGAGCTGGAAAAGGGAAAATTAAGTGAAAAAGTGTGTAATTGGTCTGTGCATCTATTGGCACTAACAGAAAAAGGCACAATTAAAACTCATTATTGGAGACTCCCCTGGTGGTCCCGTGGTGAAGACTCTGTGCTCCCAATGCAGAGGGCACAGGTTTGATCTTTGGTCAGGGAACTAAGATCTTATATGCTACACAGCAAAATAAGTAAGTAATACAAATCAAAGTGCATTATAGATCAATTTCAGAATACCAGGGTTACCTATAAAAACTTAATACTTTCCAGAGGGAAAATATGATGAGACACACAAATGATGGCAAATCTGAATGGAATCAGACTTTTCAATGGCAAAACTTGAAGCTCTGAAGAAATTCAAAACTTGATAGCTACCCGGATAAGGACCTCACAGTCAAGTCCACAAGTAAAGCCATGGATATCACATTAACAAGAGTAGGATATTTGGTAAAACATACACAAACTCCCCCTTTTCCTCAAAAGTGACTTGAAGTGTCAGTTAAAGAATAATACTTTAAATAAGGATAAAACAGGTGCAGGAGATGAGATGCAGGAGACTCAGGGTCGATCTCTGGGTCGGAAAGATCCCCTGGAGGACGGAATGGCAATGTACTCATTATTCATTTCTGGAGAATTCCAGGGACAGAGGAGCCTGGCGGGCTACAGTCTATAGGGTCACAAAGAATTGGTCAAAACTGAAGCAACTGAGCATGCAAAATAGAACAAAAGATGATGAGAGAGAATTTTTTTTCTGTTGTGAATGAAGGTGTGGCAATCTACACAGACCACAGGCAGTTATAGCTTCTCAAGTTATAGACAGAGCATTCATCTACAGCTATTTACAAAAAGCACAGGACTTGTAGACTCAGGGTCTAGAAAGTGTGACCCGAGTCTGACATCTGGGAATTGGGTAGAGGATTGAAAATGCGTCCAAAGCAATTGACCCACAGGCCTTCCCTGATTACCTCTCACCCCAACTCACCAGCAAGACACTCAGTTTATCTTCTGGAGAAATTAAATCCTAAAGGCCTCAAACTGAGGATAAAAGGTGAGAGCAAGGTGAACCACAGAGCTGGAAAAGGGAAAATTAAGTGAAAAAGTGTGTAATTGGTCTGTGCATCTATTGGCACTAACAGAAAAAGGCACAATTAAAACTCATTATTGGAGACTCCCCTGGTGGTCCCGTGGTGAAGACTCTGTGCTCCCAATGCAGAGGGCACAGGTTTGATCTTTGGTCAGGGAACTAAGATCTTATATGCTACACAGCAAAATAAGTAAGTAATACAAATCAAAGTGCATTATAGATCAATTTCAGAATACCAGGGTTACCTATAAAAACTTAATACTTTCCAGAGGGAAAATATGATGAGACACACAAATGATGGCAAATCTGAATGGAATCAGACTTTTCAATGGCAAAACTTGAAGCTCTGAAGAAATTAAACAATACATTCAAAATTTCGAGGGGTGAGGAATAAAAACCTCATTATGTACTCACCCAAAGTGTATCAGTCATGTGTGGGAGTTATGGATAAAGACATTTTGAGGAAACTAAGAACTGAAAACATGGATCTCTCATGCATTCTTTCCTAGGAAATGAAAGGAGGAAGACATGAATCCAGGAAACAGAGAAACTAATTGGTGAAGGTGTGAAGGAACATGAATCCAACCTAGGACAGACTCTAATGAATTTTACTACTTACAGAGGTATGGAGAGAGCTAAGACATACTGAAAAACCAAGAGGCTAGCAACAGCATGAAGTCATTACCTGACTTAGAACAGCCATTATTGCCCCAGCACCCAAAAGGTCAGGTGTTATAGGAATCTATCAACAGCTAGAGCCATGAAGAGGTGGTTCCCCAGAGAAGACGTAGCTAGCCATTCCCAGAAATATGGGTTAGAGCGGAGAAGAAGTAGGAAGAATATCTAGTCCTCTCACTTGTCTACTGCTTGAACTCAACTGGAAACCTGTAGCTAAGGCAGCTTGGAGGATGTATTCCTCCATGGCAACCATTCAGGACCCAGGGCAAGGCAGACGGAGGTAGAGAGCAGATATGGAGAAAAACCAAGAATAACAAATGTAGGACCTTTACCAGCAAGACAGTGGGAAAATGGAAGTCCTAAAATAAGAGATGTTTAGCTATACTAAGGCAAGAAATCAGCCAGCAAAGAGAGTAAGGTTTTAACGAAAAGAGTGGAGGAGGGAGATGTCAAGAAAATTACATGGAATTGACAGATTTGCTGATGTTTTTGAGCATCTGGAAAATATTTTTCATAAATAATTGACAAATCTTGTATGCCTATAAATAGCAGTAGGGACAAAGAAAACTAAACTAATAAAAATCAGAGACAATTGTAAAGTCCAAGAAGAGCAAATGGTTATACCGGAAAAGACACATAATCAGGAATATTATGCGACTTCACCATGAATACTATCTACATATTAATATTTCCAAAGGTGATATAAATTATATATTTGATAGAGGTGAAGACTGCAAAAGCTGATTCAACCCCACTCCCTAGGGACCACCTAAAAGAATCTCCCCACTCCCCCAGAGCCTTCTTCCCGCCACAAACCTCCAGAGTCTCCAGGGACACAAAGCTTTCCCACCTCCAGGCTCACCTCAGCACCATCCCTTCCCTTCTTCCAGAGTCCACTCCTTTCCCTGCCCCACCCAGGTTCAGAAGCCCCTCACCACACCTGGATCATGCGCCATCTTCCCTGGCCATGCCTATGTGACCAGGTTCACGCAGTGGCCCCTCTGAAGCTTGTATTAATGCTTGTTCTGCTAACCTGAGAGGTTGGTGTTCCTGCTTCCCCATCTGCTACGCTTTTCTAACAATACTGACATAATAAGATGAAGGTGGAGTGAGGAAAGGCTGATGGAAGAAAGTTAAATCTTTGTCCTAACAGAAATGTTTAAAAGAATGAATGGACAGCAATATAAATAATGATTTAAGACAAAATAAAAATAGGGTTCGGCTAGCTGCATTCCCAGAAAATTTATGGCTATCAACAGCTAGAGCCATGAAGAGGTGGTTCCCCAGAGAAGACGTAGCTAGCCATTCCCAGAAATATGGGTTAGAGCGGAGAAGAAGTAGGAAGAATATCTAGTCCTCTCACTTGTCTACTGCTTGAACTCAACTGGAAACCTGTAGCTAAGGCAGCTTGGAGGATGTATTCCTCCATGGCAACCATTCAGGACCCAGGGCAAGGCAGACGGAGGTAGAGAGCAGATATGGAGAAAAACCAAGAATAACAAATGTAGGACCTTTACCAGCAAGACAGTGGGAAAATGGAAGTCCTAAAATAAGAGATGTTTAGCTATACTAAGGCAAGAAATCAGCCAGCAAAGAGAGTAAGGTTTTAACGAAAAGAGTGGAGGAGGGAGATGTCAAGAAAATTACATGGAATTGACAGATTTGCTGATGTTTTTGAGCATCTGGAAAATATTTTTCATAAATAATTGACAAATCTTGTATGCCTATAAATAGCAGTAGGGACAAAGAAAACTAAACTAATAAAAATCAGAGACAATTGTAAAGTCCAAGAAGAGCAAATGGTTATACCGGAAAAGACACATAATCAGGAATATTATGCGACTTCACCATGAATACTATCTACATATTAATATTTCCAAAGGTGATATAAATTATATATTTGATAGAGGTGAAGACTGCAAAAGCTGATTCAACCCCACTCCCTAGGGACCACCTAAAAGAATCTCCCCACTCCCCCAGAGCCTTCTTCCCGCCACAAACCTCCAGAGTCTCCAGGGACACAAAGCTTTCCCACCTCCAGGCTCACCTCAGCACCATCCCTTCCCTTCTTCCAGAGTCCACTCCTTTCCCTGCCCCACCCAGGTTCAGAAGCCCCTCACCACACCTGGATCATGCGCCATCTTCCCTGGCCATGCCTATGTGACCAGGTTCACGCAGTGGCCCCTCTGAAGCTTGTATTAATGCTTGTTCTGCTAACCTGAGAGGTTGGTGTTCCTGCTTCCCCATCTGCTACGCTTTTCTAACAATACTGACATAATAAGATGAAGGTGGAGTGAGGAAAGGCTGATGGAAGAAAGTTAAATCTTTGTCCTAACAGAAATGTTTAAAAGAATGAATGGACAGCAATATAAATAATTATTTAAGACATAGGGAGATAAATCCTAAAATAGTTGGAAGTTGTAGTTGTTTCTGATTAAAGGGTGGGTAGGAGAAGGGAACTGAGAAGGAAATGGCAACCTGCTCCAGTATTCTTGCCTGGAAAATTCCATGGACAAAGAAGCCTGGTGAGCTACAGTCCATATATATCTATATGTATGTGTATCTATCTATATCTATATCTATATCTATATCTATATCTATATCTATATCTATATCTATATCTATATCTATGAGGCTTCCTTGCTGGCTCAGTGGTGAGGAATCTGCCTGCAATGCAGGAGATCCAAGTTCTATCCCTGGGTTGAGAAGATCCCCCTGGATGAGGACATGGCAATCCACTCCAGTATTCTTGCCTGGAGAATCCCATGGATGGAGGAACCTGACAGGCTGCAGTCCATGGGTTATGGACAAGTCGGACACAAGTGAAGTGACTAAGCAGCAGCAACAGGAAAAGGGGACAACAGAGGACGAGATGGTTGAATGGCGTCACTGAATCACCTGATACAAGCTCGAGCAGGCTCTGGGAGATGGTGAAGGACATGGAAGCCTGGAGGGCCACTGTTGCAAAAAACTGGACACAACTCAGTGACTGAACTGAACTGAGGAGTGAGGTAGGAGACGGTCACTTTTGTTACTGTTGAGACAGCTATGTAGCTATTGGTTATAACTGATGAATCATGGGCAGGATGAGAAGAGGGCAACAGGGGAGCATCATCAACTCAATGGAAGTGAGTTTCAGCAAACTCTGGGAGACAGCGGAGGACAGAGGTGTCTGGCATGCTGCAGTTCATGGGGTCGCAAAGAGCTGGACACAACTGAGTGACTGAATAACAGTAACTGATGTAGGTCTAATTATTGGAGTGTTCTGATTTAGAAACTGAAGAGAAGGGTAGTTAAGAGATCGGGTCAACTATGTTCACACAGGTAAGAAGCAGCAGAGACAAAACCTAATTTTAAGCTTTCGGTGTGTTTTCTACTATAACACAACCTTCTTAAACAGCAAACCACTGCTAGTTACCAGGAACAGAGAATCAGTTTCTAAATAATAATAATGCACAACATATAAAACATAAAAGGTACTAGTGAACATCCAATATTCTCCAAACTCTGAGCACTAACATGTACTCCCAAATTAAATGCATGGGTGCACACATACACACACGTGCACGTACACACGAGTAAAATGAGAACATGAAAACATTCTGGGCCAACATTTCTCTGTAATTCTCTTGATATAAACTGTATCTTCATTTCCCTAAAACCAAATGAAGCAGTTTTTATTTCCTTGATAGACCCCACGACACCATTCTATAGTGGGAAGCCTGGTGTGATGCAGCCCATGGGGTCACAAAGGGTTGGATATGACTGAGTAACTGAACAACAACAACAATCCTTCCATAGCATACTTTAATACAAATGTAAAACATTCAGATTGTCTGATTGGTGTTCTAAAAGCTGTGAAGAACACTAGTTTCAACATTTATGGAGTCGTGTATTTCTTAAAGAAGTTCTCATTTATCCATCTCTTGCTATTCTCATGAACCAGGGAGGCAGCTAAGTATACCAAAGGCGATCTCAGTATCATGAAACTTAGTCATCGTGATTGGCTATTCAAAAGTCATCCAGAGGCCAAGTTCTAACATGGTGAGTCCTCTGGGGTGCCTTGAATTTTAGAGGGATGTTTGATCATAAAATCCTGCATCCAGAGGAGTATACACTTTGGAACTTTATATCAGATTTTCAGTTTTCCTAGTTGTTCTTTCAATCAACCTAGCAGTGTGCACTTCCGTTCACCTCATTCTCTTTAGGGTCTCATGCCTAGCCTTAACACTTAATTTCCACCTGCTATACTGTTTTATGAACTTGGAAGTCAGTAAAGATACCTGAAGTAAGCAAAAATGTAATCTCAAAACCAGTTGTGGCTAACAAATTACTTTGTCAACTTTGATACAAATAGGGGAATTTTTATTTGTTTGTAAAATATTTGGTCGGGAAGACTACATACAAGGTCTCCCTTGATATGTTATGATTCAGCTAACCCTTCATTAACAAGTGACCAAACATATTCATTGAAAACACACAGACAGTCTCTCACACAAACACACACTGATAAACAACATGGTATGTAATCAGCATGCCAAGCTTTTGATAGAATACGAGGACTGGTTCCCATCTGCACTTGAAAACCCTCGCTAAATGCAACACTTTAGCAGCCACTCCACAATGTCATACTCATCTCATATTGTAGACTGTACTCTCAGAGAAAATTTGTCATAAAGCAATGGAACAGAAGGTTTCCACAAGGAAAACTTTGTAGCTAGCCCTCCTTCGGTGTGAGACAAGCACCCAAATGTATTGTCTCTTCTGTATTTAGCAGATTATTGCTCCAGCGCCATGAGGAAGATGATCACAAGTGGGAAGCCTGGTGTGATGCAGCCCATGGGGTCACAAAGGGTTGGATATGACTGAGTAACTGAACAACAACAACAATCCTTCCATAGCATACTTTAATACAAATGTAAAACATTCAGATTGTCTGATTGGTGTTCTAAAAGCTGTGAAGAACACTAGTTTCAACATTTATGGAGTCGTGTATTTCTTAAAGAAGTTCTCATTTATCCATCTCTTGCTATTCTCATGAACCAGGGAGGCAGCTAAGTATACCAAAGGCGATCTCAGTATCATGAAACTTAGTCATCGTGATTGGCTATTCAAAAGTCATCCAGAGGCCAAGTTCTAACATGGTGAGTCCTCTGGGGTGCCTTGAATTTTAGAGGGATGTTTGATCATAAAATCCTGCATCCAGAGGAGTATACACTTTGGAACTTTATATCAGATTTTCAGTTTTCCTAGTTGTTCTTTCAATCAACCTAGCAGTGTGCACTTCCGTTCACCTCATTCTCTTTAGGGGTCTCATGCCTAGCCTTAACACTTAATTTCCACCTGCTATACTGTTTTATGAACTTGGAAGTCAGTAAAGATACCTGAAGTAAGCAAAAATGTAATCTCAAAACCAGTTGTGGCTAACAAATTACTTTGTCAACTTTGATACAAATAGGGGAATTTTTATTTGTTTGTAAAATATTTGGTCGGGAAGACTACATACAAGGTCTCCCTTGATATGTTATGATTCAGCTAACCCTTCATTAACAAGTGACCAAACATATTCATTGAAAACACACAGACAGTCTCTCACACAAACACACACTGATAAACAACATGGTATGTAATCAGCATGCCAAGCTTTTGATAGAATACGAGGACTGGTTCCCATCTGCACTTGAAAACCCTCGCTAAATGCAACACTTTAGCAGCCACTCCACAATGTCATACTCATCTCATATTGTAGACTGTACTCTCAGAGAAAATTTGTCATAAAGCAATGGAACAGAAGGTTTCCACAAGGAAAACTTTGTAGCTAGCCCTCCTTCGGTGTGAGACAAGCACCCAAATGTATTGTCTCTTCTGTATTTAGCAGATTATTGCTCCAGCGCCATGAGGAAGATGATCACAAGTCACAGTTAAATCCCTGTTTTATACACACTGTCCTGTAGAACTATTATTAACTCTGAAAGGTATCCATATGGACAATATATTCTTTGGTCATCGTACTTTTAAGGGATTTCAGTAGCGGGAGTGGCTTGCACTAGGAGCTGCCATAAGGAGCTCAGGTTTCATCCCCCCACCTCCTCTGGACACTCTCCTGACTATCTCTGTTCTTCCGTGTATGTGGCATTGCACTGTCAATAGGAACATCAACAAGTCATTTGGGTCATGTATTATTTGAGCTGTTCTCAAGAGCTCTTAGAGAGATGTTACTTTGGACAGTGACTAATTTGAATCCTCTTGGTCTTGTGACCCGATTAATTAGAAAATGTGTAAATAATGTGTACAGATGACTGGAGGTAGTCCATGAAAAGTTCTCATTTTTACCAGCATTCTTTCTCAAATGGACACATTCATTTGAGCAGAAGTGGGAAAAGAGTAGTCATTAGGAGCTGGGAAAACACTTGCCAGTATAGATATTGGCTCCATGAAAAAGGACTCAATCCAATGAGTCATGTCTTAATTTCAAAAAGCTCCACCCCGAATAAAACTTGAGAGACAAAGCCAGCCACTTGGTTTGAAGCATGAGAGTTTCAGTTCAGAGCATAACCAAAATTCTCAAAGAGGTATTTTACTGTTTCATGTTTTGGAATCACTGTACTAGCTAAATGAAAAAAACCAATTGCTTACAAATCATCTTAGGAGACTATGTAATATGTTATAAGAAGAAAAAGCTTTGGAGTGAGTTAGCTCTGAGTTGTTCTCTTTTTTCTTTTTCTTAAAGGAATCAGTAATAGCTCTTCCAGAGAAGGAAATGGCAACTCACTCCTACATTCACGCCTGGAGAGTCCATGGACAGAGGAGTCTGGCGGGCTGCAATCCATGGGGATGCAGTGTCAAATATGATAGAAGAGACTTAGCAGCAGCTCTGAGCTTGTATGTAGACTCTAAACACTAACTGTATGGCCTTTACAATCCTATTTAGTCTCTCTGGGTTTTGTTTTCTTTCACTGTGTCACAGAACAGTAGGTAAGTAATTAAAATGTGTAAGAGGTACAGATGATCATATTCACAAAGCAGAAACAGAGACAGAGATGGAGCGAACAAACGTACAGATACCAAGTGGGAAGAAAGGGATGGGATGAATTAGGAGATTGGAATTCACATATATGCACCATTGATACTATATATAAAATAGATACCTAATGAGAACCTACTGGATAGCACAGGAATTCTACTCAGTGCTCTGTGGTGACCTAAACAGGAAGGAAATTCCAAAATGAGGGGATATATGTATACATGTAGCTGATTCACTTTGCTGTATAGTAGAAACTAACACAACACTGAAAAGCAATCATACTACAACAAATATTTTTTTAAAAAAGTGCATTAGGACAAAATATACACTGCAAATTTTTTTTTAATGTATAAAAGAGCTTCGAATACAGTTTGTGTCCAGTAAGAGTAGTTCTTATTATTATCATTGTTATTACTATTATTTAAGAGTCATTTATGACTACTAGTCAATTACTCAAGATATGATCTCACATGAAACAAATCACTTTTCTGGGTGGGCACTACTGCAGGATTCATTTATGATTCTTTCTCTTACAACACAAGGGAACAAACCTGAGCTCTTGGAAACTTCATTACATAAATTTCCTTTGTTCAGGAAAGATTGTCAAGGATGAAGGCAGAACTCTATACTGCCAATATGTATGGTAATGAGGCTTACTTAATAAAATGTAACACTAAGTGGCCTTATAATACTCAATAAATAGGCAATTTCTTTTCTGATATATGCACAATCAATTTGGATGCAGACATATTTCTATATATCAAGATCGGTATGGAACTTTTTTTTTCAACCATCCAGCTGCTACAATGTTAAATAAATTAATTGTAATCCTAAATCAGAGATGTAATAGAGAAAAGAGTGATTTAATATGCAATCTCATTACATTTGACAGGCTTATTTATAAACGATTTGCCCCACATTTTGACAAGCATACTTAATATGTTAATTAGCTTTGAAAAAGATGATGAAAGGGAGGGACTGACATGCCATCATTCTTCACACACTGTGTTGGGGAGCACAGAATCGACACAAGGGGGTCCCACTGTACATATGGTGGCCCCTCCCGAAAGCAACATCTTGGTGAGATACTTATTAGCCACAGATAATTTTGTCACCCTATATTAAACATTAATCCCTTAAAATAATTCCAAGGGACTTTCTGCTTTAGAAAATAAATGCCCCTCCAAACATATTTATGAGCTTCGATAAAGCAGTAGAAAGCTTATTTAGAGCAGTGACCTCAGCAGCTACAGCAGAAACTGCTCGACCAGGGAGGAACTGCACAGATAAGCCCCTTTGCTCATTTGCACTTCCCTTAATGTGGTTTTCAGTATTTGGTAAGCCTTTTGGTCTAGGAGCTTTAAAGATTGTGGATTCAAAGCACTTAAAAAAATTTTTTTAAAAAATGTATATGATACATGAGCTTTTGCTGTAATAAAAAGTTTTAAAAAAAAGTGCATTAGGTAAAAATATACACTGCAAATTTTTTTTTAATGTATAAAAGAGCTTCGAATACAGTTTGTGTCCAGTAAGAGTAGTTCTTATTATTATCATTGTTATTACTATTATTTAAGAGTCATTTATGACTACTAGTCAATTACTCAAGATATGATCTCACATGAAACAAATCACTTTTCTGGGTGGGCACTACTGCAGGATTCATTTATGATTCTTTCTCTTACAACACAAGGGAACAAACCTGAGCTCTTGGAAACTTCATTACATAAATTTCCTTTGTTCAGGAAAGATTGTCAAGGATGAAGGCAGAACTCTATACTGCCAATATGTATGGTAATGAGGCTTACTTAATAAAATGTAACACTAAGTGGCCTTATAATACTCAATAAATAGGCAATTTCTTTTCTGATATATGCACAATCAATTTGGATGCAGACATATTTCTATATATCAAGATCGGTATGGAACTTTTTTTTTCAACCATCCAGCTGCTACAATGTTAAATAAATTAATTGTAATCCTAAATCAGAGATGTAATAGAGAAAAGAGTGATTTAATATGCAATCTCATTACATTTGACAGGCTTATTTATAAACGATTTGCCCCACATTTTGACAAGCATACTTAATATGTTAATTAGCTTTGAAAAAGATGATGAAAGGGAGGGACTGACATGCCATCATTCTTCACACACTGTGTTGGGGAGCACAGAATCGACACAAGGGGGTCCCACTGTACATATGGTGGCCCCTCCCGAAAGCAACATCTTGGTGAGATACTTATTAGCCACAGATAATTTTGTCACCCTATATTAAACATTAATCCCTTAAAATAATTCCAAGGGACTTTCTGCTTTAGAAAATAAATGCCCCTCCAAACATATTTATGAGCTTCGATAAAGCAGTAGAAAGCTTATTTAGAGCAGTGACCTCAGCAGCTACAGCAGAAACTGCTCGACCAGGGAGGAACTGCACAGATAAGCCCCTTTGCTCATTTGCACTTCCCTTAATGTGGTTTTCAGTATTTGGTAAGCCTTTTTGGTCTAGGAGCTTTAAAGATGATTTCCTAAGCCTGGACTTTCAAAGCACTAGAAAATCCAAGAATTAAGGGAAGTTATACCTGAGACCAAGTCTACTTGGATTCCTTTGCTTAAACCCACCTTCATGGAGGCAGTCGAGGTATCAAAAACTATCCTCTTTGATGAATTCTCAAATTACATAGGAGATCCCCACCTCACCACCATGCTGGAGACCCAGAACAGTAAATCATCAGGGGGAGAGCTCTGATTTTCATCACTCACCGCCAATGTTAATGCAGAAGTGTCTTCATTAATATTTTTATTGCCTGAAGCTATTTAAACAGAAAACTGGAAATTATAACACTGTGTAGGGATCGTTAGCTTTTAGTTACTACCCTGCTGCCCCAGGATGGTAAATGAACTGTAGAAATAGCCTGAAAGCATGGCCACCTGCCTCCCTGCTATTGTCTATGGGTTAATATTTGCACGTCCCTTTGATACAGCTGAGCCATGACTCAATTATAGCCCCATTTCTAGATCTTTGAATATCCAGCACCAAGGTCACTGACGATGCACAAATCAGTGCCCTGTGAACTTCCCTCTAACTGGAAAAATACATACGTTTTACCTGGAAAAGAACAATTTGCCTTTCAGAAAACGGCTTGGAATGAAATCAGACTCAGAGTGACAAGCGTAGCAGGGACATAACTCAGATTTTAGGGCTCAGAAGTGAATAGCCAATAAGCATGGGAAACTGCTCCAACCTAACACATTTCCTATTTGCTTTTGGCAATGATTAACCTTGGCATGCAGACAAAAGGGTGTTTGGGGTCTACTATTTCATATCAGATTTCCTCCCTTCCACTTAAATAGCCATCTTCTTCTTAGGCTTCATTATGTCTCTGTTTAAAGTAAATTGGCAGAAAGCAACCAAGCCTTCTTCCTTATGAGGATGGACCAAACAAGCACAAAAAAAGAAAGGCTGGATCTGGAGGCTGTGGAGAGACACAGACTGGACATCCAATACTACATATCAGAAACAGACATCCTAGCAAATCACAGTTCATATCGTTCTTTGTACTTTACAGAGCACTTTCAAAGCTTTGGGAAAAATTAGCCACTAGAGTATAAAAAATAGCTTCTCCCCATTCTAAAGGTAGAGTTTGAACTGCATTGCCAAGCAAGTAAGTCAAGACTGGCTGCAAGCCACAAATATTTCCAAACTATGTCCTATTAGCAGAGTCCTTGACTGACCCCACTGAAAGACAGTCTACAATTGCTACCGAAAAAAACTGGAGAAAAACACTCTCTAACTCAAGAATATTAAGTAATGTTTATTTGCATAGTCAAAGTGCAACCATAAGGCAGGAAGGAGGAAAGGGATGAGACAGTAACTGATACCCAGATGCATTTGCTAACCTTTATTTTCAATCTTTTCCTCTATTACAACTAATAACCAAAATATCTGTTTTGTTCAAGCTCCTGCTTAGCTTTGGGAATAAAAACAACAACAGCATCTAATTGTGAACAACTATCCAAAAAAAAACAAGGAAGTGTGATGAAATAAATGCACTAGCTCAGCTTCTCAATGATAGATGGTTGCCTTTATTCTCAGTGTTTTGGAGCACACATTTACAATGGTATTAGATTTATTATAAGGCATTAAAATTTTTATGGCAATAGATCCTAGGTTGTGTGATGACCCAGATTCTTTTATATCTCTACTGAAAGCTAGAGATCTGCACCCCATAAAAATAAATATACCCCTATGCACACAAAATGTTGCATAGATTTTCAGCGGCTTCACAGATCCCCAAACCCCATTCCTAAGGGAGCTGCTGCAAACTAAATTAAGTAAATCTACACTGTGTGCTCCATCGCAAGAAACTTCAATGTTGTCTCTCCATAAAGTGTTTGGATTAGACACATCAGGAAAGAAAGCCAGGCCACATCACTTTTAAGCCAAAATCACTGCGGCTAGAGCAGTGGAGGCAGTACATGGCAGAAGATAAATGACACAGGCTGCGGCTTTATTGAGGTCATAAACATCATGTGAACATGTAGCTGAATTCTGTACGCTGGCCATCATCATTCACGGAAGATGACTCCTGCTATTAAATAACCGTGCGCTTTATGAATTGTTTTCTGTTAAACACAACTGTGAGTCTAGAAAAGGAATCTTTCTATTAATAAATGACATTTTCAACATTCATTATTAGGCCTTTCCTGATAGCTAAAAGAGAAGATTACACCCTTCTTTTATCTAGATCATACTTGACTGGAAACACATGAAAGTTTATCATTAATGATAAGTACACAGTAGATCTCATGAGTCTTTGGACCTCCTACGATAGATTTTGAAGTTAGGCAAAACCATCGTGTAAAACTGTGACTCGACTAAATTTAAACTTACTCTGAGGACTTCCCTGGTGGTCCAAAGGGCACCGCCTTATAGTACAAGGGGCGCCAGTTGGATCCCTGGCCTGGGAAGATCCTATGTGCCGCAGAGCGGCTGGACTGATGTGTCCAACTACCCAGCCGGAGCTCTGGAGCGCATGCGTCCAGAGCTGGTGCTCTACAGTGAGAGAGGTGACCGCGATGGGAGGCCCAAACAGGCCAAAGAACAAAGACAGATGAAAATGAATAAATGAAAGATCAATAGAAGTGGCCAAAAAAAAAAAAAACCCTATAAAGAAAAACAAACTTACTCTGATAGTTTTTAAAAAGTGATTATTTAATTTCCTCGTGGATAGTCGGTGCCAATAGTTTAGGGTGTATCCTGTACCAGATTTAGAATTTTACTGTTGCAGCATAATGTTCAGACCACTTATCTGAGTTTTCTGATGAACTGAAACACGCCTGCACTACTTCCAGCCTGTACTGCTGTTTGGAGATGTATATTCCCTTGTTACAAACTGAAGTCACACATCCGATCCTTAGGGAGAAAAAGCACCAAACTGACAGTTAGAAAAATGTCTCTGCCCTTGTCCATCAAGAGCCATTACCACACACCATCTGTAAGGGAGTTCCTGATTAGGCACGATTCCCAATTACGTTCTCAAAAAATCCAGCGGTACTGCCACACACAGACAAACATGCCAGCACCATTAATCTTCATTCAAACTGTTAGGATGTTTGTCTAGGTTTGACCCAGACCAAGCACTACAGATAAATTAGCGAGAGTAAAGCTTCGATTTCTCACCACATGTCGAGGCAGGTGGAATACTCAGTCGAGCCCAGAAGGACATCCGGAGGCCTGTACCACAAGGTCACCACTTCATTGGAGTATGTGTGGCTAGGGACGGATTTTGCTCTCGCGAGACCTGTGGGTTACATGGAACATAAATAAGTTTAAGAGGCATTAATAAAACAAGGGAATTTAAATTTGAATGTTCCCAGTTTTAAAAGGTCAAATGTGATATTATAATGTGGAATCATGCATGCAATGTCAAGGTCACTCAGAAGGTTGGGGAAAGTATATTGTAGTCTACTTTTTTCAAATACATGCTAATAACCAATAATTCCTAATAAAGCACCAAGAATGTAAAAAAAATAGAAGAGTAAACAAGTGATTCATAACCTATTTAGATATTATATAGAAGCTTAGAAATCATGGCTTTGCAAACAGTTCAAGGTATTTGAGTTCAGAGAGTTACAAAACAGTTCAAAGGATGAATAACTTTGAGAAAAGATGGTTTAAAATATAAAACAGGTCTGCATACTGTGTGGATTATCAGTGCCCTTAACTTTTCTAATGAGTGTTGTGAATCTGAAAGAAGAAAATACGACTCTTTTCTCAAAGGTTTTTTATCCAAAACTTCTTTTGGTTGCAGCATTCTCTCGAACACTCACTAAGAAAGACGTATTCAAGAGGCTTATTTCAAAATCACATAAGTAATTATAAAGGAATAGTTAAATAAATTTGGTACCTGGCAATGATGAGACACCATATGATAAAACTGTTTTTTTAAGAATGTTTAAAAATTGGGAAAGTGGTCACAGTAATATGCAAACTGATAAATTATGCACAGTTTGACCTCACAATCATAAATACTTATGTTAGAAAAAAACTGGTGGAAAATATATTTGAATAATTTCAGCGGTTAGTTTTGGAAGACAGAAATATCTAGTTTTTTAGATTTAATAGTTTTTTTCTGCATTTTTCCAAGTTTCATACACTGAATACATAAATCCTGTAAAGATCAAAAATCATAGATGTTAATTTTTAAAAGAAAAAAATCTGGACTTCATTGGTGGTAAGGTGGTTAAGAATCCACCTTCCGGGCTTCCCCGGTGGTCCAGTGGGTAAGGACACCCGATCCCTGGCCTGGGAAGATCCCACGTGCCGCGGAGCGGCTGGACCGATGTGTCCAACTGCCGAGTCGGAGCTCTGGAGCGCATGCGCCCAGAGCCGGCGCTCTGCAACGACAGACGCCATCGCGATGGGAGGCCCACAGGAGCCAAAGAACAAAGACGGATGAAAATAGAGAAATGAAAGACCAATGGAAGTGGCCCACCCGCTCCCCTCCGTCTTCAACCCAACCCCCACCCAAAATAAACAAATAAATCTTTAAAAAAAAAAAAATCTGTGAATAGCTTTCTCTCTGGGTCTATTCATTAATGATGAGTGTAAAGTTTTATCTATCACTGTGATGCTCTAAGTAAATAAATATTTTTATAGTGAAACTACCATATTATTTAAATATTTTGATTATTTAAATTTTTACGTGGTACTTAGGAACATAATAGTTTTTCTGTTAAGCACTTGGCATTCCCTTTACTGTATTATAAGTAAATGTTTACATGAATAGAGGGGCTGGTGAGATGAAGAATTTCTAATTAGTTCAAAGATGGTTATAATAATTCAATTTTTTTTTTTACCATACAGTTTTTATAACAACACAATGGCATATTACAAATTGACTCATGTTATAAGTATTCCATATTGAAATGCACAGATCTGGCACACACAAACATACATACACAAATATGCTCATTAACTTTCCTGCACATGAAGGGAGGAACCATTTCTGAACATAGATTTCCATAATAACCTCTATTCCTTTTCTCCACAAAGTTTTATCCTACCTCAAAGCAGGCACAACTAAACAACAGATAAAACAATCAGGGTGTTAAAAGTGTTTTCAGAGTTTGGTAATCCCATCAAAGGGTTTACTTCCTCCAATGAGCATGTTTCTATACAGAATAAGGAAATAAGGACAAGCTCTGAAATTGGTCCTGACTTGTTCCATATGCTGTTGTCAAGGCAAATGGGATACCAAAAAATCATGCAGGCTGGCTTTCCTTGGTTTGGCCAAGGCCCTGTTGACAGAAAGCTAGGCCAGAGGGATAGGAGAATTTAAAAATCTGAGATTTTCTTTGACAGCTCAAAAGACCAGATCGGTTATAGAAAACTGTGATAGTCCCAGTTCTAAAGAGAGAACCAGACCTTACCTAGTAGGATGAATCTAAGTAATGAGATGGGACATTAGGTCAATTACGCTCACTCTGAATTTAAGTGTGTAAAACCTATTAAAGAGTTTTGATAAACAGAAATAGAAAAGGCTCTTTGTCTACGTTGTTTTTCTGCATCTCCTATGCTGAGGTCAAGGACTGCCCAAACTCGTCACACGGGTCACCTAACTTCCCCAATCATCAGTGATATGAGTTTTCAGTATTTAACTCTTCAATGTGTTGAGACAGTTTCTTAAAATGATTTGCCTATAAACATATCATGTTGAAGAATGCAATTGTATTTTTAAGCGACACTCTCCTTTGAGAAAATCTGTTCACCTCTCACTTTACAAGAGAGACAATTAAAACATATTCTTGCGGAAAATGTCCTGTATATTGTTAAACAAAAGTATTTAACACTAAAACTATTTCTGATCAGTTAAACAAATAAACAAATCCCAAAACTTTTCAGGGAGCAAATGATTAAATCAGTGACTCAAAAGCAAATGCACACCTTGAAGGAGGAATACACAACTGCAATTTTAAATAAATATTTTTAGTAAAGATACTGCTATGTAGTTATACAGTTCATGCATCAAAACACGCTTACTCATGCAAAATTTATTAAACTGCATCCCCCAGCTGAAGGAAAACTGTAGGATAGGATTAATTAGCACAGCATGTGTGAAAGCTTTCTTTCTCTGTTCCCTGTCAGTTGCTATGGCTACCCTACAGGAAGAGAGCTACCCTCCCTTCTAAAAAGGATGAAGTTCAGGGGTTCCAATCAAAACTCCTAATATTAACGTTTCCTTTGAATTAAATCAGGGTGTTGTTTTAATTTTCCCATCAAAGGGTTTACTTCCTCCAATGAAATTGGAAATAAGGACAAGCTCTGAAATTGGTCCTGACTTGTTCCATATGCTGTTGTCAAGGCAAATGGGATACCAAAAAATCATGCAGGCTGGCTTTCCTTGGTTTGGCCAAGGCCCTGTTGACAGAAAGCTAGGCCAGAGGGATAGGAGAATTTAAAAATCTGAGATTTTCTTTGACAGCTCAAAAGACCAGATCGGTTATAGAAAACTGTGATAGTCCCAGTTCTAAAGAGAGAACCAGACCTTACCTAGTAGGATGAATCTAAGTAATGAGATGGGACATTAGGTCAATTACGCTCACTCTGAATTTAAGTGTGTAAAACCTATTAAAGAGTTTTGATAAACAGAAATAGAAAAGGCTCTTTGTCTACGTTGTTTTTCTGCATCTCCTATGCTGAGGTCAAGGACTGCCCAAACTCGTCACACGGGTCACCTAACTTCCCCAATCATCAGTGATATGAGTTTTCAGTATTTAACTCTTCAATGTGTTGAGACAGTTTCTTAAAATGATTTGCCTATAAACATATCATGTTGAAGAATGCAATTGTATTTTTAAGCGACACTCTCCTTTGAGAAAATCTGTTCACCTCTCACTTTACAAGAGAGACAATTAAAACATATTCTTGCGGAAAATGTCCTGTATATTGTTAAACAAAAGTATTTAACACTAAAACTATTTCTGATCAGTTAAACAAATAAACAAATCCCAAAACTTTTCAGGGAGCAAATGATTAAATCAGTGACTCGAAAGCAAATGCACACCTTGAAGGAGGAATACACAACTGCAATTTTAAATAAATATTTTTAGTAAAGATACTGCTATGTATTTATACAGTTCATGCATCAAAACACGCTTACTCATGCAAAATTTATTAAACTGCATCCCCCAGCTGAAGGAAAACTGTAGGATAGGATTAATTAGCACAGCATGTGTGAAAGCTTTCTTTCTCTGTTCCCTGTCAGTTGCTATGGCTACCCTACAGGAAGAGAGCTACCCTACCTTCTAAAAAGGATGAAGTTCAGGGGTTCTTATCAAAACTTCTTATATTAACGTTTACTTTGAATTAAAAGTCAAAAAGCAAAGGGAAATGCTAACTAGATGAGTATAGGTTATTTATACACTGCTGCTTCGGCTGAGCACGTGTGTATGAAAGTGTATGTGTTTCTCTGGGCACGTAAATTGGCCTGCATAACCATTTAAGGCAGGCTTTCCTGTTGGCTCAGATGGTAAAGCATCTGCCTGCATTGCAGAAGATCCAGGAGATGTGGGTTCGATCCCTGGGTTAGGAAGATCCCCTGCAGGAGGAAATGGCAAGCTGCTCCAGTATTCTTGCCTGAAGAATCCCATGGCCAGAGGAGACTGGTGGGCTACAGTCTATGGGGTTGCAAAGACTCAGACACAACTGAGTGACTAAGCATGAAAACATACAATATAATACATATCCGTTGCACAGCAAGTTATTTTTAACTTTTTATTTTGATTGGGGTGTAGCTGATTGGATTTTCCAGGTGGCGCTAATGGTAAAGAGCCTGCCTGCCAGTGCAGGAGACATTAGAGATGTAGGTTCAATTCCAGGGTCGGGAAGATCCCCTGGAGGAGGGCCTGGCAACCCACACCAGGATTCTTGCTGGGAAATCGCACAGACAGAGGATCCTGGTGGGCTACTGTCCATAGTGGCACAAACAGTCAGACATGACTAAAGCAACTTAGCACACACACACAGCTGACTAACAATGTTGTAATAGTTTCAGGTGCACAGCAAGGAGACTCTGTCATATATACATGTATCAATTCTCCCCCAGACCTTCCTCTTAATCTGTTAAGACCTCACTCCCTTGAGGTCTCAGTTAGAGAAGAGATAATAGAAGCGATTTAGTTGGTTTCTGGCATCTTCCTCTTGCCCTACCATGGCTGGACTTGTCTAGAGTCACATATTTAAGTCAGTGCTTTCTAAATGTATGCACTCTGTGGCTAATGCCAAGTCTTAACTGTCCTCCTTAGGAGATTTCTCTTAAGATTTTATACTTGTGCATATGAGCTAGATTACATTTTATCTTAAGAGTTAGCTCGTACTTGTGTGTGAGCTTCAGATATGGGTTTACCCAAATTCCTCCCTAGTACAGGGATGGGGATTTCCTACAGGCACTAAACTGGACCCCAACCTCAAGTCTCTAGAACCAACTGCAATGTTAAATACACGGAATATGCTATGACTCCAGAGTCAAATCCAGTTTACCAGTAGACAGTTTAGGGAACCCAAAACAGCAAAAACTTCTATTAATAGCTGCACACTCACGTCCATTAGATTTCTTTTCCATGCACATCTGATTTTTCTTCCAAATCCTAATGCATCCTTTTTGCAGGAGAACTCAGGGAAACTCCTGCTTGGAGACCTGGGTTCTCCCTCAGACTCCAGGAAAATGGCTAAACCTAGAACCACAGTTAAGAATGCTAATTCCCATGTCTTTGCTTTAGCTAAGGAATTGAGAAAGAACTAGCAACGTTGACCTGTTTCTTTCAAACTAAGTGGAATAATGGCGAAAGTCAGATGGACTTGCAAAAGCCAACTAAAATACCATCGAATATATGTGTTTCATCACTTCAGACTTTCTAGAGATGTGCCACCGTTCAGCGCTTGTCGGTGGTTTCATTTTCATATTAGGGCAATTCCCACAGGTCGCTCTCCCCATGGCTCATTCTCCAGATGGAATGATCAGAAAAAGAGTGTTTTGTCCTTAATCACAAATCAGTATTTCTAAGAGAGGTCTTCTCTCTTCACTACTTGATTCCAAATAGACGTGACATACTTGGGTAGCATCTTACCATTAGGCTGTCAGACTGACAAGGGAAAGAATTTTCTATTCTTTCAGCTAGTCCACAGAGTAAGGGCAGAATAAATTTTTTATATTTCATTCCCATTCCATGGTCCTGGGACCCTGGCAGTGCTGGGTCTTTGCTGTTGTGTGTGGTCTTTCTCTAGTTGCAGCGCACAGGTGTCTCACTGTGGTGGCTTTTCCTGTTGCAGATCAAGGGTTCCAGGTGTGCGGGGTTTCAGTAGTTGTGTGAACTGGCTTCGTTGCTTTGAGGCCTGTGGGATCTTCCCAGATCTGGGATCGAACTTGAGTCCTCTGCATTGCCAGGTGGGTTCTTAACTGCTGGGCCATCAGCAAAGTCTGGGCATTTCTTTTTAAGTTGATATTTTAAATTTTAAATAGGTATTTTCAATCTGCTCCCTCTCAGATGATTTACACTCAGTATTTGATGAAGTGATCAATTTATTTATAAAACAAATTATTGCCATCCTCAGAGTATATCAATAAACAACTATCAGACAAAACAAAAGAAAAAGGTAGTTTCTTCTAGGAATGTTCAGAGTTTTGGCTTCGACCTTTGGTCTCTGCACTTGACTAGTTTTCCCATGTGCCACAACTACTGAAGCCCATGCTCCCTAGAGCCTGTGCTCCTCAACAAGAGGCACGATGGGAAGTCTGGGCACAGTGTGTCGAAACTAGAGGAAGCCTATGCAAAGTAACAAAGACTCAGTGCAGCCAAAAAATAAATAAATACTTTAAATTCAATGGATTTTATACCATAATGTCTCTCTCTTTTCTTCCTTCTCCTTAGATCATCATCATCTCTTGCTGGAACTAATACTAACCTCAGGTTTGTCCATGGCAGTTACCAATTTTGAAGTACATCCTAGACAATAAATGACCTACATGCACTGAGATTAATTTTACTGAAAATTAAAATTTAATTGGAACCATTTTCAATGGGAATAATAAAAGACTTACATGCCCAATTTCCCCCAATAAGCATCCTCTAGTTCTCTTGCTCCACATCTGCCCTAACAGGAGGCAGGAAACATGAATATTTGGGGGACAGGCTTGTGCTTTCTTCATACACTTAATATCACATGCTATTTCTTAAGGCAGAAAAAAGTTTTGAAATAACAATTATAATCTCCTTTTCTTTCCTTTAAATGAAACATCTTGGTTTTTCTTTCTGTTCAGACTTCCACTTTAACAGAAGCTACTCTTCACAGGACACCAACATCCCCTTCAAAATGTTAAGACCGGCATTTGTCAGAGTCTTTCAACTGAGTAAGTGTAAGCTCTGAAAACAACCTCTAGTTGAAATAAAAGTTGGAAGACACTAAAACGTTTTAAGGCAGTATTTTATTTTGCCCTTATTTATCTTCAAATTGTTAAAGTTAATAAATTATGTGTAATGTCTGTCAATCCTTAAGGACACATATTTTTTAATATATATGTTTCATTTGAAATTAACAGAAAATAAAGATATTCTAAACAAGGAAGGAGATTTTCAAATAATTAAATTTTTATATAAGAAGATTTTATTTTGTATTTTGCATGGAAGATAAAAACAATATATTCCTGTGGGAAATACTTCTTTACATGAAACTGATAGGTGCGGTGTAAGACCAATTAGCCAGAGTTTTCTGGCTAACTACCCTGTAAGAAGGGCTTCCCCAGCAGCTCGGAGGTAAAGAATTTGCCTGGAATGCAGGAGCTACGGGAGCCACAGGAGACAGGGGTTTGATCCCTGGCTTGGGACGACCCCCTGGAGGAGGAAATGGCAACCGACTCCAGTATTCTTACCTGGTGAATCCCATGGACAGAGGAGCCTGATGGGCTATAGTCCACAGGATCGCCAAGAGTCAGACACAACTGAAGCTACTCAGTACACATGCACCATGTAAGAAACACGCTTTTGCTACCACAGTGGAGCTCTGCATTTTGGTAGACTCATGGTATGAAAAAAATCAAATGCCTGAGAGTGGTTCTGACACTGACCAGGTAGTTGTGTCCCCATTGATTAAGTCATGTAAGTTCTCTTGCTTATGTTATATATAAAACAAGGGGGCTGAGGTCAGAGTCAGTCAGCCGGGGCCTACAAGCAGGCTACCTGTCTAGGTAAATGAGTTTTGTTGGAACACAATTACAGCTGTCCCTTCACATATTGTCTATGGCTCAACATGTATTGTCTTTGCGCTCAGCAGGAAAGTTGAGTAGTATAACCTGGAAAGCTACAAAATTTAGTATATGGTCCTTTAAGAAAAAGTTTGCCCACCTATGGGTCAGGCTAGGAAAAACTTTAAAGTCCATACAAGTACTAAAACTCAGAGATCCTAAGAAACAGTACTGAGAACTTTGTTCATTAAGTATATGAAGATCATATATGCTGAAATCCTTAAAAAGGTTTTTTAAATCAATAATTCCACCTCACTGATTCCATCACATCACATCTGCATTAGCAGAAAATGCAAAATCGTTTTCAAGAGAGTATGAATGAATATATCACCATTTTCACAGCTCATTGGTTTACATTTCACTTTCTAGTTTCTGCTTCTCAGTTAATGAAACTTATAGTTATTATTCTGAGGCTAGATGACAACAGTATTTAAAAGGAAGAATTTTAAAATTTCAGAAAAAAATAAAGATATTCTAAACAAGGAAGGAGATTTTCAAATAATTAAATTTTTATATAAGAAGATTTTATTTTGTATTTTGCATGGAAGATAAAAACAATATATTCCTGTGGGAAATACTTCTTTACATGAAACTGATAGGTGCGGTGTAAGACCAATTAGCCAGAGTTTTCTGGCTAACTACCCTGTAAGAAGGGCTTCCCCAGCAGCTCGGAGGTAAAGAATTTGCCTGGAATGCAGGAGCTACGGGAGCCACAGGAGACAGGGGTTTGATCCCTGGCTTGGGACGACCCCCTGGAGGAGGAAATGGCAACCGACTCCAGTATTCTTACCTGGTGAATCCCATGGACAGAGGAGCCTGATGGGCTATAGTCCACAGGATCGCCAAGAGTCAGACACAACTGAAGCTACTCAGTACACATGCACCATGTAAGAAACACGCTTTTGCTACCACAGTGGAGCTCTGCATTTTGGTAGACTCATGGTATGAAAAAAATCAAATGCCTGAGAGTGGTTCTGACACTGACCAGGTAGTTGTGTCCCCATTGATTAAGTCATGTAAGTTCTCTTGCTTATGTTATATATAAAACAAGGGGGCTGAGGTCAGAGTCAGTCAGCCGGGGCCTACAAGCAGGCTACCTGTCTAGGTAAATGAGTTTTGTTGGAACACAATTACAGCTGTCCCTTCACATATTGTCTATGGCTCAACATGTATTGTCTTTGCGCTCAGCAGGAAAGTTGAGTAGTATAACCTGGAAAGCTACAAAATTTAGTATATGGTCCTTTAAGAAAAAGTTTGCCCACCTATGGGTCAGGCTAGGAAAAACTTTAAAGTCCATACAAGTACTAAAACTCAGAGATCCTAAGAAACAGTACTGAGAACTTTGTTCATTAAGTATATGAAGATCATATATGCTGAAATCCTTAAAAAGGTTTTTTAAATCAATAATTCCACCTCACTGATTCCATCACATCACATCTGCATTAGCAGAAAATGCAAAATCGTTTTCAAGAGAGTATGAATGAATATATCACCATTTTCACAGCTCATTGGTTTACATTTCACTTTCTAGTTTCTGCTTCTCAGTTAATGAAACTTATAGTTATTATTCTGAGGCTAGATGACAACTCAGTATAGAAAATGAATTTTATAACTTGACTAAATTGGCAATTTTGATGAATTTCCATATCCATGCTGATTGGATTCCAGTTTTTAAAAAGTAAAGGTAAAACATGCTAAATTCACCATAAGAGTCTATGTTTCAAATCAAGCCATAATACTTCAGAACTTTTAGGCCATTTGCTTATAAACAGGTATTTATATAACAAAACTATTAAGAGTATCCACTTGTATATGTTAAAGAGGGATTATTTATTGAATAACTAACTGTAATTAGGCCAAATAAAACTGAAATAATCACAATTTTATGCCAGAAGTATGCTTTGTAATTAACAGTAATAAAGTCAATGTATAAAGATTTATCGTACATATATAACATTCGAAAAACAACCTACGCTCAACTTACTTAACTTTGAAGAAAGATAATCAACCCAGAGTGAGTGTTCCTCTTGAAGATTTATGAGAAAATCATTTCCATTTCCTACCCATGGGAAGTGACCCAGGAACTGACCCATGTCAGTTAGCTGACACATGCTCAGTCACGTCTGACTCCTTGTGACTCATGGACCATGGACTGTCAAGCTCCTCTGTCCATGGGATTCTCTACACAACAATATTGGAGTGGATTGCCATGGCCTCCTGCAGGGGATCTTCCTGACTCAGGGATCAAACTCATGTCTCTTGTGTCTCCTGCCTTGGCAGGAGGATTCTTTGACACTTGAGTCACCTGGGAATCACCCATTTCCTTCTTAAACAGTCTCAAATGTTACAAAAAGCAGACAGGGACAACATTTTAGTCTTCCTTTAGATTATATAAAAATACAAGGATCAGTGAATATGATAAATTCTTGAGTAGTTACAATCTGCTGGGTATTCTTAGGGTTTTGAATGTGTGATATCATTTAATCATTAAAATAACATAGAAGGTAATATGGGCTTCCCAGGTGGTGCTATTGGTAAAGAACACATCTGCCAATGCAGGAGACATAAGAGACCATGAAGATTCCCTGGAGGAAGGCATAGCAACCCACTCCAGTATTCTTGCCTGAAGAATCACATGGACAGAGGAGCCTGGCGGGCTACAGTCCATGGGGCTGCCAAGAGTTGGACATAAATGAAGCAACTTAGCACACACACAGAAGGTAATATACTTATTAGTATCCCAGCTAAACAGAAAGGAAACTAATTTACCCTTGGTCCTACAGCAATAGGACTTTAGAGGTGGCTCAGTAGTAAAGAATCAGCCTGCCAGTGCAGGAGTCACAGGAGATGTGGGTTTGATCCCTGGGTTGGGAAGGAAAGGAAATGGTAGTAGGAAATGGCAGCCCATTCCAGTATTCTTGCCTAGAAAAATCCATGGGCAGAACAGTCTGGTGGGCTACAGTCCATGGGGTCACCAAGGGTTGAACACAACCTAGTGAGTAAGCATGTACACACTCAAGAAGTTGTGCCAGGATCTGAATTCAGGCCATGTCGCTCCCTCCTCAGAAAGACCAGGAAACTGGGAACCTACATGTTCCTGAGCTCCAGATGGGCAGTGACTGAGAAGGTCCAAAGTCCAGAACAGTGACAAGTCAGTCTTGGGACAGAGGCAGAGAGCCGGGGTGAGGACAGGGAGGCAGGGAACAAAGAAAGAGAAGTGAGGGGAAAATATAGCTGGTTCAATTGAAAGGAGATTCCCAAAACATAAGTAAACCCAAGAGAAACTGACTGACATTGTCTAGAGAGCCTCAGAGAACAATCTGACAAAAGGCCCTCAAAGGAAAAGAGAAATTTGATAAAAGAAATGCTCAAGAATCTTCAAGTGAGGGTCTGGTTGCTGAAATGAGCACAGTGAGTATCAGTTGCTTTTTTGTCTCTTTTAAAATGGAAATTGGCAGAAAGTAGTAGCCCCAGAAATGGAGTAGTTAACCATAAGGCTGGGGTAACTTGAAGAGTAAGAGGCAGAAATTCAGTTTTTTTGGAGGGGGCTGTTACACATCTTACAAAACCTCAATCTTGGGTGTGGTTAAACCAATCTGAAGAATATGTAGTAGTGGCATCTAAACACAAAGCTCCTCTGGGGTGTCTTTACTGAAGGGAATTTTAAAAATATTCCATGAAATGAAAATATGCTCAAACTTGAACTAAGAGGTTTTTATGGTTTTATACGGGTACATGTCCAACTAAGTGAGTTCAAATGAATGAGGTAATCACTAAGCCAATCCAAGGGTGGAGGTTGGTAGGAGGAATGGGTAGGGCCACACTCAGTCATTATGAAATGTCTACAGTGTTATGGCTGTTGCCCAGTTTTGATGTGTTATTTTCTCCCATACTTTTAGTTTTTCCTTTCCTCTTTTCCTACTATTTGGACAGAGCTCAAATTAAATTTGCGGGTCTCAACACTGTACTCACTAAGGATTTCAGACATGGTCATTAGAAGAAAATATCTACTAAAAGACATGAACATTATGATTTTAAACTTTAATTGGAGGATTTCAAATCATGCTTGTATGACACCCAATGACAATCCTGAGTGTCCCGATACTGGAGTTAGGCATTACTAACCCAGAACTAAACTTTAAATCTCCAAAGGGAGGTGTACTGAGCATTCGGGAAATATCGTTAAAGATGCATTTATTGCCTGAAATAAACACATACCACAATCACTACAGAGATGAGTCATGCTGCTTTTGTGCTAGAAAGAACCTAAAACAGTCTGTTCTCTGTATTACCTTTTTTTCAAAGAAAGAAGCAAAAAAAATAAAATTATTTATTTGACTGCACTGGATCTTTGTTACAGCACACAGGCTCTTTAGTTGTGGCATGTGGGATCTAGTTCCCTGACCAGAGACTGAACCCGGACCGCTTGCATTTGAGGGTGAGTGAGGAATCTTAGGCACAGGACCACCAGGGAAGTCCCTATCTTATCCTTTCTCATTAGAAGGAATTTGAGCTCTGCAGTTCTATCCATTCTGCCTCCACTGTTTCAAACCCATTCTTTTCTTGCTGTCTTCACTGCACCACCAAAAGGCCCTCAAGCTTATTCTTCTGGGCCTTGACTCTTGGGAAGTGCTCCTCATTGGTTTCCCAGATGCCAAGCTAGACCTTCCTATTCCTTGTCCAGCCTATCGTGTGAAAACTTCCTCGTGTGCTCAGCTGGAGTAGTGGCATCTAAACACAAAGCTCCTCTGGGGTGTCTTTACTGAAGGGAATTTTAAAAATATTCCATGAAATGAAAATATGCTCAAACTTGAACTAAGAGGTTTTTATGGTTTTATACGGGTACATGTCCAACTAAGTGAGTTCAAATGAATGAGGTAATCACTAAGCCAATCCAAGGGTGGAGGTTGGTAGGAGGAATGGGTAGGGCCACACTCAGTCATTATGAAATGTCTACAGTGTTATGGCTGTTGCCCAGTTTTGATGTGTTATTTTCTCCCATACTTTTAGTTTTTCCTTTCCTCTTTTCCTACTATTTGGACAGAGCTCAAATTAAATTTGCGGGTCTCAACACTGTACTCACTAAGGATTTCAGACATGGTCATTAGAAGAAAATATCTACTAAAAGACATGAACATTATGATTTTAAACTTTAATTGGAGGATTTCAAATCATGCTTGTATGACACCCAATGACAATCCTGAGTGTCCCGATACTGGAGTTAGGCATTACTAACCCAGAACTAAACTTTAAATCTCCAAAGGGAGGTGTACTGAGCATTCGGGAAATATCGTTAAAGATGCATTTATTGCCTGAAATAAACACATACCACAATCACTACAGAGATGAGTCATGCTGCTTTTGTGCTAGAAAGAACCTAAAACAGTCTGTTCTCTGTATTACCTTTTTTTCAAAGAAAGAAGCAAAAAAAATAAAATTATTTATTTGACTGCACTGGATCTTTGTTACAGCACACAGGCTCTTTAGTTGTGGCATGTGGGATCTAGTTCCCTGACCAGAGACTGAACCCGGACCGCTTGCATTTGAGGGTGAGTGAGGAATCTTAGGCACAGGACCACCAGGGAAGTCCCTATCTTATCCTTTCTCATTAGAAGGAATTTGAGCTCTGCAGTTCTATCCATTCTGCCTCCACTGTTTCAAACCCATTCTTTTCTTGCTGTCTTCACTGCACCACCAAAAGGCCCTCAAGCTTATTCTTCTGGGCCTTGACTCTTGGGAAGTGCTCCTCATTGGTTTCCCAGATGCCAAGCTAGACCTTCCTATTCCTTGTCCAGCCTATCGTGTGTGAAAACTTCCTCGGTGTGCTCAGCTGGGACGACCATGCACAGGCTGTATGATGTGGGGCAAGGGATTAACAGAGCTGACCTGTAGCTGCTTCACGCGTGAGATGCATGTGGGAACTCTGCTGGGTATTCTCTGCTTGCCTCTCCTGATGCATTCCTGACTCTCGCTCCTTCCTCTTCTCTGCTTCCCAGAGGCTGATTTTAATGGGCCTGTTATTACACAGTCTTATATTCCCAGGCCTCAAGCTAGACTTAAGCAGTGGGAGGAGAAGGGACCAAAAATCACAGGCAAGAAAAAAGGAAGTTGGTGTCTTTTTTCCCCCTTGCCTCCTTTCCAGTTGGACAGGAAAATTGGCGTGGCTAAATCCTCTCTTGGAAGGCTACCCTCTTGCTCAGCTGTTTCCAAAATCCATTTCTCTTTAATCCTGCAATGCTGAGTATAAAGGTTCCCATGACTGCCAGCCTAGAGAGGGCTTACATCTTTAGCCCTGAGCACAATTTTATAAAGAGTCCCTTCATCCAACCATCCTCAATCACCCACTGTGAGCTGGCCTTTGTTTTCTTTTAGGAACCTCAGCACAAAGGCCACACCTGACTCACAGTGTATTTGTCGAATTAAATGAGAAATACATGGAAAACGATGAATAGTGCACTCGGCCTGTAATAGCACCATACATTCCCAGATGGCACAGTGGCAAAGAACCTGCCTGCCAGTGAAGAAGACATGGGTTCGATCCTGGCTTGGGAAAATCCCTGGAGGAGGAAATGGCAACCTACTCCAGTATTCTCACCTGAAAGATCCCATGGACAGAGGAGCCTGGTGGGCTACAGTCCATGGGGCCACAGAGTCAAACACGATTGAGCCACTGAGCACACACAGAGCACCATCTGATCAGGATGCTCCTCTGCTAAAGAGCTTAATGGATCCTCTGGGTTTTATTCTGAAAGTCCAAACTCGGAGGAATAATCCTGCCTGCTGTTATCTCTATCCATGGGGCTGCCTCCACTGTTTCAAACCCATTCTTTTCTTGCTGTCTTCACTGCACCACCAAAAGGCCCTCAAGCTTATTCTTCTGGGCCTTGACTCTTGGGAAGTGCTCCTCATTGGTTTCCCAGATGCCAAGCTAGACCTTCCTATTCCTTGTCCAGCCTATCGTGTGTGAAAACTTCCTCGGTGTGCTCAGCTGGGACGACCATGCACAGGCTGTATGATGTGGGGCAAGGGATTAACAGAGCTGACCTGTAGCTGCTTCACGCGTGAGATGCATGTGGGAACTCTGCTGGGTATTCTCTGCTTGCCTCTCCTGATGCATTCCTGACTCTCGCTCCTTCCTCTTCTCTGCTTCCCAGAGGCTGATTTTAATGGGCCTGTTATTACACAGTCTTATATTCCCAGGCCTCAAGCTAGACTTAAGCAGTGGGAGGAGAAGGGACCAAAAATCACAGGCAAGAAAAAAAAGGAAGTTGGTGTCTTTTTTCCCCCTTGCCTCCTTTCCAGTTGGACAGGAAAATTGGCGTGGCTAAATCCTCTCTTGGAAGGCTACCCTCTTGCTCAGCTGTTTCCAAAATCCATTTCTCTTTAATCCTGCAATGCTGAGTATAAAGGTTCCCATGACTGCCAGCCTAGAGAGGGCTTACATCTTTAGCCCTGAGCACAATTTTATAAAGAGTCCCTTCATCCAACCATCCTCAATCACCCACTGTGAGCTGGCCTTTGTTTTCTTTTAGGAACCTCAGCACAAAGGCCACACCTGACTCACAGTGTATTTGTGCGAATTAAATGAGAAATACATGGAAAACGATGAATAGTGCACTCGGCCTGTAATAGCACCATACATTCCCAGATGGCACAGTGGCAAAGAATCTGCCTGCCAGTGAAGAAGACATGGGTTCGATCCCTGGCTTGGGAAAATCCCTGGAGGAGGAAATGGCAACCTACTCCAGTATTCTCACCTGAAAGATCCCATGGACAGAGGAGCCTGGTGGGCTACAGTCCATGGGGCCACAGAGTCAAACACGATTGAGCCACTGAGCACACACAGAGCACCATCTGATCAGGATGCTCCTCTGCTAAAGAGCTTAATGGATCCTCTGGGTTTTATTCTGAAAGTCCAAACTCGGAGGAATAATCCTGCCTGCTGTTATTAGGCCAACCTTTTTCTTCCCATTTCTTGTTTTCTAGCCAATTGCTAGCTGCCTATCAAGTTACCTGTAATTATGTGATTTCATGTCAGTTTCTCTGCATGACATGGTCTCACTTCTTGGCATGCCAACCTCAGCTGATGAATACCTGCATGTCCTTCAAAATTACACTCTGGCTAAGACCTCTAGAATGGTGAGCCTAATCCAGGCAGGCAGCCTTCCTCTGTTCTCTGAATGACTGCAACCCTGAGCTTGCATAGATTTCCCAAGTCATTCATTTACATGTCAGCCCCAACCTGTCCCACACAAGAATGCAGTTGCCCTGAAAGCAGGACCACAAGTCATCTACCTTGGGAGCCCCAGCTGCTGGTGTGCTGTCTGACCTACCATGAGTCTATTGGTGGACTGACACACAAAGAGAACAGTGTTTATCATGAACCCCTGAGAGAGAATTCCCATAGCAGGGGGCATGTTTATATCATTCTGGCAAACAGGGAGAATAACTCAATCCACCTCATCTAGAGCATCTCTGGCTGTACCTGTTTTATACCTTGGTACTTTGTGGCCACTTCAATAGTAAAGTCTGTTTCTGTGTTTAAAATTCTTTAAAAAACCCTAGTGCAAATATGATTAAATCACCTGAAAGCTTTTCATTTTTCTCTTTTGGTAAGTAAACCCAAAATGGGTGTCCCTGGTGGCCAGATGGCAAAGAATCCACCTGCAATGCAGGAAACACAGGTTTGATCCCTGAGTTGGGAAGATCCCTGGAGAAGGGCATAGCTTCACTCCAGTGTTCTTGCCTGGAGAATCCCATGGACAGAGGAGCCTGGTGGGCTACAGTCCATGGGGTCACAAAGAGTTGTACATGACTGAAAGATTAACACAAACAAACGTCAAATATATTTAAGCTGCTTTAATTCATTCATGATGTTCATAAATAGGTTAAATTAAAATATAATAAGGGATATCACACCATAAGGCTATGAATCTACAAACTACTGGCTTTAACAACATTAAGTGATGAATTTATTTTCCTGACAAAACCCATGATGTGCTCTGTGAGAAAAGGGGATCCTTCAGGGGTGCTGTGTGATGGTTGGGAGGGGTGGGAAGGGGGGGATATACATATGACTAATCTGGGAACTTTCATATCTGTAAACAACAAAACTTTGTAAAAGCTAAAAGCAAAATAAAGGTTTAAAAAAAAAAACCATGATGCCTCAAATTTTATCTAATATGATATTTAAATTTCAGATAAATGAAACCTTAAGAACTAATCAATCCTCTACACTTTCATATCACATTTGATTCTCTATTCAACACACCTAGCAGTAAGTACATAGAACTGTCTTATTCATCTGTTTCTCCATCTATTATTATAAGCTATCTATGAGGAATGATCATTTCTTAGGACTGCCTCATTTCTCACCACCACTTCTGCATCCAAACGTAACTTCCTTGGCTTAGTCGCTAAGTCATGTCCGATGACCATGACCCCACGGACTGTAGCCCGACAGGATTCCCTGTGTGGGATTCCCCAGGCAAGAATATTGCAGTGGGCTTCCATTTTCTTCTCCACAGATTAACAGAGTCTCCTGCACCACACAGCACTTAGTCAAGACTGTCTAAAGCACATTCATACAGGGGATCAGTTTGCCTCTCCTTACTGGAATCCTTGCCTATGAACTATGGGGGTTCTTTGAATGAAACAAAGATCCCACTGGAACAATAGCAAATGACTCTGATTCTGCATGGCACTTTAGCTTCTCTCAAAGAGTTAACTTAAGCATAGAAAGAGGTATGCTCAGACCTGAGAGCTGAAATAAAAAATAAAATATTTTATGAACATAAGTACAAACACTCATTTCAAAGCTTCCAGCTGTTTAGTTTTTACTGACAAAAAGAGACCTGAATTTACCTTTGAGGCTGACTGTTCCTTTATTCTATGAAGCCCAACTAAATGGCAATTTCTGCTGCAGAAGTATAAAGCAAGTCCCTACCCTCTGTTCTGGAGAAGCTGGGAAATCAACCTGCATCATGATGCTTCAAATAAACCAAAGGATTGAATTGTAGACTGGGTGACTGCTTTGGTAGAGCAAAGAGGATTCTGAGGCGTTGCAGTTTCTTTGAGAGAGATGTCTGTCACCCCGAGGATCACCTAGACAATGAACCAATGCCTCTTCCAGTTTTATTTTTTTAATATCTATTTCTATTTATTTCTTTGGCTGTGCTACGTCTCAGCTGCAGCATATGGGATCTAGTTCCCTAACCAGGAATTGAACCTGGGTCCCCTGCATTGGGAGCATGGAGTCTTAGCCACTGAAATGCCAGAGAAGTCTCTCAGCCCAGTTCTTGATCAGAGGTTTACGGGAGCCAGGGAATTGAAGAAAGGAGAGGTGGATAGAGTCCCTTCAACTCTGTTCAACTGAAAGACACCATTGTTTCCTAGTTTAGTACAACCCAATACAAGATAAAAAAGGTTTTTTATAAAAAGAACAGTGGGCATGATATAGACTATTTGCATAAAAAGGAATGTGCTCATGTCTGTTTCTCCATCTATTATTAACTACATGAGGAATGATCATTTCTTAGGACTGCCTCATTTCTCACCACCACTTCTGCATCCAAACGTAACTTCCTTGGCTTAGTCGCTAAGTCATGTCCGATGACCATGACCCCACGGACTGTAGCCCGACAGGATTCCCTGTGTGGGATTCCCCAGGCAAGAATATTGCAGTGGGCTTCCATTTTCTTCTCCACAGATTAACAGAGTCTCCTGCACCACACAGCACTTAGTCAAGACTGTCTAAAGCACATTCATACAGGGGATCAGTTTGCCTCTCCTTACTGGAATCCTTGCCTATGAACTATGGGGGTTCTTTGAATGAAACAAAGATCCCACTGGAACAATAGCAAATGACTCTGATTCTGCATGGCACTTTAGCTTCTCTCAAAGAGTTAACTTAAGCATAGAAAGAGGTATGCTCAGACCTGAGAGCTGAAATAAAAAATAAAATATTTTATGAACATAAGTACAAACACTCATTTCAAAGCTTCCAGCTGTTTAGTTTTTACTGACAAAAAGAGACCTGAATTTACCTTTGAGGCTGACTGTTCCTTTATTCTATGAAGCCCAACTAAATGGCAATTTCTGCTGCAGAAGTATAAAGCAAGTCCCTACCCTCTGTTCTGGAGAAGCTGGGAAATCAACCTGCATCATGATGCTTCAAATAAACCAAAGGATTGAATTGTAGACTGGGTGACTGCTTTGGTAGAGCAAAGAGGATTCTGAGGCGTTGCAGTTTCTTTGAGAGAGATGTCTGTCACCCCGAGGATCACCTAGACAATGAACCAATGCCTCTTCCAGTTTTATTTTTTTAATATCTATTTCTATTTATTTCTTTGGCTGTGCTACGTCTCAGCTGCAGCATATGGGATCTAGTTCCCTAACCAGGAATTGAACCTGGGTCCCCTGCATTGGGAGCATGGAGTCTTAGCCACTGAAATGCCAGAGAAGTCTCTCAGCCCAGTTCTTGATCAGAGGTTTACGGGAGCCAGGGAATTGAAGAAAGGAGAGGTGGATAGAGTCCCTTCAACTCTGTTCAACTGAAAGACACCATTGTTTCCTAGTTTAGTACAACCCAATACAAGATAAAAAAGGTTTTTTATAAAAAGAACAGTGGGCATGATATAGACTATTTGCATAAAAAGGAATGTGCTCATTCATGCATGCTCATTCACTAGTGCTCATTCGCTATGTCTCTGAAAAGAGACATGAGGAACAGGTAAAAGTGACTTACCTATGGGGAAAGAAACAAGGAAACAAGAGACAAAAGGACACGATTTTCATTATACTCCCATTTTCTACTCTTGGAAATATCTATTATTGTTGTGCACATGTTATCTACTGAACAAAAATACTTGTTTTTAAAAGAGAAAGAAAAGGAATTTCACATAAAATCACAGCCCTGTGCAGCCCGCGCCCACCCTAAGATTTCAGCAGATTCTTTCTACTTTATAGCCCTGATCTAAAATAGTCACGGGTTGTAAACGACAGGCTTTCTTGGTGCCTCAGGGAAAATGATGGCAGGCGGCAGTGAGTTAATGACGGGGTGGAACAGGCAGAAATAAACTATTCTTTAGATATTCCCTCTACCACAACCAAGTTGCCTTCTAAAGCTCTCATTTGGGTGCATAATAGCCAGTTTCGCTGCTAAGACCCGGGATAAGCTTGCATGAGTAATCTGAATCATCAGGAAATTCTCAAATTTTAAAAAAAAATTTCCCTTGAAGGAAATCTGCTTGAAAGGACAGTACTTAGAATAGATTTCCCTAAGATGAAAGTGTAAAGACGGCCTGAGCAAAGAGGAATCTTAAATTTTTACAATTCATGCCATGAAGGTTTCATTTCTATATCCAATTGACCCACTTGAAGGCAGGGTGCTGTAAATAACCAAGGACTAATGGCAATACGATTATCAGGTAGAGTTGGAAATTTTCGAACTCAGAATCAGCAGCCTGACACTCTATTTATCCTCACTTGTCAGCAAATATCACACATGTGAAGTTGGGAAGACCAAGAGTGTTCCCAGCAGACTGCCATGGTTTTAAAAGAGTTGTCAGTAAGGAAACGTAAACTCATCTTGTGCTATATTAGACAACTGTCTTATCCGTTACGAACTAAAGACAGAAACCCACCATCTGAAGCACATGTCCTTTTTAGAATCTGTTAAATAGGTTTTAAATATCCCATCTTGTCAGTCCAAATAACTTGTTCTTCAAGGCTTTTATCTTCACCAGTGAAGCTTTATTCGAAAGCTTACAGTGTAACGGAAGGCATTTTAAATCTGGAAACTTTCTTCCAACCAATTTGAGTTCCAGAGACATGAAGTTCTCTCTGCTGTGCTCTATACTCTCCTATTGACTCTGTGCGGTCCTTCATCGCATAGTTCTTTAAAAGAGCACAAAGGGGAAGCTATACTTGAAATATGTCTGTAAGTTAGGTAAAATGTAATACATGTGTGGACAGATCAGTCTTTGAAATCATGATTGTATATTACAATCCCAAAGTTCAAGACAATATGTCATGGGCACTAAATGACTCTAAACTAATACATGTCATTAAAGATGACACTCCTTCAAATATTTTGGCCACTGGACGCAAAAAGCCAACTCACTGAGAAAGATCCTGATGCTGGGAAAGATTGAAGGCAGGAGGAGAAGAGGGTGACAGAGGATGAGACAGTTAGATGGCATCACGACTCAACGGACGTAAGTTTGAGCAAACTCAGGACATGGGGAAGGACAGTCCATGAGGTCATACATACTGACATCTGCTAAGACCCGGGATAACTTCATGGGAAATTTTAAAAAATTTTTGAAGGAAATCTGCTTGAAAGGACAGTACTTAGAATAGATTTCCCTAAGATGAAAGTGTAAAGACGGCCTGAGCAAAGAGGAATCTTAAATTTTTACAATTCATGCCATGAAGGTTTCATTTCTATATCCAATTGACCCACTTGAAGGCAGGGTGCTGTAAATAACCAAGGACTAATGGCAATACGATTATCAGGTAGAGTTGGAAATTTTCGAACTCAGAATCAGCAGCCTGACACTCTATTTATCCTCACTTGTCAGCAAATATCACACATGTGAAGTTGGGAAGACCAAGAGTGTTCCCAGCAGACTGCCATGGTTTTAAAAGAGTTGTCAGTAAGGAAACGTAAACTCATCTTGTGCTATATTAGACTACTGTCTTATCCTATAAGAATTAAAGACAGACACCTACCATCTGAAGCACATGTCCTTTTTAGAATCTGTTAAATATACTTTAAATCTCCCCATCTTGTCAGTCCAAATAACTTGTTCTTCAAGGCTTTTATCTTCACCAGTGAAGCTTTATTCGAAAGCTTACAGTGTAACGGAAGGCATTTTAAATCTGGAAACTTTCTTCCAACCAATTTGAGTTCCAGAGACATGAAGTTCTCTCTGCTGTGCTCTATACTCTCCTATTGACTCTGTGCGGTCCTTCATCGCATAGTTCTTTAAAAGAGCACAAAGGGGAAGCTATACTTGAAATATGTCTGTAAGTTAGGTAAAATGTAATACATGTGTGGACAGATCAGTCTTTGAAATCATGATTGTATATTACAATCCCAAAGTTCAAGACAATATGTCATGGGCACTAAATGACTCTAAACTAATACATGTCATTAAAGATGACACTCCTTCAAATATTTTGGCCACTGGACGCAAAAAGCCAACTCACTGAGAAAGATCCTGATGCTGGGAAAGATTGAAGGCAGGAGGAGAAGAGGGTGACAGAGGATGAGACAGTTAGATGGCATCACGACTCAACGGACGTAAGTTTGAGCAAACTCCAGGACATGGGGAAGGACAGTCCATGAGGTCATAAAGAGTTGGACATGACTGAACCACTCACTGAACCACAAAAAGAACAATATCCAATTTTATGAACAAATGCAGAACATATTTCTAAATATACATTTTGAGGGAATTAATCTTCAAAACAAAATATCTATAGGTTTTCTAAAAAGTTATCTTTACACTAAACCATTTTCTATAAACTTGTTTTTTCTCTTAAAAAAAATGGCACTTTTATACATTACTTTATTTTGTTTTTTTATTTATTTTGTTTTCATATATCTTTATTATTTGGCCTGTGTGGGCCTCCCATCACAGTGGCCTCTTATTGCAGAGCACCAGCTTTGGGTGCATGCGCTCCAGAGCACTGGCTCGTAAGTGGACACACCGGTCCAGCCGCTCTGCAGCATGTGGGATCTTCCCAGGGCAGGGATGGAACTGGTGCCCCCTGCACTGCAAGGTGGACTTTTCTACCCACTGGGCCACCAGGGAAGCTCCATTACTTAAAGTAAAATGGTAAGCCATCTTATACAACATTTTTTTTCCCAAAACACTTTTTCTGTGTTAACATCCAGTGTCACAATGTATCTATCATGAAGTCACAAATGACTATTCCCTATTACAAACTGCTGACTATTTAGCTTCTATAATGTTGGAGAAAGCTCTTGAGAGTCCCTTGGACTGCAAGGGGATCAACCAGTCAATCCTAAAGGAAATCAACCCTGAATATTCACTGGAAGTACTGATGCTGAAGTTGAAGCTCCAATACGTTGGTCACGTGAAGCAAAGAGATGATTCACAGGAAAAGACCCTGATACTGGGAAAGAGTGAAGGTAACAGGAGAAGGGGGTGGTAGAGGACAAAATGCTTAGATAGTATCAGAGACTCAATGGACATAAATTTGAGCAAACTCTGGGAGATGGTGAAGGAAAGGGGAACCCAGTGTACTGAAGTCCATGGGTCACAAAAGAGTTGGACACAACGTAGAGACTAAACAACAATAACTGTGATAAACCATTCTTCCTCAACTTCCAAACAAGCAAATTTGGGCTGATTTTTTTTTTTTAACAATATAACTAGGTTTTAACTTAAAAATTGTTTAGTGGGATTCCCTGATAGCTCAGTGGTAAAGAGTTTGCCTGCCAATGCAGGAGACAGGGGCTAGATCCCTGATCTGGGAAGATCCCATGTGCTGCAGAGCAACTAAGTTCATGAACCACAACTACTGAGCCTGTGCTCTAGAGCCTCAGAGCCGTAATTATTGAGCTCACGTGTGGCAAGTACTGAAGCCCATGTGCCCTAGAGCCTGAGTTCCACAACAAGAGACATCACCACAACAAGAAGCCTGCTCACCTCAAATAAAGAGTAGCCCCCAGTCTCTTCAACAAGAGAAGAGCCTGTTGCAGCAGTGAAAACCCAGAATAGCCAAAAATAAATAAACAAAAATTATTTTAAAAAGCAGCATAACTATTAAAAAATTGTTTAGTAAAGACAATATAAAGTTGAACGCTGAAGAAAGAAAAGATACTATGACAAACTCTATATGTTTAGAGGTTAAAACTCCAACCTGTAGAAGCACTCAAAAATCACAGCCTATCTCTAGATATCCTCAGTTTGCCCAATCAGCCACATTCTACTACGATGTTAAGCTCTTGAATCTTCAGGATTTAATAAGACTCTTCAAATATTTACAAAACACAAGATTACAGCAGATTATTCACTAAAAAGAACAAGCAACTATGACATTTAGAGCAGCAATATTATAAGAAAATAGAGCATGATACATGGTAAGCATTTGTAAAAACTTTCTAGGTTAGTGCTCTAGTTTATGATCTATAATTCATGCTTTATTTATTGGTCCTAATACTAATTTCAAACAACTCTTTTTTAGTTATCTTGTTCTTACTACAAAAAAATGAATAAAGTTAATTTATTCTAATTACACATTGTGGGTTTCTGAAGTATTACATATACTGGACATTTTCAGAAATAATTTCTAAAAGACAAGTGTGCTACATTAAAATGCTACAAATTATTTTATTAACTAATGTATTCCTCTGAGAAGCTCATTGAACTAAATGTTTTATTACCAGCTCATTGGTTATATTAGTAAGAAATACTGAATTTCAAAGATCTAGAGCACGAGTTAGCAAATTAAATCTCATGGACCAATCCAGTCGTATCCATTTGTAGGTATCTGTAGCTCCTTTTCACTAAATCAATAGTTCTGTGGAGTTGTGAGAGAAACTTATGGCAAAACTATTTATTATCTGACCCTTTATAGAAAAAGTTTGCCAACCACACTTTAGAATTTCTCATAAGACAGGAATTTTGTTTTTCAACTACTGTTTTATTATTTAGGGTCTCACTCTTTCAGACTAAGTTCTGAAAAAAAAATGTTAAAAATAATAGTAAGAAAAAATAATATTTACTTGACTGCTCTAAGAAGCAGGGCCTTTCTGAGGTGATGAAAGTGTTTTAAAACCTCATTATTAAAGTTGTTTTTATCATTATATACCTTGGTCAAACTCAAATTGTAACAAATTTCATTTTATGTAAAATATAATACAACAAATAAAAACACTAACATGACATTTAAAGTAAATTCACTGCTTTAAGTGGAAAAATTTTTAAACTAAAAGATATTACAAGATTATAATAAAGAAAATCAGTTAATAATCTGACTTTGTGCTTTCTGGTAGGAATGTTTCTACAGTTTATTATATGAATTATTAAACACAAAACAATCTAGAATTATGAAAAATTATTCTTAACTAGAATTTATAGTGCCCTACACCTTGAATCATTAAAGTACTTTAGTTTATAGGTCAGATTCGATGTGAGTATTCACCCATGTACCAGGAAGCAGATCAGAGAGCTATAGTTATTTTGTGATGAAGACTATTCTCTTCCTGAAGGCACTGAGCTAAAGTTTCAGAACTGAAGGATTTAAAGAAATATTTAGCCTGAGATACACAAACCAGAGACATCACTCTGCCAACAAAGGTTCAGGTAGTGAAAGTTATGATTTTTTCCCAGTAGTCATGTACGGATGTGAGAGCTGGACCATAAAGAAGGCTGAGTATCAAAGAACTGATATTTTTCTATTGTGGTGCTATACAAGACTCTTGAGAATCCCTTGGACTGCCAGGAGCTCAAACCACACTCAATCCCAGAGGAAATCAACCTTGACTTCATTGGAAGGACTGATGCTGAAGCTGAAGCTCCAATACTTTGGCCACCTGATGCAAAGAGCCAACTCATAGGGAAGGACCCTGATGTGGAGAAAGACTGAAGCAGAAAGAGACAAGGGTGGCAAAGAATTAGTTGGTTGCATATTATCACCGATTCAATGGACATGAATGTGAACAACCTTGGAGAGATAGTGAAGGAGACAGAAGTCTGGCATGCAACAGTTCACAGGGTCACAAAGAGATCAACAAGAGTTGGTGACCGCAGCAACACATTCAAAATGAAGTTAAATGATGATGTTGAACAAGACTGAACAAATCTATTATACATTTAAAGAATCTGATAACTCCAGTTCAAAGGGAAAAAAACAGCATTAACAACAGAAGATCAAGATTTTTGAACAAAGGTTTTTGTTAAAAATCTGAGTAGTATATGTTATGTATATGAATGTACAAGGTAGCAAAAGATCTATTTCTACTGGAATACAATATCACTGCATTTCAATATAAAGTCTGTGACCATTTTCTGGAAAAACATTTGTCCATTTGTCTACTGAATTTCTGGTATGTCACATGAATCTCCACCTTCCCAGAAACATCATTGTCAACAACTAATGAACTGGTGACTGCTGAGAAAATTATAAGAAACCTATGTCATTATGTAAGTGTACCAAAAGAGCTGTGAGATATGTTAACAGGGGGCTGTGCTATCAATAACGAATACTAGCGAATGTTTCTTTTCGTCTTTATGGTAGTCTATAATGTCTATTTTAAAACAAAGAATATATGTGACTTATAGCTTTAAAAGTTAATAGAAAAAATAATATATTAAAATTTTTACTCTGTTAGTGATAAAAACAGAACTCATGTTATCAATGATATGATTGTGACGCTATGAAAATGTGGGCTTCCCTGGTGTCTCCGTGGTAAAGAATCTGCCTGCCAACACAGCAGACACAGGTTCGATCCCTGGTCAGGGAAGATTCCCTGAAGATGGAAATGGCAACCCACTCTAGTTATCTTGTCTGGAGAATCCCATGGATAGTGGCGCCTGGTGGGCTACAGTCCATGGGGTTGCAAAGAGTTGCGTACAACTTAGCAATGAACAGCAATAAAATATGAAGACATATATGCAAGTCATCTAAGAACTGAAAGCATTTAGAAAATGTTAAAATAACTACTAAAGCTAGGTTTGTAAGTTTATGATTTTAAATTTGTTTCCTTTTGTAGTAGTGTTATCTTATTCTCAATGTTGAAAACAGCAAACACAGAGAGGCAAGGGGGAAAAGAATGGTATATTCCCTTTGGGTATAATGTAATAATATGCCTTGAGTTTACTTTGAGAAACAACACTTCCCACAAGCATTTAAACTTCTTCATTCTTTGCCCTTATTTTCTAGTTATAGTCATTAGAATGATTATACTAAGAACAGTAATAAACCCTCTACTCTAGATAAGGCTGGTAGTCATATAATTCTGTATCTACTGGGTTTGTATTTTTTATGGGCAAAGCTGTTTACTTTTTGAAACTGACAAGGCTATTTATAAGAAAATGACCACAAACCGGATGGATATAATTAGACAATAAGCTTATTTAGAGGATAGTTTTTAAGAGACACTTAAAAATATTAAAACCTGAAATTTGAAGCTTAAAGAACATTACATGCAGTCTTACTTTTGTTTTTTCAGTCTTCAGAAAATAAAATAGTTTAAGTGACCACCCAGGGTCAAACAGCTAATTAGTAAAAATGTTAGAACATGGGTGTGGACTTCTCACTCCTGCCCCCAAGTTCTTTTTACTTCACTGCTATAGGAGCACAGCTGCCATCTCTGCCCATGGAAGGGGTTCCGGGGGTTCCTAATTTGTCACCCTCAGGGTTTGCTGTGAGGTCTGCTGTCACTCTTCTGGCTTAAGGGAACTGGGAAACCAGACTAGGATTTACTCTTGCAGCTTTGGCCTCCAGATCTGTCAAGTTGCAGGCACCTGGCTCCAGCTTTGGCCTCTCTCAAGGGATCTGTCAAAGTTGGCTCTGCCTGCCAACACAGCAGACACAGGTTCGATCCCTGGTCAGGGAAGATTCCCTGAAGATGGAAATGGCAACCCACTCTAGTTATCTTGTCTGGAGAATCCCATGGATAGTGGCGCCTGGTGGGCTACAGTCCATGGGGTTGCAAAGAGTTGCGTACAACTTAGCAATGAACAGCAATAAAATATGAAGACATATATGCAAGTCATCTAAGAACTGAAAGCATTTAGAAAATGTTAAAATAACTACTAAAGCTAGGTTTGTAAGTTTATGATTTTAAATTTGTTTCCTTTTGTAGTAGTGTTATCTTATTCTCAATGTTGAAAACAGCAAACACAGAGAGGCAAGGGGGAAAAGAATGGTATATTCCCTTTGGGTATAATGTAATAATATGCCTTGAGTTTACTTTGAGAAACAACACTTCCCACAAGCATTTAAACTTCTTCATTCTTTGCCCTTATTTTCTAGTTATAGTCATTAGAATGATTATACTAAGAACAGTAATAAACCCTCTACTCTAGATAAGGCTGGTAGTCATATAATTCTGTATCTACTGGGTTTGTATTTTTTATGGGCAAAGCTGTTTACTTTTTGAAACTGACAAGGCTATTTATAAGAAAATGACCACAAACCGGATGGATATAATTAGACAATAAGCTTATTTAGAGGGATAGTTTTTTAAGAGACACTTAAAAATATTAAAACCTGAAATTTGAAGCTTAAAGAACATTACATGCAGTCTTACTTTTGTTTTTTCAGTCTTCAGAAAATAAAATAGTTTAAGTGACCACCCAGGGTCAAACAGCTAATTAGTAAAAATGTTAGAACATGGGTGTGGACTTCTCACTCCTGCCCCCAAGTTCTTTTTACTTCACTGCTATAGGAGCACAGCTGCCATCTCTGCCCATGGAAGGGGTTCCGGGGGTTCCTAATTTGTCACCCTCAGGGTTTGCTGTGAGGTCTGCTGTCACTCTTCTGGCTTAAGGGAACTGGGAAACCAGACTAGGATTTACTCTTGCAGCTTTGGCCTCTCCAGATCTGTCAAGTTGCAGGCACCTGGCTCCATGCCTATCAGAGTCCCAGGGACCTCTCTCTGCAGAGATTGGGCCTGGTCCAGGTCCTGGCTGATAGAAGTCCAGAGAAATAGTGCTACACCCTCTTGCACTGCAGCTTCTGAGGCCTCCAAGCATTGGGGCTGACTGCCTTTCCAGATACATGTGATGGAAGGGAAAGCCCGGGTTCCGAAACTGGAGATGAGGAAAATGGATAGAAACAAGTCTAACCAGAACAGCCTGCAGGCTAAAGAAGAATAAAGCAAGTGGACCATCAGCTTAGCAACTGTTTCAAGGGTAGTTTGGAAAGTGGCTGGGGATTAAAAAATAATTTAAAAATCTATAACCAAATAGTTGCCATCTGCTAATGCTACCACCACCTGATTGACATTTAATCTGCTCTCTGGCTCTGTTACCCGTATGTCCACCAACATTTCTGCCCTCAGCTAAACAGTAAAAGCTCTGTCCTTTGTCATGGTGCTTGGAGAGGGACTGTAAATATTAATGTTAGGTACTTAGAATAGAAAAAGGAGCCCAAGATGGAGGCTAAGGAAAGAGGTAACTAGAAACACCAAAGTGAGGAAGGGTATAGAAAATGGTATATCTGCAACTTCTGTCTTACTGCAGACTCTCTTCATTACCTTCTTGCTAAAGGAAGTAGCCACACGAGAGTGGTCCACACAGCAAGAAGTTGAGAGTGGCCTCTAGCCCGCAGCTAGCTTGGAACTGAGGCCCTCTGTTCTAAAGACAGCTAGATAAGAGAAATGCTTATTTAGAGGATAGTTTTTTAAGAGACACTTAAAAATATTAAAACCTGAAATTTGAAGCTTAAAGAACATTACATGCAGTCTTACTTTTGTTTTTTCAGTCTTCAGAAAATAAAATAGTTTAAGTGACCACCCAGGGTCAAACAGCTAATTAGTAAAAATGTTAGAACATGGGTGTGGACTTCTCACTCCTGCCCCCAAGTTCTTTTTACTTCACTGCTATAGGAGCACAGCTGCCATCTCTGCCCATGGAAGGGGTTCCGGGGGTTCCTAATTTGTCACCCTCAGGGTTTGCTGTGAGGTCTGCTGTCACTCTTCTGGCTTAAGGGAACTGGGAAACCAGACTAGGATTTACTCTTGCAGCTTTGGCCTCCCCAGATCTGTCAAGTTGCAGGCACCTGGCTCCATGCCTATCAGAGTCCCAGGGACCTCTCTCTGCAGAGATTGGGCCTGGTCCAGGTCCTGGCTGATAGAAGTCCAGAGAAATAGTGCTACACCCTCTTGCACTGCAGCTTCTGAGGCCTCCAAGCATTGGGGCTGACTGCCTTTCCAGATACATGTGATGGAAGGGAAAGCCCGGGTTCCGAAACTGGAGATGAGGAAAATGGATAGAAACAAGTCTAACCAGAACAGCCTGCAGGCTAAAGAAGAATAAAGCAAGTGGACCATCAGCTTAGCAACTGTTTCAAGGGTAGTTTGGAAAGTGGCTGGGGATTAAAAAATAATTTAAAAATCTATAACCAAATAGTTGCCATCTGCTAATGCTACCACCACCTGATTGACATTTAATCTGCTCTCTGGCTCTGTTACCCGTATGTCCACCAACATTTCTGCCCTCAGCTAAACAGTAAAAGCTCTGTCCTTTGTCATGGTGCTTGGAGAGGGACTGTAAATATTAATGTTAGGTACTTAGAATAGAAAAAGGAGCCCAAGATGGAGGCTAAGGAAAGAGGTAACTAGAAACACCAAAGTGAGGAAGGGTATAGAAAATGGTATATCTGCAACTTCTGTCTTACTGCAGACTCTCTTCATTACCTTCTTGCTAAAGGAAGTAGCCACACGAGAGTGGTCCACACAGCAAGAAGTTGAGAGTGGCCTCTAGCCCGCAGCTAGCTTGGAACTGAGGCCCTCTGTTCTAAAGACAGCTAGGACAATCCTGCCAACGACCATGTGAACGTGGATAGGTCCTTTCCCAGTAGAACTTTCAGATGACACTATGCCAGCAGCCTAGTCAGAGGCCTGGGAGGAGAGGCACCTAGCTAAGCCACACCCAGATCCAAATCCACAGAAACACTGAGACAATAAACTTGTGTGGTGCTAAGAAGCTTAGTTTGGGGCTTTCCCTGGTGGTCCAGTGGGTAAGGACACCGCCTTGCAGTGCAAGGGGCGCCGGTTTGAGCCCTGGTCTGGGAAGATCCCACATGCCGCGGAGCGGCTGGACGGATGTGTCCAATGACTGAGCCGGAGCTCTGGGGCACATGCGCCCAGAGGTGGTGCTCTGCGACGACAGAGGCCACCGATGGGAGGCCCACAGGAGCCAAGGAACAAAGACGGATGAAAATAGAGAAAAAATGAAAGACCAATAGAAGTGGCCCGCCCGTCCCCCTCCCTCCCCACCCCACCCCTCAAAAGATAAATAAATAAAATAACAATAAAAATAAATGTTTAAAGAAGCTTAGTTTGCGGTCATTTGTTACGTGGCAATAAAATAATAAATCAATATTTCCCCAACTGATGATCCACAAGTCAAAAATCTGTCCTTAATGAAACAAATCTTGCAGGTGTAATGTCAGATTTTTTAAAAACTGTAACAAGGTCAAGAATCTTTAATCACTAGCTACTATATGCTGTGATTCTACCAGGTGGGGGTACCACCTGATTGACATTTAATCTGCTCTCTGGCTCTGTTACCCGTATGTCCACCAACATTTCTGCCCTCAGCTAAACAGTAAAAGCTCTGTCCTTTGTCATGGTGCTTGGAGAGGACTGTAAATATTAATGTTAGGTACTTAGAATAGAAAAAGGAGCCCAAGATGGAGGCTAAGGAAAGAGGTAACTAGAAACACCAAAGTGAGGAAGGGTATAGAAAATGGTATATCTGCAACTTCTGTCTTACTGCAGACTCTCTTCATTACCTTCTTGCTAAAGGAAGTAGCCACACGAGAGTGGTCCACACAGCAAGAAGTTGAGAGTGGCCTCTAGCCCGCAGCTAGCTTGGAACTGAGGCCCTCTGTTCTAAAGACAGCTAGGACAATCCTGCCAACGACCATGTGAACGTGGATAGGTCCTTTCCCAGTAGAACTTTCAGATGACACTATGCCAGCAGCCTAGTCAGAGGCCTGGGAGGAGAGGCACCTAGCTAAGCCACACCCAGATCCAAATCCACAGAAACACTGAGACAATAAACTTGTGTGGTGCTAAGAAGCTTAGTTTGGGGCTTTCCCTGGTGGTCCAGTGGGTAAGGACACCGCCTTGCAGTGCAAGGGGCGCCGGTTTGAGCCCTGGTCTGGGAAGATCCCACATGCCGCGGAGCGGCTGGACGGATGTGTCCAATGACTGAGCCGGAGCTCTGGGGCACATGCGCCCAGAGGTGGTGCTCTGCGACGACAGAGGCCACCGATGGGAGGCCCACAGGAGCCAAGGAACAAAGACGGATGAAAATAGAGAAAAAATGAAAGACCAATAGAAGTGGCCCGCCCGTCCCCCTCCCTCCCCACCCCACCCCTCAAAAGATAAATAAATAAAATAACAATAAAAATAAATGTTTAAAGAAGCTTAGTTTGCGGTCATTTGTTACGTGGCAATAAAATAATAAATCAATATTTCCCCAACTGATGATCCACAAGTCAAAAATCTGTCCTTAATGAAACAAATCTTGCAGGTGTAATGTCAGATTTTTTAAAAACTGTAACAAGGTCAAGAATCTTTAATCACTAGCTACTATATGCTGTGATTCTACCAGGTGGGGGGTACTGGGGAAAATACATACAGCTCACCCAAAACTGATAGGACCAAGATAAGTTTTTATAACTTGTCATTAATGACAAAAGATTGTTTGTCATTAATGAATACTCAGTGGGCCACAATTTTTAAAAATATCTTCAGGTTTAGAGAAGGAGTAAAAGAAATCGCAATCAAAAGCTGGCTCTGGCTAGCTCAAGGTACAAAGGAGACAAGAGCCATCCAAAGAACTGGGGAAGCATTGTGGCTTCTTCAAGAAAGATTATACAAGAACAAGAATTGGTTCACTTTCAATATTTCTCTAGTTTTTTCTGGTCTTTTATCACTAAATAAGCCAAGTATATTTCTATGACCAAAGCAAATTATACAATGTGTCTCTCAACAATTGACAGCACTGAAGATGACCAAACCGTAGTTCTCATTCTTCCCTGTCCATTCCTCGTAACATCAACAATGTGCCACACTAGTATCACCCATTACCAGCATCCATGGAGACTGTCAGTGAACTGACAGTTTGAATGGGACAGGGCAGCTTGGAGACAGGAAGTGGCAGATTGAAGTCTAATGAGCATCCTGCTTAGTGTCACATGTGCTAAAAAGAAGGTTTTGAGTTTTGTTTTTTAACACCTTTCTGATTTCCAGGGATTTTATCTTTGGCAGTGAAAGGACAAGTACACAGATGATGGAATGTTTTCCTGCCTTTCATGTCTGTGTTTTCAATTTATAGATAACCATTTACAGCCAGTGGGCAAAAGTGTTACAATTATTTTGGCATTCAATTAACGATTGAAAGTCAATTTCAAACTTGCATTAAAATTGCTCTATTTCTCACAAGACTATCAAAGAGTTTATGTGCACATAGTCCCTTGATAAGTGCTGGATAGCAAAATGTATTTACCTGTAATTTTCATATTTAGAAGCGATCACTTATCATAATGACAATCAGAACAACTTGAACACTCTTCATGTTGTTATTTCAAAGACAGAAAAGAGCTATATGACCTCATAAGATGATTTCAAGACAAATTATTTTCAAGCCTACAGACTCAACAGAATGCCAATGTTAAAATACCAGTCATTCTGGTACCTAGGCTGGGTTAATATTTCAAGCACAAATCAATAGTCTCATATTTAAAAGGGGATAATGAGACCTGTACCATCTACTACACAGGAGCACAAGAATAAAACAAAATAAAAATTATGAAATCACTTCATGAACTTGAAAGCAATGCTATTATTATTAGAAATAAATCAATTTCATTTCCTAATCTAATGTCAAGGGCTTCAGATAAAACTGTTTCAATGATTGAACCACTAGAATGCCTCCCAATGTTAATTTTTGCTGTTGTTGTTTGGTCACTAAGTTGTATCTGACCCTCTGTGAGCCTATAGACTGCAACACACCAGGCTTCTCTCTCACTATCTCCTGGAGTTTGCTCAAACTGATGTCCTTGAGATGGTGATGGCATCCAACCATCTCATCCTCTGTCGCCCCCTTCTCCTCTTGCCCTCAATCTTTCCCAGCATCAGGGTCTTTTCCAATGACTTGGCTCTTTGCATCAGGTGGCCAAAGTATTGGAGCTCCAGCTTCAGCATCAGTCCTTCCAATGAATATTCAGGGTTGATTTCCTTTAGGATTGACTAGTTTGATCTCCGTGCTGTCCAAGGGACTCTTAGGAGTCTGCACCAGCACCACAATAGAAAAATATCAGTTCTTTGATACTCAGCCTTCTTTATGGTCCAACTCTCACATCAGTACACGATTGCTGGGAAAACCATAGGTTTGACTATATGGACCTTTGTCGGCAAAGTGACGTTACTGCTTTTTAAATACGCTTTTTAGGTTTGTCATAGCTTTTCTTCCAAAGAGCAAGCATCTTTTAATTCCGTAGTGAGAGTCACCATCTACAGTGATTTTGGAGACCAAGAAAATAAAGTCTATCACTCACTCAACTTTTCCCCAACTATCTGCCATGAAATGATGGGACCAGATCTGAGGATCTTAGTTTTTTGAATGTTGAGTTGCAAGCAGCATTCTCACTCTCCCCTTTTACCCACATCAAAAGGCTCTTTAGCTCCTCTTCGCTTTCTACCATTAGAATAATTCTCAAAAATAATAATGCCTCAGACACTGGAGTCTGCTGTGACTTCTACATCTTGTACTACGCAAAATGATCCTCCTCTGTTTCAACAACACATAACATAGATCCCATACGCAAAACAAACCATAGACAAATCACTCACAGAAAAATTAAAATAAGCCATTCTTAAAATCTAAGAAGACACCGAGTTTGCTGTCATAGCCAAGGCTTACACAAAAGTAGGGTTACTGGTATTTTATTGGAATGAAGAGATGTGCAACGATGCACTTGATTTCTGAATGTGCTAAACAATCTACCGTTACCTTAAAATCATTCATTTTGACAAGCTACATGCACTCCTTTTGAAGATTACAAGTGTATTTCTTAATTTATGCATATCCCTAGCTATCTATATTTCCTCTTCAGATTTTTATAAGACTGGTCAAACAAATTTTGACATCAAGTCTAACTTCCATAAAGCTGCCACAAATTCTTAGAAGACAAGTTATAATGATCACAGTTTTCTTACCCACTATTTTCACTGTTTTACAGAGCAGAAAATCTCTGAAGACCCTTAAAAAATCAATAAACCATTTTTCATTTAGATTACTGCATTACCCACCTGACAATATAAAAGCAATACCTACAGCAAGATTATCCTCCAGGAGACCAAGGGATGGAAGTAGTCTTCATTCTAGCTCATTTTAAGGGTTGACTCATTTCTTTACTAAACTGTATACTAAGGTTTAATTGTATTTTTAATTAGGAGTGATTTTTCTTGTGGTTCATAAAGTCTTCTCATCCCACAGGTCTCGCCTAATGAAATTCTGAACAGAAGCACTCAGATGCTGTTTATGAAAAGAAAATGTGTAATACCAGTGAATTTCTGGTTGGTTAACAAAAGGTTCTACATCTTATAGGAATAAACATGAACTATAATTTTATTCTCAAAGAATGACACTAATACTACAAATCTACCATAAAGTTTTTATCACAAGAATAACTGCCTTTTATTAAATTATCCTTAGTTCCTTTCTCAGGGAAGCTAAACTGAATGGTACTGTGATAGAGATTTTAAAATCTGAACTACAAACCACAGAACACATTTGTGCATTAATTTGTGCATAATTCTTTTTAAAAATCTTACCTTGCTGAGTAATTATACTTTAAAATATAAATAACAATATCCATAAAATATATAAGAAAGTAATTTAAAAATCACATTCTTTAAAAATGATGACTAGTTCCCAAGGTATCTCTGTTTAATATAAGACCTGATACTCAAAATGGTGACTGTAAAGTGATAAGGAAAGTTTAGAGTGTGACTGTAAAAAATACAACTTAAGGTACCACTGTACACTCAGTCCCAGCAGACCACTGGGTAGAGAGTACAGAGCATCCATCACTCAGTAAAAATCTATTGACTCACAGTCAACATAATATTCTTGTTTTAAGAAAACACATTCTAAATTATATAGGGGGATATCATTAAAAATAAATAACATTTTGAACACCTAAACTCTAAATCCAACCTAAGTGTCCATCAACAGATGAATGGATAAAGAAGATTTCATACACACACACACACACACATACACACACACATATACACACACACATAGATACATACAGTGGAATACAACTCAGCCATAAAAAAAGAATGAAACTTTGCCATTTGCAGCAACATGGATGGACTTGGAGGGCATCATGCTAAGTCACTTAAGTCAAACACAGAAAGACAAATACCGTAAGATATGACTTCGATATGATATGTGGAGTTTAAAAGATACAGCATGCCAGTGAGCAAAACAACAAAGAAACAGACTCACAAACACAGAAAACAAATGAGTGTTGAGCAGTGGGGGAAGTGGAGGAGAGTGGGACACACAAACTACTGGGCGAAAGATCAATTCCAAAGACATCTTACGCAGCATTAGGAACATGGCTGAATCAACCATAACTATCCCTACATTCTCTCTCTCCCCTCTGCCACGCCACTCTTCCAGGTCATCCCAGAGTCCCAGGCTGGGCTCCCTGTGCCTCACTGCAACTTCTCACCAGCTAGTCACCTTACACACGATAATGTAAATAGGTTGATACTAATTCCTCCACTTGTCCCACTCTCTCCCTCCCTGACTGAGGACACAAATCCATCCTCTACATTTGTGTCTCAAGGTCTTACCTGCAAATAGGTTCCATCAATACCATTTTTGGAATTATCACTTTGCTATATATAGAGAGAGACATTCCATATATATGTGATAATATTCTATGTTTTCCTCTTTCTGACTTACTTCACTCTGTTTAACAGACTCTACGCTCATCCAGATCACTAGAGTTGAGACATGGAAGCAACCTAGATGTCCATCGATAGAGGAATGGGTAAGGAAGATGTGCAGTGTTGCACTTAGTCGCTCAGTTGTGTCCGACTCTTTGCGACCACGTGGACTGCAGCTTCCCAGGCTCCTCTGTCTATGGGGACTCTCTAGGCAAGAATACTAGAGTGGGGACTTCCCTGGTGGTCCAGTGGGTAAGGACACCTCCTTGCAGTGCAAGGAGTGCCGGTTCAATCCCTGTCCTGGGAAGATCCCACGTGCTACGGAGTGACTGGACTGATGTGTCCAACTACCAAGTCAGAGCTCTGGAGCGCATGTGCCCAGACCTGGTGCTCTGCAGTGAGAGAGGCCACTGTGATGGGAGGCCCACACAGGGCAAAGAACAAAGATAAATAGATGAAGGACCAATAGAAGTGGCCAAAAAAAAAAAAACCTTTAAAAAAAGAGTACTGGAGTGGGCTACCATGCCCTCTTCCAGGGATCTTTCAATCCAGGGATTGGATCAGATCTGTACCAGCTGAGCTACCAGGGAAGCATTAGGAACATGGCTGATATGATATGTGGAGTTTAAAAGACAACCAGTGAGCAAAACAACAAAGAAACAGACTCACAAACACAGAAAACAAATGAGTGTTGAGCAGTGGGGAAGTGGAGGAGAGGGACACACAAACTACTGGGCGAAAGATCAATTCCAAAGACATCTTACGCAGCATTAGGAACATGGCTGAATCAACCATAACTATCCCTACATTCTCTCTCTCCCCTCTGCCACGCCACTCTTCCAGGTCATCCCAGAGTCCCAGGCTGGGCTCCCTGTGCCTCACTGCAACTTCTCACCAGCTAGTCACCTTACACACGATAATGTAAATAGGTTGATACTAATTCCTCCACTTGTCCCACTCTCTCCCTCCCTGACTGAGGACACAAATCCATCCTCTACATTTGTGTCTCAAGGTCTTACCTGCAAATAGGTTCCATCAATACCATTTTTGGAATTATCACTTTGCTATATATAGAGAGAGACATTCCATATATATGTGATAATATTCTATGTTTTCCTCTTTCTGACTTACTTCACTCTGTTTAACAGACTCTACGCTCATCCAGATCACTAGAGTTGAGACATGGAAGCAACCTAGATGTCCATCGATAGAGGAATGGGTAAGGAAGATGTGCAGTGTTGCACTTAGTCGCTCAGTTGTGTCCGACTCTTTGCGACCACGTGGACTGCAGCTTCCCAGGCTCCTCTGTCTATGGGGACTCTCTAGGCAAGAATACTAGAGTGGGGACTTCCCTGGTGGTCCAGTGGGTAAGGACACCTCCTTGCAGTGCAAGGAGTGCCGGTTCAATCCCTGTCCTGGGAAGATCCCACGTGCTACGGAGTGACTGGACTGATGTGTCCAACTACCAAGTCAGAGCTCTGGAGCGCATGTGCCCAGACCTGGTGCTCTGCAGTGAGAGAGGCCACTGTGATGGGAGGCCCACACAGGGCAAAGAACAAAGATAAATAGATGAAGGACCAATAGAAGTGGCCAAAAAAAAAAAAACCTTTAAAAAAAGAGTACTGGAGTGGGCTACCATGCCCTCTTCCAGGGGATCTTTCCAATCCAGGGATCAGATCTAAGTCTCCTGCATTGCAGGCAGATTCTGTACCAGCTGAGCTACCAGGGAAGCCCAAGGAAGATGTGGTATGTAGCAAATCCCTAACAATTGCACATGGAATATAACCTTTAAAGTTATATATTAAAAATATATATGGGGCTTCCCCTGGTGGTCCAGTGGGTAAGGACACCGCCTTGCAGCGCAGGGTGCGCCGGTTCGATCCCTGGCCTGGGAAGATCCCACGTGCCGCGGAGCGGCTGGACAGATGTGTCCAATTACCGAGCCGGAGCTCTGGAGCGCATGTGCCCAGAGCCGGTGCCCTGCGACAACAGAGGCCACCACGATGGAAAGCCCACAGGAGCCAAAGAACAAAGACGGATGAAAATAGAGAATTGAAAGACCAATAGAAGTGGCCTGCCCATCCCCCCCTCTCCCCATCCCACCCTCCAAAAGATAAATTTAAAAATATATATATATATATGGAAGAAAAGTAATAAAATGTTTAAAATGTTTCAATAAAAAATAACCTAAACTCTAAAGATTAACAATGAACACAACATTTATATAAACTGTCTATAAGCCAGGCACTGTGCTTATATGACTTATAAGCATTAAATAATTTAATTCTTATTAGCCTCATTTTCAAACAGGCAAATTAAGGCACAGAGAGCCTAAGTAACTCACAATTTGTAAATAGCAGAGAGAGGATTCAAATTCAGGCATCTAACAACACCAGAATCTACACCCCAAACATTGTGGAATATTTTACGTTATTTTGCTTTTTCATGTGGGAAAAGTCTTCTCTTCCAGACTTAACACTTCACTTACTACTTCCATTATACCTCCATCTGTCCTCCAGTTGTCTACTCTATCTTTCCAGCCTTTGGAAAAGGTTAAGATTTGAACAGGGGACTCCTCCCACTGGAGGGGGATCAAGGGGATTTTTTAAGCTAGTACGACTGCTGCATTGTTAAGGGGAAACACTGTGCAAGTCAATTCAGCCTTCATTTGTCCACAGGGCTTCTTGAGGCTTTAATTTATCCCAGGAGTATCATGAAAGAGAGTAGTTCCTTCTAATCCATAAATTACCGAGGCTTTATTCCGGTTTATATTTCCAACAAGGTTTTCCACAGGTCTGCTGTGAGCCATGTTCTTTCTGTTGTTCCTTGCAGTTTCCTCGAGACACATGTCCTAGTTAAACGGTTTAGGATGGAATGGTCTCACCGTTTAGCTGACACAGGTCACCAGGCCAGTAGAGGTTACTCTGACCTGGGCATTTGGTTAGCACTTGTACCTTCTTCTGTGTTTGGGGAAGTTAAGATCATCCACGCAATGTGTTATCAACAGTCTGTTGGGAACACTAGGTCTGTAGGAACACTGGCTCTAATATTACTACTAATAACTTAACACAACACTTGCTAAGTAGCAGGCACGATGTTCAACTCTGGACGAGCCAACCCCCAAAGAGGCCACCACGATGGAAAGCCCACAAGAGCCAAAGAACAAAGACGGATGAAAATAGAGAATTGAAAGACCAATAGAAGTGGCCTGCCCATCCCCCCCTCTCCCCATCCCACCCTCCAAAAGATAAATTTAAAAATATATATATATATATGGAAGAAAAGTAATAAAATGTTTAAAATGTTTCAATAAAAAATAACCTAAACTCTAAAGATTAACAATGAACACAACATTTATATAAACTGTCTATAAGCCAGGCACTGTGCTTATATGACTTATAAGCATTAAATAATTTAATTCTTATTAGCCTCATTTTCAAACAGGCAAATTAAGGCACAGAGAGCCTAAGTAACTCACAATTTGTAAATAGCAGAGAGAGGATTCAAATTCAGGCATCTAACAACACCAGAATCTACACCCTAAACATTGTGGAATATTTTACGTTATTTTGCTTTTTCATGTGGGAAAAGTCTTCTCTTCCAGACTTAACACTTCACTTACTACTTCCATTATACCTCCATCTGTCCTCCAGTTGTCTACTCTATCTTTCCAGCCTTTGGAAAAGGTTAAGATTTGAACAGGGGACTCCTCCCACTGGAGGGGGATCAAGGGGATTTTTTAAGCTAGTACGACTGCTGCATTGTTAAGGGGAAACACTGTGCAAGTCAATTCAGCCTTCATTTGTCCACAGGGCTTCTTGAGGCTTTAATTTATCCCAGGAGTATCATGAAAGAGAGTAGTTCCTTCTAATCCATAAATTACCGAGGCTTTATTCCGGTTTATATTTCCAACAAGGTTTTCCACAGGTCTGCTGTGAGCCATGTTCTTTCTGTTGTTCCTTGCAGTTTCCTCGAGACACATGTCCTAGTTAAACGGTTTAGGATGGAATGGTCTCACCGTTTAGCTGACACAGGTCACCAGGCCAGTAGAGGTTACTCTGACCTGGGCATTTGGTTAGCACTTGTACCTTCTTCTGTGTTTGGGGAAGTTAAGATCATCCACGCAATGTGTTATCAACAGTCTGTTGGGAACACTAGGTCTGTAGGAACACTGGCTCTAATATTACTACTAATAACTTAACACAACACTTGCTAAGTAGCAGGCACGATGTTCACTTAATTTCTCACCTCTGGGCCAAAGTATATACATTTTTAAAATGAGGGGTTTGGACTAGATAATATGAGCTTCCTGCTAAATCCAGATAAAATGTAAAATTAAAAAGTCCTGAGGGCTAGCCTGGGGGCCCAGTGGGTAAAGAGTCTGCCTTGCAGTGCAAGGGGCACCAGTTCCATCCCTGGCCCAGGAAGATCCCATGTGCTGCAGAGCGGCTGGACCAGTGTGCCCAATTATGAGCCAGTGCTCTGGAGCACATGTGCCCTGAGCCAGTGCTCTGCGACAAGAGAGGCCACTGCAATAGGAGACCCGCATGGGCCAAAGAATAAAGATGGATGAAAAAATGAATAAAAAAACAAGGAAAGAGGCCAATTTTTTTTTTTTAATCCTGAAAATGTGGATGACAGGTTTTCCTTTTTGCTTATCCAATTACAACACATTTATTTCAACTTTCCACTAATACTTATCACCTTAACTCTGAAAACAAAAAGAATGGAACACTGCCAATGATACAAACCAATCAACAGCTAGACAACGACTTCAACAATCACATCAAACTCTGCTTCCAATTCTTGAGCAAAATACTTGCATATCAATTTATTTTGTATCATTCTTATACTCTTAATATTAGTGATTCTCATAAGATGCTCACGACCACTTTTAAGTACACTGAGCCCTTATTGGTAACTTTTCAGAAACCATCTTAAGCATATTATTTTTTCAAACTTCTCATTCCACCTCTTTTGCCCCATTCCCTTGGTGGATGCACTCAATATAGCCAACTACTTGACCTCTACCTAATGTTCCCAATTCTATACTTTCTAGGCTGTTTCTAAGCACACATTCCAAACTTAGGATAAGCTGATCATTGTTCCACACAATCGATTTCTATAGCTGACAACTCTACTACAAAACTAGAGGAAACACTTCAGTTTGGCCTTAATATCAGTATCCTTCCAGATTCAAAATTAGAATCTCAAATAACTTGACAGATATTTAATAGAGAGATGTCCCATTTTTCAAGTTTCAATTTCTACAAAAAGTTATATTATTTCAGATCTGTTAGCTTGATTACAAACATCAAGGTTATTTTATGCATACATAGTGTGTGCTCAGTTGTGTCCAACTCTTTGTGACTCCATGGACTGTAGCCTACCAAGTTTCTCTGTCCATGGAATTATCCAGGCAAAGATACTGGAGTGGGTTGCCAATTACTCCTCCATATTTTATAGTATGTGATTAAATAATCAGACTGTTTTTCAGATGTGTATCTGAATTTCCTCAGCAGTACAAATCATTAGTTCTCAACTGTTTTTTATTTTTTGTCTTTTCTTATTTCATTAAAATAAAAAGTCTTGGCTTTCTATAATTATCTATAGCAATAGAAGAAACCCTTCAAAGTGAGAAGAAAATTACTTTTCCAAAATGTATATGTCCTTTATTCAATGTTCTCTTAAAAATTACATTAATCAAAAATCCAAGTGTGGATGACAGGTTTTCCTTTTTGCTTATCCAATTACAACACATTTATTTCAACTTTCCACTAATACTTATCACCTTAACTCTGAAAACAAAAAGAATGGAACACTGCCAATGATACAAACCAATCAACAGCTAGACAACGACTTCAACAATCACATCAAACTCTGCTTCCAATTCTTGAGCAAAATACTTGCATATCAATTTATTTTGTATCATTCTTATACTCTTAATATTAGTGATTCTCATAAGATGCTCACGACCACTTTTAAGTACACTGAGCCCTTATTGGTAACTTTTCAGAAACCATCTTAAGCATATTATTTTTTCAAACTTCTCATTCCACCTCTTTTGCCCCATTCCCTTGGTGGATGCACTCAATATAGCCAACTACTTGACCTCTACCTAATGTTCCCAATTCTATACTTTCTAGGCTGTTTCTAAGCACACATTCCAAACTTAGGATAAGCTGATCATTGTTCCACACAATCGATTTCTATAGCTGACAACTCTACTACAAAACTAGAGGAAACACTTCAGTTTGGCCTTAATATCAGTATCCTTCCAGATTCAAAATTAGAATCTCAAATAACTTGACAGATATTTAATAGAGAGATGTCCCATTTTTCAAGTTTCAATTTCTACAAAAAGTTATATTATTTCAGATCTGTTAGCTTGATTACAAACATCAAGGTTATTTTATGCATACATAGTGTGTGCTCAGTTGTGTCCAACTCTTTGTGACTCCATGGACTGTAGCCTACCAAGTTTCTCTGTCCATGGAATTATCCAGGCAAAGATACTGGAGTGGGTTGCCAATTACTCCTCCATATTTTATAGTATGTGATTAAATAATCAGACTGTTTTTCAGATGTGTATCTGAATTTCCTCAGCAGTACAAATCATTAGTTCTCAACTGTTTTTTATTTTTTGTCTTTTCTTATTTCATTAAAATAAAAAAAAGTCTTGGCTTTCTATAATTATCTATAGCAATAGAAGAAACCCTTCAAAGTGAGAAGAAAATTACTTTTCCAAAATGTATATGTCCTTTATTCAATGTTCTCTTAAAAATTAGCATTAAAGTACATATTGATGACCTCCCAGGAAACTCCCCTTTTGTTCAGCCCTCCCCAGCTTCCAGTCACTTCTCATGCCCAGGGGGAATCCCTGTCTTGATATCCAACAGTACTGACCAGTTGTGTTGGGTATTTTTGGTTTAAATTTGGCCTCTTTTATTGGTTTATTTATTTATTTATCTTCATCCATCTTTATTCTTTGGCCTGTGTGGGCCTCCCACTGCAGTGGCCTCTCTTGTCGCAGGGCACTGGCTCTGGGTGCATGCACTCCAGAGCACTGGCTCGTAAATGGATACACCAGTCCAGCCACTCTATGGCACGTGGGATCCTCCCGGGCCAGGGATTGAACCGGTGCCCTCTGCACTGCAAAGTGGACTCTTTACGCATTGGACCATAAGGGAAGCCCTATTTTTATTGTTTATATAAGTAGCGGTTGCTTAGTCACAAAGTCATGTCTGATTCCTGAGAGCCCATGGACTGTAGCCTGCTAAGTTCCTCTGTCCATGGGATTTCCCAAGCAAGATTACAGAAGCAGGTTGCCATTTCTTTTGCCAGGGGATCTTCCTGACCCAGGGATCGAACTCGGGTCTCCTACAGGCAGTCTCCTATATTGAAGGTGGATTATTTACTGAGCCACTAGGGAAGCCATTTATATAAGTAGAATCTTACAACATATACTTTTCTATATCTGACTTCTTTCCTCTTCATCACTGTGTGCATTTCTGACTGTATATTGAACTTTGTAAAAATATTAATATGAATATGCACTATTTGAAAAGCAATAAGCCAACATATAGAGCATTAAAATAAACCTCAGTGAACAAAGGAGGAATGCAAACTAATATTTAACTAATAGTATTAAAATACTATTACTGGTAGCATTAAAATAAAGTAATAAAAATATCAAAACCACAAACTTTTCAAGTATGTCTAACCTTTAGAATTTACAGTATATCTTGGATTTTCATAGTAACTGGCAAATTTTTCTTGCTTCTGGTAAAATCTTTATAAAACTTATGCTTTTGACGACAATGAGTCACCATCATCCACGATACTAGAGTAAATCAGTATTGATTGTATGTTGTCAAGTATGACTTTGGCTAAATTTTAAAATGGTTCTTGGAAGGTAAAGAGCAGAAGATGGAGGAAGACCCATAAATTTGGGACATCAATGACTTCTACACTTACCTAAAGGTTATAAAGGCTCACATTCAAATGTAATGATAATTATCTTCAATACCAAGTGTTGCATATTCAGTCACTAAGTCATGTCTAAGTCTTTGCAATCCCGTGGACTGCAGCCCACCAGGCTCCTCTGTCCATAGGATTTCCCAGGCAAGAATACTGGAGTGGGTAGCCATTTCAGTGGTTTCAGAGTGGTTACAGTTGTTACCCAGGGATCTTCTCGACTCAGGGTTCAAAGTATTACCTAATTCTAAACTTCATTCCAGTGCTATTCTTGATAACATCACCTATAATTCTTCCACTCTGGTCATCCCTGCCAGCACTCAGGGTTCCAGTTGTCCCATATGTAGATTTTAAAAGATATACTGGTGTATTTTAACTCATATTCTGCATTACTTCTCTGATTTTCAGCCAACAAATCTGCCCTCATATTGTACAGAACAAAAAGTATTTTGCATATTGAAATCTTTTCTGTCCAGGTTTCCATCAAGAGTGGAGAAGGAGATGATCAGCCCTATCTGAAGCAGTCTGTTCTGCATTTTAAGATGTCTCATTACATCACATGCATGATTTGGCTAAAATGGATTATTTACTGAGCCACTAGGGAAGCCATTTATATAAGTAGAATCTTACAACATATACTTTTCTATATCTGACTTCTTTCCTCTTCATCACTGTGTGCATTTCTGACTGTATATTGAACTTTGTAAAATATTAATATGAATATGCACTATTTGAAAAGCAATAAGCCAACATATAGAGCATTAAAATAAACCTCAGTGAACAAAGGAGGAATGCAAACTAATATTTAACTAATAGTATTAAAATACTATTACTGGTAGCATTAAAATAAAGTAATAAAAATATCAAAACCACAAACTTTTCAAGTATGTCTAACCTTTAGAATTTACAGTATATCTTGGATTTTCATAGTAACTGGCAAATTTTTCTTGCTTCTGGTAAAATCTTTATAAAACTTATGCTTTTGACGACAATGAGTCACCATCATCCACGATACTAGAGTAAATCAGTATTGATTGTATGTTGTCAAGTATGACTTTGGCTAAATTTTAAAATGGTTCTTGGAAGGTAAAGAGCAGAAGATGGAGGAAGACCCATAAATTTGGGACATCAATGACTTCTACACTTACCTAAAGGTTATAAAGGCTCACATTCAAATGTAATGATAATTATCTTCAATACCAAGTGTTGCATATTCAGTCACTAAGTCATGTCTAAGTCTTTGCAATCCCGTGGACTGCAGCCCACCAGGCTCCTCTGTCCATAGGATTTCCCAGGCAAGAATACTGGAGTGGGTAGCCATTTCAGTGGTTTCAGAGTGGTTACAGTTGTTACCCAGGGATCTTCTCGACTCAGGGTTCAAAGTATTACCTAATTCTAAACTTCATTCCAGTGCTATTCTTGATAACATCACCTATAATTCTTCCACTCTGGTCATCCCTGCCAGCACTCAGGGTTCCAGTTGTCCCATATGTAGATTTTAAAAGATATACTGGTGTATTTTAACTCATATTCTGCATTACTTCTCTGATTTTCAGCCAACAAATCTGCCCTCATATTGTACAGAACAAAAAGTATTTTGCATATTGAAATCTTTTCTGTCCAGGTTTCCATCAAGAGTGGAGAAGGAGATGATCAGCCCTATCTGAAGCAGTCTGTTCTGCATTTTAAGATGTCTCATTACATCACATGCATGATTTGGCTAAAAATGAACTAACACTTTTGAATTTTCCCATTTCCATGGAGTTTGAAGCTGCCATTCTTAGCAATCAACCCCTCACCACATTGCTTCAATCTGCTCCATAGTGATTGAACAGAGAGATTTCTCCTATAGAGCGTAGTTTATGCTTATTAATTGCAGCTCATATATTTCTTTCCTGTTCCCATCTACAACTTTAAAAATATAGCTAAATTGTTAAGAAGATTTTTAAGGCAGTGAAACTTTATATGATACAATAATGGAGAATTCCTTAAATGGCACTATAACCTGTCAAAACCCATAGACTGTACATCAAGAGTGAGCACTAAGGTAAACTATGAACTCTGGGTGATATTTATGTGTTAATGTAGGTGCATCAGTTGTAAAAATTGTAATCACTGTGGTGGGTGATGTTGATAATGGAAGAAGCTATGCATGTGTGGGTGTGGAGATATGTGAAAATCCTCCATACTTTCCTCTCAATTCTACTTTAAATCTAGAATTTCTCTTATATATAAAGTCCATTTAGAGACTTTAATATAAGGTATCACACCATAAAACTCCTAGAAGAGAACACAGGCAAAACATCCTCCAACATACATTGTACCAATGTTTTCTTAGGTCAGTCTCCAAAGGCCTCCTAATCATGTCTAAGTCTTTGCAATCCCGTGGACTGCAGCCCACCAGGCTCCTCTGTCCATAGGATTTCCCAGGCAAGAATACTGGAGTGGGTAGCCATTTCAGTGGTTTCAGAGTGGTTACAGTTGTTACCCAGGGATCTTCTCGACTCAGGGTTCAAAGTATTACCTAATTCTAAACTTCATTCCAGTGCTATTCTTGATAACATCACCTATAATTCTTCCACTCTGGTCATCCCTGCCAGCACTCAGGGTTCCAGTTGTCCCATATGTAGATTTTAAAAGATATACTGGTGTATTTTAACTCATATTCTGCATTACTTCTCTGATTTTCAGCCAACAAATCTGCCCTCATATTGTACAGAACAAAAAGTATTTTGCATATTGAAATCTTTTCTGTCCAGGTTTCCATCAAGAGTGGAGAAGGAGATGATCAGCCCTATCTGAAGCAGTCTGTTCTGCATTTTAAGATGTCTCATTACATCACATGCATGATTTGGCTAAAAATGAACTAACACTTTTGAATTTTCCCATTTCCATGGAGTTTGAAGCTGCCATTCTTAGCAATCAACCCCTCACCACATTGCTTCAATCTGCTCCATAGTGATTGAACAGAGAGATTTCTCCTATAGAGCGTAGTTTATGCTTATTAATTGCAGCTCATATATTTCTTTCCTGTTCCCATCTACAACTTTAAAAATATAGCTAAATTGTTAAGAAGATTTTTAAGGCAGTGAAACTTTATATGATACAATAATGGAGAATTCCTTAAATGGCACTATAACCTGTCAAAACCCATAGACTGTACATCAAGAGTGAGCACTAAGGTAAACTATGAACTCTGGGTGATATTTATGTGTTAATGTAGGTGCATCAGTTGTAAAAATTGTAATCACTGTGGTGGGTGATGTTGATAATGGAAGAAGCTATGCATGTGTGGGTGTGGAGATATGTGAAAATCCTCCATACTTTCCTCTCAATTCTACTTTAAATCTAGAATTTCTCTTATATATAAAGTCCATTTAGAGACTTTAATATAAGGTATCACACCATAAAACTCCTAGAAGAGAACACAGGCAAAACATCCTCCAACATACATTGTACCAATGTTTTCTTAGGTCAGTCTCCAAAGGCAATAGAAATAAAAGCAAAAATAAACACCTAATCAAATGCACACACTCTTGTAGTATAAAGGAAACATAAATAAAATGAAAAGCAAACTTAAAGAATGGGAGAAAATATTTGTAAATTATATGACTGACAAGGAGTTAATTTCCAAAGAGCTCATACAACTCAATAAGAAACAAACAACCCACTCAAAAAATGGGCAGAACTAAACAGACATTTCTCCAAAGAAGACATGCAGATGGTCAACAGGCACAGGCAAAGAGGTTCATCACTAATTAGTAGAGAGATGCAAATCAAAACTATAATGAGGTACGACCTTACACCAGTTAGAATGACCAACTGTCCAATAAAAACTGATTCAAAACCCTCCTACATTATTGGTTTAGGGTTAGCAGATTCAAACTATTACATTAAGAACCAATGAACAGGGCTTCCCTGGTGGTCCAGTTGGTAAGGATACTGCCTTGCAGTGCAAGGGGCGCCAGTTCGATCCCTGGCCTGGGAGATCCCACGTGCTGCGGAGTGGCTGGATTGATGTGTCCAATTACCCAGCCGGAGCTCTGGAGCACATGCGCCCAGAGCCGATGCTCTGCAACAACAGAGGCCACTGTGATGTGAGACCCACGCGGCCAAGGAACAAAGATGGATGAAACTGAATAAATGAAAGACCAATAGAAGTGGCCCACTCATCCCCCTCCCTCCCCAACCCGCAACCCCCCCAAAAAACCCTATTAAAAAAAAAAAGAAACAACGAATGAACAACAGGATCCTACTGTATACCATAGGGAATGACATTCCATATCCTGTGACAAACTCAAAAATATGAAAAAGATATATATGCTTATATATATATTATATATATATGAATAAATTTGCTGTATAGTTGAAATTAAAACAACATTGTAAATCAACTACACTTCATAAAATAAGTTTTAAAATAATAAAGCACAAATAAAAGCAGACAAAAGCAATTAGGCATAAGCTACCAGAGAAAAGTCACATTATGAAAACACAAAGCAGAAAGATAATATAATGAAATGTGACCATCATCCCTTTTGAATGCAAGAAGACTTCTGAGGGGACAAATGGGGATATTAAATAAGATTTAAATAATAAAGTTAAGTGATGATTTCATGACCTGAGAGAAGGCAATTTTAAGTATCAACATTTATTTTCAAATACCACATCTCTCATACTGAGTCCGGAGGAATAATTTTAATTCACATGTTACTCAAATTCCATGTTAGGAATTTCCAAATTTCTACCATCGAATCTTAAGAATCTACTTGGCAGATTTTAACCCCCAAAATTAGGGGGAAAAATCCCTTTCTTTTGTTCATAGTATAACATATAAAATTAGTATAAAAATATTCTTTAGTTTTCAGAACTGTATGAAAGCAGCTACCCAAAATGTTGCATTAAAACTGCTTATCTGTTGAACAGTTCAAGGGACCTTTCTTAAAGTAGAGCGATACTTCACATTAAATAATAAAGATATCTTTGTTAATAGGAAATATCAGCAAACAAAGGCACTGTATACTGAATCCTTCAGGCCCAAACGAAGTGGGCTAAATTGTATCTAACCTTCAATGTGTAACTATGGCTTCAGTGGACAGTTTTATATGTGCTAAGTCGCTTCAGCTGTGTCCACCTCTATGCAGCCCTAGGGACTGTAGCACACAGGCTCCTCTCGGGCCCATGGCATTCTCCAGGCCAGAATACTTGCTGAGGAGTTTCCATGCTCTTCTCCAGGGGATCATCCTGATCCTGGGATTGAACTTGCGTCTCATGTCTCCTGCATTGGCAGGAGGGTCCTTTCCCCTAGTACCACTTGGAAGCCAGAATTTTAAAGGCTAAGGACAAAAAAAAGTAGTTAAAGGTTTATAATTTGGGGAATAACAGGCTCTTATTTAGAGACTGTGTATTTTTCAAACTGACAGACTCTACTGTGCCTCTGAAAGCCGTTGATTTCTTCCTGTTTGCTACTATTCTCTACAGGAACTCTGAGAGACACATCATACCCTGCAGTCACTATGGCCTCTCCAGAGTTACATCTCTAGAGTCTCCTGCAAATTAATCTAAAATGTGATTTACCATAATTTCCTTTCTCAGATCAGAATGAGGAACAGTCTGGGCGAGGAAACTACCCACATTAGGAAGGTCATATTTTAGATCTCTGGTGGGAAAGAGACCTGTGTCATTTTACTTGATTAAAACCACAGAACTGTTCAACTCTGTCTCTGAATTCTGAGAGCCAGAACAATATGGCAAGACCTTCATGCTTATATTAAAAAGTTCTCATGGTCCCTTTTTTTTCAGAGGCAAATTTAACCCAGCTGTCTTTCCATGTAAAGGCGGTGAATGCACGCGTGCATACTTAGTCATTCAGTCATGTCCGACTCTTTGCGACCCTACACACTGTAGACCACTAGTCTCCTCTATCCATGGGATTTTCCAGGCAAGAATACAGGAGTGGTTGCCATTTACTCCTCCAAGGGAGCTTCCTAATCTAGGTATCAGACTCGCACATGCTGTGTCTCCTCCACTGGTAGGTGAAATCTTTACCACTTAGCCACCTGGGAAGCCCCAAAGTAAGGTCATGACCCCCTAAAATAGTAGAAGAATGGCTGGAAAATGTGGGTGATGCTATCTTTTTCTTACAAGAACTGCAGGAAGCTGCTATTCTACACTCATCTATTTTGCTTTCATCTCATTTGCAAGGAAACATATCATTTAGTTTTCATACTATCATATTGCAAATGAACATGAGTTTCGTGGTGAGTTTATGCATTTACTCGCCACACTTCAACAATTTTGTTTTAATGTGATCTCAAGGCATATCATAAAACTGTGGCTCTCATTTATTTGACTTTCCAGAAATCAGAATAAAAAATTAGATCCTAGGAAGGGATGATATAGCACTGGTTAGGGATTCAATCAACCGATTTGTATCCACCAGTTACTATTTGATCATTAGAAAATAAGTTAATAACTTCAGAAATGTACAACATTAAAAAAAAAAAGCAGCACTGAGAAGGATCCTAGTATTTATTCAATACACTTATTTTTTAGTTGAGGAGCATAAGCTCAAAGGGGACAACTAGCTTGAAGTAATAAGAATAGACAGTTACAGATATAAGCTAGTTACAGAACCCGGTCTGCTAATTCAAGGTTCAACACACTTTGCTCGCAACAGTAGTACAACCAGACAATCACTTAAGATCTGCGGAGTAGGAACTTTAAGCCTGATACATCTCCGGTGCATGTTTATATTCACTTGGAACTATTTATTTCTCCAGCCTGAGATTCCAAATATACTACCAAGCAGAAAAGTATGGCTGAAGTGTAAGAGCCTCAAAGCAATGCTGAGGCTCCAATAGTGTCTCAAGTCATCTAACTCCATCTGCACTCTTGACTGTGCCCAGCCAGGACAGCACTGACAAAGAGAAAATTAACCTGTAAACTGCTGGTCTGCTAAAACGAATCAAGCAAAAATTAGGAAAGTCAGGTCAGCCTTGGTCTTTACATCATGCTTCAGTTTTGTTACACATACTGTTTCTTCATTTAGCCAATATTCACTGAGCACCTCTGGTGTTCCAGACATACCAGAGATAAGCATGAGCAAGAGAGGCCAACTGCTTGTCCTCATGGAATTTATAATCAAGAAGCAGAAGTCAAAAATTAACAGATAAGCAAGACAAAATAATTTCAGCGCACCATACGTGCTATTGAAGAAGTTGAGCTAGATGTTCACAATGGTTAAATTCTATTTTTGGACAGGTGGCCTTTTTAAAAAAGTATTTTATTTATTTCATAAAAAAAATTGTCACACATGTCACATAGTTTGGGGGATCTTAGTTACCTGACCAGGGATGAAACCCACACCCTCAGCAATGAAAACTTGCAATCTTAACCAGTCGACCATCAGGGAATTCCCCAAAGGTGATGTTTTGGAACAGCTAACATATAATCTGAGTGATGAGAAAAAAAAAAAAGCAGTCCCATAAAAAGCAGGGAAAACAGTATTCCAGGAAAAGGAAAAAGCTAAGTAAGAGGATTTTTTTTCCTTTTTGCCACTTCGATTGATCTTTCATTCACTTGTCTTTTTTGTTCTTTGGCCTGTGTGGGCCTCCCATTGCAGTGGCCTTTCTCATTGCAGAGCACCGGCTCTGGGCGCATGTGCTCCAGAGCTCCAGTTCAGTAGTTGGACACATCGGGCCAGACGCTCTGCGACACGTGGGATCTTCCCAAGCCAGGGATTGAACTGGCGCCCCTTGCACTGCAAGGCGGTGTCCTTACCCACTGGACCACCAGGGGAAGCCCATCCCATTCAGGTTTAAACAGAATGCAGCTCTGAATTCCAGGTGCTCAACATGCTGTACTGTTTTTTGTCCTTATAAACAAAGTCATATATAAATACTTCCCTGAGACTTATCTTCTGTATGCATTTGAAAATAAGTTAATTAGACATGATTTAGAATCACTTTGCTTTCCTAATGCAGAAGTTTGTCCCATCTGTCTATAATAAGATAAACCGTTCAGAGTTTAGATTCATTTCTAAAAAATGGATCATCTTTACATTATCTTGGGGAAAAAATATTTCAAACCCCAAATGTATCCCCACATCATATCCTCTTACTTGGGGCTTCCCTGGTGGTCCAGTGGGTAAGGACACCGCCTTGCAGTGCAAGGGGCGCCAGTTCGATCCCTGGCCTGGGAAGATCCCATGTGCCACGGAGCGGCTGGACTGATGTGTCCAATCACTGAGCCGGAGCACTGGAGCACATGCGCCCAGAGTTGGCGCTCTACGATGACAGATGCCACTGCAATGGGAGGCCCACAGAAGCCAAAGAACAAAGACAGATGAAAATAGAGAAATGAAAGACCAATAGAAGTGGCCTGCCCGCTCCCCTCCCTCCCCAACCCGACCCCCGCCCAAAATAAATAAATCTTTAAAAAAAAAAAAAAAAACCTGAATGGGTCCACATACACATTATCATCCAGCTGACCATGTCCAGTGTGTGTAAGTTCCAAAGGGCTAGGATTGAAATCATTTACTACTAGTGAATGAGTCAAGTGACAAAATGTTCTTTAAATTAGTGATGGAAAGGAAAAAGCAGTCCCATAAAAGCAGGAAAACAGTATTCCAGGAAAAGGAAAAAGCTAAGTAAGAGGATTTTTTTTCCTTTTTGCCACTTCGATTGATCTTTCATTCACTTGTCTTTTTTGTTCTTTGGCCTGTGTGGGCCTCCCATTGCAGTGGCCTTTCTCATTGCAGAGCACCGGCTCTGGGCGCATGTGCTCCAGAGCTCCAGTTCAGTAGTTGGACACATCGGGCCAGACGCTCTGCGACACGTGGGATCTTCCCAAGCCAGGGATTGAACTGGCGCCCCTTGCACTGCAAGGCGGTGTCCTTACCCACTGGACCACCAGGGGAAGCCCATCCCATTCAGGTTTAAACAGAATGCAGCTCTGAATTCCAGGTGCTCAACATGCTGTACTGTTTTTTGTCCTTATAAACAAAGTCATATATAAATACTTCCCTGAGACTTATCTTCTGTATGCATTTGAAAATAAGTTAATTAGACATGATTTAGAATCACTTTGCTTTCCTAATGCAGAAGTTTGTCCCATCTGTCTATAATAAGATAAACCGTTCAGAGTTTAGATTCATTTCTAAAAAATGGATCATCTTTACATTATCTTGGGGAAAAAATATTTCAAACCCCAAATGTATCCCCACATCATATCCTCTTACTTGGGGCTTCCCTGGTGGTCCAGTGGGTAAGGACACCGCCTTGCAGTGCAAGGGGCGCCAGTTCGATCCCTGGCCTGGGAAGATCCCATGTGCCACGGAGCGGCTGGACTGATGTGTCCAATCACTGAGCCGGAGCACTGGAGCACATGCGCCCAGAGTTGGCGCTCTACGATGACAGATGCCACTGCAATGGGAGGCCCACAGAAGCCAAAGAACAAAGACAGATGAAAATAGAGAAATGAAAGACCAATAGAAGTGGCCTGCCCGCTCCCCTCCCTCCCCAACCCGACCCCCGCCCAAAATAAATAAATCTTTAAAAAAAAAAAAAAAAACCTGAATGGGTCCACATACACATTATCATCCAGCTGACCATGTCCAGTGTGTGTAAGTTCCAAAGGGCTAGGATTGAAATCATTTACTACTAGTGAATGAGTCAAGTGACAAAATGTTCTTTAAATTATGTGATGTGTTTTGGGGAGTATTAATGGCATCTCTTTTCACAGCATGAGGGTCATATTTGTTGTAGGTAGAAAGCACATATAATGGTTAATTATCTGCTACAACTATTGATAAATATTAATACATGTCATGATCAATAATTTACTGGGAAATTAGGCAGTGCTGTAAGTTAAAATATCTATAGAAATAAATATAAAGACCTTGGGTCACCTGAAATGGAAGAATATGGATCAAGCATCTGAATTCCATTTCTTTGAGAAGCTACCCTCATATAATCTAGCTTGGGCAAATTTCTAAGCCTCTCTGACCCTCATGCCTCTCTCAAAAGTATAGGTTAGGGCTTCCCTGGTGGTCCAAAGGGTAGCGAGTCTGCCTTGCAGTGCAAGGGGCACCAGTTCGATCCTTGGCCAGGGAAGATCCCAGGTGTCATAGAGCGGTTGGGCCAGTGTGTCCAATTAGGAGCCAGCGCTCTGGAGTGCATGCGCCCAGAGCCAGTGCTCTGCAACGAGAGAGGCTGCTGCAGTGTGAGGTCCACACAGGGCAAAGAATAAAGATGGATGAAAAATAAATGATGACTTAGAGGCATAAAAAAAAAAAATTAAAAAAGAAAAACTTATCAAAAAAAGTTTACGTTAGGATACCGTCCTAGGTTTCTAAGACAATGAAATAAGAATTTCTAAGCATCTGGCACACAGAATAAACTCAATAAAATTTAGTGTTTCTCCCTCCCTCCATGTCTGTTCTCTAATAAAAACAGCGTTTATGACACAGAAATTATGCTCATACAAGATTTCATCTCTTTTAATCAAAATTTTATGGTATTTTTCATATGAGAGGAAAACAGAAGACGAAAAAACCACTGCTAAAGCTCTTGACACATTAAACTCTGACTTAAGACCCAGTGTTCCTAATTGTTCTGCTCCTTGGAGCCAACCTATTCTGACTGTCTAGTTCCTTCACAGCCTCCACAGTGCTCCCTTCATCTCAGACAGAAACATGTGCTGGAGCACAGTAAACCACAGTTAATTGCATGTCTCAAATTAAAAGACAAAAATGATGCACAATTAATTGGGGGAAATTGTCAGTTGGTGAATGAGTCTCGCTCATTACACTTCGCGCACGGGATGCACGCCAAGTCTGTGTTCCAGGCAAGAAGATCGCGTCTGTGACATGGCGGTTCAACCTTTCTGCAGAACGCTCTGGTCAAATGCTTTGAAACACTCTACACTGTAACGGCAATATAGACAGCTTGCTCTACAAGGACATGCAACCCAGGACTGTGCATAATTTCGAGCAATTAGAAAGAATCAAGATGTTCACAGATGAAGGACTAAATAAAAGGACTAGGTCTTGTCCATGAAGGGAAAAATCCATGCTATTACAAATGATTTTTTTTCATGTTGAATCAGAGGAGAAAATGTGCATGATCTATTCTTAGGTGAAAACTGCTTACAAAACGGTGATTTTTGTTTCTTCCTTTGGAGGATTGTATAAGAGATGGAAGAAGAAAAGAGAATGAGGAGACAGACTCTGGGAAAATATACGATAAAAATGCCAACATTTGTTATCTCAGAGCTGTTCATACTCTAATAAGTTTTTCTCATTTTCTAAAACAGCTTTCCAATTGGTTTAAAATTACATTTCAATTTATTTCTGAATCTATTACAAAAGGTCTGGTTTAAAGATCCATAAGAATCCTTTAAGATGAACTTACCTGACTATTATAATAAAAAGTCTTCAAAAAGTTAAAATAATTCCCACTATGCACTTACATACAATCCTAGGACAGCTTTTTTCATGGTAAAATTTAGTGTTTCTCCCTCCTCCATGTCTGTTCTCTAATAAAAACAGCGTTTATGACACAGAAATTATGCTCATACAAGATTTCATCTCTTTTAATCAAAATTTTATGGTATTTTCATATGAGAGGAAAACAGAAGAAAAACCACTGCTAAAGCTCTTGACACATTAAACTCTGACTTAAGACCCAGTGTTCCTAATTGTTCTGCTCCTTGGAGCCAACCTATTCTGACTGTCTAGTTCCTTCACAGCCTCCACAGTGCTCCCTTCATCTCAGACAGAAACATGTGCTGGAGCACAGTAAACCACAGTTAATTGCATGTCTCAAATTAAAAGACAAAAATGATGCACAATTAATTGGGGGAAATTGTCAGTTGGTGAATGAGTCTCGCTCATTACACTTCGCGCACGGGATGCACGCCAAGTCTGTGTTCCAGGCAAGAAGATCGCGTCTGTGACATGGCGGTTCAACCTTTCTGCAGAACGCTCTGGTCAAATGCTTTGAAACACTCTACACTGTAACGGCAATATAGACAGCTTGCTCTACAAGGACATGCAACCCAGGACTGTGCATAATTTCGAGCAATTAGAAAGAATCAAGATGTTCACAGATGAAGGACTAAATAAAAGGACTAGGTCTTGTCCATGAAGGGAAAAATCCATGCTATTACAAATGATTTTTTTTCATGTTGAATCAGAGGAGAAAATGTGCATGATCTATTCTTAGGTGAAAACTGCTTACAAAACGGTGATTTTTGTTTCTTCCTTTGGAGGATTGTATAAGAGATGGAAGAAGAAAAGAGAATGAGGAGACAGACTCTGGGAAAATATACGATAAAAATGCCAACATTTGTTATCTCAGAGCTGTTCATACTCTAATAAGTTTTTCTCATTTTCTAAAACAGCTTTCCAATTGGTTTAAAATTACATTTCAATTTATTTCTGAATCTATTACAAAAGGTCTGGTTTAAAGATCCATAAGAATCCTTTAAGATGAACTTACCTGACTATTATAATAAAAAGTCTTCATAAAATTAAAAAATAATTCCCACTATGCACTTACATACAATCCTAGGATTCCTCTGGTTATAGGGACAAAATAAACTACCTAAAAATGTATTCTATAAATATGCAAGAAAACCATGTTCAGCAAAATTAAATGTTCAACACAATAAATTATGCAAACATAGATCTTACTGTATATTAACATACCAGAAGAAAATCACTATGAATCCTTATTAATTCCAATACCAACAACTAAAAACCATGTTCACAGTGAACACAATAACCCTGAACAGGAAAAACTAGAGATATTCTTTCCTCCCACCTTCTCAGCCCTCATTTTCGACACTGTAATAGAAGCACTTCACAGCTAGCCACCTCGTATTATTCTGATGTTAAAACCTGACAACAAACAACTCAACACACACAGACACACACACAGAGTCTCATCATTTTTATCAAACAAGATGAGAATAATGTTTTGCAATATATCACCAATGATGTTTAACTTGAGTTTCAATTTAGAAGAATGTACAAAGTCAAGAAGCGATTCATCTCAAAGGTACTGAATAGTCTACTAACCTTTGAAATAAGCAATAAACATTTCCTTCTCTTTCTGGGGTCAGAGGGGTGGGAAAAGATAATCATATTTTGACAAAACCCATACCTATATCTCAGGCGTCCTTATGTATCAAGAGTATTATTTCCATTCCACTCTTAACAGAACAAATTTCTAATCAGAATATATATTCAAAAATAATTGAGGCAATGCAACGTCAACACATCATGCCATCATTAGCATTCCTGATGCTGGGAATCAACTCAGCACACTCTGGCTGACAGAGAGCAGGGGCAGGGCAGACACCCCAGCCTTGATGAAGGGCGGGAGGCCATCGAGGGCGACACGACAGTTGCGCTCCCCTTTGGGTGCTCAAGTCAGCACTGGAGGAACGCTCCTGAGCTGGAAGAGGCCAATCTTAAAACCTTTCAGGGAGGGATGGCTTATAATGGGTCCAGACTAAGATTTCAACTTTTAAATCAGCATTGGGGTCTTCCCTTAACTTCCCTTCCCTTAACTTCAGTAATCAGAGTTATTGAGAATTTTTGAAACAGGCACTTTTAGAAAGATTAACACTGCTGTTAGGTTTTGACAAATATGCACTACTAATGTATTCTGTGATGCTCGGAAACTGTCCAGAGGTTTAAATACAGGTTTGATGATATACTGATAATTGTTGAAGTTGGCTCATGAGTAATGGGGGCCCCTTACAGTGTCCTACTTTAGAATGTGTTTGACAATTTCATAATTGAAAGTGAAAAAAAAGGATTTATTGCAAAGTATTTTATATTCAAAATTCAAAAAGGACATTTCCTTCAGAAAGAGATGGGATCTGATTTGCGCTTATTTAAGACTTTAATAAGCAACGTGGATTTTTCTAAAAATCCACCAAAAATGATGTTGACCATAAAAAAATTCCTTCACTCCTGAAAAAAATGTTACCAGGATCTATAAAGATAAAAGAAGCACACCTAAACAAACGCAGTGCCACCATCTGCCTGGCATTCTCACAGTGTGACAAAATAGACTGGTAATTAACTGCTTTCCTACCGAAATCTGCCAGCTTTAACTCCCCCGTGTCACTGATCAGAAGGTTCTGTGGTTTCAGGTCTCTGTGCAAAATATAACGCTGGTGGATGTAAGACAGCCCTCGCAGCAACTGAAATAAAAACAACTGAAAAAACAGGGAGACAAAAGTTAAAATCTGAACACAGTCAAATGCCAGATTCTACATACAGTCTGCCAAATACTTGTATTCAGCAAAAACTGGTACCCATCACTAATTTCCTATCAAATGATTTAAGCAGAATTTGCATACAGGTATGGACATTCCTTAATTCATAAAGTAAATCTAAAAATTTTTTAATAGCCTATAATGTTAACCCAGAGTGCCTCAGCCAGAAAGACCTACAAGCCAATCTGTGTTCTAGAAATTAAGCAAAATGTAAGAATCGTTAGGTGCTCATTACAATATACTGTGCAATACAATGTGCTATATCTATAATATATAATATTAATATATTAATAATATGAAAATAGGATTTCACACAGAGGCCCAACACTGGAAAAAGGTTAAATATCTGTATTACTGAATATTATACCACCATTAAAATCACATTTTCAAATGAAAAAAATATAATAATAATAATACTTGATTTCTTTAGGACTAAATTGATGCTTGAGACAGAGAAAATAAATCCTATTTAGAATGCTATAAAAAGCAGCAGAATTCTTTATGTAAATTGAATTTATACATATTTAATTCCATAGAAATGACAAAAACATGGTATGCAGTCATTCACTCAATAATATGCTTTCAGGAATGAAAAGATAAGACAATCTCAAATAATTAAAACAAAAACAGTCACATGGTCCAATTATTACTACACTGTAATTATATTGCTTTGGCACATATGGCCATAGAGATTAGGCTGTTGCCTAAAGACAGACATGTGCCTTCACTAATTACAGAACAGACCTAACCTAAAGGGAAAAGAAACACAGAACAGAGAAATCAAGAATTTAAGAACAATAGTATTACAAGGAATAAATTTAAGAAATGACTGATGGTCTTGTCTATTTAGTTTCATATTGGATCATAACAAATATTTCCATTTTAATAAATAAAAATGTAATTCAATAGACTTTTCAATACTCAGTTTATTTTTTTAAAGAAAGGAACAATCTTTAAACTATTTACTTGTCAAAATAATCCTAATTGACAGTTTTTTAAAAACCAATCTCCTAAAACAAAAATAAAAACAAATGGTTTTAAGCACCATCCATATTGTAATCTATGCAATCAGTTGGAGACAAAATGTAGTTTCTGGGAAATTTTAAATTAATTAGCTGCCAATTACTGGTAGGACAGGGCTTCCAAAGCGATGCCAGTGGTAAAGAAACTGCCTGTCAATGGAGGAGACATAAGACACGGGTTTGATCCTTGGGTTGGGAAGATCCCCTGAAGAAGGGAATGGCAACCCACTCCATTATTCTTGCCTGGAGAATCCCATGGACAGAGGAGCCTGACAGGCTATATATAGTCCATGGGGTCTCAAAGAGTCGGACACAACTGAAGAGACTTTGCATGCATATTGGTAGGCTAAGGATTCCAGAATCTTCATATAAAAAAGACTGGCAACTCCTCAAGGGCCCTGAGAACTAACATTTCTAGAGTATTTTCCAATTAACTAGGGGCTCTGAAAGCCAAGTCAAATTTTGAGGTGGTAGACACCTTGAAATAACAGTTGCTGTTGTTCAGTTGCTAAGTGTTTGTGACCCCGTGGACTGCAGCACTCCAGGCCTCCCTGTCCTGCACTTCTTCCCACAGTTTGCTCAGATTCATCTCCATGGAGTTGGTTATGGCATTCAACCATCTCGTCAGCTATTGTCCCCTTTTCTTCCTGTCCTCAATCTTTCCCAGCATCAGAACAGTAGATGAACTTCAAAATCGTTGTGTCTGATAATATGCTATGGAGCTGGGAAGGCCTAGATTCATTCTTTCCAGAATCCAAGCATCAGAAACTAAACACCTGTTCTGTATTGGGCTGGATTAAATTACTGGCTACAGAATCTCAGGAAGCAAATGTCTCCTGGACTCCTCCTTTCAGTCCTTCCTGTGCAGCAGATGGAAAGACTTAACACCATCACCAGCAGCTTCCAGCCTCATTCCACATGTCTAATACCCACAGCATCCTGAAGCCGAAAAGCTTACAATTTCAAAGAAAATTCAAATCCCTTCAGTTCAGAAGGGAGAAAGGATGAGCAAATAAAGCCACTTTGTATTTCTAAAAGCTTTTCATCAGTCAGTCACAAAGACAGACCACCAAACAAATAAACTGAACTTCAAAAATAAACTGATTTTGAACAGCAAGTTTGCATTCCGCAAGGTGCTAGCAGGGACTTACCAGACTGTGATTATCTACTTAACCACAGCAACACATTTCAGTTGAACAAGCCAGTGACACGAAGTGCCAGCTGCCATTCAATGCATCAAAGAACATGAATTCAACTGATCTCTGGAGCAATTTTTTTGAATAGTTTCGGATATGTAACATATTTTATTAAAAGCCTTTGCTGAATTTGTTATAACACTGCTTGTTTTCTCTTTTATTGGCCCCAAGGCATGTGGGATCCCAGGGCCCTCATCACAGATCAAACCTACACCCAACTAACTGTGTTGAAAGGAAAAGTCTTAACCACTGGACCAAAAAAGAATTCCTTGAACTCTGTAACAATTTTAATGGTGAAGGTACCACTGTTCTGGGCTTCCCTGGTGGCTCAGCTGGTAAAGAATCAGTCTGCCCATGCAGGAGATACAAGAAACATGGGTTTGATCCCTGGATTCAGAAGATGTCCTGTTAAAGGAAACAGCAATCTCTCCAGTATTCTTGCCTGGGAAATCCCATGGACAGAGGAGTCTAGGAGGCTACAGTCCAGACGGTTGCAAGGAGTTGGACATGACTGAGTGCACACACACACACACACACACACACACACACGTTACTATTCTAACAGTCATGAGAAATTGCATCAGTTTAAGTGCCAGAGCCAGAACTCAAACCCAAGAAATTTGACTCCAAAATCCACGCCCTTAACCATTCTACTCTAGGAATCTTGGCTAGAGCACCAATAATAGGCAGTTTTCATATAGAAGCTGCTTCCTCCAATTGACAGGGAAAAGTATGAGCATATAACACATGACCTTCAAGGGCACTGAGCTGTGTCCTGATGTCAGCTGGGTGCCTAGGCATTATCATTCCACATTTTCGAACCTAGAGCACAGGCTCACGCACCTCCACACTCAGAGCATAGTGCTTGTCAACTCTTTCTCCTTGTTCTTACCTCTTCTCTCACAGGAAAGCTCTGTCTCACCTTCACCTGCTCATATCCCTGTATTTCTTAGGTCTCTCCTCAAACACTCCTTTCTGGAGCTTTTCCACATCCCAGGCCTTCAGTCTCCCACAGGTCTGTGTGAAGGGTTCCTCCTCTGTGCTCCTAGGGCAGCCACTACATTTTGTATCACAGGATGGGACTATCCTGTTCCCCAAGAAGCAACATTCGTTGAACAAGCCAGTGACACGAAGTGCCAGCTGCCATTCAATGCATCAAAGAACATGAATTCAACTGATCTCTGGAGCAATTTTTTTGAATAGTTTCGGATATGTAACATATTTTATTAAAAGCCTTTGCTGAATTTGTTATAACACTGCTTGTTTTCTCTTTTATTGGCCCCAAGGCATGTGGGATCCCAGGGCCCTCATCACAGATCAAACCTACACCCAACTAACTGTGTTGAAAGGAAAAGTCTTAACCACTGGACCAAAAAAGAATTCCTTGAACTCTGTAACAATTTTAATGGTGAAGGTACCACTGTTCTGGGCTTCCCTGGTGGCTCAGCTGGTAAAGAATCAGTCTGCCCATGCAGGAGATACAAGAAACATGGGTTTGATCCCTGGATTCAGAAGATGTCCTGTTAAAGGAAACAGCAATCTCTCCAGTATTCTTGCCTGGGAAATCCCATGGACAGAGGAGTCTAGGAGGCTACAGTCCAGACGGTTGCAAGGAGTTGGACATGACTGAGTGCACACACACACACACACACACACACACACGTTACTATTCTAACAGTCATGAGAAATTGCATCAGTTTAAGTGCCAGAGCCAGAACTCAAACCCAAGAAATTTGACTCCAAAATCCACGCCCTTAACCATTCTACTCTAGGAATCTTGGCTAGAGCACCAATAATAGGCAGTTTTCATATAGAAGCTGCTTCCTCCAATTGACAGGGAAAAGTATGAGCATATAACACATGACCTTCAAGGGCACTGAGCTGTGTCCTGATGTCAGCTGGGTGCCTAGGCATTATCATTCCACATTTTCGAACCTAGAGCACAGGCTCACGCACCTCCACACTCAGAGCATAGTGCTTGTCAACTCTTTCTCCTTGTTCTTACCTCTTCTCTCACAGGAAAGCTCTGTCTCACCTTCACCTGCTCATATCCCTGTATTTCTTAGGTCTCTCCTCAAACACTCCTTTCTGGAGCTTTTCCACATCCCAGGCCTTCAGTCTCCCCACAGGTCTGTGTGAAGGGTTCCTCCTCTGTGCTCCTAGGGCAGCCACTACATTTTGTATCACAGGATGGGACTATCCTGTTCCCCAAGAATGCATTGGTGTTGTTGTTTACTCATTCAGTCATGTCCAACTCTTTGTGACCCGAGGGACTGCAGCATGCCAGGCTTCCCTGTCCTGGATTATCTCCCGGAGTTTGCTCAAACTCATGTCCACTGGGTTGATGATGACATCCAACCATCTTATCCTTTGTCATCCTCTTTGCCAGCCCTCAGTCTCCTCCAATATCAGGGTCTTTTCCAGTGAGTCAGCTCTTTGAATCAGGTGGCCGATGTACTGGAGCTTCAGCTACAGCATCAGTCCTTCCAGTGCATATTCAGGGTTGATTTCCTTTAGGATTGACTGGTTTGATCTCCTTGCTGTCCAAGGGACTCTCAAGAGTCTTCTATAACACCAGAGTTCGAAAGTATCGATTCTTTAGTGCTCAGCCTTCTTTGTGGTCCAACCATCGCACCCATACATGACTACTGGAAAAACCATAGCTTTGACTATATGGGTCTTTGTCAAAAGTGATGCCTCTGCTTTTTTTTTTTTAATTTGGCCTCTTTTATTTTTTAAAAAATTATTATTATTTATTTATTTTCATCCATCTTTATTCTTTGGCCCATGTGGACCTCCCATCGCAGTGGTCTCTCTCACTACAGAGCACTGGCTCTGGGCGCATGCGCTCCAGAGTGCTGGCTTGTAATTGGACATACCAATCCAGTCACTCCACAGCATGTGGGATCTTCCTGGGCCAGGGATCAAACCAGTGCCCCTTGCAATGCAAGGCAGACTCTTTACCCACTGGATCACCAGGGAAGCCCATGCCTCTGCTTTTTAATATGCAGTCTAGGTTCATCATAGCTTTTCTTCCAAGGAGAGAGTCTTAATTTCAGACTGTGTGCTTCAACCATCTTCCTAATTTGCACCCACAGCTGACATTCATACCAGTAATGTGATGACTGGACAGGATTTAGAGACATCTGGATGAAGCAAATAGAGGAAAGAACAGACTCCTGGAATGGGAGTCTCTAGAAGCTAAGGAGAGAAGTAAGAAGGTCAAACAGTCCCAAAGGGCTCTTCTTTTAACACCTTTACTAATTAGTGCAGATATATAATCCTCATGCTAATCCAGAAGCTATTCAAACAGGATAGCGTGTTAAAGAGGATTATGAAAATCCATGTTTGGTAAGGATGTTACCACACTCTCCAACTACAATTGTATACATGACAAACTAAGCTCAAAATAAGACAAACAGATCCCTGAGCACTAAATGAGAGCCCTAGACAAATTTTCACATCTTTGAACAATGCACAAAGCTAAGTCAGAACAAATCTCCAGAGAATAAATTCCTTCAGGGTTTACTAAGTGTTAAGCCACCTGTCAGGTGCTGTCATGTAAGAGGGATGCAAAGATGAAAAGAATGTAAGATGCAGTCCCTGGACTTGAGGAACTCATGGCCCACTGGGAATGAGAGACATAAACAGATGCACAAGTGTGCTAAGTCCCTTCAGGTGTGTCTGACCTCTGAGATCCTATGGACTGTGCCCACCAGGCTCCTCTGTCCATGGGATTTTCCAGGCAGGAATACTGGCGTGGATGTCCATGTCCTCCTCCAGGGGATCTTGCTGACCCAGGGATCGAACACAAGTCTTTTACATCTCCTGTACTGACAGGTGGGGTCTTTACCACTAGCACAGCCTGAGAAGCCCCTAAACAGATAACTACCACTTAAAGAGTTCCTGTGCTGTGACAGCCCTACAACCTGAGTGTCCAGGAGGCACACAGGAGGAGGAAACATGTCCCTCTGAAGATAGATTCATCACACATAGAATTCTAATAGGAAAGTGAGTGCAAGATGAGCCAGTGTACTATGTGACAAACCTCTGGCTTTTCTGAGGGAAAATATTGAGGAAACCAAGCAAGGACTAAGCAGATAACTCAATAAGGAAAAAATTTAACTCAATGAAAAGAAGACAATATATGAAACTGTAAAACTATCAACACACCATTATAATAGTAAAGGCGGTGAAGGGAAAATATAATTCTCTGAAATCATGAGTACAATCGATGTTGTAGAAATAGCATCTTAAGTTGTTTAACAGAAAATGCACTTCTAGCCAGTGCTGGGAAAGCTGTAAGGAAGAAGTCATTCTGAGTTTAATACAATGTCCTACGGAATATTCGTTGGGAATGTTTTTTTTTTTTTTTTCAGATTTATTTATTTTGGGCAGGGGTCGGGTTGGAGAGGGAGGGGAGCGGGAGGGCCACCTCCACTGGTCCTTCATCTCTCCACTTTTCATCCATCTTCGTTCTCTGGCTCCTGTGGGCCTCCCATCGCTGTGGCGTCTGTCGCTGCAGAGCACTGGCTCTGGGCGCATGCACTCCAGAGCTCCGGCTCAGTAATTGGACACATCAGTCCAGCCACTCCGCGGTACGTGGGATCTTCCCAGGCCAGGGACCGAACCGGCGCCCCTTGCACTGCAAGGTGGTGTCCTTACCCACTGGACCACCAGGGGAAGCCCGGGAATGTTTTGAGAATACAAGCTTTGGAATTTCTTCCTTTAGACAAACCGGCAAGTATCTAACATGCCCATGTCAAGCTTTGAGAAAGTGACTTCACTGGATGGTTGTAGCAATCAAGCTATATTAGATCTTTGTGAAAACCAGAGGGCACTGGGAAAACAAAGAGGGGGCCACATGTAGAAAGGGAGTAAAAATTAGCTTTGCTACTTCCTAATGAAATCTGGTGAACACTGATACAGTCTCAGGTACTGAAAATAAAATTTAAAAAAAAAAAAGGAAGGGAGAGCAATACTAATTGAAGGTTTACATTCATTTAAAGACTACTCTGTGACTTTCCCTGGTTGCCCAGGAGCCAGAACTGCACACTCCCAATGCAAGGGCCCCATTGATCCCTACTCGGGGAACTAGATCCCACCTGCATGTGTGTTCAGTCACTTAGTCGTGTCTGACTCTTTGCGGCCCCATTAACTGTAGTCTGCCAGTCTCCTCTACCTGGAGAATTTTCCAGGCAAGAATACTGGAGCAGGTTGCCATTTCTTCCTGCAAAGGATCTTCCCTACCCAGGGACTGAACCAGTGTCTCCTGAGTCTCCTGCACTGCAGGCGGCTTCTTTTTTTTTTTTTTTTTTAAGATTTATTTATTTATTTACTTTGGGCGGGGGGGGGGGCGAAGGTGGTGAGAGAGGAAGGGGATTGGGCAGGCCACTTCTATTGGTCTTTCATTTCTCTATTTTCATTCATCTTCCTTCTTTGGCTCCTGTGGGCCTCCCATCGCGGTGGTGTCTGTTGTCACAGGGCGCCAGCTCTGGGCGCATGCGCTCCAGAGCTCCGGCTCGGTGATTGGACACATCAGTCCAGCTGCTCGGCGGCACGTGGGATCTTCCCAGGCCAGGGATCGAACCGGTACCCCTTGCACTGCAAGGCGGTGTCCTTACCCACTGAACCACCAGAGGAATCCCTCCTGTACTGCAGGCGTCTTCTTTACCTCGGAGCCACTGGGGGAGCCCTCTACATTCTACATACAGCAAGTTAAAAAAAAAAAAGGAAAAAAAAAAAAAAGAACCAGCACGCCACGACTAAAAGACTAAAAGATCCCGAGAGCTGCAACTAAGACCTGGCATAGTCAAATATAGAAGTAATAAATCAAATACACAAGATTGTTCTCAGCAATTTTCCATATATTTTATAATGCTGTATTTTTTATTTTTCTTTTAAACAAATGAGAAAACTAAAGCTCTTAAAGCACAACTTACTCGAAGTCATCCAACCATCACACAGCACTTGGGAGCTTTCCACTACACCTCATTATCTTAAACTAGGTTGATGCCTACTAAACGCATGGACGAATAGAGTTATATACCCAAAATAATCAAAGCACTTTTTATTGTCAATCCAAGTTTGTAAAAGTCTCAACAGCATATTGTGTAATGAGCATATGATTCTCCAGTGTCTATTTTGGCTATTGAAAATCCTTTCAGAAATAAATAACACAGCAGAAAACAGTTCTATGTCCTGAAGTTGATAAATGAACATATTTTCCTATCTTCCTATCTTTCTACTGTAGTCCACCATAAGGTTGTCCTAAGAATACTTTCTCCCTTCATCATTCCTCTTTTTTTCAATTTTTACCATCTTGTGTTGGTTTCTGCTAAAGCAACGCAAATCAGCCATAATTATACACGTCTCCCCTCCCTCTTGGCCCTCCCTCCCTTCCCCCATCCCACCCTTCCGGGTCATCAGAGTGCCAGGCTGGGCTCCCTGTGTTATCTTCAACTTGATGAAAGCAGGGATCTTCAAATCCTTCAGTTTGATCACTGAAGAGTTATATTCTAGTTCGAATATGTTTGCTCTTTGCAGTAAGAACCCCAATGGGCAAATGCCTAAAATAGCACTGATATGATGAACGGGGACATTTTGCCAGCAGCAGATCTATCTATAGCCCTGTTGTCTTGCCATCCCCAGTAGAAAGCAGCACAGATTCTCAGCACCACGTCATACACTTCTTAGGAATATCCTTCATACTCCTTCTAGGCCCTTCTGAAACTCTTTTAGACTTAGAGTAGGTTAAAAAAAAATCAAGACAAGGCTTTCTATCAAAACATTTAGAGCAAGTTGATGAAAAGCACATGCACATCATTGGGCTCAATATGTTACATTTGTTACTCAAAAAAATTATGGGTACTTGCACTGAGAGACAAATTTTTGACCCCCTTCAAAGCCTAAAGACATGTGATCTTTGATGCTCGTTGTCTCAGAGTTTACGATCATTAGGTTCCATGAAGGTGTGAAATGCATGCATTACTTAATGCATATGGTTTCATTCAGTATCAGACAAAGCACAGTGAACATTTGCATGTTTTCTAAGCTAAGGTTCAGTTTATTCAAGGGATATACAGGGTCCCTTAGGACTTATTAGAGCAATTAGCAATGGACACTAGGCCTTATGGACAACACTAACTCCTTTCTTTTAAAGAGTAAAATGTCACTTTTATTTTTTCGCTGACCATTCCATAATTTTATTTTTTTTAATTAGATGATAATTGATTCAGAATCTTGTGTTGGTTTCTGCAATACAGCATTATGAGCCAGGTATAACTATATATACAGGCTTCCCTGGGAGCTCAGCTGGTAGAGAATCTGCCTGCAATGCAGGAGGTCCTGGTTCAATTCCTAGATCAAGAAGATCCCCTGGAGAAGGAATAGGTTACCCAGTCCAGTATTCTTGGGTTTCTCTGGTGGCTGTAAGAACTGTAAAGAATTCAGACTGTAAAGAATTCACCTGCAATCAAGGCGACCTGGGTTCAATCCCTGGGTTGGGAAGATACCTTGGAGGAAAACATGGCAACCCACTCCAGTATTCTTGCTTGGAGATTCCCCATGGACAGTGGAGCCTGAAGGGCTCCACTGTCCATGGGGTCAAGAAGAGCCAGACACAACTGAGCAACTAAGCATAAAATAGTACATGTTTATATACGCATACACACACACACACACACACACACATTTATATTCCCTCTTTCTTGAGTCTCCCTCCCACAAGTCCATTCTGTCTGTCTGTGTCTCCATTCCTTCCCTGCAATTAAGTCATCAGTACTGTTTTCCTAGATTCCATATATACAGCTTTAATATATTTTTTTCTGATTTATTTCACTCTGTGTAATACGCTCTAGGTTCATCCACCTCACCACAACTGACTCAACTTTATTCTTTCTTATGGTTGAGTAATATTCCACTGTATGTATGTATCATGGCTTCTTCATCCATTCATCAAACAGCACTAGTTCTTACAAAGACAGTCAAGCTGTATTTCTGTCACCTGGGGAACAAGGTTAAATATCTGTATCTTAAGTGTCTCATCTTGAAAATGACATTGTCTCAGATGCCGTTAATATTCATCCATACTGTAAAATTGTATCATTTCTTAATTTTATGAATTACAGAAGTAGAAAGGACTCTACAATGTAAGCAACTATAACAACTGCTGTTTTCTAAGTACTTACTAGTAAATCAATCCTGCAATACTGCTAGGCAAGGCAGATCCTATTACTTTCATTCACAGATAAAGAAATAAAGGCTCAGAAATATTACATGAACTGGAAAAAGGGAAACAAAGCAAGTAGAGTAGAGGTATATTTCCCTTTCCCAGCAGAGTGATATTTCCCATTTTTATTCTTGCTCCAACACCCACAATTTAAAATATGACTACCAAAAATGTATGTATACTATTTGATTAAAGTAGTTACACACTTTGTGATTCCAAGGCTAGGAAGTATGACACTGGCAAATAAACCAAACTTGCACATAAACACTTCAGGTAACATGCCCCAGGGTTAGTATCATATCACATAAAAATCCACAAGATGCACAAACACTAAATGACTCAATACAGCAAACTTACCAGGAATTAAAAAAAAAAATCAGGAACGTTGAGTCTCAAACTATCTAGTGAACAGGAAAATACTTTCAGATATGAATCAGATGATTTTCCTGAAATACTACGTCTTCTTCAATTTTTTAAAAAATGATTCATTTCATTTAGTTGAGTTGCAGATTTGCATATACCTAATGCAAATATCAAATCCTAATCTGTCCCAAATCCTAATACAATAAATACAACACATGCCCTAGTAGTATGTATTTTATAAAGCATCATTGTAATTTTATGTGTTGAATTTTTTTAAAAAGAATACTTAGAAGGCTTTACAGAGATACAAAGGAGTTTGAAATAAAAGCTCAGATAATAAAAACTACTGAGTTTGTGCTCTAGAGCCTGGGAGCCACAACTACTGAGCCCTTGTGCTGCAGCTGTTGAAGCCTGCGTGCTCTAGAGCCTGTGCTCCACAACAGGAAAGGCCACTAGGAAGCCTGCGAACCGCAACCAGAGTATAGCCCCTGCTTGCTACAATCAGAGAAAAGTTCGCCTAGCAGCCAAGACTCAGCACAGTCAAAGATAAAATCAATCAATAAATAAAAATTCTTTAAAAAAAAAAGGAATAAAAATGTAGTCAGTAGCCTAAACTTGAGAATACTCCTTAGCTAAGTAGAAACAAGATAACGTGATTTAAGTTGCTGGCGTTAAAAGGCTAGAAAATCTTTTTATTATTTCAATCCTGCAATACTGCTAGGCAAGGCAGATCCTATTACTTTCATTCACAGATAAAGAAATAAAGGCTCAGAAATATTACATGAACTGCAAAAAGGGAAACAAAGCAAGTAGAGTAGAGGTATATTTCCTTTCCCCTAGCAGAGTGATATTTCCCATTTTTATTCTTGCTCCAACACCCACAATTTAAAATATGACTACCAAAAATGTATGTATACTATTTGATTAAAGTAGTTACACACTTTGTGATTCCAAGGCTAGGAAGTATGACACTGGCAAATAAACCAAACTTGCACATAAACACTTCAGGTAACATGCCCCAGGGTTAGTATCATATCACATAAAAATCCACAAGATGCACAAACACTAAATGACTCAATACAGCAAACTTACCAGGAATTAAAAAAAAAATCAGGAACGTTGAGTCTCAAACTATCTAGTGAACAGGAAAATACTTTCAGATATGAATCAGATGATTTTCCTGAAATACTACGTCTTCTTCAATTTTTTAAAAAATGATTCATTTCATTTAGTTGAGTTGCAGATTTGCATATACCTAATGCAAATATCAAATCCTAATCTGTCCCAAATCCTAATACAATAAATACAACACATGCCCTAGTAGTATGTATTTTATAAAGCATCATTGTAATTTTATGTGTTGAATTTTTTTAAAAAGAATACTTAGAAGGCTTTACAGAGATACAAAGGAGTTTGAAATAAAAGCTCAGATAATAAAAACTACTGAGTTTGTGCTCTAGAGCCTGGGAGCCACAACTACTGAGCCCTTGTGCTGCAGCTGTTGAAGCCTGCGTGCTCTAGAGCCTGTGCTCCACAACAGGAAAGGCCACTAGGAAGCCTGCGAACCGCAACCAGAGTATAGCCCCTGCTTGCTACAATCAGAGAAAAGTTCGCCTAGCAGCCAAGACTCAGCACAGTCAAAGATAAAATCAATCAATAAATAAAAATTCTTTAAAAAAAAAAAAAGGAATAAAAATGTAGTCAGTAGCCTAAACTTGAGAATACTCCTTAGCTAAGTAGAAACAAGATAACGTGATTTAAGTTGCTGGCGTTAAAAGACCCAACATTAATTTTCCAAAAGAAAAACTGAAACAGTTGTCTCAAGGAATTCAAAGTAACATAATGATATTCAGTATACAAACGACCTCACTGTTAGGCAATTTGTGAAACTAAAAAGACAGAACGAAATCTTAATTTTTACTCAACTTCATTTGTGACTGTATGCAATTCTTCCCCAACTACAGAGCCATTCTTTTTACACACAATGCTAAGGAGAAAATAGAGTTTAGAGAATTTAGAACTTATGAGAGTTCCTTGAACAGCAAAGAGATCAATACAGTAAATCTTAAAGGAGATTAACCCTGAATATTCACTGGAAGGACTAAAGCTGAAGTTCCAATACTTCAGCCACTTCATGTGAAAAGACAACTCATTGGAAAAGACCTCGATGCTGGGAAAAATTGAGGGCAGAAGGAGCAGAGGGTGACAGAGGATGAGATGGTTGGATGACATCCCCAACTCAATGGACATGAGTTTGAGCAAGCTCCAAGAGAGAATGAAGGACAGGGAAGCTTGGTGTGCTGCAGTCCCTGGGGTCACAGAGTTGGACACACCTTAGCAACTGTATAACAACTAAATGATTTTACTGCCTAAAGTAACACCTTAGATGCTACCAACATGAGTTGTCTTAATATCAGTTGATAAAATCAATGTAATTTTTTTAAAAATGAGACAGAAAAATGTAGACTGAAAACTTGACAAAGGTGATGAATCTTGAGTCTAAGAGAAAAATCATATCTGCAAGCTATACAACAGAGAAATGTATGTTTCAAGTGGAATGCAGTAAAGACTTTGAGGTTGATGGGAATGATACACAAAGTTCTCCTCATCCTCTTTAGAGAGGTCTCAAGTAACAGGAATCTCTGTATGAATGGGAAAGTATCTATGAAATGTACTGGCTAGTCACATGAAGGCTAAATCCAAGATAATCAGCAAAATCCCCGCAGTGTGCATATACTCTCCCACTCTGCTAATTTTCCTCTTGGGTCCTCCTGTCTAGGAAAACATGCCAACAAAGGGGTCGAGTGCAAGATCCATCTCAAGTGAGAGAGAGACAAGGTGAATGGCTTGAAGCTTGACATCCACGAAGGCATTTTTCCTATTCCCCCTGGATGTCTGCCCACTAAGCTGGGTAAATCCATCTGACAATTCAAATCTCACATGGCATACTTCTAATGACTGTCTGAATTTCATCAATCTTTGGGGTGACTTCTTTTTAATCTGGGTTTTAAAGTACCTCTGGGAAAGAGCGGGCTGTTTAATTAGTTGCCTTGATTCCTTTGTCTGATCCAAACTGTTGCAAGCAGATCAGCAGATGATGGCAAGGATACAAAAGACAGGTTTTCAACAACTAAATGCAGGCCCCACATCTTAGCCAAAAATTCAGACCACCTATAAACACTGGACACAACATGAATTGACACATGAATTTCACTCTATCATTGTTAATTCTTCACTTTCTAGATAAGGAAAATTATTCTGTTATAACAAAAACAGGATGACAAGATTCAAAAGAAAACCGGACAGGTGCTGAGACTAGGTGTTAAATTTTTAAAAACAGTCTTGAATGGCCTTCATGAAACAGTTTTATTTCCCAAAATACGGAAGAAGGAAAGATTTTATACTATTCACTCTAATGCATAGTAGGAAATCATTAGCAGCTAAATGAGAGTTCTAACTCAAAATATGGAGAAAATCAGGTGCTATCTGATTTTCCATCTCAACATTAGAAATTCTCATTTAGGAATCAATTCTCTGTGCCATCTGTAAAAGATGATCTTAATTTGGCATAGAAGAAAATGTAGACTGAAAACTTGACAAAGGTGATGAATCTTGAGTCTAAGAGAAAAATCATATCTGCAAGCTATACAACAGAGAAATGTATGTTTCAAGTGGAATGCAGTAAAGACTTTGAGGTTGATGGGAATGATACACAAAGTTCTCCTCATCCTCTTTAGAGAGGTCTCAAGTAACAGGAATCTCTGTATGAATGGGAAAGTATCTATGAAATGTACTGGCTAGTCACATGAAGGCTAAATCCAAGATAATCAGCAAAATCCCCGCAGTGTGCATATACTCTCCCACTCTGCTAATTTTCCTCTTGGGTCCTCCTGTCTAGGAAAACATGCCAACAAAGGGGTCGAGTGCAAGATCCATCTCAAGTGAGAGAGAGACAAGGTGAATGGCTTGAAGCTTGACATCCACGAAGGCATTTTTCCTATTCCCCCTGGATGTCTGCCCACTAAGCTGGGTAAATCCATCTGACAATTCAAATCTCACATGGCATACTTCTAATGACTGTCTGAATTTCATCAATCTTTGGGGTGACTTCTTTTTAATCTGGGTTTTAAAGTACCTCTGGGAAAGAGCGGGCTGTTTAATTAGTTGCCTTGATTCCTTTGTCTGATCCAAACTGTTGCAAGCAGATCAGCAGATGATGGCAAGGATACAAAAGACAGGTTTTCAACAACTAAATGCAGGCCCCACATCTTAGCCAAAAATTCAGACCACCTATAAACACTGGACACAACATGAATTGACACATGAATTTCACTCTATCATTGTTAATTCTTCACTTTCTAGATAAGGAAAATTATTCTGTTATAACAAAAACAGGATGACAAGATTCAAAAGAAAACCGGACAGGTGCTGAGACTAGGTGTTAAATTTTTAAAAACAGTCTTGAATGGCCTTCATGAAACAGTTTTATTTCCCAAAATACGGAAGAAGGAAAGATTTTATACTATTCACTCTAATGCATAGTAGGAAATCATTAGCAGCTAAATGAGAGTTCTAACTCAAAATATGGAGAAAATCAGGTGCTATCTGATTTTCCATCTCAACATTAGAAATTCTCATTTAGGAATCAATTCTCTGTGCCATCTGTAAAAGATGATCTTAATTTGGCATAATATCATTCTGTTACACACCTGCCTGTTCTCTGGACTATGAAAGAAAAAACCAATTTTCAACCATAATAATCCTCATGTATTTATAATTAATATAGATATTTAGGTGAAAATAGAAGTCAGCTTTATGTCAAAAGAATTTCTAGTGCTTGAGAGAATAAGGCAGAAAATTCGGAATTACTTTGGTTATTTTTGATTACAGTTCTATAAATAAAAAAAGAGGCCAATGTGTTTTTAGAAAAAAAAAAACCATCTAGAAAAGTCATTAAGATTACATGGAAATGAAAGTGATTACATAAAAATACAGGAAGATCTGGTGTCATCATGGTGATAAGATGCAAGCATCTACATTTCTGGATACGAGCTATAGACAGCATCAATTAAACTTTTTTTTTTTTTTTAAATGAATCTCAATTTTCAGTCTCTTATGATTCTTAAAAGAACACATGAAAAACTGAATGAAAGAGATTTAGATGGTATGGTCATTTAAAAAAAAACCTGATCAACCTGTAAATCACTGAGGAATACAAAGTGAAGAACTTCAAGTTCTCTATTCAACTCAACTATGACAGTCAAAACCCAATAAAATTCATAGTGAATGGTTTGTAAAGGGGAGAAATGAACAACCCTTCCCCCACCCAAATTCTACCCAATTTCCTACATATCCATTATCATGTTCTAGCAATTGGTGGTTAGACCTTTAATCATCATAAATATTTATAACAAGGCCAATATCCTCAGGCTTTCCTTTCAGGTTTTAAATTACCCTCTAAGTAATTAACTGCTAAAATTACCCATTTGTCTAAAATTGATATTATGCAACATTACAGACCATTAGTTAGTAGTGAATATTTATTTAGGAAGGCCATACTGCGAACAGACGCAGTTTGTAGGCAATAAAAGTAGCAGCATGACTATAGAAATTTAATGTTGACCATCTTTTCTTATAAGCTTCTTCCAATGCTTACAAGGAATACATAGCACAGAAGATAAAACTTTAACAGACGTTTTGCTGGGATTCAGTACAAAATTACCACAGACTAGTTGGTGATTTCTTATGAAATCATGAGCTGTGTACTCTTTTGTTCGTTCCTTTCTGCCCCTCATTGTTGAGTGAAACATCATCTTTGTAATGCTCAGAAGTTGACCTGATTTACAGTAAAGGAAAATCACCTCCATTCTTGGATGTATGCCATTCTGCTTTTTTTTCTTTTTTACAGTAAAGAAGTGTATCTAAAATCTAAACAAAGATACGTACATTTTTATAATTCAAGAGAAATGTCTAAACTATTTTTCCATATCATCATGGTGCCAAGAGATGAAGCCAAATGTCAAAACTGTCAAATTTAGAAGCAAACGGACTTGATCACTATGTTCTCCTTCTGTTCACCATAATCAATATCTTCTATTTATGGCACTCCAATCTTTAATGATCCATGAGGTATTTCACCAAATGCAGAGCTTCAGAGTTACTACAAGAACACATTCTTTTAAAGACAATCGCTTATCTCACCTGGTTTTCACACCTTACAGCTATAGAGACTCATCACAAGATCTTATTTTAGCTCAGCTGTGGTTTTTTTAATCAGCATCTAGCACAGCATTGGGAACAGCTGTTAACTTAGTAAATATTATTCTTCTATTCTTCGTTTTGCATTCAGAGATTTTAAGTGACAATAAATATCACTACATGAAAAAATATGTTAATCCGTCACACAGAACTACCCTTGGGACATCTGTCACTATGTGAGGATCAGACTTTTTGAGAATCACCTGAAATTGGTGGTTAGACCTTTAATCATCATAAATATTTATAACAAGGCCAATATCCTCAGGCTTTCCTTTCAGGTTTTAAATTACCCTCTAAGTAATTAACTGCTAAAATTACCCATTTGTCTAAAATTGATATTATGCAACATTACAGACCATTAGTTAGTAGTGAATATTTATTTAGGAAGGCCATACTGCGAACAGACGCAGTTTGTAGGCAATAAAAGTAGCAGCATGACTATAGAAATTTAATGTTGACCATCTTTTCTTATAAGCTTCTTCCAATGCTTACAAGGAATACATAGCACAGAAGATAAAACTTTAACAGACGTTTTGCTGGGATTCAGTACAAAATTACCACAGACTAGTTGGTGATTTCTTATGAAATCATGAGCTGTGTACTCTTTTGTTTGTTCCTTTCTGCCCCTCATTGTTGAGTGAAACATCATCTTTGTAATGCTCAGAAGTTGACCTGATTTACAGTAAAGGAAAATCACCTCCATTCTTGGATGTATGCCATTCTGCTTTTTTTTCTTTTTTACAGTAAAGAAGTGTATCTAAAATCTAAACAAAGATACGTACATTTTTATAATTCAAGAGAAATGTCTAAACTATTTTTCCATATCATCATGGTGCCAAGAGATGAAGCCAAATGTCAAAACTGTCAAATTTAGAAGCAAACGGACTTGATCACTATGTTCTCCTTCTGTTCACCATAATCAATATCTTCTATTTATGGCACTCCAATCTTTAATGATCCATGAGGTATTTCACCAAATGCAGAGCTTCAGAGTTACTACAAGAACACATTCTTTTAAAGACAATCGCTTATCTCACCTGGTTTTCACACCTTACAGCTATAGAGACTCATCACAAGATCTTATTTTAGCTCAGCTGTGGTTTTTTTAATCAGCATCTAGCACAGCATTGGGAACAGCTGTTAACTTAGTAAATATTATTCTTCTATTCTTCGTTTTGCATTCAGAGATTTTAAGTGACAATAAATATCACTACATGAAAAAATATGTTAATCCGTCACACAGAACTACCCTTGGGACATCTGTCACTATGTGAGGATCAGACTTTTTTGAGAATCATTTCACCTGAAGCGCGGATCCTAAATATAACCCTGGAGGAGTACATTGTCTCCAAGTAGACAAACTGTGAAGAAAATCCGGTGCATAATTAGCAGAGTGGCCTCCCATGGAAACCAACATGGTAATAAGGGCCCTCTGCTTCCATGCACTGCAATTCAGATGCCAAAACACAGGCATTAACAAGATGCATTCTATTTTTTAACTTCCCATACCCTCAGAGAAGGTATAACTATTATCTCCAATATGAAAATGTTGACAAACCTCAGTGACTGAGCACATCTAAAGTTACAAATGAAAAGCTAATTGTGGTAATTTAATAAATGAATCATGCACTGTAAGGTAAAGAACACTGGACAAAATCAAAATGCTCTGACAAAATGATTTTTTTATCTTTATTTTATATGAAACGTGGCAGCTGAAATGGGACACTGTTTTAGGCGGCTAATTCTGGAATGAATCTGGCTAGAGCAGGAACACATAAAGACATGTTTTTCCTTTTTTAATTTAACATATCAATATGTAATAGTGATTACATATTACATTTTATAATAATATATATTGATTGTAATATTGTATTATAATCATGCTAATGTTATTTACAGCTGAGCCATTATATTTTTTGTGGGGGCCACTTCTATTGGCCTTTCATTCATCTATCTTCATCCATCTTTGTACTTTGGCCTGTGTGGGCCTCCCATCACAGCGGCCTCTCTCGCTGCAGAGCACTGGCTCTGGGCGCATGCACTCCAGAGCTCCGGCTTGGTAGCTGGACACATCAGTCCAGCCGCTCCGCAGAACATGGGATCTTCCTAGGCCAGGGGTCAAACTGGCACCCTTTGCACTGCAAGGCGGTATCCTTACCCACTGGACCTCTGTCGCTGCAGAGCACCGGCTCTGGGCACATGCACTCCAGAACTCTGGCTCGGCAGTTGGACACATCGGTCCAGCCGCTCCACGGCACGTGGGATCTTCCCAGGCCAGGGATCGAACCGGCGCACCTTGCACTGCACTTCCACTGGACCACCAGGGAAGTTCACGCATTGCATTTTATATAAATACTTTTTTTCTCTTGCACAATCATTAGTTTTTCCTCTTGTCAGCAATGATCAAGTTCTTTTTGGGGGGATGGTCTGTTTGCCATCGCTGAGTTTTCTTTGGGGATGCCACTAATTCAACACCAAATTCTTCCATCTTCTTGGGTGTGCTCTCAGTGGTTAAGCTGTGTCCAACTCTTTGCAACTCCATGGACTGTAGCCTGTTAGGCTCCTTTGTCCATAGCAATTTCCAGACAAGAATACAGAAGTGGGTTGCCATTTCCTGCTCCAGAGGATCTTCCTGACCCCGGGATCAAATCTGCATCTGCTGAGGCTCCTGCATGGACTGATTCTTTACCATTGAGCCACCTGGGAGGCCCCTTCCATCTTGAAAGTCTGCTCAAACACATTTGATATTCTATCTTACAATTTCCTCTTCTTAGAAATCTTTTCTGGAGACATTGGACCTGTACTGATTAGACTGACAGGTTACTCTTCCAGTGTGATGCACCACTGTTGTCCTGGGGTTCTTTCCATCACGCTCTTGTTGATTGCCATCTCTCATTTGTGGGAGGCTCTACTGTCTGGTTTCCTTTTCTTTTCAGCCTTAGTTTACTCCCTGAGGTACAGTGAAGTACATCCTCCAGTAGCTTTCTGAGAAAGGATACAAAGCATGCAACATTTCCAACTCCTTGAACGTCTGAAAATAATTTTTTTACCCTCACACTTGATTGATAGTTGGTATATTATACCAGATAGGAGACAATTCTATAAACATTAGAACTATCAAGTCATTGTCCCACTTCCATCTCCCTTCCAGGGCTGTTGAAGTCTAAAGGGCGATGGTGGTGGTGGTGTCATTGCTAAGTTGGGTCCAATTCTTTCAGCCCCATGGACTGTAGCCCTCCAGGTTCCTCCGTTCACGGGATTTCCCAGGCAAGAATATTGGAGTCGATTTCAGTGCCTTCTCTGGGGAATCCTCCTGATCCAGGGACTAAACCTGGGTCTCTTGCACTGCAGGTAGTCTTCTACACTGCAGGTAGATTCTTTTACCAACTAAGCCACCAGGGAAGCCTCCTAAGTAAATGGTGAAGACACTACCGTAATTCTTGATTGTTACTAGTAAATCTGTTCTCTTTGGTCAGGATCTGTTTTTGAAATCATGTTCTGATATTCTGCTATAATAAATATTATTGTCTTCATATTTTCATTAAATGTTCTAGGCATTTAAAGGACCCTCAAAGTTTTAATCTCAAAGTTCACATCCTTCACATCTGGAAAAAGTGTATTTATTATTTTAACAATTCCATTCTAATTTCTCTAGCTATTCCCCTGGACTGGACTCTAAATATTTTTAATATTTTTGTCTCAAGTGTCAGATTTCTATTTTATGCTCTATTTTCTAGTAAACTTCTCTAAGCTTTTCTTCCATTCATTTACACTGCCATTGCTTTTATTTTATTAGTAATTGCTTCATTTTATTAAAAGTACAAAGAACAAAAGAATTACATAACATAGACTGCTTATCTTAAATACTGAAAATAGAAAACTGAAGGGGAATATAAAAAACAAAAGCAAATTTCAAAGTTTACCTATAGTAATTATGTAAATTGTATGCTAAGATATCCTATTTCTCATGTAAAAATTACTATTAGATTTTTAAATTTATGTCATCACATTTTTCATTTCCAAAGTTACCTCACATTCATTAATTTCTTTTTTTAAATAATGAGAGATAGTGGAGGACAGGAGAGCCTGGCTTGCTGTAGTCTATGGGCTGCAAAGAGTTGGTACACAAGTTAGCGACTGAACAACAGCAACAAAAATAACATACCACTGTGCATTACAGGTGCACCATTTTCTTTTACCTCCTAGAGATGATTATCGATAATGTTTTTGGAGTTCTTTTTCAGTCTCTGTCTAATCAAAACAAAGCAACTTTGATTCCTCTGAGTGATTTATCTGTCAACTAGAGTTCTGACCACAGAGTTACATAGATCTTTTAGGGATCAGATTCTCCCCAAAAGATGCTTACCATTTACTATCTGGAGGCATGAGTCTGACACCTGTTTTCTGAAGCACCACCGTCTAGGCCCTGTCTCCTGTGTTCTTCCATATCCTCTCCTACCTGGCCAGTCCCCACTCTACTCTGGGACACCCCACCATGATCCCTTGGCTAGCAGAGTGAATGCTGGGGAGGTAGGCAGGTGGTGAGGCTGTGAGAGAGCAACAGGCCCTCACCACCAATGAGCCCTGCAGGCTGGCAGGCACAGGCTTATAGAGCCACCAAGAAAGCAGGAAGATAATTCTGTGGGGTATGGTAGGCACCGAGGCCTCTCAGCCTTGCTTTGAGCAAACGCCCACCATTTCTCACTTATAGTGATTTTAAAAATTCAATCCTGGGAAATGAGAAAAGTGTGTGTGTGTGTGTATCTATACATCTATGTGTGTGTGTGCATGCACGCTCACCCCCTTCAGTCATGTCTGACTCTCTGCGACCCCATGGACTATAGCCTGCCAGGCTCCTCTGTCCATGGGATTTTGCAGGCAAAAATACTAGAATGGGTTGCCATTTCCTACTCCAGGGATCTTTCTGACTCAGGGATCAAATCTGCATCTTTACATTGACAGGTGGATTCTTTACCACTGAGCCACCAGGGGAGTGTGTGCGTGTGTGTGTACACGTAAATACAAACACATATAATTTAAATATCACACTCGTAATATCAGAATTACAAACAGTCAAGAAACATATGAAAAGATGTCCAATGTCACTAGCAGTCAAGAAAATGCTAATGCAAAAAAACTTCTCATTTTTACTCATCAGAATGGAAAATGTTTTAATGACTGGATAGTCAGTCCTAGGCAGTATCTGAAAAAAAACCTTTTGCAATTTACTAACATGTAGGCAAATGTTCCAGTTAAATTTGTTACAACTGACATCACATCTCTAATTAATGAGAAAACCCACTAACTAGATATCCAAAAGAAATAAAAATCTTAATATAACAATATATCATTTTTATAAAGCAAAAAAATAAACATATGTAACAGCATATGTACAAATTCACCTCTACTAGCAAAGGAAAAGTACAAAAGAAAAACATATTACGTTGCATGAAAGGCGCAAATAATGAATGGCTTACTTCATCTGGAGGCATGAGTCTGACACCTGTTTTCTGAAGCACCACCGCTAGGCCCTGTCTCCTGTGTTCTTCCATATCCTCTCCTACCTGGCCAGTCCCCACTCTACTCTGGGACACCCCACCATGATCCCTTGGCTAGCAGAGTGAATGCTGGGGAGGTAGGCAGGTGGTGAGGCTGTGAGAGAGCAACAGGCCCTCACCACCAATGAGCCCTGCAGGCTGGCAGGCACAGGCTTATAGAGCCACCAAGAAAGCAGGAAGATAATTCTGTGGGGTATGGTAGGCACCGAGGCCTCTCAGCCTTGCTTTGAGCAAACGCCCACCATTTCTCACTTATAGTGATTTTAAAAATTCAATCCTGGGAAATGAGAAAAGTGTGTGTGTGTGTGTATCTATACATCTATGTGTGTGTGTGCATGCACGCTCACCCCCTTCAGTCATGTCTGACTCTCTGCGACCCCATGGACTATAGCCTGCCAGGCTCCTCTGTCCATGGGATTTTGCAGGCAAAAATACTAGAATGGGTTGCCATTTCCTACTCCAGGGATCTTTCTGACTCAGGGATCAAATCTGCATCTTTACATTGACAGGTGGATTCTTTACCACTGAGCCACCAGGGGAGTGTGTGCGTGTGTGTGTACACGTAAATACAAACACATATAATTTAAATATCACACTCGTAATATCAGAATTACAAACAGTCAAGAAACATATGAAAAGATGTCCAATGTCACTAGCAGTCAAGAAAATGCTAATGCAAAAAAACTTCTCATTTTTACTCATCAGAATGGAAAATGTTTTAATGACTGGATAGTCAGTCCTAGGCAGTATACGAAAAAAAATCCTTTTGCAATTTACTAACATGTAGGCAAATGTTCCAGTTAAATTTGTTACAACTGACATCACATCTCTAATTAATGAGAAAACCCACTAACTAGATATCCAAAAGAAATAAAAATCTTAATATAACAATATATCATTTTTATAAAGCAAAAAAATAAACATATGTAACAGCATATGTACAAATTCACCTCTACTAGCAAAGGGAAAAGTACAAAAGAAAAAACATATTACGTTGCATGAAAGGCGCAAATAATGAATGGGATGCAGTGGAGATAAATAGTTTGACTCCTAGTGCTTTTATAGCACTAAACCGGTTCTCAGAATCATGAAATACAGCCAATTGAATAATAAAACGTAAGCACATCATTAAGCCTACAGATAAACTTTAGTGTCTTCTAACTTTCCAACATATACCAAGAAAGTTGTTTACTCTTGTAAGTTTGAAATTTGGGGAAATATTTACAAAAGTGTAGCTAGATGAAAACTTAGTTCTTTTTATACACAGTAACTCAATTTCTGGTAAAAGAAATCAAAGAAAGAAGCAGGGAAAATCATTTTTATCTGTTTATACAAACAAATGAAAAAATATGCATGATGAACTCACCATAACATGCTTTATTATCATAATAATAAATTATCTTAAAACCAACTGGTACTTCAGTGAGGAGCTCTAAGCTAAGACAACTGGAGACTCCTCTGTACTGAAAACAGGGTTTTGACAGGATTCCAGTATATCTCCATCATTGCAGGCAAATGATTCTCCATGAAGAAAAAGAAAGGATAAGATCTAAATAATAATACTCCAGTGAAAATGTTTAATGGCAAACCACGGCGTCCAATATCAAAGCACAGCAATGACTAAGGTTCACTTGAATGTCACTTCTCTTTACACAATTAAAAAAATACAGTAGATTAGATTCTGGTTCCAAGAATGCACATGAAGAATGCTATGCCCTGACTTAAAAAGATCTTTTCCTACCTTCACATTATCTGGATGCAGCCCCCCAGGGTGCTTGTCCATGTACTGACACAAATCAGTATGCTAGAAGAAATAAAGGGGAAATGTATTAACAACCTTCTGGCTATAACACAAGAATCAATATTTTTCTATTTCAAAGTCATCATTACCTTCTCAACTAAGCAAATATAAGACAAGCGGTGGATTTTTAACTGTAGGCAGTTGAATACTCCTCCACTTTCCACTTTAACCACAACTGAATCCTACCTTTACCATTAGATTCTGTTTTACATTAAACACATCTGTGTATTAGAAGTAATCCATGTAACAGCATATGTACAAATTCACCTCTACTAGCAAAGGGAAAAGTACAAAAGAAAAAACATATTACGTTGCATGAAAGGCGCAAATAATGAATGGGATGCAGTGGAGATAAATAGTTTGACTCCTAGTGCTTTTATAGCACTAAACCGGTTCTCAGAATCATGAAATACAGCCAATTGAATAATAAAACGTAAGCACATCATTAAGCCTACAGATAAACTTTAGTGTCTTCTAACTTTCCAACATATACCAAGAAAGTTGTTTACTCTTGTAAGTTTGAAATTTGGGGAAATATTTACAAAAGTGTAGCTAGATGAAAACTTAGTTCTTTTTATACACAGTAACTCAATTTCTGGTAAAAGAAATCAAAGAAAGAAGCAGGGAAAATCATTTTTATCTGTTTATACAAACAAATGAAAAAATATGCATGATGAACTCACCATAACATGCTTTATTATCATAATAATAAATTATCTTAAAACCAACTGGTACTTCAGTGAGGAGCTCTAAGCTAAGACAACTGGAGACTCCTCTGTACTGAAAACAGGGTTTTGACAGGATTCCAGTATATCTCCATCATTGCAGGCAAATGATTCTCCATGAAGGAAAAAATAGGATAAGATCTAAATAATAATACTCCAGTGAAAATGTTTAATGGCAAACCACGGCGTCCAATATCAAAGCACAGCAATGACTAAGGTTCACTTGAATGTCACTTCTCTTTACACAATTAAAAAAATACAGTAGATTAGATTCTGGTTCCAAGAATGCACATGAAGAATGCTATGCCCTGACTTAAAAAGATCTTTTCCTACCTTCACATTATCTGGATGCAGCCCCCCAGGGTGCTTGTCCATGTACTGACACAAATCAGTATGCTAGAAGAAATAAAGGGGAAATGTATTAACAACCTTCTGGCTATAACACAAGAATCAATATTTTTCTATTTCAAAGTCATCATTACCTTCTCAACTAAGCAAATATAAGACAAGCGGTGGATTTTTTTTAACTGTAGGCAGTTGAATACTCCTCCACTTTCCACTTTAACCACAACTGAATCCTACCTTTACCATTAGATTCTGTTTTACATTAAACACATCTGTGTATTAGAAGTAATCCATGTCCACAGTTTTGTTAATTTTTTAAATGTCTACTTTGTTCTTCATTGAAAATATATATATATATTTTAAATATTTATTTTATTTATGTTTTTTGGGGGGTGGGGTGGGGAGGGAGGGGGACGGGCGGGTCACTTCTATTGGTCCTTTCATTTCTCTATTTTCGTCCGTCTTTGTTCTTTGGCTCCTGTGGGCCTCCCATCACAGTGGCCTCTGCCATCACAGAGCACCGGCTCTGGGCACATGCGCTCCAGAGCTCCGGCTCGGTAATTGGACACATCGGTCCAGCTACTCCGCGCGGCACGTGGGATCTTCCCAGGCCAGGGGATCGAACTGGCGCCCCTTGCACTGCAAGGCGGTGTCCTTACCCACTGGACCACCAGGGAAGCCCTTCATTGAATATTTATCTCTTAAATGAAAAAAGAAAAAAAGAAACCTTACCTAAAATACATATACCTTAGCTTAAAAAAAAACAAAAACAAAAACAAGCACATACACACAAATAGTTAACCAATTCGAATATAAATTCAATTATCTTTTATTTTCCCAGTGTAAATGAAGGTGATGGTAATTTATTTTACATGAGATGAAAACACTACAAACAAATCAAACTAGAAAAAGTAATCATTAGATGCATTTAAATTTTTATAACTATATCATTAAAAGATAATTTTCAGATACTCAGCACTCCTGAATGTATTTGAGAAAATATTTATTTTATAAAACTTTATGATGATTTACTTTATAAATCAATGCAAATACTTTCAAAGTTATAAATTAAGACAAATACATCCAGCTACATCTTAACAGGAATATCCCTAGATAGCAACTTGTATTTTAATTCTTTAAAATAGCCCAAGCTCAATTTACAACAAAAAATGACAGAAAATTTGAAAATAAAGAAATAATACATCATGCTATATATTGTACATTTATTATTTATATTTTGATATGTATATTGTAAATGTCAATAAAAAAAGCAAGTCAGCATATCAATATAAGTATTCAACATAATAGAATTCAAGGAAAATATTTTAAACATTTATCCATCTAATAACATGGCATATCACTATAAAGCAAATACTGATCAAAATGAAAGATGCTAAAATTTTCACAAAAACTTAAAGGCTACTTCTTTAAAAAACAAATATAGATCAATGGAATAAGACAGAATGCCAGAGATAAATCCACTCGACTACTGGCTATCTTATCTTTAAAACAGAAGCCAAGACTATACAATGTAGAAAAAACAGTCTCTACAGTAAGTGGTGCAGGGAAACTTGGACTGCTGCATATAGACGAATGAAATTATGGGCTTCCCTGGTGGTCCAGTGGGTAAGGACACCGCCTTGCAGTGCAAGGGGTAGCCGATTCGATCCCTGGCCTGGGAAGATCCCATGTGCCGTGGAGCGGCTGGACCAATGTGTCCAACTACTGAGCCGAGCACTGGAGCATATGGACCCAGAGCTGGTGCTCTGCAGCGACAGAGGCGACTGTGATGGGAGGCCCACATGGGCCAAAGCACAAAGATGGATGAAAATGGATTAATGAAAGACCAATAGAAGTGGCCAAAAAAAGAGAAAAGAATGAAATTAGAACACTTCCTAACACCATACACAAAGATAAACTCAAAACGGTTTAAAGACCTAAATGTAAGATCAGAAACTACAAAATTCTTACAGGAAAACATATATCATATAAGACATAAATCACAGTAAGCTTCTCTATGACCCACCCCTAGAGTAATGGAAATAAAAACAAAAATGAACAAATGGAACCTTATTAAACTGAAAAGCTTTTGCACAATGAAGCAAACTGTAAGCAAAGACAATCCTCAGAATGAGAGAAAATAATACCCAATGAAACAACTGACAAAGGATTAATCTCCAAAATATACCAACAATACCAAGGACATACAGATGGCTAATAAACTCATGAGAACATCGTTAAATACAAATCAAAACTACAATGACGTATCTAGGAATAAAACAATCATATGACCAACAATCCCACTACCAAGTGTATACCCTCAAGAAACCATAAGACACATGTACCCTAGTGTTCATTGCAGCACTATTTACAATAGCTAGGACACGGAAGCAAACTACGTGTCCATCGACAAACGAGTGGATAAAGAAGCTGTGGTACACATACACAATGGAATATTACTCAGCCATAAAAAGAAACGCATTTGAGTCAGTTCTAATGAGGTGAATGAAGCTAGAACCTATTATAAACAGTGAAGTAAGTCAGAAAGACAAACATAATATATTAAAGCATATATATGGAATCTAAAAAGATGTTACTGATATAAGGAATCTAAAAAGATGGTACTGATGAGCCCATTTACAGGACAGTAAAGGACATAAAGAACAGTCTTTTCGGGCTTCCCCTGGTGGTCCAGTGGATAAGGACACCGCCTTGCAGTGCAAGGGGCGCCGGTTTGATCCCTGGCCTGGGAAGATCCCACGTGCCGCGGAGCGGCTGGACTGATGTGTCCAATCACTGAGCCGGAGCTCTGGAGCGCATGCGCCCAGAGCTGGCGCACTGCGACAACAGACGCCACCGCGATGGGAGGCCCACAGGAGCCAAAGAACAAAGACCGATGAAAACAGAGAAGTGAAAGACCAACAGAAGTGGCCCGCCTGCTCCCCTCCCTCCCCAACCCAACCCCCGCCCAAAATAAATAAATAAATCTTTAAAAAAAAAAAAAAAAAAGAACAGTCTTTTGGTCACAGTGGGGGAGGGAGATGGTGGGATGGCTTGAGAGAGTAGAATTGAAACATATATATTACCACATGTAAAACAACCTCTGGGGATTGGTTTCACGATGCAGGGAATCCAAGGCTGGTGCTCCGTGACAACCTAGGGCAGGGGTGGGAGTGGGAGTTAAGAAGGAGCGAACATATGTACACCAATGAGTGATTCATGTTGAGGTATGGCCGAGGCCATCACAATACTGTAAAGTAACTATCCACCAATTAAAAATAAAGCAAAATCAAAAAATAAAAGGCTAGTACAATTTTTTTAAATAAGCCAATGGAACTGACAAAAATAATTTAAAAACAAAAGGTTATAAAATATATGAGCAACACAATTAAAAACATGTTCAAAAAATAAAATTTTGTGCCAAATACATATATGCTTTGGTGGTGGTGTGCTGTATCAATAAGTCATGCTGAATCATATACAAAAATAGCCTAGGACACGGAAGCAAACTACGGGTGTCCATCGACAAACGAGTGGATAAAGAAGCTGTGGTACACATACACAATGGAATATTACTCAGCCATAAAAAGAAACGCATTTGAGTCAGTTCTAATGAGGTGAATGAAGCTAGAACCTATTATAAACAGTGAAGTAAGTCAGAAAGACAAACATAATATATTAAAGCATATATATGGAATCTAAAAAGATGTTACTGATATAAGGAATCTAAAAAGATGGTACTGATGAGCCCATTTACAGGACAGTAAAGGACATAAAGAACAGTCTTTTCGGGCTTCCCCTGGTGGTCCAGTGGATAAGGACACCGCCTTGCAGTGCAAGGGGCGCCGGTTTGATCCCTGGCCTGGGAAGATCCCACGTGCCGCGGAGCGGCTGGACTGATGTGTCCAATCACTGAGCCGGAGCTCTGGAGCGCATGCGCCCAGAGCTGGCGCACTGCGACAACAGACGCCACCGCGATGGGAGGCCCACAGGAGCCAAAGAACAAAGACCGATGAAAACAGAGAAGTGAAAGACCAACAGAAGTGGCCCGCCTGCTCCCCTCCCTCCCCAACCCAACCCCCGCCCAAAATAAATAAATAAATCTTTAAAAAAAAAAAAAAAAAAGAACAGTCTTTTGGTCACAGTGGGGGAGGGAGATGGTGGGATGGCTTGAGAGAGTAGAATTGAAACATATATATTACCACATGTAAAACAACCTCTGGGGATTGGTTTCACGATGCAGGGAATCCAAGGCTGGTGCTCCGTGACAACCTAGGGCAGGGGTGGGAGTGGGAGTTAAGAAGGAGCGAACATATGTACACCAATGAGTGATTCATGTTGAGGTATGGCCGAGGCCATCACAATACTGTAAAGTAACTATCCACCAATTAAAAATAAAGCAAAATCAAAAAATAAAAGGCTAGTACAATTTTTTTTTTTTTAAATAAGCCAATGGAACTGACAAAAATAATTTAAAAACAAAAAGGTTATAAAATATATGAGCAACACAATTAAAAAACATGTTCAAAACTGGCATTTTGTGCCATAATTGAATTTTGTGCCAAATACATATATGCTTTGGTGGTGGTGTTGCTGTATCAATAAGTCATGCAGAACTCTTTGTGACCTTGTGGACTGTAGGCCACAAGGCTCCTCCAGCGATAGGATTTCCCAGGCAAGAATACTGGAGTGGGTTGCCATTTCCTCCTCCAGGGAATCTTCCAAATCCAGGGACCAAACTTGAGGCTTCTGAATTGGCAGGCAGATTCTTTACCGCTTAGCCAACAGGAAAACCCCAAAAACTTAACACTGCATAAGCTTTAAGAAGTGGAATGGTCTTGGGGACAAAACTGTCATTGTACTTTATAATTGACATATATGTATTAAATGCCAATTGTGCATAAATATATATATGACAGCCTTTGCTTTCACAGAACATACTGAAGAACATATTCTGTGGATTTTTGCATAACTTGTGAAATTGCTATAATTTTTTCCCAAAAATAAAATATTCAAGCATTTTGTTAAAACTAAGCAAACAAACAAAACCCCACTAAACTAGGAGGAAGGAAACATATCAGGAATAGAGAAAAAATGTTCCTGATCCTCATGGTACACATTATATCCTTCTGTGTATAGATGCAGGGACTTCTCTGGTGACAGGACGAGATGGTTGGATGGCATCATTGACCCAAAAGACATGAGTCTGAGCAAACTCCAGGAGACAGTGAAGGACAGGGAAGCCTGGCGTGCTGCAGTCCATGCGACTGCAAAAAGTTGAACACGACTGAGCAACTGAACAACAATAATATATGTATGCCCCATGATATTGCAACATGAATAAAAAGAAGCCTTCCCAAGAAATGAGATCATGGGAAATTTCATAAAGATTTTCCTCAAACCTTTAAATTTTTAAAATTTGTATTACCTCAGCTTTATGACATGAACATGAATGTATGCATACACACATGACTGTCACTCGCTATGCAGCCTTATGCGGGTTACATAACCTCTGGGCATCGGCATCTTCATCTATGCTATGGGGATAATCCTACTGTTTATGAATCAATGTGAAAATTAATAAGTAACTATCCATTATGGTTTTACATGCTGCCTAGCTGATGAAAGATGTTATAGGTGATGGCGATGAGGATGATGATGATGATTTTCCATAGTGTGTTTAGAGGAGGGCATGTTGGGAGGACTGCAATTAAAAATAGAATGACAAATAGCACCAGGAAACTGGAACTCTTAGGAGCAACATTTGATCCTTATAAATGTGTTCTTCTGGTCTGCATGACCAGACATTTTCATGCATAATCCACAGCTCTCCACACATGACCGCTGACATTACTTCTAGCCAATACATCATTAATCTCAGATTGCTCTGGGTGATTAGGGGCAAGAACCTGAAGAATTGCAGATGGAGAAAGAGATGAAAGGTGGTATAAGGTCTTATTTTATATTCTGGCAAACTTCTGTTCTACCTTAATTAAAAATTGTTTCTTCTCTCCCCCTCATTTTTAATATACAGTACTAAGATCCGAACTGCATTATCTGTGCCTAAATTACAAATTTCATTACATCTCTTCATTTTAACTTTTCTCCTTAGTTCAGTTCATTGGATTGCATGACACTTAAGATGTTCCCTGGTCCAGAAATAACAGAAGTAAACTTAACAATCATGTAGGGAGGTACTTCTCTGTTATCTCATGTTCTAAAGTCATCCTACATGTACAAGCTTTAAACAGAAGGCCTCTATAGCACATAAGCAACAAATCACTATCCACCGATGAGACACAAATAACCTCAGATCCATCTGGCTTGGTCCCTGGCCATTTCTTACTCTAATAGTAAAAGGAATATCTTTAGACTAGGTGCCTGGTAACTATAAATGGCCAGATGGCATCACCGACACAACAGACATGAACTTGGGAAAACTCTGGGAGATGATGAAGAACAGGAAGCTTCGGGTGCCACAGTCCATGGGGTCATGAGAGTCGGACACAATGGGGCGACCGAACACCAACAACTGTAGATCAAATCCAATCACTCTTCCCCCTCCAAACTCTACCTTGGCTCCTGGTTACATAACCTCTGGGCATCGGCATCTTCATCTATGCTATGGGGATAATCCTACTGTTTATGAATCAATGTGAAAATTAATAAGTAACTATCCATTATGGTTTTACATGCTGCCTAGCTGATGAAAGATGTTATAGGTGATGGCGATGAGGATGATGATGATGATTTTCCATAGTGTGTTTAGAGGAGGGCATGTTGGGAGGACTGCAATTAAAAATAGAATGACAAATAGCACCAGGAAACTGGAACTCTTAGGAGCAACATTTGATCCTTATAAATGTGTTCTTCTGGTCTGCATGACCAGACATTTTCATGCATAATCCACAGCTCTCCACACATGACCGCTGACATTACTTCTAGCCAATACATCATTAATCTCAGATTGCTCTGGGTGATTAGGGGCAAGAACCTGAAGAATTGCAGATGGAGAAAGAGATGAAAGGTGGTATAAGGTCTTATTTTATATTCTGGCAAACTTCTGTTCTACCTTAATTAAAAATTGTTTCTTCTCTCCCCCTCATTTTTAATATACAGTACTAAGATCCGAACTGCATTATCTGTGCCTAAATTACAAATTTCATTACATCTCTTCATTTTAACTTTTCTCCTTAGTTCAGTTCATTGGATTGCATGACACTTAAGATGTTCCCTGGTCCAGAAATAACAGAAGTAAACTTAACAATCATGTAGGGAGGTACTTCTCTGTTATCTCATGTTCTAAAGTCATCCTACATGTACAAGCTTTAAACAGAAGGCCTCTATAGCACATAAGCAACAAATCACTATCCACCGATGAGACACAAATAACCTCAGATCCATCTGGCTTGGTCCCTGGCCATTTCTTACTCTAATAGTAAAAGGAATATCTTTAGACTAGGTGCCTGGTAACTATAAATGGCCAGATGGCATCACCGACACAACAGACATGAACTTGGGAAAACTCTGGGAGATGATGAAGAACAGGGAAGCTTCGGGTGCCACAGTCCATGGGGTCATGAGAGTCGGACACAATGGGGCGACCGAACACCAACAACTGTAGATCAAATCCAATCACTCTTCCCCCTCCAAACTCTACCTTGGCTCCTGGTTAGCATCTCTTCTTGCCCTCACTACATTAAGCCTCACTTCATCTTCCTGCCTCTGCCTCTTATTCACACTCTATCACTGCTGCTCTTCTTCTGGGCAGTGCCTTGAGAAGTGCTTGGGTTGGACAGGTTTATACCTGAATGCCTAAGAACACTTCATCAGTCTTCCCTGGAGTGTGTGATTTTAAATGAAGCTATCAAGAGTGGCTAGATCTGCAGACCAAGCAGAAGAGTGAGAGCAGAAAGGATCTGGAAAGGTTCAATCGCCACACTTGGATATATTTCTTTCAAAATCAGGTTCCTCCTTCCTCACTGTTAGTTACTCATCAAGCAGCATTTATTTGAGCGTCCCAGGTGGCTCTAGTGGTAAGGAACTTGCTTGCCAATGCAGGAGACATAAGACGAAGGGTTCAATCCCTGGTTTGGGACGACCCCTCAAGAGGAAATGGCAACCCAATCCAGTATTCTTGCCTGGAGAATCCCATGAATAGAGGAGCCTGAGAGCTACAGTCCATAGGGTCACGAAACAATCAGACATGACTGAAGCCACTTAGCACGTACACTCACAGCATTTATTCAAGTATTTACATAGGTACAGGAGTATTTCAAGAGGAAGGAATTTGAAGAACATATCTGATATCATAATCCCCAGAACATAAATGTTCTCTTTAAAGAAATCACATTTACAGTTTGGGTTTCTCCATGTTGACTTCATTACTCTGTGGCTGGAAAATCTCTCTTTGTAAGAAAAAAAAAAGCAGGATATAGAAAGACCATAAAATATCAAAGAAAAGACTTTTTACTCATAAGCACTTTCACCCAGCAGAGTCTCCATTAATTTCAATCTTATGTAGACCTGAGAACTACAGGACTAACCGTACACAGCCATCAGACGTAAAGAAAAAGACATGAAAGGAAATCACAAAGATAAATTATAAATAGATGACAATTTTAAAACTAGGAAAACTTTAAAATTACTATAAGACAAGCGGACACAATGGGGCGACCGAACACCAACAACTGTAGATCAAATCCAATCACTCTTCCCCCTCCAAACTCTACCTTGGCTCCTGGTTAGCATCTCTTCTTGCCCTCACTACATTAAGCCTCACTTCATCTTCCTGCCTCTGCCTCTTATTCACACTCTATCACTGCTGCTCTTCTTCTGGGCAGTGCCTTGAGAAGTGCTTGGGTTGGACAGGTTTATACCTGAATGCCTAAGAACACTTCATCAGTCTTCCCTGGAGTGTGTGATTTTAAATGAAGCTATCAAGAGTGGCTAGATCTGCAGACCAAGCAGAAGAGTGAGAGCAGAAAGGATCTGGAAAGGTTCAATCGCCACACTTGGATATATTTCTTTCAAAATCAGGTTCCTCCTTCCTCACTGTTAGTTACTCATCAAGCAGCATTTATTTGAGCGTCCCAGGTGGCTCTAGTGGTAAGGAACTTGCTTGCCAATGCAGGAGACATAAGACGCAAGGGTTCAATCCCTGGTTTGGGACGACCCCCTCGAAGAGGAAATGGCAACCCAATCCAGTATTCTTGCCTGGAGAATCCCATGAATAGAGGAGCCTGGAGAGCTACAGTCCATAGGGTCACGAAACAATCAGACATGACTGAAGCCACTTAGCACGTACACTCACAGCATTTATTCAAGTATTTACATAGGTACAGGAGTATTTCAAGAGGAAGGAATTTGAAGAACATATCTGATATCATAATCCCCAGAACATAAATGTTCTCTTTAAAGAAATCACATTTACAGTTTGGGTTTCTCCATGTTGACTTCATTACTCTGTGGCTGGAAAATCTCTCTTTGTAAGAAAAAAAAAAGCAGGATATAGAAAGACCATAAAATATCAAAGAAAAGACTTTTTACTCATAAGCACTTTCACCCAGCAGAGTCTCCATTAATTTCAATCTTATGTAGACCTGAGAACTACAGGACTAACCGTACACAGCCATCAGACGTAAAGAAAAAGACATGAAAGGAAATCACAAAGATAAATTATAAATAGATGACAATTTTAAAACAGGCCTGAGTGGAAAACAGCTCTTCAAAAAGAGTACCAGGAAAGAAAATACAGCCAAATAAAAGGATAAGAAACAAGCTGGACTATGACATTCATTTCTTCATGTTTTCCGCTCTCCGTTCCTTACCCTTTTTGAAACTGACTTTGGGTGAGAGAAAAGGAGTAATATGCCTCCACTGAAAGCCACTGGTAAAATAAGCTTTCTGAAGATCCCAGAGTCAGGCAATCTCTTAGACATAAAAGGTCACTCATGTTTCAGGGAATAAATAAGCATAAGTCAATTATTAAGCAGTTTTCATCATTTAGTGTGTGCTTGAAAGTGCAAGTGTTAATGCTCAGCCGTATCCAACTGTGCAACCTCAAGGACTATACCCTCTCCAGCTTGCCACTCCCTTCTCCATGGGATCTTCCCAACCCAGGGATCAAACTCACAGCTTGTGCATTGCAGGCAGATTCTTTATCATCTGAACTGCCAAGGAAGCCTTTAGTATATCCATAAGTTTCTTTTTAATCAATGTATTACCCTCGAAGGGAGCTTTTCCAATTCTTGGTCCTTCAAAGAATCAAACCTCTTATTCAAGAGATGCCAACTTCCTCAGAGAAATTATGCTTTGGTATCAGCACTGGATTTCAGACCGTACTTTTCTCATTAAGCAGGAATCTAAACAGAGCCCCCTCCCCAAAACATGCACCCTCCCCCACGCTCTTATGTGAAGCATGAGGTCTACAATATTTTTTCAGCTAACTTTTGATGTTCTTCACAAGCACTGCCAAAATGTGATATTGAAAATGGCACAGTTTTATTTTTAGCAGATAGGCTAAAAATAAGGAAGTCTATCCATGGGAATAACCAACAGATGTTTGGGTTTCTCCATGTTGACTTCATTACTCTGTGGCTGGAAAATCTCTCTTTGTAAGAAAAAAAAAAGCAGGATATAGAAAGACCATAAAATATCAAAGAAAAGACTTTTTACTCATAAGCACTTTCACCCAGCAGAGTCTCCATTAATTTCAATCTTATGTAGACCTGAGAACTACAGGACTAACCGTACACAGCCATCAGACGTAAAGAAAAAGACATGAAAGGAAATCACAAAGATAAATTATAAATAGATGACAATTTTAAAACAGGCCTGAGTGGAAAACAGCTCTTCAAAAAGAGTACCAGGAAAGAAAATACAGCCAAATAAAAGGATAAGAAACAAGCTGGACTATGACATTCATTTCTTCATGTTTTCCGCTCTCCGTTCCTTACCCTTTTTGAAACTGACTTTGGGTGAGAGAAAAGGAGTAATATGCCTCCACTGAAAGCCACTGGTAAAATAAGCTTTCTGAAGATCCCAGAGTCAGGCAATCTCTTAGACATAAAAGGTCACTCATGTTTCAGGGAATAAATAAGCATAAGTCAATTATTAAGCAGTTTTCATCATTTAGTGTGTGCTTGAAAGTGCAAGTGTTAATGCTCAGCCGTATCCAACTGTGCAACCTCAAGGACTATACCCTCTCCAGCTTGCCACTCCCTTCTCCATGGGATCTTCCCAACCCAGGGATCAAACTCACAGCTTGTGCATTGCAGGCAGATTCTTTATCATCTGAACTGCCAAGGAAGCCTTTAGTATATCCATAAGTTTCTTTTTAATCAATGTATTACCCTCGAAGGGAGCTTTTCCAATTCTTGGTCCTTCAAAGAATCAAACCTCTTATTCAAGAGATGCCAACTTCCTCAGAGAAATTATGCTTTGGTATCAGCACTGGATTTCAGACCGTACTTTTCTCATTAAGCAGGAATCTAAACAGAGCCCCCTCCCCAAAACATGCACCCTCCCCCACGCTCTTATGTGAAGCATGAGGTCTACAATATTTTTTCAGCTAACTTTTGATGTTCTTCACAAGCACTGCCAAAATGTGATATTGAAAATGGCACAGTTTTATTTTTAGCAGATAGGCTAAAAATAAGGAAGTCTATCCATGGGAATAACCAACAGAAATCCTCGCTTTTGAAGTTCTGTTACATACAGCTTCCACAGATTTCTTTTCATTTAGTATTCCATCTTAACAGTGAGAGGGGAGCCAGTATATTCAGGCCTTGTGTTATTTTTATAAAATTAAAAAAAAAATGCTTCACAAGTGTAAGAATATTGGAAAGATTCCAGAAGATAAAAAAACCCCTAATTCTGAATTTCTTTCTTCTTAGGAATAGACTGATTTTACATTCAGATATCATAGTTCATTCATAGTGACATATGGCAGAAGTCAACACATTATTACAAATAAAAATTTAAAATAAATAAAATTTATAAAGTAAATACCACAATTTAGCTATATTATTATTTGGAAATTAAGGAAAAATTGATTTACGAAACAAAACAAAGACCATCAAGTGAAAATGTCACTTAAAAAAAGAGATGGTGGGGGGACTTCCCAGGTGGTCCTGTAAGACTCCACTCTCCCAGTGCAGGAGGGCCTGGGTTTGATCCCTGGTCAGGGAACTACATCTCACATGCCACAATAAGACCTTGCATGCCCAAACTAAGACCCAGCCAAAGAAATAAGTATTTAAGAAAAAAATGAGATATGTTAAGAACTACTTGATAACGCATACAACTTGGAAGCAGAAAATATAGAGCCCTCCTTTTCCATGCCAATTTTGATTGTTTAAGGAGCTCCCTGGTCCTCATCCCAGTTTGATTACACTCTAATCTCTTCCCTTTTTTTAAAAAAAAAAGAATTGATGAGAGCCAGATTCTTTATCATCTGAATGGGAAGCCTTTTCCAATTTTTTTGGGGTTTCCTTTTCCCAAAGAATCAAACCTCTTATTCAAGAGATGCCAACTTCCTCAGAGAAATTATGCTTTGGTATCAGCACTGGATTTCAGACCGTACTTTTCTCATTAAGCAGGAATCTAAACAGAGCCCCCTCCCCAAAACATGCACCCTCCCCCACGCTCTTATGTGAAGCATGAGGTCTACAATATTTTTTCAGCTAACTTTTGATGTTCTTCACAAGCACTGCCAAAATGTGATATTGAAAATGGCACAGTTTTATTTTTAGCAGATAGGCTAAAAATAAGGAAGTCTATCCATGGGAATAACCAACAGAAATCCTCGTTTTGAAGTTCTGTTACATACAGCTTCCACAGATTTCTTTTCATTTAGTATTCCATCTTAACAGTGAGAGGGGAGCCAGTATATTCAGGCCTTGTGTTATTTTTATAAAATTAAAAAAAAAATGCTTCACAAGTGTAAGAATATTGGAAAGATTCCAGAAGATAAAAAAACCCCTAATTCTGAATTTCTTTCTTCTTAGGAATAGACTGATTTTACATTCAGATATCATAGTTCATTCATAGTGACATATGGCAGAAGTCAACACATTATTACAAATAAAAATTTAAAATAAATAAAATTTATAAAGTAAATACCACAATTTAGCTATATTATTATTTGGAAATTAAGGAAAAATTGATTTACGAAACAAAACAAAGACCATCAAGTGAAAATGTCACTTAAAAAAAGAGATGGTGGGGGGACTTCCCAGGTGGTCCTGTAAGACTCCACTCTCCCAGTGCAGGAGGGCCTGGGTTTGATCCCTGGTCAGGGAACTACATCTCACATGCCACAATAAGACCTTGCATGCCCAAACTAAGACCCAGCCAAAGAAATAAGTATTTAAGAAAAAAATGAGATATGTTAAGAACTACTTGATAACGCATACAACTTGGAAGCAGAAAATATAGAGCCCTCCTTTTCCATGCCAATTTTGATTGTTTAAGGAGCTCCCTGGTCCTCATCCCAGTTTGATTACACTCTAATCTCTTCCTTATAAGAAGTAACCCATTATAAAGAAGAAAAGACAACTTTGAATAGTTCTCTGATATGTATCAAGAAGTCTGGAAATAGCTAAAGGATATGAGCAATTCCTTCCACTCTTCAGTGGTACCACATGGGGTCCCAAAATGAATGGCAACCACAGTATCTGTTCTTTCATCCAAAGCAGCCAATGGGACAGAGGCTTACTTATGAGGTTTACTCTACTCTTGGCCAATGTCACCTTTATTACCATTGTCCCAGGTCTGGCACACATCATGCATTTTTTAACTAAAACCACACTTGAAAGATAATAACATATTCTGGGCGAATTCACTATCATTTAAGTGTTTAATCTATCAGTATTTCACCTGTAGCTCATTAAAGTCGTGTGATTCACTGGGGAATAGCTGCTGCTAGAGGCAATTAGATGTTCAGCCCTCTTTTCTTCTTCAGCAATCAATGCCATTTTCCTCTGGCTATAATCTCTGTTTTAATCAGCCTACATTGCAGTAAGAATTAATACATCAAATTACTGAGCAGTTAGTTTCAAACTACTCTCATATGCAGGCCACAGGTTTAAATTGATTTTGAATTTGCATTTTCCCCATTCAGCTTTATAGTACTCATCTATTTATTTCCAAATTATAATTAATACAATTTTAATGTGAGTTCCAACACATGAGCACTATTCATTAGTGAGAAAAAATGAAAAGAAACATTAGTCAACTTTCCCTTTAAATAAAATTATAGCCATTCAAGACGTTTTATAGAGAAGGTTTGCACCACGATATACCAACAGGACTCCTTTTAAAAACAGTGATAAGAAAATAAGATAATGTGTAAAAGAATGGGGACTTCCCAGGTGGTCCTTGACTCCACTCTCCCAGTGCAGGAGGGCCTGGGTTTGATCCCTGGTCAGTGAACTACATCTCACATGCCACAATAAGACCTTGCATGCCCAAACTAAGACCCAGCCAAAGAAATAAGTATTTAAGAAAAAAATGAGATATGTTAAGAACTACTTGATAACGCATACAACTTGGAAGCAGAAAATATAGAGCCCTCCTTTTCCATGCCAATTTTGATTGTTTAAGGAGCTCCCTGGTCCTCATCCCAGTTTGATTACACTCTAATCTCTTCCTTATAAGAAGTAACCCATTATAAAGAAGAAAAGACAACTTTGAATAGTTCTCTGATATGTATCAAGAAGTCTGGAAATAGCTAAAGGATATGAGCAATTCCTTCCACTCTTCAGTGGTACCACATGGGGTCCCAAAATGAATGGCAACCACAGTATCTGTTCTTTCATCCAAAGCAGCCAATGGGACAGAGGCTTACTTATGAGGTTTACTCTACTCTTGGCCAATGTCACCTTTATTACCATTGTCCCAGGTCTGGCACACATCATGCATTTTTTAACTAAAACCACACTTGAAAGATAATAACATATTCTGGGCGAATTCACTATCATTTAAGTGTTTAATCTATCAGTATTTCACCTGTAGCTCATTAAAGTCGTGTGATTCACTGGGGAATAGCTGCTGCTAGAGGCAATTAGATGTTCAGCCCTCTTTTCTTCTTCAGCAATCAATGCCATTTTCCTCTGGCTATAATCTCTGTTTTAATCAGCCTACATTGCAGTAAGAATTAATACATCAAATTACTGAGCAGTTAGTTTCAAACTACTCTCATATGCAGGCCACAGGTTTAAATTGATTTTGAATTTGCATTTTCCCCATTCAGCTTTATAGTACTCATCTATTTATTTCCAAATTATAATTAATACAATTTTAATGTGAGTTCCAACACATGAGCACTATTCATTAGTGAGAAAAAATGAAAAGAAACATTAGTCAACTTTCCCTTTAAATAAAATTATAGCCATTCAAGACGTTTTATAGAGAAGGTTTGCACCCACGATATACCAACAGGACTCCTTTTAAAAACAGTGATAAGAAAATAAGACTTTGTAATTATTCTATTATATGTTACTTAAGTATTCAGCAAATGAATTGAGGGGCCTTATCTTTAATGACAAAAACCAAGATATTGATGAACAACTACAAAAGTACTATCTCTTCCCTCTAAAATAGAAACTCTAATTACTTTGCCTAAAGTTGCATCACAGGACATGGCATGACAACAGAGAACAATATGGTCTTCCAATCTATTCCATCTATTTCATAATTTTCACATTCTACTTTCCCTGCAAAGGCTTAGCTTACATATTCCAAAGCCCACTTTTGATTTATTTTATTTTCACCTGCTTTTATGCCACTTAGGAAACGTTTGGAATCCTACCAGTAAACCACATACATATTGCCTAAAAAGGGCAAGGGTAGATAGCACATACAAGAACTAATACTACATAAAAATCCTCCATAGTAATCACACTATGACAGCCTGGAGGAATGGGGTGGAGAGGGAGGTGGGAGAGGACACACGTATGGCTACGGCTGATTCATGCTGAGGGCTGGCAAAAACCATTGCTATCTTGTGATTATCCTCCAATTAAACAAATTTTTAAAAATACAAAAAATACTATATAAAATCCCTCCACAGTAATCACACTGCCTCAGCTTAGCCCCAACTAGTCATTTTTTAATCATATACTGTATTTTTCTCCTTTTGGGACATAACCTATATATATGTTAGAGAGGCCATAATTCTAACTAATTGGTTTGTAGCTCATTAAAGTCGTGGATTCACTGGGGAATAGCTGCTGCTAGAGGCAATTAGATGTTCAGCCCTCTTTTCTTCTTCAGCAATCAATGCCATTTTCCTCTGGCTATAATCTCTGTTTTAATCAGCCTACATTGCAGTAAGAATTAATACATCAAATTACTGAGCAGTTAGTTTCAAACTACTCTCATATGCAGGCCACAGGTTTAAATTGATTTTGAATTTGCATTTTCCCCATTCAGCTTTATAGTACTCATCTATTTATTTCCAAATTATAATTAATACAATTTTAATGTGAGTTCCAACACATGAGCACTATTCATTAGTGAGAAAAAATGAAAAGAAACATTAGTCAACTTTCCCTTTAAATAAAATTATAGCCATTCAAGACGTTTTATAGAGAAGGTTTGCACCCACGATATACCAACAGGACTCCTTTTAAAAACAGTGATAAGAAAATAAGACTTTGTAATTATTCTATTATATGTTACTTAAGTATTCAGCAAATGAATTGAGGGGCCTTATCTTTAATGACAAAAACCAAGATATTGATGAACAACTACAAAAGTACTATCTCTTCCCTCTAAAATAGAAACTCTAATTACTTTGCCTAAAGTTGCATCACAGGACATGGCATGACAACAGAGAACAATATGGTCTTCCAATCTATTCCATCTATTTCATAATTTTCACATTCTACTTTCCCTGCAAAGGCTTAGCTTACATATTCCAAAGCCCATTTTTGATTTATTTTATTTTCACCTGCTTTTATGCCACTTAGGAAACGTTTGGAATCCTACCAGTAAACCACATACATATTGCCTAAAAAGGGCAAGGGTAGATAGCACATACAAGAACTAATACTACATAAAAATCCTCCATAGTAATCACACTATGACAGCCTGGAGGAATGGGGTGGAGAGGGAGGTGGGAGAGGACACACGTATGGCTACGGCTGATTCATGCTGAGGGCTGGCAAAAACCATTGCTATCTTGTGATTATCCTCCAATTAAACAAATTTTTAAAAATACAAAAAATACTATATAAAATCCCTCCACAGTAATCACACTGCCTCAGCTTAGCCCCAACTAGTCATTTTTTAATCATATACTGTATTTTTCTCCTTTTGGGACATAACCTATATATATGTTAGAGAGGCCATAATTCTAACTAATTGGTTTCAGCTGTCATTTCTGAATCCAAAATGCACAGGCAGCCTGGGGCTGGTGACGGGAGCAGGAAGCATTTCCAAGCATGTAAAACCAACAATCTGAAAGATCTTTTCCATTAAAACAAAAAACCTACTATTTGGCTTCTGGCAACGACACTATGGGTAGAAAGACTGTACAGCTCTACCCAAGCAGCAAGACTGCCAGGAATCATTTTTCTCTGATAAAAAGGCAGATATTTATTTTCCAGGAGATCAAATGTCTGAAGTAGTTTCAAGATTACAGGGGCTAATTCATGAAACAAACACATATCTATATCCATATATCTATCTGTGTCCATATTGCTGCATGACACTTCTCGGGGGTATAAATGATAATCCTTTCTTAAATTCAAAGTATAGCTCTGGGAAGTTTCAGAACACTGAGTGAAATCTCCTAGAAGAAGAACAAAATACTATTGCTGCATTAGAAGACTGTATAAAATCTGCTCTTCAAACAGTGAAGGAAAAGGTGACTCAGTATGGTCTATATGCCCTCTGGCACGCCATTCACAAGCCTAAACCATATAATAAATTTTAACAGAGTCAAACAGCCACTTTAAAAAAGATTTTCATGTTATTTTGAAGCCACGTTTAAAGCGAAAAAAAAACCAATGGGTATAAAGAATGGAATGCTCTGATCATTCAGCAAAATCAAGAATTTGGAAAAAAAAAAAGGCGGGGGGGTGGCTTCCCTGGAGGTCCAGTGGGTAAGGACACCGCCTTGCAGTGCAAGGGACGCCGGTTCGATCCCTGGCCTGGGAAGATCCCACGTGCCGCGGAGCAGCTGGACTCATGTGCCCAATTACCGAGCCGGGGCTCTGGAGCGCATGCATCCAGAGCCAGTGCTCTGCGACAACAGAGGCCACCGCGATGGGAGGCCCACACGGGCCAAAGAACAAAGATGGATGCAAATATATAAATGAAAGACCAATAGAAGTGGCCCACCCGCACCCCTCCCCACTGCCCCCTCAAAAAAAATTTAAAAAAAAAAAAAAAAGGTTAACAAAGTGGGCCACGGAAAATTTTTCAGAGTCACATCATGAGACAGAAAAAAAGAAAAAGGAACTGATATGGTTCTCAGGAGTACATTAACTCTGACAACACCTTCTGGAGTTGTCCTGCTGGAAATGTGAGATCCTGAAATTATACGGTAAAAGCAATCTGAGTGAAAAGATTAGAAACAGAGCTAGAGTGGAAGAGAGGAGAGAGAGAGGAAAGATGACAGGAATTAATGGAGGTTATCCTGGAAGAACTTTTTTCAGCTACAAAGTACAATATTGTTTAGTCACTTCAGTCATGTCCTACTTTTTAGCAACTCTATGGACTGTAGCCCACCAGGCTCCTCTGTCCATGGGATTTCCCAGGGAAGAATACTGGAGTGGGTTGCCTTTCCTTCTCCAAGGGATCTTCCCAACCCAGGGATGGAACTCGAGTCTCCTGCAAGGGCAGGAGAGTCACCAGGGAAGCCCAAGGGGTAAGAGTAACACCTACATAGGGCCTGATCACACCAGATGTGTGCTTCAGAAAATTCTATGAATTATACTGTAATAAGCTTTTGGTACTTTTTTAAAAAAAAAAATTTATTGCATATAGTTGATTTACAATGCACAGGTTATTTTTAATTTTTAAAATAATACTTCTGGAACATATAATCATAAGGAACATAAACAATTACAATTTTTCAACTCTGTCATCCTTGTGCTTGGCACACCAACTGATATTCACAATATATTTTCAAACTCATACTGGGAAAGTACTGCAAAATGTATACAGATGGATCAAGGGTATTCACTCTGCAAGAGCTAACCAAGGACTACGGGGGAACAAGAATGACCAATCAATAATCATCTCCCTCTTACCTTAAATGAAACATTTGTAGCACTTTTCAAATCATTTGAACAAGTAGTAACAATGTTAGGCATTCCCTCCCACCGGAAGAAATATGAAAGGGATGTATTACAATCAATATCATTAAGATTTTTCAAATGCAAAATACCTCAAAGTTCTTCAATGTGGTTATGGATAGCTGATTATTTAAGGAGCAAGAGTTTGTGCTATAGACTTCAAAATGGGACAAATCAAAATCTCTTGAATTGGCAAAATAGTTTGAAGAATAAATTTTTAGCACAAATGTAAGGATCATTTATAGTTTCAATTAAATCCCTAGCTGGTGGCAATACAAAGAATACAGAATGATAAAGCTTTCAGGCAAAGCCCTGACAACGTGATGTATATGAACTGTATGTTTGTTATATATAAAGAGACAACTTACATTGCTATTTCCATAGTACACCTGAAGCAAGTAAGACCTACTGTTTTCCATTAATTTAAATTATTATAAATAGTAACGGAAGGGACAAAAGTAATTTAAGTTTCTTCAAACTCTGTGAGTAAAAGGATCACATCAACATTATTATTATTTTTTTTAATCCAAGTTTTTACCTACAGGATCTGATGTTCTGAAGCAAGAAAAATTCAAGAGTAGTGGAACAGACTATTAACGGCCCACAAAAAGCCCTGTATATGTTTTGAAGTCACTCTTTTAATACCAAAGAACAAAAAAATCTCAGATCACAGGGTGGGTAAAGAAAAAAAAAGAAAAGAAAAGGAATTCTTACATTCTGTGTATTACCAAAAGTTAAAATGAAGCAGAAATTTCAAAGTATCTTTTCTTTAGGTCCTACAGCCAAAATCAAGCTGCTAATTTATTAAACATTTTTTTAAAAATTACCAAAGATCAAATCATCACTGTTCGTTTCTTTCTCTACTTGCTTTTTGCTCAATCCATGTACAAAGGAACATGTGCTTAATTCCTTGCCATGCAGGAGTATGAACTTAAAGAGACACTGGAAAAAAACCCTGTTTTCTCTCCATCATCAGACACTTGTAAATTTGCCAAGATAATAACTTTCCCAGGAGCTTGATATATTTGGCAGATATAGTTGATATTTTGAATATGAATTGTGAAACTTCAAAAAGCAAAGACCAACATTATTGCTCCTCATGATGTGTTCTAAACGTTTATGCCAAAATCTAGTTACATATTCAGTGAATCTGAGCTACAAATATCTTTCCTTGACTTAGTGCAATTAGCCATAAAAAGGTAAGAATAAAATCTCACCAAGTCTGTCTGGGGAATTGGAATTTTTTAGGAGCAAGAGTTTGTGCTATAGACTTCAAAATGGGACAAATCAAAATCTCTTGAATTGGCAAAATAGTTTGAAGAATAAATTTTAGCACAAATGTAAGGATCATTTATAGTTTCAATTAAATCCCTAGCTGGTGGCAATACAAAGAATACAGAATGATAAAGCTTTCAGGCAAAGCCCTGACAACGTGATGTATATGAACTGTATGTTTGTTATATATAAAGAGACAACTTACATTGCTATTTCCATAGTACACCTGAAGCAAGTAAGACCTACTGTTTTCCATTAATTTAAATTATTATAAATAGTAACGGAAGGGACAAAAGTAATTTAAGTTTCTTCAAACTCTGTGAGTAAAAGGATCACATCAACATTATTATTATTTTTTTTAATCCAAGTTTTTACCTACAGGATCTGATGTTCTGAAGCAAGAAAAATTCAAGAGTAGTGGAACAGACTATTAACGGCCCACAAAAAGCCCTGTATATGTTTTGAAGTCACTCTTTTAATACCAAAGAACAAAAAGATCTCAGATCACAGGGTGGGTAAAGAAAAAAAAAGAAAAGAAAAGGAATTCTTACATTCTGTGTATTACCAAAAGTTAAAATGAAGCAGAAATTTCAAAGTATCTTTTCTTTAGGTCCTACAGCCAAAATCAAGCTGCTAATTTATTAAACATTTTTTTAAAAATTACCAAAGATCAAATCATCACTGTTCGTTTCTTTCTCTACTTGCTTTTTGCTCAATCCATGTACAAAGGAACATGTGCTTAATTCCTTGCCATGCAGGAGTATGAACTTAAAGAGACACTGGAAAAAAACCCTGTTTTCTCTCCATCATCAGACACTTGTAAATTTGCCAAGATAATAACTTTCCCAGGAGCTTGATATATTTGGCAGATATAGTTGATATTTTGAATATGAATTGTGAAACTTCAAAAAGCAAAGACCAACATTATTGCTCCTCATGATGTGTTCTAAACGTTTATGCCAAAATCTAGTTACATATTCAGTGAATCTGAGCTACAAATATCTTTCCTTGACTTAGTGCAATTAGCCATAAAAAGGTAAGAATAAAATCTCACCAAGTCTGTCTGGGATGAATTCAGGTAGAGTTTTTCTGATGCTGTGGTTGAAAACACCATTTGAAAGTCAGTCTTTCTATGAGGACCATGTGTAAAATGGGTCGCCAGTGGGAATTTGATGTAGGACACAGGGAGCTCAAATCTGTGCTCCGTGACAACCTAGAGGGGTGGGGGGTGGGAGGGAGGTTCAGGAGGGAAGGAAAATATGTATACCTTTGGCTGATTCAGGCTGATGTATGACAGAAAGAACCATAATATGGTAAAGCAATTAACCTCCAATTAAAAACAAATAATTTTTTAAAGGCTGTCATAGGAAACTTTAACGTAAGTCATTGGTGTTGAAATCTTAAACCCATTAGAAAAACCATTTAGAAAATCATAGTAAAGAATTTGGGGCAAAACATTCCAATGTTTACTTCAAAATAAATTAGCAGGCTTAGCGTATAATTTTATAGTCAGCATAGAAAGATAGCTGTAATGATTGCTATCAAGAAAAATAGCAGAAATCATTCTTGACATAGAAAGTGACCATATCTGTGCTTGACCAGTGACAGTAAGTAACTATGAAATATAAACTTGTATTAAGCAAGCTAACAGTTCTCTCATTGATAAAACATGTAGTTTTCAAATGTTAAAAAGCAAGAATCTACTGTTTAATAAAATATTTTAAAGTAATTATTATTTAAAATTTATTAAGAATTTTAAATTTATTCAAAATTTAAAATGGTATCAAAGAAAAGCATGGGATTTTTATATTAATACAAAGGGTGCATAGATTTAAAATGCGGATAAACTTTCATACATAAATAACCTCATCTATCGATGTGGAACAATGGTAACATTAACCTCTGTGTTTTAAAAGGTTAAAAAACAGCATACATACTACAAAGTATAGTGTACACATATGTATACATACACATATACCACATGCATGTGAATATGAATCATGAAAGAAATCTTCAAAACAAAAAACATGGTAGCATTAGCTTTCTCTAATGGTGGCTGGACATTAAGTAATCTGGGATACATTGGTTGGGATTGGCTAAATTATGCTGTGATAACAAGTAACTCTTGCTCACGATTTATTGGTCAAAGGAAGCAATGAGGTCATGCCCTTGTTTAATGAGGAAGGGGAATATAATCTTCCTACATGGGTTGGGATTCAAATATTAGAAAATAATAATACAGTTATCTACCTTAAGTAAATTATAGGTTTTTTTTTTTACTGCTACCATAGTAAGAACAATATATCTATATATATACATATATTTGCATTGAATTTTAAAAGAAACTTTTGTCAAAGATTTAGTAACTTCAAAAGGATGGTACAATTTTATGGAATTGTACAACTTATTTACAATTTCTCATCCAAAGTCACCATTTCCAGAAATTCTTGCTATCCCAGGTTATTTTTTTCCCCTCTGAACTCTGAAAATCTTCTGATTTTTCTATTACGTACATACTTGGATGTGTAAATTGGAATTCCACATTTTAACAGAAACTCCCTAAAAGATAACAAATCTTTATTAAAGGGCTAAATTGCATTTTAAAATTAATCTTTGGGCTTCCCCTGGTGGTCCAGTGGGTAAAAACACCGCCTTGCAGTGCAAGGGGCACCGGTTCAATCCCTGGCCTGGGAAGACCCCACGTGTCACGGAGCAGCTGGACTGATGTGTCCAATTACCGAGCCGAAGCTCTGAAGTGCATGCGCCCAGAGCCGGCGCTCTGCGACAACAGAGGCCACTGCGATGGGAGGCCCGCAGGAGCCAAAGAACAAAGATGGATGAAAATAGAGAAATGAAAGACCAATAGAAGTGGCCCGCCTGCTCCCCTCCCTCCCGAACCTGCCCTCCAAAAGATAAATAAATTAAAATTAATCTTTACCTACTGTACAGCACAAGCAGCTCTATTCAATGTTACGTTATGTGGCAGCCTGGATGGGAGGGAAGTCAGAGGAGAATGGATCCATGTGTGTGTATGGCTAGTCCCTTTGTTGCTCACCTAAAACTATCACAGCATTGTTAACCGGATATATTCCAGTGGAAAATTAAAAGTTGACTAAAATAAAATAAAATTCATCTTTATGACACTAGCTCATAGGCTGAGTTCTCCAGGTGGAGTTTGGGGCTACAGAATACTTGTCATATAAATGGAATAAAATGTTTAATAGGCATAAGGAAAGAAAAGGAAGCAGGACTGGCCAAAGGATGAGAGAGTATAATGCAAGTCAATAAAGCCTTGGCCAACCTAGCACCAGATTTGCCCTGCGCTGGGCAGAAACAGCCAGGTCTTTCCACTCCCAACTCACACAGTCACTAGATACGGGATGCCTGGGGAAAAGCATGACCTCATTCAACATAGGCCCCTCCTGCTGAGCCACATTCGGAGTTGCTGAAAGGGGATGCATTCTGGTGACTATAAAGCTATGCTTGCTATAACTAGGAGCATTTTCTCCTTTAAAGAGGATAGGCAACCCGTATCTCTGTGTCTGTCACACTCTGTAAGGGTATTTTAATGAAATCCGTGCTTGAAAAATGACTATATTTATATTACACACATGCACACACAATCATAGCTGACGCATCTATTTATGGGAGAAAAGAATATATCAATTTGGCAGAGATTTATACAGTCCCTACTATAATTGTACTATGAGACATATCAAATGAGAAATCAGACCCTGCCCTCTGGAAGAGTAGCTGCCCATTCATCTTACACAGATGTCATGATGACAAACAAGAATAATCACATTGCCCTGATCACCTTTTACAAGATGACTACTCTGTCCACTGTATTTTTACACAGGTGAAATCTGATTAAAAAAAACAAACAACAACAAAAAAGCAAAACCTAATCCTTTCTTTTCTTGCCTTCTAATACATATTCTGTTGCTGATGATCCTTGCCCCACAGCCTTTCCCCTCAGCACCGCTGACTTTCTCTCTTGTCATTAAGTTACATGCTGTTCCTCAACACATTTCCTCAAATCCTAGCTAAAATACTCAACATTTCCTCTTCCCCTGTTGCTCTCACTGTCCTATCCAAAGGGCAGAGAAAGAGAAAAGAGAAAACAGACCAGTTCAGTCTTCCAAATGTCCCTGAGGATGGCTGAAAATGAAAACTAATAACAGATCCAAAGTTTGAAAACAAAAGTGACATATTCAAGAACAAAGGAAAGACCCAAAAGAAGATGGAAAATTCTTACTTAGCAAATAGTTGCCATGACAAATTAGTTTTTCAGCTTCTGAATTATGAAATCAAAATGAGCCGTGAGCATCTGTCAGGGATTTATAACTGGACTGCCAGGGAAGAACTCAGCTGGATTCAACTGGAAGCTGGAATGTAACTCGAAGCACTAAGGTTCATATTCTCAAAAGGAAGAGTCTCTCCATACACAGCAATCAAAAGCACAATGAATCTGCAAAATGAGCAACTTACATCTTCTTTGAAACTTATGTCTTAAAATCAGAACCCTTCACCACTGTTTATTCCTTATACTTACAACTGGCACTGTAAAAAGGTTCTTAAAGGCTTTTGACATACTCACAAATGTATGAGTGTGTGTTTATACAGTAAATCGACATCCTACAATCATTACAACAAACTCTAAGAAAACACAGACCAAGTAATCATCACAAATATTTTCCATCAAGACAGGACATCCTAATAAAGGCACAGTCACACTTGAGACACTGCTCATACAAAAAATCCCATAAAAAATTCGAAATTTCTACTAATTGTACTATGAGACATATCAAATGAGAAATCAGACCCTGCCCTCTGGAAGAGTAGCTGCCCATTCATCTTACACAGATGTCATGATGACAAACAAGAATAATCACATTGCCCTGATCACCTTTTACAAGATGACTACTCTGTCCACTGTATTTTTACACAGGTGAAATCTGATTAAAAAAAACAAACAACAACAAAAAAGCAAAACCTAATCCTTTCTTTTCTTGCCTTCTAATACATATTCTGTTGCTGATGATCCTTGCCCCACAGCCTTTCCCCTCAGCACCGCTGACTTTCTCTCTTGTCATTAAGTTACATGCTGTTCCTCAACACATTTCCTCAAATCCTAGCTAAAATACTCAACATTTCCTCTTCCCCTGTTGCTCTCACTGTCCTATCCAAAGGGCAGAGAAAGAGAAAAGAGAAAACAGACCAGTTCAGTCTTCCAAATGTCCCTGAGGATGGCTGAAAATGAAAACTAATAACAGATCCAAAGTTTGAAAACAAAAGTGACATATTCAAGAACAAAGGAAAGACCCAAAAGAAGATGGAAAATTCTTACTTAGCAAATAGTTGCCATGACAAATTAGTTTTTCAGCTTCTGAATTATGAAATCAAAATGAGCCGTGAGCATCTGTCAGGGATTTATAACTGGACTGCCAGGGAAGAACTCAGCTGGATTCAACTGGAAGCTGGAAGGTAACTCGAAGCACTAAGGTTCATATTCTCAAAAGGAAGAGTCTCTCCATACACAGCAATCAAAAGCACAATGAATCTGCAAAATGAGCAACTTACATCTTCTTTGAAACTTATGTCTTAAAATCAGAACCCTTCACCACTGTTTATTCCTTATACTTACAACTGGCACTGTAAAAAGGTTCTTAAAGGCTTTTGACATACTCACAAATGTATGAGTGTGTGTTTATACAGTAAATCGACATCCTACAATCATTACAACAAACTCTAAGAAAAAACAGACCAAGTAATCATCACAAATATTTTCCATCAAGACAGGACATCCTAATAAAGGCACAGTCACACTTGAGACACTGCTCATGCGTCTAGAACTGTACTATTGTATTATCATACTGATGGTGTGATAATCTAATAACAGTTAATTCAAATATCTTCATTCCCACTAGCCCCGTCATATTCGAGAAACTGACAATGGATAAGTAGCAAAGATTTATATGCATCACAACCATTAATGTGAAAAAGGTATCTAATTGCACAGTGGCTTACACAATGACCAGCTCAAGCATTTGTTTATATTTAAACTGAAGAATGGACGTCATTCGAAGGTGAACATGGCAGGCTGGACGTATGTACCCATTCTGTACTCTCTTGAACCCCCTAGAAGCTCCGAAACAGAAGGCTGGCATAGCAAAATGCAAACAAACAACAAATGAATTATCACCCTGGCAGCAGGGAAAGCCTAGAAGCAATCTTATTTGTATGACAGAACAACTGAAAAGCTCAGGGCTGGCACCAGGAAGTGGAAATGAACAGAAGGTCTGCATATAGAGGTCTGAAATACGAGAGAGTGGTTGGAAATCTTTTCAGAGACATTCAATCCCTATACTCTCATCCTACTCTGCGTACATAGGTCACCCCTCCTCCCAAACCCAGAGATGGGAAAACAGTAACCAGGGAAACCCAGCCAAGCTAAGGACAGGGATACCATCTTGAAACAAGAGAAATAAGTGGATTTCTCTCCTCTACTCTGCTTCCAGAAGACGGTGAGCTAGGAATTTACCTTCTAGGCAGGGTTTAGGAGAATCTTTGCCGGAACTCTTACAGCACTACAGGGAAGACAGACAGTGATATCAAAGGCTTCTGGACAAAAAGGCTTAGTTCCTCCAGTGAAATTCGTGGTGAACCAGCTACCCAACACCCATGGAGCTCCCATCAAGTTGCTATCGCAACATTTTTAGGGTGGCCAGACTGCTGAGAATCACTAGATATCACTGTCTAATGGTAAAGACAGAGATGAAAACAAATTGGAAGAAGAAAAAATCAGTAGAAACAGAAAATACAACTAGACAAGCTTCAAAAAAAAAAAAAAAGATCATTAATATTTTCAGTGATTTAAGAAAAGATATTGTGATCTTGTAACAAGAAAGTAAGTGAAAGTCACTGAGTTATGTCAGAGTGTTTGTGACCACACGGACTATATATAGCCTGCCAGGCTCCTCTGTCCATGGAATTCTCTGGTTAAGAATATGGGAGTGGATAGCTGTTCTCTTCTCTAGGGGATCTTTCCAATGCAGGTACCAAACCCAGGTCTCTCACACTGCTAGTGGGTTCTTTGAAACAAGAAAAGAATACTATAAAATGGACTATCCTGAGAACAAAAAAGGTCTCTAAGAAATTAACAATATTGGAATTTCTAAATTTCAATGAAATACATGAAGCCTAAAGTTGAGAAAATGGCCCTTAATGCTGAGCTAAAGGAACACACAATTTAAAAATAGGAGAGAAAAGACAAGAAAATCAGAAGAATAATCCAGGAGGTCTGACATTAACATAATAAAACATCTCTCCCAAAAGAAATGAGCTAAAGGAACACACAATCTTATTTGTATGACAGAACAACTGAAAAGCTCAGGGCTGGCACCAGGAAGTGGAAATGAACAGAAGGTCTGCATATAGAGGTCTGAAATACGAGAGAGTGGTTGGAAATCTTTTCAGAGACATTCAATCCCTATACTCTCATCCTACTCTGCGTACATAGGTCACCCCTCCTCCCAAACCCAGAGATGGGAAAACAGTAACCAGGGAAACCCAGCCAAGCTAAGGACAGGGATACCATCTTGAAACAAGAGAAATAAGTGGATTTCTCTCCTCTACTCTGCTTCCAGAAGACGGTGAGCTAGGAATTTACCTTCTAGGCAGGGTTTAGGAGAATCTTTGCCGGAACTCTTACAGCACTACAGGGAAGACAGACAGTGATATCAAAGGCTTCTGGACAAAAAGGCTTAGTTCCTCCAGTGAAATTCGTGGTGAACCAGCTACCCAACACCCATGGAGCTCCCATCAAGTTGCTATCGCAACATTTTTAGGGTGGCCAGACTGCTGAGAATCACTAGATATCACTGTCTAATGGTAAAGACAGAGATGAAAACAAATTGGAAGAAGAAAAAATCAGTAGAAACAGAAAATACAACTAGACAAGCTTCAAAAAAAAAAAAAAAGATCATTAATATTTTCAGTGATTTAAGAAAAGATATTGTGATCTTGTAACAAGAAAGTAAGTGAAAGTCACTGAGTTATGTCAGAGTGTTTGTGACCACACGGACTATATATAGCCTGCCAGGCTCCTCTGTCCATGGAATTCTCTGGTTAAGAATATGGGAGTGGATAGCTGTTCTCTTCTCTAGGGGATCTTTCCAATGCAGGTACCAAACCCAGGTCTCTCACACTGCTAGTGGGTTCTTTGAAACAAGAAAAGGATACTATAAAATGGACTATCCTGAGAACAAAAAAGGTCTCTAAGAAATTAACAATATTGGAATTTCTAAATTTCAATGAAATACATGAAGCCTAAAGTTGAGAAAATGGCCCTTAATGCTGAGCTAAAGGAACACACAATTTAAAAATAGGAGAGAAAAGACAAGAAAATCAGAAGAATAATCCAGGAGGTCTGACATTAACATAATAAAACATCTCTCCCAAAAAGAAAAAGTGAAGAGAGGAGCTCAAAATAATTTAACATACTTTCTCGGAATAGAAGGACATATGTCCACTAAAAGAAGTCAACCTCATGAGTCACTAGTCACCGGGGAAATGCAAAACAAAATGAAGATGAGAAACCACTACAGACCCCCGGAACCAAAATGGCAGACAATAACAAGCCCTGGAGAGGGTGTGGATACACTGGAAATCCCACACACTGCTGGCTAGACTGTAAAACGGTGCATCTGATTTGGAACATAGTTTAAGGCGATCTCTCAAAAATGTAAAGATAGTTATCAGATGACTCAGCACTCCTACTCCTACATATATATTTAGAAGAATCAAAAACAGGGACTCAAACAAATGCATATACACAAATGTTCATAGCACTACTATTCACAGGAGCCAAGAAGTAAAAACAACCCAAACGTACATCAACTGATGAATGGATAAACAAATGTGATATTGTCCTATTAACTGAAATTTCAGAAGCAGAAACCTGACTGAAATAAAGAGGCATTTATCTGGAGTTTGTTAGGACTGCATGTGAGAAACACAAATTCAAGAAGCCCTTGAATTGTGTTCTGTCAAACCACAAAATGGAGGCAGCTTATAAAGGCAGACATTGTAAGTTACACAAATTATCAAGAGGTATAATTGGAACTGCAAGAAGTAAGGTTCCTTGTTAAGTAAAGATGGGCTGGAGTCTGAAATGGTTGCAAGGTGGGTCGAGAGGTGCTTAAAACTACAAAGTTGCAGCTAAGGCATGTTCTTCTAAACATGGCTGCTGGGTTCATAGAGTCTGTCACAGTTCAGAGAAAATTCTAAGCCTCACTGTCTGAAACCAGATCCTCAATGATTTCCTGACACCATTTTTGTATGCCTGGTCTATGATTATATCATTATAATTTCAATTTGTCATCAGTCCACACAATGGACTATAATTCAGCCATGAAAAGGAATGAAGTACTGAGACATGCTACAACATGAATGAACTTCAAAAACATTGTATTAACTGAAAAAAGCCCACACAAAAAGTCACATATTAATCTTTCCATTTATATGCAATATCCAGCCAAATCTATAGAGATGTAGATTTGTAGATTAGTGGTTGCTAGCAGTTAAGAAGGGTAGAGATTTCAGAGTGACTGTTAATGGGCATGGGACTTCTGTTCAGGATGATAAAGTTTCTACAATTAGGTAGTAGCAATGGTTCCCAAACTCTGAGAATACACTAAAAACCACCGAATTATACACTTTAAAAGAATGAATTTTGTTATGTAAATTGTAACTCCATAAAGTTGTATTAAAAAAAGAAAAGGCATATATGAGTTTTCAGACTGAAAAGGTTCACCCAATGAAAATAAGGCTGTTGGTTAAGTTTTTGCTTCATCATGAAATTTCAGAACAGTGGAAATACAGAGAAGTGTTTCAAAAGATGCAATGGAAACTAGACAACAGTGGAGCAATTTCATAGAAATTCTATTGAAATTATTTCCAAGCAAGAAACCTCTACGTAGCCAAAATGCCAATCAAATGTAAGTGCAAAATAAAGATATTTTCAGAAATGCAATGCCTCAAAAAAAAAAAAAAAAAAAAAAAGCAGATCTCCCACACACTTTATCCCAGAGAGCTATTAGCAATTGTGTTCACCCCCAAACAAAATATGAGATGAAGGAAAAAGAGCTCCAACCCCACAGCCAGGGGAAGGGCATCCCAGGAAACCAGTGAAAGGAGATGTGGCAGGCAGAGCTTGGGAAGGTCTTGAATAAATGGAAAACCAAAAAAAAAAAAAAAATAGGAAATTATTAATTTCAGAGAAATCAAAAAAGTAATCACAGTGTGCTACACAGTATACTATAGGCCTCAGCTACAAACAAGATTTATATTGACATAATATGTAAATATTGAACTTCTAGTATAATAAAAATTATAATATACTCATATTGAGAGGATGGAAGGTTAAGGCAGTGGCAGAATAGGATGGGTTCACTTGTTTGAAAGTGGAAAAAAAAATATTTTTAAAGACCACAAAGTTCCCATTTTTCACTGTAGGAATCAATGGATGATGCCAATCAGTGAATAATCAAGAAGTGGCAATAAAATCTTGTTAGGTATGCAGAGGAAAATTGGAAAGAATCAGTTAAAAGAATTGAAAGTAAAAACATCTATTTCTCATAACAAACCACAGAATTAACTGCCTCTTTATCTGCACAGAAACAAAAATGAAATACTTAATTCTGGAGTGGGTTTAACTGCCCTTTACCAAAGCACCAAATTTGCAATAAACTCAAGGGATGTAAATTAAATAAATTTGAAATGTAAGAAATGATAATCACATGAAAGAAAACCATCCATTATAATGGTCATTATAAAGATAAGCATTTATCAAATTACTGATTTTGAAAATTGGTGAGAAGCTGCAGACACTCTATTCTGTATGATATTTAATAATGTATATACCTCACTTAGAGATAAATTTGCTAATAACTTTTTTTCCAATTACTTCATGGTCTATTCAAACCTAATGTGAAGGTAATTGGAATTATTGATCATCTTCATCCTGGTCTTTGGTACTTTTCATCAGACGGCAATTTTAGTACTTTAGCTGGAACATTTGTCCGATTTCTCCATCCAAGCTACTCATTATTGTCAGACTTATTAATGCACCTCTCTTCTGCCTCCACCTGCCCCTTGAAGGGTGCACAGATTTTTAAAATTACTACTTCTTTAATTTAGGAAACAAGGAAATAATTTCTGTGAGGAAAAAAAACCCAATTACTATATGAAATGTTTTCCCTTTCTAGAGGCATTCTCTTTTTATTACTTTTATCTTCTCTATGACTATTTTCTACAAATGAAGTCTTTTTTTTTCCAGCCCACTCTTTTCAAATATTACAGATTATACCAGGTTCCCTATTAAACATCTGTAGTAATGAAATTCAAAAGGACAGTAAGAAACATAATTTTTAAAGAAACCATACTGGTATAGTATAGTCTCATAAAAATAGGTACTCATAAACTATGTGTCTTTGTAAATAAGCAGGCATCTACTATCACAAGAGCTAAAGATGAGACAGGCTTCCTTTTTAAAACATGTGGTTAAAATACTGAACAATAATCATGACATCCTAATAAAGATGGCAACCAAATGAAATAAAACTAGAACTGAGAAGACAGGTATGATGTAAACAGAAAAAAAAAAACAATTAAAATCTCAGTACCCAAAGTGATAGGAACTGCTACTGCTTCTTAGACTCTTCAGTCATGGCCGACTCTGTGTGACCCTTGGACTGTGGCCCAGTAGGCTCCTCTGTCCATGGGATTTCCCAGGCAAGAATGCTGGAGTGGGTTGCCATGCCCTCCCTCCAGGGGATCTTCTCAACCCAGGGATGGACCCCAGGTCTTCTGCACAGCAGGCAGATTCCTCACCACTGAGCCATCAGGGAAGTTATATATATATATGTATATAAATAAAATATATGTATATATTTGAGACCTCATGGACTGTAGCTCGCCAGGCTTCGCTGTCCACAGAATTTTCCAGGCAAGAATACTGGAGTGGGTTGCCATTCCCTTCTCCACAGTAGGGAAGTAACAGTTGAAAAGGACTAAAGGAGACCAGGACTCCCTATTAAATGAGAAGATGCCATCAGGGAAAAGGATAGAAAGGAAGATAATTGACTTTGTCCTACCAATTAGAGAAATGAAACCTTCCTAACAGAGCACTCATTGACGGCTGGCTTGTTTTCTTTGCATTTCTTTAATGTTTCAATATGGTTCAGAATTCTTTTATCTTACACTACCTGCACGTTCTGTCATCCACAATGTTTACATCTATTCACTTGCAGTACTTTTGGTTCTGCATGGCAACTCACCTCTTCAAAATATAAGATCCTAGTATAACTAGTTCTCCACATGTGAAACTGAAACATCCTTGAAAAGTCTTCCATTAAGAAAAGTCTCTGAGTCAAATCCAGTTTTCCTATTGTTATGGAAACACAAATATGTTCATGACACAAGAAGATCTGTAACAGGGACTTAGAGCTCAGATGGCACATGGACTATTGAGAATACCCTTTTTTTAAAGTATGAATACAATAGGTACTCATAAACTATGTGTCTTTGTAAATAAGCAGGCATCTACTATCACAAGAGCTAAAGATGAGACAGGCTTCCTTTTTAAAACATGTGGTTAAAATACTGAACAATAATCATGACATCCTAATAAAGATGGCAACCAAATGAAATAAAACTAGAACTGAGAAGACAGGTATGATGTAAACAGAAAAAAAAAAACAATTAAAATCTCAGTACCCAAAGTGATAGGGAACTGCTACTGCTTCTTAGACTCTTCAGTCATGGCCGACTCTGTGTGACCCTTGGACTGTGGCCCAGTAGGCTCCTCTGTCCATGGGATTTCCCAGGCAAGAATGCTGGAGTGGGTTGCCATGCCCTCCCTCCAGGGGATCTTCTCAACCCAGGGATGGACCCCAGGTCTTCTGCACAGCAGGCAGATTCCTCACCACTGAGCCATCAGGGAAGTTATATATATATATGTATATAAATAAAATATATGTATATATTTGAGACCTCATGGACTGTAGCTCGCCAGGCTTCGCTGTCCACAGAATTTTCCAGGCAAGAATACTGGAGTGGGTTGCCATTCCCTTCTCCACAGTAGGGAAGTAACAGTTGAAAAGGACTAAAGGAGACCAGGACTCCCTATTAAATGAGAAGATGCCATCAGGGAAAAGGATAGAAAGGAAGATAATTGACTTTGTCCTACCAATTAGAGAAATGAAACCTTCCTAACAGAGCACTCATTGACGGCTGGCTTGTTTTCTTTGCATTTCTTTAATGTTTCAATATGGTTCAGAATTCTTTTATCTTACACTACCTGCACGTTCTGTCATCCACAATGTTTACATCTATTCACTTGCAGTACTTTTGGTTCTGCATGGCAACTCACCTCTTCAAAATATAAGATCCTAGTATAACTAGTTCTCCACATGTGAAACTGAAACATCCTTGAAAAGTCTTCCATTAAGAAAAGTCTCTGAGTCAAATCCAGTTTTCCTATTGTTATGGAAACACAAATATGTTCATGACACAAGAAGATCTGTAACAGGGACTTAGAGCTCAGATGGCACATGGACATTATCTGAGATCACACTCTACCAGATTTCAACCTCTTTAAAAGTAATGAAAGTACAATTCTCTGTGATAACCTAGAGGTGTGGTATGGGGAGTGGGGTGGGAGGGAGGCTCATGAGGGAAGGCATATATGTACACTTATGGCTGACTCACGCTATTGTACAGCAGAAACAAACAGCACTGTAAATCAATTACTCTGCAATTAAAAATTTTTTTAAAAAAGTAAGGGCTATATATTTATATCCCTAGAGTTTAGGGATAGTCTCTGGAATAGAGAGGACAGTCCATATATGTTGGACGGGGAAAAAATGAATTATTAAGTGAATGACCATAGCAAGCTGTGTTTTTGCTTCCAAACATGCCAAATGAGATGTGTTTAAACAGCAATGCAAAAATGTGGGCAGTCCTTTGCTATGTAAACTTGGGAGTTATCCAGATTCACACTCCACACAGGATATGATACGGTGCAGCCAATGGAAAGAGCAGGCATGGAGATTGAACATCAAAGCTTGAATTTTCCCGTTGGCAAAATGGAAGGATCTTATACCCACATCACTGTTTCAGGGACTATATGAAACAATGTATCTAAGTTACCTACAGTACAGGTTAGGAACCCTCCCTACAGTATTTCTGATGTAAATCCATTTATCCTCTCCCAAATGCTTATAGTGATAAGGTGCTCAATAAAATTCAAGGCACTGGGCTTCCCCTGGTGGTCCAGTGGGTAAGGACACACCGCCTTGCAGTGCAAGGGGCGCCAGTTCGATCCCTGGCCTGGGAAGATCCCACGTGCCACAGAGTGGCTAGACTGATGTGTCCAATTACCGAGCCGGAGCTCTGGAGCACATGCGCCCAGAGCCGGTGCTCTGCGACAACAGACGCCACCGTGATGGGAGGCCCACAGGAGCCAAAGAACAAAGACAGATGAAAATAGAGAAATGAAAGACCAATAGAAGTGGCCTGCCCGCTCCCCTCCCTCCCCAACCTGACTCCCGCCCAAAATAAATAAAGAAAGAAATCTTTAAAAAAAATCAAGGCACTGAATTTAATTTAATTTATAAGTAAAAAAAAAAAAAAAAAAACCATTAGAACAGGATTAAGCCAAAACTAGCCTCTCCAGAACCCTCACATTGGGTTTTCTTTTCTTCCCATCCAAGTACCAACCAGGTTCGCCCCTGCTTAGCTTCCAAGATCAGATGAGATCAGGCACATTCAGGGTGGGATGGTGGGAGAGGGGCTTTCTTATCCTATCTGAAATGTTTATGGTCGCTTTGCTCTATCCACTCCAGTATGGCTTCAGTGCTGCTAAGTCATCCTAGCACTGTTACCAGCTCCATGCTGTGTCTATTCATAGAGCCCTCCTTAGTGCCCTTTCCTATTTGCTTCCATTCTTTGAGCCAAAGAAATCACTCTTTTTCCCATAATATGTTTTTAACCCTAGTTTTTCGTTTGGTTGGGCTGACTTTTCCTGTCGGGGGCAAAGCAATGAGATGTGTTTAAACAGCAATGCAAAAATGTGGGCAGTCCTTTGCTATGTAAACTTGGGAGTTATCCAGATTCACACTCCACACAGGATATGATACGGTGCAGCCAATGGAAAGAGCAGGCATGGAGATTGAACATCAAAGCTTGAATTTTCCCGTTGGCAAAATGGAAGGATCTTATACCCACATCACTGTTTCAGGGACTATATGAAACAATGTATCTAAGTTACCTACAGTACAGGTTAGGAACCCTCCCTACAGTATTTCTGATGTAAATCCATTTATCCTCTCCCAAATGCTTATAGTGATAAGGTGCTCAATAAAATTCAAGGCACTGGGCTTCCCCTGGTGGTCCAGTGGGTAAGGACACACCGCCTTGCAGTGCAAGGGGCGCCAGTTCGATCCCTGGCCTGGGAAGATCCCACGTGCCACAGAGTGGCTAGACTGATGTGTCCAATTACCGAGCCGGAGCTCTGGAGCACATGCGCCCAGAGCCGGTGCTCTGCGACAACAGACGCCACCGTGATGGGAGGCCCACAGGAGCCAAAGAACAAAGACAGATGAAAATAGAGAAATGAAAGACCAATAGAAGTGGCCTGCCCGCTCCCCTCCCTCCCCAACCTGACTCCCGCCCAAAATAAATAAAGAAAGAAATCTTTAAAAAAAATCAAGGCACTGAATTTAATTTAATTTATAAGTAAAAAAAAAAAAAAAAAACCATTAGAACAGGATTAAGCCAAAACTAGCCTCTCCAGAACCCTCACATTGGGTTTTCTTTTCTTCCCATCCAAGTACCAACCAGGTTCGCCCCTGCTTAGCTTCCAAGATCAGATGAGATCAGGCACATTCAGGGTGGGATGGTGGGAGAGGGGCTTTCTTATCCTATCTGAAATGTTTATGGTCGCTTTGCTCTATCCACTCCAGTATGGCTTCAGTGCTGCTAAGTCATCCTAGCACTGTTACCAGCTCCATGCTGTGTCTATTCATAGAGCCCTCCTTAGTGCCCTTTCCTATTTGCTTCCATTCTTTGAGCCAAAGAAATCACTCTTTTTCCCATAATATGTTTTTAACCCTAGTTTTTTTCGTATTAGGTTGGGCTGCCTTTTTTTTTTTTTTAATCAAATACACTGTTTTATGTATCCCCACAGCAATTTACCTTGTAAGTTTGGCTTATTTCATCAGATCTTTTCTGACCTCTGATTCCATCGCCCCAAGTGTTAATTATGGCTCCCAGTGACAATACATACACAAATAGGTCAAGCACATCATCTCAATGTCTTCATCTGAGTCATTCATAAAAATATCAAATAGGACAAGGTCAAGGACAACACCCTCCAGCATACCCCGAGAGGCTTTCCTCCATGCTGATGTCAATTCATTAATCAATAAGCTGTGGGTGAAGTTGTTCAACCAGCAATAAACTGAAAGAATAATCTTCTAACAAATGAATTTCAGTATTATTGTTTACAAGGGTCTCATGAGAGTCCTTGTCACAATTGTGGCTGAAATCAAACAATAACAATGATCCTTACTATTAATAAGAGGGAATTATTAGACTTGAAGGTCTAAAAATCTATTTGTGCATTTCACTAATGTTCTGTATTATACCTGTATGTCTATAGATTCAGAGGTTTGTTTCCTACCACCTTTAAAAAAACAAAGTATCATCTCCATTCTTGATGCTTCTCAAAGACTATATGTAATAGTTTTCTTTTCATATTCTGGATGTCATTTATCTGAGATTACATAATGAACCTTTTGTAGTGGATGTTTACAAGTGGGCTTTTCTTTTCTTTTTGGAGGGAGAGGGGTTGGGAAGGGCAGGGATCTACATCTTAGATTTGAAAATATTCACTATATTGAGAAAATTCTCCACTTTATGAAATTCAATGAGAGGTAACACCTATGTGTCATGACAAAAGTCAAAAGGTCAGACACTTTCTGAAGGGCCTGTGGCAGACTCTGGCCCCTTATCGTCTCTGCCCCTTCCTACTTCAAATGGCACTCATGCATCATAAAAGAATTATTGGATAGGCATCTACTAAGGGCCACACACGCTGCTAGGCACTGGAGAGGCAGTCCCTGCTCTCATAAAACTCCAGTCTATCTAGCTCAGAGTCTCAACTGAATAGCTTTATCTGAGTTCACAAAAAATCTTTCTTACTGGTATTTCCTTTTCAATATCCATTGTTCCTCATCACTTTGAAGTGCCTTAATGATATCCTGAATGCTTAAGTGTCCCAGTGCTCAGTCCATGAAACTCGTGTCCATTTTCTGTCCATTCGCTCCCACAGTGCTTTAATTATTGACTGCTGGACAAGAAATTAACCCAAAGTTTAGCGGCTTAAATCAACAACCATTAGATTAACTCTAATGCTTCTTGGATTGAAAAGTCAGAAAAGGCAGAGCAGGGGGCAATCCATGTTGATCCGCATGAAGTCTGAGACTGGCATTTGCCCCTTACCCTCACCCAAGAAGGTCTATGTCTTGGACCTAACTTCACACTGACTTATGGGTTCTCAGTTCTCATCCATATAATCCTGGCCCCTTCTCATCGCCTCCCCAGCAGGACAACTGGAATTCTAACATGGCAGATCAGGATGCTCAACAGTGCAAAAGAGAATTTGTCAGGACCACAACTGGCACTGTGTCACCTCCACCATGTTGCTGTGCAGGTTAGAGCGAGTCACAAGCCCAGCCTTGATTAAGGGCAGGGACCACACAAAGGTGTGAGCATCCAAAGGCAGAGTTCGTTTAGAGTCACCAAGGTAACAATGACCATACCTGGTGATCTCATCTAATCCTTTAGCTAAATATCATTTATAACCAATAACTTCCAAATATCTATCTTTGATTTCTCCCCCACATTCCAGACCCATATATCCAACTGCCTTGTGACATCAACACTTGCATAAACAATAAGTATCTTAAACCAAATCCCTTCAAGGCTGAGTTGTACCTTCCTGCTGTCTGTCTCATTTCTCCTCATGGCAGCTCCACCATTATAGCTGCTTCAGCCTTAAAGGAAACAGTGCAAAAGAATTGATGCTTTCAAACTGTGATGTTGGAGAAGACTCTTGAGAGTTCCTTGGACAGCAAGGAAGATCAAACCAACAAGTCCTAAAAGAAACCAACACTTTATACTCATTAGAAGGATTGATTTCAATGCTAAACCTCCTTAGATCTCTTTTCCCCAATAGAGTCTCAACTGAATAGCTTTATCTGAGTTCACAAAAAATCTTTCTTACTGGTATTTCCTTTTCAATATCCATTGTTCCTCATCACTTTGAAGTGCCTTAATGATATCCTGAATGCTTAAGTGTCCCAGTGCTCAGTCCATGAAACTCGTGTCCATTTTCTGTCCATTCGCTCCCACAGTGCTTTAATTATTGACTGCTGGACAAGAAATTAACCCAAAGTTTAGCGGCTTAAATCAACAACCATTAGATTAACTCTAATGCTTCTTGGATTGAAAAGTCAGAAAAGGCAGAGCAGGGGGCAATCCATGTTGATCCGCATGAAGTCTGAGACTGGCATTTGCCCCTTACCCTCACCCAAGAAGGTCTATGTCTTGGACCTAACTTCACACTGACTTATGGGTTCTCAGTTCTCATCCATATAATCCTGGCCCCTTCTCATCGCCTCCCCAGCAGGACAACTGGAATTCTAACATGGCAGATCAGGATGCTCAACAGTGCAAAAGAGAATTTGTCAGGACCACAACTGGCACTGTGTCACCTCCACCATGTTGCTGTGCAGGTTAGAGCGAGTCACAAGCCCAGCCTTGATTAAGGGCAGGGACCACACAAAGGTGTGAGCATCCAAAGGCAGAGTTCGTTTAGAGTCACCAAGGTAACAATGACCATACCTGGTGATCTCATCTAATCCTTTAGCTAAATATCATTTATAACCAATAACTTCCAAATATCTATCTTTGATTTCTCCCCTACATTCCAGACCCATATATCCAACTGCCTTGTGACATCAACACTTGCATAAACAATAAGTATCTTAAACCAAATCCCTTCAAGGCTGAGTTGTACCTTCCTGCTGTCTGTCTCATTTCTCCTCATGGCAGCTCCACCATTATAGCTGCTTCAGCCTTAAAGGAAACAGTGCAAAAGAATTGATGCTTTCAAACTGTGATGTTGGAGAAGACTCTTGAGAGTTCCTTGGACAGCAAGGAAGATCAAACCAACAAGTCCTAAAAGAAACCAACACTTTATACTCATTAGAAGGATTGATTTCAATGCTAAACCTCCAATACTTAGGCCACCTGACAGCAGCCGACTCACTAGCAAAGACCCTGATGCTGGGAAAGTTTGAGGGCAGGAGGAGAAGGAAGCAAAAGAAGATGAGATGTTTGCAGTCCACCACCAGCTCAACGGACATGAGTTGGAACAAGCTCTGGGAGATGGAGCAGCCTGGCTGGCTGCAGTCCACGTGGCCACAAAGAGTTGCACAGGACTTAGCGACTCAACAATGGACAAAATCGTTGGGGTCATCCTTGACTCGTCCTTAGTCATCAAATCCCATATCAAATGCTATCAGCTCAACCTTGGAAATACATCTGAAATCCAGCCACTTCTCATCACCTCCACTGATGACCCCATCCCACACTTAGACAACTATGACAGCCTTCTAAATGGTCTCCGTGTTAAGAACTTGCCCGATTTCAATCTATTCTTAAGAAAGCAGTCAGCGATTCAATTAAAAGGGAAGCCAGATCAGAACATTTCTCTGCTCAGCATCCTTTTCTGGTTTCCCATCTCATTATGAGAAAAAGCAAAATTCATCAAAACAAGGCACTACAATGAAATAGATATCTAATGAGAACCTACTGGATAGCCGAGGGAACTCTACTCAGTGATCTGTGGTGACCTAAATGGGAAAGAAAATTTAAAAAAAGAGAGGACATATGTATAACTGATTCACTCTGCTATACAGTAGAAACTAGCACAACACTGTAAAGCAACTATACTCTAATAAAAATTATTTATAAAAAATATGGCCCAATGCAATCTGGACCCTCTGTGTCTTAGATTTTTGCCTCACTTTACCATCCTCCGTGTCCCCATCATTCCAGCCACTGAATACCCACTCATCGTCACACAAGCCTTCTCTCTGGAATGTTCTTGGCAAGAATATGTTTTCCGTCTATACCTCCCTCAGCTTTGTACCTAAAGACCTCTCATCTTCTCAGCAAGGCCTTCCATGATCAGTACCATCTAATGCTATACATACATGCACACATGCATTTATACTGTATCACACAGGAAAGCAGAAATATGTGCAATTGCCTCAGGACAGTTTAATCTGGAAATTGGAAGACTGATGGAGAGCTCCAGTTTTTGAGAACAGATGTGGTATAAAATCATGCAAATTAAAGCATTCTTTGTACATTTAGAAATCAAAATGTATGAGGCATAAAAAAAATAATTAGGTAAATTGTGTGGCTGAGTGAAATGACAGAACATAACGTTTCAGCTGCCAGCCCCATATCTTAACATCATACCTACCTCAGACCAGCAAATAAAACTAGCCATTAAAAAGAATGAAATATGCATTTTGCAGAAACATGGATGAACCCAGAGATTAACATACTGAGTGAAGTAAGTCAGACATACAAGCAAGAATACTGTATGACATCCCTTATATGTGGAATCTAAAAAGAAATGATACAAATGAACTTAATTACAAAGCAGAAACAGACTCACAGACTTAGAAGTTAATGAGTGTCAGGGGGACAGTTAGGTGGTTTGGTATGGACATTACCCACTGCTACATTTAAAATGGATAACCAACAAGGAGCTCCTATATAGAACATAGAAGTCTGCTCGACGCTATGCACCAGCCTGGCTGGGAGGGGAGTTTGGGCAGAATAGACACATGTATGTATATATAGATACATATATGTATATAGCTGAGTCCCTTTACTGTTCACCTGAAACTATTACAATATCATTAATCAGCTATACTCAAATAAAAAAATTTAAAAAACACTATAAAGGCAAAGGCAGCAGAGGTAATGAGGTAATAAGGATCTTTAGATATAACAAACTTGGATTAAAGCCTTACCTTTACTCTTTTAACCAATCCAAGTGATTCAGTAAGTCTTCATTTCTCTAAGCATTCTTTCCCTTATCAATGAAAAAAATGAATAACAAAAGCACAGGCCTGGGCGCTTCCCTGGTGGTCCAGTGGGTAAGGACACCGCCTTGCAATGCAAGGGGCGCCAGTTTGATCTCTGGCCTGGGAAGATACCACGTGCCACGGAGCGGCTGGACCGATGTGTCCAATTACCGAGCCGGAGCTCTGGAGCGCATGCGCCCAGAGCTGGTGCTCTGCGACAACAGAGGCCACTGCGATGGGAGGCCCACACGGGCCAAAGAATGAAGACGGATGAAAATGGAGAAATGAAAGACCACTAGAAGTGGCCCGCCCACCTCCCTCCCTCCCCAACCCGCCCCACCCCACCTCCCCCCAAAAAGCATAGGCCTGATGTACTTCACCAGTGGCTCAGCAGTAAAGAATCTGCCCTCAATGCAAGAGACACGGGTTTGACCCCTGGATAGGGAAGATCCCCTAGAGAAGGATACAGCAATCCATTCCAGTATTCTTGCCTGGGAAATCCCATGGACAGAGGAGACTGGAGGGCTACAGTCCATGGGGTTGCAAAGAGTTAGACACAATTAAACATGAGCACTAGACAGAATCTAATGGGATAACATTCATGAGAGTGCTTTAAAAATGTATAACACTATAAAAATACTTTATGTGGAAGAGGAAAAAACCCCAAATATGTGATTTTTGGTGATTTATAAATCACTTTATACGACTTTTGGTGATAATTTTTTTTTCATGTGGAAAACAGATTTTTTTGTTTTACATAATGGTGAACATTAGTTTGGAATTTTTCACAGTAGAAGAAACGAAATGACTGCTCCAAAGAATAATCATGATCAGTTATAAGCTTGTTGCTTCTCTTCTTATACATAATTATTAAATAGGTAATGAGAAACGCTGCTCCACATACTTTTCTTTCATGCAATTTAAAATAGAACAGAATGGTTGTGCACTTTAACTAATGGTAATATATATTTACACAATCACATTTGCTATTAATATTAGTTCCACTTACAGAATCTGTTTCAGATTTCTCTGCATAGTGTTAAGTAGGCTAATGTGGCACTTATTTGTTTTTGGCAAAGAATTAAATAGCTTAACTTCCTGCTTATTTAGAAAAAAAAAAATCTTAGAATTTTCCCATTTTTTACATTTCTCTTCCATGTTTCAAACCCATGCAGAGAAAAAAGATGGCTATAACAATAACCTAACCTAAAATGTCATTCATGAGACAAATTCAAAGCAGCCAAGCTTTAGAGTTCTTTTTTTTAAGGTGCAAAATCAGAAATATACACAGTGTGTACACTATCATAAATAAGAATCTATCACACTGGAACACAAATTCCATGGGTACCTCAAGAAAACCCTTGAACACTTAATAAAATCCAAAGGAAAAGTCCAACAGTACATAATGAATCTTAAATTATGTTACTTTCCCATATCTAGGGTTTAAATGGGCACGGATTGAAGCATGGATTTCCTTACACTGTTTACCATACTTGATCCCCTCCCTCAAAAAAGATACCATTGGTTACAATAAACTACAAAATCAATGTCTTTTAGAAAATAACTGTGATATTAATTTTTAAATGTGTCCCTCTCATCATAAGTTTGGGAAAATGTAGATTGTAATCTTGGATGTTGATTTTAAGTCTTGCTAAATAAGAAAATTCTGTGTGTGTTTGTGTATGTATTTAAGTAGATCCCAGTGAAACACATAAGGCATGTACATGTAACTTATAAGTTTGCCTTATGGAGACGGAAAACATTTTATAATTAAAATTTTCAATGGCTGGGTTTTCAGCCAGTCTAAAAACCTTATTTAAACTATAAAGCACTTTAAGTGTATTTAGGCTTTAAACACAGTTATATCTTAAGTGGAGAAAAAGGAAGAGATGTGGAGTTTTCTTCCCTCCTTCTGACCAAAGGCTCAACCTAAGTTGAACATAAACAGGAGATACAATATTGCAATTCGGATCCAAATTAAGATGGACCTGAGTCTATATTTCATACTGAAAAATATGTAAAAGCATTTAATCTCCTAAATCCTTAGGTTTCTCCTTCGTATCCTGGATTTGTAAGAATGCTGAGAACATCAAAAAGTGAAAATGAAGGTAAGACCCTCGGCATAGTACCAGCATAAAACTCAGATTTTGTTGCTGGTTTTAGTACTGTTGTCATACTGGTCTTGAACATTATTTCACCTCCCTTTCTGATCCCTCTCATCATCTCAAATCCACAAGTGCCCTCCTGCAAATTTTTTACAACCATGCGGGTGGCTATAACAATAACCTAACCTAAAATGTCATTCATGAGACAAATTCAAAGCAGCCAAGCTTTAGAGTTCTTTTTTTTAAGGTGCAAAATCAGAAATATACACAGTGTGTACACTATCATAAATAAGAATCTATCACACTGGAACACAAATTCCATGGGTACCTCAAGAAAACCCTTGAACACTTAATAAAATCCAAAGGAAAAGTCCAACAGTACATAATGAATCTTAAATTATGTTACTTTCCCATATCTAGGGTTTAAATGGGCACGGATTGAAGCATGGATTTCCTTACACTGTTTACCATACTTGATCCCCTCCCTCAAAAAAGATACCATTGGTTACAATAAACTACAAAATCAATGTCTTTTAGAAAATAACTGTGATATTAATTTTTAAATGTGTCCCTCTCATCATAAGTTTGGGAAAATGTAGATTGTAATCTTGGATGTTGATTTTAAGTCTTGCTAAATAAGAAAATTCTGTGTGTGTTTGTGTATGTATTTAAGTAGATCCCAGTGAAACACATAAGGCATGTACATGTAACTTATAAGTTTGCCTTATGGAGACGGAAAACATTTTATAATTAAAATTTTCAATGGCTGGGTTTTCAGCCAGTCTAAAAACCTTATTTAAACTATAAAGCACTTTAAGTGTATTTAGGCTTTAAACACAGTTATATCTTAAGTGGAGAAAAAGGAAGAGATGTGGAGTTTTCTTCCCTCCTTCTGACCAAAGGCTCAACCTAAGTTGAACATAAACAGGAGATACAATATTGCAATTCGGATCCAAATTAAGATGGACCTGAGTCTATATTTCATACTGAAAAATATGTAAAAGCATTTAATCTCCTAAATCCTTAGGTTTCTCCTTCGTATCCTGGATTTGTAAGAATGCTGAGAACATCAAAAAGTGAAAATGAAGGTAAGACCCTCGGCATAGTACCAGCATAAAACTCAGATTTTGTTGCTGGTTTTAGTACTGTTGTCATACTGGTCTTGAACATTATTTCACCTCCCTTTCTGATCCCTCTCTCATCATCTCAAATCCACAAGTGCCCTCCTGTTTCCAACTCTACATCCCTCCACTACATCTGCTCTAATTCCTGTGGCATGCCAAGTTTTGAAATTTCTATCACCTTTCCACTGCTGTGAAACTTGCAAGAAAAGACTAGAATTTATTTCTGCTAGATGCTGTGAGGAAAGCAATCTAAGTTAATCCATTAAAGTATGTAAGAATTTTAATCTTCCTCAAGATACTGGCATATTAAACAAAATAAAACAAACATAAAAAAATAAGCAATAAAAAGGCAGTGTACAGGGCTTCCCTGGTGGTGCAGTGAGTAAGGACACCGCCTTGCAGTGCAAGGGGCGCTGGTTCGATCCTGGATCCCTGGCCTGGGAAGATCCCACGTGCCGCAGAGTGGCTGGACCGATGTGTCCAATTACCGAGCCAGAGCTCTGGAAGCGCATGCGCATAGAGCCGGTGCTCTGCAACAACAGCGGCCACCACGATGGGAGGCCCACACGGGCCAAAGAACAAAAGATGGATGAAAAATAGATGAAGACCAATAGAAGTGGCCCATCCGCCTCCCCCCCCTCTCCCAGCCCGCCAAAAAGGCAGTGTATGAAAAGAAAAGCTTTAGGAAACACTCAGGGAAGTTACTTTTGAATGATGCATTGATCACAGAGTCAGGTAAATACTGTCAAGGAGTCTACACCTTCCCCAGTCTAACTGGGAACACACTTGCAAGGAATTCCTGCAGTATAGACATCTTCTCCCCCACCACCATCCTGGCCTTTCCAACTCTGATTTCAGACATTTGGTGAAACATTTTACTTAGAATAAAGTAGCTGTAGCAACAAGAAGTACTTTCCTCACTTCTTGACCAAAGGCTCAACCTTTCAAAACTTTGAAAAAAAAAGGGGTAAAAGGCATTTAACCTCCTAAATCCTTAGGTTTCTCCTTCGTATCCTGGATTTGTAAGAATGCTGAGAACATCAAAAAGTGAAAATGAAGGTAAGACCCTCGGCATAGTACCAGCATAAAACTCAGATTTTGTTGCTGGTTTTAGTACTGTTGTCATACTGGTCTTGAACATTATTTCACCTCCCTTTCTGATCCCTCTCTCATCATCTCAAATCCACAAGTGCCCTCCTGTTTCCAACTCTACATCCCTCCACTACATCTGCTCTAATTCCTGTGGCATGCCAAGTTTTGAAATTTCTATCACCTTTCCACTGCTGTGAAACTTGCAAGAAAAGACTAGAATTTATTTCTGCTAGATGCTGTGAGGAAAGCAATCTAAGTTAATCCATTAAAGTATGTAAGAATTTTAATCTTCCTCAAGATACTGGCATATTAAACAAAATAAAACAAACATAAAAAAATAAGCAATAAAAAGGCAGTGTACAGGGCTTCCCTGGTGGTGCAGTGAGTAAGGACACCGCCTTGCAGTGCAAGGGGCGCTGGTTCGATCCTGGATCCCTGGCCTGGGAAGATCCCACGTGCCGCAGAGTGGCTGGACCGATGTGTCCAATTACCGAGCCAGAGCTCTGGAAGCGCATGCGCATAGAGCCGGTGCTCTGCAACAACAGCGGCCACCACGATGGGAGGCCCACACGGGCCAAAGAACAAAAGATGGATGAAAAATAGATGAAGACCAATAGAAGTGGCCCATCCGCCTCCCCCCCCTCTCCCAGCCCGCCAAAAAGGCAGTGTATGAAAAGAAAAGCTTTAGGAAACACTCAGGGAAGTTACTTTTGAATGATGCATTGATCACAGAGTCAGGTAAATACTGTCAAGGAGTCTACACCTTCCCCAGTCTAACTGGGAACACACTTGCAAGGAATTCCTGCAGTATAGACATCTTCTCCCCCACCACCATCCTGGCCTTTCCAACTCTGATTTCAGACATTTGGTGAAACATTTTACTTAGAATAAAGTCAAACAAACTAGCTGTAGCAACAAGAAGTACTTATTTCACCTGAGAAGACTAAAGGATAGGAGATGAAGTGAACAGAAAAATGACCCACAAAGAAAGGTGATGAAGAAAGAGGCAAAGAACACTGGGAAAATAAAGATATAAAGATGGAGCAGAGAAGTGGCAACGAGGCAAGGAGGGCAGTCATAAGAAATGAGTGAGCTGAGTGCTCCCCAGTCTCTAAAAGAAAACAGGGAAATCTATGTCTTTGCTGCCCTAGAGAAGTTCAGTTCAGTCGCTCAGTTGTGTCTGATTCTTGAGTTGAGACCCCATGAGTTGCAGCACACCAGGCTTCCCTGTCCTTCACCATCTCCCAGAACTGGCTCAAACTCATGTCCATTGAGTCGGTGATGTCAGAGAAGCAAGGTGTTTACTTAAAATACAGTCACAACCTAGAAGTTGAGAGTAATGTTTTATTTGGTGAGAATTTTTGGGATTTCAAGCCTGGGAGACAGCATCTCAAGTGACCCTGAGAGAACTGCTCTGAGGAGGTCAGGGGAGGAGCCAGGTTATAGTGAAGTTTTGCAACAAAGGGCAGGTAGTCAGAACATCAAACAACTATTGCTAATTAAAGAAAACCATTTATCTCAAATTAAGGAATTTGGAGCTTTTGTGGGTATGGAAAGATGCAAGAGTCTGGCCTTACTGAAATCATTCTTTTGACAGGCACTTCAGCTACTTGAGACCAAGTTTCCAGTATTTTTCACATTCTGAGCTTCCTCAGGGCTCACCATAGGCCATGGCTGCAGTTTGATGGCTGCTAGATGGCAGGTAACATTCAATTCTCACAGGCATGACATGCCTGCTGAGTACTGCATCTGTGCACGCTATTATGTGGTTTATTGAAGAGGATCTGGCATGTTTCCACAAGAACTGGGACCAAGGAAAATTTCACTCACACAAAGAAGAATGAATCTAAAAGTCGGTCTTAGTCAACTGACAAATACTTCAGGACAGTGCATTTCTTTTATGAGGCAATTTCCACAGAATATAAAATCATGAAATGACATCTGCTTCAATAGGCACATTTGTAGATTCACAAATATATTTCATTTCCTTGAAGATTTGAAAGACCCATTTTCACATTAGTTTTGTTATTACTCTATCGATGTTACTGGTTTTAGGGACCAAACCAATTTTTCCTCTTCTCAATTAAATTATCCAATTTGGGGGGGACAGAACAAGTATATGTTTGAAATCCTTTTTTATAATATTTTGTGGAAAAGTTAGTCAAATGCATTTAAAAATCTGGATTTAACTGAAATACTGAAACTTTAAAAATCAGTGCTCAGTTCAAAAAATTGCTTTGCTGCCCTAGAGTTCAGTTCAGTCGCTCAGTTGTGTCTGATTCTTGAGTTGAGACCCCATGAGTTGCAGCACACCAGGCTTCCCTGTCCTTCACCATCTCCCAGAACTGGCTCAAACTCATGTCCATTGAGTCGGTGATGTCAGAGAAGCAAGGTGTTTACTTAAAATACAGTCACAACCTAGAAGTTGAGAGTAATGTTTTATTTGGTGAGAATTTTTGGGATTTCAAGCCTGGGAGACAGCATCTCAAGTGACCCTGAGAGAACTGCTCTGAGGAGGTCAGGGGAGGAGCCAGGTTATAGTGAAGTTTTGCAACAAAGGGCAGGTAGTCAGAACATCAAACAACTATTGCTAATTAAAGAAAACCATTTATCTCAAATTAAGGAATTTGGAGCTTTTGTGGGTATGGAAAGATGCAAGAGTCTGGCCTTACTGAAATCATTCTTTTGACAGGCACTTCAGCTACTTGAGACCAAGTTTCCAGTATTTTTCACATTCTGAGCTTCCTCAGGGCTCACCATAGGCCATGGCTGCAGTTTGATGGCTGCTAGATGGCAGGTAACATTCAATTCTCACAGGCATGACATGCCTGCTGAGTACTGCATCTGTGCACGCTATTATGTGGTTTATTGAAGAGGATCTGGCATGTTTCCACAAGAACTGGGACCAAGGAAAATTTCACTCACACAAAGAAGAATGAATCTAAAAGTCGGTCTTAGTCAACTGACAAATACTTCAGGACAGTGCATTTCTTTTATGAGGCAATTTCCACAGAATATAAAATCATGAAATGACATCTGCTTCAATAGGCACATTTGTAGATTCACAAATATATTTCATTTCCTTGAAGATTTGAAAGACCCATTTTCACATTAGTTTTGTTATTACTCTATCGATGTTACTGGTTTTAGGGACCAAACCAATTTTTCCTCTTCTCAATTAAATTATCCAATTTGGGGGGGACAGAACAAGTATATGTTTGAAATCCTTTTTTATAATATTTTGTGGAAAAGTTAGTCAAATGCATTTTTAAAAAATCTGGATTTAACTGAAATACTGAAACTAGACATACTGGAAAACATGAAACAAAAAATTCTAATTCTAAATCAGTTGAATACATTTATTGACCTCCAAATCATCAATTAAACAAAAGAAATCATATTTGTATTGATGTGTGAATCTGCATCCATTCTTGGTAGCATGTAATATATGCAACTGCTTAGTTCTTGCTGTCCTTGTAGCCACATTACCATATTATTCAAATGTATCCATCATTTATATGTAAATAGACAAGATGAATGGCTTTTCCACAAGACAACAATTTTCAAACGACAAACAGACCTAGGCAGACATTAGCAAGATAAAAATGTTGTAAATATTCATTCTATGATATATTTTTAAGGAAAAATGGACACTATTTGAATTGTTCTGAAAAGTAGTGTGGTAATTACAAAATGGGGTCTTAATACATTCACAATACCAACAGCTATTCTTCTCAATAAAAGTCTCCACCAATGTCATTTGTATCTTGTAAATTACATGTTCTCAGATCCATCTGTGAAAACTGGGATGTTAATTATCATGGTTACATTTCATGATTCCACAGCTAAATGCTGAAGTGGTGCTACACAAATACCATATGTTTTTCTAAGAGAAATGGAGAAAGATTAATTATGAGTTCAAGCCCAAGTCTCAACACAATAAGATCATTACACTGGGTGCTATGCAAATTGGAAGTTTTAATTAAAAGCTGAAATACTAACCAAAGAGAAAAACTGTGAAGTCTAAATTTTAAGTATCAGGCTTTTCTCTACAAAAATCATCCAAATAAGGATGCTTTTCTGAAACCAAGCTAGAAATCTAAAGAAAAAAACATTTTTGTTGTCTGTCAACTTCCTTTGATGGAGTGATCACCATCATACTGTTTTACTTTATATGATAAACTTAAAAATCAGGAAGTATACTAAAAACACACAATTGTTATAAACAGATAATGAAACTTCGACTCAACATTTTTTCTGGAATTTTTCTTTAAAACACATCCCATTCAAAATTATGCAAAATTACACATCTCATGAATTCAGATAAAACACTTCAGCATAGCTACCTAAAGACAACTCTATGATAACTCTCTAAGAATATTGTTCATATTTATAAAATCTGAATTCTCATGTTACTCACCACATATTCAAACACAAGGGTCAGCGTCTCCTTGGTGTGGATGATGTCATGAAGCAGCACTATGTTAGCATGTTTTAGTCCTTTTAACAGAGACGCTGTAAGATAAAGTAAACAAAGAGAACTTATTATGGGTAACAACCAACTGGTAGGCTTATTTTACCATTAGATGAAATACTTTTCCATTTTCTAGGCCAGTAAGGATATGGATTATCTCCATGTGTTTGAAAGACATATTCCGTTGCTGCTGAATGATGAGCTCTGTTGTTGTTGGGGTTTTTTATTTTTTACAGAGTTTTGTTGTTTACTACCACACATCGACCCATATCCTCCATATTCTATAAGTGTCAATTAGAGACTGCTGGTTGATGGTGTCATTGACTTCTTCTATACGTGTGCTCATTTTCTGAATAATGGTTTCTTTCAATAATTAAGTCAGGGATGGTGACATCCCCAACTGTAACTAGGGATCTGTCAATTTCTGTTTGAATTCTTCCAGTTTTGACTTGGTGTGCTTTAAAGCTGGAGTTCACTACATACACATTTAAGATGGCTGTGTGAGCTTGTTTGAAGGTTCTAGCAGGGGAGCACAGCTACTCGTATACCCTTGACTGAAGACTGGTCCTCCTCTATCAAGGATGGTCATCTGCTTCGACCAAGTGTGCAGCTTCGAGAGGGATGCACACCGAGCGGTGAGGGAGGAAGGGGACATCCGCCTAGCCAGCCAGATCAGTCGAATCAACCCTGGCAATCAGTGAGGTGACAGATGTCACAGCCAGATCACCCTCACATCCTAAGATTGCTATGTGAATTGGCCCTTTTTATGAATAAATAATGCATTGCTTTGTCCCTGGTAATTTTCTTTACTCTCAGTGTTTTGTCTAATATAAATATTGTGTCTCAGCTAGACTTTAATTTTGTTCATATGGCGTATCTTTTTATTTATTCTGTTGGCCTATACCAGTGACCATTCAGGTAGAATACTCAAAGAACAGAAGCTTCTTCTATTATTGCTCATTGTTTTAGCAACACTGTGTCTGCAATTTTAGTTTTTGTTATACAACCTGAAGAGAAAAAAGAAATGCAAAACACATGTTTTGCAAGCATTCTATTAGGAATTTGTAATTGTTCATACATTCATCAAATATTTAAGAACTCAGTTACTAACACAGGTAGCCTCAGACAAACTTCAAACCCTTGATACTCAATAATACCACAAGATCACCTCTTTAAACAGAGATTTATAATACCAGATGTGAACCCTCTGGACTTTACATGATACTCATGTGTCAGGTAGGTTCATTTGTCATAACAAATACCACTCTGGTGAGAAATTTTGGCAGTAGGGTAGGATTGGGGTGGGAGGCAGGGAAGAGAATATAGGGAGCTTGTGAAAACTCTGTACTCTCCCCTCAGTTTTGCTTTGAACTTAAAACTACTCTAGAAAAATAAAGTATATTTTAAAAACTGAAAAATATATACCTGCATTTTAACATAGTAAAAGAACACATCTAGATTATCTAATATTTTACAGAAATAAAATGATATGGAGTCATTATGCAAAAAAGGCTGTACTGGACAGTCCCTAGAGAAGAGAAACAGCTTGTAGACTGGTACATTCTCATATGACCCCTATGAATGAAAACTCCTGTTTTTAGTTGTTATTGCCTTAAATTTCCAACTGTTTTTATCAGGCAAACCTATTTCAAGACTACAATATATCTTTAATCCCAAGATGAACTCCAATAAACACTTCACTTGTCCAAAAAAAGGCCATTCAGACTGAGAATTCTGTGGTGTGGCTGGTTCCAGCGCCAGAAGACAACAAAGAAGTGTGTTTCCTCTGAAAGTGAATCAGCAGCATCAGTGTTGTCCAAGGTCAGAGGAGTTTAAACTATCACAGGGAGCCCCTCTCGTACGCCTTGCATATACTTGCTGTGGGCAAGTTAGTTTTACACCCAAAAAACCTTACAGTAAAAATACTCAGGACTACTCTCTTGGCCCAGTGGTGAAGAATTTGCCTGCCCGTGCAGCAGACAGAGCTTCAATCCCCGATTTGAAAAGATCGCACGTGTTGTGAAGCAGCTACGCCTGTGTGTCACAACTACTGAGGCCACTGCAATGAGAAGCCCACGAGCTCTAAAACAAGAGAAGCCACGACAATGAGAAACCTGTCCACAAGAGAGTGGCCCCCCACTCACCCCAACTGGAGGATACAGGAGCAGAGCAATGAAGACCCAGTGCAGCCAAAAATAAATAAATGAATAAAATCAAAGATACATATAAAATATTTACAAATTTATTTTATCAGAGCTTCATAAATTAGCAGTCATGACAAAATAATTACCAGAAATAATAATCACACAATAAAATCACAGCACAGAAACTTTGACGAAATACATAATGCAGTACATAATGTATGACAGCATTTAATATTGTTAATTCCAATAATTTACAACCTTCCTTCTTGTAATTATTCAAATATTTAACTACGTGTTCATTATTCAACCATCAGCCCCAAACAACTAACATTTATTACATCGCTAATATCCAGGCATTAATCATTCATCCAGGGACCAACTCCACACGTGCTCATTTGAAAAATGACACTTGGCCCTACATTAGTCTTCTAAGACAGACTCATTGTCTGAGATCAAGATTTTACACCACAACAGGGTATTTGGAAAGGATGGCCAGTCCAGTGCTTCCTACCTAGCCTGTGCAGGAACATGCATGGGTGAAATGAATTCAGGACCTAATGGGCATCGCACTTATGAAAGGAACCTAGTTTCTGAGGCCAATTTTGGAAAGATACCAGTCAATCCTAAAGGAAATCAGCTCTGAATATTCATTGGAAGGAATGATGCTAAAGCTGAAGCTCCAATACTTTGGCCACCTGATGCAAAGAGACCCCTCAGTGGAAAACACTATGATGCTGGGGAAGACTGAAGGCAGAAGAAGGGGACGGTAGAGGATGAGATGGCTGGATAGCATCACTGTTTGAGCAAACTCTGGGAGATGGTGAAGGACAGGGAAGCCTGACGTGCTGCAGTCCATGGGGTCAGAAAGTCGGACACAACTGAATGACGGAACAACAACAACAATTGGTCCAATTTCACTTTTCAAGTTATCCCCTCAGTTTGTCAGATTCAGTGATGATCCATCCTTATCAGTCAGAGCTTCACAAAGGGACTGAAGCTTCCAATCCATGGACTGTGCCATGCTCTAAGAATCCTTTGCCTAGGAATTTTGTTTCCTTTTTATTACGATCATGATGATTACTTTTCTCCCACTATTACCTTTCTTTGCTGACTATTTAGACCGAAACTGTTTCTTGTTTCTCAAGGTAATGTTTTCAGGCCCATCATTGCCCATTGTGTTTTTCCTAAGATTTTACTAAAATTAAAACTCTGCCATTGCTCATCCTAGGCAAAAAACATCTTAAGGGTGACCAATATGATAGAAAAACATTATGCTTTTTTTTGGCTGTGCCACGAGGCATGTTGAATCTGTTTGCCAACCAGGGATCGAACCCATGGTCCCTGCATTAGAAACATGGACTCTCAACCACTGGATCACCAGGAAAGTCCTCATCATTACTTTTTTTTTTTTTACATGATAGTTTTGACCATTTCTACAAAAACACTCAAAGCCTTGGCATTATACTGTACTAACTCTCAATCACTATAGATTTTAGACTTCTGAACTGTATTTACATAAACCTTAAAAAAAAACACACTACCAAGTTAAACAACCACCAAGTTAAACCACCACCAAGAACTGTTTGAAAGCAAGCCCTTTTTCTTTTGAGATGAACATAATGGATTCAGATTTGGAAAAAGCTAAAGGCATTTCAAAGTTGATGGCAGGAAAAAGGCATGGAAGGGCAGAAAGCCATCCACAGTATCTACCAACATGAGGGCAGGTGACAGACCTGACTAACTTGAAGGCTGCCAGCGCAACAGTCGCTGCTCCATGCCAGGTGCCAGATCCTGCCACGCCTGCTGCAAAGAGACCCTCAGTGGAAAACACTATGATGCTGGGGAAGACTGAAGGCAGAAGAAGGGGACGGTAGAGGATGAGATGGCTGGATAGCATCACTGTTTGAGCAAACTCTGGGAGATGGTGAAGGACAGGGAAGCCTGACGTGCTGCAGTCCATGGGGTCAGAAAGTCGGACACAACTGAATGACGGAACAACAACAACAATTGGTCCAATTTCACTTTTCAAGTTATCCCTCAGTTTGTCAGATTCAGTGATGATCCATCCTTATCAGTCAGAGCTTCACAAAGGGACTGAAGCTTCCAATCCATGGACTGTGCCATGCTCTAAGAATCCTTTGCCTAGGAATTTTGTTTCCTTTTAATTACGATCATGATGATTACTTTTCTCCCAATATTACCTTTCTTTGCTGACTATTTAGACCGAAACTGTTTCTTGTTTCTCAAGGTAATGTTTTCAGGCCCATCATTGCCCATTGTGTTTTTCCTAAGATTTTACTAAAATTAAAACTCTGCCATTGCTCATCCTAGGCAAAAAACATCTTAAGGGTGACCAATATGATAGAAAAACATTATGCTTTTTTTTGGCTGTGCCACGAGGCATGTTGAATCTGTTTGCCAACCAGGGATCGAACCCATGGTCCCTGCATTAGAAACATGGACTCTCAACCACTGGATCACCAGGAAAGTCCTCATCATTACTTTTTTTTTTTTTACATGATAGTTTTGACCATTTCTACAAAAACACTCAAAGCCTTGGCATTATACTGTACTAACTCTCAATCACTATAGATTTTAGACTTCTGAACTGTATTTACATAAACCTTAAAAAAAAACACACTACCAAGTTAAACAACCACCAAGTTAAACCACCACCAAGAACTGTTTGAAAGCAAGCCCTTTTTCTTTTGAGATGAACATAATGGATTCAGATTTGGAAAAAGCTAAAGGCATTTCAAAGTTGATGGCAGGAAAAAGGCATGGAAGGGCAGAAAGCCATCCACAGTATCTACCAACATGAGGGCAGGTGACAGACCTGACTAACTTGAAGGCTGCCAGCGCAACAGTCGCTGCTCCATGCCAGGTGCCAGATCCTGCCACGCCTGCTGTTACCAAGACGAGTGAGTGGCCCGGCTGCCAAGTTGGTCCAGTGATTAACACCTCCACGTCCTGGAGCCATCACGTCTCCCTTTTCTAGACAAACACTGTCAAAATAATACTCTGTGTAATCCTAATACTCTCTCAAAAATACCACATGTTATTTTCTTGTCGTTTACATACAAAACAAATCCTGTAACACTGGCTTTCTTAATCCCAGCACGCTTGCTTTCCCACAAGTTTTAAGCAAACATATGGCAAACATTCTAAATTCATTTTACCAGTGAGGCTTGAAAAGGTACAATTGTACATGACATAGAGGACTTGTAATGAAGGCAGAGGGTAAAATTTCTAACAATCATTTTGGGGCTCTCGTGTGTTGAAATGATCCAAAAGCAGAAAAACACATTGCTCATAAAGACAACTGCCTCTTCAAAGTCTTGGCAGGACAGAGGAGCACAGAGAGCCCTCCCTTAGTCTGCAAGCAACAGACTGACACCTGCTCATCTGCCCCAGAAACCTCGACCTCACCGCTTCTGCAGAAACATCCTAGGCTTCCACTCTGAGGCAGAACAGATACGTTTCACCTGAATGCCAACCTCATCCTGATGAAAATATATTTTGAGCACAGAAAAATTCAGAGCGTGTTCCTATCAGATTTTCACTTCAGTGGTGATTTAAACACCGTAACAGAGAAATGACAGACAGAACCCTTCTTTACTATGTCTGACAGTCGTCCTGGTCATTATTTGACATATCACTTCTGACTAGGAAAGCAGAGACCACAAATAAACATAACCCACACTTGCTCCCTCTCCCTTTAGCCTCTGGAAAGAACTAGTACATCCACATTCTCCCTTCATCAAGTTTATGTGTTCTTTTTCTGTGTCCACCCCAGTGGGGTGGGCTGGAGGGGCTGCTACCTGATTTTCTAGAAGAAAAAGATTATTACTTATTATTACTCAAGAAACCCACCATACTTCAAGCTACAACCACAATAAAAATAAACTTTTTCTTCAGGCCCACAGGTAGATAGCTCTGTATGTTCTCATTTGCTCAGTCATGGGATTTTCAAGGCAAAAATACTGGAGTAGCTAGCCTTTTCCTTCTCCAGGGAATATTCCCAACCCAGAGATCAAACCTAGATCTCCTGCACTGCAGGCAGATTCTTTACATCTGAGCCACCAGAGAAACCCAGATAGCTCTAAGGCTGGTGAAATTCACTTTTTACTAGAAATAGTATACTCTTTCTTTTCCTACTTTATTTTTTAATTGAAGTAGAGCTAATATACAATACAGTATTAGTTTCAAGTTTACAGCAAAGTGATTCAGGTGTATATACATACATATTCCTTTTCAGATACTTTTCCATTATAGGTTATTAAAAGATACTGAATATAGGTTCCTGTGCTACTTGATGTTTGCTTATTTCATATATAGTAGTTATATGTTAATCCCAAACTCCTAATTTACTTCTTATATTCAATGAGAAATTCTATCTCACTTACTTGCCAATTGATTCTAAATATTCTGAGAGAAAAACTTAAGGATAAATAAGACCAACAATAAACACAAAGACAAAAGTGCTTGTTTAAGTGTGTTTGTGATGGATGATCTCAACAGAGAAAGGAACTCATGCCTGCCCTGAAAAGCCAGTGTGCAGCTCCGGAGTAACTTTCTGCAGGGTTCCAGAAGTTATGCTGCCCACTGTGGCCTCATGATAGGAGAACTACTACTGTAGTCGTACTCAGTTCTGAACCTTGCCCTAAGAGAGATCTAATCTGATACACACACACACAAGCATAAACTAAGAAGTGAAAAAGTGAGAGAATCAGGCTAAAAAACAGAATTATATCTTTCATTCCATGTTTACTTCTTATATTTTTACCCACATATACACAAAACTTACATTTTAAAAAAGAGTTACTCTTTGTATGGGGAAGGGGTCATAGTTAATCCAAAACACTATAAACTTAAGCTAAAAATCACACTCAGGATTTAGAGTCACGTTTTTTACTCACCAGATGCGGTCCAAATGTGAAAAGACAATGCAACAGGTTAGGAATACTGCATGAGTATCATATATGTTGATTTCCATCCACCAAAAAGTCTGCCATTTTACTTGCTCCTTAGTGGAAGCTTCTACTTGGTTGGCGCTTCCCTCATAGCTCAGCTGGTAAGGAATCTGCCTGCAAAGCAGGAGACCCCAGCTCGATCTCCTTACCTGGGCTTTTCTACTTGGGACCAGACGAACTTCCTATTTCCCACCGCAAAGTCCTCCTGCTCTGTTCCCCTGCAAATTTCCCCAGCATCGCAGATCTGAACTGTGGGACTGGAGTTACAGCCTCAACCATCCTCCCTGCCATCAACACCTGTGTGTCCTCCTCTTAACTATGGGCAAAGAGCCGTCAGCTGGGGGCTATTTCCACATCGCAGCCTCACAGGACCACATCCACTGCTCACTCACTCAAAGATCAGATTCCTCTAACAATATAGCTGAACCAGATGAAACTGCCAATATTTGACATTTTTGATCTGCTAACATAGCAATTTCCAGTGGTTCAACCTAACAGAGTTTACCTGGTTCAAAGCATTAAGATCAACTCACTCACTGCAAAAGATTCCTATGTCTGTTTCCAACTACTTCCAGTTAAAGGTTTCACTGGTAACTCAGTATTAAAGAATCCACCTGCCAATGCAGGAAGCCGGGTTCAATTCCTGGGTCAGAAAGATTCCCCTGAGTAGGAAATGGCAACCCACTACAGTACTCTTGCCTGGAAAACTCCAGGGACAGAAGAGCCTGGCCGGCTACAGTCTATGGGGTCACAGTGTTGGACATGATTAAGTGACTGAACAACAGCAATCCTCATTCAACCTATAAACGACCCACCAGTTTTACATAAGTACAAGATATGTGGTTCTTCTCAAATGTAAACAGCTCACTAGTATCTTCAGCAGAAAAAAAAAAAATTGTGCCAATCAACAGGGTTGGAAATAGAGGTAGTTATACTCTACATACTGTCTTTAGGTAGAAAAGAGACCACCCAGGAGCTGAAGATTATTGAACGTTTTGAACACAGGTGTTTTTGCCTGAGTATAAAAACTAGGTTTAAGTGTGGTTAGGCAACTTACTTTTTAGAACTATGTTATACTTTATTATAGTGGGTTACATGTATGTCAGAAAGAATCCTGAAAAGTATTAAGAAACGTGATCTGGCACCAAGTCCCTTGTGTTTCCTGGTTCAAAAGAATAAGCATTTATATCATAATATTAATAGATATCTCTGCCTAACTAGACTTAACCTCTTCTCACATAAAAGTATGTGAATATCTATTATTGTATTCTTTTTTTTTTTTTTTTTGGATCTTCGCTTTTGTGGAATGTGGGCATTTTTTTAAATTATTGTATTCTTTTACAAATATTATGATAAATCTAAAGTCAGAAAATATATTCCTTGCCACAGCTGCAAGTCCTGGTGCCTAAGACCTGAGAATAAGACACCTGACCTTGAAAGGACTGTCAGATCATTCTTCAGACACAGGAGTCTCCATCTCTTCCACCTCACAGCCATGGCCATGGTCCCACCATGAGGGGCTTCTCAAAGTGTGGTCCATCAACCATCCCTGTCAAGGTCAACTGGCCAATGCATCAGGTCCCACTCCACATCTACCCAATCCAGATCTATGAGGAAGGGGCCCAAGAAACATCAAAGAAACAGTTAATATCTATTATGTACCAGTCCCTAGGCACAGGGAGACAGACACAACTTTTGTTCTCATGAAACCTGTATGTTATACGGCAACTAAGCTTTCCATGCAATCCTTACATATGCTAAAGTTTGAAAAATTACTGTGACTATTACTGTTACTGTTATGTTTAAAATTACTATGTTATAGTTTTGATATATAGGAATTGGGAACTACTCACAGGGTATGCGTATGTGTATCTTGTCTCTGTGCATTTTTAGACTTAATTACACTGAAATCTACTCACTGTTCCATGAACAAACCAATAGAAATAGCAATTCATGCAGTTAATATACCTAGTGTCTACTTCTGTCTGTTTCTCTCTCTCTCTTACACACACAGAGAGAGCCACTGAGATGTAAAGTCTTTGGCTAGAAGACAGAAAGAATTCTTCATTCTGAATATTTGCTGGTATTTTGATGTATGTGGATTTTCTCCTGCTCATTTCAAAAAGTCACAAAATGTGAGCTCACATTTGCAACACGAATAAAATATTGACAAGGTTATAAAGCCTTTGCAATCCAACAACAATTTCTAAAATTCTGTGAAAGAGTCAAGTTTTATGTAAAATGTCTGCCACATGTATTGCCTCAAAACCAGAGCTTTGATAAACAGATACCATCAGCAGATACTGTAAACAGATGATTAGCAAAGAAGGAAGAGAAGCGAGAAACTATGAAAAATGAATATGCAAATCTTGGTTGGGGTTCATTTCTACCCTTGAATAGTCTCTGACTTGAAATTTCAAGCACAGTATCCCTTCATTTGATGGAACAACAAAGTCAGAATGTTTAAAAAAAACACACACAAATGAAAGTGTACAGTGTGTGGTGGACAGTGCACAGCCCCAGAGCCCTGTGTGTCTCAGAAAATTAGTTCACCCTCAAGCAGCCACGTCACGCGCTTTGACCTCCCCAGGTCTCAGGGGACAGAACTCAGCCAGCTCTCCCTAGGCCTGGACAAGAGCTTGAATTCCCTCATGAGGCCTGTAATCCGTGGCAGCCCAGATGGAAAGCCAAGTTCATCTCAGCTGAGGAAGGGGCCCAAGAAACATCAAAGAAACAGTTAATATCTATTATGTACCAGTCCCTAGGCACAGGGAGACAGACACAACTTTTGTTCTCATGAAACCTGTATGTTATACGGCAACTAAGCTTTCCATGCAATCCTTACATATGCTAAAGTTTGAAAAATTACTGTGACTATTACTGTTACTGTTATGTTTAAAATTACTATGTTATAGTTTTGATATATAGGAATTGGGAACTACTCACAGGGTATGCGTATGTGTATCTTGTCTCTGTGCATTTTTAGACTTAATTACACTGAAATCTACTCACTGTTCCATGAACAAACCAATAGAAATAGCAATTCATGCAGTTAATATACCTAGTGTCTACTTCTGTCTGTTTCTCTCTCTCTTTTACACACACAGAGAGAGCCACTGAGATGTAAAGTCTTTGGCTAGAAGACAGAAAGAATTCTTCATTCTGAATATTTGCTGGTATTTTGATGTATGTGGATTTTCTCCTGCTCATTTCAAAAAGTCACAAAATGTGAGCTCACATTTGCAACACGAATAAAATATTGACAAGGTTATAAAGCCTTTGCAATCCAACAACAATTTCTAAAATTCTGTGAAAGAGTCAAGTTTTATGTAAAATGTCTGCCACATGTATTGCCTCAAAACCAGAGCTTTGATAAACAGATACCATCAGCAGATACTGTAAACAGATGATTAGCAAAGAAGGAAGAGAAGCGAGAAACTATGAAAAATGAATATGCAAATCTTGGTTGGGGTTCATTTCTACCCTTGAATAGTCTCTGACTTGAAATTTCAAGCACAGTATCCCTTCATTTGATGGAACAACAAAGTCAGAATGTTTAAAAAAAACACACACAAATGAAAGTGTACAGTGTGTGGTGGACAGTGCACAGCCCCAGAGCCCTGTGTGTCTCAGAAAATTAGTTCACCCTCAAGCAGCCACGTCACGTACGCTTTGACCTCCCCCAGGTCTCAGGGGACAGAACTCAGCCAGCTCTCCCTAGGCCTGGACAAGAGCTTGAATTCCCTCATGAGGCCTGTAATCCGTGGCAGCCCAGATGGAAAGCCAAGTTCATCTCAGCTGAGGAAGCTCTGCCCCTTCTGAGAAGGCTGTTCATACAGTACAGTGAGTCCCAGTCAACTCCCTTCTGTTGTGGAGAAACAAGTTGGTGGAGGTTTTCACAGCCTTGGTCAAGTTATGAGAAAAACATCTCGGAATGAGAAAAACCAACTATGAGAAACATAATAGAACTAAGAGGAAAACAAGTCGATTTGATTCACATGAGCGCATTAGCTAGGGTCATACTGATCAGCAAGAACAGGTGGGAAATCTGCTGTGGACTTTGGAACGCCTTGTCAGCACATGCTAGAACACTGTGTGTGCACATAGAACGGACTCCTTAACTTCTTGCCAGTGTTTTTGTCCTCCAAGTGCAGTATTAAGGAGATAACAAACAACTTAGTCATGAGGGTAATTATTGATCAGGGCTGTGAGTCCCAGTCTGTGCTAATCATTCCCTACACACACCTGGATGCTTAAGCTCTCAGTAAAAGTGGACGAGTAAAGGTGTTCAGGACCTGAACCAAGAGTCTTGAGCCCCTGGATACCAAGCCTTCTGTGTGTGTGTGGCTGTGTGGGTGTGTGTATTTCTTAATGTCTTGCCACTCTCTATTCTCTGTGTACCCTGCTGACGTACAGTGGCACTCTGTCACATGGTCTCTTCCTGTTTGTTTTCCACTGATGCTCAGCTGTTGCTGGCACAAGAGTGGGCCAGTTCTAGCACCACTTTCAGGCTTCCGCCAGTGGTCTCCCATATCAATGCAGAATATGCAAATCTTGGTTGGGGTTCATTTCTACCCTTGAATAGTCTCTGACTTGAAATTTCAAGCACAGTATCCCTTCATTTGATGGAACAACAAAGTCAGAATGTTTAAAAAAAACACACACAAATGAAAGTGTACAGTGTGTGGTGGACAGTGCACAGCCCCAGAGCCCTGTGTGTCTCAGAAAATTAGTTCACCCTCAAGCAGCCACGTCACGTCGCTTTGACCTCCCCCAGGTCTCAGGGGACAGAACTCAGCCAGCTCTCCCTAGGCCTGGACAAGAGCTTGAATTCCCTCATGAGGCCTGTAATCCGTGGCAGCCCAGATGGAAAGCCAAGTTCATCTCAGCTGAGGAAGCTCTGCCCCTTCTGAGAAGGCTGTTCATACAGTACAGTGAGTCCCAGTCAACTCCCTTCTGTTGTGGAGAAACAAGTTGGTGGAGGTTTTCACAGCCTTGGTCAAGTTATGAGAAAAACATCTCGGAATGAGAAAAACCAACTATGAGAAACATAATAGAACTAAGAGGAAAACAAGTTGATTCAATTCACATGGGCTCATTAGCTAGGGTCATACTGATCAGCAAGAACAGGTGGGAAATCTGCTGTGGACTTTGGAACGCCTTGTCAGCACATGCTAGAACACTGTGTGTGCACATAGAACGGACTCCTTAACTTCTTGCCAGTGTTTTTGTCCTCCAAGTGCAGTATTAAGGAGATAACAAACAACTTAGTCATGAGGGTAATTATTGATCAGGGCTGTGAGTCCCAGTCTGTGCTAATCATTCCCTACACACACCTGGATGCTTAAGCTCTCAGTAAAAGTGGACGAGTAAAGGTGTTCAGGACCTGAACCAAGAGTCTTGAGCCCCTGGATACCAAGCCTTCTGTGTGTGTGTGGCTGTGTGGGTGTGTGTATTTCTTAATGTCTTGCCACTCTCTATTCTCTGTGTACCCTGCTGACGTACAGTGGCACTCTGTCACATGGTCTCTTCCTGTTTGTTTTCCACTGATGCTCAGCTGTTGCTGGCACAAGAGTGGGCCAGTTCTAGCACCACTTTCAGGCTTCCCGGGTGGTGCCAGTGGTAAACAATCCCCATATCAATGCAGGATACATAGGTCCATCCCTGGATTGTGAAAATCCCCTGAAGAAGGAAATGCAACCCACTCCAGTACTCTTACCTGGAGAATTCCATGGACAGAGGAGCTGGCAGGTCAGTCTATGGGGTTGCAATATGCTCGCTCTCACACACATACACACACACACACACACACACACACAATACTTCTTATATGTTCAGGAACTTTACAACATATTTAATGAAAACAATTAAGAATTCAGTCAGGGACTGCCTTCCAACTGTACAAAGGCAGGACTAGCAAACCCCATCTCTAAGAGCTCTGGCTGCTCTTCTGCTTCATATACCCTAAGCTACAGGAGCATCTGAAGAAGACATTTCTATGGCTGGAAATACAGGAAAACAAGATAGGAAAACAAAATACCTATGAAAAGCAGAGTGACATCTTAGGTGTTCAGTATTCAGAATTATATGATGATGATAATCAAACTGTTTATGCAAAGTCACACGAGCAAATGGTATTTAATGAGTATGGGGAAGGGTCTCTCCCTCCCAACCTTTTCTGAAAACGAGAACTTACTAAATTATTTCTGTGCTCAATCACTTCAGTACCAGAATAGTGAATTTTTAAATTTTCATTAGTGTCTCATCTTTTTTTAAAGTCTGTATCTACTTGTCAGTAACTGGCAACATCTCAGAAGCACTAGATTTCGCAAGGTATCACACAGTTACTTAAGACAGAACATCTATCTGCTGTGGTAACTATACAAGTTAAAACTACAATGAGATATCACCTCACACCCTAAGATTTTCAGTGCAAGGTCATCAAATTGCATGACTAGTCTATGCTTAAGCTCTCAGTAAAAGTGGACGAGTAAAGGTGTTCAGGACCTGAACCAAGAGTCTTGAGCCCCTGGATACCAAGCCTTCTGTGTGTGTGTGGCTGTGTGGGTGTGTGTATTTCTTAATGTCTTGCCACTCTCTATTCTCTGTGTACCCTGCTGACGTACAGTGGCACTCTGTCACATGGTCTCTTCCTGTTTGTTTTCCACTGATGCTCAGCTGTTGCTGGCACAAGAGTGGGCCAGTTCTAGCACCACTTTCAGGCTTCCCGGGTGGTGCCAGTGGTAAACAATCCCCATATCAATGCAGGATACATAGGTCCATCCCTGGATTGTGAAAATCCCCTGAAGAAGGAAATGCAACCCACTCCAGTACTCTTACCTGGAGAATTCCATGGACAGAGGAGCTGGCAGGTCAGTCTATGGGGTTGCAATATGCTCGCTCTCACACACATACACACACACACACACACACACACACAATACTTCTTATATGTTCAGGAACTTTACAACATATTTAATGAAAACAATTAAGAATTCAGTCAGGGACTGCCTTCCAACTGTACAAAGGCAGGACTAGCAAACCCCATCTCTAAGAGCTCTGGCTGCTCTTCTGCTTCATATACCCTAAGCTACAGGAGCATCTGAAGAAGACATTTCTATGGCTGGAAATACAGGAAAACAAGATAGGAAAACAAAATACCTATGAAAAGCAGAGTGACATCTTAGGTGTTCAGTATTCAGAATTATATGATGATGATAATCAAACTGTTTATGCAAAGTCACACGAGCAAATGGTATTTAATGAGTATGGGGAAGGGTCTCTCCCTCCCAACCTTTTCTGAAAACGAGAACTTACTAAATTATTTCTGTGCTCAATCACTTCAGTACCAGAATAGTGAATTTTTAAATTTTCATTAGTGTCTCATCTTTTTTTAAAGTCTGTAGCTACTTGTCAGTAACTGGCAACATCTCAGAAGCACTAGATTTCGTGCAAGGTATCACACAGTTACTTAAGACAGAACATCTATCTGCTGTGGTAACTATACAAGTTAAAACTACAATGAGATATCACCTCACACCCATCAGAATGGCCATCTTCAAAAAATCTGCAGACAATAAATGCTGGAGAGGGTGCGGAGAAAAGGGAACCCTCTTGCATTGCTGCTGGGAATGTCAATTGATACAGCCTCTATGGAAGACAGTATGGAGATTCCTTCAAAAATTAACAATAGAAGCACCCTATGACCTAGCAATCCCACTATTAGGCTTATATTTTGATGAAATCAAAATTGAAAGAAGCACCTGTACCGCAATGTTCACTGCAGCTCTCTATACAATAGCCAGAACTTGGAAGCAACCTAGATGCCCATCGACGAATGAATGGATACAGAAGTCTGGTACATATATACAATGGAATACTACTCAGCTGTTAAAAGAAATGCAGAAGACTCAGTCCTAATGAAGTGGCTGGCTCTAGAGCCTATCATAAAAAGTGAAGTAAGTCAAAAAGAGAAAGACAAATACAGCATACTAACACACATATATGGAATCTATTAGGACGGTCTTGATAACACATGCAGGGAACTCATGGAAAAACAGACAGAGCATAGACATAGGGACATTGTGGGGAAGAAATAGGGAGGGGGAGGCATGGAGGGAGTAACATGGAAACCTATACTGTCATGTGTGGAAAAGATAGCTATTGTCATTGTGCTAAGGGAATAGGAGTGCTTACAATGGCATGGGGCGATGGTCCGGAGGGGTGGGATGGGGGGAACTGGAGGGGTGGGGACCATGGATATGCATATGACTGATCTGGGAACATACATGTCTGTGAACAACAAAACTCTGTAAAACCTTTAAAATAAAGAATGAAAAAAAAAAGCCAAGGTCAGTGATGGACCCTGAACCAGGTGATGGCTGATCACACCACAGCTGGCCACACCTACTTTCTGCTCAGATCACAGTCTTAACCTACCTTGGGAGACAGGGCCACTGATGTGTTTGTCTCTATTTCCTCTTTTCCTGCTGCCTCAATAAATAACTTCTTTGTCCCTTTTCAGCTCTCGAGGTACTGCATGGTTTTATGGAAACATGCTTTCAGCACAATGAGATGGTCGCCTGCTAACAGTCCTGGAACATTCTAGGGAATGTTCAGGAATAGCACAGACTATGGTCCCTTCAAGAAGAACTCTACCTGGATCCTCCGTTTCAGTAAAACATCCACAGGCAAGTGGATCAGAAGCAACCCACAAATAACTTGACCATCACAGATCTACATAAGTGCCATGAAAGAGTAATAACTTAACAACTGAAATACTGAGGCAATGAAGAGGAAAAAGGGACAACTCCCAACTCCCAACTCCTATCCCAAGATAGGTATCATAGGAGGTACTCTAGCATAGATCATGGATGTGCTACAGGAAGATGGAACATGTTTAAGGAAATTGAGTGTAGGGAAAAAACAAAGATTTTCTAAATGGAGAAATATTCTTTAGTTTATTTTGGCTGAAAAAGTCTGAAGAACTGGAGACAAGGTTAGGGATAAAGGGTGGGTACCCATAGCTTTTGTATATTATAGTATGCAAAAAAGAGCAGCAGGGTGAAACAGGACCTGCATTTCCAGAAGATTCTGGAAAAGAGGGATTCTGAATCTTAAAAGAGGAAGTCCTTTCCCATAAAACGGATGACCAGAATGTACTCATCCAGTGACAGTTTGACAAAACAGCTGTCAATGGACAGAAACTAGATTACTAACTGCCATCCTAACTTAGTGTCACCAGGGGGAGAAAAACAATTCTCATTTTTTCAGAAAAATTCATCCCGATATTAGATTAACTGAAATGAAAATGTACATGTTTAATAAAAGGCTAGCACTGAATGGTGCCTGTTTCCTGTCACATAAATAATATAATTTACTACAACAAACCTAACAAGGTTTCTTGGCCAAGTATTCAAATGAGTGACACCAGAAAGGAAAGCTGGCAAAAACAATCTCCACTTTGCCTACACACAGTACATTTGAAGTTGGACATATTATTTCCAGCTAGCTTTAAATTACCACTTCATTTGTGAAGAAAAATGGATTATGGGAGGAATTCAAATAAGGAGCTTACTCATTTTCTGATGGAAATGTCCCCTAGAAAGTAATGTTGCTATTTAATGATTATAAGAGATGAAGAATATAACAAAGCCTTAAGAACAACTGGAATAAAACTTCTTTGTACCTTTTCAGCTCTCGAGGTACTGCATGGTTTTATGGAAACATGCTTTCAGCACAATGAGATGGTCGCCTGCTAACAGTCCTGGAACATTCTAGGGAATGTTCAGGAATAGCACAGACTATGGTCCCTTCAAGAAGAACTCTACCTGGATCCTCCGTTTCAGTAAAACATCCACAGGCAAGTGGATCAGAAGCAACCCACAAATAACTTGACCATCACAGATCTACATAAGTGCCATGAAAGAGTAATAACTTAACAACTGAAATACTGAGGCAATGAAGAGGAAAAAGGGACAACTCCCAACTCCCAACTCCTATCCCAAGATAGGTATCATAGGAGGTACTCTAGCATAGATCATGGATGTGCTACAGGAAGATGGAACATGTTTAAGGAAATTGAGTGTAGGGAAAAAACAAAGATTTTCTAAATGGAGAAATATTCTTTAGTTTATTTTGGCTGAAAAAGTCTGAAGAACTGGAGACAAGGTTAGGGATAAAGGGTGGGTACCCATAGCTTTTGTATATTATAGTATGCAAAAAAGAGCAGCAGGGTGAAACAGGACCTGCATTTCCAGAAGATTCTGGAAAAGAGGGATTCTGAATCTTAAAAGAGGAAGTCCTTTCCCATAAAACGGATGACCAGAATGTACTCATCCAGTGACAGTTTGACAAAACAGCTGTCAATGGACAGAAACTAGATTACTAACTGCCATCCTAACTTAGTGTCACCAGGGGGAGAAAAACAATTCTCATTTTTTCAGAAAAATTCATCCCGATATTAGATTAACTGAAATGAAAATGTACATGTTTAATAAAAGGCTAGCACTGAATGGTGCCTGTTTCCTGTCACATAAATAATATAATTTACTACAACAAACCTAACAAGGTTTCTTGGCCAAGTATTCAAATGAGTGACACCAGAAAGGAAAGCTGGCAAAAACAATCTCCACTTTGCCTACACACAGTACATTTGAAGTTGGACATATTATTTCCAGCTAGCTTTAAATTACCACTTCATTTGTGAAGAAAAATGGATTATGGGAGGAATTCAAATAAGGAGCTTACTCATTTTCTGATGGAAATGTCCCCTAGAAAGTAATGTTGCTATTTAATGATTATAAGAGATGAAGAATATAACAAAGCCTTAAGAACAACTGGAATAAAAACACTGACATCAAAAAATGTTTAACCAGGTTTCCTTAGACTGATTTCTATCATTTAAATACCTTAAAACATAGAAAACGTTGCTTTAAAGGGCAGAGATACACGTCATGTAATGAAATTATAAGTCACTCAGTCATATCTGATTCATTGCAACCCATGGGCTGAAGCCCACCAGGCTCCTCTGTCCCTGAAATTCTCTAGGCAAGAATACTAGAAGGAGTAACCTATCCCTTCTCCGGGGGATTCCCAACCCAGGAATCAAATTGGAGTCTCCTGCATTGCAGGCAAAGTCTTTACCAGCTGAGTCACTGAGGAAGCCCAATACTTACTTGTAAAATGCCATGTGATTTCATTCATTCACTCATTGAATGTTTATTTGGTGACTACTACATGAGAGGCACTGCAAACACTGCAGTGAGAAAAAGACAAAGTGAATGACCCCCTGCCATCGTGATGCTTATATTCTGGTGGGAAGAGACAACAAAGAGCAAAAAGAAAAAGGAAAGGTGGAAAATACGTGGTTTGTTAGAGTGTGATGAGCACTAAAGGGAAAAGGAAGGACTTCAGTGGCACTGAGACTTTCTCGTCCATCATTTGCTGACCTCAGACGGGGCTAAGATCACATGAACCGTGATCTGGAGTCCAGGAATGCAACATGGTCACCCATGTCATCATCTCTTTGAAAATGTGTGCCATCTTCTATAATTACAGAATACAGAGAAATTAGAAATCAGAGAAAATAGAGAATCTCCTATCTAGAAGTTCTAAGAAGATATTTTGGCTTCACCCTTCATTTTCAAAGAGAACCTAAAACCTAGAGCTGGAATTTATAAACCTTGTCTCTTAACTTCAAGACCAGTGTTCTTCGCACCATCTGTTCTCGAATGCAATGTTAGCTACCCAACAACTAGACCAGATGCCTCATTTTGTAGATTAAAACTTGAGATCCTGGGACATTAAATCCCTTGGCTAAGGTCAAGGTTTACTGAAGTAGAGTTCAACCTCACCTCTCCTAACATTCCATCCTGACTACACTTCCACAGGCTTATTCCAACTTCTTATGCCATTAGCAATTTAAGTGTTTTCCTACTTTTTCAAAATTTTCCTGGCAGAATGTGCAGAGACTCGCATTGCTCTGTTGCTCTCTTACATGCCTCTTAAGGGTACTCCAAAGAATTGATGCCTTTGAACTGTGGTGTTGGAGAAGATTCTTGAGAGTCCCTTGGACTGCAAGGAGATCAAACCAGTCAATCCTAAAGGACATCAACCCTGAATATTCATTGGAAAGACTGATGCTGAAGCTGACGCTCCAACACTTTGGTCACCTGATGCAAGGAGACGACTCACTGGAAAAGACCCTGCTGTTGGGGAAAAATGGAAGGCAGAAGGAGAAGGGGATGACAGAAGAGGAGATGGTTGGGTGGCATCAGTGAGTCAACGGACATGGGTTTGAGCAAGCTCCAGCTGATGCTGAAGGGCAGGGAGGACTGATGTGCTGCAGTCCCAGGGGTCGCAAAAAGTTGGGACATGACTGAATGACTGAACTGTATTGAACTGAAGGGGACTCCAAGGCTCAAAGGGAATTTTTTTTTTAAATCAGTTTACATTTTAAATTATAAAACCAAAATCATAACTTGGTAGTGCTTTGAAAAGAAGATGACACCTCATACCTTTTTTAAAATGTCATTGCTGTGGACAATTTTAAAGTCTTTATTGAATTTGTTACAATACTGCTTCTATTTATGCTTTGTTTTTTGGGCCTCGAAGTATGTGGAATCTTAGGTGCCCTGAACAGCGACCAAATCTACACCTACTGCATTGGAAGGTGAAGTCTCCACCATTGCATCACCACAGAAGTCCCACCTCTTACCTTCTCTTGACCTAAGGTTGTCAAGACACCTTAACAATTGAGGACTGGTGATGGGACACAGTTCAGTAAAAAGTGCTCTGTCCCATACATGTCCGAGTTAAACTTTTCTCTACCTGCAATGTTAGCTACCCAACAACTAGACCAGATGCCTCATTTTGTAGATTAAAACTTGAGATCCTGGGACATTAAATCCCTTGGCTAAGGTCAAGGTTTACTGAAGTAGAGTTCAACCTCACCTCTCCTAACATTCCATCCTGACTACACTTCCACAGGCTTATTCCAACTGCTTATGCCATTAGCAATTTAAGTGTTTTCCTACTTTTTCAAAATTTTCCTGGCAGAATGTGCAGAGACTCGCATTGCTCTGTTGCTCTCTTACATGCCTCTTAAGGGTACTCCAAAGAATTGATGCCTTTGAACTGTGGTGTTGGAGAAGATTCTTGAGAGTCCCTTGGACTGCAAGGAGATCAAACCAGTCAATCCTAAAGGACATCAACCCTGAATATTCATTGGAAAGACTGATGCTGAAGCTGACGCTCCAACACTTTGGTCACCTGATGCAAGGAGACGACTCACTGGAAAAGACCCTGCTGTTGGGGAAAAATGGAAGGCAGAAGGAGAAGGGGATGACAGAAGAGGAGATGGTTGGGTGGCATCAGTGAGTCAACGGACATGGGTTTGAGCAAGCTCCAGCTGATGCTGAAGGGCAGGGAGGACTGATGTGCTGCAGTCCCAGGGGTCGCAAAAAGTTGGGACATGACTGAATGACTGAACTGTATTGAACTGAAGGGGACTCCAAGGCTCAAAGGGAATTTTTTTTTTAAATCAGTTTACATTTTAAATTATAAAACCAAAATCATAACTTGGTAGTGCTTTGAAAAGAAGATGACACCTCATACCTTTTTTAAAATGTCATTGCTGTGGACAATTTTAAAGTCTTTATTGAATTTGTTACAATACTGCTTCTATTTATGCTTTGTTTTTTGGGCCTCGAAGTATGTGGAATCTTAGGTGCCCTGAACAGCGACCAAATCTACACCTACTGCATTGGAAGGTGAAGTCTCCACCATTGCATCACCACAGAAGTCCCACCTCTTACCTTCTCTTGACCTAAGGTTGTCAAGACACCTTAACAATTGAGGACTGGTGATGGGACACAGTTCAGTAAAAAGTGCTCTGTCCCATACATGTCCGAGTTAAACTTTTCTCTACCTGAGGCAGAAATAATATAGGAGTCAAACAGATTCATTTCAGGCTATTGTGGCTCCATATTCTGTGTCTTCTCAGGAATTTTTCTCTCTCTAATCAGGTGATGCATTTTGACTTTACAGACCAGAAAGTTCCCTAGAGACATCCATGCACAAGGGAAGTCTTCATCTCCAGAAAACTGGGCCTCTGTCCCCTCCAGTCTGAGACCACAAGCATTCCTTGACATTACCCTAGCACTGAGGACACTGAGGTCTCACTCCCTTTCACATTCAGGATGTTTGAATTTCAAAACCATGTTTAAATCTGCTGCTTTTCCTAACAAATGTTATGCTTCACATTCAGAGATGTACAATATCTAATATATATTTCTATCTATCTATCTATACAAGGTCAGCATATCAAGGTGGAGATAGTTCATTCCCAAGGGCTTAAGAATGTCATCATCAATTAATTTCAGAGTAATAAAATAACCACACAAATCATCAACTTTCTGAGAAAGCTGCAAAATTCATCTTAAAATATCAAAATAAATCATTACTTTTAAAATGGAAACTTATTGCCCATTTGTGTGTGACAAGTATATATGACTTATATTAAACTATAAGTATGTACTTTTTGAAGGAAGAAAAAGATTGAGACTAATGACTAGTGAGTTGAAACATTAGTGATTAAAGAGAAATAACACCATGACATGGTGTCAATTTTTTGCTCTCTATCAAACATCTATGACCTCTAACCAAGTATCAGCAGCTTCCATTCTTGGCGAAGGAGATAAACATTTAAGGGGCTATTACGATTTCGCTCATCTATTTAAAACAAGCAAACTGACTAATCCACAACAAAACGCTTATTACAATACAATCGCAATGCCTTGGGCCCAACAAAACCAAGCGGGGAAAATTACCATCACTGTGAAAAATCTCTCCAATGAAAGCAACATTAGCAACACAGCTGCTTGGTTTTCCAGTGAAACATCTGTGCTACAACTCAGCAAATGTCACAACACTTCTTCCCTCAGAACCCTATGCAGCTCAGGCACAAAGAGAAGAACTAATGAGTTTATAAAATAGGGTTTCAGGTTCTAACAGTTTTCTTCTGGTCAGTCATTTGTTAATTGTGATACCAACTTCTATAAGAAAATGTACATATGTCTGTGTGTGTGAGAGAGAGAGAAAGAGCAAGTATGGACACACATACATGTGTGTGTTTAAGTGTCAGATTGTCTCTGACTCTTGGCAAACCAATGGACTGTAGCCCGGAGGGTTGTTCAAACTATCACTGAGGTCTCACTGAGACCACAAGCATTCCTTGACATTACCCTAGCACTGAGGACACTGAGGTCTCACTCCCTTTCACATTCAGGATGTTTGAATTTCAAAACCATGTTTAAATCTGCTGCTTTTCCTAACAAATGTTATGCTTCACATTCAGAGATGTACAATATCTAATATATATTTCTATCTATCTATCTATACAAGGTCAGCATATCAAGGTGGAGATAGTTCATTCCCAAGGGCTTAAGAATGTCATCATCAATTAATTTCAGAGTAATAAAATAACCACATAAATCATCAACTTTCTGAGAAAGCTGCAAAATTCATCTTAAAATATCAAAATAAATCATTACTTTTAAAATGGAAACTTATTGCCCATTTGTGTGTGACAAGTATATATGACTTATATTAAACTATAAGTATGTACTTTTTGAAGGAAGAAAAAGATTGAGACTAATGACTAGTGAGTTGAAACATTAGTGATTAAAGAGAAATAACACCATGACATGGTGTCAATTTTTTGCTCTCTATCAAACATCTATGACCTCTAACCAAGTATCAGCAGCTTCCATTCTTGGCGAAGGAGATAAACATTTAAGGGGCTATTACGATTTCGCTCATCTATTTAAAACAAGCAAACTGACTAATCCACAACAAAACGCTTATTACAACAATTGCAATGCCTTGGGCCCAATAAAACCAAGCGGGGAAAATTACCATCACTGTGAAAAATCTCTCCAATGAAAGCAACATTAGCAACACAGCTGCTTGGTTTTCCAGTGAAAGATCTGTGCTACAACTCAGCAAATGTCACAACACTTCTTCCCTCAGAACCCTATGCAGCTCAGGCACAAAGAGAAGAACTAATGAGTTTATAAAATAGGGTTTCAGGTTCTAACAGTTTTCTTCTGGTCAGTCATTTGTTAATTGTGATACCAACTTCTATAAGAAAATGTACATATGTCTGTGTGTGTGAGAGAGAGAGAAAGAGCAAGTATGGACACACATACATGTGTGTGTTTAAGTGTCAGATTGTCTCTGACTCTTGGCAAACCAATGGACTGTAGCCCGGCAGGCTGCTCTGTCCATAGGATTCTTCAGCCAAGAATACTGGAGTGAGTCACCATGCACTCTTCCAGGATGCCAACTATGAACCACAATCCAGCTTCTAATCCCAGATCCCTTTGTTCCATTGGGGAAAGCTGATAGCTGGGTATGTGCAATGAAAGCACCACTACCCCACCAGAAATTTCACACCAGAAGTATGACTGTAGCTGAAGTTCCACAACAGAAGTGACTGATTAAGCACCTTGTTCAGTTACAAACAAAAATGAACAATACAGTAGTGTCTGACTCCTTGTGATCCCATGGACTGCAGCACGCCAGACCTCCTTGTCCCTCACCATTTCCCGAAGTTTGCCTACATTCATACCCATTGCATCAGTGATGCCATCTAGCCCTGTCATCCTTTGATACTGTCTTCTCTTTCTGCCCTCAATCTTTCCCAGCATCAGGGATTGTTTTCCCATGAGTTGGCTGTTTGCATCAGGTGGCCAAAATACTGCAGCTTCAGCTTCAGCATCAGTCCTTCCAAGGAGTATTCAGGGTTGATTTTCCTTAAGATTGACTGGCTCAGTCTTCTTGCTGTTCCAGGAACCCTCCAGCACTACAGCTCAAAGGCATCAATTCTTTGGCACTCTACCTTCTTTACAGTCCAGTTCTCACAATTGTATGTGAACACTGGGAAGAGCACAGCCTTGACTATACAGACCTTTGTTGACAGAGTAATCTCTCTGCTTTTCAACACATAATCCCAGCTGGTCAAGAGCCATATTTGGTGCCTCTCTACCTTTTTCTTCCTATATACCACCATAAGTCTGTAGGGGTCTACATGCCTGTTTACTCTCATATAGCCTCTCCATTCATCTGCACTTCAATTTAAACAGGTATAATGTCAATAAAAAATAAAAAGAAGGGGTTTGCCTGGAGGTCCAGTGGGTAAGGATACTGCCTTGCAGTGCAAGGGGCACCTGATCAATCTCTGGCCTGGGAAGATCCTACGTGCTGCAGAGCAGCTGGACCAATGTGTCCAACTACCGAGCCAGCGCTCTGGAGCGAAGAGGCCACTGCGATGGGAAGTCCACACAGCCCGAGAGCAAAGATGGATCAGGATAAATAAATGAAAGACCAATGGAAGTGGCCAAAATAAATAAATAAATAAAAAGAAAATCTCTCAGAATGTCTACAGTCTGTTGTTTCACAGCAAATGAAACAACAGACAAAGAATTAATCTCCAAAATCTATAAGCAACTCAGACAACTCAGCACTGGAAAAACGAACAACCCAATCAAAAAATGGGAAAAGGACCTAAACAGACACCTCTCCAACGATGACATACAGATGGCCCAAAAACACATGAAACGATGCTCAACTTCACTAATAATTAGAGAAATGCAAATCAAAACTACAATGAGATATCACCTCACACCCGTCAGAATGGCCATCATCCACAAATCGACAGACAATAAATGCTGGAGAGGCTGCGGAGAAAAGGGAACACTCCTGCATTGCTGGTGGGAGTGTAAATTGATACAGCCTCTATGGAAGACAGTCTGGAGATTTCTTAAAAAACTAAAAATAGAAGCACCATATGACCCAGCAATCCCACTCTTAGGCTTATACCCTGATGAAATCAAAACTGAAAGAAGCACCTGTACCCCAATGTTCATTGCAGCTCTCTATACAATAGCTAGAACATGGAAGGAACCTAGATGCCCATCGACAAACGAATGGATCCAAAAGCTCTGGTACATATATACAATGGAATACTACACAGCTGTAAAGAGAAATGCAGAAGAATCAGCCCTCATGAGGTGGCTGGATCTAGAACGTATCCTAAAAAGTGAAGTCAGTCAGAAAGAGAAGGACAAATACAGTATATTAACACATATATATGGAATCTAGTAGGATGGTGATGATGGCACATGCAGTGAAGTGACAGAAAGACAGACATGGACAGTGGACATATGGACATTTTGGGGAAGGAACAGTGGGTGAGAGGCGTAAGGGAAGTAGCATGAAGGCCTGTACTATCATAAGTGAAGAAAATAGCTCTAGTCATTGCTCTGTGAGAAAAGGGGATCCTTCAGGGGTTCTGTGTGATGGTCGGGAGGGGAGGGAAGGGGGGGATATACATGTGACTAATCTGAGAACATGCATGTCTGTGAACAACAAAACTCTGTAAAAGTTAAAAGTAAAATAAAGGTTTAAAAAAAAATAAAATAAAAATAAAAATAAAAATAACTTGAAAAAAAAAAAAGAATGTCTACAGTCTTGGTTAAACCTCTCAGTGGAGATCAGTTATAATTCTTTTTTTTTTTTTAATTTTGGCCTCTTTTATTGATTTTTTATTTATTTATTTTCATCCAGCTTTATTCTTTTGCCTGTGTGAGTCTCCCATTGCAGTGGCCTCTCTTCGCAGAGCATCGGTTCTGGGCGCATGTGCACCAGAGCACTTGGCATGTGGGATCTTCCCAGGCAGGGATCGAACAGGTGGCCTTTGCACTGCAAAGCAGACTCTTTATCCACTGGAGCACCAGGGAAGTCCCACCTACAGAATCCACTTGTTACATGGCCTGACTCAGTTTACCGTTCCTCAGAGCTTCTGCACTGCCCTACCTTGAACTCATACCACAAATTTCCATATGGTTTCCAATTCCCTAACCCACCAGCCCTATCCCAACAGAGCAATGGATGGGAGAGATCAGTGTTGAAAGAAAAGGAATTATTTCAATTCCTGTCTTCCCTGCCTTCCTAAGTCTTAAGATATCAAGACATGTTTATAATTAATTTTACGAGATTGTCCAATTTAGGCTGTTCTATTAGATACTTTGGGCAAATAACAGTAAACCTTCTTTTTTTTTTTTAATGAATTAACAATTCTTTCTCTCTCTTTTTTTGGCCACTTCTATTGATCTTTCATTAATTTATCTTTGTTCTTTGGCCTGTGTGGGCCTCCCATCACAGGGGCCTCACACCCAGCAGAGCACCAGCTCCAGGCGCATGTGCTCCAGAGCTCTGGCTCAGTAGTTGGACACATCGGTCCAGCCGCTCCGCGGAACGTGGGATCTTCCCAGGCCAGGGATCAAACCAGCGCCCCTTGCACTGCAAGGCGGTGTCCTTACCCACTGGACCACCAGGGAAGTGCCTAAACCTTCTTATATTAAGAGGATCATAAACTTTCCAAACTTTATAGTTCAATTGACATGTAGGACTGGAGTTAAGATCATCCCCTGGTTCTTGAAAATCACTCTGCCAGTGTGCCCAGTAGGGAAAGCTGCACTCAATATCTCTTTCATTCATTTCAAATAAAACATGATTTTGAGAGGAAGATACAGAGTTGTTGGGCTAGAAAAGACAGGAGGAAGGAACATCTTAGCTTCAATGGCTGACAGCTTCCAGTGACAGAGACAAGGTAATAAGACAGGCAGTCCTCTGAGCAGGGAAACAGATGTAGCCTGTCCTCTGAAACAAGTTATTTCCAGCCTCTCATCCATCTACCCCTATGTCTAAATGACAGTCAGCTTAACTCTCACTCTCCATTCTTCTTCTTTCTTTCCAGATGTCTATAGGGGCTATCAAATAAGGGCTGGCTGAACTGAACTGAACATCCCAGCAAGCAAACCTCTGTGTTTGCTTCAGAAAGGAGTGCATAATGCTAGGAAACAATTTCAACAGAGGGAAAAATTCACTATCCACAAGCATTCAGAAACACATTTCACTTTGACTCTGGATTAAATCAGTGCATAAAACTCTTATCCATAACAAAAGACATTTCAGTAAAACCAATCCTTTATACTAGATAAATTAAAGTAAGCATGACATCCAGTGATTCTATCTGAAAGAAATCCGAAAGATGACCAGAAAATACATTCGTTTGTTTCTTACATGAAATCTGTAGGATTTCTACAGGACCTTCCTAAGACTCCTGAGGCACAAATCAGCCATTCATTTCCTTTTTTTTTTTTTTTTTCCCATTTGTGTCTGACTCTTGAGATATTCTGTGGTAAGGAGAGAGCACTAAAGTACTGCCTTCTAAGGAAAAGAACAGATGGGGTTGGAGGAAATAAGCAAACAGGGTTCCCTGCCTATGACCTTTGTTATTAGAGAGCAATCTGGCTGTGGATTGCACCACATTGGAACAGCAAGTTCATTATGACTAATGAACTTCTTTGTAGCGAGGCTTCCCGGGTGGCACTAGTGGTAAAGAATTCACCTGCCAAGGCAGGAGACACTAAGAGATGCAAGCTTGATACCTGGTTTGGAAAGATCCCCTGGAGCAGGAAATGGTAACCCACTCCAGGATTCCTGCCTGGAAAATCCCATGGACAGAGGAGCCTGGCAGGTTATATTCTATAGTCCATGGTGCCACAAAGAGTTCAACACAACTGAGTGTGTACACGTGTGTGTGCACACACACGCATATACACACACAGGGGCATAAGCACAGTGGGAAAAAACAGAGGGTTAGAACTCTGGAGAACAAGCGATAGTCTCTATTCTGCACTATAGCTATGGAATCCAGGGCAATTCAGCTCAGCTCTGGAACTTAATTCATTTCCTTACTTCTTAAATGAATGGATGGGACCAGATCTCAATATTTTTTTTTTATCCAAACCTTCTCCCTTGAATGTCAGCATCTCTGCCACAGGCAAGGGCATTCTGACCAGTAGGCTCTGTCACTCGTATTAAGGAAACAGGCATCCTATACATATTTGTCCGGGCAACACCTGCTTTCCCCTCCCCACCACCATTTTCACACGCAACCAACCCTAGGCTTGAAAATCATTACACTAAAAGATGTTCAACATGTCTTCAATATGTTTTCAGACTCTGGAAATCTATGATTCATCCTGCAAAACCTAGGCACATCTTTGGGCTTCCCTGGTGGTCCAGTGGGTAGAGAGTCTGCCTTGCAGTGCAAGGAGCACCGGTTCAATCCCTGGCCAGGGAAGATTCCACGAGCCACAGAGCAGCTGGGTCGGTCTGTACAGTTAAGAGCCGGCACTCTGAGCGTATGTGCCCAGAGCCAATGCTCTGCAGCAAGAGAGGCCACTACAATGGGAGGCCCACACATGCCAAATAATAAAGATGGATGAAAATAAATAATAAATTTTTAAAAACTGGCTATAAAAAAATCTCCATTAGCAGGGAGACGAGAAAAAAATAAAAACCCTATGCACATCTTTGGAACAGAGATGGTATCTGCACATTCCTGACCAGGGCAAGTAGAACAAAAAGGCAAAAATCTGGCAGCAAAGGGCAAAGAAAAACAGGGTCTAAGGGCTGTTAAGTCCATCTCTAACATTTCAGCCATGCTCCTCTTGGCCAGCGTGCCTTTCTCCTTTACTGAGAGATCACATCAAAGCCAGGGAGCATCAGATAGGAGTCTGATGGGTGAGTGGCAGCTAGCACATGTCCACCTCCGTCTGTGCAATCTGAATGACTCTGACACCATGTTCTGACATATTAAGACTGTCATTCTGCTGTCTGGAATTTTGATTCAGTAGTAAATATTACTAAAACATATTTTTGCATTAGTTCGTGCTTAGTCATGTCTGACTCTTTGTGACCCTATGGACTGTAGCCCGCCAGGCTCCTCTGTCCATGGGATTTCCCAGCAAGAATAGTGGAGTGGGTTGCCATTTTCTACTCCAGGGGATCTTCCTGATCCAGGGATTGAACCCACATCTCTTGCATCACCTCAATTGGCAAGCAAATTATTTACCACTAGTGTTAACTGGGAAGCCCCTGTATTAGTACTGCACATCTAAAAACGAACTCTCCATGACATATGAACATTCTCTCACATAAACCTCATATCTGATCACAGCACCCAGAAATAATCACTGCTGAGCAGTCCACTGGACTGAGGGAAAATGGCTCCATCATTTCATTAAACTCAAGAACCTAGTCTTAGGGGCTTCCCCTGGTGGTCCAGTGGGTAAGGACACTGCCTTGCACTGCAAGGGGCGCCGGTTCGATCCCTGGCCTGGGAAGATCCCACGTGCCACGGAGCAGCTGGACTGGTGTCCAATCACCGAGCCAGAGCTCTGGCGCGCATGTGCCCAGAGCTGGCGCTCTGCGACAACAGACGCCACCGCGATGGGAGGCCCGCAGGAGCCAAAGAACAAAGACAGATGAAAACAGAGAAATGAAAGACCAATAGAAGTGGCCCGCCGGCTCCCCTCCCTCCCCAACCCGGCCCCCGCCCAAAATAAATAAATAAATAAATAAAGAAGCTTTAAAAAAAAAAAAAAAGAAAGAAAGAACCTAGTCTTAATGTGGGGACCATAGCAAAGCACGCACCAGGTATTAAGTAACCCCTGAAATGTGTGCTAATGTTTGATTTTATATTTTCCTGATGAGGGAGGATTGAATGCTTACTCCAAATTTCAAGAGTCTGTAATCAAAAGAGATGAATGTTCTACTTGCTATTTGTGGCTGGAGAAACACCCCCTCCACACACACACACACACACACACAAACACACACAGTGGAGTAGTAGAAGAGGCAGGAGGAGAAGACAAGGAAATCAAGCAGTGATCGTGGAAGGGTTGTTGTATGATGATTTCAGTCACATTTATACAGCTGTTCCATTAACAACAAGCTTAGATCTTATAGACTGACTTGTCTGGCGTCTTCTAACAGAGAGATGCATCTCTATTCATAGTCTCTGACAACCCCTGCTCTTGACAAGGGCAACCTCAATCACCTCTTCTCTGATGTCCTTCCGGTAATTATCTATTCTCTCTTATACTTCTCTTACTATTAGATCATTCCCATCAAACAAACCCTAACATCACCTTAAAAAAAGTTCTTTTTTGGGCTTCCCTGTGGGTAAAGAGTCTATCTTGCGGTGCAAGGGGCACCAGTTCAATCCCTGGCCCAGGAAGATCCCATGTGCTGCGGAGTAGCTGGACTGGTGTGTCCAATTATGAGCAAGCCCTCTGGAGCGCATGCGCCCAGAGCCAGAGCTCTGCAATTTAACGGGAGGCCCACACAGGCTGAAGAATAAAAATGGATGAGAATAAATAAATTAAAAAACAACAAAAGAGGTCAAAATTTTAAAAAATAATAATTTACTATTATTAAAAAAAAATAAAGTTCTTCCTTGACTTCAAGTTATTCAGTTCATACCTGCCACCCTCAACAGCCTTTAACCAACCATTTCTAGTTCCCTCTCCAAGATACCAGTCTCTGTTATTTCCTCAAATCATCTCCTGCTTGATCCACAATCCAATTTGGTACCCATGTTTTCATTAATAATAAGTGAAACTCACTCAGTCATGTCCATCTTTGTGACCCATGGACGAGTCATGGAATTCTCCAGACAGGAACACTGGAGTGGGTAGCCTTTGCCTTCTCCAGAAGGTCTTAAGTAACCCCTGAAATGTGTGCTAATGTTTGATTTTATATTTTCCTGATGAAGGAGGATTGAATGCTTACTCCAAATTTCAAGAGTCTGTAATCAAAAGAGATGAACGTTCTACTTGCTATTTGTGGCTGGAGAAACACCCGCTCCACACACACACACACACACACACAAACACACACAGTGGAGTAGTAGAAGAGGCAGGAGGAGAAGACAAGGAAATCAAGCAGTGATCGTGGAAGGGTTGTTGTATGATGATTTCAGTCACATTTATACAGCTGTTCCATTAACAACAAGCTTAGATCTTATAGACTGACTTGTCTGGCGTCTTCTAACAGAGAGATGCATCTCTATTCATAGTCTCTGACATCCCCTGCTCTTGACAAGGGCAACCTCAATCACCTCTTCTCTGATGTCCTTCCGGTAATTATCTATTCTCTCTTATACTTCTCTTACTATTAGATCATTCCCATCAAACAAACCCTAACATCACCTTAAAAAAAGTTCTTTTTTGGGCTTCCCTGTGGGTAAAGAGTCTATCTTGCGGTGCAAGGGGCACCAGTTCAATCCCTGGCCCAGGAAGATCCCATGTGCTGCGGAGTAGCTGGACTGGTGTGTCCAATTATGAGCAAGCCCTCTGGAGCGCATGCGCCCAGAGCCAGAGCTCTGCAATTTAACGGGAGGCCCACACAGGCTGAAGAATAAAAATGGATGAGAATAAATAAATTAAAAAACAACAAAAGAGGTCAAAATTTTAAAAAATAATAATTTACTATTATTAAAAAAAAATAAAGTTCTTCCTTGACTTCAAGTTATTCAGTTCATACCTGCCACCCTCAACAGCCTTTAACCAACCATTTCTAGTTCCCTCTCCAAGATACCAGTCTCTGTTATTTCCTCAAATCATCTCCTGCTTGATCCATAATCCAATTTGGTACCCATGTTTTCATTAATAATAAGTGAAACTCACTCAGTCATGTCCATCTTTGTGACCCATGGACGAGTCATGGAATTCTCCAGACAGGAACACTGGAGTGGGTAGCCTTTGCCTTCTCCAGAAGGTCTTTGCAACACAGGGATCAAACCCAGTTTTCCCCCATTACAGGAGGATTCTTTACCATCTGAGTCACCATGGAAAGTAATCTTCTCATTACGTTTCGTCAATTTCTGTCTCTTAAACAAACAAACAAAAAAGAAGCCTAACAAATTTGAATACGATCTCTTTCAAAAGTCCATTTTCCTATTCACTATGTTTCCCATCTCTTCAGTCACCTTTGCATCTTGATTCTTCTCTGAATGACTTCTAAACACCAGACTCTGTCCTGAGTCTTCATCTCTGTCTACATTCACTCGATAGGTGATTCATCAATTTCTGTGGCTTTTGAATTCACTAATAAATTTCCAGTTTTCCCCTCAGGCCTGGATGTCTCCTTGAGGACCAGCCCTATCCATCCAGCTACCAAGGAAACATCTCAAATTGGATGACTGATGATCCCTTGATTTCCTCCAGGTCTGTCTCTGAACCCATTATTCTCACAAGGCATCATATTTCAGTGAATACTAAACCTTGATTCCTAGTGCATTCTCATGGAGAGTAGTAGCATCAACAAAATATATCTAGACTCCACTCCCTTCTCCTTTTCTCCACTCTGTCACCCTAATTTAAACTACCAACATCTTTTTCCCGGGTCTACAAAAAATACAAATATAAAGAAGTCTCTTAAAATGTAAATCAGGTTATATTATTCCCCCATAAACAAATCCTTCAACTCCTTCCCAATTACCCTGATGGTTTCCCATTGCACCTATAATAAAACCATAACTTTTTACATACAAGGTTCTACTTCCCCTGACCCTTCCCTCTGCCTCAGTCTCTACACTTTAGCGCCAGCCTATTTGTTTTTTACCTTATCTTCAAACAAGTCAATCTATTTTCAAATATAGTCCTATTATTTTAACAAACAAAATATATGTGATAATCAAGGCTTCTGTTCTCAGAGAATACCTACTGGCATTGTCGATGAATATGTTCTTCAAAGTCATTTCCAGGAAGATAATATTAATTATATATGCTAAATGAGAGATACAAGGTAGAAATACAACCTCTAATTGACTCCATCTTATTTATAGATTATTTACTTATAAAAGCTTTTACAATAACATTTCAGAAAGCCACTGATTTTTTTAAAAAAAATAAAAGTTATTTTATTAAAAATTTTTTGAATTTTTTTTTTACAGTTCAAAAAGGAGCAACATTAATATAAACCCTCTGGTGTCCCTGGCCACTGATCTTTCTGACCGTAAGATAAATACCTAATAAATGATTTCATCACCAGTAAGGAAGGGGTCCTTTAGTCATGGTGTGAACCATTTATAGTAAAGCCATAGGATAATACAGCTTCCACACAGTTTTAAATTGTCATTAAGATCATGGGAACTATTAAGCAGTATCTTAAGTTCACATTCTTTTTTTTTATTTTTTTTTATTCTTTATTTTAAAGGTTTTACAGAGTTTTGTTGTTCACAGACATGTATGTTCCCACATCAGTCATATGCATATCCGTGGTCCCCACCCGCCCAGATCCCCCCATCCCACCCCCCAGACCTTCGCCCCAAGCCATTGTAAGCACTCCTATTCCCTTAGCACTATGACACTAGCTTGGATGACTGATGATCCCTTGATTTCCTCCAGGTCTGTCTCTGAACCCATTATTCTCACAAGGCATCATATTTCAGTGAATACTAAACCTTGATTCCTAGTGCATTCTCATGGAGAGTAGTAGCATCAACAAAATATATCTAGACTCCACTCCTTCTCCTTTTCTCCACTCTGTCACCCTAATTTAAACTACCAACATCTTTTTCCCGGGTCTACAAAAAATACAAATATAAAGAAGTCTCTTAAAATGTAAATCAGGTTATATTATTCCCCCATAAACAAATCCTTCAACTCCTTCCCAATTACCCTGATGGTTTCCCATTGCACCTATAATAAGACCATAACTTTTTACATACAAGGTTCTACTTCCCCTGACCCTTCCCTCTGCCTCAGTCTCTACACTTTAGCGCCAGCCTATTTGTTTTTTACCTTATCTTCAAACAAGTCAATCTATTTTCAAATATAGTCCTATTATTTTAACAAACAAAATATATGTGATAATCAAGGCTTCTGTTCTCAGAGAATACCTACTGGCATTGTCGATGAATATGTTCTTCAAAGTCATTTCCAGGAAGATAATATTAATTATATATGCTAAATGAGAGATACAAGGTAGAAATACAACCTCTAATTGACTCCATCTTATTTATAGATTATTTACTTATAAAAGCTTTTACAATAACATTTCAGAAAGCCACTGATTTTTTTAAAAAAAATAAAAGTTATTTTATTAAAAAATTTTTTTTGAATTCTTTTTTTTTTACAGTTCAAAAAGGAGCAACATTAATATAAACCCTCTGGTGTCCCTGGCCACTGATCTTTCTGACCGTAAGATAAATACCTAATAAATGATTTCATCACCAGTAAGGAAGGGGTCCTTTAGTCATGGTGTGAACCATTTATAGTAAAGCCATAGGATAATACAGCTTCCACACAGTTTTAAATTGTCATTAAGATCATGGGAACTATTAAGCAGTATCTTAAGTTCACATTCTTTTTTTTTATTTTTTTTTATTCTTTATTTTAAAGGTTTTACAGAGTTTTGTTGTTCACAGACATGTATGTTCCCACATCAGTCATATGCATATCCGTGGTCCCCACCCGCCCAGATCCCCCCATCCCACCCCTCCAGACCTTCGCCCCAAGCCATTGTAAGCACTCCTATTCCCTTAGCACTATGACACTAGCTATCTTTTCCACACATAACACTATAGGTTTCCTTGTTACTTCCTCCATGCTTCCCCCTCCCTATTTCTTCGCCACGATGTCCCTATGTCTATGCTCTGTCTTTTTTTCCATGAGTTCCCTGTGTGTGATATCAAGACCGTCCTACTAGATTCCATATATGTGTGTTAGTATACTGTATTTGTCTTTCTCTTTTTGACTTACTTCACTTAAGTTCACATTCTTAAGGTATTTGAAAGGAGATGTAACTTCAAATTACAAAACATGTGGGGAGGGTATTTATTTTCCCAACAAAAACAAATTTAACCAAATGATTGGGTCTATTTTTAAGACCTTCTTGAAACAACTTAACAACTTTTGAGGGGTGGGCGTGGAATGCTAATACAAATTCTACTGAACACTATATATGCCTGGACGTCAAACAAATGATTGACATAATAAATCGTGCTATACCAGTCAGACCATCTGGTACATTTCTATGCAAACTCTACCCCAGGAATAAATCAAGGACACTCAATCCATTGCTGTCTTATCTAGACTCCCCTCTAACCACATCAATCAAAGAAACAAAAAATCGACTCCATGACATCATCTAATTCTGCTGTTCGTGTTCACTTTCATTTTCTGACTAGATACAAATATCTTGAAGGTAAAGACTACGATTTAGGGCTTTCCTGGTGGTCTAGTGGGTAAAGAGTCCACCTTGCAGTGCAAGGGGCACCGGTTTAATCCCTGACCCAGGAAGATCTCCTGTGCTGTGGAGTGGCTGGACCCATGTGTCCAAATATGAGCCAGTGCTCTAGAGTGCAAGAGCCCAGAGTCAGTGCTCTGCAGTGAGAGAGACCACTGCAGTGGGAGGCCCACACAGGCCAAAGAATAAAGATGGATGACAATAAATAAATAAATAACCAATAAAAGTGGCCAAAATTAAAAAAAAAAAAAAAGACTACGTTCTAAAATTCTTGTTCTGTCCACACGGCAATGGTTTCAAACATCATAACTTTACAACTGAGACCACTGCTCGGAAGCCTTGAAGACTCTGATTCAGTATATCTGGGTGTGTCATAGATCTGTGTGAACCATGTTCCCATCTCCCCAAGGGAAATGTGTGGAATGCTGGTAAATATGCCCTCGAGGCTCTGAGATGGTGCTCATATTATATCATGGCCCGTTTGACTGACAGTTTCACAAATTTTAGAAATCAGTCTATTTCCAACACCCGTCAACTAAGAGTTGGAAGTATTCCATCTTTACCCAACATGAATGAGATCTGAAATGGAAATAATGTTGTATAACGCTAAGTGGTGGAGCTGAAGCCATACCCAGGCCCGGTGGCCATGAGTCCCACAATCTCACTGCTAAATGGTGGGCTGCTCTGGTGGTCCCGTGGTTAAGAGTCCGCCTTGCAATGCAGGGGACACTGGTTCAGTTCCTGGTGTGGGAAGATCCCACCTGCCTTGGAGCCATGGACCTCGTGCACCCATGGTCTAAAACCTGTGCTCCAAAACAAGAGAAGTCACTGCAATGAAAAGTTAACATGCGTCAGCTGGAGAGGAGTCCCTTCTCGCTGCAACTTGAGAAAGCCTGAATGCAGCAATGATGACCCATCACTGTCATAAACAACTGAAAATTAAAAAAAAAAAAATTATTTTAAAAACAACAAGCTAAGTGCTGATATGGTGGATAACACAGCAAGGGAGGCATATGTGGGAGGCAGATGGCTACAAGCGTGGGAAGAGGCTGTGCAAGGTGCCACGGACAGCTCTAGAAAGCTCACCAAGTTCTAACCCATGGGACCATTCTCACCTCCACGGATCACCCTAGGGATAGTGAGCCACTACTCTGAGCACATTCCTCTAAAAGAACTTCCTCAAAGCATTTTATATAAGCTCCTCTTCGTGACCTCCATTCTGAAGTGAACGCATTTCTATCAAGCCCACATCAGCCTCAGACAGAGGCAGAGGAGAATGAATGGTATGGCACTCCTAAAACTCTTCTATCCTCAGTGATACATCAATCCTTTTTTGCCACCTGAGGTGCTATTTTAAAAATTCAAACTTATTTAAGGAATTTTCAGGTATGTATTTTAAGTATTGCAATCTTCTCAAAAAAAAAACACTAAATATTTTACTATAAATTACTCTATATGAAAAGTGACTTTAAAAAAAACCTATAGGGCTTCCCTGGTGGTCCAGTGGGTAAGGACACTGCCTTGCAGTGCAAGGCGCGCCGGTTCAATCCCTGGCCTGGGAAGATCCCACGTGCTGCAGAGCAGCTGGACCCATGTGTCCAATTACCGAGCCAGAGCTCTGGAGCGCATGCGCCCAGAGCTGGTGCTCTGCAACAACAGAGGCCACTGCGATGGGAGGCCCACATGGGCCAAAGAACAAAGATGGATGAAAGTAGAGAAATGAAAGACCAATAGAAGTGGCCCACCCGCCCCCTCCCTCCCCAACCCACCTCCCACCCCAAAAAATAAATTAAAAAAAAAAAAAACTATAAATGGCAACATCTACATTCCATGCAAGAGATGACAAGTAATTTTAGCAATTCTAAGTCCTCAAATTGTTTCAAGTATTCTTTTTTATTCTCAGCTTTGTGCTTACATCACTAATTTTTCTCCTGCTTTTATATGACATAAAGCAGCCCAAGAGGAAAATGAAATCAGTCAGCTAAGGGCCCACTGACAAGTGTTTCAATTAGAGTCCCTTATATGTAACTCACAAAAGATCCCCTTCAGTCACATCCTCACTGGGAAGGGGTGCAGGCCAGAGGGAGGTGGAGAGGAACATGACTGCCAGTGAGCAGGACATGGTCAAGAGAATCTAAGACCAGGAACTGAAATGGCTCACAGAGATCTGATCCCAAATCAATCCCTCATTCACTCGGTAAATATTTATCAGGTGCTTTCTGTGTGTCAAGGCCTGAGGGTGCCACTGTAACTCAGGCCGGCATGGTTTTAACTTTTATTGGGTTTTCCTTCCTTTTTATTTTTATTTTTTGGCATCTCTTCAATTGCTCCATGGCAAGTGGGACCTTCCCAAATCAGGGATCTGTGTCTTCAGCACAGGCAAGCGGATTCTTGACCACTGAGTCACCAGAGAAGCCCTATTGGGCTTTCATTCTAATGAGAAGACCTTTCATTTATTCACTCATTCAACATGTGATATATTATTAAATACTTACTGGTGCCAAGAACTATTCTAGGTGTTGAGGTTATAGGAATGAACTTGTAACAATAAATGAATAAACAGATAGGACACTGTCAACTGCTAGGGAGGACTGTGAATAAAAATTCATCAGGAAGAAACTACACAGGGACGGGACCAGGGTACAGCGCAAGGGGAAGTAAGGGGGGAACAGGGACGGAGTTTAACCAGAAATGGTGATCAGATAGTCAGACGTACTCCCTGAATACACCTCTGAAGAGGCAATATTTCATGTGAGGAACATGCTAATACTACAAAGAGTCACAGGAAGAGGCACAGTTAAGTTTAAGAGTCCTGAGGTGAAGCCTCAGATGAAGGAATAAGAAGGAGGCCAGTCTGGCTAACAACATTCATCAGACATGAGGTAACAAAAAAGCCATATAGGTAAAGGGTCTGGATGTCAATGTATTATGAAAACAATTAAAGACTGAAGGCAACCTAGAGGAATGGAATGTGGGAAGCTTGGAGAGAAGCTCCAGAGGGAGGGGATATATAAATATAAATATAAATATATATTTTTATATATATATATATATATATATATATATATATATAGTTGATTCATGCTGCTGTATGACAGAAACCAACACTGGAAAGCAATTATCCTCCAATTAAATAAACAAGGCTATATAGCAGGGCTGGCAGTGGTAGGTTACCCATCTAATTTATGTTTTAAGATCAGGTCAGCTGCTATGTGGAAATGGACTACGGACAGGAGTAGGGTAACTGTGGAAGAAAAAACAAATAAATAAGAAAGATACATTAAGAGGTGATCTTACCATTAGAGCTCAAGCAAGATATCACAACAGGCAAGGAGGCAGTGAGAAGCTGTTAGATTCCTGGCCTACAGGTGGAACCGACAGGATTTTTCAATGGACTAGATGTAGCAAGTGAGAAAAAGACCCCAGTCCATCCTAATAAACTCATGACAAAATGGTCCTTCGCAATGAATCTTTTGTGAAAAGCCTTTAGTCGGATTTGAAACTCACCCTGGCACTTTTAAAACAATACATTTCCATATAATGTAAATATCATGCAAGACCTCCAATATGTGAATTCTAGAAGAACATTACTACATCACCTTTCCTTACTAAGTATGACTCATGGTGACCATTTTGTCAATGAGTCATTCAACAAGCCAATAAGTGTCTCCAACAGACATAGTTGGAAACAGCACACCTGTCATGAGCCAGAGTCTAGTGTCGTGGCTTGAGACAGACAGAAGTGTGAGACAGAGAATTCAGTCGTAGTATTAGAGCAAAACAGCTTCAAGAGTTCTGACCTAAGTGGATGAGGAAAAAATATATAAAAAGAATATAAAATTCCACAAGGATGAGGAAAGACTAACTGAAAGAACTCAAGTGCCTCTGACTTGGGAGGACTGGCAGGTTCAAATGAGATGAAAGAAGTAGTTAGGAATAGACACCTGGAATCCTCCAGTTGTCATACTGATTATACGAAATAGTGTAACATGTCCTTCAGTGACTGGGGAGGAATACCCACGACATCTTTGCCCTCCCCCAGGTCTCAGAGCCCTGGCTGCTAAGTGATTTACCTCACTTTAGAAAACAAGCCTACTCTTCCTGGAAAGGTAAGTGTAAACCACTCTGGGGAATAAGAACTCCAAGAATTTTAGTTTTAAGTAGAGACATAATGATTAAATCAAATGCTAGGTATTTCAACCTCTGATGTTACGTTTAGGAATCATTCTGCCATCATTACTTGCTTCCCTGGTAGTTCAAGTGGTAAAGAATCTCCCTACAATGCAGGAGATCCAGGTTGGATCCATGGGTCACAAAGATGCCCCTGGAGAAGGGAATGGCTACCCACTCCAAAGTGGACAAGGTTCAATAGTTAGTTGATAACATGTTTGTTATGTTTAAGACAGTCTGATACATTAACAGGCTATACTTATAATCTCCATTTAACTGACTTTAGATCTGTGATTTTAAACTTTTTTTTTTTTCTTCTTCTAAGTCATCATTTATTTTTCAGCCATCTTTATCCTTTGGCCTGTGTGGGCCTCCCGTCTCAGTGGCCTCTCTTGTTGCGGAGCACCGGCTCTGGGCGCACATGCTCCAGAGCACTGGCTTGCAATTGGACACACGGGTTCAGCCACTCCGTGGCATATGGGATCTTCCTGGGCCAGGGATCAAACCGGTGTCCCTTGCACTGCAAGGCTGACTCTTTACCCATTGGACTACCGGGGAAGTCCAATCTGCGATTTTAAATTGAAAGGTGCAAGAGAGTTTTACTAGGTCTTCCCTAGCATGAGAATTCTTAAGATGAACTTCATAAATTTCTATTAGGTTTACAAGAATACTTCAAGTAGTTGGAGATGTTCTGGTGGTTAGATCAAGGTCCCTGAATACTTAAGAAGAACCAAATACATTAAATTTATAAATACAGTTTTAAAGTGCTTATGGGAATTTAATCAGCTAGGCCTGTAATTGGAACCCATTAAGCCTGTTTATTAGAACTCCTCTCAATTGTTTTGATCTGTAACAAAACAGGAAAATGTCCTTCCAGTCCATTCACCCACTAGCAGGAGACAGGCTGGAGTTTGCAAACTTTGCTGGACTCATACTTTAAAGTGAACAATCTTATCCCCTCCCAACCTCTCATTCCCATGAGAATGGTGTGTTTATCTTGACTCTCATCTATATGTTCAGTGTCTACCTGCTCTCTAGCTACTGGGCTGGCCAAAGGTTCTTTTGTATATTTCCACAACATTTTAAAGACAGAAACTAAATACTTGGAGTTGATAACTTACATCTACGCAAAATCCTGCACACAATGCTTAGAGCAATTTTATTCAGAGTTACCAAAGGCTGGAAGCAAATAAGATGTCCTAGGCCTTTTCAGGTGGCACTAGTGGTAAAGAACCTACCTGCTAATGCAGGAGCCACAGGTTTGATCCCTGGGTCGGGGAGGATCCTCTGGAGGAGGAAACGACAAGCCACTCCAGTATTCTTGCCTAGAAATCCCATGCACACGCACAAAGGAGCCTGGCAGGCTATAGACCAGGGGTTGCAAAGAGACAGATATGACCGAAGCAACTTAACACACACATTCACACATAAAACGTGCTTCAGTAGGCGAATGGATAACTCTGTTATATCCACACAATGGAATATTGAATGCTAAAAAGAAATGAGCTATGAAGCCCTGAAACAGCATGGAAGAAACTTAAATGCATATTAAATAAATGAAAGAAGCCAATCTGAAAAGGCTGTATACAATATGATTCTAATTATAAGACATTCTGGAAAAGGCAAAACTACATGGATGGTGAAAGATCAGTGGCTGCCAAGGCCTGAATGGGAGTGAAGGTGGTGAGGGGATGAACAGAAGGAGCACAGGAGATTTTCAAGGCAGCCAAGCCATTCGGTAACCGTGTATTAGTCCCTCAGTCATGTCCAACTCTTTGGGATCCCATGGACTGTAACGCATCAGGCTCCTCTGTCCATGGGATTCTCCAGGCAAGAATACTGGAGTGGGGTGCCATCTGCTTTTCTAGGGGATCATCCCAACTCCTGGGATAAAACCAGGTCTCCTGCAATGCAGGCAAATTCTTTACTATCTGAGTCACCAGGGAAGTCTCATTATTTGTGGATACAAGTTATTATCCATTTATCAAAACCCATAAATCTCAACAACACAGAGTAAAGTGTAACATAAGCGATTTCATTTATCAACTGCAACAAATTCTGGGCCTAGGGAGAAGGCTGTATGGGAAATCTCTGTATTTTATGCTCAATTTTTCTGAGAAAATGAAGCCTTCTTTCCTTCCTTCTCTTTGCCTTTCTACTTCTCCTCAGAGAGGGTCAGCAGTGTCAGGGATGCTGAGCTTATGGAAAACGAACTCAAGAAATCAACACTTCATTTAAGAATTCAGTCAAATGAGTGAACAATGGTCTACAAAGCTTACTGGCTGCTAAATCATAGCATTTAGGAGCTTCCCCCTAAGTTACAAGAGCTTGAACTGAGAAATTTAAATACAGTTCACTCCAACAGCTGGAAAGAATTGCCATCCTTGCTCAGTTTCTCTGGAAGGAATTCTAAGATAGCTCTAACTGCAAAAGCGGTTTCTTAACATTTCTATCCAGATCACTAATCAGGTCTTTAATTAAAAAAAATAATAATAATGAAACTGCTAGGAGTTTCGACTAACAAAAGCATACCTACCACAATATGTGTGGTCATTTTGATGTAAATATACCCTTAAAAGAGCCCTTTCCAAAACATGAGTAATCAAATTTTTAAACAGTGATAAATAAATTTATGAAATAGAAATTACATCAAGTAGAATTAGTCTTATTAGGAAAACAATTCATCAAAAACTATTCACACATTTTCCAAGTTCCTACTGTTGAAGTTCATACTATGTGAAAAATTCCATAAGAACTATATTTGCTATAACTTGTATATGTAGCTATTAAAGGGCTTCCCAGGTGGCTCTAGTGGTAAAGAATACCTGCCAATACAGTAAACACAAGAGACACAGGTTCAGTCAGTCAGGAACATCCTCTAGAGTAGGAAATAGCAACCCACTCCAGTAGTCTTGCCCGGAGAATCTCAAGGACAGAGGAGCCAGGAGGGCTACAGTCCAAAGGGTCACAAAGAGCCGGACACAACTGAAGCGACTTAGCACACACGCACCCAAGCACACGAAGCTATTTAGAAAAATAAAAAGTCATCCCCTCATTTTTGGATCCAAAAAGAATCACTTGCAACTTACCGGCTTGTATACGCGTCTCCACTACTTAACACCACAGCAAAAAAGAAAAGCAAGGGCAAGCAATACAGTAAGTATGAAATAAATGTTTTCTAGCTCCAAAGAATTCCCTCTAAGAGTATGTGAATTTAGACATAATTATGTGGCTTCACTGGTTTACCTAAGGCATTTTATTTAAAAGAGATGATTTGCAAATGACTAAAATGTTGCCATTATCTCTCATTTATATAGAAATTTTCCTGCAGGGCCCTAGGGATCCTTCATAAATCTCAGTTGCTAAAGTGGAGGCATATCCTCCGTTAAATTAGAAAGCTCCCGCCCAAATCGGGTGCTCACTTACATATAAACAGAGAACCATAGATAGCGACACGTCAGCCAGCTGTTACTCAGAGTACAGAGAAGTACAGTTTCTATCTCCTGGTTACACTATGAAACTCAAGTCACTTAATAGCTAAGTACTACATAAACCTTTGTTGTGTACCTAATCCCATTCTTTATGAATAGACCTCAAGTGATTCAGATGTTAATTTGTCCATGAATTGTGAACTGAAGCCAAATTTCAGCAGCAAAGACTATAAGCAAAGGTAACCTTCCACGATTTCCTGAGGAGAATTTAATTTCTTGTTTGAGCCAAGAAGGGTATAAACTGCAAATCTACCAAAACAACTTCATCAGCAAGTATTTGAAATATTGCCAGCAAAGGGCAGTTCAGGCTTTGTGGCTATTTGTGCAAAGCCATTACTGTGTTCATTACTATTTTAAATTATTATGATGATGATTGGCATTATAGCATCATCGCCAGATTATTATTATTAGCTTCATCATGCATATTACTTTACAATCTTAACAAAAATAATTTTTTTGTAGCACTTGACAATGCATGAACCCAGGAATTGGTTACAGTAGTCTTATAGAGCAAAACAGCAAATACATTATTTCTTAACTGTCTTTGAAAGTAAAAGTCACCCAGTCATATCCGACTCTTTCTGATCGCGTGGACTTTACTCCAAGAGGCTCCTCTGTCCATGGAATTCTCCAGGCAAGAACACTAGAGTTGGTAACCATTCCCTTTTCCAGGGGATATTCCCAACCCAGAGTTTGAACCCAGATCTGCTGCACTGCGGGTTGACTGTTTACCATCTGAGCCCCCAAGGAAGCCCGTTGAACCTCTTTAAAGAGACTTAAGAAATGGATGTTCTGCTTTCTTAAGTAACTTATCCAGGACTACAAAAAAGATAACCAGTGGCAAGTGTGTGCAACCAGGTTTTCTCTCTCCACAGAAGTATGCTAACCTTTTATTAGTTACTTCACTGGGATTTTCCTGGTGGTTCAGTGCAGGGGGCATGGTTTGATCCCTGGTGCAGGAAGACCCCACATTCTGAAGAGCGACTAACTCCTGCTCCACAACTACAACTGCAGAGGCCCTGCTCTAGAACCCACAAGGCAGAACTACCAGGCCCAGGATCTGCAACTGCTGAGCCTGTGTGCCACAACTACTGAAGCCCAAGCACCACAACTTGAGAAAGACTGCAGTTACAAGACCCAGCTCAGGCAAAAATAAATAAATAAATAACTTAAATGATTGATCCCTCAATTTAAAAGGAGCAGAGATAGAATTACTGATCCCCCAACTGACTCTCAGTTCCCCTGAGAGAAACTGTTTCTAAAACAACTTTGGTACTGTCTTCCACAGATACTATGTTCACTCTTAGGATGATGCAGATTGCTACAGGGGTTTTGGACACCTGCCCCACTCCCTCACGGGGTGGCTCTGAGTGGGCTGCATCCCTTTTTCTGTAGCTTTTTTTCCCTATAAAATGGAGGTTATGGCAGCAGCTATGCCCCACAGGGTAGCTGTGTGGATTCGATGAGATAACATATAAAGCGGGGAGCCACGTGCCAGGCAGAGTCCATGAAGCATTCCTAAAAGAAAACAAGAATCCTAGGGAAGGAACTCCAGGCTGCAGTGGCCCCACCATGGAGCAAGAGACTAAGCCAGGACAAGAGGAGAAGGAAACCGCTATGATTTTGTCATTGGGCTAAAGCTCATCCACTTGGGAGTCACACAAACCCTGTAACTTTGAAATTTGCTGCAAGAAAACTTCATCCCTTGAGCTCAAATACAATCTTTCTAGAAAACTCCTTGCACTTTATCTCATCATTCTCAGGATTCAATTTTTTGGCTGCACCACTTACAAAACCAATCAGGACCTCAAACAGCCACTCATGGACCCTCTACTATGAGGCGAGCATGCTGCTAGATTCTGCCAAGAATACCCCAGCAGTGAAATACCATGTGCCACCTTCCAAAACAAAAGAACATGGAAAATGAGAACACCTCATACGAATGAAGAAAGAGGATAAAACATGCAATGAACTACAGAATTGTACAATGCTAACAAGAAGCAGGACTGAGACACCGGGTGGGACAGGGCAGATTTAGAGGAGGGGGCAGTGCAGGTGAGGGGACAGCAGAAGTCTCACTGAAAGAGGATGACGGGGGGGTGGCAGCAGGTTGCAGGGATCTCAAGAAGGCTACAGAGCAGGCTGAACCACTGGGGCAATACCAAGGTCAAGCCTTACTGCACTGGAGGGCCGGCAGGGAAGATAGTGAGACATGGAGTTCAGTAACAGATATGGTGGGGCTGGATCACAGGGGGCCCCTAGCAGGCAGGCAGAGCTGTTGACCCTGATGAAGCAGACAGTAGCGAAGCCCTTCAGGTTCCTACACAGGAAAGGGTGACGCTGAATGTGGTCAGAGTGACTCTTGTGGGGCTCGGCGAATGGCCCTCTCCAAGGAGCTGCTCCATTGTTGTGTGTATTATCACAAAGAGTCCTAGGCTGCAGGAAAAGACTCCTCCAGTTCAGATTTCTTAAGAAACTAATAATAGAAGCACCATACGACCCAGCAATCCCACTCTTAGGCTTATACCCTGATGAAATCAAAGCTGAAAGAAGCACCTGTACCCCAACGTTCATTGCAGCTCCCTATACAATAGCTAGAACATGGAAGCAACCTAGATGTCCATCGACGAATGAATGGATACATAAGCCCTAGTACATATATACAATGGAATACTACTCAGCTGTTAAAAGAAATGCAGAAGACTCAGTCCTAATGAGGTGGCTGGCTCTAGAACCTATCATAAAAAGTGAAGTAAGTCAAAAAGAGAAAGACAAGTATAGTATACTAACTCATATATATGGGATCTAGTAAGATGGTCATGATAACATACGCAGTGAACTCATGAAAAAACAGAGAATAGACATAAAGACATTGTGGAGACCGAACAGTGGGAGGGAGTAACATGGAAACCTATACTGTCATGTGTAAAAAAGATAGCTATTGTCATTGTGCTAGGGGAATAGGAGTACCTACAACCACTTGGAGCGATGGTCTGGAGGGATGGGAGGGGGGGAACTGGGTGGGGGGAGGGTCCAGGGATATGCATATGAATGATCTGGGAACATACATGTAAAAATAAATAAATAAATAAATAAATAAAGAGCTTATAATGACTTAGTAAAATAAAGGTTTTCTGAAGATCAAAAAAAAAAGAATGGGAAAACATTTTCCGACGGCTAGCCGCCAGCGAGCGCCTGAGAAATGATGGCAAATTGGAATGATTCCTCAATATTTCCAAGTACACGGACAAGGGGGAAAGCCTCATAAAGTTTTGTCAAGCAACAAAATCTACACAGACTTAATCTCTTTCACAGAAATACAACAGAAAGAGGAAGAAGAGTCTAAAAATCTATAAAAAGTCCTCAGAGCATTTGGGTGAACAGAAGCATGTTCTGGATCCCCTCTCCACCGGCCCCACAACTGCCTCCCAGCAGAGGTTAAATGCCTCGTTTAGATGATAACTTGAAGAGTGTGTGAGTTCTGTACTGTGCCTTCAAAATTATGTACCACTGAAGACAAATTACTTCTAGAACATATTTGGCAAATGATCGTTCAACTCCACAAGAGGTGACTGGGAAAGATTCAGACAAATACATTAAACTCATTTGTATTGAATGTAAAAAAAAAAGAAATGCAGAAGAATCAGCCCTAATGAGGTGGCTAGACCTAGAACCTATCATTAAAAGTGAAGTCAGTCAAAAAGAGAAGGACAAGTACAATATACTAACACATATATATGGAATCTAGTAGGATGGTAATGATAACACATGCAGTGAAGCGATGGAGAAACAGACATGGACAGTAGACATATGGACATTGTGGGGAATGAACAGTGGGTGGGAGGCGTAAAGGAAGTAGCATGAAAACCTGTCCTATCATATGTGAAGAAAATAGCTATAGTCATTGCTCTGTGACAAAAAGGAGATCCTTCAGGGGTGTTGTGTGATGGTCTGGAGGGGTGGGATGGGGGAGATATACATATGACTAATCTGGGAACATACATATCTGTAAACAACAAAACTCTGTAAAAGTTAAAAGTTGAAAAAAAAAAAAAACGACTCCTCCAGCTCATGCCTCCTCTCAGGGAGGGAAACTTGCTCAGAGGCAGGTACACGGGGAGGCAGAAAGGAAGGCGGTAACACATGGTTATAGAGCAAAATGCTGCCCTGGGTGACTCAGTGGTAAAGAATCCACCTGCCAACACAGAGGTTGTGGGTTTAATCCTTGGGTCAGGAAGAGACCCTGGAGAATGAAATGGTCACCCACTCTAGTATTCCTGCCTGGGAAACCCATGGACAAAGGAGCTACAGTCTGTTGCATTGCAAAGTGTCACACACGACTGAGTGACTAAACAACGGACCAAGATAGAGCTATACAGAAGATGCAGTTAGAGACTGTGAAATGAATCACAGCAGGAGCCTCTTGATAGAGCTAAGGATGTCAAAGGATCTGGCCCTTTGCCTCCACTTGTGAACGCTCTGAAGGCCCATCTCAGCTCTGCAGCACTCCATGGGATCAGCTCCAAATTCACTGCCAGTGAATTTCTCCATTCAATCTGCCTTCTCACTTCCTTGCAGGTGAGGACACCTGCAACTCCCATTAACCAGCATGTAACCAGCCTCTAAGTCTCTTTCTATGGAACCCAACCAAAGACTGTGCTTAAAGAAGATGAATCCAGCAGCAGAAAATAGAAGAAATTGAAAGGATGGCCCTAGGAATCAGAGGGACCCAGAAAGTAAACCATTTCAAGGACCTTCACTACCTTATATCTGGATAGGAAAACAGCAAGGAAGAAAAAAAGAAAGAGGATGAAAGTGGACATCATTATGATGAAAGACCCCACAAACATGGAGACAGATTACTTATGAAAAAACAGGGGAGTCTAACACAAACATGACCTCACCTCAGATAACCTGACTTCTTTCAGTCAATGAGAATAATGGTATCCCTGTACACCATGAGATCATTGGTCCCAGGACATCCAAAGCAGTATGGTTGCATCGGGCTGAGTTGGAGAGAGCACCAGTACATTTAATGAGCTATACTACGTGGTCTGAATTAAGTGGCATAAAGAGTCAAGGCTAGAGATGTGGTTTGGAAAATCATCACAGAGAAGTGACAGCTGATACAGCAAGGGTCATGGTCTCCCAAGAGCAAGTAAAGAGAATCAATGCTGTGGATTTGCAAGACGCCCTCAGGAAGCAGAAAGAGAAGGTCTCCGCAGAGAAGAAAGGGGTCTTCAAGAAGCCAGCTTTATTAAATAAAAACACAGCACAGGGTTCCCAGAGAAATGCAGCTCAAGGAACATACAGTTCTCCAGTGGTAGCAGCAAACAGAATAACAAAATGGTGCTATGGATGACCAAGAATCTGAAAAGGTCATGAGACTTTGCTAAGTGGAAGTCACTGGTAACCTTTCAGGGAAAACATTCTAGTTTCTATTTTTAAAATCCTATAAAAGGTTGATTCCTATGTTTGAATGACCATATGTGCTTTTCTTAACATTTTGATTTGTTAAATGATCTTTTTTACTAAAATTGTTGGGTGGGGAGGGCATTTCATTGCTTCTCCTGAGAAAGGACAAATGTTCAGCATTAGAAATCCCTTCCAACTAGGGGGTGGTTAAAGGTCCTCAGAAATCTGAAAGTTTCTCAAAAAACTGGTTTTCTACATTAATATATGCACTTTAATGACCATTTAAAACCTTTTTAAAAATGTCTTCTCTCTCTTCTCTAAAAGCTACAAACTGCTAGAGTGATTCCAGGAACTCTGGGGGCCCACAGCAATTAAAAGGAAGACAGTTCCTTACATGTTTATGTCTATGAAATTAAAAAAACATCACACTCACCAGGGAAATGAAAAACATGAATTGCACTTATTAAAAGAGTTATCTAAAATAGGCTTTTAATCTGCAGAGATGTGTCGATGTGTATATTCATGTGCATATACAACAGAAAGGATTGTAGCCTCGAAATATTAGTACTGAAGAAACCTTCAGAGAAGTCCTCCAGGCCATATATGCATAATAAATCATTTCAGTTACTTTCTTGTAAACAAAGAAAAATCAACATTCTTCCTAAGAAAACTCCAGCTTTGAAAATCTCAGCTTTTGACTGTCATTTCAAATTTGCTTTTGCATTATATACTTCATCCCTGAAATAAAAAAGACCATGTACTGCCCTCCAATGACACATAAAGCTTCCACTAACAACTCCATGCAGAGACCAAGGCAATATATCACCATACTTAAGGATTTGCCCAGATGCTTTATGAAGCCCAAAAGCAAAACAGGGGTTTATCAAATCATTGAAATACAATACTCTTATATCTCTCCAGTCATATTTTCTGCTCCAAGTAGAGCAATATGTATAATAACACAGCAGCAAATAAGAATTTGGGTAATAAATTACATGTGTGCACACACACAAACAATATTGGCCATTTGGTCGTTGCAGGTTTTAAGATTCTCCTTTACTCAAACATTATAGGACTTCCTGGTGGTCCAGTGGTTAAGAATCTGCCGGCCAATGCAGGGTACACAGCTTTCATCCCTGGTCTGGCTTCCCGGAGCACTTACTGCAGGGCAACTAAAGGCATTGCCACAAACACTGAGGCTGTGTGTTGCAACCACTGAAGTCCGTGAGCCTATAGCAAATACCTGGCAACAAGAGAAGCCACCACAACAAGAAGCCACACACTGTAACTAGAGAGCGGCTCTCGCTTATCACAACTAGAGAAAGAATAAGCCTAGCAATGAACACCCAGCATGGCCCAAAATAAAGCAATTAATTAATTTATACATATTATAGGTTGATGAAGGTTTCACTTAAAGAAGGCAGGAACTTCCAGATAAACACTGCAGTGTTCAACACCAGTAATTTTTCTAGTTCACACATAAAATTAAAAGTCGAAACATTCCTAATGAACCAAGTTTATGATCACTTGTTTGCTCAGAATATTTTTATGACTTTATTTTTAATGGTTTAGGCAAATTTGAAATTACAATAGCATACCCTTGTTGGCCAAGTACTTTCAATAATCAACTACTGAGGTAAACACTTTCTGGAAATACAAGAAGTATCTGGAAATCTACTTTTTCAAGTGGTAACTAAGCTACCAGCAATCCCCAATTCTGAAAATTTCCAAGTATTCATCTGAAATCAAAATTGCATGGTAAACAGCTGTGTTTTCATGTATTTTCATCTTCAGTTTGATTTAGCTCTCCTAATGAAGCAACATTTTAAAAAATATTTTCTTTGGCCTTAATTATTCCATTAAGGCTAGTATTAATAAGTTCTGCAATATTAATCACCTTAAAATTAGCAAGATGTCTAGTATTTGTTTAATCTATGTTCCAACAGTTAATTGGTTATGGGTGAATCCTGCCAGGAAAGTCATGATCGATTTCTAACACATTCATGATCCTACTAGACAGGATGGCATATGTTAGGCCAAGAAAGGAGAGTTGGAACAGGAATCGGGGAACTGATCTGTGGCTCTGGGTCAATCAAGTACAAATCGCTGAGGGGCTAAGTCTTAATCTCTGTGGTCCTGCCTCTAGGAAGTGGTACATCCTAGTGTGAAGAGCTGTAGTCAGATGGACCTGCGTTCAAATTCATCTGGTAATCACTTATGTGTGTTTACAATCTGCTGATTAGAATGGGTAGATGGTAAGAGTTACTGGTTTCCTATAACACCAGCAAACACCGGTAATATTCCAGCGGTATTAATATAACTGGGGCAGAGGAAAAGCCCTACTCTGGATCCAAATCAACCCTGCAAGTTAATAAGTAGAAACGTTTACCTGTGGGACCTCCCTGGTGGTATAGTGGTTAAGAAATCACCCACCAATGCAGGGGACACATATTTGGTCCCTGATACAGGGAAGATCACACACGCCATGGGGCACCCAAGCCAATGTGCCACAACTACTGAGCCTGCACTCTAGACAGTGCCCAGGCAGCACAACAAAAGAAGCCACCACAATGAGAAGCCCATGCATCACAACAAGAGAAAGACTGCACTAAGCAATGAAGACCCAGTGCAACCAAAAGTAAATTTTTTCAAAAAAGAGAAATGTTTTCCATAGGCCTTCAATTTTTTAAACACATTTAAAGGCACTGAGAAAGCAGTGGAATAGAAAACTGTTATTCAATGCTTATAATGCATTTAGAATTTTTAAAACACTAGCCAGGTCATCTTAAATCAATAAACCCAAGCCAATCTGCTGCTCATCAGACATGTGTGCGTGAGTCACTCAGTTGTGTCCGACTCTCTGTGACCCCAAGGACTATAGCCCACCAGACTCCTCTGCCTGTGGGATTTCCCAGGCAAGAATACTGAAGTGGGTAGCCATTTCTCTCTTCAGGGAATCTTCCAGACCCAGGGATTAAACCAGGATCTCCTCCATTGCAGGCAGATTCTTTATCATCTGAGCCACCAGGGAAGCCCTTGCTCATGATGGAAACGGCCTCAACTTTCTGAAACAAACAAACAAACAAACAAACAAAACTGCTCTGCAGAAAAATTAATCTTGGTCTTCAACAAGAAAACTGTATAATTGTAAGTAGTTCTGTGAAACCAAGTCATCGTCATTAAAACTGACCCCTTGCTGCCAGTTCCTGCCTCCACTCACCCTAAACTTCAGGACAGAAGGAAGAAGTATCAGCTCGCAGATGACAGAACCACTGCCAAGTTCCTGCTTATTATTTCCTTTAATTCTTTTTCTTGGGCTCTGTTCAAATTGTTCACGCTTTTAAAAAGTGCTACTATCAATTCAATTCCTGTGAGTATGCTCAACTGGACTTGACTGGGATGGCATGTGTCCAAAGCATATAAACGTCCTGCACCAGAATTTCCTTTAACTCTCTGCTTCTAAACTTTTCCCACAATAAACTGATATGTTTTCTCCACATATGGGATTAATTTGCTTTTTAAAGAATTAAAATAGGAATTATTTGATCGGTCTTCTGAAGGCCTCCACTGCATTCCAGAATGTCAGAGGAAGATGAGAAAACGAGAAAAATTGAAATGACGTATCTTTTTGGCACTTCCCATGGAGCGCAGTTATAATCTGTGGTGAGAGCCGCATTTTCAAGTTGTGATTCACTGGCAGATCTCCGAGCATCTTCTCTACAATGATGACTCAACCTGACTTTCGCTCCAGGCCTGACTGTCCTGATCTTGGCAGTTATAAACTGCCTACTGAAATCTCTAGGACTCAGCTTGTTCTTTTGCAAAATGAAGGAACCAGATGACAGGCTCACTAAAGATCTTCTCAGCTCTAAAATCCTATGACTTGGTGATTTTCTAACTGATAGAAATGGCTATCACCTCGACTTCAGCCCATGTGACATCTATTTAATCCCTCTTGACTAAAAACTGCTGCTACCTCTGGCTTCCCATTTCTCTGAATGCTTTTATTAACCACACTCTTGCTTTAGACACTCAAATTGTTCTTAGATCCTTATTAATCCCCCTCAACTGGATGCGGTCTTCCTTTTCAGTGTCTTATTCTAGTTGCCTTTTCTCAGGCTCCATTGCTTTCCCTTGCAGATCCCGGGGGTCCTTGGGTTTTTTCTCATCAATTATCCCAGATACCATGCCCATATTAATGATCTGGGGTCAACTGTGAAACACTCAGTAACAAATATTGGGTAACAAAACAAACAAAATGGGGCTTCCCTGGTAGCTCAGTGGTAAAGAATCTGCCTGCCAAAGCAGGAGACGTGGGTTTGATCCCTGATCCATGAAGATCCCACAGGCTGCGGAGCAACTAAGCCTGTGAGCCACAACTATTGAGCCTGTGCTCTCGAGCCTCAGAGCCCCAACTATAGAGCCATGTGCTGCAACTATGGAAGTCCGTGTGCCCTGGAGCCTGAGTTCCACAACAAAAGAAGCCACCGCAAGAAGAATCCTGCTCCCCTCAACTAGAGAGTAGCTTCCACTCCTTGCAACTAAAGAAGAGCCTGCAGCAGCAGTGAAAACCCAGAATAGCAGCCCCCAAAAAAAAAACCAAAATAAAATAAAATTCAAGTTAAAAAAAAAAAATGACAGTTAAAAAAGTCCTAGAAACGACATCCCTGTACAGACCACCCAAATTATCTTTTTAGTAGACTATCACTGAACATAAGAACAGGTACAGTTTTCACCAGAAAACCAATCTACTTACTTCACTGTCAAGAGATTTACTTCCTCTTCGGCTGTCAAACTGGTAATGCGACTGAGGTAAAGGGGAGGAAATGATATACCCTACTTTTTAGCCTACTACTCTTAACAGGTAAGTCTTTCTCCCTTCATTTCTCTTTGTATGAATCCTACCTATCTGCAACGGCCTGAATGCTTGTGCTTGTCCACTCCAGACAAATCCGTATGCTGTAATCCTAACTCACAAAGGTGATGGTGCTAGTAGTTGGGGCCACTGGGAGATGATGAGCTCATGAGGGTGTTGTCCTCGTGAAAGGGATTAATGTTCTTTACATTTTTCACAGCTTTGTTTACTTATTTTTCACTATGCTGGGTCACTGTTGCTGTGTGCAGGCTTTCTCTAAGTGTGGTGCCAGGCATTTCATTGCAATGGCTTCTCTTGTTGCAGAGCATGAGTTCCAGAGCTTTTCTGATGCAATAGTTTTGGCACGTGGGCTCAGTAGTTGAAGCTCCTTGACTCTAGAGCACAGGCTCAATAGTTGGAGTTTCAGATTAGGGACTGAACCAGTGTCTCCTGATTGACAGGTATATTCCTCACCACTGAACACCAGAGCAAGTGTGTGTGCGTGTGTGTGTGTGTGTGTGTGTGTATTTTGGCCCACCTGCATGGCATGTGAACTCTTTATTTTAAGGAAAGAAATAGATTTATTCAGATTCAGAGAAAAAGCACACTCCACAGAGTGTGGGCCATCGCAAAGTGAATCCAGTGGCCCCGAAAACATGGCATGTGAACTCTTACTTTCCCAACCAGAGATCAAACCTGTGCCCCCTATAGCAGAATCATGGAGTCACAACCACTGGACCAACAGGGAATTAGGATTAATATTCCTTAAAAAGAGCTCCCCCAGGGATTTCTAGCCAATTCCACTACAGGAGAATACAGTAAGAAGTCTCTATCCTGGAAGAGGACCTTTACCCAACCACCCTGACACTCTGATCTCAGACTTCCAGCCTCCAGAAATGTGAGCAATATTATTCTGCTGCTTATGAGCTGCCCTATCTCTGTATTTTGTTATAGCAACCCAAACCAAGATGCTATCATTTAAGCTCAGCCCAGATCTTGTCTCTTGCCTGTCCACATCAGATATGTCTTTCCTTTTAACTCCAAAACTACTATGGTACTTATTAGTACTATTTAAATTCCATTCAAACACTACCTGTGTTCTTGGTTAGTTCCATTGTGCTGGCAGCAGAGAAAGAGCTGAGACATGACTAGTCAATGCTGCCTTCGTACCACAACCCTCAGAGTACAATTAGCTTGACTGGTAAAGAATCCTCCTGCAGTGTAGGACACCCTGGTTCAATTCCTGGGTAGGGAAGATTCCCCGGAGAAGAAACAGACTACCCACTCCAGTATTCTTGGGCTTCCCTGGTGGTTCAGATGGTAAAGAATCTGCCTGCAATGTGGGAAAACTGGGTTTGATCCCTGGGTTGAGAAGATCCCCTGGAAAAGGGAAAGGCTACAAACTCCAGTATTCTTGCCTGGAAAATTCCATGGCTTGGCCATGAGTAGCAAAGAGTTGGACACAACTGAGCGAATTTCACTTTCCCATCATAGTATAAAGGCCCAGAGGTTATCACTTAGTTTAAAATTGAACAAAACTTATCACATCATAAAGTAGAATGAAGTATGAGCTAAAAGATAAGTGTACAAAGCAAAGAACAACAACAACAGAAGCAGAGCAACCGAAAACAGTCCAAAAGGAAAAAACATTATTTCTGTGAAAGCCAAAAGGAACTCAGGGAAGAGAAAGGACTTTAATAAGGTCATAAAGGATGGACTAAGCAGAGTCGGGGAGGGGTCGGGAGGACTCGGGCTTGAGAAGGGCAAGGGACACTTCTTCCGAGACACAGCTGCTGTGCTTGCTGCTTCACCATCGAGTCGTAAAAGTTCAACCTGCCAATTGCCATATACAGTCAGTGTCTCGACTCCATAAGTTATACAATGATTTTTTTTTTTTTTTTGCTTCTCGTGGGTTATTTTATCTCACCAAACAAACAGTATGTTGTGATTAAGGCTATCTGTCAAAAACTGACCGCAAAGACATATGGCTTCCAAAAGTTCTTTGGTGCAACCTTAAAGACTGTCTCTTTCCTACTCCCAAGTGGTTAGACAAGATCAGTTCGTCTCACAGAGACTGTTCCTACTCCTCATCCTCTGCCTTCCTGGGATGATGAAACCTTCAAAATCCATGATTTCAACCTTATAACTAGAAGACTTAATTTCTTTCTTTTTTTGGTCTTCTTGAAACTTTTTTTTTAATTAGGGAAAAATTGCTTTACAGTGTTGAGTCCATTTCAACTATAAAATAAAGTGAATCAGTTATCATTATATTATATATATTCCCTCCCTCTGGAATTGATGCCTTTGAACTGTGGTGCTAGGGAAGACTCTTGAGAGTCCCTTGGACAGCAAGGAGATCCAACCAGTCAATTCTAAAGGAAATCAACCCTGAATACTCATTGGAAGGACTGACGCTGAAGCTGAAGGTCCAATACTCTGGCCACCTAATGGGAAGAGCCAATTCACTGGAAAAGACCCTGATGCTGGGAAGGGCTGAAGGCAGAAGAAGAGGGCAACAGAGGATGAGATACTTGGATGGCATCACTGACTCAATGGACACAAATCTGAGCCAACTTCAGGAAACACTGAAGGGCTGGGAAGCCTGCAGTGCTGAAGTCCATGGGGTCACAAAAAGTTGGACATGGCTTAGTAACTAAGTAACAACAGCCCCTCCCTGTGAAGTCTCCCTCCTCTCCTTCCATCCCACCCCGCTAGGTCATTACAGAGCACCAAGTTGGCTCCCTGGGTCTAGAGAAGCTTTCTACTAGTTATCTATTTTACACATGATAGTGTATGTAGGTCAATGCTATTGCCTCCATTCATCCCACTCTACCTTCTTCCACTGTGTTCACAAGTCCATTCTCTACGTCTGGTCTCCATTTATTCCCTGTAAATAGGTTCATCGATGCTATTTTTCTAGACCCATATGTATGCATTAATCTATGATATTTGGTTTTCTCTTTCTAAATAAACTTCATTCTATTAAACAGGTTCTAGGCTCTTCTGTGTCGGTTCAATCGACTCAAATCCAATTCTTTTTAAAACAGAGAAATATTCCATTGAATATATGTCCCACATCTTTATCCATTCATCTGTCGACGGACATCTGCGTTGCTTCCATGTCCTGGCTATTGTAAATAGTGCTACAATGAACATTGGGGTACACGTGTCTTTTTGAGTTGTGGTTTCCTCAGGGTATATGTCAAGTAGTGGGTCTTCTGGGTCATATGGTAGCTTGATTCCTAGTTTTGTAAGGAATCTCCATTCTGTTCTCCATAGTGGTCATATCAATTTACATTCCCAGAAATAGTGCAAGCAGGCTCCCTTTTCAGAAAATTTAAGTTCTGACAAGTGAATAGGAATAACTTTTTTCTATGTTCTGATGTAGAATTTCCTGTAATGATGGGCAGGTGGTAAAACACTAACAGGAGACCATAAAACCTTCCTCTGACTGTCTGAACAACTCAGATGCCACCTCTTTCATCGTGAGTCTAAAGGCTCTTTAACTTACCAAAGACTCGTTGGAAAAGACCCTGATGCTGGGAAAAATAGGAGGCAGAAGGAGAAGGGGATGACAGAGGATGAAATGGTTGGATGGTATCACTAACTCAATGAACATGAGCTTGAGCAAGCTCGAGGAGATGGTGAAAAACAGGGAAGCCTGGTGTACTGCAGTCCATGGGTCACAGAGTAGGACACAACTGAGCAATTGAACTTTTTGGGACTGAACTGAACTTAACAAAAGCTTCCCTCTGACACTTTCCTCTCTATAGATATTTATAACTAGACCCCATAAATCAATTGATAACATGTTTACTTTTCTCCACTAATCAGTAGTCATAACATGGGTCACGAGTTATTCACTGTTCAAAACTTGCCACCTTTTGACTATTTCTACATCACTAGGTAGAACATCACTTAGGCAGCAAAACAATACAATAGCTTCTCAAATACTGAGATGTAACAAAGGAATACAAATGACTGCATTTTTATAAAGCAACTTACAGTGGCTCTAATAATTACTTACTATCATGACAAGCAGTTGATATGCAGATTACAGATTTCCCACACTTTTTAAAATTAGCCAAGAAATTTTGAAGAGAGAAAGGTAACATCATCTTTGAAACAAACTCTTCAGTTAAAAGATCCCAGATAAAATCCTAACTTAGCTGTTTCCTAGTAAATTGTATAACAGAGGATAATTTATTTATCTCTAGGACTCCATTACCTCATCAGTAATATAGAGATATTGATATCTATATTTAACACACAGTTATTTTGGGAATTATATGAGGTAGTATTTTAAAAGGTGATTACCCTTGTAGGTACCCCCAAAAATCCACATTTAGAAGAACTATGTAACTGTTTCTAATTCGAACACATTTACAATTGGCTTAAAAAAATAGCCTTTAAGTTAGAAATAGTTACATAGTGTCCTAAATGTGTTTTCAATAGAAATATATCAGAGCTCAACTCATATTTCTAATAAAACGTTTACAGTTGTATTTCCAAATATAAGTTTAAAACTATATTTCCAAGTAAAATAAGATAAAATGTAATATAAATCTTCTTAAAATTTTAAGGCAGACAAGAAATAAGTTTTTCATAAAAAAACTTGACCCTTTAAAATTAAAGACATGAGAAGAAAAGACACAATTTTTATAGTATTTAAAGTCACATGATCTAACAGCTTGCAAATTTTTTGTTGATATCAATTGGCAGACAATCATCAAATTGCTCCGACTTACAAAGAATAACAATTTCAGCAATTTACATAAGCTTCCTTAGAATCAAAGTCTAGACTCATAGACTTTTATCTTCCATTTAAAAAATTGTTGTCTGTCAATTGTCAAATGCTCTGAGGCAATTCATGTTAATTTTTTCACTGACAGCCATAAAGGGTTATTATTAGAAGGTTTAAAAGAAATATTCTGAGCACAATAATGTGTATCACACCACAGCATGTGTGAATGAGGAATACTGATGATACCATGATAGATCCTTTGTCCAGGAAAAGATTCATGCTGGTACTACTCTCTTAATCATGATGCTCTAAAATCATATGGGGGGTTAACAGGTGGCTCAGTGATAAAGAATCCACCTGCCAATGTAGGAGACTGGGGTTCAATCCCTGGGTCAGGAAGATCCCCTGGAGAAGGAAATGGCAAGGCACTCCAGTATTCTTGCCTGGGAAATCCCATGGACAGAGGAGCCTGGAGGGCTATAGTCCCTGGGGTCATAAGAATAAGACACGACTTCGTGACTAAACAACAACAACATAAGCTCATATAGTCCACCCTTATTTCAAAGAGAAAAAACTGAAGACAGAATGTGTTAAGTAACTGGCTCATGATATATAGCTAGTTGGACAATCTTCATCAAGACTGACAATTTTGCTATATGGAGCATTCCAACTCTTTATTTCTTAGCAGTCTGAAGACTCTACATACAATTTTGATCAGTAAGCACTTGGGACTCACACATTCATTCACTCACTCATTCAATATGTACTGAGTGGTTTTTCATGTGGCACTTTTCTGGGCACCGGGTAGAAAGACCTAAGCTGAACACCCTGTTTGACACATAATTACTTGTGTGGTTTTGAACAAAAATCTCTTTAGATCCCAGCTTCTTAATGACTAACCTGAAGATAGAAACATCAACTTTTCTCACCATGTTGAAAGATTAAATGAAATCCCTGTGGAAGTGTCGAGTAATGCCCCTAATTTACATACAACCGACCTATTATCTGGGCTTCCCAGGTGGTTCAGACAGCGAAGAATCCATCCATCTGCATTGTGTGAGACCTGGGTTCAATTTCTGCGTTTGAAAGATCCCCTGGAGAATGGAAAGGCTACCCACTCCAGTATTCTTGCCTGGCAAATTCCATGGCTCGTTCATGAGTTGCAAAGAGAAGGACATGACTGAGCAACTTTTATTTTTACTTAGACATCTTATCTAGAGTGCACACCATATAAACAACTGCTGCGTGAATGTCAAGCCTCAAACTTAATGTGTCAAGCAAGACTGAACTATCTTTCCCTTCCTGTAACCACTACCCTTCTTGTATCCTATGACATTTCATCTAATTCCTTTCAAGATTTTCTTTGTACCTCCTGTTGCTTTATCAATACCATCAAAAATCAGGGCAATATCATACAAGGATATTAAATTAAAATAGAAAAGCTGGCCTCAGCACAGCGACTTAATTTCTCTAAGCTCCCATCAAAGACTGAATGAGTTTCAAAGCCTCTGAACCTGAATTAAGCCATTAAGCACTCTAGCTCTATGAGATAAAATTCAAAGTCCATCTCTGGACATAAAGTAAGGTAAGATTAGGGTTGCTTACAAGTGTGTCCACTTTAGGTGGAAATTAATGCTAATAGCTAAATTCCAAGTTAAGCTTATAAGTGGCAAGCAGCCACTTGAAAACTACCTTACAATGCACAGTGCTTTCCTACTTTGAAAACTTGCTGCTGCTGACGTTTTGTGAATGAGGAAATGGACCAAAAACAGCAGAAAAGGGTAAACCCAAGTCAATGCTTCCTCTCAGTTGAGCGAGCTGTGTCAGTTACTCCCCCAACAAGTTAAAACCATAAAAAATGACTATGTCCCAAACCTCTACCACCCTCATCCTAAATATTTCAAGTTCTACCACAAGATACACAGAGGAGTTATGTGCATGGATTTCTAGGATTAGTAGTACCAAAAGGGAGTGAGCAATGGTGATAGCTCTTGCTTCCACACATAAACAGCACAAAAATAAGACGTATGAAAGGCAAGAGAGGAATAAATAACCTAAACTGCCTCGAGTTTCATTCTTTTTCTTATTATATGGTCATTTGTCTCCATTAAAAATCACTGGAGTCAGATTTTACTAGGAAAACCTTAAAATATTTTATTCAAAGGGAAAATACAATGTCTTACGTGATCAGTTTCTGCACGCCTCTGCAGTTCTTATCCTATTCATCTCAAGAGTATTCAAAACTCTTGAGTTTACAAAGACTCTTGCGAAATCAAAACCACAACGCAGAGGTCAGTGGTTCAGAGTTCATGCTTCATGCTTAGTTGCACAGTCATGTCTGACTCTTTTGACTCCATGGACTATAGCCCACCAGGCTCCTCTGTCTGTGGGACTTTTTTCCAGGCAACAATACTGGAGTGGGTTGTCATTTCCTCCTTCAGGGGATCTTCCTGACCCAGAGATTGAACTGGCATCTCCTGTGTCCCCTGGACTGTAAGCGGATTCTTTACTGCTGAGCCACTGGCAAAGCCTTCTCTGCACAGGATTACTGAGGCCCAACACCATTAGGTGATGTTGTGGATTGAACTGCGTCCTCCAAAATGCATGTGAAGTCCTAACCCTAGCTCCTCAGGATATGACAGTATTTGAAACAGAATTTTCTTCCACAGTGATTAAGTTAAAATGAGGTTATCAGAGTGGACCCATATCCAATATGACTGGTATCATCAGAAAAGGAAATTTGGACAAGGGTTCAGAGAGAAGACGACTTGAAGACAGGCAAAATAAAGCCATCTATTAGCCAAGAAAGACTTGAACCAAATCCTCCCATCAGGATCTGAAGCAGGAAGGCCCTGACACCTTGACCTTGGACGTCTAGCCTCCAGAACCATGAGACAATACATCACTGGTGCCTGAGCCACTCAGTCTGTGGTACTGTTAATGCAGCCCTAGCCAACTAGCATGGTGATGAAAAATCAAAGTCAGGATCAAAATCCAGCTTTTCAGGCTCTAATATGAGGCTTCCCAATTCATTACACTGTCCTGCAACTTAACTCTGTTTTCATGCAACATTCTCTCCCATAAAAATCTTACGATTTGTTGAACTTGTTAAAGACCACATTAATGTTTACTCTTTATGTTGACCTCTTGTAAGCTACACTTCCATATCACGAGAAAGACATTTTTGTATAGATGTCTCATGCACTCAAACCTCAGTGTCTACAATTCCAATCAACTACTCCACAAGGTTTGTATGGACACTGCTTTACAACCTAAGAACATCTAGATGCACGAGTCACATCCTTGGACAAGTCATCTAACCTGAGTCTTAATTCCATATTAATAGTATAAATTGTACAAAACATATAAATTCTACATCCTCCTGGAAAAACCTTCAAATGGCTAATGCAAAGGTTAAGTCTGGTAATAGCCCCTTCAAACTGGAAGGTGTTAAAAACAATTCTTCATGCAACCACAAGCCATTTCTCTAGCACAATTTTTTTTTATTCAGTCATAGTCAAAACCATGGGTATTTCCCTCTCACATCACCTATAACCAATAATTCACCTAGTTCTGGCATATTTTTCCTCTATATCATTTTCTGTCACTGCTTTCTAATAAACCCAGGTCCTCATAACTTCAAATCTGCACTGGTTTGAATGACTGATTTATCAGCTTCTGGCTTTCTCTTTCTCTAATCTATATCATATTCAAATGTCAGATTTATCCTCCTAATACACTCAGCTCAAAAGTCTACAGAAGCTCTCTAAGCCAAAGAATGGGTCCCGCCTACAGAGGTCTGCATTCTACAACACAACTGCAGCTCAGGGCCAGCTCCTAAGCTTATCTCAAGGCATTCTCTAGTATCATTAGGAACTTCCTCTTAACACTGAGCCTGGGAAGGCACCATTAGCAAGGTTAGGCTGGTTAATTCTAGGGCATGTTGCACATGCTAAGGAGCATGCTTGCTGCCCAGTATCGTTTTCTTCCTGTCCCTCAATTGGCCTACCAATTCTTCAACTCTCTTCTACTTCCCAACATTCAGGGTCTACCATAACTCCAATTCACAGCTCAAGGGACACCCACTGCTCCCTCTCTCCACAGTTCAATAGGAACCCACTGCTCCATTTCAGTCAGGAGTTTCCAATTCCATCAGCCCAAACACAAGTATTTTATTCCTGGAATAAATCTCACTTGACAGTGATATAGCATGATGTTCACATACTACTGGATTCAAGAGGAAAAGCCACATAGGCAGCAGGATACATGAGAATGGAAAGAAAGACAAGGTCTCAGCTCAAGAGAGGCATGTGCAGGTTACCACAAGATAACTGCTATTCAACACAAGAAATGAATAAAATCATAGGGGAAAAAGTACTGATTAGAAAAAAAAAAATGCCCCTGCCCTGTCTAAAACTCCATAATATTTAGAAAAGGAGACAACAAAAGAGAAATAAAAAAAGATTTTCCTACTTGGAACACCTGGTGTCATAGAAGAGAATGTTTTAACCACGTACAACCTGCTAAAATATTGGGTAAAATAAGACTGGTGTCTATTGGATGTGCCAGTAAGAAGGTCATTGATGAGCTTTACAAGAATATTTTAAGCTAAACAGAAATGATAGAAACCAAAATGGAAGAGGGATGAAAAGGAGAATGAAAGGCAAAAAAGTGGAAACAGAAAATAGACTTCTTGGGAGCTCCCTGGTGACCTAGTGGTTAGGATACTGGGTTTTCACTGCTGTGGCCAAGGTTCAATCCCTGGCCAAGGAAACAAATCAGACCAATGACAGACTACAGTTAGTTCATATCTTAATAATACTTTTGAAGTAAATCATTTTTATTTATCTTATTGTGGATCAGCAAACAAGTAGCCTTGGTTCCTTCCATGCGAAATAAACTGAAGTCTTATTTCAAGAGTATTTGTACTTTAAACAATGCAGTAGAGGTAAAGTTTTATTAACTACATGTTCTGAAAGTGAACTGACAAGATCCCAGTAATAAAAGAAGGTGATTTATTCTCTTGAAGTAGGGAAACTATGCAAGATGCTATAAAGCCAAAGATGGAGCAATTTTACTTAATACAAATTTACACGTAAAAGATAACAGTTTAAAGACATTTTAGGATTTCCCTGGTTGTCCAGTGGTTAAGAATCTGCCTTGCTATGCAAGAGACACAGGTATGATCCCTGGTCCTGGAATACCCATTAGGCAACAAAGTCCGGGCACCACAACTGCAGAGCCTGTGTATCCATCACAACTAGACATTAGCCTAGAGAAAGCTTGCTCCCAGCAACAAAGACCCAGTGCAGCCAAAAATAAACATCTTAATCTAACGCATAAAAAGACTTTCTAGAAAAATGACAGTGGAAGACAATATTACAACATACATAATGTCGATATATAAAGAGCATCTATAAATCAATAAGAAAAGCCAATAGAGAATAAATAGGAAAAAAGACATCAAGAAAGAAGAAATACAATAGACTAATAAGACAGCACAATTCCCCCATTTCTAAGAAGCTTCCCTGAAAGTCACAAGTACAGAATAATTCTAGATTAACATGTGCCTTTGGAACTGTGTGACAATATCAGATATATAATATTCCTTGGCCAGTTAGTGAAAATCTCACCATCAACACATAGCACATTTTCCCCTCTACACCAAGGACAGTTTTATTTAATATGACTTGATATGATCGTAAAAGGTGCTGATTTTACATTTTAGTTTATACATTCCCATTAGAAATATAACCATGTAATTTAGAAACAGCATATTCAGAGGTGTATAATATTTAAACAGTTGTGAGCATCATGCAAGCACAAAGGCAAGGGTAACAAAGGAAAATGCTTACCTTCCCTGATAGCTGTAAAAGGTGTACCTTCTTCTTCCTGCAGCCTGATCACCTTCAGAGCTACCAACTTTCCATTCACCCTGGAGACAGGAAAGAAAAGATGAGAAAAAAATCCATGAAAATGTGTTCTCATTACGGTTCTAATTGCTTTCCTTATAATTTATATTTTATGGATTTTTGTACTGAAAATGTCAGTGACTCAATTATGCCGCCACAACAAGAGTAATTTCAGTAAGGCTGGGAACCTTATCACATCATCATAAATAGTCTCACTTTAAATAGTCACATTTTAAATATTCACACTTGTAGAGTCCAAGATTTAATTGAAGGTTTCTGTGATTCACTCAGTGTTCCTTCCAAAATGAAACTAGTGCTTAAGAAAAACACCATTTTGATCATTATTCAAAGATAAATTAAAAATCAAGTAATCAGAATAACACTCTCCCTCTGTTTCTCCAATAGCCCCTTTGTTTCTTCTGCTGAAATGCCTTTAATGCCTTCTTTAAGCTTTCCCAAGTGGCTCAGTGGTAAAGAATCTGCCTGCCAAGCAGGTTCAGTAGAAGAAAATGGCAGGAAGATCCCCTGTAGAAGGAAATGGCACCCCACTCCAGTATTCTCACCTGGAGAATTCCATGGACAGAGGAGCCTGGGAGGCTACAGTCCATGGGGTCACAAAGACATGACTGAGAGACTAAACAACAACAACTTCATCTCCAGTCTTAAGCTGAGGTCATTCAATCTCCAAGCATGGAGACCTGACACTGACTTCTTCCTTATCCCCTCTTTTCTCTGTCTCCTTTCTTTCAACACCACTCATTCCTCCTTTTTTTTTGTTTTTGCCACTTTTTTTTAAATTACAGCCTCCTAAAATTGTATTTAGTCTGTGTTTTATAATGCAGTATGTCATCACAGTAAAAGTAAAGAATATTTTACTATTATAAAATTAAACAAGACCTATACAAAAAAGATGGTTCTTCTAGACACATTCTGAGTGTGTACCAGCTCTAATGAAAACTAAGGCTGCACTAGGTAGGTTAACTTTCTATACAATCAATTATTAATAAAATGAAAAACATGATTATATATATTGGTCTTCCAATTGGGTGCTCAACTTTCTACCTTGACTAGGTTTAGTAACATACTTCATACTAATATATTTATTTTACTTAATTAAAATAAGTAAAATAAGTACATATTAAAAACTGAAAAGTCACAAGAAAGTTTTAATGAAAAGTAAATCTCCCTGCCACAGCCAGCTCCCTCCCTCTAGGGAACTAGATTCCACATGCCACAACTAACATCAGACATGTTGTAATCAAATACATTTTTAATGTATATTTCTAAATTCTACATCTGAAGCGCTTTAAGAAATCATCCCACACACAGGTTGTATATCTACTACCTATAGCAAATAAGAGCTCTGGTTGCCCCTTTCCTGATATACACAGCATTATCAACCACTAACTTGGCCAACCTGATAAATGAAAAATGGGTTCCCACTGCAATTTGAATTGCAACCAAAAATCTTTAGAGTTTATGGAATCAGCAAAGGAGAACTCATGTGACGCACAGAATCCAGTGCCTGAGTCTGAAATAAAGAAGCCGAGTGTCTATTTTTAAGAACTGCATCCAACTGATCTGTTTTTGATCAAATATATATATGTGTGTGTGTGTGTATGTGTGTGTGTGTGTGTGTGTGTGTATATATATATACACATACATACATACATATATATTGCCACAGACACAGAACTGGAAAGGTCAGGGGTTATCACAGCCCAACCATCCTACTGGCATCCCGCATGAAAATGATTGTGGAAATACATTACTGCTTATCGTAATCAGAGGACATCGGATTATAAGGCTCTACAATGTGCCATTGTCTCAAGGTTAGGGTCGGATGCACCTTCCCCTGTGTTTCAGTGTGCAGGACAGGCCGGGTGCTTTCTGCTCTGCAACTCTTCCTTCCTGAGTATGCCACCTTGATTATTTTTTCTAATCCTGACTATCCTCTAGGTACCCAGGTGCAAGTGAAATATTAATATGCACATGGGGATCAACGGGAGACTACCGTGCACTCTCCACTTTGCTCTTCATGACCCAAGGAGGCCTCTGGCAGGGCTTGGGGCTGGGATGCAGTCAGTCCTGACATTTGTACAGACTTTCTCAACCCAGTTGAGCTCATCCCTGGCTCCTTGAGGAGGCGGGAACTGATTCCAGGAACAGCTTGGAATTTTCCCTTCATTTACAGATAGTCTCCTCTCACCCCCCATCCCCCACACTCCACACACAACCTTCTTGCCACAAAGTTTCTCCATTTCCCTTGAGATCACTGGCTTACATACACCATGAACTGAATTCTGGAACACAGGGAATCTGTGGGTTTGGAAGGCTATGTGCTTAGAATACACTCTAAGCCCATGAAGCTATGATTCCCCTGTAACACACTGAAAGGAGATGAGCCTTTAATTGAACCAATTTTCACGCTTCAAATTGGAGAAGGAAATGGCAACCTACTCCAGTATTCTTGCGTGGAGAAAGCCATGGACAGAGGAGCCTGGCAGGCTATATTCCATGTAGTCACAAAAGAGTCAGACACAACTGAGTGACTTATCACTCACTAACGCTTTAAATGCACCTAGAAAAGGAACACCTGTAAGCAATTTCATAGACTATATGCATTATTTTTTTGGTGAAAAACATCTTGACCGTATTTACTATAATAAACTGCATAAAAGAACAAGATCCAGATTAATGGATTCCCGATTCTGAAGCACAATGTTCCAGAGTTAAACTTTCAAATATCAATTTCTTATAGTTATGATAATCATAGTAGTCAAAGACATGGAATGGAGATTTTATGTATTACATTATGTGAAATCAAAAAAATTCCTTAATATTTACACTAAATTGTTGGCTTTAGGAGCAAAGGAATTTTTTTCTGTTTTGTTAACTATTACACGCCCAATACCTGAAACCTCCTGACATAGAGAAGACTCTCAAAATATTTTATTGAATGAATATTAATAATGTTAATATACTAACATTTCTTTCCTTACAGCTATAACTCAATGATAAAGTAAGAAATCATTGCTTTCAAAAATTTCAGAGATATCAAAAATTTTAAAAGGTTTCAATATCTTCTTTCACATTTAATTTTCTCTTACCAGGAGGTCCTTGTTGGTCATCTATTTTGCATGTACATGTCAATCTCAAACTCTCAGTGTTTGAGTTTAAATATTTATTTTGGGACTTTCCTGGCAGTCCAACGATTAAGACTCCACACTTTCATTACAGCGGACACAAGTTCGATCCTTGGTTGAGAAACTAAGATCGCACAAGCCTCGGGATATGGATTAATAACTATTCTCTTTTTTCAAATTGAAGATGCAATCTCTTTGTTTTTGCTGATGTATAACAGATATAGAAAGTTTTCATTTTCCTTAAGGTTTTAGAATTTATAGAATGCTTTCTTAATTAACCTCTTTCACCCAACAGACATGTTTCAAAATCCCTCACGATCTTTAATAATCTGAGCTCAGATTGTTAATCAGTATCTCCCTCTTTTCCAACTGCCTCATTGGTTTCCCATTAAGAACCATATTGATTATCAAATTGCTCTTTAACCTAAGAGTCACTGTGAGTTTGTTTTCTTAATTGGGTTTTTCCACACATCTAGGCACTCACCAACTACTGAATACCTCAGCTCTAAAGTCTAGTAAAAACATTAAGCCCCTGGCTCTACTTTTGGAAAAGGTATCTTTTGAAAAAAATAACTTTACAAATTGTCTAATGTTCAACCTCTGATGCATATCTAATAATTACTTTGTGTGCTTTAAACTGTTTTATTAAATATGCAAAATACATACTTCAAACATTGATTTAAGTTCTCTAGAATAATTATGAAATTCAAATTGAATCAATAAATTAGAGCTGTTTACAGGAAAACACTGAAGATTCCTCTTTAACAAGTCATATTAATTAAATCAAAGGCTAATGAATAGAAGGCAATCAAGACTTGATTGGCAACGGAGATGTTAATCCAGGTAAATAACATTTTTAAAATGCTGTAAATTGTATAGTTCAGCTGGAGAAGATATCATCAGGTTCACGTCTGATTATTCTAAGCTATATGAGGAGCTATTTTAATTTCAGACAATATGTATTAGTCTCTAATTCTTCCAAGCACTGCTATTCCCAGTATGGCCTCACTGCGAAGCTCCCTGCATGTCCAAGGATGAGTGATTTCAAACTGGTTCTAACCACAAGTCCAAATCTCTGCCAACTGCAGAAACTCTGTACACAGACCTGTGTGCCCTGAGTCTGTAGATAATAAAGTAATCCTGTGTGGGTGAAGAAAGACCAAGAAGTTTTGAATAAGGAGCATGGCCTATTCATTTTTTTCATGCATGTGTTATTTTAACATTTTGTGAAAACTTCCAACTCAGGGTAAATTTTCCAGGCTCAAAAGGCTATTCACAAATAGAATTTCCTTATGAATCATTCTCCAAGGAAATTCAAAAGGTTTGCTATCAGATTAGTTACCTCAAACTCATAAGGTAACTTTATACAATAAAACAAAATAACAAATATTATCTAGGTTGTCTCTGAAAACAGTGTTCATGTGCTAACACCTAGCCGAAATTATGCCTAGAAGATATAAAGTAAACTAAGGCAATACACCTGAAAGAAATTTAATATACTCAGGAAAATTTAATATGTTCTGCCTCTCTCTTCCATTATGATTCTGCCTCAAGAGAAACTGCTATGGAAAATAATACTGAGTGCAGGGAGATACAATGCTTTTGTTTGCTTACTGGGTTGATTTAGAGGCAATAGAAGGAAATGTAGTTACTTCTGAGGGTTGACAATGGCAAGGCAGAGTACGTCAAGGACATTTTGAACTCAACTTATACCTTTTTGGCAAAGTCACTAAAAATATTTTAAAGGTTTTACCATCAATGCTTCTTTTATTAATTCTCTCTTAAGACACTGGTTGGAACGCTAATGTTACTGTATCACATAAACACTTCAAAAATTAAAAACAACTAAATATTCATGGTCTTACTGTCTCCACCTGAATTTCATTTTTATGCAGGTATAAAAGAGAAATCATCTCAATAGTATTTAACCCTTGATATCCTGAAATGTTATAAAAGTGTTATCTACAATATTTTATTCTTCAAAAGTGAAGTTAGAATTTCAGGGTAAGTTGTCAGTAATCATACCTCTCCCTAATCTTTATCAAAACAACACACAGAGAAGAGGAACAAGGCCAATGCTATTTCTGTTGAATTAATTTCTTTTTTAAAATAAAATTCAAAGATTTATAAGAGAATAGCACAATGGTTATTTATTAGGATGTGATTAATAATGCAAAAGTCTAATATTTAATTCAATGAGAAAAAGGGTGTACTCAACAACCAACAGGTCTTATCAGATGGTACATTTGATAAAATACTGAAAATGATGTTTTATTAAATGTAAAAGCTTTGAAACATAAAATTAGAGGAACATATATTGTTCACAGGAGAAAATAAAATAACTATGTTTCGGTAACTTAGAATTAGCAGTTTTCCTAAAGTGAAATCTGTCAGCAAAGGATTTAAGAGTCTTAGTACCTTAAAATTAGAAGTAACTTCAGTGGTTACTTCTTGAGAGTCCCTTGGACTGCAAGGAGATCAAACCCAGTTAATTCGAAAGGAAATCAACGCTGAATATTCATTGGAAGGACTGGTACTGAAGTTACAATATTTTGGCCACCGGATGCGAAGGAAGGAGGAGAAGGGGACGCCAGAGGATGAGATGGTGGGATGGCATCACCGACTCAATGGACATGAGTTTGAGCAAACTCCAGGAGCTGGTGAAGGACAGGGAAGCCTGGCACACTGTAGTCCATGGGGTTGCAAAGAGTCATAACACAACTGAGCAACTGGACAACAAACCTCAGTGGAGGGAGGGGCACGGACTGAGAATCTGCAGTTGTCAGATGCAAACTACTACATTTAGAATGGACAAACAACAAAGTCCTACTGTCTAGCACAGGGAACTAAATTCAGTATCCTGTGATAAGCCACAATGGAAGAGAATATAAAAAAGAATGTTTATATGTATATAGCACAACTGAGACATTAGCCATTTTGCTGTACAGCAGAGATAGGTACAACACTGTAAATCAACTATACTTCAATTATTTTTAATTTAAGGAAAAAAAAAAAAAAACCTCAGTGATCATTCAAGTTTCAATCGTCTACCTCTGTCCTCCCACTCCCTGGAGCAAAGTAGTCCCTCAAAAGACATTGGTGGCACTCAACTCCCCTAATATACTCATATTATTTAGTTCCTCTTTATGTTCAGCCAAAATTTTGCTTCCTATAAGTTCTATGCTCTCATTCAAGTTCTGAATCCACAAAGACTAAACTAAATGCTCTTCCTCAAGACAGCCCTATGCTTGATTACCCTTTAATATCCTGCCTCCTATTCAACAAATACTAATTGAGAGACTGTCACTCTGTGATGGGGATAAAGAATAAACAACCTGCACACAGTCCCTGCACTTACAGCTCATCTAGGAGACAGACATAAGACAGGTAACTACAAAGACAGCTAACCAAGGGGAGGCAGGAGGCGCTCGTGTGTCAAAGAAGGGATAATTTAAGCATCACTAAACTAATACTTGTGATTGAAAGGTATTAAATATGTCTAAATCAATAAGTTTACAATACAATTTTACCTATAAATTTTTTTTTAAGTTTCTTTTTTTCTTCAATTTATTTTTAATTGGAGGATAATTGTTTCACAATGTTGTCTTAGTTCCTGCCATACAACAGTATAATCAGCCCTAAGTATATACATACATACCCTCCCTCTTGAACCTCCTTCCCCTCCCCTGCCCACTCCCCACCTCATCTCACTCCACCCGACTCTTCCCCACCCCTTTAGGTCATCACAGAGCACCGGACTCAGCTCACTGTGATGAACAGCTGCTGCTGATGTGGATCATCTTTAAAGTCTTTATTGAATTTGTTGCACTATTGCTTCTGTTGTTTGTGGTCTGGTTTTCTGGCCTTTATCTTAGCTTTCGAACCAGTGACTGAGTCTGCACTCTCTATGTTGGAAGGCAGTCTCAACCAGTAGATCCCCTGGGAAGTCCCCTATAATGTGACTTTAAAAGAAACTGACGGGGGCTTCCCTGGTGGTCCAGTGGGTAAGGACACTGCCTTGCAGTGCAAGGAGCGCCAGTTCGATCCCTGGCCTGGAAAGATCCCACGTGCCACGGAGCAGCTGGACTGATGTGTCCAATTACTGAGCCGGAGCTCTGGGGCGCATGCGCCCGGAGCCGGCGCTCTGCGACGACAGACGCCACCGCGATGGGAGGCCCACGCGGGCCAAAGAACAAAGATGGATGAAAATAGAGAAATGAAGGACCAATAGAAGTGGCCCGCCCATCCCCCTCCCTCCCCATCCCACCCCCCAAAAAGATAAATAAATAAAATAAATGTTAAAAAACAAACAAACAAAAAAAAGATACTGATGGTCTTCCCTGGTGGTCCAGTGGGCAGAGAGTCCGGCTTGCAGTGCAGGGGGCACCAGTTCAATCCCTAGCACGGGAGGATCCCACATGCTGGGAAGCAGCTGCACCCGTGTGTCCAATTAGGAGCCAGCTCTCCAGAGCACATGTGCCCAGAGCCGGTGTTCTGCAACAAGAGAGGCCACTGCAATGGGAGGCCCACCAGGTCAAAGAATAAAGATGGATGAAAATAAATAAATGAATGACCAATAAAAGAGGGAAAAATTAAAAAAAAAAAAAAAGGGATACTCATGAGTCACATTTGGAGAGTACTAGGGAAATATCTCACCAGTTTAAAAACTGTTAAAGAGAATATATCAAGCATTTACCCTCCTTTTTCATTTACTTTCACATATACTATTTGTTCTTGTTGTTTAGTCACAGAGTTGGTCTGACTCTTTGCAACCCCATGGACTGTAGCATGCCATATACACTATACCTCAGTGTAATCAGATGGTGGATAGGTGAAGTTTCTCTATATAGATGCACTGTGTGTAACAAATGAAGGGAAATGACAAGAGTTTGAATATCACTATTAATGGCACTGGACTCACAATAAAAGGTTACCAGATATTACATGCCTCCTGATGGGGCACTCTTGCACCTCAATCCAACCTGAATGTGACCAAGTCTAAATCTAACTCCTAGTTTAATGAGACAAAGGAACAAGGTATTAATCAAACCACCATTTCTCATTGGGATACAATGAGAAAAATCCAGACTATAGGAAACTATAGTGAAAGAAAACTGTTTCTTCAACAAATAAATTTCAAGGAAAAAAAAAAAAATCGGTGGGGGAGAGCCCACAGATTAAAAGCAGGGACATCAACTAACTGCAATTAATTTCAGTGTATGGACCAATTTTATCTTCATTCCAACAAAGTTAATTTTAGCACTGACTATATACTTGATTATAAAAAATATTGTTAACATTTTTACATTTGATAATGGTACTGTAATTAGGTCTTTTAAAATAGAGATTTTATCTCGTAAGGAAAAAATATACAATGAAATAATATGACATTTAGGCTTTACTTCAAAATAAGTGGGAGGAATGAATACAAAAAAAACATATAGGCTATCAGTGATGACATCATGGGGGGTTATTAAAACTCTGGTCTCTTCTAATTTTCCATAATAAGTTCTTGAAAAGTTAAAAAAACACATCCAGTACAAACTGAGATAAATGCAATGAAGAAAAACTCACAGTGTGCCATAAAAGAGATAAAGAACTTATTCTAATGATACAAATGAACTTATTTACAGCATAGACTAACAGAAAACAAACGTATGGTTACCAAAGGGGAAAGTAGAGGAGGGATAAATTAGGAATTAGGGATTAACAGATACAAACTACTATACATAAAATAGATAAGCAATAAGAACCTATTGTACAGCACAGGGAAGTAGATTCAATATCTTATAATAACCTAAAATGGAAAAAAATCATAAAAAGGATATATGTATGTGTGTGTATATATATATGTATGCAGCAATAGGTAAAACTGAATCACTGTATACTTGAAACACTGTAAATCAGTCATACTTGAGGTTTTTTTTTAAACAAACAAACAGAAACCTATTTTAAATTAGATAGTTAGAGAAGGATTCTAGGAAAGTGTGACAAGAAATACAGAAGAGTAAGCAAAGAATCTTCCAGACAAACAGAACAACACATTCAAAAACTCAGAGGCAGAGAACATAATGTGTTAAACAAAAATCTAAGAGTGGCTTAAGCTTGCTGTTGTGGTGGGTACACTGGAGGGGTGGGGGAAATGTGGAGAGAGGGATGTGCGAACTAGATCATGAAGATCCTTAAAGACCACACAAAGGCTTGATTCAAAAAAAAAACAACACTGGAGAATCTTAAGAAAAGGGATAACATGATTAAATTATGTACCTGCAGCCCCCTCACTATGGCATAGAGAACAGCCTGAAGGAACACAGCAGTGGAGCAGGGAGGAGGGAGGTCGGGCAGCAACTGCAGTGGTCCAGCGGAAAGATGCTGGCCACCAAGAACTGGGGTCCTGGTAAGAGCAACGGGAAAAAGGAGAACAATCTTCTGAGGACAGAACCAACAGGTTATGAGGATAAATGGGCCTGGGCGCAGGCGACGGCAAGTGGCGAAGGATGACTCCCGATGCTCTGACTTCAGTGTCTGCATGGAAGGGCTAAGTGGACCACGTCAGGGGAAACTAAAGAGATTAGGGTCTCTCTTGTTTCTCACAATTGCATATGAATCTACAATTATCTCAAAATTAAAAGTTTAGTTTAAAAAGTCAAAAAAAAAAAAAAAGAGAGACTAGGATATAGATCCAAGGCCTGTTTGGGAGGAAACTGGTCTAGAAGTGTCCGAGTGGAGACATAAGGGAAACACTGATATTTATGAGTCTGGATCTCAGTACAAAACTCTAAGCTAGACCTAAAAATGTGTGTCATTTGAACGACTTCAAGAAAAGCAATAAGAGGGAGTCAGTTTTCTGCTAAAGCAGGTGTAAAGAAAACAGAAAGAATGGTAGAATCAGAGAATGACATTCTAAATCTAAGTGGCACAAGAAGAGCCTGAAGGACAGGGCGAAGGGACAGAGTGAAATACAGGGGTGAAGTCTGAGCGCTCATAGACAACCTGGGAGTGGTATACCATGGGTTGTGCTGTGGTAATCAATAGATAAACAGACAGAGAGATAGACAGACAGACAGACAGACAGATAAGCAAGCAGTAGACAGAAAACCAGGGAGTTAAACACCATAGGCAGTGTTGTGGTATTGAAATGGAGCAGGACGCAATGGCCCTTGCCCCTCACAGCCTCAGCCTGCCCGTTGTCTATTTACCCAAGAATATGTTTAATCATAGAAGTGAGAACATGTAGAAGTAAAGGAAGACAGTGAAAGGAGACCAAGTAATAACAATATACTCATTAAACAAAGTCAAGGACCTTTAGTTCCTTCACCAAGGGCTATCCCTTCCCTGAGTCATATCCTGTGGTCTGTCTTATAGATACTGGAAACCCCACCAGCTCAAAAAAGTTAACTACATGACAGCTGGACTGTACCCACAACACAAGCTGCCACACTTAGGAGAACTGGCCTCAAAGAAATAGAGGCAAACTGACCCTGGAACCGAACCTAAAACAAGAAAGATAACACTGGTCAGAGCACTGAGGACCAATTTCAAGACAACTTAAAGAACTGGCTGTGCTGTTTCTGCATGTAGTCCCCTCCCTATAAGCCCATATTTTATGTCTATGAAAATTCTTGTGCACCAATTGTCAGTGGTGAGGGTGGAGGGACAGGTGGCCTACCCCCTGGTTGCAAGCATCCAAGATAAAGCAAACTTTTCATTCCATCCACCAGGCCTCTTTATTGGCTTTTGAGTGGTGAGCCGCCAGACCCCACACTTTTAGTAAGTGTGAGGCAGAGGTGAGTCCCTCCTGACAGCCTCTTCGAAGCAGGTGCAGTAGGGCTCCTGCTTTGGCTGTTGCTCAGCGAAGCCACCCCTGCATGCGTGAGGAAAGGCCTGGAACAGGCTGGGGTGAGCTGAGCAGCTGTGCAGGAGATCAAGGCACAGGATCTCACCCCTGGCTTCATTTTTAAATCAACTGGAAAGCTTTAAACCATACCAATGCCTGGCCCCATCCCTGATTTAACTGGTGTAAGGTGGGTTTCTCACATTCATATTTGTTTTAAAAAATTCCTTGTTTTTGTTCAATTGCTAAGTCAGGTCCAACTCTGTGATCCCATGAACTGTAGCCCCCCAGGCTGTCCATGGGCCTTCCCAGGCAAGAATACTGGAGTGGGTTGCCATGTCCTTCTCCAGGAGATCTTCCAGATCCAGTGACTGAACCTGGGTCGCCTGCACTGCAGGCAGATTTTTTACTGTTAGCCACCTGGGAAGTCCCTTCGGGAGTTTGGTTTATTCCTGATAAGATTCCAACTTGTCAGCAGCAACCAACTGTTCCCATCTCTCATGTCTGCTCTAAATTCAATCTTGTTTTTTGACAAGAGCTTGCCACCCATCCTTCTACGTGTCCTCATCTGGAGTGAAGTGGAGACACTGAACAGGATAAGGTCCAGAGAAGTGCTTTTTATAAAAAATTACATGTGCATGCATGTGTGTGTGTTATATATACTTGGCTGTGTCAAGTCTTAGTTGCAGCACATGGCAGCAAATAGTTTTGGCCATGCAAACTCGTAGTTGTGGCATGTAGGATCTAGTTCCCTGACCAGGGATTGAACCCAGCCCCCTGCACTGGGAGTGTAAAGTCTTAGCCACTGGACCACCGGGGAAGTCTCCAGGGCAGGGCTCTTTGACACCACATTCTTGACATTCACCCCATTCACGGTGAGAGGACCTGGCTTTACTGGCTGTCTTCTCCTTTTCTCTCTTCCCTCATCCTCCTTACATTTTTGCTTTCAGACTCTCTAACCCAGTCCTTCTGCTCTAGGGACAGTGTCCCAAGCCATCGCACTGACCTTCTATCTCGATTACTGCTGGAAAACTTGCATCTGACACACAGCACACAAGTGGGGAAGTCACCTCTTTCCCCTATAAAAGAAGGGCTAGAAATCCTACCATTCTTACCAACCTGTTTTAAATCTACCAGCAGAAACAGCTGCCTATGGCTCTCTAACCTACCAGAACACAATCAGAGTATTTACTCATGTCTGGAAAACAAGTAGATATCAAACATGTATAGTGTTCTGGTCTACTAGGTTAACAATCTCCTCACAAAGAAGAATTAAAATGATGTAGATATGACATAATCTTTAATGAATTCCTTTTTCTTTCTGTTTTGACTTAGACAGAAATCATCTGAGTGGAAATATGTCCTAAAATTTTCAACTTGAGGAGAGGGAATGAGAAAAGGCACACAAGAGTAAGGGGAACCATTCCCACCATCTTCTGTGAACATATGGACAGCTCAAGGCTGCTGCTGACTGCCCAGTCTTCCACAGATCCTCAAAGATGACTAGCAATGATAGGAAAATCTCAACTCCCAATTTCTTGAAAAGTCTGTGAAACAGATATCTCAGGTATTAAATCAGAATCCCTTAGAGAACAATGGTACTATCGAACTTCCTAAGACATTTGACAATTTAATTCACTCCTATGCTTGCTTTGCACTTTGGTGCTTAAAGAGAACTCTCCCTGGTAGCATGATGTAAGTGAAACAGAAGGTGAATAATTGCACTTGTTTCTACCCCAAAACTGTTTTGTGTGCAAACTTCAAACTTAAGCTTTTCCTGAGTTATGAATACTTCCTCTCCTTCCCTCATTGAGCTGGGCTGGATGATGATTATCTGTGATTATCCTGATGGTTGTCTGCTTTTCAGAGCTTTTTATCATCTATACTGATAATTATCCTTCCAGTATTCTAGGGCAAAAGACTATACACATCTTGGTATTCCTCTGGAATACTTTCAACTGCAAGGAACCATTCTGGGATGAGCAAAAAATCACTTGCATACATCCCTTGAGGAGATTACCAGCCACAGAAGAAATAAGATAGCCTCAATCAACTAAAACGCATAGTAAACAAAGTTGGAAAGTAAAAGTGAAGTAAATCTATCAAAGATAAGGAATGAAAGAATTATTAACTTATCAAGAAAAGGCAAGATGCATGGAAACAATGCCCAGGACACCCATAGATTCAAAGGTAGTTGGTTATACTATTCTTAAAATTACTAGAAAAGAACTGCTTATTTGATGAGATGGGAGGATTTCAATAAGGTATAAGTAAATGTAATTTATTATGAGGAAGTTTTAAGATTGATTTTTCCCACAAAGTGAGATTTGAAGCTTACTGTATTAATTAGGTCTATAAGTTTTCATCTGTAACACACTACAATTCCTGTCTCTAAACATACATCCTTATGCACCCATCCACACTGAAAACTAAAAATTAAGGCATGATGTAAAGATAAAGGAATAAAAAGAAGTAGGAGGGCTTTTTGCTTTGTTTTTCTCTAGTCTAACTTTCAAGAACACTTGTCCAGAGAAACATATTACTGAGGTCTTTGGAAAGGCTACATTTTCCATTTCCAGAGAAATCACATTTTCTTCTTCTGAGGTCAAGTTGCCACTTCAAAAAGCTTTTTATCTGCAGTAGCTTTTCTTTCCATCATAGAAAATGCTTCAAAAAAAAAAAGCAGAAAAGAAATGGATATACTTCTTGATAATATAATCATTTTTCCCTGTCTTGAACTATCTACTATCTTCTGGCTAATTCTTACATGGTATATCATATACTATTAATATATCTAAAAATAAAAATAATTTTCTTTTTTAAAAGTCTGACTAAACTATCACAATCAGAATGTAATTACATGAGCTGGGATTAAAGAAAAGAGGATGAAGTCTGATGCTGAACCTTACAGCATTTTCAACTGCCTGGTTCAAAGGTACCTTGAAAGCATGATGTTCCCCATTTCTCTGCAGAGTTGCAATGTCCTCCTTCTTCAAGAAAAGACATTCATATAGCACCCTAAGAGAAAAGTCGAGCATCCACTCTCAGGAAAAAAGCATCTCCAAAGAAGTTAAATGAGATGCATCAAAAAGCCCCTCACTGATTCATCAAGAGACTTTGAGAAGTCCCCAAATACTCATTGCCAAGTAGTGGTAACCACAGAGATCTTGTAGTTTCCATTCAAACACAGCCTTACAAAATTAAGTGAAGTTTGGAACAGCAGGATTAAACAATTAAAGAGCCCAGGAGAGCCATTAAGGCAGGGGCATTCAGAGTTCAGACTATTCTCAACCCATTCTCCCATTCTAATAAAGATGCACATGTGTGCATGCATACACACACATACACACACACACCACACCTCCAGTTTACATTACAAACATGACAGTAAGCTAATGTTTTCTTTTGGGGGGATTTGGCTGCAACAATCCATGAAGAATCAATGAAGAAAATTATTACACAGCAGCTTGGTTAAACGATTAGAAGACTTACATCAAGTCAAACGGATCATGAGTGATTTTAATTTGCTCCAAATAAAATGCATTACTTTCAAAATTATAAAAAATATGTCATTGTTAAATAACTTTTAAGTGAAAATTTGAAATAATACCAACCTAAGCCAAATGTATCTAATCTGACTTGTCTTTATGACAAAATGGATGGGAGAAAAATGCTCCTGCATCATGAATTACCTAAAAGACTGTTCCCCTAGAAATAAAAGGGACACTCAAGTGGATTGCTTTATAGAATGTCAATGGAGAAGGAAATGCAATCCACTCGAATATTCTTACCTGGGAAATCCCATGGACTAAGGAGTTTGGTGGCCTGCAGTCTATGACTGAGTGACTGAGCACAGCACAGAATGTCACACTTAAAAATGATTGTATTAACTGTAATACTGAAAACAACCAAGCTTCATTTGTTGAAAATCATGGTTTACATACTTCATATGTAGGTAGGAGCTTGCTTGGTTGCTCAGGTGGTAAAGAATCTGCCTGCCAAAGCAGGAGACATAGGTTCAATCCCTGGGTCGGAAAGATCCCCTGTATAAGGCAAAGGCAACCCACTCCAATATACTTGCCTGGAGAATTCCATGGAGAGAAGAACCTGTTAGGGTATAATCCATGGGGTTCAAAAGAGTTGGACAGGACTCAGCAAATAGCACTTTTTATATACTTGTAAAGAAATCATTACATACAGTATTAGTCTCTCAGTCATGTCAATTCATGCAGGAACAATGGAGTGGGTTGCCATTTCCTTCTCCAAGGGATCTTCCTGGCTCAGGAACCAAACCTGGGTCTCCTGCAATGCGGGAGGGTCCTCTACCATCTGAACCACCAGGGAAGCTGATTACATAAAGACCGTTACAAATATTACATAAAACTGGTATGACAAGATCTATGCTAGCATTAATTCCAAACCCTATCAACAGAGCCAGAGTACAAATCCGCCAGCCTGGTTTGGAATAAGATGATCTTGTATACTACCACCACGTTTAAAATCAAGACAGTTGTCTTTAATACAAAAACAGCATTCATGTTAAACACTCCTTTTGTTAAGGTGCCTACAGTGCAGCAGGCCTAGAACAAAGACTTTATTTACACTAATTTAATCACTACAGCACCTTTGTGGGGTAGACACTATTGCTGTCTTCAGTCTATAAAGAAATCAAGGCAGACAGCTAGCAGCCATAGGTCCATAAATTGGACTTAGGAGACTGGACTTCAAGGTTCATATTCATAAATTCTCTGTGTAGCAGCAATAATTAAAGTGTGAACCACACAAGAAAGGACTGTGGCCCACACCCTCATATTCCCTTTGTTCAACAGAGGCATTCTGCTTACTCCAGATATTACTTACTCTCAAAGCAGTGTCATTGTTTTCAGGTTTTCTAATAATGGTTTATAAACATTATTAAAATAATTCAAAATATTTTAGATAGCACTAATAAATCCTACCTTAATCATCATTGTCATCATAGAATAGTTGGAAAATGCAGAAAAATGTTTACATCAGCAATAACCCCACTATTCAGTGATACATTCTTCAACATATGTATCTCCTAGATAATTTTTTCCCTATGTGTTGATTTTCATAAATGGTATCTTACCATATTTGGTCATCTACTTTTTTGTGGTAGTTTAATAATACTTTTACTGGATGGACTTTTACTGGCTGAAATAAGAACCAAGGAAACCTCAAGCTGAAACAACCTCAACCTTTCCTTTGAAGGAAAATGGCCTCAGTACTTCTTTATTTCATGAAATATCATGACTCCTGTAATGTGATTTACTGGTGAAAGTAACTCTGCTAGCCAAGCAATAGAGCTCTGAATGAGGAGGCTGTGCATGGGTCCAACAGCCTCATGGGGCAATACCTACAACTGCTCTGAGGTAGTCTGCCTGGAATTCAGTCTTCTGGGGAAGCTCCAACTCAGTAATGGGAAACAACCACTTAAATCATCTCCAGGGTAGACATTCTAGCATATTTCACTCTATTAAGCCAGATACATGATCATAAAATAATGGAGACCCATGACAATCATATGTACAGCTAAAGAAAGAGCTTCTTAAGTCCTGACTACAAATCTCTATTTTCAAGGGTCATATGTCTAAGTCTCTTCTTATATACAAAGAGCCTGATGAGAGCATTGCTAAACATCTTCCCCAAACATTACATCAATTTTTAAACATTTTATTTATTGGGCTTCATTCCTTCTTGTGGCATTTGGGATCTTTAACTCCTGGAATGTGGAATCTGGCTCCCTGACTAGGGAACTTTGGTCACGTCCAACTCTTTGTGACTCTTTGTGAACTGTAACCCACCAGGCTTCTCTGTCCATGGAATTCTCCAGGCAAGAACATTGGAATAGGTTGCCATGCCCTCCTCCATGGGATATTCCCCACCTAGTGATCAAACCAGTGTCTCCTACATCTCCTGCATTGCAAGCAAATTCTTTACCACTGAGACACTGGAGAAGCTCTGAGAATAATATAACTGAAGTTTATTCCAAGAAAGTATCTTGTCAGAAGCTATGAAAGGTTCATAGCATGAACAAGACTTGAAGTGGGGATACGATGTGGACGTGTAAAAAGGGGAGGCAAGCTGCTTGTATAGAGGGATGCATCAAGAAGATGAAGAAGGAGTGCAGAGACTAGAGAGTATTCAATAGGGAAGAAACAGGATATAAGGCAAGAAAAGCAGACTTGTGAGGGATGTTGATGCCAGGTTTCTTACAAAATTGACCCAGTAATCAGATATCTGATCTTATCAGACAGCAATATCTTCATTACCTACCTATATTTTTTAGGATAGAGCTTTGAATGAAGCAAAAACTAATATGTTAACAACAGGCCTTTGAAGTTAAATATACATTTTTTTTTAAATTTTAATGGAGGATAGAACAATTTCGTGTTGGTCTCTGCCATACAACAATGTGAATGGATACATACATATCCTCCCTCCTCACCCTCTCTCCCAAGTCTAAGTAATCACAGAGTAGTAGGCTGAGCTCCCTGTGTTAAATATACATTTTTATTCCTAGAGAACAAAGGTAAATTAATAGAGCTTATAAGCCTACTAAATAAATCTACAAGATGAAATTACAACAGACTACAGTGCTCGCTTCGGCAGCACATATACTAAAATTGGAACGATACAGAGAAGATTAGCATTGCCCCTGCACAAGGATGACACACAAATTCATGAAGTGTTCCATATTAAAAAAAAAAATAGACTACAAAGTGAATATAGTTATTAGTATAAATTAAAACACATTAAATGTTAATACAGCTTCCCATGGGGCTCAGTGGTAACAAATCCACCTGCCAATGCAGGAAATGCAGGTTCTATCCCTGGGTCAGGAAGATCCCCTGGAGAAGGAAATGGCAACCCATCCCAGTATTCTTGCCTGGAAAATCCCATGGACAGAGAAGCCTAACAGGCTACAGGGGGTCACGAGAGAGTCAGACATGACTTAGGAATTGAACAGCAAATAGTAATACATTTCCAGGACTGAAATACTGTAGTTATAAATATATATATATATAAAACTATAAAATATGTGGTTGCAAATCTTCACTGTAATGAGAAGGAAAGCTGAATACACAATTTGTTACATCCAACTGCGCTACGTTCAGGGCTTTCCAAGCAATCACATGTGTTTATCACTATCAAACAGGACATTAGCATCCTCTTTCTACACAGAGCAATCTGTTCTGCTAGGTTTGATGCTACAAAGTAAGGAAAACTGACAAGATCTTGAATTACTATTCAGTAATACTAAGGCTCAGCCATCAAATCTAGTTCTAATAAAAACTCTAATTTCTACTCAATGAAACAACACAATTTAGCCATTCTGAGGAGAAATCATGTTTTGCAGCTTTTGTAGAGCCTGGTTTCAATAATACTGCACGCATGAATGAACGAAGTTAACTATTGCGAACAAGGACTAAACTAGAAAACAACTACAGACAGGAGAGATTACATCAGCTTTCCCTGATAGAACAATTTCTATAGCTAAGAAATCCCCAAACTCAGGTTCCCTAAATGTCTCTTCTTTGTGTGTAGAAATCTTCTCAGTCCTTAAGAGAAAGCTTTCTCATATGATCTTCATTTAAGTTCAAGATGAGTGTGAGAGGAGTAAAGTCCCTGATTTCAGGGGCAATATATACTCAGAAGCTATGACAAACCTAAACTGTGTATTAATAAGCAAAAACAGGGCCTCCCTGGTGGTCCAGTGGGTAAGGAGTCTGCCTTGCAGTGCAAGGAGCACCGGTCCGATTCCTGGCCTGGGAAGATCCCACGTGCCGCAGAGCAGCTGGTCTGGTGTGTCTAATTACAAGCCAGCGCTCCAGAGCGCATTCACCCAGAGCCGGTGCTCTGCAGTGAGACAGGCCACTGCAATGGGAGGCCCACACAGGCTAAACAATAAAGATAGATGAAAATAAATATAAATAAAATAGGTATGATAGGGGAAAAGAAAAAAAACTATATATATATATATATATACACTATATATATACACTATATATATATACACTATATATATATATATATATACACTATATATATATATATATATATATATATATAAGGAAAACCCTAGACACACACACACACACACACACACGGCAGAGACACCGCTTTGCCAACAAATATTCATTTGGTCAAAGCTACAGTTTTTCCAGTGGTCAATATGGATGTAAGATTGGACCATAAAGAAGGTTGCAGTACAGTGAAAACTGCTCAGTCGTGTCTGACTCTACAACCCCATGGACTGTATCCCACCAGGTTTCTCTGTCCAGGGAATTCTCCAGGCAAGAATACTGAAGTAGATAGCCATTCCCTTCTGCAGAGGATCTTCCCAACCCAGGGATCGTTCCCAGATTTCCCACATTGCAGGTGCATTCTTTTTTTCTTTTTTTTTTTATTTATTTATTTTGGGTGGGGGTCGGGTTAGGGAGGGAGGGGAGTGGGCGGGCCACTTCTATTGGTCTTTCATTTCTCTGTTTTCATCCATCTTTGTTCTTTGGCTCCTGCGGGCCTCCCATCGCGGTGGCGTCTGTTGTCACAGAGCGCCAGCTCCCGGCGCATGTGCTCCAGAGCTCCGGCTCGGTGATTGGACACATCAGTCCAGCCGCTCCATGGCACGTGGGATCTTCCCAGGCCAGGGATCGAACCGGCGCCCCTTGCACTGCGAGGCGGTGTCCTTATCCACTGGACCACCAGGGGAAGCCCTGCAGGTGCATTCTTTACCTTCTGAGCTACCAGGGAAGCCCAAAGAAAGTTGAATACCAAAGAATTAATGCTTTGTACTTAGGGTGCTGGAGAAGCTTTTTTTTTTTTTTTTTTGGACACTTCTATTGGTCTTTCATTCATTCATTTTCATCCATCTTTGTTCTTTGGCCTGTGTGAGCCTCCCATTGCAGTGGCCTCTCTTGCTGCAGAGCACTAGCTCTGGATGCATGTGCTCCAGAGCTCCGGTTCAGTAGTTGAACACATCGGTCCAGCTGCTCCACAGCATGTGGGATCTTCCCAGGCCAGGGATCAAACTGGCGCCCCTTGCACTGCAAGGCAGTGTCCTTACCCACTGGATCACCGGAGAAGCCTTGGAGAAGACTCTTGAGAGTCCCTTGGACTATAAGAAGATCAAACCAGTAATCCTAAAGGAAATCAACCCTGAATATTCATTGGAAGGACTGAGGCTGAAGCTCTAATTCTTTGGCCACCTGATGTGAAGAGCCAACTCATGGGAAAAGACCCTAATGCTGGGAAAGACTGAAGGCAGGAGGAGAAAGGGCAGCAGAGAATGAGATGGTTGGACAGCATCAGTAACTCAATGAAAATTAATGTGAGCAAACTCCAGAAGACAGTGAAGGACACGGAATTCTGGCATGCTGCAGTCCATGGAGTCACAAAGAGTTGTACACAACTGAGCAACTGAACAACAATATACTCTAAAGCAATTAAATGTTTGCTGGATTTTCATCTAAAATGAGAGATGAATACCACTGCCATGACTCTTTTCTAACGGAAGCAGATGGGAAATCATCTGTAGTCATCCAACTGAGGAACTTCTCTATAACAGCACCCTAGTTACACATCCTAGCCCAGAAAATAAATGAGACTTCGGCTAGTGGAATACATTACCATACAATGAGTTTCAAAAATAGTATCATTATAACTTGGGTAAATTAAATTGTTGTACATAAATCTTTCCGTAGAAATATCTACATAAAGACTGTCTACTATTCACCTCTTTTCTAAGATTTATACTCTTTTTGTTGTTTTAAAAACAAAAAAGGAATGTTGCTATATTAAAATTACAATAGGACCTCCCTGGTGAGCCTGTGGTTAGAGCCTATCTGCCAATGCAAGGGTTCTATTCCTGATCCCAGAGGGTTCCACACTGCGCCCCGGCAACTAAGCCCCTGCACCACAACTAGTGCAGTCCCAGAGCCTGGAGCCCAGGGCTCTGCAACAAGAGAAGCCACCTCAGTGAGAAGCCCATACACAGCAATGAAGAGGAGCCTCTGGTCGCTGCAGCTAGAGAAAGCCTGCTCATAGCAATGAAGACCCACTGCAGTCAAACATAAAAATAAGTAAACAAATAAAATCACAATGAAAATGGATCCTAGAAAACTAATGTCCTGTATTCATGATAGACAAATAACACATAGGGTTGCCTTTCCTTGTTTCTTTGTTTTTAAATACAGAAATATTCAGAAAAAAGTATATCCCTTATTTTCCTTTTAACTATGATCTTAAACATCTAAATCAGAGGACTTCCACTGGTCTAGTGGTTAAAAGTTCTCTATCCAACGCAGGGAGTGTGGGTTTAATCCCTGATCAGGGAGCTAAGATCCACCCACATGCTTCCTGACCAGAAAACCAACACATAAAACAGAAGAAGCACTGTAACAGATTCAATAAAAACTTAAAAAATAGTCCACTACAAAAAAAAAAAAAAAAAAAAACCCATCCAAATCACCAATTAGTTAACTGGACTCTAGGTTATTAACTTTAGAAACCAAGAGGACAGGATTAATTACGTATCATGTAAGACTCAACCACTATGTTCACAGCTGAATCTCTTATTTTGGGTGACTAAGGAGAAAGTACAACTGAATTATATAGGAGACTTGAAAAAAAAAGGAATAAAATTTTAGATAGATGGAATGACTTCAACTCTGAAATATAGTAAGAAACTGTCAGATGAGAAGCTGAGACACCCAGGCTTCCAGTGCAGCAATGTTACCACTCAGGAGTACAAGCGTGCACTCATCGTTCAACCTGTCAACTCTACTTTCTTCAACTTGAAATCTCTGCTACCTCTTTGCATTTTCTTTCCCTATATACATATATACCTATATGAATATCTATATATTCATATGATGTATAAATATACATAATACAAAGGAAAGATTGAAACACTATACAGGCTAATTATTAAGTGGTTACTAACATTGTCCCTGGGCTTCCCCCATGACTCAGCAGTAAAGAATCCACCTGCAGTCCAGGAGTCACTGGAGATGCAGGTTCGATCCCTGGATCAGGAAGATCCCTAGGAGGAGGGCACAGCAACCTACTCCAGGATTCTTGCCTGGAGAATCCCATGGAGGACTCTGGAGGGCTACAGTCCATAGGGTTGCAAAGAGTAGGACACCACTGAAGCGACTTTGCATGCAGACACGCATGCAACATCATCTCTACATAGAAATCTGGCCACGTCAGCTTGAGTAGGGGTTCCCAGATGGCACTGGTAAAGAATTCACCTGCCAATACAGGAGATGCAGGAGATGTGGGTTCAGTCCCTGGGTTGGGAAGATATCCTGTAGAAGGGAACAGAAACCCACTCCAGTATGCTTGCCTGCAAAATTCCATGGACAAAGTAGCCTGGCAGGCTACAGTCCAGTTGTTATTCAGTCACTCAGTCTGTCAGACTCTCTGTGACTCCAAGGACTGCAGCACGCTAGGCTTTCCTGTCCCTTACCATCTCCTAGAGTTTGCTCAAACTCACGTCCTGGGGTCGATGTACAATCCAGGGGGGAGAAGGTCACAACACGACCAGAATCTGACACAGCTGAGTAACTAAGCACACATGCCCGCAGCATCAGTAATTGTGATAAAGCATCATCCACATAATTATACTTATTAGACAAAATAACCTCAACTACAGTTGTTCTTATTGTCTTATTAACTAAACAAGCTTCTTTTTCAACAGATGAGTCACTGGTAAATTTTCTTAGGTCATGTCAACCATTCCAAAAATGATCTGAAATGAATCAAGTCACCTGAAAATTTATGTAAATACATACATACAGCAATATAAAGATACCAGCTTAAACAGAAACCCCAAAGAAAGTGACTAAATACAAGAACAAGGACCATGAAGATCTTACAAACTTTTCAAAGGATTAACAGGTAGAGAATCATTTTCTCCTTTTAATTCAATGCTGAATGCCAAACTACGTTCACAGCTGGAGCTGGGAATACACATCGGGTGGGGACTGAAGTGTACTGAGTTTCTGATTTACTCAAAACACCTATTCGAAAGAATTTTATTGTGCTAAGGTAAAATTCTCCCTGTAGTATTCGCTGCTCCACGACTTGTGAGAAGCATAAAAGGGTTATAAAGGTGCAGGCAGATTGGAAGTTATGTTTGCCATATGAGTAGAACAAAACAAGTAGCAAGAGAAATGGGTGCCATTCAACCTTGGTCCACGGTCCACAATGAAAAGACAGCAATGGGAAGGAAACCTTGTTCAAAATAAATGCATCCAATGGGAAGGAAAAGGGGATCTGTGAGAGTGCTATTTCGCGCAGGCACCTACTATATGGAAGGCCACAAATCACTTGGGATAAAATAAAGGGAAAAATAACTACAAGATCACTGTGAAGTCACCTCCAATAGTGGAGAATACCAGTTATAAATGACTGAAAGAAATTAAAGCACTGGCACAAAGGAAATACATGAGAACTATAGCGGAAAAATGGCTAGGAACCCGTAGAGGTTATCATTAACAAGGCATAGAGTAAGCATTGATAGCATAGACATTTTTCATATTTTTCTTTTCATATTTTTCTAATCATTTATTTGGCTGCACCGGTCTTAGTTGCAGCATGTGAGCTCCTAGCTGCGGCACATGAGATTTTCGTTCCCTGATCAGGGACTGATCCTGGGTCCCCTGCATTGGGAGCCCGAAGATTTAGCTAATGGACCACCAGGGAAATTATGATAGCATAGGTTTTAAAAAAGCAGACTTCAAAAAAAATTTCCCCCAAAATGAAAGGAGGTAAAAATTAAGAACTCAGTTTCAGGGCTGGACTGACTGACTCCATCACTGAGCCATGTGACCATGCACAAGTTACTCAAACTTTATGGGCTTCAGTTTCTATGTCTGTAAAATGAGAAAATAATCTCATTTCAAAGCTTTTCTAAGGGGCTTCCCTGGTGGTCCAGTGGGTAAGGACATTGCCTTCCAGTGCAAGGGGCGCTGTTTCGACCCCTGGCCTGGGAAGATCCCACGGAGTGGCTGGACTGATGTGTCCAATTACTGAGCCGGAGCTCTGGAGCGCATGCACCCAGAGCCGGTGCTCTTCGACAACAGAGGCCACCGCAATGGGAGGCCCACAGGGGCCAAAGAACAAAGATGGATGAAAATAGATAAATGAAAGACCAATAGAAGTAGCCCGCCCGCTCCCCTCCTTCCCCACCCCACCCCTCAAAAATAAATAAATAAATAAATCTTTAAAAAAGAAAAAAGCTTTTCTAGGATTGTTAATAGAAACAAAGGAAAAAGTAACAGCCAACATTCATTTAACATGTGAGACCCAGTTTTGGACACTCCAAGGTATTCATTCAAAGAATGTTCAGAGTCGTGTGAAACCAATTCCATTACCTACCCTATTTTCATAGGTGAGAAAATCAGGCTTAGCCCAGTATTCAATAAATAGAAGCTTTATATCATGACCCTAATTACCAAGAGAAAGGTAACATCAAGAAATAGAAGATTCACATAAATAGGTGTTATTTTAAAATTATAACTAGTGCCAGTGAAGCAAAAAATTGGCCCTTGAGAGAAACCAATGTGCTACACAGAAAGTTCAATGATGCATTTGAATTTTTAAAGAACACAAATAAAAGCAAAAGAGATATTTAAGAAGGAAGACCCCCTGGAGAAGGGAATGGCAACCCACTGCAGTATTCATACATGGAGAATTCCACGGACAGAGGAGACTGGTGGACTACAATACACGGGGTCACAAAGAGCAGGACATGACTAAGCAGCAACACTTTCACATTCTCGTAGGTCTAAGTCCAAAATGAGACAAAGCTGGCAAGAAAAACAATTATTTCAGATCTACATATTATCAGAATAAGAAAGACCAATTATCAGAGGCTTATGAATAAAGTTCAAGAGACAGAGAGGAAAAGAGAGGACCTCAAGTTTCTGCAACCAGAAAAAATTTCCTTAATCAAGCCTTCTCTCCCTTTTTAGTGACACTTTTGTATAATCTGTACAGTTCCTTCCCGTTTCTTTTAAAGACAAAACAACAAAAACATTTTTTCTGTCTCCTTTTTTCTGCTTTTTCATATTCTTATTGGCCATGTATGTCCCACCTTGTTGGATTATATTCCATGTTCTTTAGCCATCTGCCATCTTGCTACTTTTTCTTATTCTTTAAGAGTCTTTTTTTAATAATATTGTTATTATTGATACCACACATAATATTTTATATATAAAATACATAACATATAGCCACTTATGAATAGTTCCCTAATTTCTCTGCATTTTCTATACTAGTTCAAATTCCTTAAATAATACATTGTAGATCTTATAAATGTTTTCAAATATATGAAGTAGAAGGTAAATTCTAAAAACAGTAGAACTCTTTTTAGCCATATCCTCATTCTCATAGCCTAGTTATAACTATTAGTTTTTAATTTAATTGGAATGCTGTGCTGGTTTCTGCTGTACAACAACATGAGTCAGCTGTATGCGATACTTATCGCATACCCCTCCCTCTCACCCCACCCCATCCCACCCCTCTCAGTCGGCACAGGGCACTCTTGCCCTTTCTTCTTATTCTCCTTTCCTCCCCCACACCCCACAACTCTTCAAAAGCAAAACTTGCGGAATTCCCTGATGATCCATTGGTTAGGATTCTGCACTTCCACTCCAAGGCACGGGTTTGATTTCTGGTCAGAAAACTAAGATAACCACATGGGCTTGGCCGGAAAAAAAAAGAAAGAAATTAGAAGAGCTTGCATTTCACCTACCATATTTTTCTCTTTCTCTCTTCATCCAAAGCAATTAGGTTGCTAGCCCCCTCAATCCCCTACACACCCTTAAGAAACGGCTTCTTAATTGCAAATGTAATCGGCTCTTTTCAGGACTCCTCTGATTTGCCTTTGCTGAATATCTGACACTATCACCACACTCTTCACCCACACTCTTGGGTAACTCTTCTTTCCTTGGTGCTTGGCTGGTTTTCTTGCTCGCTCTCGCTCTCGCTCTCTCTCTCTCTCTTTCTCTCTCTCTGTGTCTCTCTCGGCAATCCCTCTCAGACTCTGATTCTTCTTTGGCCCAACTCTATTAACAGTCTATTATTTCACCCTTTCTATTTCATCCAGAGATGAGATCAATTCTGTTTTGGCGTTTGTTTTTAATGTTGGCCTTTTATTGGTGTTTTATTTATTTACTTTCATGCATCTTTATTCTTTGGCCTGTATGGGCCTCCCATGGCAGTGGCCTCTCTGGTTGCAGAGAACCCAGCCTGGGAGTGTGTGCTCCAGACTGCTGGCTCCTATTGAACACATGCTCCGTGGCATGTGGGATCCTCCCAGGCCAGGGATCGAACCAGTGCCCCTACACTGCAAGGCGGACTCTTCACCACGGGACCAGGGAAGCCCCCAGTTCTGTTTTAATCATCCTCTAGGCTTTACTTTGGGCACAGTCCCAGGTGCACTCAACTCTACAGAGCTTAACACTGAAACTTTCCCAAGACAGGAAGTGGAGGAAAACAATCCGGTGTCACTGTTTAACCTAGTCCACTGCCTTCTCATTAGGAATTCAGTTTCCTCTGGGATCCCTAGTAGGCCTCGTCTGTAACACTGATTTGGTTTCCCAGTATCTCTATTTCCCTCTTTTTTCCTCCTAAGAGGTTTGAGCAGACACACAACAAAGGCCTTTGGTTCCTTTTCTGCATCCTCGGGGGCTTTTTTTGGTCTGTTGGTACCTGTGCTGCCTGCTAAGCTACTTCAAATGCACTGTCTTGTCTCAACCATCAGGCCAATTAGGAATGAGGTCTGTTTTATTCTCAGCTGAGTTATAACAGGGCTTTCAACTGCAAACCAAAGCTCCTAGTGTTTACAATTTTCCCTCAGCTCAGTCAAGGATGGTGGATCCATAGAATCATTTATTTAAATTCCTGAAAACAGAGATAGTTAAAAACACAGCAATCCCAGGGAGACTATTTCTAACTAGACACAGAATTATCTTTTACATTTTCAAAGAATTTGTTTATACAGGGAAATATATATATCTGTCTCCTTGAACCTTAGAAGGGAGGGAGCACATACTTGCTTGGAATCGACCATTAAGTATGAAAAATGTCTCATGCCTGAGATCTTTAAAATAATTTCCTGTCTGAGATTTGTTGAGCTCAGATATTTTTCTTTCTAAAAGCTGCTGAGCTTGTGTTATCTTTTCCATTTTCAGATTTTAGTGACAGAGGTAGACAGTACTCCCCAGTTCATCATAATGGAGCAACAAACAAGAGCCTGGAGTTGGGGGACTTTCCTGTTCTTCCAGAGGTTTAGACTCGAGGCTTCCACTGCAGGGGCACAGGTTCGACCCCTGGTCAGGAACCAAGATCACACATGCCATGGAGCAAGGCCAAAAAAAGGGAGGGCAACTCAAGCATACTTTGGGAAAGCATCAGATCAAACCCCTGGCTTGCCACATGTCCTAGTCCTTAAATATCACCCCAAGTCAACAATGTCTACAATCCAATTTTGCAATCGATTACTCTATGCAAGTAGTCTGAAATTTTCAAGTACATGCCATCTCTCCATTCTTTTAATTGCTATTAATGGTGTAGCATGTGTTTCCCAGGTGGCACTAGTGGTAAAGAACCCACCTGCAGGTGATGTAAGAGACTTGGGCTCAATCCCTGGATCTGGAAGATCCCCTGGAGGAGGGCATGGCAACCCACTCCAGTATTCCTGCCTGGAGAATCCCATGGATAGAAGAGCCTGGTGGGCCACAGTCTATAGGGTTACAAAGAGTCGAACAGGACCAAGTGACTTAGCGCACATGCATGCAGTGGTATAGTATACTCCTTTTGTATGCATCAGTGCCAGCATTTGACTAAAACTTATTGACAACCTATTAGCTTTGAGCTCTAAAAGCTCCTGATTTCACCCACGCCCAAGTTTACTTATTAATTCATGTTTCAAAAGTCTAATTATTTCTGTTACCTTGAATCACTTCTGAGCCTATCTTTTATAGGGTGAGTAGTAAGGGATTCAGATAAGTTAAAGGAATTTCAGATTGATCACTTGCTATTTGACAAACTTCCTAAAGTCTAGTCTCCATATCTTGCTGCCCAATAGCGTACCCTGTACCTAAAACTCACTAATTAGCCATGAAACTTTTTAAATCAACTGACCAATCTTTATTAGAGGTTGAATGATAATCACAAACAATTCAAAACATCTCCCAAAGGGTCAATGCAATTAAAGCTTCTAAATACTCGATGGGACTCCACAGTAAAATACCTTAATGGAATTTTGTTCTTTGGTAAAATGTTTCACCAAGTTCTAGAGGAATAAGGTACTATATAAGGAACGTGATTATATATTTTATAACCCAAATGGAGATACTGAATCGTATAAAACATTGACTTAGCAAAAATGAGCACTATTAATAATTAAACAAAGACAGCAAGCCCAAACCAGGATTGTCCCAAGCAAACCAGGACAGTCGGTCTCCCTCTACACGAAGCACCTAATGCCAAACTGGACCTGTGTCCCTCTTGGCAATACGATGTGAAACAGTCAGCTTCATCCAAAAAGTAATCAATGAACATGTGGTCAGGAAAGACAAGTGAAAGAACCCTATGCAGAAGCAAGACCAAAGATTTCATTTCAGACTAAAATGAAATCCAAACTGTATTAGGAGGTATTAAAACACAACCCAAAGATTCTTTAACATTCTGCACTAAGTACAGTCTGTGTCTCCTCCCCTTGAATCTGCTCTCTTCAAACACTTGATTAATAAAGCAGCTGAAACTGGCACTGTGCCAGATCTGGGCTCAGGCCTTAACACCCAGACTGCGTCTACTTTCTGTACCCTGGTGGTGTTCAGGTCATCTACCCCTTGCTGATCTCCTGCCTGTTTGATCTATGAGTTACTGACAGACGGAGGGGTGTTAAAGTCTCCAACTATTACAGTGGGTTTACCTAGCCATCCTTCAGGTCTAAGTGTAAATGTCCCCACATGAGCAAGGCTTCCACTGGTCATTCATCTAAAGTATACTCACTGGGCTTTCCTGGTGATCCAGTAGGTAAAGAGTCCACCTTGCAGTGCAAGGGGTACCGGTTCAATCCCTGGCCCAAGAAGACCCCATATGTCATGGAGCGGCTGGAGCAGTGTATCCAATTATGAGCCAGCACTCTGGAGGCATGCACCCAGACCTGGTGCTCTGCGGTGAAAGAGGCCGCTGCAATAGGAAGCCCACACAGGCCAAAGGATAAAGATGGATGAAAAAATTAAAATAGAAGAAAAAAAAAAAAAAAAACAATAAAAGAGGCCAAAATCAAGGGGAAAAAAGGAGCTCTCTTTAAAAAAAAAAAAAGAGTATACTCACTATCCACCCTCCTCCATCACATAAATATATACATAACCCACCACTTTCTACCTTTATTATTTCTCTTAGCTCTCTTTTCCTATATGTGATTTAAAATTACAGATGTGTCTCCTGACTTGGGGCTTCCCAGGTGGCTCAGTGGTGAAGAACCTGCATGCCAATGCAGAAGACACAGAAGATGTGAGTTCAATCCTTGGGTCAAGGAAAGGACCTGAGGAAGGATATGGCCACCCACTCCAGTATTCTTGCTGGAAAATCCCATGGGCAGAGAAGACTGGTGGGCTAGAGTCCATGGGGTCACAAAAGAGTCGGACCAACTGAGTGACTGAGCTCACATGCTGCTGACCTGAGTCATTTTTGCCATCCCCACTGATGACTGGCTTCATGGAAAGAGAAACTCAGTTTTGTTCACCATTAAAGGAGATGGGGGAAACAGAGGAGAGATGGTTGGATAGCATCACAGACTCAAGGGACATCAATTTGAGCAAATTTTGGGAAATGATGAAGGGCAGGAAAGCCTGAAATGATGCCGTCCATGGGGTCAGAGAGAGTCAGACACAACTTAGTGACTGAACAACAACATATTCATTGCTTGGCCAAAAACATCACATTGCCAGCTTAGTCAATGTCTCCAATGGAAAGAGCTCTCTGAAATGGGCAGTGCCTCTCTGCCTTCATTGTTGAGACCACAGCTTCTCAACTTCGGCACTACTGACACTTTGAGCCAAACAGCTGTTTGCTCTGCGAGACTGTCCTATTCATTTGTACAATGTTTCACAACACCCCTGGTCTCTCAGTGCCAGTAACACCACTATCATTCCCCAAGCTTAGAAAACAAAAATGTCTCTAGACATCAGCAAACACATCCTAGCTTAAACTAAAAGGATGACCATAATAATGAAGCAACCCAGGAATGTGAACTTGCTTTAAACTGAAACCAGTCTTATCATCAAGTCCTTCCTCGTGTCCTCCTCAAAAACCACTTAAACTAAACTACAGGAGAGATTCTAAGTGCCCTAACATTATGATAATTGGACATTTCTACAAGAACTCTTTCAAAGAATTCTTAGTTTCCAAAGAATGCCTCCATTTTCACCAGCTAGACTACAACTCTAAAGACAGGAAATATCACTGATTATTTTGAGGGTCTCCTAATCAAATGATCAAAGAACCCTGATAATGAAAATGGCTAAAAGAGGCCAACATTAAAATATTGTCTAATGGGAAAGTTATTCCTGGGCACTGTGGTCTAATAATTGAAATCGTGCTTCTTGCTTAAACAATATCCTCATTGTCACTTTTGTCCAAAAGATTAGGCATTGTTTGTTTATCTGCTGCAAGCTAAAGGAAACCAGCTGTGCCCATGAACCAGCTTCCAATGCCTTCCATTCTTTCTCTAAAGCAAGTCAGGGTTAGTCTGCAACCTAAACAGGCTTTAAGGTCTTTTAAAATAAAATTACCACATGTTGGTGGATGGGCTATTACCCTCCTTGGACTAGGTAAGGATAAAAACAACTCTACTTTTTCAACTTTCATCTTTATCCAAGGAGTCCCTGATCTGGAGATCACACAGCACCATTCATTCCATTTTTAATCCAGTGTCTCTTGTACACTGTAATGCCATATTTTCTGCTTTAAATCAGAAAGCTAATGATGATTGTGTTATCATAGTATGATGCCATTTTTCACAATCTGTGACTAATACTGTGGTTATACGCTCGATCTTTGAAGTGAGCTGGGATGACGATCCTATGGACCCAATGTCGAAAAGAAACCAGAGGAAACCTAATGAGAAACCCAGAGCAGCACAGCCCATCACATGTAATCAGATTTGCCTCTTTTTTGTACAGAGTTCCTGTTTATGAGTAGATAACCTCTCAGGATGCCGAACATTAGCATGAGGGTCCAGGTGTCAACACTGAAGACTGAAACCTCAGGGAACATGCAGTCCACTGTTCTCCTTCTGGGGATTTCTGACTTTTAGAAATTCTTCTGACTCTCCTGAGAGCGTTTCGCTATAGTTGACCTTCTGGGCCAGCAGTCAAAGCCACCACCTCTTTAATCTCATATTCTGAAAAGGGTGGTTAACTGCCACTGCCTTTCTTTTTGCTGCTGCTTGTTTTAATTAACAGCATTTCTTCCCTCTATTTCTCCTGGGGCTTTGAAGAGCTCTTTGAAATGTCTTTAGTATATTTCAGTCTTGGTTTGGCAGTAGTCTCTCAATTTAAGAGGTCGTTGAATTCAAGTTCAATTATTCAGCACAAATTGGCAGCATGAAATGCTAAAAGAAGATTGGCATTTTCAATCACGTAAGTCTCATGTTACAGAAACTAAGCAAATTTCTCCATTGTTCTTACTGACCTCTGAGATAACAATTAGAGCTGGCACAAACCAGTGTGGGCAGGCTTCTCTGATGAGCCGGCTCCCACAGGAGGAAGATTTTGGCATCTTCACCTCAATAGAAACTGAAGATAAGCAGAAAAAAAAATGACCAGAAGTCAGAATTATTAATAGGACTGATTCTGACTGTGGCTTGGGGGAGACCAGTAGTCACCTTCACTCCCGGTTCAGGCACCAGGTGATTTCTGATGTGAACAGAAGGTAAGTGGTAGCTTTCAGCAAGCAGCAATGTGTCGTAGCTGGAAGCAAGGTCTTAGTGTCCCAGACCAGAAGTCCTAACCACTGGACCACAGGAGTCAGCAGTTAGGGCTAAGGTCCCTAGTCTTGCCTGCCTAGTCAAGAAAGAACTCAGACAAGGAAGCAGAAGGTAAAGAGTACACTAAAAAGTTTACTGAGAAGAAAAGTCCATGCAGAAAGGCACATGGGAGAGTGCAGAGAGAGAATCTCTTTTTTGGGAAGTTCAAATCCTTTATAAAGGGGCAGTTTTCCAGGTCTTTGTCTTCCTTCTGGCCAAACCACCTTGCTTTGTTCCCCTGGGTAATTTGTCTCAAGACCTTCCCCTGGGGTGTGCATGTACATCCTAGCCAAGAAGATCATGAAGTAAAAGATTCAGGGAGAAGTAAAAAATTCGGGGAGAAGCAAAACTCATTATGGCCTGGAATTCCCTTCTTTTGTTTCCAAGGAGTCTTTCTGCACATGTGGAGTGTCTTCCTTATCAGACAAGGATTTTTCCTTTCTTTGTCCTTGCTATGATTATTCCCTAAAAGTAAGAAACAAAGATGAGCACAATAAAGGACAGAAGGGTATGGACCTAACAGAAGCATAAAATATTAAGAAGAGGTGACAAGAATACACAAAAGAACTATATAAAACATATCTTTATGACTTGGATAACCACGGTGGTGTGATCACTCACCTAGAGCCAGATATGCTGGAGTAGGAAGTCAAGCCTTAGGAAGCAACACATGAACAAAGCTAGTGAAGGTGATGGAATTGCAGCTGAGCTATTTCAAACATGAAAAGATGATGCTGTTAAAGTACTATACTCGACATGCTAGCAAATCTGGAAAACTCAGCAGTGGCCACAAGACTGGGAAAGGTCAATTTGCATTCCAATCCGGAAGAAAGGCAATGTCTAAGTATGTTCAAACTACTGCACCACTGTACTCATTTCACATGCTGGCAAGGTCATGTTCAAAATCCTTCAAGTGGGCTTTCCTAGTGGTCAAGTGGGTAAAGAGTCCACTTTGCAGTGCAAGGGGCACTGGTTCCATCCCTGGCCCGGGAAGATCCCATGTACTGCAGAGTGGCTGGTCCGGTGCACGCAGGGCCGGTGCTCTGCAACTAGAGAGGCCACTGTGATGGGAGGCCCACACAGGCCAAAGAATTAAGATGGATGAAAACAAATAAATGAAGGACCAATAAAAGAGGCCAAAATTAAAAAAAAAAAAAAATCCTTCAAGCTAAGCTTCAACGTTATCTGAACTGAGTACTTCTAGATGTATACACTGGATTTAGAAAAGGCATAGGAACCAGAGGTCAAATGGTCAACATCCACTGGATCACAGAAAAAGCAAAGAAACTCCAGAAAAAAACATCTACTTAATGGACTATGTGAAAGCCTTTGACTGTATGGATCACAACAAACTGTGGAAAATTCTTAAAAGAGAGGGGAATAGCAGACCACCTTACTTGTCTCCTGAGAAATCTGTATGCAGGTCAAGAAGCAATAGTTAGAACCAGACATGGAACAAAGGACTGGTTCAAAATCGGAAAAGGAGTACATCAAGGCTGTGATATTCTCAGTGCTTGTTTAACTTATATGCAGAATACATCATGTGAGATGCCCATCAGGATGAAGCCCAAGCTGGAATCAAGACTGCCAGGAGAAGTACCAATAACCTCAGATATGCCGATGACACCACTGTTCGGGCAGAAAGTGGAGAAAAACTAAAGAGTCTCTTGATGAAGATGAAAGAGGAGAGTGAAAAAGCTGGCTTAAAACTCAACATTCAAAATACTAAGATCATGGCATCTGGTCCCACCACTTCATGGCAAATAGATGGGCAAAACAATACATACAGTGACAGACTTTATTTTCTTGGACTCCAAAATCACTGTGGATAGTGATTGCAGCCATGAAACTAAAAGACACTTGCTCCCTGGAAGAAAAGTTATGACAAACCTAGACAGCACAGAGACATCATTTTGCCAACAAAGTTCATATAGTCAAAGTTATGGTTTTTCCAATAGTCAGGTATGGATGTGATAGCTGGACAATTAAAAAGGCTGAGCACCTAAGAATTGATGCTTTCAAACTGTGGTGCTGGAGAAGACTCTTGTTGAGTCCCTTGGACTGCAAGATCAAACTAGTCAATCCTAAAGGAAATTAACCCTGAATACTCACTGGAAGAAATAATGCTGAAGCTCCAATACTTTGGCCACCAGATGCAACAAGCAGACTTATTACAAAAGTCCGTGATGCTGGGAAAGACTGATCTCAGTGTTCTGAGGAACACATGAGTCTGGGAGCTGAAGTGGCGGCTGCTCACAGCTCTTACCTACAGCCATCAGGCATACATGCCCTCCACATGAACTGCCACCAATCCTTCCAAATTCTATTGCTTAATGCCAATCCCACTTTAACACTCAAACACAAACACTTGTGCTTTAATTAAAATTTGCACAATAATTCAAAGAAATCAGTTTGATTTTACTGATGCATAGACCTGGTTTGATTCTTGGGTTAGGAATATCCTCTGGAGGAGGGCATGGCAACCCACTCCAAAATTCTTGCCTGGAGAATCCCCATGGAGAATTAGTTCAGTATATGGACCACCTCCCTTAAAGACTGTTAAGTTGCCTGAGGACAGAATCTGTCTCTAAGTTCCCTTCTTTCCACCTGGGACTTCCCTGGTGGCTCAGATGGTAAAGAATCTGCTCACAATGCAGGAGACCTGGGTTCAATTCCAGGCTGCAAAAGATCCCTGGAAAAAGAAATGGCTACCCACTCCAGTATTCCTGCCTGAAGAATTCCATGGACAGAGAAGCCAGGTAGACGACAGTCCACAGGTCACAAAGAGTCAGACATGACTGAGTGACTAAGACACTTTCCCTTTTTCCTACCTACAGCTTAGACAGGGCATTAAAAAAACATAATAAACTCATTATTAGTTTAAAAAGCTCAAAGAATGTGAACAAATCTCTGAATGTACAAAAGTCCTTTAGAGACAGATGATTTCAAGATGCTGAACTTAAGATATCTTTAAATGCCACATGTTTTAAAAATCACTTTGTGATTTTTTATAATCCTATATTAAATGCTATGGGGGTTTAGAAGAGAGAACATAAGCAGGAAATCAAACCAGGAAAAAGATTAGTAGCAAGAGGGATAATAAACTGCCTCCTATCCCAAACATAAACACACACAAGAAAGTATTAAGAAGCTGGAGTGCACTGGTTTTAAAACAAAACAAATCTCTGCTCAAACACAGAATTGTGGGAAGTGCAAAGCTTTTCTTTTTTTTTTAAATAAGAAAACTGATGTGTGACTGCTGCATATCGAAATGGTTCCAGTTAACCAGCCGCACTCCACAGAGGCAAGTTCATTACCAAGGGGGCAGCAGTATAGGAATCTCAGTCAACTTCTCCCCAGCCTATGTACCACTTATAAGAATAAGAAACTCAAGAGAATTCAAGAATAATAAAAAGCCTTTTCTATTTCTTCTCAGGTTCCTAAACAATGGCTAACAGCAACGGTATCAAAATCAACAATCATACAGATCTTTTCATGGGGAGATATCCTTTGTTTATATTATTTGAATCACAAAATAAAAGATGACTCACATAGACCATAAATGGAGGCAATAAAGAAGAATATTACCCTGCACATAATGCTAAAGTAGTGAGGTCTGAAATGAATGATGGTTACAGATTCAACTATATGTAGCCTCCAAAAAAGACATGTTGAAATTCTAAATTCTAATACCTCAGAAAGTGGCCTTATTTGGAAATAACATCCTTACAGAAGTAGTCAAGCTAAATGAGGTCATTCGAGTAGGCTCTAATCCAAAATGACTAGTGTTCTTATAAAAAGGGAAAATTGAGATGTGGAGACAAACACACCAAGAGAGAGCACCATGTGATCATGAAGGCCAACGTTGGGCTGAGACATTAACAAGTCAGTTCAGTTCAGTTCAGCCACTCAGGCATGTCCGACTCTTTGGAACCCCATGGACTACAGCACACCAGGCTTCTCTGTCCTTCCTCATCTCCTGGAGCTTACTCAAACTCATGCCCATTGATTCAGTGACACCATCTAACCACCTTATTCCCTAAAGTCCCCTTCTCCTTCTGCCTTCTATTTTCCCCAGCATCAGGTCTTTTCTCTGATCAACAAGTCAGGAATGCCCAAAACTGCCAGCACGACTCAGAAACTAGGAGAGAGTCATGGAACACATTCTCCCTGGATAAGGGAACTAGATCCCACATGCTTTAACCGAAGATCCAGCTCATTCAAGTAGATAAATAAAATACATATTTAAAAAAAAATAAATAAGGAAGTAGAGATGCGGACAGCTACAGGAGAGTGCTGAGGAGTGCCAGAACAAGGATCTCAACATTCAGTTGACACTTTAAATTATGTAGTGCTTCAGGAGACACAGCTCTGAAATGCTGCTAGATGCACACTAGTGTTGTTCTTTGGCCTGACCTTGCCACTGTAAAGCAAATAAGCACTGGCAGGCTGTCATCTCCCAAAGCAGGTGAGTGGTCAATGGATTCCATCTCCAGATGGAGGAAATTAAATACAACATGTGACCAGGGAGCTTTAAACTGGTCGAGAAATGCTGACAAGTTATACTGAGACCTGCTGGAGTGAAAAGTATTAACTCTCCAGAACAAGCATCCTCAAAGATTGTAGGTACTTAAAAAGCAGTCTTTGTTTCATTCAAGCATGACAAATGGAGAATGCTTCAACTATATCTCAAGACTTTGTCATAAATCTTACACATGAGTTGTAATCTTGCAGTTGGAAGCTGAGCGTATCTTTGGGGAGAAGGCACTTCAAAGTGATTGGTTTATTTCCTTATAATGAAACACTATGTTTGCTTCAATTTGATTCACAGTTGAAACAAGTCAGAGCACCTGGGAGAACCACCTGGAATATTCAACAAGGACCAAGTCTTTCCAAGAAGACCTTATCCTGTGCAAGTACAATGTTAGGAAAAGATGGCCTCAAACCAGATAGACATGAGCCAAGACAAGCTCTGTCCCAAGTAACCTGCACTGATTTGGACAAGGCACTGAATTTCTCTAAGCACCAAGATGCCTAGTCCAATGCAGATGAAAATATAATAATGGGGCCTACCTTACAGCGTGTTATCTCAGGAGAAAAACTGAGACAATGAATATTTCATACTTTCTGCAAAACTGCTTAATGCAGTGTAATTATCTTCACCTTCTTAAAATCAAAGGTGCAAGTAACTTTTAGACAATATGCTACTATTTTTCCTTAGGAAAAAATACAAAAGTTGAGACACAACCACTATTGAAATTAATTCATCCAGCTAGGCCATTACCAATGACATTTTTCCATAAAATGCTCAAGTGAAAGAATGAAGTCATTAACAGCCCTCTAGATTTTATTATTTCAATCCACATATGTTTTTCCCTTCTCAAAATTTATGACTGGGGCTTCCCTGGTAGCTCAGTGGTGAAGCGTTTGCCAATACAGGAGACACGGGTTTGATCCCTGATCCAGGAAGATCCCACACGCTGCAGAACAACTAAGCCTGTGAACCACAACTGTTGAGCCTATGCTCTAAAGCCTCGGAGCCACAACTATTGAGCACATGAGGCACAACTACTGAAACCGGTGTGCCCTAGAGCCCAAGTTCTACAAGAAGAAAGTCACTGCAACAAGAAGCCAGCTCATTTCAACTAGAGAGAAGCCCCCACTCTCTGCAACTAGAGAAGAACCTGCAGCAGCAGTGAAAACCCAGAATAGTCAAAAATATATAAATAAAGAAAATACTTTTTAAAAAATGTATGACTTTTTTTAAGCAAAAAATAAAATCTCAAAATTAACACTCAGCTTTTGATCTATAGCATTTCTGAATTAACATACTTACATGTTTTCCTTTATCAGGGATCTTGCTTCATCTTCTTAACTTTGAAACTATGAACAACAGTGTAAGACTACATTCAAGAAAAGCCAAAGGGTACCTCAGTAAGCACATAGTCAAAATTTCCAATTATGCGTTTAGAATGATTCTTCTTCAGAGAACTATCTTCTACAGTTCTTTAATTACTCAGCTTACTGAATAATTCAATTACTGCTAACTAATTACTTAGATTTCCTTTCATAAAGACTTTGATTCACAGTTGAAACAAGTCAGAGCACCTGGGAGAACCACCTGAAATTTCCAAGGACCAAGTCTTTCCAAGAAGACCTTATCCTGTGCAAGTACAATGTTAGGAAAAGATGGCCTCAAACCAGATAGACATGAGCCAAGACAAGCTCTGTCCCAAGTAACCTGCACTGATTTGGACAAGGCACTGAATTCTCTAAGCACCAAGATGCCTAGTCCAATGCAGATGAAAATATAATAATGGGGCCTACCTTACAGCGTGTTATCTCAGGAGAAAAACTGAGACAATGAATATTTCATACTTTCTGCAAAACTGCTTAATGCAGTGTAATTATCTTCACCTTCTTAAAATCAAAGGTGCAAGTAACTTTTAGACAATATGCTACTATTTTTCCTTAGGAAAAAATACAAAAAGTTGAGACACAACCACTATTGAAATTAATTCATCCAGCTAGGCCATTACCAATGACATTTTTCCATAAAATGCTCAAGTGAAAGAATGAAGTCATTAACAGCCCTCTAGATTTTATTATTTCAATCCACATATGTTTTTCCCTTCTCAAAATTTATGACTGGGGCTTCCCTGGTAGCTCAGTGGTGAAGCGTTTGCCAATACAGGAGACACGGGTTTGATCCCTGATCCAGGAAGATCCCACACGCTGCAGAACAACTAAGCCTGTGAACCACAACTGTTGAGCCTATGCTCTAAAGCCTCGGAGCCACAACTATTGAGCACATGAGGCACAACTACTGAAACCGGTGTGCCCTAGAGCCCAAGTTCTACAAGAAGAAAGTCACTGCAACAAGAAGCCAGCTCATTTCAACTAGAGAGAAGCCCCCACTCTCTGCAACTAGAGAAGAACCTGCAGCAGCAGTGAAAACCCAGAATAGTCAAAAATATATAAATAAAGAAAATACTTTTTAAAAAATGTATGACTTTTTTTAAGCAAAAAATAAAATCTCAAAATTAACACTCAGCTTTTGATCTATAGCATTTCTGAATTAACATACTTACATGTTTTCCTTTATCAGGGATCTTGCTTCATCTTCTTAACTTTGAAACTATGAACAACAGTGTAAGACTACATTCAAGAAAAGCCAAAGGGTACCTCAGTAAGCACATAGTCAAAATTTCCAATTATGCGTTTAGAATGATTCTTCTTCAGAGAACTATCTTCTACAGTTCTTTAATTACTCAGCTTACTGAATAATTCAATTACTGCTAACTAATTACTTAGAATTTCCTTTCTTTTATAAAGACTTAAAAGAGAAATAAAGGGCTTCCCTGGTGGTCCAGTGGGTAAAAAGTTCACCCTACAGTGCAGGGGGCACCAGTTTGATCCCTGGCCCAGGAAGATCCCACATGCTGCGGAACAGCTGGACTGGCGTGTCCAATTATGAGCCAGCGCTCTGGGGCACAGGCACCTAGAGCTGGTGCTTTGCAGCAAGAGGCCACTGCAATGTGATGCCCAAACAGGCCAAAAAATAAAGACGGATGAAAATAAATAAAGGACCAATAAAAAAAGAGGCCAAGGGCTTCCCTGGTGGTCCAGTGGGTAAGGACACCGCCTTGCAGTGCAAGTGGTGCTGGTTCAATCCCTGGCCTGAGAAGATCCCACGTGCCGCGGAGCAGCTTGACTGATGTGTCTAACTACTGAGCCAGAGCTCTGGAGTGCATGCGCCCAGAGCTGGTGCTCTGCAACAAGTGAGGCCACTGCACTGGGAGGCCCACACAGGTCAAAGAACAAAAGATAAATAAGTGAAAGATCAATAGAAGTGGCCAAAAAAAAAAAAAAAAAGAGGCCAAAATTTTTAAAAACAGAGAAATAAAAACAATGATAGTTTCAAAATTTTTTTTTCAACAATATTTGGTATTGTTATAAAGATAAAAATGAGGTTTTTGCTTTCTGTAGTTATTTCAGAAAGAGTAATAAAAGTCTCTATAAGCTACATGTCACCAAATACAGTAATTTCATGCTCTTAATAAGGGAAGGTGCTAAGTCACTTCAGTCATGTCCAGCTCTTTGACTTGAAGCCCACCAGGCCCATCTGGTCACGGGGTTCTCCAGTTAAGAACACTGGAATGGGCTGTCATTTCCTTCTCGGGGATCCATCTGACCCAGGGACTGAACCCGTATCTCTGTCTCCTGCACTGGCAGGCAGGTTCTTTACATAAATTAGCGTCACCTGGGAAGACCCAGTAAGGAAGAGGGAGGAGGCAATTCTCTCCGAGTCCAGTGGCTGGGGCTCCATGCTTCCACTGAAGAGGGCAAGAGATCAATTCCTGATCAGGAAAATAAGATCCTGCATGCCATTTGCTACAGCCTAAATAATTAATTAAATTTAAAATTACATCATAGAGGGCTTCCCTGGTGGTTCAGTGGTGAAGAGTTTGCCTGCCAGTGCGGGAGACATGGGCTCGATCCCTGATCCAGGAAGATCCCACATGCTGCGGAGCAGCTAAGCTTGTGAGCTGCAACTGTTGGGCCTGTGCTCTGGAGCCTCGGAGCCAAAACTGTTGAGCCCATGTGGTGCAACTACTGGGGCCCGTTGGCCCTGAAGCCCAAGCTCCACAACAAGAGAAGTCACTGCAATGGGAAGTCTGCTCACCTCAGCTGGAGAATGGCCCCCACTTCCTGCAACTAGAGAGCAGCCTATGGCAGCAGTGAAAACACAGAACGGCCAAAAATAAATGAATTAAGATGGAGTAAAAGCTCAACCTAAAAAGGTATAAAGAATGATCAATACCATTCGGGCCCTACCCCCTCTCCACAGAGGGGGAAGAAAAAAGAAAAGACTGGTCAGTACATTTAGATTTTTCAAATCAGTACTCTTATTCTTTTGTTTGTTTGTTTAATTTTTGGCCTCTTTTGACTGATTTTTTATGTATTTATTTTTCATCCATCTTTATTCTTTGGCCTGAGTGGCCTTTCTTACTACAGAGCACCGGCTCTGGGCGCATGCACTCTGGAGCGCTGGCTCGTAACTGGACACACCCATTCAGCCACTCTGCAGCACGTGGGCTCTTTCAGGGCCAGGGATCGAACCAGCACCCTTTGCACTGCAAGGTGGACTCTTTACCCACTGGACCACCAGGGAAGCTCAGTACTCTTATTCTTAAGCAAACGCTAAATCTCCAGAAGAAACTTAATCACATGATTCACCTGGAAACGGATTCTCATTCCAAGATTCCAACTCCAAGGGGGGAAAGAGAAAAAAAAGATGGGGGAGAGGTAGAATATAAAAGATGAATTGGACGATTCTGCAAAAACTCCGCTCACAGGCAAGCAATTCTACCAATTTGTACACTTATTAAAACAGCCACAGCAACAATAACATAAAACCTGAAGGAAGAAAGTCTATTGTATATGAAAATTGTTGAAATACTTTGTATTATGAGAGCAGGTATATATTACATGTGAAATATGAAAAAATGAGTGAACTTACTTGCTTTTCCCTTTGTACACTGTAGCATAAGATCCTTCCCCTAGTTTTTCCAGTTTTTCATATGAGTCAGCTTTTCCAAATTTGGGACTTGTTGGCTAAAAATGAAGCAGATGATAAACAAAACAGATTGTATCAGACTAATTAACAATAACACAATTTTGCTGAAAATGTAGATTCTCTGTCAGTTTTTAAATAACTTTTTTCGGATATAAGACTGTTTATTTTTAAAAACAACATAATAAACATTCAAGGTACAAAACTCAGAAAATGCAAATGAACACAGTGCATACATTCTCTGATCAGACCATATAAGACTGTTTATTTTGAGGGCAGCAGCCTGAAAACACAGAACGGCCAAAAATAAATGAATTAAGATGGAGTAAAAGCTCAACCTAAAAGGTATAAAGAATGATCAATACCATTCGGGCCCTACCCCCTCTCCACAGAGGGGGAAGAAAAAAGAAAAGACTGGTCAGTACATTTAGATTTTTCAAATCAGTACTCTTATTCTTTTGTTTGTTTGTTTAATTTTTGGCCTCTTTTGACTGATTTTTTATGTATTTATTTTTCATCCATCTTTATTCTTTGGCCTGAGTGGCCTTTCTTACTACAGAGCACCGGCTCTGGGCGCATGCACTCTGGAGCGCTGGCTCGTAACTGGACACACCCATTCAGCCACTCTGCAGCACGTGGGCTCTTTCAGGGCCAGGGATCGAACCAGCACCCTTTGCACTGCAAGGTGGACTCTTTACCCACTGGACCACCAGGGAAGCTCAGTACTCTTATTCTTAAGCAAACGCTAAATCTCCAGAAGAAACTTAATCACATGATTCACCTGGAAACGGATTCTCATTCCAAGATTCCAACTCCAAGGGGGGAAAGAGAAAAAAAAGATGGGGGAGAGGTAGAATATAAAAGATGAATTGGACGATTCTGCAAAAACTCCGCTCACAGGCAAGCAATTCTACCAATTTGTACACTTATTAAAACAGCCACAGCAACAATAACATAAAACCTGAAGGAAGAAAGTCTATTGTATATGAAAATTGTTGAAATACTTTGTATTATGAGAGCAGGTATATATTACATGTGAAATATGAAAAAATGAGTGAACTTACTTGCTTTTCCCTTTGTACACTGTAGCATAAGATCCTTCCCCTAGTTTTTCCAGTTTTTCATATGAGTCAGCTTTTCCAAATTTGGGACTTGTTGGCTAAAAATGAAGCAGATGATAAACAAAACAGATTGTATCAGACTAATTAACAATAACACAATTTTGCTGAAAATGTAGATTCTCTGTCAGTTTTTAAATAACTTTTTTCGGATATAAGACTGTTTATTTTTAAAAACAACATAATAAACATTCAAGGTACAAAACTCAGAAAATGCAAATGAACACAGTGCATACATTCATCCATGATCTGATCACCAACAGGGAACCATTACTAATATTTTGATATCTCTTCTTCTAGCGCTGTCTGTACACTGATGATTCCTTTGAACATAAATGGGATTACACTACAGATACTGTTCTGTAACATGTCTTTTTTTTTTTCCTCAAAGTGACTATGTGTATGTTATTATACACTCATCTAAATAAGTGTGGTTGTTCAGTTGCTAGGCTGTGCCAGACTCTGTCCTTCTCTATCTCTTGGAGTTTCTCAGAGTCATGTCCGTGGAGTCAGTGATGCCATCCAACCACCTCATGCTCTGCCACCCTCTTCTCCTCTTGCCCTTAGTCTTTCTCAGCATCAGGGTCTTTTCAAATGAGTCAGCTCTTCGCATTAGGTGGCCAAAGTACAAGAGTTTCATCTTCAGCATCAGTCCTTCTAATGAATATTCAGGGTTGATTTCCTTTAGAACTGACTGGATTGATCTCCAGGGACTCCAAGGGACTCTCAAAAGTCTTATCCAGCATAATTCAAAAGCATCATTTCTGTGGCAACCTTCTTTATGGTTCAACTCTCACATTCGTACATGATTACAGGAAAAACCAAGTCTTCTAAATTAGAGGCTGAAAAATTCAGCCCACCACCTATTTTTACATATCTCATAAACCCTTTATATTTTTTAATGTGGAAGGAATCTAAAATGAATAAAATTTCATAATGTGAATAAGTAGTCTAAATATGAAAATTGTTGAAATACTTTGTATTATGAGAGCAGGTATATATTACATGTGAAATATGAAAAAATGAGTGAACTTACTTGCTTTTCCCTTTGTACACTGTAGCATAAGATCCTTCCCCTAGTTTTTCCAGTTTTTCATATGAGTCAGCTTTTCCAAATTTGGGACTTGTTGGCTAAAAATGAAGCAGATGATAAACAAAACAGATTGTATCAGACTAATTAACAATAACACAATTTTGCTGAAAATGTAGATTCTCTGTCAGTTTTTAAATAACTTTTTTCGGATATAAGACTGTTTATTTTTAAAAACAACATAATAAACATTCAAGGTACAAAACTCAGAAAATGCAAATGAACACAGTGCATACATTCATCCATGATCTGATCACCAACAGGGAACCATTACTAATATTTTGATATCTCTTCTTCTAGCGCTGTCTGTACACTGATGATTCCTTTGAACATAAATGGGATTACACTACAGATACTGTTCTGTAACATGTCTTTTTTTTTTTTTTTTCCTCAAAGTGACTATGTGTATGTTATTATACACTCATCTAAATAAGTGTGGTTGTTCAGTTGCTAGGCTGTGCCAGACTCTGTCCTTCTCTATCTCTTGGAGTTTCTCAGAGTCATGTCCGTGGAGTCAGTGATGCCATCCAACCACCTCATGCTCTGCCACCCTCTTCTCCTCTTGCCCTTAGTCTTTCTCAGCATCAGGGTCTTTTCAAATGAGTCAGCTCTTCGCATTAGGTGGCCAAAGTACAAGAGTTTCATCTTCAGCATCAGTCCTTCTAATGAATATTCAGGGTTGATTTCCTTTAGAACTGACTGGATTGATCTCCAGGGACTCCAAGGGACTCTCAAAAGTCTTATCCAGCATAATTCAAAAGCATCATTTCTGTGGCAACCTTCTTTATGGTTCAACTCTCACATTCGTACATGATTACAGGAAAAACCAAGTCTTCTAAATTAGAGGCTGAAAAATTCAGCCCACCACCTATTTTTACATATCTCATAAACCTATAAAGGTCTTTATATTTTTTTAATGTGGAAGGAATCTAAAAATGAATAAAATTTCATAATATGAAAATCATATGAAAATCAAGTTTTAGTGTCCTAAAGTTTATTGAAACATTTCTTGTTTTAGTCACTAAGTTGGCTCTAGTCTATTGCGATCGCATGGACTACAGTCCACCAGGCTCCTCCATCCATGGAATTCTCCAGGCAAGAACACTAGAGTGGGTTGCCATTCCGGTCTCCATAGGGATCTTCCTGACCCAGGATGGGACCCGCACCTCCTGCACTGGCAGCAAAATTCTCTATCACTGAGTCACTAGGGAAGCCCATCACTGGAACACAGTCACACTCATTCAGTTATGTACTGTCTCATGTCTTTCAAGCTACAACACAAGTATAGGTGCTACAAAGATCATCTAGCCAACAAAGCTGAAAACACTGACTACCTGACCCCTGTTGTAAATCATGACTGTAGAAAACTCATTCATACAAAGTTACCATTCTGATTCTTTTTAGTAATAATGCAAACACTCAAATACATCCAGATAACACTAGTTAATACAGAAGGAATTCTCTTAGGTCTGCGTATACCAGTCCTTCAGGTTTAGCTGCACCAAAATCACTCTTCCTTAAGAAACCCCACCGCCTCATGACCACAGAAGTGCTAAGAGCTAGGGGCCTCACCACTCTTGCTGTGCCCACCTTCCATCCCCACTTTCACCAGAGAGCACGAAAGAGTACTATCCTCCATGAGGATGAATTACCTATTATATTAATGTCACTATAAAAAGATAAGATCAAAACATACTAAATGATAATACTATAACGAATTAATAACTTCTTTTTTTTTTTTTTTTTTTTTGGGTGGGGAGGGAGGGGAGCAGGCGGGCCACTTCTATTGGTCTTTCATTTGTCCATTTTCATCCATCTTTGTTCTTTGGCCCCTGTGGGTCTCCCATCGCAGTGGCCTCTATTGTCGCAGAGCACCGGCTCTGGGCGCATGCGCTCCAGAGCTCCGGCTCAGTAATTGGACACATCGGTCCAGCCGCTCCGCGGCATGTGGGATCTTCCCAGGTCAGGGATCGAACCGGCACCACTTGCACTGCAAGGCGGTGTCCTTACCCACTGGACCACCAGGGAAGCCATAATAACTTCTTAAAAGCATTATGCAATCACATGTCTAAGTACATTTATAACTGATAAAAAGGTTCCTGATTGGGGTACTTCTGTAAGAAACCAATCTTAGAAGCTCAGGGAAAGAATGTCATGTTACACTCTTCTTGACCATGAGCTCTATGCCACTACTGACAGAACACAATTTACCCTCAACAAATCTGATTCCTACAGTTGATAAAGATCCCATGTAGCAAACTGAGCAATGCTGTTTACTTCCTCCTTACCCAAAATGCCACAGAGTAACTGAAGAGATAATTTTTTAAATAATAAATCAGAAATAAGAATGGGAAACACAAAAGAGTGTTATATCTGATCATATATTTTAAGGAATTCTAAAACATAAAAAGTAAACAGAATTAAAACTTTGGAGAAAAGACTGGGGGACTCAGATCTTTAATATGTAAGAGAAAACTTGTACAGATAAAAGAAGCAGGAACTTCTAGGTAAATATGAGACTAATCATCACATCTGAACACATGATATACTCTCAGAAAAGTGCAGAAACATGTGCAGAGGAGACAGCTGAGAATATAGGTATTCAGGCTAGAAGGCAGAATGAGGACTCAAGTAGCTTATACTCAGAAAGACTGAAATCCACTATACTCAACATATAGCCCCTGCCTCTCTCAATCACTAGAGACAACTGACAGAAAACAGAAGAAGCTGAGAGCAATTTTAAACTAGAAAAATGAGTATACAACCAAAAATCACATATAATTTCAGGAATGTCAACACCTTGAAAAGAACGGGTATGAAATTCAATGGGCAAACTGCCAAAGTAATAACTTTGAACAAAAATAACAAGTATCTGAAGGTAGATCCAAGAAGATATTACATCCTTTCAAAAGAAACCAATTTAGAGATTAAATATTGAATCAATGAAATAAAACATGCATGGGCAGTGACTAAGAGAATGCACACCGGTGCAAAAGTAATCAGTTCGATGTTTGAAGGTAATTTTCCGAGAAAACTCTAGGAAAAGGTTACACCTAAACAGAAAAATTATTCAACAAGCATAGTATTTTTATAGACAACAATGGCTGAAAGAAGACAACTAAACAATATTTTTTAAATGAAAGGGAAAACAGTTTTGGATCACTGATACTCAAGATAGTTCCTCAGTTGGGATGGAAAAGCTTCCATTTTACCCCCCACAGGGAAAAAAAAAGATATAAAATTCCATTTTATCTTCATATAAGATATGGTTGGAATGATGGGGGAAGTCCAGGAAGGCAACAGAAAAAAGAAAAATAAAAACATACTGAGAGACTGCGAATACCAATTAACTCCACATGCATAATTTTTAGTACATTTCTTTACACCTAAAGGGTAATTCCTAGAATTAATAAGATGTACAAATCCCAAACACGTTAAGGAGGGAAAGAATGGTAGAGAAAAGCACAGGAAGAAGGGCAAAGAGGGTCAAGGATGGGGGAGGCAGGGGAGGACATCTACGCAGTAAGGAAGCCTACAGAGGAGAACATCATCAAGTAAGAAAGCTATATTCAAACATATCACTGTTTACAATAAACGAAAATTTCTCTATTAACAGAAAGTTCTTAGGTTGGAAAGATACAGAAAATCTAGCAACATGCTATCAAGAAAAGACAAAAAGAAAAACAAACATAAAAGAGAAAATCAGAAAATAAAAAGAGAAATAAAGCAAAAAAAGTATTTTTGCAAAATTGTACATTATAGCAACACTGATGGCAGACAAGACAGAATTCACAAAAGAGCAAACATTAAATCAGCTTACACCAATCAAATCCATCAAGAAATTTGGTTTTTTATACTTTTTACTTTGTATTGGGGTATAGCTAATTAACAATGCTGTGACAGATTCAGGTGTACAGGGAAGGGACTCAGCCGTACCTATACATGTTTCCATTCTCTCCCAAACTCCCCTCCCAACCAGGCTAGCACATAACATTGAGCAGACTACCATGTAATCTTCCATGTTAAAACCCACCAAGAAATTTAATAATCATACACTAGCATGAACCAAACAACATAGCTCTGTAGTGTATTAAACAATAGCTAGTAACAATAAAATGAGAAATTGTTAAATCTACAGTGATATTGCAAGACAAACATACACCATTCAGACAACAGAGCATGCAACTGACCAGTAAGTAAGAGGTATATGGGCTTGAACATTAGAACTAACATTTTAATGAAAGGAACAGTTTTGGATCACTGATACTCAAGATAGTTCCTCAGTTGGGATGGAAAAGCTTCCATTTTACCCCCACAGGAAAAAAGATATAAAATTCCATTTTATCTTCATATAAGATATGGTTGGAATGATGGGGGAAGTCCAGGAAGGCAACAGAAAAAAGAAAAATAAAAACATACTGAGAGACTGCGAATACCAATTAACTCCACATGCATAATTTTTAGTACATTTCTTTACACCTAAAGGGTAATTCCTAGAATTAATAAGATGTACAAATCCCAAACACGTTAAGGAGGGAAAGAATGGTAGAGAAAAGCACAGGAAGAAGGGCAAAGAGGGTCAAGGATGGGGGAGGCAGGGGAGGACATCTACGCAGTAAGGAAGCCTACAGAGGAGAACATCATCAAGTAAGAAAGCTATATTCAAACATATCACTGTTTACAATAAACGAAAATTTCTCTATTAACAGAAAGTTCTTAGGTTGGAAAGATACAGAAAATCTAGCAACATGCTATCAAGAAAAGACAAAAAGAAAAACAAACATAAAAGAGAAAATCAGAAAATAAAAAGAGAAATAAAGCAAAAAAAGTATTTTTGCAAAATTGTACATTATAGCAACACTGATGGCAGACAAGACAGAATTCACAAAAGAGCAAACATTAAATCAGCTTACACCAATCAAATCCATCAAGAAATTTGGTTTTTTATACTTTTTACTTTGTATTGGGGTATAGCTAATTAACAATGCTGTGACAGATTCAGGTGTACAGGGAAGGGACTCAGCCGTACCTATACATGTTTCCATTCTCTCCCAAACTCCCCTCCCAACCAGGCTAGCACATAACATTGAGCAGACTACCATGTAATCTTCCATGTTAAAACCCACCAAGAAATTTAATAATCATACACTAGCATGAACCAAACAACATAGCTCTGTAGTGTATTAAACAATAGCTAGTAACAATAAAATGAGAAATTGTTAAATCTACAGTGATATTGCAAGACAAACATACACCATTCAGACAACAGAGCATGCAACTGACCAGTAAGTAAGAGGTATATGGGCTTGAACATTAGAACTAACATTTTAACATCATACACATACTAATACATATTCTTATTAAGTATACATTTCACATTCCCCAAAAATGACCACAGATTAGGCCACCAAATAAATAAATCTCAATATTCAAAACTGCAAGAAACACATCAAGGTACTTTCTCTGAATATAATGTAATAAATTAGAAATTATTAGTAAGAATAAGAAGAAAACTAAATAGTCTAATTCTATGGGCTTAAAAGAAAACCTAACTGAAAATTCATATATAAATACGTGGCACTGGGGACGTGACATTTTAAGACCCATGGGATGCAGGCAACTCCATAAATAAAAGAAAATTTAAATAAACGTGCACATACTAGAAAAGAAGAAAGGTTGACAGTATTATGATTTAGACATTTGACTGCAGCTAGAAAATGAACAACAAAAGACATTATAGGGAGAAATGAACAGACAATGGATCGTCCATTCTTTTTTCAAGATGCCTGTAAAGTATCAACCATGTGATGAGTTGAATCAAGTAAAACTTAATGGAAAATTACACTCAAAAGCGCCTGACTAGTCCTGTGTGGGTTATGTTCTCATGTATTTTTCATCACCGAGAAACAGCTTGTGAATGTCGCACTTTCCCATCACCCTCCTGAGCCCAAGTTTTAAATAGAAACTTTAAAACCTATATTAAACTTCAGTATAAAATGATCTTCAATGGGGAAAATATTTTTACTTTTTACTTTGTATTGGGGTATAGCTAATTAACAATGCTGTGACAGATTCAGGTGTACAGGGAAGGGACTCAGCCGTACCTATACATGTTTCCATTCTCTCCCAAACTCCCCTCCCAACCAGGCTAGCACATAACATTGAGCAGACTACCATGTAATCTTCCATGTTAAAACCCACCAAGAAATTTAATAATCATACACTAGCATGAACCAAACAACATAGCTCTGTAGTGTATTAAACAATAGCTAGTAACAATAAAATGAGAAATTGTTAAATCTACAGTGATATTGCAAGACAAACATACACCATTCAGACAACAGAGCATGCAACTGACCAGTAAGTAAGAGGTATATGGGCTTGAACATTAGAACTAACATTTTAACATCATACACATACTAATACATATTCTTATTAAGTATACATTTCACATTCCCCAAAAATGACCACAGATTAGGCCACCAAATAAATAAATCTCAATATTCAAAACTGCAAGAAACACATCAAGGTACTTTCTCTGAATATAATGTAATAAATTAGAAATTATTAGTAAGAATAAGAAGAAAACTAAATAGTCTAATTCTATGGGCTTAAAAGAAAACCTAACTGAAAATTCATATATAAATACGTGGCACTGGGGACGTGACATTTTAAGACCCATGGGATGCAGGCAACTCCATAAATAAAAGAAAATTTAAATAAACGTGCACATACTAGAAAAGAAGAAAGGTTGACAGTATTATGATTTAGACATTTGACTGCAGCTAGAAAATGAACAACAAAAGACATTATAGGGAGAAATGAACAGACAATGGATCGTCCATTCTTTTTTCAAGATGCCTGTAAAGTATCAACCATGTGATGAGTTGAATCAAGTAAAACTTAATGGAAAATTACACTCAAAAGCGCCTGACTAGTCCTGTGTGGGTTATGTTCTCATGTATTTTTCATCACCGAGAAACAGCTTGTGAATGTCGCACTTTCCCATCACCCTCCTGAGCCCAAGTTTTAAATAGAAACTTTAAAACCTATATTAAACTTCAGTATAAAATGATCTTCAATGGGGAAAATATTGTGTTCACAGTTCCACTCTAAATTATTTAAAATCAGAAAGAGGAGTCTGTATGTTTGCTTTTGTGCCCCTTTAAGAATAAATTCAATCTAAGTTAAATAAAAAAGCAGCAGCAGCAGCAGCAGCAGCAAATTGCCTCTTTAGCCCTATTAGGAGATAAACCGCTAATGTGTATTGAGAGCAAGGACAGAACCAGTTACACAAAGTTGGCAACATAATAGGAGGCTATTATTTTCTCTTCCTGGAAAGGTGCAAATAATTTTTCAAAAATGATATATCTCATTCTTCTTAAAATGCCTTATATAAGTTTATATAATCATTGGGAGACATACAGCATTTTAAACTGATTTAAAGAAATTAGAAAAACAAGGCCAATACTCTTTTTTAGGATATATCTCATTTATCCATAAGAAAAATAAAGCAATAGATGCTAATGGCACAAAGTATTCCATTTATCTAACTAAGTAGATTTGGATGCATTAACTGCCATGCTTAAAGTACATTCTGTTAACAATGTGATAGCAGAAAATGAGTATTTTGCCACATATGGTGAAAAAACAGTCCATGTGATTTGCCCTATGAAACTGATATATACACACTGTGGAAACATACTGTAATTTACAGATCAATCATGATGAAAAGACAGAAAGAATCATACACACGTGGTATCTCTCTAAAAGTTATTCTAGTCCCCCTGAGAATGGGTCCATGAAACAGGTCAAGTCCATGAGATGATCTGAGCTTTAAGAGTTAAATTCTTGCCAAGTTACTTTCCTATTTTAAGTAAACAGAAATGTTCTGATCTCAATTATTTTGCATATAAATAAGGAACTTGATCAAATGCCAAGTGTTCAGAGAGGCCAATAATAAAATCCTTCCAATCAAATGAGCCAACTAAGAATAACTCAGAAGGAGAGGTTCTGTTTTGTTTGATAATTAAAGCCTAAGTCTCATGTATTTTTCATCACCGAGAAACAGCTTGTGAATGTCGCACTTTCCCATCACCCTCCTGAGCCCAAGTTTTAAATAGAAACTTTAAAACCTATATTAAACTTCAGTATAAAATGATCTTCAATGGGGAAAATATTGTGTTCACAGTTCCACTCTAAATTATTTAAAATCAGAAAGAGGAGTCTGTATGTTTGCTTTTGTGCCCCTTTAAGAATAAATTCAATCTAAGTTAAATAAAAAAGCAGCAGCAGCAGCAGCAGCAGCAAATTGCCTCTTTAGCCCTATTAGGAGATAAACCGCTAATGTGTATTGAGAGCAAGGACAGAACCAGTTACACAAAGTTGGCAACATAATAGGAGGCTATTATTTTCTCTTCCTGGAAAGGTGCAAATAATTTTTCAAAAATGATATATCTCATTCTTCTTAAAATGCCTTATATAAGTTTATATAATCATTGGGAGACATACAGCATTTTAAACTGATTTAAAGAAATTAGAAAAACAAGGCCAATACTCTTTTTTAGGATATATCTCATTTATCCATAAGAAAAATAAAGCAATAGATGCTAATGGCACAAAGTATTCCATTTATCTAACTAAGTAGATTTGGATGCATTAACTGCCATGCTTAAAGTACATTCTGTTAACAATGTGATAGCAGAAAATGAGTATTTTGCCACATATGGTGAAAAAACAGTCCATGTGATTTGCCCTATGAAACTGATATATACACACTGTGGAAACATACTGTAATTTACAGATCAATCATGATGAAAAGACAGAAAGAATCATACACACGTGGTATCTCTCTAAAAGTTATTCTAGTCCCCCTGAGAATGGGTCCATGAAACAGGTCAAGTCCATGAGATGATCTGAGCTTTAAGAGTTAAATTCTTGCCAAGTTACTTTCCTATTTTAAGTAAACAGAAATGTTCTGATCTCAATTATTTTGCATATAAATAAGGAACTTGATCAAATGCCAAGTGTTCAGAGAGGCCAATAATAAAATCCTTCCAATCAAATGAGCCAACTAAGAATAACTCAGAAGGAGAGGTTCTGTTTTGTTTGATAATTAAAGCCTAAGTCTTTGGTCTGCCTTTTTTTTTCCTTGAAACTTCATTAAATCATCACATTTTAAATAAAGATGCTCAGTTCAAACCAATACACGGTGAACCCTAACATTATCTTTGACTCTTTGATGTCAGGTGCCTGGATGGATGGAAATAGCTTTATGGGGCCACTACTCTCTGCTTAATCACTTCCTCCACTTAGACTGCAGGTTTGAGATAGCACTTCAGAGAACTGGAAATACGAGGGAAAATCAGCAATTATTAACAGACACTACCTGCACAGAGACATAGAATTTAATGAGATAATGCTAATACATTTTTTTTAACAGAATAAAGGTACAGAGACTGTCAATTGTGCAGATCAGTGGAGGGGAACACTGGTATGGATAATGAAAAAGTCAAGATAATATTTCAGCTGACCCTGTTTGACACCCTACCCTGAAGGAGATGTTCCTGGCCCTTGTGGCTCTACGTTCATTGTCTGTACAATCAACAAAAACAACCAGGGCTTCCCTGGTGATCCAGTGGGTAAAGAGTCCGCCTTGCAGTGCTAGGACCACCGGTTCGATCCCTGGCCCGGGAGGATCCCGCGTGCCGCGGAGCGGCTGGACAGGTGTGTCCAATTGGGAGCCAGAGCTCTAGAGCACATGCACCCAGAGCCGGTACTCTGCAACAAGAGACGCCAGTGCAATGGGAGGCCCACACAGGCTGAAGAATAAAGATGGATGAAAAATAAATAAAGAAAAAATCAATAAAGAGGGGTCAAAATTAAAAAAAAAAAAAAAAAAAAAAAACAACCAGCTAATATCACTTGTTTACTATGGTCCGTGCTTTGAGTTTATCACTTAAAATTCATTATCTAAATTTAATACTTATTAACACCACACTGAGGTTGGTTTTGTTACTGTTCCTTTTTGAACAGGATGAATATAGGACTGAAGAAATAAAGTAATTCATCTAATAACAGAGCTAGAATTCAAACCAAGTTGACTGGAATTGAGACCTTATTTTGTTTATATCACCACATGAGCAGAATCTTCCCATGGAGACCTAACTCCCACCCAAACAGAGGAAATATTAAATCATGCTTGAGTCTATCACTCACTGAAATCCCATTCTTAGGACAAGGATGATGGGAGTTTTTACTGGATTTTTATGAACTGGATCAGAATACCTGACTGTTCACTGTAGTGATACCATAATACAGCTATACATTTTGTACCTGAATTCACTAAAAAATTTACTTTAACTCTCATACATGATCTCTTACTTAAGATTGCCAATGAGCCCCTAAATTGTAGGAAAACCCACGAGTAAGAATTACTGTTCTATTACATTATGCTAATAAGCGTGAGGCTGGGTAGGACAAGGTGGGATGGGTTCAGTAAGAATGATCTTCCCTGGTGATCAAGAATCTGCTCAGCAATGCAGGGAACACCTGTTCAACCTCTGGTCCAGGGAGATCCCACAGGCCTTGGGGCAGCTACTGAAGCCCACAACTACTAAAACTCCCACACAGAGGTCATGCTCTGTAATAAGAGAAGCCACTGCTAGGAGAAGCCCAAGCACCCCAACAAAACATATGCCCCACTCACCTCAACTAGAGAAAGACTGCATGCAACAGTGAAGACCCAGCACAGCCAAATAAAAATTAATAATTTTTTTTTAAAAGAACTATCTGACCTCATTAAACAATAAGGATTTTTTTTTAATCTCAGTTTACATTATGTTTAATAATCTGCATTATGTTTTTGCTTCTAAGTCATCATTTATTTTTCATCCATCTTTATTCTTTGGCCTGTGTGGGCCTCCCTTTGCAGTGGCCTCTTGTTGCGGAACACTGGCTCTGGGCAAATGCGCTCCAGAGAGCTGGCTCGTAATTGGACGTACTGGCCCAGCCACTCCTCGGCATGTGGGATCTTCCTGGGCCAAGGATTCAACCGGTGCCCCATGCACTGCAAGGCAGACTCTTTATCCACTGGACCACCAGGAAAGCCCAACAACAAGGATTTTTGAAGTCAAATCTTCCTTGGCTAATTCTTCTTCTTTCTTGATCTTGACCACAGGCTCTATCATCCTGCTCATTTCCCACCCTTTTCAACATAGCAACACTGAGCTCATTCATAGGTGACGAGTAACTTGGTTAACAAAACAGATCCAGATGCCAGACTGGGGGACAGACCCAACCTCCACACATGATAATAACCTGACAAGGGGGCTTAGTTCTTTTATTAATCTTGTTGTTTATTTATTTGATGACACTGGGTCTCAGTTGCAGCACACAGCATCTTCAATCTTCCTTGTGGCATGTGGGCTCTTGCACGCCTAGCTGTGGCCTGTGGGATCCAGTTCCCTGACCGAGGATTGAACCCAAGCCCCCTGCACTGGAAGCATGGGGTCCCAGCACTGAATCCCCAGTCCCCACAAGAATTTCCTAGTCCCTACAAGAAGGAGGCGGTACCAAAATGAAATCACCACAGAGGAGCACGGGAGAACCGAGGCAGGACTCTCATTTTCAAGTCTGCGCTGTCCTCCCCTCTCTCTGACTCCAGTATGCCTGCCTGGAGAATCCCATGGACAGAGGAGCCTGGTGGGCTATAGTCTGTGGGGTCGCAAGAGTTGGACACGACTTAGCAACTAAACCACCACCCCTGTCTCCAAATTGAGCCTGCCTGTCACAGGATGCAGCTTTTTCTTTTCTTTTTTTTTTCCTTACACCAAAAGAAGGTAAATTTGGGAGAAATCTGCAGAAAGCACAGAGGACCTTAATCTAAACATGAATTTCTGAAAATACATTCTCTCTAAGCTCAGCTTATGAGAGCACAGCTCAATGAAATCCCTTCTAAATTGGACCATTAAACGTCAGTCATTTATTTTTTCATCCTTTTTCTTTTTTTTTTGGCCTGTGTGGGCCTCCCTTTGCAGTGGCCTCTTGTTGCGGAACACTGGCTCTGGGCAAATGCGCTCCAGAGAGCTGGCTCGTAATTGGACGTACTGGCCCAGCCACTCCTCGGCATGTGGGATCTTCCTGGGCCAAGGATTCAACCGGTGCCCCATGCACTGCAAGGCAGACTCTTTATCCACTGGACCACCAGGAAAGCCCAACAACAAGGATTTTTGAAGTCAAATCTTCCTTGGCTAATTCTTCTTCTTTCTTGATCTTGACCACAGGCTCTATCATCCTGCTCATTTCCCACCCTTTTCAACATAGCAACACTGAGCTCATTCATAGGTGACGAGTAACTTGGTTAACAAAACAGATCCAGATGCCAGACTGGGGGACAGACCCAACCTCCACACATGATAATAACCTGACAAGGGGGCTTAGTTCTTTTATTAATCTTGTTGTTTATTTATTTGATGACACTGGGTCTCAGTTGCAGCACACAGCATCTTCAATCTTCCTTGTGGCATGTGGGCTCTTGCACGCCTAGCTGTGGCCTGTGGGATCCAGTTCCCTGACCGAGGATTGAACCCAAGCCCCCTGCACTGGAAGCATGGGGTCCCAGCACTGAATCCCCAGTCCCCACAAGAATTTCCTAGTCCCTACAAGAAGGAGGCGGTACCAAAATGAAATCACCACAGAGGAGCACGGGAGAACCGAGGCAGGACTCTCATTTTCAAGTCTGCGCTGTCCTCCCCTCTCTCTGACTCCAGTATGCCTGCCTGGAGAATCCCATGGACAGAGGAGCCTGGTGGGCTATAGTCTGTGGGGTCGCAAGAGTTGGACACGACTTAGCAACTAAACCACCACCCCTGTCTCCAAATTGAGCCTGCCTGTCACAGGATGCAGCTTTTTCTTTTCTTTTTTTTTTCCTTACACCAAAAGAAGGTAAATTTGGGAGAAATCTGCAGAAAGCACAGAGGACCTTAATCTAAACATGAATTTCTGAAAATACATTCTCTCTAAGCTCAGCTTATGAGAGCACAGCTCAATGAAATCCCTTCTAAATTGGACCATGAAGACAGACAGTCTCCTGCAGCACTGCCAATAGGTCTGGCTGCTGAAGGGCGCAGCTGGGATGGAGGTGGTGGTAAGAAAGGGGAATAAAAGTTTGTCCTGTCGGGGACAGTGTTAAATACCACCCAGCAACGCAGCCCAAGGAGAGTAGGCACTCCCAACCCATCTGAAACAAATAAACAAAATCTGTCGCACACCTCTTGAAATATACCAATTTAAATAAAACTACATCCTTAACATTCTGCCTGAATTTCATTTTATTTTGAAAAAATCTTTATTTTGTCTTGAAGTGTAGTTGATTAACGATGTTGGGACAGAGTCAGGTGACCAGCAAAGGGACTCAGCCATATATGTACATGTGTCCATTCTCCTCCAAATTCTCCTTCCATCTAGGCTGCCACATATCGCTGAGTGGAGCTCCCTGTGTTGTACAGGAAGTCCTTGCTGTCCATGTTAAATATAGCAGAGTGTACATGTCCATTCCAAACTCCCTAACTATCCCTTCCGCCCACCCTCCCCCCATTAGTTCGCTCTCTAAGTCTGTGTCTGAATTTTAAAGTGCCACTCTGTGGACAAAAAACAGCTCATCCAGATGAATGTGATGGTCACGGAGGCCAAGGTACTGTTAGTTCCATAATCGCAGTCACTACTCCTCCCACAATGACAAGTATATGAACAACCGAGAGATGTATGCAGTTGAGAAGACATAATAGTGCAAAAAGGCTTCTAACACAGTATTTCCAAGAAATGAGAGTGGCTATCCTGCTTTCCTCATCAAAACAGGGATTGCAATTTCACCCTGCTACTTACTTTCTTCCTCCTTCTCAATTGCATACTCTTGGAGCCTACTCAAGATACCAAATGCTTTCAAAGAAATAACAATAAAATAAAGCTATAACATGAATCTGGGTGGCTTTAGATAAAGGATGTCCTTGGATGCTTACCAGTCTTTTAAAAAAAAATCTTTACAAAAAAAAATCGACACCCAAAACTCTCATGCCATGGGGTATGAAATGACCAAACACACACCCTACAGGACAGGATGCTGCATGGGAACCACTTTCATTTTCTGCCCAATGAGAAATCTCAAAAAAAAAGTCTTTCTGTGAAAAAGAGTATGATAAAACTCCCCCTCCCACCACAATCAGGCAGAGAACAAAAAAGCAGTAGGCAGACAGGACTCAGAATAAAGAGAATAGGGTAGCATCGCACTAAAAGAGAAAAAGAAACTATTTCCGGCTTGAATGGGGAAAAGCAAAGGCATGTTTTCAGGGCATGTTGAATAGAAGCAAAAGCTCCCAATATGAAAAGAAACCAAAGCATTTAGCACACAAAATAACAGACGTGCCCTGGTATAGAAGAAAGACATCCCAGGGTGGACCAGAAAAGGATAAACCTAGTAAGAAACTCTCAGGTAAAAGAGTCTAAAGGAAGGTAATATCATAGGAGAGAAACAGTGGACATTTCCAATTAAATAGGGTGGGCTGAAATCCCAGGGCAGGATTTCCTCCTGTTTCAGCCTTTAAATAATGTTGTGTGTATGTGTGTGTTTACCCCACACACTTGTTCAGTCTGCTCCCCTGGTAAGCCGTCTGTAAAAGGAAAACACAGGGCTTCCAAGGTGGCACAGTGAAAAAGAATCTGCTTGCTGATATAGCAGACACATGAGACACGGATTCTACCCCTGGATCAGGAAGATCCCCAGTGAAGGAAATGGCAACCCCCTCCAGTATTCTTGCCTGGGAATTCCCATGGACAGAGAAGCCTGGCGGGCTACAGTCCATGTGGTCACCTCAGGTCAGACAGGGCTGGGTGACTGAGCACATGGTGGCTTGAACACATGCATTTTTCTCCCCATACCAATCTATACTAAAATGAAAGTGAAGTTACAACTTAGAAGAGCAACTGAATGAATAAGGAGAAGATTGCAGACATGATACAAACAAAAATTTTGAGATAGGAAACAAATGGCTAGGAGGTCACTGAAAAGGACAATGACCAAAGGCGGAAACGAAGTGTGGAAAACAGTAAGTCAATTCATACTGCAGAATCCCAGAAACACCCAAGAACTGGAAGTTGAATTCAAGGAGGGGCTAAAGCCAAAATGATTCATCAGGATGGGTTTAAGGAACAGGTCCTTTCTCTTAGACAATCCCAGTCAGGTGTCTACCTGTCTCTGATCCCAAGACAAACTTATTCTCTGAAGAGGTTGAACCTCAAAGGCTCAGAACCGGGACGCCAAGCATAATGAAAATCAGGGTGAGGCTATCAGACTGAATAAAAACGAAGCACAAAAAAGGGCCTGAACCCCTTCTTAATCATCTCAGGAAACATGAGTTAGGTCCACATATCCTAAAAACTAGACTGCTCAGTCAGCTTTGGAGGAACAAAAGCATGCTCCTGACAGCAATCTGGAGACGAGCCAGTCCAGAGTAGATTAGGGCAATGAAGAACCACAAGGACAACCTCGGGGGGAACTGATAGATAACCTGATTCTGTTTTGTTTCAGAAGAGTTTTCTAGTTTTCTCAAATAGTTTGGGGCCTCAATGTGTGATTAAAATTCTATTAATTGTTTCAATTATGAAGAAATTAAAAGAAGAGGTAAGCATAACCAGGAAAGTCAAAAAGTTGTGCAAGCAAAAAAGTTCATCATAGTATGTACCATGTGGCCTCACTTAAGAATGGTATTACCTCATCTTAAGATTGTAAATTCTGTGTATTAATTAAAGGCAAAAAGTAGGAGAGGGTGGTCCAGTGGGTAAGAATCCACCTCGCAAGGCAGAGGACTTAGGTTAAAACCTTGGTCAGGGAGTAAGATCAAACCACTCAATCCTAAAGGAAATCAACACCTAATATTCATTGGAAGACGAATGAAGCATAAGCTGAATCTCCAATACTTTGGCCACCTGATGTGAAGAGCTGACTCACTGGAAAAGACCACGACGCTGGGAAAGATTGAGGGCAGGAGAAGAGGGGCAACAGAGGATGAAGTGGCTGGATGGCATCATCGACTCAAAGGACATGAGTCTGAACAAACTCTGGGAGATAGTGAAGGGCAGGGAAGCCTGGTGGGCTGCACTTCACGGAGTCACAAACAGTCAGACATGACTTAGTGGCTGAACAACAGCAAAAGAACAAAACAGGATGTATCAGATAAGCCTCAACCTTCCTTTCAAAGAATTTTCATTAATTCCTTATTTAAAATTACAAATAAATATCAAAATTCCCCAGTTGCTATTTATAATACAAACTACACATTGGCTTTTAAAGCTACATGACTACTAGTAGCATCAAACAATCCTGCTTTCTAAATACCATTTTTTGCTAAAAGGAAACAGGGCTCTTTGGAGAAACTGCTGATTCTAGGTCTGGGGCTGGGAAAATACAATGCAAGCCAAGAGCAGCTTCTAGGACAAAAAAGTGAGAAAATGCTCAAAAAGCAAAGGGATATAGGACCAATTGAGAGAGCAGCATTGAAACATACACGTTACCATATGAAAAACAGACAGCCAGTGGGAATTTGCAGTATGATCTAGGAAGCTCAAGCCTGGTGCTCTGTGACAACCTAAAGGAGTGGGATAGGGTGGGAGGTCAGGAGGGCAGTTCAAGAGAGAGGGGACATATGTATATTGAAAGGTTATTCAGGTTGATGTGTGGCAAAAAGGAATATAGTACTGTAAAGCAATCATTCTCCAATTAAAAACAAATAAATTTTTTAAATAACCAAAACAATAACTGAAGGAGGAAAAGAACAAACTCCTTCTCCTAAAAGACTTCCCCCTGTAAGAAAACTTTCCCCCTCTTACTGCAGTGAACATTGAGTTATGTTTAAAAGTATACAAACCTGGAGTTAGAAAATGAGTAACCTTGGAAACAGAAGTCCTAACTCCAGAGGTAACTCACAGCAGACCAGACCTGTACAAGATAAGAAGACAGGCCTGGCGCCTAGGTCAGAGGTTAACTCTGCACCTAAGCCTCCCGGGGCTAAGGAAACACACTGTCATTTAAAGACTGATCATCAATTGTAAATATACTTAATCAATCTATGTTGACTAAAACCAGGCTTCATGTTGGAATGCAATGTGTGACTTTCTCTAATCATATTTTTCATTGGCAATGTTTATGTAAAACCTTGGAAGATTTGGGGAAGTAGGCTTGAGTATGTACACTTTGGGTATAAACGGTTGTCACAAAATTAAGTCAGGGTCCTTGTCTAAGAGGGGACTCTGCCAATGGCCCCACTGGTATAATTAAAACTGCTCTCCACTATCAGCTCTGTCCCACTGTGTGAGTTTGTTTCCTGGATTGGCTGCAACATAACAACAAAACACACAAAGGGATGAGACATGGGGATTGGCTGAACAAAAAAAAAACATTTTAAACACATACTGCTGCTTTCTAAATACCATTTTTTGCTAAAAGGAAACAGGGCTCTTTGGAGAAACTGCTGATTCTAGGTCTGGGGCTGGGAAAATACAATGCAAGCCAAGAGCAGCTTCTAGGACAAAAAAGTGAGAAAATGCTCAAAAAGCAAAGGGATATAGGACCAATTGAGAGAGCAGCATTGAAACATACACGTTACCATATGAAAAACAGACAGCCAGTGGGAATTTGCAGTATGATCTAGGAAGCTCAAGCCTGGTGCTCTGTGACAACCTAAAGGAGTGGGATAGGGTGGGAGGTCAGGAGGGCAGTTCAAGAGAGAGGGGACATATGTATATTGAAAGGTTATTCAGGTTGATGTGTGGCAAAAAGGAATATAGTACTGTAAAGCAATCATTCTCCAATTAAAAACAAATAAATTTTTTAAATAACCAAAACAATAACTGAAGGAGGAAAAGAACAAACTCCTTCTCCTAAAAGACTTCCCCCTGTAAGAAAACTTTCCCCCTCTTACTGCAGTGAACATTGAGTTATGTTTAAAAGTATACAAACCTGGAGTTAGAAAATGAGTAACCTTGGAAACAGAAGTCCTAACTCCAGAGGTAACTCACAGCAGACCAGACCTGTACAAGATAAGAAGACAGGCCTGGCGCCTAGGTCAGAGGTTAACTCTGCACCTAAGCCTCCCGGGGCTAAGGAAACACACTGTCATTTAAAGACTGATCATCAATTGTAAATATACTTAATCAATCTATGTTGACTAAAACCAGGCTTCATGTTGGAATGCAATGTGTGACTTTCTCTAATCATATTTTTCATTGGCAATGTTTATGTAAAACCTTGGAAGATTTGGGGAAGTAGGCTTGAGTATGTACACTTTGGGTATAAACGGTTGTCACAAAATTAAGTCAGGGTCCTTGTCTAAGAGGGGACTCTGCCAATGGCCCCACTGGTATAATTAAAACTGCTCTCCACTATCAGCTCTGTCCCACTGTGTGAGTTTGTTTCCTGGGGATTGGCTGCAACATAACAACAACAAAACACACACAAAGGGATGAGACATCCCAAAAGGACACAGGGGCCAACCTAAAACAGCTTCCAATGACCAATGAGCAAAGCAGAAACAATCTGAGTAACAAAAGAAATAACGTACTAGGATTACAGCTAAAATATAGAAGAACCAGTTAAATTTGATTTTCATATAAACAGTGAATAAGTTTGCCTCATTGCAGTGCTAACTCCTATATATCATGTAGGGTGACATACATTATTAAGATAACTATGTAGTTTAAAAAAAAAAAAAGGGCCGTCCCTGGTGGTTCAGTCGGTAAAGAATCTGTCTGCAATGCAGGAGACGTGGGTTCAATCCCCGTGTTGGGATGATCCCCTGGAGAAAGGAATGGCAACCCATTCCAGTATTCTTGCCTGGAGAATTCCACTGACAGAGGAGCCTGATGGGCTACCGTCCACGGGGTCACAAACAGTCAGGCATGACTGAACAAATAATACATAAAGCAAAATATATATAATTGTTTTTATAACAGAAACATTTTCAACAATTCTTTGCATTTCTTCTAGATGACTGATAGCAAGTCTAAAAGTTTTCCCAAGAGCTAGTATCATATGTATGACCTAAATGGACACTACTCTGCAATCACAGGATGACAGGGACCAGTCGGGGAAAAGCCAGATAGTCGATTCTTCTCACAAATGGTGCATTAATAATACTTATTTTCACTTCATTAACAAAAAAATGGGACATGAGATTTGTGCAGCATTGTACACTTTAATTAAATTGAAGTGTCAATATTCTCTGAGCAGCAGGCATTTCTTGCTCTGTGCTGGCCCTCATGGAATATTTAAAACTGCTCTCCACTATCAGCTCTGTCCCACTGTGTGAGTTTGTTTCCTGGGGATTGGCTGCAACATAACAACAACAAAACACACACAAAGGGATGAGACATCCCAAAAGGACACAGGGGCCAACCTAAAACAGCTTCCAATGACCAATGAGCAAAGCAGAAACAATCTGAGTAACAAAAGAAATAACGTACTAGGATTACAGCTAAAATATAGAAGAACCAGTTAAATTTGATTTTCATATAAACAGTGAATAAGTTTGCCTCATTGCAGTGCTAACTCCTATATATCATGTAGGGTGACATACATTATTAAGATAACTATGTAGTTTAAAAAAAAAAAAAGGGCCGTCCCTGGTGGTTCAGTCGGTAAAGAATCTGTCTGCAATGCAGGAGACGTGGGTTCAATCCCCGTGTTGGGATGATCCCCTGGAGAAAGGAATGGCAACCCATTCCAGTATTCTTGCCTGGAGAATTCCACTGACAGAGGAGCCTGATGGGCTACCGTCCACGGGGTCACAAACAGTCAGGCATGACTGAACAAATAATACATAAAGCAAAATATATATAATTGTTTTTATAACAGAAACATTTTCAACAATTCTTTGCATTTCTTCTAGATGACTGATAGCAAGTCTAAAAGTTTTCCCAAGAGCTAGTATCATATGTATGACCTAAATGGACACTACTCTGCAATCACAGGATGACAGGGACCAGTCGGGGAAAAGCCAGATAGTCGATTCTTCTCACAAATGGTGCATTAATAATACTTATTTTCACTTCATTAACAAAAAAATGGGACATGAGATTTGTGCAGCATTGTACACTTTAATTAAATTGAAGTGTCAATATTCTCTGAGCAGCAGGCATTTCTTGCTCTGTGCTGGCCCTCATGGAATATTTAAAACTTGTGAAATAGAATCTGTTTCTTAGCAAGAGGACAGACTCATAATTCTCTTCGTATTCTTCTCTTACCCTTTAAATTGATAGACTATGTCAAAAAGTTCTTGAGGGTGGGTTAAATCTGAAAATTACTCATTTTCAAAAGATCATAAGCTTTTTAATGTTAAAAATGAAGGTGAGGGGCTTCCCCGGTGGTCCAGTGGGTAAGGACACCGTCTTGCAGTGCAAGGGGCGCCGGTTTGATCCCTGGCCCGGGAGGATCCCGCATGCCACAGAGTGGCTGGACCAATGTGTCCAACTACCGAGTCGGAGCTCTGGAGCACATGTGCCCAGAGCCAGTGCTCTGCAGAGAGAGGGGCTGCTGCAATGGGAGGCCCACACAGGCCAAAGAACAAAGATAAATAGATGAAAGACCAATAGAAATGGCCAAAAAAAAAGATGAAAGCAAGTCTTGGAAAGAGTTTCAGTAAAATTTTTAGTCAAAAGGCAGCCCTCACCTCAGAACCTTATACCACCTTGGGCCCAAAGGAAAGGCTTGCTGTACAGTTTGAATTAGAAAATGTCATTGTGATGAATGGGATTTCTCCTTAAGAAGATCAGTTTCAACGTCTAGCTCTTAACTTTTAAACTACTGACAACGAACACAAACTGGAATACAAGTGAACAGACTTTCACAGGTATTCTGAAATGTAATTCTCTGAGAATCTGCCAAATTCAAAACCATCCTTACTGTCTACCTGGTAAAGTTCAAAAATCCTCTCCAAGGATTTGAATTACTGGAGGAGATTTAATTATAAATTCCTCTAACTGAAAACAATTAGGAAAAAAATTATTTTATTTTATTTTTTTTTTGGTCAAAAATAAGCTGAATGATTTCCCATTGGCTTGCTGGATTCCTGTGAACAGAGTCTGAATATACAGTAGGCACTTGGGCATGCCAGTACACTTTCACTCTTCCAGAAAATGTTAAAACCACCTAAGGAGAGAATGCTTAATAATGCACTGATAAAGCCACCTGCTGTCTTTCGCACAGCGTGCCAGCACTACAAGAGGGACACCTGCTCTGTTCACCCACTGACAAGAGGGAAGACTGCACTTACCGAACTGGGGCTGGAATGCCTCCGAACTTTAGGAGACTCTTTGCCGGCGGAGGAGCTCTTAAAGTTAATGCAAGCATTGTTCTCTGAATGCACCCTCTTGACTTGATTAGTGGGTTTCTCAAATGGGTCAAAAGTGCTCTGGGTCCTCTGAACCCTGACCTTCTTATCCTCAGGAATTGTGTCCAGGGGTTTGATCACTGAGTCCATCCCTGGGCAGTTCCGGGAGACATCTTTGTGACACATATCTGGGGAAAAAAAGAAAAAGAGAAATTAAATTCAAATCTCTCCATTTAAACTTTAATATCACTAAACATGAGGATTTATTATACTAGAAAGCACGCCAATTTTTATTTCTGGAAATACCCCAAAGGCTAGCCACATTCTAAAAACAACACCAGCTTAAACCACAATATGAAAAATTCCTTCTAATCACTCTGCTTATTATACACGTTGAGGGCTGACCCTAAAATGCTATCCCTAAAATAGAGCTTAAGGCCTAGACTGCTAGTGCCCCAAGGTGCTTCTCTGTTAAAAATTTGCAAAGGCAGCCCTCACCTCAGAACCTTATACCACCTTGGGCCCAAAGGAAAGGCTTGCTGTACAGTTTGAATTAGAAAATGTCATTGTGATGAATGGGATTTCTCCTTAAGAAGATCAGTTTCAACGTCTAGCTCTTAACTTTTAAACTACTGACAACGAACACAAACTGGAATACAAGTGAACAGACTTTCACAGGTATTCTGAAATGTAATTCTCTGAGAATCTGCCAAATTCAAAACCATCCTTACTGTCTACCTGGTAAAGTTCAAAAATCCTCTCCAAGGATTTGAATTACTGGAGGAGATTTAATTATAAATTCCTCTAACTGAAAACAATTAGGAAAAAAATTATTTTATTTTATTTTTTTTTTGGTCAAAAATAAGCTGAATGATTTCCCATTGGCTTGCTGGATTCCTGTGAACAGAGTCTGAATATACAGTAGGCACTTGGGCATGCCAGTACACTTTCACTCTTCCAGAAAATGTTAAAACCACCTAAGGAGAGAATGCTTAATAATGCACTGATAAAGCCACCTGCTGTCTTCTCGCACAGCGTGCCAGCACTACAAGAGGGACACCTGCTCTGTTCACCCACTGACAAGAGGGAAGACTGCACTTACCGAACTGGGGCTGGAATGCCTCCGAACTTTAGGAGACTCTTTGCCGGCGGAGGAGCTCTTAAAGTTAATGCAAGCATTGTTCTCTGAATGCACCCTCTTGACTTGATTAGTGGGTTTCTCAAATGGGTCAAAAGTGCTCTGGGTCCTCTGAACCCTGACCTTCTTATCCTCAGGAATTGTGTCCAGGGGTTTGATCACTGAGTCCATCCCTGGGCAGTTCCGTGTAGACATCTTTGTGACACATATCTGGGGAAAAAAAGAAAAAGAGAAATTAAATTCAAATCTCTCCATTTAAACTTTAATATCACTAAACATGAGGATTTATTATACTAGAAAGCACGCCAATTTTTATTTCTGGAAATACCCCAAAGGCTAGCCACATTCTAAAAACAACACCAGCTTAAACCACAATATGAAAAATTCCTTCTAATCACTCTGCTTATTATACACGTTGAGGGCTGACCCTAAAAATGCTATCCCTAAAATAGGAAGCTTAAGGCCTAGACTGCTAGTGCCCCAAGGTGGTTCTTGAACTCTGTCCCATATTTTACCATCTGTCTCTGACTGGGATGATTTCTGAGTCATTAAAAGTTGGATAATTTACCTTAATTTAAAAAAAAAAATCATTTGAACTCATTCAGATGGGTATTTTAACTGATGGGCCATCATGGAAGCAGCTAACATGGCTAGAGAAACAGATGATTATGTTCACCAAGATTTAATGTTTGAATACATGTTTAAAATCTGTGCCTATCTTAAAATTCATGTCTAAGAAAATGGAATATATAAAAGGCTAATGGCTATAGACCCTGAAAACTGAAAACAATGTTTTTTAACTACCAAAACTAATGTAAAAAGAAAAAAACCATAAAAGAAAGATATTGAGTAATACTCATTTCAAAAGTTTTCTTTATATATCAGTACACCTCTGTTTCCTTCTCAACTTCACTCATTCTCCTCCTGCATAGTCTGCCCCACTCTTATGTTATTTTTGTATCCCTCATTTTTGCTTCTCATTTTTCACTTTGTGTTCCAGCTCTTTCATTCTCCTTATCTTCTGGAGACTTTGTTTTTCTAAGTAACTTCACGGCCTCTAGCTTGCCTGTAAAGTAAGGTAACTTGCTTATGCCATCTAGAGAAAAGATAACTCTGAATTTGGTTTTGAGGGTTTTTTCCTTCTTATGAAAAGTTTCCACATTTCTACTTAAGACAACAGGAAAGCAGAAGGTATGTAAGAAAATCTCATATTGTTAAAGCAAACATTTAAGTGCCTAAGTAATACATACGGGATGATTCCATATTGGGAAGAAATGTAGGTATGTGTATGGATTGATATAAATAGATACAAATATATACATAAAACATAGACATTTGTATGTGTATGTATGAGCAGATACTAACAGAAAGGTATAGAATGGAATATACCGAATAAGCACGCCAATTTTTATTTCTGGAAATACCCCAAAGGCTAGCCACATTCAAAAAAATCCACAATATGAAAAATTCCTTCTAATCACTCTGCTTATTATACACGTTGAGGGCTGACCCTAAAAATGCTATCCCTAAAATAGGAAGCTTAAGGCCTAGACTGCTAGTGCCCCAAGGTGGTTCTTGAACTCTGTCCCATATTTTACCATCTGTCTCTGACTGGGATGATTTCTGAGTCATTAAAAGTTGGATAATTTACCTTAATTTAAAAAAAAAAATCATTTGAACTCATTCAGATGGGTATTTTAACTGATGGGCCATCATGGAAGCAGCTAACATGGCTAGAGAAACAGATGATTATGTTCACCAAGATTTAATGTTTGAATACATGTTTAAAATCTGTGCCTATCTTAAAATTCATGTCTAAGAAAATGGAATATATAAAAGGCTAATGGCTATAGACCCTGAAAACTGAAAACAATGTTTTTTAACTACCAAAACTAATGTAAAAAAAGAAAAATACCATAAAAGAAAGATATTGAGTAATACTCATTTCAAAAGTTTTCTTTATATATCAGTACACCTCTGTTTCCTTCTCAACTTCACTCATTCTCCTCCTGCATAGTCTGCCCCACTCTTATGTTATTTTTGTATCCCTCATTTTTGCTTCTCATTTTTCACTTTGTGTTCCAGCTCTTTCATTCTCCTTATCTTCTGGAGACTTTGTTTTTCTAAGTAACTTCACGGCCTCTAGCTTGCCTGTAAAGTAAGGTAACTTGCTTATGCCATCTAGAGAAAAGATAACTCTGAATTTGGTTTTGAGGGTTTTTTCCTTCTTATGAAAAGTTTCCACATTTCTACTTAAGACAACAGGAAAGCAGAAGGTATGTAAGAAAATCTCATATTGTTAAAGCAAACATTTAAGTGCCTAAGTAATACATACGGGATGATTCCATATTGGGAAGAAATGTAGGTATGTGTATGGATTGATATAAATAGATACAAATATATACATAAAACATAGACATTTGTATGTGTATGTATGAGCAGATACTAACAGAAAGGTATAGAATGGAATATACCAAAATGCTAACATAAGATGCCTTCAGATATGCAGAACTGAATGGGTAAAAGGTAACATTACTGGGCTTCCCCTGGTGGTCCAGTGGGTAAGGACACTGCCTTGCAGTGCAAGGGGTGCCGGTTCGAGCCCTGGCCTGGGAAGATCCCACGTGCCGCAGAGCGGCTGGGCTGATGTGTCCAATTACCGAGCCAGAGCTCTGGAGCGCATGCACCCAGAGCCGGTGCTCTGCAACAACAGATGCCACCGCAATGGGAGGCCCACAGGAGCCAAAGAACAAAGACGGATGAACATAGAGAAACTAAAGACCAATAGAAGTGGCCCGCCTGCTCCCCTCCCTCTCCAACCCGACCCCTGCCCAAAATAAATTAATTAATTAATTAAAAAAAGTAAGATTACTTATTTTTTACATACCCCAGTATCAATTTAACTGTATAATAAACATGCCTGACTTGTGCACAGTGCATAGTGTAATTAAGTTCTTTCAAGTTTTTTAAACAAACACAATTTTGATTAAATACTAAACATCAACTCTGTCCTATGAGTGTATCTCAGCTACTAAGCACATGTTGAATTTTAAATAAATCGAGTAAGAAACAGATCATCATACTTTTTACCATACCAGAAAACTGCATAAGATATCTTTAAAGACAAAGCAGGGACTTCCCTGGTAGCTCAGTGGTAAAGCATTCGCCTGCCAATGCAGGAGACATGGGTTCAATCCCTGATTTGGGAAGATCCCACATGCTGCAGAGCAGCTAAGCCCGTGAGCCACAACTACTGAGCCTGTGCTCTAGAGCCTCAGAATCACAGCTATGGAGCCCATATGCCGCAACTACTGGAGGCTGTGTGCCCTAGAGCCCGAGTTCCACAACAAGAGAAGTCACTGCAACAAGAAGCCTGCTCGCCTCAACTAGAGAGTAGCTCCCACTCCCCGCAACTAGAGAAGAGTCTGTGGCGGCAGTGAAAACCCAGAATGGCCAAACATAAATAAATAAATAATAATTTTTTTTAAGAAGAAAACAAGGCAGAGTCCTCTAGTCATGATCAAAAACTAACAATTTACCACAATATTAAATGCACTCAATAATTTTAAGAGTTCATGTGTTCCTCATATAGATGTAAAAATAAGAGGCAATAGATGTGATATGGATATGAAACCAGCACACCACTGAGGCAACTGAATTATAACATATAAATACATGAACTGAGGAGTGAACGAACCTTAAGCATAATAAATGTAAAGAAAATAATGTGTAGGTACAATAAAAATTGAATGGCTTACAACCAGTAAAAAAGAGATTATCTTAAAAAGGATCCAGAGGGCCAAAAAACTTTAAAAGATAAGTAAGACAGGAAGTATTTGAAAGTAAACAATACAAAAGTGGAATTAGAAAGTCTGTTGAACTAAATAAAGTCTCTTGAACAGTACATCAAAATGACAAATACAGTTTAAATTGTATTCTAGATGTAGGAAAATTTATAGTAGTAAATGTATACAGCAGAAAAAAAAAGCCTCAAAGCAATAAGAGTACATCTTGAAATACTAGTAGAAAGAACAGAAACTGAAACGTGAAAGAAGCAGAGAATTAAAATAATGAAAACAATTTTGATTAAATACTAAACATCAACTCTGTCCTATGAGTGTATCTCAGCTACTAAGCACATGTTGAATTTTAAATAAATCGAGTAAGAAACAGATCATCATACTTTTTACCATACCAGAAAACTGCATAAGATATCTTTAAAGACAAAGCAGGGACTTCCCTGGTAGCTCAGTGGTAAAGCATTCGCCTGCCAATGCAGGAGACATGGGTTCAATCCCTGATTTGGGAAGATCCCACATGCTGCAGAGCAGCTAAGCCCGTGAGCCACAACTACTGAGCCTGTGCTCTAGAGCCTCAGAATCACAGCTATGGAGCCCATATGCCGCAACTACTGGAGGCTGTGTGCCCTAGAGCCCGAGTTCCACAACAAGAGAAGTCACTGCAACAAGAAGCCTGCTCGCCTCAACTAGAGAGTAGCTCCCACTCCCCGCAACTAGAGAAGAGTCTGTGGCGGCAGTGAAAACCCAGAATGGCCAAACATAAATAAATAAATAATAATTTTTTTTAAGAAGAAAACAAGGCAGAGTCCTCTAGTCATGATCAAAAACTAACAATTTACCACAATATTAAATGCACTCAATAATTTTAAGAGTTCATGTGTTCCTCATATAGATGTAAAAATAAGAGGCAATAGATGTGATATGGATATGAAACCAGCACACCACTGAGGCAACTGAATTATAACATATAAATACATGAACTGAGGAGTGAACGAACCTTAAGCATAATAAATGTAAAGAAAATAATGTGTAGGTACAATAAAAATTGAATGGCTTACAACCAGTAAAAAAGAGATTATCTTAAAAAGGATCCAGAGGGCCAAAAAACTTTAAAAGATAAGTAAGACAGGAAGTATTTGAAAGTAAACAATACAAAAGTGGAATTAGAAAGTCTGTTGAACTAAATAAAGTCTCTTGAACAGTACATCAAAATGACAAATACAGTTTAAATTGTATTCTAGATGTAGGAAAATTTATAGTAGTAAATGTATACAGCAGAAAAAAAAAGCCTCAAAGCAATAAGAGTACATCTTGAAATACTAGTAGAAAAAGAACAGAAACTGAAACGTGAAAGAAGCAGAGAATTAAAATAATGAAAACATATTATCACGGAAATATATGAAATAGAAAATGAACAACAACAAAGGAAATCAATGAAACTGAAAGCTACTTTTCAGAAGAAATTTTTAAAATTTTGATACACTTCTGGCCAGACTGGTAAGAACAAAAGGGTAAATAACATACACTGCCAATAACAGAAATAACATCACTACCGATTCTATAGATATTATCACGAACATTAGGCCAGTAAGTTCAGTAACCCAGATGCAGCAAATTCCTTGAAAGACAAAAACCACCGAACGTCAGTTGAGAAGAAATAGCTGTCTTGAACAGGCCTATGTCTATTACAGAAGTTAAAGGTATAACCAAAAACCTTATCACAAAGAAAACACCAGAACTAGAAAAGACTACTGATGAAGTAAACCAAACATTTAAAGGAAAAAAACAACATCACTTTCACAGAAACTCTTTCAAAATGTTAAAGAAAAGAGGATGCCCCCCCACTCATTATATGAGCATCATTTCATCACCAAAACCAGACAGAAAGAAGAAAACTATAGATCAATTTCTCTCATGAATACAGATGGAAAAATTACTGGCACATTTTTAACAAATGGAATCCAACAATATCTAAAAAGGACAATAAATAATGAAAAAGCAACATTAATCTCAGGAAGGCAAGGTTGGCTTACCACTCAAAAAATGTGCAATTCACCATTTTAATACACAATGTCAGGGAATCGCTAAAACAGCTCCCAGTGATGGCCACTTCTAGGTATTCACACTCTCAGTCTACAGATCTTGAGTGCAGGCTCTATTTGTTGTGCTCAGTCACTTAGTCGTGGCTGACTGTCTGCAACCCCATGGACTGTAGCCCACCAGGCTCTTCTTTTTATTTTTTTTAAGCTTTTATTTTACTTTTAACTTTTACAAAGTTTTGTTGTTTACAGATATGTATGTTCCCAGATTAGTCATATGTATATCCCACCCCCATCGCACCCCTCTAGACAGTCACACAGCACCAGGCTCTTCTATCCATGGAATTTTCAAGGCATGAATACTGGAGTGGGTTGCATTTTCTTCTCCAGAGTGTATCTATTGGTGTATATTCAATAAACAGAAGATGGCAGAAATTATGGGTCATTTTTTATGCTTCTTTTATACTTCTGAGAAAAGAGTATAAAAAGACTGGCTTCTGTATTCATACCTTCTCACTCCCATTCCCTTTCTCTTAGATCACTATCCCAAGGCAAAGTCAACTGCCATGTCAGAAGGTGGCTCTGTGAAGAGGCACATTTATACAAAGGACTGCAAACAACCACAAGTTGAGCCTTCAAGTGCAGCCACAGCCCCAGCCCCTGCTTGACCAGAACCTCATAGAAGACCCTAGCCATAAGCACTCAACTACAGAGCCCTAGATTCTAAACCAACAGTAACGGTTAGACTGAATGCCATTCTCCCAAGAAGAGGAACAAATCAAGGTTGTCTACTCCAACCATGTTGACTCAACATTGTACTACAAGTTCTAGACACTGTCACAAGGCAAGAAAAGAGAAATAAAAAGCATCCACATTGAAAAGGAGGAAATAAAACCAACTTTATTCGCAAAAGACGCTATCATCTATGTTGAGTGAAATCTACCAAGAAAAAAACCAACACTGGAATTAGTAAGTTTATTAAGGGTGCATGCTATAAGACCAATATATAAAAACCATTTGTATTTTCAGATACTAACAATAATCAGAAATTTAAATTAAATTTTAAAAAAACACCACTTATAACAGTTTCAAACAATATAAAATATTTAGTGATAAACTGGACAAAATATGTGCAAAACAGCTCCGATGGCCACTTCTAGGTATTCACACTCTCAGTCTACAGATCTTGAGTGCAGGCTCTATTTGTTGTGCTCAGTCACTTAGTCGTGGCTGACTGTCTGCAACCCCATGGACTGTAGCCCACCAGGCTCTTCTTTTTATTTTTTTTAAGCTTTTATTTTACTTTTAACTTTTACAAAGTTTTGTTGTTTACAGATATGTATGTTCCCAGATTAGTCATATGTATATCCCACCCCCATCGCACCCCTCTAGACAGTCACACAGCACCAGGCTCTTCTATCCATGGAATTTTCAAGGCATGAATACTGGAGTGGGTTGCATTTTCTTCTCCAGAGTGTATCTATTGGTGTATATTCAATAAACAGAAGATGGCAGAAATTATGGGTCATTTTTTATGCTTCTTTTATACTTCTGAGAAAAGAGTATAAAAAGACTGGCTTCTGTATTCATACCTTCTCACTCCCATTCCCTTTCTCTTAGATCACTATCCCAAGGCAAAGTCAACTGCCATGTCAGAAGGTGGCTCTGTGAAGAGGCACATTTATACAAAGGACTGCAAACAACCACAAGTTGAGCCTTCAAGTGCAGCCACAGCCCCAGCCCCTGCTTGACCAGAACCTCATAGAAGACCCTAGCCATAAGCACTCAACTACAGAGCCCTAGATTCTAAACCAACAGTAACGGTTAGACTGAATGCCATTCTCCCAAGAAGAGGAACAAATCAAGGTTGTCTACTCCAACCATGTTGACTCAACATTGTACTACAAGTTCTAGACACTGTCACAAGGCAAGAAAAGAGAAATAAAAAGCATCCACATTGAAAAGGAGGAAATAAAACCAACTTTATTCGCAAAAGACGCTATCATCTATGTTGAGTGAAATCTACCAAGAAAAAAACCAACACTGGAATTAGTAAGTTTATTAAGGGTGCATGCTATAAGACCAATATATAAAAACCATTTGTATTTTCAGATACTAACAATAATCAGAAATTTAAATTAAATTTTAAAAAAACACCACTTATAACAGTTTCAAACAATATAAAATATTTAGTGATAAATTGGACAAAATATGTGCAAATCCATAGACAGAAACTATAAAGTATGTCTGAGAAAAGTAAAACAAAACGAAAGGACCAACCAGTTCATGGGTCTTTCAATTCTCTGTGATGCTTTCAGAAAGAAGTTAATCTATGTTTCTCACTTAATCTAAAAGGAGATTTATATATACATACATATATATATATGTACATATCATATACATATCATATATATATATATATGAAACAGGGTGATAAACGTATGCAAAATGATAATATAAAAAGGTACAAATGTTACACTGATAACGGGCAAATAATGACCCTGTTTGAACTCCAACTCCACCCTTGAAAGTAGCACCAGGAAGTATAAACCCCATAGAAACTCTTAGTTTTGCCAAGGAGAACATGGAGCTAACACAGCATTCTACTTAACTCTGCATTCAACATTTTACTCAAGGTCTTTAAACTACCTGAGTAAACTTGTCTTTCTCAGAAAAGCTTCTTGCCATATTTATGAGGAAATACATGGGGGAAACTCCTCTAAAATGTACAGGGCAATTGAACTATGGAATAAAACATTGTATCACATATGCACCAGCATAAGCAGGGTGGGTAAAAAAGACACAGGTTAAATGACAAATGTCACTTCGGCCTGACAGCAGAGGAAAGAAGAGCTGTAAGGGTACCTTCAAAGCAAAAAAAAGAATAAACTTCTTAGCCAGTTTATGAAATCAGATAAATCTTTTATTTATTTGATTCCTGCTACCAACTCTGGGAAAACCTAAACATAATCAAGGTTGTCTACTCCAACCATGTTGATTTGACAAGTTCTAGACACTGTCACAAGGCAAGAAGAGAAATAAAAAGCATCCACATTGAAAAGGAGGAAATAAAACCAACTTTATTCGCAAAAGACGCTATCATCTATGTTGAGTGAAATCTACCAAGAAAAAAACCAACACTGGAATTAGTAAGTTTATTAAGGGTGCATGCTATAAGACCAATATATAAAAACCATTTGTATTTTCAGATACTAACAATAATCAGAAATTTAAATTAAATTTTAAAAAAACACCACTTATAACAGTTTCAAACAATATAAAATATTTAGTGATAAATTGGACAAAATATGTGCAAATCCATAGACAGAAACTATAAAGTATGTCTGAGAAAAGTAAAACAAAACGAAAGGACCAACCAGTTCATGGGTCTTTCAATTCTCTGTGATGCTTTCAGAAAGAAGTTAATCTATGTTTCTCACTTAATCTAAAAGGAGATTTATATATACATACATATATATATATGTACATATCATATACATATCATATATATATATATATGAAACAGGGTGATAAACGTATGCAAAATGATAATATAAAAAGGTACAAATGTTACACTGATAACGGGCAAATAATGACCCTGTTTGAACTCCAACTCCACCCTTGAAAGTAGCACCAGGAAGTATAAACCCCATAGAAACTCTTAGTTTTGCCAAGGAGAACATGGAGCTAACACAGCATTCTACTTAACTCTGCATTCAACATTTTACTCAAGGTCTTTAAACTACCTGAGTAAACTTGTCTTTCTCAGAAAAGCTTCTTGCCATATTTATGAGGAAATACATGGGGGAAACTCCTCTAAAATGTACAGGGCAATTGAACTATGGAATAAAACATTGTATCACATATGCACCAGCATAAGCAGGGTGGGTAAAAAAGACACAGGTTAAATGACAAATGTCACTTCGGCCTGACAGCAGAGGAAAGAAGAGCTGTAAGGGTACCTTCAAAGCAAAAAAAAGAATAAACTTCTTAGCCAGTTTATGAAATCAGATAAATCTTTTATTTATTTGATTCCTGCTACCAACTCTGGGAAAACTAATAATAAACTAAAGCTTTTTCATTAACTTTAGGAGACAAGAGGTACTCTGATTGGAATTTTTTATTATTCTCTAAGAGAAACTGTTACACAATCTACTGCAAGTAAAGCCTTATTCCCTTTCTCATGCCTTACATTAAGAGTCCTACATCAATATGTTTTCCGTCAGGTAGCATCTGACTGAATGGACATGCTTGATCATTGCAAAAATCACTGTAAACTATACACTTGTGGAAACCAAGCTTCTCTAAAGGCATGAAAACAAAAATGGCAGCCCAATTCTAACTTTTAAGAGGAAAAAGTATTTCAATCAGATTTTCTAAAGGTAAAATATTCCCTACAAACATTCTTAGGCATTTCATGTCTATCATTGTTATCTACTAGCAAATGACTAAGTACAAGTAGAAAATAATGTACTAATGTAAAACAAACCTCTCGGAAACAGTATGCTTATTCACATACATGTCTTTGGTTGTGACTTCATTTACTACATTCACAATCATATCTGTGGCTAGTCAGTTTCTAATTCATATGATAATTTAGAAATAGATCAATATCCTATGGTGGTTTCCACTGTATCATATTTTCCAGGCACCCCATCAGAAGAACACACGTGAGACTCAACATCATCTGATGCATTTCCACACAAGCAAAGATGTTGTGTCCATCACTGCCCCCTTTCCTCACTCACTCAGTGCCTGGCCCACACTAAAGTTCAGTAAGTTTCTGTTGGATTAATCCATCAGATTAAAGAAGATTCATTCAAATCATCACTCATGCTCTTGGCTAAAAGGGCTGAAGGTCTGCCACATTTATTATTCAATCAAATACTCCTCTAAAATGTACAGGGCAATTGAACTATGGAATAAAACATTGTATCACATATGCACCAGCATAAGCAGGGTGGGTAAAAAAGACACAGGTTAAATGACAAATGTCACTTCGGCCTGACAGCAGAGGAAAGAAGAGCTGTAAGGGTACCTTCAAAGCAAAAAAAAGAATAAACTTCTTAGCCAGTTTATGAAATCAGATAAATCTTTTATTTATTTGATTCCTGCTACCAACTCTGGGAAAACTAATAATAAACTAAAGCTTTTTCATTAACTTTAGGAGACAAGAGGTACTCTGATTGGAATTTTTTATTATTCTCTAAGAGAAACTGTTACACAATCTACTGCAAGTAAAGCCTTATTCCCTTTCTCATGCCTTACATTAAGAGTCCTACATCAATATGTTTTCCGTCAGGTAGCATCTGACTGAATGGACATGCTTGATCATTGCAAAAATCACTGTAAACTATACACTTGTGGAAACCAAGCTTCTCTAAAGGCATGAAAACAAAAATGGCAGCCCAATTCTAACTTTTAAGAGGAAAAAGTATTTCAATCAGATTTTCTAAAGGTAAAATATTCCCTACAAACATTCTTAGGCATTTCATGTCTATCATTGTTATCTACTAGCAAATGACTAAGTACAAGTAGAAAATAATGTACTAATGTAAAACAAACCTCTCGGAAACAGTATGCTTATTCACATACATGTCTTTGGTTGTGACTTCATTTACTACATTCACAATCATATCTGTGGCTAGTCAGTTTCTAATTCATATGATAATTTAGAAATAGATCAATATCCTATGGTGGTTTCCACTGTATCATATTTTCCAGGCACCCCATCAGAAGAACACACGTGAGACTCAACATCATCTGATGCATTTCCACACAAGCAAAGATGTTGTGTCCATCACTGCCCCCTTTCCTCACTCACTCAGTGCCTGGCCCACACTAAAGTTCAGTAAGTTTCTGTTGGATTAATCCATCAGATTAAAGAAGATTCATTCAAATCATCAGTCTTCATGCTCTCTGGCTAAAAGGGCTGAAGGTCTGCCACATTTATTATTCAATATCTACTGATGTTGGGAAAAATTAAAGGCTAAAGGAGAAGAGAACAACAGAACACAAGATGGTTGGATGGCATCACTGAGCCAATGGTCACAAGTCTGAACAAGCTCTGGGAGATGGTGAAAGACAGGGAAGCCTGGCGTGCTGTAGTCCATGGGGTTGCAAAGAGTCAGACACGACTCAGGGACTGAACTGAACTGACAGAAAAATAACTAGCAAACATACACATTCATAAAATGCTATCAATAAAAGCCTTTTTAAACTACAAGTTGATTGTAATAGGTAGAATTCTACAACACCCAATTGTAGCCTTGGAATAATCTGCTTCCCCTTGAGACTGAGTAAGATGAGATACCACCCTGTGGTTCCTTTATGGGACATGACACATGGGGGATTAGCCTGGGGGGCCTCACCTAATCCGGTGATGCCCTATAAAGGCAGAGCATTTTCTCTAGTTGGCTTTGAAAGAGAAAGGCAGAGACATGATCTGGCTGGCCTGGAAAAAAGCCAACATTTCATGCTATGACCTGCCTATGGGGGTCACGGGGCACAGAACCAGGGGGCAACCGCGAAGGTCAGAGAGTAGTCACGGACTGACAACCAGCAGGAAAACGGGGACCACTGTCCTATAACCACAAGAAAACAAGTCCTACCAACAACTAGTAAGCTTGTAAGAGGATCCTCAGCCTTGGGTGAACACCCACAACCATGACCAACACTTTGATTTCAGTCCAATGAGACGTAGAGCAGAGAAACCAGCTATGCTGGGCCTGGACTCAAACCACAGAAACTGTGAAATCATAAGCTGATAAGTATATGGTAATGTGTTACAGACCAATAGAAAACTAATACACCAGCATTACTGAAATTGCCTGAAGCACTTCGATATCTGAGCAGAATGTTCTTATCAACATGCTGCTGATACCATTTTCTATATTCGATATACCATATCACACCCAGGAAAGGTAAGCAATGATTCTCAGGATTTCTATCTATAAATGACCGTATACTGAGAGCTTTCTGTGTAATATAACTCCATCAAATAAAGTCCATGAAAAAATTCTCCACATAACTAAATTAATACAAAATTCATGCCAGGCTCCACCTCACCTGGGTTTTGTAGGAATAATACCAGTATCAGGCTCGCTTTGTGCCAGTACTTTCGTCCAGAGAATGTAATCTATACTTGAGTTTTCCACCTAGGGCCACATGACTGTTCTGCAAAAGTTTCAAGTTTCCAATATTTGGGACAAACGACTTAAACATGATCTGGTCATCTCTGTTAACCACAAGCACTACAGAAAGCAGGTTCCAGGTCCTTGAGAAGGATATGGGGAAGTGGCCTCGTTGACCTTATAAGCTCGTCAGGGAGAGGAGTCTGCAGAAGGAGCCAGGCAAGGTGAACTAAGAGTGGTGTGCATTCTCCTTAGCTGCAACTTCTGGCTTCCCTGGTGACTCAGTTAGTAAAAAAAACCCACTGGCAACACAGGAAACCTGGGTTCTATCCCTGGGTCAGGAAGATCCCCTGCAGAAGAAAATAGCAACCCACCACAGTATTCTTGCCTGGAGAATCTCATGGACAGAGAACCCTGGTGGGCTACAGTCCATGTAGTTACAAGAATTAGAAATGACTTAGCAACTGAACTACCAACACCATAGAATAAAACAATTAAAATATTAAAGTGCACAGGGTGCATAAAGAAAAGGATAAGCTGATTGAATTCCTAGCGCTGAAAGAGGGTTGTAGAAGACAGATAATACACTGGTGCTACTCTCCAGCACCTAGCTCTTCATCTGAATCCTTCTATCAACCTGTCAGCAGTCTAAATAAACACTGCAGGGGGTGGGGGTTGCTCACACAAGTACATGTGCTACACTGTGCAACCATGCTTTCTTGCTCAGTTATGTCCAACTCTTTGAGACCCCAAGGGCTCTGTGATCCCACCAGGCTCCTCCATCCATGGAATTCTCCAGAGAAGAATACTAGAGTGGGTTACTATTTCCTTCTCCAGAGGATCTTCCCAAACTAGGGATCAAACTCACATCTCCTGCATTGGCAGGTGGATTCTTTACGACTGAGGCACTGAGGATAGTGTGTGTGCTACATTCCCTCTCCCCCAATAGCTGTCTTACTTCCCACAACAAAATGCCTGTGGTTTGTGCAGTAAGAATTCTTGGTGGCAGACACAATCTCACAATATAAGAAAACCAGGGGACAAAAGTATAGTAAGTCAAATTGGGAGAGAAAAAACAGTAGGAACCGAAAACCTCAAAATGGCAGATTTTTTTCAACCACCCAACAGTGGCCCTTTGATCCACTGCTAACTTTCATGTTCACCACCAGTGCCCAGATTCTAGTCTATGTTCCAATTTTCCACTATGAAGAAAGAGAAATCCTTGGAAGTAACCTGATTCCAGGTCCCAAAAAGCGTGATCAGGAAAAACACAAAACAGGCACGCTAGGAACCTGGCTATCCTCGTTGACCTTATAAGCTCGTCAGGAGAGGAGTCTGCAGAAGGAGCCAGGCAAGGTGAACTAAGAGTGGTGTGCATTCTCCTTAGCTGCAACTTCTGGCTTCCCTGGTGACTCAGTTAGTAAAAAAAACCCACTGGCAACACAGGAAACCTGGGTTCTATCCCTGGGTCAGGAAGACCCCCTGCAGAAGAAAATAGCAACCCACCACAGTATTCTTGCCTGGAGAATCTCATGGACAGAGAACCCTGGTGGGCTACAGTCCATGTAGTTACAAGAATTAGAAATGACTTAGCAACTGAACTACCAACACCATAGAATAAAACAATTAAAATATTAAAGTGCACAGGGTGCATAAAGAAAAGGATAAGCTGATTGAATTCCTAGCGCTGAAAGAGGGTTGTAGAAGACAGATAATACACTGGTGCTACTCTCCAGCACCTAGCTCTTCATCTGAATCCTTCTATCAACCTGTCAGCAGTCTAAATAAACACTGCAGGGGGTGGGGGTTGCTCACACAAGTACATGTGCTACACTGTGCAACCATGCTTTCTTGCTCAGTTATGTCCAACTCTTTGAGACCCCAAGGGCTCTGTGATCCCACCAGGCTCCTCCATCCATGGAATTCTCCAGAGAAGAATACTAGAGTGGGTTACTATTTCCTTCTCCAGAGGATCTTCCCAAACTAGGGATCAAACTCACATCTCCTGCATTGGCAGGTGGATTCTTTACGACTGAGGCACTGAGGATAGTGTGTGTGCTACATTCCCTCTCCCCCAATAGCTGTCTTACTTCCCACAACAAAATGCCTGTGGTTTGTGCAGTAAGAATTCTTGGTGGCAGACACAATCTCACAATATAAGAAAACCAGGGGACAAAAGTATAGTAAGTCAAATTGGGAGAGAAAAAACAGTAGGAACCGAAAACCTCAAAATGGCAGATTTTTTTCAACCACCCAACAGTGGCCCTTTGATCCACTGCTAACTTTCATGTTCACCACCAGTGCCCAGATTCTAGTCTATGTTCCAATTTTCCACTATGAAGAAAGAGAAATCCTTGGAAGTAACCTGATTCCAGGTCACAGGGCAGGAAGCACAAAACAGCTGTGAAATATCCAGCTGTTACCAGAAAATTAAGATCTTTTCAAAACATCAGAGATGATGTTAGAAGGAGAGAAAAATCTGGAGATGGGGATTCCTACTGGTCAAGCTGTGATTACGTAATTGAGCATCCAAAGGAAAGTAAATTATGGTTAAATGGAGCAACTGAGTTATTGAAAGACTCTGAGTTCATTATGATGTTGAGAAAGAAAAGCCAATATAAAGGGCAAATGGCAATTATAAGAAAGGATGGGGCTTCTCTGGTGATCCAGTGGGTAAAGAGTCAGCCTTGCAGTGCAAGGGGCACTGGTTCGATCCCTGGCCCGGGAAGATCCCACATGTTATGGAGGGGCTGGATCAGTGTGTCCAATTACGAGCTAGTGCTCTGGAGTGCATGCTACCAGAGCTGGTGCTCTGCAACAAGAGAGGCCACTGCAATGGAAGGCCCACACAGGCCAAAGAATGAAGATGGATGGGGGGCAGGGGGAGACAATAAAGGAGGCCAAAATTTAAAAAAAAAAACAACAAGGGGGGACGGGATATACATATGATTAATCTGGGATTATACATATCTATAAACAACAAAACTCTATAAAAACAAAAAAGCAAAAAAAAAAAAAAAAAAAAAGGCCAAAAAAACCCCGAAAAATTGTTAAAAAAGAGAGAGAAAAAAAGAAAGGATGATTATATAGCTAGTTTTCATCGGTGGAACTGAGAGTAAGCCAAGTAGTGCTAGAAAAAGTAGGAGCTGTACACAAAACAGGAATGATTGCTCAAGGCTTGTGGAAAAAAGGTCTATGCAGTCCAAGCGCACATAGAACAGCAACACGGGATGTTCCAGAAGCAGACTAGATCAATATAACACAGGAATAAACTAAAGGGCAGATGATGTTATCTAAGTAACGTTTTACAAAGAAAACAGTTACAGGGAGATACTAGATTGTAAAGAAAATTTATGTGAAGTCAATGTGGAAGGCATTTTTTGGAAATCAGTTTTAAAATAATTAATAGACAATTCAGACTTGACTCAGATTTGAATCACTCTATGTTCCAATTTTCCACTATGAAGAAAGAGAAATCCTTGGAAGTAACCTGATTCCAGGTCACAGGGCAGGAAGCACAAAACAGCTGTGAAATATCCAGCTGTTACCAGAAAATTAAGATCTTTTCAAAAACATCAGAGATGATGTTAGAAGGAGAGAAAAATCTGGAGATGGGGATTCCTACTGGTCAAGCTGTGATTACGTAATTGAGCATCCAAAGGAAAGTAAATTATGGTTAAATGGAGCAACTGAGTTATTGAAAGACTCTGAGTTCATTATGATGTTGAGAAAGAAAAGCCAATATAAAGGGCAAATGGCAATTATAAGAAAGGATGGGGCTTCTCTGGTGATCCAGTGGGTAAAGAGTCAGCCTTGCAGTGCAAGGGGCACTGGTTCGATCCCTGGCCCGGGAAGATCCCACATGTTATGGAGGGGCTGGATCAGTGTGTCCAATTACGAGCTAGTGCTCTGGAGTGCATGCTACCAGAGCTGGTGCTCTGCAACAAGAGAGGCCACTGCAATGGAAGGCCCACACAGGCCAAAGAATGAAGATGGATGGGGGGCAGGGGGAGACAATAAAGGAGGCCAAAATTTAAAAAAAAAAACAACAAGGGGGGACAGAATATACATATGATTAATCTGGGATTATACATATCTATAAACAACAAAACTCTATAAAAACAAAAAAGCAAAAAAAAAAAAAAAAAAAAGGCCAAAAAAACCCCGAAAAATTGTTAAAAAAAAAAAAGAAAGGATGATTATATAGCTAGTTTTCATCGGTGGAACTGAGAGTAAGCCAAGTAGTGCTAGAAAAAGTAGGAGCTGTACACAAAACAGGAATGATTGCTCAAGGCTTGTGGAAAAAAGGTCTATGCAGTCCAAGCGCACATAGAACAGCAACACGGGATGTTCCAGAAGCAGACTAGATCAATATAACACAGGAATAAACTAAAGGGCAGATGATGTTATCTAAGTAACGTTTTACAAAGAAAACAGTTACAGGGAGATACTAGATTGTAAAGAAAATTTATGTGAAGTCAATGTGGAAGGCATTTTTTTTGGAAATCAGTTAAATATTAATAACTAAGTGAAATTTAACCCTTAGACAATTCAACTTGACTGCTAACCAATGACTCAGATTTGAATCACTCTGGAAAAATCAACCAAGATTTTTTTAGACACCAAAGGTCTACAACTCAGATCTTATAATCCCAACTATTCTGAGAAGGCATTATTTTAACTGTGGATTTGTTAACGATTACACAGTAGGTTCCCCTGGTGGCTCAGTGGTAATGAATCTGCCTGCCAAAGCCAGAGACAGAGAAGCCATGGTTCAACACTCTGGCTCAGGAAGATCTTCTGGAGAAGGAAATGGCAACTCACTCCAGTATTCTTGCCTGAAAAATCCCATGGACAGAGGAGCCTATGGGTTACAGTTCATGGGGTTGTAAAGAATCAGACACAACAAAGCAACTAAGCAAAAATTACACAATCCCAAGAAGATTCAAAAATATTGTTACTGAAATCCTGGAAAGAATCTAAATGAGTAGTTCCACATTCCTAGGAAGACATAAAAAGTACAGAGATAACATGAAATTAACTAAGCCCAGAGTTGGTGTTTTAAAATACAAAGAGTAAATTGTGCATGTTTTCTTTGTTTAAAGTATCTGAAATTAAAAAAAAAAAATCTGAAATGTATTAAAATGATCTGTCACACTAAATTAGTATTTGAAATTAAGGGAAGTTAATTAAGTCGGTAATTGGTACTTAAAGAGATTGAGACAAATTCATCTGCAAAACTACATTTATTAGCTACATCTATTTTCAAGAATGTGGGCACTGGCTATGGATGTTCCAGGCACAGAAGTCTCTTGGACGTAACATTCACCCTCAGCTTTCACTGTCCTTTACCCACAGCTAGTTCATGCCCTTAGCACAGGGCCTACAAGCCATAGACTTTCTCCTTTACCAAGTCATGGGCCAACGCAGTCACAGTAAATAACTATACCAGCAGTACTGCCTGAAAACAACAGACAGTCCCATGTTACCAGGAAACAGGATATGTTTTCTCTATGATGGCATTTTTTTCACACTTCCTTGATCCATTTAGAAACTAAAGTGACAAAATTTACATAAGCAGGGATATCTGATGATACTTAAAAACAGAGAAAAAGGAGAAATCATCACAAATACCAAAATAAACTCTGTCCCTTTATTTTTGTTCCAGTAAATGCAATAGAACCCAGGATTTCAAGCAGAGTTAGAGATGTACCCACACATTTAGATGTTCACCGGAATCAATTATTTTGGTTCAGTCATTATTAACAGGGGTCTGTACGTTAGCTGGCAGACTCAAAACTCAGTAGAAAATTGTTAGCAATTCAAACAGTGTTGGAGGCTCCAAAAGTCACAGTTTGACCTACAAATTTAGCTTGGAGTGATATAAAATCCAGACAACTGTCTCCCAAACTCACAGCAGTGGATTTGAAAGAGCACAAGTTAATTCAGTTAAGGTTGGCACTCATTTCAAGCGAATTCATTGGGGCTGAAAATTGTCCCTTTGAATCAACCATTTTCTGGTGAGCGGCATTTTACTGTGTTCAGAGGGTGATCTTCTCTACTTCTTCACTCCACATTCTTCATGAAGTCAAGCACCAGAAAAAGACCAGGCTTCTGTTATGATCTTTTGACATTAATGAAAGGACTATCCAAGCAGATTCAATGCAGAACTGAAAGCAGCAACATTCTTGACACTGAAACAACCTCTTACATTTGTTTTCCTCTCATCTGTTAGCCAAGGAGGGCCTCATGGCTTTGTCTTACTTAGTATCTTCTCTCAAAATCTGCTCCCAATTAAAAAAGCCATCCTCAGTCATTTACAAGTCTTTCAACACTTAAAATCAGAGTATCACCTCTCACTGGATTATCTGCACATGGGATAAAAACTTCCTCTACTGTAAAAGAATGGCAATTTATTAGCTACATCTATTTTCAAGAATGTGGGCACTGGCTATGGATGTTCCAGGCACAGAAGTCTCTTGGACGTAACATTCACCCTCAGCTTTCACTGTCCTTTACCCACAGCTAGTTCATGCCCTTAGCACAGGGCCTACAAGCCATAGACTTTCTCCTTTACCAAGTCATGGGCCAACGCAGTCACAGTAAATAACTATACCAGCAGTACTGCCTGAAAACAACAGACAGTCCCATGTTACCAGGAAACAGGATATGTTTTCTCTATGATGGCATTTTTTTCACACTTCCTTGATCCATTTAGAAACTAAAGTGACAAAATTTACATAAGCAGGGATATCTGATGATACTTAAAAACAGAGAAAAAGGAGAAATCATCACAAATACCAAAATAAACTCTGTCCCTTTATTTTTGTTCCAGTAAATGCAATAGAACCCAGGATTTCAAGCAGAGTTAGAGATGTACCCACACATTTAGATGTTCACCGGAATCAATTATTTTGGTTCAGTCATTATTAACAGGGGTCTGTACGTTAGCTGGCAGACTCAAAACTCAGTAGAAAATTGTTAGCAATTCAAACAGTGTTGGAGGCTCCAAAAGTCACAGTTTGACCTACAAATTTAGCTTGGAGTGATATAAAATCCAGACAACTGTCTCCCAAACTCACAGCAGTGGATTTGAAAGAGCACAAGTTAATTCAGTTAAGGTTGGCACTCATTTCAAGCGAATTCATTGGGGCTGAAAATTGTCCCTTTGAATCAACCATTTTCTGGTGAGCGGCATTTTACTGTGTTCAGAGGGTGATCTTCTCTACTTCTTCACTCCACATTCTTCATGAAGTCAAGCACCAGAAAAAGACCAGGCTTCTGTTATGATCTTTTGACATTAATGAAAGGACTATCCAAGCAGATTCAATGCAGAACTGAAAGCAGCAACATTCTTGACACTGAAACAACCTCTTACATTTGTTTTCCTCTCATCTGTTAGCCAAGGAGGGCCTCATGGCTTTGTCTTACTTAGTATCTTCTCTCAAAATCTGCTCCCAATTAAAAAAGCCATCCTCAGTCATTTACAAGTCTTTCAACACTTAAAATCAGAGTATCACCTCTCACTGGATTATCTGAACTTAAAACATCATGGGATAAAAAACTTCCTCTACTGTAAAAGAATGGCAAGAGTGGGGAAGGAAGGGGCGAGGACCGGAGGAATTTCTAATGCCACTAGAATCTGTTAACAGTTGCCTTGTCTCTAACCTAAACCTTCAAGTTCTAAAAGCATGCTGTCCTCTCTTTGGTCGTAGTCTTCTCTTTTGTCAGGTGTGTGTGTGTGTGTATAGAGAGAGAGGGCTCAGTGTGATTGGCTACATGGAACAAAAAAACCAGACTACACTATCTATCTGTATACAACAGGATATATGCCTGTGAGTACCTTTACTTACAATGATATTTTATCAGAACCAACACCTTGCCTAAAATCACATTCAGAATATCAGCCAAATATACAGGCAAGTCCACCACCCACATTGAGAAGTAAGTTATTCAGATGTCTTCCCTAGTAGCTCAGCACTACAAAATCTGCCTGTCAGTGCAGGAGACTTGGGTTTGATTCATGAGTTGGGAAGACCTCCTGGAGAAGGGAATGGCTACTCACTCCGGTATTCTTGCCTGAGAAATACCATGAACAGAGGAGCCTGGTGGGCTATAGTCTGTTGGGTCGCAAAGAGTTGGATGTGACTCTGTGACTAAACAACAAGTGTCTCAGAATGAATCACTTCAACTCCCTGGGTCTCAGTCTTCTCATCTATAAAATGACACAGCTGAACAAACAGCTCTTCAGGCCTTTGACAGCTCAACTGCTCTATTATAAACCCCAGGCAGCAGCTTACCAATGATTCTTATTGCTGTTCAGTTGCTAAGTCATGTCTGACTCTTTGCGACCCCATGGACTGCAGCATGCCAGGTTTCCCTGTCCTTCACTGTTTTGTGGTGTTTGCTCAAATTCATGTCCACTGAGTCCGTGATGCCATCTAACCATCTCATCTTCTGCTGCCCTCTTGTGCCCTCAATCTTTCCGGCCTGATGCCCCAATCTACATCTACATGGTCTAGATACTTGAGTAAAATCTTTTCTCCCAAAATCTGCTCCCAATTAAAAAAGCCATCCTCAGTCATTTACAAGTCTTTCAACACTTAAAATCAGAGTATCACCTCTCACTGGATTATCTGAACTTAAAACATCATGGGATAAAAAACTTCCTCTACTGTAAAAGAATGGCAAGAGTGGGGAAGGAAGGGGCGAGGACCGGAGGAATTTCTAATGCCACTAGAATCTGTTAACAGTTGCCTTGTCTCTAACCTAAACCTTCAAGTTCTAAAAGCATGCTGTCCTCTCTTTGGTCGTAGTCTTCTCTTTTGTCAGGTGTGTGTGTGTGTGTATAGAGAGAGAGGGCTCAGTGTGATTGGCTACATGGAACAAAAAAACCAGACTACACTATCTATCTGTATACAACAGGATATATGCCTGTGAGTACCTTTACTTACAATGATATTTTATCAGAACCAACACCTTGCCTAAAATCACATTCAGAATATCAGCCAAATATACAGGCAAGTCCACCACCCACATTGAGAAGTAAGTTATTCAGATGTCTTCCCTAGTAGCTCAGCACTACAAAATCTGCCTGTCAGTGCAGGAGACTTGGGTTTGATTCATGAGTTGGGAAGACCTCCTGGAGAAGGGAATGGCTACTCACTCCGGTATTCTTGCCTGAGAAATACCATGAACAGAGGAGCCTGGTGGGCTATAGTCTGTTGGGTCGCAAAGAGTTGGATGTGACTCTGTGACTAAACAACAAGTGTCTCAGAATGAATCACTTCAACTCCCTGGGTCTCAGTCTTCTCATCTATAAAATGACACAGCTGAACAAACAGCTCTTCAGGCCTTTGACAGCTCAACTGCTCTATTATAAACCCCAGGCAGCAGCTTACCAATGATTCTTATTGCTGTTCAGTTGCTAAGTCATGTCTGACTCTTTGCGACCCCATGGACTGCAGCATGCCAGGTTTCCCTGTCCTTCACTGTTTTGTGGTGTTTGCTCAAATTCATGTCCACTGAGTCCGTGATGCCATCTAACCATCTCATCTTCTGCTGCCCTCTTGTGCCCTCAATCTTTCCCAGCATTAGGGTCCTACAATGAGTCAGTTCCACACAAGGTAGTCAAATTATTGGAGCTTCACCTTCAGCATCAGTCCTTCCAATGAATATTCAGGGTTGATTTCCTTTATGACTGACTGGTTTGATCTCCTTGCTGTCCAAGGGACTTCTCAGGAGTCTTCTCCAGGACCACAGTCCGAAAGCACCAATTCTTCAGTACTCAGTCTTTTTTATGGTTCAACTCTCACATCCGTCCCTGGGTCGGGAAGATCCCCTGGAGAAGGAAATGGCAACTCACTCCAGTATTCTTGCCTGGAGAATTCCACGGTCAGAGGAGCCTGCGAGGCTACAGTCTACAGAGTTGTAAAGAGTCAGACAAGACTGAGCAACTACCATTCACTCACTCACACCCATACATGCCTCCTGGGAAAACCATAGCTTTGACTATATGGATCATTGCTGGCAAAGTGATGTCTCTGCTTTTTAATACACTGTCTAGGTTTCCCGTAGCTTTCCTTCCAAGGAGCAAGCATCTTTTAATTTTATGGCTGCAGTCGCTACCCACAGTGATTTTGGAGCCCAAGAAAATGAAATCTGCCACTGGTTCAACTCTTTCCCCTTCTATTTGCCATGAATTACCATTACTATTTACTTCTGGAAAAGACTTTAAGTAGAATTATAGAGAGATAGGACCAGACACATAAATTCACCTCTTTACCTTCCCTTTCTCTTAGGATTTTTGGGTTTAGACAGAGGCACTTCAGAAGGCACCATGAGCACCTCTCCAGAGAGCTCCACTGGTCTTCCTTAACTCTACAGTCCTGGCACTGTCTCAGTGACGTCATCCTAGACCTTTTGGCTGAGGGTTTACGAGTGAAAAGCCCAAACCAGCAGTTACCCTGTGGGTCATTTGGTTAAGTCAGGTTCTGTCTACTAAACGCTAGTCATGTCCCTAAGTCTCTGTCACTATCTAAATCAAAAACATGCTCAATAGGAATTATACCATCTTTAGACTATACGTCATAATCTGTCACTTAAGTGCATGCATGCTATGCTGTCTTATGTGTTTTCACCTAAGCTACTGTGGAATTTGTTTTCAAGCATTTGGTTTACCAACTAGGGTGGAAAGAGGTGTTTGTCTTGCTCTGTTTCTCATGTAGTTGTATTTCCACAACCAGGCAGCAAACACCTGAGCACAGAAACCACATCTTCCATTTCCTTTACCTCCCCAAAGCTCAAAAGACAGCAGGAAATTGGTGCCCTGGTAATATTTACTCAAAGACGGATTGTTTCCTTATTTTTTCCTTTTTCCTTAGTTTAAGCCTTCCCCTTTAACTGAACATAGGCCATTACAAAAACAAGTCCTAAGAAACTGCAGTACAATGAGGCGCCTTCTAGCTGAGATCTTTCACGCTCAATGAAAAGGCTTCACCAGCCGTTCCCACTCCCCAGAAGTCTATGCCTCTTACTCAGATTTAACTTGAAAAATGATGTTTTCCTACTGCCCCATTTCTCTGGGGTATGACCTAATTTCATTCAGTCCTGTGTCCAGCAGATAATGGACACAGCTGAATGGAGAACTCTTGAGGACGTCGCGTTCCTTAAGACCACTTCAGTGACTGTTGTTTTGTTACAGCCTTGCTAGGCTTCGGGGCTTATCACGAAGAGACTTGATTGTTGTTTTGCTGATTCTACTATGAAATATTTAGGTCGTCTTCTCAGAGTTTAAACTTTAGTAGGCATTACTAAAATGGTTGGTTTCCCTTCTGGTATAATTATACACTTGATTTAGACCTAAAAGACAATAGTTTGCTTAGGATTTTTGGGTTTAGACAGAGGCACTTCAGAAGGCACCATGAGCACCTCTCCAGAGAGCTCCACTGGTCTTCCTTAACTCTACAGTCCTGGCACTGTCTCAGTGACGTCATCCTAGACCTTTTGGCTGAGGGTTTACGAGTGAAAAGCCCAAACCAGCAGTTACCCTGTGGGTCATTTGGTTAAGTCAGGTTCTGTCTACTAAACGCTAGTCATGTCCCTAAGTCTCTGTCACTATCTAAATCAAAAACATGCTCAATAGGAATTATACCATCTTTAGACTATACGTCATAATCTGTCACTTAAGTGCATGCATGCTATGCTGTCTTATGTGTTTTCACCTAAGCTACTGTGGAATTTGTTTTCAAGCATTTGGTTTACCAACTAGGGTGGAAAGAGGTGTTTGTCTTGCTCTGTTTCTCATGTAGTTGTATTTCCACAACCAGGCAGCAAACACCTGAGCACAGAAACCACATCTTCCATTTCCTTTACCTCCCCAAAGCTCAAAAGACAGCAGGAAATTGGTGCCCTGGTAATATTTACTCAAAGACGGATTGTTTCCTTATTTTTTCCTTTTTCCTTAGTTTAAGCCTTCCCCTTTAACTGAACATAGGCCATTACAAAAACAAGTCCTAAGAAACTGCAGTACAATGAGGCGCCTTCTAGCTGAGATCTTTCACGCTCAATGAAAAGGCTTCACCAGCCGTTCCCACTCCCCAGAAGTCTATGCCTCTTACTCAGATTTAACTTGAAAAATGATGTTTTCCTACTGCCCCATTTCTCTGGGGTATGACCTAATTTCATTCAGTCCTGTGTCCAGCAGATAATGGACACAGCTGAATGGAGAACTCTTGAGGACGTCGCGTTCCTTAAGACCACTTCAGTGACTGTTGTTTTGTTACAGCCTTGCTAGGCTTCGGGGCTTATCACGAAGAGACTTGATTGTTGTTTTGCTGATTCTACTATGAAATATTTAGGTCGTCTTCTCAGAGTTTAAACTTTAGTAGGCATTACTAAAATGGTTGGTTTCCCTTCTGGTATAATTATACACTTGATTTAGACCTAAAAGACAATAGTTTGCTTAAAGCCTGGCATGGTTAGAAGCATATTTACTGACCTCTAGGTTGTTTATTTTACACTATTTCTACACTAAAAACTAGTCCCAAAGGGTCAAAGGAAGAAATAAGAAGATATGTGAAACCTTTTGACTCCCACTTGACCTCCAAAATTATACACTGGTTAAAATTCCATGACTTCATAGTGATAAATTTACCATGAAGTTTAATGAACACTCAGAGTAAAGGCTGAAATGCTCTCTCCGTTGTTAGTTGTGAACTGTTTTTTGGACTGTAGTTATTTTGGGTGGTGAGGAGTTCATCTGGAGTATTCTTTAACCCTGGCTGCCCCCGGACCCACAGCACAGGCGTCACCCTGAATCACAGCCCCACCCTCACCTCAGTCCTCCTGAGTCAGAACCTGCATTTTAACAAGACATCCAGGGGATCAGGGTGCACATTAAAGTCTGAGGGGCAGTGCTCTAGCTCACGGAATAATAATAAATTCTGCTGCTACGGTTAAATAAAGAACTGAGACTGTAAAAGCGATCGAGTGTTTGAGAGGCAAAATTTGTTTCAGTCTCTGGGCACAACATGAGTGATAATCAATTCAACTTTCTTTGGGTAGCATTTTTGCTCAAGTTTTCCAACAAAGATCATGGTAGTTTCAGATAATTCTTTAATATAATCTTGATCTCTGAAGTCAAATTTTCCAATAAGGTACATGCTATACAGAAATTTTTAAAAATCACTAGGATTGGAGTGTGTGATGAATAGGAAAAGAAGACTATACATAGGTTATAATAACATAAGTAACATTACTTCCAGCATAGAAACTTATGGATTTATGTCTTTCTAATGCAGAAGCATTGCTTTGCTGTGAGCCACCATTACCACAAAAGTATTCTAAGGAGAACTGAACCCAGAATTTTGCTTTACTTTTTATCTACCAGAGCTCATGTGGTAGCTCTGGGAAAAGAAAAGAACAATTCAAACGAAGTCATGTCAGGATCCAGAAATGAAATTTTAAAAGGAACTTAGATACGTGAAGAGTACCATGAACTATAAAAGAGGTTCTCCCTGGGACTAAAAAAAAAAAAAAAGCCCTTTGCCTGCTGCAAAGCATAATTCAACATTTCCCACCCTAATCTGGACAAAGAACCAAATCTCTACTCCCAAACAGAAGGATGGGGCAATTCTGTCCAAGTCTGCAACACTAAAAACTTACTAAATATCTCCAAAAAGTCCAGGGGGGAAAAGAAGATGCATCTGTGAATTTTTTGCTTCCCACTTGACATCCATAATTATATGCTGGTTAAAATTCCATCATGGGGGTTTCCCTGGTAGTCCAGTGGTTAAGAATTTGCCTTGCAACGCAAGGGACACAGGTTGGATCTCTGTTCCAGGAAGATCCCACATGCCGCGGAGCAAATGAGTCCATGCGCCACAACTACTGAGCCAGAACTCTAGAGTCCACAAGTCACAATTATCAAAGCCCACTCGCCTACAGCCTGTGCTCCCCAACAAGAGAAGCCACTGCAAGAACTCCACAATCTCAATAAAGAGTAGCCCCCACTTGCTTCAACTAGAGAAAGCTCTGTGTAGCAACAAAGACCCATCAAAGTCATAATAATAATCAATACATCTGAAGAAAAAAGTCCATCATGGAAAAATGAGAGTCATGAGTGTCATGATCATACTACAAGTCAAATGAACATAGAGTGCTGGGAGGTGAAATATTAGCGTCAACATCTATATCACTTCCCTCCTCCCATCCTAGAGTCAGGGCTCAGAAATGGGGCACAGGAAATGAGAATCCCCACACACAGCCCAGGAACACCTCTCTGGAGATTCTACAAAGCAAGGCCTACTCTAATCCACAAGATCCCCACAGATACAGTGGAGAGCTGGAACACCCATCCTGGACACAATAGCAGACCTGAGCTTCAGGAAGTGGCTCACACTGCATGGTTAATTGGCTTCTCCATTAAGACACCATTCCCGTACAGCTCTTACTCTAGAAAAAAGTCTATTCCTGCAAAAGGGACTCTTCCCCACTTCTCTTCAAAATTTGTTTTTCCGGGAAAAGAAAAGAACAATTCAAACGAAGTCATGTCAGGATCCAGAAATGAAATTTTAAAAGGAACTTAGATACGTGAAGAGTACCATGAACTATAAAAGAGGTTCTCCCTGGGACTAAAAAAAAAAAAAAAGCCCTTTGCCTGCTGCAAAGCATAATTCAACATTTCCCACCCTAATCTGGACAAAGAACCAAATCTCTACTCCCAAACAGAAGGATGGGGCAATTCTGTCCAAGTCTGCAACACTAAAAACTTACTAAATATCTCCAAAAAGTCCAGGGGGGAAAAGAAGATGCATCTGTGAATTTTTTGCTTCCCACTTGACATCCATAATTATATGCTGGTTAAAATTCCATCATGGGGGTTTCCCTGGTAGTCCAGTGGTTAAGAATTTGCCTTGCAACGCAAGGGACACAGGTTGGATCTCTGTTCCAGGAAGATCCCACATGCCGCGGAGCAAATGAGTCCATGCGCCACAACTACTGAGCCAGAACTCTAGAGTCCACAAGTCACAATTATCAAAGCCCACTCGCCTACAGCCTGTGCTCCCCAACAAGAGAAGCCACTGCAAGAACTCCACAATCTCAATAAAGAGTAGCCCCCACTTGCTTCAACTAGAGAAAGCTCTGTGTAGCAACAAAGACCCATCAAAGTCATAATAATAATCAATACATCTGAAGAAAAAAGTCCATCATGGAAAAATGAGAGTCATGAGTGTCATGATCATACTACAAGTCAAATGAACATAGAGTGCTGGGAGGTGAAATATTAGCGTCAACATCTATATCACTTCCCTCCTCCCATCCTAGAGTCAGGGCTCAGAAATGGGGCACAGGAAATGAGAATCCCCACACACAGCCCAGGAACACCTCTCTGGAGATTCTACAAAGCAAGGCCTACTCTAATCCACAAGATCCCCACAGATACAGTGGAGAGCTGGAACACCCATCCTGGACACAATAGCAGACCTGAGCTTCAGGAAGTGGCTCACACTGCATGGTTAATTGGCTTCTCCATTAAGACACCATTCCCGTACAGCTCTTACTCTAGAAAAAAAGTCTATTCCTGCAAAAAGGGACTCTTCCCCACCTCTCTGATAGCATTTACAGGTTTAAATATAGTTTTTCCTTTTATCTGGTTTGGTTTGGGGTACTACCTGAGAAGAAGAAATCAGGCTGTGTTTTCAAAGCACTCCACACCATGCAGAGGTACAAAATCATCCAAGAAGGGGATTTAAGTAATGTGAACTGGGGCAATTTTAAATCACTGACCATATCAGAAGCACCAACAACCAATAAAGAGATCAGGCTGAATTCAGATTCATAGATGTATAAAATCAATAACACAGTCCAGAATGCTTTCTGTATACATATGCTTAGCGCTTGAGGGCTTTAAAAAAAAAAGGAAAAAAAACGTCATGAGGACAAGAGAAACTGTCATGTGTCTCAAAGGCTGTGCAAACAAGAATCTCAATGCGTTCTGAATTCTGTTTTCTGTTCCTAGCTTCACTGCACCACCCACAGCTTCTTTGAACTAAAGTAGCTTAGTTCTTCCCTCATGTTGAAACCTTTCAAATATCTGTAGCTCACTATTCTGTCCCTCAAGTAAGATAAAGCATCCAGAAAGGAAAATAACATTAAAAATATAAGCCTGAAAAGAAGACACTACCACAGGTACTGACTGCTCCATCAGGACCTGAATTTTTTTCCCCTGGTAACCATATGAACAGCATTTAAAAATAAAGATTATAAATATGTTTAAATTCCCTCCCTGAAGGAGAAATAAAAACTGTGTACTCTCTTCTTACTCGCAAGCAGATGGCTGTTCAAATAAATACAACTTCTATCTCCTCACCTATAACAACCATCTTTTTAATAACATTTGAATGTATTACTAATGCTTGGAAAATAACCATGATTAACGTCAAGAGTGATGTTAGACAGTTTAAAAGTTTAATGGTTTCATTCTAATAGAAGAAGTCCAGAGGCAAACCCCACCAAAGAATTCAGAAAAATACAGGGCACCACTCAATATAGGATTGACTTTTGAAGCTCTTAAAATTTTCAGAGAATCGTATATGGGTCACTAACCACACAGAGCTTATGAAGAGAAACACAGGGAACAATGATCCTTTGGGCAGAAAATGGAAGGATCTCTCAATGCAGCTTTAACAGCTGGTCCATCTATTGTAAAGAACTAAAATTTCAGCGATAATAAATTTGACAGCAATCCATTAATAATAAAGTCCTGACTCCTTTCATGAGGATGGGTTCTGTAAACATTTCCCATGACTGAGAAAATTCAATAGTGAATCCTAACTGAGATATTCAAGGTGAATAGAGCAGAACAGTGGCATACAATACACCCTGCTGTGTGTCTGCCACCTGAAAACAAACGCTAGTGCTTCCAGGAGCATCTCACTGTCCGCTTTGTACTTTTGGCAAGGTCTCATTTAGCTGTGGAATAAGCCATTGGAGCAAATTTGTATCAGTTGGGCTGAAGAAGAACTCTATAGATCATATAATCCTTCCCAAACCTGTCAGATGAAACTAGAATATTGAAGAATTTTTTTCACATCTTTTAGCCACTCAAGTCCAATAACATTAAGAAATTGCCGTATATGCTCAACAAACCAGCAAATGGGAGAAGGATCTAGGGCAAGATTTAAGTTGATAGTAAAGAGAGATGGAGATTAAATATCTCTAGATGACAATGATGATGATGGCTATTGTGTGTGCTCAGCTGCATCCAACTCCTTGCAACGCTCTGGACTGTAGCCCCCCAGGGTTCGCTGTCCTTGGGATTTTCCAGGCAAGAATACTGGAGTGGGTTGCCATTTCCTCCTTAAGGGGACCTTCCCAACTCAGGAACTGAACCCATGGCTCTTGAGTCTCCACATTAGCAGGCAGATTCTTTACCATCTGAGCCACCAGTGAAGCCCTTGTGCTTCCCGAACAGTATGTTAAAGGCACAGATATAAAGTGTAAATTGGCCAATGGTAGATAGACAGACAACTCTAGAGTGGTAAGGAATCTGCCTGCAATGTGGAAGACCCAGGCTCCATCCCTAGGGTGGGAAAGTCCCCTGGAGAAGGAACAGCTACCCACTCCAGTATTACCTTAGTTTGCTTCCCGAACAGTATTGTTAAAGTCCACGCTCCCCCCAAACCCTTCAGGGCACCACTCAATATAGGATTGACTTTTGAAGCTCTTAAAATTTTCAGAGAATCGTATATGGGTCACTAACCACACAGAGCTTATGAAGAAAACACAGGAACAATGATCCGGGAAATGGAAAAGGCTTATGAAGAGAAACACAGGGAACAATGATCCTTTGGGCAGAAAATGGAAGGATCTCTCAATGCAGCTTTAACAGCTGGTCCATCTATTGTAAAGAACTAAAATTTCAGCGATAATAAATTTGACAGCAATCCATTAATAATAAAGTCCTGACTCCTTTCATGAGGATGGGTTCTGTAAACATTTCCCATGACTGAGAAAATTCAATAGTGAATCCTAACTGAGATATTCAAGGTGAATAGAGCAGAACAGTGGCATACAATACACCCTGCTGTGTGTCTGCCACCTGAAAACAAACGCTAGTGCTTCCAGGAGCATCTCACTGTCCGCTTTGTACTTTTGGCAAGGTCTCATTTAGCTGTGGAATAAGCCATTGGAGCAAATTTGTATCAGTTGGGCTGAAGAAGAACTCTATAGATCATATAATCCTTCCCAAACCTGTCAGATGAAACTAGAATATTGAAGAATTTTTTTCACATCTTTTAGCCACTCAAGTCCAATAACATTAAGAAATTGCCGTATATGCTCAACAAACCAGCAAATGGGAGAAGGATCTAGGGCAAGATTTAAGTTGATAGTAAAGAGAGATGGAGATTAAATATCTCTAGATGACAATGATGATGATGGCTATTGTGTGTGCTCAGCTGCATCCAACTCCTTGCAACGCTCTGGACTGTAGCCCCCCAGGGTTCGCTGTCCTTGGGATTTTCCAGGCAAGAATACTGGAGTGGGTTGCCATTTCCTCCTTAAGGGGACCTTCCCAACTCAGGAACTGAACCCATGGCTCTTGAGTCTCCACATTAGCAGGCAGATTCTTTACCATCTGAGCCACCAGTGAAGCCCTTGTGCTTCCCGAACAGTATGTTAAAGGCACAGATATAAAGTGTAAATTGGCCAATGGTAGATAGACAGACAACTCTAGAGTGGTAAGGAATCTGCCTGCAATGTGGAAGACCCAGGCTCCATCCCTAGGGTGGGAAAGTCCCCTGGAGAAGGAACAGCTACCCACTCCAGTATTACCTTGCCTGGAGAATTCCATGGCTCATCCACCGGTTTGCAAAGAATCAGACATGATTGAGCCTTTGCTGGTGGTCCAGTGGCTAAGACTCCACGCTCCCAAAGCAGGGGGCCCAGGTTCAAACCCTGGTCAGGGAACAAGATCCCACATGCTGCAGCTAAGAGCTCCCTTGCTGCAACTAACGATCCCACAAGCTACAACAAAGATCAAAGATCCCATGCACCACCACTAAGACCTGGCACAGCTAAATAAATAATTTTTTTTTTTAAAGTGTCTGACACGATTGAGTGACTTTCACTAGAGCCTTAACTTGGCTTTCTAGAAAGAATCTTCTATCAGAAAGCCACCTGGCTTTAGGAGCAGCATCAGGAAGAAATGCGACAAGGAGAATGCTATCTTGATGAAGCCAGGCTTACCTCATCCAATGGAAATCTGCTTAATATGGTACCAAGCTTAAACCCTCTCTTATTCCCCTCTAACTCAAAGGATACCCGGGATGTGGGGATTGAGTGTTCACTGAAAACAGCAGTGGACAGAGAGGCAGTGGACAGAGAGGAGACCTGCAGTGGGCATCAAAAGACTGAGTGGAGTCTCATCCTCCAATTGGCCAAATGAAGTGAAGATAAACCAATGAGATAACAGGATTGCTGAAGTACCTCCCAGTTTTAAGAGTCTCTGGCTCTGCAAGGGGACCTAAACATGGTCAATCTTTGCTTATAAAGTAGACAAAGTAAAAGACTTGAAGCAGAGTGGGTAAAACTTGAATGTCCACAATGACATAGGCCACAGTCCGGCCACCCACTGAATATTTCAGCTGACACTTGCTTTCTATAAGTGAAAAACAGACATAAGGATCTAACCAGCCCAACTGCCATGCTCAAATACCAGGTCATGTAAAGAATCCAAATGAACATATACTTAGATCATTCCCTCACTGCATTTCTCTTTCTCATTCCTTACAATTCCCCCAAGGCTTTTATTTTAGTATCTCTAAATTATCCATATTTCTTAGATCGTCTAACATAAAAGGAATTGCCATGAAACAACTCTACAGTGGTAAGGAATCTGCCTGCAATGTGGAAGACCCAGGCTCCATCCCTAGGGTGGGAAAGTCCCCTGGAGAAGGAACAGCTACCCACTCCAGTATTACCTTGCCTGGAGAATTCCATGGCTCATCCACCGGTTTGCAAAGAATCAGACATGATTGAGCCTTTGCTGGTGGTCCAGTGGCTAAGACTCCACGCTCCCAAAGCAGGGGGCCCAGGTTCAAACCCTGGTCAGGGAACAAGATCCCACATGCTGCAGCTAAGAGCTCCCTTGCTGCAACTAACGATCCCACAAGCTACAACAAAGATCAAAGATCCCATGCACCACCACTAAGACCTGGCACAGCTAAATAAATAATTTTTTTTAAAGTGTCTGACACGATTGAGTGACTTTCACTAGAGCCTTAACTTGGCTTTCTAGAAAGAATCTTCTATCAGAAAGCCACCTGGCTTTAGGAGCAGCATCAGGAAGAAATGCGACAAGGAGAATGCTATCTTGATGAAGCCAGGCTTACCTCATCCAATGGAAATCTGCTTAATATGGTACCAAGCTTAAACCCTCTCTTATTCCCCTCTAACTCAAAGGATCCCCGGGATGTGGGGATTGAGTGTTCACTGAAAACAGCAGTGGACAGAGAGGCAGTGGACAGAGAGGAGACCTGCAGTGGGCATCAAAAGACTGAGTGGAGTCTCATCCTCCAATTGGCCAAATGAAGTGAAGATAAACCAATGAGATAACAGGATTGCTGAAGTACCTCCCAGTTTTAAGAGTCTCTGGCTCTGCAAGGGGACCTAAACATGGTCAATCTTTGCTTATAAAGTAGACAAAGTAAAAGACTTGAAGCAGAGTGGGTAAAACTTGAATGTCCACAATGACATAGGCCACAGTCCGGCCACCCACTGAATATTTCAGCTGACACTTGCTTTCTATAAGTGAAAAACAGACATAAGGATCTAACCAGCCCAACTGCCATGCTCAAATACCAGGTCATGTAAAGAATCCAAATGAACATATACTTAGATCATTCCCTCACTGCATTTCTCTTTCTCATTCCTTACAATTCCCCCAAGGCTTTTATTTTTAGTATCTCTAAATTATCCATATTTCTTAGATGTCCATAGAGGTCCATAAGAGAACTTGAATCAGTGAAATTATAAGGGGGGACGGGGGTGGGAGAGGGGGAATTGCCACCTCCTCTGTAAAAAAAAAAAAAAAAATCAAAGCATACATTAGAAAGAAATGAATTTCTGATTCATGGTACAACATGGATCCTGAAAGCACATGAGTGAAATAAACTAAACACGAAAAGACAAATATGGTATGATTCCACTTGATATGATATGACATACCAAGAGGCAAATTCATAAACATGGAAGCAGACTAGAGATTACCAAAGGCTGGGGAGACGGAAAACGGGGAGTTACCACTTATTGGACACAGAATCTCCATTGGGGATGATGCAAAGCTCTGCAAATGGACAACAATAATGATCACAAAACATTCTGAATGTACTTATGCCAATAGAGTACACACCTAAAAATCATTAAAATGGAATAATGTGTTATGTATATTTTTACCACAATTTTTAAAATGGGGAAAAAAATCAAAGCATAGAATATCTCTTTCACTTTTTTTTTTTCAAAATAAAAAAAAAAATTGCCTCGAAATTTCTCCTTGAAATATTTTAAGACATAGATTGTAAGTTTTCTGAGGACAGGGACTAACTCTGTTTTACACAGCAGTTACACTGTTACACAGTGGACTCTCCATAAATGTTTGTTTTAATAAATCAATGGTTACATAAAAAGAGAAAGATTCTCTCAAGTGGGAAAATATAAAAAGCATCAAATTTACTTATTCATGGGAATGTATAATGGGGCATATTCCTGAGAAAAATCCCAAGGCTATGATCCCTAAGTTCCTTCAGGGAAGGCACACTATCTACTTCATGTTTACTTCTTTCACAGCACGTCTTCCGATGTCTTACACAGACAGAATGGGTGATAAATTATGTTTGCAGAATGAAGAATAAAAATTGATAGTAAAATCAATGTCATATTACTGCTCTACTATTTGCCTTTGAAAAATTACATACTTCTCTCAAATGTAAAACTCCTGCCATAGGATGAAAAAAAATACAGCCCACAACTTATACAAAGTGAAGGCAAAAACATAAATAGCTAGAAGACATTGCTCTCAGGAAGAGAAACAGTAAACACAGAGTACATCATCTCTGTAGGGAAAAAAAGTTTTTTTTAAAGGAACAATTATAGAAAAAAAAAGCTTATATAGTGCACCTTGATTTTTTAGGAAATAATAAATGGTCAAAAGAAAAGAAAATCTGAACTCTCTTTGGAAGAAATCCAAATACTCCTTGCCAAAACTTAATATCCAACCTTTATAGTAAATAGTTGCATGAATTCAGAAGCATAGTTAAGGCTCCTTTCCCTCCCCACTAAAAAAAAATTCTAGTGAACACAAACATTATCAACATGTCTCTCAATTAGCCTATCAAATAATCAGATGGTCTTTCTACAAAATACTGATGTCACAAAATTAAATACAACTGGCTTATGGCCAAAATGCTACATCAGGTTACTGAGGATTTACTCAACGAATATTCACCACCAACATCATTTACATTTTACATGAAGTACTCAGTTAAAGTATATATATAAAGCCCTCCAAAATCAGATGCTGACATCCTTAACATTCAGTACCTGTGTAGCAGATGGACCCTTATGAACTCCCTAGGACCACGTAATGTAATAGTCTCACTTTGAATAATATTAAAACATGTCTTTCAACTTCAACCCACCCCCACTCCCCCAGACCAGGTGTCCATTAACAAAGGAAATAGAAATTCAACCTCTGCAGGGATCAGGGTTCATTACATTTCTGTCTCTCGGCTGTTATCGTCTCTGCAAGCAGGTCAGCATCATTTTGGAAGAAGAGGCTGTCTGCTGCCCTGGACCTCCATGCCTGCAGGAGTTCTCCATGAGCCTCCCAAATGCTAACAGTCCCCTCTTCGAGTCAGCACTTCCAGCAGAACCGCACGAAGGACGATCACTTCCGTGCATGAAATCATAACCACTCCAGGTGTCATGATGCGAAATACCAGCACACTGACCTCTGCCAGGCAGCACACACTTAAAGCAGGTGCATCTCTGGGCTCCAGAAGGGAGAGAGTAGGAGGAGCAGGGAGGAAGCCCCAGATTCCTCATATAAACGAGAGGTTTATTGCACTCAGAGCCATTCCAGCTAATTCATGGACATCAGTTTATCCATACGAGAAAAGTGGTCTCCTGTCCTTCACCAGCTCAACTCAGAGGGCATTCAGCCAAGCAGAGCCGGGCCAAACAATCCGTCAGATCTCTTTAAGCTATGATAAATAAGACGAGTTTCAGAAGAAATAACATGCAGCTCCAGCAAAGAAGCACAGTCACAAACCTTTTCCTCATCTTTCTCGCTGCTTCTGGTGTTTATAAACTAGAAGCAGTAGCCTCAGGAACCTCCCGGGACTCTGCCATGGCTAACCTGTCAGATCTTTAGTTTCAACAGCCCCTCCATCAATCTGTGCCGGGTTCTGGCAGTCACATAGAAGGGGGTGAGTAAAATGACATGCACAAAATGAATCCTTTTCAAGTTGCAAATGAGTGAGTCAGGATTCAGACTTGCTGAGACGCTCCAAATGAAAACCCCTGCTCTAATTTTAAGCATGCTCTGTCTTACCGTTTTGCTGTTGTCTCTCTCAGGCTCGGATCACCTGGAACTCTTTAACATGTCTCTAGCAATGTGTTTGCACCAGGCCAGGCTCATACAGCAACTGAATTCACATCTTTCTGCACTAGCAAGCTGAAATGGTACGGCCGTACTACAACCAAGAAAGGGGGAAGCAAAAGCAGAGAGAGGGGAAAAAAAAGCCACCCAGAAACCACCAAGAGAAGCTAATCTCAACGGAATAAGACCAAAAATGTTTCAGAAGAACATAAAGGACATGCTAACATTCAGTCTCAATTGCTGTAACAGTTTGATTTTTTTTTCCCAAAAGAATCTTTTTTTTTTTTTTTCCTCCAAACACGATGGACTTGCCTGTGGAGTTCCCAGGAAGACAGAGTAACCGGGGCTCTGCAGCAACATTGCAGCCAAAGTAACCGTGCATATGCTGTCCAGGCAATTCACAACACACTGTCTCTTCAGAAAGATATTGATTTGCAATGCAGGGCTGCTTCTAAAGAATACAGAATGGGAGCCAAACAGCTAATGGTGATTGCATAGGAGGAAAAACATTTAATCAAGGGGATGCATCTCATCATGCTCAATTCAATTTTTTAAAAGCACTTGGGGCAAGCCAGTGAGTGTCCTGAGTGACAAACCCATTAAACAGTAATCTGAGGTCCTATGGAAGGCCAAGTGTAGGCTACCATCACTTGTGCTGCAAAAGCCACTAAAACAGTTTAATGTGTTTATGTGCATAGTTTGCTTATATGCAAATGAGGCATGATGAGAACTCTAAAATAACCATGCACCAAATACGAGAGGTTAAAAAAAAAAAAAAAAAACCGCCGATAGGTGTAGCATTTATAGAACCAACCTGACAAAATACATAGTAATGAGCCTGCAGGATTCTTGATGGAGTTAGAGCTCATATCGCCCTCAAAAGTAAAATATTGACACAAACCAGATCTTACAATCCTTAGGCTAATTGTGTCAAGTCATGCCACACCGTGCCAGGTGGCAAGGAAAGATGACAAACTGCTTTCTCCCATAGCGCCCCCTACAGGGGCGTGGTTGATCTACACATCATCTTTGTTTAAACCGTTTTTGCTGTTGTCTCTCTCAGGCTCGGATCACCTGGAACTCTTTAACATGTCTCTAGCAATGTGTTTGCACCAGGCCAGGCTCATACAGCAACTGAATTCACATCTTTCTGCACTAGCAAGCTGAAATGGTACGGCCGTACTACAACCAAGAAAGGGGGAAGCAAAAGCAGAGAGAGGGGAAAAAAAAGCCACCCAGAAACCACCAAGAGAAGCTAATCTCAACGGAATAAGACCAAAAATGTTTCAGAAGAACATAAAGGACATGCTAACATTCAGTCTCAATTGCTGTAACAGTTTGATTTTTTTTTCCCAAAAGAATCTTTTTTTTTTTTTTTCCTCCAAACACGATGGACTTGCCTGTGGAGTTCCCAGGAAGACAGAGTAACCGGGGCTCTGCAGCAACATTGCAGCCAAAGTAACCGTGCATATGCTGTCCAGGCAATTCACAACACACTGTCTCTTCAGAAAGATATTGATTTGCAATGCAGGGCTGCTTCTAAAGAATACAGAATGGGAGCCAAACAGCTAATGGTGATTGCATAGGAGGAAAAACATTTAATCAAGGGGATGCATCTCATCATGCTCAATTCAATTTTTTAAAAGCACTTGGGGCAAGCCAGTGAGTGTCCTGAGTGACAAACCCATTAAACAGTAATCTGAGGTCCTATGGAAGGCCAAGTGTAGGCTACCATCACTTGTGCTGCAAAAGCCACTAAAACAGTTTAATGTGTTTATGTGCATAGTTTGCTTATATGCAAATGAGGCATGATGAGAACTCTAAAATAACCATGCACCAAATACGAGAGGTTAAAAAAAAAAAAAAAAAACCGCCGCATAGGTGTAGCATTTATAGAACCAAACTGACAAAATACATAGTAATGAGCCTGCAGGATTCTTGATGGAGTTAGAGCTCATATCGCCCTCAAAAGTAAAATATTGACACAAACCAGATCTTACAATCCTTAGGCTAATTGTGTCAAGTCATGCCACACCGTGCCAGGTGGCAAGGAAAGATGACAAACTGCTACTCCCATAGCGCCCCCTACAGGGGCGTGGTTGATCTACACATCATCTTTGTTTAAAGTTATTTTCTATCCTCAGAAAACAGAATCATAAAAGGGCCAAAAATTAGATTAAGACACAACCAAGAAATACACGAGTCAAGAAATTAAAAAAGTCAGGCATGAAATCTGACCTCACAGATATTCACTTAACTAAGAAATCAAAGGTAACAAAAAGAGGTAACTACCACATCAAATGTTCCTATAGCTCCCAGGATTAGGTGCACACCGATAATCAGTCATCTCAGGAAGAGAGAAGCACTGAAATATATGCAATGCCATGTGTAGAAGAGATGGCTGATGGGAAGTTACTATACAGCACAGGAACTCCAGTCCAGCACTCTGTGACAACCTAGAAAGGTGGGAAGTAGGGAGGGAGGGAGGGTGGTTCAAGGGGGAAGGGGCACATGGATACTTGTGGCTGATTCATGCTGATGCACCACAGAAACCATCACAACATTGCGAAGCAATTATTCTCCAATAAAAAATAAGTTAAAAAAAGGAAATCCCAGAGAAAAGCCATTTCCCTTCACTTCCTAACTGGTTGAGAGGAACTGTCTCCCACATCCCCGATCTGCAAACCATTCCCACCTTCATTCTTCTCAGCGACAGTGGCAAGACACTTAATGTTTTTTCTGTAACACAAAAGCTCATCCAAAAATCTTATGAAAAGTTCTGCAAACACAAATATTATGGATTCGTTCTTCAAAAAAGCCAAGAAAGGTTATCTCCTTAATATCGGAGACCTGTTGAGTTATACGAACGTAGTGGCCGTGCCGCAGACTTCATTTCAACACGTCTTTCATGGAGTTGTGTTTGTGACTGCTCAAGCTCCAGCCCACAAAGACTGTCCTCCTTCAGAACCGACAACACTTCCTAGAATCATGTGATCATTTGAATCATTAACCATATGTTGCCTCATAAAACTCTCCTGTAGTACTGGCATTTTCCCCATTTGAAGGCCATTAAGGAACAAATTCACATCGACTTCATCTTTTTTTGTTTTACTTCTCTGGAGCACATAACACACTGCTACACATCTAACAAATATCATATAAAAAATTTAAAGAACTGGTGAATTTCCCAACTCCACATTACAAGGCTTAATCTCCCCTCCCCTATCATTCAATGTTTCCTGACAAAATTCCACATTAGAAGTGCTATCTTCGTCACTGCATTTAAGGAGTTCCTATGTGTTTGTTTTTTTTTCCTAGAAAGTTAGTAGATAAGGGCATGTACAGTGTTTGTGTTCACTAAACTATATTTTATACAAAATCCAACAAACTTAACACAATAATCTTTGCCTTTATTCTTTCATTTATTCATTCAACAAACAGATACTGATGCATCCAGCAATGTGAGTGGCCATGTTCTCTGCAATCAAAGAATCCTTCTCCTGACTCAGGTGGGGTCCTCAAGTAGCTCCTTCTCAGCGCCTTCCTTGAGTTCTCCTCTTCTGTTGTTGCCCCTCTCAGCCCATCACACCACAGGGCTTTTTTGTTTCACTATCTAAATTATCTGTCTTCCTCCCTGACTAGGACACAAACTACTCAAGAGCCTGTACTTCTACTTACTGGTTCTCCTGTGTTTCCCCAGCCCTCAACAATCGTTATATGTATAAATATTAGGAAGATCTGTTGATGACAGTAGTTCAAGCAAATTCTGTGAGCTCCAGTAGAGTGGAAATGGATGGGAAGCTTGAGAAATGTGTATGAAGAAGGTGTGTGGAAAAGAATAGTGTCAAGAAATATATACAAGTATATGAAACATTTGGGCATGGAGCAGAAGTGAAGAGAGAGGCAGAGGGCAAAGCTGTGGAAAATAAATCACAATCACGATATTCACCATCTAGTGCGAGCACACTGGTATGTCTACACATAAAACCACATCACAGAAGAACAATCGTAGAAATGAAGATAAAGAGTCCATCTTCAAAGGGAAGAGACAAAAGTCTTCTGTAAAAATACCATCTCAGTGGATTTGGAGAAACAGACAGGAAAGAAACTGACAAAAATACTACATACTAGCATCCACTTTGGTCATTTTGGCAAGTAAATAAAACTTGGTCCCTGGAAATGCTTCCCGTTGTGAAAAACAATTTAATTCTAAAAAGTATTGTGTATTTCTATGATACTGTCAATATTGCATAATAAACAAAATGTAATCTTTGACTGATGATGGGGTCAATTATGAACATAAGTGACAGCCATCAGGGCTTAACGGAGAGCACACAGGACCACTGCCTCCTGATCCCAGTAACCAACACGAGTTCCTGCCTCCCAGGGATGGTATGCCCTCACTGGGTTATCAGGCTTTCCTACCTGTAGCTGTAAATGGGCCACTCCCTTCTAATCCAGCACACACATCTCCAACTTGCCAGTTTCTTCAGCCACCCCTGTCCTGGGCCACACGGATAAACGGGCTTATTAAAGGTCTGGGTGAGGGGCTTCCCCTGGTGGTCCAGTGGGTGAGGACACCGCCTTGCAGTGCAAGGGGCGCCAGTTCGATCCCTGGCATGGAAGATCCCACGTGCGGAGCGGCTGGACTGATGTGTCCAATTGCCAAGCCAGAGGGGTCTTTCTGTTGTCCCCCTTTTCCCCCTTTTTCAGCCCATCACACCACAGGGCTTTTTTGTTTCACTATCTAAATTATCTGTCTTCCTCCCTGACTAGGACACAAACTACTCAAGAGCCTGTACTTCTACTTACTGGTTCTCCTGTGTTTCCCCAGCCCTCAACAATCGTTATATGTATAAATATTAGGAAGATCTGTTGATGACAGTAGTTCAAGCAAATTCTGTGAGCTCCAGTAGAGTGGAAATGGATGGGAAGCTTGAGAAATGTGTATGAAGAAGGTGTGTGGAAAAGAATAGTGTCAAGAAATATATACAAGTATATGAAACATTTGGGCATGGAGCAGAAGTGAAGAGAGAGGCAGAGGGCAAAGCTGTGGAAAATAAATCACAATCACGATATTCACCATCTAGTGCGAGCACACTGGTATGTCTACACATAAAACCACATCACAGAAGAACAATCGTAGAAATGAAGATAAAGAGTCCATCTTCAAAGGGAAGAGACAAAAGTCTTCTGTAAAAATACCATCTCAGTGGATTTGGAGAAACAGACAGGAAAGAAACTGACAAAAATACTACATACTAGCATCCACTTTGGTCATTTTGGCAAGTAAATAAAACTTGGTCCCTGGAAATGCTTCCCGTTGTGAAAAACAATTTAATTCTAAAAAGTATTGTGTATTTCTATGATACTGTCAATATTGCATAATAAACAAAATGTAATCTTTGACTGATGATGGGGTCAATTATGAACATAAGTGACAGCCATCAGGGCTTAACGGAGAGCACACAGGACCACTGCCTCCTGATCCCAGTAACCAACACGAGTTCCTGCCTCCCAGGGATGGTATGCCCTCACTGGGTTATCAGGCTTTCCTACCTGTAGCTGTAAATGGGCCACTCCCTTCTAATCCAGCACACACATCTCCAACTTGCCAGTTTCTTCAGCCACCCCTGTCCTGGGCCACACGGATAAACGGGCTTATTAAAGGTCTGGGTGAGGGGCTTCCCCTGGTGGTCCAGTGGGTGAGGACACCGCCTTGCAGTGCAAGGGGCGCCAGTTCGATCCCTGGCATGGGAAGATCCCACGTGCCGCGGAGCGGCTGGACTGATGTGTCCAATTGCCAAGCCAGAGCTCTGGGGCGCATGCGCCCAGAGCCAGCGATCTGCGACGACAGAGGCCACCGCGATGGGAGGCCCAGAGGAGCCAAAGAACAAGGACGGATGAAAATGGGTATATGAAAGACCAATAGAAGTGGCCCGCCCATCCTCCTCCCTCCTCACCCCACCCTCCAAAAGATAAATAAATAAAAAATAAGTGTTTAAAAAAAAATCAGGGTGAACAGAGGCCTGAGTCAAAAGGTGCACTCAGAGCAGAACTAGGAACTTTCTCCTGAGTGGAAAAATAACAGTCCAGGCATCCACTGACCATAGGCTTTACCCTATAGGCTTTGTGGTATTTCTCATCTGTGGAGAAACTCTTGCTTCATATCCACCTGCATGGAGCTGTCTTAGACATATGAGACATAAAACATATATGTCATAGACATATTAGACATAAGATATTTGACCTTCATACAAATAGGGTCATATACACAGAGGCAACCAAGGAAAATGAAACCTGAAGAAAACTAGTATCTGAGGTAGGGGTGTGTGGGTGGGTGGGTGTGCGGGTGTGTGTGTGTGCGCGCGCGCATATGCGCTCAGTCAAGTCCAACTCTTTGCAACCCCACTGACTAAAAAGCAGAAACAGGTAGCTGCAGGCTACAACAATTAAAAGACCAGCCTTAGTTTTGCCTGTATTTCAAACATCTGAAGTCTGATCACAGTTTTGCTTCAATGCAAGGTTTCAGCCTAAACCAGTTCAGGGAACAACTTTCCTCCTTGCTGTATGTTGTGTTTCCTGGGTGCATGCTTAGGTGCTCAGTTGTGTCTGACTCTGTGAGCCTATGCTGTGGACTGTACAGTTTCTTCAGCACCCCTGTCCTGGGCCCACGGGTTACGGGCTTTTAACGGTGGTAAATGGGCCACCCTTCTAATCCAGCACACACATCTCCAACTTGCCAGTTTCTTCAGCCACCCCTGTCCTGGGCCACAGGAAAACGGTTTTAAGGTCTGGGGAGGGCTTCCCTGGTGGTCCAGTGGGTGATGCAACCGCCTTGCAGTGCAAGGGGCGCCAGGTCGATACCTGGCATGGGAAGATCCCACGTGCCGGGGAGCGGCTGGACTGATGTGTCCAATTGCCAAGCCAGAGCTCTGGGGCGCATGCGCCCAGAGCCAGCGATCTGCGACGACAGAGGCCACCGCGATGGGAGGCCCAGAGGAGCCAAAGAACAAGGACGGATGAAAATGGGTATATGAAAGACCAATAGAAGTGGCCGCCCATCCTCCTCCCTCCTCACCCCACCCTCCAAAAGATAAATAAATAAAAAATAAGTGTTTAAAAAAAAATCAGGGTGAACAGAGGCCTGAGTCAAAAGGTGCACTCAGAGCAGAACTAGGAACTTTCTCCTGAGTGGAAAAATAACAGTCCAGGCATCCACTGACCATAGGCTTTACCCTATAGGCTTTGTGGTATTTCTCATCTGTGGAGAAACTCTTGCTTCATATCCACCTGCATGGAGCTGTCTTAGACATATGAGACATAAAACATATATGTCATAGACATATTAGACATAAGATATTTGACCTTCATACAAATAGGGTCATATACACAGAGGCAACCAAGGAAAATGAAACCTGAAGAAAACTAGTATCTGAGGTAGGGGTGTGTGGGTGGGTGGGTGTGCGGGTGTGTGTGTGTGCGCGCGCGCATATGCGCTCAGTCAAGTCCAACTCTTTGCAACCCCACTGACTAAAAAGCAGAAACAGGTAGCTGCAGGCTACAACAATTAAAAGACCAGCCTTAGTTTTGCCTGTATTTCAAACATCTGAAGTCTGATCACAGTTTTGCTTCAATGCAAGGTTTCAGCCTAAACCAGTTCAGGGAACAACTTTCCTCCTTGCTGTATGTTGTGTTTCCTGGGTGCATGCTTAGGTGCTCAGTTGTGTCTGACTCTGTGAGCCTATGCTGTGGACTGTACAGCCTGCCAGGCTCCTCTGTCCATGGAATTCTCTAGGTAAGAATACTGGAGTGGGTTGTCATTTCCTTCTCCAGGGCATCTTCCTGACCCAGGGATCAAACCTGGGTCTCCTGCATTCCAGGCAGATTCTTTACCATCTGAGCTACCAAGGAAGCCCCATTTCCTTGGTGTGTGTCCTCAATTACCCTGGGTAACAAACCGTTTGCATGTCAGTCCTTGCTTCTCCTTTTCTAATCCCTGTCATATAAGACTTGCATTTCCACTAAAATATATATCATATGGTTTTTACATAAATATACACACATATCTACATACATAGGAATTATTCAGGTGATATACAAAATGCACAGGCCTTCCATGGGCCAGTATAGTGCTTTCTATGAACACCTGAGTGGAAAAACAAGCAGATTTTTGATGTGGTGTTAAATAGAGCAGAGGATTCAGATGTAGAAAAGGTTTTATTGTAACCATATTCACAAAAGAACAGTATCAGAGAGTTCCAAGCATGCAGAACGAATATGATCTGAGAAATGTGAATTAAATTCCAAAATTCCAGTGGCCAACACAGAATCCTCAGGTAGCAGAGAGAAGAAAGGCAAAGGCATTGACAAAAGATGTGAAGGTGTCAGGATTCCAGTAAGGACAGAGGCTACAAAGAACAAATCTTCTAGATCAGGGTTAAAAGTCGGCTTTACTGCTTTTTAGGAACTTTATTCCAGCTTTCTAAAATTTCACTTGGTTAGAAAATCAGAAAATCCTCAAATGGGGAAAAAAAAAAAACCTGTCTTAAAAGAGCTTGCCAAACAGACTTAGAGAAATACATTAAAATTAAATTATATTTGCCATTTTTTAATCTAGAAATGAACCTGCTATAAATGTAATATGGACTTTCAAATATTAAAACAAAAAATATTCATTAAATAAGCCTTCCTTTGTCTCATCTACACACTTAAGAAATGAAATAGGGTGCTGGACCATGGGAAGGAACAGATAACAATGCTGTACCTTCAACAGTAAACACCCATGATAATGGAAGGCAAACCAATTGGAGAAACTCACAACTGAAATGAAAACATGTGCTCCTATGTACTCTAACTCCTGTGGAAAATGTCTTAATATCAATATTTGCCTTTCAGGTTAGTACTAATATAATTTGCATCATTCCGAAACCACATGGATATCATCCTCAAAGAAGAGAAAGCAAATCAAAGAATCATAGTAATCATTTGCCTCAGGAAGAATGATCATGTGATCATAAGACCAGTTCAATCTCACTGAAATAACAGAGAATGAAGTTTAAGCAAAAGTAACTAAGTGGCAGAGACACTAACAATTCTGAAAGTCTCTAACTTTCCCCTAAAACAGTGACTGCCCAAGTGGCTCAATGGTAAAGAATCTGCCTGCAATGCAGGAGACATGGGTTCAATCCCTGGGTTGGGAAGATTCCCTGGAGAAGGGAATGGCAACCCACTCCAGTATTCTTGCCTGGAGAATCCCATGGACAGAGGAGCCTGGACTACAGCCCATGGGGTCACACAGAGTCAGACATGACTGAGCGACCAAGCATGCACATCACATGAAAACAGTGTAAAGAGCAGCAGGCAAATACTGGTTGAATCCTTCCTAGTTCTGCTTGTGAACTGTTTTTCTTAAGTGGTTATTGAAATAAGTTCCTGTTCCCCAAAAGAAGTAGAACCAGTAGTTCTGAATGGTCAGCACACCTTTTCCCTTTGCCTGGAACGGCTCCTTCCCGATGCCATACACCACAGTCTAGGGAAGACTGCACCCCACCCAGGAGCACACAAGAGACCCAACTTGGGCCAGTCATTCCTGGGACTCTTCCAACCAGGACTGAGGTACACCTCTCCTCTGCACCCCTGATGGCAGCAAAGCAGAGCAACCATCAGCCTAAACGCAGCCAGTGTCAGTGTCTCTAGGCTCGAAGAGAAACCAGACACAGATGATGAAACACCAAGTCCTAAGAGTAAAGATGAGAGTGAGAGAGAGAGCACAGATGACATGGAACCTGTGGTCCTAGCCCACGAAGACCCTGAAGCCCTTGAAGATCAGGCCTGGTAGCCTGACTTTCAAAAGCAGGACAATCCTCACAATAAATTTCATTTTTTTCTTTAGTGACTTCAAATTGATTTTCAGTTCTTTGTAACCCAGACTGCTACGGTTAGTACAAATGGAAATACATGTACAGAACAACGAGGAGCTACTGGGAAACACAAATGCCAGAACCGAGTAACAATAGCTGGGTGGCTTTAAACTCTAGAAAAAGAGGCGTTAACATTAATGTTGACATTAATGAAGGCAGGAAAGGAGTGTTTAAGAGTAGTAAAATCTAGTAATCATTTGCCTCAGGAAGAATGATCATGTGATCATAAGACCAATTCAATACCACTGAAATAACAGAGAATGAAGTTTAAGCAAAAGTAACTAAGTGGCAGAGACACTAACAATTCTGAAAGTCTCTAACTTTCCCCTAAAACAGTGACTGCCCAAGTGGCTCAATGGTAAAGAATCTGCCTGCAATGCAGGAGACATGGGTTCAATCCCTGGGTTGGGAAGATTCCCTGGAGAAGGGAATGGCAACCCACTCCAGTATTCTTGCCTGGAGAATCCCATGGACAGAGGAGCCTGGACTACAGCCCATGGGGTCACACAGAGTCAGACATGACTGAGCGACCAAGCATGCACATCACATGAAAACAGTGTAAAGAGCAGCAGGCAAATACTGGTTGAATCCTTCCTAGTTCTGCTTGTGAACTGTTTTTCTTAAGTGGTTATTGAAATAAGTTCCTGTTCCCCAAAAGAAGTAGAACCAGTAGTTCTGAATGGTCAGCACACCTTTTCCCTTTGCCTGGAACGGCTCCTTCCCGATGCCATACACCACAGTCTAGGGAAGACTGCACCCCACCCAGGAGCACACAAGAGACCCAACTTGGGCCAGTCATTCCTGGGACTCTTCCAACCAGGACTGAGGTACACCTCTCCTCTGCACCCCTGATGGCAGCAAAGCAGAGCAACCATCAGCCTAAACGCAGCCAGTGTCAGTGTCTCTAGGCTCGAAGAGAAACCAGACACAGATGATGAAACACCAAGTCCTAAGAGTAAAGATGAGAGTGAGAGAGAGAGCACAGATGACATGGAACCTGTGGTCCTAGCCCACGAAGACCCTGAAGCCCTTGAAGATCAGGCCTGGTAGCCTGACTTTCAAAAGCAGGACAATCCTCACAATAAATTTCATTTTTTTCTTTAGTGACTTCAAATTGATTTTCAGTTCTTTGTAACCCAGACTGCTACGGTTAGTACAAATGGAAATACATGTACAGAACAACGAGGAGCTACTGGGAAACACAAATGCCAGAACCGAGTAACAATAGCTGGGTGGCTTTAAACTCTAGAAAAAGAGGCGTTAACATTAATGTTGACATTAATGAAGGCAGGAAAGGAGTGTTTAAGAGTAGTCAAAGGCTTTACCTACTATATACAGTATTTCTATACACTGTTTCTAGATTATCATATGTTACAATCATTCTTATGAATTACAGGGGAAAGTATATAACTCCCATAAGTTATTTTGACCTATAAATCAGTTATCTGCATCTGCAGAATGCCTGAATGCTTGGACCATTTCTTTTACCCAGGTAGCCACATTGTCACGATATCCTGAATTCAAATTCAGGCCTTGTAGCTACCAGTTATAAATCAATGGTACCCACAAGAAGGTAAGAAATGTCACAGGAATTATGAACGAGAAATCAGTTTGTTAAACCAACCCTGGGCTTTAAACATTTCTGGCCATGAAAGAAAGAGGGTTATTAAAAATTAAAGAACTAATAGCAAGGGGATTTGGGGAAAAGCCACAAAAGTACACAAGAGACGGGTGGAGTATGTAAAGAAAAACGCTAAGAAGACATAAAGCAAATACATTTCTGTATTTCATTACGAAAGGAATTTTTTTTCATGCTCAGTTCATTTATTAACCCTTTACTGAACCTGATATTAAGCATTATAGAGGGTATCAAGATGAATCTGCTGCTCTCACAGACACTTACACAAATATTAAATATAACACAAGAAACAACCACCATAGAATAAGGAAAATAAAATGCTAAGGGAGGGCTTCCCCTGGTGGTCCAGTGGGTAAGGACACCGCCTTGCAGTGCAAGGGGCGCCAGTTTGATCCCTGGCCTGGGAAGATCCCACGTGCCGCGGAGCAGCTGGACCAATGTGTCCAATAGCCAGCGCTCTGCGACAACAGACGCCACAACGATGGGAGGCCCACAGGAGCCAAAGAACAAAGACCGATGAAAATAGAGAAATGAAAAGGCTAATGGAAGTGGCCCGCCCGCTCCCCACCCTCCCCAACCTGACCCCCGCCCATAACAAATAAATAAATAAATCTTTAAAAAAAAAAAAAAAAGCTAAGGGAGTTCAGAATGAGGGAGGCCTTGGAACAAGGGAGCCTCTGAATAAAGCGAAGCAAAATTGGCAGATTTTCACTTTAGGTCATCAAATTCTAAGTATGAGAGCCACAAAGAATTCAATAAGTAAGACGCTGGGGGAAAGTATATATCCAAACACTAGCAATGACCACCCTTAGCACAATAATTGTTATCGATCTTTAGATATAACTTGATAATTCAACAAAGAACCTTTGTGATATCAGAGGAGCACAGCCCAGAAGAGCTGAACAACATCCGTGACTTAAACGCTCATGAACAATGGTTCTTTTCTCCCCTCTGGTGGAAGAGTTTTTGCATGGACTCCAGGGACGCCATGTCCACTGCCTGCCCATATGGTTCAAAGATGTGGTTCTTCCTAGTTACCCTGGACACAGACTACCAAAGTCTTTTTTTATATTGCTTAAGGAAAACTGAGCTTTGAAAACTGTTGCAATAGCAAGTCATAGGGAACTTAGAAATCATCTTTACTTCTCATTCCTCTCCCCAATACTGACTCTAATTTAGAGAAGGTAGAGTTTTACATATCACAACACAGAGGCCAACTTGATGGACTTAGTTTTATCAGTTATCCCCTGCAGTGCTTGACTTCCTCAGCAGTCATTGTTTCTCATTCAAGGAAGATTCAGTTCATACAAAAGTTCCTATAAAATAATCATTCTCTTCATACTTCTTTGCTGATTCCAATACAATCAATTCCTTTTAAGGGCACAGATTAACTGCAGCAAAGGCAGGACCACCAGACTTCAAGAAAGTACAACGAGGTAGCGATTCAGCCTGGTTCAGATAACTCCTCTTTCCCAGTGGCTCAGTGGTAAAGAATCCACCTGTCAATGCAGAAGACACAGATCGGATCCCTAGTCCAGGAAGATCCCGGGTGGCTCAGAGTCCTAAGCTCATGTGTCACAACTACTGAAGCCTACATACCTAGAGCCTGTGACTCACAACAAGAACCCCATCCAATGAGACGCCCACCGACAGCAACTAGGGAGTAGCCCCCACTCTCCACAAGAGAAAAGTCCACATACCAGTGAAGACCCAGCACAACCAAAATAAACACAAATTTGAAAATCCATCCACTCCTATTGATTCTTCTCCAGTACTTCCATTTTTATTGTGGACTGCACTATGCTATTGCACCATTCCATGAAATTCAATCACTTATTTGAACACTTTTTTTAACAGCTATAGGTACCACTGTACAGCCTCTCTAGATATTTTCCAGGAATAAAAGCAGAAGGAGCTATGTGCTCACAGTTTCTCATGAGTTTTAATGAGAAAGTTTAGCTCATTCCCTATCTACCTATCTCTATCACTTTTCTTCCTTTTCTCACTATCTACCATATTTCTCCATTGAAACTATAAAGTTGCACTTAAAGACTCAAATCAGAATGGAGAGCCCATAGTTACACAATGAACCTTTCAAGATAAAGTTTACTGAACAAAGGTATATATGTATACCCATGGCCGATTCATTCTGCTGTACAGCAAAAGCTAAAGTAACATTGTAAACCAACTCCACTCCAATAAAAATAAATTTTACAAAATTTCTGGGGCAGATTAGAATGATAACGAGATTTTTATCATCAAGAGACACACAAGAGAAATTACGAAGCAGTGAATGCTGGAAGAAGTGGCTTACATTTATGAAGGAAAATTAGCCTCATAATGTGTTCCTACTTGGCTGCTATTCAAAACTGGACAAGATAAGATTTTGTTTGTTTGTTTGTTTTTGCGGGGGCGGGTTGGCGAGGGAGGGGGGCGGGCGGGTCACTTCTATTGGTCTTTCATTTATCTATTTCATCCATCTTTGTTCCTTGGCCCATGTGGGCCTCCCATCGCAGTGGCCTCTGTTGTTGCAGAGCACCGGCTTGGTAATTGGACACATCGGTCCAGCCGCTCCGTGGCACGTGGGATCTTCCCAGGCCAGGGATCGAACTGGCGCCCCTTGCACTGCAAGGCGGTGTCCTTACCCACTGGACCACCAGGGAAGCTTGAGAGAAGATTTTGAACAAACAAACAAAAACCTCATCAAGAATCAAATTTGCCAGTAGCAACCAAGGAACTTTTTGAATAAGCAGTACTAAATTGGAAGGCACGCATTTCAAAAAAAAACGAGGGGGGTGCTTCTCTAGTGGTCCAGTGGGTAAGGACACCACCTTGCAGTGCAAGGGGCACCAGTTCGAACCCTGGCCTGGGAAGATCCTGAGTGCCGCAGAGCAGCTGGACTGATGTGTCCAACTACCGAGCCGGAGCTCTGGAGCTCATGCGCCCAGAGCCGGCGCTCTGCAGTGAGGGAGGCCACTGCGATGGAAGGCCCACAGGGGCCAAAGAACAAATATGGAAACAAATGAAAGACCAACAGAAATGGCCAAAGAAAGGGGGAGGGGGAACTCTCTCTTCTGAGACTGTACTAAACAAAATGTTCTATCTAATCAAAGAAGGAATAAAATTCTGAGGCATCAGCTTTCAAAATTGACACAAATAAGTCGCTTTCTTATAAAAATTTGGAAACTCATCCCTGCTAATCTCTATGTAGAAGCAGAGTCCACCTGCCTGTGGTAAATCTCCATCAGATGAACCCATCGCCATTCTGCTCTTTCTTCATTTACAACAGTATTTCTTTCCCTCTATGTGCAAGTAGCCTTAGGTAATACAACTGTGAAACTGTATTTTAATAGGAGGTATGACATTTATAGGTAGACTTCAATACTGTGCTCTCATGCCTACAATTAGAATGAAATTAAAATGAAAATATACACACTAATAAGAAGCAATTTGTGTTAGAACAACATATACAAGTACAGGTGAAAATAACCACCCACCACAGGATTCTGAAGAAGACCTCTTCTCCAAGAGATCTTCCTCCAACACAATAAAAATGTAAGATAGGCATATAATTGTGTGGACAGTTAATTTTAACTAAAACCAACCATACCTATGAGGACAAACATCAAGCAGCATGTACCTGCTAATTTTTATCAAGTATTTAAGTACTTCTCAATTTTTTAAAACTGATGGCATGCCCTACAACACTTCTTTTCTGGGGAAAATATTCAATTCAACTCTGTGTAGGCCATCGCAGTGGCCTCTGTTGTTGCAGAGCACCGGCTGTAATTGGACACATCGGTCCAGCCGCTCCGTGGCACGTGGGATCTTCCCAGGCCAGGGATCGAACTGGCGCCTGCACTGCAAGGCGGTGTCCTTACCCACTGGACCACCAGGGAAGCTTGAGAGAAGATTTTGAACAAACAAACAAAAACCTCATCAAGAATCAAATTTGCCAGTAGCAACCAAGGAACTTTTTGAATAAGCAGTACTAAATTGGAAGGCACGCATTTCAAAAAAAAACGAGGGGGGTGCTTCTCTAGTGGTCCAGTGGGTAAGGACACCACCTTGCAGTGCAAGGGGCACCAGTTCGAACCCTGGCCTGGGAAGATCCTGAGTGCCGCAGAGCAGCTGGACTGATGTGTCCAACTACCGAGCCGGAGCTCTGGAGCTCATGCGCCCAGAGCCGGCGCTCTGCAGTGAGGGAGGCCACTGCGATGGAAGGCCCACAGGGGCCAAAGAACAAATATGGAAACAAATGAAAGACCAACAGAAATGGCCAAAGAAAGGGGGAGGGGGAACTCTCTCTTCTGAGACTGTACTAAACAAAATGTTCTATCTAATCAAAGAAGGAATAAAATTCTGAGGCATCAGCTTTCAAAATTGACACAAATAAGTCGCTTTCTTATAAAAATTTGGAAACTCATCCCTGCTAATCTCTATGTAGAAGCAGAGTCCACCTGCCTGTGGTAAATCTCCATCAGATGAACCCATCGCCATTCTGCTCTTTCTTCATTTACAACAGTATTTCTTTCCCTCTATGTGCAAGTAGCCTTAGGTAATACAACTGTGAAACTGTATTTTAATAGGAGGTATGACATTTATAGGTAGACTTCAATACTGTGCTCTCATGCCTACAATTAGAATGAAATTAAAATGAAAATATACACACTAATAAGAAGCAATTTGTGTTAGAACAACATATACAAGTACAGGTGAAAATAACCACCCACCACAGGATTCTGAAGAAGACCTCTTCTCCAAGAGATCTTCCTCCAACACAATAAAAATGTAAGATAGGCATATAATTGTGTGGACAGTTAATTTTAACTAAAACCAACCATACCTATGAGGACAAACATCAAGCAGCATGTACCTGCTAATTTTTATCAAGTATTTAAGTACTTCTCAATTTTTTTAAAAACTGATGGCATGTCCATACAACACTTCTTTTCTGGGGAAAATATTCAATTCTTTTAACTCTGTGTAGGCCAGGAAGATCTTCTAGAGTAAGAAATGGCCACTCGCTCCAATATTTTGGCCTGGAAAATTCCATGGACAGAGAAGCCTGGTGGGCTACAGTCCACAGGACTGCAAAGAGACTTTATTTTCTTAGGCTCCAAAATCACTGCAGACGGTGATTGCAGTCATGAAATTAAAAGATGCTTGCTTCGAGGAAGGAAAGCTATGTCGTACTTAAACAGCATATTAAAAAGCAGAGACATTATTTTGCCGACAAAGGTCCGTATAGTCAAAGCTATGTTTTTTCCAGTAGTCCGTACGGATGTGAGAGTCGGACCATAAAGAAAACTGAGCACTGAAGAATTGATGCTTTTAAACTGTGGTGCTGAAGAAGACTCTTGAGAGTACCTTGAACTGTAAGGAGATCAAACCAGTCAATCCTAAAGAAATCAACCCTGAGTATTCACTGAAAGGACTGATGCTGAAGCTGAAGCGCCAATACTTTGGCCACCTGCTATGAACAGACAACTCACATTGGAAAAGACCCTGATGCTGAGAAATACTGAAATCAGGAAGAGAAAGGGAGCAACAGAGGAGGAGCTGGTTGGATGGCATCACCAACTGCAAATATAGGAGTTTGCAAACTGCGGAAGACAATGAAGAACCGAGAAGCCTGGCATGCTGCAGTCCATGGGGTCACAAAGAGTCAGACGTGACTTAGGAACCAAACAACAACAATGGAAGGATTCACCAACTAAATAAGGACTTAACAATATGCTCTCATGCCTACAATTAGAATGAAATTAAAATGAAAATATACACACTAATAAGAAGCAATTTGTGTTAGAACAACATATACAAGTACAGGTGAAAATAACCACCCACCACAGGATTCTGAAGAAGACCTCTTCTCCAAGAGATCTTCCTCCAACACAATAAAAATGTAAGATAGGCATATAATTGTGTGGACAGTTAATTTTAACTAAAACCAACCATACCTATGAGGACAAACATCAAGCAGCATGTACCTGCTAATTTTTATCAAGTATTTAAGTACTTCTCAATTTTTTTAAAAACTGATGGCATGTCCATACAACACTTCTTTTCTGGGGAAAATATTCAATTCTTTTAACTCTGTGTAGGCCAGGAAGATCTTCTAGAGTAAGAAATGGCCACTCGCTCCAATATTTTGGCCTGGAAAATTCCATGGACAGAGAAGCCTGGTGGGCTACAGTCCACAGGACTGCAAAGAGACTTTATTTTCTTAGGCTCCAAAATCACTGCAGACGGTGATTGCAGTCATGAAATTAAAAGATGCTTGCTTCGAGGAAGGAAAGCTATGTCGTACTTAAACAGCATATTAAAAAGCAGAGACATTATTTTGCCGACAAAGGTCCGTATAGTCAAAGCTATGTTTTTTCCAGTAGTCCGTACGGATGTGAGAGTCGGACCATAAAGAAAACTGAGCACTGAAGAATTGATGCTTTTAAACTGTGGTGCTGAAGAAGACTCTTGAGAGTACCTTGAACTGTAAGGAGATCAAACCAGTCAATCCTAAAGAAATCAACCCTGAGTATTCACTGAAAGGACTGATGCTGAAGCTGAAGCGCCAATACTTTGGCCACCTGCTATGAACAGACAACTCACATTGGAAAAGACCCTGATGCTGAGAAATACTGAAATCAGGAAGAGAAAGGGAGCAACAGAGGAGGAGCTGGTTGGATGGCATCACCAACTGCAAATATAGGAGTTTGCGCAAACTGCGGAAGACAATGAAGAACCGAGAAGCCTGGCATGCTGCAGTCCATGGGGTCACAAAGAGTCAGACGTGACTTAGGAACCAAACAACAACAATGGGAAGATAGGTAGTTCCCTACAGGAAATCTGGGGTAAGCTGGGAGATAAGAAAGCGGGATAAATAAAAGATGAAGCTTGCAATAAGGCTGAAAGCAGACAAACGGCAATCATGAAGGGTCTTACGTGCTGGCCTGCGTTTCGTTACCTTGTAGGCACTAGGGAATCATAAGAAGGGAAACAGCAGTCAGAATTTTTCATTTGAAAAATACTACGATGGTCACAGAGATTATATAACCCAAATAATCATGTCTCTTTTGAGTTGAAGTAGCAATTCTGCTGCTCAGGATCCAGAGAGAAATAAGACATGCCACCTAAGTCGTAAATAATTATTTAACCCCTTCTCATATCTGAAAGGTATTCATACTTTCCGGCTTTAACTAATTTTCCTAATGAAACATTAGGAAAACCTTTAACTAATTTTCCTAATGAAACATTTTCTCACCATGTTCTTATCTGACTATTTTTGATATTGAACCAATTAGCTCTCCAATTCAAGGACACTTATATGACAGTCTTTAATTAAAACACAGAGAGCTTCATGTACACACCATGAATCAGTTCAAATACAAAACTAAATGCTAATACTGTATTGGGAAGTGAAATATTATAATAAGAAAATTCAATAATTGGTGAAAACTAGCATCTGACTATTCCTACAGCCAAAGAATCTAAAGTATATCAAATACAAACTTCAAATTAAACTAAAAGAGTTCAGCTCATTAGACAAGAGGCATATAAAAACTCCTGGATTTTTAAGATTAAAACAGTAGCTTGGTTTTAGCATTCAAGAAGCAAAAGGAGGGGCTTCCCTAGTGGTCCAGTGGGTGGGGACACAGCCTTGCAGTGCAAGGGGCGCCGGTTTGATCCCTGGCGTGGGAGGATCCCACGTGCATGAGCGACTGGACCCATGTGTCCAATTACCGAGCCAGAGCTCTGGAGCGCATGCGCCCAGAGCCGGTGCTCTGCTACAACAGAGGCCACTGCGATGGGAGGTCCACACAGGCCAAAGAACAAAGACTGGAATGCTGCAGTACATGGGGTCACAAAGAGTCAGACGTGACTTAGGAACCAAACAACAACAATGGGAAGATAGGTAGTTCCCTACAGGAAATCTGGGGTAAGCTGGGAGATAAGAAAGCGGGATAAATAAAAGATGAAGCTTGCAATAAGGCTGAAAGCAGACAAACGGCAATCATGAAGGGTCTTACGTGCTGGCCTGCGTTTCGTTACCTTGTAGGCACTAGGGAATCATAAGAAGGGAAACAGCAGTCAGAATTTTCATTCGAAAAATACTACGATGGTCACAGAGATTATATAACCCAAATAATCATGTCTCTTTTGAGTTGAAGTAGCAATTCTGCTGCTCAGGATCCAGAGAGAAATAAGACATGCCACCTAAGTCGTAAATAATTATTTAACCCCTTCTCATATCTGAAAGGTATTCATACTTTCCGGCTTTAACTAATTTTCCTAATGAAACATTAGGAAAACCTTTAACTAATTTTCCTAATGAAACATTTTCTCACCATGTTCTTATCTGACTATTTTTGATATTGAACCAATTAGCTCTCCAATTCAAGGACACTTATATGACAGTCTTTAATTAAAACACAGAGAGCTTCATGTACACACCATGAATCAGTTCAAATACAAAACTAAATGCTAATACTGTATTGGGAAGTGAAATATTATAATAAGAAAATTCAATAATTGGTGAAAAACTAGCATCTGACTATTCCTACAGCCAAAGAATCTAAAGTATATCAAATACAAACTTCAAATTAAACTAAAAGAGTTCAGCTCATTAGACAAGAGGCATATAAAAACTCCTGGATTTTTAAGATTAAAACAGTAGCTTGGTTTTAGCATTCAAGAAGCAAAAGGAGGGGCTTCCCTAGTGGTCCAGTGGGTGGGGACACAGCCTTGCAGTGCAAGGGGCGCCGGTTTGATCCCTGGCGTGGGAGGATCCCACGTGCCGCAGAGCGACTGGACCCATGTGTCCAATTACCGAGCCAGAGCTCTGGAGCGCATGCGCCCAGAGCCGGTGCTCTGCTACAACAGAGGCCACTGCGATGGGAGGTCCACACAGGCCAAAGAACAAAGACGGATGAAAAACAGATAAATGAAAGACCAATGGAAGTGGCCCGCCCGCCCCACCCCCAAAACAAAAGAAGCAAAAGGACTTCAATATTCAAGGAAGTAAAATAACTCAGGTAAAAGAACAAGGTACGGTATCAGAGACAGCTTAAAAAAACTTCTCACAGCTCAGTAAGCAGATTTATGGTTAAGATCAAGTCACAGAGGATCTAGAAAAGGAATCAATTAGGAAGAATAAACAAAGACAGAATCCAATGTCAATGACCAATTGGATTTTCTGTCACTGAGACTTCTTCATGTGTGCCTGAGGCATGCACTGGATTGAGTCTAGGGACAAAGAGGGAACATGCCACAGCGACAGTGCAGTGCAAACTAGCTCGATGTCTGACTTCATAATCCATTTTCCTGATGAGCCTTTCCTGGAGGTTCCCAACATTACGAGTGTAGGGCATTTTGTTGCTGTTTAGTCTCTAAGTTGTGTCTGACACTTTTGTGACCCCATGGACTGTAGCCTGCCTGGCTCCTCTGTCCAAGGGATTGTCCAGGCAAGAATACTGGAGTGGGTTGCCATTTCCTTCTCCAGGGGTTCATCTTGACCCAGGGATCGAACCCCCATCTCCTGGATTGGCAAGTGGATTCTTTACCAGGGAGCCACCAGGAAAGCCTCTAGGGCATTTAAAGAAAGCCAAATAGAAAGGTATCTGTATAAGTTATTCACTACAAAGATTCAAATTACAGGAAAACAGGAAAACCCCTAAAGATGTCTGCCCCAGTTGGGAACACTCAGAGTGGGTGTTAATCTTGGCCCATGTCCTCCAGCTCTATGTGGGCATCACAGAAGGGGGTCTATTCCAAGACTCACTACCAGTTTATATAACTTATACAACTTCTGCTCCATAAATATTTAAGTATGAAGCAGGGTAGATGTTTTAAATTTTAAAAACGACCTTTAGACATCAACTTCAATATTTACATTCCACAGAAGTCATCACATTTTAAATACCTTTGGGAAGACACAGAGCAACCATTTCAAAATGGAAAAAAGCAAATATGTACAAAATCTGAAATACTTCCTATAACATCATAAAAAAGAAATCTGGCTTTCCACACACAGGCTAAATGAACTATTCTCTCCTTCACGTGCTTCGCATTTTCATGCACCCTTTCCTAGAACATCCCACAAGTTACAGAGCCCTGCTGGCAAAATGCTTCTCTCTGGGGAGAGGTTTTTTTTTTTTTTTTTTTAACTTGATAGAAAAAAAGCCCTTGAATTTAAAGCAGTTTTTCTTTCACATTATAACAGTGCAGTGACCTCTATGCAAAACATAATGAAAAATGCAAGTCAATGCTATAAGGTAGAAAATTAAACTTGAATTTGTGTCTACAAAGATAGCCGATCTATAACTTTAAGCTCACACAACTGAAAGAAAGAAAATATAAAATACTCCTAGGAATGTAGGAATCCCTCCTGCTGGGACACATTCATAATCCATTTTCCTTTGATGAGCCTTTTCTGGAGGTTCCCAACATTACGAGTGTAGGGCATTTTGTTGCTGTTTAGTCTCTAAGTTGTGTCTGACACTTTTGTGACCCCATGGACTGTAGCCTGCCTGGCTCCTCTGTCCAAGGGATTGTCCAGGCAAGAAAACTGGAGTGGGTTGCCATTTCCCTCTCCAGGGGTTCATCTTGACCCAGGGATCGAACCCCCATCTCCTGGATTGGCAAGTGGATTCTTTACCAGGGAGCCACCAGGAAAGCCTCTAGGGCATTTAAAGAAAGCCAAATAGAAAGGTATCTGTATAAGTTATTCACTACAAAGATTCAAATTACAGGAAAACAGGAAAACCCCTAAAGATGTCTGCCCCAGTTGGGAACACTCAGAGTGGGTGTTAATCTTGGCCCATGTCCTCCAGCTCTATGTGGGCATCACAGAAGGGGGTCTATTCCAAGACTCACTACCAGTTTATATAACTTATACAACTTCTGCTCCATAAATATTTAAGTATGAAGCAGGGTAGATGTTTTAAATTTTAAAAACGACCTTTAGACATCAACTTCAATATTTACATTCCACAGAAGTCATCACATTTTAAATACCTTTGGGAAGACACAGAGCAACCATTTCAAAATGGAAAAAAGCAAATATGTACAAAATCTGAAATACTTCCTATAACATCATAAAAAAGAAATCTGGCTTTCCACACACAGGCTAAATGAACTATTCTCTCCTTCACGTGCTTCGCATTTTCATGCACCCTTTCCTAGAACATCCCACAAGTTACAGAGCCCTGCTGGCAAAATGCTTCTCTCTGGGGAGAGGTTTTTTTTTTTTTTTTTTAACTTGATAGAAAAAAAGCCCTTGAATTTAAAGCAGTTTTTCTTTCACATTATAACAGTGCAGTGACCTCTATGCAAAACATAATGAAAAATGCAAGTCAATGCTATAAGGTAGAAAATTAAACTTGAATTTGTGTCTACAAAGATAGCCGATCTATAACTTTAAGCTCACACAACTGAAAGAAAGAAAATATAAAATACTCCTAGGAATGTAGGAATCCCTCCTGCTGGGAAGCCAATTCTGATGACCAGCCTTCATCCCCAAATGTCTATATTGTCAAAACAAAGCAATTCAGGTGGAGTCAAAATAAAATTAAACAGACAAACAAAAAAACTAGGACATTGACTGTACTTGCTACAACATTCCAACAGAATATCCAGTCCAGAGTAAATTAAATAATAATTCAATTTCATCAGTTAAAAAGGGCATCAGACTGAGATTCAGAAAGACCAAGTCCAGTCTAAACTGTGACATTCACACCCAGTAGTCCTAACACAGAAATCAGATAATCTGCATTCCCTCCTTGCCCAGAATATTTTTTATTTTTCTCCAGGTTGATATCAGATCTGAATAATCCTGGTATTTATCCACTGCCTTACAAATATGGGAAGCATTCAATATCATGTTATCAAATTCTAACGTCTAAATGCACATATTAGAACCTCACAAAGAGAAAACAAAAATATTCCAAGTTGGGACTTCCCCAGTGGTCTAGTGGGTAAAGAGTCCACCTTGCAGTGTGATGGGCACCTGTTCGATCCCTGGCCCAGGAAGATCCCACGTGCTGCAGAGCCGATGGGCCAGTGTGTCCAATTAGGAGCCAGCACTCTGGAGTGCGTGTGCCCAGAGCCAGTGCCCTGCAACGAGGGAGGCCACAGCAATGGGAGGTCCACACAGGCCAAAGAATAAAAAAGATGGATGAAAATAAATGAATGATGACTTAAAGGCAAACATATATATATATGTGTGTGTGTCTGTGTGTGTATATATATATATATGTATATGTGTGTGTGTGTGTGTGTATATATATATATATATATATATATATATATATATATATATATTCCAAGTTCAAGCCATGAACATTTCTATCATTCCCAAAGAAATGTGCTAGACAGCAGGGTGGTGTGACCCTGTACTGGAGGAACCCATTAGGCTTTGCAATCCTATGGACAATAGTCCTGGCCTCTGTGTCTCATAAAACATAATGAAAAATGCAAGTCAATGCTATAAGGTAGAAAATTAAACTTGAATTTGTGTCTACAAAGATAGCCGATCTATAACTTTAAGCTCACACAACTGAAAGAAAGAAAATATAAAATACTCCTAGGAATGTAGGAATCCCTCCTGCTGGGAAGCCAATTCTGATGACCAGCCTTCATCCCCAAATGTCTATATTGTCAAAACAAAGCAATTCAGGTGGAGTCAAAATAAAATTAAACAGACAAACAAAAAAACTAGGACATTGACTGTACTTGCTACAACATTCCAACAGAATATCCAGTCCAGAGTAAATTAAATAATAATTCAATTTCATCAGTTAAAAAGGGCATCAGACTGAGATTCAGAAAGACCAAGTCCAGTCTAAACTGTGACATTCACACCCAGTAGTCCTAACACAGAAATCAGATAATCTGCATTCCCTCCTTGCCCAGAATATTTTTTATTTTTCTCCAGGTTGATATCAGATCTGAATAATCCTGGTATTTATCCACTGCCTTACAAATATGGGAAGCATTCAATATCATGTTATCAAATTCTAACGTCTAAATGCACATATTAGAACCTCACAAAGAGAAAACAAAAATATTCCAAGTTGGGACTTCCCCAGTGGTCTAGTGGGTAAAGAGTCCACCTTGCAGTGTGATGGGCACCTGTTCGATCCCTGGCCCAGGAAGATCCCACGTGCTGCAGAGCCGATGGGCCAGTGTGTCCAATTAGGAGCCAGCACTCTGGAGTGCGTGTGCCCAGAGCCAGTGCCCTGCAACGAGGGAGGCCACAGCAATGGGAGGTCCACACAGGCCAAAGAATAAAAAAGATGGATGAAAATAAATGAATGATGACTTAAAGGCAAACATATATATATATGTGTGTGTGTCTGTGTGTGTATATATATATATATGTATATGTGTGTGTGTGTGTGTGTGTATATATATATATATATATATATATATATATATATATATATATTCCAAGTTCAAGCCATGAACATTTCTATCATTCCCAAAGAAATGTGCTAGACAGCAGGGTGGTGTGACCCTGTACTGGAGGAACCCATTAGGCTTTGCAATCCTATGGACAATAGTCCTGGCCTCTGTGTCTCATATATCTCCTGCACTGGCAGGCAGATTCTTTACCACTGCAACATCTGGGAAGCCCAGAGTAACCATAAGATTCTAAATAAAGTAAAAGTCTACCAAGACAAAACAAACTCCAAACCTATTGACTGTCTTGGTGACAGTACAATGAAAATGACAAAGAACCCTGAAAAACTTTACAGCTAAAGATTCTGAAAAAGGAAAACATGAATCTGTCTAAACTACTGATATATGTAAAATCTCTCTGGAGGGGTATAAAGCAGATTATACTCAACAGTTCTGTGATTTCAGCTAGCACTCATGGAGACAGGACGCCTTCTCACAATTATTGAGGCCCTCTGGATATCTCAAAAGCAGGAAAAACCCAATCTGCTTTGGATTGGAAGAATCAATATTGTGAAAATGACCATACTTCCAAATATCATCTACAGATTCAATGCAATACCTATTCAACTACCACTGACATTTTTCACAGAACTAGACCAAATAATAACACAGTTCATATGGAAACACAGAAGACCTCGAATAGCCAAAGCAATCCTGAGGAAGAAAAATGGAGTTGGAGGGATCAGCCTCCCTAACTTCAGACTCTACTACAAAGCAACAGTTATCAAGACAGTATGGTACTGGCACAAAAACAGAACTATAGATCAATGGAACAAGATTGAGAACCCAGAGATCAACCCACGCACCTATGGGTACCTTATTTTTGATAAAGGAGGAGAAACTATAAAATGGGACAAAGACAGTCTCTTTAACAAGTGGTGCTGGGAGAATTGGACAGCTACATGCAAAAACTGAAATTGGAACATTCCCTGACGCCATACACTAAGATCAACTCAAAATGGATTAAAGACCTCAATGTAAGACCAGAAACCATCAAACTCTTAGAGGAGAATATAGGCAAAACCCTCAAGGACATCAATCAAAGCAAGATCTTCTCTGACCCACCAACTAAAATAGCAGAACTGAAAAGAAAAATGAACATATGGGACCTTATGAAACTTAAAAGCTTTTGTACAGCAAAAGAAATTACAAAAAAGTTCAACAGACACCCCACAGAGTGGGAGAAAATCATAGCAAATGAAACAACAGACAAAGAATTAATCTCCAAAATCTACAAGCAACTCAGACAACTCAGCACAGGGAAAATGAGCAGCCCAATCAAAAAATGGGAAAAAGATCTAAAGAGACGCCTCTCCAAAGAGGACATACAAATGGTCCAAAAATACATGAAACGATGCTCAACCTCGCTTATTATCAGAGAAATGCAAATTAAAACCACAATGAGATACCACCTCACACCTGTCAGAATGGCCATCATCAACAAATCGACAGACAACAAATGCTGGAGAGGGTGTGGAGAAAAGGGAACCCTCTTGCATTGCTGGTGGGAATGTAAATTAATACAACCTCTATGGAAGACAATATGGAGATTCCTTAAAAAACTAAAAATAGAAGCACCCTATGACCCAGCAACCCCACTATTAGGCCTATATCCTGATGAAATCAAAACTGAAAGAGGCACCTGTACCCCAATGTTCATTGCAGCTCTCTATACAATAGCCAGAACATGGAAGCAACCTAGATGTCCATCGACAAACGAATGGATCCAGAAGCTCTGGTACATATATACAATGGAATACTACTCAGCTGTTAAAAGAAATGCAGAAGACTCAGTCCTAATGAGGTGGCTGGCTCTAGAACCTATCATAAAAAGTGAAGTAAGTCAAAAAGAGAAAGACAAGTATAGTATACTAACTCATATATATGGGATCTAGTAAGATGGTCATGATAACACACACAGTGAACTCATGAAAAAACAGAGAATAGACATAAAGACATTGTGGAGACCGAACAATGGGAGGGAGTAACATGGGAACCTATACTGTCATGTGTAGAAAAGATAGCTATTGTCATTGTGCTAGGGGAATAGGAATACCTACAACCACTTGGAGCAATGGTCTGGAGGGATTGGGGGGGGAACCTGGGTGGGGGGAGGGTCAAGGGATATGCATCTGATTGATCTGGGAACATACATGTACAAAAATAAATAAATAAATAAAAGATAAAAAAAAAAAAAAAACCCAATCTGCTTTGGTAGCAAGCTGGAAGATTTTATTATTCCTCCAGTGAACCACATGGAAAGCAGATGTGACATCTTAATTATTTCAAAGGTATTTATTGTTGACCACAGTCTAACGGAGGCTTCCAGGTGATGCTAGTGGTAAAGAACCCGCCTGCCAATGCCGGTGACTTCAGGGACATGGGTTTGATCCCAGAGTCAGGAATATTTCTTGGAGGAGGGCACGGTAACCCACCCCAGTATTCCTGCCTGGAGAATTCCATGGAGGAGCCTGGCAGGTTGCAAATCCCATGGGGTTGCGATGAGTCAGACATGACTGAGCAAGCCCATGCTATGATGGTTACTCCACAAGCTTTTTAATGAATATCATGGTTCAAAAGAAGACAGAAGGGGAGTGGTAACCACTTTATACTGACACAGGGTGATCATTCTGGCATGAGTTACTATTTTATTTCATAGTGGTCAAGACTGGGGACTATGGACTCAGAAACTAGACTGCCAGCTTTACAGTGAGACTCTGATTTACTAGCTGTGTGACTTCTAGCAAATACCTTGACCTTCCTGAGATTTCCTAACCAGAAAATGGAGATAATAACAGTATCAACCTTAAACAACAGTTGTAAGAATTAAATTAGTTGATCTTTGTAAAGAACTTCCAATAATCCCTTGAACTCTGCAATACTACGTATGTGTTTATTACATAAAATAAACATAAAACACCTCCGGCCAAATACTGAACCTTTGCCAATGCACTAAGCAGTGATATGGAAAATCCAATTCCAATGTGCTCAAAAGCTAATTAACCTTCAAATAAAATGTTTTATACCTATATATCATTATATGAAATACACTCCAGGAAGGACCTCTTAAATAAATGCATCATTCCCTGTTTAGGAGATGTATACAAAACTGTGCTAAATCTGACTAATGTATAAAAAACAAATATAAGGAGAATTTGGTGTGTTTATTAATAGATTCCATCCAGTAGATAACATGAGTTACCCTATTTGAGCAGACACAAATAAAATAATTCTTGTACAATTTCAATTGCCTACGTACATTTAAGTCACATGACAGCAAAGATTAAATTTATCTCTGGAAATTAACACGGTCATAATTCATCATTATGGACTAGTTCTGTCAGAAATAAAAATATACAGGGATCAAACCTAGAAACTACAAAATCTGAACTCTTTGTACTTTACAATCTATTTTCAGTAATGAAAAAAAAACATATAATGATCAGCAGAATAAAGAAAAAAAAAAAAAAAAGCACACAGCTATCTGTCAAAACCCCCACACCTCTAAAGTACTCGCAAGGCAGGAAAGAAGAAAGGTAGCAATGGAAACAAAATGTGCCTAAGGGCACACTCTATTATTCTTTGCCTTTTTTTTTTTTTTTTTTTTGAGGGGGGGAAAATGGCCTGGGTAGAGGAATGGTGATAACATATTTTAGACATCCAAAACTTCAAAGGTTGTCTTTAGTCAAATTAAGCTTTATAGTATGGAGAATTTCACGGGCAGAGGAACCTGGCGGGCTATAGTCCATGGGGTTGCAAAGAGTCAGACATGATTGACAACTATCACTAACACTGCCTAATGTATCACTATATTATATTAAGGCTTCATGGATCTCGCAATTCTGTGTTCTGATGCGTATTCAAGGTCCATACCCATTCACAGCTCTATCATTTAAAAAAGAGCTTTTAAAGCATTTTGTACCCAGCTGTGTCCAGAAATGATTTTTACGGTGGACAGGAAAATACTTAGAATATACCAAGATAAACGGAAAATGTGAGTAGCCAAATCAGACATTTGGTAAAACACGGCAGATTAACTAACCAGACCTTCTGTCTTCTTTCTCTCTCAAAACACATGCCAGTAAAGGAACAGAAAGTCCACCCACCAGGACAAAGAGAAACTTAGAAACATTTTAGCAATGCTGGAGAAACAGTTACCGTTTGACAGCTTAGAATGCTGCGGGTCAAACGCCTGTCAGGGGGATACCAGTGTGATGTGAGCCAGTTCACACATCAAAACTCTGACAAGCCAGGTTAACAGAGAGGAGAGTGAGAGGAAGAACTGAAGGCAGGAGGGCTGGGTACACTGAAACCCCCAGGACTTCATCCTTAGTCAGTGCAGCCAGGTTATTTTCTGGAGGAAATAACCTTTATGGCAGAAACCAACACAACCTTGTAAAGCAATTATTCGCCAATTAACAATAATTCTTTATTTTTATTTTTTTAATTTTGGCCTCGTTTATTGGTCTTTTGTTTATTTTCATCCATCTTTATTCTTTGGCCTGTGTGGGCCTCCCATTGCAGCAGCCCCCTTTGTTGCAGAGCACCGTCTCCGGGAGCGTGTACTCTGGAGCTCATAACTGGACACTCCGGTTCAGCCACTCCATGGCATGTGAGATCTTTCCGGGCCAGGGATCGAACCCGTGCCCCTTGCACTGCAAGTCAGACTCTTTACCCACTGGACGACCAGGGAAGTCCAACAATAATTATTTTAAAAGAAAGCCACCTTTAGAGGCTTAAAGATCAGATCAAGGAAACAAAGAGGGAAAATCAGGGCTGAACAAAGAGAGACTGAGTGAAAAATTCCAAATGGAAAGACACTAGGACTCTCAGATCAACTCTATTGATCTGCTCTCACACATGGGGCTCAATTTTCCCATCTATGAGGTTAACAGTCTCCTCTGGAAAAATTAAATCTTTCCAAGTAAAAAAAAGGCTTCACATACTGACAAGCATCTGATGAAGCACCTTGCTTCCCACTTCATCACCATAGAGCCAAAATAACCTGCCAATAAACTGTATTCACAGAGAGAGGTGTCAGTTATGTCAGGACTCATCTTTAAAAAGCACTGGAGAAGGATAACTGCACAATTAAGTACAGTCTCCAACATATAAGGACAACATACAAAAAGAAACAGGGGGCTTACCTGGTAGTTCAGTGGTAAAGAGTTCACCTGCCAAAGAAGGAGACACAGGTTTGATCCCTGATCCGGGAAGATCCCACATGCTGCAGAGCAACTAAGCCCAGGAGCCACAGCTATAGAACCTGTGCTCTAGAGCCTCAGAGCTGAAACTACTGAGCCCATGTGCTGCAACTACTGAAGTCCATAAGTCCTACAGCCTGAGTTCCACAACAAAAGAAATCACCGCAACAAGACGCCTGCTCATCTCAACTAGAATAGCCCCAGTGAAGACCCAGAATAGCCAAAGATAAATAAATAAAAATGCATTTCTTTAAGGGGAAAAAAAAAAAAAACAGAAAAAAAAAGAGGGGCATGTGAATGTAACAAATACACTGAATACAGTACTTGACAAGCAGAGAGGAAAAATGTTTAAATTAGATGCAGTATTCCCTAGAGAATCATTTAAACACAGACTCCCCCACAAAAGAATCTAAAATTAATATCTTCAGAGAAAGAAGAAATCATATAGTAAGAATAGAATGCTGTGTAGAAGAAATCATCAGTGACAAAGATATTTCTGATATTAAAAATATAATTAATAACTAAAAATTTAAAGCAAGATATTGGAAAACTAAGTCAAGGAAATCTCCTAAAAACAGAAAAAAAGGGTAAAGGAGTAGGAAATACAAATGAACAAATAAGAATATTAAAATACCAATACCATCATCCAGTAGGCCCTAAAATCTAACATACGTTTCCTAAATTAGAGAGAAAACTGAGAAGCAGTGATTAGTTAAGTAATAAAACTGAAAAACTCCCAGAATAAAAACTGTCCAGACTTATCCCAGAACCGAATGTTGTTAAAAGTCCCCAGACTCAAAGAACTCACCAAGTGCTCAGCACAATGAAACAAAAAAAGAGATCTATTAGGAAAATTATTATGAAATTGTACTGTACCAGAGATAACAATACAGAGAAAACTCCAAGATCTTCCAAAGAAAAGAAAATGTATACACACATCTAATTAGAAATTACAATGGCAAAGTTTTGAAAGTAAAAATGGAATCTGGAAGATAATATTAGAACAATGATTTTAAATTCTGTAGGAAAAAATTACTGTCAACATAGAATTCGATTCCCAAACTATCATTTTAGTGTGAAAACAGAACCTTTCCTTAAAACACTAAGGAGGTTGAGCGCGAGGCAGGGCTTCCCAGGAGCCACAGCTATAGAACCTGTGCTCTAGAGCCTCAGAGCTGAAACTACTGAGCCCATGTGCTGCAACTACTGAAGTCCATAAGTCCTACAGCCTGAGTTCCACAACAAAAGAAATCACCGCAACAAGACGCCTGCTCATCTCAACTAGAATAGCCCCAGTGAAGACCCAGAATAGCCAAAGATAAATAAATAAAAATGCATTTCTTTAAGGGGAAAAATAAACAGAAAAAAAAAGAGGGGCATGTGAATGTAACAAATACACTGAATACAGTACTTGACAAGCAGAGAGGAAAAATGTTTAAATTAGATGCAGTATTCCCTAGAGAATCATTTAAACACAGACTCCCCCACAAAAGAATCTAAAATTAATATCTTCAGAGAAAGAAGAAATCATATAGTAAGAATAGAATGCTGTGTAGAAGAAATCATCAGTGACAAAGATATTTCTGATATTAAAAATATAATTAATAACTAAAAATTTAAAGCAAGATATTGGAAAACTAAGTCAAGGAAATCTCCTAAAAACAGAAAAAAAGGGTAAAGGAGTAGGAAATACAAATGAACAAATAAGAATATTAAAATACCAATACCATCATCCAGTAGGCCCTAAAATCTAACATACGTTTCCTAAATTAGAGAGAAAACTGAGAAGCAGTGATTAGTTAAGTAATAAAACTGAAAAACTCCCAGAATAAAAACTGTCCAGACTTATCCCAGAACCGAATGTTGTTAAAAGTCCCCAGACTCAAAGAACTCACCAAGTGCTCAGCACAATGAAACAAAAAAAGAGATCTATTAGGAAAATTATTATGAAATTGTACTGTACCAGAGATAACAATACAGAGAAAACTCCAAGATCTTCCAAAGAAAAGAAAATGTATACACACATCTAATTAGAAATTACAATGGCAAAGTTTTGAAAGTAAAAATGGAATCTGGAAGATAATATTAGAACAATGATTTTAAATTCTGTAGGAAAAAATTACTGTCAACATAGAATTCGATTCCCAAACTATCATTTTAGTGTGAAAACAGAACCTTTCCTTAAAACACTAAGGATTGAGTGTTCTGCCAAACAAGAAAGCGCGAGGCAGGGCTTCTTGACAATGCTGAAAAAGCACTAGATGAACAACCAGAAAAATGGAGATTCTTCTGAACTAAGGGGTAAGTCTTCTAGCCCGGAGCTGAAAAAGTGACTGCTAGGAGGCAAAGGCCCCCAGAAACATTTAATCATTTAAAAGATTGCCCTCACATTTGAAGGGGGAAACTGTAAGGAAAAGTAACCAACTGGGCAACAAAGTCTTCATTATTAACTCAAATTGAAACAGAGTTGCACAAGAATGGAAACATATCACCATCTATCATTGCACTGGATAGTAAATACTAATGTAGTCTTCAAATGAAAATAAAAGCCACTTATTTAAATAAGAATCGTGACACAAGCTGAAAACACTTGAGAAACAGCATAGAGCTGAATTTCATTCACTGTATAGATGAAGAACTAGTAGAGGGAGATAGGAAATTACAGGTATACACGGAAAATAGGAAATTACTGTGTGTTTTTTACAATCAATGAATATTTAGTATGATTTCAGATTTTAATGTCCTGTGTACCGGTGTTAGATTGTTTTTTAATTAGTCTTTAAAACTAAGTGAAATAGACAAAGATAGAGGGAGAGAGAAAAGCGAATTGTTCAATGGATAAGGAATTTCTGTTTTGCAAGATGAATAAGTTCTAGAGATCTGTTGAACAACAATATGAAGAGAGTTAACACAACTGAACCATACACTTAAAAAAAGCTAAGATGGTAAGCTTAATGTTATGTGTTGTTTTATCGTAATTATAAAACAAAATATAATTTAAATATAACTGCAAGAAAAAATTAAATCAAAGGAAAGGCATTTCACACTTTTCTAGACAACAAATTTGGGGAGGGCGGGGCCACTTCCATTAGTCTTTCATTTCTCTATTTTCATCCATGTTTGTTCACACATCTAATTAGAAATTACAATGGCAAAGTTTTGAAAGTAAAAATGGAATCTGGAAGATAATATTAGAACAATGATTTTAAATTCTGTAGGAAAAAATTACTGTCAACATAGAATTCGATTCCCAAACTATCATTTTAGTGTGAAAACAGAACCTTTCCTTAAAACACTAAGGATTGAGTGTTCTGCCAAACAAGAAAGCGCGAGGCAGGGCTTCTTGACAATGCTGAAAAAGCACTAGATGAACAACCAGAAAAATGGAGATTCTTCTGAACTAAGGGGTAAGTCTTCTAGCCCGGAGCTGAAAAAGTGACTGCTAGGAGGCAAAGGCCCCCAGAAACATTTAATCATTTAAAAGATTGCCCTCACATTTGAAGGGGGAAACTGTAAGGAAAAGTAACCAACTGGGCAACAAAGTCTTCATTATTAACTCAAATTGAAACAGAGTTGCACAAGAATGGAAACATATCACCATCTATCATTGCACTGGATAGTAAATACTAATGTAGTCTTCAAATGAAAATAAAAGCCACTTATTTAAATAAGAATCGTGACACAAGCTGAAAACACTTGAGAAACAGCATAGAGCTGAATTTCATTCACTGTATAGATGAAGAACTAGTAGAGGGAGATAGGAAATTACAGGTATACACGGAAAATAGGAAATTACTGTGTGTTTTTCACAATCAATGAATATTTAGTATGATTTCAGATTTTAATGTCCTGTGTACAGGTATTAGATTTTTTTTTAAGTAGTCTTTAAAACTAAGTGAAATAGACAAAGATAGAGGGAGAGAGAAAAGCGAATTGTTCAATGGATAAGGAATTTCTGTTTTGCAAGATGAATAAGTTCTAGAGATCTGTTGAACAACAATATGAAGAGAGTTAACACAACTGAACCATACACTTAAAAAAAGCTAAGATGGTAAGCTTAATGTTATGTGTTGTTTTATCGTAATTATAAAACAAAATATAATTTAAATATAACTGCAAGAAAAAATTAAATCAAAGGAAAGGCATTTCACACTTTTCTAGACAACAAATTTGGGGGGAGGGGGGCGGGGGGCCACTTCCATTAGTCTTTCATTTCTCTATTTTCATCCATGTTTGTTCTTTGGCTCCTGTGGGCCTCCCATTGCGGTGGCGTCTGTCGTTGCAGAGCACCGGCTCTGGGCGCATGCGCTCCAGAACTCCGGCTCGGTAATTGGACACATGGGTCCAGCCGCTCCGCGGCACGTGGGATCTTCCCAGGCCAGGGCTCGAACCGGCGCCCCTTGCACTGCAAGGCGGTGTCCTTACCCAATGGACCACCAGGGAAGCCCCTAGACAACAAATTTGACTGCAGGTTTTTTAGCAGCCATGGTAAGTGAATTATTTACTGTCCATAAAGATTTTTTTTAATAAAACCATTATTTTCAAGAAAATTATAACTAAATCCTGATTATGTGTTCAGTCACTCAGTTGCATCCAACTCTTCGCAACCTATGGACTGTCGCCCACCAGGCTCCTCTGTCCATGGAATTCTCCAGGCAAGAATACTGAAGTGGGTTGCCATTTCCTTCTCCTGGGGATCTTTCCAATACAGGGATCAAACCTCCGCCTCCTGCATTGGCAGGTGGATTCTTTAGCACTAGAATCACCTGGGAAGCCCAAATCCTGATACAGGAAATGAAAAAAATATGGCAAGGACTCCACCAAGATGATACAATTAAAGAATTATACAAACACAGCAATATGTCTCATTTAGTTTAAAAGAATCTGTTGGCACTATAAATAGATTTTTGATATATAATCTCTTATTTCAGAGAAATACGAAGGTATTACATGCCCGCGGACTCCCTCTACCCTTGGCCCTGAAGAGGCGAACACTCCTGGTGCCTGGCAGTTCTGGGGCAGGAAGCAGAGGAGGGGCAGGGCCCGGCCCTCTCCTCAGCACAGCCTGCCGCGGGCAGTCTCATCCAGGCTCATCTGCCCACATCATTAGCCTACTGATGAGTTTAAGACTAAATCTGGCACATGAGATGTTGTTGGCTCATAAGGAGCATCAGTGTACAACGTGCCAGAGCAGAGGTTGAATGAAAGTCAACACCTAAACATTAGAACTCTCTTTAAAAGACTAGTTTTCCTGTGTGGCTTACAAGCTAGTTGTGAATTAATATGAGAACTGAATTCCAAAAATATTTGAGCAACTGTGGCATCATTGTGGGATAAACACACAGCTATCCAACCTAGATTATCCTTGAAAGATAAGTCCCTGAAAGATAAATATGCAATGGAATGTTTGGGTGTATCTGTCTAAAATCAAACAAACAAAAAGATCACTCTTGGCTTACCAGAAAGGAAGTGTTGGAACAAAGACATAAGGAAGCACACTAGAAATATGGCTTCCTAAGTATCTGCAATCAAGTGAACCTTTAAAGTAATTTCAAATGTAAAATTCATAGATTTCTCAAATTAGAGCACAACCTATCTCATTTTCCCTTATTTTTATCTTTAATTGGAGGATCACTGCTTCACAATATTGTGTTGGTTTCTGCTGCAGCACATCACACAAATATATATATATATATATATATATATATATATATATATATATATATATATAAGGATATATACATCTCTTCCTCTCAAGCCTCCCTCCCGCCACCCTATCCCAACCCTTTAGGTCATTAGAGTGCCAGGCTGGGCTCCCTGTGTTTTATCTATTTTACACATGCTAGTGTATATATGTCAATGCTACTCTCGCTTATTCTTTTAATACCTCTAAGTGTAACAACATTAATACCTGTAAATGTAACAACAAATCTGCTATGGGATCCCTATGTAGAAACCTGCACCTTTCTCCTGAAACTGAACACATCAGAAACTGAACTGCTGAGCCGCTGCAATAGAACAATCCTAAAACAGACTCCCCCAAAAGTCTTTCAAAAGATCCAGAAAAATATTTTTTCCACTCTGCTCCCCAGAAAAATATTAATTCCATCATTCAAGCTATGTCCATGCTGTGTACTCAGTCGCTTCAGTCGTGTTCAACTCTTTGTGACATTTTGCGCTGTAGCCCACCAGGCTCCTCTGGACATGGGATTCTCCAGGCAAGAATTCTGGTGCAGGTTGCTATGCCCTCCTCCAGGGAACCTTCTTGACCCAGGGATTGAACCTGTGAGTCCTGTGGCTCCTGCAATGCAGGCAGATTCTTTTGCCACTGAGCCACCAGGGAAACCCCCTCACTCAAATTATATTCAGGTCCAAAGCTTGGGTGATTCTCATCGGATATCCAATCTGTTAGCAAATCCTGTTGACTGTGCCTTCAAAGTAAATCAAGACCTCACCCACTCTCAGTCTCTCCAGAGCAGTCACCCTAACTTGATGGTGAGGTGACCCACCATCATCTTAGCAGATTATCAAAGCAGCGTCTCTACCAGACTCCTGCTGCTCCCTCCCTTCCTTTCCCAGAACAGATCACCAAGTAATTCTTTTAAAATGGAAGTCAGGACTTCCCTTGTGGTTCACTGGCTAAGACTCCAAGCTCCCAGTGCAGGCGACCTGCGTTCGATCTCTGGTCAGGGAACTAGATCCCACATGCCACAACTAAAACCCAGCACAGTCAAATAAATAAATGAATGAATGAATAAAAATCAATACAATGGAAGCCAAATTACTTTGTTCAAAAGCTTCCAGACTTCCTTGGGGCGGGGGGGGGGGTTCCAGTGGTTAAGAATCCATCTGCCAGGGCAGGAGACACAAGTTTGATCCCTGGTCAGGTAAGATTCCACATGCCTCGCAGCAGCTAAGCCAGTGAGCTGCAACTACCAAAGCCTGTGCGTCCTAGATCCTCCGGTCCAGAACAAGAGAAGTCACTGCAGTGAGAATCCCATGCACCTCAACTAGAGAGTAGCCCCTGCTCACAGCAACTAGAGAAAGCCTGTGTAGTATGAAGATCCAGTGCACTCAAAAACAAAGAAATTCAATAAAAAGAAAAAAAAAAAACTTCCAATGATTTCCCATTTCATAAAAGTCAGTTTTACAGCAGCCTACAAGACCCTATACAATGTGGTTTATTTTTCTGACCTCATTCCTACTACTCTCTCCTTCACTCACTCTGTTCTACCCACCACTTCCCTGCTGTTCCCTCTGCCTGAAACACTCTTCCCCAAGTGGCCACGTGGCTTGCTCCCCGATGGCCTCCACATCTGTGCTCAAAGGCCACAGCTTCTGTGATATGTTCTTCAACCATTCTAATTAAAATTACCAACTTTCCTGTATAACTCACTTGCTTTACTTCTCCCCATAGAATTTACACTATCGGACAAAGCTGACCTGTGGGTTTATCATCTACCTCCCTTCACGGTTCAGTTCTGTGATGGCAGGGGTTGCTGTCTGCTTTGTTCACTGCTGCACCCTCATGGATCAGCACAGAGCTAAACACATACTCAATGTTCAATAAATACATGCAAATGAAGTAATTTCTATCTGCAAATCACTCAACTGCATGTGAGTACATTTTAGAGTTTTTAAAAAATATTTTCAAGTAGGAACATCCCTGACAGTCCAGTGGTTTAAGACGTGCATTCTCAATACCGGGGTCTGGGTTCAATCCCTGGTCAGGGAATTAGACCCCACAAGCCACAACTAAGAGTTCACACGTCACACCTAAAGATTCCTCATGCCACGACTATAACCTCACATAGCTAAATAAATAATTACTTTTCAAAATGCATTTTCAAGTAATTGCTACCACAAATTCAAAAAAAAAAGAAAAATCACAATACAGAGTAAATTGAGAACTTAAACCAGAGTTGAGAATCATGGTCATATTTTTAATCAAACTTACAAGATTTTTCGGGTTTTGCTTTTATTTGTTTATTTTCTAAAGTAATCTTTGTCAAAATAAGCCCTTACAAGTGTAATTGTTTTAATGAACATTTTATGCTCTTAAAATACTTAAAGGTGAAATAATTATTTACAACCAAGTGGAAAGTTCTATACAGTTGCCATTATCAATTGCTTAATTCCATATTAATTTCATTTTAAAATAATGTATGCAATTGCTCCTAAAATAACACACAGCTTAAGAACTGTTTTTTTGGTAGCTAGAGAACGCCATCTGGCTCAATGTGAGAGAAACCACACTATAATACTGAATATTGCTATAAGTGCAATATTTAATGTTTCTAAAGGAACTTCCTTCTAAGATAAATTACATCATATTTTATCTAGTCCATTTAATAAATACTTTCTAAATAACTTTCTAAATAACAATTACATACATATAGTGGCAGAAGTTAATAATACTATTAATAATAACAGTATTAGGTAGTTCTAAACATTTTGCATGAAATGCCATATTTAATCTGTCACTGTCATTATGCTCAGTCACCCAGTTGCGTCCGACTTTTGTGACCCTGTGGACTGCAGCCCACCAGGCTCCTCTGTCCTTGGGATTCGGACAAAGCTGACCTGTGGGTTTATCATCTACCTCCCTTCACGGTTCAGTTCTGTGATGGCAGGGGTTGCTGTCTGCTTTGTTCACTGCTGCACCCTCATGGATCAGCACAGAGCTAAACACATACTCAATGTTCAATAAATACATGCAAATGAAGTAATTTCTATCTGCAAATCACTCAACTGCATGTGAGTACATTTTAGAGTTTTTAAAAAATATTTTCAAGTAGGAACATCCCTGACAGTCCAGTGGTTTAAGACGTGCATTCTCAATACCGGGGTCTGGGTTCAATCCCTGGTCAGGGAATTAGACCCCACAAGCCACAACTAAGAGTTCACACGTCACACCTAAAGATTCCTCATGCCACGACTATAACCTCACATAGCTAAATAAATAATTACTTTTCAAAATGCATTTTCAAGTAATTGCTACCACAAATTCAAAAAAAAAAGAAAAATCACAATACAGAGTAAATTGAGAACTTAAACCAGAGTTGAGAATCATGGTCATATTTTTAATCAAACTTACAAGATTTTTCGGGTTTTGCTTTTATTTGTTTATTTTCTAAAGTAATCTTTGTCAAAATAAGCCCTTACAAGTGTAATTGTTTTAATGAACATTTTATGCTCTTAAAATACTTAAAGGTGAAATAATTATTTACAACCAAGTGGAAAGTTCTATACAGTTGCCATTATCAATTGCTTAATTCCATATTAATTTCATTTTAAAATAATGTATGCAATTGCTCCTAAAATAACACACAGCTTAAGAACTGTTTTTTTGGTAGCTAGAGAACGCCATCTGGCTCAATGTGAGAGAAACCACACTATAATACTGAATATTGCTATAAGTGCAATATTTAATGTTTCTAAAGGAACTTCCTTCTAAGATAAATTACATCATATTTTATCTAGTCCATTTAATAAATACTTTCTAAATAACTTTCTAAATAACAATTACATACATATAGTGGCAGAAGTTAATAATACTATTAATAATAACAGTATTAGGTAGTTCTAAACATTTTGCATGAAATGCCATATTTAATCTGTCACTGTCATTATGCTCAGTCACCCAGTTGCGTCCGACTTTTTGTGACCCTGTGGACTGCAGCCCACCAGGCTCCTCTGTCCTTGGGATTCCCCAGGCAAGAATATAGGAGTGGGTAGCAATTTCCTCCTCCAGAGGATCTTTGTGACTCAGTGATGAAACCCATGTCTCTGGAGCCTCCAGCATTGGTAGGTGGATTCCTTACCACTGCACAACTTGGGAAGCCCATTTAATTTGTACAACAGTCCTTTGGGGTAGGTAAGTACCATCGTTATTCCCATTTTATAAACGAGGAAACGAGAGCACTCAAAAAATTAATGGCTCTACTGTAATTCTTGTAGAGCTAGAATTCAAACTGGAACACACCATACCTGAAGCTTGGCACACTGGTAAAGAATCCACCTGCCAATGCAGGTGATACGTGTTGGGAAGGTCCCTTGGAGAAGAAAATGGCAACCCACTCCACTGCCTGGAAAATGCCAGGGACAGAGGAGCTACAGTCCATGAGGGTCACAAGAGAGTCGGAAAGGACTTAGCAACCAAACAACAACAATTACGACTTAAAGTGAAAAAGGTTAAATCTTCAGGTTGCTGAGTTTTTTAATATGATCACAAGAGACATTCTACTTCCATCTCTGTATCTATTTATCTATTTCCTTAGGTGCCATTACTGACTTCCATGAAAAGTCTGTACTCATTCATCCCATGTGTCAAAATCAGGTATTGGATGTCCACAGGAAATCTGTGAAGCCATAATGGTATTCAGCTCATTTTAGATGCAGGAAAGGGTATAGAGATGTCTTATACATGTGTATCCTGACTGCTCTGTGATTACCACAATCCAGCCTGGATTTCTTGAACTTCCCTCCTAAGACCTTCCTTGTGACTGGAGCTTTTTAACTTTATACTTTATCATTCTAATATTGTTGGTATTGATTCAGGTAGCACTGAGAAAAAAAGATATCATAATTCTAATCATATTTCTCGGCTGTCAGATCCGGTGACTTAAATCAAGTATCTACTGGCTGTCTTTTCTACCCTTCGCCAGCTATTGCTTTAAGCTGCGGCAACGGTTCCTGCTTCTTTTAGATCACTCAGAAAAAGCTGCCACCATTTTCCTATTTTATTATCAGAGGATCTCAGAAATTACTTTTTTAAAGCAAGTGAAGTTGTGACTAATATTGTCTTTCTTTTTGAAATTCCTCTGGAGGAAGTTAGATTTTAAAGACACAATGCAATGCTTACAGAACTGCCTCAGTCCTTCTTTTGGGGGACTTGAGCTGTGACCAAAGGAACAGAGGTTGAAAACCTGCCTGGCAACCAAGACACTCCAAAACCTTAGCACCTGATTTCCCCATCTCCCCATCCCATTACACAATGAGTTGTTAATATGCATCTAGACCCATTCTGGCTCTCATACGCCATTATTCCTCCTGCTTTCAATACAATCTTTCCCATCTTTCCCTCTAGTCCAAAATGCCCTCCTATTTCACCTTCTACTCAAATCTTGCTCACTCTTCAGAACCCAATTTAAGTCCTATCTCATAAGTAAAGCCTTTTCTTCCTTGTTTGAATTAGCCTCCCTCAACCTAAAAATAATACACATTGGCTTCATCTTACTCAGCCTGTCTTTGACACCCTTAAGAATGGGCAATTAACATAACACCACAGACCCATGTTGAAAAGGGTTTTTTTGTTTACCGGGTAGGGACTGGGCGGGGAGCAAGGAACACATTTCACTACTTAAATCTTCCTATTTCTCATGTTTACATGGGGTTTGCATTCAACCCAGATCATGGATTAAGAAATACTAAAATCCATTTTTGAATAAATGATCCCTTCTGCCCTGATGTGAATGGTTTGAGCTAATTGCAAGTTAACATTTCTAAACTTTGCAAGTCACAGCTGCTGCCTAAACAACAAAAAAATGCATTCACAATTAGATCATGCATTCACTTGTGAGAGGCGACCATGATGAATGGATTTTTAAGTCTGTCTTCCTCCCTTGTCTTTGGTTCACAAACAGTTTGGTATGTGGTTAGAGTATTCCATTTTCTCTTGTTCATACCATATAATGGAACTGCATTACTCACTTAAAATGCACTTTTAAGCATGACAGAATGTTTAACACATGGAAGATTTTAATTGGAGACAAAATAATATTCCGCTTTCTCAACAAATCTCTGTCTCAAGACTGATGGCTATTACAAGCAACTTGAATTTATCATTTTCCCCACAACATCTTACTTTCAGAAAACAATGAAAAAAGTAATTTTTATATCATCTTACGTACTCCATGTAATAATTTTTGGTTAATCCACTTAATTAATAAGATTTATCAGTACTCTCGAGGCAGATGAGATATACTAAGAAACAAAACAGAGTCCTTCTCCTTTAGTAAGATAATGTTGACTTCAGCTTTTAATTAGGGCATTCCTGACATACTTGCTTACAGACCATGTCTCCAAAAAGCTTCTCAAATAAATAAATAAAGCCATATTATATAATTCATTTTTTACAAGTTAATTCCCGAGTTCATTCACATTAGGAGATGGCTGACATTTTGATCAACAGGGCAAAGACAATAAAAAATGGTAATGATCCAGGACACTTGCCCTGTTTAAACTGCTTTGCAGAAAGGTACTTTGAAGTCTTACCTGAGTGGAAAAAAGAAGACATAATATTTATAAAAGGGTAAGGGACTAAATATTTGGAAATTACAGAAAAATCAACAGAAAGAAACTACTGGAAACAATAAGAAATTGCCTAGAGAAACCTGTCAAAAACTAAAATGCACCATAATAATAGCAATTAACATCTGTTGGAAACTACAATGTGCTAATTAGAAATCACCTCATTTAAACCTTAAACAATTCTTATCAAGCAGTTACAACTATTACCTTAAAGATAAGAAAGTATGAGCAAGTAACTTGCTGAAAGACACACACTATATTATTAAAATTCACATGTAGACTAAAACAGCTTTCTTATATACTAATATTAAAACAGGTAGAAAAGGTATTTGAGTAAAAAGTACAATCAAAATATCAAGAAAAAGAAGCATAGATGATCAGGGAGTAAATACTAATAAGAGATCCATCATACATACTTGAGCAAAACTACAAAATGCAAGGGAGTTAAGATAACTTAGTTTTGGTTCCCCGTTTGGTAAGCATTTTCTTGTTCATACCATATAATGGAACTGCATTACTCACTTAAAATGCACTTTTAAGCATGACAGAATGTTTAACACATGGAAGATTTTAATTGGAGACAAAATAATATTCCGCTTTCTCAACAAATCTCTGTCTCAAGACTGATGGCTATTACAAGCAACTTGAATTTATCATTTTCCCCACAACATCTTACTTTCAGAAAACAATGAAAAAAGTAATTTTTATATCATCTTACGTACTCCATGTAATAATTTTTGGTTAATCCACTTAATTAATAAGATTTATCAGTACTCTCGAGGCAGATGAGATATACTAAGAAACAAAACAGAGTCCTTCTCCTTTAGTAAGATAATGTTGACTTCAGCTTTTAATTAGGGCATTCCTGACATACTTGCTTACAGACCATGTCTCCAAAAAGCTTCTCAAATAAATAAATAAAGCCATATTATATAATTCATTTTTTACAAGTTAATTCCCGAGTTCATTCACATTAGGAGATGGCTGACATTTTGATCAACAGGGCAAAGACAATAAAAAATGGTAATGATCCAGGACACTTGCCCTGTTTAAACTGCTTTGCAGAAAGGTACTTTGAAGTCTTACCTGAGTGGAAAAAAGAAGACATAATATTTATAAAAGGGTAAGGGACTAAATATTTGGAAATTACAGAAAAATCAACAGAAAGAAACTACTGGAAACAATAAGAAATTGCCTAGAGAAACCTGTCAAAAACTAAAATGCACCATAATAATAGCAATTAACATCTGTTGGAAACTACAATGTGCTAATTAGAAATCACCTCATTTAAACCTTAAACAATTCTTATCAAGCAGTTACAACTATTACCTTAAAGATAAGAAAGTATGAGCAAGTAACTTGCTGAAAGACACACACTATATTATTAAAATTCACATGTAGACTAAAACAGCTTTCTTATATACTAATATTAAAACAGGTAGAAAAGGTATTTGAGTAAAAAGTACAATCAAAATATCAAGAAAAAGAAGCATAGATGATCAGGGAGTAAATACTAATAAGAGATCCATCATACATACTTGAGCAAAACTACAAAATGCAAATGAGAAACAGAAGAAAACAAATAATTGGAAAGATAACTTAGTTTTGAACAGAAAGGCTTCAATATTCTAAATCCTTGTTGAGTTCATTTCTAAATTCAATGCCATTTTAGTAAAAAAATCTTGGTAGGAAATGTCTTTTATTTTGAAAAAACAAAATTCTAATGCTCATTGGAAGACTAAATGTAGGATAAATGTATCAACATGCTTTGCAAGTTATTGAGGCAAAAGAAAAGCAATTTGAATGAAAGGAATAGATGGTTTCCTCTTCAAACCTGACACTAAAATAAATTTCGGATAAATAAAACATAGATGTAAAGGATAAAATTATCAGAAGAAAACAACACTGAACAATTTCCTTATGTAATATAGGTAAAACTTTTATAAACATGATCCCAACATGAAAACCATAATAGGATTGACGGATATGATTTCCTGAAAATAAAAAAGTCTGGACATTAAAAACATTACATATATTTGAAAGAAAAATGAAGAACTGGAAAAAATAGTTGGCTATACAAATACAGAAAGCAAAGGTGGCTGTCCATAGAAAAACAATCAGCCTTTGAAATAATAAAAAGAAAAAGGATTACTCCAATGGGAAAATTGGCCAAGATGAGAAACAGATCAGTCACAGACAGATACACACACATAAACACAAATGACCAATAAGCAACTGAAAATAAATTCAACCTCAGTAGATATCAAAGCAACACAAATAAAAACTAAGTATTTTCACCACATCAATTTAGGCAAAGAATAGGAAGATCCAGAACACACAATGGTATGAGGCTCCCATACAATTAATTTGATATAATGTTTCAGGAAAACAATTTGATTATTGCCATTAAAATATAACTTCGCACTGACTCAAAAATTTTCTTAAAATTTATTCAAAGAGATGAAACATATACAAACATATACAGATACAAATTATAGCCTTGACTTTAAAGAGATGACAAATGCAAATGAGAAACAGAAGAAAACAAATAATTGGAAAGATAACTTAGTTTTGAACAGAAAGGCTTCAATATTCTAAATCCTTGTTGAGTTCATTTCTAAATTCAATGCCATTTTAGTAAAAAAATCTTGGTAGGAAATGTCTTTTATTTTGAAAAAACAAAATTCTAATGCTCATTGGAAGACTAAATGTAGGATAAATGTATCAACATGCTTTGCAAGTTATTGAGGCAAAAGAAAAGCAATTTGAATGAAAGGAATAGATGGTTTCCTCTTCAAACCTGACACTAAAATAAATTTCGGATAAATAAAACATAGATGTAAAGGATAAAATTATCAGAAGAAAACAACACTGAACAATTTCCTTATGTAATATAGGTAAAACTTTTATAAACATGATCCCAACATGAAAACCATAATAGGATTGACGGATATGATTTCCTGAAAATAAAAAAGTCTGGACATTAAAAACATTACATATATTTGAAAGAAAAATGAAGAACTGGAAAAAATAGTTGGCTATACAAATACAGAAAGCAAAGGTGGCTGTCCATAGAAAAACAATCAGCCTTTGAAATAATAAAAAGAAAAAGGATTACTCCAATGGGAAAATTGGCCAAGATGAGAAACAGATCAGTCACAGACAGATACACACACATAAACACAAATGACCAATAAGCAACTGAAAATAAATTCAACCTCAGTAGATATCAAAGCAACACAAATAAAAACTAAGTATTTTCACCACATCAATTTAGGCAAAGAATAGGAAGATCCAGAACACACAATGGTATGAGGCTCCCATACAATTAATTTGATATAATGTTTCAGGAAAACAATTTGATTATTGCCATTAAAATATAACTTCGCACTGACTCAAAAATTTTCTTAAAATTTATTCAAAGAGATGAAACATATACAAACATATACAGATACAAATTATAGCCTTGACTTTAAAGAGAAAAGCAAAAAGAATCTAATTGTCCACAATCAGAGAATTTGCTAAATAAATCATGATGTATCACAACTGTGATTTTAACCTGATGAAGTGTTTACTGGCTTTTAAAAAAAGTGCATGGCCAGTGGTTCCATCCAGAGATGGGTGGGATGGGGAGGAAGGTGGGAGAGAGGTTTAAGAGGGAGGGGATATATATATACCTATGGGTGATTCATGTTGGTACATGGCAGAAACCATCACAATATTTTAAATTACCCCCCATTAAAAATAAAACTAATTTTTTAAGTCCGCAGGCAGAAGATGGCAGCTGGGTTCAAAACTGTGGAACCTCTGGAGTATTACAGGAGATTTTTGAAAGAGAATTGCCGTCGTGATGGAAGACAGCTTGGTGAATTCAGAATCACAACTGTTAATATAGGCTTGATTGGTACTGCAGATGGCTCTTCTTTAGTCAAGTTGGGCAATCCTACAGTAATATGTGGAATGAAAGCGGAATTTGGAGCACCACCAACAGATGCCCCTGATAAAGGTTCACAGATAATTCAGAAAGAAGACTTATGCATCTCGCCAGGAAAGCTTGCTTGGGTTTTGTACTGTGATCTCGTTTGCCTCAACCATGATGGAAATATTTTGGATGTGTGCACCTTTGCTTTGCTAGCAGCTTTAAAAAATGTACAGTTGCCTAAAGTTACTATAAACGAAGAAACTGCTTTAGCAGAATTTAAAGAAGAAAAGCTATTTGGATATGAGAACTCATCCATGAACAGTGGAAAATTGGCCAAGATAAAACATCAGCAAAATAAACAAAAAAATGACCAATAAGCAACTGAAAATAAATTCAACCTCAGTAGATATCAAAGCAACACAAATAAAAACTAAGTATTTTCACCACATCAATTTAGGCAAAGAATAGGAAGATCCAGAACACACAATGGTATGAGGCTCCCATACAATTAATTTGATATAATGTTTCAGGAAAACAATTTGATTATTGCCATTAAAATATAACTTCGCACTGACTCAAAAATTTTCTTAAAATTTATTCAAAGAGATGAAACATATACAAACATATACAGATACAAATTATAGCCTTGACTTTAAAGAGAAAAGCAAAAAGAATCTAATTGTCCACAATCAGAGAATTTGCTAAATAAATCATGATGTATCACAACTGTGATTTTAACCTGATGAAGTGTTTACTGGCTTTTAAAAAAAGTGCATGGCCAGTGGTTCCATCCAGAGATGGGTGGGATGGGGAGGAAGGTGGGAGAGAGGTTTAAGAGGGAGGGGATATATATATACCTATGGGTGATTCATGTTGGTACATGGCAGAAACCATCACAATATTTTAAATTACCCCCCATTAAAAATAAAACTAATTTTTTTAAGTCCGCAGGCAGAAGATGGCAGCTGGGTTCAAAACTGTGGAACCTCTGGAGTATTACAGGAGATTTTTGAAAGAGAATTGCCGTCGTGATGGAAGACAGCTTGGTGAATTCAGAATCACAACTGTTAATATAGGCTTGATTGGTACTGCAGATGGCTCTTCTTTAGTCAAGTTGGGCAATCCTACAGTAATATGTGGAATGAAAGCGGAATTTGGAGCACCACCAACAGATGCCCCTGATAAAGGTTCACAGATAATTCAGAAAGAAGACTTATGCATCTCGCCAGGAAAGCTTGCTTGGGTTTTGTACTGTGATCTCGTTTGCCTCAACCATGATGGAAATATTTTGGATGTGTGCACCTTTGCTTTGCTAGCAGCTTTAAAAAATGTACAGTTGCCTAAAGTTACTATAAACGAAGAAACTGCTTTAGCAGAATTTAAAGAAGAAAAGCTATTTGGATATGAGAACTCATCCAGTCGCAACTTCCTTTGCTGTGTTTGATGACACTGCTTATAGTTGAGCCTACTGAAGAGGAGGAACAGCTGGCAACTGGAACCTGAACAGTAGTCATGAACAAGGAAGGCAAGTTCTGCTGTCTTCACAAACTAGGTGGAAGTGAACTGACTGGAGCTAAACTTGAAGACTGTGTGAGCCGAACAGTTACAAGACACAAAGAAGTAAAAAAACTGATGGATGAAATATTGAAGAGTATGAAACCCAAATAAACCACCACATTTTCATAACAGACTTGTAAAAACTGTACTGCACAAATCTTTTATACTAAATAAATATCAAACTACAAAAAAAATAAAAAATAAAACTAATTTTTGTAAAAACAAGCATGGCGTTTTTGATGAGAAAAGCAGAACTCCACCAATCATACACAATGAAAAGTATACCTGAACAAGTAGATGGGAGGATAAGGGAGCAAATAAGAAAAATAAATAAATAATCCAGAATTTAATGGATTTGAATGGAAAAAAGAAAAACAAAAATATAAGAAACAGTACTGAACTTTCGGGAGGAAAAAAAAATGGATTACATGGAGGATATTTTAAGAATATAAATTATTAGAATTAATCCAAGTGATGTAAAAAAGTTGATATATAAGTAACTGAAAAGTCATCAAAGATCTAGCTACCTAAAGGATAGTTTGGAAACAAATGTTATTGAATCTTCATAGAACAGATAATCCCTTGGTCACTAGCAGAGCCCTCCCAATGTGACAAAAGTACTACAGATTTAAAATTCTAAAACAGTCTCATTTATGAATATGAATATAAAATCTCCTATATATTTGTATATTCATTATTCCTCCAGTTTTTTTTTTTCCCTTAGGTTATTGCTATTTTCAAGGTATTTTCCCACTAGACAGTGAAAATGTAAGGTTAAGTACTGGGGGCTCTATCTTAACATTATTGCCAGGAAAGCTTGCTTGGGTTTTGTACTGTGATCTCGTTTGCCTCAACCATGATGGAAATATTTTGGATGTGTGCACCTTTGCTTTGCTAGCAGCTTTAAAAAATGTACAGTTGCCTAAAGTTACTATAAACGAAGAAACTGCTTTAGCAGAATTTAAAGAAGAAAAGCTACTTGGATATGAGAACTCATCCAGTCGCAACTTCCTTTGCTGTGTTTGATGACACTGCTTATAGTTGAGCCTACTGAAGAGGAGGAACAGCTGGCAACTGGAACCTGAACAGTAGTCATGAACAAGGAAGGCAAGTTCTGCTGTCTTCACAAACTAGGTGGAAGTGAACTGACTGGAGCTAAACTTGAAGACTGTGTGAGCCGAACAGTTACAAGACACAAAGAAGTAAAAAAACTGATGGATGAAATATTGAAGAGTATGAAACCCAAATAAACCACCACATTTTCATAACAGACTTGTAAAAACTGTACTGCACAAATCTTTTATACTAAATAAATATCAAACTACAAAAAAAATAAAAAATAAAACTAATTTTTGTAAAAACAAGCATGGCGTTTTTGATGAGAAAAGCAGAACTCCACCAATCATACACAATGAAAAGTATACCTGAACAAGTAGATGGGAGGATAAGGGAGCAAATAAGAAAAATAAATAAATAATCCAGAATTTAATGGATTTGAATGGAAAAAAGAAAAACAAAAATATAAGAAACAGTACTGAACTTTCGGGAGGAAAAAAAAATGGATTACATGGAGGATATTTTAAGAATATAAATTATTAGAATTAATCCAAGTGATGTAAAAAAGTTGATATATAAGTAACTGAAAAGTCATCAAAGATCTAGCTACCTAAAGGATAGTTTGGAAACAAATGTTATTGAATCTTCATAGAACAGATAATCCCTTGGTCACTAGCAGAGCCCTCCCAATGTGACAAAAGTACTACAGATTTAAAATTCTAAAACAGTCTCATTTATGAATATGAATATAAAATCTCCTATATATTTGTATATTCATTATTCCTCCAGTTTTTTTTTTTCCCTTAGGTTATTGCTATTTTCAAGGTATTTTCCCACTAGACAGTGAAAATGTAAGGTTAAGTACTGGGGGCTCTATCTTAACATTATTGAAAATAATGACTGAGGCTCCACTACAACTTCAGTGCATAAACAGATCTAGGTAAATAACATAGGCTGTGAACTAGGGTGTGAAGTAATAATCTTCCACTAGTGCATGCTGCTACTAAAGGGACAAAGGGAAAATGTCACTTAAAGGCAGGGTCCCCCAAGAAAAAGAAAAGGATAATATATGGTTAAATACTTTACCAAACGTAATTCTTATACATGGATATTCACTAAAGTATCTTTTGAAATAGAATGGAGCAATTTTCCTTGAAAAGGATCCAGAATTCAGTCTTTCCCCCGACCACATTAACCATAACCATACAGTATTATCTCCAATTTCCAGTACTGAGTATTCCAAGAGGAATATTTAAAGAAACTCAAGCGAAAGTCTGCAAAAGTGATATATAATCTTAAGAGATACCTCTCCTACACAGGAGTCAACAAGAGTTGAAGAAAAAAAAGTTCTGAACATGCCTGTGTCATATCTTTCCAACACTTAACTTACTTTTCATAAAAACAACCACACTCAATCTTTACACACTGATAGTTTACCAGTTTATTGTCACTTCATTATATTATTACAAACACAAGTACAATTGGCAAAAATATGCCACTCGATCAATGAGAGCAGAGAGCATAAGCATACTTTCTAGAAGGCAGCTGAGCATTGCTGGCTAGAATCTTGGAGGCAATAGACAGCCCCTGTTAGTCCTACATGACTGCCAGGTGGAGTTATGAGAGCAACAGGTAGACACTCAATTCATTCTACCAGGTAATGAAATACTCATTTCAACAAGTGAGCTGAAGACTTCATAAAGAGCTCTTAGTTTGCCAGAGGTACACAAGGATAAAAGTGGCAATCTGATCAAGTTTATAGGGAAGTGGACTCAATTTGTGACACCCCCTGTTTCCTTGTAGACCAGCAATATGAATGAGCAGAAATGCCTGGTGCTAGATAACATATAAGAGCTTGAAATTTGGATTACCAATTAGCCAAGTTTTAAAATAGTTCACTGAAAACGGAAATCTACAAATTAAAAGGGAGTAACAAGAATATAAGAGTTAAAACCTGATGTTTAACCTTGATACTATCTTACAAAATAAAGTTTTAAAGATTCTTTAGGTATGTATTGTTGTCTCAATTCTAAATAATGACTGAGGCTCCACTACAACTTCAGTGCATAAACAGATCTAGGTAAATAACATAGGCTGTGAACTAGGGTGTGAAGTAATAATCTTCCACTAGTGCATGCTGCTACTAAAGGGACAAAGGGAAAATGTCACTTAAAGGCAGGGTCCCCCAAGAAAAAGAAAAGGATAATATATGGTTAAATACTTTACCAAACGTAATTCTTATACATGGATATTCACTAAAGTATCTTTTGAAATAGAATGGAGCAATTTTCCTTGAAAAGGATCCAGAATTCAGTCTTTCCCCCGACCACATTAACCATAACCATACAGTATTATCTCCAATTTCCAGTACTGAGTATTCCAAGAGGAATATTTAAAGAAACTCAAGCGAAAGTCTGCAAAAGTGATATATAATCTTAAGAGATACCTCTCCTACACAGGAGTCAACAAGAGTTGAAGAAAAAAAAGTTCTGAACATGCCTGTGTCATATCTTTCCAACACTTAACTTACTTTTCATAAAAACAACCACACTCAATCTTTACACACTGATAGTTTACCAGTTTATTGTCACTTCATTATATTATTACAAACACAAGTACAATTGGCAAAAATATGCCACTCGATCAATGAGAGCAGAGAGCATAAGCATACTTTCTAGAAGGCAGCTGAGCATTGCTGGCTAGAATCTTGGAGGCAATAGACAGCCCCTGTTAGTCCTACATGACTGCCAGGTGGAGTTATGAGAGCAACAGGTAGACACTCAATTCATTCTACCAGGTAATGAAATACTCATTTCAACAAGTGAGCTGAAGACTTCATAAAGAGCTCTTAGTTTGCCAGAGGTACACAAGGATAAAAGTGGCAATCTGATCAAGTTTATAGGGAAGTGGACTCAATTTGTGACACCCCCTGTTTCCTTGTAGACCAGCAATATGAATGAGCAGAAATGCCTGGTGCTAGATAACATATAAGAGCTTGAAATTTGGATTACCAATTAGCCAAGTTTTAAAATAGTTCACTGAAAACGGAAATCTACAAATTAAAAGGGAGTAACAAGAATATAAGAGTTAAAACCTGATGTTTAACCTTGATACTATCTTACAAAATAAGTTAAAGACATTGATGCTTTCTTATAAAATACATTTAAGCATCCATTCTTTAGGTATGTATTGTTGTTCAATCGCTGAGTCATGTCCAACTCTCTGTGACCCCGTAGTCTGCAGCACACCAGGCATCCCTGTCCCTCACCATCTTCTGGAGTTTGCCCGAGTTCATGACAATTCCACTAGTGATGCCATCCAGCCATCCTCTGAGGTCCTCCTCTCCTTCTGCCCTAAATCTTTCCCAGCATCAGGGACTTTTCCAATGAGTCTACTGTTCACATCAGGTGACCAAAACACTGGAGCTTCAGCGTCCGTCCTTCCAATGAGTATTCAAGGTTGATTTCCTTTAGGATTGACTGGTTTGATCTCCTTGCTGCTGAAGGGACTTTCCGGCATCTTCCCCAATACCACAGTTTGAAAGCATCAATTCTGTGGCATTCTGTCTTCCTTACGGCCCAGCTCTCACAATCATTTGTGACCCCTGTGAAGACTGCTGCCTTGACTTTATGGACATCTTTTGGCAGAGTGGTGTCTCTGCTTTTCGACACACTGTCTAGGTCTGTCATAGTAAAACTAAGTAAGCTATTTCAATATGTATACTACTTCCAAATGCAGACATTTCTCTTTGCAGAATCCATAAAGGAGGTTTTAATTTTCTAAAAGAGTTTTAGAAAACGTATTGATTACGTACATGGTCGTATTCTAAAGCACACTAGGCATGACTCAAATCTGATTAGCCCTACATAGTTCAAGCCATTAAAAATAAGTTCTTTAGGACTTCCCTGGTGGTACAATGGATAAGAACAGCCTGCCAGTGCAGGGGACACAGATTTAAACCATCCAGAAAGATTTCACATACCTCAGAGCAAAATACCTGCATGGTTTTAGGCTCCGAGCCCTAAAATCTGCGCGGATAAACCCTGTGGTCCACAACAAGAGAAGCCACCAAGATGAGAAACCCATACACCACAAGAAAGAGAAGCTCCAACTTGAAGGAACTGAAAACGAAAATCAATAAGGGAGTAACAAGAATATAAGAGTTAAAACCTGATGTTTAACCTTGATACTATCTTACAAAATAAGTTAAAGACATTGATGCTTTCTTATAAAATACATTTAAGCATCCATTCTTTAGGTATGTATTGTTGTTCAATCGCTGAGTCATGTCCAACTCTCTGTGACCCCGTAGTCTGCAGCACACCAGGCATCCCTGTCCCTCACCATCTTCTGGAGTTTGCCCGAGTTCATGACAATTCCACTAGTGATGCCATCCAGCCATCCTCTGAGGTCCTCCTCTCCTTCTGCCCTAAATCTTTCCCAGCATCAGGGACTTTTCCAATGAGTCTACTGTTCACATCAGGTGACCAAAACACTGGAGCTTCAGCGTCCGTCCTTCCAATGAGTATTCAAGGTTGATTTCCTTTAGGATTGACTGGTTTGATCTCCTTGCTGCTGAAGGGACTTTCCGGCATCTTCCCCAATACCACAGTTTGAAAGCATCAATTCTGTGGCATTCTGTCTTCCTTACGGCCCAGCTCTCACAATCATTTGTGACCCCTGTGAAGACTGCTGCCTTGACTTTATGGACATCTTTTGGCAGAGTGGTGTCTCTGCTTTTCGACACACTGTCTAGGTCTGTCATAGTAAAACTAAGTAAGCTATTTCAATATGTATACTACTTCCAAATGCAGACATTTCTCTTTGCAGAATCCATAAAGGAGGTTTTAATTTTCTAAAAGAGTTTTAGAAAACGTATTGATTACGTACATGGTCGTATTCTAAAGCACACTAGGCATGACTCAAATCTGATTAGCCCTACATAGTTCAAGCCATTAAAAATAAGTTCTTTAGGACTTCCCTGGTGGTACAATGGATAAGAACAGCCTGCCAGTGCAGGGGACACAGATTTAAACCATCCAGAAAGATTTCACATACCTCAGAGCAAAATACCTGCATGGTTTTAGGCTCCGAGCCCTAAAATCTGCGCGGATAAACCCTGTGGTCCACAACAAGAGAAGCCACCAAGATGAGAAACCCATACACCACAAGAAAGAGAAGCTCCAACTTGAAGGAACTAGAGAAAGTCAGCACACAGCAATCAACACTCCAAGCAAACAAAAATTAAATAAATAAATAAAGTTTTTTTAAAAAATAATAATAATAATGAGTTATTCAGGGCTTCCATGGTGGTCCAGTGGGTAAAGAGTCCTCCTTGCAGTGCAAGAGATGCCAGGTCGATCCCTGGCTCAGGAAGATCCCACATGCTGCAGAGCGGCTGGACCAATGTGTCGAATTGCAAGCCAGTGCTCTGGAGCGCATGGGCCCAGAGCCAGTGCTCTGCAGCGAGAGAGGCCACTGCAGTTGGAGACCTACACAGGCCAAAGAATAAAGATGGATGAAATTGGATAAATAAAAAAACAATAAAAGAGGCCAAAATCTTTTTAAAAAGTTATTTAGTCTTCTAACTTGGGATCACAATGGAAATATATCTATGGGAAATGTATCCCATTTCTAATGGGATCCATTAGAAATATATGTCAATAAAATAACAATCTCTGTGTGAGTCACTGGAGCTAACTTCTATCATACCCACGACCTCTCCACCCTCAAGGATGCAAAGGAACAAAGTATCCGATGCTCCAGAAGTTGACCTGAATCACTATCTATTGTGCATACTCTACATGTGATGACAAGAAGACACGCAACTTGACAAGAACCACTACCTTGGCTTCCCTGGTGGTCCAGTGGATAAGGACACCGCCTTACAGTGCAAGGCGCCCGGGTTTGAGCCCTAGTCTGGGAAAATCCCATGTGCTGCAGAGCGGCTGGACTGATGTGTCCAACTTGCAAGCCAGTGCTCTGGAGCGCATGGGCCCAGAGCCAGTGCTCTGCAGCGAGAGAGGCCACTGCAGTTGGAGACCTACACAGGCCAAAGAATAAAGATGGATGAAATTGGATAAATAAAAAAACAATAAAAGAGGCCAAAATCTTTTTAAAAAGTTATTTAGTCTTCTAACTTGGGATCACAATGGAAATATATCTATGGGAAATGTATCCCATTTCTAATGGGATCCATTAGAAATATATGTCAATAAAATAACAATCTCTGTGTGAGTCACTGGAGCTAACTTCTATCATACCCACGACCTCTCCACCCTCAAGGATGCAAAGGAACAAAGTATCCGATGCTCCAGAAGTTGACCTGAATCACTATCTATTGTGCATACTCTACATGTGATGACAAGAAGACACGCAACTTGACAAGAACCACTACCTTGGCTTCCCTGGTGGTCCAGTGGATAAGGACACCGCCTTACAGTGCAAGGGGCGCCGGTTCGAGCCCTAGTCTGGGAAAATCCCATGTGCTGCAGAGCGGCTGGACTGATGTGTCCAATTGCTGAGCCAGAGCTCTGGAGTGCATGTGCCCAGAGCCGGTGCTCTGCGACAACAGACGCCACCGCGATGGGAGGCCCACAAGGGCCAAAGAAAAAAAAGATGGATGAAAATGGACAAATGAAAGACCAATAGAAGTGGCCCGCCTGCTCCCTTCCCTCCCCAACCACACCCCCACCAAAATAAATAAATAAATAAATCTTTAAAAAAAAAAAAAAAAAAAAAGAAGCACTACCTTGTTAGGAAGAGCAGAGAGAGGGCATCTGATTAATTTGCCCAACAGATTTCCATATCACAGGGTCTTTGAGAGCAAGACAAATAGAAACTCATTTTGTCCGATCCCAGGTCTCATCTGGCTTCTTCCACGCTGTGATTTTAAATGTATTATTCTTGCTCTATTTTATTTCTCTCATCAGGGAAGAACCAGTGTTCTTCTGTCCACATTAGGCCATGGATGGAGAAATTTAATTATATGAAATAATACTTGATGACCTAAGATAACATCGAAATAATCTGAGCATTTTGAAATCAGACATCAGAAAATGTATCTAATGATATAACAAAATTTGAGCCACCTCAGAGAGGTGGTCATAAAATCTTACAGCAGATACAAAAGACTGTCCTTCCAATGTCATTAGCTGAGCTAACATTTCACAATGGAAAGAAAAATGCTATCCCCACGAGACTGCTATCTACCACGGACATTCCCCTATTAGTCCTCAAATGTCTCTCTCTATATATGTGTATGTAGTGTATGTGTGTACATACATACAAATATATGTATTATACATAAACAAACAGTATACATATTAAACTAAATATATAGGTAAAAATTAGTTTATGTATATTTATATGTAAAAGGGGGGATACCAATGCTATAAACCCCTCATTATCACTTACGCAGAAGGGTTTTTGTTGTTGTTGTTGGCCACTTCTCTTGGTCTTTCATTTATTTATCTTTGTTCTTTGGTCTGTGTGGGCATCCCATAGCAGTGGCCTCTCTCGCTGCAGAGCACCGGCTCTGGGCACATGTGCTCTAGAGCTCTGGCTCAGCAGTTGGACACATCAGTCCAGCCTCTCCGTGGCACATGCGGTCTTCCCAGGCCAGGGGTCGAACTGGCACCCCTTGCACTGCAAGGCGGTATCCTTACACACTGGACCATCAGGGAAACCCCACAGAAGGGTTTTTAATCACACCTAAATGACTAGGGGAAACATAATGAAGAAAATAGCCTCAGAGAGCCACAACCCATTTCTGAGTTGTGCGTATCCATTCTCACTTCAAGGCAGTCTCTTTAGAAGATCCCCTATGCTGCAAGCAACTAAGCCCCTGAGCCACAACTATCGAGCCTGTGCTCTAGAGCCTCGGAGCCGCAACTACTGACCCCATGTGCCACAACTACTGAAGCCTGTGTGCCCTAGAGCCCAAGTTCCACAACAAGAAAAGTCACCGCAACAAGAAACCTGCCTTCCTCAGCTAGATAGGAACCCCAACTTTCTGCAAATAGAGAAGAGCCTGGGGCAGCAGTGAAAATCCAGAATAGCCCAAAATAAATAAATAAATAAATCTAAAAAAAACAGTCATTCTTAAAAAGGAGAGCTTTAATGATTTATAAAGCAAATCATATAACATAGCTGTACCATGTCAACAAAAATGGGCTGACTTTTTAAAAATAATAATAAAATAAAATATTTTTTTAAAAATCTACCTCCTCTCATCCAGTAAAATTACTGGGATCACTTAAGAGTATTTCTTACATATCCACGATACTCAATATTTTAGATGTTAAAAAATCAAATCAGTTGGCTCTTTTCATCATTCTTTGCAATGTCACCTGCAGTTCTCTTTTAAAGGAAACTGCTGTAGACGAAGGCAGTCAAAAGGTACAAACTTTCAGGTATAAAATTTTTAAAAGTACTAGGGATGTAATGCACGTGGTAAATATAACTAACCATACTGTAGTTATACATGAAAATTATTAAGAGAGCAAATCTTAAGAGTTCTCATCACAAGGAAGAAAATTCTTTTTCTATTCCTTTAATTCTTTATCTATGTGAGAGGATGGGCATTCACTGAACTTACTGTGGTAATCATTTCAAGATGTATATAAGCCAGATCATTACACTATGGGCTTCCCTGGTGGCTCAGATGGTAAGGAATCTACCTTCACTGCAGGAGACTAAGGTTTAATGCTGAATCAGGAAGATCCCCTCAGAAGGCAACAGTTACCCACTCCAGTATTCTTGCCTGGAAAATTCCACGGACAGAGGAGCCTGATGGGCTACAGCCCATGGTATTGCAGAGTCTGACATGACTGAGCAACTAACACACATCTTGCCATATACCTTAAACTTATACAGTGCTGTATATGTCAATTACACCTCAATGAAACTGGAAGACAAAAGAAAAAAGACAAACTGCTTTGGAAAACTAACATTTCTAGAGGTGCTGGTAAGAAGTAAATGATCAACATTTTGACAAAATACACATTTGTTCAGTCTAAAATAACTTTCATTACAGGCTATTAAAGACACAATGTATTACTTACCCTAATAAGGCATTAGTTTTATTATACGAAAAGAAGCACTTTGAGCAAATTATCAGGAAAATGTATCTAAAGTAACAAGCTTTCAAATGTTATGTCTGAATATGTAACTGAAATTATTTTGTTAATTCAAGTTGCTATCAGTTAATACATTTTAAGTGAATCAGACAAAATTATCTCTGAGCGACATTTCTTAAAAACCGTTCCAAGTTCTCCTTCAGCTCTACATAACACCATTCCTTTGGAGATAATTTAGGTGGATAATTATTCTCTTGCTCTTTTATTTCAAATAATGAAGTCTGTGAGCTCCTTCTTAAGCCACTGATGACACTGTATTCTGTATCCACAGCAGCTGGCCCTTAACAGGTAGTATCCAGCATGTCTGATGAATGAATGAATTGATATACAATGAATCTATGATGGTGTCTTCATTTATGTAAGATGGCCCTGTCCTCTGCTCTTGTACAACCCTTGTTTATTAAATCCCGCACCTTTAAAAGGGAGAAAAGTAACATACACCGGGTTTGAATCTACGGCTCCTTAAGAATCTTAAAAGGGTGAGGGTTGGGAACAAGGTATCTTTATTCTTTAATCATCTATGTGAGAGGATGGGCATTCACTGAACTTACTGTGGTAATCATTTCAAGATGTATATAAGCCAGATCATTACACTATGGGCTTCCCTGGTGGCTCAGATGGTAAGGAATCTACCTTCACTGCAGGAGACTAAGGTTTAATGCTGAATCAGGAAGATCCCCTCAGAAGGCAACAGTTACCCACTCCAGTATTCTTGCCTGGAAAATTCCACGGACAGAGGAGCCTGATGGGCTACAGCCCATGGTATTGCAGAGTCTGACATGACTGAGCAACTAACACACATCTTGCCATATACCTTAAACTTATACAGTGCTGTATATGTCAATTACACCTCAATGAAACTGGAAGACAAAAGAAAAAAGACAAACTGCTTTGGAAAACTAACATTTCTAGAGGTGCTGGTAAGAAGTAAATGATCAACATTTTGACAAAATACACATTTGTTCAGTCTAAAATAACTTTCATTACAGGCTATTAAAGACACAATGTATTACTTACCCTAATAAGGCATTAGTTTTATTATACGAAAAGAAGCACTTTGAGCAAATTATCAGGAAAATGTATCTAAAGTAACAAGCTTTCAAATGTTATGTCTGAATATGTAACTGAAATTATTTTGTTAATTCAAGTTGCTATCAGTTAATACATTTTAAGTGAATCAGACAAAATTATCTCTGAGCGACATTTCTTAAAAACCGTTCCAAGTTCTCCTTCAGCTCTACATAACACCATTCCTTTGGAGATAATTTAGGTGGATAATTATTCTCTTGCTCTTTTATTTCAAATAATGAAGTCTGTGAGCTCCTTCTTAAGCCACTGATGACACTGTATTCTGTATCCACAGCAGCTGGCCCTTAACAGGTAGTATCCAGCATGTCTGATGAATGAATGAATTGATATACAATGAATCTATGATGGTGTCTTCATTTATGTAAGATGGCCCTGTCCTCTGCTCTTGTACAACCCTTGTTTATTAAATCCGCACCTTTAAAAGGGAGAAAAGTAACATACACCGTGGGCTCCTTAGAATCTACGTGACTAACAAGGTACCATCAAACTGAAGAGGTTAAAAAAATGACATTAGTGTCAAACAGACAGCTGGTGGGAAGTTGCTTTAGAACACAGGGAGTTCAGCCTGGTGCTCTGGGACAACCTAGAGGGGGAGATCGGGGGTAGGCTGGGAGTAAGGCTCAAGAGAGAGGGGTATACGTATACTTAGAGCTGCTTCACGCTTTGTGCGGCAGAAACCAACCCAACACTTAAAGCAATTATCCTCCAATTATAAAAAAAGATGACACTAAAAAGACAAATGCATCCCACCCTTCAGTTCGTGTCAATAAACTGATATAAGATGAATGTGCATGAACACCACTCTTGGGGCATCCACAGTCCAGTGGAGGAGACACAGACGTAAACAAATAATAATGCATGCCTGTGGTCACTGCTCCTCAGCTCCTGCGACTCCCCCTCTCCCCTAAAGCTTGGGGTCAGGTTTATCCATTCATGTAGCAACTGATGTGACTGTGCAGGGTCTCCACAATCAACACTCAGCTTTCAGCCCAAGTGTTGGTCCAAGGTGCCACGCACCCCGCTCCGCCCCTCTGCTGTCTGCTATCCTGCTCAGCCCCGGAGAACCCACGGAGCACCTGTGCTCCCGCACTGCAGCTTCACTGGGGATTCTGAACAAAAGTGCCTTCCCCTAAAGGCCCTGTTTCATTTGCTTCCAACAGCACTGCTCTCCAGCAAAGGCTGCGGCTTTCCTCCTCTGCACTCCTATAACCAGTTAATAACTGAAGACCAGAAGCTCTCCTTCAGCTCTACATAACACCATTCCTTTGGAGATAATTTAGGTGGATAATTATTCTCTTGCTCTTTTATTTCAAATAATGAAGTCTGTGAGCTCCTTCTTAAGCCACTGATGACACTGTATTCTGTATCCACAGCAGCTGGCCCTTAACAGGTAGTATCCAGCATGTCTGATGAATGAATGAATTGATATACAATGAATCTATGATGGTGTCTTCATTTATGTAAGATGGCCCTGTCCTCTGCTCTTGTACAACCCTTGTTTATTAAATCCCGCACCTTTAAAAGGGAGAAAAGTAACATACACCGTGGGCTCCTTAGAATCTACGTGACTAACAAGGTACCATCAAACTGAAGAGGTTAAAAAAATGACATTAGTGTCAAACAGACAGCTGGTGGGAAGTTGCTTTAGAACACAGGGAGTTCAGCCTGGTGCTCTGGGACAACCTAGAGGGGGAGATCGGGGGTAGGCTGGGAGTAAGGCTCAAGAGAGAGGGGTATACGTATACTTAGAGCTGCTTCACGTTTGTGCGGCAGAAACCAACCCAACACTTAAAGCAATTATCCTCCAATTATAAAAAAAGATGACACTAAAAAGACAAATGCATCCCACCCTTCAGTTCGTGTCAATAAACTGATATAAGATGAATGTGCATGAACACCACTCTTGGGGCATCCACAGTCCAGTGGAGGAGACACAGACGTAAACAAATAATAATGCATGCCTGTGGTCACTGCTCCTCAGCTCCTGCGACTCCCCCTCTCCCCTAAAGCTTGGGGTCAGGTTTATCCATTCATGTAGCAACTGATGTGACTGTGCAGGGTCTCCACAATCAACACTCAGCTTTCAGCCCAAGTGTTGGTCCAAGGTGCCACGCACCCCGCTCCGCCCCTCTGCTGTCTGCTATCCTGCTCAGCCCCGGAGAACCCACGGAGCACCTGTGCTCCCGCACTGCAGCTTCACTGGGGATTCTGAACAAAAGTGCCTTCCCCTAAAGGCCCTGTTTCATTTGCTTCCAACAGCACTGCTCTCCAGCAAAGGCTGCGGCTTTCCTCCTCTGCACTCCTATAACCAGTTAATAACTGAAGACCAGAAGCTCTGCTCCTCCTAACCATTCAAACTAATATTTACACTCATGGCTGGATGCGCAGCCTTTTCTGGCCCAAGTGCTAGCTCCACCAAAGAGGCGCCTCTGGTCCAGCTGCTTGCCAGCCCACAGCTGGCACCACTGGGCATCACCCTAACCCATTCCCCTGACAGCCTGAAGCAACAACATGCCCAGGAGTCAGGCACTAATCATCAACCAGAGACCTGACATGCATTGACACCCACCTCCCGTCTCCTCTCTCCACAAACAAAGTGATAAAAATCACAAATGTCATTAAAGTAGAAAAATGAAGTCACTGTAAACACCAAACATCAACTTCAGAGGATACGGGCCTGATTACACATGCATGAGGGTGCAGATGGTGGACCTGCCTCCCCTATTCACAGGAAGAAAGAACAGCCTCCAAGCAAATACATTATGGATTCTTCCCCCATCCCCTCGAAAATGCCAAGTGATCTGATGTTTCCCTCCTTCACAAATACATAGAGCAGGAGACCTCAGTAAAATGACTATCGGGTGAGATTCTGGAACCAAATCCATGATGTTCTAAACCTCACTCTATTTTCTTTAAATAAGCAGATAACAGTCAACCACACAATAAGACAGTGTGAACATGACTACAAGGACTGAACAACATAATTTTAAGATATCTTTGTCTGGAAAACAAAAAGTATAAAATTACTCTGAAACTGACTATTACAAGCATCTTGAGTCTCACAGTCAGTTTTATGGGAACCCAGAAATTAAGAGGGACATTGGCAGGGATGCAAATGACAGGAAATTATATTTCAGGAATCATTATTTGCAATTCAGACTGCTTCAACGAGATTACAAACCACAGGGCTCACCAGCTTAGAGCACAATGCTCTCTTAAGGGGGCATCTGTCTCAGCATTCATAATATCAAATGGAGCCAGAGAGGTCTTCTCTTATCTGCTTCCAAAAGAAACAGCAATGGACAAAATTGAGAAGTACATCCTATAATGTATGTTAAAATTTCAAAATTGTCTATGTCAAAGTAAATAGAAAAGAGACTGTAAATTTGAACCTGTACACACAGGCTTTTCATTCTCCCACGTGCTGAAAATTCTGAGCACATAAAAACCTTGATATACAACTGAATAAAAAATAGGAAGTATGACAAGGCTCATTTCCTTATTAACTTTTTATTTTATATTGACATATAGCCAACTTACAATGTTGTAATAGTTTAGGGTGGACACAAAAGGGCCTCAGTCATACATAATACAGGTCCATTCTCCCCCAAGCTCCCCTCCCATCCAGACTGCCACATGACATTGCTGAGAGGCCCCTGTGCTACAGCAGTGGGCTCTTGCTGGTTACCCATTTCAGATGCAGCAGTGTGTACATGTCCACCCCAAACTCCCTAACTACCCCTCCCGCTCACCCTTCCTGTCATAACCATAAGACTGTTCTCTAAGTCTGTGAGTCTGTTTCTGTTTTGTAAATAAGCTCATTTGTGTCATTTCTTTTTAGATTCCTCCCTCTTATTTTTAATTTTGGCATCTTTTTATTGATTTATTTATTTATTTTCATCCATCTTTATTTTTTGGCCTATGTGGGCCTCCCATTGCAGTGGCCTCCCTCATCGCAGAGCACCAACTCTGAGCGTATGCGCTCCAGAGTGCTGGCTCGTAATTGCACACACCGGTCCAGCCACTCCGCGGCACATGGAAACTTCCCGGGTCAGGGATCAAACCGGCGCCCCTTGCACTGCAAGGCGGACTCTTTACCCAGTGGACCACCAGGGAAGCCCTAGATTCCCCCTTTAAAGGATGTCATATAATATTTCCCCTTGATCTGATAACTTCATTCAGCATGACCATTTCTAGTTCCATCTGCGTTGCTACAAACGGCAATTTCATTCCTTCTTATGGCTAAGTAATATTCCACTGTGTGTATGTACCACATCTTCTTTATCCATTCCTCTTTATCCATTTAGGTTGTTTATATGTCTTGGCTGTTTTAAATAGCGCTGCTATGGACACTGGAGTGCGTGTATCTTTTAGAATTAGAGTTTTAGTCTTTTCTGGATATATGCCCGAGAGTAGGACTGCTTTTATTTGCAGCCTTGCCATTACCCAAAGAGCCTCGTCTCATCTGCTGGTCCTCTCTTTGCCTGACATCCCTACCACTTCCTCACAGTCTTCTGGCCATTTTTCCAAAGTCACTTCTCTGAGAGATCCTCCCTGATCACTCCACTAAACACCGTTCCCAATCTTCTCCCTCCCATTCAGGTCTGACTTCTTTTCTTTTCAGTGATTACTAGTATCTAATATACTACATACACTGTATAATATTATGGTTCTTCCACTAAAATGAAAGCTCCAGGAGGACAGAGATTTGTGCCTGATTTTCTCTGTTTCTGATGCCTAAATGAGTATCATGCATAGAGCAGGTGCTCAATAGATATTTCTTGAATGAATGAATACATCTCCACAAAGACTGTGCTTAGACGGGTCTACCAGTTGCCTGCTAGACAAGCTGTACAGTTTGCTAGCTCCACTACACAGGACTTCTGCCTCTCCCCAAGTTCTTGACATTTAGCCTCACCACCCACTTCCTCTTCTACCAGTTTTCTTCTTCTCTCCTGTAGTCTGTCTTAGCCCTTACTGAAAATGGACTATCATTGCAAGCCACCAGAAACTGTTGGTGAAAGCCAATAGATGTAAAGAAATCAATAAAGAGAAGATTGGAAACCTCCCTGGTGGTCCAGTGGTGAAGAATTCGCCTTCCAACAGAGGTACTGAATTCAGTCCCCAGTCTGGGATGATACCGCATGCTGTGGAGCAACTAAGCGCAGGTGCCACAACTACGCAAGAAAAAGACCCAGTGCAGGTTCCAGAGGGAGGGGACCAATGTATACCTGTGGCTGATTCAATGTTGGTGTTTGTCAGAAAACAATAAAATTTTATAAAGCAATTATCTTCAATTTAAAAAACTAATTAATTTTTAAAAAGAGTATTAATAAAACCATTATGATAAAACCAAAGAAAAAGATACATGTATATACATCAATATTTTAACAATACACAGAGCTCGACTCTGTAATTTCATTAAAGGAATGCTTTTAGAGAATTGTTACATAAAGGTGCATGTATGAGATATTGCTAATGATGTGAACCTAAGATAGTAAATAAAGTTTCTAAAGTTGAAAAAAATAATAAGTTTAATTTTAAAAAGACCCAGCACAGCAATAAATGAATACATTTTTTAAAAAGATAAACAGAAGATAGACTGTGGTTGTCATGGAAGGTTTTCTATCTCCTTGCGTCTTTTTGAAATATTTGAATCATATTATAAACTCATCAGAAGGTGGCTGATATTTAACTGATGTAGAAACCAGCTGATCTGTATATATGCTTTGCACAAACAGAAAAGAGAACAAATCGCACTGGTGCATTGAATCAGTTCTCTTTCTGAGTATAATTCAAGAAGGTCTGTTTAAAAGTTAAGCATAAAAAACTGTATAAATTACAGTTGGCTGTGTTATTTTACAGAGCATATCCCTTATTATCAATTTCATGGTATTGCAAATTAACTAGTATTACTTTGCTAGCAGTGCCAAAGAAAAATTTTTTTAATCAGTTGGATGGAATTTTATTTTAAACTTTTAAGTATTATTTCTTTATTTATTTACTTTGGCTGTGGTGGGTTTCCATTGCTTTCTGCCTGGGCTTTCTCTAGTTGCAGCAAGCTGGGGCTACTCTTCTTTGCAGTTCACGGGCATCTTTTTCACTGTGGTGGCTTTTCTTATTGCCAAACTCAGGTTCTAGATGGCTCTCAGGTTGAGTAGTTGTGGCACATAGGCTCAGTAGTTGTGACTCGTAGGCCCTAGAGCTCGTGGGCTTCAGTGTGGCTTCCAGGTTCTAGAGTGTGGGCTCAGTACTTATGGCTCAGAGGTTTAGTTGCTCCACGGCTTGTGGAAACTTCCTGGACCAGGGATTGAACCCATGTCCCCTGTAATGGCAGGTGGATTCTCATCCACTGTGCCACCAGGCAAGTCTAGCCAAATTTATAGTTCAAGAAGGAAAAAAAGCTCTAAATAGTCTAGATCAATATTCATTTGACATGATGGAGGGAACCCATATTTAGATCTTGAAAGCAAAGCAGTTTAAAAACAATATTTGTATATACATCAATATTTTAACAATACACAGAGCTCGACTCTGTAATTTCATTAAAGGAATGCTTTTAGAGAATTGTTACATAAAGGTGCATGTATGAGATATTGCTAATGATGTGAACCTAAGATAGTAAATAAAGTTTCTAAAGTTGAAAAAAATAATAAGTTTAATTTTAAAAAGACCCAGCACAGCAATAAATGAATACATTTTTTAAAAAGATAAACAGAAGATAGACTGTGGTTGTCATGGAAGGTTTTCTATCTCCTTGCGTCTTTTTGAAATATTTGAATCATATTATAAACTCATCAGAAGGTGGCTGATATTTAACTGATGTAGAAACCAGCTGATCTGTATATATGCTTTGCACAAACAGAAAAGAGAACAAATCGCACTGGTGCATTGAATCAGTTCTCTTTCTGAGTATAATTCAAGAAGGTCTGTTTAAAAGTTAAGCATAAAAAACTGTATAAATTACAGTTGGCTGTGTTATTTTACAGAGCATATCCCTTATTATCAATTTCATGGTATTGCAAATTAACTAGTATTACTTTGCTAGCAGTGCCAAAGAAAAATTTTTTTAATCAGTTGGATGGAATTTTATTTTAAACTTTTAAGTATTATTTCTTTATTTATTTACTTTGGCTGTGGTGGGTTTCCATTGCTTTCTGCCTGGGCTTTCTCTAGTTGCAGCAAGCTGGGGCTACTCTTCTTTGCAGTTCACGGGCATCTTTTTCACTGTGGTGGCTTTTCTTATTGCCAAACTCAGGTTCTAGATGGCTCTCAGGTTGAGTAGTTGTGGCACATAGGCTCAGTAGTTGTGACTCGTAGGCCCTAGAGCTCGTGGGCTTCAGTGTGGCTTCCAGGTTCTAGAGTGTGGGCTCAGTACTTATGGCTCAGAGGTTTAGTTGCTCCACGGCTTGTGGAAACTTCCTGGACCAGGGATTGAACCCATGTCCCCTGTAATGGCAGGTGGATTCTCATCCACTGTGCCACCAGGCAAGTCTAGCCAAATTTATAGTTCAAGAAGGAAAAAAAGCTCTAAATAGTCTAGATCAATATTCATTTGACATGATGGAGGGAACCCATATTTAGATCTTGAAAGCAAAGCATTCAAACAGATGAAAACAGTTTAAAGAAACTCAAAAATCAAATGAATTAAAAGTCATCCTGGCCACATCAGGTATTAGAATGTCTTATATGCTTGTAACAAGAAGCACAGCTTGAGCACGAGAATATACATGCAGACAAATACAAAATGATATCGCAAGGATATAAAAAGCTCTACTATATACATATAGGAAGTTAATATATGGAAAAGGAAGGTTAAATGGGCAGGATGCCAGGCCTTTCAATTCTCAAAGTCATCCCCAATCCCAAACCATCTCAATATATAAATATATATATATATATATATATATATATATATATATATATGTATATACACACACACGTATGTTGATATTATTTATATATATATATACATATTTAGTAGCTGTGGCTACTAGTGGCTCAGTAGCTGTGGCTCCCAGGCTCTAGAGCACAGGCTCAGTACTTGTGGTGCACGGGCTTAGTTACCCTGCAGCATGTGGGATCTTCCTGGATCAAGGATTGAACCTGTGTCTCCTGCACTGACAGGCAGATTCTTTACCACTGAGCCACCAGGGAAGCCCCAAACCATCTCAGTATTAATGAGTTCTATGCTGTTGATAAGTCAGTATAGTTCCTCTGCCACAACCAAACACGGCATAACAAGAATGAACTAGACTTAATAAACAGGGCTCTTAAAATGGACTATTGGCAAGGGGACGGAGGAGAGGAGCTTTTATACCATGTATCAAAATAAACCCCAGATGCACAGGCCTGGGCTCTACCTTCAGACTGGGGTGGCATGCCCCATCCCAGGCAGGGAGGAAGAAGCGAGAGAAGAGGAATGCCTTGCTTGGTTCCACAGCCAGGCTGGGAGAGCGGGAGGCGCCCACCTGCCTCTCCCAGGAGGCCTGGAGCCGCCAGGGTGCAGGCTGGGACTTATGGCTCAGAGGTTTAGTTGCTCCACGGCTTGTGGAAACTTCCTGGACCAGGGATTGAACCCATGTCCCCTGTAATGGCAGGTGGATTCTCATCCACTGTGCCACCAGGCAAGTCTAGCCAAATTTATAGTTCAAGAAGGAAAAAAAGCTCTAAATAGTCTAGATCAATATTCATTTGACATGATGGAGGGAACCCATATTTAGATCTTGAAAGCAAAGCATTCAAACAGATGAAAACAGTTTAAAGAAACTCAAAATCAAATGAATTAAAAGTCATCCTGGCCACATCAGGTATTAGAATGTCTTATATGCTTGTAACAAGAAGCACAGCTTGAGCACGAGAATATACATGCAGACAAATACAAAATGATATCGCAAGGATATAAAAAGCTCTACTATATACATATAGGAAGTTAATATATGGAAAAGGAAGGTTAAATGGGCAGGATGCCAGGCCTTTCAATTCTCAAAGTCATCCCCAATCCCAAACCATCTCAATATATAAATATATATATATATATATATATATATATATATATATGTATATACACACACACGTATGTTGATATTATTTATATATATATATACATATTTAGTAGCTGTGGCTACTAGTGGCTCAGTAGCTGTGGCTCCCAGGCTCTAGAGCACAGGCTCAGTACTTGTGGTGCACGGGCTTAGTTACCCTGCAGCATGTGGGATCTTCCTGGATCAAGGATTGAACCTGTGTCTCCTGCACTGACAGGCAGATTCTTTACCACTGAGCCACCAGGGAAGCCCCAAACCATCTCAGTATTAATGAGTTCTATGCTGTTGATAAGTCAGTATAGTTCCTCTGCCACAACCAAACACGGCATAACAAGAATGAACTAGACTTAATAAACAGGGCTCTTAAAATGGACTATTGGCAAGGGGACGGAGGAGAGGAGCTTTTATACCATGTATCAAAATAAACCCCAGATGCACAGGCCTGGGCTCTACCTTCAGACTGGGGTGGCATGCCCCATCCCAGGCAGGGAGGAAGAAGCGAGAGAAGAGGAATGCCTTGCTTGGTTCCACAGCCAGGCTGGGAGAGCGGGGAGGGCGCTCCACCTGCCTCTCCCAGGAGGCCTGGAGCCGCCAGGGTGCAGGCTGGGAGGGGGCGGTGCTTCCTGGGCGGAGGCAAACATGTCACTATGGTTTCTACCCACCGTTTGTAAAACTGCCTTAAACGAAATGTTTTGGAAAAAGAGTCTTACACAAACCATAATTATGCGTTTTATATTTTCTTAGCCCTCTGAGAAGAGAGCCATCCCTTAAATATCTAAATCTAAAAAAATCTAAAAGTTTAAATGTGTCTTACTGTCCCATGCCCAAGGATAATTATGGAAGCCATTAAGCTGCTGAGGTTAGTCAACAGTTCATTTCTCTCCTCACCTTGAACATGCGTACATGTGCAGAAATTCCAGAGGAATCTGTGGTTCCCCCTTTCCTAACCGATGGTGCTTCTATGACTATGCTCTTTCTGGTGGTGGTGGTTTAGTCGCTGAGTTGTATCCAACTTTTGTGACTCTATGGATTGTAGCCCACCAGGCTTCTCTGTCCATGGGATTTCCCAGATAAGAATACTGGAGTGGGTTGCCACTTCCTTCTCCAGTGCTCTCCTCCAGATGGATCTGACTTGTTCAGGCTGAAACCACCCATCCAGACTCTGACAATCCCACCAAGTGATCCCCAGCCACCTTCACCAGCCAGTGGTCTCCCTCATGATTTTACCTTGGTGGGCCCATAGCCCAATAATTAACACATGGCTTTGTTTCAAAGGCTGTATTTTTCTTCTTGCTACAGATAACCATATTCTTGAAAATACTGTTCCATCGTTGGAAGCAGCCTTTTCATAAGACTCATTCAAAATTTCCCCGCAATTGAGCCCCTTTCATTATGAACAATAGACCATCTCACTATGGAACTAGGACCCAAAATAGTCAACTTCATTAAATGCCCAAATGCCAGAATGTTTCCATAACAAAGCATTCACTCCAATGCTGTGCACAGCATGATTGAATATTTTATAAAAGCAGTAAGGGGCGTGTATGTGGAGTGACAAACAAGTTGTTGATTCAGTTTATTAGGTTCTTAATATCTACATGAAAATAAGTTTTAACTTTGATATAAATTCATTGGCTGTCAGAATATTCAAAAATACACCAATTACAGTATTCCAACATTTTACTGGTGCAATCACTAGTCACCATGAAAGCAAAGTAAGGACGTGCTACATAACAATTTGAGTATAAACTGCCTTAAACGAAATGTTTTGGAAAAAGAGTCTTACACAAACCATAATTATGCGTTTTATATTTTCTTAGCCCTCTGAGAAGAGAGCCATCCCTTAAATATCTAAATCTAAAAAAATCTAAAAGTTTAAATGTGTCTTACTGTCCCATGCCCAAGGATAATTATGGAAGCCATTAAGCTGCTGAGGTTAGTCAACAGTTCATTTCTCTCCTCACCTTGAACATGCGTACATGTGCAGAAATTCCAGAGGAATCTGTGGTTCCCCCTTTCCTAACCGATGGTGCTTCTATGACTATGCTCTTTCTGGTGGTGGTGGTTTAGTCGCTGAGTTGTATCCAACTTTTGTGACTCTATGGATTGTAGCCCACCAGGCTTCTCTGTCCATGGGATTTCCCAGATAAGAATACTGGAGTGGGTTGCCACTTCCTTCTCCAGTGCTCTCCTCCAGATGGATCTGACTTGTTCAGGCTGAAACCACCCATCCAGACTCTGACAATCCCACCAAGTGATCCCCAGCCACCTTCACCAGCCAGTGGTCTCCCTCATGATTTTACCTTGGTGGGCCCATAGCCCAATAATTAACACATGGCTTTGTTTCAAAGGCTGTATTTTTCTTCTTGCTACAGATAACCATATTCTTGAAAATACTGTTCCATCGTTGGAAGCAGCCTTTTCATAAGACTCATTCAAAATTTCCCCGCAATTGAGCCCCTTTCATTATGAACAATAGACCATCTCACTATGGAACTAGGACCCAAAATAGTCAACTTCATTAAATGCCCAAATGCCAGAATGTTTCCATAACAAAGCATTCACTCCAATGCTGTGCACAGCATGATTGAATATTTTATAAAAGCAGTAAGGGGCGTGTATGTGGAGTGACAAACAAGTTGTTGATTCAGTTTATTAGGTTCTTAATATCTACATGAAAATAAGTTTTAACTTTGATATAAATTCATTGGCTGTCAGAATATTCAAAAATACACCAATTACAGTATTCCAACATTTTACTGGTGCAATCACTAGTCACCATGAAAGCAAAGTAAGGACGTGCTACATAACAAATAAGGCCTGAGATGTACAGTTTTATAATTTATAAGTGATGAATTTATGGTTCATATACAGATTATTCTCAGTGTAATAAAGTGTGTTGGAATCACTGTCATACTGATGTCAGAAGACTTCTAGAGGAAAAGTTCTTGTTAATAAACACTACCTACTATATATCTAGGCAACGGACTAGTCAATTTTAAGAATGTCTTCCAAATAGAATGAAATAATCAATCTTCATAAAACTTACAAACAAGACAATTGTTCTTTAGAAACTAACCTAGACTTCAAAATATCATTTATACAGAAAAAAATTACACAAAAATTTGTATCCACTGTAACCCTAGAACTAACATTTTGCTGTTGTAGGTTAGCCATTCAGTCATGTCTGACTCTTTGCGACCCCATGGACTGTAGCCTCGCAGGCTCCTCTGCCCGTGGAATTCTCCAGGTAAGAATACTGGAGTGGGTTGTCATTTCCTTCTCCGGGGGATCTTCCCAACCCAGGGACTGAACCCACATCTACTGCATCTCCTGCCTTGGTGGGCAGATTCTTTATCTTTACCACTGTGCCACCTGGGAAGCCCTAAAAATAACATTTTAAAATTTACTAAAACATGATTTCAATTCTAAGAGCTTCATCTTTCCACATAAAGTTCCACCTATTCTATTGCATTAATATCCATCCAAGCTTTCTGTTCAGTAGATGGACAAAACAAAAACAAAAAAGCTTGTCAAAATATAAATATAAAATAGCTCAGAAGAAAGAAGAAATAAGGTCACAAAAAGGTTTTTTTTAATTTTGTACAATTGACAAGGTTTGGTAGTTTGTTATGGAAATGTTGATTTATTTTGTTTCCATAACAAAAAGGGGAAAGGTGGTATTAGAAGAAAGAAAAACACTGAGTGCTAAATAATAGTGATTATGGGAAAATGTGAGCAAACATTTAAACTATTTTATATTGTGGTGGAAAAAATAAAAATAGGTTCTAATTAATTCTGGGAAAATTCAAATTTGAATATGACCACATCTGTGAACTGGCATCTTCACTGACCCTTCCAGGATAAAGGTATCATTCTCTTCTTTCTCCAATAATGGCTTCCCTCAATGTTTGCTAACACACTGAAGTCTATCCATGTGTTCACTTACAGTTACTGCCCCTCCTTGCTCCTGAAACATCAGTAGCCTACAGCGAGCCCTGATGGGAAAAGGTCCTACCCGTTACAGAGAGTGAACTCCTAAGAGTTGGAGAACCACTATCTTGGGATGATGATGTGTCTGAGGGAAGAGACTTATGATGGCTCAGATGGCAAAGTGTAATGCCTGTAATGCAAGAGATCCAGGTTTGATCCCTGGTTCAGGAAGATCCCCTGGAGAAGGGAATGGTAACCCACTCCAGTATTCTTGCCTGGAGAATTCCATGGCCACAGGAGCCTAGAGGGCTACATTCCATGGGGACTCAAAGAGTTGGACACAACTGAGCAACTAACACATTTCGTATGGAGCGTCTAAACTACAGTGAGCTAAAATGTTTCTGACATCCTTGTTAGAAGACTGTCCCTCTGACCTGTATATTACATCCGTAGAAAAATAAAAAATGTATAAACAAATGCTTTATAGCAACATTATTCCTAATAGCCAAAAGGCGAAAACAACACAAATATGCATCAATTGATGAATGTAGAAAATGTGAGATATCTATACAATGAAATAGTACTCAGCCATATAAAAGAATAAAAGACTGCTGCCTGCTAAGACATGAAATGATCTTGTAAACATTATGCTATGTGACAGAAGCCAGCAATAGAAGGCCACACATCGTAATGTTAGGATCCCATCTGTGTCCAGAGTAGGGGAAAATTTACACACAGAGAAAGTATATTAGTGACTGCTTAGGGGTGTGGGTAGGGCGAGGAGCGTGATTAGAGGCGTAACAAGTAAAGTATACAAAATGTCTCTTTTTTTAAATTTGGGAAAAAAATATTTACAATACTATGTTGGTTTCTGCTGTACAGCAATGTGAATCAGCCCTAAGTATACGTATGTTCTCTCCTCGTGAATCCTTGCACCCCTCTAGCTCATCACAGCACACTGGGCTGAGCAACCGTGAGTGTAACCAACAAGCTATTCTATTCCCCAAGCTCTAGCATAATGGTTCCTGGACATCAAAGAGAACAGAATAGTTTGCAGCTAGCTTAAGCACATTTGTCTTTCTGTGTCATCCTCAGTTTTAGACAGCAAATTTATAATGAGTATACGTCACGTTAATTTCATCTTTCTTTCATCTTTTCTTTTTCATTTTACTAGAAAATGAGCAAAAGAACTTCCTATTTGTTAGGCAAGTTTCATAACCACAGTAGTAGCATATTCATTAGTTTAGGTATATGATGGCTCAGATGGCAAAGTGTAATGCCTGTAATGCAAGAGATCCAGGTTTGATCCCTGGTTCAGGAAGATCCCTGGAGAAGGGAATGGTAACCCACTCCAGTATTCTTGCCTGGAGAATTCCATGGCCACAGGAGCCTAGAGGGCTACATTCCATGGGGACTCAAAGAGTTGGACACAACTGAGCAACTAACACATTTCGTATGGAGCGTCTAAACTACAGTGAGCTAAAATGTTTCTGACATCCTTGTTAGAAGACTGTCCCTCTGACCTGTATATTACATCCGTAGAAAAATAAAAAATGTATAAACAAATGCTTTATAGCAACATTATTCCTAATAGCCAAAAGGCGAAAACAACACAAATATGCATCAATTGATGAATGTAGAAAATGTGAGATATCTATACAATGAAATAGTACTCAGCCATATAAAAGAATAAAAGACTGCTGCCTGCTAAGACATGAAATGATCTTGTAAACATTATGCTATGTGACAGAAGCCAGCAATAGAAGGCCACACATCGTAATGTTAGGATCCCATCTGTGTCCAGAGTAGGGAAATTCACACACAGAGAAAGTATATTAGTGACTGCTTAGGGGTGTGGGTAGGGCGAGGAGCGTGATTAGAGGCGTAACAAGTAAAGTATACAAAATGTCTCTTTTTTTTAATTGGAAAATAATATTTACAATACTATGTTGGTTTCTGCTGTACAGCAATGTGAATCAGCCCTAAGTATACGTATGTTCTCTCCCTCGTGAATCCTTCGCACCCCTCTAGCTCATCACAGCACACTGGGCTGAGCAACCGTGAGTGTAACCAACAAGCTATTCTATTCCCCAAGCTCTAGCATAATGGTTCCTGGACATCAAAGAGAACAGAATAGTTTGCAGCTAGCTTAAGCACATTTGTCTTTCTGTGTCATCCTCAGTTTTAGACAGCAAATTTATAATGAGTATACGTCACGTTAATTTCATCTTTCTTTCATCTTTTCTTTTTTCATTTTACTAGAAAATGAGCAAAAGAACTTCCTATTTGTTAGGCAAGTTTCATAACCACAGTAGTAGCATATTCATTAGAAACCATTCCACTGAGCATCAGGGAAAACGTGAAAGAACAACCAACACTGTTAAATACCGACTTTTACTGTAGGAAAGAGAAAGAAAAGCATTATCATCCATCTCCCCAGACGTCATCAGTTGCCCCCATATAGCATACCAAAAATCATACAAAATAATAAAATATGGGCTTGTTATCCAAATAAAACATCAAGACATGTCATCTTACCTGCCACACAGATATCCCCTTCTGAGCCTATGCTATATGAAGATTTTGTGAACCTACTGCATGTGTGCTCAGTCGTGTCTGACTCTGCGACCCCATGGACTGTAGCCCACCAGGCTCCCATGTCCATGGCATCCTCCAGGCAAGAATACTGGAGTGGGTTGCCATTTCCATCTCCAGGAGATCTTCCTGCCCGAGGGATAGAATCTGTGTCTCCTGCATTGGCAAGTGGATTTTTCACCACTGCACCACCTGGGAAGCCCCTGAGAGTCCACTAAAAAGTAGCAAATGTTAGCATCAACTTTTCTTAAGAAAAAAAGTCTAACTTGTATTTATTTTGTCTGCTTACATCTTACCAGTTTTATGCTCACCTCTGATAATCTTATTCGAAGCTACAGTGAGTCTGTATACCCTTCTTACTACAGAAGTTGCAGAAGGGAGACGATGGCTCAGTAAAGAAGATTTTTAAAAAATTGTCTCCCAAGAGAGAAAAAGAAGATAGAAGATATGACTTCTAATGATTGCCTGATCTCAATTTGAGTATGCGGGCAATCCTGAGTTCTGGAAATAGGTGTGCAGAGAATCTTCACAAGGACCACAGTTTCCCGCCTGATGTAACAGACGCAGGGAGCACCATTTGGATGAACAGTGGCAGCCATCCAGCTGTGCCAGTGGAGTCTGGGTACCAAACTCCGAATGAAGAAAACACCCAGCTGGCAAGCTGCTCAACAAAAGGCTCATCCACATAAAATCCTCCACTATTTTTTGCTGTCTCCTCAAGGATATGACTGCAAGCCCCACCAGCCTTCATTCTTAACAAAAGTCATTTTATTTCAGCAGAAGCCTTAACAGGGGAAGATGTGAAATAGAGGAAAGACTGAACTAAGAATAAAGAAACCAACCTTATAGTTCCTTCCCTGCTGTGTGACTTTGGGTACACTCTATGTGGGTTATAATTTCTTTTCTCTGTGAGTGGAAATGAACGATCCTACATCTGTAGGATTAGAACAACATAAAGCACAATCCTTTACTGGGTCTTTATCTCAAAAAATGCCCTCAAATAGGGCTTCCCTGGTGGTACAGTGGATAAGAATCTGCCTGCCACTGCAGGAGACATGAATTCAATCCCTGGTCTGGGAAGTTTCCACATGCTATGGAGCAATTAAGCCTGTGTGCCACAGCTACTGAAGCTGGGAGCCTAGAGCCTGTGTTCTGCAACAAGAGAAGACACTGCAATGAGAAACCCATGTACTACAATGAAGAGTTGCTCCCTACTTGCTGCAGCTAAAGACAGCCTGTGCACAGCAACAGAAACCAAGTGCAACCTAAAATAAATAAATAAAGGTTTTTTGTAAATGCACTAAATAAAATATAGTAAGGCTTTGAAAACCTTAATGTCACTTCCCAAATTATGAATTTTCTAACCATCGGCTAAGTTAGTTCCCACCTTCTCTTCATGGCTATTGGAAAAGTGCCATGATATGGGCCATCTGCCAGTCAGTACCATACCACTGGCGGACAGTAACAAGGTATCCTTCTTCTACAGCACATTGGAAATTATTTCTGTAAACTACGGTGTGTGGAAGAATCTATCTTGTTGTCTGCAAAACGAGTTAGTGAATGCCGGTTTGTTTTTCAACCCCAACTCAGTAATTATCTTTTTGCAGACTTTTTCCAGTTCCCTCCCCAGTCGTTGTGTTGTTGATCTATTTTATTCAGAGGTCTATATTCGTGCCTTTGCCATACATTTACTTACTTCTCTCTCTTGGTTTCCTTTCTAGGTGGTCAAGTCCATGAATGCACAGAGCATCTTCTGCATCTTGTGTCTCCAGCCCCTGTCATTCTATCAATTGTACTAGAACCACAACTCTTTGGGCTGCAAATCTAAAAAGGAATATACACATATCTCCTATATCCAAAAGGTCCAGAAATAGTCTAAACTCCAGGCAAAGCTGGATCCTGCTCTTCAGTGTACAGTCAAGAACCCATCTCTCAACTCACTTTTCCTCACACTGTTTTTTTTTTATTATTATTATTGGAGGATAACTGCTTTACAATATTGTGTTGATTTCTGCCATATCTATCGGTTTCATTAACAGACAGATACCCCTTTCTGGCATTAAGACATCAAGATTTCCAAGCTATACCTGTTTACTTTACCACTAATTCCATGTACATCTCTCATGACCGTTTTTGGGTCTGTGTACACCTCTGAACCAATCACTGTGGATCCAGAGATAAAATTCTCATTGGCCAAGTCAGCACAATTTGCCCACTCCTTGAACAGCCGTACGTGTTGTGACATCAGCTTACAGGCAGGGACTGTGGGAAGCCAACTCCACGTGCCATTTCCAGAAAAGTTGAGTAGCCAAGGAAGGCAAAAACAAACAAAAAAAGGAAGGCAAAAACACCAGATGTCTATTATAACTTGGTTGTTTGCTTAATTAAGTGCAATCACATTTGTAATAAAGACGTGGTCCTCCATATACTCTGATTATACTGCTCCCTGGTACACAAATAGATTCTAATAAATTTTGTCCTGATTTGCTAAGGATGGAGAAGTTGGAATGGGTCATGGGGTCCACAAGGACATGGAGACAGAAGGAAAACAACCGTGAATGCTGAAGCTAAAACATTACTTTTAAGAGTGTAGCAAACTCCTTACATCATACACACACACACACACACACACACACACACAATGAGCTGGAAATGTATCAAAGGCCTAAATAAATACTAAAACTATAAAACTCTCTCACACATACACACAAATAGGCATAAATTTATATGATCTTGGATGAGACAGTGGTTTCTTAGGTATAACACCACAAGCAACAAAAAATAGATAAATTGGACTTGATCAAAATTTTCCACAAGCAAAAATGATAATGGATCCTGGTCAAGTCCAGAATCCAGAATTTTTTTAGCCCCTGTCATTCTATCAATTGTACTAGAACCACAACTCTTTGGGCTGCAAATCTAAAAAGGAATATACACATATCTCCTATATCCAAAAGGTCCAGAAATAGTCTAAACTCCAGGCAAAGCTGGATCCTGCTCTTCAGTGTACAGTCAAGAACCCATCTCTCAACTCACTTTTCCTCACACTGTTTTTTTTTTATTATTATTATTGGAGGATAACTGCTTTACAATATTGTGTTGATTTCTGCCATATCTATCGGTTTCATTAACAGACAGATACCCCTTTCTGGCATTAAGACATCAAGATTTCCAAGCTATACCTGTTTACTTTACCACTAATTCCATGTACATCTCTCATGACCGTTTTTGGGTCTGTGTACACCTCTGAACCAATCACTGTGGATCCAGAGATAAAATTCTCATTGGCCAAGTCAGCACAATTTGCCCACTCCTTGAACAGCCGTCGTGTTGTGACATCAGCTTACAGGCAGGGACTGTGGGAAGCCAACTCCACGTGCCATTTCCAGAAAAGTTGAGTAGCCAAGGAAGGCAAAAACAAACAAAAAAAGGAAGGCAAAAACACCAGATGTCTATTATAACTTGGTTGTTTGCTTAATTAAGTGCAATCACATTTGTAATAAAGACGTGGTCCTCCATATACTCTGATTATACTGCTCCCTGGTACACAAATAGATTCTAATAAATTTTGTCCTGATTTGCTAAGGATGGAGAAGTTGGAATGGGTCATGGGGTCCACAAGGACATGGAGACAGAAGGAAAACAACCGTGAATGCTGAAGCTAAAACATTACTTTTAAGAGTGTAGCAAACTCCTTACATCATACACACACACACACACACACACACACACACAATGAGCTGGAAATGTATCAAAGGCCTAAATAAATACTAAAACTATAAAACTCTCTCACACATACACACAAATAGGCATAAATTTATATGATCTTGGATGAGACAGTGGTTTCTTAGGTATAACACCACAAGCAACAAAAAATAGATAAATTGGACTTGATCAAAATTTTCAAATCATTGGGATTCAAAGGATACTATCAAGAAAGTGAAAAGACAGCTTGAAGAATGAGACGTAAATGTCTCCAACTCATATATTGATAAGGCACTGGTATTCAGAATATACAAAGAGCTCTTGCAATTCAAGACTAAAAAGACAAGTAACACACTTAAAAGCTAGGGAAGGATTTGAATAAGTATTTCTCCAAAGAAGAAATATAAATGGACAATACTCAAATGAGAAGACGTTTATTACTTCTCATTAGGGTAATATATGCAAATGAAAATCACAATGAAAGTCCATGTCACACCAACTAAGACGGCTAAAATCTAACAGACAACAAATAACAGGTAATGGTGAGGATGTGGAGAAATCAGAATCCTCCTAAGTCGCCAGTGGGAATGGAAGATGTTGCCCTTGCTTTCAAAACAGTTTGGCAATTCCTTGAAAAGTTATATATACAGTTACCATGTGACCCAGCAATTCCACTTTTAGGGACATACATACAAGAAATGTAAACATATGTCAACACAAGAACACACATGAATGTTCATAATGGTATGTCTCATAATAATCCAAAAGTGGAACCATCCCAAATGTTCACCAGTTGATGAGTAATGTGACATATCCACATCATGGGACATTACTCAGCCACAGAAAGGAATAAATACCAATACATGCTACAATGTGACTCAACTTTGAAAATATTAAGCCAAATGAAAGAAGCCAGTCATAAAAGGCTGAGAATGGAATTAGATTAGTAGAGGGGAGGAGAAAATGAGGAGTGACTGCTTCGTATGGATTTCTTCTTTTTTTTAATTTTATTTTTTAATGTGGATCATTTTTCACATTATTAATTGAACTCTGTTACAATATTGCTTCTGTCTTATGTTTCTGTGGAGGGGAAGGGCCATGAGGCACGTGATGCTGTAGTTCCCCAACCAGGGATAGAACCTGCAGCCCCTGTGTTGGAAGGTAAAGTCTTAACCACTGGACCACCAGGGAAATCCCTAGCATAGGTTTCTTCCGGGGATGATAAAAAAAGATGCTGAAATCAGACAGGAGTGAAAGTTTCATGTTTTTGAATATCCTACAAACCACTGAATTGTCTACTGAAAGACTTAATTTTGTTATGTGAATTATATCTCAATACTTTTCAAAGTGTGAATATGAACTGGGTCATAGATATTCTCAAGAAATTATTATAATTTTGCTAAGTGCAACAATATTATTGCAATAATATAGGGCAATGTCCCCTTTTATGAAGACACTCACCGAAACAGTGCAAGAATGAAATAATGTCTTGGATATGCCTTAGAACAGCTCACCAAAAAAGGAGGATAGACAATGAAGAAAAAATGAAGCCAAATTTTAGTAACTATTGAACCTTGGTAGTAAGTATATGTGGGTTCAAATCTCTCCTATCTACTTGTGTGTGTTTGAAGTTTTTCAAATAAAACATTATTAAAAGAGACTGTGATACAAATTTGCATTTCCAGTGGTCAGACTATGCGGTCAGACTAAAAATTTTAATTTTTATTTTACTTTTTACTTTTACAGAATTTTGTTGTTTACAGGTATGTATGATCCCAGATTAGTCATATATATATATCCCCCCCATCCCACCCCTCCAGGCCATCACAGGATCCCCTTTTCTCACAGCGCAATGACAATACCTATTTTTTTCACATATGATAATATAGGTTTTCATGCTACTTCCTTTACACCTCCCATCCACTTTTCATTCCCCACAATGTCCATACGTCTATTGTCCATGATTGTTTTTTAATCAGGAAGCCATCGTTTTAATATAGGATCTGCATTAATCATGACGTAAATATTGAAATAATGAAACCAAGCTATGAAGTCCATTCAAAGACACAGACAAAATCTATCTGGTGTTTCCATTATTTCAAGGACATTCTTTCCTAAGGTATTCTCCTTTTAAATTTTATTTTTTAATGTGGATCATTTTTCACATTATTAATTGAACTCTGTTACAATATTGCTTCTGTCTTATGTTTCTGTGGAGGGGAAGGGCCATGAGGCACGTGATGCTGTAGTTCCCCAACCAGGGATAGAACCTGCAGCCCCTGTGTTGGAAGGTAAAGTCTTAACCACTGGACCACCAGGGAAATCCCTAGCATAGGTTTCTTCCGGGGATGATAAAAAAAGATGCTGAAATCAGACAGGAGTGAAAGTTTCATGTTTTTGAATATCCTACAAACCACTGAATTGTCTACTGAAAGACTTAATTTTGTTATGTGAATTATATCTCAATACTTTTCAAAGTGTGAATATGAACTGGGTCATAGATATTCTCAAGAAATTATTATAATTTTGCTAAGTGCAACAATATTATTGCAATAATATAGGGCAATGTCCCCTTTTATGAAGACACTCACCGAAACAGTGCAAGAATGAAATAATGTCTTGGATATGCCTTAGAACAGCTCACCAAAAAAGGAGGATAGACAATGAAGAAAAAATGAAGCCAAATTTTAGTAACTATTGAACCTTGGTAGTAAGTATATGTGGGTTCAAATCTCTCCTATCTACTTGTGTGTGTTTGAAGTTTTTCAAATAAAACATTATTAAAAGAGACTGTGATACAAATTTGCATTTCCAGTGGTCAGACTATGCGGTCAGACTAAAAATTTTAATTTTTATTTTACTTTTTACTTTTACAGAATTTTGTTGTTTACAGGTATGTATGATCCCAGATTAGTCATATATATATATCCCCCCCATCCCACCCCTCCAGGCCATCACAGGATCCCCTTTTCTCACAGCGCAATGACAATACCTATTTTTTTCACATATGATAATATAGGTTTTCATGCTACTTCCTTTACACCTCCCATCCACTTTTCATTCCCCACAATGTCCATACGTCTATTGTCCATGATTGTTTTTTCATCAGGAAGCCATCGTTTTAATAAAGGATCTGCATTAATCATGACGTAAATATTGAAATAATGAAACCAAGCTATGAAGTCCATTCAAAGACACAGACAAAATCTATCTGGTGTTTCCATTATTTCAAGGACATTCTTTCCTAAGGTATCTCCTCACATTAAGCAAAACCATGTTTTAAGGCAAGATTTTGCCCAAACTGTCTCCAAATCAGACTTTAATAGATGTTCTCAAACAACAGTGTTCCGCTGTCAAGTAAGTCTTGAGAAACATTAACTCAAACAAAGGGAACTCATTTACTATATTCTGACTTGTTACTAGGCTCACAAACACAAGGTGAGTCTTAAAAAAGGAGCTACGATACGCCTCATTTGGGAAATTCACATCAATCCATTTGTGTACGTGTGTGTGTTAGGTGCTCAGTCATGTCAGACTCTCTGCGATCCCAAGAACTGCAGCCCGCCAGGCTCCTCTGTGCATAGAATTCTCCAGGCAAGAATACTGGAGCAAGTTGCCATTCCCTTCCCCAGGGGATCTTTCTGATCCAAGGATTGAACCCAAGTCTCCTGCATTGCAAGTGGATTCTTTACCATCTACGTCACCAGGGTCCCCCCTTTATTGACAGTTTATCTTGCGACTGTAGTAGAGAGTCAGAAACACTTCTACCCCCTGACGTAAATACAATTTTCTCTGTTTTCTTAAGATCCACCTTTGAACCAGAGTTTATGAAATGCTGGTTTAGAGATAAGAAAGTTGCCGCTTGAGAAAAGATATTTGAGCTGAGTCTGGAAACCAGAGGAGCTAATTAGGCAACATCATATTCAAGACAAAGGGAACGGTAAGTGAAGGGAGGCAGAAGCAAGAAGCCTATGGGAACTGCGAGTAGTCCCCGACTGCTGGGAAGCAGGACTGCACGAGGGAGGGGGGCTGGCAGAAGACGAGGCTGAAAGGGCTGGCAGCAGTCAGCCAGGAAGACTCTGCTAGGCTACTGATTTTAATGTGTGAGCAGTGGAAAGTCACTGAATGACTAAACAGAGATGCAATGTGGTCAAACCTGCAATTCTTTTTGGTGTTCCCAAATATAGACACACTCACCCTGAAGCATGATGATCTGCTCTAAGTCACGTATCTGTAGGAAAACTGATTTGCAGGCTTCTCGGTGGCTCAGTGGTAAAGAATCCGCCTGCCAAGGCAGGAGGCGTGAGTTTGATCCTTGGGTAGGGAAGATCCCACATAAAGCAACTAAGCCTTGGTGCCACAACTACTGAGCCTGTGCTCTAAGCCTGGGAGCCACATTACTGAGCCGCTGTGCCACAGCTACTGATGCCCACACCCTACAGAGTGCACTCCGCAACGAGAGAAACTACCACCAGGTGAAGGCTTCAAAACTAGCGAGCAACCCCACTCGCTGCAACTTGAGAAAGCCAGCGCGGCAATATTGACCCAGCACAGTCAAATATAACTAAGCAAATAAAACTTAAAACCAAAAAAGGTGATTGGCCAAATAAAGCAACTCCCCAGCCCACACGGACAATTATTCAAACTTCAGCCTAGGCACAATCCACAAAAATCGACTGTTCCAACCCATTCTACCACTGGCTACAAATGCAAAGACAAAAATTAAATGTGTTATTCTCCTGGACTGAACACATGGAAAATACTTCTCTAAAAATCTTTTTTTTTTTTCCTCTGACACTTGGATTTCTGGAAAGAAGAGAAAGCTTCCAGGATATGCTGCCACTTGAAAGAATTTCCCCTCGTTACTGAAAACCTACTCTCTGCAGTCATTTCCCATGTGGCACTTTCAATTATTGACCCTGACTGCAGCTGAGGTTAAAGACTGTCCCCTTACAGTGTGGCTGGGGATTTGCTGGCGAACTGGTTTGTTTGGCATGCACTGTGTCCTTAAAAAAAACAATAATTAGTTAAGAGCATTTAAACATCTAGTGATTTAATGTGAAGTCTGGATTTTGTGAGTGCCTTCATATTTTTATAGAGCTAATACAGAGCTTGAATTTTTGCAAAATACAATCAGCTACAAATAAAAATAAGCCTTCACAACACAAAAGGCACCCCACTCGCCCTGTACTTTGCACATTCACATTCAGGCCGTGTGGACTGTGCTGCCTGGTTTTACTTTTATTAAATTGGTTTATACTGACCTGGAAAAGGACATGGCCACCCCCTCCAGTATTTTTGACTGAAGCATCCCATGGACAGAGGAGCTGGCAGGCTACAGTCCATAGGGCACAAAGAGTCATGCACGACTGAGAGACTAAGGCTTTCACTTTCACTTAACTTTTCATACTGACCTAAATTTCATCCCCCCAAAATGTAAGCAGCTGATCAAATTAAATACATAACACAGGATCATTAACAATAAAAACAATACCTATCAATTAAACAGAATGAGCAGATAGATTTTCCAGGCATCTGAGGGATGTAATTACATAAAGTGCAGCAAGTAATTACTACAGCTGAATCCTGACTTTGCCTAAGTAAAATATGACTTCACATTCTTTTTCCCCAAGTTAAAAAGGTTAGGGTTCCAAGACGGCTGAGCTAGTCATCAACTGAGATATAGCAGAATTTCCCCTCAGGAGAAGAATTCCTTCAACTAGCTTTATTTTATTATCTTCTAAAATATTTCTTTTTATTTATTTGGCTCCACCAAGTCTTAGTTGCAGCATGTGAACTCTTACTTGTGGCATATGGAATCAAGTTCCCTGACGAGGGATCAAATCCAGGTCCCCAACATTGGAAATGAGGAGACTTAGCCACTAGACCACCAGGGAAGTCCCCCTTCAACTAGCTTTAATCTTCAGATCTTTACAATTTCTCTCAACCCACAGCAGACACCACATTTCTATGATCTTGCCATGTAGGTAATGTCTAATAAAATCTAAACCATGTAGGTGATGTCTAGTAAAAGGTAAAGGTCATAAATCATTATCAAAGGTATTATGTTCTGTTGGCTTTTCCTTTAGCTAACTCAGTCTTAACAGTCACTGCCTCCTTACTTTTTCCAAAAAAGTGAAAGAAAACATTTTACACTGAATGTGTATATAGCTTTCATAATATCATCAAGCTGTGAAGAAACAAGGGGACCGGGCTTCCCTGGTGGCTCAACGGTAAAGAATCTGCCTGCCAACGCAGGTGACGCAGGTTCAATCTCTGGTCTTAAGATCCCACATGCCACGGAGCAACTGAGCATGTGCACCCCACCTACTGAACCTGAGCAAGAGAGCCTGTGCTCCACAACAACAGAAGCCACCCCATGAGAAGCCTGAGCACTGAAACTAGAGAGCAGTCCCCGCTGGGTGCAGCTAGAGAAAAGCCCAAGGGCCAGTGAAGACCGGCACAGCCAATAAGAGAATAAAACTATTTAAAACACAAAGAAACAAGGGGACCTTGGAAAAACTGTTCGTTTGTGCTTTTGGGCCTTCAAGAGGGTGACTGGCTGTGATAATTCAGGGTGATAATTATCATATAAATCTAGCACAGAGTAAAGGCATCCAAAATTTCATCTCATGTGGGCTTGTCTATTTGCTGATGGAAACAAAACGGTCACCTGGTCTCTCCCTGTGGTGGTGTGTTTTATGGTGGGGATTTAGCTGCTAAGTTGTGTTCGACTCTTTGCTGCCCCATGGACGATAGCCCACCAGGCTCCTCTGTCCCTGGGGTTTCCCAGTCTTGTGTGTTAAAGCAAGTTGCTTTTTCCTTTCTCTTCTCTGCTTCACACTGAAGTACAAACACTCTGCTCCAAGGGGTTAAATTTGCTATAGGTGTCAGATGACCACCAGATAAGGTCTAAGGTTCTTTCGGGTTCTGCACCATATAACATTTGGAGGTAATTTATTACAGTCCTTGCAAAAGTAAACAACATTGAGGGGAAAATATATTCATTGTGACCTGTTCACATAGTTCATCATGTCCCGAACATTTTTTAAAAACATTCATTCATTTCAATATTATTAATAAGTACAATTTAGAAACTTCTGTTGACTTTAATTCTCTTACCCATTACTTCATTGAAGGCTATTTTTCCCCCTACTTTCCACTAGATTGTAAATTCCTCAAAAGCTAAAACCGAGTTTGTGTCATTCTCTATTATATTCCCTGAATCTGGCATAGCTCCTGCCATAGAATGCATAAAACATATTGACTAAATGAAAGCTTCTTAAATACTATTAACAATAATATAATGTTAAGCAACATTCAGAGAAAAAGATGCATTTTGAAAGCTTCCAAGAAAAATGTAAGAAGCAAAATGTAAAAAACCTGTTACATAAAAATATTAGAAAATACTATATTTAAAAGCATTCCAGATTAAGCATGTAAATACTTTCGCCACAGGCTTCAGACTCTACAACTGTAAAAACTCAATATTTTTTAGAAAGCAATTTCTATTCTGCAGAGAAAAGGTACCATAAAATGCATGCATTACCCAGGAGCTCCTGAATGATGAAAGTGATGGAAATTTGTTTTCGTTTTATTAAAGGTGACCAAAGGTTGCAATAAATTTTCAGAGAGACATTCTGAATAGAAGACAATGGCCAAAAATCTTATGCAGAAATTTTGCCAATAACAAGTCAAGGGCCAGGAATATCTCTACATTTTTACACTAGAACAACAGAGACAAAGGAACAATCGCTTTTTGAGAGATCAAAAGCTGAAAGCACTAACACAGAGGTTGTTGTCGTTTCAGTTGCTAAGTTCTGTCTGATTCTTTGTGACTCCATGGACTGCCGCACGCTAGGCTTCCCTGTCCACCACCATCTCCCTGCGTTTGCTCAAACAAATGTCCATTGAGTCAGTGGATGCCATCCCACCATCTCACCCTCTGTTGTCACCATGTCCTCTTCCACTCAATTCTTCCCAGCATCAGGGTCTTTTCCAGGGAGTTGGCTCTTTGCATCTGTAGCTTCAGCTTCAGCACCATTCCTTCCAACAAATATTCAGGGTTGATGTCCTTTAGAAATGATTGGTTTGATCTCCTTGCTGTCCAAGGCACTTTCCAGAGTCTTCTGAGATTAAAAACAGTGACTGAGAGGGCAGGTTCCCAACATGCTGGCAGAAGACCCACTTCTTGGTCACTTTGATGAACTGTTCCATCAACATCAACAGTTTCTTCCGGAACACTTTTTATAACACTCAATGCCAAGGCAAGGGTGATCCAAAATAAGTACAAATCCTTTTTCTTCTTTAATTGGAAAATCACTGCTTTACAATGGTATGTTGGTTTCTGCCCTACAACAATGGGAATCAGTAGGTCTTCTGTGCCTTAAATACTATTAACAATAATATAATGTTAAGCAACATTCAGAGAAAAGATGCATTTTGAAAGCTTCCAAGAAAAATGTAAGAAGCAAAATGTAAAAAACCTGTTACATAAAAATATTAGAAAATACTATATTTAAAAGCATTCCAGATTAAGCATGTAAATACTTTCGCCACAGGCTTCAGACTCTACAACTGTAAAAACTCAATATTTTTTAGAAAGCAATTTCTATTCTGCAGAGAAAAGGTACCATAAAATGCATGCATTACCCAGGAGCTCCTGAATGATGAAAGTGATGGAAATTTGTTTTCGTTTTATTAAAGGTGACCAAAGGTTGCAATAAATTTTCAGAGAGACATTCTGAATAGAAGACAATGGCCAAAAATCTTATGCAGAAATTTTGCCAATAACAAGTCAAGGGCCAGGAATATCTCTACATTTTTACACTAGAACAACAGAGACAAAGGAACAATCGCTTTTTGAGAGATCAAAAGCTGAAAGCACTAACACAGAGGTTGTTGTCGTTTCAGTTGCTAAGTTCTGTCTGATTCTTTGTGACTCCATGGACTGCCGCACGCTAGGCTTCCCTGTCCACCACCATCTCCCTGCGTTTGCTCAAACAAATGTCCATTGAGTCAGTGGATGCCATCCCACCATCTCACCCTCTGTTGTCACCATGTCCTCTTCCACTCAATTCTTCCCAGCATCAGGGTCTTTTCCAGGGAGTTGGCTCTTTGCATCTGTAGCTTCAGCTTCAGCACCATTCCTTCCAACAAATATTCAGGGTTGATGTCCTTTAGAAATGATTGGTTTGATCTCCTTGCTGTCCAAGGCACTTTCCAGAGTCTTCTGAGATTAAAAACAGTGACTGAGAGGGCAGGTTCCCAACATGCTGGCAGAAGACCCACTTCTTGGTCACTTTGATGAACTGTTCCATCAACATCAACAGTTTCTTCCGGAACACTTTTTATAACACTCAATGCCAAGGCAAGGGTGATCCAAAATAAGTACAAATCCTTTTTCTTCTTTAATTGGAAAATCACTGCTTTACAATGGTATGTTGGTTTCTGCCCTACAACAATGGGAATCAGTAGTATACATGCTGCCCCTCCCTCTGTGTGCCTGCCCTCCCCAGGCTGCCTCTCTAGGCCGTCACAGAGCACTAGCTGAGCACTCTAGCTGAGCTCTCTGTGCTACACAGCGACTCCCCACTAGCTAACTGGTTTTCACACGGTAGTGTAGATACATCAATGCTACTCTCTCAATTTGTCGCACCCTCTCCTTCCCTCACCGTGTCCACAAGTCTGTTATCAACATCTGTGTCTCTACGACTGATCTTCAAATAGGTTCATCAATACCATTTTTCATATCTATACACACACACACACACACACATTAAGTATATATATATCTTCTCTTTTCAAATGTATTTATTTATTGGCTGTGCTGGATCTTCTTTGATGCACTGGCTTTCCTCTAGTTATGCAGAGTGAGGGCTACTCTCTATTTTTGGTGAACAGGCTTTTCATTGTGGTAGCTGCTCTTGTTGCGCAGCTCAGGTTTCAGTCCCTGCCGCTTGTGGACTCTAGGGCACAGGTTCAGTAGTTGCTCAGTTGCTCCTCGGCATGTGGGATTTTCCTGGACCAGGCATCGATCCTGTGTCTCCAGCATTAGCAGGCGGATTCTTGACCACTGAGCCACCAGAAGTTCTACTTTTGTCTTTTCTTCATTTTAAATAACTCAAGACAAACCACAGGAAGTGAAAGAAAGCGGGGCAGCTGTGCTAGTTTATACAAAGAGAGATTTATGAAAGTTGGAGAGTAACAGGGAAAGGGGGACTTGACAAAAGAAACAGAACTCTTCGTGTGTGTGTGTGTGTGTGCGTGCAGACATTCCACTCAATGCAAAAGGGAACAAAAAACACCTGTCATCTGTGTCCAAAGGCTGGTTCCACATCCATTTCTTTTAACCTTCATAACCTCATGAACATATATCCACTTAGCAGATGAACAAACCAAGCAGGTGGCATGAGATCAGCAGGTTTGCGTGGCTAGAAAGCCAAGGAGCCCAGACTGAAATTTATGGTTATCTGGTGCCAAAGTTGTGCCCCTCCCCAACTTCCAGATAGAAAGTCTCAAGACAACCGTTTAAGCTTCTCTATAGATATTTGCTTTCATACACATGAGTTTTTTAAAAATTAAAAGGAAACTTTCAACACATAATCCTATCAATATCACTTACTGTATGCCGAACAGTCATGAGAACTTTACAAATTTTCACACACAGCATCCTTGCATCTCTATTCGGAAGGAAATAGGATTTTTTTTTTAGATTAGAAAACTGAAGCACACAGAGGTTAACTAACTGCCCAGGGTCACCCTTTTTGTAAGTGACAAGGCCTTTTATAAGCATACTCTACACCATTCCAATAAAGTATTCAAATGACAATCACCTCCATGATTGCACAGAGGGGTTTTTTAAACAATCTCCAGCTTTCCAAGGGCACCTGACTTGGGATAGAACCAAGCAGGACATGTGTTTCCCTGGCACAGCATGGCCTGGGTGCTGGTTCAGATTCCACCATCCATACATTCTGTCACCTTCCACAAAGTATCTTCTCAGGGTCTCAGCTTTGACACCTATGAGATGAAGAGCTTGTGACAGGGCTTCCCTGGTTTCTCAATGGTTAAGACTCTGCCCAGCAACGTAAGGGACACTGATTCGATCCCTGGTACGGGAAGATCCCGCATGCCACAGAGCAACTATGTCGGTGCCTCCCGACTACCACGTCCGTGCTCTGGAGCCTGTCCGCCACCACTACAGACCCCACGTGCCACAACTACTGAAGCCTGCTCATCAAGAGCCTGTATTCCACGATGAGAGAAGCCACCAAAATGAAAAGGTATCCTCACTCTCCTTAACTAGAGAAAGCCCACACACAGTGACAGAGACCCAACACAGTCAATAAATAAATCTTTAAAAGAAAAAAAAAGAGTTTGTGATAAATACCAGAATTTCTAAACATGTCTGTGGTTTAAACCAACCACACTTTCTTAATACCAACATTCCTTACTATCAAACACATGGGAGCAGAAAGGAAAGGAAGGAAGGAAAGAAAGGGCAAAGAAATCTGGGTAGTGATCTGATTAGTTGAGTGTGTGTGTGTGTGTACTCACACTCAGTCGCTAATCAGGTCCAGTCCTTTGTAACCCCAACAAAGACTGCAGTCCACTAGGCTCCTTGGTCCATGGGATTTTCCAGGCAAGGATAATGGGGTGAATAGCCATTTCCTTCTACAGGGGATCTTCCTGACTGAGGGATTGGACCTGGGTCTCCTGCACTTGCAGACAAATTCTTTACCACTGAATGAGCTATAAACATAAACTCATAATTACCTATATGAGCAAAATCTAACATCCTGGTTCTAACCACACCAAAGGTATTATTGAGTGACTTTCCTAGTCTCTCTAAATTAGAATTGCAAGTTGAAAGTATTCCTCAAAGTACCTAGAAAACTGGTGAAAATAAAGAGAATACAAACTTTTTCTCCCCAGTGGAGTGACCTCATGGAGACAAGTGCCAGCATTTCTTATTCCTTTGTTGAAACACAATTTTGTTTTTCTTTCCTGGAAGTGTTGTAAGCCTCTTGCCAGACACAGCTCTGGCAAATAGCAGACTTAATCCTGGCGTGAAGCCCCCAAAGGGGTCCCCCGAGCAGCTGGAGGACAACCGGGTCTCAGCTTTGACAACTATGAGATGAAGAGCTTGTGACAGGGCTTCCCTGGTTTCTCAATGGTTAAGACTCTGCCCAGCAACGTAAGGGACACTGATTCGATCCCTGGTACGGGAAGATCCCGCATGCCACAGAGCAACTATGTCGGTGCCTCCTGACTACCACGTCCGTGCTCTGGAGCCTGTCCGCCACCACTACAGACCCCACGTGCCACAACTACTGAAGCCTGCTCATCAAGAGCCTGTATTCCACGATGAGAGAAGCCACCAAAATGAAAAGGTATCCTCACTCTCCTTAACTAGAGAAAGCCCACACACAGTGACAGAGACCCAACACAGTCAATAAATAAATCTTTAAAAGAAAAAAAAAGAGTTTGTGATAAATACCAGAATTTCTAAACATGTCTGTGGTTTAAACCAACCACACTTTCTTAATACCAACATTCCTTACTATCAAACACATGGGAGCAGAAAGGAAAGGAAGGAAGGAAAGAAAGGGCAAAGAAATCTGGGTAGTGATCTGATTAGTTGAGTGTGTGTGTGTGTGTACTCACACTCAGTCGCTAATCAGGTCCAGTCCTTTGTAACCCCAACAAAGACTGCAGTCCACTAGGCTCCTTGGTCCATGGGATTTTCCAGGCAAGGATAATGGGGTGAATAGCCATTTCCTTCTACAGGGGATCTTCCTGACTGAGGGATTGGACCTGGGTCTCCTGCACTTGCAGACAAATTCTTTACCACTGAATGAGCTATAAACATAAACTCATAATTACCTATATGAGCAAAATCTAACATCCTGGTTCTAACCACACCAAAGGTATTATTGAGTGACTTTCCTAGTCTCTCTAAATTAGAATTGCAAGTTGAAAGTATTCCTCAAAGTACCTAGAAAACTGGTGAAAATAAAGAGAATACAAACTTTTTCTCCCCAGTGGAGTGACCTCATGGAGACAAGTGCCAGCATTTCTTATTCCTTTGTTGAAACACAATTTTGTTTTTCTTTCCTGGAAGTGTTGTAAGCCTCTTGCCAGACACAGCTCTGGCAAATAGCAGACTTAATCCTGGCGTGAAGCAGGGGAGGGCTCTGCAGACTCCCAGTGCAGTTGCTGCAGTTGCCCGAGACCCCGCCTGGGGCAGCTGGAGGCAGGGCTGGGCCCGCCGCAGGAGAGAGAGCAGCCTCTTCCAGACAACCATCATTTATAACTCGCAGACCTTCCAGAAGGATCAATCCCAGCCACAGCAGCTGCAGGAACACAAATCAGGCCGAGCAGCGAGAATGCTTAGTGCAGTCCTAGTGCACGAGGTGAGCATTCCTTTAACCAGTCGCCAGATGACTGCGGGTGATAAGACCTGTCCTAATAACCTGGGTGGCAGCAGTGAGAGCTTGGATGAACGTCAAACCAGACACAGGCCGGTGGGTTATCTGAGCATCTGAAGTTCAAGACCCCGACCAGCTAAAGGTCCAATTTCACCCATAAGACCAGAATACATTCCAAAGATCTTATAACAAGTTCTGAAAACAAAAACTAAGAGTAAATGCAGCTAACCGCCAAGAGCAGCTGTGCAGTCTGTAGAGAAACTATCTAATGAACATGGTCCCCGGAGCTGTACACTGTGGTGGTCCAGCTCAGCATACTTCTCAAACAGCAACGAAGTCAAAACAAGCAAAGCAGCAGCCACGAGCACCTTTGGTCAACAGAAATGTTGCGAAGTACAGTTTTTTTTCAAAAAAAAAAAGTTTGATTTTGTACGGGGGTACAGCCAACTCACACTGTTGCGATGGTTTCAGGTAGACAGCAAAGGCACACAGCCAGACACACACATGGATCCATTCTCCCCCACACTCCCCGCCCACAGAGGCTGCCACGAAACATGGGGTTTTGTACGGGGTACAAAATCTAACATCCTGGTTCTAACCACACCAAAGGTATTATTGAGTGACTTTCCTAGTCTCTCTAAATTAGAATTGCAAGTTGAAAGTATTCCTCAAAGTACCTAGAAAACTGGTGAAAATAAAGAGAATACAAACTTTTTCTCCCCAGTGGAGTGACCTCATGGAGACAAGTGCCAGCATTTCTTATTCCTTTGTTGAAACACAATTTTGTTTTTCTTTCCTGGAAGTGTTGTAAGCCTCTTGCCAGACACAGCTCTGGCAAATAGCAGACTTAATCCTGGCGTGAAGCAGGGGAGGGCTCTGCAGACTCCCAGGGCAGTTGCTGCAGTTGCCCGAGACCCCGCCTGGAGCAGCTGGAGGCAGGGCTGGGCCCGCCGCAGGAGAGAGAGCAGCCTCTTCCAGACAACCATCATTTATAACTCGCAGACCTTCCAGAAGGATCAATCCCAGCCACAGCAGCTGCAGGAACACAAATCAGGCCGAGCAGCGAGAATGCTTAGTGCAGTCCTAGTGCACGAGGTGAGCATTCCTTTAACCAGTCGCCAGATGACTGCGGGTGATAAGACCTGTCCTAATAACCTGGGTGGCAGCAGTGAGAGCTTGGATGAACGTCAAACCAGACACAGGCCGGTGGGTTATCTGAGCATCTGAAGTTCAAGACCCCGACCAGCTAAAGGTCCAATTTCACCCATAAGACCAGAATACATTCCAAAGATCTTATAACAAGTTCTGAAAACAAAAACTAAGAGTAAATGCAGCTAACCGCCAAGAGCAGCTGTGCAGTCTGTAGAGAAACTATCTAATGAACATGGTCCCCGGAGCTGTACACTGTGGTGGTCCAGCTCAGCATACTTCTCAAACAGCAACGAAGTCAAAACAAGCAAAGCAGCAGCCACGAGCACCTTTGGTCAACAGAAATGTTGCGAAGTACAGTTTTTTTTCAAAAAAAAAAAGTTTGATTTTGTACGGGGGTACAGCCAACTCACACTGTTGCGATGGTTTCAGGTAGACAGCAAAGGCACACAGCCAGACACACACATGGATCCATTCTCCCCCACACTCCCCGCCCACAGAGGCTACCACGAAACAATGAGCAGACTTGTCGATGCTATACAGTACGATACTGTTGGCTATTCAGTTTACATGTAGCTGTGTGCAAAGTATATTGGTTCTTAGTTTCACTTTCAGCAGACAGACCTCAGTGGGCAAATCTAAGCCTCCTTCCCAGAATTCCTAAAGCAGACACAGGATTCAATTTAACTGTGTCGCAATGGTCTACCATGAAAGGTTTCGGAATCCTTGGAAAATGACCCACCGGCAACGTCTGTTCCGTCTCTATGTGCCAAGTGCTATGGCGGAGGGCACTCATGCAGTGACTTCACTCCATGGTTCTGCCAATTTCCACTTACTCCAATGAGGGAGCAACTATTTTGTATAACTGTAAACCAACATTCAAGAAACAGGAGCGTTTACTCATATTTGATACATTCACCAGAGACGTCAGGGTAAAAGTTAGTGTGCATGTCCCCAGTGGGCCGAATAATCCAATTTTAGGAAATCCATCCAACTAGGAGAAGGTCATCAGAACTTATGGGAAAGTCTAAACCACATGGCCTGGTGTAAGAAAAGTTATTACTGTTTCATTACCTGAAGAGATTCAAACTAGGTTTCAGAATGTCCACTAAACCAGTAATAGTTGTTGAATGGCAACCTACAAAGAAAACATTCACTTGTCTGTACTACATTGTATTGAGATGTATACGTATTACATATAGCAGTGCTTAGTCACTCAAGTCATGTCTGACTCTTTGCCAAGGGGTCAAAGCAAAAAACTAAGAGTAAATGCAGCTAACCGCCAAGAGCAGCTGTGCAGTCTGTAGAGAAACTATCTAATGAACATGGTCCCCGGAGCTGTACACTGTGGTGGTCCAGCTCAGCATACTTCTCAAACAGCAACGAAGTCAAAACAAGCAAAGCAGCAGCCACGAGCACCTTTGGTCAACAGAAATGTTGCGAAGTACAGTTTTTTTTCAAAAAAAAAAAGTTTGATTTTGTACGGGGGTACAGCCAACTCACACTGTTGCGATGGTTTCAGGTAGACAGCAAAGGCACACAGCCAGACACACACATGGATCCATTCTCCCCCACACTCCCCGCCCACAGAGGCTACCACGAAACAATGAGCAGACTTGTCGATGCTATACAGTACGATACTGTTGGCTATTCAGTTTACATGTAGCTGTGTGCAAAGTATATTGGTTCTTAGTTTCACTTTCAGCAGACAGACCTCAGTGGGCAAATCTAAGCCTCCTTCCCAGAATTCCTAAAGCAGACACAGGATTCAATTTAACTGTGTCGCAATGGTCTACCATGAAAGGTTTCGGAATCCTTGGAAAATGACCCACCGGCAACGTCTGTTCCGTCTCTATGTGCCAAGTGCTATGGCGGAGGGCACTCATGCAGTGACTTCACTCCATGGTTCTGCCAATTTCCACTTACTCCAATGAGGGAGCAACTATTTTGTATAACTGTAAACCAACATTCAAGAAACAGGAGCGTTTACTCATATTTGATACATTCACCAGAGACGTCAGGGTAAAAGTTAGTGTGCATGTCCCCAGTGGGCCGAATAATCCAATTTTAGGAAATCCATCCAACTAGGAGAAGGTCATCAGAACTTATGGGAAAGTCTAAACCACATGGCCTGGTGTAAGAAAAGTTATTACTGTTTCATTACCTGAAGAGATTCAAACTAGGTTTCAGAATGTCCACTAAACCAGTAATAGTTGTTGAATGGCAACCTACAAAGAAAACATTCACTTGTCTGTACTACATTGTATTGAGATGTATACGTATTACATATAGCAGTGCTTAGTCACTCAAGTCATGTCTGACTCTTTGGAACCCCATGGACTGTAGCCCGTTAGGCTCCTCTGTCCATGGGATTCTCCAGGCAAGAATACTGGAGTGGGTTACCATTCCCTTCTCCAGAGGATCTTCCTGACCTGGAACTCGAACCCAGGTCTCCTGAATTGCAGGTAGATTCTTTACTGTCTGAGCCACCAGGGAAGCCCATATGTTTTATAGATAGACAGATAGATAGATAGATATCAATATACAGATATATATTATATATCAATATATGTTATTTTACCTACTAGTCTGTAAGACCTCTGACACCAGAAATTCTGATAACCTCTCCTGCACTTAGCACAGTGCTAGAAACACATTACTAACAGTCAACATTTGGGGCTTCCCTGGTGGTCCAGTGGTTAAGAGTCTACTTGGCAATGCAGGGGACACTAGTTCGATTCCTGATCCCAGAAGATCCCAGGTACAGCAGAGCAATTAAGTCATGCGCCAAAACTACTGAGTCTGTGCTCTAGAACCCAGGAGGCGCAACCAGTGAAAGCATGGAGCCCAGTCTCTGAAACAAAAAGAAGCCACTGCAATGACGCATCCACACACTGAAACTAGAGAGTAGCCCCCTCTTTCCACAGCTAGGGAAAAGCTCACCAAGCAACAAAGACTGATCACAACCAAAAATAAATAAATAAAATTCTAAAAAATAATAGCAATCAACAGTTAATGAGAGTGTGTGTGCGTGCTAAGTTGCTTCAGTCATGCCAAAAGGAACTTTTGTAAACCAACATTCAAGAAACAGGAGCGTTTACTCATATTTGATACATTCACCAGAGACGTCAGGGTAAAAGTTAGTGTGCATGTCCCCAGTGGGCCGAATAATCCAATTTTAGGAAATCCATCCAACTAGGAGAAGGTCATCAGAACTTATGGGAAAGTCTAAACCACATGGCCTGGTGTAAGAAAAGTTATTACTGTTTCATTACCTGAAGAGATTCAAACTAGGTTTCAGAATGTCCACTAAACCAGTAATAGTTGTTGAATGGCAACCTACAAAGAAAACATTCACTTGTCTGTACTACATTGTATTGAGATGTATACGTATTACATATAGCAGTGCTTAGTCACTCAAGTCATGTCTGACTCTTTGGAACCCCATGGACTGTAGCCCGTTAGGCTCCTCTGTCCATGGGATTCTCCAGGCAAGAATACTGGAGTGGGTTACCATTCCCTTCTCCAGAGGATCTTCCTGACCTGGAACTCGAACCCAGGTCTCCTGAATTGCAGGTAGATTCTTTACTGTCTGAGCCACCAGGGAAGCCCATATGTTTTATAGATAGACAGATAGATAGATAGATATCAATATACAGATATATATTATATATCAATATATGTTATTTTACCTACTAGTCTGTAAGACCTCTGACACCAGAAATTCTGATAACCTCTCCTGCACTTAGCACAGTGCTAGAAACACATTACTAACAGTCAACATTTGGGGCTTCCCTGGTGGTCCAGTGGTTAAGAGTCTACTTGGCAATGCAGGGGACACTAGTTCGATTCCTGATCCCAGAAGATCCCAGGTACAGCAGAGCAATTAAGTCATGCGCCAAAACTACTGAGTCTGTGCTCTAGAACCCAGGAGGCGCAACCAGTGAAAGCATGGAGCCCAGTCTCTGAAACAAAAAGAAGCCACTGCAATGACGCATCCACACACTGAAACTAGAGAGTAGCCCCCTCTTTCCACAGCTAGGGAAAAGCTCACCAAGCAACAAAGACTGATCACAACCAAAAATAAATAAATAAAATTCTAAAAAATAATAGCAATCAACAGTTAATGAGAGTGTGTGTGCGTGCTAAGTTGCTTCAGTCATGCCCAACTCTCTGTGACCCTATGGACTATAGCCTGCCAGGCTCTTCTGTCCATGGGATTCTCCAGGCAAGAATACTGGAGTGGGGGCTTCCCCTGGTGGTTCAGTGGGTAAGGACACCGCCTTGCAGTGCAAGGGGCGCCGGTTCGACCCCTGGCCTGGGAAGATCCCACGTGCTGCGGAGCGGCTGGACTGATGTGTCCAATCACCGAGCCGGAGTTCTGGAGCGCATACGCCCAGAGCCGGTGCTCAGCAACAACAGACGCCACCGCGATGGGAGGCCCGCAGGAGCCAAAGAACAAAGACGGATGAAAACAGAGAAATGAAAGACCAATAGAAGTGGCCCGCCCGCTCCCCTCCCTCCCCAACCCGAATCCCGCCCAAAATAAATAAATAAATAAATCTTAAAAAAAAAAAAAACAAAAAAAGAATACTGGAGTGGGTTGCCATGCCCTCCTCCAGGAGATCTTCCCTACCCAAGGATCAAACCCACGTCTCTTGCATCTCCTGCATTGGCAGGCAGATTCCTTACTGCTAGTGTCACCTGAGTGTGCATTAGGCAACAAATGCGGGACTAAGCATTTACCATTTAATCCTCACAGCAAGGCTATGAGGTAGGCAAAACTGTTACTCCCATCTTACAGACAAAGAAACCGAGGTTCAGAGAAGTTATGTAACTTGCCAAAGCCACAGAGCCAATAAATAGTACAGCCATCTTAGAATCCAGACAGTCTGATGGCAGAATCTATGATCTTAGCCATCACACTATTCTTTCTCCAAATTCAACAGACTCAGTAAATGTGGCTGGAATGATTGTGCATAGGTCCTTGTTTACAGAGTACTCCAAACCACTCTCTTCTGATGAATCAAACATTCACTTTATGTCATTGATTCCATTCATTTTATTGGAAAATTCTATCTAAATTCAAATCTTAACCAATATTTCCCCAAAATTTCTTAATTAGTGGAACTCAAATTAATAAAGTGCACTTTTACTGAAGGGGCTTCCCCACTGGCTCAGTGGGAAAGAATCCACCTGCAATGCAGGAGCCACGGGAGATATGAGTTTGATCCCTGGGTCAAGAAGATCCCCTGGAGGAGGAAATGGCAACCCACTCCAGTGTTCTTGCCTGGAGAATCCCATGGACAGAGGAAACTGGTGGGCTACAGTCCACACAGTCGCAAAGAATCGGACACGACTAGAGAAACTCAGCACTCAAGCAAGTCTTTACTATAAAGAATCAATTCAAGGTTCCTTCTGACAACAAACACACACACACACACACACACACATATATACTCCATTTGGTGAGTGATGATGATAATGAGAAAGGCTATGTGTGGATACGGCTGGGGTGGGGTGGGGGGGGCGGTGGGTAATGTGGGAAATCTCTGTAGCTTCCTCTCAATTTTACTGTAAATCTAAACTCCCTCTAAAAAAATAAAATATCTCGGGGGAAAGAGTTAATTCAAAAGATTTAATCCACATGCCGTCCCCAGTTCCAGAATTCCACTGCCTCCAAGCACCCCAGCCTGCTGGGTTCCTTCTGAACTACTGAACTTTCCCACAACCCTCTGAATCCTCCTTGGAGTCTCTCTTCATTTCTGCCTTATATCATTATCTGCATAAGCCCCTTGAAGCCATATACACTGAACAACACAGACACTGTCAGGGGCTCCTCAGCATCCACCATAGAAAATACACAGTACAAAACACTTGAAAGAAACACAGGAAATCAAAGCAATACCACAGTGTGTGGAGATTTTTATACCAGAACTTTTTTTAAAAAACCAACCATACTATAATGCAGGGCAGTACTTTTGCAGACCAAAATACATCCTAAGATCATTCCTGGAAACATTCACAGAGTTAAACTATGTGTATTTTTAAAGAGCAGTTTCAGGCTTCTGTCGTCTCAGCGAGAAATGTCTATTTATTGAACCAAAAAAGTTATGTTGCTTTAAAATCCTGCTGTTTCTTGCAGACAAATCAGTAGGGAAGCATGTAGTCCAACCCTTTAGGGCCTGAACATAATAATGCCTAGAAAATACTATAAACCAACAGAGATTTTTGTACTGCCTTAGGTTCATAAGCATTCCCCCTGGATATTATTAATACTCAACAAAGTGCAGATTCTTACACCAACAGTTATTTCTTCAGCAATTTGAAGACTCCAGTTGTCCACATGGCATTGTGACTACAACCTATATAAATGGCAACCTATATATGGATATAATTTATACAAATATGCAATATATTTTCAAACATGAAAAAAGACCTAAAAAGGAAGACAGTCATAATTTTTCATAAGACTTTAGAAAAATTATTTTGACATAGATACAATGACTTATTTATTCATTTATGGCTTATTTATTTATGGATGTCTCTAGTTTCAGAGGGCGGGAATTATCCTCTAGTTGTGGCATGTGGGCTTCTCCTTGTGGTGGCTTCTCTTGTTGGGGAGCACAGGCTTTAGATACAGGGGCTTTCAATAGTTGCAGCACACAGGCTATGAAGTGGCAACCCACATTGTAGAGAACAGGTTCAGTTGCTCCAAAGTATGCAGAATCTTCCCAGACCAAGGATCGAACCAGTGTCCCCTGTACTGGCAAGTGGATTCTTACCTACTCGGCTACCAGGGAAGTCCCTGCCATGCATTTTTTTAAAAAATCTCAGTTGTATGTGCAGAAATCCAAAAGCAAGTACTCCCGAACTAATTTCCAGAATTTGAGTCTCTCTTCATTTCTGCCTTATATCATTATCTGCATAAGCCCCTTGAAGCCATATACACTGAACAACACAGACACTGTCAGGGGCTCCTCAGCATCCACCATAGAAAATACACAGTACAAAACACTTGAAAGAAACACAGGAAATCAAAGCAATACCACAGTGTGTGGAGATTTTTATACCAGAACTTTTTTTAAAAAACCAACCATACTATAATGCAGGGCAGTACTTTTGCAGACCAAAATACATCCTAAGATCATTCCTGGAAACATTCACAGAGTTAAACTATGTGTATTTTTAAAGAGCAGTTTCAGGCTTCTGTCGTCTCAGCGAGAAATGTCTATTTATTGAACCAAAAAAGTTATGTTGCTTTAAAATCCTGCTGTTTCTTGCAGACAAATCAGTAGGGAAGCATGTAGTCCAACCCTTTAGGGCCTGAACATAATAATGCCTAGAAAATACTATAAACCAACAGAGATTTTTGTACTGCCTTAGGTTCATAAGCATTCCCCCTGGATATTATTAATACTCAACAAAGTGCAGATTCTTACACCAACAGTTATTTCTTCAGCAATTTGAAGACTCCAGTTGTCCACATGGCATTGTGACTACAACCTATATAAATGGCAACCTATATATGGATATAATTTATACAAATATGCAATATATTTTCAAACATGAAAAAAGACCTAAAAAGGAAGACAGTCATAATTTTTCATAAGACTTTAGAAAAATTATTTTGACATAGATACAATGACTTATTTATTCATTTATGGCTTATTTATTTATGGATGTCTCTAGTTTCAGAGGGCGGGAATTATCCTCTAGTTGTGGCATGTGGGCTTCTCCTTGTGGTGGCTTCTCTTGTTGGGGAGCACAGGCTTTAGATACAGGGGCTTTCAATAGTTGCAGCACACAGGCTATGAAGTGGCAACCCACATTGTAGAGAACAGGTTCAGTTGCTCCAAAGTATGCAGAATCTTCCCAGACCAAGGATCGAACCAGTGTCCCCTGTACTGGCAAGTGGATTCTTACCTACTCGGCTACCAGGGAAGTCCCTGCCATGCATTTTTTTAAAAAATCTCAGTTGTATGTGCAGAAATCCAAAAGCAAGTACTGATTCTTTCATAAATGTTTTAGCTGATATTAAAGGAGAGTATCAGATCCATTATTGCTATTGTCTGGAATCTCACTCCATTGAACCCTAATTTCCTAGTGGACAGAAAGCCCAAGAAACAATAAAGAACCAATCATGGGTTTCGGAAAGACACCATGTCTGCCTCAGCAATGTTACATGACCCAGCAATTCCATGCTTAGGTATACACCCAAACAAAACAAAACCATCCATCCCCACAACTTACACATGAACATTGACAGCAACATTATTCATAAGAACCAAAAAGTGGTAACCACTGAAATCTCTAGCAACTGATGAGTGAATGGACAAAAGGTGGCATATCCACGTAATGGATATCATTCAGCCGTTCAAAGGAACGAGGTACTAATATGTACTTCAACAGGATGACCTGAGACAATGTGAAAGAAGCCAGTCACCGAGACTGCACAATGTATGGTTCCATTTAGGTGAAATCTCTCAATAGGGCAATCTACAGAGGTAGAAAGTAGTTTTGTGGTTGTGAGGGATTGAGGACAAGGGAAGGTGAACAGTTTCTGCAGGGTTTCAATCTAGAGCAATGAAAATATTCTCAAACCTTAGTCCTAGGGAAGGAGATGGTGGCACCAACTAGAAGCACAGCAGGATAAATGTGTGTGTGTGTGTGTGTGTGTGTGTGTGTATGCACATACACTACCATGTGCAACATAGCTAACAAGTGGGAAGGATATATATGCTGTACATATATATACTACATGTAACATAGCTACACGCAGGAAGCAGCTGTAGAGGCCCAGGGAGCTCAGCTCAGTGCTCTGTGATGACCTAGAGGGGTAGGGAGGGAGGCTCCAGAGCAAAGGGATACATGTATACTTACGGCTGCGCGCACACACACACACATGGCCAATTCGCGTTCTTGTACAGAGGAAACCAATACAGCAAAGCAATCATCCTCCAATTAAAAATAAGTTTTAAAACATGAAAAAAATCTTCAATCAAATCATAAGGAAACACGAGACAAACCCAAACAGAAAGACATTCTACAGAAGAACTGATGTCACAGCTTGAACTGACATTAGATCCTGCGACAAAAGTAGACAGAACAAGCAGGGTGGACCAGCTCTAGGACCTCGGCCATGGTATCTATGCTCCCTGGGCCTTACCCTCCTCGTGGTGGAACAGGGGCTCACAAGGTCACGACAAATCAGGAAAAGTAAATACCCAGTGACATCTCAAGCACAAAATAAACAGAGGCTCAATAAACTCTTTTTTTAAATTTTATTTATTTATCTTTTGGTGGGTGGGGTGGGGAGGGAGGGGGATGGGAGGGCCACTTCTATTGGTCTTTCATTTCTTTATTTTCATCTATCTTTGTTCTTTGGCTCCTGTGGGCCTCCCATCGTGGTGGCCTCTGTTGTCGCAGAGCGCCAGCTCTGGCGCACGTGCACCAGAGCTCCGGCTCAGTAATTGGACACATCGATCCAGCCGCTCTGTGGCACGTGGGATCTTCCCAGGCCGGGGATCGAACTGGCACCCCTTGCACTGCAAGGCGGTGTCCTTACCCACTGGACCACCAAGGGAAGCCCTCAATAAACTTTTATTTTTGCTATGGTTAAGCATGCCAGGACGTTAAGATAAAAACGGACTCAACGGAGCTGAGCCCAGTAGCCACTAGCCACACGTTATTTAAATCTAACTTAATTAAATTAAAAATCCATTCCTCAGTTCCAGGAGCTGCTTTTCATGTGCTTAATAGTCACAAAAGTCTAGTAATTATAGTAACAAGACCAATCCAGAACAATATAAGAAGATGAATTTCTGTACATCTGGAACATGCTTCCCATCATTGCACTAGAGACCTGAAGACACTCCAATGAATGATCAAACGTTAAACTTAAACAAACTTTGCATCCAGCTTTAAACATTCACATGGTAAGTATCAACTACTAAAAGTTTTGTCTAGACAATGATAAGACAGAGGGGAAATTAAGGAATGTTCACAGAAAATACTTGCAAGACATGTTTCCAACTAGAAGAAATAAAAATAAATCAGACGGCCACCAAAGTCCTTATCACAGTTGAATGGTCTGGGCTGTGAAACAAGCCCAGAGTGTCAAAGTCTGACAATACCCCTCCTATGATTACAAAATGAAAAAGAGAAGGAATTAAGTCCGTGAGCAACAGGGATCTCTGAATGACACTGATTTCTCATAGCCCATAAACTACATATTTTCAGAAAATATTTTAAAATATCTATTTCTCTACAACTGTTTCCAGTTCAGGCTTTTATCAACTGATGTCAACACAAGGAGGCTTAACTCTCCAAGATATGCCGGGTCATATCTTTAACCACCAAAGCAGTTGAAAGTGTTTTAAAAACATGGGCTAATCCACCTTCTAATATCTCCAAGCAACAGAGAGAGGCTTGGTATTCCTGAAAACACAAAAAATTGAAGTGATTTTCATTCAGAGTTTGGTGAGTCAAGGTAGGGATTTCTATGTTCTGACTCAGCACTCATATACCCTGAACCAGAAGTTTTAAACAAACCACTAGAGACTCTAAGGGCATGAGTCAAAGTCTCTGAACAAAGGTTGGCATATTCCCATTTTCTAGGAAATAAAAAATTGATCTGACTTATAGATATAAAAGTCTTATTTATGATTTTTATTAATAAATTACAAGAAATGACAAAGTCGTTCCTCAATGTTTCTCACATTTATTATCACACTAGATGCTCTGAACTAAATGGAGAATCAGCAGACTGGAAAGGTTCCATAACACAGGCAAAATCAGACCCAGCACACACACAAAATCATCAGGAGTACCCATTTATGATGAAATACTTAAGAATAATTGAAATCTCTCCAGTAACTAATATAAATTAAAAATCCATTCCTCAGTTCCAAGCTGCTTTTCATGTGCTTAATAGTCACAAAAGTCTAGTAATTATAGTAACAAGACCAATCCAGAACAATATAAGAAGATGAATTTCTGTACATCTGGAACATGCTTCCCATCATTGCACTAGAGACCTGAAGACACTCCAATGAATGATCAAACGTTAAACTTAAACAAACTTTGCATCCAGCTTTAAACATTCACATGGTAAGTATCAACTACTAAAAGTTTTGTCTAGACAATGATAAGACAGAGGGGAAATTAAGGAATGTTCACAGAAAATACTTGCAAGACATGTTTCCAACTAGAAGAAATAAAAATAAATCAGACGGCCACCAAAGTCCTTATCACAGTTGAATGGTCTGGGCTGTGAAACAAGCCCAGAGTGTCAAAGTCTGACAATACCCCTCCTATGATTACAAAATGAAAAAGAGAAGGAATTAAGTCCGTGAGCAACAGGGATCTCTGAATGACACTGATTTCTCATAGCCCATAAACTACATATTTTCAGAAAATATTTTAAAATATCTATTTCTCTACAACTGTTTCCAGTTCAGGCTTTTATCAACTGATGTCAACACAAGGAGGCTTAACTCTCCAAGATATGCCGGGTCATATCTTTAACCACCAAAGCAGTTGAAAGTGTTTTAAAAACATGGGCTAATCCACCTTCTAATATCTCCAAGCAACAGAGAGAGGCTTGGTATTCCTGAAAACACAAAAAATTGAAGTGATTTTCATTCAGAGTTTGGTGAGTCAAGGTAGGGATTTCTATGTTCTGACTCAGCACTCATATACCCTGAACCAGAAGTTTTAAACAAACCACTAGAGACTCTAAGGGCATGAGTCAAAGTCTCTGAACAAAGGTTGGCATATTCCCATTTTCTAGGAAATAAAAAATTGATCTGACTTATAGATATAAAAGTCTTATTTATGATTTTTATTAATAAATTACAAGAAATGACAAAGTCGTTCCTCAATGTTTCTCACATTTATTATCACACTAGATGCTCTGAACTAAATGGAGAATCAGCAGACTGGAAAGGTTCCATAACACAGGCAAAATCAGACCCAGCACACACACCAAAATCATCAGGAGTACCCATTTATGATGAAATACTTAAGAATAATTGAAATCTCTCCCACTGCAACTCAAATGTTCTCACATTCAAAATACATTACTCTTCTGAAGGAACTAAATGGGAGTTCTCAGCAGAAAAGGGTTGAGCATTTGGCTCTGCCTGCCTTATTTCAGCTGAAATACACCCAGCAATTATGCCTGGAAGTTGCAAAGCACTTTTCCCTGATGAGCTTTAAGTGCTTCAAAAACATGGTCCAATCCACCTCTATAATATCCCCAGGCAGCAGCAGAAAGAAGCTTTAGTGTGCGCAAAAACACACACACAAAAGTTGAAGTGATTTTTATGAAGTTCTACCACTCACAGTCAGGTGATTCGAGATGGGAATTTATATGTTCTGGCTTAGTACCCACACACCCCGAACCAGAAGATTTAAACAGACCACTAGAAACTCTTAAGGCAGCTTCAGTGTGAGTCAGAGTCTCTAAAGAAAGGTTGGCAAATTCCCAGGACATCAGACCCTTTGGCAGAATTATTGGTGGCCACAGGAAGTCTCTAAAGAATGCCTCTTTGCTTACTCAAAGGCAAGGGAGAGCCGCATTAACATCCCAAAGATGTATTCATACATCAGACATGCATTTGTAATCTGTTTTCTTTCCTCAGTCTGAAATAAAAGTCATCCAGTAAAGTGCTCCTATAAAATTATACAACAGATAAGTATTTTATACTTGATTTATGATGTCAGATATTTCGTTTGTATTCCACCTCTCATTCTCAGGTCATGCATAAGCATGTGATTAAGTGATTAATTAAGCCTCAGTATGTCTGGAAAAGAAGCCAGTATCTGCCTTTGGCTTTGACTAGTCAAAGAAACCCCTTTTCAGGATTCAAGTCTGGACTGTACATGTGAGTAGGTAATATACTTCCTTTCTCTGTGCTATCTTTTGATGTTTGCCATTTTGTTTTGTTGTTCAGTCGCCCAACTGTTTGGTATTTTTATTAATAAATTACAAGAAATGACAAAGTCGTTCCTCAATGTTTCTCACATTTATTATCACACTAGATGCTCTGAACTAAATGGAGAATCAGCAGACTGGAAAGGTTCCATAACACAGGCAAAATCAGACCCAGCACACACACCAAAATCATCAGGAGTACCCATTTATGATGAAATACTTAAGAATAATTGAAATCTCTCCCACTGCAACTCAAATGTTCTCACATTCAAAATACATTACTCTTCTGAAGGAACTAAATGGGAGTTCTCAGCAGAAAAGGGTTGAGCATTTGGCTCTGCCTGCCTTATTTCAGCTGAAATACACCCAGCAATTATGCCTGGAAGTTGCAAAGCACTTTTCCCTGATGAGCTTTAAGTGCTTCAAAAACATGGTCCAATCCACCTCTATAATATCCCCAGGCAGCAGCAGAAAGAAGCTTTAGTGTGCGCAAAAACACACACAAAAGTTGAAGTGTTTTTTATGAAGTTCTACCACTCACAGTCAGGTGATTCGAGATGGGAATTTATATGTTCTGGCTTAGTACCCACACACCCCGAACCAGAAGATTTAAACAGACCACTAGAAACTCTTAAGGCAGCTTCAGTGTGAGTCAGAGTCTCTAAAGAAAGGTTGGCAAATTCCCAGGACATCAGACCCTTTGGCAGAATTATTGGTGGCCACAGGAAGTCTCTAAAGAATGCCTCTTTGCTTACTCAAAGGCAAGGGAGAGCCGCATTAACATCCCAAAGATGTATTCATACATCAGACATGCATTTGTAATCTGTTTTCTTTCCTCAGTCTGAAATAAAAGTCATCCAGTAAAGTGCTCCTATAAAATTATACAACAGATAAGTATTTTATACTTGATTTATGATGTCAGATATTTCGTTTGTATTCCACCTCTCATTCTCAGGTCATGCATAAGCATGTGATTAAGTGATTAATTAAGCCTCAGTATGTCTGGAAAAGAAGCCAGTATCTGCCTTTGGCTTTGACTAGTCAAAGAAACCCCTTTTCAGGATTCAAGTCTGGACTGTACATGTGAGTAGGTAATATACTTCCTTTCTCTGTGCTATCTTTTGATGTTTGCCATTTTGTTTTTGTTGTTCAGTCGCCCAACTGTGTCCAACTCTTTGCTACCCCATGGACTGCAGCACACAATGCTTTTTTAATCTCCAAAACTATTATAACAGGGTAAGAACCAAACATGAACAGAGGAAAAATTGCAGTTCTCCTGGATGTTCAAAAAAGATGAAAAAAATCTGATCAATCTCCCCAGACTCCACTTACATCTTAGACCCTGGGATGCCAGTCCAAAGATCCACACAATATGCCACACACATATGTTTACAACAGTTTCATTCATACTTGCAAAAATATAGAAGCAAACCAAGATGTCTTCCAGTACATAAATGGTTAAAAAGACTGATACATCCAGACAATGGAATATCATTCAGTGATGATAAGAAATGAGCTGTCAAGCCCTAAGACATGGAGGAACCTTAAATGCATATTGCTTGGTGAAAGAAACTGCTCTAGAAAGGCTCCGTGCTATGTGAGTCCAACTACACAACATTTTAGAGAAAGCAAAACCATACAGACAGTAAAAAGATCAATGGTTGCCACAGGTTCAGGGCAAGAGGAGAAATATGAACAGATGGAACACTGAAGACCTTTGGGACAGTGAACTGCTCTGCCTGATGCTGTAACAGTGGATACAAGTCATTGGACATTCGTCCAAACCCATAAAACTGTTGACACACTGAACCCTGATATAGACTCTGGATATCAGCTAATAATAATCAGTTACTATTGGCTCATCAGTTGTAATAAAGGTACCACATGAATGCAAGATGCTGGGGAAATTAGCATGAGAACATGAGAACTATTTTCTATAAACTTGTACCTTTTTGAAAAAGCTATAGTATCTTCTTTGATATCATTTTCTTGAACTAAATAAAGATCAGGGGACAAAGCTAATGTACAGGTAGAAAGAAGTAAGCAGTATGTGACTTGCTGGCCACATTTAACCTTCAGTTATTAACTCATTTCCTGTTCTAGATGGTCTCTTTAGGCACTGTTTCTCAAGTCCATCACAAGTTTCTTTTCCATTATTATTATTATTTAAATTTTAACCTAAACTATAAGTTGCCAGTGGATTCCCAAGCGGTCCAGTGGTAAAGAATCCGTCGGCCAACATAAGAGATGCAAGAGACGCAAGTTTGATCCCTGGGTTGGGAAGGTCCCCTGGAGGAGGAGGAAATGGTAACCTACACCAATATTCTTGCCTGGGAAATCCTATGAACAGAGGAGCCTGACAGGCTACAGTCCATGGGGTCAAAAAGAGTCAGACATGGTTTAGTGACTGAGCATACACACACATAAGTTCCCCCTAGGCAAGGGCCATTATGTCAGTTATCGCTTGTCCTCAACACTGAACATACTGAGAAAGGACAGAGGGAAGAAGGATGGGAGAAGAAAGGGATACTGTACAAATATATACTCATACCAGTCTCCACCGGAAACACACAACACACTCAAACTGAGGATGATAATACATTCAAATTGAATTTGGTCAAAAGATAACTTTTAAAGTTGGGGCAGGGCTAGTACTATGTGACTCACTCTGGGCTAGAAGGGTCAAGGGTGAAAATGATTCCTGGAATTCAGAGAGAGACAGAGGAGGGAGGCAGATAGCAGCGGAGGGGAAGAGAAGTATGGACCCAATAGGCCAGGACCCAGGAGAGAAGAGCTGAAGGAATAAGCACTCTTGACCGGCCATCAAATTTCCTGATTTCTTCTGATGGGTGAAATCGGTCTGGAAGCAGAGGGCAAGGGTGTTCACGGAGTCACACGGATCAGCCGCTCGGGCACACAGCAGGGTGGACAGGATGCACCAGGTCCAGGGGAGTCAATGGAAGACACCCAGCACGTTTCAAAACACACACACACACAAGCATGACATAAGGGCTCTCCCCTCCTCTTCTACTTACTATTGTCTTGAGACTCAAAGCAACCTAGGGTTCAAATTCTAACTCCTGTCACTTTGTAGGCGAATATTCTTGGGCAAATGATTTAGCCTTAAGCCTCAGATTCACCATCTGCAAAACAGCTCTAACTACTTAACTACAGGACTGCTTGAGAACCGCAAGGATTAAATAAGACAGAACAGAGTGCTTGCTGGCGGTGTACAGGAAGTAACATTATTATATGCCCCACAACACACACTTAAGCATAGTTTTTAGCACATTATCTTACACTCACTTTTGTCCCTTAGCTGTTTAATACATATGTCTGTCTCCTGGTACCCAGGACGGTCTTTCAAGACTGGAAAGAGACGCAAGTTTGATCCCTGGGTTGGGAAGGTCCCCTGGAGGAGGAGGAAATGGTAACCTACACCAATATTCTTGCCTGGGAAATCCTATGAACAGAGGAGCCTGACAGGCTACAGTCCATGGGGTCAAAAAGAGTCAGACATGGTTTAGTGACTGAGCATACACACACATAAGTTCCCCCTAGGCAAGGGCCATTATGTCAGTTATCGCTTGTCCTCAACACTGAACATACTGAGAAAGGACAGAGGGAAGAAGGATGGGAGAAGAAAGGGATACTGTACAAATATATACTCATACCAGTCTCCACCGGAAACACACAACACACTCAAACTGAGGATGATAATACATTCAAATTGAATTTGGTCAAAAGATAACTTTTAAAGTTGGGGCAGGGCTAGTACTATGTGACTCACTCTGGGCTAGAAGGGTCAAGGGTGAAAATGATTCCTGGAATTCAGAGAGAGACAGAGGAGGGAGGCAGATAGCAGCGGAGGGGAAGAGAAGTATGGACCCAATAGGCCAGGACCCAGGAGAGAAGAGCTGAAGGAATAAGCACTCTTGACCGGCCATCAAATTTCCTGATTTCTTCTGATGGGTGAAATCGGTCTGGAAGCAGAGGGCAAGGGTGTTCACGGAGTCACACGGATCAGCCGCTCGGGCACACAGCAGGGTGGACAGGATGCACCAGGTCCAGGGGAGTCAATGGAAGACACCCAGCACGTTTCAAAACACACACACACACAAGCATGACATAAGGGCTCTCCCCTCCTCTTCTACTTACTATTGTCTTGAGACTCAAAGCAACCTAGGGTTCAAATTCTAACTCCTGTCACTTTGTAGGCGAATATTCTTGGGCAAATGATTTAGCCTTAAGCCTCAGATTCACCATCTGCAAAACAGCTCTAACTACTTAACTACAGGACTGCTTGAGAACCGCAAGGATTAAATAAGACAGAACAGAGTGCTTGCTGGCGGTGTACAGGAAGTAACATTATTATATGCCCCACAACACACACTTAAGCATAGTTTTTAGCACATTATCTTACACTCACTTTTGTCCCTTAGCTGTTTAATACATATGTCTGTCTCCCCTGGTACCCAGGACGGTCTTTCAAGACTGGAAAGAGCTGGGTCATTTTACTTCTTTGCTATCCCCGATGCACCAACCTGATAGAGCGAGCTGTGTAAACAGGGCAACAAAATAAATATTTACTAAAGAAACACATAATCCCTCCAGTAGAAAGGCTTAATTAATGTATTGACCTGCAGAACACAAGCATCATTAACAAAATCACTAGATGTTTCCTCTGGTCTATAAAGTGCTCACTTGATTCATAAGTTGTTATCTCTTTTCAAGCTAGTACTTCAAATTTTAATATATTCTAACTTGGCATCATTCCAGTTGTAGATAATAAGAAAAACAGGAAACTGGAGTTGGGAACAGAAAAGGAACATAAAGCAGGTGGCAGAGGAGTAGGAACATCTTGGGAAAAGTGAAGGAAGACGAGGGGAGATAAAGGTGGGTCCCTCAGTTGTCCACAGGTGGGCAGTGCTGCGAGGATGGAGGCCACTAAGAACTGCATGCTATGCAGATGTTGCCTACTCATCACTTAGTTGTGTCTGATTCTTTGCAACCCATGGAGTATAGTCCACAAGGCTCCTCAGTCCGTGGCACTTTCCACATAAGAACGGACTGCCACATGCAATGGATTGCCATGTCCTCCTCCAGGGGATCATCTCGACCCAGGGGCTGACCCTCCATCTCCTGCACTGGCAGGAGGATTCTTCACCTGCTAAGCCATCAGGGAAGTCTAAGAAGTGTGTAGAAAGACTTAAACAGCAGATGCTCAGAAAAGCCCTGGAAGAGCCAAGGCTATTCAGTGGATACACTTTTGTATTGGGAGGGAAAGAGGAAAATACTGGGGTTAAATAGATTAAACAAAACCACTCAGGCATCCCAAATAATCTACATCTCTAAGACCTCTATGGAAACAAGGAAGTAGATCCCAGAGGCCTGCCAGATGCGTGCAGACCCATCAAATGAAGTCAACAACTATGAGCACTAAAACCCAGAAAAACACTACTAAACATCTGTACAAAGAACCATATGAAGCAGAATACTGGCCGTCCAGCTATGACTTTTCAAGAGGGAAAATAACTCCAAACAGGTCACAAGAATTGTAGGAGATGACATATCCAGAAAGCTGAGTGACAGTTTCCATCAGTGGGATTGCCCAAACCTTAGGCATTTTCGATAGCAGGGATTTAACAGAAGAATTTGGTTACACAGGTATTGAAAGACCAGAAAAGTGAAAAAGGGACACAGAGATAACTTTGATATTAGTCACTGCAAGAAGCAGCCATGACCTTAGGGCTGAAGAACCAAAAGGGAAGAGGTGGGGTTACCAGAACCTGGATTCTCAAAGGAGGGACTGGTAACAGGACTCTAAGCAGGACGGGGAGGGGCTTTCCTGGTGGTCCAGTGGTTAAGAACCCACCTGCCAACGCAGGAGACATGAGTTCAATCCCTGGTCAGGGAAGATTCTATTGCCTTGGAGCAACTAAGATCCATATGCCACAACCACTGAAGCCCGAGGTCTAGAGCCTTTGCTCCACAACAAGAGAAGCCACCACAGTGAAAAGCCTGTGCTGCAGCCAGAGAAAGCCCTTGCAAAGCAATGCAGACCCAGCATAACCAAATATAATAAATTAAATAAATTTTTTTAAAAATCAGGGTGGGGAGAACAGGACACACACAAAATAATTGACAGTTGAACCCTGCTTGGGACTATCATAAAGTGGATGCCAAAAATTCCTAAAGGAACTACAGACTAGAGCTCTAGCTGGCCACAGGAGAAATGCTGACAGGAGCTGAAAACAGCAAAGCCCCTTCTCTCCCTGGCTTCTACATTTCAGTCTTCCACCCGTGTCTCCTCCTGCCAGAAACCAACAGGAATCTAGCTGGCGAGGGAATACGGGCGACAGATCTCACAGAATTCCAGCCTCACCCTCACAAAACAAAGCAGAAAATGGTGGGCTTGAAGCTGAAACCACAAGTGAAGCGCTGGCCCAGCGTGATACGCACATTTTCCCATCAGGTCTCAAGTTCCTCGAATGAAAACTCTCCAATATTGATTTTCCAGGAACCTAACCCTGATTTTTTTTGAGAACCAGTGAATGTTATGAAGCTTTCCTAATGAAAAATCATTGGAATATTTTACTAAGCTCCTTTTCCTCTGTCAGGATTATAAATACTTCTTATTTATTCGGGACAGAAATTTCATAGGATAGACTGTTTTACCTAAGAACACTGGCCAAATACAACAACTTCTTCCAACAAAGGAAAACTCTTAGTAGATGCCTGTGTGCATGCTAAGTTGCTTCAGTCATGCCCCGCCAGGATCCCCTGTTCATGGGATTCTCCAGGCAAGAACAGTGCAGCGGGTTGCCATGCCCTCCTCCAGGGGATCTTCCTAACCCAGGGATCGAACCCCACATCTCTTACATCTCTCCTGCATTGGCAGGCAGGTTCTTTAACATTAGCACCACCTGGGAAGCCCTAATAGACTAATATTTCCATACACTGTTTAAACACTATCTTCTAATTCTCCTACACAGTATTGGAATGAGATGGCAGGGAGGGAGGGCAGAGAAACATGAGTGCATTTTGTTTTGCAGGTAGAAGAAATGTGGATCTTTGGGGTCCAGAAGGTGAGCAGTCATTCTCCAAGAAAACCCCTCAATGAACTCTGCCTCCCTAGAATTCACATTCGTGTACAGTCCTTTCCCATGAGGAACAGGGCTGATCTATGGAATCACAAGGGTATTACAAGAACAGCCATGTGTGACGTCCGAGTCAAAAAAGACACCATAACTTCCATCTTGCCTTCCTCCAATTACTCAGTCTGGGAGAAGCAAGTCTCTGGAATGTGAGGACCTTCACTGTAGCTCTACAGGGATGATTACAAGGCAAGGAGCCAAGGCTTTCCTTCACAAGCCATGGGAGTGAGCCATGGTACCAGCACACCCTCCTCCTGCCAGAAACCAACAGGAATCTAGCTGGCGAGGGAATACGGGCGACAGATCTCACAGAATTCCAGCCTCACCCTCACAAAACAAAGCAGACAATGGTGGGCTTGAAGCTGAAACCACAAGTGAAGCGCTGGCCCAGCGTGATACGACATTTTCCCATCAGGTCTCAAGTTCCTCGAATGAAAACTCTCCAATATTGATTTTCCAGGAACCTAACCCTGATTTTTTGAGAACCAGTGAATGTTATGAAGCTTTCCTAATGAAAATCATTGGAATATTTTACTAAGCTCCTTTTCCTCTGTCAGGATTATAAATACTTCTTATTTATTCGGGACAGAAATTTCATAGGATAGACTGTTTTACCTAAGAACACTGGCCAAATACAACAACTTCTTCCAACAAAGGAAAACTCTTAGTAGATGCCTGTGTGCATGCTAAGTTGCTTCAGTCATGCCCCGCCAGGATCCCCTGTTCATGGGATTCTCCAGGCAAGAACAGTGCAGCGGGTTGCCATGCCCTCCTCCAGGGGATCTTCCTAACCCAGGGATCGAACCCCACATCTCTTACATCTCTCCTGCATTGGCAGGCAGGTTCTTTAACATTAGCACCACCTGGGAAGCCCTAATAGACTAATATTTCCATACACTGTTTAAACACTATCTTCTAATTCTCCTACACAGTATTGGAATGAGATGGCAGGGAGGGAGGGCAGAGAAACATGAGTGCATTTTGTTTTGCAGGTAGAAGAAATGTGGATCTTTGGGGTCCAGAAGGTGAGCAGTCATTCTCCAAGAAAACCCCTCAATGAACTCTGCCTCCCTAGAATTCACATTCGTGTACAGTCCTTTCCCATGAGGAACAGGGCTGATCTATGGAATCACAAGGGTATTACAAGAACAGCCATGTGTGACGTCCGAGTCAAAAAAGACACCATAACTTCCATCTTGCCTTCCCTCCAATTACTCAGTCTGGGAGAAGCAAGTCTCTGGAATGTGAGGACCTTCACTGTAGCTCTACAGGGATGATTACAAGGCAAGGAGCCAAGGCTTTCCTTCACAAGCCATGGGAGTGAGCCATGGTACCAGCACACCCTCCAGTCCCAGTCGAGCCTTCGGATGACTTCAGCTCCTACATCCAGACTACAAACTCTGAGATACCCAGAGCCAGCAATACTCAGCAGAATTTGCTTCCAAATTCTTTACCGCCAGAAACTCTCTGAGATAACAGAGGCAACGTACTACAGAGCAGGAGCAAATGAACATACCCTTAAAGAGCCCTCCTTGGACATAGTCTCTCATTCTTTAGTCAAGTAAACAAAAGTCACTTCCTAGGCATTGCTCCTGGTCTCCTGATTGGGCTTGAAAGAATCTCCCAGTTTCATTAATGTGTTTTATTTAAAGAGTCCAGCTGCTCCTACCCCCTCTCTCTATTCCACTACTCTTTTTAAAACAGCTTGAATCTTCTGTCAGTCCATTAGGTTTTAAGCCCCTTTAACACTGGAAGCATTCAAGCAGATGATCAAAGGTTATCCAGTACTTCCTATGCCAGCTGGAAGGTGGGAGCAGATGACCCTTGGGTTTCTAACCACACTAAGACGGTTCTAAGAAAGACACAAGTCTCTGGGTGTGTCTCCCAAACTATGCAGTCATTCTCATCAGTTATAACCAAGCATTGAAAGTGGCCTGGACCACCATCACCCCAATACCAAAGCCAGGCAAAGACAACACAAAAAAGGAAAATTATAGGCCAATTTCACTGATGAATCTAGACGCCAAAATCCTCAACAAAATCCTAGCAAACAGAATTCAATAACACATCAAAAAGATCATACATCATGATCGAGTTGGGTTCATCCTAGGCATGCAAGCATTCTTCAATATTCGCAAATCAATCAATGTGATACACTATATCAACAAATTGAGAGACAAAAATCACATGATCATCTCAATAAATGCAGAAAAAGCCTTCGACAAAGTACAAGATCCATTTACGACCAAAACTCTTCAAAAAATGGGCATAGAAGGAACCTATCTCAACATAGTGAAAACCATATATGAGAAGTCCACAGAGAACATTATCCTCAATGATGAAAACTCAAAGTATTTCCTCTAAAGGGATGATTACAAGGCAAGGAGCCAAGGCTTTCCTTCACAAGCCATGGGAGTGAGCCATGGTACCAGCACACCCTCCAGTCCCAGTCGAGCCTTCGGATGACTTCAGCTCCTACATCCAGACTACAAACTCTGAGATACCCAGAGCCAGCAATACTCAGCAGAATTTGCTTCCAAATTCTTTACCGCCAGAAACTCTCTGAGATAACAGAGGCAACGTACTACAGAGCAGGAGCAAATGAACATACCCTTAAAGAGCCCTCCTTGGACATAGTCTCTCATTCTTTAGTCAAGTAAACAAAAGTCACTTCCTAGGCATTGCTCCTGGTCTCCTGATTGGGCTTGAAAGAATCTCCCAGTTTCATTAATGTGTTTTATTTAAAGAGTCCAGCTGCTCCTACCCCCTCTCTCTATTCCACTACTCTTTTAACACAGCTTGAATCTTCTGTCAGTCCATTAGGTTTTAAGCCCCTTTAACACTGGAAGCATTCAAGCAGATGATCAAAGGTTATCCAGTACTTCCTATGCCAGCTGGAAGGTGGGAGCAGATGACCCTTGGGTTTCTAACCACACTAAGACGGTTCTAAGAAAGACACAAGTCTCTGGGTGTGTCTCCCAAACTATGCAGTCATTCTCATCAGTTATAACCAAGCATTGAAAGTGGCCTGGACCACCATCACCCCAATACCAAAGCCAGGCAAAGACAACACAAAAAAGGAAAATTATAGGCCAATTTCACTGATGAATCTAGACGCCAAAATCCTCAACAAAATCCTAGCAAACAGAATTCAATAACACATCAAAAAGATCATACATCATGATCGAGTTGGGTTCATCCTAGGCATGCAAGCATTCTTCAATATTCGCAAATCAATCAATGTGATACACTATATCAACAAATTGAGAGACAAAAATCACATGATCATCTCAATAAATGCAGAAAAAGCCTTCGACAAAGTACAAGATCCATTTACGACCAAAACTCTTCAAAAAATGGGCATAGAAGGAACCTATCTCAACATAGTGAAAACCATATATGAGAAGTCCACAGAGAACATTATCCTCAATGATGAAAAACTCAAAGCATTTCCTCTAAGATCAGGAACAAGACAAGGGTGTCCACTTTCACCACTCTTATTCAACATAGTCCTGGAAGTTCTAGCAACAGCAATAAGAGAAGGGAAAGAAATAAAAGGAATCCCAATTGGAAAGGAAGAAGTCAAACTCTCTCTATTCGCAGATGACATTATACATAGAAAATCCCAAAGACACTATTACAAAACTACTAGAGCTAATCAGTGAATTCAGCAGAGTAACGGGATACAAAATCAATACATAGAAATCACTGGCATTCATATACACTAACAATGAAAAACCAGAAAACAAAATCAAAGAGGCCATAGGGACACTGTGGGGAAGAAATAGGAAGGGGGAGGCATGGAGGGAGTAACATGGAAACCTATACTGTCATGTGTGGAAAAGATAGCTATTGTCATTGTGCTAAGGGAATAGGGGTGCTCACAATGGCATGGGGCGATGGTCCGGAGGGGTGGGATGGGGAACTGGAGGGGTGGGGACCAGGGATATGCATATGACTGATTTGGGAACATACATGTATGTGAGCAACAAAACTCTGTAAAACCTTTAAAATAAAGAATTTTTAAAAAAGAATAAGAAAAAAAAAAAGCAAAGAGGCAATCCCCTTCACCATCACAACCAAAAGAATCAAATATCTAGGAATAAACCTACCAAAAGAAACAAAGGAACAGTACACAGAAAATTACGAGACACTCATGAAAGAAAGAAGACTTCAACAGATGGAGAGATATTCCATGTTCCTGGGTCAGAAGAATCAATATTGTGAAAATGACCATACTACCAAATGTCATCTATAGATTCAATGTGATCCCTATCAAACTACCAATGACATTTTTCACAAAACTAGACCAAAAAATAACACAGTTCATATGGAAACACAAAAGACCTCAAATAGCCAAAGCAATCCTGAGGAAGAAGAATGGAGCTGGAGGGATCAGCCTCCCCAACTTCAGACTCTACTACAAAGCAACAGTCATCAAGACAGTATGGTACTGCACAAAAATAGAAAGATAGACCAATGGAACAAGATAGAGAACCCAGAGATAAACCCACGCACCTATGGGTACCTTATTTTTGACAAAGGAGGCAAACATATAAAATGGGACAAAGACAGCCTCTTCAACAAATGGTGCTGGGAAAATTGGACAGCTACATGCAAAAAAATGAAGTTGGAACATTCCCTGACACCATACACAAAGATCAACTCTCTATTCGCAGATGACATTATACATAGAAAATCCCAAAGACACTATTACAAAACTACTAGAGCTAATCAGTGAATTCAGCAGAGTAACGGGATACAAAATCAATACATAGAAATCACTGGCATTCATATACACTAACAATGAAAAACCAGAAAACAAAATCAAAGAGGCCATAGGGACACTGTGGGGAAGAAATAGGAAGGGGGAGGCATGGAGGGAGTAACATGGAAACCTATACTGTCATGTGTGGAAAAGATAGCTATTGTCATTGTGCTAAGGGAATAGGGGTGCTCACAATGGCATGGGGCGATGGTCCGGAGGGGTGGGATGGGGGGAACCGGGGGGGTGGGGACCAGGGATATGCATATGACTGATTTGGGAACATACATGTATGTGAGCAACAAAACTCTGTAAAACCTTTAAAATAAAGAATTTTTAAAAAAGAATAAGAAAAAAAAAAAGCAAAGAGGCAATCCCCTTCACCATCACAACCAAAAGAATCAAATATCTAGGAATAAACCTACCAAAAGAAACAAAGGAACAGTACACAGAAAATTACGAGACACTCATGAAAGAAAGAAGACTTCAACAGATGGAGAGATATTCCATGTTCCTGGGTCAGAAGAATCAATATTGTGAAAATGACCATACTACCAAATGTCATCTATAGATTCAATGTGATCCCTATCAAACTACCAATGACATTTTTCACAAAACTAGACCAAAAAATAACACAGTTCATATGGAAACACAAAAGACCTCAAATAGCCAAAGCAATCCTGAGGAAGAAGAATGGAGCTGGAGGGATCAGCCTCCCCAACTTCAGACTCTACTACAAAGCAACAGTCATCAAGACAGTATGGTACTGCACAAAAATAGAAAGATAGACCAATGGAACAAGATAGAGAACCCAGAGATAAACCCACGCACCTATGGGTACCTTATTTTTGACAAAGGAGGCAAACATATAAAATGGGACAAAGACAGCCTCTTCAACAAATGGTGCTGGGAAAATTGGACAGCTACATGCAAAAAAATGAAGTTGGAACATTCCCTGACATCATACACAAAGATCAACTCAAAATGGATTAAAGACCTAAATGTAAGACCAGATACCATCAAATTCTTAGAGGAGAATATTGGCAGAACACTCAAGGACATATATCAAAGCAAGATCTTTTCTGACCCACCTACTAGAATAGCGAAACTCAAAAGACAATGGACATGTGGGACCTAATGAAACTTAAAAGCTTTTGTACAGCAAAAGAAACTACAAAAAAGCTGAACAGACAGCCCACAGAATGGGACAAAATCATAGCAAATGAAACAACAGACAAAGAATTAATCTGCAAAATCTACAAGCAACTCAGAAAACTCAGCACCAGAAAAACGAACAACCCAATCAAAAAATGGGAAAAGGACCTAAACAGACACCTCACCAAAGAGGACATACAGATGGCCCCAAAACACATGAAACGATGCTCAACTTCACTAATAATTAGAGAAATGCAAATCAAAACCACAATGAGATACCCTCTCACACCCGTCAGAATGGCCAACATCCACAAATCGACAGACAATAAATGCTGTAGAGGCTGCGGAGAAAAGGGAACACTCCTGCATTGCTGGTGGGAATGTAAATTGATACAGCCTCTATGGAAGACAGTCTGGAGATTTCTTAAAAAACTAAAAATAGAAGCACCGTATGACCCAGCAATCCCACTCTTAGGCTTACACCCTGATGAAATTAAATCCGAAAGAAGCACCTGTACCCCAATGTTCATTGCAGCTCTCTATACAATAGATAGAACATGGAAGCAACCTAGATGCCCATCGACCGAACAAATGGATCCAAAAGCTCTGGTACATATATACAATGGAATACTACACAGCTGTAAAAGGAAATGCAGAAGAATCAGCCCTAATGAGGTGGCTGGCTCTAGAACCTATCATAAAAAGTGAAGCTACAACAGACACCCCACAGAGTGGGAGAAAATCATAGCAAATGAAACAACAGACAAAGAATTAATCTCCAAAATCTACAAGCAACTCAGACAACTCAGCACAGGGAAAACGAACAACCCAATCAAAAAATGGGAAAAAGACCTAAAGAGACGCCTCTCCAAAGAGGACATACAGATGGCCCAAAAGCACATGAAACGATGCTCAACCTCGCTTATTATTAGAGAAATGCAAATTAAAACTACAATGAGATATCACCTCACACCCGTCAGAATGGCCATCTTCAAGAAATCTGCAGACAACAAATGCTGGAGAGGGTGCGGAGAAAAGGGAACCCTCTTGCATTGCTGGTGGGAATGTAAATTGATACAGCCTCTATGGAAGACAGTATGGAGATTTCTTAAAAAACTAAAAATAGAAGCACCCTATGACCCAGCAATCCCACTCTTAGGCTTATATCCTGATGAAATAAAAACTGAAAGCAGCACCTGTACCCCAATGTTCATTGCAGCTCTCTATACAATAGCCAAAACATGGAAGCAACCTAGATGTCCATCGACGAATGAATGGATCCAGAAGCTCTGGTACATATATACAATGGAATACTACTCAGCTGTTAAAAGAAATGCAGAAGACTCAATCCTAATGAAGTGGCTGGCTCTAGAACCTATCATAAAAAGTGAAGTAAGTCAAAAAGAGAAAGACAAATACAGTATACTAACACACATATATGGAATCTAGTAGGACGGTCTTGATATCACACACAGGGAACTCATGAAAAAAAAAAAAAAGACAGAGCATAGACATAGGGACATCGTGGTGAATAAATAGGGCGGGGGAAGCATGGAGGAAGTAACAAGGAAACCTATAGTGTTATGTGTGGAAAAGATAGCTAGTGTCACAGTGCTAAGGGAATAGGAGTGCTTACAATGGCTTGGGGCAAAGGTCTGGAGGGGTGGGATGGGGGGATCTGGGTGGGTGGGGACCATGGATATGCATATGACTGATCTGGGAACATACATGTATGTGAACAACAAAACTCTGTAAAACCTTTAAAATAAAGAATAAAAATTAAAAAAATAAAAAAATAATTAAAAAAAAAAAAGTGAAGCTAGTCAGAAAGAGAAGGAGAAGTACAATATATTAACACATATATATGGAATCTAGTAGGATGGTGATGATGGCACATGCAGTGAAGTGACAGACAGAAAGACATGGACAGTGGACATATGGACATTGTGGGAAAGGAACAGTGGTTAAGAGGCGTAAAGGAAGTAGCTTGAAGGCCTGTACTATCATATGTGAAGAAAATAGCTATAGTCATTGCTCTGTGAGAAAAGCAGATCCTTCACGGGTGCCGTATGGTGGTCTGGAGGGGTGGGATAGGGGGGATATACATATGATTAATCTGAGAACATACATATCTGTAAACAACAAAACTCTGTAAAAGTTAAAAGTAAAATAAAAGTTTAAAAAAAAAAAGTGGCCTGGAGTTCACAGGGAAATAAAGAATTAAAATGGTTTATAAAGTTAAAAAGGAAAAGATGTTGAGCCTGTTAATAGTTAAAGTAATATAAATTCAACAGAACTAATAAAGCAATAATTTTATGGGCCAGTCTGGAAAAATCTGCAACTTTCAGAAAAGACATCAGGGCAAAGGACAGAGAAATAGACATGGGGAGCGGGGAAGGTGAACAAACCAGTGAATGCTCTTCGAGAGGTAATTCGGGCAATATATGTTAAAAACCGAACTCCCCACAGCATGCATGGGGTTTCCCAGGTAGCACAGTGGTAAAGAATCCGCCAGCCAAAGCAGGAGATGTGGGTTCAATCCCTGGGTGGGGAAGATTTCCTGGGGAAGGAAATGGCAACTCACTCCAGTATTCTTGCCTGAGAAATCCCATGGACAGAGGAATCTGGTGGGCGACAGTCTATGGGGTCACAAAAGAGTGGGACATGACTTAGGAACTAAACAACAATAGCCTATGTGACTCAGCACTTGCAGTTGTGAACAAAATGATCCATTCTCCTGTCGGTAAGGACAAAATCCTATAAGAGACCTAAATGTTCACCAATTTTTAAAGGCGGGAAATAAATTTCATTGCACCTATACAATGAATGGCATATAACCTATGAACAGAATGAGTTGTATCTATATATGAGCTGATACAAAACACTGTCAAGGTATATTATTAGAAAAACAAGATATGTCTTATCAGTATAAAAGCAGGGGAGACCTACAAGCACAGAAAACATCTGGAAGGAGTTTTCTAAATGCTGCTGATAATTGCCTCTAGGAAGGGATACTAAGGACTTGGGAGGAGGAAATCTTTTTGCTGCACCTCATTTGTACATGCACACAATGTATTTAATTTTTTTCAAGTGGGGGGTGGGGTGTGTGGCTTAATGCAGAAAAAAGAACAAAAGAAAAAATAAAGAGTTAAGTTATAGCTACTTTGCAAGTGATCTACAAGAAAATCCAGTCAAGTAGCCACAATCTGGCTTTGGGCTTAAGACGCTCACATGCACATTCAACCGTTAAAAATCACCCCCGAGAGAAAAAAGGTCCTTCACACTGTCAGTGTGCCTCACTAATTGGGGAATGAGAGCTCTCTGGTTATCTGAATGCAAACCAACTGACTCTGTGACTCGAGGGGTCCACAAGATGAACATCTTCCTGCCCTAAGCTTCACAGATCATGAAATGGGAAAGAATTGCTTGCTTTGAATATCAGGCAAAGAGCAGCCAGGTGAAAGAACTACAAAGGAGTCAGCATACATCACTTTTCTAACTGGTGGGGGTCATCAGAGCACGCAGCTGCTGTCACAACACTGGCTGCCCCGCCGACGGCCTCTCCCCATAAATGTCAGCCGTGATTCTCTTCTCCGTTGGCCAAACCCTTCTCGAGACTAAAGGAGCACTTCCCAGATCAGGGTTCTGCTTTCAGAAGAAGTCTAGTAGATGGCAGTTAATTATTCTCAGGGTGTGAGATACAGAAGGAAAACTGCATTCAAAAAGAACAGTCTTTTGAGGGGGGAAAGATAGTTAGGGCACTGACATGTACACTCTGCTATACTTAGAATGGATAACCAACCAGGACCTACTGTAGAGCGCAGGGCACTCTGCTCAGTGTTGTGTGGCGGCCTGGATGGGAGGAGAGTCTGGGGAGAATGGATCCATGTGTACATATGGCTAGGCCCTTTGCTGCTCACCTGAAACCATCACAATGCTGTTAATCAGCCATACTCCGATATAAAATAAAAACTTAAAAAGAAATAAAACTGGCTGGTGGAAAATAATTCTTTTTCTCTTTGACCCAATACATTAAAGATGAGAACTTCATGTCTTAAAATGGCTTGAAGTTGCTACCAGTGGAGGCACTGCTGTGCATCTCACAACATATAACTTGTAACTATCTAAAACTATATATATGGGCTCTCCTGGTGGCTCAGATGGTAAAGAATCTGCCTGCGATGTGAGAGACCTGGGTTCAATCCCTGGGTTAGGAAGATCCCCTGGAGATGGGAACTGCTACCCACTCTAGTATTCTTGCCTGGAGAATGCCATGGACAGAGGAGCCTGGAGGGTTACAGCCCATGGGGTCACAAAGAGTCAGACTCGACTGAGCAACTATATATATATGTATGTGTGTATGTGTGTATGTGTGTGTGTGTGTGTGTATACATTATATTGGTGTGTGTGTGTATACATATATGTGTGTATAGGTGGGTACGTGTGTATATAAATATGTGTGTGTGTATGTCAGGAAGATCCCCTGGAGAAAGAAATAGTAACCTAGTCCAGTATTTTTGCCGGAAAATCCCACAGGGAGAGAAGCCAGGAGGACTGAAGTCCAGAGGGACACAAAATAGCCAGTCACTAAGTCACTGAACAACAACAACAACACATGCATAAAGGCTCCATCTCCAAAAACCATCATGGTGGAGGAAAGGTTTTAGCACAGGAATTCAGGCAGGATATAGTCAATCCATAGCAATTCCCCTTCCATGTGATTTCAATTCTCTCACTCCTTAGTATCTGCTATAATGTTGAAAGACTAACAATCTCAGGCTGTTGAGACATGAATACGTTTGTCCCTTTCCTACTGCCATAGACCCAAAGAGAATAAGGTGGTTGGTTTGGCTCTCTGGGTCAAATATGTGAAGCCACTAGACCTAGAGAAGATGGAATAAAAAACAGAGAGGGAAGCTGTTCTCTGGCACTAACTTAGCAAGAATACAAGGCTGTTTACCATCAAGGGGTCAGACATGGAAAGAGTTGAGTATGGAAAATGTGGGCTCCATATACATTTCACAATAACTCCGATCAGCCATACTCCGATATAAAAAAAAACTTAAAAAGAAATAAAACTGGCTGGTGGAAAATAATTCTTTTTCTCTTTGACCCAATACATTAAAGATGAGAACTTCATGTCTTAAAATGGCTTGAAGTTGCTACCAGTGGAGGCACTGCTGTGCATCTCACAACATATAACTTGTAACTATCTAAAACTATATATATGGGCTCTCCTGGTGGCTCAGATGGTAAAGAATCTGCCTGCGATGTGAGAGACCTGGGTTCAATCCCTGGGTTAGGAAGATCCCCTGGAGATGGGAACTGCTACCCACTCTAGTATTCTTGCCTGGAGAATGCCATGGACAGAGGAGCCTGGAGGGTTACAGCCCATGGGGTCACAAAGAGTCAGACTCGACTGAGCAACTATATATATATGTATGTGTGTATGTGTGTATGTGTGTGTGTGTGTGTATACATTATATTGGTGTGTGTGTGTATACATATATGTGTGTATAGGTGGGTACGTGTGTATATAAATATGTGTGTGTGTATGTCAGGAAGATCCCCTGGAGAAAGAAATAGTAACCTAGTCCAGTATTTTTGCCGGAAAATCCCACAGGGAGAGAAGCCAGGAGGACTGAAGTCCAGAGGGACACAAAATAGCCAGTCACTAAGTCACTGAACAACAACAACAACACATGCATAAAGGCTCCATCTCCAAAAACCATCATGGTGGAGGAAAGGTTTTAGCACAGGAATTCAGGCAGGATATAGTCAATCCATAGCAATTCCCCTTCCATGTGATTTCAATTCTCTCACTCCTTAGTATCTGCTATAATGTTGAAAGACTAACAATCTCAGGCTGTTGAGACATGAATACGTTTGTCCCTTTCCTACTGCCATAGACCCAAAGAGAATAAGGTGGTTGGTTTGGCTCTCTGGGTCAAATATGTGAAGCCACTAGACCTAGAGAAGATGGAATAAAAAACAGAGAGGGAAGCTGTTCTCTGGCACTAACTTAGCAAGAATACAAGGCTGTTTACCATCAAGGGGTCAGACATGGAAAGAGTTGAGTATGGAAAATGTGGGCTCCATATACATTTCACAATCCATCTCACTACTTAGCGGGAAAACCACTTTCAGAAACAAGATTCTGCTTCTGCTGCTGCTGCTGCTGGATCAGCCAAATCCATAATTTTATCAATTAAGATTCCAATACAGTGCACATCAAAACAAGTAATCATAATCATATGCAACAAGAAAGTTAATCCGAAAAGTAACTAAAATTAAAAGTCAAAAACAGACTAAAATAGAATGTCTGTCTTAAACGTGACAGTAATTAACACTAATATTAATATCTGAATGGAATGCAATGAATGGAGACATGCGAAAGACAAAAACAACTACATGTACTAATGAATAAACAGAAGACACCAAACAACCAACAATTGTTCAGCCTGCGGGAACCTCTGGGAACTCTTTGCTCACAACACAGGGTTTGATGGCTGTGTCTATAATTCACACTCTCTTTATGATGCTCTCTCTCTGTCCTTCATATTTCCTCCAAGCAAAGACTGGCTCATCGTTCATGTTACACACCCACACACATATAATACCTCGTTCCTATACTGGCCACATCCCTCGGGTTCGTCCTCAAACACCATCTTACATGTAAAGTGTTCATTTTACCTACTATAATTAATGATTTTCCCATAAGAAGTATTTTTTCAGTGCACAGCAGCTAAATAAATGTTTCTTGTCTTTGCGTTATCTCCAGTATTTGGCACAAGTCTTGACACCTAGTGAAACTGTTAGTCGCTCAGTCATATCAGACTCGGCAACCCCATGCACCTTATCCCTCCAGGCTCCTCTGTCCATGGAATTCTCCAGGCATTATCATGCTTTCAATTCTCTCACCCTTAGTATCTGCTATAATGTTGAAAGACTAACAATCTCAGGCTGTTGAGACATGAATACGTTTGTCCCTTTCCTACTGCCATAGACCCAAAGAGAATAAGGTGGTTGGTTTGGCTCTCTGGGTCAAATATGTGAAGCCACTAGACCTAGAGAAGATGGAATAAAAAACAGAGAGGGAAGCTGTTCTCTGGCACTAACTTAGCAAGAATACAAGGCTGTTTACCATCAAGGGGTCAGACATGGAAAGAGTTGAGTATGGAAAATGTGGGCTCCATATACATTTCACAATCCATCTCACTACTTAGCGGGAAAACCACTTTCAGAAACAAGATTCTGCTTCTGCTGCTGCTGCTGCTGGATCAGCCAAATCCATAATTTTATCAATTAAGATTCCAATACAGTGCACATCAAAACAAGTAATCATAATCATATGCAACAAGAAAGTTAATCCGAAAAGTAACTAAAATTAAAAGTCAAAAACAGACTAAAATAGAATGTCTGTCTTAAACGTGACAGTAATTAACACTAATATTAATATCTGAATGGAATGCAATGAATGGAGACATGCGAAAGACAAAAACAACTACATGTACTAATGAATAAACAGAAGACACCAAACAACCAACAATTGTTCAGCCTGCGGGAACCTCTGGGAACTCTTTGCTCACAACACAGGGTTTGATGGCTGTGTCTATAATTCACACTCTCTTTATGATGCTCTCTCTCTGTCCTTCATATTTCCTCCAAGCAAAGACTGGCTCATCGTTCATGTTACACACCCACACACATATAATACCTCGTTCCTATACTGGCCACATCCCTCGGGTTCGTCCTCAAACACCATCTTACATGTAAAGTGTTCATTTTACCTACTATAATTAATGATTTTCCCATAAGAAGTATTTTTTCAGTGCACAGCAGCTAAATAAATGTTTCTTGTCTTTGCGTTATCTCCAGTATTTGGCACAAGTCTTGACACCTAGTGAAACTGTTAGTCGCTCAGTCATATCAGACTCGGCAACCCCATGCACCTTATCCCTCCAGGCTCCTCTGTCCATGGAATTCTCCAGGCAAAAATACTGGAGTGAGGGCTTCCCCTGATGGTCCAGTGGGTAAGGACACCTCCATGCAGTGCAAGGGGTGCCCGTTTGATCCCTGGCCTGGGAAGATCCCACGTGCTGCGGAGCGGCTGGACCGATGTGTCCAATCACCGAGCTGAAGCTCTGGAGCGCATGCGCCCAGAGCCGGCGCTCTGCAACGACAGACGCCACAGCAATGGGAGGCCCACAGGAGCCAAAGAACAAAGACGGATGAAAATAGAGAAAGACCAATAGAAGTGGCCTGCCCGCTCCCCTCCCTCCCCAACCCGACCCCCGCCCAAAAATAAATAAATAAATAAATCTTTAATAAAAAAAAAAAATACTGGAGTCAGTTGTATCCCCTTCTCCAGGGGATCCTCCCAACCCAGGGACCGAACCCAGGTCCCCTGCACTGCAGACAGATTCTTTACCATCTGTGCATTCAGTAAAGGGTCACTGAAAAAATAAAAAAGTCCATCATTCATGAGGTAATCATAAGAAACAGGTTTAAAAACAAGTTGTTTAGTCAAAGAAATACAATTTAAACAAACTTTGACAATGGTAGGGCACACCATACTTCACAAAACAGTAAAATTGTATTTGAAATATTCAAACAATTCTTCAACCCTTCAGAAAAATAACATGGCACCACCTATTTAAAGTCTAGAATTGTATCCAAAGAAAATAACCAGAAGGAAAAAATAAGCTTGTCTGGAAATTTTCATTATTTAAAATATCAAAATATGAGAAAATTCTTATATAGGAAGAGAGTAAGCCAAGCAGTCTGCATCAATTCAATGAAATATTATGCAAAAAAACCTGATAATTTATGACTGCAGAAATATGATGCTTTTTCTTACAGTGTTTCAATGTTAAAGTTACATCTAAAGTGTTCATTTTACCTACTATAATTAATGATTTTCCCATAAGAAGTATTTTTTCAGTGCACAGCAGCTAAATAAATGTTTCTTGTCTTTGCGTTATCTCCAGTATTTGGCACAAGTCTTGACACCTAGTGAAACTGTTAGTCGCTCAGTCATATCAGACTCGGCAACCCCATGCACCTTATCCCTCCAGGCTCCTCTGTCCATGGAATTCTCCAGGCAAAAATACTGGAGTGAGGGCTTCCCCTGATGGTCCAGTGGGTAAGGACACCTCCATGCAGTGCAAGGGGTGCCCGTTTGATCCCTGGCCTGGGAAGATCCCACGTGCTGCGGAGCGGCTGGACCGATGTGTCCAATCACCGAGCTGAAGCTCTGGAGCGCATGCGCCCAGAGCCGGCGCTCTGCAACGACAGACGCCACAGCAATGGGAGGCCCACAGGAGCCAAAGAACAAAGACGGATGAAAATAGAGAAAGACCAATAGAAGTGGCCTGCCCGCTCCCCTCCCTCCCCAACCCGACCCCCGCCCAAAAATAAATAAATAAATAAATCTTTAATAAAAAAAAAAAATACTGGAGTCAGTTGTATCCCCTTCTCCAGGGGATCCTCCCAACCCAGGGACCGAACCCAGGTCCCCTGCACTGCAGACAGATTCTTTACCATCTGTGCATTCAGTAAAGGGTCACTGAAAAAATAAAAAAGTCCATCATTCATGAGGTAATCATAAGAAACAGGTTTAAAAACAAGTTGTTTAGTCAAAGAAATACAATTTAAACAAACTTTGACAATGGTAGGGCACACCATACTTCACAAAACAGTAAAATTGTATTTGAAATATTCAAACAATTCTTCAACCCTTCAGAAAAATAACATGGCACCACCTATTTAAAGTCTAGAATTGTATCCAAAGAAAATAACCAGAAGGAAAAAATAAGCTTGTCTGGAAATTTTCATTATTTAAAATATCAAAATATGAGAAAATTCTTATATAGGAAGAGAGTAAGCCAAGCAGTCTGCATCAATTCAATGAAATATTATGCAAAAAAACCTGATAATTTATGACTGCAGAAATATGATGCTTTTTCTTACAGTGTTTCAATGTTAAAGTTACATCTGAAACAGTTCATCGTAAGTTTATTTAAAGGATCCAAAGTATGTCATTCCTGGCATACTTCAACCACTGACATTTTTTAAATTATTTATTTATTTTGTTTGACTGTGCCAGGTCTTCAGAGTAGCATGCAGGATCTTCAGTTGCAGTATGTGGGATTCTAGTTCCCTGACCAAGCATAGAACCCAGCCCCTTGCACTGAGAACATAGAGTGGACCACTAGGGACGTCTTCCCACTGACATTTTAAAAACAGAACTATTACATTATTGTTTAAGCAGTTCTACTGAGGTATAGTTCGCACGCCATACAATTCACTCACACAATGGCTTTTAATATATTCACAAAGTTGGGCAAACATCCACACAATAAGTTTAGAACACTGTCATTTCCTCAAAAGAAACCGCATGCTCCCTAGCTGTCAGTCCCTATTCTTCTCACCACTACCCAGCCCCAGGCAACCACTCATCTACCCTCCCTAACTACAGATTTACCTCTTCTGGAAATTTCATGTAAGCAGAATCATTCAATATGCAGTCCTCTGTGACTGGCTTCTTTCTTTCAGCAGAAGGTGATCAAAGTTCATTCATGTCAGCGCCTATCAATCCTTCATTTCTTTTTATTAACAAAGAATATTCCATTGTGCAGATATAACACTTTTATTTACCTACTCATTAGTTGACAGACACTTGGACTGTTCTCATTTCATAGCTGTTATGAACCATGCCGCTGTGAACATTCACATAGAAGTCTGTGTATGGACGTCTTTTGATTTCTCTTGGATATATACTGTGGAGTGGAATTACTGGATCACACCATAACTGCATGCTTAACAATTGAGAAACTACAGACAGGTTTCAAAAGCAGCTGAGTCACACACATCTTTGACAACGCCTGTAATTATCTATCTGTCTTTTCATCCCAGTCATCCTTGTAGGTGTAAGGTGGTAACTTGTGATTTTGACTTGCAGTTCTCTGATGACTAAATGATGTCGAATAGCTTCCTCTGTTTATTGACAATTTGTATATCTTCCTTGGAGAAACACCTATTTATATCCTTTGACAATATTCAATAGGATTATTTGTCTCTTTATTACTGAGTTGTAATAGTTCTTTAAGTATTCTGGATACTTGCTCCTTAATCAGACATATGATGATGATGTGCAAAACTTTCCTCCCATTCTATGGGCTCTCTTTTCACTTTCTTAACACTGTTCTTTTAAAGGTGTCCAGAGGGTCCCCTGGTGGCACAGTGGTAAAGAATCTGCCTGTCAATGCAGGAGACACAGGTTAGATCCCTGGTCGGGAAGATCCCACATGCTGCGAAGCAACTAAGCTTGTGTGTCACAACGTTGGAGTGTGTGCTCTAGAGCCCTGGAGCAACAATTACTGAGCCTACGTGCTGCAACTACTGAAATCAGAGTGCCCTAGAGCCCATGCTCAGCAGCAACAGAAGCCACCACAGTGAGAAGCCTCTGCATCCCAATTAAAGAGCAGCCCCCACTTGCCACAACCAAAGAAGCCCCATGCAGCAACAAATAGCACGGACAATAAAGAAATAAAATTAGTTAAATGTGTCCAGAGAAGCCTAAATAATATCTTGGAGATTTCATTTCCACCACAGTCCATATAAAACATGAAAAAGGACTAGAAAGATTTACATCATACACTCTTCTCTTCACAATATTTCACTTCTCTTCTCCATCAGCATTTCATCCCAACGTATTTATGCTAGAAAGTCTTCTGATTTATTAATACTCTACTGTACTTCTGTGTTACAACTTCATACATACCTAAAAATTTTTAAATGTCTTTGATCTCCTTTTGTGACCACAAAACTCTAAGCTTTAGTGTTTTTCTTCTGCATTCAGTTATTCTAAATATTTTTACTTTTATTTGTGTATTTCATTATAATTACTTATAACTAAGGGCCTCCCATGTGGCACAGTGGTAAAGAATCGCCTGCCAATGGAGGAGATGCAGGCTTGATCCCTGGATTGGGAAGATTTCCCAGAGAAGGAAATGGAAACCCACTTCAGAATTCTTTCCATGAAAATTTTCAGGTATAGAGGAGTCTGGTGGGCTACAAGGCCATGGGCTGCAAAGGCTCAGACAAGACTGAGTGACTGAGAGCATGCGCACACACACGTGGTGCACACACACACACGTGCACACACACACACACACACAAGATCCAAATGCTGATTAATTTTCTGCAATTTTCTTCTATCTTTTACTCTGAAGTTTGATGGCTTCAAATCACTTGCTATACTAGACAGAGATAAACAAATTAGCCTAAAACAGCTACTTTTAAAATCAGGCTTAAGCTTGACAGGAGTGTATGACTGGATTAATATTGCTTACACTCATCTAAACGTCACTTTGACAAACTACATGTTTATCTTGATGGCATCTCCCCCCTAGGCATATGGTGCTTCCATTAACTCTGGTGTTATCTTTGCAGCAGGAGACTATGCCTCATTGTTTTCAGAATATTCATAATTTACAAGGCCTCTCTTTGGTACAAATTTCTCATAATATGGAAAGGAAAGAACTTTTTAGAGCCCTGGAGAAAAGCCCCACTTGCTCCCTACCAGCAGCCAACAGAAGCCACCACAGTGAGAAGCCTCTGCATCCCAATTAAAGAGCAGCCCCCACTTGCCACAACCAAAGAAGCCCCATGCAGCAACAAATAGCACGGACAATAAAGAAATAAAATTAGTTAAATGTGTCCAGAGAAGCCTAAATAATATCTTGGAGATTTCATTTCCACCACAGTCCATATAAAACATGAAAAAGGACTAGAAAGATTTACATCATACACTCTTCTCTTCACAATATTTCACTTCTCTTCTCCATCAGCATTTCATCCCAACGTATTTATGCTAGAAAGTCTTCTGATTTATTAATACTCTACTGTACTTCTGTGTTACAACTTCATACATACCTAAAAATTTTTAAATGTCTTTGATCTCCTTTTGTGACCACAAAATTCTAAGCTTTAGTGTTTTTCTTCTGCATTCAGTTATTCTAAATATTTTTACTTTTATTTGTGTATTTCATTATAATTACTTATAACTAAGGGCCTCCCATGTGGCACAGTGGTAAAGAATCGCCTGCCAATGGAGGAGATGCAGGCTTGATCCCTGGATTGGGAAGATTTCCCAGAGAAGGAAATGGAAACCCACTTCAGAATTCTTTCCATGAAAATTTTCAGGTATAGAGGAGTCTGGTGGGCTACAAGGCCATGGGCTGCAAAGGCTCAGACAAGACTGAGTGACTGAGAGCATGCGCACACACGTGGTGCACACACACACACGTGCACACACACACACACACACAAGATCCAAATGCTGATTAATTTTCTGCAATTTTCTTCTATCTTTTACTCTGAAGTTTGATGGCTTCAAATCACTTGCTATACTAGACAGAGATAAACAAATTAGCCTAAAACAGCTACTTTTAAAATCAGGCTTAAGCTTGACAGGAGTGTATGACTGGATTAATATTGCTTACACTCATCTAAACGTCACTTTGACAAACTACATGTTTATCTTGATGGCATCTCCCCCCTAGGCATATGGTGCTTCCATTAACTCTGGTGTTATCTTTGCAGCAGGAGACTATGCCTCATTGTTTTCAGAATATTCATAATTTACAAGGCCTCTCTTTGGTCATGGTTCATAATTGCTCATAATATGGAAAGGAAAGATCGCAGCACAGATGTTATTCAGAGTTGGGGGGGGTTAATTATTATTAATTTCAAAGAACAAACTGTTCTCTTGGAAGCAAACATTCAGCAGTCATGATCCAAATTTTAGATGAAAATGCCACCTTATGAAGTATAACATAAAAAAGATGTTAGGCTAAATTTCACCATGGCAACCTTGAGCACCTTGGAGAAATTTTGCCAATATGAAGTCACAGAAGAATATAAATTCATGGTATTCAAAAGTCTACTCAACAAGTATTTATTAACAACTCTCCTTGCATACTACTCTATAATAGATATACCAAGGAGAAACACACTTCAGCCTTTGATCCTATCACCTAACTGGCATCATGAAATGCACAAAGAATCTGAGGGTTACCAGGGGATTTCTGATACAAATATTAATCCCCAAGCTAGGTTGTCTTAATTCAAAACTATCCTCCGGGGAACTGATGACTTGTGAAATCAGTTCCACAGGCAAACTATGGATTCTCTCCCATCAGTCCTTCCTGCAGTGGCATGAACATTCCAACAAATCAACTACAAATCACGCCATATAAACAGTATTTCATGAGATTAATTAAAGTGACTTTAGAAAACTGATTGTGACACACAAGATCACAGAAAGAAGAGGACCACAGGATTCTCTTAAAATCTACAAGTTTATAGATGCTTTAAAAGAGAATACAGTGACTATCAAAGTTCTTAATCTCTTAGAAACATGAAAATAAACAGGACTCTCCTTATGATTATACTTAAAGGACAGCAAAAGTCATTGGAAAAGACCCTGATGCTGGAAAAGATTAAGGGCAGGAAGAGAAGGGGATGACAGAGGACGAGATGGCAGAATGGCATCACCAACTCAATGGATATGAGTTTGAGCAAACTCTGGGACCCAATGAAGGACAGGGAAGCCTGGCAGGCTGCACTCTATGGGGTTGCAGAGTTGGACATAACTTAGTCACTGAACAGCAACAATATATATGTATTATGCAATTTCCGAACTGATTTTTCCCACAAACTTATTCATTTCTTTCTTTCTTTCTTTTCATTTCTTTCTTTTCTAATTATTGGCACATATTTTTCTAATTATTTGAAAAGAAAAACTAAAATGAGCTTTAGTTGCATGATGATCAGTTTATTTTCTAAAAGACTAAATCCAATCAAACTTCATACACACAGTAATGATGAAACGCTGAACGTCGTTTCAGTAGATTCATCTTACACTGAAAGCCCTTTTCCAGGGCCAGTTACCCTTGAGCCTCCTCTCTGTCTTTTTTTTTTTTTTTTTTCAAAAATTAAAGAAATTCTTTTATTACATTGGGCTTCCCAATCTCTTGTCTTTCTAGTTCCAATTAATGCACAACATTTCAGCCAGATCTGAGCATATCTGAATTATTTTTACTATGGCACCCACATCATCTTTCTCCAACTCAGTCCCAGGAGCCTTTCCTGGCACCAAGTGTGTACTGTGTACACCCTCTCCTTGGCCTCTGTGCCTCAAGGCCCCCGCAGGTCAACCACTGAGCAAGACACACATGCCTCCCCAGTACATGAGTCTTCAAGGATTCTGTTGCTAATCACTCTGAAGTTAACATAATCGTCAAAAAATTCTCAAATTCTTAGTGACCTGTGCTCTAAGAATCTTAAATTCTTCCTGGAAAGTCAAAATATATTCTACTTTTAATCACCTGACACTTCAACCTTAATTCATAAAGCTCCATATCACCAAGACCACCACCACTCCCCATACCCTTGTACACACGCTAAACCACATCAGTCGTGTCTGACTCTGTGTGACCCTATGGACTGTGGCCCACCAGGCTCCTCGGTCCGTGGAACTCTCCAGGCAGGAATACTGGAGTGGTCTGTTATTTCCTTCTCCAATACCCTCGCATACTTTAGCATTTTTCTAATCCTTTCTTCCAAAATGGTCTGCCTTCCCTATTATTAATAAAAATGTAAGGGACGCAAAACAGTGGGTCTCAGGTGGACATTCTGCTTTCTGAGGAGCTCCAGGCAAGAAGTCACCAAGTACACTAAGGCGCTGTATCCCATGTTCGGTCAGTCACAGATCATTTACAACTTGTATGATGTAGAAGTGAAAGTGCAAGTGTTATTTGCTCAGTCATGTCCAACTCTTTGCAACCCCATGGAGTGCAGGCTGCCAGGCTTCCCTGTACATGGAATTTTCCAGGCAAGAATACTAGAGTGGGTTGCCATTTCCTCTTCCAGGGGATCTTTCTGACCCAAGGATGGAACCCAGGTCTCTTGCATTGTAAGTGGAGTCTTTACCATCTGAGCCACCAGGGATGATGTAGAGCATCTAGGTAATTCAGAGACATTAAGTGAGCAACTTGGAAAAATAAGCAAAAGCCAGAATGCAAGAATTCTTGATTCCATGATGTTTCCATCAGAACAAAGGTTCTTGATCCTACCAGACCAGCAGCGCCACCTTTAGACAGCAAAACCTTTGGAAACCACAGAGAATGTGCACACACACACAGAGAGAGAAAGCAGTACCATAAAGGAAAGGGAAATAGCTCTTGCCATCGTTCATATGTGTACATTATGTATATACATATTTCAAGAGGCTAACAGGCATGACTACATTAAATGATTTAATGATGTAAGATGCCTGCAACTATTGTTAATGAGTAAACTGAAATTCAAAAGAACTAAAATTCATTCACCTGAATATTTTCAACACATTTTATTGGATATTGTTAGATAAAGGCTAAGAGAGAGAGAGAGAGAGAGAGAGAGAGAGAGAGAGTGTGTGTGTGTGTTCATCATCATTATATTGCCCACAATGTGTAGTGGTACAATTCAAATACCACAAGTCACACTGCTAGGGGTAGAGATCTGCCCAAAGGTGGACATGTCTTTGAAATGTTACCAATAAGTCAAAGGACAACTTCTGAAGCATTCAACAGTTACATTTTCTGAAAATTTCCAAATATATTAAAATGGGGTCAAAAAAATGTTTGTATTGATATGTTCAATGGGGTTAGGTTTGGGGCTCAGGTAATTACACACTGATACTTCATCAATCAAACCTCCAATAGGGTGTTCTAAGATGCACAGAATGCACAGGATAAGCTGCCACTTGTTTGGTTATCATTCTGTAAACTACAGAATGTCTAGCAGTGCTGGTCCTCCACCCACAAACACCAGCAGCACACTCCATTCTTTGGGACAACCAAAGTCAGCTCCCACCAACTTTCAGAACACTCTCTGAGAAAGAAGTCCCCCTTCCCCTGAGGCCCACTGAATAAAACACTACGAAACGCACTAGCTGGGGACCAGTGGGCACCAGACCCAGTGTGAGACCCTAGAGACAAAGTGGTGAAAAACACAGAGCCTGGGGACTTCCCTGGTGGTTCTCTGGGAAAGAATCCACTTTCCCACGCAGGGGACACGGGTTTGATCCCTGGTCTGGGAAGATCCCACAGGCCCTGGAGTAACTAAGTCCATAAGCCACAACTACTGAGCAAACAGACGGCTGCTAGTGAAGCCTGTGCACCCTAGAGCCTGTGCTCCACAACAAGAAAAGCCACCGCAATGAGAAGCCCTCACATCACAAAGAAGAGAGGACCCGGCTTGCTAAAGCCTGCATGCAGCAACAAAGGCTCAGTGCAGCCAACAATGAATAAACAAATATTTTTTTAAAAAAACAGGATAACAACTATAACGAACACCTTTAAAAAATACAACTTAAAAAAAAAAATAGAACTAGAGAACAGTGAAAGAACTGACATTATACCACACCCATGTAATTACATCAATACAAAACAACTCTAAGTGCCATGAAAGACAAATTAATAAACTAATAATTTAGATGGTAGGAGAACATCAGACTTTAGAAGCTTGAGGATAAGTGAAGTATATTTTCTTATTAACTTGGAGACATACATAAACTGGTTGCCAGTTTTTTTGATTGCCATGAAAGATCTTTTTTAAAAAAAATAAGAACTACCATTTATAATCACCATGGTAACAAGAAGGCAAGAAATAATTTCTGAATTTAAAAAGAGTCAATAAAACAAGAATGAGTGCGGTTGAAAACTACACACACTACGTTATTATTTTTCTCTTTGGGTCGCAGGCTAGGAAAACCTATCAAAGATTGGCATCTTGTAAAAATCCTTGCTGTGAACCAGTAACATCAGCATCATTAGAGAATAGAATTTCAGGCCCCCAGATCTACTGCCTCAAAATCTGTTCATGAGAATGCACAGGATAAGCTGCCATTTTGGTTTTTAAAGCAGTGCTGGTCCTCCACCCACAAACACCAGCAGCACACTCCATTCTTTGGGACAACCAAAGTCAGCTCCCACCAACTTTCAGAACACTCTCTGAGAAAGAAGTCCCCCTTCCCCTGAGGCCCACTGAATAAAACACTACGAAACGCACTAGCTGGGGACCAGTGGGCACCAGACCCAGTGTGAGACCCTAGAGACAAAGTGGTGAAAAACACAGAGCCTGGGGACTTCCCTGGTGGTTCTCTGGGAAAGAATCCACTTTCCCACGCAGGGGACACGGGTTTGATCCCTGGTCTGGGAAGATCCCACAGGCCCTGGAGTAACTAAGTCCATAAGCCACAACTACTGAGCAAACAGACGGCTGCTAGTGAAGCCTGTGCACCCTAGAGCCTGTGCTCCACAACAAGAAAAGCCACCGCAATGAGAAGCCCTCACATCACAAAGAAGAGAGGACCCGGCTTGCTAAAGCCTGCATGCAGCAACAAAGGCTCAGTGCAGCCAACAATGAATAAACAAATATTTTTTTAAAAAAACAGGATAACAACTATAACGAACACCTTTAAAAAATACAACTTAAAAAAAAAAATAGAACTAGAGAACAGTGAAAGAACTGACATTATACCACACCCATGTAATTACATCAATACAAAACAACTCTAAGTGCCATGAAAGACAAATTAATAAACTAATAATTTAGATGGTAGGAGAACATCAGACTTTAGAAGCTTGAGGATAAGTGAAGTATATTTTCTTATTAACTTGGAGACATACATAAACTGGTTGCCAGTTTTTTTGATTGCCATGAAAGATCTTTTTTAAAAAAAATAAGAACTACCATTTATAATCACCATGGTAACAAGAAGGCAAGAAATAATTTCTGAATTTAAAAAGAGTCAATAAAACAAGAATGAGTGCGGTTGAAAACTACACACACTACGTTATTATTTTTCTCTTTGGGTCGCAGGCTAGGAAAAACCTATCAAAGATTGGCATCTTGTAAAAATCCTTGCTGTGAACCAGTAACATCAGCATCATTAGAGAATAGAATTTCAGGCCCCACCTCAGATCTACTGCCTCAAAATCTGTTCATGAGACCCCTGGGTGATTCATATCCACATTAAATGATGCTACAATTTTATGAACTCAATTATTTCTCATCTAAAATCAACTTTTCCAGAAATTCCTGCTATTCCAGGTTATTTTTTCCCCCTCTATATTCTGAAAATCTTTGGATTTTTCTGATATATGTCTGATAGACTAGGATATGTAAATCAGAACCCCCATTTTACCAGGAACTTCCCTAAAAGATAAAAAATTCCTTAGTAAAGGGCTAAAGTGTTTTTTAAAATTAATCTTTATCTAGTGTATAGCACAGGGAACTCTGTTCAATATCATGTGGCAGCCTAGATGTGAGGGGAGTTTGAAGAAGAATGGATACATGTTTAAGTATCCCTGAGTCCCTTCACTGCTCCCCTGAAACCATCACAGCATTGTTAATTGGATTATTTTTTTAATTTTTATTTTACTTTTTACTTTTACAGAATTTCGTTGTTTATAGATATGTATGATCCCAGATTAGTCATATGTACATCCCCCCCATCCCACCCCTTCAGGCTGTCGCACAGCACCCCTGCAGGATCCCCATTTCTCACAGCGCAATGACAATACCTACTTTTTTCACATATGATAGTACAGGTTTTCATGCTACTTCCTTTACGCCTCCCACCCACTGTTCATTCTCCACAATGTCCATATATCTACTGTCCATGTCTGTTTTTCCATCGCTTCATTGCATGTGTTGTCATGACCATCCTACTAGATTCCATATTTTCTTGTTCAGCCGCTCAGTCAGAGCCAGCTCTTTGAGACCGCACAGACTGCAGCACGCCAGGCTTCCCTGTCCTTCCCTGTCTCCTGAAGTTTACTCAAACCCATGTCCACTGAGTCGATGCCACCCAACCATCTCATCCTCTGTCAACCCTTCTCCTCCTGCCCTCAATCGTTCCCAGCATCAGGGTCTTTTCCAGTGAGTTGGCTCTTCGCATCAAGTGGCCAAAGTATTAGAGTTTCAGCATCAGTCCTTTCCAGGAATATTCAGGGTTGATTTCCCTTAAGATTGACTGATGTGATCTCCCTGCTCTCCCAAGGACTCTCAAGTCTTTCTCCACCATCACAGTTTGAAAGCATCAATGGAGGGGGCATGTGAATGCTGCAATAAAGTCCAAATCATAGTATTCTCATATGTTGGATTCAAAGTATGTAAAACTAAAGTCACCTATTTCTTTTATATTTTACTGTGATGACGAGAAAAGCTTTCATTTTCTAGTAAATTTTAATGTGGTTTACATTATAGCCCACTATCCACTCGAAAGTATAGGTCTAGAAGTTCTTTTGCATCAACCTTATTTAAAAAAAATATATGGAAATGGATAAGTAAGTTCTAGAGAATAACTGCAGAAACCGTGTATTTAGGAGGTAGGCAAATTTAAAAGGAGACGGCAAGTGTCCAGCAGATCTTTTCATTTTTACAACTGCTGAGCAAACGAGCCCTTTCTGAAATGGGGGTCCCTGAACTTACATCCAAAAAAGAGAGAAATATCAAGTGTTTCATAAAAATAGAGCCAGGGGTGGAGCTGACACAAACCAAAGTGCAATCTCCCAGCAATGATGAGTTCTCTCAGAGTCTAGGAATGCAGAGGAGCGGAAAAGATAAACAAATTCCACTGACAAACGCCAATAATTCCCTGGCTTGAGTGCTCAAATCACTAGGCCTTTCCACCCCTAAAATGGGAAAGGTAGAACCCCAAGATCAATACCTCAGTCAGATTAAGAAAGGTGCAATGCAAGGAACACACCCCCCTGTTCATTCTCCACAATGTCCATATATCTACTGTCCATGTCTGTTTTCCATCGCTCATTGCCATCCTACTAGATTCCATATTTTCTTGTTCAGCCGCTCAGTCAGAGCCAGCTCTTTGAGACCGCACAGACTGCAGCACGCCAGGCTTCCCTGTCCTTCCCTGTCTCCTGAAGTTTACTCAAACCCATGTCCACTGAGTCGATGCCACCCAACCATCTCATCCTCTGTCAACCCTTCTCCTCCTGCCCTCAATCGTTCCCAGCATCAGGGTCTTTTCCAGTGAGTTGGCTCTTCGCATCAAGTGGCCAAAGTATTAGAGTTTCAGCATCAGTCCTTTCCAGGAATATTCAGGGTTGATTTCCCTTAAGATTGACTGATGTGATCTCCCTGCTCTCCCAAGGACTCTCAAGTCTTTCTCCACCATCACAGTTTGAAAGCATCAATGGAGGGGGCATGTGAATGCTGCAATAAAGTCCAAATCATAGTATTCTCATATGTTGGATTCAAAGTATGTAAAACTAAAGTCACCTATTTCTTTTATATTTTACTGTGATGACGAGAAAAGCTTTCATTTTCTAGTAAATTTTAATGTGGTTTACATTATAGCCCACTATCCACTCGAAAGTATAGGTCTAGAAGTTCTTTTGCATCAACCTTATTTAAAAAAAATATATGGAAATGGATAAGTAAGTTCTAGAGAATAACTGCAGAAACCGTGTATTTAGGAGGTAGGCAAATTTAAAAGGAGACGGCAAGTGTCCAGCAGATCTTTTCATTTTTACAACTGCTGAGCAAACGAGCCCTTTCTGAAATGGGGGTCCCTGAACTTACATCCAAAAAAGAGAGAAATATCAAGTGTTTCATAAAAATAGAGCCAGGGGTGGAGCTGACACAAACCAAAGTGCAATCCCCCAGCAATGATGAGTTCTCTCAGAGTCTAGGAATGCAGAGGAGCGGAAAAGATAAACAAATTCCACTGACAAACGCCAATAATTCCCTGGCTTGAGTGCTCAAATCACTAGGCCTTTCCACCCCTAAAATGGGAAAGGTAGAACCCCAAGATCAATACCTCAGTCAGATTAAGAAAGGTGCCATGCAAGGAACACACCCGGGCCTGACATTATTGATCTGCAAAGATGAAACCATAAATGAAAGTGAACTCACAATTCTTCCGCAGTACAAAGAAAAACAGAAAAACTTCCCATGAGATTAAAAAGTAGGTTTGAAACTTTTTTTTTTTTTTTAAGAAGACCTTACATACCAGTGTGAAAATCGCATTTCCAATAATGGGAGCCAGGTCCTGGGTTGGTCAGTTTGGGAATGGGCTACAAGTCTGAAACCAGCAGAGTGCTGAAGCCGTCTGGGATCCAGGCAGATTCCTCTCATTCCCGCCCAGGGCACAATCCCATCACTTAGGAAGCCTGGCTGTCTGCCAAGGTGCTGCTTCTGCAGTCGGCTGGGGGATGGGCGAGGAGGGTGGAAATCTCTGGGCAGCTTTTATCAGAAGCCTCCCCTCTTTGAAAGGCTTGTTTCCTAGACATGATATAATGCAATATTTTAAAAGTTTAATAATACAGAAATATCACATTTAAAAAATGAGTGTCCAGGGAATTCCCTGGTGGTCCAGTGGCTAAGACTCCGTGCTCCCAACGCAGGGGGCCTGGGTTCAATCCCTGGTCAGGGAACTAGAGCCCACATGCTACAACTGAGACCCAATGCAGCCAAATAAATATAAATAAAATATATATTAAAAAAAAAAAAAAGGTGTCCAAAGTGTAAGAAGCCAATAACTACATCAGTGGAGTGTGGGGCTTATATTAAGACATATTGCATTCTAGAGGCTTAAAAACTCCTTTCATTAGGCTTGACCGCAACAAAACCTACACAGGAGAAAAACAAACCAGCACCATGAGTGCTTAATAGAGGCACCAAGGACTTCCCCACCTTATCCCACTTAAGAATGACACACTTTTGATAAGAAATATACATCAAGTCACTCATTTATAAAAACTCATGTGATCTTAACAGCCCCATCTTATGTTTATGTTACATTAGTCACTCAGTCGTGTCCGACTCTTTGCGACCATATAGACTGTAGCCCTCAAGGCTCCTAATCACCCAAAAGCAATGATGAGTTCTCTCAGAGTCTAGGAATGCAGAGGAGCGGAAAAGATAAACAAATTCCACTGACAAACGCCAATAATTCCCTGGCTTGAGTGCTCAAATCACTAGGCCTTTCCACCCCTAAAATGGGAAAGGTAGAACCCCAAGATCAATACCTCAGTCAGATTAAGAAAGGTGCCATGCAAGGAACACACCGGCCTGACATTATTGATCTGCAAAGATGAAACCATAAATGAAAGTGAACTCACAATTCTTCCAGTACAAAGAAAAACAGAAAAACTTCCCATGAGATTAAAAGTAGGTTTGAAACTTTTTTTTTCAAGAAGACCTTACATACCAGTGTGAAAATCGCATTTCCAATAATGGGAGCCAGGTCCTGGGTTGGTCAGTTTGGGAATGGGCTACAAGTCTGAAACCAGCAGAGTGCTGAAGCCGTCTGGGATCCAGGCAGATTCCTCTCATTCCCGCCCAGGGCACAATCCCATCACTTAGGAAGCCTGGCTGTCTGCCAAGGTGCTGCTTCTGCAGTCGGCTGGGGGATGGGCGAGGAGGGTGGAAATCTCTGGGCAGCTTTTATCAGAAGCCTCCCCTCTTTGAAAGGCTTGTTTCCTAGACATGATATAATGCAATATTTTAAAAGTTTAATAATACAGAAATATCACATTTAAAAAATGAGTGTCCAGGGAATTCCCTGGTGGTCCAGTGGCTAAGACTCCGTGCTCCCAACGCAGGGGGCCTGGGTTCAATCCCTGGTCAGGGAACTAGAGCCCACATGCTACAACTGAGACCCAATGCAGCCAAATAAATATAAATAAAATATATATTAAAAAAAAAAAAAAGGTGTCCAAAGTGTAAGAAGCCAATAACTACATCAGTGGAGTGTGGGGCTTATATTAAGACATATTGCATTCTAGAGGCTTAAAAACTCCTTTCATTAGGCTTGACCGCAACAAAACCTACACAGGAGAAAAACAAACCAGCACCATGAGTGCTTAATAGAGGCACCAAGGACTTCCCCACCTTATCCCACTTAAGAATGACACACTTTTGATAAGAAATATACATCAAGTCACTCATTTATAAAAACTCATGTGATCTTAACAGCCCCATCTTATGTTTATGTTACATTAGTCACTCAGTCGTGTCCGACTCTTTGCGACCATATAGACTGTAGCCCTCAAGGCTCCTCTGTCCATGGGATTCTCCAGGCAAGAATACTGGAGTGGGTTGCCCAGCCCTCCTCCACGGCATCTTCCCAACCCCCATGGGGTAGATATTATTAGTATTCCCCGTTTGAGACACATGGAGACATTAAGGATCGCCTAGCCATAAGGTGATGAGCCTGGACATGGCTGCAGGGGTCTGACATCAGGCCTCTCAGCACCAGCGTCCTGAATCCTCACCTAATACATGACACTGCCTCACAGCCTCCATCCTCTGTTGAGGAGATGGAGGCTTTGAGGGACTGAGAGACTGTCCATCCTAACCAAGTGACTACGTGGTGGATATGGACTCAAATCCTTGAATTCTTCTCACTAGCAGCTTCCTGTTTTCTCTGAGCCTTTGGCCCAGTGTATAATGCTATCATAAGTATTTTCTCCTTTTGCCCCAGGGGAGAGTGGCGAGTCACTTCTCCCTCTGAGCCCGTTAGCCAGACAGCCAATATTCCTACTACTGCTTAAGCTGCTGGCCCTTGAGGCATCTCAAGAATAGGATGTAGGATTGATGGTCTTCTGATGTTGCTCAGTCGCGTGTGACTCTTGGCAACCCCAAGGGCTGGAGTCCATCAGGCACCTCTGTCCATGGGATTCTCCAGGCAAGAATACTGGAGTGGGTTGCCATTTCCTTCTCTAGGGCATCTTCCTGACCCACAGATCAAGCCCGCAGCTCCTGCACAGTAGAAGGATATTTTACTGCTGAGCCACAGTTATGTAAAATTAAGTATTCAGGTCTATAAATCTGCCATGGAATACAGAAAATCAAATGCATTTGTCCAAATGGACAAATTAGTGGGTGATTCACATTCATTCTCATTAAAATTACAAGAGGAAGGAAATTAACTGCCATTTTGGAGTCCACATGATCAGAGCTTACCTGATTTGATCCTGAATGCAATATCCTTAAATCCTGAACTTGGTAAGTGAAGCAGAAAAATCGGGTCGAAGTAAGTGGGCAGGAATCCTTAGTTCCAGACCCAGCTCCACTGTGAGAAAACTGGCCTGGGGCCGAGCACTCACCTTCTTGGAATGCAACGTTTTCTCTTCCGCAAAACAGGGATGAAAATATTTATCAACTGCTTCACAGGGCCGTTGGACGAATTCACTGAAGTAACTGGTGACACTGTTTTATGAACCCTGAAGCCCTGTAAAATCTGTTCAGAATAGGCAGTGAAGCTCTTGCTCGATAGGAGCCTGCATAAGAAAGAGCTTCAGGACCTTGGAGGACAGCAGAGATGGGGACAGTGGTCTGTCCCTCTCATCACACCCAGTAACTCACCCTCCAGGTAAAAGCACTACTGGATTTTCAGTCAGGCAGTTCTTAACAGCAAGAAGTAATAAGCACAGATTTAGATAAAAGGCTTGAGACCTCCGGAAGGCAAATCACCCTGCAAGTGCCATGCTGTTCAGCTCTCCAGGGGAAGCCTAAGGATGCTCTAGGGGAGTTTTTGCTGCTAGATCCAGTGCAAGATGGGTGAGGGTGTTACTTTAAAATTATTTTAAAAAGTGAATTGACATGCACAATGCTTAGATACTCTACTTTCTTTTTCAATCAACCAACAACAACAGTAAAAAGACTTAGAAAAACAAATCTAATACCTTAAAACCTAATGTCCAGAACAGTTCAGATAATCCTTTTCCAGGCCCCTTTCCCGGGTCCATGGGATTCTCCAGGCAAGAATACTGGAGTGGGTTGCCATTTCCTTCTCTAGGGCATCTTCCTGACCCACAGATCAAGCCCGCAGCTCCTGCACAGTAGAAGGATATTTTACTGCTGAGCCACAGTTATGTAAAATTAAGTATTCAGGTCTATAAATCTGCCATGGAATACAGAAAATCAAATGCATTTGTCCAAATGGACAAATTAGTGGGTGATTCACATTCATTCTCATTAAAATTACAAGAGGAAGGAAATTAACTGCCATTTTGGAGTCCACATGATCAGAGCTTACCTGATTTGATCCTGAATGCAATATCCTTAAATCCTGAACTTGGTAAGTGAAGCAGAAAAATCGGGTCGAAGTAAGTGGGCAGGAATCCTTAGTTCCAGACCCAGCTCCACTGTGAGAAAACTGGCCTGGGGCCGAGCACTCACCTTCTTGGAATGCAACGTTTTCTCTTCCGCAAAACAGGGATGAAAATATTTATCAACTGCTTCACAGGGCCGTTGGACGAATTCACTGAAGTAACTGGTGACACTGTTTTATGAACCCTGAAGCCCTGTAAAATCTGTTCAGAATAGGCAGTGACGCTCTTGCTCGATAGGAGCCTGCATAAGAAAGAGCTACAGGAGCTTGGAGGACAGCAGAGATGGGGACAGTGGTCTGTCCTCTCATCACACCCAGTAACTCACCCTCCAGGTAAAAGCACTACTGGATTTTCAGTCAGGCAGTTCTTAACAGCAAGAAGTAATAAGCACAGATTTAGATAAAAGGCTTGAGACCTCCGGAAGGCAAATCACCCTGCAAGTGCCATGCTGTTCAGCTCTCCAGGGGAAGCCTAAGGATGCTCTAGGGGAGTTTTTGCTGCTAGATCCAGTGCAAGATGGGTGAGGGTGTTACTTTAAAATTATTTTAAAAAGTGAATTGACATGCACAATGCTTAGATACTCTACTTTCTTTTTCAATCAACCAACAACAACAGTAAAAAGACTTAGAAAAACAAATCTAATACCTTAAAACCTAATGTCCAGAACAGTTCAGATAATCCTTTTCAGATGTCTTTATTTTCCCTCCATGTCTCACATCAACAAATCGGTATCCAAGTTTGTTACCAAATGTGCCAAGGAGATGCATATATGGGGAACAGCCCTTTACAAAAGAGGAGCAAAAGAGCTCAAGATCTTCAAATTCAACTCCACTAGCAGCTGCCCCTCTCTTAAAATAAAGGATGCCTAATTATTGGTATTCATGTGGTCAGACTACACCGTAAGAAGACACAGAGCCACCCTTTCAGGCCACAAGAGAAATCCTCTTGAGCCATCTGACACCTTACATGATGTCATTTTAGACCTGCACATATGCCTCAGTTACAGACAGAAAATTCACATGATTACAAATTCTAGGAAAAAAAATTTTTTTAAGACAGAGACCACAATTTTTAAAATAAAAAAAATAAAAAAAAAAAACAGAATTTTAAACACTTAAAATACAAGGAAGCCAGTGCGCTGACAAATGGTATGTTACTACATTAATGATGGAAACTATGAATATTCATTGCACAATATTCATAAATAGAATGAAGGGATACCAGCGAGTACAGATGGAGTAAAAACTCAGAAAGTTTTGAAAAGGAAAAAGAAGAAAGAGGGAAAGCAAACAAAGCCTCAGACCATACTTTTTAAGTAAGGGTCCCTGGGTGGAAACTCTGATCGAAGATAAGATAGACCAGTAAAGAAGGAATTTCCTTACAAAAAGGTAAATAAATAAACAGTATAAAATACCCAAAAGGACAGGAAGTGCTTTCAGTAAAAACACATTTGGGGTCCTCTTTGCTCAGGATGTTTGGGATAAGAATGCTGCACCCTTCTGATCTCTACTAATATTAGTAAGTACTGCCACGCCCCTCACATGCCAAACTCCCCACTTAAGGGACAAGCCCAGAGAAAAACCCAGCGCATGGATGTGCAATCTCAAAATGTTTACTTTGTAAGTATCTTGGAAATAAGGAGGAAACATCAAAGATGCAGGACTCTGCTTCCAATGCAGGGGGCAAGGGTTTGTTTCCTGGTGGGAAGGCTAAGATCCACATGCCTCACAGCCAAAATAATATCAAATAAAACTGAAGCAAGATGGCAACAAATTCAACAAAGAGCTGGAACATGGGCCACATCAGGAAAAAAAATCTTAAAAAATAAAAACCAGGGACTTCCCTGGTGGTCCACTGGGTAGAGAGTCTGCCTTGCAGTGCAAGGGACACCAGTTTGATCCCTGGCACAGGAAGATCCCAGTGTCATGGAGCTGGTGTGTCCAATTACACACCAGCACTCTGCAGCGCATGCGCCCAGAGCCAGTGCTCTGCAGTGAGAGAGACCACTGCAATGGGAGGCCCACACATGCCAAAGAATAAAAAAAAAAAAAACAGAGATCAATGAAAATAAATATACATAAAAGAGGCATGACATGGAAAAAGAAAAAAAGCAAATAGAATTAACCCCAAAATTCATGCTTCTGAATCACAGACTTTTGTTTCTCCCCTAAGAGACTTCTGGGAAAAGAAACCACACTGGGCAGACAGTTGTTCAAGAGGACAGTTTCAAGACAAGAAGAAAATTCTCATGGGCTCTAGATGAGCAAAAACAGTGGCACACCAATGGACAGTCATTGTATGTTTTTAAAGTATGTGCACAGATTATTCTAAATTTCTGTTTCCAAACTAACCATAGAGCCAAAAACACATGGGTACTAAATTATTGACAACATGCAACATCTGGCCTGTACTGTTTAATTAGAGGGGAAAGAATCCTCTGGGCAAATGCCACAGGACGACTGGAAGGCAGCACCTACTCAGAGAAGGAAAATCAATCTGTTTGCAGCACTTTCATTTTGTTTCTCAATTAGTCCCACAGCCACGGGCTACCCTAATACACCCTTAAGCATTCATTTGCAACTTAAAATTCACACAGTTCAACAGTGAATGTAACTCAATAGTCATTTAAATGCAAGTTCCTTTTAAAAGGCCAACAATCCAGCAGGCCCTTCCCAGCAGTTACTTTCACTGTCAGAAAGGGAGCTGTCTAGGGCACCCCCAGTTCCGCCACTTCACCAGCCCTGGGACCCTGGAGCTGGTTGCTTAACTTCTCTAAACTTCAGTTTCCCCGTCTACAAAAGCAGAAATACTAAATGCCAATATTATTGGGAAGGTTAAATAATGTACAAAAAGATAAGTCATTTAATAGTTTGTTGGTGGTTTTTCAGGTCTTACCATCAATAAATGATTGGTAAATTCAAAAAAGAAGAGAAAGAAAAGATACTGTCTAAATTATGGAAATAAACTCACGCAAAATGCTGGAACATGAGCCACATCAGGAAAAAAAATCTTAAAAAATAAAAACCAGGGACTTCCCTGGTGGTCCACTGGGTAGAGAGTCTGCCTTGCAGTGCAAGGGACACCAGTTTGATCCCTGGCACAGGAAGATCCCAGTGTCATGGAGCTGGTGTGTCCAATTACACACCAGCACTCTGCAGCGCATGCGCCCAGAGCCAGTGCTCTGCAGTGAGAGAGACCACTGCAATGGGAGGCCCACACATGCCAAAGAATAAAAAAAAAAAAAACAGAGATCAATGAAAATAAATATACATAAAAGAGGCATGACATGGAAAAAGAAAAAAAGCAAATAGAATTAACCCCAAAATTCATGCTTCTGAATCACAGACTTTTGTTTCTCCCCTAAGAGACTTCTGGGAAAAGAAACCACACTGGGCAGACAGTTGTTCAAGAGGACAGTTTCAAGACAAGAAGAAAATTCTCATGGGCTCTAGATGAGCAAAAACAGTGGCACACCAATGGACAGTCATTGTATGTTTTTAAAGTATGTGCACAGATTATTCTAAATTTCTGTTTCCAAACTAACCATAGAGCCAAAAACACATGGGTACTAAATTATTGACAACATGCAACATCTGGCCTGTACTGTTTAATTAGAGGGGAAAGAATCCTCTGGGCAAATGCCACAGGACGACTGGAAGGCAGCACCTACTCAGAGAAGGAAAATCAATCTGTTTGCAGCACTTTCATTTTGTTTCTCAATTAGTCCCACAGCCACGGGCTACCCTAATACACCCTTAAGCATTCATTTGCAACTTAAAATTCACACAGTTCAACAGTGAATGTAACTCAATAGTCATTTAAATGCAATTTCCCTTTTTAAAAAGGCCAACAATCCAGCAGGCCCTTCCCAGCAGTTACTTTCACTGTCAGAAAGGGAGCTGTCTAGGGCACCCCCAGTTCCGCCACTTCACCAGCCCTGGGACCCTGGAGCTGGTTGCTTAACTTCTCTAAACTTCAGTTTCCCCGTCTACAAAAGCAGAAATACTAAATGCCAATATTATTGGGAAGGTTAAATAATGTACAAAAAGATAAGTCATTTAATAGTTTGTTGGTGGTTTTTTTTTTCAGGTCTTACCATCAATAAATGATTGGTAAATTCAAAAAAAGAGAGAAGAGAAAGAAAAAGATACTGTCTAAATTATGGAAATAAACTCACCAGAAAGGCTCCAAATGTATCTTCCTTTTATTCCTTCAAGCAACAGTTATTCAGTACATACTAGGTGCAAAGCACCATGATGAACCAACGAGTCTTCGAGAGACCAAGAAAGAACGTCTACCCACAGGAGCCAAATGCTCCCGCTGGGGAAATAAAAGATGATCTTAAGGATGCTGATATCTGCTCAGAAAATGGGTCCCAAAATCCTGATAAGAACCATCTAGGAGGGTTCAAGGACCTGTTCAACCTCACATCCAAGAGCTCTTCCCAGCTAACTACACCCAACAAATATTTCCTTGTTACCATCTGTTTACTTGCTTTGTGATAACTCAGGTTTCATTTGTAAAAGATCTGTTCTCTTATTTACATCACTGGGTCACTTGTCCAGTGCTACTTAGTAATGGTCTTCTTGCCATTTCTACTCTCTCACTTAACAGGTTTGCCGGGGTTTTTTTCCCTTCTTCAATCAGAGCAAGACATAAACTGTTAGTATTTGGGATTCAGTTAGTATTTGGGATCCAGAATTTCACCTTGTGAAATTCTCAAGGTGGATATGTTTGTGGATATGGAATTTATAAATACAGTATTTTAAAAAAATGGACTGCATATGATCAGATTTAGTTCACAATAAACACTTTCCAAGCAAAAAAAAAAAACCATCTAGGAAGGGATAACACCCTGATGGGAAAATTAAAAAAAACTAATTCCTCAACATACAGACACAGGACACAGAGATAGGAACAAAGGGCTATCCTTGCCTGCACAGTAAATACGTTCCAGGAAAAATGCTGGTGACCAAGGAAGAGAACCAGACAGACATCACCCAGAGAATTTACAGGGGAGGCACTGACCCAGGGAAAGGATGGAAAGATTTTCCTCCCTCTATATCTTGAGGTAATCAGTGGAGATCTTTCTAGAAACTCTGAACAGATACACACTGTAGATGAGTTGTATGTGACCACTGTTCTCTACTAAAACATGGGTTAAGAATGCTCACCAAAATAACCATGACACAGAAGCAACCTAAATGTCCATCTAAAGAAGAATGGATAAAGAAGATATGGTACATATACATCATAGAATATTATTTGGTCATAAAAAATGAAGAAAATAGTGCCATTTGCAGCAACATGGATGGACCTAGAGTGTCAGACTAAGTGAAGTCAGTCAGACAGAGAAGGAGAAATACTGTATGACATCCTTTATATGTGGAATCTAAAAAGAAATGACACAAATGAACTTACAAAACAGAAACAGACTTAGAAAACAATAGTTACGGTTGCTGGGGGAAGGGATAGTTAGGAACTTGGGGATGAACACGTATACATTACTATACTTTAAATGGATAACCAACAAGGACCTGCTGTACAGCAAAGATAACCCTGCTTAATGTTATGTGGCAGCGTGGATGGGAGCGGAGTTTGAGGGAGAATGTGTATGTATGGCTCAGTCCCTTCAATGTTCACCTGAAACTATCACAGTGATGGGTTATACCCCAAAACAAAATAAAAAGTTGTATACAACAAAAAGAGAATTCTCACCAAGGCAGAGTCCCTGACTGTCTCCCAGAATATAAAATCCCACCACCAAAACCCATGGTGCTGACCAACTCCGCCAGGGGCCAGCTCTGGTCAACAAAGGGCCACGGCAAGGTCACTGAGATGGGGGAGATGGGAGGCAGTGGCAGGAGGAAGATTCAGCCTGGATTTTGGTGTCCCCACCTTTAAAATGAGGGGGTGCCTCAAATTCTTATCACTTTCTTGGGCCAGCCATCCTGTGACCTGCAATTTGTAAGAGCCTTGGCCCCCGCACCCCTGCCACAGATGGCAGGCTCACCCTGAGAGAAGGACAACTCGTCTGTCGCTGAGCATGAGGGATACTGTGTGGGACACAACAGAGCCCTATAGGCAGAGGGGCCGCCACATGCCCAGTCTGATAAAGGAATGACAAGCATTATCTGATTAGTCATAACAATATCACCAGGGCCATCTCTGGTGGTCCAATGGTCAGGGTCTGCCTGCCAGTTCGGGGCACATGAGTTCGATCCCTGGTCCGGGATGATTCCACATGCTGTGGGGCAACTCAGCCTGTGCACCCCACCTACTGAGCCCACACACCATCATTACCGAAGCCCTCCCACCCTGGAGTGCATGCTCCACAACCAGAGAAGCCACCACAACAAGAAGCCTGCACTCTGAAACTGGAGAGCGGCCTCTGCTTGCCACACTACACAAGGCCCTTACAGGCATGAAGACCCAGCATGGTCAGAAATAGTACAAATAAATAAATACAATAAATGGTTCAAATTGGAATGGTGCGTGGGTGGGTCAGCGGTAGAATTCTTGCCTGCCACGCAGGAGGCCCAGGTTCAGCTCCTGGCCCAGGCAGCCAGAGAGTTCACTTCAGAGCTTCATCAGTGGCTCAGACAGTAAAGAATCTGCCTGCAATTCAGTAGACATGGGTTCGATTCCCGGGTCAGGAAGATCCCCTGGAGAAGGGAATGGTAACTCACTCCAGTATTCTTGCCTGGAGAATCCCATGGACAGAGGAGCCTGGCAGGCTACACGAGATCACAGAGCCAGGCACAACTGAGCGACCAACACTTTCACTTTCACTTTAAAACTAGTAACATTGCCAGGTACATGATCCTTGCTGTACAGGTAAGCAAAAGGAGATGCACAAAGCCTGTCTGGGGTGGTGGGGTGGAGAATCCCACTGGACTACAGGAGAAGAGCGATCCCTGAGCTCCTGCTCCTGTGTTTTCAACTCTCCACCCTACTTCTCAGGGAGCTCAGGAGGGAGAGGAGCAGGGCACACAGGCAACCAGGACAACCAGCGCCAACCACAGGAAAATAAAGAAAACAAAAAAACAACGCCCAATCCATTGACCAAAGAATCAAAAGCTCCTGAGACTCATCTCCAAATTCATGATCTTTGCTGATGCCAGAAATGGTGATAGATGTCCCACTGAAAGTTCATACAGGGCTTCCCTGGTGGTCCAGTGGGTAAGGAGTCTGCCTTGCAATGCAAGGGTCGCTGGTTCGATCCCTGGCACAGGAAGATCCCACATGCTGCTGAACGGCTGGACCCGCGTGTCCAGTTATGAGTCAGCAATCTGCAGCACATGCGCCCAGAGCCGGTGCTCTGCAACAGAAGAGGCCACTGCAATGGGAGGCCCACACAGGCCACAGAACAAAGACGGAAGAAAATAAATAGATGAAAGACCAATAAAAGAGGCCAATTAAAAAAAAAAAAAGAAAGTTCATACACATGTTTCAGGTTTGTGACTAGATTAAAAATATCCCGGGCTAATGGCAGCCACATCTTGCAGGTCACACTTGTGGCTCATCACAGAAACACTTCACAGACGGACTTTAAGATCAAAGGAATGTCAAGAAGATAATGAATAAAAAGGCATACTCTCTTTTCCAAAAATAAGTTTAAGAATGCCTCAATGCAACCTTCAAATAATTAAACATAATCAGCAGTTCTCTAACACAGAAGGCTTAAAAACCTCAAACAAAACCTATGACATGTATCTGAGACCCCTTTGATTATTAAATATCTAGAGAAGTAGAAATAATCAATATCTTGTGCTCATAAGATTTCTTTATTTTGAAAAAGTCACTCATCTCAGAGCTGAAGAAAAATGACAGCCTTCATGTAGAAAGTTACAAACATCAAGAGAAAGAAAAACTGATAAAATCATTTTAAGTAACACTGGAAAGGAAGAGATAAAAAACCATTTGCAGATGACACAACTATGTATCAATAAAGCCCAAAGGAAACCTCTGCAAAACAGTGGAACTAACAAGGTAAAATAACAAAACACACACAAAAAAATGTAAAAACCTACAGGGACAAGCAAAAAAGTAAAAATTCATTCTCATTCTTAAGTAACAATTTTTGAAAAATAGAAGTCTCAAAATAGCATAACTGACAAAAAGAGGAGGTCATAAAAATTTTACAAACTACAATATTTTATGAAGAGATTTTTAATTTTTTTAAAAGGCTTAATGATAATACACTATCCTATGCTCCTGGATGAAAAAAAAAAAAACTATAAACTTTTGAAAAGGATATATTTAATAGTATTGAAGGAAAACTTTTTACTAAATGTAAAACTTAAAACTTATATCACCTCTACTGTTACATTCTCATTAATGACCAGGTGTTACTTTACAATGTAAAAATATAATAGTATTAGAATTAATGATAAAAACACCAAAAGTCTTCAGATGCAATCTTTGAGTTTTGAGGCTGTACCTCAATCAAATTTCCAGTTTCCTTAAGCCCCTAAATATGTGCTGACTGAGTTATTAATATTAGAAATGAGTCTAATAAGACTGAGCAGCAGACGCAGAGAAACAGGAAAAAACTGACCAAGTTTCATTTCTTGTCCTTCCTTTAGTCTCAAAATAAATGTAATTTGAAGCTTAAGAAAAAAACCAAAAAAAAAAAAATAGGCATTACAATAGGAATCGCGCAGGTACTAGTCGCTGGCCTCAGAGGTGAACGGCCCAGTGGAAGTGGAAGTCAGGTGGAGGCGCTCACATGTGACTCAAATGGGCCCCACACAAACAGCAGGAAGGGCTGGCAAATACATTCATTTTAAAAGTAAATATTAACTTAATGAGCTTAGTGACCGGAAAGCTCATACTGTTCTCTTGAGATTTTCATTTCCCCGCTCCTACTCATCAAAATAAGAAAAAAATACCTAAAAGGCACACATTCTTCTACCTCTGAGCCCACTGACCAATTCCTGGTCATGGAACTGGATCCTGCATGCAGCAACTAAGACCTGATGCAGCCAAATAGATAAATAAATTATAAAAATATAAATTTTAAAAAAATTTAAAAATCACTCTTTACATTTATGTCCTCAAAACTTCCCGACTTTACTGGCAGTAAAAGCAGAAAGGCAAAATAAATCAAACCAAATACCTACCACAACTAGGCCATGACATGTAGCAGGGAGCACAAGAGAGCTCAGGTCTTTTTTTAGGGGCCATAATTCTGCCATCCAATGGCAGAACAGAGGCCAATCATTACAAAGCACCTGACTCACCTGACTGCAGTGTCACCCTTCTTCACCCTTACCTGCACGACTCATACACCAGAGTAGAATCATGTCTGCCACAATGGAAGGACGCACAGGCAGCCACAAAGATCAGCAAATGGAAGAAACCCAGTGTCTGGGCTGAGAACGAGCTCAGAACAAAGAAAGCCCATGGCCTAGCAGTTAGACCATCTGCTTGAGGAAGATGGTACTGAGGGTTCCCACCAAGACCAAGCAGTTTTGGTGAGGGTGGGGGTAAAAAGAAACTCAATGATCCTGGAAGCAAAAGGAAAAGAAAGGAGGGAAGGTGGGAAAGAGAAAGGAAGAAATGGTCTCTTTTCTTAGCACTCATGCTACAATGAAAAAAGAATATAAAGTATTCAATATCTGTCTCCATGCCCACCTACAAGCTTTTTTTTCTTACTAAGATCTAACTATTGAAAAGATCTGCTTGTTTCCTCTCTATTTTTAGGCTTCACAAACAGTTGTCACCATATGAAATAAAAATGAAGCAAGAGTCACCTCACATGTACCGGCTAATAATCCAAGTGTATACCTAACCAGGACTTGAAGAAAAGAAATGAATCTATCATCTGACACCTTCTGTTCAATATCAGCTATTTACCTTGCTTAAGGAAGGAAAGGTACACCCACTGAAAGATGTTCGGACACTGTTTTCTGAACACACCTAAAAGGCACACATTCTTCTACCTCTGAGCCCACTGACCAATTCCTGGTCATGGAACTGGATCCTGCATGCAGCAACTAAGACCTGATGCAGCCAAATAGATAAATAAATTATAAAAATATAAATTTTAAAAATTTAAAATCACTCTTTACATTTATGTCCTCAAAACTTCCCGACTTTACTGGCAGTAAAAGCAGAAAGGCAAAATAAATCAAACCAAATACCTACCACAACTAGGCCATGACATGTAGCAGGGAGCACAAGAGAGCTCAGGTCTTTTTTTAGGGGCCATAATTCTGCCATCCAATGGCAGAACAGAGGCCAATCATTACAAAGCACCTGACTCACCTGACTGCAGTGTCACCCTTCTTCACCCTTACCTGCACGACTCATACACCAGAGTAGAATCATGTCTGCCACAATGGAAGGACGCACAGGCAGCCACAAAGATCAGCAAATGGAAGAAACCCAGTGTCTGGGCTGAGAACGAGCTCAGAACAAAGAAAGCCCATGGCCTAGCAGTTAGACCATCTGCTTGAGGAAGATGGTACTGAGGGTTCCCACCAAGACCAAGCAGTTTTGGTGAGGGTGGGGGTAAAAAGAAACTCAATGATCCTGGAAGCAAAAGGAAAAGAAAGGAGGGAAGGTGGGAAAGAGAAAGGAAGAAATGGTCTCTTTTCTTAGCACTCATGCTACAATGAAAAAAGAATATAAAGTATTCAATATCTGTCTCCATGCCCACCTACAAGCTTTTTTTTCTTACTAAGATCTAACTATTGAAAAGATCTGCTTGTTTCCTCTCTATTTTTAGGCTTCACAAACAGTTGTCACCATATGAAATAAAAATGAAGCAAGAGTCACCTCACATGTACCGGCTAATAATCCAAGTGTATACCTAACCAGGACTTGAAGAAAAGAAATGAATCTATCATCTGACACCTTCTGTTCAATATCAGCTATTTACCTTGCTTAAGGAAGGAAAGGTACACCCACTGAAAGATGTTCGGACACTGTTTTCTGAACACACCAGTTAAAACACATACGAACATCGCCTTCTCCATGTTCTCCCAAGCTCCAACTAACCTGAAGGCAGTCTGGATGCTGATCCTGGGTACCAACAGTACCCTTCCCTACCCCTCATTGTGGGCAAGATCAAGCTTAGGTCTCAAAGTATCCCACCCAATCACCATCTGTATCCTGATAAAAACAGCAATCCAAGCACCATTTTAACAAAAGCACCACACTGAAACCTAAAATGTAAAGAGTAATTGATTACACATGAGACCTCCTGGATCTCACGCTAACCAACCACATTCTCTTCACAATTGATTTCATATGCCTGGACCTCAGTTTCCTCGCTGTACAATGGGTATAACTGGGCTCAAAAATGGCATAGTTCCACTGCAGAAACTGTTAGATACCCTCACTCCCTGTGCCTTATTAGGAAAACCATTCATCTACTGGAATTACAAACAAACGTGAATTGTATCTTTGTACAAATGTTGAGTGCTTTCTCCATCTATTTGCTGTACACCACACCATAGATCCTGGGTCCTGGGAAGTAGTCAAGAAAAATGCCAAACACACACAAGAGTCAGACGGACCACAGCTTAGAGGTACAGATTAACTGCCTTTCTAGTTGAGGGGCTTTAAGCAAGTTACAGCTTCTGTGAACCTCAATTTCCATATCATCCTTTTGCTGTTTTCCCTTTTTTTGATGTTTCCCCCAAAGAGAGAACACATGTTTTACAAAACTGAAATCATAGTTATATACAATGGTTGCTTTCACTTAACATTGTCATTTTCATTTTTTACTTTTTAGTATTTTACAAATTTTCTACAATGAGCATCTTTCCTTTTCTTCATAGCAAATATTAAAACTATTCAGTGAAGAACATGCAATTGTGATAAGAAGGGAAAATTCTGAAAAGAGGGAAAAAAATATAGGGTGACTTTGATATGCTGTGTTGCCTGAAACCTCAAATACAGATAAATGTATATGTATGTATACATACACACACACATATATGGTAGTGTTAGTGGTAAAGAACCTGCCTGCCGGGCTTCCCTGGTGGTCCAGTGGGTAAGGACACTGCCTTGCAGTGCAAGGCACCAGTTCGATCCCTGGTCTGGGAAGATCCTGTTCGACACTGTTTTCTGAACACACCAGTTAAAACACATACGAACATCGCCTTCTCCATGTTCTCCCAAGCTCCAACTAACCTGAAGGCAGTCTGGATGCTGATCCTGGGTACCAACAGTACCCTTCCCTACCCCTCATTGTGGGCAAGATCAAGCTTAGGTCTCAAAGTATCCCACCCAATCACCATCTGTATCCTGATAAAAACAGCAATCCAAGCACCATTTTAACAAAAGCACCACACTGAAACCTAAAATGTAAAGAGTAATTGATTACACATGAGACCTCCTGGATCTCACGCTAACCAACCACATTCTCTTCACAATTGATTTCATATGCCTGGACCTCAGTTTCCTCGCTGTACAATGGGTATAACTGGGCTCAAAAATGGCATAGTTCCACTGCAGAAACTGTTAGATACCCTCACTCCCTGTGCCTTATTAGGAAAACCATTCATCTACTGGAATTACAAACAAACGTGAATTGTATCTTTGTACAAATGTTGAGTGCTTTCTCCATCTATTTGCTGTACACCACACCATAGATCCTGGGTCCTGGGAAGTAGTCAAGAAAAATGCCAAACACACACAAGAGTCAGACGGACCACAGCTTAGAGGTACAGATTAACTGCCTTTCTAGTTGAGGGGCTTTAAGCAAGTTACAGCTTCTGTGAACCTCAATTTCCATATCATCCTTTTGCTGTTTTCCCTTTTTTTCTGATGTTTCCCCCAAAGAGAGAACACATGTTTTACAAAACTGAAATCATAGTTATATACAATGGTTGCTTTCACTTAACATTGTCATTTTCATTTTTTACTTTTTAGTATTTTACAAATTTTCTACAATGAGCATCTTTCCTTTTCTTCATAGCAAATATTAAAACTATTCAGTGAAGAACATGCAATTGTGATAAGAAGGGAAAATTCTGAAAAGAGGGAAAAAAATATAGGGTGACTTTGATATGCTGTGTTGCCTGAAACCTCAAATACAGATAAATGTATATGTATGTATACATACACACACACACATATATGGTAGTGTTAGTGGTAAAGAACCTGCCTGCCGGGCTTCCCTGGTGGTCCAGTGGGTAAGGACACTGCCTTGCAGTGCAAGGGGCACCAGTTCGATCCCTGGTCTGGGAAGATCCCACGTGCCATGGTGCGGCTGAACCGATGTGTCCAACTACCAAGCCAGAGTTCTGGAGTGCATGTGCCCAGAGCCGGTGCTCTGCGAAGACAGAGGCCACTGTGATGGGAGGCCCACACAGGCCAAAGAACAAAGATGGAAATAAATGAAAGACCAATAGAAGTGCTCCCACCCAAAAAAAAGAACCTGTCAATTCAGGAGATATAGGAGACACAGGTTCGATCCCTGGGTCAGGAAGATCCTCTGGAAGAGGGCATGGCAATCAACTCCAGTGTTCTTGCCGGGAGAATGCCATGGACAGACGAGCCTGGAGGGCTACAGCCCGTGGGGTCACACAGAGTCAGACATGACTGGTACACATACGTGTGTGTGCGTGTGTGGTGTGTGTGTGTGTGTATACATACAAAGGAAAGAAAAGGAACATTGCAGATACTAAAAGTGATACCTGTAATTATAAGGTCATACAATTAATGTCATTCATAAAGGTTTTAAGATTTTTATCTTCTGATAGCTGTAATGAAAGTTACATAAAGACAGACTTGCATATCTTGCAAAGTACATATCTATCTTTTTCTTCTATGGGCCAAAGTACCTTGTTGTACATGTAACACACCATTTAGATAAAGTTATGCAAATCTCTTGGGGAAAGTTCTGAGCTAAATGAGGGCATCTGGGAATAAGCCATATGTTACCAAGCCTTTTGTACACCTGAACCCCAATATCTAATGACCCAAGGATGTTCACTTATAAAATTAAATAGCCTGCCTTTTAGGAGAAGAGAATCAAGTACTACAGAACACTCGCCATCACATGCAGCTGAAGACAATATAAGGAGAGCTATACAGCTGAAGAAGATTCTAAATAAATGAGCAGGGACTTCCCTGGTGGTCCAGTGGTTAAGACTCCACACTGCAGGTGGTGTGTGTTCCATCCCTGATCAGGGAATGAATGTCCCACAGGCTGTACAGTGAGTCCAAATAAATAAATAAATAAAATTTAAAATAAATGAAAACCTGTAACACAAAACATGTCATTCATGCCTTGAATGACTATCACTAACATGCAATGCTATCTCGTTAATCTTATCTCTTCTTAGCCCCATGTTTTTAATTAATGTAATTTTCATTAAAATTGGAAAAAAAAAAAAACCTGTTTAAAGTAACTCTTATTCTTTTTTATCTGTTGCAGAATATTGTCTACATAGCCCCTTCTTTCCTAAACATTTCTTTATCACCATCTGAATTTTTCTCCCGCCTAAAATACCAAGAAAATCAATGTGATAGGGGCTTCCCTGGTAGCTCAGTAGTGAAGTGTTCACCTGCCGAGACGCAGGGTCGATCCCTGCTCCGGGAGGATCCCACACGCTGCAGAGCAACGAAGCCTGTGAGCCACAACTATTGAGCCTGTGCTCTGGAGCCTCGAAGCTGCAACTATTGAGCCCATGTGCAACTACTGAAACCCGTGTGCCTTAGAGCCCGAGTTCCACAACAAGAGAAGTCACCACAAGAAGGGTAATGACCTCAACTAGAGAGTAGCCCCCACTCCATGCAACTAGAGAAGAGCCTGTGGCAGCAGTGAAAACCCAGAATAGCCAAAAATAAACAAACAAAACTTTTTTAAAAATCAGTATGATATTAAGAAATACACAATTGTTGAACTAACACTCTATTTTCAGGATCAAAATTCAAGATGCATGATCTGAAATCAAGAGCTGTTCAAAAAACTCAGACTGCATGTGACGGTACCAATATCCATCTCCAACTCACTTCTAACAGTTCAGAGACAGATCCTTTAGAAGAGTGGTTCTCAGTCATTTCTATCATCAAACACACGTGTGGGATATGACACTCTCAAAAAAGAAACCACGCTAAAGGCAGCCGTGGTATTCTCCAAGTATGTGATCTGGGCTAGGGGAAGAAGCCCACACCAAAACCTCTATTCAGGGAGCATTTAGGAAACATCCATCCTCGACCCATCACTGTGTTACAGAGTTGGTGCAATCCTCTTTCATGAAAATCCTTTAAAACAGAACAAATAATGCTCTGAGGTAACTAAGTTACAGTCACAGCCCAGCCTTAGGGCCAGGAACAGCCAAAGGGAACATATTTCATTTTGTTTCCACCAAGACATACGTCATGTGTGATCATTTCATACTTGGCACTTTCCCATGGGCAAACTCTGGAACGTGCCAAATTCCTGGTCCTCCAACTGCAACTCAGCCTCTTTCTTTCCCACTCCAGAAAATATATCAAAACACAATTGAGAGACTGACCTCAATCTGCTATTTTTTTTTAAAGGAAATCATTTGATTGCATTCATATTTTAGCTGATCAGAACTCAGCTATAACAATGTTTTTGAGGCAGGCTAGGCTAAAAGGGATAGTCCCATATATCGAATCTAAAGATAGGTTCTAAATATCACCCTTTATAGACCTCTCACACGACAGGATTCTTGCCTCGAGAATTCCATGGACAGAGGAGCCTGGTGGGTTACAGTCCATGGGGTTGCAAAGAGTCAGAACTGACTGAGCAACTAACGCACATGACAGTATCCACAGATTGAGAAAACACAATCCACAGATTGAAAACACATGGAAATGAAGACTTCAAGACCCTCCAAGGTTCTCCATCCAGTTGCAGCTCTCTTTTAGTACTTAAACGTCTTAATTTGCCAGGCTGCAAAAAACTGTCATTGAAAAGTCAAATAAATACTCTGCCTGATACAATGTGGGTTGAGTTTAAATGCTGAAGCAATTTTCCTACTTTAGCTCCATGGTCATGAAAGTCTTCAGAAATTTTTCCCCACACATTCATTAGCCATGCATTAGCCAAGATTGAATATCATGGAATTTAGAATTTAGAGTAGCTATTTTTAAAACTTCCACATTGACTTCCCCGATAGCCCAGTGGCTAAGACTCTGTCCCTAGTGCAGGGGCCCTGAGCTTGATGCCTGGTCAGAGAACTAGATCCCACATGCTGCTAAGACCCAGTGCAGCCAAGTAAATAAATACAAAAAGATTTTTTTAACAAATGACAAAAAGTTATTAATCTCATTATTAAAAAGTAAGCATATAATAATGTTGGACTGTAAGACATTGTCCATCCTCGACCCATCACTGTGTTACAGAGTTGGTGCAATCCTCTTTCATGAAAATCCTTTAAAACAGAACAAATAATGCTCTGAGGTAACTAAGTTACAGTCACAGCCCAGCCTTAGGGCCAGGAACAGCCAAAGGGAACATATTTCATTTTGTTTCCACCAAGACATACGTCATGTGTGATCATTTCATACTTGGCACTTTCCCATGGGCAAACTCTGGAACGTGCCAAATTCCTGGTCCTCCAACTGCAACTCAGCCTCTTTCTTTCCCACTCCAGAAAATATATCAAAACACAATTGAGAGACTGACCTCAATCTGCTATTTTTTTTTAAAGGAAATCATTTGATTGCATTCATATTTTAGCTGATCAGAACTCAGCTATAACAATGTTTTTGAGGCAGGCTAGGCTAAAAGGGATAGTCCCATATATCGAATCTAAAGATAGGTTCTAAATATCACCCTTTATAGACCTCTCACACGACAGGATTCTTGCCTCGAGAATTCCATGGACAGAGGAGCCTGGTGGGTTACAGTCCATGGGGTTGCAAAGAGTCAGAACTGACTGAGCAACTAACGCACATGACAGTATCCACAGATTGAGAAAACACAATCCACAGATTGAAAAACACATGGAAATGAAGACTTCAAGACCCTCCAAGGTTCTCCATCCAGTTGCAGCTCTCTTTTAGTACTTAAACGTCTTAATTTGCCAGGCTGCAAAAAACTGTCATTGAAAAGTCAAATAAATACTCTGCCTGATACAATGTGGGTTGAGTTTAAATGCTGAAGCAATTTTCCTACTTTAGCTCCATGGTCATGAAAGTCTTCAGAAATTTTTCCCCACACATTCATTAGCCATGCATTAGCCAAGATTGAATATCATGGAATTTAGAATTTAGAGTAGCTATTTTTAAAACTTCCACATTGACTTCCCCGATAGCCCAGTGGCTAAGACTCTGTCCCTAGTGCAGGGGCCCTGAGCTTGATGCCTGGTCAGAGAACTAGATCCCACATGCTGCTAAGACCCAGTGCAGCCAAGTAAATAAATACAAAAAGATTTTTTTAACAAATGACAAAAAGTTATTAATCTCATTATTAAAAAGTAAGCATATAATAATGTTGGACTGTAAGACATTGTAGTAAAGAATACTGTCATATTTTCAGGGCTTCCCTGGTGGTCCAGTGGGTAGAGAGTCTGCCTTGCAGTGAAAGGGACACCAATTCAATCCCTGGCCCAGGAAAATCCCATCAGAGCGGTTGGACCAGTGTGTCTAATTACGAGCCAGTGCTCTGGAGTGCGTGTGCCCAAAGCCGGTGCTCTGCAGTCAGAGAGGCCACTGCAATGGGAGGCCCACACAGGCCAAAGAATAAAGATGGATGAAAACTAATATAAAAATAAAAGAGGCATAATTGGGGGGAAAAAAAAAAAGAATACTGTTATACTTTCAGATCATAAAAAAATACATATTTTTAAGAAAATCCCCAGGCTCCCATGCTGAAAATTGAGAGAGCAATAGTAGAAAGAAAGGGAGAAAGGAAAGAGGGAGGCAGGAAAAGAAAGAAGGCAGTAGGGCTTCCCTGGTGGTCTAGTGGGTAAAGATACCACCTTGCAGTGCAAGGGGTGCCAGTTCGATCCCTGGCCTGGGAGGATCCCACATGCCGCGGAGCGGCTGGATCGATGTGTCCAATTACCGAGCTGGAGCTCTGGAGTGCAGGCGCCCAGAGCCGGTTCTCTGCACTGAGAGAGACCACTGCGATGGAAGGCCCACACAGGCCAAGAAACGGATGAAAATAAATGGATAAAAAAATCAATAAAAGAGGCCAAAAATTGTTTAAAAAAAGAAAGAAGGCAGTAAAGAAGTAAAATAGAAAATAAAACTTAGAAAGTGAATAAAGAATAGAAGAATAAGGAGAACCAACTTTATATATTCAAAACAAAATAGATTCAGAAGTAGAAAATATTCCTTCAATTACCGCCATTACATGGGAAGAGCTTCTTCAGGAAGCCTAACGTGGATGCATTCTGGAGAAATCAAGCATGCAATATTAGCACCATTTTGCTGGCCCCAATTTTTGGTAACTGTGCCTTTTGTAAGTTTTATGACACAGAGAATAAGAAGAGATATATGTGTTCTGGACTCTGCATGAGTGTTAAGTTGCTTCAGTCTTGTCCAACTCTGTGACCCCATGGATGACAGCCCACCAGGCTCCTCTGTCCATGGAATTCTCAAGCAAGAATACTGGAGTGGGTTGCTGTGCCCTCCTCCAGGACATCTTCCTGATCCAGAGATCAAACTGGCATCTCTTATATCTTCTGCATTGGCAGAAGGGTTCTTTACCACTAGCGCAAGCTAGGAATCCCCTTTGGGCTGTTTACAAAAAAAAAAAATTAATAAATGTATTCTCACTCAGAGAGGCATCATTTAGGGTGTCTGTCGGAGCCCGGAAGGTCAGCATACTCCCAATCAAGTGTAGCCCAGGATTCCAATCCTCAGAGCGTCCTCACCCCTCACCACCACCACTGCCCCCACCCTGTTTAGCTTATCTTTGTGGCTTCAGGAATAGGAGTCCATTCAAACACCACCGAGCAATTTAAGGATTTAAGGATTATAAATCAGTAGCTCAAATTTCAGTCAAAAGGGAATGGGCATAATGTACTTCCTACAGCTGGATCCATTTTGTACCTGTTGGAAGAAAATCCTAAGTACTTAGGTTGTACAGAGAGACTTTCTAAGCCAAAGGTCCACTTTCAGCAAGTGACTTCAAATATGCAAATGAAAGCAATGCCTGGAGGGAACAGCAGCCACCTCACCAGAGAGACTGCCCACGGGCCTGCTGTCAGGACACACAGTGCCCACAAAGAGAAATGGGATGCTACTCAAGGCTTTCCACTTCTGTAACATTCTGTCTTTGTTGAATAAAGAATACAAAAGCAACTAACGCTCCCAAATGTCATATGTTTAGCATTTTGTGACATGAACCTCCTCTCTAAATCTTTACAGCACTACCCAGACATTCCAGCCACTGTCTGGGACTAGATATAATTATGGCAATTATGTCCACCATAATGAGGGAGATGGGAAATGTGATCAAACATTTATAGAGGGGAAAAACTGAAGCACAGAAAAAGTTTTAAGCAGCAGAAAATTTCAACAAAATTAACAGAGAAAGTAAAGAGGCAACGAGGCTCCTTCTCAGCCATCTAACATGCTGAATTTGAAATACAATGACTTATCAAATTACTGACATGACCAGGAAACAGTCTGTTGCTTTCTAGACCTCTTTTCAGGCGATAATATCCCGGGATGGCAAACATGGCCACAGTAAGAGTAAAACAGAATATAAATAAGATCTTACTATAAAGAGAAAGACCCAATCAGTCCCCAAGCCCAGCGCTGTAAGATGGCAGGAGCTGATCAATCTGGGAATGCCAGTGGGGTGAAATCTTGTGAGATCGGCTAGATTGAGAGTCAGGTTCTGAGCATATCCAGAGCCTGACATAAAACAGACATCAATTCAGCTGTCCCTCAGTATCAACATGGATGCACAAGTTCCCCAGAGAAAATGGGGAATTTTGCACATAACTGACATTTTTGCATATACTTTTTTTTAACTTTTATTTTGTACTAGAGTATTAACGGATTAACAGTGTTGTGGTAGTTTCAGGTGAACAGTGAAGGGACTCCACCAAACATAAAACATACACATGTATCCACTCTCCCCCAAACTCCATTCCCATCCAGACTGCCATATAACAGTGAGCAGAGTTCCACATTTCACCCCCATATGTTAAATCACCTCTAGATTATTTATAACACCTAGGACAATGTAAATGATATGCAAATGATTGTAAGTACAATGCAAATCTTATGTAAACAGTTGTAAGTACAATGTAAATGTTATATAAATAGTTGCCATCAAGCAACAAATTCCAGTTTTCACTGTTTGGAACTTCCTGGAATTCTTTTTCCAAATATTTTCAATTCAAGGTAGGTTGAATCCATGGACAAAAAATGGCAAGGAGAGCAAGGGCCAACTGCAAAGACTTGGTGCACAAATCTCTGATTAAGAAAGAATCATGATGGACTCCCCTGATGGTCCAGTGGGTAAGAATCCACCAGTCAATGCAGGGAACACTGGTTTCATCCCTGGTCCAGGAAGATCCCACATGCCAAAGAGCAACTGAGCCCGTGAGCCCTCCAGCCACAACTACTAAGCCCATGCTCTGCCCAAGAGAAGCTGCTGCAAGGAGAAGCCTGTGTGTGCACCACAACTAGAGAGTATGGAGGGTAGCCCCTGCTCACCACAACTACAGAAAAGTCCAGTCTCAGGAAAAAAGACCAAGAGCAGTCCAAAAACTCAATAAATAAGTAAGTAAAAAGAAAGGATCATGACAAGATGATCTTGTTCCCTGGTGGCTCAGGGGGTAAAGAATCAGCCTGCAGTGTGGGAGACCTGGCTTCAATCCCTGGGTTAGGGAAATCCCCTGGAGAAGGGAATGTCTTCCCAGTCCAGTATTCTTGCCTAGAGAACTCCATGAACAGAGAAGCCTGGTGGGGTACAGTCCATGGTGGTCACAAAGAACCAAACGGGACTTAGCAACTAAACAACAACAAACCAGAGCAGGGTGAGTTCCCCTAATTCAATATGACTGGTGTCCTTATAAAAAAAAGGGGGGGCAGGGGAATCTGGATACACATTCACTGAGGAAAGATGACATGAAAATTCATGGAGACAAGCTAAGGGAAGCAGCTTGGAACAGATCACAGAAAGAACAGCCCACAGAAGGAACCAAAGCTGCCAGCACTTTTGATTTCAGACTTCTGATCTTCGGAACTGAAAGACAATAAAATGTTTGTTGTTTAAGCCACCGAGTTTGTGGATATTTTTTGATGGCAACTCCAGCAAACTAAGAGAGAGGGCGAGTCATCTAGAAAAGGAAGGAGGGGTGGTGGAGGATAGGTAGAAGATTTGAAGGGAATGGAAACGTTTCAGCAGGAAACAGGCCAGTCACACCATGCAAGACTGTGCCCCGCTCAAGTGTGCACTGCTACCTCGTATTCCAGCAGAGGCTGGAGATGATAGATTTATTTACAGTGACTTCCTCAAGCAGTTTTTGGCAGTCACTGGGTAAGAGAGGAAAAGATGCCAGGGTCAAACTCGAGAGTTGGCAGAGTAGATTACAAGCAAAGCACAAAGGGGTAAGGCCACTGACGATACTGTCAAGGAGTGATACGCCACGAGTGAACAGAAAGGAGATGGAGGAGAGAAGATGAGGTGTGGACTGGCAGAACGAGCATGGCAGGCAGAGGAGGGGTCTCCCGCAAACTGGAAACCAGCATAGAAAAGACACAGGGAGGATGACCTCAACAAGAGGACTAAGGACCTCCTGTTAGTAAGATTTAATATTTTAAAAGCCAGGAAAGTCTGAAGCTGCAACACTGTATACAACAAATACACCATTCACAAGACACTGAGAGCTCCAGTGATCAAAGACAGTCAGAGTGAGACAAGACTGCAAAGGCTTCCACCACCCTCAAAGGATGGAAAAGAATCATCAGGAACATCCCCAAATCATATTCATACCTAACTCCTAGACTCTGGTTCACATTAAAAAAAAAAAAAAAATCACTGCTGCATTTATCATCTTCGGTATCAAAGTTACATTTTTAAACAAAATAAGAAAGAGGCACATGAACTAGAAACTGAGATCAACGACAATGACCCATCTGTCTCCCAGTCTGGGTTGGCTGAAGCCATGGGTGGAACCCCAGATACGGAGAGAGGACTGTAAAGTTCTGTGTGGATTTCTGACTACATGGGGGTCAGTGCCCCTCACATTTGAACTGTGGGTAGAGAGGAGTATAAAGACCATATATGACAAGTCAAAGCTGTCATGCTCAATGATGAAAGCTTTTTCAAAAATCTAAACTCAGGAACAAGACAAGGACAGCCCTTTTCCCCACTCTTATTCAACATAGGACTGAAGGTCCAAGCCAGAGCGATTAGGCAAGAAAACAGAAACAAAAGCATTAATTGAAAAGGAAGTAAAGAGGGTGGTGGAGGATAGGTAGAAGATTTGAAGGGAATGGAAACGTTTCAGCAGGAAACAGGCCAGTCACACCATGCAAGACTGTGCCCCGCTCAAGTGTGCACTGCTACCTCGTATTCCAGCAGAGGCTGGAGATGATAGATTTATTTACAGTGACTTCCTCAAGCAGTTTTTGGCAGTCACTGGGTAAGAGAGGAAAAGATGCCAGGGTCAAACTCGAGAGTTGGCAGAGTAGATTACAAGCAAAGCACAAAGGGGTAAGGCCACTGACGATACTGTCAAGGAGTGATACGCCACGAGTGAACAGAAAGGAGATGGAGGAGAGAAGATGAGGTGTGGACTGGCAGAACGAGCATGGCAGGCAGAGGAGGGGTCTCCCGCAAACTGGAAACCAGCATAGAAAAGACACAGGGAGGATGACCTCAACAAGAGGACTAAGGACCTCCTGTTAGTAAGATTTAATATTTTAAAAGCCAGGAAAGTCTGAAGCTGCAACACTGTATACAACAAATACACCATTCACAAGACACTGAGAGCTCCAGTGATCAAAGACAGTCAGAGTGAGACAAGACTGCAAAGGCTTCCACCACCCTCAAAGGATGGAAAAGAATCATCAGGAACATCCCCAAATCATATTCATACCTAACTCCTAGACTCTGGTTCACATTAAAAAAAAAAAAAAAATCACTGCTGCATTTATCATCTTCGGTATCAAAGTTACATTTTTAAACAAAATAAGAAAGAGGCACATGAACTAGAAACTGAGATCAACGTACAATGACCCATCTGTCTCCCAGTCTGGGTTGGCTGAAGCCATGGGTGGAACCCCAGATACGGAGAGAGGACTGTAAAGTTCTGTGTGGATTTCTGACTACATGGGGGGTCAGTGCCCCTCACATTTGAACTGTGGGTAGAGAGGGAGTATAAAGACCATATATGACAAGTCAAAGCTGTCATGCTCAATGATGAAAGCTTTTTCAAAAATCTAAACTCAGGAACAAGACAAGGACAGCCCTTTTCCCCACTCTTATTCAACATAGGACTGAAGGTCCAAGCCAGAGCGATTAGGCAAGAAAACAGAAACAAAAGCATTAATTGAAAAGGAAGTAAAACTGTCACTATTTGCAGATGACATAATGCAATATAGGGAAAACTCTCCAGATTCCACCAAAAACAAAAAAAAACTGTTAGAAGTAGTAGTAAATGAAAAATTCCCTGGTGGCCCAATGGTTAAGAAGAATCAGCCTGCCAATACAGAGGCCACGGGTTCCACCCCTGGTCCAAGTAAATTCCACATGCCTCAGGGCAAGTAGGTGACTGCAGAACCCACGTGCCACAGCTACTGAAGCCTGAACACCCTAGGGCCCATCACAATGAGAAGTTTGCAGACTGCAACTGGAGAGCTCCAACTAGAAAAACTAGTTGCCCCGCTCACCAAAATTAGAGAAAGCCCACACACAGCAACAAAGACCCAGCACAGCCAAAAAATAAAAATAAATATATTAAAATAAACAAATTCAGTAAAGTTGCAGGATACAAAATCAATGTTCAGAAATCAGCTATTTCTATATACAAATAAACTATCAGAAAGACAAATTGAAAAAATAATCTGTTTTACAACTGCATCAAGAATTTAAAATATCAAGGAATAAATTTCACCAAGGAGGTTAAAAAACACCTATATACTGATAACTATAAGACATTGATAAAAGAAATAAATGGAAAGATATTCCATGCTCATGACTAGAAGAAATAATATTGTTAAAATATCCATATCACCCAAAACAATAAATAGAATCTAATTTCACATTTCTCACTGAAATAGTGTAAACAATTCTAAAAGCAGTATAAAACCACAAAAGACCCTGAAAAGTCAAAGCAATCTTGAGAAAGAAGACCGAAACTCGAGGTATCATCCTCCCTGATTTCAAACTATATTTAAAAGCTATAGGGAAAAAAAAAAAAGCTATAGTATAGCATAAAAAGAGACACATAGATAAACTTGAACAGACTAGAAAGTCCAGAAATCAACCCACACATGTAAGGCCAGTTACTGTACAACCAGGAGCCAAGAATATACAGTGGGGAAAGGATAGTATCTTCCATAAATAGTGTTGGGAAAACTGGGCAACTATAAGCAAAAAAATAACACTAGACTTCTTATACCATACACAACTAATTCAAATGGATTAAAACCTGAAACCATAACACTTCTAGAAGAAAACACAGGCAGTAAGCTCCCTGACATTAATTCTTACAATAATTTTTGGACTTGACACCAAAGGAAAAAATAAACAGTTTCTGTACATCAAAGGAAACCATCAGCAAGACAATTCGACTACAGAAACAACTGAAAAGGCCATCCACTGAATGGGAGAAAATACTTGCAAATCATGTATCTGATAAGCGATTGATATCCAAAGTATATAAAGATATAACACAGCTTAATGGCAAAAATGAATCTTTATGGAATTAAGCAAAGTATCTGAACACTTTTCTAAAGAAGACATACAGATGGCCATCAGGTGTAACATACAGCCCTGTGACTATAGCTAATATTACCATAACGCACATTTGAAAGTTGCAGAGAGTAAATCTTAAAAGTCCTGATAATAAGAAAAAATTTCTGTAACTATGTATACAGACAGATGTGAACTAGACTTACTGTGATGATCACTTTGCAGTACGTACAAACATGGAATTATGACTGAAACTAACACCATGTGCTATACTTTAAGAAAGAAGGAAGGTAAGGAGGGTGAGAGGAAAGAAGGAAGGGAAAGAAAAGGAAAAATAAATAATTCTTTCAAAGAGGTCCATGTTTCTTTTTCTCCTCTTTTTCTGTTCAAAGTCAAACATTTACACAACCTACAGAAATCCTGTACATGAATAAGGGCGTAGCTACTACACCCTGCCTCTGGGCACTCTAGAGAAAGCCGCTCCTTGAGATAAGGAGCCCTCCAGCTCATAAACGCTGTGTTAGGAGTCGCCACACCTCCTGCATATCTAAGAAGCTGACGCATATCTAAGAATCTGGAAGCCTCCAGATTCCAAGAGGCAAGTCTTAATTGGATTCCAGTGGACTGTTTTGAGTTCCCCAACTCCCACTGAAAAAGTAGAAGACCATGGAAGGAACTCAAGAAAACGTCTACCGTGACAATCTGAGGATGGTCCTGTAAGAACTCAGGGACTTTCTGCTCACCTAATCGCAGATAAAGCACTCATTTAGCTCTGGGTAAAACTGTCATTTTAGGCTGACTGTTTTTTAAGATTCTATGCTGCACTGAGAGACAGAAAGCAACTTGAGACTCCAAGTCTTCCTGACTGGTTTTACAAATCCTAGCTAAAGGATATGATCGGCACAAGCAGCTAGCGAGTGGCAAATGTGAATCCCTGTTGGCTAACACTGTGGTGAACACCCTCTTCATCTGCAACACAGATCCACGCATATTCAATTGATATTTATTTGATGTTGACCACATGCAAGACCTGGAGGAACTACAAAGCTGAATGGAGGCGGTCATTCCTTCAAGGAATCTAAAACAAAATCGTGAGTTTTAGATAGTATTTTTACAGTTTTAACAGGCAAATCATCACATGAAATCTTACATGATATTTTAAGGGAATATCTGAAAGTAATTCTCCTCATAGACCTAATATTTACTTTTGAATTTAATCTTTCCATCCTCCTTGCAGTCCTTCAACTACAGAAAGCAGAGCATCCATGAAAACAAGGACAATGACAAGATCATACATAATACGTTTACTATGAGACAGTGACTATTCTGGAAACTTTATATACTTAGGTTATCTAATGCTCCCAAATACGGGCTTCCCTGGTTGCTCAGACAGTAAAGAATCTTTTTGCAGTGCAAGAGATCTGGGTTGATTCAGGAAGATCCTCTGGAGAAGGCCATAGAATCCACTTCAGTATTCTCACCTGGAAAATCACATGAACAGAGGAACCTGGTGGGCTACAGTCGCTGGGGTCTCACAGGACTGAGCAACGAACACACACACAATCCTCCCAACAACCTTACGACAGAGGTTACGTCTCTATTACATCTCTCTTTTTTTTTTTTTTTTTTTTTTAGGTAAGAAATGGATTTATTCAGATTCAGAGAACGCACACTCCACAGACAGAGCGTTAGCCATGGCAGAGCAAATCCAGTGGCCCCGAAAACATGGCGTCCTTAGCTTTTATAGGCTGGGTAATTCCATATGGTAATGAGTGGGAGGATTATTCCAGTTTTTTGAGAAGGGGTGTAACTGTCATGGCGCCTCTGAGTGTGTCATTTAGCTTGCTGACTGAGGATCAAGGAAAAGATGTGGGGAAAGGAAGCTGATTGCCCTTGAGGAGGGTGGTTGAGTTGGGGTTTACCCTCAAGCAGGATTTACTAATCCTGTCTCCTAGGCTCCCCACCCTGGGTCTTCCTTAGATTAACTGAAAAGCACCTAAAGGATATGATCGGCACAAGCAGCTAGCGAGTGGCAAATGTGAATCCCTGTTGGCTAACACTGTGGTGAACACCCTCTTCATCTGCAACACAGATCCACGCATATTCAATTGATATTTATTTGATGTTGACCACATGCAAGACCTGGAGGAACTACAAAGCTGAATGGAGGCGGTCATTCCTTCAAGGAATCTAAAACAAAATCGTGAGTTTTAGATAGTATTTTTACAGTTTTAACAGGCAAATCATCACATGAAATCTTACATGATATTTTAAGGGAATATCTGAAAGTAATTCTCCTCATAGACCTAATATTTACTTTTGAATTTAATCTTTCCATCCTCCTTGCAGTCCTTCAACTACAGAAAGCAGAGCATCCATGAAAACAAGGACAATGACAAGATCATACATAATACGTTTACTATGAGACAGTGACTATTCTGGAAACTTTATATACTTAGGTTATCTAATGCTCCCAAATACGGGCTTCCCTGGTTGCTCAGACAGTAAAGAATCTTTTTGCAGTGCAAGAGATCTGGGTTGATTCAGGAAGATCCTCTGGAGAAGGCCATAGAATCCACTTCAGTATTCTCACCTGGAAAATCACATGAACAGAGGAACCTGGTGGGCTACAGTCGCTGGGGTCTCACAGGACTGAGCAACGAACACACACACAATCCTCCCAACAACCTTACGACAGAGGTTACGTCTCTATTACATCTCTTTTTTTTTTTTTTTTTTTTTTTTAGGTAAGAAATGGATTTATTCAGATTCAGAGAACGCACACTCCACAGACAGAGCGTTAGCCATGGCAGAGCAAATCCAGTGGCCCCGAAAACATGGCGTCCTTAGCTTTTATAGGCTGGGTAATTCCATATGGTAATGAGTGGGAGGATTATTCCAGTTTTTTGAGAAGGGGTGTAACTGTCATGGCGCCTCTGAGTGTGTCATTTAGCTTGCTGACTGAGGATCAAGGAAAAGATGTGGGGAAAGGAAGCTGATTGCCCTTGAGGAGGGTGGTTGAGTTGGGGTTTACCCTCAAGCAGGATTTACTAATCCTGTCTCCTAGGCTCCCCACCCTGGGTCTTCCTTAGATTAACTGAAAAGCACCTGTTTCCCACCCTCACCCCCACTCCCCACCCCCAGCCCCTGGACCTCAGTTCCTTCACCTTTGAGATAATGAAGTCAGCCCCAGGATTTCCAGCATCTCCTCTAGATGGAACATTCTGAGAGCTACTGACTGCAGGGAAAGAGCACCTTAACCAAGATGGCGTGGTCAGGCTCCCTCAGCCCAAAGCCTCTCGCTCTCAACTCCAGGTTTTGTGAGTAACAACTATACAGCTGAGATCACTTATACCCCTTCGCATGCGCATCACAAGGTGCTCGCTTGGTCACAGGCTACTTTGTGCAGTAAGCCAGTAGGAGCTTCCCCGTGAAAGCCCTGGCTGCTGCCTGCTGCACTGGAGCCACACTGGAGGGCCATCATGTTGGTATTATACGAGGTGATGTTATGGCTACGTTACGTAGAGCCCACCTGTCACAACTGTTGAAGTCCTGTGCCCTTACAGCCTGTGCTCCGCGAGAAGAGAAGCTACCTCAGTGAGAAGCCCATGCAGCAAGGAAGACCCACCACAGCCAAAAGTTAACTGATTTTTTTAATTAAAAAAAGCTAAGGATCATTTTGCCCCAAATTACAAAATCCAGACCTTCAGCTAAGCAGAGGCTGGAGGGTAAGGTAGAGCAACAAGTTACAGGTTTGACTCATACATCATTAACTTCCAGCTAGCTTCTGGGCTCAGGTGTTTTTGAAAGCTGATGTCACCAACACGTGGCAGAATAACACGATCATTAACAGTAGTGCTTAAAGAGAAGTTGTTGTTGTTTTTAATTCCCAATAATGATTAGGAGTAATCTGTAAAAACATGCAAAACTCTAAATTGGGAAAAAAGCAGGATAGAATATACAGATATACAGGCTATAGTTGGGAGAGGCGGTTATTTGGGTTTCTTTTTTTTACACAAGGAAACAGGCGAGAGCATTCAACAGTAGATATAATTGGATAATAGGATTTGGGAGTTTTTTCCTTTTCCTTTTCCTTATTTTTTTTTTAATGTAAACTTAAATGAACTCCATAATTAGGGGGGAGAGGCTTTCTTTATGTAGAGAGAAAAGGTGCTTAATATTCTCACACTGATTTCTTCTGAGAAGAAAGAAAATACCCCTGAAAACATCTCGGTGACACTGCAGAAATTCCAGAAAGACAGGTTCCAAGGAGAACAGCATTATGACCCACTACAGATGGGAAAGAAAAGACTCCTTTATTGCTTCAGGTCTAGAATCACTCAATTTCACAGGATGTTTCAGAAATGTTGTCAGGGGACGTTGCTCTGGAGTCCAGGGATACACAGCTTTGTAGAGCTTGTGGTTGTTCAGTTACTCTGTTGGGTTGACTCTTTGCGACCCCGTGGACTGTAGCCTGCCAGGCTCCTCTGTCCATGGAATTTTCCAGGCAAGAACACTGGAGTAGGTTGCTATGCCCTCCTCCCAGGGATCCTCCCAACCCAGGGATCAAACCTGCCTCTTCTGCATCGGCAGGCGGATTCTTTACTGCTGAGCCACCAGGGAAGCTGTTTGTAGAGTTGGACCCAGGGAGAAAAAGAGCAGGTGCGTCAGACGAGGTGGCAGACCATGAGAGTCAAACGTCTCGGGCACTGTCCTGAAATCCCGGTCTGGAGTAGGTTCCCCCCCAAGTGCTCTTGTCGTGCACCATGGCCAGCCATATGGCCAGGGGGACTTACCATGAGAACACTTGTCCTTTCCTCTCTGAAACACGGCCACCCAGGAAGGTCAGGTAGCCTCTTTCACAGAATCTGCAAGGGTTAAATCCAACCCCAACTAAGCTAATCTATGCCTTCATCAAGCTATAGGATAAGCACATTGTGTAGACACATCTGTGTTCATACACAAACATATGATGTATATGTACATACACATGTGGCCCTGTCTGCACCACAGATCAACGACGGCGGCTTTGGACAGTGACAATGATACACCTCCTTCTATCACGCTCATGAGAGCATTCTGGAAACGCATGATTTCTCTGGTGAGGCCCACAGATACCACCAGAAACTCAGGAAAAGTACAGTTGAAAAATCACATTCAGAATGCTATTCATTACATAGGAACCTCCTGCGCTTCTCGAATGGGCTTTTTTGCTACTTGGTGGCCAGTAGCTAAAGACAGATCTGATAGGCAAAGAATAGGAAAACTAGAACAGGAAAAGTCAGCACCTCCTTTGGGAGTTTGACAGACAATCTGTGGTGTCAACAACGCCTCACACCCTCGTTTGGAGCCTTGCAGCCCAACTTGCCAACAGCTCAAGACGTGCCCTGAGCACGCATCACACTGGGCTTCACCAGCACCACCACCAACAAAGCAACAAAACAACAACACAGAAGCCTGCAGGAGCCTTGCGTTTGCGTACTAATTTTGTTGATTGATACCCAAATTCAATTTGAACAGTTATTTAAAACTGGAAAAAAAATAATGCAACTAGATAAAACAATGCCATCGCTTGTTTTTTTAAGGCATTTTTTTGTTTGTTTCTAAGTGCAAAGTTGACACCTACTGACTTTACTCAGCAGTAATTAAATACATCTAATGTTAGATAAAGAAATTTAACCTACCTCATCAAAGGTGGTGTCATCTTTCTTCAAAGCTATAAAATAAAAGGGGAAAGCAAACAGTTATTGTGGAACATCTCAAAGAGGCCAAGTATCTAAGCTCTAGGAAAAAAAAAAGAAAATGAAGCAGTATGGTGTTTTCATTTCAGGAAGTAAAATCATACCCCAACCTGAATAACAATGTTATGATACAAATATGAAAACTGCAAATGAGAGAGAGAATTGCACAGTATGCATCTTTGTGAAGCACTTTCATAAATATGTAAATGAAACTATGCTCCCAACTATGGAAAAGAAGTAGGCCTATCTTTCCTCCATATCTCCTTTATAGGAAAATGCTTTAATGAAAGTATGAAAGAATCAAAAAGTGAATCTCCCCTTCAACTTCTGATATTTGCTCATCTATCATTATCCAAGGTCACTGGACTTCCCAAACCAATTGTCAGGAAGACAACCAATCTGCACAGTGCCCGGAATGAGATTTTCATACTGAGAGAAGCTTAAGTTTGATGGTGAAAGATCAGATGTGTAAAATAATCACTGCAGAAACCTAATTCAAGCATTTTCATCATGATAATTTTTCTAACAGGGTATCACCAAAGGAAACAATACATTTGGAGTGTTTTGTAACAGATACTTGAAATTTATTATAAATATTCATAACTTCAGAACTTGGATTTGATTACTCTAAAGAGAAAGTGAAGTATTTCATGTACAGCTGGCAACGTATTTCATGTATACCTAGTTCCGTCAAGGCTACAATTACTTAGAACATTTCAGATTACGGAGAATGGACAAAGGAGCAAATTTAACTGAAATCATGAGTTGGAAAAATGTTTCAGAGGTACAGAATTGTGCATAGGGGCTTACTGGTCTATACTGGAAAGTTCTATTCAGGATAGAAGGCCTTGGGAAGTTCTTATGTGACTTGGAAAGTTATCTTCTGGCCAAAGCAACGGAAAGCAAATTGTTTTGACAACTCAGCTCCAAAGAGAAGTTCTGTGCCTAAACTGAAGCCATCACATCAAAGCTGTTTTGAACCCAACCCCCACAGCCTCAAGAAGTCTGTGTACTCAGAAAAAAAAGGAAAAATTTAACCTACCTCATCAAAGGTGGTGTCATCTTTCTTCAAAGCTATAAAATAAAAGGGGAAAGCAAACAGTTATTGTGGAACATCTCAAAGAGGCCAAGTATCTAAGCTCTAGGAAAAAAAAAAGAAAATGAAGCAGTATGGTGTTTTCATTTCAGGAAGTAAAATCATACCCCAACCTGAATAACAATGTTATGATACAAATATGAAAACTGCAAATGAGAGAGAGAATTGCACAGTATGCATCTTTGTGAAGCACTTTCATAAATATGTAAATGAAACTATGCTCCCAACTATGGAAAAGAAGTAGGCCTATCTTTCCTCCATATCTCCTTTATAGGAAAATGCTTTAATGAAAGTATGAAAGAATCAAAAAGTGAATCTCCCCTTCAACTTCTGATATTTGCTCATCTATCATTATCCAAGGTCACTGGACTTCCCAAACCAATTGTCAGGAAGACAACCAATCTGCACAGTGCCCGGAATGAGATTTTCATACTGAGAGAAGCTTAAGTTTGATGGTGAAAGATCAGATGTGTAAAATAATCACTGCAGAAACCTAATTCAAGCATTTTCATCATGATAATTTTTCTAACAGGGTATCACCAAAGGAAACAATACATTTGGAGTGTTTTGTAACAGATACTTGAAATTTATTATAAATATTCATAACTTCAGAACTTGGATTTGATTACTCTAAAGAGAAAGTGAAGTATTTCATGTACAGCTGGCAACGTATTTCATGTATACCTAGTTCCGTCAAGGCTACAATTACTTAGAACATTTCAGATTACGGAGAATGGACAAAGGAGCAAATTTAACTGAAATCATGAGTTGGAAAAATGTTTCAGAGGTACAGAATTGTGCATAGGGGCTTACTGGTCTATACTGGAAAGTTCTATTCAGGATAGAAGGCCTTGGGAAGTTCTTATGTGACTTGGAAAGTTATCTTCTGGCCAAAGCAACGGAAAGCAAATTGTTTTGACAACTCAGCTCCAAAGAGAAGTTCTGTGCCTAAACTGAAGCCATCACATCAAAGCTGATATTATACAGTCTAACAGTCTTCCAAGGCCCTTGTCTCTGTTTCATACTATGAATTTATCTTTTTCAAACATCAAGAAGTCTGTGGTCGTGGTAATGGTGTGGATAAGGGTAGGTCAAGGAAGATAAAATGTTTTAGTTCTCTGTCTTCCCCTTTTGCCTAAGAAACTGATCTTGTTTTCTCTACTTCCTTTATTAGAGAACCACTTCTTCTGAATGGAAAATAAAAAGACAGGTCTTTGTCCTAGTCTCAATTTACTTATCCTACCTTCAATTATTTGCCCATATTATGTTTTTGACTTAATGTTTATTAAGTCTAAAATAACCTACTTTAATAGAAAGGCATAAGATCCTAGATGATTCTCAATAGTGATATTTTTAATTCATAATGTAAAACTTCCAATTTAAAGGCTTTCTTTAAATATCAGTCAACAGTGTTACCAGACTGGATCCCAACCTCCATCAACCAAGGGCTGTCATTTAATTAACATACCTGACTTGTGATTCCTTTATAAAATACTAGTGACCAACATAAATAAGGACAAGTTGCTCCATCTTTACAAAAAAAAAAAGTTTTTGGAATAAGAAATGATTAGCTCATCCGAAGTTGACTATCCTACAGCCTCATACCTTTCTCATTTAACAAACAACACACGATGTTGTTGTCGTCAAGAGAGATGAAAAGCTTCTCATTCACACTGCAAACTTTTTACTTGGGACATGAAAAAACATCTGGAGATACGGCCATGGGTTTTCTTAAGCAAAGCATCCAATGAGAACTACCTTCTCTTAGAAGTTGATACCTTTTCTTAGAGAATGGCAAAAATGGAATGAAGACCCTGAAGTTGAGAGATGAAGAGAATAGAAACCAGAAAGTCTTTAACATCCAGACTGGACTATTTCCTTCTTGCCACCTAAGTCTTGTTAATGCCTTCAGCCTTCTGGTTGAAGGGCTGGGATCTGTAGGCAGAAAGAAAAGGAGGAACTAGAAGGGGGGATTGCAGGTGTATTTTCTAAGATATAAAGACCAGGACGTCAGATGCCCTCCCCTGTATGTTATTCTCAAACCCAGGACACCATAGGGGAGAGGATTTTAAGACCAAGAAGTCTACCCCTTCAACACTTCATTATTCAATTGACACCTTGCATTGTTTCTTTTAAACATTGACTCCCTTCCCTGAAAAGCAATTAGCGGTAACAAAAAAGACCAATTAAAGAGGCCTTTGACAAATATTTATCAGGTCACTGATGAAGAAACTCTGACCTAAACAAGCATACAACACCTCATTATTGATTACATTCCCTGATGGTCATTAATCATTCATGTAAAATACAAACCACACCTGTCTTCAAGTATATCGCAGAAAAACAAGCGTTATCAGATTTTTCTGAGTTAACAAAGGGGCATATATTAAGCCATCTAAGAAAAGCAGATATTCTCTTCAGTCCTTTGCTTAGATATTACTCCCTCCACAGTATCACTAAGACTCAAATGGTATCCCTCCTATATTCTCCAACAGCAAACAATGCTAATCTGCATGGTAAAATTTGTCAATGCTCATTCATTGGCCTGTCTTAAAGTCCTTGAGGACAGGCACCAGTAACAATGGTCACTGAATCTGAACCCCAGCACAAAACTCAGCACGCAGAAGGCACTCGATTATTATTTGTGGAATTAATGAACTGTACTTCAAGGGCAAAAGAATAGTATCTTACCCTTTGAAATACACTAAAGTTTTGGCATATGAAAACCAGGTACTATTCGCTCTTATGAAAGAATCATAGATATAAAATTCCATTTCACATTTTTCCAAGAAAAATCTTTTTCAACTGCTTGGGGTGGGGGGGTGGGGGGTGGGATATGGTACCATAGCTAAATTTTGCCTGTGAACCTTTAACCTTACATTTCTCTTTTTGACAGAACGGATTTATCAGGTGACAGCTGGACTCTAAAATTACACTCTTACAGAACAAGGTAACAAACTCCCAAATTTAGGGTTTAACCACAGCCTCTTTCTCTTTTTTCCGTTATCTTACAAACGGCATGTTTTAAAGAAATCGTATACATAGGGTTCATCTCATATATCAGAGCTAAACTTCCCTTCTCTAGGAGGTAGTAAGTGTGAAGAAATGCACTCAAATGGCATGAAAAAAAATGTCAGTTCAACCTTAACCTTACACTAGATACTACAGAAACACTTTCTCCTTCTAAGCAATCATCCAAAAATAAAAAAGAAACAAGGAAAGAAAAGAAGACATGGATTTTAATACAAACTTTTAAACAATTACATTCCCATTTGTCTTTGTTTATGCTACCCTAAGTAAGACAACGATATTAATTGCTAACAAGAGAACACTCTGACACTATTTAGCAAAAACCTATAAATACTCACTAGTGTAATCAATAGGCAACTTTGAAATTCAATTACACCTATCTTATAAAAGAACCATAGCTGTGTTATAGTCAATCCCTGGCAAATGTCATAAATTAGAGTGCTATGGCTTGAAACCCAGCATATGTTCTTAGACCTTTTATAATAGAGTGATCTCAGATCAGCTGTATTTGAAGTGAGCAGTGACGAAGTTGGCCTGATCTTTCCTGTGCAAGTAAATTAAACATGAGCAATGTCACTGTCATATAGGCAGAATTAGTATTAATCTTTCATAATAATGGATTATTAATCCATAATTAATGAATATCAGACTTTCAAAAATTGTCCTCCTATTCTGTAGATGATTACTAACTTCTCGTGGCTAAACAATGATCCTATATATTTTACCATATAACAAACAACACTTTTGAGTCATATTAAAAAAGCAAAATAAAGTCAGCATGTTTATTTCAAAAGTCATAGTAGATTGGATAAAGGGAAGGTACTCAGATGCTGAATTTATCAGCAGGAATAAACCATGCACTCTTTGATCTCCTCATGAAGTACCAAGGAAGAAAGGAAGAAGGTGGAGATAAACTGAGACATGGGAAGCAACTGTAACAGCCCCCAGTTTCGCTCTGCATCATAGGCAGATATTCACAGGACAGTTTATGTACTTTATCCAATCTAGTCTTCACAACAGCCTTAAGAAAATGGACAGATAAGGACTTCAGGATTTAAAGCAATTCTGCTAGCTGCCTGAGGCACACAGCAAGTAAGGGAAATGGGATATGTACCCAGATCAGGGTAACTCCCAAACCACCCAGTTCTCAGGTTAACTCTACTCTCAAGCTAGTGGCCACTTCTCTGGCCTTCCACCTAGAAGATCCATATGTCAGCATGTTGTAATCACTAATCGTGATCATAACACATTATGAACATCTATGGAGTCTTTATATCTTACAACATAGGACATCATATGCATTATTTAACTAAGTGCCCCAAAACAAAACTGACTTGAAAAACAAGCTCAGAGGTGAGGGACCTGGCCAAGGTCACTCCACTAATAAAGGATGACACTGGAGACCCCAATCCATCTGATACACAGCCCACACTTTCAATCTATGTATGACCTAATCCCACAGTAAAACTGTCACTCCAGACCCTTAAAAATCCTTAAATAACCAGATTGATTGCACTGCTTTTTGAGTCTGCAGATAAAACTTCAAAAAATACACAGATAACAAAGATTTATCTTCTGTCAAGCTACTTCTCATGAATGTCTTGAGCTGGGTGTACAATCAGAATCACTTAAACTCTCTTTGTCTCCTTGTATGGTATTCCAGAATGATTAATCCATAATAATGGATTATTAATCCATAATTAATGAATATCAGACTTTCAAAAATTGTCCTCCTATTCTGTAGATGATTACTAACTTCTCGTGGCTAAACAATGATCCTATATATTTTACCATATAACAAACAACACTTTTGAGTCATATTAAAAAAGCAAAATAAAGTCAGCATGTTTATTTCAAAAGTCATAGTAGATTGGATAAAGGGAAGGTACTCAGATGCTGAATTTATCAGCAGGAATAAACCATGCACTCTTTGATCTCCTCATGAAGTACCAAGGAAGAAAGGAAGAAGGTGGAGATAAACTGAGACAGGGGACGCAACTGCAACACCCCCCAGTTTCGCTCTGCATCATAGGCAGATATTCACAGGACAGTTTATGTACTTTATCCAATCTAGTCTTCACAACAGCCTTAAGAAAATGGACAGATAAGGACTTCAGGATTTAAAGCAATTCTGCTAGCTGCCTGAGGCACACAGCAAGTAAGGGAAATGGGATATGTACCCAGATCAGGGTAACTCCCAAACCACCCAGTTCTCAGGTTAACTCTACTCTCAAGCTAGTGGCCACTTCTCTGGCCTTCCACCTAGAAGATCCATATGTCAGCATGTTGTAATCACTAATCGTGATCATAACACATTATGAACATCTATGGAGTCTTTATATCTTACAACATAGGACATCATATGCATTATTTAACTAAGTGCCCCAAAACAAAACTGACTTGAAAAACAAGCTCAGAGGTGAGGGACCTGGCCAAGGTCACTCCACTAATAAAGGATGACACTGGAGACCCCAATCCATCTGATACACAGCCCACACTTTCAATCTATGTATGACCTAATCCCACAGTAAAACTGTCACTCCAGACCCTTAAAAATCCTTAAATAACCAGATTGATTGCACTGCTTTTTGAGTCTGCAGATAAAACTTCAAAAAATACACAGATAACAAAGATTTATCTTCTGTCAAGCTACTTCTCATGAATGTCTTGAGCTGGGTGTACAATCAGAATCACTTAAACTCTCTTTGTCTCCTTGTATGGTATTCCAGAATGAGATCTGCTATTCAGAATCGTGACCCTCCATCAATACAAGAAATAATCAGCTGCATTCACAGCGCTGTACTGTTTCTGGAGGAGAGAAAGTAAAATCTACGCGAACTTTAGAAGACATTTTCACAAGAGTTGGAATCAAAAGAAGTTTCACATCACTAAATCTCTGTAAGCTAGAAAATCCAATTAACTGCAGTATCCCATTTGCCAGCATTGTAGTTAATCCAAATTTTGCTGATTGTCCATCAAGACCTTGAAATTATTTAAACATAAAGAATTTTTATATTAAAGTCCTTGGTTGCTTACCGAGACTCAATTGTGATGAATTATTTATCACAAAACTGGATGAGTTCCAACAGAGTCATTAGCATTAGTAAATATACAGTTAATGCCTTTTAGAACAGGGCTTAATGGACTCCAGGACCTGCCTCTGTGAAGGTTTGGGTTGGGGGGCTGAAGCATCCTCCTTACTAATGCACAGCGACTCAACACCTTGCTCCCTCACACTCTTCCAGGTTTCAAACTTCACTTGAAGGCAGGGGCCTTTATCAGCATCCCTAACTCGTAAAACTGCAAATATCCAATACACAAAATAAAGTAAACCAGGGCTAAATACTGCCTTCGTAGCATAACTTTACAGTCATCTTGGGAAAGAGTATGTATCCCAAGATGAAATTTTTAAGTTAGAAGACAACAAAGAAAAAAAATCTGACCAAAAACATACTTTGACCCGAGGTAAGTTTGCCTATTTCATGATGCAGGTATACCACGATTTTTAAATGAATAGATGGAAAGACAAGGAGAATGCTCATAAGCACTCCAGGGTTTTAGTTTAAGGAATGGAGCACCTTATGCTTGATTTCCATTAACACCTTCATGAACACGGATGACATGTTAAGCAAGTGAAACAAAGGCTAGAGGCTTCTCAGGGACTCTGGGGGGTTATTTTTAGTACGTGTACTATTTTTCTGGCTGAAAACAGTTGTCTGTGTAAATGAAAGTTCAGATGGTAGAGAAAGTAGCTTAAGGTTAAATGGGGTTTTCATGGCCAACCCTAGAAATCGAACCAACCCATTCCACGTGACACTGTTGTCGCCCTAGTCTGTGACACTGATTTATTCTTAAATGTTCCAAACATTTCCCGGTCGGTTATTTGTCGGTCAACTGGCTGATTTAAAGACAATAGCCCGGGAGCTCTACTAAATGGAAGAAGTTTCCGAGGCTTGCTCCTAAAATGTTGAGACAAGTTCACAGCGCGCATTTCTCTGCTGCAATGGAAAGATTCAGAGAACTCGAGACTGAACACCCACATCTCGCTTTCGAGGACCCGAAGTACCGAACAAAAGGTCCCAAGGTATCTGTCCCACTTCTCTTTAGATTGGATGTTAAACAATACCACGGTACAAACTCAACAATTCACCAATTCCCAGAGCTGAATGATTGACTAAACACCCAATACCAAGGCCTGCGAGCAAAAAAATAAGTGACCCGGGTGGCCGCGCAGCCGGGAGCGCAGCAGGGGCCAGGGCGTCCCTTCGCCCGCCCCCGCGACGGGAAAGCAGGAGCGCTCGTGGCGAGGAGAGGGAACCCCAATTGTAGGCTTAAGATCATGCACAAATGAACCCTCGTATCCTGAGAGAAAGAGCTGTCTCTCCTTTTTGTCGTCGCCCTCCCCCAGGTCCCGGCACAGTTCCCCTACCCCCCGCGTGCAGCGCACCCCACGCGAGTCCCGGGTGGCCGCTGAGCCGCTGGTACCAGAAGCGCGGGGCCGAGGGCGCCGGGCTGGGTGCCCCGGACAGCACACCACTCACCAATGCGGCTGAAACTATCCGACAAAGTTCTCCGCAACTTCTTCATCTTGCCGATCTTCTCGGGCGGCTGCGGCTCAATGAGGTCGCACATCTGGACGGCACGGGGCTCGGGCAACTTCCCCAAACTGGTCCAGAGCGGAGCGCAGACAACAGCGAGGGCGCGCTGCTCGGGGAAGGCGGCGCCTCCTCCGCCTCCTGCACCTCCTCCACCTCCTCCTCCGGCCGGGAGGCGACGCGCAGGGCTGGGGCGGCGAGCGGCAGGCTCCGCTCCGGCCTGGGCCGCGGCTGGACGGGCGGGGGCGTTCTACGTGGTGCCGGGGGCGGCCGCGATCGCCGCCGCCGTGATGGCCCCGCGCCGCGCCGCCGCCGCCCGGCTCATTTTCCCTCCTTTGTAACCAAGAGCAGCGCGGCCGGCGGCCGGCAGTGGGGGTGGCGCGGGAGGAGGCGCCCGGGGGCGGACCGGGGACGGGGTGCGGGAGCCGGGGAGGCGGGGAGTCACCGAGCGCGCGGGGCGCAGGCGGGGAGAAGTTCTCAACCCCGAGTTTCGAGCTCTCTGGAGAAAGAGCCGCGGCGCGGAACCGCCAGCCGCCCCGCCCTCAGCCCCCTCCCGCCGCCGCCGCCGCCTCCGCCCCGCCTCCCCCTCGTGGAGGCCCCCGGGGCGCGGGACCTCGGCGCGACCTCGGCCCGCGGCTCGGAGCCCGCGTCCTCTCCACCCTCCCCGGCCCGCTCGCGCCCCGCGCGCCTCCCTCGGCGAGCTGCCCCGCCCGCGCGCTCGGGGACCCGGGCCGGGGAGGGCCGCAAGCGGGCAGGGCTGGGGGCGGGCCGCCACTGGGGACCCCACTCTCGCGCTAAGGGGAGGCCCGGGAAGGAAAGGGGCTGAGCCTAGATGGTTTATCTCAATGGTTTTGTCCCTGCCGCGATCGCAAGTGAAGAGAGCGGGGGAGCGGGGTGGGGACGTGAGTACTGGCCGAGTGCGCTGCCTCCCAGTCGGGAGGAGTGGAAACGCTTCGCGGATGCACTCAGGTTTGACGGTGACTTTTTGTTTTTCTTCAGTGTTCACAAGGTAACGGCGAAAGAACTAAACCCAAAGGTGGGCTCGTGGTTTTAGGAGTCAAGTGCGAAAGGAGAAGCTTCAAGTGTAACTCCCCAGGCAGGGCTCAGTGCTCTGTTCCCTTCATCCCCTGGCCGCGCAGAGTGACAGACAGTAACGTAGACAAGGCTAATTTCTGATATGACCACCCAGCCCTAGCAAACAGGAGGCCTTAGTCTATTCACCATTTTGAGAATAACATTTCTAAATTAGAAGACGTAGAGGCCAAAAAAACATTCTGACCTCCTCTTTTCCCCATCTCAAGAAAAGAAAAAGAACTCTGGGCCAGGGGTGGGTTATAAAATCCCAGAACTACAGTTCAGGCAGCAAGCACACTTGGTCTTCATTCTGCTAAAATGTAGTGCAGCGTGCCTCCAAATGCCAGCCTCCCAAGGGAGAGAGAAGGAAGGTGGGGGAAGGTCAAACTGTTGATTTGGGGCCAACAAACTCCTTATGAATAGGAATGTAGTAATCTTGAGTCATCTGGCTATGTAAGTAATGAGCGCTTGTGAGTATGTGACAATACTATTTGGTTGAAAGGAAGTTTGGGGGAGTTTATGTTTTATTAATAGACTTTTATCTGAAAACAGAAACTAGCCCCCTGCCTTGCTTAAACTGTGCCGTAGAACACTTTGATCTGTTCTGCTCTGCCCTGAGCACATTATAGGGCCTTCAAAAATGGCGGCTGAGGGGCTTCCCTGATGGTCCAGTGGGTAAGGACACCGCCTTGCAGTGCAAAGAGCACCGGTTCAATTCCTGGCCTGGGAAGATCCCACGTGCTGCGGAGCGGCTGGACTGATGTGTCCAGCTACCGAGCTGGAGCTCTGTAGCACATGCACCCAGAGCCAGTGCTCTGCGACGAGAGAGGCCACTGTGATGGGAGGCCCACACAGGCCAAAGCACAAAGGTGGAAATAAATGAGAGACCAATGGGCCAAAAATAAATAAATAAACAAGCAAAAAAAATGGCGGCTGATAAAAGACAGGAAGCCAACCCAAGTGAGGAGCAGAGGTGAGTGGCGAGTTTCTTGAGAAAGTGAAATGGATGGGTTAAAATGGATATTGGGTCCTGATGACTATAACTAGATGTTACTTACAGCACCAAGTGTGGCCTCAGACAGGAAAAGGTTGGACTTAGGTCTACATCAGGTTAGTTAGAGAGAAAGGTATCAGCAGCTATGAATGAAAAGACAAAAGCAATCAATCCAACCACTGATGGGTTGTACCTATCAGCCAACCAAGATGATAGTCATTAACTGAATGGACTTTGACAACTGCATATATATGATTGTCCTATTAATCCTGTTATTCACTTTGACAGTGGCTGTTTTGTATCTATATGTGAATGTTTATGTATATTTATATATATATATACATACACACACACATACATATATATTCTTCCCCGGTGGCTCAGATGGTAAAGAATCCATCTGCAATGCAGGAGACTCGGGTTCCATTCCTGGGTCAGGAAGATTCCCTGGAGAAGCAAATGGCAACAGTATTCTTGCCTGGAGAATCCCATGGACAGAGGAGCCTGGAAGGCTACAGTCCATGGGGTCTCAGGGCCAGACACACACAACTGAGCAACTAACACTTTAACTGTCCTTTTCACTTTCATATATTCATATTCTCTGTTTTACCTTCCCAGTACTTAGTATTATTGACTTTTTTTTTAAGATTTATTTATTTATTTATTTTGGGCGGGATTCAGGTTGGGGAGGGAGGGGAGCGGGCAGGCCACCTCTATTGGTCTTTCATTTCTCTATTTTTCATCCGTCTTTGTTCTTTGGCTCCTGTGGGCCTCCCATCGCGGTGGCGTGTGTCATTGCAGAGCGCTAACTCTGGGCACATGCGCTCCAGAGCTCTGGCCTGATAAAAGATAGGAAGCCAACCCAAGTGATTGGACACATCGGTCCAGCTGCTCCGCGACACATGGGATCCTCCCAGGCCAGGGATCGAACCGGCTCCCCTTGTGCTGCAAGGCAGTGTCCTTACCCACTGGACCACCAAGGGAAGCCCGTATTATTGACTTTTGATCAATTTCTGTTTGCAGAAATTATGGTATATGCAGTCTATGGTAAAAAAAAAAAAAATATATATATATATATATATATATATATATATATATATATATATATATACATTGGAAACTCAAGAGTCCTAACCACTGGACAACCAGGACATTCCCAGACCCAACTCTTTCTATGGTTATTTGTTTCCTATCTGCCTTCATCTTAGATTGTAAGTTCCCTAGGGGCAAGGCCCTAGATGTTGTTTAGTCACTAAGTGGGGTCTGACTGACTCTTTTGCAATGAACTGCAGGGCCCTGAATAACGAAAGGTATAATACCTGTTTCATAGTGAATGTGAATTAAATGTCAAATTAATACAGGATGTATTACTGCCACTGTGAAGTTACTTGCTGTCCTCAGAAACAAAGATGACTCTCCAGCATCTGTGTGGCATATGTATTTTCAGTGGGAGAATGGATCTGTGCCAGTTCTCTATCTGAATTTTTGGTTTAGTAGGTTATAGTTCTGGCTGGCCTGAATTAAAGGTGTAGTGTTTGTCTGTGAAGAGATAAGCTTACTGAGGGACTGAACCCAGCATGGGTTGAACTGAATCAAATTCATCAGGTAAAGCATGTGTGTGTATTAATTTGCTCAGTCCGTGTCTGATTCTGTGACTCTGTGGACTATAGCCCACCAGGCTCCTCTGTCCACGGGATTCTCCAGGCAAGATTACAGCAGTGGGTTGCCATTTTCTCATCCAAGAGATCTTCCCACCAGTGCCTGGAGACCCAGGACTCATGGGTTCTCATCCCTAGTCTATCCCCAGATGTCGCGTGGCCTTAGACAAGAGATTTCACCCACTTCATTATCTGTGAAATGATGATCTTGAATTAGATGACCTCTAGAGCCATCCATAGCTGCAAAATTCTAAATTGAATGGTGATTATTTCTCCTCTCTCAGCTTCTACTCTGGGATACATTAATGAAGAATAATTAATACACAAATAAGATAGAGAGACAAAGATCCACTGACAAAAATGCTGTGAAATTTAAGATACACTATTTCCAGTCATGTAATAAATAAATTATGCTTTTATTATGAATGGGTCTTGTTCATATAAGAAAAATAACAGGCTCATATGCTGGCAGTATATTTTAAGGGCATGAATCCTAATCCAAATGAGATGAAATCTAGAGGATTTGATTAGAAACTGAAGGCACGGAAGAAGTCGACTTACTGACCTGAAAACAGCATCAGAATATATTATGAGAGAAAAGAAATCCATGAAATAAGGGTGCCAAGAATGTGGGGACTATAGTTGGAAAAGGAAGTTAAAGTGACAACATATGTTTATTTTTTTAATTTTTATTTTACTTTTTACTTTTACAGAGTTTTGTTGTTTACAAATATGCATGATCTCAGGAAAACATATGCTTATTAATGTGAATTTTTAGAAGTTAGCTACCATAGATAGCTAAAGATTAAGACATATAATTGAGTGTAGTTATTACAGAGGTGGAAACTTACCAAATTGAATATCCTCCTAGAACTATAAACAGTTACCCTAGTTAATTATTTTTAGGATCATATATTATCCTCCTTTTTTGAACACATCCAGGAACTGAAGTAGCACAAGTTAGGTGACCTACACCGAGTTTCCAGTGAATCATCAGTGAGACTGGTCCATGGAATTCAAAACTCTCAATGACTTTCATGTTCCAACTGTTGGATAATGTCCAGCCTTAAGGGTTCCTTGTTGTTGTTATTGTTGTTGTTGTTGTTTTAACAAAGAGAAACTTAAAATAAAAAGAGGACTTCCCTGGTAGTCCAGTGGTTAGGATAAAATCCCTGGTCAGGAACTAAGAGCCCACATGCCTGTTATGTGGCACAGCCAAAAAGTAAAGAATCTTCCCACCAGTGCCTGGAGACCCAGGATTCATGGGTTCTCATCCCTAGTCTATCCCCAGATGTCGCGTGGCCTTAGACAAGAGATTTCACCCACTTCATTATCTGTGAAATGATGATCTTGAATTAGATGACCTCTAGAGCCATCCATAGCTGCAAAATTCTAAATTGAATGGTGATTATTTCTCCTCTCTCAGCTTCTACTCTGGGATACATTAATGAAGAATAATTAATACACAAATAAGATAGAGAGACAAAGATCCACTGACAAAAATGCTGTGAAATTTAAGATACACTATTTCCAGTCATGTAATAAATAAATTATGCTTTTATTATGAATGGGTCTTGTTCATATAAGAAAAATAACAGGCTCATATGCTGGCAGTATATTTTAAGGGCATGAATCCTAATCCAAATGAGATGAAATCTAGAGGATTTGATTAGAAACTGAAGGCACGGAAGAAGTCGACTTACTGACCTGAAAACAGCATCAGAATATATTATGAGAGAAAAGAAATCCATGAAATAAGGGTGCCAAGAATGTGGGGACTATAGTTGGAAAAGGAAGTTAAAGTGACAACATATGTTTATTTTTTTAATTTTTATTTTACTTTTTACTTTTACAGAGTTTTGTTGTTTACAAATATGCATGATCTCAGGAAAACATATGCTTATTAATGTGAATTTTTAGAAGTTAGCTACCATAGATAGCTAAAGATTAAGACATATAATTGAGTGTAGTTATTACAGAGGTGGAAACTTACCAAATTGAATATCCTCCTAGAACTATAAACAGTTACCCTAGTTAATTATTTTTAGGATCATATATTATCCTCCTTTTTTGAACACATCCAGGAACTGAAGTAGCACAAGTTAGGTGACCTACACCGAGTTTCCAGTGAATCATCAGTGAGACTGGTCCATGGAATTCAAAACTCTCAATGACTTTCATGTTCCAACTGTTGGATAATGTCCAGCCTTAAGGGTTCCTTGTTGTTGTTATTGTTGTTGTTGTTGTTTTAACAAAGAGAAACTTAAAATAAAAAAGAGAGGACTTCCCTGGTAGTCCAGTGGTTAGGACTCCACCCCTCCAACACAGGGGGCGCAGGTTTGATCCCTGGTCAGGGAACTAAGAGCCCACATGCCTGTTATGTGGCACAGCCAAAAAGTAAAGAAATAATACATTTTTAAAAAAAAATTTTTGTAAAGATTTATTTGTTCATTTTATTTGCTGGGTCTTGTTGCTGCACTCAGGCCTTTTTTCTAGCTGCAATGAGCAGAGGCTGCTCTCTAGTTGGGGTTTAATTACTCTTTAGCATGTGGGATCTTCCCGAACCAGGAATCGAAGCAGTATCCCTTGCATTGCAAGATGGATTCTCAACCACTGGACCACCAGGGAAGCCCTTAAACAATTTTTTAAAAAAATTAAAATCCAAAAAGAGGGAGAGAAATGGAAGGTTGCAGAAACCAGGATTTCTCACACTCAGGTAAATGGAGGCTCTCCCACTTCTCTCCTGGTCTATCAGCCATCTGTTGCTTGGTAATTTATAATTCAAATCCTTTCAACTTTTACAGAAATCACTCAGTGCTGACAGCACCACCACGCCCCCACCACCAGCTTGTTGAGAAATAAAACCTATATTTGATTATTTTGTAGGTAATTCTATGTTTTCATCATATATTTCAGGAGACTGAGGGATGTAAGTCAATTAACCTACTTGCAGAATCACTGTAGAAAGAACAAAGAAGAAGCAAACCCATCCCAATAGTGTCAAGGATAAATTAGCTCAGAACAGTTTTGAAGAAAATAAACTGTCAAAGTCAGAGTGTGTATTGAAATACTGGTAAATTCCCCTCTCCTATTAAGCCACCGAAGACCTATTAAAATGAACCGGGGAGGTGGGGAGCTTCCCTGGTGGTCCAGTGGGTAAGGACACTGCCTTGCAGTGCAAGGGGCGCTGGTTCGATCCCTGGCCTGGGAAGATCCCACGTGCCACAGAGCAGCTGGACCCGATATGTCCAACTACCGAGCCGGAGCTCTGGAACACGTGCGCCCAGAGCTGGTGCTCTGCGACGAGAGAGGCCACTGCAATGGGAGGCCCACACAGGCAAAATAAAAAAGATAAATAAAATGAAAGACCAACAGAAGTGGCCAAATAAAAAAAAAGCCTCACCAAAAAAAAAAAAAAAATGAACCAGGGAAACTTTCCTGGTGGTCCAGTGGCTAAAACTCCACACTCCCAATGCAGGCACCCCAAATTCCATCCCTGGCCAGGGAACTAGATCTTACATGCCACAACAAAAATCAAAGATCCCATGTGCCACAACTAAGACCTGGTGCAGATGAGTAAATAAATGTTTTTTAATAAATGACCCAGGGATCAAACCTGGGTCTCCTACCTTGCAGGCAGATTCTTTACCATCTGAGTCACCAGGGAAGCCCAAGCCTGCCAGGCTCCTCTGTACAAGCTCCTCCATACTGAAGTGGGCAGCCATTTCCTTCTCCAGGGGACCTTCCCAACCTAGGGATTGAACCTGGGTCTCCTGCACTGCAGGCAGATTCTTTACCATCTGCGCCACCAGGGAAGCTCCCTATTAATACCATACTTAAATATCATGGCCTCTTACTCCTGATTTCCATTGTTGTATAATCTGTACAACAGAATTTTGTATGAGAAAATATCTACTACCATTTCAAAGTAACTCATGACTCACTCACTTATCCCTTTGGTGTTGCTTGTGTGTGTGGTAGAGATGTGTCATTATTAAACATTATCAACGAATCACATTGCAGCCATCAGAATACACTCCTGTAACTGAACTCTAAACTCTCTGAACACAGATGCAAAAGCAGTCAGAAGCTAATGCCTTCAGGGAACCCAAACCCTATGCCTTTTGGTCAGTCTAGACGAGTCCTATTAAGAGCAATTAAATTTAGAATTATAATTTTTTTTAATCAAAAACATCCTAGTCTTCAAAAAAAAAAAAAAAAAACTTGTTTAATCCTACGCTTTCTTCCCAAAGCCCTTGACAATTTATCTATATTCATATGCTTATTCTAATCAAGTACTTACAAGCCAGAAAAAGTATCCATAGGATAGCTATATTGATGGTGTCATTAGACCTATCATATTTCCTAGCCAACATAGCTTACTATTTACAATTGTAAAATGTAACTAGAGTACTATAGCTTTAGAATGATCTCATCTTATTTTAACCCATACTACTCCAGGGGACATTACCATTATCACTATGTTACATAAAGGAAATGGGTCTAGAGATGCCAAGAGACTGTTGCCCAGAGCATTACACAGGTTCCAGTTTTAGACTGAGACACACTTTGGTTCCCAAAATCTTTTCCTTCATAAAGCATTTCTGTAGCAACATACATGGCTTCTTCTTTTTCTTTTCCTATATTTTGGGTATAATTATGGTTGTCCTTATTGTATAGAAAGGAACTATTCTGAGGCAGAGAGAGAGGAACTGGTCAAACGCAAAGAGACTCATGGATGGGTCAAAACTCCTAAACTCTAGTGCTGTGTTTTGCCTTTTTCCTACCTTACAGGAAGAAACTAAAAGTGTGATATTAAAAGATAGGTCTCCCCTGGCAGCTCAGACTGTAAAGAATCTGCCTGCTATGCAGGAGATCGGCCCTGAGTGGGGAAAAGCCCCTGGAAGGGAATGGCAACCCTCTCCAGCATCCTCGCCTGGAGAATCCCACAGACAGAGGAGTCTGGCAGGCTACAGTCCATGGGCGCAAAGCAGCAAATGAGTTTAGACACATCTTTTGTAACTCATGACTCACTCACTTATCCCTTTGGTGTTGCTTGTGTGTGGTAGAGATGTGTCATTATTAAACATTATCAACGAATCACATTGCAGCCATCAGAATACACTCCTGTAACTGAACTCTAAACTCTCTGAACACAGATGCAAAAGCAGTCAGAAGCTAATGCCTTCAGGGAACCCAAACCCTATGCCTTTTGGTCAGTCTAGACGAGTCCTATTAAGAGCAATTAAATTTAGAATTATAATTTTTTTTAATCAAAAACATCCTAGTCTTCAAAAAAAAAAAAAAAAAAACTTGTTTAATCCTACGCTTTCTTCCCAAAGCCCTTGACAATTTATCTATATTCATATGCTTATTCTAATCAAGTACTTACAAGCCAGAAAAAGTATCCATAGGATAGCTATATTGATGGTGTCATTAGACCTATCATATTTCCTAGCCAACATAGCTTACTATTTACAATTGTAAAATGTAACTAGAGTACTATAGCTTTAGAATGATCTCATCTTATTTTAACCCATACTACTCCAGGGGACATTACCATTATCACTATGTTACATAAAGGAAATGGGTCTAGAGATGCCAAGAGACTGTTGCCCAGAGCATTACACAGGTTCCAGTTTTAGACTGAGACACACTTTGGTTCCCAAAATCTTTTCCTTCATAAAGCATTTCTGTAGCAACATACATGGCTTCTTCTTTTTCTTTTCCTATATTTTGGGTATAATTATGGTTGTCCTTATTGTATAGAAAGGAACTATTCTGAGGCAGAGAGAGAGGAACTGGTCAAACGCAAAGAGACTCATGGATGGGTCAAAACTCCTAAACTCTAGTGCTGTGTTTTGCCTTTTTCCTACCTTACAGGAAGAAACTAAAAGTGTGATATTAAAAGATAGGTCTCCCCTGGCAGCTCAGACTGTAAAGAATCTGCCTGCTATGCAGGAGATCGGCCCTGAGTGGGGAAAAGCCCCTGGAAGGGAATGGCAACCCTCTCCAGCATCCTCGCCTGGAGAATCCCACAGACAGAGGAGTCTGGCAGGCTACAGTCCATGGGGCCGCAAAGAGTCAGACACAATTGAGTGACTTTCACGCATACACAATTAAAAGATATACACCTGACTTTGAAAAATAGGCTCCTTTCTGCTCTAATTAGTGTCTATAAATGAACTGAACATTCTAAAACTATCACTTGTTGAATCATCGTAGCTTGTGTCAGGAATGGATTAATACAGTTTTACTCATAACTAATACTTCTCACCTATGAAGATGAGTCACATCAAAACCAGTTGGTGTCTTAGTCTCTTCAGGCTGCTCTAACAAAATACAATAAACTAGGTGGCTTATAAACAACAAAAATTAAGTTTCCACCTTTCTGGAGGCTCAAAGTCCAAGATCAAGGAGCCAGCATGTCTGAGTTTTGGTTAAGAACTCTCTTCGGGTTGAAGACTATCAGCTTCTCACTGTGTCTTCTCATAGCACAAAGATTGAGGGAGCTCTTTGGGGCCTCTTTTGTATGGGCATTAATCCTGTTCATGACAGCTTTACTCTAATAACTGAATCATCCTTCAAAGACCCTTCAAATACTGTCACACTGGGAGGTGGTTTTCAATGTATGACTTTGGGGTGACGGGGCGAGGTGGGGATCACAAATATTCAGTCTCTAGCACTTGGGTAGCATTTTCAAAGGGCCACTAAGCAGGGACAGGAGGAAGAAGGGGCACAAAGAGGTAGAAAAGCCCTGCAAGATGATTCTGCACAGACCCCAGCAAGTAAGAATCACTGATTTAGTTCCTAATATAGCAACACTATGGTAGTTATTTGATGAAACTCAGACATATGTGGAGGAACAAGCCCTGCAAGATGATTCTAAAAAATCTAGTGCTGTGTTTTGGCCTTGGAAAAAATCTGGGTCAAAACTCCTAAACTCTAGTGCTGTGTTTTGCCTTTTTCCTACCTTACAGGAAGAAACTAAAAGTGTGATATTAAAAGATAGGTCTCCCCTGGCAGCTCAGACTGTAAAGAATCTGCCTGCTATGCAGGAGATCGGCCCTGAGTGGGGAAAAGCCCCTGGAAGGGAATGGCAACCCTCTCCAGCATCCTCGCCTGGAGAATCCCACAGACAGAGGAGTCTGGCAGGCTACAGTCCATGGGGCCGCAAAGAGTCAGACACAATTGAGTGACTTTCACGCATACACAATTAAAAGATATACACCTGACTTTGAAAAATAGGCTCCTTTCTGCTCTAATTAGTGTCTATAAATGAACTGAACATTCTAAAACTATCACTTGTTGAATCATCGTAGCTTGTGTCAGGAATGGATTAATACAGTTTTACTCATAACTAATACTTCTCACCTATGAAGATGAGTCACATCAAAACCAGTTGGTGTCTTAGTCTCTTCAGGCTGCTCTAACAAAATACAATAAACTAGGTGGCTTATAAACAACAAAAATTAAGTTTCCACCTTTCTGGAGGCTCAAAGTCCAAGATCAAGGAGCCAGCATGTCTGAGTTTTGGTTAAGAACTCTCTTCGGGTTGAAGACTATCAGCTTCTCACTGTGTCTTCTCATAGCACAAAGATTGAGGGAGCTCTTTGGGGCCTCTTTTGTATGGGCATTAATCCTGTTCATGACAGCTTTACTCTAATAACTGAATCATCCTTCAAAGACCCTTCAAATACTGTCACACTGGGAGGTGGTTTTCAATGTATGACTTTGGGGTGACGGGGCGAGGTGGGGATCACAAATATTCAGTCTCTAGCACTTGGGTAGCATTTTCAAAGGGCCACTAAGCAGGGACAGGAGGAAGAAGGGGCACAAAGAGGTAGAAAAGCCCTGCAAGATGATTCTGCACAGACCCCAGCAAGTAAGAATCACTGATTTAGTTCCTAATATAGCAACACTATGGTAGTTATTTGATGAAACTCAGACATATGTGGAGGACAACACAGAAATACCCATGAAGCAGTCAAGACAATAAGGTTGGAGATGCTAACCGCTAGATGTGTTTCAAACAATAAAAAAGAAAACAGGATTAGGAGCCAGAAGAAAACTGAGAACTAATTCTGAGTTCTAGAACCTTCTCTTGTGACTTATATCACTAATCCTCTGCTTCCTCACTTGTAAACCAGAAGTGAAAGTCACTTAGTCGCGTCTCTTTGCAACAGGTGGACAAGCCATGGAATTCTCCAGGCAAGAATACTGGAGTGGAGCTTCCCTGGTGGTCCAGTGGGTAAGGACACCACCTTGCAGTGCAAGGGGTGCCAGTTCGATCCCTGGCCTGGGAAGATCCCACGTGCCGCGGAGCGGCTAGACTGGTGTGTCCAATTACCGAGCCAGCGCTCTGGAGCACATGTGCCCAGAGCCTGCGCTCTGCAACGACAGACGCCACCGCGATGGGAGGCCCACAGGAGCCAGAGAACAAAGACAGATGAAAATAGAGAAATGAAAGACCAATAGAAGTGGCCCACCTGCTGCTCCCCTCCCTCCCCAACCTGCCCCCACCCCCATAAATAAATAAATAAGTCTTTAAAAAAAAAATCTTCGTTTGTCTGAACAGGATCTTTAGTTTCATTATGTGGGATCTAGTTCTCTCTGGTTGAACACTATCTGCTTCTCACTGTGTCTTCTCATAGCACAAAGATTGAGGGAGCTCTTTGGGGCCTCTTTTGTATGGGCATTAATCCTGTTCATGACAGCTTTACTCTAATAACTGAATCATCCTTCAAAGACCCTTCAAATACTGTCACACTGGGAGGTGGTTTTCAATGTATGACTTTGGGGTGACGGGGCGAGGTGGGGATCACAAATATTCAGTCTCTAGCACTTGGGTAGCATTTTCAAAGGGCCACTAAGCAGGGACAGGAGGAAGAAGGGGCACAAAGAGGTAGAAAAGCCCTGCAAGATGATTCTGCACAGACCCCAGCAAGTAAGAATCACTGATTTAGTTCCTAATATAGCAACACTATGGTAGTTATTTGATGAAACTCAGACATATGTGGAGGACAACACAGAAATACCCATGAAGCAGTCAAGACAATAAGGTTGGAGATGCTAACCGCTAGATGTGTTTCAAACAATAAAAAAGAAAACAGGATTAGGAGCCAGAAGAAAACTGAGAACTAATTCTGAGTTCTAGAACCTTCTCTTGTGACTTATATCACTAATCCTCTGCTTCCTCACTTGTAAACCAGAAGTGAAAGTCACTTAGTCGCGTCTCTTTGCAACAGGTGGACAAGCCATGGAATTCTCCAGGCAAGAATACTGGAGTGGAGCTTCCCTGGTGGTCCAGTGGGTAAGGACACCACCTTGCAGTGCAAGGGGTGCCAGTTCGATCCCTGGCCTGGGAAGATCCCACGTGCCGCGGAGCGGCTAGACTGGTGTGTCCAATTACCGAGCCAGCGCTCTGGAGCACATGTGCCCAGAGCCTGCGCTCTGCAACGACAGACGCCACCGCGATGGGAGGCCCACAGGAGCCAGAGAACAAAGACAGATGAAAATAGAGAAATGAAAGACCAATAGAAGTGGCCCACCCGCTCCCCTCCCTCCCCAACCTGCCCCCACCCCCATAAATAAATAAATAAGTCTTTAAAAAAAAAATCTTCGTTTGTCTGAACAGGATCTTTAGTTTCATTATGTGGGATCTAGTTCTCTGACTAGGGATTGAACCCAAGCCCCCTGCACTGAGAGTTTGGAGTCTCAGTCACTGGACCTCCAGGGGAAGTCCTTGACTCTTTTTGGTGCTTGACTCTTGGCAGCTTTCAGTCCCAACCCCTCTTCCTGATCTCCCCCAGATCCGGGCAACGAACTTGAGAAGACCTGTGGAGCCTTTTACCTCTAAGAGTCAAAGGGGATTCCAAATAGGACAGACTCTAGCCCACATGTGGGAAATTCACCATGCCAGCTCCACCCTTTAAGAACAATAAAAGCCCCACACCACCCCTCACCCTTTGTCATTTTCTCATGAAACCTCTATACAACATCTTTCCCTGCTGGGAAGCCCTAGCTCAGTATTAAGTATTCTTTATTTATATTCATAGATCGATGCATTGCGTCAATTGTCTAGACATCCAAATAAATTCCTAAGGGGAATGTTCACCTCTGGGCACATGTACTTTCTATATGTGCCCACTCACTCAGTCGTGTCCAGCTCTGCAACCCCGTGGACTGTAGCCCACCTGGTTCCTCTGTCCATGGGATTTTCCAGGCAAGAATACTGGAGTGGGTTGCCATTTCCTTCTCCATTTTTTCTGTATACTTATCATCAATACATTCCCGCACTGCCTTGCACCCAGTTTTAATACTTCCTTCAACATTTTTAAAATTCCAGTCATTCTACTCATGTCATTTTCTTGGTGCTCATTCTCCCTGGCCTCTGTCCTGCTCCAGTACAGCAGACTGGTTTATTTTTAAGCTTCTTTCAGAGCTGTAGTCTTAGATTTGTCTCTTCACTATCTCCCAGACTTTCTCATGTATCAGAATTCCATTCCCTCGGTTCCATCTTATCTTTTCTTATTTTAGTTCAATAAATTATCTCATAGCTCCCTGAAAAAGTGGACCTATCAGGTAGTGTTTTTGCCCTTTTAGGTCCGAAAAATCTATATTCTGTCACCTCAGTTAACAATTTGCCTGGAGAACGCTATATTAGAAGTCATTTCCTGGGGCTTCCCCTGGTAGTCCTGTGGGTAAGGACACCGCCCTGCAGTGCAAGGGGCGCCGGTTCGATCCCTGGCGTGGGAGGACCCCACGTACCGCGGAGCGGCTGGACTGGTGTGTCCAGTCGCCGAGCCGGAGCTCTGGAGCGCATGCGCTCAGAGCCCGCACTCGGCAGCGACAGACGCCACCGCGGTGGGAGGCCCACAGGAGCCAAAGAGCAAGGACGGATGAAAGTGGAGAAATGAGGGACCAGTGGAGGTGGCCCGCCCGCTCCCCTCCCTCCCCAACCCGACCCCCCACCCAAAATAAATAAATAAATTAAAAAAAAAAAAAAAGAAGAAGAAGTCATTTCCTTCTACTAGTTTCTAGCATTGTGTGTGGATGTTGAGAATTCTAAAGCCATTCTGATACATGACTTTTAAAATCCTGTTTCTCTTTCCTGAAAGTTTTTAGAATATTCTCTTTGTCCACAGGGTTTTCGATTTCATGATGAATGCTTCTCGGTGTAGGTTTATCATTATCCATTGTTCTGGAAGCTCAATCGGCTCAATTGGGAAATTTGTGTCTGTTCATTCTAAGAAATTTTCTTGAATTGGTTTTTTGATAGTTTCCCCCTTCCATTTTGTCTGTTGTCTCTTTCTGAAACTACTTTTATTCAGGTACTGCACTTCTTGGACTAGTCTGTAGATTTTTCATTTTTTCTTCCTGGAGGATTTCCTCAACTTTAAACCTTCACTGGAAGTTTTCTTTTATACTATGATATTTTTAATATGCAGGAGTTCATTTTTGTCCCATAACTGCTCCTTTTAAAAACATTAATACCATCTGGCTCTTATTCAATGACTGTAATACCTTATAATGTTTCAGTATATTTGAAGATATTAATAATAGGTTATTTTTTTTCTCCTCCTGCATTTCTGCTTCATTTCTTTTCTATGATAGTTTTGGCCACTGTCTGTCTTTTTTTAAAAAAACTTAATCTTATTTTTAGAGTTTTCTTGTTTACAGTTATACATAAACCAGAATCAGTCCTAGGTATACCCTTGACCCCTCCCACCTGAGCTCCCCTCCCAGACCCTCCCTATCCCACCCCTCCAGGTTGTTGCGAAGCCCCATTTAAGTTCCCGTGATCTTACAGCAGATTCACAACAGTTGTCACTTTTACATACAGTAGTGTAGGTTTCCATGTTACTCTTTCCATGCCTCTCACCCACTCCTCCCTCCCCACAATGTCCATCAGTCTATTCTCTATGTCTATTTCTCCATTGCTGCTCTGCATATGCATTTATCAGTACACTATCTTTCTTATCAGAGTTTTCCATCAACTTTCAAGAGATCCTTGGCTGTCCACCAATATCTAGAAGAGAGGCACTTGAAAATTTTGGGCTAGCTCAATTTACACAGTTGGCTTGTCAGCTCTGGGTTTCACTGTAGGGCCATATGTTGGGCAGAAGTATGGGAAGAAAGTGAGGAAAGAAGGCTAGGTGTTTTTGAGACAGGAGAGGGGAAGGGCACCATCTTTAAAAGAATGACATAGCCAAGGACACCACATAAATTTATTTGGACCAACAGGTCCAAGATGACTTCCCCTATAGTAAAGAATCCACCTGCAATGCAGGAGACAGGAGATGTGGGTTTGATCCCTGGATTGGGAAGATCTCCTGGAGGAAATGGCCACCCACTCCAGGTGCAACATGGTGGACTCAACTTCCACTTAACCTCGACTTCAGTATATAGTCATTGCAATACACCCCAGGTGCCATGATGGTTGCAGGGGGGACCACAGCAGGTCAAAAAGTGAGTGGTGGCTCAATTCCTGGATATCCCTACTTTTTCCCCCAAATAGCTGGAATACTCCTCTCACTCATTAGCCTATGTAATTAACCCAACTCATAAAAACTGACAACTCTGTACCCTTGGGCTCTCTTCTGCCTTCCAAGGTTGTTCACTCTTTTGTCTATGGAGTGTGTTTTCTTCCTGATTAAGCTTCTTTCTTTTTATCTGGATCACTCTTGAATTATTTCCAGTGTGAAGCCAATAGTTCACACTGAGTGGCCATACATGGAACGCCGACGTGACCGCCTCTTGTGCCTCACTGTCCGTCCTGACACTTGAAGCTTCTTTCTTTTATCTTGGATCACTCTTGAAAATTATTTCCAAATTAGTCCTAGGTATACCCTTGACCCCTCCCACCTGAGCTCCCCTCCCAGACCCTCCCTATCCCACCCCTCCAGGTTGTTGCGAAGCCCCATTTAAGTTCCCGTGATCTTACAGCAGATTCACAACAGTTGTCACTTTTACATACAGTAGTGTAGGTTTCCATGTTACTCTTTCCATGCCTCTCACACCTCCTCCCTCCCCACAATGTCCATCAGTCTATTCTCTATGTCTATTTCTCCATTGCTGCTCTGCATATGCATTTATCAGTACACTATCTTTCTTATCAGAGTTTTCCATCAACTTTCAAGAGATCCTTGGCTGTCCACCAATATCTAGAAGAGAGGCACTTGAAAATTTTGGGCTAGCTCAATTTACACAGTTGGCTTGTCAGCTCTGGGTTTCACTGTAGGGCCATATGTTGGGCAGAAGTATGGGAAGAAAGTGAGGAAAGAAGGCTAGGTGTTTTTGAGACAGGAGAGGGGAAGGGCACCATCTTTAAAAGAATGACATAGCCAAGGACACCACATAAATTTATTTGGACCAACAGGTCCAAGATGACTTCCCCTATAGTAAAGAATCCACCTGCAATGCAGGAGACAGGAGATGTGGGTTTGATCCCTGGATTGGGAAGATCTCCTGGAGGAAATGGCCACCCACTCCAGGTGCAACATGGTGGACTCAACTTCCACTTAACCTCGACTTCAGTATATAGTCATTGCAATACACCCCAGGTGCCATGATGGTTGCAGGGGGGACCACAGCAGGTCAAAAAGTGAGTGGTGGCTCAATTCCTGGATATCCCTACTTTTTCCCCCAAATAGCTGGAATACTCCTCTCACTCATTAGCCTATGTAATTAACCCAACTCATAAAAACTGACAACTCTGTACCCTTGGGCCTCTCTTCTGCCTTCCAAGGTTGTTCACTCTTTTGTCTATGGAGTGTGTTTTCTTCCTGATTAAGCTTCTTTCTTTTTATCTGGATCACTCTTGAATTATTTCCAGTGTGAAGCCAATAGTTCACACTGAGTGGCCATACATGGAACGCCGACGTGACCGTCCTCTTGTGCCTCACTGTCCGTCCTGCAACATCTTGACAGTCAGTTATAAACTTTCAGTAAGTAGGTTGCCTCCTAGTCTTGTCAACTGCTGCTTAGGATTCAGCTTAAGAAAGCTGAATCAGGTCAATCATTACTCAACCATAATTTTTCCAGTTTCCAAATTTTTTGGTGCTATCTTTCCTTTCAATATCTATGTGCTTGTGGACTTACACTTAAAAAAAAAAATCCACTTATTATAATTTTAGTCAGTTTTCAGGAGAAACAGAGACTCCCCTGAGTCTTCTCTGGCATTTCTAGTAGGATTAAAAGCATGCACAGTCTTTACTGTATGATTATTGAAGTGACTACCTTTTCAGCCCTTGTTGAATTCACCAGCCTTGTCTCAAGTCCAGTCAATACTTGGGTCATCTTTCAGTTTCTTTTTTTTTTTTTAAAGATTTATTTATTTATTTATGGGGGTGGGGGCAGGTTGGGGAGGGAGGGGAGCGGGCGGGCCACTTCTATTGGTCTTTCATTTCTCTATTTTCATCCGTCTTTGTTCTCTGGCTCCTGTGGGCCTCCCATCGTGGTGGCGTCTGTCGTTGCAGAGCGCCGGCTCTGGGCACATGCGCTCCAGAGCTCTGGCTCGGTAATTGGACACACCAGTCTAGCCGCTCCGCAGCACGTGGGATCTTCCCAGGCCAAGGATCGAACTGGCGCCCCTTGTACTGCAAGGCGGTGTCCTTACCCACTGGACCACCAGGGGAAGCCCTTTCAGTTTCTTGAATGCACCACAGCCTCCTTTTGCCATCTGCCCCCACCCCCAAGAGTTGACTCCTCTGCCAGGAACTCCTGCTTGGCTGTCCCCCCACCCCCAACCGCCCCAACTGCCTCCATGGATCTTTCACGTCTCAGTTTAGGTAGGATTGTTCAGAGTGGACATTGCTGACCCTAAGATTAGGGTGAAATCTCCCTGCTGTGGGGTATCCATAGCATCCAGTCCTTTCCCTATTTTTAAAAACTTTTATTATTTTATTTAATTTTTTGCTGTGCCACAGGGCATGTGGGATCTTAGTTCCCCAGCCAGGGTTCAAACCTGCAATAGTCCTCTGGGGTGCCTCACTGTCCGTCCTGCAACATCTTGACAGTCAGTTATAAACTTTCAGTAAGTAGGTTGCCTCCTAGTCTTGTCAACTGCTGCTTAGGATTCAGCTTAAGAAAGCTGAATCAGGTCAATCATTACTCAACCATAATTTTTCCAGTTTCCAAATTTTTTGGTGCTATCTTTCCTTTCAATATCTATGTGCTTGTGGACTTACACTTAAAAAAAAAAATCCACTTATTATAATTTTAGTCAGTTTTCAGGAGAAACAGAGACTCCCCTGAGTCTTCTCTGGCATTTCTAGTAGGATTAAAAGCATGCACAGTCTTTACTGTATGATTATTGAAGTGACTACCTTTTCAGCCCTTGTTGAATTCACCAGCCTTGTCTCAAGTCCAGTCAATACTTGGGTCATCTTTCAGTTTCTTTTTTTTTTTTTAAAGATTTATTTATTTATTTATTTTTGGGCGGGGGGCAGGTTGGGGAGGGAGGGGAGCGGGCGGGCCACTTCTATTGGTCTTTCATTTCTCTATTTTCATCCGTCTTTGTTCTCTGGCTCCTGTGGGCCTCCCATCGTGGTGGCGTCTGTCGTTGCAGAGCGCCGGCTCTGGGCACATGCGCTCCAGAGCTCTGGCTCGGTGATTGGACACACCAGTCGAGCCGCTCCGCAGCACGTGGGATCTTCCCAGGCCAAGGATCGAACTGGCGCCCCTTGTACTGCAAGGCGGTGTCCTTACCCACTGGACCACCAGGGGAAGCCCTTTCAGTTTCTTGAATGCACCACAGCCTCCTTTTGCCATCTGCCCCCACCCCCAAGAGTTGACTCCTCTGCCAGGAACTCCTGCTTGGCTGTCCCCCCACCCCCAACCGCCCCAACTGCCTCCATGGATCTTTCACGTCTCAGTTTAGGTAGGATTGTTCAGAGTGGACATTGCTGACCCTAAGATTAGGGTGAAATCTCCCTGCTGTGGGGTATCCATAGCATCCAGTCCTTTCCCTATTTTTAAAAACTTTTATTATTTTATTTAATTTTTTGCTGTGCCACAGGGCATGTGGGATCTTAGTTCCCCAGCCAGGGTTCAAACCTGCACCCCCCGCATTGGAAGTGCAGCGTCTTAACCACTGGACCACCAGGGAGGTCCCCTTCCCCTACTGTAACATGGGTCACTTTTTATTCTCCTTCAATAGTGTGTAAGCTCAATGGAGGTAGGGTCATAACCATGCTCTGCTTTTTTCTCTGCAGTATATCCACTGCTTACCATAGTGCCTAGGATGTAGCATATATTCAATGTGCACCTGATGAATAAACAAATGAAGACAAAGTAGAAGGACTTGGTTGTGGTAAGAAAACAGAGATAGTACTGGAAACTGATTCTCTCAATCCTGTCTATTCAATTGTATTGCCTATCCTTGGTTTGTAATTAGGAGAAAGCAAAATAGACTTGATTAGGGAAAGGAGATAATCCCTGAAATTTGTACATAGGCAGTACCAGGATAATTGTCTGTCTCTGGTTCCCTGGTGACTCAGATGGTAAAGAATCTGTCTGCAGTGCTGGAGACCTGGATTCGATTCCCAGTTTGGGAAGATCCTCTGGAGAACGGAACGACTCCCCACTCCAGTATTCTTTTTTTTTTTTTTTAAGGCCACTTCTATTAATCTTTCATTTATTTCCATCTTTGTTCTTTGGCCTGTGTGGGCCTCCCATCACAGTGGCCTCTGTCTTCGCAGAGCACCGGCTCTGGGCGCATGCGCTCCAGAGCTCTGGCTCGGTAATTGGACACATCGGTCCAGCCGCTCTGCGGCACATGGGATCTTCCCAGGCAAGGGATCGAACCGGCGCCCCTTGCACTGCAAGGCGGTGTCCTTACCCACTGGACCATCAGGGAAGCCCTGACAAATGAAGATTTTTTTAATGATTTTAAAAATGGAATCAAGCCTCATTACAAAACCATGTTCTGAAACAGGGGAGTTATGAACACACACACACAAGCTTGTACAGGAAAGGAAAAGTATTTGTAGCATAGTATTCTTTACTATTTTAAAACAATTTCAGTGACTTACACTCTAGAAAATGAAGATGCAGCTTATTTTCCCTAAACTCTACAATACATACCACATATGTGAACACTTTCTATTCCTCATCTTCTCAAATGGCCATAAGTTAACTATATCACCTTTAGTAGTTACACTGATTGTGACTTTGTAAGTGTTATTCACATCTGAGCCAAAGAATGGGCTTCCCCAGTGGTTCAGATGGTGCAGAATCTACCTGCAATGCCTGAGACCCAGGTTTGATCCCTAGATTAGGAAGATACCCTAGAGGAGGGCATGGCAACCCACTCTGGTATTTTGCCTGGAGAATCCCATGGACAGAGGGGCCTGACGGACTACAGTCCATAGGGTTGCAAACAGTCAGACGGAACTGGAACGACTTAGCACATAGCATATATGCATGCCCCTGAGGAGGCTGAAGCCTAAGAAATAGAGGACAGTGCTGTGGGCGACGGTATGTCAGACAAAGGCTGTTTTGTTCACTTGAAACAAGCATTTGTGTATAACTTCTCAAACATATATAATTTAAATTTCCCCCCAGATCTGACTTTATCTTAAAAGCAGGGGGAGTTACCCATCACCTTGGTGCTCTAAGCAATGAGGCTCTTAGCATGAGAGTGAAATCAGTTTGCACTTTATTGAGAAGGCTCTTGCTATTTTGTGGAGGTGAATCAGAGGAAGGAAAGAATGGACACAGTGGTATCTTTCAGGAAGCTTAGCTAGTCTAGCCTGGAATCCAGACAGGAAGTTGCCCTGGATACAGGTATGGCGGCAGGTGGTGGTTCAATCACCAAGTTGTGTCCGACCCTTGAGACCCCAGACTCCTCTGTCCATGGGATTTTGCAGGCAAGACGAGTGGATAGGTTGGCACTTCCTTCTCCAGGGGACCTTCCTGACCCAGAGATCAAACCCAGGTCTCCTGCACTGCAGGTGACCTCCTGCACTACAGCCAGATTCTTTACTGACTGAGCCCCCAGGGAAGCTCATGGCAACAAGAGTAAGTAGCAATATGATGATTGTGGTTGACTGGACTGTGAGACGGAAGAGACTCAAGGCTGGAAACAGATATTGAATTTTCTAGCCTGACCAGTGAGGGGGAAAATTTCATCCTATTAAAGTAAAAGAAAATGAAGATGCAGCTTATTTTTTCCCCAGAATTCTATTCCTCATCTTCTCAAATGGCCATAAGTTAACTATATCACCTTTAGTAGTTACACTGATTGTGACTTTGTAAGTGTTATTCACATCTGAGCCAAAGAATGGGCTTCCCCAGTGGTTCAGATGGTGCAGAATCTACCTGCAATGCCTGAGACCCAGGTTTGATCCCTAGATTAGGAAGATACCCTAGAGGAGGGCATGGCAACCCACTCTGGTATTTTGCCTGGAGAATCCCATGGACAGAGGGGCCTGACGGACTACAGTCCATAGGGTTGCAAACAGTCAGACGGAACTGGAACGACTTAGCACATAGCATATATGCATGCCCCTGAGGAGGCTGAAGCCTAAGAAATAGAGGACAGTGCTGTGGGCGACGGTATGTCAGACAAAGGCTGTTTTGTTCACTTGAAACAAGCATTTGTGTATAACTTCTCAAACATATATAATTTAAATTTCCCCCCAGATCTGACTTTATCTTAAAAGCAGGGGGAGTTACCCATCACCTTGGTGCTCTAAGCAATGAGGCTCTTAGCATGAGAGTGAAATCAGTTTGCACTTTATTGAGAAGGCTCTTGCTATTTTGTGGAGGTGAATCAGAGGAAGGAAAGAATGGACACAGTGGTATCTTTCAGGAAGCTTAGCTAGTCTAGCCTGGAATCCAGACAGGAAGTTGCCCTGGATACAGGTATGGCGGCAGGTGGTGGTTCAATCACCAAGTTGTGTCCGACCCTTGAGACCCCAGACTCCTCTGTCCATGGGATTTTGCAGGCAAGACGAGTGGATAGGTTGGCACTTCCTTCTCCAGGGGACCTTCCTGACCCAGAGATCAAACCCAGGTCTCCTGCACTGCAGGTGACCTCCTGCACTACAGCCAGATTCTTTACTGACTGAGCCCCCAGGGAAGCTCATGGCAACAAGAGTAAGTAGCAATATGATGATTGTGGTTGACTGGACTGTGAGACGGAAGAGACTCAAGGCTGGAAACAGATATTGCATTTTCTAGCCTGACCAGTGAGTGAATGGGGTGCCATTTATTCAAATAGGAAGTCCAGGGACTTCCCCGGGGGGTCCAGTGGTTAAGACTTTGCCTTCCAACGCAGGGGGTGCGGGTTTAATCCCTGGTCAGGAAGCCAAGATCCCACATGCCTCATGGACCCAAAACCAAAACAGAAAACAGAAACAATATTGTAAAATAGAGAATCCAAAAAGAGGAGCAGGTTTGGAGGAAATAGAATGACTTCAGTATTGGATACCCAAGCGGAATGGCCATAAGCCATTGCAGATTTGACCTGAAACTCAGAAGAGAAAGCCTGGCTGGCGATGGAGGTCCGGCATCAGCAGCACAGAAATAGCCACTGGGGTCCTGCGAGAGGGTGAGATTGTTCAGGGAGTAGGGGCAGAGTAACTAGAGTCAAAGATAAAGCCCGAATAAATATAAACAAGGGAGGAGGAATCGGCAAAGGGGAGCAACAGGGAGTATTTAGGTGGAGAGGCAGTAGGAAGGTCTAGGTACCGGGGGAAGTCAGGGAAAAGAATGTTTAACACTATCCAAGTCACTAGGGAACACGAACGCTAGAGAGGGAATGTAAGTAACCTTGATAAGAGCCATGTCTGTAGAGCATGTGAGCAGGTTAAAAAATATATATGAGTCAGGGCAGTCATTTTAATCACTGTTAAAAGATTGTAATAGGAAACTTTCTTGAGTGTTTATTATGGGCGAGATGCTGAATTAGGTACGTTATATCCTTCTTTGTGAAATAGATGCTATTATTAACATCTCCATTTTTCAGGTGAAGAACCAGAAGTTTAAAGAAGTTAACCAATTACTCAAAAGATCAGAGATGATAAGGGCCTTCCCTGGTAGCTCAGTGGTAAAGAGTTCACCTGCCAATGCAGGAGACACAGGTTCAATCCCTGATCTGGGAAGATCCCACATGTTGCAGAGCAACAAAGCCTGTGAGCCCCAACTATGGAGCCTGTATTCTAGATCCTCGGAGCCGCAACTATGGAGCCCATGTACCTCAACTACTGAAGCCCATGTGCCCTATAGCCCAAGTTCCACAACAAGAGAAGTCACTGCAACAAAAAGCCTGCTCATAGAGTGTAGCTCCCACTCCCTGCACCTAGAGAAGAGCCTGTGGCAGCAGTGAAAACCCAGAATAGTCAAAAATAAATAAATTGCTTAATTAATTTAAAAAAAAAGATTAGAGATGATAAGCAGACAGGCTGGAATTTGATCTCAAAAACAGACTATCTGACTTGGGACTGTACACCCTTCAACAATGGATATACCCTCTAAGCAGTCTGCCAAAAATAACACTATTCACTCATCCATTCAACAAACCTGCTGTGTTCCAGGCACTAGTCCAGGTGTTGGTAATCCAGCAGTGAACATAACAACACCCCTGACCTCACAGATCTTCTCTTCTAGCGGAGGACCTAGACAGTAAACAAATTTTTAAACTGCATGTGTACTTTTAGTATTTAGTGTCATGAATACATAGAAATCCAGTTAAGTAGCTGGAGAGTGACTTGAGGGGAGAGCTATATTTCAGATCGCAGGTATTCCTGAGATGATAGTGGAGCAAAAATCTAAATGAATTCAGAGACTGAGCCAGGAGAAGATGCATTCCAAGCTTAAGGAGGAAGTGCTACAGTCCTGAGATGGGAGCAGGGTGGGGGGCACAGAGTGAGTGAGGGCGAAATTGGTAGGTCAGATCATTTGGTGAGGGAGGCAGGGCTGCATCACGCTCAGCTGCAGAGATAAGAGTATAGCGGTGGTTTGGGGAATGACAAGAAGCCATGAGGATTTTGAGCAGGACAATGAGAAACTCTTGACTTACACTGCAATAAAGCCCAGACTTTGGACTCTCTGACCCTCTATCACTCTTTCCATTTTTCTCTAGAATTGAGATGTTATGTGGCTACTGAGCCCTTGAAATGTGGCCAGTCTAAACCAAGATGTGCTTAGTGTTACATGCACACCAGATTTCAAAGACTTAGTACCAGCTAAAGAATGGAATAGATCTCATGGGCCAATTATTATATTCATTATCTGTTGTGATGATAATATGCTAGACATAGTGGGTTAATCCTAATATTCAAATCAGTTTCACCTGTTTCTTTTTACTTTTTGTAAAAAGTGTAACTACTAGAAAGATTCTAATGACTATCTATTTGGCTCATGTTCTATTTCTATTGGACAGCATGGGTCCAGACAACTTCCCTTCTGTTTTCAGCTTCAGAATGTTATAAAGACAAATGACATAACTTCTGTAGCGTTCTTTGAGTTTTCTTAAGGAAACATATTATGTAACAACAAGATAAATTATTGAAGATTATAGTTGGCCAGAAAATGTACTGTTCTTAAGAGGCCAAAGATAATGTTACTGACTTGGTCGTGGTTTTGTGTTGTTTTTCCAACAGTGCCGATGAGTTTGCACAAAGGCTTCTGTAATATTTCTCTCCTCACTCATTCCACTCCCTCCCTGTAGTCCCTTATAACGAAAACAATGTGTTTTTTAAATGCCTGGCCCAGGTTAAGAATGCAGTTCTCTAACCATGAAATTTTTCCTCTGTGCAAAGCATTCAGTCTTGTATAGGTTTGAACCTCAGTATATTTAACATGATATTCTAATTATCTGGTCTACTCAAGCAAGCAGATTCCAAATGTCAGTGATTATATCTGTAATCATAATTATAGAATACTCTTGGCTCTTTTATACTTAATTCTAAATACAGTCAATTAGAATGTACTATTTATAGTGATAAAATTTGCACACACACCCTGATCAAGAAATGTGTTTTTGTTTGTGAATTTCTGTTTAAGAAAAGTCTCACAATGTTATAAATGAAATCATATTTTGATTTACATCTAACATAGTAAAAACATTATGATAAGATGTTGGAATTATTGGGGATGATGGAACTCTATTACCCTATCCGAAGCCTTGCACACTAAGAAGAAAACAGAAGCGTCAGACAGAACCTCCTCATCTTTGAGTACTCACTTTTGTTCCCACCTCCTTTTCCTGTCCTAATAGGTAGATAACAGGCTTTCACTCTGAATTTTCTTTGTCTCTTGTTCTTTCTCATGGGCCAATTATTATAGTCATTATCTGTTGTGATGATAATATGCTAGACATAGTGGGTTAATCCTAATATTCAAATCAGTTTCACCTGTTTCTTTTTACTTTTTGTAAAAAGTGTAACTACTAGAAAGATTCTAATGACTATCTATTTGGCTCATGTTCTATTTTTATTGGACAGCGTGGGTCCAGACAATTTCCCCTTCTGTTTTCAGCTTCAGAATGTTATAAAGACAAATGACATAACTTCTGTAGCGTTCTTTGAGTTTTCTTAAGGAAACATATTATGTAACAACAAGATAAATTATTGAAGATTATAGTTGGCCAGAAAATGTACTGTTCTTAAGAGGCCAAAGATAATGTTACTGACTTGGTCGTGGTTTTGTGTTGTTTTTCCAACAGTGCCGATGAGTTTGCACAAAGGCTTCTGTAATATTTCTCTCCTCACTCATTCCACTCCCTCCCTGTAGTCCCTTATAACGAAAACAATGTGTTTTTTAAATGCCTGGCCCAGGTTAAGAATGCAGTTCTCTAACCATGAAATTTTTCCTCTGTGCAAAGCATTCAGTCTTGTATAGGTTTGAACCTCAGTATATTTAACATGATATTCTAATTATCTGGTCTACTCAAGCAAGCAGATTCCAAATGTCAGTGATTATATCTGTAATCATAATTATAGAATACTCTTGGCTCTTTTATACTTAATTCTAAATACAGTCAATTAGAATGTACTATTTATAGTGATAAAATTTGCACACACACCCTGATCAAGAAATGTGTTTTTGTTTGTGAATTTCTGTTTAAGAAAAGTCTCACAATGTTATAAATGAAATCATATTTTGATTTACATCTAACATAGTAAAAACATTATGATAAGATGTTGGAATTATTGGGGATGATGGAACTCTATTACCCTATCCGAAGCCTTGCACACTAAGAAGAAAACAGAAGCGTCAGACAGAACCTCCCTCATCTTTGAGTACTCACTTTTGTTCCCACCTCCTTTTTCCTGTCCTAATAGGTAGATAACAGGCTTTCACTCTGAATTTTCTGTCTCTGTTCTTGTGCTCTGAGGTCAGTCTCTTTCTCAGGGAACACACTGCTTTGTTTAACCCTTCTCTCCCACCTGTCACCATCTCCTACCCTGCAGGATCACCTCCATCAGCAAACAAATGGCTTTAAACTCCCCCATCATTAACACCGCACCTACACAATCCTCCTTGACCCCACACTTCCTCCCCTTTGTACCTTCTCGAGTCCCCTTCACTACAATATCTCTCAAAAGCTTTGCCTGTGTAACTCTGTTTGCATTTCTTCTCCTCCCTTTCATTCTTTAACTGCAGGACAATTAGGTTTCCCTCCCCCACGGAAGGAAATTGTTCTTACGGAGAACACGCTAAGACCTCCTGGGGCCAAATACTGGAGACCTCTGTTTTCATCTTTAGAGTGTTCCTGCAGGACTGTGATACTCCCTTCTCTGGACTCTCTTGATGGATAGATACTCTGGTTTTAAACCTAACTAACTGGCTACTCATTCTCAGTTTTCCTCCTCGCTCCTTTGTTTCGATCAGACCTCTAAATATTGGGGACCCTCTGACTCCTTAGACTCTTCTCCTAGGTGAAGGGAAACAGTCTTTATCTCCTCTTTCCCTAGGTGCTCTCCATTATTCCCATAGCTTTAAATGCCAACTAATAGCTGACAATTCCCAAAGGCAAATTCCAGATTCAGAGCTCCCTAAAGTTGAATCTCAACTATGTAGCTCAAGTTTAACATGTTTACAAAGAAAAGATTGATGTAGCCCTCCCATATAAAAAGAGATAATAAGAAAAAGAAGATGAAGAAGAGGAGGAAATTGCCTGGCGATCGTGTGTTAGGACTCAGAGCTTCCACTGCAAGAGGCATGGGTCCCTGGTTGAAGAACTAAGATTCCACATGCCATGAGGGATGTGGAGTAGAAGAGGAGTAGAAGGAGAAGAAAAGGGGAAAGAAAGAAGAAAGGAAATATTATATTTTTGTTCTAACAAAAATCAAGATGTTTCTTACTTCCCATATTTAATCCCTCAGCCAATTGTATAGACTATCTCCAAAATGTGTCTCAAACCCTTCACCTTCTGCCATTTTAGAAAATCTACCATCTAGTTAACTTTTGTTAAAACAGGCTTTCACTCTGAATTTTCTGTCTCTGTTCTTGTGCTCTGAGGTCAGTCTCTTTCTCAGGGAACACACTGCTTTGTTTAACCCTTCTCTCCCACCTGTCACCATCTCCTACCCTGCAGGATCACCTCCATCAGCAAACAAATGGCTTTAAACTCCCCCATCATTAACACGCACCTACACAATCCTCCTTGACCCCACACTTCCTCCCCTTTGTACCTTCTCGAGTCCCCTTCACTACAATATCTCTCAAAAGCTTTGCCTGTGTAACTCTGTTTGCATTTCTTCTCCTCCCTTTCATTCTTTAACTGCAGGACAATTAGGTTTCCCTCCCCCACGGAAGGAAATTGTTCTTACGGAGAACACGCTAAGACCTCCTGGGGCCAAATACTGGAGACCTCTGTTTTCATCTTTAGAGTGTTCCTGCAGGACTGTGATACTCCCTTCTCTGGACTCTCTTGATGGATAGATACTCTGGTTTTAAACCTAACTAACTGGCTACTCATTCTCAGTTTTCCTCCTCGCTCCTTTGTTTCGATCAGACCTCTAAATATTGGGGACCCTCTGACTCCTTAGACTCTTCTCCTAGGTGAAGGGAAACAGTCTTTATCTCCTCTTTCCCTAGGTGCTCTCCATTATTCCCATAGCTTTAAATGCCAACTAATAGCTGACAATTCCCAAAGGCAAATTCCAGATTCAGAGCTCCCTAAAGTTGAATCTCAACTATGTAGCTCAAGTTTAACATGTTTACAAAGAAAAGATTGATGTAGCCCTCCCATATAAAAAGAGATAATAAGAAAAAAAGAAGATGAAGAAGAGGAGGAAATTGCCTGGCGATCGTGTGTTAGGACTCAGAGCTTCCACTGCAAGAGGCATGGGTCCCTGGTTGAAGAACTAAGATTCCACATGCCATGAGGGATGTGGAGTAGAAGAGGAGTAGAAGGAGAAGAAAAGGGGAAAGAAAGAAGAAAGGAAATATTATATTTTTGTTCTAACAAAAATCAAGATGTTTCTTACTTCCCATATTTAATCCCTCAGCCAATTGTATAGACTATCTCCAAAATGTGTCTCAAACCCTTCACCTTCTGCTTATCTCCACTGTTGCTCCTTTAGACCAGAAAATCACTCTCTCTGACCTGGGTTACTGCTACATCCTTCCAACTGACCTTCCTCTACTGTTTACCTGCTCACCTCATTTTCAGAACAACCAAAGAGATTTTTTTTTAACATAAAAGTTTAATGAATCTAATCAGGAAATACGGACTACATTCCTCACTGGCCTAGTTTCAATGACCAACTCATAGCCATAGAGCTACGATGGGCTCAACTGCCAAAGCCCATGTGACTGAGAATGAGTTGGGTGAACTCTTGCTGGGGAAAGTGTTACCGGAAGCTCGGCCTCTGTGTACACTGGTGCCAAATCAAATACTGGAGGAGTTTCATGAAGCATAAAAGAATAGTTTTATTGCTTTGCCCAGGCAAAGAGGGGCTTCTACCTTAAAAAAAAAAATTTGTGTGTCTCCACCCCAAAGAACTTGATAAGGGTTTTTATAACAGTGAGTCAAAGGTGGGGTCTCTGACAAGATAAGCGTGTGAGCAGGGTCTCAGGTTGCTGTTGGTTGCTCTCCTAATCTTGAGGAGCTTCTCAGGCCTTAGGTGGTTAGGGATCTTGCTTCAAGTGATTTCTTGGCTGCCTTTCCCTTGATTAGCAACACTTCAGATCCTCCCTTTAGAACTCAGGGACGGTCTCATGACTGGACACTTGCCTACAAGAAATGGGGGACAGAAAGGGCTTTGTGCCTGGGAGCCCCACAGAGCCTTGCTCAGTTTCAAAAGGAGGAACAGATGTTGAATGGAGATATCCAACCAATGTCTGTGTGAGCATGAGAGACCTGAATAACTGCAGCCTGATGTACAGCCGCTATATGGAATCAAGGGCCCCCCTGGTTGAAGAACTAAGATTCCACATGCCATGAGGGATGTGGAGTAGAAGAGGAGTAGAAGGAGAAGAAAAGGGGAAAGAAAGAAGAAAGGAAATATTATATTTTTGTTCTAACAAAAATCAAGATGTTTCTTACTTCCCATATTTAATCCCTCAGCCAATTGTATAGACTATCTCCAAAATGTGTCTCAAACCCTTCACCTTCTGCTTATCTCCACTGTTGCTCCTTTAGACCAGAAAATCACTCTCTCTGACCTGGGTTACTGCTACATCCTTCCAACTGACCTTCCTCTACTGTTTACCTGCTCACCTCATTTTCAGAACAACCAAAGAGATTTTTTTTTAACATAAAAGTTTAATGAATCTAATCAGGAAATCGGACTACATTCCTCACTGGCCTAGTTTCAATGACCAACTCATAGCCATAGAGCTACGATGGGCTCAACTGCCAAAGCCCATGTGACTGAGAATGAGTTGGGTGAACTCTTGCTGGGGAAAGTGTTACCGGAAGCTCGGCCTCTGTGTACACTGGTGCCAAATCAAATACTGGAGGAGTTTCATGAAGCATAAAAGAATAGTTTTATTGCTTTGCCCAGGCAAAGAGGGGCTTCTACCTTAAAAAAAAAAATTTGTGTGTCTCCACCCCAAAGAACTTGATAAGGGTTTTTATAACAGTGAGTCAAAGGTGGGGTCTCTGACAAGATAAGCGTGTGAGCAGGGTCTCAGGTTGCTGTTGGTTGCTCTCCTAATCTTGAGGAGCTTCTCAGGCCTTAGGTGGTTAGGGATCTTGCTTCAAGTGATTTCTTGGCTGCCTTTCCCTTGATTAGCAACACTTCAGATCCTCCCTTTAGAACTCAGGGACGGTCTCATGACTGGACACTTGCCTACAAGAAATGGGGGACAGAAAGGGCTTTGTGCCTGGGAGCCCCACAGAGCCTTGCTCAGTTTCAAAAGGAGGAACAGATGTTGAATGGAGATATCCAACCAATGTCTGTGTGAGCATGAGAGACCTGAATAACTGCAGCCTGATGTACAGCCCCGCTATATGGAATCAAGCCCCTCTTGTAATTGTAAGCCTCTCTTATAATTTAAACCTCCATCTGTAGCTTTGAAAATATTTGTGATCGTCCTTCCCTTCTCTCTCTCCACTCCCACTTTTTTTTTTTTTTTTAATATTGATTTATTTATGGCTGCACTGGGTCTTTGTTGCTTTCTTAGGCTTTCTTTAGTCGCACCAAGCAGGCGCTACTCCCTGAACAGGCTTCTCATTGCAGTGGCTTCTCTTGTTGCAAAGCACAGGCTCTAGGGCACTCAGGCTCAGCAGCTGTGATGCATGGGCTTAGTTGCCCCTTCACATGTGGGATCTTCCTGGACCAGGAATCAAACCCGTGTCCCCTGCATTGGCAGGTGGATTCTTAACCAATGGACCACCAGGGAAACCCACTCCTCCTCTCTTTCCTTCTCCCTCCATCTTTTCTCTCGTTCTATTAGATTGGCCAGGATAGTTAAATGTCTGTGCTCATAGAGTTGTCTTACTTATATGACCTTAAAGGAGCTTTCAAAAGAGCTTAACGTTTGAGAAAATATATACAAAAGATGGGGAGGAAAAAAGGTCTATTTCACAGAACAAATAAAAAAGACTAGCCACAGTGCTTATCAGCAATGCCTGGGTGCTAAAACGCCAAGTGAACTAAGGCTTGGAAAAACAAATGCTAGACACCAGGGTCTTCATTTAAGGGAGAGGAGGTACAGGAAGTCTTCCCAGAGGTAAGGGCATGGACTGTTTTAAGGGAATTCATTTTCAGATAAGCTTTCCTAGAATGAATTGACCCAAGAAAGCTCCTGTTGTCCAGACATCAGGTTGTCTCTCCTTTCCTACCTCTTCTGACTCAATTTCTTTTATCAATTTATGGCATTGCTGTTGTTGTTGTTCAGTCACTAAGTCATGTCCAACTCTTTGCAACCGCAAGGATTGTATCATGCCAGCCTTCCCTGTCCTTCACTATCTCCCCAAGGTTGCTCAAACTCATGTTCATTGAGTCAATGATGCCGTGCAACTGTTTCATCCTCTGTCACCTCCTTCTCCTCCTGTCCTCAATCTTTCCCAGTATCAGGGTCTTTTCTAACAAGTCAGCTCTGTGCATCAGGTGGCCAAAGTATTGGAGCTTCAGCCACAGCATCCATCAGTCCTTCCAATGAATATTCAGGGCTGATTTCCTTTAGGATTGACTGTTTTGATCTCCTTGCTGTCAAGGGACACTCTAGAGTCTTCTCTAACACCACATTTAGAAAGCATCAATTCTTTGGTGCTAAGCCGTCTTTATGGTCCAACTCTCACATCTATACATGACTACTGGAAATATCATAGCTTTGACTATATGGGCCTTTGTCAGAAAACTGATGTCTTTGCTTTTTAATGCGCTGTCTAGGCGTTGCCTGGAATGTAAAAGCCTCTAGGGTGCTAAAGAAAGGAAAAACGAATGAATGACTCTAATGATAGGGTACTTAATCCTTTGCAAGTCAGATGGACTCCACTTCTCTGCTTTCCACAAAAGGAAAGGACATCTAATTAAGTCATCAAGATGAGAGATTACTAAAATAATCTTGATAATACATTACCATGCAATTTTTGGTATATAACTGAGAAGAATTCAAAGAATTGAGTCCTGTTGCTATAACAAAACTCCATTGATCCCATTTGAGAAAATATATACAAAAGATGGGGAGGAAAAAAGGTCTATTTCACAGAACAAATAAAAAAGACTAGCCACAGTGCTTATCAGCAATGCCTGGGTGCTAAAACGCCAAGTGAACTAAGGCTTGGAAAAACAAATGCTAGACACCAGGGTCTTCATTTAAGGGAGAGGAGGTACAGGAAGTCTTCCCAGAGGTAAGGGCATGGACTGTTTTAAGGGAATTCATTTTCAGATAAGCTTTCCTAGAATGAATTGACCCAAGAAAGCTCCTGTTGTCCAGACATCAGGTTGTCTCTCCTTTCCTACCTCTTCTGACTCAATTTCTTTTATCAATTTATGGCATTGCTGTTGTTGTTGTTCAGTCACTAAGTCATGTCCAACTCTTTGCAACCGCAAGGATTGTATCATGCCAGCCTTCCCTGTCCTTCACTATCTCCCCAAGGTTGCTCAAACTCATGTTCATTGAGTCAATGATGCCGTGCAACTGTTTCATCCTCTGTCACCTCCTTCTCCTCCTGTCCTCAATCTTTCCCAGTATCAGGGTCTTTTCTAACAAGTCAGCTCTGTGCATCAGGTGGCCAAAGTATTGGAGCTTCAGCCACAGCATCCATCAGTCCTTCCAATGAATATTCAGGGCTGATTTCCTTTAGGATTGACTGTTTTGATCTCCTTGCTGTCAAGGGACACTCTAGAGTCTTCTCTAACACCACATTTAGAAAGCATCAATTCTTTGGTGCTAAGCCGTCTTTATGGTCCAACTCTCACATCTATACATGACTACTGGAAATATCATAGCTTTGACTATATGGGCCTTTGTCAGCAAAGTGATGTCTCTTCTTTTTAATGCGCTGTCTAGGCGTTGCCTGGAATGTAAAAGCCTCTAGGGTGCTAAAGAAAGGAAAAACGAATGAATGACTCTAATGATAGGGTACTTAATCCTTTGCAAGTCAGATGGACTCCACTTCTCTGCTTTCCACAAAAGGAAAGGACATCTAATTAAGTCATCAAGATGAGAGATTACTAAAAATAATCTTGATAATACATTACCATGCAATTTTTGGTATATAACTGAGAAGAATTCAAAGAATTGAGTCCTGTTGCTATAACAAAACTCCATTGATCCCATTTACTTATTTGGGTGAAGAGCTTTTTAGCAACTCTATCTGCCAAATCATATACTCAGCACTGATGCTGAATCCTATATATATACACATACCCCTGGATACATGGGGGTGAAAGGCTTTACTCATCTTAGGAAGAGCTGCAATTCCAATACAATTTCATATTTTATGTGTAATAATTATCCATTAATATTTGCAATATATTTATGTTCTGAGAAATTGTGCAGAATTTCCTAATACTTACAGAACCTTATGATCACAAGAAATATTAAATTATTCCATTTATTTCCATATTTCTATTGCATAGAAGTATGTTATTCATGAAATACTTTAAAGTATGAAATATGTGAGGAAATAAAGTTTCAAGAAGAAAAATGAACAAAGAAAATTTCTGATAGAAGAACTTATGTGCATTTAAAAAGTATAATGGGGCATCAAATTGCTGTATTATTTAGATTCGACTGGATGTATATCAAATATTGATATGACAGTTTACTGTTTATTTTCCTTAAGTTATTTTTTTCTTTTCCCCATTGTGCCTCTTTTTTAAAAAATTTATATTTATTTTCATCCATCTTTATTCTTTGGCATGTGTGGGCCTGCCATTGCAGTAGCCTCTCACACCAGAGCACCATCTCTGGGTGCACGTGCTCCAGAGCACTGGCTTGTAATTGGACGCACCAGTCCAGCCGCTCCACAGCACATGGGATCTTCCTGGGCTGGGGATCGAACCGGTGCCCCTTGCACTACAAGGTGGACTCCAGGGAAGCCCTATCTCTAAGTGTCATTGTTCGTAATGTGTTGGAACATATATAACTATATATACATATATTTATTTGTACATATATATATTTGTAGTTCAATATGATAAAAAAAATATTGGAGGCATCATCTTAAAAATGTGGTGAGAGGCTTACCTGGTGGTTCAGACAGTAAAAAAACATGTGGTGAGGAATGTATCACCTCTTAAAATATTTTAGGAGTACTTGCATGAACATGCCAGAGACAATGAAAGGTGACAATTATGTTAGATAAGAAAATGATGAAGATGATAAAGAAAAGAACAGGCTGGATGTTGAGACTCATTGCACAATGAACTAGGGTGACAAAGGACATGTCTACTCACATTAGCCTTCGTGTCCTTTATTAAAGAGAAAGTTCTAACAAGAATGATCGAATGGACATTGGTAAAGAGAAAGAGAAACTCAAGAGGGAAAGAGGAGGGGTTCCCTGCTGGTCCAGTGGTTAAGAATCTGCTTTGTAACTTCAAAGTCCTGGTCCGGGAAGACCGCACATGCCACAGAGCAACTAAGCCTGTGCACTATAACTACTGAAGTGCTGTGCCCATTACTCCACAACAAGAGAAGCCACCACAGGGGGACGCCTACCGACCGCAACTAGAGACTAGCCCTGCAGTGGCTGGAACTAGAGAAAGCCCCACAGTGGCTGGAACTAGAGAAAGCCCATGCAGCAATGGAGACCCAGCACAGCCAAGCACAAGTAAGAAAATAAATATTTTTTTTTTTAAATGAGATAGAAAATGAAGTTGTAATAGTGTGCTTATCTTCTCTGGGAGCCAACAAAAGGTGGTGAGACTACGAAGGATTTGAGTCAGCCAGAACTGACTCAGAATTCTGACTCTACCAGTATTATGGATGAGATAATGGCAAGATGCTTAACCCAGCTCATCTGTATAATGGGCATAGAGTGATTTACCACATAGGGTTCGATTTCACAAATTTCAATGTCAAATGACTTGCACAGAGTCAAACATAGTCATACACACATAGTGGCTATCTTAATTATTATGTACCTGTGGACCTTGGGGAACCTTATCCACCTCGAGTCTCACTTTTCTCCTTGGTAACACAGGAATAATAACATTGACCTCCTAGGATTATCATGAGTATGAAGCTGATGATAAATCTGAGAACACGAATCACACAAAGAAGGTGTTCAATAAATATTAGTTCTTACCCCACCCCTTTCTTCTCCAGGTTCCTATTGACTCAGGCAGTTCTATGGTATCCCCTGATCGGGTGTGATGAACAAGCATCTAATGCCAAATACCTATTTATAGAATGGTATATTACTTTTATTGTGTCTATTAGTAAACAGACTAAACCTGAAGAGACCCTTTTTCTTGCTAAGACACCCGAGTCTCATATTACAGATGACTCTATCCTTGTGGCTGTGACCTTTCTGCTTTAGTAGCAAATCTCATTAATGACAAAATTATTTTCCTGAAATTGTGGAAGACAAATGTATTGCTGATCTAGGACCATGTAATCAATCGTCTCACAAAGAGGTGTGTGCATGTGCACTCAGTCCTCAGTCATGTCAGACTCTCTGCGACCCGTGGACCGTATTCACAAAGAGGACCGCCTCGCAAAGAACAAATTCTTCCCAAGCGTTTCCTTTTCTCCTACGAATGAAATCACAAGCACGTATTCATCAGTGGGAATAAATACTGTTTACGAATGTGATTCACTTATTTTGAACGGAGCCAAGCATGCCGTCTCTCTGCAGCTTTGTGTACAGAACAAAGCTCATTTCAGATGAGCGAGGAGGCCCAGGAAAGAGTGACGGAACTAAGTTGCACTAAACAGGCAGGAAATATGTCTAAAGCCACTTCCTCCATTTTAACTGGTGGGATACTGTCCATTTGATTCTTCTCAGAAATAGTCTGACAGGTTGCTGTCCGCCTTGAAGAGAGAGGCGTAAAGACTCTGAACAGTAATCCAAATGCACAGGAAGGCCCTGCATCAGCCAGGATCCCAGCCAGAAACAAAAGGGGCGAACGGTGTATCATTGAGCCTGGATAATGGGTATGGGGTGTCCATTATACTAATTTCTGTGTACTTGTCTATGTTTGAAATTGTCTGTAGCAAGATATATGAAAACAGAAGCATGTAAGAAAGGGCCTTGTTGTTTAGTTGTTCAGTTGCCTCCGACTATTTGGGGAGTGGGTTGCCATTTCCTTCTCCAGGGGGGGTCTTCCCAACCCAGGGATGGAATCCACTTATTGGCAGGAGGATTCCTTACTTTCGAGTCAGCAGGGAAGAGTGGAAGTGATTTATAAAGGCATGGGCAGAGGCTGAAGGAAAGCTAGGAGGGAAGGTGATGTCTCCCTCCCCGCATCCCCTTTCTGGGAGTGGCAGTCGTGGCAGGTGCTGCCAGCAGCAGGCTTGAGGGTGCAAGAGAGGCCGGCTCTGGGCACCCATGGAGATTCGTGCCTGTAGGGAAGCGCACCATCAGGAATCATAGACCTGGGTGGAGGCACTGTTAACTATGGCCCAGTGCATATATTTGGAAAGCTCAGTTCAAACTGAAAAATCAAGGAAAATGTAATTGAAGGTCCTGAAATGTAAATCTTTTTTTTTTTTGAAATATAAAATCTTAATTTTTCTTCCACAGTCTCTTGTTTCCTCTCACTGGATGGGTCATGTTTTAAATTTTTTCTATTTCATACCATTCTAAATAAAAAAAAAATTAAAAGTTTAAATTAGCTTTTTTTTTTTTTTGTCCGACATCTTAGTGAGACGGCAGTGGTCGCAGCTGCTCTCCCAGCTTCGCTATGCCGCCCAAGGATGACAAGAAGAAGAAAGATGCCGGAAAGTCGGCCGAGAAAGACAAAGATCCAGTGAACAAATCTGGGGCAAGGCCAAAAGAAGAAGTGGTCCAAAGGCAAAGTAAGGGACAAGATCAATAACCTAGTCTTGTTTGACAAAACAACATCTGACAAACTCTGTAAAGAAGTTCACAACTATAAGCTTATAACCCCAGCTGTTGTCTCTGAGAGGCTGAAGATTCGTGGTTCTCTAGCCAGGGCAGCCCTTCAGGAACTCCTCAGTAAGAAACAAAAGGGGCGAACGGTGTATCATTGAGCCTGGATAATGGGTATGGGGTGTCCATTATACTAATTTCTGTGTACTTGTCTATGTTTGAAATTGTCTGTAGCAAGATATATGAAAACAGAAGCATGTAAGAAAGGGCCTTGTTGTTTAGTTGTTCAGTTGCCTCCGACTATTTGGGGAGTGGGTTGCCATTTCCTTCTCCAGGGGGGGTCTTCCCAACCCAGGGATGGAATCCACTTATTGGCAGGAGGATTCCTTACTTTCGAGTCAGCAGGGAAGAGTGGAAGTGATTTATAAAGGCATGGGCAGAGGCTGAAGGAAAGCTAGGAGGGAAGGTGATGTCTCCCTCCCCGCATCCCCTTTCTGGGAGTGGCAGTCGTGGCAGGTGCTGCCAGCAGCAGGCTTGAGGGTGCAAGAGAGAGGGGCCGGCTCTGGGCACCCATGGAGATTCGTGCCTGTAGGGAAGCGCACCATCAGGAATCATAGACCTGGGTGGAGGCACTGTTAACTATGGCCCAGTGCATATATTTGGAAAGCTCAGTTCAAACTGAAAAATCAAGGAAAATGTAATTGAAGGTCCTGAAATGTAAATCTTTTTTTTTTTTTGAAATATAAAATCTTAATTTTTCTTCCACAGTCTCTTGTTTCCTCTCACTGGATGGGTCATGTTTTAAATTTTTTCTATTTCATACCATTCTAAATAAAAAAAAAATTAAAAGTTTAAATTAGCTTTTTTTTTTTTTTGTCCGACATCTTAGTGAGACGGCAGTGGTCGCAGCTGCTCTCCCAGCTTCGCTATGCCGCCCAAGGATGACAAGAAGAAGAAAGATGCCGGAAAGTCGGCCGAGAAAGACAAAGATCCAGTGAACAAATCTGGGGGCAAGGCCAAAAAGAAGAAGTGGTCCAAAGGCAAAGTTCGGGACAAACTCAATAACCTAGTCTTGTTTGACAAAGCAACATACGACAAACTCTGTAAAGAAGTTCCCAACTATAAGCTTATAACGCCAGCTGTCGTCTCGGAGAGACTGAAGAGACGTGGCTCTCTGGCCAGGGCAGCCCTTCAGGAACTCCTCAGTAAAGGCTTATTAAACTGGTTTCAAAGCACAGAGCTCAAGTGATTTATACCAGCAACACCAAGGGTGGAGATGCCCCAGCTACTGGTGAAGATGCACGAACAGGTCCCACCATCTGTACATTTTGGAAAATAAAACTTTATTAAATCAAAAAAAAAAAGTTTAAATTATTAGTACAAACTTGACCGCTGACCTTGTGAAATGTCAGTTTTAAATGTAATATAGGAACTTATATTAACTTGGATGCAGAAGCACCAAAATTATGCAATTTGTACTTCATAGTCCATATATAATAACATGTATATTTTTTTTCCTTACTGGAACCATGGAAACACTCCACAAAATCAATTCAACTATTTCATTTCACTTCTTTATACACACACATTGTACGGATACTGTCTGCCTTTGGCTTAGTAATCAGTAAAGAGGAATGAAAGGAAAAGAAACTATGAACTGAGTATCTTCCCCTTCCTTCGATGTTATCATTTTTAGTGTAAGCAGTTGGCAAATATAGGGAAGTAGCATGAGTAAGAAAGGCTATGACAGAGTTCTTTAGTTAGTTGGGTTTCTTAACAAGTCACTGCCTTCTTCTTCTTCCTTTTTTTTTTTTTTTTTTTATGAATTTGAAGCAAGTTTTGGTTCAAGTGGGAAGTGAGGCATTTTGGGTTTAATTAGTCCCAGAGGTTTACACTTGACCTTGCTTTGATTCTCAGTAAACACCCACACATAATGGATGCACAGGAATTCTATGCCTGTGCAGGCTAAGTCACTTCAGTCATGTCCAATTCTTTGCAACCCTTCAGACTGTAGCCTGCCAGGTTCCTTTGTCCATGGGATTTCCCAGGCAAAAATGCTGGAGTGAGTTGTCATGCCCTCCTCCGTGGATCTTCCCAATCCAGGGATCAAACCCAGGCCTCTCACACTGCAGGTGGATACTTTACCAGCTGAGCTACAAGGGAAGCCTAAGGCCACTCCCAAATCTCTTTCGCAAACTCGGTTCCTTTTCAGTTCACTCCGGGGCCCAGCCCTTATAACGCCAGCTGTCGTCTCGGAGAGACTGAAGAGACGTGGCTCTCTGGCCAGGGCAGCCCTTCAGGAACTCCTCAGTAAAGGCTTATTAAACTGGTTTCAAAGCACAGAGCTCAAGTGATTTATACCAGCAACACCAAGGGTGGAGATGCCCCAGCTACTGGTGAAGATGCACGAACAGGTCCCACCATCTGTACATTTTGGAAAATAAAACTTTATTAAATCAAAAAAAAAAAGTTTAAATTATTAGTACAAACTTGACCGCTGACCTTGTGAAATGTCAGTTTTAAATGTAATATAGGAACTTATATTAACTTGGATGCAGAAGCACCAAAATTATGCAATTTGTACTTCATAGTCCATATATAATAACATGTATATTTTTTTTCCTTACTGGAACCATGGAAACACTCCACAAAATCAATTCAACTATTTCATTTCACTTCTTTATACACACACATTGTACGGATACTGTCTGCCTTTGGCTTAGTAATCAGTAAAGAGGAATGAAAGGAAAAGAAACTATGAACTGAGTATCTTCCCCTTCCTTCGATGTTATCATTTTTAGTGTAAGCAGTTGGCAAATATAGGGAAGTAGCATGAGTAAGAAAGGCTATGACAGAGTTCTTTAGTTAGTTGGGTTTCTTAACAAGTCACTGCCTTCTTCTTCTTCCTTTTTTTTTTTTTTTTTTTATGAATTTGAAGCAAGTTTTGGTTCAAGTGGGAAGTGAGGCATTTTGGGTTTAATTAGTCCCAGAGGTTTACACTTGACCTTGCTTTGATTCTCAGTAAACACCCACACATAATGGATGCACAGGAATTCTATGCCTGTGCAGGCTAAGTCACTTCAGTCATGTCCAATTCTTTGCAACCCTTCAGACTGTAGCCTGCCAGGTTCCTTTGTCCATGGGATTTCCCAGGCAAAAATGCTGGAGTGAGTTGTCATGCCCTCCTCCGGTGGATCTTCCCAATCCAGGGATCAAACCCAGGCCTCTCACACTGCAGGTGGATACTTTACCAGCTGAGCTACAAGGGAAGCCTCCAGCACAGGCTGCTCACTCCCAAATCTCTTTTCGGCAAACTCGGTTCCTTTTCAGTTCAGCTAACGAGGACCAGACAGGCCCCAAGTGTGACTCCACAGTGCTGATGCAATTTTGTGAGCCCTCCACAAAACAAAGCAAAATCACAAACAAATTTGGTATGAAGCTGGATATTTAGAATAAGTACTCACAGTAAAACACTGGAGCTTGGGAGACTCAAGTCCCTTTCTTTTGAGGTCTCTAAGGAAATATACTTTCAGAGATATGCTTCCTAATTGCAGCAGCTTTACCTTCCTTCCTGGAACCCTCTACAACCCCAAGCAATACCCACCACTCCCAGGGACCTGGAAGGGAGGAGTTCTGAGGTTTAAGTGTTGTCTATTGGCTTTATGGTAAATTCCTGTGAACGCCCCCAAACTTAGAACATAGAATTAAGTGACTGTAGAGCAGCAAGTGGGGTTCCCCCATGGCTCAGCAGGGAAAGAATCTGCCTGCAATTCAGGAGACGCAGGAGACACGGGTTCGATGCCTGGGTTGGGAAGATCCCCTGGAGGACAGCATGGCAACCCACTCCAGTATTCTTGCTAGGATAAGCTCATGGACAGAGGAGTCTGGCAGGCTACCATTCATGGAGTCGCAAAGAGCTGGACACAACTGAAGTGACTAAGCATAAACATGAGAGCAGCAAGCATTTCCTAGTAAGTGAAAATGATGTCATGTGATGTGACCCCTTTCCCTGCCACAGGCAGCAAACCCCGACGTTGGGGCTCCTTTTGTCTAGTGCATTTTCACTGTAGTCAGGAATCCCATTGAGTTTTAGGTACATTATGTAGAGAATTGAGAAGGTGCTTGACAGCCATGGGCACTCCTCTGCATCCACCATCCACCATCCTCTGTCTACCCCCTGCACTGGTGGTTGACCAGGATGGAATAAGCCATAGGGAACATGACCACAAGGAACTCATTGTTCTGTCATCTTCTAATTATTATTATTATTTTATTTTTAGCTGTTCAGAACAGCATGTGCAGTCTTAGTTCCCTGACCAAGGATTAAACTAGGGCCTTCTGCACTGGAAGCTCAAGTCTTAACCACAGGACCACCAGAGAACTCCCAGTCACCTTCAACTTTTGACCAGACTTTGTGCTGTGGCCTAATCAACAGGTTCCCCTATAGACATACAATACTACTGGGCTTTCTTCATAACAGCTGAGGCAGTAGTGGAGGCACTTTAGATTCAGAAAAATAGAAGGAACAGGTCAGTTTGTTGGAAAGGCTGCCCTCAAAGGGGCTGTGGGGCCAGGGTTTAGGAGCCCGGGAGACTGAGCAGGAGCCTGCAGGAAGAGGGAAAGCACAGACGAGGACAGAAGGGGAATCACAGGGAAATGGAAAGATGCTGAAGAAAGATTTCAAGCTCTGCTAAAGCCCTGCTGTTGGTGAAGTATTCACTTTTAATAAGTACGGTTGTTGTTGTTCAGTCACTAAGTCATGTCTGACTCTGCATTCCCAGGGACTGAACCCGGGTCTCCTGCATTGCAGATGGATTCTGCACCATGGGAAGCTGATAAGTATGGGGAAGTCTGCTAATATCGGAACTAAGAATACTGTGCTTCACATGAGAGTATTTGATCTAAATAAGATGGAAGAAGGCAGTGCTTAAGTGACCAGGTTCAAATTGCTTAATAGCTATGAGACTATGATCAAGAAGCTCATTCCTTTTGTGCCTTAGTTTCCATATAGGAAGCTCACCTCACAGTGTTCTGTGAGAATTAGATAAGTTAATAATTATAAACCACTTATAATAGGTGTTAGTAAATGTGAGATAATAGAAAATATACATATATTGGTCTCTACCTCTATTTCCAGGTACAGAGCTCCTAAAACCCTTGTAATTTCCTAAGTGATAAGAGCTCTAGGAGCGTATTTTGTTCTGGTGTTTGGTCTTTGACCCTAATTCCTGACCCCAGTCTCCTAAATCCTTTGGAATTTCCTGAGTGATAGCGATGTCTTTGTTCTAACAAGGGGACTCTTGGTGGGCTCTCGGATGGGGCTGGTCCCCCCAGAAAGAAACCAAAATCATTGTTCTGTCATTTTTAAAGCTGTTCAGAACAGCATGTGCAGTCTTAGTTCCCTGACCAAGGATTAAACTAGGGCCTTCTGCACTGGAAGCTCAAGTCTTAACCACAGGACCACCAGAGAACTCCCAGTCACCTTCAACTTTTGACCAGACTTTGTGCTGTGGCCTAATCAACAGGTTCCCCTATAGACATACAATACTACTGGGCTTTCTTCATAACAGCTGAGGCAGTAGTGGAGGCACTTTAGATTCAGAAAAATAGAAGGAACAGGTCAGTTTGTTGGAAAGGCTGCCCTCAAAGGGGCTGTGGGGCCAGGGTTTAGGAGCCCGGGAGACTGAGCAGGAGCCTGCAGGAAGAGGGAAAGCACAGACGAGGACAGAAGGGGAATCACAGGGAAATGGAAAGATGCTGAAGAAAGATTTCAAGCTCTGCTAAAGCCCTGCTGTTGGTGAAGTATTCACTTTTAATAAGTACGTTGTTGTTGTTCAGTCACTAAGTCATGTCTGACTCTGCATTCCCAGGGACTGAACCCGGGTCTCCTGCATTGCAGATGGATTCTGCACCATGGGAAGCTGATAAGTATGGGGAAGTCTGCTAATATCGGAACTAAGAATACTGTGCTTCACATGAGAGTATTTGATCTAAATAAGATGGAAGAAGGCAGTGCTTAAGTGACCAGGTTCAAATTGCTTAATAGCTATGAGACTATGATCAAGAAGCTCATTCCTTTTGTGCCTTAGTTTCCATATAGGAAGCTCACCTCACAGTGTTCTGTGAGAATTAGATAAGTTAATAATTATAAACCACTTATAATAGGTGTTAGTAAATGTGAGATAATAGAAAATATACATATATTGGTCTCTACCTCTATTTCCAGGTACAGAGCTCCTAAAACCCTTGTAATTTCCTAAGTGATAAGAGCTCTAGGAGCGTATTTTGTTCTGGTGTTTGGTCTTTGACCCTAATTCCTGACCCCAGTCTCCTAAATCCTTTGGAATTTCCTGAGTGATAGCGATGTCTTTGTTCTAACAAGGGGACTCTTGGTGGGCTCTCGGATGGGGGCTGGTCACCAGAAAGACCAAGTCATGACTAGAAGCTTGGAGTTTTCAACCCACTTCCCACTCTCTAAGGGAGGAAGAATGGCTGGAAATGGAGTTAATGATCCATCATGCTTATATGATGAGCTTCCCTAAAAGTCCCCAAATGTATGGAGTTCTAGGAGCTTTAGTCTAGGTTGCTGGATTCGTGGAATGCTTCAAGAGTGAGCGTGTTAGCTCTGCACCCTCTCCCACATTCTTTGTCCTTCATGTCTCTTCCATTTGGATGTTCATCTGTATCCTTTATCATACCCTTTAATAAGCTGGTAAATGGGTTTCCCCTAGTTCTGTCAGCTGTCCTAGCAAATAATCAGATCCAAGGGGAAGGAGGTCTTGGGAACTTCTGATCTGTAGCCAAGTTAGACACAGGTTGTGGGTGACCTTGGGGACACACTGTAAGGGGAAACAGTGACTGGAACTCCACATCCAGGCCAGGCACAATAGTAATGACTTGCACCAATTATTTTATGACAGGAGGTCCTGGTAAGGAACATGGAACTAACGAGCCACAACCAACCGGAAGGGTTTGGGAAAGGTCAAAAGAGATGCCACATGTTCTACCAACCCACAGAACCCTTCTTGGTGGAATTCATCTTAGATGAGCAATGATGTGCCATAGGCAGGAACCTGAATACGAATGATAGGCCAGAGACAGTCCAGAAATGAATCCCATCACCACAAGATCCGAGACTGCAAGCCATGTGACAGAGCAGTTCTCCTGGGTTCCCTTACCTTGCTGCTCTCTGCTGGGTGTCTCTTGCTTTGTCAGCATATGCATCTCCTCAGATTTCTGAATATTAGACCAGAGCTCCCTCTTAGGCCCTGGAAAAGGCCCCCTTCCTGCAGCAGTACTACTGGCAAGTGGCATCTAAAGTGGTGAAGAGCAGGGCCACCTTGTAGGACTGAGCTTTTAACCTGTGGAATCTGATGCTGTCTCCAAGTAGACAGCTTCAGAATTGAGTTACACTGTAGGACACGAAACTGGTGTCACAGAATTGCGTGGTGTGGGGGAAAAAACCCACACATCTAGTGTCACAAGTGTGAGTGTGGCGGTAGTGCAAGAGTACTGGATGCACAGGAGCCGTCTACGTTTCATTAGTACTTGATAAAAGTGAGACATTGCTATTATGAAATGGTTCCAAACAGAGCACTTAGACACAATGCATGAAGCTGCAATATTTCAGCAACAGATGAAGAACATGGTCCGTTCATTTTCACTATGTATAATTTTATAAAAACTATGATTTTGAATGAATGGATTTTTCCATGTTTAATCTCTAGCCAAAGATAAGTACTTGTGAAGTTTTCATTAACAAAACATGATCACTTTGGAATTTTTCTTACCAAAAATCAGAGGTACAGTTTATCTTTTTATGCCTTACGGATAAATTATCCTACTCCATCATCTTTAAACACTGGAGAAAGATTTTGTTTTGTCTTTACCCTTGCTCTATTTACACACTAACATGAGGAGACTAGATGGAATACCATATCCCACTGGGCAAATAGCTATGTGGGGCTCTTTCCTCATTAAAGGCAACTTCAGATAAGAATCAAGTTTGAATAAAATAAACAGTTTAGAAAATGTTAGGGAGGCTTGGTCATCAGTCTTTCTTTCTTCTAGAGGTTAAGCTGAAATAAATCTGTAAGAGCCAGACTTTCCAGATTCCTGTTATTGACTTAAAAATATTCACAACCTAAAAGTTGACAGTTTTATCAGGTGGGAACTTTTAGGACTTCAAGCCCAGAAACTGAATACGGCCAGAGACAGTCCAGAAATGAATCCCATCACCACAAGATCCGAGACTGCAAGCCATGTGACAGAGCAGTTCTCCTGGGTTCCCTTACCTTGCTGCTCTCTGCTGGGTGTCTCTTGCTTTGTCAGCATATGCATCTCCTCAGATTTCTGAATATTAGACCAGAGCTCCCTCTTAGGCCCTGGAAAAGGCCCCCTTCCTGCAGCAGTACTACTGGCAAGTGGCATCTAAAGTGGTGAAGAGCAGGGCCACCTTGTAGGACTGAGCTTTTAACCTGTGGAATCTGATGCTGTCTCCAAGTAGACAGCTTCAGAATTGAGTTACACTGTAGGACACGAAACTGGTGTCACAGAATTGCGTGGTGTGGGGGAAAAAACCCACACATCTAGTGTCACAAGTGTGAGTGTGGCGGTAGTGCAAGAGTACTGGATGCACAGGAGCCGTCTACGTTTCATTAGTACTTGATAAAAGTGAGACATTGCTATTATGAAATGGTTCCAAACAGAGCACTTAGACACAATGCATGAAGCTGCAATATTTCAGCAACAGATGAAGAACATGGTCCGTTCATTTTCACTATGTATAATTTTATAAAAACTATGATTTTGAATGAATGGATTTTTCCATGTTTAATCTCTAGCCAAAGATAAGTACTTGTGAAGTTTTCATTAACAAAACATGATCACTTTGGAATTTTTCTTACCAAAAATCAGAGGTACAGTTTATCTTTTTATGCCTTACGGATAAATTATCCTACTCCATCATCTTTAAACACTGGAGAAAGATTTTGTTTTGTCTTTACCCTTGCTCTATTTACACACTAACATGAGGAGACTAGATGGAATACCATATCCCACTGGGCAAATAGCTATGTGGGGCTCTTTCCTCATTAAAGGCAACTTCAGATAAGAATCAAGTTTGAATAAAATAAACAGTTTAGAAAATGTTAGGGAGGCTTGGTCATCAGTCTTTCTTTCTTCTAGAGGTTAAGCTGAAATAAAACTGTAAGAGCCAGACTTTCCAGATTCCTGTTGTTGACTTAAAAAATATTCACAACCTAAAAGTTGACAGTTTTATCAGGTGGGAACTTTTAGGACTTCAAGCCCAGAGAACTGTTCTGAGGAGGGGGCAGGGAGAGGTCAAGCTATGTAGAAGTTTTGCAACAAAGGTCACATCGCCTGATCATCAAAAGAGCATTGTTAATGAAAGAAAATCAGTTAACCTAAGCTAAGGAAGTTGGTGCCTTTCTACGTATGGGAAGACCCAAGAGTCTGGGCTCACTGAAATCATTCCTTTGGTATGCACCTCAGCTATCTGGGGCCAGGATACCATGTTTTCACATCCTGAGTTTCCTCAGGGCTCACCGTAAGGAGTGGCTTCTAGATGGCAGGTATTCTTTCCTTCCTGAGTTTCCTCGCCAGCTCACCACTGTGATGACTACAATTGCTAGTGACTGTGACATCCTGGTTTACTGATATGACAGGAAATATTCCATTTCTCACTGAGCATATCCAAGCATGCCCAGCATATCACCTCAGTGACTTCCATGTCCTCACCCACAGAAGAATCAGGTGGAAAGCGCTGCCCAGCCCCACTCCTAAAGTTCTTGTGAAGATTTTTTTCTAAATGTTGTTGAAAAAACCCTGAGAAACAAAAGCACTCTACAAATGCATGGAGAATTTACCCCAATGACTTTCTTCTTACCCAATTTCTTTTTTGCACATCATCCAAAAGCAGGTGGACTGGTTTATCTGTTAGAAGCAACAGCCCCAAATTAAACCCATTCACGTTCTTTAAAGTGCACTTACTGGTATCTATAAGAAAAAAAATCATACTTGATTAACCAACTAGTGTTCTCTAATGTTCTTTATAAATAAATGGCACCTAGTCAAAAAAAGGTACTCGATAAATGATTGTGGAATGAATTTGGGAAAAAACATATCCCACTGGGCAAATAGCTATGTGGGGCTCTTTCCTCATTAAAGGCAACTTCAGATAAGAATCAAGTTTGAATAAAATAAACAGTTTAGAAAATGTTAGGGAGGCTTGGTCATCAGTCTTTCTTTCTTCTAGAGGTTAAGCTGAAATAAAACTGTAAGAGCCAGACTTTCCAGATTCCTGTTGTTGACTTAAAAAATATTCACAACCTAAAAGTTGACAGTTTTATCAGGTGGGAACTTTTAGGACTTCAAGCCCAGAGAACTGTTCTGAGGAGGGGGCAGGGAGAGGAGTCAAGCTATGTAGAAGTTTTGCAACAAAGGTCACATCGCCTGATCATCAAAAGAGCATTGTTAATGAAAGAAAATCAGTTAACCTAAGCTAAGGAAGTTGGTGCCTTTCTACGTATGGGAAGACCCAAGAGTCTGGGCTCACTGAAATCATTCCTTTGGTATGCACCTCAGCTATCTGGGGCCAGGATACCATGTTTTCACATCCTGAGTTTCCTCAGGGCTCACCGTAAGGAGTGGCTTCTAGATGGCAGGTATTCTTTCCTTCCTGAGTTTCCTCGCCAGCTCACCACTGTGATGACTACAATTGCTAGTGACTGTGACATCCTGGTTTACTGATATGACAGGAAATATTCCATTTCTCACTGAGCATATCCAAGCATGCCCAGCATATCACCTCAGTGACTTCCATGTCCTCACCCACAGAAGAATCAGGTGGAAAGCGCTGCCCAGCCCCACTCCTAAAGTTCTTGTGAAGATTTTTTTCTAAATGTTGTTGAAAAAACCCTGAGAAACAAAAGCACTCTACAAATGCATGGAGAATTTACCCCAATGACTTTCTTCTTACCCAATTTCTTTTTTGCACATCATCCAAAAGCAGGTGGACTGGTTTATCTGTTAGAAGCAACAGCCCCAAATTAAACCCATTCACGTTCTTTAAAGTGCACTTACTGGTATCTATAAGAAAAAAAATCATACTTGATTAACCAACTAGTGTTCTCTAATGTTCTTTATAAATAAATGGCACCTAGTCAAAAAAAGGTACTCGATAAATGTTTGTGGAATGAATTTGGAAGTTCTATAAAACATTTGACACAATTCTACTTCCAAGGCTATTATAAGTCAAAACAATAGTTAAAAACAACTCAGTCACTAGGGAAACATAATTTTCTTCTAGAGAGAGTTGAATAATAACAAGAACCAGAGCCTCATGGCAAATGCTCTTCTTTTGGGAGACTTGACCATTGTGGTGACTGACCAGCATGAAGGCATAAGATCAACACTATTTAGCATTTCTATTTAACAAAAAAAGAGTTCTCAGTAAAAGTAAAAAACTGAAGACGGTGTTAAACTTTCAATCAAAACACAGTACAGCATAATGTTGACCAAGAAAAATGCATGTGGATTTCATAAACTCGGAGTAAGAAGGACATTTGCAGTGTGGGCAGTGAAACCTTGAGGGGAAGAGAAGGGGGACAAGAGTTAAAAGCATCACTACAGAATCAAGACATTGGTAACAGCTGTCTCTAATTCAGAGAAGGCTGAGAAAGTAGAAAAGGAGTCTTTGTGTTTTGTTTCTTTGCTTTTTTTTTTTCGTATTACAGAGACCATCTTCTACTGTCTTTCTTCAACATTTAATCTCAGCCTTTTGTAGCTATTTGTTAGTATTTTTTCTTTCTTTAAAAGTTTTATTAAGATACAGTTCTCACATACCATGTAATTCAGCCAAGTAGAGTGTACAATTCAATGGTTTTTTAGTATATTCACAAGATTGAACAGTCAGTACACCATTCAATTCAGAACATTTTCTTTGCCCCTGAAAGAAATTCTTACCTATTAGCAGGTGCACCCCATTTCTCACCCTCCTTAGAACAACCATTAATTTACTCTCTTAGCTCTACAAATTCTCCTGTTCTGGGCACTTCACACAAGGAAATCCTATAATATGTGTTTTTTTGTGTGATTGTCTTCTTTCACTTACATAATGTTTTCAATATTCTTTCTTTTGTAACATGTATCCATGTTTCATTTCTCTTCGTTGCTGAGTAATATTCCAACATGTGGATATACTACATTTTATTAATTCTGTCAGCAAGCAATGGACAATTGGTGGTTTTCATTTTAGGGCTATTTTGAATAATGTTTCTATGAACATGCATGAGCAAGTTTTTGTGTGGACAGATACATACCCATTTCTCTGGAGTGAATCTTTTAAGGGGGGTTGCTGCACCAGGTCTTAGTTGTGGCATGTGAATTCTCTAGTTGCAGTATGCGGGATCTGGTACCCTGACTATGGGTCAAACCCAGCCTCCTGCATTGGGAGGATAGGTCTTAGTCATTGGCCTGCCAGGCAAGTCTCATCTTGAGTATATAGCTAGGAGTCAAATGGCTGGATCATACAGTAGCATTGTGTCAACTTTTAAAATAAACTTAAAAATTTTAGATATAAGTCACATACCATAAAATCCATCATTTTAAGTATAAAATGTACACTTTACTGTGTTTTAGTATATACACAAGGCGATGCAACTACCATCAACATCTAATTCTAGAAAAATTTTGTGATCCCAAATAGAAACCCTGTACTGTTTACTCTTGAATTACTGTTAGATCAATAAGCCTAGATGCCTCTGCTCTTTCTTTTGCCTTGGGAAAATGATTTCAAAGACACTATCACTTTTATTAAAACTGAAATGTCAAGTAGGTATTTGAAAAATTAAGCACATTGATTTTCTAAAATAATGGATTTGAGATGTAATTCACATACCACAAAATTCACCCACTTACAAGTATAAAATATAGTGGTCTATAGTACTTTCACAAAATTGTGCAATAAATACCAAGGACTAATTCCAGAACATTTTCATCAAGTCAAAAAGAAACCCTCTGCCCATTATCAGTCATTTCCTATTCTTTCCCCACCCCTAGCCTCTGGCAACCACTAATTTACTTTCTGTCTCTGTGGGTTTTGCTATCCTGAACTATGTTTAACTTTTTGAAGTGCAAAAAAGAATTCTTATACCATTGACCCGTAACCACTTCTTTGATGCATAAAACATTTGGCTGCACACACTATGTGCATTAGCTCACGCACACACACCCACACACGCCCACACGCCCCTATTGTTTTTGTCATTACTGGCATTTTGACATCTCCACGCCACTTTGTTGTACTCACAGATGAGCTTGGTACCTGTTAAAATACCAAAGTGGGGAAAATACAAGCAACATATGGCAAATTATTAATATTCTCAATAGAGGGGTGTATTCATCTCCCAAGTCATCACATAATTACAAACTAAAGCAAGATTTTTTTTTTTTGCCTCACCATGCATGTGGGACTTAGTTTCCTGAACAGAGATCAAACCCACACTTACTGTAATGGAAGCACGAGTCTTAACCACTAGACCATCAAGGATGTTCTTTTTATTGGCCTGCCAGGCAAGTCTCATCTTGAGTATATAGCTAGGAGTCAAATGGCTGGATCATACAGTAGCATTGTGTCAACTTTTAAAATAAACTTAAAAATTTTAGATATAAGTCACATACCATAAAATCCATCATTTTAAGTATAAAATGTACACTTTACTGTGTTTTAGTATATACACAAGGCGATGCAACTACCATCAACATCTAATTCTAGAAAAATTTTGTGATCCCAAATAGAAACCCTGTACTGTTTACTCTTGAATTACTGTTAGATCAATAAGCCTAGATGCCTCTGCTCTTTCTTTTGCCTTGGGAAAATGATTTCAAAGACACTATCACTTTTATTAAAACTGAAATGTCAAGTAGGTATTTGAAAAATTAAGCACATTGATTTTCTAAAATAATGGATTTGAGATGTAATTCACATACCACAAAATTCACCCACTTACAAGTATAAAATATAGTGGTCTATAGTACTTTCACAAAATTGTGCAATAAATACCAAGGACTAATTCCAGAACATTTTCATCAAGTCAAAAAGAAACCCTCTGCCCATTATCAGTCATTTCCTATTCTTTCCCCACCCCTAGCCTCTGGCAACCACTAATTTACTTTCTGTCTCTGTGGGTTTTGCTATCCTGAACTATGTTTAACTTTTTGAAGTGCAAAAAAGAATTCTTATACCATTGACCCGTAACCACTTCTTTGATGCATAAAACATTTGGCTGCACACACTATGTGCATTAGCTCACGCACACACACACCCACACACGCCCACACGCCCCTATTGTTTTTGTCATTACTGGCATTTTGACATCTCCACGCCACTTTGTTGTACTCACAGATGAGCTTGGTACCTGTTAAAATACCAAAGTGGGGAAAATACAAGCAACATATGGCAAATTATTAATATTCTCAATAGAGGGGTGTATTCATCTCCCAAGTCATCACATAATTACAAACTAAAGCAAGATTTTTTTTTTTTTTTTGCCTCACCATGCATGTGGGACTTAGTTTCCTGAACAGAGATCAAACCCACACTTACTGTAATGGAAGCACGAGTCTTAACCACTAGACCATCAAGGATGTCTCTAAAACAAGATAATTTCTAATTAAAATATCTCTTCCAAAAGAGAATCTAAACACTGTTGATTTTTAAAAAGTTCACAACCTTAAAGTTGACAATTATGTTTTCTATGGTGGTAATTTTTAGGACGTAAACCCAGGAGATAGAATCTCAAGTGGTCCTGACAGAACTGCTCTGACGAGGCACTGAGAGGAGCCACGATATACAGAAGCTTTGCAACAAAGGGCAGGTAGCCTGATCACCAAAAAGTTACTGTTAATTAAAGTAAACCAGATATCCCAAGTTAAGGAACTTGACACTTTTCTATGTGAAGAAGGTGCAAGTGTCTGGGCTCACTGAAACCATGCCTTTCATATGCATCTCAGGTATCTGGGGCAGTGTCCTGTGTTTTCACACCCCGAGTTTCCTCAGGGCTCACTGTGGGGAGAGGCTGTGGTCTGACGGCTGCTGAGGGAAGGTATGCTCCTTCCTGAGTGCCCGTAGGGCTCACCAGCTCACAGTGGAGGTCGGCAATTGCTGATGACCGTGACAGCCTTGTTTACTGATATGCCAGGAGATACTCCATTTCTCAACACTGTAATACCCAGTATTGCTGAGGATGTAAGGAGAGAGGCACTCTCAAATATTGTCGATTGGAATTTAACGTTGTATAACATTTCTCAAGCCCAATTTGGCTAGATGTATCAAAAACCTCTAAAATATGTGTATCTTTCTTGGCCCAGAAATTCCACTTTAAGGAATTTATTCTAAATAAATTATCTTAGGAACCCTTAAAGATAGATGTTCATTATCTCACTGATATTTAGAATAGAAGAAAAATACTACATATATTTTAAGAGAAAGAGGTTAGCTAACTAACTTACCAAAGAGCTCATCAATTACCAAGCAACTATTAAAAATTATATTGGGGCTTCCCTGGTGGTCCAGTGGGTAAGGACACCGCCTTGCAGTGTAAGGGGTGCCAGTTTGATCCCTGGCCTGGGAAGATCCCACATGCTGCAGAGCGGCTGAACCGATGTGTCCAATTACCGAGCCAGAGCTCTGGAGCGCACGCGCCCAGAGCCAGTGCTCTGTGACAACAGAGGCCACCGATGGGAGGCCCATACGGGGCCCAAAAAACAAAGCAGGATGAAAATAAACAAATGAACGACCAACAGAAGTGGCCCCCCCTCCCCACCCCCCCCAAAATTATATTGAATGTAAGTCATGAACAGAGGATCTGAAATAAAAACCATGATCTCATTTACATTGTCTGTGTGTGCTCAGTTGCTCAGTCATGTCCAATTCTTTGTGATTCCCTGAACTGTAGTTTTCCCAAGGCTCCTCTGTCCATGGGATTTCCCAGGCAAGGTTACTGGAGTGGGTTGCCATTTTCTTCTCCAGGGGATCTTCCCGACCCAGAGATTGAACCCACGTTTCCTTTGTCACTTGCATTTGGCAGGTGGATTCTTTACCACTGCACCACCTGGGAAGCCCACCACCTACATTCAATAAGTTCAGTTGCTCAGTTGTGTCTGACTCTGTGTGACCCCATGGACAGAAGCACACCAGATTTCCCTGTCCTTCCCCATCTCCCAGAGCTTGCTCAAACTACTGTCCATTGACTCAGTGATGCTATCCAACCATTTCGTCCTCTGTGGTCCCCTTCTTCTTCTGCCTTATATTTTCCCTAACATTGGGCTTTTTTCCAAAGAGTCATCTCTTAACATCAGGTGGCCAAAGTATTGGAGCTTTAGCTTCAGCATCAGTCCTTTCAATGAATATTCAGGGTTGATTTCCTTTCTCAAGCCCAATTTGGCTAGATGTATCAAAAACCTCTAAAATATGTGTATCTTTCTTGGCCCAGAAATTCCACTTTAAGGAATTTATTCTAAATAAATTATCTTAGGAACCCTTAAAGATAGATGTTCATTATCTCACTGATATTTAGAATAGAAGAAAAATACTACATATATTTTAAGAGAAAGAGGTTAGCTAACTAACTTACCAAAGAGCTCATCAATTACCAAGCAACTATTAAAAATTATATTGGGGCTTCCCTGGTGGTCCAGTGGGTAAGGACACCGCCTTGCAGTGTAAGGGGTGCCAGTTTGATCCCTGGCCTGGGAAGATCCCACATGCTGCAGAGCGGCTGAACCGATGTGTCCAATTACCGAGCCAGAGCTCTGGAGCGCACGCGCCCAGAGCCAGTGCTCTGTGACAACAGAGGCCACCGCGATGGGAGGCCCATACGGGCCAAAGAACAAAGCTGGATGAAAATAGACAAATGAACGACCAACAGAAGTGGCCCCCCCTCCCCACCCCCCCCAAAATTATATTGAATGTAAGTCATGAACAGAGGATCTGAAATAAAAACCATGATCTCATTTACATTGTCTGTGTGTGCTCAGTTGCTCAGTCATGTCCAATTCTTTGTGATTCCCTGAACTGTAGTTTTCCCAAGGCTCCTCTGTCCATGGGATTTCCCAGGCAAGGTTACTGGAGTGGGTTGCCATTTTCTTCTCCAGAGAATCTTCCCGACCCAGAGATTGAACCCACGTTTCCTTTGTCACTTGCATTTGGCAGGTGGATTCTTTACCACTGCACCACCTGGGAAGCCCACCACCTACATTCAATAAGTTCAGTTGCTCAGTTGTGTCTGACTCTGTGTGACCCCATGGACAGAAGCACACCAGATTTCCCTGTCCTTCCCCATCTCCCAGAGCTTGCTCAAACTACTGTCCATTGACTCAGTGATGCTATCCAACCATTTCGTCCTCTGTGGTCCCCTTCTTCTTCTGCCTTATATTTTCCCTAACATTGGGCTTTTTTCCAAAGAGTCATCTCTTAACATCAGGTGGCCAAAGTATTGGAGCTTTAGCTTCAGCATCAGTCCTTTCAATGAATATTCAGGGTTGATTTCCTTTAGGATTGACTGGCTTGATCTCCTTGCAGTTCAAAGAACTCTCAAGAGTCTTCTCCAACAAGAGAGTTCAAAGGCATCAATTCTTCAGTGCTCTACCTTCTTTATGATCCAACACTCACATCCATAAATGACAACTGGGAAAACCAGAGCTTTGACTATATGGACTTCTGTCAGCAAAGTGATGTCTCTGCTTTTGAATACGCTGTCTAGGTTTGCCATATACATTAGAACTCCCCAAAATGAAGTACTCAGGAATAAATCTAACAAAACATATGCAAGATATGAGAAAAACATCAAAACCATGATGAATGAAACAAAATAAAGACCAAATAAATGGAGAGATATTTCATGTTCCTGAATAGGAAGAGTGAATATTGTCAAGATGTCAGCTCTTTCCAGCTGGATCTAGAGATTAAGTGTAATCCTGAACAAAATCTCAACAAGGTTATTTTTGGATATTCACAAACAGATTTTAAAGTTCATACGCGGAGGGAAAACACCCAAAATAACCAATATTATACTGAAGAACAGAGTTGGAGGATTAACACTACTGAGTCTAAAACTTACTGCAATAAAACTACAGTAATTAAGTCTTTGTGACATTGGCAAAATCATAGACAAATACACCAGCGAAATGAAACAGTGTCCAGAAATAGACCCACATAACACAGTCAACTGACCTTTAACAAAGAAGCAAATGCAACACAATGGACAAGAGATAGTCATTTTAGAATCAAGTCATGGACTTCAGACCCTTCACAAAAATTAATTCAAAATTGATCACAGACCTAAATATAAATGCAAAATTATGAACTCCTATAAGGTAACACAGCAGAAAACCTATATGACTCTTTTGATACATCAAAGGCACAATCCAGTAGAGAAAAAATAAACTGGATTTCATTAAAATTGAGTTGTGTCTGACTCTGTGTGACCCCATGGACAGAAGCACACCAGATTTCCCTGTCCTTCCCCATCTCCCAGAGCTTGCTCAAACTACTGTCCATTGACTCAGTGATGCTATCCAACCATTTCGTCCTCTGTGGTCCCCTTCTTCTTCTGCCTTATATTTTCCCTAACATTGGGCTTTTTTCCAAAGAGTCATCTCTTAACATCAGGTGGCCAAAGTATTGGAGCTTTAGCTTCAGCATCAGTCCTTTCAATGAATATTCAGGGTTGATTTCCTTTAGGATTGACTGGCTTGATCTCCTTGCAGTTCAAAGAACTCTCAAGAGTCTTCTCCAACAAGAGAGTTCAAAGGCATCAATTCTTCAGTGCTCTACCTTCTTTATGATCCAACACTCACATCCATAAATGACAACTGGGAAAACCAGAGCTTTGACTATATGGACTTCTGTCAGCAAAGTGATGTCTCTGCTTTTGAATACGCTGTCTAGGTTTGCCATATACATTAGAACTCCCCAAAATGAAGTACTCAGGAATAAATCTAACAAAACATATGCAAGATATGAGAAAAACATCAAAACCATGATGAATGAAACAAAATAAAGACCAAATAAATGGAGAGATATTTCATGTTCCTGAATAGGAAGAGTGAATATTGTCAAGATGTCAGCTCTTTCCAGCTGGATCTAGAGATTAAGTGTAATCCTGAACAAAATCTCAACAAGGTTATTTTTGGATATTCACAAACAGATTTTAAAGTTCATACGCGGAGGGAAAACACCCAAAATAACCAATATTATACTGAAGAACAGAGTTGGAGGATTAACACTACTGAGTCTAAAACTTACTGCAATAAAACTACAGTAATTAAGTCTTTGTGACATTGGCAAAATCATAGACAAATACACCAGCGAAATGAAACAGTGTCCAGAAATAGACCCACATAACACAGTCAACTGACCTTTAACAAAGAAGCAAATGCAACACAATGGACAAGAGATAGTCATTTTAGAATCAAGTCATGGACTTCAGACCCTTCACAAAAATTAATTCAAAATTGATCACAGACCTAAATATAAATGCAAAATTATGAACTCCTATAAGGTAACACAGCAGAAAACCTATATGACTCTTTTGATACATCAAAGGCACAATCCAGTAGAGAAAAAATAAACTGGATTTCATTAAAATTGAAAACATCTGCTCTGTGAAAAATGATGTCAAGAGAATGAGAAACAAGCCACAGATGGGAGAAAATATTTTAAAAAGACCCATCTGATAAAGAACTATTATACAAAATATACAAAGAACTCTTAAAATACAGTAATCAGAAAAAAAACTCCTAAAATTCTTTTTAAAAACTTGAAATTAAAGAATGACTCAAAAAATGGGCCAGAGAATTTAACAGGTACCTTGCCAGAGGAGATACACAGATGGCAACTAAGCTATGGAAAGGGGTTGCACATGATATGTCATCCAGGAAACGCAAATTTTTAAAACACCAAGGAGCTATCATTCCACATCTATTAGAGAGGCCAGAATGTGGAACACTTATAACACCAAATGCCAGTGAGAGTGTAAAGCAACCGGAACACTCATTCATTACTGGTGGGAATGCACAACGGTGCAACCACTCTGGGGACAGTTTGGTGGTTTCTTACAGCTAAACCTCCTCCGACACCATCCACCATTCACACTCTTTGTTATTTATCCAAGTAAGTCGGAAGTCAAAGCATTACGTTCAGTTGAATCTGACTGACTCCATGGACTGTAGCCTGTGATGTCCATAAAAAACCCTGTATATGGATGTTTATAGCAGCTTTATTAACTGTCCAAACATTGAAGCCACCAAGATGTCCTTCGGTATGTTAATAGATAAACAAACTGTGGAACATTCAGACAATGGAATAGTATTCTGCAATAAAAGGAAAGGAATGTATCAGGCCATGAAAAGACATGGAGGAAACTTAAATGCATACTACTAAGTTAAAGAAATAAACCATATAAGTAAACTATTTATAAACCATATAAGTAAGCTATTTATATTTCCCTATGTAATACTGTATTTTAAATTTCAAAATGTTATACAAGTTAACAATGAATACTTTTAATAGTTTCTTAAAAGCCACAAGAGTGGCAAAATTTTTTTTAATAGTTTTACTTATTTACTTTGGGCTGTGCTGGGTCTTCCTTGCAGCACAAGCTTTTCCCTAGTTGCTGCAAGCAGGGGCTACATTCTAGTTTGGGCACTCAGGCTTCTCATTGTGGTGGCTTTTCTTGTTGCAGAGCATGGGCTTTAGGGCGCACAGGCTTCCATAGTTGTGGCACATGGGCTCAGTTGTTGCAGCTCCCAAGCTCTAGAGCACAGGCTCAATAGTGTGTTGTATGGGCTTAGTTGCTCCATGGCATGTAGGATCTTCCCAGATCAGGGATCATATCCATGTGTCTTGTATTGACCAGCAGATTCTTTACCACTGAGCCACCAGGGAGGCACATGAAGAATGGAAAAAAAAAAAACAAAACTCTGACATATTACAAAATAAATTCTGTGAAAGAGGAAAAGGCACATCTCTCACTTTGCTGAAAATTAATTCCTAAACAGCAACCAAGGATTTAGGGAGGGAAAAAAGAGGGAAATGAGTGAGTCCCTGTGTACTCTTTTATCACGGCATTGGCCAAGAGAAGATTAAGGAAGACTGTCATTCTTTTTAAAATGGGACTGTCCCTACTGTAAATACTATTCAAGCAATGTTTTGGTTCTAGAGGGAAGTCTTTGAAATAGTGGTGCTTCGCTGAGAAAGTTCCTTTTATTTTGGCTCCACCTGTTCATGGCTACCAACCCATCTCCCTCCACCCAGCTCATGCATGTGTGCTCAGTCATTTAACCCTTACGGACTACAGTCCACCAGGCTCTTCTGTCCATGGGCCTTCCCAGGGAAGAATACTGAAGTGGGTTGCCATTTCCTTCTCCAAGGAAGCCCCTTTTTAAATTACTAAATAGAAAGGAGCTCTTTCTAAAGATTGTCTTAAAGGGTATAATGTCTATAGAAATGGATGGATGGATGGATGGATCCACAGATAGATGAATGGATAGAAGAATGGACAGATAGACAAATGGGCAGATTGCTAAATGGACAGATGGATAGAGGGATGGGTGGAGGGATAGATAGATGGACAGATGAATGTACTGAAGGGTAAATGGATGAATGGATGAAAAGCATAGCTGTTGGCTAAGTGAAAACATGGAATAGTTTCCAGAAATGGTAGTCCCTTAAGAATTTATAGTTAATTACATAATCAAATCAACAATTATTGAGAGCCAACTGCTAGTCACTGTATTTGCCAAGTCCCTTAAGTATATGTCTTTGATCTCACAGAACATTCAAACAAGGAGATGAGACAAACAGCAAACAAATTAACGCATCACTTCTTAAAAATTGTAAAAAGTATTTTAAAGATAACTATCATTATTGTCTTTATTTATTTTTAACTTCATTCAATTAGAGGCAAGTTAGAGACGTCAATTTATTCTAGCAGGAGGAACACTGGCCATCATAGAGAGGGGGAACCTAAGATCACATCTAAAAAATTCACATTGGCCGAATTGCTTGACTTCATGGCCACTTTGGGAGCTGCCAAAAAAATAAAGGGTGAGGGAGATAAATTTAATTCACATTTGTATTTGGAGATGAATGTAAAAAGGGCACTATATAAAAAGTACAGTGCAAATATATCAAGCTCAGAAAAACTATAATTGAAAACTTTAGTTTTATTAAACTTTATTAAACTTTTCACTTTCTGTATCTGTAATATCTAACTCTTAGAATTATTTTTAAAATACTACTACCCTACTTAAAAGTATTGCATCACTATTGTATTAAGCTGCCCTCTGGTGGCTTTTAATTTAGGAAATATCTTGAACTACCTTAGTATCTGATGTGAAGTATCTTTATAATATTATAGTTTATTTAATACCATATTAACTCCTATTTTCTAAATGTATTTATTTGGCAGAGGCTTTTATATATTAATTTAATAAGAATGAACACTGGACAATGTCCATAACAGGGGAAAACAGAGAATTCATGAAGCAGAGTTTGTACATCCTATGTAATGAGTCATCACTCATTAGAATTTTCTCATATTACCATTACAACAGTGACTATAATGATCAGTCATAAAGCACAGAATATAACAATCAAAACCACCGGAAAGCTAAAATACATTTGTTAGGTAACGGTCCCTAATATGCACTGAAGCTTTTATATCACACGATATAATTAACCTTTGTAATATAAGTATAAAATATTCTCACTAATGAATTGGCTGTTACTCACTGTTCCAAATAATTTTGTAGAGCTGGCTTTTAACTTCCAGCTAAAGATAAAAGTGATGTACCTGCTGAAAAGATACTTCTAGTCAAACCAGTCTCTTGTCTTTTGATAATAAAATGGAAATAATCATTTTATTTTGTTGAGCTTTCTCTAGTACAATAACTGTAATGTACAAAATGACTAAGATTACAAGAAGAATATATTTTAACTTTAAGACTTTAAAAAGTAGGGGCTTCCCTGGTGGTCCAGTGGGTAGAGAGTCTGCCTTGACGTAAACAATTTATTCTAGCAGGAGGAACACTGGCCATCATAGAGAGGGGGAACCTAAGATCACATCTAAAAAATTCACATTGGCCGAATTGCTTGACTTCATGGCCACTTTGGGAGCTGCCAAAAAAATAAAGGGTGAGGGAGATAAATTTAATTCACATTTGTATTTGGAGATGAATGTAAAAAGGGCACTATATAAAAAGTACAGTGCAAATATATCAAGCTCAGAAAAACTATAATTGAAAACTTTAGTTTTATTAAACTTTATTAAACTTTTCACTTTCTGTATCTGTAATATCTAACTCTTAGAATTATTTTTAAAATACTACTACCCTACTTAAAAGTATTGCATCACTATTGTATTAAGCTGCCCTCTGGTGGCTTTTAATTTAGGAAATATCTTGAACTACCTTAGTATCTGATGTGAAGTATCTTTATAATATTATAGTTTATTTAATACCATATTAACTCCTATTTTCTAAATGTATTTATTTGGCAGAGGCTTTTATATATTAATTTAATAAGAATGAACACTGGACAATGTCCATAACAGGGGAAAACAGAGAATTCATAAAGCAGAGTTTGTACATCCTATGTAATGAGTCATCACTCATTAGAATTTTCTCATATTACCATTACAACAGTGACTATAATGATCAGTCATAAAGCACAGAATATAACAATCAAAACCACCGGAAAGCTAAAATACATTTGTTAAGTAATGGTCCCTAATATGCACTGAAGCTTTTATATCACACGATATAATTAACCTTTGTAATATAAGTATAAAATATTCTCACTAATGAATTGGCTGTTACTCACTGTTCCAAATAATTTTGTAGAGCTGGCTTTTAACTTCCAGCTAAAGATAAAAGTGATGTACCTGCTGAAAAGATACTTCTAGTCAAACCAGTCTCTTGTCTTTTGATAATAAAATGGAAATAATCATTTTATTTTGTTGAGCTTTCTCTAGTATAATAACTGTAATGTACAAAATGACTAAGATTACAAGAAGAATATATTTTAACTTTAAGACTTTAAAAAGTAGGGGCTTCCCTGGTGGTCCAGTGGGTAGAGAGTCTGCCTTGCAGTGCAAGGGGCACTGGTTAGGCCCCTGGCCGGGGAAGATCCCATGTGCTACAGAGTGGCTGGGCCAGTGTGTCCAATTAGGAGTCAGCGCTCTGGAGCACATGTGCCCAGGGCTGGTGCTCTACAGCGAGGGAGGCCACTGTGATGGGAGGCCCACACACACCAAAAGGAATAAAGATGGATGAAAAATAAAAACCATGACTTAGAGGCAAAAAAAAAAAAAAATTAAAGAAGAAAGTTTAAAAGTTAGAATATCATTCAAATTTTTTTCTTTTTCTTTTAGATAAGGCAAAATCTATTTGGACACATTAAATTATTTATCTTACATGTAAACTCTTTAGGAAAAGATCTGTATTACATAGGATTTACATAAAACCTTAAACAAGTTTTAAGTTCAAATATTTAGTTCAGTGTTTGAGAACCTTCTGTATGCCTAATGCTGTGTGATCTGCACTCTTGAAAAGATGGCCATTCCAGAAAAGAAGCTCCAAATACGTTTTAAGCTGTTGCAACATCATGGGAATTAGCACTTGAGAGGAAAAGTGCTCCAATGATTTAGGAAAGAATTGAGAGCTACATTAGCTTCAGGGGGAGAATTAAAGCCTCAAAGAGGAAATGGCACTTGAACCGGGTTGTGATAGATTGATGGGATCATGGTGGCAAAGAATCAAATGTTGAAGACATTTCAAATCAGAAAATAAAAATAAACAAAAAGAGGTAAGGGGATCACATGTTGGTGAAAAGCAGTGAGAGAACTGAGCTGAAAATCAATCATGTTCTAGAACAAATCTATAAAGTTTTATAGTTGAATACAGAAATCTATGTGCAGCGCTGTTTAGCAAAATTCAGAAGATTCAAACATTGTTGTTTAGTTGCTAAGTCATGTCCTACTCTTTTGTGACCCCCATGGACTGTAGCCCACAAGCCTCTGTCCATAGGATTTTCCAGAGAAGAACACTGGAGTAGGTTACCATTTCCTTGTCCAGGGATCTTTCTGACCCAGGAAGACCCTGCATCTCCTGTGTGTCTTGCATTGATAGGCAGATTCTTTACCACTGAGCCAGCACAGAAGTCCAAAGCAACAATAGTTTTACCTAACTAGATAACACATAAGAACTACTATTCATCAGCACTGTAGAGTAACTGACCACTGTTAGTAGAATTAGTAGGATCTTTAAATCAACAGTTATAACAGAGACTACATCTAATTATTATTTTATTTTATTTTTTGTACACATTAAGCCCAATTTATTTTATACCTATGAACCTATATTAGTCTGCTTTGTTGATGATGTTTTAGTCGCTAAATCATATCTGACTCTTTTGTGATCCCATGGACTGTAGCCCACTAGATTCCTATATCCATGGAATTCTCCAGGCAAGAATATTGGAGTGGGTTGCCATTACCTTCTCTAGGAAATTATTATTTTATGTTTAAGCTTCCCAAGTTTTTAAGACTTGAGATACCATTTAAACACAGGTATGGGGATTCCGGGTTGGTCCAGTGGCTAAGACCTTGAGCTCCCAATGCAGGGGGCCTGGGTTTGATTCCTGGTCAGAGAACTAGAGCCCATATGCTGCAGATAAAACCTGGTGCAGCCAAATAAATAAATACTTAAAAAAAAAAAAAAAACAGGGAAATGCACAGATCTTATGTGTACATTTCAGTCAGTTTTGACAAAACTCACAACGGGTTTAGTTCTGACACCTGTATTCATCTATACTCTTATCAAGATAAAGAAAGAGAAACACTGCAGAAATTCTCTCAGCTTATTTCCAGTTAACTCCACCACTTCTACCTCCCCAAGCAATTGCTGTTCTGATTTCTGTAACCATAGACTAGTCTTTCCTGTCCTTGAATTTCATGTAAGTGAAATCATACAGTATGTCCTCTTTGAAATCAGGGTTCTTTTACTCAAGCACACTGTGGTTGTATTAGTAGTTAGTCTCTTTTTACTGCTGAATTGTATTCCACTGTAAGCATATATCCCAGTTTATCTCTTGTCCTGCTTATGGATACCTGGTTAAGGCTACCAGGAATAAAGCTCTTATGAACATTTACATTTAGGTCTTTGTGTACTCATATTTTCATTTCACCAGGGCCCATATACAGGAGTGAGATTGCTGAATTGTATGTAAGTATATACATATTTTAAAGTTTCATTTATATATTTATTTGGCTTGCTGGGTTTTAGTTGCTATGAGGGCTTTCCTCTAGTTGTGGCGAGCATGTCTTTGTTATGGCAGCCTCAGCCAACTAATAGAAATGTTTAAATGATAGAGAATGATAGAGAGGTTTGTATAAGAGTGCTTCTCTTTTTTTTTTTTTGTAATAAAAGAAAGCCTGGGACATTAATCAAGGTTAGAAAAAAATTGGTAGATAGAAAATGTTTCTCTTCTTTTATGCAAGAAAAACTTCAATGTGAGCTACAGTCACTTAAAAATATAAACTTGGGCTTCCCTGGTGGTCCAGTGGGTAGAGAGTCCACCTTGCAGTGCAAGGAGCACCAGCTTGATCCCTGGCCCAGGAAGATCCCATGTGCTGCAGAGTGGTTGGGTGGGTGTATCATTACAAGCCAGCACTCTGGAGTGCATGTGCCCAGAGCTGGTATTCTATAACAAGAGAGGCCATTGCAACGGGAGGCCCACACATGCCAAAGAATGAAGATGGATGAAAATAAATAATAAATAAATAAGTTGGCTATAAAAAAAAATGCAAAAAAAGTATATATGTAAACTGAAAAAATGGGACTTCCCTGGTGGTCCAGTGGCTAAGACTCCATGTTCTCAATGCAAGGGGCCTTGGTTCGATCCCAGGTCAGAAAACTAGATCCCACATGTCACAAATGAAGATCTTGCATGCCACAACTAAGGCCTGGCACAGTCAAATAAAACAAACAAACATTATATATATATATATATATATGTATAAGTAAAAAGAGACCATTAAAACTGAAATGTAAAGTTCAATAGTTTCAAGTTCACCAATGATCTGAGTCACTTACGAACTTAGCAACTGATTAGAAATCTAATTAATGGTGAGAAATTCAGAGGAAAATTTTTAGTTTAAAATCCCCAAGAACAGTGAAAACTGTACCACTCATGTTATCCATAGTAAAAATGACTGCTTTAAATAGAACTCTCTTATGTAGCAGAAGAGCAAATTCTCATTCAAGTGACAGTCATCATAGAATTTCAAGATGTGCTCAGACCAAAAAAAGAAGTTACTCTTTCAGATTTGCTTTAGAGTTTAATGAGCTAAAGATCCATGACTACTCAAGCTAGAAGACATACCTTTATATAGCACGTGTTTGCTAAGAAGTTTCACTTAAAGTAGTAAAAACCTAAAGAGCAAACAAAAGACATATTTTACTGGAGAGTTACAGGAAGTCTCTCAGAACAAATGGGCAGAAACTGAAGGTGGCCTCTGGTGGGAGGAGAACAAGGCACTGGAACGTGGTCAAGATCCTCGCCATCCCTCGTACTTGGTGTGTATGTCTCTCTGGGCTCTCTTGGTCTCTCTGTTCTTTGTTCAACATTTTTCCCACTCCTCTCCGCTTCCTGGAAACAGTGGTGGTAAGGCATGCTGTATGCACAGAGCAGACACATGCTCCAGCTACAGGAGAAAGAGACCTTGTTTCTTGGAAAACTTGGATGGACTGTGTTCAGGCTAATACCCTCAAAAATTGACGTTATCATGTTCACTTAAAAAAATCCACATAACGGGGGTGGGAGACATAGAGGGAGTAACATGGAAACCTATACTATCATATGTGAAGAAGATATTGTCATTGTGCTGTGGGAATAGGGGATCCTGCAGGGGCGCTGTGCGATGACCTGAGGGATCTGGGGGAGGGGAGTGGAGGAGGGATGGGGACCAGGGATATGCATATGACTAATCTGGGATTATACATATCTAAACAACAAAGCACTGTAAAAGTAAAAAGTAAAATAAAAAAAAAAAATTTTAAATCTACATGCATGACTTCTGATCCTTGACATTTTTTTGATCAGAAAAATCACACACTTTTGGTAGCCTAATATATGAAAAATTCATATCACTGTCTTACCTATTTTTTTTTACTTGATTTACTTTCTTTTTTAAAAAACTTTTATTTTACTTTTAACTTTTACAGAGTTTTGTTGTTCATAGATATGTATGTTCTCAGATTACTCATATGTATATCCCCCCATCTTACCTATTTTTTTTAATGAGTTGTGATTTGTTACAAAATGAAAAGGAGCCAAGTATTCTAAAAGATTTTGCTTACAAATTAAGAATGTTATCATAAACCAAATAAAAGAATAAATTGAAGAAAAGTGAATTTAGCTTGCATTTCTATTAACCTAGATCAACCACAGAGGTGGGATAATTAAGGATTTGGGGATAGACATGTACACACTGTTATTTGCAAAGTAGATAACCAACAATGACCTACTATATAGCACAGGAAACTCTGCTCAATGTTATGTGGCAGCCTGGACGAGAGGGGAGTTTAGGGGAGAATGGATACATGCATATATATAGCTGAGGCCCTTTGCTCTCCACCTAATATTATCACAAAATTGTCAACTGGATATACTCCAGTATAAAATTAAAAGTTTAAGAAAATCAGAGCAGAAGAGGTCAAACTGAAGGTGGCCTCTGGTGGGAGGAGAACAAGGCACTGGAACGTGGTCAAGATCCTCGCCATCCCTCGTACTTGGTGTGTATGTCTCTCTGGGCTCTCTTGGTCTCTCTGTTCTTTGTTCAACATTTTTCCCACTCCTCTCCGCTTCCTGGAAACAGTGGTGGTAAGGCATGCTGTATGCACAGAGCAGACACATGCTCCAGCTACAGGAGAAAGAGACCTTGTTTCTTGGAAAACTTGGATGGACTGTGTTCAGGCTAATACCCTCAAAAATTGACGTTATCATGTTCACTTAAAAAAATCCACATAACGGGGGTGGGAGACATAGAGGGAGTAACATGGAAACCTATACTATCATATGTGAAGAAGATATTGTCATTGTGCTGTGGGAATAGGGGATCCTGCAGGGGCGCTGTGCGATGACCTGAGGGATCTGGGGGAGGGGAGTGGAGGAGGGATGGGGACCAGGGATATGCATATGACTAATCTGGGATTATACATATCTAAACAACAAAGCACTGTAAAAGTAAAAAGTAAAATAAAAAAAAAAAATTTTAAATCTACATGCATGACTTCTGATCCTTGACATTTTTTGATCAGAAAATCACACACTTTTGGTAGCCTAATATATGAAAAATTCATATCACTGTCTTACCTATTTTTTTTTACTTGATTTACTTTCTTTTTTAAAAAACTTTTATTTTACTTTTAACTTTTACAGAGTTTTGTTGTTCATAGATATGTATGTTCTCAGATTACTCATATGTATATCCCCCCATCTTACCTATTTTTTTTAATGAATTGTGATTTGTTACAAAATGAAAAGGAGCCAAGTATTCTAAAAGATTTTGCTTACAAATTAAGAATGTTATCATAAACCAAATAAAAGAATAAATTGAAGAAAAGTGAATTTAGCTTGCATTTCTATTAACCTAGATCAACCACAGAGGTGGGATAATTAAGGATTTGGGGATAGACATGTACACACTGTTATTTGCAAAGTAGATAACCAACAATGACCTACTATATAGCACAGGAAACTCTGCTCAATGTTATGTGGCAGCCTGGACGAGAGGGGAGTTTAGGGGAGAATGGATACATGCATATATATAGCTGAGGCCCTTTGCTCTCCACCTAATATTATCACAAAATTGTCAACTGGATATACTCCAGTATAAAATTAAAAGTTTAAGAAAATCAGAGTAGAAGAGGGTCAAATCATACTGACTTTTCTGAGAATGTAAAAAAGAAAAAACACACAGAAGGTGGGAGAAGGCAGTCTACATTTATGATTAATGCAGGCAACACATGGAGAAAATACTATCTTTGTTTTAAAAAAGGAAAAGTAAAGTTCTATTTAGACTTCACTTAAGAATCTACATTTAGAAATTTTTCTCAAGGCAATTTCAATTATGAGGTGGTTTTGTTTCTTTTTAACCATCTCATTGTGTATTTCACAGCATCTCATTGTGCCTTTTTATGTAATACTAAGTGTGAACGTCTAGACAGTTTCAAGAGTTTATAAGATTAAGTGGCACTGTATTTTTATAACCTCACTGAGAAGATGAAGTGTTATACCGATTTATTTACTCTTTTTGTTTATACTTCAAACAATAAACATGTCTCACCTTTAAAAAAAAAAAAAAACCCACACACTTCATTAGAGTATGATTTTATAGGGAACACAGTGACTAGTCAATTGAAGTTGATAAAGCTCTGTTTTCATGTAGTGTCCCATATGACCTCAAGAAGTTAATTCCTGGGGCTTACAGTCTCCATTGGTGGTGATTTAGCTGCGGTCATGTCTGACTCTTTTGCAACCTCACAGACTGTAGCACACCCCAGTCTTCTGTCTATGGAATTCTCTAGGCAAGAATACTGGAGTGGGGAGCCACTTCCTTCTCCAGGGGATCGTCCCGACCCAGGGATTGAACCCAGGTCTCCTCTACAGCAGGCGGATTCTTTATCAACTGAGCCACCAGGGAAGCCCTAGGGCAGCATAATTCTGAGCTGAAACTTTATGAATTGGGTTATTTACACTAATGGGAAGCCCTGCAACATATACATCTTAAATTTTAAGCACCAGCTGTCAATAAACAAAAGAACCAGTTTTCAAACTAGGTGTATTTCTTTCCCACATGTTTAGACTACCCTTACCGAAAAGGCTGATAATGCAGACTTGATTCTTTCAAGAATGCAGAGTTCGTGAAATTGTTTGAGTCTCTGACATTTATCACATTGTAGCATGTTTTCAATTGGCCCATCTGTTGGGTGCCATACTTTCATGAATGGGTAATTGTTTGGCAGTTTATAGTTCCTCCCCCTTGGAAACTAGGACACAGATATGTATGAGCCAGATTGGTACCTAGGCAGAACGGAGCTGACAAAGAGAGAATTTACATAGGATGTGTAACCCCACCCTATCAAGGTGCAGAGGAAGAAGTGGGAGCTCTCTCATTTGTAGAGACTGGTTAGATCAAGGTTAATGCACAGCCTTAGGAAACAGAGCAGCCTAGACATGAGTCATTCACACAATACCATCAAGAAATCTACCAGACATGATTCTTTCCGTTGGCAAGTGACAGAAACTTCACCCCAAATTGGCCTGAGCAAAACCCAAATGAATTAGCTCATAAAAGTGGACAGTTCCAGGCGAGTGCTGACTGTACGGGTGGCTTATGTGGAAACTTACATGATGTAACCATAACCCAGTTCTCTCCATCTCTTGGTTTGGCTTGGTTCTTCTCTGATGTGTAGTATTAAAAAAAAAATTCCTTTTTTTTCATGGATGTAGACCCTTAAATTTATTACAATATTGCGTCTTTTTTATGTTTGTTTTTTTTTCTTTTTTTCTTTTTTAGCTGCAAGGCATTTGGAATCTTAGCTCCCCAACCAGGGATTGAACCCACACCCCCTGCACTGGAGGGTGAAATCTTAACCACTGGACCACCAGGGAAGTCCCTGATGTGTTGGATTTAAGGCACATCCTACCTTCATGGCTGTGACATAGTTGCCTAAAGCAGTGCCATCCTTCAATCCAGATGAAAGGGGACCGCTCTACCCCAGGACTCTGAACTATAGGGAGATCTACTCTGGTTCTCCTTCAGCCATGCCCTTCCCCATGGGGGAAAGAGCCTCAGGAGCCAAAGGCACATACCTTCCTGCAAGCTTCTTACATCCCTCTAGATCATAGTCTGGATATCAGAGACCAGTAGGTTCCCTGCCCCAAATCTCCAAGCTAGTTCTCAGTCGTGAATGGACCTTCCCTTTAGACCAGGCCCCAGGCCCCAGTTTCAGTTGACTGAAACTGACAACTTGCACACCTCTAGACTCAAGAGTGAGCTGTTGGGTTTCCCCTGGTGGTCCAGTGGGTAAGGACACTGCCTTGCAGTGCAAGGGGCGCCGGTTCGAGCCCTGGCCTGGGAAGATCCCACGTGCCGTGGAGCGGCTGGACCGATGTGTCCAATTACCGAGCCAGAGCTCTGGAGCGCATGTGCCCAGAGCTGGCGCTCTGCAACGACAGACGCCACCGCAATGGGAGGCCCACAGGAGCCAAAGAACAAAGACAGATGAAAGTGGAGAAATGAAAGACCAATAGAAGTGGCCCGCCCGCTCCTCTCCCTCCCCAACCCGACCCCCGCCCAAAAATAAATAAATAAAAATTAAAAAAGAGTGAGCTGTTTGCAAATGATGTGTATGGTATTTAGATGAGCAGGGTAGGGTGCTCATGCAGATCTTATGAGACCTCTTCTGGCAAAGAACTGAGACAGGATTAAGAATAGAAGAGTCAAATCAAAGACTAGGTGATCTTTCCATCCAGCCATGTTTCAGAGCAGAAATTTCAGAAATCTCAGGAGTCTGAGGATTTTAACCTTGCCTTCAAGGTCATTATGAAAGTATACTGTCCAAAAGTCAAAGTGTTAGTTACTCAGTCGTGTCCAACCCTTTGCCTCCCCATGAACTGTAGCCCACCAGGCTCCGCTGCCCATGGGATCTCCCAGGCAAGAACACTGGAGTGGGTTGCTATTGCCTTCTCCAGAGGATCTTCCCAACCCAGGGACTGAACCCCAGTCTCTCGCATTGGAGGCAGATTTTTACCACCTGAGTAACTAGGGAAGTACAGGGAAAGAACAATTAATATTTAACATTGTGTGAGATTTTACATATTTAAGCATATTGTTCTATGTTTAGGCTTCCACTTGTTTCCTTACCCTATGACCTCCACATAGTATAGTTAAACCTATTTAGGTCACAATCTTTCATGTTCAAATTCTATCAAAGATGATGGGGCAAATATCCTACAACTCCCAAAGGAAGTCCTGACATTTTCTCTGTTTGGATCTTTAGGTCACATTCCCATCTCTGAACCATCCACCGTGGGAATAGGATTTCTTGGGTCCCAGACTACCTATGGCTTAGAACAAAGGTCCAACCAGTCTGCTCAGACTCAAATGGATGAAGGCTGAATCTCAAACAAAACTTGGAACTATCGCTAGGAGGAGGGATGGCTTTTTTAGATAGAACGCCAGCTGTGACACTGGGAGATTGCATCTCTCTCAGTTGTAAGATATTGATGGCTTGTTTTGTAGAATGGCCTGGCAGGAACTGATCAATCCTAGGAAGAAGGGGCATTGCCCTTAGTAAGGAAGCTGAGAAGGCAGACAGGGCAACTGAGGCAGACTCGTTTCCATTTACAAGCCAATCAGGGGGAGGACAGAGTCACTCAGTGAGGAGAGGAGAAAGAAAGCTCTACATCAGGAGTGTCCAGGAATCCACGGCACACCAGAGATGCTAGTCCATGGATCCAGGGCTGGCATGATGAGTTAATTCTGAAAGGCTCTCAGATAGTCTGAGGAATCTATGATTGGGATAAAAACAGGTGATAACTGTGTTTGTGATAGAGGGCATCTGTGGAAAAGACAGAGGAAAGGAAATGAGGCAGAGGGAGAAAACCAAGCTGCCTTTCCCTGACATTACTTCCAGAGAGAAAACTCTTCAAAGAGAAGCTGGTCTCTTGGGTGTGATATTTGCAGTGTTAGAACCATTCTGACCAAAACAGAGCTTGTACACTTTTTTAAAAGGCATTAAATGAGAATATTATTAGTCTTAAGATCTTCTGAATTATGTTATGTTTGCTCTGCCATAATTCATAAAATTCTAAGCCCTTTATAAACAGATGATTTTTATTAATAATCAAATACATTCAACTTACTATCATTACATAGATGAGAAACAAAAGTAAACTCAATTGAAGCCACATATTGCAGGATTTACTTCCAACTCTTTACTTATCACTTGCTTTCTTTGTCCAGGGTTTCAAAGAATATTTCCATTTCTCTTGGTTTAGTTTTCTGGTTGCATGCCAGAATGCTAAGTTGCTTCAGTTGTGTCCAGTTCTTTGCAACCTTATGGACAGTAGTCCCCCAGGCTCCTCTGTCCACGGGATTCTCTAGCAAGAATACTAGGGTGGATTGCCATGCCCTCCTCCAAGGGATCTTCCTGACCCAGGGATCGGATTTGCATCTCCTGCACTGAAGGTGGATTCTTTAGAGCTGAGCAACTGGGGAAGCTCAAAACAAAATTATTAACTCGTATATTATGGAGACTCCTCAAATATATGATATATATGGAAGAAAGCAAATAGACTTTACTAATGTTCTAACTCATATCATGTTGACTCATTGAAATTTTTTTTTTTTTCATCGCAGGACTCATTGAAATTTGAGCCTAGAAAAACATTTGGAGAGTTCTCTTGTCCATCTTTTCTTCAGAGTGGAGGAGGAGAACTTTTCAGATAGTTAATGGCCTCACACAGGCCTTTCAAACACAAGTACTCGATAACAGGAACATCCTGAGATACCTGAAAATCACCACTTCTTTATCTCCATAAAAGACTGACTTTAGATGGGTTTCTCTGATAGCTCAGCTGGTAAAGAATCTGCCTGCAATGCCCCCTTCCTGACCCCCTTCCTGGGTCAGGAAGATCCCCTGGAGAAGGGATATGTTACCCACTCCAGTATTCTTGGACTTCCCTGGTGGCTCAGCCAGTAAAAAATCCACCTGTAATGTGGAAGGCCTGCGTTTGAATCCCTGGGTTGGGAAGATCCACTGGAGAAGAGAACAGCTACCATGCCAGTATTCTTGCCTGGAGAATTCCATGGACAGAGGAGTCTGGAGGGCCTCAGTTCATGGGGTGGCAAAAAGTCAGACAAGACTGAGCGACTTTCACTCAGATGGGTTAAGACTTTAAAAACTGCCTTTTCTGTCAATAACTGGGAAATGTTAATAGTTTTTCTTTTTTAAACAGAAAAAATTCCATTGGGGAAAATATTTACTTCACAGGAACACTCAAGAATAGCACAAGGCTTTGGAGATCAGTTAGCTTAAAACTTCATTTGATGCAAGAATCCTTTTTTATTGTCTTGAAAATTATTGCACGGTCAGGCAATTCTGAGACATCATTAACAAAGAGAAAAAAGGCTTTGCAATACGGGATGTCAGTTAACAAGCAATAGCAGCAATACCCCAGCTACTGAGCCTGTGCACTTAGAGCCCATGCTCTGCAACAAAAGAGGCCAACGCAGGGCTTCCTTGGTGGCCCAGTGGGTAAGAACACCGCCTTGCAGTGCAAGGGGCGCTGGTTCGATCCTTGGCCTGGGAAGATCCCACATGCCGCGGAGTGGCTGGATCAATGTGTCCAATTACCAAGCCGGTGCTCTGCGACAACAGAGGCCACTGCGATGGGAGGCCCACACGGGCCAAAGAACAAATATGGATGAGAATAGATAAATGAAAGACCAAGAGAAGTGGACCGCCCGCCCCCCTCCCTCCCCAACTCCCCCAAAAAAATAAATTAAAAAAAAAATAGTTATTAGAAAAAAAAAAGAAGAAGAAGAAGCCAACGCAATGAGAAGCCCACACATCAAAAACAAAGAGTAGGCCCCATTCAACGCAGCTAGAGAAGATCCCAGGCACAGCAATGAAGACCTAGCACAGCCCCAAATAAACAAACAAAAATTTTCTTTCTTTTCTTTCCTGTCTGCCTCACCATTTTCTCCTTCCTTCCCTTTTCCCTAAACTGGTTGTGAACTAAAATTAGTATTACCATTTTAAGGGTATTAGTGTATACCATTACTTAATTAAATAGTGTATACCATTAACCATTAATTAGTGTATACCATTTCACTGTATGCAAAGGATCACACTAATATAACACTCTTTGTGGTGTGTTTATTAAAACACTCAACCATATTCCTTAAGTCAGTTTAATTATTTTATAACATTAACGAATTTCTCAACTGAGCTAAATTGTTCTTTAATACCAAAACTTTCTTTCTTTCTGTTTTTTCACCCTGGGAATCAAAGATCTTTCAAGAGAAAAGATTTACACTGAGTTGCTGTCACCAGAAGGGCTCACCTGGTGGCTCAGTGGGTAAAGAGTCCGCCTGCAATGCAGGAGTCACCAGAGACGTGGGTTCGATCCTTACATCAGAAAGACTCCCTGGAGGAGGAAATGGCAACCCACCCCAGCATTCTTGTGTGAAAAATTCCACGGACAGAAGAGCCTGGCAGGCTACAGTTCAAAGGGTCCCAAAGAGTCAGACACCACTGACCACAAGGACGACATACTGCTACCAAAATACATAAAAATTCACATCAGTGCATGGAATTTTTCATTAAGGGTTCAATGTACTTCAAAATGCTAATGAATGTATTATTTTCTCTACTAGTCATTTCATTCCATGATCAGAATTACATTCTTGGACTTCCCTGGTGGTTCAGTGGTAAAGAGTTCACCTGCCAATGTAGGAGGCACAGGTTCAATCCCTGATCCAGGAAGATCCCACATGCTGCAGAGCAACCAAGCCTGTGAGTCACAACTTTTGAGCCTGTGCTCTAGAGCCTTGGCGCCGCAGCTATGGAGCCCATGGGCCAGAACTACTGAAGCCCATGTGCCCCGAAGCCCAAGTTCCACAACAAGAGAAGTCACAGCAAGAAGAAGCCTGCTCACCTCATCTAGAAAGTAGCTCCCACTCCCTGCAACTAGAGAAGAGCCTGCAGTAGCAGTGAAGGCTCAGAATAGCCAACAATAAATAGATAAATAAATAAATTAAAAAAGAAAAAAGAATTACATTCTCCATTAGTAGGGGCTCTCTCGTTTCCTTAAAATCATTTCTTATTACAATTTCTTTTCCTGACAACCACATGCACGCTGTTGTATTAACTGACAAGGGGTCAGTTCTTTTGTGTTTCAAAACCTTCTGCAAAAACTGAAATGAACATTATTCTTCAGCTCTGAAAGGATATAATGCAAATCATCCTGCATTATTATATAAATGTATAAGGCGTGACTATAAAGGAATAAGGTTGATTATTATTTAACATAACAAACCTTAATTATAGATAAGCTAGTTCTTTCACTGGGCTAAAATCCACAGAAAAGCACCTAGATTTTTCAGGAAAGAAAAACCTAGCTAAAGTCTCCACTGAAATATTTACTCTTTCTGTGGTTTTTTGCAAGCTGTTCCTAAATCTTAGCTTTCTTTTCTCTCTAGTAGGAAAAAAAATACAAATACAAAGAATAGGGTCAGCCTATAACTTATTTATTGTCCAACTGGGATACTTTCTGCATGTTTCCCTCAGAAATTCTTTCAGGTCCTTTTCGGGAGAAGTTATGGTTGAAATTTAACATATATACAGAAACATGTACATATCATAAGTGGATTTTCAAAAACTGAATAAAGTTATGAAATAGATTTATTATGAAACGACAAGATAAGAAATCTATAAAATCAGTACTCAGGCCAAGAAATAGAGTATGACCAATATTTAAGCTCAAATATTTTTTTAAAAACTGATTTGGCACAGCACCGGGGATTTTAGTTTCTCAACCAAGGGTCAAACCAGGGCTCCGGCAGCGAGAGTGACAAGTCCTAAGTCCTGGACCAACAGGGAATTCCCTAAAATGAAATATTTTTGAGAATGCAAGGTGGCAATATCTTTTCACAGCTAATTGAGGCCCACAGGAGCCAAAGAACGAAGACGAATGAAAATAGAGAAATGAAAGACCAATAGAAGTGGCCCGCCCACTCCCCACCTTCCCCAACCCGACCCCCGCCCAAAGTAAATAAATAAATAAATCTTTAAAAAAAAAAAAAGACTGATACAAAATTAGAAAAAAAGCATTCTAGTTTTGAAAAAACTAACACTAGCCAGTCCTTATTTGTTGTTTTCTTTTTTAATGAAAATCTTAGAAGAATTTTCAAGTAAGAAAAAATCAAGTCAATAAGATTTTGGAATAAAAAATGGGAGTTATTGCAACAAAATATCTTTATTATTGGCTAAAAAATAGAATTAGAAAAAATATTGGCAATTGCTAATGTTTATGTACACTCCACTGATTTTTTTTTCTATTGTACTTATCTTTTCCAGTGAATAACCTCTATTGGCTACAGCGTGTTTAGAGCATGCAAGCAAACATGAAAATGTCATTAGCTAGAATCTGTATCTTTAGTGAATGATGTCCAGGGGTACTATGTCATATTTTTATATGCATTGTTGTTATGGCAATTACTTTGAATAACCTATAAGGCTTTGTACTAAATAGGGTCTCAAATGCTGCTCGGGTTAAACATTTGGCACAAAACTGTTCCTAAAAATGGAATCTATTTCCCTAAGGTTTTAGCGTATGATTTCCAGATGACCAGAAAGACTGTCTTTAATATAATCTTATGTGATTTAGGGTTTTCACTATGATGAACAAAGTAAACATTTGAGCTAGAAGTCAATGGAGGTGTTTGAACCAACTAAAGGAGTAATAAAAAGCATACCAATCCTTGACATGGATTTTTCTGGTTTGCTCTCAAGAAATCTATAAAATCAGTACTCAGGCCAAGAAATAGAGTATGACCAATATTTAAGCTCAAATATTTTTTTAAAAACTGATTTGGCACAGCACCGGGGATTTTAGTTTCTCAACCAAGGGTCAAACCAGGGCTCCGGCAGCGAGAGTGACAAGTCCTAAGTCCTGGACCAACAGGAATTCCCTAAAATGAAATATTTTTGAGAATGCAAGGTGGCAATATCTTTTCACAGCTAATTGAGGCCCACAGGAGCCAAAGAACGAAGACGAATGAAAATAGAGAAATGAAAGACCAATAGAAGTGGCCCGCCCACTCCCCACCTTCCCCAACCCGACCCCCGCCCAAAGTAAATAAATAAATAAATCTTTAAAAAAAAAAAAAAGACTGATACAAAATTAGAAAAAAAGCATTCTAGTTTTGAAAAAACTAACACTAGCCAGTCCTTATTTGTTGTTTTCTTTTTTAATGAAAATCTTAGAAGAATTTTCAAGTAAGAAAAAATCAAGTCAATAAGATTTTGGAATAAAAAATGGGAGTTATTGCAACAAAATATCTTTATTATTGGCTAAAAAATAGAATTAGAAAAAATATTGGCAATTGCTAATGTTTATGTACACTCCACTGATTTTTTTTTCTATTGTACTTGTCTTTTCCAGTGAATAACCTCTATTGGCTACAGCGTGTTTAGAGCATGCAAGCAAACATGAAAATGTCATTAGCTAGAATCTGTATCTTTAGTGAATGATGTCCAGGGGTACTATGTCATATTTTTATATGCATTGTTGTTATGGCAATTACTTTGAATAACCTATAAGGCTTTGTACTAAATAGGGTCTCAAATGCTGCTCGGGTTAAACATTTGGCACAAAACTGTTCCTAAAAATGGAATCTATTTCCCTAAGGTTTTAGCGTATGATTTCCAGATGACCAGAAAGACTGTCTTTAATATAATCTTATGTGATTTAGGGTTTTCACTATGATGAACAAAGTAAACATTTGAGCTAGAAGTCAATGGAGGTGTTTGAACCAACTAAAGGAGTAATAAAAAGCATACCAATCCTTGACATGGATTTTTCTGGTTTGCTCTCATACAGTTGAAAATACATTTTCCTCCAGAATTGTTCAGTTTCACTGAGAGGGATGTCTTTTCTATTTCAAAGCACAATAACCTCTTCTTTTGCATGATTCTAGACAATCGGAAAGAAGTTTTTGGAGCTATTATCTCACAGAGAAGCAGCTTTATTTGAGACAAAAGCTGTGTCCTTCCAAGCCTACCTCTACATCTTAAACCATTATGATCTTGGACAATTCATTTTGCTGTGCCTGGCTTGTCTAAGTGGCTGGTGGCTCAGACAGTAAAGAATCTGCCTGCAATGCCGATGCCAGGGTTTGATCCCTGGTTTGAGAAGATGCCCTGGAGGAGGGAATGGCTACCCAATATTCTTGCCTGGGGAGTCCTATGGACAGAGGAGCCTGGAAGGCTACACACACAGAGACAGACACACAGACACACACATACACTGCATGTTTGTGTACATCATCTTGAAATCTCTTGTGTATTTTTAAAAGGAACATTAAAATTGAAAGACAGCAAGCAAAGAAAAATCAGCATATAAAATGCCATGGGAGGAAACACCTGCTGGGAAAACATAAATGTAAAAAAGATCTGACAGCCTTCCTTCATAATTTCACCCGTAAGGCACTAATATTTCAGAAACAAAAGTGTTGTGGATAAGCAGTAACATTTCAGTATTCTAACACATTTCAAGGCTCTGATTCCACTGTCAACTTGTCAGGAATCTTAAAAACCTTTAAGAAAACCTTCTGTTTTTCAATAAATAAATTCCAAATTCTCTATTATTTTACTCATCTTATTTGAATTAATCAACTTTTAGGAATAAGTTTTAAAATTTCATAAACAAATTTCATCTTGCTGATATGTTTGTGAAGACTACATCTACACTTTACTTATCTAGGTCTTTCATTTTCTAAGGCTTTGTACTAAATAGGGTCTCAAATGCTGCTCAGGTTAAACATTTGGCACAAAACTGTTCCTAAATGGAATCTATTTCCCTAAGGTTTTAGCGTATGATTTCAAGATGACCAGAAAGACTGTCTTTAATATAATCTTATGTGATTTAGGGTTTTCACTATGATGAACAAAGTAAACATTTGAGCTAGAAGTCAATGGAGGTGTTTGAACCAACTACAGGAGTAATAAAAAGCATACCAATCCTTGACATGGATTTTTCTGGTTTGCTCTCATACAGTTGAAAATACATTTTCCTCCAGAATTGTTCAGTTTCACTGAGAGGGATGTCTTTTCTATTTCAAAGCACAATAACCTCTTCTTTTGCATGATTCTAGACAATCGGAAAGAAGTTTTTGGAGCTATTATCTCACAGAGAAGCAGCTTTATTTGAGACAAAAGCTGTGTCCTTCCAAGCCTACCTCTACATCTTAAACCATTATGATCTTGGACAATTCATTTTGCTGTGCCTGGCTTGTCTAAGTGGCTGGTGGCTCAGACAGTAAAGAATCTGCCTGCAATGCCGATGCCAGGGTTTGATCCCTGGTTTGGGAAGATGCCCTGGAGGAGGGAATGGCTACCCAATATTCTTGCCTGGGGAGTCCTATGGACAGAGGAGCCTGGAAGGCTACACACACAGAGACAGACACACAGACACACACATACACTGCATGTTTGTGTACATCATCTTGAAATCTCTTGTGTATTTTTAAAAGGAACATTAAAATTGAAAGACAGCAAGCAAAGAAAAATCAGCATATAAAATGCCATGGGAGGAAACACCTGCTGGGAAAACATAAATGTAAAAAAGATCTGACAGCCTTCCTTCATAATTTCACCCGTAAGGCACTAATATTTCAGAAACAAAAGTGTTGTGGATAAGCAGTAACATTTCAGTATTCTAACACATTTCAAGGCTCTGATTCCACTGTCAACTTGTCAGGAATCTTAAAAACCTTTAAGAAAACCTTCTGTTTTTTCAATAAATAAATTCCAAATTCTCTATTATTTTACTCATCTTATTTGAATTAATCAACTTTTAGGAATAAGTTTTAAAATTTCATAAACAAATTTCATCTTGCTGATATGTTTGTGAAGACTACATCTACACTTTACTTATCTAGGTATTTCATTTTCTTACATACTACTGAAAATCCGAGTCATAATAAATGTATAGTCTTTTCTCCTGAGGTACACACACAGAGTCTCTTTAATAATTCAAAGAGCTTTCTATAATGACGAAGTCATACTGATGAACTCAATAGGAAAATTCTAATACCATTCAACATAATTTAAATAATTTAGGGTAGAAACCAGGCCTAACAGAACAATAAAAATAAAGTCTAAGTGCTCAAAATATTTTGCTTTTTCCTACACCAATGTATAGTTTTTAAATCAAAGTGACAATTCTCTCTTTTGCTGGAGGACATGACAGCTATTCATATACTGAAGCAGGTGCAAGAGATAAATGCTTTCCTACTAAAGTCAAGAATGTCAGCATGCTGCGTACTGTGATGGGCAGATCTCCATCATTTCTGCATAAGATGTCTCCTGGGAAAGCCATCACCAGACCATTACTACACTATCAACTTACACTCATCTCAAATGATTATTCTTCAAAGACAGCCAGCTGAGTTGCACTTTACTTTTTTAGATTCCCTGATAGGCGATGAAAAGAAAATGTCAAACAGAGCACAGAGAACAAGGGTATTCATAATTTCACTTAACATCAAACAGTTCCAAAGTTATCAATCTTTTAAATATAGTATTGTTAAAAAATAAATATGTCATCTTCAATTTGGAATTATGATATGCTGGTAATTATTCAATCTCACTATATGAAGTAAGTGATTGAGGAAAAAGTTTTAAAAATATTTAGCATATCATGTAAACATAGAATTATGGCAAATTTTAAAATGAATTAACTAGAAGCAATGATAAAAAATAATTGAAAATTTAAATAAAGTAAGTATGGCTTAATATTTTATTATTTTCTTTGGTGTTTACTTACAGAAGTCCTCTCTGGGATGACTGCAAATCAAGAGACATACTCAGGTTATAAAACTAAAAGATCATTTTTCTCCACAATTAGTAGAGGTGACATGACATTCTACAGAACATAGTCTATACTGAATTGCTTTGAACTAAGAAGCTAAATTTATCTTTGTCAAGGAGAAAATATTAAGGAGATTTTGAAATATTTATGAAAATGCTCATATGTATTAACACAAAATAAATATATTTTTAACATTCTGAAAGTCAGCATGCTATTGAGATAAGAATTCTTCTAATTAAAAAAAGGATATATTTAAATCTGGCAATGGTAATTTTAAAAAAAATTATTTGGCTGTACCAGGTCTTAACTGCAACATGTAAATTCTTAGTTGAGTCATGTGCGATCAAGTTCCCTGACCAAGAATTGAACCCAGGTCCCCTGCATTGGGAACGTGGAGTCTTAACCACTGGACCACCAGTGAAGTCCCTGGCAGTGGTAATTATATAAATAGTCAGTATATGTTATGATAAGTATATATGTATACATAACAGTAGAATATTATTCAGTCATGAGAAAGAAGGAAATCCTGCCATTTGTGAGAACACAGATGAGCCTGGAAGATACTATGCTACAGAAAATAAGACAAAGACAAACACTGTGTTGTGTTATCTCACTTATACGTGGAATCTCAAAAAAACAAAAAAAAAGTCAAGCTCATAGAAACAAGTATAATGGTGGTACCCAAAGCTGGGGATGGGGTGGGGGAAACAGATCCTCATCAAAAGATATAACCCTTCAGTCCTAAGATGAGTAAATTCTGTAGATATTATGTACAGTATGGTGACTGAAGTTAATAAGACTGTATTTTACAGTATTATTGGAATTACTGGAATTTGCTATACTAAAACATTCCTATCACATACATACATGCATAGACACACACTCACACATCACTATGTGAGGTGATGGTGTATGAATTAATTTGATTACGGCAATCACTTTCATCATATATATACATGTTAATCATCATCCTGTACTCTTTTATATATGTAAGTTGCTTTTTTGGACTATGCCATGTGGTTTGGTGACCTTAGTTCCCTAACCAGGGATTGAAATTGGGCCCTCAGGAGTGAAAGTGCAGAGTTTTAACCACTGGACTGCTAGAGAATTTCCTATATATGTAATTTCACTTGTCAATTATATCTCAGTAAAGCTAGGTTGAAGGGAATAAAGTGAGGACAAACATCAGGGAATAAGCTAAAATGTAAAAGAGACATACAGGAGCAAGCTTAGACTTATTACTTCATGAGAAAAAAAAGACAGAAAGGGCTTTCCTGGTGGTCCAGTGGGCAGGGACACCACCTTGCAGTGCAAGGGCACCGGTTTGAGCATGCTATTGAGATAAGAATTCTTCTAATTAAAAAAAGGATATATTTAAATCTGGCAATGGTAATTTTAAAAAAAATTATTTGACTGTACCAGGTCTTAACGGCAACATGTAAAGTCTTAGTTGAGTCATGTGCGATCAAGTTCCCTGACCAAGAATTGAACCCAGGTCCCTGCATTGGGAACGTGGAGTCTTAACCACTGGAACACCAGTGAAGTCCCTGGCAGTGGTAATTATATAAATAGTCAGTATATGTTATGATAAGTATATATGTATACATAACAGTAGAATATTATTCAGTCATGAGAAAGAAGGAAATCCTGCCATTTGTGAGAACACAGATGAGCCTGGAAGATACTATGCTACAGAAAATAAGACAAAGACAAACACTGTGTTGTGTTATCTCACTTATACGTGGAATCTCAAAAAAACAAAAAAAAAGTCAAGCTCATAGAAACAAGTATAATGGTGGTACCCAAAGCTGGGGATGGGGTGGGGGAAACAGATCCTCATCAAAAGATATAACCCTTCAGTCCTAAGATGAGTAAATTCTGTAGATATTATGTACAGTATGGTGACTGAAGTTAATAAGACTGTATTTTACAGTATTATTGGAATTACTGGAATTTGCTATACTAAAACATTCCTATCACATACATACATGCATAGACACACACTCACACATCACTATGTGAGGTGATGGTGTATGAATTAATTTGATTACGGCAATCACTTTCATCATATATATACATGTTAATCATCATCCTGTACTCTTTTATATATGTAAGTTGCTTTTTTGGACTATGCCATGTGGTTTGGTGACCTTAGTTCCCTAACCAGGGATTGAAATTGGGCCCTCAGGAGTGAAAGTGCAGAGTTTTAACCACTGGACTGCTAGAGAATTTCCTATATATATAATTTCACTTGTCAATTATATCTCAGTAAAGCTAGGTTGAAGGGAATAAAGTGAGGACAAACATCAGGGAATAAGCTAAAATGTAAAAGAGACATACAGGAGCAAGCTTAGACTTATTACTTCATGAGAAAAAAAAGACAGAAAGGGCTTTCCTGGTGGTCCAGTGGGCAGGGACACCACCTTGCAGTGCAAGGGGCACCGGTTTGATCCCTGGCCTGGGAAGATCCCACGTGCCGCGGAGCGGCTGGATCCATGTGTCCAATTACGCCAGAGCTCTGGAGCGCGTGTGCAGAGCCGGCGCTCTGCAACAACAGAAGCCACTGCGATGGGAGGCCCACAGGAGCCAAAGAACAAAGACGGATGAAAATAGAGAAATGAGGGCTTCCCCTGGTGGTCCAGTGGGTAAGGACACCGCCTTGCAGTAAAAGGGGCACCGGTTCGATCCCTGGCCTGGGAAGATCCCATGTGCCGTGGAGCGGCTGGACTGATGTGTCCAATTACCGAGCCAGAGCTCTGGAGCGCATGCGCCCAGAGCCCGTGCTCTGCGACAACAGAGGCCACCACGATGGGAGGCCCACAGGAACCAAAGAGCAAAGGCCGATGCAAATAGAGAAATGAAAGACCAATAGAAGTGGCCTGCCCGCTCCCCTCCCTCCCCAACCCGACCCCCACCCAAAATAAATAAATAAATCTTTAAAAAAAAAAAAAGAAAATAGAGAAATGAAAGACCAATAGTAGTGGCCCGCCTGCTCCCCTCCCTCCCCATCCCACCCTCCTCAAATAAATAAATAAATAAATCTTAGAAGAAAAACAAAAAAGACAGGAAGTTCTCAGATTTTGGTAGAACAAATGCTTATTTCTGCACTGCCATTAAAGTTCTCTGAGTGCTCAGTGGCTTCAGTATGATTCTCTGTGACTCCATGGACTGTAGCCCACCAGGCTCCTCTGTCTGTGGGATTCTCCAGGCAAGAATACTGGAGTGGGTTGCCATGCCCTCCTCCAGGGGATTTTCCCAACCCAGGGATCAAATCTGCATCTCCCCTGTCTCCTGAATTGTAGGTGGATTCTTTCTGCCGAGCATAGAAATCAGTCTTTGATCCAGTGTAAAACCTGTCTTGCTAGAGATTTAGCCACCTAAACTTAAACTTGGTTTTTCCTAGCTCAAGTTATTCCAGGCTTGACAGCTTGGAGGTGCGCAGCTAAATATATACGGAATTAAGTTTTATTCACCCCCATTATAACAATCCATTATTTTCTTCACTATCATATCCCCCACTCCCAGTTTAACTGAAGCCATATTAATTTTACGTCAAAGTAAAACAAGTAGCAAAAATATCAAATATAAGTTTATGCCTTCTTTCCAAGTTTTGTCTACCGGGTAGATATTAAAAAAAAAAAAAAAAAAAGTTGGTGAGACACACTTAATGAATCTATTAGAACATGACCAAATTTTAATGAAGAAACTATGTGGTGCTGAAACAAGTCTCACATAATTTCGTCTGTTAAAAAATCCTCTAGGGCTTCCCCGGTAGTCCAGTGGGTAAAGAGTTTGCTTTGCAGTGCAAGGGGCGCCGGTTTGATCCCTAGTCCAGGAAGATTCCACGTGCCACGGAACAGCTGGACTGGGCTGTCTAGTTAGAAGCCAGCGTTCTGAAGCCCATGCGCTCAGAGCCAGTGCTCTGCAATAAGAGAGGCTATTGCAATGGGAGGCCCACACAAGACAAAGAATAAAGATGGATAAAAAATAAATAAAATGAAGATCCAATAACGGAGACCAAAACCAAAAGATCCCCTAGTATTTTTCTTACACTGTCGAGTCATTTTCTCTCTCTTATTTAAACTTCTTTTTCTCTTTTTTGAACTTTTTATTTTGTATTTGGGTATAGCCTATTAACCATGTCGTGATAATTTCTGGTGAACAGTGAAGGAACTCAGTCATACATATACATGGATCCATTCTCCCACAAATCCCTCTCCCATCCAGGCTGCCACATAACATTGAGCAGAGTTTTATGTGCCATATAGTAGGTCCTTGCTGGTTATCCATTTTAAATATAACCCTGTGTACATGTCCATCCCAAACTCCCTAACTAACACTTCCCCGCTAGCAACCACATTACTTCTTTTATTTGAAACGATCTATAGCATTAAATATATATTATCATTGATATATACTCACCAGCACAGACTTTAATAATATCAACCATTGCTTATGACTAATGAGAAGCTTTTGAATGGTGGAGCATTTTTGGAATAAATGTAACAAGATTAGAATCTTTATTGTATGCGAAAACAGGAATGTCAGAAACAAAGGTGCTGTGTGTCCAGTCCTGTCCAACTGTTTGTGACCCCATGGAGCATAGCCCGCCAGGCTCCTCTGTCCATGCAATGTTCCCAGCAAGGACACTGGAGTGGGTTGCCATTTTCTCCTCCGGGAGAATTTGATCCAGGCATCAAACCCGCATCTCTTGCATTGTATATTCTTTAACACTGAGCCATCAGGGAAGCCTATATAAACATAGGGTGTAGCCTTTAATTCTTCTGTCCTATGTAAATTTATATATAAGATAACTGCACATTCTATATTTATACCGTATTATGTTCAAAGCAAAGAATAGTAAGATTATAAAACTAGCTAGGAAGGAGATTATTCAAAAGTTCTTAAAAAATCTTTTAAGCTAACCATAAAATCTTGTTTCAAGAGCTTTTCAACCCTTAGAATCGCAAATTCCTGCCCATCATAATGTAAAAGTAATTAAATACTCTGCAAAAGTGTTCAAACAGCATTTAAACTTTTAACTTAAGGGAATTTGGAAGTTCAGTCATTCTCATAGAGGTTCTAAGGACGATTAAAATCCTGAAGGAAGCCTGAAAGAAGGACACAGCCATTACTAGAAATGTAATCCAATGTTAACTCTCCGGTTTCACGTTTAGCTGAGAACGCTTAAGCTCAAGGCCATTATGCCAATTTTTATAGAAATGTTAAGTTCTCCCACGTAGGTTCCTTGCCTTGAAAAGCTATGCGTCGGTAACAGTGATTATCAACTCCGATTGGTCACACACACCAGGGTAAATTGGAAATGAAAAGCTACTTCAATGACTCCAACGAACATAAATGATTTATTTCCTTCTGCTGACATGAAAGGAAACAAGTTGAATGTTCATGAAGGATAGCATTTACCCACCCTGCGCTAAGGTCAGGCAGCTCACTCAGCACAAATATCCCCAGAAAAAGGTTCAACTTGGCAGAAAAGAAACCATCTATTCCAAAAGGTCACCGTGTCAGTTCGACTTTAAAAAAATAATGAGAAGCTTTTGAATGGTGGAGCATTTTGGAATAAATGTAACAAGATTAGAATCTTTATTGTATGCGAAAACAGGAATGTCAGAAACAAAGGTGCTGTGTGTCCAGTCCTGTCCAACTGTTTGTGACCCCATGGAGCATAGCCCGCCAGGCTCCTCTGTCCATGCAATGTTCCCAGCAAGGACACTGGAGTGGGTTGCCATTTTCTCCTCCGGGAGAATTTGATCCAGGCATCAAACCCGCATCTCTTGCATTGTATATTCTTTAACACTGAGCCATCAGGGAAGCCTATATAAACATAGGGTGTAGCCTTTAATTCTTCTGTCCTATGTAAATTTATATATAAGATAACTGCACATTCTATATTTATACCGTATTATGTTCAAAGCAAAGAATAGTAAGATTATAAAACTAGCTAGGAAGGAGATTATTCAAAAGTTCTTAAAAAATCTTTTAAGCTAACCATAAAATCTTGTTTCAAGAGCTTTTTCAACCCTTAGAATCGCAAATTCCTGCCCATCATAATGTAAAAGTAATTAAATACTCTGCAAAAGTGTTCAAACAGCATTTAAACTTTTAACTTAAGGGAATTTGGAAGTTCAGTCATTCTCATAGAGGTTCTAAGGACGATTAAAATCCTGAAGGAAGCCTGAAAGAAGGACACAGCCATTACTAGAAATGTAATCCAATGTTAACTCTCCGGTTTCACGTTTAGCTGAGAACGCTTAAGCTCAAGGCCATTATGCCAATTTTTATAGAAATGTTAAGTTCTCCCACGAGGTTCCTTGCCTTGAAAAGCTATGCGTCGGTAACAGTGATTATCAACTCCGATTGGTCACACACACCAGGGTAAATTGGAAATGAAAAGCTACTTCAATGACTCCAACGAACATAAATGATTTATTTCCTTCTGCTGACATGAAAGGAAACAAGTTGAATGTTCATGAAGGATAGCATTTACCCACCCTGCGCTAAGGTCAGGCAGCTCACTCAGCACAAATATCCCCAGAAAAAGGTTCAACTTGGCAGAAAAGAAACCATCTATTCCAAAAGGTCACCGTGTCAGTTCGACTTTTCGTCCACTGGGAGAGAAAAATCCTGACCAAGTCCATTACAGTACGGCAGCAGCTGCTCTACAGAATGATAGCCTCCACCAGAGAACAGTTTCTCATTTGCCCTGGTGCAACTCCTCCACTTCACAGGCGAGTACGTCTCTTCTGACACCATTCTTCTTCACGACCCCATGGCTTTGCTCTTCTATCTCAAACGCCTACTCCCAAAGATTTCTCTACATTTTACCTAGTCTTAAGGTCAGCTTCCCTGGGGCTCAGACAGTAAAGAATCTGCCTGCAGTGTAGGAGGCCCCGGTTCAATCCCTGGGTCAGGAAGATCCCCTGGAGAAGGATATGGCAACCCACTCCAGTAGTCTTGCCTGGAGAATCTCATGGACAGAGAGCCTGGTGGGCTACAGTCCATGGGGCTGCAAAAAGTTGGACATGAGGGCTTTCCTGGTGGTCCAGTGGGTAAGGACACCGTCTTGCTGTGCAAGGGGCGCCGGTTTGATCCCTGGCCTAGGAAGACCCCACCTACCGCGGAGCGGCTGAACCAATGTGTCCAACTACTGGAGTGTATGCACCCAGAGCCGGTGCTCTGCAGTGAGAGAGGCCACTAAGATGGCAGGCCCACACAGGCCAAAGAATAGAGTGGATGAAAATGAATAGATGAAAGACCAATAGAAGTGGCCAAAAAAAATAAAGTTGGGCATGATTGAGAGACTAACACACAAGGTCAGCTGAAAATCCAACCATCTCCATCAAGTCTAACACAACCCAAATTCCTTTTAATGCCCTATGCTGCTCCTGCTCAGTCTTTCAGTCCTGTCCAACTCTATGAAACCCCACGGACTGTTGCCCGCCAGGCTCCTCTATCCATGGGACTTTTCAGGCAAGAGTACTGGAGTGGGTTCCCATGCCCTTCTCCAGGGAATATTTCTTTTTTTTTAATTTTTAAATTTTTTTTAAACCTTTATTTTCCTTTTAACTTTTACAGAGCTTTGTTGTTTACAGACATGCATGTTCCCAGATCAGTCACATGTATATCCCCCCCTTCCCACCCCTCCCAACCATCACACAGCACCCCTGAACCAGGGGATATTTCTGACCCAGGGTTCAAACCCAGGTCTCCTGCATTGCAGTCAGATTCTTTACTGTCTGAGCCACCAGGGAAGGCCCCAATAATTGAGAAGGTTTGTGGATTCTAATCTGAAACATTATTTAAGTCTCCTCTCAATTTTCTGCTGTCCAGCTGTGCCCACTTGAATGACTGGCACACTCCTAAATTATCTTCCTGCCTGAATCTCCCCTGTAAATCATCCATGCATTCTGTCCACCCCTCCCCATGATACCATCAAGATATACTTCCTTAAAAATGTGATGGCTATTCCTCACCTTTGCTAAAAAGTATCTGCCTGCAGTGTAGGAGGCCCCGGTTCAATCCCTGGGTCAGGAAGATCCCCTGGAGAAGGATATGGCAACCCACTCCAGTAGTCTTGCCTGGAGAATCTCATGGACAGAGAGCCTGGTGGGCTACAGTCCATGGGGCTGCAAAAAGTTGGACATGAGGGCTTTCCTGGTGGTCCAGTGGGTAAGGACACCGTCTTGCTGTGCAAGGGGCGCCGGTTTGATCCCTGGCCTAGGAAGACCCCACCTACCGCGGAGCGGCTGAACCGATGTGTCCAACTACTGGAGTGTATGCACCCAGAGCCGGTGCTCTGCAGTGAGAGAGGCCACTAAGATGGCAGGCCCACACAGGCCAAAGAATAGAGTGGATGAAAATGAATAGATGAAAGACCAATAGAAGTGGCCAAAAAAAATAAAGTTGGGCATGATTGAGAGACTAACACACAAGGTCAGCTGAAAATCCAACCATCTCCATCAAGTCTAACACAACCCAAATTCCTTTTAATGCCCTATGCTGCTCCTGCTCAGTCTTTCAGTCCTGTCCAACTCTATGAAACCCCACGGACTGTTGCCCACCAGGCTCCTCTATCCATGGGACTTTTCAGGCAAGAGTACTGGAGTGGGTTCCCATGCCCTTCTCCAGGGAATATTTCTTTTTTTTTAATTTTTAAATTTTTTTTAAACCTTTATTTTCCTTTTAACTTTTACAGAGCTTTGTTGTTTACAGACATGCATGTTCCCAGATCAGTCACATGTATATCCCCCCCTTCCCACCCCTCCCAACCATCACACAGCACCCCTGAACCAGGGGATATTTCTGACCCAGGGTTCAAACCCAGGTCTCCTGCATTGCAGTCAGATTCTTTACTGTCTGAGCCACCAGGGAAGGCCCCAATAATTGAGAAGGTTTGTGGATTCTAATCTGAAACATTATTTAAGTCTCCTCTCAATTTTCTGCTGTCCAGCTGTGCCCACTTGAATGACTGGCACACTCCTAAATTATCTTCCTGCCTGAATCTCCCCTGTAAATCATCCATGCATTCTGTCCACCCCTCCCCATGATACCATCAAGATATACTTCCTTAAAAATGTGATGGCTATTCCTCACCTTTGCTAAAAAGTACCTCTATGTTTCTTCAAAATAAAAATTAAGTCACTAACCCCTTTTACTTGAAACGTAAAGCTCAGATTCCTAACTGGGGATTTCAAGGGTCTCTACAAATCAGGACTGGATGCCTTTCTCATTACACAGCATCATGATGAAAAGCTCCGACCCTAGAGCCAGACTGCCCAGCTTTGAGACAGCAGGACTGCTGCGTGCACCAGGGTAGGCTGAGGTGTCCTGACAGACTAGGTGAAGGTGAGCAGGGATAGGAGTGTAGCCCATCACTCACCAAGCTATGTGCTAGAACAGGGCTTCTGCAGGATCAGAAGAAAGGCTGTCATTTTCTATTCACCTATAGGCACTGGTTAGGCTCTTTTCCCTTATATATTCAGCAGAGTAGTACTAAGACTTCTCCTGTGGGGCTGTTGTGAGGACTCAGTGAATTACAGCCCTGAGAACAGTGCCAGACACAGGAGGGCCCAGCAGCAGTCAGTCGTTAATCCTGCCCCTTCTTCATTCCTTCTACTCTAAAGAGACAGTAGAATTTGCTTATTATTTCACTCATGTGTAACTGTACTTTTTCACCTTCATGGCTTTCATGGATCCTACTTTCCCAAACTCCCTACCCTAGCAGCTCTAATCTCTGCCTGTGGATAAATTCTGGCCATTCCTCAAACTCAGTTGAGCTGCTCATGACTGTTTCCATGAAGGTCTTATTTGATCCCTACAAATATGAGTTATCTAGACTGTAACTCAACTCTTGGGCACCTATGGATCCCTGTTGCAGAACGTATATACTATAGTTTGTGCTGTCTAAACTTATCTTTAAGACCTTGTCTTCCTTGAAAGGATTTAAGTGTCTAAAAGTAACCTGTTAGTTCCTCCATGGGCCTTCCTTAGCATGCAGTTTCCTTAGCATATGTTTCCACGGTGCCTAATGGCCTACAGTGACATAATAGGCAATAATAGAACTATTTGTTGAGTACCTACTATATGTCAGGCACTACAAAAATTCTCACACAACTTTTTACAGAACTGCCATTTCCCTTTCATACAGGGTGACTTAGTATTTAAATAATTTGCTTAACAAACAATCCAAAAGCCTAATGTAACTAAAATTCATGGATTTAAATTTCTGAGAGTTTTATTATAATTTTTGGAGTATATTTAATTTTTTATTATAAAGTCATAATGCTATTTGAGGAAATTTAGAAAATGTAAAAAGATAAAACTTCTGAATTCCACCACAGAAAAACAGCGCTGTCAACATCTGAGGTTTGACTTGTTTTTAGTAACTACTACTAATGTTTCATCATTTAATTGGGTTTTTAATTATACAGCAAAATCTTTAAAATTAGTCTCTCTAAGTACTCAATTTTTATTACTCTATAGTAAAGTCTACAATAAAGACCAAAGTGAACACTAAAAAAATAAATTGCTTAGGGTTAAACAGGGCTCTATGAGAAAGGCTGTCATTTTCTATTCACCTATAGGCACTGGTTAGGCTCTTTTCCCTTATATATTCAGCAGAGTAGTACTAAGACTTCTCCTGTGGGGCTGTTGTGAGGACTCAGTGAATTACAGCCCTGAGAACAGTGCCAGACACAGGAGGGCCCAGCAGCAGTCAGTCGTTAATCCTGCCCCTTCTTCATTCCTTCTACTCTAAAGAGACAGTAGAATTTGCTTATTATTTCACTCATGTGTAACTGTACTTTTTCACCTTCATGGCTTTCATGGATCCTACTTTCCCAAACTCCCTACCCTAGCAGCTCTAATCTCTGCCTGTGGATAAATTCTGGCCATTCCTCAAACTCAGCTGAGCTGCTCATGACTGTTTCCATGAAGGTCTTATTTGATCCCTACAAATATGAGTTATCTAGACTGTAACTCAACTCTTGGGCACCTATGGATCCCTGTTGCAGAACGTATATACTATAGTTTGTGCTGTCTAAACTTATCTTTAAGACCTTGTCTTCCTTGAAAGGATTTAAGTGTCTAAAAGTAACCTGTTAGTTCCTCCATGGGCCTTCCTTAGCATGCAGTTTCCTTAGCATATGTTTCCACGGTGCCTAATGGCCTACAGTGACATAATAGGCAATAATAGAACTATTTGTTGAGTACCTACTATATGTCAGGCACTACAAAAATTCTCACACAACTTTTTACAGAACTGCCATTTCCCTTTCATACAGGGTGACTTAGTATTTAAATAATTTGCTTAACAAACAATCCAAAAGCCTAATGTAACTAAAATTCATGGATTTAAATTTCTGAGAGTTTTATTATAATTTTTGGAGTATATTTAATTTTTTATTATAAAGTCATAATGCTATTTGAGGAAATTTAGAAAATGTAAAAAGATAAAACTTCTGAATTCCACCACAGAAAAACAGCGCTGTCAACATCTGAGGTTTGACTTGTTTTTAGTAACTACTACTAATGTTTCATCATTTAATTGGGTTTTTAATTATACAGCAAAATCTTTAAAATTAGTCTCTCTAAGTACTCAATTTTTATTACTCTATAGTAAAGTCTACAATAAAGACCAAAGTGAACACTAAAAAAATAAATTGCTTAGGGTTAAACAGCTCAAAAGGCTTCTTCAGTGGCTCAGTGGGTAAAGAATATGCCTGCAATGCAGGAGAAGCAGCAGATGTGGGCTCAACCCCTGGGTGAGGAAGATCCCCTGGAGGAGGAAATGGTAACCTACTTCAGTATTGCTGCCTGAAAAATCCTATGGACATAGGAGCTTGGTGAGTTAAAGTACAAAGGGTCACAAAGAGTCAGACACGACTGAGAGACTGGGCAGGCACACAAACAGCCCAAAGGTGTTGGGCAGAGATGAGAACCTAGGAGCTTGCTAGTTCAGGGACTAGATTCTACTTCAAGGTAGTATCTTGCCTGGCTCCTTCCCTCACCCAGGAGCGACCACGAACTGACTGTATATTATATTCCAACTGACTTGCATATTATATTTTAAGAGCTTCTCCTATGTTTTTCCTCAACTTCCTTGCAAAGTGGTTATTATTATTTCTATATGCATGAGGAAATCAAGGCTATTAAGCAGTTTCCTTCAGATCTTAAGAGTGAATAAATTCCAGGCACATCTTGTAAATCTCACCACTGAATTCCTTCATTTTCCAGAAAAGTGCTTGTCACACTTTAGGGGGAGTCCCTGAAGCAAAATGTTACTGTCTTCACTCATTTTAAAAACGTACTCATATTTCTGTGGTACTATTTCATTTAGACTCCATTTTGACAGAAATTATCACTATACTTATAGTAAATACAAAAAAGTTCTTCCTGCATTATATTTTATTAATTTTTATCTTTAAATAGCAACTGTTAATCCTGCCTACTATAAATAATTTGACAAAAAAATGCTTGTTCCCCAAAGAATTTAATGAAAGCTTACTAAAAATGATCTTGATATCAGAAAAGGTTATTGATATAAAATGACTGCTTAAATAAATACTAGTTCAGGAATATGTTGAGAGATTTGTATTTAGTACTTGTCATTATTAATTACCCCAGATCATTAAGTTTTGCCTGGTATTTCTATTGCATTCAAGTCACTTGGAAGGTCAAAATAAAATACTAAACCTAAAGAAACAGGAGGCAGTGATACGAATTCCAAAATGAATTTTGAAGTGCCAAGCACAGAGAGAAGAAGGGGGAAAAGAAAGATGTAGAATCAGAGCCAACCATTAGATTTTAAAAGAATATAAGAATATAATCTTGAAAAAGAAAACTGAGGGGGAATCATTTTACTGAAAATTAGTCTGACATTTATGGGAAAACAATAATATAAAATTAATATGTAGCAATTACCAAGTTAATTAAAAGATACTTAAAGATATTATTTAACGTTACATGACTTGATTCAGTTTTGCTAGTGCTCACTCTTTGACTGGAAAAATCCTATTGGTTTTGAGAGGAAACAATGGGCAAGTAAAAGTAGAAAAAAATTAATAGAACAAAGTTCTTTCCAAGCAAAGAGTAATTCCAAAAGTACCTCTCATTAGGAAAGCCCCAGTTTCTAGAGCTCCCAGAGGTTTCTGAGGAACACTGGACATACTTGCAATGCATTATACATGTGTCATTTCCATTTAAATGGTGGGAGAAAGCTAGTGAGTGAAATGAGAAAAAAAGGCATTTTATTACAGCCAACCAGAAACTGGCATTTCGGGCATTGATCATCTACTCTACAAAGTCAGGTTAACAAAGCTATTGTCCTCCGCCACTCATGCTCAGCCTTTTAACTGTTTGCTTGCCTATACCAGGAGGAATCAGGAAGCTAAACCCATCTCCATAATTTTCAGTTACGAATTTGCTCATTAGGCTCTACTACACACATAACTCAACACTGTATGTTTACCCAAAGAAACACAAGTGACATACAGGCATCTCCTTAATTCTGCCTACTATAAATAATTTGACAAAAAATGCTTGTTCCCCAAAGAATTTAATGAAAGCTTACTAAAAATGATCTTGATATCAGAAAAGGTTATTGATATAAAATGACTGCTTAAATAAATACTAGTTCAGGAATATGTTGAGAGATTTGTATTTAGTACTTGTCATTATTAATTACCCCAGATCATTAAGTTTTGCCTGGTATTTCTATTGCATTCAAGTCACTTGGAAGGTCAAAATAAAATACTAAACCTAAAGAAACAGGAGGCAGTGATACGAATTCCAAAATGAATTTTGAAGTGCCAAGCACAGAGAGAAGAAGGGGGAAAAGAAAGATGTAGAATCAGAGCCAACCATTAGATTTTAAAAGAATATAAGAATATAATCTTGAAAAAGAAAAACTGAGGGGGAATCATTTTACTGAAAATTAGTCTGACATTTATGGGAAAACAATAATATAAAATTAATATGTAGCAATTACCAAGTTAATTAAAAGATACTTAAAGATATTATTTAACGTTACATGACTTGATTCAGTTTTGCTAGTGCTCACTCTTTGACTGGAAAAATCCTATTGGTTTTGAGAGGAAACAATGGGCAAGTAAAAGTAGAAAAAAATTAATAGAACAAAGTTCTTTCCAAGCAAAGAGTAATTCCAAAAGTACCTCTCATTAGGAAAGCCCCAGTTTCTAGAGCTCCCAGAGGTTTCTGAGGAACACTGGACATACTTGCAATGCATTATACATGTGTCATTTCCATTTAAATGGTGGGAGAAAGCTAGTGAGTGAAATGAGAAAAAAAGGCATTTTATTACAGCCAACCAGAAACTGGCATTTCGGGCATTGATCATCTACTCTACAAAGTCAGGTTAACAAAGCTATTGTCCTCCGCCACTCATGCTCAGCCTTTTAACTGTTTGCTTGCCTATACCAGGAGGAATCAGGAAGCTAAACCCATCTCCATAATTTTCAGTTACGAATTTGCTCATTAGGCTCTACTACACACATAACTCAACACTGTATGTTTACCCAAAGAAACACAAGTGACATACAGGCATCTCCTTAATTCTCTCTTTTTATTACTTTTGGATCCAATGCATACAATTGTATAAAAAAGTTTGAAGTAAATTTCTATTGGTTGTACAGTTGGTGAAGGTCAGGGTCCCCTTCTCTCACCTATAGTCCAACAAAGACTTTCCTTAATAACATCCCTGTTTGTGGATTTGGCCAGGCAGCAACTTGGATGTGCAAAGTACTTGCCTTAGTTCAAAAAGGCATGGCACATCCTTTTCAAAGGAGTTTAAAATTTGTCATGCAGATTTCAAAGCTCTGGAAAAGTATCAAAGGTGTTTTTATTGGACAGCTGCACAATAAAGTAAAGAAGGTAAAAGACTTGTTAAGAATCACACAGAATCAGTGGAAAGACCCCTGCCACATGTGAATTTCAGAAGTCTAATCTATTGCTTTTGGATTACTGCTACATTTCTTAGGAGAGAAGCTACTTTTTATGAAGTGTTTGCAAAACCCGTTTGGGCACATCTCTTGTGGTCCAGTCAGTAAGGACACCACCTTGCAGTGCAGGGGGTGCCAGTTTGATCCCTGGCCTGGGAAGATTCCACGTGCTATGGAGCAGCTGGACTGATGTGTCCAACTACCAAACTGGAGCTCTGGAGCGCATGTGCCCAGAGCCGGTGCTCTGCAACGAGTGAGGCCACTTTGATGGGAGGCCCACACAGGTCGAGGAACAAAGATGGATGGAAATAAATAAATGAAAGACCAATAGAAGTGGCCAAAGTGGGGGGGGGGGAACCCGTTTGGATTTATCAGGGTGGCATATATGGATTGGATTAATTATTGACTCCATCTCAAAAAATTCAGTATTTAGAAGACTATAAATATGAAGGATGAAAAATTAATGTCATAAAATGAAAGGTTGTGCATACATGATCAACCATGTGATGAAAGAATCAGCCTGCCAATGCAGGAGATATAAGAGATGTAGGTTCGATTCCTGGGTCAGGAAGATCCCCTGGAGAAGGTCATGGCAACATACCCCAGTATTCTTGCCTGGAGAATCCCATGGATAGAGGAGCCTGGGGGCTACAGTTCATGGCGTCACAAAGAGTTAGATACAACTTAAATGACTTAGCATGTACACACACTTGTGACATAATGGCTACTATATTTGGGTTTTCCATTTGGATCTTCTTTTGGCTATTTTATTTGGAATCTTTTAAAATATTTGTTACAAGTCAGTATAACAAGCAAGGCAAAATGCCAGTTAGATATTCAATGGTCTTTCTCATCTAAACCAGGACCCCACAAACCATGGCTGGCAAACCAAATCTGGCTCTTTTGTGTTTTGCAAATAAAGTTTTACTGGATTACATACATTCAATTATGTATTGTCTATGGCTGATTTTGCACAATGATAGCAAAGCTGAGTAGACCAGAAGACCCCAAAACCCTCATATTTCCTACCTGGTTCTTCATAGAAAAAGCTTGCCACTTCCTAAACTGTTCCGTCCCTTAGTGTTCTAGGAGACGTTCTCTCTGGCAATAAACTTCCTACTTTTCCACATTCCATCCCAGTAGATCTGCCTTTTTTTTTTTTCCCTACTTCTTTAAGACAACCATTTTCCAATTACCTTCTTAACCAACTAAAACTACCATCTCTGCTTACATATTTTTCCCTTCTCTGTCATCATCATAATTAATTCTATTCCAAAATTTATTTAAGTTGGGTTACATGTGGCCCAATCTCTGCATAAGGTCAACCAAAATAATAATAATTTCAATAACAATGGAAAGATATAATTGAAAGACATGTTAATATTCCTTTAGGTTATAAAGAATATGCAAAAGTGGAGATGGTTGAGTGTGCTTTTAATCAGAACTCTTGAAAGTCCCTTGAATAGCAAAGAGATCAAACCAATCAATCCTAAAGGATATCAATCCTGAATATTCATTGGAAGAACTGACACTGAAGCTCCAATACTTTGGCCACCTGATGGGAAGAGCCGACTCATTGGAAGAGACCTTGATGCTGGAAAGACTGGGGGCAAAAGGAGAAAGGGGCTGCAGAGGATGAGATGGTTGGATGGCATCACTGACTCAGTGGACATGAATTTGAGCAAACTCTGAAAGATAGTGGAGGCCAGAGGAGCCTGGCATGCTGCAGTCCATGGCATCACAAAGAGTCAGACGTGACTTCGTGACTGCACACCAAGCCTGCACACCACCAACAAGAACATTTTAAATCTTACCTTCCTAATCTCAGTATTCCCCCAAATCAAGGACAGCTGCTGTGGTAGATGCCTGGACTTCCCCTTCCAGAAGAAGCCACTCATTCCTCCAGTGGGCAGGCTCTCTTTGATAACCACCCTCAATCAAAGGGAGCTGCCTCCCCTCAAAGTTAAATCTCCTTTTGGAGAGCATTCCACATCCAATGACAGTTGATTCAGAGGTTTGGGCCCCTTTGTCTCAGTTAAAGAGACCTACCAGGTTCCAGGATGCTCCATAATATTGACAGAGGCCTCTATGGTGATTCTATGACTATGTTTCCCCTGCCCAAATCTGCTTCTCTCTTTCCTGTACATGCTATTCCTAAGAATATTCTCCAATAAATTCTTACAGGCAAAGCTCTACCTTGGAGTCAACGTCGCAATTTAAGATAGCTCCCTCTTTAAACACTCTTTTTTTCATTGCATTCTCATCACTCAAACAAAGGCGTCCCTGAATCTCAGTCTTGTCTAGTCTTTTTCTCTTCTCACAAGCCTCGTTTCCTCACAATCCTGGGTCTGTTTCTTTCCTCTCAATAGACCGCACTACCATTTCTCAAATTTACTAAGCAGACATGAACAAGAATTGAAAAGTAGTTCTAATATTTCTGCTAGTATATTTTTATGTCTTACTCTAAGATTTCAAAATATTGCCTTATGGAAGACACCTTGGGGCTGGAATATCATGTCTACATTTTAAATGATTCAATTGCTTTAACATAATAGCAAATCAAAAAGCATTAAAAATTGTAACTTTTATATTGTACATTTGAAAGTCTTTCTATGATGATTATATATGGTCAAATGCAGAGTAAAAGCTATTCTGTAACAACATTTTCCCTCTGCAATAACATTTTATTCAAAACAAAATGTTCTGTTACAAAAGTTGGACAGCAAGGCAGCACAAGAAGACATTAAAAAAAAAAAAAACTAATATCATCAAGTCCTTCTTTGGTAAGTCTACTCCTAAAGGAAGAGATGAAGGATAGAAGGAAAAAGAAAAGACAGCAAGAAGAAAAAGAGAGAAGAGAAAAAGAGGAAGAGGAAGAAAGACAGGACAGGGGAGGGCAGGACAACCAAGTTGAAACATATCAAGAGCAAATTACTGTAAAATCATGAATTACTTTACATGCAGAACCTCTGACCAAATGTTGAACTTTTTGAAATTTCCAGCATTGGCCCAAGTTAGAACTCATCTTTATTATCCTTGAACTTAAAATTAAGAAAAAAATGGAAACAAAGAGAGTTATATAAGGTTGGGAAAAGTTCAATATATTCCAGATATTAAAATAATTTACATATCCTCCATAATTAATTAAGGTGTTAGGGAATGATTAGCCAGACAGACCAATGGCAGTCAATGAAATATGCAAAAATATACTCAAATGTGCATGGATAGTTAATTTATGAAAAAGAGTCCATCTCATCACTTTTGTTAAAAAAAGATGGACTTGCTATTCCTAAGAATATTCTCCAATAAATTCTTACAGGCAAAGCTCTACCTTGGAGTCAACGTCGCAATTTAAGATAGCTCCTCTTTAAACACTCTTTTTTTCATTGCATTCTCATCACTCAAACAAAGGCGTCCCTGAATCTCAGTCTTGTCTAGTCTTTTTCTCTTCTCACAAGCCTCGTTTCCTCACAATCCTGGGTCTGTTTCTTTCCTCTCAATAGACCGCACTACCATTTCTCAAATTTACTAAGCAGACATGAACAAGAATTGAAAAGTAGTTCTAATATTTCTGCTAGTATATTTTTATGTCTTACTCTAAGATTTCAAAATATTGCCTTATGGAAGACACCTTGGGGCTGGAATATCATGTCTACATTTTAAATGATTCAATTGCTTTAACATAATAGCAAATCAAAAAGCATTAAAAATTGTAACTTTTATATTGTACATTTGAAAGTCTTTCTATGATGATTATATATGGTCAAATGCAGAGTAAAAGCTATTCTGTAACAACATTTTCCCTCTGCAATAACATTTTATTCAAAACAAAATGTTCTGTTACAAAAGTTGGACAGCAAGGCAGCACAAGAAGACATTAAAAAAAAAAAAAACTAATATCATCAAGTCCTTCTTTGGTAAGTCTACTCCTAAAGGAAGAGATGAAGGATAGAAGGAAAAAGAAAAGACAGCAAGAAGAAAAAGAGAGAAGAGAAAAAGAGGAAGAGGAAGAAAGACAGGACAGGGGAGGGCAGGACAACCAAGTTGAAACATATCAAGAGCAAATTACTGTAAAATCATGAATTACTTTACATGCAGAACCTCTGACCAAATGTTGAACTTTTTGAAATTTCCAGCATTGGCCCAAGTTAGAACTCATCTTTATTATCCTTGAACTTAAAATTAAGAAAAAAATGGAAACAAAGAGAGTTATATAAGGTTGGGAAAAGTTCAATATAATGTCCAGATATTAAAATAATTTACATATCCTCCATAATTAATTAAGGTGTTAGGGAATGATTAGCCAGACAGACCAATGTCAGTCAATGAAATATGCAAAAATATACTCAAATGTGCATGGATAGTTAATTTATGAAAAAGAGTCCATCTCATCACTGGTATAAAGATGGACTTTAAAAATAAATTGTGCTGCATAGCTATTTGGAAAAAGACCAAATTGGAACTGAACCTCACACTGTATATCATGCTTACTTCCAAATGGATCATAGAGCTGTTAAAAGGATGAAGCTATTTCAGGTTATTTTCATAGGCTAAATTCGCAAAAGTGACATTCCTGTGATGCAAAGAGTAAAAAAGGTTAAGGTTCTTAATTCATATTAGCAAACTGATTTTTAGAATTCTCCTACAGATTTATTCTCCAAATGTAGTCTTTGACAGTCCCATTCTTATTCAACTCTAGATAAGAATGTGTGTGTCTAATCCCACTATTAGGCCTATATCCTGATGAAATCAAAAATGAAAGAGGCACCTGTACCCCAATGTTCATTGCAGCTCTCTATACAATAGCCAGAACATGGAAGCAACCTAGATGTCCATCGACAAATGAATGGATCCAGAAGCTCTGGTACATATATACAATGGAATACTACTCAGCTGTTAAAAGAAATGCAGAAGACTCAGTCCTAATGAGGTGGCTAGCTCTAGAACCTATCATAAAAAGTGAAGTAAGTCAAAAAGAGAAAGACAAGTACAGTATACTAACTCATATATATGGGATCTAGTAAGATGGTCATGATAACACACGCAGTGAACTCATGGAAAAACAAAGAACAGACATAAGGACATTGTGGAGACCGAACAGTGAGAGGGAGGCATAGAGGAAGTAACATCGAAACCTATACTGGCACGTGTGGAAAAGATAGCTATGGTCACTGTGCTAAGGGAATAGGAGTACCTACAATCACTTGGGGCGATGGTCTGGAGGGGTGGGGGGGGAACTGAGTTGGGGGAGGGTCCAGGGATATGCATATGAATGATCTGGGAACATACATGTTGGTGAACAACAAAACTCTGCAAAATCTTTAAAATAAAGAATAAATAAATAAAAAAAGAATGTGTGTGTCCTATTTTGAAAACATTTAATAAAATATATGTGTGTGTATGGTAGAGCTCCAGCTTTAGGAGCCCTCATTTGTCCTAAGCCTTTTACAGCCCTGGGAATATGTGTTATCAAACACTTTTGGTAAAATTAATAAAAGGATGACTTAAAGACAAGTTTTAGGAGGGTCTCAAAATTCCGTAAGTTTCAGGCCCCACAACACCTAGATTAACTCCTCATCATTTTATTAAACTGTATGAAATTGCTCTTTTAGTCACAAATGGACAAATCTAGAAATTTCATATGATTCAACTAATACACATAATCTTGGTGATTCATAAGGGGAAATAAAATCTCTAGTAATTGATAATAGAATGACCAAGTCAAATAGTACCTGGAAAAATGTTTTGATAGATACTATCAGATTGCCTTTTTTAAAGTTTGTAGAGATAACCAGTACCTCTAACAGCAAACAAGCGTACACATTTCCCTCACAACTCTGAGGTATTAACCAGGATGACCGCAGGTTCTCTCTTGTATAAGACACTCCTGGTTTATACCTGTTCTCCCAACATAGTTGTTAATAGTACCCACTTTTACTTTCAAAATAGTACCAGTTTGGATGACAGATGGTCGTGCTAGTGTTACTGGTCTTTTGAAGCCTCATTTTTCTCCTGGAGATCATCCTGGCTTCTAGGGGCCTGTAGGCTTCTGGGAGTTACCCGCATTCTCTGTTCCCTCCTTTATTCACCTGCACTGACAACTTGAGGTTCAGAATTATAGAGTATGCCTCTAGCTAGGGACTCCCTTTCTTTGTAAGTGGCTGTGGCAACGAAAGTCTGCTTGTATGTTTATTCTTTGAAAGTCAAAGTGGTGGAGACCGAACAGTGAGAGGGAGGCATAGAGGAAGTAACATCGAAACCTATACTGGCACGTGTGGAAAAGATAGCTATGGTCACTGTGCTAAGGGAATAGGAGTACCTACAATCACTTGGGGCGATGGTCTGGAGGGGTGGGGGAACTGAGTTGGGGGAGGGTCCAGGGATATGCATATGAATGATCTGGGAACATACATGTTGGTGAACAACAAAACTCTGCAAAATCTTTAAAATAAAGAATAAATAAATAAAAAAAGAATGTGTGTGTCCTATTTTGAAAACATTTAATAAAATATATGTGTGTGTATGGTAGAGCTCCAGCTTTAGGAGCCCTCATTTGTCCTAAGCCTTTTACAGCCCTGGGAATATGTGTTATCAAACACTTTTGGTAAAATTAATAAAAGGATGACTTAAAGACAAGTTTTAGGAGGGTCTCAAAATTCCGTAAGTTTCAGGCCCCACAACACCTAGATTAACTCCTCATCATTTTATTAAACTGTATGAAATTGCTCTTTTAGTCACAAATGGACAAATCTAGAAATTTCATATGATTCAACTAATACACATAATCTTGGTGATTCATAAGGGGAAATAAAATCTCTAGTAATTGATAATAGAATGACCAAGTCAAATAGTACCTGGAAAAATGTTTTGATAGATACTATCAGATTGCCTTTTTTAAAGTTTGTAGAGATAACCAGTACCTCTAACAGCAAACAAGCGTACACATTTCCCTCACAACTCTGAGGTATTAACCAGGATGACCGCAGGTTCTCTCTTGTATAAGACACTCCTGGTTTATACCTGTTCTCCCAACATAGTTGTTAATAGTACCCACTTTTACTTTCAAAATAGTACCAGTTTGGATGACAGATGGTCGTGCTAGTGTTACTGGTCTTTTGAAGCCTCATTTTTCTCCTGGAGATCATCCTGGCTTCTAGGGGCCTGTAGGCTTCTGGGAGTTACCCGCATTCTCTGTTCCCTCCTTTATTCACCTGCACTGACAACTTGAGGTTCAGAATTATAGAGTATGCCTCTAGCTAGGGACTCCCTTTCTTTGTAAGTGGCTGTGGCAACGAAAGTCTGCTTGTATGTTTATTCTTTGAAAGTCAAGCACTTGTGCGTGTACACAATAAACCCCACACACAACACACAAAATCAAATTGTAGTTGTTCTAGTCCAAGTGACAGTCCCTAACTGTTCACCATTCAACATGTCAGAGATATTGGCAAGAGGGTCTTGGCACTGGAGCAGGGGTTGAGCAGGGTGACCTTTATATACCTCCCAGGGTTGAGATTCTGTGACATCTGTACTAACAATGAACATTTATTGAGGACTTACTGAGCATGAGGCAAATTCTAAATATTTCACCTGTAAAATCTAGTTTTAGCCTCAGACAAATGACTGAGCTAGTCACTATTACTAGAGAGTATTAACAAATAAGTATACTAAGACACAGGTTAATTTAATGGTCTAGTAAGATCCCCTGAAGAAGAGAATGGCTACTCACTCCAGTATTCTTGCCTGGAGAATTTCATGGACAGAGGAGCTTGGTGGGCTTCAGTCCATGCAGCCACAAAGAGTCAGAATGACTGAGTAACTAACATGGCAAACTTAGTAAATGAAACCTAGATTTCAACTAAGGTAGCCTGACTTAGAAGCTGTTATAACTCCATTTTACACTGCCTTCTATGGCACACTGCATGCACTGAAAATTACCTTACATTTTACAGATTTGATTTTCACTTGCTTTCTTAACAATTCTGATTATATTTCTGAAAAGTTGCATAATACGAGGCAGGGAAGTCATGCAGAAAATATATGCAATACAATTTGAAAGCTTACCATTGAAGAAACTTCCTTCTTCTCTCTTGGGTGATGCAGCTTTTCAGTTATCTATTCATCATATAGTGTGAGAAGAGAGAATCAATTTACCTTTTCAAAGTCTTTTTAAGAGAAGTCAATGATGACTTACCTAATTTTCAAAAAAAAAATGCTAAAATAAAATATTTATGAATAATCATATGATTCTATTCTGAGACTATAATATTACTGTTATTTCAATATTCAAGGTAGTGTTACTGGTCTTTGAGTAGAGATCATGCCTCCTAGTTTAGGACTCCCTTTTTCCTTTGTTCAAAGTGGCTGTTTGGCAACGAAAGTCTGCTTGTATGTTTATTCTTTGAAAGTCAAGCACTTGTGCGTGTACACAATAAACCCCACACACAACACACAAAATCAAATTGTAGTTGTTCTAGTCCAAGTGACAGTCCCTAACTGTTCACCATTCAACATGTCAGAGATATTGGCAAGAGGGTCTTGGCACTGGAGCAGGGGTTGAGCAGGGTGACCTTTATATACCTCCCAGGGTTGAGATTCTGTGACATCTGTACTAACAATGAACATTTATTGAGGACTTACTGAGCATGAGGCAAATTCTAAATATTTCACCTGTAAAATCTAGTTTTAGCCTCAGACAAATGACTGAGCTAGTCACTATTACTAGAGAGTATTAACAAATAAGTATACTAAGACACAGGTTAATTTAATGGTCTAGTAAGATCCCCTGAAGAAGAGAATGGCTACTCACTCCAGTATTCTTGCCTGGAGAATTTCATGGACAGAGGAGCTTGGTGGGCTTCAGTCCATGCAGCCACAAAGAGTCAGAATGACTCAGTAACTAACATGGCAAACTTAGTAAATGAAACCTAGATTTCAACTAAGGTAGCCTGACTTAGAAGCTGTTATAACTCCATTTTACACTGCCTTCTATGGCACACTGCATGCACTGAAAATTACCTTACATTTTACAGATTTGATTTTCACTTGCTTTCTTAACAATTCTGATTATATTTCTGAAAAGTTGCATAATACGAGGCAGGGAAGTCATGCAGAAAATATATGCAATACAATTTGAAAGCTTACCATTGAAGAAACTTCCTTCTTCTCTCTTGGGTGATGCAGCTTTTCAGTTATCTATTCATCATATAGTGTGAGAAGAGAGAATCAATTTACCTTTTCAAAGTCTTTTTAAGAGAAGTCAATGATGACTTACCTAATTTTCAAAAAAAAAATGCTAAAATAAAATATTTATGAATAATCATATGATTCTATTCTGAGACTATAATATTACTGTTATTTCAATATTCAAGGTTCAAATGACTTAAGATATTATGAACTTGGGTATGAGTTTAACCAAGAAGAAAAGGCCAAATACTTGGCAGTAACCACCAGATCTGTGGCTGTTCAATGAATCCCTAATCCTTACAAATCGTCTTCTGAATTCATTTTCTAGAGAAGTTTGGAACAAGGACTGAGAGGGGTGGTATTACAAGCACTCCAGGAAAATAAATCTGTGGGTGATGGACAACAATCAGAAGTGTGTTCATTCTGTGTCTTGAATAAGACCACCACATGTAGATAGGGTGTCAGTAATCTCCCAAGATACAAGTCTAAAGTACACTCATATTCAGTCCCTCCTTTTTTGATCTCTGTGATACCACTTTCTTCCACTTTCCCTCTTCTTCTCAATTCCTTTTGAAGAATCTTGTTTCCTTTACTCACCCTTTTAATATAGGCAGTCCATTGAGCCTGAGATTTTTCTCCAGGGTGAAAAACAATGCTACTTTTTGAATTTGATTACCTTATATTCCCTACAATGAATCTAGTGTAACTGTTCTCATTCTGTGAATAGATAACTGTTTCTATCTAAAATGAACAAATATCCAACCCTGTGCTCTTTAAAAAGCATTTCTCCTGGCCTCATTTGCTGTGGAGTTGAACACGGAGGGAGACAAGTTTGAAACGCCACATCGCTCTCTGAAGTCCTCTGGTTTGATTTCAGTTCTAGGAAGCAGAAATCATCCTGCACTTCAGTTCCTCTCCTCAAATAGCTTTTTTATTCTTTTTATCCTTTTTTGTTTTTAATTGGAGGATAATTGCTTTACAATGTTCTGTTGGTTTCTGCTATACAACAATGTGAATGAGTTATAAGTATACATATATCTCCTTCCTCCCAAACCTCTCTCAGAATGTGAGAAAATAATTGTCAAGGAAGCAACTGACAAAGGATTAATCTCCAAAACAGATAAGCAGCTCAGTATCAGAAAAAAAACCCAATCAAAAAATGGCGGAAGACTGAAACAGACATTTCTCCAAAGAAGACATACAGATGGCCAATGAACATATGCTTTCATGAGTTCTTTGACATTCAAATCACTTTTTGAAACAGTTCATGATCCTGATACTATCAAAACAATGCTTAAGATATTATGAACTTGGGTATGAGTTTAACCAAGAAGAAAAGGCCAAATACTTGGCAGTAACCACCAGATCTGTGGCTGTTCAATGAATCCCTAATCCTTACAAATCGTCTTCTGAATTCATTTTCTAGAGAAGTTTGGAACAAGGACTGAGAGGGGTGGTATTACAAGCACTCCAGGAAAATAAATCTGTGGGTGATGGACAACAATCAGAAGTGTGTTCATTCTGTGTCTTGAATAAGACCACCACATGTAGATAGGGTGTCAGTAATCTCCCAAGATACAAGTCTAAAGTACACTCATATTCAGTCCCTCCTTTTTTGATCTCTGTGATACCACTTTCTTCCACATTCCCTCTTCTTCTCAATTCCTTTTGAAGAATCTTGTTTCCTTTACTCACCCTTTTAATATAGGCAGTCCATTGAGCCTGAGATTTTTCTCCGGGGTGAAAAACAATGCTACTTTGTGAATTTGATTACCTTATATTCCCTACAATGAATCTAGTGTAACTGTTCTCATTCTGTGAATAGATAACTGTTTCTATCTAAAATGAACAAATATCCAACCCTGTGCTCTTTAAAAAGCATTTCTCCTGGCCTCATTTGCTGTGGAGTTGAACACGGAGGGAGACAAGTTTGAAACGCCACATCGCTCTCTGAAGTCCTCTGGTTTGATTTCAGTTCTAGGAAGCAGAAATCATCCTGCACTTCAGTTCCTCTCCTCAAATAGCTTTTTTATTCTTTTTATCCTTTTTTGTTTTTAATTGGAGGATAATTGCTTTACAATGTTCTGTTGGTTTCTGCTATACAACAATGTGAATGAGTTATAAGTATACATATATCTCCTTCCTCCCAAACCTCTCTCAGAATGTGAGAAAATAATTGTCAAGGAAGCAACTGACAAAGGATTAATCTCCAAAACAGATAAGCAGCTCAGTATCAGAAAAAAAACCCAATCAAAAAATGGCGGAAGACTGAAACAGACATTTCTCCAAAGAAGACATACAGATGGCCAATGAACATATGCTTTCATGAGTTCTTTGACATTCAAATCACTTTTTGAAACAGTTCATGATCCTGATACTATCAAAACAATTTCTACATAACAAGAGTTAGGGGCTAGCAAAGGGGTCCACACATACTTGACAGTCCTTAAACCCTACAAGGTTTACCCTGCTTCTCATTCAGATTTAGTATCATGTCCCAGAGGCCCAGAGCAGCACAAACCATCTGGATATCCCCCGACATTTTTTAAATGGAAATTATAAAGGACCTTCCAGTATCCCTTTATCAGTCAATATTTTATGGTTCAATCACTCGGGTGAACAAGGGGACTATGGTTCTGACTTCAGTTGAGCCTCTAGGGTCAAAGCATGGGCGCAGGCATGTGAGGACCCACCCAGAGCTAAGATTTGAGTTCTGGGTAAGGCGGAGCCTTGTAAGTAAGGAAAGGCTTAAAGAATCAAGCTGAAAAAAAACAGAGACGGGGTCAGTAAACTAGATGAGGTGAACTGATCTGGGAAAAGTCTTCAAGGATTTCTTAAAGCAAAGTTAACCTTTTGTTGAGTTACTTTTGTGGAGTGGGAGTAGGGGAACTGGGAAAGCTATTAATATCCAATTTAGGCTGGAAATTTTAAAGTCTTTTCTATCAATATTATGTTTTCTAACCCATCTTGGACTAGCTGTTGAGGTTATAAGATTGTGTTTTAAAAATAAGAACAGTATTCTCTACTCATACTTTAATTTTGATGCCTGGAATAAGTAAGGATAAGAATTTCAGCTGTGGGTTACTGAAAGAGTATGGGACATCTCATCAAATAAATTAAAAATACTTGCCAGGGGCTTCCCCTGGTGGTCCAGTGGGTAAGGACACCGTCTTGCACTGTAAGGGGTGCCGGTTCGATCCCTGGCCTGGGAAGATCCCACATGCCACAAAGCGGCTGGACCAATGTGTCCAATTACCGAGCCAGAGCTCTGGCGCACGTGCGCCCAGAGCTGGCGCTCTGCGATGACAGAGGCCACCACAATGGGAGGCCCACAGGAGCCAAAGAACAAAGACAGATGAAAATAGATAAATGAAAGACCAATAGATGTGGCCCGCCTGCCCCCCTCCCTCCCCACCCCACCCCCCCAAAAAAGATAAAAAAAAAAAAAATACTTGCCAGAACCTTGAGGAAACTGCGAGTAGTCTTCCATCAATATAGACAAGCCTTCTGTTCAAAGAGATGGTAAAGTTAGAATTAGTGAGGCTTGTTTTCAAAATAAAGTAATCACTGGAATTATTTTATTTCATTAGACTATGTTTATGTAATTTTTTTAATTAATATTATTTTAGATGTTCTGATAGGTGCATAGTGATAGCCGACTGTGTTGTTTTTTGAATTTTATTTATTTATTTAGGCTATGGTGGGTCTTCATTGCTGCGTGGGCTTTCTCTGCTTGTAGGCAGCAGGGGCTACTCTCTGGTTGCATGTGCAGGCGTCTCATTGTGGTGGATTCTCCTGTTGTGGAGCACAAGCTCTAGGCTGCACAGGCTTCAGTAGTTGCAGCTCCCGGGTCCTAGAACACAGGCTCAATGGTTGTGGCCATGGGCTTAGTCGCTCTGCACAGCATGTGGAATCTTCCCAGGCCAGGGATCGAACCCGTGTCTCCTGCACTGGCAGGTAGATTCTTTAACACTGAACTACCAGGGAAGCCCTATGTAATATTTTATTGTCATTGTTTTACTACATTAAGTTCTCCTTTTATTTATCCACCAGGAGTATTAAAGTGTTTGATTAAGAAAACAGTAATACAATGAAAATAAATGAAGTGTCATTTAATATACAAATAAGTTAGCAATAGGATTTACAACTGTTTATTTACTTCTCTGCATCTTTTCCTAGGAGGATGTGAGCTCCACAAAGGCAAGAACTTATCTTTTGTTGCTATCATTATGTCCCTAGTGACAACCACACCACTAAAGAATAACAAACACTCAGGAAACATTTATGGAAACAGATGAGAGTCAAGGAGGCATGGAGTAAACGAACAGTTAAACATTTATGTTCTCTGACATCTGGAACTTTACAAAGGGCTTTAACTTAAAATCATATCTGCTAGGCAACAAAACAACTAGATCAGATGAAGTAATCAATATTTTGATGCCCCGTTACTCATTAATTTTCTTTAATGACATATGGATGTTTCTGGGAGCCAAGCAGCATCTCTGGATTATGAAATGCAATAAGTCCTTAACACAGATTCTTCTATCAGAATGCAGTGCTCATGGAATTAACAAGGTTTTCCTAAATTAAAAGGTGCTTGCTCCTTTGAAGCAAAGTTATGACAAACCTAGACAGCACATTAAGAAGCAGAGACATCATTTTGCCAACTAGGGTTCATATAATCAAAGCTATGATTTTTCCAATGGTCACATACATATGTGAGAGCTGAACCACGAAGAAGGTTGAGTGCCATAGAATTGATGCTTTCAAACTGTGGTGCTGGAGAAGATACTTGAGAGTCCCTTGGACTGCAAGGAGATCAAACCGTCAATCCTAAAGGATATCAATCCTGATACTCACTGGAAGGACTGATGCTGAAGATGAAATTCCAATACTTTGGAATTTCCACCTGATGTGAAAAGTCAACTCACTGAAATCAAAAAAAAAATGGAATGGAGACCCGTGTCTCACTGGCACCTCAACGGTTGTGGCCAGGCTTAGTCGCTCTGCACAGCATGTGGAATCTTCCCAGGCCAGGATCGAACCCGTGTCTCCTGCACTGGCCGGTAGATTCTTTAACACTGAACTAAGAGGGAAGCCCTATGTAATATTTTATTGTCATTGTTTTACTACATTAAGTTCTCCTTTTATTTATCCACCAGGAGTATTAAAGTGTTTGATTAAGAAAACAGTAATACAATGAAAATAAATGAAGTGTCATTTAATATACAAATAAGTTAGCAATAGGATTTACAACTGTTTATTTACTTCTCTGCATCTTTTCCTAGGAGGATGTGAGCTCCACAAAGGCAAGAACTTATCTTTTGTTGCTATCATTATGTCCCTAGTGACAACCACACCACTAAAGAATAACAAACACTCAGGAAACATTTATGGAAACAGATGAGAGTCAAGGAGGCATGGAGTAAACGAACAGTTAAACATTTATGTTCTCTGACATCTGGAACTTTACAAAGGGCTTTAACTTAAAATCATATCTGCTAGGCAACAAAACAACTAGATCAGATGAAGTAATCAATATTTTGATGCCCCGTTACTCATTAATTTTCTTTAATGACATATGGATGTTTCTGGGAGCCAAGCAGCATCTCTGGATTATGAAATGCAATAAGTCCTTAACACAGATTCTTCTATCAGAATGCAGTGCTCATGGAATTAACAAGGTTTTCCTAAATTAAAAGGTGCTTGCTCCTTTGAAGCAAAGTTATGACAAACCTAGACAGCACATTAAGAAGCAGAGACATCATTTTGCCAACTAGGGTTCATATAATCAAAGCTATGATTTTTCCAATGGTCACATACATATGTGAGAGCTGAACCACGAAGAAGGTTGAGTGCCATAGAATTGATGCTTTCAAACTGTGGTGCTGGAGAAGATACTTGAGAGTCCCTTGGACTGCAAGGAGATCAAACCGTCAATCCTAAAGGATATCAATCCTGATACTCACTGGAAGGACTGATGCTGAAGATGAAATTCCAATACTTTGGAATTTCCACCTGATGTGAAAAGTCAACTCACTGATAAATACCCTGAAGCTGGGAAAGAATGAGGACAAGAGGAAAAGGGGGTGACGGAGGATGAGATGGTTGGATGGCATCACTGACTCAATGGACATGAGTTGGAAGAAACTCAGGGAGATGGTGAAGGACAGGGAAGCCTGGCATGCTGCAGGTCACGGGGTCTCAGAGTTCAACATGACTTAGCAGCTGAACAACAACAGAAGTGCTCTAGATGAAAACAAAAAAGAAGACATAGCAGGTGAATGTGTGTGTGCTTAGTCATTCAGTCACGTCTGCATTGAAGGTGGATTCTTTACCATTTAAGCCACCAGAGGTAAAGAGCAGATGAATAGCAGAGCTAAACCTGAAAGAGGGCAGCTGTTGGCCCATATTGAAAACTCCCCCAAAAGGAAAAAAAGAATGAATCCTATGAAAAGAAAGATATGGAATCCAAAAACTTGTTCAAACTCACTAGAGCAGTGAGAAAAACCTAATTTTTGTAAATTAAAACAAGAAGTCAGAGAGCTTTTAAAAGAATATCTATACAGATAAAATGATTATGTTTTACCAAATACTAGATGAGAAATCAAAGTGAATTGAATAGAGATATGTGTGTCCTGTCTGCTTTTGGATAAGAAATAATGAAGGTAACTAAAACTCTAGGAAATTTAAAAACTATATAGGAAAGTCATAATGTAAACATGAAACAAGCTGAAATGTAGCATGATTTTGAGAAATGGAGAGTAAGCAAAGAAACTCTATTAAGTAATTCTCTTTCAAGCAATACAGGTTGTTGACAAAGAATTACCCTTGCTATTTCCACTTCAGTTTTTCCTAAGCAATATTTACACAATCACATCTTATTACTTTTACTAAGTAAAATATCAAAGTAAGCATTTCAAGACATTAATACAGTTACAGAGTGGAATCTAAATATTATATACTGGACAAGGTCAAATGAGTGAGAATGCTTACAGAATTCAGGAACTAGAGAGAAGAGGCTAGATGGGAGGAAACATAGGGTTCCAAAGTTTCTTACCTTAAAGAATGGGAGAAGTACTGGTGGATGGAGAAAGAAGACTAAAGCGATTACTTAAAGTCAAGAAGAGGGCTTCCCTGGTGGTCCAGTGGGTAAAGAGTCCACCTTGCAGTGTAAGGGGCACCAGTTCGATCCCTGGCTTGGGAAGACCCCATGTGCCACGGAGCGGCTGGACCAATGTGCCCAATTATGAGCCAGCACTCTGAAGTGCATGTGCCCAGAGCCGGTGCTCTGCAACGATAGTGGCTACTGCAATGGAAGGCCCACACAGGTCAAAGAATAAAGATGGATGAAAATAAAATAAATAAATAAACCAATAAAAGAGGCCAAAATTATTTTTTAAAAAAATGTCAAGAAGAGAGCAAACAGAAGAACTATTAGGCATTTAAGAGCAAGTAATGAACAAAGAGAGTCACAATTTAAAAACAGTCAAACAATAATGGCCCCTCACAGCAAAATAACAGACCAGCATGGACAGTGCAAATACCTTTTTCAGCTTTCATGACAGAGGGTCGATAGATAACATCCAAAGTTAATAAATCATGAAAAAGATATAAAGCTGTACTATTCAAACACATAGAGGTAACCAAAAAGAAGAACTACAAATACAATCATATTAAAAGGATTACTTATGGAGAGGAGGTTGAGTGGGGAGTGGGAAAACTAAACTTTTTATTTGATCATTTTCTGTACTTTTCGAAAAAGATGTTCTTATGATATGGATACATATATTATTTTTATTACATGAAAAAGGCAAAACATTTTCTGATTACTAGATTAGCATTCTCTGCTACGGTATTATCCCATAGGGCATTCCCACGAATAAAATGTAGCATGATTTTGAGAAATGGAGAGTAAGCAAAGAAACTCTATTAAGTAATTCTCTTTCAAGCAATACAGGTTGTTGACAAAGAATTACCCTTGCTATTTCCACTTCAGTTTTCATAAGCAATATTTACACAATCACATCTTATTACTTTTACTAAGTAAAATATCAAAGTAAGCATTTCAAGACATTAATACAGTTACAGAGTGGAATCTAAATATTATATACTGGACAAGGTCAAATGAGTGAGAATGCTTACAGAATTCAGGAACTAGAGAGAAGAGGCTAGATGGGAGGAAACATAGGGTTCCAAAGTTTCTTACCTTAAAGAATGGGAGAAGTACTGGTGGATGGAGAAAGAAGACTAAAGCGATTACTTAAAGTCAAGAAGAGGGCTTCCCTGGTGGTCCAGTGGGTAAAGAGTCCACCTTGCAGTGTAAGGGGCACCAGTTCGATCCCTGGCTTGGGAAGACCCCATGTGCCACGGAGCGGCTGGACCAATGTGCCCAATTATGAGCCAGCACTCTGAAGTGCATGTGCCCAGAGCCGGTGCTCTGCAACGATAGTGGCTACTGCAATGGAAGGCCCACACAGGTCAAAGAATAAAGATGGATGAAAATAAAATAAATAAATAAACCAATAAAAGAGGCCAAAATTATTTTTTAAAAAAATGTCAAGAAGAGAGCAAACAGAAGAACTATTAGGCATTTAAGAGCAAGTAATGAACAAAGAGAGTCACAATTTAAAAACAGTCAAACAATAATGGCCCCTCACAGCAAAATAACAGACCAGCATGGACAGTGCAAATACCTTTTTCAGCTTTCATGACAGAGGGTCGATAGATAACATCCAAAGTTAATAAATCATGAAAAAGATATAAAGCTGTACTATTCAAACACATAGAGGTAACCAAAAAGAAGAACTACAAATACAATCATATTAAAAGGATTACTTATGGAGAGGAGGTTGAGTGGGGAGTGGGAAAACTAAACTTTTTATTTGATCATTTTCTGTACTTTTCGAAAAAGATGTTCTTATGATATGGATACATATATTATTTTTATTACATGAAAAAGGCAAAACATTTTCTGATTACTAGATTAGCATTCTCTGCAACGGTATTATCCCATAGGGCATTCCCACTAAGAATAAAATGAACATACCTCTGCAAGTAATATTCATAGATGCAGCATTGACAAATGAATGCTATCACCATGATTGCAAGGAGTAGAAGCATCAGGAATCCAAACATGTCAACTGAAATGTATGAAATGTATGAAAAGAAATATATTTTAAGCCAATGGAAGGTTAATAATTGCTTACAGTTTCATTCTTTCTAATATCATGCCATCTGATACTTAAATAAAACTCACAGGTCATTATCAAAAATTTTACAGTAAAATATATCAGATGCTCCAGTAAAACTGTCTTTAATGCAATAATCACTAATAGTTGAAAACAACCGGGATTGCTAAAAAGTGGTAACATTTAATGCCCTTTATCTCCCGGATGGCTCAGACGGTAAAGAATCTGCCTGCGGGGCTTCTCTGGTGGTCCAGGGGATGAAGAGTCTGCCTTGCAGTGCAGGGAACACTGGTTCGATCCCTGGCCCAGGAAGATCCCACGTGCCTGGGCGCAGCTAGACCGGTGTGTCTGATTACGAGCCAGCACTCTGGAGTGCATGCACCCAGAGCCAGCGCTCCACAATAAGAAGGGCCACTGCAATGGGAGGCCCACACAGGCCTAAATAAATAAACAAAAAATCATTAAAAGAGGCCAAAATTTAAAGAAAAAAAAAAAAAAAAGGAGAAGAATCTGCCTGCAATGCAGGAGACCTGGGTTCGATCCCTGAGTCGGGAAGATACCCTGGAGAAGGAAATGGCAACCACTCCAGTGTTCCTGCCTGGAGAATCCCATGGACAGAGGAGCCTCCAGGGCTACAGCCTGTGGGATCGCAATGAGGTGGACATGACTGAGCAACGAACACTACTTTCATCTCCAGATTGGTAAGCTACTGGGCCACTGGCTTATTTTCTTTTCCTTTATTTTATCTCTAAACTCATTTCAGGCAATTTCTCAACAGAAAAAATACATCCCTTGGGTTACTGTTTCTGTGAAAATAGGGAAAAAAAGCGGGAGGGACGGTTTATTGTTTGAGTTTCAATAGTTCCTTATTGAAACAAAAACCAACGTTTGCTGGGAAATCAGATCTTCACCATTCATAAACTTTATCTCCTCTCAATACTATTTAACTTGTCAGCCTGGTATACCTGTAAAAGAAACTAGAAGGGAAAAAGATGAAGTAGGAGACCACCACTCATACTAAATGCATGAAGTGCCACTTGCTCGTATCAGTTCTTTGCAACAAACAATTATGATTTAAATTTACCTGATGGTATCTGAAGAAAACATGAATTTTTAAGAAAAACTTATAATCTTTCACTTCAATTTTATAATGAAAACAAAAATACAACATTACAGATATAATTTAAAGGTTCTTTGATGACTCGGATGAGTTTAGTTCGGGAGTCATTGTTCTGAATGGCCATCGAAAAAAAAAAAATTTTTTTTCAGATGCTCCAGTAAAACTGTCTTTAATGCAATAATCACTAATAGTTGAAAACAACCGGGATTGCTAAAAAGTGGTAACATTTAATGCCCTTTATCTCCCGGATGGCTCAGACGGTAAAGAATCTGCCTGCGGGGCTTCTCTGGTGGTCCAGGGGATGAAGAGTCTGCCTTGCAGTGCAGGGAACACTGGTTCGATCCCTGGCCCAGGAAGATCCCACGTGCCTGGGCGCAGCTAGACCGGTGTGTCTGATTACGAGCCAGCACTCTGGAGTGCATGCACCCAGAGCCAGCGCTCCACAATAAGAAGGGCCACTGCAATGGGAGGCCCACACAGGCCTAAATAAATAAACAAAAAATCATTAAAAGAGGCCAAAATTTAAAGAAAAAAAAAAAAAAGGAGAAGAATCTGCCTGCAATGCAGGAGACCTGGGTTCGATCCCTGAGTCGGGAAGATACCCTGGAGAAGGAAATGGCAACCACTCCAGTGTTCCTGCCTGGAGAATCCCATGGACAGAGGAGCCTCCAGGGCTACAGCCTGTGGGATCGCAATGAGGTGGACATGACTGAGCAACGAACACTACTTTCATCTCCAGATTGGTAAGCTACTGGGCCACTGGCTTATTTTCTTTTCCTTTATTTTATCTCTAAACTCATTTCAGGCAATTTCTCAACAGAAAAAATACATCCCTTGGGTTACTGTTTCTGTGAAAATAGGGAAAAAAAGCGGGAGGGACGGTTTATTGTTTGAGTTTCAATAGTTCCTTATTGAAACAAAAACCAACGTTTGCTGGGAAATCAGATCTTCACCATTCATAAACTTTATCTCCTCTCAATACTATTTAACTTGTCAGCCTGGTATACCTGTAAAAAGAAACTAGAAGGGAAAAAGATGAAGTAGGAGACCACCACTCATACTAAATGCATGAAGTGCCACTTGCTCGTATCAGTTCTTTGCAACAAACAATTATGATTTAAATTTACCTGATGGTATCTGAAGAAAACATGAATTTTTAAGAAAAACTTATAATCTTTCACTTCAATTTTATAATGAAAACAAAAATACAACATTACAGATATAATTTAAAGGTTCTTTGATGACTCGGATGAGTTTAGTTCGGGGGAGTCATTGTTCTGAATGGCAATTCTTAGTATTGAACACATTAGCTGAGAAAATACAAATTATCATAATGCTACTGGGCTCAGTATGTCCTTATCCCCCCAGGACAAGCTTGTAAGAAACTCCTGGAGTTCCTAAAACAACTTAAGAACACAAACCTCCCTTCACTGGGCTATGGTTCTTGTATACCAGAGTACCATAGAGATGAAACCTAAAGTATTTAACAACTGATATGGTAAGGTACCCACTGATCAGAAGGTTGATCTAGTTTGAACCAACACTGGCTGGAAGCAATCAGGGGAAACAGCCATGAACAGATTAGCTGTATTTTAACAAAGCAAATAGAAGAATTCTCAACTATAGCAAACCACTACCACTTGCAAGTCAATAATAAAAAGTACACAAACATTCAAAGAAGGACAACTCACCTTGACAGTTTAACCAAAATGAACAACTGATAGCACAGTCAGGATGTGGAAAGAAAATTTCTTTGCAAGCCTTTTCTTCACTGCACCAAAAACACTGTATTTGGAAAGAAAAAAGTAAAAGCAATGTCCAATTATAAAAATCACAATCTCAGTAAGTTTCTGGCCCTTGTTTCATAAGTATTCAGTTTATAACAGCCATCATCATTATATTATTATTATTATTATTTGTAGTGGATGCTGTTGGTGGTGTGCTCAGATCTGCTTTACCAGGCCCATGCACATAAATCCAGTCACAGCATGTGCTGACTGCCAATGGCCCAAGTGGTCGCCTTCTTCCATTGTCTTCACAGATAGGGACCACCTTACCTGTGAGGTTACTTTCGCCTCTATCAGTAACCTACAGGTCTGTTGTAGTGTTGTATGTGTGTGCTCAGTTATGTCCGACTCTTTGTGACCCCATGGACTGTAGCCCATCAGGTTCCTCTGTCCACGGAATTTTCCAGGCAGGAATACAGGAGTGAGTTGCCATTTCCTCCTCCAGGGAATTTTCCTGATCCAGGGATCAAACACATGTCTCCTGTGTCTTCTGAATTGGCAGGTGGATTCTTTACCACTTGACCCACTGTGCATCTCCAACTGACAAGGATATTGGGTTCCAAACAATAGGTATCCTTGCCTCAAGGCAAGCACCAATCTGCTCTTGCCCCAGGGCTGCCTGTTCAGGCCAAGTGCAGGCTCTGGCTGAGATTACATCTTTGCTTGGCTCTTGTCCCTTAGTTTCTTTGAGTGCCTTACTCCTAATAGAATTTTGCTGAACAGTAGTCACTCAGGGGAACCCATGTACCTGAATTCCTTTCTCAGGTTGTACAGTTAGAGAAATAATGTGTGAGCATGCTAAGTGACATCCAGCTCTTTGCAACAGCATGAACTGTAGCCCGCCAGGCCCCTTTGTCGATGGTATTTTCCAGGCAAGAATACTGTAGTGGGTTGCCATGCCCTCCCCTAGGGCATCTTCCTGACCCAGAGATCCAACCTGAATTTCTTGCATCTCTTGCATTCTTTACCACTGAGCTACTTGGGAAGCCCTACAGAAGTAAGACACACTAAGAAATTATTTCACAAAGCATTAATCAGGACATCAGTACATAGGGTGTTTTTTCCCCCCTTTCTCTTTTTGACACTCTTCCCTGTTCCTCCTGTCTGCAGCCCTCACACTTTCCTCTTCTGTTATACCTGGGCCTGGGGCTGTCAACCAGCCTTGCCTTGCCCTCTTCCACTTTCTGGTCACTGGTGCTCAGATGATCATGCACAAATAAGAAAACTGAATTATAAGTCCCTTGTTGAAGTAAGCAAAAGCAAGGCATAAAGGTTACAACCACTGTGGGAGATAAAAAATATAAAGACAAGGACAGAGGAGTAAAAATGGCCGTCACTTACATAGGGTTTATCACGTGGCAGGCACTATTCTGAGCTGTTTGGATATATTAACTCATTTCATCCTCATGACAACCCTATAAGCTAGGAACAGTAATGTCCACTTTATAGAGGAGGAGAGTAAGGCACAGAGAAGTCAAGTGACTCATATAAGGTCATACACATAGCAAGCAAAGAAACTTAGGGTCTAATGTAACTAATTTGGTGCTATGCTGGTGACCAATCCTATGAGACTGATCCCAGTGCCACATCTGCTGTGTATCCTGAGACCAGCCGGATATATCAGTACATTCCAACGTAAAAAGTCACCCCTTAGAGGACGAGATGGTTGGATGGCATCACTGATTCGATGGACATGAGTCTGCAAACTCAGCGAGATGGTAAAGGACAAGGAAGCCTGGTGTGCTGCAGTTCATAGGGCTGCAAAGAATGGGCCGTGACTGAGCAACTGAACAAAAGACACTTCCTGAGAGCAAGAGCTATATCACAGGCCAGCTTTTGTCTCATGTTAACCAAGGTGAAAGGTCAAGCAAGTAAAGGCAAGTTTAAGATTGAAATCACTTAGGTTAAATGGGCCCTGTCCTCTTGGATTATTGCTTAAAGACAAAAGCTTCAAAGTCAAGGTCTAGAATCAGGAACTGCATCCCAGAGACTTCTGGCCTTGGTTATTAGATTTTGGAGTTTCTAGGAATCAAGTTCATGCCATCTAGGAGGGTTTATTTCAATTTTTTGACTGTGCTAGGTTTCCATTGCTGTGTGTGGGTTTTCTGCTGCTGCAGTGCACACGTTTCTCACTGCAGTAGCTTCTCTTGTGGTGCATGGCTTCTAGGGAGCAGGCTCAACAGTTGTGGTGCATAGGCTTAGTTGCTCCGTGGCATGAGTTCCTAGCTGGGAATTAAACCTTCCCTGCAGCCCTCACACTTTCCTCTTCTGTTATACCTGGGCCTGGGGCTGTCAACCAGCCTTGCCTTGCCCTCTTCCACTTTCTGGTCACTGGTGCTCAGATGATCATGCACAAATAAGAAAACTGAATTATAAGTCCCTTGTTGAAGTAAGCAAAAGCAAGGCATAAAGGTTACAACCACTGTGGGAGATAAAAAATATAAAGACAAGGACAGAGGAGTAAAAATGGCCGTCACTTACATAGGGTTTATCACGTGGCAGGCACTATTCTGAGCTGTTTGGATATATTAACTCATTTCATCCTCATGACAACCCTATAAGCTAGGAACAGTAATGTCCACTTTATAGAGGAGGAGAGTAAGGCACAGAGAAGTCAAGTGACTCATATAAGGTCATACACATAGCAAGCAAAGAAACTTAGGGTCTAATGTAACTAATTTGGTGCTATGCTGGTGACCAATCCTATGAGACTGATCCCAGTGCCACATCTGCTGTGTATCCTGAGACCAGCCGGATATATCAGTACATTCCAACGTAAAAAGTCACCCCTTAGAGGACGAGATGGTTGGATGGCATCACTGATTCGATGGACATGAGTCTGCAAACTCAGCGAGATGGTAAAGGACAAGGAAGCCTGGTGTGCTGCAGTTCATAGGGCTGCAAAGAATGGGCCGTGACTGAGCAACTGAACAAAAGACACTTCCTGAGAGCAAGAGCTATATCACAGGCCAGCTTTTGTCTCATGTTAACCAAGGTGAAAGGTCAAGCAAGTAAAGGCAAGTTTAAGATTGAAATCACTTAGGTTAAATGGGCCCTGTCCTCTTGGATTATTGCTTAAAGACAAAAGCTTCAAAGTCAAGGTCTAGAATCAGGAACTGCATCCCAGAGACTTCTGGCCTTGGTTATTAGATTTTGGAGTTTCTAGGAATCAAGTTCATGCCATCTAGGAGGGTTTATTTCAATTTTTTGACTGTGCTAGGTTTCCATTGCTGTGTGTGGGTTTTCTGCTGCTGCAGTGCACACGTTTCTCACTGCAGTAGCTTCTCTTGTGGTGCATGGCTTCTAGGGAGCAGGCTCAACAGTTGTGGTGCATAGGCTTAGTTGCTCCGTGGCATGCAGGATCTTCCTCAGCTGGGAATTAAACCCATTTCCCCAGCATTGGCAGGCAGATTCTTAACCACTGGATCACCAGGGAAGCCCTGGAAGGGTTAAGGGCGATGAATTGCCAGGAAAACCTAAACTGTCAGAGCGGAACTTGTGGCCACTCAGTACTATGCTGATTCCCTGGCCCTGGTCACCAGGTTCACAGCACGTGAGTTCCTAAGGCAGTGCAGACCCCAGGAGAGGTTTTCTCCCTTGTCTTTCTCTGATAGGAGCTCAGGGAACAATGGAAAAGGAAGCTCCTTTTCAGGATAAGCGGGGGACACCCAGACTGGTGACCAAATAACTCACTGCCTGGTCAGGGAAACACCACAGAACATCTGTACATCGCCCTGAGATTCCAAAGTCATAGCTAGGGGGGCAGTCAGTGACACAGACTCTAGGTCAGGCCAATTGCATTGTTTTGCCAGGAGCATTGTAATTTTTTTTAATGTAGAGACGGGGAAGATAGCATGTGCTCTTCCTGAAAGGTCAAAGGGTGAAACACAGAAGCCTGAGGTAGTTGACTCTCCATCTGCCTAGATGGCGTCACCATCCTTCTTCCTCCGGTGACCACACCCTCACTCCTTCTCAGACTGCTTCCCCAACTTCCTAGGGCTCTGCAGCAGTTAGTCAGCTCCACTCCACCACTTTCTTCCTACTGGAATCATCTCATCCAGCAATGACACTCTGAGCAACCCATCCCTCTGGCCCAGTAACTAGCGCTGGATGGGACATAAGAGCCAAGTATGGTGAGTCAGAATCTTCTGTGGAGTTGTCTAGCCCTTGGGAGAGGTCTGCCAGGTGCCTGCCTCTTCCCCAGCTCTATGGAATGTTCATTCGTCATAGAATAAAGTGGGGTCAGAGGCTCAGCAGTAAAGAATCTACCTGCAATGCACGAGACACAGGAGACGCAGGTTTGATCCTGGGTGGGGAAGATCCCCCGGAGGAGGGCATAGCAACACACTCCAGTATTCTTGCCTAGAGAATCCCATGGACAGAGGAGCCTGGCGGGCTACAGTCCACGGCGTCACAATCAGACACGACTGAAGCAACTGAGCACACCCAGAGGGAGGCAGAGCTGGGAGATGAAAAATAGAGGGGAATGAGAATGACATCTTTTAAGACTCAGCTGAGCATAAAGTCAAGGCCACCCTGGACTTACCAGTTTTGTGAGTCAGTACATTCTCTTTTTAGTTGCATTAGCTTGAGCTGGGTGTCTGTCACTTAACCACAAAGAGATCTGACTAATTCTTTAGCTGAGGCTGAAAAGTCTTCTAAGCACAGAACTTTAAATTACCCAGAGGAACAGCAAGATATATCCAGCTTCTCTAGATTACTAATGCATAATGTAAGACAAATTACAGGAATTTTTTTTTTCTTGTAGCTAAGGAAGATGACCTGTATAAACACAAAGTCATGCCAACCTGAGACCCTTAAGAGAGCAGAAGTCAGCTAACAGACTTCAGAATGATGGTTATTATCATTAAAATGAAAAAAAAATGCAGAAAGGGGGACAATAACAATATTTAATGGTTTGTTAACAGTGTATAAACCAAATGTAACTATACTGGTCAAAGATGTTAAATGAGTATTATTGTGCAAAGAGGGATTTTAAAGTAACGGACATAGCAAAGATAAAAAAGCATTTAATAATTATTTCAGGGCAAATCCTGGATATAGTGGAAATTAGATTACATTGATATATAAGGCATTGTTTCCTAGAGGTTGAAAATTCACTCTACAGAAAACAAATGTCTCTAAGTGGAAGAATATTATAATTTCAAAAGGAGTGAAATAGATAATAAATGTGATAGCAGTTCATAAGAGAAAGTATACACTTCTAGTTGACTGACCAGACAGATTTCTTTTAGAGAATAGGAAGAATTTGTCTGAACTTTGAAGAACAGCTAAAATCTATACAGTAAGGGAGGACTTTAGACACAGAAGCTGTGGTAGAATAAAGAAGAGGTTTTGGGCTTCCCTGGTGGCTCAGTGATAAAGAATTCACCTGCCAATGCAAGAGATGCGGGTTCCATCCCTGATCTGGGAAGATCCCATATGCCAAGGAGCAACTAAGCACTTGTACCACAACAACTGAGCCTGTGCTCTAGAGCCTGGTAGCCACAATGACTGAGCCTATGTGCTGCAACTTCTGAAACCCCAAATGCCCTAGAGCCTGCATTTCCACAACAGGAGAAGCCACAGCTATGGGAAGCCTGTGTACCACAACTAGAGAAAAGTCTGGGCAGCAACAAAGATCTAGCACACCCAAAACTGAATAAGTAAAAGTATGTACATAAAAGAACAGGCTCCACTGTGGCACCAGTGAAACTTGTCCTTCTGGGATTTTGTGAATTATTTGGAAAGGTAAACTTTTCTCAGATGGTAATGGACTTTGAACCAGACTAAAGAGTGTGTGTTTTATTTTTTTTAATCGAAGTATAATTTTTTTTAATAATCGATGTGGATCCTTTATTTATTTATTTATTTATTTTATTATTTATGTGTTTATTTATCTTCTTGGGGGGTGGGGTGGGGAGGGAGAGGGGCGGGCGGGCCACTTCTATTGGTCTTTCATTTCTCTATTTTCATCCATCTTTGTTCTTTGGCTCCTGTGGGCCTCCCATCGCGGTAGCCTCTGTCGTCGCAGAGTGCCAGCTCTGGCCACATGCGCGCCAGAGCTCTGGCTCGGTAATTGGACACATCAGTCCAGCCGCTCAGCGGCACATGGGATCTTCCCAGGCCAGGGATCGAACCGGTGCCCCTTGCACTGCAAGGCAGTGTCCTTACCCGCTGGATCACCAGGGGAAGCCCAAAGTATAATTTTTTTATATAAAAAAATATTTTGTTTTTGAAGTATAATTTTTTAGAAGGAAGTATATACATTGACACTAAATTTGTCCTTTATTTTTTTCTAGGTTCTCAAGGAATGGTTTGAAATGCAGAAATATATTTCAATAACTGCCATCAGTCATCCTATTATTAATAAAGTATGTAAAACAAAGTTGGCATACCTTTTAGACTATGTCTGTAAATGACATGACTTTATAATATTCCCAAGACAATTTCCTCATATAAAAGTTAACTTACTTTTTCACTTTTTATGCATGATTGACAATCAGTATTCAATGCAGTACATTCTGAAAAGTAAAATTAAGTACAAAAACATAAATACAAAGACTATTTATTGCTCAATTTGATATAAAATGCATTTCGTTAAGTCATTTTTGTTTCATGGCAAATGTATCCATCCCTGCATCATTTTTATTATTTTCAGAAGTCTAGACACTTTCTCATTGATATTATTTAATCCTAACCCCTTCTTACTTTCTCCTCTTACTCAGAAAAACATGAAATAGCATCATCCAACTCTGACTAGCCAGGTAAGTTATAAAAAATAACCTCCCTTTCCTACACTAACTCCCTAGACCCAACCAGGCATTGAAGGCTGGGTCCCTGAATCAAACTGAACTAATCCCACATCACATTCATTGATTCAGGGAGAAGGAATCTGACAAAGTCAGGCCACTTAGAATCCTCCTTCCATGATTTAGGAATTGGAACTTGAGAGGGGGTCTCCAATGTTTCAAAAATGTAGACAGCATTTTTGTTTTCATGTAGTTACATATTCAATAGAAGAAATACGTATACATAAAAAATTAAAGTCAGATGAAATTCCACTATCCAGAGAAATTCTGATGCTTCATCTTACTTTAAACAGATTATTTCCATGATCTAAACTTGTATTTTGCCATCATTCCAGAGGACTGCAACCATAAAACCTTAAATACCAATATTTTAGTCCCTGACTAGAGTTTTCTTTCCTATCCTCTCTTGTTTGCATTTTGACATGACCCAGACCTTCACTTTTCTTGACCTTTCCATTGCTTTCCCAATCTGTTTGCCCTCTGTGGCCTCCGTCCCTTCTCTTTAGCCTGAACTCAATGAATGGCCTGATCTGAGTCCATCTCAGAGATTTAGACTGAGTGTTTGTATAACTAACCAGTAACCTTTCTTGTAGTCTTCGTCCTATTGCTGAAGAACCAAAGAGGGACAGCTGGCCTATATGACCATGTGCTGCATGAAGCAATGGGTTCTTTCCTCCTTCTACTCTGTTCCTGAAGTAACAAGTGTTAGCTATTTCCATAGTATTCTCAGGATCAGATTCTCCCCATATCTTAAAGACTGATTTTTGTCTGTACTTATTTTCTCTCTAGTCACTTCCATCCTCTTGATAACATTTCATAACTGCACCATCATTCTCTCCTAGTTCTCTTGGAATGTTTCTGGCCATTCTTTTTGAGTTTCCTGGTTGGTTCCATTTCCTCTATTAATGTCTAAAACATTTTTATTCCATAAAGTTCTATCCTTGGTCTTCTTCCCCCATGACAGATTACAATTTCAAATACCTAGAGATGCCAGGTATCAACATATATTATACCGGATATCAAAACATAAATTTTCTTTTTGATTGGCATTGAAAATAATAATTTAAAAACTGAACAACTGAATCAGCCAAGCTGATTCTAAAGTTTATCTAGAATGAAGATTTGGGGGGAAATGAAAATCTTTTGATGAACAGCTACGAGAAAAATTTGGGAGGTGGATAACAAGACTTCCGATATTACTACTAACATTCTTATCTACGGTTAAAAACATAAAATTGGGAAGTCTGACAAAGGCAGGCCACTTAGAATCCTCCTTCCATGATTTAGGAATTGGAACTTGAGAGGGGGTCTCCAATGTTTCAAAAATGTAGACAGCATTTTTGTTTTCATGTAGTTACATATTCAATAGAAGAAATACGATACATAAAAATTAAAGTCAGATGAAATTCCACTATCCAGAGAAATTCTGATGCTTCATCTTACTTTAAACAGATTATTTCCATGATCTAAACTTGTATTTTGCCATCATTCCAGAGGACTGCAACCATAAAACCTTAAATACCAATATTTTAGTCCCTGACTAGAGTTTTCTTTCCTATCCTCTCTTGTTTGCATTTTGACATGACCCAGACCTTCACTTTTCTTGACCTTTCCATTGCTTTCCCAATCTGTTTGCCCCCTGTGGCCTCCGTCCCTTCTCTTTAGCCTGAACTCAATGAATGGCCTGATCTGAGTCCATCTCAGAGATTTAGACTGAGTGTTTGTATAACTAACCAGTAACCTTTCTTGTAGTCTTCGTCCTATTGCTGAAGAACCAAAGAGGGACAGCTGGCCTATATGACCATGTGCTGCATGAAGCAATGGGTTCTTTCCTCCTTCTACTCTGTTCCTGAAGTAACAAGTGTTAGCTATTTCCATAGTATTCTCAGGATCAGATTCTCCCCATATCTTAAAGACTGATTTTTGTCTGTACTTATTTTCTCTCTAGTCACTTCCATCCTCTTGATAACATTTCATAACTGCACCATCATTCTCTCCTAGTTCTCTTGGAATGTTTCTGGCCATTCTTTTTGAGTTTCCTGGTTGGTTCCATTTCCTCTATTAATGTCTAAAACATTTTTATTCCATAAAGTTCTATCCTTGGTCTTCTTCCCCCATGACAGATTACAATTTCAAATACCTAGAGATGCCAGGTATCAACATATATTATACCGGATATCAAAACATAAATTTTCTTTTTGATTGGCATTGAAAATAATAATTTAAAAACTGAACAACTGAATCAGCCAAGCTGATTCTAAAGTTTATCTAGAATGAAGATTTGGGGGGAAATGAAAATCTTTTGATGAACAGCTACGAGAAAAATTTGGGAGGTGGATAACAAGACTTCCGATATTACTACTAACATTCTCTACATGACATCCTTATATTTTATTTACTTTATCTGTTCATTTCTGACATAGGCGTGTAAAATGTGTCCATATGGCTTTTAATTTTCTAAATGCTCTTTTTTCATTTCTATCAGCTTTGGCTAGAAAGTAGTTCTATTTCAAAGTTTGTTTCAAAACTATGTTAGGTGACTAAAGGTTCATAATATGTCATCTTCGTGTATTGTGCTGTATGTCAGTATGGAATACTGTTTATTCTTCTACTTGAATATTTTTTATTTAAACTCTATTTTATCTAGCTATATTGCTACACTTGCTTTATTTTTTATTAGCATTTGTAAGGTATATATTCTTTCATCAATTTTTTCTTTGTTCCTTTAGTTTGTCTAGTCACACCCTGAAGTCACACCTATTTTTGTTTCCCTAAAAATTTTTGAGATATATTTTATATTCTTCTTTCTATTATGGTTTCATCAAGATCTACATTCTCTACCTATATAAGGATTCTAATGTGCTTTTACTTTCTGTCTTTCCCTTTCCACACCACTCCCTCTCTTGGTAGAAATCATCTGGAATTTTGTTATTAAATAGTAATCAATTATTATGAGACTGTTGATGTATTTAAATTGCAATCAACTTGTGATCAATCATTTATGATTAACAAAGTTTTACTGGTTTCTTTGCTTACTATTCTTTCTTGAATCTCACATTTCCTTAGTTTGTTTTCATTTTGTCAAATAATATCCACGAGGGTACCTTTCTCAGAGAGGGTCTGTGAGTGGCATAAATCACTCTGATTATATATAGCATAGGGCAGTCAGAGTCCGTAACCAGGTGATAGAAGAGACTGAGAAATTTCCTCTATTAATGTCTAAAAAAAATTTTTATTCCATAAAGTTCTATCCTTGGTCTTCTTCCCCCATGACAGATTACAATTTCAAATACCTAGAGATGCCAGGTATCAACATATATTATACCGGATATCAAAACATAAATTTTCTTTTTGATTGGCATTGAAAATAATAATTTAAAAACTGAACAACTGAATCAGCCAAGCTGATTCTAAAGTTTATCTAGAATGAAGATTTGGGGGGAAATGAAAATCTTTTGATGAACAGCTACGAGAAAAATTTGGGAGGTGGATAACAAGACTTCCGATATTACTACTAACATTCTCTACATGACATCCTTATATTTTATTTACTTTATCTGTTCATTTCTGACATAGGCGTGTAAAATGTGTCCATATGGCTTTTAATTTTCTAAATGCTCTTTTTTCATTTCTATCAGCTTTGGCTAGAAAGTAGTTCTATTTCAAAGTTTGTTTCAAAACTATGTTAGGTGACTAAAGGTTCATAATATGTCATCTTCGTGTATTGTGCTGTATGTCAGTATGGAATACTGTTTATTCTTCTACTTGAATATTTTTTATTTAAACTCTATTTTATCTAGCTATATTGCTACACTTGCTTTATTTTTTATTAGCATTTGTAAGGTATATATTCTTTCATCAATTTTTTCTTTGTTCCTTTAGTTTGTCTAGTCACACCCTGAAGTCACACCTATTTTTGTTTCCCTAAAAATTTTTGAGATATATTTTATATTCTTCTTTCTATTATGGTTTCATCAAGATCTACATTCTCTACCTATATAAGGATTCTAATGTGCTTTTACTTTCTGTCTTTCCCTTTCCACACCACTCCCTCTCTTGGTAGAAATCATCTGGAATTTTGTTATTAAATAGTAATCAATTATTATGAGACTGTTGATGTATTTAAATTGCAATCAACTTGTGATCAATCATTTATGATTAACAAAGTTTTACTGGTTTCTTTGCTTACTATTCTTTCTTGAATCTCACATTTCCCCTTAGTTTGTTTTCATTTTGTCAAATAATATCCACGAGGGTACCTTTCTCAGAGAGGGTCTGTGAGTGGCATAAATCACTCTGATTATATATAGCACAGGGCAGTCAGGGAGTCCGGTAACCAGGTGATAGAAGAGACTGAGAAATCTACTAGGAGAAAAACAGTGAAGACCCACCTCACCCAAGATACCAGCACATACTAGGCTAGAGGGCAAAGGAAGCAGCTACCAGCGTCCAATATAAGAAGTATATGTAGAGTCCACATGATAGATTCTCTTGGTGCGTTCACCATTAGCAGAAATAAACAAATGGGTACTATAGAAATAAACAGAAAACCTGGAAGCTGTGCCTCATGTTCCACATTATGTAGACTTCAATTTATCTCCTAGGAGAGACCTGCCTTTTCATCTCATTCTGATATCTTGACTTTGAGATATGTTCCACTGAATCTATTTCATTTTAGGGGTTCCCTAGCTCAGTCCTTGTAGGGAGATTTTCATCTGTTCCTTGAGTTATGTTTTCTTTTAGCCAAGATTATCTGTTTTTTTCTTTTTTTGCATGGGCTCATATATGCGTGCTCATTGGCTTAGTTGTGTCTGACTGTTTGCAGCTCACGGACTCTAGCCTGCCAGGCTCCTCTGTCCTTGGAATTTTCCAGGCAGGAATATTGGAACAGATTGCCATTTCCTCCTCCAGGGGATCCTCCTGACCAAGGGATCGAACTGACATCTCCTGTATTGGCAGACAGATTCTTTACCACTGAGTCGCCCAGGAAGCCCAAATTACTTCTTTGTTAATCTATTCTGTTAGCTATGCTTTCATCAAGATCTACATTCTCTACCTATATAAGGATTCTAATGTGCTTTTACTTTCTGTCTTTCCCTTTCCACACCACTCCCTCTCTTGGTAGAAATCATCTGGAATTTTGTTATTAAATAGTAATCAATTATTATGAGACTGTTGATGTATTTAAATTGCAATCAACTTGTGATCAATCATTTATGATTAACAAAGTTTTACTGGTTTCTTTGCTTACTATTCTTTCTTGAATCTCACATTTCCCCTTAGTTTGTTTTCATTTTGTCAAATAATATCCACGAGGGTACCTTTCTCAGAGAGGGTCTGTGAGTGGCATAAATCACTCTGATTATATATAGCATAGGGCAGTCAGGAGTCCGTAACCAGGTGATAGAAGAGACTGAGAAATCTACTAGGAGAAAAACAGTGAAGACCCACCTCACCCAAGATACCAGCACATACTAGGCTAGAGGGCAAAGGAAGCAGCTACCAGCGTCCAATATAAGAAGTATATGTAGAGTCCACATGATAGATTCTCTTGGTGCGTTCACCATTAGCAGAAATAAACAAATGGGTACTATAGAAATAAACAGAAAACCTGGAAGCTGTGCCTCATGTTCCACATTATGTAGACTTCAATTTATCTCCTAGGAGAGACCTGCCTTTTCATCTCATTCTGATATCTTGACTTTGAGATATGTTCCACTGAATCTATTTCATTTTAGGGGTTCCCTAGCTCAGTCCTTGTAGGGAGATTTTCATCTGTTCCTTGAGTTATGTTTTCTTTTAGCCAAGATTATCTGTTTTTTTCTTTTTTTGCATGGGCTCATATATGCGTGCTCATTGGCTTAGTTGTGTCTGACTGTTTGCAGCTCACGGACTCTAGCCTGCCAGGCTCCTCTGTCCTTGGAATTTTCCAGGCAGGAATATTGGAACAGATTGCCATTTCCTCCTCCAGGGGATCCTCCTGACCAAGGGATCGAACTGACATCTCCTGTATTGGCAGACAGATTTTTTTTTTTTACCACTGAGTCGCCCAGGAAGCCCAAATTACTTCTTTGTTAATCTATTCTGTTAGCTATGCAGTATTTGCACAGGTTCTATATTGTCCATTTTCATCTTACTAATGCTTGGATATCTCTATTCAGACCTTCCATGTGTGTTGACATAGTCTAAGTGACATCTTGGCTACCTTACCACCTTGACCAAATTTTTTGGACAAACTACAGTTTTACCATATTTTATGGTGGTGTTAGTGGTAAAGAATCCATTTGAAAATACATGAGATAGAAGAAACACAGGTTTGATCCCAGGGTTAGGAAGATCCCCTGAAGTAGGAAATGGCAACCCACTCTAGTATTCTTGCTTGAATAATTCCGTGGACAAAGGAGCCTGGTAGACTATAGTCCATGGGGTCACAAAGAGTCAGACACGACTAAGCAACTGAGCACACATTCTCATGACGGCACATGCTCTATTCACTTGATTGTTCTAAGCATTTGACAAAGAGAGGGAACTCAGACAAGTCTGTGCCACCAGACTTTGTTATGACACCTGGACTCTATACTCTTCTGAGCTTTGGTCATTTTCCATTGCCAGGGTTCACGCTAGCTAACTGCTAAAACTGTTAATTTTTAAACAGGGGCTATCTGTAGATTGCAGATCTGCCCTCTAAATCCAGTTTGTAGCCCAATAACTTGTGTTTCCATCAGAATCAGATTCACTGTTCAGTTTCTCTGTTGTCCGTATTTCTTCTCTGTAACCATCTCTCCGTTGATCTTCAGAACAGGGTGAAGAAAAGTCACGAACTCCATTTGCATCTCTCTAGATCTGGGAGTACTAGTGAAAATTCTTGAAATTTAGTGACAGTTATTTCTAAAGGGTATGATGGTGGTATCTGGCGTTTGCCATACTGTGCTAGTCTATTCTGATCCAGAATCTTCTATTTCTTTCTGTTCTTGCCCTTTGTTGTCTGGTTGTTCCCACTAGGAGAATTTCTCTACTCTTTAGTATTTCTTATTCATTCATTAGGTATTGGAGAAGGTTCTTTTTTTTTAATTTTTGGCCTCTTTTTAATTGATTTTTTACTTATTTATTTTCATCTATCTTTATTTTTTGGCCTGTGTGGGCCTCCCATTGCACTGGCCTCTCTCGTTGCAGAGTACTGGCTCATAATTGGACACACCAGTCCAGCCACTTCTCAGCACGTGGGATCTTCCTGGGCCAGGGATCGAACCAGTGCCCTCGGCAAGACAAGGTGGACTGTTTACCCAGTGGACCACCAGGGAAGCCCAAGAAGAGCAAACTAGAACTTCTTAGGATATTGTTTACTGAGCTCTCAAATGTAAGTGAACATCAGGGTTAAAAGAGGATCAAAGTAGCCCAGTTTGTAGGGGATCTCACTCATGTGGGATTACTCACAAAGTACTGTGGGTTGCCTTTAGGAAGGGTCTATCACTGGCATGGAGGTGAAGATCTCAGCGAGAGGTTAGGATCGGTTTGGGAAGTGAAAGAACCATGTCTAAGAAACCATATCCTTACAAAACAGGAAGGTTAAATGTAAGCTCAAAGGGGAAATCAGTCCACACTAGGAAGAGAGCATTCAGGGGAGGCCCAGGAACAGGCTGAACCAGGCTTTCCCTCTGAAAGGGAAGTCGTTTTCTTAGAAATACTGACCGAGGTTGGTCAGCCCCCAAACCTAGCTAGCTAGAAGACCAGACTCTGTTAGCTATGATTCTTGATTTATTTTTGTTTCCTCCCTTTTTGTTCTTCCTCAGTATTATAACAAGGTGTTTTGAAAAATTCTAGTATGACTCCAGTTTGCTAGGGGACAAAGGGAAAGATTTGTTTCTATGTTCGGCCTATGTTTTTAGGTACTTTTCCTGAGGAGAACAAGGCAGCTGTGGTATGAGAACATTGTTTCTCTTAAAGTATCTACGCAAATGATTGAAAGGTTAATTGAAAGAAAATGTGAAAGGTGGTATCTGGCGTTTGCCATACTGTGCTAGTCTATTCTGATCCAGAATCTTCTATTTCTTTCTGTTCTTGCCCTTTGTTGTCTGGTTGTTCCCACTAGGAGAATTTCTCTACTCTTTAGTATTTCTTATTCATTCATTAGGTATTGGAGAAGGTTCTTTTTTTTTAATTTTTGGCCTCTTTTTAATTGATTTTTTACTTATTTATTTTCATCTATCTTTATTTTTTGGCCTGTGTGGGCCTCCCATTGCACTGGCCTCTCTCGTTGCAGAGTACTGGCTCATAATTGGACACACCAGTCCAGCCACTTCTCAGCACGTGGGATCTTCCTGGGCCAGGGATCGAACCAGTGCCCTCGGCAAGACAAGGTGGACTGTTTACCCAGTGGACCACCAGGGAAGCCCAAGAAGAGCAAACTAGAACTTCTTAGGATATTGTTTACTGAGCTCTCAAATGTAAGTGAACATCAGGGTTAAAAGAGGATCAAAGTAGCCCAGTTTGTAGGGGATCTCACTCATGTGGGATTACTCACAAAGTACTGTGGGTTGCCTTTAGGAAGGGTCTATCACTGGCATGGAGGTGAAGATCTCAGCGAGAGGTTAGGATCGGTTTGGGAAGTGAAAGAACCATGTCTAAGAAACCATATCCTTACAAAACAGGAAGGTTAAATGTAAGCTCAAAGGGGAAATCAGTCCACACTAGGAAGAGAGCATTCAGGGGAGGCCCAGGAACAGGCTGAACCAGGCTTTCCCTCTGAAAGGGAAGTCGTTTTCTTAGAAATACTGACCGAGGTTGGTCAGCCCCCAAACCTAGCTAGCTAGAAGACCAGACTCTGTTAGCTATGATTCTTGATTTATTTTTGTTTCCTCCCTTTTTGTTCTTCCTCAGTATTATAACAAGGTGTTTTGAAAAATTCTAGTATGACTCCAGTTTGCTAGGGGACAAAGGGAAAGATTTGTTTCTATGTTCGGCCTATGTTTTTAGGTACTTTTCCTGAGGAGAACAAGGCAGCTGTGGTATGAGAACATTGTTTCTCTTAAAGTATCTACGCAAATGATTGAAAGGTTAATTGAAAGAAAAATGTACAGGAAAGAGGAAACCAAAGGAAACAAGCCAGAATCTTTTGGTTCAGCCCCTCCCCATCCCCCACTCTCTCAAGGGAACTTCTCATTTCAGGGCAAAGCTAAGAGGTTTAGGTTTGGTTTTAGGAAGGAAAACTGGCCTGCTTACAGATACTATCTTTTTGACTCTAAAAACCAGAAAGCAGTAATTATTCTGTTTCATACTCTCATAAAAATAACAATCTTGGGTCTACAGGGCATTTTCCAAATAGTTCAAATCTCGTCCTATTCTATCTACAGAATTCCACTCTAGAATACTGAAAACCTCATCTCCAGGTTCATGAATTTAACTCAGTAAGACTTCTAACAGTTCAACATTTCTTCGGTTAGGAAGGGGAAGCAAGGGAAGTCTTCAAACCAAAGTAATTATTTCTTAAGAGACAAATTAAGTAATTTATTAGTTAAGACCTTTGTTCTTGTTCAGTTGCTTAGCCGTGTCTGACTATGACCTCATGGAATGCAGCATGCCAGGCTTCCTTGTCCTTCACCATCTCTCAGAGCTTGCTCAAACTCATGTCCATTGAGTCAGTGATGCCATCCAGCCATCTCATCCTCTATCGTCCCTTTCTCCTTCTGTCTTCTATCTTTCCCAGCATCAGCATTTTTATTTCCAAAGAGGTGGTCAAAGCATAGGAGCTTCAGCTTCAGCATCAGTCCTTCCAATGAATATTCATGGTTGATTTCCTTTAGGAAAGACTTGCTTAATCGCCTTGCTGTTCAAGGGACTCTCAAGAGTTTTCTTCAATGTCACAGTTTTCAAAAGCATCAATTCTTCGGCACTCAGCCTTCTTTATGTTCCAACTCTCACATCCATACATGACTACGGGAAAAAAACCATAGCTTTGACTATACAGACACTAAGAAAGACTAGCTATGGCCATTGGGTGGAGTCTGATTAGAACAAAACCCAAGACCGTATTCATAGCACAAAGCTTTTGCCCTATAGGGCTTGCAAACCATGGGGGTGGGAAAGGTGCTTTCCACACTGAAAAACTTTAATCCACTTTTCACATTTCAAATAAAGCAAATGAATTCAAGCCCATTTAACTGCGCACTCAGTCAGATGCTCAGTCATGTTTGACTCTTTGAGACCCTATGGACTGTAAGCCTGCCAGGCTCTTCTGTCCGTTGGAATTTTCCAGACAAAAACCCTGGACTGGGTTGCCATCTCCTATTCTAGAGGATCTTCTCAACCCAGGGACTGAATCTGTGCTTCCTGCATTGCAGGTGGGTTGTTCATCTGAATCTGCTGCATTGCAGGTGGATTCTTTACCACTAGAGTCACCTGGGAAGCCCCCAATAAAACTGGATTTCACCAAAAAATGTAAAGATCTTTTAAAAACATCTCCCTGTGTTCAACTACAAATTGGTACTTGCCAAGAGCATTGCCAGTGAATGAACAACAAGGGCATTTGCCCTCTGCCTCTGCTGAGACTGAACCCTGTGCTTCTGCAGCTGTGGACCTTCAGCACTCTCTGAGGGAGCTCAGGATGGAGTGAGGCACTCTGTGCTCCAGCGAAACTGGTGGAACTGACTTCAAGATCCCAATCCTTTCATCTCCTCTATCTACGGCTCAGTCACTTTAGTTGTGTCTGACTCCGTGTCTAGAAAAGCACTAAATCCTTCATGGTGATGACAGCTCCTTGTGACCAGCAGAAAATCTTTTGTAAAGCAAGCACTTGACTGCATTGAACTTCCCCTTCACCAAAATCTTATATATTGACCTTCCCACTGCCTCTCTGGAGCAATCTTTCAGAGTTACCTGAGGTGCTGTCTCCTGGGCTGCAGTTCTCATTTTGCCCCAAATAAAACCTAACTCACAATTCTCACACTGTGCATCTTTTAGTTGACACTGTCAATACCCAATGGCAACTTCAGTGATGAAAATCACAGCCTGCCAGGATGGCCCAGCCAGAAGGAAATACATCAGTGTGGGGTAGCTGGGCCTCTGGGCTCAGAATGGCTTACCATTATCTGTAGATTTGGGTCTGTACTTGTTCTTTTGTCTGGAGATTTCGGAAATATTATTCTCTGAGGAGGTGATAAACAGTTGGATGAAAAAGAGAGAGAAGAAAACTGGCAGGAGGACTTGGTTCCATGACCGTGGCTGGGACATGGCTCCTCAGACCTGGGTGCCACCAACTGCCAGCCAGAGGGACTTCAGTGGGCATCAGGTACCAAGCTGTACCTGAGGACCCACTCATGGACTGTGAGCTGCCCCAGTGCCAGCCTCTTTGGAGATAGCCCTTTCAGAGCCCTGGACCCCAGCATAATTCACAGAATTTTAGTACCACTAATGTTCTGGTCAGAACATGGAATGCCTGTCATGCAACCCTGGTCTTCCCTGGTCACCAGCTACAGTTTGTCCACTGGTCTGGATTAAAGTTTATTTCCCTCCAGAGCCCACCACTTTTCTCTACTGGGCAGGTGCTTTTGAAGAAGGCCTGGATTCTAATTTCCACCATTCAATAGAGAGAAAGCAGCAGTAGTGGCTTTCTTTGCCTCTTTCCTCAGATATAAGGGCTGCTACCAACTGCCTCCCCCCACCCTCCCCATGCAGGTTACTGTGTGCTGTGTGTTTGATAAGTGCTAAGTCCTGAAACTCACAGTTCTCTCAATCCTTGATCTTGTCTTTGACTGGTCTGTGGCCCTGCGCATGCAGGCTTTCATGTAGTTTCCCAGAGTATCTTAAGTGAGATGCTGATGAGTATCTTTTATTTTCATATTTGTTCATTTATTTTTAATGTATACGGGGGAAAAAATAACTAGTGGTTAAACCCCTGATGCTAGAAAAGATTGAAGGCAAGAAGAGAAGGGGACAGCAGAGGATCAGACGTTCAGATAGCATCACCGCCTCAATGGACACAAATCTGACCGAAGTCCGAGAGACAGTGGAGGACAGAGGAGACTGGTGTGCTGCATTCCATGGGGTCACAAAGAGTTGGGCACAACTCAGAGGCTGAACAACAAAGTTATAATGATACAAGGACAGTGACATCAACTATTCTTTTAAAGCAAGTCTAGGGGAAAATGTCATGTTTCAGAAATATAAATAGTATGACTTAAAGGAGAAGGCAGGGCTTCCCTGGTGGTCCAGTGGGTAAGGACACCGCCTTGCACTGCAAGGGGTGCCGGTTCGATCCCTGGCCTGGGAAGATCCCACATGCCGCAGACCGGCTGGACTGATGTGTCCAATTACCGAGCCAGAGCACTGAAGTGCATGCGCCCAGAGTCGGTGCTCTGCAACAACAGAGGCCGCTGTGATGGGAGGCCCACATGGGCCAAAGAACAAAGAGGATGAAAATAGAGAAATGAAAGACCAAGCGCCCTATGTTGGTCGGGAGACCCACCTGGACCCCAGCATAATTCACAGAATTTTAGTACCACTAATGTTCTGGTCAGAACATGGAATGCCTGTCATGCAACCCTGGTCTTCCCTGGTCACCAGCTACAGTTTGTCCACTGGTCTGGATTAAAGTTTATTTCCCTCCAGAGCCCACCACTTTTCTCTACTGGGCAGGTGCTTTTGAAGAAGGCCTGGATTCTAATTTCCACCATTCAATAGAGAGAAAGCAGCAGTAGTGGCTTTCTTTGCCTCTTTCCTCAGATATAAGGGCTGCTACCAACTGCCTCCCCCCACCCTCCCCATGCAGGTTACTGTGTGCTGTGTGTTTGATAAGTGCTAAGTCCTGAAACTCACAGTTCTCTCAATCCTTGATCTTGTCTTTGACTGGTCTGTGGCCCTGCGCATGCAGGCTTTCATGTAGTTTCCCAGAGTATCTTAAGTGAGATGCTGATGAGTATCTTTTATTTTCATATTTGTTCATTTATTTTTAATGTATACGGGGAAAATATAACTAGTGGTTAAAACCCTGATGCTAGAAAAGATTGAAGGCAAGAAGAGAAGGGGACAGCAGAGGATCAGACGTTCAGATAGCATCACCGCCTCAATGGACACAAATCTGACCGAAGTCCGAGAGACAGTGGAGGACAGAGGAGACTGGTGTGCTGCATTCCATGGGGTCACAAAGAGTTGGGCACAACTCAGAGGCTGAACAACAAAGTTATAATGATACAAGGACAGTGACATCAACTATTCTTTTAAAGCAAGTCTAGGGGAAAATGTCATGTTTCAGAAATATAAATAGTATGACTTAAAGGAGAAGGCAGGGCTTCCCTGGTGGTCCAGTGGGTAAGGACACCGCCTTGCACTGCAAGGGGTGCCGGTTCGATCCCTGGCCTGGGAAGATCCCACATGCCGCAGACCGGCTGGACTGATGTGTCCAATTACCGAGCCAGAGCACTGAAGTGCATGCGCCCAGAGTCGGTGCTCTGCAACAACAGAGGCCGCTGTGATGGGAGGCCCACATGGGCCAAAGAACAAAGAGGATGAAAATAGAGAAATGAAAGACCAATAGAAGTGGCCACCCACCCCCCTCCCTCCCCAACCCGCCCCATGCCAAAAATAAATAAATAAATATTTTAAAATAAATAAATAAATTTAAAAAAGGATAAGGCAAAATTGTGATGGCTGAAATGTGAGCAATATTGCCCCAGTGTGGAGGGGTGTGGTGGGGAGGAGCAGGGCATTGAGGCCTCTCCTTGATCAGGGTCTACCTTGTTTTTCAAGTCTTTATTGAATTTGTTACAACATTGCATCTCTTCTTTTTTATGTTTTTTTTTTTCTTGGCCCTAAGGTATGAGGAATCTTAGCCACCCAACCAGGGATCAAACATGAAACCTCTGCTTTGGAAGGTGAGATCTTAACTGCTAGACCACCCGGGGAAGTCTCTATCCTGTTTTGTTTTTTTAAACTGAAGGACGGAGTTGTCCCACAGCGTCCTTGACACATTGATCTAGCCTGCACCCTGAGGACTATGAATCCAGTACTGACAATAGAGATGGTTTAGGGTAAGATGCACAAGGAAGATCCCTTTTCCTTGCCTCCTTGTAACATGGAGGACAGGCAGAGCTATTAATACAATATGAAAAGTCCTGCTATAAGCTGGCAAGAAAAGGACAAAAAGAAAAACAACAGTTATTTCAGAAGAAGACAGATTAGGTTTCTGCTAATCCTTTTGGACACTGGATCAGACTGTCCCTGGAGTTAAACTGTTCCATCATTTGAGTCAATAATTCCTCTTCTGCTTAATCCATTTTGAGTTATGTTTTCTGTCTTTTTGAGCATTCCTCAACAGCAACATATCAAGACTTCTTCTCAGAAGGAAAGGTGATGATAACAGATTTGTGATCATTGTTCTTAAGGAAAGTCTCGGTGCTCCTTTCTGGAGTTGACGTGAACGTATGCAATGAGGAAAGGGAATTTGTAGGTCGACAGACCCCATGTATACAGCTCCTTTTATTCATAAATCATGCTTGCTGTCTTGCTCTTTCTATCTACATACCCACTTCCACATATACATATGTATACATACATTTCCACACACACACACAGACAAAATAAACAAAATTATCTATCCAATCAAATAAAACGTCAAGGTACCACTTCTATATTGTCCCAAATTCAGAACAGAAGATTGCGATTGCTGTCTGTCACGGGAGACCCTTCATTTCCAGCACAGAACTTAGAGGAGGTCAGCACACTCTCCCTCAGCATCTCTCTCCTGTGCCTTCTGAATGCCTTCTTGGCCCTGATGTGGACCTCAGTAGCTCTGAGTCCCTGAATCCATTCAGATCCCACTTCAGGCAGAGGGCTGAGAATGCCACATAGTCACTCACGATGCCTGTGACTCTTGGTACTGCATGAGTTCGGTTTATCACCTCATCACAAATGCCATCTTGCCCAGAGAGGTAGCCCCAACTCTTGCTGACCTGAGACCAGCTCCTTATACTACAACAAAGCTATTGCCAGTCATGCGCTGCCCTTCCAAACCACTTATAGCTGAGGACCTTGTTTACTACACAGAGGGAATAGAGCCAGTCCACAGGAAATTTACCTAGATTCCACCTCATGTGATTCTGCACTCATGTTCTCTGCTTTCCTGCCTGTAACCACAGAGAAAATTTTCCTGCTCCTATTCAAAGCCAGACTTGCTCTGTGGGCACCAGGTCTCACCCTCCATATCTCTCCAATAACAATGACCCATTGACTCTCCTCTTGTTCTTCTGCTGCATTATTTGTGTTTCAGTCTCTATTGGATCATTCTCAATAGTATATCAACATGCTCTTTTTCACCCTGTCTTTAAAAACACATAACAAACTTTGTCCTAACCCCACTCTTTTAACTAGCTATCACCTCATTTCTTGGGGCTTCCCTGGTAGCTCAGCTGGTAAAGAATCTGCCTGCAATGCAGGAGACCCTGCATCCATGGGTCAGGAAGATCCTCTGGAGGAGGGAATGGCTACTCACTAGTCTTACCTGGAAAATTCCATGGTTTGTCCATGTGGTCACAAAGAGTCGGACATAACTTTCACTTTAACCTCATTTCTCAGGAAGAGTCCATATTCATCAACTTCAATTCTCATCCATTATTGTTTCTTAAACCCTCTCTAACCAGACTCCTCAGCCTCCACTCCAACAAAAAGTCTCTTATTAAGGACACTAATGATCTCCATGTACTAAATCCAGTGACCAAATCTCAGCCTTCCTTTTCCTTGACTTATGGCCAACAACTGATATTGTTGCTTTCCAGCACAGAACTTAGAGGAGGTCAGTACACTCTCCCTCAGCATCTCTCTCCTGTGCCTTCTGAATGCCTTCTTGGCCCTGATGTGGACCTCAGTAGCTCTGAGTCCCTGAATCCATTCAGATCCCACTTCAGGCAGAGGGCTGAGAATGCCACATAGTCACTCACGATGCCTGTGACTCTTGGTACTGCATGAGTTCGGTTTATCACCTCATCACAAATGCCATCTTGCCCAGAGAGGTAGCCCCAACTCTTGCTGACCTGAGACCAGCTCCTTATACTACAACAAAGCTATTGCCAGTCATGCGCTGCCCTTCCAAACCACTTATAGCTGAGGACCTTGTTTACTACACAGAGGGAATAGAGCCAGTCCACAGGAAATTTACCTAGATTCCACCTCATGTGATTCTGCACTCATGTTCTCTGCTTTCCTGCCTGTAACCACAGAGAAAATTTTCCTGCTCCTATTCAAAGCCAGACTTGCTCTGTGGGCACCAGGTCTCACCCTCCATATCTCTCCAATAACAATGACCCATTGACTCTCCTCTTGTTCTTCTGCTGCATTATTTGTGTTTCAGTCTCTATTGGATCATTCTCAATAGTATATCAACATGCTCTTTTTCACCCTGTCTTTAAAAACACATAACAAACTTTGTCCTAACCCCATTCTTTTAACTAGCTATCACCTCATTTCTTGGGGCTTCCCTGGTAGCTCAGCTGGTAAAGAATCTGCCTGCAATGCAGGAGACCCTGTATCCATGGGTCAGGAAGATCCTCTGGAGGAGGGAATGGCTACTCACTAGTCTTACCTGGAAAATTCCATGGTTTGTCCATGTGGTCACAAAGAGTCGGACATAACTTTCACTTTAACCTCATTTCTCAGGAAGAGTCCATATTCATCAACTTCAATTCTCATCCATTATTGTTTCTTAAACCCTCTCTAACCAGACTCCTCAGCCTCCACTCCAACAAAAAGTCTCTTATTAAGGACACTAATGATCTCCATGTACTAAATCCAGTGACCAAATCTCAGCCTTCCTTTTCCTTGACTTATGGCCAACAACTGATATTGTTGCTCACACCATCTCCCCTGATACCTTCTTTCAAACGTTATACCCCTCAGGTTATTCCTGTTTTGTTTTGTTTTTCGATGCTATTTTTCTTCAAGATCTGTTCTTATTTGAGTAGTCTAAAGTGAATCCTTGGATTTCTGTTCTGAATACGTTTATTCTTTTGGTAATCTCATCCAGTGATATGGTTTTAAATATCATCCAATGTCCTGCTGACTCTAAAATGTCTATTTTCAACTTAGACCTCTCTCCTAAACTCTAGACAAATATATTAAAATGCCTATTCAACATCTTTAAACAATGGCTAATGCACATAATCTGTTGACATAATCTACATAGTCAAAAATTATGATCTTCCATCCATGTGCCTATCCTTCTAGTTTTTCAGTTCTCCAACCTCAAGGTCATCCTTGTCACTTTGTTTCCTGAAACTACACTCAGTTCATCAGCTGATCACCTCTCTCTTCACGGGAATAGACCTCTCCCTCCTCTTCGGTTGCTTGTTGCTCACGACTTGGTCCTGCCCTACTCCCACAGCCGATGGGTAACACTGCACCTGGTCAACCAGTTAAAAGTCAGAGCAGGTAAGGCCTCTATTTGGAAACTTCCATCTGAGAGTAATCCTCAAGTTCCTTAGAAACAGCTGACACTTGTGTGATCCAACCCTTCCCTACCTGGCCTCCCTGGCCTTGTCTACTCTCCTCTCCTTGTGCAAGCAGGCTCCTGCCACGCTGACATCTTCGCTGTTCTTCTCAGATATACTTGGCACCGTATCACCACAGAGTTTTACAGGGGATGTTTTCTCCGCTTGGAGCACACTTCCTCTAGATAGCCTCTTGGTTAACTCCCTCAGCTACTTCAGGTCTCTGCTTACTTGGCATCTTCTCAACAAGGCTTCCTCTGAACCACCTCGGAGACTACTGCAAGCCACAACCCCTTTTAAACAGTACTCCCAATTCCCTCCGCACGTTCTGTTGTCTTGAGGTATTGTATTAACTTCTAACATACAGTACAACCTACTGTTACAACTTCAATTCTCATCCATTATTGTTTCTTAAACCTCTCTAACCAGACTCCTCAGCCTCCACTCCAACAAAAAGTCTCTTATTAAGGACACTAATGATCTCCATGTACTAAATCCAGTGACCAAATCTCAGCCTTCCTTTTCCTTGACTTATGGCCAACAACTGATATTGTTGCTCACACCATCTCCCTGATACCTTCTTTCAAACGTTATACCCCTCAGGTTATTCCTGTTTTGTTTTGTTTTTCGATGCTATTTTTCTTCAAGATCTGTTCTTATTTGAGTAGTCTAAAGTGAATCCTTGGATTTCTGTTCTGAATACGTTTATTCTTTTGGTAATCTCATCCAGTGATATGGTTTTAAATATCATCCAATGTCCTGCTGACTCTAAAATGTCTATTTTCAACTTAGACCTCTCTCCTAAACTCTAGACAAATATATTAAAATGCCTATTCAACATCTTTAAACAATGGCTAATGCACATAATCTGTTGACATAATCTACATAGTCAAAAATTATGATCTTCCATCCATGTGCCTATCCTTCTAGTTTTTCAGTTCTCCAACCTCAAGGTCATCCTTGTCACTTTGTTTCCTGAAACTACACTCAGTTCATCAGCTGATCACCTCTCTCTTCACGGGAATAGACCTCTCCCTCCTCTTCGGTTGCTTGTTGCTCACGACTTGGTCCTGCCCTACTCCCACAGCCGATGGGTAACACTGCACCTGGTCAACCAGTTAAAAGTCAGAGCAGGTAAGGCCTCTATTTGGAAACTTCCATCTGAGAGTAATCCTCAAGTTCCTTAGAAACAGCTGACACTTGTGTGATCCAACCCTTCCCTACCTGGCCTCCCTGGCCTTGTCTACTCTCCTCTCCTTGTGCAAGCAGGCTCCTGCCACGCTGACATCTTCGCTGTTCTTCTCAGATATACTTGGCACCGTATCACCACAGAGTTTTACAGGGGATGTTTTCTCCGCTTGGAGCACACTTCCTCTAGATAGCCTCTTGGTTAACTCCCTCAGCTACTTCAGGTCTCTGCTTACTTGGCATCTTCTCAACAAGGCTTCCTCTGAACCACCTCGGAGACTACTGCAAGCCACAACCCCTTTTAAACAGTACTCCCAATTCCCTCCGCACGTTCTGTTGTCTTGAGGCATTGTATTAACTTCTAACATACAGTACAACCTACTGTTACATTACTGCTTTTTTCCATGCGCCTGTCCACTGGAAATATAAACTCCGCAGAGAGGGGATTTTTGTCTCATATGTTTAACCGAGACAACCCAAGCATTAGAACAATGTGTAGCACATAGTAGGTGCTCAGTCAGTTTTTCTCTTAAATTGAACATACATCCCAAAGCATCCACTACCTCAACTCTGGTCTTGTACTCCCAAGTTCTTTCCAGAAACCTCTGCTTGCATGTCCTTCAGATTCCTCAAACCCAGTATGCCCAAGGTCCGTCTCATTTTTTGCCATCAAATTTGTTCTTCCTCCTGTGTTCCTAATTTGATTCACAGCACTAACATCCATCCAATTGCCTCAAAGGGAACCCTCAGAGTCATTCCTCATTTTTAATTTTGAAACAACTGCCTAGCCTTCTCCTAAGGTTAACAGTCATTTGATATTAATTACAGTCCCTCAGCCACACACACACTCTTTTCATTACTTTAGTCACTTGTCCTAGCCTCTGTGGGTTATTGTCCACTGGCTAGTACAGAGGCCTTCTTGGGCTGCCATAACAAAATACCAGTCTGATGGTTTAAATAGTTAATTCTGACAGTTCTTGTGGCTGGAAGTCCAAGCTCAATGTGCAGGGAGGGTTTGTTTCTCCTGAGGCCCTCTTCTGGGCTTATAGATAGATGGCCACCTTCATACTGTGTTTTCATATGGCCTTTCCTCTACATGCGCACAGGCTCCCTGGGGGCTCAGTGGTAAAGAGTAGAGGAGATGTGTGTTCGATCCTTGGGCCGGGAATATCCCCTGGAGAAGGGAATGGCTACCTATTCCAGTATTCTTGCCTGTAGAGTCCCATGGACAGAGGAGCCTGGTGGGTTACACTCTACGGGGTCACAAAGAATCACGCATGACTTAAGAGACTAAACAACACAACACTATGTGTGCACACTCTTGGTGTCTCTTCTGCTTCTCATAAGGACACCGATCCTGTTGAATTATGCTCCCACCCATATGACCTCATTTAACCTAAATTACCCCTTCAATGCTCTATCTCCAAATATGGTACCTTAGGGATTAGGACTTCAACATATGAACTGCAGTGAGGAGAGGGGCACACTCCATCCCTAACAGCCAGGCAGAGCACTTTTCCCTCATTATGAGATTCAGAATCACTCTCTGTCCTTCAGAATTATCCCTGTCCAAAAAATTCATTCCTTGTGCACATGCAAATTGTGCGGTTTTCTTCTCACTTTGCATTTTTTCCAGCTCATCTTCATTCTTGCCTTCATCAAAAGCAAATGTGAAAAAAAAAAAAAGCAAATGTGTGCCTATGAGAATAGTTTTTCAGTGCTTTCCCTGCTTTTGTGTTTATTGGGTGGAGAGAATTAATGTCTGCAAAACATTTAAAAAATAGGAAAAAAAAAACAAACCTCTTTTAGGTTTGGGTCACCATTGCACCATCATGGTGGTATTTCCCCCACAACAATAAACAATGCTCTGGACAACAGCTGGGTGTCCTACCATTCAACTAGGTTCTGAGGCTGGCTACCCAGAGATGGCATCAGATTCTTCAGGGGAGGGTTTAGTCCCACAAAATGGCACCCCCTGTCTCAACATACTTCAGACACCACTCAAAAGTCCATGTTATCACCTGTACATTCGAAGTTCCCACAACCTTCTCCTCAGGTTTAATTAACTTGCTAGAGTGGCTCACAAAACACTGAGGAACATCTTACTTATAGCATCATCAGTTTGCTATAAAGGGACACAACTCTGGAGCAGCCAGGTGGAAGAGATACATAAGACAAAGGATGGGGAAAGCATGAGGGGCTCCCAGGTGCTCTCCAGCACCATCCACCTTCCGCTTCCTCATGTCACCAACTGGGAAGCTCTTCACCCAGTCCTCTGTGGTTTTTACGGAGGCTTCATGACATAGCTGTGCTTGATGACCTCACTGGCCATGGGCAACTGACCCAACCTCCCGCCTCTCTCTCTCACAGGGGGACAGGGGTAAGAGAGGAAGACTGGCAATCAGCTCCCATACTTAGGGGGGACTCCAGAAGTCAAGTCATTAAATACATAAAAAATGGCCCTCACTTAGGAAATTCCAAGGGATAGATGGGTTGAAGTCGAGTTGATTTATAATAGTATATTAGTTTTGAGTGTACCGTATAGTACTTTGGTAGGTTGTCTGCCATTAAAACTTATCACAAAATAATGGCTGTAGGAAATTCCAATGGCTTTAGGAGCTCTGTGCCAGAAATGGGATGAATATATCATATATATATATATGTGTGTGTGTGATAAGGAATGTATATTTCTTATCATAAATCACAATATCACAAGAATCAACAGACTTAAGAACAAAGCACAGCCCTAAGTGACCGAAATGTCTGCTACTGCCATCTGCTGGTGGTAACAGAAGATGACGCGTTTTTAGTTCAGTCTGGAGAACAGCTTTGCTCAGATCTATCAAAGTACATACATTGACTATTTGAAGGTAAAGGAACCTCTGTATTATCTTCCTTGAATTGCTGTATTTCTTTCCGTGTCAGTCAAGGGCCCTGGAAGGCTGACTGAAGGGAATTCAGTGAAGCAGTAACCAAAGCAAATAAAGGATAGTGGAGCGCACTGGGACATCAAAGGGAAGCTATTACCAGCCTGGCATTTAAGGGGGAAAAGCAGGAACAGAGGCTGATATCCAGAGAGAACTGGAGTGAGGCTGCCCGACATGAGTGGTGGCCGGAGGGTAGAAGAGATACAGTTTGGCTAAGTAAGGAGGGAGAATGGCTTCTCTTTCCTGATACTATCTAGCCTCCCACAGCCAAAGAAGCAGAGAAACTCAGGTCACTCAATCTACGGAGGTCAGGGTAGGGCAGAGCAGAGAAAGGTGGAGAATGGGTTTACAAGGTTAGTGGGTGATTATTCCCTATCTTTCTTTCATAAAATAAATAGCCCCAAACAAAGGATGGGGAAAGCATGAGGGGCGCCCAGGTGCTCTCCAGCACCATCCACCTTCCGCTTCCTCATGTCACCAACTGGGAAGCTCTTCACCCAGTCCTCTGTGGTTTTTACGGAGGCTTCATGACATAGCTGTGCTTGATGACCTCACTGGCCATGGGCAACTGACCCAACCTCCCGCCTCTCTCTCTCACAGGGGGACAGGGGTAAGAGAGGAAGACTGGCAATCAGCTCCCATACTTAGGGGGGACTCCAGAAGTCAAGTCATTAAATACATAAAAAATGGCCCTCACTTAGGAAATTCCAAGGGATAGATGGGTTGAAGTCGAGTTGATTTATAATAGTATATTAGTTTTGAGTGTACCGTATAGTACTTTGGTAGGTTGTCTGCCATTAAAACTTATCACAAAATAATGGCTGTAGGAAATTCCAATGGCTTTAGGAGCTCTGTGCCAGAAATGGGATGAATATATCATATATATATATATGTGTGTGTGTGATAAGGAATGTATATTTCTTATCATAAATCACAATATCACAAGAATCAACAGACTTAAGAACAAAGCACAGCCCTAAGTGACCGAAATGTCTGCTACTGCCATCTGCTGGTGGTAACAGAAGATGACGCGTTTTTAGTTCAGTCTGGAGAACAGCTTTGCTCAGATCTATCAAAGTACATACATTGACTATTTGAAGGTAAAGGAACCTCTGTATTATCTTCCTTGAACTGCTGTATTTCTTTCCGTGTCAGTCAAGGGCCCTGGAAGGCTGACTGAAGGGAATTCAGTGAAGCAGTAACCAAAGCAAATAAAGGATAGTGGAGTGCACTAGGACATCAAAGGGAAGCTATTACCAGCCTGGCATTTAAGGGGGAAAAGCAGGAACAGAGGCTGATATCCAGAGAGAACTGGAGTGAGGCTGCCCGACATGAGTGGTGGCCGGAGGGTAGAAGAGATACAGTTTGGCTAAGTAAGGAGGGAGAATGGCTTCTCTTTCCTGATACTATCTAGCCTCCCACAGCCAAAGAAGCAGAGAAACTCAGGTCACTCAATCTACGGAGATCAGGGTAGGGCAGAGCAGAGAAAAGTGGAGAATGGGTTTACAAGGTTAGTGGGTGATTATTCCCTATCTTTCTTTCATAAAATAAATAGCTCTCTCTCCTGATATATATTTATACATAAATATGTATTCGCATATAAAATCACCTTGTATTATGAATACTCATTTTATATATGCTTTCCTCTACTAAATCAAGATTAAGTTCCATGTGTCTCCTTCATGGTGTTAAGTGTTCCAAGACCCATTATAGGAGGAACTCATAAATAAATAATTTTTGAATAAATAAATGAATAAATACTTACTGTCTGCTTCTACAGCTTAAAATTTTGCTGGGAGGTGTGGGGGAAGGGCAAATGTACACTATTCTATGTTACATCTTAAAGATTTATTTATTTATTTATTTTGGGCGGGGGTCGGGTTAGGGAGGAAGGGGAGTGGGCAGGCCACTTCTATTGGTCTTTCATTTGTCCATTTTCATCCGTCTTTGTTCTTTGGCTCCTGTGGGCCTCCCATCGCAGTGGCATCTGTCCTTTCAGAGCACCGGCTCTGGGCGCATGCGCTCCAGAGCTCCGGCATGGTAATTGGACACATCAGTCCAGCCGCTCCGCGGCACATGGGATCTTCCCAGGCCAGGGATCGAACCGGCGCCCCTTGCACTGCAAGGCGGTGTCCTTACCCACTGGACCACCAGGGGAAGCCCTATGTTACATCTTAATGCCTAAATATAATAAAGACATCAGTAACACCAACAGGATCATTTTTCCTGAATGCTGGCCATAAGTGCACATGAGAAACAAAGAGCAGAATCTAAGAGATTCTGTACCACAATTTGGCTTTTAAAAAATTAAGTTTGCATTAGTAAAAAATAAGACTACAAGAAACAAACAAAAGAGGAAAAGAAAAGAAAAGATAAAAAAAATAAATAAATAAGACCAGCTCACTTATCTTTGGCTTTGAAAATCCACTTTTCTTTCAATATTTTATTTTATATTAGAGTTGATTCATAATGTGTTCATTTTAGGTGGACAGCATAGTGATTCAGTTACACAGATATCTATTCTTTTTCAATTTCTTTTCCTATACATGTTATTAAAGGAAGTGAAGAACGGAGTTTCTCTCCAAAAGAAGCACTAAAGTCAAACTTTAAAGCACTGGAGTGTTGTCTAACAGTTGAACTGTGATAACTGAACAGCTTATTGAAGGTAAGCAGATGAAAAGTCCCCAGGATACTACAGATTAACTAGTAAGCACTGTTAAGTTGGTGTCTATGTTCCTTTCCCCCTAAAACATAGAGAAGTTATGTTTTGGTCAGTTTACCTGTAGACCACTGAGCTTTGAGCGCTGTCTGGGCTGACATTTAAGACAGAGGTGGAAGTGTACTTGTCACTTGCGGCTCAATTACTCCAGCTGGCTTACTGACAGGGTTGCGTCAATTTTTCAGCAGTGCTGCAGGAATACGGGGGACAGCTCTCCAGATGTCACGTTCTTTTCACAGGCCCAACCTGTGGAAAGAAAGCATGGTGGGAGTGTTTTCTTGCTATTTTGTTGTTACAGAAAAAGGAATGTTTATGATTTGTTGGACATTTCTGAGGGCACGCATAACATGAAAAGGACATTTCAAATGGAAAATGTACATTCTGGTTGGTCACTGTTGTTAAGGGCATTGTTCAGCAAATGTTCCGTGATATTGAGTTTCAGGCATCGGTTGAATTGTATTATGGCGAAATTCGAGATTAAGGTAAGCTAACTCAAAATGACAAGCCAGGGGCTTCTAAAACCCACATTGCCATGAAATCTGGCAGCACAAATGCAGCTGCTCTAAGTCTGCTCCTCTAATATTTCAAAGGAAGAAGACTAGCAATGGATTTCTGATACCATATGTGCCAACTGCAGAAATTCTAGAACAGCCTGAGAGACGTTGGGTGAAAGGTCACACTCAGCCTTATATAGATGGCACCTTTAATTATTAAAGAGCAATTTTAATCATTTCAAGCCCCGAAATGAAAGGTCTTCTGGGATACCTCAAAGCCTGTGGCAGCCTCAACTCTGTGGTCAGACTTCTGTGGAGCCTGAAAGAAGCACATGTGATCTCATATCCTAACTTGATCTACATTCTCATGTGAGTTGAATTTGTTTTGTAGGCTCTGGAAGACATTTTGGGGAAAAAGCATAGTGATTCAGTTACACAGATATTTTCTTTTTTTTACATGTTATTAAAGGAAGTGAAGAACGGAGTTTCTCTCCAAAAGAAGCACTAAAGTCAAACTTTAAAGCACTGGAGTGTTGTCTAACAGTTGAACTGTGATAACTGAACAGCTTATTGAAGGTAAGCAGATGAAAAGTCCCCAGGATACTACAGATTAACTAGTAAGCACTGTTAAGTTGGTGTCTATGTTCCTTTCCCCCTAAAACATAGAGAAGTTATGTTTTGGTCAGTTTACCTGTAGACCACTGAGCTTTGAGCGCTGTCTGGGCTGACATTTAAGACAGAGGTGGAAGTGTACTTGTCACTTGCGGCTCAATTACTCCAGCTGGCTTACTGACAGGGTCGCGTCAATTTTTCAGCAGTGCTGCAGGAATATGGGGGACAGCTCTCCAGATGTCACGTTCTTTTCACAGGCCCAACCTGTGGAAAGAAAGCATGGTGGGAGTGTTTTCTTGCTATTTTGTTGTTACAGAAAAAAAGGAATGTTTATGATTTGTTGGACATTTCTGAGGGCACGCATAACATGAAAAGGACATTTCAAATGGAAAATGTACATTCTGGTTGGTCACTGTTGTTAAGGGCATTGTTCAGCAAATGTTCCGTGATATTGAGTTTCAGGCATCGGTTGAATTGTATTATGGCGAAATTCGAGATTAAGGTAAGCTAACTCAAAATGACAAGCCAGGGGCTTCTAAAACCCACATTGCCATGAAATCTGGCAGCACAAATGCAGCTGCTCTAAGTCTGCTCCTCTAATATTTCAAAGGAAGAAGACTAGCAATGGATTTCTGATACCATATGTGCCAACTGCAGAAATTCTAGAACAGCCTGAGAGACGTTGGGTGAAAGGTCACACTCAGCCTTATATAGATGGCACCTTTAATTATTAAAGAGCAATTTTAATCATTTCAAGCCCCGAAATGAAAGGTCTTCTGGGATACCTCAAAGCCTGTGGCAGCCTCAACTCTGTGGTCAGACTTCTGTGGAGCCTGAAAGAAGCACATGTGATCTCATATCCTAACTTGATCTACATTCTCATGTGAGTTGAATTTGTTTTGTAGGCTCTGGAAGACATTTTGGGGAAAAATCTGAAGGTCACATCTTGGCAGAGAATTTACCCACCCCTAGCAGGAAAATTAAATCTAAATCCTTGCTTTAGACTTAAATCGGGCTCAAATTCCTCAGGAAGATGGTTGAATCGCCTCTTCTTTCATTAGAATATTTGCAGTTTGGAGGGAAATTTTCCCATCAAGCCTTGAAAAGTTTTTCAGAAAAATCTTCTTAGCTTTTGTTTATTACAAAAAAAAATAATAATAACCCTAGCAAAGCATCTGGTAGGAAACATTCAGTAAATGTTAGACCCTCCTCTCATCTCTCATCAAAAGCATGCATACACACTTTCACACGAATAGACTGGAATTCAAGGTGATGTGACCTGGGAAGGACCATGCAATAAAATCAAGGATAATTCCACTGTCTAGAAAGGCAAACTCAATTGCAAATCTTAGAATCAGTATGTCAATTAATGAAGAAGATGATACTCTCACTGATCCAATAATAATAGCAATATTTATTGATCATTTATTGTGTGTCAGGCACTGTCCTAAGCTCTTTACATGTTACTATTCATAACAGCTTGATGAAAAGGTGTTATGTTATAATTATCTCGGAGGAAACAGACACAGAAAGGTTAAGATGCCTGGAAGGTCATCTGGCTGGTAAATGGTAGAGTCAGGATGCCAAACCACGTCACTGAAATTTCAAAACCCATGATTGTGTCAATACTCTTCAACTAAAGACCAAAAGGAACACACTTGTACTTGAACGGGTTGGGTTTATTTCTTGTTACAGAGAGGAGGGATGCACAGCATGAGGAAGCATGGGGGATCTCAGTGTACGGGTGTGTGAAAGGATTCATTAAAGGATTTGGTCTTGTTTTAGGTGGTTTGGGGAAGAGCATAAGGAAGCAGGATTTTTCTCTGGATCGGATGCTATCAGAAAATGGGGGTAATTCTATGATTGGGTGTCTTAATAAATCTTATGGAGGAGGAGATTAGAGAGCTGTAAGTGGTCAAGCAGCAGCAGCCACTGGTATTAGCCAGCATGGGGCACCCAGATGGGCACCCAGAAAACAGATAGAGGAGTCTGGGTTTGAACTCACATGGTCCACTCTGGAGTCTGGACTATTACCTCCTCTATAGGCAAAGATAACAGGAGAAGCAGCAGAAGCAAACCAGGGATGATTGGAGAGACGTTGTAGGAAGAACTTGGCTACGTGGTCAAGCCGAATGTCAAAGTGGGAGATGGGCACCACAGAAGTCTCCCAGGCTAGCTAACCGCTCTGACAATAGTCTGAAGTCTGATTGTTTTAGAGTCCCTCTAGAGTACTTTTTTGCTTTCGCAGAAGCCTTCTAGTTCAGCCTACCCATAAGTACTCCCAAATAGACTCCTTCCAGTTTCAGGAAGCTTAGTTCCATTATTCATATCTGTGATAAGGCTCCTTTCTCCAAAACGATTCTGGCTTCCCTGGTGGCTCAGTGGTAAAGAATCTGCCTGCCAATGCAAGAGACACAGATTTGATCCCTGGTCTGGAAAAATTCCACAGGCTGCAGAGCAATTAAGCCCATGAGCTACCACTATTGATCCTGTGCTCCAGAGCGCTAGGAGCACAACTACAAAAGCCTGCATGACCTAGAGCCCATGCTCTGCAACAAGAGAAGCCACGGCAATAAGAAGCCTGCAACCAGAGAGTAGCCCCCACTCTCCATAATTTGAGAAAAGCCTGCACAGCAATGAAGACCCAGTACAGCCAAAAACAAAAGAACTAATAAATAAAATGGTTTTTTTAAAAAAGACTAAATCCATGCAAACAGCCTGATGTCCCCAGTAGATTTTATGGAGGCTCCCTTCCTAGCATCCTCAGGCCTGTTTCTCATAGGAGTCAGGAGCTTATGCCCAGAGTCTGCTCATATTAGACATTTATCAAAAGCAGGGTAAGGAAGAATGAAATGGAAATCTGTTGTGTCCTCCTACAGTTATTTTCCTCTTTCTTGGATAAGAAAACCCTGACTTCCCTTGGGCGCTTCCCCAGCTTCATAGTCTTAGAATGACTTGCAAATGAAGGTGCCTTCCCTGCCGCCCTCTTTAGGCCAGCAACACACATAACCACCCCCTCACCCCAAGCAGGCAGGTGGGTCTCCCTCCTCCAGGAGTCTGGGTCTGGAGAGGAGTGACAGAGACAGGGCCCTGTGTAAAGCTGACAGTGGCATACTCAGCAGAGACTGTCCGTTCTTGTTACCCATAGCCCCAGAGCTGCCTACACCTCTTTCCTTCTGGAGGCCTAATTGTTCAACATTTTCCTTGACTCTCTGCGCTACCTAGAATATTTCCAATCACTTTTCCCCTTTGTCACTTCCTATTGTTCGCATCCAAAGAATTCCAGCTGACATGTAGAGTTTATATGATAATATCTTCTTTTTTTTCCTTCTTTAAAAAATTGTTTATTCATGTACTTTATTTTTGGCCACACTGGGCCTTTGTTGCTGTGCGTGGCTTTCTCTAGTTGTGGTGCATGGACTTTGTGGTGGTTTCTTTTACTGTGGCGTGCCATCTAAGTTGCCTCATGGCATGTGGAACCATCCCACACCAGGGATCGAACCTGTGTCCTCTGCAGTGGCAGGTGGATTCTTAACCACTGGACTGCAAGGGAAGTCCGATAACTTTTCTGTTGAGCAGGATTTGGGGGAAATGTCCTTTAACAATGCCAGTTGAAAATAATAAGAAAGGACATACAGTTAAATCTCTGCCTTCCAGTTCACATGGAAACCAGACTATGTTCTCCCAGGAGACTCTTGTTCTAGTAAGACTACTGATCGGGATTCCCTGGTGGTCCAGTAGGTAAGGACACCGCCTTGCAGTGCAAGGGGCGCTGGTTCGGTCCCTGGCCTGGGAAGATCCCACGTGCCGCCGAGTGGCTGGACCAATATGTCCAATAAGGAGCCAGCACTCTGGAGTGCATGAGCCCAGAGCCTCTGCGACGAGAGAGGCCACTGCAATGGGAGGCCCACACATGCCAAAGAATAATGATGGATGAATATAAATAATGACTTAGAAGCAAAAAGAAAAGAGTTCTTGATTTCAAATCAATAGTGTTCTTATATGCTAGTCAGAACCTACTGGAAAATGTAATAGAAACAAATTTTCCTCTTTCTTGGATAAGAAAACCCTGACTTCCCTTGGGCGCTTCCCAGCTTCATAGTCTTAGAATGACTTGCAAATGAAGGTGCCTTCCTGCCGCCCTCTTTAGGCCAGCAACACACATAACCACCCCCTCACCCCAAGCAGGCAGGTGGGTCTCCCTCCTCCAGGAGTCTGGGTCTGGAGAGGAGTGACAGAGACAGGGCCCTGTGTAAAGCTGACAGCGGCATACTCAGCAGAGACTGTCCGTTCTTGTTACCCATAGCCCCAGAGCTGCCTACACCTCTTTCCTTCTGGAGGCCTAATTGTTCAACATTTTCCTTGACTCTCTTCGCTGCCTAGAATATTTCCAATCACTTTTCCCCTTTGTCACTTCCTATTGTTCGCATCCAAAGAATTCCAGCTGACATGTAGAGTTTATATGATAATATCTTCTTTTTTTTCCTTCTTTAAAAAATTGTTTATTCATGTACTTTATTTTTGGCCACACTGGGCCTTTGTTGCTGTGCGTGGCTTTCTCTAGTTGTGGTGCATGGACTTTGTGGTGGTTTCTTTTACTGTGGCGTGCCATCTAAGTTGCCTCATGGCATGTGGAACCATCCCACACCAGGGATCGAACCTGTGTCCTCTGCAGTGGCAGGTGGATTCTTAACCACTGGACTGCAAGGGAAGTCCGATAACTTTTCTGTTGAGCAGGATTTGGGGGAAATGTCCTTTAACAATGCCTGTTGAAAATAATAAGAAAGGACATACAGTTAAATCTCTGCCTTCCAGTTCACATGGAAACCAGACTATGTTCTCCCAGGAGACTCTTGTTCTAGTAAGACTACTGATCGGGATTCCCTGGTGGTCCAGTAGGTAAGGACACCGCCTTGCAGTGCAAGGGGCGCTGGTTCGGTCCCTGGCCTGGGAAGATCCCACGTGCCGCCGAGTGGCTGGACCAATATGTCCAATAAGGAGCCAGCACTCTGGAGTGCATGAGCCCAGAGCCTCTGCGACGAGAGAGGCCACTGCAATGGGAGGCCCACACATGCCAAAGAATAATGATGGATGAATATAAATAATGACTTAGAAGCAAAAAGAAAAGAGTTCTTGATTTCAAATCAATAGTGTTCTTATATGCTAGTCAGAACCTACTGGAAAATGTAATTGAAACAAAGGTCCCGTCTATGATATCACAAAAGCTAAAGGGATAAAACTATTAGCTTTATACATCAACATAATTTTCCAAACAACACTGAATGAAAAAACAAGCTGTAGAATGGTTGATATAAGATATTCATATAAATGGTAAATCTATCTCTTTTTTTTGGCCACTTCTATTGATCTTTGATTTATTTACTTTGTTCTTTGGCCTGTGCGGGCCTCCCATCACAGTGGCCTCTCTCGCTGCAGAGCACCAGCTCTGAGCACATGCGCTCCAGAGCTCCAGCTAGGTAGTTGGACACATCCGTCCAGCTGCTCTGTGGCACGTGGGATCTTCCCAGGCCAGGGATCAAACCGGAGTCCTTTGCACTGCAAGGTGGTGTCCTTACCCACTGGACCATTAGGGAAGCCCTATCTTTTTTTTTTTTTTAAGCACACCGCAGGTCCCTATCTTTTTATATAACTATAAAACTTACATTAAAAATTTAAATGCTAAGGTACCAGATAAACATTTATGGATTAATCAAAAACTTTTAGGTTGCTGGTTCCTTCTGGGTGGTGCAAGAAAAGAATGGAATTGGGGAAGCAGTCATTAGAACTTCATTACTAAAGAAAAAAATCTAAAACGTATAGTAAAATGATAACGTGTGTTGTAGCTGTATGGTGAATGATGATTCCTTGAAGAAAATAATAATGATATTCACCATATTCATCATATCATTATTATTTTCTATAACTACTTATATTTCATAAATAGTGTTTTAAAATGCCATTATAATTGTAAGGAATACGCACATACATTTTATTCTATTGTTCCCTGGTAGGTCAGCTGGTAAAGAATCTGCCTGCAATGCAGGAGACCCTGGTTTGATTCCTGGGTCAAAAAGACCCTGGGAGAAAGGAATAGATACCCACTCTAGCATTCTTGCCTGAAGAACCCCCTGGACAGAGGAGCCTGGGGAGCCCCTGGGTCCTCTTTCATGGGTCACAAAGAGCAACTAATGCTTTTATTTTCACGTTCTATGACAAGTGGAGAATCTGAGTGTGAAATAAGAATCAGTCCGAAGGTGTAAACAGTTTTTTGGTTTTTTTGTAAGCATTTTGCCAGTAAGTTAGCCAGAGATAAAGCATGCAGTAAGCTGAAACCTACATGACCAGAGCTGATAGTCTAGACAAATCACCTTCTACAGTTTCCCTAATGGAGAAAATTATCCTTCAGCTTTTATAAAACAGATGTGGTTTTAGTGGCCCTGGACTCAGAAGGAAAATGCTCTGAGTCTGAGACCAACTGTATCATGACTGGATGACCTTGGAGAAGTTCCTGTCTCCTGTCCTCAATTTCTTCGTAACACATGGGTATTCCGCTTCCCTTTCTCACAGTCTTGTTGTGCACACGAGACACGAGGTGACGCAAAGGTGACACTGCTGTACACATGCCAGAGGATCCTGTGTACACAGTTTTCACTATTTTTAGGCTGAACATTATGAAAAGCCAAATGTAGCTGATGCTGGGAGGAGTGCAAAGACAATCATTTTGGGGGGAAAGAGTAAACTCTGCCTACTGTCAAGGGCTCAAAATCAGGAGAATGAGAATGTGAAAACAGAAGTCGATCCCAAGGATTCTTTTTGGAAGAACATGTACAGAGATGCAATTTTAGTGCTTTTCTCCCTTACGTTACCAAAGGACCTTATTTGAAGAACTTCTTTCTTAACAGACTGAGTAGTTTGGTAGAAATTAAGATGCTTTAGTTGATTTTTGTGAGATAAGGGCTGTCCTCTGGGATTTACTTTAACTGGAAAAAGACTGTCAACAGTTTTTCTAATCTTTGTCCACAGATGTAGAAAGGCAGTGGTTAAAAGCAGACTCAGTGGCTGCACTGACTGGGTTTGAATCCAGACTCTGCCACTTGTAATTGATGCCAACTTATTAACCTCTTTTCCTCAGTCCCATCCTAAGTAAAAGGGGGATAATGATGGTACCTAATATTAGGGTTTTGGAGTTTTAGAGAAGGAAATCATACCTCTCCTCAGGGAGAGGTTTTATGGGGTCTGAAGCTTATAATTTTCAGGGACTGAAGGTTTTTTTCCTCCTGACTTCAGCAGCTTCAGCATTAGTCCTCCCAATGAATACTGAGGGTTGATTTCCTTCGGGATGAACTGGTTCGATCTCTTTGCAGTCCAAGGGGCATTCAAGAGTTTTCTCAAACACCACAGTTCAAAGGCATCAATTCTTTGGCTCTTGGTCTTCTTTATGGTCAATGACTACTGGATTATTTGGCCATTTTAAGACAGTAGCAGTTACATATATACACTACTATCTGTAAAATAGATAGCTAACGAGAAGTTGCTGTATAGCAAAGGGAGCTCAGCCTGGTGCTCTGTGACAATCTAGAGAAGTGGGATAAGGGCGGGATAAGGTCGGAGGTGGGATAAGGTAGGAGGTGGGATGGGGCAGGAGGTGGGAGGGAGGTTCAAGAGAGAGGGGACATGTGCATACCTATGGCTGATTCATGTTGATGTACAGCAGGAACCAACACTTCACTTAAAAAAAAAAAAAAAGTGAGTTTCAGACCTTAGCCTGTTTCCTGACCCACAGGAAGCCTCAGGAGAAGCTGGGGCCATCGTTATTGTCACATATTAAATAATCTCATGCACCAACTCATTTCCCTTTGGGCTCAGTCTTAGGACAGTTTCACCGTCCCCAACTCTGATCTATTTCTCAGAGACTTTTGGAGCCATATAGAAGAATTAGACCACCCTCCAAACAGAGATGTCTCTTAACGGATAGATTTCATTTTGTGATTTCATGTTTCTTTCCTCCTCTCGTATTTTCTTTGTCCTGATGTGAGCATCCACTAATTTTACATTTTCCTTAATCTGGTTACATTTTATTTATTTTTAAGCCTTTTGTATTTTTTTTTTTTTGTTAAAGGTTTTAAATCTTTTTTGGAACTAGGCTGAGTAGAACTATATAAATAATTTCGAAAGAATTCGAAGAACATCAAATGTATTTGCTACTTTACTCCACATAAAATATAGATGAAATCAGTCAAGTGTGGAGGAGAAACCCTAGGATTAAGCAGTCTTGCATGACTGAAATGTGGTGGAAGAAATAACCTTCATGTCAGATATTTTTGTATTCAATTATCTTCTGGCTCCATGAACTGGAAATTTCTCCCTTTAAAAGTATTAAAGAGCATATCATCTCATTTTATAAGAAATGTCTGATGAATCAAACTTCTTTATGATAAACTAGGTTGTTGGGATGGGGGAAAAGAGTGTGCAGTCCTAGGGCTTTGGCTAAGTTGACCGTGTGCTGGGTGTGCTCAGTCACTTGACCATGTCCAGCTCTTTGAGACCCTAAGGACAGTAGCCCACCAGGCTCCAATGTCCATGAAAATTCCCAGGCAAAAATACTGGAGTGGGTTGCCATTTCCTATCTCAGGGATCTTCCTGACCCAGGGATCAAACCTGCATCTCTTGCATCTCCTGCACTGACAGATTCTTTATACTAGCACCACCTAGGAAGCCAAAGTAAACCATAAACTACATGAAACTACAATGAATATATCTTATAGAGACCTATACCCAAGAATTAATCAATTATACTTATAATCACAATGCCATGGATGTCCACTATAAAATATTTGGGAAATAGACATTAGCACAAAAAAAAAAAACAATAAAAGTGGCCCAAATCTTTCAACAGGTGGCCAAAATATTGTAGTTTCAGCTTCAGCATCAGTCCTTCCAATGAATACTCAGAGTTGATTTCCTTTAGGATTGACTGGCTGGATCTCCTTGCTGTCCAAAGGACTCTTAAGAATCTTCTCCAACACCACAGTTCAAAGGCATCAATTCTTTGGCGCTCAGCCTTCTCTATTGTCCATCTCTCACATTCATACGTGACTACTGAAAAACCAAAGCTTTAACTATATGGACTTTGGTCGGCAAAGTGATGTCTCTGCTTTTTAATATTCTGCATAGGTTTGTTATAGTTTTTCTTCCAAGGAGCAAGTGTCTTTTAATTTCATGGCTGCAGTCAGTGTCTGCAGTGATTTTAGAGCCCAAGTAGAGAAAATGTGTTACTGCTTTCACTTTCTCCTTCTATTTGCCATGAAGCGATGGGATCAGATGCCATGATCTTCGTTTGAATGCGGTTTTAGAGACTTTACTCCACATAAAATATAGATGAAATCAGTCAAGTGTGGAGGAGAAACCCTAGGATTAAGCAGTCTTGCATGACTGAAATGTGGTGGAAGAAATAACCTTCATGTCAGATATTTTTGTATTCAATTATCTTCTGGCTCCATGAACTGGAAATTTCTCCCTTTAAAAGTATTAAAGAGCATATCATCTCATTTTATAAGAAATGTCTGATGAATCAAACTTCTTTATGATAAACTAGGTTGTTGGGATGGGGGAAAAGAGTGTGCAGTCCTAGGGCTTTGGCTAAGTTGACCGTGTGCTGGGTGTGCTCAGTCACTTGACCATGTCCAGCTCTTTGAGACCCTAAGGACAGTAGCCCACCAGGCTCCAATGTCCATGAAAATTCCCAGGCAAAAATACTGGAGTGGGTTGCCATTTCCTATCTCAGGGATCTTCCTGACCCAGGGATCAAACCTGCATCTCTTGCATCTCCTGCACTGACAGATTCTTTATACTAGCACCACCTAGGAAGCCAAAGTAAACCATAAACTACATGAAACTACAATGAATATATCTTATAGAGACCTATACCCAAGAATTAATCAATTATACTTATAATCACAATGCCATGGATGTCCACTATAAAATATTTGGGAAATAGACATTAGCACAAAAAAAAAAAACAATAAAAGTGGCCCAAATCTTTCAACAGGTGGCCAAAATATTGTAGTTTCAGCTTCAGCATCAGTCCTTCCAATGAATACTCAGAGTTGATTTCCTTTAGGATTGACTGGCTGGATCTCCTTGCTGTCCAAAGGACTCTTAAGAATCTTCTCCAACACCACAGTTCAAAGGCATCAATTCTTTGGCGCTCAGCCTTCTCTATTGTCCATCTCTCACATTCATACGTGACTACTGAAAAACCAAAGCTTTAACTATATGGACTTTGGTCGGCAAAGTGATGTCTCTGCTTTTTAATATTCTGCATAGGTTTGTTATAGTTTTTCTTCCAAGGAGCAAGTGTCTTTTAATTTCATGGCTGCAGTCAGTGTCTGCAGTGATTTTAGAGCCCAAGTAGAGAAAATGTGTTACTGCTTTCACTTTTTCTCCTTCTATTTGCCATGAAGCGATGGGATCAGATGCCATGATCTTCGTTTTTTGAATGCTGAGTTTTAAGCCAGTTTCTTCACTCTCCTCTTTCACTCTCCTCAGGAGCCTCTTTACTTTCTGCCATTAGAATGATATCATCTGCATATCTGAGGCTGTTTATATTTATCCTGGCAATCTTGATTCCAATCTGTGAGACATTCAGCCTGGCATTTCTCATGATGTTCTCTGCATATAAGTTAAATAAGCAGGGTGACAACATACAGCTTTGTTGTACTCCTTTCCCAATTTGGAAGCAGTCTGTTGCTCCATATCTGGTTCTAACTGTTGCTTTTTGATCTGCATACAGGTTTCTCAGAAGACAGGCAAGGAGGTCTGGTATTTTTATCTCTTTAAGAATTTTCCACAGTTTGTTGTGATCCACAGAGTCAAAAGTTTCAGCATAGTCAATGAAGCAGAAGTAGCTGTTTTTCCTGAACTCCCTTGCTTTCTCCATGATCTAATGAATGTTGGCAATTTAATCTCTGATTCCTCTGGGCTTTTCTTAACCCATCCTGTACATCTGAGACTTCTCATTTCACATACTGCTGAGGCCTAGTTTGAAGGATTTTGAGCATAACGTTGCTAGCATGTGAAATAAGCACAACTGTACTGTAGTTAGAACATTCTCTGGAATTGCTGTTCTTTAGAATTGTAATGAAAATTGACCTTTTCCCGTCCTGCTGCCACTTCTGGCTTTTCCAAATTTGCTGACATATTGGGTTCAGCACTTTAACAGCATCATTTTTAAGGTTTGAAATAACTCAGCTGGTGTCCATCACCTCCACTAGGTTTGCTCCTTGGTCTTTATCCCATATAATTAAGTACGTAAAAAAGGGGTGTACAAGGATATTTGCTACAATGTTGTTTATATAGCAAGTTCTCATATTTAGATAAATTTAACGAAAAATACCTTGGAATTACTTAGAATAACCACTAGATGTCGCAATTTTAATTTCATGGCTGCAGTCAGTGTCTGCAGTGATTTTAGAGCCCAAGTAGAGAAAATGTGTTACTGCTTTCACTTTTTCTCCTTCTATTTGCCATGAAGCGATGGGATCAGATGCCATGATCTTCGTTTTTTGAATGCTGAGTTTTAAGCCAGTTTCTTCACTCTCCTCTTTCACTCTCCTCAGGAGCCTCTTTACTTTCTGCCATTAGAATGATATCATCTGCATATCTGAGGCTGTTTATATTTATCCTGGCAATCTTGATTCCAATCTGTGAGACATTCAGCCTGGCATTTCTCATGATGTTCTCTGCATATAAGTTAAATAAGCAGGGTGACAACATACAGCTTTGTTGTACTCCTTTCCCAATTTGGAAGCAGTCTGTTGCTCCATATCTGGTTCCAACTGTTGCTTTTTGATCTGCATACAGGTTTCTCAGAAGACAGGCAAGGAGGTCTGGTATTTTTATCTCTTTAAGAATTTTCCACAGTTTGTTGTGATCCACAGAGTCAAAAGTTTCAGCATAGTCAATGAAGCAGAAGTAGCTGTTTTTCCTGAACTCCCTTGCTTTCTCCATGATCTAATGAATGTTGGCAATTTAATCTCTGATTCCTCTGGGCTTTTCTTAACCCATCCTGTACATCTGAGACTTCTCATTTCACATACTGCTGAGGCCTAGTTTGAAGGATTTTGAGCATAACGTTGCTAGCATGTGAAATAAGCACAACTGTACTGTAGTTAGAACATTCTCTGGAATTGCTGTTCTTTAGAATTGTAATGAAAATTGACCTTTTCCCGTCCTGCTGCCACTTCTGGCTTTTCCAAATTTGCTGACATATTGGGTTCAGCACTTTAACAGCATCATTTTTAAGGTTTGAAATAACTCAGCTGGTGTCCATCACCTCCACTAGGTTTGCTCCTTGGTCTTTATCCCATATAATTAAGTACGTAAAAAGGTGTGTACAAGGATATTTGCTACAATGTTGTTTATATAGCAAGTTCTCATATTTAGATAAATTTAACGAAAAAATACCTTGGAATTACTTAGAATAACCACTAGATGTCGCAATTGTCCACAAATACAAAGCTATAGCCAATTTAAAGCCGAGAAAAAACTTGCACATATATAGTTCTTTGTATGTGTTTGTTCAGTCATGTCCAACCCTTTGCGACCTCATGGACTGTAGCCCACAGGCTCCTCTGTCCATGGCATTTTCCAGGCAAGAATACTGGAGTGGGTTGCCATTTCTTCCTCCAGGGGATCTTCTCAATGGAGGGACTGAACCCACACCTCCAACTCCTGAATTGACAGGTGGATTCTTTACCACTGAGGAACCTGGGAAGCCCTTATATAATCTTTCACTTTAAGATGATTCGTACTAATCCATGCCACTCAGTGCAACTCTATACCAAGGACAACTTATACCACAAAGTATGTTGTAAAACAGAGCATTCTTCAGTGATCGTCAAATTATATTTTTTTAAAATGTTTTTCTCACATCAGGAAACTCAAGCCATCTAGAGGGATGGGGTGGGGTGGGAGATGGGAGGAGGCTCTAAAAAGAAGGGACACATATATAACTATGGGTGATACATGTTGAAGAACAGCTGAAACCAACACACTATTGGAATTATTCTTCAATTAAAAATTTAAAAAAAAACAAAAATGTTGTGTTTTTCTCATAAAGAAGTTTCCATGAGATTTTAAATACTTTTATAAAACTTCAGCCTAAAATGGGGTAGGCCTATGTGGTGTGATTTGGGAACTTCCAGGAGGAACTCAGGCTTCAAAGAATCTCACCATTTGGCTTCCTGGTGGTCCAGTGGGTAAGGAGTCCGCCTTGCAGTACAAGGGGCACAGGTTCTATCCCCGGCCAGGGAAGATCCAGGTGCTGTGGAACAGCTGGACCAGTGTGTTCAATTAGGAGCTAGCACCCTGGAGCGCATGCACCTAGAGCCAGTGTTCTACAAGGATAGAGGCCACTGCAATAGGAGGCGCACACAAGCCAAAGAATAAAGATGGATGAAAATAAATGGATAAAAGAAGTCAATAAAAGAAAAAAAAAAAAAAAAGAATCTCACCACTAACATGTAGAATACCTAAAAGTTCATCATGGAATTACTTAGAATAACCACTAGATGTCGCAATTTTCCACAAATACAAAGCTATAGCCAATTTAAAGCCGAGAAAAAACTTGCACATATATAGTTCTTTGTATGTGTTTGTTCAGTCATGTCCAACCCTTTGCGACCTCATGGACTGTAGCCCACAGGCTCCTCTGTCCATGGCATTTTCCAGGCAAGAATACTGGAGTGGGTTGCCATTTCTTCCTCCAGGGGATCTTCTCAATGGAGGGACTGAACCCACACCTCCAACTCCTGAATTGACAGGTGGATTCTTTACCACTGAGCAACCTGGGAAGCCCTTATATAATCTTTCACTTTAAGATGATTCGTACTAATCCATGCCACTCAGTGCAACTCTATACCAAGGACAACTTATACCACAAAGTATGTTGTAAAACAGAGCATTCTTCAGTGATCGTCAAATTATATTTTTTTAAAATGTTTTTCTCACATCAGGAAACTCAAGCCATCTAGAGGGATGGGGTGGGGTGGGAGATGGGAGGGAGGCTCTAAAAAGAGGGGACACATATATAACTATGGCTGATACATGTTGATGAACAGCTGAAACCAACACACTATTGGAATTATTCTTCAATTAAAAATTTAAAAAAAAACAAAAATGTTGTGTTTTTCTCATAAAGAAGTTTCCATGAGATTTTAAATACTTTTATAAAACTTCAGCCTAAAATGGGGTAGGCCTATGTGGTGTGATTTGGGAACTTCCAGGAGGAACTCAGGCTTCAAAGAATCTCACCATTTGGCTTCCTGGTGGTCCAGTGGGTAAGGAGTCCGCCTTGCAGTACAAGGGGCACAGGTTCTATCCCCGGCCAGGGAAGATCCAGGTGCTGTGGAACAGCTGAACCAGTGTGTTCAATTAGGAGCTAGCACCCTGGAGCGCATGCACCTAGAGCCAGTGTTCTACAAGGATAGAGGCCACTGCAATAGGAGGCGCACACAAGCCAAAGAATAAAGATGGATGAAAATAAATGGATAAAAGAAGTCAATAAAAGAGGCCAAAAAAAAAAAAAAAAGAATCTCACCACTAACATGTAGAATACCTAAAAGTTCATCATGGAAGATTATTCCTGAGGAGTTTAAGATTTCCAATCTTTAGAGGTGCTAACTGTGAAATACCTCTAGATGAGGTGATCCTTCGAGCACTATTCCTGAATAGTTTCCAAGATTCATTGAGTTTTAAAGAAGAGCAAAGCCCACTGTGAAAGAAACACAAAAAGGGGGGCTAGGAAAAGAGATGGGGTGGGGTGAGGGCATGCTAGAAAGCAGGGGCACAACCTAGGGTCTGCACGCCACTCTAATGTGCTTTAAGCTAAAGAAGACACAATTCACTCAGCTCTTACTTCTGAGAAAGGTGACTATTTCGGGGAACCTTAAACCCTAGGCAACATTTGTCTTATCAAAATCCAAATTGTCACAACTATTTCCTAATGCTCTCATATCGAACTGCATATTTCATGCTGATCTAAAGTAAATATGCACAAATATATTAGGAAACAGATATCATTTGTTTCTGTACTCATAAACTAATAGCTAAACCAAATATTAAAACCAAATCCATATTTAGTTGCCAATTAAGAAGTTCCAGATAGGGGCTTCCCTGGTGGTCCAGTGGGTAAGGACACCACCTTGCAGTGCAAGGGACGCCGGTTCGATCCCTGGCCTGGGAAGATCCCACGTGCCACGGAGCAGCTGGACCGATGTGTCCAATTACTGAGCCGGAGCTCTGGAGCTTACATGTGCCCAGAGCCGGTGCTCTGCGACAACAGAGGGCACTGCGATGGGACGCCCACATGGGCCAAAGAACAAAGATGGATGAAAATGGACAAATGAAAGACCAAAAGAAGTGGCCTGCCTACTCCCCTCCCTCTCCACCACACCCCCACCAAAATAAATAAATAAATAAATCTTAAAGTAAGCAAGTGCATCGGGACATAGGTTTGCATGAAGGTTTGGCTTAAGAATTTCTTCATCAAAGAAAGAACTGGGAGGTACAAACGAAACAGGAAAGTAAATCAATAGTTTTTCTTTTACAAATAGTTGCTCATTTAGTTTTTATGTCAAATATAAAATACAATCATAGTAGTGAAAGGTCTGAGAAAGTCTTACCTTGGCAAAAACTAAATATAAAATATCAAACCAGAAGATTCAGTTCCTTTTACAAAACCTCATTTGTAATACATTACGTTAACAAAGTGATGTATGTAAGTATGTTTGGCTATAGATATGTCAGCTCCTAATACCTTTAGTCCACGGGGCTTTCTATAATTTTCAAAGGTTTTCATACATTCTCTCATTTTCTCCTATAAAATTACTTTTTCTGGATTGATATAAAAATACTATCAGCCTCTTATTAATCTTCTCTGTCCTAGCTATAGATCCAACTAATTAGGTATTTCAAAAACAGGAGGGCTTCCCTGGTGGTCCAGTGGGTAAGAACACCACCTTGCAGTGCAAGGGGTGCTGGTTCGATCCCTGGCCTCGGAAGATCCCACTTGCCATGAAGCGGCTGGACCAATGTGTCCAACTACGCAGCCGGAGCTCTGGAGTGCATGCGCCCAGAGCCGGTGCTCAGCAGTGAGAGAGGCCACTGCGATGGGAGGCCCACACAGGCCAGAGAACAAAGGTGGATGAAAATAAATAAACGAAAGACCAATAGAAAAGCCCCCCGCCACCCCCAAAAAAGAGAAAAGTAATTCTGCCTATTGTTTGTGACGAATTTTTTAAACCTAACATGACGTCAGTGTCCGGTCCCTGGGCCACCTCCCCTAGCCTCACAGCTCTAGCACGAGTCTTTTTCAGATGGACGTGGTCTATAACTGAGGAAATCATAATACCTTTTCCTGGTCCATGCCGTCATCCATGTTTCCTGTCCTAAAACTAAAGGGTAAAGTCTGCATCTTTATCCTAACGTGGGGAAAGAACAGCATGGTAGCTCCAAACTGGTCAACTGCTGGGTCTCTCTTCACCCGCCTCCTTAATAGCATGTCATGTTATCGAGAACTGTACAAATAGATACTCTTCGCTTTTATAGGCCAGGGGTTTTCTAAGCATGGATGCACCCAGGATGATCCATTAGGGCAATGATCCATAAATTCCAACCCAGTCAAGTCCAAGTCCAGTCCACCACTTGTTTTTCCTTTCTTGGAATTTTTTTTTTTTACTTCTTAAGATTTTATTGAGATAAATTCACAAAGCATAAAATTCTCCTTTTAAAGTGGATAGTTCAGTGTTTTTAGTATAGTCACATAAATAGGCAACCATCAAATGACCTAGTTCCAGAGTTTGTGGACCACAACAAAAAATAACTGCTTGTTTCCTATATTAATATGCCTGGCCTAGTCAACAGAATCTCACCAGTTTTCTCTCTGCTTCTTCTTATGTTTAGAACACAAAAAACTTTATATATAGCTACCAAATATATAGTTACTAAGTCAGGATAAAGGCAAAAAACCCATGAGAATTTGTGCAGCTGGCTTGGGCTCATTTACATACTGTCCTGCCAAGTTAAAAAAAAGAGTGGGTGGGGAGGGGGCTGGAAGGGTGTAGAACTCTGCGGTTACCACTCCATTTCCCTTCTATCCTGCTTCTGAAGCTAAGAATTCTTCCTAGTTTCTCCAGCCAATCAGAAAAAAACACGATGCCACCTTGGAACACCATTCGTTTCTTGGAAATTTTTTTATTGAGATAAAATACACATATCATTAAATTTACTCTCTAAATTATGTTTAAACATATGGTACAGTGGTATTAAATACATTCCTAATGCACAATGAATGCCAGGCCTGAGACTTTCATAGCGTCTCTTCCACGCATGCAAACTTCTGTAAGAGCAGCGTCACCTTTTCACTGGGCCCTTTCCCAAGTTAAACAAGGTGTTTCTCATTCCTTAAAATCATAGCAAAAGAGGAGTTGGGTGGGGGGGTGTTGTAACTATTGGCTCACTTTATCTTATTTAGGAAGGCTAATTTAACAAGAAAAAAGTTAGATTGATACTATGTTCCCTTAAACTTCAATGCATTTTGGGTTTTGTTTTATTTCAAAGCTTTTTTTAAAAAAATTGTATTGGTTAATGTGTGACTGCACAGGGTCTTCATTGCTGCAGGCGGGCTTTCTCTTAACTGTGGCAAGTGGTGCCTACTCTCTCACTGCCATGCAAGGGCTTCTCATTGCAGTGGGTTCTCTCGATGCACAGTATAGGCTCTAGGCATGTGGGCTCAATAGTTGTGGTGCAGGACTTGCTTGATCCACAGCATGTGGCATCTTCCCAGACCAGGGATCAAACCCATGCCCCTACACTGCAAGGCACATTCTTTGCCACTGGACCATTGGGTAAGTCCTTGTAATGCATTTTGAATGGAGACATACTTATTTTCTGGGCTTCCCTGGAGGCACAGCAGTAAAGAAGCCTCCTGCAATGCAGGAGACAGGAGACGCAGGTTCGATCCCTGGGTTGGGAAGACCCCCCGGAGAAGTAAATGGCAACCCACCGCAGTATTCTTGCTGGGGAAATCCCACAGACAGAGGAGCCTTGCAGGCCATTGTCCACAAGGTTGAACAGAGTAAGACAGGACTGAAGCGACTGTGCACATGTAATACTCACTGTCTAAATCCAAACATTATCATGGACTGCACTTGGTTTTTCAGGGGAGACAAACCAACTATAAAGGAAGATTCTGATGCACACCATGCTGTCTTGCTTCACCTTTTTCATTTTCAGCCTCTACATTAGGTAACAGTAAGCAGAACTTAAGAAAAACCCATTGTACCCTCACGGTCATTTCTGAAAAGAAGTAAGGTAGTTATTGGGCTTCTCTGGTACCTCTGACAATAAAGGCTCCACCTGCAATGCAGGAAACCTGGATTCGAGTCCTGGGCCAGGAAGATCCCCTAGAGAAGGGCACGGCAACCCACTCCAGTATTCTTGCCTGAAGAACCCCATGGACAGAGGAGCCTGGTGGGCTACAGTCCATGGAATCATAAAGAGTCAGACACAGGCTTCCCTGATAGCTCAGTGGTAAAGAGTTCACCTGCCAACGCAGGAGACACGGGTTTGACCCGGGAATATCCCAGACACTGCAGAGCAACTAAGCCTGTGAGCCTCAACTATGGAGCCTATGTGCTCTAGAGCCTTGGAGCCACAACTATTGAGCCCATGTGCTGCAACTACTGAAGCCCATGTGCCCTAGAGCCCGAGTTCCACAACAAGAGAAGTCACCACAACAAGAAGCCTGCTCACCTCAATAGAGAGTAGCCCTCACTCCGTGCAACTAGAGAAGAGCCTGTGGCAGCAGTGAAAACCCAGAATATAGGCTCTAGCCTAGGGGCTTGCTTGATCCACAGCATGTGGCATCTTCCCAGACCAGGGATCAAACCCATGCCCCTACACTGCAAGGCACATTCTTTGCCACTGGACCACTGGGTAAGTCCTTGTAATGCATTTTGAATGGAGACATACTTATTTTCTGGGCTTCCCTGGAGGCACAGCAGTAAAGAAGCCTCCTGCAATGCAGGAGACAGGAGACGCAGGTTCGATCCCTGGGTTGGGAAGACCCCCCGGAGAAGTAAATGGCAACCCACCGCAGTATTCTTGCTGGGGAAATCCCACAGACAGAGGAGCCTTGCAGGCCATTGTCCACAAGGTTGAACAGAGTAAGACAGGACTGAAGCGACTGTGCACATGTAATACTCACTGTCTAAATCCAAACATTATCATGGACTGCACTTGGTTTTTTTTCAGGGGAGACAAACCAACTATAAAGGAAGATTCTGATGCACACCATGCTGTCTTGCTTCACCTTTTTCATTCTCAGCCTCTACATTAGGTAACAGTAAGCAGAACTTAAGAAAAACCCATTGTACCCTCACGGTCATTTCTGAAAAGAAGTAAGGTAGTTATTGGGCTTCTCTGGTACCTCTGACAATAAAGGCTCCACCTGCAATGCAGGAAACCTGGATTCGAGTCCTGGGCCAGGAAGATCCCCTAGAGAAGGGCACGGCAACCCACTCCAGTATTCTTGCCTGAAGAACCCCATGGACAGAGGAGCCTGGTGGGCTACAGTCCATGGAATCATAAAGAGTCAGACACAGGCTTCCCTGATAGCTCAGTGGTAAAGAGTTCACCTGCCAACGCAGGAGACACGGGTTTGACCCGGGAATATCCCAGACACTGCAGAGCAACTAAGCCTGTGAGCCTCAACTATGGAGCCTATGTGCTCTAGAGCCTTGGAGCCACAACTATTGAGCCCATGTGCTGCAACTACTGAAGCCCATGTGCCCTAGAGCCCGAGTTCCACAACAAGAGAAGTCACCACAACAAGAAGCCTGCTCACCTCAATAGAGAGTAGCCCTCACTCCGTGCAACTAGAGAAGAGCCTGTGGCAGCAGTGAAAACCCAGAATAGCCAAAAACCAAAAAAAATAAGTTGGACACGACTGAACAACTAACACTACCACTAGGGTGGTTATTACTTGTCTCAATGTACAGATGTAGAAACTGAGAAACAGAAGCAGGGATTCTCAGACGCCTGCCCCAGACTGCCCACTTGGCAAGACGAGACCCAGAACTACAGAGATCTCAGTGATCCTGACTCCATGCCCAGTACTCCTCTACTGCTTCTCACTGAAACAAATTAAGAATTCCAAGACTAGGATTCCCTGGTGGTCCAGTGGTTAAGAATCTGCCTTGCAATGCAGGGATACGAGTTTGATCCCTGGTCTTGGAAGATTCCACCTGCCACGGGGCAACTAAGCCGGTGTGCCACAACTCCTGAGCCCTTGAGCCACAACTGAAGCCTGCGCATCGGACAGCCTGTGCTCCACAAGAGAAGCCACCGCAAAGAAAAGCCTGAGCCCTGAGACTAGAGCATCTGCGTGTCACAACTAGAGAAAGCCCTCGCAATAACCAAAAGCCAGCACAGCAGAAAATGAGTAAAGAAAAACTTTGCAGACAGCAGACTCTTAGACCAAGGGCAGAGCCCTTCTGAACTCAGGGCGTCATGGGACTGCACAGGTCTCAGGAAGCCAGTCGTCGCTCGTGGCACAATGACTTTCTAAAGCACAGACCCAGCTGGGGCTGGGGGAGCACAGCAGGGTGCTGCTTATGTGTCCTTGGTACAACGACAGGTGCCCATGCCCCAGTAAAAAGCATTGCTAATTTTTCTTGGCAATGAGAGTGACTTTGCTCCTAACAAAAAATTCAGAGGCATCTGTAGAAACAAAACAAATACATAAACACAGAAAACAGGCTGCCAGTCCCTTGATAACTGACTGTCAATAGCAGGGTTTCTAAGCAAAACATCCGGGTATGATAGTAGTTCTTTTTTCCTCACCATTTATCTCTTTATCTCTTTGGAATACCTTAGATTTTGATTCCTCTACTTCCTTAATAATCATATACTTTTCCTCCGAATAAACTAATTTTCTATTTATCATCCTTTCATGGTATCACTTCTAAGCAAGAATTTCACATCGCTTGAGTTGAACCACAGATAATTCTCATTTTTCACGTGGTGTTGGGTCTTCCTTAATTCTTGCTCCGTTCCCTGTCAAAACTAGTTCAATTCCACTGGCATTGTTGTTCCACTGTAGGGGAAATTTATTAGTCTCTCCCTAACTCAGGGCTTCCCAAGTGGTGCTAGTGGTAAAGAATCCACCGGCCAATGTAGGAGATGCAAGAGATGGGGTTCAATCCCTGGGTCAGGGTAATTCCTTGAAGTAGGAAATGGCAACTCACTCCAGTATTCTTGCCTAGAAAACTCCATGGACTGAGGAGCCTGGGCTACAGTTCACAGAATCGCAAGAGTTGGACAGGACTGAACACACACATACACTCCCTAGCTCCACATGAGCATTAATGGCTTTCTCCATGTTCGTGCCTGACAAGTTATACAGGCTGGTGGAGAGGGAAGCAGTCTAAAAAGAGAAGGCAAAGCTGGCTTCCGATGCTTTCCATGGCTGAGCCATCCCCCACTCCCACCTACACCTCCAAGGTCACATTTTCTCCTATGAATCTCTTTTAATCCCCAACTCAGTGTCCTTGGGCTGTTCTCCTCTGGAAGTTCTACACCACTTCACTTGTCCCCTTTTTAGACTAAGTGTTAGGAAGGCAACCAGATTAACTTCACTGAAGTGAAATACAATTCCCTCCCAATGTTCACCTCACAATTGCTGATACAGGTTTTCTTCTTTTTTGGCTGCAGGGCATGTGGTTCTTAGTTTCCCAACCAGGGATCTGGGAGTCTTAATCATTGGACCACCAGGGAAGTCCCTGCCACAGGTTTTTATCTTGCTATTTGAACTACCAAAAGGAGGTATTGCTCATCATCTCAATTGACGAGTGAATCTTAGAATCAGCTATTTCCTCCTCTACCTAGGAAACAATATTAGTGTTATTTTCCTTCCTGAAGGTCTGACCCTAGAAATAACTGGATGACTAGATCAAAATAAATACTTGATTTTCCTCTACTTCCTTAATAATCATATACTTTTCCTCCGAATAAACTAATTTTCTATTTATCATCCTTTCATGGTATCACTTCTAAGCAAGAATTTCACATCGCTTGAGTTGAACCACAGATAATTCTCATTTTTCACGTGGTGTTGGGTCTTCCTTAATTCTTGCTCCGTTCCCTGTCAAAACTAGTTCAATTCCACTGGCATTGTTGTTCCACTGTAGGGGAAATTTATTAGTCTCTCCCTAACTCAGGGCTTCCCAAGTGGTGCTAGTGGTAAAGAATCCACCGGCCAATGTAGGAGATGCAAGAGATGGGGTTCAATCCCTGGGTCAGGGTAATTCCTTGAAGTAGGAAATGGCAACTCACTCCAGTATTCTTGCCTAGAAAACTCCATGGACTGAGGAGCCTGGGCTACAGTTCACAGAATCGCAAGAGTTGGACAGGACTGAACACACACATACACTCCCTAGCTCCACATGAGCATTAATGGCTTTCTCCATGTTCGTGCCTGACAAGTTATACAGGCTGGTGGAGAGGGAAGCAGTCTAAAAAGAGAAGGCAAAGCTGGCTTCCGATGCTTTCCATGGCTGAGCCATCCCCCACTCCCACCTACACCTCCAAGGTCACATTTTCTCCTATGAATCTCTTTTAATCCCCAACTCAGTGTCCTTGGGCTGTTCTCCTCTGGAAGTTCTACACCACTTCACTTGTCCCCTTTTTAGACTAAGTGTTAGGAAGGCAACCAGATTAACTTCACTGAAGTGAAATACAATTCCCTCCCAATGTTCACCTCACAATTGCTGATACAGGTTTTCTTCTTTTTTGGCTGCAGGGCATGTGGTTCTTAGTTTCCCAACCAGGGATCTGGGAGTCTTAATCATTGGACCACCAGGGAAGTCCCTGCCACAGGTTTTTATCTTGCTATTTGAACTACCAAAAGGAGGTATTGCTCATCATCTCAATTGACGAGTGAATCTTAGAATCAGCTATTTCCTCCTCTACCTAGGAAACAATATTAGTGTTATTTTCCTTCCTGAAGGACTGACCCTAGAAATAACTGGATGACTAGATCAAAATAAATGGCATACTTTATAGGTATGGTTTATTTGTTCCTGGTAACCATAGAACAGCACAACCACTATGTATGTGTTCATGCTACGTCACTTCAGTCATGTCTGATTCTTTGCAACCCTACGAACTGTAGCCCACCAGGCTCCTCTGTCCATGGGATTCTCCAGGCAAGAATACTGGAGTGGGTTGTCATGCCCTCTTCCAGGGGATCTTCCTGACTCACGGCTTGAAACAAGGTCTCTTGCTTGGCAGGTGCATTCTGTATGGTTGTACCACCTGGAAAGCCCCAACCACTATGCATATGTTGACTTAAGAAGAAAGTCACAACCTAAAAGCTGAGAGCTATCTTTTATTTGGTGGGGGTTTTCAGGACTTCAAGCGCAGGCGAGAGCATCTCTAGTGACCCTGAGAGAACAGCTCTGAGGAGGTGAGGGAGGAACCAGGCTAGGTACAAGTTTTTTTGTTTTTTTTTTTTAAACATTTATTTATTGATTTACTTTGGGGGGGGTGAGTTGGAGAGGGAGGGGGGGCGGGTGGGCCGCTTCTATTGGTCTTTAATTTTTCTATTCTTCATCCATCTTTATTCTTTGGCCCGTGTGGGCCTCCCATCACAGTGGCCTCTGTTGCCACAGAGCACCGGCTCTGGGCGCATGTGCTCCACAGCTCTGGCTCAGTAATTGGACACATCAGTCCAGCCGCTCCGCGGCACGTGGGATCTTCCCAGGCCAGGGATCGAACCGGCGCCCCTTGCACTGCAAGGCAGTGTCCTTACCCACTGAACCACCAGGGAAGCCCTAGGTACAAGTTTTGCAACAAAGTTCAGGTAGCCTGAACATCAAAAGATTATTGTCAATTAAAGAAAACCAGGTAACCCAAGTTAAGGAATTTAGTGCTTTTCTATGAATGGGAAGACACAAGAATCTGGGCTCACTGAAATCATTCCTTTGGTATGCATCTCCACTATGTGGGGCCAGGATCCTGTGTGTGCACATCCTGAGCTTCCTCAGGGCTCACGGTGGGGAGTGGCTGCAATCTGATGGCTACTATGACAGATGGCAGGGATTCTTCCCTTCCTGAGTTTCCTCAGGGCTCACCAACACACCCCTGTGGTGACTGCAGCTGTGACATCCTTATTTACTGATATGGCAAAAAATATTCCACTTCTCATATATCAGATCAGTCTGAGTGTAAATGCATGCATTTAACATCTACTGCAAACTCCCTGGTGACTCAGATGGTGAAGAACTGCCCACAATGCAGGAGACCTGGGTTCAATCCCTGGGTCAGGAAGATGCCCTGGAGAAGGGAATGGCAACCCACTCCACGATTCTTGCCTGGAGTATCCCATGGACAGAGGAGGTTGGCTACAATCCACGGGGCTGCAAAAAGTAGAACACAATTTAGCGACTAAATAACAACAAAGAACAAGAAAAGGGACATGCACATGGGGCATAAATTATTTTTTAAATTTAAGTGAATTGACTAGATTCATTTACTAGAAGTACCCTTTCAAACTGTTAAGAGTGAATCTTGCAGTGAGGCCACTGGATGTATAATGCAGTTCAAGTAACACTAATGTCTTTTCTCTTAATGAGAAGCTGTTACCTTTTCGATAACACAAAACCTTGGAGATGTGAATATGTATTTTTTTCTATGGAGGATTTTAGTGAACAAGGACCACTCAACATCATGATTATTTCACTCCCGCCAACAGGACCCAGTCATATTAGGCTTTTCATGCAAAATAAGAAAACAATTCCTCTCATCATCCACCACCTGTCTTCCTCAAAATCTGCTAAAGCATGAGTATCACAGAACAGTGTGGAAAGTTTGCATATTTCCAAACAAAGAAAGCAAACCCAAACTCCCTTGTTAGCCCAAAATCTGTTAGCAGATTTGTATATGAATGCTAGGCAGGCTGTAACTGTGCCTTTTCTCGCAGAGTTCCAAAGTTCTACAGTGAAGTTTTAAAGGGCTCTTGGCATCTTATGGCATGGACACAGAACCTTCCTGGCTAGAGGGCGGTGAAAACCCAACAGGGACAGGGAGAATGCTTGCCTTCCAGAAAGGTTCTCCAATGTGAAGGAAAGGAAGCAGGGCAACAGCTCTTAGGCTAATCTGTCAGTATGCTTCAGGACTGAAAATACTGCTAATCCATGAAACGGGATAGCTAAGTCAGATCCCATGAGTCTTGTGGGTCTGTCACTTTGATTTCTCTCTTTGGCAAGGACCTTTTCATTTTTCCAGAGAAACATGACACCAGCTCTTCAAGTTCTTTCTTAAAAGAGTCATTGTATAAAATATTTTAGAGATAACTTAGATGGTAAGTATTTTGTGCTTTTTCATAAAAATGAAGAGGTGTGAGGTCAGGAGAGGTCGAGGATGCAAAAAGCAAAAGTGGAACTGACAAGCGCACATTTTCTCAAGATGTCTCCAGCGATGGTTTTAATGGAAGCACCACAAAAGCAATGATCTGATCTTCTCATTGCATCGTATCACGAGGCACACGGTTGTTGGCTTGTTGTAACACTGGACAGAGGAGGTTGGCTACAATCCACGGGCTGCAAAAGTAGAACACAATTTAGCGACTAAATAACAACAAAGAACAAGAAAAGGGACATGCACATGGGGCATAAATTATTTTTTAAATTTAAGTGAATTGACTAGATTCATTTACTAGAAGTACCCTTTCAAACTGTTAAGAGTGAATCTTGCAGTGAGGCCACTGGATGTATAATGCAGTTCAAGTAACACTAATGTCTTTTCTCTTAATGAGAAGCTGTTACCTTTTCGATAACACAAAACCTTGGAGATGTGAATATGTATTTTTTTCTATGGAGGATTTTAGTGAACAAGGACCACTCAACATCATGATTATTTCACTCCCGCCAACAGGACCCAGTCATATTAGGCTTTTCATGCAAAATAAGAAAACAATTCCTCTCATCATCCACCACCTGTCTTCCTCAAAATCTGCTAAAGCATGAGTATCACAGAACAGTGTGGAAAGTTTGCATATTTCCAAACAAAGAAAGCAAACCCAAACTCCCTTGTTAGCCCAAAATCTGTTAGCAGATTTGTATATGAATGCTAGGCAGGCTGTAACTGTGCCTTTTCTCGCAGAGTTCCAAAGTTCTACAGTGAAGTTTTAAAGGGCTCTTGGCATCTTATGGCATGGACACAGAACCTTCCTGGCTAGAGGGCGGTGAAAACCCAACAGGGACAGGGAGAATGCTTGCCTTCCAGAAAGGTTCTCCAATGTGAAGGAAAGGAAGCAGGGCAACAGCTCTTAGGCTAATCTGTCAGTATGCTTCAGGACTGAAAATACTGCTAATCCATGAAACGGGATAGCTAAGTCAGATCCCATGAGTCTTGTGGGTCTGTCACTTTGATTTCTCTCTTTGGCAAGGACCTTTTCATTTTTCCAGAGAAACATGACACCAGCTCTTCAAGTTCTTTCTTAAAAGAGTCATTGTATAAAATATTTTAGAGATAACTTAGATGGTAAGTATTTTGTGCTTTTTCATAAAAATGAAGAGGTGTGAGGTCAGGAGAGGTCGAGGATGCAAAAAGCAAAAGTGGAACTGACAAGCGCACATTTTCTCAAGATGTCTCCAGCGATGGTTTTAATGGAAGCACCACAAAAGCAATGATCTGATCTTCTCATTGCATCGTATCACGAGGCACACGGTGTTGTTGGCTTGTTGTAACACTGGTGATAAATTTAATCACTGGGTTAAGGCTGTGACTGCCAAGTTGATCCACTAATGTTACTTTTTTCCCCTCTGAAATTAAAACATAATTTGTGGAGCAGTATTCGGAGACAATGTAAATATACCCTGTTCTTCATCAAACTTTCATCAACTAGTTTTAATTCGATTGTTTTCCCGATTCATTTTTTTAATACTGATCAGTTGGTATTTTACGGGAAGAAGTAACTTTTCCTTCTTTCTTTCCTATCAGTAGGGATGCATGGATTTTTGCTTCATTCAATAGCTTATAACTCATTACTATGATTTATTTTGATGCTCAGACAGTCCCAGAATTGGCCAGTGGAACCTCTTTAGGCCAGCTTCCATGTAATTTCATAAATCCCCATCCCTCTTTGCGTGTTTCCTTTTGCAGAGGACGAAGTGCTGGGCCCATTTTGTACTTACCCTGGCCCAGGGCAGGAATTGGTCTTTTCTCCAAGGAGCTCTGTGGAGGGTGTGTTTTTAAACATTGATCCTGAATAGGGGTTGCAAAGTCATATACACCTCTCACTTCTGGTTGGCCAATCATTCTCTTGTGAATTTTGTTAGCATGTAGAGTGTCTCCAGCATTTCAGTCACCCTCAGGGAGACTGCAACTTGAAGGTACACTCCAGATTGCTGTGCGCTAATATAATCAGTTGTGGGGATGGCCAGCCTGACGTGGCTTCAGATTCAAGAGCAACATACAGCTCTGGCATCTAATGCCCACCAGAGTCATGGGTTCAGTGAGGAGTGCCTGTGAATGTCACCACCAAGAGGCAAAATAGCTTTCCCGAAATTGAGGTGACTTACCTATTCCAGAGAAACATGACACCAGCTCTTCAAGTTCTTTCTTAAAAGAGTCATTGTATAAAATATTTTAGAGATAACTTAGATGGTAAGTATTTTGTGCTTTTTCATAAAAATGAAGAGGTGTGAGGTCAGGAGAGGTCGAGGATGCAAAAAGCAAAAGTGGAACTGACAAGCGCACATTTTCTCAAGATGTCTCCAGCGATGGTTTTAATGGAAGCACCACAAAAGCAATGATCTGATCTTCTCATTGCATCGTATCACGAGGCACACGGTGTTGTTGGCTTGTTGTAACACTGGTGATAAATTTAATCACTGGGTTAAGGCTGTGACTGCCAAGTTGATCCACTAATGTTACTTTTTTCCCCTCTGAAATTAAAACATAATTTGTGGAGCAGTATTCGGAGACAATGTAAATATACCCTGTTCTTCATCAAACTTTCATCAACTAGTTTTAATTCGATTGTTTTCCCGATTCATTTTTTTAATACTGATCAGTTGGTATTTTACGGGAAGAAGTAACTTTTCCTTCTTTCTTTCCTATCAGTAGGGATGCATGGATTTTTGCTTCATTCAATAGCTTATAACTCATTACTATGATTTATTTTGATGCTCAGACAGTCCCAGAATTGGCCAATGGAACCTCTTTAGGCCAGCTTCCATGTAATTTCATAAATCCCCATCCCTCTTTGCGTGTTTCCTTTTGCAGAGGACGAAGTGCTGGGCCCATTTTGTACTTACCCTGGCCCAGGGCAGGAATTGGTCTTTTCTCCAAGGAGCTCTGTGGAGGGTGTGTTTTTAAACATTGATCCTGAATAGGGGTTGCAAAGTCATATACACCTCTCACTTCTGGTTGGCCAATCATTCTCTTGTGAATTTTGTTAGCATGTAGAGTGTCTCCAGCATTTCAGTCACCCTCAGGGAGACTGCAACTTGAAGGTACACTCCAGATTGCTGTGCGCTAATATAATCAGTTGTGGGGATGGCCAGCCTGACGTGGCTTCAGATTCCAAGAGCAACATACAGCTCTGGCATCTAATGCCCACCAGAGTCATGGGTTCAGTGAGGAGTGCCTGTGAATGTCACCACCAAGAGGCAAAAAACTAAAAGCTCATTCCAGCTTCCAGAAATTGAGGTGACTTACCTATTAGGACCACTTTTCCTGGTAAACTCAAGTTCTAAAGAATGAAGAAAGGTCTCCACTTAACCACCTGAGAACGCCCAATCTGCAAAGTCACAGACAACTAGAAAACTTCCCTGATGAGGCAAGTCTGGCACAGGTGACTTTATCTGGTGGTCTTTTGTGGAATGTTGAAACAGTCCAGTGAACTCTTAAGACCACTCTTAGAAATGAAGGGTCTTGATGCTCCTGAAAAAGTAATGCCAAGTTTTCTGATTCCTTTCCAATTGCTATTCTACAGGGCCTTAAATGGGGCTGTGTCTTTTTCACTTTGCACATTATTTGAGAAACATCTCCCAAAATATTTCACCTTTAAAGCACTGGCGAAAAATGAGGACAGAAACTTGTAAAAATACATCTTTTAATAAACATCAAGAAATACAGTACAGTTTTATCGAGGTTTTACACTGCAGTTTACAGCAAACATATTATCTATTACAGTGTATATTTATATACAAGTAAACTCAGGAGTTTTTTCCTCCCATGTTTGGACAAACTGAATCTGGTGCATCATACTACATTTAAGGTTTTCCGAACTGTTTTCCAAGCTTCTGTAAAAGGCCTTTAACATTAAGAGACTTGTAACAACAACAAAAAAAAGATATCCTCCATCACAATGATATCCTGATGAATGCTCAAAAGCTATTTTAAAAAATGATAAATACTTGGGATTTCTTTGATGGCTTTGAAGAAAAGCTCCTGACAGCAAATCTGCACTATTAATGACAATGAGGGAACAAGCTGTTTCTTTCAACAACTGGCTCCATAATACATACTAATTTGAGTTTAGAGATTATGAAAAGAATCAAAAATTCTTGTAGGAAATGTTTAACATTTTATACATATGGTCTCGTGGACTAAAAAGTCGTCTAGAATATTAATGGTTGAGTCAGCTTTTAACCTTGTTTATACAAAGAATGGTGGAATTCTTGACACTTCTGGACAAATTCAGTGAGTGACAGAGGGGGCAAAAATTAATTAGAAAAGGGGAAAATTCATAGTCATCTCATTCTACCTGCCATTGTCTTGGAATGATCAAGACTTAGCTACATCCGAGAAGAGTAACAAGAAGAACTGAAGGAAATTGGAAGCTCTAGCTAAAAAACAGAGGTTGCATGACGATGGCATTTAAAAACTCAAGTCACAGACAACTAGAAAACTTCCTGATGAGGCAAGTCTGGCACAGGTGACTTTATCTGGTGGTCTTTTGTGGAATGTTGAAACAGTCCAGTGAACTCTTAAGACCACTCTTAGAAATGAAGGGTCTTGATGCTCCTGAAAAAGTAATGCCAAGTTTTCTGATTCCTTTCCAATTGCTATTCTACAGGGCCTTAAATGGGGCTGTGTCTTTTTCACTTTGCACATTATTTGAGAAACATCTCCCAAAATATTTCACCTTTAAAGCACTGGCGAAAAATGAGGACAGAAACTTGTAAAAATACATCTTTTAATAAACATCAAGAAATACAGTACAGTTTTATCGAGGTTTTACACTGCAGTTTACAGCAAACATATTATCTATTACAGTGTATATTTATATACAAGTAAACTCAGGAGTTTTTTCCTCCCATGTTTGGACAAACTGAATCTGGTGCATCATACTACATTTAAGGTTTTCCGAACTGTTTTCCAAGCTTCTGTAAAAGGCCTTTAACATTAAGAGACTTGTAACAACAACAAAAAAAAGATATCCTCCATCACAATGATATCCTGATGAATGCTCAAAAGCTATTTTAAAAAATGATAAATACTTGGGATTTCTTTGATGGCTTTGAAGAAAAGCTCCTGACAGCAAATCTGCACTATTAATGACAATGAGGGAACAAGCTGTTTCTTTCAACAACTGGCTCCATAATACATACTAATTTGAGTTTAGAGATTATGAAAAGAATCAAAAAAATTCTTGTAGGAAATGTTTAACATTTTATACATATGGTCTCGTGGACTAAAAAGTCGTCTAGAATATTAATGGTTGAGTCAGCTTTTAACCTTGTTTATACAAAGAATGGTGGAATTCTTGACACTTCTGGACAAATTCAGTGAGTGACAGAGGGGGCAAAAATTAATTAGAAAAGGGGAAAATTCATAGTCATCTCATTCTACCTGCCATTGTCTTGGAATGATCAAGACTTAGCTACATCCGAGAAGAGTAACAAGAAGAACTGAAGGAAATTGGAAGCTCTAGCTAAAAAAACAGAGGTCTGCATGCTTTCAACCGATGGCATTTAAAAACTACACAACTGGATTTACTTGTTATTTACATAAACCAGTGTCTGGAATCAGAAACAAAAGTACCACTTACATACACAGAAGTACCAGAAGCATATTAGGTTTGCAGAAGAGGCACAATAACCAGTTAATCATGCAGCTCGTTGTTTGTGAAGCCTGTCATGGGCGATAGAACAAACTTCCCATGACCACAGTACTAATGCAGCAAACTACATCAAAGTAAGCAGCTCAAATTCCTAAGGGTAAAAATCCTACATCCCTGAATTTCTAAGCGTTCCTCTCAGTGTTAACATGGTTTCCTCCAAATATTATCCCATTAGAAGAGATTTTAAATATCCCTCCCTCTTTGATACATCATCATATTTTCCGAAGTGAAAAGGAACAATTCTTTTTTTCCACCACTTTTGCCTATCTGATACCCTGTTATTACAGCATCAAGGCTAAGGTAGTGCTCTAAAGGATCCAACACACTGAATTTCTGGTTCCAAATATTGCTGGTATGGACAACAAACCTGTCTGCCAGAAAGCCACGTCTCTGGGCGAAATGTATGCCTGGAACGATGCATGAGGAGTGAAGACCAGCTGCCACTAAAGTTGGATTGTTCCCTGTCAGATAACAGTTTGGTCTTCTCTCTTCAATTAAAATTTCTTAGTAGACGGGACGAGATCTTATACTTTGCCTGTGTCCTCTACACCACCGAGTAAAGTGCTGGGCAAAGATACATCCTCATAGAGATTATCAGTTTATGTGGTCGGGACCTGAATCAAGAGTGAACGTGGCATGGCGAGGCACGCCTCATTCCACCAGTCACCCAAAAGGCAGTCACCCCAAACGTCTCTCTGATGTTGTCACCGAAGAACAGATGCTTGTCTCCTGCCACTATCTGAAGGAGTTTTATTTTACAAAGAATGGATCACATTCTGGACAAATTCAGTGAGTGACAGAGGGGGCAAAAATTAATTAGAAAAGGGGAAAATTCATAGTCATCTCATTCTACCTGCCATTGTCTTGGAATGATCAAGACTTAGCTACATCCGAGAAGAGTAACAAGAAGAACTGAAGGAAATTGGAAGCTCTAGCTAAAAAAACAGAGGTCTGCATGCTTTCAACCGATGGCATTTAAAAACTACACAACTGGATTTACTTGTTATTTACATAAACCAGTGTCTGGAATCAGAAACAAAAGTACCACTTACATACACAGAAGTACCAGAAGCATATTAGGTTTGCAGAAGAGGCACAATAACCAGTTAATCATGCAGCTCGTTGTTTGTGAAGCCTGTCATGGGCGATAGAACAAACTTCCCATGACCACAGTACTAATGCAGCAAACTACATCAAAGTAAGCAGCTCAAATTCCTAAGGGTAAAAATCCTACATCCCTGAATTTCTAAGCGTTCCTCTCAGTGTTAACATGGTTTCCTCCAAATATTATCCCATTAGAAGAGATTTTAAATATCCCTCCCTCTTTGATACATCATCATATTTTCCGAAGTGAAAAGGAACAATTCTTTTTTTCCACCACTTTTGCCTATCTGATACCCTGTTATTACAGCATCAAGGCTAAGGTAGTGCTCTAAAGGATCCAACACACTGAATTTCTGGTTCCAAATATTGCTGGTATGGACAACAAACCTGTCTGCCAGAAAGCCACGTCTCTGGGCGAAATGTATGCCTGGAACGATGCATGAGGAGTGAAGACCAGCTGCCACTAAAGTTGGATTGTTCCCTGTCAGATAACAGTTTGGTCTTCTCTCTTCAATTAAAATTTCTTAGTAGACGGGACGAGATCTTATACTTTGCCTGTGTCCTCCACACCACCGAGTAAAGTGCTGGGCAAAGATACATCCTCATAGAGATTATCAGTTTATGTGGTCGGGACCTGAATCAAGAGTGAACGTGGCATGGCGAGGCACGCCTCATTCCACCAGTCACCCAAAAGGCAGTCACCCCAAACGTCTCTCTGATGTTGTCACCGAAGAACAGATGCTTGTCTCCTGCCACTATCTGAAGGAGAACTAACCACTGGGGCCTCTTTGTTCCTTTCTCTTGGTCACTAAGAGATTATATGTGGGCACGAGTTCCACTTGGTGGATGACATCTGGAAAGAAAAGTTTTTTCTGACTCAGAGGAAGCACCAGTTCATCACATGGCACATTTTACCTCTAATAATACAACTCACAGAACCAGCAACTTTTAAAATTAGGTTAAATGCTATCTATACTAATAGATATCTTAAAAGTTAGGCTTATTCTCTCTGACATCACTTAAAATACATTTTATTTTTAAACAAGGGCATGAGGTAGAAGATAGGAACTCACAGAAGAAAGTCATCTTCAAAATACCAAACTCTATTTGATACAATTAGCCCCGAGAAAGAAGTAAGAAAAGTTACAGCCTAAACTGGTAGACTGGCTACTGACAAAATATTAACCCTTAGCTGAAAAAAAAGAAAGCTTAATTTGAAATTGCCCTTCTTTTTCCCCCAATTTAAGGTACGGTAGAAAAAAGGGTTATACTCATTCTGAAATATTTCTAAGGATCGCGTTAAACAGCTCCTCTTAGTAATCGTGTCTTACTTCATGATGTTGCTCTAAATCACCTCAATTGGCACACAGGTCCTTTCCACCTAAATAACTGATCAGATATCAACCTGGAGGTTAAAAATCCTTCAAGCACAAGAAGCAAGATAAAAGGAATAATTCACATTTAAAATATTGTACTTTTCATAAAACTAGCAGCACTTCATCCTACTAAGACATACAGATTTGGCTTAATTGACAGACCAGCTGCCACTAAAGTTGGATTGTTCCCTGTCAGATAACAGTTTGGTCTTCTCTCTTCAATTAAAATTTCTTAGTAGACGGGACGAGATCTTATACTTTGCCTGTGTCCTCTACACCACCGAGTAAAGTGCTGGGCAAAGATACATCCTCATAGAGATTATCAGTTTATGTGGTCGGGACCTGAATCAAGAGTGAACGTGGCATGGCGAGGCACGCCTCATTCCACCAGTCACCCAAAAGGCAGTCACCCCAAACGTCTCTCTGATGTTGTCACCGAAGAACAGATGCTTGTCTCCTGCCACTATCTGAAGGAGAACTAACCACTGGGGCCTCTTTGTTCCTTTCTCTTGGTCACTAAGAGATTATATGTGGGCACGAGTTCCACTTGGTGGATGACATCTGGAAAGAAAAGTTTTTTCTGACTCAGAGGAAGCACCAGTTCATCACATGGCACATTTTACCTCTAATAATACAACTCACAGAACCAGCAACTTTTAAAATTAGGTTAAATGCTATCTATACTAATAGATATCTTAAAAGTTAGGCTTATTCTCTCTGACATCACTTAAAATACATTTTATTTTTAAACAAGGGCATGAGGTAGAAGATAGGAACTCACAGAAGAAAGTCATCTTCAAAATACCAAACTCTATTTGATACAATTAGCCCCGAGAAAGAAGTAAGAAAAGTTACAGCCTAAACTGGTAGACTGGCTACTGACAAAATATTAACCCTTAGCTGAAAAAAAAGAAAGCTTAATTTGAAATTGCCCTTCTTTTTCCCCCAATTTAAGGTACGGTAGAAAAAGGATTATACTCATTCTGAAATATTTCTAAGGATCGCGTTAAACAGCTCCTCTTAGTAATCGTGTCTTACTTCATGATGTTGCTCTAAATCACCTCAATTGGCACACAGGTCCTTTCCACCTAAATAACTGATCAGATATCAACCTGGAGGTTAAAAATCCTTCAAGCACAAGAAGCAAGATAAAAGGAATAATTCACATTTAAAATATTGTACTTTTCATAAAAACTAGCAGCACTTCATCCTACTAAGACATACAGATTTGGCTTAATTGACAGATCAGGAACAGAGGAAAATGGATACAGGTCCCAACAGCTCCTTGCACAAGGGAAACGTGAGGCCACACGCTTTCATCAACAGCAACCTCCCCATTAGGTGCTGTGGGAAACGACTGGAATGTCGATTTCGATGGCCGAGAGGCGGGAGCGCGCTGAGTAGGGCTGTGAGTACGTATGCATGCCGGCGGGGTGAGAGTACAGCGGCTGCCAGAAAGGAGAAGGCAAGGACTTGCACGCGCAGTACCAGATAAACAGCAGCAGCGCCGTCATAAATAAGCCCCCGGAGCTAGCGATAGTGACATACACGGCATAGTCGAACGTAAAGACGGGCTCGAACTTCCTGTTCAGGTGGACATTATAAAAGATGACCCAGATGGACGGGGAGAGGCTCACGGTACCCGCCAGGAAAAACAGCAGCCCAGCCACCAGGTGGCAGCCCGCACTGTTGACCAGGCACTTGGCCAGTTTGATGTTGGGCACGGAGGAGCGGAAGGCCGTGTTGCACATTCCGATCAGGCAGAGCAGCAGGGCGCCCACGGCGATCAGGATGCTGAGGGGCAGGGCAAACTGGAGGACCCGCAGGTCCAGCTGGTCCACGGACGAGTACCAGGTGGCGTCGTACATCAGGCAGTCGTGGCCCCCGTCATAGCGGGCGCACTTCACCCACAGGCCTGTGTAGACGGTCAGGTTCTTCTCGTTTCTGTTGAACGTGATCAGTCGTAATTTCCTCCAGTTGGGAAGCAGCGTCCCCGCAAAGAGGCCTGCAACTGAGGCGATTCCACACAGGAAGGAGAGGACGGTGGCTGCGTGGACATCCCGACAGCCCATGGCAGGCAGACGTGTGCAGTGCTGCCAATCAGACTGGGGGGGGACACACAAGAGGACAGATCATGAGGGGACAACGAGAGAGCAGAGCAGGAAGGGTAGTGCTGGCTGGAAACACAACCAGGCGCTTCAGTGCAAATGGGCAATCTCCTCCCTGTCTCCATGCACAGGATGAATGTGCACAGGCACAGGGGCCAGCGATCTCAGGGCACAGGTGTACACGTGCACCTGTGCTTACCAGTGACTGGGTCATACGCTACCCAAGCCTCCTCTCCTGAGTATGTTTCTACACAGTGAATTGGAGGTACAGCCAACACAAGCTCAAATTCTCTAAACGTCACATCTGATGTTCCCTCAGTGGTCAAAAATTCAGCACCCACATATCATGCACTCTGATGTGTCAGACACCCAAACATGCACGGTCAGTGATGGTCTGCAGACCATCAACCCCAAAGACAAATTCAGTCTTCAATGCTCACGCAGATGTAAAATGAAACTAAGGCCAAGGTGCAGGTAAAGAGGTGCTACAGGGTAGCAGGGTGGCTGAGGGCAGGAGCGGCACCCATCGGCTGGAGTTTGAGCGCTCACTTCCTCACTTACTAGCCAAGTGACCCAAGTGACGTTGGGTCAGCAACAATACTTCGGTGTGCCTCATTTTCCCATCTGTAAAATGGGAAAAGTAACAATGCCTAACTCACTGGGCTTTCTAAGTATTCAAGGAGCTAATATGACATCACATGCTTACAGTTATATCTGGCGCCTTGGAAGCATGATGCGAGTGTCCATTATTCTAAGCACTCAGTGATCACTGTGAGTGAAACTCACTGCGTCATGTCTGACCTTGTGGCCCATGGACAAGCCATTGAATTGTCCAGGCAAGAATACTGGAGTAAGTAGCCATTCCCTTCTCCAGGAGAATCTTCCCGACCCAGGAACTGAACTGGGGTCTCCTGCATTGCAGGCGGATTCTTTACCAGCTGAGCTACAAGGGATGCTCAGGGCTTAGCATGCTGGGGCAGTTCAAAGAGCACTTGTGGAATAAACATTCAATAAGAAAAAGCGTACATCTCATTCCTATGTACTAGGCATACCAGAGAATCACAAAACAGACTCCTCTTCCAGTGAGTTAGTCAAGCCAGAAAGAGAGAACAGAGGTCCCTGACACTATTCTGCTCTACCACTTCCTCACTGATTCAAGATGACAGGCATGCTTTCCAGGTTATTAAACTATTGGTTATTGGTTATACCACTAATATACTACTATGGTTAGTCTACTGTTACTGCTCATATAAGACGCATGCAAAGATTCCTGAAATAATGACAATCTATCTCTATTAATACTACTATAAAGAAAAGAAAAAAAGCAGTGAGACCTTTCATCTCAAATTAAAAGGCTGGGCTCTTTATCTGTATATGACAAACTATAAAAACCAGTAGGTTCTGCAGCTTTATTTCCTCAAGAGTCTGAAACTCACTCTTCAAACACCACTCTGATGTATTTTCTTTACCTTCTATCACATCTCCTACAAGGCAATGGAAGAGGCTGCTTTCATTTACTGTATGCTAAGTCCAATCACAGACTCTGGGAACAAAAATGTTACTAGCAGAAAACATATGTATGTATACATACTTACACACACACATGTAAGTATACAATATAAAAATCAGTTTAAGTGATTTTTATACTGTAAAATATAAAAGTGACCATTTTTTAAAAGTCAGGTTAAGAATAACTAGCTTTAAGTTTTTCTGTTCTTAGTTTACTACTTGTTTATCATGTTGTCTTCTCTCAATATTACCAAAAGTAGTAATTGTTTTAAAAAACATATATTATGGGGGCTTCCCCGGTGGTCCAGTGGGTAAGGACACCACCTTGCAGTGCAAGAGGCGGTGGTTCGATCCCTGGTCTGGGAAGATCCCACGTGCCAGGGAGCGGCTGGACCCGATGTGTCCAACTACCGAGCTGGAGCTCTGAAGCACATGAGCCCAGAGCCGGAGCTCTGCGATGAGAGAGGCCGCTGCGATGGGAGGCCCACACAGGCCAAAGAACAAAGATAAATCAATGAAAGATCAATAGAAGTGGCCAAAAAAAAGTGTATATATATATATATATAAATATATATTCTGGAGTTTCCCTGGTGGTCCAGTGGTTAAAGAGTCCGCCTTACAGTGCTAGGGGCACCAGTTCAATCCCGGGCCCGGGAAGATCCCATGTGCCATGGAGTGGCTGGAACGGTATTAGGAGCTACTGGAGCTCCAATTACTAGCCAGCGCTCTGGAGTGCATGTGCCCAGAGCTGGTGCTCTGCAGTGAGAGAGGCCTCTGCAATGGGAGGCCAACACATGCCAAAGAATAAAAGATGGATGAAAATAAATATAAAAACAAAAAGAAGCAGGATAGGGAAAAGAAAAAAAAAAATATATATATATATATATATACACACACAATGGATGAAAATACTTGGAACAGAGGAATTATGGTCATTATTTTTTTTCCTGCAAATTTTAAATGCTTGATTTTAGCAACCAATCAACCACCTGAGTCCAACAATGGAAACTCTAGTGCAGGTTGGAGGATGTTTACACTGGAAACATACTATTTACGTTAGTCTCTAGAGCCCAGCTTCCTGCTGGCTTCTCCTCATTCACTTGCCTCTCCAGAGTACTGTGAACAACGTGCACTGTGCCTGGCTCACAAGTCATTTTATTTGAATAAATAACTACTAGGCCCAGACCCAACACTACAGCAAACCACAAAGGGAGGTTCTTAATGATGTAGAACTGGACAAGGAGGTGGCCAATACCAAGCAATCATTCATTCAACAGGTATTTACTGTCTAGCAAATAATTAGGACTGTATTAGGTCCCAGAGCCACACGGAGGTTGTGAAGATCTGGACGCTGCCCCAGGATGTTAACAATCAGACTGAGGCAAAGAATATGCTGTTTTATAAAAACTCACCTTGCAGTGCAAGAGGCGGTGGTTCGATCCCTGGTCTGGGAAGATCCCACGTGCCAGGGAGCGGCTGGACCCGATGTGTCCAACTACCGAGCTGGAGCTCTGAAGCACATGAGCCCAGAGCCGGAGCTCTGCGATGAGAGAGGCCGCTGCGATGGGAGGCCCACACAGGCCAAAGAACAAAGATAAATCAATGAAAGATCAATAGAAGTGGCCAAAAAAAGTGTATATATATATATATATAAATATATATTCTGGAGTTTCCCTGGTGGTCCAGTGGTTAAAGAGTCCGCCTTACAGTGCTAGGGGCACCAGTTCAATCCCGGGCCCGGGAAGATCCCATGTGCCATGGAGTGGCTGGAACGGTATTAGGAGCTACTGGAGCTCCAATTACTAGCCAGCGCTCTGGAGTGCATGTGCCCAGAGCTGGTGCTCTGCAGTGAGAGAGGCCTCTGCAATGGGAGGCCAACACATGCCAAAGAATAAAAGATGGATGAAAATAAATATAAAAACAAAAAGAAGCAGGATAGGGAAAAGAAAAAAAAAAAAAATATATATATATATATATACACACAATGGATGAAAATACTTGGAACAGAGGAATTATGGTCATTATTTTTTTTCCTGCAAATTTTAAATGCTTGATTTTAGCAACCAATCAACCACCTGAGTCCAACAATGGAAACTCTAGTGCAGGTTGGAGGATGTTTACACTGGAAACATACTATTTACGTTAGTCTCTAGAGCCCAGCTTCCTGCTGGCTTCTCCTCATTCACTTGCCTCTCCAGAGTACTGTGAACAACGTGCACTGTGCCTGGCTCACAAGTCATTTTATTTGAATAAATAACTACTAGGCCCAGACCCAACACTACAGCAAACCACAAAGGGAGGTTCTTAATGATGTAGAACTGGACAAGGAGGTGGCCAATACCAAGCAATCATTCATTCAACAGGTATTTACTGTCTAGCAAATAATTAGGACTGTATTAGGTCCCAGAGCCACACGGAGGTTGTGAAGATCTGGACGCTGCCCCAGGATGTTAACAATCAGACTGAGGCAAAGAATATGCTGTTTTATAAAAACTCAAAATGCTGACAATGAAAATGGCATCTGATAACTACATATCAAGTGATCACTGTTAGGCATTAAGCAAAGTGACACAATAAGATATACTTGTTCATAAAAATGACTAATTCAGCGTTAGAGAAAAACTGAGCAACACACAAAAAAATGAAGGCCTAATCAATATTGTGAAGACATAAAAAAAGGTTCCCCTAGTTCTTTCAAAGGTTCAGAACTCCTTCAGATAACCCTGGTCAAGTCCTGACCCAATCAATTCCTTCCTGCTTTCAGAGGTTGGAAACAGAGTATCAATATAACTGAGATTTCTTCAGTCAATCTACTGTGAACCCCTAGTTTCTACAAATGGAATGAGAAACAAGGTCAGAATCAATTTTATTATTAATAAATAACTATCTGTGGTTTGTAATCTATAGATTATCAAATGACACTGAAAAACAGAGGCGGATCAACAGTCAGTATCTCTTTCAGTTTCAAGTTCAAATTCATCCTGCAGCAAATGAATCTAAATATCCTATCAGTCCCCTGAATTTGCTTCTGATGAAGTATTCTTCATTTAGATCCTAGAAACTAACTAAAAGTCCTATTTTAGACAGCCAACAAGTAGACCGTGGCATTTTTCAGAAGGGACAGACTATGAACCTCAATTTAACTGAATTTTAAGCTCAGGGCTGTAATTAACATCTGCGCTCTTTGTAACTTTCTTTGGCTGCTTCACATTTTATACCCTGTTATTAACTCCACTTGTGTATGATTTGATGGTAAGCGTGGATCCGATGAAGTAACATTTTCTAGGGAGAGTGCGAGAAGGAATATGTGCAGTGATTTAAAACTGAAAGACACTTCTGACTCTTGGAGCTCTACCAATTATCTTCAAACCTGGCATACATTTTTCAAACGCAAATCTGATTGTTTCACTACATTTCTTACCATACAACAGCTTCCTATGGCATAACTTCCTCAGAACAAAGTTTCAAATCTTCCCCATAGTTTGCAGAATTTACATCCCGCCACCTGGTTCCTGCCAGATTCTCAGTCTCCTCATTTTGTCACGTCCCAGCTTAAAAGCCATACTGCTTCTAACTTCTCCATTGTCTGCCACAGCACGTCAGCTGAGTGCACAGAGAACAGTGGGTGTGACGCAACATTAAGAAACACACACGGGCTTCCCTTGTGGCTCAGTGGATAAGAACCCATCTGCCAATGCAGGAGACACAGGTTCGAGCCCTGATCCGGGAAGATCCCACATACCACAGAGCAGCTAAACCCACACATCAACAAAGACCCAGCACAGCCAAAAATAAATAAATAAAAGTTAAAAAAACAAACAAAAAAAAGAAACACACACACTGAGAAAGGATGGGAACAGGGGGCTCACGACCTCTTGGGTCAAAGCCCTGAACACATTCACTTTTATTGAGCGCTTAAGACTCCAGGTGTTTGCAGGGAATATTAGCACAGGCTAGGACCCTCTCACAGCCCTGATCAATAATTACTCGGAATGAGAACATAATTTTTTTTTGTGGTTTGTAATCTATAGATTATCAAATGACACTGAAAACAGAGGGGGATCAACAGTCAGTATCTCTTTCAGTTTCAAGTTCAAATTCATCCTGCAGCAAATGAATCTAAATATCCTATCAGTCCCCTGAATTTGCTTCTGATGAAGTATTCTTCATTTAGATCCTAGAAACTAACTAAAAGTCCTATTTTAGACAGCCAACAAGTAGACCGTGGCATTTTTCAGAAGGGACAGACTATGAACCTCAATTTAACTGAATTTTAAGCTCAGGGCTGTAATTAACATCTGCGCTCTTTGTAACTTTCTTTGGCTGCTTCACATTTTATACCCTGTTATTAACTCCACTTGTGTATGATTTGATGGTAAGCGTGGATCCGATGAAGTAACATTTTCTAGGGAGAGTGCGAGAAGGAATATGTGCAGTGATTTAAAACTGAAAGACACTTCTGACTCTTGGAGCTCTACCAATTATCTTCAAACCTGGCATACATTTTTCAAACGCAAATCTGATTGTTTCACTACATTTCTTACCATCCAACAGCTTCCTATGGCATAACTTCCTCAGAACAAAGTTTCAAATCTTCCCCATAGTTTGCAGAATTTACATCCCGCCACCTGGTTCCTGCCAGATTCTCAGTCTCCTCATTTTGTCACGTCCCAGCTTAAAAGCCATACTGCTTCTAACTTCTCCATTGTCTGCCACAGCACGTCAGCTGAGTGCACAGAGAACAGTGGGTGTGACGCAACATTAAGAAACACACACGGGCTTCCCTTGTGGCTCAGTGGATAAGAACCCATCTGCCAATGCAGGAGACACAGGTTCGAGCCCTGATCCGGGAAGATCCCACATACCACAGAGCAGCTAAACCCACACATCAACAAAGACCCAGCACAGCCAAAAATAAATAAATAAAAGTTAAAAAAACAAACAAAAAAAAGAAACACACACACTGAGAAAGGATGGGAACAGGGGGCTCACGACCTCTTGGGTCAAAGCCCTGAACACATTCACTTTTATTGAGCGCTTAAGACTCCAGGTGTTTGCAGGGAATATTAGCACAGGCTAGGACCCTCTCACAGCCCTGATCAATAATTACTCTCATGACTCTAAGAACGGAAAGGGCGTATTGTAGCTGGGGGACAACTAGACCGGCAAGAAGTTGAGGAGTCTGTTCTGTGTGCGCACGCATGCAGCTGACCCAGCGTTCCAAAGTCCACAGCAGATCTCCCACCTGTTGCCGATCAGTATGACCCCAGCTACGGAGCCCCTGTGAATTGAATCAACTTGTGTCTCAGCTCTTTCATTTCCAAGATGTTTTTCTCCTGGCTGGGCCAATGTTGCGAAAATCTGCACTGGTTTGTTTCTCCACCAAAAATTTTGGTTTTCAATCTGGGCTTTTTCTCACGCTATTTTTCCTCCTAGGACTTTCTTAATCTCATCCTATTCTTTGCTCAGCTGACACATACTTGTCTTTCTAGTTTCCAGGGAGCCTGGCCCTACACCTCCCCTCTTCACCCCCCGACCCTCGACCATCCCCCTGTCCCTAGTTACACACTCCAGTTACACCTTTGTACTTTTTCTTTGATGGCAGTGAATTTGCTTATATTCCCTGTTCAATGTTTATCTTTCTCACCAGACTGTAAATTCCAGGAAGACAGAGAGCCCTTTGTTTTATTCAGTGTGTCCAACACTGGCACACAGAAGGCACTGAATTATTTGCTGAAAGAATGAACAAAACAAATAACGGAAGGTTCAGACCAGTATGGGGAGGACCCAGAGAGTTATACACTTGCTCTAGGATCAGTCGCACTCATTACATGCATTCATACTCTGTGTTCTGAAGTCTCCAAGCTGCTGCTCGAATGTGCCCTTGCTAGCCACAGTTTACTGGCCAGAGTCTCCCTCATTTTAAAAAATAAAGTCCAGTTTCTTCCCCCCAAACTACCCAAGACAGACAAGGCCACTCCCAGGCATTTGTCTGCAGCCTCTGTTTCTAGAAACACACATAAGTTTGGCAACACTAGTTAATTCCCACAGTGGTGAGACACTAAATCAATTATGATGGTTGATGCTCATGTCTTAACCTAATAGTTATGTTACATATGGGATGCGTCCCTTGCCATTAAGACTGGTTAAAACTCATGTTTCTACCAAGTTTAACAACTTTTATAGGTGTTTGCAGGAATATTAGCACAGGCTAGGACCCTCTCACAGCCCTGATCAATAATTACTCATGACTCTAAGAACGGAAAGGGCGTATTGTAGCTGGGGGACAACTAGACCGGCAAGAAGTTGAGGAGTCTGTTCTGTGTGCGCACGCATGCAGCTGACCCAGCGTTCCAAAGTCCACAGCAGATCTCCCACCTGTTGCCGATCAGTATGACCCCAGCTACGGAGCCCCTGTGAATTGAATCAACTTGTGTCTCAGCTCTTTCATTTCCAAGATGTTTTTCTCCTGGCTGGGCCAATGTTGCGAAAATCTGCACTGGTTTGTTTCTCCACCAAAAATTTTGGTTTTCAATCTGGGCTTTTTCTCACGCTATTTTTCCTCCTAGGACTTTCTTAATCTCATCCTATTCTTTGCTCAGCTGACACATACTTGTCTTTCTAGTTTCCAGGGAGCCTGGCCCTACACCTCCCCTCTTCACCCCCCGACCCTCGACCATCCCCCTGTCCCTAGTTACACACTCCAGTTACACCTTTGTACTTTTTCTTTGATGGCAGTGAATTTGCTTATATTCCCTGTTCAATGTTTATCTTTCTCACCAGACTGTAAATTCCAGGAAGACAGAGAGCCCTTTGTTTTATTCAGTGTGTCCAACACTGGCACACAGAAGGCACTGAATTATTTGCTGAAAGAATGAACAAAACAAATAACGGAAGGTTCAGACCAGTATGGGGAGGACCCAGAGAGTTATACACTTGCTCTAGGATCAGTCGCACTCATTACATGCATTCATACTCTGTGTTCTGAAGTCTCCAAGCTGCTGCTCGAATGTGCCCTTGCTAGCCACAGTTTACTGGCCAGAGTCTCCCTCATTTTAAAAAATAAAGTCCAGTTTCTTCCCCCCAAACTACCCAAGACAGACAAGGCCACTCCCAGGCATTTGTCTGCAGCCTCTGTTTCTAGAAACACACATAAGTTTGGCAACACTAGTTAATTCCCACAGTGGTGAGACACTAAATCAATTATGATGGTTGATGCTCATGTCTTAACCTAATAGTTATGTTACATATGGGATGCGTCCCTTGCCATTAAGACTGGTTAAAATATCAAATTCATGTTTGCTTACCAAAGTTTAACAACTTTTTATATTTATATTTCCTTTTTAAAATATTTTGCCCAATGAGGAAAAAAAAAACCATCCTTTTTGTCATATGAAAACTGCTTATTAGCGACTGCAGCAAAATATGCAAGCCTAAGAACACACTTTAACAACCTGAAGAGCACCCTTGAATACTGGTTAAGCGGCAAGTCTTGAGCTGAGCTGTATACAGATGTGTGGGCTTGCTCTTTCCCTCCAGGAGGCAGAGTGGTATTGTAGCCCAGGTGGCCCAAGACTCAAACGCCAGTCATGAACTACCATTTGGACACTGGGCAAGTCACCTATGTCTTCTGCATCTCAAACTTCTCAAATGTCCCCCAAGATAGCTGTGAGATCATAAACTGTAAAGCCCTTTGTAAGACAGAACAGGGTCAGAAACTTATGTCTGTGATGATTACTGGTAGGTCTTTTGAGAGCATTTTCTCTTTGAGAATAGTTACTGACCAAATCAGATTAGGACTCCATTCAAAACACCCACTTCACATTTGACTGTTCCACAATGACGTGCAGAGAAGGAGGCGGATACATTTTGGTACAAAATGAAAGGTTATCAAAGATATTTCAAATAAAAATAGTTTTCAAAAGAGTATCTTCCCCCAGTTTTGAATAGAGTTCAAAGAAGTCTGGAACAGAAATTGTGACGAAGTACTTTAAAATTCCCAGATTCATTACTGCATTTTTTCCAGAGACAATGCTAAGGAATAGCTACATGAGAATGCATTTGTAATAGCAGCTACGTTAATCCTCAGGAGTAAGACTAGCAGTCCCTTCTACTTGTAATTTGGGTTTTCTTAGAAATTGTACATCATCAACATAGCACTTAGAATGAAGGTCTGTCCTTATCATTTTATTTTGTTGAGAAAAACAGTGTCATATATATGCAAGCAAAAGGAAGAGATAAAAATCAAGGGATGTACTTACTCTTTGAGGTACCTGATTGTTCCAAAACAATTTTAATCAATTTAGAAGAAACACATGCACATCTGAACACACAGCAGAGATGACCCAAACCTAAAGACACAGGAAAAGTACTCCAAATTAATATAGTACTTCTTTAAAAACTCAATTTGAATTCAGATGGGATTCGGAAAAATAATTAGCAACCATCTAAAATGAATGAATTCTTAAGCCAAAAGAGGTGGGCAATCAGTTTAAAAAAAAAAAAGGGCAGTTTATTCTTAACGACTTTTTTTTTTTTTAACTTTTGGTCTCTTTCATTGTTTTCTTTATTTATTTTCATCCATCTTTATTCTTTGGCCCGTATGGGTCTCCCATTGCAGTGGTCTCTCCTGTTGCAAAGCATCAGCTCTGGGCACATGCACTCCAGAGAGTTGGCTCTTTATTGGACACACAGGTCTAGCCGCTCTGTGGCATGTGGGATCTTCCCAGGCCAGGGATCGAATCGGTGCCCCTTGCACTGCAAGGTGGACTCTTTACCCACTGGACCACCAGGAAAGCCCCCAGTTTATTCTTCACACAATATCTATATGTGAGCTACAGAAGAAAAATTAACTCTCATTTTGTGACTTGAAGAAGATAGGAAAAATAAAGCCATTCAAAACACCCACTTCACATTTGACTGTTCCACAATGACGTGCAGAGAAGGAGGCGGATACATTTTGGTACAAAATGAAAGGTTATCAAAGATATTTCAAATAAAAATAGTTTTCAAAAGAGTATCTTCCCCCAGTTTTGAATAGAGTTCAAAGAAGTCTGGAACAGAAATTGTGACGAAGTACTTTAAAATTCCCAGATTCATTACTGCATTTTTTCCAGAGACAATGCTAAGGAATAGCTACATGAGAATGCATTTGTAATAGCAGCTACGTTAATCCTCAGGAGTAAGACTAGCAGTCCCTTCTACTTGTAATTTGGGTTTTCTTAGAAATTGTACATCATCAACATAGCACTTAGAATGAAGGTCTGTCCTTATCATTTTATTTTGTTGAGAAAAACAGTGTCATATATATGCAAGCAAAAGGAAGAGATAAAAATCAAGGGATGTACTTACTCTTTGAGGTACCTGATTGTTCCAAAACAATTTTAATCAATTTAGAAGAAACACATGCACATCTGAACACACAGCAGAGATGACCCAAACCTAAAGACACAGGAAAAGTACTCCAAATTAATATAGTACTTCTTTAAAAACTCAATTTGAATTCAGATGGGATTCGGAAAAATAATTAGCAACCATCTAAAATGAATGAATTCTTAAGCCAAAAGAGGTGGGCAATCAGTTTAAAAAAAAAAAAGGGCAGTTTATTCTTAACGACTTTTTTTTTTTTTTTTTTAACTTTTGGTCTCTTTCATTGTTTTCTTTATTTATTTTCATCCATCTTTATTCTTTGGCCCGTATGGGTCTCCCATTGCAGTGGTCTCTCCTGTTGCAAAGCATCAGCTCTGGGCACATGCACTCCAGAGAGTTGGCTCTTTATTGGACACACAGGTCTAGCCGCTCTGTGGCATGTGGGATCTTCCCAGGCCAGGGATCGAATCGGTGCCCCTTGCACTGCAAGGTGGACTCTTTACCCACTGGACCACCAGGAAAGCCCCCAGTTTATTCTTCACACAATATCTATATGTGAGCTACAGAAGAAAAATTAACTCTCATTTTGTGACTTGAGAAGATAGGAAAAATAAAGATATCACTTTATTGTTTTGGATATAGATGATCAAAATTTAATGAATATTTTAGATCTTTTCATGACCATAATGAGGGCATCCCTGGTGGCTCAGCTGGTTAAAGAATCCACCTGCAATGAAGGAGACTCCGGTTCAAATCCTGCCTGGGTCAGTAGGTATAAGCTACCCATTCTAGTATTCTTTGGCTTCCCTAGAGGATCAGTCAGTAAAGAATCTACCTGAAATGTTTGAGACCTGGGCTTGTTCAATCCCTGGGTGGGGAAGATCCCCTGGGGAAGGGAAACGCTACCCACTCCAGGGTTCTTGCCTGGAGAATCCCCTTGGATAGAGGAGCCTGGCGTGCTATCACACAGTCACACACAACTGAGCCCCTGAGTGACTAAGGACAACTACAGTGAAAGATGAAGGAGGGCTGATGAAACACTATGTGGTAAGTTGTCTTGGCAGAAAACAGATTTCTGAGGTTTCTATTCCTTTTAAAAGAATCCTTCCGATGAAACTAGTCCAAGTTGATTAGTAGTGTGCCTCCTAAAAGTTGCAACCAGAATTTCTTTTCAGTTTACAGTTCCACTAATAGCTTAACCCGCCACTTAAACATGTTTTCATGTATCTTTCTTAAGCATCAACAACTTCCTCTTCAAACAGCATTTACCTCAAGTAGGAGGAGGAGAAGGAAAGCTTGTAAAGCCTAAGAACTTCCTGGTTTAAGGCGTGCATGTATATATACTGCTAAGCCCTACAATGATCATAAAGTAGAACGATGTTCCCAACAGTCTGCACGGAAGTGATTTCAATCTGATTTGTTTCTTTTCCAAATAGACGTCTGGTTGGTTTCAACCACACCTGCTCTCCAAAGTTAAGGGAAATCTTTTCACAATATAAAACACATATTAGGAATCTCTGAGCAATCGTTTTAAAGTGGCGTCACCTAGGCTTCTTCGCTCTGACTGGTCCCTCGCAATCATTATGCTGGGATCTTCCCAGGCCAGGGATCGAATCGGTGCCCCTTGCACTGCAAGGTGGACTCTTTACCCACTGGACCACCAGGAAAGCCCCCAGTTTATTCTTCACACAATATCTATATGTGAGCTACAGAAGAAAAATTAACTCTCATTTTGTGACTTGAGAAGATAGGAAAAATAAAGATATCACTTTATTGTTTTGGATATAGATGATCAAAATTTAATGAATATTTTAGATCTTTTCATGACCATAATGAGGGCATCCCTGGTGGCTCAGCTGGTTAAAGAATCCACCTGCAATGAAGGAGACTCCGGTTCAAATCCTGCCTGGGTCAGTAGGTATAAGCTACCCATTCTAGTATTCTTTGGCTTCCCTAGAGGATCAGTCAGTAAAGAATCTACCTGAAATGTTTGAGACCTGGGCTTGTTCAATCCCTGGGTGGGGAAGATCCCCTGGGGAAGGGAAACGCTACCCACTCCAGGGTTCTTGCCTGGAGAATCCCCTTGGATAGAGGAGCCTGGCGTGCTATCACACAGTCACACACAACTGAGCCCCTGAGTGACTAAGGACAACTACAGTGAAAGATGAAGGAGGGCTGATGAAACACTATGTGGTAAGTTGTCTTGGCAGAAAACAGATTTCTGAGGTTTCTATTCCTTTTAAAAGAATCCTTCCGATGAAACTAGTCCAAGTTGATTAGTAGTGTGCCTCCTAAAAGTTGCAACCAGAATTTCTTTTCAGTTTACAGTTCCACTAATAGCTTAACCCGCCACTTAAACATGTTTTCATGTATCTTTCTTAAGCATCAACAACTTCCTCTTCAAACAGCATTTACCTCAAGTAGGAGGAGGAGAAGGAAAGCTTGTAAAGCCTAAGAACTTCCTGGTTTAAGGCGTGCATGTATATATACTGCTAAGCCCTACAATGATCATAAAGTAGAACGATGTTCCCAACAGTCTGCACGGAAGTGATTTCAATCTGATTTGTTTCTTTTCCAAATAGACGTCTGGTTGGTTTCAACCACACCTGCTCTCTCCAAAGTTAAGGGAAATCTTTTTCACAATATAAAACACATATTAGGAATCTCTGAGCAATCGTTTTAAAGTGGCGTCACCTAGGCTTCTTCGCTCGTGACTGGTCCCTCGCAAAGCCTGCAAACACAGAACTTGGACTTCAGAGGAAAGCACATCAGGCTTCCAGAGAAGCCACCCTCCGCCCCCACCCCCTCTCTTCGAGCTGTGTCCTCGAGAGCACTAGAGCTGGTAGAAAGATACAGAGGGGGAGAAAAAAAACAAAGAGCTTTCCTGGTTAGAGCCATGGAAAGAGTCTGCAACAGCGACTAAGAACGCTCTCAGAGCAAGCTCATCCCCGCACCACGGAGTTGAACCGCAAGCAGGTCATCATTACACAACCAGCATGAGCTGGTGATTCAAAAATAGCAACCTGCACCTCCACAGCGCACACCTGGCAGCCGAGCCCCAGGCCCTTGGCTGCTCCGGCCAGACATCTCGACATTCTCACGCTACTGGGTCCAAAATAATATTGAAAGCTCCATCGAATATCCTCATCTGGTGTTCCCGTCCACAAAGGTGGTTAGCATTTTTCAATGCTATTGACTCCCCTCGTTTAAGCAACCTCACACAAAACCCCTCAATTATTGATGCAAAAGACCCAGAAATCGGAACATTCTTGCCCACACCTACCTGCTTCTCACATCCAGGGCATTTTTACTCGCCCACACTGAGGAGCCTCTCGGAGCGTCTCCCTCTCCGCGTCCCAGGAAGTGCGTTCCCAGAGAGCCGGCCCTGAGGCTTCTGGGACTTGTAGTCAGGTTCCCTAAACAGGAATGACCTGGATGACCGGCCGACTACAATTCCCAAAATCCACTGAGCTGGCAGTGCCAGGCAATATCCTGCGACCACCTCCCGCCTTTCTGCTCCGCTTCCCACCTCCCCAATCCTTTAACACTTTAACCTCCGTTCAGGTTTGAGTTATAGGTCTAAAAAGCAGTTAGAGGAAATAAAACTAAAAATAATTATGAGTTAGGTAGCCAGGTGAATATTTCCCACTAAGTGATTTATTTACCACTTTCAGTGGGGATGGGAGCAGGGCGGCCAGAGTGTTTATTTATGTTTCAAAACTTTTTATTTTCTGTTGGGGTATAGCCCTTTATTGGGCTTCTCTGGTGGCTCAGAAGGTAAAAACCCGCCTGCAACGCAGGAGACCTGGGTGCGATCCCTAGGTTGGGAAGATCCCCTGGAGAAGGAAATGGCAACCCACTCAGTATTCTTGCCTGGAAAATCCCATGGACAGAGGAGCCTGGGTGGGGAACAGGGGGATAGGGGATACAGTCTGTGGGGTCACAAGAAGTTGGACAGGACTGATCTACTAACACTTTCACTTTCATAGCTAACTAACAATGTGATAGTTTCAGGTGAAGAGGGAAGGGACTCGGCCATCCATATACGTGGATCCATTGTCCCCCAAACTCCCCCTCCCATCCAGGCTGCCACATAACATTGAGCAGAGTTCCATGTGCTCTACAGTAGGTCCACAGCAGTGTGTACGTTGTCCTTCCCAATTATATCATTTTTTTCCCCCTCTTGCTATTTATCAAGTAACTTCACTTCAAAACGAGTGAGGCATATTTGGGGATGACCTGCCCAGGACAGATGCTGAAGTGTCATGATCACACACACACACACACACACACAAACGGAGATAGAGTAAATGTGTCAAGTGTTGGGGATTGTTAACTCTAGAGACAGTGAAGTATGCAGGTGTTAGCTAAACTATTAAAATTCTTTGTATTTTTTAAAACTTTCAAAATAAAAAGTTTGAGAAAAAGTACCATAGTTTTCAATGAAAGTGAAGGATAGCATCCATTCCTATCCTACCGCCTCCCCTGTTTGCTGCTTGGGCAAATTAAGGAACTTCTTGTACCTCAGGATCTCATCTGTAATAATAACGTATTTATATGAAAAACTATGATGAGGATTAAATGAATTACTATACATAGAGAAATTTATAATAGTGTCTAACACAGTGAGGCCTGCCACAGTGCTATTACCAGTTGACATTTTTGGGCTGCTTTACGGACAGCAGGGCTATTTATTAGTTAAGGAAAAGGCTGTACACTGCTACGACTTTCTCATCTGCCATCTTGCTTCAGAGGATGTTGGATGAGTTAAAGCCAGAAGCAATCCAATGAGGGCAGCACTGAGTAGTAAAGAATCTCTGGGCACAGAAAGGCTCTGGGCTGCAGGCCAGCTCTGGCAACCACAGATGGACGAAGTAGATACAACACAGGATTCTTTGTTCTGAACTTCAGTTCTCTAATATATGAAACGGAATTGAATCAAATAACGTTGTACAAAATCATTTATATTTTTTTCCCCAATCACTGATGAATCCTACCTGGTTAGCAGACTTTAGTTGGGATGTATCAGTTGATAATAATTGTTTCTTAAGCTACAAAAAATAAGGGAAGACAACTCGGTTTCTAGATTTATTCATTAACTTCAGGCCTATGGTTAGACTGCCTTTGGTATAGAAAAGATGAAATACACACCCTAGTGTTAGGAAAAACACTGAATTGAAACCTCCCACCCTCACCAGGCACCATAGTAACCATTTGCTGAAGTTGTTTTACAGTCATCACCAACCGGAAGAATTTGAAAAAGGTCAAAAGGAGACGCCACATGTCCTACCGCCTCCCAGAATCCTCCTCACCCAAATTCATCTTGGCTGAGCAATGTGTGAGCCACAGAAAGTACTCTGAGTCAGAAGGATTGGCCAGAGACTGCCTGGAAACGAATTCCATCACCATAGAACCTGAGACTCTGAACCACGTTGTGGGGCTCTGAACTGAAAGAGGACCGTTGCAAGCATAAGGAAGCTTAAGCACATTGTTTCAGTTTGGAGCTAAGATGGCGCCTACACGAAGGAACGTGGGAGTGAAAGGAAGCTTAAGCACATTGTTTAAAGAAGCTTAAGCACATGTTTGCAGTTTGGAGCTAAGATGGCGCCTACAGGAAGAGACAGGGCGTGATCTAAATTGTTAAGTGATGGTCAAAATTTCTGATTGGTTCCCCTGGTTTCCGCGCTCTGGATGATTGCTTGACCTTTAGCTTGATTGGTGTAATCTATAGGAAGTCCCCTTCACTTGCCTATAAAAGCTGTGAATCTGCATTAATAAAACAGAACTGCTTTGACAGAACCCCTGCCGTGTCTGATTGTCCCCTGCGTGGGCTGGGGAGCTGGGGGCGGCGGGGTGGCCAGCAGCAAGACACACCTCTCTCCGAGAGCTCCCGGTTCAGCCGGGGGCAATCCCGCTGCCTTCCTTCCTTTCAGCTGAAGGCCCCCGCACCACGTGACAGAGCATTTCTCCTGGGTTGCCTTACCTTACTGCTGTCCACCCAGAGGCCCGTTTCCAATAGTCTCTTGCTTCGTCAGCACATGTGTCTCCTCCACAATTCATTTCTGAGTGTTAACGAGAGTGCACTCTCAGACCCTAGAAGGGATCCCCCTTCCTACAACATATTCACATTGTTGCTGGTCTAGCTAATACACAGGCTTCTAATGACTATGATTAAATGACCCAGGGAGCAGTGTTGACGCTATTCATTATGTTTGTTTATTGTGCAAGGAAGTGTCCTCATCATTTTTGGGGGGAGGGGGGGTGCGCGGGTTGGGGAGGGAGAGGGGCGGGTGGGTCACTTCTATTGGTCTTTCATTTATCTCTTTTCGTTCATCTTTGTTCTTGGCCCATGTGGGCCTCCCATCGCAGTGGCCTCTGTTGTCGCAGAGCACCGCTCTACGCACATGCGCTCCAGAGCTCCGGCTAGGTAATTGGACACATCCGTCCAGCCGCTCTGAGGCACGTGGGATCTTCCCAGGCCAGGGATCGAACCGGCGCCCCTTGCACTGCAAGGCGGTGTCCTTACCCACTGGACCACCAGGGAAGCCCTGTCCTCAACAGAGTGAAGCGTACAAAACCTAGGTCAGGGTGTGGAGTTGGAAGGAAGGAACTAACCTTTTTATAACTGCACCGATGGTAAATACGATATAGATAACCGGCGTGTATTTACCACGTGTGTGCTTCGTGCTTAGTTGTGTCTGACTCTTTGCAGCACATGGACTGTAACCCTCCAGGCTCCTCTGTTCGTGAGATTCTCCAGTCAGGATTACGGGAGTGGGCTGCCATGCCCGCCTCCAGGGGATCTTGCTGAACCAGAAATCAAATTTGAGTCTCCTGCATTGCAGGCAAATTTTTTACCGTCTAAGCTACCAGGGAAGCCCATGGACTTATTAACTCTCTTCCAAAGCTGCATTTGCCAGTGTCTGTCAGGCACCTGCTTATTCTCTCCAGCTCCCAGTCCTGGGAGAAAAGGTTATTTTCAGTTCTATTGTTACCAGGTAATATTGGGAAAATTACCCAAGGGGAAGGACTGGCATACCTCAGAGGTTCTGCAGAAATCCTGATGGGCAGTATCTTTTTTCCCTAGTACATGAGAGAACTGTAAAAGGAGGAAAAGCATACTGCAGAGATGGCGTGAGAGAGTGTCTTTTGAGAATTACACTAGTTTAAGGATAGGTTTTCCTTCAACAGCTCTTCCGAAATTCTTCATCTTTTAGATGTTAAAGGGAAAATACTTCAATAAAGTTCACAACTTTTTAGAAAATTAGCATCTATGGAGCTCACTAGAAGTGCTAGGTACAATGCTGGTGGCCAGGGCTCTGAGGACAGAGCTCCTCCAGCCAGGAAGTCTGAAGATCAACGTTTGTTGGGAGCCTGTTGTTTAGTTGCTAGGTTGTGTCAGACTCTTTGCGACCCCATGAACTTTAGCCCACCAGACTCCTCTGTCCATGGGATTCTCCAGTCAGGATTACGGGAGTGGGCTGCCATGCCCGCCTCCAGGGGATCTTGCTGAACCAGAAATCAAATTTGAGTCTCCTGCATTGCAGGCAAATTTTTTACCGTCTAAGCTACCAGGGAAGCCCATGGACTTATTAACTCTCTTCCAAAGCTGCATTTGCCAGTGTCTGTCAGGCACCTGCTTATTCTCTCCAGCTCCCAGTCCTGGGAGAAAAGGTTATTTTCAGTTCTATTGTTACCAGGTAATATTGGGAAAATTACCCAAGGGGAAGGACTGGCATACCTCAGAGGTTCTGCAGAAATCCTGATGGGCAGTATCTTTTTTCCCTAGTACATGAGAGAACTGTAAAAGGAGGAAAAGCATACTGCAGAGATGGCGTGAGAGAGTGTCTTTTGAGAATTACACTAGTTTAAGGATAGGTTTTCCTTCAACAGCTCTTCCGAAATTCTTCATCTTTTAGATGTTAAAGGGAAAATACTTCAATAAAGTTCACAACTTTTTAGAAAATTAGCATCTATGGAGCTCACTAGAAGTGCTAGGTACAATGCTGGTGGCCAGGGCTCTGAGGACAGAGCTCCTCCAGCCAGGAAGTCTGAAGATCAACGTTTGTTGGGAGCCTGTTGTTTAGTTGCTAGGTTGTGTCAGACTCTTTGCGACCCCATGAACTTTAGCCCACCAGACTCCTCTGTCCATGGGATTTCCCAGGCAAAAATACTAGAGTGGGTTGCCATTTTCTCCTCAAGAAAATCTTCCTGACCCAAGGATCAACCCCCACCTCCCCATCTCCTGTATTGGCAGTCAGATTCTCTACCACTGAGCCACCAGGGAAGCCCTTGTTGGGTGCCTACTATGTTTCGTTTTGATGTAGTAGAACTTTTTTTCTTCCCTTTTGTGACTTCTGAAGTCTGAGTCATATTCAGAAAGGTTTTTCTCTATCCAGTCCATACAGGAGTTATTCCAGGTTTTCCTATTATATTTTTATAGTATTTTTTGATTCAACTACACCTGTAAATCTTTTACCATATTAAGAATTCAACATGTTACCAACTAAGAAGAAATATAATATCAATATATATTTTGGCAGAGCCACTCACAAGAGAGAAACATTTTACTTGTTAGTTACAAGAGGACCATTTTTCGTACTAGCTTATTATAAAAGGATATAACTCAGAAACAGCCAAATGGAAGAGGTAAAAAGACCAAGGTGTGGTGAAGGGGCTCAGAGCTTCCATGCTCTCTCAGAGCTGGCTTATTTCCTAATCTCCACAGGTTCATTAAGAAAAGGAGGGGAGGGGCTTCCCCTGGTGGTTCAGTGGGTAGGGACACTGCCTTGCAGTGCAAGGGGCACCGGTTCGATCCCTGGCCTGGGAAGATCCCACGTGCCGCGGAGCGGCTGGACGGATGTGTCCAATCACCGAGCCAGAGCTCTGGAGCGCATGCGCCCAGAGCCGGTGCTCTGCAACAACAGATGCCACCGCGATGGGAGGCCCACAGGAGCCAAAGAACAAAGACGGATGAAAATAGAGAAATGAAAGACCAATAGAAGTGGCCGCCCGTCCCTCTCCCTACCCTCCCCCCTCCCGAAAAAAAGTTAATAAAATAAGGAGGTCCTCAAATACACAACTAATTGGGAGAAACCAAAGACTGTATCACTATATAATAAAAATTAAAAAATAAATAAAAGAAAAGGAGGGGATTATGGTACCCCAATTTACAGGCAGTTGGTCAAAAGCACAGGACTGTGACTGGGGGACTGAATAGGGGGGCAGTTTTGTGGGACCTGTGGGGTCTGATGCTGTATCTCCAGGTAGATAGTGTCAGACTTGAATCATAGAACACCTGACCAATCTGGATGCTCTCCAAATGCCAATCTTTTGGATGGTTATGAAGGTAACTGGTTTGATTTAATCACTGCCCATTGACATTCGATTCAGCCTCCATCTCTTCTGCTGTCCCCAGACATGGGGGGTTGAGACTGACAGTTCCAACCCACTAATCACTGGTTGGTTCTCCTGGCAACCAACCCCCATCTTTTCCAAAAGTCACTTCATTGACACAACAAAAGACACCTTGATCACTCTTATGTCTCTGGAAATTCCTAGGATTTTATGAGCTCTGCACCATAAACTGGGAAGATAATCAAATGTATTTTTTTTACTGTAAATCACAGAATAACAGTTGTTCAGTCATTAAGTTGTCCCCAACTCTTTGTGATTCCATAGACGCAGCAGGCCAGACTCCTCTGTCCACCACTATCTCCCAGAGTTTGCTCAAATTCATGTCCATTGAGTCGGTGACGCTATTAATATCAAATCATCTCACTCTCTGCCGCCTCCTTCTCTAGTTTCCCACTAAGTTCATATTTCCATAGAAATTTTAAAATTAATTTGGTTGAAAACACAACCCTTTGGTTTTCTATGTACATGTGTTTTAGTTTTTTCAAAACTTTCTAAAATTGAAAATGTCAAATATATATAAATGTAGATAGAACAGTATTAACTGAAACCTTGTGGACCAACATCTGACTTCAATGATTTGTTCATGGCCAGTCTTTTTCGCTGATCCTCCCGATACAAAGAAAAACTGACTCCATGTTGATCTGTTTCTTTTAACTTTTAGTTCCCATTGTTTCTGTTCACGAAAATGATACTGTTCCTACACAATGACCTACCTTGGGGAACCCTGCCCCTCTGCCCAAATATTCAACCAAAGCACCTTTGTTCAGGACCCTGTCCACCTGTGGATGGCAGGAAGGAAGACACTAACACCAGCCCCTCTGAGGCGTGTTATTCCAGAAGCTATTTGAAAAATTAATGGGCTTTTTAAATTTGCTTCCGCACCTCCTCCCCTTCTCTAGTCTATAAAAGAACTCAACATTCAGACCCCAACAAGATGATTATTTTGAGGCATCAGCCGGCCATCTTCTGGGTCGGCCAGTTTTCCAAATAAAGTTGCATGCCTTGTGCCTCTACACCTCAACTCTAATTCAATGGCCTGTTATGTGGTGAGCAGAGTGAGCTTTGACTTGGTAACGAAGTTGGTTTAGCCAGCCAGGAACCTTGCTCTTCATAGCTAGCCAGCCCAGTCAGGAGGTACGGGGGCAAGGCCCTCACAGGCACTGGGACCGTTTGTCTGAGGATCTTCATTTAAAGTTTCCCGGAAGTGGTACGAGTTGCCACCGCCACTTGGCGGTTGAAGCTCAGAACCAACTAACTTCTGTGAGTCAACAAACTCAATTTCATAGGAGAAATCTACCCAGTTCCATAGCCTGTTCATGTGTCTATGGTTTTATGTGTCCTGTTGTGTTGCCAGTTGATGGACTCGATTTGGTAGAGTAAGTCACTCCAGTGTGCATGCCAGGAAGACACTCCCCCCCTCACTTTGGGCTTATCCTTTATAGGACAAGCTGATTTGGTTGGGGTACCCTGTCAGAGGGGGGAAGTGCTGTTGGACTCTACCTGATTTGGAATCAGTTTCCTGGGAACTAATTCATTGGTTTTATAGCGCAAGTCTACTTAATTTGGGAACTAGTTGCTGGTTTTCATCTTGGTCTTCTGTGCATTGATGCTGGAATTTGCTTGGGCTTTTGTGTTAGGATTCTGCAGCTTTTGTTTTTTGGTGTTATCAAACTTACAAAAATAGGAAATATTCCATCTGATCTGAGGAGAGCCTTTTGGGGCATATATTAGATAAACGGGTGAAACCTAAGAAAAACATGATATATTCTTGTAATGGAATGGGCACACAATGTGTATTAGGGTCAGAAGACCAATGACTCCTGCCGCCTCTGCCCAAATATTCAACCAAAGCACCTTTGTTCAGGACCCTGTCCACCTGTGGATGGCAGGAAGGAAGACACTAACACCAGCCCCTCTGAGGCGTGTTATTCCAGAAGCTATTTGAAAAATTAATGGGCTTTTTAAATTTGCTTCCGCACCTCCTCCCCTTCTCTAGTCTATAAAAGAACTCAACATTCAGACCCCAACAAGATGATTATTTTGAGGCATCAGCCGGCCATCTTCTGGGTCGGCCAGTTTTCCAAATAAAGTTGCATGCCTTGTGCCTCTACACCTCAACTCTAATTCAATGGCCTGTTATGTGGTGAGCAGAGTGAGCTTTGACTTGGTAACGAAGTTGGTTTAGCCAGCCAGGAACCTTGCTCTTCATAGCTAGCCAGCCCAGTCAGGAGGTACGGGGGCAAGGCCCTCACAGGCACTGGGACCGTTTGTCTGAGGATCTTCATTTAAAGTTTCCCGGAAGTGGTACGAGTTGCCACCGCCACTTGGCGGTTGAAGCTCAGAACCAACTAACTTCTGTGAGTCAACAAACTCAATTTCATAGGAGAAATCTACCCAGTTCCATAGCCTGTTCATGTGTCTATGGTTTTATGTGTCCTGTTGTGTTGCCAGTTGATGGACTCGATTTGGTAGAGTAAGTCACTCCAGTGTGCATGCCAGGAAGACACTCCCCCCCTCACTTTGGGCTTATCCTTTATAGGACAAGCTGATTTGGTTGGGGTACCCTGTCAGAGGGGGGAAGTGCTGTTGGACTCTACCTGATTTGGAATCAGTTTCCTGGGAACTAATTCATTGGTTTTATAGCGCAAGTCTACTTAATTTGGGAACTAGTTGCTGGTTTTCATCTTGGTCTTCTGTGCATTGATGCTGGAATTTGCTTGGGCTTTTGTGTTAGGATTCTGCAGCTTTTGTTTTTTGGTGTTATCAAACTTACAAAAATAGGAAATATTCCATCTGATCTGAGGAGAGCCTTTTGGGGCATATATTAGATAAACGGGTGAAACCTAAGAAAAACATGATATATTCTTGTAATGGAATGGGCACACAATGTGTATTAGGGTCAGAAGAGCAATGGCCCCTGAATGGCTCGCTCAATTATTCTAGGATTTCACAGTTAGAAGTGTTTTACCAAAGAGCAGGGAAAACTGAGGAAATCAAAATTGAAAGAGACACGCGTATCCATTGTTCATTGCAGCACTAGTTACAATAGCTAGAGCATGGAAGCAACGTAGATGTTCATCGATAGATGAATGGATAAAGCAGCTGTGGTGCATATATACAACGGAATATTACTCAGCCATGAAAAGAAATGCATTTGAATCAGTTCTAATGAGGTGGATGCATCTAGAACCTATTATACAGAGTGAAATAGGTCAGGGAGAGAAAGATAAATATTGTATATTGACACGTGTATGGAATCTAGAAAGGTGGTGCTGATAAATGAATATGCAGAGCAGCCATGGAGCGGCAGCATGGAGAACAGTTTTATGAACATTGGGGTGAGGGAGGGGAATATGCTGTGGGACTAGGGGATCTCAAACAGGGGCTCTGTGGTGACCTGGAGGGGTGGGATGGGAGGGAGATGGAGGGAGAGGTTCGGAGTGGGGGCTAAACGTGTGTATATCTATGGGGGATTCGGGTTGATATGTGGAAGTTAACAACAACAACAACAACAACAAAAGAGCAGGGAAAAAGATGAGATTCCTTATGCAGAAACGCTTAAGGTATTGCATCAGGAGGAAAAAGAGTCAGAGGACTGCCATCTTGTGGTTCAGCAGTCTGAAAGGAAACCCAAGAGAGGTTACTGAGAGGGCCTCCTCCGTATGACTGAACATTTCGTCTCCATATTTACCACCCACCATTCCACTTGGGCGGACATTCACACTCTCACAAATGCAATGCTTAGTGGGGATGAAAGGAGGAGGGTCACTGACAAGGCTGGAGAGGAAGTGCACCAGCACCATCTAGTGGACCCAAACGGAACTTCAGGAGCAAATCTGACAGTATCGCTGAGAGACTGAACTGAACTGAATTGCTAAGCCTAACTTGTTCAATCACTAAGTCGTGTCCAACTTTTTGCGACCTCATGGATTGCATCACACCAGGTTTCTCTATCCATCACTGTCTCCCTGAGCTAGCTCAACCTCACGTCCATTGAGTCAGTGACGCCATCCAACCATCTCATCCTCTGTCGTCCCCTTCTTTTGCCTTCTGTTTTCCCCATCATCAGAATCTTTTCCGATTAGTCATCTCTTCGCATCAGGTGGCCAAAGAACTGGAGTTTAAGCGTCAGAATCAGTACTTCCAGTGAATATTCAGTTGACTTCCTTTAGGATTGATTGGTTTGATCTCCTTCCTGTCCAAGGGACGCTCAAGAGCATTCTCCAACACCACGTGTCAAAGACATCAATTCTTCCCCATTTAGCCTTCTTCATGGTCCAATTCTCACATCCATACATGACTGCTGGGAAAATCATAGCTTTGACTATATGGATCTTGCCAGCAAATTGATGTCTCTGGTTTTTAAAACACTGTTTAGGTTTGACATAGCTATTCTTCCAAGGAGCAAGCGTCTTTTACTTTCATGGCTGCAGTCACTGTTCACATTGATTTTAGAGCCTCAGAAAATAAAATCTGGCACTGTTTCCACATTTTCCCCATCTATTTGACATGAAGTGATGGAACCGGATGCCATGATCTTAGTGGAGGCATGCCACGTTTAGAGCCTTATCTTAGTGGGTCTTTAAAAGGGAATACCTAGGGGGGAAAAGGCGGGCCTTAAACAAATCCAGGAGATAAAACAAAAACCAAATGAGGATCCATCCGAGTTTCTAGAAAGTATTTATCAAGTTAATAGGTGCTACATGGATACAGACCCCAAAACTCTTGAGGAAAAAAAAAGATGGTAAGTATGAATAAATACCTTTATCAGGGAAACTGCCCCAGGCATAAGAAGAAATTTACAAAAATTAGATGATGTATTTAGAATGAGCCCTTCTCCATTAGTAGATGTTGTTTTTCAAGTATTCAACAACAGGGAACAACAAGAGAAGCAAGAAGATGCGAAATGGAATATAGCATTTCTGGCAGTAGCACTGAATTCCTGGAAGGCAAATAACCTGAAAGAAGGTGAGCCACCATTGGTTACTGCCAGGAGGAAGGGAACTGGAAAAATGCTTGCCTGAAAGAACCGCAGGAGGAGGACAGGAGCCTATCTCATACGGGAGAAAGAGAGGAACACTCTGATAATGAAGAGGCCCAGGACTCCCTTAGACTTGAGGGATTCGAATGATTCTAATTTTCCCACAGGAGCCCCAGGTGACTTTGACAGTGGGGAACAAATGCATGGATTTTCTAAGAGATATGGGTGCCCCATATTTTGCAGTAAACACCAAGGTGGTACAGAAGGCAGCCCAGTCTATCCCGGTCATGGGAGTTTCTGAAGAAGTACAAAACCATTCATTTTCACAACCTGGAGATCACACCCTGAAACACAGCTGCTTATATATGCCAGAGTGTCCAATCCCCTTTTGGGACAAGATCTCCTTTGTAAATTAAATGCTCAAGTAATTTTTTCCACCAGAATAGCTTGACACCAGAGTCCCACTGGAGTATGCTTTAAGCCTACAAATAACGCTCATGGAGACCTCAGAGAAGGGAGGCAGAGCTCCTCTCCGCTAAAGTCTATGAAAAGGTAAGGCCAGAAGTGGCAGTTGATAGCACTCTGTGCACATGTGTGTGCTTAGTCGCGCAGTCATTTCTCTTTGTGACCCTTTTAGACTGCAGCCTGCCAAGCACCTCTGTCTGGGATTTTCAGACAAGAATACTGAAGTGGGATCATCCCAATTCCAGAGACTGAACCCACATCTTCTGTATCTCTTGCACTGCAGGCAGATTCTTTACCCACTGATAGCACTCTAGGGAAGGCCAAAAACACAAGACCAATACAAATCCCATTAAAAAGGGATGCTGAGACACCTAATCTAAAACAATATCCTCTGAGACAGGAGGCCCAAAAGGGAATACAGCCAATTCTGGAAACATTTTTGAAAATAGGGCTGATTAAACCTTGCAGGTCCCTGTATAACATCACTAATCCTCTTGCTGGTCAAGAACCCAAACTCCAGCGAGTATTGCTTTGTCCCAGACTTGAGGGCTGTTAATGAAGTCTCATACCCTGTGGTATAAGCCTATACCCTGTAGTACCTAATCCATACTCTCTGCTTACAACTATTGCAGGAGAATACGGCTGGTTCTCAGTCCTGGACTTCAAGAGATACTTTCTTCTGCATTCCTTTTGCAGAAGAACTATGGCAGCTATTTGCTTTGGAATGCAGGACTCAGAAACACAGGAAGTCCAACAGTATTGTTGGACAGTCCTGCCTCAAGTATTTAAGAATTCCCTTACCTTGTTTGGGGAAATGCTGGCTGGGGACCTTAGAAATTTAAGATTGGATGAAGGACTCTTATTCCAGTGTGTAGACGACTTGCTCATAGTGAGTCCTACAAGTGATACATGTCTACAAAATACTATCACAACCCTGAACTATTTGGTCAATCACGGATATAAGGTTTCCCAGAAAAAGGCCCAGATAGGCAAACAGTAAGTCATATATCTAGGTTTTCTCTCTCAAGGAAAGCGGAGTCTTTTGCCTCACAAGAAGCAGGCAATTGTAGGATTGGGAGAATCCAAAACCCGCAGACAACTCAGAGGGTTTCTGGGAATGTCAGGGTTCTATTGGATCTGGATCTGAAATTACAGGCTCATAGTAAAGCCCCTCTAGGGCACACTGAAAGGAGAAGATCTTGAGCCCCTACTTGGGGCTAAAGAGTGCCAAACAGCCTTTGAAACAATAAAAACAATAAAGAGAGTCTCAGTCTCAGACTTTAAAATGTCTTTCAGACTGTACATGAGAGATGGGGCATAAGCCTTGGGGTATTCACTCAAACTCTGAGAAATATCCCTTGCCCTTGGCCTACTTCTTGAAACAACTAGAACAGCCTGTTAAGGGCCACCCCTTGCCTTCTAGTTGCAGCAGCTACTTATGACCTTCTTCAGGAAGCTGAGAAGTTTACCTTGGGGCAACCCACCAAAGTTTATGTCCTCATCATGTCCTTTCTTTGCTGGAGCAGAAAGGGGCTTTTGGCTGACTTCCAGGAGAATGGGACAATACCAAGCTGTTCTCTTGGACAAGCCCAACAAATCCCTGTATAACATCACTAATCCTCTTGCTGGTCAAGAACCCAAACTCCAGCGAGTATTGCTTTGTCCCAGACTTGAGGGCTGTTAATGAAGTCTCATACCCTGTGGTATAAGCCTATACCCTGTAGTACCTAATCCATACCCTCTTCTTACAACTATTGCAGGAGAATACGGCTGGTTCTCAGTCCTGGACTTCAAGAGATACTTTCTTCTGCATTCCTTTTGCAGAAGAACTATGGCAGCTATTTGCTTTGGAATGCAGGACTCAGAACACAGGAAGTCCAACAGTATTGTTGGACAGTCCTGCCTCAAGTATTTAAGAATTCCCTTACCTTGTTTGGGGAAATGCTGGCTGGGGACCTTAGAAATTTAAGATTGGATGAAGGACTCTTATTCCAGTGTGTAGACGACTTGCTCATAGTGAGTCCTACAAGTGATACATGTCTACAAAATACTATCACAACCCTGAACTATTTGGTCAATCACGGATATAAGGTTTCCCAGAAAAAGGCCCAGATAGGCAAACAGTAAGTCATATATCTAGGTTTTTCTCTCTCAAGGAAAGCGGAGTCTTTTGCCTCACAAGAAGCAGGCAATTGTAGGATTGGGAGAATCCAAAACCCACAGACAACTCAGAGGGTTTCTGGGAATGTCAGGGTTCTATTGGATCTGGATCTGAAATTACAGGCTCATAGTAAAGCCCCTCTAGGGCACACTGAAAGGAGAAGATCTTGAGCCCCTACTTGGGGCTAAAGAGTGCCAAACAGCCTTTGAAACAATAAAAACAATAAAGAGAGTCTCAGTCTCAGACTTTAAAATGTCTTTCAGACTGTACATGAGAGATGGGGCATAAGCCTTGGGGTATTCACTCAAACTCTGAGAAATATCCCTTGCCCTTGGCCTACTTCTTGAAACAACTAGAACAGCCTGTTAAGGGCCACCCCTTGCCTTCTAGTTGCAGCAGCTACTTATGACCTTCTTCAGGAAGCTGAGAAGTTTACCTTGGGGCAACCCACCAAAGTTTATGTCCCTCATCATGTCCTTTCTTTGCTGGAGCAGAAAGGGGGCTTTTGGCTGACTTCCAGGAGAATGGGACAATACCAAGCTGTTCTCTTGGACAAGCCCAACATAAAGCTTCAAGTCCCTTCAGCCCTAAATCCAGCCACATCGCTCCCAACGGATGCTGCACCGTCCCCACGGCATGAGTGCTGGAATGGCATTGAGCCATTCCTACTCTAACAGACTGGACTCAGCAGATGGACCAGTGGCTGAGCCGGATATAGACCTGTTCACCAAAGGAAGCAACTTCATGGACCAAGGCAGGTGATGCGCTGGGTGTGCGGTGGTAGCACTTACAGGGATTACTAAAGCAAAAGCCCTGTGCCCACGAAGGGCTCAGCTCAGAAGGCAGAAATCATTGTCCTGATGAGAGCCCTGCTCCTGGCCAAAAGAAAGTGAGTACACGCAGATTCTCGCTATGGATTCTCCATGGTGCATGCTCACAGGCAATGGAAAGAAAGATGGCTTCTTACCTGGAACGATAAACATATAAAACATGCCTCTGAAGTCTTGTCCCTATTTGAGGCAGTTCCCAAGCCCTCACTGTTAGGTTTATGGGCTATTAAAGGGTTAATGTGGCAGTAGCAAACTCCCTGGCCCTAAAGGGTCAGCATCATAGGGCCGGTTGCTGATCTGCTGGCACCTGGGAGTCTCTCAAGGCCGGCAATAAGGAGTTTGCCCTGGCCATAAAGATTCTCCACTACATCTGGAAAGTAACAAGAACTGCACACCCCCATGCCCACAGACAACTCAAGGACAGCAGACTCATCACTAATTTCCCGCCTAACTTAAACAAAGACTTCGTTTCTGCGCCTGCTCTGAAGAATCCCCCTCCCCTTTTTTCTTCTCCCCTTTCCTCCCTAATAAAACCTCCTCTTCCCGTCTCTGGGGTGCAGTTTCCCCAGCCCATCTCTCGGACCTGTGGATCTCGCCCGGGAACTCTTCCCAAATGGGCTCTTTCCCTAACAGCTTGCTGTCCATCGTGTCTTTGCGATTCTTACACTCACAAGTGGCCGTAAAGCACTGCCCAGGCCTCCAGAAAGGCAGAGCTCATATAGTAAAAGGGCCATCGGTTAGCTGACCATGCTGCAAAGGTGGCCACTAAGAAAGGCAACTATCAAGCCATGACAGTGGGGAACTGTTACAGAGAAGAACTGACTCCACATGCAATCTATTTCTTTTACTTTAATCCTTGCTTCCCATTGTGTTTGTTCACTTAAAGGATGCTGTTTGTATATAATGGCCTGCCTTGGGAAACCCTGCCCCTCTGCCTGAATATTAAATCAAAGTGCCTTTGTTCAGGACCCTGTTCACCAGTGGATGGCTACTGGAAGGAAGAAATTAACACATTCCCTCCCCGAGGCTTGCCATTCCAAGAGGTCTGTGCAAGATTGATTTCTCTTTTTTCACTTTGCATTCTTCATTCCCTTCCCCCACTCTGTCCCGTCAAAGAACCTGGCATCCAGGCCCAGACAGGAGGGTTATGTTGAGACATTGGGTGCCATCTTCTCTGTTTGCTGGCTTTCTGAAAGAAGTCTTATTCCTTGCCTCAGCACCTCGTCTCTGATTCACTGGCCTGACTTGTGACGAGCAGAGTGATCCTGGACTCAGCCACACTCCCACCAAGTTCATCCTCATATTAATTTTGAAACAAATCCCAGGTATATCATTTTATTTGTAAATGTCTAAAATATATAACAATTCTTAAATGATAAGAATTTTTTATTGTAACAAAATCATAATATCATACTAACATACGCATTGCTTTTAAAAACAACTTCTTAATACTTCATTATTATCTGGTAAATACCATAATTTTTTTCTGGCTTTTAATTGAGGTCAGACTGAATTTGTAGATCTATTCAGACAGAATCAACTTCTTGACAGTGAAGTTTTTGTATTCACAGACAGGTTATGTCTTTCCATTTTATAAGGTCTTCTCTAAAGAGTATATCCAGTGCTCTTTTTATTGGGTGTTCATATAGTTTAATTCTTTCATTTGATTTTTAAAAAAATCTTCATTTCACCTTTTGTAAATTATATCCTCTTACTGGTCATGATTTGTATTTACAATTTTGATTTATATATGATAATTTTATATCCATCTTTGTTTATAATGTATTTTTCATCGACTTAATTGCAATTGAAGGAATTCATCAAGTCATCTACAAATTAGTTATGGTTCAACTTCTTAAATTTTACCTCTATTTTTTTTTTTAATTTTTAAATTTTTTTTTATCTTTTGGGGGGGGGGGTGGGGGGGGGGGGGGATGGGCAGGCCACTTCTATTGGTTTTTCATTTCTCTATTTTCATCCGTCTTTTGTTCTTTGGCTCCTGTGGGCCTCCTATCACGGTGGCCACTGTCGTCACAGAGCACTGGCTCTGGGCACACGTGCGCCAGAGCTCCGGCTCGGTAATTGGACACATCGGTCCAGCCGCTCTGCGGCACGTGGGATCTTCCCAGGCCAGGGATCGAACCGGCACCCCTTGCACTGCAAGGCAGTGTCCTTACCCACTGGACCACCAGGGGAAGCCCTACCTCTAATTTCTTTAGCTTCTAATTGCTTCTAGAGTTTATCCAGATCAGTAAATAGTATTAATAATAGTAGTAACCACAGACATCCACGCCTGGTATGGATGAATGAACACATGAAAGCAAAGATGCTATTATGAGAAAGACTATTGCGAATTACCATCTTCTCCTAAACATAGACTCATTTTTCAATGCTTCAACGTGATTCATCCTTAGAAGTTATACTAATGCAGAGCTTAAATTTATTTTCATATTTTTAATAGTAAAATTCATTCACTTTTTACTGGTAGGCAAGAGCCACTTTTAGGTTTCTCTCCCACTTCTGATTTTTGCTTCTATGGGTGTGATATAATCAAAGGGAACTGGAGTGCTTGAATATTTTGGACCCACGGTCATGGCCTTCTGCACCGGATCTTCTAGCTATCCTCTCTTGGGGTGCCATGAACCCTAAATCTATATAAACAAGTATACTTTGGGTTTCCCAGTTGCCTGAAAGAACTTCTCTAAAGAGTATATCCAGTGCTCTTTTTATTGGGTGTTCATATAGTTTAATTCTTTCATTTGATTTTTAAAAAAATCTTCATTTCACCTTTTGTAAATTATATCCTCTTACTGGTCATGATTTGTATTTACAATTTTGATTTATATATGATAATTTTATATCCATCTTTGTTTATAATGTATTTTTCATCGACTTAATTGCAATTGAAGGAATTCATCAAGTCATCTACAAATTAGTTATGGTTCAACTTCTTAAATTTTACCTCTATTTTTTTTTTTAATTTTTAAATTTTTTTTTATCTTTTGGGGGGTGGGGTGGGGAGGGAGGGGGATGGGCAGGCCACTTCTATTGGTTTTTCATTTCTCTATTTTCATCCGTCTTTTGTTCTTTGGCTCCTGTGGGCCTCCTATCACGGTGGCCACTGTCGTCACAGAGCACTGGCTCTGGGCACACGTGCGCCAGAGCTCCGGCTCGGTAATTGGACACATCGGTCCAGCCGCTCTGCGGCACGTGGGATCTTCCCAGGCCAGGGATCGAACCGGCACCCCTTGCACTGCAAGGCAGTGTCCTTACCCACTGGACCACCAGGGGAAGCCCTACCTCTAATTTCTTTAGCTTCTAATTGCTTCTAGAGTTTATCCAGATCAGTAAATAGTATTAATAATAGTAGTAACCACAGACATCCACGCCTGGTATGGATGAATGAACACATGAAAGCAAAGATGCTATTATGAGAAAGACTATTGCGAATTACCATCTTCTCCTAAACATAGACTCATTTTTCAATGCTTCAACGTGATTCATCCTTAGAAGTTATACTAATGCAGAGCTTAAATTTATTTTCATATTTTTAATAGTAAAATTCATTCACTTTTTACTGGTAGGCAAGAGCCACTTTTAGGTTTCTCTCCCACTTCTGATTTTTGCTTCTATGGGTGTGATATAATCAAAGGGAACTGGAGTGCTTGAATATTTTGGACCCACGGTCATGGCCTTCTGCACCGGATCTTCTAGCTATCCTCTCTTGGGGTGCCATGAACCCTAAATCTATATAAACAAGTATACTTTGGGTTTCCCCAGTTGCTGAGAATTTTAAGTTTCACACATAATAAGAATTCAGGAACTTCATGCTGAAAAATAGAAAAGATTAAAATGAATGTCATTTCAAATAAACCATCTCAAATAATGCTAGTATAATAATAATTAAAAAAAAATCAAGCACTTTCTTTCCTTCTTAACTCAAATTCTTTCAAGCATCAGTCTACTTAAGTAAATAGCTGATAAAAAAGCAAACACAAGGAAGGCAAATAACACAGTGGTCTAGATGCCAGGGGCCTCTCACTGCCTCGTGGCACCTCCACGGTGCTCCTGATTGGCTGCTCCAGGGAGGGAGGGAAGGAGAGCTGCAGATATACAATCGAATGTGAAACTCTACAAGTACATTCATTTCTGACACACAAATTGTTTTCAGCTTAGATTTTCTCACCTATGGGCCAAGAAGTATTGTAACACACTTGTGTTACATGGTTTGAGATACCTTCTGCATCTTGTCATTTTATCATTATGAGAAATAATGAAATACATTTCTTGTGCCTTAATAACTTTCAGGAGTTTATAAGTTACCGGTTGGTATTCTTTCCCCATTGAGTTAAGATGCGAAGTTTTTTTTATACGGTATAAAATACTTATTCCCTCTGTTTTCCTCTCTGTCTCCAGTCATCTCATTTTATACCATCATTCCCACCCCCTTGACCTGAGGAAGAAGATAGTGACTATCAGATTTAACAAGGGAGTCAAGATAAGGACTGATGAAGAGTGCATATACACAGACTATTGCGAATTACCATCTTCTCCTAAACATAGACTCATTTTTCAAGGCTTCAACGTGATTCATCCTTAGAAGTTATACTAATGCAGAGCTTAAATTTATTTTCATATTTTTAATAGTAAAATTCATTCACTTTTTACTGGTAGGCAAGAGCCACTTTTAGGTTTCTCTCCCACTTCTGATTTTTGCTTCTATGGGTGTGATATAATCAAAGGGAACTGGAGTGCTTGAATATTTTGGACCCACGGTCATGGCCTTCTGCACCGGATCTTCTAGCTATCCTCTCTTGGGGTGCCATGAACCCTAAATCTATATAAACAAGTATACTTTGGGTTTCCCCAGTTGCTGAGAATTTTAAGTTTCACACATAATAAGAATTCAGGAACTTCATGCTGAAAAATAGAAAAGATTAAAATGAATGTCATTTCAAATAAACCATCTCAAATAATGCTAGTATAATAATAATTAAAAAAAAATCAAGCACTTTCTTTCCTTCTTAACTCAAATTCTTTCAAGCATCAGTCTACTTAAGTAAATAGCTGATAAAAAAGCAAACACAAGGAAGGCAAATAACACAGTGGTCTAGATGCCAGGGGCCTCTCACTGCCTCGTGGCACCTCCACGGTGCTCCTGATTGGCTGCTCCAGGGAGGGAGGGAAGGAGAGCTGCAGATATACAATCGAATGTGAAACTCTACAAGTACATTCATTTCTGACACACAAATTGTTTTCAGCTTAGATTTTCTCACCTATGGGCCAAGAAGTATTGTAACACACTTGTGTTACATGGTTTGAGATACCTTCTGCATCTTGTCATTTTATCATTATGAGAAATAATGAAATACATTTCTTGTGCCTTAATAACTTTCAGGAGTTTATAAGTTACCGGTTGGTATTCTTTCCCCATTGAGTTAAGATGCGAAGTTTTTTTTATACGGTATAAAATACTTATTCCCTCTGTTTTCCTCTCTGTCTCCAGTCATCTCATTTTATACCATCATTCCCACCCCCTTGACCTGAGGAAGAAGATAGTGACTATCAGATTTAACATTAACAAGGGAGTCAAGATAAGGACTGATGAAGAGTGCATATACACAGACAGACATGCACACACACACACACACACACATATATATACATACACACACCTATATAATCTACTGTACGTATTAAAGTAATAGAAAAATAATGAAAAACTTGAATCCACTTTTGTATTATGTTTGCTTTTTTCTTGCGTTAATATTTATGAATGTGATTGGAGCTAAGAACTGCAATTTAGGCAAGCCTTGCTTATCTTGGACTTTTCTCATGACTGTGTTCACACACCACTTTGCATCCAACAACCCCAACAAATCCCTCCCGGGGATGGAGCCACGGATACCCTACCTTTTCTCAAGGCTCTCATTACCTGGAGTGCAAATGTTTGAACAGTGGTTTCTGCTTTGTTATATACAAACTGACCTAGGAAAATTTCTTCTCCTTCACACTGTTTCAAGATGCCCTAGAAAGAAAGCCACAGACATGGAGGTGTAAGGAATGGGTGTTCAGTTACAATAAATGGAATCGGTTGTCTGTTTAAGTAACAGTAATTCCCTAGACATCTTCGGGTGTCCACCAGAGATGCAGTGCTGTGCTAGGTGTCAGTACTGGGCAGGGGGGAAGGGGGTTGTGAGGCAACAACCAGGCTAATCAAAGGGCTGAACAAGTCAAGAGGGACAGAGAGATGATGATGAAGAAGAAGAGAGAGATGACAGAGCATATGCCACCATTGGCGTGGACTTCATGACTATGTTTACTATGCCTTGAATAAAATAAACCAAAAATGAGTCCCCATATTGACCCAAAATGCAATAAACTTTAATAAGATTTGCTGAACTTTGATCACACAAATAGCTCCATCCAAAAAAGTAAGCTTTTGTCAATATACGTTATGCAGTTTCCCTGTGTTCTCTATCCTTTAAGGCTGAAGATTTTTGAGTGCACACAGGTAGACATTAAGTTATGTCATAAATCTAAAGTTTATGGTTAGGTTCCCTGAATCATAGTAACACAACACAAAATAAAAATTTCATGAGTTCAATTATTTTCTAGTGAAAATTTAAGTTATACATTAATTTATTAAAAGAATTAGAGCTTCTCTGGTGGTCCAGTGGTTAAGAATCTGCCTGCCAATGCGGGGACACAGGTTCAATCCCTGATCTGGGAAGACCCTACACGCCACAGGACAACTAAGGCTGTGTGCCATGACTACTGAACCCCTGCTCTAGAGCCTGCGAGTTGCAACTACTGAGCCCATGGGCCACAGCCACTGAAGCCTTTGAATCTAGAGCCCATTTTTTGCAACAAGGAGTAGCTCCTGTGGATTGCAACTAGAGAAAGCCCACACGTAGCTACAAACGCCAAGTGCAGTAAAAAATAAATACATAAGTAAACAAAAGAATTGGATACATCATGATTAAATACTGTATTGATAGTTACATACAGTTTCCATCTATATATTGACACATATGAACATACATTTTATCATCCTATTTTAATTTTACTTGGTTCATAAATTCACTAATATTAGAGAAAAATGAGAAGTAATTTTTCTTACTAAAGAATTATTTTTTTCTTTTTTTATTAAAGTTTAAGTGTGCCCTAGAACATACTAAATGGAATCGGTTGTCTGTTTAAGTAACAGTAATTCCCTAGACATCTTCGGGTGTCCACCAGAGATGCAGTGCTGTGCTAGGTGTCAGTACTGGGCAGGGGGGAAGGGGGTTGTGAGGCAACAACCAGGCTAATCAAAGGGCTGAACAAGTCAAGAGGGACAGAGAGATGATGATGAAGAAGAAGAGAGAGATGACAGAGCATATGCCACCATTGGCGTGGACTTCATGACTATGTTTACTATGCCTTGAATAAAATAAACCAAAAATGAGTCCCCATATTGACCCAAAATGCAATAAACTTTAATAAGATTTGCTGAACTTTGATCACACAAATAGCTCCATCCAAAAAAGTAAGCTTTTGTCAATATACGTTATGCAGTTTCCCTGTGTTCTCTATCCTTTAAGGCTGAAGATTTTTGAGTGCACACAGGTAGACATTAAGTTATGTCATAAATCTAAAGTTTATGGTTAGGTTCCCTGAATCATAGTAACACAACATAAAATAAAAATTTCATGAGTTCAATTATTTTCTAGTGAAAATTTAAGTTATACATTAATTTATTAAAAGAATTAGAGCTTCTCTGGTGGTCCAGTGGTTAAGAATCTGCCTGCCAATGCGGGGACACAGGTTCAATCCCTGATCTGGGAAGACCCTACACGCCACAGGACAACTAAGGCTGTGTGCCATGACTACTGAACCCCTGCTCTAGAGCCTGCGAGTTGCAACTACTGAGCCCATGGGCCACAGCCACTGAAGCCTTTGAATCTAGAGCCCATTTTTTGCAACAAGGAGTAGCTCCTGTGGATTGCAACTAGAGAAAGCCCACACGTAGCTACAAACGCCAAGTGCAGTAAAAAATAAATACATAAGTAAACAAAAGAATTGGATACATCATGATTAAATACTGTATTGATAGTTACATACAGTTTCCATCTATATATTGACACATATGAACATACATTTTATCATCCTATTTTAATTTTACTTGGTTCATAAATTCACTAATATTAGAGAAAAATGAGAAGTAATTTTTCTTACTAAAGAATTATTTTTTTCTTTTATTAAATATGATTTATTTCTTAAAAGATTCTTGCCTGAAGGATTCACTAGTAATTCCTCTCTAAGAAGCAATTGTGTGTACTTTTCTTCCCAGACTAGGGATCAAACGCCTGTGCCCTGCATTGGCAAGCAGACTCTGAACCGTTGTACCACAAGAGAAGTTGCTCTGATGCAGTTAGGCTAGTGAGAGCCTAGTCTAACTTCAAGTCCGGACTTCCCTGTAGCTCAGATGGTAGAGAATCTGCCCTCAATGCAGAAGACTCAGGTTTGATCCCTGGGTCAGGAAGATCCCCTAGAGAAGGAAATGTCAATCCACTCCAGTATTCCTGCCTGGAGAATTGAATGGACAACGGAGTCTGGTGGACTATAGTCTATGTGGTCGCAAAGAGTCAGACATGACTAAGCGACTAACACACACACACACAGAGCTTAGCTATCATCCCTGCCTTGGTCCAGAAAAGGATTATCTTTTCCCTCCCAGTTCCAGGACAGCTGACCTCAGGGGAGCACCCTGCAGAAGTAAGAGGGGAAGCTAGACCCTATCATGAATGCTGGGCCATGCACCTCCACATCTGTTGGCTGAGCTGAAACCCCCTGGACACAAGGTTGCAGGATTCCTGGGGTCAACCTGCTGGATACCATACACTGGGATTGCTAACCAGACCATTTAGCCATGAAGCTCACTGTCAACTTGCCCATCATGTGTGCAGAAGAAGCCAGCTTTTGACTGTTCAACTCCTAAATGTCACAGACAAGCATCATGACACACAAGGAAAGCACCTAACAAGGAAGATGGAGCTCACATTATAAATAAAAAAGGAGGTATTTGGGAGCATGTGAAGGAGCTGAAAATGCAGAGGAAAACTGCAATTACATCCACTCATATCTTCAGAGGCTGGACAGAAGGCATGGCATCCATGAAGTATTTACAGAAAATAGTCTTAGAATACTCATGACAGCAGAAGTGAAAAATTCAGCATAGACTTTGAAATATAAATTGATAAAAGAGTTTCCATCAAATTCATAATTTTATCCTCTCTAAATTCACTAATATTAGAAAAATGAGAAGTAATTTTTCTTACTAAAGAATTATTTTTTTCTTTTATTAAATATGATTTATTTCTTAAAAGATTCTTGCCTGAAGGATTCACTAGTAATTCCTCTCTAAGAAGCAATTGTGTGTACTTTTCTTCCCAGACTAGGGATCAAACGCCTGTGCCCTGCATTGGCAAGCAGACTCTGAACCGTTGTACCACAAGAGAAGTTGCTCTGATGCAGTTAGGCTAGTGAGAGCCTAGTCTAACTTCAAGTCCGGACTTCCCTGTAGCTCAGATGGTAGAGAATCTGCCCTCAATGCAGAAGACTCAGGTTTGATCCCTGGGTCAGGAAGATCCCCTAGAGAAGGAAATGTCAATCCACTCCAGTATTCCTGCCTGGAGAATTGAATGGACAACGGAGTCTGGTGGACTATAGTCTATGTGGTCGCAAAGAGTCAGACATGACTAAGCGACTAACACACACACACACAGAGCTTAGCTATCATCCCTGCCTTGGTCCAGAAAAGGATTATCTTTTCCCTCCCAGTTCCAGGACAGCTGACCTCAGGGGAGCACCCTGCAGAAGTAAGAGGGGAAGCTAGACCCTATCATGAATGCTGGGCCATGCACCTCCACATCTGTTGGCTGAGCTGAAACCCCCTGGACACAAGGTTGCAGGATTCCTGGGGTCAACCTGCTGGATACCATACACTGGGATTGCTAACCAGACCATTTAGCCATGAAGCTCACTGTCAACTTGCCCATCATGTGTGCAGAAGAAGCCAGCTTTTGACTGTTCAACTCCTAAATGTCACAGACAAGCATCATGACACACAAGGAAAGCACCTAACAAGGAAGATGGAGCTCACATTATAAATAAAAAAGGAGGTATTTGGGAGCATGTGAAGGAGCTGAAAATGCAGAGGAAAACTGCAATTACATCCACTCATATCTTCAGAGGCTGGACAGAAGGCATGGCATCCATGAAGTATTTACAGAAAATAGTCTTAGAATACTCATGACAGCAGAAGTGAAAAATTCAGCATAGACTTTGAAATATAAATTGATAAAAGATTCCAGAAACTGGAACAACAACAACAACAAGAAACAACATAGAAAAAAATTTTAAAACAATAGATTAGACGAGTCAAATCCTAAGAAAGTGGACCTGAGCCCCCTGATAACCGCTGTGCACCAGGCCTGGCCAGCAACCAGGTTGGAGGAGATGTGAGAAAAGTGCTCCTGAGGGATATCTTTAACAAATAAAGGGGTTTCCCTGGTGGCCCAGTGGTTAAGGGTCCAAGTTGCAATGCAGGGGACACAGGTTCCAAGCCTGGGAAGGATGGGCGGGAGGGACAGTTAGGATGTTTGGGAAGAGAGTTTGGGAGTTTTTGATGTTTGAGAGTTTGGAATGGACATGTACACACTGCTAAGTTCAAAGCGGATAACCAACAAGGACCTGTTATATAGCATATAGAAGTCTGCTGAGTGTCTGCGGCAGCCCAGCTGTGAGGGGGGTTTGTGGAGAAAGGATACACGTATATGTATGTCTGAGTCCCTTTGCTGTTCAGCTGAAGCTATCATGACATTGATAATAGGCTATGCTAAGTTGCTTTAGTCGTGTCTGACTCTTTGCAACCCCATGGATTGTAGCCCACCAGACTCCTCTGCCCATGGGATTTTCCAGGCATGCATACTGGGGTGGGGTGCCATTTCCTTCTCCAGGTGTTAATAGGCTATATCCCAATACAAAATAGAAAAGCTTTAAAAAAGAAAATATATTCAAGTTCATTGTATCACTCAGCTAAGAATAATACTGTTCACAGGCACAATGAACCGACTGGCAGTGTCTCACATTTGAAACATGGATTTATCATATGATCTAGCAATTCTTCTCCAAGGCACAAACCCAAGAGAAATGAAAACCGATCTCCACAGAAAATCTGTACACAGCTGCTCATAGGAGCATTGTTCATTGTTTGTAATAGTCAAAAGAGAAGGAGCCATTCAATGTACAGCAACTACGGATAAATAAAAAGGGGTCTATCCTTATAATCAAATATTAGTCAGCAATTAAGATGAAGTTTTGACACATTATAACATATATAAACCTTGAAAACATTATGCTGAAAGAAGCCATTCACATACTGTATCATTCCATTTTATACAAACTATCCCAAGGAAGGTTTCCCAGATGGCTCAGTGGTAAAGAATCCGCCTGCCAATGCAGGATTCACACTTTCTATCGCTGGGACAGGAAGAGCCCCTGGAGAAGGAAATGGCAACCCACTCCAGTATTCTTTCCTGGGAAATCCCAAGGATAGAGGAGCCTGGCGGGTTACAGTCCAAAGGGTTGCAAAGAGTCAGGCACGACTTACTGACTAAACAATGGCAACATTCAAAAGAGGCAAATCTACAGATACAAAGTAGATTAGTGGTTGTCAGTGGGTGCCGTGGGGATGAGAAGTGATGGCTATGGGGTGCAGAGTTTCTTTAGAGAATAGTAAAGTACTTTAAAATTGATTGTGATCATGGTTATACAACTCTGTGAATATACCAGAAGTTACTAAGTGTCCACTTTACCTGACTGAATTGCGGGTGTGCGAATTATATCTCAGTAAATCTGTTTTGGTTGTTTGTTTGCTTGTTTGTTTTTTTAAGTTAAGACACAAACATTTTGGGAGAATTGGGGAAGACATGGAAGAGAACTAATCTCCATTTTCCATTAGAGGCAGTCAGTAGATAATAATTAAAACTGAAAAATCAAGGAATAACATCAAAAGCAAGTGCGAAGGCTGTATCCAATGAGCAGCTAGAACTGAAAGCTTCCAGGGAGCAACAATTGGGTGGGAGAAGTGGGACAAGGGAGAATCATGTTTCATCATTGTCTATGGGAATATTTCTTTATTAGATTGTATAGATATAACGTTAATAAAAATTGAAAATAGAGGACTTTCCTGGTGGTCCAGTGGCAAAGACCCTGCTCTCCCAATATAAAAGGCCAGGTTTTTTCCCTGGTCAGGGAACTAGATCCCACATGCTGCAAGTAAGGGCTGGTGCAGCCAAATAAATAAATAAAATATTTTAAAAAAAACAAGTGAAAAAATAGGGCTTCCCTGGTGGTCCAGTGGGTAAGGAGTCCACCTTGCAGTGCAAGGGGCACTGGTTCGACCCCTGGCCCAGGAAGATATCACATGCCATGGAGCAGCTGGACCAGTGGGTCCAGTTATGAGCCAGTGCTCTGGAGCACATGCACCCAAAGCCAGTGCTCTGCAGTGAGAGAGGCCACTGCGATGAGAGGCTCACACAGGCTGAAGAATAAAAAGATGGATGAAAATAGATATAAATAGAAAAAGAGGCATGATAGGGAAAAGAAAAACAAAGTAAAAATAAGATTAAGTAATAGTAGTCATCTGGTCTAACCCTCTCACTTTGTAGATGACAAAGCAGAAATCTAGGAAGTGATTTTCTCACGGTGATACAAATGCTTAGCTGCACAGATCAAGTGAGACCCCAGCTCCCCATTACCACCCACTGTAACCCAGCTCCTCACATAGACAGAAAATTCCTTGGGTGCGCTGGAGATGTTTCCTGAGGGGGACACCTTCTCTGAGATGTGCTCCATGGTAACAGCGGTTGGTTTGATCTCCCTGGAAAGCTTGATAAGGGCATGACCCTGGGAACCTGGAAAGGCCCAGCACTTCCCCGGGTGGACATCTGGCTGGAAAGAAAGCACAGTGTCAATGCCTTCCCTGCCTATAGAAATCCACTCCTGCAATGTTGGTCAGCTCATCACAACTGACCACAGATCTGGTTTATGGCTATCCTATGAAGGCACTGCGTGGATTGTGTCACATGGGAAAGCTCCCACGATTCCCAGAGGGTCGGATGGGCTGATGTCCATCAGACCCTTCATTGTGTGAGCATGTTTCCTTCTGTGGCTCTAACTAGACTCTAAGATGCTAAACGTAGCTGCCTGGTAGGAGAAGCAATGGCACTGGGGAAGACAGTGCTGGTGACAGTCGTTGGGAAGACAATGATGGGCATGGTGGTGATGATGCTGGTGGTAAGGAAGAAAAATGATGTCTGCCATTTTCTAGATCCAGACTTACTCTGGGGTGAGATGTATAGGTTTGCTTCTGAAAGTATTTCTAAATTAGAAATAAATCCAGCTGTGTAATCATGGTGAGGAAGAGCTCTATTATCAGTTGGTGTCTAGGGCCTCTTGAAATGAATTGAAATGTTCGTGAAAATCCTACTTGGAAATCTCTGCTGCTGTAATTGGACTTTATAAAAAGGGGTTGACCCAAATAGCACATAGCACAGTACTGGCACTTAGGGGTCATGCATCTTCAACGTATGTTTGTCAAGTGACTGAAGTTTTTGGTGAAAAAGGAAGACCATAGAATCAACTCAAAGAAAAGATACGGAATGTGCACATCCTGTTTGAGAAATATATAGCATAGTTCACTGATATTAAAATAATAATAAATTAATTATTCATAGCTTACTGCCCATGAAATAATAATTTGTATGTTCTAATGACTATAAAAATGCAAGGAGATGGTTTCAGGTTCTCTGACAAATTCAGAGTTGCCTCTAATTCAGACCTTAATATTTTCATGATAAGTAACAGGAACAAGATCCTAAAATATAAACAGATTATTTTTCATCTAACTTTTACCTGGAGAATGATGTTGGGAGGCATTTCATAATTTAAGAACCCAATCCCATGCCAGTACAGTTTTGCTTTATTATTTTTGTAGCTTTCTGATGTCCCAGCTTCAACAACAGAAGCTCCTGAAATGATAAAATAGTTTTTAAAATTAAAAAAAATTCAGAATTCAAAACACCATTTAGATTTTAATGTTGTTGGAAAACTACCATTGGATAACTTACAAATAAGGTAAAACTCATACAAGGGAATTGATGGGGAAAGTATGACTTTCACCTTCCATTAGCCCTGAAATTTTGTCTTCTGGAGGAAACCATGTTTATTCTGTGGTTTCACAAACTTTCTGGAAATGACCAAAAAAATTAGCGATTTAATGGAAATAGTATGTGGATTGTGTTTATTACTTAAAGAGACATGGCTCTAACTAGACTCTAAGATGCTAAACGTAGCTGCCTGGTAGGAGAAGCAATGGCACTGGGGAAGACAGTGCTGGTGACAGTCGTTGGGAAGACAATGATGGGCATGGTGGTGATGATGCTGGTGGTAAGGAAGAAAAATGATGTCTGCCATTTTCTAGATCCAGACTTACTCTGGGGTGAGATGTATAGGTTTGCTTCTGAAAGTATTTCTAAATTAGAAATAAATCCAGCTGTGTAATCATGGTGAGGAAGAGCTCTATTATCAGTTGGTGTCTAGGGCCTCTTGAAATGAATTGAAATGTTCGTGAAAATCCTACTTGGAAATCTCTGCTGCTGTAATTGGACTTTATAAAAAGGGGTTGACCCAAATAGCACATAGCACAGTACTGGCACTTAGGGGTCATGCATCTTCAACGTATGTTTGTCAAGTGACTGAAGTTTTTGGTGAAAAAGGAAGACCATAGAATCAACTCAAAGAAAAGATACGGAATGTGCACATCCTGTTTGAGAAATATATAGCATAGTTCACTGATATTAAAATAATAATAAATTAATTATTCATAGCTTACTGCCCATGAAATAATAATTTGTATGTTCTAATGACTATAAAAATGCAAGGAGATGGTTTCAGGTTCTCTGACAAATTCAGAGTTGCCTCTAATTCAGACCTTAATATTTTCATGATAAGTAACAGGAACAAGATCCTAAAATATAAACAGATTATTTTTCATCTAACTTTTACCTGGAGAATGATGTTGGGAGGCATTTCATAATTTAAGAACCCAATCCCATGCCAGTACAGTTTTGCTTTATTATTTTTGTAGCTTTCTGATGTCCCAGCTTCAACAACAGAAGCTCCTGAAATGATAAAATAGTTTTTAAAATTAAAAAAAATTCAGAATTCAAAACACCATTTAGATTTTAATGTTGTTGGAAAACTACCATTGGATAACTTACAAATAAGGTAAAACTCATACAAGGGAATTGATGGGGAAAGTATGACTTTCACCTTCCATTAGCCCTGAAATTTTGTCTTCTGGAGGAAACCATGTTTATTCTGTGGTTTCACAAACTTTCTGGAAATGACATTACAATAAAAATGAAAATCTGGAGCCATTGATTTAGACATGGAAATAGTATGTGGATTGTGTTTATTACTTAAAGAGACATGGATGCCACATTTTAACAACTTGTGATAAATAAGCCTGATGCACTCAAAAGCAAAAGCAGAAAAACTAACAATGTCATAAATGTACTAATGAGCTGTATTCACAATAGCCTTTCTGCAGATTCATTAAGCTTTAATGTTAATCAAAGAAATGCAAAATATCCTCATCAGATATTATCCCTTCATATCCCTTCAAGTGAAGTGTATTTTATACATAAAAAAGAAAGAAAATGCAAATCACTTCCTTAAATTCCATCTGGATATCAAAACGCAGCATCAAAAAGATACACGGTGAGTGAATATCAGACCACCAGTGCCTTTTCTGAGATGGCAGGATTTGCAGTAGTGAAGTTTGAGACTGTTCGTAAATTCTGGATATAAATCCTTTGTCAACTATGTGACTTGTAATACTGTCTCCCAGCCCTTGATTTATCTTTTCATGCTCTTCAATGTCTTTTGCCAAGCAGAAGTTTTAAATTTGGAGGAAGCCCAAATCATCCATTCTTATTCTTTCCCTCCTGCATATGTATGTCCAACTCTTTGAGCACCGTCAACTTGCTTTTTCCCTGTTGTCAAAAGTTAATCAATGAGGGACTATTTGCGGACTTTTCTATTACTACGTTTCATTGATTTCACACTCTCATTACTGTAGCTTTATAATACTGTGGCTTTCAAATCAGTGAGTCCTCCAAATTTGTTCTTTTCTCAAAACTGCTTTACCTATTTTAGAAAGAGCTTGTAGACTTCTACAAACAATTGTGCTGGGATTTTGATTGGGACTGTATTGAATCAACAGACAAGTTAGGGAGAATTGCCATCTTAACAACATTGACACTTTTAAATCCACAAACATGAAAAATCTGTCAACTTATTTAGGTATTTGTTTATTTCTTGCACTGATGGGTTTTCTTTGTTCAGTTTTAGCACACAGATCCTATGAACATTTTGTTTTTCACTGTCACTGTGAATAGGACTGTTTTTAAATTTTATTTTTTCCAATTTCTGATTACTAGCATCTAAAAATTGAAATGGGTGTTTCCCTTACCAGAAATGCAGGAGACCCCGGTTCAATTCTAAATATATACAGTTAAACTTACTAATTTCACTTATTGGTTCTTGTAGATTTTTTATGATTATCTATATAAATCATCATGCTGTCTGTGAAATCAGAGATTTTTTTATATAAGTATTTTTAATTTTTTATTTCAGAAAAAAGTAACCATATATTTTTCTACATGAGGAAGTACACAAGTAAAAATGTGTATCTTAACATATGTTGTGGACGAAATAGTTGAAAGTTAAGTTTCAAATCTACCAAGTGACATGTCAACAAACTTGTGAGAACAAATTATTTTAAAATATTCTTTATCTAGTAAAAGAAAATGCATGTAAATACATTTTTTGGCTTTTCTAAACAAAACCCATTGGAAAACATTTCTCTCACCCTCTTCTCAGATCTTACTGCCCTCTATTTTACACACAGACTTTGTAGAAGTCAGGACCCAGGAATGAGAAATCACATGTCACTTAGCCAATTTCATCCTCCTGGGATTAACAGATGATCCACAATTGCAGATTCCAATTTTTATATTTCTACTTATTACTTATATGTTGAATGCAGAAACTTTTGTCTCTTCCTTTCCAATTTGCTTGTTTCTTTTTTCTTTCTCTCTCTTCCCCTCCCCCTTCTCTCCCCATTCCTTCTCTCTCTTTCTGATTCTCATTTTAGTTTACTGTTAGGAGTTCTAGTGCCATGTTGATTAGGATGGAGCCTAGGTCTTTCATCTCCCTACTCAAGCTTATTTCTAGGCACTTTATTCTTTTGGGTGCAATTGTAAATGAGGTTGTTTTCTTTATTTCTCTTTCTGATAATTTGCTACAAGTGTATGGAAATGCAGATTTCTGTGTTCAGTTTTAGCACAGATCCTATGAACATTTTGTTTTTCACTGTCACTGTGAATAGGACTGTTTTTAAATTTTATTTTTTCCAATTTCTGATTACTAGCATCTAAAAATTGAAATGGGTGTTTCCCTTACCAGAAATGCAGGAGACCCCGGTTCAATTCTAAATATATACAGTTAAACTTACTAATTTCACTTATTGGTTCTTGTAGATTTTTTATGATTATCTATATAAATCATCATGCTGTCTGTGAAATCAGAGATTTTTTTATATAAGTATTTTTAATTTTTTATTTCAGAAAAAAGTAACCATATATTTTTCTACATGAGGAAGTACACAAGTAAAAATGTGTATCTTAACATATGTTGTGGACGAAATAGTTGAAAGTTAAGTTTCAAATCTACCAAGTGACATGTCAACAAACTTGTGAGAACAAATTATTTTAAAATATTCTTTATCTAGTAAAAGAAAATGCATGTAAATACATTTTTTGGCTTTTCTAAACAAAACCCATTGGAAAACATTTCTCTCACCCTCTTCTCAGATCTTACTGCCCTCTATTTTACACACAGACTTTGTAGAAGTCAGGACCCAGGAATGAGAAATCACATGTCACTTAGCCAATTTCATCCTCCTGGGATTAACAGATGATCCACAATTGCAGATTCCAATTTTTATATTTCTACTTATTACTTATATGTTGAATGCAGAAACTTTTGTCTCTTCCTTTCCAATTTGCTTGTTTCTTTTTTCTTTCTCTCTCTTCCCCTCCCCCTTCTCTCCCCATTCCTTCTCTCTCTTTCTGATTCTCATTTTAGTTTACTGTTAGGAGTTCTAGTGCCATGTTGATTAGGATGGAGCCTAGGTCTTTCATCTCCCTACTCAAGCTTATTTCTAGGCACTTTATTCTTTTGGGTGCAATTGTAAATGAGGTTGTTTTCTTTATTTCTCTTTCTGATAATTTGCTACAAGTGTATGGAAATGCAGATTTCTGTGTATTAATTTTGCATCCTGCAACTTTATTGAATTCATCTATTGGTTATAATAGTTTTTTTTTTTTTTTTGGTGGAGTCTTTATGGATCTCTATATATGTTATCATGTCAACTGCAAATGTGACAGTTTTACTTCTTTTTCTGCTATTTGGATGCCTTTTACTTTTTTTCTTCTCTGATTTCTGTGGCTGGAATTTTTCAATACTATGTTCCAATAGTATGTTTTCCAATACTATGTTTCCAATACTATGGTGAGAGTGGGCATTCTTGTTCAGATCCTGATCTTAGAAGAAAAGTGTTCAGGGCTTCCCTGGTGGTCTAGTGGGTAAGGACACTGCCTTGCAGTGCAAGGGGCACTGGTTCGATCCCTGGCCTGGGAAGATCCCACGTGCCGTGGCGCGGCTGGACTGATGTGTCCAATTACTGAGCCAGAGCTCTAGGGTGCGTGCGCCCAGAGCCGGTGCTCTGTGACAACAGAGGCCACTGCAATGGGAGGCCCACACGGACCAAAGAACAAAGATGGATGAAAATAGATAAATGAAAGACCAATAGAAGTGGCCCGCCCGCCCCCTTCCCTCCCCAACAGCCCCCCAACAAAAGAAGAAAATTGTTCAACTTTTCACATTGAGTATGATGTCAGCTGTGGACTTGTCATAGATGCCTTTATTATGTTGCATTAGGTTCCCTCTATACACACTTAGTATCTGTATTTCGTTTTTTTAGTGATTGCTCTGACAATCTTAATACAATCTTAATAACTTTTCAAAGTTAATTCAGAGTTAATATCTTACCAATTTGTACAAAATACAAACTCTTAAAATGATAGTGATCCCTTTAACTTCCCCAATTGACCTTCCCTTAAGAGTTATCACACCTACGTATATTAAAAGCCCATTAGGGACTTCCCTGGTGGTCCAGTGGCTAAGACTCTGCACTCGCTCAAAAGGGAGGTTCCCAAGCCATAGAACAATGAAGCTTGTGCCCCACACCTACTGAGCCTGCACTCTGGAGCCCACCAGAGCCACTGCTGAGCCCACACCCTGCAACTAGTGAGGCCCACGGGCCTAGAGCCTGTGCTCTGCAACAAGAGAACCCAACAAAATGAGAAGTCCATGCACCACGACAAAGAATAGCGTCCCTCACTGCAACTAGAGAAAAGCCTGCACAGCAATGAAGATCTAACACAGTCAAAAATAAATAATACATAAAATTTTAAAAAATAACAACAACATTGCATACAGTCTTGAGATGACAATATCACTTAATCCCTAACAAGGCATTGAGGTTAGTCATTAGTAGTCATTTTTGTTTATAGAGGACAAAATGCTACAATGTTGTGATGCATCCCTAACCTTGCTATGGCAGGCTGGTTTTCTGTGGTCCTCTCCACACACGCTGCTGAACAGACATAGTTCTGAAGCCTTGACTTTTCTACACCTGGCTTGATGCTTCTTTACTCACCTGCTGACTTAAGGGCATAATCAGCCATCTGGACTTGATCTTCCCTCAATTTCTTCAGTACGTAATTGACCAAGTCGGACATTTCCTGTACACGTGTTAAAAAGAGTTTCTGGTCAACAAGCTCTGTCAACTGCTTGGGTCTTGACAATTTACTGATTTATTGATGAGGGCCTACATTCAGTGGAAAAAAAACCAATAGAAGTGGCCCGCCCGCCTTCCCTCCCCAACAGCCCCCAACAAAAGAAGAAAATTGTTCAACTTTTCACATTGAGTATGATGTCAGCTGTGGACTTGTCATAGATGCCTTTATTATGTTGCATTAGGTTCCCTCTATACACACTTAGTTTCTGTATTTCGTTTTTTTAGTGATTGCTCTGACAATCTTAATACAATCTTAATAACTTTTCAAAGTTAATTCAGAGTTAATATCTTACCAATTTGTACAAAATACAAACTCTTAAAATGATAGTGATCCCTTTAACTTCCCCAATTGACCTTCCCTTAAGAGTTATCACACCTACGTATATTAAAAGCCCATTAGGGACTTCCCTGGTGGTCCAGTGGCTAAGACTCTGCACTCGCTCAAAAGGGAGGTTCCCAAGCCATAGAACAATGAAGCTTGTGCCCCACACCTACTGAGCCTGCACTCTGGAGCCCACCAGAGCCACTGCTGAGCCCACACCCTGCAACTAGTGAGGCCCACGGGCCTAGAGCCTGTGCTCTGCAACAAGAGAACCCAACAAAATGAGAAGTCCATGCACCACGACAAAGAATAGCGTCCCTCACTGCAACTAGAGAAAAGCCTGCACAGCAATGAAGATCTAGCACAGTCAAAAATAAATAATACATAAAATTTTAAAAAATAACAACAACATTGCATACAGTCTTGAGATGACAATATCACTTAATCCCTAACAAGGCATTGAGGTTAGTCATTAGTAGTCATTTTTGTTTATAGAGGACAAAATGCTACAATGTTGTGATGCATCCCTAACCTTGCTATGGCAGGCTGGTTTTCTGTGGTCCTCTCCACACACGCTGCTGAACAGACATAGTTCTGAAGCCTTGACTTTTCTACACCTGGCTTGATGCTTCTTTACTCACCTGCTGACTTAAGGGCATAATCAGCCATCTGGACTTGATCTTCCCTCAATTTCTTCAGTACGTAATTGACCAAGTCGGACATTTCCTGTACACGTGTTAAAAAGAGTTTCTGGTCAACAAGCTCTGTCAACTGCTTGGGTCTTGACAATTTACTGATTTATTGATGAGGGCCTACGTTTGCAAATCTGCAGAACACCCGGAGGTTGTTACTATCACCTTCCCAATTCAGTGGGATCCATGTTTCTCAGGCCACTGGAGTATCAGGAAGCTGGGGTGTGTTGGGCCATTCTCCAGGGTCAGGGAGAGTAAGAATGGATGTGAGCCCCTTCTGAAGCCCTAATGAGCACCCCCAAATGCTCCCACAGTCAGGCAGTCCAAGGAGGTTGTATTGCAACCTACTAGGTCCCCCTTTCAGTGTCCCGCTTAGCAACAAAGATTTGAAAGGCATGTTAAGTATTTGGGAATCAAGGCAATTTACACAGAGCATGTGATTGCTTGTGTTAGAAAGTAATCACCTTTTGAATTAATTTTGGGTTCTTATGAATGTCCTAATTCTAAGAAACCATATGCCCTGAGAGCATGTAACAGTTTGAGTGCTAATTGACAAGGCACTTTCTCCCATGGCCATGAGGATGGGGGCCTGGAGACATGGGTGGTTCGTGTCAGCTTTCTGTGTGTTTCAAAAAACAGAACCTCAGGAAAAAGGGATGAAGCCAGTGTTAACAGAGGGAGAAGAAGCAAGACCAGGGTCTTGGCCTTCATCATCATGTTGTCTGCTCCTGTGCTTGTTAGGTCAGATACATTAGCTTAAGGTTCCTGAATAAAAATACTTTACTGTTTAAGTATTTGTGTATCGACTTTCAGAGACTGTCATTTGTGAATGAGTAGTTTTTTGTCTTAAACTGCAAAATGAAACAAAACCAGTTACTTATTTGGGTGGGAAGTCAGTCTTACTGCAATACAAAATCTTCCCTGTGACACAGTAATTATGAAAACGTGTGCTTCCAGGGGTCAGATTTTGTAAAAGTAAGCTAATGTAGGTGTTTCCTCTTAGATGGTAAAGAATCTGCCTGCAATGCAGGAGACCCAGGTTCGATTCCTGGGGCAGGGAGATCCCCTGGAAAAGGGAATGGTTACCCACTCTAGTATTCTTGCCTGGAGAATTCCATGGAGAGAGGAGCCAGGTGGGCTACAGGCCATGGAGTCGCAAAGAGTCAGACATGACTGAGCGACTAACACCTTCACTTTTCAAGCTAACCTAGACAAGAATTTTCAAGAAAACAGACCACATCCCAGTCATCACTCCATGTCCCCATCACACAAGTTGTAGAATGTGACATCAGAAAGTAGACAGGCCCATAGCTTCCTCCCACGTCCACTCACCTCCTCGATGGCCTCGGCGTAGTCCCAGCCTTCAGCAGGGTCTGCATCAGTTTTCCAGCTGTCGTTGTGCAGACCATCCCGCAGGTCTCTCAGTACAGCCTTCAGAACATCTATTTGTTGCTTTAAAGAGAGAATTTCCTGGAAGTTGTTTTCCAGAGTCTGGCTCTCCTTCCTGTGAATGGAGACCCTCCGTGTGAAAGGAGGAAGTGGCGGGCTCCCTGCCAGTCCCATGCTGGGCTTCAGAGCCAATGGGGTGCTTAACATTAGAGGAGAGAGAAACCCCAAGTGAGGGGTGCCTTCTCTAATGCCCTTCACTATGTTTGAAGAGCAAAGACATTTGGGAAAGCTGTCCTGGGGGCATCCCAGGTTTGGAGTGTGCTCTGTGCAGGCGAGGAGAGCTGAAATGACATCCTTCATCCCATCCTGACTTGAGCTGAGTGACTTCACAGTGCAAATCCTAAATCCCCCTCACCTCCTCAGGGTGAGGAACACCTTGCACTTTGAGTCCAGTGTGGAGCAGGGGAATCCCACACTGAGGACTCTGAGATTCTATGAAGCAGCCTTTGGAGAGAGTGACTGAAAGATCCAGTAGTGCAGCTGTGGGGGGTTAATGGAGAGGGTTGGCGGGGAGGCAGCTGCCTTCCACCAGCTCAAGGGTACAAGGTTTTACTTTCCAAAAATCGGTACTGCTACTTGTACAGTTGGAAAGTTACTGGTAGAGAAATAAAGAAAATGTCAAGCCAATAGGTACTTCTTCATGTTGAAAAAAAAATGGAGGCACTATTAATACTTATCTAGTCTGTGTGTTCAGTCACTAAGTCCTATCCGACTCTTTGTGACCCCATGGACTGCAGCACATCAGGCTTCCTTGTCCTTCACTAGCTCCTAGAGTTTGCTCAAACTCATGTCTGTTGGTCTTATCTAGTATTTTTGCCCAATGTTATGAAACAGCCTTCCCCGGTAGCTCAGTGGTAAAGAATCCACCTGCAACGCAGGAGACATGAGTTCGATTCTTGGGTAAGGAAGATGCCCTGGAGAAGGAACTGGCAACCCACTCTAGTACTCTTTCCTGGAGAGTTCAATGGACAGGGGAGCCTGGCAGGTTACAGTCCATGGGGCTGTAGTGGAGTCAGACACGACTTAGTGACTGAAAACAAAACAAAAAACCACACATTTCTGAAACAATGTATGTTCACGATCTGAAAAATACAAAATTGCTGATGAAATAAAAACTGTCGATATAATTTGTAACAGTTTCTATTCCATGCAGAAAAGCTGTATTATATAACAAAATCATTTTGTGTCTCCCTGCAGTTCCCAGATCACTAAATATATCTATTGTGCTAAGTTGTTTCAATCATGTCTGAGTCTTCAGTATTCTATGGACAGTAGTCAACCAGCTACCAACCAACTACAACTATGGGATTCTCCGGGCAAGAATACTGGACTGTGTTGCCATGTCCTTCTCCAGGGAATATTCCTGCCCCAGGGATTGAATCCACATCTCCTGTGTCTCCTGCATTGGCAGGTGGGTTCTTTAAATGGCTTTGTAATTCTCCATTCCATGTATTTAAACACTGGCCTATTTTTCTAATTTTGTTCCATTTTTAAAAATAATAAATTATACTGAAAGCACCTCCCAGTGTATGTTTCCTCAAAGAATGATTTGCAGAAGTAGAAATTAATTTTATATTTTTACAAAAGCATTTCCGTGTTGGACCCACAGCAGAAAGTCACACCCATGAAAACATCTCACTCACTGTAAGAGCTCCAGTTGCTCTTTGGGCATTCGAAGCCTGACCTGAAAAAAAAAGGAAAAGAGCCAATCATTCCAAATCCGGCCTACATAGGTGGAGTTATTTTTCTATCTGTGAAGGGGAAGGAAGTCACATGACCACCTTAGATAAATCGCATGGTCAGTACAACCCACCATCTCTAAAACACCTGCATGACTCTTTGTGCCCCTGCAGCACATCCGTCTTCCTTGTCCTTCACTAGCTCCTAGAGTTTGCTCAAACTCATGTCTGTTGGTCTTATCTAGTATTTTTGCCCAATGTTATGAAACAGCCTTCCCCGGTAGCTCAGTGGTAAAGAATCCACCTGCAACGCAGGAGACATGAGTTCGATTCTTGGGTAAGGAAGATGCCCTGGAGAAGGAACTGGCAACCCACTCTAGTACTCTTTCCTGGAGAGTTCAATGGACAGGGGAGCCTGGCAGGTTACAGTCCATGGGGCTGTAGTGGAGTCAGACACGACTTAGTGACTGAAAACAAAACAAAAAACCACACATTTCTGAAACAATGTATGTTCACGATCTGAAAAATACAAAATTGCTGATGAAATAAAAACTGTCGATATAATTTGTAACAGTTTCTATTCCATGCAGAAAAGCTGTATTATATAACAAAATCATTTTGTGTCTCCCTGCAGTTCCCAGATCACTAAATATATCTATTGTGCTAAGTTGTTTCAATCATGTCTGAGTCTTCAGTATTCTATGGACAGTAGTCAACCAGCTACCAACCAACTACAACTATGGGATTCTCCGGGCAAGAATACTGGACTGTGTTGCCATGTCCTTCTCCAGGGAATATTCCTGCCCCAGGGATTGAATCCACATCTCCTGTGTCTCCTGCATTGGCAGGTGGGTTCTTTAAATGGCTTTGTAATTCTCCATTCCATGTATTTAAACACTGGCCTATTTTTCTAATTTTGTTCCATTTTTAAAAATAATAAATTATACTGAAAGCACCTCCCAGTGTATGTTTCCTCAAAGAATGATTTGCAGAAGTAGAAATTAATTTTATATTTTTACAAAAGCATTTCCGTGTTGGACCCACAGCAGAAAGTCACACCCATGAAAACATCTCACTCACTGTAAGAGCTCCAGTTGCTCTTTGGGCATTCGAAGCCTGACCTGAAAAAAAAAGGAAAAGAGCCAATCATTCCAAATCCGGCCTACATAGGTGGAGTTATTTTTCTATCTGTGAAGGGGAAGGAAGTCACATGACCACCTTAGATAAATACGCATGGTCAGTACAACCCACCATCTCTAAAACACCTGCATCTTCCTGCAAATAGTTATATTTAGAGAAAAGGAAGAAACAGCCAGCCCTGAGACTTGTCCTGATAAACAGTGAGCAGCATCCCCTTTCCAAATGAAGGCACTGATCGCTGGATTCCATCAACAATGATACCAGGAGAATCGCAAATGTTCACCTAACGCTGACAGGGTGTCTCAATGAGACCATCTCGTGTTTGAATAGGTTGTGCCCCAATACAGCTGGCAATCCTGTTGATGTGAAAGACACACGCAGACCTCAGTGAAGGAGGTCCACATGGGGATAGCAGAGAGAGTCTGCTCCCAGGCTGCAGCCCCTGACCTGGTTTCCTCCCACCAGCTCCTCTGCGTGGAAGCTCCATGTACCATGTGAGTGCCAGACTCCCTTGGAAATGGCTGCAAAGCTAGCAATTTAAAGTGACAGAAGTGAATTCTCTCCCAGGCCAGGAGGCTGGAAGGTCAGGACGTCGGTAGGGCCACACTTTCCTCTGAGGCTTGAGAGAGATTCTGTGTCTTGCTTCTTGCACCTTCTGTGTCTCCTGGGCTTTCTTGCTGTGGCTGCATCACCCAGGTGTCTGCCTCACCCCTACACGCCCTTCTCCCCTGGTGCTTCTCCTCTGTGTATCTCCCATGAGGACACATGTCAACAGGTTGAGGGCCCATCTGCGAAATAAATGCAGGCTTCCCTAGTGGCTCAGATGGTAAAGAATCTGTCTCCAATGCAGAAGACTCAAGTTCAATCCCTCGGTTGGGAAGATCCCCTGAAGAAGGGAATGGCAACCCACTCCGGTATTCTTGCCTAGAGAATTCCATGGACAGAGGAGCCAGGCAGGCTACAGTCTATGGGGTCAAACAGGGTTGGACATGACTGAGTCATTATCACTTTCATACTTTCTGGGAAATGCAGGACAACTTCATCTCAGGATCCCCAATTACATCTAAGACCCTAAAGAGACTCTTATTCCAAATGAAGATCCTGTGGACAGGTTCTGGGGTTGAGGCCATGAAATAGCTTCTCAGGGGACCCTTTTACAATGCCCGTCCTGTTCAGTGGACAAGTCTGCTTTCTTGCTTCAAGGAGTCGGACTTCCCATCAGTTTGCTGTCCTAATGGCTCTAGACACGAGGGACATCTTATCACACAATTGGGTACACACAGGAAACAATTACCTTATCTTTTTTTTCAGTCTGCTGAGCATTGTAATTCCTTTTCTAAAAATTTTTTAGCAGAGTTTCGGTGCTTTATAATGTGTTTGTTTCTGCTGTACAACAAAGTGAATCAGCTATATGAATACATATATTCCCTCTTTTCTGGATTTCCTTCCCATTTGGGTCCCCACAGCTCACTGAGTAGAGCTCCCCATGCTATGCAGTAGGTTCTCATTAGAGAGCCATTTAATTTCTTACAGGCTGTCCTCAGCATTTTCTTTGTACAGAGATGTGGAGGTGGGAGCTTATTTTGGGTAGAGAGAAATTCTTATTTCTAGTGCTTCAGTATCTGTTTGAGTAGGTTTACTCTCACTAGGGCCTGTGTTTTGCATTTGTTACTTTTTTCTCTTCTAATCTTAAAAGAACATATAGATAATATGCCTTCATTAATTTGCTGATAAATGACTTTGAGAGTTCTTTGAAAGCTAACATTTTCCTATATATATATATATATATATATATATATTTTTTTTTTTTTTTTTTTTTTTTTAAAGCATTTGCCTCATGCCCAAGAATGACTCCAGGTGGCTTCCACTATAGAAGGAAACATAGTATAAAAAGGGAGCTTCCCTGGTAGCAACTGAGCCCATGAGCCACAACTATTAAGCCTGTGCTCTAGAGCCTCAGAGCTGCAACCACTGAGCCTGTGTGCCGCAACTACTGAAGCCTGTGTGCCCTAGAGCCCAAGTTCCACAACAAGAGAAGTCACCACAACAAGAAGCCTGCTCACCTCAACTAGAGAGTAGCTCCCACTCCATGCAACTAAACAAGAGCCTGTGGCAGCAGTAAAAACCCAGAATAGACAAAAATAAATAAATAATTTTTTTAAAAGTCATGGGACAAAAAATTAGGCGCTGAAAGTAAATAGAAAACAAGGACTGGAAAATGAAGAAAACATGTGAAAGACGGTGTGCCTTCAGTTCCTAGAGTTCTCAGCTGTGGCCCTAACATTGTTCCTCAGCCTCATAACAACCAAATTGGGTGGGGGTATGAAGGAGCGGAGAAGAATTCACAGCGTCCACAGGGAACATAGAAAACCTCAATGGTGCAGCAGAGGCTGCTTTGAGTACAGCTGGTGATCCACCCCTTCCACGAGGCTCCTGTGATAAGAATGTGCTGTGTCTTCTAAGAACCTTCCCAGGGCTTCCTTCCCAGAAGGTGTGTAGAGCCCCGTGGAAGGTTAGGACAGCCATGCAAGGCCTTCATTAAGACTTCTCAGCACCCCCAACAAAGCTTCTGATGAAACCCCTGCTGCGCAACCCTAAACACACCCATTATAGAAGGACCAGTGGACATCTGCGGTCAGCTGAATGGGTATAGAATCGGCATTCTCCTGAGAAATGAGGGAGTGGAGGAGAGACAGCAACAGCAAGGCCACAGCCTTGCTTCTTGTTGTTTAATTATTTTAAAAATATGGTTGACTTAACAAATCTGCAAATTGTTTTTGTACAGGTCTGTGCCGATCGTCTCTGCATTGTTCCAGTTTTTGTATATGTGCTGCCAAGGTGAGCACTGCTATGTCTCTTCCTGTAAGGATGACTGAGACCCAAAGCTTCATGTCTTAGGATGTGGCTCCAATACTTCGAGCCGGAACAAACTGTATGCAAGAGTTCACAAATGCCTCATGCACCCAGTACCTTCTTTCTCCTTTTAAACAGAACTCCCACAAGTTAGGGCTTCCCAGGTGGCGCTAGTGGTAAAGAACCCAGTGCAGGAGATAAAAGAGACATGGGTTTGATCCCTGTGTCAGGAAAATTTTCCAGGAGGAGGGCCTGGCAACCCCCTCCAGTACTCTTGCCTGGAGAATCCCATGGACAGAGTAGCCTGGTGGGCTACCATCCATGGGGTCACAAAGAGTCAGACACGACTGAAGTGACTGAGCACACATGCCCACAAGTCATCTAATTTTAAACTCTATAACTTCCAGGTGAATCCTGGAAGCTGTTGGGGTGGCCAAAAGTTTGTTCAGTCCTTTCCCATAACATGGCTCTAGCAATGCTTAGTCGTTTTAGCTTAATTTGAAACAATTTTGTTAGACTGTTTCATTTTGTGACTGTGGTCATATCAGCATGCATTTCGAAAAACTAATCCAAATTGGTGAATTTTGTAGCTTTTATTTGAAACAAAAAAATTTGGGTTAGATTTTTTTGACAGCGTCCACAGAACATAGAAGACCTCAATGGTGGAGCAGAGGCTGCTTTGAGTACAGCTGGTGATCCGCGCCTTCCACGGGGCTCCTGTGATATGAATGTGCTGTGTCTTCTAAGAACCTTCCCAGGGCTTCCTTCCCAGAAGGTGTGTAGAGCCCCGTGGAAGGTTAGGACAGCCATGCAAGGCCTTCATTAAGACTTCTCAGCACCCCCAACAAAGCTTCTGATGAAACCCCTGCTGCGCAACCCTAAACACACCCATTATAGAAGGACCAGTGGACATCTGCGGTCAGCTGAATGGGTATAGAATCGGCATTCTCCTGAGAAATGAGGGAGTGGAGGAGAGACAGCAACAGCAAGGCCACAGCCTTGCTTCTTGTTGTTTAATTATTTTAAAAATATGGTTGACTTAACAAATCTGCAAATTGTTTTTGTACAGGTCTGTGCCGATCGTCTCTGCATTGTTCCAGTTTTTGTATATGTGCTGCCAAGGTGAGCACTGCTATGTCTCTTCCTGTAAGGATGACTGAGACCCAAAGCTTCATGTCTTAGGATGTGGCTCCAATACTTCGAGCCGGAACAAACTGTATGCAAGAGTTCACAAATGCCTCATGCACCCAGTACCTTCTTTCTCCTTTTAAACAGAACTCCCACAAGTTAGGGCTTCCCAGGTGGCGCTAGTGGTAAAGAACCCAGTGCAGGAGATAAAAGAGACATGGGTTTGATCCCTGTGTCAGGAAAATTTTCCAGGAGGAGGGCCTGGCAACCCCCTCCAGTACTCTTGCCTGGAGAATCCCATGGACAGAGTAGCCTGGTGGGCTACCATCCATGGGGTCACAAAGAGTCAGACACGACTGAAGTGACTGAGCACACATGCCCACAAGTCATCTAATTTTAAACTCTATAACTTCCAGGTGAATCCTGGAAGCTGTTGGGGTGGCCAAAAAGTTTGTTCAGTCCTTTCCCATAACATGGCTCTAGCAATGCTTAGTCGTCTTTAGCTTAATTTGAAACAATTTTGTTAGACTGTTTCATTTTGTGACTGTGGTCATATCAGCATGCATTTCGAAAAAACTAATCCAAATTGGTGAATTTTTGTGTAGCCATTTTAATATTGAAGACAGAAGAAAAAGGGAATATTTGGGGCATATTATGCTAATTTTGCTTTTTCGAGAAAGGTGAAAATGCAACTGAAATGCAAAAAAAAAAGGTTTGTGGAGAAGGTGCTGGAGTGATCAAACATGTCAAAAGTGCTTTGTGAAGTTTCATGCGGGAGATTGCTCATTGAATGATGCTCCACAGTCAGGTAGGCCAGTTGAAGTTGATAGGGATCAAATCGAGACATTAATGAGAACCATCAATGTTACACCACATGGAAGCCAGCCAACATACTCAAAATACCCAAATCAAGTGTTGAAAATCATTTGCACCAGCTCGGTTACGTTGATCACTTTGACATTTGGGTTCCACATATGTTAAGTGAAAAAGGCCTTCAACTGAACTTTAACCTGTGATTCTCTACCAAAACATAATGAAAATGGTCTGTTTTTAAGAGAAATTGTGATAGGGAATGAAAAGTGGAAGAAATCATGGGGCAACTGAAATGAACCACCACCAAGCACAGGAGAGGTCATTCTTCATCCAAAAAAGGTGATGTTGTGTATACGGTGGGAGTGGAAAGGAGCCCTCTATTATGGCTTCCTTCCCAAAAAAACAAACAATTAATTCCAATAAGTACTGCTCTCAACTAGACCAGCTGAAGGTAGCACTAGATGGAATTAATCAACAGCTCTTTCATCAGAATAGTGCATGACTGCATGTTTGTTTGATTATTTTGTTTGTTTGAGCTGCATGGTGCGCTCAGGCATGTCAGGCTCTTTGTGATCCCATGAACTTAGCCCACAAGGCTCCTCTGTCCATGGGATTCTCCAAGTAAGAATACTGGAATGAGTTGCCATTTCCTTCTCCAGGGGGTCTTCCTGACTTGGGGATCAAACCCACATCTTCTGCATTGGCAGGCAGATTCTTTATCACTGAGCCACCAGAGAGGCCCAGTAAAATACTGTCCACATGAAAAATGTTGGCTTTAGATGCTCAGCCTTAGAAATTTTTAAGGAGAAGGCACTATTGAGTGTGCTGATCCACTTAAAATTGAGAAGCGAAGGAGAAAGGAGACCTTTTCAAAATGACAACCCTCTCATTCATTCCTTTATTCATTCATGCCTGCATCTGTAGCGCCTCCATGTCCTGGGAACTGCATTAGGCTTGGGACAAGCTCCTTGCTCATGAGTTTACAATGAAGTAGAGGCAACACTGAGGTGTACAGACATTGTCACCAGCAGGTGACTGATCGTAGAAGCCTCTCTCAGGTGACATTTGGGCTGGGCTGGAATGCCAGAGAGAAGCTTCTCCGGCAAAGTTCTGGGGCAGAATATCACAGGCAGAGGAGTAGATTAGTTGGGGTTCTTCAGAAAAACAGAGTAGGATGTATATACAGAGAGAGATTCATTTTAAGGAACTGGTTCACATGATTGTGGGGGCTGGGAGTCTAAACTCCATAAGGCAACCCAGCAGGCCCACCATTCAGAGCAGAGTTGATGTTTCAGCTCAAGCTTGAAGGTGTCTGGAGATGAAACTTCTTCCTGTTTAGGAGAACTTGGTCTTTTTCTCCTAAAACCTTCAACTGATTAGACAAGGCCCAGCATATGGAGAATAATCTGCTTTACTCAAAGTCTACTGATTTAAATGTTAAACTTTCTTTAAATATACCTTCAGAGTAACACCTAGACTAGTGTTTAACCAAATGTCTGAGTACCATAGCCTAGCAAAAGTGGTCCATAAAATTAGGCATCACATGGCTTCCCTGGTGGTCCAATGGGTAAAGAATCCACCTTGCAGTGCAAGGGGCACCAGTTCAATCCCTGGTCCATGAAGATCCCATGTGCCGCGGAGCAGCTGGACTGGCATGTCTGATTGCAAACCAGCACTCTGGAGCACCTATGCCCAGAGCCAGCGCTCTGCAGCGGGGGCGGCCACTGCAGTGGGAGGCCCACACAGACCAAAGAATAGAGATGGATGAAAATAAATAAATAACCAATAAAAGAGGCCAACATTTGAAAAACAACAACAACAACAACAAACATCACAATAGGGTTGATCACAAACTGGCAGTAACTGGAGACTGTGTTGTCCACTTCTTATCTGTTTTTCTGGTGATGATTTCACCCTCTGGCTGGCTCCAGCTCCTGTGGGCCTAGGTCCTGGGCTTTGAAGTAGACTTTGAGTAAGACAGATTATCCTCCACACAGTGAGTGGGCCTCATCTAATCAGTTGAAGGTTTTAGGAGAAAAAGACCCAGTTCTCCTAAAGAGGAAAAAGTTCCACCTCCAGATGCTTTTTCAGATTTGAGCTGCAACATCCACTCTCCTCGTGGTGCAGGAGTTATCTCAGGTTTCCACATGGTGTAGGAGTTATCTCAGGTTGTCCTTTCTTCTGGGACCTGGTGCTCACAGATTCTCAGTGTGGGCAGAGGCAGCAGCATCCCTGAGCCTGTGAGTGATTCCAGTGTCACCTGTGAACTCCCCGGGGAACGGTCCTCACTAGGCTGGGATGCTGCAGGCACACCACCAGATCTATCTTCCCCTTTAGGGACTCTACCTGACAAGCACACTGAAATTCAGCAGTTGCTGGATGAACTGGGAAACAGGATTTCAAAAGCCCTGAGGGAAAAGGGTGCAAACTCAGGTCCAAGATCATTGACTAGATGAGTTCATTGGCCTGTCCCTTCTTCCCATGGTGCAGGGGTTGACTTAAACGAAGCTCATGTCATCCCTCCCGTCTCTTGTCTTCAGAGGCCAAACCATAGGATGGACAAGGCTCATCTGGAGTGTTGGAGAGGCAGGGATGTGCACCAGAGAGAGGACACCAATGTCTGGTCCTTCTGCTCTAACTAGCTTCAGGCCAACAGGAGGCCATTCCATTCAGAGCTCTATGCAGTGGTTAACTGAAGTTCTGTCTGCCATTTTCCACATGCTGGCGCTTCCCTTGGGAGGCTGGTTTAATTGGTTTGAGCTGCACCAAAACACCAGAGATGGGCCAGCTTATAAATAACAGTCCATTTCTCACAGCTGTGGAGCTGCAAGTTCAAGATCAGGCCACCAGCAGATTTGGTGTCTGATGAGAATCACTTGCTGGTCTATAGATAGTGTCTCCTCATTGTGTCCTCATATGGCAGAGAGATACCCTCTGGGGTCTCTCTCTCTTTTTTAAGTTTTATTCATTCACTCATTCATTTTTGACTGTGCTGGGTCTTCACTAATATGCACAGGCCTTCTCTAGTTGCAGCAAGTGGGGGCTACTCTGCATGCATGGTGGTCATGGGCTTCCCAATGCAGTGTCTCCTTGTGTTGCGGAGCACAGGGTCTAGGCTCATGGACTTCAGTAGTTATGGCACATGGGCTTAGTTGCTCCTCAGCATGTGGAATCTTCCCAGACCAGGGATTGAACCCATGTCCCCTGCACTGGCAGGCAGATTCTTAACCACAGAATCACCAGGGGAGTCCTGGGGTTTGTTTCTTAACAGCACTAACCCCAGTCAGGGGGTTTCACCCTCATGAACTAATCTCTTCCCAAAGGCCCCTCCTTCTAATACCTGGGGTTTGTTGTTTAGTTGCTAAGTCCTGTCCGAGACTCTGAGACCCCATGGACTGTAGCCTGTCAGGCTCCTCTATCCATGGGATTTCCCAGGCAAGGATACTGGAGTCGCCATTTCCTTCTTCAGAGGATCTTCCTGGCCAGGGATTGAACCCACATCTCCTGCATTAGCAGATGGATTCTTTACCACTGAACCACTTGGGAAGCCTCAGTATATGGGGTTGGGTTTCATCATATGAACTGGGGCAGACACAAATACTCAGTCTATGACATTTCAACCCTGGCCGTCCAAATTAATGGCCTTCTTGTATGCAAAGTACATCCATTTTATCACAACAGACCCCAAAGCCTTTATTCATTGCAGCATCAATTTACAAGTCTAAAGTTCAATTACTCAACTAAATATCATCCAAGTCAGATTATGGATGAGACCCCAGGAGCAATCCATCCCAAAGCAAGTTCCCCTCCAGCTATGAAGCTGTGAAATCAAACATACATTCTTTCAAAATACAATAGTGGGATCAGCATACCACTGCATACCCATCACAAAAGGGAGAAACAAGGAAGAAGGAAAGGTAAATGAATCAGAGACATCCAGTCTGTGGCAGAAACCTGCAGGGATTGGAGGCTGTAGAGAATTTTTAGGGTCTCTTAGTCGTAAAACCACTTCATAGGTCTCCTGTCTCAACATTATTTCCTTCTTAAAAGAGATATTGGAGTATATAGTTGATTAGCAATGTTGCGTTAGTACAATGTTGTGGCGTATAGCAAGGTGAATCAGTTATACCTGCCCGTGCATGCTAAGTCATTTTAATTGTGTCCAACTCTTTGGACTGTAGCCTCACCAGGCTCCTCTGTCCATGGGATTCTCCAGGCAAGAATGTTAAGAGTGGGTTGCCATGCCCTCCTCCAGGGAATCTTCCTGACCCAGGGATCAAACCTGCCTGTCTTGTCTCCTGTACTAGCAGGTGGGTCCTTTACAACTAACACCACCTAGGAAGGCCTGCATTATTTCTCTTACATAGTCACCTGCAAAACCAAGATAACACATGGCAAGTTGGACTCGCCTTATAGTACATTAGGTTTTAAATGAGTGACATGCAAAATGGTTGCATAAAACATCACCTGGTAATTATGAAGTCGTGACCCATATTCTGCAATTAGACCATAAATTCCGCCCGATTCCTGAGGAAACTCTTTTCCTTTAAGCTTCATGTGATTTCTAAATACTGTTAAAGAAAAGGGCAACTTTGATTAAAGAGTTTATCTAGAAACACTTATATTTTACATTAATGAAATATAATTTATATTTTCATGCAACACAATAAAAAATAACAGCTCTTTCTCTGGACCTCTCCCTCCTCCTAATATACCGTGTGCCTCTACATTACACATTAACCAGGGCTCCTCAAAGATGGAGATGAACTAATTATCTCAAATTAATGGCCTTCTTGTATGCAAAGTACATCCATTTTATCACAACAGACCCCAAAGCCTTTATTCATTGCAGCATCAATTTACAAGTCTAAAGTTCAATTACTCAACTAAATATCATCCAAGTCAGATTATGGATGAGACCCCAGGAGCAATCCATCCCAAAGCAAGTTCCCCTCCAGCTATGAAGCTGTGAAATCAAACATACATTCTTTCAAAATACAATAGTGGGATCAGCATACCACTGCATACCCATCACAAAAGGGAGAAACAAGGAAGAAGGAAAGGTAAATGAATCAGAGACATCCAGTCTGTGGCAGAAACCTGCAGGGATTGGAGGCTGTAGAGAATTTTTAGGGTCTCTTAGTCGTAAAACCACTTCATAGGTCTCCTGTCTCAACATTATTTCCTTCTTAAAAGAGATATTGGAGTATATAGTTGATTAGCAATGTTGCGTTAGTACAATGTTGTGGCGTATAGCAAGGTGAATCAGTTATACCTGCCCGTGCATGCTAAGTCATTTTAATTGTGTCCAACTCTTTGGACTGTAGCCTCACCAGGCTCCTCTGTCCATGGGATTCTCCAGGCAAGAATGTTAAGAGTGGGTTGCCATGCCCTCCTCCAGGGAATCTTCCTGACCCAGGGATCAAACCTGCCTGTCTTGTCTCCTGTACTAGCAGGTGGGTCCTTTACAACTAACACCACCTAGGAAGGCCTGCATTATTTCTCTTACATAGTCACCTGCAAAACCAAGATAACACATGGCAAGTTGGACTCGCCTTATAGTACATTAGGTTTTAAATGAGTGACATGCAAAATGGTTGCATAAAACATCACCTGGTAATTATGAAGTCGTGACCCATATTCTGCAATTAGACCATAAATTCCGCCCGATTCCTGAGGAAACTCTTTTCCTTTAAGCTTCATGTGATTTCTAAATACTGTTAAAGAAAAGGGCAACTTTGATTAAAGAGTTTATCTAGAAACACTTATATTTTACATTAATGAAATATAATTTATATTTTCATGCAACACAATAAAAAATAACAGCTCTTTCTCTGGACCTCTCCCCTCCCTCCTAATATACCGTGTGCCTCTACATTACACATTAACCAGGGCTCCTCAAAGATGGAGATGAACTTTATATAAATATCAGTATGTCATTTTGTCCTACGAGCCTTTGTCTCAAAATGTATATGACCGTGCCTTCGACTTCTAACATGTAGAGCAGTTCTCAGAGCTTCTGAGATTCTGTCTCCTGGTATATAACCCTCAGTTTAGCCTGAATAAAATTCCTCTTCCTTCTTCTTAACTCGATTGTTAATTGAATTTTTGTTGACAACATATATTAATAGAAATTCCTCTAAGCAGAGAAGCTATATCTGATTAATTTTTAAATTTTTTTAAATTTTATTTTTCTTTGTACTGGGTCTTCAGCGCTGTGGGGTTTTCTCTAGTCAAGAGCAGAAAGGGGGCTTCCCCTGGTGGTCCAGTGGGTAAGGACATCGCCTTGCAGTGCAAGGGGCGCCGGTTCGAGCCCTGGCCTGGCAAGATCCCACGTGCCGCGGAGCGGCTGGACTGAGGTGTCCAATTACCGAGCCGGAGCTCTGGAGCGCATTTGCCCAGAGCCGGTGCTCTGCAACGACAGACCACCGCAATGGGAGGCCCATAGGAGCCAAAGAACGAAGACAAATGAAAATAGAGAAATGAGAGACCAATAGAAGTGGCCCGCCCACTCCTCTCCCTCCCCAACCCGACCCCCGCCCAAAGTAAATAAATAAATAAATCTTAAAAAAAAAAAAAAAAAAAGAGCAGAAAGGGCTACTCTCCAATTGCAGTGCTAGGTCACTTTCACTGTAGTGACTTTTGTCGCAGAGCATGGATTCTAGGGTGCATGAGCTTCAGTAGTTAAAGCTTGTAGGCTTAGTTGCCCTTTGGTATGTGGGATCTTCCTGGACCAGGGATCAAACCCGTGTTCCCAGGCTTCCCTAGTGGTCCAGTGGGTAAGGACACCGCCTTGCAGCGCAAGGGGTGCCGGTTCGATCCCTGGCCTGGAAAGATCCCACGTGCCACAGAGCGGCTGGACTGACGTGTCCAATTACCGAGCAGGAGCGCATGCGCCCAGAGCCGGTGCTCTGTGACAACAGAGGCCACTGCGATGGGAGGCCCACACAGGCCAAAGAACAAAGATGGATGAAAATAGATAAATGAAAGACCAATAGAAGTGGCCTGCCAGCCCCCCTCCCTCCCCACCTCACACTTCCCCCGCAAAAAAAACACCTGTGTCCCCTGCATTGGCAGGCAGATTCTTTATCACTGGACCATCAGATAAGTCCTGTATCAGATTCTCTAGTAACAATAGTTTGTAATGTCAGCATAAGGTGCTCAAAAAATTGTTCCCCTATTGAAACAATCACCAGCTGGCAAAGAGAAACAGCATCAACTTTACTAGAATTTTGAAATCTAATCACAACCTTGCATCAACCAGGGGACTGAAGAAAAGGGCAGATTAGTTTTGGCAAGAGAGCAATTGTGGCATTATCACTTACTTGCACACCATCTCCCAGAATGGTGGAAGTGCCTGGGTGGTTGGCAGGCAACATTTCTGGTGCAGCTTGTTTGCACCAGGGGATCTAACACAGACCCTGTTCTTTAACTACTATGACTTACGTGTTCACCTGCCTGGTGTTCCCCTGATTAGTTAGTGCAGAAGCCAACCTTTGTTTCTACCCAGTCCCGTGGGCTAGAACAATTTTCTGGGAGACTTCAGTGTCTGTTGCAAGAGTTGAAGACATAAACTGGCCATGACCATCTGGGCAAAGGACTGTGGATGGAGAAAGTAGCAGACAGACCCAATGTCAAAGGAGAGAAAAGGCAGAGGAAGACAGCTTATGTGGGAACAACAGCTTGGAAGGGAGCTGGAGTGTGCCTGTCTAGGACTGGATGCGTGCTCAAGAAAGATCCCAAAGAAGGCCCGAGGCTCACACCCTGGGTGGATCTGTGGGCTGCATGCAAGGAGGAGGCAAAGATTATGTGGATTTCTCAACTTGCCCTTGAAAGAGTGTCTCTAGCCTAGAGTCAAACAGCTTATACTGGGAGAGCAGGTCTCATATCCTCTCTTGCTCTCTCTTTCTCTTATACATTGACTCGAAGAAATCTGTCAGGTCACTGGTTGACCACTGTGATATCAGAAAAGTGACCATCACTAAACAAACAAATGACTGTCGCCCTCAACAAGCAATAACAGATATCCTTGGAAAAGGGAAAATTCTATTTCCCAGAGTTACTGCATTATAATATGAAAATGTCTGGTTTACAAGACAAAATTACAAAGCATACAAAGAAATAGTAAAGCACGGCTTATTAAAGGGAAAAAATTTGAGTGACATCTCTGAAGAAGCCCAAACGTTGAACTAATTGGACAAAAACTTTACAAATCAACTGTCTTAAATATGCTCAAAAACTAAAGGAAACCGTGGACAAAGAACTAAAGAAAACCAAAGAAATCAAGTATGAATGAAATGAGAATATTGGTGGGAAAATGATAAGAGGAACCAAGCACAAATTCTAGAGTGGAAAAATACAATAGCTGAAATGAAAAAAATCCATGAAATGGGCTCAACAGCAGATGTTAGTGGGCAAAAGAGAGATTCAGTGAACTCAGAGACAGAACAACTGAAATTATCAAGTATGATGAGAAGGAGGAGAATTGCAAATCCAGAAATAGGCCTATACATCTATGACTGATTGAATTTTTTGGCAACCATGGTGTTCCCCTGATTAGTTAAAGCCAACCTTTGTTTCTACCCAGTCCCGTGGGCTAGAACAATTTTCTGGGAGACTTCAGTGTCTGTTGCAAGAGTTGAAGACATAAACTGGCCATGACCATCTGGGCAAAGGACTGTGGATGGAGAAAGTAGCAGACAGACCCAATGTCAAAGGAGAGAAAAGGCAGAGGAAGACAGCTTATGTGGGAACAACAGCTTGGAAGGGAGCTGGAGTGTGCCTGTCTAGGACTGGATGCGTGCTCAAGAAAGATCCCAAAGAAGGCCCGAGGCTCACACCCTGGGTGGATCTGTGGGCTGCATGCAAGGAGGAGGCAAAGATTATGTGGATTTCTCAACTTGCCCTTGAAAGAGTGTCTCTAGCCTAGAGTCAAACAGCTTATACTGGGAGAGCAGGTCTCATATCCTCTCTTGCTCTCTCTTTCTCTTATACATTGACTCGAAGAAATCTGTCAGGTCACTGGTTGACCACTGTGATATCAGAAAAGTGACCATCACTAAACAAACAAATGACTGTCGCCCTCAACAAGCAATAACAGATATCCTTGGAAAAGGGAAAATTCTATTTCCCAGAGTTACTGCATTATAATATGAAAATGTCTGGTTTACAAGACAAAATTACAAAGCATACAAAGAAATAGTAAAGCACGGCTTATTAAAGGGAAAAAATTTGAGTGACATCTCTGAAGAAGCCCAAACGTTGAACTAATTGGACAAAAACTTTACAAATCAACTGTCTTAAATATGCTCAAAAACTAAAGGAAACCGTGGACAAAGAACTAAAGAAAACCAAAGAAATCAAGTATGAATGAAATGAGAATATTGGTGGGAAAATGATAAGAGGAACCAAGCACAAATTCTAGAGTGGAAAAATACAATAGCTGAAATGAAAAAAATCCATGAAATGGGCTCAACAGCAGATGTTAGTGGGCAAAAGAGAGATTCAGTGAACTCAGAGACAGAACAACTGAAATTATCAAGTATGATGAGAAGGAGGAGAATTGCAAATCCAGAAATAGGCCTATACATCTATGACTGATTGAATTTTTTGGCAAGAGTAACAAGACCATTCGATGTGGAAAAATAGTCTTTTCAACAAATGATGCTGAGGCAACAGATGTCCATTTGCTAAAACATGAATTTGGATCCCTATCTCATATTGTACATAAAAATAACTCAAAATGGGGCTTCCCTAGTGGTCCAGTGGGTAAAGACACCGCCTTGCAGTGCAAGGGGCGCTGGCTGGTTCAATCCCTGGCCTGGGAAGATCCCACGTGCCGCGGAGCAGCTGGACTAATGTGTCCAATTACTGAGCCCGAGCTCTGGAGCACATGCGCCCAGAGCAGGCGCTCAGCGACGACAGAGGCCACTGCGATGGGAGGCCCACACGGGCCAAAGAACAAAGATGGATGAAAATAGATAAATAACAGACCAATAGAAGTGGCCCGCCTGCCCCCCTCACTCTCCAACCTGCCCCCCCAAACAAACAAACAAACAAAAAAACTCAAAATGGATCGATTGGCTAAACCTAAGAGTTAGCATCATGAAATTCTCAGAAAAGACACAGAGGTAAGTTGTCATAACCTAGAATTTTAGTAATGGATTCTTAGATATGACACCATTAAAATTAAAACATTTTTTGCATCAAAAGACATCGTGATGCAGCAAAAATCCTGCATGTTGCAACTAAAATCTGATGTGGCCAAACAAACAAATAACTATTAAAAAAAAAAAAAAAAAGAATGGTTCAAGAGCAGGCAGTCACTTCCAGGCTCCTGGGGTATTTATTGCAAATGTGAGTCATTGCACTATGATCTCTCTCACCATGCACATACCCTGCGAAATGGCTCCAAGGATCATTACTTAGTAAGACTCACCTAGAAGTAAAGTCAGTAAAAAGACCATACTCATGACAGTCTTCCATGGTCGAGTTAACCTAAAAAGAAGAAAAATAAGAGCAAAAAGAATTTAGCAACACACTACCCTTAACCATTCATTTGAAAGTTAACCTCTACAACCAAGATGACAAAACACATTAGGCTGCAAATGAGATCATTTAATTCCTAACCCACTACCTGTGAAATTGAGGGAAAATAGTATTCAGGCTATATTCACACATACATACACTATATACACTCCTCTCTTTCACACACGTTACTGCCCTGTTGCTTCATGTTGCTGTGCCTATAAAAGCTTATGAAGAAGAAAACAAAGGAGTTCTGAAATGTAGCATCAGACAAGAAGAAAAAAGAAAAGTCAGAGTTTGGACTGTAGCCCACCAGGCTCCTCTGTCCATGGAACTTCCCAGAAAGGAATACTGGAGTGGGTTGTCATTTCGTACTCCAGGGGATTTTCCCGACTAGGGAATCAAACCTGTGTCTCCTGCACTGGCAGATGGAGTCTTCACCGCTGAACCAACTGGGAAGTCCAAAGGTCTATGACAGTGAACACCTATCTGACAAAATTCTCTAAAGCAATCCTAACCCTTTTCCCACTTTTTATTGAAGTACAACATGCATACAGAAAAGAGCACAGCTCAGTGGATCCAAAGTTTGACTCCCCCACCTCCACTGACAACCAGTGGATCAAGAACTTTTACAGACAGAGGGAGGGGATTACATGCAGAAATAGCATAGTCAGCTCTGATAGTCGTCTTCAGCTTGGCAATGGAGGGGTCTGACCAGCATCATCTTGATTGATGTAGGTACAGTTAATCTTCAGTTCCAGGGTCCAATTTTTTCTCCATTTTTTTTGAAGTCATTTCTCAGAATTGTGGCAGGTTATGTCATGGGTACAGTCTAGTCATCAGGTAGTTAACTTCTTCCATCTGGGGGTTTCCTGTGTGGGCCTCCCATCATAGTGGCCTCTCTCGTTGCAGAGCACTGGCTCTGAGCACATGTGCTCCAGAGTGCTGCCTTGCAATTGGACACACCGGCCCATCCATTCCACAGCATGTGGGGTTTTCCTGGGCCAGGGATCGAACTGGTGCCCCTTGCACTGCAAGGCGGACTCTTTACCCACTGGACCGCTAGGGAAGCCCTATCTATGATTCTATGAAAAGACACTAAAGGTCTTTGACTATGTTTAATAACTACATTGTTATTATTATTTGATCTTTGTTTCCCCTTGTTTCTGCATCTCTCATTTCTCTGATTAAACTTATTCTCTGACTAAAGCTGTTCACAGACAAAAGGCAGGCAGACGACATGGGGCATCAGGACAAGGACGGAGGAGGCTTAGAGACAGAATTTAATGCCTCCTCTTCCCTTTCTTGTCCATGACCTTTAAGAGCATTATATCTTTACATTGAAAGTTGCAGGACAGTGAGTAGCGTTTGTTTTGATGGAAGAAAAAAGAACAGTCAGAGTTTGGACTGTAGCCCACCAGGCTCCTCTGTCCATGGAACTTCCCAGAAAGGAATACTGGAGTGGGTTGTCATTTCGTACTCCAGGGGATTTTCCCGACTAGGGAATCAAACCTGTGTCTCCTGCACTGGCAGATGGAGTCTTCACCGCTGAACCAACTGGGAAGTCCAAAGGTCTATGACAGTGAACACCTATCTGACAAAATTCTCTAAAGCAATCCTAACCCTTTTCCCACTTTTTATTGAAGTACAACATGCATACAGAAAAGAGCACAGCTCAGTGGATCCAAAGTTTGACTCCCCCACCTCCACTGACAACCAGTGGATCAAGAACTTTTACAGACAGAGGGAGGGGATTACATGCAGAAATAGCATAGTCAGCTCTGATAGTCGTCTTCAGCTTGGCAATGGAGGGGTCTGACCAGCATCATCTTGATTGATGTAGGTACAGTTAATCTTCAGTTCCAGGGTCCAATTTTTTCTCCATTTTTTTTGAAGTCATTTCTCAGAATTGTGGCAGGTTATGTCATGGGTACAGTCTAGTCATCAGGTAGTTAACTTCTTCCATCTGGGGGTTTCCTGTGTGGGCCTCCCATCATAGTGGCCTCTCTCGTTGCAGAGCACTGGCTCTGAGCACATGTGCTCCAGAGTGCTGCCTTGCAATTGGACACACCGGCCCATCCATTCCACAGCATGTGGGGTTTTCCTGGGCCAGGGATCGAACTGGTGCCCCTTGCACTGCAAGGCGGACTCTTTACCCACTGGACCGCTAGGGAAGCCCTATCTATGATTCTATGAAAAGACACTAAAGGTCTTTGACTATGTTTAATAACTACATTGTTATTATTATTTGATCTTTGTTTCCCCTTGTTTCTGCATCTCTCATTTCTCTGATTAAACTTATTCTCTGACTAAAGCTGTTCACAGACAAAAGGCAGGCAGACGACATGGGGCATCAGGACAAGGACGGAGGAGGCTTAGAGACAGAATTTAATGCCTCCTCTTCCCTTTCTTGTCCATGACCTTTAAGAGCATTATATCTTTACATTGAAAGTTGCAGGACAGTGAGTAGCGTTTGTTTTGATGGAGGTTTAAAGGACCATGACCTGACCATGACCTGACCCTCGTGGCCAGCTGCATGAACAGGTTGGAGCAGAAAAATGTTTATTACAGGGTCATGCTGGGGACAGGGTGCTTGAAACAACAACAAATGAGCTTTTCCAAGGCTTTCAGCAAAGATAGTTTCATGGGAAAGGTGAGGGAGGGGCCTGGATAGTTGCCGCAAACTTCTTGGTGTTATGATCCTTTGTTCTGTCTCTAAGCCTCCCTGTGACTTTAAACAAATCCATAAGTAAAACGACATCATCTCCCCTCTTGTTATTTATTCAAGGTCCCAAGGCTTGACTTTTGCCCTCTGAGGTCCAGGTCCTGGCTGATACGGGGATGTGGTCCCTGTACAGGACGGTCACCCTGTCCAGGAGTGCGCAAACAGCACCCCATCTGGGGCCTCTGGCCAGTGCCCAGGCCAGGTGGAGGAGGCAGATTTCAGCTGGCAGCACTGTCAAGGCTAGGTCTCCAAACCATGCCTGGCTGTCATCCCTGAAGGAGCTGGTGCCCACCACCCAGCCGGCCCTCAGGCTCCTCAGGCCACACAAGTCGGGGCCAGTCCCTTGGATCACAACTCATGCTCACAATCTCACACTAACGGTCTCACACCCACCTCATCCCTATGACAAAGCTGGGCCTCAAGTTTCAAGCAGTTTGGGTTCTGGGTTTCTGTTTATGAACTAGGGTTAACAGAACCAACCGGCCCATCTCAGGGGTTTCCTTTTAACTCCACTTCCCATGGACCGCTAGGGAAGCCCTATCTATGATTCTATGAAAAGACACTAAAGGTCTTTGACTATGTTTAATAACTACATTGTTATTATTATTTGATCTTTGTTTCCCCTTGTTTCTGCATCTCTCATTTCTCTGATTAAACTTATTCTCTGACTAAAGCTGTTCACAGACAAAAGGCAGGCAGACGACATGGGGCATCAGGACAAGGACGGAGGAGGCTTAGAGACAGAATTTAATGCCTCCTCTTCCCTTTCTTGTCCATGACCTTTAAGAGCATTATATCTTTACATTGAAAGTTGCAGGACAGTGAGTAGCGTTTGTTTTGATGGAGGTTTAAAGGACCATGACCTGACCATGACCTGACCCTCGTGGCCAGCTGCATGAACAGGTTGGAGCAGAAAAATGTTTATTACAGGGTCATGCTGGGGACAGGGTGCTTGAAACAACAACAAATGAGCTTTTCCAAGGCTTTCAGCAAAGATAGTTTCATGGGAAAGGTGAGGGAGGGGCCTGGATAGTTGCCGCAAACTTCTTGGTGTTATGATCCTTTGTTCTGTCTCTAAGCCTCCCTGTGACTTTAAACAAATCCATAAGTAAAACGACATCATCTCCCCTCTTGTTATTTATTCAAGGTCCCAAGGCTTGACTTTTGCCCTCTGAGGTCCAGGTCCTGGCTGATACGGGGATGTGGTCCCTGTACAGGACGGTCACCCTGTCCAGGAGTGCGCAAACAGCACCCCATCTGGGGCCTCTGGCCAGTGCCCAGGCCAGGTGGAGGAGGCAGATTTCAGCTGGCAGCACTGTCAAGGCTAGGTCCCCAAACCATGCCTGGCTGTCATCCCTGAAGGAGCTGGTGCCCACCACCCAGCCGGCCCTCAGGCTCCTCAGGCCACACAAGTCGGGGCCAGTCCCTTGGATCACAACTCATGCTCACAATCTCACACTAACGGTCTCACACCCACCTCATCCCTATGACAAAGCTGGGCCTCAAGTTTCAAGCAGTTTGGGTTCTGGGTTTCTGTTTATGAACTAGGGTCTGCTAACAGAAGGCAGAATTCCGTGCTGCAGGCACATGAAGAATGGCTAAGAAAATGACCTCAGGGCCTGGAAATGGCTTCATTCATGTTTACATATGTGTGTGTCTTTGCATTTTGCTGCCTAACATTATGTACACACGACAGGAAATATTTCCTGCATCAATTTGTTTGAGTTGGTCGACCAAATGGACAGATCACTCCCTCAGTGACCTGCTGCTCCCGAGCTGTGGTGTCCACCGGGTTTGTCACCCCCACAGTGGAGGAAGCAGCTCAACACCCCAAGGAGTACAGATCAATCCTGGGCTATCAGGAGGAAGACATTTTCCTCTACCCTTCTTGGTTCCCATGGCTGACCTAAGAATTAAAGGAACAGGATACAGCTTAACCAAACACAAGTTTTATCAGGTACCTATGAGAAAGGCCAATTAAACACTCACCAAGATGGCAGAAATCCTCACCTCCAGTACCATCTTCAGCTAAAGATCGAAGACAGTGTTGGGTCATGGGACCTCAAAGGAGAGGAAGGTAATTCATGTGGGGATGGAATCGAGTGTCTGATAAGTAAAAGTAAGGGCAGTGGGACACAGAGTGGACTCTGTTATCTGGTCCCTGCCAGTTCCTCTCCCCTCTCTCTTCACCCCCCTCCTCTATCCCTGCACTTGGATCCAGAGACAGTCCTTTCATCCCAAGTCTTTAGGCAGCTGAAGGGGAGATTAAAAAGAAGGACTTCCTGAGTCCTGTTTCTTCGAAATAATCAGCCTCGATGCTTCTCAGGCAGTTCAGTTGTTGAGACTCTGTGCTTCCACTGCAGAAGGCTCCCGTTCGATCCCTGGGAGCTAAGATCCCACATGCCCATGTGGTGCGACCAAAGAAATAGAAAAAAAAAAAATCAGCTTAACTCAACCCTCAGGTCAAAGAGGCACATGGGAGGGGGCAAATTTTGTTCCCCTGAAGCAGGAGCCACCTAACTCCCTGCAAAACAGAATCTTTCAGTAGCTCTTGCATGTCTGCCAAGTCTATTCAGTCGTGTCTGACTCTTTGCAACCCCATGGACTGTAGCCCTACCTCCAGGTTCCTCTGTCCATGGGATTCTCCAGGCAAGAATGCTGGAGTGAGTTGCCATGCCTCACTCCAGGCCATCTTCCCGACCCAGGGATCAGGCCTGTGTCTCCTTCGGCTCCTGCACTGCAGGTGGTTTCTTTACCACTGAACCATGAGGGAAGCCCTTTAAGTAACTCATCCACCTACAAACAGCAGTCCTGCCTATTGTCCATCCAGGGTAGTGAGAATGCTCTACAACCAACAGAGAAGACAGTCTTCCCAGCCGTCTCCTCCAGTTTTAAGGGATGTGAATTCTTGAAACCACCATATTTTACATCTCACTGGTCATGTGGGGGATCCATTGTCTAAAGAGGGCTACTCAAAGATCATAAAACTCTTCCAAGGGACTGGCTTAAATGAACATTAACCAAAGGTTAACTGAGTTTTTCTATGAAAGCTTAGCTGTTACCATGGAGATGATTATTTCATTACTGTTTTTCTAGCAGGCAGTGCCAAAGAGAGGTTTGAAGGGGCTTAGTGGTCCTTGGGCCACCCCAAGTGGGCCAAGATTTCCTGCTGTCTATCTGCATGCTCCAATTAGAGGAGACACAGTTGCTAGATAAAAATGTGCACCCACTAACAGCCTGCATAGTCAATTGTTACCCAAGGATGTAATAAGCATCCTCCGTGTGCAGACTTGTAAAGATGGGTGCTGGACCCTGGCCAAAGCTGAGCAAGAGGCCACTGGCAAATGAATGACCCATGAGGTCGCAGGTTACAGTCATAACTTCACATGGCTGCTGAAGTTCGTTCCTTGAAAAAGAATGACTTCTCTTTCATAAACCTTGTCCCTCTACTTGCTGTAATTAACCTAAAACCCCTGCCATCAAAAGAAGACAGCAGGCCATTGCAATCCAGAGATGTGTTCAGAGGTTTTCTCTCTCAAGGAGGGTCATTTTCCAGGCGGAAAGAGCACAGGTGACATATGGCATGGAGACCTTCAGATCTTAAGGGGATCACCCCGCAGTTACCTACCAGCCGGCGTTGGGGTTTTCCTGTTCTGAGAGCAGAGTGCTCTGGCTCGAGCTGCTGCTGGTGTCCTCAGAGGAAGACCTGAAAAACCTGACGCCCTCCCTTGATATGGGTCTCCTGCTCATTTCTCCCAGCTGAGTAGCCAATGGCTGGTGGTCTCTTGGCTACTTGATGGAAAACAAGTGCTACGAAATAGGTTTGGGATTGGTTTGAGGGTTTGCCTTCTTACTTCTCAGGTGCTTCTCCTTCCAGGGAGAAACTGTGAGTGACTGCACCTGGAGGTGCCCCGGCTCTTCTGTTGCATCACTTCTGAGACACATCACAATGGCTCGGCACCAGGGGTGCCTGTCAGGGGTGCAGGCAGCCCTTTCTACGGCCAGCACAGACTCCGTGTTACATCACAAGGCATCGTGGCAGTGGCTCCCAGACACACCACGATGCTCCAGGGGCCCCTGGTCCCATTCTTCTGCCACAAGAAATCTAGGTTTTGCTGTGTTTGCTTCCATACTCTTTAAAAAAAAATAAAATGCCACAGGGGCTTCCTTGGTGGTCCAGTGGGTAAAGAGCCTCCCTTGCAGTTGCGAGGGGTGCTCGTTCGATCCCTGACCCGGGAAGATCCCATGTTCAGCGGAGCGGCTGGACCATGTGTCCAATTGTGAGCCAGTGCTCTGGAGCACATGCGCCCAGAGCCGGTGCCCTGCAGCGAGAGAGACCACTGCAGTGGGAGGCCCACACAGGACAAAGAATAAAGATGGATGAAAATAATAAAATAAAATGCCACGAAAATAACATAACCCCCAAATACCACTCCCTTCCCTTCTTTCCCACTGAAAAATTAAAACTGATATACAGAATTTCCACATATTTTTTGATATTTTACCTCATAAATATGTATCCATAAATGCTTTCATGTTGTGACTTCAAATGGTAAGCTACTCTTAGCTTTTTTAGATTATCTGTCTTGAGACATATTGATTCAAGATCACTCATTTTAACTGCCGTATAGTATTTTATTACATACACATCCATCAATGACAGACAAATGCACAGTCTGAAAGTTGTGACTTTTAAGTTTTTTCGGTGGCCTTACTGAGGACTGGACTTCTCCACAACTCAGCATAAATAATCCTCCTGCAATGCAGGAGATGCGGGAGAATGAGGTTTGACCTCTGGGTGGGGAAGATCCCCTGGAGGAGGGCGTTAGCACTCCCACTCCAGTATGCTTGCCTTGAGAATCCCATGCACAGAGGGGACTGGAGGGCTACAGTTCACGGAGTCACAAAGAGTTAGATATGACTGAAGCGACTGAGCCTTTACACACACCCTGCTGACTAGTCCACCTACAACCTCTCGGGTAGCTCTGAAGAACTGTCCCAAAGAGGCAAGGCCTCGGAGCTAGGATACACAGGGACTTTTGCTGAAAAGTAGACTAATGTGTAGTAGAACATCAAAAGATTACTAACTACTCACACAAAACACACATCTTAATTAATGAATTAGTGCTTTCCATGTATGGGAAGATGCATGAGTCTGGGTTCTTTGAAATTATCCTTTTGATGTGGATCTTAACTCTCTAGGGCCAGATTCCTGCTTTTCTCCATCCTGAGTCCCACCCACAGTGACTGATGGCTTGATGGTGGGGCACCATTCTTTGTTTAATGGACTGGCAGGCAACACCCCACAGTTCGCTCTCTCATTCCTATGTGAGTGGAAAGTTCAGTTGCTTTTGGTTTTTCAGCAGCCTGATGAAAGTTCAGTGCCTGCTCCGTATGTGTCTCATGCATACCACAAGGTCTTCCCTGAGTGGACACCCGGGAATGGAAATGCTGTGAATGATGAGCGTGTTTATTTGGGGCATAAAATTCTAGGTTTGACAATTCTTTCCCTCTCAGCTTTTTTTGGAGATCTACCCCGTAGTCTTGGACTTGACTGTTGGGGATAGAAATTCTGTTTAATTTGCGTTGCTCTTTATTCCTTTTTGTGTGAAATCCTCTGTGACAAATTGGTCTTTCTTTTCCCTTTGGTCCCTTTTAAGGTTTTCTGTTCATCTTTGATGTGCTTCAGTTTCACCAGTGTACATCAATGTGATCATGGTTTTAATTTTTTTCTCCTTTTTGGAGGAAAATAAAGCCCAAGGTATTTCATGCTCAAGTGTTTCTTCGATTCTGGAGTATTTTTCAGCCACCCCTTCTTTAAATGCTGCTTCTCTGCTCTGTCACTCTTTTCTCACGATGGCCTACCTGCTAATATTTGTGAGATAGCACTCAACTGCCCCTTCAAAAAATTTTCTTCTCTTTTTGCTATGTTGATTTCAAAATAAATCTGTAGGGGCTATTTTATAGTTCACTAATTTTCTTTTTGGTGAAGTCTAAACCCAAGAAATCTCAAGATTTCTGATATTTTATCCAATGACCCAAAACTCAAAAGATGCAAAATGATACATAGCAAAGTACTTACCCCACTTCGGCCTAGTAGCTGTGCTTTTCCCATTCTCCTTGCATTCTTAGATTTTCTTTCAAAGATACGATTGGTGGTCTTTGCTGGTTAGTCTCTAAGTGGTGTCTGACTCTTTGTGACCCCATGGACTGCAGCACACCAGGCTTCCCAGTCCTTCACCATCTCCTGGTGCTGCCATCTAACCATCTCATCCTCTGTCACCCTCTTCTCCTCCTGCCCTCATCTCTCCAGGCAGCAGGGTCTCTTCTAATGAGTTGTCTCTTCACATCAGGTGGCCAAAGCATTGGAGCTCCTTCAGCTTTAGCACAAGTCCTTCTAAGCAATGTTCAGGGTCAACGTCCTCGAGGATGGACTGGTTTGATCTCCTCCCAGTGGTAAGACCCACTGTCTCCTGAGTTCTGCTTCTCTTTCTTTCTTTCTTTTTTCTTTTTTTCTTTTTTTAATATTTTGGCCTCTTGTCTTGGTTTTTTAATTATTTATTTTCATCCATCTGTATTCTTTGGCCTGTGTGGGCCTCCCATCACAGTGGCCTCTCTTGCTGCAGAGCATCTGCTCTGGGTGCACGAGCTCCAGAGCTCTGGCTTGGTAATTGGACACACCAGTCCAGCCCAGGCCAGGGATTGAACTGGTGCCCTTTGCACTGCAAGGCAGACTCTTTACCCACTGGACCACCAGGAAGCTCTGCTTTTTATTTACCTGTTTTGTATTTGTTTCTTTTGCTAATTTTTTTGTTCGAGTTTTAGCCACCCCTTCTTTAAATGCTGCTTCTCTGCTCTGTCACTCTTTTCTCACGATGGCCTACCTGCTAATATTTGTGAGATAGCACTCAACTGCCCCTTCAAAAAATTTTCTTCTCTTTTTGCTATGTTGATTTCAAAATAAATCTGTAGGGGCTATTTTATAGTTCACTAATTTTCTTTTTGGTGAAGTCTAAACCCAAGAAATCTCAAGATTTCTGATATTTTATCCAATGACCCAAAACTCAAAAGATGCAAAATGATACATAGCAAAGTACTTACCCCACTTCGGCCTAGTAGCTGTGCTTTTCCCATTCTCCTTGCATTCTTAGATTTTCTTTCAAAGATACGATTGGTGGTCTTTGCTGGTTAGTCTCTAAGTGGTGTCTGACTCTTTGTGACCCCATGGACTGCAGCACACCAGGCTTCCCAGTCCTTCACCATCTCCTGGTGCTGCCATCTAACCATCTCATCCTCTGTCACCCTCTTCTCCTCCTGCCCTCATCTCTCCAGGCAGCAGGGTCTCTTCTAATGAGTTGTCTCTTCACATCAGGTGGCCAAAGCATTGGAGCTCCTTCAGCTTTAGCACAAGTCCTTCTAAGCAATGTTCAGGGTCAACGTCCTCGAGGATGGACTGGTTTGATCTCCTCCCAGTGGTAAGACCCACTGTCTCCTGAGTTCTGCTTCTCTTTCTTTCTTTCTTTTTTCTTTTTTTCTTTTTTTAATATTTTGGCCTCTTGTCTTGGTTTTTTAATTATTTATTTTCATCCATCTGTATTCTTTGGCCTGTGTGGGCCTCCCATCACAGTGGCCTCTCTTGCTGCAGAGCATCTGCTCTGGGTGCACGAGCTCCAGAGCTCTGGCTTGGTAATTGGACACACCAGTCCAGCCCAGGCCAGGGATTGAACTGGTGCCCTTTGCACTGCAAGGCAGACTCTTTACCCACTGGACCACCAGGGAAGCTCTGCTTTTTTTATTTACCTGTTTTGTATTTGTTTCTTTTGCTTGGAAATTTATTTTTAAAGTTGTTATCAGGCTTCCCCTGGTGGTCCAGTGGGTAAGGACACCGCCTTACAGTGCAAGGGGCACCGGTTCGATCCCTGGTCTGGCAAGATCCCACGTGCCGGGGAGCAGCTGGACTGAGGTGTCCAATTAACGAGCCGGAGCTCTGGAGCGCATGCGCCCAGAGCCGGTGCTCTGCAACGACAGACGCCACTGCGATGGGAGGCCCACACGGGCCAAAGAACAAAGACGGATGAAAACAGAGAAATGAAAGACCAATAGAAGTTGCCCGCCCACTCCCCTCTCCCCCCAACCCGACCCCCGCCCAAAATAAATAAATAAATAAATCTTTAAAAAAAAAAAAGTTGTTATCATTCTTTCATTTATGGCTTTTTTTTTTTTAATTGTATGTATTGATTTGTGGTTGCGCATGGGCCTTCTCTAGTTGTCATGGGGGGAGGCACTCTCCAGCTGCAGTGTGTGGGGCTCGCATGGCAGTGGCTTCGCCTGGCGTGGAGCATGGGCTCCAGGGCCCATGGACCCAGCTTTTGTGGCATTACCTACATTAACATTTCTTTTCCCCAGCCCTGCTGGGTGTGCTCTCTGAGACCCTTTCTCTGCAGGATTTCTCATCCCAGTTATTAGGTGTTCCCAGCTGAGCCAAGGACAAGAGCAGTATTTTATCCCTGCCATGAGTTGGGGAGCATTGTGACTGGAAATAAAAAATGGGAGTTGTCTCATATGGTGGGGCTGGCAGTGAACACACGTAGCACACAGAGATGAACATCCAGCACTTCCCTGGTGGTCCAGTGGTTAAGACTGCACTTCCACTGCAATGAGTGTGGGTCTGATCCCTGGTCATGAACTCCCTGAAAGCTACAAGCCACTTGACATGGCCAAAAATATTTAAAAATACATTGGTTTCTGATAACCTTTAAAAACCTAGCTTTTTAAATAATAAATCATACATTGTAAACGATCTTACTTATTATTTTTCAGATACAAGCTTTTTATTTTGTGTTTCTTCAAACATAATACAAATATTTACACAAATTAATTGGTTTCTTTTGCTTGGAAATTTATTTTTAAAGTTGTTATCAGGCTTCCCCTGGTGGTCCAGTGGGTAAGGACACCGCCTTACAGTGCAAGGGGCACCGGTTCGATCCCTGGTCTGGCAAGATCCCACGTGCCGGGGAGCAGCTGGACTGAGGTGTCCCCTTAACGAGCCGGAGCTCTTGAGCGCATGCGCCCAGAGCCGGTGCTCTGCAACGACAGACGCCACTGCGATGGGAGGCCCACACGGGCCAAAGAACAAAGACGGATGAAAACAGAGAAATGAAAGACCAATAGAAGTTGCCCGCCCACTCCCCTCTCCCCCCAACCCGACCCCCGCCCAAAATAAATAAATAAATAAATCTTTAAAAAAAAAAAAGTTGTTATCATTCTTTCATTTATGGCTTTTTTTTTTTTAATTGTATGTATTGATTTGTGGTTGCGCATGGGCCTTCTCTAGTTGTCATGGGGGGAGGCACTCTCCAGCTGCAGTGTGTGGGGCTCGCATGGCAGTGGCTTCGCCTGGCGTGGAGCATGGGCTCCAGGGCCCATGGACCCAGCTTTTGTGGCATTACCTACATTAACATTTCTTTTCCCCAGCCCTGCTGGGTGTGCTCTCTGAGACCCTTTCTCTGCAGGATTTCTCATCCCAGTTATTAGGTGTTCCCAGCTGAGCCAAGGACAAGAGCAGTATTTTATCCCTGCCATGAGTTGGGGAGCATTGTGACTGGAAATAAAAAATGGGAGTTGTCTCATATGGTGGGGCTGGCAGTGAACACACGTAGCACACAGAGATGAACATCCAGCACTTCCCTGGTGGTCCAGTGGTTAAGACTGCACTTCCACTGCAATGAGTGTGGGTCTGATCCCTGGTCATGAACTCCCTGAAAGCTACGCAAGCCACTTGACATGGCCAAAAATATTTAAAAATACATTGGTTTCTGATAACCTTTAAAAACCTAGCTTTTTAAATAATAAATCATACATTGTAAACGATCTTACTTATTATTTTTCAGATACAAGCTTTTTATTTTGTGTTTCTTCAAACATAATACAATTACCTTAGCATTATACACAAATTGCCATAGTATAGGAATTTCATTTAAAATGATTTAAACTGTTCTGTCACTCTGGTATATTTTACTTTTACTCTTCGTCACTTTTCCAAAACTTTTTACTGCTACAACTCCATCTTAAGAAAGGTAATTCGTTTAAATTCATTTTAAAATGTGGAGTTTTCTTCCAAAGAGAAAGACCAGTATCACTTTAACACATAATGCAGGGCAGATGCTGGTGGGGACACAAAGAAATCCTGTCTCACTCAGTGACGACAGAGATGATAATCTTATTTTCCCAACGGAACTGAAAACCCAAACTACTATGTAATACTCAGATACATAAATGTGTCGAAAAGGAAGCATTTGTCTTGAAATGACTACATTACCCTCAAACGGAAAACACAAAATTTAAAAATCCGTACATTTTATGAAACCCTGGTCTAAGGAATATGGCTGCGTATTATGGAGGATTGAGTCCCTCAGGGGTGATATTTAGGGAAAGGAATTTATCTACTGGGTTGGAAGATGAAACAAGGATGGGCTTGAGCTTGAAAATGTGTTTTAGGAATTTAGAAATATCAGCTTCACTCAAACGTGGGCAAAACAAGAGATAGCAGGCAAGAAGGAAGGGTCTGAGGGCTTTGAAAAATCAGAATTTATACTCCAATACATTTTCTGCCTCTTCGTCAAATACTCATGAGCAGCATATAGTCATATATGATATCTACAGAAGATATAAATCTTTAAGATATTCACCCACATATAAAATACAGATGTGCTTTATAAAAACATCTACAAATAAATGAATAATTTATTTTCTTTCCATAATCTGCTGATTAAAACTGTATGAAGTGAGATTGTATTGAGGAAATGTTGGATCCTTCTATAAACTCTGGGTTGTTATATCAGAGAAAGGTCACATGTGATAAAGTTAGGAAATAAACACTGACTAATTTTCATTCTAGATAGATTTTTTCTTGTGTTTTCATTTGTATAGCATCTCACCTAGATTCTTATTTGATTTGTTATTTGCAAATACTTATCATTTCAGTCACATTCCTTTATTCTGAGGAGTGATCTCTCTTCATTACAAGTCAAATGAGGATTTCAACTAGTAAGGAAGGTTATCAACCTGGGTCAGTTCTGTTCTCTCCTGTTAATCAAGCTCAGATATAGAAAAAGATACTCTTTAGTCAGGATGACTCCAATTAGTAGGACAAACTATTTTAAAAAATCACCTCTTGGCACGCAGTCCCCTGGGCAAACAATGCCCTGACTTATGCAGTAGGAAGCCCTGTTTTACTCAGTGAGAGTCTGCATGTCTCCACCTGCAGACATGGAAAACTGAAGTCTTGTTTAATTTCAAGACTGGGTCAGCTGAGGATTCTGAGAATATTATATGAGTGCGGGATAAACCACAGTGAGGATCAATTCCGATCACAAGAATCCTTTTCTCCCTACCCAATTCTTACATCACCTTTCTTCTGCTAGATTTCTAAGGCTTTACTTGTGTAGCAGAAGGAATGCCTTGTTTAACTAAAGTGGCCAAATGACCACCATTAAAGACATTGTGATTTTTATTTTATAGCAAAAGACAATCTTAGACCCAACTGCTGCCCCAGCAGGTGGTATCACAGGATCCTCCGATATAAATGAATACAAACTAAGTTTCCAAACCAAAAAATACTGAAAAAATAAGGTATAAAGAAAGACATTTAAGGGCTAAGAAAAAAAAGATCTTAATGATCCAGATAACCACGATGATGTGATTGCTTACCTGGAGCCAGATGTCCTGGAGAGTGAAGTCAAGTGGGCCTCAGGAAGCATCATTTCAAGCAAAGCTAGTGGAGGTGATGGAATTCCAATTGAGCTATTTCAAATATTAAAAGATGATGCTGTTAAAGTGCTTCAGTCAATATGCCAGAAAATTTGGAAAACTCAGCAGTGGCCACAGGACTGGAAAAAGTCAATTTTCCTTCCAATTCCAAAGAAGAGCAATGCCAATGAATGTTCAAACTACTGCACAATTGCACTCATTTCACATGCTAGCAAGATCATGCTCAAAATCCTCCAAGCATGTGAACTGAGAACTTTCAGATATACAAGCTGGGTTTAGAAAAGGCAGATGGACCAGAGATCAAATTGCCAACATCCATTGGATCACAGAAAAAGCAAGAGAATTCCAGAAAAGCATCTACTTCTGCTTCAGTGACTATGCTAAAGCCTTTTACTGTGTGGATCACAAAAAACTGGAAAATTCTTAAAGAGAAGGGAGTACCAGACCACCTTACCTGCCTCTTGAGAAACCTGTATGTGGGTCAAGAAGCAGCAGTTAGAACCAGACATGGAACAATGGACTTGTTCCAAATTGGGAAAGGAGTACATTAAGGCTGTATATTGTTACCCTATTTATTTAATTTATATGCAGAGTACATCATGCGCAATCCCAGGTTGGATGAAGCACAAGATGAATCACGATTGCTGGAAGAAATATCAATAACCTCAGGTATGCTGATGACACCACCATTATGGCAGAAAGCAAAGAGGAACAAAAGAGTCTCTTGATGAGGGTAAAAGAGGAGAGTGAAAAAGCTCGCTTAAAACTCAACAATCAGAAAATGAAGATCATGGGATCCGGTCCCATCACTTCATGCAAACAGATGGACAAACAATGGAAACAGTAACAGGCTTTATTTTTTCAGATTCCAAAGTCACTGTGAATGATAACTGCAGCCATGAAATTAAAATACGCTTGCTCCTTGGAAGAACAGCTATAACAAACCCTGACAGTGTATTCAAAGGAAGAGACATCACTTTGCCAACAAAGTCTGTATAGTCAAAGCTATGGTTTTCCCAGTAGTCATGTATGGATGTGAGATTTGGACCACAAAGAAGGCTGCGTGCTGAAGCATTGATGCTTTTGAACTGTGATGTTGGTGAAGACACTTGAGAGTCTTTTGGACTGCAAGGAAATCAAACCAGTCAATCCTAAAGGAAATCAATTCTGAATTTTCATTGGAAGGACTGATGCTGAAACTGAAGCTCCAATACTTTGGTCACCTGATGCGAAGAGATGACTCAATAGGAAAGATCCTCCAAGCATGTGAACTGAAAAGTTTCGGATGTTCAAGCTGGGTTTAGAAAAGGCAGATGGACCAGAGATCAAATTGCCAACATCCATTGGATCACAGAAAAAGCAAGAGAATTCCAGAAAAGCATCTACTTCTGCTTCAGTGACTATGCTAAAGCCTTTTACTGTGTGGATCACAAAAAACTGGAAAATTCTTAAAGAGAAGGGAGTACCAGACCACCTTACCTGCCTCTTGAGAAACCTGTATGTGGGTCAAGAAGCAGCAGTTAGAACCAGACATGGAACAATGGACTTGTTCCAAATTGGGAAAGGAGTACATTAAGGCTGTATATTGTTACCCTATTTATTTAATTTATATGCAGAGTACATCATGCGCAATCCCAGGTTGGATGAAGCACAAGATGAATCACGATTGCTGGAAGAAATATCAATAACCTCAGGTATGCTGATGACACCACCATTATGGCAGAAAGCAAAGAGGAACAAAAGAGTCTCTTGATGACGGTAAAGAGGAGAGTGAAAAAGCTCGCTTAAAACTCAACAATCAGAAAATGAAGATCATGGGATCCGGTCCCATCACTTCATGCAAACAGATGGACAAACAATGGAAACAGTAACAGGCTTTATTTTTTCAGATTCCAAAGTCACTGTGAATGATAACTGCAGCCATGAAATTAAAATACGCTTGCTCCTTGGAAGAACAGCTATAACAAACCCTGACAGTGTATTCAAAGGAAGAGACATCACTTTGCCAACAAAGTCTGTATAGTCAAAGCTATGGTTTTCCCAGTAGTCATGTATGGATGTGAGATTTGGACCACAAAGAAGGCTGCGTGCTGAAGCATTGATGCTTTTGAACTGTGATGTTGGTGAAGACACTTGAGAGTCTTTTGGACTGCAAGGAAATCAAACCAGTCAATCCTAAAGGAAATCAATTCTGAATTTTCATTGGAAGGACTGATGCTGAAACTGAAGCTCCAATACTTTGGTCACCTGATGCGAAGAGATGACTCAATAGGAAAGATCCTGATGCTGGGAAATACTGAAGGCAGGAGGAGAAAGGGACGACAGAAGGCTATATGGTTCGATGGCATCACCGACTCAATGAGGATAAGTCTGAGCAAACTCCAATAGATGGTGAAGGACAGAGAAGCCTAGTGTGCTACAGTCCATGGGGTGGCAAAGAGTGGGATACGATGAGCGACTGAACTACGAAGAAAAGACATGTACATAATAATTTTACAACTGACACACAACTGGCAGAAATGGCTGTCAGCTTAGTTTTCCCAGGTATTTATTAGTTCTCCTTTTAAAAACAGGAGATTGATAAGAAAATCGCTGTTAAGTTTTCCTGGACGTCAGTGGGGTGGAGGTCTTGCCTGGAGAACCCTCAGGTCGGCCACGCCCCCGCAGCCACCTTGGCAACACCCCTCCCCGGGGCAGTTGACTGTAGGAGCCCGCGCACCGCCCCTGGCCCGATTGGCCGGCTGCAGCTCCTCACTCTGCTCCGATTGGCTGTCTGTGCTCCCTCCGCGGCCGCCGGTTGGCTCGGCGCCGTTGCCCTGGCGACGCGGGTTGCTGTGGTTCAGCGCCTCTCTGGGAGTTAGGGATTGGTTCCAGCAGTCAGCCGAAACAGACTAGCCTGGCACGCTACAGACCCACCCAGACCCTAGGTTGACAGGTGAGTGGGGTCAGACGGCCAGTGGGGTCTGGGCGGAGAGGGGCCCCCGTCTCCTGGAATGGAGGAGCGCCGGGCCAGGGCGGGACCCGGAACTTGCTGTCCCTTGCTGTCTACTTTGCGTGTGCGCCCCGATATATACTCTGCCGGAGTTCCATGGCTAATACCTTGCCCGGGCGTGCATATACTCACCTGAATGGTGAGACGCCTGCATACCTGCCAGGTGGAGGAGAACGGACTGAGTAGGGGTGCGGACCTAGCTTCTGCAACTCAGCCCCGGCGACGCTTCCTGGCTCACCAGTGAACACCTGACCCAGCCTGTCTCCTGGCATGAGGAATACGAGAAAGGAGCTGCATTGGTTTCCCGTGGAGCTGATGCTGAAACTGAAGCTCCAATACTTTGGTCACCTGATGCGAAGAGATGACTCAATAGGAAAGATCCTGATGCTGGGAAATACTGAAGGCAGGAGGAGAAAGGGACGACAGAAGGCTATATGGTTCGATGGCATCACCGACTCAATGAGGATAAGTCTGAGCAAACTCCAATAGATGGTGAAGGACAGAGAAGCCTAGTGTGCTACAGTCCATGGGGTGGCAAAGAGTGGGATACGATGAGCGACTGAACTACGAAGAAAAGACATGTACATAATAATTTTACAACTGACACACAACTGGCAGAAATGGCTGTCAGCTTAGTTTTCCCAGGTATTTATTAGTTCTCCTTTTAAAAACAGGAGATTGATAAGAAAATCGCTGTTAAGTTTTCCTGGACGTCAGTGGGGTGGAGGTCTTGCCTGGAGAACCCTCAGGTCGGCCACGCCCCCGCAGCCACCTTGGCAACACCCCTCCCCGGGGCAGTTGACTGTAGGAGCCCGCGCACCGCCCCTGGCCCGATTGGCCGGCTGCAGCTCCTCACTCTGCTCCGATTGGCTGTCTGTGCTCCCTCCGCGGCCGCCGGTTGGCTCGGCGCCGTTGCCCCGGCGACGCGGGTTGCTGTGGTTCAGCGCCTCTCTGGGAGTTAGGGATTGGTTCCAGCAGTCAGCCGAAACAGACTAGCCTGGCACGCTACAGACCCACCCAGACCCTAGGTTGACAGGTGAGTGGGGTCAGACGGCCAGTGGGGTCTGGGCGGAGAGGGGCCCCCGTCTCCTGGAATGGAGGAGCGCCGGGCCAGGGCGGGACCCGGAACTTGCTGTCCCTTGCTGTCTACTTTGCGTGTGCGCCCCGATATATACTCTGCCGGAGTTCCATGGCTAATACCTTGCCCGGGCGTGCATGTACTCACCTGAATGGTGAGACGCCTGCATACCTGCCAGGTGGAGGAGAACGGACTGAGTAGGGGTGCGGACCTAGCTTCTGCAACTCAGCCCCGGCGACGCTTCCTGGCTCACCAGTGAACACCTGACCCAGCCTGTCTCCTGGCATGAGGAATACGAGAAAGGAGCTGCATGGTGCCCTGAGCCGCTATGCTCCCTGCGGTGAGTGACCAGAGGAGAGCAGCCTCTGCTGTGCTCCTGGACAGACTCAGACCAGCATCCTGCATGCGTATGTGGAGGAGGTGGTGGGAAGGAGACAGGACCAACGCGGGTTACCATAAAAGAAAGCCACGTACTGCCCCTGTGCCCAGGGTGGGGTGGAACCAAGGCTTAGAGAGAAGATAGGGAGCTAGAGGTAGAGAGAAACTTGGTTTTTGTGTGTGTGTGTGTTTTTCTCTCTCCTATATTCAACAAAAGAAAGTGAGGCCACCCACTGCTGTTGAAGCTACTCAATCCTGAGACCACATCGCTGAAAATTTATCTGTAACAGTAACCAGGTGTAACTCTTATGCGGATCTCCCTGTATGTTGGCTTGAGCACTTTCATTTTCAGGTGCATCGCGGTGTATTTCATTGATCAGCTGTCTCTTGCTCCTAATTTAGACCCCAACCAGGGTAACAATGTCTCCTGCCTTAAGTGGCTGAACACAGAAAGTAAGCCTCAAATGGAGATACCCGCGACAGTGGCTGTGCTTGAGAGCTCCATGGAGTACGCCCGTGACTCAGAGACCACAGACCTGCAGGTCTTTGAGTCACCCACAGTCATCTCTGTGCTGGGCTTCTTGGGAATAAATCAAGCCAGGAGGAGGCAGGGCAGCCCGTAAAGACATCTACACAGTCGCAAGTGATCTGGTGTAGACGATCACAAAGCATGTCTAAGCACAAGACAATTCTCAGTTCCTTTAACCCTGTGTGTGTGTGTGTGTGTGAGAGAGAGAGAGTGACAGAGACAGTGATTCATGCATCGGCTCTCTGAACAAGGCACACAGTCCTAAACAGCCACCCAGAGTAGAGCCCAGTGCTGCCCGAAGCTTCCAGTAATGAGCAGTAGAAGCGATTCTGTTCTCTGTGGATTAATTAGTAATCAAAACACAGAGGAAAAATAAAGCAAGAACCAAATGCCTTCCCTCTGGAAGAAAATATTTGAGCTGAATATGGTCAGATATGATGCTCCCAAACCCTTCCTTCGAGGATAGGGAAATTTACCTGGCTCACCAGTGAACACCTGACCCAGCCTGTCTCCTGGCATGAGGAATACGAGAAAGGAGCTGCATGGTGCCCTGAGCCGCTATGCTCCCTGCGGTGAGTGACCAGAGGAGAGCAGCCTCTGCTGTGCTCCTGGACAGACTCAGACCAGCATCCTGCATGCGTATGTGGAGGAGGTGGTGGGAAGGAGACAGGACCAACGCGGGTTACCATAAAAGAAAGCCACGTACTGCCCCTGTGCCCAGGGTGGGGTGGAACCAAGGCTTAGAGAGAAGATAGGGAGCTAGAGGTAGAGAGAAACTTGGTTTTTGTGTGTGTGTGTGTTTTTCTCTCCTATATTCAACAAAAGAAAGTGAGGCCACCCACTGCTGTTGAAGCTACTCAATCCTGAGACCACATCGCTGAAAATTTATCTGTAACAGTAACCAGGTGTAACTCTTATGCGGATCTCCCTGTATGTTGGCTTGAGCACTTTCATTTTCAGGTGCATCGCGGTGTATTTCATTGATCAGCTGTCTCTTGCTCCTAATTTAGACCCCAACCAGGGTAACAATGTCTCCTGCCTTAAGTGGCTGAACACAGAAAGTAAGCCTCAAATGGAGATACCCGCGACAGTGGCTGTGCTTGAGAGCTCCATGGAGTACGCCCGTGACTCAGAGACCACAGACCTGCAGGTCTTTGAGTCACCCACAGTCATCTCTGTGCTGGGCTTCTTGGGAATAAATCAAGCCAGGAGGAGGCAGGGCAGCCCGTAAAGACATCTACACAGTCGCAAGTGATCTGGTGTAGACGATCACAAAGCATGTCTAAGCACAAGACAATTCTCAGTTCCTTTAACCCTGTGTGTGTGTGTGTGAGAGAGAGAGAGTGACAGAGACAGTGATTCATGCATCGGCTCTCTGAACAAGGCACACAGTCCTAAACAGCCACCCAGAGTAGAGCCCAGTGCTGCCCGAAGCTTCCAGTAATGAGCAGTAGAAGCGATTCTGTTCTCTGTGGATTAATTAGTAATCAAAACACAGAGGAAAAATAAAGCAAGAACCAAATGCCTTCCCTCTGGAAGAAAATATTTGAGCTGAATATGGTCAGATATGATGCTCCCAAACCCTTCCTTCTGGTTCTTCAATTCTCTGTGAGCTAGGGCAAACTTCTTTAAAGCTTTCTCAGGGTTTTTTTTCTCCCTTTTTCTCAAATCTATAATGTTTTTGCTAATTACTGTTGTTTAGATATTTAAAAGATTTCCCACGAATATTCATTTTTATGCAGTAAACCCACCTTTAGTTCTAAGTAGAAATTGAGTGGCTAACTTTTAGCCATAAAGGATGGTGACTACTTGTTCCTGAGATCCGTGTGTGCTTGTGTAAAGTGATCTATCCAGCACCATTTTCCTGTGCTCCTACTGTATCTCTCGGGGTTCTCCAGAGTCCAACAACATTTGTGCGTGTGTGCGTGCGCGTGTGTGTGTGTGTTCAGAAAGAGAGAGATTGACTGAAACATAGTTTCGTTTTAAAAAAATGGCTCACAGAGTTGTGGAGCAGGTCAGAGTCCCAAGGAAGAGCTGATGCTGCAGTCCTGAGTAGGAAGGCCATCTGGCAGCAGAATTCCTTCCTCCTCAGGAGACCTCAGTCTTTTCTTTTAAATCCTTGAGCTGGCTGCTTAAGACCCATCCATGTTAGGGAGACTTAGCTGCTTTACTTAGAGTCTATTGATTTGATTGTGCATCTCGTGTAAAAAGCACCCTGCCAGTAACATGCCAGACTAAACGTCAGGGAACTGTGGTCTAGCCAAGTGGACACATGAAGTCACCCATCACACCTGCCAGGAGCTGGTCCTGTGTTAGACCTTGACCGCCATGCATTTTGGACAGCTGGTTCCAGTAAGCCCTTAAATGCTAGAGTCACTTGTGCCGCAATAGTGGCATCTTTCTTATTTCACACTACTCCTGGATTTTGCTCCTCGAAATTCTCAGTCAGCTGTGATATCTGTTCTTATGTTTGGACATGTGGTTAATCAGTTTCAGATGCAACATTAAACCTTAAACCCTCGTCCACCACATAGTTGGCAAATATTTTTCCCAGTCCATAAGTTATCTTTTATTTTATTTTATTTTATTTTTTAAACATTTATTTATTGATTGATTTTGGGGGGTGGTGGGTGGGGCGGGGGGGGCCGCTTCTATTGGTCTTTCATTTGTCTATTTTTCATCCATCTTTGTTCTTTGGCCCGTGTGGGACTCCCATCTCAGTGGCATCTGTTGTCGCAGAGCACCGGCTCTGGGCACATGCGCTCCAGAGCTCCGGCTCGGTAATTGGACACATTGGTCCAGCCATTCCGCGGCACGTGGGATCTTCCCAGGCCAGGGATCGAACCGGCGCCCCTTGCACTGCAAGGCGGTGTCCTTACCCACTGGACCACCAGAGAAGCCCCAAGTTATCTTTTAATTTTGTTTAGGTTTCCTTTGCTGTGCAAAAGCTTCTAAGTTTGATTAGGTCTCATTTGTTTCCTTTTGTTTTATTTCTGTTGTCTTGGGAAACTGACCTAAGAAACCATTGCTACAATTGATGTCAGAGAATGTCTTGCCTTGCTCTCTACTAGGAGCTCTGTGTTGTTATGTCTTACCGTTGTCTCTCAGCCATTCTGAGTTTGTCATTGTGTGTTGTGGGGAAATGTGTTCTAGCTTCATGGATTTAGATGTGACTGTCCAACTTTCTCCACACCACTTGGTGAAGAGAATCTCTCTTCCCCATTGTATATTTTTGGCTCTTTCCTCAAAGATTAGTTGTCCATAGTTAAGTGGGTTCATTTCTAGGTTCTTTATTCTGTTCTATTGGTTGGTATATTTCTGTGCTGATATCACACTGTTTTGATTACTGTAGCATTTCAGTCTTGTCTGAAGTCTGAGACAGTTAGGTCTCCAGCTTTTTCTTTTTCCTCCCATTTGCTTTGGCAGTTCTGGGTCTTTTATGGTTCCATATCACTTTTTGGATTATTGGTTCTAGTTCTGTTAAAAATGTCAGGAGTGATTTGATAGGAATGGTGTTAAAGCTGTAGGTTGCTTTGGATAGTACGGCTATTTCAACAATATTCATTCTTCCAACACAAGAGCATGGGATATCTTTCCATTTCTTGAAATCATGTTCAATTTCCTTTACAGTTTTAAGCATGTAAGTCTTTTGCCTCCTTGGTCAGGCTTGTTCCTAAACATTTTATTTAATTTTTGATGCTATTTTAAAAGGGATTTTTAAACTTTCCCTTTCTGATATTTAATTGTTAGTGTAAAGAAATGCAACAAATTTCTGTATGTTAATCTTGACTGTTTGAATTCATTTATCAGTTCTAGTAGTTTTTGTGTGGTCTTTAGCATTTTCTAATGTGCTATCATGTCACCTGTGTATAATGACAATTATACCTCCCCCCTACCAATTTGAATATTTTTTGTTTATTTTTCTTTTCTGACTGCTGTGGCTAGGATTCCAATACTATGTTGAATAGAAGTGGTGAGAATGGACATCATTGTCTTGTTCCAGAATTTAGTGGCAAGATTTTCAGCTTTTTGCTCACTGAGTATTATGTGGGCTGTGGGTTTGTCTAAGCTGCTTTTATTATGTTCAAATAGGTCCCTTTATGCCTACTTTGTGAGAGTTTTTAATCATGATATCTTAGTATTTTAAAAGTACCATGTTGATCAAATGGCCGACATTTGGCCACATAGTCAGAGACTTGTCCATGTTTTAAGTGATTTGGGATCTTTCAGAAATGTGTACTCCCCGACATATCCAGAAATGCAGTCTAGTCACAATTTAGGGAAGATTGAAGGAAAAGAGAGAGACACATAGACATGTAGGGAATTTGGATATACCTCACTAGGAGACTGAAATTCCCAGGGAAGGGCTCTGGTCTTGCTGCTTTGGGACAGAGGGGAAGCTGGGAGCAGGAAGACAGCAGGCCTCCTGAAGGGTGCTCTTCACCTTCTGGGCACTGGTGGCCTTTAGGGACTGTTAACTACAGTAGGCTGGCAGGGTGATGTGTCAGGTAGCAGGTGTTCAGTGGAGGGCAATTTTTCCTGTGCGGGTGTCCTGTCGAGGGGGAGACGCCCTCCTTGGAGTCTTCTGGGCAGAGAACCAAACCAGCCTGAGCTCCACGAGTAACAGCCTCCTCTTCCCTAGACTGGTATTACCACCTTCCTGTGAAGCAGTCCGAGAAGGCTGTGGACACCCCACCAGCATCACAGATCCCAGGCCTCAGCAACCTGAGGGAAGCCTCCAACGGGCACAAGCTCGGGGTGCGGCGGTATTGGGTCAAGGAGACAGACTCTGAGTACGTGAAGCTGGCGAAGCAAGGTGGCCAGCCTGGTGAGCGGTGCAGGCTCGCGCTTTCTGTGTGTGTGTGTGTGTGTGTGTGTGTGTGTGTGTGTGTGTGTGTGTGGTGGGGTGACACTGTCATGCGGGCATCCTGTCTTCCCTGTAAAAACCCTGTGACGGGTAGGAGTTTTGCCCAAGGTCATAGGAAGTCCAGGTCACTCGATATAGTTCAAGGTGCAACCTCTTCAAGGATGTGCTGCCGTTTATGGGAAAGACCATCTAGACTGAATTATCCCAATTGGGATTTTCTTCTGAGCAACACACTGGGGTGACTCCCACGCCAGCCTTAATGTCTAACTGCAAAGCTGCTGTCTCTGCCCTGCGGTTGCTCTTCCTGGGAGCAAGGTAGAGGGCGTGGCCCCTTCTGGACTCACCTGTGAAGCATCTTTGTTTCCTGTTGCTCCGTTCCTCATCCCTCATTTGGGTACTAATATCTTCTCCATGATAAGAGGCCTGGATGAATGTCAGCGACGATCTGTCCATCAGATTCTCCAAGCAGGAATACTAGAGTGGGTAGCCATTCCCTTCTCTAGGGGATCTTCCCAACCAGAGACTGAACCCAGGTATCCCACACTGCGGGTGGATTTACCATCTGAGCCACGAGGGAAGCCCAGGAATACTGGAGTCGGGGGGGAGCTTATTCCACTTCGCCATATGATCTTCCTGACCCAGGAATCTAACTAGGGTCTCCTGCACTGGGGATGGATTCTTTACCAGCTGAGCTACCAGGGAGGCCTGCTCAACTGCAGTAATTCAAGTTGCCTGGTGTTCCCCACGTGGTCCCCTAAACAGCAACAGACAATGACAATACTAATGGAAGGGAGAGAGAAAGAAGAGCAAGCCCACGGGAAATGAAGCATAGTGTTTTACCAATCTGAAGGGGTGAAGGGGATAGGGGAATTCATACTATTCGGGGGAGCTTTTGTCTAAATTTGAAATATTTAAAAAATAGAAAAGTTTGAAAAATAGAAGAGTGTAAAAATGCCCACTAAATAGTATGGGCGATTGTCCCCAGTTAGCAGGCAAAACCAGTTTAACAGGCAAAGTCAGTCACTCCCATCCCAGGCCTGCGGACCCCCATCTGTGAAAAACCTTCAGCCAAGGGAGGGGGGATGACTTGGCAGCAAGCGGGTGGGTTGGGATCTGGAGGGAGTCTCCGTGTGTCTCAGCTTGACTCCAAAGGGGCACCTGTTAACAAGCCCCCAGCCCACGTGATTTAAAGAGGCAGCGGCCGGCTTCCCACCGGAAACCTGGAGCGGGCGGCTTAATGCAAGAAGTGAGGCGGTGGAGGCAGAAAACAAACTGCCCTGGGCTGAGAGAGGAGTCAGCACGGCAGCTCCCTGGAGGCCCGAGGAGCTCTGTCCCCACAGATGCTGGCCTGCACAACGACCCGCCCACCCCCTTCCCCCACCAGGGACGCTTAGATGTTGCCAGGCTTTGGGAGGAGGAGGGAGGGGGCAGGAGGGATGGCCTCTGAGCGCCAGGCAGGACGGGCACTGGCAGGTGAGGACCAGGGACATCTCGACGTCCGCATATTCCAGCGACCTGCCATGGGATGCTCGGGTCCGGGTGGCGCGGGGCCGCTCACAGCCGCGTCTTTTTGTCTTCGAGATCTGTTGAAGCACTTTGCCCCAGGGACCGCGAAGGGCTCCCCGGTTGCCTACTCCTTGCCAGACTGGTACATCCACCACAGCAAGCCGCCGACGGCCGACCAGAGACAGTGAGTATCCTGACCCCCTGGTTGCTGCCACTGGCCAGCCAGGCATCCCCAGCCTCTGACCCTGCGCCCGGCCGCTCCGCCTGCAGCCTCCTTGCAGCCCATTGGTTCCCGGAGTCTGGGAGTCCTTTTCTCTGCCGCCCTTCCTGGTATTTTGCTAACCAGCCTCTCCCAAGCCCTGTTTCCTGGAGGTCTCCTGCCGCCCGAGCCCTCTCTCCCTCTCTCTCCACTCCTCCCTCCTCTTCCGTTCCTCCCCCTCCCTCGAGACTCATCTCCCCCCCCCCATCCTCCTTTCCCCCCAGCTAAGAGCTCGAACTTTATCCTAACTGAAAGAGGAGCCCAGAAAATGAGGGCGGGGCTTGGGTAGGGTGGGCAGAGAAAAGGTCTGTACTGGGTGCTGGGGTGCAGGGAGGGAGGGAGAGGTGAAAGTGTCTCTAAGCTGCCGGCGGGCCCTTGGGTCTGTTTCCGCAGGGTCCCTGCTGTGTCCATACCTGACTACATGGTTTATAAAGAGTTTAACCCCGGTCAGGCCAGTGGCAGCTTCGAGTCCAAAATGGGGCCCTTCGACTTTGACAAGAAGACTGTTTGGCAAAGAGAGGCGGAGGAACTTGAAAAGGAGAAAAAAAAGGTGAGAGGAGCCTGGATAGATGGCTAGGCGTTGCCTGTCAGCTGGGTGTGTCTCATGGCCGTGGAATCTGCATTTTAGATTTGATTTGCTCAAAGGCTGGAGGCTAGGATAATTTAGCTTTCTTTTCTCCTTATAAATACTGAGCCTCTGTGAGGTAAGAGGTGGGCTTCCCAGGTATCGCTAGTGATAACCCACCTGCCAGTGCAGGAGACATAAGGGAGGGGATTCTATCCCTGACTGGGGAAGATCCCCCAGAGGAGGGCATGGCAACCCATTCCAGTATTCTTGCTGGAAAATCCCATGGACACCAGAAGAGCCTGATGTCCTACAGTCCATAGGGCCGCAAACATTCAGACCTGCCTGAAGCATGGCTTTTACTGAGTGTAAGGAGCTGACACCTTGGGGAGAGCTGGTGACCACTTCTCGTCTGTCCAGGTAGAAAGGACGTTATCCAGTTTCTGAACAAACCCAGTCTGTTGAGAGTGTACGTTAAAACTCCCCCGAATACTCCTCATGGACAAGGAGGGAAGAGGAGATGCCGCTTAGTGCAACCCACCCCCTGCACACACACCCCAGGTCTATTTGACCTTGAAGGATCTCAGCCTCCGGGACAACACACTTTGAAGGCATTTCTATTTCAGAGGAGCCATGGAAGGCCATCTCTGGCGTGTCTCAGTTCCGAGTCCCCTAATCGCGGCGGGCGGGGCTCCTGGGACGTGGGGATCTGTGGGTAAGGCGGTGACGTCCATGTTAGAGCTGGCAGCTGTGTCCTGGTGATGAGCAAGCCCAGCCAGCCTCACACTAACTCCCCCATCACATCCCCACACCCCGCTGGGGAGTCGCCTGGAGGCCCTGAGCCCCTGCCTGCTTCCCAGTGTCTGCATGGAGGAGAAATCCTGGGTGTTTCTTTCGGGGCTTGGGGAATTGAGCCCCATGTGCAGGGTCAACTGCCTGCAGCTGTTTGACTGTTTGCCCTCAGAACACCCGGTCCCAGGCCTGAGGCTGGGTCTGGGGAGTTTGCACCATCAGTGAACCGGCTGTTTGCAGGATCAGTCCTGGCAACACCTCTCAGCAATAAGCAGCCTTCGGATGCTAACCAGGGTCACTGAGCACATGCCTGTTAAAGGCTGAATGCTGCACTGCCCCCAGACCATCAACAGAGTCACGCACGGGCTGAGAGTCGGGGGAGCAAACCTGTCCTAAGTCAGGGTTTCGCGTGTCTCTCTGCACAGGTGAGGCTACCAGCCATCAAGTCCAAGTATCCAAGCAAAGTGGGGACCCCGGTTGGCCCCAAAGACCCTGCAGGAGGCAAACTGTCCTTTCCACCCATGTAAGTACATGGGCTGCCCAGCCCAGTCTGGATTTGGCGTGGGTTTGGTCTCTGGTCCAAGGGACAACAGTGACAACTCAGTTCCAACCCATGAGGCTGATGCCGCCTAAGGATGTTGGCTTCCCAGCAGCAGATGGAGGTGATGTGACCTCAGTGACACAACCTCCATGGCCTGGTCCATCTGCTGGCCTCCTGTCCCATCTTCCCTTCCTTCTTCTTTTTTTTTTTTTTTGACATTTTAATTTCTTTTGACTACAAGTCACTTTTTGCAAGCAGGCCAGTCCTTGAGAGATCCAGGCCAATTCTTAAAATCTTCAGCAGAATGACATCATAATACAAGGTGCTAACAACAGGATTTTATAAACTATACGTAATAACCACTTGTCTACGTTTTTTTCCTTAGGAAACAGCCAAGAATCTAGTCCTTAAAGGCATGATATACAGAACATCTTGATCTATACAGGATAGAATGATCCAAATTATATGGTGGTCAACCTATCAGTGAGCCAGGGCAGAGATGGCCAAGAAAAAAGTGCTTACATTTTGAAAATTTGTTCTGAGGTTTTAAAAAAATTCCTAGTTGTTGTTAGTAAGAAAGCAAGTCAAAAATATTATAGATGCACCACACCGATACTTGATTTTGCCAAGGTTTTCCACTGGAACACAAAGTTAGAATATGGAGATAAAGACACTTAAGATATTTTCAAAACAAGTTACTTAGTAACAAGAAATATGACATACTGCAGTCTTCCATTTGCCACAAGAATATACTGACAATGAGGACTTTTTAAAAGAAAGCTCAGCTCGAAGAAGGGTGGTGGCAGCAACCCCTTCCACTACAGAATCACCCCTCACCTTCCCACATGGTTAATCTTGCTAATCTCTCCTATATTACATATTCATGTGGGAAAAAACTTGTCAGGAGCTTTTGCCAGAGTCAGGAAATGAAAAATAGAGAATGCCTAATGAGTTACTTGTGATCCCAGTTAACATATTTAAGGATGGACCCATAAAATCTAGCCACTGTTTTGCCAAATATCTGCAAACTGTAGACATCCTTAGCCATAGTGCCTATTCAACATTTTAAAGCTGAGCTCAGTCCCATCTGTAACTCTTTTCTTCAGGGCTGGGGTGGGTGCTGGTCATCAAAGTCTGGAATGTCATCGTAGGAGTATCCCTGGAAGCCTTTGGATGCATAGTAGGCGATGCGCAGGTGGTAAAATCCTGGCAGGACCACCAGGATGCCAATGATCAGGACAGGAACTCCTGGTCTGCCTCACCTTTGGTGATATAGCCGGCCAGCAGGAGGGAGACTATGATAATGAGAAAGGCACCAATCAAAAACAGCCCTGTAGCAAGCGCAGTGGCCTTATATGGGATCTTAGGAGGGCTTTTTGCCCAAGCAGGCCAGTCCTTGAGAGATCCAGGCCAATTCTTAAAATCTTCAGCAGAATGACATCATAATACAAGGTGCTAACAACAGGATTTTATAAACTATACGTAATAACCACTTGTCTACGTTTTTTTCCTTAGGAAACAGCCAAGAATCTAGTCCTTAAAGGCATGATATACAGAACATCTTGATCTATACAGGATAGAATGATCCAAATTATATGGTGGTCAACCTATCAGTGAGCCAGGGCAGAGATGGCCAAGAAAAAAGTGCTTACATTTTGAAAATTTGTTCTGAGGTTTTAAAAAAATTCCTAGTTGTTGTTAGTAAGAAAGCAAGTCAAAAATATTATAGATGCACCACACCGATACTTGATTTTGCCAAGGTTTTCCACTGGAACACAAAGTTAGAATATGGAGATAAAGACACTTAAGATATTTTCAAAACAAGTTACTTAGTAACAAGAAATATGACATACTGCAGTCTTCCATTTGCCACAAGAATATACTGACAATGAGGACTTTTTAAAAGAAAGCTCAGCTCGAAGAAGGGTGGTGGCAGCAACCCCTTCCACTACAGAATCACCCCTCACCTTCCCACATGGTTAATCTTGCTAATCTCTCCTATATTACATATTCATGTGGGAAAAAACTTGTCAGGAGCTTTTGCCAGAGTCAGGAAATGAAAAATAGAGAATGCCTAATGAGTTACTTGTGATCCCAGTTAACATATTTAAGGATGGACCCATAAAATCTAGCCACTGTTTTGCCAAATATCTGCAAACTGTAGACATCCTTAGCCATAGTGCCTATTCAACATTTTAAAGCTGAGCTCAGTCCCATCTGTAACTCTTTTCTTCAGGGCTGGGGTGGGTGCTGGTCATCAAAGTCTGGAATGTCATCGTAGGAGTATCCCTGGAAGCCTTTGGATGCATAGTAGGCGATGCGCAGGTGGTAAAATCCTGGCAGGACCACCAGGATGCCAATGATCAGGACAGGAACTCCTGGTCTGCCTCACCTTTGGTGATATAGCCGGCCAGCAGGAGGGAGACTATGATAATGAGAAAGGCACCAATCAAAAACAGCCCTGTAGCAAGCGCAGTGGCCTTATATGGGATCTTAGGAGGGCTTTTCTTAAACTTTAATGAATTGGATCTCATGACATCAAGAAAGAAGGAAGATTCCCACAATCTGCTGGCTTTGGCAGTTAGTTTCTCCCCGAAGGTCAATGTAGCCATCGTCTGTACTAGAGAGTCTTGAGTCTTTCACTTTGCTACTGGGGATTCCAGTAGCTAGGTTGGTACAAGATGGCATCATAACCACGGACACAGCTACAGTCTGAGCCTCGGCCAAGTTGCTGGCACGGTGACAGCTCGCTCTCGGTCGGCAGCGGGAGCACCAGAGGCCTCACTGTGCGCCTCCACCAACTGCCGCCCTGCCCTGGCCTCCCCTTCCTTCTTGATGTCCCCGGGTGCCTGTGCCTTTCCCATCTCATGTGCCCATAAGCACCGAGCCACGCTCTCTCCTCCCTCAGCCTGAGTCCTGCCTGCTTCTCCTCGGGAACCCTCTCACCCAGGCTCACCGTGTAAAAAGGGGCCAACTCGTCTTCATACGTGTGCCCTGCTCAGTCCTGCTATCTTAGTCCCCAGGGCCTGTACCCTGGCGTCTGTGCCTAATGAGCACCTGACTCTGCATTCCGCTGGAACATCTGTCAGGCGCCCTGATGTTTGGTTACTTGCCCAACTGGAGAGAGTCCCTGATGCCTTCTGTTTCTCTTCACTTTCCCAGAATCCCATTTTAGTGCTAGAATTAATGCCATTAATTGTCCAATTAATTCTTTGAACGGCTTCTTCTCTGGTGGGAGGATCGGGAGGGGAGCAATCAAAATCAGTTACATTAAAAAAAAAAAAAATCAGTTACGTTATATGTGACAAATGCCATGAGAGCAGCATACTCAGACGGCGAGGGCAAAAATTTCTATTGTCTACCTATCTAGCTATCCATTGCTCTCTCTATCCATCCATCCTTCTATCTACCATCTCTCTGTCCATCCGTCCACCTCCCCATCTGACTATCTATCATCTATTATATTTCTGTATCTATCTCTCTATCCACATCCACATACATATATATATATATATATATATAGAGAGAGAGAGAGAGAGAGAGAGAGAGAGCACCTTCCAGAGCCATTAGGAAGACCCATATAACAGAGTGATTTACAAATAAGAAACCTGAGGCTGGGCTTCCCTGGTGATCCAGTGGGTAAAGAGTCCGCCTTGCAGTGCAAGGGACACTGATTTGATCCCTGGTCTGGGAAGACCCCACCTGCCACTGAGTGATTGGACCGATGTGCCCAGTTATGAGCCAGCGCTCTGGAGTTCATGTGTCCAGAGCCAGTGCTCTGCAACAAGAGAGGCCACTGCAATGGGAGGCCCACACAGGGCAAAGAATAAAGATGGATAAAAGTAAATAACTAAAATACCAATGAAAGAGGCCAAATTTGAAAAAAAAAGAAACCTGAGGCTCAGAGGAAACAGGTTATGGATGTCCCCTGTTTGACATCTGAGCGCATGCTGCCTCTGCCACGCTGATCTCCTTACCTCTCTTAATGTAGGTTGTGCTGAGGTCTGTAAAGATGCAGCCACAGAGGTAAATGATGGAGAGATGGCAAAGCTGTGGAAAGAAGCAGCAGATAATCTGTGATGTGAACTGGGAAGAACCCATTAAGTAAACAATAGTCTGTTGCAGGGTGGTAGAGTCAGCCCCTCATCCCGCCCGAGGGACGGGGCAGTGCTTTGAGGAGAATAGGGCAATGCTGAAATTCTGCTTCTTCATATTGGCTTTTCTTTTTTTGTTTGTTTTTTTTTTTAATGGTTTCTTTGGAGGGGGGGCAGGTTGGGGAGGAAGGGGGTGGGCGGGCCACTTCTATTGGTCTTTCATTTATTTATTTTTCATCCATCTTTGTTCTTTGGCCCGTGTGGGCCTCCCATCGCGGTGGCCTCTGTTGTCGCAGAGCACCAGCTCTGGGCGCATGCACTCCAGAGCTCCGGCTCGGTAATTGGACACATTGGTCCAGCCGCTCCACGGCACGTGGGATCTTCCCAGGCCAGGGATCGAACCGGCGCCCCTTGCACTGCAAGGCGGTGTCCTTACCCACTGGACCACCAGGGAAGCCCCCATATTGGCATTTCTGAAGAAAGACTTTGGAAGTTGAACTAAGTATGAGCTCAGAGTATCCAGCGGATGCTTGGAGGCTACTTCCTTATGCTTAAATGTGGAGAGAGATTGAGAGTTAGAGAGAGGGAGAGATACACAGGGTGGGAGAGAGGTGAAGTATCTCTGTTACGTCTTGACGGACAAGTGTGCATTTAATTTACCATCAGTATGTTTGCTTCTGGATTTTCATTCACCTTTGTACTTAAGTGTTTAATTTTTCTGTTTTTGAGGCCTGGTCAAAAAACCAGTTCACCCATCAACTTCTCCAAACTCATTAGCAATGGATATAAGGATGAGTGGTTGCAGCAGCGGGCAGACCCAGACAAGAGGACCGCACAGACCCCTAGGGGCTCTGTCTCATCTCCACCCCCGCCGGATGTGGAGCCACCCCTGGACCCAGAGGCTTCGGAAGGTGCCAAGAAAGACCCAGGTGAGGTGAATGGGCACCAAGACCCCTTGTCTCATTAACTGTATCATAATCGGTGACCTAAAAGCCACAGGAAAACACCAACAGAATTATTGAGGTTACAGATTCGCATGAAGATAATGTATATTTTGCTGTTTCTTTCCTTCTTTATTCAGACGAAGAGCAAAAGTCATTATTTCTGTGGCTTTTCCATTTTCTTTCAGTTGTCGAAAATTCAGATGCTTCCTGTGGTGTATCACACACAGACTATCAGTTTTAGTCTCCAAAAGACTGACTGCTGTGATGCTTGGTGCTCTCTGAGGCAGCTTCAGAAAAAGCCCCAGTTCTTGAAAAGCGCTAGCAGTTCCAGCTTGACGCCGTGCCCTTACCAGCACTTAAATATTAATAGTTAACTCATTTTCCTGAAATTAGCTATTCAAAAACCATTTGATTTTTAACTGTTACAGTCACAGGGACAATTGGTCTTATTATTATTTTTTTTTCAATTCTTTTTGGTCATTTCTATTGGTCTTTCATTTATTTCCATCTTTGTTCTTTGGCCTGTGTGGGCCTCCCAGCACAGTTGCCTCTCTTGCTGCAGAGCACTGGCTGTGGGCGCATGCGCTCCAGAGCTCCGGCTCGGTAATTGGACACATCAGTCCAGCCGCTCTGTGGCACATGGGATCTTCCCAGGCCAGGGATCGAACCAGCGCCCCTTGCACTGCAAGACGGTGTCCTTACCCACTGGACCACCAGGAAGTCCAGTCTTATTTTTGACCACGTCCATCTTAAAGTCTTTTGAGTTTTGTGTTTAGTTTCTGTTGTTCAGTTGCTTAGTCATGTCTGACTCTTTGTGACTCCCTGGACTGCAGCCTGCCACACTTCCCTGTCCTTCACTAGCTCCTGGAGTTTGTAGCTGTAAGAATTATTGACCATTTGCCTTGAGGAAATGTATTTCCTCCCTGAGGCTCCGGTGTTCTGATTAAGGAGGAAGGAACTGTGTTGTGTCCCCTCAAGCATCTCAGGTGTTTTATGTGATGCTTTGTAAGTGTGAGCTCTGCCCACCTTCCTCTCCACCAGGCACCATGCAGGCCCAGCCACTGTCTCAATGACACGCTCTCTCCATTGTCACCGTGACATCATTTTAAGTCATACAACGTTTTATTAATTTTTTAAGTAATTATTAAAAGTCATTCTTTTAATACACAATGAGCCTATGTTATTGAAGAACTAATGCACTTGTTCTTTATTACAGAGTCTTCTCCTCCGAGTGAGTATTTATAGAGAAACTGACCTACACCCAAATATAAAACATGTCTCAGGCACATGAAACAATCGATTTCCTTCTTTATTCAGACGAAGAGCAAAAGTTTTTCCCAAAATTCAGATGCTTCCTGTGGTGTATCACACACAGACTATCAGTTTTAGTCTCCAAAAGACTGACTGCTGTGATGCTTGGTGCTCTCTGAGGCAGCTTCAGAAAAAGCCCCAGTTCTTGAAAAGCGCTAGCAGTTCCAGCTTGACGCCGTGCCCTTACCAGCACTTAAATATTAATAGTTAACTCATTTTCCTGAAATTAGCTATTCAAAAACCATTTGATTTTTAACTGTTACAGTCACAGGGACAATTGGTCTTATTATTATTTTTTTTTCAATTCTTTTTGGTCATTTCTATTGGTCTTTCATTTATTTCCATCTTTGTTCTTTGGCCTGTGTGGGCCTCCCAGCACAGTTGCCTCTCTTGCTGCAGAGCACTGGCTGTGGGCGCATGCGCTCCAGAGCTCCGGCTCGGTAATTGGACACATCAGTCCAGCCGCTCTGTGGCACATGGGATCTTCCCAGGCCAGGGATCGAACCAGCGCCCCTTGCACTGCAAGACGGTGTCCTTACCCACTGGACCACCAGGGAAGTCCAGTCTTATTTTTGACCACGTCCATCTTAAAGTCTTTTGAGTTTTGTGTTTAGTTTCTGTTGTTCAGTTGCTTAGTCATGTCTGACTCTTTGTGACTCCCTGGACTGCAGCCTGCCACACTTCCCTGTCCTTCACTAGCTCCTGGAGTTTGTAGCTGTAAGAATTATTGACCATTTGCCTTGAGGAAATGTATTTCCTCCCTGAGGCTCCGGTGTTCTGATTAAGGAGGAAGGAACTGTGTTGTGTCCCCTCAAGCATCTCAGGTGTTTTATGTGATGCTTTGTAAGTGTGAGCTCTGCCCACCTTCCTCTCCACCAGGCACCATGCAGGCCCAGCCACTGTCTCAATGACACGCTCTCTCCATTGTCACCGTGACATCATTTTAAGTCATACAACGTTTTATTAATTTTTTAAGTAATTATTAAAAGTCATTCTTTTAATACACAATGAGCCTATGTTATTGAAGAACTAATGCACTTGTTCTTTATTACAGAGTCTTCTCCTCCGAGTGAGTATTTATAGAGAAACTGACCTACACCCAAATATAAAACATGTCTCAGGCACATGAAACAATCGATGGACATAGTTCTTGAACCTGAAGCTGATGCATCTCAGAAGCCTGTGAGGTCCCTCTCCAAACCTCTCATGTTCTAACTACAAAAGCTGGTGCATCTACACCTTTAAAAAGTCAGCGTTCTAGCAACACAGCTTGGGGACAGCAAAAGTAGGACCACTTACACTGTCACAATAAGATTTGCCTTTTGTGCATATCACACAAGATAAAGCATATTTCGGTTTACTTTATTGTTTTTTTTTTTTAAGTTATTTATTTATTTATTTATTTATTGCTTTTGGCTGCATGGGTTGTAGGTGTGGGGACTTTCCGCAGGAAGGGAAGGCAGCGGGATTACCCCTGGCTGAACCGGGAGATCTCTGAGAGAGGCGAGACTTTGTTGCCAGGGGCCCCCCAGCCCGTCCGGCATGCGCCGGGAACAATCAGACATGGCAGGGGTTCTGTCAAGGCAGTTCCACTTTATTAATGTAAACTAACAGTTTTTATAGGCAAACGAAGGGGGGTTTGCAAGAGACTTCCTATAGTTACACCAATCAAGCTAAAGGTCGAGCAGTTATGTATTTACATTGCAATAGGAACTATGGTGAGCATGTATTGCCCTCGCAGAAACCAGGGGGATCAATCAGAAGTTTTGACAATGGACCTTAGATCATGCCCTGTCTCTTCCTGTAGGCATCCTTTTAGCACCAAACTTCAAATGTGTGCTTAAGCTTCCTATGCTTACAAAGGCCCTCTTTCCTTCAGGGCCCACAGTAGGCACATGGGCTCAGTGGTTGTGGTATATGGGCTTAGTTGCCACTTGGCATGTGGGATCTCAGTTCCCTGACTAGGGATCTAACCCACATCCCCTGCACTGGAAGGTGGATTCTTAACCACTGGACCACCAGGGAAATCCCTGCAGTTTTCTTTAGAAACAAACACTTTATTAGACACCACGTGAGAAATGTGGCTTTTTTAAATTTGTTTTTGGCTGTGCTGAGCCTTTATGGCTGCGTGCGGGCTTTCTCTAGTTGCCGAGAGCAGGGGCTACTCTCTAGTTGTGATGCTCAGGCTTCTCATTGCAGTGGCTTCTCTGTTACAGAGCACCGGCTGGCTCCAAGGCGCAGGCTCAGTAGTTGCAGCACACGGCCTTAGTTGTTCCTCAGAATGTGGGATCCTCCCTGACCAGGGATTGAACCTGTGTCCTCTACACTGGCAGGTGAATTCCTATCCACTGTGCCACCAGGGAAGTACAGAAATGTGGGTTTAAATAATGGTAAAGAAATGAAAGACTGAGAGAGGCCTCCAATTTAAATACAGAGGCGGTAGGCACCGAGGTCCACTTGCAGAGGGTCTCAGGTGTTTTAGCATTGTTTATCTGCATGGTCTTAAGTAGATAGGATTTACTTCACCACCACTAAAATATCTGATGTGGTCAAAGAGCTATCGTTGAACATTAGTTTAAGGCTATATACTTGCAACAGGGAAAGAAATCTTTGCCTGTTAATATAATCTGTGTTTGAATTTGCAGCAAGACTCTCTTAATCTCCCAGGAAATTTTTAGTAGTTCCAAATCCGTGGAAGACCAAGTAGGCAGGAAAGGCCCTGTAACCCGGCAGAACCACCATTTGGTTGAGTGGACCAAATGCATGTTTTCTGGGTCGCTGGGTGTCACTACCTGGAATCGACCCTCTGTCACCAGGGCTTCTGAGCCACCGCGTGCTGGTCTGACCCTGTCCTCTGTCTCCTGGTTCTCTTCCTGTCCATTCCAACTTTTCACTAAAAAGGATCACCTGCCCAGAGCCTACCTTTTTTTTCTTGGAAAGCGCCGACTCGCCTCCACCCCAGTCAGTGGCTGCAACCTCTTCAAGTCTTCTTTAATGTGTTTTCCCTCCACCAGACACAAGATTATCATTTTTCACAGCAATTTTTGCAGCCATTGTAGGTGTTGCTGACACGCCAGATAGCTGGCCTTTAGATAAGTGGCACCGCGTCATACCTGGAAAGGTGATCAGGGTGCGCTGGGAGCGTGAGCCGGGCAGCATCTGCTGGGGCGGGGCCGCCGGGTGGAGCTGAGCCCCCGCCCCGCCCCGCCCCGCCCCGCCCCTCAGTCCTTTCTATTCAGCTCGTTCTGCAGAGCCTTCTCAACCTGCAGGACTGACTCAGTGACTCCAAAGCCGCCTCCGAGTTAGAAGCTGATGTTTCCAGCGTGTGATTTGTGCCGTAAGGGTAGGATGGTGTGCTAGAATTTTATCTACACTACAGTTATAATGCAGTAAATAGGATTACTATTTCAGAAAATAGGTACAGAGACACGTGTTTTCTTTTATTTAAGATTAATCGGTTAGGGGCTTCCCTGGTGGTCCAGTGGTTAAGACTTCCCTTCCAATGGAGGGCGTGCAGGTTTGGTCTTTGACCTGGCAGCTAAGATCCCGCATGCCTCCTGGTCAAAAAAGCAAAACGTAAGGCAGAAACAATATGTAACAAATTCAGGAAAGACTTTAAAAATGGTATACATGGGCCTCTCACCTTCTGAGATGGCCCACACTCTGCGGAGCATGTTTCTTTCTAAATAAATTTACTCCTTACCTGTCAAAATAAAACCAAAAAAAAAAAAAAAAAAGACACACAAACACACACACACACAAAACTTGCCTTTCCAAAAAAAAAAAATTACTAGGTTAGATTTATATAAAACAGGCCATCTTTAATCTTTACTTGACAACTCTTTTGTTTGATGTACATTGCAGGTCCAGCGGCACCTCCATCTGACTCAACACCAGAGAAGCTCAAGTAAACCCTGATATAACGTGCATTCAGGGTTTATTTTAGGACTGTAGTTCCAAATCCCCTGTTATAGTTTATTAACACAGATTCTTACAGAATGACCTAAGAACAGATTTGACGCCCCTGCTGCGTAGGTGGTGCGGGGTTTGGGTTTTGTTTCTCGCATCTCTCTGGGATGCCTCCACCGCCTTTGAGCTGCTGCCCCTTGCTGGACTGGGATGTCCCGGGGCCACATCCTCCCTATCCTCAGCCAACATCACGTTGCCTCCTACTAGGGGAGCCTCTGTTGGCACCACAACCATTGAAATCGATTGTTTAGACTCTTTCACCCCAAACCTTTTTCACTATTTGGTCTTGTAATTTTTGTAGAAATAATTTTTCTGTCACAAAAGCCATTTAATTCCAGAATATTATGATAGAGTTTATACTAAGAAAAAGATGATTTATTATGCCTTTCAGAAAGCTTTAAACATTTGATATAAAAACATTGTATCATTTACTAGTTTTAAATGATAATATTTTTGCATACATTGAAATTCATAATATAGAACATTTATTATTTTGCATTAAGTAAAAATATGTTTAAATATTTTATTTAGTAGTCAACAAAAATATTCTCATGTGCAGACAATTCTCTCATTTGGTAAATTTTATTAATATGTATATACAAGTCATCAGCATAAAAATATAGTTTTATATTTTGTATATTTAATTCATTAATAAAATAATTCTCTGCTGGAAAATTTGGGGAAAGCCAAATAAAGTCCGATATTTTAGCTTCTTTCACTGAATAAACTTATCATGCACTTGTACCTCAGATTGAAGTTTTCAATTAATTCTTTAAATGAGATACTGAATTGAGCGTATGGGTCTGTACCCTCGGATCAGCGATCGACTGAGAGGACATGAAGGTGTGTGTGCTGAACAGAGAGTTCGCTCTAAAGGAAGTTGCCAACTTTCCCTCCTTTCTCACCTTTTCCTTCCTTTTCTTTAAACCCTACCTCATTCTCATCCCTCCTTTCCCAAGAAAAAATACATCAGGAATATGTATAGTAGCTTAGTTAGAGTTAGTCACTCAGTCGTGTCTGACTTTGCAACTATGTGGACTGTAGCCAGCCAGGCTCTTCTGTCCATGGAATTCTCCAGGCAGGAATACTGGAGTGGGTAGCCATTCCCTTCTCCAGGGGATCTTCCTAACCCAGGGATGGAACTCGGGTCCTCTGCACTTCAGGGAGATTCTTTACTGTCTGAGCCACCGGGAGAGCCCCATAGAGTAGCTTATGACTACTAAATTCCTTTTTAGGTATTTTAAAGTAGCAGAAACCTGTGGTTTAGGGAGAGGATAGAGTTTGGAGTAGGGTCCTGTGACCAGATCTTGGTTCCATGCAGTGTTGCTATTACTGAAGAAGCTAGTCCTGCAGTTAACTTTCTGCTTGGTAATAAACAACAAACATCATGAAAGTAGATTTGCGGGCTTCCCCTCGTGGTCCAGTGGGTAAGGACACCGCCTTGCAGTGCAAGGGGCGCCGGTTCGATCCCTGGCCTGGGAAGATCCCACGTGCCGCGGAGCAGCTGGACCGATGTGTCCAATTACCGAGCCGGAGCTCTGGAGCGCATGGGCCCAGAGCCAGCGCTCTGCAGCAACAGACGCCACCGCGATGGGAGGCCCACAGGAGCCAAAGAACAAAGACGGATGAAAATAGAGAAACGAAAGACCAATGGAAGTGGCCCGCCCACTTCCCTCCCCAACTCGACCCCTGCCCAAAATAAATAAATAAATAAATCTTAAAAAAAAAAAAAGAAAGTAGATTTGCACATTTCATACAATTGTTCCAAAGCAAAGGACTTCTGCTAAAATACAAAAAGATTTGGCGAGATCATTCTAAATAAAAATTGTCTGCTTAAACCAGCAAAAAAGGGGGTCGGGTAATGAAACACTCCCTTTACACACATGTGTGCAGGCACAGGTGCACACGCCCTTCCAGGGTCCTGATGCTTTTGTGACAAGCATGTGGCAACCTCAGCTCACCACAGACCTCTCTCAGAACTTAGCTTTGAGCCTGTTTCCTTCTATACGAAAAGGAGATATTTCCTATCCAAGGGCTGTTGTGAGGATTAACCAGAGTAAGGTTCCTGATACAACATCTGACACAGTACTCAATCATTCTCTCAGCTTTCAGAAATCCAGTGCTCAGTTTGGTAAGTCAACTTACCCATGAAGGGAGCCCCAGATACACACAGGAAAGCCAGCATCCCTGGAAAAAGCTGTGATTCCTACCCCTGTCAACTGATTTACTTTCTGTTTATACACAGCCTTGAGATCTGTCTGAAATGGGCCCAGAAACCAGGCTCTATGAAAAGCAAAGCAGAAGTTGCTGGAAAAGTGGTCTTTGATAAGTAGCAGAACAAACCTTTTTTTAAAAAAATGTGGTTTAGGGAGAGGATAGAGTTTGGAGTAGGGTCCTGTGACCAGATCTTGGTTCCATGCAGTGTTGCTATTACTGAAGAAGCTAGTCCTGCAGTTAACTTTCTGCTTGGTAATAAACAACAAACATCATGAAAGTAGATTTGCGGGCTTCCCCTCGTGGTCCAGTGGGTAAGGACACCGCCTTGCAGTGCAAGGGGCGCCGGTTCGATCCCTGGCCTGGGAAGATCCCACGTGCCGCGGAGCAGCTGGACCGATGTGTCCAATTACCGAGCCGGAGCTCTGGAGCGCATGGGCCCAGAGCCAGCGCTCTGCAGCAACAGACGCCACCGCGATGGGAGGCCCACAGGAGCCAAAGAACAAAGACGGATGAAAATAGAGAAACGAAAGACCAATGGAAGTGGCCCGCCCACTCCCCGCCCTCCCCAACTCGACCCCTGCCCAAAATAAATAAATAAATAAATCTTAAAAAAAAAAAAAGAAAGTAGATTTGCACATTTCATACAATTGTTCCAAAGCAAAGGACTTCTGCTAAAATACAAAAAGATTTGGCGAGATCATTCTAAATAAAAATTGTCTGCTTAAACCAGCAAAAAAGGGGGTCGGGTAATGAAACACTCCCTTTACACACATGTGTGCAGGCACAGGTGCACACGCCCTTCCAGGGTCCTGATGCTTTTGTGACAAGCATGTGGCAACCTCAGCTCACCACAGACCTCTCTCAGAACTTAGCTTTGAGCCTGTTTCCTTCTATACGAAAAGGAGATATTTCCTATCCAAGGGCTGTTGTGAGGATTAACCAGAGTAAGGTTCCCTGATACAACATCTGACACAGTACTCAATCATTCTCTCAGCTTTCAGAAATCCAGTGCTCAGTTTGGTAAGTCAACTTACCCATGAAGGGAGCCCCAGATACACACAGGAAAGCCAGCATCCCTGGAAAAAGCTGTGATTCCTACCCCTGTCAACTGATTTACTTTCTGTTTATACACAGCCTTGAGATCTGTCTGAAATGGGCCCAGAAACCAGGCTCTATGAAAAGCAAAGCAGAAGTTGCTGGAAAAGTGGAAAGATGTGAGAGTCCAAGGAGGGAATGCAGAACAAAAGCAACAGTGAGGCAGCATGGAGAGAAAGTGGAAATAAATGTCAGGATTTAGAGCAGACATTGACGGTGGAAGAGAATGAGGCTCTCTGAACCCTTCAATGGGCTTAACTCTAACCCAGGAAACAACTTCAAAACTTCGCCAGATTGTACCTTAAAATGTAACAGAAAACAAAGATGGATTCATTGGTGAACTGTACGAAACATTTATGGAGGGAAATTACATTAACTCTTCATAATCTCTTCCAGAAGATAGAAGCAGAGGGAATAAGTTCTAAATCATTCATGATTCATCATTATTTGGTTACTAAATTCAGACAAAGACATTATAAGAAAAGAAAATTAGGGACCAATACGTCTCACGAACATTGATGCAAAAATCTGTAACAAAATATTAACAAGTTAAATCCTGAAATAGGGACTTCCTTGGTAGTCCAGTGGCTAAGATTCCAGGTTCCCAATGCAGAGGGCCTAGATTAGATCCCTGGTTGGGGAACTAGACCCCATGTGCTTGCAACTCAGAGTTCACATGCTACAACTAAAGATATTCTGTGCTGCAACCAAGATGAGCACAGCCAAATAAATAAAAACAAATATATCTTTAAGAAAATCCTAAAATATATAAAAAGAATTATACATATACTACCCTGGTGGCCCAGACAATAAAGAGGAGACAAAGGTTGCAGGAGACGAAGGTTGAATCACTGGGTCGGGAAGATCCCCTGGAGAAGGAAATGGCTATCAACTCCAGAATTCTTACCTGGAGAATCCCCATGGATAGGGGAGCCAGGCAGGCTACAGTCTCTGGGATCACAAAGAGTTGGACACAACTTAGCAACTGAGCACATACACATCCCAGGTATGCAAGACGGGTTCAACATTTGAAAATCAGTTAATATAACTTTTTTTTTCTCTTGGGGGGCAGGTTGGGGAGGGAGGGGGGCAGACGGGCCACTTCTATCGGTCTTTCATTTATCTATTTTCATCCGTCTTTGTTCTTTGGCTCATGTGGGCCTCCCATCGTGGTGGCCTCCGTTGTCTCAGAGCACTGGCTCTGGGCACATGCACTCCAGAGCTCAGCTCAGTAATTGGTCACATCCATCCAGCTGCTCTGCGGCACGTGGGATCTTCCCAGGCCAGGGATCGAACTGGTGCCCCTTGCACTGCAAGGCAGTGTCCTTACCCACTCACTGAACCACCAGGGAAGCCCCCGTTAATATAATTTATCACATCAATAGGCTAAAGAGAAAAAAAATCACATAGGCATATCAATTATGGAGGAGAAAAAAGCACTGGACAAATTTCAAGGCCCGTTCATAATTAGAACTTTCAGCAAACTAAGAATAGAGGGAAAATTCCTCAACTTGATAAAATATATCTACAGTAAATAAACATGCATGCAAAAATGGTCAAAAATCTACAAAAACCCTGCAGCTTACTTCATACATGATGGTGAAAATTAGATGGTTTCCAGCTAAGATCCTTTTCAACATCATACTGAAAGACCTACCTAATGCAATTAAGACAACAAATAAATGCAAAGGTTTAGAGATGGAGTCGCAAAGAGTTGGGCATGACTGAGTGACTGAACTGACAGAAATTAAGAATGAAGAAATAAAATTGTCTTTAGTCATAGACAGTATGACTATCTATCTGGAAGATCTAAAAGAATTGACAAAAAAAAAAATCCCTCATGTAACTAATAAGAAATTAAGCAAGATTGCAGGATATAAGGCTAAAATATTGATACAAAACTTACTCACCTTCCTATATACTAGGGACGAACAAGGAGAATTCAAATTAAAATTTGAATGTAAAATTCCGTTTACATTATCACTAAGGTAAATAAAAGCTTGGATATAAATCCAACAAAATATGTACAGAATCCATGTGAGGAAAACCACAAAACTCTGATGTAAGAAATCAAAGAACTAAATAAATGAAGAGCACATACACATCCCAGGTGGGCCCTTGAAAATCAGTTAATATAACTTTTTCTCTTGGGGGCAGGTTGGGGAGGGAGGGGGATGGGCTGGCCACTTCTATTGGTCTTTCATTTATCTATTTTCATCCGTCTTTGTTCTTTGGCTCATGTGGGCCTCCCATCGTGGTGGCCTCCGTTGTCTCAGAGCACTGGCTCTGGGCACATGCACTCCAGAGCTCAGCTCAGTAATTGGTCACATCCATCCAGCTGCTCTGCGGCACGTGGGATCTTCCCAGGCCAGGGATCGAACTGGTGCCCCTTGCACTGCAAGGCAGTGTCCTTACCCACTCACTGAACCACCAGGGAAGCCCCCGTTAATATAATTTATCACATCAATAGGCTAAAGAGAAAAAAAATCACATAGGCATATCAATTATGGAGGAGAAAAAAGCACTGGACAAATTTCAAGGCCCGTTCATAATTAGAACTTTCAGCAAACTAAGAATAGAGGGAAAATTCCTCAACTTGATAAAATATATCTACAGTAAATAAACATGCATGCAAAAATGGTCAAAAATCTACAAAAACCCTGCAGCTTACTTCATACATGATGGTGAAAATTAGATGGTTTCCAGCTAAGATCCTTTTCAACATCATACTGAAAGACCTACCTAATGCAATTAAGACAACAAATAAATGCAAAGGTTTAGAGATGGAGTCGCAAAGAGTTGGGCATGACTGAGTGACTGAACTGACAGAAATTAAGAATGAAGAAATAAAATTGTCTTTAGTCATAGACAGTATGACTATCTATCTGGAAGATCTAAAAGAATTGACAAAAAAAAAATCCCTCATGTAACTAATAAGAAATTAAGCAAGATTGCAGGATATAAGGCTAAAATATTGATACAAAACTTACTCACCTTCCTATATACTAGGGACGAACAAGGAGAATTCAAATTAAAATTTGAATGTAAAATTCCGTTTACATTATCACTAAGGTAAATAAAAGCTTGGATATAAATCCAACAAAATATGTACAGAATCCATGTGAGGAAAACCACAAAACTCTGATGTAAGAAATCAAAGAACTAAATAAATGAAGAGTCAGTTATTCCACATCCATGGATAGGAAGACACAGTATAGTAAGATGTCAGTTCTTTCCTACTTGATGTATAGACTCAAGGCAACCTCAGAATCCCAGCAAATGATTTTGTGGATATCAATAAACTAATATTAAAGTTTCCATGGGGAGGCAAAAGACCCAGAATGGCCAATACAGTATTGAAGCAGAAGAACTTAGCTGGACAACTGTCATTCTCTAACTTTAAGACTTACATAAAGCTACAATAACTTAAGAGAGTGTAGCGCTGGTGAAAAGAATAGGCAAATCAGTGGAATAGGATAGGAAGCCCAGAACGAAGCTCAAGCAAATATGGAGATGGTGGTTTAATCACTAAAGTCATATTCAACTCTTGTGAACCCAAGGACTGTAGCCCGCCAGGCTCCTCTGCTGGTAAGATTTTTAGGGCAAGAATGTTGGAATGGGTTGCTATTTCCTTCTCCACAAACAAATACAACCAACTGATTTTTGATAAAAGAGCAAAGGCCAAGCAATGGAAGAAAGATGGTCTCCCCAGCAAAAGGTGCTAGAACAACTGACTTTCACACACATAAAAAAAAAATTAATCTAGACATAGACCTTACATTCTTCCCCAAAACTAACCCAATGTGGATCATAGACCCAGACATAAAACTTGAAAGTATACAACATCTTGTAAATAGCACAGGAGAAAATCTAGGCAACCTTGGTTGGGTATCACGATGATGATTTAGATAAGAGAAATAATTGATAAGTTGAACTTCATTAAAATGAAAAATTTGTCTGGGAAAAAACGCTTAAAAAAATGAGAAGACAAGCCAAAGACTAGGAGAAAATGCAGTACAGGACTGTTATCTAAAACATACAAAAATCCAACAAAATATGTACAGAATCCATGTGAGGAAAACCACAAAACTCTGATGTAAGAAATCAAAGAACTAAATAAATGAAGAGTCAGTTATTCCACATCCATGGATAGGAAGACACAGTATAGTAAGATGTCAGTTCTTTCCTACTTGATGTATAGACTCAAGGCAACCTCAGAATCCCAGCAAATGATTTTGTGGATATCAATAAACTAATATTAAAGTTTCCATGGGGAGGCAAAAGACCCAGAATGGCCAATACAGTATTGAAGCAGAAGAACTTAGCTGGACAACTGTCATTCTCTAACTTTAAGACTTACATAAAGCTACAATAACTTAAGAGAGTGTAGCGCTGGTGAAAAGAATAGGCAAATCAGTGGAATAGGATAGGAAGCCCAGAACGAAGCTCAAGCAAATATGGAGATGGTGGTTTAATCACTAAAGTCATATTCAACTCTTGTGAACCCAAGGACTGTAGCCCGCCAGGCTCCTCTGCTGGTAAGATTTTTAGGGCAAGAATGTTGGAATGGGTTGCTATTTCCTTCTCCACAAACAAATACAACCAACTGATTTTTGATAAAAGAGCAAAGGCCAAGCAATGGAAGAAAGATGGTCTCCCCAGCAAAAGGTGCTAGAACAACTGACTTTCACACACATAAAAAAAAAATTAATCTAGACATAGACCTTACATTCTTCCCCAAAACTAACCCAATGTGGATCATAGACCCAGACATAAAACTTGAAAGTATACAACATCTTGTAAATAGCACAGGAGAAAATCTAGGCAACCTTGGTTGGGTATCACGATGATGATTTAGATAAGAGAAATAATTGATAAGTTGAACTTCATTAAAATGAAAAATTTGTCTGGGAAAAAACGCTTAAAAAAATGAGAAGACAAGCCAAAGACTAGGAGAAAATGCAGTACAGGACTGTTATCTAAAACATACAAAAAAATCCAACTATTAGAACTCAATAATAGGAAAACAACAGCCTGATTAAAAAATGGACCAAGGACCACAACAGACATCTCACCAAAGACATGCAGATGCAAAGTGAGCATATGAAGAGATGTTTCATGTCAGATGTCACCAGGAAAATGCAAATTAAAACAAGATACCACCTATCTGGATGGCCAGTATCCATCACCACAGTCTGGGGGGAATATGGAGCAATAGCAACGTTCTTTTCACTGCCATGGGAATGGAAATGGTGCAACCCCTGTGGAAGACAGTTGGGCAATGTCTTACAGAACTAAATAAACCCTTGCCATAGGATCCAGCAATCAGACTCCTTGTTATTTACCCAAATGAGTTGAAAACTTATGTGTGCACATACACCTACCCATGGTTATTTATGGAAACTTTATTCATAATTATCAGAACTTAGAAGGAACCAAATTCTTCTTCAGTAGGTGAGTAGATAAACTGTGGTCCATCTAGACAGTGAAATATCACTTAGTGCTAAAAAGAGATACATTTCAAGCCATGAAAGGACATGGAGGAATCTTAGATATATACAACTAAGTAAAAGAAGCCAGCCTGAAAGGCTCCATACTGTATGAATCTAACTACGGAATTCTGGAAAAATACAAAATTATGGGGACACTAAAAAAAAAACTAGAGATATTCAGGGATTGGGGAGGGAGAGTGGTGAAGAGGCGGAGCACAGAGGATTTTCAGGACAGTAAAACTACTCCGAATGATGCCCTAATGGTGGACGTGCTCTGTAACCCAGTCATGTCTGACTCTTTGTGACCCCATGCACTGTGGCCTGCCAGGCTCCTCGTGCCCATGGGATTTCCCATCAAGAATACTGGACTGGCCCTCCCCAACCGGCTCCCCCACCCAAAAAAGAAGGTTTCTGGAGTGGGTTGCCATTTCCTTCTTCAGGGGATTTTCCCAGCCTAGCGATGGGACCTGCATCTCCTGCATTGCAGGCATGCTTTTTAACACCCTGAGTCACCAGAAAAGGCCATAATGCTGGACATATGTTATTAAATATTTGTCAAAACTCAGAAATGTGCAGCATCAGGAGTGAGACCTAATTTAAAATTGTGGGCTTTACGTGATTATTGTGACATGTTAATGCATGTTGGTAACAAATGTACCAGCTGGTGGGGAAGGCTGTGTATGTCAGTGGGGCCGGCAATACTGGGAATTCTCTGTACTTTCCACTCAGTTTTTTTGTTTTCTTTAAATTTTTAATGTTTTTTGATTCTTTTTTTTAATTTTTATTTTACTTTTTACTTTCACAGAGTTTTGTTGTTTACAGATATGTATGATCCCTCCACTCAGTTTTGCTGTGAACCCAAAACTGCTCTAAATGATAACATCAAAAAGTGGAGGGTGGAGGGTAGGGGGTAGGGGGTGGGGTCCATATAATGTGTTAGAAGTACTCAGTTTTTTCATGCCTCTCGTTTACAACTCAGACAGAATACTTCACTTCTCAGACTTCTGGTCATAAAATGTGTGTTTATCCCCCAATAAGCAATTCTCTACAATACCAGCTGGTGTCCTACAAATGACTTTAATTCTGACCCTATGTACATGGAGATAGTGGCAGATGCCTGCCTCCATCCACTGCCCAACTTCCCATCACAAGTCCAGGCTGTCACCTCTACTCCTCGCCAACCTGCTATAAGTTGGGGCTCCCATGACCCCCAATAGTGGAGGACAGAGGAGCCTGGTGTGCTGCAGTCCATGGGGTTGCAAAGAGATGGACACGACTGAGCGACTGAACAGCAGCAATCTCCCCTCCCCACCCCACACATTAGAGATTAGGGCTTCAACATAGGAACTTGGGAGATATAAACAGTCTAACACCATTGATGGGGAATTCTCCCTAAATAGACTCAGTAGGATTTCTGCTAAACCTGGACTGAGAAGGCCAAGCCCAAGGTGGGGCCTGGTCAGACAGAAGCCTCAGAATCCTGACACACCCTATCCAGTAGAAAAGCTTTCTTTGTCATTGCATTAATCAGAGCAGACCAATGCTGACACATAGATGCCTACAACTACAACAGAATGGGAAGCCCCAAATCCCCACAGGAACATGCTCAACCAGCTTCTGACAAAGATGCAGAGGGATTCAGTGCCGGAAGCACGGACTTCTCCACAAATGGTGGTGAAGCCGCTGGACATTCACAGGCAAAAATAAACCTCAGAATCAAACCTGGAAAAATCCACCCAACCATCACATCTAAAAGTGGATCCTAAACAGAGATAAAACTTAAAACTATAACACTTCTAGGGAAAATAAAACAGAGGAAAATCCTCAGGCTTTATGATGAGGCAAAGTTTTTAAGACCTGACAGCAAAAGTGTGACCTGTAAGAGGGAAAATTGATAGAGATCTCATCAAATTAAAAAAAAAATTTGCCCTGTGAAAATGTATCAACAGACAAGTTACAGAATGCAAGAAGATATTTGTAAGTGGTATCTATAAGAAAATCTGTGTCTAAAATCTACAAAGAACTCTCACATTTCAACAAGAATCAGGAAAAAAACAACCAATTAGAAAGTAGGGAAAAGACATGAATAAATATTTCAAAGAGGATACACATCAAAACCACTCAACACCATTAGCCATCAGAGAAATACAACTTAAAATCACAATGAGATATTAGTGTACAATGATTGGAATGGCTGAAACACAATATAATGACATCAACTACTTGGGAGGATTCAGGGAAACTCAATCTCACATCCATTGCTTAAGAAATGTAAAATATTCTAGCCACTTTGGAAAAGAGTCTGGCAGTTAAGAGCCTGGCAATTTCTTGGAAGATTAAATATGCAATTACTATACAACTCAGAAGTTGATCGCTTGGCTTTTATCCCAAAGGAATGAAAATTTATATTCACACCCAGACCTGTACATTAAATTTCATAGCAGCTTTGTTCTTAATGGCTTAGAGCTGGAAATAGCCTGAATGTCCTTAAGCAGGTATATGATCAAGCACACTGGCAGATTCACGTCACGGAATGCGGCTTGGCAACGGAGATGAACTAACTGCTGATATTAATACATAAGTGTGGACAAATCTCTGAGGGATTCTGCTGAGTGGAAAAAGCCTGGCCCAGAGCATTCGGTACTGTATATTTCCATGCATACACCATTTTCTTTTCTTTTTTTAAAAAAATTTTATTTATTTAGCCTTTGGGGGTGGGGGGGGGATGGGCGGGCCACTTCCGTTGGTCTTTCATTTATCCATTTTCATCCGTCTTTGTTTTTTGGCTCCTGTGGGCCTCCCATTGCGGTGGCCTCTGTTGTTGCAGAGCGCCGGCTCTGGGCACACCGCTCCAGAGCTCCGGCTCGGTAATTGGACACATCAGTTCAGCCGCTCCGGGACACGTGGGATCTTCCCAGGCCAGGGATCGAACCGGCGCCCCTTGCACTGCAAGGCGGTGTCCTTACCCACTGGACCACCAGGGGAAGCCCCAGCATTTTCAAAATGACCAATTTGAGAAATGAAGGAGAGATCAGAGGATGCCAGGATTAGGGGTGGGGTTGGGGGTGGGTATTGTCTGTCAAAGGGTAACATGGGGGTCTTTGGGTTATGAGCCATTCAGCACCTTGACTGTTCTGGTATCATATACATGATAAAGTCGTACCCATACTTTTCTGTACTAAAGAGTACAGAAAAGCCGAGAATCTGGGAACTCAACAAAAAACTTTGAGGATACACATCAAAACCACTCAACACCATTAGCCATCAGAGAAATACAACTTAAAATCACAATGAGATATTAGTGTACAATGATTGGAATGGCTGAAACACAATATAATGACATCAACTACTTGGGAGGATTCAGGGAAACTCAATCTCACATCCATTGCTTAAGAAATGTAAAATATTCTAGCCACTTTGGAAAAGAGTCTGGCAGTTAAGAGCCTGGCAATTTCTTGGAAGATTAAATATGCAATTACTATACAACTCAGAAGTTGATCGCTTGGCTTTTATCCCAAAGGAATGAAAATTTATATTCACACCCAGACCTGTACATTAAATTTCATAGCAGCTTTGTTCTTAATGGCTTAGAGCTGGAAATAGCCTGAATGTCCTTAAGCAGGTATATGATCAAGCACACTGGCAGATTCACGTCACGGAATGCGGCTTGGCAACGGAGATGAACTAACTGCTGATATTAATACATAAGTGTGGACAAATCTCTGAGGGATTCTGCTGAGTGGAAAAAGCCTGGCCCAGAGCATTCGGTACTGTATATTTCCATGCATACACCATTTTCTTTTCTTTTTTTAAAAAAATTTTATTTATTTAGCCTTTGGGGGTGGGGGGGGGATGGGCGGGCCACTTCCGTTGGTCTTTCATTTATCCATTTTCATCCGTCTTTGTTTTTTGGCTCCTGTGGGCCTCCCATTGCGGTGGCCTCTGTTGTTGCAGAGCGCCGGCTCTGGGCACACCGCTCCAGAGCTCCGGCTCGGTAATTGGACACATCAGTTCAGCCGCTCCGGGACACGTGGGATCTTCCCAGGCCAGGGATCGAACCGGCGCCCCTTGCACTGCAAGGCGGTGTCCTTACCCACTGGACCACCAGGGGAAGCCCCAGCATTTTCAAAATGACCAATTTGAGAAATGAAGGAGAGATCAGAGGATGCCAGGATTAGGGGTGGGGTTGGGGGTGGGTATTGTCTGTCAAAGGGTAACATGGGGGTCTTTGGGTTATGAGCCATTCAGCACCTTGACTGTTCTGGTATCATATACATGATAAAGTCGTACCCATACTTTTCTGTACTAAAGAGTACAGAAAAGCCGAGGAATCTGGGAACTTCCCTGGTGGTCCAGTGGTTAAGATTCAGAGCTCCCAATGCAGGGGTGGGGTGCGGGGTGGCGGTTAGAGGGCACGGGTTCGATCCCTGCTCAGGGAACTAGATCCCACATGCTGCAACTAAGACCCGGAGCAGCTAAATAAACACATTAACAACAACAACAGAAGTTGAGAGATCTGAAGAACACTGATGGGCTGAGTTAATTCATACTCTGGCTAAGACACCTACCACAGTTCCGCCAAATGTTGCTATGAGGGAAAACCAGGTAAGGTTGCAAGAGATCCCTCTGTGTCATTCATCAAATTGCTGTCTTAATTTATTCAGAGACTGAGAGGCTTGAAAACAACATCTATTTCCCACAGTGCTGGAGTCTGGACGTCCAAGACCAGGGCACGGGCAGATTGGGCCTTTGGTGAGGCCCCTGGGGTTCACAGCCACCCCCCTGCCCCGCGCCTTCACATAGAGGAAGGGACGCTGCCGCTCCCTGGGTCTCCTCTGTGTGGCTGCCAGCTTCCTCATGAGGACTCCACCCTTGCGGCCTCATCGTTTCCCAAGGTATTCACCTTGCATTTAGGGTTTCAATGTGCTAAGTTTTGGGGGATGGGGAATTTAAACATTCAGGCCATAACAGACATCATCAAGTGTAATTCTCTTAATACGATTTCACAATTTTCTCAGTGAAAATTCAGTGGAAAAATCGCAGTGGGGCCATGAGGTAGAATTTCCGGGGTCAGGCACTGGAAGGTGACAGGGTTCAGGGGAGGCTCCTCAGAGATGATCTCGAAGTCAAGAACTAAACAAGGAAAGGTTTCTCAGTTGGGGTGAGTGAGCACTGAGTGGGTAGGAGCTTGGGGTTCCCGCCAAGGACCTTTCTGTTTCCTCAGCTAGTTTCCCGTTGCACTTTGAGAAAATGATCTCCAAACTCCAAGGTTTACACCAACCCAACTTAGAGGGTCATCTGTGAGAACTGGGAAAAACAGCATCCACTTGGCGTTAGGTCTCTTCTACTTTAACCTTTCCTTTTGTTATTATAATCACTATAAGGATGTTCTCTATAGTAATAAGCATCATAATGGCCTGCTTCAGGGAACCTGCCCCTCTTCCTGAACATTAAACTAAAGTGCTTTTGTTCAGCTTAGAGGAAGACATTCTGACCCTGCCCACCTGTGAATGGGTGCAGGAAAGAAGAAATGACCACATCCCCTCCCCAATGCTGGCCAAGCTAGAAGATATTTTGCAAGACTTACGGCCTTTTTACTTCCTCACCTCTTCCTCTCTGTTCTATAAGAGACACTGGCATCCCAACCTCGAGAAGATATTCTAGGGCTCTAGCCCACCATCTTAGCAGACGCCCAGACTTCTGAATGAAGTTGTATTTCTTGTTTCAACTCCCTGTATTTGGATTATTGGACTGTCATGCATTGAGCAGACTGAGCTTCGCTTCGGTAACGCTGTGACAGACTAAACTGTATTTTAAAACACAGCAATAAAGGGTGACTCAGGGTACTGGATGGTTCTTTGTGGTGAGTGAGAGAGGTAGAGAAACGTAATTTTGACAGGAACCTGCTACTGGGTCCAAGCTCGTTCTACTAGCTGCACAACAGGCTGACGAATATGAGAGACGAGGTGCTGAGACGAAGAAAATGACTTTATCCAGACAGCCAGCTGACCAAGAAGACGGTAGACTAAGGTCTCAGAGTTACCATTTTGTGGGATCTAGATGCCAGGTTCTTTAATATAGTGATACAGAGAGAGAGGGAAGCGGTGAGTAACTAAGGTCAAAAGGCAGAATAGAGAGGGACAGGCATGGAGGAAGTAGGGAGGGTCTTCAGTTTTGCAAAAGATCTCTGGGAAGGGCCAGTCTTTGGAAAGGAGTGTGTTAATCAGTTCCTTTTTGTAGCCATTCACAGACCGGCAGGGTCAGATCATTGCTCTATGAGCTGAGCCAAGACACTTTCATCAGACTGAGGGGCAGGGTCTTTTGAGGCAGGCCCTTCTGTATGATTATAATAACAACAGCAACAAAAAGCAATCCCGCTTCCAACATGGTTTGTTTTAGCCATCCTCACAGAAACTCCAAGGTTTACACCAACCCAACTTAGAGGGTCATCTGTTAGAACTGGGAAAAACAGCATCCACTTGGCGTTAGGTCTCTTCTACTTTAACCTTTCCTTTTGTTATTATAATCACTATAAGGATGTTCTCTATAGTAATAAGCATCATAATGGCCTGCTTCAGGGAACCTGCCCCTCTTCCTGAACATTAAACTAAAGTGCTTTTGTTCAGCTTAGAGGAAGACATTCTGACCCTGCCCACCTGTGAATGGGTGCAGGAAAGAAGAAATGACCACATCCCCTCCCCAATGCTGGCCAAGCTAGAAGATATTTTGCAAGACTTACGGCCTTTTTACTTCCTCACCTCTTCCTCTCTGTTCTATAAGAGACACTGGCATCCCAACCTCGAGAAGATATTCTAGGGCTCTAGCCCACCATCTTAGCAGACGCCCAGACTTCTGAATGAAGTTGTATTTCTTGTTTCAACTCCCTGTATTTGGATTATTGGACTGTCATGCATTGAGCAGACTGAGCTTCGCTTCGGTAACGCTGTGACAGACTAAACTGTATTTTAAAACACAGCAATAAAGGGTGACTCAGGGTACTGGATGGTTCTTTGTGGTGAGTGAGAGAGGTAGAGAAACGTAATTTTGACAGGAACCTGCTACTGGGTCCAAGCTCGTTCTACTAGCTGCACAACAGGCTGACGAATATGAGAGCGAGGTGCTGAGACGAAGAAAATGACTTTATCCAGACAGCCAGCTGACCAAGAAGACGGTAGACTAAGGTCTCAGAGTTACCATTTTGTGGGATCTAGATGCCAGGTTCTTTAATATAGTGATACAGAGAGAGAGGGAAGCGGTGAGTAACTAAGGTCAAAAGGCAGAATAGAGAGGGACAGGCATGGAGGAAGTAGGGAGGGTCTTCAGTTTTGCAAAAGATCTCTGGGAAGGGCCAGTCTTTGGAAAGGAGTGTGTTAATCAGTTCCTTTTTGTAGCCATTCACAGACCGGCAGGGTCAGATCATTGCTCTATGAGCTGAGCCAAGACACTTTCATCAGACTGAGGGGCAGGGTCTTTTGAGGCAGGCCCTTCTGTATGATTATAATAACAACAGCAACAAAAAGCAAGTCCAAGAAACAGCTTCCAACATGGTGTCAGAACTGGCTTCTCCCTGCAGCCAATCTACCAACCATAACAGGCTTCTGTATCTCCCCTGGCCCTCCTCCCTGACCCTTGCAGAATGGGCGTCGTTCCCATCAGAGGGATGACTTTGGAAAGTCACCAGTCAGCGCACAGTGCGGCCAGGGCCACCAGGGGAAAAGTCACGACAGACTCAGCACCAGTTAAAAAGTAACTTACTATTCCCGGGTGGCATGGTGAAGGATTTCTGGGTGAGGTAATGCTTTAGGATGAAAGCAAAGAGGCAGAAGAAGGCAGGGAGGACGGAAGCTTATGCCGGCAGAGCTGTGTGGATAGTGCTGGGCCCTCAGCGCCTCTTCCTTGGCATGTGGTGTCCCAGAGGGGGCAGTCAGACTGAGCGGGAGTGGGGGTGGGCTGCCCTTCGCTTTGTACCAGGCACATCACATCTGCAGGTGGAGCCCAGGGGGCACAAGCCTGCCAGCAGGTGGCCTCTATCTGGGGCCTGGGGGCACTCATGATGTTTGGCTGGGTGAGTGGTTTTGTTACTCTGCTAGCCACTTGTTACCACTTTAGTAGTTTTAGCTCACATTGTTAGTGGTTTTAGCTCACTCTGCTAGCCACATTGTTACCAAGTCCAAGCTCGCTCTGCCTGCCTCCCGACAGGTCAGTGAATCAGAGAGAGGAGGTGTTGAGGCAAGGAAAACGATTTAATTCAGAAAGCAGCTGACTGAGAAGATGGCAGGCTAGCCTCTTGGAAATAATCATCTTATTGGGGTTTGGATGCCAGGTTCTTTTATAGATCGGAGATAGGGGAAGTAAGGAAACAAAGCAAAACGGCCATTAATCTTGCAAACATGGCAAGCCTCAGGCAGAGGATATGTTCATTTCTCCCTTCCTGTCATCCACAGGTGGACAGGGTTCTGAACGAAGGCACTTTAACAGTCAGGCAGAGGGGCAGGGTCCTTGTGGCAAGTCATTAAGTATGATTATAAAAGCAACAGAAGGCAAGTCAAAAAAACAGTTTCATCATGGGGTCAGAATTGGTTTTCTTCCTGCAACAATATGACAGGCAACTTAACTGAGAGATGAGGTGTTGAGGCAAGGAATATTGTTATAACCAGGCTTCAGGAAACAACTCACATAAAGCGACAAAGTAAACAGTGGAAGGGCATTTATTACACTGGTGGGTCCAAGGCCTCACTTTAGCCGAGGACCCCGAGCAGAACTTATGGCTAACATTTACACCTGAAGCCTACGTGCACAAACCCACATTCCAAACACCTGACGTTGCCTAGGAAACATTAAAGGAAAAAATATGATTTGGTTGCCATCATAAAGGTATACTTGAAAATCACTTAAGCATATCGCCTAGCTTGTCTACAACAGGAATAATTAACGAAGATCACAAATGATGATCTATCATATGGTGGACATTTCATTTTCTTGGACTAGGGGAGGCTTGGTTTCGAGGTTTCCTTGGTCAGGTTCTCATCAGCCTGGGAGGCCTAGACGACAGTTAATTCTTCATCTCTGTAAGAATCGCAAAGACACGACGGACAGCAAGCTGTTAGGGAAAAAGCCCATTTGGGAAGAGTTCCCGGGCGAGATTCACGGGTCCAAGAGGTGGGCCAGTGAAGTCACACACCAGAGATGGAACAAGGAGGTTTCATTTAGGAGGAGAAGGGAAAAGAAAGAAAGGGGCGGGGGTTTCTTAGAGCAGGCGCAGAGACAAAGTCTTTGTCTAAACTGAGCGCGAAATTAGTGATGAGTCTGCTGTCCTTGAGTTGTCTGTGGGCATGGGGGTGTGCAGTTCTTGTTACTTTCCAGACCTGGTGGACAATCTTTATGGCCAGGGTGAACTCCTTATGGCCGGCCTGGAGAGCCGCCCAGGCGCCAGCAGATAAGCAACTGGCCCTATGATGCTGACCCTTTAGAGCCTGGGAGTTTGCAACTGCCGTATTAACCCTTTAATAGCCCTTTAAACCTAACAGAGCCAATTCTGACTCTAGGTTGGAACTGTTTCTTTTACTTGCTTTTCATTGTTTCTGTTACTATCACCATACATATGGCCAGCCTCAGAAAAGCCTGCCCCCTTGCTTGACTGTTCATCTAAAGAGCCTTTGTTCAGGACCCCGTTCACCTGTGGAGGGCAGAAAGAAATTAACACATCCCCTTCCCAGGACTTGCCATTCTAGGAGATACCTGCAAGATTAAAGGTCTGTTTACTTTATTTGCTCACCTACTTGCCCTCTCTATTCCATAAAAAGAACTTTAAAGGGCTTCCCCTGATGGTCCAGTGGGTAAGGACACTGCCTTGCAGTGCAAGGGGCGCCGGTTTGATTCCTGGCCTGGGAAGATCCCAGGTGCCGCGGAGCAGCTGGACCGATGTATCCAATTACCAAGCCGGAGCTCTGGAGCGCATGTGCCCAGAGCCGGTGCTCTGCAACAACAGAGGCCACTGTGATGGGAGGCCCACACGGGCCAAAGAACAAAGATGGATGAAACTAGACAAACGAAAGACCGGTAGAAGTGGCCCGCCCAACCCCCTCCCTCCCCACCCCCGCCAAAATAAATAAATAAATAAATGTTTAAAAAAAAAAACTGTAAAAGGGAACGCAAAATGATTTACGAGATAATGATTCATTCCTTGTTTCCTGGGACATCTGTTAGTGACTCACCTGATAGACTAAATTGCTTTCTGACAGCATTGATTGTTTTCAGTTAATATTTATTGATTGTAACCTATACTGGAACTGTCTGTGACTCACGAAAAAGCCCCTAGACTATCAGGTTGAGCAGGAATGCATAAACAGTCTGGAACAAATGTCCAGAGGAACCCAGGTGAATGGGGACAGATCTGCAATCACTGTGTGAAAGCAAAGGGCATCACAGGCAGGACTGCCCGCAGGCATCTCAGCCGTTCCTGCTTATTGTTTGCCCCTGCTCCTTGTCCGGCCTGTAGGTCACAGACCACACTGAAAGAGAAACTGCCCCCAGAGGCGTAGGACCCTCCCCAGAGGCCAGACTCTCCGAACAATCTGGAGGTGTCCAGGGGTCCCCCCACCCCCCGTCCTAATAACTCCTGAGGAATCCCAAATATTAATAACTGTTGGGGGCCAATCAGTCAATTTCCTTTTGGACAGTGGGGCGACTTTCTCTGTGCTCAGTGAAGCCCCTGGTCTGCTTTCTTTCTGAGCCACTACTGTAATAAGACTGTCTAAATGAGCCAAGTGTTATTATTTCAGTCCTTCTCTAAACTACAATTGAGAACAAGGTCCAAGCCTCTGTTTTCATAAACATAACCAGATTGTAATAACTTCTATTTCTAAAGGTTATGCTGACTAAGTGATAATGGTCTATTAAATAACTAAGATATTTTCTGTATAAGAAAGCAATGTTTTCGGAGATTGTCGCTGATGTTTATGCTCACTAATTCAAATGCTGATAAAGAGGTCAGTTCTTAAGTGCTTAAAAATAAGATGAGTGTTTTTGGTAAAGAAAGTATAAAGAATGGAATTTATTTTATAAAAGAAAACGGAAGTCTGACTTACAGATGGCTGTTTTAGGATGAGAAGATGGGACAGTGGACACAAAAAGTGATAAAAGGGTTTGTAGAGATTGATTCTGAAGAAGTTTGTGCATATTTAAGGCTGACTATGTTTAAACCTAATCAAGTTTACCTTCCAGACTATAAATTTGAGATTAATCTGGTTCCAGGAGACCTTTTAAGACCTCACAACCTAACATTTTTTGAACCTCACCTGATAGACTAAATTGCTTTCTGACAGCATTGATTGTTTTCAGTTAATATTTATTGATTGTAACCTATACTGGAACTGTCTGTGACTCACGAAAAGCCCCTAGACTATCAGGTTGAGCAGGAATGCATAAACAGTCTGGAACAAATGTCCAGAGGAACCCAGGTGAATGGGGACAGATCTGCAATCACTGTGTGAAAGCAAAGGGCATCACAGGCAGGACTGCCCGCAGGCATCTCAGCCGTTCCTGCTTATTGTTTGCCCCTGCTCCTTGTCCGGCCTGTAGGTCACAGACCACACTGAAAGAGAAACTGCCCCCAGAGGCGTAGGACCCTCCCCAGAGGCCAGACTCTCCGAACAATCTGAGGTGTCCAGGGTCCCCCACCCCGTCCTAATAGCTCCTGAGGAATCCCAAATATTAATAACTGTTGGGGGCCAATCAGTCAATTTCCTTTTGGACAGTGGGGCGACTTTCTCTGTGCTCAGTGAAGCCCCTGGTCTGCTTTCTTTCTGAGCCACTACTGTAATAAGACTGTCTAAATGAGCCAAGTGTTATTATTTCAGTCCTTCTCTAAACTACAATTGAGAACAAGGTCCAAGCCTCTGTTTTCATAAACATAACCAGATTGTAATAACTTCTATTTCTAAAGGTTATGCTGACTAAGTGATAATGGTCTATTAAATAACTAAGATATTTTCTGTATAAGAAAGCAATGTTTTCGGAGATTGTCGCTGATGTTTATGCTCACTAATTCAAATGCTGATAAAGAGGTCAGTTCTTAAGTGCTTAAAAATAAGATGAGTGTTTTTGGTAAAGAAAGTATAAAGAATGGAATTTATTTTATAAAAGAAAACGGAAGTCTGACTTACAGATGGCTGTTTTAGGATGAGAAGATGGGACAGTGGACACAAAAAGTGATAAAAGGGTTTGTAGAGATTGATTCTGAAGAAGTTTGTGCATATTTAAGGCTGACTATGTTTAAACCTAATCAAGTTTACCTTCCAGACTATAAATTTGAGATTAATCTGGTTCCAGGAGACCTTTTAAGACCTCACACCCTAACATTTCTTTACCAAAATGTCTAAATCAGACATCTTCTGACTAATTAGTCTTTTCAAATCTCACAAGCCCTCTCTACTCTCTGCCTGCTTCACTTATCTCGGGCTACAAATGAGGCCTTCCCAACCCCCACCAGTGTTTAGTTGATCTCTGCCTTAATTCCCACTAAAACAGTCCAGAGCCCTTCCCACATCAATGTTTATCTTTCTCGCTGACCTGGCATGGACAAACTATATCAGATCTCACGCTTTGACCTTATCCCGTGTCTCTATCACCAAATAGGCTCTTCAGATTTGCAGGACCAGTGCCTACATGTATCTTCCTACACATTGGCTCATGCTAGCCTTATTACCACGCCTTGTAAGTTTCTTTCAGAAATTTTTGATCAACAACCACTGCCACCTCTTGTACAGATCACCTCTGTCGCCAGAGTGGCCCTTCGATATCGACGGGCCCTAGACCTCCTCACCACAGACAAAAGAAGAACCTGCCTCTTCCTGTGCAGAAGAATGCTGCTACTACATCAACGAGTTGACTCATCTGGGAAAAGAACTCCAGGAGACAACCATCATCCCCATTTGCAGAGTGGTGACAGTCTCCGTTGATGACATGGGTGGCCCCTTTGCTGAGACCACTCATACTCATAACCCTGTTACTCACGCTTGCCCTCTGTTTCCTCAGGTTCCTATAGAGCCACATACAAGGCTTCTCCTAACTTGCCATAAGTCAGATGCTCCTTCAACCCTATTCCCGACTGCCCACCGGCTCACCAGCCCACCACCCACAGACCAGCCTTAAAATCCCCCTGCCCAAACGAAGACTCAGCAGGAAGTAGCCAGACAAAACTCAGCGCCCTATATCACCAAAAAGGCTGGAATGTTAGGTTTAAGGGCTATTAAAGGGTTAATACGGCAGTTGCAAACTCCCAGGCCCTAAAGGGTCAGCATCATAGGGCCAGTTGCTGATCTGCTGGTGCCTGGGCGGCTCTCCAGGCCGGCCATAAGGAGTTCACCCTGGCCATAAAGACTGTCCACCAGGTCTGGAAAGTAACAAGAACTGCACACCCCCATGCCCACAGACAACTCAAGGACAGCAGACTCATCACTAATTTCCCGCTCAGTTTAGACAAAGACTTTGTCTCTGCGCCTGCTCTAAGAAACCCCCGCCCCTTCCTTTCTTTCCTCTCTCCTCCCAAATAAAACCTCCTTGTTCCATCTCTGGTGTGCGACTTCACTGGCCCACCTCTTGGACCCGTGAATCTCGCCCGGGAACTCTTCCCAAATGGGCTCTTTCCCTAACAGCTTGCTGTCGTAGTGTCTTTGCGATTCTTACAGGCTCCTCCTGTGACTGAGTCCAAACTCACTCTGCTTGCGACGCGACAGGCCAATGAATCCAAGAGAGGAGATGTTGCGGCAAGGATAAAACTCTAGTCAGGGAGTCAGCTGACTGAGAAGATGGCAGGCCAGTGCCTCAAAATAACCACATTACAGGGTCTGGATGCCAGCGTCTTTTATAGATCAGAGTTGGGGGGAGGTGAGGAAACAAAGTAAAAAGACTATTCAGTCCTTGCAAATATTCCCCAGAATGGCAAGCCTCAGGCAGGGGAACGTGTTAGTTTCACTTCTTTACATTCCTTCACAGGTGAGCAGCTCAGGTTTTCTTCTTGAGGCAGGCCATTTTGTATGTTTATAATAACAGAAAAGGGTTAAAGTCACAGAAGCAGACCCAGTGTAAATTTAAAATTAATCCTTCCTGGTTCCAATCTCTGCCCCAGTCTGAGAACACGGTAGGTGACTCTTAGGCATTGGCCCCCTCACCATGTGCAGGGAGGGGTGCTCTCCTCTGCTCTGTCCCATGAGCAGTCAAAAGTTGGCTGTGCCCCACGCTATTGCTTCATGACCTCCTGATGGGGCTACTTGGAAAACACTGCTCTTGGGGGTTTCCACCCTCGCTCTGGGAGGTGTCCAGGAGGCAGAGCAGCCCTGGGATGGACAGGGACTTGGGGAGTGGGTCCAAGCAGCAGGAAGCCTCACTGAGTATCTCTGGAATAGTCTCAGCTTTAAGAGAATCTGAGTTTGGAATTACTCCGGGGCTGGGCTTCCCTGGTGGCTCAGATGGAAGAATCTGCCTGCAATGCAGGAGACCCAGGTTTGATCCCAGTGTCAGGAAGACTCCCTTGGAGAAAGGAATGACAACCCACTCCAGTCTTCTGGCCTGGGGAATCCCATGAACAGAGGAGCCTGGTGGACTGTAGTCTATGGGGTTGTAAGAGTCTGACAGGGTCACGATCGAGGGACTAACACTGCTTGAACCTTTGTGAGCCTGACCGAGTGGGTGTCACTACTTGGTGTTGTCTGGCTTTCCCAGGGTGCCAGATTCTGCAGAAGCAGGTAGAGTTCTCTGCAGGCATCCAAGTGGGTGGGGTGGGCTGGGGGTGGGTGTCCTTGGCTCTGCTAGCTGTAGGGGAAGCGCTGAAGCTGGTTGAGATGTTGCAAAGAAGCGAATTCTGATTCCAAGTTGGAGACTTTCTTTGACTTGCTTTGCATTGCTTTTGTTATTATAAACATACATAATAGCTTGCCTCAGAGGACCCTGCCCCTAGGCTTGAGTGTAAACTAAAGGGCTTTTGTTTATCTCACAGAGAGATATGACCCTGCCCACCAGTGATTAGCTACCACAGAAAGAAGAGATTAACATCCCCTTTCCGAAGGCTGGCCCTTCCTGGAGATGTTTTGCAAGACTAAAGACCCTTTGACTTTATTTCCCCACCACGTGGTTCATTTGCTCAGTTGTATCTGACTCTTTGCGATCCCATGGAGGGCAACACATCAGGCTTCCTGTCCCCAATCTCTGCCCCAGTCTGAGAACACGGTAGGTGACTCTTAGGCATTGGCCCCCTCACCATGTGCAGGGAGGGGTGCTCTCCTCTGCTCTGTCCCATGAGCAGTCAAAAGTTGGCTGTGCCCCACGCTATTGCTTCATGACCTCCTGATGGGGCTACTTGGAAAACACTGCTCTTGGGGGTTTCCACCCTCGCTCTGGGAGGTGTCCAGGAGGCAGAGCAGCCCTGGGATGGACAGGGACTTGGGGAGTGGGTCCAAGCAGCAGGAAGCCTCACTGAGTATCTCTGGAATAGTCTCAGCTTTAAGAGAATCTGAGTTTGGAATTACTCCGGGGCTGGGCTTCCCTGGTGGCTCAGATGGAAGAATCTGCCTGCAATGCAGGAGACCCAGGTTTGATCCCAGTGTCAGGAAGACTCCCTTGGAGAAAGGAATGACAACCCACTCCAGTCTTCTGGCCTGGGGAATCCCATGAACAGAGGAGCCTGGTGGACTGTAGTCTATGGGGTTGTAAGAGTCTGACAGGGTCACGATCGAGGGACTAACACTGCTTGAACCTTTGTGAGCCTGACCGAGTGGGTGTCACTACTTGGTGTTGTCTGGCTTTCCCAGGGTGCCAGATTCTGCAGAAGCAGGTAGAGTTCTCTGCAGGCATCCAAGTGGGTGGGGTGGGCTGGGGGTGGGTGTCCTTGGCTCTGCTAGCTGTAGGGAAGCGCTGAAGCTGGTTGAGATGTTGCAAAGAAGCGAATTCTGATTCCAAGTTGGAGACTTTCTTTGACTTGCTTTGCATTGCTTTTGTTATTATAAACATACATAATAGCTTGCCTCAGAGGACCCTGCCCCTAGGCTTGAGTGTAAACTAAAGGGCTTTTGTTTATCTCACAGAGAGATATGACCCTGCCCACCAGTGATTAGCTACCACAGAAAGAAGAGATTAACATCCCCTTTCCGAAGGCTGGCCCTTCCTGGAGATGTTTTGCAAGACTAAAGACCCTTTGACTTTATTTCCCCACCACGTGGTTCATTTGCTCAGTTGTATCTGACTCTTTGCGATCCCATGGAGGGCAACACATCAGGCTTCCCTGTCCTTCACCATCTCCTACCTCTCTCTCTCTCTCTCTCTCCCTCTATTCTGCCTTTTGATGTTCCTCCATTGGCCCTGTCTCCGGCTGCATTAAAGAACCAGGCCCCCAGGCCTGGACAAGATGGTTATTCGGAGATGCTAATCTGCTATCTTCTCCATCAGCCAGCTTTAGGCTTTCTGAAGAGGTATTCCTTGCCTCAATGACTCCTCCCTCGGATTCCGAGCTTGAACTCAGTAACAGGGTGAGAGCTGGGTTCACCCGTATGGTTTAGAAATGACTGGACACAATTCGTTTCCAGCTGTCATGCTTCCCTGGCCCCGTACGTGACTGGACAGAGGGCGCTGGCAGGAGGCCCAGAGGCAGTTCTGCAGCCTCAGCTGGTGACTCTTCATGAATGAGTTATTTCCTCCCGCCCTCGGGCGCCCGGTGCTACCAGGACCAGGCGGGTCCCAGAGTAAACCCACGGCCGAGGGATCACCGCTGGGCTGTGCGGTCCCGGTCTTATCCCCAAACCCAGCAGTGGTTCCGCGTCCTTAACTCTGGCACTTTCCCCCGAACCTCCCGTCCCTTCCGCGCCCGGCTCGCGCTCGAGATAGAGCCCAGCTCTACCTCGGCCCGAGCGGTGACCTCGGGTGGTCACCTCTGTCCCCCAAGTCTCTGCTGTCAGGCTGCGAGGAAGTTGGAGGAGGTGTCGTGGGCGGGACGAGTGGCTTAATGAGTAAGCAGTTGGTCTCCGGTCCCTCGCCTCCGCCCGCTGCCCAGCAGGAAACCCGGCGGTGGGTGGGGCGGGGGCGCCGGGAGGGGAGGAGCGGCGGCGGGGATCCCCCCCAGGAGGCTTGACTGCCAGCTTGCCCGTACCTCCTGGCACAGATCAGGCCGTCTCTGCACCGGGCCTCTCGGCTGCCTGAGTTCTGCTTTCAGGAATCAACCTGCCGGTGAGACGACTCGGGCTCGCGGACGCAGGGCCATCGGCTGGGCGGGCGGGGAGCGCGCGCGGGGAGAACCCGCCGGAGGATGCAGGGCGCGCTGGGAGGGAGGATGCCTTGGAAGGATGTGCTGGGAGCGCGCGCGGGGAGGACGTGACCAAGGGCGCGCGGAGGGACGCACATCCTGAGCTCGCGGCGGAGGGCGACTGGACCCCCCCGCAGCCCAAACCGAGCCAGGCGGCTCCCGGAGCACCTGGAGCGTCCCCTTCTCGTGAAGGTAGCGGGGGAAATTACGTTCCGGAGGATATTTGTTACCAGACCTTCAGAGCTTAAATGTGTGAGTCGAGCCAACAGAGAGTGTCACAGGGTAGAATCCTGGGGTCGAAGTGTGCGGCCGGTCAAAACGGAAACTTCCCAGGCAAAATGTCTGACACCAATATGGTTTACACCGGGGAGCGGGTCCCTTTGCAGCTCTTGCATCCGCGGCAGGTTGCTTTTAAGCCGGGCATCTGGGGCCGCCTCGCCAGGTCTGGGGCGGTTCGTGTCCAGGTGAGTCAAATCGCCGGCCCGCAGCCGTCTCCTAACCCCTCCGCCCCGGCCCTGGCCGGCTTCGGCTGTCCTCGCCAGAGGTCAGCGCTACCCTGGGCAGTTCCCTGCTGATGGCGACTTCCAGAAAATCACCTCTGAAATCAGTGTTGGAATGGGGCCGTTTCATGTAAGCCCGGCTCCTGGCGTAGTGACCCTGCGCTCTCCACTCCTTTTGGCGGCTCTTTTCCGGCCTTGCCTCTGCCTCTCCACCACCTTGCCCTGCCGAGCCTGGCCTCGCTTCACTCCATTTTCCCCACGTCTCTCCCCTTCTACCCAAAAGGTATTTCCGGGTCAGAGACCTTTGGTTTCATTCATTGACTGTGGCCGTGGCTTTTAAACGATTTGCGATTTTCCTGAACAGAAGGAACGTCTCCCAGTGGGTTTCCCACTCCGCAGGTCCCTCGCACCCTGCAGACGCCTTCCAGGACTGGCTAGGCCTGACTCAATAGTGGGCCCCCTATCCCACTTTCGGGCCAGTCTTCTGAGATTTTTCCCCTTTTCAGAGGACGAATTGACCTTGTAGATGTTTTTCTACCTAAGCTTCAGGATTGCAGGCTCTGATTCAAACAGGTTTATCAGACATGAATTATATTTAGTTCCAGGATTCTCAGCCCTGGGGGGCACTTAAGTAACACTTCAGTTGAAACAGAGTAGTTTTTCTTTCCATTGGCTTTTTTTTTTTTTTTTTTTTTAAAGATTTATTTTTTTTTTTTGGGGGGGGGGGGGGGTGGGGGGGGGGGGGAGGGGAGCAGGTGGGCCACTTCCATTGGTCCTTCATTTCTCCATTTTCGTCCGTCTTTGTTCTTTTGGCTCTTGTGGGCCTCCCATCGCGTGGCGTCTGTCGTTGCAGAGAGCCGGCTCTGGGCGCATGCGCCAGAGCTCAGGCTCGGCAATTGGACACATCGTCCAGCGCTCCGCGCATGTGGATCTCTGGCGCCAAGGGCTTCCCAGGCAAAATGTCTGACACCAATATGGTTTACACCGGGGAGCGGGTCCCTTTGCAGCTCTTGCATCCGCGGCAGGTTGCTTTTAAGCCGGGCATCTGGGGCCGCCTCGCCAGGTCTGGGGCGGTTCGTGTCCAGGTGAGTCAAATCGCCGGCCCGCAGCCGTCTCCTAACCCCTCCGCCCCGGCCCTGGCCGGCTTCGGCTGTCCTCGCCAGAGGTCAGCGCTACCCTGGGCAGTTCCCTGCTGATGGCGACTTCCAGAAAATCACCTCTGAAATCAGTGTTGGAATGGGGCCGTTTCATGTAAGCCCGGCTCCTGGCGTAGTGACCCTGCGCTCTCCACTCCTTTTGGCGGCTCTTTTCCGGCCTTGCCTCTGCCTCTCCACCACCTTGCCCTGCCGAGCCTGGCCTCGCTTCACTCCATTTTCCCCACGTCTCTCCCCTTCTACCCAAAAGGTATTTCCGGGTCAGAGACCTTTGGTTTCATTCATTGACTGTGGCCGTGGCTTTTAAACGATTTGCGATTTTCCTGAACAGAAGGAACGTCTCCCAGTGGGTTTCCCACTCCGCAGGTCCCTCGCACCCTGCAGACGCCTTCCAGGACTGGCTAGGCCTGACTCAATAGTGGGCCCCCTATCCCACTTTCGGGCCAGTCTTCTGAGATTTTTCCCCTTTTCAGAGGACGAATTGACCTTGTAGATGTTTTTCTACCTAAGCTTCAGGATTGCAGGCTCTGATTCAAACAGGTTTATCAGACATGAATTATATTTAGTTCCAGGATTCTCAGCCCTGGGGGGCACTTAAGTAACACTTCAGTTGAAACAGAGTAGTTTTTCTTTCCATTGGCTTTTTTTTTTTTTTTTTTTTAAAGATTTATTTACTTATTTTGGGCGGGGGTCGGGTTGGGGAGGGAGGGAGGGGAGCAGGTGGGCCACTTCCATTGGTCCTTCATTTCTCCATTTTCGTCCGTCTTTGTTCTTTTGGCTCTTGTGGGCCTCCCATCGCGGTGGCGTCTGTCGTTGCAGAGAGCCGGCTCTGGGCGCATGCGCGCCAGAGCTCAGGCTCGGCAATTGGACACATCGGTCCAGCCGCTCCGCGGCATGTGGGATCTTCCCAGGCCAGGGATCGAACCGGCGCCCCTTGCACTGCAAGGCGGTGTCCTTATCCACTGGACCACCAGGGGAAGCCCTTTCCATTGGCTTTTGTTCAAGTAGGCTTTCCCCTTGTCTTTACTGATGGTAAAATTAATACAAACTCATTGCTTTTTAAAAAGGAAACCAAAACAAATATATAACAAGAAAGTGAAATGTCCGGCTTTTCTCACTAAAACCTAAACATCTTTCCCTTCCTCCCTCCCCCTCTGGCCTCTCCCTCTCTCCCTTCCTCTCATATACAAACACATTTGCTTTTGGAATCAGTTCAGTCGCTCAGACATGTTGACTGTTTGTGGCCCCCTGGACGGCAGCACGCCAGGCTTCCCTGTCCTTCACCATCTCCTGAAGCTTGCTCAAACTCATGTCCATTGAGTCTGTGATGCCAGCCAATCATCTTGTCCTCTGTTGTCCCCTTCTTCTGCTTTCTATTTTTCCCAACATCAGGGTCTTTTCCAATGAGTCATCTCTTCGCATCAGGTGGCCAAAGTGTTGGAGCTTCAGCTTCAGCATCAGTCCTTCCAATGAATATTCAGGGTTGATTTCCTTTAGGCTTTTGAAATATGTTCATTCAAAAAAATATACATGTTTACTCACTAATATATATGCCTAAAGTAACTCATCTATCTGAATTTGGTTAAATAGGTAAAAATAAAACAGGATAACAACAAACACAAAACAAGAAAACCACACCAACTGGAGGGCTTTTGCAAGCTGGGTCTAGCAAAGGTAGAGTTAGTGAGGAAAGGGTGGGGTCAAACCAGATTACATCCTGCCTCACAGAACAACAACAAGCAATGAAGAAATTGGAGTGTGTGGGACAGGCCTCAGTTAGGAACCAGAATGTGAATTTCAGAATCTTCTGTGTTCCCCTCACTGATGGCTGGGAGGAAGATGAGCGATGGCCTCTGGTGTCTTATGTGGAAATGTTGCTAAAATGGCTCCTGGCCCACCTATGCAGAAACACAAGAATTGGCTTTATTCTGTTAGCTGGGCGAAGTGGTGGTGGGGGGGAGGTGGACACAGCAGGCTAGTGCCTCGAGAACTGTGCCCTCCTCTCCTGGTGGCTCAGATGGTAAAGAATCTGCCTGCAGTGTACTCCTGCAGTGATCACTCCCTGGGTGAGGAAGATCCCCTGGAGAAGGGAATGTCTATCCACTCCAGTATTCTTGCCTGGAAAATTCCATGGACAGAGGGGCCTGGTAGGCTGCTCACGCGCTGTGCAGGGGTCACATGTTGGCAAGGGAAAATTTCTATCCACTTAGATTCTATTGCTGTTGTTCAATTGCTAAGTCTTCTGGATAGAAGTTAAATAAACAGGGTGACAATATACAGCCTTGAAGTACTCCTTTCTCAATTTGGAACCATCTTGTTTTTCCATGTCTGATTCTAACTGTTGCTTCTTGACCTGCATACAGGTTTCTCAGGAGGCAGTTAAGGTGGTCTGGTATCTCCATCTCTAAGAATTTTCCAGTTTGTTGTGATTCATGCAGTCGAAGCATAGTCAATGAAGCAGAAATAGGTGTTTTTCTGGAATTCTCTTGCTTTTTCTGTGATCCAATGGATGTTGGCAATTTGATCTCTAGTTCCTCTGCCTTTCTTTCTTTTTTATTTCCTCTGCCTTTTCTAAATGTAGCTTTTTTTTTTTTCTGAGATATTCAGTGCAGCACTTTAACAGCATCATCTTTCAGGCTTTTAAATAGCCCAGTTAGAGTTCCATTGCCTCCGTTAGCATTGTTCCTGGTAATGCTTCCTAAGGCCCGCTTGTCTGTCTTCACACTCCAAGACAAGTCAAGATGAGTGATAACACCATCATGGTTATCTGGGTCATTGGGACTCTTCTTGTATAGTTCTTCTGTATATTCTTGCCACCTTTTAATCTCTTCTGCTTCTGTTAGGTTCTTACTGTTTCTGTCCTTTATCATGCCCATTTTTGCATGAAGTGTTCCCTTGCTATCTCCAATTTTCTTGAAGCGATCTTTAGTCTTTCCCATTCTACTGTTTTTCTCTTACTTGCATTGTTCATTTAAGAAGGCTTTCTTATGTCTTGTTTTTCTCTGGAACTCTGCATTCAGTTGGGTGTATCTTTCCCTTTCTCCCTTGCTTTTCACTTCTAAGTTAGTAAAAAGGTGAAGGAAAAGTATGATGCAAGCACAGTTCCCCCTGATAGTGCAGCTCCAACCACAGCTGTAGTGAATGAGGAGTGGTGGGCGGGACTGGATTGCATTTTTCCTGGGTGGACAGCGATGTGGTGCTGATTCAGCACCAGGATTGGGCAAGTTCGCTTTTCTCAGGCAAGGAGGAAAGAAAGTGAACTGGTGCTCTGCAAGGAGAGAGGCCACAGCAATGGGAGGCCCACACGGGCCAAAGAATAAAGACGGATGAAAATAAATAAATAAAAAACCAATGAAAGAGTCAAAAATTAAAAAAAAAAATTATTTGCCTCCATTTCTTTCTTTTTCTTTTTTTAAAAAAGATTTATTTATTTATTTATTTTGGTGGGGGTGGGGTGTGGAGGGAGGGGAGCAGGCGGGCCACTTCTGTTGGTGTTTCATTTGTCCATTTTTCATTCATCTTTGTTCTTTGGCCCATGTGGGCCTCCCATCGCGGTGGCCTCTGTTGTCGCAGAGCGCCGACTCTGGGCGCATGCGCTCCAGAGCTCCGGCTTGGTTATTGGACACATCAGTCCAGCCGCTCCGCGGCACGTAGGATCTCCCCAGGCCAGGGATTGAACCGGTGCCCCTTGCACTGCAAGGCGGTGTCCTTACCCACTGGACCACCAGGGAAGCCCTGCCTCCATTTCTTAAAAAAAGAACAAGAAATTCCCTAAATTCTCTGAATGAGCTCACCTGCGATGACTTCCCCTAGTCATGCCACACAAGGGCAGCACCCTGGGGCACTCCCTTTCTCTTTGTCTCCATTAAACTCCATTTGGCCAGACTTTGGCCTTGATGGTGAAGGACCTATTTCCTGATTTGTTTGATGATTGTGAAAAATGATGCAGCTTGTTGACTGACCAAAAAAAAAAAAAAAGGCACAACTTAAAAGCTGAGAATTAAGTTTCATTCAGTGGCTTTACTGAGGACTTATGCCAGGGATATAATCAATAAGCTCTGAGGAACACTCCAAAGGGTGGAACCAGGATATATAGGGGGAGGTTCTGCTGAGAAAAAAAGCAGACATTTAGTTGAACACCAAAAGATTACAGCTAGTCACAAAAATCATGTATCTCAAGTTAAAGATTTTACTGCTTTCCTATGTTTGTGTAGATGCCAGAGTCTGAGCTCATTGAAATCATTCCTTTGACATTCATCTTAGTGACCTGGGCCAGAGTCTGATGTTTTCATTCTAAGCCCCCTGGGGTGCCCTTGGGGCTGACTGAGGGCTCAGTGGAAGCAGCATTCTCATTACTTTCAGGAATGACTAGTGACACCTTTTTACCCACAGACTTTGGACACTTTTTTTTTTTTAACATGTATTTGTATTTATTTGGCTGTGCCAGGTATTAGTTGCAGAAAGTGAGATCTAGTTCCCCAACCAGGGCTCGAACCTGGGCCCCTGCCTTGGGGAACGCAGAGTCTCAGTCACTGGAACACCAAGGAAATGTCATGCACTTAAAAAAAAAAATTATTTTTGACTGTGCTGGATCTTTGTTACTGCTCAGGCTTTTCTCTAGTTGTAGTGGGTGGGCACTACTCTCTAGTTTGCAGTGGCTTCTCTTCTTGTTGTGGAGCACAGATTCTAGGGTGCACAGACTTCAGTAGTTGCATCTTCTAGTGCTGGAGCATGAGCGTTACTCTGTGGCATGTGGGATATTCCAGGACCAAGGATGGAACCCATGTTTCCAGCATTGGCAGCTGGATTCTTTACCACTGAGCTAGCAGGGAAACCCTTTACCTTTGCGCTGTGCCCCTGAGTAGTTACTCTTTTTTAAAAATTATTTTAAAAAACATTTTTGGCCGCTTCTATTGGTCTTTCATTTATTTATTTTCATCCATCTTTGGTCTGTGTGGGCCTCCCATCGCAGTGGCCTCTCCTGTAGCAGAGCATTGGCTCTGGGCACATGCGTTCCAGGGTGCTGGCTTGTAATTGAACACACCGGTCCAGCTGCTCTGCGGCACGTGGGATCTTTCCTAGCCAGGGATTGAACTGGCGCCCCTTGCACTGCAAGGCAGACTCTTTACCCACCGGGCCACCAGGGAGGCCCTGAGTGGTTATTCTTAATCATCACCAGGGTCTCCTTTCCTAGGAATGGGGTTGCTCACCTGGCTGGTGGCCTGCTGGGGTGAGTCTGAGTAAGCAACCAATCTGTGCATGAGAGTGGTGTGATTGTTGGTTCCCGTCTGCTCTGGCTGGACTGAGGGGAAGTAAATTTAGAAGTGAGGGACTTCTTCACCCCTTCTCCATCTCTGACCTTTCAGTGGGGAGGGTGGAGTGACTGCATCATTTATCCTCCATGCCAGCACCTTCTGAGAGTGAAATGCGGCTTTGGTGGCAATAGCGGGACTTCCCAGGCAAACATGCTTGCATGGTCACTCCCTCTCAGGCATCTTATATTCAGTGCGGAAATTTCCAATGAGAACGCTGTGAAAGTCTGCAATCTTCTCTGCACCAAGTTGGTTAAATAAAGCTTTTCTCTCTGCAGGGCCAACCCTGGCCCAAGGAGGAGTTGCCTTGGGTGTGGGAGGCTCAAGGCTTGGAGGGGGTGCTGACTTGCTGGCGGGGGTGGGGGTGGTGGCGGGTCACTGAGTTCAAGGGGAAGCCTACTCTGAACAGACTCAGGAAGGAGCCAGAGGTCTGGGACAGCAGATGGCAAGGTCAAGACAGAGTCGCCTGGTTCAGAGGCAGGAAAAGCAACCCAGCTAGAGAGCAAGAAATTCTCACAAGTCCAGACAGGATGCCTTCTCTGTGGCTGCATTTCCTTTCCTGGAAAATAGGGTTTTGACTCTCTCTGGGGACCTGCCAGGGCTCTCTTTGCACTCTGCTTCCACTGCTGTCCCGAGGGAAGGTGCCTCCAACTGTTCCTCGTTCCAAGCCAGTCTCCTTCCCCATCCCCACCCCCACCCCCAGAGGAAGAGCCCGCAGCTGGAAGAGGATAAGGAGGAGGTGACCATGACTCTCCATGACTCCAGGCCTTACTTACTTCACCTCTCAGAGGACAGTGAGAGCAACAAGGAAGGCTGTGGGCTGGCTGCCCCAGAAGGCACGTCTTCACTTATGACAAACACTGAGGTGGATACCACAGGGCGGTGGCTGCTGACTGCGGGGCGGGTGGATGGGCGGGTGGATGTGCGTGACAAGTGTGGCATTTCCTGCAAGACAGACTTCTTCAGAAACTGGGCTGTTTACATCCAGTTCACCAGTGTCTCTCTGGATGTTGTAAAGGCAAATTATGACCTAAGATTCTGATCACCAAGTACAATTCTGATTTGTTTTCTCCACACCACCAAGCAATTCTCCACGTCAGCCCCTACAGCGGTTGTTGTCGCTCAGTCATGTCTGACTCTTTATGACCCCACGGATGGTAGCCCACCAGGCTCCTCTGCCCATGGGATTCTCCAGGCAAGACTACTGGAGGGGGTAGCCATTCCTTTCTCCAGGGGATCATTCTGACTCAGGAATTGAACCCGTGTCTCTTACACCTCCTGCATTGCAGGTAGATTCTTTTACCCTCCCTCCCACTAATTCTGCACTCCCGTCCCAAATCCAGATTGCCACCTGTGCTTCTGACCTGCTGGCTAAGGATGAGAGGCTCCCAACAACCACCCCTGTCCTGCCCACCCTGGATGCAATCAATTTGTAATTGACTCAGGCTGGTATGCTTCCCAGGTGGCGCTAGTGGTAAAGAACCCGCCTGCCAAATGCAGGAGACATAAGAGATAGGGCTTCAATCCCCGGGTTGAGAAGACCCCTGGAGGAGGGCATGGTAACCCACTCTAGTACTCTTGCTTGTAGAATCCCATGGACAGAGGAGCCTGGTAGGCTCCTGAGTCAGATGCAACTGAAGAAACTTATTACCCACACATGCCCTCGCATGCTGGCATTTCCTGAGAAGCATCCTGTAAACGGTAAGCGAACATGAAGCCCAGCTGAAGCGAGACATCAGCCCTCCAGTAGTATCTGTGTTCCACACCCAACTAGGATAATATTCTTTGATTTTCAGCACTTGCTAATGGTCACTATTTAACTGTGTAACAGCAGTCATCAATCCTTTTCTCCAAAATGAGACATTCTGAGTTTTAGCTCAGTGGGTCTGGTTTTCTGATGAGTGGCTGGTGAGGGTCCAGGTTGACAACCTGACCTGGGCCTGGCGGGGCTGGCTCCGTGCAGACTCCACTTGCTGTGTTCACCTCCGGCAGGTACTCAGGCTCGGTTCTGAAGGGTCTGGCCAAGGGTCAGTGCTCTGATCGCCCAGCCCCAGTAAGATTACTGCGGTTACATCTCATGGATTTCCTTTCCTCCAGCTCTGAGTGGGAGCAAGGCTGTAGGTTGATCCATGCCTGCCCCAGGTCTCTCCTGTCCCTTCATGGCAGGCTCCTGGGAGCTGGAGACTTTGCCTGCCCCCTCCCAGGGAGCTCTAATGCCAAGGCAGCCAGTGCCAGCAATCTGAAATCTAAGCGGTAAATGCCTCCAGGCTACAAATTCATCTGCCCTATGGCTCAGATGGTAAAGAATCTGCCTGCAATGCAGGAGATGTGGGTTCAGTCCCTGGGTTTGGAAGATCGTCTGGAGAAGGGAATGGGTACCCACTCCAGTATTCCTGCCTGGAAAGCCCCATGGACAGAGAAGTCCATGGGGTCACAAAGAGTCAAGACATGACTGAGTGACTAATTTATTCTTTCACTTTCTCCACCCTGAGCTGGAAAGTTCAGATTCTAGAAGACTGAGGCAGCCAGGTGTTGTCCATTGAGTCAAGGCTGTCCCAGCTGCGGCACCGGAAAGTGAAGAAGGGCTTTCTCCCAGAGCGTGAGACTCCAGTCCATGCTGCCTTTGAGCGCAGTTCTGCCGTCTCTTTTCTGAATTTTGCACCTCTAAGGAAAGTGCCTGGTAGCATGCATCAGTCAGGCTCTCCTGTCCCACTCTGCTGCCAGCCAGGCTCTCCTGCCTGCTTTCTCACAACTCTGCTCTGCTATGCTTTGTAAACAATGAGATGCCTGACCTTGGTTATGCAAAGCTGTTGGTTGCACCTGCTGACCTCAGGCCACCTCTGTTTTGTAACCATATATTCGCTCTCCCTCAAGGACCCCTGGGGGCTGGTGGGGGCTGGTGTGATGGCAGGTAGGTGGAGACGATGGCTGGTGTGGGGTGGCCCGGTCTGGAGAGAATAAACCTGTCTGCAGTTCCTACGGCTCCTTGAGTGTTCTTCCAGCTTCTGCGATAGTGCCGTGTCTGCCCCGGGTACCCTGGGCAGTCGGAGATGTGTGAGCGCAGCCCTCCAGGTCATATGTACACACATGTGATGCAAATGTGTTGGGTTCCTCTTGACAACACCGACCTTCCACTGCTGTGTGTGGCCTTTCTGACAGTGACCTTGGTCCCTACTGAGGAGATTAACTGGTGCTCAGCTAATTAAACAAGGAGGCCGCTGGACCGGTGGTGGGTCTAATGCCAAGGCTGCCCATGTCAGCAAACTGAAATCTAAGCAATAAATGCCTCAAGGCTACCAATTTAAAGTGCTGTGAACGCTCCAGCCCTCCGTCACGCCCTGGCTTTCCTCCAGCCTTCTCTCCATAGGTCGCTCTCCTGCCGCCTTGGTGACCGCTGACTGCAGTTGCCGTAGCCTCAGATAAACTCCTAAAATGTTCACTATTGCCTTCTAACTGACTCTGTGCTCCCTTCTCCTAGGGTCCTGCCCTGAGGTCCCCCTCCCATAGGCGTCCTGCGCCTTGGGTAGTCGAACCGACTGGAAGTGCCCTAATTTATTCTTTCACTTTCTCCACCCTGAGCTGGAAAGTTCAGATTCTAGAAGACTGAGGCAGCCAGGTGTTGTCCATTGAGTCAAGGCTGTCCCAGCTGCGGCACCGGAAAGTGAAGAAGGGCTTTCTCCCAGAGCGTGAGACTCCAGTCCATGCTGCCTTTGAGCGCAGTTCTGCCGTCTCTTTTCTGAATTTTGCACCTCTAAGGAAAGTGCCTGGTAGCATGCATCAGTCAGGCTCTCCTGTCCCACTCTGCTGCCAGCCAGGCTCTCCTGCCTGCTTTCTCACAACTCTGCTCTGCTATGCTTTGTAAACAATGAGATGCCTGACCTTGGTTATGCAAAGCTGTTGGTTGCACCTGCTGACCTCAGGCCACCTCTGTTTTGTAACCATATATTCGCTCTCCCTCAAGGACCCCTGGGGGCTGGTGGGGGCTGGTGTGATGGCAGGTAGGTGGAGACGATGGCTGGTGTGGGGTGGCCCGGTCTGGAGAGAATAAACCTGTCTGCAGTTCCTACGGCTCCTTGAGTGTTCTTCCAGCTTCTGCGATAGTGCCGTGTCTGCCCCGGGTACCCTGGGCAGTCGGAGATGTGTGAGCGCAGCCCTCCAGGTCATATGTACACACATGTGATGCAAATGTGTTGGGTTCCTCTTGACAACACCGACCTTCCACTGCTGTGTGTGGCCTTTCTGACAGTGACCTTGGTTCCTACTGAGGAGATTAACTGGTGCTCAGCTAATTAAACAAGGAGGCCGCTGGACCGGTGGTGAGTCTAATGCCAAGGCTGCCCATGTCAGCAAACTGAAATCTAAGCAATAAATGCCTCAAGGCTACCAATTTAAAGTGCTGTGAACAGCCAATAACACAGGGTCACCTGGGCGTCACGCTCCAGCCCTCAGTCACGCCCTGGCTTTCCTCCAGCCTTCTCTCCATAGGTCGCTCTCCTGCCGCCTTGGTGACCGCTGACTGCAGTTGCCGTAGCCTCAGATAAACTCCTAAAATGTTCACTATTGCCTTCTAACTGACTCTGTGCTCCCTTCTCCTAGGGTCCTGCCTCAGCTGAGGGGATGGCCTCCACAAGGGCTGACACAGAGAAGGCGGAAACCAACAAGTAAGGCTGCCCGGCTCGTCATGAAGGCCTTGAGCCCATGGTGTTCTAAGACCTGATGAACGTGGGCACCTTGGTTCTCATGTCAGAGCCTGAGGCTGGGGGACTGAACACTGACTGGGTGGGCTTGCAGCTGAGCTAGCTGAAGACCCCTTGGTGCTGGCTGGTAGCCATGGGATGTTTGTCTCTCAAGGATGTCTGAGCACTGGCTCCGTGCTCAGACCTGTGTCCACTGGGGTTTCTTACCCCTGGACACTCTTCCGTCACAATCCCTGCTGCCTTCCCAGCTCTCTTGGTTCTGACTCTTAAATACTTTCCTTATTTTTTCTGTTTTTTGTTTTTGTTTTTAAATTTTGGCCTCTTTTATTGGTCCTTTATCCATTCATTTTCATCCATCTTTATTCTTCGGCCTGTGTGGGCCTCCCATTGCAGTGACCTCTGTCGCTACAGAGCACCGGCCCTGGGCGCATGCGCTCCAGAGCACTGGCTTGCAATTGGACACATCGGTCCAGCCGCTCCACAGCACGTGGGATCTTCCTGGGCCAGGAATCAAACTGGCATGCCTTGCACTTCAAGGTGGACTCCACCCACTGGACCACCAGGGAAGCCCTCCTTGTTACTTTTCAGTTGTTCATTATTCCACTGTGTGATTCATATGTCTACTGCTTCTGTGTTTTGTGCATTGCTGGTGTTGATGAAAAAAATTAACAGTCGATCTGAGAAAAAAAGTGGAAAGTTTTATTAAAGCCGATCTGAGGATTATAACCCAGTTAAAGCTCTGAGGATATTTCACCTGTTAGAGGTCAAAGGTTTTGAGACAGGGTAGTAACATCAAATGACAGATAGCTGACAGTTTATACAATCCAGATATATGTCCACAGGGGAGTAGGTTGTGGGTTGTCATAACCCCTCATAAGATTAAGAAGGAAGGTTATAGCTAGAAAATGTACAACGTTTTGATTCCACTTGTTTAACTTAGTATGAATAGAATGCTAGATTTCTAATTTATATTCACTCAAAACTTTGATATAGTTGCATGTATTTTGGCATCTAGTATTACTGTTAAAAGTCTAGAAAGTTTATTGTCTTAGTGATTTTTTAAAAATTTTGAATGAGGCTTAAAACTTTGAATCCAATTTTGAGAATAAAGAAGTATTATGTTGTAAAAAAAATGGGAATTAACATATGATACAGTATTAAGGAAAGTACAGATTTTGCTCATACCTCACAAAATTTTATGCTAGTATCCGTTATTTGTTTTCTTACCTTATTCAAGATTCCACATTGTATTTAGTTGCATTGCACAACTTCAGCTGCATGCAACAAATTCTGGTAAATTCTCTTTTCATTTTTATTCCATTATAAATATTTTCTAACTTTCCTTATTATGGCTTCTTAGATACACCCACCATTTAAAAGTGGACATTTAATTTCCAAATACATGGGGCTTTTAAAGTGTATTTGATGTAGTTGCTCATTTAAATGCTTTCTTCTCTGCAGTCACCCTCTGTTTTTTTCAGTCTTCTTGTTTGTCGAGGCTTTCAAAGATAAGTCAAAGATCTCTCTTGGGAAATGTCACATTGCACTTGAAAATATGTGAGTTATTTTCAAATATCTTTTGATAGTAAGTTCTAATACAATTCTCTAGGGATAACAGAACAGACTGTATGATTTCAATACCTTTAGATAATGAAATTTTTACATCTTGTTTTATGTCCCTGGATGTGTTCCTCATTTATGTATAGTCTATAGGAACTTGAATAGAATTTGTGTCCTACTGTGTGAAAATTGTATACATTTTAAGTATGTTGAATTGCTTCATGATACTTTTCGGTTTTCCTATATCCTTCTACTTTTCTTTTATTACAGTAATTTTTGAGAGTTTGATACTGAAACTCCAGTGAAAAATCTTAATTTGTCTACTTAAAAAATAATTGTAACATATAGTGGAACTATACATAACTTGGTTCTATAATTTTCCAAGTCTCCTGTAAATATGTTATCGTACTTTGATAATTTAAAATAAAAAAGAAAGAGGAAAAAAAGCAAAAAAATAAAAAATAAAAGACAAAGGAGGAGGCTTATCGCTTAGGGAGCTGCAACCCTTGATGAGGAAGGTCATCTCCTAAGGTGGCTTAGTTAACACAGATGCACAATCCACACTAAAGGGGAAGAGAGGAGGTCCAAACAGGCAAAGGAAATTTTATGCTTAAAAATTTCTCATCCTACCATAAAACAGGAATTTTTCATCAATTTTCTCTTTTTAAACATTAATCTTTTGATAGAAAGCATTAGGTGGTCAAATATTTGGTCCCTTGTGCTAGGTGGTTGCTTACCTGCCCTGGGGCCCTCTTGTCCTTTGAAGTCTAACAGCCCCTTCCTTCCCTTTCAAGGAGTTGTGTTAGTAAGATGTCTCACAAGGACTGACAGTCAATTCCAAGTGGTCCAGCAGAATTCATGGCAATTTTACCTCGCCTGTGCCTTGTGCACGTTGATTAATTCATAGCACACAATAGATGTGACCAGAATTGACAGTGAAGTGACTGTCATTCTAAGGGTCCAAGCGAAGATCCTCCTAAAGCAAACCATTTTCCTAGGGTTTTTACTCAGTTTGGGAGAGGATCATTCAGAGCAGAAATCTGATTCTTCATATGTCATCAGGCAAATGAGCAAATCTCTCAGCCAGGTGGTCATACCACTGGAAAACTGAGAGAAATCCAGAGTGCTCATGTTAAAGGCAGATTGGTAGGGCTTTTCAAGGCTCCCTGCAGTTGGACTTGAGCCCAAGGAAACCAAAGGTGCATCTTCCTAACCAAGCTGGAGATAGCCAGAGCTGTGAACTTGTTCCCTAAGTCCACTGCATCCTGTGGAGAGCTACGCAGTCTTCAACACCGGATGAAAAGGAGCATTTATGGCCAAGTTCAGAACAGGCGTCATTAAATGGGCATGGAAGAGAATATCACGTAGCATTATTAACGATAATATTATTATGATCATTGCATTGTGCTAAATTTTCCTTCTGTTAAGAAAAAATTTCTAAGGGCCATCCAATAAGAAAGTAGAAACCTACCAAGTTAACATAGGAGTACTGGACAAGGGTAATTGACTGCACACTCAGCAAATTAAGTTTCTTTTTTTTACTTAATTATTTTAGATTGGTTTTTGAAACTTAAAAATGACTGAGCCCAAGGAATAAACACATTCGGTTCATAAGCAAAAGTGTGAACAATTATTAAAGTAGTTAATATACAGGCTTGGTCTGGCCTCTTGGGTCAGCAGTCTACTTCAGATATCATAATTTTCTTGTCCTGGTCTGGCAGTATTGATATTGGTTGAGTCTAAGGAGGCCTAATATAGTTGCTTCCAAGACTTTTTATCTGATGTCTTTCCCATGTGCATAATGACCCTGGAGGCAGGCCACGGCACATGTGATCTTCATTCAAAGATAGGTTACTGTGATAAGCTTCAGGTGGTTGCTTACCTGCCCTGGGGCCCTCTTGTCCTTTGAAGTCTAACAGCCCCTTCCTTCCCTTTCAAGGAGTTATGTTAGTAAGATGTCTCACAAGGACTGACAGTCAATTCCAAGTGGTCCAGCAGAATTCATGGCAATTTTACCTCGCCTGTGCCTTGTGCACGTTGATTAATTCATAGCACACAATAGATGTGACCAGAATTGACAGTGAAGTGACTGTCATTCTAAGGGTCCAAGCGAAGATCCTCCTAAAGCAAACCATTTTCCTAGGGTTTTTACTCAGTTTGGGAGAGGATCATTCAGAGCAGAAATCTGATTCTTGATATGTCATCAGGCAAATGAACAAATCTCTCAGCCAGGTGGTCATACCACTGGAAAACTGAGAGAAATCCAGAGTGCTCATGTTAAAGGCAGATTGGTAGGGCTTTTCAAGGCTCCCTGCAGTTGGACTTGAGCCCAAGGAAACCAAAGGTGCATCTTCCTAACCAAGCTGGAGATAGCCAGAGCTGTGAACTTGTTCCCTAAGTCCACTGCATCCTGTGGAGAGCTACGCAGTCTTCAACACCGGATGAAAAGGAGCATTTATGGCCAAGTTCAGAACAGGCGTCATTAAATGGGCATGGAAGAGAATATCACGTAGCATTATTAACGATAATATTATTATGATCATTGCATTGTGCTAAATTTTCCTTCTGTTAAGAAAAAATTTCTAAGGGCCATCCAATAAGAAAGTAGAAACCTACCAAGTTAACATAGGAGTACTGGACAAGGGTAATTGACTGCACACTCAGCAAATTAAGTTTCTTTTTTTTACTTAATTATTTTAGATTGGTTTTGAAATTTAAAAAATGACTGAGCCCAAGGAATAAACACATTCGGTTCATAAGCAAAAGTGTGAACAATTATTAAAGTAGTTAATATACAGGCTTGGTCTGGCCTCTTGGGTCAGCAGTCTACTTCAGATATCATAATTTTCTTGTCCTGGTCTGGCAGTATTGATATTGGTTGAGTCTAAGGAGGCCTAATATAGTTGCTTCCAAGACTTTTTATCTGATGTCTTTCCCATGTGCATAATGACCCTGGAGGCAGGCCACGGCACATGTGATCTTCATTCAAAGATAGGTTACTGTGATAAGCTTCAGAAACAAGCTGTACAATAATGTAGCATAGCAATAAGGAGCTATCTGAGGGTGTATCTTAGACAGTAAATACAGACCTCAATGAACAATTAGGTAATTAATCTTATTACCTAATAAAACTGCTGGGAACCTAAGAGTTTCCAATTTCTGGAGAGATCAGGTAGAAAGAGAGGATAACTATCTCCATTCTACTTACAAGGGTGTACTTCACCAAATTGCTCTAAGTCATGATTAGCTTGAGGGGGAGAGTTTCCTTATATCTGGAAAACAGATTAAAAGCTACTGTCTAGGGAATTTCCTGGGGATCTGGTGGTTAGGACTCCAAGCTTTCAGTGCAGGGGGCATGGTTCATTCCCTGGTCAGGGAACTAAGGCCCCACAAGCTGTGTAGCATGGCAAAAACCAAAACAAGCCCCCAGAAAAAAGGGCAAACAAACCCAAAAACCACTGACCAGGGATTGAGCTCGGGTCCTGGAAATGAAAGTGTCAAGTCCTAGCCACTGGACTGCCCAGGAATTCCCAAAAAGTCCTACAAAACTATAAAGGACAAATGACTTAAAAAGGCAAGATCAACGATCTGACTGCAATGTAATTGGCAAAGAAACTTGGCTATTGCTGTGACATACAGCATTTATTATGACTGTAAACATTTTCAGGATGTACCAGATTCTTAGGAGTGCCATACCATATACTAGAATATGTGTATTAAGAATACTTAATCCACACAATATAACCTACGAGTTTTTACCATGACTCATTTGACAATGCTTCCCATGCAATTTAACATACCAAATTGCCTGATTAGCTTAATATTACTCTCTCTGAGGTGCTTTAGGGCTCCTTTCTGAGGAATCCCACACTTCAGGGAGAATTGGATACTTGGGAAGTTTGTCAGAATATTAAAAAAAATCTGAAATACTTGGTCTGATAGGATCACAGGTTACTGTGGAACTATACTGAGTTCACTTAACCAAAGTGAGAATAAAATCTCTCAGAAGCAAATACAGCTCACTTAAAAGGCAAAGAAACTCACACAATCCAGTATGAAAAACATCTGTATATTCAAGGAAAGCTTTCTCTTTTTAAACATTGAAAAGAATCTTTATTCAGTTATTTTTTTACTTGACTGCCTTGTGTCTTCATTATGGCATGTGGGATCTAGTTCTCGGACCAAGAATTGAATCTGGACCCCCTGCATTGGGAGCACAGAGTCTTCATCACTGGACCAACTGAGATGTCCCTCCAAGAAAACTATTCTCTTAGCAAAGAGAGCAAACCAAACTCCAGTCTTTATCAGTTACTCTTAGTGGCAAGATACACTTAATTCAGTTTAATCCTCACCAAACATAAAATTCTTTTCTCAGGGTTCCCTTTTCCTAAAGAGGGCTCCTTGGTTTTCTTCGGGGAGGATCTTCAGGCGGTGCTCTGGAGCCTTGCACTCGTTACTCCCCTACTCCGGTCCTAATTCCAGGGGAACTCTTGCCCCCTCCTTTCTTCTCTGTGGACTCTGAGGCCCATTTTCAAGTCTGAGGGCTGCTCTGGGAATGGCATTCGCAGAGAAAAATTTTTAATTGAACTAGTAGGATCCCCTGTGCTTTCAATGACAACCACACCCACCCACCCACACTTTTTTCGAGTCACCCTCTCCCTGCTCTCTGCTCTCAAGGTGAGGATCCTGAGGGCTGGTAAAACGGGACGGGCCGGTAAGGGACTTGGGCACCAGGTGAGAAAGACGCACTGAGCAATGACTCTCCCCTTTGGTGTCAGACCCCCTTCCTCATTCTCTGCCAGTCCCTTTAAATATATATATATTTATTTTTATTTATATGGCTGCACTGGGTCTTAGTTGCAGTGTGTGAGATCTTTCTTAGTTGGGGCATGCAGGATCTTGTTATCTGACCTGGGATGGAAACCTGGGCCCTCTGTAGTGGGAGCAGAGTCTTAGCCAGACACTTGACCGCACGGCCCAACACATCTGGACCAGGCTGTCTTATGGTCAATCGTGATTTCCTGTGTCTGCTGATAAACTCCTGGAATCTGCAGTCATATTTCGTTTATTTTACATCTTACCCAGTTCTTTGACAGAGCAAATAGCTAAAAAAACTTCAATAAAGCAAAGAAACTCACACAATCCAGTATGAAAAACATCTGTATATTCAAGGAAAGCTTTCTCTTTTTAAACATTGAAAAGAATCTTTATTCAGTTATTTTTTTACTTGACTGCCTTGTGTCTTCATTATGGCATGTGGGATCTAGTTCTCGGACCAAGAATCGAATCTGGACTCCCTGCATTGGGAGCACAGAGTCTTCATCACTGGACCAACTGAGATGTCCCTCCAAGAAAACTATTCTCTTAGCAAAGAGAGCAAACCAAACTCCAGTCTTTATCAGTTACTCTTAGTGGCAAGATACACTTAATTCAGTTTAATCCTCACCAAACATAAAATTCTTTTCTCAGGGTTCCCTTTTCCTAAAGAGGGCTCCTTGGTTTTCTTCGGGGAGGATCTTCAGGCGGTGCTCTGGAGCCTTGCACTCGTTACTCCCCTACTCCGGTCCTAATTCCAGGGGAACTCTTGCCCCCTCCTTTCTTCTCTGTGGACTCTGAGGCCCATTTTCAAGTCTGAGGGCTGCTCTGGGAATGGCATTCGCAGAGAAAAATTTTTAATTGAACTAGTAGGATCCCCTGTGCTTTCAATGACAACCACACCCACCCACCCACACTTTTTTCGAGTCACCCTCTCCCTGCTCTCTGCTCTCAAGGTGAGGATCCTGAGGGCTGGTAAAACGGGACGGGCCGGTAAGGGACTTGGGCACCAGGTGAGAAAGACGCACTGAGCAATGACTCTCCCCTTTGGTGTCAGACCCCCTTCCTCATTCTCTGCCAGTCCCTTTAAATATATATATATTTATTTTTATTTATATGGCTGCACTGGGTCTTAGTTGCAGTGTGTGAGATCTTTTTTAGTTGGGGCATGCAGGATCTTGTTATCTGACCTGGGATGGAAACCTGGGCCCTCTGTAGTGGGAGCAGAGTCTTAGCCAGACACTTGACCGCACGGCCCAACACATCTGGACCAGGCTGTCTTATGGTCAATCGTGATTTCCTGTGTCTGCTGATAAACTCCTGGAATCTGCAGTCATATTTCGTTTATTTTACATCTTACCCAGTTCTTTGACAGAGTTAGGTGCTCAACGAGTATTTGATAAAGGAGTAAAGTGACAGAATGAAGCAAGATAGAGTCAGATTTGAAGCTGTGTGTAGACTAGAGGACATTTTCCAAGTAATATGTCTTTTCCTTGTTATTTCAAAATCCTTTTACAAAAGGGGGTAAAATCTCTTTTAAAACATTTGACTCACTGTTGAAGACCAGGAACTATTACAACGCCGCAAGTCAACTAGATCTCAGCAACAAAAGTAAGGCTGAACTTGTTGAGTTCACTATTATGTGTCTGGTTTACATATCTTAAAATCCTTGCTGGCCTTCAGAGTTGCACCGTATTTCCTTCTCCTCCTCTTCCTGGAATGAAAAAGGAAAGAGAGGTTTTGTGTTTTGAAATACGTGACAAAGTCGTTTTCTCACATCCGGTTTTGTCAGTCCGACGCTTGCCTGCTGGCCCTCCTGTGTGTCGCCTGTGTTACGGGCCTGCTGGAGGAGACCAGGAGCCGCACTGACAGTAAAACCATCGTCTTTAGAGAGCGTCAGATGCTCTGGCTCTGCTATGATTTCAGAATTTCAGCCTGGCCTGGAGATGCAGAAAGCATTCTGGGGAAGCTTGGGGTTTGCTCCAGCTGGATTTAGTCCCCTGGAAAGAGACCTGCCCCAGGAGAGTGGGCTTGGTCGGGACTGGTTGGGGCGCTGAGGCAGGTTGCCCCTCCTGAGGAAGGCTCTCCTCTCTCCGCCCCAGGGTGAGCCAGCCATCAGCACCACCCCTTTAGAAAAAGGATCCATCTCTCCCTTTTTTTTTTTTAATTAATTGATTTATTTTAATTGGAAGATAACTACTTTACAATGTTGTGATTGTTTTTGCCATGCACTAACAGGAATCAGCCACACGTGTACACATGTCCCCCGATCCGGAACTCCCCTCCCACCCCACTCTCTACCCTGGCCCTCTGGGGGTCCCGGAGCACCAGCCTTGGTGCTGCTTCTTCAAGCACTGGGCTTGCACTGGTCGTCTGTTTTCCATATGGTAATGTACACGTTTCAATGCTGTTCTCTCCTGAGCTAGTTTGATAGAACGGTATTCATTTTCCAAGTTCTTTGACAGAGTTAGGTGCTCAACGAGTATTTGATAAAGGAGTAAAGTGACAGAATGAAGCAAGATAGAGTCAGATTTGAAGCTGTGTGTAGACTAGAGGACATTTTCCAAGTAATATGTCTTTTCCTTGTTATTTCAAAATCCTTTTACAAAAGGGGGTAAAATCTCTTTTAAAACATTTGACTCACTGTTGAAGACCAGGAACTATTACAACGCCGCAAGTCAACTAGATCTCAGCAACAAAAGTAAGGCTGAACTTGTTGAGTTCACTATTATGTGTCTGGTTTACATATCTTAAAATCCTTGCTGGCCTTCAGAGTTGCACCGTATTTCCTTCTCCTCCTCTTCCTGGAATGAAAAAGGAAAGAGAGGTTTTGTGTTTTGAAATACGTGACAAAGTCGTTTTCTCACATCCGGTTTTGTCAGTCCGACGCTTGCCTGCTGGCCCTCCTGTGTGTCGCCTGTGTTACGGGCCTGCTGGAGGAGACCAGGAGCCGCACTGACAGTAAAACCATCGTCTTTAGAGAGCGTCAGATGCTCTGGCTCTGCTATGATTTCAGAATTTCAGCCTGGCCTGGAGATGCAGAAAGCATTCTGGGGAAGCTTGGGGTTTGCTCCAGCTGGATTTAGTCCCCTGGAAAGAGACCTGCCCCAGGAGAGTGGGCTTGGTCGGGACTGGTTGGGGCGCTGAGGCAGGTTGCCCCTCCTGAGGAAGGCTCTCCTCTCTCCGCCCCAGGGTGAGCCAGCCATCAGCACCACCCCTTTAGAAAAAGGATCCATCTCTCCCTTTTTTTTTTTTAATTAATTGATTTATTTTAATTGGAAGATAACTACTTTACAATGTTGTGATTGTTTTTGCCATGCACTAACAGGAATCAGCCACACGTGTACACATGTCCCCCGATCCGGAACTCCCCTCCCACCCCACTCTCTACCCTGGCCCTCTGGGGGTCCCGGAGCACCAGCCTTGGTGCTGCTTCTTCAAGCACTGGGCTTGCACTGGTCGTCTGTTTTCCATATGGTAATGTACACGTTTCAATGCTGTTCTCTCCAGTCATCCCACCCTCGCCTTCTCCCACTGAGTCCAAAAGTCTGTTCTTAACGTCTGTGTCTCCTTTGCTGCCCTGCACGTAGGATCATTGGTTCCATCTTTCTAAATTCCATACCTATGTGTTAATATACAGTATTTGTTTTTCTCTTTCTGGCTTATCTCACTCTGTATGATAGGCTCCAGGTTCACCTAACTGACTCATTTAAACTCACTCAAATGTGTTCCTTTTATAGTTGAGTAACCTTCCACTGTGTCTGTGTACCTCAACTTCCTTTTCCACTCATCTGCTGATGGATATCTAGGATGCTTCCATGTCCTAGCTGTTGTTCATAGTGCTGTGGTGAGCAGTGGGGTACAGGTGCCTCTTTCAGTTCTGGTTTCCTTGGGCTTTATGCCCAGAAGTTGGATTGCTGGGTTATATGGCAGTTCTATTTCCAGTTTTAGATCTGTCTCTCTTTAATATTTTGTTCCCATCTTTTCAGCCTTTTGAGACTGTTGGGCTGTTAGTTCCTTGAATGCCATCTAGGGAAACAGGTGGGAAATGTGAGAAGGGAAAGGAAGAGGTGATGAGATGCAGAGGAGAGAGAGAAGCAGGCACCCTCGGCCTGGAGGCTGGACATCTGAGGTCCGTGACCAACGGTTGCTGGGAGAACAGGGACTAGAAACAGTGGAGATGGATGTACAGGTGGCCTGGGGTCAGTCACGCTGTGGTGTATACGAATCACGCAACCCCAGCTTTTTTGTCTGATGTGCCCCAGGAGAGTGGGCTTGGTCGGGACTGGTTGGGCGCTGAGGCAGGTTGCCCCTCCTGAGGAAGGCTCTCCTCTCTCGCCCAGGGTGAGCCAGCCATCAGCACCACCCCTTTAGAAAAGGATCCATCTCTCCCTTTTTTTTTTTTAATTAATTGATTTATTTTAATTGGAAGATAACTACTTTACAATGTTGTGATTGTTTTTGCCATGCACTAACAGGAATCAGCCACACGTGTACACATGTCCCCCGATCCGGAACTCCCCTCCCACCCCACTCTCTACCCTGGCCCTCTGGGGGTCCCGGAGCACCAGCCTTGGTGCTGCTTCTTCAAGCACTGGGCTTGCACTGGTCGTCTGTTTTCCATATGGTAATGTACACGTTTCAATGCTGTTCTCTCCAGTCATCCCACCCTCGCCTTCTCCCACTGAGTCCAAAAGTCTGTTCTTAACGTCTGTGTCTCCTTTGCTGCCCTGCACGTAGGATCATTGGTTCCATCTTTCTAAATTCCATACCTATGTGTTAATATACAGTATTTGTTTTTCTCTTTCTGGCTTATCTCACTCTGTATGATAGGCTCCAGGTTCACCTAACTGACTCATTTAAACTCACTCAAATGTGTTCCTTTTATAGTTGAGTAACCTTCCACTGTGTCTGTGTACCTCAACTTCCTTTTCCACTCATCTGCTGATGGATATCTAGGATGCTTCCATGTCCTAGCTGTTGTTCATAGTGCTGCGGTGAGCAGTGGGGTACAGGTGCCTCTTTCAGTTCTGGTTTCCTTGGGCTTTATGCCCAGGGGATTGCTGGGTTATATGGCAGTTCTATTTCCAGTTTTAGATCTGTCTCTCTTTAATATTTTGTTCCCATCTTTTCAGCCTTTTGAGACTGTTGGGCTGTTAGTTCCTTGAATGCCATCTAGGGAAACAGGTGGGAAATGTGAGAAGGGAAAGGAAGAGGTGATGAGATGCAGAGGAGAGAGAGAAGCAGGCACCCTCGGCCTGGAGGCTGGACATCTGAGGTCCGTGACCAACGGTTGCTGGGAGAACAGGGACTAGAAACAGTGGAGATGGATGTACAGGTGGCCTGGGGTCAGTCACGCTGTGGTGTATACGAATCACAGGCTGCTCAGACCTCCTGTATGTTCTTTTTCTCGATCTGAGAAGTGTGATTAGTGGTTTCTGGGTAGAAAGTCTGGCTCAGAAGAAAAAGAAGCTCCTGATGACTGTGAACTGGGGACCCGTGGCTACCTCCCTCTCTGCCCCGGCACCAGGCAGCACGCCTGTGGGAGACATGTCCAAGGCTGGAGACACTAGTCTGGACATAGCCTAGACCAGGGTACTGTGACTCATTTGCATCTTATCTGTGGTCACTTTCATGTGGCACCAGCACAGCTGAGAAGTGGCTACAGAGCCCCTGCGACCTTCAAGGAAGAAGCAATTACTGTCTGACTGAGGGCAGGAGGAGAAGAGGGTGACAGAGGATGAGATGGTTGGATGGCATCACTGACTCAATGGACATGAGTCTGAGCAAGCTCTGGGAGCTGGTGAAGGACAGGAAACCTGGTGTGCTGCAGCCCATGGGGTTGCAAAGATTCAGACATGACTGAGTGACTGAACAACGACAATCACGTGTTTTATGGGAAATGTTTGCTGACTCTACTGCAGGCCGGAAAAGTGCTATCCACAAGAAATTTAATGTGAACCCCACAATGTTTCTAGCAGCCACATTGAAAACAAACGAACAAAAATATAATGTCTTCTCACACTCTCTCCCTCTGGCCATTGTACCAGAGAAGTGCTGGCCAGTGAAACAGGACAAGCACACAAAAATGAAAGGCATCAGGATGGAAAGACCATCTCTGGGTGGGAGGATTAGCGGCCATTCTTTTCTTTTATTCCCATGCATATTTTCTGTGATAAATGTATCATTTTTAACACAAAGCCAAATTTGAATGAGTTTGAGCACGGTAGCAACTGGTTACCCTCTACATGAAATGACTTGGCATCTTGATCTTTATACTTTTTGGTGCTCTGATGAGTCCTTTCTTATCATTCTCCAAGACAAGCCCTGGGAATGAAGAGGGGGTGAAGGGAAGGAGTGGGGGGAATGGAGATGGAGCAGAAGCCTCTGCAGGTTGGGGTTGTCCCCCTGCCGTGTCCACACGCCTTGCTGGCATAGAGCGCCTCTGTGGTCCTGTTGGCCCCTGGCCGCTGGTTCTATAAAGCGTCTCCTTTTCTGTTTCGGAACAGTGACTTGGTCCAGCTTTGCAATCCCCATGTTGCAGCCATGAAGGAAGACGTCCTCTATCACTTCAGCCTCAGCACCGGCACGCACGACTTCCCGGCTATGTTTGGAGACGTGAAGGTAAATAGCAGGGCTTTGAATTTTGGGATTTGTCCTAGGATCACCCTCCTTTCAAGTGACAGGGCAAGACTGCATCACACAGGGCAGAACTGACAGGACTCATAAAGTTATATATTCGTCAGATTTTGGTAAATTGTTGCTTTTCAAGAATATGAACTGTTGAATGAAAGAGAATGATCGTGAAGGCTCTTTTGGCTCCTAATCAATCTCCTTTGAATTTAGTATGTCATTGGAAAAATATGAAATAATACTCTTAATGCTTCATCGAGAGACTGGCAAAGAGCAAACACCAAACCTTCTCTAGGGGACCTAGGTATAAAAAGGAGGAGCAGTCACCATGTCTGCTGTCTGTCATTTAAGATGCACATTGATTTGTTGGGCTGGTTCCTTCAGTGACTGATTGGCTAAATGTAGCTTCCAGGCTCCCCTTGCAAGGCTGCCTAGAGGGTGCCCACCTCTCTGGGTAGCTGGAGTTTCTGATGGATCAAGCCTTGAGTGTCTGGGTCCTGATTTATCCTCATAGAGGACCTTTAGTGTCTAATCCCGTGCAGAAAAGTGGACTGATATATAGAATTCTGAACTGAGACAAGCCAGTGACCCTAAATTCAGGGTTACCTCATGGGATCATGAGATCCTGACCAGGTTATGTCCAGCTGCTGACCAGTTCTTTTGTGCTGTTCATTTCAAAACAAGGGACAACATTCCATTTTTATTCTTAAGTTTGACCTATAATTTTTTCTAGGCTGTAGAAAGTTTCTTCTCTATGTTTTGTTGTTAAGTCTCTCAGTCATGTCCCACTCTTTGTGACCCCATGGACTGCAGCGTGTCAAGTTTACCTGTCTTCCACCATTTCTGTAGTTTGCTCAAACTCCTGTATATTGAGTTGGTTTAATTATTTGATCATTGAGTCCTTGCAGCTGGCTTAGTTGCTTGTTTTTCTTTTGTGAGCTTTCACATGTGGCACTTTGCAGACTGCAGGTTCTGCTTTGCTGAGATTCACAGGCTCCCCGGACAGCCATAGCTTCCCTCACAGCAAGGCTGCCCCAAGCCCCTGCCTGCCCCTGACTCTTTCTGGAACTGACCACTTAGTTCTCAGCCAACAGGAGAAAGAGCGTTTAGAAGTCCATTTTTCAGATAGGCTGCAGGCCCCTGCTTGTACATCCAGGGTCCTGCAACATCTCCTTCCTAATGCAGGCTCCCTCCAGTTGAGTGAGCTGAGCTGCGGTCCACACAGACGGATGGAGCCTGGGAAGGCATGCAGCGTGGACTTGCTGCCCTGGGAGGGCAAGAGTGTGGTTGCCTGCATTTTGTGCAGCTGATTGCTTTGCATTGTTGGGGCCTCTAGCACTGAGGTCTGAGTCCATAACCAGTGCTTCTTAAATTCGAGGGAGCGTTGGAATTACCGGGGGGCACGCCACAGTGCACACGTTCCTGGCTTCTCATACACAGCAGGTCTGAGGGGTGGCCGTGGAAAGGATTTGCATTTGCAATTCTAGCAAGTTCCAGGAGATGCTGCTGCAGCTGGTGCAAGGGGGAGCCCACGTTGAGGACCCCTGCAATACAGACGGGATGTGGTACCTGTGTTGATGGGTGCTCTGTTCTCTGTCTGCAGTTTGTGTGTGTTGGAGGAAGCCCTTCCCGGATGAAAGCCTTCATCAAGTACGTGGCTGCAGAGCTGGGCCTTGACCACCCGGGTGCTGAATACCCCAACATCTGTGAGGGCACTGACCGCTACGCCATGTTTAAAGTGGGCCCAGTGCTGTCCGTCAGTGTGAGTACCTGCCCTCGCTGTGGGGCTGGGCCCTCGGCTCTGCAGGCTCCCCACCTGCCCTGCACACAGCCCGGCAGAGGAGACCAGTGTCGAGGGGAGCCTGCAGCTGGGCTGCTGAGGTGTGGGCTCTTGTCCCAAAGGAGAAGCCAATATACACATGCAAGTCCATGTGCACACCCTCCATGCACACGGTGAGGACCCAGGTTGGAGGTCAGGAGGATGGTGCCCTGCCTGGACCAGGACCCCAGGAGAACCAGGGCCAGGAACCAGGTGGCCCCCGCCCCAGCCACCTCACAGGGAGTTACTTCATACACGTGTGATTCAGTACTGAGTGGACACAGAAACCTCTAGTGGTTCCTGTTTTCCAGTTCTGGTTTCCTGTGTAGGTGGGAACATGAAGGAAGTGCTGCCTTAGCGGAAGGCTGCCCCTGAGGCTGGGACAGGTACCCGCCTCTCTGGGTAGCTGAGGTTTCTGGTGGCTTCAACCACTCACCCGAGAGCCAAGATGTGATCAGGTCCAGATAATTCACGGAATCACTTCGTCCAGAACAAACACATTCTCCAAGGAGGGTTCCTTGGTAGGAAGGATCAGCTCCTGGCAGACGTGGCACCAGGAGGACCACGGAAGAAGAGCCAGGTTGGGGATGGAGCCACGCCAGCCTTTGTGGATCAGAGCCACGTGTGGGTTACTGCTTGGCTTCAACAGAGCATGTGGAGAAAGGGGAAAATGTGTGCAGGGTTTCCCATGACAGAGGGGCTGTTTGTAGCAACCGCAGGCCTCTGGTCCTCAACTGAGATCTGTTGCGTGGATCCAACAGGGTCAACAGCATTGTGCACACCTTCCCAAAGTATTCAGAGCGTTAAACTACGTGTCACAGTTCATCTTCTTTACCACCAGTTAGCCATGCACCACAGAGCACACAGGCTCCACTGGAGCATGACGCTGGCATTTCTCCCTGGTTCTAGCATGGAATGGGCATCCCTTCCATCGCCATCATGCTACACGAGCTCATCAAGCTGCTGTACCACGCGCGCTGCTCCGGCGTCACCATCATCCGCATTGGCACTTCTGGTGGAATAGGTGAGTGCAGAACGCGACCAGGACCTGGGGCAGGGAGAGGGCAGCAAGACGACCTAGAGCTTCTACCTTGATTGTGGTCAAGGAGAGCTCAGGAGCAGCAGGCGTGTAAGGAAGCTTGCTTTGTTATTTATTTATCTATTTTTTGGGTCCAGTTATTTCTTCCAATCCACACCCCAGAAATAACTGCAGAAAGATGCTAGGTCATGGGCATGCGAAAACTCATTCTTTCTGGGTTTACTTGCATGTCTTCTTGTTTGCATGATTTTCTCTTTTTATTCTTTCTAATTCCTCTTTTCTATGCCTTTCTCCTTCACTTTTCTCACTCATCCTCCTTATTACTGCAAGGATGTTCAGCATCTTATGAGCAAACCTACAGGAAACTGAAAGGAGAGAGGAGAGAGATGGAATACAAAATTAAGATAAGTGTCTTTAAACTGCCTAAAAGTCCCCAGTGCTCATCACAATTTTTTTTTTTAAATCAGAAAGATGGCAAAGAAAGAAGAGGATGCAATGATAAAATGCTAAAAACTATATTGAGATTTAAGCTAAAGTCTTTGAAGCAAACTTATTTTATGTCAGCTGTCCTCTCTGGAGTCTCAACTCTGGGCCGGTTTTTCTGCTGAAAAATGGGTTCTGACAATTCCCCCTCAAGGAGCTAGGAGCTCCTGGAAAGAGTCCTGGCCCCTGTGGGTTTGTTTCTGTCTAGGCCTGGCCTCCCATGAATTTATGGTAATTTGGAAATTTAGGTTTTCTGGCTAGGCCCTGAATCTTCCTGACACACAATGTCTTTCTTCTTTTCACTATAGAGAGGGTGACAGGCAGCATCCATGTTTGCAGATAGTAATTCAGAGTTTAAAGGGTATTCTTAGAGCAATACCCCTAGAGAAAGCATGGGATGGGCTACGTTCACGTCATTCACCACCAGTTAGCCATGCACCACAGAGCACACAGGCTCCACTGGAGCATGACGCTGGCATTTCTCCTGGTTCTAGCATGGGATGGGCATCCCTTCCATCGCCATCATGCTACACGAGCTCATCAAGCTGCTGTACCACGCGCTGCTCCGCGTCACCATCATCCGCATTGGCACTTCTGGTGGAATAGGTGAGTGCAGAACGCGACCAGGACCTGGGGCAGGGAGAGGGCAGCAAGGCGACCTAGAGCTTCTACCTTGATTGTGGTCAAGGAGAGCTCAGGAGCAGCAGGCGTGTAAGGAAGCTTGCTTTGTTATTTATTTATCTATTTTTTGGGTCCAGTTATTTCTTCCAATCCACACCCCAGAAATAACTGCAGAAAGATGCTAGGTCATGGGCATGCGAAAACTCATTCTTTCTGGGTTTACTTGCATGTCTTCTTGTTTGCATGATTTTCTCTTTTTATTCTTTCTAATTCCTCTTTTCTATGCCTTTCTCCTTCACTTTTCTCACTCATCCTCCTTATTACTGCAAGGATGTTCAGCATCTTATGAGCAAACCTACAGGAAACTGAAAGGGGGAAGAGAGAGAGATGGAATACAAAATTAAGATAAGTGTCTTTAAACTGCCTAAAAGTCCCCAGTGCTCATCACAATTTTTTTTTTTAAATCAGAAAGATGGCAAAGAAAGAAGAGGATGCAATGATAAAATGCTAAAAACTATATTGAGATTTAAGCTAAAGTCTTTGAAGCAAACTTATTTTATGTCAGCTGTCCTCTCTGGAGTCTCAACTCTGGGCCGGTTTTTCTGCTGAAAAATGGGTTCTGACAATTCCCCCTCAAGGAGCTAGGAGCTCCTGGAAAGAGTCCTGGCCCCTGTGGGTTTGTTTCTGTCTAGGCCTGGCCTCCCATGAATTTATGGTAATTTGGAAATTTAGGTTTTCTGGCTAGGCCCTGAATCTTCCTGACACACAATGTCTTTCTTCTTTTCACTATAGAGAGGGTGACAGGCAGCATCCATGTTTGCAGATAGTAATTCAGAGTTTAAAGGGGTATTCTTAGAGCAATACCCCAATGACCAGGGAGGACCCTGCCCACTTAGCTGCCATCCCATCCACTGGAGGGGTTCCCGTCTATGCAGGTGGCACCATAGTTGCCATGAGCTCCAGCAAACCCTTCCTGAGTTCTTGCTTGGCAGAGATTTTAAAATCAATAACCAGGGAAAGAATGCTGGAGGGAGTAGGGAGGGTTTCGAGTCTCCCAAAACTGCTCCATTAAATATAGATCAACTAAAGAGCCCAGACCCCAGACTCCCTCCAACAGAGTGTGACACAGCATCCCTTCAAATCCCCAGACAGGAACAGTGGGTGGGTGGCCTGGGCCCCCAGTTGAGAGGAGACACAGGTAGGCTCCAGGGTTTCTGACGGTCGTGAGAAGAGAATTCTGAAATAACCAACAGGTATCCTGAGAGAGTGCAGGGTCTGTATGAGGAAGGGCAGCTGACCCTGGACAGGGGTTGCGTCCCCCTCCAGTTTGAGGTCTGAAGTGGCTGGAAGATTCTGGGCACCATGAACTCGTGAAAGCCTCCATCCGAGCGTTCTTTCAGGTCCACAGGTGGTGTGGGGAGACACTTGAGTGTCTGCGTTGAGGCAGCAAGGAGAGAAAAATCCAGATGAACTGGGTATGAGCAGAGCCAGAGCTTGAGGACTGGTCATGTTTGTTCGTGTTTCAGGAAAGTTGCTGTTGTGAAGGGTGGGGATGGAGGCCCTGGAACAGCTCTCCTGGCTTCTCCTTAATGTCTAGGAAAACCAATATCCCATTAGAGTAAGTAGCTGTGAGAGAGGCTAGTGGTCAGATTATATTATAAGACCAAAGACCAAGGAGCAGGACGATGTCAGTCCAAACATGGAAACACCCGGAGAGGCACAGAAAGCAGGTCCTCACTGGAGGGTCACTCCTGGAGGGAGTCAAGCCGGAGTTTGAGCAGATCGTCCTCAGGAAGCGAGAGGTCCGGAACACAGATCAGGAGCTGGTGGCCACCAGTTTGGGGGAGCTCGGGAGTTCCTTGCACTATTCTTGTCTACTTCTGTTTCTACTAAAAACCTTAAATAAGAAAAAGGTACAAAGCAGGGACCAGCTGAACACATTCTGGTAGAGGGAGCCCCAGAGAGTTCCAGCAGCAACTGTAAGGTGATGTTCAGGGGTGCAGAGGCACAGGCCGTTCCACTCGGTTCTTTGCATTTTTCCATATTTTCTGCAACGTCTAACCACTCATTACTTTTACCATCAGGAAAAAAAAAAGACATCCGTACAGAAAAGGGATCATAAACTATTTTTTTTAGGACATGACTGACCTTTCAGTGTTTCCGTGCGTGGATGGGGCCTTTGCCCTCTCCACCCACCCTTAGTGGCTAGGACAGCTGCTTCTTCCTTCAGGTCTGGAGCCTGGCTCCGTGGTCATCACCCGGCAGGCAGTGGACCCCTGCTTCAAGCCGGAGTTTGAGCAGATCGTCCTCGGGAAGCGAGAGATCCGGAACACAGACCTGGATGAGCAGCTGCTGCAGGAGCTGGCGCGCTGCTCCGCCGACATGGGCGAGTTCCCCACGGTCGTCGGCAACACCATGTGCACCCTGGACTTCTACGAGGGTAAGGGGCGCGCTGTTCTGCTGGGGGTCTGCCCTGCTGTGGGCTCGCATCTCATCATAGTTTCCACCACGGGGGCGGGTGGTTGAGGGCAGGGGGAATGGTTGGACTCGACGCCATCTGTGTCCGGGGGGCAGGGTGGGTATACAGTAGGTGTTCACTGCATGCTGCGCTGAGCGTTCTGCGTTCTTCAGGGCAAGGCCGCCTGGATGGAGCCCTCTGTTCCTATGCTGAGAAGGACAAGCAGGAGTACCTGCGGGCGGCCTTCACGGCTGGCATCCGCAACATCGAGATGGAGGCATCGGTCTTCGCCGCCATGTGCAATGCCTGTGGCCTCCGAGGTGGGGTCCCCAGGCCTTGACACCCTCACCCCCAAGCCACTGAAGCCCTCTTATCCCCACTTCAGTCCTCCTAAGGCCCCCGCCCATAGCCAGTCTCGGCCTTGCGCCCACCCTGCCCCCAAGACGTGCTTCTGGACTTGGTGCATCCTGTATCCCCGTGCTCCGACCTCATTGGATTGGCACGTGGTCCAAAGCAGGGTCCTCAGTGTCTCTGCAGGGACTCAGGCCCCACCAAGGGGCTGGAAAGATGAGAAAGTACCGCCTCAGTTCAGGGCTGGCTTCACTGCCAACTAGACAGTGAATGGGGCCCTCGAAGTTCCTAGACGTTCAGAATTGGGGTGATACTCTGCAGTTCCTGGCCTCACCCCTTGAGGCTCAGCTCTGCCTTGCAGAATGCTTGCCTTCCCCGCTGTCACATCATCTTGCCTTTCAAGGCAGTACAGGGACCCGAGCTGGCCCTGCGGTTTGCTGGGGAATCTCTTTGGGAAGCAAAGGCAGTGGAAAATGAGACAGTAGGTTAGGATGCACTCTCCACCCCTGCTCCCGAGGCCTGGAGGCTTGTCTCTGGGCATTCAGCTAGAAATCCTGCTTTTCGCATCTGACGTGGCCTTTGTTCTCTGCAGCGGCCGTGGTGTGTGTCACCCTCCTCGACCGCCTGGAGGGAGACCAGATCAGCAGCCCTCACGAGGTGCTGGTGGAATACCAGCAGCGGCCCCAGCGGCTAGTAGGCCAGTTCATCAAGAAGCGGCTGGCGGTGGCCTGACATCCCCGGAAACGGTGTTCGAGGTCTCTGCACAGAAAGTCATTGAGACATCTTTCTGTATGACTGTGTATCTGCATCCTTTATGTAAGAATCCAGGAAGCTGATTGCAGATCAGAGGCAAAGAATCTTGCCTTAACTACAGAAATTAACTACACAAATTAAAAAAAAAATTAATTTATTTTTAGCTGTCTGGGTCTTCATTGCAGTGTGAGCTTTTCTTTAGTGGTGGTGAATGGGGGCTTCTCATTTTGGTGGCATCTCCTGTGGACCCTGGGCTCTAGGGCACGCAGGCTTCGGGAGCTGTGGCTCCCAGGCTCTAGAGCACATGCTCAGTAGTTGTAATGAAGGGCCTTGGTTGCTCTGTGAGATGTGGGATCTTCCTGGACTGGATTTCAAACCACTAGGGAAGCCCACAGATAATTTTCTTAGGCTTCATTGAGGCATTTCCACATTAGCCTGATTTGGGGTTTCTTTAAGAAAGTTCCTCTGAGTATGTGAAATATTTATAGGGAGGTTTTTCACACTTGTAAATACTGATGGTAGTCTGACTTCACTCGCTAAGCAAGGCTCAGCCCTGTGTTCATGTCTCCATGTTCCTGGGCTTCCTTCTGTGGAATCCAGCCCTCCTTTCCTGACTGGAGGCAGCCCCTCCTGAGCCACTCCAGGGTGTCTCTTCCTGTCTCAGGTGGGCCTGGCAGAAGCATTTTTGGGGTGTCCCCAAGTCCCCCAGCCCAGAAGCAGTTGCCTCGTTGGCACATCTCCACCCTTGTGATGTTTGGTGCTTGTCGCTAAGTGCACAAGGCGGGCTGTTTCCTGATGGCACACCAAGGCCCGCAGCTGTGCCTTCTTGGGTGCAGGGAATCATGTGGGGACTAAGCTGTTGATGTGTGGTCCATATACTCTTCAAAAAGCCTCTTTCCTGAGATTTTGAGGTTCACCCCAAATTGAGGGTAGGGGTAAATGAGACATACCAGTCCAGATGCGAAGAGCCTTCCATTACAGGGAAAAGCCATGTATGACTCCATGTCAGATCTTTTACTTTAGTCTTTGTCCACTCCCCCGTCCCCCCAGTTGCTTTGGTTCATTAAAAGGATGCTGTTTATTATATACAATGACCTGCCTCAGGGAACCCTACCTCTCTGCCTGAATATTAAACCAGAGTGCTGTTGTTCAGGACCCTGTCCACCTGTGATGGTTATAGAAAGGAAGAAACTAACACGTCCCCTGCCCTAGGCTTGACATTCTAGATGTTTGCAAGATTAATGCCCTTTTTACTTTGCTTCCTCTCCTCCCTCTTCTTTGATCCATAAAAGAACCTGGCATCCAGAGCTCAGGACGGTTTATCTTGAGCCATTGGTCTTCCATCTTGCCCATCAGTGTGCTTTTGGAATAAAGTATTCCTTGTTTCAACACCTCCTCTGGGTTAACTGGTCTGTCCCTGCAGCGAGCAGAGCCAACTTAGACTGGGTAACCCCTCCCGGTCCCGCCTGCTAGAGGCTGCAGGGTGAAGAGGCAGTGCCTGCTGTTTCTCTCAGACCCTTGGAGGTGTCTGCAGCACTTCAAATTGGAGGCTGCCCAGAGGGAACCTTTGGAATCCCACCCACCCCTCTGCCCCACAGCCGGCTGGCAGGTTCTGGAATGGGTGCCCACTGCCTTCTGGTGGCCTCTTGACCCTGGTGCAAGCTGCAGAAGCTGTTCCCAGGCTCCTGTCACCATGCTCCCATCTGATTCTCGAATTTCCAAGTGCTCCAAACGTCAGTAAGATATTGTGGGGCCCCATCTCTTCGCGGGGCTGCTTCTGCTGGCAAACCTGGATGCCGGCACAGACCGGGTCAGTCTCCCCACAGCTCCAGGCGCCAGATTGGTCGGCAAGAGGGGCGGCCCCTGCAACCCAAGTGTCCAGCTGGGATCCCATGCGTGTGGTCACCAGGACCCAAGCCACGCTGAGGAACCAGGGGGCGGGCGGGGGGGACCTGCAGGCGGGTTCTGTGTGCACCCCTCTCATGAGGATGTGGCCGTGGGGTTCCGGGTGGTGACGCGAGGAGAAGGCAGGAGCTGGGCAGTCAGCCGCATAAGAGGCTAGTGCAGCCAGGAAAACGCTGGTCCTCCTGCAGCCGTGGTTACCGCGGCTTCTCCCGGGCCGGCAGCCCCTGCTCCACCGACCGTTGATAGAGCTGCTCTGCAACCTGCTCACTAACCCTCTTCTCTTCCAGGCGAGGACGAGGGCGGGGACTCGGGAGAAGGCTCGTCTTCGCGGAGGCGCCCGGCCGGGCCTGCGTCGCCCTCTGCTGGCCGCAGGAGGAAGAGCTCTGCTCAGTGGCAGGGAGACACCGCCTGGTCTCCCGGGGCTCCGCTGTACCCACACGCGGGGATCACCCGCCCGACTCTTGTGTTGGGATAAAAGTAGTGACCATACGCATACAGTTGAGCTTACATGGAATTTTAAACGTCTAGATATTTTACATAAAAATCCAGGCTTTCATCGGGTCTTGAACAGCCAGAGCGTCACATGTGGATGGAGCCAGGGACCGTGCTGCTCAGTGGTAACCCCTCCCGGTCCCGCCTGCTAGAGGCTGCAGGGTGAAGAGGCAGTGCCTGCTGTTTCTCTCAGACCCTTGGAGGTGTCTGCAGCACTTCAAATTGGAGGCTGCCCAGAGGGAACCTTTGGAATCCCACCCACCCCTCTGCCCCACAGCCGGCTGGCAGGTTCTGGAATGGGTGCCCACTGCCTTCTGGTGGCCTCTTGACCCTGGTGCAAGCTGCAGAAGCTGTTCCCAGGCTCCTGTCACCATGCTCCCATCTGATTCTCGAATTTCCAAGTGCTCCAAAAGTCAGTAAGATATTGTGGGGCCCCATCTCTTCGCGGGGCTGCTTCTGCTGGCAAACCTGGATGCCGGCACAGACCGGGTCAGTCTCCCCACAGCTCCAGGCGCCAGATTGGTCGGCAAGAGGGGCGGCCCCTGCAACCCAAGTGTCCAGCTGGGATCCCATGCGTGTGGTCACCAGGACCCAAGCCACGCTGAGGAACCAGGGGCGGGGGGGACCTGCAGGCGGGTTCTGTGTGCACCCCTCTCATGAGGATGTGGCCGTGGGGTTCCGGGTGGTGACGCGAGGAGAAGGCAGGAGCTGGGCAGTCAGCCGCATAAGAGGCTAGTGCAGCCAGGAAAACGCTGGTCCTCCTGCAGCCGTGGTTACCGCGGCTTCTCCCGGGCCGGCAGCCCCTGCTCCACCGACCGTTGATAGAGCTGCTCTGCAACCTGCTCACTAACCCTCTTCTCTTCCAGGCGAGGACGAGGGCGGGGACTCGGGAGAAGGCTCGTCTTCGCGGAGGCGCCCGGCCGGGCCTGCGTCGCCCTCTGCTGGCCGCAGGAGGAAGAGCTCTGCTCAGTGGCAGGGAGACACCGCCTGGTCTCCCGGGGCTCCGCTGTACCCACACGCGGGGATCACCCGCCCGACTCTTGTGTTGGGATAAAAGTAGTGACCATACGCATACAGTTGAGCTTACATGGAATTTTAAACGTCTAGATATTTTACATAAAAATCCAGGCTTTCATCGGGTCTTGAACAGCCAGAGCGTCACATGTGGATGGAGCCAGGGACCGTGCTGCTCAGTGGTAACCATATGAGATGCTGCCTGGATGGGCAGGATCTGATTGGATTCGAGCCTCGGGGCCCAGAGGGGGTCAAGGGTGGGACTGGGAGTGGTACCATGAAGATACTATACTTGCGGGTTGCTCTCTCACAGGCTCTGCCTCTGCACACCCAAAAGGACATGGGAGCATGAGGAAGCCCAGTAATGAGGCCCCACCTACCTGTTTGGGTAGGTGATATTTAAAACCATACCCTTAAACAATGTAGGAATGAGTGAGTTTAGGTCTGTAAAATGCCTTGAAAGTGAACCATAATTGTTTAAAAACTGCTAAAAAGTCTAATATACAGTCCTGTAACATTTTGCAAAACTGGAAGTATTCTTCTCATTTTCTAGAACAATGAAAAGTGCAAAGAATTCACTTTGCATGTAATTTATGGACCTGGGACTTCTCTGGTGACTCAGACAGTAAAGAATCCGCCTGCAATGCGGGATACCAGAGTTCAATCCCTGGGTCAGGAAGATCCCCTGGAGAAGGGAGATCCACTCCAGCATTCTCGCCTGGAGAACCCCACGGACAGAGGAGCCTGGAGGGCTGCCGTCCATGGGTCGCAGTCGGGCACGACTGAAGCACAGTCATGTCTCATCGTGGTCTTAATTTGCATTTCCCTGATGGTCAATGATGTTGGACATATTTTCATGGCCTTGTTTGATATTTGTACATTCTTTTCAGGGAAATGTCTCTTCATGTCTTTTACCTATTTCCTTTCTTTTAAAACTGTTGAGTTTGGATATCTTTTAATATATTCTAAATATTAGCTCTTTGTCAGATTTGATTTGCGAATATTTTCTCCCAGCCTGTGGGCTCTTTAGAAATTTTCTTATCAGTGTTTTCACATGGCAGAAGTTTTTAATTTTGATAAAGTCTAATTATGCATGTTTTCCTTTCATGGATTGTCTTTTTTGTATTGTGTCTCTGTATTCTTCATTTTCTTTACACCAATTATCTTTTTCTCTCTTTCCTTCACAACAAAGCTATGAACGTTGCAAACTTTAACAGTGTTCACGGGTCCCAGAGGCTCTGGTTATTATTATTTTTTCAATCTTTTTTCCTTCTATCGTCCAGATTGGGTTATTTTTATTTATCTATCTTCAAGTTTGCAGAGTCTTTCATCTTTCATATCCATTCTGCTACTGGGCCTCTCCAAAGAACTTTTTCCTGCTATTATTTTATATTTAAGTTCCAAAATTTCCCATTTGGTCCTTTTTTATACATAATAATTCTTTGTGGAGAATGTCCATCTTTCCAGTTGTTACAAGAGCTTTGGCTTTAACGGAGCATGGTTATAATAATTACTTTAAAGTAGTTATCTAACAATGCCAAGATTTGGGTCATCTCGGAGTTGCTGTCAGTAGATTGCCTTTTCCCTTGAGAGTTATCTCTTTAAGGTTTTCCTGTTTGTATATATATATAATTTTATTTATTTATTTATGCCTATGCTGGGTCTTTGCTGCTACATGGACTTTTCTCTAGTTGCCAAGAGCAAGGGCTACTCTCCAGTTGCACGCTCTGGGTTCTCCTTGCAGTGACTTCTCTTGTTGCAAAGCATGAGCTCTGGGGTGCAGGGGCTTCAGTAACTGAACTGCATGGGCTCAGTAGTTGTGACTCCTGGCTCTAGAGCACAGCCTCCCTAGTTGTGGCACACGGGCTTAGGTGCTGTGCGGCATGGGGGATCTTCTCTGACCAGGGATCGAACCTGTGTCTCATCGTGGTCTTAATTTGCATTTCCTGATGGGCAATGATGTTGGACATATTTTCATGGCCTTGTTTGATATTTGTACATTCTTTTCAGGGAAATGTCTCTTCATGTCTTTTACCTATTTCCTTTCTTTTAAAACTGTTGAGTTTGGATATCTTTTAATATATTCTAAATATTAGCTCTTTGTCAGATTTGATTTGCGAATATTTTCTCCCAGCCTGTGGGCTCTTTAGAAATTTTCTTATCAGTGTTTTCACATGGCAGAAGTTTTTAATTTTGATAAAGTCTAATTATGCATGTTTTCCTTTCATGGATTGTCTTTTTTGTATTGTGTCTCTGTATTCTTCATTTTCTTTACACCAATTATCTTTTTCTCTCTTTCCTTCACAACAAAGCTATGAACGTTGCAAACTTTAACAGTGTTCACGGGTCCCAGAGGCTCTGGTTATTATTATTTTTTCAATCTTTTTTCCTTCTATCGTCCAGATTGGGTTATTTTTATTTATCTATCTTCAAGTTTGCAGAGTCTTTCATCTTTCATATCCATTCTGCTACTGGGCCTCTCCAAAGAACTTTTTCCTGCTATTATTTTATATTTAAGTTCCAAAATTTCCCATTTGGTCCTTTTTTATACATAATAATTCTTTGTGGAGAATGTCCATCTTTCCAGTTGTTACAAGAGCTTTGGCTTTAACGGAGCATGGTTATAATAATTACTTTAAAGTAGTTATCTAACAATGCCAAGATTTGGGTCATCTCGGAGTTGCTGTCAGTAGATTGCCTTTTCCCTTGAGAGTTATCTCTTTAAGGTTTTCCTGTTTGTATATATATATAATTTTATTTATTTATTTATGCCTATGCTGGGTCTTTGCTGCTACATGGACTTTTCTCTAGTTGCCAAGAGCAAGGGCTACTCTCCAGTTGCACGCTCTGGGTTCTCCTTGCAGTGACTTCTCTTGTTGCAAAGCATGAGCTCTGGGGTGCAGGGGCTTCAGTAACTGAACTGCATGGGCTCAGTAGTTGTGACTCCTGGCTCTAGAGCACAGCCTCCCTAGTTGTGGCACACGGGCTTAGGTGCTGTGCGGCATGGGGGATCTTCTCTGACCAGGGATCGAACCTGTGTCTCCCATAATGGTAGGTGAATTCTGTACCACTGAGTGACCAGGGAAGCCCCAGTTTTTCTGGTGGGTTTTTTTTTTTTTTTTTTATGGTTTTTAATGTATGTTGAGTGTTTGTGAATTCTATCCTGGATACTTTGAATTACAAGGCTGAGTGTATTAAAATCTTCCAGGAAATGTTGATTCGTTGTGTTTCAGCCAGCGGTCAACAGAGCCAGGTTCACTTCTGTGGGTTGTGCCACGAGTTATAATTTTTGTAGACTCTGCAAGGCTAGTCTAGTCTGCCTCATATGTATGCCCCCTAGGGGCTAGTCTGGGTCCTGAGCAGGGTCTGCTCTGAGTTCCATTTTCAAGCCCTTTGCTGTGTTGACATTTTGTCTATTCCAGGCATACGCAGCTCGGGGGGATCTCAGGGCTTTGTGTACAGGTCTATGGGATCTTCTTCTCTGCCCAATCTGATCTGTGATGTTTCCCACACAGAAGTCTCCTGTGGTCATCTGCCCTGGCTGGATAGAGGGGACTTTAGGCAGTCCTTCCCTATTGCGGGGTCTATGTCTGTTACGGGGTACACCAAAGCTAGGCTCAGGAGACTCAACAGAACACACTGTGAGGTCTCTCTCTCTTTTAAAAACTTTATTTTATTAATTTTTGGCTGTGCTGGGTCTTAGTTGCTGCACATAGGCTTTCTCTAGTTGAGGTGAGTGAGGGCTGCTCCCTAGTTATGGTCTATGGGCTTCTCACTGTGGTGGAGTCTCTTATTCTGGCTCATGGGCTGAAGGTGGGAGGGCTCGGTAGTTGTGGTGTATGTGCCCCAGATCGTGCGGGCTTCAGTAGTTGTGGCTCATGACTCTAGAGTGTGGGCTCAGTAGTCATGGCACACAGGCTGAGTTGCCCCATGGCAAGTGAAGTCTTCTTGGACTAGGGATCAAACATGTGTCCCTGCAATGGCAGGCAGATTCTTATCCACTTGACCACCAGGGAAGTCTGTGAGGTCTCTTTGTAGGTCCTCTGGGTCAAGGAAGAGGGTTTATTCTTGGAGATCTCCCCGTCTGTGACTGTTCACACTTTCAGGATTTGGGGGACCCTAAACTGTCAATCAGGCAATATGGAAAGAATGCTTCCCCAACCCCCCAAACCAAAAAGGAAACTCACCACCATCTGGATCACTGTTTGAGTCTGGTTTGCTGTTCAGAGTTTTCCAATAGTTACTGTCCATATTCTGTCGGGGGTTTTAGCTACTGTCAGTGGGAGAGAAGGGTAGAACAGGCCTAATCCATCATAACCAGACCAGACCCAGTGTCTGAGCTTTTAAGAAGCCACTGGTCCAGATATGAGGCAGAGCTATTTGAAGGCTAGTCTAGTCTGCCTCATATGTATGCCCCTAGGGGCTAGTCTGGGTCCTGAGCAGGGTCTGCTCTGAGTTCCATTTTCAAGCCCTTTGCTGTGTTGACATTTTGTCTATTCCAGGCATACGCAGCTCGGGGGGATCTCAGGGCTTTGTGTACAGGTCTATGGGATCTTCTTCTCTGCCCAATCTGATCTGTGATGTTTCCCACACAGAAGTCTCCTGTGGTCATCTGCCCTGGCTGGATAGAGGGGACTTTAGGCAGTCCTTCCCTATTGCGGGGTCTATGTCTGTTATGGGGTACACCAAAGCTAGGCTCAGGAGACTCAACAGAACACACTGTGAGGTCTCTCTCTCTTTTAAAAACTTTATTTTATTTATTTTTGGCTGTGCTGGGTCTTAGTTGCTGCACATAGGCTTTCTCTAGTTGAGGTGAGTGAGGGCTGCTCCCTAGTTATGGTCTATGGGCTTCTCACTGTGGTGGAGTCTCTTATTCTGGCTCATGGGCTGAAGGTGGGAGGGCTCGGTAGTTGTGGTGTATGTGCCCCAGATCGTGCGGGCTTCAGTAGTTGTGGCTCATGACTCTAGAGTGTGGGCTCAGTAGTCATGGCACACAGGCTGAGTTGCCCCATGGCAAGTGAAGTCTTCTTGGACTAGGGATCAAACATGTGTCCCTGCAATGGCAGGCAGATTCTTATCCACTTGACCACCAGGGAAGTCTGTGAGGTCTCTTTGTAGGTCCTCTGGGTCAAGGAAGAGGGTTTATTCTTGGAGATCTCCCCGTCTGTGACTGTTCACACTTTCAGGATTTGGGGGACCCTAAACTGTCAATCAGGCAATATGGAAAGAATGCTTCCCCAACCCCCCAAACCAAAAAGGAAACTCACCACCATCTGGATCACTGTTTGAGTCTGGTTTGCTGTTCAGAGTTTTCCAATAGTTACTGTCCATATTCTGTCGGGGGTTTTAGCTACTGTCAGTGGGAGAGAAGGGTAGAACAGGCCTAATCCATCATAACCAGACCAGACCCAGCGTCTGAGCTTTTAAGAAGCCACTGGTCCAGATATGAGGCAGAGCTATTTGAAGGTCTATTCATTAATTTTTGTCTGTTTCTGGACTCTCTCTCGTCTGGACGCTCCTATTCTGGGAGTCCAGATAAAGTTGTCTGATATAAGTAGATGGGATTATTGGGGAAAGCTGAATGAAAAGAATTTTTTTTTTTTTAAAGGAGAATCTTACCCACTCTGTCTCCCTTGTCGTGCTATCTCCAACATGGGGCTGGACATCACAGCCCCAGTAGCAATGAGGGTCTGAACGTGAAAGTGGGCTGGGGCCTCACTGTCACCTGAAGCCACGGGAGGTCCCCTCTTGTCATAAGAGTGGTGGAGTGGAGATGGCAGTGGGCAGAGGGGGACAGAGGAAGCCCACTCTGCTTGTGGTCCTATGTTTCCCAATTAGAACTCAGCTCTCAGGACTTCCCTGGTGGTGCAGTGGTTAAGATGCTTCACTCTCAATGCAGAGGGTTTAATCCCAGGTCATGGAGTTAGATCCTCCCTGCTGCAACTAAGAGTTGGCATACTGCAACTAAAAGATCCTATGGGCCGAATAAATGCATAAAATTTTTCTTTTCAAAAAGAACTCAACTCTCTGGTCATTAAATAAACAGAGATCACATTTCATGTTTCCACCTGGAGAAATACAACTCAAAGGGAAGGTACAAGAAGCACCACTTAGGCCTCAGGTTGTCTAGAGGGGATTATAAGGAGAATCCTACTTAATGCCCTTGTATCTGGGTCATAGGTTTGGGCAGCTCTCCTCCAAGTATTACCAGTGGATTATTGAGGATATTTAAAAAATTTTCTTAGCTGAGTGGGCCCCATTAGCATGAGAAGGTGAAAACCACATGTTCTCGCCAATGTATTATCTTTGGAACACATATCCTTTAGATATAAATTGGAGTTACGGTTTTCTATTAGAGAAAGAAGAGAAACTAATTCAGATTCATGGGCAATTATTGAAATTAGCAAGACAGAATTTCAGTCTCAGATAAAAGTACATTATTAAATTGCCTATGAGGTTATTATTTTTCAAGAATTATAATAAAAATTGTAATTAAATAAGGTACAGTTGGGTCACAAAAATTCTTTATCTTATAAAACTTCTAATTGCTTCTTGTCCCTAATTTTAATGAAAATTTTAAACAAAGAGTCAATTTTACCTGGAGTTCCTGAAGAATTTGCATTATAACTTTCGGATGACATGACCATATGCCTTCAGAGGGACCAGCCGTGTGTATAAGACAATCTCCTGCATTCAAGTTCAGCGCATGCTCATCTGAGGGTGAGGGGGTCTCTCTGAGGGCTAGACAGCTCTGGTGGATGCAAGGATACTTGAAACGGACATGTTTAAGCAGAGCGGGACTGAAGGACAGGTGGGAGAGATGAGGCTGGAATCAGCCCTATGCCCCTCCCCTCTGTGCGCCTGGCCTCCCATCCACCTTGCTAATCCTAACTCCTCTTGCTAGGAAGTAAACCTTCAAGCAAAGCGTCCATTGGCAGTGGAATGAAGGGATGAGGATGGGCAAAGAACAGATTCTGTAATCACTTACGAATCCAACTGTTATCTTCATAAGCCGATTCGAAAAGGGTCAAGGAAGAGAATTCTGATTTGTCAGGATGGGTGCCTGAGACACATTCTGTGCCCAGCACAGATCACTCAGGAGACTACTAATGGGAGCGACCAGTTCTCCTCCGGGGAAACTTCAGTTTTACAAAAAATCTGCAAGAGTTCTGTTCTCAGGATCCTTTCATACAGAGACCTTTCTGCTAACTGCATGGCTTCCTGAGTGTATTCCAGGGCCAGAGAAACCCTCAGATCTGGGTAACGTGCCAGAAGGAGCCAGTCTCACCTGCAAAGACACACATACAAATTTAGCCTCCCATCCCCTTTTGGTAAGCCTTCTGCATGGCTTCCTAGGGCTGCCAAAGCAGAACACTGCAGGCTGGGTGGCTGCACGTTCAAGATCAAGGCGTCAGCAGGGTTGGTTTCTGGTCAGGCTTCTCTCCTGGCTTCCAGAGGGTCACCTTCTGGCTGGGTCCTTACACAGCCTTTCCTCTGTGTAGGTGCCTGGGTTGAGAAGATCCCCTGGAGAAGGGATAGGCTATTCACTCCACTCTTCTTCTTTTTTTAAATATTTTATTTATTTATTTATTTTTTGGGCGGGGGTCGTGTTGGGGAGTGAGGGGAGCGGGCGGGCCACTTCTATTGGTCTTTCATTTCTCTATTTTCATCCATCTTTGTTCTTTGGCTCCTGCGGGCCTCCCATCGCGGTGGCGTCTGTTGTCGCAGAGCGTCAGCTCTGGGCACATGCGCTCCAGAGCTCCGGCTCGGTGATTGGACACATCGGTCCAGCCGCTCCGCGGCATGTGGGATCTTCCCAGGCCAGGGATCGAACCGGCGCCCCTTGCACTGCAAGGCGGTATCCTTATCCACTGGACCACCAGGGGAAGCCCCACTCCACTCTTCTTGCCTAGAGAATTCCTCAGCTTGTCCATGGGGTCACAAATAGTCCGACACAACTGAGCAACTAGACTTTAAGTTTCACAGAGGAAGAGAAAGCAGGGACCCAGGATGCCTCATGGACAAACTTAGCTGTTTCAGTGTCTTGTGTCCCTGAGGCTCCTGAGTGGAATGGAGAGACAGACAGATGGAAGGGCCTTGAGACTCGCTCTTGACAAGGACAGGCTGCTCTCAGCCCAGGGGCAGTCTGTCCCCAGGGTGGTGGCATCTGGGGACCACTTGACAGACTTTCTATCCATCAGAGTCAGCAAAGAATATACAAATCAAGCAGAACATTCAAGAAAAAGGAAACGTAATAAGGAAAACTCACAGCGTAGGTGATTATGGGGGAAGCACTCCCTGTACCAGCGGCAGCAGGAAGGCCCCAGGGCCAGGCTGGGGTCACTCCAGGGGGAGGGGAGTGAGAGCGGGGAGGGAAAGAGGAGGGGAAGGGAGAGGGTGGAGGGGCGTTAGAGGTGAGCAGTTCTGCCCAGGCTGTGGCCGAGGTAACTAGCCGTCTTGGTACCTCAGGGAGCAGGGCACAGGCTTCTTGTCCTGGGGTTATGCCATGTCTGGGGGTTCCGGGAGCCCAGGTTCTTTCCCTGTTTTTCCTGGGGTTGTTCGTGTGGGGATGCGGCTCCCCATCTCCACACAGCATCCAGTCTCACTGTGGGGGAGCCACTTGGACAGCTGGGGTCTCCCTCTTGGGCCTCTGCACCCTTCTGATCCCATCCCCCAGCCATCGGGTTATCCAATTATTGTTACATGATTATTACTTAACAACGTGCAGCTCCCTCCGGGCTCAGTGGGCTCCTGGGGAAGGGCCGGCAAAGGTGGGCTGGGGCCGACACCAGGCTGAATCCTGGGAGCTTTGAGAGGGGAGGGAGACAGGAAAAGGGCAGCCCAGCAGAGGCGGGCCATATCCCACTCCCACCCTGACCATCCCTGGGAGACCTATCTGCCCAGGCCAGGGATCGAACCGGCGCCCCTTGCACTGCAAGGCGGTATCCTTATCCACTGGACCACCAGGGGAAGCCCCACTCCACTCTTCTTGCCTAGAGAATTCCTCAGCTTGTCCATGGGGTCACAAATAGTCCGACACAACTGAGCAACTAGACTTTAAGTTTCACAGAGGAAGAGAAAGCAGGGACCCAGGATGCCTCATGGACAAACTTAGCTGTTTCAGTGTCTTGTGTCCCTGAGGCTCCTGAGTGGAATGGAGAGACAGACAGATGGAAGGGCCTTGAGACTCGCTCTTGACAAGGACAGGCTGCTCTCAGCCCAGGGGCAGTCTGTCCCCAGGGTGGTGGCATCTGGGGACCACTTGACAGACTTTCTATCCATCAGAGTCAGCAAAGAATATACAAATCAAGCAGAACATTCAAGAAAAAGGAAACGTAATAAGGAAAACTCACAGCGTAGGTGATTATGGGGGAAGCACTCCCTGTACCAGCGGCAGCAGGAAGGCCCCAGGGCCAGGCTGGGGTCACTCCAGGGGGAGGGGAGTGAGAGCGGGGAGGGAAAGAGGAGGGGAAGGGAGAGGGTGGAGGGGCGTTAGAGGTGAGCAGTTCTGCCCAGGCTGTGGCCGAGGTAACTAGCCGTCTTGGTACCTCAGGGAGCAGGGCACAGGCTTCTTGTCCTGGGGTTATGCCATGTCTGGGGGTTCCGGGAGCCCAGGTTCTTTCCCTGTTTTTCCTGGGGTTGTTCGTGTGGGGATGCGGCTCCCCATCTCCACACAGCATCCAGTCTCACTGTGGGGGAGCCACTTGGACAGCTGGGGTCTCCCTCTTGGGCCTCTGCACCCTTCTGATCCCATCCCCCAGCCATCGGGTTATCCAATTATTGTTACATGATTATTACTTAACAACGTGCAGCTCCCTCCGGGCTCAGTGGGCTCCTGGGGAAGGGCCGGCAAAGGTGGGCTGGGGCCGACACCAGGCTGAATCCTGGGAGCTTTGAGAGGGGAGGGAGACAGGAAAAGGGCAGCCCAGCAGAGGCGCGGGGCCATATCCCACTCCCACCCCTCCCCGGGGACCCTGCATGCACCGCTGGTCCGAGTGACCTCCAGCCTCTCAAGCCCAGGGAGGCCTTGCTGGGCTTACCTCGGATCCCTCACCAGCACATTACCCTCTGGAGGCTGCATTCGCTGGAGCGGCAGGGGCGGGAGGCGGACGCGCTCCGAGTGGAGGGCAAGGCGCCCAGGTAGCCAGGACAGGTCAGTGGGGCAGATGGTGTCCGTTCCGCCCAGGACCAGCTGGCCGGCTGTGGGGCCGCCACGCCTGTGTGCACGTGCGTGCACGCGCATGTCCTTGTGCCAGCACCTGGATTTGCGAGTGTTCATGTGTGTTTGTGTGCGTTCACGTGTGCTTGGATGTCTGTGTGTGTACGTGTGCGCGCGCGGACACGGGGGGCCTCTGTTGTCGCCGCGGGCCGGTGTGCGGAGCGCCAGGGAGGAGCGTCAGCTTCGCTTCTCTCCTGTGAACCGACCGCAACCGCTCCCACCCGACTCCTGGGGACTTGGATGCGGCAGATCCACAAATTTGGCCCCGCGAGGGTCAAGCGTGGACTGAGCTGCCCGGTCCCCAGGCCGCGCTGCACCACATCCCATCCAGGGGTCGGCGTGGCCCAGTGGCTGAGGACAGACGAGTGGCCATAGTCACTGAAAAATAACTTCCTGACGGGACACGTGCACGTGACATAAAACAACCTTTTGACAGTGAACAGTCAGTGAGTCCACAGGGGGCGACCGTCTCTTCTACCTGGTCCCGCAGCGCGCCCTCCTCTATGGAAGCCGACTGCGACCTGCCCCCAGCGCCCTGCCTCCCCATCTCTCCACATCCCCTCCCACCCACTGTGCTCCAAGTGCTCAGTGGTTTTGTCTCCTCTGTCCACGTGCATGGGCAGGACTGACACGTGTGACCTCTCCCCTCTGCTTTCCTCCACTCTGTACCTGCCCTGCTGTGAGGTGTTCCCATTTCACTCTGTTACACGGATGAACAATATTCCGTGTGTAACTACCACCACGTGTCTGTCCACTCATGGCTTCCTGGACATGGGCAGCTCCAGCTTTTGGCAGGTGTGAATGTGCTGCCGTGGACGTGGGTGTGTGTGTGGACTCGCGTTTCCGCATTGCATTCTTAGGAGTTTATACCTAGTACTGGAGTTGCATAAAGTGAAAGCCATAGCTGCTCAGTTGCCTGGGACTCTTCTCTATCTCATGGTCTGTAGCCCGCCAGGCTCCTCTGACCATGGGATTCTCCTGGCAAGAATACCGGAGTGGGTTGCCATGCTCTCTTCCTGGGGATCTTCCTGGGGATCTTCCTGGCCCAGGGATCAAACCCACATCTTGCATCTCCTGCATTGGCAGGTGGATTCTTTACTGTTCGAACCAGCATCGTCACATGGGAATTGTGTGTTTAACTAAAAATCACTTTTTGAATCTTAGAACACCACCAAGGCAGCAACCCCTTGTCACTGGTGCAGTTGTGACCCAGAAGCCATGCTTATGGCATGGTACCAATGAATGAAGCCACGTCCAAGTGAGCAGAACACTGGCTGCTGTGAGATGAAATAGGGGAAACTCCAGGCTTGGGGCGTTTCCTTACACCGGACATTTTAATTTTTTTGGTAAAGAATAATGGTGCCCTGGGATGTGAAATGTTGTCCACAAAAGGCACAGGACAGCAGAATTGGGTTGTAGGGAGTGGAGGCCACCTGTGGCTGCAGCACTATCCCCCCACCACGGCCTTCACTTTGGAGTCTCAACATGGGTTACAAATAATAGAAATGCTCAGACTCTCAGTCGTGTCCAACTCTTTGCCACCCCATGGATTGTAGCCCATCTGGCTCCTCTGTCTATGGAGTCCTCCAGGCAAGAAGACTGGAATGGGGTGCCATTTCCTCCTGCAGGGATGAAACACCCATCTCCTGCATTGACAGGTGGATTCTTTATCACTTGCGCCACCTAGAAAGCCCAACAAATAATTGAATATCATTTTAACTTTAATTAATTAATTTATTGGCCACAGGCACAGCCTGTGGAATCTTAGTTCCCCAACCAGGGATGGAATTTGCACCCGCTGCATTGGAAACCTGGAGTCTTAACCACTGGACCACCAGGGAAGTCCCCTAAAATACCATTTTTTAAATGATATTCTTTAAAAAAAACCATACACACACACAAAAGCAAGCAGGTTTGCAGGATAATTGACTCAGTTCCTCTGCGGAAGCCTGTGCCATTTCCTGTTGCAAACCCTGTTGACAGAGCACAGTGGCTGGTGGAAATGGCTTTATGAAATGGAAGACCACAGGAATCTGGTTGCCTGACATCCCCCTGACCGCAGTCAGGGGCCACAGGAACCTTGCCCACTAGGACGATGCAGCAACTGCGGTCCAGCTGAAATCTCCAACTCCTTAAGAAACTAAACGTGAGTGAGAATCCACAGGGCCCAGAAGAGCCGCCAGCTTGCGGGTTCTCGCAACTCTCTGAGAGGTTGCCTGGGGCTCTGTCAATTGCTTTTATTCGCGGGCAGTCATCAGTTACAGGTGGGAGAGCATCCCAGCTTTACTCACAGAACCGAGAGGGCAGCCAGACCCCCTGAGCTTTGAGGGAAAACAGATGAAAGGGTGGATTAAGGTGGGTGGGGGGCGTGACCGCACAGCTTCTTTGAACTTGAAGCATCTTCTTTCCATCCCCCAGAGACCAGCACAGATTCCCTCTGTTCTCCCATCTGCTGTCTTCAGATGATTGGCCACTGGGTGTCCGAAATGAAGCCTGTTGGGGGTGGGTTGGTGTGCCCACCGAGGTTTCAGGGGAAGGCAGGGGTAACTCCATCCAGCTAACATCAAGGGGGAAGAGGGCAGCGCTAATGTGAGCATTGCTCCTGGCTGCGCGCGGCAGCTGCGTGCATCCTCTGAAGTGTGCGCGCCCTAAGGGCCTGGAGGCTGCCTCGGTAACCCAACTCTCCCTGACGCTGGACGGAGTGAGAAGGTAAGATTTCTTAACACATGCAGAACAGGAGGACATTTGATGCCCGGCTTATTCCGTCCCCAGCAGGCTGACTTGCATCACTCACTTTTGTTGGGATTGACTAATCCGCACGGGCTTCGCCCAGGCGGCGGATATAAACCGGGTGCTTGGGGCCGGCGTTCTGAGCTCTGAGCGCGCAGGAGGGCAGGCATGGGACCGGCGGGGCGCCAGTTCTGGGCCCTGATCTGGAAGAATTGGCTGTGCAGGGTCAGGCACCCGGTGAGTGCTGCGTGTCCTCACGGTTCCGGGGTCGTGGAGGTTGGTGAGGTCAGGGCTAGGGGCTGGTCTGGCTCACCCCACCACGCAGGGAACTGGGGGACGTTGAATTGTTGAAATCCAGAACCTGCCCTCCAGGTCATGTATTAGTAACAGCTGAGCCTTCCTGACCATCTTCAGCATTCGGTCAAAGAAGGGCTAATTTAGAAAAAAACTTTCTTTTTTTAAAGGTGGAATTTGAACTATACTTGGTGTTTGGAGCATCCGTGGTAAAAATTGAACTGCTGAAGGGACAGGGCATTACATGCATTTAGTGCAGAAACAGAATATCACATGTACTGACTGCAAACCAGGAGGCTGGCTGCACAGCCTTGCTAACCAAAATTGGCAGGGAGCACCCACTCTATTATTCTCTGGTGTTGTATGTTTAGTGTGAATTCACATCTTTTGGGAACTGTATCCAAATTCACGGCAAAGCTCTCCTTAAGTAGACGGGACTTGTTTAACCCCAAATCTGTGCTGATGCTACGTAAATATCCCACAAGGGTGTGTTTTAACGAAGTAGAATCTATTACTTATTATTGCACTCAGCTATGCTTTATTTCTGATACTACAAGACTAAAACAAACATTTGGAAATGTCATATTCAGTAGAAGGAGACCTGCAGTAATATCTGCATTCTTTCTGATTTTAAGGTCCACACTTAGAATATGGAGGTTTTTTTGTTTTGTTTTGTTTTTTCCTGCTGACCAATTCTTCTTTTGGAAGAAATTCAGTTAATTGACACTGAATTTCATTTTGCTGAATCCTCATCTGCAAAATATTCTTTCTTCCTCAAAGTAAGGTAACTGTAAAAAATGTTTAAACACAGATGTTTTCTTTCTCATGCAAAGATCTCCAGGATGAGAATGATTTCAGGTGGGAATTTGCACGGAATTCTGAAAGTCAGGAACTAACAAGTCAACTTTGGTCTTGATGGATTATCAGTACATGAGTGTTGGTGAAAATGGTTTTCAATTTCTGAACAGTGGATTTTATTGACATAATCGGTTTGGAGGAATGAAACCTCTGGAAGGATGTTGTGGGTAAGTTAGGTTCCCAGGCTTATCACTTTCTGCTTTTTGTCAACTGGTTTAAACCTCTAAACAACTCAATGGGGTAGGAATGGCTGGGTCTGGCCCCCACGGTTCCGGGGTCGTGGAGGTTGGTAAGGTCAGGGCTAGGGGCTGGTCTGGCTCACCCCACCACGCAGGGAACTGGGGGACGTTGAATTGTTGAAATCCAGAACCTGCCCTCCAGGTCATGTATTAGTAACAGCTGAGCCTTCCTGACCATCTTCAGCATTCGGTCAAAGAAGGGCTAATTTAGAAAAAAACTTTCTTTTTTTAAAGGTGGAATTTGAACTATACTTGGTGTTTGGAGCATCCGTGGTAAAAATTGAACTGCTGAAGGGACAGGGCATTACATGCATTTAGTGCAGAAACAGAATATCACATGTACTGACTGCAAACCAGGAGGCTGGCTGCACAGCCTTGCTAACCAAAATTGGCAGGGAGCACCCACTCTATTATTCTCTGGTGTTGTATGTTTAGTGTGAATTCACATCTTTTGGGAACTGTATCCAAATTCACGGCAAAGCTCTCCTTAAGTAGACGGGACTTGTTTAACCCCAAATCTGTGCTGATGCTACGTAAATATCCCACAAGGGTGTGTTTTAACGAAGTAGAATCTATTACTTATTATTGCACTCAGCTATGCTTTATTTCTGATACTACAAGACTAAAACAAACATTTGGAAATGTCATATTCAGTAGAAGGAGACCTGCAGTAATATCTGCATTCTTTCTGATTTTAAGGTCCACACTTAGAATATGGAGGTTTTTGTTTTGTTTTGTTTTTTCCTGCTGACCAATTCTTCTTTTGGAAGAAATTCAGTTAATTGACACTGAATTTCATTTTGCTGAATCCTCATCTGCAAAATATTCTTTCTTCCTCAAAGTAAGGTAACTGTAAAAAATGTTTAAACACAGATGTTTTCTTTCTCATGCAAAGATCTCCAGGATGAGAATGATTTCAGGTGGGAATTTGCACGGAATTCTGAAAGTCAGGAACTAACAAGTCAACTTTGGTCTTGATGGATTATCAGTACATGAGTGTTGGTGAAAATGGTTTTCAATTTCTGAACAGTGGATTTTATTGACATAATCGGTTTGGAGGAATGAAACCTCTGGAAGGATGTTGTGGGTAGAAGTTAGGTTCCCAGGCTTATCACTTTCTGCTTTTTTGTCAACTGGTTTAAACCTCTAAACAACTCAATGGGGTAGGACTGTCTCTCCTTCATTATTGGAGACTTGAATTGATTAAACATTTTCCCAACAGAATGCTGCTGAAATCAATATCCTCATCAGAAATATTTAATGTATTTATTTATCTGATGACTGCTTATTTCAATGGTAGCACCTGCATCCAATCATTCTTTGCCTTATTTTCCTGTTTAGTATTTATTACCTTATAACACACCATTGGGCTTCTCAGGTGGCTCAATGGATAAAGAATGTACCTGCATTGCAGGAGACACTGGTTCAATCCTTGGGTGGGAAGGATTCCCCTGGAGAAAGGTATGGCTACCCACTCCATTATTCTTACCTGGAGAATCTTATAGACAGAAGAGCCGGAGGGCTACAGTCCCTAAGGTTGCAATGAGTCAGACATGAATGAAACAACTGAACACACACTGATTAGTTCATTTCCTTTGCAGCTCACATTAGAGTGTCAGATCCCTTAAAGCTGGGATTTTTTTTTTTCCTGATTTGTTCATCACCACATTCCCTAGCACCCAGGACAGTGCTTGGAACAACATTGGTATTCAATAAATACTTGTTGAATGGGTGAAGGAAGAAAGGAATAGAGTAGTTACTGCATCTCTGCTGCGTTCTGGATGCCAGTGGAGCCAGACAAAGGTGTGCCCTGCTCTCACAGAGCTGCAGGTCAGGACAGAGAAAGCGATAGTATTTACAAATGCCCATGTAATGAGCCCGTCTTTGGGGAAATATCCTGCACATGTCCTTGCACAAACGGGAAAGGATGTTTGCACACGGCCATTTACTGCAGCATTGTGTGTAACAGCAAAGGAGCAGAGATGACCCGGGGTGGGGGTTGGGGCAGAGAACCTGTACGGCTCAGTCCTCACGCCTTCCCTTGGGGAGGCAGATTTCCTCCCTGAAAAGTGAGATTGTTCGAGTCAGTGCATGTCATGGGTTTGCAGCAGTGCCTGGCTTGTTTTCTTATTTGGCCAGTTTCAAAAATGGTAGAGATGAGGATCTCAGACTTCCATGGGGTTGGGAGGTGACCTGGGGGCGTGAGAGGGAGGGAACCAAGGGTAGCTCTGGGCTCGCCGCACGAGTGGGTTGGAATGGAGCCCCAGGGACCACAAGCGAGAAGGAGTTCACATCTCCTCACGCGATGGCCTTGCACAGATTGAGGCCAGGGCCCCTCTGGGCGAATGTCTTTGACCTACTTTTCCCAGCTTCCTCTGGGTCTCCAATGATCATCTCTAAATTCTTTGTTTACAGCATTGTCCCAACTATGAAAATGGGGTGTCGGAAACAATGTTGAGGGGTAGGCTTCTCAGGGAATGGATAAAGAATGTACCTGCATTGCAGGAGACACTGGTTCAATCCTTGGGTGGGAAGGATTCCCCTGGAGAAAGGTATGGCTACCCACTCCATTATTCTTACCTGGAGAATCTTATAGACAGAAGAGCCGGAGGGCTACAGTCCCTAAGGTTGCAATGAGTCAGACATGAATGAAACAACTGAACACACACTGATTAGTTCATTTCCTTTGCAGCTCACATTAGAGTGTCAGATCCCTTAAAGCTGGGATTTTTTTTTTTCCTGATTTGTTCATCACCACATTCCCTAGCACCCAGGACAGTGCTTGGAACAACATTGGTATTCAATAAATACTTGTTGAATGGGTGAAGGAAGAAAGGAATAGAGTAGTTACTGCATCTCAGCTGCGTTCTGGATGCCAGTGGAGCCAGACAAAGGTGTGCCCTGCTCTCACAGAGCTGCAGGTCAGGACAGAGAAAGCGATAGTATTTACAAATGCCCATGTAATGAGCCCGTCTTTGGGGAAATATCCTGCACATGTCCTTGCACAAACGGGAAAGGATGTTTGCACACGGCCATTTACTGCAGCATTGTGTGTAACAGCAAAGGAGCAGAGATGACCCGGGGTGGGGGTTGGGGCAGAGAACCTGTACGGCTCAGTCCTCACGCCTTCCCTTGGGGAGGCAGATTTCCTCCCTGAAAAGTGAGATTGTTCGAGTCAGTGCATGTCATGGGTTTGCAGCAGTGCCTGGCTTGTTTTCTTATTTGGCCAGTTTCAAAAATGGTAGAGATGAGGATCTCAGACTTCCATGGGGTTGGGAGGTGACCTGGGGGCGTGAGAGGGAGGGAACCAAGGGTAGCTCTGGGCTCGCCGCACGAGTGGGTTGGAATGGAGCCCCAGGGACCACAAGCGAGAAGGAGTTCACATCTCCTCACGCGATGGCCTTGCACAGATTGAGGCCAGGGCCCCTCTGGGCGAATGTCTTTGACCTACTTTTCCCAGCTTCCTCTGGGTCTCCAATGATCATCTCTAAATTCTTTGTTTACAGCATTGTCCCAACTATGAAAATGGGGTGTCGGCGGAAACAATGTTGAGGGGTAGGCAATCTAACGGAGTGGTTAAATGGCCTCAAATAAATATTTACGTAGTGAATAAAAATAGAGCATGTAAAATGAGGTTACCACTGAGGGGAGCGTGTTTGTTTTTAAATTTACTGGAAAGTCCTTCATTTTATTAGATTTTATTATTATAGTTCCTTTAGGAAACATTTTTTTTTCTTTTAACGTGAAACGCTTCACGAATTTTCATGTCATCCTTGCACAGGGGCCATGCTAATCTCTGTATCGTTCCAATTTTAGTGTATGTGCTGCAGAAGTGAGTACCAGGAAACCTTTTATTACTGAAATTTCAAACACAGAAAAATAGTAGGAACAGTATAGAATGAATGAATAGGACCCATTACACTTATATTCTTCTTAGCTTTATAGATTTTTGAAATTCTACTGTTCTTGAAAAAAATCAGTTTTACTATAAGCACATTTTAATAACTACTTTGTTTTTTGTTTTTTAAAATTTATTTTTAATTGAAGGATAGTTGTTTCACAGTATTGTGCTGGTTCCTACCAAACACTAATATAAATCAGTCATTGGTCTATGCACCCCCCCTTCCACTTAAATATCCCCCCTCTTCCACATTTTTGTAACTATTTTAAATTACTTATTTTTTCTCTTGAATGTTATTTATTGCACAAATGGCAATATTATAATAAGGAAACATTTAAAAATCACCTAAAATTCCATTATCCAATTGTGTCTGCTACTTTTACTGCCTTTCTTGTTATTTGATAGATATTATATTTTTACATGATTAAAATAACAGCTTTTTTTTTTTCAGTTAATTGGATCACATTTTAAAAGTTGATGCTTAGTCTTCATATTTAATGGTTTTATTGAACAGTAGTTTATCAGTTGGACACACAATTTATCCAGCCACATCTTCATGCTGGGTGTGAACAATCTTCCCAATCCTTATGATTGGGAATGGCATGTTGATGCCTGAAGGATGAGTCTCATGGCTTGTTGCTCTTGAAGGAATTTCCTGGAGCAAGTTTCTGGGTCAGCTGTAGGACACCCGTATTTGGGCAGGTCAGCGGCGGTTGGTGGTGCCTGCAGGGGAGTCCAGGTGGGCTGCTTCTAAGAAACTTTTCCAGCACTGACAAATATCTCCTGGCCATGAGCCATGTTCTTCTACATGGATTTATATATTCATTTTTTAAAAAATTTTTTAAAAAGATTTATTTATTTATTTGGGGGTTGGGATGGGGAGGGAGGGGAGCAGGCGGACTACTTCTATTGGTCTTTCATTTGTCTATTTTCATCCATCTTTGTTCTTCGGTCCGTGCGGGCCTCCCATCGCGGTGGCGTCTGTTGTTGCTGAGCGCCTGCTCTGGGCGCATGCGCTCCAGAGCTCCGGCTCCGTGATTGGATACATCGGTCCAGCCGCTCCATGGCACGTGGGATCTTCCCAGGCCAGGGATCGAACCGGCGCCCCTTGCACTGCAAGGCGGTGTCCTTACCCACTGGACCACCAGGGAAGCCCTATATATTCATTGTTATATCTTAGTCTAATTGTAAGTCAATCTGTTTGTTTTTGTTTTTTAAAATTTATTTTTAATTGAAGGATAGTTGTTTCACAGTATTGTGCTGGTTCCTACCAAACACTAATATAAATCAGTCATTGGTCTATGCACCCCCCCTTCCACTTAAATATCCCCCCTCTTCCACATTTTTGTAACTATTTTAAATTACTTATTTTTTCTCTTGAATGTTATTTATTGCACAAATGGCAATATTATAATAAGGAAACATTTAAAAATCACCTAAAATTCCATTATCCAATTGTGTCTGCTACTTTTACTGCCTTTCTTGTTATTTGATAGATATTATATTTTTACATGATTAAAATAACAGCGTGTTTTTTTTTCGGTTAATTGGATCCCATTTTAAAAGTTGTTGCTTAGTCTTCATATTTAATGGTTTTATTGAACAGTAGTTTATCAGTTGGACACACAATTTATCCAGCCACATCTTCATGCTGGGTGTGAACAATCTTCCCAATCCTTATGATTGGGAATGGCATGTTGATGCCTGAAGGATGAGTCTCATGGCTTGTTGCTCTTGAAGGAATTTCCTGGAGCAAGTTTCTGGGTCAGCTGTAGGACACCCGTATTTGGGCAGGTCAGCGGCGGTTGGTGGTGCCTGCAGGGGAGTCCAGGTGGGCTGCTTCTAAGAAACTTTTCCAGCACTGACAAATATCTCCTGGCCATGAGCCATGTTCTTCTACATGGATTTATATATTCATTTTTTAAAAAATTTTTTAAAAAGATTTATTTATTTATTTGGGGGGGGGGGTTGGGATGGGGAGGGAGGGGAGCAGGCGGACTACTTCTATTGGTCTTTCATTTGTCTATTTTCATCCATCTTTGTTCTTCGGTCCGTGCGGGCCTCCCATCGCGGTGGCGTCTGTTGTTGCTGAGCGCCGGCTCTGGGCGCATGCGCTCCAGAGCTCCGGCTCCGTGATTGGATACATCGGTCCAGCCGCTCCATGGCACGTGGGATCTTCCCAGGCCAGGGATCGAACCGGCGCCCCTTGCACTGCAAGGCGGTGTCCTTACCCACTGGACCACCAGGGAAGCCCTATATATTCATTGTTATATCTTAGTCTAATTGTAAGTCAATCTGTTCATGGAGTCTTAATTTTTAAAATGTTTTATTTATTCTTTATTTATTTGGATGCCCTGGGTCTTAGTTATTTGTTATCTTTGCAGGGGCATGTGGGATCTTCCAGTTGGGGCATGTGGGATCTAGTTCCCCGACAAGGGATCAAACCCAGATCCCCTGCATTGGAAGTGTGGAGTCTTAGTCACTGGACCACCAGGGAAGTCCCTGTTTGTGGAGTCTTATTTTAATAATTTAAAAACAAGAAACTGGAAAAATACAGTAAGCCAAAGTGGCTGCTGCTTGGATGTCTCCTAGCTCTGCAGTCTTTTGGGGGTTTTGCATGGAAGAGAGGCTGAGAAGTGCCTTCCCCACTAGAGGCGGCTCAGTTCCTCCTGTCAGTCCCATGGCTTGTGGAACCATGTGACTCACTCTGGGTGGAGGTTGCCTCCCGTGTCCTTCATGGATGGGAGCCTTCCTTTCTGCTCTGTGTCTCACCCCCTGCGACTCCCCCCACCCTTGCCAACTCCAGCCCTACTAGACTGCTCACATCCAACCCGCTCATCCTCTGTCACTCCCTCCTTCTCCTGCCCTCACTCTTCCCTAGCATCAGGGACTTTCCCAACGAGTTGGTTTTTTTCCATCAGGTGGCCAAAGTATTGGAGCTTCAATTTCAGCATCATTCCTCTCAATGAATATTCAGGGTTGATTTCCTTTAGGGTTGATTGGTTTGGTCTCCTTGTTATAACATAAAGGAGATCATCCTCACTCTAACTCCCAACTCGTGAAGGAAAGCTCATGCAAGCTTTAGGGTGTGGTGCACTTTTACTGAAGAATTGGATAGTGCAGGGGGCTTGGAATGTAGTTTATGGTGAAGACTTCTTTGTCCTGAAAACATGTCTATTTTCATCCATCTTTGTTCTTCGGTCCGTGCGGGCCTCCCATCGCGGTGGCGTCTGTTGTTGCTGAGCGCCTGCTCTGGGCGCATGCGCTCCAGAGCTCCGGCTCCGTGATTGGATACATCGGTCCAGCCGCTCCATGGCACGTGGGATCTTCCCAGGCCAGGGATCGAACCGGCGCCCCTTGCACTGCAAGGCGGTGTCCTTACCCACTGGACCACCAGGGAAGCCCTATATATTCATTGTTATATCTTAGTCTAATTGTAAGTCAATCTGTTCATGGAGTCTTAATTTTTAAAATGTTTTATTTATTCTTTATTTATTTGGATGCCCTGGGTCTTAGTTATTTGTTATCTTTGCAGGGGCATGTGGGATCTTCCAGTTGGGGCATGTGGGATCTAGTTCCCGACAAGGGATCAAACCCAGATCCCCTGCATTGGAAGTGTGGAGTCTTAGTCACTGGACCACCAGGGAAGTCCCTGTTTGTGGAGTCTTATTTTAATAATTTAAAAACAAGAAACTGGAAAAATACAGTAAGCCAAAGTGGCTGCTGCTTGGATGTCTCCTAGCTCTGCAGTCTTTTGGGGGTTTTGCATGGAAGAGAGGCTGAGAAGTGCCTTCCCCACTAGAGGCGGCTCAGTTCCTCCTGTCAGTCCCATGGCTTGTGGAACCATGTGACTCACTCTGGGTGGAGGTTGCCTCCCGTGTCCTTCATGGATGGGAGCCTTCCTTTCTGCTCTGTGTCTCACCCCCTGCGACTCCCCCCACCCTTGCCAACTCCAGCCCTACTAGACTGCTCACATCCAACCCGCTCATCCTCTGTCACTCCCTCCTTCTCCTGCCCTCACTCTTCCCTAGCATCAGGGACTTTCCCAACGAGTTGGTTTTTTTCCATCAGGTGGCCAAAGTATTGGAGCTTCAATTTCAGCATCATTCCTCTCAATGAATATTCAGGGTTGATTTCCTTTAGGGTTGATTGGTTTGGTCTCCTTGTTATAACATAAAGGAGATCATCCTCACTCTAACTCCCAACTCGTGAAGGAAAGCTCATGCAAGCTTTAGGGTGTGGTGCACTTTTACTGAAGAATTGGATAGTGCAGGGGGCTTGGAATGTAGTTTATGGTGAAGACTTCTTTGTCCTGAAAATCTGTGCTACACTTCCTGAAGCTGGGAAAAATAGAAGGCAGAAGGAGAAGGGGACAACAGAGGACGAGATGTTTGGATGACATCACTGAGTCAATGGACATGAGTTTGGGAAAGCTCTGGGAGATGGTGAAGGACAGGGAAGCCTGGCGTGCTGCAGTTCAGGGGGTTGCAAAGAACTGGACATGACTGAGTGACTGAACTGAACTTCCAGTTGTGGGTTGGAGGGTGTTGCAGGAAAGAATAAAACTCTCCTGTTTACCATTTTCCAAACAACACACATCTAGATCCATGCCCGCACATGAAGTCCTTGCTGTCTTCTTGCTATAAAGGGCCACTGGTGTCATAGAACGCACACTTTCTCTTGGTTAGAATTATGGGGTCTTCACCAGGGCTCCTGCCTGTGGCCTGGCTCCAGGAAAGTCCTGATGTTGAAGCAGGGATGGGGTGGGAGCAAGTGCAAGCTTCAGCCCTCCCACTAGCAAACCCTCAGGAAGACTGCCAACCTCAGGCTGCATCAGAGCTCTATCTACCTCCCATCCAGGCTTTTGTCTACCTGTGCCTCAGGACCTGTTCCTCAAAATGCTACCCAGGACCCCACTTCTCTTTAACATGTAAAGAGCAAACTCAGCCTCAGCTCAGAGTTTTTGTGTGCACGTGTGTATGTTTTCTTTACAAAACAAAGCCCCTCATATTTCTTTTGCTAAAAGCAAAAGAGATTTCAATTGCTAAAAGCAAAAGAGATTTCAGTTGCTGAAAGCCTAACTCGGTGTTAAAGAATAATTTCCTTTGGGAAATAACATGATGGCCACAATTTCTGTATTTTTCTGAAATTGCAAAAAACTGTAGACATCAGATCCCAGAAAGTAAAGAAGTTCTTATTTCTTTTGGAAAAGTACTTAAGTCTTAGAGGCTGATGTTTGCTGGTTTTGTATTGTTGTTGTTTAGTCACTAGGCCATGTAGGACTCTTGGCAACCCCATGGACTGCAGTATGCTAGGCTTCCCTGTCCTCTACTATCTCCTGGAGTTTGCTCAAACTCATATCCATTGAGTCAGTGATGCCATCCAACCAGCTCATCCTCTGTCACTCCCTCCTCCTGCCCTCACTCTTTCCCAGCATCAGGGTATTTTCCAGTGAGTTGGTTCTTTCCATTGGGTGGCCAAAGTATTGGAGCTTCAAGCTTCAGCATCAGTCCTTCCAATGAAGATTCAGGGTTGATTTCCTTTAGGATTGATTGGTTTGGTCTCCTTGTTAGTAAAACTGGAAAACCATTCAGCAGAATTCTATCCAGCTAAGAGGTGAAGCTGGCCATCTTTCTTCTGGTCATGGCCTCTGTGGGCCTCTGTGGGGGTCCTCACAGCTGGCCGGGCTCCTGGGACCTTGGCAGGAAACTAACCCAGACAGGGCAGTGATCTAGGAAACAATGAACTATGGAAAAGCCGACTTCCTTTCAGTGTGTGGGGCAGCCCCTTAAGAGGTTGTTTGTGTTTGTTTGCTTTGCCCTCTGGTCACAATCATGATCTGTGCAGAGCTTTTTCTTTCCTTAGGATTGAACTTAATTTGCTTGGAATCCTTCAGCTTCGTTTTCCTCCTGTGCTCTCTGTGCTCTCTTTCTAAGCCCTGGTGATTAAATAAACAAAGGAACAGAAAAACAGCTTTGGAGGGCATCTAGGGGAGTGACTGTAAAGGAAGCTCTTATTCAGGGTTTCGTTTGACTGGAAGCATTCCTGTTGTCCAGCCTGAGCTTCAGATTGTAAGAATATCACGTCTTTTTAAGGTATGGAAAACTGAAGGGATTTCAACAGCAAAGCATCAGTTTCTCATTTTCCAATTTGGCTGTTTGTTGAGATGGAAAAAAAAAATAAAAATCATCTCTTTACTCCGCCCTTTTGCTGAAATGGTTACCGCATATTGGAAGGAGGGGCTTTCCAGTGTTAGTGATGAAGAACCCCCAGGCCAGTGCAGGAAACATAGGAGATGTGGGTTTGATCCCTAAATTGGGAAGCTCCCCTGGAGGAGAACTGGCAACCCACTTCAGTATTCTTGCCTGGAGAATTTCATGGACAGAGGAGGCTGGTGGGCTTTACAGTTCATGGGGTCACAAAGAGTGGGACACTTCTGCAGTACTTTATTTATCTTTTTTTGGGGGGGGGGTGGGGTGAGGAGGGAAGGGGAGCGGGCGGGCCACTTGTATTGGTCTTTCATTTCTCTATTTTCATCCGTCTTTGTTCTTTGGCTCCTGTGGGCCTCCCATTGCGGTGGCCTCTGTCGTCGCAGAGCGCCGGCTCTGGGCGCATGCGCCCCAGAGCTCCGGTTCGGTAATTGGACACATAATTGGACACATCAGTCCAGCCGCTCCGTGGCACGTGGGATCTTCCCAGGCCAGGGATCGAACTGGCGCTCCTTGCACTGCAAGGCGGTATCCTTACCCACTGGACCACCAGGGGAAGCCCCATAGTGGGACACTTCTGAATGACTAACCTTTTCACTTTCTTTCATACAGCAGGGAAAATGACAAGATCATCAGAAGGGAGACTGTTTCTAGAATAGTGGGTTTGGGTAGCTCTGGTGGGTTTGGGAAAAAGAAAAGCAAACAGCGGAAAACCACAAAACAAGCAGCCTCCTTCTTACATGATGGGAATCCTGGAGTTTCCCTGGTTTATTTAGTTGTTTTCTTTGACTCAGATATGATGGAGTTGAAAAGTCACAAAGAGCTGTATCAGTCCGCAGTCCTGCGGACTGCCTGAAGGAATAAAGAACCCCCTCCAACCATGGTCTCCTCCCACCTCAGCATCTCTCTGTCTCTGTCTCTCTCTTGGATCTCTCTCTCTGCCCGCCTGGCCCTCTGGGCTCTCCCTCTAGGCTGTCGATGGCTATGGAGCCCTCGTGGTGGCTCCTTTCAAGCTTAAATATGAATTTATTTTATCCTGTCTGTCTAAACTTGAATATGAATAAACCTGCCTGCCTGGGGTTGCTGCTTCTGTCTTTTTATCATTTTCTTACAGGATAGGCCTGGGCTTTTCAATTATTAGAAAGACTGAAAACTATGGAAATAACGAGGCAGACCTGGGGTTGGGCGTTGAACCCTAAATTGGGAAGCTCCCCTGGAGGAGAACTGGCAACCCACTTCAGTATTCTTGCCTGGAGAATTTCATGGACAGAGGAGGCTGGTGGGCTTTACAGTTCATGGGGTCACAAAGAGTGGGACACTTCTGCAGTACTTTATTTATCTTTTTTTGGGGGGGGGGTGGGGTGAGGAGGGAAGGGGAGCGGGCGGGCCACTTGTATTGGTCTTTCATTTCTCTATTTTCATCCGTCTTTGTTCTTTGGCTCCTGTGGGCCTCCCATTGCGGTGGCCTCTGTCGTCGCAGAGCGCCGGCTCTGGGCGCATGCGCCCCAGAGCTCCGGTTCGGTAATTGGACACATAATTGGACACATCAGTCCAGCCGCTCCGTGGCACGTGGGATCTTCCCAGGCCAGGGATCGAACTGGCGCTCCTTGCACTGCAAGGCGGTATCCTTACCCACTGGACCACCAGGGGAAGCCCCATAGTGGGACACTTCTGAATGACTAACCTTTTCACTTTCTTTCATACAGCAGGGAAAATGACAAGATCATCAGAAGGGAGACTGTTTCTAGAATAGTGGGTTTGGGTAGCTCTGGTGGGTTTGGGAAAAAGAAAAGCAAACAGCGGAAAACCACAAAACAAGCAGCCTCCTTCTTACATGATGGGAATCCTGGAGTTTCCCTGGTTTATTTAGTTGTTTTCTTTGACTCAGATATGATGGAGTTGAAAAGTCACAAAGAGCTGTATCAGTCCGCAGTCCTGCGGACTGCCTGAAGGAATAAAGAACCCCCTCCAACCATGGTCTCCTCCCACCTCAGCATCTCTCTGTCTCTGTCTCTCTCTTGGATCTCTCTCTCTGCCCGCCTGGCCCTCTGGGCTCTCCCTCTAGGCTGTCGATGGCTATGGAGCCCTCGTGGTGGCTCCTTTCAAGCTTAAATATGAATTTATTTTATCCTGTCTGTCTAAACTTGAATATGAATAAACCTGCCTGCCTGGGGTTGCTGCTTCTGTCTTTTTTTATCATTTTTCTTACAGGATAGGCCTGGGCTTTTCAATTATTAGAAAGACTAAGAAAACCAGCCTGACCTTATGGTAACAGTAACAGAGGCAGAGGACCGTGGGGCTTGTTTGATGCAAGTGTATTAGAACTGAGGCTCTCTCCCAGGGAATCTTTTCCAGCCCGGGCTCCAGTGGCCACTTGGCCAAGCCCTGGTCTGAGGTCAGCTCTATGCTTTCCACTTGGTATGCACCCTCCTCTCCCCTTGGTTCTCACCCACTGGGGACCTTTCTCTCACAGCCCCTGCTTCTGTGGTCACATCAGTGTGTCCTGCTTCCAGGGTGCACTGACCAGCAGGGGTTGGTTTGAAGCCAAAGCAGGGGAAGAGTCTGACCTACATACCTTAGACCTCATGGACTGTAGCCTGCTAGACTCCTCTGTCCATGGGATTCTCCAGGCAAGAATATTGGAGTGAGTTGCCTTTCCCTTCTGCAGATCTTCGCAACTCCGGGGTTAAACCTCTGAAGGTTTGTGCATCGGCAGGCAGGTTCTTTACCATTAGTGCCACCTGGGAAGCCGATTTGGATAAGAACTATCCCTTGGGGCTGGCCAGAGGGGAGGGTAGACGTTGTGTCTGCATCCCATCTTGACCTCTGTCTCAGATTTACAGAATTCCAGCTGAGTGTGGGGCAAGGGACTGCAATAAAATAACAAAACTGGGAGTGAAGGCAGAGTTGTGCTATAACCCGCTAGACCTGTGAGCAGGTCCACCGAGAGGCAGCCCCTGTCTGCCCTCCCCTCTGGTCAGGGTCTGGGTTGTGCTGCCCAGCCTAGTGACCTCAGACCATCACTTCTTTAGATCAGGATCCAGACTTACCTGTTCTCGCCACAGGCCACCTGATGGGTCTTCCTGGTCCCATTTCACCTCCTGTGCCAGGAGCCTTGCTGCCGGAGACCCTAAGGACTCTATCCTGGGTTTCTCCACTGAAGAGCCTTCAAAAACATGTGCAGGGTTTATTTGTTGAAATCTAGAGTGGCTGACTTCCTGAGAGGTGGCACCAATGTGGTCAAATAGGACAAGATGCCACAAACAGCAAGGATTAGGAAACTCTTTCTTGCTAGTGGTGGTTTGGCCATCTCTATGGGGAGCTGATAGAGGGATCTGTCTGAAGTGCCGCCTTATCCTCTGTCAGTCTCGCAGCTGGTGTGGCGTCAGCTCCAGACACACAGGGACTGAGCTTCCCTCTCTGGAGGGCTTCCTTATTCTCAGCCTGCCTAAAAAGTAGTTGTCTCAGAATAAATCCAAAATAGCCAGGTAAGTGAAAGGAAAGTCAAATTATCTTCCATTTCGATGGTTTGTGCTACCCGTCAGCGGCCTCTCTTTAGAAGGGAGGTCAACTCCTTTGACACCAGCTGATGTGTCCAGGTTCTGTCTCCTGGCCCTGTGCTTCTCCGGCTGTGAGATTATGTGAGATCTATGCTTGCCTAGTAGGCTTATTCAGTATTCTATCTTGAGAGGTTAGTATAAGAAGGAGTATTTATATATATATATTAATATATAAAATCTCTTATATAAACTGCCCATTCTCTTCACACAAATATTTTATTTCTTTTGCTGCACTGGGCTTAGTTGCAGCATGTGAAGTCTTACTCGTGGTGCATGAGGTCTAGTTCCCTGACCAGGGATTGAACCTGGGCTCCCAGCATTGAGAGCTCAGAGTCTTATTTACTGAACTACCAGGGAAGTCTTTTCCAATTTCATAATTAGAAGCTTGTCGATTTCTCTTGACCTTTGGTTATTAAGACCTTGCTACATGTATTATCAGTTTCTACAGCTAGTTGTCCCTTTTTTTCATGTTTTCTTATTTTTATTAAGATTAAACTTGTGTATCCTATCTCTCCTTCTCCTTGAGGTTATTTTTGTACATAGGTTTCACCTATACTCTCCTACTGTATTTTAGTTTTTTTACTACTAAATTTATTATTTCAGACTTCTGTCTACTCCGAGTGCCCTTTTGAGCACTGTGTAAGGCTTTAGTTATCTCTGTGACAAAATCCAAATTCAGGTAGCCTAACATTATGGTTGAATGCTTCCTTGCCTTGTACTGAAAAGGTTATTTTGTCATGTTTTAAAACACAGTAGAGTCTGTTTTTGGACTTTCCATTCCTTGCATTACTTTGTCATTAGGAAACTCTTTCTTGCTAGTGGGGGTTTGGCCATCTCTATGGGGAGCTGATAGAGGGATCTGTCTGAAGTGCCGCCTTATCCTCTGTCAGTCTCGCAGCTGGTGTGGCGTCAGCTCCAGACACACAGGGACTGAGCTTCCCTCTCTGGAGGGCTTCCTTATTCTCAGCCTGCCTAAAAAGTAGTTGTCTCAGAATAAATCCAAAATAGCCAGGTAAGTGAAAGGAAAGTCAAATTATCTTCCATTTCGATGGTTTGTGCTACCCGTCAGCGGCCTCTCTTTAGAAGGGAGGTCAACTCCTTTGACACCAGCTGATGTGTCCAGGTTCTGTCTCCTGGCCCTGTGCTTCTCCGGCTGTGAGATTATGTGGGATCTATGCTTGCCTAGTAGGCTTATTCAGTATTCTATCTTGAGAGGTTAGTATAAGAAGGAGTATTTATATATATATATTAATATATAAAATCTCTTATATAAACTGCCCATTCTCTTCACACAAATATTTTATTTCTTTTGCTGCACTGGGCTTAGTTGCAGCATGTGAAGTCTTACTCGTGGTGCATGAGGTCTAGTTCCCTGACCAGGGATTGAACCTGGGCTCCCAGCATTGAGAGCTCAGAGTCTTATTTACTGAACTACCAGGAAGTCTTTTCCAATTTCATAATTAGAAGCTTGTCGATTTCTCTTGACCTTTGGTTATTAAGACCTTGCTACATGTATTATCAGTTTCTACAGCTAGTTGTCCCTTTTTTTCATGTTTTCTTATTTTTATTAAGATTAAACTTGTGTATCCTATCTCTCCTTCTCCTTGAGGTTATTTTTGTACATAGGTTTCACCTATACTCTCCTACTGTATTTTAGTTTTTTTACTACTAAATTTATTATTTCAGACTTCTGTCTACTCCGAGTGCCCTTTTGAGCACTGTGTAAGGCTTTAGTTATCTCTGTGACAAAATCCAAATTCAGGTAGCCTAACATTATGGTTGAATGCTTCCTTGCCTTGTACTGAAAAGGTTATTTTGTCATGTTTTAAAACACAGTAGAGTCTGTTTTTGGACTTTCCACATTATTTCATGGATTCCCTGTGCATTTCACTTTTTGTACCAGTTCCATTTTTCAAAAATCATCTATACTTTAGTATGGGCTTCCCTGATGGCTCAGCAGGTAAAGAATCTGCCTGAAGTGCAGGAGACATAGGAGACTTGGGTTCGATCCCTGGGTTGGGAAGATCCCCTGGAGAAGGGAATGGCAGCTCACTGCAGTATTCTTGCTTGGGAATTCCATGGACAGAGGAACTTGGCAAGCTACAGTCTGTGGGTTCTCGAAGAGTCCAACACAACTGAGCGACGACTGCATGCACGAATACTGTAGTATGTTCTATTTACTATTTTGTAGGGTTATAATCTTTCATAGCTCTTCTTTGATTCTGGAGCATATATGCTCACCAAGTATATTTTAGCATCATTTTTGAGTTAAAAAATGATACCAGTTAGAATTTGGATCAAATTGTGTTTGGTGTGAGCAGGTGCTTGGGAGGAGAGGGTGGTCTTAGCCCTCCTCTCTCGTGCCTTGTGGTCATCTTGGGCTATCTGTGTCCCTGTGGATGGGGCGTCTAAGCTCTAGATGGGCTTCCCCTTGCCTTTTTTCTCACACATGACCTCAGCCTCCTTTCAGCTGTAGCTTTCTCTGTGACTTAGCTGTGGCAGGAAACAATATCAAAATCACTTTGTGTGTGTGTGTGGAGGGACAGATATTTTCCACTTCTCTTCTTAGAAGCATCGGTTGAATTGGAGTCTGTGTTTGCATCAGTCCACATATCTACTACTTTGAAACATATAATTCACCTGACTTCCAGAAAGGGTGCACCAATGTGCAGCTTCTAACAGTGTTTCTTTTAACTTGGATGTTGTGTTTGCTTGTTTCCTTTGAGTCCTTGAGGAGACAATTTATTTCTCCTTCATTTTGACTCACTGCAGAGTCTCTCTATCAGTGTTGGAAATAGTGAAGTGTTCAATGAATGTTTATTTTTTACTTTTAAAAATTAAAATAATTAAAATGATTTTTTTAAGCTTAATATGCAGCTCCCATTCCTGTAATGGCTTCTCCCGCTACCCGGCTGCTCCCGCTGCTATCTCTAAAATTAATTTTTCTTGACATATAGTTGCTTTACAATGTTGTGTTAGTTTCTGCCCTACAGCAAAGTGAATCAGCTATACACATTTAAATGAATATTTAATGCATACATGTTGAAAAAAATTGTTTTTCAATATAAAGCTCAAAAAATTAAGGAAAGAGATTCTTTACGTCTCCCTCTCAGTACCAGACTGACTCCATAACCAACATAAGGGTTTGCAAAATGTTCAGACTCGGGGCATGAAGTTCAGACTGATGGAGAGATTGTAGAAGTCCCAGCTCTGCACTGCTGTGAACTTGGACCAGCTCAGTGGATGGTTGCTATTGGACTTTGGCTCATACTTCATTTGAACTCACTTCTCTTGCAGTATTTTGTAGCAGGACCTCATAATACTTCTGGGAAAGTCTCCTTTTCTGAGCGGCTGGCACCCTAAGACTACAGTGCTCCAGAGAGACACAATAGAATTTCACACTTATTGTAAAACCCTTTGTTTCCAAGGAGAAAGGAAGCAGCTTAATTATAGGTTGGACTGTAGCTTTCTCGATATTCGAACCTTATTCAGCTGTTTTCTTCCTCGTGACAGCGAGATCTCGTGACCTGCTCCTCCCTCCGAGGAGCCCTCTTTCCCTCTCTCATTTGTTTACAATTTTGCTGTTTTTCCTGAAGTCTTTTATTCTTTGTGATTTTCAGCTGTAATCAAACCTCCATGCTGCCTGAGCAACTTGGAGGATTTGAGAAAGGGTTTAAACTTAGTCTGTAAGACCAAATTGCTCAAGTGAGATGGAAAGCTTTTTAGGGGCTAGAGATCGGTTGAATTGGAGTCTGTGTTTGCATCAGTCCACATATCTACTACTTTGAAACATATAATTCACCTGACTTCCAGAAAGGGTGCACCAATGTGCAGCTTCTAACAGTGTTTCTTTTAACTTGGATGTTGTGTTTGCTTGTTTCCTTTGAGTCCTTGAGGAGACAATTTATTTCTCCTTCATTTTGACTCACTGCAGAGTCTCTCTATCAGTGTTGGAAATAGTGAAGTGTTCAATGAATGTTTATTTTTTACTTTTAAAAATTAAAATAATTAAAATGATTTTTTTAAGCTTAATATGCAGCTCCCATTCCTGTAATGGCTTCTCCCGCTACCCGGCTGCTCCCGCTGCTATCTCTAAAATTAATTTTTCTTGACATATAGTTGCTTTACAATGTTGTGTTAGTTTCTGCCCTACAGCAAAGTGAATCAGCTATACACATTTAAATGAATATTTAATGCATACATGTTGAAAAAAATTGTTTTTCAATATAAAGCTCAAAAAATTAAGGAAAGAGATTCTTTACGTCTCCCTCTCAGTACCAGACTGACTCCATAACCAACATAAGGGTTTGCAAAATGTTCAGACTCGGGGCATGAAGTTCAGACTGATGGAGAGATTGTAGAAGTCCCAGCTCTGCACTGCTGTGAACTTGGACCAGCTCAGTGGATGGTTGCTATTGGACTTTGGCTCATACTTCATTTGAACTCACTTCTCTTGCAGTATTTTGTAGCAGGACCTCATAATACTTCTGGGAAAGTCTCCTTTTCTGAGCGGCTGGCACCCTAAGACTACAGTGCTCCAGAGAGACACAATAGAATTTCACACTTATTGTAAAACCCTTTGTTTCCAAGGAGAAAGGAAGCAGCTTAATTATAGGTTGGACTGTAGCTTTCTCGATATTCGAACCTTATTCAGCTGTTTTCTTCCTCGTGACAGCGAGATCTCGTGACCTGCTCCTCCCTCCGAGGAGCCCTCTTTCCCTCTCTCATTTGTTTACAATTTTGCTGTTTTTCCTGAAGTCTTTTATTCTTTGTGATTTTCAGCTGTAATCAAACCTCCATGCTGCCTGAGCAACTTGGAGGATTTGAGAAAGGGTTTAAACTTAGTCTGTAAGACCAAATTGCTCAAGTGAGATGGAAAGTTAGCTTATTTAGTCTGCAGGCGTGATACTCAGGGTTGAAGGGCTCCAGGACGAAGAATGTTCTCCTTGCTCCCCAGTGTGTGAAATGGACACAGGGTTGAATACCTCTTTGTTGTTGGGAGATTAAAGTAATGGATGAATGTGAGCTCTTGAGAGTTCAGCATGATGACAACAAGTGGTTTGAGGAAGACCCGGTCCTCTTTACACTGCATACCTAGTTTCACTTCCTTATTGTGGGGCTGGAGGCTGGGCTCCACACGCATTTATAGGCGCTTCACTTCCTCCTCCTCGGGGAGGACTCTGGTCCTGTGTATTCTCTGCTGTTTCTCCAGCCCTTATGAGCTGTACACACCACTGAATGAAGGAATTAGTTCACTTGTTTTACTGCTCTGTGCTAAGTCGCTACGGTTGTGTCCGACTCTTTGTGATTCCATGGACTGTAGCCCATCAGACTCCTCTGTCCATGGGATTCTCCAGGCAAGAATACTGAAGTGGGTTGCCATGCCCTTCTCTAGGGGATTTTCCCATCCCAGGGATCAAAACAATGTCTCTTATGCCTCTTGCATTGGCAGACAGCTTCTTTATCACTAGTGCCACCTGGGAAGCCCTTTTTACTGCTTTAGTGCACCAGTAGTTTTATTGATCCGTCCTCCCTTTTTCTTTTTTTCGCATGACTTCCTCCAATTTTTTTCATTCACAAATAATGCTATTGAAAACAGTCTTGAGCACACCTGTGGATTACAGGTGTAATACCTTTTCAAAAGGTTACTCTAACGGTGAACCTTTTTTTATAGGTTAAAACTAGTCTAATGTAGGGAGTTGCCTGGTGTTCTAGTGGTCAGGAGTCTGCTTCCGTTGTGATGGCCTGGGTTCAGCCCCTTTAGTTCTATCAATTGCTGCTTTATATATTTTGACTATGTTTATGAAGCATGTGAATGCATAAAGTTAGTATAGCTTCCTATTGTATCACCTCTTTAATTATGTAGTGATTCTATTTAATAATGCTCTGTCTTCAAGTCTCGTGTATGATATTACTGTAGCTAATTTGTTTAATATTTACCTAGTATATATTTTTCATCTCTTTAATTTGATATGGTCTGCATCATTATGTTGAATAGCCTGATTTCTGTTTATCTGAAGTTTTTTTTATACCCTCATTTTTGAGAGAGGAATTTTCTGGATACACACTTTTAGATTAACCAGTTTTCTCCAAGTAATCTAAAGATATTTAATTTTCATCCAGTTTCCTGCTCTTGTAAGTTTTTGGTAAGGCTGGTTATTTCTTTGAGGTCCTGTGTCTTTATTTCTTTTTTTTTTTTTAATTTTTATTTTACTTTTTACAGAGTTTTGTTGTTTACAGATACGTAAGATCTCAGATTAGTCATGTGTATATCCCCCCATCCCACCCCTCCAGGCCATTGCACAGTGCCCCTGCAGGATCCCCTTTTCTCACAGCACAATGACAATAGCTATTTTTTTCACATATGTGTCTTTATTTCTTGAATTGCTATTGAAATCATATTTCTTTCTAATTCAGTCAAAGATTCAACTCATGACTTCTCTATTCTTTCTAATTAATTTTTCTGGTCAATTCCTTCCTCCAACTCTTTGGGGATTTCTTTTTACTCTCTCATTTCTCTCAGATGAACAATGCAACTAAAACATAATTTTTTCAGGGCCATTGACCTATTGTTGCTGGTCAGCATAGCATTGGAAGCAGAGTGATCCTGTTGAATTTTAAATTTGGCCCCATTTTTATTTTGGCTGGATTTTGTTGCTAAGCCTTTTTTCCCCTTAAGGTTTCCATGGTGAATAATGATCTGTGTTCTTTTATCACATTTGAGTCAGTTCTAATGAGGTGGATGAGCCTAGAGCTTATTATGCAGAGTGAAGTCAGTTAGAAAGAGAAAAATATTATATATTAATGCATATATATATATGGACTCTAGAAAAATGGTACTGATGAGGCTATTTGCAGGATAGGAACAGAGACGCATAAAGAACAGACGTTGGACATGGGGTTGGAGGAGGATACGGTGGGATGAATTGAGAGTGTAGCATTGAAATGTGTTCATGTCTTACCATGTGTAAGACAGGTAGCTAACAGGAAGCTGCTGCATAACACAGGGAGCTCAACATGGTGCTCTGTGACAACCCGCAAGGGTGGGATGGGGGGCTCGGGGGAGGTTCAAGAGGAAGGGGACATATGTATCCTTATGGTTGATTTATGTTGTTGTATGGCAGAAACTAACACGATATTGTAAAGCAATTATTTTCCAATTAAAAATGAAAAAAATAATTATCTGTTTTTTTTTTTTTTTTTTAAGATTATTTATTTTGGGCGGGGATCGGGTTGGGGAGAGAGGGGAGCGGGCGGGCCACTTCTATTGGTCTTTCATTTCTCTATTTTCATCCGTCTTTGCTCTTTGGCTCCTGTGGGCCTCCCATCGCGGTGGCGTCTGTCCTTGCAGAGCACCGGCTCTGGGCGCATGCGCTCCAGAGCTCTGGCTCAGTAATTGAACACATTGGTCCAGCCGCTTCGTGGCACGTGGGATCTTCCCAGGCCAGGGATCAAACCAGCGCCCCTTGCACTGCAAGGCGGTGTCCTTACCCACTGGACCACCAGGGGAAGCCCTCTGTGTTCTTCTATGGTTGAGAATGTGTATATATGTCCATGCTGTTCTTCAGGCAATTTTAAGGGTCATTTTGGCTGGGTATCTTACATGTATCACACTTTCTTTCTCTTACAACTTGGTAGATATTGATGCATCTATATCTAGCACTAATATTTTGAGACTATGTTGGAGTCCAGGCAGATGTTTTTCCTCTTCGTGGGTATTGGTAGTATTTTTCCTTTATCTTGAGAGTTCAATAGCTGTAGTTAAACTGCAGCTTGTTATTATTATTTTTAGAAATTACAGCATACTCTTTCAGTCTTGAGACCAATTTTTCTATATTTTAGGGACATTCTACTGTGTTATATCTTTGAGTATACTTTTTGTTCCGTTTGTTGGATTTTCTGCTTAAAGGATGGCAGATATTGTTATGCTGTGGAGTCTTTTGCTTTTAAAAGCTGATCATATTAGCTATCTGTGTTAATAGTTTGTCTTTAAAACTTTAAATCACTATTATTATCTCAAACTGTTTCTCTAACACAGAAATTGAATTTAATCAGTATCTTTCTCTTCTCTTTTTTGTGGTTTCTAAATCATTTAGAATTCTATAGTAATGGCTTTTTGTTATTTTTTCCCTTAGATCTACAGTCACTCTTTTCATTTACCATCTTTTTTCTAGGCTCTTATTTTCTGAGTGTTTGTTCTTATTAAATTGCTTTTCTTTATTGAACAGTTCTAATGAAATTCTTCCTGTCATCTGAGTTGTTTCTTCTCCAGTCATGCTCCATGACTTTCTTTTGCTTTGTTTGTTCCCTTCACAATGTGTAGATAGCTGGTTTTCTTTTCATCTGACTTATCTTTGGGCAGGTTAGCTCAGGTGTTGTATTTGTCCTTGATTTTCTTTTCAAGAAACCTGAGGAGAGTTTGATTTCTCCCTTAAACTCTGGTGCGGTGTCTGAGCAAATCCTCCATGCCGAGCTCTCCAATATCTTGTCACTTCGTCCCGTCCAACTCTTTGAGACCCTATGGGCTGTAGCCTGCTAGACTCCTCTGTCCATGCTGTTCTTCAGGCAAGAATACTGAAGTGGGTTGCCATTCCCTTCTCCAGGAGATCTTCCTGACCCAGGGGCCAAACCCAGGTCTCTTGCATTGCAGGCAGATTCATTACCATCTGAACTAACAGGAAATCTCTCCTTCAACATCTTGTTAGCAGTTTTATACCGAATTCATCCAGCCAGCTGGGAAGTTATTCTCTGACTTTGGATTCTTTCCTCCTTCATTGTGTGTAGCCCAGGAGCGTCTCCAGCAGTCTATGGAGTGGGTTTTTCCTCTTCGTGGGAATTGGTAGTATTTTTCCTTTATCTTGAGAGTTCAATAGCTGTAGTTAAACTGCAGCTTGTTATTATTATTTTTAGAAATTACAGCATACTCTTTCAGTCTTGAGACCAATTTTTCTATATTTTAGGGACATTCTACTGTGTTATATCTTTGAGTATACTTTTTGTTCCGTTTGTTGGATTTTCTGCTTAAAGGATGGCAGATATTGTTATGCTGTGGAGTCTTTTGCTTTTAAAAGCTGATCATATTAGCTATCTGTGTTAATAGTTTGTCTTTAAAACTTTAAATCACTATTATTATCTCAAACTGTTTCTCTAACACAGAAATTGAATTTAATCAGTATCTTTCTCTTCTCTTTTTTGTGGTTTCTAAATCATTTAGAATTCTATAGTAATGGCTTTTTGTTATTTTTTCCCTTAGATCTACAGTCACTCTTTTCATTTACCATCTTTTTTCTAGGCTCTTATTTTCTGAGTGTTTGTTCTTATTAAATTGCTTTTCTTTATTGAACAGTTCTAATGAAATTCTTCCTGTCATCTGAGTTGTTTCTTCTCCAGTCATGCTCCATGACTTTCTTTTGCTTTGTTTGTTCCCTTCACAATGTGTAGATAGCTGGTTTTCTTTTCATCTGACTTATCTTTGGGCAGGTTAGCTCAGGTGTTGTATTTGTCCTTGATTTTCTTTTCAAGAAACCTGAGGAGAGTTTGATTTCTCCCTTAAACTCTGGTGCGGTGTCTGAGCAAATCCTCCATGCCGAGCTCTCCAATATCTTGTCACTTCGTCCCGTCCAACTCTTTGAGACCCTATGGGCTGTAGCCTGCTAGACTCCTCTGTCCATGCTGTTCTTCAGGCAAGAATACTGAAGTGGGTTGCCATTCCCTTCTCCAGGAGATCTTCCTGACCCAGGGGCCAAACCCAGGTCTCTTGCATTGCAGGCAGATTCATTACCATCTGAACTAACAGGAAATCTCTCCTTCAACATCTTGTTAGCAGTTTTATACCGAATTCATCCAGCCAGCTGGGAAGTTATTCTCTGACTTTGGATTCTTTCCTCCTTCATTGTGTGTAGCCCAGGGAGCGTCTCCAGCAGTCAGGCTCCTTGCTCCCTTTCTGTGTGTCCTTTGAATATCCCCAGCAGAAACTTCCTCACCACCGTGGTCAGAAGAAGGAGAAAAGGGAATTTCTGCAGGATTCCTGACTCCACACATGCATGTGCTGGGGATAGCCCCTGGCTCTGGAGACTCTGGGCTGAGTTGGGACTGAGTCCTGGTAGACTTGGGTGATTCCCCCCGACTCATCTCCTCTAGCTTTGTCTCTTTCCCTTTTTCTCTTTCTTCTTGTGTCCAGGAAAAGGGTAAGTCTGCGAGGAGATTTCAATGCATCATTTCACCAGGGCTCCTTTGTGTGTTTACGTTTGTGTGTATGTATGGTTAAGGGCTCCTGGCCAAATGCTGTGGTGTCTCAGCTATTCTGAGGGAACTGAGGACAGAGAGTCCATAATTGTCACTGAGGGATGTGGACTTTGGGGTACAGAACTGGTCACTTCTGGACTCCTGGGGTGGCAGGGAGCTTCCCTCCTGGACTCAGGGTAGGAAGTGGAGACCGTGGCTTTTTTCTTTTTTGGAGAATAGTTGCCGTTTCATGAGCACTAATAGAACCTCCAGATGGTTATTGAGGGCAAAGCCTCTAGCAGTGTCTCCTCCTGACCTCCTGTGAGGAGTTCTGTGGCCCCCTTCATGCTGCTGAGAAGCCATGAGTAGGGGCCTGCAGTGCAGGAGACCTGGGGAAGCACAAAACTTCACCAGAAAGCACAAAACTTAGCCAGAAAGCAAGGTTCAAGGACAGTAATAGCACACAAGAAGGAAAACATGACACAAAAATGTCATGAGAGGGGCTTCCCTGGTGGTCCAGTGGGTAAGGACACCGCCTTGCAGTGCAAGAGGTGCCGGTTCGATCCCTGGCCTGGGAAGATCCCACGTGCCGCAGAGCGGCTGGACTGATGTGTCCAATTACCAAGCCGGAGCTCTGGCGCATGCGCCAGGCCCCCAGGAATCTCATTACCATCTGAACTAACAGGAAATCTCTCCTTCAACATCTTGTTAGCAGTTTTATACCGAATTCATCCAGCCAGCTGGGAAGTTATTCTCTGACTTTGGATTCTTTCCTCCTTCATTGTGTGTAGCCCAGGGAGCGTCTCCAGCAGTCAGGCTCCTTGCTCCCTTTCTGTGTGTCCTTTGAATATCCCCAGCAGAAACTTCCTCACCACCGTGGTCAGAAGAAGGAGAAAAGGGAATTTCTGCAGGATTCCTGACTCCACACATGCATGTGCTGGGGATAGCCCCTGGCTCTGGAGACTCTGGGCTGAGTTGGGACTGAGTCCTGGTAGACTTGGGTGATTCCCCCCGACTCATCTCCTCTAGCTTTGTCTCTTTCCCTTTTTCTCTTTCTTCTTGTGTCCAGGAAAAGGGTAAGTCTGCGAGGAGATTTCAATGCATCATTTCACCAGGGCTCCTTTGTGTGTTTACGTTTGTGTGTATGTATGGTTAAGGGCTCCTGGCCAAATGCTGTGGTGTCTCAGCTATTCTGAGGGAACTGAGGACAGAGAGTCCATAATTGTCACTGAGGGATGTGGACTTTGGGGTACAGAACTGGTCACTTCTGGACTCCTGGGGTGGCAGGGAGCTTCCCTCCTGGACTCAGGGTAGGAAGTGGAGACCGTGGCTTTTTTCTTTTTTGGAGAATAGTTGCCGTTTCATGAGCACTAATAGAACCTCCAGATGGTTATTGAGGGCAAAGCCTCTAGCAGTGTCTCCTCCTGACCTCCTGTGAGGAGTTCTGTGGCCCCCTTCATGCTGCTGAGAAGCCATGAGTAGGGGCCTGCAGTGCAGGAGACCTGGGGAAGCACAAAACTTCACCAGAAAGCACAAAACTTAGCCAGAAAGCAAGGTTCAAGGACAGTAATAGCACACAAGAAGGAAAACATGACACAAAAATGTCATGAGAGGGGCTTCCCTGGTGGTCCAGTGGGTAAGGACACCGCCTTGCAGTGCAAGAGGTGCCGGTTCGATCCCTGGCCTGGGAAGATCCCACGTGCCGCAGAGCGGCTGGACTGATGTGTCCAATTACCAAGCCGGAGCTCTGGAGCGCATGCGCACAGAGCCAGTGCTCTGTGACAATAGAGGCCACTGCGATGGGAGGCCCACGTGGGCCAAAGAACAAAGATGGATGAAAATAGAGAAATGAAAGACCAATAGAAGTGACTCGCCCGCCCCTCTCCCTCCCCAACTCGCCCCTAAAAAAAAAAATGCCATGAGAGAGAGGAAACTGCTTTTGTGCCCCTGAAGAGAAACAAGGAATTCACTCACTCACAAGGGACAGAAACACAGCACCCCTGTCTGCTTCCATACTTTTCTTTTGAACTGAGTAATTTCAAATTAAGACCCGTGGAAGGTTTTTCCTACCTGTGCTTCTCAGAGGATCACTTCGTAAATAAAAAACTGAGTTACCTAAAATTCTAGGTTTAATTAGAGTTTTGTTTTTATTTCGAGATCTTCAGAGAAATTTCTCAGTTATGAGAGGGAGTGTTTTATTTATTTATTGGTAGATAAGAAGTGGATTTAATAAGAGAGAAACACATGCCACAGAGTGTGGACCATCTCAGAAGGTGAGAATGGCTGAGTTTTTTGCCTTTTTAAAATATTTTTCTCATTTGAAACTACATATTTGCCATTGATTTTTATGACTGGGATGACAAATACTCGTAATTTCACAGTTGCCATTGCCTATTTTAATTTGGCCTTGACAAAATCCTTTAAATTATGGTGGTCTTTATGTGTAGGAGAAAAAATTCCAGATAGTATAAATAAAATGACTGGTAAATTGACTGCATAAAAGATTAAGACAAGAGACTTCTGGTGGTTCAGTGGTTAAAAACTGCCTTGTAATGCAGGGGATGTAGGTTCATTTCCTGGTTGGGGAACTAAAATCCCACATGCTGTGGATAAACTAAGCCCTCATACCAAACTACTGAGCCTAAGAGCCACGACTAGAGTCCATGTGCTTCAGTGAAAAATTCCATGTGCCACAACTAAGACCCTGTGCAAACAAATATAAAATATTAAAAAAAAAAATTTAGACAATAAAAAGGCAAATTAACAGTTGGAGAAAATACTTGTAATGCCTAAACCCAACAAGGACTAAATTCTTTAATTAAAACAACAAAACAGGAAACAGTTTATATATTTTTATTAAGGACATTTGGTTATATCTACCCATTAAAAGTATAAATTAAAAATCATATATACTTTGACTCAAAAATCTTGCTTAGCAATGCTACCTTAAAAAACAGACTTACAAAAGTCAGCCAAATGTACAGAAACCCATGATAGCACAGGCACCAAATAGAAAACTTTGCAGATTCCATAATTGGGTGACTGGTTAAATAAATTTTACTGTTTCTCCTTATGTAGTCTTTAAGAACAATGAGACTGATCTATATGTACTGATACAAAAGTTATTTCTAAAAATATTCATTATATTTATTTATGTCTTTTAAAAATGAATTAAGACAACTGTGTGAATAGTTTGTACTTTGGGAGAGTGGTTGTAGTCTTCCTCTACTTTCTGAATACCCTAGCCATGCATATTGGAGGCCTGAGTTTGATCCTGGGGTCTGGAAGATGCCCTGGAGAAGAGAATGGCTATCTTGCCTGGAGAAATCCACGGACAGAGAAGCCTGGCGGACTGCAGTCCATGGAGTTGCAAAGAGTTGGACTTAACTTAGTGACTCACAAAAACAACCATGCATATATTTATGTGTTTATAATATCAAAAGGGATGGGACTTCCCTGGTGGTCCAGTGGCTAAGATTCTGTGCTTCCAGTGTAATGGGCCGAGATTCAATTCCTAGTCAAGGAACTAGATCGTACATGTTGCAGCTAAGAGTTCACATGCCACAGTGAAGACTGAAGATCCCACATGCTGCAACTAAGACCTGGTGCAGCCAAATGAATACATACTGAGATAAAAGGGGCTATATGAGCCTTGGCTCCATAAGCCATTTTCAGTTCTCTTTATATGTAAAAAAAGGCTATCTTATATTATTAAATTTTTTCAAACCCCCAAATTGATTATTATTTGTTCTTCTTAATGGTGTCAAGTGACTGTTTAATCTGATTGTAATCAATTTAATCTAATTGTATATTTACAATTTTGCACATTTATATTCAACCAGAATTAATAATGGACACCCCACACCCTTGTACTTCAAGAAATGACTCACTTGTTACAGAGAATGAAGAGGTAACTTAAGTTCTTCTGAAGAGTGTTTATGTTTCTTCCGAAGAGTGTGATCTTTCTGGTTTAATTAGTATCTTTTAAGCCAGAGGACGCCCTCCTTCGAGTCCTCCCTCGAGTCCTCCCTTGAACGTTTTTCTGTTACCAGGGTGGGTGATACTGGGTTTCAGCAGTTTCTCAGAGAACTTTTCATAATGATGTAGTTTATGGCACAAGAAACACTTCCTCATGACTCATTTCCAAGAGGATGATTTCTTTTTCTTCTTTAATTGTGCCAGAGATGGAAACGTTCTTTCCCTCTTGGGTTTTGTCTTTATGGTTTCAGGCCACCTACACTCACCTGGGCACACAGTTCTGTTTGCTGAACCTTATGGGGAAAGGCTGGGACTGGGGCATAGTGCCTTTGACTGTGGCAGCTCAGAGACTAATACAGTATAGCAACAGAGCATCGTGACTTTGGAGTCTGAAAGAACAAGACACACTTTTTTGTGTGTGGACAGTATCCTTAACTTCCTGACCTGAAGATTCTTAGGTTTTGTTTCTGTATTTTTGAATGCTTTACTTGGTCTGTGTCTGGCTATAAACTTTTGTATTTGTAAACTGAGTGGAAGTCAACAGAAGAGTATTATGCTCCAAAAACGGCAGAATGTTGACAATAAAAATCATCTTGTGGACTTCCCTGGTGGTCCAATGGTTAAAGAGTTTGCCTTGCAATGCAAGGGTCACCGATTCGATCCCTGGCACGAGAAGATCCCACGTGCCATGGAATGGCTGGACCAGTGTGTCCAATTTTGAGCCAGTGCTCTGGAGTGCATGTGCCCAGAACTGGTGCTCTGCAACGAGAGGCTACTGCAATGGGAGGCCCATACAGGCCAAAGAAATAAGATGGATGAAAATAGATAAATAAAGGACCAATAAAAGATAGGCCAAAATAAAAAAAAAATCATCTTGTGATAACTGAGTAATTTCTATTAATTTTTCATTGGGCTATTTCTCGGGTATTTCTTGTTCAAATAATTAAATTCTGTGTATCAATGGCAATTCCTTTTCCTTTGAGTTTGAAAATTCAGGGTTATACAAATTACTGCAGTCCATATGGGTGGCTCTTTTGCAATCTGTGTCAAGAGATTTGACTTCAGTAATCGGACTTTTCAGAGTTTGTTCCAATTTCAAGAAAGTAATTTAAAAGAAAATTAATTATACAAAAATTTATTGTAGAAAAATGTAAATTATGATATAAGAATGTTACATAACCAGGAAGAATGATAATTAGAATGGTGTGTGGCAACATTAGAAAATGTTCATAAAATGAAACCAAGTGTCTTCCAGCACCAAATCTACTACTACTTTAGTTACTTGTGGTCTACCAAGTAGATACAAAAATCTTTCTTTGGATGGGAAAATCAGACATGTTAAATAAATGAGAAAAATAAAAATAGTGAACTTGTTTGAGTGTGAGAAATATGGATGAAGTTCTTTGTTTAATTTCTTTAATGTCATAGATTCTTCAATAAATAAAAACGTGGAGAAAAGAGAGAAGAATCGAAGCCAGGGCTGGTGGGAGAAGGAGAAGGTGCTGACCATTGTGGATCTGGGTGCAGTGAACATGGGACTGAGGCCATCTCTGTAGGGGCCTGTCTCAAATGATTGTTCCTAGGATACACGAGAGGGGTGACCGTCACTTCCTTTAAAGGAAGTCTGGTCTGACCCATTAATCCTCCTTCAGCAGCTGGAGATAGCCTACTTCTTTGTGCCTTTTTTCAGACACTGATTTTTTTTTTAAATTTTTATTTATTTATCTTTTGGGGGATGGGGTGGGGAGGGAGGGGGACAGGCGAGCCACTTCTATTGGTCTTTCATTTCTCTATTTTCATCCGTCTTTGTTCTTTGGCTCCCGTGGGCCTCCCATCGCGGTGGCGTCTGTCCTTGCAGAGCACCAGCTCTGGGCGCATGCGCCCCAGAGCTCCGGCTCGGTAATTGGACACATTGGTCCAGCTGCTCCGCGGCACGTGGGATCTTCCCAGGCCAGGGATCTAACAGCGGCCCTTGCACTGCAAGGCGGTGTCCTTACTCACTGGACCACCAGGGAAGCCCCGACACTAATTTTTTGAACAACTTTCCAGGTCCTCTCCCTGGCTGAGTTCTTCTGGCCGTGTTTCCTGTTCATGATTCTGACAGTACTTCGTTTTCAAGAGCCTCCCAGACATAGAGACAATTGTGAGTTTCATTTTTATTATACTTTTTGATAACCAACCTCTAGAGAAGAAAATGCAGTGTTCTTGTTGTTCTTTATAGATTCTGGATCTTGAGTCAAATGAATGGATAGGGTTCTGTTATAATATCACTCAAGAGTGATATTCACATGTTTTCCCAATCTAGCAGATAGGTTTATTCCTCAAATTAAAGTGTTTCAATTCAGGCTATAGGTATATAAGTCATTATAAATATAGAAAGAGTAGAGAAAGAGACAAAGGTGGGGGAACTGAGTTTCAATATGATGGAATTTTGGTATGATGAATTCCAGTATGATGGTGATGATGATGATGGTGGTGACTTACTGAGAAACCATTATTAATAACTTCCTCTGCTCCAGGAATTTTATCAGAAAAACCATTTTGTTTTTCTGGTTTTAAACCTCAGCAGCATCTTTGAGAAAGGCTTGCCTCTTTCGTTGCTATCAGACTTATGCCCACTTGAAACATGAATAATGTGGTTAGTTCCAAAAATGTTACATGAATATAAAATTTTAAGGGATGACTTTTATCTAAAATAGCACGTCACTATTCACCATCATGCATTAATGTCTTCATTCATTTGGGAAATAATGTTTTGAGTGTCTTTGTGTCCAGGTGTTGCTGAGGATGAAGTGGTGCACACGGAAACACAAACATCCTTTTCCTGGGCAGCTGGTGTGTACCAGCTGTGTACAGCTCTGTCAGGCGGCCGTGTATGTGGCCAAGCAAAGCCGTCCTGCCTTGATGCCTGTGGGCTGGCCCTGGAGGAAAGGTGTTAGCGCAGATGGTTTCTGCCCTTCCAGAACTTACTGCAGGGCCAGACTAGGACGATGCAGTGGGACAGAGTCAGATTGTGACTCTGTACGTGGTACCTTGTGCACAGAGGCGAGGTGGCCACACCATCCTAGGGTAGGGCTTCTGAGGAGTCAGCAAATGTGAAGCTTTGCCAGATGAAACTGTTCAGGGGAGGAAAGGCAGAGCAGACAGCACAGGAAAGATTGGAACTAAAAGGAGTTCCTGTGACTGAGAAGCGGACATGTGGCTGGAGAAACAAGCAGGTTCAGATTAGTGAAAGCTTTGAAGGATGTGAAGGACAGTGGCTTCCCAAACGGTACTGAGGAGCTGTTTATATCAGGTGTATGTCTAGGGGTGGGCTTCCCAGGTGACGCGAGTGGTCAAGAACTCAGGGTGCATAAGAGACCTGGGTTCAGTCATTGGGTTGGGATGATCCCCTGGCAGAGGAAATGGCAACCCACTCCAGTATTCTTGCCTGGAGAATTCCATGGACAGAGGAGCCTGGCTGGCCCTACAGTCCATAGGGTCACAAAGAGTCAGACATGACTGAAGTAACTTAGCATGTACTCATGCATGTCCAGGGGTGGAACTGGTGAATCACAGGGTAGTTCTATTTTCAGTTTTCTGAGGAATCTCCACCCTGCTCCCCACAGTGACTGCACCAATTTACGCTCCCACCAACAGTCTTGAAGGGTTCCCTTTTCTCCAGGAAGTGGTTCATTGTAGCATTTGTCCTGAGAGACCTTGGATCCTATCCAGTTTTTCTAAACGTCTTTCTTGCTATCAGACTTATGCCCACTTGAAACATGAATAATGTGGTTAGTTCCAAAAATGTTACATGAATATAAAATTTTAAGGGATGACTTTTATCTAAAATAGCACGTCACTATTCACCATCATGCATTAATGTCTTCATTCATTTGGGAAATAATGTTTTGAGTGTCTTTGTGTCCAGGTGTTGCTGAGGATGAAGTGGTGCACACGGAAACACAAACATCCTTTTCCTGGGCAGCTGGTGTGTACCAGCTGTGTACAGCTCTGTCAGGCGGCCGTGTATGTGGCCAAGCAAAGCCGTCCTGCCTTGATGCCTGTGGGCTGGCCCTGGAGGAAAGGTGTTAGCGCAGATGGTTTCTGCCCTTCCAGAACTTACTGCAGGGCCAGACTAGGACGATGCAGTGGGACAGAGTCAGATTGTGACTCTGTACGTGGTACCTTGTGCACAGAGGCGAGGTGGCCACACCATCCTAGGGTAGGGCTTCTGAGGAGTCAGCAAATGTGAAGCTTTGCCAGATGAAACTGTTCAGGGGAGGAAAGGCAGAGCAGACAGCACAGGAAAGATTGGAACTAAAAGGAGTTCCTGTGACTGAGAAGCGGACATGTGGCTGGAGAAACAAGCAGGTTCAGATTAGTGAAAGCTTTGAAGGATGTGAAGGACAGTGGCTTCCCAAACGGTACTGAGGAGCTGTTTATATCAGGTGTATGTCTAGGGGTGGGCTTCCCAGGTGACGCGAGTGGTCAAGAACTCAGGGTGCATAAGAGACCTGGGTTCAGTCATTGGGTTGGGATGATCCCCTGGCAGAGGAAATGGCAACCCACTCCAGTATTCTTGCCTGGAGAATTCCATGGACAGAGGAGCCTGGCTGGCCCTACAGTCCATAGGGTCACAAAGAGTCAGACATGACTGAAGTAACTTAGCATGTACTCATGCATGTCCAGGGGTGGAACTGGTGAATCACAGGGTAGTTCTATTTTCAGTTTTCTGAGGAATCTCCACCCTGCTCCCCACAGTGACTGCACCAATTTACGCTCCCACCAACAGTCTTGAAGGGTTCCCTTTTCTCCAGGAAGTGGTTCATTGTAGCATTTGTCCTGAGAGACCTTGGATCCTATCCAGTTTTTCTAAACGTCTTTGCCTGAAATGACCTTTAGTAAACTGCACTTAAATATGTAAGAATCCAAGGTGTATCAGACTTGAAAAATTGACCAAATAAAGAACTCTGTTTTTATATGAGATGAAAGGAAGTGTCTGCTCTGATTCTTCCAACCCGCAGCCTGTTGACGGCGGCAGAGGTGAGGTGGAATGGCCCCGGTGTTGACACTCCTCTTCCTGCTCAGGGAGTGTCAATACCTCAGTCATTCTTGAGCACAAGCTAAGGAGAGGCCACGGAGCAGCATTTTCAGTAAGAGACACACAAGCATCCATTTCCTGGGAAGCTGGTGTACCAGTTGTGTATACTTCTCTCATGCAGCCGTGTGTATGGCTAAGCAAAGCCATCCTGCCTTGATGCCTGTGCGCCCGCCCTGGAGGAAAGGTGTTATTGCAAATGGTTTCTGTCCTTCCTATTTTTCTGTCAGACTGCTGAGATATCTTTTAGATTCACAACAGGACTAATAAGAACGTTATATTACAAGTGGAACTAGGTGTTTCATTTCTGGGAGCAGTCGTATGGACTCCTTTCTGCCTTGTATCCACATTCAGGCTATTTGCAACCCCGGGATCTGCCCAGCCGGGGTGTTTTCCCCTTTGTCCAAGGCCTTCTCTGCAACACCGGGTCGAGGTGCAGGAACACAAGCTATGAAGGGGCCGTGGAGCAGCGGTAAGAGAAACACAAACATCCTTTTCCTGGGAAACTGGTGTATAGAACTGATATGAGGCTTTTAGTACAGCCTCAACAATTTCCAATGGGTCTGTGATCTTAAAAAAAAAACAGAATTTAGAGTCTCCAAAAAAATCAGTTTTATGAAATTCAGGCTCCGATGGAAACAACCGCAGTTTGTGGGATGGAACACAAGCTTCGTACCATGAGGGGCTGAAGTACTTAGCATGTACTCATGCATGTCCAGGGGTGGAACTGGTGAATCACAGGGTAGTTCTATTTTCAGTTTTCTGAGGAATCTCCACCCTGCTCCCCACAGTGACTGCACCAATTTACGCTCCCACCAACAGTCTTGAAGGGTTCCCTTTTCTCCAGGAAGTGGTTCATTGTAGCATTTGTCCTGAGAGACCTTGGATCCTATCCAGTTTTTCTAAACGTCTTTGCCTGAAATGACCTTTAGTAAACTGCACTTAAATATGTAAGAATCCAAGGTGTATCAGACTTGAAAAATTGACCAAATAAAGAACTCTGTTTTTATATGAGATGAAAGGAAGTGTCTGCTCTGATTCTTCCAACCCGCAGCCTGTTGACGGCGGCAGAGGTGAGGTGGAATGGCCCCGGTGTTGACACTCCTCTTCCTGCTCAGGGAGTGTCAATACCTCAGTCATTCTTGAGCACAAGCTAAGGAGAGGCCACGGAGCAGCATTTTCAGTAAGAGACACACAAGCATCCATTTCCTGGGAAGCTGGTGTACCAGTTGTGTATACTTCTCTCATGCAGCCGTGTGTATGGCTAAGCAAAGCCATCCTGCCTTGATGCCTGTGCGCCCGCCCTGGAGGAAAGGTGTTATTGCAAATGGTTTCTGTCCTTCCTATTTTTCTGTCAGACTGCTGAGATATCTTTTAGATTCACAACAGGACTAATAAGAACGTTATATTACAAGTGGAACTAGGTGTTTCATTTCTGGGAGCAGTCGTATGGACTCCTTTCTGCCTTGTATCCACATTCAGGCTATTTGCAACCCCGGGATCTGCCCAGCCGGGGTGTTTTCCCCTTTGTCCAAGGCCTTCTCTGCAACACCGGGTCGAGGTGCAGGAACACAAGCTATGAAGGGGCCGTGGAGCAGCGTTTTCGGTAAGAGAAACACAAACATCCTTTTCCTGGGAAACTGGTGTATAGAACTGATATGAGGCTTTTAGTACAGCCTCAACAATTTCCAATGGGTCTGTGATCTTAAAAAAAAAACAGAATTTAGAGTCTCCAAAAAAATCAGTTTTATGAAATTCAGACTCAGATGGAAACAACCCAAGTCATGGTTTGCTCCTAGGAGCAGGTCTTTCCCCTGCTGCTCTAGGAGTCACAGAGTGGCTGCTGATTAGCAGATGCCCCTTGTTTACCATGGTTTGTTTTCTGTAAGTTAAAACTCTCACCTCAGTTACTCTTCTAGCCAGTTATTCACTTTGGTGCCAAATGCCCAAAAACCAGTATTCGAGTTACCCACTGGGTTTTTACCTACTGTGCTATTCTGGACCAGCGTCCTGTTCGCAGCTGAGACAGACCTGACCACTCACCTGGGCCAGGCAGCAGTAACTGTCATGGCTCTGGATGCTGCGCCAGGCCTGTGTGTGCCACTGACAGGAGTCTGGCACCAGGACTGCAAAGGAGAGAGAGTGGGAGGTAGCTTATGTGAGAAGAGTCACAGCATGGGAGGCTTTAACTTAGAGCTCCCCGAAGGCTCTGGAAACTTCTGTTGGTGGAGTTAGAAATGAGGGGAAGTGACTGAGTCATCAGATGGTTTGAATTTTTCATGAGTGAATAATCTGGCTTTGCTTCCTCTGTTCTTCCTGGTGTTGACCCGTCTGGGAGACTGATGGGTTAACATCTGTGACCTTCATCTTTCAGGTCTAAGTTATAGGAAGAAAATGAGAAGGTTCTAGATAATTTTAATCTAGAAAACCTAATAATTTATTGTACCATATCTGGTACAAAATTTGTAAATGGTGCTTCCATTTTTTTTGGAGAGAGGTTATCTAGAAGTATGATATGAAGAAAATCATTTGGGAGTTGTATAAAGTCATAAGCCCAAATACTTGGTGGACTTTTTATGGATGGAAAAGAGAGTGCCTTTCTGGGTAAATTAGGAGTGTTTGAGGCTGATCAGCATTTCCATTTTGGGTCTTCACTGCTCAGAGTGGGAAATTTGCTTGTTGTTGAAATGGAAAAGTGGGGCTTGGCACCCAAGCTGTATAGGCCTCATTGCTTCTTGGTTGTGTGTGTCTGTGCTAATTACTTAATGTCTCAATGCATCTGTTTCTCATTTACCTACTCCCTTCATGCCAATGCAGGACATGTAAAAGATGTGGATTTGATCCCTGGGCTGGGGAGATCCCCTGGAGAAGGGCATGGCAGCCCACCCCAGTATTCTTGCCTGGAGAATCCCATGGACAGAGGAGCCTGGTGGGCTACAGTCCATGCGGTCTCAATAGAGTAGAGCACAACTTAGTAACTAAAACTACAAATGTTGCATTAAACTTTAGGACACTAAAATTTGATTTTGGTATAATTTTCACATTATGAAATATTATTCAAAGAGTCAGACACGACTGAAGCAACTTACCATTCATACATGCTCATTAAACACAGTTGGCACCTTTGTTGAAAACCAGTGGCTCTAATATTACCACGTAGATCTGCTTTTGCCCTCTTTGATTTCAGTGGTCTTTGGGACTATGCTTAGGCCAATCCTCTAACTATAGATTTAGAGCAAATGTTTTGAAATCAGGTACTATATATCCTTCAACTTTGTTTTTCAAAATTATTTTAGCACATCTTTGAATTTCCATGTACATTTTAAAATCAGCACAAGAGCTCTTGGACATCCCTTGGAGATGCCTGACAAGCAGGAGAAACCAAGAGGGTGTTAGAGACGGAGATTATGAAATTCCATTGAACCCTTTTAGCCACTGTGTCTGGTCTGGAGTTTGGTCTTTCATTTATTTATTTTCATCGATCTTTGTTCCTTGACCTGTATGGGCCTCCCACCACAGTGGCCTCTCCTGCTGCAAAGCACCGGCTCTGGGCACATGCTCCAGAGCTCCGGTTTGGTAGTTGGACACATCGGTCCAGTTGCTCTACAGCACGTGGATCTTCCCAGGCCAGGGACCCAACTGGCGCCCCTTGCACTACAAGGCGGTGTCCTTACCCACTGGACCATCAGGGAAGCCCTGGATTTATTTTAATTTAAAATGCATTTATTAATGGTTTAAATATTCCCCAAACTGCTATGCTGACTAAACAAGAATGAGCATAGATTCTTCCAGAGGGTCATTTTCAAAAAATTAAAAATGTCTTTTATATAACAGATATATTACTGAGTGTTAACTCATTAACCATGTGACTAGTAGGATGCAAAATTACTTCAAAGAACACTTGAGAAACTAGTTATATAGACCTTTAAAACATGAAAATTAATTGCCTAGATAAGATACAAAGCCTTGGATAAAAAAAACAATAACTTTGGACTACATGTAAAAGATGTGGATTTGATCCCTGGGCTGGGGAGATCCCCTGGAGAAGGGCATGGCAGCCCACCCCAGTATTCTTGCCTGGAGAATCCCATGGACAGAGGAGCCTGGTGGGCTACAGTCCATGCGGTCTCAATAGAGTAGAGCACAACTTAGTAACTAAAACTACAAATGTTGCATTAAACTTTAGGACACTAAAATTTGATTTTGGTATAATTTTCACATTATGAAATATTATTCAAAGAGTCAGACACGACTGAAGCAACTTACCATTCATACATGCTCATTAAACACAGTTGGCACCTTTGTTGAAAACCAGTGGCTCTAATATTACCACGTAGATCTGCTTTTGCCCTCTTTGATTTCAGTGGTCTTTGGGACTATGCTTAGGCCAATCCTCTAACTATAGATTTAGAGCAAATGTTTTGAAATCAGGTACTATATATCCTTCAACTTTGTTTTTCAAAATTATTTTAGCACATCTTTGAATTTCCATGTACATTTTAAAATCAGCACAAGAGCTCTTGGACATCCCTTGGAGATGCCTGACAAGCAGGAGAAACCAAGAGGGTGTTAGAGACGGAGATTATGAAATTCCATTGAGCCCTTTTAGCCACTGTGTCTGGTCTGGAGTTTGGTCTTTCATTTATTTATTTTCATCGATCTTTGTTCCTTGACCTGTATGGGCCTCCCACCACAGTGGCCTCTCCTGCTGCAAAGCACCGGCTCTGGGCACATGCTCCAGAGCTCCGGTTTGGTAGTTGGACACATCGGTCCAGTTGCTCTACAGCACGTGGATCTTCCCAGGCCAGGGACCCAACTGGCGCCCCTTGCACTACAAGGCGGTGTCCTTACCCACTGGACCATCAGGGAAGCCCTGGATTTATTTTAATTTAAAATGCATTTATTAATGGTTTAAATATTCCCCAAACTGCTATGCTGACTAAACAAGAATGAGCATAGATTCTTCCAGAGGGTCATTTTCAAAAAATTAAAAATGTCTTTTATATAACAGATATATTACTGAGTGTTAACTCATTAACCATGTGACTAGTAGGATGCAAAATTACTTCAAAGAACACTTGAGAAACTAGTTATATAGACCTTTAAAAACATGAAAATTAATTGCCTAGATAAGATACAAAGCCTGTTGGGCCCAATAGGAACAAGAAAACAATAACTTTGGCGATCATCTTTTTTTACAGGAAAAATGTCTTCAAGTCACACATAGCTTCAGAGCTTTTTTCTCCAGGAAAAGTGAATAATCCAAGGGTGAACCTGGATTTTTTTTTTTTTTAATAGCTCTAAAGAAAGTCCCAGAGATTTCTTGCTTACTTTCTTCTTTCTTCACTTGGAATTCTCAAACTTCACCTCTTGTTTAGACCTGAGACCTATTACAGGTTTCAAAAGCCTTTACATTCTGGAGGCTCTGCTTGTGAGCACCTGGCCTGAGTCACAGGTGGGCAGTGAAGGTAGGGGTCTGGCTGGCCTTAGTGGCCACAGGGTGACTATGGGGCACCTAAGACAGAGTTCCTAGGAGAATTACTTTTGCATTTGGATATGGTCGTCTTAAGAAATAATTGTAATTCTCTTAGAACATGCCTTTTCTATAAACTAAGAAGAAAAATTAGTAGAACTTATAATAGAAACAACAACCCTATTTCTTTATCTTGGTTCCTTATTCCTGCAACTCTTGTGCTGAAAACATGTCTGTCCCAGCATCAGCTGTATTATTACTTCCTTTTATTTATTTTTTATTGTTTTGTGAAAAATTTTCACTTTATTTATTTATTTTTAAAGTAGTTTTTCCTGGAGTCAGATTTTTAAATTTATTTATTTTTAATTTTTATTTATTTATTTATTTATTTTTTGGGGGTGGGGTGGGGAGGGAGGGGGACGGGCGGGCCACTTCTATTGGTCTTTCATTTCTCTATTTTCATCCGTCTTTGTTCTTTGGCTCTCGTGGGCCTCCCATCGCGGTGGCCTCTGTCATCGCAGAGCACCAGCTCTGGGCGCATGCACCCCAGAGCTCCGGCTCGGTAATTGGACACATCAGTCCAGCCACTCCACGGCACGTGGGATCTTCCCAGGCCAGGGGTCAAACTGGTGCCCCTTGCACTGCAAAGCGGTGTCCTTACCCACTGGACCACCAGGGAAGCCCTCCACTTTATTTTAAAATTATTGATTTATTTTGACTGCCCTGGGTCTTGGCTGCTGCATGCAGGTTTTCTCTAGTTGTGGCGAGCAGAAGCTGTTCTTCATTGTGGTGGGAGGGTTTCTCACGGTGGTAGCTTTTCTTGTTGTGGACTGTGGGCTCTAGAGGGCAGGCTTCAGTAGTTCCCTTGGGGCATGTTGACCAGGGATCCAACTCATGTCCGCTGCATTGGCAGGTGGATTCTTAACCACTGGACCACCAGGGAAGTCCCTATTACTGCCCTTTAAAAAGAGCTGGAAGCTAGACTCTGGGTTAGGATTTTACATAGATTTCCTCTGCTGACCTTCCAGCAACGCTATTAGGTGAATCCTACGGTAAAGATGACTTTTTAAGGGAGATGTTGCTTGAGAAACATTTTGGCTCTGGGGACCCTCACTGGCCTTCAGTTTCCTCATCTACAACCTGAGGGATGGGCTTGAGTGCTTCCTCCCTCCTTGGATATCCTCAGATCCTTCACTGAACCCATAGGGTTGCTGGACGCAGCATTTGGCTTGGAGCCCTTTGAGAGGGTGGTTTCTTACCGGTCTGAAGGCCCCTGCCAGGTGGCCTTTTCTTATCTTCCTGAGTCAGATCTCCTTTGTCCTCTCTTCTTTTCATAGGTCCTCCCATACCTGGAAGGGTCCAATGTCACCTAATTAAAAAAAACCCAAAACACCAAAGAACTGGACTTGGGAAGGAGGAAATTGGTCTCCACATGGATCCTATTTCAGCACTGGGGTTTTCCTAGGGCTACAGAATTCTCTTTCTCTCATTCCTACAGGTACACACACATACACACACACAAATATTTAAGCCAGGATTTTCTATGTATTGTTTTCTGCTCTAATCATTTCTTACATTATTAATAGTTCATAATCTGGTTTTAAGGACAAATGGAGTAATTTTGGAATAATAATTAGGAAAAAACCATAAACCAGTTCCTTATCACAGGGAAACTCCCCTTGACTTGTATCAGTATGATCCGGTGATTCTGTTCCCAGGGAGGTCCAGGTGTCGGGGAGGCAGGTGAGTGCGTGCCACAGTTTCTGAGAGTCATTTTTATGCCTTAATCTGAGGCCACAACAGAAGTAGTAACTGGTTCCTCTGCTTTTGGAATTCCGACTCACTCATGAAGGCCTCATTTCATTTTATTTATGTATTGAGTTTCGGCTGTGCTGCGTCTTCACAGCTGCATGCACTCTGACTCTAGTTACGATGTGCAGTCTTCTTGCTGTGGTGGCTTCTCTGGTTGGGGAGCACGGGCTCTAGAGCACAGGCTCTGTAGTTGTGGTGCCAGGGCTTTGCTGCCCTGGGGCATGTGGGATCTAGTTCCCCGACCAGGGATTGAACCCGCGTCTGCGGCATCGGCAGCCAGATTCTTAACCACCGTACCACCGGGGAAACTCAAGGCCACGGTTTAAATGGTGAGATTTCTGTTGAGTGTAACCACTGCCTGGGCTATCAGGGCCTGGCCTGGCTCTGCCCTGTCTGGCCCCTTGCTTTTGACAAATCCATTTTGATTCTTTGGCTCTTGTCTCTTCACCTCTGAGTGAACTCACCTGAGAATCACTAAATTGATTTTGTTCATCACTAAACCCTTGTTGACTCCTCTTCTATTTTCTTGGGTATGTTTGTGTGCTCAGTCATGTCCAACTCTTTGTGACTCCACAGACTGTAGCCCTCCAGGCTCCTCTGTCCATGGGATTCTCCAGGCAAGAATACTGGAGTGGGTTGCCATGTCCTTCTCCAGGGACTCTTCCTGACCCAGGGATCGAACCCACATCTCTTGCGTCCCCTGCATTGGTAGCCGGGTTCTTTGCCAGTGTACCACCTGGGAAGCCTCTACACCCTTGTAGGTACAGTTAAAGGGTGAGGTCCGAGGTGGGCAAGGCAACAGGTAGATTTACCTGTTGATGACTGTTTTATTAGTCACAGTGTTTGAGAATTTGTGAAATAAAGGGTTTGGGAGTTAAAAAAAAATCTAATGGGTTCTATAATGTTTTAATCAGGAAAAATTCCCCCAGTTTTACTTTTTTTTCCCTCTTGGGTGTGCTAAATGTAATTTGACACCTACTTACTTTAACAGTTGCCAGAAACTTGTGAAATAATTCCCTATTTTATTTTAAATCAGTAGTTTCTTACTGATTAGGTTAAGTTTCCAATGAATTTGAGATCAGTAGACAGGGAAGATAGTGCTGATTTTAAAGGATATAACAGCGTTTTCTCTCATTTACTCCTAAAACATCATTTTTCTTCCATATATGATATGTATTAATATAAAGTAAGAAAAAATAGCAATTTTATTATCATTTTTCAACTTGAATTGCATAGTGTTGCTAAAAGGAAAATTTACTAGTATATTTTCAAGGTTGAATTGGCTTCATTGAATGATTCATGAATCAGGCAGCACCCCATCTGGTCAGTAGAGGGGGTTCCTCGTCCTGCTTATAAAAAACCTCACAAACTTAAAGAGATTATTTCAGGCTTAGACAACCTTCCTGTGTGGAAAAGCAACCTTTCTATGTGGCAAATCATCCTTCTTTAGGAGATAGAAAGGATTACTTCCTTGGTGCTGATCAGAGAATTTCACACAGTGATTATATTCCCTGGGGTTATATTCTTGGGGAAACTGTATTGCAGTTAGGTTGGGAACTAAGTCTCAGTTTTTGTGTGGGGGTCTGTGTGTTTTCCAACACCATGAGGTTGACCCAGGATCACCCCCATTAGAAACCCTAGGAGGGTGGGTTAAAATGCAGAGTCCTGGGCAGCCGCCTGGCTGAGGGCGGGAGGTGGGCCCAGAGTCTCCTACTCAGACAGGCTCCCACTCAGATCTGACCCTCTCTGTAGAAGTCTGCTGCCCGGAGCCCCATTATTAAAGATGAAAGGAAATCTTTTCATAAGCATGTGATGTTATGTTAATGCTTCTCCTAGAACTTGACATTTACCTTGTGTGCAGATCTTACCTTTCAGATCATTGTGCTGATGGATATTATTATTGACACATTTTCCACTCCTTAGTGTCTTCTAGTGGTAAACATATTCAAAGCGGAAGTAAACTGGAGAAGGAAATGGCTACCCACTCCAGGATTCTTGCTGGAGAATTCCATGGAGCCTGGGGGGTGCTACAGTTCATGGGATCACAGAAGTAATGTTTTAATCAAAATGAATTTTGACACCTACTTACTTTAACAGTTGCCAGAAACTTGTGAAATAATTCCTATTTTATTTTAAATCAGTAGTTTCTTACTGATTAGGTTAAGTTTCAATGAATTTGAGATCAGTAGACAGTGAAGATAGTGCTGATTTTAAAGGATATAACAGCGTTTTCTCTCATTTACTCCTAAAACATCATTTTTCTTCCATATATGATATGTATTAATATAAAGTAAGAAAAAATAGCAATTTTATTATCATTTTTCAACTTGAATTGCATAGTGTTGCTAAAAGGAAAATTTACTAGTATATTTTCAAGGTTGAATTGGCTTCATTGAATGATTCATGAATCAGGCAGCACCCCATCTGGTCAGTAGAGGGGGTTCCTCGTCCTGCTTATAAAAAACCTCACAAACTTAAAGAGATTATTTCAGGCTTAGACAACCTTCCTGTGTGGAAAAGCAACCTTTCTATGTGGCAAATCATCCTTCTTTAGGAGATAGAAAGGATTACTTCCTTGGTGCTGATCAGAGAATTTCACACAGTGATTATATTCCCTGGGGTTATATTCTTGGGGAAACTGTATTGCAGTTAGGTTGGGAACTAAGTCTCAGTTTTTGTGTGGGGGTCTGTGTGTTTTCCAACACCATGAGGTTGACCCAGGATCACCCCTATTAGAAACCCTAGGAGGGGTGGGTTAAAATGCAGAGTCCTGGGCAGCCGCCTGGCTGAGGGCGGGAGGTGGGCCCAGAGTCTCCTACTCAGACAGGCTCCCACTCAGATCTGACCCTCTCTGTAGAAGTCTGCTGCCCGGAGCCCCATTATTAAAGATGAAAGGAAATCTTTTCATAAGCATGTGATGTTATGTTAATGCTTCTCCTAGAACTTGACATTTACCTTGTGTGCAGATCTTACCTTTCAGATCATTGTGCTGATGGATATTATTATTGACACATTTTCCACTCCTTAGTGTCTTCTAGTGGTAAACATATTCAAAGCGGAAGTAAACTGGAGAAGGAAATGGCTACCCACTCCAGGATTCTTGCTGGAGAATTCCATGGAGCCTGGGGGGTGCTACAGTTCATGGGATCACAGAAGTTTTGGACACGACTGAGCAACTAAATAAATAGCAAAATAAAATTAAAGGAAAAATAAACCTGGAAGAGGATATTTCTTATAAATATGACAAAGAGAAGCCACGTGTCTAACATGAGAAAACAAGGGACATCCCAGCAGAAAACGGGGCCGTGGGCTTGACCAGTGTGGACAGCCCCTTGCCTTCCAATCTCCAGCCCGTGTGCCCTGGCCTGACTTCTGTCCTCAGTGGTTGGGGCATTCCTTGCTTCCAGCCACAGCTGACCCCTCCAGGGAAGGTGCACCCCACCCTCGGTGAACGTCCCTTAGCATCCCTCTGCGTGATGCCCCATCCTGACAGTGTGCAGGTGGATCTCATCAGAAGCAAGACACGCAGATGTGCCTCTGGGCTGCCCTGCTGGGACTCCCCTGCCCGCCCAGACCTTTCTGCTCACCCTTAGCTCAGACCCTTCTTTTGGCTGGACCTGGGTAGTATTCACAATGGGGGCTCATCCTGCCTCTTCCCCGGGCAGGGCCTCAATTCACTGCTGTGCTGACCCTCAGCACCTTGCCTGAGGCACTGGGCATAATAAATGAAAAGAATGATTGAGTGTATAAAATGACTGCACTTCACAGATAGTCAAGAGACTGAGGACAGCTTTCTAATTGTGTTGTTTTTTATTTTAAAATATTATTATTATTGGCCATGCTGCAAGGCATGTGGGCTCTTAGTTTCCTGATCAGGGATTGAACCTGTGCCCCCTGCAGTAGAATTGGGGAGTCTTAACCACTGGACCACCAGGATATTCCCTTTTTGATGAAAGGAAATCTTTCATAAGCATGTGATGTTATGTTAATGCTTCTCCTAGAACTTGACATTTACCTTGTGTGCAGATCTTACCTTTCAGATCATTGTGCTGATGGATATTATTATTGACACATTTTCCACTCCTTAGTGTCTTCTAGTGGTAAACATATTCAAAGCGGAAGTAAACTGGAGAAGGAAATGGCTACCCACTCCAGGATTCTTGCTGGAGAATTCCATGGAGCCTGGGGGGTGCTACAGTTCATGGGATCACAGACGTTTTGGACACGACTGAGCAACTAAATAAATAGCAAAATAAAATTAAAGGAAAAATAAACCTGGAAGAGGATATTTCTTATAAATATGACAAAGAGAAGCCACGTGTCTAACATGAGAAAACAAGGGACATCCCAGCAGAAAACGGGGCCGTGGGCTTGACCAGTGTGGACAGCCCCTTGCCTTCCAATCTCCAGCCCGTGTGCCCTGGCCTGACTTCTGTCCTCAGTGGTTGGGGCATTCCTTGCTTCCAGCCACAGCTGACCCCTCCAGGGAAGGTGCACCCCACCCTCGGTGAACGTCCCTTAGCATCCCTCTGCGTGATGCCCCATCCTGACAGTGTGCAGGTGGATCTCATCAGAAGCAAGACACGCAGATGTGCCTCTGGGCTGCCCTGCTGGGACTCCCCTGCCCGCCCAGACCTTTCTGCTCACCCTTAGCTCAGACCCTTCTTTTGGCTGGACCTGGGTAGTATTCACAATGGGGGCTCATCCTGCCTCTTCCCCGGGCAGGGCCTCAATTCACTGCTGTGCTGACCCTCAGCACCTTGCCTGAGGCACTGGGCATAATAAATGAAAAGAATGATTGAGTGTATAAAATGACTGCACTTCACAGATAGTCAAGAGACTGAGGACAGCTTTCTAATTGTGTTGTTTTTCATTTTAAAAATATTATTATTATTGGCCATGCTGCAAGGCATGTGGGCTCTTAGTTTCCTGATCAGGGATTGAACCTGTGCCCCCTGCAGTAGAATTGGGGAGTCTTAACCACTGGACCACCAGGATATTCCCTTTTATTATATTTTTTAGTGAAAATAGTTGATTTACATTTATGTTGCTATGCCAACAACTTTCTAGTTTTAAATTGGCTTCTTTTTCTTTTTTTTAATGATAGATTCCATTCAAAGGTCCAGGAGTGTGGGCTGATGGGACATTGGAGAAAACATAAGCAAGCACAGGGTTAGCTGAGGACACTTGGGCCTTTTGGCTTCAAGAATCTTAAACTGCTGAAGAGACTTGTGCCTGTAGAAGAGTTCTACTCAGGAATTTACTTCTTGACTTAAAGTTCTTCTAGGCTCTGGACTGCAGCTGACCCTCACAAGAAGGCCGACGACCTGGCCTTCTTAAGAGAGATGCAGGACCTCGTCCAGGAGGTTTATGAAGTGATGGACAAGGTGCAGAACTTACACAAACTCTGGGCAGAAAGATCCAAGGCTCCAGGCAAGTATGAATAAGCCTCTCAGACCCTCTACTCCGTCCCCAGGCCACAGGCTTAGATGGGGCCTCATGAGGTCCTGAGAGCCCAGAAGGTCTGTAAAATCCTGTTTCCATGATTTGTACCCCCTGCAAAGGCAGTTGCAGTGGGTCTTATGAAGGGCACAGGAGACCTAGGGTGGGTTGGTTTGTGGGGCTGCATTTCCAGCCCCTCCCGGACAGCACCTTTGTCAGGACTTTCAGAGGACCTGCAACTCATGTCTGCATGGTCCCTGAGGATCCCAGAGCCCTTCCTCCCACTGGGCCTTCTTCTTTTTCTTCTGTTGCTTACTTCCTTTCCTGCTCCCTCTTCCTCTGTAAAATCTGTACTCACGTCTCTCACACACACAGACACACAGAGACACAACACACACACACACACACACACACACACACACACACACACACACACACACACACACACACACGGAGTCCTGATTCCTTTCCTGCTCTCTATAGACGCGGTTGGTCTTTTCATGTTGGTAGCACTTTGATTCCAGTCTTATGATAAGCCTGCTTTGATAACAGACCTTTTGAATCATTGGGCTGCTATTTCTTTTTTTAATGATAGATTCCAGTTCGAAAGAGTCCCAGTGAGTGGTGTAAAAGCATTTATGTTGCTATGCCAACAACTTTCTAGTTTTAAATTGGCTTCTTTTTCTTTTTTTTAATGATAGATTCCATTCAAAGGTCCAGGAGTGTGGGCTGATGGGACATTGGAGAAAACATAAGCAAGCACAGGGTTAGCTGAGGACACTTGGGCCTTTTGGCTTCAAGAATCTTAAACTGCTGAAGAGACTTGTGCCTGTAGAAGAGTTCTACTCAGGAATTTACTTCTTGACTTAAAGTTCTTCTAGGCTCTGGACTGCAGCTGACCCTCACAAGAAGGCCGACGACCTGGCCTTCTTAAGAGAGATGCAGGACCTCGTCCAGGAGGTTTATGAAGTGATGGACAAGGTGCAGAACTTACACAAACTCTGGGCAGAAAGATCCAAGGCTCCAGGCAAGTATGAATAAGCCTCTCAGACCCTCTACTCCGTCCCCAGGCCACAGGCTTAGATGGGGCCTCATGAGGTCCTGAGAGCCCAGAAGGTCTGTAAAATCCTGTTTCCATGATTTGTACCCCCTGCAAAGGCAGTTGCAGTGGGTCTTATGAAGGGCACAGGAGACCTAGGGTGGGTTGGTTTGTGGGGCTGCATTTCCAGCCCCTCCCGGACAGCACCTTTGTCAGGACTTTCAGAGGACCTGCAACTCATGTCTGCATGGTCCCTGAGGATCCCAGAGCCCTTCCTCCCACTGGGCCTTCTTCTTTTTCTTCTGTTGCTTACTTCCTTTCCTGCTCCCTCTTCCTCTGTAAAATCTGTACTCACGTCTCTCACACACACAGACACACAGAGACACAACACACACACACACACACACACACACACACACACACACACACACACACACACACACACGGAGTCCTGATTCCTTTCCTGCTCTCTATAGACGCGGTTGGTCTTTTCATGTTGGTAGCACTTTGATTCCAGTCTTATGATAAGCCTGCTTTGATAACAGACCTTTTGAATCATTGGGCTGCATTATTTCTGTTTGTGCTCATGTGTCCATATCTCGATTCAACACTTATTTGCAAATTCCCCGTAAAGAAAGTCCAGTGGATGCTGGTCTTGGGGATCTTGGTTGACCAGTGGACAAGCTTGGTCTTCAGAGGGGCAGCTCCCTACCTGTCTTCACACAATCGGGTTGTCACCTGCAAACTTCATCGATAAACTGGGGCATGGAGGTCCTTGCCCCACTGTTTAAAACACTACCCTATCTATGGCAGCCAGATAAAATATAGAACATTTAGTTAAATATGAATTTCAGGTAAATAACAACTTTCTACTCTAAGTACATCCCCGATATTATATATTTATGTTAAAAATTTAAGTGGGTATCTTATGTTTTCATTTGCTAAATCAGCAACCCTAAGTACAACCACAAAGTTTTATATATATAGTTATATAAATATATAATAATTATGTATATATATTTTCATGGAATATATAGAAGAAAATGAAATGAAGAGTTTGGCCATAAAATACAGAAAGCTCTTCAGAAGAGATGATATTTGTGTTATTTCTGAGAGAAAGCAGTCCCTTTGTCCAGGGTGGACCCTTTTGTCCACAAATGGACCCAAATTCAACAACAAAAACAGAGTAGCTGAAACAAGATGGGAGGGGTGCTCAAGAGGGAGGGGACATATGTATACCTACGGCTGATTGATGTTGATGTTTGGAAGAAACCAAAACAATTCTGTAAATCAATTATCCTTCAATTAAAGAAATTAATTAATTAAAAATTCAAAAAAGATGATGTTGCTTAGAGACATCACATCTGTTCTGTTTTTGTAGTTGTCGTGTTTTCTTAAGAAACTGAAAATTAAACACTGTGCTTTTTCAAGCTTAAAAAAAACAGAGTAGTTTAAACATCAATTGATGGGGTTCTTATAGTAGGTGCTGCTATGGGGTCATTCTACTATTATAAAGGTTTTTTTTTTTCCAAGTGAGATTTCCAACATTCTATTAAAAAGGGGTAACTAATTTTTTCTGAAGTGAAGTCTCTACTTGATTTTCAGTTGGTGTATGTGTAGAAGAACCTCACATATGTGGTTTTCTCCAAACCAAGTGATTTTCCAGTTCTCTGTGGATCCCCGCTGGGTGCCCTGTGGTTTAAGCTGGCCCTGACTGGCAGACCGCACAAGTAAGGGCTCAGCCCACAAGGCTGCTCTTGCTTCAGAGTCCAGTTCCCACATGGGCGCTGGGGTTCCCACACTTCCATCCAATTGGCTATAAATTGTGGGTTCTCACAATCCTTCCTCAGGCCCCTGATTTTCTAGAATGGCTCCCAGATCTCAGGGAAATACTGGACTTCCTGTTAGCAGCTTGCGGCATGCTGCTGTTCATGGGTCACAGAGTCGGACACGACTGAGCGACTGAACTCACCTGACCTGAACTGATAAAGGCTATAGATGAATAGAGAGATGAGGGCCTTCCAGCAGGGTCTGGAGGGTCCTGGGGGGCGGGGGTCTGTCCCTGTGGACTTGATGCATGGCTGTCACCAGCTAGAGGCTCCCTAAAGCCCCTCGTTTAGGTGTTTTTGTGGAGGTTCCATTAGTCAGGCTCCACGGATGAGATCACTGGTGATTCACTCCATCTCCAGCCCCTCTCACCCTCCTGAAGGTCAGAGGCGGTCGTTGGGGCGGGGGAAATGAAATGGGTCATTGGGTCATTGAAAATGAGAGTTCCAACCCTAATTGTTACCAGCTTGGGTTCTTGGACTCATCTGTCAGTAGGAAAAGGTCAGAGGCCAGGTGAGACATTCTGGCAAGGCTTTATTGAGGCCCCTGCTGCAGCAGGAGGGCGCGAGGAAAGTGACAGGTTCCCTTAAATGGGGTGAGGGTGGGGGCCTCTCAGTGGTCAGCTCGGGTTATCTGCCCAGCTCCTGGAGGTGCTGTGTGTAGAGATCATGGGCGGGACAGGCTTTGCCACTGGGATTTGGCCTTTTTGTATCTTCTTGTTCATACTTTGCCCCAACCGCACTTGTATACAGTTATGTTCAGTACTATGTAGTTTCTTTGTACTGTTGCTCCAGGAGATGTTTGTCCCGAGGCAAGCAGGCCCCAGGTTCAGCCTGTCTCGGAAGGTGCCTAGGCCTTTCCGGTGAGGTGAAGTCGCCTGGGCACGCAAGTCCCCAGTCATGCCCTTAGTGCTCAGAGGCCCTGTCCTCACATGGAGGTTACAGGGGTCTTCAAAACTCTCCTGTCAGGAACAAGGACTCATACACAAGGAGATGCTCCCAACACACCCGCCACTCAGGACTGATGAGAGTAGCAGGAGCCTGTGGGAGAGGCTGAGAGCAGAAACCAGCACACGTTTCTTAGTTCATCACAACCAGATTCCAAATATAATCTGAAAAACCATGCTTTCATGCTTCTCTCCCCCTTCGGTTTTTTTTCTTTCTCTTGTTTTTCGTTACTTTCCCTTCATCCTCACTGTCGTGTTCTGAATGCTCATGATGCCTATGGAATTACAGACTTAGACAATAATAAATGTGCCTCAGTCCTGTCTGACTCTGGGCCTTCCAGCAGGGTCTGGAGGGTCCTGGGGGGCGGGGGTCTGTCCCTGTGGACTTGATGCATGGCTGTCACCAGCTAGAGGCTCCCTAAAGCCCCTCGTTTAGGTGTTTTTGTGGAGGTTCCATTAGTCAGGCTCCACAGATGAGATCACTGGTGATTCACTCCATCTCCAGCCCCTCTCACCCTCCTGAAGGTCAGAGGCGGTCGTTGGGGCGGGGGAAATGAAATGGGTCATTGGGTCATTGAAAATGAGAGTTCCAACCCTAATTGTTACCAGCTTGGGTTCTTGGACTCATCTGTCAGTAGGAAAAGGTCAGAGGCCAGGTGAGACATTCTGGCAAGGCTTTATTGAGGCCCCTGCTGCAGCAGGAGGGCGCGAGGAAAGTGACAGGTTCCCTTAAATGGGGTGAGGGTGGGGGCCTCTCAGTGGTCAGCTCGGGTTATCTGCCCAGCTCCTGGAGGTGCTGTGTGTAGAGATCATGGGCGGGACAGGCTTTGCCACTGGGATTTGGCCTTTTTGTATCTTCTTGTTCATACTTTGCCCCAACCGCACTTGTATACAGTTATGTTCAGTACTATGTAGTTTCTTTGTACTGTTGCTCCAGGAGATGTTTGTCCCGAGGCAAGCAGGCCCCAGGTTCAGCCTGTCTCGGAAGGTGCCTAGGCCTTTCCGGTGAGGTGAAGTCGCCTGGGCACGCAAGTCCCCAGTCATGCCCTTAGTGCTCAGAGGCCCTGTCCTCACATGGAGGTTACAGGGGTCTTCAAAACTCTCCTGTCAGGAACAAGGACTCATACACAAGGAGATGCTCCCAACACACCCGCCACTCAGGACTGATGAGAGTAGCAGGAGCCTGTGGGAGAGGCTGAGAGCAGAAACCAGCACACGTTTCTTAGTTCATCACAACCAGATTCCAAATATAATCTGAAAAACCATGCTTTCATGCTTCTCTCCCCCTTCGGTTTTTTTTCTTTCTCTTGTTTTTCGTTACTTTCCCTTCATCCTCTCTGTCGTGTTCTGAATGCTCATGATGCCTATGGAATTACAGACTTAGACAATAATAAATGTGCCTAGTTGCTCAGTCCTGTCTGACTCTGTGAGACCCCATGGGCTGCCCTCTGCCAGGCTCCTCTGCCCATGAGATTCTCCAGGCAAGAACACTGGAGCAGGTTGCCATGCCTTCCTCCAGGGAATCACCCCAACCCAGGGATTGAACCCAGGTCTCCTGTACTGCAAGCCAATGTTTTACCATCTGAACCCTAAATAAATACTTTTTGGCAGATTGTTGAAATTTGGTTTGCCACTTAAATCGCTTCTCTGGAATTGATTTAATATCAGTGTGTTTTGGAAGTAAAAAATGACTATTTCCTTCAGATTGTGATGATCATCTCTTGGACCAGGACTCTATCATTGGCATTTGATTTGGGAGCTAGAATAGGTGTTTGGCACATGCTGTCTGGTTGTTGCCTGAACTAATACCTCTGACATCTTCTTTTTATAGGTTCTTCTTATGGTTCCAGTGTTTTAACTGTAAGTATTTTAACAAAAGTTTTAAAGTTAGTCTTCAGAGACATAACGGTATCAACTGAAAAAAAAAAGTTGAGAATTAACATTTAAACAATTTTTAAAAATTTTTACCTTTTTGACTGTACCACGAGGCTTGAAGGATCTGTCCCCTGACCAGGGATGGTGCCCAGGCTCCCTGCAGTAGAAGCAGAATCCTAACCACTGATCTGGTGACTGGGGGTGGAAATGGGCTAGGCTGCAGTGCCTCAAGCCAGTGCTTGAGGGTTGCAGCATCCTTTGTTTATGGCTATAACAGGCTACAGTTTTCATCCACAATGCTTAAGTGCAAAACACTGATTTTATTTTTCAAACCTGTCTTTCTAATGATCTGATTGTTAGTAACACTGTGTAGAAGTTGTATTTGCAACAGCCAGAATTGTGCAAAAAAAAGAAAAAGGGGGTTAAAGCGATGAATTTTGACCCAGCACTGTGGGAGGCTGAGAGCAGAAACCAGCACACGTTTCTTAGTTCATCACAACCAGATTCCAAATTTCTGCCATGCTTCGTCTCCCCTTCGGTTTTTCTTTCTCTTGTTTTTCGTTACTTTCCCTTCATCCTCTCTGTCGTGTTCTGAATGCTCATGATGCCTATGGAATTACAGACTTAGACAATAATAAATGTGCCTAGTTGCTCAGTCCTGTCTGACTCTGTGAGACCCCATGGGCTGCCCTCTGCCAGGCTCCTCTGCCCATGAGATTCTCCAGGCAAGAACACTGGAGCAGGTTGCCATGCCTTCCTCCAGGGAATCACCCCAACCCAGGGATTGAACCCAGGTCTCCTGTACTGCAAGCCAATGTTTTACCATCTGAACCCTAAATAAATACTTTTTGGCAGATTGTTGAAATTTGGTTTGCCACTTAAATCGCTTCTCTGGAATTGATTTAATATCAGTGTGTTTTGGAAGTAAAAAATGACTATTTCCTTCAGATTGTGATGATCATCTCTTGGACCAGGACTCTATCATTGGCATTTGATTTGGGAGCTAGAATAGGTGTTTGGCACATGCTGTCTGGTTGTTGCCTGAACTAATACCTCTGACATCTTCTTTTTATAGGTTCTTCTTATGGTTCCAGTGTTTTAACTGTAAGTATTTTAACAAAAGTTTTAAAGTTAGTCTTCAGAGACATAACGGTATCAACTGAAAAAAAAAAGTTGAGAATTAACATTTAAACAATTTTTAAAAATTTTTACCTTTTTGACTGTACCACGAGGCTTGAAGGATCTGTCCCCTGACCAGGGATGGTGCCCAGGCTCCCTGCAGTAGAAGCAGAATCCTAACCACTGATCTGGTGACTGGGGGTGGAAATGGGCTAGGCTGCAGTGCCTCAAGCCAGTGCTTGAGGGTTGCAGCATCCTTTGTTTATGGCTATAACAGGCTACAGTTTTCATCCACAATGCTTAAGTGCAAAACACTGATTTTATTTTTCAAACCTGTCTTTCTAATGATCTGATTGTTAGTAACACTGTGTAGAAGTTGTATTTGCAACAGCCAGAATTGTGCAAGAGATAGATTAAAGGATGAATTTTACTTCTCTTAAGTAAGGCTGTGAGTTTAGAGAAGCAGAGGGTGAAGGCTGAGGTTGGATGGTGAGGAGTGACCCAGAGCGAGTGGCTTTAGAGGACAAGCTTGTGGGAATTTCCCCGGGGCATCCAGCGGTGAGGACTCTGCCCTTCCACTTCAGGGAGACTGGGTTCCATCCCCGGTCAGGGAACTAAGCTCCTGAAAGTCATGGTGCAGCCAAAAATAAAAGAAGAAGAAGAAGAAGAAAGTTCCTGTGTTTGGCAAACTTTTTTTTTTTATATATGTATATATATATTTATTTGGCTGCACTGGGTCTTAGTTGCTGCATGTGTGATCTTTCATTGTGATACATGGGATCTAGTTCCCTGACCAGGGATTGAACACGGGCCCCCTGTGTTGGGAGCATGGAGTCTTAGCCACTGGACCACCAGGAATCCATGGCAAACTTTTGACTTGTGTTAGATACACAGCCTTTAGTTAAGGGCCTGGTTTTCGCTGGGGGATGTTTTGCTTTCCAAGGGCTATTTGACAATGTGGGACATATTTTTTGGTGTCATGGTGGTGTTGGTGAGGGGAGGAGATTTTTGTGAAGATGGAAGTGTTCAATTATTGACACTATAGATCAGTCATGATTGTGTTCAGCTTCAGTAACAGAAAACCCCAAAGAGCATAGCCATTCCAGTCTTGTTCAGACTTGAACAGTTCATCATTTATTTCCAAAGCCTATCTCAACATCTTAGAAATTGGTTCAGCCTGTTCCAAAGCAGACCTCTACCTCTCTTCCCCCATACCAACATCCACAAGATGGTCCCAGGCTCCCTGCAGTAGAAGCAGAATCCTAACCACTGATCTGGTGACTGGGGGTGGAAATGGGCTAGGCTGCAGTGCCTCAAGCCAGTGCTTGAGGGTTGCAGCATCCTTTGTTTATGGCTATAACAGGCTACAGTTTTCATCCACAATGCTTAAGTGCAAAACACTGATTTTATTTTTCAAACCTGTCTTTCTAATGATCTGATTGTTAGTAACACTGTGTAGAAGTTGTATTTGCAACAGCCAGAATTGTGCAAGAGATAGATTAAAGGATGAATTTTACTTCTCTTAAGTAAGGCTGTGAGTTTAGAGAAGCAGAGGGTGAAGGCTGAGGTTGGATGGTGAGGAGTGACCCAGAGCGAGTGGCTTTAGAGGACAAGCTTGTGGGAATTCCCGGGTCATCCAGCGGTGAGGACTCTGCCCTTCCACTTCAGGGAGACTGGGTTCCATCCCCGGTCAGGGAACTAAGCTCCTGAAAGTCATGGTGCAGCCAAAAATAAAAGAAGAAGAAGAAGAAGAAAGTTCCTGTGTTTGGCAAACTTTTTTTTTTTATATATGTATATATATATTTATTTGGCTGCACTGGGTCTTAGTTGCTGCATGTGTGATCTTTCATTGTGATACATGGGATCTAGTTCCCTGACCAGGGATTGAACACGGGCCCCCTGTGTTGGGAGCATGGAGTCTTAGCCACTGGACCACCAGGGAATCCATGGCAAACTTTTGACTTGTGTTAGATACACAGCCTTTAGTTAAGGGCCTGGTTTTCGCTGGGGGATGTTTTGCTTTCCAAGGGCTATTTGACAATGTGGGACATATTTTTTGGTGTCATGGTGGTGTTGGTGAGGGGAGGAGATTTTTGTGAAGATGGAAGTGTTCAATTATTGACACTATAGATCAGTCATGATTGTGTTCAGCTTCAGTAACAGAAAACCCCAAAGAGCATAGCCATTCCAGTCTTGTTCAGACTTGAACAGTTCATCATTTATTTCCAAAGCCTATCTCAACATCTTAGAAATTGGTTCAGCCTGTTCCAAAGCAGACCTCTACCTCTCTTCCCCCATACCAACATCCACAAGAGTTAAAACAACTACCTCACAGAGTAATTTTAAAATGAGGTCTGTCCAAAAGAGTGGTTTACTAGGCTCAACTCTGGGGCCTGGGGTTCTGCGCTCTTGCAGCGTTTGCAGCCCTGTCCCCTCCCCCGACCCCATCCTCCACTTGGCGTTTTGTTCCATCAGATGGATCTCAATAAGACCGAGGAGGTCATCAGGAAGCTTGAGAGCCTCCACCGGCAGCCCCACCTCTGGGATTTTCTGCTTTTCCTGCCAAGACTCTGCGCAAACAACTTCCACATCGGCATCCTCAGTGGAGGACACCTACTCCACGCCGTTGTGAAGTAAGTTAAAACAAGAAATGTAACCAGTTACAGGGGATTTGGTTTGTCCTTCTCACTTTTTTTATTTTTATTTTTTTTTTTTACATTTTGGCTGCTCTGGGTCTAGTTTTGTATCCTCATCTTTTGTTAATTTTACTTTTAATTGGATGATGATTGCTTTACCGTGTTGTGTTGGTTTCTTCTTCCTCACTTTTTCATGGGAATATATATCTCTGAGTGATTGATACAAGAAAAACATGCAGCATCGTGTCACCCAGAGACGGCTGGACTCTTGCTTCTCCAGGCTCGGCCCTCACCTCCTGGTATAAATATTTTCCATAAGAGCAGTAATGTTCGGAGCAAGTGCTCCCTGATGTAAACAGTTTAACATGGCATCATTAACGTTTCCTACGTCCTGGTGGTCTTCAGATGCTCATCATCAGTGGTCAAGTAATATTCCATTTTGATAAGGTATCACAGACCGCAACTTTCTTGATAATTTATACGTGGTCTTTGGTTGTTTCTGAGTTCTTCATTATTGGAGATGTGGCATGACCATCATGTTTCTGAGTTGAAGCTCGCTAAGCTCCCTCTGCTCGATGCATGGTAGCTCAATGAATCAGAGAGATGAGGTGTTGAGGCAAGGAATATGAGTTTATTCAGAAAGCTGACTGACTGACTGAGAAGCCTTCCTGTTGGGGTCTGGATGCGAGGTTCTTTATGGACCAGAGATGGGGGAAGGTGAGGAAACAAAGTAAAAAGGCCATTTAATCTTGCAAGTATCTCCTGGAATGGCAAGCCTCAGGCAGAGGACGTGTTAATTTCTTTTCTTCTGCATTCTACAGGTGCAGAGGGTCCTGAGCAAAGGTAATTTAGCTTAACATTCTGGAAAGAGGCAGGGTTCATTTGAGGCCATTTTGTATAATTATAGAAACAAAAGGAACAGAAAGCAAGTGAAAGAAACCATTTTAACATGGAGTCAGAACTGACTTCTCCCTGCAACAATAACACTTTAAACTAGTTTTTTAGTAAATGATGCTGCGTGGCCTCAAATATCAGCCAGAACTGCTAACTCAGTCTTCCTGGTTGTGGTTCAGGGAGGAGCACATTGGTCTCCTGTGATGGACCTGACCCCTCATTATGCCGGGTGACCTTTGAGAGGACCCCTTCCCATGGTGGGCTTCCCAAATTTTAATCAGTCTCCTACCCACCCACCCCAGTTGGATTCTTGTGTAAATCTGTTATATGAATAGGGTATTTTATTATTAAGAGTTGATATTCTTTCCAGAGTTTAAACTGTTACTTATTTTATCTGCCATCAGTGAGAGCCCTCAGCATTACCCTCAGGCCGGGGGGAGGGGTCCCTGCTCCAAAGGGGTCCCACTCTGGCCTCTGCAGCAGCCATGGCTTAGGAAGCCTGGGGTGGCAACGGCATTTGTCCAGAGCCCCTCACCCTGGAGCTTCCCGCCCCAGGGGCCACAGCCCACTCTGAGAGCTCCATGGGCCCTTTCCTGCCTCCCATGGAGAGCAGCTCTCATCTGGAGTGTGCACCCCAAAGTTCTGGGGCAGCTGTGGGCAAGCGTGTAAGACGGAGGTGGGGACGGTGCTTGCATGTGCAGGTAGGAGTGTCCACACATGCCCACGAGGCCTTTGAGGTGCAGGCACAGCTGGGGAGGGGTGGGCAGGGGGACCAGGGACTCCCACCCTCTCATTCGATTGCCTAACATTGAGAATCAGAACATTCTGCAATTAAACAAGGCTTCCCACAGGTCACTCCAGTCGGCATGGGGCCCCCAGAGTATTAGACTGTGCCCAGACTTGATGCAGGCAGGCTGATGTGCACTTGTCTGAGGTCATAGCAATTGGTATCTGTTGGCTTCCTGAGTGGACATAAGAAAGAACATAATTCTCTATTATGGCTGGACTTAGTCTTCATTGAAGTACAAGGGCTTTTCATTGCAGTGGCTTCTCTTGTTATGGAGCACAGACTCTTAAGTGTGACTAGAGAAGTTTTAATTTAGCTTAACATTCTGGAAAGAGGCAGGGTTCATTTGAGGCCATTTTGTATAATTATAGAAACAAAAGGAACAGAAAGCAAGTGAAAGAAACCATTTTAACATGGAGTCAGAACTGACTTCTCCCTGCAACAATAACACTTTAAACTAGTTTTTTAGTAAATGATGCTGCGTGGCCTCAAATATCAGCCAGAACTGCTAACTCAGTCTTCCTGGTTGTGGTTCAGGAGGAGCACATTGGTCTGCGGTGATGGACCTGACCCCTCATTATGCCGGGTGACCTTTGAGAGGACCCCTTCCCATGGTGGGCTTCCCAAATTTTAATCAGTCTCCTACCCACCCACCCCAGTTGGATTCTTGTGTAAATCTGTTATATGAATAGGGTATTTTATTATTAAGAGTTGATATTCTTTCCAGAGTTTAAACTGTTACTTATTTTATCTGCCATCAGTGAGAGCCCTCAGCATTACCCTCAGGCCGGGGGGAGGGGTCCCTGCTCCAAAGGGGTCCCACTCTGGCCTCTGCAGCAGCCATGGCTTAGGAAGCCTGGGGTGGCAACGGCATTTGTCCAGAGCCCCTCACCCTGGAGCTTCCCGCCCCAGGGGCCACAGCCCACTCTGAGAGCTCCATGGGCCCTTTCCTGCCTCCCATGGAGAGCAGCTCTCATCTGGAGTGTGCACCCCAAAGTTCTGGGGCAGCTGTGGGCAAGCGTGTAAGACGGAGGTGGGGACGGTGCTTGCATGTGCAGGTAGGAGTGTCCACACATGCCCACGAGGCCTTTGAGGTGCAGGCACAGCTGGGGAGGGGTGGGCAGGGGGACCAGGGACTCCCACCCTCTCATTCGATTGCCTAACATTGAGAATCAGAACATTCTGCAATTAAACAAGGCTTCCCACAGGTCACTCCAGTCGGCATGGGGCCCCCAGAGTATTAGACTGTGCCCAGACTTGATGCAGGCAGGCTGATGTGCACTTGTCTGAGGTCATAGCAATTGGTATCTGTTGGCTTCCTGAGTGGACATAAGAAAGAACATAATTCTCTATTATGGCTGGACTTAGTCTTCATTGAAGTACAAGGGCTTTTCATTGCAGTGGCTTCTCTTGTTATGGAGCACAGACTCTTAAGTGTGCAGGCTTCAGTAGCTTCAGCATGCAAGCTTAGTAGTTGCGGCTCATAGGCTCTAGAGGGCCGACTTAGTTGCCTCGTGGCATGTGGGATTTTCCTGGACAGAATCGAACCCGTGTCCCCTGTATTGGCAGGCAGATTCCTAACCACCGGTCCACCAGGGAGGCCAAGAAAGTGCTTAACTCTTGTCTTTAGTTCCTAGTCACGTTCCAGCCACATCCTGCCAGAGTGGGGCTGGGCGGCTGAGGTGGATGCCACCTGTTTTGCTAATGGTGCTCTGGTTCTGCTTGGTTTCCAGTTCCTTAAAAGCCCTGGAAGATTTAGATTGGCTGCCGCTCAACCACACCTTTTCCAGCGTCTCTGAAACGGTGCTGAAGGTGGCCATTTCAACGCTGGCATTCCTGCAGGAGAGTGGAGCAGCAGCAGCAGGTATGGGTATCTTATTGCTGCTGTAACATTCCTCTGTCGTACGGTTAAATTTATCAGCAACCACCACAACGCTAACATGCTGTTTAAAGAAAAGAGTTAAAATAGCAAATGCAAGAGAGAATCGGTTGTTTCTTTTTTGGGGGGCGGGGAGGGCGATTTGGGGAGGGTGGAGGGTGGGTGGGCCACTTCTATTGGTCTTTCATTTCTCTATTTTCATCCATCTTTGTTCTTTGGCCCGTGTGGGCCTCCCATTGCAGTGGCCTCTTGTTGCAGAGCGCCGGCTCTGCGCGCATGCGCTCCAGAGCTCTGGCTCGGTAATTGGACACATCGGTCCAGCCGCTCCATGGCACGTGGGATCTTCCCAGGCCAGGGATCGAACCGGCGTCCCTTGCACTGCAAGGCGGTGTCCTTACCCACTGGACCACTAGGGAAGCCCAGAATCGGTTGTGTCTGATGGAGGTAGACTGAAAATTTGGAACTCAAAACAGTTTGCCTTTCTACCAAAATCCTGGAGTCATTGCTAGTAAGAATTTTATTTTTAATTTAAACAATAACTGATTTTAACACTCTTGGACTTGACCTCCTCTAAGAATAGACCTATGACTGATTCTTCTTCTCCTTCTCTCTTGTTTTTTTGATTGCACCACTTGGATTGTGGGATCATAGTTCCTCTACCAGGGACTGAACCCCAGACTCTCAAAAGTGGTACAGAGCCCTACCTATTGGACTGTTAGGGAAGTCCCATTAATTCTTTGGTTTTAATCTTTCCTTCCTCCTGAACTCTTATTAGGAAGAAATATTTGAAACACTTGAAAAACAATAAGAGGAGGAAGTTGATATGGATTTTGAACCCCCTCTGCCAACTGAATAGACAGTCTTTCCACAAGGGAAAGGGGAATTATTTAGCGTTTTTCTTGACCCAGGTATCCTTTCTTTTTTTCCTTACATTTTCATTTCTTTTATTTTACTGACAAAATTGTATATGTTGAAAGTGTACAGCATGATGATTTGATGTATGCATACATGATGCAGTGATCGCCTGAAACAAGTTAGTTCAAACATCTGTCACCTCACACAGTTGCCTTTGGAGGGTATTTCAAGTATACAGTCCATCACTGGTAACTGTAATCCACCATGCTGTCATGCAGGAGGTGTCCAGAACTTACCTTTAGCTGAACATCTGGGCTATAACCAGTCTCTCCTGTCTGGCGCCTCTTCCTTCACACACACAAAATGCTTGTTTTAATCTCAGAACCGGTCTTTTTCCCCAGCCCGGTTTCCTGGGTCTCACCTTCAGAGCCTCCCTGGAGTTTCCTGTGACCCTGACTTCTCTATCATCTCCATAGCATTATGTTCGGGGCCCATGAAGTCCTGTAGGAGCAGGTGGGCTTGTGGTAGGCTCTCGCCTAGCGCTCAGCTGATGGTTGTTAAATTGTAATCGGAAGTGACCTAGAGCTGGGTTTCCAGATGAAAATCCACCTTGGAATTTATGTGCTTTTAGGTTCGAGGTTGCCAGGTTATCCTCACCACAAATCGCCAGACCTTGGAGGTCTCGGGGATAGACTGTGGGGTGCCACTTCTGCGTGGGGTTGCTGGGTTACCTGGGTACCTTATGAGTCCTATATCTTGATGATCTCTGTTGGGGGGAACTTTTTCCTTCCCTTTTAAATAATTTTTATGATTTTAAAGACTCCACAGTATTTTATGCTATACATATATCATGTTTCCTCCCCTCCTGAAACGCTAGACACTGAGCTGATTTTCAATATTTAAACAGTGTAAAACCAGTGCCATACTATTGTGGTTCACGACTTTTCCTTCAGGCATCTTATTAGGTTTCTTGAGATAGATTTTTTAAAATAAAATGATTGGGTTCAATCATATGAGTCTGACCCAGGGATCAAACTCAGGTCTCCTGCATTTGCAGTCAGGTTCTTTACTGTCTAAGCCACCAGGGAAGCCCATTATCAAATTACCCTCTGGAAATTCATGGTCATTTATGCCAGGAGGTGGCTCAGTAGTAAAGAAATCACCTGCTAATGCAGGAGACACAGGAGATGCAGGTTTGATCCCTGGATCAGGAAGATCTCCTGGAAGAGGAAATGGCATACCACTCCAGTGTTCTTGCCTGGAGAGTCCCATGGGCACAGGAGCCTGGTGGGCTACAGTCCCTGGGGTTGCAAAGAGTCAGACACGACTGAGCATGCAAGGAAGCAGGTGTCTTGTTACTACAATTTCCATAGCTCCAGGTCAGCTTCTGTTTGCTCTTCCCATCAATGGTTCAAGCAGCATTTGCCTTTTTTTTCAAAGTGGAGAAGACATCATTTTCCGAATGACTTTTGACCTGTCCCCATGTTGCCACAGCTGATGATATAAATCACTGGTTGTCTTGCAGAGCCAGGGTACAGCCTGTCCTTGAAGGAGCTGGTGTGGGACCCGCAGAAAGTGCAGGCCGACCTGAAATCCCGATTTGGCTTTGATGACCTTCATGCAGAACGAGTCCTGAATTACTCTGCTGAACTACAGGAGGTATGCATGCTCGGCTGCTTGCACGCTCCAGGTTTCTCTTCCAGGGAGTCTCTAGAACCTGCTCTTGGGACCTCAGGATGGGAATTCCCTGATTGAAATCTGACTCCTTGAACACTGCAGGACTCTGCTGTGTTTGGTCTGCCAGACCTTGGAGGTCTCGGGGATAGACTGTGGGGTGCCACTTCTGCGTGGGGTTGCTGGGTTACCTGGGTACCTTATGAGTCCTATATCTTGATGATCTCTGTTGGGGGGAACTTTTTCCTTCCCTTTTAAATAATTTTTATGATTTTAAAGACTCCACAGTATTTTATGCTATACATATATCATGTTTCCTCCCCTCCTGAAACGCTAGACACTGAGCTGATTTTCAATATTTAAACAGTGTAAAACCAGTGCCATACTATTGTGGTTCACGACTTTTCCTTCAGGCATCTTATTAGGTTTCTTGAGATAGATTTTTTAAAATAAAATGATTGGGTTCAATCATATGAGTCTGACCCAGGGATCAAACTCAGGTCTCCTGCATTTGCAGTCAGGTTCTTTACTGTCTAAGCCACCAGGGAAGCCCATTATCAAATTACCCTCTGGAAATTCATGGTCATTTATGCCAGGAGGTGGCTCAGTAGTAAAGAAATCACCTGCTAATGCAGGAGACACAGGAGATGCAGGTTTGATCCCTGGATCAGGAAGATCTCCTGGAAGAGGAAATGGCATACCACTCCAGTGTTCTTGCCTGGAGAGTCCCATGGGCACAGGAGCCTGGTGGGCTACAGTCCCTGGGGTTGCAAAGAGTCAGACACGACTGAGCATGCAAGGAAGCAGGTGTCTTGTTACTACAATTTCCATAGCTCCAGGTCAGCTTCTGTTTGCTCTTCCCATCAATGGTTCAAGCAGCATTTGCCTTTTTTTTCAAAGTGGAGAAGACATCATTTTCCGAATGACTTTTGACCTGTCCCCATGTTGCCACAGCTGATGATATAAATCACTGGTTGTCTTGCAGAGCCAGGGTACAGCCTGTCCTTGAAGGAGCTGGTGTGGGACCCGCAGAAAGTGCAGGCCGACCTGAAATCCCGATTTGGCTTTGATGACCTTCATGCAGAACGAGTCCTGAATTACTCTGCTGAACTACAGGAGGTATGCATGCTCGGCTGCTTGCACGCTCCAGGTTTCTCTTCCAGGGAGTCTCTAGAACCTGCTCTTGGGACCTCAGGATGGGAATTCCCTGATTGAAATCTGACTCCTTGAACACTGCAGGACTCTGCTGTGTTTGGTCTGTCTAGATGCACCCCTTCCTTCTTTCCTTGTCATGATATCCTGCCTCAAAGTCAGTTTGGATGTAATAGGACACCTTACTGCACTCGGCAGCAGCAGTGGACAAGCCAGGCACTGAGGGTAGGAGGCTGTGAAGGCCAGCGGGGGTCCAGATGGGGCAAGGGGCTGAAAGGACAGGTTTCCAGGCAGAGCAATGCTTGGGGAGCAGAGGTGTAGGTCTGGGCAGCTATCTGAGTTCACCAGATTGGAGCCTCACTTTCCAAACTGTAAAATCAGGAATCTGATCAGCTGACCCCACCAAACTCTGCTAGCAGTTGTTCCTGAAGATCCTGGAGGCCCTCACCTGCTGACCTTTTAGTCACTTGGTGCATCTGTGGGCATTTCTGTGGGCAGGAGCCAAACACTGCAGACTTGTTTCCTTCTGGTCCACAGCCTGCTCCACCAGCCCCCTTCTCCAGGTGGGATGACACCACAGTTGCTATAAAACTATGAAATAGAGGAACCCAGTTTATTCCAACAAGGACATGGTTTTTTCTTTTTTTTGCGGGGCTGGCGGGGGGGGGGGCACTTCTATTGGTCTTTCATTTCTCTATTTTCATCCATCTTTGTTCTTTGGCTCCTATGGGCCTCCCATCGCAGTGGCCTCTGTTGTCACAGAGTACTGGCTCTGGGCACACGCACTTCAGAGCTCCGGCTCGGTAATTGGACACATCAGTCCAGCTGCTCCGCGGCACGTGGGATCTTCCCAGGCCAGGGATCGAACTGGCGCCCCTTGCACTGCAAGGCGATGTCCTTACCCACTGGACCACCAGGGAAGCCCAAGAACATAGGTATTTTTATGGAGTCGAATTAGAGAAACTTCATGTGAAGGTCACTTACAGAAATAAAGGAGGTTTGGTTTCAAAATACTAAGTAATTTCTGACCTTAGTAAATTTCTGAATTTACTAAGCAAATTCTGACTGATCCAACTTCATCGATCTTTGATAAGTAGAAAAGAAAAAATTTGGCAAAGCAAATTTGTTAGTCCAAGGTATCAGTTAAACTGGGCCAGCCCATGGGTGCCTTTGGCCTGACGGAGTGGAGACGGCAATATCTGAAATCATTCTGAGTCCTGGACAAACTGCCATTCTTCTGAGAAGGGTCATCAGCTTACTCGTCCGCTCCTAAGGTCTCCCTTCCTGGTGAATGCACATGGACAGTAGCACTCATCACCCTGGTAGGTCTTCAGTCAAGGAAACCTCCCTCAGAGCATTTTCTTTGGCAAGATTGTGATAGGAGAGGAACCTCTCAGGAAGAAACCCTTGACTTATAAATATTTCTCGTATCATTGGCAGATTCCTACCAACAGTGCACTGGAGCGGATGCTGTGCTCAGCCTTGTCCAGCTCCCTGAGGATGAAGAAGACCGAGATGATCGCCTTGCAGGCTGTGACTCCAAGTGGTCAGCAGCCAAAGACTACCTGGTCCACGCAGTCAGTCAGCTGCACCTCTACAGACAGGTGCCGTCCACAGCAGACACCTCGGTCCTTTCTTGCCCAGACCCAAGGACTTTCCTCTGTGTCGTTCACTGCTTGGTTTTATTTATTTATTTTGTCTTTTGATTTTTTTTTTCTGGATTTGATTTATTATTTTTTCTATTTATTTATTTACTTTTGGCTGTGCTGGGTCTTTGTTGATGTTCTAGAATGTCCTTTTGTTGTGGTAAACAGGGGCTACTCTCTAGTTGCAGGGTATGGACTTTTCATTGCAGTGGTTTCTCTTGCAGCAAGCACGGGTCATGTGGGTTCAGTGACTGTGCATGGGCTTAGTTACCCCATGGTGTGTGGGATCTTAGTTCTCCAACTGGCGCCCCTTGCACTGCAAGGCGATGTCCTTACCCACTGGACCACCAGGGAAGCCCAAGAACATAGGTATTTTTATGGAGTCGAATTAGAGAAACTTCATGTGAAGGTCACTTACAGAAATAAAGGAGGTTTGGTTTCAAAATACTAAGTAATTTCTGACCTTAGTAAATTTCTGAATTTACTAAGCAAATTCTGACTGATCCAACTTCATCGATCTTTGATAAGTAGAAAAGAAAAAATTTGGCAAAGCAAATTTGTTAGTCCAAGGTATCAGTTAAACTGGGCCAGCCCATGGGTGCCTTTGGCCTGACGGAGTGGAGACGGCAATATCTGAAATCATTCTGAGTCCTGGACAAACTGCCATTCTTCTGAGAAGGGTCATCAGCTTACTCGTCCGCTCCTAAGGTCTCCCTTCCTGGTGAATGCACATGGACAGTAGCACTCATCACCCTGGTAGGTCTTCAGTCAAGGAAACCTCCCTCAGAGCATTTTCTTTGGCAAGATTGTGATAGGAGAGGAACCTCTCAGGAAGAAACCCTTGACTTATAAATATTTCTCGTATCATTGGCAGATTCCTACCAACAGTGCACTGGAGCGGATGCTGTGCTCAGCCTTGTCCAGCTCCCCTGAGGATGAAGAAGACCGAGATGATCGCCTTGCAGGCTGTGACTCCAAGTGGTCAGCAGCCAAAGACTACCTGGTCCACGCAGTCAGTCAGCTGCACCTCTACAGACAGGTGCCGTCCACAGCAGACACCTCGGTCCTTTCTTGCCCAGACCCAAGGACTTTCCTCTGTGTCGTTCACTGCTTGGTTTTATTTATTTATTTTGTCTTTTGATTTTTTTTTTCTGGATTTGATTTATTATTTTTTCTATTTATTTATTTACTTTTGGCTGTGCTGGGTCTTTGTTGATGTTCTAGAATGTCCTTTTGTTGTGGTAAACAGGGGCTACTCTCTAGTTGCAGGGTATGGACTTTTCATTGCAGTGGTTTCTCTTGCAGCAAGCACGGGTCATGTGGGTTCAGTGACTGTGCATGGGCTTAGTTACCCCATGGTGTGTGGGATCTTAGTTCTCCAACCAGGGATTGAAATGGTGCTTCTGCATTGGCAGGTAGAGTCCCAACCACTGGGCTAGCGTGGAAGTGCTGAATTTTTAAAAACTGAAGCCTAGTTGATCTTTAATATTGTATTAGTTTCAGGCGTGCAGTGCACCTGTTCAGTTATGTGTATGTATATATATATTCCATTTCAGGACTTCCCTGGTGACTCAGACAGTAAACAGTCTCTTTGCAATGTAGGAGATCCCGATTTGATCCCTGGTTTGGGAAGATCCCCTGGAGAAGGGAATGGCAGCCCACTCTAGTGTTCTTGCCTGGAGAATCTCATGGACAGAGGAGCCTGGCGGGCTATGGTCCACAGAGTCACAAAGAGTCAGACCCGACTAAGTGACTAACACACACATTCCTTTCCAGATTCTTTCCCCTTATAGAGGTTCTTACAAAATATTGTGTATAGTTCCCTTGCTATGCAGTAGGCCCTTGTTGATGATTTTATTTATATGTATGATTTTATTTTATTTTGGTAAGAACACTCCATATGACATTTACCCTTTCACTCTGTTTTCAAGTGTTCAGCACAGCACCGCTGCCTACAGCTCAGGCTGTACAGCAGAGCCCAGAGTGGGTGCATCTTCCTTAATGAGACTTTCCAAGAGCTGGTCCATTCATCACTGCCTGCCCCTCTTTGACTTCACATCCTTCCTTGGATGGATGGGCATAAGGAGCCCCACAGCCTGGCCACCGCGTGCACCTTCTTTATGTGCATCCACTGGCCTTAGTTCAGAGATAGCACCAGGGAGTCCCTCTTTATTTTATTGGAGTAGAGTTGATTTACAATGATGTGTTAATTTCTGCTGTATAGCAAAGTGATTCAGTTATACATACTCACACATTCTTTTTCATAGTATTTTGCATTAAGGTTTATCACAGGATATTGGATGTAGTTCCCTGTGCTGGACAGCAGGACTTCGCTGTGTACCTATCTTACATGCAGTTGTTAGAAAGTCCCTCTTGGACTTGAACATCTCGTGGCAATTGAAAGAACCATAGTCTGTTTTGGAGTGTGCAGTTTCACCAGGCTACTTTGATGCCCTCCTTGGGCATTTGTTGTAGGGATTCGGCACGCTTGGGCTGCTGAGGTGCAGACAGGCCTACCTCTTCACTCTGGTCTTGACCAGCACTTTGTCCAAATCGTGACTGTCATTTACAGTCATGTGTAAATGACACGTGGAGTGTGCATGTGCGGAGTGCTGAGCGCTCACACAGCTGTGGCCTCGGAAGCTGCAGGGCCCTGGGCAGTTCACAGCTTTCTGCTTTTCAGGGAGGCTGTGGACAGGTGTGGGGTGAGGCCTGGTAACCATCATCCCTGTTCACGTTACTGGGTGCTATGCTTCCCATCTCGTGTTTTCTCAAAGAACACACTTCTGTAACTTTTTTTCCTCTAATATATATCACTGATAAAAATCAGAATCTCAAATATTGTTTAATCATTATTAAAAAATTATAGGTATAATTGTCCACTTGAAAGAACTAAATTTTACTGTTGTTTTTGTTGTTCAGTCACTTAGTCATGTCTGACTCTTTGTGACCCCATGGCCTGTAGCACACCAGGCTTGCCTGTCCTTCATCATCTCCCAGAGTTTGCTCAAACTCATGTTCATTAAGTCAGTGATGCCATTCAACCATCTTGTCCTCTGTCACCCTCTTCTTGTTTTGTCGTCTATCTTTCCCAGCATCAGGGTCTTTTTCAGTCAGTCAGCTCTTTCATCAGGTGGCCAAGAATTAGGGTTCAGCTTCAGCATCAGTCCTTCCAATGAATATTCAGGACTGATTTCTTTGAGGATTGACTGGTTTGATTTCCTTGCAGTTCAAGAGACTCTCAAGAGTCTTCTCCAAAAACTTTAGTTTGAAAGCATCAGTTCTTTGGTGCTCAGCCTTCTTTATGGTCCAGCGCTCACATCCCTACATGACTATTGGAGAAACCATAGCTTTGACTACACAGTTTTTTTGTTTGTTTAAATTTTGGCCTCTTTTATTGGTTTTGTATTTTTTTTTTCCATCCATCTTTATTCTTTGGCCTGTGTGGGCCTCCCTTTGCAGTGGCCTCTCTTGTTGCACAGCACTGGTTCTGGGCACACGCGCTTTAGAGCACTGACTCGTAATTGGACACACCGGTCCAGCTGCTCTGCGGCATGTGGGATCTTCCCAGGCCAGGGATCGAACTGGTGCCCCTTGCACTGCAAGGTAGACTCTGTACCCACTGAACCACCAGGGAAGCCCGAGTATGTGGTTTTTGGCACTAAATTTATCTGGTCTAAATGATCAAAGGATAGCATTGAGCTGACCAGCAGCAACACAGTCAGTGGAAATCTTGGTCTTGTGTGCTGTCTGGGTTTTGAGCTTGTAGAGAATTGTTCAGCACACATCATTGCTCATCACCTCCCCCAACACCTTTAGTTTGGGTGGGAATGTTCTCTTTTGGTGTAGTGTTGATGATCCACAAAACAAATGGCCTTTAGTATCCCTACGGTCTTGATATAAAATAGTATTCAGTAGCTACATATTAACTGTATAATTCTCAGGCACATGAATCAGGCATACTGATGCTAGATCAGTTTAGTTTTTAAGGCAAAGTTCACTTATTTAGAAATGTACATTATTGCCTTCTCTTCTGAAAATAGGGAAGGGGGAAGAAAAGAGAGAAACTGGGCTAGCAATTGCATGCATGCATTGTTGCAATTTGTAATTTTTAATTTCTGAGTAGAAATTAAAATCCTAATGCAGTTGTTAACAGGTGTTTCAATCTTTCAACCACATAAAAACAGGCCATCTGTCATCTAGAATGGTCTATTGCTGTTCCTTTTTTTTCTCTTATTTTTGGCTGTGTTTGTTTTTTTTGTTGCATTTTGCAGGCTTTCTTTAGTTGTGGCAAGTGAGCGCTACTCTTCATTGTGGTGTGAGGTTCTCTTGTTGTGGGGTACATGCTCTAGGGTGTATGGTCTTCAGTAGTTGCAGCATGTAGGCTCGGTAGTTGCAGCTTGTGGACTCTAGAGTTTGGGGTCAGTAGTTGTGGTGGATTTAGTTGCTCCTTGTCATGTGGAATCTTCCCAGACCAGGGTCCGAATCCATGTCCCCTGCATTGGCAGGTGAATTCTTATCCACTGTGCCACCAGGGAAGTCCTGTTGCTATTTCTTAACTAAACAGTATAATTTCCAGTTCATTACATTCTTGTTTCTTGATGTGCAGGTATTTGATCAGTGGCGGAGGGGCAGCCTCTTCCAGCAGGTCCTGGCAGCGATTGACCGTGGCCTGGAGGTCCTGAAGACTCAGTCTGGGGAGGGGAGCCAGCCCTGGGAGGTGGCGAGGGCTTTGCAGGCCGCCCTCCTCCTCCTGAATGACAGCCTGGCAGCAGAAGGCTCCGAAGGCAGCCACATACCTACCAGGATGTAAGGCCCATTTTCATGTTTGATTATTGAATAGACTTTGACAGCCCTGGATTTTAAAGCATGCATGACTTTTAGGGATGTGTTCTCTGCAACCTAGGCTAGCTAATACACTGCTAGTTAGCAACGGGAAAGTCGAGACTTGTACATGGAACCTGGTAACACTGTTTGCCGCAGTCTGGGTGCCTGTTCAGACGCTGAGAACAACCAATGAGGAAACAATGTTTGAGATTCTAAGATTCCGGACCTCAGAGCTCATGCCTTTGACATTTGTTTAAAAATGAACAAATACATTTTAAACTGTAAGGAGCTACCTATCTTCTTATTTACTTAAAGCTTTTTGTGTAGTTGAAAGGTTTACTTAAGATCTAGAAATAGTTCAGGGGTAGGAATGGTAGGTCTTGTGTTTTCACATTTAAGGTATGTTGAATTAAAATCCTAATGCAGTTGTTAACAGGTGTTTCAATCTTTCAACCACATAAAAACAGGCCATCTGTCATCTAGAATGGTCTATTGCTGTTCCTTTTTTTTCTCTTATTTTTGGCTGTGTTTGTTTTTTTTGTTGCATTTTGCAGGCTTTCTTTAGTTGTGGCAAGTGAGCGCTACTCTTCATTGTGGTGTGAGGTTCTCTTGTTGTGGGGTACATGCTCTAGGGTGTATGGTCTTCAGTAGTTGCAGCATGTAGGCTCGGTAGTTGCAGCTTGTGGACTCTAGAGTTTGGGGTCAGTAGTTGTGGTGGATTTAGTTGCTCCTTGTCATGTGGAATCTTCCCAGACCAGGGTCCGAATCCATGTCCCCTGCATTGGCAGGTGAATTCTTATCCACTGTGCCACCAGGGAAGTCCTGTTGCTATTTCTTAACTAAACAGTATAATTTCCAGTTCATTACATTCTTGTTTCTTGATGTGCAGGTATTTGATCAGTGGCGGAGGGGCAGCCTCTTCCAGCAGGTCCTGGCAGCGATTGACCGTGGCCTGGAGGTCCTGAAGACTCAGTCTGGGGAGGGGAGCCAGCCCTGGGAGGTGGCGAGGGCTTTGCAGGCCGCCCTCCTCCTCCTGAATGACAGCCTGGCAGCAGAAGGCTCCGAAGGCAGCCACATACCTACCAGGATGTAAGGCCCATTTTCATGTTTGATTATTGAATAGACTTTGACAGCCCTGGATTTTAAAGCATGCATGACTTTTAGGGATGTGTTCTCTGCAACCTAGGTTAGATAATACACTGCTAGTTAGCAACGGGAAAGTGCGAGACTTGTACATGGAACCTGGTAACACTGTTTGCCGCAGTCTGGGTGCCTGTTCAGACGCTGAGAACAACCAATGAGGAAACAATGTTTGAGATTCTAAGATTCCGGACCTCAGAGCTCATGCCTTTGACATTTGTTTAAAAATGAACAAATACATTTTAAACTGTAAGGAGCTACCTATCTTCTTATTTACTTAAAGCTTTTTGTGTAGTTGAAAGGTTTACTTAAGATCTAGAAATAGTTCAGGGGTAGGAATGGTAGGTCTTGTGTTTTCACATTTAAGGTATGGAAGTGCCACTCACCCGCATGGCAGAGTCTAGGGCAAAATGGGGTCTGTTTCTTCAGCAGGTGTGGCTGTTTGTAGTGACTCGATGAATCTTGTTGTTGTTGTTCAGTTGCTCACTCATGTCTGACTCCTTGAGACCTCATGGCCTGCAGCACACCAGGCTTCCCTGTCCTTCACAATCTCCCAGAGTTTGCTCAACTTATGGACTGCATGTCCATGGAGTTGGTGATGCCATTCAACTATTAAACTCCTAAATTTAGGACTTTCTTTTGAAGAAAACAAGATTTCCTCATATTGTCACAAACAATTCATTTAAAACTGAGGGTAACAGAAACTCTTGCTCTCCAGCCGGCACGGAGAGGGTGCTGTCAGGTATGAAATGCATGGCACTGTGTCAGGTTTTATGACATACATTACACATGGTGGCTGAACTCACTAATGACCCTGTTTTTCTGAAACCTAGTTATGAAGCAGGACACTGCTTTTGAAGATGCAGTTTCCTAGCTTTTCCTTGAGAGGATCCCTCAGGCATGGGGCTGCTGTGGTGGGCAGCGATGAGGCTTCCCATAGTCATGAGTGCCATGGGAGGGGTGAGAGGTCAGCCAGACGCGTGCCCGATCAGCTGGAGAAAACATGAGGCACACAGTCCTGTCACATGGGAGCATCACACTCAGGACATGCACGAAGGCACTGAGAACTTCCCTGATGACCGTCCACTTTGAAGTTGTTTTAAAATAGCACTCCTGTTACTTAAGGCACATCAGTAGAGATACCACACTGGCTCACCTGAACAGTCTTGCAACTTCTGTTCTGTCCTGGTACTTCCACCCAGGGTCCTGCCTGAATCGTGAGGGACCAGGGCACTGGGGGCCCCAGGGGCGCCCCTGGCTCCACGGGGACTCCGGGGCATCAGTGACCACACCTGCTCTGAGTACCAAACCCCTCGGCAGGCCTCCTCCTGAGCATGATCCAGAGGTGGAGGGTCATGACCTGACCCTGGTCACGCTGTCAGGCCCTGTTTAAGAAGCCACCTGTCAGGGGCCGGAGTCTGGTTGGAGCCAGGCAGCCTGGACTCCACCATGTGCCACCTGGACACTGAATCACTCTTCACAGTTCCTAATAACTCAGGTTTCATGGCAAGTGTTGTAAAATCTTACCTAGAATTGTACCCTAACCCTCACCTCTTGTACCTCCTACTAGGAATAAACTCCTCTGTTTAGGGGTAAAGAGAGTGTTTAACCCATGGTCAGTACCTAAGAGAGCCCCCAAACTGGAGGATTCAGGCAGTCCCATCTGTCAGGAATCTGGTTGTCTGTGTCCATTGGAATGTGGTCTCATACTCCTAAATTTAGGACTTTCTTTTGAAGAAAACAAGATTTCCTCATATTGTCACAAACAATTCATTTAAAACTGAGGGTAACAGAAACTCTTGCTCTCCAGCCGGCACGGAGAGGGTGCTGTCAGGTATGAAATGCATGGCACTGTGTCAGGTTTTATGACATACATTACACATGGTGGCTGAACTCACTAATGACCCTGTTTTTCTGAAACCTAGTTATGAAGCAGGACACTGCTTTTGAAGATGCAGTTTCCTAGCTTTTCCTTGAGAGGATCCCTCAGGCATGGGGCTGCTGTGGTGGGCAGCGATGAGGCTTCCCATAGTCATGAGTGCCATGGGAGGGGTGAGAGGTCAGCCAGACGCGTGCCCGATCAGCTGGAGAAAACATGAGGCACACAGTCCTGTCACATGGGAGCATCACACTCAGGACATGCACGAAGGCACTGAGAACTTCCCTGATGACCGTCCACTTTGAAGTTGTTTTAAAATAGCACTCCTGTTACTTAAGGCACATCAGTAGAGATACCACACTGGCTCACCTGAACAGTCTTGCAACTTCTGTTCTGTCCTGGTACTTCCACCCAGGGTCCTGCCTGAATCGTGAGGGACCAGGGCACTGGGGGCCCCAGGGGCGCCCCTGGCTCCACGGGGACTCCGGGGCATCAGTGACCACACCTGCTCTGAGTACCAAACCCCTCGGCAGGCCTCCTCCTGAGCATGATCCAGAGGTGGAGGGTCATGACCTGACCCTGGTCACGCTGTCAGGCCCTGTTTAAGAAGCCACCTGTCAGGGGCCGGAGTCTGGTTGGAGCCAGGCAGCCTGGACTCCACCATGTGCCACCTGGACACTGAATCACTCTTCACAGTTCCTAATAACTCAGGTTTCATGGCAAGTGTTGTAAAATCTTACCTAGAATTGTACCCTAACCCTCACCTCTTGTACCTCCTACTAGGAATAAACTCCTCTGTTTAGGGGTAAAGAGAGTGTTTAACCCATGGTCAGTACCTAAGAGAGCCCCCAAACTGGAGGATTCAGGCAGTCCCATCTGTCAGGAATCTGGTTGTCTGTGTCCATTGGAATGTGGTACATCAGTCTGTAGAATCCTGAGGCCATGGGGATATTCTCCTGTCAGTGGGATTTTATTTCCCGAGGAGGCACGTTTAACTGCCTTCCATCACATTTCCTTTATGTATTTCTGCCCTCAGGTTACTGCATCTGCAGAGACTGCAGGGTGTCCTCCGGAAGCTGCCGCCGTGGCCGGCCCTGATGAGATGGCTCCCGCTGGACGGGGCTCTCAGGAACGTGGTGGCCCAGAATCTTCACCTGGTCCGAGGTAGACTAGCACCAGGGTTATTTGTCCCCAGCTCACATCAGAGCAAATGTGAGAGTGGCTGGAAGGCAGACCTGGAACTGCCTGATGCCTGTCGGGTCTGGAGGGGTGGGACTGACGAGGAGTGCACATCCGAGCTTAGTGAACGTGCCTGGGGTGCTGCAGATCTGGCACGTCCAAGCCGAATACAGAGCTTGTTACCATGGAGACCACATGCTACTGTTCCCCGTCAGCTGCCCTGGGGCCTGGACAGACAGCTTCCTTGGACCAGGTCGACTCTCCCGTCCACTCCTGCCCAGGTCCCATCGGTGGGCCCGATGCTTGCACACCTCCTGTGCCTCCCCATGCTCCTGGCATCCTCAGGGACTGGAGGGCTCGTCCCTGTCTTCTGCTCAGCACCTTTCCTTGACTGTGACCATGATTGGAGTCCCAGGAAGTGGCCGTGTGCACTGGGCGGTAGGGCTCTGTCCCTTCTCATGCTGGAGGGGGTGTGAGGTGACTAATGGAGCCCTATGCTTGTGTGTCTTCAGAAAGAGGGGGCAGAATAATGGTGGCTTTCTCAATGCTCTCCCCGACCCAGGGAGACAGGAATGTCTGACAGCGGGTCAGGTTGCTGACATGCCTGCTTCCAGGAGTCAGTCTGCTGTCTGAGGGCCATGTGTTGAGTCAGGTTCAGAGCAGCCCATGGGGCTGGATGGTAACCCATCTGTCTGTCTGTTCATTCTACAGAAATCCTCATTCACCTTGAGACATCTGCTAACGACTCTAGACCCCATTCATTCTACATTGATAACTCAGGAATCTGGTTGTCTGTGTCCATTGGAATGTGGTACATCAGTCTGTAGAATCCTGAGGCCATGGGGATATTCTCCTGTCAGTGGGATTTTATTTCCCGAGGAGGCACGTTTAACTGCCTTCCATCACATTTCCTTTATGTATTTCTGCCCTCAGGTTACTGCATCTGCAGAGACTGCAGGGTGTCCTCCGGAAGCTGCCGCCGTGGCGGCCCTGATGAGATGGCTCCCGCTGGACGGGGCTCTCAGGAACGTGGTGGCCCAGAATCTTCACCTGGTCCGAGGTAGACTAGCACCAGGGTTATTTGTCCCCAGCTCACATCAGAGCAAATGTGAGAGTGGCTGGAAGGCAGACCTGGAACTGCCTGATGCCTGTCGGGTCTGGAGGGGTGGGACTGACGAGGAGTGCACATCCGAGCTTAGTGAACGTGCCTGGGGTGCTGCAGATCTGGCACGTCCAAGCCGAATACAGAGCTTGTTACCATGGAGACCACATGCTACTGTTCCCCGTCAGCTGCCCTGGGTCCTGGACAGACAGCTTCCTTGGACCAGGTCGACTCTCCCGTCCACTCCTGCCCAGGTCCCATCGGTGGGCCCGATGCTTGCACACCTCCTGTGCCTCCCCATGCTCCTGGCATCCTCAGGGACTGGAGGGCTCGTCCCTGTCTTCTGCTCAGCACCTTTCCTTGACTGTGACCATGATTGGAGTCCCAGGAAGTGGCCGTGTGCACTGGGCGGTAGGGCTCTGTCCCTTCTCATGCTGGAGGGGGTGTGAGGTGACTAATGGAGCCCTATGCTTGTGTGTCTTCAGAAAGAGGGGGCAGAATAATGGTGGCTTTCTCAATGCTCTCCCCGACCCAGGGAGACAGGAATGTCTGACAGCGGGTCAGGTTGCTGACATGCCTGCTTCCAGGAGTCAGTCTGCTGTCTGAGGGCCATGTGTTGAGTCAGGTTCAGAGCAGCCCATGGGGCTGGATGGTAACCCATCTGTCTGTCTGTTCATTCTACAGAAATCCTCATTCACCTTGAGACATCTGCTAACGACTCTAGACCCCATGGGCCTGGCCAATTGAAACTGGAAAAGGAGGTGCTTTTTCGGGAGTTAAAGCAGGTAAAACACAGCAAAGGATCATACATAAACAACTTGGCTAGAGCATTTGATAAGCTCAGGCAGTCTTTTCTTCTGCTCCTGCTGTGAATGTTGCTAGCAAAGAGAACAGGAGACAGTTTTTATTCCTTTTCTGGGGCCATATTGTACGGTATGTGGAACTTCGTCAGCCAGGGAGCAAACCTTTATCCGCTGCATCGGCAGGCAGGTGCTTAACCACTGGACCACCAGGGAGGTCTCGGAAGGCAGTTTTTGAAGAACTTTTCTCAGTCTGGCTTCTGTTTGAGGCCCTCTGGCTCAGACTGTCTCATGTTGCTTTGTCTGTCTTAGATGCTAATGAAGAAGAATACCACTGCTCTGTGCCTCAGTGGACACTTGTCTGAGACGGAAGCTCTCCTGCGTCCCAGCATGGCTGGAGTCCAGGGGGGCCTTGCGGGGCTGGCCTGTGGTCCCCTCTCTTCCAGCGAGGCTAGTGCTTTACACAAGTTGCGTGGGTCCGTGGAGGACGCTGTGAGTATCAACCATCTGGTCTCTTCCGGGCACTGGGGCTCATGTCTAAGGTAGATTCATTGAGGCTGTGATTTTATAAGGCAGGTGTTGGCATCAGTGAGTCCCAGCTGCTCTGGGACCCTGGGTTGTGTGCCCTCTACCTGTTCATAATCTACTCGATGTTAAACGGTTCTCCCCCAAAGCATTTCAGAACTGTCCCCAGGCCACGTCTGCTTCCCTGGGTCCAGGTTCTCTGTCCTGCTCCATTTCCAACAGCAGATGCTACAGTGGGTGGAGACAAGTCGGCTGGGCAGTCGGCTGGGGGCCGAGCTGTAGCTCTAGTGAACAGAGACCTTGGAGGGGGCATGCTTTCCCCACGTGGTGCCCAGGACCCAGAGCTGCCTTCCCTCCGTGCCCAAGTAGGCCTGTGGAGTGTGGGAAATGAGCGAAAAGGGCCATCTCAAGTCCAGCCCTCGTTTTTCTTACAGGAAGTTCTATTAACATTTATCTTGTCGTATTGATGGTTCACTTCTCTTTCAGTCTTACCTGTTTCATGTTTTTTTTTTTTCTTATAAACCATAATATAAAATCAATGAGACAGTGAAACTAGTGAACTATAAACTATGCCAACTGGGGAAGTGGAGGGTGAATGTGGTCAGCGTTTTCTGCAGCACCTGCTCTGTACGTGGTTGTGTGGAAGGGTGTGTGTTGCCCCATCTGTGGAGGGCAGAGGACAGCATGGTTCCTTGGCAGGCAGGTCTTCCAAATGAATGCTGGAACCCTTAAGGAGGCTGGTGACTGGAAGCAAGGCGAACTCAGGCAGAAAGCTGACCAGACAGAAAGTGTACAGGCAGGCAACCCATTACCCGTTGGCATAATTGCTTTTCTGTTCTTAGTTTGTGAGTTTTTTTTTTTTTTTAAAGATTTATTTATTTATTTATTTTGGTTGGGGTGGGGTGGGGAGGGAGGGGAGCAGGCGGGCCACTTCTATTGGTCTTTCATTTGTCTATTTTCATCCATCTTTGTTCTTTGGCCCGCGTCGGCCTCCCATCACGGTGGCCTCTGTTGTTGCAGAGCACCGGCTCTGGGTGCATGTGCTCCAGAGCTCCAGCTCGGTAATTGGACACATCAGTCCAGCCGCTCCGTGGCATGTGGGATCTTCCCAGGCCAGGGATCGAACCAGCGCCCCTTGCACTGCAAGGCGGTGTCCTTACCCACTGGACCACCAGGGAAGCCCCTTTGTGAGCTCTTTATTGGCAGAGGTACACCTGAGTTTCTCTATCCGTAAGGCCCATGTCATGCCCACAGGCTTCCAGCGTGACTCAGTGGTAAGCAATCTGCTTGCCAATGACGAAGTCTCAGGAGACTCAAATTCCATCGCTGGGTTAGGAGGATCCCTTGGAGGAGGAAATGCCCACCCACTCCAGTATTCTTGCCTGAGAAATCCCGTGGACAGAAGAGTCTAGAGGGCTTCAGTCTATGGGGTTTCAAAGAGTCAGACACAGGGGCTTCCCTGGTGGTCCAGTGTGGGAAATGAGCGAAAAGGGCCATCTCAAGTCCAGCCCTCGTTTTTCTTACAGGAAGTTCTATTAACATTTATCTTGTCGTATTGATGGTTCACTTCTCTTTCAGTCTTACCTGTTTCATGTTTTTTTTTTTTCTTATAAACCATAATATAAAATCAATGAGACAGTGAAACTAGTGAACTATAAACTATGCCAACTGGGGAAGTGGAGGGTGAATGTGGTCAGCGTTTTCTGCAGCACCTGCTCTGTACGTGGTTGTGTGGAAGGGTGTGTGTTGCCCCATCTGTGGAGGGCAGAGGACAGCATGGTTCCTTGGCAGGCAGGTCTTCCAAATGAATGCTGGAACCCTTAAGGAGGCTGGTGACTGGAAGCAAGGCGAACTCAGGCAGAAAGCTGACCAGACAGAAAGTGTACAGGCAGGCAACCCATTACCCGTTGGCATAATTGCTTTTCTGTTCTTAGTTTGTGAGTTTTTTTTTTTTTTTAAAGATTTATTTATTTATTTATTTTGGTTGGGGTGGGGTGGGGAGGGAGGGGAGCAGGCGGGCCACTTCTATTGGTCTTTCATTTGTCTATTTTCATCCATCTTTGTTCTTTGGTCCGTGTGGGCCTCCCATCGCGGTGGCCTTTGTTGTCGTAGAGCACCGGCTCTGGGTGCATGTGCTCCAGAGCTCCAGCTCGGTAACTGGACACATCGGTCCAGCCACTCCGTGGCATGTGGGATCTTCCCAGGCCAGGGATTGAACTGGCGCCCCTTGCACTGCAAGGTGGTGTCCTTACCCACTGGCCCACCAGGGAAGCCCCTTTGTGAGCTCTTTATTGGCAGAGGTACACCTGAGTTTCTCTATCCGTAAGGCCCATGTCATGCCCACAGGCTTCCAGCGTGACTCAGTGGTAAGCAATCTGCTTGCCAATGACGAAGTCTCAGGAGACTCAAATTCCATCGCTGGGTTAGGAGGATCCCTTGGAGGAGGAAATGCCCACCCACTCCAGTATTCTTGCCTGAGAAATCCCGTGGACAGAAGAGTCTAGAGGGCTTCAGTCTATGGGGTTTCAAAGAGTCAGACACAGGGGCTTCCCCTGGTGGTCCAGTGGGTAAGGACACTGCCTTGCAGTGCAAGGGGCGCCAATTCGAGCCCTGGCCTGGGAAGATCCCACGTGCCGTGGAGCAGCTGGACTGATGTGTCCAATTACTGAGCCAGAGCTCTGGAGCTCATGTGCCCAGAGCCAGCGCTCTGCAATGACAGACGCTGCCATGATGGGAGGCCCACAGGAGCCAAAGAACAAAGACGGATGAACATAGAGAAACAAACGACCAATAGAAGTGGCCCGCCTGCTCCCCTCCCTCCCCAACCCAACCCCTGCCCAAAATAAATAAATACATAAATCTTTAAAAAAAAAAAAGAGTCAGACACACACACATGACTCCCACAGAGCTGGGATCCAGCAGAATCTGCTGGTGCTGTGAGCTAGTTATGTCTGTATATTTATGTACATGTGATAGCCTTTCTGATGGGGCTCGGGTTATGTATCACTAATGAACTACCCAGAGCACAGCATTGGTTCTGATGGTCTAACTCAAAGAGTGGGGCTGGAAGGGCCAAGTCCTTCTGCACTGTGTGGGTCACCATGTGTCCCAGCCCAGCCTTGATGAGCTGCGGAAGTGGTTACAGGGTCCTGACTCTGGGAGGTTTGCTCCCCTGGCATAACTTAGGTGACAAGCCAACACAGACAGGCTTAGCAAGTCAACAGAGACTGGCTTTTTGCTTTAGGCCTGCTTGAGGGAGATGCAAGTCCAGTACCAGGAGTCAGTGGTCACAGCCCTGCAGGGGCACAGTTCAAAGGGACCCACTGCTGAGGGAGAACAGAGCAAGGCTGCATTGCAATCGCCCATAGTTTAATCATTTTGTGGACCACCTCTTGTGCCTCCCCATGCTCCTGGCATTATGTTCTCTCTGCCTTTTCAGAATCATCTTTTGCAAGCGGTCATTATCGGGCGCACAGATATGCCCGTTTCGACACCAGAAGATGTTCCAGGCTGGCAGGAACTGGGGATACAGCTGCAGGAAATGAGCCTGCCTTGCACTCGGCTCCTGCAGCTACTGGGAGCTGATGTCTCCGCTGGTGACTGTGTGGACCAGCTTTTCTCCATGGTGTAAGTACCTGTTGGGTGGAAAACTTCTGCACAATCAGAAACAGAAAGGACTTTCCACTGCTTCCTTGTACTTGAGAGACAGGTCAACATGGCATATTCTGCTTCTTATAAATAAGACAGTCATTTAATTTCTTTCTATGTTAAAAAGCTTAACCATTGGCTTAATCTCTCACAGGAAATATAGGATGCTCATTTAGTCCAAGGTGCTTTATTTATTTAAGAAAGTATTTACTTGGCAGTGCCAGGACTTAGTTGAGGCAAGAGGGCTTAGTTGCCCCAGGACCTGTAGGATCTTAGTTCCCTGACCAGGGATCAAACCCACATCCCCTGCATTGCAAGGTAGATTCTTTTTTTTTTTTTTTAAATATTTTATTTATATTTATTTGGCTGCATCGGGTCTCAGTTGTAGCATGTGGGCTCTAGTTCCCTGACGAGGGATCGAACCCGGGCCCCCTGCACAGAGTCCTAGCCACTGGACCACCAGGGAATTCCCCATGCAAGGCAGATTCTTAACCACTAGACCACCAAGGGAAGTTCCCCAAGATGCTTGTTGATCACGTCACCCAGGGTGCTAGCCTAAGCTGCCCGCAAGTGGCTCTCGAGGGAGCTGTGTTTCTCCAGAAAGTCTGCCTTGTTTTTATTTTATCAAACCACGGATTTATGTGTGACAAATTTCCATTCTCCTCAGCTACTAGGATGTTCATAGTCTAATATGTCAAATGGGGAATGTGTCTTTCATAACTCAAAACTCATTTCATACCATATCCTTTGATTTTCCACTTTCTCCTTGCTTGGTTTGTTGTCTTATATTTTATATAGTTTCACACATAATTTTTTTTCATTTTGCAAATCAAGGTGGGAATGTTCATAAATAAGAAAATGACTTGAAAGATTCTAATTCCTAGGGAGAACAGAGCAAGGCTGCATTGCAATCGCCCATAGTTTAATCATTTTGTGGACCACCTCTTGTGCCTCCCCATGCTCCTGGCATTATGTTCTCTCTGCCTTTTCAGAATCATCTTTTGCAAGCGGTCATTATCGGGCGCACAGATATGCCCGTTTCGACACCAGAAGATGTTCCAGGCTGGCAGGAACTGGGGATACAGCTGCAGGAAATGAGCCTGCCTTGCACTCGGCTCCTGCAGCTACTGGGAGCTGATGTCTCCGCTGGTGACTGTGTGGACCAGCTTTTCTCCATGGTGTAAGTACCTGTTGGGTGGAAAACTTCTGCACAATCAGAAACAGAAAGGACTTTCCACTGCTTCCTTGTACTTGAGAGACAGGTCAACATGGCATATTCTGCTTCTTATAAATAAGACAGTCATTTAATTTCTTTCTATGTTAAAAAGCTTAACCATTGGCTTAATCTCTCACAGGAAATATAGGATGCTCATTTAGTCCAAGGTGCTTTATTTATTTAAGAAAGTATTTACTTGGCAGTGCCAGGACTTAGTTGAGGCAAGAGGGCTTAGTTGCCCCAGGACCTGTAGGATCTTAGTTCCCTGACCAGGGATCAAACCCACATCCCCTGCATTGCAAGGTAGATTCTTTTTTTTTTTTTTTTAAATATTTTATTTATATTTATTTGGCTGCATCGGGTCTCAGTTGTAGCATGTGGGCTCTAGTTCCCTGACGAGGGATCGAACCCGGGCCCCCTGCACAGAGTCCTAGCCACTGGACCACCAGGGAATTCCCCATGCAAGGCAGATTCTTAACCACTAGACCACCAAGGGAAGTTCCCCAAGATGCTTGTTGATCACGTCACCCAGGGTGCTAGCCTAAGCTGCCCGCAAGTGGCTCTCGAGGGAGCTGTGTTTCTCCAGAAAGTCTGCCTTGTTTTTATTTTATCAAACCACGGATTTATGTGTGACAAATTTCCATTCTCCTCAGCTACTAGGATGTTCATAGTCTAATATGTCAAATGGGGAATGTGTCTTTCATAACTCAAAACTCATTTCATACCATATCCTTTGATTTTCCACTTTCTCCTTGCTTGGTTTGTTGTCTTATATTTTATATAGTTTCACACATAATTTTTTTTCATTTTGCAAATCAAGGTGGGAATGTTCATAAATAAGAAAATGACTTGAAAGATTCTAATTCCTATGTAACTGGACTGCCCAGAATTTATATATATTTACCCACCTGCCAATGGCAGGAGACATAAGAGATATGGGTTCAGTTCCTGGATTGAGAAGATACCCTGGAGAAGGAAATGGCAACCCACTCCAGTATCTTTGCCTGAGAAGAGCCTGGTGGGCTACCATCCATGGGGTCACAAAGATTCAGACCCAACTGAAGGGACTTAGTATGCATGTACATATTTAGATGAGTTTATAATAATGTCTTCTGGAAAACCATTGTTAAATTCTGTTTTCTATGGATTGTTTTGGATTGCAGGATGTTTCATACATTTGAGAAAGCACAATCATTCCTGGAACAAGCACCCTCCTGGAAAGCCTTCATGGGGTTTATCAGGAAGACTTGTGAAGTAGCTCGATATGTGAATAAGCAGGAGAGTTTCCAGAAGAGTCCACTGGGTAAGTCAGCGGTCTTGACTACAGGCATGTGGATGTTTTCCCCATTCACTATGGCAGTACAGCCTCCTAAGAGATGAGCAGTCCTACTGAAAGCTGTCCTTGGGGGCTCGTCAGCATAGCGTGCCCTGAGATTTCCACGTTTACTCTCATCAGTGATAACAAGACTCACCGCAGTCCCAGCACAGTGGCTGGTTCCATTCTAAACTGTTCCAGTTTAGCCTATGAATACTTATCTGTACAGGCTCATCATGACCCAACTTCTGAAAGTCCAGATCCTCTTTCTGTGAGACCATCTCCCTTGGCTGCATGTCCACCCTGCCATAGGGAGACCCGTATGAAATAGGCTCCCTTCTCTCCTTCCCAGCCTCAAAACCAGAAGCCCCCTAAATGATGAGTTTTATAACTTGCAACTGCAGGACTCACAGAGGATCATCCTGTTCTCCCACAGGCTTTCTTTTTAGAGAAGATGCTGTCAGGGTGACTCCTGCATCTTAGGTCAGCCTCTTCCAGGTCGAGAGCTGGTGGTGTGCTTCCATCTGCTTTGGGAACCACATGCCCTAGTTCCCATGTGTTACATGGGCTCTGTCCCACAGGGTCATAAAGATCTCCTTGGAACTCCTGTGTCTTGAGCTTGGGGGTTCGGGCCTAGAGATGACAGTTTCCTCTTCCTTTTCTGTGGCCTTGTCCACCTAACACTCCTTCCTTCCTTCTCAAACTGATCTGAGGGGCTGCTAGAGAGACGGGTGTCTCTGATTCTCAGTATCAGATTCAGCAACCATGAGAGGGGTCCCTGTATTCGTTGGGGTTACTCTGCCAGGTTCTGCACCCCGTCCAGCAGTGCTGGGTCAGTGTGGCTTCTCCAGTGTGTTGGCTATGTTCTTCTGGGGGAAGTACTTACCTATATGTTGGACTTCCTAGGTGGTGCAGCAGTAAAGAATGTGTTTGCCAACGCAGGAAAGATGGATTCAATCCCTGGGTCAGGAAGATCCTCTAGAGAAGGAAATGCTAGCCACTCCAGTGTTCTTGCCTGGGAAATCCCATAGACAGAGGAGCCTGGCACGTGTAAGCCATAGCATTGAAGAGAGTCAGATATGACTCAGCGACTAGACAATGACCATCTACACGTTAACTTCCTGCTTTACTGTCTTGTCCTCCTTTTCATCACTTACTTCTGCCCAGTTCTACCGTTTCCAGAAACACAAGCTACAAATGTATTTACCATCAGCAAGTGGCCCAGGTTCAGAAGTCTCAGTAATATTGATAATCACACACAGTTGTTGTGTTTGGTGTGAACTGCTTTATTCAGTCCTCATGGCAACCTGTGAGCTGGGTACAATTTCATTCCAAAGCTTGAGCAGATTGCATTCCTGGAGGAGGTCACAGAACTGCTAAGTGTCAACTCAGGAAGCCTCACTGTGGTGTCTGCAAGCTTGAGCACCCTCTTTGCTTCAGGTGGATCCTTGCTGGGGCTTAACTCTGCCCAAATATGCTCCATTGCAGAAATATAACTTGTCTTGATAAAGAATTGAATTTTGTTGGTTTTTGCTGTACATTTATTTCCTATGTCACTAATTTCTCTTTTTGTCTCAATTTCCTTTTTTCTAGTAAATTTAGTTTGATGTTCTTTTTCTAGATTCTTGACTTTCAGATTTTTTCTTTTCTAATATGTGCTTTTTTCTATGCAAAGTTCTATATATATTTCACACATTTTGCTATGTCATGTTTTACATAAGAGCCACAAATATTTCTATATTGAACTTTTAAAGGGGAAATTGTATTTTATGACATGTGGAGACGTGAGTAGTTACCATCTTTAGGGATATACTTGAGAGGGGCTGTAAAAGAGGGGGACGGGTGTCTCTGATTCTCAGTATCAGATTCAGCAACCATGAGAGGGGTCCCTGTATTCGTTGGGGTTACTCTGCCAGGTTCTGCACCCCGTCCAGCAGTGCTGGGTCAGTGTGGCTTCTCCAGTGTGTTGGCTATGTTCTTCTGGGGGAAGTACTTACCTATATGTTGGACTTCCTAGGTGGTGCAGCAGTAAAGAATGTGTTTGCCAACGCAGGAAAGATGGATTCAATCCCTGGGTCAGGAAGATCCTCTAGAGAAGGAAATGCTAGCCACTCCAGTGTTCTTGCCTGGGAAATCCCATAGACAGAGGAGCCTGGCACGTGTAAGCCATAGCATTGAAGAGAGTCAGATATGACTCAGCGACTAGACAATGACCATCTACACGTTAACTTCCTGCTTTACTGTCTTGTCCTCCTTTTCATCACTTACTTCTGCCCAGTTCTACCGTTTCCAGAAACACAAGCTACAAATGTATTTACCATCAGCAAGTGGCCCAGGTTCAGAAGTCTCAGTAATATTGATAATCACACACAGTTGTTGTGTTTGGTGTGAACTGCTTTATTCAGTCCTCATGGCAACCTGTGAGCTGGGTACAATTTCATTCCAAAGCTTGAGCAGATTGCATTCCTGGAGGAGGTCACAGAACTGCTAAGTGTCAACTCAGGAAGCCTCACTGTGGTGTCTGCAAGCTTGAGCACCCTCTTTGCTTCAGGTGGATCCTTGCTGGGGCTTAACTCTGCCCAAATATGCTCCATTGCAGAAATATAACTTGTCTTGATAAAGAATTGAATTTTGTTGGTTTTTGCTGTACATTTATTTCCTATGTCACTAATTTCTCTTTTTGTCTCAATTTCCTTTTTTCTAGTAAATTTAGTTTGATGTTCTTTTTCTAGATTCTTGACTTTCAGATTTTTTCTTTTCTAATATGTGCTTTTTTCTATGCAAAGTTCTATATATATTTCACACATTTTGCTATGTCATGTTTTACATAAGAGCCACAAATATTTCTATATTGAACTTAGATTTTAAGGCTTTGGGTAGTGAATGTGTTGTAAAGCAGTTTTGATGATCATGTGGAGACGTGAGTAGTTACCATCAGGGGAGATGAATAGTGATCAAGGGAAGTGAGTGACTCTGGGCCCTTTCCTGACTGTGCTGGTTGAGTTACACACTCCCGATCCCTGCTGCTCAAACTGTGGTCCCTGGACCAGCAGCATCAGCATCTGGGAGCCCATCTCAGACCCGAGTCACAATGTGAACTTTAAGAGAACACCAGATGGTCTGTAAGCATGTGAAAATTTGAGGAGTTCTGGTCTACTCAGATCGTAACAGAACTCGCTTTTGACCAGCACTGATCTTTGTTGCTGTTGTTCTGTCACTCAGTCGTGTCCGACTCTGCAGCCTCATGGACTGCAGCCTGCCAGGCTTCCCTCTCCTTCCCTGTCTCCCGGAGTTAGCTCAAACTTGTGTCCATTGAGTCAACTGAATCTGTCAGCTTCTCAAAATTCTGCTGAAATTTTTAAATTGAGTTGAATTGAATCTATAGATAAATTTGGGATAAATTATTTCTGGCAATAATGAGTCTTCTGACTCATGAACAGAACAGCTCTCTCCATTTATTTATGTTTATTTTATTTAGCAACTTGTTTTCACTGTAGAAATTTCAATGTTTAATTTTTATGCTATTGAAATGCTAATTATGTGTGTGTGTGTGTGTGTGTGTGTGTGTGTGTGTGTGTGTGTGTAAAATGTTAAACCTATCTTGCAAAACTGGGATAAATCCCATTTGGTAAGATACATATCATTTTCATATATTATTGCATTCAACTTGCTGAACATTTTACTATGGGCTATGACAAATATTAGACAATAGTTTCGTCTTTTAATAATGGTGAATTTTAAAAAGTTTATTTATTTATTTATTTATGTTTGGCTGTGCTGGGTCTTCCTTGCTGTGTGAGGGCTTTCTCTCGTTGCACTGAGTGGAGGCTACTCTCTGGTTGTGGTGCACAGGTTTCTCATTGTGGTGGCTTCTTTTGTTGTGGAGCATAGGCTCTAGGCGCGTGGACTCCATAGTTGGTGTAGAATTCACATTATTTCTCCCTTATACATTTGGCTGAATTCACTAGCAAAGTCCTTTGAGCCTTTCGTTTTCCTTATGGGAAAAATTTTAATTACAAACTTAATTTATTTAACAGATAGAGGTCTATTCAGATGATCTATTGGCACTTAAATGAGCTTTGGTAGACTCCATCTTTCAAGGAACATTTTGTTTTCATGTGATATGTGCCATAATGTTTTTCATGGTACAGAGGACCCTTGAATAACATGGGTTTGCACTGTGATGGTCCACTTGTGAGTGGATGTTTCTCAGTAGAAAATGCTATAGTGCTGTGTGGTCTGCAGCTAGTTGAATTTGCAGGTGCAGAGCCACAGATGTGGGGATGTGATATGGAGGGCTGACCACGCATTATATGTGGATTTTCTTCCATGTGGAGGGCTGGGACTCTGACCCCCATGTGGTCCTGAGTGTTATAGAATCTGTGTAATTTGAGCCTCTATCAAGCCTCCATATCAGTACTGACTGCCTTTCTTCTTGATCGCTCTGACAGAGGTTTGTCAGTGCTGTTGATCTTAAGAAGCCTTTGGTTTCATTCATTTTCTACTCATGTTTTCCTTTTTCCTATTTCCTTAGTTGCCACTTTGATGTTTATTATTTTCCTTTTTTCTACTTACTATAGGTTTAAATGACTCTTCATTTCTGTTTCTTAACTTGGAATTTGACTTGAAAGTGGAGGTCTCTGAAACCTTTGTTCTTTTCCAGTATAGGAACTTAATGGTATAAATTTCTTCCTAAGTTTTCTTTTTTTCTAAGTACTTTTTCTTTGTGGTATCTCACAAATATTAACATATTGTACTTTCATTTTCATACAATTTTTAAATGCTTTTTAATTTGCCTTTTGACATCATTTTGATGTATAAGCTGTTTAGTTTCCAAATAGTTGTAATTTTCCAGTTATATGTATGTCATTGATTTTTTTAATTGTTAAAATATGATAAGACATTTACAGGAAATTTGGAAAATACAGAACAAAGTTACATATAGTTCCACTTATATATTACAATTACTTTTTTAAAAATTTTTTTTAAAAATTATGACAGAATTTTGATTAGTTCATCATTTGGCCTTTGAGCCTTTGTTTTCCTTACTCCATAGTTGGTGTAGAATTCACATTATTTCTCCCTTATACATTTGGCTGAATTCACTAGCAAAGTCCTTTGAGCCTTTCGTTTTCCTTATGGGAAAAATTTTAATTACAAACTTAATTTATTTAACAGATAGAGGTCTATTCAGATGATCTATTGGCACTTAAATGAGCTTTGGTAGACTCCATCTTTCAAGGAACATTTTGTTTTCATGTGATATGTGCCATAATGTTTTTCATGGTACAGAGGACCCTTGAATAACATGGGTTTGCACTGTGATGGTCCACTTGTGAGTGGATGTTTCTCAGTAGAAAATGCTATAGTGCTGTGTGGTCTGCAGCTAGTTGAATTTGCAGGTGCAGAGCCACAGATGTGGGGATGTGATATGGAGGGCTGACCACGCATTATATGTGGATTTTCTTCCATGTGGAGGGCTGGGACTCTGACCCCCATGTGGTCCTGAGTGTTATAGAATCTGTGTAATTTGAGCCTCTATCAAGCCTCCATATCAGTACTGACTGCCTTTCTTCTTGATCGCTCTGACAGAGGTTTGTCAGTGCTGTTGATCTTAAGAAGCCTTTGGTTTCATTCATTTTCTACTCATGTTTTCCTTTTTCCTATTTCCTTAGTTGCCACTTTGATGTTTATTATTTTCCTTTTTTCTACTTACTATAGGTTTAAATGACTCTTCATTTCTGTTTCTTAACTTGGAATTTGACTTGAAAGTGGAGGTCTCTGAAACCTTTGTTCTTTTCCAGTATAGGAACTTAATGGTATAAATTTCTTCCTAAGTTTTCTTTTTTTCTAAGTACTTTTTCTTTGTGGTATCTCACAAATATTAACATATTGTACTTTCATTTTCATACAATTTTTAAATGCTTTTTAATTTGCCTTTTGACATCATTTTGATGTATAAGCTGTTTAGTTTCCAAATAGTTGTAATTTTCCAGTTATATGTATGTCATTGATTTTTTTTAATTGTTAAAATATGATAAGACATTTACAGGAAATTTGGAAAATACAGAACAAAGTTACATATAGTTCCACTTATATATTACAATTACTTTTTTAAAAATTTTTTTTAAAAATTATGACAGAATTTTGTTGTTCACAGACATTCATGTTCCCAGCTCAGTCATATGCATATCCCTGGTCCCCTCCCCACTCCCAATCCCCCCATCCTACCCCTCCAGGTTGTCACATCAAGCCCTTGTAGGAACTCCTATTCCCACAGGGCAATGACAATAGCTATCTTTTTCACATATGATAGTTTAGGTTTCCATGTTACTCCCTCTATGCCTCCCACCCACTGTTCATTTCCCACAATGTCCATATGTCTATTCTGTATACAATTACTTTTTAAGTAGATAAAGATGTTTAGTTGGAGTCTCAATTATCAAACTCTCAAAAATTACCACAACGAATAGACAGAAGTGTATAAGGATAAAGTAGATCTGAAAAGCACTATGATTCAATTCAACATAATTAAGATTTATACAATTTTCACACAACAATAGGATACAAATTCTATTCAATTTCCCATAGACTACAAACCAAGATACATTGGAACATATCCAGAGACATGAAACAAGGTGCAAACATTTCATAGTCTAAAGGTATTGAGATCATAAAGAGTCTGCTCTCTTCACTATGGAATTATGTTAGAAATATATATCAAAAGATTTTTGAAAATAATACACATATTTTCAAGTGCAGTGTAACATTTACCAGGATAGATCTTTGATGAAGACATTGAAAACCTCAATAAAGTTAGAAGACTGAAAAAACACAGAGGGTGATTGCAGAGAAGAAAGCATTTAAATGAGAACTTAGTATCAAAGATTATGTCATGATTTCTAGTGTAGTCAGTGAGCATTTTTTGTATGGCTTTAATGTTATTGAATTTATTGAGACTTTTTTTATAACCTAGAATATGATTGACCTTGGGAAACGTACCATTGCTTTTGAGAAGAATGTGTACGATGTTGTTGAGTTTAAACATCAATTAGATCATGTTATTTGATAGTACTGTAGAAATCTGTGTCCTGTTATTTTGTCTCCCTCTTCTATCAATTGCCTGGAGAGAGGTTTTGAAATCTACAACAATAATTGTGGCTTTGTCTATTTATCCTGTATTTCATTACTTTTTGTGTCATGTGGTTTGAAGCTCTGTTATAATGTGAACAAAAGATTTAGAATTGTTATGTCTTCTTGACTAATTGATGCTTTTATGATTATGGAATAATAATGATAATACCATCTGAAATCTACTTCATCTGAGAGCTTCTTTTCAAAAGTGTAGAATGGTGTGTCTTTTTCATCTTTTACTTTTATGTTTTTATGTCTTTTATTTCAAGTACAAATTTTTTGTACAAAAGGGAACATGTAATGAGTTCCCACTCTATGGGCAATGACAATAGCTATCTTTTTCACATATGATAGTTTAGGTTTCCATGTTACTCCCTCTATGCCTCCCACCCACTGTTCATTTCCCACAATGTCCATATGTCTATTCTGTATACAATTACTTTTAAGTAGATAAAGATGTTTAGTTGGAGTCTCAATTATCAAACTCTCAAAAATTACCACAACGAATAGACAGAAGTGTATAAGGATAAAGTAGATCTGAAAAGCACTATGATTCAATTCAACATAATTAAGATTTATACAATTTTCACACAACAATAGGATACAAATTCTATTCAATTTCCCATAGACTACAAACCAAGATACATTGGAACATATCCAGAGACATGAAACAAGGTGCAAACATTTCATAGTCTAAAGGTATTGAGATCATAAAGAGTCTGCTCTCTTCACTATGGAATTATGTTAGAAATATATATCAAAAGATTTTTGAAAATAATACACATATTTTCAAGTGCAGTGTAACATTTACCAGGATAGATCTTTGATGAAGACATTGAAAACCTCAATAAAGTTAGAAGACTGAAAAACACAGAGGGTGATTGCAGAGAAGAAAGCATTTAAATGAGAACTTAGTATCAAAGATTATGTCATGATTTCTAGTGTAGTCAGTGAGCATTTTTTGTATGGCTTTAATGTTATTGAATTTATTGAGACTTTTTTTATAACCTAGAATATGATTGACCTTGGGAAACGTACCATTGCTTTTGAGAAGAATGTGTACGATGTTGTTGAGTTTAAACATCAATTAGATCATGTTATTTGATAGTACTGTAGAAATCTGTGTCCTGTTATTTTGTCTCCCTCTTCTATCAATTGCCTGGAGAGAGGTTTTGAAATCTACAACAATAATTGTGGCTTTGTCTATTTATCCTGTATTTCATTACTTTTTGTGTCATGTGGTTTGAAGCTCTGTTATAATGTGAACAAAAGATTTAGAATTGTTATGTCTTCTTGACTAATTGATGCTTTTATGATTATGGAATAATAATGATAATACCATCTGAAATCTACTTCATCTGAGAGCTTCTTTTCAAAAGTGTAGAATGGTGTGTCTTTTTCATCTTTTTACTTTTATGTTTTTATGTCTTTTATTTCAAGTACATTTTGTACATGAACATGTAATTGATTCTTCTTTTGTCTGATCTGACAATGTTTTGATTTTTAATTGGGGCATTTAAACTAAATAGTATAAATTGTTTTATGTGATGAATCCTCTTCTTTACTAATTCTATCTGAATTCTGTCAATTCTGGATATGTTTTTATTGACTAATTTTTCTTTAGTTATTGGTTACATTTTCCTACTTTTCATAATTTTTGAATGCCAAATATTATGAATGCAGCCTTGTTTGATGCTTGTTACTCTGCTTTCCTTTTATCAAAAACATTGTATGAAGGCTTCCCTGGTGGTCCAGTGGGTAAGGACACTGCCTTGCAGTGCAAGGAGTGCTGGTTCAATCCCTGGCCTGGGAAGATCCCATGTACTGTGGAGCGGCTGGACCGATTTGTCCAATTACTGAGCTGGTACTCTGTGACAACAGAGGCCACTGCGATGGGAGGCCCACACGGGCCAAAGAACAAAGATGCATGAAAATAGATAAATGAGAGACCAATAGAAGTGGCCCGCCCCACCCCCTCCCTCCCCAACCTGCCCCTCCACCCCCCCAAAAAAGAAAGAAAGACAAAAAAACATTGCATGAAATAATTTGACCCTTCAGGGTCTTGCTTTTAATCTGTTGGGCACGGCTGGAGCAATGCGCAGAATAGTTGTAAATATCCCATCATTGAGTCAAGATCCGTTTTGCATTTTATTCTCAGTGTCTAACATATTGTGGATCACTCCACTCTGGTTAATGGGAACAAGGTTTGTTCCTGGTTCCATGTGATCACTGGCCACTTAATCTTTTGTTTACTTATTGGCTGTGCTGAGTCTTGGTTGCTATCAGTTTATTTGGCCTGGAGAGAGGTTTTGAAATCTACAACAATAATTGTGGCTTTGTCTATTTATCCTGTATTTCATTACTTTTTGTGTCATGTGGTTTGAAGCTCTGTTATAATGTGAACAAAAGATTTAGAATTGTTATGTCTTCTTGACTAATTGATGCTTTTATGATTATGGAATAATAATGATAATACCATCTGAAATCTACTTCATCTGAGAGCTTCTTTTCAAAAGTGTAGAATGGTGTGTCTTTTTCATCTTTTTACTTTTATGTTTTTATGTCTTTTATTTCAAGTACATTTTGTACATGAACATGTAATTGATTCTTCTTTTGTCTGATCTGACAATGTTTTGATTTTTAATTGGGGCATTTAAACTAAATAGTATAAATTGTTTTATGTGATGAATCCTCTTCTTTACTAATTCTATCTGAATTCTGTCAATTCTGGATATGTTTTTATTGACTAATTTTTCTTTAGTTATTGGTTACATTTTCCTACTTTTCATAATTTTTGAATGCCAAATATTATGAATGCAGCCTTGTTTGATGCTTGTTACTCTGCTTTCCTTTTATCAAAAACATTGTATGAAGGCTTCCCTGGTGGTCCAGTGGGTAAGGACACTGCCTTGCAGTGCAAGGAGTGCTGGTTCAATCCCTGGCCTGGGAAGATCCCATGTACTGTGGAGCGGCTGGACCGATTTGTCCAATTACTGAGCTGGTACTCTGTGACAACAGAGGCCACTGCGATGGGAGGCCCACACGGGCCAAAGAACAAAGATGCATGAAAATAGATAAATGAGAGACCAATAGAAGTGGCCTGCCCGCTCCCCTCCCTCCCCAACCTGCCCCTCCACCCCCCCAAAAAAGAAAGAAAGACAAAAAAACATTGCATGAAATAATTTGACCCTTCAGGGTCTTGCTTTTAATCTGTTGGGCACGGCTGGAGCAATGCGCAGAATAGTTGTAAATATCCCATCATTGAGTCAAGATCCTTTTTGCATTTTATTCTCAGTGTCTAACATATTGTGGATCACTCCACTCTGGTTAATGGGAACAAGGTTTGTTCCTGGTTCCATGTGATCACTGGCCACTTAATCTTTTGTTTACTTATTGGCTGTGCTGAGTCTTGGTTGCTACTCTCTAGTTGTGATGTGTGGACTTCTCATTGTGAAGCTGAGCTAGTAGCAGGTTCAGTGGTTGTGGCGTGGTGGTTCCTCAGCATGTGGACTCTTCCCAGACCAGGGATTGAACTTGTGTTCCGTGTTTTGGCAGGCAGATTATTATTATTATTTAAATTTACTTATTTTTAATCAAAGGATAATTGCTTTGCAATATTGTATTGGTATCTGTCATACATCAACATGAATCGGCCATAGGTATACATGTGTCTCCTCCTTCTAGAACCTCCCTCCCACCTCCCACCCCGTATGACACCTCTAGGTGGTCACAGAGTGCTGGTGTGGGCGCCCTGAGTCATACAGCAAATGTCACTGACTGTCTGTTTTACATCTGGTGGTGTGTATGTGTTTCCATGCTTCTCTCTCCGTTTTTCCCACTCTCTCTTTCCCACCACCCATGTGTCCGTAAATCTGTTCTCTATGTCTGGGGGCAGATTCTTAACCACTGGACCCCCAGGGAAGTTCCTGGATACTTAATCTTTAATTTTTAAAAAAGTATTTATTTTTTAAATCGAAGGATAATTGCTTTACAGAATCTTGTTACTTTCTGCCCCTAACATGATAATCCTTAATTTGGGTGTGGCATTTCCCCCAGTCTCAGGGAGCTCCTTCACATGTATGGATCAGGTCGTCCTCGACTGAGTCCTTGGAGGGGGCAGATGGCAGACATCTGTCTGTGCGGCTTCCTCAGTTCTGCTCCCCTGTCCTGTAAATCCTCCTGTCTCTTGGACCGTAAACATTCCCCCCCCTCAACTCAGTACACCCATCAAGCCCCAACCCTGTTCCTGTTGCCTGAGTCACAGCCTAGAAGGTCTCACCTTGTTTATTCTCTGTGGTTCATGGGTCTCTGTCCTACATTGCTTGATGGCCAATGGTACTTTGTCTTGGGCAGAAGTGGAAGACAAATCAAAAAGACTTCTAACCCTCTTTTGTTTTATTTTCAACCATGTTAATGGAGACATTATACCATTTTCGACTTTAGTAGACTTGACTTTTATATCCAATTTGAAATTGACACATGAAATACCTTTCTATTTAGCTTTCTCTGAGGAATCTCCTTGTTATGAAGAAACTATGGATTGGAAAATCATCACTGATCATTATTTTGCATTTTTGAATAACCTGATCAAGACTCCAATAGCTTCCATATCCAGGTGAGTTTTCAGAATTCAGTTTATAGGTCTTGCTTTGACTATTATCTGAAGATAAACAAAACACTTGCTTTAAAATGTGAGATCCTGATTTAGCTGTTGATACAGCCCTTCATACATATTCTCAATAAATATTTGTGTCATAGAACATCTGATGCAAGTTTCCATGGATTTTGAAAGGAGACACATTATGTTAATAAGATTTCCTTTTGAGAGCATACTTCCCCATAAAAATCTTTCTTTGAAAAATAGTTTTATCTGTTTGCTTGGGAGTTTCCACCTGGAATCAATGAGTTTCCAAAGAGCCTGTAGTTTCAGAAACATTTGGGAGAGAAACGAACTTCAGAACTATGCCTGCCAGATTATTTACTGCTATGCTATTTCGGCACATGTGTTGGGATGGACACTTTAACATGTAATCATGGGTAGGATATAGAGTTTTAAAAGCACACTTTATTGTCTGTGGGCTGTGTTGGGACTTGATGTGATAGAAGCTTTGCCTTAGAGCAGTAGTCCTCAAACCTGGGAATGGATCACATTTATTTGTAAGTTTCATAAAAATATGAATGCTTGAGCTTTGCCCCAGACATGCTAAATCTTGCCTATGTATAGGACACAGATTTCTTGTTAGGGGGGTATCGACTGAGTCCTTGGAGGGGGCAGATGGCAGACATCTGTCTGTGCGGCTTCCTCAGTTCTGCTCCCCTGTCCTGTAAATCCTCCTGTCTCTTGGACCGTAAACATTCCCCCCCCTCAACTCAGTACACCCATCAAGCCCCAACCCTGTTCCTGTTGCCTGAGTCACAGCCTAGAAGGTCTCACCTTGTTTATTCTCTGTGGTTCATGGGTCTCTGTCCTACATTGCTTGATGGCCAATGGTACTTTGTCTTGGGCAGAAGTGGAAGACAAATCAAAAAGACTTCTAACCCTCTTTTGTTTTATTTTCAACCATGTTAATGGAGACATTATACCATTTTCGACTTTAGTAGACTTGACTTTTATATCCAATTTGAAATTGACACATGAAATACCTTTCTATTTAGCTTTCTCTGAGGAATCTCCTTGTTATGAAGAAACTATGGATTGGAAAATCATCACTGATCATTATTTTGCATTTTTGAATAACCTGATCAAGACTCCAATAGCTTCCATATCCAGGTGAGTTTTCAGAATTCAGTTTATAGGTCTTGCTTTGACTATTATCTGAAGATAAACAAAACACTTGCTTTAAAATGTGAGATCCTGATTTAGCTGTTGATACAGCCCTTCATACATATTCTCAATAAATATTTGTGTCATAGAACATCTGATGCAAGTTTCCATGGATTTTGAAAGGAGACACATTATGTTAATAAGATTTCCTTTTGAGAGCATACTTCCCCATAAAAATCTTTCTTTGAAAAATAGTTTTATCTGTTTGCTTGGGAGTTTCCACCTGGAATCAATGATTTTCCCAAAGAGCCTGTAGTTTCAGAAACATTTGGGAGAGAAACGAACTTCAGAACTATGCCTGCCAGATTATTTACTGCTATGCTATTTCGGCACATGTGTTGGGATGGACACTTTAACATGTAATCATGGGTAGGATATAGAGTTTTAAAAGCACACTTTATTGTCTGTGGGCTGTGTTGGGACTTGATGTGATAGAAGCTTTGCCTTAGAGCAGTAGTCCTCAAACCTGGGAATGGATCACATTTATTTGTAAGTTTCATAAAAATATGAATGCTTGAGCTTTGCCCCAGACATGCTAAATCTTGCCTATGTATAGGACACAGATTTCTGTAGATATGGAAAATTCTACAGGTGGTTCTGGTGCAGGTCAAAGTTTAGGAAGCATCACATAACACCCATCTAGAACTGGGATCCATCACTTCTGGGAAGATTTTTTTTTTTTTTAAAGATTTATTTATTTATTTATTTTTGGGCAGGGGTCGGGTTGGGGAGGGAGGGGAGTGGGCGGGCCACTTCTATTGGTCTTTTGTTTCTCTCTGTTCATCTGTCTTTGTTCTTTGGCTCCTGTGGGCCTCCCATCGCGGTGGCATCTGTCCTTGCAGAGCGCCGGCTCTGGGCGCATGAGCTCCAGAGCTCCGACTTGGTAATTGGACACATCAGTCCAGCCACTCCGCGGCACGTGGGATCCTCCCAGGCCAGGACTCAAACCGGCGCCCCTTTCACTGCAAGGCGGTGTCCTTACCCACTGGACCACCAGGGGAAGCCCTGGGAAGATTTTTAAGCTCAGCTATTAGCAGTCACAGGAGAAATAGCAGGAGATGGACCAGCTGAGGAATTAGCCCCTTGCTCAGGTTGGGTTTATAATTCTCTTTCCTGAAGGTCTCAGCTACTTAATAGCACAGAAAGACAACAGTGAAACTAGGCTATAGATGCTCGAAGAGCATGTTTAACTTTATATTTGCAGGTCCATAGCAGCTGGCACAGTGTCTTTCATGATAGACATTAGATGTGGACTGACTGAATGAATGAATAAGAATGCACACTAAGTACGATTAATATTCAGAAAGCTGAGCTTGAAATGAGAAAACATGGCATATATCTGGTTCCTGTTGTATAATAGCAGTTTGAATTTGCTAGCGTAAAAATTCGTGAAATGTTTCTTTCCCCATGAAATGGAAATAATGATGTTTCTCTCAAAGGGCTGTTGTAGGAACGAGCTAAGATGAGAGTAGAGCAGGTGCTTTATAAACTGTGAGGTGATATAAACATGAAAGGCAGTGTTATTACCAGTAGTACTAGTTCTGCCTCAGTTCTCATTCATCCGACTGTTACTGGTCCATGCCCCTCCTAGTGAAAAACAAGATCATTCTGCATTCTGGTATACCAGTAACACCATCAGCTGCAGTTGTGCATGTTTTTCTCCGCATGGCTGGATTTGAATAAGACTTTTTTTGAATTCTTCCTAGTTGAGCTTTCTCTTTCCTGATGGACTTTTTCTCAGAAAAAGTTTTCGATGTTCCATGTTTCAAATTAGCTTCTCTCTGTTCTACAAATAACAATAAACTGAACTGAGTCTATATTTTTTCTACTCTCACATCTCAGCTGTCAGAGAGGAAAACTATTTCTGCATCTGATCCATCCTCTCTCTTTTCTACGCCAGACTGTGTTACACACAGGGTTATGGAGTTAAGAAAATTCAGAAAGTGGTTCATCCTTTAGGGTGTTAATAGCCAGTACAAGTCGAAATCATGTATCCACAGTTCTGGAATCTTAAAAAGTCTGAACATTGAAGTTTTTCTTATGGTTGGCCTCAAAACTCATTTTGCAAACTTTAGTGTTTTTTTTTTTTTTCAATTAAAAAAAAAATTGGCTGTGAGGGCTCTTTGTTGTGGCCTTCAGGCTTCTCTCTAGTTGTGGCACAAGGGCTTATTGGCCCCAAGGCATGTGCGAGCTTGGCTCCCTGACCAGGGATCGAACCTGAACCCCCTGCAGTGGAAATGTGGAGTCTTAAACACTGAACAGCTGGACTTAAGAGGTCTGTTGTCCTGACACATTGAGCTCCTTCTGAATTTTCCCTGCAAAAATGTTAGTAGGTGGATAGAGGGTTGCCTGGTGCCTATGGGTTGAAGGGCTATGAATGCATGTGTGATGGACACACTCACAGGCTTCCTTTCTAAAATCTGACAGACACATGGCCCCATGGATTGCAAAAGTGGGCTTGTTGTTCCTGAATCAGTAGAAACAAGTAGCTTCTTCAGGTGAGGGCTCCCATTGTAAGTGTGGATTTGTTGTAATTGCTAAGCTGCTCCTTTAAGAACTTTTTGTATTAAAAAAAAAAAAAAAAACCTGGAGGGAAAGTATTTTTCATACCATGTCTAAAACAACCAGTGTCTAATAGTGGGAAGCACAGCACTGTTTACAGAGCCCTGTGATTGTTTTCTAGAATGAGAAATCTCAACCCTTGTCCTTAGGTCACACAGGGACAGTTTCAAACCATCCTGCCATTTGGACAGCCTCTGTGACCAAGATGCTCTGAGACGTCATACGGAATTGAATCTTAAGATTCTGCTAGAATAAATAGCAAACTTATCTTTAATGATTATGCATATCAACTAATTGAGTAAAGTAACTTTAAAATGTATTGTTTTTGGTGCAAGAAGCAGATTTTAAGCTACATGTGTGCAGCTGCATTGTGGATGTCCAAAACACTTTCAAACATCCACATTAATTTAATCCCTGTTCAGAAAATATATTGCTTAGTAAATATTTCAGTTATGTTTTACTATGAAAAAATATGAATATTATCTAAGGATCTGATAAGTTGGATTTTCTTGAATTTATTTTTTCTTCTACTGAATCAGTTCTATTAATATTGTAGGGTCTTAAAATTCACAAAGGAACTTCTAACAATGGAAAAGAAGTTGCAGACCCTTGAGAGTGAGCAAATAAACTTCCTTTTATCTTTTATGGAATTTTTGGAGAAGTTATTATTGCCTAATCCTTTCAACTCGACCAGTATTCTCAAATTCTATGACCTCCCATCTCTCCTTGAGAGGACTCTAAACACAAGTCATCTGTGGCCAAATCATTCAGCGAGTTTAGAGAGAGATACACCTGGCATGGATACTCAGAAGCTTCTTGAATTTGGCAAAAAAATGATTGAAAAAGTAGAAACTCTTGAAAGTCTCTGGATAAGAAAGGGATCAAGAAATATCTTGAGATTTGTGGAATTAATACTTTGGGGGATAAACCCCAAGTTCCTTTTTTGGTGGATGCATGGTGATTCAAAAGGAGAAAGAGCTGAACTGGGAATCTTGCCTACACTTGTAAATTTTTCTGCTTCAGAAAATGAGATGATTCATAGGAAAAACTTTAACTTTTCCCAGTTATTTCATTCAGATTGGCCTCAATTGCCAGCCGGGAAAATCGACTTTGTTCTAAGTGATAACCTTTTCATACCATGTCTAAAACAACCAGTGTCTAATAGTGGGAAGCACAGCACTGTTTACAGAGCCCTGTGATTGTTTTCTAGAATGAGAAATCTCAACCCTTGTCCTTAGGTCACACAGGGACAGTTTCAAACCATCCTGCCATTTGGACAGCCTCTGTGACCAAGATGCTCTGAGACGTCATACGGAATTGAATCTTAAGATTCTGCTAGAATAAATAGCAAACTTATCTTTAATGATTATGCATATCAACTAATTGAGTAAAGTAACTTTAAAATGTATTGTTTTTGGTGCAAGAAGCAGATTTTAAGCTACATGTGTGCAGCTGCATTGTGGATGTCCAAAACACTTTCAAACATCCACATTAATTTAATCCCTGTTCAGAAAATATATTGCTTAGTAAATATTTCAGTTATGTTTTACTATGAAAAAATATGAATATTATCTAAGGATCTGATAAGTTGGATTTTCTTGAATTTATTTTTTCTTCTACTGAATCAGTTCTATTAATATTGTAGGGTCTTAAAATTCACAAAGGAACTTCTAACAATGGAAAAGAAGTTGCAGACCCTTGAGAGTGAGCAAATAAACTTCCTTTTATCTTTTATGGAATTTTTGGAGAAGTTATTATTGCCTAATCCTTTCAACTCGACCAGTATTCTCAAATTCTATGACCTCCCATCTCTCCTTGAGAGGACTCTAAACACAAGTCATCTGTGGCCAAATCATTCAGCGAGTTTAGAGAGAGATACACCTGGCATGGATACTCAGAAGCTTCTTGAATTTGGCAAAAAAATGATTGAAAAAGTAGAAACTCTTGAAAGTCTCTGGATAAGAAAGGGATCAAGAAATATCTTGAGATTTGTGGAATTAATACTTTGGGGGATAAACCCCAAGTTCCTTTTTTGGTGGATGCATGGTGATTCAAAAGGAGAAAGAGCTGAACTGGGAATCTTGCCTACACTTGTAAATTTTTCTGCTTCAGAAAATGAGATGATTCATAGGAAAAACTTTAACTTTTCCCAGTTATTTCATTCAGATTGGCCTCAATTGCCAGCCGGGAAAATCGACTTTGTTCATGTAAGTGAAGTGATAATCAACAGTCTCTATGAGTTTGGATTTCTGAGGCAGGATCAGGTTTCAGAAGCTGTGGGCACAGTCTATGCTGTGAAGAATGCATCCAGTCTTTTCTCAGCCCTTTCTGAACCTCAGAAACAAGACACTGAGAAACTCTTGACTCACATGTATGTCCATGTCTTCCAGGACAAAGATTCAGCTTTACTTCTGCGGATTTATTCTTCGTTTCACCAATATATGTATAAATTCTTGAGCATTCAGGGGAGAGAGTCTTTGCTTTCTCTCCTTACCCAATCTCAAAACAGATTTTGGATATCATAAAACAATTTAATTTCCAAAATACCAGCAAAGCATTTGCATTTATATATGAGACAACCAGGGTTCTTGGGGGATTTCTGAAGAATCTTCCTGTCAACAATTGCTTTCCATTTTAACTTTTTGGAGCTTCAAGCCCAATCTCTGATCTCTACAGAGAGTTCTGCAATGGGAGTGATCCATGCTACTTTGAGAGGCCTCAAACAGCTCTTTGTGGTGGATGAAGGTTTTCAGAATTCTGTATTTCAGTATGTGGGCCAGCTCCTCAACAGCTCAGCAGAAGCCCTGCTGGATAATGAATGCTTTGTTCTGGGTAATGAAAGCATTTTTTCTACAAATTATTCAACAGATGAGGGGTCTCCACTTATCCTCCCTTGGGCACAAATCCTTTCAAGCCTCTCAGCAAATGGCAGTGAGTTCCGCGAATTTACAGCTGTTCACTGCACTGTTTCGTGGCTTCAAATGTGGACAGAAATTTGTGGATGCATAGCTCAGATATTTCAGCTGGACATGGATATTTTCACTCCTCTTCATGCTGGTCTCACTCAGCTCTTGGATGAATTGGAAAGTGATGAAAAAATTCCTAAAAGCTGCCAGAAAATACTCCCCATGCACCACCCTGCTAGACTCATCTTAAACTTGTAAATTTTTCTGCTTCAGAAAATGAGATGATTCATAGGAAAAACTTTAACTTTTCCCAGTTATTTCATTCAGATTGGCCTCAATTGCCAGCCGGGAAAATCGACTTTGTTCATGTAAGTGAAGTGATAATCAACAGTCTCTATGAGTTTGGATTTCTGAGGCAGGATCAGGTTTCAGAAGCTGTGGGCACAGTCTATGCTGTGAAGAATGCATCCAGTCTTTTCTCAGCCCTTTCTGAACCTCAGAAACAAGACACTGAGAAACTCTTGACTCACATGTATGTCCATGTCTTCCAGGACAAAGATTCAGCTTTACTTCTGCGGATTTATTCTTCGTTTCACCAATATATGTATAAATTCTTGAGCATTCAGGGGAGAGAGTCTTTGCTTTCTCTCCTTACGCGAATCTCAAAACAGATTTTGGATATCATAAAACAATTTAATTTCCAAAATACCAGCAAAGCATTTGCATTTATATATGAGACAACCAGGGTTCTTGGGGGGATTTCTGAAGAATCTTCCTGTCAACAATTGCTTTCCATTTTTAACTTTTTGGAGCTTCAAGCCCAATCTCTGATCTCTACAGAGAGTTCTGCAATGGGAGTGATCCATGCTACTTTGAGAGGCCTCAAACAGCTCTTTGTGGTGGATGAAGGTTTTCAGAATTCTGTATTTCAGTATGTGGGCCAGCTCCTCAACAGCTCAGCAGAAGCCCTGCTGGATAATGAATGCTTTGTTCTGGGTAATGAAAGCATTTTTTCTACAAATTATTCAACAGATGAGGGGTCTCCACTTATCCTCCCTTGGGCACAAATCCTTTCAAGCCTCTCAGCAAATGGCAGTGAGTTCCGCGAATTTACAGCTGTTCACTGCACTGTTTCGTGGCTTCAAATGTGGACAGAAATTTGTGGATGCATAGCTCAGATATTTCAGCTGGACATGGATATTTTCACTCCTCTTCATGCTGGTCTCACTCAGCTCTTGGATGAATTGGAAAGTGATGAAAAAATTCCTAAAAGCTGCCAGAAAATACTCCCCATGCACCACCCTGCTAGACTCATCTTAAACTTGTTTAAGAATGCAACTCAAGCTGATGGCATTCACGATTGGAATGATTTTCTGAACCTCAGGGATCTCTGGGTAGGACTAGGTGATGGATTAGTTGGAATAAAATTGCTTAACCTGGACCAAATAGAGAAATTTTTTTTCACCGTGGAAACCACCCTGAGTCAGCTGAAGTCACTTTCATTAGACACAAATGCCAGCAGAGAGTTTTTCTATTCTCTACTCAACATTTTTATTGAGTTGAGTAATACCTCAGCATCTATGGATAAAAATGTACATTTGATGAATCACTTTCTTACAAGGGACCTCACAAATTATGAAGGAAAGTTTTCAAGTGTCATCACTGACCTAAGAGACACAATATTATTCCTTAAAAATGTGTCTCACAATCAAGATTTATTGTCCTGTGCTGACATTTTCCAAAATGTCACTGAGTTTATGTTGGAAGATGGTTTACTACATGTAAATTCTTCACAGAGGGCATTACACCTTCTGACCATGTTAAGTTCCACATTTTCCTCTGTGGACACAGTTAGAAGACTTAAAGAATGTAGCACATGGGTAGACACCATAAACCACCTGTGTGCGATGTATAACTCCAGTTTTTCACAAGGCCACCTTCATGGTATTCTGAGGAATCTTGAAGATGTGGAAGACAAAATGAACTCTACTTTGAAGCTTGCCACTTGGATGCTGAATATAATGATGGAACCTTACTCATTGAATACATCAAATATAGAGTGTGTGAATGTTTACCTAAAAAATGTAACTGACTTTCTAAATGTTATACTCACCGCAGTCTTTGAAAAAGAAAAGGTACCAAATGTCAAGATTCTAGTAACTCTTTTAAATGATTCCACAAATCAAGTGAGGATGATTATCAACGACTTAACGAGAGACTTTGATTTTGCATCTCATTCTAACTGGACACATTTTACTGAGTTAATTCTAAAACCCACAGGTATGTCAGATGAAATGCCTCTTCAATTTCAAAATATTTGGCTGCATTTAGTAGCTCTGGAGAAAGACATTCAAAAATTTGTGGAAGATATTTCTCCTAATATCCTGGAAAAGAACACCTCTTCTAAAGCTGAAAAAAATTTAAACTCGTTTGCTACTAGTCCAAATGAAAAGGATATACACAGCTTAGGCAGTTCATTTTACCAGTTAGCTAGTTACCTTGCTTTCAATTTATCTCATGATCTTCAAAATTCACCCAAAATAATTTTGCATGAAATGATGAAAGCTGTGGGTCTCAGTATTCAACTCATGAGGGATGTGTTCAACTCCCTAACCACCCCCTCTTATCACAATACTCCACAAGGGCCAGGAAACTTTCAAGTTTTAAAGAAGATAACTTCTCTCCTGCGTACTGTCAAGAAAACAGATGTACACCTGCTAGTAGATCAGCTTGAACACTTCAGTGAGAGCCTGATGAATTTCTTCAGGAACATCAGCAGGTTAGGTGTTGGCAACTTGGGAATCGGCTTCTTTGTTGACCTGATGGAAAATTTTGTCGACAGCTCCCATTCTTGGAGTGTTAGCCACCTGCTGAGGCTCTCACGTCTGTTTCCTAAAGAGGATGCCGATGCTGTGGTTGATGTATACTATCTGCTCCCTCATGCTGTGAGGCTCTTGCAGGGCATGGGTGACAAAAACATCACGGAAGCCCTCAAGGATGTCTATAACTTCACACTCCTCCATGGGATACGCCTTTCAGACATCACCAAGGAAGACTTCACCACTGTGATAAAAACTCTTATGGACACAGTTGAATTAATATCAGAGCAACCAGCCATCCTGTCAGAGGCAATAGCATGTCTTCCTGTGTTTTGGTGCTGGAATCATACAACTTCTGGATTTCAGCAGAACCAAAAGTCAGAAGCCTGTAACACCCACAAACTGATGTCTTCCTTTTACAGCAAAGTGGTCAGTATCCTTGACCACCTCCACCTGTCTCCTCCAAGTGACGATTCACGGTGTTTGAATGAAAGCTTGCAGATGGAAATAACTAGGAAAGTAGCCTGTGTCATTCACGAACTAATGGACTGGAGCTCCATTCTTCTAGAGCTGTCTGAAGTCTTCCACGTTGAAACTTCACTTTTGAAATCTGTGCATGAATTTTGGCATAAGGTGTTGCCCTTTGTCTCTGTTTCTGGAAATCAGAGCAGTGGCAGCGTGTCTGAGCTTTGTCCTGGTCATCGCATAAAGCAAGTCACTTTGCAAATCGTAGAAAAATTAAAAAATGTCAACTTTACAAAAGGCACATCAGAGGAAAGCCTTCTTGAAAAACTAGTTAGTTTAAACAAGATTCTTAATGTGGATGAAGGAACAGAAGCAGCTGTTCGAAATAACATTTCCTTTCATTTGGGAAGGATAATAGACTTGCTGTCTAGGGATGAGAGCCTAGAAAATAGTACCAATTCTCTAGTCTTTCCACTCATGGCATTTCTGCCTGTAAACCTTACAGGTAGTGGTTTAGAAGCACTGTCACGTTTTATTAAGAAACACGAAGCAACTTACAGCTTGGAAAACCTATGGCTTGGGTTTAAACAAATCATGAAAGATTTAACCCATAATTTTCGCATCAGAACCCTGTTTTCTGAAATTAACAGAGAAATGCAAATGACTAACTCAGGGGCTCTTCAAAACATAACCTGGCCACTTAGAAATATTTTGGAAAGCCTGGATTTATCATTGTTGAAGACACTAGAAATTATTGAAGATTTTTTCCTGGTCATAAAAAACTGGTTTCTTAAATATGCAAATAAAGATTACTCCCAAATGATATTTCCTTCAGCTAATAAGAGTTCAACTGATGATATAGCTTTGGTGACTGAAGACGTTTTTACCTTTTTGGAATATCTCCAGAACGTTTCTAGAAAAGATAGTTTTGATGTTGCCCTTCTTAGTCATCTGCTAAACCAAGAAGAGCTAACTAATTTCTCAGCTGTTCAGCTGCTTTTTGAAAGCTTCCTAATAAATTCAGTCAATAACTTAGCTGAGCATCCTCAGGGAGCAGCCTTGAACTTAAGTGATACTGACCTTCAAATACTGCGTCTCATTAACTTCACCTTGAACCACACACAGTTAGAAAACGGAGAAGGAATCATTCTCCCTCCAAGAAGCAGAGCAGGTTTCATGGAACAGCTTTTGAAAACATTCTTCTCCTTTTTGCTAAAGGAAAATTCTGGGAACAAAATATTTCTTCTGCTGAAAGATTTCCACAAAGATATCATTGCAGAGATGAGGTGAGTTTATTTTTGTTTATAGAGTGCCTGTTGCACATTAAAATCCAGTTTATTCCCTGGAGTTTATAAATGTCAATTTATAAACTTCTGCCAACACCTTGGAATGATCTTAGAAGTGAATTTTATCTTAATGAACATTTTGTAAAAAACCCAAAGGGGAGATGACTTTGGCGATTGTCCTCTTCACTAATAGACCTATGTATAAATGTATATATTATGTTTTACTATATTTAGGATTATGAAAATAGTTGTAGATTACATCTTACATGGAACTGAAAAATTATTATATACGCATGTGGATATATGCATGTGTATGTCTGCTGAGTTGCCTCAGTTGTGTCCGACTCTTTGTGACCTTATGGACCATAGCCCACCAGGGTCCTCTGTCCATGGGATTCTGCAGGCAAGAATACTGGAGTGGGTTGCCATGCCCTCCTCCAGGGGATCTTCCTGACTCAGGGATCTAATTGCATCCCTTGTCTCCTGCATTGGCAGGCAGGTTCTTTACCACTAGCAGTACCTGGGAAGCCCATATAGATATGTATCATGGTCATATTTTGAATTATGGCATAAACTGTCTCATCACAAGTGACAGGCTTAAATATTTTCATTCTAAAGAATCTTCTGTGTTGTTTATATTTGGAACTGGTAAAACGCCAACATTTTAAAACTGATAGTCACATTCTGTTTTTTCACATATTATTTTTTCACTCACTTTGAAACTTGCCAGTAAGAAGATTGGAGGGAAAATCTAATTTATTCTACGATGTCCATATCAGTCAAGTGTTAGCCTCAGAAATAGAACCAGAGCAAAGATTTCATACAAGGATCGGCTTCCACAGTTTTGGGGCTGGCTCAGCGAGTTCAGTGTAGGCAGGGCAGGCTCTAAGGAAATAAACTAGGGAGGAGCTGCAGGTTCCCATCTTCAGAGGGTGGTCAGGGGCGATGGGATGAACCACACACAGTTAGAAAACGGAGAAGGAATCATTCTCCCTCCAAGAAGCAGAGCAGGTTTCATGGAACAGCTTTTGAAAACATTCTTCTCCTTTTTGCTAAAGGAAAATTCTGGGAACAAAATATTTCTTCTGCTGAAAGATTTCCACAAAGATATCATTGCAGAGATGAGGTGAGTTTATTTTTGTTTATAGAGTGCCTGTTGCACATTAAAATCCAGTTTATTCCCTGGAGTTTATAAATGTCAATTTATAAACTTCTGCCAACACCTTGGAATGATCTTAGAAGTGAATTTTATCTTAATGAACATTTTGTAAAAACCAAGGTGAGATGACTTTGGCGATTGTCCTCTTCACTAATAGACCTATGTATAAATGTATATATTATGTTTTACTATATTTAGGATTATGAAAATAGTTGTAGATTACATCTTACATGGAACTGAAAAATTATTATATACGCATGTGGATATATGCATGTGTATGTCTGCTGAGTTGCCTCAGTTGTGTCCGACTCTTTGTGACCTTATGGACCATAGCCCACCAGGGTCCTCTGTCCATGGGATTCTGCAGGCAAGAATACTGGAGTGGGTTGCCATGCCCTCCTCCAGGGGATCTTCCTGACTCAGGGATCTAATTGCATCCCTTGTCTCCTGCATTGGCAGGCAGGTTCTTTACCACTAGCAGTACCTGGGAAGCCCATATAGATATGTATCATGGTCATATTTTGAATTATGGCATAAACTGTCTCATCACAAGTGACAGGCTTAAATATTTTCATTCTAAAGAATCTTCTGTGTTGTTTATATTTGGAACTGGTAAAACGCCAACATTTTAAAACTGATAGTCACATTCTGTTTTTTCACATATTATTTTTTCACTCACTTTGAAACTTGCCAGTAAGAAGATTGGAGGGAAAATCTAATTTATTCTACGATGTCCATATCAGTCAAGTGTTAGCCTCAGAAATAGAACCAGAGCAAAGATTTCATACAAGGATCGGCTTCCACAGTTTTGGGGCTGGCTCAGCGAGTTCAGTGTAGGCAGGGCAGGCTCTAAGGAAATAAACTGGGGTCCCACGGGCAGGAGCTGCAGGTTCCCATCTTCAGAGGGTGGTCAGGGGGCGATGGGATGTGTCTAGCCCAGGATATGTCCAGTCACCCATTCATTAGGGCCCAGGAGGTTCTAACCCTCTCAAAGACCTTCTGGCTACAAAGTCAGCCTTCCTGGCACCGCAGGCCTTCCCATTGACTTAGAGCTGGCCAACTGGGTCTTTAGCTGTGGGAGACAAGTCAGCAGAGGTCATCCCAACCTCAGCTGAGCTGTGAGAAAGACGGCTTGGAAGGAGAAAAAATAATTAAAGAGAAATATAACAGGGAGGATTGAGACCAAATATGGGCTCATTGGCTGGGGTCCTGCTAGCCTGGAAAAATAGATAGGAGTGCTGCTATGGACTTAGGAATGCCAGGTCAATGCATTTTAGAACACTGCATGTGCACACAGACCAGACTCCTTTGAACTTCTCACAAGTCAAGTGGCCCCCCAGCTGCAGTAAGTCCATTCCCTTCAAGAAATAACATAAACAACATACAGTCTCAAAGATAGTTGTTGACTGGGGATGTGACTGAGTCCCAGTCTGCACTGATTGGAAACATTTCCTGGATGCTTAAACTGTCAATAAAAGACGATTGAGTGAATGTGTTCTGGGCTTTTGATCCACGAGATTGGGAGTCCCCCATTCCCATCCTTTCTGCTTATCTCTGTCTATGCGTGTATTTCTTAATGTCTTACCACACCTGCTCTTCTCCCTAAACCTGAGGTGCTGCAGCATTTACTCACATCTGACAAATTCCCCTTAGTAGCATGTACATTGGCATTTACCATGTTAAGATGAGGTCATCCTGACTCCCATAAGCAGATCACCTGTGAAACCCACCTGACCAGAAGCAAACCAGAGAGGGCTCTGGGGCTGTCACTTGGCCCAGCTGAGCTGACACGGTGCAGCTGCCACTGTGCTGAACAGCTCAGCAGGACTTGGGATGTTCAGAAGGCTATTCCTTCCTACCCTGAGAGTTCTGCTGTGGTCATTTCATGTTCCTTTCCTTTCTACAGGCAAAAGTGCATGGCTATTTAAGTTGTTAGGTTTGGGACATTGCAGTGGATTTATACATTAAATCTATCCACTCTTTTCATTATTTGGCAACAAAAGATTGATTTTCATCTGGAATGTGTTGTAGCATTTCAATATTTCAATCAGTATTATCCTCCTGTGATGCTACTATAAGTCAAAAATAAAAAAGAAAAGCATTACAGTTCAGCCTTGATCAACTGCACAGGCCCAATTATACATGGACTTTTTCAGTAAATATGTGCTATAGTGCAGCTGATCCATGGTTGGGTGAATTTGTGGATAGGGAATGGCAGACCTAATTTTAATCCATGTGGAAGGTCAGTGCCTACAACCTTTGGATTGTTCAAGGATCCACTGTGTAAGTTTTCAATCTTTTCACTACTAACCATGAAATTAAAAATATATATACTTACAGTTTTGTCCCAAAGGATAAAATTCTAGAAAATTTGAAACTGGATCATTTTCTCACCTCCATGAAAGAAGACAGATTGGTGAACACTTTGTCAACTTTAAAGGAGACTGTGTATCATCTAATAAAACACTCATTTACATTGGATGATGGAGAATTATATTTTGATAATCATCGAGGACTGCAGCTCCTGGGAGATTTATTCCACACTCTTCTCAGGGAAACCTCAATGAAAAATGAGACTGAAAGTAATCTGGACTTTCTTATGGTGCTGAATGGGTTGCTTTCCCATATGAACAGTTCTGAGGACCTTTTCAAACTCAATCAAGATCTCCAGTCGGCTCTACACCTTGTAAGAGAAGCTTCCATAGAGATAACACATTTCCTGGACACCCTTTTAAACTCTTCTGTTAAGGACTTCCATGACTGGTCCCCTGCCCTCCAGGAAGTTATCCTTGCTAATCTAATGGATTTGCTTTCCTTTGTAAACAGCTCATTCCCCCTAAGAAGCAGAGCAACGTTAGAAATTACTATGCACTTACTGGGTATTATCTCAAGAGCAGGTGAAGAGAACCATGCCCTTGATCCACTCTTGGAGATGTCTGACACTCTGACCATGCTGGCCAATCACAGTGTTGAGATGAGAGGTCTTGCCACATCTGTCAGCTCCATGGTGAAATTTCTTAAGCTAGCCAAGAGAATTGCAGGAAAGATGGCCACCATGTTTCAAACGCATCTCATCTCCACTACCAAGGACACCAAGAAATTGTTTGACACTCTTTATTCCATTTTGCAACAAAGTGTTCGAAATGTTGTCAATGAAATGATTACTTTGAACAAAGCAGATCATTTACTATTTGAAAATACAGATGACTTGTTGACACCATTTTTTGACTTGGCATTTGGGATGATTGGAATTAAACCTAATATTTCCCAGGACTTTGATGTTCTCAATACATCATCTAGCATATTCACATACATGAACCAGTCCAAAGATGTGTATGACATTAGGGAAGAAATAGCTGAACTTTTGACTTCTGTGAAAATCAACTTGGCAGACATGGAACGTCTTGTGGCAGCATTTAAAAATGGGACCCAGATATTTTCTGTGGATTCTGTCAATTTATGGGAAGAAATCTTGGATTGCTTAGTTCCTATAAATAACATCACCAGCCACATAGATTTTTTATATTCTAGCCCAATTTCCACTCATAATTTCTCTCAGGATATAGAATGGGAAAGCACCCATGAAGTGATCTTGTTTTTCCATGAAATCCTGTCACAAAACAGCACAGAACTAGGGAGCTACTTGAGAATGGTGATCAACCTCATCTCAGGCATGCTTTGGAATAACATCGGGAAGGACCACAGGGACGTTTTTAATCTGTTGTTGACATTGACTCCACATCCAAATGACCTTTTGAAAACGATAACAACGCTGGTAGAGGCGTCCAGTAAAGCTTTGCTTTTCAACACCTCTTTGATTCAGAATGTGACTCAGCAACAACTCCAAGAAGCCTTCCAGATCATGCTGAGGAGAATAGCTGTCATGGGGAAAGAGCTTCTCCTCAACAGCTCTCAGTGGACGGACTCCATGAGCACTCAGTTTCAGCCCATTGTTGAAATTCTTAATGCAACCACTGGAAAAGACGAGAAGACCAAGAAAGAGCTGGTTGACTTTCCTGTTGTCTTCAAACCATTATCACATTTTGAGAAATACCGGAAGGAATTAATTGCACTTGTTGAATACTGGCAGAAGCTCTTGCTGATTGATCAAAGGTAATAAAACACTGAGTTTGCTTCATTTTTCCTGCCCCACCCCCCAAAGTAACTATAAAATAGAGCCAGGCAGGAACTGCACTGACCCAGGGTTAAGTATAAATAAGTATGTTCCTATAAATAAGGAGCTTTTTAAAAATAGATTTTTTATTTGGTTTTAGTTGCTATGTTGTGTCTGACTCTTATGACCCTGTAGCCTTGCCATGGGATTCTCCAGGCAAGACTACTGGAGCAGGTTGCCATTCTAACCCCATTTTAACTCATAATTTCCTTCAAGATACAAAATGGGAAAAAACTTGTGAAGTGATCCTGTTTTGCATGAACTCCTCTCATGAAACAGCACAGAACTAAGGAGTTAGTTGAGTATGGTGATCAGCCTCCTCTCAGGCACTCTTTGGAATAATGTAGGGAAGGACCCTGGAGATGTGGTTCTTGACTTGAGCCTTTCTCTCCCTCGGAAGCTGGCTTCCACAGGAAAGACTGAAGCCCAGTCCCTGTTTGCTATTTGACTATGTAGCACTTAAGTATGATTTGAATTTATTCTAAAGTTTTCCAATAATTATTTTTCCAGAAGTAAAAATCTCCTATTCTATTTACATGTCCCAAGACTAGGTATGTAATTGGTGTTTCTATTCTCCTACTCTGGCACCCAAGGGTCCTGCTACTTGATGTGCAGATAAAAATCTGAGGCCACTCACGTCACAGAGAAAACACTGTGCTTTCAGTGATAACTGCCCACTGGACAAGGCTGGGCTTCCTCCCTCCTTCAGTTCAACCCAAATCCCTATGATTGATTGACATCCAAACCTCAGCTGCCCACCCATGAATGGTGGGTCAGGGGAGTGGTAGGTTCCTGGGAGGCCTAGCGCTGTTGGCTGTCATGCTCTGAGCTTGTCTTCCACCTGAGGGCGAGGATGGGTCAGCTCTGCCCTGGTCTGTCCTCTGTGCGTGTGTCATATGGTTCCAGTGGTCTGTGGCCTCTGTGGTACCTATGCTTCTCTGAGTCCTTCAGGGAGATAGAAGGTGAACCCTCACTTATCTGCTAGACAGCCCGGCCTCTTCTCTGCTAACCCTGTTGCCACAGGGCTGTACCTTGAATCCATTCCTTTTAAAGAACTTGAAAGAGTCTCCCTAGATAGTGAATCAGGTATTTATTGACACAAAGAAATACTAATATCAGTGCCTTAGAATTTGAATGCTAGCTTTCAGAGTTTCATTGTTTCTGATCCTAATCTGTGTCTGACCTGACATTTGCCTCTGAATTTGCATTTGAGCTGCAGGTGGTCCCGGCAACCCCTGCTCCTGATCAGTCTTGGCTTTCACCCTGAGGTGTTTTCTCCTGGGTGGGAATTTACACTGGGACCCAAGACTGGAAACTGGTGGGTTATGACCGAACTGTGGGTGGTCACTACCCTCGTTTTTAAATTCACAAGGCACGGTGCCCAGTTTCACTCCACATTAATGATTCCTTGCTTCACTTTTTCTCCTGGCTTTACTTTTCTTTGATCATGGCCTTCTCAATGGAGGAGACAAAAAGTCTAAAACAGAAATGAGGCAACAAAATGAGGCTCTGAACGGAAACAGGAGATCTACCATTTCCTTGGCCGTGTCCTTTGATGTCTATGGAGTGAGTGGTCCAGTGGTGGGATGGGTCATTGTGGTGCTCCAACCATGTGGTGTTCCGTGTTCTCACACAGAGAAGCTGGTCTTCATCTCTAATACTTCTCTTTTCTCCAAGTGCCGTGGATGCCTGTTGGGCTTTCTCAAAGCCCCAGAAGCCCCCAGATGCTGTGGCGACCCTGTGGAAAGTGGAGATGCTGGTCCAGCGTGTGCTTGTCCTCTTTGCAGGTAGGCTTCCAGCTTCCAGAGCTTGGCTGGCAGAGAGAAGGTGGAGTGCCCCTGAGCTTCTCTCGGGCTCAAGTGCAGCCTTCACCTGGTTCTCTGGGCCCTGAGAGCTCCTACCCCAGCCCTCCGCCCCCTCCCCCCAGCACTGTGACTGATAGTCAAGGCAAATGGCCCCCTCCCTGCTCTGAGCTCTGCCTCTGGGCTTTGTCTTTGCTCCTGGAAGCTGCTTCCCTGTCTTTGGCCTCAACTTCAGCTCTTCCCTATGGGTGGAGCTGGGGCATCTCTTCTAGGTGGTGACCATGAGTTGGCCTTTATCAAATGTGGTATTAAGGCTCCTATTTCTTAAGTCTCCCTCGTCTGCTCCTTGAAGGCAGCAACCATGTCTCCCTCTCCTGGGCGGGTCCAGTGCCTGGTGCAGAAGGGGATTCCACTGACTGGTTCTGGGTGGTCCATGCAGTGACTCGAGTCCCACAACACTTTCTCTAAAGTCCTGGCACTTAGCGCTTGCCTTTAGTCTGTTGTGGCCTTTCCTGCAGTTGTTTGCAGCTTCACTGAGAGCAGGATCTGTCATCATTCAATTCTGTCTCCATGATATTCAGTGTAAAGTCCGTGACAGGGAGTCATTAATACTAACATTGTAAATGAAGTTATTCGTCTAAGATCCTGCTTGTCAAATCCACTACTACAGGTTTCAGTGAAATTTCCTCTGCATGTCACTGTGGAAGGAAGGTTCTGTGAGCTGCCTCATAGGGTTGCTGGGTGATTTTTAGAACCTTTTCTAAGAGGTGAACACTGGCCTCAGGGCACTTTTGGATCCGTAGATTGGCCAGAGCTCCTGGAGTAATTTCACTCATGTATGCATGTTGCTGCTTTTTCATGCGTAGCTCCTAAATAAGGCTGCACCCAGCCCTCTTTTTTTTTCTTTTTTTCGATTAAAAAATAAATTCTTTCTGGCCAAGATCCGAGACAGGTGGGATCTTAGTTCCCTGATGAGGGGGCAATGGTGACGAGGAGATGGGTGTGAGCCCAGAGGACGTGAGGAAGGCGAGGTCGGCCGATCAGGCTGAGAGGAGAAGAGAGGAGCTGGGGTCAGCTGAGTGGGCTGTGAGCCCTGATTCCTGCATGGAGCCCGCCTGACTGGCCCTGCACCCCTTCCCAGAAGGATCCCAACCTTGTCTCACGCTGCTGCCGCCTGCTGACTAATTCTCAGATGACTGTTTTTATTTAGACGATTATTTTTATATGAGATGTTATTTCCTCTGGGAAGTTCTCGGTGTCCCCGCCTGGTGTTGGTGGCCCTGCATCAGGCCTCTTAGATGTGCCCTCTGGCAGTGAACCCATGGTCTCCTCTTGACCGAGTCTGCCTGACTCATCAAGTGGGGACTGGAGCTTGGGAGCTGCTGGCAAAAGGCATGAACTTATGTCAGGGGCCCTCTCGGACTCGAGTCTCTCTCTCCTGGGACTCCTCCTGCCTGTCTGTGATCTGTGAACTTTCCTCTGACATCCTGGAGCGAGTGTCCAGCTTTGGCAGGCAGGGCATGGGCCCAGGTGTCCCTGTGTGGCTGTGCGGGGCTGGAGGACACTGTGGAGGGCTTGCTCGAGGGTTGGCAGGTGTGGCCTCGTCTACCACAGAGAGAGTGGTCTAGGGACCAAGGTAGTTAACTGAGGGGCATGGGTGGCAGAGGATGGGGTTTTGGGAGGAGAGGCCTGTTTGGGGGCAGGACTGAGCATGTCAAGTGTTAGTGTTAGTTGCTCAGCAGTGTTTGACTCGTTAGGACCCCGTGGAGTATAGCGTGCCGGGCTCCTCTGTCCACGGAATTCTCCAGCCAAGAATACTGGAATGGGTTGCCATTCCCTTCTCCAGGGGATCTTCCAATCCAGGGATCAAACCCGGGTCTCCTGCACTGCAGGCAGACTCTTTACCATCTGAGCCACCAGGGAAACTGTCAATTACTTTTTATTAATAAAACTAATGTAAACAAGTGAGATAAATCCTGGTGCTTATAAGTGCTGGGAAGAAGCTGGGTGATGTGGTGGGTAGGGGGCAGAGGAGAGGGGCACCTCTCTGGGTGGTGATGTCGCAGGTGAGGCCTGAGGGGTGCGAAGGGGCTTGTGTGCCCGCTCTCTGGTGAGCACCTGCCCTAAGATGGACAGGGCAGTCATCCGTCCTCTGGGTGGAAGGACCGGACCAACGGCTGCAGTGCTAGGCCAAGCGCTTCCCTGGGGCTCCCATGCTCGGGGCCCAGGCTTGGGGTCTGCAGTGCTGCCTCCAGGGAGGGGAGGACCACTGATGAGGAGGAGGCACCACCCCGGTGAGGCCTCACTATCCTGAAAGTTTTCAGACTGAGGGTCTGAACTTTCATCTCACAGATCACTGGATTTGTGAAGGCTGGTGCAGGGGAAGGACCAGGGCTTCCAGACGAAACAGTCCAGGGTCTAGCGTCTGTGGCCACAGCCTGGCTGAGGGATGTCCTTAACCTTATACAGAGAAGGGGAAATGAAAGAAAGTCACTCAGTCGTGTCCAACTCTCTGTGACCCACCGACAATAGCCCGCCAGGCTCCTCTGTCCATGGAATTCTCCAGGCAAGAATGCTGGAGTGGGTGGCCGTTTCCTTCTCCAGGGGATCTTCCCAACCCAGGGATTGAACCCACTTCTCCTGTATTGCAGGCAGATTCTTTAGCAACTGAGCTACCAGGAAAGCCAGCCTTACACAGAGGAGAGGGAACTCATAGCCATTTCTGAGCATGGCAAGAGGATTAAATTGGTGAGGCACAGATGCATGGGAGCCTGAGAGGTGCTGCCCCTCCCCACGTCCCCATCCGGTTTAGGGGGCAGGTTGAGGACGGATGACATGCATACTATGGGGATAACACACCACAGCTTACAAAGGGCTGTTCACAGTGAAAAAGGGTAACTTAGTAGGAGGTCTAGCACAGGCTTCGCTCCAATCCACTCACTCACCTCTTTTTTGTAATACTAAAGTTTCCTTAAACCCAAGACTAGATGAATCTTTCAGGTGATAGAGTAGGAGAGAGGAATAAGGCTGGTGGGGGAGGCAAGGAGAATTCCATTGATATAAGTGACATACAAATGCCATGCAGATTTATCTTTTTCAGAGAAAAATCTCTGTTTACAATTAGAGATGCTATGAGCAGGGTTGATGCTGTCAAATATGGAGGATTATGCCTCTCAGCTCACCTTAGAGTGACTGACAGATGTTCTCCCATGTAGAACTCATGCTGTAAACTGTGGGTCCTGCATGCTTATCTGACATAGTGAACCCAGGCACCCTTGAAAGCGTAACCATTTTGATATTTCACAGTCAACTAATGTAATGGCTTTTAAATCAATTAAAAAGTCATTAATACCTGAATTTATATTTATTTTGCCACTCCATATTATAGCTGCTAAATTATTATACCACACTGGAATCATGTTAGTAACAGAAAATTAATTTCTAATTGTTATACTTCAAGAAAACCTAAGCATGTGATACTTTAGCATGCCTAACATTTAAACTTCAACTCACTTGCCTTATTAAGTTGTCACTCCATTCTGTAGTGACAGACCCAGAAAAGTTACAGTCAGCAGCCAAGAGGGGTGACCCAGAATAGGCAAATGCTCCTCTTCAATTGCACAGGGGGAGTGCATTAGCTCTGTCACTAGGACAGTCGATGTTCTGATTTGTATGTCATGAAGTTCAACAACACCACCTGGAGCATGTCATTTCTATCCTTTGGATCTAATACTTGAAATATGTTAGAAAAGTCTGCATGGAAACAGGCTTGTGGGTAAAAACTGGAGGGCCTTTATTTTCCCCCCCCCGGGTAGTAGTCACTGAGGGTTAAATTGGTGAGGCACAGATGCATGGGAGCCTGAGAGGTGCTGCCCCTCCCCACGTCCCCATCCGGTTTAGGGGGCAGGTTGAGGACGGATGACATGCATACTATGGGGATAACACACCACAGCTTACAAAGGGCTGTTCACAGTGAAAAAGGGTAACTTAGTAGGAGGTCTAGCACAGGCTTCGCTCCAATCCACTCACTCACCTCTTTTTTGTAATACTAAAGTTTCCTTAAACCCAAGACTAGATGAATCTTTCAGGTGATAGAGTAGGAGAGAGGAATAAGGCTGGTGGGGGAGGCAAGGAGAATTCCATTGATATAAGTGACATACAAATGCCATGCAGATTTATCTTTTTCAGAGAAAAATCTCTGTTTACAATTAGAGATGCTATGAGCAGGGTTGATGCTGTCAAATATGGAGGATTATGCCTCTCAGCTCACCTTAGAGTGACTGACAGATGTTCTCCCATGTAGAACTCATGCTGTAAACTGTGGGTCCTGCATGCTTATCTGACATAGTGAACCCAGGCACCCTTGAAAGCGTAACCATTTTGATATTTCACAGTCAACTAATGTAATGGCTTTTAAATCAATTAAAAAGTCATTAATACCTGAATTTATATTTATTTTGCCACTCCATATTATAGCTGCTAAATTATTATACCACACTGGAATCATGTTAGTAACAGAAAATTAATTTCTAATTGTTATACTTCAAGAAAACCTAAGCATGTGATACTTTAGCATGCCTAACATTTAAACTTCAACTCACTTGCCTTATTAAGTTGTCACTCCATTCTGTAGTGACAGACCCAGAAAAGTTACAGTCAGCAGCCAAGAGGGATGACCCAGAATAGGCAAATGCTCCTCTTCAATTGCACAGGGGGAGTGCATTAGCTCTGTCACTAGGACAGTCGATGTTCTGATTTGTATGTCATGAAGTTCAACAACACCACCTGGAGCATGTCATTTCTATCCTTTGGATCTAATACTTGAAATATGTTAGAAAAGTCTGCATGGAAACAGGCTGTGTAGCTGGAGGGCTATAAAACCAGAAGGGACCTGTAGTCACTTGTTTATTTGGCAGTCACCTTTGACCTTCTGGTTTCCCAGATTGGCAAACAAAGGCCCAGAGAGTGGGAACGACTTGCCCAGGGCCTGGGAGGCAGAGTCCCTCTTCAGAGGAGTAGCTCATGGGAGTTCTGAGCTGAGGGTACAGGGGGAAGGTCCAGAAAGGAAGATGGAGCAGGGATCTGGTGCAACACAATGCTGGAAGAATGCCAACAGCAGGTGGGAAGAGCCAGGACCAGTTGAGTGCAGGTGGAGGTGGGGGGAGTAGGTCTGCAGAGGCCAAGAGAAGGTGCAGCAGGAATGGGCCTGGAAGGTAGAGAACAGAGGCTTGCATTTCCCAGTCTCTTGGGCAGCCCCAGGAGAGTGTCAACAACCAGACAGCCACATCTCCAAAACACAAGGCCCATTTGTCCTCAAAGATGCATGCTGAATGCTTCATATACCTTACCTTATTCATTCTGCATTATCATAAGAGATACTTATATATGTATATATATATATTTTGCCTCTAAGTCATTTGTATTCATCCATCTTTATTCTTTGGCCTTTGTGGGCCTCCCATTGCAGTGGCATCGTTGCAGCACACCGACTCTGGGTGCATGCGCTCCAGAGCACTGGCTCGTAATTGGATACACCTGTCTAGCCGCTCCGTGGCAAGTGGGATCTTCCCCGGCCAGGGATCGGACTGGCACCCCCTGCACTGCAAGGCGAACTCTTTACCCACTGGACCACCAGGGAAGCGCAAGAGATTACTTATATTTTTAACAATACTGTGCTGGGCTTTAAAATCAGAGAAGTAGCAAGAATAATGAGAACATATACAGTAAGGAGGCATCTGGGTCGTCTGCTTCTGGAAAGTGGGGCTTCTATAGTTCAAAACAGTTTAAAAAAATAATTTTTGAGAAACAATGTAAAAATGTAAGAAGCAGGACTAAGTTTTTTTTTTTTTTCTTTCTTTTTTCTAAGTGAAAATGACAGTAGTTTTGTTACTCACTTAGAAAAATCATTTCGTTTTCTGTTTGGTGAAGACCAGTTCGAAGCACCTGCGAACCCAAGGACGGGGGTGCCCGCAGGCCGCAGCTAGGTCTACGCATGCGCTGTGGAGCCCTCCGCGATTAGGCGGGGCAAGGCCGAGTGGGGACCTGACTGGGAGCAGCCGCCGGGATGCTGGAGGCCCCTGTGGTCCTGGGGAGGCCAAGAGGTCGGGAGCCCAGGGAAGGAGCCTAGCGCGAGTGGGATGGAGCCGCTGGCAGGTTACCTGCTTTAGGAAGAGCACAGGGCTCAGGGTGGAGGCGAGTTGGGCGCGGGTGGCTGGGGACAGACTTAGGAGGATGTTGCGTTTTCCCGGGCGTAACCTGGCCGGCGCTGGACAAGGCATGGCGTCCAGAGGTGTTAAGAGTGTGACTGACGGCGGGCGTGGGCGGTGAGAAGTAGGTTGTGAGGAGTGAGGCAGTGGCTCTGGGGTCTGACTTGCCAGGGTGGAGGGTGGGGGCCTGCGTGCGTGCGTGTGTGTGTGTGTGTGTGTGTGTGTGTTGCACCTTCACAGCAAGGCCTGCTCCTCATAGCCACTCCAGGCCCGTAGGTGAAAACCAAGACTGTCCTGGGCAAAACTGGGGGCAACGGGCACCCCGCCCGAGGAGTGAGGAAGAGGGGCTCGTTTGGGGCCGGGGAGGAAGTCTAAACTTCCATACTTTCCCTTAAACTCAGAGTAAAACTGTTTAATTAGTTACACTTGAGACTCAAAAAGAGCAGCTTTCCCCTCATTTCGGAGGAAGTCTACAACTTACATACGTTTAAGACTCTTCCCCGGCCAGGGATCGGACTGGCACCCCCTGCACTGCAAGGCGAACTCTTTACCCACTGGACCACCAGGGAAGCGCAAGAGATTACTTATATTTTTAACAATACTGTGCTGGGCTTTAAAATCAGAGAAGTAGCAAGAATAATGAGAACATATACAGTAAGGAGGCATCTGGGTCGTCTGCTTCTGGAAAGTGGGGCTTCTATAGTTCAAAACAGTTTAAAAAAATAATTTTTGAGAAACAATGTAAAAATGTAAGAAGCAGGACTAAGTTTTTTTTTTTTTTCTTTCTTTTTTCTAAGTGAAAATGACAGTAGTTTTGTTACTCACTTAGAAAAATCATTTCGTTTTCTGTTTGGTGAAGACCAGTTCGAAGCACCTGCGAACCCAAGGACGGGGGTGCCCGCAGGCCGCAGCTAGGTCTACGCATGCGCTGTGGAGCCCTCCGCGATTAGGCGGGGCAAGGCCGAGTGGGGACCTGACTGGGAGCAGCCGCCGGGATGCTGGAGGCCCCTGTGGTCCTGGGGAGGCCAAGAGGTCGGGAGCCCAGGGAAGGAGCCTAGCGCGAGTGGGATGGAGCCGCTGGCAGGTTACCTGCTTTAGGAAGAGCACAGGGCTCAGGGTGGAGGCGAGTTGGGCGCGGGTGGCTGGGGACAGACTTAGGAGGATGTTGCGTTTTCCCGGGCGTAACCTGGCCGGCGCTGGACAAGGCATGGCGTCCAGAGGTGTTAAGAGTGTGACTGACGGCGGGCGTGGGCGGTGAGAAGTAGGTTGTGAGGAGTGAGGCAGTGGCTCTGGGGTCTGACTTGCCAGGGTGGAGGGTGGGGGCCTGCGTGCGTGCGTGCGTGCGTGTGTGTGTGTGTGTGTGTGTTGCACCTTCACAGCAAGGCCTGCTCCTCATAGCCACTCCAGGCCCGTAGGTGAAAACCAAGACTGTCCTGGGCAAAACTGGGGGCAACGGGCACCCCGCCCGAGGAGTGAGGAAGAGGGGCTCGTTTGGGGCCGGGGAGGAAGTCTAAACTTCCATACTTTCCCTTAAACTCAGAGTAAAACTGTTTAATTAGTTACACTTGAGACTCAAAAAGAGCAGCTTTCCCCTCATTTCGGACAGTTTGAGAAGGCTTTATGAATCTGCATCACACTGACTCTTTACATAACGACTTTGAGAGAGCGTGGTCAGGGAGGATTCTGGCCTGATGGCTTCTCTGTGTGTTTCCTCCGCAGAAAACCCTTCCCTGATCAAGGATGTGCTGTGTGCGGCTCTGAGCTGTGAGCCCGGCTGGATAAGGCTTCTGCTGTTCTCTGCTCTGCGAGGCGTCCTTCTGGTGCATGATCACTACCAGGTTCGTCTTCCCTGAGGTCTCACAGACCTTCTCTTCCTTCCTCCGTGGTGCAGAGCTGCAGACTCAGTGTCCACAGGCCCTCCCGCCAGGCCCCCCAGCAGCTGCTGGGTTGGCTGCCACAGGTTTGGGAGAGCTGGTTGTTAAATATGTAAGAGTTTTGCAAGCTGGTTCTTAAACATTGGCATCATTAAGAATGAAATGACATATGATAAAGTTGAAAACAAAGACACTAAGTACTCAAAGATTCCCCACTTCCTAATTATTTTCAGTATGTTTTTGTCTTGTATGAGACGATTTGCACCTCTTGTATCTATAAAACAGGGATGCTACTGCCATTTTACCTATATACTGCCAAATTACCTATATTTGTAAATTAATTTTATATATGGTAGATCTTACATTCTTATCAATTTATAGGTATTAACCTAATATATATATTTCCTTTTTTTGGTAAAACAATCACTCTTCTATATAGTTGTTTATGTTTGTAAAAGGTGCTGATTCTGTGTCCATGCGGTCTTAAGAGTCAGGGCCTCGACCGTGGGTTCTTCCACAGCGCTTCTCAAAGCATCTGATTCTCCTGCCAAAGGGTGGCCTGGCACCTTCCTTGAAAAGTGTCTCTTTTCAGGCCAGTAGCCTGTGTGTCAGGCCCTCGGCTCGGCGGTGCCATGCCCTTGTGTCCACTGGGTAAATGGCAGAGCCAGGCAAGAGCTGGGCTCTCTGGTTTCCCAGCCAAGGGCTCCTTCCAAGGCCCTGAAGCACACATGGGCCATTGGACGGGGTCAGACCTTCTCCATCTCCTCTGCCCTGTTTCCTTAGAGTGAAGACAGTAGACCGACAGCTGCCAGTTCCTGCAATGCTACATGAGGGTGCATGTGTGTCTGGTTTCCAGACTTGAGTTCATGCCAACGAGTATGTATGCTTCTAATTGTATCAGTGCTGTGTTATGTAGGAACTGGAAAAGATATGGACCTCTCGCCATCAGCTAAGCTGTGCAGGCCTTCGAAGGAATTTCTCCAGCGCCTTGGAAAGCTTCAGGAGCAGCTTGGAAGATGCCAGTGAGCAGGACTGTGAATGCCAGCCCGGGCCGGCCTCTGAGCTGCACATGCACACGTACGCCCTGGTGGGGCCCATGCCTCCTCCCTCTTTCCCTTCATAAAGTCAATGTCGTGCAGTCATCAGCTATGAAGCGCAGGCATTCATGTGTAGCACACAACATGAGTACACACATTAATATGCCCACATTTTCGATGACTTTGACTTTTTAAATTGTAAGCTGTAGGGGCAGCATTAGCCCTGAGGCTGGCTTTATTGGAGATCTAGACATTGGATCAGAAGGTCAAGATACAAGATCACAATAGTATTACAGATGTTCTGTAGGAAGTCAGCGATTTTTCCAAAGCACCTTTGTACTGGATTCCTTTTCTTCTGTGTTCTCAAAGTGTGAACCCCTGGAAGAGGAAGTTGAGAACTTGTGTTCTGTAAGTCACTTAGTCACAGAAGGAATAGTGTTCCTCTGACTGTTTGGTATTCTGATTTCTCGTACATTCCATGGTCTTTCCTATCTGTCCTTTTTGCATTTGGGAGAAGCTGTTTGTTATGCAGCCTAATTGCCCTGACTCCTCCTGCCTGGCAGGGGTGTCTTAATATTAATGGGTGTTCACACACAGACCCATTGTGTGTCCAATTATCTGAGAAATTTTATGGGAATGCCATCTCGTTATCTAGCTCATTTCCTGGGAACTGAGGCAGTGTATTCATCCAACATTGTTCCTGGGGTTTTATCTTGCCTAAATTAGCTCTAATTTTATGCCATTTTAGGTTGGCCCAAAGCCTGGAGAAGACTTTGGTGTCTGGGAATTCCATAATGAGTTTTCTTAGCAATTTCACCGTGACTGAGGGTGAGTACGTCATTCCTTCAAGTGTGCTTGATTAAAAATTCAAATTTAGTCTCTGATACAAATGTATAATTAATATAAAACATGTAAAGGATGTGTTATGCTATCTGTATGTGATAAATAGGGGGCTTCCCAGATGGTGCTAGTGGTAAAGAACCTGCTTACCAACGCAGGAAATGTAAGAGACATGGTTTGATCCCCTGGAGGAAGAAATGGCAATCCACTCCAGTATTCTTGCCCGGAGAATCCCATGGACAGAGGAGACTAGCGGGGTTGCAAAGAGTCTGACATGACTGAGCCCACATCAAGTATAGGTACAATTGATCTCAGCTCCTCCACAGAAGAGTAAGATGTGACTGTTTGGTGCTTGTTATGGGCTAGACATAGTGGAGGAATAGTCCTTGCCAGGTTTTCATGTCAGATCTTTACAGTCAGGAGTAGCCCAAACATTTATTATTATAAAGTTTCCTTCCTTTTGATTATTTTGCAGGTGTAAAAGTAAAAGATCTGATGAAGAACATCAGCAAGTTGACTGAGGAGCTCCAGTCTTCCCTGCACATCTCAGGTGGAACCATCGATAGCCTTTTAGAAGCAAACATCTCCCACTCAAAGGTAGAGTTGCTGCTTCTCCCGCCCATGGGCAGACCTGTCAGCCACCTGTGGTCCTTCCCCCTCGATGGCTGAGGGTCACCTGTGAACCAATGTAAATGGAGCCAGAAAGGAGATCAGAGAACAAGCTGGCAACCCAAGGGCGTTACCGTCTGCTGCCCAGACCTTGGGGTCTTCAGTTTCATAAGACTGTCTTTATGGGGATTAGGAAGGATGAAATGGGTGGTCATCTTTGCTCATGATTCCCACACTGGTGTCCTTTCAGTAGAGAACACTGTTCAACCTGAGAGCACTGTGGAAACAGCCTAGTGTGATAGCTGGCGGGTGGTCATCCTCCTAGTGGGCGAGGAACACTGATTAGGGCCCCAGGAACTAGGAGCTGGGGACACAGGCTGGGTTTGCCCAGGGAGGGTGGAGCAGGTGAATTTCATCTGGATCCTTGGCACGTTCTTTGCTGAGATCACCTTTCAGCACTTTGCGTGGGGGTTTACATGCCTGTACTGACAAGCAGGCTTCCCCGGTTGCTCAGTGGTAAAGAATCTGCCTGCAATGCAGGAGCCACAGGTTCTATCCTTGGGTGGGGAAGATCCTCTAGAGGAGAGAGAGACTGCCCACTCCAGTATTCTAACCTGGAGAATTCCATGAACAGGAGAGCCCGGCAGGCTACAGTCCATGGGGTCACAAAGAGTCGAACACAAATGAGTGACTGAGCATATGTGCTCACACAGACAAGAAGCAATAGCCAGAAGCAATAGACATGAAGGTGGTCCTCAAGTGACCATTTTTATTGGCAGTCAACTGGACCTCAGTGAACATTTATATTCACGTGGAATGTTGTACCTGGAGCTAAAAGTGAGCCTTGATAAGTAGATCGGTTAATCAAGATTTAACTTATGTGAAGAAATGGATTAGAAGCTAGGAACCCCCAGTTTACAGTTATGGTCTGTAAGTGAGTCACATGTGTCTTTCTTCAAGGAATATGTTGAAGGGATCTTACTGGACTCTGCACCTGCAGGGGGACGTGGGGGTCAGGGTTGGGTGAGGACACCTCCTCGTATGATGCCTCAGCTGTGAACACTGATCAGATCTGTCTTGAAAGCTTTGCTCAATGGAACTTGTGACAGGCACGGAGCAGTGAATTAAGTAGCTGACCATCAGGGGTGTACAGGGAGGGTGGGGGCCCTTTGAGACACTGTTCTAATCCTCTAGGTTGCTGCCTCTTTTGCAAACGGCCGCCAGGGGTCGCTGACGCTCTGTTACAGGAAGGCTGGGCCCCGAGAAGGCTGGTGTTCTTAGGAACCTTTGCTGCGAGGTGACTGTGCAGTGTGTCCTTTCTATGTGTGTGTCCCTCTGACAATGCAAGTCACTGTGGGTGGTCACCTGAGTGTATGGACAGTGAGCCCACTGGCAGCGGCATTTAAAAAGCTTGCATTCTTGGGATTCGAATTAGTAATGAAGGTATTTGCTGTGATGCCTGAGTGTATCTAGGAACCCACGGGTACCTACGGATCTGAGGTGGCAAATTCATGTTTGGTTAGGTGACACTTGGGGCCTCTAGATTCTTCTAGATTGTTAAGTTGATGGCAGCATGTGTTACTACATATTAGTAACTTTTCAACATTTCTCTCTCTGAACTTCTCTGCCTTACCCTCAGGGTCGAGTTCCTCCCCTCAGAGGCTCAGTGCTCCCCGTGGGCACTTTTCAATGCCTTGAGGGCCCTGGGGAAACGGCCAGAGCTTCCAGAACCTGGAGCCCACAGTTTCCTGAAAGCAGCAGGTGTCTGTGGGTTGGCTTGATAAATAAATAGACAGGTGGTAAGGAATCCGCCTGCAGTGAAGGAGCTGCAGGAGACGTGGGTTCGATCGCTGGCTTGGGAAGGTCCCCTGGAGGAGGGCATGGCAACCTGCTCCAGTGTTCTCGCCCTGGGAGACAAAGAAATAATTAAAGAAATAATTAATGTGTGAACAGAGTTAAGGGTTTCTGGCGCATGCAGAGGAATGTGGCCAAGTGTGCCCTTTAAGGCACTGCCAGCTTCATAGATGGAGCATCTTATTCTGAGGGAGCTGGCCCTGGTGTGCCTGCAGGTAACCCCACCCCCACGACTTCAGGCTGGAACTTATGGTCCTTTTAACCTGGGGAACCTTAGACCCTCCACCACCAGTAAAGGAACAAAAAAATTAAATGATCCTTTCTAATGGATCTTTTCTTTTTTTAAAAAATTTTGGCCTCTTTTATTGTTTTTTTATTTGTTTATTTTCATCCATCTCTATCCTTTTGCCTGTGTGGACCTCCCACTCCACTGCAGTGGCCCCTCTGGCTGCAGAGCGCCGGCTCCGGGCGTATGTGCTCCAGAGCGTCAGCTGGCAATCAGACACAGCGGTCTAGCTGCTCCACAGCATATGGGATCCCCTAGGCCAGGGATCGAATCAGTGCCCCTTGTACTGCAAGGTGGACTCTCTACCTACTGGACTACCAGGGAAGCCCCTGGCCCCTCTTTACTTATCCACACTTACGTGCATATTTTTGAGCCTACGTTTTAGGACGGACAGCACTGATCTCTGCAAAAAGTACTTCTTGCTGGTTCTGGCCAATTACCCTAATCTTCAACGTGTTTTCGTTCCTGATCTACTTTGCAAAGTGTCATTTGTCTCTCAACCAATCACAAAGGAGAGGAGCACATATTCTCTATTTTCATTTGAGTCATTAATGCAAAAAGATGCTAGTGACCTGAGGAGTCACCAACCCACACCTGTTTAACAGTTTGGGCTCTTAAACCAGCCATGGCATGTCTGAGGTCTTGGTAACGTCCTAGTCTAATAGCTTTGGCCTTGAAAGAAAATGACTTGTATTGATCTGGCTCATTTATGGTGACTGTCAACATGGTTTTGGCACTGACCATTTTCTTGAAGGGCTTGTGGCTAACCCAGGATCAGAATTCACATGAGGACTGATACCATCTGCCAATATTTTCTAAACTTTACTTTAAGAGAGGAAACGAAGGTAGTTTTCACTTTCTTCCTGACTTCTAAAGCACTCTTGGTAGTAGATTGTTATCCTGTCCGAAGCCCTGGAAAGAGAGAATCCTGGGAATGGACTGAGGGGAGGGGCCCCAGTGGAAGCAGGGGTTCCCACCAGGCCTGCAACCGGTGAACGCCTGTCTCAGGGGACAGGCACCCCTTTACTGCCACCCCCTGCCAGACTGACAGACTTGGGACAGGACAGGGGGCCACAGTGCTGGCCCACAGACTTCTTGTGGGAGTATGGAAGCAAAGAAGGAATTGACTAACTTAACTCTTGTTTTTAAATTCAACTTCTCAGTCAGTAAACTTATCTAATTCTTACTCATGTTCCTTCAAATTCCTGTAAGTCAAAACTCCGTTTTTGCTTGTAGCCTCCTGTCAGCCATAATGGATGTACTGGCTGAGTGTCATTTATAATGCTCTCATTTGGCTCTCCCTTTGGAGCATGTTTGGGTCTTGTTATCATTTCTTTTACACAGACAGTTAAGCTCAAAGTAGCAGACAGTGTTGACCTCTTGGAGGTCACACAAGAGGAGCTGCCATTGCCTTATTCTGGATCCTTCTTGAGTCTTCTCCATGGTCTTCCCACCACGTGTGACCACAGCCCTTCCAGACGGTCTCAGAGCATCTCCTGCTTTCCGATCTCACCCTATCCAGCCCTCTTCATCGAGTGGGCAGATCCGAGCCTGGTGGGACCCTGGGAACCAGGCCCCGGCTCCTCTCTGTTGTGTGGTTCTTAGAATCTGGTCCCACGTCTCTGCTTTCACAAACTGCGAGGAGGCACAGTCTTCTCTGTGTTGCTTCCCGTTCTTCCCCATTGCTGTCAGTGTTTCCCTTTTTGTAACAGGCTGAGAACAGTGACCCCTCCCAAGGCTTCTCTGCACCACTTTGTCTAAAATTGTCAGCTGGGGAAAACCAGGCCCATCTTGCAGCTGCTGCACTGTGAACGGTTAGACTTTGGCAGATCCCAGTAAACAAGCTCCTGCTGAAAATGCAAGTACCTTTCCTGACAATCACTTTCGATTTTATAAGGAGTCTGTGAAGAATGCATGCTGTGCTTAGTTGCTCAGTTGTGTCTGATGCTTTGTGATCCCGTGGACAGTAGCCCACCAGGCTTCTCTGTCCATGCATGGAATTCTCCAGGCAGAATACTGGAGTGAGTTGCCATGCCCTCTTCTAGGGGAATCTTCCCAACCCAGAGATCAAACCCATAACTCCCATATTGCAAGCAGATTCTTTACCAACTGAACCACCAGGGAAGCCCAAGAATACTCGAGTGGGTAGCCTATCCCTTCTCCAGGGGATATTCCTAACTCAGGAATCAAACCGGTGTCTCCTGCATTGCAGGCGGATTCTTTACCAGCTGAGCTCATTGAGTGTGTGTGCTGGGGTCACCATGGTGGGGAGCTGTTTGCCCTGGACACGTGGCTCCTTGAGGTTTCCCAAGCCAGATGGTGCATGTGTAGGAAAGGCATTGACAATTTGGCATCTATGTGTCTGACAAATGGCTAGACCAACCTGAGCAAAGGCCAAGCTGAAAGATGCACATCTGACTTTAAAATGGATTCAGCTCAACGAAATCGAGTATTTTCTCAGGTGGCTTTCAAACAGGGAAAATGGTCCTAGTAAAATTAAAAACAAAGATAAAGTAGGGAAGCACAGGGCAGACATGGAAACAAGCACACTGCAGGGTGCTGCTTCTGTGTAGAGCGTGGCCGTGGGGTTTCTGCGTGATGGCACCAGGGACCTCTCCCTCGGTGAAAAGACACATGCAGAAGCTTTAAGACACATGTCAGTCTTGGGGTGCCATTCTAGTAGATGCGTAGACCATGATCCTGCCTGGGGATCTCGGGTGATGCTGAGATGGTGCAGAGGGACCCTCCCTGGATGGTTGGTTCTGGTCGGTTCTGGTTGGTGTCTGCACAAGACCAGGAGCAATGATCCCGATTCCAGGAAAACTTCCATGGAAGTCTGTTTTACAGAACTGGTGAGAGAGGGGCTGCCCTCATCAGAGTGAAGGCTGGATGTGCACTACCCACCTCCCCACCTCCTCTTTGAAACCCTGTCTCTACCAGAGGCACCCACCTTGCCTTAGAGACCATGGTGGAAACAGTGGAACAAGGAAATGTTTCCCAAGGCACATCTGTACTACCTAAGTCCCCTATGTAAAAAGAGCTTTTGGTTAATTAGATATGAAAACATGTCATCTCTCAAAGATTCAAAATGTAACTTATTAGATTATCTCACTGTTTGTGATGGTTAGTTTTATGTCTCTAGGGCTCGGCCACAGTACCCCAATATTTGGTCAAGTACTGATCTAAATGTCCTGGTGAATTCAGTTTTTAGACTTTAGGTGTGATTAACATTACAATAAGAAGATTTTGAGCAGATGACTCTTTTTTTTTTTTTTAAAGATTTATTTATTTACTTATTGGTGGGAGGTGGGGTGGGGAGGGAGGGGAGCAGGCAGGCCGCTTCTATTGGTTCTTCATTTATCTATTTTCATCCATCTTTTTTTTGTTCTTTGATCTGTGTGGGCCTCCCATCGCGGTGGCCTCTGTCGTTGCAGAGCACTGGCTCTGGGCGCATGCGCTCCAGAGCTCCGGCTCGGTGATTGGACACATCTGTCCAGCCGCTCCGCGGCACGTGGGATCTACCCAGGCCAGGGCTTGAACCGGCGCCCCTTGCACTGCAAGGCGGTGTCCTTACCCACTGGACCACCAGGGAAGCCCCGCAGATGACTCTTTGTAGTGCGGTGGGCCGCAACCAGTCAGTTGAAGGACTAAGAGAAAACACAGAGGTTCCCCTGGAAGAGGGAATTCTGCCTCTTGATGGCTACTGAGGCTGATCTACCACATCGTCTTTTCCCTGGGCTTTCCCAATGCCAGCTGACCCTGCAGAGTCTGGTCTTGCCAAGCCCCTACAATTGAGTGAATCCATTCTTAAGGACATCTAGAATATGCACATCCTATTTTTTCTGTTTCCCTATAAAACCCCCACTAGTCCATGATTCAGCTTCTTAGTGATTCAGGGGGCTCTTTATGGCATTACACAAAAGCACTGGACAAGTTTTCCCTCATCACAAGGCTCTTAAGAAGGGGACAACAGTAGCTCCTGTTCACAGAGGGGCCCGCAAAGCCTGAACAGTTTGAAGTAATAGCAGCCCTCAGAGTATAAACACAATAGGAAGTAAGTAGACACAACGGGAAGTCTGCTTTTTGATTTAAAGTCTTGACACCTTAACCAGAAGATCATTGACCGGAAGTCATTCCCAGGCAGCGATGCAGTCCCCGGCTCTTTCACAGAGGGAACAACGATGCACCTGATGCCCGCCCAGCTGTCCTCCGCCCCTGCTTTGCACTGTCTGCCTTCCGCCCCTCCCCCAAATTATAACAGACTTGGAAATCTTGTTTCCAGTTGGAGATGGAAGAGAAAAAATTGTTTACACTGAAACCAATGAAAAATAAAAACTGATAACCTGAGAGCAAAGGCTAAGACTCACTGTCGGAGGGAGCGATGCAGACCCATCTTCTGAGAGTGTCTGGAATGGAGTGCAGGAGGCACCTGGGGACCTGCAGGTCCCAAGTCATCACTCCGTTGCTTACAGACTCAGGGAACTTTGTGTGCAAACACTTAGAAACTTAGAACTTAAAACTTAGAAACCTTTCCATTCAAAATGTCTGAAGTAGAACAGAGGTTGGGGAAGCCATGGAACTGGAGGTAGATCTTCAGCCTCTCGGGAGAATGGGCTTTTGAGGGGCTCGTCGTCGAGGCAGCTCTGGGCCTGGGGCTGCACGTTTCAGGCATAGTCATGTCCGGCCCTCATGCTTTCACACAGGTGCTGTCCAGCGCGCTGACAGTGGCTTTGTCTGGAAGATGCGACAGGGACATTCTTCGTCTCCTGCTCGAGTTCCCTGAGGATGGCAAGTCCGAGTCGGCAGTGAGGGAGCTGTGTGGCCTGCCCAGGGCCCAGGTGTTCTCAGTGATTGTGCTGTTGGCTCAGAACCTGGACCTACGGAACCTCGTGTACAAAGTAAGGGGAAGACGGGTGTGGGCCTGTGGGAAACGTGAGGGGCTCGTGTGGATGGGTTGGGGCCAGCAAGGCAGGTGCAGACCCTGCAGCCTGGGCTTGCCCCCTAGTCTCCTGGGCACTGTCTCTTGGGGGGTGGGGCTCAGAATCAAGGGGCGGTCAGGAGACTTTCCGGGGTCCTTGGAGTCAGGCCCATCAAGGCATTTGGAATAGCACTGGTGGCAGTCAGCATGCTCAGCGGGGAAGGACCAGTGATCCAAGTCACCGCCCGAGCTCAGTGCCTGGTCCCCACTTTTGATGAGCATTTCCTGGCCTGATGTGCCCTGGGAGGCTGGTTTCTGCTGTCCATCCCCGAGACCCTCTGAGTCCCCGGCTCTTTCACAGAGGGAACAACGATGCACCTGATGCCCGCCCAGCTGTCCTCCGCCCCTGCTTTGCACTGTCTGCCTTCCGCCCCTCCCCCAAATTATAACAGACTTGGAAATCTTGTTTCCAGTTGGAGATGGAAGAGAAAAAATTGTTTACACTGAAACCAATGAAAAATAAAAACTGATAACCTGAGAGCAAAGGCTAAGACTCACTGTCGGAGGGAGCGATGCAGACCCATCTTCTGAGAGTGTCTGGAATGGAGTGCAGGAGGCACCTGGGGACCTGCAGGTCCCAAGTCATCACTCCGTTGCTTACAGACTCAGGGAACTTTGTGTGCAAACACTTAGAAACTTAGAACTTAAAACTTAGAAACCTTTCCATTCAAAATGTCTGAAGTAGAACAGAGGTTGGGGAAGCCATGGAACTGGAGGTAGATCTTCAGCCTCTCGGGAGAATGGGCTTTTGAGGGGCTCGTCGTCGAGGCAGCTCTGGGCCTGGGGCTGCACGTTTCAGGCATAGTCATGTCCGGCCCTCATGCTTTCACACAGGTGCTGTCCAGCGCGCTGACAGTGGCTTTGTCTGGAAGATGCGACAGGGACATTCTTCGTCTCCTGCTCGAGTTCCCTGAGGATGGCAAGTCCGAGTCGGCAGTGAGGGAGCTGTGTGGCCTGCCCAGGGCCCAGGTGTTCTCAGTGATTGTGCTGTTGGCTCAGAACCTGGACCTACGGAACCTCGTGTACAAAGTAAGGGGAAGACGGGTGTGGGCCTGTGGGAAACGTGAGGGGCTCGTGTGGATGGGTTGGGGCCAGCAAGGCAGGTGCAGACCCTGCAGCCTGGGCTTGCCCCCTAGTCTCCTGGGCACTGTCTCTTGGGGGGTGGGGCTCAGAATCAAGGGGCGGTCAGGAGACTTTCCGGGGTCCTTGGAGTCAGGCCCATCAAGGCATTTGGAATAGCACTGGTGGCAGTCAGCATGCTCAGCGGGGAAGGACCAGTGATCCAAGTCACCGCCCGAGCTCAGTGCCTGGTCCCCACTTTTGATGAGCATTTCCTGGCCTGATGTGCCCTGGGAGGCTGGTTTCTGCTGTCCATCCCCACCAGGAGACCCTCTGAGTCGGAGCTGCGCCCCAGCCTTGGCCATGGCCTCTTCTACTCCCTGTTACATCTTGGCCACTCTGTTCCACTCCATGAGAAGACTTGCTCATGTCTGTGGGGGTCTGTCCAGGAGAAGGTGTGCGGTGGAGGGAAGCCGGGGAAGCCCACTCCTGTGTGAACTAGCTTGTTCCCTGCATCCCTCAGGTCCATGCCCAGCAGGGGTGGGAAAGGAGAGGAGAGGAACCATGGGTTACAACGTAAGTGGGAAGAAGCTGAAGGTGGCTGTAGGGGAGAGCCCGAGGGGAGCCCAGTCACCTTCCGCAGACGGGAGTCACACCCGAGAGGTGGCACTCCTGTGGCTCAAGGCCTCCATCTTGCCCTCTTGGTCCTGCCTCTTCTGGAAGTCCCTCATCTCCCGGCCTCCACTGCTGGACTCTTTATGTTTCCAGAACTCTTCACTCTCAACCCTTAGGAACTGGCCTTGCTGCAGGTTTCTCCCTAGGGAGATCAGAGATGGCCGAGTGGCTTTAGGGCAGTTTTGGGTTCAGGAAAGGTCAGGTTTGTCAGTGCAGCCGTGTTTTCTTCGTGGCCTTCCTCTCTTTGGTGACTCCAAGAATCCAGTGGGTGGGTGCTGGATCACACACACACGCAGAGAACAAAGAATAACCTTCAGAATGAGAGTTAATTCCGAACATTTCAGCATTTTCATTTCAAACCCGCAAGCAGGAGGATGAGCGTGTCCTAAAGTTTGTGAGGGCGCCCCCATAGAGGTGTGTCCATGCCTCCAGCTCACGCAGGTGGATGAATCCTGCGCCGGCTCAGCGGGTCTCTTGTCACTGTGCCATGTGTGCTTTGGGAAACATGAAACCGTGTTGATGGCCAGCTGTCTTATGCAAAGAAGTCACCGATTTGAAACTTCTTAGGCCCAGATAATTACTTCCACAAGGGCCATAACCATGGAATACTGGGTTGCAGCTGGTCTCCCAGACACAGTGAGGTGGTCACCACCGTTGACCGCACCAGCTCTGATTTCCGGAGCCGGGGCGTTTCTGCTGTCCATCCACCAGGAGACCCTCTGAGTCGGAGCTGCGCCCAACCTTGGCCATGGCCTCTTCTACTCCCTGTTACATCTTGGCCACTCTGTTCCACTCCATGAGAAGACTTGCTCATGTCTGTGGGGTCTGTCCAGGAGAAGGTGTGCGGTGGAGGGAAGCCGGGGAAGCCCACTCCTGTGTGAACTAGCTTGTTCCCTGCATCCCTCAGGTCCATGCCCAGCAGGGGTGGGAAAGGAGAGGAGAGGAACCATGGGTTACAACGTAAGTGGGAAGAAGCTGAAGGTGGCTGTAGGGGAGAGCCCGAGGGGAGCCCAGTCACCTTCCGCAGACGGGAGTCACACCCGAGAGGTGGCACTCCTGTGGCTCAAGGCCTCCATCTTGCCCTCTTGGTCCTGCCTCTTCTGGAAGTCCCTCATCTCCCGGCCTCCACTGCTGGACTCTTTATGTTTCCAGAACTCTTCACTCTCAACCCTTAGGAACTGGCCTTGCTGCAGGTTTCTCCCTAGGGAGATCAGAGATGGCCGAGTGGCTTTAGGGCAGTTTTGGGTTCAGGAAAGGTCAGGTTTGTCAGTGCAGCCGTGTTTTCTTCGTGGCCTTCCTCTCTTTGGTGACTCCAAGAATCCAGTGGGTGGGTGCTGGATCACACACACACGCAGAGAACAAAGAATAACCTTCAGAATGAGAGTTAATTCCGAACATTTCAGCATTTTCATTTCAAACCCGCAAGCAGGAGGATGAGCGTGTCCTAAAGTTTGTGAGGGCGCCCCCATAGAGGTGTGTCCATGCCTCCAGCTCACGCAGGTGGATGAATCCTGCGCCGGCTCAGCGGGTCTCTTGTCACTGTGCCATGTGTGCTTTGGGAAACATGAAACCGTGTTGATGGCCAGCTGTCTTATGCAAAGAAGTCACCGATTTGAAACTTCTTAGGCCCAGATAATTACTTCCACAAGGGCCATAACGATGGAATACTGGGTTGCAGCTGGTCTCCCAGACACAGTGAGGTGGTCACCACCGTTGACCGCACCAGCTCTGTTAGACTCACGCTTCCGTGGAAGCCTTTGAGTACCGGGTGGGGCTCCAGGTGTTGGAGCCGAGCAGGTGCAGGAACCCCATCTCCCCAGGCTCCCACAGGCTCAGCCTGCGCCCGGGTCCCCTTGGCTGGTAGTGAAGCTGCTACACCTTTCACAAAACATCATTTGCGGTTTGTGTCCGGTGTGCTCCTCTGGCCATCGCTGCTGGGGCTCAGTTCCGGCTGCTCCTATCAGCCAGCATCCCGGAGGGCTGCTTCTCAAGTGCAGCTGCAGTTAGAAAAGTGGGGGTGACGGGAGGAGAAAAACCTGGCGAGTGTCTGCACTCCCTTCACTCCTGCCCTAGTTGTCTCTGTTGCCATAACTCTCATGTCACATGGATATGAGCAGAGAATGTGTGGTAGGGATAGAGCAGGGGCCTGTTTCCTGCAGGTCAAGGTCAGAACCAGCAGCCATGTGGCAGGGACAGAACTGTTAGGGGCCGAGTCTGCAAACCTGGAAATTCAGATGAGTGCAGAGGGTGGAGACCCACTGTGCGTCCTCTGCCTCTGTGGGTAGAGGCAGTGTTTGTGCATCTACCCATTCATCCCGCAACTGGTGTTTTGGGGAAATGTTTACTTACATATTGACATTTTCTCATAACACAAAGAGACAGTCTTAGAGAATTTTTATTTGATGTGGAGAATTTTGAAGTCTTTTATTGAATTTGTTGCAGTATTGTTTCTGTTTTACGTTTTGTTTTTTTGGCCTAAAGGCATGTGGGATCTTAGCTCCCTGACCAAGGATCAAACCTACATCCCATGCACTGGAAGGGGAGGTCTTCACCACAGGACTGCCAGGAAAGGCCCATGACAATCTTTTTTAATTTTTTAAATCTTTTAAATTGAAGTATAGTTGATTTACAATATCATAGAGGTATAGCACAGTTATTCTTACACATACATACATATCTATCTTTTCACATTCTTTCCTCTTATGAGTGTGTGTTCAGTTGCTTCAGTTGTTCCTCGTTGAGACCTCATGGAGAATGACCCCGGGTTTGGCATAACGATGGAATACTGGGTTGCAGCTGGTCTCCCAGACACAGTGAGGTGGTCACCACCGTTGACCGCACCAGCTCTGTTAGACTCACGCTTCCGTGGAAGCCTTTGAGTACCGGGTGGGGCTCCAGGTGTTGGAGCCGAGCAGGTGCAGGAACCCCATCTCCCCAGGCTCCCACAGGCTCAGCCTGCGCCCGGGTCCCCTTGGCTGGTAGTGAAGCTGCTACACCTTTCACAAAACATCATTTGCGGTTTGTGTCCGGTGTGCTCCTCTGGCCATCGCTGCTGGGGCTCAGTTCCGGCTGCTCCTATCAGCCAGCATCCCGGAGGGCTGCTTCTCAAGTGCAGCTGCAGTTAGAAAAGTGGGGGGTGACGGGGAGGAGAAAAACCTGGCGAGTGTCTGCACTCCCTTCACTCCTGCCCTAGTTGTCTCTGTTGCCATAACTCTCATGTCACATGGATATGAGCAGAGAATGTGTGGTAGGGATAGAGCAGGGGCCTGTTTCCTGCAGGTCAAGGTCAGAACCAGCAGCCATGTGGCAGGGACAGAACTGTTAGGGGCCGAGTCTGCAAACCTGGAAATTCAGATGAGTGCAGAGGGTGGAGACCCACTGTGCGTCCTCTGCCTCTGTGGGGAGAGGCAGTGTTTGTGCATCTACCCATTCATCCCGCAACTGGTGTTTTGGGGAAATGTTTACTTACATATTGACATTTTCTCATAACACAAAGAGACAGTCTTAGAGAATTTTTATTTGATGTGGAGAATTTTGAAGTCTTTTATTGAATTTGTTGCAGTATTGTTTCTGTTTTACGTTTTGTTTTTTTGGCCTAAAGGCATGTGGGATCTTAGCTCCCTGACCAAGGATCAAACCTACATCCCATGCACTGGAAGGGGAGGTCTTCACCACAGGACTGCCAGGAAAGGCCCATGACAATCTTTTTTAATTTTTTAAATCTTTTAAATTGAAGTATAGTTGATTTACAATATCATAGAGGTATAGCACAGTTATTCTTACACATACATACATATCTATCTTTTCACATTCTTTCCTCTTATGAGTGTGTGTTCAGTTGCTTCAGTTGTTCCTCGTTGAGACCTCATGGAGCCCACCAGGCTCCTCTGCCCATGGGATTCTCTAGGCAAGAATACTGCAATGGGTTGCCACGCCCTCCTCCAGAGGATCTTCTGACCCAGGGATTGAACCTGAGTCTCCTGCGTTTCCAGCACTGCAGGCAGATTTTCACCTGCTGAGTACCTGGGAAGCCCTTTCCCCCTCATATGAAAGGGAAGATAACCTTATTGTTTATTATAATTAGTTTAGTTCCCTGTGCAAGCAACCAGTATTGCCAGATGCAGTTGTAGTTCCAGTGGTCACATCAGTGACTGTAACAGGCAAAAATCCTCGCCTCCATGGAATTTACATCCCCGAACTGAGAGAATACAATTAATAAATCAAAGGAGGAGTATGTCAGTGGTGACAGCACAGTGGGTCCTGGAATCAGGAGGTGCTGGTGTTCCTGAAGCACCTAGGTTGCATTCCTGGCCCTAATCATCCAGCTGTGCTGCTGTGGGAGGCCCTCGCTTCTCTCTGAGCTCAGGTTCTTCACCCACGAATCCAGCCCCAGCACGCAGCCCACAGGGGTGAGGAAGATAGGAAGTGATGTGTGCACTTTGATCTGGGGAGGCACGTCACATGTAACAGGTGTCTCATTTTGACCCGCTTCCTAAATTTCCTCGAAGACAGAAAGCAATTCTCTTTTAGACTAAAAAAATTTTCGCATTTGTTTCCTAATTCATTCATGTCGGCTTTTTATCATTATTAGCTCTTTTTTTGATCTCTTTAGGGGTAATTTTGTTGCTCTTTGGTAACCTCTTGAGTCGGATGCTTGATTTTTCAATTCTTTTTGTAAATGTAAGCTTTCAAGGTTAAGGCTTAACCTTTCCATACAGATATGTACTATTTTATTTATTTATTTATTTATTTTTGGCCACATGGTGGGTGGGATCCTGTGTCTTCCACCATGGATCAAATCCTCATTGGGAGCTTGGAATCTTAACCACTGGACCACTGGGGAAGTCCCAGAAGGAAATATTGTGACGATGGTTTCAGTTTTAACAACAGGTCGTGCCTGCTCCTAATTATGCTCTGACAATACAGATGCAGTCGAGTGTGCTCCAGAAATGGAGCTGACAGTGAGGACCCCTCACCTGTAGGGTGAGGACACCCTACAGAGGTGTCTCCCAGGTTCAAGATAATAAAATCAGATAATGGTCTAACTCCCTTCACTGTTCACATGATGCTCGTGAGGTCCCAAGGCCAGCGTTGGTTATGTTGTGTTGTGTTTCCCTTTGAGGCTCTGCTCCCTGCTGAAGCCAGCACCCTGCTCCGTGCCCTGCTGGACGTCGTGTCCAGCCTCAGCCACCTGCTGCCCAGAGCTGGCCGCGTCCTTGAACGCCTTCCCGAATTCCTCCATGAATTTAAGATCACTGCTTTGCTGGACTTGCCCGACTTCCAGCAGGTGGGTGTTCAGTCCTGGCCCCAGGAAAAATGTGCATTTGCTGTGCCTTTGCTCCTTTGTTTTTCTTTCTCTTCCAACATCTGAAATTTGTATCTGATGACAAAGCATCGGGACAAGGGTCACTTTCAATGGCTCTGGAGGCAGCACTGTTATAATGTCATGATGAGGAGCAGGCCCTGATGTCTCCTTCAAAACCAGAGGAAGCAGACTCCGGGCATGCACATCCACACACGTGTGTTTTCTGTGACCGAAGAAATCACTGAGTTGATGATGAGATTCTGGGAACCTGTTTAGCTTAACTCAGAGAGTATATTGCTTTCAAAAACCTTAATACTTATTTGCGCGTAAATAATTGGCTTTACAGATTACAGATTGCTTGGTGCAGATACAAACATGAAGTCCAGTGAGGTTAGTAGGGTATTCGTTTTGCTTGGACGCTGTCTGCCTGGAATGGAATTGGTGGGGAAGGGCTTGTGTGGGGCCTGTGGAGGGAAAGGGCAGGGTGAGGGGCAGTGGCATGTTCTCAGGCCTGCCTTGGAGGCAGGACTCAGGGTGTTTGTCAGCTCAGGGCTGATTTGATGGCCCTCAGGCATCTGGGAAATTTGACTGTAGAGACAGGTATTTTTAATTAGTCTGAGTTAGTGATATTTTATGGGTTAATCATTTATGTGTGTGTGTGTGACATTTAGCCGTATAAGCCAGCACAATCAAGGGCAGAAAAGACCAAAGCTCAGACTCCATACCTTTGACGTGTTGACTGTCTTTTAAGTTCCTTTGGAGGAGGGACTGCAGGCTCAGGAGTCTCTGAGGGAACCACTCTAAGCCACTGTGTGACTGCAGATTATTTTTCTTTTGTTCTCAGGCTTCACAGAGTGACCAGGCCAGAAGTTCAGCCATTGGCTCTTTCCACTCGTTGATGAAGATGGTTTGCAAGGACCAAACATCTTTCTTTAGCAGCTCTGACACCTTTCTTAACTTGCCTAGAGTTAATGAACTCCTAGGGGATGACAAAGAAAAAATTTAACATTCCTGAAGATTCAAGTAAGAAAACAGTAATCCATATGGGTTTAGATTAATTTGCATTTTGATAATTAGCCCTGCTTTGTACAAGATACTCTGTCTATGTGGAAAGTGGGTACATACTTGCCAAGAATTGCCTTACTCCACCCTCCAAGCTGTGTCCTTCGTTTTCTGTAAGGTCATTGGACCCTGGCGTGGCAGTTGGCTTCACAAGACCCCTGCCACCTGGAGCACAGGCTAATTCTGCCACCTGTGATGCCAAGGAACTGGATCTTAAATTCTAATGCACTTGAGGTTCCAGCCCTTTGGGACTCCTTGGTAACCAGTGACAGTGAGAAGTCCAGGCCCAGTGTTTTGGTTCCTGCAGGAGGCTGTCTCGCATAGCCAGTAGAGCTGTATGTGGCCTGCCACAAATCTGCCTTCTAGATAAAGCTCAGTAGCAAATAACAGCAGACTTAAAAAAAAAAAAAGCAGCAGACTTAACAGTGATTTCCTGGCACCACTTTAAGTGGATACATTTTAATTAGAAGACAGACTAAGGGCAAGGGTACTGGTAAAGGTTTGGACTGTTCAGTCCCATCGACAAGTTGTGTGGGGCAGTGGCATGTTCTCAGGCCTGCCTTGGAGGCAGGACTCAGGGTGTTTGTCAGCTCAGGGCTGATTTGATGGCCCTCAGGCATCTGGGAAATTTGACTGTAGAGACAGGTATTTTTAATTAGTCTGAGTTAGTGATATTTTATGGGTTAATCATTTATGTGTGTGTGTGTGTGACATTTAGCCGTATAAGCCAGCACAATCAAGGGCAGAAAAGACCAAAGCTCAGACTCCATACCTTTGACGTGTTGACTGTCTTTTAAGTTCCTTTGGAGGAGGGACTGCAGGCTCAGGAGTCTCTGAGGGAACCACTCTAAGCCACTGTGTGACTGCAGATTATTTTTCTTTTGTTCTCAGGCTTCACAGAGTGACCAGGCCAGAAGTTCAGCCATTGGCTCTTTCCACTCGTTGATGAAGATGGTTTGCAAGGACCAAACATCTTTCTTTAGCAGCTCTGACACCTTTCTTAACTTGCCTAGAGTTAATGAACTCCTAGGGGATGACAAAGAAAAATTCAACATTCCTGAAGATTCAAGTAAGAAAACAGTAATCCATATGGGTTTAGATTAATTTGCATTTTGATAATTAGCCCTGCTTTGTACAAGATACTCTGTCTATGTGGAAAGTGGGTACATACTTGCCAAGAATTGCCTTACTCCACCCTCCAAGCTGTGTCCTTCGTTTTCTGTAAGGTCATTGGACCCTGGCGTGGCAGTTGGCTTCACAAGACCCCTGCCACCTGGAGCACAGGCTAATTCTGCCACCTGTGATGCCAAGGAACTGGATCTTAAATTCTAATGCACTTGAGGTTCCAGCCCTTTGGGACTCCTTGGTAACCAGTGACAGTGAGAAGTCCAGGCCCAGTGTTTTGGTTCCTGCAGGAGGCTGTCTCGCATAGCCAGTAGAGCTGTATGTGGCCTGCCACAAATCTGCCTTCTAGATAAAGCTCAGTAGCAAATAACAGCAGACTTAAAAAAAAAAAAGCAGCAGACTTAACAGTGATTTCCTGGCACCACTTTAAGTGGATACATTTTAATTAGAAGACAGACTAAGGGCAAGGGTACTGGTAAAGGTTTGGACTGTTCAGTCCCATCGACAAGTTGTGTGTCTTCAGTCCCGTGACTTCCTCTCTCTAAATCACGTTCCTCTCATGTTTAACATGGAAGCATAACACTTGCCTCATAAGGTTGTAGTGACCAGGAATGGGGTGATGCCTACTGGTAGTTGAGGACAGTGATATAGTGTATCCTAGGGTATGAATTTCTCATCTATGCAGCACAGCATGTCAGTGGTTTAGGACTCACACACTCTCATAGTCTCTGTGGGCACACTCTGAGCACTGACTAGCTGGGTCCTCTCTCAGGACTGACAAGGCTGCAGTGATGATGGTGGCCGGGACTGGCATCTCGTCAAGGGTGGTTGTTGGTAGAACTCATTTCCTTGCAAGTGTAGAAGCCCTGGAGGCTGCATCTTCCAGAACAGCAGCACATTTCTGACTCCTAGGCTTCTGGACTCTTTGAAAGGGTTTGGCTGGTGGTTCATCCAGGGTGACCTCCCCTTTGATCGACTCCAAGTCAGAGTCCCTGCACTATGGCCGTGTAACCTAGCCATGGGTGTGTCTATACCACAAGGCATGACTGCCTTGAAGCCAGCTTGGACTTCTGTCTATCGTTCCCAAGACATCTCTTGTGCCTGGGATAGACAGAGGTGTTGCAGGGCCAGGGAAAAGGAGAGAGTGGGGCTGTACAGAGGCGGGGTGTCAGGGTGTCCTCAGAGCTGCCCTAGAGACAGTGTGTTGGCGTATTCATCAGCCAATGGATGATCGGATGGCTCTTGAACAACATGTAATGTGGCAGTATAGATACACATTAAGGCCATTCATAGGAATAATTTTGTTGTCTCCTTTCCTAATGCTCATTTCCTCTTTTTTCTTGCATGTGGGTTTTTTGAGAATTACTCATTTGGTCATCAGATCCTATCATTCAACCATTCATCCCTCGTCCATACATTTATCCTTCCATCTTTCCAACTGTGGATCCATTGACCCATTGATCCTACCATCCATCCACCCACACATTCTTCCATTCACCCATCTATACACTCATCCATCTACCTGTCCACCCATCCATCCATCCATCTATCTGCTCCTCCATTCCCTCACCCATCCATCCACCTGTCTACTCATCTATCCATCCATCTCTCCATCCAGTTATTCAGCTGACTCTGAGGACCAGCCTTTCTTGGTCCTTTCACACATTTATTTCCAGTGTATCATGCTAACCAGAGTAAATATTAACACTCCTATTTTTCAGATGACATGATAGAAGCTCAGAGGTTAAGTGACTTTCCCAAGTTCACACAACTCCCAGGTGGCAGATGTCGGGACTCCTGTCTTCAGATTTCTTGTTCTGTTCATATTCTTATGTATTTTCCAAATTAAAAATTGTTTCCAACTATATTAAGCTTATAATTTAAATGTAAGTTGTTAAAATATCAGAACATCCTGTATAATTAATGCTATAAAAAGTCATTATGGAATCATGCATTAATTTATATCTTATGAAATTATTTCTATCAATTTTATTGAATTTGTTGAATGAAAGGAATTTGTTTTCGGATGGGGAATTTAGGAAGGTGAAGCTAACAGTGAAAGTTATCACGACAGTAATTTCATCTACGGAGTGTTATGGAGCATGATACCAAAGCTAATATTTTCATTTTAAATGTTCTCTTTAGGAGTAAGTTATATTGAAGCATTTATCACTAGCTTAAAACCTTTAATATTTGATTATTAGTCATTATAGCAGGGAAGGCTCCTCCTTCATTTGGTACCTACTGGTTTAGTCAAGTAAACCTTCCCTAGAGACAGTGTGTTGGCGTATTCATCAGCCAATGGATGATCGGATGGCTCTTGAACAACATGTAATGTGGCAGTATAGATACACATTAAGGCCATTCATAGGAATAATTTTGTTGTCTCCTTTCCTAATGCTCATTTCCTCTTTTTTCTTGCATGTGGGTTTTTTGAGAATTACTCATTTGGTCATCAGATCCTATCATTCAACCATTCATCCCTCGTCCATACATTTATCCTTCCATCTTTCCAACTGTGGATCCATTGACCCATTGATCCTACCATCCATCCACCCACACATTCTTCCATTCACCCATCTATACACTCATCCATCTACCTGTCCACCCATCCATCCATCCATCTATCTGCTCCTCCATTCCCTCACCCATCCATCCACCTGTCTACTCATCTATCCATCCATCTCTCCATCCAGTTATTCAGCTGACTCTGAGGACCAGCCTTTCTTGGTCCTTTCACACATTTATTTCCAGTGTATCATGCTAACCAGAGTAAATATTAACACTCCTATTTTTCAGATGACATGATAGAAGCTCAGAGGTTAAGTGACTTTCCCAAGTTCACACAACTCCCAGGTGGCAGATGTCGGGACTCCTGTCTTCAGATTTCTTGTTCTGTTCATATTCTTATGTATTTTCCAAATTAAAAATTGTTTCCAACTATATTAAGCTTATAATTTAAATGTAAGTTGTTAAAATATCAGAACATCCTGTATAATTAATGCTATAAAAAGTCATTATGGAATCATGCATTAATTTATATCTTATGAAATTATTTCTATCAATTTTATTGAATTTGTTGAATGAAAGGAATTTGTTTTCGGATGGGGAATTTAGGAAGGTGAAGCTAACAGTGAAAGTTATCACGACAGTAATTTCATCTACGGAGTGTTATGGAGCATGATACCAAAGCTAATATTTTCATTTTAAATGTTCTCTTTAGGAGTAAGTTATATTGAAGCATTTATCACTAGCTTAAAACCTTTAATATTTGATTATTAGTCATTATAGCAGGGAAGGCTCCTCCTTCATTTGGTACCTACTGGTTTAGTCAAGTAAACCTTCCATTGAAACCACCCAGTATGAGTGCCAGCAGTATGAGTGCCAACGTGGTGAATTGAGGTTTGGGTGAGAACTAGGCAATTTGATGTAACAAAAGTGGCCAGTACAATAATTCTACATAGGTGCAGCAAAGGAGAGCCTGTAGCATTTTATAAAGTGAACTTCATAAGAAAAACCTAATTTGAATCTTAATAATGTGACTATTGAAATGAAGATCCTCTCGATTAAAAACCAGATGTATTCCTTTTTATCATTGCTTTCATTTTCAGGTGTCCTTGGCATTATTTGGTACTTTTACTGATGACTTCATTTAAAAATGTGAAGGGCAGGGCTTCCCTGGTGGTCCAGTATGTAGAGAGTCCACCTTGCAGTGCAAGGGGCACTGGTTCGATCCCTGGCTGAGGAAGAACCCACGTGCCATGGAGCGGCTGGACTGGTGTGTCTAATTATGAGCCAGTGTTCTGGAGAACATGGGCCCAGAGCTGGTGCTCTGCAACAAAAGAGACCACTGTAATGGGAGGCCCATACATGCCAAAGAATAAAGATGGATGAAAATAATAAATAACTAAGAGCTCTTGGTATGAAGTTAAAAAAAAAAAGAGTGAAAAAAAAAAAGCGAAGGTCATACTTCCCTGTCTTTCAAAGTATTGACAGGATGGTTCATGGAATCTCAAAGTTTGGACACAAGAGCTGCTATTGACAGGGACCAAAAAATTATTTTTGAACTCACTGCCCACATTCAGAATTGGGTCATGAAACATGCACATACACTGCTCATTGCAAAGTGAGGTGTCAGGTTACATAAGCAAATTCCCCTGTTATCTTGGGCCTCCTGTCTCAGGAGTAACACTTTTTAAAAATTGTTACAGCACCATTTTGCTTGAAGCTTTATCAGGAAATTCTACAGTCTCCAAATGGCGCTTTGGTGTGGTCCTTCTTAAAACCTGTATTACATGGCAAAATCCTGTATATGCCAAACACTCCGGAGATTAAGAAGGTCATTCAGAAGGTGAGTGTGACTGGAAGAGGGTGGTATAGACCGTACAAGTGATGCGGAGGGAAGCTGACTGTTAAAAAATGTCATTGTTGTATAGCTTGGATTACAGCAGTTTTCCTACGTTGATGACAACTCATTGTGCGTTGGGTTTTTTTGGTGTTCCCAAAGTTGTTGAGCTTAGACATACTGCATTGTTCTCTCAGAGAACATCCGGGGGGAGGAGGTGTTCTGTGGAGGCCTGTCGGGTGGCCCCAGGAGGATGTGGAGAACAGGTGCACAGCCGCTTTGCTCGGTGCGTCTGGTAATGAAGGGGGAGTCAGATCCCGTGTTTGTGGCCTGGGTCTGGTCATGCCGTTTCCTAAGTGGGCAGTGGCGAGGCTTGGGTACCCCCACTTTCCTTCTCCCCGACCTTCTCATTCTCTCCCCTCTGTGCCACCCCGCGTCAGGTGAGCTCAGGTGAAGAGGCCAGAGAGTGTCCCTGGGGGAGTTAGGAGGTTGCACGGCTCTGTTTCCCTTCCTTAAGCTTCTTACCTTCTCTTGTGTGCTACGTCACTTCAGTCGTGTCCGACTCTTTGTGACTCTGTGGACTGTAGCCCGCCAGGCTCCTCTGTCCATGGGATTCTCCGGGCAAGAATGCTAGAGTGGGCTGCCATGTCCTTCTCCAGGGGATCTTCCTGTCTGAAGGATCTAACCCAGGTCTTTTAAGTCTCCTGCATTGGCAGGCAAGTTGTTTTATCACTGGCACCACCTGGAAGCCCTGTTCAATTCAGGATTTATCTTTCGTCTTATTTACACTTTCTTTTGAGATGATGGTGCTGCATTTTCTCACGGCCTTGTCTCTTTCTCTGATGGTGGCTTTAGAGCCCACAGACACCTGTGAGGGGCTTCAGGAGGCCATGGTGCCTGTCGGACTCAGAGGAGGAGTCACACATCCTGTCAGTGCTGAACTTCCAAGCTTCAGATAACCGCTCACAACTTAAAAGCTGAAAAGTTAGCAGTGGTGTGAGATCTTCTGAGTAGTTGGGTCCAAGTCGCTTTTACAAGTTCACATTTCCTGCCCTCGTGGCTGCTGTGTGGAGTCTGTTTCCCACCTGTGATTCAGTTAAGGGGGCTGTACTTACCTCGTTTATTCTGAATGTGCTTAGTAACTTTTGCTTTTATCTTGAGAAGGTCTGTTTGGAGGGGCATGTACCAAAAGCCTGGGCTCTCACAGTGAGATGACATTAATCTAGGACTTCATTTTTTCAGAGCTGTGCTTCAGAGTGACCTGGAGCCAAAGCCAGTGTTATTCAGATACTCTTGGGGCATTAAGCTTTCAAGGGCTGTGGATGTTTTAGAAATTTCTTAGAAAATAGTTCTATATCACAGCTTTACTTTAAATTCAAGTTAGGAAAATAGGCCATGAATTTACTATTGTTATAGTGCAGATTATTACACATTAATATCATTGATCATCATATTATATTCTATAGTATTATATGGTGGCTCAGATGGTAAAGAATCCGCCTGCGATGTGGGAGACCTGGGTTTAATCCCTAGGTTGGGAAGGTCCCCTGGAGAAGGGCGTGGCAAACCTTTCCAGTATTCTCGCCTGGAGAATCCCATGGACAGGGGAACCTGGTGGATTACAGTCCACAGGGTCACAAAAAGTTGGACACGACCGAGTGACTAAGCACAGCATAGTGTTATATACAGGACTATATTTGGTGGTGTAACAGCTGGTGTGACAGTCTTCTTATTGAAGAGCTTACCCGGCAGTGGGAAAACAGAAGATAAACATCAGAAGAAATAATTCAGAAACAGTGTGATGAGAGATTCCTTTTGAGAGTAGGGTCCACAGGCTTTCTTCCTGGTCTGCGGGTACCAGGAGAAAGAGCAGGGAGAGTTAAACCGAAGTGTTACCATGGTAACAAGGTGCTAGGGTAATGGGCCGGTCAGGGATCTGACGAGAACTTTAAAGAATGCAGCCCCTCTGCTGGATTAGGAGGCTGTTCAAGGAAGGGACATGACCAGATGTGACCTCCAACTAGGGTTTGGGTCCTGACGTCACTGGGAAGGGCACATTTCTGGCCAGCTGGGAGGCCAGGTCGCCAAGGAACCCTCCTGGTACAGCTTCCAGAATATCTGTATGCTGGGGGCTGGAGAATATCTACACTTGGTGACTCTCTGCAAAGCTGGACCAAGCTAGGCCTGGGGTCGTCATCTGCAGGGGAAGGCATCCACAAGGAGGTGCCAGGCCAGCAGCAGTTCTCAATATCAGTGGAAGATCCTTGAAAAGTGCTGTGTGCAGGTCAGGTGCATGGGGCCGGGTGGCCAGGGCCGGCTCTGGAGGCAGCCACCTGGAGCCAAAGCCAGTGTTATTCAGATCTTGGGGCATTAAGCTTTCAAGGGCTGTGGATGTTTTAGAAATTTCTTAGAAAATAGTTCTATATCACAGCTTTACTTTAAATTCAAGTTAGGAAAATAGGCCATGAATTTACTATTGTTATAGTGCAGATTATTACACATTAATATCATTGATCATCATATTATATTCTATAGTATTATATGGTGGCTCAGATGGTAAAGAATCCGCCTGCGATGTGGGAGACCTGGGTTTAATCCCTAGGTTGGGAAGGTCCCCTGGAGAAGGGCGTGGCAAACCTTTCCAGTATTCTCGCCTGGAGAATCCCATGGACAGGGGAACCTGGTGGATTACAGTCCACAGGGTCACAAAAAGTTGGACACGACCGAGTGACTAAGCACAGCATAGTGTTATATACAGGACTATATTTGGTGGTGTAACAGCTGGTGTGACAGTCTTCTTATTGAAGAGCTTACCCGGCAGTGGGAAAACAGAAGATAAACATCAGAAGAAATAATTCAGAAACAGTGTGATGAGAGATTCCTTTTGAGAGTAGGGTCCACAGGCTTTCTTCCTGGTCTGCGGGTACCAGGAGAAAGAGCAGGGAGAGTTAAACCGAAGTGTTACCATGGTAACAAGGTGCTAGGGTAATGGGCCGGTCAGGGATCTGACGAGAACTTTAAAGAATGCAGCCCCTCTGCTGGATTAGGAGGCTGTTCAAGGAAGGGACATGACCAGATGTGACCTCCAACTAGGGTTTGGGTCCTGACGTCACTGGGAAGGGCACATTTCTGGCCAGCTGGGAGGCCAGGTCGCCAAGGAACCCTCCTGGTACAGCTTCCAGAATATCTGTATGCTGGGGGCTGGAGAATATCTACACTTGGTGACTCTCTGCAAAGCTGGACCAAGCTAGGCCTGGGGTCGTCATCTGCAGGGGAAGTCATCCACAAGGAGTTGCCAGGCCAGCAGCAGTTCTCAATGTCAGTGGAAGATCCTGGAAAAGTGCTGTGTGTGCAGGTCAGGTGCATGGGGGCCGGGTGGCCAGGGCCGGCTCTGGAGGCAGCCACCTGCCAGGTGTGGGGATAGCACAGAGAGATCAGGAGGAGGAAGCCTCCCCCCGCAGCCCCCCAGCTGTCTGGGACAGAGCTTCATGTGGTGCTGGCCAGCAAGGGCCAACCCTGTCTCTCAGACCAGGCCCAAATGTGGACTTGGAGCCAGAGGATGACTTGACGCCAGGGGTCCTGCGTGGGCTTCTTCATCTTAGAGACCTGGGACTCCTGAGGCATGAGTTCCCACAAAACTCTTAGAGAAGGAAATGGAAATTCCTTCCAGTATTCTTGCTTGGGAAATTCTGTGGACTCAGCAGCCTGGTGGGTTCTAGTCCATGAAGTTGCAAAGAGTTGGACATGACTGAGCATGCATGCACATGGAATTAAAGCACAAAGCTCTTCAACTCTTGAATGTTAAGTCTCAGTTAATACAGCATGCATTGAGAGGAAGCAGAAGGAGAGATCCCTGGGAGGAATTCCCAACAGTAGTCCTGACGCTGCAGGAGCTCCCAGCCGGGACCTCAACCAGCCCTCACCCCCACCAAAAGGGGATTAGCGGTTGCCTAACTCATTTCATGGGTGAGTCTCAGTTGTTAGTCAGAATCTCTCAGCAGTGGGCAGTGTATACCTCTGAACCCAGGCCCGCATCGTTCATTTCCCTGTCACACCACACTGTATCCCTAACCTGGGAGGCACACATGAGCAGAGCAGCTTGGCCCTCAGGGAGCTTGTTGTGGGTGAAGAGAACTTCAAGGAAGGGACATGACCAGATGTGACCTCCAACTAGGGTTTGGGTCCTGACGTCACTGGGAAGGGCACATTTCTGGCCAGCTGGGAGGCCAGGTCGCCAAGGAACCCTCCTGGTACAGCTTCCAGAATATCTGTATGCTGGGGGCTGGAGAATATCTACACTTGGTGACTCTCTGCAAAGCTGGACCAAGCTAGGCCTGGGGTCGTCATCTGCAGGGGAAGTCATCCACAAGGAGTTGCCAGGCCAGCAGCAGTTCTCAATGTCAGTGGAAGATCCTGGAAAAGTGCTGTGTGTGCAGGTCAGGTGCATGGGGGCCGGGTGGCCAGGGCCGGCTCTGGAGGCAGCCACCTGCCAGGTGTGGGGATAGCACAGAGAGATCAGGAGGAGGAAGCCTCCCCCCGCAGCCCCCCAGCTGTCTGGGACAGAGCTTCATGTGGTGCTGGCCAGCAAGGGCCAACCCTGTCTCTCAGACCAGGCCCAAATGTGGACTTGGAGCCAGAGGATGACTTGACGCCAGGGGTCCTGCGTGGGCTTCTTCATCTTAGAGACCTGGGACTCCTGAGGCATGAGTTCCCACAAAACTCTTAGAGAAGGAAATGGAAATTCCTTCCAGTATTCTTGCTTGGGAAATTCTGTGGACTCAGCAGCCTGGTGGGTTCTAGTCCATGAAGTTGCAAAGAGTTGGACATGACTGAGCATGCATGCACATGGAATTAAAGCACAAAGCTCTTCAACTCTTGAATGTTAAGTCTCAGTTAATACAGCATGCATTGAGAGGAAGCAGAAGGAGAGATCCCTGGGAGGAATTCCCAACAGTAGTCCTGACGCTGCAGGAGCTCCCAGCCGGGACCTCAACCAGCCCTCACCCCCACCAAAAGGGGATTAGCGGTTGCCTAACTCATTTCATGGGTGAGTCTCAGTTGTTAGTCAGAATCTCTCAGCAGTGGGCAGTGTATACCTCTGAACCCAGGCCCGCATCGTTCATTTCCCTGTCACACCACACTGTATCCCTAACCTGGGAGGCACACATGAGCAGAGCAGCTTGGCCCTCAGGGAGCTTGTTGTGGGTGAAGAGAACACTTTTCCCAGTGGCAGCACAGGGAACACAGCTTCTGGGGGTGGAGTGGTCGCTTCAGGTTATGGTGGGGAGGCTGGTCCTCCTGTGCCTGCCCCTGTTAGGGCTTCAGATGGGGTGAGGGGCTGGGGCGGGGTCGGGGAGGGCTGGCGAACACCTGCTCCTGGTGCTGCCTTCACAGCAGCACTTTCAGATGGATACTGAGCCACGTGCTTCTCCGGGGGTCCAGGAAGCATCATGGAGACCTTTCCCAAATCCTTTCTCATCCACTTCTCAGAAGAGCCAGGTGGGGCAGGTGCTACTAGACCTACTTTATAGACGGAGCACCGTGAGGACCAGCGAGGGTTCCTCTCGCAGGTTTATTGGCTGGTACGTGCAAGTACATGGTTCTCACCCAGGCTTCGTGGGCTCCACAGCAGGTGCTCTTCATCGGCCATGTTTACTGTATTAGGTTATCACACGGGAAGGAGCCTGTACCCGGCAGCTCCCTTTACTGTGATCAGCCTGGGATACTGGGTTCCTGATCAGACTCCACGATTTTACACCTTTGTGTATTGGTGTGGGTGTTCGTCTGTCCCCGGCACTTGACTGCCTTCTGGGGGACCTTTGGGAGGATGGGAATGAGCCACACAGGTGACCGGTGGACAGAGGCTCCCGGTGTCTTTATCATTAAGTAGATGTAAAGCCTGATGATGAAGTAACCCAAATAGAAATGAGAATACTCTGCTCTTTGCTGCTTGCCAAAGGTGAAAAAGGTCAGCGAGGCGGCAGCCGCCCAGAACTGGAGTCTGTAAGGCACACGCGGCCTGCGTGCAGGACCGTTTGTGGGCACAGAGCACTGTGACCCCGGGAGGCAGGGATCGTCCCTGGGGCAGCCCCTCAGAGGAGTGGAATTCACAGCCATCCGCTGTCTGACTGCAGGCACCAGATCAGTGATCTGAAGGCCAGTCTCCAGTGTTCAGCCTGGAGCAAGACTCTCGGGTGGGTGGAAATGTTTGACATGAAACATTTTATCAAAATGCAGCAAAGTTGCCCAGAGAAGAAGTAATTACAGTTGTGAATAGATGAGTTTGCTGTAATCCCCTGTAAAGCTGCCGTTCCCTGAGAAAGCAGCATCAGTACGTCTGTGAATCCGCTGTTCTGTGAAACTAGATAATCCCTCGCCCCCGAGACGCACGCTGCTCCCGCGTAGGCCTCGGACTTCCAGCACTGTTGTCACTCTGTCCTCGAGTCCAGGGTCACACGCTAGTCAAGGTCACAGCCGTGAGATGGCTGAGCCAGGACAGACAGCCACGTCCAAGCACCATGACAGATGAGCACCCCCAGCTGGCTGCTTTGTGAACCTGGCCCCAGATTGAGACAGTTTGCTCAAGGCCTCTCTCCAGGGTCCTCAGCCTGCTGGCCCCAGCTCATGTCCTTTGACTCAGAATCCCTCTTGGGCTCATCCAGGTCCCTCAGGCTTCATTCCCCTTAGAAGTGATAACAAATGGTCTGAATGCTAAGGTAAGAGCAGGGTGATATAGAATAAGAAAATAAGGAAGGAGCAGAAAAAATAAGCCTACAGCTAAGATCTCATGCTGTGACCCAGTTGCCTCTTTCTTTTCTTTTTTTAAGTTCAAATTAACTGCAAGCAAGAGAGGCTATTTTCTAAGAGGAACAGTTATTAGGTGACTGAGGAGTGAAAGGAGAACCGAACTAGTTTCTCCCAAGGAGACCGAAATGAAGACAAGACTTGAGGTTGTGGTGTCTCTGAGAACTGGGCCCACTCCCATACAGGGCTTGAGCTCTGAACCTCCCGGTCTCCCTATAGTCTTCTGAAGGTTTTGCTCAAGTTCTTGATTTTATACCATTGCTCTTTCACCAGTTTGGTGACCTTTTCAGCTATTATTTCTTCTAACAGCCTTTCAACCCCGCTCTGTCTTTCAGGGACTCAGATATAAGCATGGGACCTTTAGTTATTGTCCTACAGGTCCCCAAAGTGCTGGCCCCCTTGTCATCTTCTTTCCCCTCTTGCTCAGATTGGGTGAATTGTCTTCAAGTTCACTGCTTCTGTCCTCTGTCATTTCCGCTGTCCTACTTGAGATCATCCAGCAAGTTCTAAACACTTTTCAGTATGGCATTTTTCAGTTCTGTACTGCCCTGTGCTTATCTGTCTTTTGGACAACTTGTCTTTCTTTGTTGAGATTTTCTGCTGTTTAATTTGTTTCTGCTGTTTAATTTTTAATTGCCCGTTGAAGCATTTCTGTGATGACAACTTTAAAATACTTGCTGGATCATTCCAACATTAGATTTGTCTCTCTATTGGCATCAGTTGATTGCTTCTGAGTTCTCTGGTTCTTTGTCTGATGGGTGATGTTCAGTTGTATTGTGGGCATTTTGACTGTCCTGTGCAAAGACTCAGTAAAAAATCTCTTTAGTTTTTGTAGACAGTCTGCTGTTTAGGTTTAACATATAGGTCTCAACACCCTTTGTAGGCTATGACTCCAAGGACAATTTGATCATCAGAGGCCTTGTGCTGTTCCTTTGATCTGCTTGGTTCATCTAGTGCCCCTGAGACGGGCTCCTGATGCTGCTTCCTGTGGTGGGGAGAGGTTTCTCCAGGAAGTTTGTGCTTCTTAATCCCCTTCACCTGTTTCATTGGAGACCACCAGTTTGTTCTCTGAATCTATAAGTCAGTCTGTTGCCGTTTTGTTTTACTTGCTGATTTGTTTACTTTTTTATGCCAAGTGGTACAAGTCAAACAGATAAAGAAAAATACTGTATAATTTCACTTTAATGTGGCGTCCAGAAAAAATGAAACTAGTGAATATAGCAGAAAAGAAGTAGGACTCCCGTGGCGGCACAGTGGATAAGAATCTGCCTGCCAGTGCAGGAGACATGGGTTCGATCCCTGGTCATGAAGATTTCACACGGTGTGAGCAACTAAGCCCATGTGCCACAACTTGTGAATCTGTGCTCTAGGGCTGGCAAGCCAGAACTGCTGAAGCCTACATGCCTAGGGTCTGTGCACCTAGAGCTGTGCTTTACAACAAGAGAAGCCACCCTGGTGAGAAGCCTGCAACAAAGTGTAACCCCTGCTTGTGGCAACTAGAGAATGCCCAGTGCACAGCAGTGAGGGCCCAGTGCAACTAATAATAATTAATAATAATACAACCCTTTAAAAAGAGTCAGACTCACAGTTATGAACAACAAACTACTGATTACCGGTGGGGAGAAGGGTGGGCCTGGATAGGGGTCTGGGAGTAGGAGATACAAATTGTTATGTATTGAATGAGCTACAAGGATATATTACATAGCACAGGGAATATAATCAATATTTTATAATAACTAACATGAAGTATGTACTTCACTTGTAGCTCAACTGGTAAAGAATCTGCCTGCAACGCAGGAGACCCTGGTTTGATTCCTGGGTGAGGAAGATCACTTGGAGAAGGGATAGGCTACCAACTCCAATAATCATGGGCTTCCCAAGAATATTCTAGGAGATAAATCTGATGGCTCCCTGGTGGCTCAGATGGTAAAGAATCTGCCTGCAATGCGGGAGACCTGGGTTCATTTCCTGGGTTGTGGAGATCCTCTGGAGAAGGGAAAGGCTACCCACTTGGCTGTGAAGTATAACCTTTAAATATGGTGAATTACTGTATTATATGCCTGTAACTTACATATATTATATAGCAGCTGTGTGTATGTGCTTAGTTACGCAGTCGTGTCTGACTTTTTGAGACCCCATGGACAGTAGTCCACCTGGCTTCTCTGCCCATGGGGATTCTCTAGGTAGGAACACTGGAATGGATTGCCATGCCCTTCCTCATAGGGGATCTTCCTGAGCCAAGGATTGGACCCAGGTTTACTGCATTGCACGTGGTTTCTTTACCAGTTGAGCTACCAGGGAAGCCGATATAGCAACTCTGCTTCAGTTTTAAAAAAGAAAGACAGAAAAGAAAACTGGAAATGGTCTTCAGATTTGCAGAATCATTGGTGGTGGGTTTTCCTCTCGGGCCCCTTCTGTGCTCTGGCCTCTGAATCCTCCTTGGCTTAGATCTCTTGGATCTGTCGTTATTGCCTCTGACTTGTCCTTTTTCTCTTTGTCTCAGACTTCCTCTGAGGGCCGGGTGCGGTCTCTGTTGCCATTTCAGACCACTCCCCAGTCTGTCCCCTTTGCTTTGATTCCCAGCCCTTGCTCAGCCTCTGGGTTGCACCTCTTCCTGTGGAGCCGTTCCCCAGTCATTGCCGCCTCTTCTGCACTCCTGAATGGCTCTTGAAAATATTAATAGAAAGTAGATACTCTCTACATTTTCTCCTGTCTTTCCCTAAATCAGTTTCAGATAAAGACCTTTATTCGGATGCATGCACTGACCTTGCCTTTTGAACAGAGGGATTGTTTCAAGTGCCTCCTTGCCCCCAGTGTTTCCCATGCTGCTTGTCCTTAGGAACAGAGACTCACACTTCCCCGGGTGGGCAAAGAGCACAGACGTGTGAGTCTACTTCTCTCAGGGTTGTGTGAAGGCAGGAGGGAGGCGTTTGGACAGGCTGCGGCTTCCCTTTATTGCTCAGAGCCCTGGCGGCTGAGCAGGGGGTGGGACACAGGTGCGGGGCTGGGGGAGGGCAGGAGGCAGCAGAGACAGCCCTGTACTGAAGGGCTGCATCCTGTCCCCAGCTCCTTTCAGGAATTAGAAGCAGGAGCCCCTCATTTCTTTCTTTCTTTTTTTTTTTTTTTTTTAAAGATTTATTTATTTATTTTGGGGGGGGGTCGGGTTGAGGAGGGAGGGGAGCGGGCGGACCACTTCTATTGGTCTTTCATTTCTCTGTTTTCATCCCTCTTTGTTCTTTGGCTCCTGCGGGCCTCCCATCGCGGTGGCCTCTGTTGTCGCAGAGCGCCGGCTCTGGGCGCATGCGCTCCAGAACTCTGGCTCGGTAATTGGACACATCGGTCCAGCCGCTCCGCGGCACGCGGGATCTTCCCAGGCCAGGGATCGAACCAGCACCCCTTGCACTGCAAGGCGGTGTCTTTACCCACTGGACCACCAGAGGAAGCCCCTCCTAAACCCTCTTTATTGTTATCTCTTTGCATTTAGACTGTTTTCTATATATTAACAGTAATGTGGCCACTGGGGTCTTCATGGGTATAGCTTTGTATTTCATTTGTTTCCTCAGGACAGCGTCCTTTTATTTTGAGAGCAAACAGGCAAGCCAGCTTTTTTTTGTAGGTCAGTGTCTATGAATATTTTTATGATATCAAATTATTTTACAAAACCCTTATGCTCATTTGCTCTGGCAGCAGCAATAATAAATAAATACAGTTTTGCACTCTTGGTGGTCGTGTAAATTGATACAACTGCTGCGGAGAACAATATGGAAATTCCTTAACTAACTAGGAATAAAGCTACCATGTGACTGAGCACTCCCACTACTGGGCATTATTGTTGTTCAGTTGCTCAGTCCTCTTTGTGACCCTGTGGACTGCAGCACACCAGGCTTCCCTGTCCTTCACTGTCTCCCATAATTTGCTCAAATTCACATCCACTGAGTAGATGATGCCATCCACCCCTCTTATCCTCTCCTGTCCTCTTTTCCTTTTGCCTTCAAATTTTCCCAGCATCAGGGCCTTTTCCAGTGAGTTGGCTCTTTGCATCAGGTGGCCAAAGTATTGGAGCTTCAGCATCAGTCTTTCCAGTGAATATTCAGGGTTGATTTCCTTTAGTATTGACTGGTTTGATCTCTCTGCTGTCCAAGGGATTCTTTGAAGTCTTCTCCAGCACCACAATTTGAAAGCACCAATTCTTTGGCGCTCAGTCTTCTTTCTGGTCCAGCTCTCACATCTGTACATGGGTACTGGAAAACCATAGCATGGACTATGCGGACCTTTGTCATCAAAGTCATGCTGGTTTATCATAGCTTTCCTTCCAAGGAACAAGCATCTTTTAATGTCTTCACTGCAGCTACCATCTGTGGTGATGGAATCCAAGAAAATCTGTCACTGCTTCTACTTTCTCCAATTAAAAAAAAAAAATTCATACAGCTTTGCTTTATCCTCAGTACAGTTGGGTATCATAAACCAAATCATAGGTGGTAGTTGAGAATGTATGATTGGAGTAATGTGGTCAGATATATGCCTGTGTATGCTGGGGACATTGGTTCTGTGAGTGCCCTATATTCGGGGGACTCCATGGTAACATGTGGCAACACCTAATGGAAAGAGTTTGAAGGAGAGGATGTTGAGAGGTCACCTTATCCGGGGACGTGTGGCCTTGGAAGATCTTTTCTCTGATGACCAAGTCCTCCACAATGCTTATCTCCTTGTAGTGGCTACGGGGCTGAGTGATCTTCCTAATGCAATACGGCTGAACTAGAGACATAAACAACTGTTTTTATTTTGCAGGCAAATCATACTTTTGATTTCGTGGGCAAGCTGAAGACTTTATCAGAAACACTTCTGAACTTGTCCAGCATTTTCCAGAGCAGCGGAAACAGCCATATGCTCCACCAGCTGCAGGTGAGAGGTGGCCCCTTTGCTCCTGATGGCTGGGAGAGCCCACGCTCAGGTGTGTCTGTAAAACCAGAGCTGTCCTCCAGAGGGCGCTGCAGATTCACCTGGGGCGTGGCTCTCCCAGGTGCCTAGAAATGACAAAATCGGATAAGTGTGAAAACTCTTGTTAATGATCTATTGTTTTACCCACGCAAGATATTCCTGTTGTGATAATGGTAAATAATTCATTTATATTTATTTGTGCTTTAAATTTCATATTAAAGCTTTTTTTTTTCTTTTGAGCAGAGAAAGGTTTATTGTAGGGCCATGCAAGGAGACAGGAGCTTGTGCCTCAGAAAATCCTGAGCTCCCTGAAAGGTTTCCGCAAAGTACTTTTAAATTAGAATATAGTTGTTTTACACTGCTCTGTCAGTTTCTACCGTACAGCAGAGTGAATCAACCATATGTATACATGTGTTCAGTCGCTCAGTTGTGTCCGACTCTTTGGGATCCCATGGACTGCAACTTGCTAGGTTTCTCTGTCCATGGAATTCTCTAGCAAGAATACTGGAGAGGGCTGCCATTCCTTCCTCCAGGGGATCATCCCAACCCATGTTTGAACCCAAGTGAACATTCTTTACCATCTGAGCCACCAGGGAAGATACATATCTATCTATATCTATCTATCTATCTATCTATATACACACATACGTATACGTATATACACACACATACATATATATGGATACATGTCTATGTATACATATACCCCCTCTTTTTTGGATTTTCTTCCCATTTAGGTCCCACAGAGCACAAAGTAGAGTTCCCTGTGCTATCCTGTAGGTTTTCATTAGTTATCTATTTTATATACAGTATCAATGGTATATATATATATATGTGTGTGTGTGTTAATACCAATCTCCCAATTCATCCTCCTCCCAACTTAAAGCTTTTTTGGAAGGTTTGCTTGCTTTACAGTTGTCGGTCTGTGAAAGCAACCGTCATTCTTTAATATTCTGTATTGAGAACATCATGTATTCCAAAAAACGTGGACCATAGCATTAAATGTCTCAGCTTTTTTAGAGGAGGACAGTCATTAATTATAAAGTTTTAATCAGAGTAGGTCCCATGATAACCTTTTGGGGCATCTATGTAGCTCTAACTTACCTACATCTGATAGCGTGAGAAAATATACCTACATTTTTATCCTTGTTTGGCTGATTTCTTATCTACCAGATAAGCAGTTCTAGGTGGTTCTAAGCAGGGACTCAGAGCTGGGTTTCCAGCTCTTCCCCCAGTGCTGTGTGATCTTGAGCTGGTCACTGAACTTCTCTGTGCCCTGGGCTTCTTACCTATGAAGTGAGGAAATAACCTAATTATGGGCTATGAAGCAACTTACATTATGTAGAGCAGTTGGAATGTGTTTGGATGTAGGAAATGTGTCTGTGTCTGCATCCTCCCCAATGCAGACACTGAAAGGAGATTACACATGTGAGAGTTTTGTCAGGGAAAGAGCTGTTGGAGCAGTCTGGGGAGGCAGAGAGAGGCTGGGGAGACAGAAGAGGCAGGGAGGCAGGGAAGGCTGGGGAAGAAGAAGGGGGTTGGGGAAGCAAAGGGAGGCTGGGAAGCCAAGGGAGTTTGGCAGACCAGGTCACTTCAGATCTGGCCATGAAGGGCGAGTGGCAGGGGACTGGGTGGAAACATCTCACAAGGTTCTGTGTTTAGTGGGTGTCTCTCATCCAGCTGAAGCCATTTACTATGGGGAGGGGTTCCTGTGTCAGGGGCACCATGACTTTTACGAGTGACATTGGTGGTAGTCCCTTGTAGCTCAGTTGGTAAAGAATCTACCTGCAATGTAGAAGACCTGGGTTTGATTCCTGGGTTGGGAAGATTCCCTGGAGGAGGGCATGGCAACCCACTCCAGTATTCTTGCCTGGAGATTTCCATGGACAGAGGAGCCTGGTGGGCTACAGTCCATGGGGTCACAAAGAGTTAGACACGACTTAGTCACTGAACAGCAGCAGCACCAGTGAAAGGAGATAAGTAAGATTATAAAAATCGTGAAGTCCTGTCATCTGTAGACAAGAGTTATTAAAACTACTCCATGTGAGGTGAGTTAAAGTAAAAGAGCTAAATACAGAAGGTAGATCTTAATTTGAAAATCCTCAGAAACCCCCAAGTTATAAAGTTGTTTGGGAAAACTAAGTCAGGATAACATCAGCGTTCTCTGGGGAGCTGACAAATCCCCAGGTCAGCCCCCGCTCAGAGCGCCCTCCCTGGCCTGATCCTGCGTGGGCACTGCCGCGTCTACATGCTCACTCTCAGTGAGTGTCTTGGCTGATTTCTTACCAGATAAGCAGTTCTAGGTGGTTCTAAGCAGGGACTCAGAGCTGGGTTTCCAGCTCTTCCCCCAGTGCTGTGTGATCTTGAGCTGGTCACTGAACTTCTCTGTGCCTGGGCTTCTTACCTATGAAGTGAGGAAATAACCTAATTATGGGCTGTGAAGCAACTTACATTATGTAGAGCAGTTGGAATGTGTTTGGATGTAGGAAATGTGTCTGTGTCTGCATCCTCCCCAATGCAGACACTGAAAGGAGATTACACATGTGAGAGTTTTGTCAGGGAAAGAGCTGTTGGAGCAGTCTGGGGAGGCAGAGAGAGGCTGGGGAGACAGAAGAGGCAGGGAGGCAGGGAAGGCTGGGGATGAAGAAGGGGGTTGGGGAAGCAAAGGGAGACTGGGAAGCCAAGGGAGTGTGGCAGACTGGGTCACTTCAGGTCTGGCCATGAAGGATGAGTGGCAGGGGACTGAGTGGAAACATCTCACAAGGTTCTGTGTTTAGTGGGTGTCTCTCATCCAGCTGAAGCAAGTTACTGTGGGGAGGGGTTCCTGTGTCAGGGGCACCATGACTTTTATGAGTGACATTGGTGGTAGTCCCTTGTAGCTCAGTTGGTAAAGAATCTACCTGCAATGTAGAAGACCTGGGTTTGATTCCTGGGTTGGGAAGATTCCCTGGAGGAGGGCATGGCAACCCACTCCAGTATTCTTGCCTGGAGATTTCCATGGACAGAGGAGCCTGGTGGGCTACAGTCCATGGGGTCACAAAGAGTTAGACACGACTTAGTCACTGAACAGCAGCAGCAGCAGTGAAAGGAGATAAGTAAGATTATAAAAATCGTGAAGTCCTGTCATCTGTAGACAAGAGTTATTAAAACTACTCCATGTGAGGTGAGTTAAGGTAAAAGAGCTAAATACAGAAGGTAGATCAATTTGAAAATCCTCAGAAACCTCCAAGTTGTAAAGTTGTTTGGGAAAACTAAGTCAGGATAACATCAGCGTTCTCTGGGGAGCTGACAAATCCCCAGGTCAGCCCCCGCTCAGAGCGCCCCCTCCCCTGGCCTGATCCTGCGTGGGCACTGCTGCGTCTACATGCTCACTCTCAGTGAGTGTCGAGTGTTGTTAGCACGTGGCTCCACAGGGCAGGTGTGCGTGTGCCAGCTGCAGACTAAGGATGCGGGCTGCCATCAAGCTGATGAAAATAATCCCGGAGAGCCTTCCGCAGGGTAACGTGACAAATGAGGCGGAGCTGGAACCATCAGTGATGAAAGAAGAAAGATAATGCATGATTGATACGAAATGTGCTTCCAAAGAGATGGCTTGGCAGGTTCTAGACAGGATTTGGGAAAAGCTGAAACCTTTCATCAGTGTTTCTGTAACAACAAATCCCTCTTTTTTAAAAAACTTCTAATTAATTAATTTATTTTCATCCATCTTTGTTCTTTGGCCTGTGTGGGCCTCCCATTGCAGCGGCCTCTCTCGTTGCGGAGCACCAGCTCTGGGGACATGTGCTCCAGATCACTGGCTAGAGCTAACCCCTCTTTATAACTGGCCCATGGAAAAGTCAACACAAAAGATTTATGTAAAGGACCACCCTACAGTTTTGTTAGAAAGTGTTGCCAAAAAGTTAGTGCTGAATTCATCCTTTGTTTTTAATACGGGCATGCTGAGTCACTTCAGTCGTGTCTGACTCGTCATGGCCCTGTGGACTGTAGCCGGGCAAGGCTCCTCTGTCCATGGAATTCTCTAGGCAAGAACACTGGAGTGGGCTGCTATTTCCGCCTCCAGAGGACCTTAGTGACCCAGCTGTCAAACCTGCATCTCTTAGGTCTCTTGCATTGGCAGGTGGGTGGGTTCTTTACCAGTGGCACCACCCAGAAAGTTTCTTGTTTTCAATGTTAGTGCATAATTACCATTATAACCAAAATTGTCTTCAGTATTAGTGCATATTTACGTTTATAACCCAAGCTCTTTATTTTTGTTTTTCAAGATAAAGTCCTAAGCAAACATTGACATTTTATTCGCTGGGATGTTTGAGAATCTCCAGATGACTCACTTTTTGTGCCTTTTTACTGTATCATGAAACTTGGAATAAACCTACCAAGTATTATTTGACAAGCGAAATGGTGAGCTTATTTTTGTTAAACTATCATTATTTTCCTTTAGGAAGCCCTGAGAAACAAGTTTATAAGAAGCTTTATAGAAAGCCAGCTGCACATTGACGTAGGCAAACTGACTGAAAAGCTGCAGACCTTCGGTAAGTGCAGTGGGTGGTGTGGTGAGTCCACCTACCAGCCAGAAAATTTCTGGGTCACATAGACAAACTGCTGCTTCCTCCCCCAGTTTCTGGTTTCTCGTCTATGAGAGGAAGAGCTTAAATTAAATATACGTCATAATTTGCTTATAACGGAAGCTTTCTGACTTTCTGACTCAGGGCTTGAGTAACAAGAAATTTAGTTCAAAAGGAATTCCTGTTTTAAATACAGGAATTGTGAGGTATAGCACAAATTTATAAGAGAAATGACTATCACTGAGTTAATTGATGTGAAGATCTGAAGCGAGATAAAAAAATTCATCAGTCAGCAAACATTTATTGCCTGTCTGTCGTTTTTCAATCCATGACTTCATTTAGATATTCAGTGACCATTTTCTGAACACACAGGAGAGTCAGGCTCTGAGTGAGAATTTGGTTTGCCAGGCAAGTACCAGGATGCTCTCAGGAGCCTCGTCCAGCGGATGGCGGAATGGAAGGACCTGAGGGAGAGAAGGAAGGATATCAGGCCATCAGAGCCCAGGACGGGGCTGATGTCTGCCTGGAGCACGAGGGTTAATGGGGGACAGGCATTAGTGAATTTACTACTTTAGAAAGTTTAACAGTGTTGTTAAAAAGGTATTACTGCCTTGAATCATGTTTTCTTGTAGACAAAGGCAGACTTGAAAATGCAGTAGTTCTGGAAAGCTAGCAGGTGGCTCCATTGTGAGCTGTGGGGTGAGGCCCAGATGCTTCCTGTCCAGACTCCCAGTCTCGTTCATTAGTCTGTGTGCCTGCAGCCCTGCTGGTCACCTGGGGCGCAGGGGCCAAGTGCTCCTCCAGCGGTTTCTTTGTTTTTATTAGAATCTCCAGATGACTCACTTTTTGTGCCTTTTCCTGTATCATGAAACTTGGAATAAACCTACCAAGTATTATTTGACAAGCGAAATGGTGAGCTTATTTTTGTTAAACTATCATTATTTTCCTTTAGGAAGCCCTGAGAAACAAGTTTATAAGAAGCTTTATAGAAAGCCAGCTGCACATTGACGTAGGCAAACTGACTGAAAAGCTGCAGACCTTCGGTAAGTGCAGTGGGTGGTGTGGTGAGTCCACCTACCAGCCAGGAAATTTCTGGGTCACATAGACAAACCGCTGCTTCCTCCCCCAGTTTCTGGTTTCTCGTCTATGAGAGGAAGAGCTTAAATTAAATATACGTCATAATTTGCTTATAACGGAAGCTTTCTGACTTTCTGACTCAGGGCTTGAGTAACAAGAAATTTAGTTCAAAAGGAATTCCTGTTTTAAATACAGGAATTGTGAGGTATAGCACAAATTTATAAGAGAAATGACTATCACTGAGTTAGTTGATGTGAAGATCTGAAGTGAGATAAAAAAATTCATCAATCAGCAAACATTTATTGCCTGTCTGTGGTTTTCCAATCCATGACTTCATTTAGATATTCAGTGACCATTTTCTGAACACACAGGAGAGTCAGGCTCTGAGTGAGAATTTGGTTTGCCAGGCAAGTACCAGGATGCTCTCAGGAGCCTCGTCCAGCGGATGGCGGAATGGAAGGACCTGAGGGAGAGAAGGAAGGGTATCAGGCCATCAGAGCCCAGGGCGGGGCTGATGTCTGCCTGGAGCACGAGGGTTAGTGGGCGACAGGCATTAGTGAATTTACTACTTTAGAAAGTTTAACAGTGTTGTTAAATAGGTATTACTGCCTTGAATCATGTTTTCTTGTAGACAAAGGCAGACTTGAAAATGCAGTAGTTCTGGAAAGCTAGCAGGTGGCTCCATTGTGAGCTGTGGGGTGAGGCCCAGATGCTTCCTGTCCAGACTCCCAGTCTCGTTCATTAGTCTGTGTGCCTGCAGCCCTGCTGGGGTCACCTGGGGGCGCAGGGGCCAAGTGCTCCTCCAGCGCCTTGCTGCGAACCCACACCACTTCTGAACAGGGTTTCTGTTTCCATTATCATTCAGTGAAGTACAGGTCTTTTTGATTATTTATTTGAAAGTTTATAGCTTCATTTAAAAACATTTGGAATTTTCTACTTTTCTTTGTGTTATTGGCCTCTAGCTTCAGATCACAGTGGTCAGCGCATGTATAATCAAGATGACTTTGTTTGAAATTTGTTGACTTCCTGCCCCACATAGTCAGTTTGGCTTCCTGTGTGTCGTGGTTCTGTGCTGGCCATGGGGGCAGGTGTGTGGAGGCCTGTATGTCCTTGATTTTTGTAAGCCTACTTTATTGGTTAACAAGTGTGTGTTTATATTTCCCATTATGATTGTGGATTTGTCAGTTTCTCCTTAACTCTGTTAATTTAGGCTTGATTCGTTTTGAGGCTGGATTTTACTTTCTACTGAGAATATGTGAGATCTGTATTTTCTTCTGTTTTTTTATTTAAAAATTTTCTCTTTTTCTTTCCAGTTTTACTTTGACTTGTTTAGGTACCTTTTCCGTCATCAGGTTTCCTGTTTGATTTTTTTTTTTTTTTTTTTTTTTATAAAGATTTATTTTTTTTTATTTTTGGGCGGGAGTCGGGTTGGGGAGGGAGGGGAGCATGGTCTTTTGTTTCTCTCTGTTCATCCGTCTTTGTTCTTTGGCTCCTGTGGGCCTCCCATCGTGGTGGCGTCTGTCGCTGCAGAGCACCGACTCTGGGCGCATGCGCTCCAGAGCTCTGGCTCGGTAATTGGACACATCAGTCCAGCCGCTCCGCGGCACGTGGGATCTTCCCAGGCCAGGGCTCGAACCGGCGCCCCTTGCACTGCAAGGTGGTGTCCTTACCCACTGGACCACCAGGGGAAGCCCTTCCTGTTTGATTTTGTAGCATGTCTTGAATCAGTTTTCTTTCTTTCTTTTTTTTTTTTTTAAATTTTGACCTCTTTTATTGTCCTTCATTTATTCATTTTCATCCACCTTAATTCTTTGGCCTGTGTGGGCCTACCATCACAGCAGCCTCTCTCGTTGTAGAGCACTGACTCTGGGTGCATGCGCTCCAGAGCACTGGCTGGTAATTGGACGCACCGGTCCAGCCGCTCTATGGCACATGGGGTCTTCCCATGCCAGGGATCAAACCTGTGCCCCTTGCACTGCAAGGCAGACTCTTTACTCACTGGACCACCAGGGAAGCCCCAATCAGTTTTGATATCTAATATTTTGGGAAAGTCTTGGTCATTATCACTTTTTTTTTTCACATTTACGATTTTTTTAAATTGAATAATAGCTTTACAGAGTTTTGTTGTTTTCTGCCAAACATCAACATGAATCGGCCATAGGTATACATATGTCCCCTCCCTCTTGAACTTCCCTCCCATCTCCCTTCTCATCCTGCCCCTCTAGGATGTTACAGAGCCCTTGTTTGAGGCCCTGAGTCTTACAGAAAATCCCCATTGGTTGTCTATTTTACATAAGGTAATATAAGTTTTCATGCTACTCTTTCCATACATCTCACCCTCTCCATCCCCCCACCATGTCCGTAAGTCTGTTCTCCATGTCTATTTCTTCATTATCTCTGATATATTACTTCTGCCCAATTCTCTCTCTGTTCTTCTTTGAAACTCCAGTTAAACACAGTGAAAGATTTTCTGTGCCCATATGCTTGTTATATCCTATTCTCATGTTTTCCAATCTTTTATTTTTTTCTGTATGTTTCAGTTTGAGACTTTTTTCTCACTTTTTTTATTTTGGCTCTGAGTCATCATTTGTTTTTCATCCATCCTTATTCTTTGGCAGATGTGGGCTTCCAGTTTCAGTGGCCTCTCTCGTTGCAGAGCACTGGCTCTGGGCACATGCCCTCCAGAGTGCTGGCATGTAATTGGACACACTGGCCCAACCACTCCGCGGCAGGTGGGATCTTCCCTGGCCAGGGATTGAACTGGTGCCCCTTGCACTGCAAGGTGAACTGTTTACCCACTGGACCATCAGGGAAGCCCTCTCACTTTTTTTTAATCTACTAATTCTGACCTCATCTGAGACATTATTGTGTCGTTTGTTCCATTTCCTGATCTAAACTTACAATTCAGTTCTTTTTCTTTTTTTTTTTTGCCACACCTTTTGACATGTGAGATATTAGCTCCCCAACCAGGGATTCAAATGCATGCCCCCTGAAGTGGAAGCACGGAGTCTTAATCACTGGAACATCAGGGAAGGCCCTGATTCCTTATGTATATATAATGGTTTTCAGTTCTCTGCTGAAATTTTCCATAACTTCACCTAATTTTTAGGCAGTTTTACCCAAAGATTTTTGAAGCATGTAGTGAGTCTTTTGTGTTTTTTGTCTTTTTCTCTCTGGGGTTTTGGTTATTCTATTTTATACATCTATGAATACTAATCAGCTGGCAGTTTCTTTAGCAGCTCTTTGAAGCCCTTGCACAGATTTTTAAAAATCATCTATTTTTTCTAGTTACTTGTCTTCAGAAAGTTGTCCATCATTGTTATTAATACTTTAATAATGGGTCCTTTTAATCTGCAGACAGTTGTCCTTCACATATCAGATATTTTCCTGTCATTTCTTTGAATTTTTTACCTGTATTTAAAAAATAATGTCATTTTTATCTTTAGGTTCATTTACTTTTTCATGCAGCAAGAGTTTTATTAAAGAAAAAAGGGATAGAGAAAGCTTCCAGTAAAGGGCATTTGAAGGGGTAGGAGAGTACCCCAGGCTAGGTTCGTTTTTGATCATTGTTTCTGTTTTTTGTTATTCATTTAGTTTGGGTTCTCTCTTTCACGTTGGAGGGTTTCCTTAAAATGTTTGGTGAAGTTAACTTTTTATTTTGCCTCTGAGTCATCATTTGTTTTTCATCCATCCTTATTCTTTGGCAGATGTGGGCCTCCAGTTTCAGTGGCCTCTCTCGTTGCAGAGCACTGGCTCTGGGCACATGCCCTCCAGAGTGCTGGCATGTAATTGGACACACTGGCCCAACCACTCCACGGCAGGTGGGATCTTCCCTGGCCAGGGATCGAACTGGTGCCCCTTGCACTGCAAGGTGAACTGTTTACCCACTGGACCATCAGGGAAGCCCTCTCACTTTTTTTTAATCTACTAATTCTGACCTCATCTGAGACATTATTGTGTCGTTTGTTCCATTTCCTGATCTAAACTTACAATTCAGTTCTTTTTCTTTTTTTTTTTTGCCACACCTTTTGACATGTGAGATATTAGCTCCCCAACCAGGGATTCAAATGCATGCCCCCTGAAGTGGAAGCACGGAGTCTTAATCACTGGAACATCAGGGAAGGCCCTGATTCCTTATGTATATATAATGGTTTTCAGTTCTCTGCTGAAATTTTCCCTAACTTCACCTAATTTTTAGGCAGTTTTACCCAAAGATTTTTGAAGCATGTGGTGAGTCTTTTGTGTCTTTTGTCTTTTTCTCTCTGGGGTTTTGGTTATTCTATTTTATACATCTATGAATACTAATCAGCTGGCAGTTTCTTTAGCAGCTCTTTGAAGCCCTTGCACAGATTTTTAAAAATCATCTATTTTTTCTAGTTACTTGTCTTCAGAAAGTTGTCCATCATTGTTATTAATACTTTAATAATGGGTCCTTTTAATCTGCAGACAGTTGTCCTTCACATATCAGATATTTTCCTGTCATTTCTTTGAATTTTTTACCTGTATTTAAAAAATAATGTCATTTTTATCTTTAGGTTCATTTACTTTTTCATGCAGCAAGAGTTTTATTAAAGAAAAAAGGGATAGAGAAAGCTTCCAGTAAAGGGCATTTGAAGGGGTAGGAGAGTACCCCAGGCTAGGTTCGTTTTTGATCATTGTTTCTGTTTTTTGTTATTCATTTAGTTTGGGTTCTCTCTTTCACGTTGGAGGGTTTCCTTAAAATGTTTGGTGAAGTTAAGAACAAGGCACTAAAACCCGACTGGCTATTCCTCATGTACATGGAGTTTTGGGGACTCAGTTTGCATCAGTGGGTCTTAGCCGAGGGAGGGTTTGTCCCTCAACAAGGTCACCGCTGGTGAGATACTCCAGCCAGGAGAGAACCCCTGACAGGTAACTGTGACCCCAAGTGTCGGGAAGCCCTCATTTGGAAGAAATAAAAGCAGCAGGATGGAGGCAGTTGTTGAATGTCATCTTCAGGGCCAGAAATTGGGGCTCTCAGATCCCTTCGTTGGCTGTGGCTGACGCCAGTGTATCTCAGGTCCTCAACTGTAAGTAAATCACTGTAGAATCTTGTCTGCCAGGCATGTGGGCCTCTGAGCCTTGCTGCTTTTGTAGGTTGATGGGGGTCCCATGGCCTTCCTGTGCCTTCTGCTCCATGGATCCGTGTGTCTTCCCTCTTTCCCATTGTGTGTGATATGAACACAGGAGAGAGAAGCCAGCCTGGTCCAGTCCCCCCCAGTGGATATTTGTCCCCTGGCCTGTTTCCATCCTTCTCCTGTGAAGGTGCCCATCCTGCTCCCAACCCCACAGTACTCACCCGTGCCCCTGTTGAGTTGGGGAGGGCCTTGCAGTGTCCACACTCAGCAAACGGTGAAGATTTGAGTGGCTGTTTATGTTACAGTCACTGCTGAGAGAGAGCACTTCCCAAATAGATGCTGCTGCTCTCGGGGGCGGGGAGGGGAGCTCTGCATGGGTCAATAAAACCCAGTGTTTGTGTGGAACTGCTTTTCTAATTCCTAGTACTACGCATGTACACATGCACGCACACATGTGGGTATGATAATTGCATTATATGAATTATTAAGCTATGCAAAACCCTTTTTAAGCAGTTTTGGTTCTGTCCCTGGAAGACAATTAAAGCCACATTCTGCAGAGACCAAGTCACTCCTTATTCCATGAAGCCTCTGGCATGACACACAGTGAAATTGTTGGCAAGCGTCTGGGTAGGTTTTTAGAGCTCATATTCTAAATCACAAATGATCGGCAATATAGAAATGCCCCCAGTTTGCCCCATCCTATAAAATCAAATGCTTTCCCATTCTCTATCAAAAACAAGAAGACAAAACGCCCAAACACTCAGAGCCCCTCAGAGCGTGCACCACTCCTGTTTTCTGGTTGTCGAGTTTAGTTTCATTAGGAGGAAGTGAATTAAGACTGGTGCCTGGCTCTCCTCTTCAGCAGCTGTAACCATGACAACAGGACGCGCTCAGTAAGCACTTACACACAAGAGGTACCCACAAAAGCTTAATCCTCGGGACGATCCCATGGGGGATTCTGCTTTCTTCACGCTGCGGATGAGAACACAGACTTTGACAGATAAGATAACTTTTCAGGCTAAGCGTGGAATCACAGTAGAGCTGCCTTGGGGGCAAAGCTGGGCTTCACGCCCTTTTTGGCCACCACTGCCTGGCCCCCTGGACAGGAACAGAGCAGGACAGGGCTGCCCCTCTCCCGGAAGCTGGGTTCCTCCAGCCCGTGTCTCTCACTGTCTTTCCCCTGGTTCTTTGTTCCTTCCAGTTCCTGCTACTCACTTGCCTGTGGGCTACGGCCTCACCCTCTGTGATTTAACTGTTTTCTCTTCAGGTATTAACATTACAGGGAACGTATGTGAAAGGTAGAGTTTGCACGCAGCAAATAAGTAGGAATTTTGGCGTGGAACATCATTGGGCTCTTCTGACTGATTTTCTCTTGAGGGAGTTTATTTGCATAATCTCTGCTGTAGGAACCATACGTGCTGTGCCCAGTGAAAAGTTGCCATGTCTGTTTTACTGTCCTCAGGAGGCAAGTTGGACGCCATGTTGAACTGGACAGGCGCTGGCCGCCTGCGCTCCCTGGGCCGCGTCCTGGTCGACCTGGCCTCCTGTGTCCTGCTGAACCGCTTCCAGGGCCTGGCCTCTGCTGCCTCCCTGGAGGCCACGGCACAGGCCCTCATGTGGAAGAACAGTTTCTTGGCCAGTAAGTATGCAGTTAACACGCTTGGTCTTAAAGACAGTGCTTGCATATTTCTCCCCAAACGTGTCTAATCAGGGCTCCAAAAGAAAAAGACTGGTTTCCAGATAAAATAAGCAAAGCAGAACCGATTGCCTTGAGTTGGTGAAAAGATGGACCTCGTATGCTATTCCCAGTGTCTGTTTTTTTATCAGTTTATGGAACTAGTTTGCTCGTTTATGGTCAAATTTTGCATGACACAGTACACTTTTCTTGATTAAATCTCTGATTTCTTCCATCTCTTGTTTTCATCATGGTGTCTTAATATTCTTGGGTGTCAGGAGGGAAGAGACAGTGGCCAGTTCAAGTCTACTGATTCAGCATGATGTATTCTCATAGTCCTTTTGAACAGACAGCGAACTGTTTTTATTTGGCTTTGTATTAGTTTGCTGAGGATACTGTGACAAAGTATCACAGACTGGTGGCTCAAACAGCAGACATTTAGTTTCTCGCAATTCTGGCATCCAGATGTGGGCAGACCTGGCTGCCTCCAGGGCACACGGATGGCTGTCTGCTCCCTGTGTCTCCCCTGCTCTCCCCTCTGTGTGTCTTTCCAAACTTCCTCTTCTTATAAGTATCCCTGTCTGGCTGAGTTAGAGCACATCTCGTGACCTCATTTTCATTTGGTGACCTCTGTAAAGACTCCATCTCCAAATGAGGTCATGTTGTGAAGTCGTAGAGATTAAGACTTCAGCTTATAAATTTTGGGAAGGCAGACTTCAACCTACAAGGGATTTTACGTGTGAAACTGGAGGAAGTCCTGTAGCAGAACACAGAATCCAAAGGTATCAATTCTTAGGGACAGTTCTTATCCCATAGAAGGAAATCCTGATTATTTGAGCAGCCTCATGAAATTTTTCAAGTCCTACAAAAATGCAAATCAAATAATTTTGTTGTACTAATGACACCACAGTCTTGCCTTAAAATAAAAGATAGTTTTTAAAAATTTACAGATATCATCTATGAATATTGACATAAAAATCTTGGACAAAATGCAAGCAAACCAAAGCACTACATTAAAAGGGTTATGTTACCATGACCAAGTGAGATTCATTCTTGAAATCTGAGAATGGGTCAACAGACACAAATTAATCAATGTGATATGTCACTGTAATAGAATGAAGGAAAAAGATATCATCTCAATTGATGCAATAAAAGAATTTGACAAAATTCCACATCCTCTCATGGTAAAGACACTTTCTGAGCTAGACACAGAAGGAAGCTTGCCATGATAAAGGCCATATATGAAAAACCCACAGCCAACAAAATGTTCAGTGGTAGAAGACTGAAAGCTTTTCCACTGGAATCAGGGACAGTGCGCATGTTTTTCACTTCTAATTAGTATTATCTTAGACGTTCTAGCCAGAGCAGGTATGCGAAAAGATGTTCGGAGTTCTGAGGGCTGTGTCACACAGAAGATCAGCCTCAGCTCCCTGGGACGTGGCCCTTCCATGACTGGGGGAAGGGCCAAGCTGAATGTCCTGGATGGTCTGGTCAGACCTGCACTAATGTGCTGTGAGTGTCTCCTGGGTTGTAATGAACCATTGTTTGCCCTTTTCTGATGTTAGGCATCATCTTCAACAGTTCCTTCGTTGGTAGGAACCTCAGCTCAGAACCTCTCCAACTGCCGCGCCAGGTCACGTATAGCATCCGGACCAGCATCTTATATAGCATGAGGACGGATCTGGTGAAAAACCCTTTCTGGAAGTTCCATCCTCAGAGCCTCCCTGCCGATGGGTTCAAGTATAACTACATCTTTGTGCCATTGCAAGACATGATTGAAAGAGCCATCATCTCGGTGCAGACAGGGCAGGAAGCCCTGGACCCGGCCGCTCAGGCTCAGGCCATCCCGTACCCCTGCCACACCAGTGACCTGTGAGTACCCTGGCCGCGGGAGGGGCCCTGCGTTTGGAAACCGGGTAGAGAAAACCCCTGGAGCTTCTGTGTAAGCTCACTGAAGAGCATTGGAAGAAAATTCATTCTTCCTTTTTAATTCCTCAGGCTCATTTCTGTTTGAGCCATCCAGTTGAATAAATGTGAAGATACTGTGCTTGGTTAAATTGGACACCGGGCATCTGCCGCCTCATGCACCCTTCAGAGTAAAGTTGACAAGTGGTATTCAAGGGCGATTCTTCTCCACTGAACTAGGGAGTCAGAGAAAGCTTGTTTCTTCTTCCACACAAATCCTTACACTTTAGGATTGTAAATGCAGGGCAGGGAGATTCCTACAGGCCATGGGGTAGTGGCTTAGTGGGCTCCTCTGAGAACACTCACGAGTTGACTTGGGTGACTTAGCGGGTGATCTCTTGGGGTGAGAGTGAGGGGAAGATCAGTTGAGGGGACACAGGGCAGTGCCCATCCTTGGGATATTCTTCTGTGTTTGATGTGCCAGAGCCAGGACAAGACGCTGTGGGTAGTGCTGTGTTTAGAGAGGTGTGTATGCTTTCTTATCCTCCCTCCTCCTTGACTATCCCAAGTGGGTTAGCAAACAGGACCCGGAAAGGAGAGGGGGAAATCAGACTCCCTTCTCCAGGGCTGGGGATGCCATACACTTCTGTGTGTGCATCTGACACAATCTTGGAGGGAGGGCACAGCCCAGATGTGAGCCTTGAGGGCCCCTGATCCACCCCTTCCTGGGGCAACCTCCTTGAACCCGTCATGAGCCAGCCCATGTGCTGAACAGGGCTTGGAGGCAGAGGACCCTCATTAGCCTGACACTGGGGTCATGGGTTGAGGGGGAAGAAAGGGGAAAGGCAGGCAGGAGACCTAGAGGCAGAGCTGCTGGAGGTTGACCCCCACCCTGCTCTTGCACCAGAGTCGTGCATCTTGAGAGACAAAAACCAAAAGCTGATTTCTCTAGTGCTACTTCCTGTATCTGGGATTTCTGTCTTTGAACTCCTGGGATGCTGCTAATAGAGGCAGACCATAGAGAAACCACGATTAATGAGGCGTTAGTAACATGCAAATCAGGGCTTCTACACCTTCAGAAAAAGAGATGGGGACAAGGGAATGTTTATGAAGATCAGAGTATCCTTTTGAAAAGGCTTAAATAAATGAGACTGTTTGATTTTCTAATCTCAGAGTTTATTGACGGGCTTTTGTTTGGGTTCCAGAGTAAGGATAAAGACAGGGATGAGTGTGAAACGTATTCTTTTGATTCGTGCTATCAGGATGGCAGGGACGTGACAGACAGTCCTCTTTCTGAGATCGCTTAGACATTCCTGATTTAATGTTTCCCTTTTTATTGTTAGTTTTTATGAACAAGTGGTTATCAAGAGTTGAGAAAATAGAGAAAAATATTATCCTTTATACCTTCTTCCAAAGCATGAGTTAGTTTTTTTTTGTTTGTGCCTTATCCTTGCATGACCTTGTGATACATACTTTATATCCTTGAAATCACGACCTCTTGCTCAGAGTGCAGCTGTATGTGCTGTTTCTTCATTTGATGTGCCAGAGCCAGGACAAGACGGTGTGGGTAGTGCTGTGTTTAGAGAGGTGTGTATGCTTTCTTATCCTCCCTCCTCCTTGACTATCCCAAGTGGGTTAGCAAACAGGACCCGGAAAGGAGAGGGGGAAATCAGACTCCCTTCTCCAGGGCTGGGGATGCCGTACACTTCTGTGTGTGCATCTGACACAATCTTGGAGGGAGGGCACAGCCCAGATGTGAGCCTTGAGGGCCCCTGATCCACCCCCTCCTGGGGCAACCTCCTTGAACCCGTCATGAGCCAGCCCATGTGCTGAACAGGGCTTGGAGGCAGAGGACCCTCATTAGCCTGACACTGGGGTCATGGGTTGAGGGGGAAGAAAGGGGAAAGGCAGGCAGGAGACCTAGAGGCAGAGCTGCTGGAGGTTGACCCCCACTCTGCTCTTGCACCAGAGTCGTGCATCTTGAGAGACAAAAACCAAAAGCTGATTTCTCTAGTGCTACTTCCTGTATCTGGGATTTCTGTCTTTGAACTCCTGGGATGCTGCTAATAGAGGCAGACCATAGAGAAACCACGATTAATGAGGCGTTAGTAACATGCAAATCAGGGCTTCTCCACCTTCAGAAAAAGAGATGGGGACAAGGGAATGTTTATGAAGATCAGAGTATCCTTTTGAAAAGGCTTAAATAAATGAGACTGTTTGATTTTCTAATCTCAGAGTTTATTGACGGGCTTTTGTTTGGGTTCCAGAGTAAGGATAAAGACAGGGATAAGTGTGAAACGTATTCTTTTGATTCGTGCTATCAGGATGGCAGGGACGTGACAGACAGTCCTCTTTCTGAGATCGCTTAGACATTCCTGATTTAATGTTTCCCTTTTTATTGTTAGTTTTTATGAACAAGTGGTTATCAAGAGTTGAGAAAATAGAGAAAAATATTATCCTTTATACCTTCTTCCAAAGCATTAGTTAGTTTTTTTTGTTTGTGCCTTATCCTTGCATGACCTTGTGATACATACTTTATATCCTTGAAATCACGACCTCTTGCTCAGAGTGCAGCTGTATGTGCTGTTTCTTCATTTGAAGCCACTTATGGAGCATTTGCTGTGTCATGTCTGTACTTGACTGTCGTACTTGGTGGTGAAAAAGGTGTCCTCCCCGTCTTCTGAAAGCTTCCAGGCCAGGGCTAACCAGGACTGTGTGAACCCCTAGGACTGAGGTCACCCTGTTGGATTCCCCAGGGGTGAGAGTCAGAGGACCTTGCCCAGTTGGGAAGGTGGTGGAGGTGCACAGGGTCCCCAGTGGGCACTAACCTCTTCCCTGAGGTCCGAGCGAGGATTTGAGGTCAAGCAGAGCCACTGTGGGCCTCGTCCGCTCTCCTGCTTTCTATTCCTTCATTTCTTCTCCATCTGTAGTTACCCCCTTTCAACATGGTTTCTCCTTCTGCATACTTAAAAGCACTTGGGGTACACCCAATTGCTTTATTTTCTTGTTCTGTTTTTAATTTTTTCAAAGAACCACACTTGGACTTTATCTATTCTCTTTTCTGTCTTTTCTGACTTACTTGTTTCTGCTTTTATTTTTATCACTTCCTCACTGTTATGTACCTTCATTTGTTAAGGTGTTTCTTGGATACATTTTTTTTAAAAAAAGATACTTATTTTATTTATTTATTTGGCTGTGCTAGGTCTTAGTTGCAACATGTGGAGGCTTCTCTTTAGTTGCAGCCTGTGGGCTTAGGCTTGTGGAGTATTCCAGGACCACTGATCAAACCCTTGTCTCTAATGTTGGCAGGCAGATTCTTAACCACTGGACCACCAGGGAAGTTCCTGTTTCTTTGGTACATGAGACTCATGTTTGATTCATTATGTTTAGTATTTTTCCCCTGTACTTTATCACCTATTATCACCTAAGGTGATGACTTTTCTTTCAATTCTTATTTTAACCACTTCCCATAGATCTGATATATGACTAAAAGTTCATTGTTTTCTAGACATTTGCAGTATGAGTTTCTACTATCTTCTTGACCCAAGAGCTGTTTAAGGAAAAATTAGTATATACCTTTCTTCCAAAGCATTAGTTAGTTTTTGTTTGTGCCTTATCCTTGCATGACCTTGTGATACATACTTTATATCCTTGAAATCACGACCTCTTGCTCAGAGTGCAGCTGTATGTGCTGTTTCTTCATTTGAAGCCACTTATGGAGCATTTGCTGTGTCATGTCTGTACTTGACTGTCGTACTTGGTGGTGAAAAAGGTGTCCTCCCCGTCTTCTGAAAGCTTCCAGGCCAGAGCTAACCAGGACTGTGTGAACCCCTAGGACTGAGGTCACCCTGTTGGATTCCCCAGGGGTGAGAGTCAGAGGACCTTGCCCAGTTGGGAAGGTGGTGGAGGTGCACAGGGTCCCCATTGGGCACTAACCTCTTCCCTCAGGTCCGAGCGAGGATTTGAGGTCAAGCAGAGCCACTGTGGGCCTCGTCCGCTCTCCTGCTTTCTGTTCCTTCATTTCTTCTCCATCTGTAGTTACCCCCTTTCAACATGGTTTCTCCTTCTGCATACTTAAAAGCACTTGGGGTGCACCCAATTGCTTTATTTTCTTGTTCTGTTTTTAATTTTTTCAAAGAACCACACTTGGACTTTATCTATTCTCTTTTCTGTCTTTTCTGACTTACTTGTTTCTGCTTTTATTTTTATCACTTCCTCACTGTTATGTACCTTCATTTGTTAAGGTGTTTCTTGGATACATTTTTTTAAAAAAAGATATTTATTTTATTTATTTATTTGGCTGTGCTAGGTCTTAGTTGCAACATGTGGAGGCTTCTCTTTAGTTGCAGCCTGTGGGCTTAGGCTTGTGGAGTATTCCAGGACCACTGATCAAACCCTTGTCTCTAATGTTGGCAGGCAGATTCTTAACCACTGGACCACCAGGGAAGTTCCTGTTTCTTTGGTACATGAGACTCATGTTTGATTCATTATGTTTAGTATTTTTCCCCTGTACTTTATCACCTATTATCACCTAAGGTGATGACTTTTCTTTCAATTCTTATTTTAACCACTTCCCATAGATCTGATATATGACTAAAAGTTCATTGTTTTCTAAACATTTGCAGTATGAGTTTCTACTATCTTCTTGACCCAAGAGCTGTTTAAGGAAAAAATGTCTTTAAATTTCCAAATGGAAATTCTCAAGAATTTTAAGCACATGAAATTACTCAGCTTATTCCTAATAAGAAACATTCAAATGAAAACTAGTCTGTAATAGCATTAAAGAAAAGATCGGCAAAAATTCCATCATACCATAAATTGCCCAATACTGCTGATAGATCCTAATTCTTTTTTTTTAAAAGTTATTTATTTATTTATTTATTTATTTACTTATGGGGAGGTGGGGTGGGGAGGGAGGTGAGCGGCGGGCCACTTCTGTTGGTTTTTCATTGTCTATTTTCATCCATCTTTGTTCTTTGGCCCATGTGGGCCTCCCATTGCGGTGGCCTCTGTTGTCGCAGAGCACCAGCTCTGGGCGCATGCGCTCCAGAGCTCCGGCTTGGTAATTTGACACATCAGTCCAGCCGCTCCGCGGCACGTGGGATCTTCCCAGGCCAGGGATCGAACCGGCGCCCCTTGTACTGCAAGGCAGTGTCCGTACCCACTGGACCACCAGGGAAGCCCCCTAATTCTTTTTTATTAATTAATTTCTATATTTTTGGCTATTCTTGATTTTCATTGCTGCCACAGGCTCTTCTCTAGTTTCAGGGAGTGGGGGTTACTCTCTTGTTGAAGTCAGCAGACTTCTTGTTGCGGTGACTTCTCTTGCTGTGGAACTCGGGCTCTAGGGCACACGGATGTCAGTAGTTGTAGCACATGGGCTCAGTAGTTGCAGCTCTGAGGTTCTAGAGCACAGGCTCCATAACTGTGGCTCACAGACTCAGTTGCTGTGCAACATGTGGGATCTTCCCGGATCAGGGATCGAACTCGTGTCTCCTGCATTGGCAGGTGAACTCTTCACCACTGAGCTACCAGGGAAGCCCTAAATCCTAACTTTTACATTGCCATTAGAAAATACTGTCTTGTAAAACCTTTAAAATAAAGAATTAAAAAAAAGAAAAAAGAAAGAAAAAAAAAACAACTCAGCATTCAAAAACCAAAAAAAAAAAGAAAATACTGTCTTAATTATTTTCACTTTTTGAATTTATGGCATTTTCCTCTGTCAACTAATACAGAATCTACTTTGAGGAATGATTTATGGGTACTTGAAAAGAATTTTTAATTTCCTATTTCTGTAGTGGAAAGTTTGTCTACATTCACTCTGTTATTTAGGAATTCTCTGCCCTATTTGTGTCCACTCCATCTGTCCTGAGCTAAGAGAGATCACAAGGGCAGTTCCTAGAATGTGCCCTTTCTTTCTCCTGTGGTTTGGCCTTTCAGGTCTTGGGATTGAGTCACTTTGTGCAGAGCCGTGAATAGTTGTCTGGGGTCTTCCTGAGTGCTCTGTGTCATTCTGTTTGTATAAAATTAAACTAATGGTTTCTGCTCTCCCCCTTACTTATCTCTCTCTCTCTGGGCTCCCATTTGCTGCCATGCCCTTTGCCCATCCATTCATCTTAACTTTTCTGGAGTGTTTTGATTCCAGTGTGTCTGTTGTGAGCTTCTCACACAGGCGAGGTTAGCTGTTTAACAGTATGAAGTGGAATTTCGTGTGTATATGGCCTTAGTTGTGATGTCTAGTCATGTTTTGCTGTTGTTCTCATGGTTACCTTATAGTTGTAACTTTGTATAAATAATATCAACCTTCTGCTTTTTTTTTCCTTTTACCATAGCTGATAAAAACATGATTTCTCTTTTGCACCATTTACTCTTCTCTAGTTTCAGGAGTGGGGTTACTCTCTTGTTGAAGTCAGCAGACTTCTTGTTGCGGTGACTTCCCTTGCTGTGGAACTCGGGCTCTAGGGCACACGGATGTCAGTAGTTGTAGCACATGGGCTCAGTAGTTGCAGCTCTGAGGTTCTAGAGCACAGGCTCCATAACTGTGGCTCACAGACTCAGTTGCTGTGCAACATGTGGGATCTTCCCGGATCAGGGATCGAACTCGTGTCTCCTGCATTGGCAGGTGAACTCTTCACCACTGAGCTACCAGGGAAGCCCTAAATCCTAACTTTTACATTGCCATTAGAAAATACTGTCTTGTAAAACCTTTAAAATAAAGAATTAAAAAAAAAAAAAAGAAAGAAAAAAAAACAACTCAGCATTCAAAAACTAAAAAAAAAAAAAAATACTGTCTTAATTATTTTCACTTTTTGAATTTATGGCATTTTCCTCTGTCAACTAATACAGAATCTACTTTGATGAATGATTTATGGGTACTTGAAAAGAATTTTTAATTTCCTATTTCTGTAGTGGAAAGTTTGTCTACATTCACTCTGTTATTTAGGAATTCTCTGCCCTATTTGTGTCCACTCCATCTGTCCTGAGCTAAGAGAGATCACAAGGGCAGTTCCTAGAATGTGCCCTTTCTTTCTCCTGTGGTTTGGCCTTTCAGGTCTTGGGATTGAGTCACTTTGTGCAGAGCCGTGAATAGTTGTCTGGGGTCTTCCTGAGTGCTCTGTGTCATTCTGTTTGTATAAAATTAAACTAATGGTTTCTACTTTCCCCCTTACTTATCTCTCTCTCTCTGGGCTCCCATTTGCTGCCATGCCCTTTGCGCATCCTTTCATCTTAACTTTTCTGGAGTGTTTTGATTCCAGTGTGTCTGTTGTGAGCTTCTCACACAGGCGAGGTTAGCTGTTTAACAGTATGAAGTGGAATTTTGTGTGTATATGGCCTTAGTTGTGATGTCTAGTCATGTTTTGCTGTTGTTCTCATGGTTACCTTATAGTTGTAACTTTGTATAAATAATATCAACCTTCTGCTTTTTTTTCCTTTTTACCATAGCTGATAAAAAAACATGATTTCTCTTCTTGCACCATTTACTTTTTCTTCTTTATCATGCAGTTTTAGGCAACATTATTTGATGTCTTCCATTGTGCGTTAAAAGATGACCAAAATTACAGTCTACATTGTCAATGTTAAACAAATAGCCTATTTTTAAAAATACATATTTATTTCTATTTTTTGGCTGTGGTGGGTCTTTGTTGCGGACTTTTTCTTGTTGTGGCGAGCTTTGGCTACTTTTTAGTTATGGTGCACAACCCCGCAAGAACTTCTCTTGTTGTGGAGCATGGGCTTAAGTAGCTGCAGCTTTTGGGGTCAGTGCGCCAGCTCAATAACTGTAGCGCATGGGGTTAGTTGCTCCATTTTCATGTGGGCTCTTCCCAGACTAGAAATTGAACCCGTGTCACTGGCATTGCAAAGCAGATTCTTAACCACTGGGACAACCAGGGAAGCTCCAACAAATGACCTTTGATTTTGGATTTCACCGACTGTATTCTTCATCTCTAGCTCATTTCCCCAACCTTCCAGTTTATGTTTGTTGTCTGAGTTATACATTTTCAGAAACAAAACATTTCCAGTCTGTCTTAATCTCTCATTTTTAGTTTTTGTTTGGTCTTATTTTTACTGAAAATAGATCCACTTCTTACTATTATCCTTTCCCTGTGCCAGTCAACCTTTTGTGGGCTGGTTTGCTTTCTGGTAATTTCCATAAGAAGATTTCTGAGAGAATTTAACTTGAGTTCTTACAAATTTACTTTAAAATTCTTTGCAGCATTTTTTATTGGAAAGGGGTGTTGACTCTGTGTCTCTTTACCTTTACTTATCTCTCTCTCTCTGGGCTCCCATTTGCTGCCATGCCCTTGCCCATCCATTCATCTTAACTTTTCTGGAGTGTTTTGATTCCAGTGTGTCTGTTGTGAGCTTCTCACACAGGCGAGGTTAGCTGTTTAACAGTATGAAGTGGAATTTCGTGTGTATATGGCCTTAGTTGTGATGTCTAGTCATGTTTTGCTGTTGTTCTCATGGTTACCTTATAGTTGTAACTTTGTATAAATAATATCAACCTTCTGCTTTTTTTTTCCTTTTTACCATAACTGATAAAAAACCATGATTTCTCTTCTTGCACCATTTACTTTTTCTTCTTTATCATGCAGTTTTAGGCAACATTATTTGATGTCTTCCATTGTGTGTTAAAAGATGACCAAAATTACAGTCTACATTGTCAATGTTAAACAAATAGCCTATTTTTAAAAATACATATTTATTTCTATTTTTTGACTGTGGTGGGTCTTTGTTGCGGACTTTTCTTGTTGTGGCGAGCTTTGGCTACTTTTTAGTTATGGTGCACAACCCCGCAAGAACTTCTCTTGTTGTGGAGCATGGGCTTAAGTAGCTGCAGCTTTTGGGGTCAGTGCGCCGGCTCAGTAACTGTAGCGCATGGGGTTAGTTGCTTCATTTTCATGTGGGCTCTTCCCAGACTAGAAATTGAACCCGTGTCACTGGCATTGCAAAGCAGATTCTTAACCACTGGGACCACCAGGGAAGCTCCAACAAATGACCTTTGATTTTGGATTTCACCAACTGTATTCTTCATCTCTAGCTCATTTCCCCAACCTTCCAGTTTATGTTTGTTGTCTGAGTTATACATTTTCAGAAACAAAACATTTCCAGTCTGTCTTGATCTCTCATTTTTAGTTTTTGTTTTGGTCTTATTTTTACTGAAAATAGATCCACTTCTTACTATTATCCTTTCCCTGTGCCAGTCAACCTTTTGTGGGCTGGTTTGCTTTCTGGTAATTTCCATAAGAAGATTTCTGAGAGAATTTAACTTGAGTTCTTACATACTTAAAATTCTTTACAGCATTATATTGGAAAGATAGCTTGACTGTAGATGAAATCCTGAGCACTTTTTTCTTAAGTATCTTGTAGAAATCGTCCATTGTGTTTGGCTTTGAATGTTCTTAAAAAGAAATCTGGGGCTATCTTGATATTTTCCCTCTTTTATATAACTTGGTAATTTTGATCAATTGCTTCTAACTTGAAGATTCAATAATTTACTAGGATACATTTAACTATTGACCATTCTAGGACAGTTTCCAAAGCACAAGACGAGTTCTTTCATGTGTAGATTTAATTTTTAAAAATGGAAACTTGGGGTAGTCTAGCATTAAAATTTTATTATCTTCGTCAGTAATTGGTTTTTCTTCTTTAGGGAATTTGATTGCATGATTTCCCACCTGCTTTTCTTATCAGTAAAATTCCCCTAATTCTAGTAAACTCTGTCTTTTTTCTTTTTTCTGTTGTGTGTTTTTTTTTTTTTTAAACATTTATTTTATTTATTTATCTTTTTGGGGAGTAGGGTGGGGAGGGAGGGGGATGAGCGGGCCACTTCTATTGGTCTTCCACTTCTCTATTTTTATCTGTCTTTGTTCTTTGGCTCCTGTAGGCCTCACATCACGGTGGCCTCTGTCGTCACAGAGCACTGGCTCTGGGCGCATGCACTCCAGAGCTCCGGCTCGGTAATTGGACACATCGGTCCAGCTTCTCTGCGGCACGTGGGGTCTTCCCAGGCCAGGGATCGAACCGGGGCCCCTTGCACTGCAAGGCGGTGTCCTTACCCACTGGACCACCAGGGGAAGCCCTCTGTTGTGTTTCTTATTTGTAGTTTCTTGTCTCTTACTGTGTTTTTTTTTTTTTTTTTTTCTGTTTTGTTTTGTTTTGTTTTAATTTTGGCCTCCTTTATTGGTTTTTCATTTATTTATTTTCATCCATCTTTATTCTCTGGCCTGTGTGGGCCTCCCATCGCGTGGCCTCTCTCGTTGCAGAGCGCCAGCTGTGGGTGCATGTGCTCCGGAGTGCTGGCTTGCATTTGGACACACCGGTCCAGCCGCTCCATAGTACGTGGGATCTTCCCGGGCCAGGGTTTAAACTGGTGCCCCTTGCCCTGCAAGGCAGACCTTACCCACTGGACCACCAGGGAAGCCCTCTTACTGTGTTTTACAGCATCATTTATCCTTGTTCTGCTTCACATTTTGTCTTCATTCATCTGATGGTGATCTGTTCCTCTTAGTTCTTTCTGACCTCTTCCAGTTTACTTTTATTTATCTTCTTCTTGTGTTACCATCTGATCACTGAATTGTGACAGTCATGTTGCTTAACAAATTAAAAAGGATACATTTAGCTATTGACCATTCTAGGACAGTTTCCAAAGCACAAGATGAGTTCTTTCATGTGTAGATTTAATTTTTTTAAATGGAAACTCTTGGGGTATTCTAGCATTAAAATTTTATTATTTTCGTCAGTAATTGATTTTTCTTCTTTAGGGAATTTGATTGCATGATTTCCCATCTGCTTTTCTTATCAGTAAAATTCCCCTAATACTAGTAAACTCTGTTTTTTTTTTTTTTTTTTCCTGTTGTGTTTCTTTTTTTTTTTTAAACATTTATTTTATTTAATTATCTTTTTGGGGAGTAGGGTGGGGAGGGAGTCGGATGGGCGGGCCACTTCTATTGGTCTTCCATTTCTCTATTTTCATCTGTCTTTGTTCTTTGACTCCTGTAGGCCTCACATCACGGTGGCCTCTGTCGTCGCAGAGCACCGGCCCTGGGCGCATGTGCCCCTGAGCTCCGGCTCGGTAATTGGACACATCGGTCCAGCTTCTCCGCGGCACGTGGGATATTCCCAGGCCAGGGATTGAACCGGGTCCCCTTGTACTGCAAGGTGGTGTCCTTACCCACTGGACCACCAGGGGAAGCCCTCTGTTGTGTTTCTTATTTGTAGTTTCTTGTCTCTTACTGTGTTTTGTTTTGTTTTAATTTTGGCCTCCTTTATTGGTTTTTCATTTATTTATTGTCATCCATCTTTATTCTCTGGCCTGTGTGGGCCTCCCATCGCGTGGCCTCTCTCATTGCAGAGCGCCAGCTGTGGGTGCATGTGCTCCAGAGTGCTGGCTCGCATTTGTACACACCGGTCCAGCCGCTCCATAGTACGTGGGATCTTCCCGGGCCAGGGATTAAACTGGTGCCCCTTGCACTGGAAGGCAGACCTTACCCACTGGACCACCAGGGAAGCCCTCTTACTGTGTTTTGCAACATCATTTATCCTTGTTTTGCTTAACATTTTGTCTTCATTCATCTGATGGTGATCTGTTCCTCTTAGTTCTTTCTGAACTCTTCCAGTTTACTTTTATTTATCTTCTTCTTGTGTTACCATCTAATCACTGAATTGTGACAGTCATGTTGTGTGGGTTTTTTTTTTTTTTTCTTTTCCCCATCATGCCTCTTTTATTTATATTTATTTTCACCTATCTTTTTATTCTCTGGCATGTGTGGGCCTCACATTGCAGTGACCATTCTCACTGCAGAGCACTGGCTTTGGGCGCATGCGCTCCAGAGTGCTGGCTCGTAATTGGACATACTGGTTCAGCCACTGTGTGGCACATGGGATCTTCCCGGGCCACAGATCAAACCAGTGCCCCTTGCACTGCAAGGTGGACTCTTTACTCACTGGACCACCAGGGAAGCCCTTGTATGGTGTTTTTATTAGGGCATTGCCTTATGAAATAGTTTTAAATTGATAGCAAAGACATTTTCTCTTTTCATCTATTTCACATTACCATCTTTTTGGCATCTGTTCCTCATTTGGTAGCACTTCTCCAGTGGCTCAGCAGGTAAAGAATTTACCTGCATTGCAAGGAGACACGGGAGATAGGGATTTGATTCCTGGATTGGGAAGATCTGCTGGAGAAGGAAATGGCAGCCCAGTTCAGTATTCTTGCCTGGAGAATCCTGTGGATAGAGCAGCCGGGTGTGCTACAGTCCCTAGGGTTGCAGAAAGTCAGACACGACTTAATGACTTTCAGTTCACTTCATTTTACAACTGTCTCCTTTACACAGAGGACTTACTTGACTTTGTGATGCCTTGTGAGGTTTAACACCTAGTGACCTGGAAAATCAGGGCAACCAGACTGTGGTTCTGCCCCAGTCACAGGGCCAAATGAGGTGGCATTCCTGGATGATCCCCAGGTCTGTAAGAATGGCAGGGTGAAATGTTGGAATTGGACTCACCCTGTGCATCTCAGGGCAGCATGGACACTGACTGGATTGTCCCCACAGGTTCTTGAACAATGTCGGCTTCTTCTTCCCCTTGATAATGATGCTCACGTGGATGGTGTCTGTGGCCAGCATGGTCCGCAAGCTGGTTTACGAGCGGGAGATCCAGCTGGAAGAGGTACGTAGTCTGGGTGAGGGGAAGGGGTGGCGACCATGGGGTGACTACTGCCCCAGCACTGACTGGATACTGGATATACTTGGCTTGGCCCTGCTGCCCCAGGAGACTTGCTGCACAGGAAGAGCCGTGCCCTGCTGGAGTAGCAGGGGCCACAGGTCTGGTTCACCCACAGTGAGGAGAGCAGGTGGAGGACACCAGGCCTGCGAGGATGCTCGCTCAGCAGTTTTTATGTGACTCAGACAGACATAGGGATGGGATTCCCGTCTTTATGTACTGTTGGAATTCTTTATGTGTAGCCTTACTAGTTTTGTCCCAATGTTGTTAAAACTTGAAACTATCAAAACAGCTTTTAAGAATGAAAGTTCTGAAAGAACTTTTATGAAAAGACTTGCCTCCCTGTTCAACTGGGCCAACACCAGGGCACATGTTATCCACTTGTTCATTAAAGAAAAGCTAAAGTGCAGAGAGTATAGGGTGCTTTTCTTTCACGTTTGACTAGAACTACACTTTTGTGTGTTGTTTACCTATTTAGAAAGCTTGCTTTCCTGGATTTCTGTGTTTCTTTCCCATCCAGCTGTGCCCCCCCATGAGGCCTGCGGCTGGGGGTTAGTAACTCCTTGCCCAGGGCTGCCCGGGTGGAGGCTGTGTCTGGATTATTCTCATTTTCAGAAAGAGCCCCAAAGCGTTTACAGTTAGTTCAATGACTTTCAGTTCACTTCATTTTACAACTGTCTCCTTTACACAGAGGACTTACTTGACTTTGTGATGCCTTGTGAGGTTTAACACTTAGTGACCTGGAAAATCAGGGCAACCAGACTGTGATTCTGCCCCAGTCACAGGGCCAAATGAGGTGGCATTCCTGGATGATCCCCAGGTCTGTAACAATGGCAGGGTGAAATGTTGGAATTGGACTCACCCTGTGCATCTCAGGGCAGCATGGACACTGACTGGATTGTCCCCACAGGTTCTTGAACAACGTCGGCTTCTTCTTCCCCTTGATAATGATGCTCACGTGGATGGTGTCTGTGGCCAGCATGGTCCGCAAGCTGGTTTACGAGCGGGAGATCCAGCTGGAAGAGGTACGTAGTCTGAATGAGGGGAAGGGGTGGCGACCATGGGGTGACTACTGCCCCAGCACTGACTGGATACTGGATGTACTTGGCTGGGTCCTGCTGCCCCAGGAGACTCGCTGCACAGGAAGAGCCGTGCCCTGCTGGAGTAGCAGGGGCCACAGGTCTGGTTCACCCACAGTGAGGAGAGCAGGTGGAGGACACCAGGCCTGCGAGGGTGCTCGCTCAGCAGTTTTTATGTGACTCAGACAGACATAGGGATGGGATTCCCGTCTTTATGTACTATTGGAATTCTTTATGTGTAGCCTTACTAGTTTTGTCCCAATGTTGTTAAAACTTGAAACTATCAAAACAGCTTTTAAGAATGAAAGTTCTGAAAGAACTTTTATGAAAAGACTTGCCTCCCTGTTCAACTGGGCCAACACCAGGGCACATGTTATCCACTTGTTCATTAAAGAAAAGCTAAAGTGCAGAGAGTATAGGGTGCTTTTCTTTCAGGTTTGACTAGAACTACACTTTTGTGTGTTGTTTACCTATTTAGAAAGCTTGCTTTCCTGGATTTCTGTGTTTCTTTCCCATCCAGCTGTGCCCCCCCATGAGGCCTGCGGCTGGGGGTTAGTGACTCCTTGCCCAGGGCTGCCCGGGGTGGAGGCTGTGTCTGGATTATTCTCATTTTCAAGTAAACAGCCCTGCACCCAGAAGTACTACCATGTTACAGAGGAGCAAGTGGTGGCATAGTGGGTAGATTAATTTTAGTGTTACTAATTTAAACCAAGTTATTGTGCAAAACATGCTCTAGAACCTGAGTAGTAAACCCCATGGGGAGCAGCTTAAGGCCCAGTGTTTCCCTCTTCATAGTTCTCTTTGGTTTTTTATTAAACACAAACCAAATGACAAAAAAAAAAAAAAAGGAACAAAAGTGAAAGGAGCTCAATAAATAGGAAAGGCAGCAAGAATGTGAGTGGTCAAGCTGGGGTCTGGGGTCTCTCTTTGCAACCTGCCTTCTTACAGCCAAGTGATTGTCCTAAGATTGCCTGACTCAGTTCTTACCTCCTCACGGCCAGCAACCTGCTGTGTCGGGCTCTCAGTCACATTAAATGCTGACTCTGAAGGAAGCGTCTGGCCAGGTACCTCTGGACTGGGTCTCCATGCTGGCAACCACAGGGAAGATAAGCCCTGGCTGGCCTTCCCCTGCCCCAGCTCCCTGTCAGTCCCTATTATGACCTGGTCTCTGCTGTGTTGACAGTACGTGAGGACGATGGGCGTGCACCCATCTGTCAACTTCTTGGCCTGGCTCCTGGAGAACGTGGCCGTGCTGACTGTGAGCAGTGCCGCCCTGGCCCTCATCCTCAAGGTCAGCGGTGTGTTCACGTATAGCAGTGCCTGGATCGTCTTCCTCTTCCTCCTGGACTTCGGGGTGTCGGTGGTCACGCTGAGCTACCTCCTGAGCGCGCTGTTTAGCCGCGCGAGCACGGCCGCCCTGTGCAGCAGTCTGCTCTACACGGCCAGCTTCCTGCCCTACATCGTGCTGCTGGTGCTGCACGACCAGCTGGGTGTTGTCCTGCAGACGGTCCTGGTGAGTGTGCTCTTGTTTTCTAGTTGCCAAGCCATGTCCGACTCTTAGTGACCCTGTGGACTGCAGCACTCTGGGCCTCCCCATCCTTCACTGTCTCCCAGTGTTTGCCCAAACTCATGTCCATTGAACCAGTGATGCCATCCAACCGTCTCATCCCCTGTCACTCCCTTCTCTTCTTGCCTTCAATCTTTCTCAGCATCAAGGTCTCCCAGTGAGTTGGCTCTTTGCATCAGGTGGCCAAAATATTGGAGCTTCAGCATCAGTCCTTCCAATGAATATTCAGGGTTGATTTCCTTTAGGATTGACTGGTTGGATCTCCCAGCTATCCAAGGGACTCCCAAGAGTCTTCTCCAGCACCACAGTTTGAAAGCATCAGTTCTTCGGCACTCAGTCTTCTTTATGATCCAACTCACATCTGTACGTGATTCCAGGAAAGACCATGGCTTTGACTATACAGTTGTTTGTCGACAGAGTGATGTCTCAGCTTTTAATATACTGTCTAGGTTTGTCTTAGCTTTCCTCCTAAGAAACAAGAACCTTTTCTCCCTGCAGATTTAGAGTGTTAATTAACTGCTGTGTCGGGCTCTCAGTCACATTAAATGCTGACTCTGAAGGAAGCGTCTGGCCAGGTGCCTCTGGACTGGGTCTCCATGCTGGCAACCACAGGGAAGATAAGCCCTGGCTGGCCTTCCCCTGCCCCAGCTCTCTGTCAGTCCCTATTATGACCTGGTCTCTGCTGTGTTGACAGTACGTGAGGATGATGGGCGTGCACCCATCTGTCAACTTCTTGGCCTGGCTCCTGGAGAATGTGGCCGTGCTGACTGTGAGCAGTGCCGCCCTGGCCCTCATCCTCAAGGTCAGCGGCGTGTTCACGTATAGCAGTGCCTGGATCATCTTCCTCTTCCTCCTGGACTTCGGGGTGTCGGTGGTCACGCTGAGCTACCTCCTGAGCGCGCTGTTCAGCCGCGCGAGCACAGCCGCCCTGTGCAGCAGTCTGCTCTACACGGCCAGCTTCCTGCCCTACATCGTGCTGCTGGTGCTGCACGACCAGCTGGGTGTTGTCCTGCAGACAGTCCTGGTGAGTGTGCTCTTGTTTTCTAGTTGCCAAGCCATGTCCGACTCTTAGTGACCCTGTGGACTGCAGCACTCTGGGCCTCTCCATCCTTCACTGTCTCCCAGAGTTTGCCCAAACTCATGTCCATTGAACCGGTGATGCCATCCAACCGCCTCATCGTCTGTCACTCCTTTCTCTTCTTGCCTTCAATCTTTCTCAGCATCAAGGTCTCCCAGTGAGTTGGCTCTTTGCATCAGGTGGCCAAAATATTGGAGCTTCAGCATCAGTCCTTCCAATGAATATTCAGGATTGATTTCCTTTAGGATTGACTGGTTGGATCTCCCAGCTATCCAAGGGACTCCCAAGAGTCTTCTCCAGCACCACAGTTTGAAAGCATCAGTTCTTCGGCACTCAGTCTTCTTTATAATCCAACTCACATCTGTACGTGACTCCAGGAAAGACCATGGCGTTGACTATACAGTTGTTTTTCGACAGAGTGATGTCTCAGCTTTTTAATATACTGTCTAGGTTTGTCTTAGCTTTCCTTCTAAGAAACAAGAATCTTCTAATTTCATGACCATAGTCACCATCTGCATTGATTTTAGAGTGTAGAAGTGACAACCTCTTGGTAAGTGCGCTGTGCTGTCAAACTGCCAAACCAGACCCACGGCACACAGCCACTGCCCTTGACGTGCGAGTGCACTGTTTTCAGCTCTGTGGGGTCTTCCGCCTCCCTGGTGTGTCTTCCCGGCTCAAGTGCTGTCTTGCAGTGGTGGGGTCACTGAAACCATGGAGGGTTTGCTGAAAGGTGGCCTGTGAGAAACTGGCACTTGTCATATAACAGGGACTGTCCTCTGAAGACTCCTGGGGAACTTGGGAGCATCTTAAAGGAAGCATGGGACTCAGTTTCTCTTTATGTCACCCAGGGAATGAAACAGATTTCCAAAGCTCTTTTAGAAGTAAAATATACACATTTTTCTTGAAGCATCATGAATTACATTACATGAGTTGGAAAGACCTCTCTGTGGGCAACATCAGAGTCACTCATTTAGAATGTACCAAAGCGTTAGCGTACTTCCTGGTCTGTGATACAATTACTTGTAAGACAGGCACTCACCCATTTTTTGATGACTGTCACCTGGCAGGCATGGTGCCGACACACACCAGGGACACGTGGCAGGAGCCCGCCACTGGAAGGGATGGAGGAGCTGAGGTTTTAAGGGTGTCGCTTTCATGTAAACATTCACGCTTGCTCAAGGGCAGAGCAGGTCCTCCTTGAAGCCTGTTGTGGGGTGTGGTTCGAGTCACTGAGGGAGATTGGGGTGGGACCAGGGCAGAGAGTCAGACACAGACAGGTGCCGCATGTCCTCTCTTAAATGTGGAATCTAAAACGTACAACAGACGACCGAATATAACAAAACGGAAGCAGGCTGTGGATACTGAGAGCAAACCAATGGTTACTTTGTGGAGACTCCCAGCTATCCAAGGGACTCCCAAGAGTCTTCTCCAGCACCACAGTTTGAAAGCATCAGTTCTTCGGCACTCAGTCTTCTTTATAATCCAACTCACATCTGTACGTGACTCCAGGAAAGACCATGGCGTTGACTATACAGTTGTTTTTCGACAGAGTGATGTCTCAGCTTTTTAATATACTGTCTAGGTTTGTCTTAGCTTTCCTTCTAAGAAACAAGAATCTTCTAATTTCATGACCATAGTCACCATCTGCATTGATTTTAGAGTGTAGAAGTGACAACCTCTTGGTAAGTGCGCTGTGCTGTCAAACTGCCAAACCAGACCCACGGCACACAGCCACTGCCCTTGACGTGCGAGTGCACTGTTTTCAGCTCTGTGGGGTCTTCCCGCCTCCCCTGGTGTGTCTTCCCGGCTCAAGTGCTGTCTTGCAGTGGTGGGGTCACTGAAACCATGGAGGGTTTGCTGAAAGGTGGCCTGTGAGAAACTGGCACTTGTCATATAACAGGGACTGTCCTCTGAAGACTCCTGGGGAACTTGGGAGCATCTTAAAGGAAGCATGGGACTCAGTTTCTCTTTATGTCACCCAGGGAATGAAACAGATTTCCAAAGCTCTTTTAGAAGTAAAATATACACATTTTTCTTGAAGCATCATGAATTACATTACATGAGTTGGAAAGATCTCTCTGTGGGCAACATCAGAGTCACTCATTTAGAATGTACCAAAGCGTTAGCATACTTCCTGGTCTGTGATACAATTACTTGTAAGACAGGCACTCACCCATTTTTTGATGACTGTCACCTGGCAGGCATGGTGCCGACACACACCAGGGACACGTGGCAGGAGCCCGCCACTGGAAGGGATGGAGGAGCTGAGGTTTTAAGGGTGTCGCTTTCATGTAAACATTCACGCTTGCTCAAGGGCAGAGCAGGTCCTCCTTGAAGCCTGTTGTGGGGTGTGGTTCGAGTCACTGAGGGAGAATTGGGGTGGGACCAGGGCAGAGAGTCAGACACAGACAGGTGCCGCATGTCCTCTCTTAAATGTGGAATCTAAAACGTACAACAGACGACCGAATATAACAAAACGGAAGCAGGCTGTGGATACTGAGAGCAAACTAATGGTTACTGGGGGTTGTGGAGACTGAGGGAGTGGAGAGAGGGGCAAGAGAGGGTAGGGGATTAAGTGCAAACTACTAGGTAGGAAATGAATGTTCCAGGGATGTGACACACAGCGTAGGGAATAGAGTTGCTGTTTTGTAACTTCCTGCTATAATCTACAAAAATACACAGTCACTGTGTTTTGTATGTGAAACCAACTGAATATTGTTAAGTCAACTATACTTCAGCTATTACGAAAAAGATTCCCAGTGTTGCCAGGGGGCACCCAAGGCCTTCACTAATGAGTCTCTGCTCATTTCAAGCCTCAGTGTAAAATATTAATACTTCCAAGAAAGCTGAGTTATTTTTCCCCAACCTCAGTAAGCCCTTCAAGTCTGTTTCGGTTTCTATAAGTCATGTATGGAGATTTGTATCATGTTTATCAGTGTTTTACCTATTGATATGTGCTTATCAATTTGGATTAGTTATGTCCCATCTGAAGTCATTCATAATCAGTAGTTTTGTGTGTTAATTAGATGTTTGCAGAATAATGAAAACAACTAGGACCACTTGGTGACCCCACTACATGCTCCTTACATATAGAAAAGAGCTGTTGCCCACCCAGCCTGAATTTCAAATGATTTTTTTTTATTTCAGTCCTTAGATTTAAGGTTTTATGTATATAAAGCCTGACTTCCTTTATATGCTGAAAGTTACATTACATGAGTTGGAAAGATCTCTCTGTGGGCAACATCAGAGTCACTCATTTAGAATGTACCAAAGCGTTAGCATACTTCCTGGTCTGTGATACAATTACTTGTAAGACAGGCACTCACCCATTTTTTGATGACTGTCACCTGGCAGGCATGGTGCCGACACACACCAGGGACACGTGGCAGGAGCCCGCCACTGGAAGGGATGGAGGAGCTGAGGTTTTAAGGGTGTCGCTTTCATGTAAACATTCACGCTTGCTCAAGGGCAGAGCAGGTCCTCCTTGAAGCCTGTTGTGGGGTGTGGTTCGAGTCACTGAGGGAGAATCGGGGTGGGACCAGGGCAGAGAGTCAGACACAGACAGGTGCCGCATGTCCTCTCTTAAATGTGGAATCTAAAACGTACAACAGACGACCGAATATAACAAAACGGAAGCAGGCTGTGGATACTGAGAGCAAACTAATGGTTACTGGGGGTTGTGGAGACTGAGGGAGTGGAGAGAGGGGCAAGAGAGGGTAGGGGATTAAGTGCAAACTACTAGGTAGGAAATGAATGTTCCAGGGATGTGACACACAGCGTAGGGAATAGAGTTGCTGTTTTGTAACTTCCTGCTATAATCTACAAAAATACACAGTCACTGTGTTTTGTATGTGAAACCAACTGAATATTGTTAAGTCAACTATACTTCAGCTATTACGAAAAAGATTCCCAGTGTTGCCAGGGGGCACCCAAGGCCTTCACTGATGAGTCTCTGCTCATTTCAAGCCTCAGTGTAAAATATTAATACTTCCAAGAAAGCTGAGTTATTTTTCCCCAACCTCAGTAAGCCCTTCAAGTCTGTTTCGGTTTCTATAAGTCATGTATGGAGATTTGTATCATGTTTATCAGTGTTTTGCCTATTGATATGTGCTTATCAATTTGGATTAGTTATGTCCCATCTGAAGTCATTCATAATCAGTAGTTTTGTGTGTTAATTAGATGTTTGCAGAATAATGAAAACAACTAGGACCACTTGGTGACCCCACTACATGCTCCTTACATATAGAAAAAGAGCTGTTGCCCACCCAGCCTGAATTTCAAATGATTTTTTTTTTTTATTTCAGTCCTTAGATTTAAGGTTTTATGTATATAAAGCCTGACTTCCTTTTTATATGCTGAAATGTTTCTAGCAAATAAAAATATCTAACTCTGGTCCATTATATTTTTAAACGTAAGATACTTATCCAGTGAGTTTTATTTTATTTTACTTTTTGACACAAGACCTTCCACTGGAAATGAAATAACATTTTCCTCCAATGCGCCCTCGTCTCGTGTAGAACCGTGCGTGTTCTCCATCAGTCTGCCTGCAGTGTGCTCCAGGGCATTCACTTAATAATAAAACATAGTAAATTGCTCTATTCCATTTTTCCACTGTTTGGTGTTATATGTTTCTGTGTACAGTGCATTGGATTTATGACACTTCAAACACTGCAGTAAAGAGAAATAATTCCTTTTAACATTAAAAACTGGCTTATTATCACACTTTTCAGAACAGACTGACATGCGTCCTGGTCTTGGGTTCAGATGTTGGAGCCACCGCCTGGAGCGATGGTTTGCATCATTAGATGCCTGAACGTGCCGTAGGTTTCTTTATTTGAGTTTAGTGCTGTGGATTTTCTCTGGTCCCCCATCAAGCACTAACTTGCCGTTTTTCTCTTCTCTCCCTCAATCTGCGGGCAGTGCCTCCTCTCTACAACCGCCTTTGGACAAGGAGTGTTTTTTGTTACATTCCTAGAAGGGCAAGAGTCAGGTAAGAGGATGCAGTTTTTAAAAGTGACTCTCAGCGACTCAAGTTTTTGCAAATGCATTGTGGTTATGTTGTAAGTGATACAGTAGAGACTGTTAGTTACTAAGCAGAAGGTTTGGAAGGAGATCCTGGCATTGGTTTAGCTGAGACAAACCCCACCCTCCATCTAGCTACCTTGGTTTTTGGCACAACAAGAATAGTCCTGGCCTGCTATAGTCCAGGTTAGCCACTCAGGTAGAACCTGGGGCCCCCTTTCCCTGTAACCCACTAGTTCATAATCAGTAGTTTTGTGTGTTAATTAGATGTTTGCAGAATAATGAAAACAACTAGGACCACTTGGTGACCCCACTACATGCTCCTTACATATAGAAAAGAGCTGTTGCCCACCCAGCCTGAATTTCAAATGATTTTTTTTTTTTATTTCAGTCCTTAGATTTAAGGTTTTATGTATATAAAGCCTGACTTCCTTTTTATATGCTGAAATGTTTCTAGCAAATAAAAATATCTAACTCTGGTCCATTATATTTTTAAACGTAAGATACTTATCCAGTGAGTTTTATTTTATTTTACTTTTTGACACAAGACCTTCCACTGGAAATGAAATAACATTTTCCTCCAATGCGCCCTCGTCTCGTGTAGAACCGTGCGTGTTCTCCATCAGTCTGCCTGCAGTGTGCTCCAGGGCATTCACTTAATAATAAAACATAGTAAATTGCTCTATTCCATTTTTCCACTGTTTGGTGTTATATGTTTCTGTGTACAGTGCATTGGATTTATGACACTTCAAACACTGCAGTAAAGAGAAATAATTCCTTTTAACATTAAAAACTGGCTTATTATCACACTTTTCAGAACAGACTGACATGCGTCCTGGTCTTGGGTTCAGATGTTGGAGCCACCGCCTGGAGCGATGGTTTGCATCATTAGATGCCTGAACGTGCCGTAGGTTTCTTTATTTGAGTTTAGTGCTGTGGATTTTCTCTGGTCCCCCATCAAGCACTAACTTGCCGTTTTTCTCTTCTCTCCCTCAATCTGCGGGCAGTGCCTCCTCTCTACAACCGCCTTTGGACAAGGAGTGTTTTTTGTTACATTCCTAGAAGGGCAAGAGTCAGGTAAGAGGATGCAGTTTTTAAAAAGTGACTCTCAGCGACTCAAGTTTTTGCAAATGCATTGTGGTTATGTTGTAAGTGATACAGTAGAGACTGTTAGTTACTAAGCAGAAGGTTTGGAAGGAGATCCTGGCATTGGTTTAGCTGAGACAAACCCCACCCTCCATCCAGCTACCTTGGTTTTTGGCACAACAAGAATAGTCCTGGCCTGCTATAGTCCAGGTTAGCCACTCGGGTAGAACCTGGGGCTTCCCTGTAACACACTCAGTCAGCCTTGTGACCCCTGGAATTCTGCCCAGTAGGGCCGTGGAGGGTCCCATCTCATAGACTTACTGAACTGCAGTTGTCTTCCTGGATTTCTGTCCACCTTTCTAGTTCCTTTTTCTAACTGCCTCTTTCACATGATGACTGTTTACATATTATCAGCTCTCATCGTCACTTGCAGAGTTTCTGGATCCTTCCTTAAGCCACGATCCATAAGAACATCTAACCAGCATAGAATACAGACCAAGAATCTTCCCTCTTTTCTCTGCATTTCACTCCTGTTAATCACTCTGAGTGCATGCATGTGTTTGTACCAAGTCAGTACAGTCATGTCTAACTCTGTAGCCTGCCAGGCTCTTCTGTCCATGAGGTTTCTCAGGCAAGAATACTGGAGTGGGTTGCCATGCCCTCCTTCAGGGGATTGAACCCAGGTCTCCTGCATTACAGGCAGATTCTTTACCACCTGAGCCACCTGGGAAGTCCATTAATCAGCCTACAAATATTAAAAAAGATCTGTTTGGCAGTGATCTTCAAAATGTACAGTGATCTGTATATTTCTTAGATGTTTATATGTTTTTGCAGTGCATTTTGAAATCACAGGGAAAATATATGCTGTATATGAAACTGAACTCCAGCTCTCATTAGCTTGTAAATTTGTGCCAGTCTTGAAATTCTCCAACTTTTTTGTAAAACATGTTTAACTATCCTGAACTATCCTACACTAAAACTATTAAAACATACGAGTCATCCTGAAATGACCCATCCTAAATTCTTCAAATGCTTTTAAAACAAAGCTGGATCATGAGGATATGGAAGAAAAATGGTTACTGCTAGATTGTTTGAGTAATTCCAACAAGTGCACAATGTTAGAAGATTATTTATTTACTTGTTGGCTGTGTTGGGTTGCCGTGCATGGAGTTTGCTCTAGTGTGTGTTACTTGGGCTATGGAGAGCAGGGGCTGCCTCCCAGTTGCTGTGTGTTGGGTTTCTGGTTGTAGTGGCTTCTCTTGTTGTGGAGCACAGGTTCTGGGCATGCAGGCTTCAGTAGGTGTGGCCTGGCAGGCTCAGTAGTTGCAGTTGTGGGCCCTAGAGCACTGTCTGGTTAGTTGTGGCACATGGGCTTAGATGCCTTCTCTTGGGGAACGTGATCACCCGTCTGCCCAGCATCCATAAGAACTGACTCTAACCTTTCTAGTTCCTTTCTAACTGCCTCTTTCACATGATGACTGTTTACATATTATCAGCTCTCATCGTCACTTGCAGAGTTTCTGGATCCTTCCTTAAGCCACGATCCATAAGAACATCTAACCAGCATAGAATACAGACCAAGAATCTTCCCTCTTTTCTCTGCATTTCACTCCTGTTAATCACTCTGAGTGCATGCATGTGTTTGTACCAAGTCAGTACAGTCATGTCTAACTCTGTAGCCTGCCAGGCTCTTCTGTCCATGAGGTTTCTCAGGCAAGAATACTGGAGTGGGTTGCCATGCCCTCCTTCAGGGGATTGAACCCAGGTCTCCTGCATTACAGGCAGATTCTTTACCACCTGAGCCACCTGGGAAGTCCATTAATCAGCCTACAAATATTAAAAAAGATCTGTTTGGCAGTGATCTTCAAAATGTACAGTGATCTGTATATTTCTTAGATGTTTATATGTTTTTTGCAGTGCATTTTTGAAATCACAGGGAAAATATATGCTGTATATGAAACTGAACTCCAGCTCTCATTAGCTTGTAAATTTGTGCCAGTCTTGAAATTCTCCAACTTTTTTGTAAAACATGTTTAACTATCCTGAACTATCCTACACTAAAACTATTAAAACATACGAGTCATCCTGAAATGACCCATCCTAAATTCTTCAAATGCTTTTAAAACAAAGCTGGATCATGAGGATATGGAAGAAAAATGGTTACTGCTAGATTGTTTGAGTAATTCCAACAAGTGCACAATGTTAGAAGATTATTTATTTACTTGTTGGCTGTGTTGGGTTGCCGTGCATGGAGTTTGCTCTAGTGTGTGTTACTTGGGCTATGGAGAGCAGGGGCTGCCTCCCAGTTGCTGTGTGTTGGGTTTCTGGTTGTAGTGGCTTCTCTTGTTGTGGAGCACAGGTTCTGGGCATGCAGGCTTCAGTAGGTGTGGCCTGGCAGGCTCAGTAGTTGCAGTTTGTGGGCCCTAGAGCACCGTCTGGTTAGTTGTGGCACATGGGCTTAGATGCTCTCTGGTACGTGAGATCTTCCCAGACCAGGGATACAACCGGTGCCCCTTGTGTTGCAAGGTGGATTCTTAACCTCTGTATCACCAGGGGAGCCCCCAAACACTTATTTTATTGAGTTAATAGGTTAGTACCATAGGGAAATTGAGAAAGACGAATGTTTTTCTTGAAATAAGTTAATTTAACCTATTAATAACTTGCAAACATATTGTAAGAAGAGAATGATTCTTTCCTACCACAAATCCTATATCCTGTTTATATATATTCCAAGAACAGTAGTATAATTAGAGTTTGGCTTGCCAAGGAGTTTTTTTTTTTAACTTTTTTTTTTTTTTTAAATTTTGAGTGGGGGTCAGGTTGGGGGGGGGGGGGGGGGGGCGGGCCACTTCTATTGGTCTTTCATTTCTCTATTTTCATCCGTCTTTATTCTTTGGCTCCTGTGGGCCTCCCATCACCGTGGCGTCTGTTGTTGCAGAGCGCTGGCTCTGGGCACATGCGCTCCAGAGCTCCGGCTTGGTAATTGGACACATCAGTCCAGCCGCTCCATGGCACGTGGGATCTTCCCAGGCCAGGGATGGAACCGGCGCCCCTTGCACTGCAAGGTGGTGTCCTTACCCACTGGACCACCAGGGGAAGCCCGCCAAGGAGTTTTCATCTTGTTTTAAAACAGATTTGGGTCTTCCCTGGTGGTCCAGTGGGTAAGGACACCGCTTTGCGGTGCAAGGGGCGCCGGTTCGATCCCTGGCCTGGAAAGATCCCACGTGCCCCTGAGCGGCTGGACCGACGTGTCCAACTACCGAGCCAGAGCTCTGGAGCACATGCGCTCAGAGCTGGTGCTCAGTGACGAGAGAGGCCGCTGCGATGGGAAGCCCACACGGGCCAAAGAACAAAGATGGATGAAAATGGATAAATGAAAGACCAATAGAAGTGACCCCCCCCCAAAAAAGGGCAAAAACAAACAGATTTGTTTCCCCTAAATACAGAGATTTTAGTTAAGCAAATGCAACTGGGTATAAGCAAAGTGACCTTTGAATGTTAGGTATTCAGGTATTGTTAACGGTCACCCACCTGGTGTCCTTGAGCTGGTGTGAGGTGAAGCTAAAATATCACTGGAGGGGCAGGACCCATGACCTTGACTTTGGTTTTGTTTAGCTGTGCTCAGCTTTGCCTCCAGGTGGGTACTCTCAGGTCATCCAAGTCTGCCCTGGAAGGGAATGGGCAGTACTGACTCTGACTTTCTCTTCCTTCTAGGGATTCAGTGGGACAATATGTACCAGTCTCCGGAATCAGCAGGCATGTCGTTCGGCTGGGTTTGCTGGATGATTCTGTTTGATTCAGGCCTTTATTTTGTATGCGGATGGTACCTGAACAACTTGATTCCTGGTAAGGTTTCCACACTTTATAACAAAATCAACTTAAAAAAAAAAACAAACCAGTTTGAACCAATGTCTATGAATACTGGATAATTATTTGTTCTTTAAGACATGAGAAAAGGAGTTGATAAGATGTATTTCTTTTTTTTTTCTTTTTTAGGGGGGGTCGGATTGGGGAGGGATGGGGGCGGGCGGGCCACTTCTATTGGTCTTTCATTTATCTATTTTCATCCGTCTTTGTTCTTTGGCCCGTCTGGGCCTCCCATTGCAGTGGCCTCTGTTGTCGTGGAACACCAGCTCTGGGCGCATGCGCTCCAGAGCTCCGGCTCGGTAATTGGACACATGGGTCCAGCCGCTCCGCGGCACGTGGGATCTTCCCAGGCCAGGGATCGAAGCGGCGCCCCTTGCACTGCAAGGTGATGTCCTTACCCACTGGACCACCAGGGAAGCCCGATAAGATGTATTTTTTAAAAAAAATTTTCTCTCTTAAGTTTTGGTTGTGCTGGGTCTTCATTGTGGCATGCAGGACTTTCTCAAGCTGTGGTGGGCAAGCTTCTCTGGGTGCAGAGCATGGGCTCGAGACCACATGGACTCAGTAGTTGTGGTGCACTGGCTTCTCTAGTTGTCATGGGTGGGTTTAGTTGTCCCATGGCATGTGGGATCTTAAGTTCCTGGACCAGAGATCGAACTGAACGTCCCTTGCATTGGAAGGCAGAGTCTTAACCGCTGAACCACCAGGGAAGCCCCAGGATGTGTTTTAAAGGGAACATGTTTGAGAAAATGATGGTGCTTCTGAATCGTGGTGACGCCCCTGGAAGGAATAAAATATCACTGGAGGGGCAGGACCCATGACCTTGACTTTGGTTTTGTTTAGCTGTGCTCAGCTTTGCCTCCAGGTGGGTACTCTCAGGTCATCCAAGTCTGCCCTGGAAGGAATGGGCAGTGCTGACTCTGACTTTCTCTTCCTTCTAGGGATTCAGTGGGACAATATGTACCAGTCTCCGGAATCAGCAGGCATGTCGTTCGGCTGGGTTTGCTGGATGATTCTGTTTGATTCAGGCCTTTATTTTGTATGCGGATGGTACCTGAACAACTTGATTCCTGGTAAGGTTTCCACACTTTATAACAAAATCAACTTAAAAAAAAAAACAAACCAGTTTGAACCAATGTCTATGAATACTGGATAATTATTTGTTCTTTAAGACATGAGAAAAGGAGTTGATAAGATGTATTTCTTTTTTTTTTCTTTTTTAGGGGGGGTCGGATTGGGGAGGGATGGGGGCGGGCGGGCCACTTCTATTGGTCTTTCATTTATCTATTTTCATCCGTCTTTGTTCTTTGGCCCGTCTGGGCCTCCCATTGCAGTGGCCTCTGTTGTCGTGGAACACCAGCTCTGGGCGCATGCGCTCCAGAGCTCCGGCTCGGTAATTGGACACATGGGTCCAGCCGCTCCGCGGCACGTGGGATCTTCCCAGGCCAGGGATCGAAGCGGCGCCCCTTGCACTGCAAGGTGATGTCCTTACCCACTGGACCACCAGGGAAGCCCGATAAGATGTATTTTTTTAAAAAAATTTTCTCTCTTAAGTTTTGGTTGTGCTGGGTCTTCATTGTGGCATGCAGGACTTTCTCAAGCTGTGGTGGGCAAGCTTCTCTGGGTGCAGAGCATGGGCTCGAGACCACATGGACTCAGTAGTTGTGGTGCACTGGCTTCTCTAGTTGTCATGGGTGGGTTTAGTTGTCCCATGGCATGTGGGATCTTAAGTTCCTGGACCAGAGATCGAACTGAACGTCCCTTGCATTGGAAGGCAGAGTCTTAACCGCTGAACCACCAGGGAAGCCCCAGGATGTGTTTTAAAGGGAACATGTTTGAGAAAATGATGGTGCTTCTGAATCGTGAGATAACCCCGACCCTGTGAGGACAGGGCTGAATGGGTCCCATGGGCCCACCCTGCAGCTCCCTGCCAGGGGGCTCCTAGAGATGGAACAGCAGAGGCTCTGGTTCCCAAGATTGTGTGTTTGAGGAAAATGGAGGTGAGGGCATTAGAACAGGAGGGGCTGGCACCCATGTGTCTTTGGCCCCTGGACATCGAGGTCAGGGGCTCAGAAAGCACCATGCAGCAGGAGTAAAAGGACCCAGCTCTCAGCTACATGAGCAGATGGCAGAACCTGGAGGGAATTTGGACTAGCAATGAGGGGACTGAGCTGTGGACTGAGGGTTGGGAGTGCCTCCAAACCAGAGCTGGCAGTGGCGTTCCGTGTGGAGGTGGTGCCGGGCTGGCTGCCCACGGCGATGGTCCTCCCCTTTGGTCAGTGAGGGAGGAAGTACTCACACCACACACCTGGCTCAGCCCAGACCACAGAGGTAGCACTTCAACAGTTTTTATTTTATATTTTTAGAAAGAGCTTTTTAATGGTATAATGCTGTCATGATGAAGTTGCTTGTGGTTTGGGCTATTTACTTTCCAAACAACTAGGCACTTTAACTAGCATCTAACCTTTAAAGTTAAAAACTAAAAAAGAGATTCTAATCATATACAAGTTGATAATGGAAGGATAGGAGGAAAAAACCCCTTCATTCTCTTTATAAAGATATATTCTATGTTTGGAAAGTTCATGCACCATTTAAGGATAAGTAAAAATCAAAATAAAATGGATCATTGAAAAAAATAAGAGATTAGAAATAGAATAAATCACTTCTGGAAAAATATTGAATTTCTCAAGCTGTGGTGGGCAAGCTTCTCTGGGTGCAGAGCATGGGCTCGAGACCACATGGACTCAGTAGTTGTGGTGCACTGGCTTCTCTAGTTGTCATGGGTGGGTTTAGTTGTCCCATGGCATGTGGGATCTTAAGTTCCTGGACCAGAGATCGAACTGAACGTCCCTTGCGTTGGAAGGCAGAGTCTTAACCGCTGGACCACCAGGGAAGCCCCAGGATGTGTTTTAAAGGGAACACGTTTGAGAAAATGATGGTGCTTCTGAATCGTGAGATAACCCCGACCCTGTGAGGACAGGGCTGAATGGGTCCCATGGGCCCACCCTGCAGCTCCCTGCCAGGGGGCTCCTAGAGATGGAACAGCAGAGGCTCTGGTTCCCAAGATTGTGTGTTTGAGGAAAATGGAGGTGAGGGCATTAGAACAGGAGGGGCTGGCACCCATGTGTCTTTGGCCCCTGGACATCGAGGTCAGGGGCTCAGAAAGCACCATGCAGCAGGAGTAAAAGGACCCAGCTCTCAGCTACATGAGCAGATGGCAGAACCTGGAGGGAATTTGGACTAGCAATGAGGGGACTGAGCTGTGGACTGAGGGTTGGGAGTGCCTCCAAACCAGAGCTGGCAGTGGCGTTCCGTGTGGAGGTGGTGCCGGGCTGGCTGCCCACGGCGATGGTCCTCCCCTTTGGTCAGTGAGGGAGGAAGTACTCACACCACACACCTGGCTCAGCCCAGACCACAGAGGTAGCACTTCAACAGTTTTTATTTTATATTTTTAGAAAGAGCTTTTTAATGGTATAATGCTGTCATGATGAAGTTGCTTGTGGTTTGGGCTATTTACTTTCCAAACAACTAGGCACTTTAACTAGCATCTAACCTTTAAAGTTAAAAACTAAAAAAGAGATTCTAATCATATACAAGTTGATAATGGAAGGATAGGAGGAAAAAACCCCTTCATTCTCTTTATAAAGATATATTCTATGTTTGGAAAGTTCATGCACCATTTAAGGATAAGTAAAAATCAAAATAAAATGGATCATTGAAAAGATTATTTTACATATGAACAGGAAAAGTGGCACCCAAGAGAAAATTAGAAATAGAATAAATCACTTCTGGAAAAAGATTGCACTGCCCTGATATTTGAATAAAGTTGAGGAAAGGTAGATCTAGGAAATGAGAGAAAGAAAATTAATGGAGAAGGCCAAGGTGAAGGGAAGCTGGAAAAGGCTGGACATTACCAAGAAGCTGGTGAACCACAAGGAATGTTGCAGAAGGTGGGATGCTGGTTTGAAATGCAAAAGAAGTGATGCAGAGGAGGGGCCATGTGTTCAGGACACTGACACACACAGACGGTGCCTGGAAGGCGATGGACCAGACAGCCTGTGAACCCCAGACCTCCCACCCCCACACAGATCCAGGGGAACAAGAGGAAACATCATGTTCCAATGAGAAAAACCTGGGTTTGCGAAGTAAAGCCTCAGCACATTGCTCACAAAATTAATAATAATAAAAACTATCTTGGTGTAAAATGACCTGTCTTGGCATCCACAGAGAAAGAGAAGACTCAGACAAGTGTAGAGATCAGGGAATTGTATTGCCCTCGTCCAGGTGAAGATTATCATCAGATTCGGTCATGGGTCCCAAAGGAACTGAATTTTCTCTTAATTCTTGGGCCCTGAGGCATGGAGACCCTGGGTCCTTATTTTCATATATTCCAGTGAGGTAACAGGGTTTGGGATGCTCTGCTAGCGCTTGGCCCCAAATCTCACTGGCACGTTCAGTGGAGGAGGCCTGACTCACACCACACACCTGGCTCAGCCCAGACCACAGAGGTAGCACTTCAACAGTTTTTATTTTATATTTTTAGAAAGAGCTTTTTAATGGTATAATGCTGTCATGATGAAGTTGCTTGTGGTTTGGGCTATTTACTTTCCAAACAACTAGGCACTTTAAGTAGCATCTAACCTTTAAAGTTAAAAACTAAAAAAGAGATTCTAATCATATACAAGTTGATAATGGAAGGATAGGAGGAAAAAACCCCTTCATTCTCTTTATAAAGATATATTCTATGTTTGGAAAGTTCATGCACCATTTAAGGATAAGTAAAAATCAAAATAAAATGGATCATTGAAAAGATTATTTTACATATGAACAGGAAAAGTGGCACCCAAGAGAAAATTAGAAATAGAATAAATCACTTCTGGAAAAAGATTGCACTGCCCTGATATTTGAATAAAGTTGAGGAAAGGTAGATCTAGGAAATGAGAGAAAGAAAATTAATGGAGAAGGCCAAGGTGAAGGGAAGCTGGAAAAGGCTGGACATTACCAAGAAGCTGGTGAACCACAAGGAATGTTGCAGAAGGTGGGATGCTGGTTTGAAATGCAAAAGAAGTGATGCAGAGGAGGGGCCATGTGTTCAGGACACTGACACACACAGACGGTGCCTGGAAGGCGATGGACCAGACAGCCTGTGAACCCCAGACCTCCCACCCCCACACAGATCCAGGGGAACAAGAGGAAACATCATGTTCCAATGAGAAAAACCTGGGTTTGCGAAGTAAAGCCTCAGCACATTGCTCACAAAATTAATAATAATAAAAACTATCTTGGTGTAAAATGACCTGTCTTGGCATCCACAGAGAAAGAGAAGACTCAGACAAGTGTAGAGATCAGGGAATTGTATTGCCCTCGTCCAGGTGAAGATTATCATCAGATTCGGTCATGGGTCCCGAAGGAACTGAATTTTCTCTTAATTCTTGGGCCCTGAGGCATGGAGACCCTGGGTCCTTATTTTCATATATTCCAGTGAGGTAACAGGGTTTGGGATGCTCTGCTAGCGCTTGGCCCCCAAATCTCACTGGCACGTTCCAGTGGAGGAGGCCTGACTCCTAAGTGGGCAGGTGCTTCTGTCCAGACGGGAGGCTGAGGGAGGTGGACTTGTCAGAGGGGAACTTCAGAGACTTTCTGGCATCTCTTGTGAGTGAGCCTGGACTCCTGGTCAGGAAGAGAGAGACAGACAGGCAAATACAGAGAAACAGAGACAGTGATCAGAGGGAGGTGGCCTGGCACAGGACAGTCCTGTGGCTTTGGGGAGGAGTTGGGTAAAATCTGAAGGTGGTGGGGCAGTGGTTGTGGCTGGTCGGGAAAGTGCGGAAGGACAGGCTTGGTCTGGTGATGATTCCTGTCGGTGTTGAGGGGCATCTGGGCCCAGGAAGCCTTGCTGTGGGGGAGGGCAGGGCAAGGCTGGAGTCAGGTAGTGGGACTGGCCCAGTGCAGGTGGAGGGACTTTCGTCTGTCTATCCAGGGCGGCCAGGATCTGTGTCACAAGTGTGGCCTGGGACTTAGGCCTGGGGACTATTGGGCTGCACCCGTTTCCTGCCGGGCTTTCTGGGGGTACGAGGAGGGAGTTGGGGACCTGAGACAGGGGTGGCAGTGGGGGAGGGAGGTGTGGGTCTGTGTGTCTGCTCCACCCTGGAAGCTGTCAGTGTGCTGCCCTTGCTCGCTGTGGACATGGGCACACATGGAGATGGAGGCTGCAACTGTGGGGAATGAGAGTCAGAGATCGTGGAAAAGACAGAGAAAACCGCTGTGTCCCTAGTCAGTGTGAGCATCAGGCGAAAACAAGATGCAGGTGGTCAGATGACCAGTTACAAATACACGTTGGGGAGCAGAAATGCCTGACTCTGTCAGCAGTGAGCAGAGTGCAGTAAGGAAAGTAGCAGTAAAACAAACATGTACATCCAACGGAGAGGGGAATGAATATCAGAACTTTTAAGTAGATTTGAAAAATGGAAAGGAATGCCATATTCCTCAGTGTGGCTATTTGTTAAGAAGATGTTGATATTTTTCCAAACAGGTCTATACATTTATATAATTTTAAGTTATTTACCATTTAATATGAAATATGAGGGTTTGGGATGCTCTGCTAGCGCTTGGCCCCAAATCTCACTGGCACGTTCAGTGGAGGCCTGACTCCTAAGTGGGCAGGTGCTTCTGTCCAGACGGGAGGCTGAGGGAGGGGGACTTGTCAGAGGGGAACTTCAGAGACTTTCTGGCATCTCTTGTGAGTGAGCCTGGGCTCCTGGTCAGGAAGAGAGAGACAGGCAAATACAGAGAAACAGAGACAGTGATCAGAGGGAGGTGGCCTGGCACAGGACAGTCCTGTGGCTTTGGGGAGGAGTTGGGTAAAATCTGAAGGTGGTGGGGCAGTGGCTGTGGCTGGTCGGGAAAGTGCGGAAGGACAGGCTTGGTCTGGTGATGATTCCTGTGGGTGTTGAGGGGCATCTGGGCCCAGGAAGCCTTGCTGTGGGGGAGGGCAGGGCAAGGCTGGAGTCGGGTAGTGGAACTGGCCCAGTGCAGGTGGAGGGACTTTCGTCTGTCTATCCAGGGCAGCCAGGATCTGAGTCACAGGTGTGGCCTGGGACTTAGGCCTGGGGACTATTGGGCTGCACCCGTTTCCTGCCGGGCTTTCTGGGGGTACGAGGAGGGAGTTGGGGACCTGAGACAGGGGTGGCAGTGGGGGAGGGAGGTGTGGGTCTGTGTGTCTGCTCCACCCTGGAAGCTGTCAGTGTGCTGCCCTTGCTCGCTGTGGACATGGGCACACATGGAGATGGAGGCTGCAACTGTGGGGAATGAGAGTCAGAGATCGTGGAAAAGACAGAGAAAACCGCTGTGTCCCTAGTCAGTGTGAGCATCAGGCGAAAACAAGATGCAGGTGGTCAGATGACCAGTTACAAATACACGTTGGGGAGCAGAAATGCCTGACTCTGTCAGCAGTGAGCAGAGTGCAGTAAGGAAAGTAGCAGTAAAACAAACATGTACATCCAACGGAGAGGGGAATGAATATCAGAACTTTTAAGTAGATTTGAAAAACGGAAAGGAATGCCATATTCCTCAGTGTGGCTATTTGTTAAGAAGATGTTGATATTTTTCCAAACAGGTCTATACATTTATATAATTTTAAGTTATTTACCATTTAATATGAAATATTATGGACTTCCCTGGTGACTCAGTGGTAACGAATCTGCCTGCAATGCAGGAGACCTGGGTTCGATCCCCTGGGTCAGGAAGATCCCTTGGAGGAGGGCATGGAAACCCACTCTGGTCTCTTGCCTGGAGAATTCCATGGACAGGTTACAGTCCACCATAATGTCACACAGAGTCGGACACAACTGAAGTGACTAAGCAGCAGCATAAAGCATTATATCAATGTAAAATCATGAAATTTACATAAATAATTTAAATTAAGAATACTGTTAAAAGGGATTTGTTTTTCATTGATGAAATGTTTCTAGAGATAGCTAACACTTTAATTGACAACAAGGATTAAATTTATTGAAAATGATAAGAGGGACTGGTGTCTGATAATTATGGAAAACCTCTTGTTATTGACAAGGATTAAAACAATGGAGTACTTATGCAATAACAGAGCAATGGAATAGATTGAAGAGTTCAGTAACCAACCATTTACATATAATAATTTACTCTGGGAACTTAGGTCATTTCCATCGATTGGTTGCTGGAAGCAATGGCATGGTGAGTATACATGTGCTTCCAATTCATGATTTCATATTCTTCAGATAAATATCCAGAAGTGGGGTTACTGGTTCAAACGGTAGTTCTAGTTTTAATTTTTTGAGAAATCCCCTTGCTGTTTTCCATAGTGGCTGCACCAGTATACATTCCACTAACAGTGTATGAGGGTTCCCTTTTCTCCACATCCCGGTTATTACCTCTGTTTTTGATCACAGTCTTTCTAAATGGGCATGAGCTGATAGAGTGCTTTCGTTTTTATCTCCCTAATAGCTACTGATACTGAGCATCTTTTCATTTGGGGTTGTGTCTTTCTTGGAAAAATGTCTATTCAGAGCCTCTGCCTAATTTTTAATCACATTATTTTCTTTGATATTGGGAGCAGAAATGCCTGACTCTGTCAGCAGTAGATGCAGTAAGGAAAGGAGCAGTAAAACAAACATGTACATCCAACGGAGAGGGGAATGAATATCAGAACTTTTAAGTAGATTTGAAAAACGGAAAGGAATGCCATATTCCTCAGTGTGGCTATTTGTTAAGAAGATGTTGATATTTTTCCAAACAGGTCTATACATTTATATAATTTTAAGTTATTTACCATTTAATATGGAATATTATGGACTTCCCTGGTGATTCAGTGGTAACGAATCTGCCTGCAATGCAGGAGACCTGGGTTCGATCCCCTGGGTCAGGAAGATCCCTTGGAGGAGGGCATGGAAACCCACTCTGGTCTCTTGCCTGGAGAATTCCATGGACAGGTTACAGTCCACCATAATGTCACACAGAGTCGGACACAACTGAAGTGACTAAGCAGCAGCATAAAGCATTATATCAATGTAAAATCATGAAATTTACATAAATAATTTAAATTAAGAATACTGTTAAAAGGATTTATTTTTCATTGATGAAATGTTTCTAGAGATAGCTAACACTTTAATTGACAACAAGGATTAAATTTATTGAAAATGATAAGAGGGACTGGTGTCTGATAATTATGGAAAACCTCTTGTTATTGACAAGGATTAAAACAATGGAGTACTTATGCAATAACAGAGCAATGGAATAGATTGAAGAGTTCAGTAACCAACCATTTACATATAATAATTTACTCTGGGAACTTAGGTCATTTCCATCGATTGGTTGCTGGAAGCAATGGCATGGTGAGTATACATGTGCTTCCAATTCATGATTTCATATTCTTCAGATAAATATCCAGAAGTGGGGTTACTGGTTCAAACGGTAGTTCTAGTTTTAATTTTTTGAGAAATCCCCTTGCTGTTTTCCATAGTGGCTGCACCAGTATACATTCCACTAACAGTGTATGAGGGTTCCCTTTTCTCCACATCCCGGTGGAGATATTACCTCTGTTTTTGATCACAGTCTTTCTAAATGGGCATGAGCTGATAGAGTGCTTTCGTTTTTATCTCCCTAATAGCTACTGATACTGAGCATCTTTTCATGTGCCTGTTGGCCTTCTCAGTGTCTTTCTTGGAAAAAATGTCTATTCAGAGCCTCTGCCTAATTTTTAATCACATTATTTTCTTTGATATTGAGTTGTATGAGTTATTAATATACTTTGGATGTTACCCTTTTACCAGATGTGTGAGTGGGCATCCTTGTCTTATTCCTGATCTTAAAGGGATAGCGTTCAGTTTCTCACCAGGGAGCATGATGTTAGCTGTGTGTTTGTCATGTGGCCTTTATTGAGGCATCCCCTTTCTGTATTCATTTTTTTTTTGAGAGTCTTTTTCAAATCACAAATACATGTCAAATCTTTGTCAAATGCTTTTTCTTCATCTCTTGAGATTATCGTATGACGTTTATCCTTCATTTTATTGATGTGACATATTAGGTTTGGTATCAGAGTAATGTTGGCCTGGTAAAATTAATGTGAAAGTGTTCCCTCCTCTTCAATATTTTGGGAAGAGTAAGTATTAAGTCTTCAAGTGTTTAATAAAATTTACGTTTGAAGTTTACTGTTTCTGGACTTTATTTTAGGGGATGTATTTATTACTGTTTCAATCTCTAGATTTCTAGTGATCGGAAAGGATCATTCAGAGTTTCTTCCTGCTATTTAAAACCTTATTAATCAATAAGTGGCTGTGCTGGGCCTTCACTGCTTTTCATGGGCTTTCTCTAGTTGTGGGAAGCAGCGGCTGCTCTCTAGTTGTAGTGTGTGGGTTTCTTGTGGAGGTGCCTTCTCTTGCGGAGCACAGGCTCTACGTGCAGGGGCTTCAGTGGTTGCAGCACGGGGCTTAGTTGCTCTGTGGCATTGGCAAGCAAATTCTTAACCATGGGCCACCAGGGAAGTCCTGTTCAGATTATCGTTTCTTCACAGTTCAGTCTTGCAAAGCTGCATGAGAAATGTATCTGTTTCTAAGAAATGTGCCTGTTTCTTCTGGGCTGCCCAGTATTTTGGTGTATTGCTCTTCATAGTAGTCTCTTAAAATTCTTTGTATTATTGTGGCATCCACCATAATTTACTATCTATTATTTCTGATTTTGTCTATCTGAGCCCTCTTTTTCCTTAGTGAGTCTAGTTGAAGGTATGTCAGTTTTGTTTATCTTTTCGAAAAACCAGACCTTGGTTTCATCCATCTTTTCTATAGTCTTTTTATTTATTTCTGCTGATTTTTTACTATTTCCTCCTTTCTCCTGACTTTGGGCTTCTGTCTGTCTTTTTTCTCTGGTTCCTTTAGGTTTAAGGTCCAGTTGTTTCAGATTTGTCTTATTTCTTGAGGTAAGCCTGTATTGTTGTAAACTTTCCTTTTAATATCACTTTAGTTGAATCCTGTTGACTTTGGTGTGTCATACTTTAATTTGTCCTCAGGTGGTTTTTTGATTTCTCCCTTAATTTCTTCATTGACTTGATACTAAACAGAACTTGGCTGTACTCAGTAAGTACTGACCCTGAGCTGTGGTGAAGGAAAGTACAACGCTTATTGTGGGTGTCAAGTAAGGAGTCCAGGTCGCTAGTGCTTCAAAGTCCTGAACTCCTCAAAGGCTTTCAGGAAAAGGTTTTCAAAACAGGGTGAGGGAGAGGGTTGCTGTGTGTGTGATGAGCTTATGGACACTCTTCTCATTGGTTGGCAGTGAGGTAATCAGGAATCAACATCACCAACCTTCTGGTTCCAACTAGTCTGGGGTCTGCGAGCTTGTGGGCAGCATACAGTTGACTCCTCCCACCTGGTGAGAATTTCATTACCTAAAAAACAGCTCAAAGGGCGTCGTTCAGAATATTATCTATAGCCCTTGAGGAGGAACTAAATATTCCTGACTTTAATAGCTAAGCAGTTATTATTTTGTCTTGCTCGACCATTTCTCTTTGCTTCTGTATTTTCTTACTTCTCTGATCAAATTTGTTCTTTGTAACTTGGAGGTCTAGGAGGGTAAAGGTTTTCTACAGTAAGAGACAAGTGGAGCGTACGGTAGTGATGGCAGGAAGGGAGTGGTGTCTGTTCTGAGAAGGCTCCATAGCATCCTGTGTGGTTACAGACCCAGTAGGTGTCCACTAGCACCTTACTTGCCTCCCGAGAAACCCGCAGGTCAGGAAGCAACAGTTAGAATGGGACGTGGAATAATGAACGGGTTCAAAATTGGGAAAGGAATACATCAAGGCTGTATATTGTCATCCTCCTTCTTGGACTTAATGTAGAGTACATTATGGAAAATACTGGTCTGGATGAAGCACAAGCTGGGATTAAGATTTCTGGGACAGGGCTTCCCCTGGTGGTCCAGTGGGTAAGGACACCGCCTTGCAGTACAAGGGGCGCCGGTTTGATCCCTGGCCTGGGAAGATCCCATGTGCCGCGGAGCGGCTGGACCGATGTGTCCAATTACTGAGCTGGAGCTCTGGAGCGCATGCGCCCAGAGCCGGAGCTCTTCGGTGACGGACGCCACTGCGATGGGCGGCCCACGGGAGCCAAAGAACAAAGACTGATGAAGATAGAGGAATGAAAGACCAATAGAAGTGGCCCGCCCGCTCCCCTCCCTCCCCAACCTGACCCCCGCCCAAAATAAATAAATAAATCTTAAAAAAAAAAAAGATTTCTGGGAGAAAGATCAATAACCTAGGGTATACAGATGACACTACCTTTATGTCAGAAAGTGAAGATGAACTAAAGAGCCTCTTGATGAAGGTGAAAGAAGAGAGTGAAAAAACTGGTTTAAAACTCAACATTGAAAAAACTAAGATCATGGCATCTGGTCCCATGACTTCATGGCAAGTAGATGGACGAACAGTGGAAATAGTGACAGGCTTTATTTTCTTGGGCTCCAAAATCACTGTGGACAGTGACTGCAGCCATGAAATTAAAAGACACTTGATCCTTGGAAGAAAAGCTATGACAAATCTGGACAGTATATTAAAAAGCAGAGACATCACTTTGCCAATAAAGTATAGTCAAATCTATGGTTTTCCTAGTAGTCATGTATGAATGTTAGAGCTGGACCATAAAGAAGGCTGAGCACTGAAGAATTGATGTCTTTGAATTGTGTTGGAGAAAGCTCTTGAGAGTTCCTTGGAGTGCAAGGAGATCAAGCCAATCAATCCTAAAGGAAGTCTACTGAATATTCAGTGGAAGGACTGCTGATGAAGCTGAAGCTCTGGTACTTTGGCCACCAGGGCCAAAATTTGAAGAGATGACTCATTGAAAATTACCCTGATGCTGGGAAAAATAGAAGGTAAAAGGAGAAGGGGACAACAGAGAATGAGATGGTTGGATGGCAACTGAGCCAGTGGACTTGAATTTGAGCAAGCTCTGGGAGATGGTTAAGGAAAGAGAAGCCTGGTATGCAGCAGTCCATGGGGATCACAAAGAGTCAGACATGACTGAGTGATTGAACTGAACATCCTGTTTACTCTGCATAAATTTGTGATTTTTCCTGCTTTCTTCTTTTAGTTGATCTCTAGCTTCATGTCATTGTGTTTGGAAAAGCTGCCTGAGGATATGATGTCCATCTTCTTAAATTCGTTGAGACTTGTTCTGTGTCCCAACGTACAATCTATTTTTGAGAAAGATCCATGTGCACCTGAGAAGAATGTGTATTCTGCTGCATTTTAATCTATTAATCCAAATGTAAATCTATTAAATCCTTATGATTTAATGTTTTATTTAAGCCTGGTGTTCTTTGTTGGTTTTATGTCTGGCTGATCTGTCCGTTGATGTAAGTTGGAAGTTATGTTTGCTTAACACAATAGTGTTGCTGTCTTTAGATCTGTTAATAATTACTTTATATATTTTGATGCTCCTATGTTAGATGCATATATGTTAATAAGTGTTATAACTTATTTTTTTAAAATAAGTGTTGTAACTTGAGGACTTGTTCCTTTTAACATATAATATCCATCTTTGTCTTTTATTATCTTGTTTGGCATGAAGTCTATTTTGTCTGTGTAAGTTTGGCTACACCACTCTCATTTGGTTTCTATTTGCTGAGAGTATCATCTTCCATTTTATTCACTTGGAGCCTGTTTTTGTCTTTAGAACTGAGGTGAATCTCCTACAGGCAGCATATAATTGAGACACTCGATTGTAAATATAGTCAAATCTAGTTTTCCATGATATGAATGTTAGAGCTGGACCATAAAGAAGGCTGAGCACTGAAGAATTGATGTCTTTGAATTGTGTTGGAGAAAGCTCTTGAGAGTTCCTTGGAGTGCAAGGAGATCAAGCCAATCAATCCTAAAGGAAGTCCACTGAATATTCAGTGGAAGGACTGCTGATGAAGCTGAAGCTCCGGTACTTTGGCCACCAGGGCCAAAATTTGAAGAGATGACTCATTGAAAATGACCCTGATGCTGGGAAAAATAGAAGGTAAAAGGAGAAGGGGACAACAGAGAATGAGATGGTTGGATGGCAACTGAGCCAGTAGACTTGAATTTGAGCAAGCTCTGGGAGATGGTTAAGGAAAGAGAAGCCTGGTATGCAGCAGTCCATGGGGATCACAAAGAGTCAGACATGACTGAGTGATTGAACTGAACATCCTGTTTACTCTGCATAAATTTGTGATTTTTCCTGCTTTCTTCTTTTAGTTGATCTCTAGCTTCATGTCATTGTGTTTGGAAAAGCTGCCTGAGGATATGATGTCCATCTTCTTAAATTCGTTGAGACTTATTCTGTGTCCCAACGTACAATCTATTTTTGAGAAAGATCCATGTGCGCCTGAGAAGAATGTGTATTCTGCTGCATTTTAATCTGTTAATCCAAATGTAAATCTATTAAATCCATATGATTTAATGTTTTATTTAAGCCTGGTGTTCTTTGTTGGTTTTATGTCTGGCTGATCTGTCCGTTGATGTAAGTTGGAAGTTATGTTTGCTTAACACAATAGTGTTGCTGTCTTTAGATCTGTTAATAATTACTTTATATATTTTGATGCTCCTATGTTAGATGCATATATGTTAATAAGTGTTATAACTTATTTTTTTAAAATAAGTGTTGTAACTTGAGGACTTGTTCCTTTTAACATATAATATCCATCTTTGTCTTTTATTATCTTGTTTGGCATGAAGTCTATTTTGTCTGTGTAAGTTTGGCTACACCACTCTCATTTGGTTTCTATTTGCTGAGAGTATCATCTTCCATTTTATTCACTTGGAGCCTGTTTTTGTCTTTAGAACTGAGGTGAATCTCCTACAGGCAGCATATAATTGAGTCTCATTTTACATTCCATCCAGACACTCGAATGTGTCTTGACTTGTGAACTCCATCTAGGGTGATTACTGATAAGTGAGGACTCAGTACTGCCATTTTATTTTTTGTGTTCTGATTTCTCTGGATCTCCACTGTGTCTTTTTCCTTGTGTTGCTGTCTGTTGTTTTAGCTTGGTGATTTTACATGATGTTTTCTTCTATGTTTTATCTCTCTTCTAGGTTTATGCTTTGTGTTGCTCTAAATTTTATGTAAAATATCTCATAGATAAGAGAATCCTTTTACTGCTGATATTTAACATCTTAACTTCATTTGCCTATGTGGATTTTGTCCTTTCCCTCTTAACCATTTATGTTTCTGTCTTCTCAGACTATCCCTTGTTTATTGTGAGTTTGTGGCCAAAGTAGTTATTTTTACTGCATTTTAAAAACCTTTATGCTATAATTGTTTAACAGCCTATTCTGAAATAGTTTCACCTATTTTTCTTTTTTTTTCTGGCTGTGCACTGTGGGATCTTAGTTGCCCAATCAACCAGGGATCAAATCTGAGTCCTCTACATTGGGGTCTCAGAGACATAGCCACTGGACCGCCAGGGGGGTCCCCAGAGCTTCGCTTCTCTGGTTCTGTCTACTGATCACCTTACTCAGAGTTTTGTGTACTTTTGGCTTTTTGAATCAGATAGAAGAGCTTCTTTCAACTTTTCTTGTAAGGCAGGTCTAGTGGTAATAAACTCTCACAGTTTGCGAAGATTTCAATTTCTCTTTCATATCTGAATGATAACTTTTCTGGAGAGAGTATCCTTGGCTGAGAGCTCATCTTTTTTAGTATTTTGATTTGGATATTGTACTCTCTTCTCACCTGTAGTTTCTGATGAGAAATCTTCTGATAGCCTAATGAGGATTCCTTTGTAGGTTACTGCATTTTTAAAAACCTGGCTGCCTTTGAAATTCTTTGTCATGGTTGTCAGTTATAATATACTGTGTCTTACAGAAGGTATTTTCATACTGAGGTCATTAGGTGTTCTCGTAGTTTTATGGACTCAAGTGTCCAGTTCCTCCCCTGGGTTTGGAACATTCTCAGCTATTGTTTCTTTAGCTAAACACTCTGCTCCCTCCCTTCTCTCTCACTTCTGCTCCCTTTTTTCTTTTCCATGAATCTTTGACTTGTGAACTCCATCTAGGGTGATTACTGATAAGTGAGGACTCAGTACTGCCATTTTATTTTTTGTGTTCTGATTTCTCTGGATCTCCACTGTGTATTTTTCCTTGTGTTGCTGTCTGTTGTTTTAGCTTGGTAATTTTACATGATGTTTTCTTCTATGTTTTATCTCTCTTCTAGGTTTATGCTTTGTGTTGCTCTAAATTTTATGTAAAATATCTCATAGATAAGATAATCCTTTTACTGCTGATATTTAACATCTTAACTTCATTTGCCTATGTGGATTTTGTCCTTTCCCTCTTAACCATTTATGTTTCTGTCTTCTCAGACTATCCCTTGTTTATTGTGAGTTTGTGGCCAAAGTAGTTATTTTTACTGCATTTTAAAAACCTTTATGCTATAATTGTTTAACAGCCTATTCTGAAACAGTTTCACCTATTTTTCTTTTTTTTTCTGGCTGTGTACTGTGGGATCTTAGTTGCCCAATCAACCAGGGATCAAATCTGAGTCCTCTACATTGGGGTCTCAGAGACATAGCCACTGGACCGCCAGGGGGGTCCCCAGAGCTTCGCTTCTCTGGTTCTGTCTACTGATCACCTTATTCAGAGTTTTGTGTACTTTTGGCTTTTTGAATCAGATAGAAGAGCTTCTTTCAACTTTTCTTGTAAGGCAGGTCTAGTGGTAATAAACTCTCACAGTTTGCGAAGATTTCAGTTTCTCTTTCATATCTGAATGATAACTTTTCTGGAGAGAGTATCCTTGGCTGAGAGCTCATCTTTTTTAGTATTTTGATTTGGATATTCTACTCTCTTCTCACCTGTAGTTTCTGATGAGAAATCTTCTGATAGCCTAATGAGGATTCCTTTGTAGGTTACTGCATTTTTAAAAACCTGGCTGCCTTTGAAATTCTTTCTTTGTCATGGTTGTCAGTTATAATATACTGTGTCTTACAGAAGGTATTTTCATACTGAGGTCATTAGGTGTTCTCGTAGTTTTATGGACTCAAGTGTCCAGTTCCTCCCCTGGGTTTGGAACATTCTCAGCTATTGTTTCTTTAGCTAAACACTCTGCTCCCTCCCTTCTCTCTCATCTTTCTGGAATACACATGATGACCCTTATGTGCCTTTCCTGATGGAGTCAGATTGTTCTTCTAGAATTTAAAAAATTTAAAAAATATCTTGGTTCAAGTATACTGACACACATATATGGAATCTAGTAAGATGGTAATGATAACACACACAGTGAAGCGATGGAAAAACAGACATAGAGAACAGACATATAGACAGTGTGGGGAATGAACAGTGGGTGGAAGGCATAGAGGGAGTAACATGGAAACCTGTACTATCATATGTGAAAAAGATAGCTATTGTCATTGCGCTGTGGGAATAGGAGATCCTGCAGGGGTGCAGTGTGATGTCCTGGAGGGGTGGGATGGAGGTGACTGGAAGGGAGGTGGAGTGGGGAGGGGGCCAGGGATATACATGTGACTAATCTGGGAACACGCATGCCTGTGAACAACAAAACTCTGTAAAAATTAAAAAAAAAAAACTTGGTTCTTTCTCCTCTTCTATTAATACCTGAATCATTTCTAGATTTTTATATTTAGGCTCAGTAATTCTCTCTTCCATGCGGTCTGATCTATTTCTAGTGCTTTCTATTTCATTGCATTTATTGAGTTTCTTATCCCTAAAATTCCTGTTTTGTTCTTTTTTAGACTTTCACTGTCTTTGGCAAAATATTACTTCTATTCATTAATTTTATTCCTGAGCTCATTGAAGTACCTTTCTGAGTAATTTATTTATTTGTTTTTTGCTCTTCTGGGTTTTCATTGCTGCCACAGACTCTTCTCTAGTTGCAGGGAGTGGGGCTACTCTCTAGTTTAGGTCAGCAGGCTTCTTCTTGTGGTGACTTCTCTTGCTGTGGAACTCAGGCTCTAGGGCTTACATGCTTCAGTAGTTGTGACACATAGGCTCAGTAGTTGTAGCTCTGAGGCTCCAGAGCACAGGCTCAATAGTTGTGACTCACAGGCTTAGTTCCTCCACACCATGTGGGATCTTCCCGGATCAGGGATCAAACTCATGTCTCTTGCATTGGCAGGTGAACTATTTACCACCGATCTGCCAGGGAATCCCCTGAGTTTTCCCATATCTCATTAATTTTCTTCTTGACAGCTATTTTAAATTCTCTATTGGTTAGATCAGACACATCCACAGCTGAGCATGGTCTCTTCTTTGACCCTGCGGCTTCAGTATTCTGGAGTGATTGCTGTCCTAGCTTCCCCTGTAGCATATTGGACAGCTTCAGATCTGGGAGGGCTCATCTTCTGGGGTCCTATCTTTTTCCATTTTCATATTCCTCATAGGGGTCTCAAGACAAGAATACTGGAGTGAGTTGCCATTTCCTCCTCCAGTGGACGACGTTTTGTTGGAACTCTTCACTGTGACCTTTAGTGTCTTGGGTGGTTCTGCACAGTGTGGCTCATAGCTTCATTGAGTTATGCAAGCCCCTTTACTGCATCAAGGCTCTGCTCCATGAAGGATGATTCAAGCTGGCTTGTAGCTCAACATTAAAAAAAAACCTAAGATCATGGCATCTTGTCCATCACTTCATGGCAAATAGAAGGGCAAAAAGTGGAATCAGTGACAGATTTTATTTTCTTGGGCTCTAAAATCACCGTGGATGGTGACTTCAGCCATGAAATTAAAAGATGCATGCTCCTTGGAAGGAAAGCTGTGACAAACCTAGACAGCATATTAAAAAGCAGAGTCAACACTTTTCCACAAACCTTTGTTGGTTCATATAGTCGAAGCTACTTTGTTTTTTTAGTAGTCAGATACAGATGTGAGGGTTGGACCATAAAGAAGCCTGAGCACTGAAGATGCCTTCGGATTGTGGTTCTAGAGAAGAAAGACTCTTGAGAGTTCCTTAGACCGCAAGGAGATCAAACCAGTTGATCCTAAAGGAAATCAATCCTGAATATTCATTGAAAGGATTGATGCTGAAGCTGGAGCTCCAAATGCTTTGGCCACCTGATGTGAAGAGCTGACTCATTGGAAAAGACCCTGTTGCTGGGAAAGATTCTGTGTGCAGGCTACATGTTAGTGGACACATAGGCTCAGTAGTTGTAGCTCTGAGGCTCCAGAGCACAGGCTCAATAGTTGTGACTCACAGGCTTAGTTCCTCCACACCATGTGGGATCTTCCCGGATCAGGGATCAAACTCATGTCTCTTGCATTGGCAGGTGAACTATTTACCACCGAACTGCCAGGGAATCCCCTGAGCTTTCCCATATCTCATTAATTTTCTTCTTGACAGCTATTTTAAATTCTCTATTGGTTAGATCAGACACAGCCACAGCTGAGCATGGTCTCTTCTTTGACCCTGCGGCTTCAGTATTCTGGAGTGATTGCTGTCCTAGCTTCCCCTGTAGCATATTGGACAGCTTCAGATCTGGGAGGGCTCATCTTCTGGGGTCCTATCTTTTTCCATTTTCATATTCCTCATAGGGGTCTCAAGACAAGAATACTGGAGTGAGTTGCCATTTCCTCCTCCAGTGGACGACGTTTTGTTGGAACTCTTCACTGTGACCTTTAGTGTCTTGGGTGGTCCTGCACAGTGTGGCTCATAGCTTCATTGAGTTATGCAAGCCCCTTTACTGCATCAAGGCTCTGCTCCATGAAGGATGATTCAAGCTGGCTTGTAGTTCAACATTAAAAAAAACTAAGATCATGGCATCTTGTCCACCACTTCATGGCAAATAGAAGGGCAAAAAGTGGAATCAGTGACAGATTTTATTTTCTTGGGCTCTAAAATCACCGTGGATGGTGACTTCAGCCATGAAATTAAAAGATGCATGCTCCTTGGAAGGAAAGCTGTGACAAACCTAGACAGCATATTAAAAAGCAGAGTCAACACTTTTCCACAAACCTTTGTTGGTTCATATAGTCAAAGCTACTTTTTTTTTTTAGTAGTCAGGTACAGATGTGAGGGTTGGACCATAAAGAAGCCTGAGCACTGAAGATGCCTTCGGATTGTGGTTCTAGAGAAGACTCTTGAGAGTTCCTTAGACCGCAAGGAGATCAAACCAGTTGATCCTAAAGGAAATCAATCCTGAATATTCATTGAAAGGATTGATGCTGAAGCTGGAGCTCCAAATGCTTTGGCCACCTGATGTAAAGAACTGGTTCATTGGAAAAGACTCTGGTGCTGGGAAAGATTGAGGGCGACTAGGGGGCGACAGAGGATGAGATGGTTAGATAGCATTGCTGACTCAACAGACAAGAATTTGAGCAAACTCTGGGAGACAGTGAAAGACAGAGAAGCCTGACATGTTGCAGTCTATGGGGCTGCAAAGAGTCAGACATGACTTAGTCACTGGCCAGCAACAACAACAAATCAAAGCATTAATTTCTGTGACTTGGCATTTGATTTCTGGAGGGTTGGTATCTCTGTGATACCATATTATCATGGTTTATTTTTGTGTGTGAAACTGCATGAATTCTTCCTCTGCTGGTACATTTGAAGTAGTGAACACCTTTATCATTTCAGTAAAGCTTTTTTTCACTTTGATTCTAAGAATTCAACAGATTGGTGATTAGAAGCGGGTTTTTTTTGTTTTTTCGGTAGGTGGTGCTACGGCTCAAGTTTTGCATTTCTCTTACCTCTGGGACCTCTGGCTGCATTTGAGGCTCAGCACTCTGGCTGCCCACAGCTCCAGGGGCATCCCCATTGCCTTGTTGCTGCTCTGTGTGTCTCTGAGTCATGGTTCCCTGCTGTCACTGGCCTTGCTACTGAGGCAGTGTTAGGACGGTGGATGCCCCCATCTCCGTGTTGGGGGTTGCATAGGTCAGGGCACTGCACCCTGGTGTGGGGAGTGGGGAGAGTGACAGAGAGGAGCTGGGGTGGAAGATGCCTCTCAGGGTCTGAGGTTGTCGGGTTGGTTGGCTTGTGGGTGCCATTGCCTCAGGCAGGGGATGGGGCAGCAGGAGGGGCTTGGATTGTCAGCCTCTTCCCTATGACCGTGGGTGCCTTCGTACTGGAGGTTGGGGTCCTGTGCACCACATCCTTGCGGCTGGGGTTCTCTGCCTGGGTCTCCAGCATTAGCTGTTGTGGTCCCCTGCGGGGAGGGGTCTTGAAGGACAGAGGAGCCTGGTGTGCTGCATTCCACGAGGTCGCAGAGTCAGATGCATCTTAGCAACTGAACAGCAACAGCAACACATCAATTAGATCACTAACTTCTGAGACTTTAAGTTGGTTTCTGGAGAAACTGTCGTGTTGTCTCTGTGATACCATGTTACCATGGTTTTTGGTAACCCGATCTTATGGAGGGTCCCCAGTTGTGGATTGCAGGTCCCCCCTCTGCTGCTCTGCTAATCCTACCTCCTCTGTATGTTCCAGTCTACCCAGCTTCAGACACACAGGTGTGAGGGTCTCTTCAGGGTGTTGGTGTGTTGGGTACAGGAACCTTTGCTGAGTCATGGATGTTTTACTACTATAAATTGAAGGCAGAGAGACAAAGGGGGCATCTCATCCCCCATGATGCTGACCTTGAATCAAAGTTAGCATTTTTAATGGAGGAGAAAGGATACATAATTCAGTCAATCCACTAGGGAGAAAAAATTTTACTCATTCATAAATTCATCAAAAGTGATATCATTAAAAATAATGAACATATAGGAAAGTATGATTTTAAAGAGAGGGAATGCCTTTCAGAATAGAATCCCAAGGACATAGACAATAAAAATCACTAGTTTCTGACTCACAGACTTAGAGAACGAACTTATGGTTGTCAGGATGGGAAGAATGGGTGGAAAGGATAGTTAGTGAGTTTGGGATGCACATGTACACAGGGCTATATTCAAAATGGATAACCATCAAGGTCCTATTGTGTGGCACAGGTAACTATACTCAGTGTTATGTGGTAGGCTGGATGACAGGAAAATTTGTGGGAGAATGAATACGTGTGTATGTGTGGCTGAGTTCATTTGCTGTTCACCTGAAGCCATCACAACGTTGTGAATCAGCTGTAGTCCAATATGAAATAAAAAGCTAAAAACCCCACAAAACAAAAATGTCACTAGTTTCTATTATAAGAGTTTAAATTAACATTTTATAATAGCCAAGTGAAAATTGCAGTACAGTTTTCAAAGTTATAAAAGCTGTTTAGTGAGTATATTAAAGAAACCCTTGAAATTCTCAAATTTAATTTTAAAAATATATATCTCAGTGGAAATCCTACCAAGTAACTTGAGCCATTTATTTAAAAGTAAAGTTTATATTTAGTGAATTTATAAAAAATTTAATGAAGATGCAAAAGCATACACTTGCAAATACATAGAAGACAAGTTTTCTTCTCTGTGATAATCTAGTAACAGTACAGAAGATAGTGCAAGAGATAAACTGTAAAAATTGATTATATGTTCTCAACATGCTAAATAATTTAATAGGAGGAAAAGAAAGCAAACGTTTTTGGAGTAGTGGTGGCAGAAAGAGCAACGTAGAAACGGGAGAGCTGTGTTTTGGGAGTGTGGCTGAAAGAAGTTGCTTCAGTGGTTTTGGGGATGAAAACCTCTTTCTTCCCATTCTTCTTCTAAAAGCGTGAGGTACTTGATTCTGTTTCTCCTGGGTGGACCTGAAAGAACAGAACTCTAAGTGAAAGGTGGACTGGGGGAACCTGTGAGGGAATTGGTGGAGCTGTCCTGTCCACTCGGCTCTGGCAGCAACCTGCCAGGAGAAAGGATACATAATTCAGTCAATCCACTAGGGAGAAAAAATTTTACTCATTCATAAATTCATCAAAAGTGATATCATTAAAAATAATGAACATATAGGAAAGTATGATTTTAAAGAGAGGGAATGCCTTTCAGAATAGAATCCCAAGGACATAGACAATAAAAATCACTAGTTTCTGACTCACAGACTTAGAGAACGAACTTATGGTTGTCAGGATGGGAAGAATGGGTGGAAAGGATAGTTAGTGAGTTTGGGATGCACATGTACACAGGGCTATATTCAAAATGGATAACCATCAAGGTCCTATTGTGTGGCACAGGTAACTATACTCAGTGTTATGTGGTAGGCTGGATGACAGGAAAATTTGTGGGAGAATGAATACGTGTGTATGTGTGGCTGAGTTCATTTGCTGTTCACCTGAAGCCATCACAACGTTGTGAATCAGCTGTAGTCCAATATGAAATAAAAAGCTAAAAACCCCACAAAACAAAAATGTCACTAGTTTCTATTATAAGAGTTTAAATTAACATTTTATAATAGCCAAGTGAAAATTGCAATACAGTTTTCAAAGTTATAAAAGCTGTTTAGTGAGTATATTAAAGAAACCCTTGAAATTCTCAAATTTAATTTTAAAAATATATATCTCAGTGGAAATCCTACCAAGTAACTTGAGCCATTTATTTAAAAGTAAAGTTTATATTTAGTGAATTTATAAAAAATTTAATGAAGATGCAAAAGCATACACTTGCAAATACATAGAAGACAAGTTTTCTTCTCTGTGATAATCTAGTAACAGTACAGAAGATAGTGCAGAAGATAAACTGTAAAAATTGATTATATGTTCTCAACATGCTAAATAATTTAATAGGAGGAAAAGAAAGCAAACGTTTTTGGAGTAGTGGTGGCAGAAAGAGCAACCTAGAAACGGGAGAGCTGTGTTTTGGGAGTGTGGCTGAAAGAAGTTGCTTCAGTGGTTTTGGGGATGAAAAACTCTTTCTTCCCATTCTTCTTCTAAAAAGCGTGAGGTACTTGATTCTGTTTCTCCTGGGTGGACCTGAAAGAACAGAACTCTAAGTGAAAGGTGGATGTACTGTGAGCAAGTAGGAGGCAGCACCCTGTAGGTGAGGTGAACCATGGGTGCTGAGATCTCCTGGGTTGGAGCTGGTCCTGTCCACTCGGCTCTGCCGTCCAGCAGTGAGTGTGAGTGTGGGCTCCTGAGAACCTTGGTGTGTCCTTCTTCTCTTGTTTGGCTCTGCGTCCATCTCCCACCTCTCAGGCTGCCTACCTCCTGGCTCTGCTTGTTGCACCTGTTGATGAGTTTGCTTGTTGGACTTAGAGAGAGATGTGGCCCTTCTTGTTCAGACCTTAGGATCTCCTTAGAAGGAGGTGTACATTAATTTTCTGAGTTTTGCTGCTTCCAGAAGCTCCAAAGACTGGGAGTTAATCGCCTGGCTGTAGGTGATGCCAAGTTTCCCAAAAGTGCTTCCTTAAGGAAGAGGGGATTTGATGAGTGGCATTGGGAGGTGGAGAGGTGAGCATGATCACAGTCTTTCCAGGAGATACCCTGGATCCAGGTGTTGGTGGAGCAAGCTCAAAGGACAGGGCAGATAAGAAAGTTGTTGTCCCCAAGGAGCCTTCTTGCCAACAAAGGAAACACCCACAAGACCGAGTTCCAAAGACTTGATCTCAGAGAGGTACTTGTGCAGCCACAGTCATAGCAACGTTGTTCACAGTGGCCAAGATGTGGAAGCAACCCACGTGTCCCTCAGGGAACCAATGTGTAGATAAAGTGTGGTCTCTCCATGCAGTGGAACATCCTGTGTGAGTGTTAAGTTGCTTCAATTGTGTCTGACTGTCTGCGACCCCATGGACTCTAGCCCTCCGGGCTCTGCTGTCTGTGGAATTCTCCAGGCAAGAATACTGGAATGGGTTGCTATGCCCTTCTCCAGGGGATCTTCCAACCCAGGGATCAAATTCGTGTCTCTTTCATCACCTGAACTGGCAGGCAGGTTCTTTACCACTAGAAAGAGCAACGTAGAAACGGGAGAGCTGTGTTTTGGGAGTGTGGCTTGCTTCAGTGGTTTTGGGGATGAAAAACTCTTTCTTCCCATTCTTCTTCTAAAAGCGTGAGGTACTTGATTCTGTTTCTCCTGGGTGGACCTGAAAGAACAGAACTCTAAGTGAAAGGTGGATGTACTGTGAGCAAGTAGGAGGCAGCACCCTGTAGGTGAGGTGAACCATGGGTGCTGAGATCTCCTGGGTTGGAGCTGGTCCTGTCCACTCGGCTCTGCCGTCCAGCAGTGAGTGTGAGTGTGGGCTCCTGAGAACCTTGGTGTGTCCCTCTTCTCTTGTTTGGCTCTGCGTCCATCTCCCACCTCTCAGGCTGCCTACCTCCTGGCTCTGCTTGTTGCACCTGTTGATGAGTTTGCTTGTTGGACTTAGAGAGATGTGGCCCTTCTTGTTCAGACCTTAGGATCTCCTTAGAAGGAGGTGTACATTAATTTTCTGAGTTTTGCTGCTTCCAGAAGCTCCAAAGACTGGGAGTTAATCGCCTGGCTGTAGGTGATGCCAAGTTTCCCAAAAGTGCTTCCTTAAGGAAGAGGGGATTTGATGAGTGGCATTGGGAGGTGGAGAGGTGAGCATGATCACGGTCTTTCCAGGAGATACCCTGGATCCAGGTGTTGGTGGAGCAAGCTCAAAGGACAGGGCAGATAAGAAAGTTGTTGTCCCCAAGGAGCCTTCTTGCCAACAAAGGAAACACCCACAAGACCGAGTTCCAAAGACTTGATCTCAGAGAGGTACTTGTGCAGCCACAGTCATAGCAACGTTGTTCACAGTGGCCAAGATGTGGAAGCAACCCACGTGTCCCTCAGGGAACCAATGTGTAGATAAAGTGTGGTCTCTCCATGCAGTGGAACATCCTGTGTGAGTGTTAAGTTGCTTCAATTGTGTCTGACTGTCTGCGACCCCATGGACTCTAGCCCTCCGGGCTCTGCTGTCTGTGGAATTCTCCAGGCAAGAATACTGGAATGGGTTGCTATGCCCTTCTCCAGGGGATCTTCCAACCCAGGGATCAAATTCGTGTCTCTTTCATCACCTGAACTGGCAGGCAGGTTCTTTACCACTATGGCCACCTGGAAAGCTTGGAATGGAATGCCATTCAGCCTTAAAAAAAGAAGGGAATTCTGATGCTGCAAGATGAATGAACCCTAAAGATATTATGCTAAGGGAAATAAAGTAACAGAGGACCAAATTCTGTATGATTTTGCTTAAATGAAATATCTAGTGTGATGGTTAATTTTATGTGCCAATGTGTTTAGACTAAAAGATGCCCAGATAACAAGGGTAACAGGATTTCTGGGTGTGTCTGTGAGGGTGTTTCCAGAAGAGATTAGACTGAGTGAAGAATATGGCCCTCAGCCATGTGGGTGGGCAGCTCCAAACTGCCCAGGGTCCGGATACAGCAGAAAAGCACAGAAAGGGTGAATTTGTCCTGTGCTTAAGCTGAGCTTCCCTGGTAGCTCAATTGGTAAATAATTTGCCTGCAGTTCAGGTGACCCCGGTTCAATTCCTGGCTCAGGACGATTCCCTTGTAGAAGGGATAGGCTACCTACTCCAGTATTCTTGGATGGCTCTGGTGGTTCAGACGGTAAAGAGTCCACCTGCAATGCAGGAGGCCTGGGTTTGATCCCTGGATTGGGACGATCCCCTGGAGGAAAGCATGGCAACCAACTCCAGCATTCTTGCCTTGGAGAATCCCCCTGGACAGAGGAGCCTGGCAGGCTAGAGTCCATGGGGTTGTAAAGAGTCGGACATGACTGAGTGGCTAAGCACAGCAAGCTGGAACATCCACCTTCTCCTGTCCTGGGACACGGGAGTGCCTGTGGAACTTCAGACTCAGACCAAGACTTGCACCAGCAGCACCCCACTCCCAGTTGTCAGGTCTCCGGGTTTGGACTAGAACTGTCTAACTGGCTGTCCTGGCCTCCAGCCTACAGGCAGCAGGTTGTGGGACCTGGTCTCTCCATGCAGTGGAACATCCTGTGTGAGTGTTAAGTTGCTTCAATTGTGTCTGACTGTCTGCGACCCCATGGACTCTAGCCCTCCGGGCTCTGCTGTCTGTGGAATTCTCCAGGCAAGAATACTGGAATGGGTTGCTATGCCCTTCTCCAGGGGATCTTCCAACCCAGGGATCAAATTCGTGTCTCTTTCATCACCTGAACTGGCAGGCAGGTTCTTTACCACTATGGCCACCTGGAAAGCTTGGAATGGAATGCCATTCAGCCTTAAAAAAAGAAGGGAATTCTGATGCTGCAAGATGAATGAACCCTAAAGATATTATGCTAAGGGAAATAAAGTAACAGAGGACCAAATTCTGTATGATTTTGCTTAAATGAAATATCTAGTGTGATGGTTAATTTTATGTGCCAATGTGTTTAGACTAAAAGATGCCCAGATAACAAGGGTAACAGGATTTCTGGGTGTGTCTGTGAGGGTGTTTCCAGAAGAGATTAGACTGAGTGAAGAATATGGCCCTCAGCCATGTGGGTGGGCAGCTCCAAACTGCCCAGGGTCCGGATACAGCAGAAAAGCACAGAAAGGGTGAATTTGTCCTGTGCTTAAGCTGAGCTTCCCTGGTAGCTCAATTGGTAAATAATTTGCCTGCAGTTCAGGTGACCCCGGTTCAATTCCTGGCTCAGGACGATTCCCTTGTAGAAGGGATAGGCTACCTACTCCAGTATTCTTGGATGGCTCTGGTGGTTCAGACGGTAAAGAGTCCACCTGCAATGCAGGAGGCCTGGGTTTGATCCCTGGATTGGGACGATCCCCTGGAGGAAAGCATGGCAACCAACTCCAGCATTCTTGCCTTGGAGAATCCCCCTGGACAGAGGAGCCTGGCAGGCTAGAGTCCATGGGGTTGTAAAGAGTCGGACATGACTGAGTGGCTAAGCACAGCAAGCTGGAACATCCACCTTCTCCTGTCCTGGGACACGGGAGTGCCTGTGGAACTTCAGACTCAGACCAAGACTTGCACCAGCAGCACCCCACTCCCCAGTTGTCAGGTCTCCGGGTTTGGACTAGAACTGTCTAACTGGCTGTCCTGGCCTCCAGCCTACAGGCAGCAGGTTGTGGGACTTCATATTGCATGAACCAAGCTCTCACGGTTTCTTGTCTTTTCATCTGTCTCTCTACACAGATGTGTGTGCGCGCGCACACACACACACACACACACCCCTGCTTGATTCTGATTCTCTGGAGATTGCTGAGTGGCGTGCCTGCAGTAGCTAAATCGTAGAGACAGAGGTAGACCGGGGCTCGCTAGAGGCTGGAGGAGGGGAGGTGGCTGGTGTTCCTATGGTGCAGGAGGAAGGTGGTTCTGGTGGTGGTTGTGTAACAATGTGAACGAACGTTACATTCCTGAATTATCTGCTTAAATATGGTTAAAGTGGTAAACATTGTGATATATACCTTATGTTAAAAATAAGACTGAGCCCCTGAGGGAGGTGTCTGGTGCTCAGAAGTCCACTTTGTAGATCACGTTTCAGGGTAAGAAAAGGCAGCTTGGGCGGGCACCTGGAGGAAGGGAAGTGGGCTGAGGGAAAGGCTGAGGGATGGTGGGGATTTGTCAGCTGGAGGAAGCGCTGAGTCATTCCTCGTTGTGCGAGTCAGCGGAATGTCAGCCAAGCTTCTTGGTGGTTTTTAGAAAGCGTTTTATTTTTTTTTTCTGAAAAGGTAAATAAGGTCATCCTGATGATCAGAGGGGAAGGAAAAATGATGTTGCTTAAGGGAGCAGGAGACCTAAAAGCCCAAGTTGCTGGTCTTTTGGAAGCAGCGTGGTCACGAGGGCCACTCTGGGCTGGGCAGCCCCTGCCTCTGGCTCTTCTCCCCTAGGCCCATGTGTCTCCTGGCCCCTCCACTGTCCTTGCAGCCAAACGTCGGCAAACAGCGCGCTGTCTCCAGGATACCAAACCTGCTGCCTGCTCATCTCCTGGTGAATTTCTGTCCCTTAACTTCCACTAGGAATGTGAGCTCAGAATCAGCTCTCACCTCTCACCTCCAACCAGGGCAGGGTCCCACCCCCGAGGCAGACCTTCACACTGCCCTGTCTAAGGGGCGCCCCTGCTCTACCTGCAGGTCTTTCGGGGTCTGTAAGCTAGAGATGCCTGGGATGCCCTCCAGGGCAGACTCTACTCCTTGCAAAGGGGAGTGAAGGCAGAGAACCTGGAAGCAACTTGTGTGTGAGGAGTGCCCTTCTCTGCATTTCATGTGGGAAATTCCAGTGGATTTTTGTACTTCTTTTTGTGGTTCAACTACTAGCTAGTTAGGAAGGAAGACCAAAACCTATTCCAAAATAAAAGATCAAAGCTCCGAGACCACTGTAACATGGGTATAAAGATAAAAGGACAGAGTTGGCCAAAGATGGCAATAAGTATTTTTTCCTTTTTCAAAATCATGAAATTCATTGATTCTTCTGCTTTAGAAGTTAAAAGAACAATTGTAGTTGGTAATTTATATATCCTTAAATAACATAGACTATTTTCACCTTTTTTTTTAACTTCCTATTTTCACTTTGATGAAGTCTGCCAATAATAACAAAAAATGAAATTGCTAGGAAATGTCAGTGGGCTCTCAGATCCATAAGCTGTCGTTATAATTTCTAGGCTATTCCCGACTCAGTACACAGTATTTTTATTTTTTGTGAGGTGTGATCAGGATAATAAATTTTATTCTAAAATTTTCAAAATTTCTTTATTCAATCAGGATACAGTTGTGATGAAACTAGATGGATTTCTAAGAGCACCTAGTCCAGGTGACAAATGAGTTTCACTTCTGGTGTCACTCAGTACCTTCTTTTTAAAAACAAGCATTTTGTAATGAGCCCTTTTGACTTTCTTGAGATGAAAGTCACAGATGATAAAGCCTACCTGCATACATGCATAATTCCTGCAGGTGATTTAAAAATTTAGTATTGTGTCTTAACTAATATAGGAGAGAAAATAGTTCACAATGAAACAATATATGAATTCTCACTGCTTAGCCATGACTTTATGAAAACATAAAATGAAGTAGATACTCAGATGCTTGGCATTAGTTTGTATTTAAGGGAAGGAAAATGATCAGAAAGCATTGGTATTAAAAGTAGAAGAAATATGTGAGAGGAGATAAAGATAGAGAAGAATAAAGCTAGTATTAAGGTAAGAAATGCCAGATAAGACTGTTTGTATATGATAGAAAAAGATAGAACTAACTTAATTAAAGTAGGGAAAATATGAAAGAAAAATTAGAGACAAATGGGTGGATGAAAGAATGCTATTTTGGTAAATGAACTGGGTCTTATTTAACAGTGTATGGTCAGATAATTCCCAGGTCACCTCACGGAGCCAGTAATGATGAAGCAGCAGATACATTTGTTGTATAATTTCACCCCATGTCAGGGCCTCCCTTCAGATTCCAGGTTGTTAGATGAGCTATCACATTCTGTCTCCAGTGACAGGAAATGGAGGGTTAGAAATTTGAGACGGGTGGATACCTGGGAACAGCGTAAAATCATGAAATTCCTTGATTCTTCTGCTTTAGAAGTTAAAAGAACAATTGTAGTTGGTAATTTATATATCCTTAAATAACATAGACTATTTTCACCTTTTTTTTTAACTTCCTATTTTCACTTTGATGAAGTCTGCCAATAATAACAAAAAATGAAATTGCTAGGAAATGTCAGTGGGCTCTCAGATCCATAAGCTGTCGTTATAATTTCTAGGCTATTCCCGACTCAGTACACAGTATTTTTATTTTTTGTGAGGTGTGATCAGGATAATAAATTTTATTCAAAAAATTTCAAAATTTCTTTATTTAATCAGGATACAATTGTGATGAAACTAGATGGATTTCTAAGAGCACCTAGTCCAGGTGACAAATGAGTTTCACTTCTGGTGTCACTCAGTACCTTCTTTTTAAAAACAAGCATTTTGTAATGAGCCCTTTTGACTTTCTTGAGATGAAAGTCACAGATGATAAAACCTACCTGCATACATGCATAATTCCTGCAGGTGATTTAAAAATTTAGTATCGTGTCTTAACTAATATAGGAGAGAAAATAGTTCACAATAAAACAATATATGAATTCTCACTGCTTAGCCATGACTTTATGAAAACATGAAATGAAGTAGATACTCAGATGCTTGGCATTAGTTTGTATTTAAGGGAAGGAAAATGATCAGAAAGCATTGGTATTAAAAGTAGAAGAAATATGTGAGAGGAGATAAAGATAGAGAAGAATAAAGCTAGTATTAAGGTAAGACATGCCAGATAAGACTGTTTGTATATGATAGAAAAAGATGGAACTAACTTAATTAAAGTAGGGAAAATATGAAAGAAAAATTAGAGACAAATGGGTGGATGAAAGAATGCTATTTTGGTAAATGAACTGGGTCTTATTTAACAGTGTATGGTCAGATAATTCCCAGGTCACCTCACGGGGCCAGTAATGATGAAGCAGCAGATACATTTGTTGTATAATTTCACCCCATGTCAGGGCCTCTCTTCAGATTCCAGGTTGTTAGATGAGCTATCACATTCTGTCTCCAGTGACAGGAAATGGAGGGTGGACGGGACGAGAAAATAGTAATAAAGTGGGTGTGTGCAGAAGACGGGGGTGGATACCTGGGAACAGCGTCAGAGTGAGATCGAAATCCAACAGGAAACCTCCATACGAATCATTTTATGAATCATTTTAATGTGTGATCTTTACACAGTGGATTTCTCACTATTGTGCTGTCATGCTTATATATATATATACACATATAATGATAACAATGCAAAATAGTTTCCAGAAACCCTTTATGAATAAAATTCAGTGCCATTGTGAAGCTGGGTTCACACAAGTGCCTTTGGCTCTGCGTGAGCTGGAAGTGTCTCCGCTCTCGTACCCTGTGTCTGTGAGCCGTGGTCTTGGCTGTGGCCACAGCTGTCCTGCCTGCAGACTCAGACAGCGAGCTGGCATCACACCTGTGGTGGGGGTTCCTGAAATGATGAACCGCTGCCCCATCAGATCATCTTTCACTGGGTGTCAAGGTGACGGCATTCCCGGAACACTCAGTGTGCAATGAGACTGCACAGAAACTTGGGGTTTGTGTGTCCTGCACTCACGTGACCACGGACGTGTCTCCTGAGTGAGCGTGTGTGGTGGTCTCTTGGGACACAGGTCAGGGACACGTCTGTGTTGGGTGGGGTTCCGCCCCTCATGGGACACCTGTGGTCCAGGTGCCTGCCCGCGGAGGGGATGTGTGCAGCCCCTGCTCATGTATGCATTCATCAAGCCTTTCTGTTTCTAAAATAGAATTTTGCAGCTAGCTTTCAGTGGAAAGTATGAAAGAAAAATAAAAAAGAGACATGCCAGATAAGACTGTTTGTATATGATAGAAAAGATGGAACTAACTTAATTAAAGTAGGAAAATATAAAAGAAAAATTAGAGACAAATGGGTGGATGAAAGAATGCTATTTTGGTAAATGAACTGGGTCTTATTTAACAGTGTATGGTCAGATAATTCCCAGGTCACCTCACGGAGCCAGTAATGATGAAGCAGCAGATACATTTGTTGTATAATTTCACCCCATGTCAGGGCCTCCCTTCAGATTCCAGGTTGTTAGATGAGCTATCACATTCTGTCTCCAGTGACAGGAAATGGAGGGTGGACGGGACCAGAGAATAGTAATAAAGCGGGTGTGTGCAGAAGACGGGGGTGGATACCTGGGAACAGCGTCAGAGTGAGATCGAAATCCAACAGGAAACCTCCATACGAATCATTTTATGAATCATTTTAATGTGTGATCTTTGCACAGTGGATTTCTCACTATTGTGCTGTCATGCTTATATATATATATATATATACATATAATGATAACAATGCAAAATAGTTTCCAGAAACCCTTTATGAATAAAATTTGGTGCCATCGTGAAGCTGGGTTCACACAAGTGCCTTTGGCTCTGTGTGAGCTGGAAGCGTCTCCGCTCTCGTGCCCTGTGTCTGTGAGCCGTGGTCTTGGCTGTGGCCACAGCTGTCCTGCCCGCAGACTCAGACAGCGAGCTGGCGTCACACCTGTGGTGGGGGTTCCTGAAATGATGAACCGCTGCCCCATCAGATCATCTTTCACTGGGTGTCAAGGTGACGGCATTCCTAGAACATTCAGTGTGCGATGAAACTGCACAGAAACTTGGGGTTTGTGTGTCCTGCACTCACGTGACCACGGACGTGTCTCCTGAGTGAGCGTGTGTGGTGGTCTCTCGGGACACAGGTCAGGGACTCGTCTGTGTTGGGCGGGGTTCTGCCCCTTGTGGGACACCTGCGGTCCAGGTGCCTGCCCACGGAGGGGATGTGTGCAGCCCCTGCTCATGTATGCATTCATCAAGCCTTTCTGTTTCTAAAATAAATAGATATTCCTGCTAACCTGACATGCTGGAGCTTTCCTGACTCTGGAGGGACTGCAGGGCGAGGGACCCCCACCCGTCCCACTAGTGAGTCCCTGGAGACAGTGAAGGCTTTGCCGATGAGCGTGCCTTTCACACTCAACCCAAGGAGTCCAGAGCCACACCCTAGCCTCTGCTACAGGCTTCCACCTTTGGGCCAGTGTCTCCTGCCCTCACCACCCAGAGCCAGGAACAGCCAGCCAGTGGCAGCCCTGTAATCAGAGCCCAAGGGCATTGCCCAGACTGACTGGCCCTAAGCCTGTTCACCTGCTCCTTCCAGGAAAACCACAGTACAGGCTGTGGCCCATGATTGCCCTGGCTTCCTCTGCTCCCTGCCTAGCCCTGGTGCTTCCCCATGAGGCCTTCCTGGCATGGCATGCCCCCTTCTCTTAAGAACAGGGTTGACCAGAGTCTGTTGGCCTCACTGTTCCTGAATAACAGTAAAGCCCACATTTAAAAACATCTGCTTGCTCTGCCAACCCAAAACACACCTTTCCACACGTTGAAGACACCCTGGGGGACTCCTAGCCACTTGGTGCTCAGTAACTTCACTTGTGTCTGACTCTTTATGACCCCATGGACTGTTGCTCACCAGGCTCCTCTGTTCATGGGATTCTCTAGGCAAGAGTACTGGAGTGGGTAGTCATTTCCTTCTCTGCGGGATCTTCCTGACCCAGGAATTGAACATGTGGAGTGTATGTGGATTCTTTATCACTGAGCCACCAGGGAAGTGCCACTCAGGCACTTGGGGATCCAGATCCTGATGGTCTCCCTGGGTGGAAGTGTCTCCCTAGCTTGGGGGGTTGGGCAACAGCTTTCTGTTTGTCTCACACACACACATGTATGCACCCCTTCATATGTGCTTTCTCTGCATTTTCTTCTTTTTTTTTTCTTTTTTTGGTGACGCTGTGGTGTGGGAGCTGAGCCTGGCATTTCCCAGGCTTGGTGTCTAACAGGGACGCCCTACAGACCCAGAGTCACAGGCCAGGCAGCCTCCCCACCTGCGAGGCCCCGTGTCCACTGCAGGGCCCTGAGCTTCACTCAGTGCACAGGCAAGCATCCAGTCCTCCTGGGAGTCTTGTTTCACAGACCTTGCTTTATGCACCTGCAGTGGGGTGGGGCGCAGCCCCATCTGTCTCGTATCTCTGGCTTCTTCCTGCCCCGCTGTCACTTTGAGGGAAGTACTGATTAGCTTCCTGGTCTGTGCAGGCTCCTGGACTCCGCCCTTGAGGAACAGAGCTCAGATGGATGGAAGGCCTTGGCCTGTATTAATGCTCCCATTACACTTGGTGACGCGAGCAGGGTGCCCAGGAATCAGGTGTGACTTTAGAAGCAAGAGCCAAAGGCAGGGGAGAGCCGAGCAGTCTCTGTGATGCCTGGGCCTTGGCAGCTCCCTGTCCGCTTAGATTAATAGGTTAATTAGGAGGGTTGAAAAGCCCAGACAGAGCAGAGCAAGGGTGGCTTAATTAGCAAATCAGCCATTAATATTCAATTTATTTCTAATTTGTTTTTCTAACTCTGAACGGCCTCTCCCATCTGCCCCCTCGTTCCCATCTCTGCAGCCATGACCCTGGCTCAGGCTTCAGGCATCCGACCTGGATGGTTCAGCACCCGCCTAGTGCCCTTCCAGGCCTCCAGAGGCCTCCCTGCCTCACTTCTGCTAATTCATAGTCTGTGCCGACCCACTGTGCCTGATCCCACCAGGGGGTGCCCCTCCTGCTAGCCGTGGCTGCTCCTGAGCTTGGTCACGGTCACCCAAGTGAGGTCCCAGCTAGAAACTACTGCTGCTGGACAGGCCAGAGGGTGGGAAGGTAGCTGCTGGCATCACAAACTAGTTTTCCTAATGTTTGTTGCTCATTCTCTTCTATTTCCACAAGCTCACTGTTCACGTGGGTGTCCAAGGCATGGCTCTGCTATTCCCACCAGGTGGTTAAAGAGGGTGGGGTCCATGTGCCAAGACAGGCACCCCGATGGTTTCTGATGGGCAGGTGTGGTCTCATCATGTGACTTCTGCAGCTGTGTCCTTGGCAGCTCGCTCTTTTCATTCCGGAGGTACCTCCCATGGGAAGGCCCCCCTACAGGCCAGGCAGCCTCCCCACCTGCGAGGCCCCGTGTCCACTGCAGGGCCCTGAGCTTCACTCAGTGCACAGGCAAGCATCCAGTCCTCCTGGGAGTCTTGTTTCACAGACCTTGCTTTATGCACCTGCAGTGGGGTGGGGCGCAGCCCCATCTGTCTCATATCTCTGGCTTCTTCCTGCCCCGCTGTCACTTTGAGGGAAGTACTGATTAGCTTCCTGGTCTGTGCAGGCTCCTGGACTCCGCCCTTGAGGAACAGAGCTCAGATGGATGGAAGGCCTTGGCCTGTATTAATGCTCCCATTACACTTGGTGACGTGAGCAGGGTGCCCAGGAATCAGGTGTGACTTTAGAAGCAAGAGCCAAAGGCAGGGGAGAGCCGAGCAGTCTCTGTGATGCCTGGGCCTTGGCAGCTCCCTGTCCGCTTAGATTAATAGGTTAATTAGGAGGGTTGAAAAGCCCAGACAGAGCAGAGCAAGGGTGGCTTAATTAGCAAATCAGCCATTAATATTCAATTTATTTCTAATTTGTTTTTCTAACTCTGAACGGCCTCTCCCATCTGCCCCCTCGTTCCCATCTCTGCAGCCATGACCCTGGCTCAGGCTTCAGGCATCCGACCTGGATGGTTCAGCACCCGCCTAGTGCCCTTCCAGGCCTCCAGAGGCCTCCCTGCCTCACTTCTGCTAATTCATAGTCTGTGCCGACCCACTGTGCCTGATCCCACCAGGGGGTGCCCCTCCTGCTAGCCGTGGCTGCTCCTGAGCTTGGTCACGGTTACCCAAGTGAGGTCCCAGCTAGAAACTACTGCTGCTGGACAGGCCAGAGGGTGGGAAGGCAGCTGCTGGCATCACAAACTAGTTTTCCTAATGTTTGTTGCTCATTCTCTTCTATTTCCACAAGCTCACTGTTCACGTGGGTGTCCAAGGCATGGCTCTGCTATTCCCACCAGGTGGTTAAAGAGGGTGGGGTCCATGTGCCAAGACAGGCACCCCGATGGTTTTGAGAGGCTGATGGGCAGGTGTCACCAGAGGCTGCTTCATCATGTGACTTCTGCAGCCTTGTGTCCTTGGACAGCCTCGCTGCCTCTTTTCCACTTGGGGAGGAGAGGTGATGGTGTCCCCTTTCCCCCGTGAACAGTGATTTCAGGACCCTGGACAGAGCCTGGCTCAGAGCGGGAGTATAAGGCTGCCTGCAGCATGACATAATTAGCACCTCCTGCTCCTCCTCTTCCCACGGAGGCATGGTCATTAGTATGTACAGTCTTGGGGAATGTCCCACCCACTCTAGTCAGCTCAGTCATGTCCGGCTCTTTGCTATCCCCATGGACTATAGCCTGCCAGGCATCTCTTGCCATGGAATTCTCCAGGTAAGAATACTGGAATGGATTGCCGTTTCCTTCTCCAGAGGATCTTCCCAACCTAGGGATTGAAGCTGGGTCTCCTGCATTGCAGACAGATTCTTTACTGTCTGAGCCACGAAGGCCCTAAGATGTAAGCAGGAGATGTTTATTCTCTCACAGCTATGAGCTCCAGGTGTCCAGGATCCAAGTGTGGGCAGGGCCAGCCCCTCCTGAGGTCTCTCTGCTAGGCCATCTCCTCTTTCTGTCCCCTTTCTGTGTCCTCACATGTTCGTCCCTCTGTGGATGTCTGTGTCCTGATCCCTTCTTAAGAGGACACGAGTCTGTTGGATCAGTACCCACCCCCCTGACGTCGTTTATATCTTAATCACGTCTTTAAAGACTGTTGCTCCAAATACAGTCATATTCCACGGCATCAGGGCTAAGACTCCAACAACCTCTGACAGGTGGTAAATACTGGACCAAGCACCAGCTCAGCATCTCCCTACAGATCAAAAGGCCAGGGTCCCCCGGCTCGCCTTGATGGTCAGCTCTTTAAATCTTTTGAGTGGAGTGTGGGAGGGACTGTGTGTCTTCTGTGCTCAGTGGTCAGAAAGCTAAAACATGAGACAGTCCGCCTGGAGGCCTTTATCTTGTCAATCTCGTGTAGAATTTAGACCACCATCAGACTTCAGCAAGTCTGGCTGTGTTGAAAGGAAACTTAGAAGTGTTAATAATTAAATCCCCTTTCATTTTGACATATAATGGGGCAAAGTGACTATTAAGTGTATGAAATGAATCTGGGGAATCCATTTGAAGAATGGCGATATGTCTCATATAGAAATGTTAGCCCTCTGAATTATCCTTCTCTGTAGGGTTTTAATTGATTAATTCCTTCAGCTTTTAATCATGTCTAGTAATCCATACAGACAGCAAAGACAGACAGGAAGACTGATGGCTAAACAGGGGAGGAGGTGGGGCGGGGGAACATTCCACAATTATTTAATGCTCGTATTACTTTTAATAAATACCTGCCTGCTTGTTGAACACCTGCTCAGAAGACCTTTTGTGGAAAGGGGATTTGAGGACATTGCAGGGACCCGGGCCAGGTTAAGGTGGGAGACTGGGGGTTGATGCTCTGTCCCCCCACGGTCACTTGTCCATGTATGGGGTGTGGATCGACGAGATAAGATGGCATTCCTTTTTATGATAATTTAGCTAAGATATGCCACTACAGAATCTTCTAAGTAGAAAAAAAAAAAACCAATTTCATTTATCTTATTTTTTAGGAACATTTGGATTAAGGAAACCATGGTATTTCCCCTTCACCACATCCTACTGGAAGGACATGTGTGGGCTGGTGGTGAAAAGGCAGAGCTTGGCTGGTTCTAACCTTTTCTCCTCTGGCGAAACGTTGGACAGTCAAGGTTGGTATAGGGAGCATGGTTGGAGGTGTGTTTCTCCTTTGGGTTCAGTTTTCCTTTCCGGTTGAGACTTTTTAGCGGCAAGTGCACAGTTGCCCAGAGGCCCGCTTCCCATTCCACGTGCGCAGGAAGCTGTGCGTCAGTGCTGCTGTTCACAGCATCCTCTGTACATCTGTTGTAACTCAGCAAAATGAAGCTTCATTTCTAACATGAATTTGTGTAAAAAATAAAAGCAAAGGTGGATAGCCATTGAGGAGTCACATACTTTAAGATGTTCAGTGCCTCACAAGTGCTGGTTTATTCCAGGCTCCATGAGAGAGAGACTGTCATTGTCCCTAAAAATAGGGACGTACTTCCCAGGAGCCTTGGGGTGGCCAGTCCCCACCTCAGTTCTGCTACTGGGGAGAATCCATTTGCAATGAATTGGACGTTTTTAAGTTGTTAATAATTAAATCCCCTTTCATTTTGACATATAATGGGGCAAAGTGACTATTAAGTGTATGAAATGAATCTGGAGAATCCATTTGAAGAATGGCGATATGTCTCATATAGAAATGTTAGCCCTCTGAATTATCCTTCTCTGTAGGGTTTTAATTGATTAATTCCTTCAGCTTTTAATCATGTCTAGTAATCCGTACAGACAGCAAAGACAGACAGGAAGACTGATGGCTAAACAGGGGAGGAGGTGGGGCGGGGGAACATTCCACAATTATTTAATGCTCGTATTACTTTTAATAAATACCTGCCTGCTTGTTGAACACCTGCTCAGAAGACCTTTTGTGGAAAGGGGATTTGAGGACATTGCAGGGGCCCGGGCCAGGTTAAGGTGGGAGACTGGGGGTTGATGCTCTGTCCCCCCACGGTCACTTGTCCATGTATGGGGTGTGGATCGACGAGATAAGATGGCATTCCTTTTTATGATAATTTAGCTAAGATATGCCACTACAGAATCTTCTAAGTAGAAAAAAAAAAAACCAATTTCATTTATCTTATTTTTTAGGAACATTTGGATTAAGGAAACCATGGTATTTCCCCTTCACCACATCCTACTGGAAGGACATGTGTGGGCTGGTGGTGAAAAGGCAGAGCTTGGCTGGTTCTAACCTTTTCTCCTCTGGCGAAACGTTGGACAGTCAAGGTTGGTATAGGGAGCATGATTGGAGGTGTGTTTCTCCTTTGGGTTCAGTTTTCCTTTCCGGTTGAGACTTTTTAGCGGCAAGTGCACAGTTGCCCAGAGGCCCGCTTCCCATTCCACGTGCGCAGGAAGCTGTGCGTCAGTGCTGCTGTTCACAGCATCCTCTGTACATCTGTTGTAACTCAGCAAAATGAAGCTTCATTTCTAACATGAATTTGTGTAAAAAATAAAAGCAAAGGTGGATAGCCATTGAGGAGTCACATACTTTAAGACGTTCAGTGCCTCACAAGTGCTGGTTTATTCCAGGCTCCATGAGAGAGAGACTGTCACTGTCCCTAAAAATAGGGACGTACTTCCCAGGAGCCTTGGGGTGGCCAGTCCCCACCTCAGTTCTGCCCTAGCCTGGGGCTCATCTGTGGAGCACAACTTCAGGGTGAAAATATGGATAAAGAGGCTCTCACCATGATAGTTTTATACTATAAATCAATGTTGCTAAAGTAATTTTCAGACTATACAAGTGAAATAAAGATCTTACAGAAAATTTGGAACCGCACCACCTATTAATGGTCACCTCTGGAGATGGTCAGTCATGCATGTGTAATGCACCTGATTTTGTTCGTTTACACACACACACATATGAATGAAAGTGAAGTGAAAATCACTCAGTCGTTTCTGACTCTTTGTGACCCCATGGACTGTAGCCTCCCAGGTTCCTCTGTCCATGGAATTCTTTAGGCAACATCTTCCTAAGCTAGGACCGAGCCGAGGTCTCCTGCAGTGGAGACGGATTCTTTACGGTCTGAGCCACCAGGGAAGCTCAAGAATACTGGAGTGGGTAGCCTGTCCCTTCTCCAGGGGATCTTCCCGACTCAGAAATCAAAACAGAATCTCCTGCATTGCAGGCGAATTCTTTTATCAGCTGAGCTACCAGGGAAGTCATGTATATATATAAAATGTGATAATGTTGTTTTGGAGACTTTTGAGGTCCTCTCAGAGTGCACTGTGTCTTCCTCACAGGCTCATCCCTGCAAAATGGGGAAGGAGAGCTGGAAGGAGGCGCCCCTGGGGTCGTCCTGGTGTCTGTGACCAAAGAACATGATCGCCACAAGGCAGGGGTCTGGGACCTGACCCTGACCTTCCACAGAGACCAGATCACTGCCCTGCTGGGGACTAATGGTGCAGGGAAGACCACCATTATGTGCGTCCCTCTCCCCTTTTTGCCTCTCTCTCTCCCTCCTGGGGCTTGGTTTTTACAGATATAAGAGAAAGAGCTTGATCCCTTTTCCTGTTTGTTCAGTCTCCGTTGTTCACTTGCTAAGTTGTGTGTGATTCTTTGGAACCCTGTGGATGGCAGGACACCAGGCTTCTCTGTTCTTTCCCATCTCCTGGAGTTTGCTCAGATGTCCATTGCGTCGGCAATGCCATCCAGCCCTCTCAGTACACAGTTTAGAGACACACCAGAAAGACAGCCCTCTCGCCAGAGCTGCTATGGGTCTGAGCAAGATTCAGGGTGGGTGGGGGAGGGATCTTTTAAATTAAGTTGGATTCTTCTTTTATTCCGTACAAAATATTCATGGGTTTACTTTGGCCTTTGAAAGTCTTATGGCATTTTTTTTTCTCCTCCTGCTAAGTTTAATTCTGGTTGTATACCTAGAGGAGGATGAAATTTGAAATGGCGTTTGCAAATTTTTAACACCTGAGTATTTTTCTTTCATGTTCTGCTTTTTGTGTGGTCATGTGTTTCTGTGAAGCCTTTATTTTTGATATGAGATCCAATAGCTCCATATTTGAGAGAATGAGTTCAAGTACTCATGAAACAGCCCCAGGCTGACTGTGAAAATGGGGCATGTTTAAGGCCAAACCACCCAAATTATGAAATTTCTGTTTTGAACCAAGTGACTTTCATTTTTTTTTTTTAATTAGGGCTAAAGTATGCTTAGATAATGCAAGAAAAGGAAATATTTGCCTCAGGATTCTTAGAAAATTAGAAAAATAACTTTCAAAAAGCTTCAGAAGTCTCTTTTTGACAGTAAGTTGAAAGAAAAACATAGCTTTCTTTCTTTTCTTGCATGCTGGAAGAGAGCTGAAGATTCGGTGGAGGGTGCTTTCAGTGATTTCAGATCGGGAAACGTGGCACAGATAATGGCTCAGAAAGCCAGCCTCCACACTGTGCTGTCACTCACGCACGTCTCCTTTAAGAAAACCCGAGTCTGTGTTTTGCACAACGATGAGAAAGAAATTAAGAGTCTTCGGATGTCTCGAGGGTCGCTGGTTGCACCGCTTTCAGTGACTGTTGGATGCAGGTTGTGAGTCCTCCCAGGGTTCTCTTCCTGGCATTCTCGGAGGACAGCCTGAGAGGCCTGTTTCTGGGCTGGCTGTCACCATTTGAAAGCATAAGCTCTCAGACCCACCCAGACATGTCCTCACTGGTTTGATGCAGCCAGATGTGTCCTCAGTGTTTTTTTGTTCCATTTGTTTCCCATCTCCTGGATCGGCAATGCCATCCAGCCCTCTCAGTACACAGTTTAGAGACACACCAGAAAGACAGCCCTCTCGCCAGAGCTGCTATGGGTCTGAGCAAGATTCAGGGTGGGTGGGGGAGGGATCTTTTAAATTAAGTTGGATTCTTCTTTTATTCCGTACAAAATATTCATGGGTTTACTTTGGCCTTTGAAAGTCTTATGGCATTTTTTTTTCTCCTCCTGCTAAGTTTAATTCTGGTTGTATACCTAGAGGAGGATGAAATTTGAAATGGCGTTTGCAAATTTTTAACACCTGAGTATTTTTCTTTCATGTTCTGCTTTTTGTGTGGTCATGTGTTTCTGTGAAGCCTTTATTTTTGATATGAGATCCAATAGCTCCATATTTGAGAGAATGAGTTCAAGTACTCATGAAACAGCCCCAGGCTGACTGTGAAAATGGGGCATGTTTAAGGCCAAACCACCCAAATTATGAAATTTCTGTTTTGAACCAAGTGACTTTCATTTTTTTTTTTTTTTATTAGGGCTAAAGTATGCTTAGATAATGCAAGAAAAGGAAATATTTGCCTCAGGATTCTTAGAAAATTAGAAAAATAACTTTCAAAAAGCTTCAGAAGTCTCTTTTTGACAGTAAGTTGAAAGAAAAACATAGCTTTCTTTCTTTTCTTGCATGCTGGAAGAGAGCTGAAGATTCGGTGGAGGGTGCTTTCAGTGATTTCAGATCGGGAAACGTGGCACAGATAATGGCTCAGAAAGCCAGCCTCCACACTGTGCTGTCACTCACGCACGTCTCCTTTAAGAAAACCCGAGTCTGTGTTTTGCACAACGATGAGAAAGAAATTAAGAGTCTTCGGATGTCTCGAGGGTCGCTGGTTGCACCGCTTTCAGTGACTGTTGGATGCAGGTTGTGAGTCCTCCCAGGGTTCTCTTCCTGGCATTCTCGGAGGACAGCCTGAGAGGCCTGTTTCTGGGCTGGCTGTCACCATTTGAAAGCATAAGCTCTCAGACCCACCCAGACATGTCCTCACTGGTTTGATGCAGCCAGATGTGTCCTCAGTGTTTCGTGGTATCCCCCGGTGAGGCCTGAAAACTGCAGCAAGCAGTTGTCAGTCAAGGTTGCTGAAACGCCGTTCATGCGCAGGAAGCAGTGTGTGCAGGTGTGTCCCTGAGGAGCTGATGGTCTTGGCTAGAGCTGCAGCACAGTGGAAGGAGGAACAGGACACTGACGTTTGTCCCCCACCTCCACTGGCCCCCGGGCCTCCTCAGTCCCTGCCCCCGAGAGACCACAGGCCTACTGTTGGTCACTGGAATGCATCTTGCATTTTCTAGTGTTTCCCAGCATGGAGTCGTGCTGAGTCCTCTTTGGCACAATGTGTGAGACCTGCTCATGGTGCTGTCACATCAGCTGTTGGGTCTTGAGGCCTCTTCGCATGAAAACACCACAGTTTGGTTATCTTCTCACCTGTTGGTGCTATTGAGGCTGTGTATAGGTTTTGTGCATATTCATGTTGACTTTTGCATGGACCTATAAGTTCTCTCTGTAAGTCGTCTGCTAGGTGCAGTGGTGGGTGTGCATCTAACTTTTTGGAAAAAGAAAATAGTGTAAAGCATGAAGAATCAATGACCTGAACTAGCCTACGGCAGTCCTCAGGTGTCCTGTGGGCCAGCGGACAGGAGTTTTGGAGATGGGTTCTCAGCTTGTCGTGGATTTGATGTGGCAGGTGGATGGCTCAGGAGTAGAGGCAGGAAGCCTGGCCACAGGGCTTGGGGTGGAGGTGTGTGTTGCTGCTTGGTTCACATCTAATGATGAGGACTTGGGTGGTCAGGCTTTCTCTTTAGCCTGCTCATCTGTGAGTACAGAGCTGAGTCATCATCCTAAACTCTCAGCTGTGATGGTTCCTGGCCATGGGGCATCCCAGAGGAGCATAACCAGACCCATGTCCTACCAAGCTCTGGCCAGCCTTTGCCTCACTATGTAGGTGGCATAGGCTAGGTGTGAGCACCTCATGCCCACGAGGGCACCTGCACATCCATCCCCTCACTGATACGTCTTCTCTGCAGATCCCTGCTCACAGGACTCTACCCCCCCACATCTGGAACCATCACGATCAATGGCAGGAACCTGCAGAAGGACCCGTCTGTGGTCAGGGCAGAGCTGGGAGTGTGTCCGCAGCACGACGTCCTGTTTGACCACCTCACAGTGCTCGAGCACCTGCTGCTCTTCGCCTCCCTGAAGGCACCGCAGGGGCCCTGCCAGGAGCTGCGCCAGCAAGTCTACAGGTGGGTGGCGCCATCTCTGCCCTCCATGCTGTGTGGGTGTTGGGAGGCTGGTGCCTCATCAGCATCCCCGCTGCCTGTATTTGTGAGAAGAAATGTTAGCGAGTGGTTCTAACTGTGGCATTTTGACACCAACCCTGGGATCAGAAGGCGTCCCAGGGAGGTAAGTGAGAGTGATCTGTCCTTGAGGCGGGAGCAGATGGCAGGGAGGCCGAGGTCAGTGTTCGGAGGGTGGGTGCCTATGGGTGTCCTGAAGTGAAAAGAAGGGGGTGGTGGGTGAAGGAGCCTGAGCATTCCTGCTGAGGAGTCTGGACGTTACCCTGTAGGCTGGTGGTTGTGGGCAGGCGGGGGTGAGCAGCTTGGGGCCTGGTAGCTGCACCTATAACCCAGGGTGGAAACCAGACTTGGAGAGGGTGAGACATGGAGAGGCCGCTGATAGGAGGCCCAGGTTTGAAGGCTCCTGGAGGCAGTGTTGATGACCTGAGGATTCAGGGTGGGGAGAGCAAGGGCCTGGGGTCAGGACACATTCCAGGGGGAGCAGAGGACTTGTGTGTGGGCAGACGAGGCAGAGCCTGGGGCAGCAGGATGGACCAGAGGCCCTGGAGCTCCTCCAGGCTCGCTGAGACACATAGAAGCTGAGCCCAGAGGGAGGAGAGGACCCGAGGTCCCTCGTCAGGAAACAGAAGCGGCGTCTCCAGATGGTGAATGTGTTGGGGGTGCAGAAGTAGAAGGGTAGGGCCAGAGAGGGGCCTGAATCTGGTGGTGGAGCCATGGATCCCGAAGACGCGGGGTGGGGTTGTGTGTGAAAGCTGTGGCCTGAGCTGGGCTCTGCCCCTCAGGGGGATGCACAGCAAGACCAGTGTGGAGGCTCCTGACTCTGAACCCAGCTTCCTGAAGCAGGACGTCAGTCAGGCCTGGCTCGAGAGACACCAGAGTGTAAGGACAGATGGCCAGTCACTCATGGGCCTTGGAAGAAAAGGGACACCTAAGGAAACTCTGACACGGTCCTGCTTATCACTGCCGTAGGGTATTCTTGAAGGACTTACTCTGTAAAAGAATGACTTACAACATTGTTGACAGGTAAGTGGTGGCTGAGGCTGTTCACCACCACGGCGGGGCTGGTTGGCATCCTGTCTTCAGAAGTAGCTGCTGCTGATGTCATGCCCGTGGTGGTGGGGACTCGGATACAGAGGAAAATGTCTACTTTGCACCCATCAATCTCTTCCTAAATGACAGCGAGTACTTAGGGAGAAGCAGTGCATGTCACTAAAGGACAAATGGGTTGCATGCTACCTATGTTTTTTAAAAAAATCACAGGGCACCGATTTTCATGCAAAATCTGTGCCTGCCCTGGACCATACAGATGCTGCCCGCTGGTGGCTGGGCCTCAGCCCAGCTCCTAATGATACTCCGTGGGCTTCCTCTTCTGAAGTGGGCACAGGAACATCACTGGTTATCAGTTTGCTGTGAGTTACCTGGCAACGAGGCCAGTGTGCACAGAGGCAGGTGGGGTGAGAGCATGTTTTAGGACAACCGTACTCAATTAGAGGCGTGAGGACTGAAAGGCTCTGATTCAGAGGCGGCACGATCAGCATCAGCTTCTCAGGCCGTGCTTGGTTTCCTTAATGGGCGTCTTTGTTATGATTGAGTTGATGGGATTCAGGGTAGACTCCTTAGAGAGAACACTTGTCTAGACTCAGGTTTTTACCACTTTGCTTTTTATTTGAAGGAGAGGGTAGAAGTCAAGAGGGACACTTGATTGCTGGATTTCATGATGAGGTTAGCGTTAGTCCCGAGGATTCTTGCAAGGCTTGAGCTGTAGGCTGGCTTGTTCAAAATTGGTGAGACCCACGAGGGCACCTGTGTAGGTGGACACATCAAACCCTGGCTGCCACCATGTGAAGAGGATGGAGGGATAGAGAAGGACCTGCCAGGGACGATGGGGAAAGAGGAGAGACCAGTCCACTAACAGGAAGGGGCCAGTGGGGAAGGAGGAGGGACAATCCCTTCAGGAGGAGGGAGAGGTCAGGTGCACCAGATGCTGTGGAGGCTCAAGTACATGAAAACTGGAACACAACCTCTCAACCTAGTGTGAGGAGGTCGCTGGTGATGGGATCAGAGCCATCTGAATAGCACGATGGGGAGGGAGGTCTCTTTGGAGTCAGGGAAGAAAGGACAGAAGGAGGGGCTTAGAAACTGAACCCTTCCCAGGAGTTTTATGCAAAAAGGAAGCAAAGAAATGGGAGGATATCAAGATAGAAGACAGAGGAAGATTCCAGTACTGAGTGAACCACTGAGGCAAATAGAAGGTGGGTGGCTTGCTGGGCAACATCCATGAGCAGCAGCTGGGGTCTGTGAGGGCGGCAACCAACTCTGTGGAGGGCTGAGCCCATGGACGCAGGGGACAAGGGAGGGGCCCAGCCAGGAGGGAGGGGGCGGAGGAGAGCTCAGTCTTGTGGGAGTGATGACTGGAGGCAGGGACTGGCTGGTGGCTGGGCCTCAGCGCAGCTCCTAATGATACTCCGTGGGCTTCCTCTTCTGAAGTGGGCACAGGAACATCACTGGTTATCAGTTTGCTGTGAGTTACCTGGCAACGAGGCCAGTGTGCACAGAGGCAGGTGGGGTGAGAGCATGTTTTAGGACAACCGTACTCAATTAGAGGCGTGAGGACTGAAAGGCCCTGATTCAGAGGCGGCACGATCAGCATCAGCTTCTCAGGCCGTGCTTGGTTTCCTTAATGGGCGTCTTTGTTATGATTGAGTTGATGGGATTCAGGGTAGACTCCTTAGAGAGAACACTTGTCTAGACTCAGGTTTTTACCACTTTGCTTTTTATTTGAAGGAGAAGGTAGAAGTCAAGAGGGGCACTTGATTGCTGGATTTCATGATGAGGTTAGCGTTAGTCCCGAGGATTCTTGCAAGGCTTGAGCTGTAGGCTGGCTTGTTCAAAATTGGTGAGACCCACGGGGGCACCTGTGTAGGTGGACACATCAAACCCTGGCTGCCACCATGTGAAGAGGATGGAGGGATAGAGAAGGACCTGCCAGGGACGATGGGGAAAGAGGAGAGACCAGTCCACTAACAGGAAGGGGCCAGTGGGGAAGGAGGAGGGACAATCCCTTCAGGAGGAGGGAGAGGTCAGGTGCACCAGATGCTGTGGAGGCTCAAGTACATGAAAACTGGAACACAACCTCTCAACCTAGTGTGAGGAGGTCGCTGGTGATGGGATCAGAGCCATCTGAATAGCACGATGGGGAGGGAGGTCTCTTTGGAGTCAGGGAAGAAAGGACAGAAGGAGGGGCTTAGAAACTGAACCCTTCCCAGGAGTTTTATGCAAAAAGGAAGCAAAGAAATGGGAGGATATCAAGATAGAAGACAGAGGAAGATTCCAGTACTGAGTGAACCACTGAGGCAAATAGAAGGTGGGTGGCTTGCTGGGCAACATCCATGAGCAGCAGCTGGGGTCTGTGAGGGCAGCAGCCAACTCTGTGGAGGGCTGAGCCCATGGACGCAGGGGACAAGGGAGGGGCCCAGCCAGGAGGGAGGGGGCGGAGGAGAGCTCAGTCTTGTGGGAGTGATGACTGGAGGCAGGGACTGGCTGGAGAAAGGGTGTGTTGAAGAGGATGTGGGGAATTGAGCCTCTGGCAAGGCTGCGGATGCTGGAAACCACCAGGTCCAGGATGTGGCTTGGTCATGAGTGACTAGGAGTGTGCCGAGTTCAGGATCAACCAAGGAGGAGGAGGGTTTTGGTAGAAATGTAATTAGGACCTGAGTATTTGAGAACGTCTGACATTGTACTGCCTTGTTTTTGTTTTCTTTGCCTGTCCTTCTCCATTAATGGGACAAGCTTGGGATTCATCCCAGAGAGTCACCTCCTCTGGCACTGGAGCCAGGCGGGAAGAGGTTGCTGGCCTTCTAAGGGAACAAAGGTCAAGACGGGCCCCTGCTGAGACAGGCCACAGAGTGAGAGGTGACTTGTGAGGTGGCTCCTCCCCTGCATTAAGAGGTGCTGGGTGTCTGCATTCAGCCCCGAGACCGGAAGCTCCTGGAGTGAAGGGGGCTGGTCCTCACTTTAGTGGCATCTATCATTCCTGCCCTGCATGTGATGACTCACCTAAGTGTCCCAGGCAATTAGGCAGGAAGGGGCTGACTTAAGCTAGTGCTCGTGTCTGAGTCCCACCCTCCACAGATGCCTGAATGGACATTGGGTGCCCACTGCCCTCCGCAGTGTTCTTAGTGGGCAGAGGTTTCCTTGGCAGGAGGTGAGTGGATCCAGATAAGACACAGCAAGTACTTCCTATAAACAGGACCCACGCAACCCCTGCTGATGGGGCCTGGCGCTGGGTCCCTCGATGTGAGTATTTGGCTCCAAGGAAGTTGGCGCTGGGGGTCTGGGGGCTTGCTCAGCTCCAGCGTCAGGATCATGCACACATGGTTCTGAGGCTCCTGGATGTGTCCTTGGTTGAGAAACAGCCCGGTCCTCACAGATCACTGTTTCCTGAGTGGGACGATGAGCTGAGCTGAGGAGTCTGGGAGAGTGAGAACTCTGTTCTTGTTCCAGAACTCTCCAGGACGTGGGGCTGACGGCGCACCAGCACCAACAGGCTCGCATGCTCTCGGGGGGCATGCGGAGGAAGCTGTCCATTGGCATTGCCTTCCTGGGAGCGTTGAGGACTGTGGTCTTGGATGAGCCCACCAGCGGGGTGGACCCGTGCTCCCGCCGCAGCATCTGGGACGTCCTCCTCAAGTACCGACAAGGTGGGGCTGGGTGGGGCTCTAGGTCTCTTCCCAGGATGTCACGGAGGAGGGCGGTGCTTCCTGTTCTCCTCCCATGGAATCACCGCGAAGGGCTGCTCTCTATGGCCTCTTCCCACCATATGGTGGTAGAGGAGACCAGTGAGGACCATGTCCCAATAATGATACATTTTCCAGGGGAAAAGAAAAATTCTCAGGCTTCCTTGCCCATTCTGTGGTTCAGACTCACCGCTTCCAGTGCAGGGGGTGCAGGGTCCATCCCTGGTAGGGGAGCTAAGATTCCATCTGTGGTGGAGAATGACGGAAAACAAAAAAAAAGAGGGAGAAAATTGCCCAGGAGCACACAGAGAGAAGACACACTCATGATGTGACATTCCTGAGGTGCTGGGTAGGTTGCTGAGCTCCAGCGGTGGTGGTATTCGAGGATGTCACCCCTGGGGTGAGTGGACACAGCTCTCACCCACAGTGGGTTCCATTCTGGAATAATTCTGGGATTATCAGGAGGGACGTCCCAGCTACAATCTGGAAACCGCCCCTTCTCTTATCTCAGGAAACTGAGACACACAGAGGAGGGGTTGGGGTTTGTTTAGCGGCACAGAGGAGGTTCATCCAGCCAAGGGAGGAGCCCTGGTGTGGTTTGGAGGCTCTACATTTCTCATCTTTAATAAAGGTTCACCTTAATAAGGTGAATTTCCAACTTAGGGCATATGATGAACAGTTACTGATTTCCAGCTTCTGAGTCCTCCTGTGATTGTGACAGCCAGGAGGCATTGCTATTGCCATTTCATATGGAGACCGTGGAATTTGGAAAGAAACATCAGGAATAGGGAACCATATCTGTTGCTGCTAGGCAGGTGGGAACATCATTGACAGGGTTATGGCAGGTTGTTTGACATAGTTTTGTTTTTCTTTTGGCATTTTGAAGGTGCAAAATCTTTTTTCTTCCCAGAGTGAGCTGAGGGCACTCTGTTCTTGTTCCAGAACTCTCCAGGACGTGGGGCTGACGGCGCACCAGCACCAACAGGCTCGCATGCTCTCGGGGGGCACGCGGAGGAAGCTGTCCATTGGCATTGCCTTCCTGGGAGCGTCGAGGACTGTGGTCTTGGATGAGCCCACCAGCGGGGTGGACCCGTGCTCCCGCCGCAGCATCTGGGACGTCCTCCTCAAGTACCGACAAGGTGGGGCTGGGTGGGGCTCTAGGTCTCTTCCCAGGATGTCACGGAGGAGGGCGGTGCTTCCTGTTCTCCTCCCATGGAATCACCGCGAAGGGCTGCTCTCTATGGCCTCTTCCCATCATATGGTGGTGGAGGAGACCAGTGAGGACCATGTCCCAATAATGATACATTTTCCAGGGGAAAAGAAAAATTCTCAGGCTTCCTTGCCCATTCTGTGGTTCAGGCTCACCGCTTCCAGTGCAGGGGGTGCAGGGTCCATCCCTGGTAGGGGAGCTAAGATTCCATCTGTGGTGGAGAATGACGGAAAACAAAAAAAAAGAGGGAGAAAATTGCCCAGGAGCACACAGAGAGAAGACACACTCATGATGTGACATTCCTGAGGTGCTGGGTAGGTTGCTGAGCTCCAGCGGTGGTGGTATTCGAGGATGTCACCCCTGGGGTGAGTGGACACAGCTCTCACCCACAGTGGGTTCCATTCTGGAATAATTCTGGGATTATCAGGAGGGACGTCCCAGCTACAATCTGGAAACCGCCCCTTCTCTTATCTCAGGAAACTGAGACACACAGAGGAGGGGTTGGGGTTTGTTTAGCGGCACAGAGGAGGTTCATCCAGCCAAGGGAGGAGCCCTGGTGTGGTTTGGAGGCTCTACATTTCTCATCTTTAATAAAGGTTCACCTTAATAAGGTGAATTTCCAACTTAGGGCATATGATGAACAGTTACTGATTTCCAGCTTCTGAGTCCTCCTGTGATTGTGACAGCCAGGAGGCATTGCTATTGCCATTTCATATGGAGACCGTGGAATTTGGAAAGAAACATCAGGAATAGGGAACCATATCTGTTGCTGCTAGGCAGGTGGGAACATCATTGACAGGGTTATGGCAGGTTGTTTGACATAGTTTTGTTTTTCTTTTTGGCATTTTGGGTGCAAAATCTTCCTGATGTGACCTGAAACCTTCACCTTCCTGGTTGAGATTAGGATTTGCTCCTTAAGAAATCCAAGGAGAAGGGACCCAAGAAAAGTCATCATATGCACTGCTTAGGGCAGAAAAGATGCTCCTGTCCGTTGCTTAAAGCTTACTCATAAGGCTGGGATCAGGGAGAGGACTTGAAAGGACCACCCTGCCCTTTTCTCTTCCGGAAATGCCATGTGTTCCTGGAAGTGGGAGACGGAGAAGGACCCAGGAGAATCAGCTGCAGGTGTGGCTTTCTGCTCTTTCTGGGGCACTGGCCTGTGCCGGTCCACAATCGTGAGGTTGTTAGAGGGGCAGGGGTTCATCTGACCCCGTGCAGCCACATCAGAGTTCATGAGGCCGAGCAGGACGCTGGCCCAGGGCTGTGCCTGTGGTGGGCGTCCTGCTCTTTCACGGTTCCCAGCTTCTCACTGATAGGGAGTAGAGCCTGCCAAGGAGGCTGCTGGGAGGGACGAGGTGGGCCCTGGAAGCTGGGGGAAACTTGGGGACTGGCGGTCAGCTGGACTGAAGGACCCTAGGAAGCAGGAGGTCCTGGAGGCCATTGCTGACCCTGTCTAAGGCCCTGCTGGACAGGTTGGGCGGGAACAGGTCTGAGTCATCAGCTGGGACCAGGAGACACTGACCACACTGCACCTGAGCCCATTGCCCTGCCCAGTGCCCCAACATCACAGCCGTCAACTTACCTAAGGCCCTTTGGAGAGAAAAGTAGAGACCAGGAATGAGAACTCAGGACTTCTGAACACCACTTAAAGGGACTGATGAAATTTTGCGATAAAATAAATGTAAATCATTTCCCTCCTTCTGGAGAGGGGGCAGATGGTGAGGAAAGTGTAAGGCAGACAGATCAGTATCCCTGCTTGCGTTAATTGGAGCTCCAATTAAACACCGTCAGTTCATGGCTCTTGTTTAAGAATCAGAGCCAGAGTCTTCAGGGCTCAGCTGATACAACATGTGAGTCCAGAGTGTAATTGTAGCTTTGGATAGAAAACCAGATACGATAGAAATCTCAGAAGTAGGCAACTTTCTTCAGAGTCTCTTCTTATAAATATTCTCTCACTATTCTTGGTTGTTTGACAGTGGTTGTCTTTGGGGGGGCTTTGGAGGAGTCCCTGAACTGGCTGATGGTGCAGAATCAGCAGGATCAGATGAGGCGGGGTTCCTAGGAGGGAAATATGTTTTCAAGAATCAGAATGTAGCCATTTTTGGAAACAGCCCCAAACGTCTAGGCAGGCCTGCGGCAGGCAACTTTGTAAACCGAATCTAAGCATAGCATGAAAACAAGTGATTACTGCTGAGGAGAAGGAGGCCCTGCTGGCAGTATATGGGCATGTGAGACTCCTCTGTCTTCCCGGAACCTGATCTGTGTTTCTGCTGAGTGAGGCGTGGTGCTGAGCTCCTGGTGGACTCTTGGAGGGACCAGTAAGGACGGAAAAGGTACCAGAGCAAATTGGTCTGCTTGTCTTGCTCCACGTGTTCTGTGTGACCTATACAAATTGATCCCACCCCTCTGGTTTCTGTTTGCAAGTGGAGACGATCATGCACTTTGTAGGACAGTGCAAGTAAGTGTGTCAAAGTGCATAGCTCAGCACCTGGTACATAGGTGCTTAGCCAGTGGCCACTTGTTACTGTTGGTAAGCAAGAAACTGGGTGTGGGAAGGACCACTTTCTGAGCAGAGGGGGCCAAACACAGCAGAAACAGGAAAGCTGTGTCTTCCAGAATGACCCTTGCCATTTAGGCTTGACATGTGTTTGGAGTGTCCACTGCCCAAGTGCCCCAACATCACAGCCGTCAACTTACCTAAGGCCCTTTGAGAGAAAAGTAGAGACCAGGAATGAGAACTCAGGACTTCTGAACACCACTTAAAGGGACTGATGAAATTTTGCGATAAAATAAATGTAAATCATTTCCCTCCTTCTGGAGAGGGGGCAGATGGTGAGGAAAGTGTAAGGCAGACAGATCAGTATCCCTGCTTGCGTTAATTGGAGCTCCAATTAAACACCGTCAGTTCATGGCTCTTGTTTAAGAATCAGACCCAGAGTCTTCAGGGCTCAGCTGATACAACATGTGAGTCCAGAGTGTAATTGTAGCTTTGGATAGAAAACCAGATACGATAGAAATCTCAGAAGTAGGCAACTTTCTTCAGAGTCTCTTCTTATAAATATTCTCTCACTATTCTTGGTTGTTTGACAGTGGTTGTCTTTGGGGGGGCTTTGGAGGAGTCCCTGAACTGGCTGATGGTGCAGAATCAGCAGGATCAGATGAGGCAGGGTTCCTAGGAGGGAAATATGTTTTCAAGAATCAGAATGTAGCCATTTTTGGAAACAGCCCCAAACGTCTAGGCAGGCCTGCGGCAGGCAACTTTGTAAACCGAATCTAAGCATAGCATGAAAACAAGTGATTACTGCTGAGGAGAAGGAGGCCCTGCTGGCAGTATATGGGCATGTGAGACTCCTCTGTCTTCCCGGAACCTGATCTGTGTTTCTGCTGAGTGAGGCGTGGTGCTGAGCTCCTGGTGGACTCTTGGAGGGACCAGTAAGGACGGAAAAGGTACCAGAGCAAATTGGTCTGCTTGTCTTGCTCCACGTGTTCTGTGTGACCTATAGAAATTGATCCCACCCCTCTGGTTTCTGTTTGCAAGTGGAGACGATCATGCACTTTGTAGGGCAGTGCAAGTAAGTGTGTCAAAGTGCATAGCTCAGCACCTGGTACATAGGTGCTTAGCCAGTGGCCACTTGTTACTGTTGGTAAGCAAGAAACTGGGTGTGGGAAGGACCACTTTCTGAGCAGAGGGGGCCAAACACAGCAGAAACAGGAAAGCTGTGTCTTCCAGAATGACCCTTGCCATTTAGGCTTGACATGTGTTTGGAGTGTCCACTGAGAAAAACCAAACATCTGTGAACGTGATCTGCATTTTTGGAGAATTTGCATTCCAGCTGACTTTCATTGTTAGATGACTTGATTGTCTGCAAACACATGATATGGTCTCTAAATTGTCTCTAACCCCAGATCAGGAACGGAGCACATTTTCTTAGCCCCTAAGCACCTCATGTGAGGGGGTTGGCCTTGGTCTTTGGGACACATCTGTGGTGGAAGTGGCCGCTGTACCGCTTGCCCCTCTGTTGTTCTAGGATCTATACATCATGGTTTCTTTTTGATAAAATTTTAAAAAATTGAATTGACACTCTTGATATTTCCATCTTTGTCTGCTATTTAAAAATATAAAATTGGGTAGAGTTAAAAATCGGGCTTCCCAGGTGGCTCTAGTGATAATGAACCCACCTGCCAAGGCAGGAGATACAAGAAACACAGGCTTGATCCCTGGGTCGGGAAGATCCCCTGGAGGAGTGCAAGGCAACCCACCCCAGTATCCTTGCCTGGAGAATTCCACAGAGAGAGGAGCCTGAAAGTCTACAATCCATGGAGCCACAAAGTCGGACACGACTGAAGCAACGTTGCAGGCACACGTGCAGAGTTAAAGTCATATTTGACCTTCTCTCTTGGAAAACTTGTTTTTGAGATAAGAATCAATCAGTGTGTTTATTTCTTTTCTTTTTTTTTTCTTTTTAATGAATCAGATCTTCTTTTTTTTTTTTTTTTAAATTTTGGCCTCTTTTGTTGGTTTTTTATTTATTTATTTTCATCCATCTTTATTCTTTGGCCTGTGTGGGCCTCCCATTGCAGTTGCCTCTCTTGTTGCCAGCTCTGGGAGAATGTGCTCCAGAGCACTGGCTTGTAATTGAATATACCAGTCCAGCTGCTCTGCAGCACGTGGAATATTCCTGGGCCAGGGATTGAACCTGTGCCCCTTGCACTGCAAGGCAGACTGTTTACCCACTGGACCACCAGGGAAGCCCCAGTGTGTTTATTTCTATTCAATAAAGCAGAATATGTCAAACTGGGCTTGATGTAGGCCTATGGGGGATGTATTGAGTTGGCCAAAACGTTTGTTCTGAGTTTTCTGTAATATCCCAAGCAAACTTTTTGGTCAAGCCAATAGAAGCTAAAAGTCCTGAGAGCATTCCTTCATGTAACTGAAGTGAACATCACAAAAATGCCTTCTAGGCTCTCTGGTCCCCTGAGGTCAGTCTGGGCCCTTTCCTCCCTGAGTAAAGGCAGGAAAATGTGATCAGATGTGAGAATTCATAGAGGACATACAAGCTGAACATTTGTTTCTGCAGAAAGTAGCCATGTGCCCTGTGCTCGGGGACGCCTCTCTTCCTGGGGCGGCCCTGGCTCACAGCCCACTCTGCTCACCACGCAGGACACACTCTGTGGCCTTGGCTGCTGTGAGCTCTTCACACGGGGAAGCAGGTGTGGTGTCCTGAGACCTGTGGTTACAGCACCTGATGAGGACTTCATGGGTCCCTTGGCTGCTACTGCCTTCCATCTCAGTGCTTGTTGATTCTCTTAGGCCGTAGACAGTTTCATAGGACAGAGCTTCTCCTAGCATCCAGCAGAGGTGAAGGTGAGGATGAGAGACTGGAGTCAAGGATCACAGGAGAGGAAAGGGTGCCCTCTCTAGCCCTGTCTCTTTGTTAATTTCTCCTCCACATCCACTCAGTGATCTGCCTCACAGTCTCACAGATGGGGTACCTGGGCCTGGGACCCCTGGCTTGTCCCTCGGTGCCGCCCCTTGTGGTGGAGGGTTTGCAGAAGCTGTGTCCTAATCCCCAGGTGTTTCAGGGTTTCTGATTTGAGGGTGACCTTAACTAACTTGTGGTGCTCTTGACACCCCGCTGGCATCAGCTCCTTCTCTGGAGGGAGGGGACGAGCCCTCTGGCCTGCCACGCGGGTCTGATGCCCCTTTCTCTGGGTCCCAGGTCGGACGATCATCTTCACCACCCACCACCTGGATGAGGCGGAGGCGCTGAGTGACCACGTGGTGGTGCTGCAGCGGGGCCGCCTCCGGTGCTGCGGGCCTCCCTCCAGCCTGACCCAGGCCTACGGCCAGGGGCTCCGCCTGACGCTCAGCAGGCAGGTGAGATCCTGGGTGCGGGTGTAGGGCGCCCCTTCCCTCCTCGGCTTGGGGAAGCGGGTGGAGAAGACCAACAAATTGAGCCTGCTCCCTAGTCACAGCGTTTCCACGTTGAGGTCATTTTGTTGACTAGATCTTTATCCCGACTCTAGGCTGGGCCTTGCTGGCGGTGGGTCTCAGGGGAGGTGACTAAACAGGAATTTGTGTTTTTTGCACAAGGTCTTTGGGGGTCTTAGTCTTTGGGGAGGGGCCTGAGAGTGTGTCTGAGAAAGGAACAGAACATGGTCATTGGTGGGTGTGGAATGCAGTGTTGGTGTTTTTTCTGCAGAAAGTAGCCATGTGCCCTGTGCTCGGGGACGCCTCTCTTCCTGGGGCCCTGGCTCACAGCCCACTCTGCTCACCACGCAGGACACACTCTGTGGCCTTGGCTGCTGTGAGCTCTTCACACGGGGAAGCAGGTGTGGTGTCCTGAGACCTGTGGTTACAGCACCTGATGAGGACTTCATGGGTCCCTTGGCTGCTACTGCCTTCCATCTCAGTGCTTGTTGATTCTCTTAGGGCCGTAGACAGTTTCATAGGACAGAGCTTCTCCTAGCATCCAGCAGAGGTGAAGGTGAGGATGAGAGACTGGAGTCAAGGATCACAGGAGAGGAAAGGGTGCCCTCTCTAGCCCTGTCTCTTTGTTAATTTCTCCTCCACATCCACTCAGTGATCTGCCTCACAGTCTCACAGATGGGGTACCTGGGCCTGGGACCCCTGGCTTGTCCCTCGGTGCCGCCCCTTGTGGTGGAGGGTTTGCAGAAGCTGTGTCCTAATCCCCAGGTGTTTCAGGGTTTCTGATTTGAGGGTGACCTTAACTAACTTGTGGTGCTCTTGACACCCCGCTGGCATCAGCTCCTTCTCTGGAGGGAGGGGACGAGCCCTCTGGCCTGCCACGCAGGTCTGATGCCCCTTTCTCTGGGTCCCAGGTCGGACGATCATCTTCACCACCCACCACCTGGATGAGGCGGAGGCGCTGAGTGACCACGTGGTGGTGCTGCAGCGGGGCCGCCTCCGGTGCTGCGGGCCTCCCTCCAGCCTGACCCAGGCCTACGGCCAGGGGCTCCGCCTGACGCTCAGCAGGCAGGTGAGATCCTGGGTGCGGGTGTAGGGCGCCCCTTCCCTCCTCGGCTTGGGGAAGCGGGTGGAGAAGACCAACAAATTGAGCCTGCTCCCTAGTCACAGCGTTTCCACGTTGAGGTCATTTTGTTGAGTAGATCTTTATCCCGACTCTAGGCTGGGCCTTGCTGGCGGTGGGTCTCAGGGGAGGTGACTAAACAGGAATTTGTGTTTTTTGCACAAGGTCTTTGGGGGTCTTAGTCTTTGGGGAGGGGCCTGAGAGTGTGTCTGAGAAAGGAACAGAACATGGTCATTGGTGGGTGTGGAACTGTGAGGTGGAGGGGCCAGGAGGGAGGAGGGCCCGCGACCTGGGCTCAAAAGGGAGGCAGTCATTAAGTGGAGGCCTCTGTGTGCTGTGGCCGGGTGCCAGCATAAATTTAACAGCAATGAGTGGGGCCTCCAAGAGGCTGCTTGTCTGCCAGGAGGAGTCAGGTGGGGATCAGGGCCCCTGATGGGAAACTGGGTCAGCCTGAGCGATTGCTGGGCACCACCATGGCCTCCCGTATTGCACAGGTAGCTTTCTGACAGTGATGCTGAGTTCAGTGGCTAAAACTCTAACATGGAGCTGAGCAGGGTAGAGAGGGACCCAAAGGATGAAGTCAGAGTTCTCTGTGAGAGACATCCTCATTGCCTTGTGTCCACTGGGGGTGGGCAGGAAATGGAATTCAGGGCTGCGGGCCCTAAGTTGTCCTCCTGTCCCAGTCTTGATGGCTCTGTCTGACCTTGGGTGTCCCCTGAGCCCAGGTTCCTATTTGCTTCCTCTCTACTCAGGGTGAGTGTCTCGTTCTCTGAGGAGGCCCCTCCCTGCATGGGTGGGGATCCTTCTCTCCCTTTTAAGAAGACTCAACCCCATATCCAGGGTCCAATTGCTGGGCCAGGGTGCTTGCAGGATTCTCTGTAGGCAGCTAGGGTGTCCATGAGCTCAGACCTGGGGGCCTATACCATATGTCTGGGGACCAGTGGGTGTTTGGTTTTGCCTGGTCAGCTTTCCCACCATAGATTTAAATTTGAAAAGGGGAAAGTGCCACACATCCTTGAAATGCCTGTTCCTTAAATTCTACTTATTGATTTTGCTGCTTTGAGTTGGAATTTCAAAATAATTTGCTTCGGGATAGCTGTGAAATCGATTGATGTAAATTTGGTACATTTGAGTTTGCATTCCTAACTGTTTCCTCACTTTCCTGGGGGGTAGCCTTCAGTTCTGAAGGCCGATGACCCAAAGGACACGGCTTGTGCCACGTCTCTGATCCAGACCTACATCCCCCAAGCGTCCCTCCAATGCAGCAGCCCGGGTGAGCTGAGCTATGCGATCCCTGAGGATGCAGACAGAGCCTGCTTCAAAGGACTCTTCCAGGCCCTGGACCAGAACCTCCACCAGCTGCACCTGACGGGCTATGGACTCTCAGACAGCACCTTGGAAGAGGTACCTTCTGATGAGAGATGTGGGAGCAGACTTTTCCAGTTTGTGCTTTGCCACTTTGCATGGGAGAGACGGCAGGGAAAGGATGTGCTGGGGACCCTGGGCATTTTCATTTGTTTCCCAGCTCTGATTGGCAGCAGGCATGGTGTGAGCCAATACAAATTTAATACATCTGAGAGGTGACTATGGTTCTTTAAGGGGAATTATTGTTCAGTTTCCAAGTTGTGTGTGACTCTTTGAGCCTCCATGGCTTGCAGCACTGCAGGCTTCCCTGTCCTTCACCATCTCTCCAAGTTTGCTCAAACTCATGTCCATTAAGTCAGTGATGCCATCCAATCATCTCATCCTCTGCCACCCTTTCTCCTCTTGTCCTCAGTCTTTCCCAGCATCTAGGTCTTTTCCAGTGGGTAGACTCTTCCCATCAGGTGGCCAAAGTATTGGCGCTTCAGCTTCAGCATCAGTCCTTCCAATGAATATTCAGGGGAACAGCGTTTTTATATTTGAGAACTTTGGTTTTTTTCATCCAGAATCACTAGCTCTCCAGACAGTTTTGGTAGTGGGAGGCTGGCTGGTCATATTATCCTACCTCTTTTCACTCTGGATCTAGTTCTGCTCAGAAGCCCCCGGGCCCCCCCCTGGGCAGAAGCTCACATGAGGGAACAGTGTGTACCCCTACTCTGCTGCCGTCTTCCTGGGACAGAGCATGCTGGCCTCAGCCCCTCGCTGTGGGTGTGGTTTCTTCAGAGCAGATGCTCAGAGGAGCGGGAGCCAGACTTTTCCTTCAGGAGGGAGTCGCTGCTTCCTGTACCCAATTCCAGGGCAAAAAGCTGTGTTGAGGGGCGGGGCTTGGTGTTGAGTGAGCTAGATCTGAGTTTTAGCTGCAGGTCTAAAATAAAAGGAAGTACTGTGGATAAACTTGTGCCACGTCTCTGATCCAGACCTACATCCCCCAAGCGCCCCTCCAATGCAGCAGCCCGGGTGAGCTGAGCTATGCGATCCCTGAGGATGCAGACAGAGCCTGCTTCAAAGGACTCTTCCAGGCCCTGGACCAGAACCTCCACCAGCTGCACCTGACGGGCTATGGACTCTCAGACAGCACCTTGGAAGAGGTACCTTCTGATGAGAGATGTGGGAGCAGACTTTTCCAGTTTGTGCTTTGCCACTTTGCATGGGAGAGACGGCAGGGAAAGGATGTGCTGGGGACCCTGGGCATTTTCATTTGTTTCCCAGCTCTGATTGGCAGCAGGCATGGTGTGAGCCAATACAAATTTAATACATCTGAGAGGTGACTATGGTTCTTTAAGGGGAATTATTGTTCAGTTTCCAAGTTGTGTGTGACTCTTTGAGCCTCCATGGCTTGCAGCACTGCAGGCTTCCCTGTCCTTCACCATCTCTCCAAGTTTGCTCAAACTCATGTCCATTAAGTCAGTGATGCCATCCAATCATCTCATCCTCTGCCACCCTTTCTCCTCTTGTCCTCAGTCTTTCCCAGCATCTAGGTCTTTTCCAGTGGGTAGACTCTTCCCATCAGGTGGCCAAAGTATTGGCGCTTCAGCTTCAGCATCAGTCCTTCCAATGAATATTCAGGGGAACAGCGTTTTTATATTTGAGAACTTTGGTTTTTTTCATCCAGAATCACTAGCTCTCCAGACAGTTTTGGTAGTGGGAGGCTGGCTGGTCATATTATCCTACCTCTTTTCACTCTGGATCTAGTTCTGCTCAGAAGCCCCGGCCCCACCCTGGGCAGAAGCTCACATGAGGGAACAGTGTGTACCCCTACTCTGCTGCCGTCTTCCTGGGACAGAGCATGCTGGCCTCAGCCCCTCGCTGTGGGTGTGGTTTCTTCAGAGCAGATGCTCAGAGGAGCGGGAGCCAGACTTTTCCTTCAGGAGGGAGTCGCTGCTTCCTGTACCCAATTCCAGGGCAAAAAGCTGTGTTGAGGGGGCGGGGCTTGGTGTTGAGTGTGAGCTAGATCTGAGTTTTAGCTGCAGGTCTAAAATAAAAGGAAAGTACTGTGGATTAAAAGGGCCTTCCTCGTGGCTCAGACAGTAAAGAATTCACCTAAAAAGTGGAAGACTTGGAGTCGATCCCTGGGTTGGCAAGATCCCCTAGAGGAGGGCAAGGCAACGCATTCCAGTATTCTTGCCTGGAGGGTCCCGTGGACAGAGGAGCTGGGTGGGCTACAGTCTACGGGGTCGCCAAGAGGCAGACATGACTGAAGTGACTGAGCAGGCATGTTGCAGGTGAAAATTTTTAACAATCTGGGAAGGGTCTTGGGACACCTTCTGTGTATTGCCTGAGAATAGTACTGGTGATCAGTCTGGTTTTGTATTAGTAGTTGACACTTAGAGCCGAAAATAATGTCTAGGACTTTAAATGGCCATGAGAATTGAAATACAGAGCCTCCTAGTATGTCGAAGTCTGAACCTTTGGGTGGGCCTTGGAAGGGATTTGGGGGCTGAAGGCTCATCCCTGGGTTCACGGTGCTGGAGGTCAAACAGCTGCTTGTGTGTAAATCACTGTGACCCCAGGTGACAGTGGCCACTACAGCTTTTCTACAGAATAAGTGGTCATAAAAGATGGGAAGGCAGTGAAGCATTTGCAGTGCTACAAGCTGCTCTTGTGCATGATGTGTTTAATTCTCCCTTCCTAACTCTGTGACTTATTATCATTTGTGTTTTAAAGTTGAGGCTCCGCTAGGCCAATTTTACCCTGAATTGCAAGGCTTGTCAATGACTGTCCTTGGTTTTCTGGAGTGAGTCGAGTTAAATGGGCCACGACCTTAGGGGTGATGCTCTGGCTTCCATAGATCATCTGCCGTCATCTTGTCCCTGTGACTAGAGCAGTCGAGGCCCACAGGCCTCCAGGGATTCGTAACCGGGCCGGATGGATGCGGGCTGCTTACTGGGCCAGAGCTCAGAGTCCTCTGTGCCAGGGCCAGCTCTCCTTCCAGCCACGACACAGAGGCCGTCGCTGTGGAAAGGCAGCCCTTGTGCTGCGGTTGCGGCAGCTCTGCCCGCCTCCTCTCCTCGTCCCCTGTGGCCCTCTCCATGACCACCTCTGACTTGCACACCTGGGAGGCTGAGGGTCTTCTGTGCCCACTGCACTCCAGCTGCACCGGCACCCACTTGGCCCAGTGGCTGCTGATCAGTGTTTTCTGAATGATGGTGTGTCCAGCTTCTGGGGAGAGCCTGTCTCAGTGGAGAGGGCAGGGACCCTGCCCCACCCAGGTCTCAGTCCACACCTTTCTTCCTCTAGTACCTGTCACCTTGTTGAGTCACTGGACTCCTGAGCCTCGGTTTTGTCATCTTTAAAATGGAATCATTATTCCAGGAATTACCCATAAGAATGAAATGCCTGGAATAAATCAGGCCAACATACTTAGATCATATTCTTGCCTTCAAATCATAGAATGTGACTGTTGCTGTGGCCTTGGGGTAACAGTGGGCTTAAGTTGTGGGTGTTCTCCAGGAAAATGTGCCTCTTGTCCAGGGATTTTGTGACATCATCCTGCCTGGAGAATGACAATGGGCACTCCTAGTATGTCGAAGTCTGAACCTTTGGGTGGGCCTTGGAAGGGATTTGGGGGCTGAAGGCTCATCCCTGGGTTCACGGTGCTGGAGGTCAAACAGCTGCTTGTGTGTAAATCACTGTGACCCCAGGTGACAGTGGCCACTACAGCTTTTCTACAGAATAAGTGGTCATAAAAGATGGGAAGGCAGTGAAGCATTTGCAGTGCTACAAGCTGCTCTTGTGCATGATGTGTTTAATTCTCCCTTCCTAACTCTGTGACTTATTATCATTCGTGTTTTAAAGTTGAGGCTCTGCTAGGCCAATTTTACCCTGAATTGCAAGGCTTGTCAATGACTGTCCTTGGTTTTCTGGAGTGAGTCGAGTTAAATGGGCCACAACCTTAGGGGTGATGCTCTGGCTTCCATAGATCATCTGCCGTCATCTTGTCCCTGTGACTAGAGCAGTCGAGGCCCACAGGCCTCCAGGGATTCGTAACCGGGCCGGATGGATGCGGGCTGCTTACTGGGCCAGAGCTCAGAGTCCTCTGTGCCAGGGCCAGCTCTCCTTCCAGCCACGACACAGAGGCCGTCGCTGTGGAAAGGCAGCCCTTGTGCTGCGGTTGCGGCAGCTCTGCCCGCCTCCTCTCCTCGTCCCCTGTGGCCCTCTCCATGACCACCTCTGACTTGCACACCTGGGAGGCTGAGGGTCTTCTGTGCCCACTGCACTCCAGCTGCACCGGCACCCGCTTGGCCCAGTGGCTGCTGATCGGTGTTTTCTGAATGATGGTGTGTCCAGCTTCTGGGGAGAGCCTGTCTCAGTGGAGAGGACAGGGACCCTGCCCCACCCAGGTCTCAGTCCACACCTTTCTTCCTCTAGTACCTGTCACCTTGTTGAGTCACTGGACTCCTGAGCCTCGGTTTTGTCATCTTTAAAATGGAATCATTATTCCAGGAATTACCCATAAGAATGAAATGCCTGGAATAAATCAGGCCAACATACTTAGATCATATTCTTGCCTTCAAATCATAGAATGTGACTGTTGCTGTGGCCTTGGGGTAACAGTGGGCTTAAGTTGTGGGTGTTCTCCAGGAAAATGTGCCTCTTGTCCAGGGATTTTGGCTGACATCATCCTGCCTGTGTGTTTGCAGAAGATGGGGCATTTCCCAGACCCCCCTCTCATGACACCTGGGTCAGGGTGGGTCTGAGTTCTCGTGGACCTGGGTGGACAGCCTGGGCAGCTCCTGTGAGCCCCAGCCTAGCCGGAGGGTGGTTATGCCACACGCCACTGGTCACTGTCCTCTGAGCTCTGAATGAGCAGTCTGAGTGTTGTTGCAGGAGTCTGTACAGTAAGGAGCCTCTGTGTGGTGTGAACCACAGCCTCTCTGCAGATGAAGGGAGGTGCCTTTGGGGGCTGTTTTCACCAGCCTAGGTCACTTGAAAAAGAAAGCGAGATTCTTTTGAATTGTAAGATGAGGGGATTGCTAATCACGCGCAGACATGTCATGCAGTGTTTCCCTGGACTCATCCACAGTCACTGGGTGCTTCCTAGTGTCTGGTGCAGACAGACCAACTGGGTCCTGCACTTGCTGGACTCTCAGCCAAGGCAACAGGGCCCAAGGAGACATGGCTCAGCATCTCAGACCAAACACTCCCCAGTAACGGTGAGTGTTCACCCTCCTGACATGGGTACTCACTCATTTATGACTCAACTCACAGCTAGAACAAGTGTTCCTTCATGTAAATGGTGTCTTAGTCTGCTGCCAGTAAAAGCAGTAAGCCTCAGGAATCCTGTGATGCTGTTATTGGGGAGGAAGGTATTGGGGAGGGACGGGCTTGGCGGTTTTATGACTAAACATCACAGGGGACATGGTGAGAAGGGTCTTTAAGTTGTGGGCCGATGCTTAGCTTTTTAATGTTTTGTTAATTAGTGCATTTCATGGAACCAGTCAATGCTGTCTCAAGACTAAATGAACATCCAAGAAGAGGCTTATTGAAAACCATGCTTTATGTAAATAAGACACTTCAGTTTTCATCTTAGTAACATCCTCTCTCCCCGCTTCCCTCTCCCTCCTTCCTACCTTGCCTGCTCTCTCCCTCTCTCCCTGCTATCGTGTGGGCACCGTGTTGGAGTTTACTCTGATTACTATTCTCACTAGTTCTCACTAAGAGAAACTATATTGAATAGTTCAGAGACTTTTCCGCGAACACGGCATGGTCCCCTCAGGGTGTGAGCCTCGGACCTCGACAATAAAGTATTGTGGTCTCAAGTATTGTCAAACCAAGACTGGGTTAATTAATCATCAAATAAAGGCAAGCACAAGTAATGAGAAATAATCAGAACTCAATCAAATGTAAACAGATGTTCTTACCCCAGAGCTGGAGAGTCCTGACCTCACATCAGCGCAGCCAATGTCCGTAGGTGAGGCTATCGCACAATCTTTCTTTACCCTTTTTATATATTTTCCAACTAGAAATCTCAAGCTAATTAATAATCATGAAGAACCTTTTTGTCTCTCTAGAGATGCAAAAGAGGTCATCACCGGAGCCCTTTGCTCCTCCACCAACACCTTTGTTCTCAAGGGGAAACATTTGTTTATAGAAAAAACATTCTTACAATTCTTAGTTACCAAGGGAACCAGAGTTGTAAAAAGCATGTTTCATTTTTATTGAAAAGGGGTAAGAGGAAGAGGTTTTGTCTTGAACACATTTGTTTATGTTCTAATGACCAAACACTCCCCAGTAACGATGAGTGTTCACCCTCCTGACATGGGTACTCACTCATTTATGACTCAACTCACAGCTAGAACAAGTGTTCCTTCATGTAAATGGTGTCTTAGTCTGCTGCCAGTAAAAGCAGTAAGCCTCAGGAATCCTGTGATGCTGTTATTGGGGAGGAAGGTATTGGGGAGGGACGGGCTTGGCGGTTTTATGACTAAACATCACAGGGGACATGGTGAGAAGGGTCTTTAAGTTGTGGGCCGATGCTTAGCTTTTTAATGTTTTGGTAATTAGTGCATTTCATGGAACCAGTCAATGCTGTCTCAAGACTAAATGAACATCCAAGAAGAGGCTTATTGAAAACCATGCTTTATGTAAATAAGACACTTCAGTTTTCATCTTAGTAACATCCTCTCTCCCCGCTTCCCTCTCCCTCCTTCCTACCTTGCCTGCTCTCTCCCTCTCTCCCTGCTATCGTGTGGGCACCGTGTTGGAGTTTACTCTGATTACTATTCTCACTAGTTCTCACTAAGAGAAACTATATTGAATAGTTCAGAGACTTTTCCGCGAACACGGCATGGTCCCCTCAGGGTGTGAGCCTCGGACCTCGACAATAAAGTATTGTGGTCTCAAGTATTGTCAAACCAAGAGTGGGTTAATTAATCATCAAATAAAGGCAAGCACAAGTAATGAGAAATAATCAGAACTCAATCAAATGTAAACAGATGTTCTTACCCCAGAGCTGGAGAGTCCTGACCTCACATCAGCGCAGCCAATGTCCGTAGGTGAGGCTATCGCACAATCTTTCTTTACCCTTTTTATATATTTTCCAACTAGAAATCTCAAGCTAATTAATAATCATGAAGAAGCTTTTTGTCTCTCTAGAGATGCAAAAGAGGTCATCACCGGAGCCCTTTGCACCTCCACCAACACCTTTGTTCTCGAGGGGAAACATTTGTTTATAGAAAAAACATTCTTACAATTCTTAGTTACCAAGGGAACCAGAGTTGTAAAAAGCATGTTTCATTTTTATTGAAAAGGGGTAAGAGGAAGAGGTTTTGTGCTCTGTATTAGCACTTCTATTGATGTTTGCTAAAGGTAATAGTTTGAAACTGCTAATCTTATGAGTGGTGCTATTCTGGCCCAGGCTTTTATCAGTAACTAGCTACCTATTCTTCCTCAGAGGAGTAGGTTTCAGAGAAGTGAAGCTTGCAGGCAGCACTTATCCTTAGTGTAAGGAGACAATTGTCTGTTCAGCCTAGATATCTTTCATTAATTTTTCTTGTGAGAAGTGAACATGTCTTTACTTGTTCATAACACTGCCTCCCTTCCTTCCCTCTCCCTTCCCTCTCTTCCACCCTAACCCTTTCCTTCTTTTCTTTCAAATGATTAGTTGTGGCTGCAGGTTCCAGCCCCTCCCTGAGATTACCACAAGGAGGTATCTGGAGCAGGAGAGAGAGCTGTTTACCTGCTTGCTTGTATCACTCATATTATCTACCAGGTCTTTTTAGGCCACTTGTCTCCTTCCTAAGCATTGTTTTGGTAAAAGCTAGACAAATTGATGGAAAATCGACTTGAAGGGTGACAGAAAGCTGTGGTCTGCTGAGGTGGAGGGAACAATGAGGTGGCCACTGTCACTGTTGACCGTGGCCACGCTGGCTGACCCAGGACACGTGTGGCCACGTCTTAAATGGTAGGGATTCTTACCTGCTGACAGGGTTCATCTAGGTGTAGAAACGGAGGTTTTCATATGCTTCCTGCATGTCTGGGTGATGATGATCTGCCTCAGGGAGCCCTAGTCTAGATGGCCTTCGAGGTTTTGGCAGAATTAAGGGAGGCCCAGCCCAGGCCCTGTATGCAGAGTCTACAGATTGTGGTCCCACCTCTAGGCTGTTGGCATGTGTGTGCCCTCTGACACTCGGTGCCCCCACTGAAAACTGGAGGCTGGGCTGCCGGAGGGGACCCCAGTGCAGCAGGTCTGGTGTGGTTCAGTGTGACTGGGGTCTGTGTGGAATGTCTGGAAGTCCCTTGGACTGGCCATGTGGCAGGTGGTCCTCTGGTGCCCTCTGGGGCTCCCCTCTCCCTGGATGGGGGCGTCCGAAGGACCTCCACCCCTTCTTGTGGGACTGTCCCTTCTGCTGGGCTTGCTCACCTGCCAGCCTCCTTGCTCAGCCTCCCCTGCGTCTTCCCTTCCTAGCTTCTTTCTGGTTTCTGACCCTCCTCCCTACCCCCAACCTCCACCCCTCCTTGCTCTCCTCCCTGGTGACCTTCTGCCTGTTAGGAACTTGCCCAGAATTTGATTTCATTCTATTTTCCTTTACTTTATGTAATTATCATTTATGTACTTATTTTTGGCCACACAGCATGTAAGATCTTAGTTCCCCGACTGGGAAATGAATCCCTGCCCCTTTCAGTGGAAGTTCAGATCGCTAAGCACTGGATGGGAAGGGCTATTTTTTTTTTTCCACAAATAGACATTTCAATGATTGTTCCAAGTAGCACTCATTATTCATAATCATCCCAAATTTGAAACAACCATATGTCCATCAACTGGTGAATGGATAAACAAATTTAAACAAATTAATTTACACACACAGACATGTGTGTGTGTGTGTGTTCTGGAATACTGTGCATCAATAAAATAAAGAGTAAAGACCTGACATATGCTACAACATGAGTGGACATCAAAAGCAGCAAAACCCATGATGCTAACTGAAACAGATCACTACATGGTTGTATAATTCCATTTTTATGAAATTCTATAAATGTCAGGATTATTACAACAGGAAGCAAATCAGTGTGTAAGACTAGGGTAATGGGAGAAAATTCATTGCCCGTCTTCCTGCATTGGTGTAGAAACGGAGGTTTTCATATGCTTCCTGCATGTCTGGGTGATGATGATCTGCCTCAGGGAGCCCTAGTCTAGATGGCCTTCGAGGTTTTGGCAGAATTAAGGGAGGCCCAGCCCAGGCCCTGTATGCAGAGTCTACAGATTGTGGTCCCACCTCTAGGCTGTTGGCATGTGTGTGCCCTCTGACACTCGGTGCCCCCACTGAAAACTGGAGGCTGGGCTGCCGGGGGGGACCCCAGTGCAGCAGGTCTGGTGTGGTTCAGTGTGACTGGGGTCTGTGTGGAATGTCTGGAAGTCCCTTGGACTGGCCATGTGGCAGGTGGTCCTCTGGTGCCCTCTGGGGCTCCCCTCTCCCTGGATGGGGGCGTCCGAAGGACCTCCACCCCTTCTTGTGGGACTGTCCCTTCTGCTGGGCTTGCTCACCTGCCAGCCTCCTTGCTCAGCCTCCCCTGCGTCTTCCCTTCCTAGCTTCTTTCTGGTTTCTGACCCTCCTCCCTACCCCCAACCTCCACCCCTCCTTGCTCTCCTCCCTGGTGACCTTCTGCCTGTTAGGAACTTGCCCAGAATTTGATTTCATTCTATTTTCCTTTACTTTATGTAATTATCATTTATGTACTTATTTTTGGCCACACAGCATGTAAGATCTTAGTTCCCCGACTGGGAAATGAATCCCTGCCCCTTTCAGTGGAAGTTCAGATCGCTAAGCACTGGATGGGAAGGGCTATTTTTTTTTTTTTCCACAAATAGACATTTCAATGATTGTTCCAAGTAGCACTCATTATTCATAATCATCCCAAATTTGAAACAACCATATGTCCATCAACTGGTGAATGGATAAACAAATTTAAACAAATTAATTTACACACACAGACATGTGTGTGTGTGTGTGTTCTGGAATACTGTGCATCAATAAAATAAAGAGTAAAGACCTGACATATGCTACAACATGAGTGGACATCAAAAGCAGCAAAACCCATGATGCTAACTGAAACAGATCACTACATGGTTGTATAATTCCATTTTTATGAAATTCTATAAATGTCAGGATTATTACAACAGGAAGCAAATCAGTGTGTAAGACTAGGGTAATGGGAGAAAATTCATTGCCCGTCTGCAAGAGGAAACATTTTAGGACATTGGAACTATTTTATATTGTCATTGTAGTGATTGTTGCATGACTATATACACTTACTAAAATTCACTTAGCTGTATGTTTAAAGAGATTCAATTTTGCTTTATGAAAATTACATGTCAGTTATCCTGGAAAAAATAAATATTCTGTCAGATACAGGAATAAATATATCATAAGGATAGTGCTGCTCTACTTTGAACATTTGTTCCATTTTTAAAAAACTTTTATTTTACTTTTAACTTTTACAGAGTTTGGTTGTTTACAGATATGTATGTTCTCAGATTAGTCACATGTATATCCCCCCCATCCCCCCCGTCCAGACCGTCACACAGCACCCCTGCAGGATCCCCTTTTCTCACAGAGCAATGACTATAGTTATTTTCTTCACATATGATAGTACAGGCCTTCGTGCTACTTCCTTTACACCTCCCTCCCACTGTTCCTTCCCCACAATGTCCATATGTCCACTGTCCATGTCTGTTTTTCCCTTGCTTCACTGCGTGTGTTCATCATTATCATCCTACTAGATTCCATATATATGTGTTAGCATATTGTACTTGTCTTCTTTTTGACTGACTTCACTTTTTATGATACGTTCTAAATCCAGCCACCTCATTAGGACTGATTCTTCTGCATTTCTTTTTACAGCTGAGTAGTATTCCATTGTATATATGTACCAGTGCTTTTGTATCCATTCATTCATTGATGGGCATCTAGGTTGCTTCCATGTTCTAGCTATTGTATAGAGAGCTGCAATGAACACTGGGGTACAGGTGTTTCTTTCAGATTTGATTTCATCAGGGTATAAGCCTAAGAGTGGGATTGCTGGGTCCTATGGTGCGTCTACTTTTAGTTTTTTAAGGAAGCTCCATACTGTCTTCCATAGTGGCTGTATCAATTGACATTCCCACCAGCAATGCAAAAGTGTTCCCTTTTCTCCACACCCTCTCCAGCATTTATTGTCTGTCAATTTGCAGATGATGGCCATTCTGACTGGTGTGAGGTGATATCTCATTGTAGTTTTGATTTGCATTTCTCTAATGATAAGCGAGGTTGAGCATCATTTCATGTGTTTTGGGGCCATCTGTATGTCCTCTTTGAAGAGGTGTCTGTTTAGGTCCTTTTGGGAAGGGCTTTTTAGCCTCATTTTAAATTGCATTTGGAATCTCATTGCCTATTCCTTTTAAAGTTTTTTTTTTTTTTTTTTTAAAGAATGAAGAGTTACCCAATTAATGCTGGTTACTCTCACGCAGTATCCGTTTTCCCCATAACTGTTGTCTTTATGGCCACATAATTTCTGATATGAAGTAGTTCCATCATGCAGTTTCTCACTTCTGCCTTGGAAGGCATTTAAGTTGTCTGCAGTGTTTCCATATCAACAGGACGATACAGATGTCTGTGAACAGGGTGTGGGGTGTTTTCAGCTGGCCCCTCCTTAGATTCAGAAATGTAATTTCTGGGCAAAGATATGAACCTTCAGGACTGTGATCTTGACAGCTAACTGCTTCCCTAAGTGAGTGGACCTGTGTTTAACCCCAGTGATTTTTTCCCCTTTTAGCCCTCACCCCCATCCCCTAGGGCCCAGCGTGTTCCGTCCGCAGGGATTGGGGGGGTCAGGTGTGAGCTATGAGGAGTGAGCAGACTCTTTTGGTGTACCTTCTGTCAGGGAGAAGCTGCTCCCACATCCTAGGCTGGAACTTCGTGTTTCTCATTCTTCAAATAGACAAATCCTCCCTTTCACACACCGTTTGTTTGGATTAAATAATATAATAATACCGAGTATAGGTCATAAATAGCAAGAAAACACACAAAGGTGAAGATTTAGCCGTATAACTCCATGATTCGAATCATGGGGTACAGGTGTTTCTTTCAGATTTGATTTCATCAGGGTATAAGCCTAAGAGTGGGATTGCTGGGTCCTATGGTGCGTCTACTTTTAGTTTTTTAAGGAAGCTCCATACTGTCTTCCATAGTGGCTGTATCAATTGACATTCCCACCAGCAATGCAAAAGTGTTCCCTTTTCTCCACACCCTCTCCAGCATTTATTGTCTGTCAATTTGTAGATGATGGCCATTCTGACTGGTGTGAGGTGATATCTCATTGTAGTTTTGATTTGCATTTCTCTAATGATAAGCGAGGTTGAGCATCATTTCATGTGTTTTGGGGCCATCTGTATGTCCTCTTTAAAGAGGTGTCTGTTTAGGTCCTTTTGGGAAGGGCTTTTTAGCCTCATTTTAAATTGCATTTGGAATCTCATTGCCTATTCCTTTTAAAGTTTTTTTTTTTTTTTTAAAGAATGAAGAGTTACCCAATTAATGCTGGTTACTCTCACGCAGTATCCGTTTTCCCCATAACTGTTGTCTTTATGGCCACATAATTTCTGATATGAAGTAGTTCCATCATGCAGTTTCTCACTTCTGCCTTGGAAGGCATTTAAGTTGTCTGCAGTGTTTCCATATCAACAGGACGATACAGATGTCTGTGAACAGGGTGTGGGGTGTTTTCAGCTGGCCCCTCCTTAGATTCAGAAATGTAATTTCTGGGCAAAGATATGAACCTTCAGGACTGTGATCTTGACAGCTAACTGCTTCCCTAAGTGAGTGGACCTGTGTTTAACCCCAGTGATTTTTTCCCCTTTTAGCCCTCACCCCCATCCCCTAGGGCCCAGCGTGTTCCGTCCGCAGGGATTGGGGGGGTCAGGTGTGAGCTATGAGGAGTGAGCAGACTCTTTTGGTGTACCTTCTGTCAGGGAGAAGCTGCTCCCACATCCTAGGCTGGAACTTCGTGTTTCTCATTCTTCAAATAGACAAATCCTCCCTTTCACACACCGTTTGTTTGGATTAAATAATATAATAATACCGAGTATAGGTCACAAATAGCAAGAAAACACACAAAGGTGAAGATTTAGCCGTATAATTTTTCCTGTGGCTTGTGTCCAAAATGCCTGTGCAGTGATTTATTCTGAAATCAAGCATTTGTGTGTATTTTTAACGTTATGTTTGGTATTCCATCATAGCATGACTTCTAAAAATGATTTTTATGCCATAGTCCTGAAATATTCCTTTCTGTTTAGTATTTGCCTTTCTTCCTCAAAATATTCTTATGTTTGCTTTAATCCATCCATGTGCTTTTTGAACGTTTCTTTGTTTTTTCATTGACCTATAGTTGATGTTAACAGTCGTGTTGGTTTCTGGTGTACAGCAAAGTCATTCAGTTATATATAAATATGTATGTTTTTTCAGATTGTTTCCCACCATAGCTTATCATAAGACATTGAATATAGTTCTCTTTGGACATTTTAAAATATTCCTCCTCTTTACCCTCTTAAAAAATTAATTAAATTGCATGCAGTAAAATCCACTCTTAGACACTGGCACACACAGTGGGCACTCCCCACGGGACACGCCAAGGGGCTGCGTTCTCCCTGCTTCTTAGGAGAGTCATCCTGCCTCACAGCTCGCCTCCCTGTAGACGGCTGTTTCTTGACCAGGACCCCTCTAGTCCCCATCTCACGTCCTCTGCTAATCGTCCCCAAACAAGCCCAGTGAAGAGCAACAGAACCAGCTGCTCCATTGCTTTGGCTGTTTCATCTGCCTCTCCAGCTTCTTGCACTGATTTCCACCCGCTTTGTTTAGTACACGCTTTGTATGTAATAGAGTGCTAAATAAATATTGATTGATATGGTCTCCTGTCTCTCTTCTCTCTCACACACACTCACACATGTGCTAAAAAAGCCGATATCTGTGTTTGAGGCAGCCCTCTCAAATAGGAGATATAACAAAATATAATTCTATAGTATATTTGAATCTGTTTGAGAAAGATTTCTTAAATCGAAAAAAGATTAAGTACCTTAAAAAAACCCTTTCTTTTGTTTGGTATAGTCTATAAAATGCCCATCTCCACCAATTTTGTGTCTTTATACTTGGCGAGTATTGACTTTCCTGCCTTGTGTCTGTGATCGATTATGGTTAGTGCGGCTGTAATCGCACCCTGGGACCTTTTCTTTTGTTTGTGTGCGTTTTGCATGACGACTTCCCAGTGGGTGAGGAAGGACTGCCAGCTACATGCTTGGCTCTGTAGCTGGAGAACGGGTTTCACTTAAATTGTGATAAATTTCTTATAAGTCACGGTCCCTAAATAAGCCCCAGGCCAGAGAGACTAGGATGTGGAATGTGACTGTGGTCATCATTGACTTTATGGTGGCATTTCTGTGCCCCCCTCCATCGATGGTTTCAAGTTGTGCTGCTGGAGAAAGACTCTTGAGAGCCCCTTGGACTGCAAGGAGATCAAACCAGTAAAGGAAATCACCCTGAATATTCATTGAAAGGACTGAAGCTGAAGCTGAATCGCCAATACTTTGGCCACCTGACGTGAAGAGCTGACTCATTGGAAAAGGCCCTGATGCTGGGAAAGACTGAGGGTGGGAGGAGAAGGGTGTAGCAGGAGGAGGTGGCACCAACTCAATGGCCATGAGTTTGGCCACGCTCTGGGAGGCGGTGCAGGATAGGGAAGCCTGGTGTGCTGCTGTCCCTGGGATCACAGACAGTGGGACACGCCTTAGCAACTGAACAACAATGACTCCATTGCAAGGGGTAGTGTTGATTGTGCGTAGGGCTGGGGGCCAGGAGAGCCAGAGCTCCCGGCCTGCAGATGAAGTCTGTGTACAGCCGTCTCTGAGACCAAGCCGTCAGCAGCGATATAAATCACATAGGGTGAATATGAGTCGTGTAGCCTATTTTTTGGAGCAGTTTTCGGTTTACAGCAAATGGAACACAAAGTCCCAAGGTTTCCCATACATCCTCCCCACCCCCTGCAGCTTCTTCCCCTATCATTAGCGTCCTGGGACAATGTTAATAAATCTGAAGCTTCTAGTGATATTCTAGGAAGATCAGACAGCCTGTGTGAAATGGGCGGATTCTTCCCACCAAGCTGGCCGAGTTCCTCTTGGGGGATTTCCTTTGTCTGTTTGTCTAGAGGGTCCTGATGTTTGTCCCTCAGAGGCCTGAGCTTGGATGCCTTTATTTTACACAGCATTAAGAAGACAAAGAAACCAAGTCCAGAGTGGGAATAAGGACCTGACATACGCGTTCTATTTGTTTAGTTTTACTCTTTGAGAGCAGCTTCTAAGAACAAAGAATCCCCATGCCCTTTCTGTCCATCACCTTTCAGTTGCCACGTCCATGCCCTTAGGAGCCAAAGGATGCCATCCAGCCGCATGAGTTTTGCTTAGCTCCCCGCCTGTCTTTTGAGCAGCCATCAAGTGGCAAGAATTCCAGTTTCCTTGACCTTGGTGACCTGGCTGTTTCCGCAGAAGACAGAGCCCTCACTTTGCACAGGGAGCCTCCTCTCATTGTGTGGGTTACTCCTGTTCGTGTTCTGGCCGGAAAGTCACAGGAGAGGTGCCATTTCTGTTTCCTACTGCCTGGTGCTGAGGCGCATCTGTCCCACTGTGGCCAGAACTTTGATCATCCAGATCAGGTGCTGTCTGCCGGGCATTTCCACCTGAAGCTAGCCCCCGTCTGGGAGGAGAAGGGTGTAGCAGGAGGAGGTGGCACCAACTCAATGGCCATGAGTTTGGCCACACTCTGGGAGGCGGTGCAGGATAGGGAAGCCTGGTGTGCTGCTGTCCCTGGGATCACAGACAGTGGGACACGCCTTAGCAACTGAACAACAATGACTCCATTGCAAGGGGTAGTGTTGATTGTGCGTAGGGCTGGGGGCCAGGAGAGCCAGAGCTCCCGGCCTGCAGATGAAGTCTGTGTACAGCCGTCTCTGAGACCAAGCCGTCAGCAGCGATATAAATCACATAGGGTGAATATGAGTCGTGTAGCCTATTTTTTGGAGCAGTTTTCGGTTTACAGCAAATGGAACACAAAGTCCCAAGGTTTCCCATACATCCTCCCCACCCCCTGCAGCTTCTTCCCCTATCATTAGCGTCCTGGGACAATGTTAATAAATCTGAAGCTTCTAGTGATATTCTAGGAAGATCAGACAGCCTGTGTGAAATGGGCGGATTCTTCCCACCAAGCTGGCCGAGTTCCTCTTGGGGGATTTCCTTTGTCTGTTTGTCTAGAGGGTCCTGATGTTTGTCCCTCAGAGGCCTGAGCTTGGATGCCTTTATTTTACACAGCATTAAGAAGACAAAGAAACCAAGTCCAGAGTGGGAATAAGGACCTGACATACGCATTCTATTTGTTTAGTTTTACTCTTTGAGAGCAGCTTCTAAGAACAAAGAATCCCCATGCCCTTTCTGTCCATCACCTTTCAGTTGCCCCGTCCATGCCCTTAGGAGCCAAAGGATGCCATCCAGCCGCATGAGTTTTGCTTAGCTCCCCGCCTGTCTTTTGAGCAGCCATCAAGTGGCAAGAATTCCAGTTTCCTTGACCTTGGTGACCTGGCTGTTTCCGCAGAAGACAGAGCCCTCACTTTGCACAGGGAGCCTCCTCTCATTGTGTGGGTTACTCCTGTTCGTGTTCTGGCCGGAAAGTCACAGGAGAGGTGCCATTTCTGTTTCCTACTGCCTGGCACTGAGGCGCATCTGTCCCACTGTGGCCAGAACTTTGATCATCCAGATCAGGTGCTGTCTGCCGGGCATTTCCACCTGAAGCTAGTTTTCCTTTTCCCTTCCTTGTTTCTTATTTTTTTTGAGGACATGCTCTGAGGTTCTTTAGATCCCTCTTTCACCCTACTTTCCCCACTGGTTTTAGCCCTTTTCCGTGTTCCTTGTGGCTAAGACATCTGCCGAGGGAGCAATTTCCAAACTCCACCATGGATCCTGCATCTTTAAATTGACATTAATGTAAGAAAGCACTGTATCTTTACCCTGTCTGTTTATGTCTGTAGTGATTTGTGGCTTCTTATTTTGTTCAGTGACCTACAATTTGCTGGGATGATTCTGGATGCTGGATGAATCCTGGATGCTGGATTCACATCAGAGTTAGCCAGCGGAGCCCTATTATGCTGACCCCTGTGTCTTCTAACATGTTCCCCCATTTTTGAGCTCCAGGATCCTCTTATAATTTTGAGAAACTAGAATCATCATCTCTCCCCCGAGCCTGGCTGCAGGATGCGGTCATGGCCACTAGGGGGCTACTCCCTCTGATCCCTTCCTTGTAGAACTGCAGGCTCAATACTTGCTCCATCTCTCAATTTATACTGAGAACCACACGGAGCCTCCAGAATTGTCTTATCCCTGGAACCTGTAAATGTTACCGTGTGGACCTCATGGTGGGCAGTTGTCTGGGATTATCTTGGAGGCCTGATGTGATCCAAAGTTTGCTTGTAAGAGGCACATAGGAAGGTCAGACCCAGGAGCAGGTGATGCCTTCGTGGAAGCAGAGATAGGAGTGTTGAGCTTTGAAGACGGAGCTTGGGGCCAAGAGCCAAAGCCTGGAGGCCACTAAGAGCCAAAATAGGCCCAGAGGGCCTCCTGTCTCAGCACCTGCAGAGGGAACCCAGCCCTGCAAAGTCTCGATCTTAGTCCATCGGTCCATTTTAGATTTCTGACTTCTGGGATTATAAAGTGAGAGATGTGTGTTGTCATAAACCCCATGTTTGTGACAATTTATTATCTCAGCAGTTGTGAACTCATTCAAGTTCCTTTAAAATAATGGAAGTCCTTCTGTGTGCACAATGTGAACCTGGCAGGGAGCAGCCCAACCCAGAATCCTGTGTCTGGAGAGGATTGACCAGTGACTGTCTTGTTCTCTGTCATTTAAATTGTCCTCCTGATTTAATCTTCTGCTTCTTAAAATTATCGCTTTGGGGAAGCTGGAAGACACAGCACACATTATACTGACCAAATTTTGGAAAGTGTTCCTCTACTCACGTCCTTCCTGCAGTGATGCTGCCGTTGCCTTACAGAGTTTGCTTGCTTTCATGTATTTCTGCAGCATCCAGGCAGAAGGCACCTGGCACTGACCATCTCCAGAATGCATCAGATGGGCATATTCAGTGCAGATAGAGTTTGGGGTCCAACAATGCTTGATGAGGGGCAGGGTCAGTCCTGCAGTCTGAGGATTGATGGTGCCATCGTCATCGAGGTGACCCCGGGGCCGTTATGGAAATTAGACCCTGCAGCTCTTCTGAATTACGAAAACCCTATTATGCTGACCCCTGTGTCTTCTAACATGTTCCCCTTTTGAGCTCCAGGATCCTCTTATAATTTTGAGAAACTAGAATCATCATCTCCCGAGCCTGGCTGCAGGATGCGGTCATGGCCACTAGGGGGCTACTCCCTCTGATCCCTTCCTTGTAGAACTGCAGGCTCAATACTTGCTCCATCTCTCAATTTATACTGAGAACCACACGGAGCCTCCAGAATTGTCTTATCCCTGGAACCTGTAAATGTTACCGTGTGGACCTCATGGTGGGCAGTTGTCTGGGATTATCTTGGAGGCCTGATGTGATCCAAAGTTTGCTTGTAAGAGGCACATAGGAAGGTCAGACCCAGGAGCAGGTGATGCCTTCGTGGAAGCAGAGATAGGAGTGTTGAGCTTTGAAGACGGAGCTTGGGGCCAAGAGCCAAAGCCTGGAGGCCACTAAGAGCCAAAATAGGCCCAGAGGGCCTCCTGTCTCAGCACCTGCAGAGGGAACCCAGCCCTGCAAAGTCTCGATCTTAGTCCATCGGTCCATTTTAGATTTCTGACTTCTGGGATTATAAAGTGAGAGATGTGTGTTGTCATAAACCCCATGTTTGTGACAATTTATTATCTCAGCAGTTGTGAACTCATTCAAGTTCCTTTAAAATAATGGAAGTCCTTCTGTGTGCACAATGTGAACCTGGCAGGGAGCAGCCCAACCCAGAATCCTGTGTCTGGAGAGGATTGACCAGTGACTGTCTTGTTCTCTGTCATTTAAATTGTCCTCCTGATTTAATCTTCTGCTTCTTAAAATTATCGCTTTGGGGAAGCTGGAAGACACAGCACACATTATACTGACCAAATTTTGGAAAGTGTTCCTCTACTCACGTCCTTCCTGCAGTGATGCTGCCGTTGCCTTACAGAGTTTGCTTGCTTTCATGTATTTCTGCAGCATCCAGGCAGAAGGCACCTGGCACTGACCATCTCCAGAATGCATCAGATGGGCATATTCAGTGCAGATAGAGTTTGGGGTCCAACAATGCTTGATGAGGGGCAGGGTCAGTCCTGCAGTCTGAGGATTGATGGTGCCATCGTCATCGAGGTGACCCCGGGGCCGTTATGGAAATTAGACCCTGCAGCTCTTCTGAATTACGAAAACTCAAGTCCCCAGATGATGCATCCCTGATTCTTGACCTTCTGTTCCTTTAAAACAGAGAGCAGCGGTGCCATAGATTTTGTTCTTAAATTCATAGTTTTGTTATATTGTCAACTGTTTTTCACACTATTTAGTGTCCCTGAAATTCAATTCGATCATTCCTTTCTTCTCACTTTTACTGACATATAACATTGTATTAGTTTAAAGTGTACAACATAATGATTTATGTATAGATTGGGAAATGATCACCATTATAAATTTAGTTAACATTCATTACCTCACATAATTGTATTTTTTATTATGAGAAATTAAAAAATCTCTTAGCTACTTTCAAATATACAGTATAGTATTATTAACTCTAGTTAGCCTGCTGTGCATTATACACCGGGGTGGGGGAGGTGAAGTCATGTCAAACTCTTCATGGTCAACTCTTTGTGACCCCATGGTTTGTCCATGAAGAATTCTGCAGGCAAGAATACTGGAATGGGCTGCCATTTCCTTCTTCAGTGGATCATACCTACCCTGGGACTGAACCCAGGTCTCCTTCAAGGCATATTCTTTACCATCTGAGCTACCATGCCCCAAGGATTCACTGATCACCACTTAATTCTCTCATTTTCAAGTCCCCAGCTCTGGCAGTTATCAATATATTCTCTGTATCTATGGCACTTTCTCTTTTCTTTTCTTTTTTTTTTTTTTAGGATTCCACATATAAGTGAGATCATACAGTATTTTTCTGTCTCTGTCTTTCTCTCATTTGGCATACTACTCTCTAGGTCTGTCCATGTTACAAATGGGAGGGTTTCCTTTGTTTATGGCTGAACAATATTCTGTCATATAAATACACCACATCTTTATCCATTCATCCACCCATGGGCCTTAAGGTTGCTTCCATGTCTTGGCTACTGTAAATAGTGCTGCAGTGAACATGGAGGTGCAGATAACTCTTTAACATACTGTTTTAATTTCCTTCAGATAAACATCCAGAAATGGAATTGCTAGACTGTTTGGTAGCTCTATTTTTAAATTTTTGAGGGACCTCCATACTTTTTTCCACAGAGGCCACACCAGTTTACATTCCCAGCAGCAGTGCAGGAGGGGTTCCCTTTTTCTCCACATCCTCACTAAATTGTCACTTGTCTTCTTTTTGATGATAGCCATCCTGAAAGATATGAAGTAGTGATTTTGATTTTCATTTCCCTGATAATTGGTGATGTTGAGCATCTTTTCATGTGCCTTTGACATGTGTATAACTTATTTGGAAAAATGTGTATGTGGGAAATGATCACCATTATAAATTTAGTTAACATTCATTACCTCACATAATTGTATTTTTTATTATGAGAAATTAAAAAATCTCTTAGCTACTTTCAAATATACAGTATAGTATTATTAACTCTAGTTAGCCTGCTTTTTTTGCCATTATTTAAACACCGGGTGGGGGAGGTGAAGTCATGTCAAACTCTTCATGGTCAACTCTTTGTGACCCCATGGTTTGTCCATGAAGAATTCTGCAGGCAAGAATACTGGAATGGGCTGCCATTTCCTTCTTCAGTGGATCATACCTACCCTGGGACTGAACCCAGGTCTCCTTCAAGGCATATTCTTTACCATCTGAGCTACCATGCCCCAAGGATTCACTGATCACCACTTAATTCTCTCATTTTCAAGTCCCCAGCTCTGGCAGTTATCAATATATTCTCTGTATCTATGGCACTTTCTCTTTTCTTTTCTTTTTTTTTTTTTTAGGATTCCACATATAAGTGAGATCATACAGTATTTTTCTGTCTCTGTCTTTCTCTCATTTGGCATACTACTCTCTAGGTCTGTCCATGTTACAAATGGGAGGGTTTCCTTTGTTTATGGCTGAACAATATTCTGTCATATAAATACACCACATCTTTATCCATTCATCCACCCATGGGCCTTAAGGTTGCTTCCATGTCTTGGCTACTGTAAATAGTGCTGCAGTGAACATGGAGGTGCAGATAACTCTTTAACATACTGTTTTAATTTCCTTCAGATAAACATCCAGAAATGGAATTGCTAGACTGTTTGGTAGCTCTATTTTTAAATTTTTGAGGGACCTCCATACTTTTTTCCACAGAGGCCACACCAGTTTACATTCCCAGCAGCAGTGCAGGAGGGTTTCCCTTTTTCTCCACATCCTCACTAAATTGTCACTTGTCTTCTTTTTGATGATAGCCATCCTGAAAGATATGAAGTAGTGATTTTGATTTTCATTTCCCTGATAATTGGTGATGTTGAGCATCTTTTCATGTGCCTTTGACATGTGTATAACTTATTTGGAAAAATGTGTATTTAGATCCTCTGTCCATTTTTTTCCCCTCTGTCCACTTTTTTAATTGGAGTCTTTTTTTTGCTATTGAGTTTAATTTCATCATATCATACATTCTTATTCATTTCATGTGGTGAATTTCTGTAAAATTTAGTAAGAGTAGTTTGGCCAATCCTCATCTGATTGTCGTTTAACTTGGGAAGCCTGAGCTAATTTCAGTGAAATTTAGAATATTAGATAAGATTGAAAATCACTCTTTATATAAAAGAGGCCAGATGTAGATCCTGTTTTATCATGTGATTTGGCCTATGGCCTGTATCCAGTTAGGAGTGCAGAGAAACCACCCAAAGAGGGGCAAGATATGTGTATGATGCCATTCCATATGTGCATTAGAAAACTCACAAAAGCAGTCTTTTAGACTGTGGGGAGTGTTGCTGGGGTCTGAGATGCTCAGCCTGTGATGCGGCTGTTCGGGTTTTGTTTCCCTGTCTTTTGAAGGGATGTTTCCACATGTTTAGTAAACTTTCCCTGATCTTCTTGTAAGGAGAATTTTTATAGTATTTTGCATTTTCTCATCCTTGTCCAAGCGAAACGAAGCATTGTTTCCCTATTCCGGTTATCGAAAAAATCTGTAAATATTTGAGCTGTAAGTACAAATATTGATTTAAAGTCCTGCTGGAGTGAGGCGGTGAGCGCACGTGGGCTGGGGAGCGCTGGAGGTGCTGGATGGGCTCCCGGGGCGGTGGCGGAGGTGGCGGTTGCGCTCTGGTGGGGTGGGCGTTGGGGGGCTCGCTGTGACGGGGAGCTAGCTCGTCGCCGGACTGGTGTCCAAATGCGCAGGACCCTTGCACGCCCGGAGCTCTGCCCTCTGACTCCGGTCGAGCGCGAAACTCAAACCTCTGCTTGTTGTTGTTGTTGTTGTTTTTAATTGTATGTATTTATTTATTTTTGGGAAAAAAAAAAAAATAAAGTCCTGCTGGAGAATAAATATCATGTAATAAAGGATAGACAAAGAATAGAATGTAGGGCTTCCTGAACTCAATGGGGTGTGACGAGCCTTACATTCTGGATGGTGATGTTCCTGGAGACCCTTGACGAGGGAGCTTTGGGACCGTCATCTACCTGCTTCCTGTGGGCATGGGAATCACAGCCCAGAGTAACTGAGTGGTGTCTGCCATCGAGAATCCAAACCATTGAGTGTGGCAGCCATCATCGTATGCTTTTGACAGATGTGGCCTTTACTGGTCCTATCTCTTCTTTGGATGAGAGGACACCTCTTTGACAGATGTGCCAATCCTCATCTGATTGTCAGGTGAAATTTAGAATTAATTAGATAAGATTGAAAATCACTCTTTATATAAAAGAGGCCAGATGTAGATCCTGTTTTATCATGTGATTTGGCCTATGGCCTGTATCCAGTTAGGAGTGCAGAGAAACCACCCAAAGAGGGGCAAGATATGTGTATGATGCCATTCCATATGTGCATTAGAAAACTCACAAAAGCAGTCTTTTAGACTGTGGGGAGTGTTGCTGGGGTCTGAGATGCTCAGCTTGTGATGCGGCTGTTCGGGTTTTGTTTCCCTGTCTTTTGAAGGGATGTTTCCACATGTTTAGTAAACTTTCCCTGATCTTCTTGTAAGGAGAATTTTTATAGTATTTTGCATTTTCTCATCCTTGTCCAAGCGAAACGAAGCATTGTTTCCCTATTCCGGTTATCGAAAAAATCTGTAAAGATTTGAGCTGTAAGTACAAATATTGATTTAAAGTCCTGCTGGAGCGAGGCGGTGAGCGCACGTGGGCTGGGGAGCGCTGGAGGTGCTGGATGGGCTCCCGGGGCGGCGGCGGAGGTGGCGGTTGCGCTCTGGTGGGGTGGGCGTTGGGGGGCTCGCTGTGACGGGGAGCTAGCTCGTCGCCGGACTGGTGTCCAAATGCGCAGGACCCTTGCACGCCCGGAGCTCTGCCCTCTGACTCCGGTCGAGCGCGAAACTCAAACCTCTGCTTGTTGTTGTTGTTGTTGTTTTTAATTGTATGTATTTATTTATTTTTGGCAAAAAAAAAAATAAATAAAGTCCTGCTGGAGAATAAATATCATGTAATAAAGGATAGACAAAGAATAGAATGTAGGGCTTCCTGAACTCAATGGGGTGTGACGAGCCTTACATTCTGGATGGTGATGTTCCTGGAGACCCTCGACGAGGGAGCTTTGGGACCGTCATCTACCTGCTTCCTGTGGGCATGGGAATCACAGCCCAGAGTAACTGAGTGGTGTCTGCCATCGAGAATCCAAACCATTGAGTGTGGCAGCCATCATCGTATGCTTTTGACAGATGTGGCCTTTACTGGTCCTATCTCTTCTTTGGATCGAGAGGACACCCTCTCAGATGCTCAGCCTCCAGGACACTGCGCCTGCAGTGGAGACGAGCTGGCCCCGGGTGGCCCTCAGGACACTCTGCCTCAGCCCCACCTCTCACCTTTCACAGGTGAAGTTTGAGGATTCTGAACCTGAGCTTGTTGCTGAGTGCTGTGTTGTACTGATCCTGTCCAGAGATCTGTGAGCTTCTGAGAGCAGAGCCGTTACCTCTATTCTGTTTTCTCCTTCCGAGTATACACATAGGCACACTACCTTGCTCAGAAAGGAGAAAGACAGGAAATGCTAAAAGAGTAGGTGTTGAAGATGAGTATCAAGACTCCTTCCTTTGTTATCAAGGTATGCTTTATGTAATTCATAATTACACTTGAACATCCAGTGGAAATTCCATTAAGACGAGGTACAAAGGAAGTCTTTGCTCAGTGAATGAATCTCGACGTGCACTTTTCCTACTGTTTCTAGTTTCATTCTTTGTAAACCCCACCAGGTGAATGCTGGTCACACTGGCCCTCAGTGCCCACCTCTTGGGAGATGACAGTGTTGATCTCATTGGTTCAATTTAATAGTTAAATGATGTGACACACCACGGGCATCCTGCTGTCCTTGCTCCTTTTCTGGCCACTCCTGGGACCAGATATCACGAGCTTCCTATCTGGCTGGCATTGTCCTCCCAGCTTTACATGCAGACACATTCACTCCTTGCAATTATTCTGTTTTGTGTGTCTTATTATTGCCATTTATGATAGGAGTCAGTGGAGCTGGAGTGGTGAATCCTTCTCCAAGCTGACACATGGTGCAGTGTTGCTCTTCTCTAATTATTCAGTGACTGTTTCTACTGATTAGGAATTCTTGGTCTGGAAAGAATAGAATGTACTCTGAATGGGGTGTGACGAGCCTTACATTCTGGATGGTGATGTTCCTGGAGACCCTTGACGAGGGAGCTTTGGGACCGTCATCTACCTGCTTCCTGTGGGCATGGGAATCACAGCCCAGAGTAACTGAGTGGTGTCTGCCATCGAGAATCCAAACCATTGAGTGTGGCAGCCATCATCGTATGCTTTTGACAGATGTGGCCTTTACTGGTCCTATCTCTTCTTTGGATCGAGAGGACACCCTCTCAGATGCTCAGCCTCCAGGACACTGCGCCTGCAGTGGAGACGAGCTGGCCCCGGGTGGCCCTCAGGACACTCTGCCTCAGCCCCACCTCTCACCTTTCACAGGTGAAGTTTGAGGATTCTGAACCTGAGCTTGTTGCTGAGTGCTGTGTTGTACTGATCCTGTCCAGAGATCTGTGAGCTTCTGAGAGCAGAGCCGTTACCTCTATTCTGTTTTCTCCTTCCGAGTATACACATAGGCACACTACCTTGCTCAGAAAGGAGAAAGACAGGAAATGCTAAAAGAGTAGGTGTTGAAGATGAGTATCAAGACTCCTTCCTTTGTTATCAAGGTATGCTTTATGTAATTCATAATTACACTTGAACATCCAGTGGAAATTCCATTAAGACGAGGTACAAAGGAAGTCTTTGCTCAGTGAATGAATCTCGACGTGCACTTTTCCTACTGTTCCTAGTTTCATTCTTTGTAAACCCCACCAGGTGAATGCTGGTCACACTGGCCCTCAGTGCCCACCTCTTGGGAGATGACAGTGTTGATCTCATTGGTTCAATTTAATAGTTAAATGATGTGACACACCACGGGCATCCTGCTGTCCTTGCTCCTTTTCTGGCCACTCCTGGGACCAGATATCACGAGCTTCCTATCTGGCTGGCATTGTCCTCCCAGCTTTACATGCAGACACATTCACTCCTTGCAATTATTCTGTTTTGTGTGTCTTATTATTGCCATTTATGATAGGAGTCAGTGGAGCTGGAGTGGTGAATCCTTCTCCAAGCTGACACATGGTGCAGTGTTGCTCTTCTCTAATTATTCAGTGACTGTTTCTACTTGTAGTTCTGAGGTCGACAACTTTTCCTTGGGGTCTAACTGGGAATCTGCAAGGGGTCATCTAACGATCAAAGTAGCCTAATTGTACCTAATGACACCTCATGCATCAGCATTGATGGGAGGACTCAGACTTCTTTCAGCATGATTCTGCCCAAGCTAATTCAGTACATGCACTAAGAAGGTGTGTCTCTCCCCTTCTGCAGGCTGGTTCTCCAGGGGGCTGTGGGCTGTCCAGGAACACCCAGAGCTGTTGACTAATACCTCTGTGCTCTTTCCTCTAAATAAACACAGCCAGAATGGAAATGCTGTTTACAGAATCCAGAGTCCAGGGATGGGGTTACTTGGAGTTTCAGCTGGAACCCACCTGGTAGGGGGGCCAGAGCAGGGCCAGGAGCCCAGGGCTCTGCAGCCACGGGCAGTGGGGCAGCGTGTGTGCAGTGACGCCACCCAGGGTAAGGGTGGTGCTGGGCAGCACCTGGCTGGGTGATGGCCCCTCGGGGTTACTTAGTGCAGTGTGGCTGAGTGGTGAATGAGGAAGCTCGCTGCCTGCTCCCGAGACTGGTTCACAGGTACCAGCGGTCAGGCACTGTTACTGCCAGCCTGGGCTCCAGGGCCCTGTGTCTGCAGTGCAGGGTGGACCAGACCTTTGCCGGGAGTGGAGCCCTCATCTCAGGGCCCAGCGCCCATGCCCTTCTCCAAATTGCCTCACCTCTTCACTCCTCAGGATTAGCATCAGGGACACCCTCTTCCCTCTGCATGAGGCCTGTCCCCTCCAGGGGTTGCTCCCAGGCTCCTCTCTTTGCATCACCCTGTCTCCACATGCATGCTTTTGCACCTCCTTCATGCTCATTTTGGGCTTAGTCCTTGGATTAAAATTTTTTTTTAATGGAAATAGAGTTGACTTACAATGTTGTGTTAGCTTCAGGTGTCCAGCAAAGTGATTCAGTTATGCATGTATACATCTTATTTTTCAGATCCTTTGCCTTATAGGTCATTACAAGATAGTCACTAAGTTCCCTGTGTTACATAGCAGTTCCTTGTTGGTTATTTATTATATGGTAGTGTGTTTATGTTCATCCTAAACTCCTAATGTATCCCTTCACCTCTTCCCCCTTTGATAACCATAACTCTGTTTTCTATGTCAGTAGGCTGTGTGTGTTTTGTAAATAGGGTTGTCTGTAACATATTTTAAATATCACATATAAGCAGTATTGTATGATACTTGCCTTTTTCTGTCTTCACTTAATATGATCATCTCTGTGTCCATCCATGCTGCTGCAGCTGGCATTATTTTATTCTTTTTTATGGCCAAGTAATAGTCCATTGTATATATGTACCATCTTCTCTTCATTCATCTGTGGATGGACATTTAGGTTGCTTCCATGACTTGGTATTGCAAGTGGTGTTTCGATGAACATTGGACTGCTGTGTCTTTTTGAATTATGTTTTTCTCCAGATAACGTGCTCAGGAGTGGGGTTGCTGGATCACTTGGGAGTTCTATTTTTATTTCTCCATAGTGACTGCACCAATTTACATTCCCACCAACAGTGTAGGAGTGTTCTCTTTTCTCCACACCCTCTCTAACATTATTCTTAGTAGATATTGATGATGGCCACAGCTCCTGGGTTTGAACATTGAGACAAGACCTCAGCTTCCAGAACTAACTGATTAGTGACTTTAAGCCAGTTTATTAGATGAATCTGTTTAGGTCGCATGGGGTCCCATAGCCCATAGAGAATACCATGCGGTGGGGATTGTCACACAGGGCCCCGCCCACGTGAAATCAGTGGTGAGGCTCCTGAGTCTGTGACCTGATCCATCCTGAATTTCTCAGATGCTGGGGCAGCGTGTCATGAACCCCAGTCGAATTGGTTGCTCTGTGTGGTCCTCCCTGCCCACTCCTGCCTGGGGGCTTGGCCAGCACCAAGGTGCCCTGAGCTTCTGTCTGGTTTCCCTCACCTTTGTGTCTTACGGGATGGACTAGGTGGCCTTAAGAGTTATGTCTGTTAACCAAACAACAAATGAAATATGGTGGCTGTTTGGTGTATATCGTCAGAGTGACCCAATTGGGTAAATGAGGCCAAAAAAAGTACAGCATATAAAGGAACATAAAATAATGCGAAGCTCTTTTCCATTTTCAAAAAGGTGTTTCTGCATCTTTTGCAAGATTCGAAGAAGCCACATGATGCTGCCCCAAGCGTGGAGTCAGAACCCCCCGAATCTGGTCCTGGGCATTGTAAGTTGGAGGATTTCTTTGGGTTTCCACTGGCGGGGGGGCAGAGTGGGGGTGGGTATGAGCTGAGGCCACCACCCTCACGAAAGCCTTGGTCAGAAAGAGAAGGACACGTACTGTATATTAGCGCATGTATATAGAATCTAGAAAGATGGTACTGGCAAGCCCGTGTGCGGGGCAGCAGAGGAGACACAGACGTAGAGAACAGACTTCTGGACTCAGTGGGAGAGGGCGAGGGTGGGATGATTTGAGAGAATGGCACTGAAACATGTACCTTACCACGTAAAACAGACACCGGTGTGAGTCTGATGAAGGAGGCAGGGCACCCAAAGCTGATGCTCTGTGACCACCTGGAGGGGTAGGGTAGGGAGGGAGGTGGCAGCGGGCTCAGATGTAGGGGGCACGTGTATGCCTGCGGCCCACTCATATCGATCTATGGCAAAAGCCGTCACAATACTGTAAAGTGATTGTCCTCCAATTAAAATAAATTAATTAAAGTTAAATACGGTGAGGGGTGTAACTGCACGGAGGCAGAAAGCTTAGCATTTTTCCCTGACTTGAATCAAACATCTGTGTGTTTGTGGGACAGCGTTATGTTTCCTCAGAGCTTAAATTATCATAGAAATGATGTCTCAGTGTAGAAAATAAGGCTAACAGAAGCAGTCCATCTTGTTTTCCTGCCTCACGAACAATCCAGTTCAGCCTCATTCTTGATGTGCGTCTTACATGCAGGCACTTTGCCAGGATGGGTTTACCTGCAGAAAAAGCCAACTGTGAGTCTTGCCTCCCTGGAGCCTCAGTCTCCTTGGGACCAAAGTGTGGTGTTCGGTTTCATATGCAGGTCCCCATGCACAGGTGTCAGCTTTGGGGCAGAACCCCAGTGTGAGACTGGGCCTCAGTGAAGCACGTTTCTACCTGATCTGTGGGCAACAACCCAGAAAGGAGGGCAGAGCGGGGCTGCGGAGGTGTGGAGAGTGATGGACCACAGAGGCTTCCTCAGGGGCGCCAGGTCTCCAGGCTCACAGATCCCCCAATAAGTGTCCAAAACTAAATGATCCTGGATGTTTATAACAGATGTTTGCTAAACTGCACCTCTTTTTATATCTTGAAAGAGAGCGTACTGGTCCTGGGCATTGTAAGTTGGAGGATTTCTTTGGGTTTCCACTGGCGGGGGGGCAGGGTGGGGGTGGGTATGAGCTGAGGCCACCACTCTCACGAAAGCCTTGGTCAGAAAGAGAAGGACACGTACTGTATATTAGCGCATGTATATAGAATCTAGAAAGATGGTACTGGCAAGCCCGTGTGCGGGGCAGCAGAGGAGACACAGACGTAGAGAACAGACTTCTGGACTCAGTGGGAGAGGGCGAGGGTGGGATGATTTGAGAGAATGGCACTGAAACATGTACCTTACCACGTAAAACAGACACCGGTGTGAGTCTGATGAAGGAGGCAGGGCACCCAAAGCTGATGCTCTGTGACCACCTGGAGGGGTAGGGTAGGGAGGGAGGTGGCAGCGGGCTCAGATGTAGGGGGCACGTGTATGCCTGCGGCCCACTCATATCGATCTATGGCAAAAGCCGTCACAATACTGTAAAGTGATTGTCCTCCAATTAAAATAAATTAATTAAAGTTAAATACGGTGAGGGGTGTAACTGCACGGAGGCAGAAAGCTTAGCATTTTTCCCTGACTTGAATCAAACATCTGTGTGTTTGTGGGACAGCGTTATGTTTCCTCAGAGCTTAAATTATCATAGAAATGATATCTCAGTGTAGAAAATAAGGCTAACAGAAGCAGTCCATCTTGTTTTCCTGCCTCACGAACAATCCAGTTCAGCCTCATTCTTGATGTGCGTCTTACATGCAGGCACTTTGCCAGGATGGGTTTACCTGCAGAAAAAGCCAACTGTGAGTCTTGCCTCCCTGGAGCCTCAGTCTCCTTGGGACCAAAGTGTGGTGTTCGGTTTCATATGCAGGTCCCCATGCACAGGTGTCAGCTTTGGGGCAGAACCCCAGTGTGAGACTGGGCCTCAGTGAAGCCCGTTTCTACCTGATCTGTGGGCAACAACCCAGAAAGGAGGGCAGAGCGGGGCTGCGGAGGTGTGGAGAGTGATGGACCACAGAGGCTTCCTCAGGGGCGCCAGGTCTCCAGGCTCACAGATCCCCCAATAAGTGTCCAGAACTAAATGATCCTGGATGTTTATAACAGATGTTTGCTAAACTGCACTCTCATATCTGTATAATTTTTCCATTGGCCCTACTTCCTCCCCAGTTCTTGATACTGTCAGGTTTAAAAATGATCTATTTTAGGCATTGTAATTGGTTTGGAGGGGGGTCTCATTGTGGTTTTAATTTGCTTTTCCCTAATGATTAATGATGCTGGGTGTGTCTTACTCTAACAGCTCTAGCTAGATATAATTCACATGCACACAATTTGTCCATTTAACACTGCAGTTCAGTGGCTTATAGTTTATCCATGTAGTTGTTGATCCCTTGCCCCCATCAAGTGCAGAGCGGGTTGTGTTACCCTAGGAAGAAGCCTTCAGTTTACCTGTCGCTTCCTCTAGCCCCCATGTGCTCCAGCCACAGGCAGCCTGTAATCTGCCGGCTGTCTCTATGCAGTTGTCTGCTTTGGATGCTTCTTGTACACGTGGACCCATAGCGCGTGGACATCTGTGTCTGGCTTCTTTTACTCAGCCTGCTGTTTTCCAGGGTCCTCATGCTGGTCTGTGTCAAGGCTCCATTCCTTTGATGGCCAGAGCATGTTCATTGTCCAGATGCACCACAACTGCTTTGTTCTTTCACCAGCTGATGGTCTTTTGGGTCATTTGTCATTTTTGGCTATTATGAATACGCTGCTGTGATCATATGGGTATGAGTTATCTGTGGACATACATGTTCTCTTGGGCATGCATCTGGGAGTGAGATCAGTGGATTAGCCATCCGAGGAACTGCCAGACTATAATCTTCCTCCAATTTCACAAACAGGTGGCTCACTTCCTCCTGAGCCTCTGGGTGGCATTTGCAATGTTCAGGTTTCTGATCTCCTGTCTAAGGAAATTTAAGCATACCTCACTTAGTATAATAATCTCTACGTCCATACATGTTGATGCAAGTAGCATTATTTCATTCTTCTTAATGGTTGAGTAATCTTCTGTTGTATATATGTACACATCTTCCTTACCCATTCGTCTGTCAGTGGACATTTAGGTTGTTTCCATGTCTTAGCTATTGTGAATATGCTGCAGTGAGCAGGGGGCGTGTATCTTTTTGAACTATAGTTGTGTTCACAGTGGGCTGAGGAGTGGGACTACTAGATCAAATGGTAGCTCTATTTTTAGTTTTTAAAGGAACAACATACTGTTCTCCATAATGGCTGCACTGATTTACATTCCCATCAACAGTGTAGGAGGGTTCCCTTTTCAACACACTCTCTCTAGCATTTATTATTTATAGATTTTTTTTGGACGGTGGACATTCTGATCAGTGTGAGGTAGTTTTTCTCATTGTAGTTTTTATTTACATTTTTCTAATAATGATACTGAGTGTCTTTTCAGGAACTCTTGGCCATTTTGTATGTCTTTTTTTGGGGAAATGTCTACTTAAATCTTCTGCCATGTATTTTTTTATTGAGCTGCATGAGTAGTTTATAAATTTTGGAGACTAATTCCTTATCAGTTATATCTTTTGTGTCCCGACCCACGGGCTTCGTCAGCGCAGACCTAGGATTTTTCAACGCAGGCCCTAAAAGGGGGGAGTGGGAATCAAGAGGACAAGAGACACGAGAAATGGAGACAAGACAGGAGTCTGATCAAGTCTCCAGGGTCCTCATGCTGGTCTGTGTCAAGGCTCCATTCCTTTGATGGCCAGAGCATGTTCATTGTCCAGATGCACCACAACTGCTTTGTTCTTTCACCAGCTGATGGTCTTTTGGGTCATTTGTCATTTTTGGCTATTATGAATACACTGCTGTGATCATATGGGTATGAGTTATCTGTGGACATACATGTTCTCTTGGGCATGCATCTGGGAGTGAGATCAGTGGATTAGCCATCCGAGGAACTGCCAGACTATAATCTTCCTCCAATTTCACAAACAGGTGGCTCACTTCCTCCTGAGCCTCTGGGTGGCATTTGCAATGTTCAGGTTTCTGATCTCCTGTCTAAGGAAATTTAAGCATACCTCACTTAGTATAATAATCTCTACGTCCATACATGTTGATGCAAGTAGCATTATTTCATTCTTCTTAATGGTTGAGTAATCTTCTGTTGTATATATGTACACATCTTCCTTACCCATTCGTCTGTCAGTGGACATTTAGGTTGTTTCCATGTCTTAGCTATTGTGAATATGCTGCAGTGAGCAGGGGGCGTGTATCTTTTTGAACTATAGTTGTGTTCACAGTGGGCTGAGGAGTGGGACTACTAGATCAAATGGTAGCTCTATTTTTAGTTTTTAAAGGAACAACATACTGTTCTCCATAATGGCTGCACTGATTTACATTCCCATCAACAGTGTAGGAGGGTTCCCTTTTCAACACACTCTCTCTAGCATTTATTATTTATAGATTTTTTTTGGACGGTGGACATTCTGATCAGTGTGAGGTAGTTTTTCTCATTGTAGTTTTTATTTACATTTTTCTAATAATGATACTGAGTGTCTTTTCAGGAACTCTTGGCCATTTTGTATGTCTTTTTTTGGGGAAATGTCTACTTAAATCTTCTGCCATGTATTTTTTTATTGAGCTGCATGAGTAGTTTATAAATTTTGGAGACTAATTCCTTATCAGTTATATCTTTTGTGTCCTGACCCACGGGCTTCGTCAGCGCAGACCTAGGATTTTTCAACGCAGGACCTAAAAGGGGGGAGTGGGAATCGAGAGGACAAGAGACACGAGAAATGGAGACAAGACAGGAGTCTGATCAAGTCTCCTTTTATTGTGGAAACAAGGGGGTATTTATACTATACAGAAACAGGAAGGAGCTACTCATAAGCCAATCATGTAAAAGGTCAGATGCACACACGCTTCCAACCCCATAGGAATGCAAGGGAAGCATGCACTGATCACGAGCACGGAAACTAGGAACAACCTATCAGAGCAATATGCACACACCTTAAACCACACCTCCCTACATCCACCAGGCGCCATCTTTGTGAAAACATGATGATGCTCCTAAACTGGAGGCTGCAAAGTGCGGCCAGGGCTCATGTGGGAGAGGCTCCGCTAGGCGCCATTTTAAGTGATGCATCGCAGCATTCACATATAGGAGGCTATAGGATGTGGCCGGGCTGCCCCGCGGTCCCGGACACTTTTGTAAATATTTTCTCCTATTCTGTGGTTGTATTTTTGCTTTTCTTATAGTTTTCTTTGCCATGCAAAAGCTTTTAAGGTTAATTAGGTCCCAGTGTTTATTTTTATTTCCATTACTCTAAGAGATGGCTTGGAATATATGTTGCTGTCATTTATGTCGAAGTGTGTTCTGCCTATGTTTCCTCTAAGAGTTTTATAGTATCCAGTCTTATATTTAGGTATTTAACCCATTTTGAGTTTATTTTTGAGTATGGTGTTAAAGAATGTTCTACTTTCATTTTTTACATGTAGCTGTCCAGTTTTCCCAGTACCATTTATTGAAGCGATTTCCTCCATTGTATAGTTTGCCTTCTTTGTCATAGATTAATTGACCATAGGTATGTGGGTTTATTTCTTGGTTTGCTGTCCTGTTCCATTGATCTGTATTTCTGTTTTTGTGCCAGGACCATACTGTCTTGATTACTATAGGTTTGTGTATTACAGTCTGAAGTTAGAGAGCCTTGTTCCTTCAGCTCCGTGTTTCAAGACTGTTTTGGCTATTCATGGTCTTTTATGTCTCTATACACATTTTAAGATTTTTTGTCCTAGTTCTATGAAAAATGACATTGGTAATTTGATAGGGATTCTATTGAATTTATAGATTTTGCTGGTTCATATAGTCATGTTGACAATATTGATTATTTCAGTCTAAAAGCATGGTTTATCTTTCCATTTGTTTGTATTATCTTTGATTTGTTTCATCAGTACCTTAGAGTTTTCTGAGTGTAGGTCTTTTGCCTCCTTAGATAGGTTATTCCTAAGTATTTAATTCTTTTGAAGCAGTGGTAATTGGTATTGTTTTCTTGATTTGTCTTTCTGAGCTTCTGTTGTTAGCATATAAATGGAGCAGACTTCTGTGTATTAATTTTGTATTTTGAAGCATTACCAAATTCATTTACTAGGTCTAGTAGTTTTCTGGTAGCATCTTTAGGATTTTCTGTCTGTAGTATCATGCCATCTGCAGACAGTGATAGTTTTACTTCTTTTCCAATTTGGATTAATTTTTTTCCTTTTCTTCTTCGATTGGTGTGGCAAGGACTTCCAAAACTATATTGAATAATAGAGGTCCCGGACACTTTTGTAAATATTTTCTCCTATTCTGTGGTTGTATTTTTGCTTTTCTTATAGTTTTCTTTGCCATGCAAAAGCTTTTAAGGTTAATTAGGTCCCAGTGTTTATTTTTATTTCCATTACTCTAAGAGATGGCTTGGAATATATGTTGCTGTCATTTATGTCGAAGTGTGTTCTGCCTATGTTTCCTCTAAGAGTTTTATAGTATCCAGTCTTATATTTAGGTATTTAACCCATTTTGAGTTTATTTTTGAGTATGGTGTTAAAGAATGTTCTACTTTCATTTTTTACATGTAGCTGTCCAGTTTTCCCAGTACCATTTATTGAAGCGATTTCCTCCATTGTATAGTTTGCCTTCTTTGTCATAGATTAATTGACCATAGGTATGTGGGTTTATTTCTTGGTTTGCTGTCCTGTTCCATTGATCTGTATTTCTGTTTTTGTGCCAGGACCATACTGTCTTGATTACTATAGGTTTGTGTATTACAGTCTGAAGTTAGAGAGCCTTGTTCCTTCAGCTCCGTGTTTCAAGACTGTTTTGGCTATTCATGGTCTTTTATGTCTCTATACACATTTTAAGATTTTTTGTCCTAGTTCTATGAAAAATGACATTGGTAATTTGATAGGGATTCTATTGAATTTATAGATTTTGCTGGTTCATATAGTCATGTTGACAATATTGATTATTTCAGTCTAAAAGCATGGTTTATCTTTCCATTTGTTTGTATTATCTTTGATTTGTTTCATCAGTACCTTAGAGTTTTCTGAGTGTAGGTCTTTTGCCTCCTTAGATAGGTTATTCCTAAGTATTTAATTCTTTTGAAGCAGTGGTAATTGGTATTGTTTTCTTGATTTGTCTTTCTGAGCTTCTGTTGTTAGCATATAAATGGAGCAGACTTCTGTGTATTAATTTTGTATTTTGAAGCATTACCAAATTCATTTACTAGGTCTAGTAGTTTTCTGGTAGCATCTTTAGGATTTTCTGTCTGTAGTATCATGCCATCTGCAGACAGTGATAGTTTTACTTCTTTTCCAATTTGGATTAATTTTTTTCCTTTTCTTCTTCGATTGGTGTGGCAAGGACTTCCAAAACTATATTGAATAATAGAGGTGAGAGTGGACATCCTTGTCTTGCTCCTAATCTTAAAGGAAATTCAGTTTTTCACCATTGAGAATAATGTTTTCATTATTCTCAATGAAATAATGGGTTTGCCATATATGTCGTTTATTATGTTGAGGCAGTTTCCCTCATGCCTGACTTTATGGATATTGAATTTTGTCAAAACCTTTTTCTGCATCTATTGAGATGATCATATGGTTTTTCTTCAGTTTGTGTGACTTTTCACACTGATTTGCAGATGTTGAAAAATCCTTGCATCCCTGGGATAAATCTCAATCATGGTGTATGATCCTTTTAATGTATTGTTGGATTTAATTTACTAGTATTTTATTAAGGATTTTGTATCTATGTCCATAAGTGGTATTAGCCTGTGATTTTCTTCTTTAGTGGTGTCTTTGAATTAGATAGAATGAGTTTGGGAGTGTTCTTCCCTCTGCAACTTTTCGGAATCATTTCAAAAGAGTATTTGTTATCTCTTCTCTAAATGTTTGATAGAATTCAACTGTGAAGCCACCTGGCCTTGGGCTTTTGTTGGGAGTTTTTAAATCACAGTTTCAGTATCATTACTTGTGACTAGTTTGTTCGTATTTTCTATTTCTTCCTGGTTCAGTCTTGGGAGAATGTACCTTTCTAAGAATTTGTCAATTTCTTCAAGGTTGTCCATTTTACTGGCATATAGTTGCTTGTAATAGTCTCATATAGTTGCTTGTAATAGTCTCTTCGGTCTTTTGTATTTCTGTGCTATCCATATAACTTCTTTTCTTTTGCCACACCATGTGGCATGTGGGATCTTAGTTCCCCAACAGGGATCAAATACACATCCCCGCATGGTCCCTGCATTAGAAGTTTTTTGGCATTAATTGGTATTGTTTTCTTGATTTGTCTTTCTGAGCTTCTGTTGTTAGCATATAAATGGAGCAGACTTCTGTGTATTAATTTTGTATTTTGAAGCATTACCAAATTCATTTACTAGGTCTAGTAGTTTTCTGGTAGCATCTTTAGGATTTTCTGTCTGTAGTATCATGCCATCTGCAGACAGTGATAGTTTTACTTCTTTTCCAATTTGGATTAATTTTTTTCCTTTTCTTCTTCGATTGGTGTGGCAAGGACTTCCAAAACTATATTGAATAATAGAGGTGAGAGTGGACATCCTTGTCTTGCTCCTAATCTTAAAGGAAATTCAGTTTTTCACCATTGAGAATAATGTTTTCATTATTCTCAATGAAATAATGGGTTTGCCATATATGTCGTTTATTATGTTGAGGCAGTTTCCCTCATGCCTGACTTTATGGATATTGAATTTTGTCAAAACCTTTTTCTGCATCTATTGAGATGATCATATGGTTTTTCTTCAGTTTGTGTGACTTTTCACACTGATTTGCAGATGTTGAAAAATCCTTGCATCCCTGGGATAAATCTCAATCATGGTGTATGATCCTTTTAATGTATTGTTGGATTTAATTTACTAGTATTTTATTAAGGATTTTGTATCTATGTCCATAAGTGGTATTAGCCTGTGATTTTCTTCTTTAGTGGTGTCTTTGAATTAGATAGAATGAGTTTGGGAGTGTTCTTCCCTCTGCAACTTTTCGGAATCATTTCAAAAGAGTATTTGTTATCTCTTCTCTAAATGTTTGATAGAATTCAACTGTGAAGCCACCTGGCCTTGGGCTTTTGTTGGGAGTTTTTAAATCACAGTTTCAGTATCATTACTTGTGACTAGTTTGTTCGTATTTTCTATTTCTTCCTGGTTCAGTCTTGGGAGAATGTACCTTTCTAAGAATTTGTCAATTTCTTCAAGGTTGTCCATTTTACTGGCATATAGTTGCTTGTAATAGTCTCATATAGTTGCTTGTAATAGTCTCTTCGGTCTTTTGTATTTCTGTGCTATCCATATAACTTCTTTTCTTTTGCCACACCATGTGGCATGTGGGATCTTAGTTCCCCAACAGGGATCAAATACACATCCCCGCATGGTCCCTGCATTAGAAGTTCAGAGTCTTAACCTCTGGACTGCTGAGGAAGCTCCATAACTTCTCCTTTTCTATTTCTAATTTTGTTGATTTGAGCCCTCTTCCTTTTATTCTTGATGAGTCTCGCTAAAGGTTTATCAGTTTTGTCTTTTCAAAGAACTAGCTTCTAGTTTATTGATATTTCCTATTGCTTTCTTCATTTCTATTTCATTTGTTTATTCTCTGACCTTTATGATTTCTTTCCTTCTACTAACTTTAGGTTCTGTTTGTCCTTTTTTCTCTAGTTTCTTTAGGTGTAAGTTTAGGTTGTTTATTTTTGATTTTTCTTACTTCCTGAGGTGCGATAGTATTGCTATAAACTTCCTTCTTAGAACTGCTTTTGCTGTATCTCATAGGTTTTGGATCATTGTACTTTCATTTTAATTTTGTCTTTAGGTATTTTTTAAATTTCCTCTTTGATTTTTTTCAGTGATTCATTGGTTGGTTAATAGCATGTTGTTTGTCTCTATGTGTTTGTGTGTGTGTGTTTTATCAGTTGTTTTCCTTGTAGTTGATTTCAAATTTCAAAGCATTGTGGTTGGAAAGGATGCTTGATATGATTTCAGTTTTCTTAAATTTACTGAGGCTTGCTTTGTGACTGAACACAAATATATATGTTTATCAATATATATGTTCTTACTGGCATTTTGTTAATTGTTCTGGGTTTGTTTTTGCAGGTCTTTTTTTCTTCCCCATCTTCATTTTTGTTCTTTTGTGATGTGATGACTAATTTTATTGTGGTTTTTGGATTGCTTTGTGTATATGTGCACACGTGTAATTTTATTGTGGTTTTTGGATTGCTTTGTGTATGTGTGCACACGTGTGCATGTGCATTTGTATTGGACATTTTCAGTTTGTAATTGCCACAAGGTTTTGATACAGAAGTCTACATATATATATATATATATATATATATATATATAAGCAAGATTGTTTTAAGTTACTGATTTTTTAGTTTCACATGTATTTCCAATACCTTCATTTGTAGTATCCTTTTCTCACAATTGCTGGGTTTTGCATCTTTTTTGTGTCCGGCATGTCCACTTCTCCCCTCCCAGCTTCTGTAGGTCAGCAGTCTGGAGCCTCCCACGGCAGAAACAGAGGTGCTGACGGCTCTGCATTCTTATCTGGAGCCCTTCTTATCTGGATCCCCTCCCACACTCGTTCAGCTTGTGGACAGAATTCAGGTCCTTGTGCTCACAGGACTGGGGTCCACCGTGGTTGGCCAGTGGTCGGTGAACTTACTCTCACTTCCTAGAAGTCACTCACCCTCAGGTCCTCGCCAGGTGGCTCTCACACAACAGAGTGTGTTTCCATCTTCAAGGAGAACAGGAGAATCTCTGTTTTGATTTTTTAAAGGCGGTCTTAATTAGGTCTGTAAAACCTTGGCTTCTTCTCTTGTGTAGTCTACCCATGGAAGTGACAGCTGTCCCGTTCAAGGTCTCCCCCAGCCAAAGGGGAGGCCTGCAGCCCTCGGGGAAGGGTCAGCTGACTTTAGTGTGAAGCTGCTGGGCCTATTTCTGTGTTACTCGTGAGTTTGGGCCCCTCTTCATTTTCATAGTGACTTGAATTTTTTTTCATAACCCTGTTGTTGTTTACTTTTCCCATGAATCATTAGTTTTTAAGAGTAGTGTTTTTTGGGTATTAGTTTTCTAAAGTTAAATTATTTTTTATAAATTCAAGAATAGTGTTTTAAGTGTATTTTTAAGACAGATACTGCATACATCTTATCATAAATGGCATAGTTCTTAATTGCATAGTTGAGTGAATTTTCCATGGTGCACACCTGTGTAGCCATCACCCAGACGGAGACAGAACATTTCAGAACCTTAACAGGCCCTCATATCCTTGTCAAGTCAGACCCCTCCTATGACTACTCTGTAACTTTAAAGTAGTTTTGCCTGTTTTCTTAACTTTATATAAATGGAATAATACAATATGCATAAAATTATGTGCCTTTTTCCTGTTTTGTCTCTGAGATTCATCTGTGTTTTGCTTGTGTAGCTTCTATGTATTAATATTCCACTTTATGTATCATAATTTGTCCCTGTTTTATATACAACTTTTATTTTAACTGAACATAAGCATTGTTTTCTCTTTTCATTACTAGAATGTCGCCTAAAGGTTTCATTTCTGAGCAATCATTTCTTTATGTTATATTAGTTAATGACTTTTATATGTATGTACAGATTTAAGGAAAATGATTATCCTTTCATAAACATTTTGTCATCATTGAGAATTTAGGATAATTTACACTGAGAATGTATTGCCTACATATATCCTCTTCATTCTGGCTATATGTCTGTTTTGAAAAATGATAATTCTATGTTCTGAATTTGGAAAACATTATGAAAATGAATATAAATGTGTTAGAAATAGACAAATGCGTAAAAGCTAATGTTACTTGAAAAAGAATCATATTTTAAATTTAAAAAAGAATCCCAAGGAAAGAAAAATTATAGTGTTTTCCATTGCCATTGTAAAATATGATATAGAAATGTAATTTTATTTATCATTGAAATTTAAAATTATGCATCTGGAAAATATATCATTTAAAAGTCTGTTTAAGTATTTCATTGGTACCAGATTGCTTACACTTACCAATTTTATTATATTGTGCAAAATCTTCCTGTTTTGTTCAGTACGAGGCTTGTACCTAAGGAAAATTTATACTGCTTACTGGAAGTCACTTTATCAAAATGCTAGATCAAGATTTTGGAGACCATGTGCCTTAATGTCTTATGGATAAAAAGCTTTAGTTACTTTTTCTGTTTTTGTTTGTTTGAGTGATCTGCATCAGGGAAATGTGATTTCTAGAGTAACCACTTCTTCCTCCTACGGGTGTCCTGGAAACTTACTCTCTGTCATGGATTCCTGCTCCAGGCTGCGCTCGCCCACAGGTACCCCTTCTCTGTACACACCCCACGCTTTCAGAAACAGCTCACTGGTAGCTCACCCCTTGTTTCTCTGAGAGATGGATGAAGGCAGAATAAAATATAGACTGTAACCGTCTTAATCATTGGAGCCCCAGTGACTTCATAGAATTGGGTCGTGAAGCCAGAGTCCTGAGTGGTGAGGCAGGCGTGGAACTGGAGGCACCCGGAGGGTGTCGGACACGAGGGCCACCAGGGGCACCCCTGGGGGTTCATTCTAAAATTATGTGCCTTTTTCCTGTTTTGTCTCTGAGATTCATCTGTGTTTTGCTTGTGTAGCTTCTATGTATTAATATTCCACTTTATGTATCATAATTTGTCCCTGTTTTATATACAACTTTTATTTTAACTGAACATAAGCATTGTTTTCTCTTTTCATTACTAGAATGTCGCCTAAAGGTTTCATTTCTGAGCAATCATTTCTTTATGTTATATTAGTTAATGACTTTTATATGTATGTACAGATTTAAGGAAAATGATTATCCTTTCATAAACATTTTGTCATCATTGAGAATTTAGGATAATTTGCACTGAGAATGTATTGCCTACATATATCCTCTTCATTCTGGCTATATGTCTGTTTTGAAAAATGATAATTCCATGTTCTGAATTTGGAAAACATTATGAAAATGAATATAAATGTGTTAGAAATAGACAAATGCGTAAAAGCTAATGTTACTTGAAAAAGAATCATATTTTAAATTTAAAAAAGAATCCCAAGGAAAGAAAAATTATAGTGTTTTCCATTGCCATTGTAAAATATGATATAGAAATGTAATTTTATTTATCATTGAAATTTAAAATTATGCATCTGGAAAATATATCATTTAAAAGTCTGTTTAAGTATTTCATTGGTACCAGATTGCTTACACTTACCAATTTTATTATATTGTGCAAAATCTTCCTGTTTTGTTCAGTACGAGGCTTGTACCTAAGGAAAATTTATACTGCTTACTGGAAGTCACTTTATCAAAATGCTAGATCAAGATTTTGGAGACCATGTGCCTTAATGTCTTATGGATAAAAAGCTTTAGTTACTTTTTCTGTTTTTGTTTGTTTGAGTGATCTGCATCAGGGAAATGTGATTTCTAGAGTAACCACTTCTTCCTCCTACGGGTGTCCTGGAAACTTACTCTCTGTCATGGATTCCTGCTCCAGGCTGCGCTCGCCCACAGGTACCCCTTCTCTGTACACACCCCACGCTTTCAGAAACAGCTCACTGGTAGCTCACCCCTTGTTTCTCTGAGAGATGGATGAAGGCAGAATAAAATATAGACTGTAACCGTCTTAATCATTGGAGCCCCAGTGACTTCATAGAATTGGGTCGTGAAGCCAGAGTCCTGAGTGGTGAGGCAGGCGTGGGAACTGGAGGCACCCGGAGGGTGTCGGACACGAGCCACACATGCTGTGTGCGTATTCTCACTACACACTTGCAGCCAGCGGGGTGGACACCTCCCCCGTCTTCTGGTGAGGAGGCTGAGACCGCAATCATCCTGGCGGTCTGCCCGCCCTGAGCGGCTCCAGCAGGAAACACCTATCCGGGTGCACTGCTTGCTGTTTCAGTCTCTTCAGATCCTTTATTATTATTAGTTTTTTGCAAAGGCTTTTCCAAGGCCCAACATACTTGTGTTTATTATATTTGATATGTAACCTAGAGAACTAGTGGACTTCCTGAAAGATTTAGTGTGTGCTTGATTAAGTTGCTTCAGTTGTGTCCGACTCTTTGCGGCCCCATAAACTATAGCCCGCCAGGCTCCTCTATCCATGGGATTTCCCAGGCAAGAATATTAGGGTGGATAACCACTCCCTTCTCTAGGGGATCTTTCTGACCCAGGGATCGAGCCCACGCCTCCTATATCTCCTGCACTGGCAGGCAGGTTCTTTACGACTAACACCACTGAGCTCTCATCAAAATGTTGACCCAGAGAATTTGTTAAGAGACTGAGAACTGAGCTTCACCTCTGGATTCCCAGTTCAGTCATTTAGGACAGGAGCCAAGGGCCTGCATTTCTGACAAGCTCCCAGGTGATGCGACTGGTCCAGGCCCACACCGTGAATCTGATGGTTCGGTGAAATAGTAGGGGAATTTCTACTTCGAATCACAAGTCTGATGGCTCTTTCTACTGCTTTCTAGCAGGGCACTCACTGGTGTTAGGGTCTGAAGGATGGATGAAAGTGAAAATGAAAATGCTAGTCATTCAATCGTGTCTGACTCTTTGTGACCCCATGAACTGGGGCCTGCCAGGCTGCTCTGACCATGGAATTCTCCAGGCAAGAATACTGGAGTGGGATGCCGTTCCTTTCTCCAGGGGATCTTCCTGACCCAGGAATTGAATTCCGGGTCTCCTGCATTGCAGGCAGATTCTTTACTGTCTGAACAACCAGGGACTGAATGGTTTTTGTTAAAGTACTGGCCCCAGCATCTCAGCAGGTGAGTGAGTGGAGGCAGGGGCTTAAAAATTCATCTGAGGTTAAATGAGGTAACACATACAGGCCCTAAGCCCATATGACCGATCTCCTTAGAAGAGGAGATTTAGACATAAAAAGAGACACTGGGACATGTGTTCAACTGGGAAAAGCCAAGTGAGGACCCCGTCTGCTGGCTGGGAAGGGAGGCCTCAGAGAACAACAACTCTGCTGGTGCCTGATCTTGGACTTCCAGCCTCCAGGTTGGAGAGAAGACCTATTTCTGTATTTGAGTTCACAAGGACTGCCTGCTTTGAAAGGTTTTCAGAACAACTGATGCAGCCGAGCAGAGCGAGGTGTTTTCATGTTGCTGCCTCAGGCAGGACACGATGGTGGGGTTGCAGGGTCCTCACCCCGTGGCACAGCCATAGCCTCGGTGATCATGACCTCCTGGCTGCCTTGAACCTGCTGGCCCCAGGGCACACGGGCCTCTCTGCTCTCCTGAATGGTCACATCACTGCACTGTCCAGTGTGGGTCCCTCACAGGTCTGACCAGGCTGTGTTCTCGTCACTTGTTTACATGGTTTTCACCTTCTTCTGGGAGGTTCAGTCTGGACTGTCCAGCAGAGGCAGGTGGTATGGATGCTCAGTGACCAGCTCTCGGCCATCCAGCTTGTCTCCCTGGGCTCTCACTATCCTGATGAGAATTCAACTACTGGGAATTCAACCCTTCTTATGGCTCTGGCCTCCCCCTTGTATACTCTGCCAGAGGACACCCCAAACTCCACCTCCCCCATCTTCTCTTGTCCCTCGGAGGGATAGGTGAGCACAGGTCCTCTGCCCAGGACAAGTCCCTACCATCTTCTGAGCAGAAGTCCTTTCCTGTGTCTTTTCAGTCTCCCATCTCCTGGGTCTCTCCCGTCAGGACTTACACATGCTCCTGGCTCTTCCTTTGTGGATATGACAGACAAACCTACCTCCAAAGCCCCTACCCCCTCAGAGGTCTGCGCAGATCCCAGATCCTTGCAGGGTTCACACCTCACATGGGTGACGAGGTGTCTTCATGTCCATTTGCTGTGTCCTGCGTCCCCACTGCTCACCCCAGTGGCCCCTGTGCTGCCCACTTTGAGCGCATCACTCCTGACCTGTAAGCAGCATTCAGCCCCAGCTTTCTCAGTAACCCCATCCATCCTTAGCCTCCACACACCTACTCCAGAAGCCTGCGCTGTGCTCTTTGCACTCTTCTCTGAGTTCCCCTCTCTGCCCACAGCTGTTCTGTCCTGGATGGAGGTGGTGATGTCTCTGCAGGTGGTCCCTGTGGCTCTTGAGGAAGCTCTGGTCACCCCCAACCCCAGAGTCTGTGACCACCTGAGGGTAGCTCCATCCAGGAGCCTCTCAGGCCCTTCATCTCCAAGTGGTTTGGCACCGCTCATGGTTTCCACCTGTTAGCCTTCCTCCCCTACAGAGAGCGTCATCTTTCTCCACCTGGTTGACATGACATTCCCTCTGCTCACCTCAGGTCCCACCCATCCACTGTCCACGGTAGCCAGAGGCATCTAAGGATGGGACTACATGTTTCCCACTTAAAGTTTTCCATATTTCACCACCCAGGTTCTGCATGCAGACCCAGTCGATCTGTGGCTGGGGCTGCCTCCCATTGCCTGTGCTGCAGCTGACTGGAATCCCTTCCATTTCTTGAGTCGATGAGGGCAAGGCTCTGTCCGGCTCCTGAGACCTTCCCCCCAGCACTTCTCCTGCTCCCAAGATGCATCCCCTCCCTGTGTCTCTGAGCGAATCCCTGTGAGTGCTTCATCGCCTAGCTCAGTTGTTCCTTCTTCAGAGACGTCTTCCCCTGCTGTGCAGACAGGACGGGGTCCCTGCTTATAGGTGCTCAGGTGACCCACTTACCTTCACAGCACCTGGTTCAGGCTGCATGGCCCTAGCCCGTCGTGCGTGTTCTACACGTGTGCCCACGGCAGGACTCTCAGCCCCAGGGACAGGCTGGAGCTGTCCTCTGTGCTGCAGTGTCCTGAGAGCCGCATGTGGCATCTTTTCATCGCAGGTGTTGAACACCCGTTTCTTGCCTGAATGACTGGATGGTGCTTAAGGGATCCCCTGGGCCTGCGCTGGGGCAGGTGGTGACTGTCCCGCCTCACCTGGGTCACCCCCAGGTTCCCGGACCCATGTCTCCCTGCACAGGTCCCGTCTCTGGAGGAGCAGGTTCTGTCCTGTGGGACGACAGCTCGTGGTGTGCCATGGCCGTGGCTGCTGTGCTCAGGATAGAGTTTTAAGAGAAGAGATTTTTTTTTTTTTAAAGATTTATTTATTTATTTATTTTGGGCAGGGATCGAGTTGGGGAGGGAGGGAAGCGGGTGGGCCGCTTCTATTGGTCTTTCATTTCTCCATTTTCATCTGTCTTTGTTCTTTGGCTCCTGTGGGCCTCCCATCGCAGTGGTGTCTGTTGTTGCAGAGCGCCGGCTCTGGGCACATGTGCTCCAGAGCTCTGGCTCAGTAATTGGACACATTGCTCCAGTTGCTCCGCGGCATGTGGGATCTTCCCAGGCCAGGGATGGAACCGGCGCCCCTTGCACTGCAAGGCGGTGTCCTTACCCACTGGACCACCAGGGGAAGCCCAGTCAAGAAGAGATGTTTTTAAGAGAAACTATAAAAGTCATCTGCCTTATTTTTTTAAAACTTTATAAAAAGCTCCTTGTACTTACTGTATACACTTTGAACCATGTACTTACTGTATACACTTTGATGAGTCTGTGACAGCATCGCTACAGTCATGGTAGTGAATATGTTTCTCAAATCCACAAGTGCTCTCATGCCTCTGTCCCCCTTTTTCCTGTATAAGAACTTAAAAAAACACTGTAAGATGATGCTGTTAAAGTGCTGCACTCAATCTGGCAGCAAATTTGGAAAACGCAGCAGGGCCACAGGACTGGAAATGATCAGTTTTCACCCCAGTTCCAAAGAAGGGCAGTGCTAAAGAATGTTCAGACTCCTGGACAATTGTGCTCACTTCCCAAGCTAGGAAGGTTATGCTCAAAATCCTTCAAGCTAGGCTTCAGCTGGGCTTGAATCAAGAACTTCCAGATGGACAAGCTGGGAAGCTTCCAGATGGGTTTAGAGAAATCAGAGAAACCAGAAATAAAATCTCCAGTATTTGTCGGATCATGGAGTAAGCAAGGGAATACCAGAAAAGCATCTATTTCTGTTTCATTGACTATACTAAAGCATTTGACTGTGTGGATCACAATAAACTGGAAAATTCTGAAAGAGATGGGAATACCAGACCATCTTACCTGTCTCCTGAGAAACCTCTGTGCAGGTCAAGAAGCTACAGTTAGACCTGGATGTGGAACAATGCACTGGTTCAAAATTGGGAAAGGAGTATGACAAGGCTGTGTGTTGTCACCCCACTTATTATATGCAGAGGGCATCAGGCAAAATTCTGGGCTGAATGAGTTACAAGGTGAAATCAAGATTGCTGAGAGAAATATCAACAACCTCAGATATGCAGATGATACCACTTTCATGGCAGAAAGCAAAGAGTAACTGAAGAGCCTCTTGATGAGTGTGAAGGAGAGTAAAAAAGCCGGCTTAAAACTCAGTGTTAGAAAAATGACACCCAGCCCCATCACTTCATGGCAAGGGGAAATGGTGGGAGCAGTGAAGATTTCCTCTTCTTGGACTCTAAAATCACTACAGATCTGGACTGCAGCTGTGAAGTTAAATGATTGCTTCTTGGCAGGAAAGCTATGAGAAATCTAGACACTGTGTTAAAAAGCAAAGACATCACTTTGCTGACAAAGGTCTGTATAGTCAAGGCTTTCGTCTTTCCAGTGGTCACGTATGGTTGTGAGAGCTAGACACTACAGAAGGCAGAGCACCAAAGAATTGGTGCTTTCAAACTATGGTGCTGGAGAAGACTCTTGAGAATCTCTTGGACTGCAAGGAGATCAAACCAGTCAGTCCTGGGGGAAATCAACCTTGAATACTCATTGGAAGGACTGATACTGAAGCTGAAGCTCCATTACTTTGGCCACCTGATGTGAAGAACTGACTCATTGGAAAAGACCCTAATGCTTTGAAAGATTGAAGGCAAAAGGAGAAGAGGGTGTCAGAGGATGAGATAGTTGAATAGCAGCACTGATTCAATGGACATGAACTTGGGCGAACTCCAGGAGATGGGGAGGGACAGGGAGGCCTGGCGTGCTGCAGTCCATGGGGTCAAGAGTCAGACATGACTTAGTGACTCAACAACAACAACAGCAACAACAAGGAGTTGTAACATATGAGCTGCATATTAAGTGCATTGTTAGCTCTGGGCAGTGTTGCCAGCACGTCTCTGGAATCTAATTGTCTTGACTAAGACTTTATATCCGCTGAAGGACAAGTCTCCTGCTTCCCCACCCCCACCTGGCAACAAACTCTGTGTCCTACTCCTTTCTTTTTTTTTTTAAACATTTATTTTTATTTACTTATTTTGGTGGGGGTGGGGAGGGAGGGGGGTGGGTGGGCCACTTCCACTGGTCTTTCATTTGTCTAGTTTCATCCATCTTCTTTCTTTGGCCCGTGTGGGCCTCCCATCGCGGTGGCGTCTATTGTCTCAGAGCACCGGCTCTGGGCGCATGCGCTTCAGAGGTCCAGCTCGGTAATTGGACACATCGGTCCAGCCGCTCGGCGGCACGTGGGATCTTCCCAGGCCAGGGATCGAACCGGCGCCCCTTGCACTGCAAGGCGGTGGCCTTACCCACTGGACCACCAGGGAAGCCCTCCTACTCCTTTCAGTTCAACTATTTTAGATTCCTCATTGAAGTGGAATCAAAAGTTCTTACCCTTCCGGGTCTGGCTTATCTCACATAGTGTAATGTCCTTCTTTGTCTACATTTCCCTCCTTTTTAATTACTAAATAATATTCCACAAATTTTGATTCCAAAGACTTCACCATCTGCAATTTTAAGCATGCACCCCCGTTTCCTTTGATTTAGGTGGTCTGTGGTCTCTGCTATAAAAAGCACCCTATAAGAACCTCTTCAAGTATAATTTTGATGTGAAACTTTACAAATCCATCTAGTAGAGAGTGAATCTGGGAAACAGGTGTTTTCTCCCCATAAGACCTTGCTGTGGCTTTTCTTAAAGAAGCCATAGTTCCAGTTTGGGAGATCTGAGATCGCATTGATATTCTGATAACTCTGATTGTCAGGAAAAGACCCTAATGCTTTGAAAGATTGAAGGCAAAAGGAGAAGAGGGTGTCAGAGGATGAGATAGTTGAATAGCAGCACTGATTCAATGGACATGAACTTGGGCGAACTCCAGGAGATGGGGAGGGACAGGGAGGCCTGGCGTGCTGCAGTCCGTGGGGTCAAGAGTCAGACATGACTTAGTGACTCAACAACAACAACAGCAACAACAAGGAGTTGTAACATATGAGCTGCATATTAAGTGCATTGTTAGCTCTGGGCAGTGTTGCCAGCACGTCTCTGGAATCTAATTGTCTTGACTAAGACTTTATATCCGCTGAAGGACAAGTCTCCTGCTTCCCCACCCCCACCTGGCAACAAACTCTGTGTCCTACTCCTTTCTTTTTTTTTTTAAACATTTATTTTTATTTACTTATTTTGGTGGGGAGGGAGGGGGGTGGGTGGGCCACTTCCACTGGTCTTTCATTTGTCTAGTTTCATCCATCTTCTTTCTTTGGCCCGTGTGGGCCTCCCATCGCGGTGGCGTCTATTGTCTCAGAGCACCGGCTCTGGGCGCATGCGCTTCAGAGGTCCAGCTCGGTAATTGGACACATCGGTCCAGCCGCTCGGCGGCACATGGGATCTTCCCAGGCCAGGGATTGAACCGGCGCCCCTTGCACTGCAAGGCGGTGGCCTTACCCACTGGACCACCAGGGAAGCCCTCCTACTCCTTTCAGTTCAACTATTTTAGATTCCTCATTGAAGTGGAATCAAAAGTTCTTACCCTTCCGGGTCTGGCTTATCTCACATAGTGTAATGTCCTTCTTTGTCTACATTTCCCTCCTTTTTAATTACTAAATAATATTCCACAAATTTTGATTCCAAAGACTTCACCATCTGCAATTTTAAGCATGCACCCCCGTTTCCTTTGATTTAGGTGGTCTGTGGTCTCTGCTATAAAAAGCACCCTATAAGAACCTCTTCAAGTATAATTTTGATGTGAAACTTTACAAATCCATCTAGTAGAGAGTGAATCTGGGAAACAGGTGTTTTCTCCCCATAAGACCTTGCTGTGGCTTTTCTTAAAGAAGCCATAGTTCCACCGCTTGCCCGCCTTGGGAGATCTGAGATCGCATTGATATTCTGATAACTCTGATTGTCAGCATCACTTCACTTTAACTTTTTTCTCCTGCAATTTAATCCTCTATGCTTCGTCCTTAATTGTGTCCTTAATTGTGATGATGGAAAGTAATTTCAGCAGTGATTAATCCAAAGGGTCTGCAGCCTCTCTTTTGGTTTTTGAGACCATCCTGTTTGCATGGCCCATCCTACTGGGAGGCCAGCATTCTTGCCTCTTCTTTAAGCTGTGCCAGATTCTGTATGTCACCTAGGCTTGACCTTGGCTTTAGACGCGGAGATACCTTTTCTTCTTTGTCCACATTTCCTCAAACGTCGAACACTGCTTTCCCAACAGGTGAGATAGGGAGGATTTGTGTCTGCCACTGGTAACACCTTCCAGAGAAGGTCTGTGTGCCACATTCACTAAAATCAACAAAGAGCTACTGGCAGGGTGCTTCGCAGACAGTAGTCTGCCGAAAGAAAGAAAAAAGGACTGAAATGGAATTGGGCAGGGTAAATGCTGGTGGCAGGTGCCAGAAAGCAGCAGCTTCGGTCACAGGGGACTCAGGAAGCAGGGAAGGTGTGCAGAGCTGGTATGCAGATCAGAACTGCCGGAGGAAGCTCCTAAGATTGGAGATGAATAGTTACTATCCTCATTTCCTGAGCTGAAATCTCCTCTTCTTGTGAACTATTTGACAGAGACTGTATTTTATTTCTCTCAAGTGTAGTCATTGCCCCAAAGGTCATGACGATGAGCTGGGCATCCTGAACTGGTGTCTCTGTTTCCTCCTCCCTGGTGGATACAGCTGCCCTGTGTTATCTGAGTAGCTGTAGTTAATGTCCCTTAACACCACAGAGGCATGTCTTTGCTTCGTCACCTGCTTCATTGTTCTTGTTTACTATGATTGAAATCAAGTCGAGATGCAGCCACTGTTGGTAGCTTGAGGATGGCTTTGCATGAGGCCCACTAGGTGTGACTGTTACAGCAGAGAGGGTACTGGGGTTAAGGAGGCATGCAGGGGCTGTTTCCCAGACAGGCAGGAGGGCCTGGGATCGATGGGGAGAGCCTCAGCCCAGTGAGGTGAGAGTAGACGGGGACGCTGGATCCTGCCTCTAGTCAGTGCCCACCCATCCTCTCATCCATCCAACACACACAGAGCCGAGCCCAAGATGAGGACGGGGGCCGGCCCCAGGATGAGGTCATCATGGGAGTGCCGCGGAAAGTGTCCTCAAGTCCTCTTTCCTAACCATGTGTTAGAACTTCGGAAGGAACTCAGGTTTGAAAACCCAAGAGTGAGGCCATTTAGATGCTTCCAGAGGACCTGATGTTGGTGGACTGGGAACAGAACCCAAATTCTGAACTTGTGACCTGCCCGGGTGAGGTGTGTAGCTGGTGCCAGAGCTGGGCCGCACCCTGGTCCTCTGAAGGTCAAGTCACTCTCTTTTCAAGGTAGATTTGAATAGAGGGGTTTCAGCAATCTTTAAATTATTTAAAAAATATGGCTAGGTATAAGGGATGACCCTGTTCCAAAGTAAATATACTAATTTGATCATTTTAACATTTTGGCTATCATAATCATGATTTTTTAAAAATAAATAATACGTATACCCTATGTCCCCCCCCACCCCATCATACTCTTTTTTATTTATCTTTATTTTTCATGCATCTATTCTTTGGCTTGTGTGGGCCTCCCACCACAGTGGCCTCCTCCGCTGCAGTGTACCGGCTCATAATTAGATACACTGGCCTAGACACTCCATGCCACATGCGATTTTCCCTGGCCAGGAATGGAACCCATGCCCCTTGCACTGCAAGGCAGACTCTTTAACCACGGACCACTGGGGAAACCCCTCGTGACAGGTTTTTTAAAATTTTTATTGAAGTATAATCAGAATATAATGTGAAAGTCTTTGCTGTAGAGCACAATAACTCAGTTATACATATATGTACATTACTTTTCATATTCTTTTATGTTATTGTTATCCTGGGAGATTGAATATAGTTCCCTGTGCTGTACAGTAATTGTTTATCCATCCGCATATAATAGTTTGCATCTACTAATCCCAAACTCCCACTCCATTTCTCTGCCTTAAACCCATTTTTAATAATCTGAGCGGGCTTTGCATGAGGCCCACTGGGGTTTTTTAAAAAGGGGCTGTTTCCCAGACAGGCAGGAGGGCCTGGGATCGATGGGGAGAGCCTCAGCCCAGTGAGGTGAGAGTAGACGGGGACGCTGGATCCTGCCTCTAGTCAGTGCCCACCCATCCTCTCATCCATCCAACACACACAGAGCCGAGCCCAAGATGAGGACGGGGGCCGGCCCCAGGATGAGGTCATCATGGGAGTGCCGCGAAAGTGTCCTCAAGTCCTCTTTCCTAACCATGTGTTAGAACTTCGGAAGGAACTCAGGTTTGAAAACCCAAGAGTGAGGCCATTTAGATGCTTCCAGAGGACCTGATGTTGGTGGACTGGGAACAGAACCCAAATTCTGAACTTGTGACCTGCCCGGGTGAGGTGTGTAGCTGGTGCCAGAGCTGGGCCGCACCCTGGTCCTCTGAAGGTCAAGTCACTCTCTTTTCAAGGTAGATTTCAAGGGGTTTCAGCAATCTTTAAATTATTTAAAAAATATGGCTAGGTATAAGGGATGACCCTGTTCCAAAGTAAATATACTAATTTGATCATTTTAACATTTTGGCTATCATAATCATGATTTTTTAAAAATAAATAATACGTATACCCTATGTCCCCCCCCCCACCCCATCATACTCTTTTTTATTTATCTTTATTTTTCATGCATCTATTCTTTGGCTTGTGTGGGCCTCCCACCACAGTGGCCTCCTCCGCTGCAGTGTACCGGCTCATAATTAGATACACTGGCCTAGACACTCCATGCCACATGCGATTTTCCCTGGCCAGGAATGGAACCCATGCCCCTTGCACTGCAAGGCAGACTCTTTAACCACGGACCACTGGGGAAACCCCTCGTGACAGGTTTTTTAAAATTTTTATTGAAGTATAATCAGAATATAATGTGAAAGTCTTTGCTGTAGAGCACAATAACTCAGTTATACATATATGTACATTACTTTTCATATTCTTTTATGTTATTGTTATCCTGGGAGATTGAATATAGTTCCCTGTGCTGTACAGTAGAACCTTGTTGTTTATCCATCCCGCATATAATAGTTTGCATCTACTAATCCCAAACTCCCACTCCATCTCTGCCTTACCCATCTGCCTCTTGGTAAGCACAAATCTGTTCTCTGTGTCTGTCTGTTTCTATTTTGTAAATAAGTTCATTTGTTTCATATTTTAGTTCTCACATGTAAGTGATATCATATAGTATTTGTCTGATGTACTTCACTTAGGGTGATAATCTCTAGGCCCATCCTTGGTCTAGATGGCAAATGGCATTGTTTAATTCTTTTTCATGGTTGAGTAATATTTCATTGTATATATGTATCACATCTTTATCCATTCCTTTGTTGTTTTTTTTTTTTGGCCACTTCTATTGGTCTTTCATTAATCTATTTTCATCCATCTTTGTTCTTTGGCCTGTGTGGGCCTACCACCACAGTGGCTTCTGTCGCTGCAGAGCACCAGCTCTGGGCGTATGCACTCCAGAGCTCTGGCTTGGTAGTTGGACACATCAGTCCAGCTGTTCTGTGGCACGTGGGATCTTCCCGGGCCAGGCGCCCCTTGCACTGCAAGGCGGACTCTTTACCCACTGGACCACCAGGGAAACCCTGTTTTTAGTTTTTAAAGGAGCCTCCATACTGTTTTCCCTAGTAGCTGCCTCAATTTACATTCCCACCAGCAGTGTTAGAGGTTACCTTTCCTCCAGTTCCACCATCTCCAGCATTTACTGTTTGTAGACTTTTTGATGATGGCCATTCTGACGGGTGTGAGATACCACCTCATTGCATAATTTTGATTTGTGTTTCTCCAATATTTAATGATGTTGAGTATCTTTCCACCAGTCATAGTGCTTTTTAAAGAACCAAATCAAAGAAATACAAGTATAGCAACTGGAGCCTTCAGTGACAATGGTATCGTTATTATAAGAAATGAACAGGTAAAGTGCTATAAAAGCTGGGTAAAATTGAGCTGTGAAATTATTTTCAGAACAATTTCAATAAAATAGACTGTTGGTTTTATAAAGAATTCAACATAATACTGCTTTTGCTTTATAAAAGAATAGTTAACAAAAGTTAGCAACTAGCATGGCTTTACATTTTTGTATGTTTTTATATTACCATGTTTAAAATTTAAGAATTAATTGTATTTTTTTTTTTAAAATTTGGGCCTCTTTTTATTGGTCTTTCGTTTATCTTCATCCATCTTTGTTCTTTGGCTTGTGTGGGCCTCCAATTGCAGTGGCCCCTCCTGTAGCAGAGCACTGGCTCTGGGCGCATGCACTCCAAAGCTCTGGCTCATGACTGGGCACACTAGTCCTAGTGCTCCACGGCACGTGGGATCTTCCCAGGCCAGGGATCGAACTGGCGCCCCTTCTACTGCAAGGTGGACTCTTTCCCCAGTGGACCACCAGGGAAGCCCTGTATTTTGGATTTTATGTCATATTCTTAAGTCTACAAATGTGTCACAAAACTTTCCTTTTATATTTTCTCTCATTCTTTGTTTAATTCGCCCCCCTTTTTTTCTTTTTCTCTCTTTCCCTCCCCTATCCCTGACTTTCCTTCCTTTCTTGATATTGGAGGATATTTGGTTTTGTTCGTTTCCCTTTTTAAATAGTATAGATTCATATTCATAATTCAGTCATAATTTGCATAAGTTTCACACAGTTATAGTCTTTACCATAACAAAGACTGGGGACCAATCTTTTTATATTCTGAACAGGGTTACTGGTAGGATGACCCCTGCCCAAAGGTCAGTGTGTCCATGTGAGGCTGGGGTTCCAGAGAGGTGGGGCTGGGCTGCTGTGTCTTGGTGACAGGTTTCCAATGTTCATGCCCATCTGCAGGTGCCCACTGGGTTGACTGACAGCATATCCCTCAAGGACCCATGCCACACTGTGAGTTTTCCATATAGCTCATGGATTTTGGTTTTTGGATTGGTGAGAAGAGATGAAATGGTTAAGCTTCATACTGTCTTCTAATTAATTTGGAAGCCTCAGACCATGACTGGGGTGCAGCCGAAAATATAGTTGTTCCTCAGTATCTGAGGGAGGGTTGGTTCCAGGACCCTATGGACAACCAAATCGCTAGATCAAGCCTCTTCTATAAAATGGTATAGTATTTGTATAACCTGTGCACATCCTTTTTTATACTTAAGTCACCTGTGGATTACTTCTATGGCTTCCCAGGTGGCAGAGCAGTAAAGAATATACCTGCCAATGCAGGAGATATGAATTCCACCTCTGGGTTGGGAAGATCCTCTGGAAAAGGGAATGGCAACTCACTCCAATATTCTTGACTGGATAATTCCATTGTTAGAGGAGCCTGGTGGGCTGCAGTCCATGGGGTTGCATAGAGTTGGGTAGGACTGAGCACACACATACAGAATTCCTGATACAATGTAAGCCCTGTATAAATAGCTCTGTGATAAATCTGAGTTTTTCTCTTTGCGATGTTCTGGAGCATTTTTCTCTTGGATACTTTTGATTTGAGGCAGGTAGGGAGAGACTGCCCTAATACTTAACATGCCATGTTTCTGTCTCAGAATGTGTTTCTTGGGAGATCCTCCCTACACCAGGCACACTCTGCACCCATCAGAGAACACCTTTTACTCCTTGATTTTCTGACAGTGACAACTCCTTGGAGAAGTCTGACCCACAGTTGAATATAGTACGCTGTGTTGGTCATGGTTAATTGTCATGTTTGCTACGTTTGACTCTATTACAAGATTAAAAGCTTTGAGAACTTTATTCAAAGAGACAGCCTAAGGACCTAACATAGCCCATGTATACATAATAAATACTATGCTTTGTTCTTCCGAATTTAACTTAACTCCATAATTTCTCCTGAACTGGATGTATTTACAAATAAGTGAAACGTTTGAATGACTATTTTATATATACATATATATGCACACATACATAATTTTGGCTTCTTTTTATTATTTTCTTTTATTTATTTATTTTCATCCATCGTTATTCTTTGGCCTGTATGGGCCTCCCATTGCAGTGGCCTCTCTTCTCTCATTGCAGAGCACCAGCTCTGGGCGCATGCGCTCCAGAGTGCTGGCTTGTAATTGGGCACACCAGTCCAGCCGCTCCGCAACACGTGGGATCCTCCCAGGCCAGGGATCAAACCTGTGCCCCTTGCACTACAAGGCTGACTCTTTACCCACTGTACGCAGGGAAGCCCTGAAAGACTGTTTTTTTTTTTTTTTTTTTTAATTTGGCCTCTTTTATTGGTCCTTCATTTATTTATTTTTATCCATCTTAATTCTTTGGCCTATGTGGGCCTCCCATCGCAGTGGCCTCTGTTGTCTCAGAGCACCATCTCTGTGCGCATGTGCTCCAGAGTGCTAACTCGTAATTGGACACATTGGTCCAGCCACTCTGCAGCATATGGGATCTTCCCAGGCCAGGGATCGAACTGGCATCCCTTGCACTGCAAGGCAGACTCTTTACCCACTGGACCACCAGGGAAGCCCCTGAAGGACTATTTTTAAGATCCACTTCCATTTAAAAATTCTCTCAGTGAACAAGCAAAGCTACTTTTTCTGTTTCACAAAGTCATACCTCACTTCCCAAATGCATAGACAGTCTTTTCAAAATTATTGATTGGTGGTAGTAGGAGTGTAAGCTTACCAGCTGCATAAATATTCATTGTTCAGAACCTAGAAAATTGTGAAGAATATTAAAAGTAGCAACCTTTAATAAGTAGATTGAAAATGCATATAGTACTTTAGCTTTTTGAATCTAAACAAAATCACTTGGTCAAATTCAAATAATATATGGAATGTAGCAATTACTTCATCAAATAAAACTTTTTACTAAAACAGTAATATCTTATTCTCCAGGTGTTATTTTGTAACACATTTTTTTCTCTACTGCATGGTTGTATTATAAATCCTTCAGTTCATCCCTATGTGTCAGATGTTTGTTTCCGACCTCTTGCTCCTATTTTCTATAAGGTGTAACAAATTGGGACTTCCCTGGTGGTCCAGTGGGTAAGGACACCTCCTTGTAGTGCAAGGGGTACCGGTTCGATCCCTGGCCTGGGAAGATCCCACGTGCTGTGGAGCAGCTGGACTGATGTGTCCAATTACCAAGCCTGAGCTCTGGCACGCATGCGCTCAGAGCCAGTGCTCTGCGACAACAGAGGCCACCGCGATGGGAGACCCACCCGGGCCAAAGAACAAAGATGGATGAAAATTGACAAATGAAAGGCCAATAGAAGTGGCCCGCCTGCTCCCCTCCCTCCCCACCCCACCCCCGCCAAATAAATAAATAAATAAATCTTTAAAAAAAAAAAAAGATGTAACAAATCACTTCTTTTCTCTATTTAATGAATTTCTCTTGCTGTTTTGACTAATATAACTCTGGGATTGGAAGTAAGCTAATCAAAGAGGGCTCATATTTGCTTCCCCCAGAAAGACTGACCGGGTCTGTTCTTCCAGCACTGCTGTTAAGAAAGCCCATTTTCTAAAACACTCAGTGATAGTAGGAATTAACATTGTTTTTAACCCTCATGGTATGAATCATCTGAAAATTTATTTTCCAGATACGGTTTTTACATGAAAATATCTGATTTTGCAGTAAACATATATTAGCTATTTTTTAGTTTCTTTTTAAATGAACTGCATATTCCGGTATGCTGTTTGCCCAGTTTTCTTTTAGCGTATTCGTTTAAAATTTTGATTTAAAGGCATTACATTTGTAATGCTTTGTTTTAAAATCTTTGAGAATATTTGGGTGAACTTGGTAATGCGGAGATCACATTCTGGGGTGGATGCTTGACATTGTAAGTTATTCCTTAGTAGGCGTTAATGTTTTACCAATTGAAGCCCCCTGACTAAAAAAAACACAAAATTGACATCTTCCTAAGCAATTTGATGGTCAGTGTAAATGAGAGTACTAAAACAGTAATATCTTATTCTCCAGGTGTTATTTTGTAACACATTTTTTTCTCTACTGCATGGTTGTATTATAAATCCTTCAGTTCATCCCTATGTGTCAGATGTTTGTTTCCGACCTCTTGCTCCTATTTTCTATAAGGTGTAACAAATTGGGACTTCCCTGGTGGTCCAGTGGGTAAGGACACCTCCTTGTAGTGCAAGGGGTACCGGTTCGATCCCTGGCCTGGGAAGATCCCACGTGCTGTGGAGCAGCTGGACTGATGTGTCCAATTACCAAGCCTGAGCTCTGGCACGCATGCGCCCAGAGCCAGTGCTCTGCGACAACAGAGGCCACCGCGATGGGAGGCCCACCCGGGCCAAAGAACAAAGATGGATGAAAATAGACAAATGAAAGACCAATAGAAGTAGCCCGCCTGCTCCCCTCCCCCCCCCCCCCACCCCGCCAAATAAATAAATAAATAAATCTTTAAAAAAAAAGATGTAACAAATCACTTCTTTTCTCTATTTAATGAATTTCTCTTGCTGTTTTGACTAATATAACTCTGGGATTGGAAGTAAGCTAATCAAAGAGGGCTCATATTTGCTTCCCCCAGAAAGACTGACCGGGTCTGTTCTTCCAGCACTGCTGTTAAGAAAGCCCATTTTCTAAAACACTCAGTGATAGTAGGAATTAACATTGTTTTTAACCCTCATGGTATGAATCATCTGAAAATTTATTTTCCAGATACGGTTTTTACATGAAAATATCTGATTTTGCAGTAAACATATATTAGCTATTTTTTAGTTTCTTTTTAAATGAACTGCATATTCCGGTATGCTGTTTGCCCAGTTTTCTTTTAGCGTATTCGTTTAAAATTTTGATTTAAAGGCATTACATTTGTAATGCTTTGTTTTAAAATCTTTGAGAATATTTGGGTGAACTTGGTAATGCGGAGATCACATTCTGGGGTGGATGCTTGACATTGTAAGTTATTCCTTAGTAGGCGTTAATGTTTTACCAATTGAAGCCCCCTGACTAAAAAAAAAAACACACAACAAAACCTTTGTACATCTTCCCTAAGCAATTTGATGGTCAGTGTAAATGAGAGTGAATAATTATGGGTGTAATGGGAGTCCTTGAATATAATTGCACTCATAAGTCAAATGAAACAATTCATAACAGTTTGGCCCAGTATTTCAATTTTGCTTGTTAAATTATTCATATGAATACTTTTATGAGTTTAGCCATGAATATTTGATTGGTGGTTAATTCATGACATCAGCTATCTTAGCCCTTTATTTTTCCATTTGTGTTCAATTAATATATATGGGAAGGTAGGGAAAATTCGTTTTTCTTAATATAAGAAATGCCTTTCTCTGCAGACTTATTGAAGCTGTCTGATGAAAACTTACTATGATTGGTAGTTTAATAAGTATGGTAATCATAATCCTCACTATCTTACAGGAAAACACAAGTCTCTATTTTACAACTGGCGGAAATGGCATTCAGAGAGGTTAGGTAAATTTCCAGAAGTCACACAGCATGTGGTTGGCAGAGATTGGATTTAAATCCCAGTTTAAGTGAATTAAAACGTGGAGCTGACCCCACCTCACAGTGATGCCCATAGGGCACGGGACCATTCTCTGACCCAGTTCCTGGCCTCCATCACCAGGAAAATCCAGCATACACGCGGTCACTTCCTCTTTCGATTTTGTAGCACCTGCTGCACAGACAAACCATCTGTGACATGAATAGGTGTTTCCAGTCACGGCCTATGGTGCATGTATGTGAGGAAGGTCATGCGTGTGGGGAGGCACAGGTGTGTGGGGAGGTTCACGTATGTGGGAAGGCACAGGTGTGTGAGAAGATGCATGTATTTGAGAAGGTGCACAATGAGGAAGCAGCTACAGTGGCCAGACGTGCAGTCAAAGGATGCTCCTTAGAGGCTGAGCCAAGAGATGTGACTTCCAGTAAACAGTGACCAGAGGCGTGGTGGGGGCACAGACCCCATGGCCCACCAGTGGCTTCCAGTTGGATATGAAAACGTGAGGTATTCTGTTCTGGCAGAAAAGCAGCTCCTGAGTCTGAGGCCATGAAGACATCAAGCAATTATCTCAGCAATCGTTTTGGAAATCTAGGCGTTTGGCAACAGGCAACATCTCAGTTATTTCAGTTTGAGTTAGATAATTCACATAATTATCCTAATAGATCTGCACACATAATGCCCTGCGCCTGTATTATCCCACATCAGAATCTCCTAAAATGATCCGAAAGGGGGTATTTTATGGTCACACCTGTATTTATGTGAGAAAGGACCATATTCAGCACGATAGGACACCTTTCCTAGCAGCAGACTCCCTCCATCTGCTGATTTAGTAACTGCTTCAGGAGAGTTGCATAGGAATCTCTGTTGGCTCTGCATGAAAGCAGCCATTCTTTAACCCAGCTGAGTATCAGAATATCCTGGGGAGTTTGTGTGTGTGTGTGTGTTTAATTTCTGAAACTTTTCATCTCTGCCTCTGTGAAGCTCTGATTCTGTCTGAGGTGGCCTGGGAATCAGTATCCTTCAAAAGCTCCCCAGGTGAATCTGATGGGTAGTTGGAAATATTAGCCACAGGTTTCACCACACAGTGCCCACCGTCGTTGGAGGATGCTCCTTGTTTTGTAATTAAATATTATTTTTTATCATATCTCATCATGGGACCTTCAGTCCAATAAAATCCTGTAATCTTCAGAGTGACTGATACCACCTTCATGAGCCAGCATCTAACTGTATTTTATTTTTTTAAATTTGAGTATAGTTTTTTACAGTTCTGTGTCAATTTCTTCTGTATAACAAAGTGAATCAGCCATATGTGTGCAAATATCCCTTCTTGTTTGAGTTTCCTTCCCCTTTAGGTCTCCACAGAGCCCTGAGTAGAGTTCCTGGGGCTGCCCAGCAGGCTCTCAGAAGGGATCTGTTTTATGCATAGGATCTATCCCCATCTCCCGGTTCATCCCACTCCCACCCCTCCATGGTATCCATACATTTGCTCTCTACATCTGAGGTCTCCGTGGGGCCAGTACCCGCTCTGCCGCCCCCCACTCCTCTCTTGATGGCTTAGAATTCAAGCGCATGTCATAGGTTTTATTTTAATCTTTAGAAGAAACCCAAGGCCCTTCTCCCTGTCATTTCCTGTCTGCCCGCCCCTCTTCTGGAGCAGGAGCCGAGTGGGACGCTGTGACCCCTGTGCTTGTGTTTGATGTCGTGAGATGCCCGTGTGTATAACTTCCCGGCTGTTCTGACTTAGGGTAGAGTCGAAGCCGTGGGTGCTTCTGGGCTGAGGGCTGCATCAGGGCCTGGACCTGCAGGGTGAGGACTGGGTGGGGGCTGTCGGGGTCCCCATGGGCATCCCGGGGACTCAGACCTGCTGCATCTCCCTGTCTCTGCAGACCGCACCCCTGCCGGCGCCCCCCTGGTGCAGGGTGGCCCCTACTGGGGTGGGGGCTTCTCCACCGCCGGGCCTGGAAGGGCACCAGTTTTTGGCTTATGAAAGCAGCCATTCTTTAACCCAGCTGAGTATCAGAATATCCTGGGGAGTTTGTGTGTGTGTGTGTGTTTAATTTCTGAAACTTTTCATCTCTGCCTCTGTGAAGCTCTGATTCTGTCTGAGGTGGCCTGGGAATCAGTATCCTTCAAAAGCTCCCCAGGTGAATCTGATGGGTAGTTGGAAATATTAGCCACAGGTTTCACCACACAGTGCCCACCGTCGTTGGAGGATGCTCCTTGTTTTGTAATTAAATATTATTTTTTATCATATCTCATCATGGGACCTTCAGTCCAATAAAATCCTGTAATCTTCAGAGTGACTGATACCACCTTCATGAGCCAGCATCTAACTGTATTTTATTTTTTTAAATTTGAGTATAGTTTTTTACAGTTCTGTGTCAATTTCTTCTGTATAACAAAGTGAATCAGCCATATGTGTGCAAATATCCCTTCTTGTTTGAGTTTCCTTCCCCTTTAGGTCTCCACAGAGCCCTGAGTAGAGTTCCTGGGGCTGCCCAGCAGGCTCTCAGAAGGGATCTGTTTTATGCATAGGATCTATCCCCATCTCCCGGTTCATCCCACTCCCACCCCTCCATGGTATCCATACATTTGCTCTCTACATCTGAGGTCTCCGTGGGGCCAGTACCCGCTCTGCCGCCCCCCACTCCTCTCTTGATGGCTTAGAATTCAAGCGCATGTCATAGGTTTTATTTTAATCTTTAGAAGAAACCCAAGGCCCTTCTCCCTGTCATTTCCTGTCTGCCCGCCCCTCTTCTGGAGCAGGAGCCGAGTGGGACGCTGTGACCCCTGTGCTTGTGTTTGATGTCGTGAGATGCCCGTGTGTATAACTTCCCGGCTGTTCTGACTTAGGGTAGAGTCGAAGCCGTGGGTGCTTCTGGGCTGAGGGCTGCATCAGGGCCTGGACCTGCAGGGTGAGGACTGGGTGGGGGCTGTCGGGGTCCCCATGGGCATCCCGGGGACTCAGACCTGCTGCATCTCCCTGTCTCTGCAGACCGCACCCCTGCCGGCGCCCCCCTGGTGCAGGGTGGCCCCCTACTGCTGGCACAGATGACTGCCCTCCTGCGGAAGCGGCTTCTCCACGCCGGCCGGGCCTGGAAGGGCACCAGCTCCGACCTGCTGCTGCCCGTGCTCTTCGTGGCCTTGGCCATGGGCTTGTTTATGGTCAGGCCTCTGACCATTGACTACCCTCCCCTCAAACTAACCCTGGGTCATTACGACAAAGGGGAAACCTACTTCTTCAGGTAAGATTTTGTTTTTTCCTTTGTGCTTCCAAGGGATGTCAGGTCAGATTATGAATAGCAGTAGCTCTGACCCTTGAGGAATTTCAGGTATACATAAAGTGTTCTCATTCTGGAGGTCGGCTTCCATGAGGGTGAGTGCTGAATAGCTCCTGCTCTTTGGGGGTCTGTTGTCTGACAGACACTGAGGGCGTATGAGGCAGACTTGGTCCAGCCTCTGTGCCCCTGGGGATCCTGGCGCCCCCTGGGCGGCTGAGCCCACTTGGTAGAAAAGGACACGACCTCTGACATGCAGAGAGCTGGGCCCACAGCTGCCCATGGGCCCTGAGCTGGAACTGGGAAGGCTGGGTGTGGTCCCGGATGGTGATGTGCTCAGTCTCTTCAGTCGTGTTTGACTCTGTACAACACTATGGACTGTAGCCCAGCAGGCTCCTCTGTTCTGGGATTCTCCAGGGAAGAATACTGGAGTGGGTTGCCATTCCCTTCTCCAGGGGATCTTCCCAAAACAGGGATCAAACCTACATCTCCTAGGTCACTGCATGGGTAGGCAGGTCCTTTACCTCTAGCACTACCTGGGAAGCCTCCAGGATGGTTAGGACTTCAGAAGACTATATAGATTATGTGTTTCACAAATACTACAAGACTGCTTCCAGACACTGGCCCTCAGCTGTCCATCCCCCTCTGCACAGAAATGTCTCAGATTAGGTCCTGTTTCTGCCAGTATTTCAGGCTAATCCCCCTGTTGCCACCGGGTGCACTTATGTGGGTAGTTCTCAGAGCTTCCAAGGGTGTTGTTTCACTCACATGGGCGTGAGGACCCGAGAGAGGCCCCTGGCCCCCTGAGGCCCTCGCCCTGGGATGGCTGGCCTCTCTGGGTCACGTCAAAGCATCGTTGCTGGGCGCTCACCACGGTCAGTATCGCAGTGTCTTTATGCTGAGCCGCGTGGCTGGCCCGTTTGCTCTCCAAGAGGCACAGCTCAGTCCCATCGGTGTCAAGACCCGGGCTTGGGGCTCCTGGTCCTCACAGAGCCTGTGTCTTCCTCAGGCTGTGCAGGCAGCCAGGAAGCTGGGTTAGTTGGCTTTCGTCAGATGTGTATCTTGATGAAAATACTGAGCTTCGTTAGGTTGGCTCTGTGTGCCTGCTGAGCCTTGTGCCACTTTTGGAATGAGATTTAAACAAATAGAGGCACAGAAAGGAAAGTTGAGAATAAACCATTCAGTGTGTTTCCGTCTCCCGTGGTTTGTATTTGCCTCCCCACAGTGGAGTCTGTATTTGATTAGGAGAAGGCGCTCTCCACCACATACCTGTGTGAAGAATTCTGTGTGTGTCCCGACTGTTCCTTTCCAAGTGGGGTCCTCCTCTCTGGTCATGTTTACCTCCTCCTTTGTTTACTTCCTCTCATCCCTCATTTATGGAATGTTTCAAATGTGTAAGTAGAATGTCTACTAATGCCTTCTCCTGGCCAAGGATTCAGGTTTCTGTTGTGCTCTTCAGGGATAGATGAGCTATAACTGTCTTGAGCTTTTCAGTTACAACATACATTTCTTGAAAAAAGTAGTATCAAATACAGGCTAGGCAAAATTTGAAAGAAAATCACATGTATTCCTACCAACCCTACCTACCGCAAACCTCCTGCAAAAGAAGGTCTCCTAGGGCCACTTTCTCTAGGACCAGCCCTTTCTCCTCCATGTCTCGGGTGCTTTGCACCTGCTCTTCAAATGTCATTGCTGCACTCTCTGGCCCTGAGACAACTCTGCCCAAGGAAACTCCCACAGAGCTCAGGAGCCCCTGGAGCTGCTGCCTGTCCTCTCTGGGGCTGGCTAGGGGCAGGGGCGGCTGGAGAGGGGACAGGGTGGAAGGGAGGCGCACATGGAGGGCTTCCTACCAGAAGCTCGCATTCCTTAACTTGATAAGATCTCCGTCTGCATGAGAATCACTGGGACTCTTGTTAAAAACCCAAAGCCCTGTTGGGTGCTGGGTAGGGATATGCATTGTCTCAAGCCCCTGGGCCACACTGCTGCACAGGAAGGTTTGAGGCATGCCATTGTGGAGAGGAGGCAGTGCCCATGGAAGAGAGGCCTCAGGAATCCAAGTCGAGCACTGTTTGCCGTTCCTGGAGTCTGGCAAGGACAGGCTTCTCATGTTTCCAGTGGCACTGTAAATACAGCCAAGAGTTTGAAGATAACAAAAAAGTAATAGATAAAGAACAAGCTGCCGGTTCCTTCCCTGGGTGGAGAAGATCCCGGCAGCCCGCTGCAGTATTCTTGCCTGGAGAATCCCATGGACAGAGGAGTCTGGTGGGCTACAGTCCATGAGGTCACAAAGAGCTGGACACAACTGAAGCAACTTAGCAAACACGCCCACACAAAGAACAAGCATTTGAATTTTGTGGCAACATGGATAATGTAAAGCTGTTTTTTTTTTTTTAAAGTGATCCCTAGGCCTAAGCAAAAAAGTGGTAAAAAGTAAACCATACCTTTGAAATCTTGCTTTTAGTAATTATCTCAAGTAAATGACTTTGTGGATCAATATTTTTTTCAGAAAATAACATTTCAAATGTTCATATTTGTTCTTAGATTAATGGGTCTAAAGAGAGCAATTCAGAGTATTTCCACAGATGCCAAAAATAATGTTTTTCTTTTATGGGCAGCATTTCTATGGAATATATATGTCCCTTTCCTTCGAAACGTGTTTTCTCATTTGTCAGACACTTGGAAATTATTTATACAGAGGTCACACTGCCTACTTATGAGATGTAGCTTTGCTGTAAATTTCAGTATCTTTCATCACCATGAATCTCTGGCCATGGCTGTAGGGAATCAGATTAGGCCAGCTGTAAACCACCTGGATATTTTAAACTTGTGGTTGTATTTCATGTAGTGGGGAAGATGGTATTTTCCTATAAATAATTAGTTCTTCTTGGTTTTGGATGCTGGAGCAGTATTTGCATTCCAGCTTAGGCCCAGAAGTAAAGTTGTCCTCAGCAGAAATAGATGACTTATCATAGATGTAATAAGTTGGTCTTTCTGTTCCATTAACGTTGGTCCTTTCTGAAAGGTAAGAGGTCCAGGAAGGTTAAATTCAGAGAAGATAACTGGGTGGAGATGAAGGATTAGGTCTCTGGTTTCAGCACATCAGCAGGGTCCCCAGTTTGTCCACAGATTACTTTTGAGAGTTGGCTGTTCCTATGACTGTCCTAAGCATTGTCCCCATCTCCTCACAGACTTTTTTGTGCCATGTTGAGACTTCCACCATGGCTAAAGGATAGCCATGGATAAAGAATCTGCCTGCAGTGCAAGAGACGCAAGGGATGTGGGTTCGATCCCTGGGTTAGGAAGATCCCCTGGAGGAGGGCATGGCAACCCACTCCATTATTCTTGCCTGGAGAATTCCATGGGCAGAGGCATCTAGAGGGTCTACAGCCCAAAAGATTGCAAAGAGTTGGGCATGACAGAGCAACTAAAGTATGACAGCAATAGGTCTCTGGTGAGAAGCTCACGGTTAAACAGTGGAGATGTCACAGCTGCTGGGAGGAAACAGGATGGAAGAGAAGGCAGAGAAGGGCTCCCAGGAGGAGGAACTGGAGCCATGTGGCTGGAGACAATTTCCAGCCAAGTAGCAGAGGATCTGGTGATCTTTGGAGGGAATGAACAGATCTGCCCTGTTAGAGGGCAGCTAGGCTGGGCCAGTCGGGCTGGGCTGCCTTCTGGGAGAGAAAGTCAGCAAGAGCATGGAGGGACTTGAATACTGTTTCAAGGTTCGTAGGTATTCGGAGGCCACTGGTAAATTTTGAGTGGAGAACACACCAGGTGTGTGTGTGAGCGACCGCCTGATCATGGAACTTGTGGGCCTCTGTGAAGTCCTGTCTGTGCCGAGGCTGCACTGAGCGAGGATGAGGATTCAAGTGTCTTCTTCTGGGCTTTGACTTGTACTTTCAAGATGTGTTACACAGGTCTCGCCAGCCCGACCTCCTCGGCTGGGGCTGGCAAACTGGAGCAGATGAGATGGTATTTTCCTATAAATAATTAGTTCTTCTTGGTTTTGGATGCTGGAGCAGTATTTGCATTCCAGCTTAGGCCCAGAAGTAAAGTTGTCCTCAGCAGAAATAGATGACTTATCATAGATGTAATAAGTTGGTCTTTCTGTTCCATTAACGTTGGTCCTTTCTGAAAGGTAAGAGGTCCAGGAAGGTTAAATTCAGAGAAGATAACTGGGTGGAGATGAAGGATTAGGTCTCTGGTTTCAGCACATCAGCAGGGTCCCCAGTTTGTCCACAGATTACTTTTGAGAGTTGGCTGTTCCTATGACTGTCCTAAGCATTGTCCCCATCTCCTCACAGACTTTTTTGTGCCATGTTGAGACTTCCACCATGGCTAAAGGATAGCCATGGATAAAGAATCTGCCTGCAGTGCAAGAGACGCAAGGGATGTGGGTTCGATCCCTGGGTTAGGAAGATCCCCTGGAGGAGGGCATGGCAACCCACTCCATTATTCTTGCCTGGAGAATTCCATGGGCAGAGGCATCTAGAGGGTCTACAGCCCAAAAGATTGCAAAGAGTTGGGCATGACAGAGCAACTAAAGTATGACAGCAATAGGTCTCTGGTGAGAAGCTCACGGTTAAACAGTGGAGATGTCACAGCTGCTGGGAGGAAACAGGATGGAAGAGAAGGCAGAGAAGGGCTCCCAGGAGGAGGAACTGGAGCCATGTGGCTGGAGACAATTTCCAGCCAAGTAGCAGAGGATCTGGTGATCTTTGGAGGGAATGAACAGATCTGCCCTGTTAGAGGGCAGCTAGGCTGGGCCAGTCGGGCTGGGCTGCCTTCTGGGAGAGAAAGTCAGCAAGAGCATGGAGGGACTTGAATACTGTTTCAAGGTTCGTAGGTATTCGGAGGCCACTGGTAAATTTTGAGTGGAGAACACACCAGGTGTGTGTGTGAGCGACCGCCTGATCATGGAACTTGTGGGCCTCTGTGAAGTCCTGTCTGTGCCGAGGGCTGCACTGAGCGAGGATGAGGATTCAAGTGTCTTCTTCTGGGCTTTGACTTGTACTTTCAAGATGTGTTACACAGGTCTCGCCAGCCCCGACCTCCTCGGGCTGGGGTGCTGGTGGAAATCAGAAAGGTGGCTGGGAGTCAACTTTGCTTTGTCCGTAAATGAAGATGCCAGTTTAAAGAATCAGTGGTTGAAGATTACTTTGAGGTGTCTTACATTTCTTAAGAGAAGCTGATGTTGATACTCCTTTGAAAAAGCTATTTATGTTCATTTGTTAATTTATGAATTTATGTACTGCTTCTTTCCAAAGATTTGAGGTCATCATTCACATGTAATTAATCTATCATGCTGATAATACATTTTTTCCCCTTTACTCTGGGCATAAGTGTTCCCAGAGATGTCTATTCAGAATTTTTTATACATTATGTAATATAAGTTCTGGAAAGTAATAAATCTATTTTCTTTCATAAATACTATAATCTATAATTGTGATTAATTATAATGAGACCCACTTAAAAAAATTTTGGGCCTCTTTTATTCTTTTATTGGTTTTTTATTTATTTATTTTTATCCATTTTTATTCTTTAGCCTGTGTGGGCCTCCCGTTGCAGTGGCCTCTCTCGTTGCAGAGCACCAGCTCTGGTCACATGGGCTCCAGAGCGCTGACTCCTAGTTGGACATACCAACCCAGCAGTTCTGCAGCATGTGGGATCTTCTTGTGCCAGGGATTGAACTGGAGCCCCTTGCACTGCAAGTCGGACTCATTACCCACTGGACCACCAGGGAAGCTTGAGATCCACTCTTAATTAGCCCAATTTAGACAGGTTTAAAATATTGTGTCTGCTACATTTACATAAGTCAAGGTGTTTCATCTGCCTGATGTATACAGTTTAGTGTATAGTTTGTCTCCACATCTTCCTCAGGCTAGAAGAATGGTGTGTCTTCTCTTTGATGGTGTCTTCAATAAGGAGATTCCATCTTGGTAGCCTTGATTCCCAGGGAGGCTGCTTGAACTATGAATTTCAATTTGTATGTGAAACAGATACTATAATTCATTGCGTGCTTAAAGCATACCTGGGACTTCTTATCGAGAAAATGTTCAGTATGTCTCGTTTGTACACCAAAGACCAAATGTAAGAAGTTGTTTTGTTGCTTGGCCATGCACTAGAGCAAATACTGATAACAACCCAGAACTCCAGCATTGAGAGAATAGTTTTATAGACCTTGGTATGTTCATAAGATGTAATATTATGCAGCCTTTAAAAATTAATTATTTTAAGTACGAAAATGCTAGAGTTGGTAATATTTTAATTTTAAGTGAAAGGATGAGAAAAATAATACCTTTGAATATAAGTAGATAAAAATGTGTATCTGTGGTGGCCAAACTGTGCTTTTAAGATGCTTCTTCATCCTGGTTGACTTCACTGTAAACAAGGTGAACAATGAACTCTCTGCACCGCTAGGGATGTGTGCCTGGCCTGGCTGGCCTGAGGCTGGCTCTCTGAGGTAGACTGTCCTGAGGACTCCTGGCCAAGCAATGACCTCCCCACTTATTTCCTTTGTCTCATGACAAGCAGCAGTGAGAACGATGACCTGGACCTCACCCGTGTGCTTCTGCGGAAGTTTGGGGATCAGGCTCTGCCCTGTGCTGACTTACATCAAAACCTGTAAGTACCTGAGGCCCTTTTGCCGAAGAGCAGACTCCAGCTGGTGCCCTGAAGGCTGGCAGAATGGGCTCCCTACTCCTGGGGCCTCCTGTCACCTGTTCTTACTCCAGGATGGATAGTAGCCGGCACGCAGGCTTTACAGAGCAGGCCTGATGCTCTCTATTGATTAAATGACCTCCTCTAAGCTCCACCATCACCCCTTTCCTTCCTTGGTAAATATAGGCTTTATATCATTGCAAAAAACAATCAGTAAAATTAATAATAACATTCAGTTAGCTGACTAAAACCTCCAAAGAATAAAACTAAACAGAATAAAGTAGCAATTGAGAATGAAATATGTCTTATTAATAATTTTTATTTACTTTTAACGGTAAACTTGTAGCTGTAAAAAGATTAATTGTGCTTTTATTTTAACTAAAGGGAGTTAAAAAGTCAGTAACATCAGTATGGGTGTGAATTACTTTGAAGACTTTTTTCTAGGATTTGAAAATGATAATATAGAGATGAGACCTTGACCAAGCATGCCTTTCTTCATGGACAGTCTCCTCTCTTACTTTGCTCAACTGTTATTCGTTGAGGATCTACTATAAATATCATGCTGCTGTAGGAACCAGGATTGATGGAGGACATGGCTCTGGGCTTAGGAATTTATACACGGAGAAAGTGATAAAAACCATAATGATGTATTAAGTACTAAAGTCTATGGTTTTCAGTAATAAATTGAAAAATCCAGATAGTAATGCCATATCAGCGTATGTTTTCCTAATTTGTGGTGACACATTTTGTGCATTAGTCATGTTGGTAATTAGCGTGAGACTGAGTAACTATTAGTGGTCTCAGTGAGGAAGAATTAATAGAAAATTAATTAGGTTGATTCACTTCAGTCTTCTCTTAAAAAAAATTAATTTATTTAATCAATAAAAGCTTCCATGGTGATGTTTTTATTTCCTTTCCGTCTAAAGAAACATGCAGAATGTATAAATTGTCTACCTTTGAGAAATTGAAATATAATCTGGGGTCCCACGGGGTTTAGTCCAGGCCCAGCCTGCCAACAGAGAAAGAACAGCTGGAAGCAAAGAAAAAGATATTTCTTTATCTGGCCTTTCAAGAGAGAAAATAAAAGCTGGAATCAACGCTAAGGCAGCAGAGCATATTCCAAATTCTGTTCAGATGTCAGTCTCACCCTCCCATACTGTTGCAGGGGAGTCAGTGCCCCAGACGTTCCTGCCTCGCTCCTCTCCAAGCTCTGCCACCTCCCCACAGCCTGTGGACCCTCACTGTTCCCTCCTCCGCCTCTCCTCTGCCTTCCTAGGTCTGTTTTTCTTTCTTCTTCTTTCTCTGTAAAACACACGTAGTCTCTTAGCTCCTTCCTAATTGGTAGCCATTTCTATGCTTTTCCTTGGTCATAATGACAAGAAAGCTGAAGGAAGGCGCCTTATACAAAGGGGTGCTTTGAATACTTACATCAATAGTGATTTCTGTCCATGTTAAAGAAACAAGGCTTGTTTACTAAAGTCCCAGATTGAAGGAAAAGGCTTTATTTAAAAACAAGTTTCCTTCTGTAACTGTAAAACAGTATTGAATTCAGCATCTACCTTTTCCATTATGGGCAGACTTTAGCCATCATTTCATTATAAATTAGCAGACACAGTAGATGAGATTATAAAACAGTAGATGAGATTCTGCATATTGACTTTTTCTATTCAGACTCTGAGCTCCTGCTGAGGGAGTGTATTGAATCCCTGACTTTACATCTTCTCAGGCAGAAAAGTGAAGAAAGTGTTAGTCACTCAGTCCTGTCCGACTCTTTGTGACCCCATGAACTGTAACTCACCAGGCTCCTCTGGTCCGTGGAATTCTCCAGGCAAGAACACTGGAGTGGGTAGGCACTTTTCTCCAGGGATCTTCCAGATCCAGCAATTGAACTTGTCTTCTGTATTGCAGGCAGATTTTCTTTAAAAAACCATCCCCTGAGTCAAAACCCCCAAGGTAAAATCAGTGAGGAAGAATTAATAGAAAATTAATTAGGTTGATTCACTTCAGTCTTCTCTTAAAAAAATTAATTTATTTAATCAATAAAAGCTTCCATGGTGATGTTTTATTTCCTTTCCGTCTAAAGAAACATGCAGAATGTATAAATTGTCTACCTTTGAGAAATTGAAATATAATCTGGGGTCCCACGGGGTTTAGTCCAGGCCCAGCCTGCCAACAGAGAAAGAACAGCTGGAAGCAAAGAAAAAGATATTTCTTTATCTGGCCTTTCAAGAGAGAAAATAAAAGCTGGAATCAACGCTAAGGCAGCAGAGCATATTCCAAATTCTGTTCAGATGTCAGTCTCACCCTCCCATACTGTTGCAGGGGAGTCAGGGCCCCAGACGTTCCTGCCTCGCTCCTCTCCAAGCTCTGCCACCTCCCCACAGCCTGTGGACCCTCACTGTTCCCTCCTCCGCCTCTCCTCTGCCTTCCTAGGTCTGTTTTTCTTTCTTCTTCTTTCTCTGTAAAACACACGTAGTCTCTTAGCTCCTTCCTAATTGGTAGCCATTTCTATGCTTTTCCTTGGTCATAATGACAAGAAAGCTGAAGGAAGGCGCCTTATACAAAGGGGTGCTTTGAATACTTACATCAATAGTGATTTCTGTCCATGTTAAAGAAACAAGGCTTGTTTACTAAAGTCCCAGATTGAAGGAAAAGGCTTTATTTAAAAACAAGTTTCCTTCTGTAACTGTAAAACAGTATTGAATTCAGCATCTACCTTTTCCATTATGGGCAGACTTTAGCCATCATTTCATTATAAATTAGCAGACACAGTAGATGAGATTATAAAACAGTAGATGAGATTCTGCATATTGACTTTTTCTATTCAGACTCTGAGCTCCTGCTGAGGGAGTGTATTGAATCCCTGACTTTACATCTTCTCAGGCAGAAAAGTGAAGAAAGTGTTAGTCACTCAGTCCTGTCCGACTCTTTGTGACCCCATGAACTGTAACTCACCAGGCTCCTCTGGTCCGTGGAATTCTCCAGGCAAGAACACTGGAGTGGGTAGGCACTTTTCTCCAGGGGATCTTCCAGATCCAGCAATTGAACTTGTCTTCTGTATTGCAGGCAGATTCTTTACCATCTGAGTCACCAAGGGAAAATGCAACAAAAATCTCCAGACAGAGCCAGTGAGTGTGGTATAAACGTGAACCAAACTATACATTTTCCCATGGTAGTAGATGATGCCTAATTTAAATTTTAGAAGCAGATGGGTAGATTTCAGCACTGAGGTTAATGTCACACGACTCGTGTCTGGTGACACTCCAGCCATGGTGTGCCTACCAGGCTTAAATAAAACAGTCACTTTTCTGTCTGGTTCTGGATTGTGTTCTGTATAGAACAGAGGGGCAGTGAGCAAATCTTTTGTTTCTATTGAGCGTTTGAAGCCAGGCGGGGAGATGGGTCAGGCTGGTTTCCATGACTGGACGGCAGCAGCAGGAGGAATCATCCCAATGTCCCAGATGCCCAGGCTTGTGAAGTCAGGTCCCTACTCCTGGCATGGCTGTGACAGTTTCCGGGCTGTGACAGGTCTGGAGCAACAGAAGTTGAGGTCAGGGATAAAAAGCACCCAGAGTGCATGTGTCTAGCACCCAGGAAAAGTGGGGTAGACCCAGATTCTGGGTAGGGTGCACGAGCCCACCCCCCAGCTCTGCTGAGGGTTGTTTGTGTGATGTGGGCCGTGACTCACCTTCCTCTGGTCTTCTAGCGTCTCTGTGCCCCCGCTTCTCAGGAGAGAGCAAGTATCGCTGCAGACCACAGGTTTCCCTGGGCTGGGCTCTTTGTTCTTTCAGACACGTTTGTGTCAGAACCTCCACTCTTCAGAAGAGGTCCCGAGAGCACCTCCCTGGCACTAGGGTACAAAATTTAAATCTGACTGTTGAAAACTGCAGGCAGGGAGACGTGTGTCAGGGAGGCCCATTCAATCCAGCATCGCCAGACTCGACAGATGCAAGGACTGGGTCAGACTCCTCCCTCGTGGTGATGTCACTGTTCACATGTCCTGCTGGCCAGGGCACCACCTAGAGCCTTGTGGCCCCGATGGCAGAGGGATGTGGACGAGTCTTGACCCCACATCTTGCATCTGCTGTGCCCTCTGTGAGCACTGCTTCATTTGGCTCCTGAAACTCTGGACTTCCTGGCGGAGGCTGGGAAGCTCCCACATCTAGAGTCTGCTAAATGCTGTTGCTGGTCCCCATGCAGCTGTGCAGGTGAGTCTTTTTATTCTCTAAACTGGAAGCTGGGAAGAGACCAGTGAAGGATTTGGAAGAGAACAAGAGTACATTCTGAAGAAATGCATTATGTTGTACACACTTGCTAACCTCACTGAAGACCTGCAGCTGAGGCCAGGAAGGCTTTGGACTTCAGAAGTGTGAACGGAGTCCCTTTTTTCCAAGTAATTATCAGATACAGCAAGTGGTCCGATGAAACACATCACTCCTTTGGTGCTGTCTCCTTGATCACTTTCAAGGCTCAAACAGGAGACTCCGTAGGCTGGTTAACCAAGAAAGTCACCCTGGGGAAGTCTGGATAGTTTTTTTTGATATTTCAAAAATGTACATGGAAATTGTACTTTGCTGACCTGGTTAATAGAAATGGCATATTTCTTTTCTTTGGACTGGATGTGTTCACCTTGATGTTTTGTTCACCTTGATGTTGGAGCTGCAGGGCCTGGAAAAGGAGCTGGGGCTTGGAGTGAGAAAGACGGTCCTCCACAGTGTGAGGTCAGGCACACCCTGACCTCTGAGAACCCCTCTCCCTCTGCCCAGAAGTGGGGCTGCAGATGGTTGCAGTGAAAACATCTTAGCTGGGCACCTGTCGTTCAGTACAGATTAATTTCCTCCCTTCTCTCCCAACTTATGAGCAAATACGTTATCACTGCTAAAGCAGATTTTGATGTGTAAACATTAGTGAAAAGTTTCCAAACAAGAGGCCTTACCTGGAGTAAAGTTATAGGGAGCTTTGGAACGCAGAGGTTCTGAGCCGCTGCACTGAGCTGTTTCCATAGCAGTTTCTGTGGCACCACCGTCCTCCATCACAGAAATCTAATACTCATTGCTTTCCTTTAAATGGTAACTCACTATGGTGTCATGTGATGAAAAGGAATAGCAGCTTCCTGTGTTTGTGACTTGCTGCACTGGCGCTGAGGGCACCTGGCTTGGCTACCAGGAGCCCCAAGGTTCCCGTTAGCCCCCGGGCACTGCAGACGGTCCCGGGAGCCTTGATGGTGCACTGGATGCAGGAACAGAGTGAATGTCATTTAATATACTGGAAATAATGTGATTGTCATAAAACACTGTCATCAGATGAACACCCTCGCTGTGAAGACAAGTGTGAGCGCTCTGGCTTCTGTGTTACGGGGAGACTGTGCTCTCGTGAGCTGTGCTTGGGTCTGGGGGACGCTGTCAAGGAGACGCCGCCTCTCTGTGATCAACCCACCTTCTCCTATGTTTTGTCAGGGGGAATTCTTCCTGCTGGCGCACCGACCCCTTGTCTCTCCAGGGCGTCCAGGAGTCCTGTGGCTGCCTGGTAGGTTTCCTCGGTGTTTTTGACTTTTTAAAAGCCTAGACCTCAAGAGAGTTGCCCTGTTCTCCTAATTCATCTGGCCCTCTCCTTCCCCTGCCTCGCCGTCCACATGTCCATTCTCCATGTCTGTGTCTGTTGCTGCCTGGAAAATAGGCACATATGGACCATTTTTTTAGATTCCATGTATTTGCAATATTAATTTGCTTTTCTTTTGTTTCCTGGAAAATATCTCGGCAAAAATCCAATTTTGTTCCTTGTTATGGCTGCAGGGCCTGGAAAAGGAGCTGGGGCTTGGAGTGAGAAAGACGGTCCTCCACAGTGTGAGGTCAGGCACACCCTGACCTCTGAGAACCCCTCTCCCTCTGCCCAGAAGTGGGGCTGCAGATGGTTGCAGTGAAAACATCTTAGCTGGGCACCTGTCGTTCAGTACAGATTAATTTCCTCCCTTCTCTCCCAACTTATGAGCAAATACGTTATCACTGCTAAAGCAGATTTTGATGTGTAAACATTAGTAAAAGTTTCCAAACAAGAGGCCTTACCTGGAGTAAAGTTATAGGGAGCTTTGGAACGCAGAGGTTCTGAGCCGCTGCACTGAGCTGTTTCCATAGCAGTTTCTGTGGCACCACCGTCCTCCATCACAGAAATCTAATACTCATTGCTTTCCTTTAAATGGTAACTCACTATGGTGTCATGTGATGAAAAGGAATAGCAGCTTCCTGTGTTTGTGACTTGCTGCACTGGCGCTGAGGGCACCTGGCTTGGCTACCAGGAGCCCCAAGGTTCCCGTTAGCCCCCGGGCACTGCAGACGGTCCCGGGAGCCTTGATGGTGCACTGGATGCAGGAACAGAGTGAATGTCATTTAATATACTGGAAATAATGTGATTGTCATAAAACACTGTCATCAGATGAACACCCTCGCTGTGAAGACAAGTGTGAGCGCTCTGGCTTCTGTGTTACGGGGAGACTGTGCTCTCGTGAGCTGTGCTTGGGTCTGGGGGACGCTGTCAAGGAGACGCCGCCTCTCTGTGATCAACCCACCTTCTCCTATGTTTTGTCAGGGGGAATTCTTCCTGCTGGCGCACCGACCCCTTGTCTCTCCAGGGCGTCCAGGAGTCCTGTGGCTGCCTGGTAGGTTTCCTCGGTGTTTTTGACTTTTTAAAAGCCTAGACCTCAAGAGAGTTGCCCTGTTCTCCTAATTCATCTGGCCCTCTCCTTCCCCTGCCTCGCCGTCCACATGTCCATTCTCCATGTCTGTGTCTGTTGCTGCCTGGAAAATAGGCACATATGGACCATTTTTTTAGATTCCATGTATTTGCAATATTAATTTGCTTTTCTCTTTCTGGTTTACTTCACTCTGTATGACAGACTCTAGGTCCATCCACATCTCGGCAAAAATCCAATTTTGTTCCTTGTTATGGCTGAGTAATACAGTATTGTGTATATATATATATATATATATATATATATATATATATATTTATATGTCCTATGTCTTCTTTCTCCATTCATCTGTTGGTGGACATTTAGGTTGTTTCCAGTGGTGCCCTGTGATGACCTAGATGAGTGGGATAGGAGAGAGGGGTGAGGTAGGAGAGAGGTCCCAGAGGGAGGGGATGTTGGTTATTCACTTCCTTGTACAGCAGAAACTATCACAACGTTGTAAAGCGTTTATGCTCCAATTAAAAAGAATGAGTTCACTCTCATCTGAGAAATCTTTATTTTGGTGAACCAAGTGAAGTTTTGGGCTGAATGGCTCTTAGGGTTCCCTGATGAGGTGCTTCTTGGAAAGTGTCATGCCATGTCTTCCAGGGTGGCCCTCCATTCATCTCCCACTGGTCCCGACCAGTGACAGTCCAACAATGGTCTTTAGGCAAGTGAGTCTTCTTCCATTAATGCTGAGGGAGCTCTAATTGCCCTTAGTGGGAAATTTATCAGAATTTCAAGGAAGTATGACCTCAGGTTTCTTGTAGTTTTATTTGAGTTTTCAAAGCTGAATGTTAAAAACTGAGATACCATGTGACTCTTCTAACTATGGTTGAGCAATACAATGGTACAGGGAAGTAAGTTAGCCCCATTGCAGTGAGAGGCACCATTGTCCCATCTGTGGAGGGGAAGGGAGTGGAATCTATGTGGAGAACTGGTTGGAGCACACCTCAAAGGAAATCTTGAAAGGCAGTTAGTAAGAGGCACAAATCAACAAATGTATATGGGAGCTATCCTAATTTACAGAAAAAAGATAGGAAAAAAAAAGATTAAGAACAGTCATGGTAGGTTTCTCGGTGTTTGACTTTTAAAAGCCTAGACCTCAAGAGAGTTGCCCTGTTCTCCTAATTCATCTGGCCCTCTCCTTCCTGCCTCGCCGTCCACATGTCCATTCTCCATGTCTGTGTCTGTTGCTGCCTGGAAAATAGGCACATATGGACCATTTTTTTAGATTCCATGTATTTGCAATATTAATTTGCTTTTCTCTTTCTGGTTTACTTCACTCTGTATGACAGACTCTAGGTCCATCCACATCTCGGCAAAAATCCAATTTTGTTCCTTGTTATGGCTGAGTAATACAGTATTGTGTATATATATATATATATATATATATATATATATATATTTATATGTCCTATGTCTTCTTTCTCCATTCATCTGTTGGTGGACATTTAGGTTGTTTCCAGTGGTGCCCTGTGATGACCTAGATGAGTGGGATAGGAGAGAGGGGTGAGGTAGGAGAGAGGTCCCAGAGGGAGGGGATGTTGGTTATTCACTTCCTTGTACAGCAGAAACTATCACAACGTTGTAAAGCGTTTATGCTCCAATTAAAAAGAATGAGTTCACTCTCATCTGAGAAATCTTTATTTTGGTGAACCAAGTGAAGTTTTGGGCTGAATGGCTCTTAGGGTTCCCTGATGAGGTGCTTCTTGGAAAGTGTCATGCCATGTCTTCCAGGGTGGCCCTCCATTCATCTCCCACTGGTCCCGACCAGTGACAGTCCAACAATGGTCTTTAGGCAAGTGAGTCTTCTTCCATTAATGCTGAGGGAGCTCTAATTGCCCTTAGTGGGAAATTTATCAGAATTTCAAGGAAGTATGACCTCAGGTTTCTTGTAGTTTTATTTGAGTTTTCAAAGCTGAATGTTAAAAACTGAGATACCATGTGACTCTTCTAACTATGGTTGAGCAATACAATGGTACAGGGAAGTAAGTTAGCCCCATTGCAGTGAGAGGCACCATTGTCCCATCTGTGGAGGGGAAGGGAGTGGAATCTATGTGGAGAACTGGTTGGAGCACACCTCAAAGGAAATCTTGAAAGGCAGTTAGTAAGAGGCACAAATCAACAAATGTATATGGGAGCTATCCTAATTTACAGAAAAAAGATAGGAAAAACAAAAACCTTAATTTAAATTGAGTTTTAAGAACAGTCATGTGAACAAGTTTACAGGGTTCTCTTTAGTGGTCCACAGGGTGTGTGTTCATTGCTCAGTCATGTCTGACTCTTTGTGACCCCACAGACTATAAACCGCTAGGCTCCTCTCTCCATGACGTTCTCCAGGCAAGAATACTGGAGTGGGTAGCCATTCCCTTCTCCAGGGGATCTTCCCAACCCAGGGATCAAATCCAGATCTCCTGAATTGTAGGCAGATTCTTTATCGTCTGAGCCACCAGGGAAGCTCTCCTAATAACATAATGACTTTAGGAAGGCTTCCTTTCAATGGATCTGGTCTGTTTTCTTCTCTTAGACCAAATGTTTGGACTCAAGTGAGGCAGTTACACAGCACTGTGGTGGACGTCCAGGTAGGGCCTGCCAGAGACCACTGACAGGACACTGCGTGTTACCCTTTTGGCCTTGGCTATTGATGATTGACAACTCTGTTTGCTGCTCCTTTGCAGTGACCAGCTGTTCTACTTAAGTTCTTTCTGGACACAGAAAGATTTGTTTGATTTGTTTCTTCCTCATCTTGATTATTCTGTTAACTCATGAACCGAGTAAGTTTTCACTCCGTGTTCTTGTTCTGTGGCCTTGGCTCACACATTCTGTTAGACTGGTACTTTTTATTACAGGCTCCCTGAAATTTATTGCAATTAGATTGGGTGTCAGTATCAGAGGAATGAATGAACACCTCCCAGATGCTTGATGTTGAATTTTCTCCAACTCATATGAACTGTGAGATCTGAGAAATATGTGTGCAAGAAGAGAAGTGTTTTCCGTGGGAGCTTCAGAAATGCCAGCTGAAGTCCTGTTTAGCAGGTCTCTTAGCTGGAGATCCTGAAAGATGCTCGAGTCACGAGGGGTGGGAAAGAGGCTTTTAAATGATATGACTAAAGAGTCTTTATTTTTTGTGGCACCTCGGAGCTTTAGCGGGTAGTTCTGGAAATGCTAGTCTGCAGGTTAGGAGCCAGAGACCCCTCAGGACAGGTGGTTCCTGCTGGGCGTGTATTTCCAGGTTCCAAGCCTGTGAGTGGCTGTGGACAAGGAGTTTGGTTTCTGTTTCAGGCATTTAGGGACGAAATGCTTTCCTTTGAATTTTCTCACTTATTGTACTCTGACTCTCTTGCCGGTTCGTCACATGCAAGATGACCCCAGTGAGAACATTTTTTCCCTTTTCAGTTCTTGCACATTTGCCCAACATATGCACTGGAAAGGACTTGGAGTCCCCCTGTCCAACTGACAGCAAAGCTTGCAGTGGAGTTCTGGTATAGTTGTCAAATTGTCTTAAGACAGATGTGAGAAATCAGAACATATAAAAGGCTACTGATGATTCATTAAAAAACAAGAGCTGGGAAGAGTCATGTTTACGTTAAAGTAGTGTCAGGGCTTCCCTTGTAGCTCAACTGGTAAAGATTCTTCCTGCAGTGCAGGAGACCCTGGTTCGATTCCGGGGTCAGGAAGATCCCCTGGAGAAGGGATAGGCTTTCCACTCCAACCTGCAATGTGGGAGACTTGGGTTCGATCCCTGGGTTGGGAAGTTTGAGTCCTGGGTTGGGAATATCCTCTGGAGAAGGGATGGGCTACCCACTCCAGCCTGCAATGTGGGAGACCAGGGTTCAGTCCTCAGATTGGGAAGATTCCCTGGAAGAGAGAATGGTTACCCACACCAATATTTTTGCCTGGAGAATTCCATGGACAGAGAAGCCTTGTGGGTTCAGTCGGACACAACTGAGCAACTTTCACTTCACAAATTGGTGTCAGGAAGCCTGCGTGTGGGTTATGAATATGCTTCTACCTCATGTCTTTGGAAAACAATTGCAGAAGTGCCGCAATGGAAGCACCAGGGCTCCCTACCTGACCAACCGCCTGGGTCACCGGCTGCTCAACCTCTCTGGCGTCCCCCTGGAAGAGTATTTGCTGACACCGACGGAAAAACCAAGGTGGACTTGAAACCCTTTCTGTATCTTTCCTGTTCTCAGAGTTGCTTAAGAAATCTGATTGTTTCAAATGCTGATGTTCTTTAAAACTCAGATGTCTCCTACTAACCTTGATGCTTATAAAAATTCCAAAGCAATGCTGTAAGACTTAATCAGATTCCTCCTTCTGACTTTCACTCTGGCCCCGGGGGTGGTTGGTGGAGTCACGTCCATGGATCCTCACTTGGGAGAGCCGAAAGCAGTTGGATTGCTTTAGAGGATAAGCCCTGAGATGCTCACAGCATAATGAGGGAAACTCTCCCTGGTGTGTTTAAGTCCCTCTGATGAGATTTTGAGGAAAGCTTTTGTTCTGTTGCTGCATTTACTTGAATCTAAGAAGGTGAATCTAGATGAGGGGGTAGGCATGAGCTTCTCATTGCTTTAAACTGCAGTCACACTCACTACTCCAAATTTCCTAAGACTCGACACAAAAGCAGCATTGCATGCTGTGTCCTCAATGCCTGGAACTCCCACCCCCACCGGCGGCTCTCTTTCCCTCTGATCCTTCCTGAACCATTTCTGGCCCCTGCTGCCCACCCTTCATGCCTTTAAACATGTCGCAGAATCTCTGCTTTTTGAAGCTGAGAGCTTGTGTGCCAAGGACTTAGAATAGTATTTGGTATAGAAAAGGCACTCAGTCAATGTCTCTGAAATGAACGAATGAGTTAAACTGAGCCAAGTGGGAATGTATCCTTTGTCCCAAATTTCTGCTGAGAGTCCGAACATGATGAGGAAAATCTGTAGGTTTTCATCTTCTTTTACCCAGAGACTGGGAAACAACAGTTAATATGTGTTTTCATTTCTAATGTCTAGTATTGTTAGAAGCTTCATAAATGCCAGAAACTACATAGTCCAGGGCATGTGGAGACAAAACTGGCCCCATACCCTGGGGGAAATGCCCAGAGCTTTGTACCAGATAAACTAGCAAAAAGACGGTTGAGACCCAGCATAGCAATGAGCACAGAAATGGAAATGTCAGGTATTGTGAGAACCCCAAAGAGAAGGAAATTCACCCCGATCAGAGTAGCCTTCCTGGACACAGTGCATGCAGAGGATGAAAGAAGTGAGAATAAGAGGAGCAAACAATTCAAAACAGGCTGACTCAGAAGAGCAGGACCAACTAAATGATCCAAAAGCTGATCTGTAGGAGAAACGACTGTTAATTAAAATACCAGCAGAGCGGGTGAGCAACAGGCACGTACTGCATGGGACACATGTTTCCTAACACGATGGTGCGTTCTGAGAGGCTCATGTTCTAACGTGGATGAGGCTGACCTTACCCACCCCTGCTAGGCGAGCAGCACCCTCCTTAGATGGCCCCATGGGCCATGTTCCTCCATAGGGTGACTCTGGGGCCGAGACGTGGAGCCTGGAGGCTCAGCGAGCTGGTCCCAAGGCCTCGGTAACCAGTGTAGTGGAGGGGGACGCCCTCTGTTAGGAGGCCTGGTGCTGTCTGGTTGAAGCCCTCACTGCTCGTTTACTGTCTCCAGGCTAGGAGGATGGTCTTTCGGAGTGCGAGTCCCTGATCAAGTTCAAGACGCAAATTCCAATATATCAAAATCCCAAACTCTGGCAAAGGTAATCGTTTTTCTTTCTTTCCCTTCTTGTTTTAGGAAGTTTTCAGGGAAATGTGCTTTGTAAATCCTTTTGTGGGTACAGGTGGAATTGAACCAAATACCAGTGTTTGTTACTGTGACATACAATCAGTTTTACGTAAATGTTCCCTTCAAAGGGAAAATGAATTGTTTTCTTTAGGCTATGTTATATGAAATAGGTCGCTGTTTTTTTGTTAACATGGAAATTCACTTGACAGATCTAAAATAAGTGAGAATACAGTGTGCTTTTAAAGACAGTTGTCAAGATGATGATGATCTCAGTATGCATTTATTAGCCAAAAGTGCATTCAGGTTTTCTCCTGTAACATCCCTTCCAAACTTTGGGCCAATCCAAGAAATTCCTTTTCTTAAAAGGATAGACAGAGAGCGGTGAGCAGGCAGGGCCCTTCCTGTTTTAACGTGTGGGGATTGCTTCACCAGAAAAGCCTTTGACCAGTACAAAGACGGTTGAGACCCAGCATAGCAATGAGCACAGAAATGGAAATGTCAGGTATTGTGAGAACCCCAAAGAGAAGGAAATTCACCCCGATCAGAGTAGCCTTCCTGGACACAGTGCATGCAGAGGATGAAAGAAGTGAGAATAAGAGGAGCAAACAATTCAAAACAGGCTGACTCAGAAGAGCAGGACCAACTAAATGATCCAAAAGCTGATCTGTAGGAGAAACGACTGTTAATTAAAATACCAGCAGAGCGGGTGAGCAACAGGCACGTACTGCATGGGACACATGTTTCCTAACACGATGGTGCGTTCTGAGAGGCTCATGTTCTAACGTGGATGAGGCTGACCTTACCCACCCCTGCTAGGCGAGCAGCACCCTCCTTAGATGGCCCCATGGGCCATGTTCCTCCATAGGGTGACTCTGGGGCCGAGACGTGGAGCCTGGAGGCTCAGCGAGCTGGTCCCAAGGCCTCGGTAACCAGTGTAGTGGAGGGGGACGCCCTCTGTTAGGAGGCCTGGTGCTGTCTGGTTGAAGCCCTCACTGCTCGTTTACTGTCTCCAGGCTAGGAGGATGGTCTTTCGGAGTGCGAGTCCCTGATCAAGTTCAAGACGCAAATTCCAATATATCAAAATCCCAAACTCTGGCAAAGGTAATCGTTTTTCTTTCTTTCCCTTCTTGTTTTAGGAAGTTTTCAGGGAAATGTGCTTTGTAAATCCTTTTGTGGGTACAGGTGGAATTGAACCAAATACCAGTGTTTGTTACTGTGACATACAATCAGTTTTACGTAAATGTTCCCTTCAAAGGGAAAATGAATTGTTTTCTTTAGGCTATGTTATATGAAATAGGTCGCTGTTTTTTTGTTAACATGGAAATTCACTTGACAGATCTAAAATAAGTGAGAATACAGTGTGCTTTTAAAGACAGTTGTCAAGATGATGATGATCTCAGTATGCGCATTTATTAGCCAAAAAGTGCATTCAGGTTTTCTCCTGTAACATCCCTTCCAAACTTTGGGCCAATCCAAGAAATTCCTTTTCTTTCAGAAGACTGGATAGACAGAGAGCGGTGAGCAGGCAGGGCCCTTCCTGGGGGGTGGATTTTTAAGCCGTGTGGGGATTGGCCTGATGAAAGTGGAAAATGCCTTTGACATTACTAAGAGTGGCCAGGAAAGACCCCTCTTAACTCACCAGTAGGGACTCAGAGTTGGGGAATCAGGACAGGCTTCCCCAAGGAAAGAGGTCAGTACAACATTAACATGAGAAAGATAGGAAACTTTCAGTCTCCGCAGTTGGGGATATAGTCTGGTGTTGGTCTCAATTGAGTAAGAAATCCAGAAAGAGTAGATCCTGGGAGTATTGTGTGTATGCTCAGAGGTGTCTGACTCTTTGTGACCCCATGGTCTGTAGCCCACCAGGCTCCTTTGTCCATGGAATTCTCCAGGCAGGAATACTGGAGTGGGTTTCTATTTCTTCCTCCTGGGGATCCAACCCAGGGATCAAACTCCGGTCTCTGAGTCTTCTGCACTGGCAGGTAGATTCTTTCCCACTGAACCACCTGGAATGGAGTGTCTGCTTGTAAACCTGTCGTATCACTAAGGAAATGCCTTGGGGTGGGGCCTTTTATGGTTCCTGGGAACTTGGAAATGTTTACCAGGATCCAGCTTGGGCTTCTTCAAGGCTTACTTCAGTGGGATAAAGGGGCTTTGCAAGTTTTCCACAACATAATTCCTGGTAAAAGTGTTAGCATTCATACTTCATGAAGCAATCCCAGAGAAAAGTTTTGTTTTTTTAAAATTTTTATTATTATTATTTAAAAATTTTTTTTACAGTTTTGTTGTTCACAGACAAGTATGTTCCCAGATTAGTCATATGCATATCCCTGGTCCCCTCGCCCCTCCCAGTCTCCCCCATCCTACCCCTCCTGGCCATTATACGGCACCCTTGCAGGATCTCCTATTCACGCAGCACAGTGACAATAACTATCTTTTTCACATATGATAGCATAGGTTTCCATGTTACTCCCTCTATGCCTCCCACCCACTGTTCATTCCCCACAATGTCCATATGTCTGTTCTCCATGTCTGTTTTTCCATTGCTTTACTGAGTGTGTTGTCATTACCCTTTTACTAGATTCCATATATATGTGTTAGTATACTGTACTTGTCTTTCTCTTTTTGACTTTACTTCACTTTTTATGATAGGTTCTAGATCCAACCACCTCATTAGGGCTGATTCTTCTGCATTTCTTTTTACAGCTGAGTAGTATTCCATTGTATGTATGTACCAGAGCTTTTGTATCCATTCATGCATTGATGGACATCTAGGTTGCTTCCATGTTCTAGCTATTGTATAGACAGCTGCAATGAACATTGGGGTACAGGTGCTTCTTTCAGTTTTGATTCCATCAGGGTAGAAGCCTAATAGTGGGATTGCTGGGCTGTATGGTGCTTCTATTTTTAGCTTTTTAAAAAAATCTCCGTACTGTCTTCCATGGTGGCTGAATCAATTTACATTCCCACCAGCAACACAAGAGTGCTCTCTTTTCTCCACACCCTCTCCAGCATTTATTGTCTGTATATTTTTGGATGATGGCCATTCTGACGGGTGTGAAATGATATCTCATTGTAGTTTTGATTTGCATTTATCTAATAATAAGCGAGGTTGAGCATCGTTTCATGTGCTTTTCGGCCATCTGTATGTCCTCTTTTGTGAGATGTCTCTTTAGATCTTTTTCCCATTTTTTGATAGGGTTGTTCATTTTTCCGGTGTTGAGTTGTCTGAGTTGCTTGTAGATTTTGGGATTAATTCTTTGTCTGTTATTTCAATTGCTATTATTTTATCCCATTCTGTGGGCTGTCTATTTACCTTTTTTGTAATTTCTTTTGCTGTACAAAAGTTTTTAAGTTTCATTATGTCCCACGTGTTAATTTTTGTTTTTACTTCTGCTATTCTAGTAGGCGGGTCATGGAAGATCTTGCTTTGATTTATGTCCTTGAGTGTTTTGCCTATATTCTCTTCTAAGAATTTGATGGTTTCTGGTCTTACATTTAGGTCTTTAATCTATTTTGAGTTGATCTTTGTGTATAGTGTCAGGGAATGTTCCAGCTTCATTTTTTTGCATGTAGATGTCCAATTTTCCCAGCACTATTTGTTGGAGAGGCTGTCTGTCCCCACAATGTCCATATGTCTGTTCTCCATGTCTGTTTTTCCATTGCTTTACTGAGTGTGTTGTCATTACCCTTTTACTAGATTCCATATATATGTGTTAGTATACTGTACTTGTCTTTCTCTTTTTGACTTTACTTCACTTTTTATGATAGGTTCTAGATCCAACCACCTCATTAGGGCTGATTCTTCTGCATTTCTTTTTACAGCTGAGTAGTATTCCATTGTATGTATGTACCAGAGCTTTTGTATCCATTCATGCATTGATGGACATCTAGGTTGCTTCCATGTTCTAGCTATTGTATAGACAGCTGCAATGAACATTGGGGTACAGGTGCTTCTTTCAGTTTTGATTCCATCAGGGTAGAAGCCTAATAGTGGGATTGCTGGGCTGTATGGTGCTTCTATTTTTAGCTTTTTAAAGAATCTCCGTACTGTCTTCCATGGTGGCTGAATCAATTTACATTCCCACCAGCAACACAAGAGTGCTCTCTTTTCTCCACACCCTCTCCAGCATTTATTGTCTGTATATTTTTGGATGATGGCCATTCTGACGGGTGTGAAATGATATCTCATTGTAGTTTTGATTTGCATTTATCTAATAATAAGCGAGGTTGAGCATCGTTTCATGTGCTTTTCGGCCATCTGTATGTCCTCTTTTGTGAGATGTCTCTTTAGATCTTTTTCCCATTTTTTGATAGGGTTGTTCATTTTTCCGGTGTTGAGTTGTCTGAGTTGCTTGTAGATTTTGGGATTAATTCTTTGTCTGTTATTTCAATTGCTATTATTTTATCCCATTCTGTGGGCTGTCTATTTACCTTTTTTGTAATTTCTTTTGCTGTACAAAAGTTTTTAAGTTTCATTATGTCCCACGTGTTAATTTTTGTTTTTACTTCTGCTATTCTAGTAGGCGGGTCATGGAAGATCTTGCTTTGATTTATGTCCTTGAGTGTTTTGCCTATATTCTCTTCTAAGAATTTGATGGTTTCTGGTCTTACATTTAGGTCTTTAATCTATTTTGAGTTGATCTTTGTGTATAGTGTCAGGGAATGTTCCAGCTTCATTTTTTTGCATGTAGATGTCCAATTTTCCCAGCACTATTTGTTGGAGAGGCTGTCTGTCCCATTTTATATTTTCACCTCCTTTGTCAAAAATAAGGTATCCATAGCTGTGTGGGTTTATCTCTGGGTTCTCTATCTTGTTCCATTGGTCTATATTTCTGGTTTTGTGCCAGTACCATACTGTCTTGATGACTGTTGCTTTGTAGTACAGTCTGAAGTTAGGGAGGCTGACTCCTCCAGCTCCGTTTTTATCTCTCAGGATTGCTTTGGCTATTCAGGTCTTTTGAGCAGCCGGCGTAAGCCTGTCCCATGGGACTAAGACTCACGGTTTGCCCTGAATGCGGGCAGCAGCTTCTGCATCCCTGTCCCAGATCTCATTCCAGATGCCCTGCTTCCTTGCCGCAGCTCTGGGACTGTGCAGGCTCACTGGAGCTGCTGGCACATGACCAAGCCTCACTGTTTGCCCCAGACGTGGGCGGCTGCTTCCACGTCCAGCTGAAGCTGGGCTTCTGAACTGCGACCTGTGGGAGATTTCCTGTTCTGTTTCCCACGCCCTGCTTGCGTTGACTCAGCTCACCTGGCGTGTCCCTGTCACAGTACCCCGGCGGGATTCTCACGCTGAGCGAGGCTTTCCGTCCTGCTGGCGCACTTCCCAGGGCTCTCTCTGCCTGGTCCGGTGTGGAGGCTGGGCGACGGGAGCTCCGGGACAGTTCAGGCTGCTCGCTCTCCATACCTTGTAGACCTGAGGACTTCCTTTGTCGTCGAGAGGCTGGTTTGTTGGTGCTGTTTCATTTCTTGATTAGTTCTGATGATTCTGTTGGGGAGCTGGTGAAATCCTCCTCTCATTCCTCTGCCATCTTGGCCCCCCTCTTTCCCAGAGAAAAGTTTTCTTTTTTTTTTTTAAAGATTTATTTATTTATTTATTTTGGGCGGGGTCGGGTTGGGGAGGGAGGGGAGCGGGCGGGCCACTTCTATTGGTCTTTCATTTGCCTATTTTCATCCGTCTTGTTCTTTGGCTCCTGTGGGCCTCCCATCGCGGTGGCCTCTGTTGTCGCAGAGCACCGGCTCTGGGCGCATGCGCTCCAGAGCTCCGGCTCGGCGATTGGACACATCAGTCCAGCCGCTCCGCAGCACGTGGGATCTTCCCAGGCCAGGGATCGAACCGGCGCCCCTTGCACTGCAAGGCGGTGTCCTTACCCACTGGATCACCACGGGAAGCCCCAGAGGAACAGTTTTAACAGTCATACTTCACAACGTAATCCCTGATGAAGAGTTTAAGTACCTGTGTAGACTGTTAAGACGCCCTGCTCAGCTGAGGTTTGTTCAGCTTTCTCTTACCCTGCAGGCTGCATACATAGGAAGATTTATACGATCGAGGTCTTTTGAGCAGCCGGCGTAAGCCTGTCCCATGGGACTAAGACTCACGGTTTGCCCTGAATGCGGCAGCAGCTTCTGCATCCCTGTCCCAGATCTCATTCCAGATGCCCTGCTTCCTTGCCGCAGCTCTGGGACTGTGCAGGCTCACTGGAGCTGCTGGCACATGACCAAGCCTCACTGTTTGCCCCAGACGTGGGCGGCTGCTTCCACGTCCAGCTGAAGCTGGGCTTCTGAACTGCGACCTGTGGGAGATTTCCTGTTCTGTTTCCCACGCCCTGCTTGCGTTGACTCAGCTCACCTGGCGTGTCCCTGTCACAGTACCCCGGCGGGATTCTCACGCTGAGCGAGGCTTTCCGTCCTGCTGGCGCACTTCCCAGGGCTCTCTCTGCCTGGTCCGGTGTGGAGGCTGGGCGACGGGAGCTCCGGGACAGTTCAGGCTGCTCGCTCTCCATACCTTGTAGACCTGAGGACTTCCTTTGTCGTCGAGAGGCTGGTTTGTTGGTGCTGTTTCATTTCTTGATTAGTTCTGATGATTCTGTTGGGGAGCTGGTGAAATCCTCCTCTCATTCCTCTGCCATCTTGGCCCCCCTCTTTCCCAGAGAAAAGTTTTCTTTTTTTTTTTTAAAGATTTATTTATTTATTTATTTTGGGCGGGGTCGGGTTGGGGAGGGAGGGGAGCGGGCGGGCCACTTCTATTGGTCTTTCATTTGCCTATTTTCATCCGTCTTGTTCTTTGGCTCCTGTGGGCCTCCCATCGCGGTGGCCTCTGTTGTCGCAGAGCACCGGCTCTGGGCGCATGCGCTCCAGAGCTCCGGCTCGGCGATTGGACACATCAGTCCAGCCGCTCCGCAGCACGTGGGATCTTCCCAGGCCAGGGATCGAACCGGCGCCCCTTGCACTGCAAGGCGGTGTCCTTACCCACTGGATCACCACGGGAAGCCCCAGAGGAAAAGTTTTAACAGTCATACTTCACAACGTAATCCCTGATGAAGAGTTTAAGTACCTGTGTAGACTGTTAAGACGCCCTGCGTTCAGCTGAGGTTTGTTCAGCTTTCTCTTACCCTGCAGGCTGCATACATAGGAAGATTTATAGCTTAAGATGAAAAGATCGAGATTCATGGCTTGATAGAAAATTAATCTAAGATACATTTGCCAGCTTCTTGAACACATGATGTGGCTGTTATTAAAATAAACCCAATTTGTAGGAGCAATCTGCTCATGTCCTCTAAGAATATTTTGTTTCTAATCTGTACAAATACCAAGCCTTCTGCTGACAGCAGACCTTGATGTCTGAGCTTCTAGGGTCCAGGGCAGGGTGGCCAAGGCCCTCCTTTGTCTCTGCTCTGGGGATGAGGGTGCAGGATCCTGTGTCTCTCTGACACCTGCTGTTTTCCCTTCTCTTTGTTTGTCTTCTGTATCGACATGTTTCAGCAGTGACTTCTGTGGCTTTTGATGTTGTTTGACATGGACTTTGCCAGACTCAAGTGAATTGTATCCCACCCCTTGGGGAGGGAGCTTCTTTTCAGGAAACTGAGTGATCATGAGTCTGCATTGGGCTTTAAAGGGCAGCTGTTGTCTGAAATTCCTGCAACACTGTTGGTGGTTGATGTCATGTCTGATTATTACATTAACCTTTTAGTAATTAACCACCAGCCTTTTGCTTTGGCTTTGGGGGTACATTCGTAAAATACAGAGTGTACAATTTTCATAGTCTTTTTGAGGAGAACATGGAAACTTTGCGTTGGAATAGGCTTAATCCTTATACATTCATCATATTTTAGAATCTCTCTCATGGAACTTTATGAGTTATTTCAATCACATCTTAAGTGTTCAGCTGGTTTAATTAAGCACCCTCTAGAATGTATTTTGTGCTTGTTTAGTTGCTAGGTCCTGTCCAACTCTTTGCAGTCCCAGGGAATGTAGCCTGCCAGACTCCTCTGTCCATGGGATTTCACAGGCAAGAATACTAGAGTGGGCTGTTTCCTTCTCTAGGGGATCTTCCCCATTCAGGGGTCTAACCTGAGTCTCCTGATTGTTATGTAGATTCTTTACCACTGAGCCACCAGGGAAGTCCTTTACACACTCCCCTCCTGGGGTTTGACATTAATTCTGTTCTCACATAGGCTTTTCTGCATTTGAATATCCATCCAGAGACTTGTTTTTTCTTAGCTTTACCTTAGTTGCCTTTCTGAGGAACTGTCAGTGGGGATCCTCACATGACAGGTCTGTCTGGACCTATCCTGGATGTGTTCCTTAAAGGAGGTTAACTTCTTCCTCTAGCTGCTGGATTTTATTGCATCCTGACTTAGAGGTCGGCAGCAAAGGAAGTCCCACAACTTATTTCTAGAGCATGGTCTGATGCTTTAGAAAACTCTTCTTGAAACTTTAAAGAAGAAGAAAACAGAAAAATTCTTCCTTTAAACTCTGCTTAATCTTAAATATTAGTCTAAAGATCATCATGAGGCATCTATTGGTTACGTAAGAATTTATAAAATTTCTCCCAAGTGAAGGCCAATTCATGTACTAACCAAAATGATATTCAAACTGTTCCTTGACACTCTGGGCAGCAGTCATCCCTTTACCAAAACGATGCCATGTGGTCTGAACCTGGGGTGGAGGTCTCAGGGGGACCATGATGGGCATATAACGCCAGGTCTCCCTCAGGTGGGGGCTCCCTGCAGACCCTGCCAGCTCCCTGGGATGGTCCCCAAAGCCATGTCCTCAGGACCTGCACTGTCTCCACTGGGCGCTTCTCCGTCATCTCTGATGGCCACGAGTGGAGATTTGGAAGCAGTCTAATGGCGCAGCTCCTTACCAGCCTCCTGCCTGCAGAGAGTGGGGCCTCAGCCCTTGTGGCCCAGTGTGGCAGTGTCTTCTGCCCTCTGACTTCATCCCTTTAAGCACCCTGGCTTCCCTCCATCTCACTGAGGTCTGCAGTCTGCATCGTGGCTCCTGTCAGGACAGGCTGCACCCTCTACAGTTAGTCACAGGTATTTTTTTTTTTTTAATTTATTATTGTTAATTTCTTTTTATGTTACTTTTACAGAGTTTTGTTGTTTACAGCTATACATAGGTATACCCTTGACCCCTCCCACTGCCTCCCCATCCCATCCCTCCAGTTGCGTAACCCCATGTAAGTTCCCTTGGTCTTACAGCATAGTCACAATGGTTGTGTCTTTTACATGTGGTAGTGTAGGTCTCCATGTTACTCTTTCCATACCTCTCACCCACTCCTCCCTTCTGCCAATGTCCATAAGTCTATTCTCTGTTTCTCCATTGCTGCTCTGCATGAGCATTTATCCGTACCATCTTTCTAGATTCCATATATATGTGTTAGTATACTCTTATTTATCCTTTCTATTTCGACTTGCTTCACTTTGTGTAATAGTTTCTAGATTCATCCACCTCATTAGGACTGATTCAAATGCATTTCTTTTTACGGCTGAGAAATATTTCATTGTATGTATGCACCATAGCTTCTTTATCCATTCACTTGTTGATGGACATCTAGGTTGTTCCCATGTTCTGGCTACTGTAAAAAGTGCTGTATTGAACATTGTGGTATAGCTGTCTCTTTCAATTTTGATTTCCTCAGGGTCTATGCCTAATAGTGGGATTGCTGGGTCATATGGTGGTTCTGTTCCTAGTGTTTTAAGGAATCTCCATACTGTCTTCTATAGTGGCTATACTGATTTACATTTCCACCAACAGTGCAAGAGGGTTCCCTTTTATCCACACCCTCTCCAAACATTAATTGTCTATAGATTTTTTGATGATGGCCATTCTGACTGATATGAGGTGATATCTTATTGTAGTTTTGATTTGCACTTCTCTGACGATGAGTGATGTAGAGCATCTTTTCATGTGTCTTTTGGCCATGAGTCACAGGTATCTTGGGACATCAAGCTTCTCCAGTTGCTCCCCTCAGGTCCCTGTAAGCTGCTGTGTCCTCTGAGAGGGTCACTGGGCACCACCCCTCTCTCAGCAAGCGTCACAAAGTGTCACAGCTACGTCTGTGTCTTGACCTTTATCTTGAGGTATCCCTCTCGACCTTTGGCCTGGGGCTGTGTCCCTGAGTGGAGAAGTTTGCCAGCTCTGGGCCTTGACTGGGAGGGGGTGGGGACCCAGTCCTCGTGCCCGGCCAGGGCACCATGTTGACAGCAGAGGCACAAGGGCTGGACCGAGGTCACAGCAGGAGGGCATCCAAGTCCCACAGCAAACGGTAGAGAAGAAACAGGGCCTAAACTCTACCTAACACAGAATCTGGAGCCCATGGGGAGGAGCGGGCTGGATGCTCAGGCTCTGGGGTACCCCGCCCCACCATAGCTACCCCACTTGGGTTTCTGTGTTTCTATACAATGTTATTTTTTAAAATATTGTTCCATGCACTATGCAGTAGATCCTTGTTGCTATTTTATTTTAATTAATGACTTTTTAAAAATAAAAACAAATTTTGGTCACAGCATGAGACATGTAGGATCCTAGTTCCCTAACCAAGGATCCAACCCAAGTGCCCCACATTGGAAGTGCTGAGTCTTGGCCACTGAACCACTAGGGGATTTCCATGTACAGTGTAATTTCTAAGCTCAAAAAAAAATGTCAGCATTGCTTTTAAAATAAAATTTCAGACAGACTAATTTGAAGGCCCCACATCTAGGACAAAGCCCTCCCATTGACTTTCATATTTTTTCCTCTAGTTAAACAGTTAAGGAAGCCAAGACTAGAGGGGTGGGGGCAGCAGGCCATAGACTGTGGTCCTGGGGGTTCCTGTCCACAGGCAGGGGTTTTCTACTGTGTGTCCCTTAACTTTAGTGGAGTCTCCTGTTTTACATCATTATGTCCAGAAACATGGATAGTCCCTATAGGTTAGCATGTCTGTGGGTGTGTGTGTTTGAGGTTGGGGGTGGTGAGAGGTGGGCTGGGGGCGGTACAGACTGGCAGGGGCTGGGGTTGTCGTGTTAAGGGGTGGACAGGTGATCTGGCAGGTGATCTCAGAGCAGGGCAGGGTGGGCTGCCCCCAAAGGGAACGCACGCTTTCCCCTACTTCTCAGAGTCATCTGAGTCATACCCATTTGTGAGCCTGTGGATTTTTTTGTTAATCCGTGAGCACAGTGGAGGGCATCGCAGGTTGTCCTGGGTCTGTGGACAGTCCATCTCAAGCAGAATTTCTTTCTCCTTGGAGTTGGGAAGGTTCCCCTGAACCTAAGGGCGTCTTTGAAGGTGGATTGAGGTGTGTGGCAGCTGCTGTGAGGGGGAGGTGGGGACCCAGTCCTCGTGCCCGGCCAGGGCACCATGTTGACAGCAGAGGCACAAGGGCTGGACCGAGGTCACAGCAGGAGGGCATCCAAGTCCCACAGCAAACGGTAGAGAAGAAACAGGGCCTAAACTCTACCTAACACAGAATCTGGAGCCCATGGGGAGGAGCGGGCTGGATGCTCAGGCTCTGGGGTACCCCGCCCCACCATAGCTACCCCACTTGGGTTTCTGTGTTTCTATACAATGTTATTTTTTAAAATATTGTTCCATGCACTATGCAGTAGATCCTTGTTGCTATTTTATTTTAATTAATGACTTTTTAAAAATAAAAACAAATTTTGGTCACAGCATGAGACATGTAGGATCCTAGTTCCCTAACCAAGGATCCAACCCAAGTGCCCCACATTGGAAGTGCTGAGTCTTGGCCACTGAACCACTAGGGGATTTCCATGTACAGTGTAATTTCTAAGCTCAAAAAAAAATGTCAGCATTGCTTTTAAAATAAAATTTCAGACAGACTAATTTGAAGGCCCCACATCTAGGACAAAGCCCTCCCATTGACTTTCATATTTTTTCCTCTAGTTAAACAGTTAAGGAAGCCAAGACTAGAGGGGTGGGGGCAGCAGGCCATAGACTGTGGTCCTGGGGGTTCCTGTCCACAGGCAGGGGTTTTCTACTGTGTGTCCCTTAACTTTAGTGGAGTCTCCTGTTTTACATCATTATGTCCAGAAACATGGATAGTCCCTATAGGTTAGCATGTCTGTGGGTGTGTGTGTTTGAGGTTGGGGGTGGTGAGAGGTGGGCTGGGGGCGGTACAGACTGGCAGGGGCTGGGGTTGTCGTGTTAAGGGGTGGACAGGTGATCTGGCAGGTGATCTCAGAGCAGGGCAGGGTGGGCTGCCCCCAAAGGGAACGCACGCTTTCCCCTACTTCTCAGAGTCATCTGAGTCATACCCATTTGTGAGCCTGTGGATTTTTTTGTTAATCCGTGAGCACAGTGGAGGGCATCGCAGGTTGTCCTGGGTCTGTGGACAGTCCATCTCAAGCAGAATTTCTTTCTCCTTGGAGTTGGGAAGGTTCCCCTGAACCTAAGGGCGTCTTTGAAGGTGGATTGAGGTGTGTAGTGGCAGCTGCTGTGGAAGAGGGCGGGTATCTGCTTCTGAGTCACCCATGAGGTGGGCTTTCTAAGAAAGAGTTGGGGCCACCGTGCTACAGAGACAGGCCTTTTCACGAAGGTTCACTGGTTACTCAGCTGCCTCCATGACCACAGGACCCAGGAGGAGAAAACTGGTCACCCTGGGATAGGGCTGGGGAGGGGAATGGGTTGGAAACCCAAAGACCTGAGATCTGGCTCTAATTTTCCACAAACTGTGAGAACCTGCACAGCCTCCTCAGAAAAGGAACCAGCCGAGGAGCTGCTCTAATTCCACAAAGATCGTCTGTCACAATGACAACATCATCTAGAAACATGAACTTGAATAATGTCAAAATTTGCCGGTTGATTCATTATCTCTTAAAGATACTCACCAGCATTCCCAACTGAGTACATTTAAATTTTTTTTTCATTAAAATATCAGTATTTTGGGGGCTTCCCTGGTGGTCCAGTGGGTAAGGACACCACCTTGCAATGCAAGAGGTGCCAGTTCGATCCCTGGCCTGGGAAGATCCCACGTGCTGCGGAGCGGCTGGACCAATGTGTCCAATAACCGAGCCGGAGCTCTGGAGCGCATGCGCCCAGAGCCGGTGCTCTGCGACAACAGAGGCCACCGCGATGGGAGGCCCACAGGAGCCAAAGAACAAAGACGGATGGAAATAGACAAATGAAAGACCAATAGAAGTGGCCTGCCCACCCCCTCCCTCCACAACCCGCCCCCCTCAAAAAAAAAAAAAATCAGTATTTTGAAATACAGATACTGATGGTTCAACTGGTACTTTTTATGCTCCTTCTTATTTCAACTTTAATAACATTGTCTGTCTCCTGTTTTCTCCTTCACCTTTCTCCTGTCTGATGGGTCTACCACTTTATTCTCCATGCTCAGCAAATGTTCACTTCAATTTATTTTGAGAAATAATGTTCTGCATTCAGTTATTAATTTGAGAGTCATCATTTTTTTCTTATCATTTCCATGCTTTTAATTTGCAGGTCAAATTTCATTAGTTTACCAATGGAGAAAGAAAAATAAACTGATGGGCTTAGATTTCTTTTTCTGCTATGAGAATATAATTATAGAGCAACATTCACATTTGTTCTGGAGAATATTAATCTATTTTTAACTGTAAATTATATGCTGGAGATAAACATAAAATTAACAGGCTGGAATTCACTGCTCATCGTTAGCCATGCAGGACCATTATGCTGAGGCCTGCGTTCAGGTGTTGGAGAAGCAAATTTACACATGTTCCTCGCATGCAAGAACAGCTGATGAATGGTCTTAAGAACTAATCTCAGGAAGGCCATTAACTTATCTTTCTTTTCTAGGTGTGGTACAACCAGAAGGGCTTTCACTCCCTGCCTTCCTACCTAAATCATCTCAACAACCTTATTTTGTGGAGGCGCTTGCCCCCTGCCACAGACTGGAGACAGTATGGTAATGTGATGCATTTTCAAATTCACTACTTTCCAAAGACATTGTTGTTAAAAGGGGAAGTAGAAGAAATTGTAAGAGTGTAAAGAGTGACGTGGAGCTTCTGTGTGTCCACCAATCTGTATAGAAATGCCTACAGATGGACAGACTGCAGTGGCTTGTGTGTATGTCCCTCAGTGTCTTTACCTGTGATGTTGTGACCTCAGCTGTGAGATGACAGGGATCAAATATGCCGAGGGAGCTCACTCCTAGCGACTTAGCATCTACCGGAAGCAAGAGTGATTTCTCTTTCTAAAGATGGGATCATGTGAAAGTCTGCTCTAGACGATCCAGGTCACCATTATTGATGAGAAGGTGGTAATCATTTATGATAATTTGCTTTATGCTGACTCGCCCCCTCATCAGTTACCTGGGTGGACTGTGGATTCACTCCTTGTGATGACTCAGGAGAAAGAGATGGAGTAAGGGATGTATACAAGTTCAGAACTGGTGGGTTCACGCCACAGGTCAGATGAAAGTCCATGTGCAACAGAATTCAGAAAACTAGAGACAAGGTCAGGAGAGGGTTTGTGAGAAGAAATCATTTAGCCCTAACTGTCACACAAGAGGTAGATTCTGCCAGGCCTTGAGTCAGATCCACTAGATGCTTGGACAATCCAGCCAGAACTGATGAGACACCCGAGCTGGGGGTAGAAGGGATCATCCTGCATCAGGAACCAGAAGGCGCTCATTCCTTCCTTCTACTCCCTCTTCCTCCCTGTCCCCACCCCGTGCTCCAAATCCCTTTGGAGGTAGCAATTTGCAGAGGGGCTCTCAACCCCAGGGAGGGGAGCGGGGCTGGGACGAGTGCATGAAGGGTGATGATGTGCCTGTAGCTGGGCATGAGGTGAATCTTTACCTGTGTTACTTTTTAATACAATACCATTTTAATTACGTAAGAGTGAGCCTGCTTTACTCACGGGATTATTTTAAGAATCAAAGTTATTTCTACTAAGAGTGTTTTAGGGAAACCAAGCATGTAAATAACTCCAGTTATTTATATTTTTCAGGAGGAAGTAGTAAGCATATGATTTCAGAATTATCTTTTTAAAGTGATGCTTGCATGATGCTTTAGAATTATTTTGAAAAGTTATAGCAACATATATATCTCCAAGGAGGAATTTGATATAGTGGAATAGTGTATAGATATAGTAGGCATCTGTGTATATATCTGCATGCATGTACACATGCACACTGATTCAGAAATATTACTGGTGGCTTTTTCTCTGGGTAGATGAATCACAGGAAATGTTAAAAATTCTTCTGTGTGCCTTTCAGTAAGTTACGAATTTTCTCCCATTTATGTATAACTGTCATAATTAAGAAAGACTGCTTGAAAAAAAATCAGTGTTTCACGGTAAAAATAGCACTGAGATAGCTGTCCCCAGATTTTTTATCCTACAAAATTTCACTGTTCAAAGTCTGGAATAGAGCAGTAAATACAAGGCCATTTTGTCAGAGCGATCAGAAGGAAAATCTGTTTAGCAAAATTTTCTCCCTGTGTTACTTTTGATGAAATAAGATGCACATTCCCTGGGAATAAGCCCCTGAGCCCTAGTGAAAGAGCCCAGGCCTGGGAGCAGAAGGTCCACTCAGATCTGTTCAGCAGAGCTTCTGCACAAAACTCTGCTGGGTGTCAGGAACTGGCTTTCAGCAGTGACCTTCAGTTTGTTGGCAGATATGGAGAGTGTGGATCCAGTCTCGCCTGAGTGGAGGTGATAGGCACCCTGTGCTTAGAGGGCTGTGGCACTGAGGTGTCAGGACCAGCCCTTGCCTTAGCCTCATCAATGAAGAGTCAGAGCAAAAGACAAACCCAGCTGTCAAGCCCAGCATGGGGTCAGTAACCTGCCACACATCTCATGGGAGGACCATACTGCACACACTGAGAAGGGGCTATCAAGGGAAACATCTATGGCTGAGCTCACATCCCTGCAGATGCAGGGAGATTCATGAACTCACGAAGCAAAAGCGGTGAACAAAAGCCAGCCTGAATGTCAGGGTGGGGTCAGAAGGGAACTGCTGAGATGCAGATGGTGACCTGAAATTTCACTGGATTCAGAGTCACCATGCTGATTGCAAGTCTTTCTACGCAGCGTGCAGTCTCTTCAGAACACAGAGGGAAGAGATGATGTAGCAAAACTGATTTGAGGAGGAGAACTATTAGGATTAGGTAGAGAAAGAAAACGGACAGATAATAATTAAGGTGACAGAGAATGGTGAGAGAAGAAAACGTGCATCACAAACACACCACCACCACTCTGGGCCAACGGAGGGGTTTGTCATGAGTCAGGCAATATCCCCAAACTGGAAATTATGAGATAGTAATTACTGATGAAAGGTCTGATGACCTTTCTAAAGTTCATAAAGAACAATTTTTTTTACAAAGCTATAGCAGATTACTTTTGAAGCGGTACAAATACAGTCTTCTTCTAACTTTCAAAAACTTCCTCTGAGACCTCTTCTTGTATTCGGGGATTATTTAGAAGTTTGTTGTTTAAATTCTAGTCTTCTGAAATTTTCCTGTTACCTGTCGTCATTGATTTATGTTTGATTCATCATAGTTAGCTAACACACTCTGCATCTTTTAAGGATTTTAAGTTATCTGAGGCTTGTTTTATGGTTCAAGTATGATTTAGTGAAGTCCATGGAGGAAGAGAAAAGTGAGTATTCTGCTGTTGTTGGGTGGAGTGTTCTGTGTATACCAATTAGGTTTTATTGGATGGTTGTGTGGCTCAGTTCATCAGTACACTTGCTGAATCAGTAGTTTCTGTCACTTGCTGAGTGGTGGGTACTGAAATTCCCTAATATAATTGTGGATTTGTCTGTTTCTTCTTTCAGTGGTGCCTATTTCTGCTTCATGCATTTTGAGGCTCTGATAGTTGGTACGTAGCTAGGTATTCTGGGTAGACAATTCATTTGTCATTGCGTAGCTTCCCTCATTGCTGCTGGTGATTTTAGCTGCTGTGAAATCTACTTTATTTGATGTTATTAATATTTATTGATATTATTAATCATTCCTATTTTTAATTAATGTCTGAAAGGTTTTAGATTAATGCTTTTTAATTAATATTTTCACAGTGTATCTTTTCTTTCCTATTAGTTCTAGCCAATGTCATGTTTGAAGTGAGTGTGTGTAGATAGCATATAGTTGGATCATGTTTTTTTCTAAACTTTTATTTTACTTTTAACTTTTATAGAGTTTTGTTGTTTACAGATATGTATGTTCCCAGATTAGTCATATGTATATCCCGCAATCCCACCCCTCCAGACCGTCACACAGCACCCATGCAGGATCCCCTTTTCTCACAGAGCAATGGCTATAGCTATTTTCTTCACATATGATAGTACAGGCCTTTGTGCTACTTCCTTTACACCTCCCACCCACTGTTCATTCCCCACAATGTCCATATGTCTACTGTCCATGTCTGTTTTTCCATCACTTCACTGCATGTGTTATCATTACTATCCTACTAGATTCCATATATATGTGTTAATCTACGCTTACCAGTCTCTGCCATTTAATTGGTATATTGAAACCATTTACATTGAATGGATTTATATTTCAAATATGACACTTTGCTATTTGTTCAGTTTTCCTTTTTCATACTTTCCTGTGAGTTTGGAATAGTTTTTAGGATTCCATCTTGATTTATCTGTTGTATTTTGAGTTCATCACTTGATCTAGTTTTCTTGATGGTTCTAGGTGTTACAATGTACATGGGTGACTTACTGATGTTGGCATTTGCCATTTTTAAGTGCTGTGTAGAAACCTTACTTGATATTAGGCTCCCTGGCCCTCTCCACTTGTGAAATATAAGTCTCCAGTTCAGTCACTCAGCTGTGTCTGATTGCAGCACACCAGGCTTCCTATCCTTCATTTCCTGGCACTTGCTCAAACGCATGTCCATTGAGTTGGTGATGCCATCCAGCCATCTTGTCCTCTGTCATCCCCTTCTCCTTCTGCTTTCTGTTTTGTTTTTTTTTTTTCTGACATCAGGGTCTTAGGTATAACAGGCTTACTTATAACTGAACACCACCTTAGATCCTGTTCTAACTATTCCTTAACTGTGCCTTGAGAAACCCATGGCAAAGAAGGCTGGTCTGTTATGTTTGCCTCCATTTTTTAACATATCCTGATGTTCTTCCTTCCTTTTGGAAGTTCTAAGCCTTCTGCTATGATTTCGTCTTTGTTTAGGAGACTTACTTTTGCTATTTCAGAGTAGGTTTATTTATGGAAAGATGTTTTAGTTTTCTTTCCACTGAGCATATTTATATTTTTCTTCATTCTTGACAGATAGTTTGACTGAATATTTAACTCATGGTTGTCAGTTAGAACATTGGCCCTGCAACTGGTGGATATTGCCAGGAGGGTTTTCTTTGGTTAGGTCACCCTTTTCTGACTTCCTGGCTTTCTTGGAGCCAGGAAAGACAAGAAGTCTGCCTGTTTACTGCTCCCAGTTGGAGACAGCATCTTGTCTGGATATGTGGGGTGGGGGGCAGTAAGGAAACCAGGGGATGCACACAGTGTCCTTCCTTGTGTCCTGAGATCCCCTTTCCCACCTGTCAGAACCTTCCTCTGAGTTCTGTTGTGTGATATCCAGGGGTTTTGGGTCACAAAGGAGAGGACCCGTGGGAATCAGGGCTACTTTATTTGGAGAAACTAGAATTTGGTTTCTTTAACCATGATCTCCAAGACAGAAGGTCCTGGAATGCTACCTAAAGAACATGGCAGGAAAAAGACACACATCCCAAATTCCATGCCTTGTGAAGGTGTTGCTTGTAAGGAGGCCACAGAAAAACCCTCTGTGGGAGGTAGCTCAGAAAATATATCACCAATATTCCTAGTGGAAAACGGCACCCAGAGACAGTCATTGGAGGAGTTCACTGTAAGTAATATCATAATAATATCAAATCCAAGAGTGAGTAAGATAACTTGGTGAACATCAATTCTAGGGAAACACATATATTATGCAAATGTTTGCATGCCTATGGTGAAAAAATTAATTGAAGGTCATGAATGATCTATGAAATAGAAGATACTGAAAGTGAAGTATAATTCAATAATAGTTATGTGTGTATAGACAAAACCCTGGACATCTTGAAATAATTAATATCAAAATGTAAATAATGATTAATTTGGACTGATTTTGGATCAAATTATGGTTTATTTCAGTTTTACTCCCTGTTCTTTATTTAAAACCTTCTTATGATTGGCATCTAGTACACAATGAGCATAATAATCTTCATATTGAGAACAAAATCTTTTTTCCCAGGAGAGATTAAGAGGAAGACAAGATAGGGGGAAAGCCATCAAAATGCCTCCTAGTCAGAAAAGTTTGTACATTTCTTTTAATACTCTGTCAGATTAAATAAACTCTTCCATCTCCCACTGATGACTCATGGTGAATAAATTAAAAGAACAAAAACTTTTGTATGTGCACTGATGCCAGAGCCAATCTTTTCTTTGGGGACAGAGGTTTATAGACATCTGAGCATTAATACTTGTGAAGATAAGTTTTATAGAAGAAATGAACCCCAAAATGACTACTTGAATTGCAGACAAGTTAAGTATTTTGCTATTATAATGAATACTGGACAAAAGCACAGATGTGCATTTTTACAAATGACAGATAGAATCTGGAAACCAAACAAGACGTGCTCTAATGAAAAGACTAAAAACTAATTTTATACATTTATACATTGCCGTGGTCCAATTCTTAGAAAGACAAGCTGGAAATGACAAGAATAAATGACAAGAATAATCAAAAATCATGTGTGTGTATTCAAAATATACACTTTGAAACGTCATTTCTGAACGCTTTTGGAAGCAACATGGAAGAGAGACGTGAGTGATTTCCTTTCATCTCTTGCGGTCCTGGAGCCATGGTCCTTCTTGACGAGCCTGGGCCTGTTCCTCACTATCAACCCCATGTAGTTACCTAAGCATGGTTCTGAGCTCACGTGATGTGATGGCAACAACCCCAAGTACAGGGCCTGCCAGTTGCAGTTGTGTGATTCCTATAGCAAGGGCATCACAGGCTGTAAGTGCACACAGTGGATGAACTGTGGCCCATAAGTCAGGGCTATGGCTGTGAATCAGCTATTGATTGTGTTTAGCCTTAGGTGTCTCAGGGGACCTGGTAGCTCAGACAGGAAAGAATGACCAGTCACAAGGCAGGAGACCCAGGTTCAGTCCCTCAGTTGGGAAGATCCCCTGGAGAGGGAAATGGCTGTCTACTCCAGTATTCTTGCCTGGAGAATCCTATGGACAGAGGAGCCTAGCTGGCTATAGTCCATGGGTTTGCAAAGAATTGGACATGACTGAGCAGGCTTTTACTTAGAGAAGAAGCCACTGGAGCCTCCGCCACCTCAGTTTCCTCCCTTCCCCAACATGCCCTCTCAGAGCTGCAGCATCTGACCTGGTTGACTGCAGCCTTGAGGATTTGCAGGCCTCCGTCACTTTAGAGAATTCACTATAAATTCGTGGAACTCAGGGAACCCTAATCCTATAATGACAATGTTATTCTGTTGCAATGGCTGCAAGTTGGAAAACCAGCCAAACATCAAGATGCCTAAGACTTAACCTCCCACCTCAGAGGTTAAGCTGACCCAGAGTTTCAGCTCTCCAAACACATGTTTTTCTTTTTTTTTTTTTTTTAATGTCTTTTGAATCTACCTCCTGGGACTAACTTCTTCTTCTAAAACATAGACCAAGTCCATCTTCAATGCTCATGACAATCTTCTAGCTACCTGAAGGCATTTTCAGGCTCTCTCTTGCCCCAGGGGTATTTTCAGGCTAGCCAAGTCTTATATTCTCCTGTGTCCCTAAAATAATATATTTTCCAAGCCTTCCCTCAGCTAGCTGCATTTCTCTAGAGATTTTCTCATCTAGAATGTATTCATTCATCCGTGTGGCTCATAGCAGGGCAGTGCACAGCATTGCCAATGCCTTGTGGGACCCTTGCCAGATTTTGGCTGAATCTGCACATTTTGAGCACCATCCTCTGTCCTTTAGTTACTGGACCACCTCTCGACAGGGCTGGTGGATGTTGGGCCACTAGACAGGTGACTTAGTCCCTTGGCTAGGAAGAGTGGGAGCTGGTGGATACCTAAGGAGGAGATGGGTCCTCATTCAGGGAAAGACAGACAGAAGATGGGAAGTCAGTGAGTCCAGTGGGCAAGTGGTCAAGACTACGGAATTTAGCTTATGACTCATGTGTACACCAAGTCTAGGAGGTGGGAAGCCCACCTTGGGCATGCGGAATGCATGCTGGGAACCTGTAGGAAAGCACTCAGATGGTGTTACTGTAGAATCCAGAAATTGTTCTGGAAACTGTGCAGGGGACTTGCTGGACCATTAGCTTCCACTGCTTTTTCTGCTATAGAAGAACTTGCTTTGATGTGTGACTGAGTCCTGAATGGGAGAAGAAAAGGCCTGTGTGAGAAGGAGGAGGGGTGAGTGAATGGGGTCAGGATGCCTGATGGCAGGACTGGTGGGACTCTGGCTCCTGTCGTCTCTTTCAACACCAAGTTCTTTCATTTATTTATGTTTTCTTCTTCCCTGTGTGTTTCTGTAAATAATATCATATCCCTTCATAAGAGAGGGCAGACTGTGACAGGCTAGAGCCACAAGAGGAGGACACACATAGAGGAGGCATGTGAGGTGAATTGAGGATGCTGTGATGAACTCCACACACAGATGTACCTCAGCTCCGCACATCTGAGGTGACCAAACAGAACAGGAAAAGGGATTGGTCTTTACCACTGGCAATAAGATGAATCGCCTAATGCCCTGGCATTCTTCTGGATACAACACTAATTGAGTTTCCTAGAGTTGGGAAGCATACGTAGATGTCTGAAAACTCTTCACGATGAAATCCTTTTTTTAAAAAATATTTCATTGTAATTGGAGGATAATTACTTTCCAATATTGTGATGGTTTCTGCCATACATCAACATGAATCAACCCTAGGTATGCATGAACTTAGAGCCTATCATACAGAGTAAAGTAGGTCAGAAAGAGAAACACAAATATTATATATTAATGCATATATAAGGAATTTAGAAAGATGGTGCAGACAACGAAGTCCTTTTAATCGATCAGTTGGTGGTAAACTCTCCATATCAACTGCTGTTACACTAATGCACAAGCCTCAAAAAGCTAGCAAAGCAAAACAAAACAATTCCAAAGAAAAAAAAAAAAGCTGGACCAGTGGAGTGTTTCAGTTTTCTGTCTAGACTTGGCTGGATCTAGAGGCCAGTTCTTGAGTATTGCCCTGGTTTCTATTGTTTCGTCTTCCTGAGCCTGTTTCCCCACAGTAAATTATGGATGATGTATTATCTAGGCCACAGGGATTGGACAGTCATGCGCAGTGACGTATTAGCACTGCGGCTGTCATGTGGTGCAGGCGTGTTCAGTACACACGGGTGATTTCCGGGAGCAGTGACTGTAGACATCCCATTGCAGACTGGCTGCGCTGCTGAGTGGGACTTACCATTTGTGGCGGCGAAGGGACCTGCCCCAGCCAGGCAGGCAGGCAACACCGGGCACAGTGCCTCAGGTGGCTGGGAGGCAGGCTGTCCCTGGACCGCAGGCAGGGCTCTCTCACTCAATTTCAACTTGTCTTTTGTAGGAATCACGCTCTACAGCCACCCGTATGGAGGAGCTTTGCTGAACGAGGACAAGATGTGAGTTGAGGGAATGGGCAGGGGTCTGACTGTGGAAGAGCATCTTTGGGTTGGTAGGGGCGCATCTCGTCCCTCTTCTTATCCCTGAGTGATGCTGGCAGATACACGGAGGGAGCAAGGCTTGGGGATTTCTGTGTGAACTGTGAGGACCATGATGATTAAAGGAGGAAGTGCAATGACTGAGTCGAAAATGGGTGCCGGCGGTGACCAAACAGAACAGGAAAAGGGATTGGTCTTTACCACTGGCAATAAGATGAATCGCCTAATGCCCTGGCATTCTTCTGGATACAACACTAATTGAGTTTCCTAGAGTTGGGAAGCATACGTAGATGTCTGAAAACTCTTCACGATGAAATCCTTTTTTTAAAAAATATTTCATTGTAATTGGAGGATAATTACTTTCCAATATTGTGATGGTTTCTGCCATACATCAACATGAATCAACCCTAGGTATGCATGAACTTAGAGCCTATCATACAGAGTAAAGTAGGTCAGAAAGAGAAACACAAATATTATATATTAATGCATATATAAGGAATTTAGAAAGATGGTGCAGACAACGAAGTCCTTTTAATCGATCAGTTGGTGGTAAACTCTCCATATCAACTGCTGTTACACTAATGCACAAGCCTCAAAAAGCTAGCAAAGCAAAACAAAACAATTCCAAAGAAAAAAAAAAAGCTGGACCAGTGGAGTGTTTCAGTTTTCTGTCTAGACTTGGCTGGATCTAGAGGCCAGTTCTTGAGTATTGCCCTGGTTTCTATTGTTTCGTCTTCCTGAGCCTGTTTCCCCACAGTAAATTATGGATGATGTATTATCTAGGCCACAGGGATTGGACAGTCATGCGCAGTGACGTATTAGCACTGCGGCTGTCATGTGGTGCAGGCGTGTTCAGTACACACGGGTGATTTCCGGGAGCAGTGACTGTAGACATCCCATTGCAGACTGGCTGCGCTGCTGAGTGGGACTTACCATTTGTGGCGGCGAAGGGACCTGCCCCAGCCAGGCAGGCAGGCAACACCGGGCACAGTGCCTCAGGTGGCTGGGAGGCAGGCTGTCCCTGGACCGCAGGCAGGGCTCTCTCACTCAATTTCAACTTGTCTTTTGTAGGAATCACGCTCTACAGCCACCCGTATGGAGGAGCTTTGCTGAACGAGGACAAGATGTGAGTTGAGGGAATGGGCAGGGGTCTGACTGTGGAAGAGCATCTTTGGGTTGGTAGGGGCGCATCTCGTCCCTCTTCTTATCCCTGAGTGATGCTGGCAGATACACGGAGTGGAGCAAGGCTTGGGGATTTCTGTGTGAACTGTGAGGACCATGATGATTAAAGGAGGAAGTGCAATGACTGAGTCGAAAATGGGTGCCCGTGTCGTGCAGCTCAGTTCCAGGTAGAAATTGTTCCAGGGGGATAATTCACCTAAGCACACGAGACCCAACAGTGAGCAGTGATGGACATCACTTAACAGGTGTTAGTGCTGCTCGGGTTAAAAGTGACCCAGAAAGCACGTTGTGTGCCGTCACTAAGCACCACCATCTATTCTGAACATTCTGGTGCTTGGAGAGATTAGATTCAGAGGGGGGCTAATTGCTCCCCCCAACTCTGATGGGAGCTGTTGTTCAGCAAGGTAGCCCCGAGTCGGCAGAGACCAAAGCTCATCCTGGAGGCCGGGTGGCAAATGCCACTCATTTTACCGGGGAGCAGACTCAGTGTCAAGTCAGGGTTCCTGTGGGTCATTTTCATTCTCCTCTGTGTCCTTGGGATGGTGGGAGCTGTATTCCAGGCCTTGAAAGGTCATCGAGGGGATTTAATGAGAGAATCCATACCTTTAGCCAATATGCCATCTGGTCCTTAATTTTTTTCCCCCTTTGAGGAAATACATTTATTATTCACATTGTTGGCAGAGCTCACTAGCCATTTGAAAAGCAAATGAATAAATCTGCATTTTTACCTCACTTTCTTACAGTAAAATAAAATCCACATGGAATAGATATTTAAAAGTAATACATTAAGATAATGGAAGAAGAAGCCTGAATATTTTTGTAATTTTTATGAACTAAAAGTCTTCTAAGCCTATGAAGTAAAAGAATATACAAAATATATAAACATGTATCCAAAAATGGAAATGAAATCTTTGTTGAAAAATAAGCTTTAAAACATGAAGGGAAAAACAAAAATATTTATAACACATGTGACCGTAGATAGTTTTCTTAATATTGTGAGACCTTCTTATAAGTCAGTAGACAAAGGATGCCAGATCTTTTTTTCCCTCACTTTTTAAAGAAGGTAAATGAGAGATTCTTTAAATTCTATTGTGACTTACACTTTTCAGAAGTTTCATACATATGATTTCATACCATTCCATGATAACCTTTTCTCCATCTCTGTTCTCCCCTCGGGCTTCCCTGGTGGCTCAGACGGTAAAGAATCTGCTTGCAATGCAAGAGACCTGGGTTCCATCCTTGGGTAGGGAAGATTTCCTGGTGAAGGGCATGGCAACCCACTCCAGTATTCTTGCCTGGAGAATCCCATGGACTGAGGGGCCTGGTGGGCTGCAGTCCATGGGGTGGCAAAGCATCGGTCCTCCCCACTCCCTGTAACCACTCAGTTCATGACCAACGGTTCACTGACTGTAGCCACAGCGGCAACCCCAGGTCCCTGTCAGCCTCTGATGCCTGTTCTGCTCTGCCCACAGCCTGGAGAGTATCCGCCAGTGTGGTGTTGCCCTATGCATTGTGCTCGGCTTCTCCATCCTGTCTGCATCCATCAGCAGCTCCGTAGTGCGGGACAGGGTGACTGGAACCAAGAGGCTGCAGCACCTTAGTGGTCTGGGCTACAGGACCTACTGGCTCACGAACTTCCTGTTCGACATGGTAGGACTCGGGGCTCTGTCCTTCTGGGTCCTTGCACCCTTGGGAATTGTGTGTGTGTGTGCATGTGTGTGTCTGTGGCCCCACACTATCCACAGAAGACAGGCCGTTTCCTGGAAGCATGTTTCGTGTTAAGCTTCCCTTGCTTCTCTGAACCAATCTGTGGCATTGCTCCTGAGGAGGGACGGGCGGGACTCAGCTGGAATCTGCACAGATATGGGGACCAAAGATGAAATTCCCACAGGAGAAGCACACAGAGCTGCTTAAGAGATAAGCTAGCAGAAAAAGCCCAGCATAGCATTCAATCCAAGAAATGGAAACATAGGGTGCTGTGAGAACCCCAAAGAGAAGGAAATTCACCCCAACAGAACCCAAGGATGCCTTTGTGCAGGACGTGGCATGTGCACAGAGAATGAAAAAAGTGAGAGTAAGAGGACAAAACAATTCACAGCTGGTTCAGAGGCACAGGGACAACTGTGATTCCAAAAGCTGATATTTGGAGAAACACCATTAATTAAGGGCTTTCGTATCTCAGTCGGTAAATAATCTGCCTGCAGTGCAGGAGATCTGGAGGTCTGGGTTTGATTCCTGTGTTCGGAAGATTCCCTGAAGAAAGAAATGGCAACCCACTGTAGTATTCTTGCCTGGAGAATTCCACGGACAGAGGAGTCTGGAAGGCTACAGTTCATGGGGTTGCAAAGTGTTGGACACGGCTGAGTGACTGAACGAACACCACCATTAATTAAAATACATGCAGGGCAGGTGAGCACAGCCACAACCTGTGTGGGGCGTGTGCTTCCTAACACAGTGGCGAGTTCTGAGAGGTTCATGGTCTAACGTGGATGAGGAGTGGGCGACCTCATCCATCTCTGCTATAAAGCAGTGTCCTCCTCAGATGCCCGCCTGGGGCCAGGCCACATCCTCCTGCAGGCTGACCCTGTGGGGTCATGACACAGAAGCACAGGCCGGAAGTGCCTGGCCGTATGTCCAGAGGGTGTAAAGAGGGCTGGGCAGTGCCAGCCGCCCAGTCCTGGTTCAGGGCTGTCTCCAGCTGCCCACAGCCATGCCTGCCCTGTAGTGGCTCACAGTGATCACTGCTTCTGAGGAGGAGATGGGGGAGGTTACGCCAGGAGAGACTGAGCGCCTGCAGGAAACACCCAGAACCTTTTCCCAATCAGAGATTTCCTGGAAGCATGTTTCGTGTTAAGCTTCCCTTGCTTCTCTGAACCAATCTGTGGCATTGCTCCTGAGGAGGGACGGGCGGGACTCAGCTGGAATCTGCACAGATATGGGGACCAAAGATGAAATTCCCACAGGAGAAGCACACAGAGCTGCTTAAGAGATAAGCTAGCAGAAAAAGCCCAGCATAGCATTCAATCCAAGAAATGGAAACATAGGGTGCTGTGAGAACCCCAAAGAGAAGGAAATTCACCCCAACAGAACCCAAGGATGCCTTTGTGCAGGACGTGGCATGTGCACAGAGAATGAAAAAAGTGAGAGTAAGAGGACAAAACAATTCACAGCTGGTTCAGAGGCACAGGGACAACTGTGATTCCAAAAGCTGATATTTGGAGAAACACCATTAATTAAGGGCTTTCGTATCTCAGTCGGTAAATAATCTGCCTGCAGTGCAGGAGATCTGGAGGTCTGGGTTTGATTCCTGTGTTCGGAAGATTCCCTGAAGAAAGAAATGGCAACCCACTGTAGTATTCTTGCCTGGAGAATTCCACGGACAGAGGAGTCTGGAAGGCTACAGTTCATGGGGTTGCAAAGTGTTGGACACGGCTGAGTGACTGAACGAACACCACCATTAATTAAAATACATGCAGGGCAGGTGAGCACAGCCACAACCTGTGTGGGGCGTGTGCTTCCTAACACAGTGGCGAGTTCTGAGAGGTTCATGGTCTAACGTGGATGAGGAGTGGGCGACCTCATCCATCTCTGCTATAAAGCAGTGTCCTCCTCAGATGCCCGCCTGGGGCCAGGCCACATCCTCCTGCAGGCTGACCCTGTGGGGTCATGACACAGAAGCACAGGCCGGAAGTGCCTGGCCGTATGTCCAGAGGGTGTAAAGAGGGCTGGGCAGTGCCAGCCGCCCAGTCCTGGTTCAGGGCTGTCTCCAGCTGCCCACAGCCATGCCTGCCCTGTAGTGGCTCACAGTGATCACTGCTTCTGAGGAGGAGATGGGGGAGGTTACGCCAGGAGAGACTAAGCGCCTGCAGGAAACACCCAGAACCTTTTCCTTTTCTGGATTCATTAGTCAGTTGTAGTGGGTGGTTTCAATTGATGTGCTTCCTCTAGCAATTTAACAGATATTTTTGAGGTTCTGCTCTGGGCCCAGGTGTTTCTGAGCTGTTGGGGACAAACTGTGAACAGAGTAGAGAGGATCTCCACCTTTGGAGAATTTATGTTCTTACTGATAGAAGCAGAAGTGAAAGTGAAAGTCGCTCAGTCATGTCTGACTCTTTGTGACCCCATGGATGAGCCATGGAATTCTACAGGTAAGAGTAGTCAAGTGGGTAACTATTCCTTTCTCCATGGGATCTCCTGCATTGCAGGTAGATTCTTTACCATCTGAGCCACCGGGGAAGCCCAAGAGTACTGGAATGGGTAGCCTATCCCTTCTCCAGGGGATCTTCCTGACTCAGGAATCAAACCAGAGTCTCGTGCACTGCAGGTGGATTCTTTACCAGCTGAGCTACCAGGGCCGCTCCAACAAATATAGTTACACAAGATGCAATCGGCTTGTGACTAGATTTATCAAGAGACTGAAAGAGGGTCATCGGCTAGAGGGTTACTTCAGATCAACACTGGGGTCTGACAATTAGGGGGAGCCCTGCTGTGTGGAGGGGAAGGTGTGGAGGGGAAGGGGTGGGGTGGGAGGGTCCCAAGGTTTGTCAACCGTTGGGTTTCCACCCTTGGTTCTTCCGCTTGGGAGGTGGGTGTGGGCAGCGTAGACAACAGTGGCTTATAGCTCTGGAGGCTGGAATCCCACATCCAGGGGTGGGCGGGGCTGGTGACACCCCGAGGCCTCCCTCCTGGTTGTGTGGACGGTGGTCTCCTCTCTGTGCCCTTGCTCTGTGAGTCTGTGTCCTCAGTTCCTCTCTTTGTAAGAATATCAGCCCCATGGGGTCAGAGCCCATCCTAAGGACCTCATTTTACATGAATCTTGAGGGGGACTTATTTCAGTCCCAAAATGGGATTCTCCAGGCCCAAGTCCACTGCTACAACCGCGGGTTGGGCCAGACAGGACACAGGCTAAACGGGAGCCAAACAGGACAGGAGACGGTGATAAATATGCCTTTGCCCTAATAGGCCCTCTTCCTCATTGAGGAATTTAAACAGGAAAATGGATTCATTAGTGGGTTTTGGGGGTTCAATTGATGTGCTTCCTCTAGCAATTTAACAGATATTTTTGAGGTTCTGCTCTGGGCCCAGGTGTTTCTGAACTGTTGGGGACAAACTGTGAACAGAGTAGAGAGGATCTCCACCTTTGGAGAATTTATGTTCTTACTGATAGAAGCAGAAGTGAAAGTGAAAGTCGCTCAGTCATGTCTGACTCTTTGTGACCCCATGGATGAGCCATGGAATTCTACAGGTAAGAGTAGTCAAGTGGGTAACTATTCCTTTCTCCATGGGATCTCCTGCATTGCAGGTAGATTCTTTACCATCTGAGCCACCGGGGAAGCCCAAGAGTACTGGAATGGGTAGCCTATCCCTTCTCCAGGGGATCTTCCTGACTCAGGAATCAAACCAGAGTCTCGTGCACTGCAGGTGGATTCTTTACCAGCTGAGCTACCAGGGCCGCTCCAACAAATATAGTTACACAAGATGCAATCGGCTTGTGACTAGATTTATCAAGAGACTGAAAGAGGGTCATCGGCTAGAGGGTTACTTCAGATCAACACTGGGGTCTGACAATTAGGGGGAGCCCTGCTGTGTGGAGGGGAAGGTGTGGAGGGGAAGGGGTGGGGTGGGAGGGTCCCAAGGTTTGTCAACCGTTGGGTTTCCACCCTTGGTTCTTCCGCTTGGGAGGTGGGTGTGGGCAGCGTAGACAACAGTGGCTTATAGCTCTGGAGGCTGGAATCCCACATCCAGGGGTGGGCGGGGCTGGTGACACCCCGAGGCCTCCCTCCTGGTTGTGTGGACGGTGGTCTCCTCTCTGTGCCCTTGCTCTGTGAGTCTGTGTCCTCAGTTCCTCTCTTTGTAAGAATATCAGCCCCATGGGGTCAGAGCCCATCCTAAGGACCTCATTTTACATGAATCTTGAGGGGGACTTATTTCAGTCCCAAAATGGGATTCTCCAGGCCCAAGTCCACTGCTACAACCGCGGGTTGGGCCAGACAGGACACAGGCTAAACGGGAGCCAAACAGGACAGGAGACGGTGATAAATATGCCTTTGCCCTAATAGGCCCTCTTCCCTCTATTTCTCAGCTCTTTTATTTGGTCTCCGTCTGTCTGTGTGTTGCTGTGATCGTCGCCTTCCAGCTAACGGCCTTCACTTTCCGGGAGAACCTGGCGGCCACGGCCCTCCTGCTGGCACTTTTCGGGTATGTGATGAGACACACGGCGGCAGAATTACGGCTTGTTTTCTGAAGGGGAAGAGCCCCCTGGGGTGGCTTTGAACCTGCTGTCGACTTCATGGTTTTCTCTCTTTCCCTCCAATTATTCCGCTGCCTCCAGGGGTGCAGAGCTGACCAGATGGAATAGGACGCCTGGTGCCCCCTCACGGGGGGCAGGTGATGGAGACGGCTTGACTCTGTCTGTCTCAGAGCTTGTCTGTCTCTGTTGTTCCTCTGTGGCTGAAACACGCCACCCCTCTGCTCCGGAGCTGTCCTCCCAGAGCTCCTGAAGCTCTACGAGTGCCATCCTTTTCCCTCTCCTGATCCTAGTAGTTTAGAAGTGTTTTGTCTAACTTCTATCAGGTTTTTTTTTTTTTTTTTCTGGGAGGATAAAACTAGCAAAAGCAGTAGTCATTTTACTCATGTCTTGTTCAGGCGTGCTCATCAGGATCCTTGCCAGCAGTCCCCAGAGTGTATCTGCTGGCTCTCAGGAATGCATAAGGTCATCTTCTCTTACAAGTGGTGCATATTTGACTATAGATGTAGGTTGAGTATGTGAAAGACACTTACTAATAGTAGGGGAAATAAGTGACTTATGGCTCAGTGATTAAAGAACCCGCCTACCAGTGCAGGAGACGGGTTTGATCCCTGGGTCAGGACGATCCCCTCAAGAGAGAAATGGCAACCCACTCCAGTATTCTTGCCTGGAGAATGCCATGGACAGAGGAGCCTGGAGGGCTGCAGTACATAGGGTCACAAAGAGTCAGACATGACTAAGCCCGCATTACACATACACACACTATACATATATATTTCAAACAGAGTATTCTGCTCTTATCTAAGCCAAAGTTTATAAGTAAAACAGTTTTCACAGAGATAACAATTGTATCAGTGATCCAGACTTTTCAAAGTACCTAATTAGGAAACATATCATTATTGGATAAATAGAAATATGGATGGATAGATGAGGGATGGAGAGAGAGAGAGAGAAACCTTAAGCTCAGAATTATCTCCATGTTCATGACAGTAGCCCTTTTCAGACCATTTCAGGAGGCTCAGTGGTGTCTCAAGGCACATTCATGGCCCATAGGGCAATATGTCAGGTGGAGGATCCCAGGAGACCGGGGCCTCGAGGCTGGTTTTAGGGGAAGAGCACAAAGCGGGTGCTGACCCGACTTTCTGAGTGACATTCCAGGGGTGGGTTCAAATTTAGACTGGGGGTCTTGCTCCACGATTTAGACAGAGGTTCTTCCTTCATGGGAGCTGCTTGGGTATGACCTTGACTTGGGACGCCTGCCGTAGGAGCGATCCCTGGGTTCCCGTGTGCTGACATATCCCCCAAGTGCCCCGATGGACAAATGTGTTAGCCGCTTCTGTACCCACAAGGAGCCCCAGAACCATCTCAGAAAGGCTGATCCCAGAATAAGCTGAAACCCAAGAACACAGCCAAGCATTAAATGGGGCGGTTTGTTTGGATGAATAGAGTATCACAAAACATAATAGGAAAACATGTCCATTTACAATTTCCTTTTTCTTTTTTCTTCTTTCTTTCTGTGGAGGAAAGGTTGATATTTAAGCTCAAAAGGGAAGAGAATAAGCATCAAAAAAAAAAAAGTGACACCTAAAAATCTCAGACAGAGAAAAGAATCCAGCTTGTATAAAACAGTGAAACCTTAACCATATATTTGGGCTCCCCAACTGGCGCAAGTGGTAAAGAACCCGCCAGTTTGATCCCTGGGTTGGGAAGGTCACCTGGAGGAGGGCATGACAACCCACTCCAACATTCTTGCCTGGAGAACTCCATGGACAGAGGAGCGTGACAGGCTACAGTCCATAGCTGTAGTTGGACACAGCTGAAGCGACTTAGCCTGTGTGCCCGTGTTGACATATTTAGTGACATTTAACTCTAAAGGGTAATCAAGATGAGGTCACAGAATCCTGTTTCATCCAAAGTTTATAAGTAAAACAGTTTTCACAGAGATAACAATTGTATCAGTGATCCAGACTTTTCAAAGTACCTAATTAGGAAACATATCATTATTGGATAAATAGAAATATGGATGGATAGATGAGGGATGGAGAGAGAGAGAGAGAAACCTTAAGCTCAGAATTATCTCCATGTTCATGACAGTAGCCCTTTTCAGACCATTTCAGGAGGCTCAGTGGTGTCTCAAGGCACATTCATGGCCCATAGGGCAATATGTCAGGTGGAGGATCCCAGGAGACCGGGGCCTCGAGGCTGGTTTTAGGGGAAGAGCACAAAGCGGGTGCTGACCCGACTTTCTGAGTGACATTCCAGGGGTGGGTTCAAATTTAGACTGGGGGTCTTGCTCCACGATTTAGACAGAGGTTCTTCCTTCATGGGAGCTGCTTGGGTATGACCTTGACTTGGGGACGCCCCTGCCGTAGGAGCGATCCCTGGGTTCCCGTGTGCTGACATATCCCCCAAGTGCCCCGATGGACAAATGTGTTAGCCGCTTCTGTACCCACAAGGAGCCCCAGAACCATCTCAGAAAGGCTGATCCCAGAATAAGCTGAAACCCAAGAACACAGCCAAGCATTAAATGGGGCGGTTTGTTTGGATGAATAGAGTATCACAAAACATAATAGGAAAACATGTCCATTTACAATTTCCTTTTTCTTTTTTCTTCTTTCTTTCTGTGGAGGAAAGGTTGATATTTAAGCTCAAAAGGGAAGAGAATAAGCATCAAAAAAAAAAAAGTGACACCTAAAAATCTCAGACAGAGAAAAGAATCCAGCTTGTATAAAACAGTGAAACCTTAACCATATATTTGGGCTCCCCAACTGGCGCAAGTGGTAAAGAACCCGCCAGTTTGATCCCTGGGTTGGGAAGGTCACCTGGAGGAGGGCATGACAACCCACTCCAACATTCTTGCCTGGAGAACTCCATGGACAGAGGAGCGTGACAGGCTACAGTCCATAGCTGTAGTTGGACACAGCTGAAGCGACTTAGCCTGTGTGCCCGTGTTGACATATTTAGTGACATTTAACTCTAAAGGGTAATCAAGATGAGGTCACAGAATCCTGTTTCATCCAAACAGCGTGGAGGGCCTGGTTTCAAAGGGAGGATAATCCCATAAATGGCATAATAATCGTGTGTAGGCCACCAGTGTTAAATCACTAAAATGATACTATATTTTAATTAAAAAATGGAGGTGGCTAGACGCTACTGTAGGTTTAACTAAAAAATAGATTATACCCTTTGTTTATGCTCAGGCGTGTCTGACTCTCTGAAACCCTATGGACTGTAGCCCACCAGGCTCCTCTGTCCATGGGATTCTCCAGGCAAAAATATTGGAGTGGGTTGCCATTTCTTCCTCCAGGGCGTCTTCCCCACCCAGGGATCAAAGTTGCATCTCCTGCGTTGGCAGGCAGAGTCTTTACCACTGTGCCACCCAGGAAGCCCATTGTGCCCTTTAAGCCAATTTCAGTCTTTTCTCGAAAATAAGAAAGAAAGAAGCAGAAAGACTGGAGCTGCTGATATGTGTATTTGAACCAAGTATTTATTTGAAAGGTTGCTAATGAACATGCAGTACACAGAAAGCGATGGCTGCATTGTAGCTGCTGAGAACTGCCCTCAGGACAGTTTGTTGGTGCAGCAGTAGGATTTCAGTTTGGGGCTTTGTCACTTAGTGTTTTTGCTTCAGTGGTGCTTCCCTGGTGGCTCAGATGGTACAGAATCCACCTGCAATTTGGGAGACCTGGGTTTGATCCCTGGGTTGGGACGATCTCCTGGAGAAGGGAATGGCTACCCACTCCAGTATTCTTGCCTGGAGAATTCCACGGACAGAGGAGCCTGGTGGGCTACGGTCCATGGGGTCGGAAAGAGTCGAACATGACTGAGCAGCTAATACTTCACTTCAGAGTACTTGGCCTACTAGTCAAAAATTGAAATGACACACCCAGTATGGAAATCTTAGGTAACAAGTACTGAAGTACGTATCCTGAACAACCTCAAATGAAGCAGAGACTAGTCCTTGGTGAGGCTTTTATTCCCTCAGGTGCAAGTGAGAATGCCCTGGCACCCTCGAGGATACTGGGGGCCCTGTGTTCCTGGACCACTTTCTAGACAGACATGCTGCTCTAAGAAGGTCACCATCTCTCCAGGCATGTGCCAGGCTGACCCCATACAGGGCCCGTGAGGTATTGATCCCCAAGCACCCCAGCCCCAACACTGCAAAATGTACCCGAGGCCTGGCCTGACGGCATGTCTCACGAGGAACGGAACCCTGTCTGGGGGGCCCCCCAGGAGGACTCTGGATATTCAACACACTGCCACTATTTTTTGGAGGTGGCTAGACGCTACTGTAGGTTTAACTAAAAAATAGATTATACCCTTTGTTTATGCTCAGGCGTGTCTGACTCTCTGAAACCCTATGGACTGTAGCCCACCAGGCTCCTCTGTCCATGGGATTCTCCAGGCAAAAATATTGGAGTGGGTTGCCATTTCTTCCTCCAGGGCGTCTTCCCCACCCAGGGATCAAAGTTGCATCTCCTGCGTTGGCAGGCAGAGTCTTTACCACTGTGCCACCCAGGAAGCCCATTGTGCCCTTTAAGCCAATTTCAGTCTTTTCTCGAAAATAAGAAAGAAAGAAGCAGAAAGACTGGAGCTGCTGATATGTGTATTTGAACCAAGTATTTATTTGAAAGGTTGCTAATGAACATGCAGTACACAGAAAGCGATGGCTGCATTGTAGCTGCTGAGAACTGCCCTCAGGACAGTTTGTTGGTGCAGCAGTAGGATTTCAGTTTGGGGCTTTGTCACTTAGTGTTTTTGCTTCAGTGGTGCTTCCCTGGTGGCTCAGATGGTACAGAATCCACCTGCAATTTGGGAGACCTGGGTTTGATCCCTGGGTTGGGACGATCTCCTGGAGAAGGGAATGGCTACCCACTCCAGTATTCTTGCCTGGAGAATTCCACGGACAGAGGAGCCTGGTGGGCTACGGTCCATGGGGTCGGAAAGAGTCGAACATGACTGAGCAGCTAATACTTCACTTCAGAGTACTTGGCCTACTAGTCAAAAATTGAAATGACACACCCAGTATGGAAATCTTAGGTAACAAGTACTGAAGTACGTATCCTGAACAACCTCAAATGAAGCAGAGACTAGTCCTTGGTGAGGCTTTTATTCCCTCAGGTGCAAGTGAGAATGCCCTGGCACCCTCGAGGATACTGGGGGCCCTGTGTTCCTGGACCACTTTCTAGACAGACATGCTGCTCTAAGAAGGTCACCATCTCTCCAGGCATGTGCCAGGCTGACCCCATACAGGGCCCCGTGAGGTATTGATCCCCAAGCACCCCAGCCCCAACACTGCAAAATGTACCCGAGAGGCCTGGCCTGACGGCATGTCTCACGAGGAACGGGAACCCTGTTCTGTAGCAGGGGCCCAAGAGGACCAAAACCCACAGGAGGACTCTGGATATTCAACACACTGCCACATGGAAAAGAAAAGCAACCTGCTATGTACTGTTCCAGAGTAGAGTCTGAATAAGTAGTGCTTTTTTTTCTCTCTATTTTTTTGGCTGTGTTGCATGGCATGCAGGATCTTAATTCCCTGATCTGGGCTGGAACCCATGCCACCTGAATGGAATTGTGGAGTTCTAACCACTGGGCTGCCAGGGAAGCCCCTGAATCAGTGGTTTTAAGTTGTGGTGTTGGGGTGGGGGATGGGGGAGTTGGCTCACTCTAGGAAGGAATTTCTGGGGCTGAAGCTCCAATACTTTGACCACCTGATGTGAAGAGCCAGCTTGTTGAAAGAGACCCTGAAGCTAGGAAAGACGGAGGGCAAAAGAAGTGGGCGACAGGATGAGATGGTTGGATGACATCACTTAATCAATGGATATAGTTTGAGCAAAATCTGGGAGATGGTGAAGAACTGGGAAACCTGTTCATGTATGGCATGCTGCAGTTCGTGGGGTTGCAAGGAGTTGAACATGTATTAGTGACTGAACAACAACCAATATATATATCCACTCTTTTCAAGATCCTTTCCCCATATGCATCATTACAGAGCATTGAGTAGAGTTCCCTGTGCTATACAGCAGGTCCTTATTAGTATTTTCTGCATAGCAGTGTGAATTTGGAGGAAGGCATGGCAATTGATTCCAGTATTCTTGCCTGGAGAGTCCCATGGACAGAGAAGCCTGGCAGGCTACAGTCCATAGGATTGCATAGTTTGACTTGATTGAAGCAACTTAGCGTGTATGCCCACACGGTGTAAATTTAGTTCAATTATTAATGATCATTTAATTATGTGATACAGCAACTAATTAAGACATAGTTGCATTAAAGCACTCACCTGTCCCTTGTATGCTTGAAAATCATTTTCTTCATGCTTGAATTACAAGGCAGCCTTCTGTTGACAGAAGTTTCTAAATCTCTGTATGACTCTATGTTTAATGTTATACATCTATAATAATAATGTGTTCTGAAATGTGAGGGTGTATTTTTGATCCAGGGACAAATACCATAGGTTTCATGTGGAAGAGGAACTCACTCAAATTGATACCTATCTCAAGAGTTCACCTAGCATCTTTTGAAGCCTCATATTTTCAGGGCTACTTAACAGTTTAAGAATACCTCAAGCACTTAGAAGATACTGAGGGATTTCAAGTGAAACTACAAAATCAGTGTGAGAAAGTGGTGACATGTTTACATTGAGTGTGCAGAGAGCATGTGACCTTAAGTCAGCGACTTCTACTGTTTAATACACTTGTCAGGAAAGTAGAATATTCACTAAATTGTAAATATATAGTCATGGTTCTTATAATAACATTATATATTTTTGATTAATAAAAATTTTTGTTGAGTATTCCTTTCCATTAAAATGAGGAGAATGTTACCTGAAGCTTTCCATTTTCATCTTAGGTCCTCTTTTTGTATAGAATTTTCTGCCTGTGATAGCTTTAACTCTCATTCAAACAAACAGGCATTATCCCTGTCTGCTGAGAGTCTGAGAGTGAGTAGTGAGGCCAGGCTTGCCTCATGGGAGAGGACCTTTCCCCGGGTCACAAAGCTGCATGCCCAGGCCCAAATCTGAGCCTACCCGGTTTCTGCCTGGACTTCTCTGGTGGCTCAGACTGTAAAGAATCCACCTGCAATATGGGAGACCTGAGTTCGATCCCTGGGTTGGGAAGATCCCCTGGAGAAGGAAATAGCTACCCACTCCAGTATCCTTGCATAGAAAATTCCATGAACAGAGGAGCCTTGCAGGCTGCAGTTCATGGGGTTGCAGAGTTGGACATGACTGAGTGACTTTTAATACAATAATAATAGGCTCTGCCCATATATTATGGAAAATGTGCCTTGTCTTCAGAAAATACTGCCAGATTTATTAAGGAAGTGTTTTTCTGTTCACTGTTGGGGGAAGAACAACCAGCCTACAGCATCTCGTCTGTGAGTCAGTCTTGATAGAATTAAGTGTCACAGGACGAAGAGCTCGACTTTCCACGTTGCTTTCCAGGTATGCGACTCTTCCTGGGATGTATCTCATCTCCAGAATCTTTTCCAGCTCGGACGTCGCTTTCATCTCCTACATCTCCTTGAACTTCATCTTCGGCCTCTGTACCATGCTCATGACCGTCATGCCTCGGCTGCTGGCCATCGTCTCCAAGGCTCAGGTCAGTGAGCTTCCGCACGGCCTCCCATGGCTGAAGGGATATGAAAAGAGGGTTGACTCACACTGAGACCATTACGTTTCCTCCTGGGATCATGGCAGATGTGCTGGTGTCTGCTGTCTTTACCTCCAGAGAGAGACATGGACTCTACTTAACGGAAACACCTGTGTCTCCATCCATCCAGTCCCAGCTGGCAGCCAGGGGCAGATGATGAGCAGTGTGTGTTCATGAGCAGAGGACAGACCAAGCAGTGCAAGCACGGCTGCATCCTTGTGTGTGGATGAGTGACCAAATGATGGGTGAGAGAGTGGCTGCGTGTGTGAAGTGTGTCTTCTTTGGGTGTCATGGAAACAGGGCTCAGCCACTCCTGCCTCTGGGGTCGTATGATCCTGCATGGGTTTGGTCACAGTGCAGACCGCACTCTCAGGCCACAGTGGGTGTGGATGGTTCGGATGACTCTGCCCTCTCCCTTTGGAGCCCTGGAGCAGATTTAGATTTGCTGCTCTCAGAGTGTTGGAGCAGAAGGCTTCCCCGAGGCTGGGCTCCTGGTCCAGGAGTATTTCTCCCAGTGAGGAGGTGCCTCTGTCAGGAAACTCCTTCTGGCAGGCCGTCTGCATCAGGAGGGCACCTTGGGGTGTCATTACAGCAGCATCGGGGTCCAGAAGAGCCCAGCAGTGCTAACACCACCTCTAGTCTTGCCAGTCTCCTCCCCGGGAGGTCTGCTGGGGTCTTGTCCGCTCTAACTCATCATCCGTCTTTCTCAGCCTCCCCTGAGCTGCCTGTGTGGATGGACTTCAGAGTCTGCAGCCTGCTCTACCCCATGTTTCTATACTTTTCTTTCTTGGTTATGACCACACCATTCTCTCATGATTCCCCGCTGTCTGTGTGGACCCCATTCCTCACTAATCCTGGTTTTGAGTTGACTCAGAGGCTGGGAAAATAGCCCTAGAAAAGCCTGACTCCCCAGCTCTGGAGGAAGGACTGCAGGTCAGTGTCCAGCGAGTTGGGGACTGAGCGCCTTTCCAATGCCCAGATGTACTGTGATGTAGTTGATTCTCCAACGACAGCTCATGTTCTTTGCCTTGTTTGTACAGAAATAGCAAGCTCTGGAAACATGCATTATGCATCTAATGAAGGAAAAACAATATATCTTGGTGATTTTCATAGATCTGTTATTGACACTAATCTGTTACTGTGTCTAGCCTTTAAAGAGCAAACTAGCAGAATGATTCATTGGTTTTCACTTGAGGAGAGCGTTGAAATTAGCAGAGGCAGTAGAGCTTCCTTGTCCTCATCAGAGCTCAGATATGATCTCGAGCATGAACTCAAAGGGAAAGAAGGCCGACCCCGCCCAGGGGATGGGTCCCAGACAGAAGAGGAGGAAGAGAAGGGAGCTTCCAGACCCACAGAGTAAACAAGCCTGGAGGTTTTTTTTTCCCTAAGACTGACGTCAGTGGGAAGTTCTGTTTCCTCCTGTTACAGACTGCTTTGGTCACTTGGAGAGAAATCTGTAGGTAGTAAGTTGTTTACAAAAAAATTGAGTCAAACTCAATTGCTAGCAGATAATAAGAGGCATTTCCTTACTGTTGCTGAGGGCTGTCTATTCCTTTGCTCTTTATTTTGATATGTTCTGCTTTAAAAGCTCAACATCATAAATGGATGATTTCAGATATTCCTTTGTAAGCTCAAGGGGCAACATATTCTTATAGAATCATGAAACAAGATAAGAAACGGGACTGGATTTTCAGATCAGTGTCAAATGCTGGTATAGCAGGTATTAACCATTATGTAGACAGACAGTACTGTTGATATAATTTCCAGACTCAAGGGCACATATTCTTTCTCAGCCTCCCCTGAGCTGCCTGTGTGGATGGACTTCAGAGTCTGCAGCCTGCTCTACCCCATGTTTCTATACTTTTCTTTCTTGGTTATGACCACACCATTCTCTCATGATTCCCCGCTGTCTGTGTGGACCCCATTCCTCACTAATCCTGGTTTTGAGTTGACTCAGAGGCTGGGAAAATAGCCCTAGAAAAGCCTGACTCCCCAGCTCTGGAGGAAGGACTGCAGGTCAGTGTCCAGCGAGTTGGGGACTGAGCGCCCTTTCCAATGCCCAGATGTACTGTGATGTAGTTGATTCTCCAACGACAGCTCATGTTCTTTGCCTTGTTTGTACAGAAATAGCAAGCTCTGGAAACATGCATTATGCATCTAATGAAGGAAAAACAATATATCTTGGTGATTTTCATAGATCTGTTATTGACACTAATCTGTTACTGTGTCTAGCCTTTAAAGAGCAAACTAGCAGAATGATTCATTGGTTTTCACTTGAGGAGAGCGTTGAAATTAGCAGAGGCAGTAGAGCTTCCTTGTCCTCATCAGAGCTCAGATATGATCTCGAGCATGAACTCAAAGGGAAAGAAGGCCGACCCCGCCCAGGGGATGGGTCCCAGACAGAAGAGGAGGAAGAGAAGGGAGCTTCCAGACCCACAGAGTAAACAAGCCTGGAGGTTTTTTTTTCCCTAAGACTGACGTCAGTGGGAAGTTCTGTTTCCTCCTGTTACAGACTGCTTTGGTCACTTGGAGAGAAATCTGTAGGTAGTAAGTTGTTTACAAAAAAATTGAGTCAAACTCAATTGCTAGCAGATAATAAGAGGCATTTCCTTACTGTTGCTGAGGGCTGTCTATTCCTTTGCTCTTTATTTTGATATGTTCTGCTTTAAAAGCTCAACATCATAAATGGATGATTTCAGATATTCCTTTGTAAGCTCAAGGGGCAACATATTCTTATAGAATCATGAAACAAGATAAGAAACGGGACTGGATTTTCAGATCAGTGTCAAATGCTGGTATAGCAGGTATTAACCATTATGTAGACAGACAGTACTGTTGATATACGAGCACTTGTGCTGTGCCTAGTCACTCAGTCATGTCCAGCTTTTTGCCACACCATGGACTACTCCAGCCTGCCAGGCTCCTCTACTCACGGGGACAGATCATGGTTGATAAGTGGATGTGCCCAGAAGAGGCATTTGGGGTTCTAGCTCAGTCTTTGGGGCATCTCTCTCTCCCACTGATGAGGTTCTCTTTTGAGGGGAGGGGGATGCAGGTAGCTGGAAAGCTCATTGCCTTTTTTTTTCTTAATGCTTACTTATTTGACTACATCAGATCTTAGTTGCGGCACGTGGGGTCTTGGTTGCATCATGCAGATTTTCCTTGTGGTTCACAGACTCTAGTTGTGACACACAGGCTCAGTAGTTTGGGCATGCAGAAAAAACAAACAAACAAACTCATAGTTTCCATAATTTCTGTACTTGATCAATCTCCATATGTTGTGAATAAGACACTTATTAATTCTGTTCGGACATGTACAGGTTATTTGCTAACTTGGTATCATGTGTTGTGAGCAGATTTGTTCAGGTGAAAATGTATACCAGTATGTGAATTCCTTACTCAGACCTGAGTCCTCACCATGAATTAATTATTCCCTGAACTGTCAGATCCTGAGTTAAAAACTATAGTAGTCCTGTTTCCATCTTGTAAGACAGAACCCTTTCATGCTGTAGATTATTTGATCCAAGGACACAGTTATATGAAAAGGGAGATAATAAGCCCCTTTAGGACTGGTTGAAATCTGTCAGTAGTGGTAGCTTTTGAAGACCAGAAACGAAGGAATGTTATATGAACCTTTTCATGTTTTTCTCATGTCTGCATGCAAAAGACAGTAAAACACAATATAACAATATGTGCCCCTCAGTCTTTTTTGCTTTATTACTTTTAGTTTTTGACTTATTTTTTAATTGAAAAGTATAGTTGAATTACAATGTTTACTAATTACTGCTGTGCATCAAAGTAACTCAGTTATACACATATATACATTCTTTTTCATATTCTTTTCCATTATGGTTTATAACAAGATACTGAATTAGTTCCCTGTGCTATACAGTACGATCTGGTTGTTTATTCATTCTCTGTATTGTGATAGTTTACATCTGTTAATCTCAAACTCTCACTCCATCCTCCCCCCAACCCATTCCCCCTCGACATAAGTGTATCTGTGTCAAGTAATACCATATGATATTTGTCTTTCTGATTTCACTTAGTATGATGACCTCTGGTTGACATTTCTAAATGGATTTATTCCTTTCTGTGTTCCATCTCTCTCTCCCACTGATGAGGTTCTCTTGAGAGGATGCAGGTAGCTGGAAAGCTCATTGCCTTTTTTTCTTAATGCTTACTTATTTGACTACATCAGATCTTAGTTGCACGTGGGGTCTTGGTTGCATCATGCAGATTTTCCTTGTGGTTCACAGACTCTAGTTGTGACACACAGGCTCAGTAGTTTGGGCATGCAGAAAAACAAACAAACAAACTCATAGTTTCCATAATTTCTGTACTTGATCAATCTCCATATGTTGTGAATAAGACACTTATTAATTCTGTTCGGACATGTACAGGTTATTTGCTAACTTGGTATCATGTGTTGTGAGCAGATTTGTTCAGGTGAAAATGTATACCAGTATGTGAATTCCTTACTCAGACCTGAGTCCTCACCATGAATTAATTATTCCCTGAACTGTCAGATCCTGAGTTAAAAACTATAGTAGTCCTGTTTCCATCTTGTAAGACAGAACCCTTTCATGCTGTAGATTATTTGATCCAAGGACACAGTTATATGAAAAGGGAGATAATAAGCCCCTTTAGGACTGGTTGAAATCTGTCAGTAGTGGTAGCTTTTGAAGACCAGAAACGAAGGAATGTTATATGAACCTTTTCATGTTTTTCTCATGTCTGCATGCAAAAGACAGTAAAACACAATATAACAATATGTGCCCCTCAGTCTTTTTTGCTTTATTACTTTTAGTTTTTGACTTATTTTTTAATTGAAAAGTATAGTTGAATTACAATGTTTACTAATTACTGCTGTGCATCAAAGTAACTCAGTTATACACATATATACATTCTTTTTCATATTCTTTTCCATTATGGTTTATAACAAGATACTGAATTAGTTCCCTGTGCTATACAGTACGATCTGGTTGTTTATTCATTCTCTGTATTGTGATAGTTTACATCTGTTAATCTCAAACTCTCACTCCATCCTCCCCCCAACCCATTCCCCCTCGACATAAGTGTATCTGTGTCAAGTAATACCATATGATATTTGTCTTTCTGATTTCACCTAGTATGATGACCTCTGGTTGCATCTATGTTGCTACAAATGGCGTTATTTCATTCCCTTTTGTGACTGAGAAATGTTCCATTGCATATAGGTACCGTGTCTTCTTTTCTGTTCATCTATTGATGCTCATTTAGATTGCTTCCATGTTGGCTCTTGGAAGTAGTGCTGCAGTGAACATAGGAGTGCATGTGTCTTTTCAAATGAGATTTTTGCTGAATATATGCCCAGGAGTAGATTGCTGGATCATATTGTAGCTCTATTTTTGTCTTTTTAAGGAAATTTCATACTGTTTTCCATAGTGGCTGAACCAATTTACATTCCCACCAACAGTGTAGGAGGGTTCCTTTTTCTGCACACCCTCTCCAGCATTTGTAGACATCTCGATGATGGCCATTCTGACTGGAATGAGGTGGTATTTTATTGTGGTCTTAATTTGCATTTCTCTAATAATTAGCAACCATCAGCCTCTTTTCATGTGCTTATTGACCATCTCTGTGTCTTCTTTGGAGAAATGTCTCTTCAGGTTTTCTACTCATTTTTCAATTGGGTTATTTGATTTTTGTTGTTGACCTAAAAGTTTTGGATTTTCCGTTGTCCTTGAAATCATGCTAGTTGAGATAGCTCATCGTGAACAGCTGTACGTTTACATTGTATGGAAAACTGCACAGTATTGACTATGAGATAGCTAAATGATGGTTTTTTGTTTTCTTTATGAAGAGCTCTTACTTTGATTTCTCTTTCTTTCACTACACAGAATTTACAAAACATCTATGACGTCCTCAAGTGGGTCTTCACTGTTTTCCCTCAGTTCTGCCTGGGTCAGGGGCTGATCGAACTCTGTTACAATCAAATCAGATATGACCTGACCCACAACTTTGGCATTGATTCCTACGTGAGCCCATTTGAGATGAACTTCCTGGGCTGGATCTTCGTGCAATTGGCTGTACAAGGCTCGGTCCTTCTCCTCCTCAGGGTGCTCCTGCACAGAGACCTCTTGCTGCAGCCCAGGTATGTCCTGCAAGGCTCCTCCTGATGGAACCAGTGTCTCAATAAAAGATGGAGCAGCAACTGCATCTTGGGAGCTGCAAGATAAGGAACATTCTAAGTGGCGTCATGCCCACCTTTCATAGTTAGGATTTTTTGGTTTTGGTTTGCTTTATGTTTATTACCTTTTTATCACTATGAGTTACCACTATTAGGAAGGGGAATACCTAAAGAAAAGCTGTCAACCTGTGAGATAATTGACCTAATTAGTCAATCACCTTAATTAATTTTTCTCTTTAGAATTGTTTAGTTTTCCTCTTGTTTTGATTGTAGCACCGTGGGTGAATTTGGCTGATCCCATAACATAATATGGGCCTCCCTAGTGGTTCATATGGTAAAAAGCTGCCTGCGATGCAGGAGACCTGAGTTGGAAAGATCCCTGGGTTGGGAAGATCCTAGTCTAGAGAAGGAAATGGCAACTCACTCAGTATTCTTGCCTAGACAATCCCATGGACAGAGGAGCCTGGAGGGCTATAGTCCATGAGGTCATAAACAGTCAGACATAACTTAGCAACTGACACTACTTTTGTGGCAAAATAGCATCAGTTCCTAAAAGCAAGAGTGTACGGACATTCAGTGCTGATAACCATTTGCCCTTTGCCAGATCCTCTTGTTACTAGTGCCAACAATTTTCTTTTGATTTAAATAATACTGTCTAATAATGATGCTCATAATGTTCTCCTGTTTGTTAGGAGAGGATGAAAGTCAGCAGGAGATATATGTGCATGTGATGTGCACTGTCTGCAAGCTTGCACATGTGCCAGTGTCCACACACAAGTATGCATCCTTACACCCACATCTCTATATTCTCCATAGCATCTCAGGTGGTTTTGCAAGGGCATGTGAAATATTGTCAGTTAACACAGTTTAAATATTAAGCAAGGAATGTGCTTTCCTGAATAGGGTCCACATCTCTCCCTCCATAATCCTTGTGGCCTGACTCTGTGACTTGGTCTTTCTAAGAAAGGAATCCTTTATGGAGAAATTACTAATTAGGGCCATATCACAGGGGAACTGTAAAGTATTATAGACACAATAGTAACACTTTGTAGTGATTTCCTTATAGAATTCCCCTCACTCCTCGGTCATTTCCTTGACATACTTCCTTTATAACCTGATAAAATGGAGGATGATTTTGAATACCCCTGGCAGCGCTGTCTTGAGTTGGCCACAATCCCTCTGGAATCTGTAGATTTCCAATACTGACTTGAGTTTGAAATATAATTCTGAGTGCCTCTCAAGCATAACTGGTTCTGTGATCGACCCTCCATAGTTTAACCTGTTTTAAAACCCATTCCGTAGAGCTCCCTTCGGCAGATTTCAGCGTGTTCAATCCTCCTGCAGCATCAAAAGATCTTTCTGTAAAGATTCAAGGTGTTGCCTTAATTGGCAAAGTATGAGTGGAACAAAATTTTTGAATAACGTCCTTGTGGTCTGCAGTAAATAGTCAGTATTTGTTGTTCTTTGTCAGAGTGAAGGTTACAGAGGCCAGAAATTTAGTGTAATTTAGACATTAGTTGCTATCACTCCATTATGGATGATAATGATCAGACCAAATGAATGTTTTTAAAATCTAGATCTAATCAGGTCACTAATCATTGCCTGTAAGGTAAGTCCAGGGTTCTCAGTTAGGCCTGTCAAGTCCGGCACCTCACACCCAGGTATGCCCCAAGCGATGTCCCCTCTGTCTCTTCCTGTGACTATGGCTTCTGATCCCCATCCTGGGCTTGTCCTTTGTCAGGATGCCTTTCCCGCCTCCAGGACCCACCTCATGGGCCCTCCTGCCTCTCTGGCCTGGTGTGATGTTCTCCCAATGTTTCTGTGACAGCTTGTGTTGCCCATAAGGCTTTCAAGGCTGTTTTTCCATATTTGTATGTTACTTTCCTCTGCCTGACTCTAAATTCCTTCATGCAGGAAATATTTTATACTGTTGCAGTCAGTTCCTAGAAAGAATAGGAAAGCCCTTTCCTTTGTGTCTGTACAGACAGCTCCTGTGCCCCCTCCTAAGCAGGGCGCTGGTTCCAAGTGTGTGAGATCATGTCTCTGCTGCCCTTCTCTGCCCCACACCTGCTCCTGTCCTGTAGTCCCGCTGTCAGCCTGTGTTTGCTCTGATCCAGGATTCCATCAAAACCTGAGTTCCAACCACATGTGACTAGGGTTGAGTGGGCTTGAAGGGGGTCCCTGTTTGTTCTCTCTCTGGTCTGGAACTGGACTCTGCTCTCCATGCCTCAGTCGTTACCTGGGTCTGAGCAGCCACACAGCCCAGGGCAGCTTCTCCCCTCTGATATCATCTGCACTGAATCCCTGCTAAGTCCTACTGCACCAGCAGCCAGCAGGAACCTTCCTGTGTAAAGCAGGCACCATTTTCCATGACTGTCAGTTGGAAGATGGCCTAGCAGCTCATTTCTGAGCACCGGGGTGTGAACCGCATGTTGCCTTGCTTTGAGGAGGCCACCCAGCAGTGACCTCACTCAGGGTCCCTCACCCATAGGATCCATTTGAGATGTAACCATGCAGGAACCCTAAACCATGAGGGCAGGTGTCCTGGCATCAGACCAGGCAACAGGTGAGGAGCTTCCTGGTGATGCTAATGGGGAGACGGTCAGAACTTTTGATGGATCTTGAAAACAGGAAGGGACATCATGTCCTGGTTGAGTGAGGGACTAGCTCTAGACAGCCAGAACAGACTAAAAGGCCGAGGGACACACCCTCACCTGGGAAAGGGGGATCACGAGTCAGGAAGAAAAGTGTGAAATTCAATGAGTCCTCATAGGTTAAACAGGGCTATGTTACCTTCTCCAGACAGTAGCACCAGCAGCTGAGAAGGCCCTTCACAACCCCCTGCCAGTCCCCACTCTGTAGCAATCGATTCATTTCTCATGCTTTTGAGAATTCACATAGCACATACTCTTGAGCATCTAGGTGTATTTTTTTTTTTTTTTAATTTTAGGAGGGGCACTTCTATTATTCTTTCATTTTTTGTGTTTTGTTTTCATCCATCATTGTTCTTCGGCCTATGTGGGTCTCCCATCGCAGTGGCCTTTCTCGTTGCAGAGCACCAGTTCCAGGTGCATGCGCTACAGAGCTCTGGCTTGGTAGTTGGACACATCAGTCCAGCTGCTCTGTGGCACGTGGGATCTTCCCAGGCCAGGGATCGAACTGGCGCCCCTTGCACTGCAAGGCAGTGTCCTTACCCACTGGACCACCAGGGAAGCCCTAGGTGTATTTTCTCATTATTTGTGTTGTGGAAATTTTATGTTTGTTCAGTGATTTCAGGTATAGAAAAAATAATACAGGAGAAGGAACTGGGGGCACTGGGATCTAGCTAAAGATGTTTTATTTTACTCTTTTTTTTTGATTGTGGGGAGGAGTTGGGGAGGGAGAGGGGTGGGCGGGCCATTTCTATTGGTCTTTCATTTATCTATTTTCATCCATCTTTATTCTTTTGGATTGTGTGGGCCTCCCATCACAGCGGCCTCTGTTATTGCAGAGCACCGGCTCTGGGTGCATGCACTCCAGAGCTCCAGCTCAGTAATTGGACACATCGGTCCAGCCGCTCCGCGGCACGTGGGATCTTCCCAGGCCAGGGATAGAACCGGCGGCCCTTGCACTGCAAGGCGGTGTCCTTACCCACTGGACCACCAAGGAAGCCCCTTATTTTACTTTTAATAACTTTTAAATTTTAAAATAGTTTAAAACTCACAATAAATAGCAAACTTAGTCCAGAGAGATCCTGTGTCCCCTTCACCCAACCTTGCCCAATGATGTTGTGATAATATAGTAACACAGTACATCGCAGTATTACAGTGATAAAACCAGGAAATTGCTGTGGATACAGCACTATCTCACCGATCTGTACTCATTTAGTTACTAAAATATTGGCTTATTACAGTTGGCAGAAATTGAGATTTACTCAAAAGCTAAAATGCACCGGAAAAGAAAATCTTAAAGAAGATTGGAAACTGAGCTAGTTCAAATTTGGAGAAAATAAATGAGAGATGAAAGTTAGCTTTGTGCTCATCTGACAGGTATCTGTTGAGTGCTTGCTGGGCACCCTTTTATACAATCTAGCACATGCTGTGGAGCTGAAGTGTGTGGGGACTTTTGTGTATAATCTAGTTGATTAAAGGGCTTGTTTGCTCAAAGTGGTCAGGCAAGTTAATTTCTGATAACTTTGTGGGAAATTATTTGTGCTCTGGCACAAAAGTCTGGTGTGTTTTTATTGCTCATACAATTGAAAAGTGGTTTTGAGTTTGGTGACCATTCATGTCACTGTTTCTTAGGCTCACATATATTTCCTTCTCATTAGGGATGAATGTGGACCGCTAATGGTACCCAGCCATTTGGATGCAGTGGGCCAGACTCTGGAGATCACATGTGCTGTTCAGATAACCTCTGACCTTCTGCTCTCCGTTGATTCTTCCAGTCTCTTTCCCAGGTGTGAATTAACTCTAACTTATCCTCCCAGGGGCCACTCTGCCATTCAAGGCACGGTCACATCTTCTCAGGACATAGATGTTGAAAAAGAGCAGCTGAGGGTGCTGAAAGGCAGGACCAGTGGAGATACTCTCGTGCTGTGCAACCTCAGTAAGAGCTACAAGGGCTTCTTCAAGAGGACCACCGCTGTGCAGGAGATCAGCTTGGGCGTGCACAGGGGAGAGGTAAGACACTTCTGCCTGTACCTTTTCTCCTGCAAACAGGCGTCACTCTCATTGTTGATCTGCTGGTATTTTTCTTAGAATATCTGACATCAGAACTAAAGTAACTTCACATTTCAGGAATCTTTGCAGGATCTTCATAATCAGTTGGCTCTTTCCCTAGTGAAACCTCTGCTGATTGATTGATGGGATTTATTCTGTGTCACAATTTTTAAATTATACATCGCAGTATTACAGTAAAAAAATTGCTGTGGATACAGCACTATCTCACCGATCTGTACTCATTTAGTTACTAAAATATTGGCTTATTACAGTTGGCAGAAATTGAGATTTACTCAAAAGCTAAAATGCACCGGAAAAGAAAATCTTAAAGAAGATTGGAAACTGAGCTAGTTCAAATTTGGAGAAAATAAATGAGAGATGAAAGTTAGCTTTGTGCTCATCTGACAGGTATCTGTTGAGTGCTTGCTGGGCACCCTTTTATACAATCTAGCACATGCTGTGGAGCTGAAGTGTGTGGGGACTTTTGTGTATAATCTAGTTGATTAAAGGGCTTGTTTGCTCAAAGTGGTCAGGCAAGTTAATTTCTGATAACTTTGTGGGAAATTATTTGTGCTCTGGCACAAAAGTCTGGTGTGTTTTTATTGCTCATACAATTGAAAAGTGGTTTTGAGTTTGGTGACCATTCATGTCACTGTTTCTTAGGCTCACATATATTTCCTTCTCATTAGGGGATGAATGTGGACCGCTAATGGTACTCAGCCATTTGGATGCAGTGGGCCAGACTCTGGAGATCACATGTGCTGTTCAGATAACCTCTGACCTTCTGCTCTCCGTTGATTCTTCCAGTCTCTTTCCCAGGTGTGAATTAACTCTAACTTATCCTCCCAGGGGCCACTCTGCCATTCAAGGCACGGTCACATCTTCTCAGGACATAGATGTTGAAAAAGAGCAGCTGAGGGTGCTGAAAGGCAGGACCAGTGGAGATACTCTCGTGCTGTGCAACCTCAGTAAGAGCTACAAGGGCTTCTTCAAGAGGACCACCGCTGTGCAGGAGATCAGCTTGGGCGTGCACAGGGGAGAGGTAAGACACTTCTGCCTGTACCTTTTCTCCTGCAAACAGGCGTCACTCTCATTGTTGATCTGCTGGTATTTTTCTTAGAATATCTGACATCAGAACTAAAGTAACTTCACATTTCAGGAATCTTTGCAGGATCTTCATAATCAGTTGGCTCTTTCCCTAGTGAAACCTCTGCTGATTGATTGATGGGATTTATTCTGTGTCACAATTTTTTAAATTTAATTGATTGAGTTTGTTGCTGTTCAGTTTCTTAAGTCGGACTCTTTTGTGACCCCATAGACTGTAGCCTGCCAGACTTCTCTGTCCATGGGATTTCCTAGGCAAGCATACTGAAGTGGGTAGCCATTTCCTTCTCCAGGGGCTCTTCCTGATTGAGGGATCAAACCCGTGTCTTCTGCTTGGCAGATAGATTCTTTACCACTGAGGCAGCAGGGAAGCCCAAGTGATCTGGGAGTTTTCATTATTGTTTGGGTTATAGGGTGACTCTGCATTGAGTGCAAATATTTTATAAAGCCAGTTAATTAAGAAAAACACTTCTAGCTCCTGTTTGAACTTCAGTATGCTTTAAGTGGCCAATTAAGCCCATCCAGTAAAGTGTTGTTCTGAGAAAGGTAAAACACACATCGCAACCAGCTCAAAGTTATTTCTCATGAACATGGCATTCATCCTAGTAGGAATTTTTTTTTTTTCTGAACTGTCAGAAGCTACATAAATTGTTCTCCTGACTTGTGCTTGGTGCATAAAGGGAAGTTGGTTCTGCAAGTGATTACCTTTAATTAGCTGTTAAAATAAATGAGAGCATCTTGGCATTCATCTTGTTCCAAGCTCTGAAGAGTTCAGAGTAGGTTATATGCTTGTCCCTGGCTCTACTATGAGTGGATCTGAGGTAGCAAGAAGCTGAAAGATAGATCCGAGTCCATCCAGGGACCTGACACCCTGCACTGAGGGGTGCGGTCAGATGTTGCTATTGTTGTTCAGTAGCTTAATCGTGAATGACTCTTTGTGACCCCATGGACTGCAGCACATTAGGCTTCCATGTCCTATACCATCTCTGGGAGTTTTCTGGTCAAATGAAATAAATGTTATTCAGGTATTTTCTGCAGGGTTTGGGTTTGCTGCTCAACTCTTAAGACTAGCATTGTGGTTTTTGCCATTTTATGGAACTATTTTTTTACCCTTGCTTTAAAAAAGTAAACTTCTGTTTTGCTATTATTTCTCCATGGCTTCTGTGGTGGCTTAATGGTAAAGAATCTGCCTGCCAATGCAGGAGACACTCATTCGATCCTTGGGTGGGAAAGATACCCTGGAGGAGGAAATGGCAACCCACTCCAATATTCTTGCCTGGAGAATCCCATGGACATAGGAGCCTTGTGGGCTAAAACCCATGAGGTTGAAAAGAGTCAGACATGACTGGATAATTAACCAACAATTACTTCTCCTGATAGTTTTAAACCCGTGTCTTCTGCTTGGCAGATAGATTCTTTACCACTGAGGCAGCAGGGAAGCCCAAGTGATCTGGGAGTTTTCATTATTGTTTGGGTTATAGGGTGACTCTGCATTGAGTGCAAATATTTTATAAAGCCAGTTAATTAAGAAAAACACTTCTAGCTCCTGTTTGAACTTCAGTATGCTTTAAGTGGCCAATTAAGCCCATCCAGTAAAGTGTTGTTCTGAGAAAGGTAAAACACACATCGCAACCAGCTCAAAGTTATTTCTCATGAACATGGCATTCATCCTAGTAGGAATTTTTTTTTTTTCTGAACTGTCAGAAGCTACATAAATTGTTCTCCTGACTTGTGCTTGGTGCATAAAGGGAAGTTGGTTCTGCAAGTGATTACCTTTAATTAGCTGTTAAAATAAATGAGAGCATCTTGGCATTCATCTTGTTCCAAGCTCTGAAGAGTTCAGAGTAGGTTATATGCTTGTCCCTGGCTCTACTATGAGTGGATCTGAGGTAGCAAGAAGCTGAAAGATAGATCCGAGTCCATCCAGGGACCTGACACCCTGCACTGAGGGGTGCGGTCAGATGTTGCTATTGTTGTTCAGTAGCTTAATCGTGAATGACTCTTTGTGACCCCATGGACTGCAGCACATTAGGCTTCCATGTCCTATACCATCTCTGGGAGTTTTCTGGTCAAATGAAATAAATGTTATTCAGGTATTTTCTGCAGGGTTTGGGTTTGCTGCTCAACTCTTAAGACTAGCATTGTGGTTTTTGCCATTTTATGGAACTATTTTTTTACCCTTGCTTTAAAAAAGTAAACTTCTGTTTTGCTATTATTTCTCCATGGCTTCTGTGGTGGCTTAATGGTAAAGAATCTGCCTGCCAATGCAGGAGACACTCATTCGATCCTTGGGTGGGAAAGATACCCTGGAGGAGGAAATGGCAACCCACTCCAATATTCTTGCCTGGAGAATCCCATGGACATAGGAGCCTTGTGGGCTAAAACCCATGAGGTTGAAAAAGAGTCAGACATGACTGGATAATTAACCAACAATTACTTCTCCTGATAGTTTTAAACTAAAGAGTAAGAAAAAACTTGGGAAACTTCCTAAGAGAAATATCCTAGGCATCAGAAATGATCTTAGATGCATTCATCTTTGAGTTCTGTTCACAAGGCTTTTTATGAGCACCTGAGTTTAAGGATTTAGATGTAAAGAACTGTGCAAGAGCGTATGGAAAACTCTGAGATGGCTATGATGTGTTCCTGTCTCTCAGGAATTAATAATCGGGCAGGAGATGGGAAGTCATAAACAGTACTCAGTGTGACCTAACTGCAGGGCCGGGTTGAAGGGCACAAAGTGAACGGCCGCAGAGTTGTAAGTTCAGGAATTCCCTGGTGTCTCAAACCGTAAAGAATCTTCCTGCAATGCAAGAGACCTGGGTTTGATCCCTGAGTCAGGTAGATCCCCTAGAGAAGGAAATGGCCACCCATTCCAGTATCTTTGCCAGAAAAATTCCATGCACAGAGGAGCCGTGCGGGCTACAGTCCATGGGGTGGCAAAGAGTCAGACTGAGTGACTAACCCTTTCACTTTGTAAGTCCAGAGAGGGCCTGAATGGGAGGAATGGAGCTGAGAGCAAGGAGGCAGGAACGTGTGGAGCCTTATGAGAAAGGAGGGGTGAGATAAACTTCAGCCCTAGCCAGGACGGCAGAAAGGGTTTGGATTGGCTGATTTCTTTGTACTGGGGACCGGGGCTCAAGTATGCTCTGTCTGACGTGAGCAATAGATCTGCAGCAGGATGAGCCTGTGTCTCAGAGGGTGGGAGAGATCCAGTTAAGGTGGGGAAGGCGTAGGTGTGGAAGCAGAACTACAAGATAGGGTTCTGTGCCAATCAGGTGGGCTTAGCCACAGGAAACCTGGGTTGTTTTGCTATTATTTCTCCATGGCTTCTGTGGTGGCTTAATGGTAAAGAATCTGCCTGCCAATGCAGGAGACACTCATTCGATCCTTGGGTGGGAAAGATACCCTGGAGGAGGAAATGGCAACCCACTCCAATATTCTTGCCTGGAGAATCCCATGGACATAGGAGCCTTGTGGGCTAAAACCCATGAGGTTGAAAAAGAGTCAGACATGACTGGATAATTAACCAACAATTACTTCTCCTGATAGTTTTAAACTAAAGAGTAAGAAAAAACTTGGGAAACTTCCTAAGAGAAATATCCTAGGCATCAGAAATGATCTTAGATGCATTCATCTTTGAGTTCTGTTCACAAGGCTTTTTATGAGCACCTGAGTTTAAGGATTTAGATGTAAAGAACTGTGCAAGAGCGTATGGAAAACTCTGAGATGGCTATGATGTGTTCCTGTCTCTCCAGGAATTAATAATCGGGCAGGAGATGGGAAGTCATAAACAGTACTCAGTGTGACCTAACTGCAGGGCCGGGTTGAAGGGCACAAAGTGAACGGCCGCAGAGTTGTAAGTTCAGGAATTCCCTGGTGTCTCAAACCGTAAAGAATCTTCCTGCAATGCAAGAGACCTGGGTTTGATCCCTGAGTCAGGTAGATCCCCTAGAGAAGGAAATGGCCACCCATTCCAGTATCTTTGCCAGAAAAATTCCATGCACAGAGGAGCCGTGCGGGCTACAGTCCATGGGGTGGCAAAGAGTCAGACTGAGTGACTAACCCTTTCACTTTGTAAGTCCAGAGAGGGCCTGAATGGGAGGAATGGAGCTGAGAGCAAGGAGGCAGGAACGTGTGGAGCCTTATGAGAAAGGAGGGGTGAGATAAACTTCAGCCCTAGCCAGGACGGCAGAAAGGGTTTGGATTGGCTGATTTCTTTGTACTGGGGACCGGGGCTCAAGTATGCTCTGTCTGACGTGAGCAATAGATCTGCAGCAGGATGAGCCTGTGTCTCAGAGGGTGGGAGAGATCCAGTTAAGGTGGGGAAGGCGTAGGTGTGGAAGCAGAACTACAAGATAGGGTTCTGTGCCAATCAGGTGGGCTTAGCCACAGGAAACCTGGGACAGTCACCTTTCCAGGGTTCAGGGAGCCGGGAAGCCGGCAGTGTCCAGACATCAGAAAACAGGTGTCCTGGCTGGAGGTCAGTAAGGATGAGATTCTCGGAGCCCACCACAGCAACTCCAGCTAAGAACAGCCTGAGGTTCAAGGTGGAGACTGGACTGCAGACGACAGCAGGGATGTTTTCCACACAGAATAGAAGACAGAGTGAAACAGGAAACAGTGGCTTGTGGTTGGTGTGATAATGTGGAAATAGAGGCTCTTCTTAACCAGTTGTTAGACTTAGGCTATCTTCGGAGTTAGAGGAGAAAGAGAGATTCAGAGAGACAGAGAAGAAGGCGGTGGGATAATAATGATTATATTGTGTGACTCCTGAAAAAAACCGTACTCACCAGAGGGACACAGTTAGGAACCTGCCACATGGGCCCTCAGCATAATTTGTGGTAATTGCATTTACTTGTCATCCCCACATTTTCTAGATGTGAATATATTGTCTGTGAATTAATGCTGAAATTACACCACTCAAATGCCACAGTGATTTCAGAAGTACTGTGTGAGCTATAAAGCACTTTATACACTTATGTTATGATTGTAAAAGGCTACAAATAACACAAACCAAAAACATCAACACAGTGTTGGCTGAAAGCAAGTGCCGTTTCTGATAAAATTTTGACTTTATGCTTTGTTTCTTTTCTGCCTTTAGTGCTTTGGGCTTCTCGGGGTGAACGGAGCTGGGAAAACCACCACATTCAAAATGCTGACCGGGGACCTGCCTCCGAGCTCTGGACATGCTGTCATCAGGACTCCCATGGGGTAAAGTCCAGATTTCAACACTTTGTTGCCTGTAGAAATACCCAGCAAGTCCAGACAACCCCAACCTCTCCCAGTCCTGTGCAATAAAGTGGGAGGAAGTCGTTGCCCTCCCAGTTTATTTCCAGTGACCACTGCTCACCAGGAGGAAAAGAGCCTCCAAATGGGAATGAAGTGGACTTCATGTTTCTGGCCAGAGGGTGGAGGGGTGTTGGTGAAAGCAGCCCAGAGCTAACCCCTTCCAGCAGTGGGGGCTGGCTGCTCTGCCCCTGTAACCTGGGTGGGTGGGAGTGGCCAGGGGCTGCTTATTCCTGCTTTGCCTTTGATAGCGTGGAGCAGGGTGGTTCCATCTGTTTCACTCCCAGACCGTCTTTCCAGCAGTTCAGTCATTTTCCTGCTGCCCCTCAATATACCATGCATGTGTCCCCAGTCCTCTAGTTGTTCTGATCTTCCTTGGTGGCTCAGACAGTAAAGAATCTGCCTGCAATGTGGGAGACCTGGGTTCAATCCCTGGACTGGGAAGATCTTCTGGGTCAACTCAGTCCAATATTCTTGCCTGGAGAATCCCATGGACAGAGGAGCCTGGTGGGCTACAGTCCATGGATTTGCAGAGTCAGACACGACTAAGCGATGAACGTTTTCACTTTCACTTTCTTCAATCCTGTCCTGTACCCCGCTCTTCCGATTTTCAGTGCTGTATGATGAGGTCCCAGCATACAACTTTCTGCTGTTGCTACTAGAGCAAATCCATTGTAACTTGGTAATAGATTTTAGAAATTTGTCATTGAACTGACAAAACCAAAGCCACAGGCATTGGGCTACATTCTCTGAGGGCCATTCTATAAATAATCAGCAGGTTCTCAGTTTCATGGGCTTCCCAGATGGCGCTAGTGTTAAAAAACCTGCCTGCCAATGCAAGAGACTGAAGAGATACCCTTGAGTTGGGAAGATGCCCTGGATAAGGAAATGACAACCCACTCCAGTATTCTTGCCTGGAGAATCCCATGGACAGAGCAGCCAGGAAGGTGTAATCCGTGGGGTCACAAAGAGTCAGACACAACTGAGCACACATCCAGGGTCTTAGTTTCATAGTCTCCCTACCAGAGATCCTAGAGTTATTCCTAAATAGACTTGGAAATAATTTGCTTGATATTTTTGTATATAGGTTCAAATGAAATAATGGAAAACATGTCAAAAATATCATAAGCAGGCTTCCCTGGTGTCCAGTGAGTAAAGAGTCTGCCTTGCAGTGCAAGGGGCACTGGTTCGATCCCTGGCACGGAAAAGTCCCATGTGCCGTGGAGCTGCTGGACCAATGTGTCCGATTACCAGCCAGTGCTCTGGAGCACATGCTCCCAGAGCTGGTGCTCTGCAATGGGAGGCCCACACAGGCCGAAGAATAAAGATGAATGAAAAATAAACAAATGGGAAACCAATAAAAGAGGCCAAAATTAAAAAAATATATATCATAGGCACTCATTAATTAGCTAATTTTTTGCGTCAACAAATAGTTTTGTCCATCTATGAGTGTCAGGCAGCAGAAGGATGGAAGTTCTTCCCCCAGGCCTAAGATCCAGTGTTAATATTTGTTTGTCTCCTGCTAGTTTAGTTTAAACATACATAGATATCTATGTGTATATCTAAATTTACCTGTTACCTGCATATGTGTATGTATGTCAAATGTAGATGATTAAAAATGTGGAGAGAAGCAAATTTTAAAATTAGATGTGACTATAAAGATTGCTGTGTAGGCTTCATTTACACTTATTCCATGAACATTTCACAATCCTCTTCAGAAAATAGGTAATTTTTCACAGATCTGATGGGCATGTGATTTCATTGTTAGATTAATTGCATTTCTGTTATTACTCATGAACTTGACAGAGTGCTTTCCCCACATTTACCTGTTGCCCAGGATTTCTTTCTGCCAATCGCTTCTCATGTCCATGGTTCCTTTTTTTTAAATAAGGTGGTCTTTTTGTTACTCATATGAGATTTTAATATATTCAACTGGCAACATATTCATTATGTTCAACATACATTCAATATATTCAACATGCTTTATATGTTTTAAGTAGTACCTTTCAGTAGTTCCTTGTCTTGTAACTTTGTTTTAAAAATTTGTGTGTATAGACATTCTCAGTTTTGATAGTGTCAATGTGTTCTTTTTCCTTATTTATTTCTTGCTATTTGAGTCTCAGGAAACTTTCTATGGCAATAAGGCTATTCTCCATATTTTGTTTTCTAAAGTTTCTTTTCTACATGCATGTTTCTAATTTATATGGAGTCATATATTGGAGTCTAATGGAAAACATGTCAAAATATCATAAGCAGGCTTCCCTGGTGTCCAGTGAGTAAAGAGTCTGCCTTGCAGTGCAAGGGGCACTGGTTCGATCCCTGGCACGGAAAAGTCCCATGTGCCGTGGAGCTGCTGGACCAATGTGTCCGATTACCAGCCAGTGCTCTGGAGCACATGCTCCCAGAGCTGGTGCTCTGCAATGGGAGGCCCACACAGGCCGAAGAATAAAGATGAATGAAAAATAAACAAATGGGAAACCAATAAAAGAGGCCAAAATTAAAAAAATATATATCATAGGCACTCATTAATTAGCTAATTTTTTGCGTCAACAAATAGTTTTGTCCATCTATGAGTGTCAGGCAGCAGAAGGATGGAAGTTCTTCCCCCAGGCCTAAGATCCAGTGTTAATATTTGTTTGTCTCCTGCTAGTTTAGTTTAAACATACATAGATATCTATGTGTATATCTAAATTTACCTGTTACCTGCATATGTGTATGTATGTCAAATGTAGATGATTAAAAATGTGGAGAGAAGCAAATTTTAAAATTAGATGTGACTATAAAGATTGCTGTGTAGGCTTCATTTACACTTATTCCATGAACATTTCACAATCCTCTTCAGAAAATAGGTAATTTTTCACAGATCTGATGGGCATGTGATTTCATTGTTAGATTAATTGCATTTCTGTTATTACTCATGAACTTGACAGAGTGCTTTCCCCACATTTACCTGTTGCCCAGGATTTCTTTCTGCCAATCGCTTCTCATGTCCATGGTTCCTTTTTTTTAAATAAGGTGGTCTTTTTGTTACTCATATGAGATTTTAATATATTCAACTGGCAACATATTCATTATGTTCAACATACATTCAATATATTCAACATGCTTTATATGTTTTAAGTAGTACCTTTCAGTAGTTCCTTGTCTTGTAACTTTGTTTTAAAAATTTGTGTGTATAGACATTCTCAGTTTTGATAGTGTCAATGTGTTCTTTTTTTCCTTATTTATTTCTTGCTATTTGAGTCTCAGGAAACTTTCTATGGCAATAAGGCTATTCTCCATATTTTGTTTTCTAAAGTTTCTTTTCTACATGCATGTTTCTAATTTATATGGAGTCTATATTTGAATATATGGTGTATTGGAAATATAATCTGATTTTTTTCCTAATCCACAGTTCCAGTTCCCATCTGCCTAAGGCCATTTTCATTTCCCACGTGTCTGTCAGTTAGAAGCATGTCTCGTGCTTTGCACAGAGTTATCAGCCAGACTGGGGCTCATTTTACCTTCTCCTGCCTCAATTGCATGCTGGTGGGTTGTCCCATCTGTCCGTCTGCCTAGTTTTTCGTTTCCAGAGTAATCTGTACTACTTTGAGACCTTTATGAGGCATTAGTTTTAGGATCATTTTTGCTGCTTGTATAAAAATGTCACAATGTTTGAATCTTGATTGGAGTTGAATCAAATTTATTTTACCATTTGAAGAGATTTACGTCTCTGTGGTATTATGTCATCTTTAACTCTGTTACAGAGCCATTCACTCAGGTCACTTAAAAAATGTTGTTTACTTGTGTTGCACTTTTCTCTATAGAATCCTTGTATATCTATTCTAGATCTGCAATGAATTTCTCTTCATCAGAAGATAATTGACCTCTTGAGACTGAGAAGTGTTAGTCATGTCTGACTCTTTGTGACCCTATGAATGGTAACCCACCAGGCTTCTCTGTCCGTGGGACTCTCCAAGCAAGAATGCTGGAGTGGGTTGCCATGCCCTTCTCCAGGGGATCTTCCTGACCCAGTAATCGAACCTGGCACTCCTTAATCCATCTCTTTTTTTTTTTTTTTTTTGGCCACTTCTATTGGTCTTTCATCTACTCATTTTCATCCATCTTTGTTCTTTGGCCTGTGTGGGCCTCCCTTCACAGTGGCCCCTCTCGCTGCAGAGCACTGGTTCCTGGGTGCATGCATTCCAGAGCTCTGGCTTGGTAGTTGGACACATCGGTCCAGCCACTTCACAACACGTGGGATCTTCCCAGGCCAGGGATCCAACTGGCGCCCCTTGCACTGCAAGGCAGTGTCCTTACCCACTGGACCAATTCTCTTTCTTTCTTTTCCTGTCTGTTGTGTTCCATGTGTCTATCAATTCTTCCACTGCTTATTCCCTAGATCTCTCGTCCAGAGCCAGGTCATACATTGACAGCTAAGGGTTCCTGTAGGGAGCAGCTGTAGGGAGACATCCCTCATGAATCCCTGTGTCACTGGGTCTCGTCTCACTCTGGGATCTAGCCTGGAAGATGAGCAGCTTCCATGTCACCTGAGCTCCAGGCAGCTTCTGAGTCTCCCCCTGGGAGAAGTGGACTCCAGATCCAGGTGTTGCACACTGAGCTGGGCTCTGTCCCTTCCCTCTACATATGAGTGTTTTTAGTCCCTGCTACCTCACTAGAGCCTGGTTCTTAGCTGCTGTGTGTAATTCAAATAAGAACACAATGGCCAGTGACTTTAGACTCTGCATCCTACAATTCTTGTTTCTGATGCCCAGAGATATTTATGTTTCAGTGTGTCTGTTCTTGACATGAGTTACATGGCAATGAATAAAACAAATAAAACTCTATTCATATTTTAAAAATTGGAGCACGGTTGATTTACAATATCATGTTAGTTTCAGATGTACAGCAAAATGATTCATACATATATATATATATACACACACACGCACATATTCTCAGTTCAGTAGCTCAGTTGTGTCTGACTCTTTGTGATCCCATGGATTGCAACATGCTGGGCTTCCCTGTCCTTCATGTTCATTGAGTCAGAGATGCCATTCAACCATCTTGTCCCCTTCTTCTGCCTTCTGCTTTTCTCAGCATTAGGGTCTCTTCCAGTGAGTCATCTCTTTGCATCAGGCGGCCAAAGTATTGGAGCTCAGCTTTAGCATAAGTCCTTCCAATGGATATTTAGGGTTGATTTCCTTTAGGATTGACTGGTTTGATCTCCTTGCAGTCCAAGGGACTCTCAAGAGTCTTCTCCACCACCACAGTCCAAAGGCATTGATTCTTCAGTTCTCAGCCTTCTCTATGGTCTAGCTCTCACATCCATTCATGACTACTGGAAAAACCATAGCTTTGACTATACTGACCTTTGTCTGTGAAGTGATGTCTCTGCTTTTTTTTTTTTTTTTCTTTAATTTTGGCCTTTTTTATTGGTTTTTTATTTATTGATCTTCATTAATCTTTATTCTTTGGCTTGTGTGTGCCTTCCCTTGCAGTGGCCTCTCTCGTTGCAGAGCACTGGCTCTGGGAGCATGTGCTCCAGAGCACTGGATTGTAATTGAGCCCACAGGTCCAGCTACTCCGCAGCATGTGGGATCTTCCAGGGCCAGGGATCAAACTGGTGCCCCTTGCACTTGCAAGGTGGACTCTTTACCCGCTGGGCCACCAGGAACGCCCAATGTCTCTGCTTTTTAATACACTGTCTAGGTTTGTGATAGCTTTTAACTGGAAGGTTGTACCTTCTGGTGGTCTACATCAGATTCCCCTTCTCCCCATTCCTGCCTCTGAAAACCACAAATCTCATCTCTTGTTCCATGAATTTGTATGTCTGAAGTATAATTGACCTACAACACATTGTATATTCCTGGTGTGCAACATAGTTATTAGCTATTTCCATACATGACCTCAGTATCACCAAAATCATCTAATTACCATCTGTCATTTAATATAAGTGATATCATATGATATTTCTGCTTCTCTGGCTGCCTTACTTCACTCACTATGACAATCTCTAGGTTAAATTTTGTCACTTTTATTAACCTTTTAACCTTTCTCAATTTAGTTTTTTCTGTTTTATTTCTAACTTGATTTGAATATATTTTTAAATCTTTATCTTTAAATAAATTATCAAATCATTGTCTATAAATATACTTCTTTATATAGCTTTACTTTGACCCTAAACTTTTCATAAGTGATATTATTGTTGTCATAATTGACAGAAATTATTTACTGTCATTACTCTATAAATAACATATAATTTTGATTTCATCTTTCCAAAGTTTACATAGAAGAGTATTTCCACTTACTCAAAGTCTTTTTTTTAAAAAAAACTTTTATTTTACTTCTGTCTTTTACAGAGTTTTGTTATTTACAGATATGTATGTTCCCAGATTCGTTGTATGTATATCCCCCCTATCCCACCCCTCAAAGTCTTGTGTCTAGCTTTAATATATTTAAAAAACATGTTCATGGAAGTTAGAGAAAAAAAATCTCAATTAATTTTCACAAAGTGAAATGCTTTTGTAATCTGTGTCTCTCTCAAGGAACAACATGGGGCTGGACCCTTAAATCTCTATCCAGTCAGTTTTTCCCTTCAAAGGTAACTCCAATTGTATATTTTAAAATGTAGTTTAGTGTATTCTTATAATAAGGCAGACTTTTATAACCAAGACTCTGGCCAAGACCCAGAACTTCGGCAGCTAACCCAGAAGCCAGTCTGCCTGCCCTGCACTGTCCACACCCCCTCTAGATCCTATTTGATTTTTATCGCTGGAGATGGCCCTGGACACCAGTGTTCAAACTTTGCCTCTGAAAACCAAACAACTGGAAGGTTGTACCTTCTGGTGGTCTACATCAGATTCCCCTTCTCCCCATTCCTGCCTCTGAAAACCACAAATCTCATCTCTTGTTCCATGAATTTGTATGTCTGAAGTATAATTGACCTACAACACATTGTATATTCCTGGTGTGCAACATAGTTATTAGCTATTTCCATACATGACCTCAGTATCACCAAAATCATCTAATTACCATCTGTCATTTAATATAAGTGATATCATATGATATTTCTGCTTCTCTGGCTGCCTTACTTCACTCACTATGACAATCTCTAGGTTAAATTTTGTCACTTTTATTAACCTTTTAACCTTTCTCAATTTAGTTTTTTCTGTTTTATTTCTAACTTGATTTGAATATATTTTTAAATCTTTATCTTTAAATAAATTATCAAATCATTGTCTATAAATATACTTCTTTATATAGCTTTACTTTGACCCTAAACTTTTCATAAGTGATATTATTGTTGTCATAATTGACAGAAATTATTTACTGTCATTACTCTATAAATAACATATAATTTTGATTTCATCTTTCCAAAGTTTACATAGAAGAGTATTTCCACTTACTCAAAGTCTTTTTTTTAAAAAAAACTTTTATTTTACTTCTGTCTTTTACAGAGTTTTGTTATTTACAGATATGTATGTTCCCAGATTCGTTGTATGTATATCCCCCCTATCCCACCCCTCAAAGTCTTGTGTCTAGCTTTAATATATTTAAAAAACATGTTCATGGAAGTTAGAGAAAAAAAATCTCAATTAATTTTCACAAAGTGAAATGCTTTTGTAATCTGTGTCTCTCTCAAGGAACAACATGGGGCTGGACCCTTAAATCTCTATCCAGTCAGTTTTTCCCTTCAAAGGTAACTCCAATTGTATATTTTAAAATGTAGTTTAGTGTATTCTTATAATAAGGCAGACTTTTATAACCAAGACTCTGGCCAAGACCCAGAACTTCGGCAGCTAACCCAGAAGCCAGTCTGCCTGCCCTGCACTGTCCACACCCCCTCTGTCCTGAGGATCCTATTTGATTTTTATCGCTGGAGATGGCCCTGGACACCAGTGTTCAAACTTGCTCATTTGTAAAGGCCTTATAGGACTTTTCAGACTCCAAGTCTACAGGCCCCCTCTTCCTTTCTTTCTTTTTTTTATAATCAATCTATGTTTGATTTGGGGCCATTGGACTTGGAGAGATCTGCCTGTGAATTGCACAGGTGCATACAGACCATGAGGTCTGACGTGGTATTCTGTCCTGTTTCTTGCAAGCTATTACTAAATCCAGGTATATAATCAGTCCTGGGATCTGTCCTTTTGCACAAGTAAGCAAGAGGTAGTGTTTTCATTTTTCTTTTTCATCAAGATGCATATATTTGGTCTTCATTCCTTTTTTGATGTCTTTTATTTTTCTTTTTTTTATGATCTTTGTTGTGTTTTTAAAAACTTTTTGGCCTCTTTTATTGGTCATTTATTTATTTATTTTCATCCATCTTTCTTCTTTGACCTGTGTAGTCCTCCCATTGCAGTGGTCTCTCTAGGTGCAGAGCACCAGCTCTGGGCACACTCACTCCAGAGCGCTGGCTCATAACTGGACACACCAATTCAGCCCCTCCACGGCACGTGGGATCTTCCCGTGCCAGGGATCAAACTGGTGCCTCCTGCACTGCAAGGCGGACTCTTTATCCACTGGACCACAAGGGAAGCCCCCTTTTTGATGTTTAGTGCCGAGGTTAATGCATTAATTCATTGGAGATTACAGAATGGTAATATTCTAACTCATCATTTTGTTTTTATTTACTAACTGGAATAGTTTTATAAGGAGTTCCCATCACCACCTTTTATTTCACTACCCAGAGGTATAGTTCATATAAAAAAGGCACAGAAATGCTTGCTTTCGTTTTTCCTTTCTTTCTATTCAGTTTTCGAGATAACCAGTTGATTTCAGTCCCCCTCAGAGGTAAAAAATTAGAAGTTGTTTGCTTGTTTGTTTTTTTTTTTGTTTTGTTTTTAATTAATTAATTAATTTATTATTTATTTTTGTACATGTATGTTCCCAGATCATTCATATGCATATCCCTTGACCCTCCCCCCACCCAGTTCACCCCCTCCCATCCCTCCAGACCATCGCTCCAAGTGGTTGTAGGTACTCCTATTCCCCTAGCACAATGACAATAGCTATCTTTTCTACACATGACAGTATAGGTTTCCATGTTACTCCCTCCTACTGTTCGGTCTCCACAATGTCTTTATGTCTATTCTCTGTTTTTTCATGAGTTCACTGCGTGTGTTATCATGACCATCTTACTTGTTTTTGGTTGTATTATTCTGGTTTTATTCTGATACATTTAGAATATATCAGATGTTTATTTTGTGCTTCCTTATCCCTTTCACTTCTTAAGATGGCGTTTTTCTTGCCTCTCCCCATCCCTCCAGCCTGGCTTCCTTATCCTTGGACAAGGAATGATGATGGCTTAGATGTTGAGGATTCAGTGAGGTTTCATGTCTAGCAGCTGGCATGCACGCCTCAGCAAGGACTGTTCCCTTGGCTTCTTTGAGGACAGTTGGAGCCCTGAACTCCTGGTCTTTATTTTCATCCATCTTTCTTCTTTGACCTGTGTAGTCCTCCCATTGCAGTGGTCTCTCTAGGTGCAGAGCACCAGCTCTGGGCACACTCACTCCAGAGCGCTGGCTCATAACTGGACACACCAATTCAGCCCCTCCACGGCACGTGGGATCTTCCCGTGCCAGGGATCAAACTGGTGCCTCCTGCACTGCAAGGCGGACTCTTTATCCACTGGACCACAAGGGAAGCCCCCTTTTTGATGTTTAGTGCCGAGGTTAATGCATTAATTCATTGGAGATTACAGAATGGTAATATTCTAACTCATCATTTTGTTTTTATTTACTAACTGGAATAGTTTTATAAGGAGTTCCCATCACCACCTTTTATTTCACTACCCAGAGGTATAGTTCATAAAAAAGGCACAGAAATGCTTGCTTTCGTTTTTCCTTTCTTTCTATTCAGTTTTCGAGATAACCAGTTGATTTCAGTCCCCCTCAGAGGTAAAAAATTAGAAGTTGTTTGCTTGTTTGTTTTTTTTTTTGTTTTGTTTTTAATTAATTAATTAATTTATTATTTATTTTTGTACATGTATGTTCCCAGATCATTCATATGCATATCCCTTGACCCTCCCCCCACCCAGTTCACCCCCTCCCATCCCTCCAGACCATCGCTCCAAGTGGTTGTAGGTACTCCTATTCCCCTAGCACAATGACAATAGCTATCTTTTCTACACATGACAGTATAGGTTTCCATGTTACTCCCTCCTACTGTTCGGTCTCCACAATGTCTTTATGTCTATTCTCTGTTTTTTCATGAGTTCACTGCGTGTGTTATCATGACCATCTTACTTGTTTTTGGTTGTATTATTCTGGTTTTATTCTGATACATTTAGAATATATCAGATGTTTATTTTGTGCTTCCTTATCCCTTTCACTTCTTAAGATGGCGTTTTTCTTGCCTCTCCCCATCCCTCCAGCCTGGCTTCCTTATCCTTGGACAAGGAATGATGATGGCTTAGATGTTGAGGATTCAGTGAGGTTTCATGTCTAGCAGCTGGCATGCACGCCTCAGCAAGGACTGTTCCCTTGGCTTCTTTGAGGACAGTTGGAGCCCTGAACTCCTGTCTGTCTTACTCCAGATGCTGCATGCATAATCATTCTGCTGTCTGTTGGCTCCATTTTTCTTTTTTTTTAATTTTTACTTTATATTACAGTTGATGGCTCTTATCTGTTATAATCTTTACTGTCTGTGGACACAGACTACCTTAAACTTTGGTGAGTCTATGACTATTGATAAAATGTCAATATTTGGAACTAATTATGTTCAAGAAAAGAAAATAGAGAGAATTTCTCAGTTGAGTGTTTGAGGTTTGTGGGGGTGATGTTATAGATCCTAGTTATCATCCTGAAAGAGAATGAAGCCCTGGGCAACTTAAGCTCTCGGGTGTTGCTGATGTTTCTTTGCAGTCATACAAGTGATGGATGATTTTGCTGCTTGTGTGGTGCTTTGCTCACCCCCACTTTTCTATTTACAAATGCTTGTGTCCTCAATTGCTCAGTCATGTCCAAGTCTTTGTGACCCTATGGACTCTAGTCCACCAGGTTTCTTTGTCCATGAGATTCTCCAGGCAAGAATACTGGAATGGGTTGACATTTCAACCTCCATTGAATCCTGTAGACCCAGAGATCAAACCTGCATCTCCTATGTTGACAAGCAGATTCTTTACCACTGAGCCAGCAAGGAATCGCCAAATAGAATATTATTACTGCTTATCTGAACAGTAGGTGCATGTGTGCTCAGTTGCAAAGTACATACGGACAAAGGGATTAGAATTTTAAAAGAAAACAAAAGTATGTCATTTATGTCTATTCTCTGTTTTTCATGAGTTCACTGCGTGTGTTATCATGACCATCTTACTTGTTTTTGGTTGTATTATTCTTTTTATCGATACATTTAGAATATATCAGATGTTTATTTTGTGCTTCCTTATCCCTTTCACTTCTTAAGATGGCGTTTTCTTGCCTCTCCCATCCCTCCAGCCTGGCTTCCTTATCCTTGGACAAGGAATGATGATGGCTTAGATGTTGAGGATTCAGTGAGGTTTCATGTCTAGCAGCTGGCATGCACGCCTCAGCAAGGACTGTTCCCTTGGCTTCTTTGAGGACAGTTGGAGCCCTGAACTCCTGTCTGTCTTACTCCAGATGCTGCATGCATAATCATTCTGCTGTCTGTTGGCTCCATTTTTCTTTTTTTTTAATTTTTACTTTATATTACAGTTGATGGCTCTTATCTGTTATAATCTTTACTGTCTGTGGACACAGACTACCTTAAACTTTGGTGAGTCTATGACTATTGATAAAATGTCAATATTTGGAACTAATTATGTTCAAGAAAAGAAAATAGAGAGAATTTCTCAGTTGAGTGTTTGAGGTTTGTGGGGGTGATGTTATAGATCCTAGTTATCATCCTGAAAGAGAATGAAGCCCTGGGCAACTTAAGCTCTCGGGTGTTGCTGATGTTTCTTTGCAGTCATACAAGTGATGGATGATTTTGCTGCTTGTGTGGTGCTTTGCTCACCCCCACTTTTCTATTTACAAATGCTTGTGTCCTCAATTGCTCAGTCATGTCCAAGTCTTTGTGACCCTATGGACTCTAGTCCACCAGGTTTCTTTGTCCATGAGATTCTCCAGGCAAGAATACTGGAATGGGTTGACATTTCAACCTCCATTGAATCCTGTAGACCCAGAGATCAAACCTGCATCTCCTATGTTGACAAGCAGATTCTTTACCACTGAGCCAGCAAGGAATCGCCAAATAGAATATTATTACTGCTTATCTGAACAGTAGGTGCATGTGTGCTCAGTTGCAAAGTACATACGGACAAAGGGATTAGAATTTTAAAAGAAAACAAAAGTATGTCATTTATTTTCTCAACCCTGTAAAGCTGAGTCTCCCCTTAATAATCCCATTCCATTATATTTGTCAAGTAATTGGAAAGTGAAATTCAAATAGCTGGTCTTGAAAGGAAGAATAAATTTACATCCGTATAGTGGTCTCTGAGACCCTTATTATGCTACATATCTGTGTAATTAGTTTAACTATAACTTGGTCACACTTGCATTAATTATATTTTTAACCTTGATTATTTGTAATGTTAATTGCACATTGGTATTCAGGGAATTAACACAATGCAGTTTTTAATGGTTTAGGGAGCTAGTATATACCTTTACTGCCAAGAAAGCTCATAACTTCCTCTTACCTCATTGAATCACAGCAATTCATTCACTTGTTAGATTAAGGCTCCTTCGGTCTCTCCTTTGAGATCATGTTAGCAGAAACAGTTGTCTTGCCTAATTAATTTTTGTGATTGCTTATCCTCAAACTTGAAAATGTTACTGTTTAGTTGATAAGTCATATCCGACTCTTTGTGACCATGTCGAATGAAGCCTGCTAGGCTCCTCTCTCCATGGGATTCTCCAGGCAAGAATGCTGGAGTGGGTTGCCATGTCTTCCTCCAGGGGATCTTCTGACCCAGGAATTGAACCTGCATCTCCTGCACTAGCAGATGGATTCTTTACCACTGAACCACCAGGGAAGCCCAAGCTTGAGACTATGCTGTGATTATTACAGTTTGGTTTAAAGTGTCAGGAGCCCCTGGTGTGATGAGTAGTCACTAACTGGAAGACTGCCGGTCAAGGCTCATCTGCCCTGATATTACTGAGCACAGTGTGAAAATGCTGACCAGCTCTGTGTTGGGGGCTTGGCCACCTCCATCTCGTCTCATAATTGTAACAGCCTTGATAGGGAGCTGTTACTCTAACTCAACAGATAAAGAATCTGAGATCCAGAGGACCTGAGTGAAGCCCAGAAGGCAAACTTCCCAGGAATGCGGGCAGAGGCCTTGAATCCACCATCCATCACACTGTGTAGTTACCAAATCACTGATGGTTGGAATTTAGACTCATGACTGGGACACTGGGCTAACAGGAGGACTCAGGTGCTGCCTGAGCCAAGCTGACCTCATCCCTCCTGGAATGAGGTCAGCTTGGGAGCCTTCTTGGTGTGTAAAGCAACTTTGGGGGCAAGGCCCTTTATGTGTTGAATGTGTTTGCGTCATATCTTGGCAACATTGGAGAGGCTGTGCCATGTTTCTGCTAGTCCTACTGATTGATGATTATCCACAAATGTTTATGTGGTGGAGAAGAAAAAAACCACAAATCTTATTTGCATTTTTCCTTTCAATTCTCTTCTCGTACCTGTTCTTGATCCTGAGACCAACTTCCTTTTCCACACTCTAACCTTTCTGACCTGAATGACAACTTCTGATCCCAGTTATAACTATATATCTTTTTATATGCTAAACATACTATAAATGTTTATATACCACATATTATGTATATTAAATATGTAAAATATATTTAAATATATACATATATTGCATATTGAATAGGGCTTCCCAGTGGCTCAGACAGTAAACAGTCCTCCTGGAGGACCTCCAGGAACATCCCCTAGAGGAGAAAATGGCACCTACTCCAACATTCTTGCCTGGAGAAACCCGTGGACAGAGGAGCCTGGTGGGCTACAGTCCCTGGGATTGCAAAGAGTCAGACATGACTGAGCAACTAACACAACCCATTGCATATTAAATATATTTTTATATATTAGATACATAATATACATGTTAAAAAATATATTTAAATATTTCTTTCAGAAAGGTATATACCAACTTCTATTTTTTTCAGACATAGATACACTTAAGTTAGAGCAGTTATCAGGATATTTTATATACTGGTCATAATTTTTCTTTTTTTAAAACTCAGACGCTCTTATTTATACTTCAAATAAGGCTGCCCACAGAAATGGTGTGGAGACTTGCAGAGTTTAATTTTGTTCTTAAAAAAATGTAGGTCATTAATTCATCTGTATAAATAATTTCTCTGGCAACAGTAATTAACTTTTAACCTCCCACTCAAAAACTTCATCACTTCACATATTCCTGTCACTAATACCGTGGTAATAATATTACCAAATTTTCATAAGACCAGTGTTTTATGTTTTTTGTAGAAACCTAGAAATAATGCTAGTAATGTCATTCATTAGTCTACGAGGAGTTACTTCTGAACATTAACTTATAAAATTCTTCATACAAAACACAGATATATTTAAATGTGGAAATTTTACATTTTTCTGTAAGTGAAAACACTAAAATTTAAAGGCAAAAACAAGGATCAAATAGCACAAAGTAGACATGGTATCTAAAGTAGTTATACAGTTGATCAAATACTACTTAATGACAGATAATGGCTTCCCAGGTGGCGCGGAGGTAAAGAATCTGCCTACCAATGCAGGAGACAAAGGAGACATTGATTCAATTCCTGGGTCAGGAAGATCCCCTGGAGAAAGAAATAGCACTGGACTTCAGTATTCTTGTCTGTAAAATTCCATGGACAGAGGAGCCTGGTGGGCAGGCTACAGTCCATGGGTTAGGAAAGCGTCGGACATGTTTGAGTGACTGAGCATGCATGAGTGACAGTTAAGGTGAAAGACTGGAATGATCTTAAAGTGCTCTTACTACTAGTTAAACGACAGTTATTTTATAAGTGCCTATCCAGGGCTGCAAGAAAGGAAGGAAGAGGAAACTCACAAAGCAGAGTGACTGCTTGGGCTGGTGCTATGGCTGCCTGACCAGGGACAGAGTGGCTGTGGCTTTGGGAACTGGTGGTTGTGGTTGTAAGGTCCTGGAAGATAAAGAGATGAAATTGCACCTTTGAATGGAGCCCTGTATAAATGTAGCATTACTGAAGGGCTGCGTCCTCACTGACACAGTGACCTTTTAAGAAACTGGCAGAGAGAGAATAAGAAAACTTGTTGCTTCTGACTGGGGCTCAGAGTTTAAAGGCAAGATCTCTCCTGGAATTTTGAAGCCCTGGGATTCTACTTGCTGTGGGAAAGGGGGCTTAATTCAACTACCTGTGGTCAAGGACCTCCATCTCTCCCTACAGAAGAATGTAGCATAAAGATTGCTCCAGGCTGATGGGTCCCCATGGGCCCCTGAAAGAAGAAAACACAAAATGTATTTGGAAGGAAGCTCCCACAACCTGGATTTATGGGAATTTCAATTAAAAAAAATAAGAGACTCCCACTAAAATAGTTTCCAGTCAAACATTGTAGAAATCACAGAAAATTATCTACTGAGGATATACATTCATGGGTACGACATGGGACATATGTGCATGCTAAATCACTTCAGTTGTGTCCAACTTTTTGCAACCATATGAACTGTAGCCCACCAGGCTTCTCTGTCCATGGAATTCTCAGGTAAGAATACTAGAGTGGATTGCCATGCCCTCCTCCAGGTGATCTTCCTGACCCAGGGACTGAACCCGTGTTTCTCACATCTCCTGCACGGGAAGGGGTGTTCTTTACCACTACTGTCACCTGGGAAGCCCATGACAAAGGGACAGTTAGCCTCAAAGAATTTAATATAATAGAACTGCAACCTCATAGAGAGAAGCAACAGGACATGATCAAAAAGAATGGGTTTGAAAAAGACCACTTTCTAAGACTGAAGAAGATGGTCATTGAAATAAGAAATAGATATGGTTTCTGCATTGAAAACAAATACTACACAGCTTATAAAAAATATGTGAAAGAGAAATTAAGAGATATAAGGGGATAGAAAGAAGATCCAACATGTAAGCCACAACCTATGTAAAGATGAAAGCTGAAAATGCAGAGTGACTGCTTGGGCTGGTGCTACCTGACCAGGGACAGAGTGGCTGTGGCTTTGGGAACTGGTGGTTGTGGTTGTAAGGTCCTGGAAGATAAAGAGATGAAATTGCACCTTTGAATGGAGCCCTGTATAAATGTAGCATTACTGAAGGGCTGCGTCCTCACTGACACAGTGACCTTTTAAGAAACTGGCAGAGAGAGAATAAGAAAACTTGTTGCTTCTGACTGGGGCTCAGAGTTTAAAGGCAAGATCTCTCCTGGAATTTTGAAGCCCTGGGATTCTACTTGCTGTGGGAAAGGGGGCTTAATTCAACTACCTGTGGTCAAGGACCTCCATCTCTCCCTACAGAAGAATGTAGCATAAAGATTGCTCCAGGCTGATGGGTCCCCATGGGCCCCTGAAAGAAGAAAACACAAAATGTATTTGGAAGGAAGCTCCCACAACCTGGATTTATGGGAATTTCAATTAAAAAAAATAAGAGACTCCCACTAAAATAGTTTCCAGTCAAACATTGTAGAAATCACAGAAAATTATCTACTGAGGATATACATTCATGGGTACGACATGGGACATATGTGCATGCTAAATCACTTCAGTTGTGTCCAACTTTTTGCAACCATATGAACTGTAGCCCACCAGGCTTCTCTGTCCATGGAATTCTCAGGTAAGAATACTAGAGTGGATTGCCATGCCCTCCTCCAGGTGATCTTCCTGACCCAGGGACTGAACCCGTGTTTCTCACATCTCCTGCACGGGAAGGGGTGTTCTTTACCACTACTGTCACCTGGGAAGCCCATGACAAAGGGACAGTTAGCCTCAAAGAATTTAATATAATAGAACTGCAACCTCATAGAGAGAAGCAACAGGACATGATCAAAAAGAATGGGTTTGAAAAAGACCACTTTCTAAGACTGAAGAAGATGGTCATTGAAATAAGAAATAGATATGGTTTCTGCATTGAAAACAAATACTACACAGCTTATAAAAAATATGTGAAAGAGAAATTAAGAGATATAAGGGGATAGAAAGAGAAGATCCAACATGTAAGCCACAACTGAAAGAAATTATAACTAAGACTTTTCCAATATGAATAAAAAGATGACTCTTTAGGCTGAAAAGCACTATGCTTTTAAGCATAACAAATAAGAATATATTCATACACATTTTACAGTGAAACAGCAGAATTCTGAAAACAAAGATTAAAAAAAGAAGGAAGAAAACACAGATCATCATAAAGGTGTGAAATTATATTTGTACCTGTTCAAAACAGTCATTGCTCAACAGTCCTGGCTTCTAGGCTTCAATTTAAATAAGTTAATTTTAAATTCAATTACTCAGTAGCACTAGCAACTCTTTTAAGAGCGTCCCAGTTTCTTCTGTTTCAGACAGCGTAGATACAGAACATTTCCATGATCACAGGAATTTCCACTGGACAGTGAGGAATTATACCAAAGCAGCAGGCATATACACAGAAATAATGGAATAAGAGCATGAATGAAAGACCTGGAATTCCTAGATGGGTGAGAAATTATTACATCTAGATGGGGAATTGCATACAATTTTTATTTGTTCCATATTCCTTCCTGGTTTTCAGTTCATATCATGATCGTGTGTTAAAACTGTCAAGTAGTTAAATCACGTGTGATAGAAAAAGGTTTTTAAGACAAGACTTTCTCTTCACATTTCAGGCCAGCGTTTTTGGAGCCTGCTCTATTTTAATATGTACAAGGGAGACAGACTTCTTTTCCCTTAGCTTCTCCCTGTCTTAAATGATAACTATCATAGAATTCATGGCAGCATAACTATTAAATGCTATGGCACTATCAAATTGCTAAGCATTATGGAATCGCAGCACTTAGGAATTTATATACAGGTTCCTCTGTATCATTTAAACCACTGTAATACCTATATATAAAGATACATAGAGCTCATTTATTGCTTATAAAAGCCTTATTTTCTTTTAGATTGACATGAATCCCAAATTAGAGTAATTTAAACAATAATCTCATCAACTAGGAATTACTTGAATGTGTATTTCTATTTTAAATTAAATGACAATTTAACAGCTCTAATATAGATAGAGAAACAATGAAGGAAGTCCCTCTATAATCTTTCATTAAAGTGATTTTCATTCTTGTAGTCCCGGTTTTGCAAAGGAAATCTAGCTATGTATCTATATACACATGTACATATGTGTATATACAAAAATACATAGTTGCAGTAATAGTATTATTTTGGAGCTGAAAATGCATATTTTTCAATGGAAAATACCTTCAGGATATGAAGGACTGTTGGCCTTTCATATGGAGTGTACAGCATGATTTATTATTTCTTGCTGGGCTTTATCCTATGCTGACAAAATTGCTCTATACTCCTGCATTGATGTGCCAGTGTAATTGCCTCATCTTAGGCAATCTGTGTGTTTCATTACAAATCCATATTAGAGGAACTCTGAAGGTTCCCCGGCAGAGCTGTGTCCTTAGCATTTGTTTAATTAGGGATAATGCTCCGAAGGGGACATTGCAGACAGTTGCTTCCTTTCTTAGGCACTGAGATAGGAAAGCCTAGTGGAGGTCTTTGTAAACTGAGAATGTATTTTTTCTATCACAGAACCGTATTTTCTTTAATAAATAGACTAGGCTGTAACGAGGAGGGGCAGTAGGAACAACAGCTTCAGACAATTTTATTTGTTCCATATTCCTTCCTGGTTTTCAGTTCATATCATGATCGTGTGTTAAAACTGTCAAGTAGTTAAATCACGTGTGATAGAAAAGGTTTTTAAGACAAGACTTTCTCTTCACATTTCAGGCCAGCGTTTTTGGAGCCTGCTCTATTTTAATATGTACAAGGGAGACAGACTTCTTTTCCCTTAGCTTCTCCCTGTCTTAAATGATAACTATCATAGAATTCATGGCAGCATAACTATTAAATGCTATGGCACTATCAAATTGCTAAGCATTATGGAATCGCAGCACTTAGGAATTTATATACAGGTTCCTCTGTATCATTTAAACCACTGTAATACCTATATATAAAGATACATAGAGCTCATTTATTGCTTATAAAAGCCTTATTTTCTTTTAGATTGACATGAATCCCAAATTAGAGTAATTTAAACAATAATCTCATCAACTAGGAATTACTTGAATGTGTATTTCTATTTTAAATTAAATGACAATTTAACAGCTCTAATATAGATAGAGAAACAATGAAGGAAGTCCCTCTATAATCTTTCATTAAAGTGATTTTCATTCTTGTAGTCCCGGTTTTGCAAAGGAAATCTAGCTATGTATCTATATACACATGTACATATGTGTATATACAAAAATACATAGTTGCAGTAATAGTATTATTTTGGAGCTGAAAATGCATATTTTCAATGGAAAATACCTTCAGGATATGAAGGACTGTTGGCCTTTCATATGGAGTGTACAGCATGATTTATTATTTCTTGCTGGGCTTTATCCTATGCTGACAAAATTGCTCTATACTCCTGCATTGATGTGCCAGTGTAATTGCCTCATCTTAGGCAATCTGTGTGTTTCATTACAAATCCATATTAGAGGAACTCTGAAGGTTCCCCGGCAGAGCTGTGTCCTTAGCATTTGTTTAATTAGGGATAATGCTCGCCGAAGGGGGACATTGCAGACAGTTGCTTCCTTTCTTAGGCACTGAGATAGGAAAGCCTAGTGGAGGTCTTTGTAAACTGAGAATGTATTTTTTCTATCACAGAACCGTATTTTCTTTAATAAATAGACTAGGCTGTAACGAGTAGGGGCAGTAGGAACAACAGCTTCAGATGTTTGATTTTCATCTGACGATTTTTAAAATGTTGAAACAGTCACACAGGAATCCCACTCAATACTCTATAATAACTCCAATGTGAAAATAATTAGAAAAAGAATAGATACATGTATGCATTGAACTGAATCACTGTGCTGTACACCTGAAACTAATACAATATTGTTAGTCCTCCAATATAAAATAAAAATTGTTTAAAAATCACGAACGTGTAGCTTGTATATTGAGCTGTACAGGGTTCACATAGATGTAAACACTTGTTTAAATATTGAAAATATTGACGGTGCTGAGCCTTCTTATTTGAGACTATGGCTGTTTCAGTTTCTGCAGTTTTCTAGCAGGTTCTTCATTAGAGTTTAACATAGCCTATATATTTCACATTCTGGGTATTTATTTATTTTTTTTAATGCAATTTGATAGTGCAGTGAGTGAACTTTTCCTTCTCTTAAATTTTTCATTGGTTAATGTTGATATACAAGGAAACTAATTTTTTTTTAAGTTGTGAGTATTTTGTTATCTTCTTTTGAATTTTCTTTTTTTTTTGGCCTCTAAGTCATAATTCATTGTTTTTATCCATCTTTTGTATTCTCTGGCCTGTGTGGGCCTCCCATCTCAGTGGGCTCTCTTGTTGCAGAGCCCCAGCGTTGGGCATATGCGCTCCAGAGCACTGCTTGTAATTGGACACACCAGTCCAGCGGCTCCGTGGCATGTGGCATCTTCCTCGGCCAGAGGTTGAACTGGTGCCCCTTGCACTGCAAGGCAGACTCTTTACCCACTGGAGCACGAGGAAAGCCCCACATTTCCTTATTTTATTTGGTCTAATATTTTCTTAGTTGAGTATCTGCATTTTTCTTGGTAGAGAAAAGTATTACTATTTATTTTCTAACATTTGTATGTACAATATTTATATGTATATCTTTGTATATTTTACTTGATTTTCTATTTGAACTAGAATTATGCTTAAAACTGCATTTGTAATAAGTATATTTTACTATAGACTCACCCTTTTTGAATTTTTTCATCTGGAATGATTGCTGATTTTACCTAAATCAGGAATATCAGTGGTCTTTCATCTTGAACTATATTGTTTTTCATGTTTTTAAAGGAATGCAGATGCATTAACAGTGGTTAACTGATGCTTTAGTGTCTATACTATCATGTCTACACTATACTATGTATCCATACTATTATGATCACATAAATACTACTCATAGTCAACCCTTTTTCTTTCTTGCACTAAAAGTCTTAATGAAGACTGCTGGCTTAGACGGTAAAGAATCTGTCTGCAAGGCAGGAGACCTTGTTCAATCCCTGGGTTGGGAAGATCCCCTGGAGAAGGGCATAGCAACCCACTCCAGTATTCTTGCTTGGAAAATTTCATGGGCAGAGGAGCCCGGTGGGCTACAGTCCATAGTGTAATGAGTCATATATGACTGAGCAGCTAAGCACAGCACACAGCACATGAGTTCTTTTTTTTTTTAATTTTTATTTTACTTTTTATTTTTACAGAGTTTTGTTGTTTACAGATATGTATTATCCCAGATTAGTCATATGTATATCCCCCCCATACATGGGTTCTTTTAATCAGTAGAAGCCTGTTTCCTTTGGTGCTAAGACATCTTGAATTTTTTTTCTTTTATCATTTTTCCACTTGTATTTCTTTGTTCTCTCTTTCTTGGTCTTTTTTTTTCTTTTTTTTTAAAGATTTATTTATTTATTTATTTTGGTGGGGGGGAGGGGTGGGGAGGGAGGCAAGCAGGCGGGCCACTTCTTTTGGTCTTTCATTTTGTCTATTTTCATCCATCTTTGTTCTTTGGCCCGTGTGGGCCTCTCATCGCAGTGGCCTCAGTTGTCGCAGAGCACCGGCTCTGGGCACATGGGCTCCAGAGCTCCGGCTCGGTAATTGGACACATCAGTCCAGCCGCTCCGCGGCATGTGGGATCTTCCCAGGCCAGGGATTGAACCGGTGCCCCTTGCACTGCAAGGCGGTGTCCTTACCCACTGGGCCACCAGGGAAGCCCCTTTCTTTGTCTTATTTATTCAGCTGTCACATCTCCTAGAACGAAACATTTTCTTTTCTCTTTTCAATGTCTTTATCTTCTAGGTCTATTTTCTGAGAGATTTTCTCAACTTTACCTCCCTCCTGTTTATTATTTTAAGTTAAGCATGCTTTTACATTTTCGCTAGTTCTTTAATATCTGCAGTTATCTTTTTTTCTTTTTTCTTTTTTTTTTTAAATTTTGTCCTCTTTTATTGGTTTTTATTTATTTATTTTCATCCATCTTTATTCTTCAGCCTGTGTAGACCTTCCATTGTAGTGGCCTCTCTCATTGCAGAGCCCTGACTCCAGAGTGCTGGCTTGTAATTGGACACAGTGGTCCAGTATTCCATGGCACGTGGGATCTTCCTGGACCAGGGATTGAACTGGTGTCCCTTGCGCTGCAAGGCAGACTCCTTACCCACTGGACCACCAGGGAAGCCCATCTTTTTTCCTTTTCTTAACAAAACATGATATTCTGTTTGTTTTTGTGTTTGTTTGTTTTACATCTTTTTTCCTAGACCAGGACCTAGGCCTGTACCTGTATCCTTTTCAGTGGAAGGCAGAGTCTTAGCCATTGAACCACAAGTGAATTCCCTATTTGTTTTTCATCTCTTATCTCCAAAGATATTGATACACTTTTCTTTTAAAATAATCTCTATTGCCTCTGATACCCTCAAGGTCCTATTCTGTTGGTTTGCTTGCTTTGGTTTATGTTGTTCATGTCACATATTTCCTTGAAATAAGTAATTTTCCTTGGATATTTACTTACACTTTGCATTTGAGCCTCAAAGTCTTGCTTTATATACACTGTATATTAACTGGGCTTCTTGTAGGGTGAAGTAATATTTTAATGTAGTTTTGGGGGGCATAAATACAGATGTACACTTAATCCTTATCTTTAATTAGATGTCTAGATTCACTAATGACAAACTGCCTTTACATTGGCACTGTGATCCCTTTGACTGTGTCCTTTTTGTTCAAACCTTTCAGAAACATTAATTATCAGAACCAGTAGTGACACACTTATTGAGTTCCATTCAGTTAAGTCTAGAGGTGACCAAATCTCTTTCCTCTTCTGGTTTGGTTGTATAAACTGGGATTTTAGATTCAGATTGTGGTGAAATGTTTGGGGTTCAAGCTGTCACATCTCCTAGAACGAAACCTCTTCGCTTCTCTTTTCAATGTCTTTATCTTCTAGGTCTATTTTCTGAGAGATTTTCTCAACTTTACCTCCCTCCTGTTTATTATTTTAAGTTAAGCATGCTTTTACATTTTCGCTAGTTCTTTAATATCTGCAGTTATCTTTTTTCCTTTTTTCTTTTTTTTTTAAATTTTGTCCTCTTTTATTGGTTTTTATTTATTTATTTTCATCCATCTTTATTCTTCAGCCTGTGTAGACCTTCCATTGTAGTGGCCTCTCTCATTGCAGAGCCCTGACTCCAGAGTGCTGGCTTGTAATTGGACACAGTGGTCCAGTATTCCATGGCACGTGGGATCTTCCTGGACCAGGGATTGAACTGGTGTCCCTTGCGCTGCAAGGCAGACTCCTTACCCACTGGACCACCAGGGAAGCCCATCTTTTTTCCTTTTCTTAACAAAACATGATATTCTGTTTGTTTTTGTGTTTGTTTGTTTTACATCTTTTTTCCTAGACCAGGACCTAGGCCTGTACCTGTATCCTTTTCAGTGGAAGGCAGAGTCTTAGCCATTGAACCACAAGTGAATTCCCTATTTGTTTTTCATCTCTTATCTCCAAAGATATTGATACACTTTTCTTTTAAAATAATCTCTATTGCCTCTGATACCCTCAAGGTCCTATTCTGTTGGTTTGCTTGCTTTGGTTTATGTTGTTCATGTCACATATTTCCTTGAAATAAGTAATTTTCCTTGGATATTTACTTACACTTTGCATTTGAGCCTCAAAGTCTTGCTTTATATACACTGTATATTAACTGGGCTTCTTGTAGGGTGAAGTAATATTTTAATGTAGTTTTGGGGGGCATAAATACAGATGTACACTTAATCCTTATCTTTAATTAGATGTCTAGATTCACTAATGACAAACTGCCTTTACATTGGCACTGTGATCCCTTTGACTGTGTCCTTTTTGTTCAAACCTTTCAGAAACATTAATTATCAGAACCAGTAGTGACACACTTATTGAGTTCCATTCAGTTAAGTCTAGAGGTGACCAAATCTCTTTCCTCTTCTGGTTTGGTTGTATAAACTGGGATTTTAGATTCAGATTGTTGTGAAATGTTTGCATCATTCTTTTGCTTTTTAAAGAAGAGGAGGTGTGTGTGTTGCATGCATCATTTATATATATATGCCTGTTTTAATTGACATCAGTGCCTTTTCATTTATGTTTGTAATGTCTAATTCTATTTAGGTTTTCTTTGCTTGTTTTAATGAAGGATATTAGGTGGAGAGATGTATGTGTTCTGGTTGCAGGCATATTAGACAGTGACACTAGCTGCCTTCACTGTGAGAGACCCCCTGGGTGCACAAGTGTCTGCAGGTCCCACTGCCTTCCTCAGGAGCTCTGGGTGTTGCTCTCTTCCCTCCTGCCTGTCAGCCTCACTTTGTGTCCCTTTCAGATATTCATACTGTCTCATTTTCTTTCCCCTGAAATGTATTACAACAAGCCAGAAAATAAAACCTACTAACACTATTCTTCAAGAATTATTGAGACTTAATAGTTTTTTTTTTTTTTTTCATTTGGGATTATCTTTAGCTCTCTTTTATACATTTTTTTAATGAAATTCAAGAAGGTAATTTTGGTTTCCTGGCAGTCCTTCTTTATTTAAAGTTGTTACCTGTGATTCTCACCCTGGGAGACTTTTTATTTCATTTTGATGCTCTTTTTACCTGCCGTTTCTCTCCATGCACTCATGTTTCTCATTCACCGAGGCTGCCCCATCTGATGGTCTGCCAGGATTATCTATGTGTTTCCTAAATGTTTCAGGCACCCTCTTGCACAGTTTTCTGGATGTCGTTTCTTTTCCACTCATCAGTACAGTTTTCCGGGGATACTGTTTTATTTTCCTTAGAAAAGGTGGTCTTTTTCTTAAGCTGATGTTTCTAGACAGCAGTGGTAAGCAGGCTTCTCTACACAGGTGGGGCTGGTTGTGTATAGAGTTTAGAGATGCCTGCAGATGTTTGAGTTTTCCTGGTGGCTCAGACAGTAAAGAATCTACTTGCAATGTGGAAGACTGGGTTTCGATCCCTGCGCTGGGAAGATTCCCTGAAGGTGGGGATGGCAACCCATTCTAGTTATTCTTGCCTTGGAATTCCCATGAACAGAGGAGCCTGGTGGGCTACAGTTCATGGGTCACAAAGTGTTGGACATGGCTGAAGTGACTAAGTACAACACAGCACAGAAGATGCCCAGCTCCCGAGTCCATGTGGGTGGCCGGCAGGCTTTTACCTTTTGTTCGTCCCATGTATGAGGTGCCCTCAGTTCTCGCCTTCACTGCTTTTCCCTGCAGCTCTGAAATGGGGTAGAACATAGACTCAGACTGAGTCTCAGAGCAGCACCTATAGTTTCTGGAGCCTCGTTGCCCAGTGCCTGTTCTTCCTTCTTCTCTGAGCTAGGATCCCGGTGCTGCATATGTGTGTGGGGGAAGGTGGATGCACGTTTACCTGCCTTTCTCCACATTTTCTCTTCTATGATTTGAATCCTCATTATGATCTGTTTTTTTTTTTTAATAGTTTTTTAAAATCCAAGTCCTTTGGTTGTAGGTATTAAGACCCCCTCTAAGATTATTGGACTTCCCTGGTAGCTCAGCTGGTAAAGAATACACCTACAATGCAGGAGACTCTGGTTTGATTGTTGGATTGGGAAGATCTCCTGGGGAAGGGATAGGTTACACACACCAATGTTCTTGGGTTTCCCTGGTGGCTGAGATGGTAAGGAATCTGTCTGCAATGTGGGAGAGCTGGATTTGACCCCTGGGTTGGGAAGATCCCCTGGGGGAGGGCATGTATGCTTGCCTGGAGAATCCCACAACAGGGGAGCCTGGTGGGCTGCAGTCCATGCAGTTGCAAAGAGCTGGACATGAGTCAGCACCTCAGCACAGTACAGCTCTAAGGATTACAGATTATTACATTGCTTCTCTGTGTGATGAAATTTTGTTGAATTTTATGGGCATTTTAAGGTAAACATTATGGAAGTAATTTTGAAATGAAACTTTCACCTCTGGTTGTGTTTAGTAACTCTGACAAGGTAAAGTGAGAAAAATATGGGTTATTGTCAATTAACATTTTTTTTTCTCTGAGATGCAGGCAAGGTTCAGTGGTAACCAAACCAGGAGAGGAGAGTTGAAGAGTCAAGGACAAAAAAAAAAAAAAAAAAAGAAAATAGGCCAAAATAGTTCTGGGAGCATAGTGCCATAGATTTTGAACAAGGACAATGGAAAAGACTGGAGTCAAATATGATTCTGAGGTTGAGAAATTTGAGTTAAGGTTTTCTGAAGACAGAAGCCAGCTGTAGAGATGCAGACTAAAAACCCCCAAATCAAAAATCCATTGGGAGCAGAAGATGGGGTCTTTATTATTTTCTTCTTTTTAAAAATTTTATATTCAATCTTATTTTCCCTGTAATAAATGCACTTTTTAAAAAAGGCATAATGCATCATAATTTATGTTCTTTTTCCATTTTTCTTCCTAGACAAAACTGTAAAAGGTAAATGTGCATCCTGAGACAGACAGGGATGAAAGTGTGCTTTTGATGTAATATGTTGCCTTTGAATATGGTAGATGATTACCCAAATTATAAGGTCAAATATCTAAACTTTCCTCATTATGATTGTTTTTTTTTTAATAGTTTTTTAAAATCCAAGTCCTTTGGTTGTAGGTATTAAGACCCCCTCTAAGATTATTGGACTTCCCTGGTAGCTCAGCTGGTAAAGAATACACCTACAATGCAGGAGACTCTGGTTTGATTGTTGGATTGGGAAGATCTCCTGGGGAAGGGATAGGTTACACACACCAATGTTCTTGGGTTTCCCTGGTGGCTGAGATGGTAAGGAATCTGTCTGCAATGTGGGAGAGCTGGATTTGACCCCTGGGTTGGGAAGATCCCCTGGGGGAGGGCATGTATGCTTGCCTGGAGAATCCCACAACAGGGGAGCCTGGTGGGCTGCAGTCCATGCAGTTGCAAAGAGCTGGACATGAGTCAGCACCTCAGCACAGTACAGCTCTAAGGATTACAGATTATTACATTGCTTCTCTGTGTGATGAAATTTTGTTGAATTTTATGGGCATTTTAAGGTAAACATTATGGAAGTAATTTTGAAATGAAACTTTCACCTCTGGTTGTGTTTAGTAACTCTGACAAGGTAAAGTGAGAAAAATATGGGTTATTGTCAATTAACATTTTTTTTTCTCTGAGATGCAGGCAAGGTTCAGTGGTAACCAAACCAGGAGAGGAGAGTTGAAGAGTCAAGGACAAAAAAAAAAAAAAAAAAAGAAAATAGGCCAAAATAGTTCTGGGAGCATAGTGCCATAGATTTTGAACAAGGACAATGGAAAAGACTGGAGTCAAATATGATTCTGAGGTTGAGAAATTTGAGTTAAGGTTTTCTGAAGACAGAAGCCAGCTGTAGAGATGCAGACTAAAAACCCCCAAATCAAAAATCCATTGGGAGCAGAAGATGGGGTCTTTATTATTTTCTTCTTTTTAAAAATTTTATATTCAATCTTATTTTCCCTGTAATAAATGCACTTTTTAAAAAAGGCATAATGCATCATAATTTATGTTCTTTTTCCATTTTTCTTCCTAGACAAAACTGTAAAAGGTAAATGTGCATCCTGAGACAGACAGGGATGAAAGTGTGCTTTTGATGTAATATGTTGCCTTTGAATATGGTAGATGATTACCCAAATTATTAAGCGTAAATACTAAACATTTGGTATTATCTGCAGCGACACTAATGTATTGTGATTTCCATGGTGATGGATGATGCTTTTTAGCTTCAATCCATTACAGAAATCACAAAAGTATATTTTAAAAGCTGTGGGTTTTGTATGCATACTATTTAATACTTCGGTCTAAAAGATCGATTGCCTTTTTGCATTCTTTTTATCAGGTAAGTCATTTTTGTGAGGTTGCTTCAGTATTTGTCATCCTCATTTTAACCATTTTGGGATACGCAGTGCATGCCTGTGGTGGAAATATTGAAGACTGCAGACTGAGGGGTCAGTGCCCCTCTGGAGGGTTCATGCTTCAGTGCGTGCACCTGTGGGTCTAGGCTGGCTGGAAGGAGACAGAGTAGGTGGGCATCGTTCATTAGCATCTTTTTCTCAGTTTCTGAAATGGTGATTGGTCTTCATTTTGGCTGCCAATCTGGGGTCAGGGGCCATTTCTATTTCCTTGAAAACAATTTGATGCAAATGTAAGTTAATTTGCTTTGATATGGGCAAAATAATATCATATTATTTTAATTTCTTCTATATTTATTATGTCACCATTTTCATTTCACATTTTTAGCTTTGTGACTTTTATTGTTTTATTCTAGAGAAATAGATCTTTGGTCTACTTTTTCATGAAATCAGCTATTTATTTGTTCTACAATTTTTTGTTTCCTAATTGTTTAACTTGTACTTTATGTTTATTCTTTCCTCCTAATGTTCTTTTTTTTTTTTTTTTAAAGATTTATTTACTTATTTTGGGTGGGGGTCGGGTTGGGGAGGGAGGGGAGCAGGTGGGCCACTTCTATTGGTCCTTCATTTCTCTACTTTCATCCATCCTTGTTCCTTGGCTCCTGTGGGCCTCCCATCGCCGTGGCGTCTGTCATTGCTGAGCGCCGACTCTGGGCGCATGCACTCCAGAGCTCCGGCTCGGTGATTGGACACATCAGTCCAGCCGCTCAGCAGCACATGGGATCTTCCCAGGCCAGGGCTCGAACCGGCGACCCCTGCACTGCAAGGCGATGTCCTTACCCACTGGACCACCAGGGGAAGCTCCTCCTAATGTTCTTTTAAATTTTATCTAGCTTTTTAGTATAATGCTTAATTAATTAATTCCAATTATTTCTTCTCTATTATTGAAAAATTTAAAACCGTGAACTTTCCTCTGACCATTGTTTTCAGTAATATTTCACATATGATTTCATTTTGTTATTTTCCATAGATTTTGCAAGGTCATTTGATTTTTCTTTTTGATTTCTTTTTCTCTTTTCAAAGAGTTTTTATTTTGATCTTTCAAAGTTGTGTGATATTTTGTTTTCTCTTGGTTTTATTTCATTCACTAGGAAGTTTTCATATGTCCTATTTATTCTAGGTCTCTTTTTGTTTCTGTTGAATGCTCCTTTTTTGTTTTGTACATGCCTCACATTTCTTTTGACAATTTTGAGGGTTTTCAGACTGTGTTTAGCTCCTCTGGTGCCTTCTACAAATGTAACTTGTAGATAATGCTTAATTTTATACTTTTTTATAGAAGCTCTTTTATCTCCTCAGTATAAACAATATGAAAGTCCATATGTTCTGAAATTCAGACATCACCCGCTCTCTTCTTTTTCTTATAACGAATTTTCTCCTTTCATCTTTTTACTCCTAGCATTTTGAGAGGGAGGGCAATATGGCGTTACTGATGTAGGAGTGTGGACTGGACAAAAGCCAGAGCTTTGGTGTGACTTGGTTTTCAGACCTTCACTGGCATCTCCACCTGAGGAGTGTAACTCTCACGTATGAACCTTTTTTTCTGTCCTCTCAACTTGTAAAGTAACAACGTCGAGGTTTCCATGTTTTTGTTTTATTGAGGAAAATATGTTAAAATTTCTGAAAGACTCTGAAAACTTTAAAGAATGCCGTAAAATTGAGGCATTATCATTTTATGTCTACTTTTTTATCAACAGCTTATTAGCACTAAAAATGAAGCTGCTTTGCTAACAGTATTATTTGTAACTTGTTATTTTTTTATGAGACTCTGTAGATTTTGACACAAGATATAGTAAAATAGCTTGTGCTTCTAATGTAGGAATTCTTTTAAGGTCTCACATTGAGAAAATAAAAACTATAGCAAGTTTGCCTACCTCACCTTTAATATTTCAAATATTAGGTAGGTAGAGACTAGTTATACCAAAATTCCCAGTCTGTCAGTTTTTTATAAATGACCTAGTTTTTTTTATTTTTGGCGGGGGTGGGGAGGGAGAGGGGTGGGTGGGCCACTTCTATTGGTCTTTCATTTATTTATTTTCATCTGTCTTTGTTCTTTGGCCCATGTGGGCCTCCCATCGCGGCGGCCTCTGTTGTCGCAGAGCACTGGCTCTGGGCGCATGCACTCCAGAGCTCCGGCTCGGTAATTGGACACATCGGTCCAGCCGCTCCGCGGCACATGGGATCTTCCCAGGCCAGGGATTGAACTGGTGCCCCTTGCACTTCAAGGCAGTGTCCTTACCCACTGGACCACCAGGGAAGCCCAATGACCTAGTTTTTTAGTACTTTTTATGTGAAGATTCCTTGTATAATTTTATATTTTCTTACTGTATGTTTTATTGAAGTACAGTTGACTTACAGTGTTTTCAGTGTACAATAAGGTGATTCAGTTACATATATACACATAGATTATTTTTCAGATGATTTTCTATTATAGGTTATTGCAAGATATTGACCATAGTTCCTTGTGCAATACAGTAAATCTTTGTGGCTTATTGTATATCTATTTTGTTTAATTTCAGCCTCTTTTATTGATTTTTTATTTATTTATTTTTATCCATATTTATTCCTTGGCCTGTGCGGGCCTCCCATTGCCGTGGCCTCTCTCGTTGCAGAGCACTGGCTCTGGATGCGTGCGCTTCAGAGTGCTGGCACCTAATTGGACACACTGGTCCAGCTGCTCTGCAGCATGTGGGATCTTCCCAGGCCAGGGATTGAACTGGTGCCCCTTGCACTTCAAGGCAGTGTCCTTACCCACTGGACCACCAGGGAAGCCCAATGACCTAGTTTTTTAGTACTTTTTATGTGAAGATTCCTTGTATAATTTTATATTTTCTTACTGTATGTTTTATTGAAGTACAGTTGACTTACAGTGTTTTCAGTGTACAATAAGGTGATTCAGTTACATATATACACATAGATTATTTTTCAGATGATTTTCTATTATAGGTTATTGCAAGATATTGACCATAGTTCCTTGTGCAATACAGTAAATCTTTGTGGCTTATTGTATATCTATTTTGTTTAATTTCAACCTCTTTTATTGATTTTTTATTTATTTATTTTTATCCATATTTATTCCTTGGCCTGTGCGGGCCTCCCATTGCCGTGGCCTCTCTCGTTGCAGAGCACTGGCTCTGGATGCGTGCGCTTCAGAGTGCTGGCACCTAATTGGACACACTGGTCCAGCTGCTCTGCAGCATGTGGGATCTTCCCGAGCCAGGAATCAAATCGGTGCCCCTTGCACTGCAAGGCGGATTCTTTACCCACTGGATCACCAGGAAAGCCCGCATATCTATTTTTTTAATCAGAAATCAATTCATGCTAAGAGAAGTGGAATCAAAATGTCATAAATTTTTTAGCTTTATATAATTTTAACCATTAGAGATACCCACCATTAGAATACTTTAAAATATTTAAACAGCACTCTTTCTGACAATATGTACTATGGAATTCATAGTGCATTTAACATAGTTTGAATCCACGTAAGTACAAGTATGTGCTATGCTGTGCTTAGTCACTCCATCATGTTCAACTCTTTGAGACCCTATGGACTGCAACCCACCAGGCACCTCTGTCCATGGGGATTCTCCAAGCAAGAGTACTGGAGTGGGTTGCAATGCTCTCTCCTCCAGGGGATCTTCCCAACCCAGGGATTGAATCCAGGTCCCTTACGTGGCAGGCGGGTTCTTTACCATCTGAGCCATGAGGGAAGCCCAAGAACATTGGAGTTCCCTACGGCAGGAGATCTTCCTAATGCAGGAATAGAACTGGGGTCTCCTGCATTGCAGGCAGTTTCTTTACCAGCTGAGCTACCAGGGAAGCCCAAGTACAAGGATATGCAGGGTATATTACAGAAAATTATCCTATATTACAGATAATTATCTTATGAACACTCAGACTTAGTGTCCTGATTCTGTGACCTCACTGATGACTTAACTGTCCACCCTGCCCTGAGGAGGAGGTGTGTTTGGTAAAGTGATGCTGAGGACTAGGTGGTGCTGCTGGTCTCCAGTGATTTCTAAGGTGGGCCAGAATGTGTCATACATGGTGATGCATCAAGTGAGAAAGCATCGAGCAGATAGTCTAGTGACAGTTGAACAGGAGGCGTGCAGAAACTAGTGTTTCTTCTTTAAGGAGCAAATCTTGGATGTGTTCATTTCATCTCCTCCCGGAGTGAATGAGTGGATGCAAGACCTGTGCACAAGGAATGTATCTAATGAGCCACTTTGTTGGGAAAGTCTGTAGTATTGTCTTGGGCAGGAAGGCAAAAATCTCATAGAAAAATGTAATTAGGTATCATTTTACTCTTTTGAAAGGATATTACTTACTCAGGTTTCTGGCTTCTCCCTTTGTCAGTTGCAAAGAGGAAATAAAAATGAATACAAGTCATAGCTTAAATGGCCCCTAAAAGAGTAACCATGTTCTTTTAATGGTGCGGTGGTCCAGTGGTCTGCCCTTTGCAGTGCAAGGGGTGCTGGTTCGATCCCTGGCCCAGGAAGATCCCATGTGCTGCAGAGTGGCTGGACCGGTGTGTCCAATTACAAGCCAGTACTCTGGAGCACATGCGCCCAGAGCTGGTGCTCTGCAATGAGAGGCCACTACAATGGGAGGCCCGCACAGACCAAAGAATAAAGATGGGTGAAAAAAAAAAAAGGCTAAAAAAATGTTTCTCATTAAATACTGATCAGAAGAACCTGAGAGCACTCCACTTGTATTAGACAGTAGAATATGTGTGGTATGTCCGTGTGTGTATATCTGTGTGTCCATGCGTATATGTGCTGATGTGTCTGTGTGTGTGTGTGTTTCGATTTGAATCTGGGGAATAGATTTATTCTGTCTTTGGAGAAGGAGGTAAAATGTGTTGAGTGAGTGATACTCACAGTTATGTCTATACAATTTTATGTCCATACCCATTTTGCTTAGACTCTTTTGCAACCCCATGGACTGTAGCCCTCCAGACTCCTCTGTGCATGGAATTCTCCAGGCAGGAATACTGGAATGGGTTACCATTTCCTTCAGAAAAATACATTACTGATTCCCATTTAAGAAACAAAGCAACATGTCAGTAGCATGTTCACTCCAAAACCAGGTCAATTCATGGGTTTAGGTCCTGAAAATCCAGTCGCTGGATTTGTTCTCAGGCTCAGCATCTTCTCCTGACACAAGGCTCATGTCCGGAGCCAGTGAGACTGGCTCACAGTCCAAATGCTTGGGAAGCAGTCGTGAAGACAGCCCTGCACCACCCGATGACGGGATGGGGTAGATTAATGCGTGACCTTGCAGTGAGGCATGGTCAGTGTCAGCCAAATACCAAGCATTTTGAAGGCAAACAGGTTTAAAATACTGATGGGAAAGCAAATCAAACCAGGGTCACCAAACAGTTTTTTTCTTGGCTCTATTTGAACTATTTTGGTGGCTTACAGACTTCTGATTATTCTTGGTTCTCCCTTTGAAAGGATATTACTTACTCAGGTTTCTGGCTTCTCCCTTTGTCAGTTGCAAAGAGGAAATAAAAATGAATACAAGTCATAGCTTAAATGGCCCCTAAAAGAGTAACCATGTTCTTTTAATGGTGCGGTGGTCCAGTGGTCTGCCCTTTGCAGTGCAAGGGGTGCTGGTTCGATCCCTGGCCCAGGAAGATCCCATGTGCTGCAGAGTGGCTGGACCGGTGTGTCCAATTACAAGCCAGTACTCTGGAGCACATGCGCCCAGAGCTGGTGCTCTGCAATGAGAGGCCACTACAATGGGAGGCCCGCACAGACCAAAGAATAAAGATGGGTGAAAAAAAAAAAAGGCTAAAAAAATGTTTCTCATTAAATACTGATCAGAAGAACCTGAGAGCACTACACTTGTATTAGACAGTAGAATATGTGTGGTATGTCCGTGTGTGTATATCTGTGTGTCCATGCGTATATGTGCTGATGTGTCTGTGTGTGTGTGTGTTTCGATTTGAATCTGGGGAATAGATTTATTCTGTCTTTGGAGAAGGAGGTAAAATGTGTTGAGTGAGTGATACTCACAGTTATGTCTATACAATTTTATGTCCATACCCATTTTGCTTAGACTCTTTTGCAACCCCATGGACTGTAGCCCTCCAGACTCCTCTGTGCATGGAATTCTCCAGGCAGGAATACTGGAATGGGTTACCATTTCCTTCAGAAAAATACATTACTGATTCCCATTTAAGAAACAAAGCAACATGTCAGTAGCATGTTCACTCCAAAACCAGGTCAATTCATGGGTTTAGGTCCTGAAAATCCAGTCGCTGGATTTGTTCTCAGGCTCAGCATCTTCTCCTGACACAAGGCTCATGTCCGGAGCCAGTGAGACTGGCTCACAGTCCAAATGCTTGGGAAGCAGTCGTGAAGACAGCCCTGCACCACCCGATGACGGGATGGGGTAGATTAATGCGTGACCTTGCAGTGAGGCATGGTCAGTGTCAGCCAAATACCAAGCATTTTGAAGGCAAACAGGTTTAAAATACTGATGGGAAAGCAAATCAAACCAGGGTCACCAAACAGTTTTTTTCTTGGCTCTATTTGAACTATTTTGGTGGCTTACAAACTTCTGATTATACAAAGAAAATTAAATGCCTTGAGTGAAAAGCAGAACCTTGGTAAAACCTTTTCCAGCATTAAACCATTGGTTTGGCAAAGACCTCTTTGAATGCTCCAGATGTTTTATTTAATTTCAAGAATTTCTTGATCTGTTATTAAATAAAGAGAAAAATAAGCTAGTCAGCCAGCATCGTGATAAAAGCCACTTGAAGTTCATTTTTATGTCAGGCTTTCAACTGAAAAATGTCTTGCCTTTCTGATAGCTGCTAGAGCATAAAGCATACAGAGTGTTATGACCTTCTTTATTAGTTTGAGATAACTGAAATGCAAGTGAGTGGAAACTGAAAAATAGATGTGAGCATTTTCTAATAGCACATAGATGTGATGGACAGTGATTTTGATTTAGAAAATGGTGAACATCACTCAGAGACAGGCTGGCAGATTAATATCTGTGGGTTCATCTTCTTTTAGGTCAGCTACAATGAACCCTGGTTTGGTCCTGAGACTCTGACCTTACTCAAGAGCTTTATTATTTATTATCATATGATGTTCTTCTGTGCACCCAGGTTTTTTTCATTGTTGTCACTGGTTTTTTAAAATTAATTTTTTTGGAGTGTAGTTGCTTTACAATGTTGTGTTAGTTTCCAGTGTACAGCAGAGTGAATCAGCTGTATGCATACCTGTATCCCCTCTTTTTTTGGATTTCCTTCCCAGTTAGGTCACCACAGAGCACTGAGTAGAGTTCTCTCTGCTATCCAGTAGGTTCTCACCAGTTCTCTATTTTATACATCCTCTTACATATATGTCAATCCCCATCTCCCAGTTCACCCCATCCCCTCTTACCCCCTTGATATTCATACATTTGCTTTTCACATCCATATCTCTGTTTCTGCTCTACATGATAGAGCTAGATGTGGGATCTAGAAACATGGTATGCATGCTAAGCCACTTCAGTCATGTTCAACTCTGTGACTCTATGGACTGTAGCCCTCCAGGCTCCTCTGTCCATAGGATTCTCCAGGCAAGAATACTGAAGTGGATTGCCATTTCCTTCTCCAGGGGATCTTTCAGACCCAGGGATTGAACCTGTGTGTTTCCTGCATTGGCAGGTGGGTTCTTTACCAATAACGCTACCTGGGAAGCCCAGAAAAATGGTATAGATGATCTTATTTGTATGTATGTTTTCACAAGGCTGTGCCCACTTAGTGTCTGCCTCTGGATTATAACCTGATGTCATTGGAGAGGAGTCCTGTTCAGGTTGAGCTTAAGGTGTCAGGTTGATCTTTTCTAGACTCTTATTTCCCCTCCAGATTTTGATAAAAAAACAAGGCTTGCTATTTACAGAGCAGCAGGTATTTAAGCTAATGAAATAGAGCTGGGGAAAACTCAATATGCTTTGATTTCACGTGTCTTTAATGCTGTTTGAGTAGCTTGTTCCAGTTTGGGAGCCCCACAGGGATGGATGCCAATTCATAATAAAAACTATGGAATTGACAGATATCCTGTGCCAGATGTGAGCAGGGAGGCAATTCCTTCTGACTATAAGCAAATGCTAGCAGTTTAATAGCATGGCAGATGGAAGATGCCTTGTTCCAAAAGGAGAGGGTAAAAACTCTTTATCTCACTCCATTGTGAAGTCTTGTCCTTAGTTAAATCCTGTCTATCCCGTGTGACTAGAAATTTGGCAGCAGGCACTGTGCTAGGTGATGAGTAAGTCTGAAGACAAGAAGAACCAGACTCTTTCCATGGCTGAATCCCTGCTGCCCCGGCCCACCATCACTCACTCTGAATTGCTCACCTCTTCCCAAGTTCAAAGATATGAGCTGTGGTGCTAAGTGGTAAAGAACCCACCTGCCAATGCAGGAGACATAAGAGACACAAGTTCAGTCCCTGAGTTGGGAAGATCCCCTGGAGGAGGGCATGGCAACTCACTCGAGTATTCTTGTCTGGAAAACCCCATGGACTAGGACATGGCAGGTGACAGTTCACAGGGTCACAAAGAAACAGACACAACTTTCACTTTCCCAGGTTCAGAGATATCAATGGAAGGGGACAGGCAGATTGTGGGCAGGAAGTGTCCTGAGCCCACTGAATATTGGAAAGGGAAATTGAATTTTTAAAAAATTTTTTTTGGGGGTGGGGAGTGGGTTGGGGAGGGAGTGGGGCGGGTGGCCCACTTCTATTGGTCTTTCATTTCTCTATTTTCATCCATCTTTGTCCTTTGGCCCGTGTGGGCCTCACATCACGGTGGCCTCTGTTGTCGCAGAGCACTGGCTCTGGGCGCATACGTTCCAGAGCTCCGGCTCAGTAATTGGACACATCGGTCCAGCCGCTCTGCGGTACGTGGGATCTTCCCAGGCCAGGGATTGAACCGGCGCCCCTTGCACAGCAAGGCGGTGTCCTTACCCACTGGACCACCAGGGAAGCCCCCGAAAAGGGAAATTTAAATAGCTATTCCTTCTCTTTCAATGACGAGAATGTTTAAATTCATACAAGTTTCATATCTTTAAATTGTTGAAGAGCTCATTGAGATGGGGAAGTTGTTGCAGGAAACCATGAAAACTTCCTACTCCTGCAGAACTTATGGTAAAACTTCTTAAACACTAAAATAAGGAGTCTTATAACTTAACACGTACAGCAGTTTTTACAATGGAAATTTTACACTGAGATACATAATACTTAAACTCCTCACTGTGTAAGGCTTGGTGGGTCTTCATCATGTTCCCTTTGCCAGGAGATCTTCCCAACTCAGGGATTGAACCCAGGTCTCCCACATTGCAGGCAGATTCTTTACCATCTGAGCCACCAGGGAAGCCTAATAACACTGGAGTGGGTAACCTATCCTTTTTCCAGGGGATCTCCCTGACCCAGGAATCAAACCAGAATCTCATACATTGCAGGTGGATTATTTACTAGCTGAGCTACCAGGGAAGTCCCTTCATCATGTTAGCCCACCCAGATAAGCATATAAGCAGGAAAGTGACCTTTGCTGGGACCTGGAAGCCACCATCATGAACCCAGTCCATCAAAACTAAAGCACTGTTATGAAATGGATTATAGTTTTTCCTGTTTGTAAGCTTTCTAGAAATGAAATCATGCCCTGGTGAGTGGCTTCTTTCTGGCAGTATCACATTTGTGATAGGCATCCATGTTGTTACATGTTGTAATAGCTTCCTTTGGTTGATACTGACAGAGATGTGCTGTGGACCTTCCAGAGCATTTGGTGGGGAACATATAAGGCACTCAGGTTGTATACATACTAAGGAACATGACTGTTCCCATAGAGCATGTGCATGTTCAGCCTTTGTGGATACTGACAAATTGGCTTGATATATGATTCAGACATAAAATTCACACTTTTAAGTATAGCAATTCAGTGGTTTTTAATAATTCTCAAAATTGTACAGCTATTTGTACTAATTGCCTGCCATTTTCATCACTTTTTTTTGAGGGGGGGCATCCTGCTTGGCATAGGGATCTTGTTTCCCCCACTAGGGATCGAACCTGTGCCCCTATGGTGGAAAGGTGGAGTTTTAACCACTGGACTGCCAGGGAAGTCCCATTTTCATCACTTTGAGAAGAAACTATAACAAGCAGCCATTCCCTGTTGTCTCTTCTCACTTAGCCTTTGGCAGCCATCGGTCTACTTTCTGCCTCTGTGGATTTGCCTATTCTGGACATCTATATAAATGGAATTGCACAGTATGTGGCCTTATTTTTTTTTTAATATTTTTTGGCCTCTTTTTTTTTCTAATTTATTTATTTTCATCCATCTTTATTCTTTGGCCTGTGTTGGTGTTCCATTGCAGCAGCCTGTCTTGCTGCAGAGCACTAGCTCTGGGCACATGTGCTCCAGAGCACTGGCTTGTAATGGACACACTGGTCCAGTTGCTCTGTGGCATGTGGGATCTTCCCGGACCAGGGATTGAACCAGTGTTCCTTGCACGCAAGGTGGACTCTTTACCCACTGGGTCACCAGGGAAGCCCAGCATGTGGCTTTTGTGTTTAGTTTCTTTCATCCAACCTGTCATCAAGGTTCATTTGTGTTGTAGCTTGCATCAATACTTCTCTCTTTAATAATAGTACTTAATCGTATAAATCTATCAAATTTTATTTGTCCATTCACAAGTTGAAGGACATTCAGTTCTCTGCTGTTTAGTTGCTTAGTTGTATTTGACTCTTTGTGACCATATGTACTCTAGCCCATCAGGCTGCAGTCTGTCCATGACCTATTCCAGGCAAGAATACTCATGCCCTGGTGAGTGGCTTCTTTCTGGCAGTATCACATTTGTGATAGGCATCCATGTTGTTACATGTTGTAATAGCTTCCTTTGGTTGATACTGACAGAGATGTGCTGTGGACCTTCCAGAGCATTTGGTGGGGAACATATAAGGCACTCAGGTTGTATACATACTAAGGAACATGACTGTTCCCATAGAGCATGTGCATGTTCAGCCTTTGTGGATACTGACAAATTGGCTTGATATATGATTCAGACATAAAATTCACACTTTTAAGTATAGCAATTCAGTGGTTTTTAATAATTCTCAAAATTGTACAGCTATTTGTACTAATTGCCTGCCATTTTCATCACTTTTTTTTGAGGGGGGGCATCCTGCTTGGCATAGGGATCTTGTTTCCCCCACTAGGGATCGAACCTGTGCCCCTATGGTGGAAAGGTGGAGTTTTAACCACTGGACTGCCAGGGAAGTCCCATTTTCATCACTTTGAGAAGAAACTATAACAAGTAGCCATTCCCTGTTGTCTCTTCTCACTTAGCCTTTGGCAGCCATCGGTCTACTTTCTGCCTCTGTGGATTTGCCTATTCTGGACATCTATATAAATGGAATTGCACAGTATGTGGCCTTATTTTTTTTTTAATATTTTTTGGCCTCTTTTTTTTTCTAATTTATTTATTTTCATCCATCTTTATTCTTTGGCCTGTGTTGGTGTTCCATTGCAGCAGCCTGTCTTGCTGCAGAGCACTAGCTCTGGGCACATGTGCTCCAGAGCACTGGCTTGTAATGGACACACTGGTCCAGTTGCTCTGTGGCATGTGGGATCTTCCCGGACCAGGGATTGAACCAGTGTTCCTTGCACGCAAGGTGGACTCTTTACCCACTGGGTCACCAGGGAAGCCCAGCATGTGGCTTTTGTGTTTAGTTTCTTTCATCCAACCTGTCATCAAGGTTCATTTGTGTTGTAGCTTGCATCAATACTTCTCTCTTTAGTAATAGTACTTAATCGTATAAATCTATCAAATTTTATTTGTCCATTCACAAGTTGAAGGACATTCAGTTCTCTGCTGTTTAGTTGCTTAGTTGTATTTGACTCTTTGTGACCATATGTACTCTAGCCCATCAGGCTGCAGTCTGTCCATGACCTATTCCAGGCAAGAATACTGGAGGGGATTGCCATTTCCTTCCATTTAGTGAATTGCCATTTAGTTCCCATATTAATTTGCTATTATGAGTAATGCTTTTGTATGAACAATAATGTAGACATTTTATCTAGATATTGTGTTCAGATCTTTTGAGTGTATAACCAGGAGCGGAATGCTGGGTTGTATATTAGGTAACTAAGCAAACTATTTGAGGAGCTGCCAAACTGTTTGGCAAAGTAACTGCACCATTTTCTATTTTCAATAGTAATATACAAGGATTCCAATTCTTCCACATCCTCACCAGCACTTGCTACGGTTCATCTTTTTGATTATAGCCATCCAAAGAGGTGTAAACTCTACCATAAGGCTTTGATTTGTGTTTCCCTAACAGCTACGTATGCTGACAATTTTTCTATGACTACTAATTTTTCTATGACAATTTTTCTATGACTACTAATGATAGCCATCCAAAGAGGTGTAAACTCTACCATAAGGCTTTGATTTGTGTTTCCCTAACAGCTACGTATGCTGACAATTTTTCTATGACTACTAATTTTTCTATGACAATTTTTCTATGACTACTAATGCTGACGATTTTTCTATGCTGATTGGTTATATGTACATCTTCTTTGAAGAAATGTATGTTCAGATCCTTTGAGCATTTTAAAATTGGGTCTCTTTAATTTTTATTATGGGGCTCTAGGAGTGGTTAACATTTTAGAATCAGCCCATCATTAGATATATGAAAGTTTTTTATAAAAACTTTCTCCAATGGCATAGGTTCTCTTTTATTTTCCTGATAGTGTTTTGGAACATACCAAAAATTAGATTTCAGTGTTATGCCATTGGTCTTTCTTGTATTTCTTTCAGCTTCGTGTGGTATACTTGAGAGAATTTTAAGATGTTTAAAGTGCATATGGCAATGACTTGGTATATGGAGACACTGTGAAATGAGTATTTACTCTCATAAAGTCCATTCACAAGTTGAAGGACATTCAGTTCTCTGCTGTTTAGTTGCTTAGTTGTATTTGACTCTTTGTGACCATATGTACTCTAGCCCATCAGGCTGCAGTCTGTCCATGACCTATTCCAGGCAAGAATACTGGAGGGGATTGCCATTTCCTTCCATTTAGTGAATTGCCATTTAGTTCCCATATTAATTTGCTATTATGAGTAATGCTTTTGTATGGACAATAATGTAGACATTTTATCTAGATATTGTGTTCAGATCTTTTGAGTGTATAACCAGGAGCGGAATGCTGGGTTGTATATTAGGTAACTAAGCAAACTATTTGAGGAGCTGCCAAACTGTTTGGCAAAGTAACTGCACCATTTTCTATTTTCAATAGTAATATACAAGGATTCCAATTCTTCCACATCCTCACCAGCACTTGCTACGGTTCATCTTTTTGATTATAGCCATCCAAAGAGGTGTAAACTCTACCATAAGGCTTTGATTTGTGTTTCCCTAACAGCTACGTATGCTGACAATTTTTCTATGACTACTAATTTTTCTATGACAATTTTTCTATGACTACTAATGATAGCCATCCAAAGAGGTGTAAACTCTACCATAAGGCTTTGATTTGTGTTTCCCTAACAGCTACGTATGCTGACAATTTTTCTATGACTACTAATTTTTCTATGACAATTTTTCTATGACTACTAATGCTGACAATTTTTCTATGCTGATTGGTTATATGTACATCTTCTTTGAAGAAATGTATGTTCAGATCCTTTGAGCATTTTAAAATTGGGTCTCTTTAATTTTTATTATGGGGCTCTAGGAGTGGTTAACATTTTAGAATCAGCCCATCATTAGATATATGAAAGTTTTTTATAAAAACTTTCTCCAATGGCATAGGTTCTCTTTTATTTTCCTGATAGTGTTTTGGAACATACCAAAAATTAGATTTCAGTGTTATGCCATTGGTCTTTCTTGTATTTCTTTCAGCTTCGTGTGGTATACTTGAGAGAATTTTAAGATGTTTAAAGTGCATATGGCAATGACTTGATATATGGAGACACTGTGAAATGATTTCTCCCATCTACTTAAAGAATTCATTTATCATACATTGATTTTCCATCCTGCAGGTGCACTGAATTTGGTCATCCATTCTGACAGGTTTTCACTGGAGTCTGGATGGCTGCTGTCCTTGCTCTTGTGCTTATTCTTTCTGTGCTGTCTCTGGAGGTGATTCTTCATCCAAGATCAGGAAGATTTTGGCCTAAGTTTTCTTCTAGGAGTTTCAAAATTTTTGTTCTTATGTTGAAGTTTTAATTAGCTGTGAGTTGATTTTTATATATGGGCTGAGGTATAGATCTGAATTTTTGCAATACAGTGTTTATAGGATTCCCTAATAAATGTTTCTATTTCTGTAAATTTAATAGTGATGTCTCCTCTTTAATTTTTGATTTCAATAATTTGAATCTTCACTCCTCTTTCCTTGGTCAGTCTAGCCTGTAGACCCTGTTGTTTTATTTTTGTTTCCAAAGAATCAACATTTTGTTTTATTGATTTTTCCTATTGTTTTATTTTTCCTATGTTCTTTTTTATTCTTTTTTATTGTAATTTTATTTTTTTCCTTCAGATTGCTTCAGTTTGTTGTGATTTTTCTGATTTCTTATGGGGAATGTTAGGTTATTGTTTGGAAATTGACTTTTTAAAATATATATTATAGTTGTTTCTCTCCCTGTATGTACTCCTTTAGATGAACCTTGTATGTTTTTACATGTTTTATATTTATTTCAGTCATATCAATGTATTCTATAGTTTTCCTTCAGTTCTTTCTTTGTCATATTGTTTTATTGGGAGCATGTTATTTAAATTTTACATATTTGTGGTCCTCCCAAATTTCTTGGTTTTCCTGATTTCTAATTTCATTCTGTTTTAGTCAGAAAACATATACGCCATGATTTCAATCCTTTAAAATGTACTGATATTTTTTTCATGAGCTCACAAATGTTCTGTCTGGAAAATATTTTATGAGCATCAGAAAGGAATGCCCATCTGCTGTCGTGGGCAAGGAGTTCTATAAAAGTCTCTCGGTCTAGTTGGTTCATGGTGTTGTTCAGGTCCTCTCTTTCCTTCTTGATTTTTCTGCCCATTACCAAATGTGATGTGTTGAAGATTCCAGCTTTTATGGTTGAATTCTTTCTTCTTTACTTCTGTCAGTTTTTCCTCATGTAAAAGTTCCCTTCTAAGGTGAAAACATGTTTATAGCTGTTATGTTTTCCCAAGGAATTGGTGCTTTAATTATTATGTGTTTTTTCTATTTCTGTCAAGTTGTATACTATAATCTATTTTGTCTGATACTAGTATAGCAACTCAAAGTGCTTTTGGATACCATTTACATACTATATCTTTTAAAAATTTGTCGCAAAACACACACAGCATAAACTTCACCACCATTATAATTTTTAGGAGTACAATTCAGTATTAAGCTATGAAAGGTTATGGAGGAAGCTTAAATGCATATTACTAAGTAAAAGATGTCCATCTGAAAAAGCTACATACCCTCTGAAAAGACTACGTACTACCTACTAGTGTAACTTCAACTATATGATGATCTGCAAGAGGCAAAGCTATGGAGACAGTCAAAGGTCAGTGGTTTCCAGGGAAGAGGGAAGGAGAGATGAACAGGCAGAGGACTTTAAGGCAGTGAAACCGATCTGTGTGATTCTATGGGTACATGACATCAGGATTCTGATACTCTACAAAATGTTCAGCTGAAAATGCAAGCCCTAATGTGGACCGTAGGTTGTGTGTAATAAAAGTGTCAATATTGATTTATCAGTTTTAACAAATGTGCTATAGCAATGAACACAATCATGAGGGGGTTTTCCTAGGTGACAGGAGTGGGTTTCATGGGAACTTCCTATACTTTCTATTCAACTTTCCATAAACCTAAACTGCTCTAAAAATTAAGCCTATTAGTTAAAAAGCAATAACCTCCTCTCTTCCTTTTTTATATAGTCATTTTGTCTTTGTACATAAGTGTTAAAGAATAAAATCCATGGTAGACTTGTATGGGCCACATAGAGGTATTAGAACTGGTTCTGTAGTCAATTCTGGGTCAGCAGTGACTTGTGAGGTTTAGTTTTAACATCTACAAAATGGAAAGTGGTGATTTAAAAAAAAAATCTTGAGTACATTTTTACTGTTAAAATAAAGTACTGTATCATTGATGAACCTTGAAAACATGCCAAGTGATGGAAACCAGGTGGTTTATCACTGAATTTATGTGAATTATCCAGAACTGACAGATCTACAGAGGCAGAAAGCAGAACAGTGGGTAAATGCTGGGGGAGCTGGAGGGACAGGGAAATGAGGCATGGCTCATACATGCGTGTTGATCTAAAACAAATAGAATGAATAGACTGCTGGTGATTATTTCTCCAGCAAGGGTGGGTTTTTGGGGATCATCAAGGAATTTCTATTTTGGGTCTGCAACCACAGCAATTTATTGGCAAGTTCTCCTGTAAAAACAGAGAAGAGAAGGCTTTTATAGAGGGGAAACAGGGGAGTGGGCAGGTTCAGTAACAAAAAGTCCACAGCTGACTTTGCATTGACTGAGTCCAGGTCAGCAGAGAGGAGGAGTCTTTCCTCTCCCTGGGGGCTCTGCTGCTGTCAGGGGACCTGAAAGCTCCCCTGCTGGTCCCCTGTGTGTGTGAGAGCCACTCAGTCCTATCTGACTCTGTGACCCCATGGGCTGTGTAGCTCATCAGGCTCCTACATCCATAGAGTTCTCCAGGCAAGAATATCACACTGAGTTGCCATCCTTCCCTCCAGGGGATCTTCCCAACCCACGGATCAAACCTGTGTCTCCCACATTTCAGGCAGAATTTCTTTTTACCATCTGAGCCACTTCTGCTGACTTTTTTTTTTTTTAGGTAAGAAATGGATTTATTCAGATTCAGAGAAAGCACACTCCACAGACAGAGTGTGGGCCATCGCAGAGAGAATCCAGAAGCCCCGAAAACATGGCGTTCTTAGCTTTTATGGGCTGGGTAATCCCATATGCTAATGAGTGGGAGGGTTATTCCAGCTCTTTTGGGGAAAGGGTGGAACTGGCAGGCACCTCTGGGTCTGTCATTTAGGCTTGATGACTGAGGATTAAGGTCTGGTCTGCCACCTTGGACCCTTTTGATTCTAATGGGTTTATGCTGTGTCCTTGGGCTGTCATTCTTTTCAAAAATTGTGTCCTGCCCCTTTCCCTCTTAACCCTTACATTCCCCCTCAAGAGATTTTACTCCCATATTCTTATGAGAGACAGAAGGGCAAAGGTCCATCTTCTGTAATTGCTTCAAGGCTGAGCATGGGTGTTGACTCTGCCTATCAGGGAGTAAAAATCTCTTGAGTACCTGATCTAGGGGCCTTAGGGGCAGGGCAACTCCTAGTTTTAGTCCATACGTGTTGAAACCTCTACATAGCCATCATCTTGATGTAGAGTGGTAGTAACAGTTCCTTAGCCTTCCTATGGATCCCCTTGATGATTGGACATGTTTTCTGCCAGCACCGGGGCATAAATATATCTATAAATGACAAAAGACTTAAAAGGCATGGTCAAACATGTGCTTACAGTGTACAATAAAGGTGGGTTACAATAACCAGAATTACAATTATATTTAACTTAACATATTAAATAATCTTAGTTAACTATTTTTCTTTGTCATACCATAGGGACCCTGTAAAACATCTCAAAGTTAGTTTTTAGCCAGATAAGATCATAAGTCACTATGAGACAATACTAATTCTCTAACTGAAACTATATAAAGATCTCTAAAGTAAGCACAAATCACTTAAAGGCAAAAAAATTTACAATTTGTCAAACCATAATCAATTTGTCAAAAGCAGCATTTTAAGATTGCTTTGGAGGAAGACACCAAATCTAGTCTGGTCTTAACCCATCTCTATTAAAATCCATTACCCAACCCAACTAAATCATGATCATGAATAACTCTTTACACAGAGAGGGTGATTCTCTTTCTCTTCCAGAGACAGAGTGACCCCTAACTTAGTTAATAAATCTCTCACCATTAAAGGAAAGGACAATCAGGCACAAACAGAAGAGAATGCAAAACAGCTGTCCATTAGCATTGCACAAAACAGGCTCCAGGAAAGTATGCCCATTTATTTCCTGACAACCCCATTACATACTCCTTATGACCACTAAGGTTTCCAGTCTTTTGGGCTAAGACTGAAAAGGTTGCACCAGTGTCTGCAAGAGCTTCTATCAAATGGCCAGCCACATCGATGACCACCTGAGATTGAAGCAGAGCCACTTTTGGCCTTGGGCCCCATTGGTCTTCTGATTGCAAAGCCATCAACAGCTGAAGGGCCCCTGTCGCTCTCTGGCGTCTGGGGCATTCTCTGCTAATGCCCTGGCTGTTTGCAAAGACACATCGACAGCAGTCCTTCTTCCAGTGCCCCTTTGTCCACACAGGGTACACTGTCCTTGCATGGGCACCCATGGGCCTCATGGTCTGCGGACCAGATTGGCCCAGAAAGGGCAGCTTTTTTAGTCCATACGTGTTGAAACCTCTACATAGCCATCATCTTGATGTAGAGTGGTAGTAACAGTTCCTTAGCCTTCCTATGGATCCCCTTGATGATTGGACATGTTTTCTGCCAGCACCGGGGCATAAATATATCTATAAATGACAAAAGACTTAAAAGGCATGGTCAAACATGTGCTTACAGTGTACAATAAAGGTGGGTTACAATAACCAGAATTACAATTATATTTAACTTAACATATTAAATAATCTTAGTTAACTATTTTTCTTTGTCATACCATAGGGACCCTGTAAAACATCTCAAAGTTAGTTTTTAGCCAGATAAGATCATAAGTCACTATGAGACAATACTAATTCTCTAACTGAAACTATATAAAGATCTCTAAAGTAAGCACAAATCACTTAAAGGCAAAAAAATTTACAATTTGTCAAACCATAATCAATTTGTCAAAAGCAGCATTTTAAGATTGCTTTGGAGGAAGACACCAAATCTAGTCTGGTCTTAACCCATCTCTATTAAAATCCATTACCCAACCCAACTAAATCATGATCATGAATAACTCTTTACACAGAGAGGGTGATTCTCTTTCTCTTCCAGAGACAGAGTGACCCCTAACTTAGTTAATAAATCTCTCACCATTAAAGGAAAGGACAATCAGGCACAAACAGAAGAGAATGCAAAACAGCTGTCCATTAGCATTGCACAAAACAGGCTCCAGGAAAGTATGCCCATTTATTTCCTGACAACCCCATTACATACTCCTTATGACCACTAAGGTTTCCAGTCTTTTGGGCTAAGACTGAAAAGGTTGCACCAGTGTCTGCAAGAGCTTCTATCAAATGGCCAGCCACATCGATGACCACCTGAGATTGAAGCAGAGCCACTTTTGGCCTTGGGCCCCATTGGTCTTCTGATTGCAAAGCCATCAACAGCTGAAGGGCCCCTGTCGCTCTCTGGCGTCTGGGGCATTCTCTCTGCTAATGCCCTGGCTGTTTGCAAAAGACACATCGACAGCAGTCCTTCTTCCAGTGCCCCTTTTGTCCACACAGGGTACACTGTCCTTGCATGGGCACCCATGGGCCTCATGGTCTGCGGGGACCAGATTGGCCCAGAAAGGGCAGCTTCCTCGTTGGTGGTTTTTGAGCAGACAAAGCCATTGTAAGCATTTGGATCTTTTGCATATTTCTCTGGGTGCACTCAGCCTTTTTGGCCATATCCCTATTGTTAGAAACCGAATAAGCCAATTGAAGCAAATCCATTCATTGGGGTCTGAGGACCAGCACTTGCTTTCTGAATTTTGTGCCTGATGTCTGGGGGCAGACTGGGGTATGAAATACATAGCCAAAGGGGCCTGTCCCTCTGGGGAGGAGGGATCCACTTTTATATATTCCCTAAAAGCCTCCACTAATCTATCTTGGAAGCCTGCAGGATTTTCATCTTGTGCCTGTTGGACATCTTTCACCTTTTCATAATTAACAGGTTTTACTCTAAGTTTTTTCATGCCCTCTATTAAACAGTTAATCATATGATCCTGTCTATCTCTATCTGTAGAGTTCATTCCATTTCAGATTTGCCTCAGGAACAGACTCATTCCCCACCCAGTGCACTGCCATGATCCCGTTGGGCACTGGCTGCCAGTTGATCGGCATGACCTCTGGCCGCTAGTATTACACCCAGTATTAAGCCAGTATTATATCCTTGGGGGTGCAGCAGTGGGATAATACAGTCTTTTAAGTCTTCCCAGGTGAGATCAAAAGGCCTCACTAGTCTGATAAATTCTTTTGTAAAATGTTCAGGATCTTCAGGAAAACTTTCCAACTTGTCTTCTGCCATACTTAGATCAGACATTGAGAAAGGTACATAGACTCTTACTGTTTTTGATTTTTTTAATCATGAACTTCTCTCAGAGGCAAAACTGTAGGAGCAGTTGGTTGGTAACTTACATTATTGTCAATGCTGAGCTAAGGATGGGCCCCTTGAGTAATTTAGGGTATAAAGCAGCTCCTGAATATGGGTGGGGCCTCTTCTCTTTCCTAGCTATGTCATCCCCAGAGACAATGGCTCCTCCCAGTAGATGGGGAGTAGCTCCAGCAGTTCCTTGCAGAGGATTTAACATTTGAATGACCCCAGGGTCCATCAGTTAAAAGGTCTTTTGTGTCTTCCCTAGAATTTTTCCACAGAGCCACACACACCTTAAATTCCTTTTGAATCTCATTGTCTAGAAACAAGACCATGAAGATTTGAACATATGCAAGTTCCCTCCATCTAAACTTTCTTTTACAATATAATTCTAACAGTAATATCATATCATAATTCAGGCACCCATTTAGTGGCCATTTTTTTTTGGCTTCCTGACTCATATTATGGCCGAAAATGGTTCCATAGCCAAATAAGCTTTTTTTCTTTTTAATCCCAGTAGTCGGAACCTTTCCCAGTCCCGGAGGACATGACCCAGGGGGTATTGGTTGGGACTGATGCTGCCTGACCCATTTCAGACTGAAACCTGCAACATCTCCAATTCCCATTGTATCCAAAATCCCATTGTATCTTAAAATCAAAATCCACCACAAAATTTGGTAAAGATTTGCACTTAAGATTTTAGATGCTATCCCTTCCAAGGTAATCTCCCAACTGGTTGTTAGTGCCCAAAAGTTGTTATAAAGAAACTGCGCAGAAGACGTTCCCAGTGGTGTTGACGATGAGCTGGAGCTAGTCTAGTGATAAGTTGAGAATAAAATGCCGGCACTTTTAATGGTTAGAGGGAGGAGAATGAAAGCAAAATACACCTTGGTGACCTTATAGGTCTTTTTCAGGTCAACAAAAGAGAGAAAGAAACAAAGCAGGAATGAACAAGAATGTAAGAATCTAGGAGGAAAATCTCAAAGTCAAAGAGAACAGTATAATTCTGTCTTCTCCAGTCTACCTGGCTCACAACTTCCCATGGGCCTCTTTTGGGACAAAATCTAACTCTAAACCTTTCTTACCTTATCACCGTCCTGCCGCGGTTACCATCTGAAAGTGTTCAACCTCAATTTGAGATTTAAACCCAGGGTCCAGACTTAATCAAAACTGTTTGAGACTTGAACCCACGTGGCTGGGACTCAAACCCAGCCAAAACCCTGCTTGGGACTTGAACCCACGCGGCCAAGACTCGAACCAGCCTAAACCCTGCTTGGGACTCTAACCCACGCGGCCGGGACTCAAACCCAGCCAAAACCGTGGTAATTAAAATCACTTACCCAATGTCTAGACCCACTGAGGTTCAGGTTCTTCATGTCTCTTTGCAGAGAAGAATTCAGTGAGAGGCAAAGTGATAGGTAAGAAATGGATTTATTCAGATTCAGAGAAAGCACACTCCACAGACAGAGTGTGAGCCACTGCAGAGCGAATCCAGTGGCCTAGCTCTGTTTAATTAAGGGTTCTATTCCTTTTATTTTTTTAAAACATACTAATAGTTATAAGGTTTCCTTTTGGGGTATTGCAAATATTCTAGAACTAGATATTATTAATAATGATGATGTGATGGCATGGAATTGTGAATGCTTGTAATTCACTAAGTGTAAAATGGCTAAAATGGTAAATTTTGTATTATATGTGTTTTGCCACCATGAAAAATAAAAAAGAGGATAGAAAAAAAAGTTACTGAGTGAAAATTTTCCAGAGGCAGTGGTTCAAAACAAAACCTGATATTACACATTGAAATTGAAAAATTCTAATATGCCAGTAAATTTGCTGAAAAAAAGATGCACACCACTATATTTCTTGCAAAATCTCTTAAATACAATCATACAGAGTTCCTAAGAGTGAATAGAAAAGTGTATTTTCTAAGGAGTAGCAGCAATCAGGCTGAAATAAACTTTTGCTCTTTGAAATTTAGGGAAAAATTGTTTGAGGGAGTGATGTTTATAAGATCAGGAAGAAAAAGCAAAATGAAATGAGGAACATAAAATTTTTCACAAAATTTTACTCAAAACTAAATTTTCTTACATTACTTCCTTGTCACCAGGTACTTGTACCACTTTAATACAAATTAAAACATTAATAAACATTAAATGATATATTTGCTCTTTAAATAAGAGATATTCATAATAGCTTCTGTAGCTGTCATGATACCTTAGCAAGTCTTTCCTTACATAATTTTTCATTTTGGAACTAGAAATTTTCCTTTCTGAAGTGTTCTCAGGAAAATGTACAGATTTTGAATGATTTTATCTCTATAAAAATGCATAGAGAGATGTCAATATTTCATGTTAAATATGGTCCCACAGGAGTAGTTGAAAAATGTCCATGACGAATATCTATTGATTATAAAATTAGAAATAAAACAAGAGTTCTTTTCCTTTAAGTACATACAATTTTGTATAATCCACACCGTGTACTGGTTGAACATGACTACACTTAAAGGATGAACTTTAGAGTATTAATGGTAGACATTACTGAGGGTTGAGAATTTTTCTTGTTAGCTCCCTAATTTTATCTATCTGTTTAATGACAGATATATATTATTGTTATCATAAAAATGATTTTTAGAAACTCTGATACTGAATGATAGCCTCACCATGGATTTATTAGATGTTCATATACATTTTTTTGGTTAGCTGTGATGGCCATTTATGGAGCGATGGCCATTGTTGCTGGACAGTGCTACGAAGCTCCGTGCCTTTATGTGTGGTCTTTATCATCCAGAGCAGCCATGGTGTCAGAGTTGGGTCTGTCCTACCAATGCATGGGCTTCTACTCATTCATTGAACCCACTTACATTGTTATTTAATTGCATTACATAAACTGCAACAAACTTCTGATTAATGAGCCAGGCTTAAGGAATGGGTGATGTTTGTCTGGGAAGTCGAATTTTCTGGGCAGCACTGCTGCTTCTCTTGGCAGAGAGGACGTGGATCTGTCTCTGGCTGGCTCAGCTGGCATCCGTGTTGGCTACTGTCCACAGCAGGACGCCCTGGATGAGCTCCTGACGGGCTGGGAGCACCTGCGGTATTACTGCTGCCTGCGTGGGATTCCAAAGCAGTGCATCCCTGAGGTAAGAGCCTCCAAGGGTTTCTGGGAAGAGGGACCAGCAGCAGAGTTTTGGCCGTGTATCTGGTCCCAGCAGAGCTCTCTCATTCTATGATGAGGAACTGCAGCATCAGCTAAGTGTCCCCAAGACGTGCTTCCAATATTGTGATGCTGAAGTTAACACTGTCAAGTATGTCTGAAAGTGAAAGTCGCTTTTTCATTCATGATACCTTAGCAAGTCTTTCCTTACATAATTTTTCATTTGGGAACTAGAAATTTTCCTTTCTGAAGTGTTCTCAGGAAAATGTACAGATTTTGAATGATTTTATCTCTATAAAAATGCATAGAGAGATGTCAATATTTCATGTTAAATATGGTCCCACAGGAGTAGTTGAAAAATGTCCATGACGAATATCTATTGATTATAAAATTAGAAATAAAACAAGAGTTCTTTTCCTTTAAGTACATACAATTTTGTATAATCCACACCGTGTACTGGTTGAACATGACTACACTTAAAGGATGAACTTTAGAGTATTAATGGTAGACATTACTGAGGGTTGAGAATTTTTCTTGTTAGCCCCCTAATTTTATCTATCTGTTTAATGACAGATATATATTATTGTTATCATAAAAATGATTTTTAGAAACTCTGATACTGAATGATAGCCTCACCATGGATTTATTAGATGTTCATATACATTTTTTTGGTTAGCTGTGATGGCCATTTATGGAGCGATGGCCATTGTTGCTGGACAGTGCTACGAAGCTCCGTGCCTTTATGTGTGGTCTTTATCATCCAGAGCAGCCATGGTGTCAGAGTTGGGTCTGTCCTACCAATGCATGGGCTTCTACTCATTCATTGAACCCACTTACATTGTTATTTAATTGCATTACATAAACTGCAACAAACTTCTGATTAATGAGCCAGGCTTAAGGAATGGGTGATGTTTGTCTGGGAAGTCGAATTTTCTGGGCAGCACTGCTGCTTCTCTTGGCAGAGAGGACGTGGATCTGTCTCTGGCTGGCTCAGCTGGCATCCGTGTTGGCTACTGTCCACAGCAGGACGCCCTGGATGAGCTCCTGACGGGCTGGGAGCACCTGCGGTATTACTGCTGCCTGCGTGGGATTCCAAAGCAGTGCATCCCTGAGGTAAGAGCCTCCAAGGGTTTCTGGGAAGAGGGACCAGCAGCAGAGTTTTGGCCGTGTATCTGGTCCCAGCAGAGCTCTCTCATTCTATGATGAGGAACTGCAGCATCAGCTAAGTGTCCCCAAGACGTGCTTCCAATATTGTGATGCTGAAGTTAACACTGTCAAGTATGTCTGAAAGTGAAAGTCGCTCCCTTGTGTCTGACTCTTTGTGACCAGGCACAAGCCATGAAATTCTCCAAGAATACCAGAGTGGGCAGCCTTTCCCTTCTCCAGGGGATCTTTCCAACCTAGGGATCAAACTCGGGTCTCCCACATTGTAGGCAGATTCTTTTACCATCTGAGCCACCAGGGAGTCCCTAGAATACCAGAATGGGTTAGCCTGTCCATTCTCCGGGGATCTTCTGACCCAGAAACTGAATCAGGATCTCCCGCATTGCAGGCAGAATCTTTACCAGCTGAGCTGCAAAGGAACAAATGTTCCTATGTATGTTACATTTATGTTGTGTGTTTAGAATAAGTTCCTGCTGAGAGAAAGTGGTGGGTAACGGTGAAAGCACACAGTCACCTGCAGTCTTGTTCCATTGCTTCCCAGCAAGTGTCTTTTACATTTACTGGGCTGTTAATTTATCTTGAGGAGCAAACAGCATGGATTGGGGTCCCAAATCTGTGGGGAAAGCCATAGTGCCTCCCTTCCCTGTCGGGGGCCAGAGGGCACTGAGAGAACCAGAGGCAGCTGTCCTTCCATCTACTTCCCACTGTGGCCAGCGAGGCAGAGTGGACAGTCTTGATGGACAGACAGTTCAGTCCAGGTGAGCAGCTTCAGACAGGCAGGTGCTCAAGGCGTGATTTTCCCTCCTCTGTAGCTCACTGGAGGATGTGGGGGTGCTACTTGCCCATCTAGATTCTGAACTGGGAGCAGAAATAGGGGGCATGTGGGATGCATTTTCAATGAGCTTATGGAAGAGATGGAGCATCCTGGGGTTCCCAGGAGACAAACCCACAGCCATCTCCTTCACTGGCCCGTGAAAATTCATTCTCTGTGTTGCTGTGCAGAGCTGCAGCCTTCCGGTTCTTATTTATGCTCTGTGACTCTAAGTGAAACCAGAATAAGATCTCTCCAAGTCCCTCGAGGGGTGCTAGTCCATTCACCCACCTCCCATCTCAATAAAGCAGACACGTGTCCGCCCACAGGACCCCGCTCACTGCAGTTAAGCAGCTCTTGACATCCAGGCTAGTCGCTGGCTCAGCCTTTAATGGGTGTTTATCTCCGTCAGCTCCCCTGGCTGGTTTCTGATTAAAGAGGTGGATGCTTGGCAAAGGCTCTAAGCGTGCTCCTCTGTTGTTCCCGGGGGAAGTGCGCCCTTTGAAAGCATTCTTGTTAATACAGTGAAGCTTGCTGCCTGATGTCATCCAGAGCAATTGCTTCTAATCCTCAGCTGTCTTACAGGCTCGCTGTTCCGTACACCTCCACAGAGGAAAGTTATTTTAATGGTCGCCAATTAGGAACTGGCTTTATTTCTTTCATGAAACTGCAGCTGATTTTGCATCAGGACTGCTGCTTGCTCAGAGGTTTCTGAGATGTCAGCACATGTGTTTGCAGAGGAGTTGACTCACTTGATGACAAATTTGTCTCTCCTGTAAATGTTAGAAATATTTAGAAAGATTCAGGCTTGTCTCTTCCAAAGTGCCCATCAATAGGTGACCTGAAGGGACAATAGCCCGGTTATTGTGGGCCAGGCACTGTTCTGTTTTACAGCAACTGTAGGAACTGGGTAAGATGCTTCTTCTCTATTCCAGAAATGGTAGGATGAGGTGGTTGGATGGCATCTCCCCACTCATTGGATGTGAGTTTGAGCAAACTCCGGGAAACAGAGAAGGACAGAGGAGCCTAGTGTGCCACCGTCTGTCGGGGTCACAAAGAGTCAGGCCTGACTGAGTGGCTGGACAACAACAGATGGGAAACCACCCGAGACAGTGGCTGGAACATGGGTGGTTTGTTTTGAGGGCAGATGAACTGGCTTCAGAGTGCGTGTTCTCAGCACACGTGGGTGGCTGGTTGGGTCAGAGGGAGTTTCCAGTTTCCAGTGTGTGGCTTTATCTGATTATCCGCACAGCCCTGGTGGCTGGAGAAGTGGAAGCCACACAGGATTGTGTCGAGGCTCCTCTGACAGGAAGCTGGCCCTGGGTCTCAGGACGCCCAGTTCTCGCAGGAGGCTCTCCTGGTGTTTGTCCTCACTGTCCCTCGGTGCCCACTCATGTATCCTCTGTGACTCTGGAGACAGCCCCTCTGGCTCTGGGGAAGACCCTCCACCAAGCCTCCCCCAGAGCCCACCCGTGCTGCCTCTGTGCTCCAGGGTCCTCGCTCACATCCAGCTGGGGATCCCTCATGCAGGCTCATATCGTTCACTCCCCCCACCCCCCAAAAGTTCAGTTTGGTGAGAAAAAGGATGCTATTGTCATTCAGCTTGAATTGAGGCTTTGCAGGTTCGAGGAATCGTTCTAATTTTCTCTCCCTGCTGTCTGTCCACACTACATAGTTTTAGACTGTATCCATGTTTGAGCCTGAATTCAGTTAATCTGATATTTAAAAAAAAAAAACTTATTAAAGTTATAACAATAAAATGATACTAACAACATTGTCTGCATTTCCGGAGACACATATAATTTCAGGGTTATATTATAACCAAACTGCATTGCTAGTGCAGTAAGGGCTAGGATCTCTCTATTTTTGTTTTCCCTGGAATAGACGAGGCAGGCCCTTTAGCTTTCTCCTCTTTGTTAATACCAGCAGATACCCGTCAAGGAAAACCCTACTGCATCTTGCTACGTATCTTCCATACAGATACCACTTTTCTCCCGAAGTTTTCTTCTATTCACAGTTTTGTTAGCAGAAGCTAGACATTGCAAGACAAGTGAGACAGGGACCAGGAGGAAATAGAGAGAGGGGCTCAGAAGGGAAGCATTTCTGCCTCACATTCTTAGCTCCCTTTTTCTACTTACCACTTCATTTTGATCTTTAATCTTGTGGAACATTTCAATGTGGTTAGCATGGGAGCTAGTGGAAAAACTTTGGCTTTGGAATCAAACAGATGCTTAATCTCCAGGCAAAAAAATTTGGGTGGTTTGTTTGAGGGCAGATGAACTGGCTTCAGAGTGCGTGTTCTCAGCACACGTGGGTGGCTGGTTGGGTCAGAGGGAGTTTCCAGTTTCCAGTGTGTGGCTTTATCTGATTATCCGCACAGCCCTGGTGGCTGGAGAAGTGGAAGCCACACAGGATTGTGTCGAGGCTCCTCTGACAGGAAGCTGGCCCTGGGTCTCAGGACGCCCAGTTCTCGCAGGAGGCTCTCCTGGTGTTTGTCCTCACTGTCCCTCGGTGCCCACTCATGTATCCTCTGTGACTCTGGAGACAGCCCCTCTGGCTCTGGGGAAGACCCTCCACCAAGCCTCCCCCAGAGCCCACCCGTGCTGCCTCTGTGCTCCAGGGTCCTCGCTCACATCCAGCTGGGGATCCCTCATGCAGGCTCATATCGTTCACTCCCCCAACCCTCCAAAAGTTCAGTTTGGTGAGAAAAAGGATGCTATTGTCATTCAGCTTGAATTGAGGCTTTGCAGGTTCGAGGAATCGTTCTAATTTTCTCTCCCTGCTGTCTGTCCACACTACATAGTTTTAGACTGTATCCATGTTTGAGCCTGAATTCAGTTAATCTGATATTTAAAAAAAAAAAACTTATTAAAGTTATAACAATAAAATGATACTAACAACATTGTCTGCATTTCCGGAGACACATATAATTTCAGGGTTATATTATAACCAAACTGCATTGCTAGTGCAGTAAGGGCTAGGATCTCTCTATTTTTGTTTTCCCTGGAATAGACGAGGCAGGCCCTTTAGCTTTCTCCTCTTTGTTAATACCAGCAGATACCCGTCAAGGAAAACCCTACTGCATCTTGCTACGTATCTTCCATACAGATACCACTTTTCTCCCGAAGTTTTCTTCTATTCACAGTTTTGTTAGCAGAAGCTAGACATTGCAAGACAAGTGAGACAGGGACCAGGAGGAAATAGAGAGAGGGGCTCAGAAGGGAAGCATTTCTGCCTCACATTCTTAGCTCCCTTTTTCTACTTACCACTTCATTTTGATCTTTAATCTTGTGGAACATTTCAATGTGGTTAGCATGGGAGCTAGTGGAAAAACTTTGGCTTTGGAATCAAACAGATGCATGTGGGAATCTCCAGGCAATTTATTTTGATTGAAATAATATGTATAGAAGTCCCATTATGTGTCAAAGATGATTAGACATTGAGGCAATAAAGGTGAGTAATCTCAAACTCTTGCCTTAAGTGCAATAAAATGTCTAGAATTTATGGCAGAAAAATGCCTAGTAGCAGAGAGAGATTCCATTAACTATTGGCACTTTGGTATTTAGACGGTATTTTGTCGCCACAGTGGCTAAGGCACTGTGTTCACCATTATTTTGACAGGAGTACTGAGTGCAGGAAAGACTGCAACAAAACACTTCTTACCAGACCATTTCAGTTATTTTTCTGGAAATATGACATTCCAAGAGTAGCTCAAACCAATATGTCGGTTCCTGTATTTTCTGGAGTTTTTCCTATGGTTAAACAGCCCAGAATTTGCAGGCTGCAAAACTTAACCTTTTGTGAAATTAGAAAAGCATGACACTTGTTTCCTGGGTTCATAAAAATTATCAATAATCATTTGGCAGTTTTATTCAGAAGTTCTCTTATCCTGCAGTGCATTTTTTACAACTGGCTATACTTTTATGATTGTCTTGATTCATTTTTCTGTTCATTAGCTTTCATTTAGCTCTTTTTAGCCTTAGAATGGGCTTCCTTCATGGCTCAGATGGTAAAGAATCTGCCTGCAATGCCGGAGACCCAGATTCAGTCCCTGGGTTGGAAAGATCCCCAGGAGAAGGGAGTGTTGCCCACTGCAGTATTCTTGCCTGGAGAATCCCATGGACAAAGGAGCCTTTGAATAAGGAGAATGGGAGTCAAATAAAATTTATTTCTGATGTATATGTGTATTTCCAGTCATTTTGGTACAGATTTTATTGATCTAAAAATAACCTAAAAAATGTCATTTTCCCTCATGTGTCACTTGGCACTGCCTTCCAGGAGGCGTAGACTGCCCAGCCGACTCTGCCTTCTCAGTTTCCTCCTTTTCTATTATTTTTGATCTTTAATCTTGTGGAACATTTCAATGTGGTTAGCATGGGAGCTAGTGGAAAACTTTGGCTTTGGAATCAAACAGATGCATGTGGAATCTCCAGGCAATTTATTTTGATTGAAATAATATGTATAGAAGTCCCATTATGTGTCAAAGATGATTAGACATTGAGGCAATAAAGGTGAGTAATCTCAAACTCTTGCCTTAAGTGCAATAAAATGTCTAGAATTTATGGCAGAAAAATGCCTAGTAGCAGAGAGAGATTCCATTAACTATTGGCACTTTGGTATTTAGACGGTATTTTGTCGCCACAGTGGCTAAGGCACTGTGTTCACCATTATTTTGACAGGAGTACTGAGTGCAGGAAAGACTGCAACAAAACACTTCTTACCAGACCATTTCAGTTATTTTTCTGGAAATATGACATTCCAAGAGTAGCTCAAACCAATATGTCGGTTCCTGTATTTTCTGGAGTTTTTCCTATGGTTAAACAGCCCAGAATTTGCAGGCTGCAAAACTTAACCTTTTGTGAAATTAGAAAAGCATGACACTTGTTTCCTGGGTTCATAAAAATTATCAATAATCATTTGGCAGTTTTATTCAGAAGTTCTCTTATCCTGCAGTGCATTTTTTACAACTGGCTATACTTTTATGATTGTCTTGATTCATTTTTCTGTTCATTAGCTTTCATTTAGCTCTTTTTAGCCTTAGAATGGGCTTCCTTCATGGCTCAGATGGTAAAGAATCTGCCTGCAATGCCGGAGACCCAGATTCAGTCCCTGGGTTGGAAAGATCCCCAGGAGAAGGGAGTGTTGCCCACTGCAGTATTCTTGCCTGGAGAATCCCATGGACAAAGGAGCCTTTGAATAAGGAGAATGGGAGTCAAATAAAATTTATTTCTGATGTATATGTGTATTTCCAGTCATTTTGGTACAGATTTTATTGATCTAAAAATAACCTAAAAAATGTCATTTTCCCTCATGTGTCACTTGGCACTGCCTTCCAGGAGGCGTAGACTGCCCAGCCGACTCTGCCTTCTCAGTTTCCTCCTTTTTCATGTGAACAGAGCTTCCTCTACCAGGAAGCCTCCCTGGCCTCCTTCCTTCGTCTTCTATGTGAATGTCCACCTGTGCTTTGGCTTTTTCTCTGGAATACCCTCTCCGAGGGAAAAATAACTAGTCTTTACCTCTCTGATTCCAGCCACTGTATCTCTTCCTCCCTCTCACAGAATGGACTTTCACTCATTTGTCTGTCTGTCTCGAATTACTTGTTTTGTTTGAACATATTTTTACTTATTTCAATCCATTTATTGTAATTGAAATTATTGTACTTAAATGGAGCCATGGGAAGGGATAATACCTGTAAACCCATGTGGGAAAATGATGTTATTTCCAAGAAGAACAAACCACTGAGCTCGAGATGTTATTCTCTGGCAAATCCCAGGGGATTTGAGTCTACCCAGAGGACTCTTGGGTGCCTTGAAGTTGACCTCCTTGACTTATGCATTTTCACAGCTAGACCAGTCATGGGCACTCTGAATTCTTTCTGGGCTGTTTTGAGACTGGACAAATAAAGTAAGAGAGCAGTTTATGTCGAAAAGAGAAAGTGTTAGTTGCTCAGTCATGTCTGACTATTTGTGACCCCATGAACTGTAGCTCAACAGGCTGGTCTGTCCATTGGATTCCCTAGACAAGCATATTGGAGTGGGTTGCCATCCCCTTCTCCAGGAACTCTTCTGAACCCAGAAAATGAGACTGGGTCTCCTGCATTACAGACAAATTCTTTACTATCTGAACCACCAGGGAAACCCCTAATTTCTGTTGAGGAGTTTTTGTTGGGTGGTCAATGGCAGCCCACTCCAGTATTCTTGCCTGGAGAATCCCTTGGACAGAGGAGCCTGGAGGGCTGCAGTATGTGGGATCACAAAAGTTGGTCATGACTTAGTGATTAAACCACCAAATATTATCCTAATCTTTTTAGAAGTTCTTAATATTTCATTGTCGCAACTACCACTGTTATTACTTTTATGCCTTTATCCAAAAAAGTGTAGAATGAGTTTAAAGCTGTGCTCTATTGGAACATTTAGGATGCACATTTGGTCGCTCACCTTCAGAATCTATGGAGTTTTTCCCATTTCTCTGATGTTCAAATGAAGATACGATCTTGACCAATTTGATTACATGATGATATTGGAAAAAACCCAGGAATCTATGTTAATACTCTGGGGTCACAAGAGTTAGATTAAACAACTTGAAACTCTTTAAAATCATGCATAGTTGAAAATGGGTTTCTTCATCTCGGCTCCCAGAGGAGCCAGAGCAGCCAGGGATCAGACAGAATAGAGTGCGGAGAAGCTAAAGTGTTTGGCTGGGCAGGGGGTTGGGAGAGTGGAGGGAGTCTGTTTTCTGCTGCGAGAGAAAGAAAGGATCTGGGCTCCCAGCAGGCATAAAAATGTGATGGGCTCATGGTGGAGAAGGAAGGGGAGCGGTGACCATGCCTGAGGTACTGGGGTTGGGGCTGTCCCTGGCCTGGGGGTGCTCTGTTTCTTGGTAGGCAATCAGCATCCTCTGGACCAGATTAGAGGAGGCTTGGTGGTTGCAGGCAAACAGGATGCTGCCCACTCTTTTTCTTTATAAACTGAACAAGATGTGCAGTCTCCAGGGAGGGGGTCTTCCTTTCTTGGCATATGGAAGCTCCCCCTTGCTCCTGTGTCCCCTGAAACTCCCTGTCCCTAGGTTTTTTCCCCACTCAGCTCTATCTTTATCTCCCCTGTGTCTGCTCATCTCAGTGTGGAGGTGTATCTGACCCAACCTGGACACCACAGTTCTGTCTCTCGCTGTTCCCAAAGCCCTAGATCTCAGCTCAGAGTTCTGGCCATCAATTCCATAGCTCAGAAAACCTAGCTTCATCCAGGGGCCCCCCTCTGTTCATTGCCAGAAACAATGAGTCCTGGAGTGGGGTTTACAGGAGCTAGGGCGAGCGTGGGGGGGGCCGGGGAAGGAGGGAGCAGGGCTCCAGGCCCAGAACCAGATGTTGGGGGGGCTTCATGAATGGGGGTACCTTCACAGAGAGCGCCTCTCCTCCAGGTGGCTGGGGACCTTGTGAGGCGCCTCCACCTGGAAGCCCACGTGGACAAACCCGTGGCCACCTACAGTGGGGGCACCAAGAGGAAGTTGTCCATAGCCCTGGCCCTGCTGGGAAAACCTGACCTTCTCTTACTGGTGAGTAGTAGACACAAACGTGGCATGCTGGTATCTCTAAATAAGATGCTCTGACCTATCAGAGGTCCTGTGGGGAGGATGTTTAAAATTTGCAATGTCTTGTTTCTGAATATGAAATGTTTTACCCTAAATCAGCATGCTCTAAACAGAATCTATAATACCATTGGAATTTTACAGAGACAAAACAGACTCCTTGGAGTCCCATTTATTTATCCAATTGAAGATTCCATAAAAATCTTAACACTGAAGACAATGCTTTAGAAGAATACCAGAGCCCACTTGCAATCTGAAAACCGATGCACTGTTGTCCTTTGGCCTGTTGCTTTAAGTCTTTTCCTGCAGATAGGTTGGGTACTCTGTCAGTGGTAGATCTGAGGGTAGGGGTCATGGGGGAGCAGAAGCGGAGGGTCCAGCAGCAGAGGAGAGCTCAGTGGAACTGGGACAGGACCTTCTCTAATCCACGTGAGAACTGAGATTAATCCAGTTCTGCTGCATCAAAGCGTGAGTTGGAGGTGGTCCAGGTGTCAAGAAACAGAGACAGGTGTTTTGCATTTAATAAGTACCTAAGTGTATTCAAATAATAAAAATAGTCATTGCTGTGGGCCAAAGACTGGATTCTAAGGGCTTTGCACTTGAAGGAAGTCTGAGGAACATGGGAAAATATTTTTTTTGGGGCATCTCAGTGTGGAGGTGTATCTGACCCAACCTGGACACCACAGTTCTGTCTCGCTGTTCCCAAAGCCCTAGATCTCAGCTCAGTGTTCTGGCCATCAATTCCATAGCTCAGAAAACCTAGCTTCATCCAGGGGCCCCCCTCTGTTCATTGCCAGAAACAATGAGTCCTGGAGTGGGGTTTACAGGAGCTAGGGTGAGTGTGGGGGTGGCCGGGGAAGGAGGGAGCAGGGCTCCAGGCCCAGAACCAGATGTTGGGGGGGCTTCATGAATGGGGGTACCTTCACAGAGAGCGCCTCTCCTCCAGGTGGCTGGGGACCTTGTGAGGCGCCTCCACCTGGAAGCCCACGTGGACAAACCCGTGGCCACCTACAGTGGGGGCACCAAGAGGAAGTTGTCCATAGCCCTGGCCCTGCTGGGAAAACCTGACCTTCTCTTACTGGTGAGTAGTAGACACAAACGTGGCATGCTGGTATCTCTAAATAAGATGCTCTGACCTATCAGAGGTCCTGTGGGGAGGATGTTTAAAATTTGCAATGTCTTGTTTCTGAATATGAAATGTTTTACCCTAAATCAGCATGCTCTAAACAGAATCTATAATACCATTGGAATTTTACAGAGACAAAACAGACTCCTTGGAGTCCCATTTATTTATCCAATTGAAGATTCCATAAAAATCTTAACACTGAAGACAATGCTTTAGAAGAATACCAGAGCCCACTTGCAATCTGAAAACCGATGCACTGTTGTCCTTTGGCCTGTTGCTTTAAGTCTTTTCCTGCAGATAGGTTGGGTACTCTGTCAGTGGTAGATCTGAGGGTAGGGGTCATGGGGGAGCAGAAGCGGAGGGTCCAGCAGCAGAGGAGAGCTCAGTGGAACTGGGACAGGACCTTCTCTAATCCACGTGAGAACTGAGATTAATCCAGTTCTGCTGCATCAAAGCGTGAGTTGGAGGTGGTCCAGGTGTCAAGAAACAGAGACAGGTGTTTTGCATTTAATAAGTACCTAAGTGTATTCAAATAATAAAAATAGTCATTGCTGTGGGCCAAAGACTGGATTCTAATCATTAGAGGGCCTCCCAGGGCTTTGCACTTGAAGGAAGTCTGAGGAACATGGGAAAATATGGGAAACAAAATACATTCTTTCTTTCCCATTCTTGTGCATTCAATGGAAACAACATCTCAGTGGGAGGACTTAAGGGATATTCAGAAGACCTACGTTGGAAAAATGGCCCCATCACCTGGGGCTTGTTTTCTGGAATCGGAGTTGGATTTTCCTCTTACATTAACTAAGCTTGCTTTTTCCCAAGGTCCAAAATTAAAGACTACTGTGTAATTTCATCTCTGATATTGGGCTTAAGTTTACATATGCAGGACTTTGCAGTGTGTAGAAGACCTTTTCCTTACAAGAGGAGGAGCTGGCTTGCTTGAAGAACACTTGGCGGGTCTGTTCCTTACCTTCAACAGAATCCCTTACTTCTCCTGCACATCTCCTGAGTCTAGTGGGGCCTCCGTCCTGGCCCTCTGCTCTCAGCCCACTAGGTTGCCCATGCTTGGGCATACTCACATGGGTGGGAACTCACAAGTTCTGTGCGTGTTTCCTCATCTGAAATGGTCCCGATGATAGTGGGTGCCCATCAGAGTCCTTGAAGGCAGCCCTTGATATCCACATGGAACTTTAGTGATGGGGGTGATGATGGGCCTGCAGCGCTCTGGTGGAGGATGCACACTGAAGGAGCCTCAGCATCTTCCCCAGAGACAGGACAAGTGTCTCCGTGCCGGCTCTTGTGAGGAAGCATGGAATGATGTCTCTGACTCTCTTGGAGGAACAATGGCCAATCATGCCTTCCACTTAGTTGGTGTGTGACTATTCATTGTGTCATGTGATTTGAACAAAAGACAAACAAGAAAGTCTTTGCCTTCTTATTCTGTGCCTTTTGTTTGCTTGTTCATTTTCCTTCTGTTTCTTTCTTCTGGGAAGGTGATGATCCTTAGCTCTTAAGAAAAATATGTTTGGTATTCCCCAACTACAAGAGCACAGAAATGCATCAGGCAGCCTAGATGCATCTCTCTCAAAGGGGTTCAGATAAGAAATGCCTGAGTGTTTATGGAAGGAGAAAGCTTTGGGTTTCAAGAAATTTTACTGTACTTGACATTGTGAAATCAATGAAGTCTTTTCTGCTCTTCTATGTCTTCTAGGGTAGATGCTTCTGGGATTTTATAGAGGTTGGAGTGCATCAGGGAAAGCCTACCTCCCTGGATTCGGAGCCCAGCAGACTTGAGAGGTCCTAGCCTCTGCTGAACATAGAGTGTGGCCTAGAGCTGGGGCAGGGGTTGCTCTGAGCCAGGCCTTCATCCTCGCATCAGAGGTGCTTATTCCCGTGTGCCTTCTCCCCCAACCCTCACCCTGTGTTCTCTCTCCTTCAGGACGAGCCAAGCTCAGGAATGGACCCCTGCTCCAAGCGGTATCTGTGGGTGCAGTGTGTAAGACCTTTTCCTTCCAAGAGGAGGAGCTGGCTTGCTTGAAGAACACTTGGCGGGTCTGTTCCTTACCTTCAACAGAATCCCTTACTTCTCCTGCACATCTCCTGAGTCTAGTGGGGCCTCCGTCCTGGCCCTCTGCTCTCAGCCCACTAGGTTGCCCATGCTTGGGCATACTCACATGGGTGGGAACTCACAAGTTCTGTGCGTGTTTCCTCATCTGAAATGGTCCCGATGATAGTGGGTGCCCATCAGAGTCCTTGAAGGCAGCCCTTGATATCCACATGGAACTTTAGTGATGGGGGTGATGATGGGCCTGCAGCGCTCTGGTGGAGGATGCACACTGAAGGAGCCTCAGCATCTTCCCCAGAGACAGGACAAGTGTCTCCGTGCCGGCTCTTGTGAGGAAGCATGGAATGATGTCTCTGACTCTCTTGGAGGAACAATGGCCAATCATGCCTTCCACTTAGTTGGTGTGTGACTATTCATTGTGTCATGTGATTTGAACAAAAGACAAACAAGAAAGTCTTTGCCTTCTTATTCTGTGCCTTTTGTTTGCTTGTTCATTTTCCTTCTGTTTCTTTCTTCTGGGAAGGTGATGATCCTTAGCTCTTAAGAAAAATATGTTTGGTATTCCCCAACTACAAGAGCACAGAAATGCATCAGGCAGCCTAGATGCATCTCTCTCAAAGGGGTTCAGATAAGAAATGCCTGAGTGTTTATGGAAGGAGAAAGCTTTGGGTTTCAAGAAATTTTACTGTACTTGACATTGTGAAATCAATGAAGTCTTTTCTGCTCTTCTATGTCTTCTAGGGTAGATGCTTCTGGGATTTTATAGAGGTTGGAGTGCATCAGGGAAAGCCTACCTCCCTGGATTCGGAGCCCAGCAGACTTGAGAGGTCCTAGCCTCTGCTGAACATAGAGTGTGGCCTAGAGCTGGGGCAGGGGTTGCTCTGAGCCAGGCCTTCATCCTCGCATCAGAGGTGCTTATTCCCGTGTGCCTTCTCCCCCAACCCTCACCCTGTGTTCTCTCTCCTTCAGGACGAGCCAAGCTCAGGAATGGACCCCTGCTCCAAGCGGTATCTGTGGGAAACAGTGACGAAGGAGGCTCAGGAGGGCTGTGCTGTGGTCTTGAGCTCCCACAGGTGAGCGAAGAGGGATGCCCTGGCTGGGAGCAGTGCCCTCACCCACCCTGTCTTTCCCACACAGCACTGCCACATGGTCACTGTTCAACCCAACACAGGTCAGGACACTTACAAAGAGAGACCGGGTGACACAACCAAGGCCCCTCCACCAGTGAGTGCCTAGCTGGACTCCGAAGCCAGCGGTCCCTCACCAATCACGCTGTCTCTCAATCAGTCACCTCTGGACAGCTAGGCGTCCTTCTCAGGCCCTCCTGTGACTATGTTTCATCCCTTTTATCCCAGTATAAAAATTAGCTGAAATGAAAACTCAACACATTTCTGAATAGGATCTCTTTAGTTTTTAGTCTTGTAGTAAGATTTCCAAATCATTGACTTCTGATTAGTTTGCACTGCACTGTTCTAGACCATGTGCAGTTCTTTGGTTTCTTAAAATCCCTGTTGGAGAGTGAGTATGGTGATTTGGCTCATGAACATTTCTTTTTTTTTTTTTTTTTAAATTTTGGTCTCTTTTATTGGCCTTTCATTCATTTATTTTCATCCATCTTTGTTCTTTGGCCTGTGTGGGCCTTTCATAGCAGTGGCCTCCCTCATTGCAGAGGACTGGCTCTGGGTGCACGTGCTCCAGACTGCCCACCTGTAATTGGCCACACTGGTCCAGCCCCTTCGCAGTATGCGGGATCTTCCCGTGTCAGGGATTGAACCGGTGCCCCTTGCACTACAAGGCGGACTCCTCACCCATTGGACCATCAGGAAAGGCCCATTCCTTTTTTTTAAAATTTATTTTTTGTTTTAAATTTTATTGGAATATAGTTGATGTACAATGTTGTGCTAGTTTATCTTGCACGGCAAAATGAATCAGTTATACGTACACGTACCCTGCCCTTTTCCAGATTCTTTTCCCATATAGGTCATTTCAGAGTACTGAGCGCAGTTCTCTGTACTATACAATAGATCCTTAGTTCAGTTCAATTCAGTTCATTTGCTTAGTTGTGTCCGACTCTTTGCTACCCTATGGACTGCAGTATGCCAGGCTTCACTGTCCTTCACTGACTCCCGAAATCTGCTCTAAACTCATGTCCTTTGAGTCAATGGTGCCATCTAACCATCTCATCCTCTATCGCTCCCTTCTTCTCCTGCCCACAAGCTTTCCCAGCATCAGGGTCTTTTCCAGTGAGTTGACTCTTCACATCAGGTGGCCAAAGTGTTGGAGTTTCAGCTTCAGCTTTAGCATCAGTCCTTCCAGTGAATATTCAGGGTTGATTTCTTTTAAGATTGACTTTTTTTTTTTTTAAGATTTATTTATTTACTTTCATTTTTGGCTGCGCTAGGTCTTCTTTGCTGTCCGTAGGCTACTCTTCATTGTGGTGCCTGGGCTTCTCATAGTGGTGGCTTCTCTTGTTGCAGAGCACGGGTTCTAGGCACATAGACTCAATAGTTGTGGTGCATAGCTTAGTTGCTCTGGTGCATGTGGGATATTCCTGGACCAGGGATCAAATCCATGTCTCCTGCATTGGTAGGCAGATTCTTAACCACTAGGCCACCAGAGAACCCCAGGATTGACTGGTTTTATCTCCTTGCAGTCCAAAGGACTCTCAAGAGCCTTTTCCAACACCACAGTTGAAAAGCATCAATTGTTGGTGTTCAGCCTTCTTTATGGTCCAATTCGCACATCTTTACATGACTACTGGAAAAACCATAGCTTTGACTATGTGAATCTTTGTCAGCAAAGTGATGTCTCTGGTTTTTAATATGCTGTCTAGGTTTGTCATAGCTTTTCTTCCAAGTAGCAAGTGTCTTTTAACTTAATGGCTGAAGTCATCATCTGCAGTAATTTTGGAGCCCAAGAAAATAAAATCTGCCACTGTTTCCGTTTTTTTCTCCATCTATTTGCCATGAAGTAGTGGGACCAGATACCATGATCTTTGTTTTTCGAATGATGAGTCTTAAGCCAGCCTTTTTGTTCTCCTTTTCACCTTCATCCAGAGGCTCTTTAGTTCCTCTTCACTTTCTGCCTTAAGAGTGTTGTCGTCTGCATATCTGAGCTTATTGATATTTTTTCTCCCCACAATCTTAATTCCAACTTCTGCTTCATGCAGTCTGGCATTTCGTGTGATGTGCTCTGCATATAGTCACCACAGTTCAGGACATTTCCAAATGCCTTGGAGGGTTCTCAGTTAAGCCCCTCCACTCTGGTTTCTCTGTATCCATCAGTGTGTCTTCCTGGATATTTCATCTACATGGAGTCATGTGACCTATAATCATTTGTATGACTCTGTCACTTGTCCTGTGTCAGAAGGTCACCACAAAACACTCAGCAGTGAGCAGTGTCCATCGGACATCAGCATGGTGCTTGCTTTCCATTCACCCATCCTGACCCTTTGGATGGTTCCTAGGTTTTGCTGTTCAGTGCAATGGGCTGCGAACAGCTGCATACATGTCTTTGTCTAGACGCAGGTTTCTATTTCTCTTAGGAGTCCTTGGCAGGGTTGTATTCAGCACTTTAAGAAACTGCAGGGCTCTTCTCTAAAGTGTCTTTGTAATTTTTTAATCCCAGGAACAATGATGAAGTTTTAGAGACTCTATACTGCTGTCAACACTGCCCGTCTTCCTGATTGTAGCCATCCTGTGATGTATAGTTTTAGGGGGTTTTTTGCCTCTAAGTCATCATTGATTTTCATCCATCTTTTTTCCTCGGCATGTGTGGGCCTCTCGTTGCAGTGGCCTCTCTTGTTGCAGAGTACCAGCTCTGGGCACATGCTCTTCAGAACACTGACTTGTAAATGGACACACCAGCACAGCTGCTCTGTGGCACGTGGGATCTTCCTGGGCCAGGGGTCAAACCAGTGCCCCTTGTACTGCAAGGCAGACTCCTTACCCATTGGACCATCAGGGAGGCCCGATATTTGGTTTTAATTAACATTTTCCTAATGAACATCTCACCTTGCTGTCTCTTCATCTGCATTACATCTTATAAGAATTTGGCCGCTAATATGAATTTCTGATGCTCCCTGGATGTCATGAGTCACTTTGTTGACTCTCTCAAGATTTCTCAGCATCTTTCAACACCTTGACTTTTGTTCTCCTTTTCACCTTCATCCAGAGGCTCTTTAGTTCCTCTTCACTTTCTGCCTTAAGAGTGTTGTCGTCTGCATATCTGAGCTTATTGATATTTTTTCTCCCCACAATCTTAATTCCAACTTCTGCTTCATGCAGTCTGGCATTTCGTGTGATGTGCTCTGCATATAGTCACCACAGTTCAGGACATTTCCAAATGCCTTGGAGGGTTCTCAGTTAAGCCCCTCCACTCTGGTTTCTCTGTATCCATCAGTGTGTCTTCCTGGATATTTCATCTACATGGAGTCATGTGACCTATAATCATTTGTATGACTCTGTCACTTGTCCTGTGTCAGAAGGTCACCACAAAACACTCAGCAGTGAGCAGTGTCCATCGGACATCAGCATGGTGCTTGCTTTCCATTCACCCATCCTGACCCTTTGGATGGTTCCTAGGTTTTGCTGTTCAGTGCAATGGGCTGCGAACAGCTGCATACATGTCTTTGTCTAGACGCAGGTTTCTATTTCTCTTAGGAGTCCTTGGCAGGGTTGTATTCAGCACTTTAAGAAACTGCAGGGCTCTTCTCTAAAGTGTCTTTGTAATTTTTTAATCCCAGGAACAATGATGAAGTTTTAGAGACTCTATACTGCTGTCAACACTGCCCGTCTTCCTGATTGTAGCCATCCTGTGATGTATAGTTTTAGGGGGTTTTTTGCCTCTAAGTCATCATTGATTTTCATCCATCTTTTTTCCTCGGCATGTGTGGGCCTCTCGTTGCAGTGGCCTCTCTTGTTGCAGAGTACCAGCTCTGGGCACATGCTCTTCAGAACACTGACTTGTAAATGGACACACCAGCACAGCTGCTCTGTGGCACGTGGGATCTTCCTGGGCCAGGGGTCAAACCAGTGCCCCTTGTACTGCAAGGCAGACTCCTTACCCATTGGACCATCAGGGAGGCCCGATATTTGGTTTTAATTAACATTTTCCTAATGAACATCTCACCTTGCTGTCTCTTCATCTGCATTACATCTTATAAGAATTTGGCCGCTAATATGAATTTCTGATGCTCCCTGGATGTCATGAGTCACTTTGTTGACTCTCTCAAGATTTCTCAGCATCTTTCAACACCTTGACTTTGATGTGTCTGTATGTAGACCTCTATGTGTTCTACCTGGGGTTTGCTCATGTTTCTTGAGGAAGAACCTATGAAAACTCTTTCTCCTGCAGTGAGCAGTCCTGATGCCTCTGTCTAGTTGGTTTTTACAATTTTGTTTTCATTTTTTGAACCCTGGGTCTTTCAGAGCCACATTGTTTTTGTCCAGGTGAGTTTCCAACAAGGATTCAGTGTCTGCCACCATCTGCGTGTGGGCAGGGCAGGGCACTCCCAGTTCAGGCATTTTTCTAGTCAGCTCCATTTTGTCTCTCCTGACTCCTCTGGTTTCTTCAGGGTGCACATGGATGGCGGGCAGAGGGATGCTGGGCTCACCTGAGTGTGTGGCTGACTTGGACCTCTCCAGCCACTGGTGCTGTCTATGAACCCTCACAGGCTCCATGCGTGACATGGCCACAGGCCAGACCCTATGCTGTTGGCCCTTCCTGCTTGCTGGACTCTACCGGAACCACGGTGCTGACCGTGTTGTCGGGTGTGGGTTCTGTTGAGCAGTCCACAGTGCGTGCATCCTTCCACAGGGCAGAGAAGCTGCTGATGTTCATGGCCTGGGCCCTACTAGGAGCTACCTGTTATAAGCAGACCACCTGCTTCCTACCCTGGTTCAGCAGTTTGTTGATTGTAGCTATTTCACATACTGTTGTGTGCCTTTGGTCAATTTCCAGGATTTTGAAACATACTGTTTTTGTTCTTTGTGTCCAGTTTCTTAATTGTCTTTTGACCAGGACTGCCCTTGGCAGTAGCTGGAAGGCCTGACTTTGCTATTTTTTTTTTTTTTTCATCTTTTTTCTGTTTCTCTTTGAAAAATGTTACATCGAGGTGAGTTAAATTTGGCAAATACCCTACTTTATCATAATACATTCTGGCTTCCAGTGACGCTCTTGCTATTCCCTTCCCAGGAACTTCCTGATTTCTGTAGTCATTCTGCCAGCATGTAGGTCCCCATGCAGGTGTATAAGTTCTAAGATTAGGAACACAAATATCACGGTAAAAATTCCTTATAATTTTCACATAACATATAATTACAGCAGACAGTTCTCAGAAAGGCCACATATCACTGTAATTTCTTTTGTATGTCCTGCTGTCCATTTGGGTTCACATTAGTGAAAGAGTAACTATTAGTTGCTCAATCATGTCCAACTCATTTGCAGCCCATGGACTGTAGACTGTCAGGATTGTCTGTCCATGGAATTCTCCAGGCAAGAATACTGAAGTGGGTAGCCATTCCCTTAAGGCATCTTCCTGACCCACAGATTGAACCTAGGTCTCCTGCATTGCAGGGAGATTCTTTACCAGCTGAGCCACCAGAGAAGACCCTTTTTTTAAAAAAAAAAAAATCACATTTGCACTGTCTTATCTTGTTCTAAAGATCTGACTTGTAATTCTTTAGCATATTGTCTCCTTTTGATTACTTAAGAAAATATTAATATTTTATGCAGTGAGTCTTCTTTTGGTTTTCTTCATGTTTGACCTTTTCCTACCTCTCTCTAAATAATTTTAAATTATGTCTTTAAAATTGTTTTCAATTTTTCTTATGGGTAATGATAAAATTTTGATTAATATTATACTAAATTGTTCTTGAAGTTTATATCATACTTTTATGTTAAAATTTAGAATTATGTAATTATAAATTATAAATCTTGATAACATACTTCATATCAACATAATTGTAAATTATATTACAAGCTAAATTATAGTTATAGATTACAGTGTTATTTGTTATTTATAGATAATATAGTATATTGAAGTGTGCTTTTGTTTATATTTTATACAAAGCTTGTGTCTATACTTGTTATATTTTATTCTTTTCATATTATAATATTTTTATCTTATAACAATTTCTCATTTAAAACATATTCATTCATTTCCTCCTGACACATCTTTTATTGATTCAGAATTTCATTTGCTATCAGTAAATCTTGTTTCTTTTCATAAGAGTTTCACATTTTTTATGAAGGTATTTCCGATCTATTTTGCATTTTGTGCTATTGCTAGAAGGTCTTCTCTTATGTATTCTGTAGCTGTTCCTCCTAGTTTATGGAAAGGCTACTCATATTTTGGTTAATTGTGTAGTTGGCCACATAGATGAAGTCTTATCCACTTCCAAAGTGCTTTTTCTTTTGTTTGTTTTTTGAGTTTTGTGAGGTTGCACAGGGAAAATCAGCTGGTTTTCAGGAAGGGTGTGTCTGTCTGCGTGCACGTCTCACTGTCAATGCAAGCCCTGTGTCTGGGGCCACAGCTCACCCCGGTCTTGTCTCCCCCCAGCATGGAGGAGTGCGAGGCGGTGTGCACGAGACTTGCCATCATGGTCCACGGCAGCTTCAGGTGCCTGGGTTCCCCACAGCACATCAAAAACAGGTGCGTGGTATCCTTTCATGTACATGTTTACTGAGTTGGTCGCTGGGCACGGTTATCACTGGAGGTGCTTTAGGGTTGGCGTGGTCCAGGCACATTGGGGCCTGGGTGGGATGGAGGCTGAGGTGGGAAGGGTGTATGTGAAGCACCATCCCCGTGCATGCCCACCCTCAGCTCCATAGAGCTCAGCGCGTCCTCCCAAGGTTTTCCGCCCCTAAGGATGTGGGCTGTCGTGGTGGTAACACTGGTAAGGTTTGAAATACCATGGCAGAGTCAAGCTGAAAAAGTTACCAGAAGTATCCTCACCCCTGGAAAGGTTGTACTGACATCTCTCTCACCCAGAGCAGGTCAGTAACCTATGCTGCACTTGGAGAGAGACGCCTGGATTGAGGAGGTGGAAGATGGCTCTTGTGGTTGCTTCTTAGGTCAGCAGATAGACTAGAGACTTTGCGCTTCCATCCCCGAAGTTCCTTCCTGGGTTAATTGTCTTTGTTTGCCTTCACTCTTTGGAATCTTAATGCTTTTATGATCAAGTTGTGTGAGTGGTTTTAGGTGCCTGTATCATTTAAAAAAATTTAGAGTTGCCTAACCTGTTTTCAAAGTTTATGAGGCAGTTCTGCATTTTCTTGTGTTTTGCTTGGTTGCTCTTCACAGATACTGCATCTTTTACAAGTTGAACGTTTGTGGCTATCCTGCGCTCAGTCCATCGGCACCATTTTTCCCAAGAACTACCTTTGTGTTGCATTTTGGTAATTCTTCCAGTATTTCAAATCCTCCACCAGCAAACAGATCATGACTCACTGAAGGCTCAGATGATGGCCGTTTTTTAGTAATAAAGCCTTTTTAAATTAAGATAGGTACATTTGTAGACATAATGCAGTTGCACACTTAATGGACCACAGTATAACATAACTTTATATGCACTGGGCCACCGCCAAAATCATGTATTTCCCTCAGTTGTGGTACTTGCCGTATTGTGGTGATCTGAAGCCATTAATATGCTGTAACTCCAGGGTTTGCCTGTTATTTCTTTTAAATTTGTTGTTTAATCTGTTCCTTTTGGCCTAAAGTATTTTATCCATGTATGTTGATAAATCTCTCTTCATGTATTCAGTGTTTCTAAAGTTAGAATTCTCAAGCAGGGATTGGTTAACTTTGTATATTTATTAGGCGGAAATATTTTATTTTATGGAGAAAATAACCACAAACACTTGGATTGAGACGCCGAGATGGGGAGTAGACTGCAGTTCTCCAGCAGTTCAGCTGCTGGTCTGCTACCCTCACTGTGCTTTGTTGTGCTTAGTCACTCATTTGTGTCTGACTCTTTGCGACTCCATGGCCTGCCAGCTCCTCTGTTCATAGGGATTCTCCAGGCAAGAATACTGGAGTGAATTGCCATTCCCTTCTCCAGAGGATCTTCCCAACTTAGGCTCTGAACTCAGGTCTCTCACATTGCAGGTGGATTCTTTACCATCTGAGACACCAGGAGAGCCCAAGACTACTGGAGTGGGTAGTCTAACCCTTCTCCAGCACATCTTCTAGTCCCAGGAATCCAGCCGGGTCTCCTGCATTTGCAGGTGGATTTTTTTTTACCAGCTGAGCTACAAAGGAATCCCTCACTGTCCCTTCAGGTCAATCTCTGATCAGATAAACCTGCTGGAAACTGTTCTCAGAATGTGCTCTGCTCCCTTTAATAAGGAGCATCAAAAGAAAACTAATATTTCACACTCCTTGCCTTTATGAATGTCCACAATTTTCCCTTGACAGGGGACTTTCTAGTAAGGGTGACTTCCTGGCTCACAGTCCATCACAGGCACCCATCATTTTCCCAAGAACTACCTTTGTGTTGCATTTTGGTAATTCTTCCAGTATTTCAAATCCTCCACCAGCAAACAGATCATGACTCACTGAAGGCTCAGATGATGGCCGTTTTTTAGTAATAAAGCCTTTTTAAATTAAGATAGGTACATTTGTAGACATAATGCAGTTGCACACTTAATGGACCACAGTATAACATAACTTTATATGCACTGGGCCACCGCCAAAATCATGTATTTCCCTCAGTTGTGGTACTTGCCGTATTGTGGTGATCTGAAGCCATTAATATGCTGTAACTCCAGGGTTTGCCTGTTATTTCTTTTAAATTTGTTGTTTAATCTGTTCCTTTTGGCCTAAAGTATTTTATCCATGTATGTTGATAAATCTCTCTTCATGTATTCAGTGTTTCTAAAGTTAGAATTCTCAAGCAGGGATTGGTTAACTTTGTATATTTATTAGGCGGAAATATTTTATTTTATGGAGAAAATAACCACAAACACTTGGATTGAGACGCCGAGATGGGGAGTAGACTGCAGTTCTCCAGCAGTTCAGCTGCTGGTCTGCTACCCTCACTGTGCTTTGTTGTGCTTAGTCACTCATTTGTGTCTGACTCTTTGCGACTCCATGGCCTGCCAGCTCCTCTGTTCATAGGGATTCTCCAGGCAAGAATACTGGAGTGAATTGCCATTCCCTTCTCCAGAGGATCTTCCCAACTTAGGCTCTGAACTCAGGTCTCTCACATTGCAGGTGGATTCTTTACCATCTGAGACACCAGGAGAGCCCAAGACTACTGGAGTGGGTAGTCTAACCCTTCTCCAGCACATCTTCCAGTCCCAGGAATCCAGCCGGGTCTCCTGCATTTGCAGGTGGATTTTTTTTTACCAGCTGAGCTACAAAGGAATCCCTCACTGTCCCTTCAGGTCAATCTCTGATCAGATAAACCTGCTGGAAACTGTTCTCAGAATGTGCTCTGCTCCCCTTTAATAAGGAGCATCAAAAGAAAACTAATATTTCACACTCCCTTGCCTTTATGAATGTCCACATAAAGTTTTACAGCCCTTGCCTGATTGTCAGGTGATGTATGTCTGATTTTGGCTAGTTGCCTTTTGAGAGGTTTGCTGACGTCTCTGGAAGTGGCAGGGAGTGGAAGGCCTCTGGGAGGAGCTTCCTTTCGCTGCTCTGATCATGAACACATTCCTCTCACCTGCCTCTGAGTTTTAGGTCTGATCATGCATAATGTGGTTGAAAGCAGATGGCCAGTAAGTATAAACCGTACAGTTCTTTTCGAGAAGATGGCTTGTGTATTATTGACTGAACTTTGACCTTGATGAATGCAAAAAATAATGTGTAAAGTTGGTGTTTCTTGTGACAAATTGATGACATATATTTCCATAATGTGGAGATAAAGAATACAGGGCTGATCATAAAATGAAACTCTTGACTTCTAAACCTTGATGTCATGAATGTGGTGCCTGCTTCTCTTCCCAGGGCATGGGGTGGGGGTTGCAGGAGACGGCTCAGAGGGAAGATACAACCCCCCCACCCCCCGCAACCTCACAGGTGTCACCTCAAGCCTGAGCCTGGTCTTCCCTCCACCTCCCTCCCTGGCAGCACCACCTCTTCTTGGGTGGCTTCCATCAAGATTCCATTCTCCTTGCTCAGATTGCTTAATTTTTAAAATAATTTATTTATTTTTAATTGGAAGATACTTGCTTTACAAGATTGTGTTGGTGCTCCACCTTTGTTCATTAGAATTCCTTTCCTGGTCCCAAAGAGGCAGCCCTTACAGCTCCCCAATCTGAGAATGTTCCTCCCCTACTCCTTTCTGAGCATCAGAGCCCAGCATCTTAACACACACCCGAACCGCTTCCTCCCTCCCAGCTACTTTAAGACAAATATGGAAAATATGAGGTGTTGTAGGGCCACCAGACTAGTTGATGATTGGACTGAGGACTTTGTCACAGTTCCTGAGAAGAGGGCTGCGACATGAGCCCACTGGGGAGGTACCAGGTTGGCTGGATGGAGTCTGCCCCATTGGGCACTCATCAGTCTGGGGAGTAGAGCTCATGGCAGCTGTGGTGTCACAGGCCTGGTAGGTGGGCATTGCAGCAGAGGTGCCAACCATGGTGTCCGGGAGAGGGGCCCACTCTGGTAGGAAGTCGTAGGGAAGCCTCTGAGTGCATGGGGGAAATGGTTAAAAGGCCTTGGATTTTTATCACATTTTGGTGTTCAACACCTCTCTACAAATTCTGGATGTGAGAATACATAAGAGGGATGGACATACACCAGACAAAGAAAGCTTTGATTTAATGTTGAAATTAAAAGGAATCATTGGGCTAAGTGAAATCAGCCCTGGACATAGCTGACTTTTAAATGCTGCTGAGCAGCCATGGATTTTCTGGTCCTACTCTGGGTTTCTTACACGTGCAGTCTTTTCATTTTGGGGTGTAAAGTTGGGTTTCTTGTGACAAATTGATGACTATTTTCCATAATGTGGAGATAAAGAATACAGGGCTGATCATAATGAAACTCTTGACTTCTAAACCTTGATGTCATGAATGTGGTGCCTGCTTCTCTTCCCAGGGCATGGGGTGGGGGTTGCAGGAGACGGCTCAGAGGGAAGATACAACCCCCCCACCCCCCGCAACCTCACAGGTGTCACCTCAAGCCTGAGCCTGGTCTTCCCTCCACCTCCCTCCCTGGCAGCACCACCTCTTCTTGGGTGGCTTCCATCAAGATTCCATTCTCCTTGCTCAGATTGCTTAATTTTTAAAATAATTTATTTATTTTTAATTGGAAGATACTTGCTTTACAAGATTGTGTTGGTGCTCCACCTTTGTTCATTAGAATTCCTTTCCTGGTCCCAAAGAGGCAGCCCTTACAGCTCCCCAATCTGAGAATGTTCCTCCCCTACTCCTTTCTGAGCATCAGAGCCCAGCATCTTAACACACACCCGAACCGCTTCCTCCCTCCCAGCTACTTTAAGACAAATATGGAAAATATGAGGTGTTGTAGGGCCACCAGACTAGTTGATGATTGGACTGAGGACTTTGTCACAGTTCCTGAGAAGAGGGCTGCGACATGAGCCCACTGGGGAGGTACCAGGTTGGCTGGATGGAGTCTGCCCCATTGGGCACTCATCAGTCTGGGGAGTAGAGCTCATGGCAGCTGTGGTGTCACAGGCCTGGTAGGTGGGCATTGCAGCAGAGGTGCCAACCATGGTGTCCGGGAGAGGGGCCCACTCTGGTAGGAAGTCGTAGGGAAGCCTCTGAGTGCATGGGGGAAATGGTTAAAAGGCCTTGGATTTTTATCACATTTTGGTGTTCAACACCTCTCTACAAATTCTGGATGTGAGAATACATAAGAGGGATGGACATACACCAGACAAAGAAAGCTTTGATTTAATGTTGAAATTAAAAGGAATCATTGGGCTAAGTGAAATCAGCCCTGGACATAGCTGACTTTTAAATGCTGCTGAGCAGCCATGGATTTTCTGGTCCTACTCTGGGTTTCTTACACGTGCAGTCTTTTCATTTTGGGGTGGATCACTCTTTCAGTGGAGCCTGTCTGCTGTCTTGTTCAGCAGCAGCCCCAGCCTAGGGGCAACAGCAGATCATGTCCCCAGACATGGACCTGGTCGGAAAGCACCAAATCACTCATACTCTCCCTTGTGTCTTCAGGGAATTAGAGATGGCTCGACATACAGACAGAGCTGAGGTTGGACCTCAGACAGATTCCAGAAGGCAGGTGGGGCCATGACCCTGCCCTTTCTCTGACCTCAGAGGTGTGGCTCTGAGCCAGCAGGGAAGGGGCTGAGAGCCGGACAGGCTGGGAGCAGGGTGGTGAGGTCTGCACACACTGTGGGTGGTTCTTCCCAAAGGCATCTTCTTCTCCTTCCAGCCTCAGTCTGGTCCCAACTCAGATGTGAGAAATGGTACTGAGGTGCCAGGGGCCTGGAAGACACTGGGAAGCCAGCAGGTCTGGTTCCCCTATGTCCTCTGAACACCCATTCCCTTCCTGCCTTGTTTTCTCCCACTTCCTGGGCCCCCTCGCAGCTGTGACTGCGACCCCACCAAGCCACCAGCACTGTCCTCCTTCCTGGGTGGCAGGGAGGGCTCTGGGCTCTCCAAGGCTCAACACTTCCCTGACTTGCTTTCTCTTCACAGCGACCACCTGCCTCTTCTTTAGCAGGAACTGCGTCTTCCCTGCCAGAAGGTCTGTCTGTGCCAAACCCACCTGGTTTCAATGACACCGGATGCTCCTGGAGAACGCAGCCTGGTCCTTTGTCTGCACAACATCACTTTGGACATCCGTGTTGTCTCGGGGATGGCACCTGGGGCAGGGAGATCTGCCTTGACCCAGGGAACCTGGGAGAACTACTCCAGAGACACACGGTCTTGAAAATCAAAGCTTAGGCTTTGATTCCTAGGAAACCTCATGTGACCAGACTCCAAACTCACTCCTTTACTAGTTGAACATCCTGTTTTTGTCTCAAGTTCCAAACCTTCTTCTTACAACTTCTTAAGGTATCTTAAATGATATTTCTGTGCAGCTAAAACACTCTCCCTGGTGGCTCAGATGGTAAAGTATCTGCCTGCAATGCGGGATAACGGGGTTCAGTTCCTGGGTTCCACCCCTGGATCCCCTGGAGGAGGGCATGGCAACCCACTCCAGTATTCTTGCCTGGAGAATCCCATGGACTGAGGAGCCTGGTGGGCTTCAGTCCATGGGGTTGAAAGAGTCGGACACAACTGAGCAATTAAAACAACACCATGAACTGTGGTCCCAGATCGCTGCTCCTCAGTGACTGGGCCCTTCCCAGGAGTCACTACTATAGTCCTGTCTCTCATGGCCCCAGCCTCTGGGTCCTCCCTTCTGAGTCCCAGGCCTCCCCTGTTGTCTAGTGACCATTGATCACATGTTCTTCTCCCTCCTGGACTAAGTATTGTGTGTAGATCATCCAGCTTTCTGGGTAGTAACACTACAGCTAAGACATGATGCCTATAGAGTGAGTTGCAGATGCTGGTCCTAAGTGTTTTTTGTATGTCAGGCAGCTTATTCCTCCTGACCATGACAACCAACCCAGGAGTCATTGTGATTACCCTCTGCCCTCTGCTCACCTCCCAACAGACACAGAAAGTAAGACTGGAAAGGCTGAGAATCTTTCCAGGCCACTGGTTGGTAAGTGGAAGATCTGAACGTGAGCCCAGGCACTCAGGCTGCGTTTTGCTCTCTGGCTCATGGTCTCACGATCATCCCCGTCTAACAAGTCCAGGGAGCAAGCTGAGGTGGGGTGGGGGCTTACCTGCAGCCTGTCTGACTCTTGAGCCCCCAGGCGGTCACCTCTCACCCAGATGGCTTCCTGCTGGGTACGCCCTCGGGCTGTGCAGATGTGGGTGGCTGCAGCCCCTTGCCAGGTCTCCAGCCACATCTGTCCTGACGACTCTCCCCTGTTGACCTTTGTCTTGGTGTGTTTCTGTGTGTGCTCATTGTCATGGAGAGTCTGACACCCCCGCTTAACGTGTAATTTCTGATTTCCTGGGCTGAGAGATACCTCAGTGGGGTCTCACAAAATGTGTTTTCAACATTCTTCTCCTCCCTTGTTCCTATTTTTTGAGGAAGACAATTGCTTCTTTATCAAGTGTACTTCTTTTATCTGTTTGATACTGACATGATCTCCTTCCTCTGAGACCTTCCTCTAGTGGTTTTTCCTCCTCTTTAGATCTTTAATTTTTTTTCGTTGTTGTACTCAACCACATTCTTGCCTGGAGAATCCCATGGACTGAGGAGCCTGGTGGGCTTCAGTCCATGGGGTTGAAAGAGTCGGACACAACTGAGCAATTAAAACAACACCATGAACTGTGGTCCCAGATCGCTGCTCCTCAGTGACTGGGCCCTTCCCAGGAGTCACTACTATAGTCCTGTCTCTCATGGCCCCAGCCTCTGGGTCCTCCCTTCTGAGTCCCAGGCCTCCCCTGTTGTCTAGTGACCATTGATCACATGTTCTTCTCCCTCCTGGACTAAGTATTGTGTGTAGATCATCCAGCTTTCTGGGTAGTAACACTACAGCTAAGACATGATGCCTATAGAGTGAGTTGCAGATGCTGGTCCTAAGTGTTTTTTGTATGTCAGGCAGCTTATTCCTCCTGACCATGACAACCAACCCAGGAGTCATTGTGATTACCCTCTGCCCTCTGCTCACCTCCCAACAGACACAGAAAGTTAAGACTGGAAAGGCTGAGAATCTTTCCAGGCCACTGGTTGGTAAGTGGAAGATCTGAACGTGAGCCCAGGCACTCAGGCTGCGTTTTGCTCTCTGGCTCATGGTCTCACGATCATCCCCGTCTAACAAGTCCAGGGAGCAAGCTGAGGTGGGGTGGGGGCTTACCTGCAGCCTGTCTGACTCTTGAGCCCCCAGGCGGTCACCTCTCACCCAGATGGCTTCCTGCTGGGTACGCCCTCGGGCTGTGCAGATGTGGGTGGCTGCAGCCCCTTGCCAGGTCTCCAGCCACATCTGTCCTGACGACTCTCCCCTGTTGACCTTTGTCTTGGTGTGTTTCTGTGTGTGCTCATTGTCATGGAGAGTCTGACACCCCCGCTTAACGTGTAATTTCTGATTTCCTGGGCTGAGAGATACCTCAGTGGGGTCTCACAAAATGTGTTTTCAACATTCTTCTCCTCCCTTGTTCCTATTTTTTGAGGAAGACAATTGCTTCTTTATCAAGTGTACTTCTTTTATCTGTTTGATACTGACATGATCTCCTTCCCTCTGAGACCTTCCTCTAGTGGTTTTCTTCCTCCTCTTTAGATCTTTAATCTTTTCTTTTGTATCAGTTATGAGATATATTTATTAGTAATAGAGCATCAACCACATTGGTTGAAGAATATCTATTAAGCATATTCATTTTCATACTTAATAAAAACCTAGAAGTAGCTGGCTGTTGGCACTTGTTCACTTGGCTTGAGTCTTCACAGTTTGCTTGGTTCTCAAAAAGGCTGCTGTGGCTCCACCCATCACATCCATGTTCTAGACAGGAATCAAGAAGAAGGAGGGCACGTCACTGTCCTCTCTTAAAGGAGCCTCTCAAAGGCCCACCCAGTAACTTGCACCTATGTGTTACTGGTCGCCCTGGCTACTAGAAAGGCTAAGAAATAGAGACCTGAGCTAGAACTTCCCTGCTGAAATAAAGTTGATTTCTGTTATGGAGGAAGGCAAGGATGGTAGATGCTAGGTGGTTCTCTGCAGCTTCTTGTGATGATTGGATTCTTTCCTCAGTTGAGAGTGTTGTTAATTTGAACAGACTGTGCTTGTCCATGGCTTCTGGTTCAGGACTGGTGCATGATATGGAATGTGCACCTGTACATTGTGTGTGCACATGTGTGTTTAAAGGAGAGCTGGAGGTGGCGGTGGTTGCTGCACCCTGGGATGGCTTGTACTGGCGTCTGTGGCGCAGGTGCTCATCCCGGGTGGTAAGGGATGCAGGGCATAGCGAGGCACCTCCTCAGAACCTGGGCAGCTGCCTTATCTGCAGGCTGCGGATTCACCACCCACCAGGGAGGGACCCGTAATAGCTGTGCACCAAACCTGTTTGCTTTCCCTCCCTTGGGACTGGCTTAAGCCAGAGAGTTAAGTCCAAAGGTGAAAAGTAGTCTTCCCAGGAAGGAAAAATAAGTCACATTTCTGAAACATAGCGTTTACAATTTGAAGTCCACTGGGTCAGCTTCAGTGGAGAGGAGAGATGGGGCTGCTTATGTATACAGAGAATAAAACTTTATGTGATACTAGGGATGGTTTCAACTTCTTCTTTTTTTATTTTTGAGGAAGACAATTGCTTCTTTATCAAGTGTACTTCTTTTATCTGTTTGATACTGACATGATCTCCTTCCCTCTGAGACCTTCCTCTAGTGGTTTTCTTCCTCCTCTTTAGATCTTTAATCTTTTCTTTTGTATCAGTTATGAGATATATTTATTAGTAATAGAGCATCAACCACATTGGTTGAAGAATATCTATTAAGCATATTCATTTTCATACTTAATAAAAACCTAGAAGTAGCTGGCTGTTGGCACTTGTTCACTTGGCTTGAGTCTTCACAGTTTGCTTGGTTCTCAAAAAGGCTGCTGTGGCTCCACCCATCACATCCATGTTCTAGACAGGAATCAAGAAGAAGGAGGGCACGTCACTGTCCTCTCTTAAAGGAGCCTCTCAAAGGCCCACCCAGTAACTTGCACCTATGTGTTACTGGTCGCCCTGGCTACTAGAAAGGCTAAGAAATAGAGACCTGAGCTAGAACTTCCCTGCTGAAATAAAGTTGATTTCTGTTATGGAGGAAGGCAAGGATGGTAGATGCTAGGTGGTTCTCTGCAGCTTCTTGTGATGATTGGATTCTTTCCTCAGTTGAGAGTGTTGTTAATTTGAACAGACTGTGCTTGTCCATGGCTTCTGGTTCAGGACTGGTGCATGATATGGAATGTGCACCTGTACATTGTGTGTGCACATGTGTGTTTAAAGGAGAGCTGGAGGTGGCGGTGGTTGCTGCACCCTGGGATGGCTTGTACTGGCGTCTGTGGCGCAGGTGCTCATCCCGGGTGGTAAGGGATGCAGGGCATAGCGAGGCACCTCCTCAGAACCTGGGCAGCTGCCTTATCTGCAGGCTGCGGATTCACCACCCACCAGGGAGGGACCCGTAATAGCTGTGCACCAAACCTGTTTGCTTTCCCTCCCTTGGGACTGGCTTAAGCCAGAGAGTTAAGTCCAAAGGTGAAAAGTAGTCTTCCCAGGAAGGAAAAATAAGTCACATTTCTGAAACATAGCGTTTACAATTTGAAGTCCACTGGGTCAGCTTCAGTGGAGAGGAGAGATGGGGCTGCTTATGTATACAGAGAATAAAACTTTATGTGATATAGGGAGATTCCTTAAGATGATGAGGGTTTCATTTCCTCGAGTTGTCCAACATGCAGATTTTAGGAACCATGAAAGAAAATGGAACAGACTTCAAAGGATATGCTAATTGATAATTTATATGGCCATTTTACTTAAAATATAAAGATAATCTGGAGGATTTCTCCATCTATTTTCCTCTAAGGGATGAGAAGAGGGACAATGACGTCTGAGTTCTCAAACTGTGACTGTGGGCAGCTGCATGGGCAGCTGCAAATTAAAATATCACCTTAGGTGACATCATATGCTTCAGCATGGCAACGCTGATTTATTACTTCTGCAAAACATTACCATGCACATAAAAGCTTAGATGAAGGTTATATCACCAGATGATAAACTGGATCATTTTAAAATGAGATATCTGATAGTTCTGTGTGTTTGTGTCATCTTCACAAATGAGAAGGAACTTTGTTCTATTCCTTCCTTTGAGAAGGAGTGACTTCTGCTATGGCATGGAGCTTTGGAATCTGTTTAAAGGCATTGTACAGTTCTTCTGCTTCTACAAACAATGAATTCATTCTCTTTCCTAGAATTGGTTCTTTTGAGGGAAAGGACCGAGCTCTCCTCAGCATGTGTGCACTCTACCGACACATGAAAATTGTCATCCTATTTACTTTGAAGATACCAAGTTGCATGAACACACAGAGTGTTGCTCCAGGGGTTTCTGAGCCACGGGCTCCTCTGCCGCTGGCCTTCTTGGGCGGTGCCCCCAGTCTTGGACATTCAACTCACAAGGGATGTCATCCAGAGCTGCCACTTTACCAGAGGGGGCACCATGCTCTCATGGTCTCATATTTTCACTTAAAAGCAAATCTACTGCTTCTCACCCACCGTGAACATGTGGAATGGAAGTGATGAGAGATTCTTTCTCTGTATTCATACTTACCCCATGATTCCCGTTCATTGGTGCACATTTGTTAAGGGCCTCTCTCAGGACCCCAATGTGAGTGTGATCCCTCACGTGAGTGTGGTGCATCAGACAGTAAGTCTGATGTCAGATGGACACACAAAGAAACATAAATGCAACACAATGCAGTAATTTGGTGCTGTGTGATGTAACTCAAGTCATCACATATTGTCAGATGTCTGTTTAGTCACAGGGTCTTTAACTGGGGAGATGAATGAGATGCGACCCTTAAGGAACAAATCAAAAATTACACAAGAGACTGTAAGTGTGACTTGCAATAAGGGTTAGGAGGAGACAGCACAGCCCAGTGTTGTAGGTGATGGGTTGCCTTGGAGACTTCCTGGAGGAGGAGAAGGCATGTAAATCACATGTATTTGTAGGAGGTTAATCAACTATGCGAGCTCTCTTGGTAGTGGGAGAGGCAGGGAGATGAATAATGCAAAGCACGTTTGAGAAGAGCCGGACTGCGGCACAGCTGCAGGGTGAATAATGGGGCATCCACTTGGAGATGATGTTTGGGGTTAAATCAAGAGGGCTTAAATTCTGGGGTGAAAAATTAGAGAACAAAGGGAAGCAACAGGACCAGGACCAGGAATGGTCACTGAAAAGGTGGATTTTGTTCTTTAGCTGGAAGTTAATTAAGATGAGCTGGAGTCATTTGGGAACAGGGCAAGCCCGAGAGCATTGGAGGGGGCTCTTGGCAGAAAAGTAATAGAGCTTTACGGCCAGCTGGGCTGGGGCAGCCAGAGAGGAGGAGCTGTCGTGTCCCTAGCCCTGGGGCCTGGGAGGTGGAAGGTGGTGATGTCAGGGCAGAAATAGGAAAGTCTGGATGGACTGAGAGGGAGGAGCTATGGGCGTGTCCTCTGTGAGCTTGGCAGATGAATGCCTGGGGGTTCATAAGGAAGAAAGCACGCTGTGTTCTGGCCCCATGCTTTTAGCTGTGGCAGAAGACGGAGGGAAGCCTAAGGCTGATGGTGATTGTTGACTCTCTCAGGAGACAGAACAGGGGAGTAGTCATCCTTAGGACACCTTTGCGTCACTTTGTGAACAGGGATATGACGAGTTGGGGCTTTCGTCCGTGTGCTTGCCTCTGTTGAAACGTTACTGAACTTGGGCCATTTGTCAAGTGCTTTTTGTCCATTGTCTTGTTTTCACTTAAAAGCAAATCTACTGCTTCTCACCCACCGTGAACATGTGGAATGGAAGTGATGAGAGATTCTTTCTCTGTATTCATACTTACCCCATGATTCCCGTTCATTGGTGCACATTTGTTAAGGGCCTCTCTCAGGACCCCAATGTGAGTGTGATCCCTCACGTGAGTGTGGTGCATCAGACAGTAAGTCTGATGTCAGATGGACACACAAAGAAACATAAATGCAACACAATGCAGTAATTTGGTGCTGTGTGATGTAACTCAAGTCATCACATATTGTCAGATGTCTGTTTAGTCACAGGGTCTTTAACTGGGGAGATGAATGAGATGCGACCCTTAAGGAACAAATCAAAAATTACACAAGAGACTGTAAGTGTGACTTGCAATAAGGGTTAGGAGGAGACAGCACAGCCCAGTGTTGTAGGTGATGGGTTGCCTTGGAGACTTCCTGGAGGAGGAGAAGGCATGTAAATCACATGTATTTGTAGGAGGTTAATCAACTATGCGAGCTCTCTTGGTAGTGGGAGAGGCAGGGAGATGAATAATGCAAAGCACGTTTGAGAAGAGCCGGACTGCGGCACAGCTGCAGGGTGAATAATGGGGCATCCACTTGGAGATGATGTTTGGGGTTAAATCAAGAGGGCTTAAATTCTGGGGTGAAAAATTAGAGAACAAAGGGAAGCAACAGGACCAGGACCAGGAATGGTCACTGAAAAGGTGGATTTTGTTCTTTAGCTGGAAGTTAATTAAGATGAGCTGGAGTCATTTGGGAACAGGGCAAGCCCGAGAGCATTGGAGGGGGCTCTTGGCAGAAAAGTAATAGAGCTTTACGGCCAGCTGGGCTGGGGCAGCCAGAGAGGAGGAGCTGTCGTGTCCCTAGCCCTGGGGCCTGGGAGGTGGAAGGTGGTGATGTCAGGGCAGAAATAGGAAAGTCTGGATGGACTGAGAGGGAGGAGCTATGGGCGTGTCCTCTGTGAGCTTGGCAGATGAATGCCTGGGGGTTCATAAGGAAGAAAGCACGCTGTGTTCTGGCCCCATGCTTTTAGCTGTGGCAGAAGACGGAGGGAAGCCTAAGGCTGATGGTGATTGTTGACTCTCTCAGGAGACAGAACAGGGGAGTAGTCATCCTTAGGACACCTTTGCGTCACTTTGTGAACAGGGATATGACGAGTTGGGGCTTTCGTCCGTGTGCTTGCCTCTGTTGAAACGTTACTGAACTTGGGCCATTTGTCAAGTGCTTTTTGTCCATTGTCTTGTTTAGTCCTTCCAGCCTAAGCAGCTGTGATTTACCATGTCACCACAAAGCAACTCAGACCTGAAGAAGTTCAGCACTTGGCTCAGAACACAGAGTTACAACTGAAAGAAGCAGTTTTCAGACTCAGTTCTTGGCTCTAAGATTCTCACAGTACGGCTGTCCCCTCAGCTCACCTTATTACCCCAAACTGACGGCATAACAGAACTCTGCCTCTGGGGCTGTTGAGGCTTCTGTCATGATGACGGCTGTGGGACTTTCTTCTGTTGCATCTGTGGAGAGAACAGACTGCCCTCGTGGGCTGAACTATGGGCTGACTCCACTCTGAAGGCCAGCATGGCTGGATGAGCGTGTAGAGGTTACAGTCAGACTTGGAACATCACCTCTAGGACTTTGAAGAAATTATTTAGCGTTTCTGAAAGCTTGTTTTTTTTTTTTTTTTTTCTCTCAATGGAGACAATCAGACATATTCTGTAGTGGTACGGTAAGTAGCTGGATACAGTGATCATGTTCCTGCCCAAGGCGTGGGCCATGGCATCCTCTTTCCCTGAGATGAAAGTGTGTTTTATTACCTGCGTGCTTTTTTTCTCTTCTCTATGGGTGGTCTCCAGTGTTTAGTCCACCTGTTGATAGAAACATAAGAGCCACTGGATGTTAGCTGGCAACACAGCCACTTGGAAATAGGAATGCATTTTCCGGACCTCACAATCACTGCGTGTGGGCAAAGAGATAGTAGAAGAGGTACTAGCAGCTTCAAGGACGTGAATTTGTGGGGAAGGGTGTGTATTTTTTCTGCCCCTTCCTTCATTTCTTCTGATGTGAATGCAGATATGATGGTTAGAAATCTGTGAGCAGAGCGATAGGAGAGAATGGGCCAAAGGAAGGCCTTACCCCTTCTTGGCTGCCTGACCTCAGACTTTAGACTTGCTGTGTTCTGGCCCCATGCTTTTAGCTGTGGCAGAAGACGGAGGGAAGCCTAAGGCTGATGGTGATTGTTGACTCTCTCAGGAGACAGAACAGGGGAGTAGTCATCCTTAGGACACCTTTGCGTCACTTTGTGAACAGGGATATGACGAGTTGGGGCTTTCGTCCGTGTGCTTGCCTCTGTTGAAACGTTACTGAACTTGGGCCATTTGTCAAGTGCTTTTTGTCCATTGTCTTGTTTAGTCCTTCCAGCCTAAGCAGCTGTGATTTACCATGTCACCACAAAGCAACTCAGACCTGAAGAAGTTCAGCACTTGGCTCAGAACACAGAGTTACAACTGAAAGAAGCAGTTTTCAGACTCAGTTCTTGGCTCTAAGATTCTCACAGTACGGCTGTCCCCTCAGCTCACCTTATTACCCCAAACTGACGGCATAACAGAACTCTGCCTCTGGGGCTGTTGAGGCTTCTGTCATGATGACGGCTGTGGGACTTTCTTCTGTTGCATCTGTGGAGAGAACAGACTGCCCTCGTGGGCTGAACTATGGGCTGACTCCACTCTGAAGGCCAGCATGGCTGGATGAGCGTGTAGAGGTTACAGTCAGACTTGGAACATCACCTCTAGGACTTTGAAGAAATTATTTAGCGTTTCTGAAAGCTTGTTTTTTTTTTTTTTTTTCTCTCAATGGAGACAATCAGACATATTCTGTAGTGGTACGGTAAGTAGCTGGATACAGTGATCATGTTCCTGCCCAAGGCGTGGGCCATGGCATCCTCTTTCCCTGAGATGAAAGTGTGTTTTATTACCTGCGTGCTTTTTTTCTCTCCTCTATGGGTGGTCTCCAGTGTTTAGTCCACCTGTTGATAGAAACATAAGAGCCACTGGATGTTAGCTGGCAACACAGCCACTTGGAAATAGGAATGCATTTTCCGGACCTCACAATCACTGCGTGTGGGCAAAGAGATAGTAGAAGAGGTACTAGCAGCTTCAAGGACGTGAATTTGTGGGGAAGGGTGTGTATTTTTTCTGCCCCTTCCTTCATTTCTTCTGATGTGAATGCAGATATGATGGTTAGAAATCTGTGAGCAGAGCGATAGGAGAGAATGGGCCAAAGGAAGGCCTTACCCCTTCTTGGCTGCCTGACCTCAGACTTTAGACTTGCTAATATCCTGCTGCTTTGCATTTTCTGTCATTTATGAATCTAAACAGACTAGTACTCTCTAACAGACACAACATAAGTGTGTTTGCTTGATTGTTCTCAACTTTTTCCCAATGGAATGTAGATCCTCTGAGGATCTACCTTTGCTTTGTTTGCTACTATTATCTCTGACATTTGGGACAGTGTCTGGTACATGAAATGTGCTCAGAGTATCCGTTGAACAAATAAATAGATGAGTGAATGAACACAGATTCCAAAGTGTGCATGGGACCTTTGCTAAATCATATATTCTTCCAGGTTGATATGATTGGACTTTAAAAGAGGAGTCGGATGAGGCAACATTTAGGCTCTGCTCAGCTTAATGGCTCAGATGATAAAACATGTAGACTTTGATCAGCTTAATGAACAATGACTAACAACAGTCGGCCCTTTGATAAAGCCTTCTATTCAGGTCCCACTGATCTCTGGATCAGGTGAAGCCTGCTTTTTCCCAGAACCCTCTGAATTGTTCATTCTTCGTTGGCTCCTTTGAGAAGCAGGCTCTGTCTTACTCAGTGTCTCTATTAACAGGAACCATCAGGTGTGCGATTCAGGCCTAATTCCTGCTCAGCCTTGGCAGTGTTTTCCTGTCGTTTCCCTGCGGGGTAGCAAGACTCAGTGCTGACGGAGCCTGACCTGCCAAAAAACTAATGTGTAGCACTGAGAGCAAAAACGTGCCAGTCCAAAGCTCAGTGTGCACGGCGGGATGGTGAATTCTGGTTGTAAATGCAGCTTAATAGCCACAAGAAAACCCAGTCTAGCCAAGGAAATGGATTTCTTTTAGATGAGAACTATATGTCAGGTTTCAAATAATTCAGGATTGGAATTTGGGAAGTTTATTTATTCTTGGTTCGGTTAGCTGAAAATTTAGGTGTGTTTCTATATATCTGTGTGTGTGTATGTGTGTACATGTGTGTGTGTACATGTCTCTCTGTGTATATGTGTATGTGTGTGCCTTCAAAGAAAACATATGAACCCGCAACGCTTCATGGTTTCTTAGTTGAGAAGCATTTTACAAATTTGCTTTTCAGCTGTCTGTTATCAACACATTAAAAAACATTTGCAGGAATTAACTTTTGTTACAAAAAGCAGCAAAATGAAGTTTACGAGATGCAGTGGCTTATAGGATTTTCATTCATCTTCCAGAAGCTGCAGATGGGCTGGTCCAGGTGGTTCACGGGAGCTGGTCTGTCCCATCTGTAATTTATCCTGCTTCCAGGATCAGCGTCCGAGCAGGGAGACTACCCAGGAATGGGCAGACCACACAAGTATAATTCAAGCCTGAGGTCATATAAAACCTGCCCAGCCAACTCTCATGGCTGTTAAGAAGAAGAGTAAAGGGCTTCCCCTGGTGGTCCAATGGGTAAGGACACCGCCTTGCAGTGCACGGGGCGCCGGTTCGATCCCTGGCCTGGGAAGATCCCACGTGCTGCAGAGCGGCTGGACTGATGTGTCCAATTACCGAGACAGAGTTCTGGGGCGCATGCGCCCAGAGCCGGTGCTCTGTGACAGCTGACGCCACCGCAATGGGAGGCCCACATGGGCCAAGGAACAAAGACGGATGAAAATGGAAAAATGAAAGACCAATAGAGGTGGCCTGCCCGCTCCCCTCCCTCCCCAAGCCAACCCTTGCCCCCCACCCAAAAAAAAGAAGAGTAAAGACCAGTCTCACCTCTTAAGGCAACAAAACAGCAGAGCCATGTGGTGAAGAGTGTGGTCCTGGGGCTGTGCTGCCCTAGTGGCTCATTGCTAAAGAATCTGCCAGCCGTGTGGAACACCCGGCCTTGATCCCTGAGTCAGGAAGATCCCCTGGAGGAGGGAATGGCAACTCACTCCAGTATTCCTGCCTGGAGAATTCCATGGACAGAGGAGCCTGGCGGGCTGCAGTCCATTGGGTCATAAACAGTCAGACACGACTGAGTGACCAACACTTAAAATCTAGTACGATCCACAACCATTTGTCACTAACTTTTTTAAATAGTGGTGATCCTTTCTTGGCTTATTAACAGATGAATTGAGATACACTTTACATGTCACACAGCTCTACCACTTAATGTGTATAATTCAGTGCCTTCTAGCATATTCACAATTATGGGCCACCTTCTCCACAGCCAATTTTAGAGCATTTTCATCATCGTCTCAGAAAGAAACCTTGTCCGCTCAGCTATCAATTTTCAATTCATTCTATTTCTAACCTCTACTAATCTGTTTTGTGTGTCTATAAAGTTGTCACTTATTACCATATAAATGGAACTTCGAAGTATGTGGTCTTTTCTGACCAGCGGCTTTCAGGCTTTCACTCATTGTGATGTTAAGGGTCTATTTTAAGCGTACTCTTTTAAGGTTCATGGTGTTATCGGTCTCTTTATGTGGCCAAATAATATACAACACTTCAGTTTATCCATTGTCAGTCGGTATTGGATTATCTCCACCTTTTGGCTGTTACACATTCTGTTGCTATAAACAGTCAGCTAGGAGCTTTCATAGGGACATATCTTTTCTTTGGGTATATACCTTCGAGGGAGACTGCTGAGTCACATAGTAACTATACACTTAGCCATTTAAGGAAGTGTCAGATTCTCTTCCAAACTGCCTGAACCATTTTGCATTCCTATCAGCGGTGAATAAGTTTCCAGTTTCTCTACACCCTGGCCATTACTTTTTATTATCTGAATTTTTATTCCAGCTGTCCCAATGAATGTTAAGTAGTATCTTGCTGAGGTTTTGATTTGTCCATGTGCTTGTTGCCTGCTTTGTCTGTCTGCTGTGGAGAAATGTCTATTCATATCTTTGCCCATTAAAGACCAGTCTCACCTCTTAAGGCAACAAAACAGCAGAGCCATGTGGTGAAGAGTGTGGTCCTGGGGCTGTGCTGCCCTAGTGGCTCATTGCTAAAGAATCTGCCAGCCGTGTGGAACACCCGGCCTTGATCCCTGAGTCAGGAAGATCCCCTGGAGGAGGGAATGGCAACTCACTCCAGTATTCCTGCCTGGAGAATTCCATGGACAGAGGAGCCTGGCGGGCTGCAGTCCATTGGGTCATAAACAGTCAGACACGACTGAGTGACCAACACTTAAAATCTAGTACGATCCACAACCATTTGTCACTAACTTTTTTAAATAGTGGTGATCCTTTCTTGGCTTATTAACAGATGAATTGAGATACACTTTACATGTCACACAGCTCTACCACTTAATGTGTATAATTCAGTGCCTTCTAGCATATTCACAATTATGGGCCACCTTCTCCACAGCCAATTTTAGAGCATTTTCATCATCGTCTCAGAAAGAAACCTTGTCCGCTCAGCTATCAATTTTCAATTCATTCTATTTCTAACCTCTACTAATCTGTTTTGTGTGTCTATAAAGTTGTCACTTATTACCATATAAATGGAACTTCGAAGTATGTGGTCTTTTCTGACCAGCGGCTTTCAGGCTTTCACTCATTGTGATGTTAAGGGTCTATTTTAAGCGTACTCTTTTAAGGTTCATGGTGTTATCGGTCTCTTTATGTGGCCAAATAATATACAACACTTCAGTTTATCCATTGTCAGTCGGTATTGGATTATCTCCACCTTTTGGCTGTTACACATTCTGTTGCTATAAACAGTCAGCTAGGAGCTTTCATAGGGACATATCTTTTCTTTGGGTATATACCTTCGAGGGAGACTGCTGAGTCACATAGTAACTATACACTTAGCCATTTAAGGAAGTGTCAGATTCTCTTCCAAACTGCCTGAACCATTTTGCATTCCTATCAGCGGTGAATAAGTTTCCAGTTTCTCTACACCCTGGCCATTACTTTTTATTATCTGAATTTTTATTCCAGCTGTCCCAATGAATGTTAAGTAGTATCTTGCTGAGGTTTTGATTTGTCCATGTGCTTGTTGCCTGCTTTGTCTGTCTGCTGTGGAGAAATGTCTATTCATATCTTTTGCCCATTTAAAAAATATTAGGTTGTCTTTTTTTTTTTTTTAATTTATTTTTGTACATGTATGTTCCCAGATCAATCAGATGCATATCCCTTGACCCTCCCCCCACCCAGGTCCCCCCCCTATCCCTCCAGACCATTGCTCCAAGTGGTTGTAGGTACTCCTATTCCCCTAGCACAATGACAATAGCTATCTTTTCTACACATGACAGTATAGGTTCCCATGTTACTCCCTCCCATTGTTCGGTCTCCACAATGTCTTTATGTCTATTCTCTGTTTTTTCATGAGTTCACTGTGTGTGTTATCATGACCATCTTACTAGATCCCATATATATGAGTTAGTATACTATACTTGTCTTTCTCTTTTTGACTTACTTCACTTTTTATGATAGGTTCTAAAGCCAGCCACCTCATTAGGACTGAGTCTACTGCATTTCTTTTAACAGCTGAATAGTATTCCATTGTATATATGTACCAGAGCTTCTGGATCCATTCATTTGTCGATGGACATCTAGGTTGCTTCCATGTTCTGACTATTGTATAGAGAGCTGCAATGAACATTGGGGTACAGGTGCCTCTTTCAGTTTTGATTTCATCAGGATATAGGCCTAATAGTGGGATTGCTGGGTCATAGGGTGCTTCTATTTTTAGTTTTTTAAGGAATCTCCATATTGTCTTCCATAGAGGTTGTATTAATTTACATTCCCACCAGCAATGCAAGAGGGTTCCCTTCTCTACACACCTTCTCCAGGATTTGTTGTCTGTCTTTTTGATCTTATTGGATTATCTCCACCTTTTGGCTGTTACACATTCTGTTGCTATAAACAGTCAGCTAGGAGCTTTCATAGGGACATATCTTTTCTTTGGGTATATACCTTCGAGGGAGACTGCTGAGTCACATAGTAACTATACACTTAGCCATTTAAGGAAGTGTCAGATTCTCTTCCAAACTGCCTGAACCATTTTGCATTCCTATCAGCGGTGAATAAGTTTCCAGTTTCTCTACACCCTGGCCATTACTTTTTATTATCTGAATTTTTATTCCAGCTGTCCCAATGAATGTTAAGTAGTATCTTGCTGAGGTTTTGATTTGTCCATGTGCTTGTTGCCTGCTTTGTCTGTCTGCTGTGGAGAAATGTCTATTCATATCTTTTGCCCATTTAAAAAATATTAGGTTGTCTTTTTTTTTTTTTTTTAATTTATTTTTGTACATGTATGTTCCCAGATCAATCAGATGCATATCCCTTGACCCTCCCCCCACCCAGGTCCCCCCCCCATCCCTCCAGACCATTGCTCCAAGTGGTTGTAGGTACTCCTATTCCCCTAGCACAATGACAATAGCTATCTTTTCTACACATGACAGTATAGGTTCCCATGTTACTCCCTCCCATTGTTCGGTCTCCACAATGTCTTTATGTCTATTCTCTGTTTTTCATGAGTTCACTGTGTGTGTTATCATGACCATCTTACTAGATCCCATATATATGAGTTAGTATACTATACTTGTCTTTCTCTTTTTGACTTACTTCACTTTTTATGATAGGTTCTAAAGCCAGCCACCTCATTAGGACTGAGTCTACTGCATTTCTTTTAACAGCTGAATAGTATTCCATTGTATATATGTACCAGAGCTTCTGGATCCATTCATTTGTCGATGGACATCTAGGTTGCTTCCATGTTCTGACTATTGTATAGAGAGCTGCAATGAACATTGGGGTACAGGTGCCTCTTTCAGTTTTGATTTCATCAGGATATAGGCCTAATAGTGGGATTGCTGGGTCATAGGGTGCTTCTATTTTTAGTTTTTTAAGGAATCTCCATATTGTCTTCCATAGAGGTTGTATTAATTTACATTCCCACCAGCAATGCAAGAGGGTTCCCTTTTCTCCACACCCTCTCCAGCATTTGTTGTCTGTCGATTTGTTGATGATGGCCATTCTGACAGGTGTGAGGTGGTATCTCATTGTGGTTTTAATTTGCATTTCTCTGATAATAAGCGAGGTTGAGCATCGTTTCATGTATTTTTGGGCCATTTTTATGTCCTCTTTGGAGAAGCGTCTCTTTAGATCTTTTTCCCATTTTTTGATTGGGCTGCTCATTTTCCCTGTGCTGAGTTGTCTGAGTTGCTTGTAGATTTTGGAGATTAATTCTTTGTCTGTTGTTTCATTTGCTATGATTTTCTCCCACTCTGTGGGGTGTCTATTCAGTTTTTTGTAATTTCTTTTGCTGTATAAAAGCTTTTAAGTTTCATGAGGTCCCATATGTTCATTTTTCTTTTCAGTTCTGCTATTTTAGTTGGTGGGTCAGAGAAGATCTTGCTTTGATTGATGTCCTTGAGGGTTTTGCCTATATTCTCCTCTAAGAGTTTGATGGTTTCTGGTCTTACACTGAGGTCTTTAATCCATTTTGAGTTGATCTTAGTGTATGGCGTCAGGGAATGTTCCAATTTCATTTTTTTGCATGTAGCTGTCCAATTCTCCCAGCACCACTTGTTGAAGAGGCTGTCTTTGTCCCATTTTATAGTTTCTCCTCCTTTATCAAAAATAAGGTACCCATAGGTGCGTGGGTTGATCTCTGGGTTCTCAATCTTGTTCCATTGATCTATAGTTCTGTTTTTGTGCCAGTACCATACTGTCTTGATAACTGTTGCTTTGTAGTAGAGTCTGAAGTTAGGGAGGCTGATCCCTCCAACTCCATTTTTCTTCCTCAGGATTGCTTTGGCTATTCGAGGTCTTCTGTTAGGTTGTCTTTTATTATTAAGTTGAAAGAGGTGTGTATTCTAGGCACAAGTCCATTTTCAGATAGATGATCTTCAACTTTTGTCTCTTAATTGGAGGTGATTGCTTTACAATTTGTTTTTTGTGTATTCTAGGCACAAGTCCATTTCAGATAGATGATCTTCAACTTTTGTCTTCCATAGAGGTTGTATTAATTTACATTCCCACCAGCAATGCAAGAGGGTTCCTTTTCTCACACCCTCTCCAGCATTTGTTGTCTGTCGATTTGTTGATGATGGCCATTCTGACAGGTGTGAGGTGGTATCTCATTGTGGTTTTAATTTGCATTTCTCTGATAATAAGCGAGGTTGAGCATCGTTTCATGTATTTTTGGACCATTTGTATGTCCTCTTTGGAGAGGCGTCTCTTTAGATCTTTTTCCCATTTTTTGATTGGGCTGCTCATTTTCCCTGTGCTGAGTTGTCTGAGTTGCTTGTAGATTTTGGAGATTAATTCTTTGTCTGTTGTTTCATTTGCTATGATTTTCTCCCACTCTGTGGGGTGTCTATTCAGTTTTTTGTAATTTCTTTTGCTGTATAAAAGCTTTTAAGTTTCATGAGGTCCCATATGTTCATTTTTCTTTTCAGTTCTGCTATTTTAGTTGGTGGGTCAGAGAAGATCTTGCTTTGATTGATGTCCTTGAGGGTTTTGCCTATATTCTCCTCTAAGAGTTTGATGGTTTCTGGTCTTACACTGAGGTCTTTAATCCATTTTGAGTTGATCTTAGTGTATGGCGTCAGGGAATGTTCCAATTTCATTTTTTTGCATGTAGCTGTCCAATTCTCCCAGCACCACTTGTTGAAGAGGCTGTCTTTGTCCCATTTTATAGTTTCTCCTCCTTTATCAAAAATAAGGTACCCATAGGTGCGTGGGTTGATCTCTGGGTTCTCAATCTTGTTCCATTGATCTATAGTTCTGTTTTTGTGCCAGTACCATACTGTCTTGATAACTGTTGCTTTGTAGTAGAGTCTGAAGTTAGGGAGGCTGATCCCTCCAACTCCATTTTTCTTCCTCAGGATTGCTTTGGCTATTCGAGGTCTTCTGTTAGGTTGTCTTTTTATTATTAAGTTGAAAGAGGTGTGTATTCTAGGCACAAGTCCATTTTCAGATAGATGATCTTCAACTTTTGTCTCTTAATTGGAGGTGATTGCTTTACAATGTGTTGGTTTTAGCTATGCATGCACATATATCCTCTCCCTTCTGAGGCTCCCTTTCACACCCCCACCTCAAGCCCTGTAGGTCATCACAGAGCACCGAGCTAGGCTCTCTGTGCTGTATAGCAGCCTCCTACCAGCTATCTGTTGCACACATGGTGGTGTATGTATGTCAGTGCTGCTATCAGTTCATTGGTTTGCCTTTTCATTTTCTTGATAACATCTTTAAAGCCCAATTTACCTCTTTTTCTTGTTTTTCATGTTTTTTGTGTCATATCTTAGAATTTGTGAAATCAGAGTGAAGGTTTGCCACGATGTATGATTCTAAGAGTTTTGTATTTTTAACAGTTTCATTTAAAATTTGATCCTTGTTGAGTAAACTTTGGTATTAACTGGTGGTATTGCTATGTATCCAGTTTTCCCTGACCCATTTGATGAAAAGATTATTCTTCCCGCTGGCTAGTCCTGACTGCCTTGTCATGAAGTGGTTAGCCACAGACCTACTGGCTTATATCTGGACCCAAGTCTGTCCATTGGTCCATGTATCTATCCTGATGCTCATACCAAACTGTCCTGAGTACTGTTGCTTTTGAGTAAGGTTTGAAATGAGTGTTTGTCCTTCAGTTTTTTTCCCCTCTTTTAAAGATTGTTTTCGCTAGTCTTGGTCCACCGCTGTTCACTATGAATTTTAGAATCAATTTGTAATTTCTAAAGAGAATTCAACAGGGATTCTCAGTTTGAGGAGTGTTGCCATGTTAGCAATATTAAGTCTTCTGAGTCATGACATGATGTGCGTTTGTGCTTCTTAAAATCTTCTTTAATTTCTTTTAACAATGTTTTCTAATTATAAAATATAAATTGCTTTTTTGTTACACTGAATCTTTAGTGTTTTCTTTTGATGATATTGTAAGTGGAATTTTAAAAAAGCATTCATTTTCTGACTGTTCATTGCAAGAATGTAGAAATACAGTTCATTTTCGTGCACTGATCGTGTATCTTACAATCCTGTTGGATTCACTTACGAATTCCTAGAGTATTTAGTGGATTCTTTAGGCATTTCTAGATTTACGCTCATGTCTTTTATAAGTATAATTTTACTTTTTCCTTTTACATATGGATGCCTTTTGTTTCTTTTTCTTACCTAATTGCTCTAGGTAGAAACTTCTCTTTTATTCCTATGCTGTAAAGTGCTTTTTATCATAAAAATGTGTCGGACTTTGCCAAGTGTTTTCTCTGCAGCTACTGAGATGATCATATTGTGTGTTATATTGGCTGTTTTTCAAATGTGTAACCAACCTTACATCCCTAGGATAAATCCCACTTAGTCATGGTATATACGTATGTTTTTATGTTGCCATATTCAACTTGGGAGTATTTTGTCAAGCAGCTTTTGGTCTGTGTTCAAAATGGATATTGATCTCTGGTTTCTTTTTGCTTTTCTCTTCTGATGTTTTTCTCTGCTTTGTTATCATGATAATACTGGCCTTATAAAATGAATTGTTCTTTCTCTTCTGTTTTTAGAAGAAATTATTATCCCACTTAACATTTTCTTTGTTAAAAACCATCTAGACTTTTTTTTTAAAGTTATTTACTTATTTATTTTTGACTGTGCTGGGCCTTCATTGTTTTGTGCCATCTTTCTCTAGTTGCAGTGAGCGAGGGTTCCCTTTGTTGTGGTGCGTGGACTTTTCATCGCCTCTCTTATTGTAGACCACTGGCTCTAGGTTCATGGGCTTCAGTAGGTGCAGCATGGGGCTTAGTAGCTGCTGTGTGCTGGGCTCTAGGGCTGTTGCATTTGGGCTTTCAGTAGGTTTGCAGCATGTGCCATGTTAGCAATATTAAGTCTTCTGAGTCATGACATGATGTGCGTTTGTGCTTCTTAAAATCTTCTTTAATTTCTTTTAACAATGTTTTCTAATTATAAAATATAAATTGCTTTTTTGTTACACTGAATCTTTAGTGTTTTCTTTTGATGATATTGTAAGTGGAATTTTAAAAAAGCATTCATTTTCTGACTGTTCATTGCAAGAATGTAGAAATACAGTTCATTTTCGTGCACTGATCGTGTATCTTACAATCCTGTTGGATTCACTTACGAATTCCTAGAGTATTTAGTGGATTCTTTAGGCATTTCTAGATTTACGCTCATGTCTTTTATAAGTATAATTTTACTTTTTCCTTTTACATATGGATGCCTTTTGTTTCTTTTTCTTACCTAATTGCTCTAGGTAGAAACTTCTCTTTTATTCCTATGCTGTAAAGTGCTTTTTATCATAAAAATGTGTCGGACTTTGCCAAGTGTTTTCTCTGCAGCTACTGAGATGATCATATTGTGTGTTATATTGGCTGTTTTTCAAATGTGTAACCAACCTTACATCCCTAGGATAAATCCCACTTAGTCATGGTATATACGTATGTTTTTATGTTGCCATATTCAACTTGGGAGTATTTTGTCAAGCAGCTTTTGGTCTGTGTTCAAAATGGATATTGATCTCTGGTTTCTTTTTGCTTTTCTCTTCTGATGTTTTTCTCTGCTTTGTTATCATGATAATACTGGCCTTATAAAATGAATTGTTCTTTCTCTTCTGTTTTTAGAAGAAATTATTATCCCACTTAACATTTTCTTTGTTAAAAACCATCTAGACTTTTTTTTTAAAGTTATTTACTTATTTATTTTTGACTGTGCTGGGCCTTCATTGTTTTGTGCCATCTTTCTCTAGTTGCAGTGAGCGAGGGTTCCCTTTGTTGTGGTGCGTGGACTTTTCATCGCCTCTCTTATTGTAGACCACTGGCTCTAGGTTCATGGGCTTCAGTAGGTGCAGCATGGGGGCTTAGTAGCTGCTGTGTGCTGGGCTCTAGAGCGCAGGCTCAGTAGAGTTGCAGTGCTAGGCCTTTGTCCAAGGTTCATGAAATTTTCCTGGACCAGGCATGGTACCCCTGTGTCTTACATTGACAGGCAGACTCTTATCCATGGTGCCACCTGGGAAGTGCCCCAAATCACCTAGTATATAATTTATGTTTGGAGGAATCCAGAGTAGTACTTGGAAACATATTTCCTGTCTTGATGATATTTTCACAACTCCTCTATCACTAGGGCCTTCCCTGCCTGTCTGGTTTCATGGCACTGAGGGTTCCGAGTCCCTGTCCCTGGGGCCCTGTGAATTCCTGGTGCATAGTCATCTTGTCATACAGCCTGCTGTGTCTTTGCACCTGTAGGGCCTCCAGACACTTGCTGCCCTGCTTGAGACCAGGTCGGCTCAGCTGTGTGCCCTCTCCTCATTTGCCCTCAAACACAGCAGACTCCAGGGTACTGTGCATTTAGTCACTTTCCTGATGTGGTTGAACGTGGAACTGAGGGCAAGGCGGATACTCGGCAGCACAGAACTTTCCATCCTCCTGGCCCCATCTTGCACCCTCTGCTGCTCGCTCCCCAGACTCCTCTGGTGACCAGTATGTACCCACGCTGGCATCCAGCAGGAATATTTCAGCCATATTGAGGCCCCAGAGACTTTCACTTTTAATCTGGCTTCTCAAAGCATTTTCTCAACAAGGGGAGAGAGTCTGCCTCTTAAGTCCCCTCTGTTAAGAAAGTCATCCATTTTCCTCATTATTCCATTATGGTTTTAAAGGCTGTATTACATGGGATCTGACTGGAGCCCACTGAGATTAGCTGGGAATCCTCTGAAATGAAATTCATAAGAGTTTTAATTGCATCTTCTGTGAGGACCGTCCCCCATACACTCCACAAGCTTCAGACTGAAGCCAAACAGCATCAGACCCAGGTTTGATCCTGGATCAAGAAGATTCCCTGAAGAAGGGAATGGCTACCCACACCAGCATTCTTGCCTGGAGCATTCCACGGACAGAAGAACTGCTGTCCATGGGGTCACAGAGTCAGACACTACTGACTGACTAACACTTCCACTTTCACTGGAGCAGGGCACCTCCTGCCTCGAGGAAGGCCTTTGTGAAGCCCTGATTTTGCCCAGAGGGCAGCTGAGCAGTTTGCAGGCTCTGGGGGGGGGTCCCCACTTTCATGATGCTGTTGCCCTCCTGAGGTCTCACCCATGAGTGCTGTTGCCAGGCCCCAGGCTGCACTAACCAGGTCAGGCAGTAAAGTGCCCTGGTCTTTTTGCATGAGTTCAGCTCAATTGCTCAGTCATGTCTAACTCTTTGCAACCCCATGGACTGCAGCATACTGGACTTCCCTGTTCTTCACCACCTCTCAGAGTGCCTCTGAGTTCTTTCATTGCCTGCGGGCCCTCCCTGTCCCTGGGGCCCTGTGAATTCCTGGTGCATAGTCATCTTGTCATACAGCCTGCTGTGTCTTTGCACCTGTAGGGCCTCCAGACACTTGCTGCCCTGCTTGAGACCAGGTCGGCTCAGCTGTGTGCCCTCTCCTCATTTGCCCTCAAACACAGCAGACTCCAGGGTACTGTGCATTTAGTCACTTTCCTGATGTGGTTGAACGTGGAACTGAGGGCAAGGCGGATACTCGGCAGCACAGAACTTTCCATCCTCCTGGCCCCATCTTGCACCCTCTGCTGCTCGCTCCCCAGACTCCTCTGGTGACCAGTATGTCCCCACGCTGGCATCCAGCAGGAATATTTCAGCCATATTGAGGCCCCAGAGACTTTCACTTTTAATCTGGCTTCTCAAAGCATTTTCTCAACAAGGGGAGAGAGTCTGCCTCTTAAGTCCCCTCTGTTAAGAAAGTCATCCATTTTCCTCATTATTCCATTATGGTTTTAAAGGCTGTATTACATGGGATCTGACTGGAGCCCACTGAGATTAGCTGGGAATCCTCTGAAATGAAATTCATAAGAGTTTTAATTGCATCTTCTGTGAGGACCGTCCCCCATACACTCCACAAGCTTCAGACTGAAGCCAAACAGCATCAGACCCAGGTTTGATCCTGGATCAAGAAGATTCCCTGAAGAAGGGAATGGCTACCCACACCAGCATTCTTGCCTGGAGCATTCCACGGACAGAAGAACTGCTGTCCATGGGGTCACAGAGTCAGACACTACTGACTGACTAACACTTCCACTTTCACTGGAGCAGGGCACCTCCTGCCTCGAGGAAGGCCTTTGTGAAGCCCTGATTTTGCCCAGAGGGCAGCTGAGCAGTTTGCAGGCTCTGGGGGGGGTCCCCACTTTCATGATGCTGTTGCCCTCCTGAGGTCTCACCCATGAGTGCTGTTGCCAGGCCCCAGGCTGCACTAACCAGGTCAGGCAGTAAAGTGCCCTGGTCTTTTTGCATGAGTTCAGCTCAATTGCTCAGTCATGTCTAACTCTTTGCAACCCCATGGACTGCAGCATACTGGACTTCCCTGTTCTTCACCATCTCTCAGAGCTTGCTCAACTCACGTCTGTTGACTCGGTGATGCCATCCAACCATCTCACCCTCTGTCATTGCCTTCTTCTTCTGCCTTCAGTCTTTCCCAGTGTCAAGGTCTTTTCCAATGAGTCGTCTCTTCGCATCAGGTGGCCAAAATATTGGAGCGTCAGCTTCAGCATCAGTCCTTCCAATGAATATTCAGGGTTGATTTCCTTTCTGTAAGGCATCTGCTTAATTATGTGGAGAGTCTCCAAGGGAGAAGTCAGGATAAGAATAATGACTTTAGTCCCTGCTGCCTTTGCAGGGGACTGCAGTGTGAGCATAGCTTGGCAGCTGAGACTGTCTGCAGGCAGTTTTCCAGGGTTGGCCATGTTATGAAGTCTAAGGTGACAGGACATCCGTCCAGCTGCTAGAAACTTCTTCTCCTGAATACTCTTCCTTTCTGGTGCTCACATCACCCGGGATAGACAGACACTAAAATCATAGAAATTCTCTTTAATGTTCAGGCTTCTTTTTAAAATTGATTTTTGTTATTGTATAGTTGCTTTTGGCTTCCCAGGTGGATCAGTGGTAAAGAATCTGCCTGGTAATGCAGCAGATGCGGGAGATGTGCGTTTGATCCCTGGGTGGGGAAACCCCCCTGGAGTAGGAAATGACAACCACTCCAGTATTATCGCCTAGGAATTCTCACTGACAGAAGAGCCTAGTGGGCTACAGTCCACGGGGTCACAAAGAGTCAGACATGATGCATGGATCTGGAGCATGCACGGACACACACACACATAGTTGCTTTTCAATGTTGTGTTAGTTTCTGCTGTGATGCAAAGTGCATCAGCTACACGTATACCTCCATCCCGTCTGTTTTGGATTTCCTTCCCCTTTAGGTCACCACAGAGCTCTGAGTAGAGTTCCATATACTATAGATTAGGGTCTCATTAGATACCTATTTTATGCATAGAATCAATAATGTAGGTGTATCAATCTCAATCTCCGGGTTCACCCCCCTTTCTTGCTTTGGTGTCTTATGTTTATTTTCTATGTCTCTATCTCTATTTATGTTTTGCAAATAAGAAATGATTAGGCTTCTAATTGTATTGACTTTAGGAAAAGGTGCCACTCTGTAGCGTTTCCATGTTAGGGCCTGTGTTTCCCACTGATATGAGGAGGCTATGCCTGGAATCCCACACAGTGATAGGACACGTGGGCTCCACCTTGTTTTTTTTTTTCAGTTTGTTTTCTACTAAACATATGTGTTTTTCTACTAAACTGAGCCAGCCTGCTAAGTGTCATGATTTTTGTAGTTTCCTATTGGTCCCTACTTTTATGCAGGAGGATTATTACACATTTAGCAGTTTTTTATGCTTCTGTTGATCAGAAAATCATACAAATAATTTTTTTCAGCAGCAGAGAACTTTCTGGGTCTCTCTTACACTCTGAGTGAAAGTTAGCTTCTGTTACTCAGAGTGGAAATCATGGTGTCAGGATTTCAACTTTATTTCAACTTTAAAACTGTCAAATTTGTATCTCAAGCTTCTGTTTAAAAATCAAAAGAATATAAGAAGAAATATCTGTTTATCAGGAGCAAAAAATATAGAAAATCACATGTAATGCCACCAGCTTTAAAGATATCTCTTATCTGTCTAGATTCTAAAGCATTTCTGAAATGAAGAAAAATGTTCAGAGACTGTGAAAACATGGAGATAACCAGATGAGGGCCCTTTTCATATAGCTGAGATCTTAGTGCCCTGAAAACAAAGTAGGTCCATGGTGCTGGTTGGGCAGGTTACAAAGATATTGTGATGCAGGAGAAGGTGCTTGCTTTTGCATCTTGCTGACCTGACTACTTCCTCATGCTTTGAAATAATTCTTTTCCATTATCCCTCAAAGAAAAGAAAACTTACAAACATATTCAGTATTTAGATGTTCAGTTAGAAGAGAAATATGGTTCCTGTTACATAAAACTCTAGTAAAGAATTTGATCCATTCATTGATCCCTCAGTCAAGACCTGAACTCTAGGGAAGAGAGCCCACGGGCCTTGGCTTCGAGCAGCTCTGCTGATGAGCTTGAAGGATACTTCATATAGCTCCATACACCAGGGATGCAATGGAAGATGGACATCCCTGCCCTGAGGACTCAAGGGAGGCTCAGGGGAGCCTTCAGAGTCAAAGGACTCCACACCCAAAATAGACTCTTGCCCATGGAGAACCAAATGTGTGTGCTGAGTGAATGGAAGAGATGAAAGGCATCCATCAGGGTGTGGAGAGCCCAACAAACTGAGCCCAGGAGCTTGACTTAATTTTTTCTTAAATTGTATATAAGTGTAATTGATTTATAATGATGTGTTAGTTCTAGGTGCATAGCAGTGTGTATCAATCATACACATAGATACTGTTTTTCATCTTTTCCATTATGGTTTATTACAGGATATCCAATATAGTTTCCTGTGCTATACAGAGGACCTTGTTGTTCAACCATCCTATATCTAACAGTTGGGCTGGCAAGTTTAGAGACAGTTCTACAGACCTTTGCTTGGGGCAGCTTTTGATTCCTGTTCTTGAATTCTGGATTGTAGCTGGTGAGGTCACTGAAGAAGCCATAGAGAGGAATCTTCATTGACAGAGGATGTGAACAAGAATCAACCTTCTTTTCACCTTGAGGCTGTGTCATTGTCCCCTGGAGGTCTTGCCTTTAAACTCAGATGCTCATAGACTCTCCTTCCAAAGCCTCTTTCTTTCCCAGGAGGATTGCTAGTGAAAGTGATAGTTATTCAGTGGTGTCTGACTCTTTGCAGTCCTATGGACTGTAGCCCACCAGGCTCCTCTGTCCATGGGATTCTCCAGGCAAGAATGCTGGAATGGGTTGTCATTTCCTTTTCCAGGGATTTTCATATAGCTGAGATCTTAGTGCCCTGAAAACAAAGTAGGTCCATGGTGCTGGTTGGGCAGGTTACAAAGATATTGTGATGCAGGAGAAGGTGCTTGCTTTTGCATCTTGCTGACCTGACTACTTCCTCATGCTTTGAAATAATTCTTTTCCATTATCCCTCAAAGAAAAGAAAACTTACAAACATATTCAGTATTTAGATGTTCAGTTAGAAGAGAAATATGGTTCCTGTTACATAAAACTCTAGTAAAGAATTTGATCCATTCATTGATCCCTCAGTCAAGACCTGAACTCTAGGGAAGAGAGCCCACGGGCCTTGGCTTCGAGCAGCTCTGCTGATGAGCTTGAAGGATACTTCATATAGCTCCATACACCAGGGATGCAATGGAAGATGGACATCCCTGCCCTGAGGACTCAAGGGAGGCTCAGGGGAGCCTTCAGAGTCAAAGGACTCCACACCCAAAATAGACTCTTGCCCATGGAGAACCAAATGTGTGTGCTGAGTGAATGGAAGAGATGAAAGGCATCCATCAGGGTGTGGAGAGCCCAACAAACTGAGCCCAGGAGCTTGACTTAATTTTTTCTTAAATTGTATATAAGTGTAATTGATTTATAATGATGTGTTAGTTCTAGGTGCATAGCAGTGTGTATCAATCATACACATAGATACTGTTTTTCATCTTTTCCATTATGGTTTATTACAGGATATCCAATATAGTTTCCTGTGCTATACAGAGGACCTTGTTGTTCAACCATCCTATATCTAACAGTTGGGCTGGCAAGTTTAGAGACAGTTCTACAGACCTTTGCTTGGGGCAGCTTTTGATTCCTGTTCTTGAATTCTGGATTGTAGCTGGTGAGGTCACTGAAGAAGCCATAGAGAGGAATCTTCATTGACAGAGGATGTGAACAAGAATCAACCTTCTTTTCACCTTGAGGCTGTGTCATTGTCCCCTGGAGGTCTTGCCTTTAAACTCAGATGCTCATAGACTCTCCTTCCAAAGCCTCTTTCTTTCCCAGGAGGATTGCTAGTGAAAGTGATAGTTATTCAGTGGTGTCTGACTCTTTGCAGTCCTATGGACTGTAGCCCACCAGGCTCCTCTGTCCATGGGATTCTCCAGGCAAGAATGCTGGAATGGGTTGTCATTTCCTTTTCCAGGGGATTTTCCCCACCCAGGGATCGAACCTGAGTCTCCTATGTCTCCTGCATTGAAAGGTGGGTTCCTTATCACTAGTGCCACCTGGAAATCTGTTGCCAGGTGCCAAATGCTCCTTTTTTTGTTGTTGTTAATTGTTAGAGGGTCTGTTTATGTTAATACCTTCCAACCATACTCTTTATAGCCATTCAGATTTACATCTGCAGTGGTTATAAAGGTTTTTGAACCAGGCCTAACTGAAATGGAAGTAAATAAGGTGCTTGTAATGAAGAGACAGATGTGGTTTCAGAGTCAGAAGGTCTGGGTAGCCTCATCTCTGCCAGTAAACTGAGTCAGGGTGAAAATATCCAGACCTCTTTGGGGCTCACAATATCATAATATAATATAATAGTGAATATAATGAACTACTCAATGTGAAAGCATTATTATCAAGAACGCTATGGGGGACTTCCCAGTGGTTAGGAATCTGCCTTCTAATGCATGAGACTTGGGTTCCATCCCTGGTCAGGGAACTAAGATCCTACGTGCTGTGGGGAAAGTATCGACTTAAAATATAGTCACAGCCTGAAGGTAGACAGTGTTTTATTTAGTGGGAAAATCTTAGGAGTTCAATCCCCGGAGGCAGCATCCCAAGTAACCGTGAGAGACTGCTCCAGGGAGGCAGGGTGGGGATGGAGAGTCAGTTTATAAGGAAGCTTGCAGCAAAGGGGAGAGGTAGTCTGATACCAAAGATTATTGTTAAATAAGGAAACCCAGATACCAAATTAAGGAATTTAGCTCTTTCCCGTGTATACAGGAAGATGCAAGAGTCTGGGATTGTTGGAATCATTCCTTTCACATGCGTCTCAGCTATCAAGGGCCAGCATCCTGCATTTTTAGAGGTTGTCTTCTCTTTCTTGAATTTCCTTAGGGCTCACCAACTCACACTGGAGGGCTGTAACCGCCGATGACCGATGACCGTGACATCCTCAAGTTCCTTGTGTAGGGAGTGGCATGCTTGTCAGCATGGCTCAGAAGTTCACATTGGAAGAGCAGGAGTCATGGACAGCTGTGACATCCTTGTTTACTGATAGGGCAGATAATGTTCCATTTCACAAAAGCCTGCATGCTAACTAAGACCCAAGGCACCTAAGTAAATAATACATATTTTTTTAAAAGAAGAGCACCATGAGAGTGAGCGATTGCAGAGGACCCTCTGGAGGTGACTGTAACTGATGAGTATCCATCACTCAGCCAGCCCCTCCTTATTTTCTCAGTGGCTCTTACAACATATGTGTGTGTCTTTTCTATTCTGTTTGTACATCTGCAGTGGTTATAAAGGTTTTGAACCAGGCCTAACTGAATGGGTAAATAAGGTGCTTGTAATGAAGAGACAGATGTGGTTTCAGAGTCAGAAGGTCTGGGTAGCCTCACGTAAACTGAGTCAGGGTGAAAATATCCAGACCTCGTTGGGGCTCACAATATCATAATATAATATAATAGTGAATATAATGAACTACTCAATGTGAAAGCATTATTATCAAGAACGCTATGGGGGACTTCCCAGTGGTTAGGAATCTGCCTTCTAATGCATGAGACTTGGGTTCCATCCCTGGTCAGGGAACTAAGATCCTACGTGCTGTGGGGAAAGTATCGACTTAAAATATAGTCACAGCCTGAAGGTAGACAGTGTTTTATTTAGTGGGAAAATCTTAGGAGTTCAATCCCCGGAGGCAGCATCCCAAGTAACCGTGAGAGACTGCTCCAGGGAGGCAGGGTGGGGATGGAGAGTCAGTTTATAAGGAAGCTTGCAGCAAAGGGGAGAGGTAGTCTGATACCAAAGATTATTGTTAAATAAGGAAACCCAGATACCAAATTAAGGAATTTAGCTCTTTCCCGTGTATACAGGAAGATGCAAGAGTCTGGGATTGTTGGAATCATTCCTTTCACATGCGTCTCAGCTATCAAGGGCCAGCATCCTGCATTTTTAGAGGTTGTCTTCTCTTTCTTGAATTTCCTTAGGGCTCACCAACTCACACTGGAGGGCTGTAACCGCCGATGACCGATGACCGTGACATCCTCAAGTTCCTTGTGTAGGGAGTGGCATGCTTGTCAGCATGGCTCAGAAGTTCACATTGGAAGAGCAGGAGTCATGGACAGCTGTGACATCCTTGTTTACTGATAGGGCAGATAATGTTCCATTTCACAAAAGCCTGCATGCTAACTAAGACCCAAGGCACCTAAGTAAATAATACATATTTTTTTAAAAGAAGAGCACCATGAGAGTGAGCGATTGCAGAGGACCCTCTGGAGGTGACTGTAACTGATGAGTATCCATCACTCAGCCAGCCCCTCCTTATTTTCTCAGTGGCTCTTACAACATATGTGTGTGTCTTTTCTATTCTGTTTGTACATGGCTACTCTTCTGTTTTAGTGTTATTGCATGTATTACACTGAACATTTGTGGTACCTAAATACTGGGTCCCAGTAGAGATTGTGTGCTTCTTAGAGGCACCTTCAGTGGCAGGTAATGCTGTTTATTTAGCTTTATGTAATCGCTGACTTTGCAAATGATGTGGACAGGATCGGTTATCTGGAAATGTGGAGAGATGAGTGAGTTTATAAACAAATGAATCCTTGGCTACTTGAAAAACACAAACACATGGAGATTAAATAGTACGTTTCTAAACAATAAACAGACTGCTTAAGATATCAAAAGGGAAATAAAATTCCTAGAATAAAATAACAATGAAAACATGACAGCTCCAAACCTATGGGATGCAGCAAAAGCAGTTCTAAGAAGGAAGTTTATAGTAATTTAGTCCTACTTTAAGAAACAGGAAAAACATTGAATAGACAACCTAACTTTACACTTAAGACAACTGGGAAAAGAAGAACAAAAAACCCCCAAAATTAGCAAAGAAAAGAAATCATAAAACTCAGACTAAAAGAAATGAAAAAAAATATGAAAGAAATAATAGTAAAGATTAGTAAAACCAAAAACTGGTTCTTTGAAAAGGTAAACAAAATTGACAAACCTTTAGCCAGACTCATCAAGAAGAAAAGAGATGAATCAAATCAACAAAATTAGAAATGAAAAAGGAGGCTCCAACAGATAACGCAAAAAGCTTTTAGAATGAAAAGCTCATGAATCAAATAAATCCTTCGTAGAATTTAGATCATTGACTGAAATGATGCAGAAATGAGAAAGTAAGACTAACATAAATCAGATACCCACATCATAATGTGATAATCTGCAAAGATGAGCATTCTAAAGGTGGCCTGAGAAGTTTGCAACCTATTTCAGAAACATTTTCTCTTCTTTGTTTTCTTTTTTTAAGAAACTGTGTAATTCAGGTTTTCTAGAGTAAAGGTGAAGTGGGTTAGTTTAAATATAACTTCATTTTGAAAGAATTTTAAGCATTAATATGTATACATGCTTATAGTGAGAATTTATTAGATAATTACTGGAATTTAGCATGCATCTTTAAAAATGCACTAGGAGGATAATCCTGGAGGTGGCCATATCTACAGATGTGAAGTGGGTCCTAATGTGCGAGAGGCAGTGAAGTCATTTCTGCCTTGTCAGCATCACCTCTCACCCTTGGATTTCTGTGTAGTGAGTGCTACAGATTTGTGTTCTGATTTTTTAATTTACTTTACTGAGGTATAGTTGATTTACAGTAGTGTGCTAATCTCTGCTGTACAGTAAAGTGTACACTTTATATACATATATACATTATTTTTCACATTCTCTTCCATTATTGGATAAGATATTGAATATATTCTCTGTGCTATATAGTAGGACCTTGTGAGTTATTTATTTTATATGTAGTAATGTGTACAGAGCTTCCCTGGTGACTGAGATGGTAAAGAATCTGTCAACAATGCAGGAGACCTAGGTTTAATCCCTGGGTCAGGAAACCCCCCTGGAGAACAGACAGCAGCCCACTCCAGTACTCTTGCCTGGGGAATCCCATGGACAGAGGAGCCTGGAAGGCTGCAGTTCACAGGGTTGAAAGAATTGGACACTGCTGAGCAACTAAGTGCACCCGCATTGTGTACATGTTAATCCCAATCTCCTAATGTATCCTCCTCCCTCTTGGCAGGCACAAGTCTGTTCTCTATGTCTGTGAGTCTCTCTTTGTTTTGTGGATGAGTTCATTTGTGTCATATTTTAGATTCGACATATAAGTGATAGCATATGAGATTTGTCTTTCTCACTTTACTTAATATGACCATCTCTTGGTCATTTACTTTGCCTAAGTTCCCCATATAAATTCTGAACATCTTCACACCCATGGCCTCTTTCAGAGTCTGCTCTGCATGAAGCCTCTTTTTCACTGTGCTTTTTTTCACCTGCTTCCTTGGAGCCAGGCCCAGGGGTTCAGGCACTGAGTCCTCTAATACATTCTTCAAGGAGCTCGTTTCATGAGCCTGCTTTCTACATGAGAGAAGTGAGGCAAGATAAGTGAGCTTCCTGGGGTCCAAGGTCTGGTGAGTGGACAGAGAGTCTGGATTCACATGAAGGCTTCCACGCTTTGACTTTCACCCTGGCGCTGGTTGTAACCACAAGCCCAGTAGCATGTCTCCATCCACCAGAATGGCAGAGAGCTCGCTGAAGGGTGATGGGTCCTGAGACAGCCCCTCACCATGGGGCTGGTCAAGGATCTGGGCCTTAGCTCTTCTGTACTTAGAAGCCTGAAATACCCACCCACCTTGGATGTGCTCCTGGAGATGGAATGGTGACCTTGCTCCTGGCAGCGCTGTGCCTGACACGTGCCCCTGAGTAGGAGGGTGTGGTCGGAACACACAGGTCCTGGGCTGACTGGGGGAGGAGTGGCCCCAGGGAGTCCTGAGAGCGAGCTCGGGAGATCCCCAGAGGCTGTGTCCTTCCCTGACTGCTGTCCCTGCTGGTGTATCCATGTCCTCTGCAACCTCTTGGCCCTGAGTAGACTCACGACCGTCAACTTGAAATAGTTGGTAAAGAATCTGTCAACAATGCAGGAGACATAGGTTTAATCCATGGGTCAGGAAAACCCCCTGGAGAACAGACAGCAGCCCACTCCAGTACTCTTGCCTGGGGAATCCCATGGACAGAGGAGCCTGGAAGGCTGCAGTTCACAGGGTTGAAAGAATTGGACACTGCTGAGCAACTAAGTGCACCCGCATTGTGTACATGTTAATCCCAATCTCCTAATGTATCCTCCTCCCTCTTGGCAGGCACAAGTCTGTTCTCTATGTCTGTGAGTCTCTCTTTGTTTTGTGGATGAGTTCATTTGTGTCATATTTTAGATTCGACATATAAGTGATAGCATATGAGATTTGTCTTTCTCACTTTACTTAATATGACCATCTCTTGGTCATTTACTTTGCCTAAGTTCCCCATATAAATTCTGAACATCTTCACACCCATGGCCTCTTTCAGAGTCTGCTCTGCATGAAGCCTCTTTTTCACTGTGCTTTTTTTCACCTGCTTCCTTGGAGCCAGGCCCAGGGGTTCAGGCACTGAGTCCTCTAATACATTCTTCAAGGAGCTCGTTTCATGAGCCTGCTTTCTACATGAGAGAAGTGAGGCAAGATAAGTGAGCTTCCTGGGGTCCAAGGTCTGGTGAGTGGACAGAGAGTCTGGATTCACATGAAGGCTTCCACGCTTTGACTTTCACCCTGGCGCTGGTTGTAACCACAAGCCCAGTAGCATGTCTCCATCCACCAGAATGGCAGAGAGCTCGCTGAAGGGTGATGGGTCCTGAGACAGCCCCTCACCATGGGGCTGGTCAAGGATCTGGGCCTTAGCTCTTCTGTACTTAGAAGCCTGAAATACCCACCCACCTTGGATGTGCTCCTGGAGATGGAATGGTGACCTTGCTCCTGGCAGCGCTGTGCCTGACACCTGCCCCTGAGTAGGAGGGTGTGGTCGGAACACACAGGTCCTGGGCTGACTGGGGGAGGAGTGGCCCCAGGGAGTCCTGAGAGCGAGCTCGGGAGATCCCCAGAGGCTGTGTCCTTCCCTGACTGCTGTCCCTGCTGGTGTATCCATGTCCTCTGCAACCTCTTGGCCCTGAGTAGACTCACGACCGTCAACTTGAAATAGTTGGAAGCAATTGGAGTCACACACAGATCTTGGGAAATTTGAGATCAAGGCAGGAGGCTAGAAAACAGAGCTTGGAGAATGAGCTCTAGGTACGTGAGGGCTAATCTGTGTCCCTAAAGCAAAGTCACGTTATCTTTGGCCTCTTCTTTGCCAGGTGGACTGACCTGACAAATCATTGGTTTGTAAACGTGTCAGTCATTCTCATTCATGGAAAATTTACTTCAGTGTAGCACATTTCTCCCAGCAATGCTTCGTTAAATAGAGGTGCTTATGAGTGTGTGTTTCGTTTATTCATTCATCTGGTATTTATTGGTTCTAGGTACTTGGGATAGATACATTGGTGAATAAAAATCACTAAAACACTGCTGTCCGCATGATATATGTGCATATTTGCTTTCATTCAACATGTCTTTACTGAGATGTGACTGTACCCGACACCATGCCAGGCAACTGTAGAATAACATTCTTTCTCTTGGGAAGCCCCATACACCCTTGGGTGTCACTATCTGAGGTGGTGCGGTTGCTCAGACCCAGCACACCTCCATCTACAGCTCTGTGACATCACGCTGACGGGTCTCCTGTAGTAACTGGACCGCTGGGGTCGATGTTACAATTGGGGGATTGTTCTCCATGATAAACGGATGCTTGGCTCAGTCCTGTAAGCTGCCCTGTTCTCTCCATCCTTCCCCCCGTAAGCTGCCCTGTTCTCCTCCATCGAATGGCAGAGAGCTCGCTGAAGGGTGATGGGTCCTGAGACAGCCCTCACCATGGGGCTGGTCAAGGATCTGGGCCTTAGCTCTTCTGTACTTAGAAGCCTGAAATACCCACCCACCTTGGATGTGCTCCTGGAGATGGAATGGTGACCTTGCTCCTGGCAGCGCTGTGCCTGACACCTGCCCCTGAGTAGGAGGGTGTGGTCGGAACACACAGGTCCTGGGCTGACTGGGGGAGGAGTGGCCCCAGGGAGTCCTGAGAGCGAGCTCGGGAGATCCCCAGAGGCTGTGTCCTTCCCTGACTGCTGTCCCTGCTGGTGTATCCATGTCCTCTGCAACCTCTTGGCCCTGAGTAGACTCACGACCGTCAACTTGAAATAGTTGGAAGCAATTGGAGTCACACACAGATCTTGGGAAATTTGAGATCAAGGCAGGAGGCTAGAAAACAGAGCTTGGAGAATGAGCTCTAGGTACGTGAGGGCTAATCTGTGTCCCTAAAGCAAAGTCACGTTATCTTTGGCCTCTTCTTTGCCAGGTGGACTGACCTGACAAATCATTGGTTTGTAAACGTGTCAGTCATTCTCATTCATGGAAAATTTACTTCAGTGTAGCACATTTCTCCCAGCAATGCTTCGTTAAATAGAGGTGCTTATGAGTGTGTGTTTCGTTTATTCATTCATCTGGTATTTATTGGTTCTAGGTACTTGGGATAGATACATTGGTGAATAAAAATCACTAAAACACTGCTGTCCGCATGATATATGTGCATATTTGCTTTCATTCAACATGTCTTTACTGAGATGTGACTGTACCCGACACCATGCCAGGCAACTGTAGAATAACATTCTTTCTCTTGGGAAGCCCCATACACCCTTGGGTGTCACTATCTGAGGTGGTGCGGTTGCTCAGACCCAGCACACCTCCATCTACAGCTCTGTGACATCACGCTGACGGGTCTCCTGTAGTAACTGGACCGCTGGGGTCGATGTTACAATTGGGGGATTGTTCTCCATGATAAACGGATGCTTGGCTCAGTCCTGTAAGCTGCCCTGTTCTCCTCCATCCTTCCAGCCACACTGCCATCAGCACAGGCCTTGAGGCTGGGATGTTCTCAGGGTTCATCTCCAGCTCAGCTCTGCCTGCTTAACTTATTAGCACTTTGTTTTCACACTTTGTATTTTCACCCTCTCTCTTATGTGGACCCGTTGTTGATTCCAAGATTTGCTACTTTTTAAACAGATGAATCAGTGTCTATGTCAGTGAACCACAGCAAACTTCATCACTGAATTATTATTCATTCCTCAATATTGTGCTTTTGAGAAGCCCAAATCTTCCAACAAGTTGGAATAGTTACTCTCTTTTGCTGCCTGCCTGTGAAAATGGACTTCAAATTTGCCCATCTCTGGCCTATATAATAGTATCCTTACTTTTAAATTCAACTCTCAGGTTTGGTGATGGTTATACAATCAAGATTTGGCTCAGCAAGGAAGCAGATCAACATGGTCCTGTTTCCGACTGCTTGAAGCTCTGTTTTCCAGGAATCCAGTTTAAGGTAGTGCTGATTTTGTGCATTACTTCTTTGGTTTGTGCTAAAAAAAAAAAAAAATCTCACAGACGTACTTATCTTTCCCCTGTTTTAATTCTGTGCTTCAACGACGCTGCCTACGGTCATGAGCTCAGTGCAAAGTGCAGGCTACCCCCATTCCCCTCCCAAACTCAGGGACTGTGGATGTTACCAGAGCTCTCTGAAGAATGACAAGCCCACTGGTCCACTTGTGGGGTTGCCCAGAGCAGACAGTGGTTATCATCCCCCTTTTCCTGTGGGCACAGCTTTATCACATAGTTCTTTCTGTTTAGGAGGGAAGATATACAAGTCAGTTCCTCTCATGCATTTGCAGTGAGGGGGAGCGTTGTAGGTTCTGTGGTTTCAGCGTTCATTCACAAGAAGGGTCTTGGGTTTGAGGTCACAACCCTCTGTATACTTGATGCAAAGTGTGCTCCCTGAGCCAGCAGGTCACCATCACCTGGGAGTGGGTTGGACCTGCAGCATCTCAGACCCCAGCATCCTGGCCCCAGATCTGTGTTTTCCCAAGAGGACAAGTGCACCCTGTGCACAAGAACATTTGAGAAGCACTGTCTTCAGCTGTCTCGATGGCCCCGAGATCCCAGGTTGCCATAACTTCTGAGTGTCATCCTTAAAGGAGCTATTGCCTGTCTGTTTCATCCATGACCATTGGGTAAAATTGTACCTGGCAGAAGGCAAGCTGCCCACAGACACAGGGGTTCCTGTTCAAGGCGCTCTGCCCCATGAAACTATTACTGAGATCTCCCTCTTCCTGCATGAAAATGAGGCTCAGAACAGCTAAGCATCTTCCAGGAGTCACTCAGCCAACAGGGAGGACAGCTAGATGCTCTGATGTGAGGTTCAGGGGTTTCCATGTGTCTCGTGACGCCATGTTCACCTCCCTCTCCTCAGCTGTCAGCAGGTGTCTTCTTTCCCTTGAGAGGGCTTTCCCAGGCTTGTGGTATTGGTGGGGACAGAGAGGGGCAGAGCAGCAACCCCCCAGGGGGATACCTCTTATCAAATATGCCTCATGATGAAGTGTAGCCCATGAGTGTTCTTGGGAGTCTTGCATAACTGACCTCTGCATCTGACTGGTGTCTAAGGGTGTAGTTTGAAAATAGATCATTTATTTAGTGATTGACTATAGTGTGGTCAGTTTTGTTTAATAATTCTTAATCCTATGATTCAATCCCTGTTTTTTTTTTTTTTTTTGCTTTTAGGGGCAGCGCCTTAATTTATTGGAATATCATGTCCCCAAAAGATGTGCATGTGTAGCTGACCTGTTCAGAGTTCTAGAAGACAATAAAACCTTCCTGAAGATCAAGCATTACTCCATCAACCAAACCACTCTGGAGCAGGTACAGTACCTCAAAGGAATCACTGGGTTATTTTTCTTGAGGCCTGCTCCAGCTGATTTAAAAAGGGGATAGCTTCTTTCTTGAGTTCCCATTTCTTTTAGTAATTGCAGTCTGACTTCATAAAGGAGTTCTGTTCATTGTGTGCTCTCCCCTCAAGGTGAATTCAGCACTCAGGGCTTCCATCTGCTTGTAGTTTCATTGGTTGTTCAGTAAGCAAGTCAGGCTCTGTCATCCATCAGGTCTCCAGTTGTTCTCCTCCTCAACTAATAATGGGCTTTCCAGGTGGTGCTGGTAGTAAAGATTACCCGCCTGCCTGTGCAGGAGATGTAAGATCCCCAGGTCAGGATGATCCCCTGGAGGAGGGCATGACAACCCACTCCACTGTTCTTGCCTGGAGAATCCCATGGACAGAGGAGCCTGGTGGGCTACAGTCATAGAGTTGCAAAGAGTCAGACACGACTGAAGTGATTTTGCACACGTATGCCACTAATAATGAAAGGGGCTCCTCTGTGGGTTGACTTGCGGAAGAAAAGTGTGTGGTTCCCTAAGAGTACTTAGGTGAAATTAGATCACAGGTCAATTTAAAATTGTGCTTAAGGCATCAAGACTTTCCTGACAGTTTACTGTGTCCAGAAATGCTTATCAATCCTGGAGTTGGGACCTACCTCTTGGGAATGATTGGGAAGGATTGGTATGAATGAGTGGTTGTGATTCTAGGAAAAGTTGGGCAGGGCTTAGAGGACATGTTCCTTGTAAGAGCTAAGGGTTGGGGGTTCCTTGAAGTTAACAACTGTGTTCCTCATTACTTTCAGATATTTGTTAATTTTGCAAGTGAGCAATGGCAAACTCCGTTCGATCTTAAACTGACCTCTGCATCTGACTGGTGTCTAAGGGTGTAGTTTGAAAATAGATCATTTATTTAGTGATTGACTATAGTGTGGTCAGTTTTGTTTAATAATTCTTAATCCTATGATTCAATCCCTGTTTTTTTTTTTTTTTTTTGCTTTTAGGGGCAGCGCCTTAATTTATTGGAATATCATGTCCCCAAAAGATGTGCATGTGTAGCTGACCTGTTCAGAGTTCTAGAAGACAATAAAACCTTCCTGAAGATCAAGCATTACTCCATCAACCAAACCACTCTGGAGCAGGTACAGTACCTCAAAGGAATCACTGGGTTATTTTTCTTGAGGCCTGCTCCAGCTGATTTAAAAAGGGGATAGCTTCTTTCTTGAGTTCCCATTTCTTTTAGTAATTGCAGTCTGACTTCATAAAGGAGTTCTGTTCATTGTGTGCTCTCCCCTCAAGGTGAATTCAGCACTCAGGGCTTCCATCTGCTTGTAGTTTCATTGGTTGTTCAGTAAGCAAGTCAGGCTCTGTCATCCATCAGGTCTCCAGTTGTTCTCCTCCTCAACTAATAATGGGCTTTCCAGGTGGTGCTGGTAGTAAAGATTACCCGCCTGCCTGTGCAGGAGATGTAAGATCCCCAGGTCAGGATGATCCCCTGGAGGAGGGCATGACAACCCACTCCACTGTTCTTGCCTGGAGAATCCCATGGACAGAGGAGCCTGGTGGGCTACAGTCATAGAGTTGCAAAGAGTCAGACACGACTGAAGTGATTTTGCACACGTATGCCACTAATAATGAAAGGGGCTCCTCTGTGGGTTGACTTGCGGAAGAAAAGTGTGTGGTTCCCTAAGAGTACTTAGGTGAAATTAGATCACAGGTCAATTTAAAATTGTGCTTAAGGCATCAAGACTTTCCTGACAGTTTACTGTGTCCAGAAATGCTTATCAATCCTGGAGTTGGGACCTACCTCTTGGGAATGATTGGGAAGGATTGGTATGAATGAGTGGTTGTGATTCTAGGAAAAGTTGGGCAGGGCTTAGAGGACATGTTCCTTGTAAGAGCTAAGGGTTGGGGGTTCCTTGAAGTTAACAACTGTGTTCCTCATTACTTTCAGATATTTGTTAATTTTGCAAGTGAGCAATGGCAAACTCCATCCCCTTCTGACCTGTCCACCGACCGTGACCACCCACAGCGTTTGCCTGTCTAGCACTAAGAAGACATTTTTCAGAGAAGGAAAACCTCATCTTTTATTATAATTAAGATTGAAAGATCAAAGGGGCAGCTGGGCAGCAGAGCACCTGGAAGACCTGCAGCAGTCCAGTCTCATTCTCTCCTTCATATTCTGGTTTGAAACTCTATGTTCATAATGAACACACTGAAAGGTCATGCTGTTTTGCAGACTTATGGGCAGTTTCTCTGACTGAGTTACTCTCTTTGCCAGGCCGAGGTGGGGCTTGCTTCCTGGGACACAGGAAGGAACTGACATTCCTTCTGGAGCTAGAAAAGCTGTCAGAAATTGTCCAGGTCAAGTATTCAATTTTAATTTTAAGGAAACTGATGAAAGATTTGCCTAGCTTATTTGCATAGGGAATAATACCCAGGATTGTATTCTGTTTTTGTCATCTTTTTTTTTTTATTCTGTCCTCTTTTATCGATTCTTTATCTATTTATTTTCATCCATCTTTATTCTTTGACCTCTGTGGGCCTCCCACTGCAGTGACCTCTCCCATTGCAGAACACTGGCTCTGGGCTCATGCGTTCCAGAGTACTGGCTTGTCATTGGACACACCGGTCCAGCCGCTCCATGGCATGTGGAATCTTTCCAGGCCAGGAGTGGAACTGGTGCCCCTTGCACTGCAAGGAAGACCCTTTACCCACTGGACCACCAGGGAAGCCCTTTTGTCATCTTTTTACAGATCATCTTTGTTGTCGTTGTTCAGTTGCTCAGTCGTGTCTGACTCTTTGCAACCCCATACTGTAGCCCGCCAGGCTCCTCTGTCCATGGGATTCTCCAGGCAGGAAGACTGGAGTGGATTACCATTCCACCCTCTAGGGGAATTGTCTTTACTTGTGTCTAAATAACAATTCAGTGATTTAAACGCACCCTTTCCCTAATGCTGGGTGACATTATAGTATGAGATGAAAACATACCACTTTTTTCTCTTAGAAAAGAATCTTTTTTAAAAAGTAGGAATTAAAGAACTTTTTAGTCAATGTTTTAGCAAAATTAAGTCATTTGAACCGGAGGGTCTGTATAATTTACAAGTAAATTTGACTGGAATTTTACCGATTATAAATTTAAGGCAATGTAGAAAGAAAATTCATATAGGTGTGTTTTGCTTTTATTAATTTGGATTAGTTAATTACTGTTCTTAAAGTTATTTTAAGTAAGTGGTTTTCAAAGTGTGTTGGTGTCCATAACAGCTGTATTAGCATCTCCTCAGAGCTTGGTGGAACTGCTGGTTCTCAGGCCCCAGTTGAGACTCTAATCCTCTGGCGGGGCCCTGTAGTCTCAGTTTAAACAAGTCTTCTATGGTTTCTGGGGCACATTCCTGTTTGAAAATCAATGATCTAATATCTAGGTACCTTCTAATTATACGAATTTAGCATTGTATGTAGGAAACACTGATTTTCAAACAAATTTTATATTTCTAAACTTATGTCATTCTCAAAATTATTGTCCTCAGAATATTCTCAGATATAAAATGCTCAAATGGGGCTCTAAGAGGTATGTAAACCTGTTGGCATTTTATAGTTAGTACAATGCACAGAATCACTATATCTGCTCCTCAAAAGAGATTCCAGTCAGGCACTTCTGAGTTGAAAGATGTCTCAACCTTCTTTGACACTTTTCTAAAATGGACGACTGCACTGATTTTCTTTATGCAGTTAATAATCATCGTATATTATATTTGAATAATAGAACTTGTGATTAAAGAAAATCCCTTTCTTGTGGTATTTCTTTGCCAAAGCAAGATTTCATTAAAATGTATCTTTCCTAAATATAATTCTATACTAGAGATGCTTTTAAATGGTAAGGATTAAGTCAATCATGGATGGTTTTGATGGGATGATTTTGATCCACATGTATCACGTGAATTATGCCTTCTTGAAGAAGTTGCAAGTCAGAGTTTTATTATCTTCCCCCAGTTCTCACATTGTCTCCTTGTCAAACTGGAAGATGTAATCTTTTGTTGTTGAATCAATAGATACAGTTTGTAAATAATGAACATGTTTATACTGCTGTGAATAATAAATAAGATGTGCTTTAGTTTAACCTGATTCTTGGAATGTAATTGTGTTTCTGCCAGTGTATTTCCTTGCATCTTTAGGGAATGAATTTAATTTTGGTAAGCAGGAAATGAAACTACTGTTTGTGGAATTTTTTAAATAGGGGGTACAGTTATGCTGATTTATTATGCTTCAAGGTGTGTTGGTGTCCATAACAGCTGTATTAGCATCTCCTCAGAGCTTGGTGGAACTGCTGGTTCTCAGGCCCCAGTTGAGACTCTAATCCTCTGGCGGGGCCCTGTAGTCTCAGTTTAAACAAGTCTTCTATGGTTTCTGGGGCACATTCCTGTTTGAAAATCAATGATCTAATATCTAGGTACCTTCTAATTATACGAATTTAGCATTGTATGTAGGAAACACTGATTTTCAAACAAATTTTATATTTCTAAACTTATGTCATTCTCAAAATTATTGTCCTCAGAATATTCTCAGATATAAAATGCTCAAATGGGGCTCTAAGAGGTATGTAAACCTGTTGGCATTTTATAGTTAGTACAATGCACAGAATCACTATATCTGCTCCTCAAAAGAGATTCCAGTCAGGCACTTCTGAGTTGAAAGATGTCTCAACCTTCTTTGACACTTTTCTAAAATGGACGACTGCACTGATTTTCTTTATGCAGTTAATAATCATCGTATATTATATTTGAATAATAGAACTTGTGATTAAAGAAAATCCCTTTCTTGTGGTATTTCTTTGCCAAAGCAAGATTTCATTAAAATGTATCTTTCCTAAATATAATTCTATACTAGAGATGCTTTTAAATGGTAAGGATTAAGTCAATCATGGATGGTTTTGATGGGATGATTTTGATCCACATGTATCACGTGAATTATGCCTTCTTGAAGAAGTTGCAAGTCAGAGTTTTATTATCTTCCCCCAGTTCTCACATTGTCTCCTTGTCAAACTGGAAGATGTAATCTTTTGTTGTTGAATCAATAGATACAGTTTGTAAATAATGAACATGTTTATACTGCTGTGAATAATAAATAAGATGTGCTTTAGTTTAACCTGATTCTTGGAATGTAATTGTGTTTCTGCCAGTGTATTTCCTTGCATCTTTAGGGAATGAATTTAATTTTGGTAAGCAGGAAATGAAACTACTAGATCTTTTAAAGCTGAAAAGGTTAAAATTTCATTGAGTTTTACACTGCTACAGTTTGCTCTGAGGGGTTCATTTCTAGGCTCTGAGCTGCTGTATTCTTGGAGTTTATGCTTCAAGGTGTGCCTCTGAACAATACAGAGGAAAAAAAAGAGAAACCCTATGTGCTAACATGCCATATCTCAGAAGACAGGACACAAAAGGTCAAAGCTTATGTTAATGTTGAAAATGTCATTGCATTCATAAGTCATGCAGATATGTTATGCCTCTGAGTTGAACATTTGTCTTAAGACCTTTGGGCTTAAGGTCAGGCAACTGAGACTTTTAAGCAAACTGCCATCTTTGGAAAGCATTCTGAGTGGAGTACTTTGCAAGGCAGACACAACCATGGCAATTCCACTTCCACTGATCTGGCTTTTATTATACGGTGGATCGTTACCGGATGTTTAAACAGAGAATGTATTAAGGCCCTCATGAAAAATCAAGAGTGTAAGAAGCAAACAAGAGGTAAATTTTTGGAATAGTAAAGAGCAAAGACCTTAAACTTATAGTTAGCTTGGTTTAGTGGATATTAAATGAAAAAGTCGAGTCTGAGCAAACTTCAAGAGATAGTGAAGGACAGGGAATCTTGCATGCTCTAGTCTATGGGGGTGGCAAACAGTTGGACATGACTGAGTGAATGAACAACAACAGTGACATTATTCCTCCAAATCATTTACAAAATGCATGCACAGCACACACCCTCCTCCCAATATTCTGTGTTCCTAAGAAGGACATAAATACTTCAGCTTAATCACAGTTTTTCCTATCCAAATGGGTAACGTAGACATTTTAACCTTTCAAACTGGAAGATGTAATCTTTTGTTGTTGAATCAATAGATACAGTTTGTAAATAATGAACATGTTTATACTGCTGTGAATAATAAATAAGATGTGCTTTAGTTTAACCTGATTCTTGGAATGTAATTGTGTTTCTGCCAGTGTATTTCCTTGCATCTTTAGGGAATGAATTTAATTTTGGTAAGCAGGAAATGAAACTACTAGATCTTTTAAAGCTGAAAAGGTTAAAATTTCATTGAGTTTTACACTGCTACAGTTTGCTCTGAGGGGTTCATTTCTAGGCTCTGAGCTGCTGTATTCTTGGAGTTTATGCTTCAAGGTGTGCCTCTGAACAATACAGAGGAAAAAAAAGAGAAACCCTATGTGCTAACATGCCATATCTCAGAAGACAGGACACAAAAGGTCAAAGCTTATGTTAATGTTGAAAATGTCATTGCATTCATAAGTCATGCAGATATGTTATGCCTCTGAGTTGAACATTTGTCTTAAGACCTTTGGGCTTAAGGTCAGGCAACTGAGACTTTTAAGCAAACTGCCATCTTTGGAAAGCATTCTGAGTGGAGTACTTTGCAAGGCAGACACAACCATGGCAATTCCACTTCCACTGATCTGGCTTTTATTATACGGTGGATCGTTACCGGATGTTTAAACAGAGAATGTATTAAGGCCCTCATGAAAAATCAAGAGTGTAAGAAGCAAACAAGAGGTAAATTTTTGGAATAGTAAAGAGCAAAGACCTTAAACTTATAGTTAGCTTGGTTTAGTGGATATTAAATGAAAAAGTCGAGTCTGAGCAAACTTCAAGAGATAGTGAAGGACAGGGAATCTTGCATGCTCTAGTCTATGGGGGTGGCAAACAGTTGGACATGACTGAGTGAATGAACAACAACAGTGACATTATTCCTCCAAATCATTTACAAAATGCATGCACAGCACACACCCTCCTCCCAATATTCTGTGTTCCTAAGAAGGACATAAATACTTCAGCTTAATCACAGTTTTTCCTATCCAAATGGGTAACGTAGACATTTTAACCTTTCAAACAGGTATGACTGTATTTTCTTCTTTGGCTATTGCTTGGGTGTTGCATTAGTCCTGCTCAGTGATGGTTCGGGGGCGAGTGTTGCCGATGGTATGATTCAACTCAGTTTCATACTCTAGTTCAAAGCTTTTTCTGTCACACGGGTGCATGCGCATGATTGTTCTTTCAGTTCATCTTATCAAGCCCATCCTGTGTACATAAATGGATGGTGGGTGCAGTAAACACGAGGTGGTTCATTACATGAAAAGCTGAGGGCAGGAGGCCAGGTGGAGATGGCTGGGGAGAGCACTGACCACACTCTGTGAGTACTGACCACACTCTGCTCTCCAACCAGGGGTGTGGGTACTGACCTCATGGAATTTTCACCATCTAGGTGGGCCTGCAGAGATGGAGAACAGGAAGAAGGATATTGAGGTCAAGAGAATTTTAGAGCAGATTAACACAATTCAGTGAGCAATGGCTATTTGCGTATGATTCTGGAGGAAGAGGATATAATGGTTGGACAGACATTGAAAGCCCAGATCTGCCAACTATAGAATTTCCTTTATATTCCAAAGTGGCTGCTGGAGCTTTAGCTATTGCAGTATAATCAAAGAAGCAAAAAAGAAAAGAAAAAAGAAAAGTGAATTAAGGAGGCCAGTGGGGAAGCACACCATTTAAAGAAGTCTCCTGGGCACTCAGAGCCAGTGCTCTGGGACAACCCAGAGGGTTCGGGGAGGGAGGGAGGTGGGAGAGGGGTTCAGGATCGGGGGGCATATGCATACCCGTGGCTGATTCAGGTTGATGTATGGCAAAAACCATCACAATATTATGAGCATTTGTTTTCCAACGAAAATAGATACATTATGAAAAAGAAGTCTCCTGGCTTATATGAAATTGACCAGAAATAGTTGCATAGCCATCCATAGCTTAGCTGCAAATGTTTGGGCAATACATCCTCAGCCATGGCCCTAAAATGAAATGTGAGCCCTTATTCTATGCAAGAAGAACAAAATAGTTACTGGATAGGCAGCCAGCTGATATTACTACAGGAGCACACTCCAAGTTTTGTGGCTGTTTCACAGTGAGAACAGAATGAAATCAGTTTTGCCCACGGTAAGTGAACTAGGTGACTATCTTGAGGCACCAGGTTCTAAGAGCACTACTGTTTTTAGGATTAGAGTAATGTATTAGAATCTGTGTGCTTCCCTAGTGGCTCAGACAGTGAAAAACCCTCCTGCAATGCGGAATACCTGGGTTTGATCCCTGGGTTGGGAAGATCCCCTGGAGAAGGGAATGGTAACTCACTCCAGTATTTTTGCCTGGAAAATTCTGTGGAGAGTGGAGCTTGGTGGGTACAGTCCATTGGGTCGCAAAGAGTCAGACAGGACTGAATGACTAACACATACACAAACATTAACATCTGTAGGTCACGTATTTGTATTTGTAAACACTATCAAATTTGTATAATGTAAACATTATACAGTAGATAAGGAAAAGAAAGAACTTTATGGATGCTTTCCATTTGAGTTAAATAAGTAGCATTGCCATTTTCTCACAGTGAGAGTTCCTGTGGAGAGATTTAATGGATAAATTTTTTTTGCTGAAAAGGGTTTCAAATTGCTAAAAGAAGTCAGAAGCATTTTTCTTAATTATTTGCTATTACTTGTCATTGCATGAGGGGCATTTCACTATCTTATCAGTATATTTATCACATTTGTCTTTACATTAAAGTGTTTTAAGGAAAAAATGAATTCTACTGAGGCAAATACATGTCTCAAACAGAGCAAAATGTACTGGTTAAAGAGCACATCTGGAAGTTTCGTGAGACGGCCTTTCAAATGGCCTTTCAAATCTTTACCATGACATGCGTGTCCCATGGACAGAGGAGCCTGGCAGGCTATGTTCCAGAGGGTCACAAAGAGTTGGGCACAGCTGAAGCGACCTAGCATGTGCACATGCACGTGTATCCCAGGGTATGACTTCGTACACTGAATTCCATGTGTCACCAAATTGTGGGGATATATTTGTGATTTTGTTCATTAAATTCCAGGATGTAACTTCAGACAGACCTTTCCTATGGTGTCATGATGGTTGATTAGTCGCTGCCTCCCCACACCCCCCTTCATAGTTACCCTACCCAAATGCAATCCAATGAAGGCTTCATTTGCCTTTGCATAAACTGAACCACGCCAGGGTTATGAGCTAGGGTCACACAGTGTGTAAAGGGGCAAGGTCACCAGCCGGGCGTCAGCAGATCTGGTTCTGCTTCCAGGTGAGTGTGATCTCCAGCCTCCTTTAGGCTGAATTCTGCCCTCCTATGCATCAAAGTATCTGAGTATTTCTTCATAGTTTCTCTGAAAAGCATACTGCTCTTCTTGCTGTAATGCTATATAATTTAGGGCAGTCTATGGGTGAGTTCTGAAGTCAGAAAAACTTACTTTTGAATCTTGCCTCTTTGGCCTGAGGATAGTGGGGCCTCTGGGGGATGTTACTTCAGCCCCCTCAGCTGACCTCACTTTCAGTGATGGATGTGGAGGATGTCTCCAGCTCAGGGCTGTTTGAGAATGGAATTCAATCTTTTCACCACAAACACTATCAAATTTGTATAATGTAAACATTATACAGTAGATAAGGAAAAGAAAGAACTTTATGGATGCTTTCCATTTGAGTTAAATAAGTAGCATTGCCATTTTCTCACAGTGAGAGTTCCTGTGGAGAGATTTAATGGATAAATTTTTTTTGCTGAAAAGGGTTTCAAATTGCTAAAAGAAGTCAGAAGCATTTTTCTTAATTATTTGCTATTACTTGTCATTGCATGAGGGGCATTTCACTATCTTATCAGTATATTTATCACATTTGTCTTTACATTAAAGTGTTTTAAGGAAAAAATGAATTCTACTGAGGCAAATACATGTCTCAAACAGAGCAAAATGTACTGGTTAAAGAGCACATCTGGAAGTTTCGTGAGACGGCCTTTCAAATGGCCTTTCAAATCTTTACCATGACATGCGTGTCCCATGGACAGAGGAGCCTGGCAGGCTATGTTCCAGAGGGTCACAAAGAGTTGGGCACAGCTGAAGCGACCTAGCATGTGCACATGCACGTGTATCCCAGGGTATGACTTCGTACACTGAATTCCATGTGTCACCAAATTGTGGGGATATATTTGTGATTTTGTTCATTAAATTCCAGGATGTAACTTCAGACAGACCTTTCCTATGGTGTCATGATGGTTGATTAGTCGCTGCCTCCCCACACCCCCCTTCATAGTTACCCTACCCAAATGCAATCCAATGAAGGCTTCATTTGCCTTTGCATAAACTGAACCACGCCAGGGTTATGAGCTAGGGTCACACAGTGTGTAAAGGGGCAAGGTCACCAGCCGGGCGTCAGCAGATCTGGTTCTGCTTCCAGGTGAGTGTGATCTCCAGCCTCCTTTAGGCTGAATTCTGCCCTCCTATGCATCAAAGTATCTGAGTATTTCTTCATAGTTTCTCTGAAAAGCATACTGCTCTTCTTGCTGTAATGCTATATAATTTAGGGCAGTCTATGGGTGAGTTCTGAAGTCAGAAAAACTTACTTTTGAATCTTGCCTCTTTGGCCTGAGGATAGTGGGGCCTCTGGGGGATGTTACTTCAGCCCCCTCAGCTGACCTCACTTTCAGTGATGGATGTGGAGGATGTCTCCAGCTCAGGGCTGTTTTGAGAATGGAATTCAATCTTTTCACCACTTTTCAGCGTGGAGTGAACATCCAGTGATCTTAGCTCTATGAATCAGTCCTGGCAGGATCATCCCAACATGAGTAGTCTGGCCTTTGGCTGTAGGTACTAGAGGTGCCAACTCGAGAGTTTATTTAACTGCGTGTGGTTCAGCTTTTACTTATAATACTCAGATGATCAACACTGTCATGGGAACTCAGTGACATGACACTTGTAGAAGTGGTCACATGGTGAACACTTAAGAAGCAGTATTATTAATATTACTGTTTGCGTCTGTTCCCCAGGGCTGCAGTAACACCACGCAGAAGCCTGGGGCTGAAACCAAGAACATTTATTTCTGCCACTTCTGGCGGCTGGAGGCCCCAGGCCAAGTGGCCTGTGGGTTGGTCTGGTTCTGGGCTCTCTTCCTGACTTTCAGAGCTGAGCACTCAGAGACAGCGAGCTGCCGGCTTCTCTTCCTCTAAGGACACGGGTCCCATCTGACCAGGTCCAGCCCCACGGCCTCACTGAACTGTAATCGCTTCTGTACTGGCCAGTCTCCAAATGCAGCCAAGTTTGGGGTGGAGGCTACAACCTATGGGTTTGTGGGAAACACAAACATTCCATCCAAAACACTGTTATTATTCTGTTATTATTGTTTACAGTCCCACACCAATATCATCCCATTGTTTCAAATATATATTATAAATTAATTTTTATTGGAGTATAGTTGCCTTACAAGGTTATGTTAGTTTCTGCTGTCCAGTAAACTGAATCAGCCATAAATATACACATATTCCCTCTTTTTTGGATTTCCTGTTTAGGTTGGCACAGAGCACTGAGCAGAGTTCCCTGTGCTAGACAGTAGGCTCTCATTAGTTATCTATTTTATACATAGAATCAATAGTGTATATGTGTTCATCTCAATCTCTCCATCATTCTATTTTTTTTTTTTTTACTTAAAAATTTATTTTATTGAAATATTGTTGCTTTATACTATTGTGTTAATCTGTGCTATATAGTAAAGTAATTCAGACATATACATATGTACATGGTTTGTATTATTCTTTTCCATTATGGTTTATCTCAGGAGATTGAATATAGTCCCTGTTCTATCCAGTAGGACCTTGTTGTCTATCCCTCCTACATGTAACGGTTTGCATCTTTTAAACCCACACTGCCAGGCCTTCCCTTCCCTCCCCCACCCCCCTTGGATATTGTCAATTTTTAAGTCTTTCTTTACTTCCCAGGAATGATTTACTCTCTGTATTTGCCTAGATGGTCATGCATATACACCACAATATGCATATATGTATTTCTTACTAGGAAACTTCAGTTTTTTGCATCCCAAATCCCTGGCCTCAGTGAAGTATTTGGAAATACCTGAATGCTACTGATGACCAGGGTCTGCTTGGCTTTCAGTCTCTCTGTGTTTCCTTTTGGATGCTCTTGCTGCTGTGTCTTCACTTTTGATACTCTGTCCCCTCCGTGTTGAGCAGAAATCTTCTCTGACTGTTACCCAGCTGTTTTTCATCTCAGACACTGTACTACTGTTCATTTCTAGAAATTCCATTTGGGTTTCATTTTTAATGTCTTCTATGCCTCGTACTTTGCTGTGCTCTGCTTTCTTGAGTATATGAAATAAAGTTGTAATGAGTGTCTGAATGTCTCTGCTACAATAATTCTGTCACGGGCCTCTCCTTCTGGATCAGCTTTGATTGATTTTTATTCTTCTCTTCATGTCTGGAAATGTTTAATTAGCTGCCTGACGACAATGTAATTTTACTTTTCGGAGTTCTGTATCTCCTTTTCCTTTCAACAATTCTTCGTTTTTATTCAGTTAAATTACTCTGAAGCAGTGAGTATGTTTGAGACTTGCCTTTCAGCTTTGTCAGACTGAACCAGATCAGCATTTGGCTTGGGACGTATTTTCTCACAGTTGAAACAAACTGCTCCAACCTTCCCATGGGGTTCCCCTTCCCAATCCTCTGTGTATTATGATTTTTTTTTTTTTTCCACTTTGTACAGTGGAGGTACCAGCCATCGTGGCCTGAGGGGGCTTTGAAGATGGCTCCACCTTCTCCTGCCGGATGGTTCTCCCTAACCCACAGGTGTCTTCTCCAGCCTGTGCGTCTGTCCTCCTTCTGCTAACAGTGTTGGGGGACCCCCTGCAAATTTTAGAAACCCAGTCCTCCGGCTCTTCACAGTTCTCAGCCCTGCAGTCTCTGGCTCTTGCTCTTCCTAGACTCCCCTCTCAGTTTCCTGACCCCAGGACAATTGCTAGGCTCCATGGGTGTGCTTCCCTCTACAGTCACCACCCGGAGTCCTTCCCCAGGCAGGCAGCAGGGCAAGCTTTTAGCCTTTGCTTCTCTTGTCTCAGAGGCCTCTCACGTCTGAAAACCATTGTTTCATAAATGTATATTTTTCTCATTCTTTTAATTCTTTAAGGTGAGAGGGCAGGCCTGGTTCCTGGTTATTTTATCCTATCAGAAACAAAAGTCTCTCTTTAAAGATCATTTGGACAGAGAGTAACAACCAGGTAGTGAGAATAAGACTTCTGACAGCAGGTGGCGCAGTAGTAAAGAATCCACCTACCAATGCAGGAGACAAAGGAGAGCTGGGTTTGATCCTAAGATCCTTAGGAATAGGAAATGGCAACCCACTCCAGTATTCTTACCTGGGAAATCTCTGGATTGCTATGGAACCTGGGTACCATGTTTTTCATCTGTTCATTTTAAATTTGGGTTTCATTTTTAATGTCTTCTATGCCTCGTACTTTGCTGTGCTCTGCTTTCTTGAGTATATGAAATAAAGTTGTAATGAGTGTCTGAATGTCTCTGCTACAATAATTCTGTCACGGGCCTCTCCTTCTGGATCAGCTTTGATTGATTTTTATTCTTCTCTTCATGTCTGGAAATGTTTAATTAGCTGCCTGACGACAATGTAATTTTACTTTTCGGAGTTCTGTATCTCCTTTTCCTTTCAACAATTCTTCGTTTTTATTCAGTTAAATTACTCTGAAGCAGTGAGTATGTTTGAGACTTGCCTTTCAGCTTTGTCAGACTGAACCAGATCAGCATTTGGCTTGGGACGTATTTTCTCACAGTTGAAACAAACTGCTCCAACCTTCCCATGGGGTTCCCCTTCCCAATCCTCTGTGTATTATGATTTTTTTTTTTTTTCCACTTTGTACAGTGGAGGTACCAGCCATCGTGGCCTGAGGGGGCTTTGAAGATGGCTCCACCTTCTCCTGCCGGATGGTTCTCCCTAACCCACAGGTGTCTTCTCCAGCCTGTGCGTCTGTCCTCCTTCTGCTAACAGTGTTGGGGGACCCCCTGCAAATTTTAGAAACCCAGTCCTCCGGCTCTTCACAGTTCTCAGCCCTGCAGTCTCTGGCTCTTGCTCTTCCCAGACTCCCCTCTCAGTTTCCTGACCCCAGGACAATTGCTAGGCTCCATGGGTGTGCTTCCCTCTACAGTCACCACCCGGAGTCCTTCCCCAGGCAGGCAGCAGGGCAAGCTTTTAGCCTTTGCTTCTCTTGTCTCAGAGGCCTCTCACGTCTGAAAACCATTGTTTCATAAATGTATATTTTTTTCTCATTCTTTTAATTCTTTAAGGTGAGAGGGCAGGCCTGGTTCCTGGTTATTTTATCCTATCAGAAACAAAAGTCTCTCTTTAAAGATCATTTGGACAGAGAGTAACAACCAGGTAGTGAGAATAAGACTTCTGACAGCAGGTGGCGCAGTAGTAAAGAATCCACCTACCAATGCAGGAGACAAAGGAGAGCTGGGTTTGATCCTAAGATCCTTAGGAATAGGAAATGGCAACCCACTCCAGTATTCTTACCTGGGAAATCTCATGGATTTGCTGATGGGCTACAGTCCATGGAGTCACAAAAGAGTCAGACACAACATACTCCTAACAACAAGGAATCTCACTTTATGGTACAGAGGGAATGTCTTAGAAACAGAGTAAACAAGAGTTCACAACTACCTGAACTGCGTCTAAGTAGCAGGACTGACATCAAATGTCCAACACAGTTATGAGCCAGATCCCAGACTCCCCCATTCAGCGCAGGGACAGTGGTGGTGACCTGCAGTTCTGTTCATGGTCTTCTGTTGAATGCCCTTCAGTTGTTTGAACCAATAATGGCTGTGGATCTACTGATCGCGCGTTCATGAAGGCTTCAGTGCACGTTTGTTTGAACATTGAGTTATCTGTTTTTATTTGTCTAGAAGAAATATAGTCAAGATTGCAATTCTGTTAGAAACTTAACTGTGGATACAACTAGCTCTAATACAATTTTTATTTTCTGAGATCAAACTCAGAACACAGGTTATTTGCAGTATTTGGGCATTTCCAAAATGTATTTCCAAGATCTAAAGAGTTAAGCTCCATTTATGTGAATTTGCTCAGAAGAATGTTCCTCCAGTAAATTCCTAACACATCCTCTTCTTCACACTGCTTTTAAGTAATGAAGCAATGCAAATTGTTTTTCATGCATATGGATTAGAACATTCAATTAGTTTTCAATTATGTACCCGACTGCTTTTAAGAAACTCCCAATTTGTACTGCGCTAACACCAGATCCTTCTTCTTTTTCTTTTTAAACCTTAACCAATTTTAAGAAATCATCTAGTAATATTACAGCATCTTTGGAACAGAGAAAGGGAGAGTTCCCAAGGCTTAGAAATAAGTGAAACCTCAAAGAGCTCAAACTGTCTTGTCTACTGGATTAAGTTCCATCAGTGACTTCATTTGCTGGGAGTTTGAGGGGCAACTCAAGGTGCTCATGATCTGGTGAGTAAGAGAGATTTTCAGAGGGATAAGTGGAAGTTGCTAGAAAAGCAAAGAGACAAGTGCATTCAGAGAGACTGGAGATTAGCAGACACATCCGGAGGTTTGTTCTTTCATTCATTCACTCATTCCTTGAATGCTTCACAAACATTTGTGTGGTCATGACAGGTTGGTACCTGTCAACAGCTGAGGGCCGAAGGAAGTAGAATATGAAGGTAAATCAGATATGAATTCAAGTTGTAAGGAGTTTGTGTAAGGAGCTGAAACCAAGCATAACTAACCAACACATTCTCTTCTGTGACATGATTCTTCTATGGTAGGCATTTATATCTTTATTTTTGGCTACACTGTGCAGCAGGCAAGATCCTACCAAGGATGGAACCCATGCCCCCTATGGTGGAAGTGGGGAGTTTTAACCACTGGATCCCCAGGAAAGTCCCGGTAGGCAGGTTATATGCCTTAGTTGGTCTAATCTTCCCACAACACTGTCCAGCACGGGTTATTTTGTCCATCTTACAGATGAGGTAGTAGAAAAAAATGGTATTCACTAAATTACTGAAAAAAATAATTGAGATGCAACTCAAGCTAAGATCTATTTGAAACTAAAGGAATTCTTTTTCCATGATGGGGCATAGTTTCTTTTTTTTTTTCTCAAGATTTCTATCCTAAATTAACAATTCCACTGAAAAAGAAAGCAAAAGGTAAGATGGAAATAGGTAAATTTTGCCACATTTACTCTCCTCTGCCACTGTTGGCAAAGTGCTGCTTTGCTCACCTGCCACCTGATTACCTGGTCACCTGCTCATCTGCTCTCAGCTCTTGAAAAACTGATTGGCACTTCACAGGTGTATTTGTTTCCTGGTGTCACTGTAACAAATTACCACAAATTGTATGGGCCTAAAACAGCGGACATTTATTCTCTTATTGGAATCCAAAGTGAAGATTTTGGACAATGCTATCTCTCTCTGAAAGCTCATGTCTCTTTCTGGTGGCTCTTGTCAATTCTTGGTGTCCTTGGTTTCCAGCCCATCACCCCAATCTCTGCCTCCAAGTCACACACCGTGTCTCCTATGTGTCTTTGACTTTCCCCTTCTTATAAGGACACCAGTTTGCTGGGAGTTTGAGGGGCAACTCAAGGTGCTCATGATCTGGTGAGTAAGAGAGATTTTCAGAGGGATAAGTGGAAGTTGCTAGAAAAGCAAAGAGACAAGTGCATTCAGAGAGACTGGAGATTAGCAGACACATCCGGAGGTTTGTTCTTTCATTCATTCACTCATTCCTTGAATGCTTCACAAACATTTGTGTGGTCATGACAGGTTGGTACCTGTCAACAGCTGAGGGCCGAAGGAAGTAGAATATGAAGGTAAATCAGATATGAATTCAAGTTGTAAGGAGTTTGTGTAAGGAGCTGAAACCAAGCATAACTAACCAACACATTCTCTTCTGTGACATGATTCTTCTATGGTAGGCATTTATATCTTTATTTTTGGCTACACTGTGCAGCAGGCAAGATCCTACCAAGGATGGAACCCATGCCCCCTATGGTGGAAGTGGGGAGTTTTAACCACTGGATCCCCAGGAAAGTCCCGGTAGGCAGGTTATATGCCTTAGTTGGTCTAATCTTCCCACAACACTGTCCAGCACGGGTTATTTTGTCCATCTTACAGATGAGGTAGTAGAAAAAAATGGTATTCACTAAATTACTGAAAAAAATAATTGAGATGCAACTCAAGCTAAGATCTATTTGAAACTAAAGGAATTCTTTTTCCATGATGGGGCATAGTTTCTTTTTTTTTTTCTCAAGATTTCTATCCTAAATTAACAATTCCACTAAAAAAGAAAGCAAAAGGTAAGATGGAAATAGGTAAATTTTGCCACATTTACTCTCCTCTGCCACTGTTGGCAAAGTGCTGCTTTGCTCACCTGCCACCTGATTACCTGGTCACCTGCTCATCTGCTCTCAGCTCTTGAAAAACTGATTGGCACTTCACAGGTGTATTTGTTTCCTGGTGTCACTGTAACAAATTACCACAAATTGTATGGGCCTAAAACAGCGGACATTTATTCTCTTATTGGAATCCAAAGTGAAGATTTTGGACAATGCTATCTCTCTCTGAAAGCTCATGTCTCTTTCTGGTGGCTCTTGTCAATTCTTGGTGTCCTTGGTTTCCAGCCCATCACCCCAATCTCTGCCTCCAAGTCACACACCGTGTCTCCTATGTGTCTTTGACTTTCCCCTTCTTATAAGGACACCAGTTATATCATTTAGGTCCCAAACCAGTCCAGGGAAATCCCATTTTATCTAATTACATCAGCAAAGACCCTACACAAAGTGAGATTTGAGATTCCACTTGGACATAAGTTTTGGGGTTCACATATTCAAACCACTGCATTGTAATAAACAAGTGTAATGAACACTTGTTGAGTGAGACACTGAATGAATACCCTGTAATATACATGTCCTGGCCTTCTCATCCCAAGAGACGATGGTCCATGGAATGCTGATCATGGCCATTTGGTTGAAGCAATGATTTCACTTGGTGCAAACTTGACTGTGTCATAACAGTGAACTTGGTCTTGTTTATGGAGTTTGCCTTGGACAATAAAACATTTGCACACATGATGAACAGACTTCGACATGCTCATGTGTTAGGACCAATGTGCTGTCCTCTTGTTAGGCTCTGGATGATATGTCTCCTGGGCGATGAGTGGCCATGTGGACCTTGAATGGCTATTTTATTTTACTAAGAATATTTACACACACACATACACACACACGCATGTGTCTATGCTGTTTCTATATCCTACTGACTAAAATTAACCATCTTTTAAATTTACTAAAGCCTTCCAAGTAGAGATATCTAAATAAAGGCATGTGACCCATTTAAATTTTAATTATTCTAATTCTTAGATGAATTGCACACAGTTTCTAAGATGGGAGACTTTCACTGAATTACCATTTTGAGATTCATTCACTTTGAATGAATCTGAAATGCATCTACTTTCTTGCCAAAGGGGTGCTCATACACAAAAGAGAAAATTTATACTGCTGTCATCAGATGATACATAATTCTGTGTATTCAGGCATTCATTCAGTTAAAGAAGGAAGTGTGTGATTCCTCTCAGTAATTTCAAATGTAATTGGTTTTTATAAAAATCACATTATACAATAAATAAATAGCAAATATAATTCAAATTTCGCCACGTGGATATTTCCACATAGCCATTAGGTACTAGCATTTCCTTAAAATACAATACAGTCCTAGTAGATAAAAATGGTGTCTGCAAAGGCCTAATGTAATTGATAATGTTATCAAAATGCATCGTTAATAAGATATTTGCAGTGGGCGTTATTTTTGGTGAAAGGGATTTGAGGACATTTAGTCCTTTTCTGGAATGTTTTAAGACAGAACCAAGATCACTGAAGTCTGAACATTTCTTAGTTCTCGATGGATGCCTTCTTTATCAGCGTAACCAGGGATCAGCTCTATTGAATTGCTGGAATGAAGAAATAATAGAGAAAATGCACGTTTCCATGAAATTGTTCTCAGGAAGAAAAACTGACTCATGGAATCAAAAGTGGAGTCCAGCCTTTCTGAGAAGATTAGAATTCAAAAAAGCCAGGTGCTGATATCTGGGGAAGCCCACGTTCGGGAACTGCCCGTAAGGAGTGTTCAGAGTGGGGAAGGCCCTGGCCAGGGTCAGCTTCATCAAGGCTGCTTTTTGTTCGAGGGCCTTGAGAATCCCCTAACCGAATAAGAAATGGCTGGGGTAGGCATTCACTGTATTTATCCCTTGTAACAACTAACAGGTCGTCAATGTCTACATCTGTAGGAGTCTGTCTAAGAAAGGTATTTTCACATAGTTTTACCATAAATTTGATTGCTGCATAATGAGATCCACAGAAAGTTAGTTTTCTCTTTGTCAGTCATGCTCACCTTTTTATGTGAAAGCGTCAAGAAAAACACACCTTGGGTTGTGTTTGTTTGTGCTGTGCTTTGATCAGCTTGGCTCTGCCTGAATATTTGATATTCTAAGAGTTGTGACTGCCTCTAGCAGGTGCCATGGTGGGGCCAGGATGTCATTCTGATTTCAGCAAGTCCATCTGTTTAGAAAGACAAAACTTCTGTTTTTCCTGGCATTTTGGCTGGAGAGGAAATTGAGACTGAACCTTGGAAAATGCTTACTCTGTAGTTACTTCTTGGATTCCAAAACAACTCTCACTGGCATGGGATCTTTGCACACCATTTTTCTGCTCCCAAGGTCCTCCTGGTCCAGAGGAGGTGGAATTCTGGTTAGGAGATGAGAAAATGGAAAGATCTACTGATCCTGTATGACAGACCCAGTAACACACGGACAAGCAACCAAATGGTGGTTGTCACAGGCAGCCTTGAAGGCAGAATGAACATCCGAACTCTAAGAGAAACTCTGCCCCTTACCTGAGTGTGTAATGCTTTTATAAAAAAAGTGTTTAGGCTCAGGGTGCAAACCTTGAGATATCTGTCTGCATGAGAAAAAGATTCCTTCTTCTGGGGGAAAGAATTATCACAAAATACTGTGAAACAATATGTTATCCTATTGCCATTATCTTGTACACATTTGCTGTGAGCCAGCTGTGAGCTGTGTTGCTATGCTCCATAGTGTGTGTCCACATTATACTGGCCCTTCTGGGTAGACACAGATATACCCATTTTACTGATGAGAAAACTGAGGCTCAGGGATTTAAGGAGAGAAAACAGAAAGACTCATGAAGTGAAGCAAAGATCACACTTTGAAAAAGAGTCTCTATGTGTATACATGCAACTTTACTGTGCACTTTATAAAGTAACATAGCAGTTAATCAACTCTACTCCAGTATAAAATGAAAGTTTTTAAAAAGGGAGGAAAAATATGAATAAATGCATTCCCACTGGGGAATCAATTATGGAAGGGCAAGAGTTATTGTCATCTTATATATCAAGTACAGGTGTCTTGGGCAGACTCTAGAAATTCTTAAGAATATATTGGGTCTTATTGTGGAGACCGAACAGTGGGAGGGAGGCATGGAGGGAGTAACATGGAAACCTATACTGTCATGTGTGGAAAAGATAGCTATTATCATTGTGCTAGGGGAATAGGAGTACCTACAACCACTTGGGGTGATGGTCTGGAGGGATGGGAGGTGGGGAACTGGGTTGGGGGAGGGTCCAGGGATATACATATGAATGATCTGGGAACATACATGTTGGTGAAAAACAAAACTCTGTAAAATCTTTAAAATAAAGGAAAAAAAAAAAGAATATACTGGGTTTTAGGGTGTAGAGCAATTCTCAAACCCCAGATAAGCTCTTGAGACCTAGAATCCGTCCTCCAGTGATAAGCTAGAGGAGGTGGAATTCTGGTTAGGAGATGAGAAAATGGAAAGATCTACTGATCCTGTATGACAGACCCAGTAACACACGGACAAGCAACCAAATGGTGGTTGTCACAGGCAGCCTTGAAGGCAGAATGAACATCCGAACTCTAAGAGAAACTCTGCCCCTTACCTGAGTGTGTAATGCTTTTATAAAAAAAGTGTTTAGGCTCAGGGTGCAAACCTTGAGATATCTGTCTGCATGAGAAAAGATTCCTTCTTCTGGGGAAAGAATTATCACAAAATACTGTGAAACAATATGTTATCCTATTGCCATTATCTTGTACACATTTGCTGTGAGCCAGCTGTGAGCTGTGTTGCTATGCTCCATAGTGTGTGTCCACATTATACTGGCCCTTCTGGGTAGACACAGATATACCCATTTTACTGATGAGAAAACTGAGGCTCAGGGATTTAAGGAGAGAAAACAGAAAGACTCATGAAGTGAAGCAAAGATCACACTTTGAAAAAGAGTCTCTATGTGTATACATGCAACTTTACTGTGCACTTTATAAAGTAACATAGCAGTTAATCAACTCTACTCCAGTATAAAATGAAAGTTTTTAAAAGGAGGAAAAATATGAATAAATGCATTCCCACTGGGGAATCAATTATGGAAGGGCAAGAGTTATTGTCATCTTATATATCAAGTACAGGTGTCTTGGGCAGACTCTAGAAATTCTTAAGAATATATTGGGTCTTATTGTGGAGACCGAACAGTGGGAGGGAGGCATGGAGGGAGTAACATGGAAACCTATACTGTCATGTGTGGAAAAGATAGCTATTATCATTGTGCTAGGGGAATAGGAGTACCTACAACCACTTGGGGTGATGGTCTGGAGGGATGGGAGGTGGGGAACTGGGTTGGGGGAGGGTCCAGGGATATACATATGAATGATCTGGGAACATACATGTTGGTGAAAAACAAAACTCTGTAAAATCTTTAAAATAAAGGAAAAAAAAAAAGAATATACTGGGTTTTAGGGTGTAGAGCAATTCTCAAACCCCAGATAAGCTCTTGAGACCTAGAATCCGTCCTCCAGTGATTAGGAATTTGTAACTCACCGCCAGCCGCTTCAGCAGAGTTCTACCCACAAGCGAAAAGCTGCTAGTAAAAAAGAAAAGCCCTAATGGCAACATTCCAACCTTATCTGCTTACTTTCCTAAGAACAAGTCAGCTTAATTCTTGACCAGAGTAACCTGCTCTGGTCTAGCTCAAGTTGTAGGCTCACATAGAAGCCAGGAGTAGCGTTTTTTCTTTAATTTCTTAGGATTGTAAGTAGAAGCAGAAGTAAAGTATATGCAGCTGTGTCTGAGGTTTTTCCTTTAAAAGGGGGAGAGTAAATTGGGTGGAAGCTCCCTCACAGAACTCAGTTGCATCTGAGGTGAGGTTGAAGCTCCCAGCTCTGAGGTAAGATCTTTCTCTTTGCATTTTGATTGAGTTCTGTTTAATTCTGATTAATTCTGATTATTTGTGCTTGCCTGATAAACCCACTCTTGGTTTAACAATGCTTGAGACCACGATACTTTATTGTCAAGGTCCGAGGCTCACACCCTGAGGGGACCACGCCGTGTTCGCGAAAAGGTCTCTGAGCTATTCAATATAGTATCTCTTAGTGAGAGCTAGTGAGAATAGTAATCAGAGTAAGCTCCGACACAGCGCCCGTGACACAGGCTTGTGGAGTTTGGGATGAAAAGTCACTAAAATGCTACAGACTTATATTAGGGTTTTATTTATTTATTTATTTTTTTGGCTTTCAAGTTGATAAAGTATTGAGTTGGTCAAAAATTTCATTTGGATTTTTCCATTACTTCATATGGAAAAACCAAAAAGAACATTTTGGCCAATCCAATAGAATTGAAACACTAAAACAAAACAAAACACAAAACAGACACAGAAGTCACACCCCTGGGAACACACAGCATGAGTTGAAACATGTCAGTGGGTATCCTCATTTCATTTTCTGTGCTGTTTTACTTTGCGCTTAGTTATATATCTTGGTATCCTTTTAATGTTTTATGTTTTTCTTGATATATATATATATTATTGTAGCTCAACTGGTAAAGAATCTGCCTGCAATGCAGGAGGCCCTGGTTCTATCCCTGGGTCAGAAAGATCCCCTGGAGAAAGGAATAACAACCCACTCTTGTATTCTTGCTTGGAGAATTCCATGGCTTGTCCTGCCATGAGCTGCAAAGAATTGGATGTGACTGAGAGACTTTCAGTTTTATAGTTAACTTACAATATTTCAGGTGCACAGCAGGGTGATTCAGTTATGCTGTGCTTGTGCTTAGTCATTCAGTTGTGTCTGACGGTTTGTGACCCCATAGAGTGTAGCCGGCCAGGCCCCTCTGTCATGGGATTCACCAGGCAAGAATACTGGAGTGGGCTTCCATGTCCTCCTCCAGGGGATCTTCCCAACCCAGGGATCAAACCCAGGTCTCCCGCATTTCTGGGAGATTCTGTACCATCTGAGCCATTGAGGAAGCCCAAGAATACTGGAGTGAGTAGCCTATCCTTTCTCCAGGAGATCTTCCTGACCCAGGAATCGAACCAGGATCTTCTACATTGCAGGAAGCTTCTTTACTAGGTGAGCTACCAGGGAAGCCACATATTATTATTTTTGAACTTATTTTCCATTATAGTTTATTGCAAGGTATTGACTGTACCTTTCTGTGCTAAGCACTAAACCTTTGTTGCTTTTCTCATATCTATTTTTAATTAAAAATCTAATATTCTATTCATACTAAGTCAAACAAATAGAATCAAAATTACCCGAATTCTGTTCTTTGCTTCATGATCCAGTGGACTAACAGACACAAGCCAGTAAACTGTGATGAAACACTGAGCTTCGGAGAGGTTGGTAAACTGCTGAGACTCACAAGGGAAAGAAAGACTTTGATCCAAGTTCTCTCTGACCACAGACCTCATCCTCATGTCATGATGTGTACAAGGCAACAGGGTCTGTGATGAAATTATATCCACAGTTTAGGAACCCTGGGTTTTCTAGGGAGGTTGTCCATGGCATGGCTTAGTTTTGTTGCTGTGCTTTTTCCTTCAGGTGGTGGATTTAAAGAGGGAGAACAGGGCTTCCCTGGTGGTCCAGTGCATAAAGAGTCTGCCTTGCAGTACAAGGGGCACTGATTTGATCCCTGGCATGGGAAGATCCCACATGCCACGGAGTGGCTGGACTGGTGTCTCCAGTTAGGAGCCAGTGCATGGGAGCCAGTGTTTTGCAACAAGGGAGACCACTGAGATGGGCGGCCCACACAGGCCAAAGAATAAAGATGGATAAATAAAGGACCAATGAAAGAGGCCAAATTTAAAAAAAAAAAAAAAAAAGAGGGAGAACAGAAAGACTCCAGAAGTGACATAACTTTCCTCCTGAAGAGGCTTCCATACATTTTCCCCTGACTTCAAGCTCTGTCTCCCTCCCTATCTCCAGGGACCTGGTTTAGAGTGAAAGCAGTGATGAGATGTCTTTGAAGATGTGTTAAGACTCCATGATAACACTGATATGTTCTGTTTGAGGATGGGCAACTGATGTATAACAAAAATCAAATGAAATGATCATTGTGAGTCCTTCTGAAATCTGATAAACTGGGGGAAATGGCAAAAAATAATATTCTCTATTTCTGCTTTGCAAATAAGATCATCTATACCATTTTCTAGATTCCATGTATATGCATTAATATATGGTATTTGTTTTTCACTGTCTGACTTCACTCTTGATGACTGTCTCTAGGTCTATTCATATCTCTACAAATGACCCTCTGTCATTCCTTTTTGTAATTGAATCATATTTGTATTTATGCACCACCTCTTCTTTATCAGATAACTAATGAGAACCTTCTATATAGCTCTGGGAACTCTTCTCAGTGCTCTGTGGTGACCTAAATTGGAAGAAAGTCCAAAAAAGAGGGGATACAGGTATACATATAGCTGATTCACATTGCTGTACAGCAGAAAGTAACACAACACTGTAAAGCAACTACACTCCAATAAAAATACATTTAATAAATAAATAAAAATATTCTCAGAAAAAAAGATTTTTATGGTAAAGTAAATGTACCACATTCATATACATTATATAGTAAGTTTTGATATTTCCCTGTTATGTGCTTGTATATTTTTTCTACTAATGAGAAAAAAAAGAACATCAAGCATCATACATTCATACAACACTTGTAAGTCAGGGGAAAATATCCAGAACAATCACAGAAAAATTCAAAAAGCACAGATCATAACATTTTGTTGAAAAAAAGCACAATACATTATTTCCTGTTCTAAAAATATAACAGCATTTGCTGAATACCAGCACTCACTATCAAAATTATTGTGCCTGCTTTAGGGGTTGATTCCCTTTGTTCTTCACACCATCTCAGAGCTCATGAGAGCAAATGAGCGTCTGGAAGCAAACATCACCATCCATTCCCGTTTATGTCCTCACAAATCCTAGATGTATTCCAGCAGTATGGCCGCACCACAAAAATACTCCTCTGACTTTGAATTTCTAAAAGTCACCAATTATATGTAACAGGAAGGTGATGCACAAGAACATACCTGACTGTGTCTGTAGGCATCCTGTCTACAAACATCTTATGACAACCCACTTTAATCACTGGTTCAGGTGTCTGCCCTGAATGTTTTCAGCTCATCAAAGAGAATGTGGATTTTTACAGTCTCTATAAATTGCACAGGAGCAAAAAGTCATTCAAAGCGCCTATGTTTAGCTTTTTAAGTAAAATTTATACTCAAGGATAGCATAATGAAAATGGCTGCTTTCTAGTCTGTTTTAAAACCAAGTCAGATCTATTGTGATCTATTGAGTATCCATCTTGAGTTAGGTTCAACATTTCCCCATGTCAGAAGTGTTCTGCAAACACAGCATCTACTCTCTGAATGAATGATACACTGGGCTCCTGTGAGGTCATGGTCAGAGCAGTGATTAGGAAGCTGTGAGAGGTTTGGCACTGGATGTGCAGGAATCCAGAACCCACCCTTGTAGGTGGACGCACCCCTTCCTCCAGCATGTGTGTCTATTTCAATACAGCACGCACAGCCTTGTGTTCTAATTGTCTGATTACACCTTTGTTGTGAGTGACAAGGAAATTGAGAGTTTCATTCCTCTTATTTTTAACAACATGTCTGGTGCATGGTGGGTGGTCAGTACATTTTCTTATACAAAAAACTTGAAAATTAAAAAGGCCCTGTTATGTGCTTGTATATTTTTCTATATGAGAAAAAGAACATCAAGCATCATACATTCATACAACACTTGTAAGTCAGGGGAAAATATCCAGAACAATCACAGAAAAATTCAAAAAGCACAGATCATAACATTTTGTTGAAAAAAAGCACAATACATTATTTCCTGTTCTAAAAATATAACAGCATTTGCTGAATACCAGCACTCACTATCAAAATTATTGTGCCTGCTTTAGGGTTCGATTCCCTTTGTTCTTCACACCATCTCAGAGCTCATGAGAGCAAATGAGCGTCTGGAAGCAAACATCACCATCCATTCCCGTTTATGTCCTCACAAATCCTAGATGTATTCCAGCAGTATGGCCGCACCACAAAAATACTCCTCTGACTTTGAATTTCTAAAAGTCACCAATTATATGTAACAGGAAGGTGATGCACAAGAACATACCTGACTGTGTCTGTAGGCATCCTGTCTACAAACATCTTATGACAACCCACTTTAATCACTGGTTCAGGTGTCTGCCCTGAATGTTTTCAGCTCATCAAAGAGAATGTGGATTTTTACAGTCTCTATAAATTGCACAGGAGCAAAAAGTCATTCAAAGCGCCTATGTTTAGCTTTTTAAGTAAAATTTATACTCAAGGATAGCATAATGAAAATGGCTGCTTTCTAGTCTGTTTTAAAACCAAGTCAGATCTATTGTGATCTATTGAGTATCCATCTTGAGTTAGGTTCAACATTTCCCCATGTCAGAAGTGTTCTGCAAACACAGCATCTACTCTCTGAATGAATGATACACTGGGCTCCTGTGAGGTCATGGTCAGAGCAGTGATTAGGAAGCTGTGAGAGGTTTGGCACTGGATGTGCAGGAATCCAGAACCCACCCTTGTAGGTGGACGCACCCCTTCCTCCAGCATGTGTGTCTATTTCAATACTGCACGCACAGCCTTGTGTTCTAATTGTCTGATTACACCTTTGTTGTGAGTGACAAGGAAATTGAGAGTTTCATTCCTCTTATTTTTAACAACATGTCTGGTGCATGGTGGGTGGTCAGTACATTTTCTTATACAAAAAACTTGAAAATTAAGTATCCTACACATTAGTGGGCTGGGACAGATAAACAATTTAGTCTAGATTCTTTTCCCATTCTCCTGAATGGCTTTTAATCTCAATAGTGGTGGTTTTTGTTTGTTTGTTTGTAAATTTGGAAAGAAAGCTGTAGCCTAACACTGGATCATGTGTCAGTGGTCACTGGTTACGGATTTCCTTCCAGACAAACAAACCTCAGGGTATGCTTGAGGGTATGCTTTAAGCTTCCCAGGATAGCTGAGCTCTTGCCACATTTGGACAAATAGCAATAAAGAAAATTGTCTATAAAATTGCTATAGGGGCTTCCCCTGGTGGTCCAGCAGGTAAGGACACTGCCTTGCAGTGCAAGGGGCGCTGGTTTGATCCCTGGCCTGGGAAGATCCCACGTGCTGCGGAGCGGCTGGACCAATGTGTCCAATTACCGAGCCGGAGCTCTGGAGCGCATGCGCCCAGAGCAGGTGCTCTGCGACAACAGAGGCCACCGCGATGGGAGGCCCACAGGAGCCAAAGAACAAAGACGGATGAAAATAGAGAAATGAAAGACCAATAGAAGTGGCCCACCCATCCTCCTCCCTCCCCACCCCACCCCCCCAAGAAGATAAACAAATAAAATAAAATGTTTAGGAAAAAAAACACTGTTAATTAAAAAAAAAATTGCTATAGGATTCTACTGTCTTCTAGCAAATAAGGAGAAGACTCACAAGATTCACATCAATTGGGAATCTGTAAACTTATAAGGAAAAAAATTAAACTTTTAAGAAATCAATTGAGTTCCACGGTTCAACATTTCCCCATGTCAGAAGTGTTCTGCAAACACAGCATCTACTCTCTGAATGAATGATACACTGGGCTCCTGTGAGGTCATGGTCAGAGCAGTGATTAGGAAGCTGTGAGAGGTTTGGCACTGGATGTGCAGGAATCCAGAACCCACCCTTGTAGGTGGACGCACCCCTTCCTCCAGCATGTGTGTCTATTTCAATACAGCACGCACAGCCTTGTGTTCTAATTGTCTGATTACACCTTTGTTGTGAGTGACAAGGAAATTGAGAGTTTCATTCCTCTTATTTTTAACAACATGTCTGGTGCATGGTGGGTGGTCAGTACATTTTCTTATACAAAAAACTTGAAAATTAAGTATCCTACACATTAGTGGGCTGGGACAGATAAACAATTTAGTCTAGATTCTTTTCCCATTCTCCTGAATGGCTTTTAATCTCAATAGTGGTGGTTTTTGTTTGTTTGTTTGTAAATTTGGAAAGAAAGCTGTAGCCTAACACTGGATCATGTGTCAGTGGTCACTGGTTACGGATTTCCTTCCAGACAAACAAACCTCAGGGTATGCTTGAGGGTATGCTTTAAGCTTCCCAGGATAGCTGAGCTCTTGCCACATTTGGACAAATAGCAATAAAGAAAATTGTCTATAAAATTGCTATAGGGGCTTCCCCTGGTGGTCCAGCAGGTAAGGACACTGCCTTGCAGTGCAAGGGGCGCTGGTTTGATCCCTGGCCTGGGAAGATCCCACGTGCTGCGGAGCGGCTGGACCAATGTGTCCAATTACCGAGCCGGAGCTCTGGAGCGCATGCGCCCAGAGCAGGTGCTCTGCGACAACAGAGGCCACCGCGATGGGAGGCCCACAGGAGCCAAAGAACAAAGACGGATGAAAATAGAGAAATGAAAGACCAATAGAAGTGGCCCACCCGGCCCGCTCTCTCCCCACCCACCCAAGAAGATAAACAAATAAAATAAAATGTTTAGGAAAAAAAACACTGTTAATTAAAAAAAAAATTGCTATAGGATTCTACTGTCTTCTAGCAAATAAGGAGAAGACTCACAAGATTCACATCAATTGGGAATCTGTAAACTTACTTAAGGAAATTACTTAAGAAATCATCTCAAACACATGCTGATTAGAAATGCTGTTTGGAGAGAAGGCGGTGCAAGAAGATAGCTGTGATGCGGAAGTATCTGCTCTGTGGCAGGAACCCTACGCTCAGTCTACGTGTAGGCTCTGCCGGAAGCAGATCCCGAGACAAGTGATCCCTAAGCAGGGATCTGGGTGAGACTAGGAGATCTGGCAGGGGTTCATCAATGTCATGCTGAAGAGAACAAAGATTCAAACCTAACTGTGCAGGAATCAGGACTTTAGTGTCCCAGTCAACTATCTTTATCAAATAGGGATGTGAAAGAGGGGTGGGTATAATCCTATATCAAAGCACAACTGCATAAAACATGCTAAACCCAAAGCCTGAAACATGGAAAGAATGATCTATTCCATTATCGTAATTCACTGATGGCATCTAAATTTGATGACTGGCTTTTTTTTTTTTTTAAAGATTTATTTGTTTATTTTTGGGGGGGGTCGGGTTGGGGAGGGAAGGGAGCGGGCGGGCCACTCCTATTGGTCTTTCATTTCTCTATTTTCATCCGTCTTTGTTCCTTGGCTCCTGTGGGCCTCCTGTCGCGGTGGCCTCTGTCGCTGCAGAGCGCTGGCTCTGGGCGCACGCGCGCCAGAGCTCTGGCTCGGTAATTGGACACATTGGTCCAGCCGCTCCGCAGCATGTGGGATCTTCCCAGGCCAGGGATCGAACCGGCGACCCTTGCACTGCAAGGCGGTGTCCTTACCCACTGGACCACCAGGGGAAGCCCGATGACTGGCATCTTTACAAGAGAACTGTAATAATTCCACTCATAATATTTGTAAAAAGAGAAATTTATTTTTTTTCTTGGAGTATAGGTACTCTGCAAAGTTGTGTTACTTTCTATTGTACATCAAAGTGAATCCACCATATGTATACACATCCCTCATTTTGGGACTAAGTGGCCCACCCATCCTCCTCCTCCCCCCCCACCCCCAAGAAGATAAACAAATAAAATAAAATGTTTAGGAAAAACACTGTTAATTAAAAAAAAAATTGCTATAGGATTCTACTGTCTTCTAGCAAATAAGGAGAAGACTCACAAGATTCACATCAATTGGGAATCTGTAAACTTACTTAAGGAAATTACTTAAGAAATCATCTCAAACACATGCTGATTAGAAATGCTGTTTGGAGAAAGGCGGTGCAAGAAGATAGCTGTGATGCGGAAGTATCTGCTCTGTGGCAGGAACCCTACGCTCAGTCTACGTGTAGGCTCTGCCGGAAGCAGATCCCGAGACAAGTGATCCCTAAGCAGGGATCTGGGTGAGACTAGGAGATCTGGCAGGGGTTCATCAATGTCATGCTGAAGAGAACAAAGATTCAAACCTAACTGTGCAGGAATCAGGACTTTAGTGTCCCAGTCAACTATCTTTATCAAATAGGGATGTGAAAGAGGGGTGGGTATAATCCTATATCAAAGCACAACTGCATAAAACATGCTAAACCCAAAGCCTGAAACATGGAAAGAATGATCTATTCCATTATCGTAATTCACTGATGGCATCTAAATTTGATGACTGGCTTTTTTTTTTTTTTTAAAGATTTATTTGTTTATTTTTGGGGGGGGGTCGGGTTGGGGAGGGAAGGGAGCGGGCGGGCCACTTCTATTGGTCTTTCATTTCTCTATTTTCATCCGTCTTTGTTCTTTGGCTCCTGTGGGCCTCCTGTCGCGGTGGCCTCTGTCGCTGCAGAGCACCGGCTCTGGGCGCATGTGCTCCAGAGCTCTGGCTTGGTAATTGGACACATGGGTCCAGCCGCTCCGCAGCATGTGGGATCTTCCCAGGCCAGGGATCGAACCGGCGACCCTTGCACTGCAAGGCGGTGTCCTTACCCACTGGACCACCAGGGAAGCCCGATGACTGGCATCTTTACAAGAGAACTGTAATAATTCCACTCATAATATTTGTAAAAAGAGAAATTTATTTTTTTTCTTGGAGTATAGGTACTCTGCAAAGTTGTGTTACTTTCTATTGTACATCAAAGTGAATCCACCATATGTATACACACATCCCCTCATTTTGGGACTTCCTTCCCATTTAGGTCACCACAGAGTACTGAACGGAGTTCCCTGTTCTCTACAGTATATTCCCATCAGTTGACTATTTTGTACATCGTATCAATAGTGTATGGGGCTTCCCAGGTAGTGCTACTGTAAAGAACCTGCCTGCCAATGCAGGAGATGTAAAGAGATGTGGGTTCAATCCTTAAGTTGGGAAGATCCTGGAGGAGGAAATGGCAACCCACTCTAGTATTCTTGCCTGGAGAATCCCATGAACTGGCGGGCTATTGTCCAGATAGCTGGACATGACAAAGAGCTGGACATGACTGAAGTGACTGAGCATGCATCCATCCATAGTGTATCAATTTCAATCTCCTAGTTCTTCCAGAAATTTGGTTTATATATGAAAAGATCTTTGGAAAGGAAAGCAAGTGAGAGAACACCCATTAGAAGAATGTGAACTTATGTAAAAAGTAATTTTTAGAATTGCATTCATTACAGAGCAGCAGTGGAGAAACAGACACAAAGAACAGACTTATGGACATTGAGGTGAGTGGGATGGGCAAGATGTAGGGAAAGAGTAACATGGAAACTCACATTAGCAGAGGTAAAAAAAAGAATTGCATGCATTAGAGAACAGTCTTGGGGCTGCCAAGAGGGAGGAGGCATGGGGGATGGATGGACTGGCAGTTTTGTGCTTAGTGGATGCAATCTGTTACGTATAGGATGTATAAACAGCAAGATCCTACTGTCTAGCACAGGGATCTCTATTCAATATCCTGTGATAAACCATAATGGAAAGGAATATGAAAAGAATTATATCTTTATAAAACTGTTATGTTGATGTACAGGCTAAATTAATACAATGTCATAAGTCAACTATATTTCAATAAAAAATAAATTTAAAAAATGAATGTCTAATTCATCATATGTGTTGAAAGTATCTGCTTCACTTTGTTTATTTTTTTAAAGAAATTCAGGACTCTTTAAAAGAGGTAGTCATCTTGATTCTTCCTAAGTAACAATTTGAAATTTGATGGTAGCAGTTAAGATTTCTTTACTTTCTTTGTGAATCTTGGTCACAACTTCTTGTCAATATGGTAAGCCATCCAAAGAAGCATCTTTCTTAAAGCTATTTTTTTCCTCATTAAGTTACTGTACCTCCTGCAAAAGCAAGGTGATGTTAGCTGTGGGTAAGGCATAGCTCCTGGCCAATATTGATGCCCAGATTCAGAAGCGAACTTGCTGTGCAAGTGTGATGGAGTGAGAAATTTTACCTTAATAAATGGCCACTTTGCTTTTTCCTTGCAGTTGTCATAAAAGTACACCTTAGAGGGGTAATATCTCTTTTCACTAGGACTTTCTATTGCTTGTAATTTAAAGCTGCAGTAATTGAGATGCTGGGTAGGGAATTGGTGACAGAAAGGTGAGAGCCTGGGGAAGGAAGTTCAGATCCCAGAAGCTAATAACACAGGATCACAGCTTGAGGACTTGGTGTGTTTTGTTATTCATGGTGGGAAAAAAAGAGATTCATCTTTTTTGTAGACTTGAATCATAGCCTTAGATACTGTGGGTGCAGGGCTAGATAAATTACAATGAAGACTCTGGAGTTGTATTGTTGAGAAAGTTGCATTGTTTGGAGAACAACAGAATCCGTGTGCCTGGTTTATGTTCGAAGTGAAACTTTCTGAACAGTTTTTGAGATGAGCTTCCATCCTCTGTGGCTGCTGAGAAGCCAAACCTGTATTGCAACTACAGCATGTGTTTAAGATCTTATAGTATTTATTTTATGACTAATATTTTCCTTGAATGAAACTTAATTTTCTGCATTTGTTCATGCATCTTTTAATTGTATTTCTTGTTTAAAATTCTTCATATATTTATTTAGACTTTTTCCTTTTCCCCCTATAAATTGTCAAAGAGAGATTTAGTAAATATTTTTATTCAGAATTATTGACTTTGAAATTATAAAGATCCATCTGCAAGTTTCATAGTAGATAAAGCTGTCGGATGCTGAAACCTGTTTCAGACAAGAATGAGAGGATGCTTTGAAGGTGTGGGGAGCCTTGACTGTTTGCTGGGCATGAAGGTTTTCCTCCAGCATCTCTGAAAGCTCTGCCATAAGAATTGTCATTTATTTTTCATTTATTGACTTCATAATTTCATTGGGAAAAAGAAAAACCATTAGGGACTCTGATTCTCCCTTAAAATTGTATTCTACTGCAAACCTCCCAATTCTCTATTCCATTTAATGTAATCTTCATCTGTGGCCCTATCATATTGGGCGCAATCAGCTGAAATAACCTTGGGACTAGTCTCACACTGAAATGGAGCACCTCTGCCTGCCTTTTGTCAGTGGAAAAATTTTAGCAAAAGAACAAATTTAATCAGAGAAGTGAGAACATGCAGAAACAAAGGAAGACAGTCAAAGGAGATCAAATAATAATAGCTTAATCATTAAGCAAAGTCAAGAACTTTTAGTTTCTACTCAAGGACAGAATATTATCTACAGATAATATTCTGAGCCATGTCCTTTAAGCTGTCTTATAGATATGGAAACCCTCATCAGGTGGAAGAAGTTAACATGATGACCACACTATAGACAAAACATACGCTGCCACAATTCTAAGAACTGACCTCAAGGAAATGGGAACAAACCAATCCTAGAACTAAAGATAAACTGTACATAAAACAATCAAGACGACACTGGTCAGACCACTGATGACCAATCTCAAGATGACTGTCAGAGCTGACTGGATATTTCTTCATGTAGTCCTCTCCGTTTATCTTTAAAAACTTTTGCCCACCAATTGTCAGTGGGGAGTCACTCTTTGGACAGACATCCACCCTGCCTGCCACCCCACCTCAGTCTAATTGCCAGCCTCCAAAATAAAACAAACTTTCCTTTCAATCCACCAGGCCTCTTTACTGGCTTTGGAGTGGTGAGCAACTGGACCTCAGTCTTGGTTACTCAGTGGTCTTTTTCTTTATGAGGTTGGACCATATCTAAAATATTCCTATGTTAATTCATTTCTATGCTGAATAATTTCTGCCCCTTAACATTCACTGTCTTTTCTTAGCACTCAACCCTCTCTCTAATCTGGTCCTACCTTCTGTCTACATCTATTTTTCACCAGATTCTGTCATCATTCCTCAGAAAGTTTATCTCCTGGTGGAATGCAGACTTGTTTTTTTTTTTTTTTTTCTTTTACTTTTCCAGGTGCATATGAGAGTAAGACCTCCACATTGAGGTAGTCACCACTATCTGCATAGACTTCTTCTCCAGTGCTCGGATCATTTTTGTTTTTCACCTTCACAGGTGAGAGTCTAAACTAAATGGAGGGTGGTGAGGAAGAGTCTTGGAAAGACATTTTCTTTTACATGCTGTCTCTGCTTAGTCACTTCAGTTGTGTCTGGCTCTTTATGACCCTGTGGATGGTAACTCACCAGGCTCCTCTGTCCATGGGATTCTTCATGCAAGAATACTGGAGTGGGCTGCCATTTCCTTCTCCAGGGAACCTTCCTGATCTAGGAATTGAACCAGGGTATCTTGCACTGCAGACATATTCTTTACCACTGAGCCACCAAGGAAGCCTTTCTTTTATGTACAAAAGAAGGATGAGATAGATTGAAGGTTTAATATTAGGATGAAACGTCAAGCTCAAAATCTAGATTCTTCCTCTCCATCAGACCACATATGACTCAAATGATCATCAGCATTTTCCAGGGATCTGTCTTCCTGTTCTCCTTCCCTCTCAGAGCCACACCATCTGTTTCTCGGCTAGCTAACTATCATCTATCTATCTGTCTATCTGTCTATCTATCTCTCCCTGTCTACCCATTTCCCTATCATCTATCTACCTATGTACTGTCTATCTTATCAATCACCTATCTCTCTATGTCATACCAATCATCTATCTCTCTGTGTGTCTATCTACCTATCATCTATCTGATCTACTTATCATCTATTTATGTATCTGCTATCATCTGTCATTTACCTATTTATCTATCCATCTCTATCTCTGTGTCTACCTATTTATCTATGTATCATCTATCTATCTACCTATGTATCATTTACCTTATCTATCATATATCTGCTTATCTATTAATCTATCTTCTATTTATCCATCCATCTCTATCTACTTATCATCTATCTACCTGTCTATCTTATCTATCACTTATCTATCTACCTGTCTATCTATGTAATATATATTTTTAATGAATGCAGGTGTAATGCACAGTTTTAGACCCTGAAAGGTGGTAAACAAATCTGGCACAGAGAACATCTTTGACTTGAAAAAGTAGTTACAGTCCAGTTTGGGAACACTTGGTAGAGGAACAGTTCAAGAAGGTCTAAAAGGAGGGGCATACCACTGGGTATGGGTTATGAGTAAGTTGACCATCCCCAAACTTACAAAAAATTAATAAAATGACACTAACCACAACAGGTACTATTTCTGAGCAGCTGATCTGGGTCAGGTGCTTAATGATATCCTCTCTCAGTGGGTAACTAACAGCTCTGTTCTGTTCCTCCAGTTTCACCTAGGACTTCTTCTAATAGCCTTGCTTCTAAAATAAGGGCTCTGACTGTCCATGGGATTCTTCATGCAAGAATACTGGAGTGGGCTGCCATTTCCTTCTCAGGAACCTTCCTGATCTAGGAATTGAACCAGGGTATCTTGCACTGCAGACATATTCTTTACCACTGAGCCACCAAGGAAGCCTTTCTTTTATGTACAAAAGAAGGATGAGATAGATTGAAGGTTTAATATTAGGATGAAACGTCAAGCTCAAAATCTAGATTCTTCCTCTCCATCAGACCACATATGACTCAAATGATCATCAGCATTTTCCAGGGATCTGTCTTCCTGTTCTCCTTCCCTCTCAGAGCCACACCATCTGTTTCTCGGCTAGCTAACTATCATCTATCTATCTGTCTATCTGTCTATCTATCTCTCCCTGTCTACCCTTTTCCCTATCATCTATCTACCTATGTACTGTCTATCTTATCAATCACCTATCTCTCTATGTCATACCAATCATCTATCTCTCTGTGTGTCTATCTACCTATCATCTATCTGATCTACTTATCATCTATTTATGTATCTGCTATCATCTGTCATTTACCTATTTATCTATCCATCTCTATCTCTGTGTCTACCTATTTATCTATGTATCATCTATCTATCTACCTATGTATCATTTACCTTATCTATCATATATCTGCTTATCTATTAATCTATCTTCTATTTATCCATCCATCTCTATCTACTTATCATCTATCTACCTGTCTATCTTATCTATCACTTATCTATCTACCTGTCTATCTATGTAATATATATTTTTAATGAATGCAGGTGTAATGCACAGTTTTAGACCCTGAAAGGTGGTAAACAAATCTGGCACAGAGAACATCTTTGACTTGAAAAAGTAGTTACAGTCCAGTTTGGGAACACTTGGTAGAGGAACAGTTCAAGAAGGTCTAAAAGGAGGGGCATACCACTGGGTATGGGTTATGAGTAAGTTGACCATCCCCAAACTTACAAAAAATTAATAAAATGACACTAACCACAACAGGTACTATTTCTGAGCAGCTGATCTGGGTCAGGTGCTTAATGATATCCTCTCTCAGTGGGTAACTAACAGCTCTGTTCTGTTCCTCCAGTTTCACCTAGGACTTCTTCTAATAGCCTTGCTTCTAAAATAACACTAATAATACCTAATAAATAAGGAAACTGAATAGAGCACCACCCCAAGCTGGGCTGCTGGAATGAGGAAATATTTTAATTTAATGCCAATCCTGGACAGTCCTCACGAGTCACCCCAGGTTGTGACAACTGAGTCAGGTAAGCCATGCTAAGTCCCTGTCCTCAGGTACTGCCCTACGGGTGGCTTATCCCCTTTAGTTAGACCTTTGTGACTGGCTGATATCAGTCCACCATAACTGAGCAGAACCCTACGAGACCTTCCCAGAAAAGAACCCCACCATTCCTGCTGCCTGCCTTTGTCTATAGAAAAACTTTGTTGTTGTGTTAGTCACTCAATCATGTCTGACTCTTTGCGACCCCATGAACTGTAGCCCACCATGCTCCTCTGTCCATGAGATTATCCAGGCAAGAATACTGGAATGAGCTGCCATTAGTCAAAGAATAAACTTAATCAGAGAAGTGAGAAAATGCAGGAAGGAAAACAGTCAAATAGGATTAAAATAATAAAACTTTAGACATTGAACAAAGCCAAACCTTTAGTTCTTTCCAAGGACCATTGATAATATTCTGAGCCATGTCCTCTAATCTGTTTTTTTTTTTTTTTTTTTTTTACAGTTTGGGATGACCTTTAATTTCTCCCTGTTCCTCATTTAGGCTGGTCAGAGAGGGTTTTGTTTTGTTTTGTTTTGTTTTGTTTTGTTTTAATTATTTATTTATTTTTTTACATGTATGTTCCCAGATATTCATATGCATATCCCTGGACCCTCCCCCCACCCAGTTCCCCCACTCCCATCCCTCCAGACCATCGCTCCAAGTGGTTGTAGGTCCTCTAATCTGTTTTGAAGATACTGAAATCCCTACCAGGTGAAAGAAATTAGCCATATGCCTCCCACAGGCTCATAGATCCCAGAGTGGTTGAGACCAAAGGTTGATGGTGCAGACTTCTGATGACTTCCTCACCAACCAGTCAGAAGAATGTCCATGAGCTGACCAAGCCTTCTTTGAACCACTACTGTAAAGCTCTTCACTACACCTTCCAGATCGAGATGCACAGTTTTGAGGGCATTAGCCTAGTGTGTCCCTCTTTGCCCGGTAAAAAGTAGTAAAGTTCTTTCTACTTCACTGAAATCTCTGTTTCCAAGATTTAATCTGGCACCAGTGTACAGAGGCTGAATTTGGATGGCATACTGTGCTAACTCAATAATGTGGTGCCTTTCGACAGAAAACTATCTACGAGCTCATTTTCCCCCAGCTTTGGTTGGAATTTAACGTCACTTTTCATCTGTCCTCTTCTCTTGCTGCACTCTTTTCAACTTAAACAAGGGCAAGATTTAAGCAGCATTTAAAACCTACAGCAAAGCTTCCTGTTTTGGTTCATCTTGAGACCCTTCCCTGAACCTCTTCAGATAATTTAGTCGTCAATCATAGGAGCACCTGCTTCGTACAGAAAACATGCGATTTCAACATCTGAAAGAGGAAGGCTGATTGGAGCTGAAGAACGGCACTCGCGTGGCCAGTCCCTTTCAGCAAGGCTGGGGACCCAGAAAAAGCTGCTCCACACAGATGTTCTCATAGAAGTGAGAAAATTGGGCAGGAAGGAAAACAGTCAAATAGGATTAAAATAATAAAACTTTAGACATTGAACAAAGCCAAACCTTTAGTTCTTTCCAAGGACCATTGATAATATTCTGAGCCATGTCCTCTAATCTGTTTTTTTTTTTTTTTTTTTTTACAGTTTGGGATGACCTTTAATTTCTCCCTGTTCCTCATTTAGGCTGGTCAGAGAGGGTTTTGTTTTGTTTTGTTTTGTTTTGTTTTGTTTTAATTATTTATTTATTTTTTTACATGTATGTTCCCAGATATTCATATGCATATCCCTGGACCCTCCCCCCACCCAGTTCCCCCACTCCCATCCCTCCAGACCATCGCTCCAAGTGGTTGTAGGTCCTCTAATCTGTTTTGAAGATACTGAAATCCCTACCAGGTGAAAGAAATTAGCCATATGCCTCCCACAGGCTCATAGATCCCAGAGTGGTTGAGACCAAAGGTTGATGGTGCAGACTTCTGATGACTTCCTCACCAACCAGTCAGAAGAATGTCCATGAGCTGACCAAGCCTTCTTTGAACCACTACTGTAAAGCTCTTCACTACACCTTCCAGATCGAGATGCACAGTTTTGAGGGCATTAGCCTAGTGTGTCCCTCTTTGCCCGGTAAAAAGTAGTAAAGTTCTTTCTACTTCACTGAAATCTCTGTTTCCAAGATTTAATCTGGCACCAGTGTACAGAGGCTGAATTTGGATGGCATACTGTGCTAACTCAATAATGTGGTGCCTTTCGACAGAAAACTATCTACGAGCTCATTTTCCCCCAGCTTTGGTTGGAATTTAACGTCACTTTTCATCTGTCCTCTTCTCTTGCTGCACTCTTTTCAACTTAAACAAGGGCAAGATTTAAGCAGCATTTAAAACCTACAGCAAAGCTTCCTGTTTTGGTTCATCTTGAGACCCTTCCCTGAACCTCTTCAGATAATTTAGTCGTCAATCATAGGAGCACCTGCTTCGTACAGAAAACATGCGATTTCAACATCTGAAAGAGGAAGGCTGATTGGAGCTGAAGAACGGCACTCGCGTGGCCAGTCCCTTTCAGCAAGGCTGGGGACCCAGAAAAAGCTGCTCCACACAGATGTTCTCTGAATGGCACTTGAACAGCACGTGCTGCCTGAGGCTAATGAACGTCTTGAGGAAAACAAATAACCCAACGCTTAAAATTAGAAGGGAAAGCGCTATTTACTGGATTTTTTTCAAAAATCTGTTACTCATGCATTTTCTTTAAAATCATGCTATTTTCTAGTCTCCCTCTGCTTTGAAGCCTCCTGGCAAATTAGACACCTTTACTCTCTCAGAGGACCACATTTGTTTTCAAAGAGGACGTCTGTGAACACCACATGTGGTTTCAGGTACCTCTTCCTGAAGAGGGGTGCTCACCTGCCACCCATCTGTGTACGTCTTCCCACTGGAGCATAAAGTACCCACTACTGACAAGGAAGTGGCTGCCACATGTCTGCCAGCTTGGATCCTGTTACACATGCAAAATCCCTGGATGGAAGTGATGCTCCAAAGGGTCCCCTAAGGCAGCAGTTTTAAATCTTTTTGGCATCAGGGACTGGTTTCGTGGAGGACAATTTTTCTATGAATGGTGTGGAGGATGATTTCAGGATGATTTCAAACACATTACATTTACTGTGTATTTTGTTGTTCATTTGGTTTCCTCAGGGTATATGCCTAGTAGTGGGATTGCTGGATCATATGGTGGTTCTGTTCCTAGTTTTCTAAGGAATCTCCATATTGTCTTCCATAGTGGCTATATCAGCTTACATTCTCCACACCCTCTCCATCATTTATTGTCTGTCGATTTTTTGATGATGGCCATTCTGACTGGTGTGAAGTGATATCTCATTGTAGTTTTGACTTGTATTTGCTGTGAATGACAGTCTACCTTGCTTGCCTAGGATGCCCTCCACCACTGGGCTGGCCTCTGCACCTGCTGTGCAGACAGATCAGACTCTCTCTGGCCCTTTTCCTGTGTGTTCTTGCCTCCACTGGCCACAGCTGTCAGCATTTTGTTTTGTGGGAACTGTCATTGTCTTTGTATATATTCCATAGACTCAGAGTCTGCTTTAGTTGATCACGTGGTTTTAATCTGTAGTTTATAAGGCTGGTGGGAAGGATTTGTGTCCTCTTCCTTGGTCACTCTGCCCCTAGATTTCAACTGTGTTTTCGTCTTCACCTCTGCACGTAGGTTGTCCACGAGGGTTTGCTCCTAAGGCTGCCCTAGATGATGTGGGTCTGCCCTAGTGAGGGCCAGATGTGGAGGAGGCACAGCTGCTGAAGTCACAGGGGCCCTGGTAGAACCACGTATTCAGAGTAGTTGCAAATGTGGTGCTCTATAAGGGAATGGCAATCCACTCCAACCTTCCTGCCTGGAGAGCTCCCTGGACAGAGAAGCCTGCGAGGCTGCAGTTCAAAGAGTCCCACACCATTGTTTTTCAGGGACGTCTTCCCACTGGAGCCCAGAGGGGTGCTCACCTGCCACCCATCTGTGTACGTCTTCCCACTGGAGCATAAAGTACCCACTACTGACAAGGAAGTGGCTGCCACATGTCTGCCAGCTTGGATCCTGTTACACATGCAAAATCCCTGGATGGAAGTGATGCTCCAAAGGGTCCCCTAAGGCAGCAGTTTTAAATCTTTTTGGCATCAGGGACTGGTTTCGTGGAGGACAATTTTTTCTATGAATGGTGTGGAGGATGATTTCAGGATGATTTCAAACACATTACATTTACTGTGTATTTTGTTGTTCATTTGGTTTCCTCAGGGTATATGCCTAGTAGTGGGATTGCTGGATCATATGGTGGTTCTGTTCCTAGTTTTCTAAGGAATCTCCATATTGTCTTCCATAGTGGCTATATCAGCTTACATTCTCCACACCCTCTCCATCATTTATTGTCTGTCGATTTTTTGATGATGGCCATTCTGACTGGTGTGAAGTGATATCTCATTGTAGTTTTGACTTGTATTTGCTGTGAATGACAGTCTACCTTGCTTGCCTAGGATGCCCTCCACCACTGGGCTGGCCTCTGCACCTGCTGTGCAGACAGATCAGACTCTCTCTGGCCCTTTTCCTGTGTGTTCTTGCCTCCACTGGCCACAGCTGTCAGCATTTTGTTTTGTGGGAACTGTCATTGTCTTTGTATATATTCCATAGACTCAGAGTCTGCTTTAGTTGATCACGTGGTTTTAATCTGTAGTTTATAAGGCTGGTGGGAAGGATTTGTGTCCTCTTCCTTGGTCACTCTGCCCCTAGATTTCAACTGTGTTTTCGTCTTCACCTCTGCACGTAGGTTGTCCACGAGGGTTTGCTCCTAAGGCTGCCCTAGATGATGTGGGTCTGCCCTAGTGAGGGCCAGATGTGGAGGAGGCACAGCTGCTGAAGTCACAGGGGCCCTGGTAGAACCACGTATTCAGAGTAGTTGCAAATGTGGTGCTCTATAAGGGAATGGCAATCCACTCCAACCTTCCTGCCTGGAGAGCTCCCTGGACAGAGAAGCCTGCGAGGCTGCAGTTCAAAGAGTCCCACACGACCAAAGTGCCTGTTTTTGCACAGACGCAGGATGTTTTCTAGCCTCTGGCAGCTCTGTCCCCTTGGGGATCACACTTGGAGGTAGTGTGGGAATCCTGGCAGTGCTGGCTATGCAAGAGCACAGGTGGCTATTGTCAGAGGAGATAGGGCGTGATGAGGGCTTTTTCTAGCCTGTGGCAGTTTTGCCCAGTAAGGACTGAGTATAAAGGAGGTGAAGCAGCTTGGGTCGCAGGGCCCCTGGTGGCGCCAAGTGTTCAGGGACACAGACTGCTTCAGCCTCAGGAGCTAGAGCCCTATCGGCGTCTTTTCCTGCCTCTGGCAGTGGTCATATCAGAAAGCCCCTTTTACTGGTCCTTTTCTGTAGCTCCCCCTGTTCAAGCATCAAAAGGCCCACCCTGGCTGGGTGCTTCAGGCACTTGATCTTCAATCTAGTTATCTGCTGATGAGTGGAGCTATGTTCCCTCCCAGGAGTTCGGCCTGAGCACCAGGACCGCTGCCCAGTGTCCCCGACCCGGTGGCAGGCCACCATCAACCCCTGCCTCTGCCAGAGACTCCAGAACACTCAGAGGCAAGTCTGGCTCAGTCTCATGTGGGGTCACCGCTCCTTCTTCCACATCCTGGTATGCACAAAATTTTGTCTGTGCCCTTCAGAGTTTGTTTCGCTCGGTCCTGCTCGGTGGCTCTATAGTCCGGCTAACAGCAACCTCCTTCAAGAGTACTTGTGCAAGCAGCTACTTTGTATATATTCCATAGACTCAGAGTCTGCTTTAGTTGATCACGTGGTTTTAATCTGTAGTTTATAAGGCTGGTGGGAAGGATTTGTGTCCTCTTCCTTGGTCACTCTGCCCCTAGATTTCAACTGTGTTTTCGTCTTCACCTCTGCACGTAGGTTGTCCACGAGGGTTTGCTCCTAAGGCTGCCCTAGATGATGTGGGTCTGCCCTAGTGAGGGCCAGATGTGGAGGAGGCACAGCTGCTGAAGTCACAGGGGCCCTGGTAGAACCACGTATTCAGAGTAGTTGCAAATGTGGTGCTCTATAAGGGAATGGCAATCCACTCCAACCTTCCTGCCTGGAGAGCTCCCTGGACAGAGAAGCCTGCGAGGCTGCAGTTCAAAGAGTCCCACACGACCAAAGTGCCTGTTTTTGCACAGACGCAGGATGTTTTCTAGCCTCTGGCAGCTCTGTCCCCTTGGGGATCACACTTGGAGGTAGTGTGGGAATCCTGGCAGTGCTGGCTATGCAAGAGCACAGGTGGCTGTTGTCAGAGGAGATAGGGCGTGATGAGGGTTTTTTCTAGCCTGTGGCAGTTTTGCCCAGTAAGGACTGAGTATAAAGGAGGTGAAGCAGCTTGGGTCGCAGGGCCCCTGGTGGCGCCAAGTGTTCAGGGACACAGACTGCTTCAGCCTCAGGAGCTAGAGCCCTATCGGCGTCTTTTCCTGCCTCTGGCAGTGGTCATATCAGAAAGCCCCTTTTACTGGTCCTTTTCTGTAGCTCCCCCTGTTCAAGCATCAAAAGGCCCACCCTGGCTGGGTGCTTCAGGCACTTGATCTTCAATCTAGTTATCTGCTGATGAGTGGAGCTATGTTCCCTCCCAGGAGTTCGGCCTGAGCACCAGGACCGCTGCCCAGTGTCCCCGACCCGGTGGCAGGCCACCATCAACCCCTGCCTCTGCCAGAGACTCCAGAACACTCAGAGGCAAGTCTGGCTCAGTCTCATGTGGGGTCACCGCTCCTTCTTCCACATCCTGGTATGCACAAAATTTTGTCTGTGCCCTTCAGAGTTTGTTTCGCTCGGTCCTGCTCGGTGGCTCTATAGTCCGGCTAACAGCAACCTCCTTCAAGAGTACTTGTGCCAAAGGCAGCACTTCCGAGGACTGCTGTAGGCCGCTGCTGACCTTTGCCTCCACAGAAGGCACTCAAGCCCTGAAAGGCAGGTCTGGTTCAGTCCCTTGTGGGGGCTACTGCTTCTTTCCTAGGTCTTGGTGCGCATAAGGTTTTGTTTGCACCCTCCCAGTGTCGCTGGCAGGTTTGAAGTTTGATTTTAAAAATATGATCGCACACCTCCTACCATCTTGTTGCAGCTTCTCCTTTGTTCTTGGATATGGGGTACTTTTTTTTTTTTTTTTTTTGATGAGCTCTAACTTCCTACTGTTGATGGTTTTTCAATAGCTGGTTGCAATTCTGGTGCTCTCACAGGAGAAGATCTAGGTTTTTGTTTTTGAATTTATTAGAAATTTGATTATGTGATAACTACTTCTTTGTGTCTAGATATTCTTCTTTGTGTCTAGATATTCTTTTTTGTTTTTATCTCTCTTTTCAACATTTGTCTGTGAAATTTACCAGGCTATAGCAAAGAGCAGTTCTTGAATGTTTTTCTGTGTTGTAGGATATTCCATTATAGAAATAATCCAAGATCTGTTTCTCTCTTCAACTGCTGGTGGGCATTTGGGTAGTTTCCCAAGTTATCCTCTTGTCAATGGTGCTTTGGTTAATATTTTTTCATTATATGAATGCATTTCCATTGGTGGAAAAATTGTGTTCCTATCCATGCACAGATTTAATGTGAAGTAGATCGTCACATAGTTTTGTATGGAGACTGCCAATCTGCCGCCAACTAGCAGTGTCTGGAAGGACGTGGTTCTACTTCTCCCTGCACTTGATCTTGTGCAGCCCTTAGGGCAACTGTAATGCTATCACGTTGTGGGTTGTATAACATCTTCCTGAAAAGCAGTGGTGTTGAGTACCTTTATAAATGTGTGCTGGTCACTGTAATATAGGTTTTGAAAAAATTCTATCTTGACCTAGTTGTGAGGCTCTGGCTAGCATTTATTATTAACATTTAAAAGTATTAATTGGTTTAAAACATATTTTAGCTTAATTGCCCTGTGATCAGAGTAAAATCTCTGAATTTCTGAGACTTCCATTAAGGCTCAGCATTTGATAAATTTGAGTAAGTAGTGTACAAGCTTTAGATATATTAATTATGTTGCTGTTGTTCAAAGAATAAATTGTATCTGACACTTTGCACTCCCATGGATTGCAGCACACCAGGCTTCCCTGTCCTTCTCCATCTCCCAGAGCTTGCTCAAGCTCATATCCATTGAGTCGGTGCTGCCATCCAACCATTTCATCCTCTGCCATCCCATTTTCCTCCTGCCTTCAATCTTTCCCAGCATCAGGGTCATTTCCAATGGGTTAGCTCTTCACATCAGGTGGCCAAAGTATTGGAGCTTCAGCTTCAGTATCAGCCCTTCCAATGAATATTCAGGGTTGATTTTCTTTTGGATTGACTGGTTTGAACTTCTTGCATTCCAGGAGACTCTCAAGAGATTTTTCCAACATGGCAGTTTGAAAACATCAATTCTTCAGCTTTCTTTTTTTTTTTTTTTTATTCTTTATTTTAAAGGTTTTACAGAGTTTTGTTGTTCGCAGACATGTATGTTCCCAGATCAGTCATATGCATATCCATAGTCCCCACCTGCCCAGATCCCCCCATCCCACCCCTCCAGACCTTCCCCCCAAGCCATTGTAAGCACTCCTATTCCCTTAGCACTATGACACTAGCTATCTTTTCCACACATAACACTATAGGTTTCCTTGTTACTTCCTCCATGCTTCCCCCTTCCTATTTCTTCACCACAATGTCCCTATGTCTATGCTCTGTCTGTTTTTCCATGAGTTCCCTGCGTGTGATATCAAGACCGTCCTACTAGATTCCATATATGTGTGTTAGTATACTGTATTTGTCGTTCTCTTTTTGACTTACTTCACATTTTATGATAGGTTCTAGAGCCAGCCACTTCATTAGGACTGAGTCTTCTGCATTTCTTTTAACAGCTGAGTAGTATTCCATTGTATATATGTACCAGAGCTTCTGGATCCATTCATTCGTCGATGGACATCTAGGTTGCTCCCATGTTTTGGCTATTGTATAGAGAGCTGCAATGAACATTGGGGTACAGGTGCTTCTTTCAGTTTTGATTTTATCAGGATATAAGCCTAATAGTGGGATTGCTGGGTCATAAGGTGCTTCTATTTTTGGTTTTTGAAGGAATCTCCATATTGTCTTCCATAGAGGCTGTATCAATTTACATTACCACCAGCAATGCAAGAGGGTTCCCTTTTCTCCACAGCCTCTCCAGCATTTATTGTCTGCAGATTTTTTGAAGATGGCCATTCTGACAGGTGTGAGGTGGTATCTCATTGTAGTTTTAATTTGCATTTCTCTAATAATAAGCGAGGTTGAGCATCGTTTCATGTGCTTTTGGGCCATCTGTATGTCCTCTTTGGAGAGGCATCTCTTTAGATCTTTTTCCCATTTTTTGATTGGGTTGTTCGTTTTCCCTGTGCTGAGTTGTCTCAGTTGCTTGTAGATTTTGGAGATTAATTCTTTATCTGTTGTTTCATTTGCTATGATTTTCTCCCACTCTGTGAGGTGTCTGTTCAGCTTTTTTGTAATTTCTTTTGCTGTATAAAAGCTTTTAAGTTTCATGAGGTCCCATATATTCATTTTTCTTTTCAGTTCTGCTACTTTAGTTGGTGGGTCAGAGAAGATCTTGCTTTGATTGATGTCCTTGAGGGTTTTGCCTACATTCTCCTCTAAGAGTTTGATGGTTTCTGGTCTTCCATTTAGGTCTTGAATCCACTCTGAGTTGATCTTCATGTATGGTGTCAGGGAATGTTCCAATTTCATTTTTTTTTGCATGTAGCTGTCCAATTCTCCCAGCACCACTTGTTGAAGAGGCTGTCTTTGTCCCATTTTATAGTTTCTCCTCCTTTATCAAAAATAAGGTACCCATAGGTGCGTGGGTTTATCTCTGGGTTCTCTATCTTGTTCCATTGGTCTATAGTTCTGTTTTTGTGCCAATACCATACTGTCTTGATGACTGCTGCTTTGTAGTAGAGTCTGAAGTTAGGGTGGCTGATCCCTCCAACTTTGTTTTTCTTTCTCAGGATTGCTTTGGCTATTCGAAGTCTTTTGTGTTTCCATATGAACTGTGTTATTTGTTGGTCTAGTTCTGTGAAGAATGTTATTGGAAGTTTGATAGGTATTGCATTGAATCTATAGATGACATTTGGTAGTATGGTCATTTTCACAATATTGATTCTTCCGACCCAGGAACATGGAATATTTCTCCATCTGTTTAACTCTTCTTTAATGTCTCTCATGAGTGTCTTGTAATTTTCTGTGTACAGTTCTTTTGTTTCTTTGGGTAGGTTTATTCCTAGATATTTGATTCTTTTGGTTGCGATGGTGAAGGGGATTGCCTCTTTGATTTCATTTTCTGATTTTTCATTATTTGTGTATAGGAATGCCAGTGATTTCTGTATATTGATTTTGTATCCTGTGACTTTGCTGAATTCATTGATTAGCTCTAGTGGCTTTGTAACCGTGTCTTTGGGGTTTCCTATGTATAATATCATGTCGTCTGCAAGAAGAGAGAGCTTGACTTCTTCCTTTCCATTCTGGATTCCTTTGATTTCTTTCTCTTCTCTTATTGCTGTTGCTAGCACTTTCAGGACTATGTTAAATAGTAGTGGTGAAAGTGGGCACCCCTATCTTGTTCCTGATCTTAGAGGGAATGCTTTCAGTTTTTCATCATTGAGAGCAATGTTCGCTGTGAGCTTCTCATAAATGGCTTTCACTATGTTGAGATAGGTTCCTTCTATGCCCATTTTCTGAAGAGTTTTTATCATGAATGGGTGTTGCACTTTGTCGAAGGCTTTTTCTGCATCTATTGAAATGATCATGTGATTTTTGTCTCTCAGTTTGTTGATATGGTGTATCACATTGATTGATTTGCGGATGTTGAAGAATCCTTGCATGCCTGGCATGAACCCGACTTGATCATGATGTATGAGTTTTTTGATGTGTCGTTGAACTCTGTTTGCTAGGATTTTGTTGAGGATCTTGGCATGTAAGTTCATCAGAGAAATTGGCCTGTAATTTTCCTTTTTTGTGTTGTCTTTGCCTGGTTTGGGTATCAGGGTGGGGGATGTGACTGCTCTTGTAGTAGAGTCTGAAGTTGGGTGGCTGATCCTCCAACTTTGTTTTTCTTTCTCAGGATTGCTTTGGCTATTCGAAGTCTTTTGTGTTTCCATATGAACTGTGTTATTTGTTGGTCTAGTTCTGTGAAGAATGTTATTGGAAGTTTGATAGGTATTGCATTGAATCTATAGATGACATTTGGTAGTATGGTCATTTTCACAATATTGATTCTTCCGACCCAGGAACATGGAATATTTCTCCATCTGTTTAACTCTTCTTTAATGTCTCTCATGAGTGTCTTGTAATTTTCTGTGTACAGTTCTTTTGTTTCTTTGGGTAGGTTTATTCCTAGATATTTGATTCTTTTGGTTGCGATGGTGAAGGGGATTGCCTCTTTGATTTCATTTTCTGATTTTTCATTATTTGTGTATAGGAATGCCAGTGATTTCTGTATATTGATTTTGTATCCTGTGACTTTGCTGAATTCATTGATTAGCTCTAGTGGCTTTGTAACCGTGTCTTTGGGGTTTCCTATGTATAATATCATGTCGTCTGCAAGAAGAGAGAGCTTGACTTCTTCCTTTCCATTCTGGATTCCTTTGATTTCTTTCTCTTCTCTTATTGCTGTTGCTAGCACTTTCAGGACTATGTTAAATAGTAGTGGTGAAAGTGGGCACCCCTATCTTGTTCCTGATCTTAGAGGGAATGCTTTCAGTTTTTCATCATTGAGAGCAATGTTCGCTGTGAGCTTCTCATAAATGGCTTTCACTATGTTGAGATAGGTTCCTTCTATGCCCATTTTCTGAAGAGTTTTTATCATGAATGGGTGTTGCACTTTGTCGAAGGCTTTTTCTGCATCTATTGAAATGATCATGTGATTTTTGTCTCTCAGTTTGTTGATATGGTGTATCACATTGATTGATTTGCGGATGTTGAAGAATCCTTGCATGCCTGGCATGAACCCGACTTGATCATGATGTATGAGTTTTTTGATGTGTCGTTGAACTCTGTTTGCTAGGATTTTGTTGAGGATCTTGGCATGTAAGTTCATCAGAGAAATTGGCCTGTAATTTTCCTTTTTTGTGTTGTCTTTGCCTGGTTTGGGTATCAGGGTGATGGTGGCCTCGTAGAATATGTTTGGAAGTTTTCCTTCCTGTGCAATTTTTTGAAAGAGTTTTAGAAGGACAGGCATTAGCTCTTCTTTAAATGTTTGGTAGAATTCGGCTGTGAAGGCATCTGGCCCTGGGCTTTTATTTTTGGGTAGATTTTTAATCACAGATTCGATTTCTGAGCTTGTGATTGGGCTGTTCAAAGTTTCTGTTTCTTCCTGGCTCAGTCGTGGGAGACTGATCTTCCCCAAGAAACTGTCCGTTTCTTCCAGGTTGTCCAGTTTGTTGCCATAGAGTTGTTCATAATAGTCTCTTAGAATCCTTTGGATTTCTGCATTCTCTGTTGTAATCTCTCCTTTTTCATTTTTGATTTCAGTGATCTGGTTCTTCTCCCTCTTTTTCTTGATGAGTCTGACCAGAGGCTTGTCAATTTTGTTTACCTTTTCAAAGAACCAGCTTTTTGTTTTATTTATCTTTGCTATTGTTTCTTTCATTTCTTTCTGATTTATTTCTGCTCTAGTCTTTATAATTTCTCGTCTTCTGCTGGCTTTGGGATGTTTCTGTTCTTCTTTTTCCAATTGTTTTAAGCGGAGGGTTAAGTCATCTGCTTCATATTTTCCTAGTTTCTTGAGGTGGGATTGTATTGCTATAAATTTCCCCCTTAGAACTGCTTTTGCGGTATCCCATAAGTTTTGCACGGTCGTATATTCATTGTCATTTTCTTCTAGGAATTGTTTAATTTCTCCTTTGATTTCCTCAGTGATCAGTTGGTTTTTTAGGTAAGTGTTGTTTAATCACCATGTGTTTGTATTTTTAGCGGTTTTTTCCCTGTATTTGATCTCTAGTCTCACTGCATTGTGGTCCGAGAAGATGGTTGATAGAATTTCAGTTTTCTTGAACTGACTGAGGATTGATTTGTGGCCCAAGATGTGGTCTATCCTGGAGAATGTTCTGTGAGCACTTGAGAAGAAAGTGTATTCTTCTGCTTTTGGATGGAAAGTTCTAAAGATATCAATGAGGTCCATTTCTTCTAGTGTGGCATTTAAGGCTTGTGTTTCTTTATTAATTTTCTGTTTGGATGATCTGTCCATTGGTGTGAGAGGGGTGTTAAAGTCTCCTACTATGATTGTGTTGCTGTCAATGTCTTCTTTTATGTCTGAAAGTGTTTGTCTTATGTATTGGGGTGCTACTGCATTGGGAGCGTAGATATTTATGATTGTTATGTCTTCTTCTTGGATCGATCCCTTAATCATGATGTAGTGACCTGCCTTGTCTCTTAGAATCTTCTTTACTTTAAAATCTATTTTGTCTGATATGAGGATTGCTACTCCAGCTTTCTTTTGATTTCCATTTGCATGGAATATCTTTTTCCAGCCTCTCACTTTCAGTCTATGAGTGTCTCTAGGTATGAAATGAGTTTCCTGGAGGCAGCATATGTCTGGGTCGTGTTTTTGGATCCATTCAGCCACTCTGTGTCTTTTGGTTGGGGCGTTTAGTCCATTGACATTCAAAGTAATTATTGATACAAATGATCCTATTGTCATCTTCTTAGATGGTATGATGGGTTTGTTTCGTGGATCGTCTCCTTTTATACTTGTTGTCTATATAAGTCCCTTTAACACTTGTTGTAAGGCTGGTTTGGTGTGTCTAAATTCTTTTAATTTTTGCTTGTCTGTAAAGCTTTTGATTTCTCCATCAATTTTGAATGATATCCTTGCAGGGTAGAGGATTCTTGGTTGCTGATTATTCTCTTTCAGCCGTTTAAATGTGTCCTGCCATTCCCTTCTGGCCTGCAGAGTTTCTGTTGAAAGATCAGCTGTTAAACATATGGGCTTTCCCTTGTATGTCACTCGTTGCTTTTTCCTTGCTGCTTTGAGAATTTGGTCTTTGTGTTTAATTTGTGTTAGCATCATTAATATGTGTCTTGGTGTGTTTCTTCTCAGGCTGATTCTGTATGGTACTCTTTGCGCTTCTTGGACTTGATTGACTATTTCTTTTCCCATGTTGGGGAAATTTTCAACTAGAATCTCTTCAAAAATTTTCTCATAGCCTTTCTTTTTTTCTTCTTCTTCTGGAACCCCTATAATTCGAATATTGGTGCGTTTGATATTATCCCAGAGGTCTCTGAGGCTGTCCTCTGCTCTTTTCATTCTTTGAGCTAGAGTCTGTTTTTCAGCAGTTACTTCCACCATTTTATCTTCCAGCTCACTTATCCAGTCTTCTGTCTCAGATACTCTGCTCTTGATTCCTTCTACAGTGTTTTTCAGTTCAGCAATTGAGTTGTTTGTCTCTGTTACTTTTTTGGTAAGTTCTTGTATTTCTTTATTCAGTATGTTAGTTGTATCTTGCAATTTCTCTGAAATTCTGTTTTCAGTGTCTTTGATCATCTTTACTATCATTCTTCTGAAATCACTTTCAGAAAGTTTGTTCAAATTCTCTTCATTAATTTGATCTTGTGTGTTTGGGGATTGTTCATTCACTTGTGTGGTATTTCTCTGCCGTTTCATTGTTATTATTAATTTTTTAAAACTGACTCTGTTTGGGATTTCCTTTTCCCAGACTTTGAGTTACGTCTGTTGGTGTTTGTTGTTTGGATGGAGCTTCTATTCTGGGTGATGCTGGTGATTGGGTGATGTCAGGACTTGCACACAAGTGATTACCTTTGCTGGCATTCTCACTTGTATACTGCTCTTTAGTGTTAGGTGTTCTCTAGTATTGTAGAGTTTTGGAGTCAGTGCACCCTCCTTAAAACCCCGGGGCTTGTTGCCTGACCAGGGAATGAAGATTTCACGGCTGGTTTGTTATGGCATTAAATGATATTAAAACATATATATGCAAATGAGAAACAGAAGGTATACCTTGAAATGGCATTTAAATGTGTCCTGCCATTCCCTTCTGGCCTGCAGAGTTTCTGTTGAAAGATCAGCTGTTAAACATATGGGCTTTCCCTTGTATGTCACTCGTTGCTTTTTCCTTGCTGCTTTGAGAATTTGGTCTTTGTGTTTAATTTGTGTTAGCATCATTAATATGTGTCTTGGTGTGTTTCTTCTCAGGCTGATTCTGTATGGTACTCTTTGCGCTTCTTGGACTTGATTGACTATTTCTTTTCCCATGTTGGGGAAATTTTCAACTAGAATCTCTTCAAAAATTTTCTCATAGCCTTTCTTTTTCTTCTTCTTCTGGAACCCCTATAATTCGAATATTGGTGCGTTTGATATTATCCCAGAGGTCTCTGAGGCTGTCCTCTGCTCTTTTCATTCTTTGAGCTAGAGTCTGTTTTTCAGCAGTTACTTCCACCATTTTATCTTCCAGCTCACTTATCCAGTCTTCTGTCTCAGATACTCTGCTCTTGATTCCTTCTACAGTGTTTTTCAGTTCAGCAATTGAGTTGTTTGTCTCTGTTACTTTTTTGGTAAGTTCTTGTATTTCTTTATTCAGTATGTTAGTTGTATCTTGCAATTTCTCTGAAATTCTGTTTTCAGTGTCTTTGATCATCTTTACTATCATTCTTCTGAAATCACTTTCAGAAAGTTTGTTCAAATTCTCTTCATTAATTTGATCTTGTGTGTTTGGGGATTGTTCATTCACTTGTGTGGTATTTCTCTGCCGTTTCATTGTTATTATTAATTTTTTAAAACTGACTCTGTTTGGGATTTCCTTTTCCCAGACTTTGAGTTACGTCTGTTGGTGTTTGTTGTTTGGATGGAGCTTCTATTCTGGGTGATGCTGGTGATTGGGTGATGTCAGGACTTGCACACAAGTGATTACCTTTGCTGGCATTCTCACTTGTATACTGCTCTTTAGTGTTAGGTGTTCTCTAGTATTGTAGAGTTTTGGAGTCAGTGCACCCTCCTTAAAACCCCGGGGCTTGTTGCCTGACCAGGGAATGAAGATTTCACGGCTGGTTTGTTATGGCATTAAATGATATTAAAACATATATATGCAAATGAGAAACAGAAGGTATACCTTTGACAAATGGCAATTTAAAAATTATGCAAGTACTATCTAGCGTATTGAATTATACACATAAACATATACATCTATAACATAACCCAAGCATTCCAATCAAAAATACAGTACAATACATTAGCACGGCGAATAGAGAAATCCAAGAATGATATCCACCAGTTAATAAGCAAACTAAGTAGAGCACCAATTGGAGAATAATGTTAGAGCAGGGTCCCCCTTGGGGATAAGGCAATGAGGACAGAACAGACTAAGAAATATGGTGGGGAAAGGGAAAAAGAGAAAGGGAGGATAGAAGAGAAATATAGAATAATATTGCAAAGTTAAATATAGGGAGATAAAGATTTGTATGTATTAGAATTTAGTGCTATAGGAAAGGAGCTTCAGAGAAAGCAAAGAATTATAGAAGAAGTTGTAGTACAAATGAAAAATTATTAAAAATTAAAAGATCTAAATTTTATAGAAAAATATAGAAAAACAAAGCAAAAATAATAGAAACGAACAAAGCCCCCACAGAACCTTAACAGGCCAATGGGGAACCAGAAGTTTATACCAAAATAAAATGTGTGGTTTAAAAGGAAAAAGAAAAAAAGAAAAAAATTTTGTAAACTTGAATATATTCAGTCTTACTGATAAGATTAGTAGCTTCAATAGAATTCAGTGAAGGAAATGAACACACCCACTCTCTCTCTCCACACAGACCCCCAAGAAAAGAAAAAAAAAAATTGCGGTGGGTGCACTGAGTGGGTTTGGAAAAAAAAGAAAAAAAAAAGAAAGTGACTCTGTTTGGGATTTCCTTTTCCCAGACTTTGAGTTACGTCTGTTGGTGTTTGTTGTTTGGATGGAGCTTCTATTCTGGGTGATGCTGGTGATTGGGTGATGTCAGGACTTGCACACAAGTGATTACCTTTGCTGGCATTCTCACTTGTATACTGCTCTTTAGTGTTAGGTGTTCTCTAGTATTGTAGAGTTTTGGAGTCAGTGCACCCTCCTTAAAACCCCGGGGCTTGTTGCCTGACCAGGGAATGAAGATTTCACGGCTGGTTTGTTATGGCATTAAATGATATTAAAACATATATATGCAAATGAGAAACAGAAGGTATACCTTTGACAAATGGCAATTTAAAAATTATGCAAGTACTATCTAGCGTATTGAATTATACACATAAACATATACATCTATAACATAACCCAAGCATTCCAATCAAAAATACAGTACAATACATTAGCACGGCGAATAGAGAAATCCAAGAATGATATCCACCAGTTAATAAGCAAACTAAGTAGAGCACCAATTGGAGAATAATGTTAGAGCAGGGTCCCCCTTGGGGATAAGGCAATGAGGACAGAACAGACTAAGAAATATGGTGGGGAAAGGGAAAAAGAGAAAGGGAGGATAGAAGAGAAATATAGAATAATATTGCAAAGTTAAATATAGGGAGATAAAGATTTGTATGTATTAGAATTTAGTGCTATAGGAAAGGAGCTTCAGAGAAAGCAAAGAATTATAGAAGAAGTTGTAGTACAAATGAAAAATTATTAAAAATTAAAAGATCTAAATTTTATAGAAAAATATAGAAAAACAAAGCAAAAATAATAGAAACGAACAAAGCCCCCACAGAACCTTAACAGGCCAATGGGGAACCAGAAGTTTATACCAAAATAAAATGTGTGGTTTAAAAGGAAAAAGAAAAAAAAAACAATTTTGTAAACTTGAATATATTCAGTCTTACTGATAAGATTAGTAGCTTCAATAGAATTCAGTGAAGGAAATGAACACACCCACTCTCTCTCTCACACACACCCCCAAGAAAAGAAAAAAAAAAATTGCGGTGGGTGCACTGAGTGGGTTTGGAAAAAAGAGAAAAAAAAAAAAAAGAATTGAAACAAAGTAATACAATACAAAAAATGAAATTTTAAAGTCCAGCAGTAACTCCAGTTTCAGACAAAACGTGAAAATAGTGTTTATGTTCTTCTGTCTCTTGCTGACTATTCAGGAATTATCAGTCTTTTTCTTGCCTCTGGCTGTGGTTGGATCTGAAGACCTCTTTGACTGCTTGTTTGTTTAGGCCTATTCCAGAATTAAAAGGCCCGCCCAGGCTGGCCCTGGGAGTTTCTTAATCCAAATTCCTTTTCTTGCTGGGTGGAGCTAAGTTCCCTCCCTGTAGCTCGACCAGCAACCCTGCAGTTTGACCAGCAGCCAAACTACAGTAGGGAAAATGGCGTCTGTCTCACAGAGGATTTATTCTCACACGCTCTATGGGAAGCACTTCCACAGTGACCCCGACCCTGCTGCAGGCCACCGTCGACCCCCGAGACGTCAGGTTACTTAGAGGTGAGTCTGGCTCAGTCTCATGCAGGATCACTATTCCTCTCTCCCGGATTACCGTGCTCAGAGACTTTCCAGTCCTCCTCGGCGACTCTGTGATCGGGTTAATGGTAACCTCCTCCAAAGGGAACTGAGTGCCGCCCTTCCGAGGCCTGCTCAAGGGCACTTCTAGCTCAAGGGGGCACCTGGACCCTCCAAAGCAGATCTGGCTCAGTCCCTTGTGGGTGTCAGTGCTCCTCTCCCGGGTTTTGATCTGCAACAGGCTTTGCGCCTTTGGCCCGCCCAGCCTCTAAGGCGGATATGAGGTTTGACTTTTAAAAGTGCGATTGCGCCCCTCCTACCGTCTTGATGCGGGTTCTCCTTTGTTCTTCGATGTGGGGTGTCCTCTCTGTGATCAGATCCAACCTCTTTTTGTCGATGGTTTCCCAGGAACTCGTCGCAATTCAGGCGATTTTGCAGGAGAGATGAGTGCACGTCCTTCTACACTGCCATCTTAGCTCCACCCCCTTCCTCATAGATTTCTGTCATAAGGGTGGTGTTATCTGCATATGTGAGGTTATTGGTATTTCTCCTGGCAAACTTGATTCCAGTTTGAGCTTCATCCATCCTGGCATGTTGCATGATATGCTCTGCATAAAAGTTAAGCAGGGTGACAATACAGTCTTTTTTTTTTTTTAACTTTTATTTTACTTTTAACTTTTACAGAGTTTTGTTGTTTACAGATATGTATGTTCCCAGATTAGTCATATGTATATCCCCCCTTCCCACCCCTCCCAACCATCACATAGCACCCCTGAAGAATCTCCTTTTCTCACAGAGCAATGACTATAGCTTTTTTCTTAATACAGTCTTAATTGTACTAACTTAGTAATCTCATTGCTTCAGTCTTTTGTATTATTTTTGTTTTTTCATTGAATGATCATGTCATTTAAATCTGCAATTAAGATTATTGAACTCTATTTTTGTCAACACTTTCCCATTTCTATAGTAGTTTTACTACTAGTTATTAGAGAAACCCTGGGCTTCTTAAGTGGTGCCAGTGGTAAAGAACCTGGTTGCCAATGTAGGAGACATAAGAGACACAGGTTTGATTCCTGGGTCATGAAGATTCCCCTGGAGGAAGGTATGGCAACCTACTACAGTATTCTTGCCTGGAGAATTCCATGGACAGAGGAGCCTGGCAAGCTGCAGTCCACAAGTTTGCAAAGAGTTGGAAACAACTGAAGCAACTTGGCATGGATGCAGACAAAGTCTATAACCTCAAAATTGTATCATTAATCAGTCTAATATTTTATTGCCATTATTATAGTTTTTTACTTTCTAAAGAAGTAAAATTCAGGGTTCCTATTTAAAAGTTGACAGTGCCCATCCATATTTTAGTCTAGCACACAACACTGAAAATTACCTGTACTTGGAACCAAGATAAACCATCAGTATTATTTCTAGAACTGCCCTTGACAGAGTTTGTGACACTTTTAAACTTGACAAAATTTGTAGGTGTATAATTTTTAATCCACCTAAACTGCATTAGGAAAGGCAGTAACATTTGATTTCTAAGCAGAAAACTGCAGTTACTAGAATGTGTGTCAGATCAACTTTGGTAGTTTTTGAATTACATTTGCACGATACATCTTCTTTCATTCTTTTCTCCTTTCTTCCAGTCTACCTATATTGTTGAATGTGATGTGAATTTCTTATAGACAACATATTGTTGGATTCAGTTTGTTTATGCACTTTGAACATCTCTGTCTTAATTCAGATATTCAGACCATTTACCTTTCAGGTAATTACTGCTCTGCATGTGCATGCTTAGTTGCTCAGTTGCATCCAACTCTTGTGACTCCCATGGGCCATAGACTGTCTGGCTCCTCTGTCCAGGAGATTTTTTTTTTAGGCCAAAATATCAGAATGGATTGCCATTTTTTTCTCCCAGGGATCTTCCCAACCCAGAGATTGAACCCATTCCTCCTGTGTATATTGCATTGCAGGCAGATTCTTTACCCACTGAGCAGTTGAGGAAGTCCAATTACTGCTATATTAGAGCCTAATTCTGCCATTTTACTGGTTTTCGGTTGGTTCCATTATTTCTCATTTCTGTTTCCCTTTCTTCGGCCTTCCTGTGGATTACTTGAATATTTTTTTGGAATCCATCTTGATTTATTTATAGTATTTTGGAGTGTATCTATTTTATAGTCTTCGTAGTGTTAGTCTGGGCATTACATGTACTGCCTGGAATTTATGTGGTCTATTGATATCAACACTGCACTACTCTGAGTACTGTGGAAGCCTGGCTTTACCATAGTTTTTCTTTTCCCTTTCTGATCTCCAGTGTTTTTCTTTTATTGTTTTCTCCCTGTTTGAAGAAATTGCTGTACTCAGTCTCTAATGGGAGCTCTACTAGTGAAAAATTCTTTAAAATTTCCTTTGTCTGAAGTTGTTTTTGTTTCTTCATACTTAAGGATAGTTTCCCTTGTTATAGAATTCATGGTTTACAGTCCTTTTCTTGCATCATTTGAAAAGCCTTGTGTCACTTTCTGCTGGTTTCTGTGATTTCAGAGAGGAAATCTACTCTCACAACAATCAGTGTTCTCATATAGTTGATGTTTTTTCCCTCTGGCTATTTTCAAAGCTTTTCATTGTATTTAGCTTTCAGAAGGTTATTTATGATATGTCTTCATATAGATTTTTCTCTGGTTTGAGGTTTACTCAGATATTTAATTGATTTTGTTTTTTTTTCATATAAAAAATTGACATTTCATATTGTTGTTCTCAGTTGCATGCCAACTTTGTAGAAACTTATAGACAACATATTGTTGGATTCAGTTTGTTTATGCACTTTGAACATCTCTGTCTTAATTCAGATATTCAGACCATTTACCTTTCAGGTAATTACTGCTCTGCATGTGCATGCTTAGTTGCTCAGTTGCATCCAACTCTTGTGACTCCCATGGGCCATAGACTGTCTGGCTCCTCTGTCCAGGAGATTTTTTTTTTAGGCCAAAATATCAGAATGGATTGCCATTTTTTTCTCCCAGGGATCTTCCCAACCCAGAGATTGAACCCATTCCTCCTGTGTATATTGCATTGCAGGCAGATTCTTTACCCACTGAGCAGTTGAGGAAGTCCAATTACTGCTATATTAGAGCCTAATTCTGCCATTTTACTGGTTTTCGGTTGGTTCCATTATTTCTCATTTCTGTTTCCCTTTCTTCGGCCTTCCTGTGGATTACTTGAATATTTTTTTGGAATCCATCTTGATTTATTTATAGTATTTTGGAGTGTATCTATTTTATAGTCTTCGTAGTGTTAGTCTGGGCATTACATGTACTGCCTGGAATTTATGTGGTCTATTGATATCAACACTGCACTACTCTGAGTACTGTGGAAGCCTGGCTTTACCATAGTTTTTCTTTTCCCTTTCTGATCTCCAGTGTTTTTCTTTTATTGTTTTCTCCCTGTTTGAAGAAATTGCTGTACTCAGTCTCTAATGGGAGCTCTACTAGTGAAAAATTCTTTAAAATTTCCTTTGTCTGAAGTTGTTTTTGTTTCTTCATACTTAAGGATAGTTTCCCTTGTTATAGAATTCATGGTTTACAGTCCTTTTCTTGCATCATTTGAAAAGCCTTGTGTCACTTTCTGCTGGTTTCTGTGATTTCAGAGAGGAAATCTACTCTCACAACAATCAGTGTTCTCATATAGTTGATGTTTTTTCCCTCTGGCTATTTTCAAAGCTTTTCATTGTATTTAGCTTTCAGAAGGTTATTTATGATATGTCTTCATATAGATTTTTCTCTGGTTTGAGGTTTACTCAGATATTTAAATCTGTAAGATTTATGTCTTTTGCTAAATTTGGGAAATATTTCACTATTATTTCTTTAAACAGGAATATTGACATTTCTATGATTGTTCCACAGGTTCCTAAAGATCTGATCACTTTTTGGGAGGAAGGGTCTATTTTCTCTCTGTTGTTCAGAGTGGACAAATCAGTGTCCAGGACACAAATCAGTGTCCTTGAGTTCACTGATGCTGTCCTCTGTCATGTCTGCTATAGAGACCATCCAAAAAATTTTATAATACTTGTACTTTTAGTTTTGTATATTTCTATTTGGCTTTTTTGTACCTTTCACTTTTTTTCAGGGATTTGCTGTCGTTTCATTTGTTTTGAGGAAATTTATAACTGTGGATTGGAGCATTGCTCTGGTGTCTGCTGTAAAATCCTTGGCAGATATTTCCAACATAGTGTCATCGCAGTGTTGGCATCAGCTGACTGTCTTTTCTCACTTATTCAAGTTGTGATGATCTTGGCTCTTGGGATAACTGCTGATTTTCAGTTGTAGCCTCCACGTGTTATCTATGATGCGTTGAGATGCTGATCTTATTTAAATTTCCTCTTTAGTAGATGGGATCCTTGTCTTAGTTTCTTCTAATGCTTTTCAATAATGATTCCCACAGTTGTCCCAACTTCCTTGTTTTGTGCATAGGAAGTTTCATCAAACAGCAACTGCTCTGTTACAGGTGGTGAGAAAATTAATACTGACCTGTTGTCTCTAAAGTCTAGTTTAAGGGGATGGAATGACTTAATATGTTCTATTCACTTCATTTTGAATTCCCTCAAAAATCTGTGAAGTTGTTTTTGTTTCTTCATACTTAAGGATAGTTTCCCTTGTTATAGAATTCATGGTTTACAGTCCTTTTCTTGCATCATTTGAAAAGCCTTGTGTCACTTTCTGCTGGTTTCTGTGATTTCAGAGAGAAATCTACTCTCACAACAATCAGTGTTCTCATATAGTTGATGTTTTTTCCCTCTGGCTATTTTCAAAGCTTTTCATTGTATTTAGCTTTCAGAAGGTTATTTATGATATGTCTTCATATAGATTTTTCTCTGGTTTGAGGTTTACTCAGATATTTAAATCTGTAAGATTTATGTCTTTTGCTAAATTTGGGAAATATTTCACTATTATTTCTTTAAACAGGAATATTGACATTTCTATGATTGTTCCACAGGTTCCTAAAGATCTGATCACTTTTTGGGAGGAAGGGTCTATTTTCTCTCTGTTGTTCAGAGTGGACAAATCAGTGTCCAGGACACAAATCAGTGTCCTTGAGTTCACTGATGCTGTCCTCTGTCATGTCTGCTATAGAGACCATCCAAAAAATTTTATAATACTTGTACTTTTAGTTTTGTATATTTCTATTTGGCTTTTTTGTACCTTTCACTTTTTTTCAGGGATTTGCTGTCGTTTCATTTGTTTTGAGGAAATTTATAACTGTGGATTGGAGCATTGCTCTGGTGTCTGCTGTAAAATCCTTGGCAGATATTTCCAACATAGTGTCATCGCAGTGTTGGCATCAGCTGACTGTCTTTTCTCACTTATTCAAGTTGTGATGATCTTGGCTCTTGGGATAACTGCTGATTTTCAGTTGTAGCCTCCACGTGTTATCTATGATGCGTTGAGATGCTGATCTTATTTAAATTTCCTCTTTAGTAGATGGGATCCTTGTCTTAGTTTCTTCTAATGCTTTTCAATAATGATTCCCACAGTTGTCCCAACTTCCTTGTTTTGTGCATAGGAAGTTTCATCAAACAGCAACTGCTCTGTTACAGGTGGTGAGAAAATTAATACTGACCTGTTGTCTCTAAAGTCTAGTTTAAGGGGATGGAATGACTTAATATGTTCTATTCACTTCATTTTGAATTCCCTCAAAAATCTGTGAGCAATTATTATTCCCAACCCCTCATGGCCCACTGCCTTGTTGTGGCAAAGGGGTTTGTGTAACTCAGCGAAGCTATGAGCCATGCTGTGTAAGGTCACCCAAGATACACAAGCCATAGTGGAGAGTTCTGACAAAACATGACCCACTGGAGGTGGAAATGGCCAACCACTCCAGCATACTAGCTGTGAGAACCTCATGAACATATAAAGATATGATTGGAAAAGTCCCTGATGCAGGGAAAGATTCAGGAGAGAAGGAGAGAAGGAAAAGAGAGCATCAGAGGATGAGATGGTTAGATGGCACCACCAATGCAGTGGACATGAGCTTGGGCAAACTCTGGGAGATGGTGAGAAGCAGGGAAGCCTGGCTTACTGCAGTGCATGTGGTCACAAGGAGTCGGACATGACTGAGAGACTGAAAAATGAACAGCAACATTATCGTCAAAATCCTAATACTATGAAATATCCAATTTAAGATTTTCCAGGCACTAGAGCAGAGAAGGACACAGAAACTTAAGGTATTCCCATCATAGAAAGTTAATAATCCTTATATGAACATAATAGTTATAATTCGTTTCATCAGACACCATAATACAACATTATTTCAGGCATTATTCTGAGCACTCATTATGTGTTCAGTCACTGAATTCATAACAACCATTCAAGCTACTTAGTTATTTGTCATATCTTATAAATGAGGCCAGAGAGATCTAGCATACTTTTCAAAGATACATGAAGAGTAAACAGCAGAGAGAGTCAGAGAAAATGATCAGAGCAGATATCATTATTGAGAAAGTAAAAGTTCAATATACTTTTTTTTTTTTTTTTTTAAAGATTTATTTATTTATTTATTTTGGTCAGGGATCGGGTTGGGGAGGGAGGGGAGTGGACGGACCACTTCTATTGGTCTTTCATCTCTCCATTTTCATCCGTCTTTGTTCCTTGGCTCCTGTGGGCCTCCCATCGCGGTGGCGTCTGTTGCAGAGCGCTGGCTCTGGGCGCAGGCGCTCCAGAGCTCCGACTCGGCAACTGGACACATCGGTCCAGCCACTCCGCGGCACGTGGGATCTTCCCAGGCCAGGGATTGAACCGGCGCCCCTTGCACTGCAAGACGCTGTCCTTACCCACTGGACCACCAGGGGAAGTCCTCAATATACTTTTATTATTGATATTTTGCTGTATTGTTTTCCAGTTGTGCCTTCAGAGCTCCATTCATTAAAGTAAAAACATTCTCTGCTTCACAGCAAGGATACAATCTGTAAGAAAGAAGGAAGACACTAGTTATGTTTAAAAGGTATCAGTCATACTGGCAAAAGTCAGTCAATTGGGTTTCCACCTGGAAAAGAGCCTGGGGGCTGTGAGCCCTCAGGGGTCCCACTTTCAGAAGTGCATTCATTTCATCACAGAAGTAGCAGTGATGGATCAGGTGAGTGCCTAAGTAGGGTGCCTGATGAAGGTTCTCAGGGCCCAGCTACTTCATCAGAGCACCAAGCAAGATGCTAACAGAGCCCAGCAGGACTTTGCAGGGCTGAGAAATCACCACTGTGAGCTCAGCAAGGGCTCAAACTTTCTCTGGGCAACCTCACTCCTTTCCTGCGGGTCTCTGTGGTTCTTTCAGGGGATCTTGCCTCAGTGGGTCTGGGTCTGGCTCCAGGCTCACTCCCTTCTCTCCTTTAGTAGAGAAGTTGCAAAGTTACTTGGTGAAGGGTGCGAATGCAGGGGAGTAAAAGACTGGAAAAATAACACAATCTCTCACAATAAGCACCCTGGGACTTAGAATTGAAAATCAAGGAAAAGATAAGAAGAAAAATATACTGAAAGCCTCTATGCCCAAGGGACCACTTTGAAATACAGTGTAGTTCTGATAATAATGTTTGAATTTAACAGAGGATTCGAGGAACTGAGATGACTGCAAAGATGCATTACAGGTATTTGAGGATGAAGAAAACGGACATTTGGATGGGTGGCTCTGAGATGCCTCGCATCCGAGGAATGGAGGGGAGGAGACAGAAAGTGATACTAGGCAGTGGATGTGGGGCTTGAACAAGGAGCGGGTGCAGATGATTCTCTGTTTTCCAGACGGGTGCTGGGATCACAGGAGTGAGATTAAGAAAAGCAGAAGAAAGAAACATTTTGGAGAGAAAGCTGAGCTCAGTGAGCATCTCTGGCATAGCCGAATTGCTAATGATTTCTCATCTGTGACCAGGCTCTTTTCCATGGCAAGGTCTTTGCACAATGGTTCACATCCTAGGTACGATTTTCCACCTAACCCATGCTTCTGGCTGTCCTGCCCATGCATTGAGTCTCAGTTAAGCATCACTTCCTTCAGGAGTCATGTTTGCATCCGTATCCCGGATGAAATGTCCCAGTTTAACCCTGCCCTCTTCTTTAATAATGTTTTCCTTTCTTTTGTTATGACTTTTTCTCCTGGTTGATGTTTTTTTTTTTTTTTTTTTTCTGTAACCTGTAACATCCATGAAGGTGGGTGTTACCTTCGTCTGGCTCACTGTGTATTTCCTGTGCTGAGCTCACTGCCTGTCCTATAGTTAGCACTTACTGAATACACTCTGAATGAATGAATCAATGAAAGAATGACTAAACACTTCTATTATTTGCTGGAAAAAAGAACTCTTAAAGTATAAACTAAAAACTAACACAAATACTTACCTGATGGGCAGGGAGAATTTGGATGGAGGATATATGGATGAAACCAAGACTTCCCTGAGTGTATCTTTCTTTTTTTTAATTATTCTTTATTTAAAAGATTTTACAGAGTTTTGTTTTTCACCGACATGTATGTTGCCAGATCATTCATATGCATATCCCTGGACCACCCCCCTACCACCCAGTTCCCCCCTCCCACCCCTCTGGACCATCGCCCCAGGTGATTGTAGGCACTCCTATTCCCTTAGCACAATGACAATAGCCATCCCTTCCAAATGTGCCAGTATAGGTTTCGATGTTACTTCCTCTGTGCCTCCCTCTCACTGTTTGGTCTCCATATTGTCCCTATGTCTATTCTCTGTCTATTTTTCCATGAGTTCCCTGCGTGTGTTATCATGACCATCCCACTAACTTTCATATATATGAGTTAGTATACTGTACTTGTCTTTCTCTTTTTGACTTCACTTTTTATGATATGTTCTAGAGTCAGCCACCTCATTAGGACTGAGTCTTCTGCATTTCTTTTAACAGCTGTGTAGTATTCCATTGTATATATGTACCAGGGCTTCTGTATCCATTCGTTTGTTGATGGACATCTAGGTTGCTTCCATGTTCTGGCTATCGTATAGAGAGCTGCAATGAACATTGGGGTACAGGTGCCTCTTTCATTTTTAATTTTATCAGGATATAGGCCCAATAGTGAGATTGCTGGGTCATAGGGTGCTTCTATTTTTAGTTTTATAAGGAATCTCCATATTGTCTTCCATAGAGGCTGTACTAGTTTACATTACCACCAGCAATGCAAGAGGGTTCCCTTTTCTCCACACCCTCTCCAGCATTTATTGTCCGTTGATTTATTGATGATGGCCATTCTGACAGGTGTGAGGTGGTATCTCATTGTGGTTTTGATTTGCATTTATCTAATAATAAGTGAGGTTGAGCATTGTTTCATGTGCTTTTGGGCCATCTGTATGTCCTCTTTGGAGAAGCGTCTCTTTAGATCTCTTTCCCATTTTTTGATTGGGTTGTTCATTTTTCCGGTGCTGAGTTGTCTCAGTTGCTTGTAGATTTTGGAAATTAATTCTTTGTCTGTTGTTTCATTTGCTATGATTTTCTCCCACTCTGTGGGGTGTCTGTTCAGCTTTTTTGTAATTTCTTTTGCTGTACAAAAGCTTTTAAGTTTCATGAGGTCCCATATATTCAGTTTTCTTTTCAGTTCTGCTATTTTAGTTGGTGGGTCAGAGAAGATCTTGCTTTGATTGATGTCCTTGAGGGTTTTGCCTACATTCTCCTCTAAGAGTTTGATGGTTTCTGGTCTTCCATTTAGGTCCTTAATCCATTTTGAGTTGATCTTTGTGTATGGTGTCAGGGAATGTTCCAATTTCATTTTTTTGCATGTAGCTGTCCAATTTTCCCAGCACCACTTGTTGAAGAGGCTGTCTTTGTCCCTTTTAATAGTTTCGCGTCCTTTGTCAAAAATAAGGTACCCATAGGTGCGTGGGTTTATCTCTGGGTTCTCAATCTTGTTCCATTGGTCTATAGTTCTGTTTTTGTGCCAGTATCATACTGTCTTGATGACTGTTGCTTTGTAGTAGAGTCTGAAGTTAGGGAGGCTGATCCCTCCAACGTTGTTTTTCTTTCTCAGGATTGCTTTGGCTATTCGAGGTCTTTTGTGTTTCCATATGAACTGTGTTATTGTTTGGTCTAATTCTGTGAAAAATGTCAATGGTAGTTGAATAGGTATTGCATTGAATCTGTAGATGATATTTGGTAGTATGGTCATTTTCACAATATTGATTCTTCTGACCCAGGAACATGGAATATCTCTCCATCTGTTTAAGTCTTCTTTAATTTCTCTAGCTCCCCGGGCTACCTCCTGAGTGTATCTTTTAATGTAGTTTGTCTTTTGAAACATATAAATATTTTGCATGTTAAAAAATAAATTTTATTTGAAAGGCACATCCTGAAACTGAAAATAAACAGAAACAAATGAAGGCATACGTTAATATAACCAGAAAAATGAAATCATTGTTTTAAAAGTCTTAAGTAACAATTTTAAATGTAGAGATCTTGTTATAGACCCTTTAGTTGGTTACATTTTATGGGTAAAAACACTACAAAGAATTTTATAATTCTATTAATTGTATTATGCAAGTAGTAATTTTGGAAATTAATTCTTTGTCTGTTGTTTCATTTGCTATGATTTTCTCCCACTCTGTGGGGTGTCTGTTCAGCTTTTTTGTAATTTCTTTTGCTGTACAAAAGCTTTTAAGTTTCATGAGGTCCCATATATTCAGTTTTCTTTTCAGTTCTGCTATTTTAGTTGGTGGGTCAGAGAAGATCTTGCTTTGATTGATGTCCTTGAGGGTTTTGCCTACATTCTCCTCTAAGAGTTTGATGGTTTCTGGTCTTCCATTTAGGTCCTTAATCCATTTTGAGTTGATCTTTGTGTATGGTGTCAGGGAATGTTCCAATTTCATTTTTTTGCATGTAGCTGTCCAATTTTCCCAGCACCACTTGTTGAAGAGGCTGTCTTTGTCCCTTTTAATAGTTTCGCGTCCTTTGTCAAAAATAAGGTACCCATAGGTGCGTGGGTTTATCTCTGGGTTCTCAATCTTGTTCCATTGGTCTATAGTTCTGTTTTTGTGCCAGTATCATACTGTCTTGATGACTGTTGCTTTGTAGTAGAGTCTGAAGTTAGGGAGGCTGATCCCTCCAACGTTGTTTTTCTTTCTCAGGATTGCTTTGGCTATTCGAGGTCTTTTGTGTTTCCATATGAACTGTGTTATTGTTTGGTCTAATTCTGTGAAAAATGTCAATGGTAGTTGAATAGGTATTGCATTGAATCTGTAGATGATATTTGGTAGTATGGTCATTTTCACAATATTGATTCTTCTGACCCAGGAACATGGAATATCTCTCCATCTGTTTAAGTCTTCTTTAATTTCTCTAGCTCCCCGGGCTACCTCCTGAGTGTATCTTTTAATGTAGTTTGTCTTTTGAAACATATAAATATTTTGCATGTTAAAAAATAAATTTTATTTGAAAGGCACATCCTGAAACTGAAAATAAACAGAAACAAATGAAGGCATACGTTAATATAACCAGAAAAATGAAATCATTGTTTTAAAAGTCTTAAGTAACAATTTTAAATGTAGAGATCTTGTTATAGACCCTTTAGTTGGTTACATTTTATGGGTAAAAAACACTACAAAGAATTTTATAATTCTATTAATTGTATTATGCAAGTAGTAATTTTAATACTGTAATTTTAAAACTCTTTAATAAACCACCCAATCAAAAAATGGGCAGACTTAAATAGGCATTTTTCTAAAGAGGCATATGAAAATATGCTTATCATTGCTAATTAGTAGAGAAATACAAATGAAAACTACAATAAGGGGCTTCCCTGGTGGTTCAGTGAGTAAAGAGTCCGCCTTGAATTGCAAGGGGCGCTGGTTCAATCCTTGACCTAAGAAGATCCCATGTACCGTGCAGCAGCTGGATTGCTGTGTCCAATTACACAACAGCACTCTGGAGTGTATGCGCCCAGAGTCGGTGCTCTGGAATAAGAGAGGCCACTGCCATGGGAGGCCCACACAGGCCAAAGAATAAAAATGGATGTAAACAAATAAATAAACCAATAAAAGCGGCCAAAATTAAAAAAAAAAAAAACCTGCAATGAGGTACTACTCCGTACCAGTCACGATGGCAATCATCAAATAGTCTACCAGTAATCCATGCTGGAGAGGATGTGGAGAAAAGAGAGCATTCCTATTCTGCTAGTGGGAATGTAAATTGCTATAGCCACTAACAAGAACAGTATGGAGGTTCCTTAAAAAGAGCTACCATATGACACAGCAATCCCATGCCTGGGCATATAGCTAGAGAAAAGTTTAATTCAAAAAGATACACACACCCCAGTGTTCAATGTGAAAAAACAAACTTATTACCAGGGTGAGGAGTAGGGAGGGATAAACTAGGAGTTAGAGATTAACACATACACATTACTATATATATAACACATATCATCAATGAAGACCCACTGTGAAGCACAGAGAACTACACTCAATGTTTTGTAATAACCTATAAGGGAAAAAATCTGAAAAAAGAATATAAATATATAAAACAACATATATAAAACTGAATATATATAGAAAACTGAATATATATATAACTGAATATATATAAAACTGAATATATATATAACTATATATAACTGAATATATATATTATTTACATATATAAACAATGTGTGTGTACATATATATATGACTGAATCATTTTGCTGCACATCTGAAACTAACACATTATAAATATCCCATAGTTCAATTGTATTTAAAAAAACCAGCTTTTTTTGATGAAGGAATACTCATGTTTTGTTTTAAAGAATAATTTGAACTCATAAATATAAAAAGAATGAAAAAATTATAAAATATCACCATTTTCCAACACTGGAAAAAATTCAATTAAGACAGAAATTTCAATGGTTGGTAAACTATGATGGTTGCTGGTGAATAGAATTTTTGGAGCGCAGAAGCAAACAGAATCTCCACAAATAACTTGCTCACTGCCAAGGAGAACACGTGACTTCCGCTGAAGAGCTGAGCCTGACTAGTCGTGGGGTGTCCTGACTAACTTGTGCTCCCTGATGAGGTTTAGTAGAAAAGGTACAACATCCCTTGGGAATCTCTTCAGGCAAATGTTTAAGGTGAAGTGAATCAAATCTTTAGACCTAACCTTCATTGAGCAATGACAAGGATAGGGCAAGATTCCCCAATCCTGGCTGTGCATGGTGATCACCCTACAAAGCAAAACTATACTGATGCTGCAGCTCTTCCCCTAGAAATTCTGTAGAACTGGAGAAATGGGGATATGAACAGATGTTAGAGAATTATTCTTTCATTAGCTGTGATGCTGATATCCTGATTCTACACAAATGATAAATCTGTCTTAAAGCTGGAAAGCATTGAGAGTAATAGCAGTTATTAAATTCATATTTGATATTGATTTGATATAATCACTTAAAACAGCATTTGAAAACATATTACCTTTAATTAAGACATAATTAAATTTTTTTCTTAACTCTCCGTAGTCATCAATTTCTCTTAGTGTTCTAGTCTCCTTAATACCACTCTTGGTGATGATGTGATTGATTTTCTGTTTCTGTGTTCTTTGTTTGCATTCCTAGCAGCTTTACTTGCCTCCATCTATACAAATAGTAAACCATAACCAACACCACAGCCCTGGGGGGCTTGCAGAGATCAGCGCCATGGTGCAGATCTCAAACCCGCAGGGGTGCTGATTCCCATGCTGTCTATATTTTCCTGACTGTGCACCCAGTCAGGGTGCACAGGAGTACTCTGGAGGGATGCTGACGTGATAGCAAATGAGATCTTTATCGTGTAAACTGGATTGAACTGGTGTAATTTTTGTTAACAATAGTCAAAGTCCTAACAGGTTCAGTAAAATTTGATTGAGTAGGTTGATTCTGTTACTCTCGCTATCTATTAATACCCTCCTATATCCACACCCATTGTTCAGATTTTTGGATGAAATGTTAGTTTCGCTCCTGCTCAGAACAGTACTTGTTCCTTTGATCTGCTTTGTCATTTCTTTGGACGGTTTCACGGGCCTGCCACTCAACTTTAAACATTGTTCAGAGTTTCCACTGTGTTTGCTGTTGTCCTTGGTCAATGTCACAATTGTATTGTGTTTCTAGTCTTCGGTCTAAACCTGAGCTGTTCAACGTAAATGTTAGGTGTTACTCGTCAGGGTTCTTGGCCTCCTTAATCGATAGAAATTGATCAGAGGCCAGACCAGACATTTAGGAAAGGCTTTATTGGGATTCCTTCTGTAACAGGGACAGTGAGAACCCACAACAGGCTCTCTTGCTTGCTTGCTTGCTAAGATGGGGAGGGGAAGGGGTTCCTTACACAGGGTGTGGGTGGGGGTGTGTCCAGGAGCTGGACTGGAGGGGTGGCATAGGTGTGTTGCCCACCCCTTTGGGGATGTTGAGCGCAGGTGCATGTGCATTAACCTGCTTTTGCTACCAAACCCCTGCTTTTGGGTCAGGTTCTTCAAAAGTGGCCTGGTCACTTTGTATCTTTTGTCCAGAACTTGCCCTAATTGTGTAAGCACACAGTTATTTTTAGTCCCATATGGTTTCTTTGTGTTTTATCGCTGAAGTAGAGGTGTGTCCAGGTGCATGCACTGGAGCAAAGCGTCCCAGGTTCCAGGCTAGTCTCGTAAGGAGATGTCTGTAGGTAATGACAAGTTTCTAGTTGCCTCATTTTAAAAAAACAAGGAACAGGGAAAATGAATTTTAATAATGTTATTTAACTCAATAGATACAAAAAGTTGAATAACTCATGCCTTTTTAGAAGAACCAGCAAAATGACCTATTGGGAAGAAGGCGACACACTGTGAAGTAGCTATTAACTAAACTATTAACTCAGCACAGATGTATATGTAGACGCTATCAGCCGACTCTCGTTCTGTGTAATGATCACAGCTCCTTCTTTAGTGTAAAGTTGGGACTGAAGTCCTGTGTCCTGACTGTCTCTGTCTTCGTCATGCTCTAGGGCTACAAACACAGCCCCAAAGGCATTGGTTTTGCTCTTGCGTTTTATTTGTTGGTTTCCACTGAGATTTAGATATAGTGCTTATGTATTTAAATTTAAACTAGCATGCAATACTACTAACCTGCTTCTAGATTTACTTAGGAAAGGGAAGGCAGCTAGTGCCTTGGACTCTATACCCAATGTGACCCTGTTAGGTGGGGTTGAGCCTCTGGTACCTGCCACAGACCTCAGTCTCTGAGAGGTGACTGCAGCATCTATGTCTTCCCCGGTGAATTTCAGTGTTCTGCCTGGTTGCTGGAGGCAGAGAGAACACGTATCTCCTCTCCGATTCACTCTTCTAGGCTGTTCATAACTTTTCATCAGGTTTAACATAGAGACTGAAAAGAGCTTTTTATTTTGTGAATAATGAGAGTTGCCGGAGAAAGTTTTTCTTTAAATTACAAATACGTCTCTGTCTTTCTCTCTTTCCCCTTTCTGTTTGTGAAGACTTGAGTAATGCTGCAATTCTGGGAGTTGTGGGTATCCTGAAAAGTACATAGATTGTCCTAACATCTTATTTGAGGGCTTCCTCCCTCACTGTGGAGGAAGAGAGAAGTTAGAGATCTCTTTTGTTGAAGAATGAGCATTATAATTTTTTCATATTTTATTTTAAAATCAATTATATTAGAGTATAGCTACTTTGCAGTGTTGTGTTAGTTTCTACTGTATAGTAAAGTGAATCAGTCATATGTATACCTACAGGCTCCCTTTTTGGATTTCCTTCCCATTTAGGTCACCACAGAACATTGAATAGAGTTCTCTGCGCTATATAGTAGGTTCTCAATAGTTATCTGTTTTATGCACATGTGCTAAGTCACTTCAGTCATGTCTGACTCTGCAATCCTATGGATTGTTGCCTGCCTGGCTCCTCTGTCCGTGGGATTCTCCAGACAAGACTACTGGAGCGAGTAGCCATGCCTTCCTCCAGGGGATCTTCTCAACCCAGGGATAGAACCCACATCTCCTGTAACTCCCGCATTTCAGGCAGATTCTTCACCACAGAGCCTCTGGGGAAGCCCTATCTATTTTGTACCTAGTGTGGCATATATAAGTCAGTCCCAATCTCCCAGTTCATCCCAACCCCCTTTTCCCCCTTAGTGTCCACATGTTTGTTCTCTACCCCTGTGTCTTTTTTTCTGCTTTGCAAATATGACATCTATAGCATTTTCTACATTCCATATATATGCATTACTATGTAATTTCTGTGTTAAATTTTTAAAAATTGTTTTTATTTTACTTTTTGCTTTTACAGAGTTTTGTTGTTTACAGATAGGTATATTCCCAGATCAGCCATATGTATACCCCTGAACCCTCCCCCCTCCATCCCCCTCCAAGTCCCCCCATCCCATCCCTCCAGGCTGTCACACAGCCCCCTTGCTGGATCCCTTATTCCCACAGCTCAATGAAAATAGCTATATCGTTCACATATGATAGCATAGGTTTCCATGTTACTCTTTCCACACCTCCCATCCACTGTTCATTCCCCACAATGTGCACAAGTCTGTTCTCTATGTCTGTTTTTCCATCACTTCTCTGCGCGTGTTGTCATTACCATCTTACTAGATTCCATATATAGGTGTTAGTATACTGTACTTGTCTTTCTCTTTTTGACTTACTTCACTTTTTATAACAGGTTCTAGATTCATCCACCTCATTAGGGCTGATTCTTTGTGTTAAATTTTATTCAGAGACTTATATTGTTAATACTTGTACACTGTTGTACAATTTGTATGATATATTCAATTGTGGTCTTTCATTGTTATTTTTTAAGTAACTGGGATTAAGTTCTGCACTGCCACTCTAAATGGCTTTAATAAGATCAGATGGTGGAGGTGCATGGGTGTGGATGTGTATCTGGTGTGGACCAGCCTGGTCTTCCACCCTGGATTACCAGATTCCAGGTTTTATGCAAGACACTGTGATGCCGTGCTTTTATCCTCACCATAAAGTGCTTCTGTGGACCATGCAGGGAGGTGTAGATGTTTTCATTGTCTCCACACACTTACGGCCTAACCACTCTGTGCAGCTTAGAGAAAATAGGGGGAGTTGAATCACACAGAGAATAAACAGGACAAATGTTTCCAGAGTAGGTGATTGCTCCATTGTTTCCAAGTTACCAAAAATGAGTTCTTAAGCAAAGGGAAGTTTTGGGAGATATCTTTTCTGAAGAAATCTTGAAGTGCAGAAAAAAATCTGATTGTTGCAAAATATTATTATTGATAACATAATGTTAATAATATAACTGCAATATGTTCACAACCTTACACATGTTTCCTTGCTGAATGATTTAGGGTTTACATCATCATCAGAAAACTCTACAAGGTAGGGATCAATATCATGAGTTTATAAATGAGAAAACTGATGTTCCATGTGGTTAGTGCACCCACGCTTACCCACCGAGTTAGCAGCCAAGTGAGGACAGGACCGAGGACTCTCAGGGTAAAAGTACTGCACTTTTTCCTCCACCATGGCTGTTAGAGATGCGAGTGGGCGGCAACCTGCTTGCACCCACTTTTCTATGTCTCCAACTTTTCGGTTATTATTCCAATGCACGTTATTTTTTGCACAAGTCTGTTCTCTATGTCTGTTTTTCCATCACTTCTCTGCGCGTGTTGTCATTACCATCTTACTAGATTCCATATATAGGTGTTAGTATACTGTACTTGTCTTTCTCTTTTTGACTTACTTCACTTTTTATAACAGGTTCTAGATTCATCCACCTCATTAGGGCTGATTCTTTGTGTTAAATTTTATTCAGAGACTTATATTGTTAATACTTGTACACTGTTGTACAATTTGTATGATATATTCAATTGTGGTCTTTCATTGTTATTTTTTAAGTAACTGGGATTAAGTTCTGCACTGCCACTCTAAATGGCTTTAATAAGATCAGATGGTGGAGGTGCATGGGTGTGGATGTGTATCTGGTGTGGACCAGCCTGGTCTTCCACCCTGGATTACCAGATTCCAGGTTTTATGCAAGACACTGTGATGCCGTGCTTTTATCCTCACCATAAAGTGCTTCTGTGGACCATGCAGGGAGGTGTAGATGTTTTCATTGTCTCCACACACTTACGGCCTAACCACTCTGTGCAGCTTAGAGAAAATAGGGGGAGTTGAATCACACAGAGAATAAACAGGACAAATGTTTCCAGAGTAGGTGATTGCTCCATTGTTTCCAAGTTACCAAAAATGAGTTCTTAAGCAAAGGGAAGTTTTGGGAGATATCTTTTCTGAAGAAATCTTGAAGTGCAGAAAAAAATCTGATTGTTGCAAAATATTATTATTGATAACATAATGTTAATAATATAACTGCAATATGTTCACAACCTTACACATGTTTCCTTGCTGAATGATTTAGGGTTTACATCATCATCAGAAAACTCTACAAGGTAGGGATCAATATCATGAGTTTATAAATGAGAAAACTGATGTTCCATGTGGTTAGTGCACCCACGCTTACCCACCGAGTTAGCAGCCAAGTGAGGACAGGACCGAGGACTCTCAGGGTAAAAGTACTGCACTTTTTCCTCCACCATGGCTGTTAGAGATGCGAGTGGGCGGCAACCTGCTTGCACCCACTTTTCTATGTCTCCAACTTTTCGGTTATTATTCCAATGCACGTTATTTTCCCTTCATGAGTCTTCTCTGATTAAGGACACCTAAATCACAAGATCAGACTCTATCAAGCAGCCACAAATTTGCTTTCTTGTTATTAAAACAGAAAAACACAGTTTCTGTTTCCCACACAGACATTGCAGAAGAGCTGGCCAGGTAGTAAATTATTGGCATCTTCCAACCATTGGTGAAGGCTTTGGCTGATGCTGTGACTCTGGGTGTGTTGTATACCATTTTCCAAAAATGCAAATGAAAAGCATGTTTGCTGTATCTTTCACCTATGGTGTTTCACCATCTAATGTCATTACAACTTCTGGGAGAAAAAAAAGCCCACACGGATACAAATTTTTTAAAATAGTATTTGGAATTTTTTTAAATTTATTTTTTGGCTGCACCACATGCAGGATGTAATTTCCTTGACCAGGGCCTTGACAGTCAAAGCATTGAATCTTAATCACTGGTCCACCAAGAAAACAGTAGTGTTTAGACTATATATAAAATAGATATCTCACATGAACCTACTTTATAGCTTTATAGCACATGGAATGTATTCTAAAAAAGAATCCATATATGTATATGTATAGCTAAATTCGCTTTGCTGTGTTTCAGAAACTAACTATGAGTGAGGAGAAGTTTCTCAGTTATGTACAACTCTTGGTGACCCCAAGGACAGTAGCTCACCAGGCTCCTCAGTCCATGGCATTCTCCAGACAAGAGTACTAGAGAATTGAACCTGGGAGTCCTACATTGCAGGAAGATTCTTTACTATTTGGGCCCTTGGGGAAGTCCAAAAAGAAAAAAAAAAGAAGTACTAGTGCTCAGGTGGCACTGGTAAAGAAATCCCATGCCAGTGTAGGAAATATAAGAGATGTGGATTCAGTTCCTGGGTTGGGAAGATTTTCCTGGAGGAGGAAATGATAACCCACTCCAGTATTCTTTCCTGGATGAATAAAAAACAGTATTTGGAAATTCTTGTAATCTTTATCTAATATGGACTCCATACAGAGAACACAGAGAGAATATGTGTAGCTATGGAGAAATACACTCGAGATTAGGAGGATAAAATAGAAAAATCATCACGAAAGATTTGAGAGCTCCTATCACTCATGATCAGTCTATAGCTGATAGAGCTCCTCTGTCATCCAGGAAAAAGACAAAGAGGGGGCAGGAAAGTGTCCACTGAAATATTGGAGTCCAGGGAGGAAGCTGATTTTTTTCTCTTCATGTTTCTGTAACATGCTCAGTCACTTAGTTGTGTCTGACTCATTTGTGACCTCATGGACTGTCACCTTCCAGATTCCACTGTCCGTGGGATTTTTCAGGCAAGAGTACTAGAGTAGGTTGCATTTCCTTCTCCAAGGCATATTTCTGATCCAGGAATCAAAGTTGCATCTTCTGTGTTTCCTTCATTGCAAGTGGTTTCTTTACTGCTGAGCCACCTGGGAAGCCCTCTTGTTTCTATGTCCATTCTTGATATAGGACTGTTCTTGAACATTCAGATCTTCTTGAGATGTATGCTCTCGAGCTTTTGTCAAGACTCTTGCCACTTAGGAAAGTGCCATTAGCAAGGTTTACCATCTCCAGGCCCTCTTCCTAGGGGTCGGGGAAAGGGTTACTTCACCAGCTGGGTGAGACTGGGGGTAAAATCACTTCGTATGTGAAACCTGTTCCCTCATTTCATTTCTTCCTCCAACTTCCTGCCTGACAACAAGCAATATGATTGTAACTCTTTCTGGCCTGTTTCCTAAAGACTGAGGCCATCATAGTCCTGAGGGCAGATGATCAGGTCAGTGTATATATCTCATTAAGCCTGGATACTGGTTGCATGACCAACTCGGGTGGGGAGAAGGCATTTTTTGCAGTCTCATTGGTAAATTGCATTTTCCTAGTTGGGTGTCAATTGCTGATGCTTTTATTCTCATCTGATCCTGGCTTGTGTTCCTAATTTTGAGCCTAAAGGACGAGAAAATGTTGTGACCCTATGTCTGGGTAGACTTAAGTTAGAAGCAGGATACAGCAGAGGGAGGGAAAGCCTTCCAAGAAGTCACTGAGGCCTAGAAACCAGGCTTCTCAGGCCAACTGGCCTTGTGAGACCTTCAGGATTTTAATGCTCATGAAGCTAATTTCAGGAGACTGACACTCAAATATGGAAGGCAGACTTACGGGTACCCACCCTGCTTGGGGCACATGTTTATCCCATGCAGGGGTATCTAAATAACATTCCAACTAGAAACAAAGATGGCCCTGTGAACTTGGACTGGGGCAAAAGACAATGCATTGGGTGATCTAGTGACTTGTGTTAGTAATTTTGGCAACCTACCAGAGACGTGAGCTTCTCAGGTGGTGCTAGTGGTAAAGAATCTGCCTGCCAGTGCAGGAGATGCATGAGTTGTGAGTTCAATCCCTGGCTTGGGAAGATACCCCGGAGTAGGAAATGGCAACCAATTCTCATATTCTTGAAAATTCCATGGACAGAGGAGCCTGAAGGGCTGCAGTCTATGGACTCTTAAAGAGTCGGGCATGAGTGAACAACTGAGGAGTGCATATGCCTGCGCACACATACACAAGCACACACATACCAGAGACACACCAATGTGGCCATTGTGAAGACAGGCCAGCAGAGTTTTTGTCACGTGTAGAGAGTCCTCTTGTATTTACTTACTCTTCTCTTAAGACCTCTTTTTAAATCTTCGGACAGAGGTTAAGCATACAGACTTTAGGGAAAGAAGAAACCTGGGATTAAATCCCAGGTGTGCCACTTACCAATTGTACATACTTTGGACATAAATCTCATATGACCCTCAATTTGCTCTCCTAAAAATCAGAGGTGTGATGAACCCAATCAATTATGCCTCTCAACAAGCAATGGTATTTCCCCCAAATGACCATCATAGTCCTGAGGGCAGATGATCAGGTCAGTGTATATATCTCATTAAGCCTGGATACTGGTTGCATGACCAACTCGGGTGGAGAAGGCATTTTTGCAGTCTCATTGGTAAATTGCATTTTCCTAGTTGGGTGTCAATTGCTGATGCTTTTATTCTCATCTGATCCTGGCTTGTGTTCCTAATTTTGAGCCTAAAGGACGAGAAAATGTTGTGACCCTATGTCTGGGTAGACTTAAGTTAGAAGCAGGATACAGCAGAGGGAGGGAAAGCCTTCCAAGAAGTCACTGAGGCCTAGAAACCAGGCTTCTCAGGCCAACTGGCCTTGTGAGACCTTCAGGATTTTAATGCTCATGAAGCTAATTTCAGGAGACTGACACTCAAATATGGAAGGCAGACTTACGGGTACCCACCCTGCTTGGGGCACATGTTTATCCCATGCAGGGGTATCTAAATAACATTCCAACTAGAAACAAAGATGGCCCTGTGAACTTGGACTGGGGCAAAAGACAATGCATTGGGTGATCTAGTGACTTGTGTTAGTAATTTTGGCAACCTACCAGAGACGTGAGCTTCTCAGGTGGTGCTAGTGGTAAAGAATCTGCCTGCCAGTGCAGGAGATGCATGAGTTGTGAGTTCAATCCCTGGCTTGGGAAGATACCCCGGAGTAGGAAATGGCAACCAATTCTCATATTCTTGAAAATTCCATGGACAGAGGAGCCTGAAGGGCTGCAGTCTATGGACTCTTAAAGAGTCGGGCATGAGTGAACAACTGAGGAGTGCATATGCCTGTGCACACATACACAAGCACACACATACCAGAGACACACCAATGTGGCCATTGTGAAGACAGGCCAGCAGAGTTTTTGTCACGTGTAGAGAGTCCTCTTGTATTTACTTACTCTTCTCTTAAGACCTCTTTTTAAATCTTCGGACAGAGGTTAAGCATACAGACTTTAGGGAAAGAAGAAACCTGGGATTAAATCCCAGGTGTGCCACTTACCAATTGTACATACTTTGGACATAAATCTCATATGACCCTCAATTTGCTCTCCTAAAAATCAGAGGTGTGATGATCATAGTGGCATGACAGTCAAATGAGCTTGAGACTTATAAAGCCCAACATCTAGATCACAGTGCACTTGTTGTGGACAACCGGAGACATGTTCATTTCTCAAAAAATTAAGGAAAGATATCTGGGCTGAACAGACAATTGTCTCCTTACGCTAACGGTATGTGCTGCCTACAAGCCTCGCTTCTCTGAAACCTCCTCCTCCGAGGAAGAATAGGTAGCTGGTTACTGATAAAAGCCTGGGCCAGAATAGCCCCACTCATAAGATTAACAGTTTCAAACTATTACCTTTAGCAAACATCAATAGAAGTGCTAATGTGGAGCGGGAAAACCTCTTCCTCTTACCGCTTTTCAATGCTAATGAAACATGCTTTTTGCAACTCTGGTTCCCTTGGTAACTAAGAATTGTAAGAATGTTTTTTCTATAAACAAATGTTTCCCCTCAAGAGCAAAGGTGTTGGTAGAGGAGCAAAGGGCTCCGGTGATGAACTCTTTTGCATCTCTAGAGAGACAAAAAGCTTCTTCATGATTATTAATTAGCTTGAGATTTCTAGTTGGAAAAAAATATAAAAAGGGTAAAGAAAGATTGTGCGTTAGCCTCGCCCATGGAGATCGGCTGTGTGAGGTCGGGACTCTCCAGCTCTGGGGTAAGAACATGCTTACATTTGATTGAGTTCTGATTATTTCTGAATACTTGTACTTGCCTTTATTTGATGATTAATCAACCCACTCTTGGTTTGACAATATTTGAGACCATGATACTTTATTGTCGAGGTCCGAAACTCACACCCTGAGGGCACAACGCTGTGTTCGGGGAAAAGTCTCTGAGCTATTTAATATAGTTTCTCTTAGCGAGAACTAGTGAGAATAGTAATCAGAGTAAGCTCCGAACATGGTGTCCACGACACATAAACCACCGGGTCTCTGGTAACAGAACCCTGGGAGGTAGTCTCAGCAAGAAACTGAGTGCAGATACTGTTTAAAGAAAAATTCTGCTGGGCAGATGTAGAAAGCAAATGAAAGCTCCTTTGCAAAGCAATAATCCTCCACTTAATCAGAGATTAAAGCCAACCTCAGTGTCTGCGGGCGCCTTCCGCAGAAAGGAAGGCAGTGGGATTGCCCCCGGCTGAACCAGGAGATCTCGGAAAGAAGCGAGCCTTGCTGCTGGCCCCCCAGCCCGCCGGAGCATGCTGGGGACAATCAGACTCAACAGGGGTTCTGTTGAAGCAGTTCTGCTTTATTAGTGTAGATTCACAGCTTTTATAGGCAAGTGAAGGGAGTTTTGCACGGGACTTCCTATAGATTACACCAATCAAGCTAAAGGTCAAGCAATCATCCATGAGCGCGGAAACCAGGGGAACCAATCAGAAATTTTTAAAAAAAAAAAAATTTTTTTTTTTTTGAAGATTTTTTTATTTATTTATTTTGGGCGGGAGTTGGGTTGGGGAGGGAGGAGAGCGGGCGGGCCACTTCTATTGGTCTTTCATTTCTCTATTTCCATCCGTCTTTGTTCTTTGGCTCCTGTGGGCCTCCCATCTCGGTGGCGTCGGTCGTCGCAGAGCACCGGCTCTGAGCGCATGCGCTCCAGTGCTATGGCTCGGTGATTGGACACATCGGTCCAGCCGCTCCGTGGCACGTGGGATCTTCCCAGGCCAGGGATTGAACCGGCGCCGCTTGCACTGCAAGGCGGTGTCCTTACCCACTGAACCACCAGGGGAAGCCCCGGGGAAGTCCCCAATCAGAAATTTTGACCATCACTTAACTATTTAGATCACACCCTGTCTCTTCCTGTAGGCGCCATCTTAGCTCCAAACTGCAAACATGTGCTTAAGCTTCTTTAAACAATGTGCTTAAGCTTGCTTTCACTCCCACGTCCCTTCCTGTAGACGCCATCTTAGCTCCAAACTGAAACAATGTGCTTAAGCTTGCTTTCACTCTCACGTCCCTTCCTGTAGGTGCCATCTTAGCTCCAAACTGAAACAATGTGCTTAAGCTTGGTTTCACTCCCACGTCCCTTCCTGTAGGCGCCATCTTAGCTCCAAACTGAAGCAATGTGCTTAAGCTTCCTTATGCTTGCCACGGTCCTCTTTCATTTCAGAGCCCACAGTGTCCTTAGGCAGAAACCATGACTTCCCTGTAACCAGTATTCATCCTATGGAGCTGCAGAGGGCTGAGGTCAAGAGCAGTCCTTGGGTTAGACAGAAAAGGATACAAGTTCCGGATCCCCCGCTTAATAAGAGACACAGATGTCTTCAAGGTGACTTTGGGGACACTGGGAGGGCTGGAGCCTAGACAAGGTAAGGAAGGTCTGACAAGTCATCTTTAATCAAGCAGCTTCTTACTCTAAGGAAGGAAAACTGATTTGAAAGTCTAGATAACTAGACTATTCTGAGCATCCTTGAGGGTATGCTCAGTAATGTGTGTGTGTGACTGTCACAGTGGCCTGGACTGTTGTGATTTGCTGTGGTCCCTTGCTGAGACTGTTATGAAGGTTTAAATATTGCAGAATTGGAACTCTTTCTTAGAAGGCTGACAAATTTTTCTAGATTATAAGGCAAAGTTTTCTCTTTACTGTTTGTATTATGAGTAAATTCAGAGTTACAACATGAAAATAAGTGACTAAAGGAAAATGTTCATTTATTCCATGGAATGGATGGGTTTGCTCAGTGACAGATCTGTGAGTTGTATTATGTGTACAGCTATATTTCCCCATTATGATAAACTTACTGTGTTTACCCGTTAGGATCACTCAGCATGGGAATGACAGACAATTTCAAAAGTTTAATTTAAGCTTTACTTGCAAGCTACTTTTTATAATGCTTTTATGGATTTTCAGAAGGCTTTTTTTTTTTTAATTTGAGCAATTTTATGTTCACTGAGAAATTGAGAAGGGACAGAGACTTCCCAAATAACCCCCTGCTCCACATATGCGCAGCCTCCCCAACTGTGAACATCTTTCAGCAGATGGTACATTTGTTACAATTGATCAATCTACACTGACAGACTATGTTACCCACAGTCCACAGCTTATCCTAGAGTTCACTCTTTGTGTTGTATAGTCTCTGCGTATGGACAAGGGTATAATATCATGTATCCATCATTATAGCAACACTGTGTATTTTCATTGTCTTAGAAATTCTCTGTGCTCAACCTATTCTTTCTTCTGCCCCCCAGCCCTTGACAACCCTGTTATTTTTACTGTTTCCATAGTTTTGTGTTTTCCAGGTCATCAAAGAAATCATACACTATGTAGCATTTTTTTTAGTTTTGGCCTCTTTTTATTGGTTGGTTATTTATTTATTTTCATCCATCTTTATTCTTTAGCCAGTGTAGGTCTCCCATTGCAGTGACCTCTCTTGCTGAAGAACATTGGCTCTGGGCACATGTGCTCCAGAGCGCTGGCTCATAATTGGACACACTGGTCAAGCTGCTCTGTGGCATGTGGGATCTTCCTGGCCCAGGAATAGAACTGGTGCCCCATACACTGCAAAGTGGACTCTTTACCCATTGGACCACCAGGGAAGACCAGTATGTCTTAAAATCAGATTATTTCACTTAGTATCATTTAAATTTCCTCCATGCATTTAAATTTTCTCTATGTCTCTTCTTGTTTTGGTAGCTCTTAATTTTTTTTATCGATGAATACTATTCCATTGACTGGATGGGTCATTCTCCTACTGAAGGACATCTTAATTGCTTCCGAGTTTTGGCAACTGTGAATAAATCTACTATAAATATCCATGTGAAGAAGACTCTTGAGAGTCCCTTGGATAGCAAGGAGATCAAACCAGTCAATCCTAAAGGAAATCAACCCTGACTATTCATTGGAAGGATTCGTGCTGAAGCTGAAGCTCCAATAATTTGGCCACTTGATGTGAAGAACTGACTCATTGGAAAAGACCCTGATGCTGTGAAAGATGGAGGGCAGGAGGAGAAGGGCAGGGGGACAGAGGATGAGACAGTTGGTGGCCTCACAGATTCAACGCACATGAGTTTGAGCAAGCTCAGGGAGAGAGTGAAGGACAGAGAAGCCTGGTGTACTGCAGTTCATGAGGTCAGAAAAAGTCGGACACAACTTAACAACTGAGCACAAATGAAAATCCATGTGCAGGTTTCTGTGCAGACATGCTTTCAGTTCCTTTGGGTAAATGCCAAGGAGAATGATTTCTGGCCCCTATGGCAAAAATATGTTTAGCTTTGTAAGAAGAACCCACCTGCCTGACTTCCCAAGAGACAGCACCATTTTGCATCCCCACCAGGAATGATGAGAGTGCCTGATGCTCCACCTCCTCTCTAGCATTTGATGATGGCAGTGTTGTGCATTTTGGCCATTCTGATAGCTGTGTAGTATGATCTCATTGTTCTAACTTTCATTTTCCCGCTGACATCTGATGTGGGGTGTCTTTTCATATTCTTATTTTCCAACTACATATCTTTGAATAAGTCTTATGCCCAGTTTTTAAAAACAAGTTATTTGTTTTCTTGTTGAGTTTTTTAAAAATCTTATTGGAGAATAGTTTCTTTACAATGTTGTGTTATTTCCTGCCATAGAATCATATGCATACATATATTCCTTCTTTTTTGGATTTCTTTCCCATTTGGGTCACCACAAAGCACCGAGTGGAATTCTCTGTAAGTTTTCATTAGTTATCTGTTTCATCGTAGTAAGTATATACATGTCAATCCCAGTCTCACAGTTCATCTCTTTGTCCTTTCCCCTTTGGGGTCCAGAGATGTATTCTCTATGTCTGTGTCTCTATTTCTGGCTTTGCAAATTGGTACCACTTTTCTAGATTCCACATATTAAGAATATTTGGATATTCCAAATACATATAACATATAAAATATGTTATGTTATATTTTGGATAACAGCCCTTCATCAGGTCTGTCTTTTCAAATACCTTCCACTCTGTGGCTTACCTTCAAATTACCTTGATACCATCTTTCACAGAGTAGACATTTTTAATTTTAATGAACTTCACCTTATCAAGTATCTTTTTCATGGATCATGTCATTGCTCTTGTACTGGGAAAATCATTGTTCTGCCCAAGTTTATCTAGATATTCTGTTATATTATCTTCTAGGAGCTTTATCATTTTGTGTTTTACCCTTATGCCTGTGATCCATTTTGAATGAATTCTTGAAGGACAAAACCTGGTGTATGCTTATACAGTCGGACACAACTTAACAACTGAGCACAAATGAAAATCCATGTGCAGGTTTCTGTGCAGACATGCTTTCAGTTCCTTTGGGTAAATGCCAAGGAGAATGATTTCTGGCTCCTATGGCAAAAATATGTTTAGCTTTGTAAGAAGAACCCACCTGCCTGACTTCCCAAGAGACAGCACCATTTTGCATCCCCACCAGGAATGATGAGAGTGCCTGATGCTCCACCTCCTCTCTAGCATTTGATGATGGCAGTGTTGTGCATTTTGGCCATTCTGATAGCTGTGTAGTATGATCTCATTGTTCTAACTTTCATTTTCCCGCTGACATCTGATGTGGGGTGTCTTTTCATATTCTTATTTTCCAACTACATATCTTTGAATAAGTCTTATGCCCAGTTTTTAAAAACAAGTTATTTGTTTTCTTGTTGAGTTTTTTAAAAATCTTATTGGAGAATAGTTTCTTTACAATGTTGTGTTATTTCCTGCCATAGAATCATATGCATACATATATTCCTTCTTTTTTGGATTTCTTTCCCATTTGGGTCACCACAAAGCACCGAGTGGAATTCTCTGTAAGTTTTCATTAGTTATCTGTTTCATCGTAGTAAGTATATACATGTCAATCCCAGTCTCACAGTTCATCTCTTTGTCCTTTCCCCTTTGGTGTCCAGAGATGTATTCTCTATGTCTGTGTCTCTATTTCTGGCTTTGCAAATTGGTACCACTTTTCTAGATTCCACATATTAAGAATATTTGGATATTCCAAATACATATAACATATAAAATATGTTATGTTATATTTTGGATAACAGCCCTTCATCAGGTCTGTCTTTTCAAATACCTTCCACTCTGTGGCTTACCTTCAAATTACCTTGATACCATCTTTCACAGAGTAGACATTTTTAATTTTAATGAACTTCACCTTATCAAGTATCTTTTTCATGGATCATGTCATTGCTCTTGTACTGGGAAAATCATTGTTCTGCCCAAGTTTATCTAGATATTCTGTTATATTATCTTCTAGGAGCTTTATCATTTTGTGTTTTACCCTTATGCCTGTGATCCATTTTGAATGAATTCTTGTGAAGGGTGTGAGGTTTGTGTGTAGATTCATTTTTGTGTGGTGTGTGGAGGTTCAGTTCCTCCAGAATTGTTTATTGAAAAGACTACCTTTGTGTTACCTTTGCTTCTTTGTCAAATATCAATTGTCTACATTCATGGGGGTCTACTTCTGAACTCTCTGTTCAGTTCCATTGATCTATTGGTCTCTCCTTTCACCAATACCAGATTGTTTTAATTATTGTAGCTTTATAGTAAGTCTTGAAGTTGGGTAGGGTCAGTCTTCTTTGTTCTCCATCAGTACTGTGTTGAATATTCTGGATCTTTTGCCTCCTCTGCATACAAACTTTAGAACTACTTAGTTGATATCCAGGAAATAACTTGCTGAGATTTTTATTGGGATTGAAGATTTTGGTTACTTTTATTGTCTGCCATATTTGTCCTATTGTATAGTTTTCAATGCAGAAGGAATGGCAAGCCTCTCAGTATTCTTGCCTGTGAAAATTCCATGGACAGAGGAGCCTGTAGGAGTCTACAGTCCCTGGATTGGGAAGATCCCCTGGAGGAGGACATGGTAACCCACTCCAGTATTCTTACCTGGAGAATCCCATGGACAGAGGAGGCTAGAGGGCTATAATCCATTGGAGTCACAAAGAGTTGGACACGACTGAGCAACTAAACAACCACAACGGATAGTTTTCAAAATAGTTTCTATTTTACAAATCTCCCTTGGCCCTCAAAATGAACCTTTTGAACAGATACATCTCTAAGAGGAATAAAGTGAAGCTCAGGGATTTGAGTGACTTCATATAGAGATCGCATGGCAGAGATCAGACTAGGACCTGGGTTCTTAGAGGGTTGCATGTTATCTGTTTACAAAGGGGCCATAAGGAGAGGAACAAGGAAGGGAGACGCAGGACACATGCTGAAGGTCAAAGGGACAATATAGACATTACCTTATACCATACTTTTCACAGAGTAGACATTTAATTTTAATGAACTTCACCTTATCAAGTATCTTTCATGGATCATGTCATTGCTCTTGTACTGGGAAAATCATTGTTCTGCCCAAGTTTATCTAGATATTCTGTTATATTATCTTCTAGGAGCTTTATCATTTTGTGTTTTACCCTTATGCCTGTGATCCATTTTGAATGAATTCTTGTGAAGGGTGTGAGGTTTGTGTGTAGATTCATTTTTGTGTGGTGTGTGGAGGTTCAGTTCCTCCAGAATTGTTTATTGAAAAGACTACCTTTGTGTTACCTTTGCTTCTTTGTCAAATATCAATTGTCTACATTCATGGGGGTCTACTTCTGAACTCTCTGTTCAGTTCCATTGATCTATTGGTCTCTCCTTTCACCAATACCAGATTGTTTTAATTATTGTAGCTTTATAGTAAGTCTTGAAGTTGGGTAGGGTCAGTCTTCTTTGTTCTCCATCAGTACTGTGTTGAATATTCTGGATCTTTTGCCTCCTCTGCATACAAACTTTAGAACTACTTAGTTGATATCCAGGAAATAACTTGCTGAGATTTTTATTGGGATTGAAGATTTTGGTTACTTTTATTGTCTGCCATATTTGTCCTATTGTATAGTTTTCAATGCAGAAGGAATGGCAAGCCTCTCAGTATTCTTGCCTGTGAAAATTCCATGGACAGAGGAGCCTGTAGGAGTCTACAGTCCCTGGATTGGGAAGATCCCCTGGAGGAGGACATGGTAACCCACTCCAGTATTCTTACCTGGAGAATCCCATGGACAGAGGAGGCTAGAGGGCTATAATCCATTGGAGTCACAAAGAGTTGGACACGACTGAGCAACTAAACAACCACAACGGATAGTTTTCAAAATAGTTTCTATTTTACAAATCTCCCTTGGCCCTCAAAATGAACCTTTTGAACAGATACATCTCTAAGAGGAATAAAGTGAAGCTCAGGGATTTGAGTGACTTCATATAGAGATCGCATGGCAGAGATCAGACTAGGACCTGGGTTCTTAGAGGGTTGCATGTTATCTGTTTACAAAGGGGCCACAAGGAGAGGAACAAGGAAGGGAGACGCAGGACACATGCTGAAGGTCAAAGGGGACAAAACCTCACTGCCACTCCGGACAGATCCCTGCTGGTCTGCACATCTCAGCACTAACTTGGTGTGAAGGGTCATTTACAGTCTACTACAGGAACACAGGGTGTGCAAACATTCACCGACATTATTCTTGTCTGTTTGTGAGGGTATTTCTGGATGAAATGAACATTTGAATCAGTGATGGAGTGAAATAGACTGTCCTCCCCAGTGCCTCATCTGCAAAAGCCTGAAGAAAAAAAAGGCTGGAAATGAAAGAGTTCTTTTTCTCTGCTTGTCTATTGAAGCAGGCACATGGGTCTTCTCTTGCTTTCAGACTTGGTCTTGGAGCAGAACTTATGGCACTATTCCTCCCATGTCTCCAGCTGGCTGACTGCAGAGATGGGACTTCTCAGCATCTAAATTGCTTGAGACAAATCCAATTCCATTTCTTACAATAATTCATCTTACATATATAAATATGTGTATTATGTATAATAATATTATTATTATTGTTGTTGTTGTTTCTGAGTCTTTGCATCCCTATGGACTGCAGCACACCCGACTTCCCTGTCCTCCACAGTCTCCTGGAGTCTGCTCAGACTCATGTCCATTAGTCGGTAATGCTGTCCAAACATTTCATCCTCTGTCGCTCCCTTCTCTTTCTGTCCTCAATCTTTCCCAGGATATATTCATATTATGTATATATGTGAAACTGTATACTTTTTAAGAACCCAGAGTTCCCAGGAGTCTACAGTCCCTGGATTGGGAAGATCCCCTGGAGGAGGACATGGTAACCCACTCCAGTATTCTTACCTGGAGAATCCCATGGACAGAGGAGGCTAGAGGGCTATAATCCATTGGAGTCACAAAGAGTTGGACACGACTGAGCAACTAAACAACCACAACGGATAGTTTTCAAAATAGTTTCTATTTTACAAATCTCCCTTGGCCCTCAAAATGAACCTTTTGAACAGATACATCTCTAAGAGGAATAAAGTGAAGCTCAGGGATTTGAGTGACTTCATATAGAGATCGCATGGCAGAGATCAGACTAGGACCTGGGTTCTTAGAGGGTTGCATGTTATCTGTTTACAAAGGGGCCACAAGGAGAGGAACAAGGAAGGGAGACGCAGGACACATGCTGAAGGTCAAAGGGGACAAAACCTCACTGCCACTCCGGACAGATCCCTGCTGGTCTGCACATCTCAGCACTAACTTGGTGTGAAGGGTCATTTACAGTCTACTACAGGAACACAGGGTGTGCAAACATTCACCGACATTATTCTTGTCTGTTTGTGAGGGTATTTCTGGATGAAATGAACATTTGAATCAGTGATGGAGTGAAATAGACTGTCCTCCCCAGTGCCTCATCTGCAAAAGCCTGAAGAAAAAAAAGGCTGGAAATGAAAGAGTTCTTTTTCTCTGCTTGTCTATTGAAGCAGGCACATGGGTCTTCTCTTGCTTTCAGACTTGGTCTTGGAGCAGAACTTATGGCACTATTCCTCCCATGTCTCCAGCTGGCTGACTGCAGAGATGGGACTTCTCAGCATCTAAATTGCTTGAGACAAATCCAATTCCATTTCTTACAATAATTCATCTTACATATATAAATATGTGTATTATGTATAATAATATTATTATTATTGTTGTTGTTGTTTCTGAGTCTTTGCATCCCTATGGACTGCAGCACACCCGACTTCCCTGTCCTCCACAGTCTCCTGGAGTCTGCTCAGACTCATGTCCATTAGTCGGTAATGCTGTCCAAACATTTCATCCTCTGTCGCTCCCTTCTCTTTCTGTCCTCAATCTTTCCCAGGATATATTCATATTATGTATATATGTGAAACTGTATATATTCTGTTTCTCTGAAGAACCCAGAGTAATAGACTTACCACGTGACTTTCTACTATATATCTTCTTTATGTTCCAAACACCAAAATTTTGGAGCCTTAGAACATTCTTCATAACAATGATTAAAATTTGGATGAATTTTTGATTTTACTTTCCATTATATTTTTGAAATACATGTTCACATCGAATCTTTTTAAAGCCCCTTGTAGCAAAGTATTTATTTGTATGTTGGTTGGGAAGTCATGACTAAAAGCATGGCGGTAAGGTGCTCTGAGTCAGGGACAGACAGGGTTTATGGTTTTGTGGGGACAGGGGCCTGAGGTCCCTGATTCTGGACCAAGCTGTCTGAAGAGAAGCCCTTGCAATTTGGGGTGAATTCAACTGTGCAGGGCAGGGTCGTCACAATGCTGCAGTTGCTGAGTCTTTTTGTATTCTTTTAAGATCTAACACAGTAATGTTTCTGATTAAATACAGTGATGTTTCAATATTCATTAAAGATGCATTGAAGGACTTCCCTGGTGCGCCAATGGTTAAAATTCTGAGCTCTCAGTGCAGGGGGCCTGAGTTGCATTGCTGGTCAGGGAACTAGATCCTGCATACTGTAACTAACAAGCCCACATGCTGCGACTTAGACCAAATTAAAAGTAAAAATAAATAAAGATGCATTGCATTAGAATGAACTGCATTTTCAAATGTACCTTTTATCTCACCTGCTTTCTGCGCACTGATCACCTTTTGTTTATGTTACATTGCTAAAGGACTCATTTTAGTAATTCATATTTTCAGACAAAGGCTGGATGTGGCCTTTAACAAATTAAATATTGCCCTAATGCATGGTGGCAGCCACCTGCTGTTGGAATGAATGGTGAGGACAAGAGTACCTATTTATGATTGTTTGCTGGACTTGGATTCTTGTGACAGCAACTTTATGTTAGACCAGGAAATTGCAAAGTACATTTCTTATCATGCAATCTTTTTTCTTTTAGTTTGAATACACAAAATTTGAATGACTGCACACACACACACACACACACACACACACACTTTAGAGATTATATTAAAATGAGCCTCAAACAGCAGAAACAGGAAATTACCTTGCTGCTGAAACTCCTGCCTACCCTCTTTGTTCACATTTCCCAGTCCCTCCACTGAGAGAAACACTACCTTCCATTTTATCTTAATTATCTACCTACTTTTCTTTGTTCTTCTTACCCTAGTAGCACATACCCTAGTAGTATGTGCATCTCTAAGCCTTATATTGTCTGGTTTTAGCAGGGTTTGGGCTTTGTCCAAAAGGATTCATGCTAGGTGCATTATTTTGAAACTTATTTTTTGGCCCAACTTGTTTTGAAGATTCTTTTTCATATGTGTCAGACACACAATTTGTCCTAGAAAGGAACAATTTAAAAATTGATTGGTAGGGAATTCACGCATTTCCAACTAAATGGACAATCCATATTGCTGGGATAAAAGCTCCAATTACACCTGGCTGAATAACAGCCTTTGACAGAGTTCTTAGGGCGTGGATGACCTGGATTTCTGGAACCTTCCCTTTTGTGAGTTTGAAGTCTGTCCAAGGGTTTTAACCACTGGAGGTCCCCTCACTTGTCTGCCCTGGGCCTGACTCCCCACCCTGCTTCAGTCCATGCCATCAGAATGAAGTGGGGTGCTCAGGGTGCCTTCTTGATGTGAACACAAGTGTGTTAGGGTTCTCTAGGAAGATGGAAACAATGGAGAGTGAATATGTGTGTGTGTTTGTGTGTGTTCACATATACTGTACAGGGATTTACTATAGGAGTTTGACTCACCTGCTTTCTGCACTGATCACCTTTTGTTTATGTTACATTGCTAAAGGACTCATTTTAGTAATTCATATTTTCAGACAAAGGCTGGATGTGGCCTTTAACAAATTAAATATTGCCCTAATGCATGGTGGCAGCCACCTGCTGTTGGAATGAATGGTGAGGACAAGAGTACCTATTTATGATTGTTTGCTGGACTTGGATTCTTGTGACAGCAACTTTATGTTAGACCAGGAAATTGCAAAGTACATTTCTTATCATGCAATCTTTTTTCTTTTAGTTTGAATACACAAAATTTGAATGACTGCACACACACACACACACACACACACACACACTTTAGAGATTATATTAAAATGAGCCTCAAACAGCAGAAACAGGAAATTACCTTGCTGCTGAAACTCCTGCCTACCCTCTTTGTTCACATTTCCCAGTCCCTCCACTGAGAGAAACACTACCTTCCATTTTATCTTAATTATCTACCTACTTTTCTTTGTTCTTCTTACCCTAGTAGCACATACCCTAGTAGTATGTGCATCTCTAATCCTTATATTGTCTGGTTTTAGCAGGGTTTGGGCTTTGTCCAAAAGGATTCATGCTAGGTGCATTATTTTGAAACTTATTTTTTGGCCCAACTTGTTTTGAAGATTCTTTTTCATATGTGTCAGACACACAATTTGTCCTAGAAAGGAACAATTTAAAAATTGATTGGTAGGGAATTCACGCATTTCCAACTAAATGGACAATCCATATTGCTGGGATAAAAGCTCCAATTACACCTGGCTGAATAACAGCCTTTGACAGAGTTCTTAGGGCGTGGATGACCTGGATTTCTGGAACCTTCCCTTTTGTGAGTTTGAAGTCTGTCCAAGGGTTTTAACCACTGGAGGTCCCCTCACTTGTCTGCCCTGGGCCTGACTCCCCACCCTGCTTCAGTCCATGCCATCAGAATGAAGTGGGGTGCTCAGGGTGCCTTCTTGATGTGAACACAAGTGTGTTAGGGTTCTCTAGGAAGATGGAAACAATGGAGAGTGAATATGTGTGTGTGTTTGTGTGTGTTCACATATACTGTACAGGGATTTACTATAGGAGTTTGACTCAAGTGCTTACAGAGGCTACCACCTTTGTGCCTGCAGTGTGACCATGGGTTCAAGACCCAGGAGAGCCAGTGATGTAGATGAAGTCTGTCGACTAAAGAAAGGATGAATAACTTGACAGCTGCAGGTTAAGTTTTATTTGGGGCACAGTTAGGACTGCAGCCTGGGAGGCAGCACCTCAGATAGTTCTGAGAGATTACTTCAAAGAGGCAGCAGGAAGAAAATCAATATATTAGGTTTTGTTGCAGGTGGGTTTCAACACCACTAAACACTCATTTTGCAAAGTGGGTTTCTGGTTAGTCGTGAGGATCTGATTCACCGTGAAAGGACTTATTACTTTTCCAGGTATGAGGAGATGCGAGAACTGAGATCATAAAATCTGTTCCTAAAACCATCTGCCTGTCTAAAGACCTGTCCCACCAGATCCTCTGGAGCACAGAGTGCCTCCCTCCACCCTGAGCTCCCTCAGGGGGTGTTGAGAGTCAGCAGCTTTCACAGCACAGGGGTCAGTCTCCACAGTGGTGGATGGCAAGTGCCCTTGTTGTCCAGTCATTGGTAAGTGCCAATTTGTAGTTGACAAGTCCAAGGTCAGCAGGCTGTTGTGCACTTCCCTCTGCTGGAGGTGGGGGTGGGAGGGAGGCCAGGGTTTTATTCTATTTGGGCCTTTAACTGATCTGTCAAGGCCCACTCACATTATGGAGAGTGATCTGCCTATTCAAAGTTCACAGATTCAGTGTCAGTCTTATCCAAAGATTCCCTCCACATCCACATCAGCACCTGCAATTAACCATCACAATGCTCAAGGGCAGACATTCCAATTTTTGAAGCGTCTACTTGAACTTCTCATACGCTGCTGCCCCACTGCTCTAGTTACCCCCCGTGCCACCTCTCCGAGGCCCTCCCTGCATCCTCTGCCTGTGCTTGCCTGTACTTTGGGATGCACTCAACACAGTCCCCACCAGCTTCAAGGCCAGACGATGAGTCTTGTCTCTTGTGTATCCCTGGGGCCTCACTGTGCGTGCCTCACTGTGCAGTAGATGTCAGCTGGATCCCACCCAGCACAGTCTTGGTACTGCCCATAGAACATCCCAATAATACTTCAGTAGTCACTAAAGCTGAAGTTCTGATACTTTGGCCACCGGATGCAAAGAGACGACTCATTGGAAAAAGACCTTGATGCTGGGAAAGATAGAAGACAGAAGAAAAAGGGGATAATAGAGGACAAGATGGCTGGATGGCATCACTGAGTCAATGGACATGAGTTTGAGCAAGCTCCGGGGGAGGAATGGTGAAGGACAAACTGATAAGCACTGAATAAACATAGCCCTGCAATATATTAGGTTTTGTTGCAGGTGGGTTTCAACACCACTAAACACTCATTTTGCAAAGTGGGTTTCTGGTTAGTCGTGAGGATCTGATTCACCGTGAAAGGACTTATTACTTTTCCATGTATGAGGAGATGCGAGAACTGAGATCATAAAATCTGTTCCTAAAACCATCTGCCTGTCTAAAGACCTGTCCCACCAGATCCTCGGGAGCACAGAGTGCCTCCCTCCACCCTGAGCTCCCTCAGGGGGTGTTGAGAGTCAGCAGCTTTCACAGCACAGGGGTCAGTCTCCACAGTGGTGGATGGCAAGTGCCCTTGTTGTCCAGTCATTGGTAAGTGCCAATTTGTAGTTGACAAGTCCAAGGTCAGCAGGCTGTTGTGCACTTCCCTCTGCTGGAGGTGGGGGTGGGAGGGAGGCCAGGGTTTTATTCTATTTGGGCCTTTAACTGATCTGTCAAGGCCCACTCACATTATGGAGAGTGATCTGCCTATTCAAAGTTCACAGATTCAGTGTCAGTCTTATCCAAAGATTCCCTCCACATCCACATCAGCACCTGCAATTAACCATCACAATGCTCAAGGGCAGACATTCCAATTTTTGAAGCGTCTACTTGAACTTCTCATACGCTGCTGCCCCACTGCTCTAGTTACCCCCCGTGCCACCTCTCCGAGGCCCTCCCTGCATCCTCTGCCTGTGCTTGCCTGTACTTTGGGATGCACTCAACACAGTCCCCACCAGCTTCAAGGCCAGACGATGAGTCTTGTCTCTTGTGTATCCCTGGGGCCTCACTGTGCGTGCCTCACTGTGCAGTAGATGTCAGCTGGATCCCACCCAGCACAGTCTTGGTACTGCCCATAGAACATCCCAATAATACTTCAGTAGTCACTAAAGCTGAAGTTCTGATACTTTGGCCACCGGATGCAAAGAGACGACTCATTGGAAAAAGACCTTGATGCTGGGAAAGATAGAAGACAGAAGAAAAAGGGGATAATAGAGGACAAGATGGCTGGATGGCATCACTGAGTCAATGGACATGAGTTTGAGCAAGCTCCGGGAGATGGTGAAGGACAGGGAAGTCTGACGTGCTGCAGTCCATTGAGTCACAAAGAGCGACTGAACTGACTGAGAGCCACTGAATAAACATAGCCCTGTTTCATAGAGCATCCTGGAATAAAAGCCTGTTCTCTCCTCTTTTCCTTCCTGGCATTAAACGCTGAATTTAGGGTTTGGATTGATCTGCCTGATTCAGACCCTGTCTGTGAATACCAGGGCTGTACCAGGATCTCTCTAAAGTAATCTTTATAAAAAGGGCACAGGGCTTTTCATCTAGGACTGACATCAAACTGCTAGATAGAATTCTATCAGTGGCTGAGATTGGACTAGTGGCCCCTCTGTGCACTCTGGTCCTCCTTCCTAGGGGTTTGCCAGGACTGTGAGGGCACAGAGGGATCTGTCCTCATCTGCTCCTTCTTGCCTAGACTCTGCTCCTTGTCCTTGACTTACAACCTGACCCCTAGCTCTGTGATGTCCACTTGTGTCTCATGAGGTTCTTTGACTGCACAGTGTCCAGGCTGTCTTCATGTATGTTAGGCAGCTTGAGCTTGGTTGTGGGTGTTTCCAGGGATAACCCTTACCCCCATCCCACAGATTCCCTCACCCCAGGCTTAGCCCTGAAGGCCTCTAGCAGCTCACCCTGAGGGTGGCCTTGCTTTTCTGGCCCAGGCCAACTTCAACAACATGACAGCAGCAGCCTCTGTGTCAGGTAGAGTTTCCTTTATCAGCCATGGATGCAATCGGAGTATGGAGAGCCAGGCCTTAAGAGTGGATGCACGCACAGTGGTTTGTGCAATTAAGCACTTTTTACTCTTAATGCCTGTTGCCCTCCTCCTGCAGGTGACAGAGGAGGAGATATGGTTCACCTGGTTTACCTGCCAATGCTCACGAACGGAGATGTAAGCTATTTCATATAGGATGGATCAACAGCAAAGTTCTACTGTCTAGCACAATGAACTATATTCAATATCCTGTGGTAAACCATTATGGAAAAGTATATAATAAAGTATATATATATATATATATATATATATATAAAATATGTAAATGAATCACTTCATTGTATAGCAAAAATTAATGCAATATTATAGACAACTATGTACATGCTTGCATGCTCAGTTGCTTCAACTCTTTGAGACCCTATGGACTGTAGCCTGCCAGGGTCCTTTGTCCATGGGATTCTCCAGAAAAGAATACTGGAGTGGGTTGCCATGCTCTCATCCAGGGGATCTTCCTAACCCAGGGATCAAACTCACGTCTCCTGCATTGTAGGCGGATTCTTTACCACTGAGCCACCTGGGAAGCCCAAACAACTATAATTAAAAGAAAAGAAAAAAACAAAACTAATGGAACCACAGTTCAAATCCAAATCTGCCCAGAGAGGGACGGAAAGACACAGGTCTAGTTTCTGGAAACTGCATTTTACCACCTTGTGTCCCATTGTATCTGCTCCTTACCTAGCCCTGAAGGGAGGACACCATGGACCAATGTGTCAACCTGGCCATCCTTCCTGGCTGAGGGTCACCTCTGCCCTCTCCCAACCACACTCCAGCCTTCCTGCAACAGCTGCCCCACTCTACTGGACTGGATCCAGAACACTCTGACTCTGCCCCTTCCCCTGGCTCTCACCATCCCAGACAATGACTCCTGACAGAACACATTTGAACACTCAGCCTGAGTGCCAGCCTGGCCAGTGTGCTGGGGATCCCACACCTCCAACCTCACTTGATTGACTAACTGCAGTCAATCAATCCTCCATATCCATCTGGTTCTGATCAAGAGACAGCCAGCAAACTGTGATTTAAACAGTTGGAGTGTAGCTATCGAAATGTGACCAAAGAGTAACTTGAGGGCATAAGAAAACTCCACAATACATTCAGTGTTGATGGAGAGGGCCTGAGATGGCTCCTCAGCCTTAGCAGAAGCTCCTGTCCCCACAGCTGGACTCCTGCCTCCCTGGAGAAGGTATAGGTTCAGCCTGCCAGATGGTTTCCTGAGGTCAGAGTTGCTAAGCAACCAGGAAATCATGACCAAGGACCCTAACAGGTATGTGGATGCACAGGGGGTGCAGGCACCCATGTGGGCAGGAGGTCTGAAGCACAGTATTCATGGTGAGGGAGGCAGGGGAGGTGATCTTCTGGTTGGGTTGGAGTTTTGAGGTCACTAAAGGAACGTATTCTGAATATGTAACCAGGGCTGGATGTTTCAGCTCCTATAGCCCTACAGCTCTTATTGGTGACCAGCCCTTTCCTTCTGCAGGGTCTCTACTGACTGGTCTGCTGACTTGTTTGCTCTGTTTCTTTCATAGTTGGTAGCAAGAGTGTGGACATTTCCTAGTGAATGCATAAATTAGGCTGCCCTTCTTATTTTGCTTTACATCTCTAGTCCCTACATCCCTGTGATAAACTCCTAGCAGACGATGTCCTCTGGAATAGACAAATCAAAATAAAGCCAAGTTTTGATTGCAATATATATAGTCTGTCCTGAGCCCATGTCAAGGAGAAAGGCTCAGAGGAATTCTGCCCTGGATTGTGGTACTGAATTGAGAGTGAGTTTAGACCAAAGAAGCACCAGCATCCTCTGATTGGAATGAGTCTTGGGCATGGTAAAGCACAGTCTGAAGGGAGGACCAATGTGTCAACCTGGCCATCCTTCCTGGCTGAGGGTCACCTCTGCCCTCTCCCAACCACACTCCAGCCTTCCTGCAACAGCTGCCCCACTCTACTGGACTGGATCCAGAACACTCTGACTCTGCCCCTTCCCCTGGCTCTCACCATCCCAGACAATGACTCCTGACAGAACACATTTGAACACTCAGCCTGAGTGCCAGCCTGGCCAGTGTGCTGGGGATCCCACACCTCCAACCTCACTTGATTGACTAACTGCAGTCAATCAATCCCCCATATCCATCTGGTTCTGATCAAGAGACAGCCAGCAAACTGTGATTTAAACAGTTGGAGTGTAGCTATCGAAATGTGACCAAAGAGTAACTTGAGGGCATAAGAAAACTCCACAATACATTCAGTGTTGATGGAGAGGGCCTGAGATGGCTCCTCAGCCTTAGCAGAAGCTCCTGTCCCCACAGCTGGACTCCTGCCTCCCTGGAGAAGGTATAGGTTCAGCCTGCCAGATGGTTTCCTGAGGTCAGAGTTGCTAAGCAACCAGGAAATCATGACCAAGGACCCTAACAGGTATGTGGATGCACAGGGGGTGCAGGCACCCATGTGGGCAGGAGGTCTGAAGCACAGTATTCATGGTGAGGGAGGCAGGGGAGGTGATCTTCTGGTTGGGTTGGAGTTTTGAGGTCACTAAAGGAACGTATTCTGAATATGTAACCAGGGCTGGATGTTTCAGCTCCTATAGCCCTACAGCTCTTATTGGTGACCAGCCCTTTCCTTCTGCAGGGTCTCTACTGACTGGTCTGCTGACTTGTTTGCTCTGTTTCTTTCATAGTTGGTAGCAAGAGTGTGGACATTTCCTAGTGAATGCATAAATTAGGCTGCCCTTCTTATTTTGCTTTACATCTCTAGTCCCTACATCCCTGTGATAAACTCCTAGCAGACGATGTCCTCTGGAATAGACAAATCAAAATAAAGCCAAGTTTTGATTGCAATATATATAGTCTGTCCTGAGCCCATGTCAAGGAGAAAGGCTCAGAGGAATTCTGCCCTGGATTGTGGTACTGAATTGAGAGTGAGTTTAGACCAAAGAAGCACCAGCATCCTCTGATTGGAATGAGTCTTGGGCATGGTGCACAGAGTTTTCCAGAGTCCCCCGTGGGCTCACAGCTCAAGTTCACATTCTTTATGGGCGTTCAACATTTTACCGACTCCCCTCCTGCTATCCTTACATCTGTCTCCTGGGAAGACTTACATACACTTTCTTGGTTCTTTATATGGTTCTGGGGAAATACATCCTTGGTGGACAAATCAAGCACAGAACTCAAAGAGGAGTGATATGTTGCAGGTTTTTATGATGCCAGCATGTAAAGTCATAATGAACAAATATAAAGCAAGAGAAGAAAGTCACATTGGGGCTGAGATATTAGGAATTACTTAGTAAGTGGACAGTATCTGAAAATCATACATGCTATGAGTCTGTCACTTGCAAAGTGCAGAAGTTAACTCAAAGAGCTGTTGGGAGAATGAAATGAAATTGTGAATGAAAAGAAATGACTGTGCTTACCCAAAGACCTCTGCCTGTGATCAAACTCCCATTGGAATAACCCATGGGCATATCTTCAACTGTAAAGACATTATGCAGGCTTGTGACTAAAACAGCAAAGTATCTCGGTGTCATAGGTTTGGAATAGGTGGTGCATTTGCTGGAAAACGAGAGAAGCCCAACTCAAATGAGTTTGAACAAAAAAAGAGGCCATATTGGTTGACAATACTAACAGGAGTAACAGCTTCAGGTACATGTTGATCAAAAGTGTTAGAAATATCTTTTCTGTATGTTTCTGTTTTTCTTCATGTTGGCTTCACTCTAAGTTCAGGCTCTCCTTTCTGGGGCCTCATCACAACTATAATTCCAGTGAAAGGAATGCACACCCTCCTCAGAGATATGACAAACACCCTTACAGTGTAATTTTAGACATCACCACTGCAAGAGTATGTGTCCTTCATCCTGTGATTATACCATTTCCCTTTTGGACTTAGGCATGAAGTGTTACATGAATACATACTGAAATGTATCCCACAAGATTAAGCTTATTAATTAAGCCTTTGAAGAACTTTCTAAATTAGCTTATAAGCTGAAATTTATGCTCTTCCTAGACTTCACCATGGCTAATGATTTGATGATGGTCTTCTCTTATGATGTCCAAAATGATGGTGGTTTCACAAAGAGTTGGACACGATTAAGGGACTTTCAAAGATGTCTATTTTCTAGTCTCTGGAACCTGTGAATAGCTTCCCTTGTATGGTAGAACAAACACACAAGTCTGGTTGATCCGACACAGATCAGAGATGCAGAGATTATTCTAGAGTATCTAGGAAGGTCAAGGATTCTTATAAGTGAAAGAAGGAGGCGATCAGAGGTACACAAAACAGCCTGACAGAGTTATTTTCTTGCACAGGGAGACTCACAATGCATTGCTAGACTGCAAAAGAACTGGAACATTTTACCACATTATAAAAAAGGAGATTTCTCAACCAGTAGAAAGCATGGTATGACATGAAATTAACAAGCGAGGAAAATTCAAGTAAGGGCCGTTCACCTGACGTTTTTTTGTTTGTTTTTTGGCCACTTCTATTGGTCTTTCATTTATTTTCATCCATCTTTGTTCTTTGGCCTGTGTGGGCCTCCCATCGCAGTGGTCTCGCTGCAGAGCACCAGCTCTGGGCGCATGTGCCTGGTCAGCTGTAAAGACATTATGCAGGCTTGTGACTAAAACAGCAAAGTATCTCGGTGTCATAGGTTTGGAATAGGTGGTGCATTTGCTGGAAAACGAGAGAAGCCCAACTCAAATGAGTTTGAACAAAAAAAGAGGCCATATTGGTTGACAATACTAACAGGAGTAACAGCTTCAGGTACATGTTGATCAAAAGTGTTAGAAATATCTTTTCTGTATGTTTCTGTTTTTCTTCATGTTGGCTTCACTCTAAGTTCAGGCTCTCCCTTTCTGGGGCCTCATCACAACTATAATTCCAGTGAAAGGAATGCACACCCTCCTCAGAGATATGACAAACACCCTTAGAGTGTAATTTTAGACATCACCACTGCAAGAGTATGTGTCCTTCATCCTGTGATTATACCATTTCCCTTTTGGACTTAGGCATGAAGTGTTACATGAATACATACTGAAATGTATCCCACAAGATTAAGCTTATTAATTAAGCCTTTGAAGAACTTTCTAAATTAGCTTATAAGCTGAAATTTATGCTCTTCCTAGACTTCACCATGGCTAATGATTTGATGATGGTCTTCTCTTATGATGTCCAAAATGATGGTGGTTTCACAAAGAGTTGGACACGATTAAGGGACTTTCAAAGATGTCTATTTTCTAGTCTCTGGAACCTGTGAATAGCTTCCCTTGTATGGTAGAACAAACACACAAGTCTGGTTGATCCGACACAGATCAGAGATGCAGAGATTATTCTAGAGTATCTAGGAAGGTCAAGGATTCTTATAAGTGAAAGAAGGAGGCGATCAGAGGTACACAAAACAGCCTGACAGAGTTATTTTCTTGCACAGGGAGACTCACAATGCATTGCTAGACTGCAAAAGAACTGGAACATTTTACCACATTATAAAAAAGGAGATTTGTCAACCAGTAGAAAGCATGGTATGACATGAAATTAACAAGCGAGGAAAATTCAAGTAAGGGCCGTTCACCTGACGTTTTTTTGTTTGTTTTTTGGCCACTTCTATTGGTCTTTCATTTATTTCCATTTTTGTTCTTTGGCCTGTGTGGGCCTCCCATCACAGTGGTCTTGCTGCAGAGCACCAGCTCTGGGCACATGTGCTCAATAGCTCGGGCTCGGTAGTTGGACACATTGGTCTAGCCGCTCCGCGACACGTGGGATCTTCCCAAGCCAGTAATCGAACTGGTGGCCCTTCCACTACACCACCAGGGAAGCCTCCCTGACAGTTTTTTTAACCTCAGATTCTAATCCCATTTTCTTATTGCAAATGATGACAATATAATTGCCCTATAAATTTCACACAAAGATGTAGTGACATTTAATGGAGAAAAAATATGGAGAATTGTTTTATCTTATAAGATACTTTACATGTTTATTTCATCGTGATGATAGTTTAAGGTATTATTAGTGTCAATTTAGTTCCTTATTTTCAGAGAAATTTCTAAGCGTCTGAGGTTCACAAATGTTATGCAGCAATGATGATAAGATAGCAATATTTGTGTATCCTAATTATCCATATTTGAAAATTAGTGCTACTTTGGAATTAATGAAATACCAGATTGCCCAATTAAGGTGAGTGCTAAATTCATTTAATGAGCATTGTCTGTGCATGAATTGTTCCCTGAAGAATGGAGGTGATTTCACTGGAAGAGTTACATACATTAAACAGAAAATTTATAGCTATCTCTGAGATGTTTTTGCTTAAATGGTATGAGAAGGTTCACCTAATTGTAGCTATTATCTTTCTGCACTTCAAATTGCAGATACCACATGGCCACCGTCACCTAATAAACTGAGACGCGTGAATAGCTTCCCTTGTATGGTAGAACAAACACACAAGTCTGGTTGATCCGACACAGATCAGAGATGCAGAGATTATTCTAGAGTATCTAGGAAGGTCAAGGATTCTTATAAGTGAAAGAAGGAGGCGATCAGAGGTACACAAAACAGCCTGACAGAGTTATTTTCTTGCACAGGGAGACTCACAATGCATTGCTAGACTGCAAAAGAACTGGAACATTTTACCACATTATAAAAAAGGAGATTTGTCAACCAGTAGAAAGCATGGTATGACATGAAATTAACAAGCGAGGAAAATTCAAGTAAGGGCCGTTCACCTGACGTTTTTTTGTTTGTTTTTTGGCCACTTCTATTGGTCTTTCATTTATTTCCATTTTTGTTCTTTGGCCTGTGTGGGCCTCCCATCACAGTGGCCCCTCTTGCTGCAGAGCACCAGCTCTGGGCACATGTGCTCAATAGCTCGGGCTCGGTAGTTGGACACATTGGTCTAGCCGCTCCGCGACACGTGGGATCTTCCCAAGCCAGTAATCGAACTGGTGGCCCTTCCACTACACCACCAGGGAAGCCTCCCTGACAGTTTTTTTAACCTCAGATTCTAATCCCATTTTCTTATTGCAAATGATGACAATATAATTGCCCTATAAATTTCACACAAAGATGTAGTGACATTTAATGGAGAAAAACTATGGAGAATTGTTTTATCTTATAAGATACTTTACATGTTTATTTCATCGTGATGATAGTTTAAGGTATTATTAGTGTCAATTTAGTTCCTTATTTTCAGAGAAATTTCTAAGCGTCTGAGGTTCACAAATGTTATGCAGCAATGATGATAAGATAGCAATATTTGTGTATCCTAATTATCCATATTTGAAAATTAGTGCTACTTTGGAATTAATGAAATACCAGATTGCCCAATTAAGGTGAGTGCTAAATTCATTTAATGAGCATTGTCTGTGCATGAATTGTTCCCTGAAGAATGGAGGTGATTTCACTGGAAGAGTTACATACATTAAACAGAAAATTTATAGCTATCTCTGAGATGTTTTTGCTTAAATGGTATGAGAAGGTTCACCTAATTGTAGCTATTATCTTTCTGCACTTCAAATTGCAGATACCACATGGCCACCGTCACCTAATAAACTGAGACGCTTGGGGCACTGATTGTAGATTTCAGCAGGATTCATTTTTCTGTTTTTTTTTTTAATTATTTTATTTCTTTTTTAGATAGAAAGAAACTATGAAATTTTTGACCTGGTAACCAATGTCTTTGAAACAACCAGCAATTTTCTCCTAGGAGGAATGAAAAGGTTGTTCTTTGTGGCTTTAGTTCCTTTTTGAGAAATGTAGCAGCCCAGCTATAGATCTGAATTTAGAATCAGATGCTCCTAGGTCAGACTGTCTTGCGTGAGTATGTTCCAACACTGGAGTCAGCCTTGTGGCACAGAGGAGAGGTGCAAATTCTGGAGAGAAAGAAAATACGGGCAACATAAACCTGCTAATGGAGCAGCCTTGACCTGTTACAGCAGGAAGCATTAATAGAAGGAATAGCAGGAACAAATAAAAACACCTTATTTTAAAAGAGATGCACTTAAAACTGTTACCTGAAAACTGGATAGGGATGTTATCAGAGTGAAATGATCATCAGTAAACATTTCCTTGGAGTCAAACCCATTTGGAATGGAATCCTGGACACCCCATTTAGTTCTTATGGGGTCTAGACCCGGATTTCACTTCTGAGAACACTGTCTTGACCTTGACTCAGAGCAGGTGGCTGAATGGGGTATGGGCTCATGTAGTCCCCATGCAAGGCACATGTGCAAACCAAGTGCTGTTGCTACCATCCTCCATGTTCACACAGATATGGGTGGGGAAAGCTGAAATGATAACAAGCCTCTGTCTGCCACCAGGCCTTCCAACTGGAAATAAAATTAACATCATGAATATTGACTCTGAGTTAACTTGAGGTTGTTTTCTATTTTATGGAAGTAAACGCATCAACCGAAGCCTAGGGTTTGCCTAATCAAAACTTCTGTGGCTCTCTGAGCCATGCCATGTTTCCTGTCAGAGAGGTGGGAAATTGGTATATTTTGTGTTTAGCTTCTTTCAGTCTCTCTGTCTCAACCCTGACCTTCACTCTCAATAATTTAGGGCCCTTATTCTCTACCCCTATTCATAAAAAAAAAAAAAAAAAGCTAAAAACGCAAGTTTTTTTCCTTTACATGCCTTTAATTATTTTTATTTAAAAGTTTTTTTGAGTACATTTGGTTTACAATGTTGTGTTAGTTTTTGGTGTATAGTGATTCAGTCATATATGGATACACACATATATGTGTATATATACTTTGTTTTTTATATATTCTTTTCTATTATGGTTTATCCCAGGAGATCGAATGTAATTTCCTGTGCTATACAGTAGGACCTTCTTGTTTACCTATCCTGTCTACAATAGTTTGCATCTGCTAACCCCAAACTCACAATACTTCCATCCCCAGCCCCTTGGCAACAACAAATCTGTTCTCTGTGTCTGTGAGCATGCTATGTTTCATAGAACAACACAAATTTTCTCTTATGTTTGATTAATTGTCACAACAAATATTTATTGATCGTGCAAGCTGGGCATTGAGCTAAACCTGGGGCTCCTGGGAAAACCCTAGTTGACATATCTGCCTCTGAGAGACAGACAGTCTGGTAGAACAGATATTATTCAATTAAGTACTGCCAATTGAGAAAGTTCAGTCTTTTCTAGAAAGTTCTAGAAATGTCCTGAGAGGCATTCAACTAAAGGAAGCCTGTCTTCAACTGGCCTATTTAGAGGATAATAGAACTCCAAAAAAAAAAAAAAAAATGACAAAAGTGTTAATTATTCCAATGAATGCCTTATGCACTAAAGGACTCTTTACCATTAAAATGTCAACAGGTACAATGAGTTTCTCCTGTGTGGCCCCATGCCATCCAACTGGACCATCCTCCATGTTCACACAGATATGGGTGGGAAAGCTGAAATGATAACAAGCCTCTGTCTGCCACCAGGCCTTCCAACTGGAAATAAAATTAACATCATGAATATTGACTCTGAGTTAACTTGAGGTTGTTTTCTATTTTATGGAAGTAAACGCATCAACCGAAGCCTAGGGTTTGCCTAATCAAAACTTCTGTGGCTCTCTGAGCCATGCCATGTTTCCTGTCAGAGAGGTGGGAAATTGGTATATTTTGTGTTTAGCTTCTTTCAGTCTCTCTGTCTCAACCCTGACCTTCACTCTCAATAATTTAGGGCCCTTATTCTCTACCCCTATTCATAAAAAAAAAAAAAAAAGCTAAAAACGCAAGTTTTTTTCCTTTACATGCCTTTAATTATTTTTATTTAAAAGTTTTTTTGAGTACATTTGGTTTACAATGTTGTGTTAGTTTTTGGTGTATAGTGATTCAGTCATATATGGATACACACATATATGTGTATATATACTTTGTTTTTTATATATTCTTTTCTATTATGGTTTATCCCAGGAGATCGAATGTAATTTCCTGTGCTATACAGTAGGACCTTCTTGTTTACCTATCCTGTCTACAATAGTTTGCATCTGCTAACCCCAAACTCACAATACTTCCATCCCCAGCCCCTTGGCAACAACAAATCTGTTCTCTGTGTCTGTGAGCATGCTATGTTTCATAGAACAACACAAATTTTCTCTTATGTTTGATTAATTGTCACAACAAATATTTATTGATCGTGCAAGCTGGGCATTGAGCTAAACCTGGGGCTCCTGGGAAAACCCTAGTTGACATATCTGCCTCTGAGAGACAGACAGTCTGGTAGAACAGATATTATTCAATTAAGTACTGCCAATTGAGAAAGTTCAGTCTTTTCTAGAAAGTTCTAGAAATGTCCTGAGAGGCATTCAACTAAAGGAAGCCTGTCTTCAACTGGCCTATTTAGAGGATAATAGAACTCCAAAAAAAAAAAAAAAAAATGACAAAAGTGTTAATTATTCCAATGAATGCCTTATGCACTAAAGGACTCTTTACCATTAAAATGTCAACAGGTACAATGAGTTTCTCCTGTGTGCCAAGTGCCAAGTGTAGCACAGAATAACTGAGCAATATACATATTCTGGTCAGGACAGTTAGCTTTGTTATCAGATGTAGGTCTGTAAAACACTTATTCGTGGACTCTGGGACATACCCCCTGTTCCATCTGCTAGAATCTAAGTATCTGAAATATTATTCCTGGAGTCATCGAAAACCACCACACCGCTACGACTGCCCTTCTGTGTCCTCCTGGGAGTGGTTTTCTCAAACAGCATCCCTGGCTTACACACAGGAATTTTCAGAAACTGAAGCATATAAATTTTTGTTCCCTTTGTAAGAGCTCACAAGAGGAACTTATTTTTTTATGGTTGATTTCTTTGCCTTGGCACAGAAAGCATCTTTTCCTTTCTGTACAAATGGCTGGTTTTGATATTTAGGACATGGAGTTGCAATTTTATTTATTTTGCTTCAGCCATGGCGGTGATTCATATTGAAGACTCTTTCAATCGATTCTCATATGCATGTTTATATATTAACTCTCAGCAATGATTAGAATATGGGTCCTGGAGAACACCTGATATTAAAGGAAATTTGAGGAAAGTGTTGACTTGCTCAAGAAGTTCAGAGCAGGGTTGGTTCTGGTGCTGGTTAATTCGATGGCTCAGTGAGGCCACCCCCTTTCTAGCTTCATGTTTCCACCTCAGCATGTTGGCTTTTGTCGCTGGTTTCTCTTTATAGGAGCAGGACACGCTGGGTAGGTGAACTCATCACATGAAGACATGACCACGTTGAAGGCAGGAAGGAGAGGGTGCCCACAGACTTCTCCAGATGCCTCTGGACAAATTGTTTCACATGCTTTTCCTCCTCTAATCATTAGGAGATGGGAACAGGGTGACCAACATTGAGCTAGACTTCCAGGAAAAATCCTTCCTAGACTTGGAGGTCTGTTCCCTTCATACCTGACTTGGTAGAGCAGGTACATGAAGCATTCAGAGCTCTGTCAGCAAAGAAGAATGCAGGTTACTGATAAGTATGCATTAAATTTCCTTCATGCCTTACCTGATGTTTTTCTTTTTCTTTTGAAAAAAATGTTCTCAGATGTTTCATCTATTCTGTCATATGCAAATGCATCACATCCTTTTTTTTTTCCTAAACAAGTGGAGACATAAGCAAATAAACAGATCATAAGTGTTAAATATATTCTGCCTTGTTCAGATGATAAGCCCTGTGCTTAAGAATGGAGCTATAGATTTTGAAGAAACAAAAGCAGGAAGAATATAAGATTGGGGCTCAAGGAGACAAAATCAATCAACAGGCTTTTCCAACAGGCAGGCTTGAGGCAGAGTCTGGAGAGAGGGGAGCATCTGTTGTCACTGATGCCCAGGTAGACCCCCTCAGGTGCAGCTTCTCATCATCCTGGGGAACTCAGGTGAAGAAGATGCTCAGTTTGAAACACGCCCTGGAGGGGGCAATTCTGAGGAAAATGTCTCAGAGACAGTTGTATGCATGTGTAAAATAACTTTCAGAAGAAAATTTCCCTGAATGTCAGAAAAAGGCTTCTATAACTGTTCTCTCATTTGCTGTTTCCAACCCTCCTGAGAAAAATACATTTTTATCTGTGAAGAAACAGAAGCTGTAGAGTAGGTGGTCTTTCCTCAGCATAACGAGCAAGCATGGGAACAGATCTCTGGGAAAGGCTGTTGTTTCAGAGTCCAAAGTCTTGGGCAACAGTGTAGAAGTCCATCTCTACTAAGACTTTGTTTGCTGGAGGGGACATTTCAGCGTGGAATTTGGCAGCACTAGGGTGGGGTCTGTTGTTTCTTGGTAGGTTAGACAATGAAGAAATGCTGCAGCATATTGGTCATAGAGATTATCTGACATTTTCTCATTTCTCCATTTTTTTCCCTGCATTCACTCATTCATTTCCTCATTCAACAGACACAAAGGAACACAACTATTTTAGGCCCTGCACCTAGTGCTGTGACATAATTTGGGATGAAGATGGGAACAGGGTGACCAACATTGAGCTAGACTTCCAGGAAAAATCCTTCCTAGACTTGGAGGTCTGTTCCCTTCATACCTGACTTGGTAGAGCAGGTACATGAAGCATTCAGAGCTCTGTCAGCAAAGAAGAATGCAGGTTACTGATAAGTATGCATTAAATTTCCTTCATGCCTTACCTGATGTTTTTCTTTTTCTTTTGAAAAAAATGTTCTCAGATGTTTCATCTATTCTGTCATATGCAAATGCATCACATCCTTTTTTTTCCTAAACAAGTGGAGACATAAGCAAATAAACAGATCATAAGTGTTAAATATATTCTGCCTTGTTCAGATGATAAGCCCTGTGCTTAAGAATGGAGCTATAGATTTTGAAGAAACAAAAGCAGGAAGAATATAAGATTGGGGCTCAAGGAGACAAAATCAATCAACAGGCTTTTCCAACAGGCAGGCTTGAGGCAGAGTCTGGAGAGAGGGGAGCATCTGTTGTCACTGATGCCCAGGTAGACCCCCTCAGGTGCAGCTTCTCATCATCCTGGGGAACTCAGGTGAAGAAGATGCTCAGTTTGAAACACGCCCTGGAGGGGGCAATTCTGAGGAAAATGTCTCAGAGACAGTTGTATGCATGTGTAAAATAACTTTCAGAAGAAAATTTCCCTGAATGTCAGAAAAAGGCTTCTATAACTGTTCTCTCATTTGCTGTTTCCAACCCTCCTGAGAAAAATACATTTTTATCTGTGAAGAAACAGAAGCTGTAGAGTAGGTGGTCTTTCCTCAGCATAACGAGCAAGCATGGGAACAGATCTCTGGGAAAGGCTGTTGTTTCAGAGTCCAAAGTCTTGGGCAACAGTGTAGAAGTCCATCTCTACTAAGACTTTGTTTGCTGGAGGGGACATTTCAGCGTGGAATTTGGCAGCACTAGGGTGGGGTCTGTTGTTTCTTGGTAGGTTAGACAATGAAGAAATGCTGCAGCATATTGGTCATAGAGATTATCTGACATTTTCTCATTTCTCCATTTTTTTCCCTGCATTCACTCATTCATTTCCTCATTCAACAGACACAAAGGAACACAACTATTTTAGGCCCTGCACCTAGTGCTGTGACATAATTTGGGATGAAGACACATAAACTGCACAAACTGTAAAGCAATTATAATCCAATAAAAAGTAAATCTGTTAATATTGATTCTATTAATATATTGTTTCTATTCTATCACTAAGTCACGTGCAACTCTGTTACCCCATGGACTGAACCATGCTAGGCTCCTTTGTCCTTCACTGTCTCCCGGAGTTTGCTCAAATTCATGTTCATTGAGTTGGCAATGCTGTCTAACCATCTCCTCATCTATTGCCCCTTCTTTTTTTGCCTTCAATCTTTCCCAGCATCAGAATCCTTTCCAATGAGTTGCTCTTCACATCAGGTGGCCAAAGTATTGGAGCTTCAGCTTTGACAGCAGTCTTTCCAATCAGTCTTTCAGGATTTCTTTCCTTTAGGATTGACTGGTTTGATCTCCTTGCAGTTCAGGGCACTCTCAAGAGTCTTCTGCAGCACCACAATTTGAAAACATCTATTCTTCAGTGTTCATCTTTATTTTTTTTAAAGAGTTTTTTTGGCCTCTTTTATTGTTTTTTAAATTTATTTTATTTTCATCTATCTTTATTATTTCGCTTGTGTGGGCCTCCCATTGCAGTGGCCTCTCTCACTGCAGAGCACTGGCTCTGGGTGCATGCACTTCAGAGCGCTGGCTGGTAATAGGACACACTTGTCCAGTCACTCCGCGGCATGTGGGACCTTCCCAGGCCAGGGATTGAACTGAGTACTTTTATCTGTGAAGAAACAGAAGCTGTTAGTTTTTCCTCAGCATAACGAGCAAGCATGGGAACAGATCTCTGGGAAAGGCTGTTGTTTCAGAGTCCAAAGTCTTGGGCAACAGTGTAGAAGTCCATCTCTACTAAGACTTTGTTTGCTGGAGGGGACATTTCAGCGTGGAATTTGGCAGCACTAGGGTGGGGTCTGTTGTTTCTTGGTAGGTTAGACAATGAAGAAATGCTGCAGCATATTGGTCATAGAGATTATCTGACATTTTCTCATTTCTCCATTTTTTTCCCTGCATTCACTCATTCATTTCCTCATTCAACAGACACAAAGGAACACAACTATTTTAGGCCCTGCACCTAGTGCTGTGACATAATTTGGGATGAAGACACATAAACTGCACAAACTGTAAAGCAATTATAATCCAATAAAAAGTAAATCTGTTAATATTGATTCTATTAATATATTGTTTCTATTCTATCACTAAGTCACGTGCAACTCTGTTACCCCATGGACTGAACCATGCTAGGCTCCTTTGTCCTTCACTGTCTCCCGGAGTTTGCTCAAATTCATGTTCATTGAGTTGGCAATGCTGTCTAACCATCTCCTCATCTATTGCCCCTTCTTTTTTTGCCTTCAATCTTTCCCAGCATCAGAATCCTTTCCAATGAGTTGCTCTTCACATCAGGTGGCCAAAGTATTGGAGCTTCAGCTTTGACAGCAGTCTTTCCAATCAGTCTTTCAGGATTTCTTTCCTTTAGGATTGACTGGTTTGATCTCCTTGCAGTTCAGGGCACTCTCAAGAGTCTTCTGCAGCACCACAATTTGAAAACATCTATTCTTCAGTGTTCATCTTTATTTTTTTTAAAGAGTTTTTTTGGCCTCTTTTATTGTTTTTTAAATTTATTTTATTTTCATCTATCTTTATTATTTCGCTTGTGTGGGCCTCCCATTGCAGTGGCCTCTCTCACTGCAGAGCACTGGCTCTGGGTGCATGCACTTCAGAGCGCTGGCTGGTAATAGGACACACTTGTCCAGTCACTCCGCGGCATGTGGGACCTTCCCAGGCCAGGGATTGAACTGGTTCCCCTTGCACTGCAAGGCGGACTCTACCCACTGGAACACCAGGGCAGCCCTGATTCTTCATCTTTATTTCTGGTCCAACTTTTCCATCCCTACATAACTATAATATAAAATGATATGATATAGTAGTGTAGGATATGACACGACAAAGCATATAACATAACATAATATAATAATATAATATATCTAAATTCTACACTATATCTTTTGGCTTTTCCCAAACAGAATGGTTTTCATTTGGAAGATAAGAAGCAAAAGTTGAAGAGATAGGGGAAAGGTTGGCTGAGTATAGAGAATATTCTAAGAAGCAGAGGAAGTTTTCACATAGAACCTAACACCCAGGAATTCCTGGTATTTTTCTCATGTCAGTGGTGGGGTCCTGGGAAAGAAGGATTTGGAACAGTGGGTGAAGAAGTGGGGAAACATCTAGAGTGAGGATTTGGAGAATGAATAAAAATTTCCTGGAATGTCCTTCTCTAGAGGTGCTGCTGCCACCCATTCTGTATGCATCTCTGGCCTGATTTCCCCTTCCATGAGTCAGAAATGGGGCACAATTTGACAAACGGAAAACCTTCACATCTCTGGTATCACACTGGATTTTTTCAAAAGTTATATTAGAGACACTGCTGTGGTTCCAGGAAATGTAACAGAGAGCTTGTCAAGTTTCACTAAAGTTGCCCACAACTGGTACCTTGCCAACACAAGAACAATTGAGAAGCAGGGAGCATGAAAAACATCATGGATATGTTTCAGTGACTCTCTTCTCAGCCAGAAGCTCACATGGCCTCCGACCCTCCCATCCTTAACTCTGCAGAATCTCTAATTCAGTGACTTTGTCCTCTGAGGTTTTGTTCACCCCCATTTGCAAGGGTGACCCAATTCCAACCCGATGGCACCGATGGTGACCAGGTCAGGGGTGGTCTGGGTGTTACTGGACAGAAGAGTCACAGCCACGCCAGTCTGCACCCTATGGCTGTCCTTGATCTGCTTCTGCTGACTCAGGTACTGGGCCTTGGGTCTTCTTGCCTGTGGCTCTTGAGGGCATCCAGTTGATCTCAGTAGATGAGCCCTGCCCACAATTGAGCATTTTGTTTGTGTGAACCTCACTGGTTTGCTTCTGTAGGGAAAGCCTCTTGGCAGAAATAGCACCCCCATCATAGTCCCCCATCACCAGATATCAGATGCCCATCTTCTTTTAAAATACAGGACCTTCAGCTTCCTCCTTCCTCGTGAACATTTTATTTTTTTCTCTTAGTCTCTCTCTTCACAGGTCAGCTCTGATAGCCGATGACACACTCAGGCATTCTCGTCCATGATATTCTAAGCTCCCCAGATCTGGATGTCCTTCTTATACTTCCCTCAGCAAAATCACTCACTAAGCAGTTTGTATTCTTGGCATAACCTCCTAAGACTGGGTTCATTCCTATTGCATAGTGATCAGCTTCTTGTCTTCTGAAATCATACACCTGAAGGTCACTGAGAACATGGTGATTCTACATTTGATGGGTGGCTTCTCAATCCCCTCTCTCTGGGCCACTGTGCAGGAAAGATGTTTCTCCTGAAACATCATTTTGAGTAAGTGGTAAAAGCATTAACTCTTGAATCTGATTCTGGAATTTTGATTCCACCACTTCACAGCTGAATGAGCCTGGGTGAATTATTGAGGCTTATTAAACCTCTGTTTTCCTCATCTGTACAATGGGACTACTGATCCCTGCTTCAAAATATCCTACAGAGGATTCACCTTGAGGTCCCTATGTGTGTGTGTGCTCAGTCATGTTTGACTCTTTGCAACCCCATAGACTATAGCCTATAAGGCTCCTCTGTTCACAGGAGAGGAGTATTCCCAAAGGCAGGATTTTAGGGCATACTGGATCCCATCCTTAACTCTGCAGAATCTCTAATTCAGTGACTTTGTCCTCTGAGGTTTTGTTCACCCCCATTTGCAAGGGTGACCCAATTCCAACCCGATGGCACCGATGGTGACCAGGTCAGGGGTGGTCTGGGTGTTACTGGACAGAAGAGTCACAGCCACGCCAGTCTGCACCCTATGGCTGTCCTTGATCTGCTTCTGCTGACTCAGGTACTGGGCCTTGGGTCTTCTTGCCTGTGGCTCTTGAGGGCATCCAGTTGATCTCAGTAGATGAGCCCTGCCCACAATTGAGCATTTTGTTTGTGTGAACCTCACTGGTTTGCTTCTGTAGGGAAAGCCTCTTGGCAGAAATAGCACCCCCATCATAGTCCCCCATCACCAGATATCAGATGCCCATCTTCTTTTAAAATACAGGACCTTCAGCTTCCTCCTTCCTCGTGAACATTTTATTTTTTTCTCTTAGTCTCTCTCTTCACAGGTCAGCTCTGATAGCCGATGACACACTCAGGCATTCTCGTCCATGATATTCTAAGCTCCCCAGATCTGGATGTCCTTCTTATACTTCCCTCAGCAAAATCACTCACTAAGCAGTTTGTATTCTTGGCATAACCTCCTAAGACTGGGTTCATTCCTATTGCATAGTGATCAGCTTCTTGTCTTCTGAAATCATACACCTGAAGGTCACTGAGAACATGGTGATTCTACATTTGATGGGTGGCTTCTCAATCCCCTCTCTCTGGGCCACTGTGCAGGAAAGATGTTTCTCCTGAAACATCATTTTGAGTAAGTGGTAAAAGCATTAACTCTTGAATCTGATTCTGGAATTTTGATTCCACCACTTCACAGCTGAATGAGCCTGGGTGAATTATTGAGGCTTATTAAACCTCTGTTTTCCTCATCTGTACAATGGGACTACTGATCCCTGCTTCAAAATATCCTACAGAGGATTCACCTTGAGGTCCCTATGTGTGTGTGTGCTCAGTCATGTTTGACTCTTTGCAACCCCATAGACTATAGCCTATAAGGCTCCTCTGTTCACAGGAGAGGAGTATTCCCAGGCAGGAATACTGGATTCAGTTGCCATTTCCTTCTCCAGGGCACTGATCTGACCCAGGGATTGAACCCACATCTGCATTGAACGGTGAATTCTTTACCACTGAGCTACCTGAGAAGCCCCTTTAGGTTTTTGTAGAACTCTCCAAATTCACCACAAACAACTTTGACCTTACCGTCCACTTTCCAGACTGCTCTGTGTCCTCTGGACACCAGAAATAAATCCATTACACAGTTCTCATGGGAATCAGCCCCAGGTTCCTTCTTTGGCTTCACCTTTTAGAATATTATTTTCCTGGTTGTTATTTTTGCTATCATTTTCTAACTCTATATCTTGCCAATGCTGCTGGTCTAGAGACCAGAATTGGAGAACTATCAATCCAGATAGTGAATCCAGAATGTGCTTCATTCAATTTGGTTCGGGTGGGCTCACAACATTGACCACATCTCAGTTTCCTTATGTAGAGGATAATTGCTGGACTGATAGTTTCCTTCCCAGCTCTTGCACCCAAGTGTATCTGTGAGTTGCAGACTTTAAATGAATAAATGCAGTCTAGAAATTTCTGCTGAACCAGTGGACACTTCCATCAATACTGATATAAGAAAAGATGATGAAGAGCTATTTTCATGTATTGGGTTGCAGGCTGATTCCCAAGATGACCTTTGGGAAATCCGGATTGTGTTCTGAGGGCAAAGTACAACCATTTTAGCCTTGATTTGGAGTAGGTGCTTCTTCTTTTATAACCAGATATGGGTGGCTTAGCAAAGAGGCAGTTGTTTTTAAAGGATTCTAATATGAATAGAAGTTGTCTCAGTTTTAGCATTTGCTTGGAGTAAAAGGCAACCCGTGACAAATAATTCATGGACTATGAACTCTGGAGCTTCATTCAAGCAGCAGCATCTAGGAAATAATCTCAGAAATATTGGAGGTGAAGCAGGTAGCATTGATAGAAAGCTGTCAGATAAAGGCACAGAGATGTTGCAGGTTGGATTGTAAGAGGACATGGCTCTACTTTTTTTGGCCACAAGGAAGATATTGGGGAAATAGTCTCTGTTAGTCTTACCAAGTAATCAAGGCCTTTGCCTCAGAGGCAGAGCAGGTAGGAAGGAACAGCCGTTCTGTGTCTGTGCCATTCCTGAGAGCTTTGTATATTGTCATTATGTCAATCTTGTGTTGAAGCCTGGCTAAGAATGAAAACAAAGCCAAAAAAAAATTGCTTGCAGTAGATCAAATTGATTTAATTTCCTAAGACAGTAGAATATGGCAGGACCTTTCATCTTCAAACTGTCTTTACCAAATTTTTCACACAAACAACTTTGACCTTACCGTCCACTTTCCAGACTGCTCTGTGTCCTCTGGACACCAGAAATAAATCCATTACACAGTTCTCATGGGAATCAGCCCCAGGTTCCTTCTTTGGCTTCACCTTTTAGAATATTATTTTCCTGGTTGTTATTTTTGCTATCATTTTCTAACTCTATATCTTGCCAATGCTGCTGGTCTAGAGACCAGAATTGGAGAACTATCAATCCAGATAGTGAATCCAGAATGTGCTTCATTCAATTTGGTTCGGGTGGGCTCACAACATTGACCACATCTCAGTTTCCTTATGTAGAGGATAATTGCTGGACTGATAGTTTCCTTCCCAGCTCTTGCACCCAAGTGTATCTGTGAGTTGCAGACTTTAAATGAATAAATGCAGTCTAGAAATTTCTGCTGAACCAGTGGACACTTCCATCAATACTGATATAAGAAAAGATGATGAAGAGCTATTTTCATGTATTGGGTTGCAGGCTGATTCCCAAGATGACCTTTGGGAAATCCGGATTGTGTTCTGAGGGCAAAGTACAACCATTTTAGCCTTGATTTGGAGTAGGTGCTTCTTCTTTTATAACCAGATATGGGTGGCTTAGCAAAGAGGCAGTTGTTTTTAAAGGATTCTAATATGAATAGAAGTTGTCTCAGTTTTAGCATTTGCTTGGAGTAAAAGGCAACCCGTGACAAATAATTCATGGACTATGAACTCTGGAGCTTCATTCAAGCAGCAGCATCTAGGAAATAATCTCAGAAATATTGGAGGTGAAGCAGGTAGCATTGATAGAAAGCTGTCAGATAAAGGCACAGAGATGTTGCAGGTTGGATTGTAAGAGGACATGGCTCTACTTTTTTTGGCCACAAGGAAGATATTGGGGAAATAGTCTCTGTTAGTCTTACCAAGTAATCAAGGCCTTTGCCTCAGAGGCAGAGCAGGTAGGAAGGAACAGCCGTTCTGTGTCTGTGCCATTCCTGAGAGCTTTGTATATTGTCATTATGTCAATCTTGTGTTGAAGCCTGGCTAAGAATGAAAACAAAGCCAAAAAAAAATTGCTTGCAGTAGATCAAATTGATTTAATTTCCTAAGACAGTAGAATATGGCAGGACCTTTCATCTTCAAACTCTTCTTAAGGCTATGAAAAGAGGCAATGAAATTGATGCATTGGAAACTCAGCTCTGAACTGTGAAGAGCTAAGCTGGGTAGAGAACACCCATCAGATTCTCTCTCTCTACTTTGCTCTATTCTGTCTTCAAACCAAGAACTGTAGAAAGCACACCCCATGAGCGAGCACAGCATATGCCTATCTTTTGTGTCAAGGGCCTCTATCGGTAAACTACCAGGGACACCTGTCAGTGAACAATTTGGATTTATTGCTTGGAGCAAAGGGAGAAATTTATGGAGCATCTCCAAGGGAAGAACTTTTAGGAGCTGTGCTCCTACTAGGTAATTTGGGTAGGGTCAAAGAAAATGGAATTCTGCTCTAGAAAGGAGTTCTGCTGCCATGAAGTAGTGAAAATTCTCTGGCTAATATGTTAATATAACTTATCTATAGATTAGAGGGAATAAGTAGAGACTAAAACTTCTACAGATAAAGCAGCAGTCACATCACTTTTAATAGCCAGGATAAGGGATGTTTGGTTATTTTTGTGGTTTGGACCACATTCACGATTCTGTCCATGTTCTGACAAGACTATAAAGTGATCTTGTGATTTTCTTGTTCTGTCACTTCACAGAGTGACCTTGTTAATGCCCAACAGGAGGGCATCAAGGCCCATGTGGTCACATCTGGATGGCTTCCTTCAAGCAGCAGCATCTAGGAAATAATCTAAGAAATGTTGGAGGTGAAGCAGGTAGCATTGATAGAAAGCTGTCAGATAAAGGCACAGAGATGTTGCAGGTTGGATTGTAAGAGGACATGGCTCTACTTTTTTTGGCCACAAGGAAGATATTGGGGAAATAGTCTCTGTTAGTCTTACCAAGTAATCAAGGCCTTTGCCTCAGAGGCAGAGCAGGTAGGAAGGAACAGCCGTTCTGTGTCTGTGCCATTCCTGAGAGCTTTGTATATTGTCATTATGTCAATCTTGTGTTGAAGCCTGGCTAAGAATGAAAACAAAGCCAAAAAAAAATTGCTTGCAGTAGATCAAATTGATTTAATTTCCTAAGACAGTAGAATATGGCAGGACCTTTCATCTTCAAACTCTTCTTAAGGCTATGAAAAGAGGCAATGAAATTGATGCATTGGAAACTCAGCTCTGAACTGTGAAGAGCTAAGCTGGGTAGAGAACACCCATCAGATTCTCTCTCTCTCTACTTTGCTCTATTCTGTCTTCAAACCAAGAACTGTAGAAAGCACACCCCATGAGCGAGCACAGCATATGCCTATCTTTTGTGTCAAGGGCCTCTATCGGTAAACTACCAGGGACACCTGTCAGTGAACAATTTGGATTTATTGCTTGGAGCAAAGGGAGAAATTTATGGAGCATCTCCAAGGGAAGAACTTTTAGGAGCTGTGCTCCTACTAGGTAATTTGGGTAGGGTCAAAGAAAATGGAATTCTGCTCTAGAAAGGAGTTCTGCTGCCATGAAGTAGTGAAAATTCTCTGGCTAATATGTTAATATAACTTATCTATAGATTAGAGGGAATAAGTAGAGACTAAAACTTCTACAGATAAAGCAGCAGTCACATCACTTTTAATAGCCAGGATAAGGGATGTTTGGTTATTTTTGTGGTTTGGACCACATTCACGATTCTGTCCATGTTCTGACAAGACTATAAAGTGATCTTGTGATTTTCTTGTTCTGTCACTTCACAGAGTGACCTTGTTAATGCCCAACAGGAGGGCATCAAGGCCCATGTGGTCACATCTGGATGGCTTCCTGCTGTCAGCACTCTTTCTCCAGGACTCCTACTGGTTCTCACTAAGCAGATCTACACCAGCAAGTAATTTTATCTTGCCAAAGTATATTTCTAAAATTAAAAACATATTATGCTAAAGATAAGTTTTTCTTCTCCTTCAATGCAAAAGATAGATTTGAAGATAAAAAAGTCCTTTAAAATTCATGTGTCAATCTAAACGTGAATTATTCAAGGTTCTCCACAGAAGTAGAACCAATAGGAAATACATGAACATTGCAAAATAAAAATAGAGACACAGATATGAAGAACAAATATATGGTGGGTGGGATGAATTAGGAGACTGAGATTTATGCATATGCACTATTGATACTATGTATAAAATAGGTAACTAATGAGAACCTTGGGGAAGGAAATGGCAACCCACACCACTATTCTTGCCTTGAAAATTCCATGGATGGAGAAGCCTGGTGAGCTACAGTCCATGGGGTCTCAAATTTATATACATGGAGCTTCCCTGATGGTTCAGTAGTGAGGAATCTGCCTGAAATGCAGGATACCTGGGGTCCATCCCTGGGTTGGGAGTGTCCCCCAGGAGGAAGTCAAGGCAACCCCTTCCAGTATTCTTGCCTGCAGAGTTCCACGGATGGAGGAGCCTGGCGGGCTGAAGTCCATGGGATCACAAAGAGCTGGACACGACTGAAGTGACTGAGCAACAATGAGGACCTACTACACAGTACACAGAACTCCAGCAGGTACTCTGTGGTGATCTAGATGGAAAGGAAATCCAAGAAACAGGGGATATACGTATTCACTTTGCTGTACTGGCTGTGCACTTTGCAGAAACTGGCACACCATGGTAAAGCAACTATACTGTGATTAAAACTAATCAAAATATAAATATAACAATTAATTTTAAGGACTCAGCACCCATGGTTCTGAAACATCCCCAAAGCTACAGGGTGATTAGGAGAAGCTGCATACCCAGGGGAGCCACATGAAGTCCAAGTTGGCTGAGAACCAGCCATGCAGTCAGTCAAACCTATTTTGGTTATTTTGTGGTTTGGACCACATTCACGATTCTGTCCATGTTCTGACAAGACTATAAAGTGATCTTGTGATTTTCTTGTTCTGTCACTTCACAGAGTGACCTTGTTAATGCCCAACAGGAGGGCATCAAGGCCCATGTGGTCACATCTGGATGGCTTCCTGCTGTCAGCACTCTTTCTCCAGGACTCCTACTGGTTCTCACTAAGCAGATCTACACCAGCAAGTAATTTTATCTTGCCAAAGTATATTTCTAAAATTAAAAACATATTATGCTAAAGATAAGTTTTTCTTCTCCTTCAATGCAAAAGATAGATTTGAAGATAAAAAAGTCCTTTAAAATTCATGTGTCAATCTAAACGTGAATTATTCAAGGTTCTCCACAGAAGTAGAACCAATAGGAAATACATGAACATTGCAAAATAAAAATAGAGACACAGATATGAAGAACAAATATATGGTGGGTGGGATGAATTAGGAGACTGAGATTTATGCATATGCACTATTGATACTATGTATAAAATAGGTAACTAATGAGAACCTTGGGGAAGGAAATGGCAACCCACACCACTATTCTTGCCTTGAAAATTCCATGGATGGAGAAGCCTGGTGAGCTACAGTCCATGGGGTCTCAAATTTATATACATGGAGCTTCCCTGATGGTTCAGTAGTGAGGAATCTGCCTGAAATGCAGGATACCTGGGGTCCATCCCTGGGTTGGGAGTGTCCCCCAGGAGGAAGTCAAGGCAACCCCTTCCAGTATTCTTGCCTGCAGAGTTCCACGGATGGAGGAGCCTGGCGGGCTGAAGTCCATGGGATCACAAAGAGCTGGACACGACTGAAGTGACTGAGCAACAATGAGGACCTACTACACAGTACACAGAACTCCAGCAGGTACTCTGTGGTGATCTAGATGGAAAGGAAATCCAAGAAACAGGGGATATACGTATTCACTTTGCTGTACTGGCTGTGCACTTTGCAGAAACTGGCACACCATGGTAAAGCAACTATACTGTGATTAAAACTAATCAAAAATATAAATATAACAATTAATTTTAAGGACTCAGCACCCATGGTTCTGAAACATCCCCAAAGCTACAGGGTGATTAGGAGAAGCTGCATACCCAGGGGAGCCACATGAAGTCCAAGTTGGCTGAGAACCAGCCATGCAGTCTCAGTTCCAAATCCTGAGAACCCAGGGACACACAGTTTAATTTCTAGTCTGAATTCAGCAGATTCAAGACCCACTAGGAGTCTATGTTTCAGTTTGAGTCTAATGGTAGTGAAAAGACCTAGGTCTCAACTCTTGCAGTTGAGCAAAGGAGGTACCTTTACTTAAGCGTTTTGTCCAATTTGAGTCTTTACCTGATTGGACAAAGCCCAAACCACATTAACACCACCTGCTTATTCAGTCAACTTATTCACCTAGAAGCGTGCTTCACAGGTAGTGCTAATGGTAAAGAACCCGCCTGTCAATGCAAGAGATGCGAGAGATGCAGGTTCGATCTCCGGGAAGATCCCCCAGAGAAGGGGATGGCAACTCACTTCAGTATTCTTGCCTGGAGAATTTTGTGGACAGAGGAGCCTGGTAGGCTGCAGTCCATGGGGTTGCAAAGAGTTGGACACGACCAAGCGACTAAACAACTCTGGTGTCCAGAGGACGCAGACCAGTCTGGAAAGTGGGTGGTAAGGTCAGAGTTGTTTGTGGTGAATTTGAAGTGTCCTACAGGAACCTCAAGGGTTACAAAGAGTTGGACGTGACTGAAGTACTTAGCATGCACTCATTCATCTAGAAACGCCCTTCCAGACATTGGAGTCACATTTGGCCAATGTCTGAGCAGCTTATGACCAGTTCAGTTGATATATAAAATTAACCCTCATAGAACTCAAGGTGAAAATGATCCAGTAGGAAGTTTAAGCAGCACTCAGAGCAAAGTTTCCTGTATCCTTGGGGATTGTCCAGCCCAGCTACTTATTATTTAGAGAGGTTTGATCTGGTTAGAACACGACTGAAGTGACTGAGCAACAATGAGGACCTACTACACAGTACACAGAACTCCAGCAGGTACTCTGTGGTGATCTAGATGGAAAGGAAATCCAAGAAACAGGGATATACGTATTCACTTTGCTGTACTGGCTGTGCACTTTGCAGAAACTGGCACACCATGGTAAAGCAACTATACTGTGATTAAAACTAATCAAAAATATAAATATAACAATTAATTTTAAGGACTCAGCACCCATGGTTCTGAAACATCCCCAAAGCTACAGGGTGATTAGGAGAAGCTGCATACCCAGGGGAGCCACATGAAGTCCAAGTTGGCTGAGAACCAGCCATGCAGTCTCAGTTCCAAATCCTGAGAACCCAGGGACACACAGTTTAATTTCTAGTCTGAATTCAGCAGATTCAAGACCCACTAGGAGTCTATGTTTCAGTTTGAGTCTAATGGTAGTGAAAAGACCTAGGTCTCAACTCTTGCAGTTGAGCAAAAGGAGGTACCTTTTACTTAAGCGTTTTGTCCAATTTGAGTCTTTACCTGATTGGACAAAGCCCAAACCACATTAACACCACCTGCTTATTCAGTCAACTTATTCACCTAGAAGCGTGCTTCACAGGTAGTGCTAATGGTAAAGAACCCGCCTGTCAATGCAAGAGATGCGAGAGATGCAGGTTCGATCTCCGGGAAGATCCCCAGAAAAGGGGGATGGCAACTCACTTCAGTATTCTTGCCTGGAGAATTTTGTGGACAGAGGAGCCTGGTAGGCTGCAGTCCATGGGGTTGCAAAGAGTTGGACACGACCAAGCGACTAAACAACTCTGGTGTCCAGAGGACGCAGACCAGTCTGGAAAGTGGGTGGTAAGGTCAGAGTTGTTTGTGGTGAATTTGAAGTGTCCTACAGGAACCTCAAGGGTTACAAAGAGTTGGACGTGACTGAAGTACTTAGCATGCACTCATTCATCTAGAAACGCCCTTCCAGACATTGGAGTCACATTTGGCCAATGTCTGAGCAGCTTATGACCAGTTCAGTTGATATATAAAATTAACCCTCATAGAACTCAAGGTGAAAATGATCCAGTAGGAAGTTTAAGCAGCACTCAGAGCAAAGTTTCCTGTATCCTTGGGGATTGTCCAGCCCACTAGAGCTACTTATTATTTAGAGAGGTTTGATCTGGTTAGAACCAACATCTTACTTTCCATGGATTTGCCAGATTAAAAAACAAACAAACAAACATAAAAACAGTATCTGTTCCTAGTTGTATCTATGCACGGAGGGATCAAGAGATGGCTTTGCATAGACAGTCTTATACCCTTAGGCAAGAGGACCTTAAGTATTAAATAATTTATTTAGATGCCTGAGTTTTGAAAGGTCGACCTGAACCTCACTCTTATTGACTCTTAGCAATTTGATATTGTAGGTTGTTTACAGTAAGTTAGGACAAAGAGAAACAATGGAACCCAAAACTGGGCTTAACATGTGACTAAAGAGTTGCTAGGGAAACTGAAGAAGGTACAAGAATGTGACTCTAGGGAAGGAGTCTTAAGGTCTGAAGGAGAACTTCCTATGAGAAGCAGCATGTTGAGTTTTAAGCTTGTCTTATGCAAGCTGTGTTCTAGGAAATACAGGTGATATTTCTACCGGACATCTGGGAAGGGATCAGAACAGACAATGGGCAGTAGTTAATTATGTGAATTAATTATGTGAATTATCTATGCTTTCTTCTGTAATGGCTTCCTTCAGGGGTCTACTTGGGGAATGACTTAAGGGCATAGTAGGATTTCTAAAATTAAAAATATACTATGGAAATTTTGTTAGCACTAGAGGTAAGAGCTGTTTCCTTGGGACAATCTTGATCTTTTAGCTTTTGACTCATTTATAGCACTGATTCCAGTCTTCATCTCCATAGCCCACCCACCCGCTTGGTCACCTTTGTTTACCTTAATCTTAATTTTATTGGGTTATAGTGGATTTACAATGTTGTGTTTAGTTTCAGGTATAAAGCAAAGTGATTCAATAATACATATATAGATAGATATAGATTTATGGAGGTGTGTGTGTGCATGCACACATGTATGTGTGTGTGTGTCTGCATGCATGTGTGTGTATACCAGATACAGATTTGCTCTGAAAAATGTGTGACCCAGAGGACTGGGCTCAAGTGAGGGCTTCTTCTGGAGACAGAGATACCTAATGGAAGGAGAAAAGTCATCCTTACTCAGCTTCTCTCTTGAAATCACCTGTAGACTGTTTTCTTTCCTGGGGGAAGAATAAATGTTCAAAGAGGGCATGCCTACTGAGGAAAAGTTCTCTCCTAAAGAAATCCCATAAAGTAGGAGGAAGCATTTCATCTTTCAGAAAAAACCTGGGTTCAATACTTCCAACAAGGAAATGCTGTATTTTAAAATTGTTTGTTTAGTCACTCGGTTGTGCCTGACTCTTTGTGACCTGACAGGCTGTAACCCACCAGCCTCTTTTGTCCATGGGATTTTCCAGGAAGGATGACTGGAGTAGCTTGCCATTTCCTTCTCCAAATAATTTGAAAATGATTCCTTGGTAAAGTCACTGCCTGTGTTAGAAGAAAATAATGTAGATACACATCCTTTACTCTGACTGCATTCTGTTGCTGAGGTGTTATGTCCTAAGCCAGAAGGGTTATTCTAGAGAATGTTGTGTTTTCAGGGGATGAACTACAAGAGACAACTGACATTCTGCTAGTTCTTTACAGGGAAGAGAATAAAATTTAGTTTTCAAGAGACATTTCATTTTTGTATAATTTCTTTTCTTTTTTTTTTTTTAAAGATTTATTTATTTATTTATTTTGGGCGGGGGTCGGGTTGGGGAGGGAGGGGAGCGGGCGGGGCCACTTCTATTGGTCTTTCATTTCTTTATTTTCATCCGTCTTTGCTCTTTGGCTCCTGTGGGCCTCCCATCGCGGTGGCGTCTGTTGTTGCAGAGCTCCGGCTCGGTGATTGGACACATCAGTCCAGCCGCTCCGCGGCACGTGGGATCTTCCCAGGCCAGGGCTCGAACCGGCGCCCCTTGCACTGAAAGGCGGTGTCCTTACCCACTGGACCACCAGGGGAAGCCCCATTTTTGTATAATTTCATTCCTGATTAATAAACTTGAACTTAATCTGTTTCACTCACTCAGGGACTCAGCCAGTATTTCCTGTCTGAGTGAGAAAAGCAGGTCCTTACCCACTGGACCACCAGGGATACCTGGGCTCAAGTGAGGGCTTCTTCTGGAGACAGAGATACCTAATGGAAGGAGAAAAGTCATCCTTACTCAGCTTCTCTCTTGAAATCACCTGTAGACTGTTTTCTTTCCTGGGGGAAGAATAAATGTTCAAAGAGGGCATGCCTACTGAGGAAAAGTTCTCTCCTAAAGAAATCCCATAAAGTAGGAGGAAGCATTTCATCTTTCAGAAAAAACCTGGGTTCAATACTTCCAACAAGGAAATGCTGTATTTTAAAATTGTTTGTTTAGTCACTCGGTTGTGCCTGACTCTTTGTGACCTGACAGGCTGTAACCCACCAGCCTCTTTTGTCCATGGGATTTTCCAGGAAGGATGACTGGAGTAGCTTGCCATTTCCTTCTCCAAATAATTTGAAAATGATTCCTTGGTAAAGTCACTGCCTGTGTTAGAAGAAAATAATGTAGATACACATCCTTTACTCTGACTGCATTCTGTTGCTGAGGTGTTATGTCCTAAGCCAGAAGGGTTATTCTAGAGAATGTTGTGTTTTCAGGGGATGAACTACAAGAGACAACTGACATTCTGCTAGTTCTTTACAGGGAAGAGAATAAAATTTAGTTTTCAAGAGACATTTCATTTTTGTATAATTTCTTTTCTTTTTTTTTTTTTAAAGATTTATTTATTTATTTATTTTGGGCGGGGGTCGGGTTGGGGAGGGAGGGGAGCGGGCGGGCCACTTCTATTGGTCTTTCATTTCTCTAGTTTCATCCGTCTTTGCTCTTTGGCTCCTGTGGGCCTCCCATCGCGGTGGCGTCTGTCGTTGCAGAGCACCGGTTCTGGGCGCATGCGCTCCAGAGCTCCAGCTCGGTGTTTGGACACATCAGTCCAGCCGCTCCGCGGCACGTGGGATCTTCCCAGGCCAGGGATTGAACCGGCGCCCCTTGCACTGAAAGGCGGTGTCCTTACCCACTGGACCACCAGGGGAAGCCCCATTTTTGTATAATTTCATTCCTGATTAATAAACTTGAACTTAATCTGTTTCACTCGTATCCCAGGGACTCAGCCAGTATTTCCTGTCTGAGTGAGAAAAGCAGGTTCATCATGTTAATCACACCTCTGCCTTTTATTCTGAGTAAAAGGGTATTTTGTGCGGGGAGTTCTGTAGTTGGTAGTTATAGAAAGATCACATGTCTAGCACTGATCAGAGGGGGATGCAGTGTGGTTGGGGACACTGACAATTCTGCCTGGAAGTTTGCCCCAAATGTGCATCAATGCTGCTTGCTGACTTCACAGCGCAGAGCCAGGCCAGTGCAGCCAAACTGCTGTGCAGATGGAGGCTGAAGAAGAGGGTGGCCTCAGCACAAGGTATCCAGCTCAGTGCCTCCTGTGAGGTGCCGATGCTGCCACACTCAAATGGTCCTGGCCGGGTGAGCGAATGGTCCTACCTGGGACAGAGGTCAGGCAGCGCAGGAAAGCCTGGGTACAAGGCGTGAAAATTTCTGGGACACAGGGAGTGGGCAGAATTGCAGAAATGACAGTGACTTATGCCATTCATCTGCTGGCTCAGAGGTTTCCTCTTCCAGGAAGCTTCCCTTGACTTTCTGGAGCGGTGGGTGTTCTGTTTACCCTCGCCTCACTCCACCATGACTCTGCTCTCTTCACATCTGCCCAGGTTGCTGATCCCTACAGACCATCATCCTCTTCTGTATTTCTGTCCATTTGCTTTGGTAGAATGACAGGCAGGAGAATTTCTTCCCTTATGACCAGGATACTCTGCCTGGGAACCATGTAATGGAAGCAGCAATGTCCTCACTAAGGGCACCCTGCCTCACCCACGGGCTCAGCTCTGCTCCCATATCCTTGACCTCCTGTGCTTGGGTAGTCATAGTTCTTAGAAAATCATTCTTTTGTCAGAAATCATAGTAAATCACATCAAGAAAGCTGGCATTGCCCTGGCCTTGCCGTGGGGACCCTCACTCCACTCAGTGGACAGGGGTTACTATTCTAGGATCATCCATTCCAAATGTCAAGGGGAAATTGAGCAGATATTCAAAAATGACTGAGTCAGGAACTCGAGAGGTTCACTGTCGTGGTCTGTGGTCCTTCCAACCCATCAGTAGTGTTTAATAGGAAATATAGGCAAAGCAACAAGGTCATCCCTTCTGAAGACAGGGATTCTGGGAAAGGAAAACTTAGATGTCCCCTGTAGGGAAAGACAGTGGAAGTACAGTGTAGCAAAAGGGAGACATTCTGTGATCTCGTGCATATTCTACTTAAAATGACATCTCTTTTTATTGTCTATATTAAAGAAAAAATCTAGTGTTTTAGCATAAAGTATGGACTTCCCAGAGGGCTCAGTGTTAGAAAACAACAAAAAACAACAACAATAAAAAAACTATCTGCCAAGCAGGGGGCATGGGGAGGAGATCCCTGGAGAAGGAGATCCCTGGAGAAGGAAATGGCAACCCACTCCAGTATTCTTGCCTGGAGAATCCCATAGACAGAGGAGCCTGGCAGGCTACAGTTCAGGCTCCTGAATAGAGTTGGACAACTGAGAAACTAAACAGCAACAACAGTATGATTCTTATAGTTGTTTTAATCTGCGAAAGCCATGTTAATATCTTCCAGTAATGTGGATTTGTCTATTTCTAATTGTAGTTCTGTCAATTCAACCTTTTATATTTTTATACTAGTTTTAAGCATATATAGATTTAATATTATTCAACATTTCTGACAATTTTATGGTTATTATGGATAAAAGGGAAATAATTCTTTACTCTGGCAGTTTGGTGTTTTTTATTAATTGGAGAATTTAGTTGCTTTTCAATGCTTTTAGTTTCTGCTGTGCAAAACACGAATCAGGTATTTATTTACGTATATCCCTTGCCTCTTGAGCCTCCCTTCCACTGCCCCATGCCACCCCTCTAGGTTGTCACGGAGCTCTGAGCTGAGCTCCATGTGCTGTGCTGTGGCTCCTGCTAGCTCTCTGTTGTACACATGGTAGTCTAGTTATGTCAGTGCTGCTCTCCCAATGCGTCTCACTCCCCCTGCCCCTACACACTGCCCTGTCCATGTCTGTTCTCTAAGTCTGCATCTTTATTCCTGTCCTGCTAATAGGTTCGTTTTAAACCCTACGTCAAGGGAAATTGAGCAGATATTCAAAATGACTGAGTCAGGAACTCGAGAGGTTCACTGTCGTGGTCTGTGGTCCTTCCAACCCATCAGTAGTGTTTAATAGGAAATATAGGCAAGCAACAAGGTCATCCTTCTGAAGACAGGGATTCTGGGAAAGGAAAACTTAGATGTCCCCTGTAGGGAAAGACAGTGGAAGTACAGTGTAGCAAAAGGGAGACATTCTGTGATCTCGTGCATATTCTACTTAAAATGACATCTCTTTTTATTGTCTATATTAAAGAAAAAATCTAGTGTTTTAGCATAAAGTATGGACTTCCCAGAGGGCTCAGTGTTAGAAAACAACAAAAAACAACAACAATAAAAAAACTATCTGCCAAGCAGGGGGCATGGGGAGGAGATCCCTGGAGAAGGAGATCCCTGGAGAAGGAAATGGCAACCCACTCCAGTATTCTTGCCTGGAGAATCCCATAGACAGAGGAGCCTGGCAGGCTACAGTTCAGGCTCCTGAATAGAGTTGGACAACTGAGAAACTAAACAGCAACAACAGTATGATTCTTATAGTTGTTTTAATCTGCGAAAGCCATGTTAATATCTTCCAGTAATGTGGATTTGTCTATTTCTAATTGTAGTTCTGTCAATTCAACCTTTTATATTTTTATACTAGTTTTAAGCATATATAGATTTAATATTATTCAACATTTCTGACAATTTTATGGTTATTATGGATAAAAGGGAAATAATTCTTTACTCTGGCAGTTTGGTGTTTTTTATTAATTGGAGAATTTAGTTGCTTTTCAATGCTTTTAGTTTCTGCTGTGCAAAACACGAATCAGGTATTTATTTACGTATATCCCTTGCCTCTTGAGCCTCCCTTCCACTGCCCCATGCCACCCCTCTAGGTTGTCACGGAGCTCTGAGCTGAGCTCCATGTGCTGTGCTGTGGCTCCTGCTAGCTCTCTGTTGTACACATGGTAGTCTAGTTATGTCAGTGCTGCTCTCCCAATGCGTCTCACTCCCCCTGCCCCTACACACTGCCCTGTCCATGTCTGTTCTCTAAGTCTGCATCTTTATTCCTGTCCTGCTAATAGGTTCGTAAGTACCATTTTTAAAGATTCCTCATACATGTGTCAATACACGATATTTGAATTTCTCTTTCTGACTTCACACTGTACAATAGACTCTAAGTGCATTTACATCACTCTAGTAATATTTTTGTCTTAAATTCTACTATGGTTGGCATACCAGCTCCCCTTTGGCCCATGTTCAGGTGGTATATCCTTTGTTGTCCTGGGCTAAGTAATTTTATTCCTCTCTTATTTATTATTTGAGTTACATGCATTCTATATTGTTTGTCATATGTCACATGATAATACATAACATAAGTCATCATTATTCTTGTTTGACAGATAAATATCCATTTACATTATTCACAGATTGAACATTTTGCTGCCCATTCATCTGTATCAGAACTTATATTGCCTTATTTTTCTTTTCCTTTAGAATATTCCACTCTGATTCATTTCCTGTAGATCTGCTGGTGACAAATACCCTCAGCAAGTGGCTGTTTGAAATTTTAAAATTTTGTCTTCATTTTTAAAAGTTATTCTCACCAGACATAGAATTCTGAGCTGGGGGTTAATTTCCTTCAGTGCTTGAAAGACATCATCCTTTTTTTTCTTTTCTTTTCTTTTCTTTTTTCTTTTTATAAGGCTTCCATTGTTTCTAAGAAAATCAACTCGCAACCCAAAGGCTGCTGGTTTTCCCCTCCTGGCTATTCCTATCATTTATCTTTGTTATTTTTTTTGGCAGTTTGGTGTTTTTTATTAATTGGAGAATTTAGTTGCTTTTCAATGCTTTTAGTTTCTGCTGTGCAAAACACGAATCAGGTATTTATTTACGTATATCCCTTGCCTCTTGAGCCTCCCTTCCACTGCCCCATGCCCCCCCTCTAGGTTGTCACGGAGCTCTGAGCTGAGCTCCATGTGCTGTGCTGTGGCTCCTGCTAGCTCTCTGTTGTACACATGGTAGTCTAGTTATGTCAGTGCTGCTCTCCCAATGCGTCTCACTCCCCCTGCCCCTACACACTGCCCTGTCCATGTCTGTTCTCTAAGTCTGCATCTTTATTCCTGTCCTGCTAATAGGTTCGTAAGTACCATTTTTAAAGATTCCTCATACATGTGTCAATACACGATATTTGAATTTCTCTTTCTGACTTCACACTGTACAATAGACTCTAAGTGCATTTACATCACTCTAGTAATATTTTTGTCTTAAATTCTACTATGGTTGGCATACCAGCTCCCCTTTGGCCCATGTTCAGGTGGTATATCCTTTGTTGTCCTGGGCTAAGTAATTTTATTCCTCTCTTATTTATTATTTGAGTTACATGCATTCTATATTGTTTGTCATATGTCACATGATAATACATAACATAAGTCATCATTATTCTTGTTTGACAGATAAATATCCATTTACATTATTCACAGATTGAACATTTTGCTGCCCATTCATCTGTATCAGAACTTATATTGCCTTATTTTTCTTTTCCTTTAGAATATTCCACTCTGATTCATTTCCTGTAGATCTGCTGGTGACAAATACCCTCAGCAAGTGGCTGTTTGAAATTTTAAAATTTTGTCTTCATTTTTAAAAGTTATTCTCACCAGACATAGAATTCTGAGCTGGGGGTTAATTTCCTTCAGTGCTTGAAAGACATCATCCTTTTTTTTCTTTTCTTTTCTTTTCTTTTTTCTTTTTATAAGGCTTCCATTGTTTCTAAGAAAATCAACTCGCAACCCAAAGGCTGCTGGTTTTTTTCCCCCTCCCTGGCTATTCCTATCATTTATCTTTGTTTTGTTTTTCAATGTTTTTAATATGATACTCCTCTTCCCCTTCTCATGGTTGCTTGAAACTCTGGTTCGATACATTTTATAAGCTCTAGAAAATCACTGAGACTTCATCTCTTCAAGTCCTGCTTTCACTCCATTCTTCCATTTCTGTCTTGGACTCAGGTTACATACATGCAACCCTGCTCCTCAAAGCCTCTATTATATTACTTTCTTTTTGTATTTTCCCTGTGTTTATCTTTTCATGACTTACTTTGAATATTTTCTTTTGATCTCTCATGCAGTTTGCCAATTTTCATTCTCTGTGTGTTAATCTATAAGGTCTTCCCTGGTAAAGAGTTTGCCTGCAATACAGAAGACCTAGGTTCGATCCCTGGATCAGGAAGATCCCCTGGAGAAGGAAATGACGACCCACTCCAGTATTCTTGACTGGGAAATCCCATGGACATTGGAGCCTGGTGGGATATAGGCTAAGGAGTCCCAAAGGACTGGACACGACTGAGCAAGTAACACACTCCCAATATTTTTTTCTTTTTTATTTTATTTTTTTTTTTTTGGCCACTTCTATTGATCTTTCATTTATTTATCTTTGTTCTTCGGCCTGTGTGAGCCTCCCATCGCAGTGGCCCCTATAGTTGCTGAACATCGGCTCTGGGCGCATGCACTCCAGAGCTCTGGCTCGGTAGTTGGACACATCTGTCCAGCTACTCAGCGGCATGCGGGATCTTCCCAGGCCAGGGATCAAACTGGCACCCTTTGCACTGCAAGGTGATGTCTTTACCCACTGGACCACCAGGGAAGCCCCTCCCTATCTATTTTTAAGCCCATTCAATTAGTCTTTAATTTCTGTTATTACTTCCATAAGTTGCATTTGGTTATTTTGTATCATTTCCAGTTCTCTGCCAAAATTCTCAATCTTTTCTCTGATCCCATTAAAAAATACCAGGATGATTGTTTTAAGGTATTTACATAATAATTCTAATTTATGAATTTCTACATATGTCTTTATACATAGTTGGTTTCCTTTGAATTTCATTTATTATGAATTGTTATTACGAATCCAGTTATTTTTATTTATTTATTTTTATTTTATTGGCCACTGCTATTGGTCCTTCATTTATTTATTTTCATCCATCTTTGTTCCTTGTGGGAGGCCCATGTAGGTCTCCCATCACAGTGGCCTCACTCATTGCAGAACACCGGCTCTGGGCGCATGCACCCCAGAGCTCTGGCTCTGTAGTTGGACACATCAGTCCAGTCACTCTGCGGCACGTGGGATCTCCCCAGGCCAGGGATCGAACCCTAGCCCCTTGCACTGCAAGGCGGTGTCCTTACCCACTGGACCACCAGGGAAGCCCTATCCAGTTATTTTGACCTGTGCTCCTTAAACTTATATTTGAAATATTGATTGTAAAAAATAAAATTTGCAGTCTAGGATGATGTTACCTTCTTTTGAAGAGAGTTAGCTTTTCTTTGGTTGAGTACCTGACACAATGGCCCTCTGGCATCACTGCAGTTTCTTCCAGGCAGTTGGAGGTAGAGAACAGACCTGAGATGGTCACTTCTGTCACTTCTGTTCTCACTTAGAGGGTGGGAGTGTTGCCAGGACCCTTCACTGGGCAGGAGGAGTGACACCAACTTTCCTCCTGGACACCCAGCATTGTGAGGTCATGGAGCCTCCTTTCTGCTCACATCCCAGGGAAACAGGAAAAGGATGTTAGCCACTCAGTCATGTTCAACTCTTTGCAACTCCACCAACTATAGTCTGCCAGGCTCCTCTGTCCGTGGAATTCTCTAGGCAAGAATACTGAAGTGGGTTGCCATGCCCTCCTCCAGGGGGCCTTCCAACTCAGGGGATTGGACTCAGGGACCGAACCAGAGTCTCCCACATTGCAAGCAGATTCTTTACAGTCTGAACCACCAACAAAGCTACCTCCAAATGCAAGGCTTTGAACTCTGGGCTGCTTTCTCTCTTGCATCCAGTGCGGCTTAGTCTTAAATAGTGTCTTACCACTCCAGAGCCTTCAAAAACACATATGAAGCATCTTTTAGTGAGATATAGTTGATTTACAGTATTGTTTTGGTTTCAGGTGTACAGCAGAGTGAACCTGTTTGTATACATATAATTTTTTTCAGCTTATTTTCCATTATAGGTTACTACAAGATATTGAATATGTGCTATAGAGTCAGCCCTTGCTGGTTACACTTTTATATACTGTAGTGTGTATATGTTAGTCCCAAACTTCAGCTTTATCCTCCCACCCTCTTTCCCCCTTTGGTAGTCATGAATTTCTTTTCTATGTGTATGAGTATGTTTTGCAATTAAGCTCATTTATATTAGTTTTTATTATTTTTTTTAAATTTAAAGTATTTATTTATTTATTTTTTTGGCCACAGCTCTCAGTTTGTGGGATCTTAGTTCCCCAACCTGGGCTCCCGGCAGTGGTCTCCTGAAGTCCTAATGACTGGTCTGCCAAGAAATTCCTTGTTATCACTTTTTAGATTTCACGTATAGCTGATATAACATAGCTTTGCAAGTCCTTATCAGAATGGTTGACCCGAGTCACTCAAATTCTCATAACCTAAAGCCCATGAAAGTATAAACTACACCATTATTCATCCACCTGCTCCTTGGGGCTCTTCCTCTGCCACACAGGCTCCAGGCTGGGTCCATGCTTACCTTTGCTTTTAGCATGGAGTACCTTTGGGCTCTCACTCCAGAGGTGTGTGTGGGGGTCATGGAGACAAAGATAATGGAAGACAAAGACCTCAGGCTTTTCCCAGGAGGTTTGCAGAAAACTGTTTCTGTAGTAATTCAAAGTGAATGTAATTCATGTTGCTCATCATTCCTGCTCTAGCTCTGCTCCTAAAGAGGACTCCTCCTTGCCTTGTAGATGCACCCGAGACAATCTACATGTCCATCTTGAGAATTTTCTGTGATCTTGCTGCTTCCTGAGGTGTCAGTGAAGGACCTAAGATCTGAGATGTACCTCAGATCTGTAATTAGCTCTACAAGAAAAGTTCATGTGTAAAAACATGAAGATACATTTCATTTTCACATAATTCTGTTCTTGGAAGATGTTACTAATATTTTCATAAGCTTTTATGAATAGGGTAAAGCATGTCAAAATTATTGACAAAATAATTTTACTTTGTGTTAGGAGTGTGAAAATTTAGTGAAGTGAAGTGAAAGTGTTAGTCATTCAGTCGTGTTCAATTTAAAAAAAAATTTAATTTATTTTTGGCTGTTCTGGGTTTTCATTGCTGTCACAGGTTCTTCTCTAGTTGAAGCGAGAGGGGGCTACTCTCTAGTTGAGGTGAGCAGGCTTCTTATTGCAGTGACTTCTCTTGTTGTGGAACTTGGGTTCTAGGGCACACTGGTTTCAGTAGTTGTGGTACATAGCCTCAATAGTTGCAGCTCCAAGGCCTTAGACCACAGGCTCAATAGTTGAGGCTCATAGGCTTAGTTGCTCCACAGCATGTGGAATCCTCCCAGATCAGGTATCAAACTCATGTCTCCTGCATTGGCAGGAAACTCTTTACCACTGAGCTACCATGGAAGCCCTCATGTTCAGTTCTTTGCAAGCACATAGACTGTAGTCTGCCAGGATTCTCCATCCATGGGATTCTCCAGGCAAGAATACTGGAGTGGTTCCCATTCCCTTCTTCAGGGGATCTTCCCAACCCAAGGATGGAACCCAGGTCTCCTGCATTGCAGGCAGATTCTTTACCATCTGAGCCACTTCACAGGTGAAAGGAGGTGTTTGATTCCTTTTTCCACTAAAGTATCATAGCTTTCCTGCTCTTTGTTTAGCAGTTGTTAAAATTCTTTCTCTGAACAGGTCTTTACTGATTTACGTGTTCTATTTTGTGGTTTTGTTTCCCCTTGAAAACTTGAGTGTTCTAAACACCCCATGGCAAAGGAAAGTTCACTTGATAAGCAACAGCCATTCAAAGTCTACAGTGTGAGTTACTGAAATAAGACTTGGGTTTCTGTTTTAATCAGTATGGAGGGGACAGGTAACACAGTTATGTTTGTGACACTCCTGACTTAATCAGTGAGTGAAAATGGTTCTGACTTTTTAGAAACCATCATTCAAAACACACCCTGAGGTCTTTAAAGATCCTAAGACATGAAGCTCATAAACTTTTCATTTTCTGGAATCAAGAGGAGCCTGCAGCACTGTTTGACTGATAGGTTTCTCCATCTCAAGTACTCATTTGGTCCCTAACTCACTCCTGGCCATCAGCATCTCCTGCCATAATTCTGCCAAGGTGTGCCTGAAAAACTACTGCCTTGGAAAGTTACCGGCAGAGGATGGAAGAATTAACTGTTTCCTACCACAATTACCAGGCTTCCCAGGTGGCGCTAGTGGTAAAGAACCTGCCTGCCAGTGCAGGAGACTTAAGAGATGTGGATTTGATCCCTGGGTCAGGAAAATCCCCCAGAGGAGGGCATGGAAACCCATCCCAGTATTCTTGCCTGTAGAATCCCAAGGACAGAGGAGCCTGGTGGGCTACAGTCCATATGCTCACAAGGAGTGGAACATGACTGAGCACACATGCACACTGTTTATCTTTTTAAGGACAAGAAACAGATTCAAGTGTCATTTTCTTCTTTGCTTTGATTTGAGGCAATTAAAAGAAACATTTAGACAATGTTGGAATCTAGACAAAACTGAAAAAAATCCAGACAAGGATAAAATAAAAATGGATACAGTGACAGCGTCGTGGTGGCACATAGCATTTCTAGAAGTCAGCTCTGAGTCTGTTCCTAAGCCTCCACTATCACACATCAGCATGGGTAGTTATTGAAGTCTCCTAGCTACACGAGTAAACTAATTAGTTATGTAGAAACACTGCTTTCTAGAAATGGAGACATGAGGAACTGATTCTGTGCAGCCTCATAAAGGGAATATGGAGTGAGTAATATACATATATTTGCTTCTCTGCTAAATATTAAATAAAAAGCTGTTTTCAAGTGACTTGATGTCATAGTGCATAAATATGTTGTCATTTAGTAACATACTTTGCATGCCAGGCATTTCTTTAAGTGCAGTCACTGTTTGCTGTGCATCATCTCAAAGCCAGAAAGTAGTTTGAGATTCTTTTCTTATTTAAGTGCATTAAAATGCATATATAGTGTTTATAAATGTAAATCCCTTAGACAGACTCCTTGATTAACTCTGGCTTTATTTGAAATGGTTATAATAGAGGCCCTTTCACATAAATAAAATATTATGATTCTGAGATAAAAAACCTCTGAGAACATTCCCATGGAATCGATTATGTGCAAGTGTTGAAATGGATAAGGGGAATTGAAGGCTTTTCCTCCAGCTGCTGCCTTAGCCTGAGAAGGACCACGTGGGGACCTTCTCCTCTTACTCTAAAACTCAGGGCCATTTCATTTTTCTGAAGCATCTCGTCGATTCTGCCAAGGTGTGCCTGAAAAACTACTGCCTTGGAAAGTTACCGGCAGAGGATGGAAGAATTAACTGTTTCCTACCACAATTACCAGGCTTCCCAGGTGGCGCTAGTGGTAAAGAACCTGCCTGCCAGTGCAGGAGACTTAAGAGATGTGGATTTGATCCCTGGGTCAGGAAAATCCCCCAGAGGAGGGCATGGAAACCCATCCCAGTATTCTTGCCTGTAGAATCCCAAGGACAGAGGAGCCTGGTGGGCTACAGTCCATATGCTCACAAGGAGTGGAACATGACTGAGCACACATGCACACTGTTTATCTTTTTAAGGACAAGAAACAGATTCAAGTGTCATTTTCTTCTTTGCTTTGATTTGAGGCAATTAAAAGAAACATTTAGACAATGTTGGAATCTAGACAAAACTGAAAAAAATCCAGACAAGGATAAAATAAAAATGGATACAGTGACAGCGTCGTGGTGGCACATAGCATTTCTAGAAGTCAGCTCTGAGTCTGTTCCTAAGCCTCCACTATCACACATCAGCATGGGTAGTTATTGAAGTCTCCTAGCTACACGAGTAAACTAATTAGTTATGTAGAAACACTGCTTTCTAGAAATGGAGACATGAGGAACTGATTCTGTGCAGCCTCATAAAGGGAATATGGAGTGAGTAATATACATATATTTGCTTCTCTGCTAAATATTAAATAAAAAGCTGTTTTCAAGTGACTTGATGTCATAGTGCATAAATATGTTGTCATTTAGTAACATACTTTGCATGCCAGGCATTTCTTTAAGTGCAGTCACTGTTTGCTGTGCATCATCTCAAAGCCAGAAAGTAGTTTGAGATTCTTTTCTTATTTAAGTGCATTAAAATGCATATATAGTGTTTATAAATGTAAATCCCTTAGACAGACTCCTTGATTAACTCTGGCTTTATTTGAAATGGTTATAATAGAGGCCCTTTCACATAAATAAAATATTATGATTCTGAGATAAAAAGCCTCTGAGAACATTCCCATGGAATCGATTATGTGCAAGTGTTGAAATGGATAAGGGGAATTGAAGGCTTTTCCTCCAGCTGCTGCCTTAGCCTGAGAAGGACCACGTGGGTACCTTCTCCTCTTACTCTAAAACTCAGGGCCATTTCATTTTTCTGAAGCATCTGGATGGGAAGCCGAGATGATGCATCACTTTGATTTATATCAATAGTTCTGATGGTCCACTTTGTTCATTGCTGCCGTTCTGACACTTCTGGATGGATTTTAGTACAGTGTCTGCCCAAGTGCTCTCTGTAACAAAGTAGGTACAGAAGAGCACAGAAATATATTCTTAACTAGCTAAATCTTCAAGCGTGTAAAATAAAATGTGTGTATAAAAAACTAGATTCAACTCTCCAGCATCAGAAAGTATCACATCATGCTATAACTTTTGTGATACTATTTCTATATTCATTTAAAAAGAGAGTTTGTGAAAAATGGATGTGCCTTAGTTCTTCTCTTTCTAGAATTCTTTCCAAGTTGTATTTAAATATAATCATTTTCAGTCAGCAGAATTTTAGGTTGTTTGGTATGTTTCATGTTGGTTGTATAACACTCTATAAATGTGTTTTCATGGGTCCTTAAAATGATTTTAATGGTTGAATGTATTATAATTGACTTAAATAGTCTACGAGTGTTAGGTGTGTCTCCCATTGTCACTTTGATGCTGAGATATGAAGCTGTGGGCAGCGGCTGCCCTTCCCATATCACTGCTGCTCTAGGAGTCTTCCTGAACAAGCAGCTCTGACCTAGAACTTTCTTGTTCAGAGAAGAGGAGATAAAAGATGCAGCAGAACTATCCAATGCCTCTGAGAGGCTCTGCTCCTGGGGTCTCAGGTGACCTGTGCTCTCAGTGGGTGGAGCAATGCAGGGGTCCAAGGCTGCAGTCACTAAGCCAGAAAGGACAGTCCAGCCAATGGAGAAGCCACAAGTCTTTGAACAATAATGGGGTCTGGGGCAACTGCCATGCTCTCCTGCTGCTCTGAGACACAACCTACTGCATTTTAATGTAGCAGTCTACGCTCAGGGATATTCTTTCATATAATGGTTATAATCTGTTTTCTTCCCCCCGCCACTCAGCATCCTTAGTGAAAAAGTTGAATAACCAATGTCATCATTTAATCTTTAATACTAAATGTCTCTAGTGAATTGTGTTATTTAGTTAACAGTATGCTAACTGCCCTAGGAGTAGACACAACTCAGAAAAAAAAAAGGCCATTATTTGGGGGATGACATTAGAGGTTTATTCATTTTGCAGCTTAAAGATATTTACAGACACAAGTCAAACCATTTCTTAAGCATGGGGGAGTCAGGATGTAAATAGAATCCAGGAAGTAGAGTCTCTGTGGTTCTTTTATGTGTTTACACCACATTTCTTTTTAATATTCAGCTCTGGCTTTCCCATTCGCCAGGAAAATGCAAAGTTCGTTATTTGACGACTTAGGTCTTTCAGTGCAGCAGATCTTTTAAAAAATGCATAATTTTAAAATTCATCCCAAGACACTAGAACAAATGATGCACAAGAAATTACATAAAATTGACAGTGAATATTTTTGGAGCTGCATTGGCACTGTTGAAAATGTTACCAATCTGATTCATAGTCAGAACTAAATTTTTCAGTAGCTATGTGTGGTGAAAGCCACCATCAGAAAACAATTCCTTTCCGCTTTCTGAAATGAAACAGGATCCTAGGGTCCTCCCCTCTGGCAGTCTCCACCTGCCTTTGTTTGTGGAAAATCTTTAGCCTAAGAATAAGTTTAATCAGAGAGGTGAAAAATGCAGAAGCAAAAAATAAAACAGGACAAAACAATGATATCTGAGTTATTAACAAAGTCAAGGATCTTTAGTTCTTCCTCTAGGGCTGTAGATAATATTCTGAACCATATCCTGTGAGCTGTCTTACAGATACTAATACCCCCCCCAAAGTAGAAGTTAATTTCATAATGACCAAGCTGTAGCCATGACATAAACTGCCAACATTCTGAGAACTGACCGTAAGGAAAGTGGAACAAACCAGCTCTGGGAGTGAAGATTAACTGTACCTAAAGGAATCAAGATGACACCAATCAGACCGCTGCAAGGCCAATTTCAAGATGACTATCAGAGCTGACTCTGCTGTTTATATATATGTATATATAGGCCTCTCCCTCCGCTTATAGAAGCTCTTGCCTCTTGCCCGCTGATTGCTGGTGGGGAATGGAGCAGTTGGGATAAGTCAGCCTTTGGATAGGAGTCTGCCCCTCCACTCCAGGACTCTAGTCTGGAAAATCCTATGGAAAGTTCAGTTAGAACCAATGTCATCATTTAATCTTTAATACTAAATGTCTCTAGTGAATTGTGTTATTTAGTTAACAGTATGCTAACTGCCCTAGGAGTAGACACAACTCAGAAAAAAGGCCATTATTTGGGGGATGACATTAGAGGTTTATTCATTTTGCAGCTTAAAGATATTTACAGACACAAGTCAAACCATTTCTTAAGCATGGGGGAGTCAGGATGTAAATAGAATCCAGGAAGTAGAGTCTCTGTGGTTCTTTTATGTGTTTACACCACATTTCTTTTTAATATTCAGCTCTGGCTTTCCCATTCGCCAGGAAAATGCAAAGTTCGTTATTTGACGACTTAGGTCTTTCAGTGCAGCAGATCTTTTAAAAAATGCATAATTTTAAAATTCATCCCAAGACACTAGAACAAATGATGCACAAGAAATTACATAAAATTGACAGTGAATATTTTTGGAGCTGCATTGGCACTGTTGAAAATGTTACCAATCTGATTCATAGTCAGAACTAAATTTTTCAGTAGCTATGTGTGGTGAAAGCCACCATCAGAAAACAATTCCTTTCCGCTTTCTGAAATGAAACAGGATCCTAGGGTCCTCCCCTCTGGCAGTCTCCACCTGCCTTTGTTTGTGGAAAATCTTTAGCCTAAGAATAAGTTTAATCAGAGAGGTGAAAAATGCAGAAGCAAAAAATAAAACAGGACAAAACAATGATATCTGAGTTATTAACAAAGTCAAGGATCTTTAGTTCTTCCTCTAGGGCTGTAGATAATATTCTGAACCATATCCTGTGAGCTGTCTTACAGATACTAATACCCCCCCCAAAGTAGAAGTTAATTTCATAATGACCAAGCTGTAGCCATGACATAAACTGCCAACATTCTGAGAACTGACCGTAAGGAAAGTGGAACAAACCAGCTCTGGGAGTGAAGATTAACTGTACCTAAAGGAATCAAGATGACACCAATCAGACCGCTGCAAGGCCAATTTCAAGATGACTATCAGAGCTGACTCTGCTGTTTATATATATGTATATATAGGCCTCTCCCTCCGCTTATAGAAGCTCTTGCCTCTTGCCCGCTGATTGCTGGTGGGGAATGGAGCAGTTGGGATAAGTCAGCCTTTGGATAGGAGTCTGCCCCTCCACTCCAGGACTCTAGTCTGGAAAATCCTATGGAAAGAGGAGCCTGGTGGGCTATAGCCCTTGACGTCACAAGAGTCAGACACTATTTGGTGACTAAACGACCACCTGCACCTCCAATATCACCTTTACCCTTCACTCACGGTCGCCAGCCTCCAAAATAAAGCAAAGCTTCCTTTCCACCAACCTCACCTCTTTACTAACTTTTGAGAGGAGGTGAGCTGTTGGATCCCACTTTCAGTAACATTTCCAACAAACAGAATTCCTATCTTTGGTGGTTGCTTTCTACAATATTGAAGCTAACTCAATGCTTTTCACAATATTTTAAAGGTAAATTGTATTAATCATTAAAATTAGCATTTTTAAAGACACTTGAAAATAAAACTTTAAAATTCTAACAAAATTTGAACTTTTATTTACTACGTCAATGTTAAAAACAATATAATTTTAGCTTTTAAAAATTATTTTATAGTTTTGCTATCTCTCTGTTTTTGTTACCACTTTCCTATCTTGTTTCTATATTTGTGTATAAATTGTAACATATTTATAACCATATTGCCATTTTGTACTCTCATTTGTTTATACTAATAAAATTATATTCCAAAGTTGTTGTTTAGTTGCTAAGTCATGTTCAACTCTTTGTGACCCCTTGGGCTGTAACTTGCCAGGCTCCTCTGTCCATGGGATTTGCCAGGCAAAAATACCAGAGTGGGGTGCCATTCCCTACTCCAGGATGTCGTCCCAACCCAGGGATTGAATCAGTGTCTTTTGTATTGGCATGTGGATTCTTTACCACTGAACTACCAGGGAGGTCCCCTAGTGTTAATACATAGTCTTTAAAATCATTAATGGCTATGTTATACTTTACCAGGCCAGTAAGTACAGTTCACTTTGTATGATTAAACAGTATCCTATTTTGGAGATTTGCTTTATTTCCAATTTTTCATTAACTCCCAGTACTAAATCAATGATGATCTTTATTCTTATAGAGTTTATTTTTTTCAAGATACTCATCATATATTACTGTGACATTACTGGGTTTGACATTACTGCGTTTGACACCTTTTCAGCTCTAGAAATCTGTGCCAAATTTCTTTCCTAAGACAGATGTTTCAATTCACAAACCTGAACGATTTATTATAATGTGTGTTATTAAGCTATCATCACTTGTAATTAGAAAAATTTACTGCATAAATTGTAAGCCTTTTAGGTTTAAACATTTTTTCCATTCTTTAATGCATTTTTAATCATCATTATTAGTAGTAATAATAGTAACTATTACTACTAACTAGTAACAGTAGTACAAAATACATAGATAACATGTATCTTTATGACTTTTATTTCCTACGGTCTTGATATTGTTACACACAATATTGAACTAACTCAATGCTTTTCACAATATTTTAAAGGTAAATTGTATTAATCATTAAAATTAGCATTTTTAAAGACACTTGAAAATAAAACTTTAAAATTCTAACAAAATTTGAACTTTTATTTACTACGTCAATGTTAAAAACAATATAATTTTAGCTTTTAAAAATTATTTTATAGTTTTGCTATCTCTCTGTTTTTGTTACCACTTTCCTATCTTGTTTCTATATTTGTGTATAAATTGTAACATATTTATAACCATATTGCCATTTTGTACTCTCATTTGTTTATACTAATAAAATTATATTCCAAAGTTGTTGTTTAGTTGCTAAGTCATGTTCAACTCTTTGTGACCCCTTGGGCTGTAACTTGCCAGGCTCCTCTGTCCATGGGATTTGCCAGGCAAAAATACCAGAGTGGGGTGCCATTCCCTACTCCAGGATGTCGTCCCAACCCAGGGATTGAATCAGTGTCTTTTGTATTGGCATGTGGATTCTTTACCACTGAACTACCAGGGAGGTCCCCTAGTGTTAATACATAGTCTTTAAAATCATTAATGGCTATGTTATACTTTACCAGGCCAGTAAGTACAGTTCACTTTGTATGATTAAACAGTATCCTATTTTGGAGATTTGCTTTATTTCCAATTTTTCATTAACTCCCAGTACTAAATCAATGATGATCTTTATTCTTATAGAGTTTATTTTTTTCAAGATACTCATCATATATTACTGTGACATTACTGGGTTTGACATTACTGCGTTTGACACCTTTTCAGCTCTAGAAATCTGTGCCAAATTTCTTTCCTAAGACAGATGTTTCAATTCACAAACCTGAACGATTTATTATAATGTGTGTTATTAAGCTATCATCACTTGTAATTAGAAAAATTTACTGCATAAATTGTAAGCCTTTTAGGTTTAAACATTTTTTCCATTCTTTAATGCATTTTTAATCATCATTATTAGTAGTAATAATAGTAACTATTACTACTAACTAGTAACAGTAGTACAAAATACATAGATAACATGTATCTTTATGACTTTTATTTCCTACGGTCTTGATATTGTTACACACAATATTGTTACTCCAGCCATTTTTTGATTCTGTTACAGATATTCTTTTTCCAGTTGTATAAATGTTGGACCTCCATGGTATTGAAGTTGTGGCAAGAGGCACGGGGAGGCTAACAGAAAGGCCTCTAAGACTGGTTGCGGGTGCTTCTGCCCTGAGCCCAGAAGAGTTGCCCACAAGTCTGGGACTTTGACCACCGCAGGAGCTGCAGTTGCTGCAGATAAGATGCATTGCTGTAGGGATGTAATGGCGACCACAAGGGGACAAACAGGAAGGAGTCAGAAAAGATGCATTGCTGTAGGGATGTAATGGCGACCACAAGGGGACAAACAGGAAGGAGTCAGAAAATGCTCCTCCAGCCCCAGGTCCCTTCATGTGCTGGAAACATCCCAGCCCCAGACTCACAACACAAGGGACAGAAGGAAGACTTTGGAGCCAAGGGGAGCAATTTAATATCTGCAATAAAAAGTATTAGAAGAGGCAGGGCTTTCCGGGTGGATCAGTGGTAAAAGCTCTGTCTGTCAATGCAGGAAATACCATAGACAGGGTTTTGATCCATGGTTGGAAAGGTCCCTTGGGGTAGGAAATGGCTTTCCAGAGAAATTTTTGTCATTTTATATTCACATAAGAGTGTGTTACACCCCTGGATTCTCATACTAATGCAAATACTGGGTATCATTACTTTAAAGTTTTCCAAACTTTTAAAAAGTTTTCCAAAAAAATATTTTACAAAAGTGTTATTAATGTGATGGAGGGTCTTATGTTTTTATCTGACATTCTCTCTGAAAATTCATGTACTGATATACTAAATTTGGAATCCAATCCCCTAAACCTCTGTTAATCACAATTTTACTTTTTTCACCCCTTCTGTGGTCCTTGTACCTTTCTGTCAGCACTTCGCACATGGCTGTGCCCACTAATCTCCCCAGAGCAGACCTTCCAGCGGGCACACCCCTAGCTTCCCCACCATGTCCAAGGGCACATCACACTCAAGCCACCCGCCTGCCCTCTGTCTCAGGCCAAGACCCTGTTCCCTTCATGAGGAAACGGAAGCTTCTGACACGATCTCCCTCAAACTTTAGCTTACATTGACATGGTATATTTATCAAAACTAAAAACAAAACAAAACAAAAAACAAACAGCAACAACATACTAGATTATTTTCTCTTTTTTAATATAAATTTTATATTTAGAGTATAGTTAATTTACAACATTGTGTTAGTTTCAGGTGTAGAGCAAAGAGATTCAGTTCTACATATACATGTGTCTATCTTTTTAAAATTATTTTCCTCTTTAGGTTAATACAGAATATTGAGCAGAGTTCCCTGTGCTATACAGTAGGTCCTTGTGGGTTATCTATTTTAAATATAGCAGTATGTACATGTCCATCCCAAATGCTTGATCTATTCCTCCCTGACCCTCACCTCCTGGTAACCATAGGTTCATTCTCTAAGACTGTGAGTCATTTTGTGGATAAGTTCACTTGTATAATTTATTTTAGGTTCCTCATATCGGGGTATAACATTTGTCTTTCTCTGTCTGAATTCACTTAATATGATAATATCCATGTCCATTCATGTTGCTTCAAATGTCACTATTTCATTCTTTTTAATGGGTAAGATTTCATTGCATCTATATATCACACTTTCTTTATCTGTTGATCTCTGGGTGGACATTTAGGTAGTACTCTTTTTTTTTTTCTTTTTTCCAAGATTTATTGAGATATAATTGACATGTAACATTGTGTAAGTTTAAGGTGTACCATATAACGACTTATGATGATATATTGCAAAATGATGATCACAATAAGGCTAGTTAACACCTTCATCATCTCACCAAATTATATTCTTCGTTGACGTTTTTAGATGTTCCTCTTTTGACTTCTTGGTAGAGGAGCTGAGATTCTAGCCGTCTTATATATATTTGACTAAATAAATTATCTTTATTTCCACATTTATGCCACTATAAATATATTTGGGACACAGATACCTTCTATACCATCATTACATTTCCCAATACCTAGAGAATCAGCCTTCTAAAATGTGGACATTCTATTGGATTGTTTAGTGGTATCTTATTGTGGTTTTAAATTCTCATAAACAGCCTAGAGTTGAGTCTTTCATATATATAAAAAATATATATATATATGTGTGTGTGTGTGTGTACACACATATACATATACATATATTAATTTTTATTTTACTTTTTACTTTTACAGAGTTTTGTTGTTTACAGATATGTATGATCCCAGATTAGTCATATGTATATCCCCCCATCCCACCCCTCCAGGCTGTCGTATAGAGCCCCTGCAGGATCCCCATTTCTCACAGTGCAATGACAATAACTATTTTTTTCACATATTATAGTATAGATTTTCATGCTGTTCCTTTACATTTCCCACCCACTGTTCATTCCCCATATTGTCCATATGTCTATTCTCCATATCTGTTTTTCCATTGCTTCACTGCATGTGTTACCATTATCCTCTTACTAGATTCCATATACATGTGTTAGTATATTGTACTTGTCCTTCCCTTTTTGACTTACTTCACTTGTTATAATAGGTTCTAGATCCAGTCACCTCATTAGGACTGATTCTTCTAATAGTGGGATTGCTGCGTCGTATGGTGCTTCAATTTTTAGTTTTTTAAGGAATTTCCATGATGTCTTCCACAGCGGTTGTATTGATTTACATGCCCACCAGCAATGCAAAAGGGTTCCCTTTTCTCTGCACCCTCTCCAGCATTTATTGTCTGTAGATTTCTTGATGATGGCCATTCTGACTGGTGTGAGGTGATATCTCCTTGTAGTGTTGATTTGCATTTCTCTAATTATAAGTGAAGTTGAGCACCATTTCATGTGCTTTTTGGCCATCTGAACGTCTTCTTTGGTGAGATGTATCTTTAGATCTTTTTCCCATTTTTTGATTGGGTTGTTCATTTTTTCCTGTGCTGAGTTGTCTGAATTGCTTGTAGATTTTGGAGATTATTTCTTTGTTATTTCATTTGCTATGATTTTCTCTCATTCTGTGGGCTGTCTGTTCGGCTTCTTTGTAATTTCTTTTGCTGTACAAAAGCTTTTAAGTTTCATTAGGTCCCACCTGTTCATTTTCTTTTTAGTTCTGCTATTCTAGTAGGTGGGTCAGAGAAGATCTTGCTTTGAGTTATGTCCTTGAGTGCTTTGCCTATATTCTCCTCTAAGAGTTTGATGGTTTCTGGTCTTCCATTTAGGTCCTTAATCCATTTTGAGTTGGTCTTTGTGTATGGTGTCAGGGAATGTTCCAACTTCATTTTTTGCATATAGCTGGCCAATTTCCCAAGCACCACTTGTTGAAGAGGCTGTCTTTGTCCCATTTTATAGTTTCACCTCCTTTGTCAAAAATAAAGTACCCATATGTGCGTGGGTTTTTCTCTGGGTTCTCAATCTTGTTCCATTGGTCTATAGTTCTGTTTTTGTGCCAGTACCATACTGTCTTGATGCCTGTTGCTTTATAGTAGAGTCTGAAGTTAGGGAGGCTGATTCCTCCAGCTCCATTTTTCTTTCTCAGGGTTGCTTTGGCTATTCGAGGTCTTTTGTGTTTCCACATGAACTGTGTTCTTCTTTGGTCTACTTCTGTAAAGAATGTGATTGGTAATTTGATAGAGATTGCATTGAATCTATAGATGATATTTGGTAGTATGGTCATTTTCACAATATTGATTCTTCCGACCCAGGAACATGGAATATCTCTCCATCTGTTTAAGTCTTCTTTAATTTCTTTCATGAGTGTCTTGTAATTTTCTGTGTACAATTCTTTTATTTCTTTGGGTAGGTTTATTCCTAGATATTTTATTCTCTTGGTTGCAATGATAATGAGATTGCCTCTTTGATTTTGTTTTCTGATTTTTCATTGCTTGTACATGGGAATGCCAGTGATTTCTGTATATTGATTTTGTATCCTGTGACTGCTGAATTTGTTGATTAGCTCTAGTAGTTTTCTAACAGTGTCTTTGGGTTTTTTTGGTCAGAGAAGATGGTTGATATCATTTCAATTTTCTTGAATTTACTGAGGTTAGATTTGTGGCCCATGATGTGGTCTATCCTGGAGAATGTTCTGTGAGCACTTGAGAAGAAAGTGTATTCTTCTGCTTTTGAATGGAAGGTCCTAAAGATCTCAATGAGGTCCATCTCTTCTAGTGTGTCATTTAAAGCTTTTAAGTTTCATTAGGTCCCACCTGTTCATTTTCTTTTTAGTTCTGCTATTCTAGTAGGTGGGTCAGAGAAGATCTTGCTTTGAGTTATGTCCTTGAGTGCTTTGCCTATATTCTCCTCTAAGAGTTTGATGGTTTCTGGTCTTCCATTTAGGTCCTTAATCCATTTTGAGTTGGTCTTTGTGTATGGTGTCAGGGAATGTTCCAACTTCATTTTTTGCATATAGCTGGCCAATTTCCCAAGCACCACTTGTTGAAGAGGCTGTCTTTGTCCCATTTTATAGTTTCACCTCCTTTGTCAAAAATAAAGTACCCATATGTGCGTGGGTTTTTCTCTGGGTTCTCAATCTTGTTCCATTGGTCTATAGTTCTGTTTTTGTGCCAGTACCATACTGTCTTGATGCCTGTTGCTTTATAGTAGAGTCTGAAGTTAGGGAGGCTGATTCCTCCAGCTCCATTTTTCTTTCTCAGGGTTGCTTTGGCTATTCGAGGTCTTTTGTGTTTCCACATGAACTGTGTTCTTCTTTGGTCTACTTCTGTAAAGAATGTGATTGGTAATTTGATAGAGATTGCATTGAATCTATAGATGATATTTGGTAGTATGGTCATTTTCACAATATTGATTCTTCCGACCCAGGAACATGGAATATCTCTCCATCTGTTTAAGTCTTCTTTAATTTCTTTCATGAGTGTCTTGTAATTTTCTGTGTACAATTCTTTTATTTCTTTGGGTAGGTTTATTCCTAGATATTTTATTCTCTTGGTTGCAATGATAATGAGATTGCCTCTTTGATTTTGTTTTCTGATTTTTCATTGCTTGTACATGGGAATGCCAGTGATTTCTGTATATTGATTTTGTATCCTGTGACTGCTGAATTTGTTGATTAGCTCTAGTAGTTTTCTAACAGTGTCTTTGGGTTTTTTTGGTCAGAGAAGATGGTTGATATCATTTCAATTTTCTTGAATTTACTGAGGTTAGATTTGTGGCCCATGATGTGGTCTATCCTGGAGAATGTTCTGTGAGCACTTGAGAAGAAAGTGTATTCTTCTGCTTTTGAATGGAAGGTCCTAAAGATCTCAATGAGGTCCATCTCTTCTAGTGTGTCATTTAAAGCTTGTGTTTCTTTATTAATTTTCTGTTTGGATGATCTGTCCATTGGTGTGAGAGGAGTGTTAAAGTCTCCTACTATTATTGGGTTATTGTTGATTTCTTCTTTTATATCTGAAAGTGTTTGTCTTATGTATTGGGGTGCTCCTGTGTTGGGTGCCTAGATATTTATGATTGCTATGTCATCCTCTTGGATAGATCCTTTAATCATTATGTAGTGCTCTGCCTTAACTCTTGTAATCGTCTTTACTTTAAAGTTTATTTTGTCTGATATGAGGATTGCTACTCCAGCTTTCTTTTGATTTCCATTTGCATGGAATATCTTTTTCCATCCTTTCACTTTCAGTCTATGAGTGTCTGTAGGTCTGAAATGAGTTTCTTGTAGGGAGCATATGTATGGGTCTTGTTTCTGGATCCATTCATCCAGTCTGTGTCTTTTGGTTGGAGCATTAATCCATTTGCATTTAAAGTAATTATTGATACAAATGATCCTATTGCCATCTTCTTTGATGTTATGATGGCTTTGTTTTGTGGATCTTCTTCTTCTCTTATACTTGCTGTCTATATAAGTTCCTTTAACACTTGTTGTAAGGCTGGTTTGGTCTTACTAAATTCTTTTAGTTTTTGCTTATTTATAAAGCTTTTGATTTCTCCATCAATTTTGAATGAGATCCTTGAAGGGTACAGTATTCCCGGTTTTAGATTCTTCTCTTTCAGCACTTTAAATGCATCTTGCCATTCTCTTCTAGCCTTCAGGATTTCTATTGAGAGGTCAGCAGTTAGTCATATAGGATTTCCCTTGTAGGTTACATGTTGTTTGTCCCTTGCAGCTCTAAGTATTCTGTCTTTGTGCTTAGTCTGTGTTAGCTTGATTAATATGTGTCTTGATATGTTTCTCCTAGGATTTATCCTGTATGGTACTCTCCGCACTTCTTGGACTTGATTGACTATTTCTTTTCCCATGTTGGGAAAATTTTTAGCCTTTAATGTGTACCTAATGTTCTGTGAGCACTTGAGAAGAAAGTGTATTCTTCTGCTTTTGAATGGAAGGTCCTAAAGATCTCAATGAGGTCCATCTCTTCTAGTGTGTCATTTAAAGCTTGTGTTTCTTTATTAATTTTCTGTTTGGATGATCTGTCCATTGGTGTGAGAGGAGTGTTAAAGTCTCCTACTATTATTGGGTTATTGTTGATTTCTTCTTTTATATCTGAAAGTGTTTGTCTTATGTATTGGGGTGCTCCTGTGTTGGGTGCCTAGATATTTATGATTGCTATGTCATCCTCTTGGATAGATCCTTTAATCATTATGTAGTGCTCTGCCTTAACTCTTGTAATCGTCTTTACTTTAAAGTTTATTTTGTCTGATATGAGGATTGCTACTCCAGCTTTCTTTTGATTTCCATTTGCATGGAATATCTTTTTCCATCCTTTCACTTTCAGTCTATGAGTGTCTGTAGGTCTGAAATGAGTTTCTTGTAGGGAGCATATGTATGGGTCTTGTTTCTGGATCCATTCATCCAGTCTGTGTCTTTTGGTTGGAGCATTAATCCATTTGCATTTAAAGTAATTATTGATACAAATGATCCTATTGCCATCTTCTTTGATGTTATGATGGCTTTGTTTTGTGGATCTTCTTCTTCTCTTATACTTGCTGTCTATATAAGTTCCTTTAACACTTGTTGTAAGGCTGGTTTGGTCTTACTAAATTCTTTTAGTTTTTGCTTATTTATAAAGCTTTTGATTTCTCCATCAATTTTGAATGAGATCCTTGAAGGGTACAGTATTCCCGGTTTTAGATTCTTCTCTTTCAGCACTTTAAATGCATCTTGCCATTCTCTTCTAGCCTTCAGGATTTCTATTGAGAGGTCAGCAGTTAGTCATATAGGATTTCCCTTGTAGGTTACATGTTGTTTGTCCCTTGCAGCTCTAAGTATTCTGTCTTTGTGCTTAGTCTGTGTTAGCTTGATTAATATGTGTCTTGATATGTTTCTCCTAGGATTTATCCTGTATGGTACTCTCCGCACTTCTTGGACTTGATTGACTATTTCTTTTCCCATGTTGGGGAAATTTTCAACTAGAATCTCTTCAAAAATTTTCTCATAGCCTTTCTTTTTTTCTTCTTCTTCTGCAACCCCTGAAATACCACTTGTGTGGTGTTTTTCTGCCATTTCATTGTTAGTATTAATTTTTTAACTACCTTTTGGGGTTTCCTTTCCCCAGACTTTGAGTTGCGTCCGTGGGTGTTGTTTGGATGAGGCATCTTATTCATGGTGATGCTGGTGACTGGGTGATGTCAGGACTTGCATACAAGTGCTTGCCTTTGTTAGAGTTCTCGCTGTTTAATGCTCCCTAGTGTGAGGTGTTCTCTGGTATTGTAGGGTTTTGGAGTCAGTGCTCCCTCCCTAAAAGCCCCTGGGCTTGTTGCCTGATCAGGGAATGAAGATTTCACAGCTGGTTTGTTACGGCATTAAATGGTATTAAATATATATATATGCAAATGAGAAACAGAAGGTATACCCTTGACAAATGGCAATTAAAATATCATGCAAATACTATCTAGCTTACTGAATTATACACACAAAAATATACAGCCATAACATAACCCAAACATTGCAACCAAAATACAGTACAATACGTTAGCACAGAGAATAGAGAAAACCAGGAATGATATCCACCAGTTAATAACCAAACTAACTAGAGCACAAATTGGAGAATAATGTTAGAGCAGGGTCCCAACTGGGGATAAGGCAACAAGGACAAAACAGACTAAGAAATATGGTGGGGAAGGGAAAAAGAGAAAGGGAGGATAGAGCGAAATATAGAATAATACTGCAAAGTTAAATATAGGGAGATAAAGATTTGTATGTATTAGAGTTTAGTGCTATAGGAAAAGAGCATCAGAGAAAGCAAAGAAATAGTTGTAGAGGAGGTAATAAACATAAAAAATTAAAACAGCGATAAGTATATAGAAAAATATAGAAAAACAAAACAGAAACAATAAAAAAGAACAAAACCCCACAGAGCCATAAAGGCCAGTGTGGAATCAGAAGCCTTGTAGGTTACATGTTGTTTGTCCCTTGCAGCTCTAAGTATTCTGTCTTTGTGCTTAGTCTGTGTTAGCTTGATTAATATGTGTCTTGATATGTTTCTCCTAGGATTTATCCTGTATGGTACTCTCCGCACTTCTTGGACTTGATTGACTATTTCTTTTCCCATGTTGGGGAAATTTTCAACTATAATCTCTTCAAAAATTTTCTCATAGCCTTTCTTTTTTTCTTCTTCTGCAACCCCTGAAATACCACTTGTGTGGTGTTTTTCTGCCATTTCATTGTTAGTATTAATTTTTTAACTACCTTTTGGGGTTTCCTTTCCCCAGACTTTGAGTTGCGTCCGTGGGTGTTGTTTGGATGAGGCATCTTATTCATGGTGATGCTGGTGACTGGGTGATGTCAGGACTTGCATACAAGTGCTTGCCTTTGTTAGAGTTCTCGCTGTTTAATGCTCCCTAGTGTGAGGTGTTCTCTGGTATTGTAGGGTTTTGGAGTCAGTGCTCCCTCCCTAAAAGCCCCTGGGCTTGTTGCCTGATCAGGGAATGAAGATTTCACAGCTGGTTTGTTACGGCATTAAATGGTATTAAATATATATATATGCAAATGAGAAACAGAAGGTATACCCTTGACAAATGGCAATTAAAATATCATGCAAATACTATCTAGCTTACTGAATTATACACACAAAAATATACAGCCATAACATAACCCAAACATTCCAACCAAAAATACAGTACAATACGTTAGCACAGAGAATAGAGAAAACCAGGAATGATATCCACCAGTTAATAACCAAACTAACTAGAGCACAAATTGGAGAATAATGTTAGAGCAGGGTCCCAACTGGGGATAAGGCAACAAGGACAAAACAGACTAAGAAATATGGTGGGGAAGGGAAAAAGAGAAAGGGAGGATAGAGCGAAATATAGAATAATACTGCAAAGTTAAATATAGGGAGATAAAGATTTGTATGTATTAGAGTTTAGTGCTATAGGAAAAGAGCATCAGAGAAAGCAAAGAAATAGTTGTAGAGGAGGTAATAAACATAAAAAATTAAAACAGCGATAAGTATATAGAAAAATATAGAAAAACAAAACAGAAACAATAAAAAAGAACAAAACCCCCACAGAGCCATAAAAGGCCAGTGTGGAATCAGAAGTATATACTCAAGTAAAATGTTTGGCTTAAAAGAAAAAAAAAATTGTGTAAATTTGAATATATTTGTTCTTACTGGTAAGATTGGTAGCTTTAATAGAGTTCAATGGAGGAAATAAACAAAGAAAAGCAGAGCGGGGGTGCTGAGGGGGTATGGAAAATAGGGAAAAAAAACTTAGTGAAAAAAAGAAAAAATAAGCAAAGAAAAAGAATAAAAAATAAAATAAAATTTAAAAAAATCCAGCAGTAGATCTAGCTCCAGTCAAAACATACAAATAGTGAATATTTATGTTCTTCTGTCTCTTGCTGACTATTCAGGAATTATCAGTCTTTTTCTGGCTTCTGGCAGTGGTTGAATCTAAAGGCTTTTGTTACTTTGTTTATTTCCGCCTATTCCAAAACTAAATGGCCTGCCCAGGCTGGCCCTGGTAGTTTCTTAATCATTAATCCAAGTACTTTTGTTGTTGTATGGAGCTAAATTCCCTCCCTGTAGTTTGACCTGCAGCCAAACTACAGTAGGGGTAATGGTGTCTCTCTCACAAAGGAGTTATTCCCACATGCTCTATGAGAAGCACTTCTTCAGTGTCCTCGACCCTGCTGCCGGCCACAAACGACCCCTGGCGCCACTGGAGACTTCAGAACACTCAGAGGTGAGTCTGGCTCAGTCTCATGCGGGATCGCTATTCCCCTCTCCCTAATCTTGGTGCACACAGAGTCTCCAGTCCTACTCAGTGGCTCTGTGATGGGGTTAATGGTAACTTCCTTCAAAGGGAATTGAGTGTTGTCTTTCCGAGGATTGCTCAAGGGCACTTCTAGCTTAAGGGGTCACTTAGACCCTCTAAAGTAGGTCTGGCTCAGTCACTTGTGGGGGTCACTGTTCCTTTCCTGGGTCTTGATTTGCAACGGACTTTGTGTAGTTGGCCCACTCAGCCTCTCTGGCAGGTACGAGGTTTGACTTTTAAAAGTGCCATTGCGCCCCTCCTACCGTCTTGCTGTGGCTTCTCCTTTGTTCTTCGATGTAGGGTACCTTTTTTGTGATCAGATCCAACCTCCTCCTGCTGACGTTTTTTCAGAAACTAGGTGCAATTCAGGCGTTTTTGCAGAAGAGATGAGTGCACATCCTTCTATGCCGCCATCTTAGCTCCACCTACAATACTCTTAATTAAAATCCAATTTCTTGATTTATTTGAATTTCACCAGCTTCCATACTAATGCACAATCTAGGAAACCATCATGCACGTAGTCATCATATTTCTTTAGTTACCACCGTTCCATGACGGTTTTTCTGCTTTTGTTTTTCCCTTCTTTTTGCTTTTCTTGCCTAGGACACATGTGAAATAAAGTCCAAACTTTGTAAGGTTTTCCCAGTTTGGGTTCGTCTGATGTTTTCTCATTATGAGACAGATTATAGACTGGGGAAAGAATAGAACAGATGCGGGGCTTCCCTGGTGGTCCAGTGGATAAGGACACTGCCTTGCAGTGCAAGGGCGCTGGTTAGATCCCTGGCCTGAGAGTATCCCATGTGCGCGGAGCGCTGGACTGATGTGTCCAATTACGAGCTGGAGCTCTGGAGCGCATGCACCCAGAGCCAGTGCTCTGTGACAACAGATGCCACCACAATGGGAGGCCCACAGGAGCCAAAGAACAAAGACGGATGAACCCACATGCTCTCTGAGAAGCACTTCTTCAGTGTCCTCGACCCTGCTGCCGGCCACAAACGACCCCTGGCGCCACTGGAGACTTCAGAACACTCAGAGGTGAGTCTGGCTCAGTCTCATGCGGGATCGCTATTCCCCTCTCCCTAATCTTGGTGCACACAGAGTCTCCAGTCCTACTCAGTGGCTCTGTGATGGGGTTAATGGTAACTTCCTTCAAAGGGAATTGAGTGTTGTCTTTCCGAGGATTGCTCAAGGGCACTTCTAGCTTAAGGGGTCACTTAGACCCTCTAAAGTAGGTCTGGCTCAGTCACTTGTGGGGGTCACTGTTCCTTTCCTGGGTCTTGATTTGCAACGGACTTTGTGTAGTTGGCCCACTCAGCCTCTCTGGCAGGTACGAGGTTTGACTTTTAAAAGTGCCATTGCGCCCCTCCTACCGTCTTGCTGTGGCTTCTCCTTTGTTCTTCGATGTAGGGTACCTTTTTTGTGATCAGATCCAACCTCCTCCTGCTGACGTTTTTTCAGAAACTAGGTGCAATTCAGGCGTTTTTGCAGAAGAGATGAGTGCACATCCTTCTATGCCGCCATCTTAGCTCCACCCCTACAATACTCTTAATTAAAATCCAATTTCTTGATTTATTTGAATTTCACCAGCTTCCATACTAATGCACAATCTAGGAAACCATCATGCACGTAGTCATCATATTTCTTTAGTTACCACCGTTCCATGACGGTTTTTCTGCTTTTGTTTTTCCCTTCTTTTTGCTTTTCTTGCCTAGGACACATGTGAAATAAAGTCCAAACTTTGTAAGGTTTTCCCAGTTTGGGTTCGTCTGATGTTTTCTCATTATGAGACAGATTATAGACTGGGGAAAGAATAGCACAGATGCGGGGCTTCCCCTGGTGGTCCAGTGGATAAGGACACTGCCTTGCAGTGCAAGGGGCGCTGGTTAGATCCCTGGCCTGAGAGTATCCCATGTGCCGCGGAGCGGCTGGACTGATGTGTCCAATTACCGAGCTGGAGCTCTGGGGTGCATGCACCCAGAGCCAGTGCTCTGTGACAACAGAGGCCACCGCGATGGGAGGCCCACAGGAGCCAAAGAACAAAGACGGATGAAAAATAGATAAATGAAAGACCAATAGAAGTGGCCCGCCCGTCCCCCTCCCTCCCCAATCCCCGCCCAAAATAAATAAATAAATAAATCTTTAAAAAAAATAAAAGAAAGAATAGCACAGATGCAAAGTTCTTCCCTTTCTCATTGTATCCAGTCACAGGACACATGATGTCACATTACTTATCATTGATGGTATTAGCTCAACCATCTGAATAAGTTGCATCCCATGTTATTTTTTATTACTCTGATCTCCTTTCTGTTAGATGTGATTTGTTAAATCCAGCCTATGCTAGAGGGCAGGGCAACTCAACTCCACCTTATAGAAAGAGAAGCTTCAAATAATTTGTGAACATAAATTACAGCCACCACAGTAATTTTCTGAGGAGATAATTTCTGAGGTTGTACAAAAGTTTTTCTACAGATTTTTCTTTTACTGGCAGGTCTTGCCAGTAGCAACTCTCACTCTACCAGTGGCTTTTTATTCTCCTCATTATTCCCCTCAACTCTTCCACATTTACTATTTAAAGTCATTCCTGAGAAAAGTGTGACCTTACCAAATCTTTACAATCATTTATCAGTCAGTACAGAGTGATAATTCCATCATGGATCACAGCCTTGTCTTGGTGAAGGGGTTTGCCTAACTCAGTGAAACTATAAACCATGCCATGAGAGGACCCCCAAGATGGATGGTCCTGTCATAGTGAAGATTTCTGACAAAAGTGGTTCACTGGAGAAAGAAATGGCAACCCACTCCAGTATTCTTGCCCTTTTTCTTTGCTTTTCTTGCCTAGGACACATGTGAAATAAAGTCCAAACTTTGTAAGGTTTTCCCAGTTTGGGTTCGTCTGATGTTTTCTCATTATGAGACAGATTATAGACTGGGAAAGAATAGCACAGATGCGGGGCTTCCCCTGGTGGTCCAGTGGATAAGGACACTGCCTTGCAGTGCAAGGGGCGCTGGTTAGATCCCTGGCCTGAGAGTATCCCATGTGCCGCGGAGCGGCTGGACTGATGTGTCCAATTACCGAGCTGGAGCTCTGGGGTGCATGCACCCAGAGCCAGTGCTCTGTGACAACAGAGGCCACCGCGATGGGAGGCCCACAGGAGCCAAAGAACAAAGACGGATGAAAAATAGATAAATGAAAGACCAATAGAAGTGGCCCGCCCGTCCCCCTCCCTCCCCAATCCCCGCCCAAAATAAATAAATAAATAAATCTTTAAAAAAAATAAAAGAAAGAATAGCACAGATGCAAAGTTCTTCCCTTTCTCATTGTATCCAGTCACAGGACACATGATGTCACATTACTTATCATTGATGGTATTAGCTCAACCATCTGAATAAGTTGCATCCCATGTTATTTTTTATTACTCTGATCTCCTTTCTGTTAGATGTGATTTGTTAAATCCAGCCTATGCTAGAGGGCAGGGCAACTCAACTCCACCTTATAGAAAGAGAAGCTTCAAATAATTTGTGAACATAAATTACAGCCACCACAGTAATTTTCTGAGGAGATAATTTCTGAGGTTGTACAAAAGTTTTTCTACAGATTTTTCTTTTACTGGCAGGTCTTGCCAGTAGCAACTCTCACTCTACCAGTGGCTTTTTATTCTCCTCATTATTCCCCTCAACTCTTCCACATTTACTATTTAAAGTCATTCCTGAGAAAAGTGTGACCTTACCAAATCTTTACAATCATTTATCAGTCAGTACAGAGTGATAATTCCATCATGGATCACAGCCTTGTCTTGGTGAAGGGGTTTGCCTAACTCAGTGAAACTATAAACCATGCCATGAGAGGACCCCCAAGATGGATGGTCCTGTCATAGTGAAGATTTCTGACAAAAGTGGTTCACTGGAGAAAGAAATGGCAACCCACTCCAGTATTCTTGCCTTGAGAACCCCTTGAACAGTATGAAAAGGTGTAAAGATATGACACCAGAAAATAAGCCCCTCAGGTCAGAAGGCATCCAGCATACTGTTGGGGAAGAGTGAAGAGCAATTACTAATAGTTCCAGAAAGAATGAAGAAACTGGGCCAAAGCAAAAACAACACTCAGTTGTGGATGTGTCAGGTTGTGAAGGTAAAGTCTCATGTTGTAAAAAACAAAATTGCAAAGGAACTTGATCTATGAATTTAGGTAGATTGGACATGGTCAAGCAGGAAATGACAAGAGTGAATATCAACATCTTAGGAGTCAGTGAACATAAACGACAAGAAGGAGTAAATTTAATTCAGATAAAATACTATGGGCAAGAATCCCTTAGAAGAAACAGAGTAGCCCTCATAGTCAACAAAAAGAGTTCTAAATGCAGCACTTGCGTGAAATCCCAGAAACGACAGAATGATCTTGTTTCATTTCCAAGGCAAGTCATTCAACATCACGTTATCTGAGTCTATGACCCAACCAGTGGTGCTGAAGAAGCTGAAGTTGATTGGTTCTATGAAGACTTGAAAGATCTTCTAGAACTAACACCAACAAAGATGTCCTTTTCATCATAGGGGATGGGAATGCAACAATAGTAATTCAAGAGATACCTGGAATAACAGGCAAATTTGGCCTTGTTACAAAGTGAAGCAGGGCAAAGACTAACAGAGTTTTATCAAAAAACATACTGATCATAGCAAATTCCCTTTTCCAACAACCTGAGAGATGCCTCTGCACATGAACATGGCACCTTGATTTTTCTTTTACTGGCAGGTCTTGCCAGTAGCAACTCTCACTCTACCAGTGGCTTTTTATTCTCCTCATTATTCCCCTCAACTCTTCCACATTTACTATTTAAAGTCATTCCTGAGAAAAGTGTGACCTTACCAAATCTTTACAATCATTTATCAGTCAGTACAGAGTGATAATTCCATCATGGATCACAGCCTTGTCTTGGTGAAGGGGTTTGCCTAACTCAGTGAAACTATAAACCATGCCATGAGAGGACCCCCAAGATGGATGGTCCTGTCATAGTGAAGATTTCTGACAAAAGTGGTTCACTGGAGAAAGAAATGGCAACCCACTCCAGTATTCTTGCCTTGAGAACCCCTTGAACAGTATGAAAAGGTGTAAAGATATGACACCAGAAAATAAGCCCCTCAGGTCAGAAGGCATCCAGCATACTGTTGGGGAAGAGTGAAGAGCAATTACTAATAGTTCCAGAAAGAATGAAGAAACTGGGCCAAAGCAAAAACAACACTCAGTTGTGGATGTGTCAGGTTGTGAAGGTAAAGTCTCATGTTGTAAAAAACAAAATTGCAAAGGAACTTGATCTATGAATTTAGGTAGATTGGACATGGTCAAGCAGGAAATGACAAGAGTGAATATCAACATCTTAGGAGTCAGTGAACATAAACGACAAGAAGGAGTAAATTTAATTCAGATAAAATACTATGGGCAAGAATCCCTTAGAAGAAACAGAGTAGCCCTCATAGTCAACAAAAAGAGTTCTAAATGCAGCACTTGCGTGAAATCCCAGAAACGACAGAATGATCTTGTTTCATTTCCAAGGCAAGTCATTCAACATCACGTTATCTGAGTCTATGACCCAACCAGTGGTGCTGAAGAAGCTGAAGTTGATTGGTTCTATGAAGACTTGAAAGATCTTCTAGAACTAACACCAACAAAGATGTCCTTTTCATCATAGGGGATGGGAATGCAACAATAGTAATTCAAGAGATACCTGGAATAACAGGCAAATTTGGCCTTGGAGTACAAAGTGAAGCAGGGCAAAGACTAACAGAGTTTTATCAAAAAACATACTGATCATAGCAAATTCCCTTTTCCAACAACCTGAGAGATGCCTCTGCACATGAACATCACCAGATAGTCGATATTGAAATCAGATTTATTATGTCCTTTGCAGCTGAAGATGGAGAAGCCCTTTACAGTCAGTGAAAATAAGACCTGGAGCAGATTGTGACTCAAATCATGAGCCCCTTGCTGCAAAATTCAGGCATAAATTGAAGAAAGTAGGGAAAACCACTATGCCATACCTAAATCAAATCTTTATGATTATACGGTGGAGGTAAAAAATAGATTCAAAGGATTATATCTAGAAACAATCACGTCTCCAAAGATTCTTTGTTCCTTTTATTAAAAAATGGGAAAATGAATCCAGCACTGTTTAAAAAGAATTGCATAATCTGAATAAATGGAATTTATACCTGGTTATGCAAAGCTGATTTATCATTCAAAAATTAGTATAATCCGTCACAGCAACAGGCTAAGGAAAATAAAATCATATAATCATATTAATAGATGCAGAAAAAGTATTTGACAAAATACAACACAAATTCATGATATAAATTCTCAGCAGATTAGGAACAGAGGGGGATTTATACAAGCTAATAAGAACATCTCCATAAAACCTACCTACAACCTAGTGTGATACCTGATCTGGAGAAATGTGACAGGATTGCTCACTTACAATCTTCTTCTTTTGTTTAGAAATGTCAACTAGTTCTAAAATTTTACCGTGCTGCTTTCTGATATGTGGTTGAATAGAAGTCATGAAACAGATCTATCAGAATCAATGTTTTATGTCTGGTTTTGAATATTTCATCATTGAGCATTATGTATTTTATCTGAAAGATACCCTCTTCATTTTTGGATTGTAATAATAGTTTTATTTTTATTTGTTTATTTTTTATCTATTTAAACAATTTTATCAGAGTATCAGCTTAGGTTTTTTACTAGTTCTATGACCCAACCAGTGGTGCTGAAGAAGCTGAAGTTGATTGGTTCTATGAAGACTTGAAAGATCTTCTAGAACTAACACCAACAAAGATGTCCTTTTCATCATAGGGGATGGGAATGCAACAATAGTAATTCAAGAGATACCTGGAATAACAGGCAAATTTGGCCTTGGAGTACAAAGTGAAGCAGGGCAAAGACTAACAGAGTTTTATCAAAAAACATACTGATCATAGCAAATTCCCTTTTCCAACAACCTGAGAGATGCCTCTGCACATGAACATCACCAGATAGTCGATATTGAAATCAGATTTATTATGTCCTTTGCAGCTGAAGATGGAGAAGCCCTTTACAGTCAGTGAAAATAAGACCTGGAGCAGATTGTGACTCAAATCATGAGCCCCTTGCTGCAAAATTCAGGCATAAATTGAAGAAAGTAGGGAAAACCACTATGCCATACCTAAATCAAATCTTTATGATTATACGGTGGAGGTAAAAAATAGATTCAAAGGATTATATCTAGAAACAATCACGTCTCCAAAGATTCTTTGTTCCTTTTATTAAAAAATGGGAAAATGAATCCAGCACTGTTTAAAAAGAATTGCATAATCTGAATAAATGGAATTTATACCTGGTTATGCAAAGCTGATTTATCATTCAAAAATTAGTATAATCCGTCACAGCAACAGGCTAAGGAAAATAAAATCATATAATCATATTAATAGATGCAGAAAAAGTATTTGACAAAATACAACACAAATTCATGATATAAATTCTCAGCAGATTAGGAACAGAGGGGGATTTATACAAGCTAATAAGAACATCTCCATAAAACCTACCTACAACCTAGTGTGATACCTGATCTGGAGAAATGTGACAGGATTGCTCACTTACAATCTTCTTCTTTTGTTTAGAAATGTCAACTAGTTCTAAAATTTTACCGTGCTGCTTTCTGATATGTGGTTGAATAGAAGTCATGAAACAGATCTATCAGAATCAATGTTTTATGTCTGGTTTTGAATATTTCATCATTGAGCATTATGTATTTTATCTGAAAGATACCCTCTTCATTTTTGGATTGTAATAATAGTTTTATTTTTATTTGTTTATTTTTTTTATCTATTTAAACAATTTTATCAGAGTATCATTGCTTTACAGTGTTGTGTTACTTTCTACTGTACAGCAAAGTGAGACAGCTAGACATATACCTGTATCTGCTCATTGCTGGATTTCCTTCCCATTTAGGTCACCACAGAGCACCAGGCAGATTTCCCTTTACTGTACAGTAGGTTTTCATGGATTATCTATTTTATACACAGCATCCACAGTGTGTATGTATATGTCAATCCTAATCTCCCAGTTCACCCCACCCTACTCCCTCCTTTGGTGTCTGTATGTTTATTCTTTATGTCTGTGTCTCTATTTCTGCTTTGGAAATCTGTTTATCTGTCCAATTTTTCTAGATTGCCTATATATGCGTTAGTGTTGTACATTTGTTTTTCTCTTTCTGATTTACTTCACTCTGTATGGCAGTGTCTCTAGGTCCATCCATATCTCTGCAAATGGCACAGTTTCATTCCTTTTTATGGTGAGTAGTACTTCACTGTACCTGTGTCACAGCTTCTTTATTCATTTGTCCATTGATGGACACCTGGGTTGCTCCCATGTCCTGGTTATTGTGAATAGTGCTATAATGAACATTAGGGTACGAGTGTTCTTTTGAATTATGGTTTTCTCTGGGTGTATTATATGCCCGGAGGGGGCCTACTGGATCATACGGTAGCTCTATTTTTAGTTTTGTGAGGACCCTCCATACTGTTCTCCATAGTGGCTGTGTCAATTTACATTTCTACCAACAGTGTAAAGAGGGTTCCCATTTTCCCATAGTTTTATTTTCAGATGTAGACAACATTTTGTCCCACATGGACCTCTGGATCTTTGGGGCTGAATTTCAAGTTTGACTGAGCACTTATTCCATGTGAGACCATATGTAAGTTCTTTATACAAACTGTGGCTCGGTTCTGTTATCTATAAGTAATGATATTAACAGGATGTGCATTGGAGTATTGGTGTTGGTGTAAATATCAAGTACTGAATATAAGTTAGTGCCCAGCATACAATGATCTATCTATCTGTATATAATTATTATATTTTTATTCTCCTGCAGTCCTTAGCTGTGCAGGAGTAGATTTTCTGATGTTGAGCTGACATTGGATTTATAAAAAAATTCTAATAGTCTTCCTTCCTCCAATTTGTTCTTTTATATTTAATCCTAAGAAGTTGCAAAAAAAATGAGATTAAAAAGAAGAAAAAGTTAAAAAAGACAACTAACACTAAATACCATCATCAAGCACTGTCATTGTTAACACTAGATATTTTTTTTCCTGCCCATGCACTTTTTATATGTATTTTCCTTCAAATTGGCACTGTACCTGCAGATAATCTTATATCCCATCTCTTCTTTCAGCTATCACCTCCTACATATTTTCCCATGCTATTAAGTGACATTTTAGGTACTATAAAAAAAAAAAACAATGGTCATTTATGTCGGATTCCTATGCTAATCACATTCCACAAAACTTCTCTGCTTTCTGGTAAAATACAAAAGAGCTTTTTCCACTTGACACAAACTGCTTACCCTATTAAACCCTATTATACTGTTCATTAAATACAGATGATAGCTTTTCCTTAAGAATTCTTTGACAAATCTAGCTGAAAAGGAAAATAAAAATTATTTCAACCACAAGCAAAACATGTGAAGATTTACTCCAATTTCTAGGCTGTAGGATTCTCAGTGATATTGGATTTCTAGTAAACTTTATCTTTTTCATTAAAAAAAAGCACAAACTATTGGAAACATTTTCAGCATCTGATACTTTTGCTTCCATTTTCTAATCTCCTGGCTTCACCTCCAAAGCCATTAGGAGGTCTTATAGTAAGTCTATTATTTCGTAGATTTAATTGAGGTGTGAAATTCTGACATATAACAAATGCTGCATTTTGTCCCACATGGACCTCTGGATCTTTGGGGCTGAATTTCAAGTTTGACTGAGCACTTATTCCATGTGAGACCATATGTAAGTTCTTTATACAAACTGTGGCTCGGTTCTGTTATCTATAAGTAATGATATTAACAGGATGTGCATTGGAGTATTGGTGTTGGTGTAAATATCAAGTACTGAATATAAGTTAGTGCCCAGCATACAATGATCTATCTATCTGTATATAATTATTATATTTTTATTCTCCTGCAGTCCTTAGCTGTGCAGGAGTAGATTTTCTGATGTTGAGCTGACATTGGATTTATAAAAAAATTCTAATAGTCTTCCTTCCTCCAATTTGTTCTTTTATATTTAATCCTAAGAAGTTGCAAAAAAAATGAGATTAAAAAGAAGAAAAAGTTAAAAAAGACAACTAACACTAAATACCATCATCAAGCACTGTCATTGTTAACACTAGATATTTTTTTTCCTGCCCATGCACTTTTTATATGTATTTTCCTTCAAATTGGCACTGTACCTGCAGATAATCTTATATCCCATCTCTTCTTTCAGCTATCACCTCCTACATATTTTCCCATGCTATTAAGTGACATTTTAGGTACTATAAAAAAAAAAAACAATGGTCATTTATGTCGGATTCCTATGCTAATCACATTCCACAAAACTTCTCTGCTTTCTGGTAAAATACAAAAGAGCTTTTTCCACTTGACACAAACTGCTTACCCTATTAAACCCTATTATACTGTTCATTAAATACAGATGATAGCTTTTCCTTAAGAATTCTTTGACAAATCTAGCTGAAAAGGAAAATAAAAATTATTTCAACCACAAGCAAAACATGTGAAGATTTACTCCAATTTCTAGGCTGTAGGATTCTCAGTGATATTGGATTTCTAGTAAACTTTATCTTTTTCATTAAAAAAAAGCACAAACTATTGGAAACATTTTCAGCATCTGATACTTTTGCTTCCATTTTCTAATCTCCTGGCTTCACCTCCAAAGCCATTAGGAGGTCTTATAGTAAGTCTATTATTTCGTAGATTTAATTGAGGTGTGAAATTCTGACATATAACAAATGCTGCTAATTAAGCAATTGTATTCATGAACTTATTCATTTTAAAAAGGCATAATATTTATTTTACACTAACTTGGAAATCAGGTAGGAATGAGGCTATAGTTACTCATAAAAGAGAAACCCTGGTATGGTGATCCTTTTTTATTACTGCTCTAATGGATTAAACAGTTTGTGACTTAAATAATACAAAGCTATTACCTTATAGCTCTGTAGTTCAGAAGACTAAAATGAGTCCTCACCCACAGCCCCCACTGCCCACCCTGGGCTTAAATCAAGGTGAGTGTTAGGCTGGTTTCTTTTCTGGAAGCTTCAGGGGAAGGATCCAGTGTCTTGCCTTCTCTGTTCTCTGGGGGCTTCTGGCTCCATCCCTCCACTTTCCCCAAAAGTTGCATCTCTGATTATTCCTATGCTGTACCCTACTCTTCCATGTACAGCAACACATTTATAAGATCCAAGGATTAGGGCATGGACATTTTTGGGGGAGTGGCATTTTTCTGCCTCCTATATCTGTATAGTTAAAAAAAAAAAAAAAAAAAAGACTGTAATCTTCCAGGCTCTTCTGTCCATGGAATACACCAGGCAAGAATACTGGAGTGGATAGCCATTTCCTTCTTCAGGATATCTTCCTAACCCAAGCCTGCATTACAGGCAAGTTCTTGACTGTCTGAGCCACCGGGGAAGTCCTTGTGGTAGGAATTACTAAATTAAATATCTATGAAGCAGAAGGAACATTTTATAAAGCAAATCAATAGGAGAAATTCAGGCAATAATAAGGTTACATTTTATTTGCTGTTCTCTCTTTTTTTTTTCTTTTTTAATTTTTTTATATGTGTGGCAGTAAACAACAAAACTCTGTTAAAAAATAATAACAATAAATAAAATTTGTATGGAATTCTTTTCTCTTTTCAATCAAAACTTTCTGTATTTTAAATCTTGGACTTTTAGCCTTAAAATTGGACATTATGCACTTCAGGAAATAATCTCAGTCTTCTAGAGCCTCTAGTTCAGATCTGTGTCGCCTTATCCAGGTCTTGGGCACCACCTCATCTCTAAGTCTCACAATTTTAATCTTAGCTGTTAGAATTCAAAACCTGAAAGTTTAAACATAGGGCGTAGTTCTTGACACAGATGTTGGGGTGATAAACTGGACCCTAGGAATCTGTGAGTTGATATTTGATGTTAGCTTTTAGAAGATAACATTAATTTCTTCAGGTAAAAAAATGTACTTGATTTAAATTTTTGTTGAAATAAATGACAGTTAGGTTTTCCTGAGGAGTCCTGGTGCCTGTGGTCAATCCTTCCTGTGTTTGACACGCCTTTGCTCTTTCCATCAGGCCAGCCATAAAATCCAGGTCACACTCCATCACCTCTCAGAAACAGCTCAGGACAGAGGGCAGGGACAGAGGGTCAGTGCCAGGGGCTCTGTCAGGGACATTGATTAGAGAGAGTGCCAGGACCTTAGTTATTGCCAGCAGCAGGGCCTATGTTAGGGCAGCACCCGCGTCTAGTTGGGCTCAGTGTCAGGGCCTTATTCAGAACCAGCATCAGGGCAGGAATAGGGACAGCTTCAAGGCCTTAGTTATAAACAGCATCAGGACCTGTGTTAGAGAAAACTTCAGGAACTTCGTAAGACATGGTTCAGGTCAAGAGTTAGGGACAGGGTCAGAGCCTCAGGGGCAGCAACAAGATATTAGCTAGGGGTGGTGTCAGGATTTAGAAATCCTGCCATCAGATTATTTACATCTTTTAACTCTCATTAAGCAATGATTTTAAGCTCAACAATGTCATTTCCAATGACTGTGTCTGCCGTGCTGGGTGACTGTGCAACACTCTAATTGTGGCTGTCAGAGGAAATACACAGCCCACAGATCAAAAGCCCAGTGGTCTGCATGATTCTTCCAGAGCTCATGCTTTGATCTGGGGTAAGTCCTTTCTGTTTTGGGGCTCAGACACTCAGTGGATTTTTCTTTATTTTTTGGGTCATAACATTTAGTTTTTTAATCAAAACTTTCTGTATTTTAAATCTTGGATTTTAGCCTTAAAATTGGACATTATGCACTTCAGGAAATAATCTCAGTCTTCTAGAGCCTCTAGTTCAGATCTGTGTCGCCTTATCCAGGGCTTGGGCACCACCTCATCTCTAAGTCTCACAATTTTAATCTTAGCTGTTAGAATTCAAAACCTGAAAGTTTAAACATAGGGCGTAGTTCTTGACACAGATGTTGGGGTGATAAACTGGACCCTAGGAATCTGTGAGTTGATATTTGATGTTAGCTTTTAGAAGATAACATTAATTTCTTCAGGTAAAAAAATGTACTTGATTTAAATTTTTGTTGAAATAAATGACAGTTAGGTTTTCCTGAGGAGTCCTGGTGCCTGTGGTCAATCCTTCCTGTGTTTGACACGCCTTTGCTCTTTCCATCAGGCCAGCCATAAAATCCAGGTCACACTCCATCACCTCTCAGAAACAGCTCAGGACAGAGGGCAGGGACAGAGGGTCAGTGCCAGGGGCTCTGTCAGGGACATTGATTAGAGAGAGTGCCAGGACCTTAGTTATTGCCAGCAGCAGGGCCTATGTTAGGGCAGCACCCGCGTCTAGTTGGGCTCAGTGTCAGGGCCTTATTCAGAACCAGCATCAGGGCAGGAATAGGGACAGCTTCAAGGCCTTAGTTATAAACAGCATCAGGACCTGTGTTAGAGAAAACTTCAGGAACTTCGTAAGACATGGTTCAGGTCAAGAGTTAGGGACAGGGTCAGAGCCTCAGGGGCAGCAACAAGATATTAGCTAGGGGTGGTGTCAGGATTTAGAAATCCTGCCATCAGATTATTTACATCTTTTAACTCTCATTAAGCAATGATTTTAAGCTCAACAATGTCATTTCCAATGACTGTGTCTGCCGTGCTGGGTGACTGTGCAACACTCTAATTGTGGCTGTCAGAGGAAATACACAGCCCACAGATCAAAAGCCCAGTGGTCTGGCATGATTCTTCCAGAGCTCATGCTTTGATCTGGGGTAAGTCCTTTCTGTTTTGGGGCTCAGACACTCAGTGGATTTTTCTTTATTCTTTTGTCACTCAGGGAAAGTTACATAAGTCTGTTTATTCATGTAGACTAGAGATGTCAGTACCTAGCACTCTGGGGAGAGAGTGACAGTTAAAAGTATTTACCTCACCTGAATTGCACCAGAGATTCCATAAGCCTTAGTTTTGTATCTCTGATCGCCCTGTGAAAAGGTTCTGCTTGCGTTTATTTCATAACATTTGATGGATTAATTACTGACTGAATCCTCATTTGTTTATTGGACTTTCATTTCAAGAGGACTGAATCCACAAGGAGAAAAAAGTGCTGAGATTCAGTGCTGAAATATGGCCACATTGCACTGAGCTGGTCCAACTTGCTTGGCCATTTGACTGGAAATGGAAAACAAAAATATTCAAGAACCTATACTGCATGCATAGTTGGAATGGATTTAGAGAATTAGTTGACATGCTTATGTTTAACCCCAGTAGGATTTACTGTGAAGCTGATAAATCTTCGGCTTCAACTGTACAGGTCTTTCGAAACCCTTAGAGTAACTAACAATCTGGCTCCATGAGTATGTGGTTGTGCCAAGTTTGTGGTGCTGTGTTTCTAGTCTTTCTCTCTCCTAAGCAACCTCCCCCCACCCCCACCACCACCAAAGCTTAGGTATATGGGCCCATCTTTCCTCACTGTTTATATCCAACCTGCTTAGTCATCCAGAAAAGTTCCATTTGGAAGAGAGACTGGGGCCCAACATCACTATGAGAAGGAAGCATCAGGCTCCCTGGGCTGTGTGGCTGGTGGTCTCTGGGCTGTGGGTCTTCTTCTGGGATCTGTGTTTTAAGGGCTGCAGTGACCACATCCTGAGGATAAACACAGGATCTTAAGGAGAGTTTTGTTTGCTCACAGGAAAATATTTGGAAAAACAGAGGATACCTAATTTAAGATGGGTTTTTAGGCACAGAGTGATACCCTGGAAGAACTTTTCATTTTGAGTGGGATGACTTAAGAAGTGAAAATAGTTTCTTTATTTTGGTCAATTTGAAGAAATCAACCTAAATTTATGGGCTTCTATTTGCATAATCTGTAAATACAAAATCAGAATTTTGGGTCCTAATGATAACACAAAACCTAATGTTTTTAAAACTCTTACTATGGGTGAGGCACAGTGATAATCATATTTAATTGTCAGAAAAGCTAAAACGAATTGAAAATGGCTTTTATCAGAGACAAAATTGTAAAATTATTAGAGACCATAAGGATAATTTTTTATGATCTAAGATCTGTTTATGGGTTCTTGGATTTGAAACCAAAATCAAAAACAACAAGAGAAAAAATGAGGTTAGATTTCATTAAAAATAAGTACTTTTATGCATTGAAGAACATTCTTAAGACAGAGAAAAGACAAACTATAAAACTGAAAAAATATTTGCAAGTGACACATCAGGTAAAGGTTTAGTTCCAGAATATCAAAAGAACTCTCATAACTCAACAACAAAAAGAGAGACAATCCAGTTTTCAAAACGGGCAATGGACTTGAATAGATATGTCTCCAAAGAAAATGTGTAAATAGCAAGCAAGCATATTAAAAAAAAGAAACACTCAGCTTCACTGGTCACTTTGCAAATGCAAATTGAAAACACAGAAAGATGTCACTTCGCATGTGCTAAGATGGCTCAAATTTAAAAAGAAAATCAACACATGCAGTGAACTCATGGAAAAACAGACAGAGCATAGACATATGGACATTGTGGAGAAGAAATAGGGATGGGGAGGCATAGAGGGAGTAACATGGAAACCTATACTGTCATGTGTGGAAAAGATGGCTATTGTCATTGTACTAAGGGAATAGGAGTGCTCACAATGGCATGGGGCGATGGTCCGGAGGGGTGGGATGGGGGGAACTGGGTGGGTGGGGACCAGGGATATGCATATGACTGATCTGGGAACATATATGTCTGTGAACAAGAAAACTCTGTAAAATCTTTAAAATAAAGAATTTAAAAAAAAAAAAAACACAGAGGGCTATTTTGAAAGAAAAAAAAAAAAGAAAATCTGAAATTAACAAATGTCTGAAAGGATGTGGAGAAATAGGAGCTCATATATTTCCTGTGGGGATGTACAAGAATGGAGGTTCAAAGAAAAACAGCTTGACTATTATTTTAAAAGTTAAGCATAAAATTACCATATGAAAGTGACAGACCCCTCTTATGTGATACACAGGGGAATTAAAATATATGTCAAGTTTCTATGTCCACAAAGAAACTTCTATGCATATGTCTATACCACCATTATTCATAGTAGCTAAAAACATCCCCAATATCCATCAACAGAAAAACAGTTAAACAAATTCTGGAGGTACTTATAATAAGCTATTACTCAGCCATAAAATGGAATATATATTTCATGTGTTTCTTTATATGAAATATAAAGAATAGGTAAATCCATAGGATAGGAAGCAGATCAGTGGTTGGTCAGGGGGTAGGAGAAGGGAGAAATGGAACATTCTTAAGACAGAGAAAAGACAAACTATAAAACTGAAAAAATATTTGCAAGTGACACATCAGGTAAAGGTTTAGTTCCAGAATATCAAAAGAACTCTCATAACTCAACAACAAAAAGAGAGACAATCCAGTTTTCAAAACGGGCAATGGACTTGAATAGATATGTCTCCAAAGAAAATGTGTAAATAGCAAGCAAGCATATTAAAAAAAAGAAACACTCAGCTTCACTGGTCACTTTGCAAATGCAAATTGAAAACACAGAAAGATGTCACTTCGCATGTGCTAAGATGGCTCAAATTTAAAAAGAAAATCAACACATGCAGTGAACTCATGGAAAAACAGACAGAGCATAGACATATGGACATTGTGGAGAAGAAATAGGGATGGGGAGGCATAGAGGGAGTAACATGGAAACCTATACTGTCATGTGTGGAAAAGATGGCTATTGTCATTGTACTAAGGGAATAGGAGTGCTCACAATGGCATGGGGCGATGGTCCGGAGGGGTGGGATGGGGGGAACTGGGTGGGTGGGGACCAGGGATATGCATATGACTGATCTGGGAACATATATGTCTGTGAACAAGAAAACTCTGTAAAATCTTTAAAATAAAGAATTTAAAAAAAAAAAAAACACAGAGGGCTATTTTGAAAGAAAAAAAAAAAAGAAAATCTGAAATTAACAAATGTCTGAAAGGATGTGGAGAAATAGGAGCTCATATATTTCCTGTGGGGATGTACAAGAATGGAGGTTCAAAGAAAAACAGCTTGACTATTATTTTAAAAGTTAAGCATAAAATTACCATATGAAAGTGACAGACCCCTCTTATGTGATACACAGGGGAATTAAAATATATGTCAAGTTTCTATGTCCACAAAGAAACTTCTATGCATATGTCTATACCACCATTATTCATAGTAGCTAAAAACATCCCCAATATCCATCAACAGAAAAACAGTTAAACAAATTCTGGAGGTACTTATAATAAGCTATTACTCAGCCATAAAATGGAATATATATTTCATGTGTTTCTTTATATGAAATATAAAGAATAGGTAAATCCATAGGATAGGAAGCAGATCAGTGGTTGGTCAGGGGGTAGGAGAAGGGAGAAATGGGGAATAGTTACTTAAAGGTAATGAAAAATAAATAAAGAAGATGGGATATTCTTTGGTGACAAAATGTGAAACTACAGAGAGGTGTGGTTCACAAGGTTGCAGATGCACTACTAAGTACTACAGAATCATGCACTTTGTTTTTTTAACTTTTTATTTTATGTTGGAATATAGTCAATTAACAATGTTGTGATAGTTTCAGGTACACAGCAAAGGGACTCAACCATCCATATACATGTATACATTCTCCCCTAAACGCCATTCTGGTCCAGGCTGCCACATAACACTGAGTAGAGTTCCCTGTGCTACACAGTAGGTCCTTATTGGTTATGCATTTAAATTACAGCAGTCTGTACATGTCTATCTGAAGCTCACTAAGTATCCCTTCTGCCCACCCTTCCCCTCTGGCAAGCATAAATCAATTCTCTAAATCTGTTAGTCTGTACCATTTTGTAAATAAATTTATTTGTATCATTTCTTATCTAGCATATAAGCTATACCACACCTTATTTCTTCTCTGTCCAACTTACTTCACTCAGTAAGCAATTTCTAGGTCCATCATGTTGCTGCAAATGTCTCTCTCTCTCTCTCTCTATATATATATATATATATTTTTTTTTTTTTTTTAAGGGGTGAGGTGGGGAGGGAGGGGGGTGGGCAGGCCACTTCTATTGGTCTTTCATTTGTCTGTTTTCATCCATCTTTGTTCTTTTGGCCCGTGTGGGCCTCCCATCACGGTGGCCTCCATTGTTGCAGAGCACTGGCTCCGGGCGCATGTGCTCCAGAGCTCTGGCTCGGTAATTAGGCACATCGGTCCAGCCACTCCGTGGCACGTGGGATTTCCCCAGGCCAGGGATCGAACCCGCGCCCCTTGCACTGCAAGGCGGTGTCCTTAACCACTGGACCACCAGGGAAGCCCTGTGTCAATACTTTTAATGGCCAAGTAATATTCCATTGTAAACAAATTCTGGAGGTACTTATAATAAGCTATTACTCAGCCATAAGGTTTCATGTGTTTCTTTATATGAAATATAAAGAATAGGTAAATCCATAGGATAGGAAGCAGATCAGTGGTTGGTCAGGGGGTAGGAGAAGGGAGAAATGGGGAATAGTTACTTAAAGGTAATGAAAAATAAATAAAGAAGATGGGATATTCTTTGGTGACAAAATGTGAAACTACAGAGAGGTGTGGTTCACAAGGTTGCAGATGCACTACTAAGTACTACAGAATCATGCACTTTGTTTTTTTAACTTTTTATTTTATGTTGGAATATAGTCAATTAACAATGTTGTGATAGTTTCAGGTACACAGCAAAGGGACTCAACCATCCATATACATGTATACATTCTCCCCTAAACGCCATTCTGGTCCAGGCTGCCACATAACACTGAGCAGAGTTCCCTGTGCTACACAGTAGGTCCTTATTGGTTATGCATTTAAATTACAGCAGTCTGTACATGTCTATCTGAAGCTCACTAAGTATCCCTTCTGCCCACCCTTCCCCTCTGGCAAGCATAAATCAATTCTCTAAATCTGTTAGTCTGTACCATTTTGTAAATAAATTTATTTGTATCATTTCTTATCTAGCATATAAGCTATACCACACCTTATTTCTTCTCTGTCCAACTTACTTCACTCAGTAAGCAATTTCTAGGTCCATCATGTTGCTGCAAATGTCTCTCTCTCTCTCTCTCTATATATATATATATATTTTTTTTTTTAAGGGGTGAGGTGGGAGGGAGGGTGGGCAGGCCACTTCTATTGGTCTTTCATTTGTCTGTTTTCATCCATCTTTGTTCTTTTGGCCCGTGTGGGCCTCCCATCACGGTGGCCTCCATTGTTGCAGAGCACTGGCTCCGGGCGCATGTGCTCCAGAGCTCTGGCTCGGTAATTAGGCACATCGGTCCAGCCACTCCGTGGCACGTGGGATTTCCCCAGGCCAGGGATCGAACCCGCACCCCTTGCACTGCAAGGCGGTGTCCTTAACCACTGGACCACCAGGGAAGCCCTGTGTCAATACTTTTAATGGCCAAGTAATATTCCATTGTATGTTCAACATCTTCTGTATCCATTCATCTGTCAATGGACATTTAAATTTCTTCCATGTCCTGTCTATTGTAAAGAGTGTTGCAATGAACACTAGGGTGCATGTATCCTCTTGAACCCTGTTTTTCTCCGTATCTATACACAGGAATGGGATTGCAGGGTCATATGGTAGCCATATTGTGTATAATACCAATCTTACCTCAATAAGGAAGAAATCACTGTAATTTATTATATATACATTATATATATATATATATATATATATATATATATATACACACACACATACACACACACA